>OU893338.1:8019194-17628386 GCA_918026875.4 Diatraea saccharalis
GCGAGTTCGGGTATCGCGGCTCAAAATTACGTCGGGGGAACCACCGCGCATAGTATGTTTAAATTTCCGTTAGACCCGGTTGACGATCTTGGGTACTGGAACATCACAAATGGTTCGCAAAGAGCCGAACTTATTTATCACGCAGACGTCATCATTTACGATGAGGCGCCGATGGCACACAAGTATCTGATCCATTTGTTAGATCGGTCTTTGCGCGACCTTATGAAATCTGAATTTATTTTTGGTGGTAAAATTGTTATTTTCGCTGGTGATTTTCGTCAAATACCACCCGTAGTGATTAACGCAAAAACCCCCTCTGACGTTATTAATTGTTCAGTTAAATCATCAGCGCTTTGGCAAAAATTAAAATCCTTCTCGCTAACCACCTCACAGAGGTGCAGAGAAGACCGCGAATATTCAGATTTCCTTCTTAATCTTGGTTCCAATCTGCTGGAAACCCATGCTGTTCCTTCCGGCAAAACTATTCAAAATTTAGTAGATTTGTCAATGCTCTCTTTTGTCACAGAATTGGACGAACTGACTGACTTTGTATTCCCAGACGTCATTCTTGAGGAGCCTGATGCTTGTGCCCATCGTGCGATCTTGTCGACACACAATGAAAACGTGCGCGAGATAAACGGTCTCATTTTAGATCGTCTACCCGCGGAGGCATTGCATTTTTATTCAATTGACGAAGTAGTTACCGAAAATGTAGACGAAATCTATTTAGGCGCGGACGCTCTCAATCGGCTGCAACCAAAAGGTGTTCCACCTCACGATCTCACCCTAAAGATAGGGTGCGTGTGCATTATCATTAGAAATCTTAGTTTTGCTGACGGTTTAGTAAACGGGACAAAAGTGATCGTCGTAAATACGTCGCCGCGTTTAATCACCGTTCGCAGGCCTGGTGAACATTTAGAATTTTTAATACCTCGTATTCTTTTCAAATCCCCCATAGAGCCAAATAGTCCTATAGAAATGACTCGTCGTCAATTTCCTATACAAATTTGTTACGCCATGACTATTCATAAAAGTCAGGGACAGACCATCAGTCGAGTAGGCGTGGATTTAAGATCAGATGTATTTAGTCATGGCCAATTATATGTCGCATTAGGTCGCGTAACCGAGAGCCGTAATATCAAAATTTTGGTCCACAAAACTAAAATAATAAATAACAAACCTCTTGTCAATAACGTAGTTTACCCGCAACTGTTATAATTTAGCAGCTTTTTGTCAAGTGAAATTATGTAAGTCAGATTGTTCACCTCGTGACTACACACACACACACATACACACACACACACACACACACACACACACACACACACACACACACACACACACACACCAACAGACACACTCGCACACACCAACAGACACACTCGCGCCAACAGACACATTCACACACACAGATAGCCACAAAAACTCGCACCAACAGACACACTCGCACCAACAGACACACACTCACACTAACAGAGACTCGCACTCTCACCAACAGACACACACTCACACTAACAGGGACTCGCACTCTCACCAACAGACACACTCACACCAACAGACACATTCACACCAATAGACGCATTCTCACCAATAGACTCACTCGCACCAACATACACACGCACTCATATATACAAACGCCACACACACACACACACACACACACACACACACATACCAACACACACACGCCCCAACAGAAATTCACACTCACACCAACAGACACACACTCACACACAAGAGCCAACAGACACACTCACACACACCAGGGACTCATTCTCACCAACAGGGATTCACACTCAAACCAACAGACACACTCGCACACACCAATAGACACACCTCGCACACACCAACAGACCCTCGCACAAATCCATACACCAACAGACGCATTCGCACACACACATACACTGGCAGCAACAGACACACTCACACCAATAGACCCTCGCACACATCCATACACCAACAGACGCATTCGCACACGCACATACACATACACTAGCAGCAACAGACAGACTCACACCAACAGACCCTCGCACACATCCATACACCAACAGACACATTCGCACACACACATACACCAACAGACACATTCGCACACACACATACACCGACAGACACACACTCGCACTAACAGGGACTCGCACTCTCACCAACAGACACACTCACACCAATAGACACACTCACACCAATAGACACATTCTCACCAATAGACACACTCATACATACACACGCCAACACACACACATACACACGCCAACACACTTGAGCCCGCCTTACACACACACACACACACACACACACACACACACACGCCCCAACAGAAACTCACACTCACACCAACAGGGACTCACACTCGCACCAACAGATACACTTGCACCTACACCCACACACACACAACCTACACAATCTACACACACACCTACACACACACAAACACACCACCAATAAGATCGTCAGTCAGCATCAATAAAATACCAATAAAACAACAATGGTTTTGAAAATATATATATTACGTGTTCTAAAAAAAAGTCTTTTTAACGTTGCTACCGGTGAGATGAGTAGGTTCTTGATGAAGCTATTTCACACGTTGATTCCTGTAAAATGGACTTGTGGATGGTACGGCGCGAAAAACGCAGGTCGGTAACAGAGGAAGAGGTCGATGATCGCGTCGCCGTGTTTCATCTCCCGTAGAACGTACGCCCGCGCACTCTGACGATGCCTGGTGTAAGAGATCGCATGGAGCCGCTGCGGGCTAGGATGTGTCTTGTCACGCTATACCGTGTTATGCGCTCGTCCCGCGTCTAAATGCTGGAGGCGGTCTCTAGATGATCATGCAGCATATATGTGAGCTGTTGTCATACATGCATGAGAACACATGCTGTTTGATCGTCCGCTGTAGAGGCTGCTTCAGTTCCCGCTCGGTGAATCTAGCGCGCATCCCCCTTTCACCGGCGCGTTTCCTCCCCCCATTGTGGATAGTTTCTGATTGGTAAAAAGTATGCGGGAGTGTCACTCTCGAAGGCAATCGCGACCGATCTACGTTGCAATCGTGCCGCTCCGCACTCTTGATTGGTTACACTAGCGCCAGAGTATGCTATGTGTAACCAATCAAGAGTGCGGAGCGGCACGATTGCAATGTCGATCGGTCGCGATTGCGTTCGAGAGTAAGGGGCAATTACTTGTGCATACTTTTAATTGGTTTTGTTTGATTGAGTTAATTTCGTATTATAGTATAAATAGTTATAAGATCTGTAAAAAAGACGTTACATCATATTTTATATGAAGTTTCTCAACCTAAGAAGATTAACAAAGCTTATGAAGTATTAAATAGCAAACTGTGGTTTCTGGTGGGTAAAGTTGTTTATGCCTGGCTCTATTTATTTTTGTGCAATGTTATTTATATATTTATTAACTGTAAATAGCTATATAATTTGTAAATTGAGACAAGTTATGTTGAAGGCCGCGGCAGCATGATATTTAAATCGGCCTAGGTACCTAATTTGGTGATGACTATTGAAAATGGTAAATGAAGGCATTTCTTATTCGAGGGAAAAACAATTTGTGAGGTGACTGACATTGGAAGTTTACCCACATCTATATCATGTCGAAATTTTGGTGCAATTGATCTTGTTTGTGACTGGAGCCACGTGTTTTGGAGCCACCGTAGGCGTGCTGATAAGAGAACAAATCAACATCCTATTCTACGCACTATCCTCTAGAAGCTACTACGTCGTCATCAATAAACAACTCATCCCTGCATACAAATAACCAATTTACGAGGTGAACAGCGCTGGAAGCAAACTGGAAGTTTACCCACATCCATGTCATGTTGAAATTTTGGTGCAAAGGACCTTGTTTGTGACTGGAGTCACCGTGGGCGTACCGATAAGAAAACAAATCTACATCCTATTCTACACGCTACCCTCTGGAAACTACTACGTCGTCATCAATAAACGATTTATCCCATCATACAAATAACCAATTTCTGAAAACACACCACCAATGTAATTGATATGAATGAATCGTTACCAATGCACGTACATTATTCGCTGTAAGCGTCACAAGAAGCATAAACCGCCACATAAGAATTCATAAGATGAAGAAATGAAACTAAATTACGACAGTATCGATCATCTCTCTGCGTTATCAAACAAAAAAGACGAATAAAAGAAAATGTGTTCATGTGACCGTCGAACATTGCACAAATTTTGCACAACGAAGTAGAAACTACAACACACAAGACGGTGAATAGAAGACCTCTCTCCCGCTTTAGAGAAATATCTCCGTTTTATTCTTACTGTTCTCACTACAAAAAAACCACTCGTCGTTGCAGTTTTGTTTTAATTACTGTTGTTTGAGATCACAAGCAATCAGATCAGAGACGACAGACATCTTACATAGAAATGCCACAATATGAGCGAATGCGGGCAGTGACTGAAGTCGTCGTGCACGAACATTCATCGATTCACCGATACAGCAAGTAACACCATTATAGTCATCCAAAACAGTTTGAACCTGAGTCTCTTATACAACCAAAAATTTATAAGCCAACATAGCTGATGTATCCAAAGCGACTATACTTATAAAGCATCACCAAATCTATAATGGTAGTTTTTTATTGTAAAAAAAATAATTACAGGTAATCAATATATGTACGATATGTATTCAAAATTGACAATGTAATCTACTAATATGTGTTAGTTTTAAATAATATGAATCTACTAATATGTATTAGTTCTAAGGAATATTGAAAAGAAAAAAATAAGGGCAAAAGAATTAAACAATAATTTAAAAAAAAACCAAAAATAATTGAAAAAAAAAACACCATGATAAAAAAAATGATAATAACATATCAGAAATATAAAAAAAGAGGAAAAAATTAAAGCCCCATTAAAAAAAAAGAAATGAAAAAAAAACTAAAAAATAAGAAGGGTGAAAAAAAAAACACCCATACAATAAAAAATCCTTAGTGTAATTCTATATGGTAGATAATAGGAAAACAAATAAAATTATTTAAAGTAAAAATGTAAAGTTTGATATATAGGAAATATTGGAATAGTACATAAATTTTAATATTGTGTGTGTTACTTTAAATCATGTTATATGTACATCTGTATTTTTTTTAACTGACTAATATACGTATAAAATAAAGATTTCCTTGCATACTCTATTTGGATTTGGGTTTTTTTTATTGCATTAATTAATGATAAATACAGCTGTAATTGCATATTTCTGTAATCATGTATAAGTTTTCTTTCAGTATTTGTTTGCGATATCTAATACTTCATAATCTTTGTTAATCTTCTTAAGTTGAGATACTTCATAGAAAGTATGATGTAATGTCTTTATATACAGATCTTATAACTATTTATACTAAAATACGAAATTCAATCAATCAAACAAAGCCAATTAAAAGTATGCACAAGTAATAAAGCTAGAGACACTAACACTTTTTACTAACCAGAAACTATTCACAATGGGGGGAGTAAACGCGCCGGTGAAAGGGGGGTGCGCGCTCGATTCACCGAGCGGGGACTAAAGCAGTCCCTACAGCGTACGATCTTGCAGTATGTGCTGTCATGCATGTAGGACAGCTTGCTCGCATATATTCTGCATTATTATCTACGGACCTCCTCACGCATTTCGACGCGAGACGAGCGCACCACGGTCTAGCGTGATCGTAACATAATCTACCCCACAGTAGCTTTGTGCAATCTCTCCCGTCAGACGCCGTCAGAATGCACGGGCGTCCGTACTGCGGAGGATGAAACACAAGTGTCTCGAAAATTGACCCGCCCTATGCTGCCGATCGGCGCTTGCCGCACCGCACCTCCCAACCATCTGTTTCACAGGGACCAACGTTGATATAACTCTTCAAAGCTCATTCGTTTCATTGACAGCAATGTTCAAACGGCTTATGTCAAAACATGAAATATATATTAAAGTAAAAATCGTTATTGTCTTCTTCTTGTCTTATTGTGCTGATATGTGTAGTCACAACCTATTTGCAATTCTCGGGATATAATAAGTCTTATCCATCCGCAGTCATTGTTTAAATCTTGTTTTATTTCAGTCCTCCCAATCGTTATAATTTTTTTATTTCATTACATGCACAACGTTAACATGGCTGCACCAAAGTAGATAGATAGTACAATACAGTATATAGTGAAAAATGTATTGTAGTTATTTTAATATGTTTTATTATATTTAGTACAATACAGTATATAGTGAAAAATGTATTGTAGTTATTTTAATATTTTTTATTATATTTATTTTATCATTATTGTATATTATGCTTATATACTATTTTCTTAACGCATATTTTTATTTAGTAGCATAAATTAAATGTTTCCTTATATTAGAATAAGTGCATGACACGTAAATTGTAACACTTATATTTAGTTATTTTTCCCATATTTTTCTTTGTGCTTTTTTTATTATATATTTATTTTATCATTATTGTTTATTATGCTCAACTAAATATATATGCTTAAATACGCTTATACGTTTATTTTTTTAAAGCATGTTTATATTTAGTAGCATGATTTAAATATTTACTTATTAGTATAAATGCATGGCACGTATAATTTTAACGCTTATATTTACTTGTTTTCCCATATTTCTGCTTGCTCATTATGCTTGCTATTGTACATTATGCTTGTACGCTTATTCAACTTTTGAAACGCATGTTTATATTCAGTAGCATATATTAAACGTTTGTTTATTAGTATAAGTGCACGGTACGTAAATTATAACGCTTGTAGAGTAATACTCTTACGTTTTTTCCTCACCTGTATCTTTGTTCCCGTAGTTAAATGTAGTTAGTCGGGGAGTAAAAGGAAACATAAATATTGTAAACAAAACACTCATTAAAAAGTATTTTATTTACGAGTGGTTATGGACTCTTAAAGAAAGTATTATAAGGGTGTTTTATTTTATGTTTATGTTATCCAATTGCCAACCTCACCTGCACGTGGTGCTCCCTGCTACGATTCATGCACATTTTCTTTTTATTACTTTATTAACACTTGCTTGTGCATTAATCAACTAACGAGGCAATGGCTTACAGTTTTTATTTTTGCTTTTTAAAAATTTATGTTCGCAGGTAGCATTCTCAATGATATGTTTTGAACAAATTAGCATTGTATTGTCTCTACTCTGTTCACCAGAAAGAACACATTATCAACACCAGATATACCAGATCGACATCGATCACCAATGCGTATAATCGATCGTTTGAATCGAAGAATGGAATGGGACATACTACAAATACAACATGGAAAATTCAAATTGTTAATATACAAATCAGGTACTAAAACCATTTTAATTTTGCTCAATAACAATAATTCTTTGATCAATATATCCTTGATTAAAATTGAGTCGAAATAATATTTCTTTTTTTTTTTTATTTCTTTTTTTCTCATCATATGAAATTCTTTTTAACGTCATTATAATATTTCATAAACGAGAGTCATTTAATTAATCACCTATTCATATCCATTGTAATGTAAGATTAATTCAGCAAAAGACCATCACAAATAATTTCATTTTAATAAGAACTATATACATACATATTTTTATTTACAATATAAATTACATTTATGATCTAATATAAAGTATATAGGTAGGTAGGGGTTTAATGCTGAAAGTGCATTATTAAGGTGATATAATTAAAATCTAATAAGTTATTTATCACATTATTTACAGTCGCTTGAAAAACATCAGAATATTGGCTATATCCAAAAAAACACAGGATACAATATATGAGGAGAGTTTTATCATAAACAAAAACAAGACAAAAATTAACAGGTAATGAACGTTTTTAATGAAAAATGCATATTAAGATTTTTTATAAAAATTCATGATTTCAATAATATATTAATTAAGATTTTTATTTTCAGAACGTCACAGCTTAAGAAGCGAAATGAACGGCAACTAATTCAAATTTCAATATCTTGAGAAATACAGCTATTGAAAAAGATATATATCACAGCCTACGTGAAATACAATGGTAAATGTTTTAATGAAATTAGAAAAATGTTTATTATATATATGTTAATGAAGAGCCCTATGAGTATATTAAAAAAAATCATCAATCCTATATAACCTGAGATTAGTTTATGGATTCGGGTCCCATCTCGCATTGGTGATTTTTTTTAAACATTCTTCTTTAGAGGTCATCTTCCTTGGTCCTTTTATATCTTTACTCTAAGGGCTTAGGCTTTCTTTATAGATGGTTAAGGAAGATGGGTCATGTTTCTCCGCGCTGGCCCAATGCTGTTGAATGGTATTAACAACTACAAATGCAGCCGGGACCACACAGCTTCAAGCGCCTTTCCTTTCAAAGCACGGAGTAGCGCCGAGATTTTTTTTGTCACCCAGACCGACTCTCACGGAAGTTGCTTAAGAACAGATAGTATAGTGTGATATATTTACTATGTACTACTTCAAAAATAATTCAAAATAAATATTTCATAAAAGTGGAAATCTCATGAAATTATCATATTATAAAAACAAATCTTTTTTTACAAAAATATTTATAAATTTCAAGTGCCTAAGATAGGATTCAAATCCGAAATAACTTTAATAAACGAGACCCCCCCCCACAACAATAAAATTCTGTTTACGTAACGGGTGGTCTCAAAACCATTAATATTTTGAATATGTATGCTTTACTTTTCCGATTTTATTTTCCGTTAAACAGCAGCTTGTGACATACGGTTATTGTAATACTTTAATTTGTTTTTAGTGTTGATAATAATGTTTTAAGTTTATATTTGCAAATCTTTTATAACAATTTAATTTATGTACTCGTTGTTTTATTTACAGATTAACTAAGGAAGTAATTGACTGCCATAAAACTATGTTGGATTATATCTACTAATTCAATCAATTGTACCAATGGAAAAATATTTAACTGTCACGGTAAATCAATTATTTTATTATATTATTAATATTTTAAGTTTTCGTATTGTACGCACTGTCGCATGTCAAGCTACACTCTACCACCACAGTAAGTTGAACTCTGTTAATGTTTTGTACGAAGCGCGGTCGATACACGATACGAAAATGTATGGTCTGACATGCGGCCGTGTGTATATTTGAATAAACTCTATAATTATTTTATTATCATTATCATACAAAAATGTTACTTACATGGTTCATATTTAATGTTTTTTTGGAAAAAGATCAGTCATGAAATCAAATATAAGCGCGGTTCGCAAAATTGTTTCATTTAATTTTAATGAAATGTTATCGATAAATAGACTAAATTTAATAGTTTATATTATATATCATTTTAATTGTTTAATTATTCATAATATAATTTATACACTATTTTTAATTATTACCATTTTAAATATTCTTGTTTATTTTGTCAAACTCAGACCGTATCTTTTGCTTCTCATAAAGAAAAAGAGAGAAATAATTAAACGAATATTATTTACAGCAGTGGTTCTTAATTGGTGATCTGCGGACCACTGGTGGTCTTTTGAAGCAACGCGAATGGACCGATTTATTATGAGCGAAGGTTTTATTATTATTTTATATAAAGAGACATGATCTTTCATTATCTAGATTTAGTACAGCATATTAAAGCAGCTGATCCATGGCAAGATGGAAATTTGTTTAATGGTCCGTAATGACCGCAAGCTTAAGAACCACTGATGTACAATAAAAAAACGCAATCTTAAAATTTTTGGAATGGTCACATTTTTCCTAACTAACTAATATCCATATTTTTGCATGCACATCATATTTTTAATGAGTATTGCTGTTGTACGCAGCATAATAATGTATTTTTCTGATTACACGATTCTGATTACTTAAACAATTGGAAGGAAATTACCTACCTATTATTACAAATCGATGGATGGATGGATGCACTCTATTTTTTGACTACTGAAACCTATCTACAGATAATTATACAGATGGAATGACGATACAATCTATTTTACAACTGATGAAAATTATTTAAGAAATTACTTTAAATTCTTGTTTCATGTAAAAAGTTCATAATTATTTGTCAATAAAAACGAATTTTACGTAATTATGTATATATTTTTTTTTAATAATAATAACATCATTTAATATCACTTCTTTTAAACGGTTGAATTGCATGTCATTTTTTAAATTATATATTTCTTTTTCATTTTCATTTATTTAGCTGCGTTTCAAATACTTATTATACTCTGTAATATAAATACTTTAAATTGACGGCAATGCACAAATATTTTTTTATGTAGGTAGATTTATGCTCGAGAACTTTGTCATAAGTATAGCTACAGAAACTTGTATAGGTTTATTTTATAACGTATGGGTTAGGTTAGGTTAGTATATGATAAACAACGCACGAGCCGAGCGAGCGAAGCGAGCGTGCCGCGGCAGCGGCCGGCGAAGTGCCAGAAACGACTCGCTTTTGTAGAAGGAAACATTTGGTTTATGTTGTTTATTTGATTTGGTTTTGATGGACTTTGCAATTCATGCTTTATAGCGTGTAAATGGACCATTTGTTTCCAAATTTTCCAATTTTTGACACAATAATGAATACTTCAAATATATATTTTTATACTTTTCAGATTATTTAGAAAATATCTCCTTTTTTTTTAAATTAAACTATTTTAATTTTCAGTTTTAAGCCACTGATAGAATATCACCATTTGAATTCACCTTTATTACTTTATATGGATTCTATTAACCGACACAACTTTTATAAAAGTTTTATTAAATTGTATTTTAGAGCAATTTAATAAAACTATTACAAAAGTTGTGTCGTACTTTTACACAAGTTTTAAAATATAGATGCTAATACAATTAATATTATTTATTGATATTTATTTGTTCATTTTATAATGGTAATACTGGTGGCAATAACTACTAGACTTTTTTAAATACTAAATATTAACTTACAATTGAATAAGGATAAGATAGTATAAGATTATAAGCCGATCTATACGAAATTTCTTAAAGTTGTGCTTGCGTTTTTCGACTGAATTTTTCTTTTTCTACTGCGTGAAAACTGGCAACCCTTTTTCTTTGATATATTTAGAACTTACTAATTTTTACTAGGAATTTTCAAACTGTAAACCCGACATAACAAGAGGCGGACTTAAAACTCTACCGCCCCAATTCCACTAGCTACTCGTTACCTCAACCAAGCGAAAGCTTCTATTCTGTAACGAAGGCGGACTTAAAACCCCACCGCCTCATGAATAGATCGATTCTAATAACTGCCACGACATCGGTTCCCTTTTCATATAATAAATAAATCTTACATAACTAATGTATATACTTGAATTTGACAGCAATGCACAAATATTTTGTTATGTAGGTAGCTTTATGCTCAAGAACTTTGTAATAAGTAAAGCAACAAAAACTTGTATAGGCTTATTATAACATATGGGTTAGTTAGGTTAGTGTATGCCAGAAACGAATCGCTTTTGTTGATGGTAACATTTGGTTTATAATACTGATTATGAGCAATCCAGCCTGCGCAGTTACCATTTTAATTTAAGATTCGATTTTGATTCACTTGACAATTCGAGAGCTTTATAGCGTGTATATGGATCATTTGTTTCCCAAATTTTTCCAATTTTTGACACGATAATTTATTACTTAAAGTACATTTTCCTATACTTTTAGAGTAATGAGAAATTATGTTCTTTTTTTATTCAAACTAATTTAATATTGTAACTTAATTTCTGTGAAATAGTTTCTATAAAGGCACACATCTTTTCTCAAAGTTTAGTATTATAGAGTATTTTTTCCAAGTTTTAAAATATATATGCAAAAACAATAAATAATAGTAACACTTGCGGAAATGTATGTTTGATTGTTCTTGTTAATACTAAAAATTAATTTACCATTAAATAAGAATAAGATTTAAAATACTACAAACCTATCTAGCGTTTTACGACTGAATATTTCATTTTCTATTGAGTGTATTGCTTTGTGTACTTAAACAACTTTCATTTGAAGATAGAACTTACTAATTTTTACTAGGCAATTTTATACTGTAAACCCAACATAACAAAGAGGCGGACTTAAAACCCCAATATCTGTATTAATTAAATATTTACTTACTATTGAATAAGAAGAAGAGAATAACAGACCACATGCCAATCTATACAAAATTTATTTTAAGTTTTGCTCGCGTCTTTCGACTCAATATTTCTTTTTCTGTTAAGCGTAAACTGGCAACTCTTTTTCTTTGATGTATGGTGCTTAAACACCTTTCATTTGAAGACAGAATTCACTAACTTTTTGAAGGCGATTTCAAACTATAAAACAAACAACAAAAAAAAATCGAAAAACTCAAATTCTGCAACGGAGGCGGACTTAAAACCCCACCGCCCCGTTTCCACTAGCTACTCGTGACCTCCCCGGGCTGCTTGCAGCCCGGGGCAACCAAGCGAAAGCTTCTATTCTGAAACGAAGGCGGACTTAAAACCCCACCGCATTGTGAATCGATCTAATATCTGGCCACGACATCGGTTCCCTTTTCATATAATAAATAATCTTACATACATAATGTAATGTAATAATGCAATTACAATAAATACTATTTCTTGACATTTAATTGATTAATTAATGATAGTAACACTGATGGAAATATATGTTCGATTGTTTTTTAATATTATACAGTAATTTACTAATAAATAAGAATAAGAGAATAAAAGACAAAACTTATTTTAAGTATATATACAAAATTTATTTTAAGTTTTGCTTGCGTTTTTCGACTGAATATTTCTTTTTCTATTAAGTGTCAACTGGCAACACTTTTTCTTTGATGTATGATGCTTTGTGTCCTTTAACACCTTTTATTTGAAGATAGAACTTACTGACCTTTTCTAGGGAATTTTAAACTGTAAACCCGACAAAACACGAGGCGGACTTAAAACCCCACCGCCCCGATTCCACTAGCTACTCGTGACCTCCCCGGGCTGCTCGCAGCCCGGGGCAACCAAGCGAAAGCTAGTCTATAATATATAAAGCTCAATTTCTATAATATATAAAGCTTAATTACCACTCACTGACTGACTGACTCACTCCATGCTTTTTTCGGGTAGTTAAAGTAGGAAAATGACATTTTCATGTATGGAGACTGACTATATTTTTTTTAAATGAGTTGAAGTACCATATCGGTACAGCCAAAAAACAAAATGGCGGCGAGATAATTTTTTCAATTTCTACAGTATTCACTCTACGGTTACCATATTCAAAATGGTTGTAGAGTGGGCTAAAAAAATGGCAATGAAAAAAGGTTTGTTAAAAAAAACAAAATGGCGGCCGAGATATTTTACCTCGAAAATTGACATTTTTCGACCTCTGTTCGGGCGATTGTCATTTCTTTTTTTGTGGGTCCGGAGGGGGGATTTTTGCTCCTTCAGCTCGGAAGTATAGTCAATTTTCACGTAGAGGGAGTTTTCATTTGCGCTTCAACATGGCGGCGGCGGGGGCGGCCATTTTGTTTCGGCAATGAAAAATCGCCATTTTCCAGTGAGATTTTCTCCAAGATGGCGGCAATGTACTGGTTTTCTTTATATGGGGCGGTCGTGGGGCTCGGTAGGATCTTTCCATATTAGTACTAATTTCTACCATTTTCGTGGTAGTTTATGAGATTTTGGGAGAAAAGTGAAATTTCGAAATACGCACTTTTCTCAGAAAACAGACTCGATGCGGTGTGGCGCCGGGGGAGCCCTATGACTTTTGGTAGTTTTCGTTTCTGCGAGCTGACAACCCTGGACTCCACGGTAGAAAACATTTTTTTCGACATGCCCTCATAACCCGAATTGTTTGGGAACCTGGGTGGCCAGCGGAGAAAATCTGTGAATGAGGTCCCTTGCCTGATATAGTCGTGACTATGGGAAAATTATGAAACTCGGGAAAATCAATATGGCGGCGCCGGCAGCGGCCATTTTGTGATTTTTTCACTTTTTCGAAAAATTCAAACGCACTTTTAGCTCATTTGGCAACATTGGAGCTCTTCGCTTTGTATAGACCGGTCGTGAGTCTCCGCTGGCTCTTTCGAATGACGTGAAATTTTTCCCTGATTTTTGGGTAATTTCGGAGATTTACCCCAAAAAGGTGAAAAGTAGAAGGAGCCATTTGGGAATTTCATAAATGCTTTTCCTCGACGGAGGGTACTCCCCGAAATGACATTTGACCATTTTCATCGTCATCACCTGGCAACCCTGGTGGTTGCGGCGATTTGAAAAATTTTGCCCATTTTTTACTTTGTCGACTCTAGCGCAGTCGGTATTGCCACTAGGAAAATGGTAAAAAGTGCATCGGATGCGCTATCGAGTTAGCCACACCGGTACGGAGCCGGATTTTCAAAATTAAAGATGGCGGCCAAACCAGCGGCCATTTTATCCGAAAAATTGGGTATCGTCACCACGTCGAGCCGATTTTGACGCACTTGGCGACATTTGTCAGACTACTTCCAGGGAAACAATTTTTAGGCAAGTAGCTGAGGTGTTGCCAGGTGAAAAAAAATCTTGAAAATTTTTGATACTTTATGAGATTTTTGGGGAAACACTTTTTGTCGAATTTTGAATTTTTTTCGATGCAAATATTTTAATTTTAACTTTTCAAGATACCCGATGGAAAAAATAGAACGATCGACTGGCAACACTGAGAGCAAACAACGTTTGAAATTCAACCTTGATTTTGACCGACTTGGCAACCCCGCAGGTATTTGGCGTGTATGGAGCGATTGTGCATCTCTATAGACTCTTTCGTATCGTGGAAAAATTTTACCCGATTTTAGGGTATTTTTTGAGATTTACCCCAAAAACTGTAACTGTCAAAGGAACAATTTTAGAACTTGAAAATTGGCATCCGTCGATGGAGGGCGCATCCCGAATTCACATTTGACTGTTTTCATCGTCTACACCTGGCAACCCCGGCAGGTACGGTGGGTTGAAGATTTAATGCCCACTGTTCACGTTTTGGACTCTAGCTCAGTCACTATCGCCGCTAGGAAAATAATAGAATCTGCGTTGGATGCGCCAATAGATGGGCTACATGGGTCTGAGGTTGAAATTTCAAAATTCAAGATGGCGGCTTAAACAGCGACCATTTTATCTAGAAAATTGATAATTTTTCATAACTTTCACTTTATAGAGCTGATTTTGGCGTTTTTGGTAACACATTTCCGAATACTTTGAACAAAAAATATGTATTCAGCTGAAGTGTTGCCAGATAAAAAAATCCGGACATTCTTTGATACCGGGATTTTTGAGAAATTCTCATGTATGTAATTTATGAAAAATATTTAAACATTTCTTTACAATAATTTTACTGTTTGACAAAAATTTTACTATTGCATTTATAACATAATTGATGGAATAATTTGTGTGATCGACTAGCAACACTGATAGTAGTCACCATAAATTTAAGAATGATTCTGACCGAGTTGGCGACTCGGGAGCTTTATAGCATATATAGACCGTTTGTGTATCTTTACCCAATCTTTACGAGGTGAGAAAAAATTCCACTATTTTAGCCAGAAAAATAAAGCGAGCGAGACATTGTCATTCGGTTAGATTAGAACTGTGACTGAAACAAAAAGCGAGCGAAGCGAGCCATAAAGCGTGACCATTTAGAGAGATTTCATTAATTCGTAAGGTTAGAATAGAACTGTGACTAAAATAAAATGCGAGCGAAGCGAGCCATAAAGAACACTATCACTATAAATCTGATCAACCAGTTAGATTAGAACTGTGAATAAAACAAAAGGCGAGCGAAGCGAGCCATAAAGAGTGACCATTTAGAGAGATTTGGTTAATTGGTAAGGTTAGAACTGTGACTAAAATAAAATGAGAGCGAAGCGAGCCATAAAGAACACTATCACTATAAATCTGATGAACCAGTTAGATTAAAAGGCGAGCGAAGCGAGCCATAATGCGAGACCATTAAAAGAGACCTGATCAATCGGTTATGTTAGCACTGTGCCTAAAACAATAAGCGAGCGAAGCGAGCCATAAAGAGTGACCATTTAGAGAGATTTGGTTAATTGGTAAGGTAAGAACTGTGACTAAAATAAAATGCGAGCGAAGCGAGCCATAAAGAACCCCATCAATAGAGGCCTGGTCAATCAGTTAGATTAGAACTGCCAATAAAACAAAAAGCGAGCGAAGCGAGCCATAATGCCAGACCATTAAGAGAGACCTGATCAATCGATTATGTAAGCACTGTGTCTTAAACGAAAAGCGAGCGAAGCGAGCCATAAGGAGTATCTGTGAAGAGAGATTTGGTTATTTGGTAGGGTTAGAACTATGACTAAAATAAAATGCGAGCGAAGCGAGCCATAAAGAACACCATCAATAGAGACCTGGTCAATTGATTAGATTAGAACTGCGAAAAAACCAAAAGAAAAAGCGAGCGAAGTGAGCCATAATAAAATGGAGACCTGGTCATTCGGTTAATGAACTGTGACTAGAAAATGTATAATTTTTCACGGTTTTTACTTTATAGAGCTGATTTTGGCATTATTGATAACATTTTTCAGACTACTTACAGAAAAAAAATGTATTTAGTTGAAGTGTTGCCAGATGATAAAAAACTGTTTTTTTTTGATACTTTAATTTTTAGGAAATTTTCTATTGAATAAGAATAAAAGACTATAACGCGATCTATACAACATTTATTTTAAGTTTTCTTTACGTTTTTCATCTGAATATTTCTTTTTATATTGCGTGTAAACTAGCAACCTTTTTTTTATGTATGATGTTTTGCGTACTTAAAGATCTTTTATTTGAAGATAGAACTTTCTAACTTTTTCTAGGCAATTTTATACTGTAAACCCAACATAACAAGAGGCGGTCTTAAAACTCCAATATCTGTATTAACTAAATATTAACTTACTTTTGAATAAGAATTAGAGAATAAATGACTACAAGCCGATCTATTCCAAATTTTATTTTAGTTTTGCTTGCATTTTTCAACTGAATGTTTCTTTTTCTATTTAGCGTAAACTGGCAACCCTTTTACTTTGTCGTATGGAGCTTTGTGTACTTAAACATAATTTATTTGAAGATAGAACTCACTAACTTTTGCTAGGCAATTTCAAACTGTAAACATAACAAGAGGCGGACCTAAGATCCCACCGCTCCGATTCCACAAGCGACTCGTTTATGCTCAAGAACTTTACAATAAGTAAAGCAACAAAAACTTGTATAGGTTTATTATGACATATCGGTTAGGTTAGGTTAGTATATGAAAAACAACGAAACCAGCCAGAAACGAATCGCTTTTGTTGATGGTAACATTTGGTTTATAAGTTTTAAAAGATAATCGTGACCATTTTTATTTCAATTTTGATTTCGATGGACTTGACAATTCGGGATCTCTGTAGCGTGTATATATGGATCATTTGTGTAGGTATCTTAATTCCACACTTTCTCATAGGTAAGTATGGAGAAAAGAAAATCCAATTTTTGACACGATATTTAATACTTAAAATATATTTTTCTATACTTTTAGATTATTGAGAAAACATGTTCTTTTGATATTCAAAATGAAAGTGTTCTACGTAGGTATGAGTTTGAAATTTGATATTTATTTATTTGGTGTATTATTTAAGGTCACAATGGGGGAAATATCTACTCGATCCTTTTTCATTCATACTAAATATAAACTTACTATTGAATAAGAATAAGAGACTATAATTTTTTTAGAGTCTTGCTTGCGTTTTTCGACTGAATATTTCTTTTTCTGTTAAGCGTAAACTGGCTACCCTTTTTCTTTGATGTATGGTGCTTAAACACCTTTCATTTGCAGACAGAACTTACTAACTTTTTTTGGCGATTTCATACTATAACACAAACAACAAAAAAAAAACGAAAAACTCAAATTCTGCAACGGAGACGGACTTAAAACCCCGCCGCCCCGATTCCACTAGCTACTGTGACTTGCCAACCTTGTTGGGCAACCAAGCGAAAGCTTCTATTCTGAAACGAAGGCGGACTAAACCCCATCGCGTCGTGAATTAATCTATTCTAATATGGCCACGACATCGGTTCCCTTTTCATATAATAAATAAATCTTACATAAATAATGTAATGTAATAATGCAATTGACATTTAATTGATTAATTAATGATAGTAACACTGATGGAAATATATGTTCGATTGTTTTTTAATATTATACAGTAATTTACTAATAAATAAGAATAAGAGAATAAAAGACAAAACTTATTTTAAGTATATATACAAAATTTATTTTAAGTTTTACTTGCGTTTTTAACTGAATATTTCTTTTTCTATTAAGTGTCAACTGGCAACACTTTTTCTTTGATAAATGGTGCTTTGTGTCCTTGAACACCTTTTATTTGAAGATAGAACTTACTGACCTTTTCTACGCAATTTCAAACTGTAAACCCGACATAACAATAGGCAGACTTGAAACCCCACCGCCCCGATTCCACTAGCTACTCGTGACCTCCCCGGGCTGCTCGCAGCCCGGGGCAACCAAGCGAAGGCTAGTTCTATAATATATAAAGCTCAATTACCACTCACTGACTGACTGACTCACTCCATGCTTTTTTCGGGTACAAGGAGGGGGAAAATGACATTTTCATGTATGGAGACTGATAATATTTTTTTTTAATGAGTTGAAATGGTATTCCTGTGCAGCCAAAAAACAAAATGGCGACGAGTAAATTTTTTTAGTTTCTACATTATTCACTCTACGGTTACGATATTCAAAATGGTCGTAGAGTGGGCTAAAAAAATGAGACTGGAAAAAGGTTTGATTAAAAAAACAAAATGGCGGCCGAGATATTTCACCTCGAAAATTGACATTTTTCGACCTCTGTTCGGGCAATCGTCAATTGTTTTTCTGTGAGTTTGGAGGGGGGATTTTTACGCCGGCGACTCGGAATTATAGTCGATTTTTACGTACGGGGAGTTTTCATTTGCGCGTCAACATGGCGGCGGCAGGGGCGGCCATTTTGTTTCGGCAGTGAAAAATCGCCATTTTCCATTGACATTTTCTCCAAGATGGCGGCATCGGACGGATTCGCGTTGTATGGGATGGTCGTGGGGCTCGCTGCTAACTTTTCAAGTTGGTAATAATTTCTACCATTTTCGTGGTAGTTTAGGAGATTTTGGGAGAAAAGTAAAATTTTGAAATACGCACTTTTCGCGGAAAACAGACTCGATGCGGTGTGGCGCCGGGGGAGCCCTATGACTTTTGGTAGTTTTCGTTTCCGCGAGCTGACAACCCTGGGCTCCACGGTAGAAAACGTGTTTTTCGACATGCCCTCATAACCCGAATTGTTTGGGAACCTGGGTGGCCAGCGGAGAAAATCTGTGAATGAGGTGTCGCGCCAAATATAGTCGTGACTATGGGAAAATTGTGAAACTACGGAAAATCAATATGGCGGCGCTGGCAGCGGCCATTTTGTGATTTTTTCACTTTTTCGAAAAATTCAAACGCACTTTTAGCCTACATGGCAACATTGGAGCTCTTCGCTTGGTATGGACCGATCGTGAGTCTCCATTGGCTCTTTCGAATGACGTGAAATTTTTTCCCGATTTTAGGGTAATTTCGCAGATTTACCCCAAAAAGGTGAAAAGTAGAAAGAGCCGTTTGGGAATTTCAAAAATGCTTTTCCTTGACGGAGGGCGCTCCCCGAAATGACGTTTGACCATTTTCATCGTCGTCACCTGGCAACCCTGGTGGTTACGGCGAATTGAAAAATTTCACCCATTTTTTACTTTGTCGACTCTAGCGCAGTCGGTATTGCCACTAGGAAAATGGTAAAAAGTGCATCGGATGCGCTATCGAGTTGGCTACACGGGTACGGAGCCGGATTTTCAAAATTCAAGATGGCGGCCAAACCAGCGGCCGTTTTATCCGGAAAATTGGGTAGTGTCACCACATCGAGCCGATTTTGACGCACTCGCCGACATTTGACAGAGGACTTCCGGGGAAACATTTTTTAGGCAAGTAACTAAAGTGTTGCCAGGTGAAAAAAAATCTTGAAATTTTTTTATACTTTATGAGATTTTTGAGGAAATACTTTTTGTCGAATTTTGGATATTCTTTGATGCAAATATTTTAATTTTAACTTTTGAAGATACCCGATGGAAAAAATAGAACGATCGACTGACAACACTGAGAGCAAACAACGTTTGAATTTCAACCTCGATTTTGACAGACTTGGCAACCCCGCAGGTATTTGGCGTGTATGGAGCGATTGTGTATCTCTATAGACGCTTTGATATGGTAGAAAAAATTTACCCGATTTTAGGGTAGTTTTTGAGATTTACCCCAAAAACTATAACTGTCAAAGGAATACTTTTAGAACTTGAAAATTGGCATCCGTCGATGAAGGGCACATCCCGAAATCACACTTGAACATTTTCATCGCCAACACCTGGCAACCCTGGCAGTTACGGCGGTAAGAAGATTTAATGCCCACTATTCACGTTTTGGACTCTAGCGCAGTCACTATCGCGGCTAGGAAAATAGTAAAAACTGTGTTGGATGCGCCAATAGGTGTGCTATACCGGTATGGGGTTCAATTTACAAAATTCAAGATGGCGGCTTTAACAGCGGCCATTTTATCTAGAAAATTGATAATTTTTCACGACTTTCACTTTAAAGAGCTGATTTTGGCGTTTTTGGTCACATTTTTAAGAATACTTTTAACAAAAAAAATTGTATTCAGCTGAAGTGTTACCAGATGAAAAAAATCCGAACATTGTTTGATACCGGGATATTTGAGAAATTTTCATATATGTCATTTATGAAAAATATTAAAACATTTCTTTACAATAATTTTACTGTTTAACAAAAATTTTCCTATTGCATTTATAACATAATTGATGGAATGTATACTGTATACTGTCAACCCTTTTATTTGATGTATGATGCTTAAACACCTGTAATTTGAAGATAGAACTAACTAACTTTTTGTAGGCAATTTAAGACTGTAAATCCAACATGATAACAAAAAAAACGAAAAATATTAAAGTCCGCTTCCGAGCCGGACTTGAAACCCCACCGCCCCGATTCCACCAGCTACTCGTTACCTCCCCGGGCTGCTCGCAGCCCGGGGCAACCAAGCGAAGGCTAGTCTATTCTATAATATATAAAGCTCAATTACCACTGACTGACTGACTGACTCACTCCATGCTTTTTTCGGGTAGTTAAAGTAGGAAAATGACATTTTCATGTATGGAGACTGACTATATTTTTTTTAAATGAGTTGAAGTACCATATCGGTACAGCCAAAAAACAAAATGGCGGCGAGATAATTTTTTCAATTTCTACAGTATTCACTCTACGGTTACCATATTCAAAATGGTCGTAGAGTGGGCTAAAAAAATGGCAATGAAAAAAGGTTTGTTAAAAAAAACAAAATGGCGGCCGAGATATTTTACCTCGAAAATTGACATTTTTCGACCTCTGTTCGGGCAATCGTCAATTGTTTTTTTGTGGGTCCGGAGGAGGGATTTTTGCTCCTTCAGCTCGGAAGTATAGTCAATTTTCACGTAGAGGGAGTTTTCATTTGCGCTTCAACATGGCGGCGGCGGGGGCGGCCATTTTGTTTCGGCAATGAAAAATCGCCATTTTCCAGTGAGATTTTCTCCAAGATGGCGGCAATGTACTGGTTTTCTTTATATGGGGCGGTCGTGGGGCTCGGTAGGATCTTTCCATATTAGTACTAATTTCTACCATTTTCGTGGTAGTTTAGGAGATTTTGGAAGAAAAGTAAAATTTCGAAATACGCACTTTTCGCGGAAAACAGACTCGATGCGGTGTGGCGCCGGGGGAGCCCTATGACTTTTGGTAGTTTTCGTTTCCGCGAGCTGACAACCCTGGGCTCCACGGTAGAAAACGTGTTTTTCGACATGCCCTCATAACCCGAATTGTTTGGGAACCTGGGTGGCCAGCGGAGAAAATCTGTGAATGAGGTGCCGCGCCAAATATAGTCGTGACTATGGGAAAATTGTGAAACTCGGCAAAATCAATATGGCGGCGCCGGCAGCGGCCATTTTGTGATTTTTTCACTTTTTCGAAAAATTCAAACGCACTTTTAGCCTACATGGCAACATTGTAGCTCTTCGCTTGGTAAGGACCGGTCGTTAGTCTCCACCGGCTCTTGGGTATGAGGTGAAAATTTTCCCCGATTTTAGGGTAATTTCGGAGATTTACCCCAAAAAGGTGAAAAGTAGAAGGAGCCGTTTGGGAATTTCAAAAATGAATTTCCTCGACGGAGGGCACTCCCAAAATGACATTTGGCCATTTTCATCGCCGTCACCTGGCAACCCTGGTAGGAGCGGCGATTTGAAAAATTTTGCCCATTTTTTACTTTGTCGACTCTAGCGCAGTCGGTATTACCACTAAGAAAATGGTAAAAACTGCATCGGATGCGTTATCGAGTTGGCCATACCGGTACGGAGCCGGATTTTCAAAATTCAAGATGGCGGCCAAACCAGCGGCCATTTTATCCGAAAAATTGGGTATCGTCACCACGTCGAGCCGATTTTGACGCACTTGGCGACATTTGTCAGAGTACTTCCGGGGAAACATTTTTTAGGCAAGTAACTATAGTGTTGCCTGGTGAAAAAAAATCTCGAAAATTTTTGATATTTTATGAGATTTTTGAGGAAACACTTTTTGTCGAATTATGGATTTTTTTTGATGCAATATTTTATTTTAACTTTTCAAGATACCCGATGGAAAAAATAGACCGATCGACTGGCAACACTGAGAGCAAACAACGTTTGAAATTCAACCTCGATTTTGACCGACTTGGCAAACCCGCAGGTGTTTGGCATGTATGGGGCAATTATGTGTCTCTTCAAACTCTTTCATATGAAGAAAAAATTTTACCCGATTTTAGGGTATTTTTTGAGATTTACCCCAAAAACTGTAACTGTCAAAGGAACAATTTTAGAACTCGAAAATTGGCATCCGTCGATGGAGGGCACATCCCAAAACGACATTTGACTATTTTTATCGCCTACATCTGGCAACACCGGCAGCTACGGCTGTTTGAAAGTTCAATGCCCACTATTCACGTTTTGGACTCTAGCGCAGTCATTATCGCCGCTAGGAAAATAAAAGAAACTGCGTTGGATGCGCCAATAGATGGGCTACATTGGTCTGAGGTTGAAATTTCAAAATTCAAGATGGCGGCTTAAACAGCGACCATTTTATCAGGAAAATTGAACATTTTTCATGACTTTCACTTTACAGAGTTGATTTTGGCGTCCTTGGTAACATTTTTAAGAATACTTTTAACAAAAATATGTATTCAGTTGAAGTGTTGCCAGATGAAAAAAAACTGAAAATTTTTTGATACCGAGGTTTTTGAGAAACTTTCATGTATGTCATTTATGAAAGATATGAAAACATTTCTTTACAATGATTTTACGGTTTAACAAAAATTTTACTGTTGCATTTATAACATAATTGTTGGAATAATTTGAGTGATCGACTAGCAACACTGATAGTAGTCACCATATAAATTTCAGGATGATTCTGACCGAGTTGGCGACTCAGGAACTTTATAGCGTATATAGACCGTTTGTGTATTTTTACCCAATCTTTACGTGGTGAGAAAAAATTCCACTATTTTAGCCAGAAAAATAAAGCGAGCGAGACATTGTCATTCGGTTAGATTAGAACTGTGACTAAAACAAAAAGCGAGCGAAGCGAGCCATAAAGGGTGACCATTTAGAGAGATTTGATTAATTGGTAAGGTTAGAACTGTGACTAAAATAAAATGCGAGCGAAGCGAGCCCTAAAGAACACCATCAATAGAAATCTGATCAATCAGTTAGATTAGAACTGTGAATAAAACAAAAGGCGAGCGAAGCGAGCCATAATAAATGGAGACCTGGTCAATCGTTTAAGGGACTGTGACAAAAATAAAGAGCGAGCAAAGCGAGCCAAAATGCGAGATCATTAAAAGAGACCTGATCAATCGGTTATGTTAGCATTGTGACTAAAACAAAATGCGAGCGAAGCGAGCCATAAAGAGTAACCATTAAGAGAGATTTGGTTAATTGGTAAGGTTAGAACTGTAACTAAAATAAAATGCGAGCGAAGCGAGCCTTAAAGAACACCATCAATAGAGGCCTGATCAATCAGTTAGATTAGAACTGTCAATAAAACAAAAAGCGAGCGAAGCGAGCCATAAGGAGTAACTGTTAAGAGATATTTGGTTAATTGGTAGGGTTAGAACTGTGACTTAAATAAAATGCGAGCGAAGCGAGCCATAAAGGACACCATCAATAGAGACCTGGTCAATTGATTAGATTAGAACTGCGAAAAAACAAAAAGTAAAAGCGAGCGAAGCGAGCCATAAGGAGCAACTGTTAAGAGATATTTGGTTAATTGGTAGGGTTAGAACTGTGACTTAAATAAAATGCGAGCGAAGCGAGCCATAAAGGACACCATCAATAGAGACCTGGTCAATTGGTTAGATTAGAACTGCGAAAAAACAAAAAGTAAAAGCGAGCGAAGCGAGCCATAATAAAAGGAGACCTGGTCAATCGGTTTAGGAACTGTGACCAAATTCACATATAAGTGTGCTATTTAGGTCTGAATCAAAAATTTTAAAATTCAAGATGGCGGCTAAGACAGCTTCCATTTTATCTAGAAAATGTATTATTTTGGCGTTATTAATAAAAATTTTCAGATTACTTACAGAAAAAAAAATTTTGTCAGTTGAAGGATGATAAAAAATTGTTTTTTTTTTGATACTGTTATTTTTAGGAAATTTTCTATTGAATAAGAATACTTTATACTTTTAGGCGATGTATACAACATTTATTTTAAGTTTTCTTACGTTTTTCAACTGAATATTTCTTTTTATATTGCGTGTAAACTGGCAATCTTTTTTTTTATGTATGATGTTTTGCGTAATTAAAGATCTTTTATTTGAAGATAGAACTTACTAACTTTTTCTAGGCAATTTCAAACTGTAAACATAACAAGAGGCGGACTTAAAACCCCACCGCTCCGATCCCACAAGCGACTCGTTTATGCTCAAGAACCTTACAATAAGTAAAGCAACAAAAACTTGTATAGGTTTATTATGACATATGGGTTAGGTTAGGTTAGTGTATGAAGGGGTGCGGTGTCTGACAACCTCCTCGCGGTGCACCCTGGGCAACGTGGCCGCTCAAAGCATCTTTGAGCCGCCACGGCTGATGTCAGAACGTGTGAGGGAGCCCGTCAGGCGTCCTGGACGTATTCCGGGTAGCGGCTGACGGGCTGGGAGGAGGAGGGTTCGACCCCTTCGGGTGGGTCGGCGTTGGCCCTTTTCAGGGCCGTCGTGTGGTGCGTAGGGGGGCGGTAAGACCCATTTTTCGGGTCGCGTTCCGGGGAGTTTCCCTCATTGAGGGAGTCTTGTGAGGGCTCCGGGCCGGCGCCCTGTCGGTAAGACGGGAAGCGGCGGCGCGGTTCGTGCTGGGCGGGCGTCCCGAGATTGACTCGGGCAGCGGCTGTGCTAGCGAGGGCGGTGGGCCTGGCGTGTCGCGTCGATGCGAGCGTCGGGTGCTCTTCTGAGAGCAACCACCGGCCGACCCGTACCCCTGCGTTGAGCGGGGACGGGGAGGCTTTCCTTGACTGGACGGTCTCATGTGGAGGAAACCACGTTAAAAACAGCTAACCCTGTACTAGCCGTGGGTCGGAGGGTGAATGGCGGATGGCGGATCCGTCATGACACGGCCTCTGGAGGTGGGGACCAGCCGCCCCCCACCTTCACAACCCTAGGCTTGCCCGGGTAATAAGCCTCTGCCCGGGTGGACATCTGTTTGCTGTGTACTCGTGGGACCAGTATGAAGAAGAACATTAATAAAAACCAAAAACCCGTTGAAGAAAGTAGGCCTGACTCAGGCGGAAGCGAGCGGAGGGGGCCCAGCTCGGGCGGAAGAGAGCGAAGCAGAAGTCGGACGAGATCACGGTCCGAAAAGGAGGGAGGGTCTCAGGTGGCTAGAGACTCGAAGGGTAGATTTACCAGGAGGGTGGAGTCGATTAAGCAGGGGGAAACAGTCTCAGCCCTCCAGTATGCGGGGCTGTTGGAGGAATTAGCAGAGGAGGAATCGCTTGACAGTCATACCGCCGGGATGATAAGGTTTGGTGCGAAATTCATCCGCGTGTATGTGGAGAAGGATGAGGAGTTGGAGACTCGATGCGTGGCTCAGGAGAGAACGATTTCGGAGCTGAGGGATGCTCTGAAGCGGCAAGAAGACAGGGGAGAAAAGAAAGATGCTGGGATTCAGGTCGGCTTCTACTACCCCAAGAAAGAGGCTGGCTGCCAGACCGAGGAGGCTTGGCGTAACCCATTGCGCCCACCACTGCGCCCCCCACTGGCTCCCGATAAGAACAAGCCTCTGCCTAAACAAAAACCGAGGCAGAAGCAGCAGCAGAGGAAGCAGCCGCAACAGTGGCAAGAGAGAGGACTGCCTGCAAAGCAGACTACGACTGGGGAGGTGGCGACTGCGAATAGGACTCGTCAGGAGAGTTGGGCCGAGGTGACCCGTAGAGGCAGGACAAAGCGAGGCGAAGCGCCTGCGCCTGGTCCGGCTGCTACAGAGACGCCTCATACGAAGAGGAAGCGCGGCCGGCACAAGACTAAGGTGCCTAACACCACCGCAGTGGTGCTTTCTATCCCCCCGGAGATGGAGGCCAAGGGGGTGTCGTACAAAGAGATGATCACCAAGGCGAGGTCCCAAATTGCCTTGACGGACTTGGGTATACCAAGTTTAAGGATGGGGAGAGCGGTCTCGGGGGCCTTAATCTTGATGGTTCCTGGTGCCGAGAGCGAGAGCGGGGAAAAGGCGGACTTGCTTGCCTCAAAGCTGGAGGAGGTCTTTGATGGTGCTGTGGAGGTCTCGAGACCGATTAAAAGAGCGGATCTCCGAGTTACGGAGTTAGACGACACTGTCGGAGCGGAAGAGTTGAGGAGGGCGGTTGCCTCTCAGGGGGGCTGCTCCCTCGAACATGTCAAGGTGGGGCCGGTTGGGGTCGGCAGAGGTGGGCTAAACATGGCCCTGCTGCGTTGCCCGATCACTGCTGCCAATACTTTGGCCAAAGAGGGCAGACTTTTGGTCGGGTGGACCTCGGCCAAAATTCAACGCCTGGACCCGCTGCCACTGCGCTGCTACAAGTGCATGGGCACGGGTCACGTACGGAGGATGTGTCCCTCCAAGGACGATCGCTCTGGAGCTTGCTTCAGATGCGGCCTCGAGGGACACAAGGCGGCGTGTTGCCGCGAAAAGGTACGCTGCGCAGTTTGCGCGGACGCGTCCTTACCGAGCGGACACGTGATGGGGAGCAAGAGGTGCTCTCCACCTTCCGTACGGGCACGGTCGGTTCCCGTGCCCCATGGTACTCGTGCGGTACCGGCTGAGGACCTCCCTGAGGTGATGGACACGCATTAGCGTGCTCATCTCCCTCGGGCTGGGGGGCGGCTGGAGCGGCTAGCAGTCGACTGGTTCCCTGGCAGGGTTACGTCTGCCGGGTGCGCCTGTGTCGCTGCTAGTGAGAGGTACATGGGGAGTCGACCTGCGTTTCGCAGGTGAGGGGATTTCCTCAGTGGCCCCGGTCTGGGTGCCCGGCTCGGCCGCCAGACACACCGCTTTGGTGTGTGTGGCGGCCGGTCCGGGCGGTACCATTCCGGGGCCGCGCAGAGAGGAGCGGCGGAGCCGGTTGATGAGGCCTGATAGCGCCCTTTTCAGGGCTGTGGTCGGGCCGTACTCCGGTGGTAGCTGCGACCGTACGGGGGGAGGGATCCACGATAAGGGCTCTGCCTGTGTGGGTCCTTCCAATAGATGGGAAAGAGACTAGAGATTGCACAGTCGCGCATCTCTAGTCCCTAGTCGGGGGCAGCTGGCTGGTTTGCGCACTGGCCAGCATTGCACGTCTCCGCCCTGTCTGGGGGGGTACGTCTCGAGTGTCTCTGAGATGTGCCGCCCAACCCGCGAGGGACCTGCCCTTTTCAGGGCGGGCCGAAATGGGGGCGAACCGCGCGGTGCATGGCCTTCGGGCCGATCCCGTGCATCGCCTTCCATGCGAGGGACATCGCTGAGTTTTAGTGGGTATACCCCTGCTATTTGACTAGCCCCACTCTGGGGTGGGTCCGCAGGGGGGAGCCCCACATAACCCGTGGAGCCTGCGCTGGGTGAAGCGGGTATGCAGTAATGCATTTCTCAGCGTCAAAAAAAAAAAAAAAAAAAAAAAAAAAAAAAAAAAAAAAAAAAAAGGTTAGTGTATGAAAAACAACGCACGAGCCGAGCGAGCGTAGCGAGCGTGCCGCGGCAGCGGCCGGCGAAATGCCAGAAACGAATCGCTTTTGTTGATGGTAACATTTGGTTAAAAGATTATTGTGACCATTTCAATTTCAATTTTGATTTCGATGGACTTGAAAATTCGGGATCTTTATAGCGTGTATATATGGACCATTTGTGTAGGTATCTTTACTCACACTTTCACATAGGTAAGTATGCAGAAAAGAAAATCCAATTTTTGACACTATATTTAATACTTAAAATATATTTTATAAGAATAAGAGACTATAATTTATTTAGAGTTTTTCTTGCGTCTTTCGACTGAATATTTCTTTTTCTGTTAAGCGTAAACTGGCAACCCTTTTTCTTTGATGTATGGTGCTTAAACACCTTTCATTTGAAGACAGAATTTACTAACTTTTTGAAGGCGATTTCAAACTATAAAACAAACAACAAAAAAAAATCGAAAAACTCAAATTCTGCAACGGAAGCGGACTTAAAACCCCACCGCCCCGATTCCACTAGCTACTCGTGACCTCCCCGGGCTGCTCGCAGCCCGGGGCAACCAAGCGAAAGCTTCTATTCTGAAACGAAGGCGGACTTAAAACCCCACCGCATTGTGAATCGATGTAATATCTGGCCACGACATCGGTTCCCTTTTCATATAATAAATAATCTTACATAAATAATGTAATGTAATAATGCAATTACAATAAATACTATTTCTTGACATTTAATTGATTAATTAATGATAGTAACACTGATGGGAATATATGTTCGATTATTTTTTAATATTATACAGTAATTTACTAATAAATAAGAATAAGAGAATTAACGACAAAACTTATTTTAAGTATCTATACAAAATTTATTTTAAGTTTTGCTTGCGTTTTTAACTGAATATTTCTTTTTCTATTAAGTGTCAACTGGCAACACTTTTTCTTTGATAAATGGTGCTTTGTGTCCTTGAACACCTTTTATTTGAAGATAGAACTTACTGACCTTTTCTACGCAATTTCAAACTGTAAACCCGACATAACAATAGGCAGACTTGAAACCCCACCGCCCCGATTCCACTAGCTACTCGTGACCTCCCCGGGCTGCTCGCAGCCCGGGGCAACCAAGCGAAAGCTAGTAATATAATATAATTTTCATTGTTAGGGGCATGGCTAAACTATTACGTATTACACTTCTATTCATTTCACTCTTACGTACCAATCCTATTTATGATTATTATTAATTAAATTGAAAAATTATTTATCAATTATTTATAAATCATTAAGCAATCTTTTACTCGTATTTTGTTGGACTCCGTTGCGTCACTATAGTAAATATGACATATGTTACCAGCGTATGATGGCGCTTCCCACGGGTAAAAGATTATTCGTATTCCAAATTTCATCAAAATCCGTTCAGTAGTTTTTACATGAACGTAACCAACATCCATCCTGGCAAACTTTCACATTTATATTATCCAATAATATAATTTTATAATATGATTGTACCTCGATAAATATGTTTCTTTTTCCTCTAATATAGCCAATTTTACATAGTTTTAAGAACTATAGTACCAAAATATATATCTTAAAAGTTTTACAATAATATCAATCGTGTTTTATAATTATTTCCATATATATTGTCAAGTTGACATTTTGCAATTATAATTAAATAGTTTTTTTAACATAAGTTTAATTTTGCATCCACGGGAAGTGTGACTACTGTCCAAGATAACTACAATAATACACGGTAACTATAATAAGCTTTTAATGAGTCGATTGACAATGAATTATTATACTTTTTTTTGTCTGTTATATATTTTTTATTGTTTTGGTGGAAAGTGACATTTTGGTCCAATGAAGTCATTTTTTATTTTTCAGTACCAAATTAAACAGGGTGCAAAAGCAGCCCTTGCAGTTTCTTACCGGTTCCTTTCTTACAGTTTCTTCTTTTCTCGGTATAAGGTTTCCCGGAATAGATTGCTGAACTATAAGCACAGAGTTTCGACTTTCTTATATTCTTGTAACTAGTAAGCCAACTTGTCTATAAATTTATTCAATAAATTGTTTTGACTGAATAAATTTCGCTTCCTCCTCATTAAGTGAGATACCGTGCGTACTGTGTCACAATTTTAGTTCAGAACATCTTGTTTAGTAGTAAACATAGAAAACTTGAAACACCTACATAATCTTTGTATTATATTATTGGTAAAAGAACATAAAAATACTGAAAACTTTGATGAATAAACAAGAGAAAATAAAGAAAACAAAGTTGGTGATGAATAAGTAACAATTGGCATAACAGTAACATTATTAAAGAAGTAACAATTGGCATTTTATTTAAAAATTATGTTAGCAAGAAGAAAACAGCCGATTAATCAAGCATACAAATATTTTCTCAGCACTAAAAACAGTCTGCAGTTCATGTTCTGTGAACAATCATGATAACGGTCAGCGATTTAAATTCAAAAAGGTAGCGTATTTTATGATGCATCAGCAAAATAAACATCCACGCCGCAAAATAATTATTTGGGTATTAAGATTATACTATTGAACAGTAAAGAAAACCTTTAACTATGCCTTTAATTTGATAAGTGTGCATATTTTAATTTTTATTAAAATTATTTAACTCATTTTATTGTATATTTTACTGGGAGTATATTATGATCAGAATTTTATATTTTAATATTATTATATATTGCATTCTGATTTTTTTCAATTAAAATAGTCGTCATATGACCGCAAGACTTAAAATAAGGTACATTTATAGAATAACAAAATGACTATATAAAAAACTAAATAAATAAATCAGTAAAATCAAATGAAAATTAACTAAGTGTAATAGACATTTTTTTTTAAATAAGTTCAAAGCAATTGTCAAAAATTCTTACCAAAGTATTTGATTGGCAATGCATAATCTCGTAATTTTATTATATTTAAAGTTCGATTCAAACAACTTTCCCTAAAATTAAGTGAGCAGATAAAAGTAACTTTTTCATTACATTTAATATTTTCTGCTTCTATGTAACTCGGCCATTTTCCTCTTTTGTTTCATCTTTTGGTAATCTAAAATAATTAATATATTTTTAAATATTAAAATTATCGATATAAACCATATATTAAAGTAACGACACTAGCCACGTAAACAATATTATTTACGGACCGAAATATTATAAAAATATAAACGAAAAGAGCAATATAGCATAAATAGAACACGCCAAAATACGATATGTATCGATTTATACACGCAATCATTTTCAGAATAACTTACTTACGTTTTAAATACTGTTATTCCAAGAAAGTGTTTAACTTACCGGTGAAACGTAATATTGCTCGGTTTGCGGGATATTGATGACGCACAACCAATTATACAGCACCTAGGCATTGTTTTGCATAAATAATTTACAATTTTCTGCCATGAAAGTTATATAAATTAAAGTTATAAATGAAAATAACCACAAAACTTATAACACTGACAGCTGAACTACTTCCGAGAATACGCAAAGCAAATTTGCAAATGGCTGACAGGTGGTAGAGTCTGGCAAGCGAAACGTGTCACAAGAAAAGGGCGGCAATTTCAAAAATTCTTAAGCAGTAAACACTGAATGTAGTACTGCAAAATAATTTTGATACTTTTATTAATTATATTTAATCTTAACATTTAGATATCAATTAAAATTATTTGTTTTGGAACATTTGACTAAAGCGTGACTGTTCTTAATTGTACAGTTAACAGCATATCAGTAGGCCTATTCACTAACTCAACTGACAACCAAGAATCGTCATCACCGTAAAAAATAGACACTTTGATTGTGTCAAAATCACTATTTCGTATTCTCTATCAATGATGAGCAATTTCGAAATGTCAATATCGGCATTCTCCACTGGACTCCATTTTGACACTTGATTTCGTATCGATAAACTGTATTAAAGTAACATTGTTGCAAAGCATATTTGAAGTCGTCGCATAGTACCTCTTAAGCCATTTGTTGTTAAATTAAAGCGAAAAAAAATACGTATCCAATATTTTTCTATTATCTGACTGACGGACTAAATCGAATCTTTTTTTTAACCCATTCGTTATACCTATTGGCTAACAGCACTTATAATATTAAAAATTCATATTTGTCATTAATTAAAAGGGTGTTTTTTTGCAACGACTTCTTTGTTTTTTTGTAATGAATATGGGCGACTCTGGCCACATTTTTTTAATAAATGTGATGTTAGCCAATTTTGATTTCTGGCCCTTATATTTATAATGTGTTCATAACACATACATGTCTCCTAAGGGATTTTCATCACAACCTTTTGCTCTGATCCAGAACCACTATCTATCAAATTAAATTAGTCAATATAAACACCAGATTACAATAAAAAAAAACATTTATTTTTGTTACAATTAAGTGCCATGGATAAATTACATAATACAGGTGTCACAAATCATCATGTTTAATCACAATAGAAAATTTAAGATAAGATTTTGACTATGAATCAGACTAAAAAATACTTTAGTCTGATTCATAGTCAAAATCTGTTTCTAAATATTCTACACCTGATAACAATGACAAGGAATCATCAGAGTCACTCTCTTCACTACTGTCTGCACCAACAGATATAATAAATTTTTCAAGTTCGTTTTCAACAATGCCATCTTTTAATTTGTAATCATTTTCGACATTTAAAACATGATCAGTGTATTTCTTCCAGTCACTAGGGGTAATTAAGTTAAAACACTCTATTATTAAGTTTTCCATTTCCTTTCCTGGTATTCCAATGTTTCTGCTTGCAATTTTTCTTTTTGCTTGACTCCAAACCATCTCTATTGGGTTTAAGTCACAACGATACGGTGGCAGCAATAAAAGTTCATGATTATGTTCTTTTAAAATCTCTTCAGCTTCATATACAGGCAATGTTTTCTTATCATTAACCAAACACATTAACTCTGCCTTTGTCTGATATTCCTCAAAATGTATTCCATTATTTACAAGCCATTTACGGATATCTGCTTTGGTATTAGACATTATAGGCGGTTTATTGATTTGTTTTATATGGTAGCTGGCATTATCCATAACAATTACACTGGGCTTACTTAAATTTGGTATTAATTTTTCTCTGACCCATTTCATAAAGTTCGATGAGTTCATATCATCATGATAATCAGCAGATTTGGATTTACTACTGAACACTAATAATGCACCAGGCACAAAACCTTCCTCAGATCCAGCATGCACAACAATATGCCGTTTTCCTTTGTAGTGACACCAGTTGTTGAAGGTCCTTGCCAAGACTTTTTAACTTTATAATTCTGATGTACATAAGTTTCATCAAGGTACACAATTTGCTTTCCTTCGTTTCGTTTATATTTATTTCTCTCAAATACTTGTGCCTCCATGCAGAAATCTGGTATTTTTCTATAAGCATAGAACGTTCATTTTCATTGCTTTTAAAAGAAAATCCATTCTTAAGCATAATTTTTCGTAAAGTCTCACGGCTACCACTGAATCCTATTGCATCTTTTAATTCATTGTGAAGGCTTCTTAATGTTGGAACAATTTTTTTCACACAGTAAAATTCATTTACTTTATTCCGAATTGCACTTAAATCAAAATTATCTAAAGCAGACACTGTTGGTTGATGAGGTCGTTTTTCCCAGGAGTGTCCCATTTTCCTTTATTAATTAATGCTTCATTTTTTATCCTTCTTAGTGTCCTTATACTTACATCTATAAAAGATTAAACACTTTGAAACAAAGATATGTTAAATGTATTTAAAAGCAAATAATGATAGACACATACATCAAAATAATTTAAATACCTATTCAACTATGAATGCAATTTATGTTTAATTTAGTTAAGTTTATGTGCATATTTAGCATGTATAACAATTACATGGTTTGATTAGTTTCATGAATTCTGTGAATTTCCTTGTTAAACAAAACATTCTTATGACATCATTGGATGTCAACAATAAAAACCAATACATCATAAAAAACCTATGTAAATATTATAGGAATACTATCAATCTATCTTAAATCAAAACAAGAAAAGAGACCTGTCATTGAAGAAATTTTTTGTAAGTACTGCGTTTCCGAATTCAGCATTTCTTGTTTTTCTAAAGTTTTTATTGCATTTATCTCCTCCATTATTGGTTGAATATCACCATCACAGTTATTCTGAAATAGAGCAATATTTTATAAAAAATATCTGTTTAGTTAATTACAGAAAATTAAAACGAAAGTATCAAAATTATAATACAAAACTAACCTAAAAAAGATACAACGTTATCTAATCGTTGTAATTTCTCCATGAAATTTTTATTTAATTCAGTTTTCACTTCAGTAAACTTGTCAATCATGATGGAAAGAAGTTTCCTCGATGAACTTTTTATCGGCTTCGACATAATTTTTAACCAAAAACACAAGTTCAAATTCGCAAAAACAACAAAATTCAATATTCTTGAATTGTCTAACGTAGTGTCAAACTGACAGTTCTATGTTGTTGCCATATGAAAACGGAAAAATAGGTGGTGTCACGTTTCGCTTGCCAAACTTTACGATAGCTATATCTCATGACGTCACGTAAAAAATTTTGAACTGTCACACTAGTGTTATCTTTGTTTACTAAAGAAACTTCTTATTAGGTAAAAAAAATACAACATGATGTTTTTGATGTCAACTTCAGATTGCATGATATTTATATAACCATTGAAAATATTTCCACTCTACCTTACTATATGGCCCAAGTTCGTCCGCCATATTTTATACTTTTACTCTTTGCCGCCATAAAGATTACAAGCGCCATATTTGAAATTTTGTTTGGAACAGTATATTGATTTCACAGCGTGTAGTTAAGGCAAACCGTTGTGCATTTCGTTCCTTTTTAGGTAATTAGGATTTTGAAATACTATGTCAGTAACTTCGAGTACATATGAAGTTCCAATAAACATATACGAAGAAAGAGTGAGTGACGATACAGTTTGTGATGTATCATCCAGAAATTTAGAATCTGTTCCGGAAATCAACAATAAATCATTACAAGTAAGCTTGTGACGCATGTATATCTGATATTTTATATTATGCGTTTTCTTTATCCAAAATCTCTTTTGTACATTTTACCCAAGTAAACAGTTACAAAGACTAATTAGTTACCTACATAATAACTATTAGTTAAATAGAATGGGGATTCACGTACTTTTAAATAAAATTTTAGCGTAAGATTCCTTTATATCATGGGTGGCCAACCAGTCGATCGCGGTTATTAGTCCAGTCGATCGTGGCAATTCAAAAAAATATAAAATAAAATAAAAATACTACATAATTGTGTACGAACTATGCTGTTTCATTTAAGACTTTAAGAAGTAAAGTAATTGGTAGATCGTACTGGGTGTCGTCAGTGAAAAGTCGATCTTGGGTCTAAACAAGTTAGCCACCCCTGCTTTATATAGAGATAGCCACCGCCATTAGTGCAGTGCACAGCTAGCAGAATTTCGTTTGCTATTAAGATGTAGAGTTATTGTTAGTTTTTTATTTTAATCAATTAACAAATTAATACTTTATGATTTTCTTACTTGCTAGTTTTATTGATCTCTTTTCCGATTAGTTCCCATAATTATTTTATACGGAATATCTTCATATCATACAAGCAAATCGAAGGCTGTATGACTACAATTAAAATTATTTCCGTTACAGGTGCTGTATTTAAAAGATAATAAAATAAAATGTTTACCTTTAGATTTCTTTCCATCACTACCTTGTCTTACTTATCTTGATCTTCGAGACAACGAGTTGAGGGACATTCCGACGACCGTGCTAAATCATCAACATCTTACTCATTTACTTTTACAAAACAATCGTTTATCTAATTTACCGAATGAATTAGGGACTGTCAAACTGCAAGTGTTGCAGCTCAGCGGGAACCCATTAGTATATCCCTCGAATGATATACTTAGAGGTGGCGTTAAAACAATAATAGACTTCCTTCATGGAAAATACGTCGATTTTATGCTCACTCAGTCCCAATCGGATGTATCTGACGCAGCAAGCATCAACAGTCACTATCCAGATCTGAGCCAAGGAGTCGTAAGTTACAACTCTGTTATACACGGGGATAAGTTGAGAAAGCCCCATAAAGCCTTATCTATACAGTTCAGCGAAAAAGACGTAGACGACTCTGATGAGGAATACTACGCAAAAATAAAGGGAAAGTGCCCTAAGCTGAATAAAAGTAGGCATCAGGTGCCTACCTATTATCAAAGTTCTAAATATGTGCCAGCGCGGAGTGCATATAGCGAAGCATCTTTCAATAGCAAGGTTAGGCAAAATTATCTAAAAGAAATTGCAATCAAGAAACATAAGGAGTTCGTGGCGACGAGAGATAAGATTTTACAGAGTAGAAAGTAAGTTTAAATAATGGATTTTATATTTAATATATTGATCGAAACATACCTAAGAAAATTAATAATCAACGGTTCTTCGTCACTCGTATTGAACTGTCTTATTTTAATATTAATCTTTAAAAGTAATATCTTGACAATTAGGCGCGATCCTAGGTGGAGTAGGTACTGCGGCGCGGCCTTTATTCATACTTTTCCAAACATTACAGAAATCTAGAACTCTTGAAAAACTGGCGTAAAACCTATTGTTATAAAAAGCAGTTCGTTGACTCTGGTTACAAGATGCAATCGAAACATTTCCCATACGACACGGCACCGGAGTATATGACTTTACTTACAAGAGACGACATCGAGAAAGACTTGCCTGATAAATATAGGAAGAATTTAGTCCGCCGCGCGAAACCTAGTGTCCCAAGAAAGAATAACAACGACGTCCATTTGGCGATGAAAATAAAGAAACTGTTCGAAAACTTAGAAGCTATAGATTTGAATAAAACAGGTTTGACTCCTCGGACTGAGCAGAGAATGTTGCTCGGTGAAATCCAAAAGGTATGTTACACAGGACTTAGTGTAAGTTTTATGCGAGTGAGGTGCGAGTTTTACAATTAGTATGCGCGAGTGCGAGTTTAAGATTTTAGTATGTTTAAAGTATGAAAGTTTCTCTCACCAATCCTTTTTGTGAATAGATAACAACTTTAAGCGTTAATGATTCCGGATTTAGGTGAAAGTTCATGATACAGAGTGGAGTTTAAATTTTATGTTAGCAAGTTCACTAACGAGCGTGTTAGGAATCTGTATGGAGATTTGTAGTTCGAAGTGATAATTATAAAACATTGCAAAACTATTTTTGTACTTTAGGACTTGTTATTTAAATGGAATCATTTTAAATAAGAGAATTGTCTAGTACCTACAAAAACAAAAAATAAAATAAAAGCCCTTTATATCATTTCATTTTTTGTTGAATGTAATTTCAAAGGTAATTTTTTATAATTTAAAACAACAAAAAAGTTTATTCTATTAAGAATGCCTTTCTGTATTTTAAAAATGGTTGCCACTAACTACGAATAATTATGCAAAAAAATAATGAACTTGATATTACGAACCCTGCTCAAGTATACTTCGTCATGTACGCGTGCAATAGATTTAATCAAACAGCAGGGTCAGAAACTGTACACAAATATAAATTAAGTTTTTTTTCAGATATCAGAAATAAAGCAGAAGCTTTCAGAGCTGACTCTGACAAACGGAAGATCGGTTATTTTAGAGTGATTATATTATTGTACAGTATAGTATTATTCAAATAAAATACAACATATTTATTTAAAATGTTTATGGTTGATTCTCATTCAGATGGCCGACACCATAAAGTATTTATAAAATATAACAAAACTTTAATTCAAGAACTTAAAGCAGCAGTGATTATAAAAAGAAAATAAATATTCATTTTATTTACTTACTATTTACCATAAGACTACTTCATACAAAGTACTAAGCCTTTTACATGTATGGGATTATAAATTACAAAGATCATATAAACTGGATGCCAAAATCGGTATAACAAAATGCCACGGAGTAAAGATAGATTTACATCAGTTACAATCATCAAAATTCAGTGCGTTAACTCATTATTACAGAGTATTAGAGTTTAAACTTGGGAGTATAAAGAAATATAGCATAAAAATACTCAAAAAATGTTGAACATTACTACATGCTCTAATGGCAAAGGAATCACCGTCTTCATTTAGCTATATATCAATCTGAAACATATGTAACAAGTTATGACTGTGCTTGGAAAGCATTGACTGTTTAATTCAACACTCCAAAATCAATTTAAAAATATATAATAATATAAGCTTTCGTGTTGCTGTTATTATTAGGCGCAGTAAGAAAACTAGAGCGAATATCAATATTTTTTATAAGTGCCTTTTTTATTATAATACTCATCAGCAATAAAAAAAGAGTATGAATTTGGTGTGTAAAGTATATAATATTTAAGTGCATCAAGCAACTTCTTTTAAAGAACTCGTTAACAAAGTAACTTATAATAAATACTACTACAGAGTTTAATTATGTAGTTGAACGAAAGCTTATTTACATAATCACAAAACGATTGCATTAAGATATCCGATTAAAAAATACAGACAAACTGAAAATATTTTTTTATAAATCTATTACATTTAATGTTATCCTCCACAATAACATCTCGCATTAAATGCTCATTGCATACAGACTTCAAATACTTCTAAGGTACGCTACAACATTATATTATACAATGGCCGTATTAGGACTATGCCAGACAAAAACGTATTTTTATTGTAGTAGTACCTTCGAGAAGAAAACCACTACACTATTCCGTCATCGGCCAACATCGTCGGAGGCCGTGTTCGGCTTTCCAAGTTCGGGTGTTTTTTCGAACCTAAATAATGTGAGTCATCTCTTACATATTTTTTTGAACGGGTTTTAATCAAGTACAGGTAAAATACGTGGTTGATCTGGTCTAGTGGGCATAGAAGACGCATATTTCAATTACGTGTCTATTGAGTATGTTCGTACATCATACTTAATAGCATGGTTTAATGAAAAATTACTTAAAACAGGAATTTTACCTGCGACCTTCGCGTTGCCTTAAATTGTCATACATAATTAATAAATGCTACGTTGTGCAAAGTCATTCGACAAATAACAAAAAATAGGAACGCAGTTTAATTAATTAATAAAAGACAAAAAAGTAATTAATTATAAAAAAGTAAAACTAACAGAAATAATGAAAGTTCTGTGAAAAAAATGACTGTCATCATTTTCATCTTTTATTAATTCATATTCCTACTTTATATATGAATTTTTCATTCAACGAACATTGATATTGATTATACCCAACATTCGTAACATGGTGCCACAATCTATGACTGTTTTGTTTAATTTGTTTTTGTGTAAAAAGTGAAAAAAGAAATAACTCCTTTTGCTAATAATTAATAATAAATGCCTTACGTAGGGCATTCTCATTGGACAATTTTAATCGACATATTTATTAGTAGTAATAATTGCTGTAATTTAGTAGAAAAATTGTTACAATAGTGACATCGTCATAATCTTTTAGAAATACTAAAGAACAATAGAAATAAAGTAAATATGTGAATGAACAAATTTTGAATGAACAAACATGTTATTTGTCCATGATAGATTCATATATATATATTTTTAATAAACACAGTATAATAATTGATATAATATCAGAAATTATATTCTTTCAACTCTTTTGATATATTTTATGTGGAAAAGTGGGCATTGACCGTTAATGTAAAGTTAAATTCACAAATACACATTCACATATTTCACATAGTCCCTTCTGGAATTTTCCCATGATCTCTAGCTATGAATTGTAGCGAAATTGTTATTTATTGAGACTGGAGATGAGCAGCGTAGCTAGGCGAGTACGAAGCGGCGTAGATTCAACATTGAACTTACAAACAATAACACTAAAGCACATTTTAAAACAATCATTATCACAATACCAACTTTCTCAATCGATCTCTCTTATTCAGTCTTTATACAAGCTTGACTAGGCATTGTTACCTCACACCACATAATTCCACTATCCTTAAATTTACTCTAATTGCTGGTCGATAATGCTTTTTATTTTAACACTTAAATGTTTACAATTATTTTTTACAAAATTTTAATCATCTAGCTCTTTAATTATACATAATTATAAAAAAGTGAAGTCATTTATTCCTGAAAATCTAATATATTTTATTCTTGAATTCTTTTACAACTTTTATGCAAAAATATAAGGAGTGTACTTCAAATAAAGAATCGTAATAGAGAACCATTTCTAAAAAATTATAATAATCAAGTGAAGAACATGAAAACCAGAATTTCACTCAACTAACGTTTCACTTACATTTACTTAATGAAATTATACTAAATGAGAATTTTAAGCTATATATGCTACAGTTAACATAAAATCTAGTCGCAAAATAAAAAAGATATATTATTATAATTTTCAACTTACATGAAATGAAATAAGTCAAAGAGAGATATAGTGTAGCTTTTAGACTACCACGTGTGCTGATACATAACTGTCTCCTGTTGCTAATAAAGCATTATAATTATAGTATCTGTAAATTTTTGTTTAAAAAAAAAAATACTCGGCGATTGCTATTTTTGCTTTCAACTAAGTATAAATGTATATACTTATAAGTTAATGGCTGTTCTGACTATCAATTGTCATTTAGCTAATTCACTTTGGTCTTGGTAAATACAAATTTCATGATGTAAAAGGATAAATGGAATGATAGATTTTTTTAAATAAAAAATTTAGACTGCCTTATAAAATTGACAACTCCTATCAAAGGATTGAAATTTCAACTCTCCATAAACCGAGAACACTACACAAATCAACATAACTCATAAGATACAAAGGTGAAATATATTACAAATTTTTCATACTTTATAGAAAACTCAATGACGAGTCGAAGAATTGTGAACGATAACAGGTGTACCTGTTTATATGGGCGAGTTATTATTGAGCTAAATATGTCATTCAAATATGTACACTAACTCGATCATTGATATATCATATTTTGCTGTTCTAATAGAGAAAACCCTCTCGTGTATACATAATGATGAAATTACATATACGTCACTAATTTTACCCAACAATCATTTAGAAACGTAATACTGTTACAAAAATTTAGAGTCGCCATATTGAACCCGTCGTATGATCGCATCCTTCGACTTTTCGATATACATATAGCAATCAGATAAAATACTAATATTTCTATGGTCAGATCTGCTACCTTATAGAAACAGCCTTAAGCTCAACGTCGAACACAGCGAGCGCATTGAAATATAATTAAATAAAATACAATTTCTTTCCAGTCATTTGATTCAACCTTCATGCTGTGACAGAATGTCCGAAAACGTAGAGTTTGACAGTTTTTATATGGGAATAGCTGCACTTAGATCTTGTCCCTAAGTTCAGCATATTCTGACATTTTAAAATACATAATCACTAGGTATCTGATAAGTAGAGCTATTTTACCAAACATTACGACTATGACTCTAGTACTACTAGATATTTCCAAATTTAATATAAATAAATAGTATACTTAAATATGAATTAAGAATAGTTATAAGAAATACTGTACTATACGATAACATGTAATAATAATCCATATAAGATATATTGTACATAATAATAGACCGTAATCACGTGTATATCCTAAATAATAAACATGTCCTAATCAGCAAACATAGCTCTACTACAATTGACAGGTCGTTAAACAGCAACGAACACAGATCTGTAGAGCGCAATATAGAGATGGCATTCAATTGTATATAACGTCATTGTTAATAGAATAGGTCATAAAATATTGCAACAGTGATCTAATTTATCATCATTTAGAAAATCAAGTATCGCGATTCTGAGTAACTTTCAATATCACGTTCACAGGTTTCTTGGTACACAAAATGCCACTGCTAAGTTAGAGTCGCGCACAAATAGCTATCATGTTACACATTAAAGAACTATTTAGCCAGTATACATAAATCGGGTAATTACAAAATAAGATATACGCATGTAGGTTTCCTATTATACAACGGCCAATTGGCCACCGTCACTAAGTAGAGGGTAGTTGTAGATTTAAAGCCGCGCACGTAGCTTCCTCGTTACACGTTTAGGTACCAATGGAGCGTTTATTCGCGAGCGGGTGCGAGGCGGTCGGGCTAATAGACGGCGCTAGAAGGAGCGCGCTAGATATACCCGACCGTTTTCCTCGCGGTGCACTTCCACGAAACCTAGCTTACTGTAGAACTGATGTAGGTAGTGGTCCGTTGCGTTTATGCACGCGTGGACGCCATTAACACCTGCACAACAATATTTGATCAATTATGCATCATCAATCTGAATTATTACAGTTAAAATTAGTAGATTTGGAATGCCAAAGACATTTAATTAATTCATTTGTAGGCTGACCTACAAATGCTTATTACTATACTTTTATGCTGACATAAAAGTCAAAATTATATAATTGATCTATATGACCCTTGGGGTACTATGACCCGGTTTCCGAATAGAGAATTTAAAGTTAAGAACGTCTCAAACTAAACTCAAACATCACTTTAACAGGTTTTCACTTCTGATTTTAGTTTTTAATGATTAGTTGATAGTAGTTTGATAAAAACTAGGACCTTTTGCCTCGCGAAAAGTGAAAAACTTAAGTCATTGAGAATAATTAGTTGAGATTTTGTACTTTTCTCAATTCATAAACCAACCGTATCTTATCGGAATAATAAATTCAGAAATTCAATAACTAACAATATGAAATAAAATAAAAAAACAATATACTGCTTACAAAAAAAATGCTTCAGTTAGGATTCCCCGTAATCCTGTGATCGCATATTAAAGAAATCCCTCATCTGTCTATGCGATTTGTATTAATTACTATATGGGATATATATATAAATATTAAATTTGTAAAATAAATGCTAAATTTGATATTATATATAATGTAATAAAAAAATATTAGTAAATGAGAAAAATAGGACTGACCAAGCGATCTGAGCGCAGCGAGCAGACAAGCGAGCAGTCTGGCGGCGGCGAGCGGATCGCTCGCTTGCGGCAACACACAGCACGTGAGTAACGCAGGATGGGAACGTATCACGCTCTCCGGCGCACGCTCCTGATTCTCAAACTGATGGAAGTGACGTACGCAATCCTGATATAAAAAAAGATAATAACCACTCTATTCTCACTCCACAAAATGTAGTTGGCCTACCCATAAATAAATTTAAAACTCATGTAAAGAACATACTTATGAGTAAAGGCTATTATAAAGTTGATGATTATTTTAAGGATCGCAATGCATGGAATTAATAGCTTTCGCTTTGTTCTATAAAGACTAATTATATGTTCAACCTATGTCCTACAGACTTTGGAAGTTTATTTATTATTGTGATAATACATATTATTTTGGTAATGACATGATTTATCTAAATGTCATTATTTATGATAAAAAGCTGATAAGTTTCTTTCGCTTGTTCTTCTTGTCAGCTAAAAGACGTTCTGAACAAGTGGCAGGGGAAAAAAATTTTTTTGGACGATTCAAAAATGCTTGTAATAGCGTACTTGAATAAAGATATTTTTATTTCATTTCATTAACACCGCGGAGGCGGATCGGATTTTAAGGTGACCGCAAACACGTCCGTACCGAATGCGCCGAAAAAAGGTACATTTCAAAATTCGTTATGAATGCGGATGTGATAGTTAAGGCTTAAGGTTATATTTACCCTGCCTTAAAAGAAAGGATATAAATGACTGCCAACCTTTTTTCATGCACGAAGTCGAGCGCTATCGGTAGCGGACCATTTTGGTTATCCATTGCAAATTATTGAATACCTTCTGTTAAATTGAATATATTAAATTATTCGATTGATAAAAAACAGTAATGTAAAACAATAATAAACAGTAATTGCCACAATAGTGAATACAATACTTCAGTACTGTAGAAGTCTTTTGAGTTCGTATTTTCTTTCGACACGACTATGTATGCAGTCATCTTTATCCACAATCGGCGCATATGAAAGCAAATAGTGCGGAGTGAGAGGCTATTAATTTCACTCTGCTATTCTTTATCGGACGGAAGGCAGCGGCGAAGACACACAAAAATAAGTATTCTTTGGTCAACTTTGAAGATAAATTTACCTTGGCTGCTTGACTGAGGTCGTCTCTCTCGACGAGCGTCTCTGGATACTTGACTTTCATCTCTGGTATCCACGCGATTTCTTGCTTCTTGTAAAAATCTTTACTGTTCAAAGTCGCGCATGCGAAGCCGATGATTTCTGGTTTCACACCTAAACAAAAGACGACAGCTATCACCGAAACCAATTTTTGACTAGGGTTTTTTGTGAATGGAGTATTCTACTCTGTATGAAATAATACTTGTGACTACTTATTTTCATTTAAAAAAGCCATAAAACAACTATTTCGGAAAATTAAACACGTTTTCTTGCTTTCATTACCTGATTAAACTTATTATTAATGATATGCCTGAACCAAAGTTTAGATTTCTTTTCTACACGCGAAAACACTGTCCGTCATATTCATGACGTCATTCTGATATGTACACTAAACAGATGCCTAGAGTAAAAGATTTCAATAAAACAAGAACAATGTCATTTAACGATCGATTACAAAATAAAAAGATAGAAATAAACTAAGAACAGCGCCATCTAGGAATTTGATTTATAATTAATGGGTATATCTTTATGACTTATCAGACAGCTGTCGCTACAGTACGTTACACAATGGCGGTTCGTGTTTCAAGTCAAGTTACACACAGAAAAAAAGTCACGACTTTTAATGTTAAGATAATCGTGCAATTTTAAGACTCAAAATCAGAATCTTAATGTATCGTGACTTATTTTTCACTACCGAAACTATCCTATTTTGTATTCTTAATGGTAAAAAAAAATATATATCTCAATTAATTAGTATTTAGTTACCATTTATCGTGGGCTGCTCTGGTTTTTCACTCGTGGCATTATCGTCAGAGCAGTCGTCGCGTAGGGCGTCCTCTATATCTTCTTCTATTACCATGCACAGCTCCGGATTTAGGGTCAGGAAAGGCGCTACTAATCTGTTTATATGGATACATAAATATTTATTTTGTCACCATCACCAATACAAATTGTATCATACAAGACTACATAATAGGTATCAGGCAATTTGTAGGTATTTTTAATTTGTAAAGAAAATTCATAATAAGAATACAAAAAGCAAGTACTTCAAATCATAAAGATATCTAGTTATTTGCATTTGTTGATTCTGTTTTTTTTTTTGAACACGACAGTATGTGTTATCAAGATATAAAATCTGTCTACTGTTGCCATAATCATACTTACTATCTTTTACAAGAAACATGTAGAGTTATGGCTATAAAACAGTAAGAGCTGCCATATGTGTTTTTTTTTGTCTGATCAATGTTCACAACTGAGAACTTTTTCAGTTATGACGCAATATCGTTGCATTCACGACTAACCTGTCAGCTGGTAGCGTTTGCAAATCACTCGGGAATAGGTCGCTGCAGTCGGAGCCATCGCGACAAGTCTTATGACAAATAGCGCACACCTAAAACAATATTAGGATTTTTTTACTTGAAGTTGTAAGATCTTTTTAGTAATTCATAGACGTTAATGACAAGAAATCTATATTAGTGTGACTGTATATCTGCAACTAAGATTAAGTTATGTTTCTTAATCCTATGGTGAGTAAAGACGATGTTACCGCTGCAAGTGGCCTCGTTCAGACAAACTTTGAAACTTAACTCGGAGACTAGAACTAAAAAAAAGCATTGCAATCGAATAAATTGTTTCCTAACTAAGCTATACTAACTAATGTCAATAAACAATTATTCTATTCTGTTCTAATAGTATATTAAACACTATTTTCGTTTGCTGTCTACACCCGTATTGCGTCATCAAAATGACGGCCAGGTGCATTAGCAATTTGCGGGGAGTGGAGACTGTACTCACGGCAGCCTCATCAGCGGAGGTGTAGGGGCGGGGCGCGAGGGGCGCGCTGTGGGGCGCGGGGGCGGCGGGGCGCATCGCCTCCGCGGCACAGTCCACCGCCAACAGCCGCCTCAGGTCCGCGGACAATCCGCCGCGGAACACCCAAGGCTCCTGGCCGCCACTCTCAAACGCCTCCCGCCACCCTTTAGAGAACCCTACACGACACGATAAATTATTTTAATTAGTACATCTGACTAAAACCAAAACCTTTTTTGTGGTTTTGTAACTAACATCTACATATCAGACATATATAATTCTATAGATTAATAATGATGAATAAATATGTATAATGTGGCAGTACTGTTATAATAAATATACAGGGTAATTATGGAACACCAGCATCATCATCATCAGCTCCTTTTACGTCCCCACTGCCAGGGGCTCAGGCCTTCCATATGGAAGGTTAAGGAGGATGGGCCTTAGCCCTCCACTCTGGCCCAATGCGGAGTGAAGGGTAATAACGATGCAAATGCAACCGATACCGCCGGTTTAAGGTGCCTTCTAAAACACGGAGTAGCTCGAGATAGTAATTTTTTGGTCTCCCATACCGTGACCGTCCGTTGCGAAAGTTGCTTAACAAGCGCCGCTTATCCACTACGCCACCGAGCTATTCAGAGAAACACCACCACCACAGAAACACGAACTCGTACGAATTGACATGACACCTGGAAACCTATTTTATTTCTCCTAGAAGCACGGCGAGATACCACCCTCATTTGATAAATATTTCAAGATAAGACAAAAGAGCTATTTAACATCATTTTTAACGCTCACTGCTAAGGATTGTAACTAAGCTGTCGTCATTTTCCTAAGTGCATATATCCCTGACCTATTTAAGGCAAAAGTAAAGGACCCTTCTGAGTGAGCTCGTCTCACTGTAGATTTCATTCATGCCCCTGGGTTGGATTAAGGTCAAGAGCGAGCACATTATTAATTTAAAAAAAAAATGAAATTCTAAATGTTGATACTACTCCAAAGAAAAGTTTTCAGAATATTACAAATGTAACTAGGGCCTGACACTGCCTTTGATGTACAGATATGTTTTTAACAAAATCGAGCTCTTCATCTAAGAAACTACTTAGAACTTTGTTAGCTATCTAGTCTTGTAAAGTTTTGGTGTTTTAACAAATAACCATGAATAAGTTTGTACGATATCATTAGTCTATCAATGTGCTCCTCTCAAAATTAAGATGATTCATCAATCTAGATAGACCAAGTCACGATGCTTTTCGGGAATGCAAAATTCGCTAGCAAAAAGCGAAACCGTGCAATCTACTGCGATTGTGTAACATTTGCGTCTGACGAAGACGACGTTTTTCATAGTTGTCTGCGAAACAGTATTACGCCGTTAGTACACCGACGGTGCACTCCAGATTCCAGATTTTTGTGTAAATCCGTGCTGCTTGGAAAAATTATTCCCTTGTCGTCCTTGGCTATACTTTAAATTTACTACTGTTACCTTATTGAATGCCGAGAGTTACTTACATGTATAGTTTCCTTGTATATTAGCTGCTATATTTGGCAGGAACTTCCCTAGTTCTGTAGAAAACATTTATTTTTTTATTAACTATAATGGAAATATACACAAAAATATGCAGTAAAACACCAAAATTATCATTGATATTTGTCAACAGCTGTTGGTTTAACACTTTTTAGGTTAATTTATGACATATTCACAATTTTATGTTCTTTATTTGTATTTATTCATTATACACAGTTATTAATATAATGACATACAAAAACTAATTATGTTATAATAAAATTCCTTACCCAACCACCTAACGAACCCATCCAATAGTGCTAGAACAGCGCATAACTCCCACACGTAGGGATATAGTTCAGCGTGCAATTCTCTATTGGCGGCCATAGACAAACGACGAGCGAGACGACGAGTTCGCGCCACCCACCACGCGAATCTACTCCTACGTCGACGCCACTCGCTAGTCTATGGTGTGAAGAGTTGCTTACATAAGAATCATTGACGTGTTCAATAAAATAAAATAAAACGTAAACTAGGACTGTGACTCAAACAAGAATAAGCTAAAATACTTGAAAAAAAAATATAAATTTATATGCACTATATTTTAGAATTTTCATAGATAAATTACTTTAATAGGAACCTATAAGTCATAACTATTAGTATCTGAAGGTTTAGCCTTGAACTTTACTTTCATTACCCGAATGTCAAGTAGAATAAGTTCTACCTAATCGTGTTACATGAAATTGAAAGAGCGATGAGTAAGTGGAATTTATGCAAAAAAGCAAGCCAAATAATTTGTTACTAAGTATTACCTCAGGTTTTGCACCACGTGGCAGCATACTGGTAGCGTGCGTAGTGAGCCAATGGAAGTCATGAAGTAATCTTAGACCTCTGGAGCCATGTTCGAAGGGCAAGTAGAATAAGTCGCATAGGAGAAGTAAATCATCAGCTACAAGGGCGTGGACATCTACCGTCGTATCTTCAACAGATCTGTAGAAGAGTTAATTAATTAAATGATAGGCGCCAGACTTTAATAGGATTTTCTTGAATAAGTCGCTTTTGAGATAAGTATTTTATCACTTTTAAAGTGTGAAGTCTGTTCTATTTTTTTTTTTTAAGTTTTTATTTAAGGTTAAGAAAGAGCTGCTACCATTATAGAAAAAGTTTATCCGGGTAATATAGATATGTTTAAATACGGACAAAGGTGTCTGTAAGTAATATGGATAGGTGATAACTTCTGTTATTAATATAAAATAAAGAAATAAAAAAACTTTAAAATAGTAATAAAGAAAACCAACTTAAAAGACAGAAATTTTGAGGTAGTGCCTGATATTCATACGGGAACTATCATGTATGGTGAGAGAAAAATGGATTTTCTGATAGTGTTTTCACGGTAATAATAATAAGGCTTATTTACTTATATCCATATTAATTTAAACCAGTTTTATGAAAGTCGACCGATTCCTAGTGAAGTTCCGTAGCCATGTGAACCACGAAGCAATATAAATATAATAATTGTATAATTATGAAACTCACTCATCAGGCGGATCTACAGGATCAGTAGGTTCCGTGGGTTCAACCATCATGTCAGTACTGAGTGGACTATTGCTGGGCTCCACCTGCATCGACCCATTCTATGAATAAATAAAAAGTACGAAATGAATAACAAAAATCTTCTTTATTCGATGGCTCGATGGCGACACGCCACAAATTTGATTCGAAAAAAGGTTATTGAGAAAGACCTTAGTATAATGTAACTTTGTTCCGAGTGTGAGCTACGCCCTATTATTAGAATGCTACGAAACAATTTTTATGTCAATTTTATAAAGTCGAATATTATAATGTCTGTTCTCTCTTTATTCATTTTTTAGACAAAAACGCTAGCCTTCTAGAAGTAATTCAGTTAGTGAACTATGACAAATGTTGCAATAATGCCATTTAGAGAAAAAGAAACCAGTTTTAATTAAAAGCTGCTACAGCAAAGAAACAGACCTTCCGTCGGCAAATACGTTTGGTTTTATTATTTTTAATTTAACTAACCAACAACTGTTTACAATCATACATACTATTGATAATTTACATTCTTTTTTTTTCGACTTATTGCTACAGACACTTATAGGTGAGCTCCGCATGCAGAATGAGCTTACAATATCTATTTATTTATTTATTACAGACATATATGTTCAAAATATATTAATACATGCGTAGGTAATAGGCATAGGTACGGTAATTTTTTCTTTCATACATGAAATATTTTATGTGCTATTATACTTTAGAAAATCTAGAACATATTTGTAGAATGTGGAATAAAAATCAAAACGTAAATCAAGTAAATCGCTACAGGAATTAAAAGTTTTAGAAAGTCTGACAACCGGCCAATTCAAAACCAATACTGTTTTTCTCAAGGGACATAGAGGTGTGATACAACTATGCGGGATTGATGGGGCTCGAAATCGGAAGCATAAATAAGTAAGTATGAGCATAAATACTTCTCATATAAAAAATAAAATGATAAATAACAGTCTATTCTCACCTCGCTGAGGCCGTCATTCATGACTATGTCTGTATCGGTGACGGCAGCAGATGGCGGGTCCACGTCCAGAGGCTCAACACCACCAAGATTTGGGCTCAACGTTTGAGGCGTATCTGAAATAACAATGACAATAAGAGGAATCGACGTGATGTCTTTCGTTATTACTACCAAGAGATGGCGTTAACCATCTAATATGATCATTTGGTTTGTTTTTATAATACCTTTGTCTAAATAAAAGAAATTATTAAAAAAAAAATCGAACCATTTCATACTTTTCAAATCATTCATCAATTTATTAAATAGTTCATATTAAGAGTATAATGTAATGTAAAACTCATACACAGTACCATCTTTTGATAGTAAATATGTAAAGGAAAAATTAAAAGCTAAATAAACACAGTATGGTAATGTAGTTTCTTCAATATATTTTGAGGCTTAAGTAATAATTTCAGTTAATTTTAAAATGACGATTTTGCACAACTGCAACATTTTCATTTTTTATATAAAAATTAATAATAAAGCGATAATCTTTACATGAGTAGCTCGGTGGCGTAGTGGATAAGCGCCGCGGCACGCGATCGTAGTCGTTAAGCAACTTTCGCTAGGGTCGGTCACGGGATGGGTGACCAAAAATTATTATCTCGAGCTACTCCGTGCTTCGGAAGGCACGTTAAGCCGTTGGTCCCGGCTGCATTTGCAATTGTTAATACCCTCCAATCCGCATTGGTCCAGCGAGGAGGGTCATGGCCCATCCTCCTTAACCATCCATAAGGAAGGCCTGAACCCCTGTAGTGGGGACGTAAAAGGGCTGGTGATAATGAATCTTTACATGAGAAAAATTCTCCATGGTCCTTGTTTAAAAGGCACATTGACTTCTGCTATTTTTAAATAGAAATACCATGCTTACAGTTACATACAAATGAGATAAACAAGTTCATCTAAAATGTTAACTTTACCAACAATGAGGTCTTTACTAAACTAGTTATTAGAACTTGATTTTGGTGTTTATTAGCTTGTACTGATAGAAATTAAAAACATACCACCGACACTCATTTCCCCGTTCCTTAGCTGCTCTTCAATTGTAGGCTCCACATCATCCACAATTATATTCTCCGTTTCATCATCTTTCTTCTTCAAGTCTTCTATAAAACTGGCACTTTCTAAAACGCTATCATTACTAACACTATCATCTACTTTGTCCACCATAGACTGATCACGTTTTTCACTGTTCTCCTCTAAAGCTTTTAAACCAAGAATGGGTACTGGTAACGTTGATACTGGAATTTCTGACGGCAGTGCTATGTTGGAACTGGCAATTGGTATTATCGGATTAGGTATCGACTCGTTGAGAATCACTTTCGTGGGTGACACCAAAGAATTCATTACAGGGTTTGACACAGGATTAAACGTTTCTATGGATGACACCTGAAATACAATGATTTTTAGATAATTCAATGTAAGTGGCAAACATTTATGACAGGTTGAAGCTAATTTCATCGCTTGTCTTACCCCAGTGGCTAGTATCGGTCGGTCTGTAGACGAACAGACGTCGGCCAATGCCTGCAGTTGACTAGTGTTGACAGTTGGTATGGCAGAGGAGATGTCAGCAGTGCTCGTTGTGGAAGTATTACTGGTAGCGGTCACCAGGGACATGCAGGTGTTCACCGAAGGCAGTATAGGTATGATAGGTACCGGTGGCACTTGATAAAAAATTAATCATCGTCAATATCCATGAAAATATATTATTATTATTCACAGTTTGAATTTTGATTTAAAAATTAAATATTAATTTCAGAAAATGGAAAATATACAAAACTAGGGAGTTATTATAAAAAATATTATGACATGAAGATGACCCAATGAAATGAAAAAACAACTCAAAAGACCAAAATTAATCAACAACTTAGGACAGACGCATACAATTACAAATCAAGTAACCAGCGCCAGATTAACTTTAATTAAACTTCACACAGCTGTCACTGAGCAAATATAGTTAGACAATCAAGATACTTAATTAAATTGATTTTGCTTTAACTATGTATTGACTTATTACACAGTATGACCAATCAAAAATATAACTCTAAACAACAAAATAATCTGAATTATGAAGTTTAAATATCAATGAATCTATTAGGATTACATTTCTTACCAGTTATAGCAGGTTGTGGCTTGATGACAGGGCCCTGTGCAGTTTTAGGTATTGAGAATTCTGGTAACCATTCAGTGATAGCTTGTCTGTGAAAGACAATTTTATAACATTTTGAAAATCTTATTCTAAAATATATTTTATTGCTTTTTATAGCCATTTCAGAACATGATAATGTTATATATTTGAATAGTTTTTCTTAAGACATGTACAGTAGTTATAATTCTTATTGCAATTTATTTAATCCTTTATGGTTGTGCTTTACAATAACTTATTTCAGTAAGGCTTCGCATCTCACCTAAGGGCTTGTCTATGATGATACACATGCTTGCCAAGTGGAACAGGGGCTTCATCTTCACAAACACCTTGGTCACTCTCTCGTTCTAGCTTGATATCCCACGATACTGCTTCCACTGACAAAAGAAACACATTGGTCACACAAATGACAAACAATTCATGCTTCCAATGATGAACAAGAAATTATGTAATACTAGTGGACGCCCGCGACTTCGTCCGCGTGGAAGTCGGTATCCCGTGGGAGTGAGAAGTTTTCCCAGTAAAAAGTACCCTATGTGTTATTCTGATGTATAACCTATATTGCTGTAAAGTTTTATCCAAATCCGTCCAGTAGTTTTTTCGTGAAAGAGTAACAAACATCCATACATCCATACTTACAAACTTTCGCCTTTATAATATTAATAGGATGTTCGAAATTTAACAAAATGGTATAACAATAACTATGAAGTATTTTTTCTTTTGAAAGAAATTGAAAATATATTTTATTTCTGCAAAACTAACTTTTTTTTATAATCTGTGGATTACAAGAACCGAAACGCGGGCGGTCTGACGGAGCATCTTATGACGTCACATTTCAATAAACTAAATGTCTACGTATTAGTTGCGATCGCATCTATAAGGTCATGTTAATTGTAATGTATGTCACATGCCTAACTCAAAATGTCTCGTAACTGATTGTTTTTGGGGCACAACTTATATTAATGAATAAAATATTATTATATTTTATCAATTTTGCATTCAAAATGCTATAATGAAAAATACTTAAAGATACACAAAACGTCGCCCGGATTGCATAAGGTCATGGGATCGAGTCCCGTTTGTCAGATAGTGGTTTAATATAATCATATGAAAGCTTTAAAATACTTTTCCCAACACAACCAAGTAGCCGGATTAAAGAATTTTTTTCTTTTACTTTAAATTCTAGGATGTAGAGACACTGTTTTCAGGGACATATGTCAGTAAACGACTCACTGTGTGCGGGTGCGTCCAAACTGCAACTAGCCCAGTGGGCCAGAGTCCGTATCGCTATCATGTTAGCGTTATACTCGCAGTTGGGATTCGTCAATACGCCTCGCAACAAAGGGATCAATTCCGGTGATCTGCCACAATACGGACCTGGGATAAAGAATTAACGAAATGAAAGGGCACATAATCTTCAATCAACAATAAACTTATACAAAATGTATTAAACTACTTATTTTATGACCTTTGATCTGTAATCTTGAATACTGTTTATCAGATTTGATTTATAAGAAGATCTAATACTGATTCATAAAATACGAGATACACAAGGTTATTATGCTAATGCATGACTGCAATAATGAATGTTTAAAAAAAGAGTATGAATTTGAGTAAATAATAACCTAAAAATATTCTTTTTTGATCATAATCATTAGCATGTAAATTATCCCATATGACCGGTGGGCGGCGAAGAACTTGAGTGATTTCTTCTATGCACTCTGAAGTCAATGTCTTTGATATCACCTTGGGACCTGGAAAGCAAATTAAAATTTAATAGCAAATGTATAATTGCATGGCTTTGTGGACAATTTTTTTATTATACATCAAATACTTTATGTGCTTCAAAATAATAGTAAATTAGTTATGTATGTGTATGGCACTAAGTATTTATTGAACTTAGTTGAAAATATAACATTTTAGTACTATTTCACCAAGTTACCACAAAATGTAAAATACCCACAAATAATTTTAAACTTATATGACATTAGACTAAAATTCCATATAGATTGCAGGAGTATTTTTTTAAATTAAACCTAACAATACTCTCAAAATATTTAATGCTTGGTGAACAGTCAATTGCAGATTATACATTATGCATAGTCTGATATATTTATGTATGTATATTGTTGCTATATATCTTCTTCAGTACCTTTCTATTTGTTGCTACAGACACACAAATACAACAGATCAGCACACTATACCTGTCCACATGATGTCAATCTGCTGTGATAGTTTAGTGCCCAGAGTGTTGAGATATTCCGAGCTGTTGACAGTTGGCACAGCCCTAGTGGAGCAGTACTGTGTTGGGCATAACAGGAAACGAGGACAACCCAAGTGCTGATGAATCTCATTTGTTACGGATACCTAAAACATATGTATCCATATTAATTTGTAAATAGAATAGTGGTTTTGTTTTCTGCCCCCGTCGTCTTGATGAATTTTAGTAATATCTAGAGATTAGTTGATGAAAAAGTACATATGATACGTCCAAGCCCGTCTTAAGCACAACAGGCGCCCGGGTGCTAGGAATGCTTTGCCCCTCCCCCCACTAATCACAGGGAAAAGTTTTAGAATTTTTTTTACACATATTAAAAAAAAAAACAAAATTTTGGTGGTGCGACGGCGGCGGCTGTTTCAAAAGACTCGTTTTTCAGCGTTCCGCGGATGAAAAATATAAAAATTTTTGAAATAAAATTTAGATCATCATCGGCGCGGCGCACCCCAACGCGCGGCGCCCGGTTCCATTGCACCCCCTACACCATGAGTAAAGACGGGCCTGGCTACGTCTTATGTCGAATATGAAACTTGAAGTGGATGAATAAGACAGGAAGTCATTAAATGGCAACTGGAAACTATGTGGATACAAATTAACAGTAACTCAATTATTTGATTTCAACAATTGTTACAAATTTCACCATTAATAGTATCATTTATATAGAACTGATATTTATAATTTCTATTCATATTATCTGTCTCTTACGCTTTCAGCTAAAACTATCAAATCGATTTTAATCTGTTAAAGATCAAAGCACAGCAAATGTCCACCAATCTGACTAACTCAAGTATCACGCTATCAGGCGATCCACCAATATCCACGCGCCTGACTGTGTGGGGTGTGAGTGAGACCGACACCTAATCCGTCGTATTTTACACTTTATGCTTATTGAAACAAGACTCATTATAAAATTTAATTGTATGTTGACCTTCAGAAAGGATATAGATTACTTTTTATCGCCAAAAAAAGGTTGGGTTGAAAGTTTATATGGAAGTTCATCATTTACTAAGAGATAATAATAACATGTGAATACAGTTGAAGTGAAAAAGCTATAACAATATAAAAGTCTATTATAAAACTTACTTGAGCATGAGCAAAACTCTGAAATATCTGCTTGTCTGCCTCACTCATTTCAGGCTCTATGTCATCAAAAAGCAATGCAAAGCATGTACAGCCAAACTGAGAAACCTTAAAAGAGAGTCAAGTTTAATAAAGTCATTATTTATAATTTCATATAAAATTTTCTCATATTTTGAAACACAAAGATATATCATCATCATGAATGTTCAATTGGATATAAAGTGAATCAATAAAACGCAAAATCATTAAAATCTGAAGATCTGAAAATTAGGAAAATCTACAGCATCATATATATAAATATAATATTGTTATTTAGATTATTGTTTGGTGAGACATATCACAATATATATTCAGTTACAAAATTAAACTTTCTTATTGAATAAATTAATAGAATCTAACAAACCTGCTCCAATTTTCTCTTCAAGGTGGTAATTTCCTTTTGACTACTGTAAGTAATATCAAGACCAGGCGACAGAGCATAACAAAAAATTATGCCTTGTGACTTTGCAGCTGTTATGAGAGATGTCAGATGCTCAGCCTCCTCTACAGTGTACAACTCTCTCCAGTAAGCCCTATGTTTGTAATCATCTTTCGGAGCATAGACATACATATCCATATTCCATTTCTTTAACCTGTAACATGTTTAGAGAAAGTGTTTAATATAATGAAATTGAATCAGTTATAATGTTAATGAATACATCAGACATAAAGTTACAGTACAGTTAGAATTGCTGTTTTTTGATTCCACCTTGACTAATGTTTGACCTGGAATAATCACATAAAGATTAAAAGGAACGAAATCAACACAAAGTTTCGAAGCTTATACTGGCTGATGGGAAGTATTATGTCCATTAAAATTCCATTTATTAAGCTATGAAGCCTGTACAATGACAAGACAAAAAAAGTGCCAAGTAAACTAACTACCTACATGTATTAATGTTATTCTTCAACATGATAACCTGTAGATATTTTAATAAAATATATTTGACATTCATACATAACAAGGAGGAACTCGGTACTGTCCGTCTACAACAAACTACTGATATTTAATTCAGTTTTAAAACCAATCCGGACATGGGATCCAAATATAGAGTGTGTCTCCAATAATATACTATGTCTCTAACAAGTACAAAACCGCATACTGAGGGATGCACACCGCACAAAGAACAATGAAATCCATGCATATCTGAACATGCCAACAGTGGCCGCTGAAATCGAATCATATCGAAAAAGATACAAGGATTGTCTAAAGAATCACATCACATCTAAAGGAACCCTCTTATAGCCAAGTTGTTGGACCCATCCAACATGATGAAGAAGTTGAAGAGACCACATGCTTAATTAGAAGAAGCAGTGATGACCGCTTCACTAAACCAATGATCTCTGTCAAATAATTAGCTTAATGTCTTGCAACTGATTGCAAATTACAATATAACAAAAATAAAATATTCAATTTTGCATACTCATACATGATTCACTGCATATTAACCTATATTTTCATGCACACTGCTCATTTAATCAGCAGGTTCACCCATTACTATGGGCGTACCTCAGGGATAGGTATTAGGACCATTGCCTTTTCTAATTTACATTAATGATCTTCCTCACTTTACAAAGAATTTGTGTGAGATAGTATTATTTGCTGATGACACCTCTTTAGTGTTTAAAGTTAAGAGGGGTAATTATTGTTTTGACGATGTAAATGATGTTTGATAGTAATAATTTAAAGCTTAATTCAAATAAAACAAAATGCATAAAGTTTGCATTACCTAATGTGAGGCATGTTAATACACTTATAAATGTAAATAGTGGAAAAGTTGAGATGGTGGATTCAAACAGAGTTCCTTGGTATTACACTAGATTCCCGACCTCAATGGGATCCTCATATTGATAACTTGTCAAGTAGACTGAATTCTGCAGCATTTGCTGTTAAGAAAATTAGACTCTTGACAAATGTTGAAACGGTAAGATTGGTATATTTTAGTTATTTTCATTGTTTAATGACTTATGGTTTATTGTTGTGGGGTTCTCTGGCTAGTATTCAAGATATTTTTATTCTACAAAAGAGAGCCTTCCACGCTATATATAGTTTACGGTCTAGAGAATCTTTTAGAGAAATATTTAAAGAAATAAATATTTTGACTGTTGCAGATGTATTGAGACATCTATGAAAATATTATGTATGCAAGAGAACATTATGATTCCTTCACAATAAAAAGTATGTGTTCATAATCTTATTACAAGAAATAAAAACCAGAGGGTCATTTCTGGGTAAATGTATTGCTATTTTCAATAAAGTTCCACAAAATGTAATTGGCCTACCCATAAATAAGTTTAAATTATAAAGTTGATGATTATTTTAAGGACCTTAATGCATGGAATTAATAGCCTTCGCTTTGTTCTATAACGACTAATTATATGTACAAACTATGACCTACAGACTTTGAAAGTTGTGTTTATTATTGTGATAATACATATTATTTTGGTAATGACATGATTTTGTAAATGTCATTACTAATGATAAAGAACTGGTAAGTTTCTTTCGCTTGTTCTTCTTGTCAGCTAAAAGACGTCCTGAACAAGGGGTAGGGGGAAAAAAATGTTTTGGACGATTCGAAAGTGCTTGTAACAAGCTTACTTGAATAAAGATATTTTCATTTCATTTCATTTCAATAAGACAACTGGAACAGTTTTATTGCATGTGTTTTTTATTTTATCTTGTATTTTTCAGGTGTTTCTGATCCTTTACAGGTTTAATGTACTAGTAAACTTAGATGCTATCATGAAATTGTTTCGGTCTTTTATTAAAGGAAATTTAGTACCTCTTTTATTCTGAATCACTAATTATTTAAATAACAGTCAATCTTTGTGTAAGTACACCTGATACACATTATTTATTGTCTTGAAGTCTCAGGCTGAATTTCAAATTTATTCAGTATAATTTTTATCATCTACTTTCACAATTAAGTACATATTGATAGTCAAAATAGATTATATATTGTTAGTAGTAAGTAAAAATGTTTAATAATTTATGTTTCTAATAAGTTAATTGGTTTATGAATTGAAATGATATAGAATCAAGAGCTATGTATGTCAAAAATATGGCTTATATACCATTTGAATAATTTACAGCTTGATACTATTTAGATGTTATCAAACAAATTCAGATAAGAATACAAATAAGATTTCAATTTTAGGTAATACTTGCTTTTGAAATAAGTCTTTCCTTTGTTCCGTTGTCCATGGGCGACCGTAGAAGCCTGCAATAGTAAAACTTAGGTCATTCACTCCAACCCAATCTATTTCATACATACTTAGAACATCAATATAGGGTATGTACCATAACAGATAATATTAAAACGATATATTTACCTTCAACGACACCACAGATAAAATCCTTACGTTTGGAACTGGGTTCTTCTGGTGAAGTTTCAGTCATTTTCGAAGATGGATAATACCTATCTATGTACAGCAAATAATCAGTATCGAAGTGCGATTTTTAAACAGCTCTAACAAACAATGATTTTGTCGCCAATGTCTCATTAAAGAGACAACAACAATATAAATGATTTTGTTAATAATTAATATACGTTAATATCACTGGGCGACCTAGTTTCCACAGGAAATCATATGAAATCCCCCAATTTTGTTAATAGAAAGAAACCGACAACAGAGAGTCGGTCGTGATGTGTCAAAATCAGAGCTACCAATAGTGTAATTTGAATTTCCCTAGTTACATAAATATATTTTCCCCAAAGTATGTCTTATTTAAAATAAATATATTAATTAATTCACTTAAAGCGTGGATAAATGAATGCTACCGACTGCAGATTCTGCTGGAACCAAATGCATAATGTGTCTATCGAAGGTCGAAATAATTAGTTATTGATCACCTGTCCTATATGACCGACCTTGATGACAGGGCGTAGATATCGTGGTATCAATGATATGAAGCCTCTGGGCTACAAAGGCCCCTAACGTGTCTAAGCAAAACTTATTGATGTCGCCACTGCTTGATGAAACTGAATGCGTTAACTACTTAATACTATTGAGCTCCTCAATAAAAAGTAACTCATATAAATTAAATTTCAATTTTTATAGTGGGTGAGCCTTTTAGAAAACATATGGTGAAATTATTTGCGCAATAGGTTAACGAAGGTCTTAATATACATAACATTGTAATACTTGGCAGCGAGGTATTCTTTATACATTTACCGTTCGGAAAAGTTATTTAATATATGATTTAAAAAATAGTAAGTCAGGTAATTTAGCTTAAGTAACTAAAATATTTGATAATATATCATAATACTTATAGTCGACAACACTTCAAGTTAGTTACAACAAAAGGGAAAATCTAATGGATGTTAACCCCAAGTGCAATATTTTTCCTTGAAGACACGGCAAGATGCTCAGTCTGGTAACACTATTCAAAATACCAATGTTGCCATACCACACTAGCTAAGCCTCATGGTATGTAATGAGGAAGTTAAAAAAATAACATTAGTTCCAGAAATCAAACTAGATGTCGCAACGGTAGGTACTTTCTTGATTTCTCCATGACAACTCATCTGGTTTATTTTTACATATAAAATTAAATTAATTTTCAAAACTCGATAAACGACTTATATTCTATTTGTACTTTTTCGAATTTGTATTGATATCTAAGTTTTGAATTTTCCAAATTTCAATTTTTAATATGTCGGTTAAAAGGAACGGAAATGGTTATTTTTCGCCCATTCGTTTCCTGCAAAAGTCAACTTTTGGTAGAGTCGCCATCTAGTAAGGTGTTTTTTTGTGCTTTCTTTTTATCTTTAAATAGGTACCTCCTCATTCCATGCCTTTATGTAAATACACATGTCACACGTTATACGAAATCGTATTACAAAAGAAATTATTATAAAGGTATTTTATGAAAAATAACAGATTTTTAAAATTATATATTTCTTAGCATAAAAATAGGGAATGGTGGTAGCAGCACCTGCCACGCGTATTTAAATTACGGCAAGTAAAGTAAAGCAAGCACTCACACTTGCTCATTTTTATTAATATATACTTTTACTCTTTGCTTTTGCTGCAGACACCGGTCAGAGAGGGCATGTAGACGTAGGGCTGCCAACTTTTATGTCAAAAATAACGTATAAGATTATTTTAATAGGGAAAAAATTAAGTATTTTGAAGAAAAAAGTTTTTTTCGAATTGTATGTTTTTATTTGCTTAAAAATGTATGTTTGTGTATTTTTAGCACATGCTAACAATTTTTTGTTATTTGTAAATGACTCAAAGCTTGTTTGATAATCCGCATTTAAAATAAATAAACAATTCCTTTTTAATGAAGAAGTATTTAAAAAAAAATAAAGAAATTACAAAAAAATATCTCACTAGATGGCAACACAAATTGTTGGATCTAAACGTCAATTCATGACGTTAAACGTAGAATAGAATTGTCAGTGTTGTTATTATGAATCTGATAACTCGGATTAATATCGAGTTGAAATTTAATTAGTTCGAGATATGCAAACGCAACTCGATTAATACAAAGTAATCTTTGAATAAATTTCTTTTTTATTTGTATAGAGGGAAATGGAAACTAACATATTAACAAAAGTTCTGAAAACAATAACAAGTTAGTTTTATGGCTATTAGTTGTTTGTTGAACTTACAACAACAAAACTAAATCAAGTCTCAATAATATTTTTATATTATGTATGGTGAATGAATGAATAGGGATTATTAATCAGCAACAAAAGTCATAAAAACATTAATTATAATAAAAAATCCGTTTATTATCTATATACTTATCCAATATGTATGAAATATACTAGGAATTTCATACATATCGGATAAGTAGGTAAATGACTGCTGGCTAAAATGACGTTTGTGCAAAGTGTAACGTGCAAATAACTTGTGCTTTCGAAATTAAGACTAAAAAACTATGATCAGTTATTAAATCTTATATTCATAATTAAATCATCTTAATAAACATTCAGCAATCATCAAGAAACGTCTGTTCTAAACGAACAGCAAAGTTATAACTTCAAATTTCAAAATCACAAAGACACGTACAGTTATTATACTATTGCCACTGATCTTGAATGTCGACGGCGGACGTTGAGCCATGTGTTTAGTTAATTCGTACGGTGGGTATGTGCGTTTTGGTTCTTGCTAATAATTCTTAATAATATTTTTAATAATAGATTGACTTCCTACACAACCTACTCTAGAAATAAGTGTTATTGAAATGTATTATTTACTAAGTACGTAGAGTAGTCATGCTCTCTTAAAAATCTCTGCGGTGGTGTCGTGTGCGTTAGGTCGTTACGTTCCCTCAAATATAGTATAGTTGAGTTGCATAGTTGAAATTTAAAAAGCAGCCCTTGCTGAGTTTCTTGCCGATTCTTGTCAGTACAAGATCTTCCCGCCTTAGTTTTGCGAACCATTGGCAAAGTTTTCGATTTTCACAAGTACTATGTAACAGCCTAGACCAGGGGACGGCAACCTTTTGAGTCAAAAGAGCCAAAAGTTACAATTTACAACATTTTTAAGTTTTTAAGGAGCCACAAAATGTTTTTATGCCTACAATAAATAAGTAATGTAGTCCTACTCTTACTGACATCGACTTACTGCGCAGGACTTTGCTTATTGTGACCAACTAGGTTTCGCATTCTTAGAGTTCACTCTCTCTTCCTTCCACTCTCTATATCCGATGGGACGGTTGACCGACACGACCGGTGAGAGTAACAAAGTTACAACACTAATTTGTACTTCAATAGCCTCGTCCAGACTGAGCGGGTGTAAAGCGGGTACAAGCAAAGACTATGTGGCTGAGAGATAGAAGTGGTGCCGAATCTTTGTTAATCGAAGTTTTAAAATGATTTTTTTTATATAAAATAAATAATATTTGTGTTCGGAACTAAAGAGCCGCAGCTTCCCAGCCAAAGAGCCGCATGTGGCTCGCGAGCCGCAGGTTGCCGACCCCTGGCCTAGACTGAATTGATTTTGATATTTATATTATTATCATTCGTTTTGTGGATGCATAATGACACATACAAATACAAGCTGAATTCTGCGCTCCGCTTTTTGTTTTTCATTCCAAACCTGAATTCGGATGAAATTAACGAACAAACACTAATCACTAATGTTGACGTATCAACCAAACATCATGTACCAAATACTTCCTCATTAATGCTGTTAAATTATTAGAAATAGCATTTAGCTACGGTATACAATAATATTACCGTGAAATATTTTATGTAAATAAAAATCCTTAAAATAATTAAGCATTTTTCATTATAATATTTAACAAAAGTTTTGAAAACAATAACAACTAGGTAAATCAAGTTCTCAAGCTTAGTCAGCCTTTCATACATTCGCCCAAGCATCGAACCCGTCACAACTATTAAAGAATATTGTTCTGTTTTATACCACTATGTTGAGTATGTGTTCGTATATTCCTGGATACAATGGCATCAGAATCGATCACATTTATGACCGGCCAAGGTAACGCTGAACGTCTATTGTCTGATTTGTGTGAGTAAATATGTTTGAGGTGTTAGTGTCGTTATGTGTCTTTTATTCAATATCAATAAAAATAAAAAACACTCGTGACTTATGGGGTATATCAGTAAATATAATAAAGAGTATAATAAATATAATTGCTCCCTATCTCGCTGATATTTTCAGCCACTGTATTGATGAGGGTATTTTCCCCGATCTCATGAAATTTAGTAAAGTCCAGTGGCGGATTTACCAGCAGGCTCAGTAGGCTGGAGTCTAGGGCGGCAAATTTGGTCCATTTATATATATATTATTTATACAATTGATTGCACAACAAAGTAAGATATACACAATGTGCAATAGAACAGCGATCTCTTTCATACTGAAGACTCTTACGAACGTAATTCGTATATGAAAGATCACTTAACGCTCTGTAAAATATAGGTACTAATGTGATAATGAATTTTTAAAATATTCCAGTAGCGTTTCGATATTACAATTTCAATTCAATAATTAGATGACATATTTATTTTACATTTAAATATTTATTTTCTACTAGGTACTTATGTATTTACGTAGTCGTTTGAGTTGCGGCGCGGGAACAAATGGAAATGAATCATTATAAAGTCTATCTTTGTTCTTGCGAAAACATAATGTGGAGAACTTTTATCCCAACTTCATGCTTTGTTTTTATGAAATCTTAATACTATATTTGACCATTCACAATGCTATACTGAAAAATATTCTTTATAGGAAATGTTTAAAAAATTCGTGGCTTCGAATCCCGTCTCAGGGTGCCAGGGACCAAGTGGATTTTTTAAGCATTTTGTATTAAGAATATCTTAATACTACATTGTCGAATACAATAAAATAAATAAACTTGCATATACCATTTCGCATGGCTCTATTATCATCATCAGCCCTGTCACATCTCCACTGCAGGGGCTCAAGTCTTCATTATGGATGGTTAAAGACGATGAGCCATGACCCTCCACACGGACCTTATACAGATTGGATGATATGACTGCAGACGCAGCCGAATAGCAGTATATTTAATGACTGCAGACGCAGCGGGAACAATGGCTAAACGTGCCTTCTGAAACACGGAGTAGTTTTTGGTCTCCATGGCTCTATTGATTGCGAAAGGTCGTGATCTCAAATCCCATCTCATAGTACCAGGGATAAAGCGAATTTTTAAGCATTTTTTATTAAGAATATTTTCCAGTGAAGCATTGGAAATGTAAAATTGATAAAACATAATAGCAAAGTGTAAATATTTTTAAGGTGTACCTTACTTCACCTTATAATACATACTGCTGTATGTTCTTTTCACTAAATCGTGGGTTGTAAAAATAATCTAGAAACTGATAGAACCATCCCCTAATTCACAATCATACTAATGAAGGCAAAAAGCCGATATAACATCGGCTTGGACTGTAGAACTAAAATCATAAAGTTGTAATTGCAATAATAAAATAAATGTAATGAATATGATAGTGAACTACAATAGCGTATCGAATTTTAGAGGTCAGTAGGGGCGGCAAAAATTGAATAGCCTACGAACGGCAAATTTATAAATTCGCCACTGGTAAAGTCATTCCTCTTTTTAAAACTGGTTATAAACAGTATCCTAGTAATTACGGACTCATTTCAATGCAAACGACACTAAGCAAGATTTTTGAAAAACTTATTCTGGAACAACTAATATCCTACTTTAATTCCAACGAACTTTTACATTCTAAATAATACGGTTTTACCAAGTGTCGTTCGACAACAGAGGCGGGTGTTGCGCTACTAAAGCATATATTTGAAGCATGGGAGGGATCGCAAAACGCTCTTGGAGTTTCTTGCGATCTGTCCAAAGCCTTCGATTGTGTTGAGCATCAGACACTGTCGTCTAAACTGAATTACTATATTTCGCACACCCGCATATTTCTATATGAGCTGGTAAAGTCAGCTCGGCTGCATATGCCATACGAAAAATAAGACCCATTACCGATATAGAAACTGCCAGGACAGTATACTTTAGTTATTTTCACAGTACGAGTATCATGTCCTATGGCATTATATTGTGGGGAACGGCAGCCGATATTCAGTCTATATTTGTTTTACAAAAAAAGAGCAATAAGAGTTATCTATCAGTTGGGCTCGCAAAAATCTCTTAGAGAGAAATTTAAAGAAATTGGAATATTGACGGTTGCATCTCAATTTATATATAGTTGTGTACGTAACAATATTAATGTGTATTGTATACCAAGCATAGTGATGTACACAAACTTAACACTAGAAATAAAAACAAGCTAGTGATGCCTTCTTACAAGTTACAGAAGGTATGAGGAAGTATTTAAAAACACGAAAGCACTAAAAAAGCACCTCCACTAGATGGCGACTGTAGTTTATTTTTGCAGGAAACGAATGGACCAAAGACAGTCATTTCCGATCCTCTTAACTAACATATTAAAAAACTGAAATTTAAAAGTTCGAAACTTAGATATCAATACAAATACGAAAAAGTACAAATAGAATATAAGTTGTTTATTGAGTTTTGAAAACTAATTTACTTTTAAACATGAAAGAAAACCGGAAAGGTTGTCATGGAGAAATCAAGAACGTACCGTAGCGACATCTAGTTAGATGTTGGGATTTTTTTTTATTACTTCCTCATTAGGTTCTTTCATGGGTCAAGGTATACAGTACTTAAACAAGATCCCCAGTGATGTATTAGATTTGCCAATAAATAATTTAAAAAGTCGTAAATAAATTGCTCGTCGGTAATTGTGGGAGCTACTGATAGATGTATTAGGTTTGGGCTTCCTTAATTCGCTGCATAAGCTAAGTACCTAGAGTAGTCACGCTTTGTGGTAGTGACGTGTGTGTCGGGTCGTTACGTTCCCTAAAATATGCTTGAGCGGAGCGATGGCTGGCTTATGCGTTATGCTCGTGAACGGGTGCTGCCAGTGGGGATTAGTCTGCTCTGGACTACTTAACTTCACCCATTTTCTTTTATAATGAATATTGTATATTAATTTGTTATCATATTAATCACTTATCAAAAATATCTCTCTTATTTCAAAATATTATATTGTAATGGAATTGACTTCTAATGAAGTCACTTTTCAATAAGACTTTTTAAAAAACAGGGAAAAAAAAGCAGCCCTTGCCGAGTTTCTTGTCGGTTCTTCTCAGTACAAGGTCTCCCGCCATAGTTTTGTGAACCGATGGCGTAGTTTTAGACTTTCACAAGTGCTCTGTAAAAGTATAAATCGAATAAACAATTTCGATTAAGATTTTTTTATTGCAGTTTAAAGTCCGGTCTTGTTTTGAAGTGTGTAGTCAGCTTATTTCATGAACCACGTTGCCATAGCTGTGACGGTGTGCCGTACACGGTTTATTTCGTCCTAGATTTCCGCATGTAAACTTTTTGTCTTTAATCTTCAACATCATTTCTTTTTATTATTCACCTTTTGTATTTTGCAATTTTTACTAATCCAATATGCTCTTTATGAATGTCAGTTCGTAAAAAATTCATCTGGTGTGCACATGATAATGTAATCATATAAATTTAAATTTAAAAAAAATACTATAATATCTGGACTGTACGTGTCGATTCCTGGTGAAAGTAATAACATGACGCTTGTCAACATTTAATAGCATACTATATCTAACACACCATCGTTCTAAATTATTAATGTCTTCTTGTAATAACTTCATATCTTCAGAATCCTGTAAATTATATTAATTACATTTTGTTCATTTTTTTATAATATTTGAGAATTATCAAATTTATTGATGACTTTTTATATGGTGGGTTTATCTACAATAGGGATGACGACTGGGTAAAAAAAATGCAATTCTATTTAGTCCGTCAGTCAGATAATAGAAAAATATTAGATACGTATTTTTTTTTTACTTCAATTTAGCTTAGAAATAGCTTAGATAACAGGATAATTAAAGTTGAGGAGTGGGGGCTCGCTACGTCACAGTTGAGTAGAAAACGTACCATAACGTGACGTCATGAGAAATTTCAACTCCATGTAACGCCGTAATTTTATGATTACGAAAAAAATACTTGTTTAATATTTTTTAACACTCTACCTGACGGACAAACAAACAAAAATTAGTCGTCAACCCTATTAAAATAAAACAAAATCATTTTATTTTGATACTGTAATAGGTATTTTCCATTAAAATCTTAACATATTTTCTACAATAATACTGATCGATGGGAAATACTGCTTTAGGAAAAATAGCTCTATATTTTATTTATAGCAGATAGAGTATGTAAATGACTAGATTAACGCACAATATTAATTATAATTATTTGTATTATATATATATTTACAACTAACTATATTTATTTTTATTTACATTGTAGGTATAGATATTCACATCGCCTAAACGGGCACTTAGAAATGTTCTTAAAAGTTTAGGTTATAATGATAAGAAATCTGTAATAGAAAAATCCAAAAAAAAACAAATGTTTGCTCGAGAAGGGATTCTAAGTCGCGCTATTTTAAATTATTTTTCTATTAATATAAACATAAATATTGACAAGTTGCATAATTCACTGTGAAGGAAAAAATTTCAAATACGAGTATATATAAATACCTAAATGGTTGTAGCTTTTTAATTTCGTTTTTTATTATTCTTTTATTTATCTGTGTGCGTGAAATTAAAAGAATGTGATCCTTTTAATTGTACATTTTTAGGGAACTACTTTTATTGTAAGTTAAAAGAAAAGTATAAGTAATTTGATATTATAATTATCACCTGTTCCGTGATAATCATAATTATTACAAAATAAATATCAAAACGAAAATTGACTGAAAAGCATCTTTGTAAATTTATCATAGGTTTTCTATTTGAATATTTTGTTAGTAAATTTAAAATTGTGTTCATAGGCTATAAAAAGCATAACATTCCGATAAATTGACATCAAATCATTATAATTTTCCCTTATATTTGACAGTTCTTGCCGGTATCATGTTTGCTGTATACTCGTATCCACTACATTATTAATAACTCTGCAGTTCTATAGACATCTCTTTATGTCTTTAGGTTCACTTCAAAATCTTTGCAAAACTCACTTCACATAATCATAATGTCCTCTAATCAAATTTGTCAGTTAATTCACAAAACTGCACTTTTATTAGCACTGGTTTTGGCGCATTATTGAAAGAAATCCTATTATTAATATGTTGTAACGTCTTATCTGTGTTTAAGAAGATGATGTAGTTAATGCACTTTAATCTGCGCTATGTAAGTAGGTGCTGAAAATAAGATAGGTATCTCGTAGCAGGCACAGATACTGCTGCTACGTGAGGTCAGGGGTATTTTATTATTTAGTTAATATGTAAGTGATTCAAAAAGTCCCGTAGTCTATTAACTAAATGCACTCTTATCTGTGCTAAATAGACGTAGACGTTGAAAAAAAATTATCTCGTAACCAATTTATTAATGCATTCTTATCTGTGCTTCACGTAGACGGTGAAAAGGAGTAGCCTGTAGCCAATTTGTTATTACGGTAGACGTAGACGATCAATAAAGTCATTTTGCCAGTACACTTCATCAGCGATACTCGAAGAAATTAAAAACTAGATACCACTTACTCTCATCTATTTGCTTAATCATCGTTCATTATTATCTGCGCTACATGTAGACGTTGGTAAGAAGTTATCACACAACCATTGGTTAATACACCTTGATCTGCATTATATATAGACTGTAGAAAGTTCAAATCGCTTTGAATGTCAGCCTAGTACTCCCCCCGATATATTTCCATGTACTCTCATGTGGCGATTAAGGTTGCCGGATTGAGAAAACCTGCCAACAAAATAATTATTAGTAGACAGCTTTATGATTACATTGTTACGTTATTAACATAAACGCAAAGTTAATTATCAATAAGTCAGCTGCTTGTCAACCTTAGTTATGAGCTCAAAAGTCGAGCATTTTGAAGTTGATTCTTTAGCCGCAATGAATATGGAACTCTGTGCGCTTCATTTGTATTTCTTTCAATATTTAAATAGTTAATCCTGTATACCTAGATTGGTGATTCTAATGACTATCAAAATTGATGTCATAGTGGCTATACGTTTTTTAACTCCATTTGGTACCTAATAAATGGTGCCTAATAAATATTTAATTTCATTGAAGCTCTATGCTATCACAGTGCTGCACTTGATCTTGACGACGAGTTCGAAACTGTTTTTAACAGAATAACAAAGTTGAAGTTTCGCTTTGATTCCTAGTCACAAAATTATGGTGGTGTTTTCATTGATTCTGATGTCCATTAACTCGGAATTAATTCAATAATTATCTAAGTATAACGTTAAATCTTGATATTTACCTTAGTAAACATAACTTGCACTGATAAGGTTTCTCGCCGGAATGTATTCTGAGATGTTTGGTCAATGTGGAACTATCAGAGAACGCTTTTTTGCAGGAACGGCACCTGATAATATAAATAAAGCTTAAAAAGTGCTGGGGCATAGGCCTTCCCTGTGGATGAAATCAAATCGAATAGGCCATGACCCCCCAAGCAGGATCAGTGAGAATTGTTGGATGTTAATAACTGCCGATGCAACCGAGCTCGGAAGAGCTATAGATAATTTTTCGGATACCCATCCTATGGCCCTTGCGAAAATTGCTTAACAACTATATTGTAGACCAAACGCGCCATCCATTGCGCCTTCGAGCTCTTCAAAAAAGGAAATGACTAAATTACAATTAATTCTTACCTCTATTTGAGGTGAATTTGAAGATAATAATAAAACACAAAACTAATCCGAATTTTGATATTGGAATGTGACAAATTTTTACGACTAAAAATATATTATGTCCTAAAACAAAATTAAGTTAAAAAAATTATTGCCTTAATACTATTGAAAACCATAATTGAAAACTAGTGATCACGCATTCATAATTTGCGAATCACGTTATTGACGCATCACGTTGATACAATTCCAGATTTATACAGGCTACATTTAAGACATTTGCATTAATCTTCCTATGAGTGTGGCTGTCAATTCTTCCAAATAAATGAATGCTACTGCAAGATTATGTCTTTTCAATACTAATGTTGACCTAAGAAATATTTAATATCTCCACTATCTAATTATTCATTGTTTTATAAAGTACCCCGCATTTTCGTTTAATCTTCAACTTGAACCCCAAACCATAGAGTAAGTATGTCCCAACCGTCTTACCGTCTTCGGCGGCATAAATCTATCTTGAACCTTATCCCGAAAAACGCACATAAAAGAATGAAAATGGAAGTGAAAGTTGGTATAGAGCAAAAAAACGTTACCATAACAACCGTTTTTTACAATCCAATTTGTCATTTTAATTATATTCCAAGTCATCCTTTCCTAAATCCTTTATTAAATGATTTAAGCTGTTTACGCAGGATTAAACAATATTTTGAATAATTCAAATCGGTCTACGATCCTTGTCGTTTATATTAACTGCATATACTATATTAATTATGTACACGAAAATGTTACATTTAGCTGACGCTACTGATTACTAGATGACGCTACTGTAATTTTAAAAAGGGATTTTGATTTTTATTATGTTTGTAATCTTCATTTTTTCCAATTTTTATCAAACGAAGTACCTAGCTTTCGTTTCCAATTTTACGGTTAAATTTTCCGATTTAATTTGAGAAACAAAATCCGTAGCTTTCGTTCTTAATTTTGCTGTATTTCCAATAACAGAATTTAATGGGGAATTGTAAACTGGCGAAAAAATAAAATACGACAATTAGCTGTTTTCCCTAGATCCCGAGTTTGTTTTATTTAGAATTGTATAAAAGGCACGTATATACGTGCCGTGTGTACTACGCACTTACTGATAAGGTCGTTCGCCAGAGTGAGTCCTCATGTGAGTGGTGACACTCGAGCTTTGACTAAAACGACGGTCGCATATTGGACATCTGAAACACGTAAAATTACGTCATCAAGCTGTAGTTATTTCACAAAAATCTATGTAATAGAATTTATGTGACAGGGATTCATTTGCCATGGAAATTAGAAGCAGTGACATTATAAAAATAGATAATAGCCCATCGTTTAAAAAAAAACTTTGACAGATCTGGTGATCAGAAGGCTTGTTTATACCTCGTCCAAATAATCGTCTGGCTATTCAAAGAAGAAACTCTCTCAGCCTTCTGAGCATTTCATCTATTGGCAATGATTTGGGGAATATTTTGGCCTAGTACCTATTGTTATTATAGCTAGCTATAATAGCTTTGTTTTAGTTTTATAATAACTTAAACAAAAGTGTGGAATTTGAAAACCCAGGTGATCAGAGTGGAAATGGTTGACCATGGAAATTCACAAACCTAAATGGTTTTTGTCCGGTGTGCGTCCTCACGTGAGCTGTAAGGTTTGCAGCCTGCGAGAAGCTTTTGTTGCAGTCCCCGCACCTGTACGGGCGTTCCCCTGAGTGGGTTCGAAGGTGCGTCTTCAGTGTACTGGGCCTGGCGTAAGTCTTCCCGCATATTCTACAAAGATTCGGCTTCTGTTCATCGTCTTCTGAACATCCGCTAAGGGCGCCTACCTGTTGTTTTAGAAATAGAAAGTATGATGTTAATGTTTATTCACAAATAGTGCTTTTAAAGGTAAAATTATGTAATGCATCATACGCGGGTGACATAGGCTCTATAGACGCTGGTGAACTCGAGAGTAAACGGCTTATTTAATTATAATTACAAAAAACTATATAAGGACTTGTATTGCCTTAATCAGTTTGTAAAAAAGAAAACAGATTTGAGCTATTAATCGTATATTTATTATTATAACTCAAGATTCATAAGAATTTCGGCCAACCTAGATACTATTGATGGTTACATTTTTAATTAACTATTATGACGAATAGGCAGTGATCAAGTCATAACCTTTGTTTGATATGACGTTTAAATCCAAGAATTTCTGTAGCCTATTTTACTTAGTTTGTTTTTCTAATTCTTGTGGTCCCGTTCCTCCGGAAAAGAAACCGGAACCCTTATAGGATCACTTTGTTGTCCGTCCGTCCGTCTGTCAAGACCCTTCTTTCTCAGGGACGCGAGGAAGTGTCAAATTGAAATTTATATCAAATACTCAGGTCTACTGTCCCTTGAAGCTGTGAAAAAATCAAATTTCTAAGGCAATGCAATCAAAAGATACAGCCGTTTATGGCTCAAATTTTCGAAAATCGAAAGGGAATCAAACCCTAAAGGACACTTCCCGTAAACTTAGAATCTTAAAATTTGGTACGAAGCGACGTCTTACAGCACATATAAAGTAAAAATTGTGAAATCCCTAATATTTTAGTTACTAGACATAATTAAAATATTTTAATAATTTTAAAGTTACTACCCCTTTCCTCATGAACGCGTGGAGTTATTTAATAGAAATCCATATCAAATACTCAGGCCTAATCCCTTGAAACTGTAACAAAATCAAACTTATATGTCAATCAAAAGAAATAGCAATTTAAGCCGCATGTTTTCAAACTTGAAGGGGAATCAAAACCTAAAGGGTACTTCCAGTCGACCTATTATCTTAAAGTTTGGCATGAAGCAAAAGTTTTATAGCACATATAAAGAAAAAAATCAACCTAAAATTTTTTGTTCTCACTATACCTACAGGTTTGTACGGGACCCTCGATGCACGAGTCCGACTCGCGCTTGGTCGGTTTTTTTATAAAGAGTAGGGAAAATCTTCCAACATACCTGTACCTTGCCGGAGGAATTAACACAGGTCGTATATCCATATTCTTGCAGATTCATCTGTCCCTGATGATTAAGAATGGTGTAACCTCCACCCATCTGATCCTTAGGACTTTCTTGCATATACATTTTCGAAGGAGGTCTTTTCAAATTCTGACTTAGCGTTTTCGGTCCGCCAAAATTAGGCTTTTGTTGGAATATAGCATAATTAGAATTTGGTTTTGGAGTGTTTTGTATAATTGGCTTGAATGTGGACGTAGCCGTAATAAGGGGATCCGATTGGTTTGGTGAACGGAAATCGGCTGTGAAGGAGTAAGTCGCTGAAGGATAAGAGTTTGGACTGATCACGTTTTGGGTTTGAGGGTACACAACGTTCACTGATGGCGTTGAAGAATTCTGATTCCATTGTACCTGAAAGATAAACATTTACGTGGATATTTTATGAACGTGTACATTCGATTAACAATATATACAATAACAATATATATAAAATAAATAACCAAAATTATAATTGACAAGCTTTCCGCCAGCGGATTCGCTTTAAATAACCCTATAAAAACTGCATCGAAATCCGTTGCGTGGTTTTAAAGATTTTAACATACATAGGGATATAGGGACAAAGAAAGCGACTTTGCTTTATTCTATGTAATGATATCTAATGTAGGTACTGTATTTATAGTACCTACTGAGATTATAATAAAAACTTCTTTCGAAAAATAGAATCGACTCGAAACTTTAAAATAGTGATAAATACCTAATACTTCTTCCAAAAGCTACTTAAGAAAAAATGCTATTGAATTTTAATTAATAACATGCTGAAGGCCTCCGTCGACTCCGACTTCAATATCATTTTCTTGAATAAGTGTTATTATCACTTTATTAAAGGTTGAAGTCGGTTTTATTTTTTTAAAGTTTTTACTTCATGCTTTTCATAAATATAAATATTATTTATATAGTAGGTAACACTAAAAATATTAAATATAAGGTATATATATGAAAATATTCAACTTATAGCAAGTCTTAGAAAAGGAGATTTTGTTTATTTTCTCGACATATATTTTTTTCCAATAATCTATACTCATATTATAAAGAGGAAAGATTTGATTGCTTGTTTGTTTGCATTGGATAGACTCCGAAACTATTGGACCTATTTAAAAAAGTCGTTCATCTACGGGAAGTTTCATAATACGCGGGGGACATAGGCTATAATTTACGTAGGCGAAATCGCGGGTAAATAGCTACTTTGATTGAAATTGGATTGAAATTAGTAAAATAATTCAAGAATAAATTTGATGAATTTTCGTAAAAATATACATCCTCTTTGAACACAGCAAATCCTCCTTACGAATTTGAAGAACTACAAAATACGCATTCTTTTGTTTTTTAAGCGAAATGGGCCATGTCATAACGTATCATCTATATATTTACCTGATGTATGGTGATAAGCGTATTTTGTTTTGTTATAAAAGGAAAGCTACTAATTCTAATTAGATAAAATTTAAATGGGACGACCTCGATCCATGAAACTGTCAAATAAAATGAAGAATTGTGTAAATAGGACAGCTACTGACGGCAATACCTCCTCTTTTTTTCGATTTTGAAGTCGGTTAAAAACATAAAAATTTAAATATTGTGTATATAAAAAAATGTGAAAAAATATGATGTTAATGAACATCTGACTACTTATGTTATTAAATTATTCTCGAGTGAGTTTTTTGAACCACTTGGCAGGGTTAGAATATAAAATTCCTGGGCTTATACACAAAACTACGAATTTACCACGAAGAAAGTTGCGATGCGGTTCGATTTCAAGCCACAGGGGTCTCCATGGACATTCCATTCCACAGTTCGGAATACCGTCGGATATCAACAAGCGCTACGAAACTGTAGGAATACACGACACGAAGCAATCCGCAAACATACGATCTCGTAGATTTTACGATACGATATCGTATCGCAATTTGGTGTAATTAAGAAAAAAAAATTAACAATCTCACCTGAGAGCATAGTTGATCAGGCGGGCAACCATGCATAGTCATGTTCATGGATACATTTACACTCATTGTAGGGAAGAGGGGACCGCCACCGTAGTGCTCATAGTACGGGTACCCACCACCGCTGTTCACCATCATCTGAACAATACCAAAAACCTCATGATCTTAATTGGTTAACTAAAAATAATAACATTTTTTATTACACTTTATTCATCAATTTACATTGCCTGGAAGAAATAGATTTTTAGCGATATGACTGCCGATTGTACCTACTGTAAATGCTTGTATTCATGTTTTTCTTTGTGTTGTAAAGTATTCATTAATTCATTTGTTTTATTTTTTAGTACTCAATTTTTCAATTGAGTATCATCTGTGACTTTAATATAAAGTGAGGTTTAATATAATAAATCTGAATCTCAGGCTAAGGGCTAAATGGCTCGCTGCATTGTTATCTATATTGAATAATTCGAGAAAATTCGAATAGTTAGTTTCTAAGCTCTAATTATAATACATAGTATTCTTTTATAAATTCACACCTTGTTTGCCTCTAAATACCCATCTTGAAAATGAGTTCTTAGGTAGATTTTAAAACAGAATTTTCTGTGGATATTAACCACGAAGACGAGTAACACACTCGAGAAACTTCATTTGAAGTCGGGTGGTTATAAGCATCAGCCAGCATAAACTCGCCTCGAATCGTTAAAGTTTGTTACAGTTTTTGTAACAATTTTCAACAATTCGCACAATTTAATTACCTATTTTAGAAACACCCCATTTTCTTTTTGTTCTACGGTCCGTTAATAAGTTGGATTATAAATTTGTAAGTTTGCGTTTCTGAGTATAAGTTAAAAGTCGACTGGATTATTAACAAAAAGTTAAATAAAAAATAGATCATCCTATTTCCCGCATAATATTGACGACACCATATGGCTCGCCCCGTCAAAAAGTCATCAGATCTTATGTAGAGCCAAGCTTCTCGCTCACATGCCCTAATTATATAACTTATTAGCTTCAACTTTACAAACTATACACGTGTGGCTTGGCCGTTTTTCTACTGTTACGTAAGCGTAAGGTTACTGTATAGTAGTATCACTATACTGTTCAATTTCAAACCTCTAGCACTAAATGCGGAAGTCTCATACTAAATGTCACAAACAATAATTAAAAATAGTTTTTGATGTGCAATTTGGCATCCGCCGTCTTTATTGTCTTTTCTTTTCATTTGACCTGATATTCCTAATAACCTCCTCCTTTTGGATTTTGAAGACGGCTAACAACTATGTCCTTTTAATCGATAAGCTTAACTTTCCAACCGAAATTATTTTTGTTCAACCCTTGGTAGCCTTAGTGTGGAACACTCATAAAATCCCCTTCAAAAATACATCAAACAGGATCCCTTGCAAAACGGAAGCCTTTCAATGATGCTGTATTAATTACAATAATTTCAGAGATCCGTGATATTATTTTTGCCACTCTGAAAACACCCTTTTTTGGAACTCCACACAAAATCCGAACATACGTTAAGTATATAAAGTTTACAATGCTACAACAGGGAGTAAGGAGGGTTCGAACCGAGTTGGGGTATGCTTGTCACAGTCGCACTCAAAATTTATGTATCGGAGTGAGCGAGTAGAGCATACCTGTGGGTGAACGGCGTCAGAGGCGCAGTCCCCGTGGACAACAGCGTGTTTGAGCGAAAGGAGGACGTCCGCAGCCTCTCCCCCGCCCCTCTCCCGACACTCCCCTCCATTGTTCCTGCTAAATTAAATAATATACCAATTTCAATTGTATTTAAATTTATACTGTAAGGTTTTTTAGAAAAAAGAAACTAGATTTCTTCAAAACAATGAATCAATAAAGTTTTTTATACGGTGTAGATCTCACCAAGTTCAAGGTTTGATTTGCGGACTTCTAGAAGGTTGTAGGTGGTCTTGTTTTTATTTCACATTTCTATAACAAATACCTACCTACTTATGTTTTATTTTATTTTATTTTGGTGACTGACTGCTTAATTACATATTTGCTTTGACTCTATTTATTGAAAAATAATTAGGATTCAATTTATGAGGAGCTAATTACAAGCCTCCACAGACAATAGAGATTTTATAAGGATATGATTTGTCTAAAAAAATACCCTATGACATAAATTCCTAATTTAGTTTATGACTGTTTACACTATATGGAAACATTTAATACAAAATTCAACTGTAAAAATGTAGTATTCCGATTAAAACTTGGCAGGGACAAGTGAAGTCCGGTAAAAAACTGAAGAAATTAAAAAGCTTAGTCGTTTTTACCTATATATTTCAAAACAACAATAAGAATTTAATCAACTTTTAAAAAGATGTATATAAAAAATATTTCTAAAAATATATCCAACTTTCAAAAAATTCGTTGATTATATATATTTTTTTAAGATTATGAGGCTATGTATTTCCGGAAGTTTTAGAAAACACTAAATTATAATAACCATAGACTTTTAAAACCCATTAGTTTACCCGTAATTTATAAATGTATGTAGGAAGAAAACTATTGTGTGTATTTTTTACAAATTTTTAAGCCGAGCAGTTTCAAAGGCACCTTTCTATTGGGGAATGGTTAATTTTTAAATAAAATACTATATTTTTGTCTCTCATTATACCTAAGCCCTTCCATTGATTAGGTTCGCAAAAGATTTTATAATATATTGGTTTATTTATCTTTTTAGAGTTTCGTAATTCAAAAGGAAACAAATTGTTCAATCTGTTATAAAAAGAACTTCGAACTCGTCGTCAAGCGCAGCGCGGTATAGCATAGATTTACAATAAAATAAAATCTACTTCAAAAGATAATAAAGGTTTTATTACATTCAATATCATGGCGGTTGTTGAACAGAATAAAAGATTGTCAAAATCATATTTTATTAAAAAATTCTATAGATATTAAAAATAAAATAAAATATAGATATTAAACGACGACATCTACTAGATCATCAATCTACATAGTTCCCGATGCAAGAGAAATTCATTTACGAAAAATGATGCAAAGGAGGTAGGATACGACACTGCCACTGATGCACAGATAATCTTCACGGATATACTTTTAACAAAGTTATAAGGACCATTCGAAATTTTCTCGATTTTCTTTAGTAGACAAACAGAAGGTAAGCCGTTCAGTTTGGACTTCAGGATTAGAGTATTAACTAAATCAAAGGGTATTGTCCCACCCAAAACGTGAATTTATAAAATTATCTCTGTAGAAAAAAATACAAAATTATCGCTTAACTTACACAAAAAATTTTTTTTACTATTTTCTCTCGAAATTACATCATTTTTAATAGTGAAAATTGATAAATACGTTTATCAGTTTATTGTTGAGGGCAACATATAACACATTTACAATAATCCTAATAGTTGTCGAATAACTAATTAAAAATGTTACGCGCAATTCACCATCGTTTGTTAAAATAGGTATAGCTCATCGCCATGAGATTGTTATTAAAGTACATATTTTATCATTACATCCAGCCGTATGCCATGTCCTCTAAAACAATACCTATAAATACAGACGATTTTGGAAACATTGAGTGAAATGGGTCCAGTCTTCGAAAATATGATTTTGTTATTCACGTACGATATGTCTAATATATCATTATCTATTTTTTAAAACGATCTTCACGTTTTTATCTAATTTGTAATTTTGTTTTTAATTTATTGTTATCATCATCATCATCATCATCATCAGCCCTTTTACGTCCCCACTGCAGGGGCTCAGGCCTTCCTTATGGATGGTTTAGGAGTTATTGTTATGCATGATACTTTTTAAATCTTGATAATTATAATTTAATTTAACTATCATTGCAGTGCCCTTATCAGGGATCATATCAAGGTACATAAAAAAATTTCGAGTTCGAGTTTGAGTTAATCTTATAGGGTAGAATAGAATCTTAATAGGCTCTTGTGAAATCTTTAAAATTTCCATTAAAAAAATTAATGTTACCAAACTAGCGGTTTATATAGTAATTTAAATGCCGATTACATTTTGAATGTAATTTTTGCTTAATGTGGTCAATCCAGGCGTTCAGTATCATGGAAGCTTCGCCTTCTGGAAATCGTGCTTTACTTTTTGATTAAACCCAAAATTGTACTGAAAGATTTTCAGAAAATGCGCGATCTAAACAAATGAACCAAAAAAAATATGGAATGTTATCTTTTATAAAGTCGTATAGTTCGTAGCGGCCTCGAAATTTTGAAATGTTATTGATGAAATAGATATAGAAAATAAGATCTTGTTATTAACCAAAAAATTTCTAAGATTCCTCTGGCTCCTCTTCCTAAAAAGGCTTTGTAGAATTATCCCCTATCCCTAAATAACAATTATTTGCAATTACATCGCCACTTGAAACAAAGGAACATATAGCGGTATTATGGGCCTGTAATCATATTTGAAAAATTATATAGTAATAGTAGTTTATAGTTATAGTATAGTAATATAGTAATTATAGTAATACCATAATAGTTCAAGAATTAAACTTTCCGTCATCAATTCAACAGCATAAGATTTTAAGTATCTGATGTAAATAATTGAATAGTAAAAAAAAAATACAAAATATAAAACAGTTTCAACGTACCTCTAAGTTTAAGGATGGCCTAAATTTTTCTGAGATCCCTTCATCAGATCCTGATATATAGCAATAGAACCTATATATACTAGAAAGTATACCCTTAAAACTACTTTTAAAATAAATCTATGCTTTAAATAAATAGAGAATTGTCAAAATCTTTGCAAGCACCTCTAGATATCGTAGTTCAAGAAAATATTCTGGCGAATTGAGTATTCCTCTTTTTTGTATCGGAGCAAAATTACTATAATCTATATTTTAATACGTGAAGCAAAAACTTTGGACCCCTTTTTACGAAAATTGCGAGGACGGAGGAGTATGAAAAAACGGCTAATATTTTTCAATAATAATGCTTAAAAAGTGCATTAAATCAATAAATAAAACATTACACATACTACTATATTTTTATTATGGTCGAATTTCGATCACTGGGCGACCACCAGTTAAAATAAATAGACCGTCCCAGGTTACACTAATGCTGTTACGAGAAATCGTTAACTTACTTGTATCCGGAGCAGGGCGAGAATGGGAACAGCGAAGGCAATGGGTCCAGTTCTAATGGCGGTAAAGAAAATGAGCCCATGTCCTCGCTCCAACCAGGCTCGCCCACCTCCTCGCCGAGGGCTACTTCGCACGGGGCGATGCTCTCGGTGATTGTATTTAATTCTTCTCCATTTTCTTGGCAACAGTTTTCGTTTTCTTGCTACAATTGTATTAAATAGCAATTAATATAAAAATATCTATGAATAAAAATGCGTGGTGTAAAAAATTATAAGATTCATACTTTATACGTCTATAAATCTAATTAAAAATCTTGGGCAACAGCTGGTAGTTTTTCTGCACTTGATAAAAAGCATTTTTTTAAATAAAACGTAGTACGGATAATGTTCTTAAATAAATGATAGATAGGTAAATAGCATGCTCAGTTCTTCCTTTTTTTTTTGAGATTTAGGACCCCCAGATTTTGACATGACCTACCTTATAACCCTGACTTGACACTAGGATTTGCAGATTTATGGAAATATCTTTTACTTTTTTTTACTGATTGGTATCTGATATCGGTTTTCTTGGTTTTTCACATTGTTACAAGAAATGTCTGTGCGGCAGATCACAACGTCATTTCACACAAAATTTATAAGGACTTTCAACGTATTGAAGAGGAACTTCACTCACTATTGTACTCTGCTATTGTTAAATATACATTTATTAGTTTTTTTAACTTTATTATTGACGTATAGGTAAGTATAGTTCAACAGATTGCTTTAAACCACAAAATCGATGCAGACTCCCGTCGGCATATTGTCTATCAAAACTTCAAGAATGGAACGTCATATTTTGTTAGGTGCTGGATGTATTTATCTCCCACCTGACAGCAATCGTCTTGGAAGTCCCTCAGCTGCAGACAGGTGCAGTGCAAAGGGTCGCAGTCTCCGTGGCCCGCGAACTCTGCGAGCCCGAACTGCGGGTTGTTGGGCACGTAGCACTCCATCGCCCCGCCCTCTGGTGTCGCGCATCGTTACCGCGCAAGGGCGGGATTTCTCATCTCGATGATCTTAGCTTAGCGTCTTAGTTTTCGCCGCTTATAGTCGCGGGCTGGCATGGCTGAAATAACAGGGTTGATAAAAAGGGTTGGGAAGGCCCTGGCTCCTATCTTCTATTAGTACAACGTCTTGAATCTTTGCATTTCAACTATCAATTGCATAAGTCACTGAAAGAGGATTTATTTATTTTGATAAAAGTACTTCGAAATTCTGTTGAAGTGAAAAATTATGTTTTGTTTTGCGTGGCGCCGGGTATTACAATACTAGGTATTTGCATTCTATCTAACCTTTTTTGACTATTCCATGGCTGGAATGTTAGATAAATTAGTGATGTAACATTGCTCACCTATCTTTATCATAAAAATTGACTAGTAAAGTGAACCTTCCGTAATAGTTTATTAAAATGTTATGGTTAATTGAATTGAAATAAAAATGCTGTTAGTTAAAAGACAATTAACTACTACCTATCTATCTGAAAATAATAAAAACTACATACGAATACTGCGAAGAAAGGGTGCGTAACTTATAGTTAAATATTATTATTTAATCCACATTTTTTGGATTTTTGCACAAAAAGATATTGTTACCTGATAACATTAATTCAATTTATGTTAAGTTCATTATTCATTATTTATTTATGAAGAAAAATACTTAATTTCATGTGTTGTAGACAGTGCCTCGGTAGTGAATAATTAAGTACGGACTTTATCTGAAGTACATGTATTTTTTAAAGACATAAATTATATGTATTTCTTACTAAAATTATAAATATAATTAATGCAGGTATTTTCCTTTATATCGATGAAAATTAATTCTACTATCAGCTCCATCTGAGTACAAGTAAGTTTTACAACCTTATAATGTATAAGATCGACAATAAAGTTGCATTTTTGATAATGGTTATGTTAATAAAAAATTGTTCGTAGAAAAAAAACAAGTAACTTTTCCTTAACATATGTTCCTAAGTGAAAATCGATAGGTACTGTCGTAAGCAAGCATCAGTTACAACTATTCAAGTTAGACTGCGTTGAAATCTTTCTTATAAAGAATTAACATTTTCCAGCAACCTAAAAGATTTTCATTTACAGGTTTATGACTTCATTACTTAAATTTACAGTATTAATTACAAGATCAGAACAAATAAAAAATATCATAACGTGTGGAACTTTTTAATGCCCTCTTCTAATCATTACCTTTAAATTAAAGTACCAATTTCCTCATTACATAGACTTAGGAAATACGGGATTATTTACTCTGTTTATAAATTTATTGTGAGCTATGTTAATTATACGCATCTTATTGCTATCAAAATAATTCTAATTATCAGTGCTTTCTTATATTTGAAGACGAAAATATAGAGCTTAAATAAATTCCTTACTACTCACCCACGTTTCCTCAATAAGATCCTAAATTGGCATCCGTTTAGACAAATTTTAATTATAATAAAACAACACATCACAAAATCACAGAATCACGAGCACTTCGCACTAATTAAATTAAGCGCGTCGTCATTCGAAGCATGCGCCATAGCCTCGCGATAAAAAAAAAATACAAAGGAGTGGACAATCTCCTGCAGGTTGTTGATTGTGACTAAACTATCCACTAAAGTGCTAAGTGCACTCCACTGCCGCCCCCTCGTAATTGGCTGTTTGTATCATCCCCTCGTCGCCTGAAAAAAAACATGACATATTGTGCGCGGGAAAGTAGCTGTCACCGCGTATCAAGCTAACATGGTGGCTGAACAGCTTTTGTTTTTGTGGTGAGAATCATTTAGTGGCATCCGATACTATTTTGATAAGTAATGGGATCGATATAATAAATCTTATTAGAATATTGACGACTGTATTTAAGTATTATTAATATTTGGAGTTTTCAAAATGTTGATTTAAAATAAACCTTTGGCAGTAAAAGTGATTAAATATAGAAACATAAGATAAAAAAAAAATATTTCAACGATACGAATCCCTTAGAATTTTTGATACACATGGTTTATATACGAGTATTTTGTCATAAATAAATTATATAGAAAGACATCCGTCACGATTCAAGAAGCATTCTCTAAACATTTTTTGTCCTATTCCTTTTGTTAGAAATTTTGCAGAAGTATTTATCGCGATTACACAATTTCATATTAGTTTTTATTATGTTTACGATTTTAATAAGTGTTATATGTTACACATCAATAATTATTAGAATATTGATATTAATTAGGTACTACTGTTTATAATTGGGAAAAGATAAACTTCTTGCGTCCGTTGCGTGTTCACTTTAAGCTTATTTGAATAAATAATATTTTTGTCTTTGATTTTGGTCCTTATAAAAGTGTTGGTGTTTTCTGAGGCAGTTCGTCTTGTACTTAAAATGATCTTGTACTTAGAGGAAATGGTTGAAAGTTGATTGTTTTTATTTATACCTTGTGTGAAATTATACTTTTTCAATAATCAATTAATTCTTTACGATTCTTATACGAGAAAGCTCAGTGAAAGATTTTTTTCATATGAAGAATGCAATTTAAATAAAGATATATGTAAATTATATGTATACTTACTTATAACTTATTATAACATTGTACGATGTCTCTACCTGTAATCCAATGTACCACCTATGTTAATGTTGATTAACATAGGTGGTTTGAACTCGTATTTACTAACTATTTATTATTATTATTATTATTACTACTATAATTTTCAATCGTTAAACCCTAAAGTCTGAGCTATATGTTGTTATTAAGTAAGTATAAATTCAATTGCAAAATCATCTTCGCCTTCTCATTTACAAATAGGTACGTACTGCGTTGTGACAGGTTGGGTAGAGATGAATGAACATATTATATTCAGTATCGATGTCGGCCCTCCCAGGTAGCAAGCATTCATGCGCAAGAAAAGCGAGACTAACCGTCTGCAGAGCAACACTTATTTTTAAAAATAAATCTTAAATACTTATAAATGTGTCTATTTTTAGAGGCGTGTTTATTTGATATAGATGCATATGTAGAGCTTTCAAAAAATATAAGGTAATTCAAATAACAAGGTCAACTTTAGAAGTACCTAGTAAACTGTTCTTGAATCCGTTATTATAGGTAGGTATATAAAGTATGTATTAGTAGTTATGAATAAAATTGTACGCAATTAAACAACCCTACTAGTAAATGCATGCATAAGTATCTATACATAGTATAACACAAAGGCGCTTCCCGCTGTCTTGATTAAAGGGAATATCTATACCATTGAAAACAACTTTCGGAAGTGCCTGGAAGTCAACCTTGGAGAGTACTCTGGAGCTACCCGTTATCATTAATTGCTCCCGCTGTCTGTACGTTGAGATCTTTTAAACTATACAACAGATTTTAATATGGTTTTCATCAATATACAGAGTGATTCAAGAGAAAGTTTTATATGTATAATACACTTTTAGAACCACACGAGTGAAGCAATTAGCGGAAAGATAATAAAGTATGCCGGGTACTATTTTTTTTGCATCAAGCTTTATGCATATCAACTTTTTTCGATATTTTTGGAACACTGAAATACTGTTACCACTAAAAAGTAACAGATAATAGTTATTGTGATAAGTACCTATTATTTATTACTTTTTAAAAGTTTCATTTGGTTCTATTCTTTGGAAGAAGTTTTTATTTAATGTTTTTTAGTGATATTGATATTTTTTATATAATAGGTAACACTCAAATATTAAATATCTATATAAAAGGAGAATTTGTTTCTTCGCTCGACATATTTTTTTCCAATAATCTATTCATATTACAAAGAGGAAAGATTTGATGGCTTGTTTATTTGCATTGGATAGGCTCCGAAACTATTGAACCGATTTATAAGTCTTTCATCTAACGACGCTACATAATACGCGGGGGACATAGGCTATAATTTTCGCATGTGAAGTCTCGGGGAAACAGCTAGTTTGATAGAAATTGGTTCACAATTCAAGAAGAAATGGATGTACATAACTAATTTCATAAAAAAATATGGTTACATAAATAGAATTTTGAAATTCGGTCAATTGGCGGACATATCGGTGAACATACATAAAAATATATATATTGCCGTCAAACACATACTCCTAATTTGAATTTTGAAGTTAGTTAAAAATGCAATTCGTTAAGACACTATTGAGATGCTATTATTACGTAAACATTAATAAATAGAATTGACTTGCTGGTCATTTTATTACATACTTTTTGAAACACAGTTAACTTTTGCTATCCCGTTAGGGAAGCCCAATACCTAATCGAAAAAAAATTGCATAGGCGTGCGAAAGTGATTTTTCGTGGTTTTCACACGATGTGCGGACGCCGGCCGGCCGGTGCATGCCTTGCCCGGCCCACTGAACAGCGATGCCTAATCGTTGGTGGTCTGCATAACGCAACCGGTGTGGTCCACAATCTACAATTAAATAAGTAGCCAATTCACACCCAAATTACACTAGTGGCAACTGAAATTTCTCTGAACCTGATTAAACACTTCTATCGCATTATTTATGCACTACCTATACTGGTATTATAAAGAAGAAAGATTGGATTGTTTGTTTGTTACTATTTGGACTGGACTGGTGTGGACTTCTTTAAGAATTATTTGTAGGCTATGTCATACATAAGCGAGCGACATAGGCTATAAATAAACGTCACAAAAATGTTGATCTAAGTATAACTGTATCAAGAAGTCTGTGTCATCTATCAATACATATTAGGTATCAAACAAAGTCGCTATCCGTCGTCTGTGCCTATTTGATCTTTGAAACTACGCAACGAATTTTCATGCGGTTTTTTTTAATAGATAGTGTGGTTCGTAAGAGAGATTTTTATATAAAATACTTGTATTGTATATAAAAATCACGCAGGCGAAGTCCCTGGCGGAATACCTAATATTATTAGTAGGATCCATTCGGTTATTTGCTTATTTGCGTAGAATAGGCTCTGAAACTCCTAGAAAAATTTTAAAAATTCTATTACCTACGGCAAGCTGCATCATATGCCTTAAGTCTGTTTCAGCTGTCGAAGTCGCTACAGAACAGAATGATGAATATAAAAAAATGTATGTATAATAAACTAAACGTCGACGATACAAACTTAACTGGTTAACTTACAATCATATTAATACCTATCGGGGGTAGAGGTCACAATCCAATGCAGTAACTTGACATATTTTGGTAAAATGATGTGCAGTCGTGTGTATTACCAAAATAACATAGCTTTGGGGTAATAGCGAAAATGGGGAAATTTTGAAAATAAAATACATATTATCAACAAATCAGACATTTATTTTTAATCAACTGTTGATAAAGTTGACAAATAAACAAACTTTTAAATATAAAAAGAAAACAATTCGGCTCTCTATTTTAATGCGGATTAAGCAATTAGTTTAGGAGTATGAAATGCTCATGGGAAACCATTGGATTAACTATTTTTCCAATGATAATAGAGAGATAGACAACTCTTTATTGCTATCAATACACTATTTACAGAAACAAACATAAATAAAACTTGATTAATTTGCATAACAATTGGCGGCCTTATAGCTTAAAGCGATTTCATCCAGGCAACCTGTGGATGGAGAAAGAGATAGTCATTATAACGGAGACGGGTTGTACATGTGAACAACAATATTTAAGACATAGAACAAACACACACAAACTACATACCTACAATAAATATTTAAATTAATATAATCGTATAGATCTATATATACTACATATATAATTACATATATACACATATTACCATATCAGGAATAGGTAACAGTTCAGCAACAGCAAAGTAATTCTATGATGTAAGCTTTGGTAGGAAGTGGGCTCTCCTGATCGAAACCAGGAGGGAATTTCAGACACGAGCAACTTGAACGGTAACTGAGGAATCAAAAAAGGAAGTGCAATGAGATGGAATTTCAAGAGTAAATTTCTCTGATGACCGCAATGCATATGAATTTGCGGAATGGAGAAAATCGAAGCGATCTTTGAGATAATTTGGGTAACTGGGATTAAATAAAATATCATAAAGAAGGGATAGTATATGAGAATTCCGGCGAAGACGTATAGGAAGCCACTTGAGCTCTGTGCGAAACTGAGAAACATGGTCATATTTGCGCAAGCCAAATATGAACCTGATACAAAAGTTTTAAAGTCGCTCAAGTTTATTTAGCTGGTCCTCCGAAAGATCAAGGTAATAGGCGTCGGCATAATCTAGGATAGGAAGCAGCAAATATTGCGCTAACGCAGCTTTAATGACAATGGGTAAAAAGTTACGTAATCTCTTAATCGAAGCAGCTGACATGTACAACTTGTGAGTTGTAATCGTGGACCCCAATTCAGACAACTGTCCATAACTACCCCCCGGTTTTTGACCGCTTGATTAAAGAGAATATCTATATCTATTGATTAAAGGGAACATCGAAAACAACCTTCGAAAGTGTCTGGAAGTCAACCTTGGAGAGTAATCTGAAGCAACCCGTTATCATTAATTGAGTTTTTACATGGTTGATACTGAAACTAAAAGCTTTACTCTATTTTTCAATACCTTGAATTTTGAGATTAATATTTATCACTGATTCAGCTACTTTGGAGAACGGTGCTTTACAGTAAATCTGAAGATCGTCTGCAAACAGGTGATAGGAACGCGAAAGGTTTTGAAGAATAGAATTAATAAAGATTTTAAACAAAAAGGGATACAATACACCGCCTTGAGGAACGCCAGCTTTCGTGTCACACCATGACGAGAACTTCTCATCAAAGCGGACTCGTTGCTTGCGCCCATATAGATAGCTGTGAAAGCAATCAATTAACGTTAGAGATATGTTAAGTAAGTAAACGCAGCAAGGCAAGAAGTACGTCGAAATCAACCGTGTTAAATGTATTACTGAAGTCCAATAACGTTAGTACCGTCAGGTGACCATTTTCCATCGCAAGACGGATATCATCGGTAATTTTTACTAGCGTTGTGATTCATGCTGTGACTGGGCCGAAAGCCGGACTGGAGAGGATTCATTAGGTTGTGGCGAAAAATAAATTTACCAACCTATTGCTAACTTTAGAAAATGGAATTGTTTGACCCTCTTTGTATGAAGGGAATACGGAATTAGAAATTGACCTATTGAAGAGAAAAGTAAGGACAGGTAGGATAATGTCAAGGATTGGTACTAACATATTTCAGCTTACACCATCACTACCAACCGCATTAGAGCTGACTGACAGTACGCACTTCTCAACATCATAATCAGAAAATTGATCAAGATAGAACTGAGGATGATCAGTGATTGATAAGACAAAAATACTACAGTATATAGGTTCTATCAAAAACATTAAAAAAGGTTACAATGTCGATTACCACCTACCGGTCACTTAGATACTGTAGTCACAGTCAGTACTTTCTAAGACCCTATCTTCTATAAATTAAGGGCAAAATTAATGAATAATTAAACTGTTTCCATTTGGATATTTTAAGCAAAAATAAAACGATATCATGGGCGTATCAAGAGAGATATTGCAGGAGGGGCCTGGCTTCCAGTGATGATGGGAGATGGATTGTGATTAAAATCAGTTTTCCTAATTAGTTAGAGGGTTAATAATCATGAAATTGTTAGAAACCACTGGTTCTAAGAAGATATCTAATAAACTATTCCAAAGTTCCTTTATAAAGAAAATCTATCTCCAACGACTGAAAATATTTCTCTTCACGCTGCATTTATTTAAATATTTAATAAACCCATACATAACTATAACGTAGTGAATTAGTGATAGCAAGAAACAGGTACGGAATAATTATTAATTAGCATTAATTACTTATAATCCTTTCACATGCCGTTGCGCGGATCGATACCACCTGTCTGAAAGTCGATCGTTCGGAAACGGAAGTGTCGGGTGTCCGGTCACAGGATACGGTGGATGAGCTTGTGACGTCACGTCACCCGCGATCAGCCGTGAACTGTGCACATTGATTCTTCGACCATAGAGGATATAGACGCTACTTCCAATGCGGACGGAAAAGGCATAACTTGGAACTTGATACCTGCCGACGAATAAAATTTGTTTTAAAACCCTTTTCAATATTAAAAAATATGTAGGGGAAGGGTGTCCAAAACTGTGTCCTGTAAATAGCGAGTGATTCCTTTCAAATATCTATTGTTTAAATCTTAGTTAGTCTAAAGAATATCTGAGTGTAGTACGGAAATTCGGCTGATATAAGTGCTAAAACCGATATTATATTAATTTGGCACGGCCCGTTCTACCCCGCATGAAAATATTTGTAGTAGATTTAGCCCAAAGAGAATTTGATTTAGACTAAGTATGCCCTCTGTCTAGTCGAACATTTTCTAAACGACTAAAAAAAGCTTTTCATTTTAAATGAAACATGTTTTTATGAATGAATGAATTATTCTTTATTGTACTAACACCATCAAAACAAAGGACTTAATAATACAAACAAGATTATAGAGATATAGAACAATCGGCCTTTTTGCTAATAAGCAATTTAATTTTGGATCTTAATGCTCAAAAACCGCCGAAATATATTTTTTTTACAAAAAATATAAATGTGTAGCAAATTTCATCTCGATCGGACCAGTAGTTTCGGTAAAAATCAAGTATGAACAACAGACAGACGACAGAGTGATCATATGCATATGGGTGTCATTTTCTTATTTTGAGTGCAGAACTCTGAAAAAGAATATTTCCCACGAAAACATCGTACCTAACGATAAAATCAAATTGACAATACCATCTCCCAACACTTACTTTAATCTTCCAACACTAGTATAAAACAGAACAAAACCAAGATACCAACTTAATCCTATAAAAAAAACAGTCACTGTACCATGAAGATATAACGTATAAACAAATAGTTCAATTTCACACCTGTGTTTGCCCTACGGCTAAAATCGGCAAGTGATGTTGCCCAACTGTGCATGAAGAGGGTAATGTATTGTTGCAAACAAGTGATCACATTGTTACTATTCTACAATGTTTTATCGTAGTTAGCATGTTTGTTGAGGGTGCTAGTATAATATAAAAAAAAATGTTTTCTTGCTATTCTTCGTGTAATTAAATATTATGTGACTAATACAATTTTTTTTTGTTAAATTCCCTTTGGATAAATCATACTTAATTAAGGCGAGATGTTAATTTAAGGCTATGTTACTATTTGCCGAATAAAAATAAACATATGGTCGATTGTTTGCAAAAAAAAACAGAAACAAATTCCAATAATTGGCTTGATAGAAAAAAAATTGCAAAGATAACCTCTAAATAGGTTTTCGAAGACGATTTTACGACTAACATATTTCATCTTAACTTTATCAAAATATATACAAAAATAGGTTTTGATATACATAATGTAAAAAAATCAAAGGATTTTTTTTCTATGATTAGAGGCGTATAAAATTAAGCGACCGAGTCTTTATTCTCAATGCGTATTTGTAAGGGAACGTAAGCGGAGGTACAAGCTGGCCTGAACAGGCTTTAATGATTTGAGTCCTATTATAGCCACTTAGCAATTCAAACAAACCAATAAAAAAAACTGAAAGGTCAGATGTGATATATACTATAATGGTCTATTTCCCTAACTAATTTAATTGTATCTTCATTACTGAATAACTGTTAGTTAGATGAAATCTAGTAAAATCTAATAAAGATATGACAATGTTATTCTATTATCTTAATGAAAAATGCCTTAAAAAAAACACTTTGTCACTAGCACTCTGAGGTGGGACCCGAACCCGTGTCCTTTCACAATCCGGGAGACTGCTTTTACCACTGAGCTACCCAGGACCTAACAGGAGTGACGAATTTTTCAAGCACTTGTTACGTTTTCGTTACCGAAAGAAATATTCTAACAGATATTTAAACTTTCAATAAATATGAAAATTTGTTCTAATTATTATATTTGGTCAATTTTAAAATGAGAAATATAATAATGTTATTTTTTTTTTAGGTAATACAAAAACATATAAAAGTATTATGATATACCGATTGACTATTTTAATAAGTAAACTTTATTAACGATCTAAATCAGAGCGCATTAGCCAAAATAACATTCGCCAACCAATTCCCAGAGAAAACAATAGCATTTCAACTATTCAATCAGCTCTCGTAAAACGATACCACCCAATAGGAAACGTAAATAAAAGATAATAGTTTGAAATTCAATATTTCTTTGCGGATTCTCAACTTATCTGCGTAGATTCCGACAATGATACGGCTGTAATCGTTGGGAACCGAAACAAAATTAGATTTGCAGTTGATAGTGGCGCTAGTATCTATGCCGCTTCGGTCGTTCGCTAAGATGCTTGCGATATATTTTAATTCCAACTTTGTCCGCATCAAAGTTGCAGTTAGCAAAATTACTCATGGGGTGGAAACCGCACGCGTGGCATGCACGTGCCTATAGATACCGTCCATATTTATTTTTCTCTTTTGCTCAACTTTTAATCTATTGAGTACCAGATTTACCGGTACTATAATTATTGTCATTTTACTAAATGAAGGTCTAAAAGTAGTAGTTAAAGGATGAGAAGTGAGAAAATAACATTTAAGTCGCTATAAGCTTTAATACAGCCAAACATTCTCACGGTTAAACTAATTTCTAAAAATATGTACAGTACATAATTATAGTTATGGTGATAAGCCCTTTTAACGCTATTTAATTGTTTAATGTTATTCAAAAGACCAATAAAACTTTCATTTTTCTCTGTCTGAAACAAAAATTAACTTTAGTCGAAGTCATATATCTCCTTTACTAGACTAGATATAATTCATGAAGTCGGGTAAATTTAATAAAATATTTAGCCGGGTTTTCTACGCACGACGACAAGGTTCCCGATGATACCTTTAAAGCTTCCGATGATAGCTTCACGAAATTCATAAGAGCTTAACAATAGTCTAGACTGAATTGAATTAAGTTTAAACTAAGTACACATATATTAATATGTTGAAAAAGAAAACGCCCCTGCGGTGGGTTCAGTTGTGACAATTTCCCTTTTTTCTTAAATTTCATTTTATGAATTAACCATTTGATTTAGACATATAACTTTAATATTTATACGATAAGCAATGAATAAACTAAATTATAATACATTTTTTTTTTTCAGATTATTAGCCTAATTACAAAATTATTTGCGATCATATGAAAATTGTCACAACCGTACCCAGTCTACCCTACTAACAAATATTACTGATCGTATAATAAATGAATTATGTGATAATTTTGAAATACTTTTTAAGGTTTCGTATTCAAAGGATAAAAATGGGACCCTATATGCTAAACCTATACTAAAACTCCCCTGTCCAACTGGCACTAGACTGTATCCGATGAATCGTGATACCTGGATTGTTACACAGATGGTGTACTTATATTACCAGTATAACATAAATTACGAAAAAGTAATAAAATAAATATTTAAGTGGGTCCCATACAAAAATCATGTTTTTATAAATAAGGCAGCTTCCCGCTGAAAGTGTTTGAACCTATATAAAAACAAAAAAAAACTTCTTAGCTACTGCCGTAATGATATGTATAAAAGGACTAAAACAATGATTACAGATACATGATTATGTAAATAGAAAATGAAACCTATCATTAATACAAATGGGTATTGATAATATAATAAAGATATTGAATGGTTTAAGTACCTAATACGTGTATCGACAACCCTAGAGAAGGTTTTTAATTTGCTACTGAATGCTGAAGCCGTATGAAGCCGCATAAATTCCAATCGATTCCAACATGGCCGTCGAGCTTTTTGATAGAAGTTTCAATGTTGATTAACTTTAAACAATAACAATTGTTTTAAAAATGAAATAATGTAAAATATTATAATCATCAATGTACTTTAAATTATGGATGTTTGTTACAGAATCATATTTTGGCTGCCAATATAGCAATTCTGTATACAGTGGGCTCAAAATACTGGATTGTAAAATAAATGTAATATTATAATTATTCTCAAATTCATGCAAACTATTTACACAAGTTACAAGCGAAAGTAATCTATACATATATAAAAGGAGATGTCCTGACTTACTGTCTGACAGACGTAGAAACTTGAAATTTGGAGGGAACATTCCCCTTAATACGTATAGGTGAACTAAGATTGAATTTTTGGAAATTCCATCCCGAAGGGGGTCAAAAAGGGTGAAAAAGTTTGTATGAAAGTTGTTTGTTTATGGACCTATTTCGATGAAAATTGGTATTTGGGTAGTTTATGACCCTAGGAAAGTTATATATAGGATATATTTTATCCCGAAAATAGGATTAAAAGATTTTATGGGGAATCAAAACGTTACCATGTAATAAATTTACCTAATATTATTAACGAAATGTATAGCGATGAAAATTGGTATTCGAGTAAATATTATATTTTTGAAATTTCAATTGAAAAAATTGTTCAAATTCGAGTAATTTTGTTACAAAAGAAAAAATATTTTTATATTAAATATAAAAGTAAAAATATTGTTCCACGCGACAAGAAATCCACGCCCATCATTTGGATGGTTGGAAGTCCTCAACTGTGCGTTTTTCTAGAGGAAACTTCTAGAAAAAGTCTCGCACAGTCAAACTCTAGAACAGTTTGTCGCCAGCGGTATTTCCGGACCGATACGACCTACAAACTTTCAAGCGTAGAGCATATTCGTCCCTCAAAGGCCGGCAGCGCGCTTGTAGCCCCTCTGGTGTTGCAGGTGTCCTTGGGCGACGGTAATCACTTACCATTAGGTGACTCGTCTGCCCTCTATCCCATAAAAAAAAATAAACTACACTAGATGGCGTTAAATAAATTCTAAATCGCAGATTTTTTTGCCTAGATAATTTACTTAGAATAACTTTTCAGCCAGCTCTTAATCGCGCTATTATTTTGATTAGCGCATGCTTTAAATCAAATACATTAAAATATTGCTCAAAGTTTAAAGTAGAGAAATTGTAATTATTTGTGTTTTTCTTTTCATCAGTAATTAACTTATTGAGAATAAGTATTGCTGGGTCTTAACCTAAGATTCTCAAATTGATAATTTTCACAAATCCTATTTTATTACATTTATTCATTCATCAAGAAATTTAGGCTTTGCTATACTGGATGGCTATTATTCTAAAGTAATCTGCGCTAACGTTTCTATCAAAGAATTTTGCGTAGATTACGTACATATTCGATTAAGTTTTGTGTAAACTTCAGAACTGATTTCTTTTCATCTGTATTTCAAATTGGATTGAATTGGATTAATATCTCTAAGGTTTTCAAAGATAAAGTGTTGAAACATATTGGACATTCATTGGTTTTTTTTGTTGTAGTATCTTCGAATTTAAAAATCAAGGTAATTTCATCATCAGCTCGAAAAACAACAGCGTTTTCAGAAAATATATGTTGTCCAAAGCAACTATATCACGCGGACGAAGTCGCAAAAGCTATTATTCAATAAATTAACAATTACATTTAATATCATCAGTACTTGAGGTACTATGTCACGATGTTGAGGTACTATGGTACCTATGAGAAACTGATGTAGGCACATTAGTCACGATATGGTGACGCACACCTGTAATATATGTTTCGGGCTCAACTTAAGGACCGATTTCAACGGAGCAGTGAGAGTTTGCAGCAGTAGTGGGTTTTAGATATCAAGGAACTTGTGCAGAAAGTATACCAGTTTATTTCTACTTTGGACCAAGAAATGCTGGTACTAGTCTTCGTTGACGGGATTCGTGACTTGGAAGTGAGGGCTGCTAGTAGATATAGGCCATCATAAAAAGCTAAAGGATGCCTTAGCCCATACTCTGGAAGTAGAAATAGTACGCAAAGACGATCGCAGTCATCATGTACGGGATGTAGTTGTTATATCAGCAAGCGATTGTATACATCATTTCACCCCCATGTTTTGCTTGCAGTCAAAGAGTCATCACCAGATAAACTGCCCTAGAGCAAGGAGGAGGAGTGAAGATCTAGCGACGATGGATAGGGTGGTTAACAGTACCGTTTCAAAGCAGCAGAGAAACGATGACTCACTTTGGAGGACATCTAGTGTCGAAAGTTGTAAGCACACAGTAGGCAAGAAGCAAAAGTGCCAGTGCCCGTAAGGTTACTGAGAGCGGATATTAGTGAGGAATGGAAGGATTGCCTGTCAAATGCACAGACGGATGACAACGATTTACGGCCAATCGTCGAGTAATTTAAGGCTGGCGTACCGAGACCCAAATGGTTGCAATAAGCTCAGTTACAAAGAGTTATTGGACACATTGGGATAGCTTGGTTATACAAGACGAATACTGTGCCATTCTCAGCCGCTGTTATGCGTTCCTCGTGTTGAGATACTCGTTCTTTTACTTCCTTCAGTTGATCGCCCAGCTTCAAGCATAAATCCTCCTTTAGCTGGCGCATTTGTGATTTCTGTTCGTCCTTTGCACGTCGCAACTATTCATTAAAAATAATATCCCGAACCCTGTCGTAACAGTACCTATGTTCAGAAAAGTATTTAATTCAATTGTGAAATAAATAAAAAGCGTTTGATATATCTTTTTATTTTATAAAATATATACATATGCACTTTATCACTCTTGCGTCTTTTTTACGAACCTAAGAACAGATTCTGTTTAAAGTTGATTTAAAGTATATGCAAATCAGGAAGTACTTAAAAAAATGCTTTGAAATCAAATTATATATCCCTATGGTACTATCTTGATTTCCCCATGACAACTCTTCTAGTTTTCTTTCATGTGTAAAAGTAAATAAATTTTCAAAAGTCAATAAAAAACTCATACTGTATTTGTACTTTTCGTATTTGTATTGATATCAAAGTTTCGAACTGCAAATTTTTAAAGAAAAAAGTAGAGTAGGTAAAGAGTTTTTTAATATGTTAGTTAAAAGGAACGGAAATAACTATCTTTGGTCCATTCGTTTCCTGTAAAAATAAACTTTTGATAGAGTCGCCATCTAGCGAGGCGTTTTTTTTTGTGCTTTCTTTTTTTTCTTAAAAGACTAAAAGGATATCGAATGCCATGGACATCAATATTTATCGATTGTATTAGCGGAAGCACTACTTGTCAGTGGGTTGTCACTGTCACTTTTGAAGTTGACATTGACGGATGATGGCATTTTGGATTTTGGAGAACCGAAAAAGTTGATGAAAAAGTTGTGGCGGAATCAGTTAGTCTTTGAAAATATATTATAAACTAGTCAACGTTGTGTTTTAATATTACCTTTGTATCTGTACCAGGAAGGTGTTTCAATTTGACTCTAAATTCATTGGTCTAATGTAGGAGCTTCACATTTTATAAAAATTTGAGCACACTTTTGTAAGTCATTTTTTTTGTCTGCTAGACTTTCTTTCAAACAAGAAGTTACTATGGTAAAAAATCTTGCATTCACATAATATGTGATCAATTTGACCACTCAAACTTTGAAGTTTGTTTACTTTGCTTTTTACATAATCGCAATCATCAATTGTGTGTTAAAACTTCACACAAATGCGCAAATGCCCGCGCCACATTCGTATCTTTGTTTATATTTGCGTATTTGAGCACATCTCTGGCGTACGCTATAGATATTATTAACTGTCAAATTACTAAAACGATCTATTTATTGTATATTTATGTTGATTTCAATTGATTACAGCAAAGTCTATTTCACGGAAGAATCTCGCCGCAATGATGACCATGACAATCGGCCATGTTGTCATGTGTGTCCTCACAAGTATTGTATGTACTTTGGGTTGATAAAATAAAATAAATTGGACTAAAATATATTTTAAAATTTTCTCTGTGATAACATGTTTTCATCAAACCTTAATCACGTAACTTAATTTTGAAGTAAATTATCTTTTTGATACAGGTGTAGACAGTAAACGAAAATAAATACATTAGTCACACGACTATGTTACTTTATTTATAATATTATTTAAATTAATTAACAGCGCATGACGTCACAGTCCTCTAAGAAAAATGTCATTAATTTGACATTAACATACATAGAACTGTGCATAGAACGGTTTTTGTTGTTGTTATTGTTTATGTTACTTTATATCAGCGGTCGGCATACAAAAGTTTTAAATATCGAAATTAATTTATCAACAAACCGCGATCGGCCGTATAAACAATAGTTCCCAAACTAGATGTCACCACGGTACTTTCTTGAATTCTCTATGACAACTCTTCCGGTTTTCTTTCATATATAAAAGTAAACTAATTTTCAAAACTCAATAAACAACTCACATTCTATTTGTACTTTTTCGTATTTGTATTAGTATCTAAGGTTTGAACTTTGCAAATATCAGTTTTTTAACAAGTTAGTTAAAAGGAATAGAAATGATTATCATTGGTCCATTCATTTCCTACAAAAATAAACTTTTGCTGGAGTCTTTAGTGCTTTTTTATTTTAAATACTTCCTCAATTAGCTACAGATTAAGTAATTTTGAAAAAGTTGCAACTAAACTGAAGATTTTTGCAATCACTTTTTCGTGTGATATTGAGGAAGTACCAAGTTATTTACAAATTAACATGATTGATCTCAAATGTAATGAATCTCTCAAAAGCTCATTCAGGGAAATCAATGATCTTATTAAATTTTATGGCAGCTTGCCATCTGATTTGAGCGAATTCAGAAGGCTTGCTCAGCAGATAATAACAATTTTTGGTAGTACTTATTTAGAGTTTGGCAAGCGAAACGTGACACCACCTATTTTTCCGTTTTCATATGGCAACAACATAGAACTGTCAGTTTGACACTACGTTAGACAATTCAAGAATATTGAATTTTGTTGTTTTTGCGAATTTGAACTTGTGATTTTGGTTAAAAATTATGTCGAAGCCGATAAAAAGTTCATCGAGGAAACTTCTTTCCATCATGATTGACAAGTTTACTGAAGTGAAAACTGAATTAAATAAAAATTTCATGGAGAAATTACAACGATTAGATAAAGTTGTATCTTTTTTAGGTTAGTTTTGTATTATAATTTTGATACTTTCGTTTTAATTTTCTGTAATTAACTAAACAGATATTTTTTATAAAATATTGCTCTATTTCAGATAACTGTGATGGTGATATTCAACCAATAATGGAGGAGATAAATGCAATAAAAACTTTAGAAAAACAAGAAATGCTGAATTCGGAAACGCAGTACTTACAAAAAATTTCTTCAATGACAGGTCTCTTTTCTTGTTTTGATTTAAGATAGATTGATAGTATTCCTATAATATTTACATAGGTTTTTTATGATGTATTGGTTTTTATTGTTGACATCCAATGATGTCATAAGAATGTTTTGTTTAACAAGGAAATTCACAGAATTCATGAAACTAATCAAACCATGTAATTGTTATACATGCTAAATATGCACATAAACTTAACTAAATTAAACATAAATTGCATTCATAGTTGAATAGGTATTTAAATTATTTTGATGTATGTGTCTATCATTATTTGCTTTTAAATACATTTAACATATCTTTGTTTCAAAGTGTTTAATCTTTTATAGATGTAAGTATAAGGACACTAAGAAGGATAAAAAATGAAGCATTAATTAATAAAGGAAAATGGGACACTCCTGGGAAAAAACGACCTCATCAACCAACAGTGTCTGCTTTAGATAATTTTGATTTAAGTGCAATTCGGAATAAAGTAAATGAATTTTACTGTGTGAAAAAAATTGTTCCAACATTAAGAAGCCTTCACAATGAATTAAAAGATGCAATAGGATTCAGTGGTAGCCGTGAGACTTTACGAAAAATTATGCTTAAGAATGGATTTTCTTTTAAAAGCAATGAAAATGAACGTTCTATGCTTATAGAAAAATACCAGATTTCTGCATGGAGGCACAAGTATTTGAGAGAAATAAATATAAAACGAAACGAAGGAAAGCAAATTGTGTACCTTGATGAAACTTATGTACATCAGAATTATAAAGTTAAAAAGTCTTGGCAAGGACCTTCAACAACTGGTGTCACTACAAAGATATACTCTGGAAAACGGCATATTGTTGTGCATGCTGGATCTGAGGAAGGTTTTGTGCCTGGTGCATTATTAGTGTTCAGTAGTAAATCCAAATCTGCTGATTATCATGATGATATGAACTCATCGAACTTTATGAAATGGGTCAGAGAAAAATTAATACCAAATTTAAGTAAGCCCAGTGTAATTGTTATGGATAATGCCAGCTACCATATAAAACAAATCAATAAACCGCCTATAATGTCTAATACCAAAGCAGATATCCGTAAATGGCTTGTAAATAATGGAATACATTTTGAGGAATATCAGACAAAGGCAGAGTTAATGTGTTTGGTTAATGATAAGAAAACATTGCCTGTATATGAAGCTGAAGAGATTTTAAAAGAACATAATCATGAACTTTTATTGCTGCCACCGTATCATTGTGACTTAAACCCAATAGAGATGGTTTGGAGTCAAGCAAAAAGAAAAATTGCAAGCAGAAACATTGGAATACCAGGAAAGGAAATGGAAAACTTAATAATAGAGTGTTTTAACTTAATTACCCCTAGTGACTGGAAGAAATACACTGATCATGTTTTAAATGTCGAAAATGATTACAAATTAAAAGATGGCATTGTTGAAAACGAACTTGAAAAATTTATTATATCTGTTGGTGCAGACAGTAGTGAAGAGAGTGACTCTGATGATTCCTTGTCATTGTTATCAGGTGTAGAATATTTAGAAACAGATTTTGACTATGAATCAGACTAAAGTATTTTTAGTCTGATTCATAGTCAAAATCTTATCTTAAATTTTCTATTGTGATTAACATGATGATTTTGTGACACCTGTATTATGTAATTTATCCATGGCACTTAATTGTAACAAAAATAAATGTTTTTTTTATTGTAATCTGGTGTTTATATTGACTAATTTAATTTGATAGATAGTGGTTCTGGATCAGAGCAAAAGGTTGTGATGAAAATCCCTTAGGAGACATGTATGTGTTATGAACACATTATAAATATAAGGGCCAGAAATCAAAATTGGCTAACATCACATTTATTAAAAAAATGTGGCCAGAGTCGCCCATATTCATTACAAAAAAACAAAGAAGTCGTTGCAAAAAACACCCTTTTAATTAATGACAAATATGAATTTTTAATATTATAAGTGCTGTTAGCCAATAGGTATAACGAATGGGTTAAAAAAAAGATTCGATTTAGTCCGTCAGTCAGATAATAGAAAAATATTGGATACGTATTTTTTTTCGCTTTAATTTAACAACAAATGGCTTAAGAGGTACTATGCGACGACTTCAAATATGCTTTGCAACAATGTTACTTTAATACAGTTTATCGATACGAAATCAAGTGTCAAAATGGAGTCCAGTGGAGAATGCCGATATTGACATTTCGAAATTGCTCATCATTGATAGAGAATACGAAATAGTGATTTTGACACAATCAAAGTGTCTATTTTTTACGGTGATGACGATTCTTGGTTGTCAGTTGAGTTAGTGAATAGGCCTACTGATATGCTGTTAACTGTACAATTAAGAACAGTCACGCTTTAGTCAAATGTTCCAAAACAAATAATTTTAATTGATATCTAAATGTTAAGATTAAATATAATTAATAAAAGTATCAAAATTATTTTGCAGTACTACATTCAGTGTTTACTGCTTAAGAATTTTTGAAATTGCCGCCCTTTTCTTGTGACACGTTTCGCTTGCCAGACTCTATGCGAAAAATCGTGAATTATAAAAAAAAATATGCTTCTCGTCTTACTGATGAGCATTTGAGAGCTATTTTAAGAATAGCAACTAATAAAAATATATGACAGCTAACATACAAGAAATAGCCTACCAAATCCCAAATGCAACCTCAAACATCACACTGTTCATGTTCAATATTTACTAACGCATTTAGTGATGGACATATTATCTCAAAATGTAGCCTATTTTTTACTTATTTAATATCGTATAATTAAGTCTTAAAATAAAGTCAGGATTGCGAGGCTGATAAATATTTTCAAAAGTGAACCCTATGCGAGCCCGACCCTACAATGACAGTTTGTTAAAAATCTATGGTTTGAAGCGTTTCGTTTCATCTACTATTGAAAATATTATTCTATTAATTAATATTATAAATGTGAAATTTTCTTTGCTTGAATGTTTGTCCGTCAATCACTACCGCCGAAACTGCTGTTGCTGTCTTAGGTAATTAGATACTTATCCCACTAATCATTTTCCTAGGGACCACGCGGGTGAAACCGCTGGCGAAAATATAGTTTCATCATAAGGCTAAAAAATACACATTAACAATTACGTATGTTAGCAAAATTGCTTGACACCTACTGGCAACACCGGTTGACGTCATGTTATAAAGTCGCAAGACGGGCGGCAAAGGCGTCACTTTGGCTCCGGCCGCGGAACGAGCAACTGCTCCTTGATTGATTAGTGCCTATTTTAAAATTATTGTGGAATATATGTCTTTAAAGTAAATTCTTCCTATATTAATCAGTGGTTTTATTATATTTAAAAAAGATAAAGTTTACATCAGAAGTGGGATATAACGTAATACCCACATAAAATGGGTAAAAAGCGGAAGCATAAAGGTAGGCGTGAATACGGCCATAAGAGGAAAAGATACGCAAGTTTATCGTCAAGCAGTACTTCAGCGAGCAGTGACAGTGACAGTGGTTCGAGAACACCGCCAGGGGCACCCCAGGCTCGAAAAAGGATAAAGGTATCGCATGCTCACGATACTGGAACTGTGAGTACAAATCTTAATACTTCTCTGCACAATATGATACCAGATTTCGACCCGCTTACGGACAATGTTTTGTCATGGCTACAAGTTATCGAATCGCACGCGTCTACGTTTTCTTGGACTGATAGTATGATCCGTTATCAAGCATTAAATAAACTGAAAGGTTCTGCTAAAGTATGGTATGAGTCTATATTGCGCAATAATCACTCGTGGACGTCTTGGTTGTGGTTGGATTGGAAAGGAAAGATTTCGAATACATTTAGAGTAAAAAGAAATATGTTTCAATTATTAAAAGAAATTGTTGAACTGCAAGCCCGTCGAAAATCAATCATTATATGATTTCTTTTTTGAGCAAAAAGCCAAAATCGACGGTCTATGCTTAAATTTTTCTGAATATGATGTTATTTCGATTATATTAGGGAATATTGGAGACGGTAACATTACTGCTTCGGTAGAAGCCAGCAATTTCAAATCATGTGACAGTCTGGCAGGATTCTTGCATAGTAGAGTATATAAATCGAAAAGTAGTAAACAAACGCCCAATAATGTTGGTATCATTCGTGACAGTACTATAAAAATAAATTCCCAGATCGCAGGTGTAGTATCACAAGCCTCTAATGTTCCTTGTTCATTACCGTTGACTTCAACGACCCAACCCAATACGAATCATGCGTTTACACGTAAACCAATAGAATGCTATAACTGCGGCGGTAACCATAAACGCATCCAATGTTCAATAAAATGTGAATTTTGTGGCAAAAGAGGACATTCAGAATCGTCATGTTATCGTAAAAATCCAAAGGTTGATAAATCTCAAACATCAGAGAAACAAGAAACAAAATTTATACAATCGTCTAATGCAAAGAGTAAATTTTGTAAAAATATACTTATAAATGGGTTGGCTAATGACGCGCTTATAGATACTGGCAGTAGTTGTTCTATAGTATCATCTCGTTTAGTAAATAAAGAAAACTTTAAAAGAATCCCGTTGACTTCTCCGGTAACATTACAAGGTTTTGCGAAGGATAGCTTAAAGACGGTAACAGAAATAGTTCATGTTGACATTAAGTTAGACTCGGTTTTCGTTGATCAGGTTGAAATGTACATACTCGATGAATTAACTGGATGTGATATCCTGATCGGGAGAAATGTAACGGAGCGATCTGATTTGATGTACTCACGAATCGGGGAGAACTTTACATTTCAACGTATAAATTTTTTTTAATGAATTTTGCAGTGCTATATAGACCAATCAATTTTAAATTTCGACGCTGATTCTCATAAATGCGAACTAATTACTCTTTTTAACAAATATCAACAATGCATAGCGTTAAATGTAAACCAATTGGGACAGGTGACCGGTCACGAAATGGTTATCGAACTAGACAGTAGTAAACCTGTACAATTGAGGCCGTATAGAACATCACACCAGGATAGACAAATAATAAGAGACACGGTGAATGAACTGTTAGAGAACGGAATTATTCGCGAAAGCAAATCCGCGTACGCTAGTCCAGCTTTGCTAGTAAATAAAAAAAATGGCGAGAAAAGATTATGCGTCGACTACCGCGCCCTAAATAAAATTACAGTAAAGGATAAATATCCAATGCCTCGTATAGAAGATCTGATAGATAGACTCCAGGGTAGTAAATTTTTCACCAGTTTAGACCTCAAAAGCGGGTACTACCAAATTAAAATGTCAAACGAATCCATTCATTTGACGGCTTTTATAACGGAGGACGGACACTTTGAATTTTTACGGCTTCCATTCGGTTTGGCTAACGCTCCATCATGTTTCCAAAAAATGATGAACAAAGTCATAGGGAACCTTAGATTTGGCAAAATAATTATATATCTCGACGATATCCTGATTATCAGTCAAACAGCAGAAGAAAATTTAGAAATGCTAGAAAATATTTTCAAAATTTTTAAAGAGAATGGTCTGACACTGAACCTCAAGAAATGCCACTTTCTCAAAACTGAAGTGGAATTTCTGGGCTATAAAATCAACGCAGATGGCATAAAACCTAGTGAAAACAAAATTAACGCAGTTAAAGATTTTCCAGTACCTAAAACTGTCCATCAATTGCGCCAGTTCCTAGGACTCATTAGTTATTTTCGTAAATTTATTAAGAATTGTGCCATTTTATCAAGCCCACTTACCAAGCTGTTGAGGAAAAATCAACCCTGGATATGGACAGCAGATCATTATAAGGCTTTCACGCGTTTGAAAGAAGCTCTGACTTCTGACAACATTTTAACAATATACGACCCGAACAAAGCATGCGTATTGTATACGGACGCGAGCAGAGACGGAATTGCGGGAATTTTAATGCAAGTTACAGATGAAGGCGAGAAACCGATTCACTATTATAGTCGGCAAACCACAGACGAGGAGAAAAAGTATCACTCCTTTGAGCTAGAGCTACTTGCCATAGTACAATCGTTATCAAAATTCCGAATTTATTTATTGGGATCTCCATTTCAGATAGTTACGGACTGTAACGCGGTACGTTACGCTTTAACAAAAAAGGAAATAATTCCTCGGGTTGCTAGATGGGTTTTATCCACTCAAGAGTTTTCATACAGTATTGTACATAGAGAGGGCTCCCGCATGCAACATGTGGATGCCCTCAGTAGAAATCCTTTACAGTCTGGTGAGAAATCTGAGGCAGAGATCGTAATGTCTATCACTGAGGCAGATTGGCTATTATCAGTGCAACTCCAAGACTCAGAAATTGTTAAAATTAAAGCAATACTGGAAACTGGCGAAGCTCACAATCATAGGGACATTTTTAACAAGTACGAACTATTAGGCAACAAGTTGTATCGGCGAACTGGCCAAGGTCGTCGCTGGGTAGTCCCTAAAGCTTGTATATGGCAGATAATTAAATGCAACCACGACGACCTCGGCCACTTTTCGATAGACAAAACGGTTGAAAGAATATCGAGTAGATATTGGTTTTCTCGAATGCGACACATAGTTAAAAAATATATTAAAAATTGCATAAATTGCATTTACTACAAAAACAAAGGCGGTCCAAAGGAAGGTGAACTGTATCCAGTGCCAAAATTTGCACGTCCGTTTCATACCTTACATTTGGATCACCTTGGTCCTTTTATAGAAACACAAACGGGCAAGAAATACCTATTAATAATTGTAGACGCATTTACTAAATTTGTATTTATATCGGCAGTACCTAATACGGATAGTGACAATGTAATTCATGAGCTCGAAAGCGTTTCAAAAATATTTGGCAATCCGCGTAGGTTAATCACTGATTCTGGTTCGGCATTCACGTCCAAAACATTTAAAGAGCACTGCGTTAGTAAAAATATAAGATTACATACTGTAGCAACAGGCATGCCTAGATCAAACGGTCAAGCCGAGAGATTTAATAAGACCATTTTAGACGCAATGAAAAGTATGGGCGCTGATGTCGATGAGGACTGTTGGGATAAGTGTATTATACCGTTACAACAAGGCATTAACAGCACATTTCACAAAACAATAAAGGCCATACCAAGCGAAGTGATGTTCGGGTATAGACTAAATACTGATAGTGATAGCGTAGGACCTGAGTTAGAAGATAATAACGAACCTATGGTGGACGTAACGGAACTACGTAATGTAGTGTTAACAAATATTGAAGTAAACGCGAAATCTCAAAAGGAACGATTCGACCGACACCGAACTAAAGCCAAAGATTATAGAGAAGGCGATCTCGTAATGATAAAAATACAAAGCCAAAGTAATGATGGTCGCAGCAGAAAGTTACTCCCTTCTTTCAAAGGACCGTTCCAAATAAAGAAATGCCTGGGTCAAGATAGATACGAAGTCCAAGACATGCGGGGTAGTGAGAGAAGCAATAAAGCCTATAATGGGATAGCAGCTATAGAAAACATGAAGCCCTGGATTAAAATTGATGATTGGAATATTAATTAAAAAAAAAAAGTAACCATGTTAGCAAGGTATTTATTATACTCATACATTTTACTAACATTATAAATAATTGCTAAATTTAGATTTACGTAAAGAATTAACAAGATATTAGAATAATTCAGCTTCATAGTTACTTAATAAAATTAATTGAACAGCTACTGAATTATCCTGAAATTATTTCTTGTCATCACACTGCCCAAGTTAAGAGTAGTGAGCTGACATCGTTGTTTCCTAAGAATAAAGGTATTGACGGGAACAGGCACTTCTCGGTTGTAAGGGAGTGAGTTGATGCGAACACTTTAGGAGTTTTCTAAGCCTAAAGAAAACATAGTAGTCAAATTCACGTTAACTTAAACTATTACAGAGCTTCAGAGGTAACCTAAGTATAAAGGACCCGAGTAGAAAGCTCTGTAATAATGATGGTGCATGATAGGCCGAACGGTATTCTGATAACTAATATATGACCTTTTGAATATGTTTACAGATGTGCTGTCTTCCGGGACACAGAACAGTTGTTCTGTCGAAACTGTCGTGCATGAGGGCATGCACCATGCAGGAGGGCCGTGTTAGCAAAATTGCTTGACACCTACTGGCAACACCGGTTGACGTCATGTTATAAAGTCGCAAGACGGGCGGCAAAGGCGTCACTTTGGCTCCGGCCGCGGAACGAGCAACTGCTCCTTGATTGATTAGTGCCTATTTTAAAATTATTGTGGAATATATGTCTTTAAAGTAAATTCTTCCTATATTAATCAGTGGTTTTATTATATTTAAAATAGATAAAGTTTACACGTATTAATTTATTCCCACGTTTACGAGTCAAACTATAAAAAGATTTAATTTTAATTTTTAAAGCACCTTCGATTAAAAAAATAATTGTCACTAATGGTAGGTAGACCTCTAAAAAAACATGTGACAGGTCAATCAATGTATGGAAAGCGGACATGATTCTTTGTATAAAATCAGTTACTTGTTAGTCTTCATTCGGTGTACGAAATAAATTACGCACTTTTTGACTATTTTAGGAGCATTTTCATTTTTCTCTAGGATGTGACCTAATTATTCGTGGGCTATAGATTATATTGGGCTTCTAAGGTTAATTATCACAAGTGCCAAAAGGACCTTGCTTATCAAAAGGTTGCCAACAGCTGCTTGAGATTATTGTTTATGTAAGACGTCACCTCGAAGCCAGGACAGAAGTTAGCGTTTTAGCGGAAAATTTTGAATACGAATTTTATTTTTTTAAATTATGTTAGAAAGATTTATTTATATATATATATATTTTAATATATTTCAAGTATATCTATAAAATAAAAATATTTAAAAAATCGTCTAAACACCTATTAATTATATTTGTTATTGTCTGCGTCTACACCTACATCACTAATGAGGGGGTGCGCATCACGACGCCGGACCCGGCTACCATAGATGTCGGGTGCGGCGCGGCGCCTCGAACACTTAGACGACGCACGCAAGCTAAAGCTGACTATACGACGCGACATATTATATACATATTGAGATTTTTTCTCAATTTACAGTCCGTTTTAAAGTCTTTTTTTTTCTGTCTTCAAATAGTCTCAAACAGTTGTTGTTTAATATTTGGTAAAGTATTTTTTTAAGTAGAATAACTATGTATACATCATGTTTATGTTTGCATATAGAACTTATATTCAGCTGCACTACATTCAGTTGCATTGGAATTAATATTTGAATAATACGTCTACAAAAACTCAATGAAAGTGATCATGAGTTCATTCAAACGGAGATTAATTTCCTACTTTTGAAAACGTAGTCTAAGGTATCAAAGTAAGTTATTAAAATAATATAAAAAGTAATTTATTGAAGCCATTGTCAGACATGTGGTCAAAAAACACAAATAAGCTACAAAATCGCAAAATATGGCACATACATTTGTGAATTTACGCAAAGTTTGAACACACCTTTGTAATTTGCCATTTTTTAAACTAAGATAAGTTACTAAATCTTATATTCATAATAAAATTATCTTAATAAAAATTTAACAATCAAAAAGAAATGAACAGCAAGGTTATAATTTTAAATTTCAAAAACACAAAGACACGTACAGTTATTATACTATCGCTAACGAAATTGTAGTCGTCACTAATAGATTGACTTCTTACTCAAAGTACTCTAGAAATTATTTTTATTGAAATACTATATTACTTATTAAGTACCTACAGTAGTCACGCTCTCGTAAATATAGTTGAAATATAGTTGAGCGAAGCCATGGCTCGCTCATGCGCCAAGCTCATCAACAGGTGTTGCCAATGGGGATGGGCTACATAATTAGTCCATTTTCTTTTATTTGGAATAATCTATACTGATTTGTCCATGAGTATGTATGACTTGGCAACCGGCTTATTAATCAGTAATCGAAAATTATCTGTCTTGTTATTTCTAATATTGTTATGGAAAGTGACTTCATGGTTTATTATATTAAGTTACATTCCAATAAGTGTGAAATGAAACAAGGAGAAAAAAAGCAGCCTCTACTGAGTTTCTTGCTGGTTCCTCTCAGTACAATGTCACTCCCTGTAGTTTAGCGAATCATTGGCACAGTTTTCGATTTTCACCAGTACTATGTAACAGCCTAGACTGAATTGGTTTTGACATTTATATAAATATCATTTTGGGAACAGAATTTAGCTAGTTTTTTATGTCACAATAAAAAAACAAGCTGAATTGTGCTCTCCGCTTTTTGTTCTTCATTATAAACCTGAATTCGGATGAATCTAGTCAATTGACGCCTACTCGGCGAAGGCACCAGGGGTGCGAAGAATCCCCGGGCGGCAAAGATCCCCCGTCAAACGACCTTGGCCCTGGCAACCTACAACGCACGCACACTGCGGACCGAGGAGAAGCTGCTGGAACTAGAGAAGGAATTGGGCAGGATTCGTTGGAGTATTGTAGGATTATCCGAAGTCCGAAGAGAGGGCGAGGACACGATGATCCTTAAATCCGGTAACCTGCTCTATTTCCGGGAGGGCGAAGATCTGTCCCAAGGTGGTGTCGGGTTTATCGTCCACAAGTCTATCGTGAACAATATTGTACAGATCGGAAGTGTATCGAATAGGGTGGCGTACCTTATACTCAGAATCACCGCACGGTATTCGCTGAAGGTCATACAAGTTTACGCCCCGACCTCGACGCACCCCGACGAGGAAGTGGAAGCCACGTATGAGGACATTTCCCGGGCAATACATGGTTCCACGACCCACTACACTGTTGTCATGGGAGACTTCAACGCAAGGCTAGGCAAGCGTGGCGATGAGGAATTGAAGGTGGGGCAATTTGGATCTGGGATCCGGAATCACCGTGGTCAAATGCTAGCCGACTACATGGAGAGGGAAGGACTCTATATGATGAACTCCTTCTTCAAAAAACGGTTGCATCGAAAGTGGACCTGGAAGAGTCCGGATGGTGTGACAAAAAGCGAGATCGACTTCATCATGTCGACTAAGACTCGGATATTTAATGACGTCACAGTGATCAATTCGTTTAATACGGGAAGCTATCACCGTATGGTAAGAGGCGCATTGAATCTAAATGTAAAAGCTGAACGGTATCGACTGGTGAAGTCTACACTCCGTCCTGAAGCCACCCAGATCCGGGACCCCGAACACTTTCAGCTCGAACTTCAAAACCGCTTCGATTGCCTGGAGAGCTGCTCGGATGTGGACAAGTGACAGGGTCGTAGAAGCTGTCCTTACGGTGGGTTCAAAATTTCTTAGACCTCACCGTACTCAAAAAAGAAGCAAGATCTCGGAGCAGACAAGCAAGCTAATGGAAAAAAGGCGTGAAATGGTTCTGCAGTATTCTGAGGATACTCGTCGGCAATTCAATAGACAGATCTCGAAGTCTCTCACACGCGACATACGCCAATTTAATACTCAATGTATTAAGGAGGCGTTTGAGCGGAATAAAGGCTCCAAAGTGTTCGCTAGAGATCTGTCTCTCGGACAAAGCTTGCTGACGAAGCTAAAGACAGAGGACGGCAGAGTCGTTACATCCCGTCCTGAGCTTGTGGCGGAGATCGAACGCTTCTATGGACAGTTATACACAACATCACAGGAACCTGTCATTGAGGCTACAGACCCTAGAGCCAAATTAACCCGACATTATACCGAAGACATCTCGGACGTCACTCTATACGAGATTAGTGTGGCTCTCAAACAGCTCAAGAACAACAAGGCGCCAGGGCATGATGGAATCACAGCGGAACTTCTGAAAGCGGGTGGACTACCAGTCCGGAAAGCGCTTCAGAAGCTATTTAATTCCGCCATACTCGAGGGCAAGACGCCGGAAGCATGGCACAGGGGTGTGGTGGTGCTTTTCTTCAAAAAGGGCGACAGGACCCAATTGAAGAATTACAGACCCATCACGCTTCTGAGTCATGTGTACAAGCTGTTTTCGAGAGTCATCACGAATCGTCTCGCACGTAGATTTGACGACTTCCAGCCTCCTGAACAAGCCGGTTTCCGAAAAGGTTACAGTACCATAGACCACATTCATACGCTGCGACAGGTTATACAGAAGACCGAGGAGTATAATCTGCCACTGTGCTTGGCGTTTGTGGACTATGAGAAAGCCTTCGACTCCATCGAGACCTGGGCCGTGCTTAGGTCACTCCAGAGGTGCCAAATAGACTATCGATACATCCAAGTGCTGCAGTCACTGTATGAAAACGCCACCATGACAGTTCGGCTCCAGGACCAAAACTCGAAAGCAATACGACTTCAGCGTGGAGTGAGACAGGGCGACGTTATATCGCCGAAACTGTTCACTGCCGCACTGGAGGACGTGTTTAAGCTTTTGGACTGGAGAGGACTTGGCATCAATATAAACGGCGAGTACATGACGCACCTTCGTTTCGCTGATGATATCGTAGTCATGGCTGAGACCATGGAAGATCTAGGCACAATGCTCGAAGACCTCTGTAGAGTTTCCCAGCAAGTGGGTCTTAAAATGAACATGGAGAAGACAAAAATAATGTCAAACTCCCATGTCGTACCCACTCCAGTGAATGTTGGAGGCTCTACACTGGAAGCTGTCGACGAGTACGTTTACCTGGGACAAATAGTCCGATTAGGTAAGTCCAACTTCCAGAGAGAGGTAAATCGACGGATCCAACTCGGCTGGGCAGCGTTCGGGAAGCTACGCAGTGTATTCTCGGAACATCTACCGCAGTGTCTCAAGACGAAAGTCTTTAATTCGTGCGTGTTGCCAGTGATGACATACGGTACTGAGACGTGGCCGCTTACGATGGGCCTCATAAGGAAGCTCAAAGTCGCCCAGAGGGCAATGGAAAGGGCTATGCTCGGGGTTTCTTTGCGAGATCGAATCAGAAACGATGAGATCCGCAGAAGAACGAAAGTCACCGACATAGCCCAAAGAATTGCGAACCTCAAGTGGCAGTGGGCAGGGCACATCGCTCGCAGGACTGACGGCCGTTGGGGCGGTAAGGTCCTGGAGTGGCGACCGCGTACCGGGAGACGCAGTGTTGGTAGGCCCCCCACAAGGTGGACCGACGATCTGGTAAAGGTCGCGAGAAGCCGCTGGATGCGGGAGGCGCAGGACCGATCGCTTTGGAAATCTTTGGGGGAGGCCTATGTCCAGCAGTTGGCGTCTCTCGGCTGAAGTGATGATGAGTTATGATGATAGTCAATTGAAGTTACGTTAATAAATTGGCTCATCACTAATGTTGACATATAAACCAAACATCATTCCTTTACATGTAACACAATAAATAACTTCAAAATTACTATTCAAATAAATTAAATTAATTTGAAAATAAGATATTATAAGAAACACGAAACGATGTCATGTTTATTTATTTTAGATACTTTACTTTTATTACGTCAGAAACAAACTTTGAATGAATATCATAGACAATTATTCAAAAATTGCTAGTGACATCTAGTTTGATTTCAAGAACTATTTTTTATTTTTTAAATACTTCCTCGTTGCCAATATAAAAAATAGATGAAAAGCACAAGGACAACACTAAAACTTTTTTCAGATGACAACCCAACATTTATACTGTCAAATTTTATTGTCATAAATTTTCAGTCATTCTTTATTTTCGTATTATTGTTACGTGATTAAAATCCCCTAAAAATCAAAATTGATTTCAAAAACAGCAATAGTTTAAGCGCCGCCGATCCATTGTTTCGGCTTTATTAATAAAAATTGCAAGTGATAACGTGTGCAAAGGCCTGCATAAATGAATAATGTCGTTGAGGTCGAAAGCCTTGGCTCTGGTGGAGGTGCTGTTGAGGGTGCCTCCTCTGTTTGTGGTGGATGAGTTCCTAAAGATCAGCTTGGGACTGCCAGTGTCGAGCGGAGAGGAAGTGCCGGTTCTTAGCAACCTTACAATGGATCACATTGACGTCACTGAACCAGATGCGAACTACTATGATGCAAATTTCTACAACGCCTTCATCTTCACATTCCTCAAGTTCCTGATTTGTTGCTTAGGTGAGTAATACAGTCAAAATTGCAACACGACCTACCTTGTTGCCATTTACTTACTCAATATTGTTGCGAAATTTTACTATCACTGTGCAGTGTCACTGCACCAGTTGCTTTTTTATATTAATCTTAATACGTCAAATGTTTCCAAAATATAAATGTTAATAATTTGACAGCAGCCAAAGTAGATTTTTATTGTGATATAATATCTCATGATTAAAGTACCATTTATTTATTTTCAAATTTACCCCTACAAATCATCAAATTTGAGTTTTGCCAGAAGATTTATGTCAGCCAAAAAACTATTTATTTGATTAGCCATATTATTCTAAAACAATGACTATAACTTGTTATTTTGTAAGTAAAAAAATAGGTTTTCCTATAAAATTAAGAGGTCAGGCCATAAAATAATGTAAATATATTCTTTAGACTTAATGTCTTAGTCTCAAAATTTTATGGTAATAGTGCATAAATAAGTCCACTAGGATCAAAATTTAAGAAATAAATATTTTGCAAGTTTCAAAATATATGTAAAATGATTTTTCATTGTCATTTATATAATTATCAATAATTTATTAACTCATTACATGTAAAGAACAAATCTAGTAGTGGTTGTGTAGCTTAACTAAATTATAAATAGTTTAGAATTAATTTTTAAAATATTTAAAATATGATATCTAAATAACTAACCTACAAAAGCATTAGTGCATTTTATCCATAATGAAATGAAATGGAATGAAAATATCTTTATTCAAGTTGAATATACTATGTCTCCAATAAGTACAAAACAGCATACTGAGGGATGTTGTAAATGCTCCCTGGTTCACCAAGAACGATGAAATCCATGCATATTTGAACATGCCAACAGTGGCAGCTGAAATCAAATCGTATTGAAAAAGACACAAGAATCGTCTAAAGAATCACCCAAATCCTCTTATAGTAGAGTTGTTGGACTCATGGAATGTGGTGAAGAGGTTGAAAAGTGACCACATACTTAATTAGTAGTGCAGTAAAAGCAGTGATGACCACTTCACTAAACCAATCTCCATCTACATCAACAAATTCGCTTATGTTCTTGCGGCCGATCGCAAATAGCAATATTAAAAAAAAAGTAGGCTATAGCAAGCACTTTTGAATCTTCCAAAAAAAATTTTTTCCTTTACCACTTGTTCAGGACGTCTTTTAGCTGACAAGAAGAACAAGCGAAAGAAACTTACAAAGACCTGCCATAAGAATTAGAAAAAATATGTTAGCCAGAATAGGGATGATGACTGGGTAAAAAAAAAGTCAGATAATAGAAAAATATTAGATACATATTTTTTTTTAGGCATTAAAGTTGAGGAGTGGGGGCTTGCTAAGTCACAGTTGAGTAGAAAACGTACTCTAACGTGATGTCATGCGAAATTTCAACTCAATGTAACGCCGTAATTTTATGATTACGAAAAAAATAAAAAAATATGTGTTTAATATTTTTTAACACTACCTGACAGACAAACAAACAAAAATTAGTCATCATCCCTATTGTCTCTCAGATTAGTAATTAAGGATTGATTGTAAGATTTATTATACAAGGAATTATTTAATCATAAGAAAACAAAATTTCTTATTAATTAGTAAATTGCTAAATTTTCATTCATTTTTTTTATAATAAAATTAATTAATTTCAATGAATAAATCAATTTTGGCATAAAATGGTTTAATTTCAAAGAAAATATAATGTTTGCATAAAATATTCCATCTTTAGACAGTATTTTGTTATCCATTACCACCTCCTCCTCAAGTCGGTCCCTCAGTGCTGAGGATCGTGGCTTCAACAGAAGCGTTGGATCTCTCCATTTACAGTAGTCTTCTGATTGATAAGGAGCCTGGGATATAAGCATTTGTATCATTCTGATATCCATTACCACAATGTCTTTATTTATATAAGTGTATATTAACAAAAAAATTCATTAGTTTGTTTACTATGATAGTCTTACAACACAATAAAACAATAAATTTTATGAGTCAAACAGGAATGTCTATCTATTATATTGTATGGTTTGGAATATATTAGTAATTATTTTTAAACTAAGTATTAATAAATATCCAAATACAAATATTCAATATGGTTTTGACTAATGTTTTGAGGAGTCTATGTTTGAATATAATATATATAAGATATCCAAATATTGTTGCTTTCAACTATAATATCAATAAGAAGTTATTATTACTGCAATCTTCATAAGATATGTTGTAGAAATAAGTCACCGAGTAAAAAAAAGCTTACCACCAAGGTTGATAGATGAACTTGATAGATAACTAAAAAGTATAAAATAAAAATAAAGAAAAACAAAAAACCCAACTGAGTAAAAACGAATTTAAAAAAATACATCAAGAAATTAACTTAAATAATAACTAAAAAGAAAGAAACAAGCCCAGTAGTTTAGTAGTTTTTGCAGTCTAGTGACAGGCACTGGTAATTTATTTTTATTTCTTGTATTAAAATTGTGTACAATCACTTTTTATAGAAAACAAACTAATATTTTTACGTACGTACATTAAGTTCTCGTACATGTACTGAGAAGCAACAGTCATTATGTCTATTTCCTTAAATTTCTCCCTTAAAGAGTCCCTAATCCTAAGATTATAAATTGATCTAATTGCTCTTTTCTGAAGCACAAAAATCGTTTGTATGTCGGCAACATTTCCCCACAATAGGATTCCGTACGACATTACGCTATGAAAGTAACTGAAGTATACTAACCTGGCAGTATCTATGTCAGTTCTCTATCTATCTATGAGAATTTATTAACATGTGGGCCCCACTGTAGTTTAGAATTTAATGTTATTCCTAAAAATACTATGGTATTCACAAGACTCATGTTCTTATCTTTTATATTCACATTTATTATTTAATATTAGGTAGTACAAATTTTAAGCATTTTGTTTTTCCTTCATTAAGGAGAAGATTATTTACATGAAACCAATGTACTACTTTAGCGATAGAATTGTTCACATCGTCCTTTATAGGTAACCCTCTTAATTTTAAACAAAAGTGAAGTGTCATCCGCAAACAAAACTATTTCGTGATCATCCCTTACGAAATAAGGCAAGTCATTTATGTAAATCAAAAACAAAAAAGGAGCAAGTATTGAGCCCTGGAGAACACCCATCTTAACTTTCGATCCAGGGGAATTTTTGCCATTGATATCAACCCTCTGTACTCTGTCAGTCAAGTATGAGCCAATAAAATCCAATGAGTTATCTCTATATCCATAAAAATGAAGTTTCCTAATCAATGTTTCATGAAAAACACAATCAAATTTCTAGATAGGTAACAGAAAACACCTAACGCATCATGTAAATCCTCCCAGACATTAAAAATTTCATGTATTAACTTTACACCGGCTTCGGTTGTTGAGCGACCCCTTGTAAAACCAAATTGTTGTCGATTCATAAAGTTATTCTTGTAAGAGTAAACATATGTAGCACGGATATAGGTCTAAAGTTAGTAGGGTCAGATTTGCTACCCGATTTATGTAAAGGAATAATTGTAGTATATTTCATGAACTCAGGAAAAATACCACAATCAATTCTAAATATGTAAGCTAAGTATGGAGCTATTGTCTCAATTATAGATTTGGAAACGTCAATCGAATTACACCCCATACCTAAATCAGCAGTTTGCTTTTTCTTTAGCTGTTTAAGAGATTCTAATATATCTTAAAGATCTATTATTTAAAAATTTTAAAATGTATTGAAACTTGAATTGGCTATTACAGTTATTTAATCTTGCCTTTAAAATAGATAAATAGACAGCAACAGTGGAAGAGGAATTCAAAGATTGTGTTATTAAGACTGGAATTTCAGTAAATAAATTTTCAAATACTGTAGCTTCAAGATGTGGTGTTACTTTTTTACTATCAATGTTTAAATTAAAATTTGTATTTCGGGATTTTTTTTTCCAGTTTCACTATTTATGATATTCCACGTCTTTTATCTTTCATTTATATAAATTTTTGCATTTATATAATTACATTTGGCTAAACGGCACACTTTTTTATATAATTCAGAGTAATTCTTTGAAGTCCTCACTTGTGTGACAATTACGTTCATAATATAATTCATATAGCCTTTTTCTGCTTTTGTAGATTGCTGGTGTAGCCCACACACTAAAAGTTATTGGATTACTAATACTATTTTTGGGTCAAATATGTTATTGTATTCTGTACAATAAACATCAAAGAAATCTTTGTACAAATCATTAACACAGAATATAATTATACATATGTATATATTTTACTGTTCACTGAAACATTACTATTTACATCAATTAATTTGCTTAATATTTTAAACATGCTTTGATCGAATTCTATTTCTATATACAGTTAAAGAATAAATTAAAATCGAACGTAAATCATAAGCATACTTAGGCTTTCCTCAACCTAAACATAGAACATCTGGTTATGTAAACCAACAAAACAAAAACTGATCTGCTATAAAAACATCCTAATCCGGTAATATTAAATCCTTCCTGCACCTCTAATACGGTATCTGTTAGTTTATCTTAATCAAATATAAACCCACTTTTTCAGCATACCCATTAAAAAGAAAAATGCATATAAATAACTATTGATATTTAAAAGTTAATCACAAATTATACTAACTGGCTATTTTCCCCCCACTTCGCCCGCGTAAATTATATGTCACCATTGATGAGTGAGGAAGACATTGCTCTAATAATATTGTACTTTAGGTATATAGTACAATGTTAAAATGCAAGTAGTTGAAATTCTATTGAGATGCGATTATTACGTAAACATTAACAGAATTAGCGTGCTGATTTTTTTTTTATAATCGGTCCACAAATCTTATCTCTTTATAATAAATTAGCGTCGTCATGTGAAATGATACTCTTTTATTTGTATTTTATTTCAGTTATCTGAAATATTGTAAGGTATCTTAACAATAGCATAATAAAACTGACAATAGCAATTAAATAGACATTGCCGCACTCGGGAAATGATTTGTTTAGATTGCGTTATTAATGAATTAGACTGTCTCAAATAATAACAAGTTGAAAGTATTACCATACGATTGGATAATGCTAACATTTATTGGAATATAGTGGTATGATTTTGATATTTGCTCCAAAGATATCAAAATTAAACAATAACAAGTTACACCGAAATTAGCTTTATAAGATGAACCATGACCTGGATTGCTATTTAAGTTATAACTTAGAGTAATAATTAAACTATTTGAAAACCTCGCTTGCCGTTTCGAAACCACAACTGGTTTATGAACTCCAAAGAACGATTCTGTTGATCATTTTTAGTTCGATTGATGGGTATATTTAATTGGTGAATACAATATAAATATTTATAGATATATCTATTTTAAGGTCTCTTGGATAATGTGTTAAAAATAAATGATTTGAATATGATAATATTTATATCACGTATTTGATATATTTCCAAATATTTTATATTATATTACTTCTTAGATTCTAATAGCCTTCACAAAACGGCGTCAGTTGTAATTTAAATTGTTGTAAAACAACATTTTCAAAAAGTCCATTACTTAAATATACAAATTAATAAATATATAAATGAATAACATATGTTTTAAACACTGCTCTAAAAATAAAAACATGATATGATGCCTACCTATCTATCATCTATACTAATATTATAAAGCTGAAGAGTTTGTTTGTTAGAACACGCTAATCTCAGGATATACTGGTTCGAATTGAAAAAATATTTTTGTGCTGAATAGACCATTTATCGAGGAAGGCTTTAGGCTAACATCACGCTGCAACTATTAGGAGCGAAGAAATAATGGCCACTAGTTAATAATATAATGTAAAGAAAGAAAAATCGGATTACACATATCCTTATTTTCATGTATATCTATTATAATTTCATACTTATTGTGTAATAATTGAAATATCAACTAACTTTCGCTTTACTGGTTCACTTCGATTCCAGTGCGTTTTCATAATTCTTAAATGACCCCTAAGAACCAGTCTATTTTATAATCGAGAACATGTTTAGTTTTTGCAAGTGCACGAATATTTTTAGAAATTGTAATCCCTTGACGTCATTTCACCTCGTGTTTAGAATAATCAATTGTACTTTATTTATAAATATTTTAATTTAGCTTATATCTTTGGAATATAATTTTGAATAGCCAATAAGAACAAGTTTAATTATATGTTGTTTTAAACGGCGTATGATGTAGTTACCCATTGATAAAAGAATTTTTAAAATTGGTCTAGTACTTTCGGAGCCTATTCGATGCAAACAAACATACAATCAAACTTTCCTCTTTAGAATATTAGTATAGATTTGTCGCAAAATGTTACACTGCCACACCAAGACCACGTAAAATATCTGGGACTTCGTCTTGACCGTCGCTTGACTTGGGCCCAACATATACAGACCAAGAGGTAAGAGCTCAATATTAAGTTCAAAAATCTTTTCTGGATTATGGGTCACAACAGCATATTGAGTTCAGACAATAAACCCTTTATGTATAAAGTCATTAAGCCGATATGGTTGTACGGAATTCAACTCTGGGGCAGTGCTTGCACATCAAATATTAATAAAATACGGAAAGCGCTCAACAAGTGGTGTTACCTGGTTTGTCTCCAATATCAAAGTATATAAAGAGCTGATGATAGACACTGTTCATAAAGAAATCCAAAAATACAAAGAAATTTACTAAGACCATTTAGAACATCCCAATGACCTTGCTCCAGCACTGAAGATAAAACCTTATTCGAAACGTCTGAAAAGAAAAGATATATTATAGTCTCTCCATCCTCTAGAGACTTAGATAGTAATTTAGAGTAGATGGCTCATCGGAGCCAACCTCCCACACACTGAACAAATTGGCTAAAAGTCCAGATGAACTGATTACAGATGAAAATCACAAAAATATAACATCACATTGCTCAGATTCCAAGATGAGTAGTACTAAAACTCCCGTATTATGGAGTATCTGAGACAACGAAGATAGCAGCTCCCAGACCCGGTCGGGTCAATATAAAAAAATCCATTTTCTACATTGATCCGACCTGGAATCGATCCCGGGAGCTTAGAGATCCTCAGCTACGGAGGTTGTCAAAATTGATTGTTATGTATGATATGGGTCGTTGATAAGTTTATTATTATTATTGCTTACAAGATCTTTGTTGTAAGTAACATAGTTTCAAATACTGAATACCGTAACAAAGCGATATTAGTTGGAACTGTTGCAGCGCTTTCATGGTTTTATGTATTATATTACTGTCAATAAATGGGGTTACTATTTTATGAAATTATGAGTAAAAATTATTGGAATATCTTAACATTTTAACGGAATATTGGTAGCAATTTTGTTACAAATCTCAGATTAAATTTCGGCTAAGTCCAAACTGGATTTTGTTATGGAAATAAGTTCATGAAAGTAAACTTATTTCTTGTAGTATATAAAAGTTACAAAGTTTTTATTTTATATTTGTTCAGAGTGGTACAATCGAATTGGCAGCACTTCAAGTTAATGAAAATTTCCATATTCCAATCAATGTTAATTTTCATTTTATTACCTTTAACATCAGTAATCAGTTTAACATTAAAACTGTTACATTTCTTTGTGATTTGACATACCGTTAGCACATTTCCATATACGTTTACATACAATACCTACGATTATGCACCTCGCCCAGCACGATCGATTACTGTTCGAAGGTTACTGCTTTGCTATTTTTTTAACTATTTAGGTTTTATTTGATTGTATTTCTAAACGACGTTGCCTTCGACACATTATTTATACTATAGGGATGATGACTGGGTAAAAAAATGCAATTCTATTTAGTCCGTCAGTCAGATAATAGAAAAATATTAGACACGTATTTTTTTTACTTCAATTTAACAAGAAATAGCTTAGATAACAGGCATTAAAGTTGAGGAGTGGGAGCTCGCTACGTCACAGTTGAGTAGAAAACGTACTCTAACGTGACGTCATGCGAAATTTCAACTCCATGTAACGCCGTAATTTTATGATTACGAAAAAAATACGTGTTTAATATTTTTTAACACTACCTGACGGACAAACAAACAAAAATTAGTCATCATCCCTATTCCAGTGTAATATCAAATACCAGAAAATCTAAGAATGATTCTACATTTTAGTTGTCCCATCAGTATTAATTGTCATTAACGGTATTCGTGTATGAAGAGGAATGATCTTTCTTATTATAGATAGCTATATTGCTCGTGAAACAATTTAAAAGTTGTTTAAGTAGCACATAGTTCTATCCACATCTCTCCATTTATATATATATATATATATATATATATATATATATATATATATATATATATATATATATATATATATATATAACTACTGAATGTTTATAAACTGATTTCTTGGTAAGACCTTAGCTATACTTATATAATGTCCACATGTTGCAATATTTCAAAATTTTAACGTACAAGAAGACAAATGAAACTAATTTTCTTAACCAACACCTCACAAATTAATGACAGGTGATAATAGGATTCTGACGATTCGGCGCTGTCAATAAAGATTGATGTGAGTTTAGCATAATTAAGGTCCATTTAATATTATTTTCTTTGTGCTCAATGTCGGCATATACGTACGACCTTCTTAGATATATACCTACGAATTATTACAACTCTGTTAGCAGTTTGCCAGAAATCCTTGCATATTTCATAGTAATCAATCCCTTTGAACGATTTAACCGGCTGGCCAAGAGCGAGTCGGACTCGCGCGCCAAAAGGGTTCCAAATAAATAATAAATTTCAAAAACCCATAGACTTCTAATAGGTTTCCCTGTAATCAATAGGTAAAGAACTGTTTTTAGCATTTAGGTTCTGTAGTTTTGGAGATCGCGCGTGATGGAGAAAGTTCAATTTTCACCTATTTACTTTAATAACTTTAAAAATATTTGTATATTTAGAATTCCTGTCAACTCTTTTATTTAATAAGTCACACAATGTATTGTGTTTTTTGTATGAATATGTTAATTTGAATCAGTTTTACCTTCACAATGTTACATTGATATTATATTATAAAGAAAAATGTTTATAAATTGCCAGGTTTCAGGTGCCCGCGTTGGATTCTTTAAACTATCTTAGACGTATAGATGACTGTTATTCATATGATATGACATTCCAAATTTTACAGTCGACGGATGATCCGTCGCGTACCTAACACATATATCTAGTGAGACACTTGAAGCTGACGAATTTTCCATGAAAACCGACTCTGGATGTTGAATAGGATTTATCGCCATCTTTCATTCATTTTATTTTCATTTTACATGTAGAAACTAATAGATCATCGCCATCTTTCATTCATTTCATTTTCATTTTATATGTAGAAATTTATTTATTCACTTGACATTGGCAGAATTATGCGAAATGCGCAGAAAAGTCATTGATAAAAGAAGAAGAAAAAGAACTAATTTATTCACTTGACATTGGCAGAGTTGTGTGAAATGCGCAGATAAGCCATTAATAAAAGAAGAAGAAGACTCTGGATGTTATTCAAACAGAGACATATTTAAATACAAAAAACTGCAATTCGTTTTTATGATTATCAACAAAATAACAGCAATAATAGTGAATTTGAGGAGGTAACCTCACGCCTAGAAAATGTTATAAACGTTTTGGCTGTGTGTGATTACCCCCACAAATAAGTTTATTCATATTTACACTATATATTTTTGCAAAATCCGTTGAAATTTTCTGACTTTGACTGTGACAGTGAGCACCTTCTTAGCGGTCGGTGTTCCCTTAACCTTAGTTGAATCAAAAGTATATAAGCTACGTTGAATTTATGTGATCGAACAGCGAACTACAAAGCGAGCGATACAAAATTCAATACTTTGTTTTTGAAGTTGTCCTCTCGCCTACTAACTGGTAATTTTGTGTCTTCGTTCTATACAAATGACAGGTGATAAGAGCACGATTAGAGAAACAAAAGTCAACGATGACTAAAAATCACACAGTTTTAGTCTAGCTGATCGCACATAGCATGATTTGGCGGCGCAACAGAAAGAGGGAAAGCCCTTTTCATGTATTAAAACTGAGCAAACAAAGTTATGGACAAAGAATGGTCGTTTAGTTTCATCAGGAAAGCGTTTGAACACGTGTTTCTGAAAAGTCATGATCAAATTGCGAAACGCGTCAAATAAAAATTTATGTATATATCTGTTTGAAAATAAAAAATCTGCCTTCCGGGTTTTTTATGAAAGCAAAATACGCAATCTTTTCTAAAAACAAAAGATTTCCAAAAATCGCTGATATAAAACTGGCTTCGAATATTTGATAATTAAATATGTAAAATTTGGTTTTGTTATAAAAACTAACCTATTAATTCGATTTCGATTCAATATATGTTTACCACTTTGGGCCATACGCTTTCTAATAATAAAAAAAATAATTTTGTAAAACGGTCAACAATTCGCGGAAATATCTGTGAACATAGATAAAAAACATACATCGCCGTCGTACATTATAACCTCCTCCTTTTTGATTATGAAGTCGGTTAAAAAGGAGGAGGTTCTTTATTCGATTGTATGTAGCTGTCTTTATACTATGCTATTGCTCACTGATTTCTTCGCAATTGAAGACCAATTTTCATGTTTCTTTTTTATTCGAAAGTTTATATTACTATTGAGAGTTACATAAAATATTTATTTAAATTGGATCAGCAGTTTGGTTTTTATATCAAAATAACTTACAATCTTTTAACGACATATTTTGCCTTAACTTTTGTTTTTATTATCATTAAAAATTTACATCAAATACTTGTATAATGCTAAAATTAAAAGAGGTATTATAAATTAATACTGACTTCAGTAAATCTATATCTATACTAATAATAAAGCCGAAAAGTTTTTGTTTAGTTGAACTCTATAATCTCAGGAACTACTGGAACGAATTGAATTTTTTTTTTCTCGAATAGTCTTTTTCGTTAGAAAGGCTATAGGCTAAATAACATCACGCTATGACTTATTTATAAGAGTGGAGCAACAATGAAAAATGTTGTAAAAACGAGAGAATATTTTACTTTTTTAAAGCTTTCCTTGCTTGCGCTGATGTATTGTGATGCTTTTAAAATGGGATTTCGATTTTTGTTATGTTTGTAGTCTTTACTTTTCCGTTTTATTATTGTTACATTCACGTTATTTTAGAATTTTACTTTATTTATTTGAAAATAGAACAGACGGATAATTTTATTTTAATAATATAAAAATACTTGATTTAATTTGCTGTTTAATCTCATAAAAAATAGAATAAGTGTAAATAACAATAATAAACGCTTTATTCCACTCAAACTAGTATAGTTTACAATAATAAAATTGGAGTAAACAAAAAGCGGAAAAATGAATAAATTTAACTATAAGGATACTGTGATAAGTGGGTGCAATGTTGGGAAGGATAGATAAATAAATGGTGGTGGCGGATACATCCTACATAAAATGAAGGAACAGGAAACGAAGTTTGTTAAGTGACGAGCAATCTCGAGAGTAAGATTACTTGTAGCGTTGTGTTACTCACTCTTTTTTAATGAGGATGAGTGAGTACCTCATTTTCCCTCGTGAGGGGCTCGCGAGTTACCTCTTATTTGAGGTGAGGATAGGTATGTTACAGTAGCAGTGAATGAGTACGTAGCGAGGCGCGCGCAACGTCGCAGTTTGGTACAAAATGAGGGAGAGAGTCGGTAATGCTAAACAAAACATATTTTGTCTTTAGATTCTAAGAAATAAACTTTTTTAGATTATTATTTAACAGAATGACCACAACACGCAACTTATTTGCAATAGTGTCAAATGTTCCATTTTTAAAATCGATCAATCATTTATATTTCGAATCATATAAATATATTTCTAAATAAAACCGATACATTTTTATTAACTTTGATTTTTACTTAGACTAATTAATATAATTAATCTATAAAATATTAAATACGTATTTCCGAAGAAACACATAAACAAACCTGGAGCGTTCCAAAAAACTCATAACACTTAACCCATTCCCTCAATCTTGAATATCTTGAGTAAGTATCGAGTCGCCTTTTCATTCGCAACAACTCGCTATTTAGCTCCTCACTCAAAAAGTGAGGAGCTTAATGAGGTGGTTCAAAATTGGAAAACGTGTACTCCCTCATTTTGTCGAAATGAGGAACTCAAACGAGGCACCTCGCGAGTGAGGGGCTCATCACTAATTGCTTGATGACCGCAAAGAACAAAGGGAGGAGGAAGAGCGGAAAAAGAAACATTCCTTAATAAAACGTGGAGAAAAGGAAAGGAAAAGGATAGAATAGAGAGCCGTAATGAGATGCTAGTCCCTGCGCCGGCAAATAGGGAGCCTGTATAACTTAGAACGGAAATATGATACGTAGTCATATTTACGGAGATTGAAGACGAATCCAATAGGGTAGTTTCAGTAGTGAAAAATAAATCACAAAATTCTACAAAAACTAAAATTAACATTATATAAACATAGAGTTTTTGACTCTTAAAATCGCATGATTATCTTATCTTAAAATTAAAGTCAAAACATGACTTTAATTTTAAGATAACACGTGACTTGAAACACGACAGCCATTGTGCGACGTCACTGTGGCGAGTGCTGTCAGATTAGTCATAAAGATAAGCCTATTAATATTATTAATCAAATGCCTTAATGACGCTGTTCTTAGCTTTTTTATATCTTTTTATTTTGTAATCGATCGTAAGATGGCATTCTTCTTGTTTTATTGACATCTTTTAATCTTTTACTCTATGCATCTGTTTTGTGTACATATCACAATGACGTCATGAATATGAAGGACAGCGCTTTCACGGGTATAAGAAAAGTTTAAATTTTAATATAGCATTTAACGTGCTTATATTTTAGAAAAAAAAAATGTCTTTTTCATATAAAAATAAACAGTTACAAGTATTATTATAAACAGATTAGAATACCCTATTCATTCTACAGATGCTCAAGAGTAAGAAGCTCCTCCGATAGATCTGTATAAAATACGTCAGCGTAGCCAATAATACAGGTGTCTCAGTTAGAGTGCAGTTTTTTCGTGCAAGTGGCAACCTCACCTATGTTCATACCGATTATTAAAAATGGAGCACTTTTCAATATACCGACACGTTATAATTGTGAAAACTCGTTACAAAAATAAGGAAAGTTTTCAGAACACATTATCCCACGAAATTCTGATGTCGACTGGCCATCGAGGTCGTGCGATTCAACGCCGTGCAATTTTTTTCTTTGGGGTTTCGTGAAATCTCGTACTTTACAGTTCAATAATAATATCACAATGCTCTTATAAAATGATAATGCTATTATTATGATGATATAAAGGTGGATACTTATTGGCAGATTTTTAATTGTGATTAGGTAATTTAAAACTCCAGTATAGCAGGTCATTGTGCACAGTACCCTTGGACCGCGTGGGCGAAGCCGCGGGTTACTGCTAGTTGTTAAATAAAGTTCTTAGTTAATTTGTGCTTTATGCTCTTTTAAACACTAATTTTTATAAATATAAGATATGCAATTTGCCCCATTATTTTACGATAACAAAGACTTGTTAGGTATATAAACAGTGCTAGTAATATCTAAGCATGGTGCGCAGATCGATTTTTTCAATGTTTTGATTACGTGGACTCACCGACATATTACTTGAGGTTATAAAAAAAGGCGACGATGCCGTAATAATATAATTTCAAATGCATTGCAACATACTGATTGAATGAGAACGTTGAAATAAAAAGACTAAACTGCTTGTTAATGTAATAGCGTGTATAATATTTTCGTTTTTGAAAAAAAAACTAAATTATACCTATATTTTTACATCCATATTAAATGAAAATTTTCTTTCTGTTTCAGGATGCATGTCAGCGCTGTGCATATTCGTGTTATACACGAAACACCTCATCATAGTGTACCTGTACCTGATGTCGGTGGGCATCGTATTCGTTTCCTACTGGACCAATGTGTCGGCAGTTAAGCAGATCCACTTGACTCAGCTGGCGACTAATCAACCTATTGCCAGCGTGTTAGAAGACATACTCAATTTAAATATGAAAAACCTTCTTGATCTCGATGGCCCTGGCTTGCTAGTCATGCAGAACTTTGCCATACAGTTTATCCTAGCCATACTCTTCAGAAATGTACACTTGGGACCTCGACATTCGACCATACAAAAACTGTTACCCATCAGCTTCATGGCACCGTCCTTCCTAGCCATGCTGCCTATACCGCCAAATTTACTGCATCATTCACCGGTTTTCTCCACATTACTACCACTATGCCTCGTCAATTACGTCCTTTGGTCATCGGCCTACAATGTTATACAAGTTATCTACGCCGGTTACCAACACGGACGCCTCTTTGTTAGCAACTATGGATTATCAGCTCTAGTTGAAACCGAGTGGATGAGACTTAACATACCGTGTGTCTTGAGAGTTTTTTGGGTTATGAGGGTTGCAGAACATGCGATACTACTTCTTATGGACAATTACGACGATGACTCCGAAGATGGATTAAAAGTATCCACACTACTAGCCGTCCAGTCTCTAGCTTCTATGGCCAAATCTCTCCTAGTGACAGGATGTGAGACGATAACAGCCGTACTGGGCATGACTTCTGTGATCTCATTCTTCTGTCATTACATCGGCAATTTTTTCCAATGGATTTTATTGACAGACGAAGAAGAAGACAAAAGTATAGGCGCTGTGTCCGCCATTTTGTTTTACATACTCGCATTGCAAACCGGCCTAACTTCATTAAATCCAGAAAAGAGATTCGTCCGATTATGTAGAAACTTTTGTTTGCTATTTACTGCACTGTTACACTTCTTACACAATATTGTGAATCCCATGCTGATGTCGCTTAGCGCTTCGCACAACCCCAGCACACATCGGCACGTGAGAGCACTCGGCGTTTGCGCTTTTCTTATAATATTCCCGATGTCGCTTCTCGTATATCTGTGGTCGCAGCATTCGATATCGACGTGGTTACTAGCGGTCAGCGCTTTCAGTATAGAAGTAATAGTGAAAGTGATCGTGAGCTTAATGATCTACTCCCTGTTTCTAATCGACGCATATAGGAGCACATTTTGGGAGCAATTGGACGATTATGTATATTACATAAGAGCTTTCGGTAATACAATAGAATTTTGTTTTGGCATTTTCCTATTCTTTAATGGAGCGTGGATTTTGTTGTTCGAGTCTGGGGGAGCGATTCGAGCCGTAATGATGTGTATACACGCTTACTTCAACATCTGGTGCGAAGCGAGGGCCGGATGGTCGGTGTTTATGAAGCGACGTACTGCCGTCAATAAAATCAACTCTCTGCGGGAGGCCTCTCTCGATCAGTTGAACCAGTTAGACGACGTGTGTGCCATATGTTATCAGGAGATGCATTCGGCAAAGATCACACGATGCAACCATTACTTTCACGGTGTCTGTTTGCGGAAATGGCTTTACGTCCAAGACAGGTGTCCGCTGTGTCACGACATACTGTACAAGATAGATAATGACATAAACAAGGATAACAACTCCGAAGCTGGTAATGAGGAGAACAGTAACAACCAAAACCTTCTTTTAGAGGAAGAACCCGATCTCTTGCTCGGTGAGGGGGTCAGATGACTGCTCGACGAAGACATATACCACTTAGATTAAAAATCAGTGTCAAGTTTAGTGGTCGACTTAATTGAGTGGTTTTCATTCATTTGTATAGTAAGTTATTGTTTTTTTTTTATATGATATATATAAATCAGATATAGCTGTGATTAAGGTGGACGGTTGAAATTGTGCGTGTGGCTGTCACTTTGAGTGTGTCGTAATGGTTGTCTGAATCGTGGACAGGCTCTTGTTTAAGACATTTTGATTGTTGGACGACTCGTTTTTTGAATATGTTGAAATTTAACAGTGCAACTATTTTAGACAAAAATTATATCAATATAATAAATGTGATGACGTTTAAAAAAGGTTTAGATGACGAAAATAAAGCTATTTGTAAATAGTTAAGATGTTTAGAAATAGCTTTTTAATATTTTGAATGTAACTTAAAGGATTAAAATTATAAATAAAAATAGTAATTTTCCTCCTTATAAACTGTAAATAAACTATTATTTTAGTAGAAATGGCAAACATATTTTTCATTAAACATATATTTATTTATAGCGAAAGATAAATTGGGCTTTCTCAGAATTATTAAATGAGAAAGGAACGACGACCAGACATGACTAATATAATGATACATAAATAATACGATAAAATATGCTTTAAATGTTTTATTAAATAATAAATTTAATTCTTATAAAATATTAAATCTAATAACTATTTTCTATACGAATTGCCGTTTTGACAATTTTAGTAACATTAAAAACGTTCTGTATTGTGTGAATTTATAAGAAGGTTCAGAATATAAATTTCTTAATGACATTTACATAAGCACTAGTGTGAAAGTCAAGAAATTTAATTTTAACTCTAATTATATCTCAATAAAAATACTGAGGAATGCTGCATTCGTATAATATAATTAACAGCATGTTTCTATAAAATTTTGATTGTTTTAAAATTTGCCGAATCATCAAATTAATTTGGATTAAGTTATGAAGTTATTAGCATTTATGTAAGTAAAATAGGGACTTTACCTTAATGTTTTATAGAGGAGCTATTTTTTACTTTTCTTAAAACCATCTTCTGCAATGACAGTGTTATAGTTCGTCTCATATTAAAAAACAATATACTTGATAAATAAATAGGTGATCATCTTGGCCCTAATAACGGCTGTAAGTGTAATACAAAATAACAATTTTAAAAGGTCATTAGGGCTAATTTATTACTTGACGGTAAAAAAATCTTATTAAAGTACATAATAAGACAAAATTCGCAGTCTCTTTAAATGTTAACTAATTCTTAAGACAGAGCTTCTCAAACAAAGCTACTCGTACCCCCGTAAATCGTGGCGAGTTGCCTAAAATTACATTAATATATAATGTCGCAAATAATAAATGATAAATCTACATGGAACTACTTATTTATTAAAATGAAATACGTGAATAAGTAATCAAACTTGTTTAAGAATAATTCTTTGGTATGTGATCTAAGAACCTGCAGGTCTACTGCGTGACGCCAGATACGAGTTTGCAAGTTGATTTTCACGTTGGGAGCCCTTTTATTAATTGATCGCAATCGTGTCTAACCGAAATCATACGTCAAGCGAAATCAATTCCAGGCACAATATCTTACGAGGTTGCTCCAACAGAAATCGAACGATAAGAGCTTAATATTCGAAACCCAATGACAGTTGTATTAAAGTTGAATTGGTAAATGAAACCTCTCATGATTTAACAATGGCAATATTAATCTCCAGTAGCAACTTTTGAGCTCTATTTAGTGTATGTCCGGTCCTGCGCTACGAAGTCCAGTACAAGAAATACATGCGTACAAATACTGAGCATCCATACCAAACATTTGGCATTATTATGTTGTGTGTTGCGATAAAACATATCATACTTAGTAAAGAATCCCTCTATATCTGCTAGTTGAATATAAGTTCTTTGTAATTCGATAATAAGTAGTAGTTGGAAACTCGGCAGTTAGTTGACGTTCTTACGACAGTGGTGCGGTCCGCTCGTTCAAAGTTGGCTTTGACAATCTCATAATATCGGCCGTCACTAAACAGAAAATGGACATGATTAGATTCATTTTGAGGTAAACATGTTATATATTAAACCTTGGACACCGTAATATGAGCAAGTTGACTTGCTCATATTACGGTGCAAAGACCTTGTGAGTTTAAAATGCAGGGTGGCAGGTATAGGATCGAAAGTGATGATAGAGGAACTAATTTTGCCCGACACTAGTAATAGCAGGAGAAAATTTCCCATTTTTTAGATATTTAGCTAGCCTAGCTAGTCATTGAAATCTATCTGAATGCCGGAAAAAAATGTTCTAGCTGACCTCGTCAACATCAACTTAAATTATGCTGTTATAAACAAACAGTTTGAGACGGTTGGTGTTTGTATACTAAAAAAAAACCTGTATAGTGATGGTCTATTTCATTGCTTTAATATTGAAAGTTCAATGTCATTCATCTTTCAATGACCTCAGTAAATATATAAAACAAACTAAGTTAACAACCTTACCAGGTTATTCACGCCCACTCCAAAAATCTAACGGAAAAATACTTATATATATGCTGTTGGAGAAAAATATTACCTCGACTTATATATTATTGATCAACAGAGGAATTTCATGTATATGTATAGTAGGTTTTTTGGATATATTTTTTTTAATTTCTCTCAATAAAGTTTCTCCAACTATATACCAGTGACTCACCTCAGCACTAAACACTTAAGCTTGAGGCACTTGACACGTAAGATGTCGATGGCCTTCTGACTCTTGTCACTGAAGCGCAAATTCTCTGGGTCCCATCGCAGTTCTAACCGCTCCAGATTAGGGCAACTGTTCGCTATTCCGTCCATCAACTGACAAGGTACAAAAGAATGTAAGGCTATATTTATAACAATACAGTAACACAAACCTTGTTTGGTTGTAAATTCAAATTCAATATCATTTATTTATTTATTTATTTATTTATTTATTTAACAAACTTTATTGTACATTAAATTGGTACAAGAGGCGGACTTAATGCTATTAGCATTCTCTACCAGTCAACCTTTGGGATACAGAAATACACGATGGCGGCATAAAGTTAACTTATAAATATACTACTTAAACTACACTTTAGAAGAATTTATATACAATTATATAAACATAAATAAATATTATACTACACATAAACATAAGTACATATACAAATACATAAATATAATACATATATGATGATGATCCTCATAAACGTTCCAGGAGAAAGGTGTGAGCTTTCCGTTTAAAGACGAATTTGTCGGGAGATTGTCTGATTGTGTCGGGGAGGCCATTCCACAGTCGTATGGCTTGCAGGGTGAAAGAGTCGGCCATAAAGCCAGAATGGAAAAGTGGAGTAGATAACGCAAGTGTATTAGCAGAACGCAGTTGTCTGTCATGAGAATCACAAAGGTATTGAAATTTACATTTAAGGTAATTTGGAGAATTAGGGTTAGAAAGTATGGAAAAGAGCATACAGAGTAGTCGTAGCTGTCTGCGCTGACGAATGGGAAGCCATTTTAGTTGAGACCGATAAGACGAAACATGATCATACTTGCGAAGGCAGAAAATAAAACGAATTGCATTGTTGACAAGGCGGTCCAACTTATTGAGAAGATCTTCATTTAAATCAGGGTAACAGACATCAGCATAGTCAATGATAGGAAGAATAAGGGAAGTGACGAGCGTGACCTTAGTTTTGATAGGAAGAAAATGTCTGAAGCGATTAAGCGAGCGCAAAGAATAAGTAACCACACGACTGACCTCGGCAACCTGTGATGTCCATTTGAGCTCCGAATCAATATGAAGTCCAAGGTTTTTAACTGTAGAGCTGAAGGGTATTACAGAATTTACGTACACAACAGGTGGGAGCAGACCAGAATCAAGTTTAATAAGCTGTTTGGAGCTTCCAACAATAATTGCTTGGCATTTTGTAGGGTTCACCGAAATACCAAACTTAGTTGACCATGCACTGACATGAGAGAGATCCTTATTCAATTTGGAAATACCTGTTATAATTTCATCGGTCGTTGTTTGCACATATATTTGCAAATCATCTGCGTAGAAATGATAAGAGCAGCCGAGCGTGAAAGAGAGATGATTAATGAATATGGAAAAAAGTAGAGGAGAAAGAATTCCCCCCTGTGGGACACCAGCTGTCAGATCGTTCCAGGAAGACAATTCACGATCCTTACGTACTGCCTGCTGACGCCCACGAAGATAAGCTGAGAACCATTCCAATGTCAAGGACGAAAGATTAAGGGACTTCAGTACGGCCAGTAGAAGGTCATGGTCGACCATATTAAACGCGTTAGAGAAGTCAATGAGAACAATGATGGTGACCAGTTGTTTCTCCATGCCAGTTCTGACATCCTCGGTAACTTTCAATAGAGCAGTTGTAGTGCTGTGACCAACACGAAAACCAGATTGGAAAGGAGAGAGGATGGATACAGAGTGTATAAAGGAAGATAATTGCTCATGAGCAGCGGCTTCTAAGATTTTGGACAAGAAAGGAAGGATAGATATAGGCCTAAAGTTACTTAACAGTGTTGGTGATGAGGTTTTAGGAAGAGGGATGACATAAGCTTTACGCCAAAGTAGAGGAAAGTGAGCAACTTGGAAAGAGAAATTAACAATATGTGTTATAACATGAAGGACAATATCTAAAATGTTGATAATCATGTCTCTGCTCACATCATCACATCCTATGGCCTTTGACTTGATTGAGACTATGATTTTCCGTATAGCATCGGTTGACATTGGAGAAAAGGAAAAAGAATTAGAATGAGATTGGGCCTTGGAAGTAATTTCATTGATAGTGTTAGATTTGGTGAAAGAATCCATAGTGGAAATAGAAGAAAAATGATTATTAAAATCATTAAGAGAAAAGGGGTAAATCTGAGGTTGCGAAGAAGATTTACCCAAATCTAAGGAGCGAAGAAACTTCCATATATTAGCTGGAGAAGAATTTATGATATTGTCGTTGAAATATTGACGTTTAGCTGTTCTTACCATTCGGTTGCATCGATTACGTGCCCTCTTGTAGAGACTCCAATTCTCCTCCGACCTATCGTGCTTGAAAGTGCGGAATGCTCTATCCCTCCGTGTCATAGCCATACGGACTCCTCTACTGATCCATGGAGCTGGAGACCGCTTCAGTTTTACCGCCTTTAGTGGAGCATGTACATCATATAAGTTCAATATATATTTGTTAAAAAGAGATACTTTCTCATCGAGTAGCGGAGAATCAAACACGGAAGAAAAGTCAAGACTAGCAGCATCTTCTTTTAAGTTGTCAAGGTCAAGTCGAGCAAAATTACGCATCCAGACAGTGGTGGGCTTTAGTTTAGGTGGTTTTAACCTGTACGAAAGAAAAATAAGGTCATGTTTTGAAAAGCCAGGTGCAGATAACTGCCCATGGTTAACTACATTGTCGGGAATTGTTATAATCAGGTCAAGCCATGTGTCACGTGAAGAAGGATTATGGTGAGTCGGCTCAGAAGGTAAAACTGATAAATCGACGGACTTCACCACATCGAATAATTTAGCAGATTGAGAAGTGTAACATGAAAGATCAGTGTTGAAGTCACCCATGACTATGAGATGCCTGTAATCCGAACACAGCGGCTCCAGAATTGACTCAAGGTTAGAAAAGTAATCAACAGTAGGTGGACAATAAACGACTGCAAGAACAGCCTTAGAACCCCCAACAGAGACCTCGAGAAAGATATACTCGGCAGAGAAAGAGTAAGTTGAAGGTGACGAGATCAAAACTTTGTAAACTATATCGCTGCGCAAGTATATAGCAACACCCCCACCACGCCTACCAATGCGATCATTACGGATCAAAGTATACCCTGGTAATGAAAAAGACGAAGAGGAAAGACTGGGTTTCAGCCAACTTTCTGAAATTAAAATGGCTTGAATGTTATGCTCGTGAAATGTAGCGAGAAAATCAGTATAATGGGAGGGTATACTTTGAGCATTTATATGGCAAGCATTGAAGCAATGGGGAGAGCATTGAAAAATATTGTGCAGTTGAGTACCCAAAGTCTCAGGTTCAGATTGTGAGATAAAGCTATCACAAGAGGAAATACTGTCATTAAAAGCTGAATGAAAAGAATCATCATCTGACATAATAGTTAATAGTTATATGTATAAAATTTAAATCAAAATATAATATATAAATATAAATAAACTACGATCAAATTAGTTATCAATTAATAATATCTGTCCTGCCGGCTGACGAGAGAGAAAAACTCAGATAACAAAACAAGAAATAATCGATTAATAATCGTTTCGTAAGCCAATATGCTGGAAGCCAGGGCGAATAAACTCAACTAATATAAAAAAAATATATATATAACAACCACAGAGTACATTAGATAACAACAACACAAAATTGACAATGACGTGAAGGTTTAAAAATTTAATGGGAAATTATTTGTGATTTGTGCCAAGATAATTTGATATTTACAATCTTACAACAGATAAATTTGTGTTAGTTGTAGGTAGTAAGATAAAAAGAAATTTCTATTAACCGGAGTAGTGTAAATATTGAAATGAATACTGCATTTATGTTAATAAACAATTATAAGCCCTAACAAACAAAATAATAAAGAGAAGAAACAATTACTTTTTCGCCCTGGCTGTCCGTCTAAGTTTTCCTCGCGAAGCCGGAGAAGCTGAGGCCTGCGCTGTTGGGCCAGGATCAGTCGCTTGGTGGAACTCATCTTCAGTGGCCGAGAGTGAAGAGAGGTCGCATGCGGTGTATATACGCTGTCTCGAACCATTTTTTAATTTAACTATGACGTTTCCGTCCATGGTCCAACATCTTCTCATGCCAAATCGCTTACGCGCATTAATGAAAACGTCCCGGCGCTGGCGAGTAAGGAATTCAGAGATAGTATGTGCTGTACCTTTCAACGCAGTCTTCTTATGCCAGACAGCAGTCCTCAAGGAGAGCTCCTTGAAACGCACCAACACAGGTCTACATCTTCCTTCAGACGCACTGCCAAGTCTATGGCAAACAGTGAGCATTTCTGGTGTCAAAGCCAGCCCCATTTTATTGACAAATACACTGACAATGGATTTAGGAAGATCACTATTGGTGTCTTCAGGAATGCCGCTTACTAGCAGATACTTTCTTCGATGTCGCATTTCTAAATCATCAACGGATCTGCAGAGCTCTGAGACTTGACTACGAAGAAGTTGAAGGACAGAAAGCATTTCAATTTTGAACCCCAGAAATTCCTCTTGCAGACGAGTAAGTGAACTATCGGCCTGTGCAGGAGTTGCCTTCCACCGTTCCTCCAGTTCATTCATTTTGTTGAACAGTCTGGTCTCTAGTGCATGTTGTGTCTCTAAAACTGCTGTTATGTTCGCCATTTGAGAAATAAACCAGTGGAAGTGAAGTAAATAACCGACAAGACAGAATATTAAAGCACAATTAAGTAATCATGTACTATATGATTAGATAACGTAAGATAGTGATTTGTGCTTAAAATATAACTATAAAATTGAATAAATTATGAAATTTAGCAATTGTAAGTATTTTTTTTTACGATTTTTATAAGAGAACGAACTTTTCGTGTTTCCCGCCTACCGCCGAAATTTATTCAGTAAGAAGCACTTGTAGTCATGAAAGTCTACGGCTACGGCTGGTCTAATTGTGAAAGTCTAAATGAAAAACTTCGGCGGGAGACCTTGTACTGAGAAGAACTGGCAATAAACTCAGCAAGGGCTGCTTTTTTCTCCCTGTTTTATTTCACATAGAGAAGTCATCTGTTTTGTTATTTCTGATATTATTATAAGACTAGAAATAACTTAATAGATATTTTTAATAAAAATGCTGGTTGCCGAGTCATACATGCTCATTGACAAATCAATATACAGTATTCATAATAAAAGAAAATGGACGAAATGAAGTAGTCCAGTAAAGGTTCATTATATGAATTAAAGTCCAGTTTCTCCGTTTCCAGAGACAACGCCTGAGATCCAAATTCGAATCGTAAGAATCGAAACTTTCAATTATCCCAAGGTGAGACCTTACATAGTTATTTTCCGACAGATAACAACCATTGTTATTTGGATGCGTAGGCGGTTCACCAAGCGAGCATGTTGTAATATGATCAAACTTCTGAGTCAAACAAACAATCGCATTCAAGGATTTTAACTTTGAAAAGTATGTACCTGGTCAACGTGAATGTTTATTCCTAATCTTTCTTGAGTCCCCATTATGAGAATCCTGAAAAAGTAAATTATCGTTTACCGATATTCAAGTAGTTAGTTAGGATGAGGAACTTAGGACTCTCCTGACTCCAAACCTCAGTATCTATTGTACATACAAAAATTAATTATGTTGAGATCCTCCGAGCTTCAAAGGGCACGCTAAAACAATGTTCCCGGCTGCATCTGCAGTCGTTAACACCCGCCAAAATTCATTAGTTCCTCGTGGTAACTCGTTCTTTGTTTTTTATCCATATATAGGGACATCAATAGGCTGATGACGATGATCCAGCATATTTTAACTTAAATTGATACCCTTCCAAGAGACATCCGTCCTTGATGCGGAAAATAAGTACGTCCCTTCAATTTTCTTTCAATCAATAAACGTTATTAACTTACAAAAATAAAATCTTACATTAATATCACTCTAGCTATTTAAACGAAAAGCTAAACAATACCATTTTAGAAGTAAAGTTGAAATTTTTAGTTAATTTAAAAAAGAACTTCTAAATTCTATTGTTTATTTAAAATAGAATCAAAGGAAACTACAACTATTCCAACCACCTCAAAATAGTGCCCTAAAAAATTCATGCTGTTGATCAGAAATTTTATTGTGAACCTGAAATTAAACTTACGATTACATTTACCCTTTCTTTTTTATTAAAAATTTAAACTGACTTGTAAACGTAACTATGTAAAAAATCCGTATTATGAAATAGAAATACACGCCACCCCCTTATAGTGAAATTGGTTTGATTTTTTTCTGTTCCTTCCTCCTAATTTATCTATTATATGCGATGCCTGTGTATACAGATTGAGAAACACTATCCTTTTCAACACTTATAGAGTTGAGGAATATTTTATAGAATAGATCTATCTACTAGGTATTCTACAATTCTAGGCCCCACCTGTTATAATTTTCTAAATACTTTATCCACCTGGTATTGCTATAAGTTGCACGATTTTTTGACACTTGTCATGTTCTCCTATTGTTTTTCTCCATTCCACAGTTTTCGACTTTATTTATAAATGTGACAGATTTCATAATTGTTAGGTGCATGAAATCAAAATGTATGTTTATAATAGATTGACTAGTTAGTCACTAATGGAAATCTACGAATCTAATTTTACCACATATTACATGATACTACTAATACTAGGTGAGATTAAGCATATCTACTAGAACATATCCACATACTAAGTATATCACAATACTAGGCTAAATACTTGATCCTTTCGGCCCTACTTGAGATTTTTGGCCCTATACTAAGACATTAGGAACCATATTTAGATGTAAGTGCATTATTTGTAGTATTTTTCTCCATATTTCAATATTCGACTTCAACACAACGGAGTAAAGTTTTTATAGTTAGGCAATGCTAATAAATAAAAAATACTAGGTAGATCAAGTATTATATAATACTAGGAATAGGTACTCCTAGTATGATATAAACACTTACTTGGTGCTGTGCAGTAGTGGCATGAGACTTTGCCACAGTTGGTCGGTGATGTGTGGCATACCGCTAAGGGCAAGTCCGGCTAAAGGAGCGCCAAGACGAGAAATGAATCGATGTAACGCCTCGTCTGATAGATTATCTGACGAATCCACATCGAGAGCCATCAGATTCCTGAGAAACAACAATAATTATTCTATGCATAAAGTTTGCATTTCCTAATGAGGCATGTTAGTACACTTGTAAATAGTGAAAAAGTTGAGTTGGTGGAATCGACAAAGTTCCTTGGTATTACAATAGATTCTCGACTGCAATGGGATCCTCATATTGATAACTTGTCAAGTAGACTGAGTTCTGCAGCATTTGCTGTTAAGAAAATTAGACTCTTAACAAATATTGAAACGGCAAGATTGGTATATTGTAGTTATTTTTATAGTGTAATGAATGACGTATGATCTATTGTTGTGGTGTTCTGCGGCTAGCATTCAAGATATTTTTATTCTACAAAAGAGAGCTGTCCGCGCTATATATAATTTACGGTCTAGAGAATCTCTCGGAGACATATTGAAAGAAATAAATATTTTGACTGTTGCCTCTCAATACATCTATGGAAATATTATGAACGCAAAAAAAAATACGATTCCGTCACAAATAAAAAAAAGTTGTCATCATAATCTTAACACAAGAAATAAAAATAAACTTGCCGTGCCAAACTTCAGACTTCAGAAAACCAGAGGACCATTTCTAGGTAAATGGATTGCTATGTTCAATAAAGTTCCACAAAATGTAATTGACCTACCCATAAATAAATTTAAAATTCATGTAAAGAACATACTTATGAGTAAAGGCTATTATTAAGTTGATGATTTTTTTTAAGGATCGCAATGCATGGAATTATAGCTCTGGTCAATGAAGAAAATAAACTTTTCGATGATGGATGATTATCTTGTGTTAAAAAAATCCCCTGATATAGCTATAGTCCTTGCTTTAGCTTACAGACTTTGTTGAGGCATAAAGATTTTATAACGCGTTTCTCAATGCAAATAGATATAGTATTTTCAGTTTTGATTTTGTGAAATACTTATACAAAGTATAATACTTTTAAAACAACAACATTCATACCTACCTAGTCTGTATTTTTAAACTGTCTTCATCGCAGCAGTGCGGCGATAAAAACAAATTGAAATATTTTGGCATTTATTAGTAACAATAGATTATCCCTTACCTAGCAGTGCCTGCTTCCAACCAAGCCTTCAGCACGGAATCGTTGAACCCATTTATCTGGCCTGCACTGAGGAATCGCAAGTTTGGGATCCTTGACAACATATCGATCAGGCACTCCGTAGACAAATCAGTCGCTGTAACGTCCAATTCCTGAATGGAGGACTTCTCCCATTCCACTTGCATCACATAATCTGAGTGCAGACCTATAACGGCAATATTGTTATACGTTAGTATTTGTATGATCGTAAAAGTAGTCTGAATACATTTGCTAAGTGTATTTGTATATTGCCATTTATTACATTAAATTTTAAGAAACCTAATAACTATGACATTTTCAAAATAGAATAAATACGCCGTCGCCTAGGGATTCCATAATTGATTTTAAGGGGTTCACGATAATGATTTATAGTCTGTTACTTAATTGGCTCAAGTTGTACCTAACCCAAAGATTACAATATCTAACCTAATATATCTGCCTACTCAAAATTTAAATCTAAAATCGATCTGAATTGCCTCAATAGAATTTAGTTTTCGTAAAGAAACTTCGTTCATCATTTAAAAATAGGTATCAAATAAAACCTCCTTTATAGAAACAAGAGCGTTGATTAATTATTATGCTTAAGAATAACTGTTATACAAGATAAAAACGTCGCTTACAATAAATGTTTACTATTAAAAGTAAAACCTTGTAAAAATACTAAGTATGTATATATAACTGTAAGAGTATTAACTCCGCAGTGGGCATTGTACCAAAGTATAAATATATATTGTACGGCTGAGTGAGATAACGATGAAAAACACTAGGGGTTATATAAACAAAAAAATACATAGTAATAATACAATAAGAATACTCACTGCAGCCATTCATAAGAAGGCAGGTCAGACGCCTCGATCGTTGGAATAATGTCTTCATGGTGGAACCAGTGACTTTATTACAATAATTCACTGCAAGGCACTCCAACTGCAAACATAACACCACTTCGATATATTTAACAGATTTTTAACCGAATTCGAAAAAGAAGGAGTTTCTCAGTTCGGCAGTGTTTGTTACGAGTATACTAATTTTTTTAATACAGTAATTTTATCGAAATAAAATTAATTGGTGGTTTTGTTTTTAAAACAAACCAAAATTAACCGCCAGTTTCAATAATTAAATCACTTTTAAGATAATTTATTATTAATAATGAATATATTATTATTAATCATTTTTAAAGTTTGAAGTCGGTTCCATTTTCACAAAAAAAAATGTATACAATACAAAAAATAACGGTTCAAACAAGATTACTTGTGTATAGCTCGATCGATGACTACACGTTCTCTCAAATGTTCATCAACGTGGCAAAAGAAAAATTGCTCTTAGTTTTGTATAGGCATTTTAATTAAAATTTCAAAAAACGTTCATCTCGACTTAATACGGCGATTCTCATAGATGGCGTGGGAATCACATGCAACTACTAAAGTTCCTAGATCTTTTAAAACACCCTAAGTGTCGAACTCAATAATACCTGAATACAGTTTGAACTGAACGCGTCGATGTGCGAATCGTCTACGAAATTGATGCCGTAAAGATTGATGACACGCAGGTTGGGTGTCGCAGATTTCAGTTTGTGTACATTGATCACCTCGTAGATTTCCTCTTCTTCTTCTTCTATCTTCTCGTAGGTACCTGCGGGGAGATTCATGAATGACCAAGCCGATGCCTACTTTTTTTTGTCGGGCAGAAGATTCTGTTGTGCTGTAGTACAGTTGACAGATGTGATGTTTCAGAATTTACTTTTGTAACTCTTAAAATGGTCAAATTCAGGTAATCATCTCAAATAGCCACAACCGTCATTTGCCCTATTCGATATACTACTCGTACGAATTAACATGACGCCTGAAGGCCTATTCTATTTCTCTGTAAACTAAACTTTCAAAATGCTAATACGACTCCAAAGAAACTCATTTTTCGATGGTTTATTGTTTAGTACTTAGCGCTAGTCTCTTATACACAGATATTCTTCAAATAAATTATTTTAACCAAATTATAAGAATCATACGAAACTTTCCGATTCTTTTTCGTTAATTCATACGAGTACCTATGTGAAATAAATAAACGTGTACGTTATTTAGCGCTTACGGTCTGCGATGAGTAAGCTAAACAACTTTTACATTGTCTTTCACAGGGCCAGTCATAAGTTAATAAGGGGTGGCCAAAATTTATTGACTCGAGCTCCTCCTTGCTTCAGAAAGCACGTTAAGATGTTGGTACCGACTGCATCTACAGTCGTTAACATCCACCGATCCTTACTGGACCCGCATCGTGGGTCATGCATAGCCCATTCTGAATAGAAAGAAGCACAAAATTATTCAGTGCGGACTAATATTATAACTATGTGACAGATACCTTACTATTTCATTTATTCTCCGAAGCACTCAGGAGCTCGAGATAACCAGTAAATGAACGGTCATCTGATGACCGGCCCTTGCAAAAATTACTTAACATCCTCAATCGCGACTCCACGCTTACACCTAATTCTTCTTGTCGTGTAACGTAACAATAAAGTTATCTCACCGATAAGATGTAAGATCTCCAAGCCGTTGATGAAGTTGTATATCTTCCGCATGAAACCCTCCATGAAGATGACTTCAGATAGGCAGATGCACAAGTACTTCAATTTCGTGGGGAACGCTTGCATCTCCGAGAAATCGTGCAACTGCATGGCTAGAAGGGAAAGGTATGGGTGACTTTTGAAAGATTCTATTCTAGTTGTTATATTTAACCAATTTTGCATTCACAATGCTATACAGAAAAATGTTCGATATGATAAATGCAAAAAATAAACATTTTTTTCCTGGCACTCTGAGATGGGACTTGAACCTTGCGCAATCCGGGCGACTGCTAACCACTGAGCTATCCAGACCTAAAAGGACCGACGAATTTTTCAGGCACTTGTTACTTTTTCGCTACTACAGAGTTCGCTTTTCATCAATGTTCAGACAATCCACCCAAACAGCCGAAAGAATTATTTTTAAAAATATTAAGGGTTAAAGTATGAAATTGCGGTTTTATTGTTATAGATTCCTTGAATAGACTTAGAATCTTCATGGTTTGAGGTTTTCGAAAGGATCTTGCTATGATGTTTTTCTTTTGAAAAATGTGAAACATTGAATATTGACTTTCAATTGTTTATGTTATTCAACTTAGACAAGAAAGATGGATACTGCGAAAATTCGACTGATTTTTGAATACGAGTTCCGACACGGAAGTAACGCGGCAGAAACAGCCCGCAATATCAATGTTTGGTGAGGGGTTTGCTAATGAATGCACCGTGCGAATTTGGTTTTCACACTTTCGTGATGGAAATTTCGACTTGACAAACGAGCCACGAGAAGGACCACCCACACAGGTGAATAACGATGAATTAAGAGAGAAGAGAGATGGTGAAAGCCGATCCTAGTCAAACTACCCAGGAATTAGCGGCATAGTTTAACGTTACCTTACCAACAATATTGTTTACCTTCAGGAACTGCAGTTAGAAACCATTCGTCATCCTCCATATTCGCCAGACCTTGCTCCAATGGACTACCGTTTTTTTCATGATTTCTGCAGTCTAGATCCTCAGAGTTCTATCGCAAAGGATTAAATGACCTTCCTATTAGATTGCAGCAATTTATAGATAATAATGGTAACTATTTTGATTACATAAATTTGTTCAAAATAAACAATTTTAATTTTCAGTACAAATCGGTAATTTCATACTTTAACCCCTATTATTTAAGCTATATTTAAGCTATTTAAGCTATAATTAGAACAGATGTTCTAATTATTATCTTTGATCAATTTTACATTCACAGTGCTATACTGAGCTCAATTAGAACAGTAGCTCGGATTGCGAAAGGTCATGGGTTCGAGACCCATCTCAGAGTGATATAATAATACTATTTTTTTTATCATTTTTCATTAATAACATTTATCTATTCTAGTTTGCCTGGACTTTGTTAAAGTCCTCATTTTAATCATTACTTAGGTAGGTACTGACTTTTATTATACATATATCAAAGGGTACTGGTAAAGAAATCGTAATAATTACTTTAAAGCTGGAAAAATGAAACATGTAACTGTCATTAAGTAGATACACTATTAGCTCTTGGTATGTACACAACACACGACTGCACGACAAGTTACCACATTATGTCAAATCTCCAGTTAATTTCAAAGTCTACATTTCATTAATTTGCTTGATCTACCAACGGTAGCTACAATAATAGTAATTGTAAACAGTAAAATAACCAATTATGCAAACCAATTATATGTGGACACAGCTTGCTTAATGTGAATTTCTGGTATGATAATCCTATTAATTAACAATACGATTAATAAAACAAAATTGTATTATTTGATCAATATTAATAGAATTGTTTTAATTGCCTCTTTTGCTTCTGTGCTGTTTCATTTGTTACGTCTTTTAAATTTATTTAAAGAGTCGTAATTAATGTCGACTTTATCAGTTACTATTTAAGAGTGCTCAACCTAAGTACAAGAGAGTTTATTCCTAGCCTAGAACAGTTTTACGGAAGGAGCAACTGAGAACAGTCTATAATATTTCTGAACAACTTGCAAGCATAAAATAAGTCTATCAAATCCCGCCGCTTTGAAGGTAACATCCTATTGAAATGACTAAGCTTAGCCTATCGGATGGGATAGGCACTACGCGGATAGGCCCTATCCGCGTAGTGCCCACATTCAATGCATTAACTTTAAAATCAATTGGAGAAATTTGACAGTAAAGTATGACGTAACGTTGACTGTATCGACATAAAAAATACAAATTAATTTTCTCATTTATCAGCTTATTTGGAATATTTCTTTGAAGGTACAAAACTCGTTGGAAGTTAGTGAGTTATACGCGCCATCTTAAACGACGCGACGAGCGACGTCGCAGGGACGATGGCATTGCGATACGGTGTTGTGTATTTTTATGCGACCACGTTTTATTTCTTACCGGTACTGAAGTCAAGAAGCATGTGAGTCAAGTTAGGGCACTTAGCGGCTAACTCATGGAGCACGTTGTGGGTAATCAACTCTATAGGTAACTCTATATACCGCAAGGATGGGCCGAACCTTATTGAAATTAACGCGAGCAGTGACTCCAGTGAACCTGAAATGACGGATAAAGAATATATATATGTACCTGGGCCAGCGTGGAGGGTCATTGCCCATCCTCTTTAACCATCCATAAGGAAGGCCTGAGCCCCTGCATTGGAACGTAGAAGGGCTGATGATGAAATTACATTATGAAACGACAATATCCGCACTCAATTTTCAAACATTAGGTCTATATCAAATGCTAAAGATTGATAGATTTGTATAACTCGATATACTGTTGACTGTACACATGGCTTCAGGTCAGGTTATTGTTTAAATCAAAACCACAATATGTCGAAATCCCGCAGTGTATTTTAACATCTCACCCTCAATATATTAAAGTTTAAAATCTAGTAAGGAAATTTTACAGTTTTGTATAACTTAACGTGCTATTGACGGTACAAGGCAGAAATTCTAGTAGTAAAATTAAAGTAACAGATGGTGCAGTGCTTTTAATATGCACCGTTTATAGTCTATAAAGTCTATTTATATTTAGTTTGACTCAATAATACACATAATTTTTACTTATAGCAGAGATGCTTGGTAGATATAACTTCATTGAAGTTGATTAAACTGGGCTAAAGCTTACTCATTAAAAAGCATTTGTCTAAATGTGCCTAACTGCTAAAAACGCAGAAGACGGATGCGGAAATAAGACTTAATGGTAAAACAATAAACTTATTCCTAGTGTTACCAACTTATCGTTTTCGACTTCCAAAATAATTTTTTATTTATATTTACCAACGTGTAATCCAGATATTTCGGGCCGTAAGCTGACATGAGTCCACAGACGAGTGTCATATGCAACCATTCTCCATCGTTTGCATACTGTCGCCATTCGGCATATTTCACGGTGACTCAAATATGAAAATATATTCAATAATACTTTGTCAGGTAACTTTTCAATTGTCTGAAAAGAAAACCATTGTAGATTTTGTTGATTATTTAGTCGTGTATAATTTTTGTATCAAATGAGAATAATCTAGTTTTATATTTTCTTAATAAATTTCTTAATATAAACTGAAAAAATAAAAATAAAAACATATTTATGAATAATTTCGCCCAAAGAATTAGTTTGGCTATTCAAAGAGGAAACGCTCGCAGCTTTCTGGGTACCTTACCTGTTGGCAATGATCTGGTAGACATTCTGGTAGATAAGTAGTTTTAATTTAATAATTAGCCTATTTCTACCTTTGCGATGTGATGTTCACGAAAAGCTAAGTTAGTAAAAAAAACTTAGTTTATTATTATATTACTTATTTTATTAAAATATTCGTTTTATTCTTTGTTTCTGTTACTCTGAGATGGGACAAAGGGGATTTTAACCATTTTTAATTAATACTAAATTTATTTTAAGTGGTAGTGATACATTCCGATTAATCAGCTGATGCTCAATACCGATCGCCTGCAATTATTTGATTTTTGGCTTACGTATCACATATGGCAGTTTTCAATGCTATGTTTTAGTTTTATTACTATTTATACCTTTATGATTGACGATTTACCTATATGTAATTGTTTATCACATTACCGTGTTAGCGAATGGACTTCTCACTTGACCTCCTTCAGTCAAATAGACTTGACTAGCTTCCAGAGCAAGTTGACCCCACACATCAGTCGGTATATCCATTGGTTTGTATTATTTTTTCACAAGTTATAAACACAAATGTTATACAATATTTTTTTACTTAAACTCACTATCGTTATGAGTTTACTTCAAACGCGTGGAAAGTGTGCAACGTACGGGTGATATAGAACGCTGTGGTTAATTTTGGAATCATCTGGGAGCGCTCGAGGCTAGTCCACACATGAATAACAGCAAACATTGACTATTTATTTAAAAGGATTAAATTGTGTTATTTGTATTCATATTTTTACGGAACACATTTATTGCATTTGATTATATAAATTATTTTAAAGAATCAGAAAATTTATTACCTACATGATTATATTATTTCTTTTGATTTTGCGGGAAATTCAAACGTAAGTTTAGTAAGATAAAAAATTATCTTTATGTTGTTTTTTTATTCAGATTAAAACATATGATACCAGCAGTGCTATTCTATAATTAAATCAGCTTCGAAGTCATCTTCAATTAAATAAAATAATATGATGAAACCTATTTCAAAAGGTAACAGATGTTTAAATTCATTGTACCTCTGTGCTGTGTTCGTAGCCGATTTCATTCCAGAATAAGTGGAGTGCTTATCACCAGACATACTTTTAATTCTAATTATTCAGCTTTTTGTATGTCCTTTTTACACTATTGTTTATTTTTCCGCTTTATATACAATTGTATTATTACTCTACATTTTAAGGCTTGGTTCTTACTATTATCACTGCTACATCTCAACTCAACACATCTCATTGAAATATAATTTTTAAGATAAACTAAATATGATTATGCTTAGAAGTTCAAAGTTAATTTGAAAAGCTTTAAATAAGAGTATTCCTTTCGTATTTTAATTAAGATGGAAAAAGCAAGGGCAAGGGACGGCAAGATAAAAAATTTAAACTTTTGTTCATTTTCAAAATTAGCAAGTGCTGCAACACATATACAGTGCTATTAATTAACAAGGTTTAGTGTCAGAGTAAATTAAGTATTAGCAATATTAGTATTAGTCCAAGTTCATAATATACGGAGAATAAGCAAACCTACCACCTTCTAGGAGTAAATATTACTCCCGTAGAACCTCGTACTAGGTTAACCTTTGCTAATTGTTTAATAATATGAATTTTGACTAATACTAAGTGCAGTCTCAGCGTAAATTTACTCCAAAGCTACATCTTGTTTATTAATAACACTGATACACACTAAGCGTAGTTCGGTTTACGTACGACATTGAGTTCGATTCGCACCATCCTGTAAAGTGTATAAATTATGTGATTATTTGATATTACTCAAAATTACGCCGTCTATCTTGCTCTTCTGTCCCTTGTTTTGAACAAAATATTAAATAAATAAATAATCCCTATTTTGTAATTTTTTGTATGTATACATGCTCTAGTGAAGCTAGAAAGCTAGAAGCTAGTGAAGCTAGGGCATGTATGCTCACATGGAGCAAGTGTCCACTTTCTGTTTAAACCTCTGGAAATAAACTATAAAAGAAATGTAAATTATTTAGAACATTCGGGCGTCGTTTTCTGTGTGCGAAGAGGTATTGAGGCTACCCCTCAGTTAGCGTATGTATTGTTTGTGTCAATAAGCAATATTCTTAATACCTACATTACATTTGATCAATTCTGCATTGACAATGGAAAATAAATATTTATCTTAGACAAAAATCAAACTAATATTGTACAGATTTTTTAATAATCTTTTGCTATTACTTTTTTATTTTAAGTTTCCTTGGCTTTAGAAATTAAAAAAGAACATAGCATAGCTTAAATAATTTACTGTCCACAATTAATCGTTTCAAATATGTAAAGCTTTTTTAAACATTTTCCTATCAAATAGCAATTTAACAAGTCTAAAAATCACAAAAATTGTGAAGTGCTTTGTTACTTTATTTCAAATAGGTTTAACATTTTTATTGAATACATAAGCTAGTGTTAAATAAACTTTAAATAAATATGTAACATCATAATTTACAGTGCATTAGAATGTTCGTGGATCAAATATGACTTGGCACACAGCGAGGTATTTCCTGAATCCGTGAGTCATAACCAAAAATTGCTCTTCTTTATCAAATACAGAACATTCTTATTTCTAAAGTTCCTGGATAAGGTTCTGGTCGTGAGTACCCATACTTTTTGTAAGACGGATGAAATAATAATTTAATTTTATCAGATATATTTATTTTTACACATTTTTGTCACCAAAATCGCTGAGTAATAGGCACAATATATTAACGTGGAGTGTCAATTTAATAAAAAATAGAGTATGTACTGGCGCCTACGGTGTTTTGCTAAAAGAAGGCGACTTTAGTGTTTTTCGTCAAATTTCGTACCCCTTGTAACGTCGTGACCATAATGTAACATGATAATAATCTGTTATTGAGGTATCACTGAATGTCTCCCTGAATCCCTTATTAGGGTGTTGTCGTATTTCTGCAAACATAGGTTTTATTAGAAAAGTGGGAAAATAACATACGCATTTACAAAACTATTTTTCAGAAATTTTGATTTTATCATCATTTGTTAAGCTTAAACCATATATAACATACACCGAATCCTTGATGACTATGATAGGTAATATGCATGTCTTTTATAAAATAATTGTTTGTAATATTGAGTCTTAGTATGCTGTATGTAAATTACAATGTTAGGTTTTGTTTTTGAAATAGATATTTAAAATTAGCAATACAGCGCCGAGTACGCGTGCGTGTACCTAAGATATTATTTTTTATTCTACATTATTTAATTACTTAATTTAAAAAAGTATATAATACAAGTTTCTTTTTACTATAGTTTAGATTATTGATTCAATATGTCTAGCTTTTGTTATTTAAAAATTAATGGAGGTAAATTTTACCATCACTTGTTTCCGTCGGAAACTAGATGACATGTCATCTCTTGTTATCGCCGCTGCCGCGCTGTCCACATTCAAAATACCCCACGAATCCATTTTGGTTACAAACACTTAATTGACCACTATCTACTAGGTTTTTGCATTCAATACCACTACAACACTTCATTCACAAACTTTTGGCGCGGAACTACTATGCATTCAGCAAATTATCTTTAAGTTTCTGTTCACAGATGTGAATCTAAAGCGTTTGGTCTGCACCTATAGCATTACGTATATGCCGTCGGATATTTAAATTGGCAAGCCAAAATAAGTCCGGCATTTTGCTTCAACTGGGCTACGATGTAGTTGCCAAGAGGACTCGTGTTGCATTCGTGTCACAGTTAAAAGATAGATGTACTTGTCCATCTAGTACACTATATCATATTATTTGTGCGTTGTTAATTACGGAATTCTTGTAATATTTGCTTGAATATTACACTTATCAATCAATTCAAACTAAAACATGGATGTTATCTTATAGTTTTTTTTTAAAACAAGCTTTTATATGTGCGTACTAAAACGTGATTAAATATATTCTAAACATTTAAAGTTCTTTTAATCAAAATTTTCTGTAACACATAAATCGGAGACGAGGAAATACACATATTTTTTACGCATGTCTGTACAAGTTTTACTCAAAACTAGAAACTGGATGGCAACCATTTTTTTTGCTAAATTAGATAAGTTTTACGTAAAGAAATAGTGTAAGGTTCATAAACTTTTATTCAGTAATAGTCTTAAATCTATTTATTACTTCTTTAAAAAGTGACAACATAACCACTTCGCCTCCATACATTGGAGTCTGCCCGCCGATAGATATTATAGACATTAGGCTGTAGAATTCAAACTAATTTATCTTTTTGTGTAATTTGCGTGTCGTAATAAAAAGTTGTGACAGTTTTATTGTTAATTAATATTATTGAAAGTTTTACTGAATTTGGACGGTTATTTAATAACTTCCACAATACTCCCTCAACATCAATAGAAATTTATTGAATTATTTTTCTTTTTTATCATTAATTTTAGCATTTGCTCACCTCCAACACACGCTTAAAGTTTTTTTTTTTACTTATTGTCTTATCAGAACCTACGTTAATCTATTCGTCGGTATTCTTGATAAATAAATATAGCAAGTATACCTTGAGCAAGTAAAAAAACTACGCTATCGATAGAAAATATATAGAAAGTATATTTTTATCAAAGATTTGGTTATGAAAATTTATTTATTAACTTTTCCTTACTTCTTAGAACAAGAAAGTTTTTCTTGTGAGGTAAAAGATAGGTTCATATTTTAGAATATAAGAAAATAAAATATCTGTGAAAAGTATCAGCATCGATTAACAACAGATTAAAAATTTAATAAATCATTTTAAATAAGATAACATTTAACGATTATGTTGTTTTTTTTATTCAGTATCAATGGCAAGCAATCTGAAAAATTAAAAGCAGTTGTCAGGTGCCCTTTGGTTAATTCCTTCGTTAAAATAATTAATACTTCAGCCATTTTGAACCACAAACTCATTAATACTTTTTTTTTATTTTCATAATATGGAAGGCACGCATTAATACTTCAGTGTTTGACGGTCTAATATATATTTTTTTAATTAAACGAAAGATTGTATCACTCATTTTTGAATGGCGCCAATTTTTTAAACGTCATCGCCATTCATTCCTTTACTAGTATTGCCACTAATTTTAATATTCTTTTTACAATACCGACAAACTAAATGTTGATAGGTTGAAGAAAGTCTTTTCGCATATAGTAAGCATAAACTTCTAATAAAATCTTTCTGACTATACCATTGGTATCTGGCTTGTATCTATATCATTAAAAAGATTAAATATTATATTGAGTAATTCCGAAATAAATTAGGATAATGTGTGATTTTTGTTTGTTTTTCTTACTGTCAAAATAAGTGTATCTAATAAATTCGATTCATTATAGATTTTTATTACAAAAATGGTTAAAATTTTGGTTTAAGAGTTTTCGACGTGCATCTTTGACAATAAAGCTTAATAAATAAAATAAAATAAAAATTTGACTCATTTGTGATTTTTATTACCGTAATAAAGAATGAAACAGAACACTTTTTGAAGAAACTTATAAGTGGTGATGTAGAGTAAATAAAATACACACAGCACGTGTGAAAAAGGTCGTAGATGAAGGTCGGTCAGTACTATGGCGAAACCCGGGTCAACTCGCAACAAGGTAATACTGTGAGTATGGTGAGATTGGAAGGGCATTATTCAATATTCTGAACTCTACTACGAACAACTGATGAGATTAAAGCAAGAAGTTGAGAGAAAGTGGCCAGAATTAATCGATAGAAGGGGTGTGTTTTTCATTATGATAACGCTAGACCTCACACATATTTTACAACTCATCAAAAATTAAGAGAGTTTGGCTGGGAGGTGTTGATGCATCAGACGTCTATACGTCTGCCTCAGATGCCTACAGGTCAGGACTATTCCTGACCTTGCACCTTCGTATTTCGGTCACGTGTTCAATGATCATATCCTACTTACAAAATGGCAATAGTTATCGTAACTACATACTTTAGTTAAATGTAAATAAACTTTATAAAAAAATGTTTTGAATTTTCATGTGAACGAAGAAACTTTTTCTCAAGCAATTATTTTAATATTAAAATAAGTAAAATTCTTATAAATATGAAAAAGTACAAATAGAATATGATCAAGAACGTACCGTTGCGACATCTAGTTTGATTATGGCAACTAAAGTTTTTTTTAAATTGTTTTATATTTTTTTTTTTTTTTAAAAATATTTTCTTATACAGCTTATCATCATGCACGCTAACTCCTAAGTCCAAAACTAACCACTTCTATCTTATCTATACTCCATTCATTATAACATTAGAAAAAAGAGGGTCATAGAAGCAGCAGTGCAGAACATTTTATTTTCAAGATAAATTTAAAAATACTATTAGTTTTGTTGAAACTTTGAATGTTAGGTAGTCTGAAAGAGCTGGGTAATTTTCCATTTTTTACGATACCTCGGGGTTGAGATGAGGCCAGCATTTTATAAATTCATCATTTACTCCCAAGCCAACATGGAACTAAAACTGAAACTACATATCTGTCTGTTGTTTTGATAAATTCTAATTGTAAGTGTAATTAGTTAGTCAAAGGTATAAAGGGTAGGGGCTTAGAGCGTAATTTTTGTAGGCCCCTCGGGCCTGCACGGGCATCGTCCATATTTAACAAAACTTCACAACAAAAATAAAACAATAACAACTTAATCACGGAAAACGGCATAACAAGAAGAAAAGCAGTAGCATACACAATAGATAACAATCCCAGATTACGATTTTAATAATTATTAATAAATAATAGTCTGACAAAATTATAAAGCTGTACTGCCGAACCGTTTGAAGGGGTAAGGCAACGATTTAAATTTGGTAGAGCTTCTTTAGGTTCTTTACGATGAACACTTTGTATTGAAATAGTTATTAAATCATTTAAGTTAGTCATATACTCATAAATTTGTTTAATAGATAGCTTAAATGACAACAGTTAAGTATAGCAGCTGGTATTTAAGTGGATATGTAGCAAATTAGCTGTTAGTCTTAAGAGTACCATGATTGTTGATATTTTGTCACAAAGTATACCATAAAAAGAACCTTATTTAACTTCTGTCTAATGCTATAATGAATGGAGTATAATTAGTTAAAAATATTATCAACTTTGACTTAATGATTTGTATTGACAGTTATAAAAACAAGCAAGTTTTAATATTATAGTGCACACATAACTGCCCAAAATTAGTATTGACTTACAAGCAAATTTAGTTTTTCCATAGCAATTCTTTATATTGCATGCACCTGCTAATTTAGTTTAATCCTGTCAAGCTGCGTCTTGAAATCTTCGGATTATTACTTTATCAGAAGTAAACTTATATTTACGTACTGTTTGATTAAATGTGACTTTTAGATTTTTATAGGTTGGAAGTAAATTCTTACTTTGGCAACATTTTAGTTGTCATTATACATTCATTCTTTTCATGTCCTAATTCCGTCCTTCACTCACCAAATGTCTATAAGTCGTACACTCATTCGCTCAGTGTCTTGTTTGCTTGATTTTCTTTTGTTTTGCTTCCAAGATCCGATTTATTGAAGGTGTCGTTTATTTGATTAAATGCGCGCAATATGTAAAAAATAATTAGATGTTAGTATCGATTAATAAAAAGACATTCTTCAAGTTATACGTCTTTTTTTGCTGCTATTATACGTTGAACCGGGTGGCCGATCTACGTTCTTGACTTGTATCAGTATAGATTTAAAATAGTCTGGATCTGGCTTGTAGATTTTATCTCAAAAATAATGCAACATCTCCAGTTAACTGATTAGTTATTACTTGCTCTATTAGTTCGTTACGCGGAGGGATATCTTACGGACGCCTTTTCTTCCTAGAAATGGGTAGCTCTTAATATCAGTTTCTTAAATTTAAAATAAACATTATTACTTAGTGTTTAAATATTATTAAGGCTACCCACGGGCGATATTACGCTTTTAAAATGAGTGCAATAAGTTCAGTGTTCTCTTTATATTTCCCTGAATACATCTGGACATTCGTCGAAGAGTTAGATGAACATCCATGGTTATTTTCTGCTCTGGCATCAATTTTAGTGGGTTTAAGTGGTATACTGCCACTGCTGATAATCCCTATAGACGAAACTGCATCTTTCAAAGACGGAGGTAAGTGCGAACTTATATTTAATTTACCTACCATTACATTACACAAGACAACTATTTTTAGGAGTGCGTGCACGTCGTGTAAAGTGTCAACAAACATCTGACCGTTCTTTAACATTATTCCTTTGTTAATTATTTTGGTATATCTTCAATCTTTAATTAACAGACAAATCTTATTAACTTTTTGTGTCATTATATTAAATCAAATATGTACTGTAATACTTACTTGCTTGTCTTAAAACTCTTCTGGATAAAATAAAATAAATAAATAAATAATTGTACAATAACATGTATTATATAAATCTGTAGTTATTGTAAATATAAGTGTTGTTTATGTTTTAGGCATTAACTTCATAGAAATTTACATTATTTCATACATAATAATGAATGATGTTCACCAGTACACCCAGATGCACAAACATCCATTAAGCTTTAATGACAACTAGCTCTAATGAATGTTCTAAATTTGAAAATTTGTATTGGTAGTGTTGCTTTATAATAATGTCAATTTTATTGTACATTTGTGCAATTGATGCATAATTTGTAAAAATTGTATAAATAGTATTTTATGTAGGTACCTCTGTATTAAATAACTTTAGCATAAATTGTTGCTATATTTACAAACACTATTACTATGTAGGCAGGTATTGCTGTTCAGACTAGTATCAAATTAAAAATATGCCAACTGTTAGAAATGAAACTGTTAATAGGAAATAAGATATTTTGTTTAGTTCTTACTTATATGATTTTTGTCTGCATTATGGAGTGTGAGAATCCATTGACTGTTTTTGCAACATTCAACTCTTTTGATATGAAACTGTTAAAGAAACAGACAACTCTTAGCTTGTACCTATTCAGTTTCAAATCATCAGCTTACCCTACTCTGAATTTTTTGAGAGTAATAAATTGTGTATGATAAGTTAATATGTAATGAAAATGAACTGAATACAATATTTTAAAATTTCAAATTAAATACTTTAATTAGTTGATCAAAGAACAAATATTTTCCTAAAAAAATAATAAAAAATTAAGATAGATTATGTGATAACATCATCAGCCCTTTTACATCCTCATTACAGGGCCTCAGCTCAGGCCTTCCTTATAGATAGTTAAGGAGGATGGACCATGACCCTCCACTCTGGCCAATTGTGATTTTGAAGATATTAGCTATGCAAATGCAACAGGGATCAACAGCTTAACGTGCCTTCTGAAACATGGACTGATTCAACCTTATTTTTTTTGTCACTTATCCTGTGACTGACCCATGCAAAAATTGTATAACAACAACTATTGTAGATTGCGGCTCTTATCCACTACATCATCAAGCGACTATGTGATGTATTCTTCCATTATTGGAAATCGCTTCATCCTTAGTTAAATTGTAATTCAGTAGTATCTTTCTTCAGCTCCCCTTTCTTTTACAATTCCTATTAGTTAAGATTTTTTTCACTATGTTAATTATATTTCAATTAATTTTATTATTTAACTCTTAATGTTGCTGCATTCAGCCTTATCCAAGCACTATTATATCATAAAACAATGATATGTTCCTCTAAAATTAGAGAACCTTAATGTGTTTTTTTTCCTAAAAACTATCTTTTATTGTTCAAGCTTGATACAGATGCAACCCACCCATTTCAAATTTGGTTAAGTTGGAGCACAATGTCGACTATAGGTTACGTAACAAATGATCATTGCCTAATTTTTGCTCCAACAGTTGACTGATTCTTAGCTTTGTTGCTTTCACCAATGTTACATTACAGTACTGTTGTTACTAAACTGTAATAATGAGTTCCACCTTTGCCACTTATACCTATTGTATTTAATGGCACATTGATATCAAACATTACTGCCACAAACTTGTTAATTGATGGAAGAATAGATCTATAAGAAGAATAGATCCTTTTGATGGAAGATTAAAAAATATAATTATTATATTAGGGTTTCATATGAAATTATTAAGACGGATACCTGAAGAATGTTTTATGGATATGAAATTACGAGCAGAATGAATGGTGAGATCTATTTAATTATATGGGTATTACGAAGTAGCTAGATGGCGTAGTGGATAAGCGCTGCGGCCCGGGATCATTGTTATTAAGCAACTTTAGCAAGGTTTGGTCACAGGATGGGTAACCAAATATCTGGAGTTACTCCGTGATTCGGCAGGCACGTTAAGTGGTTAGTCCCGCCTGCATTTATAGTCGTTAATACCCTCCAATCCGCATTGGGCTAGCGTGAAGGGTCATGGCCCATCCTCCTTAATTATCCATAAGGAAGGCCTGAACCCCTGCAGTGGGAACGTAGAAGGATTAAATATGATGATATGGGTATTAAGTTAAATCAAGCTGCTATATTGGACACATTTATCTGCATCATCTATTGCTTACTTACTTCTTCGTTCTTATCATAGGTTTACAGTTTAATTTTAGTGATATTTGCATTGAGGAGCTAGAAAAACTTTTGGTCACCCAGCTTATGGACGGCACATATGAAAGTTATTTAACTTCATTTATTACAGACCGAACTTACTAGTCACTGCACCATCGAATTCCTTCAATAGTTTTTTAAATTATTCCTAACTTGTAGGCTGACTATCTTGGCCTTTTGTAACGTGCCACCCCTAGGCATATGCCTTGTGTTTTTATGGATAGAGGATACTTCGCCACTGTATCAAAGGAAGAAAGTAGTTTCAAATAATCTTTTTAACTAGTTTCATCACGCATTGCTTCCCTTAGCTTGTAGTGACGTCATTCGACCGAGGTCTCATTTCATAGCTCAGTAAGCTTTATTGGAATAGCATCTGCGTTTACTGATAACAACTTTCTATAAATAAGACTATAGAACTAAAAAAGAATATAGAACCTTTACAATTTCTAAGTAACACACTGAGTAACTAAAAAGATGTGATTAATTTATACTATTAAATTCGTAGAATTACGCAGTCATTGTAATTTTTTAAGTTTATAGATAAAGTCTCAATAAAAATCCATATTTAGATCTCAGAGAAAAAATGACTGACAAAATAAAAACAAAATGGATCATCGCTTTGTAAAATAGTCTCTAGGCGTGACTTAGGTATTGCATAGTGTAAACCGAATAATATTTTACTTTTTGTTTGTGTTTAACGAAACAGTTTAAGAGCGTTACCATTTCAATTACCGCGATTGCATCAACAGTATCAATTGATATAACTTGCTTCTCAACTGCTGACGTGCTGATGACCTAAGGTTGTCATCTAACCGGGTTTTCTAGCTTGAGAGCAGGTTTTAGTACGGTGTTCATTCGCATACTAGGGGTAATGCTAAAACTCTGTTCTGTTATGAAACCAACTGAGTTCGACGCTTAGTTCGAGGCAATTTTTTTAACAGAATAGCATAGCTTTCTGCATTAGCAAAAAATATTTTATGATTATTGATCATATTTAATTTAAAAATTAAATTCTAATTATATCATTTTTTAGGACTCCAACGGCCGAAAAAATGGGCCTTATAAGGTGACAGCGCTTTATAAATGAAAAAAAAAACTCAAACGGTTGCATTGCGTTGTATTAGTTTTATTGACGTATCGGATGTCTCAAATGCCCTTTATAATAATTGTCTTTCGAACAAAACAATTTCTACTTCTTTTAAATGTTTCAGTCCTTTAATAAAAAAACACCTCTATTGAGGCAGCCAAAACTCTTATAAAAAGTAGTTAATACTAAAAAGAATAGATTTGATTGCATGTTTGTTTGCATTGAATAGGCAACGAAACTACTAGCTAGACCGATTTGAAAAAAAATCACAGGAAAACGACTAGTATTTATTATATTAAATTATTATACTGTGCGCGGATATTTTTTAAATTACTCAACAGATTTTAATTCGGTTTTTATCAATATATAGAGTGATTCAAGAGAAAGGTTTATGTGTATAATGCAGGACCACGCGAGTTTTTATTTTATACAATCGAAACAGCACCAATTTTGACATGATTAACATGTGCCAGTGTGCGGTTTCGATAACATTTCTTTTTGCTACTGTTGTTGTTACTATGAAACATAGTAAAAAAATATATAATATTATCCGTGATAATAGGTCATCCAATGAGACTTCATTGTAATAATAATACAGATAGCTATGTTTGTGTCTAACGACCCGGCCCGGTAACCGTCATCGACTAAGGGAAAGAGGCGAAGAGTAATTAAAGGGCGACTAAACCAAAAACCCTCTAAATTCCAATTGGTTTTATACAAAAAAAAAGCTTTAATTGCGAAATTATAAATTTACTACAAAGTCAACTACAGATTGATAAAGATTTTTGTAACAAAACAACAATATTGTTTTAAATACAAAACTACTACCACAATTCACATATTTTTTCATTCATTTGCATGTAAAACTAGCTGTTCTTCTTTCTGCGATATCGCCCGCGTAAAATTATAGTCTATGTCGCCCGCGTATGATGCAGCTTTATAATAATTTTTATTAGGTCCAGAAGTATAGGAGCCTATTCAATGAAAAAAAAATATCATTATTAAATACTTAAATTTATCAATATGTCCTATAAAAAAGTGTTAGTCTGCACCACTGAGTGACCGATGTTTACGGAGAACCTTTACAATACCAGTTTGCGATAATGAGGAAGTATTTAAAAAAAAAACGAAATCAAACTAGATGTCGCTATGGTACTTTCTTAGTTTCTCCATGACAACCCTTCCGGTTTTCTTTATATAAGTAAATTAGTTTTCAAAACTCAATAAACAACTCATATTCAATTTGTACTTTTTCGTATTTGTATTGATATCTAAGTTTCGGACTTGCAAATTTCAGTTTTTAACATGTTAGTAAAAGGAACGGAAATGATTATCTTTGGTCCATTAGTTTCCTGCAAAAATCAACTTTTGCTAGATTCGCCATCTAGTGAGGTGCTTTTTTAGTGCTTTCTTTTTTTATAATTCCACGTTGATTTGGTTTGTATTGACATTTAAGAAATATTTAAATATGAAATAAACATTAGATAAATAGCTTAGCCGTTTTAAATTGTTTGTCTTTTGGGTACTGGGAATAGGGTTGCCAGATAGTAACTTATCAAATCCGGGACAATTCTACAAAAAAAATGTTGGCTCGTGGTTATAATAAAAAAAAAATCTTAAATATATATTTTTTCGTATTTGTATTTAAAAGGAAAAATGCCATTTATTTTCAAATGGCATTTTTCCTGCGGGTGGGCGAGTGAAGTAAAACTATTCCCGCGCCCGCGCGCCTCCCGCACCCGCTCACCGGCAGCCGTGTCATTCGTTGCTAGTTTATTTTGTAAAAAAATAATAAGTTACCAGAATCCGGGACAATAAGCGCTAATTACTGGACACGGGACAAGAGGCAAGATTCCGGGACAATCCCGGATTTCCCGGCGGTCTGGCAAGCCTAACTGGGAATGATGACTACAACATAGTAGTCATCATCATGATAATGAAAATAAAAATTTATTCTAATCGATATTAAATACCAATTGTTTGCAAAATTTAATTATGAAGCGTGGTCAAGCGTGGTGATTGATATTATTCGGTCAATCGCATTTATAACGATAAAACATTTGTTTGCGTATAATGTATCCGTTGCGAAACGTGAAACTGCCCGAGTTGAAACCACAATCGATAAATTTTACTATCGACAATGGGGTTGATTAAACGACGCAACTCCTTGGGTAAGTAATCGAATAGGGAACAATTTTGTTTGCTCTCAAAAAATATTTATACCTTTAATAAATATTTTTTGAGAAGTCGTTTACATGTTCTATTGAATTTGATTAATCGTATTCGTTTATTATTATTTTGTAATTACACCTAATTTAGATAATAGTGTTGGAGATTGGTGCAAATTTAGTTTTACTACTCTTTAAATTAAACTAAATAATCTTACTTTAATTTTAATTTGTTTCAACATTATTCTATATTTATACGTCAAATAAATATGTTCCTGTAACTATAATATAATAAGTATTTCTGTTATTTTGCTTATATTCACAATTGAAAACACAGTTGACAGGACCAAACTTAAATGTTATCTAGTTTTTGTAATAGAATTGCTACCATTGATCTAAAGTATCTTTGAGTGTAAAAATATCATATTGAGTAACACTGTTGTAATATAGCTAGTTGTAGCTAAGGACTCATTTATATCCTTGCATATGACTTCATCACGATAAAGTAACAGTGCCACTGTCCCTTTTATCACATTAAGTGTTTTATCAGTATACGTGAGTTAGAGCAGCGTACTCATGCGAGATAAAAATTGAACTCTTCGACATTGCAACAATGTTTCATCGTGCTGTCTCAGGTATACAGCTGAGTATTAACTATACTTAATTTAGTAGATAGGTGGGTACTTAATTTAGTAGATACACATGATGAAATCAAAATCATTCACACGAGTCAGGTATTATTTTTTGCTAAAATCTTTTTTATCTGCCCTGCGATTCTGTGAAAATCCAGACCTGATTTCTAATTCACCCATGTGTCCGAATTCACGTCATTGAGTGTAGAAATTTTATTGATTCCATTTTTTTGTATATAAATACAAAATAAAATTCATTGAATATACGTGTCTCGGATATTCTATTCCTATGTCATTTCGAAAATCACTTCACTTATGCCACGAAATGTTATACCAATTCAAGGTTGAGCGGATGCCGCTTTTTGAAGTGAATTCGAATTCGAGTTTGGATTTTTACAGAATCGCAGGACTGATCAGCCCTGCGATTCTGTAAAACTTCAAACCCGAATTCGAATCCACTCAGGTGTCCGAATTCACTTCAAAAATAATAACGTTTCGTGGCATAAGTGAAGTGAGTTTCGAAATGACATAGGAATAGAATAAATGAATTTTATTTTGTATTTATATACAAAAAAATGGAATCAATAAAATTTCTACGCTCAATGACGTGGATTTCTTTTCCGTGGAAATCCATCTTTTTCCTATTTAGTGTACTGACACTAAATAGGAAAAAGTAGATCGAGTGCAAAAAGTTTTCTTATCAAGCACAAATGTCAACATTTTGTATTGAAAATCTCAGTTCGTTTTATGATAGTTCTGTGGTAGTCCAGTACAAATATCAATAGGGATAATGACCAATTTTTGCTTGTTAGTCCGTCAGATAGCTATTTATTGAAGAATATAAAACACGTATTTTTATATCGTATCTAATATGTTTCTATTATCTAACTGACGGACCAAACAAATCGAATTTCTTTTTTTTTACCCTGGAATAATCCTTATTTGCTCGTTACGAAATAGATCGCACTGAATAAGTTTTCGTGTTATGCTAGTGGTACTGACTTGATTTTCCCGAGATTAGTGACGAAGCATTTTACACTAATTTTCATAATAATAGGCGACAAATCTTACGCTAAAAGTAAATTTTTTCAATGAACGTTTTTCAATTCAAGCTTATTTGTTAGAATGAGATATGAGTAGTGAGATTCACTCCCAGAAGTTCTAAACTGCTTCATGTTGACTCTGAATATTGAACAAGGTGCCCGGCTCTTTAAAAGTCGAGCTAGGTCAAGCAAAGGTAATGTTTGCATATTTGGGATGATTCCGAAAAGTATCTCTCGCATGCCCAAGCTAGATTAGACAGGTTATTGCAGCGACATACTAGACAACGAGCATTGACGATGAAGTGATCACCAAACATCTTGAGCCACTGCGAATGAGCCGAGATATTGCCTCACTCGATGCGTTTTACTATATTAGCTTTGATTGCTTTAAAGAGTTATTCCCTTCATCCCCTTCACAATTTCGTGACAAATTGTTCTCTTAATAACAATTCGACTATCTTACAAAGTTACATTGTTTTCATTCTGAGGCATTTCCAATTTCTGATAACCATGGGTCCATAAAAAGAGGCGTGAAGAGGCTTTAGCAGGTCCGCAAGATAGCAATGGCTGGGAGTAGCTTAGACTTCTAGTTGCATTCAATAGCACGTTCCATCAGGTGCGTTATAACCATTTTAGCGTGCAACAAAAGAAAAAGTATTTAGGGACGTTCTCCTTTCTTTTGCCAATTAAAATTAGTTTCTATTTCCTTGTTTTATATTTCGGTTTAATTACTACGAAGAGGCGCCAACTTGTGGTCAGTATAACAATATCCCTAATTGGATATATCGTTTCTAAACAGCAATAGTGTTTATCGACACAATCACTACATGCTTTATACATTAAAGATATCGGCATACCTATATCCTCATGATTACAACGATGTCATGATAAGCGAATGATGTTTATAAGTGAAATGACACTTTGTTTCTTGTTAAGTTTTCGATAAAAATCTAAATCAACAAACTTAGACATTGATTGAACGAAACGTGCTGGATTAATATTATCGGTTAAGTTTCTAATAAAACCGAGGGCTGTGAGAGAGAATGAGTTCAATGCTACATACATATTTTATTTTGTTCCATAGATTTCACAGACGAGAATTATTTATTGTTACATGTATCTTACTCGCAATTTCTTTATGCCTAGATTATAAAATTGGGGGGTGCCCATGTATAAATGACACTTTGTTTCTTGTTATACACATATGGGGTATTTAAGCCATTCGAATGCCATCGAGCTTTCTGTAAATGTTTATATTATAAAGAAAAAAGATTATAATGGACCTATTTTAAAAAATCTTTCACTTACCGGAAGCTGCGTCATACTAGCGAGACATAAAGTCGCAATAAAATAGCTGATATTAAATAAACTATATAAAAATAATAATAGTTTTTTTTAATATTAATATAATTTCAGTGAAACTCACTTTTATTGCTATGCACTGTGTAGGTATAGAACATGGTGTAGGTATTGAAGAATACTGGAAATCACATTTTGATAAGATATAGTGGATTAAAATATATTTATACTTAAATGTTGCTAAGCCTAAAATGATCATTTCTATGCCAAACCGAACAAAATATTTTATTGTACCATATACTTTGATTCTGTTTGGATATTTTATCTCTGAAATATATAACGCGTTATCAATAAGATAACTATTGTTAAATTCAGTAGCTATTGGCGATAAATCGGAACAACTATTTAAGAGAGCGTACACTAAAAATCTTTCAATAATTTATTATTATTTTGGTAAAAAAACAATTATTGATTTTTTTAACACGCAATCCCCATTCTCTGTCTATCCGATTGTCGATTTGAACAAACTAAAAATGCCTAAATTATCTATCATGACATGACCTCTCAGAATATTATCAATTCCAGCTGGTGCCGCAACACTGCGCGTGCTTCTGAGTTTCGCTGTAGGCGGGCTACTCGGTGATGTCTTCCTACATTTGTTGCCAGAAGCCTGGGAAAACGACTTAGCCAACAGAAAAGGTAAAATTTATAGGAAACCTTTCCAAATTATGTTGCGTGATTCGAGTCGCGCTGTGAGTGGTTTTACTTATTTGTTATTTGTGTACCCTGCTTTTTTCAAATGCGCCAAAACTGTTTTGTGGTCAATCTCCAGTTCTTCAGCTACGTCATAACTAATAATATGCCGATAATGCCCCACTTTTTCAAAAAAGGCATCCATTTTATCCACAGGGCGACCAGAACATGACGACAATAAATATAGTCGTGACAATGGAGACAAATATGTTATTTTGTGATTTAATAACACGAACTTTGTCAAATGGTGATGTTATGAAAACACCATTGACACGTAACGTTTTTACAACCACTTCTAGACTTCCTAATGCAATGTTTTAATATTTGGATATTAGGTTGGGCGAAAAGTCTTTTCGCATATTGGATGCATAAATAAAATCTTTCTGGGTATACCATATATATCGGTATCATTAAAATAAAAATTAAAAAGATAATTTTTGAATGAAAAAGAAAAAGATTTCGTATTCAAATTACGAAATGTGTGATTTTCTCCGTCCGGTGCGTCATGTTCTGGTCGCCCTGTGGATAAAATGGATGCCTTTTTTGAAAAAGTGGGGCATTATCGGCATATTATTAGTTATGACGTAGCTGAAGAACTGGAGATTGACCACAAAACATCACCATTTGACAAAGTTCGTGTTATTAAATCACAAAATAACATATTTGTCTCCATTGTCACGACTATATTTATTGTATTAATAACAACTATAAAAATATTAATAACAACTATACCCATAGGGGTATGGTGGGATTGTAAGGGCATTATTAATTATGAGCTATTACCGCCAAGGATCTCTTCAGCGAACAACTGATAAGATTTAAGCAAGAAGTTTAGAGAGAGCGGCCAGAATTAAAGGAGAAGGGGTGTGGTTTTTCATCATAATAACCTCTCACATCTTTTGCCACTCAGTAAAAATTAAGAGAGTTGGGCTGAGGGGTGTTAATACATCATCATAGTCCTGACCGTGCACCTTCCGATTTCCAACTGTTTCGGTCTCTTCAGAGTTCTTTAGGGAGTGTCAGGTTAACATCACGAGAGAACTGCCAAAACCACTTGTCGCGGTCTTTTGATCAGAAGCCACGAAATTTCAATAGTAATGGTCATGTGGTCAATGATCATGTCCCTACCTACAAGATGGCAAAAAGTTATCGAAGAAAATGGTACCTACATTATTTAGTTAAATGTAAATAAACTTTATTAAAATATGTTTTGATTTTTTTATATAAAATGCTAAGAAACTTTCTCCCCGACCTATTATTTACTTCGAGATAACGAAATATGATGACACGTCTTTAAATACATACAGCTAATTAATTCGGTTAAGTAGTTGTATATATGTTATCGACGTGTTTAATGAAGTAATTTAACTTGCATTGCAATGAATATAAATAAATCCAATAAATAATTGGGCTTTATAAAAATACTTCCATTTGATAAATATTTATTTGTAACTCAGGGTATAAATATGAAACGTAGTTTCGCAAAAAAGTGTATGACTACTAAAAAAGTCAAAATAATTCAACTTAGGGTACACTACAAATTTCATTTAAATCGGTTCAGTAGTTTGAAGATCTAAACTATTGAAATTTAAGAAACTTATGAAAGGACTAAAAAATGAACCGACATATAAAAGAAGTTAAAATTGACGACATTCTTTAACCAACTTCAGAAAAAGGGGATCGTCAGTACACCTGTGTATATACGAGATTAACCGACTTCAAAAAAACCACAAACGGTTTCAAAGTGTGTTGTGTGCGGGCAATTTCTTTACCTCATTCACATTAATATTTTTTTAGTTCATTAAAATAAAAATAATTCAGATTTAAGCTGTCGATCGATCAATTATGAATGACCCACGAAAATCGCCAAAATCCGAATACGACCAATGCAAGAGCCATGGTGACGATAAATGTTATTCAAGCATCGGCGGAAGTCATTATTCTAAAGATTAAACTTGATGTCGGAAGTAATAAAAGTCTTTAGAACGATTTTAAAGAAAGAAAACCGTCGTCTTCATTTGTAAACAAAAATACGCGCTTAGCAACCGCAAACAAAGACATTGAACTTCCCTTTATAGACAATAACAAATTGTAAATCCATTGCTTGGCAAGTGTACATACAATGAGACAGCTTAGTTTTACGCGACCGCGTCGATCCAACACTGAGGTTTTGTGTTGTTGTAGTTTCTGTCGTTTATTAATTACACTCGTACGCACTAGGTGATAAGGATCATTGTTTAGTTTAGATAGTTTTCCTCAAGGTTTTGTGTTCCAAGCTATCGGGCGTCTGCATTATTAACTAATAGTGAATCAGACTGTTTATAAAGTCTGGTGGGGATGTGTTTGTAAATAATTATGACCTTTGTATAGGGATCTGCATGTTAGTTTACTGTAGCTTTGATCAATATTGCATTCAGCATTTACCGCATATTTAATTTGGCTTTTTTTTTATCCCGAGTATTGAATACTATTTGGATACCTGTACAAACCCGGGTAAACTCGTATGACAATACTAGTGACACTATTTATGACAAAATTTGATCTAAAGCAGAAGTGACAGTTCCGCAGTCTTTCTATATTTTCTAAGTAATTTAGAATATTAATTTAAATTAACTTCTGAAAACGTTTCTATGTCCTTATGTATTTTGGTTTTGGCATCAATGGGGTATTTGTGAATCAAACATTTTAAAACAAATTCTAATACCAACTATAATTTTCTTATAGGATGATATTAATTTATTTAATGTAATATACATATTATATTTTACCGTTTTCTTTTGCAGAAGGTGAACACGTGTCTCTAAAATGTGGACTATGGTGTCTCTTTGGCATGCTAGTCTTTATAATAGTTGAGAAACTATTCGCAGCTACAGACGAAGAAGAAGAAGAATCGGAAAAGAAGAAACAGAACGGTGATATAAAACAGATAGAGATTGAAGAGATCGAAAAACTTCTAGAGGTTGAAAGGAAACAGAGAGGCGTTAAAGGACCAGGCCTATGTAACGGAACAGTGACAGCGGAACAACTGTATGATACGTGTGTGTTCAATAATAATACTAAAGGTGAGATTTTTGGCTATCAAATATACTTATTAGTGTTGAGTGAAAATGCTGTTTTCTGTTATATGAACCATTTCAATTTATAAATATTAAAAAAAAACTTTACTACACTAATTTAAAAAATGTAATGCTTCGATAACTTGAAAAAAGTAGCGATTTAACAAAAATTTACTAAAATAATGGCGTTAAATTAGTTACCTATGATGAATGTAACAACTTAAAATTTCGTTACAATAAACATAAAAGCGCAAATAACAAAGATATTGCAAAGATTGCCCAAACGCCCATACGTCACTTTCACCACTATAGCAAGGCATGACGTCACTTTATGACTAATTAGTAGGTAGCATTTTCGGCCGACCAGCGGCAGTACTACAAACATAGCACTATATCTCCAAAACTTAATCATTACAACTAGCCTCTTTTGTATAACGAATCCGAATTTGTTGCCCCCCCCCCCCCCCCCTCCAATAACAGAAAAGGTTTTGACTTTTTTTACACATATTTATATTAAAAAAAAATAACAAAAATTATAGATATTTCAAGAATCGTTGTTCAGCGTCAGCGGTTGAAAAAATATAATTATATTAATTAAAATAGAAATTACAACTTTGGGGCGCATTACCGTAGTCATCGAAGAGTAGGTATCTAAATATTCAGCGGAGTTCCATGAAATATCTAAATATTCAGCGCTCAACAGGCGCCCCAGGCATTCCTTGCAGCCCTGAATAAAGACGGCCATGATTATAGCGCTGTATGTGTTATTGTGCAAAATTATTCAAACATCGATCGGTTTTCATACGCATGGACATAATGCCACTGACGTCACGTCATGCAATGCCACTGATACTCAACGTATTCAAAGGTCATAGAAGAATACAGTAATATTGCAGTATCGGCGTAGCAACAATAAATTTTTAATAAATTTTTTGGAAAAACTTAATACGCCGCTTAGTATATAACCAAATGCTTAAAATAATAATATAGTTGTACATTACATATACATAACGTTCATATTATCTTAGCTTAGCATTTTGACCTTAAACAATTTGTTTTACGTCGCGTCTAATTCTACTGTTGAACGTTCATCTTTGGTCGTGTAACCAAATGTCGAGTCTTGCAGTAAATTTAATTAAACAGTTGACTATCACATCAGAGGGCGCTAGTCTTACGTTACGGTTAATCTTATTAATATAGACATTTGGTGGCATAGACATTTGTTGGCAAAACAGCATCAATACCCGTCAGATGATTTAGGTCATTTCTTATTTTTTCTTACAAGAGGGAGTGGAACTTGGAACTATCAAGATCACAAAAACAAAAGTTAAAATTATAAATAATGAATTTATTTCAAGAAATATGGATTTCTATTTTTTATTTATTCTTATTATTGATTTCTTGATTAATTATATTATTAAACAGGTAGTAGTACCTATTCAAAATTTTTATGTAATAGGTTGGGGGAAAAGTTTCTTAGCATTTTATATGAAAATTCAAAACTTTTGATTAAACAAAGTCTTTTTACATTTAAATAAAGTATGTAAGTACCATTTTGTTCGATATAATAATCACAAATTAGTACAATTTTTCACGGTTCATTAGATTTCTATCAGCTTGTGCGGTACCTAAATATTCAACTTTTTTGTGTACCCGTCTTTTTCAAATACGCCAAAACTGTTTTGTGATCAATATCCAGTTCTTCAGCTACGTCGTAACTACTGATATGTGATACTGATATTTTGCTTTTCCAAAAATGGCATCCATTTTATCCGTAACAGGGCGACCGGAGAAATTTCCGGACTGAAAACGCTTAAACCAAATTTGTGCAAAAATGCAGGGTCGGGAGAGGGCGGGTGTTGCAGTATGGCGGCTGGCGCAGGCGCGGGGGGTGCAGGGGGCAGGTGCGGGGCGGGGGCGGGCGCAGGGGGCCGGTGGATGGGCCGCTGTCTGCTACGAGAGGCTAGGGACAAGGCCGCGAAGGCCACCAAGACTAAACAGGACAAAAAGGACGTGAGTGATTCACTGTATCACTCAACTCATTAGCATCGTCACTTTATAATTTTCTGGAAATATTACAATCTAACCGAAACTTACGATACCTTATAACCTAATGTTACAAATTATTATTTGTCTACGTTTACGGTTTTACGATGGCATACACCCTAATAAACAACATCTTTGTATTCTATGTTACACTAAATCTAGAGAGTGATTTTTTTATTTTGATTGGTTACAGTTTTTTTTTATTAGTGTTACCAAAAATTGGTAAACTAATTATCAGAGAAATGTTATTGTTACAACTTAGGATTCAGGATAAATCGCTAATTAAATTGACAATCCGACTTTATTTACTTGATAAAATTACAAAATATATTTACTACAAAATCCACACTTCTTCGACTTTACAATTCACGTCCATACTAGGACTGAGAAGTACTAAGTAAAAAATTGGAATTACCTTTAAAAAATATTGTTTCTTAGGGTAAAACGCAAATGATTACAACAAGAATAAATGTTGAATTTTAAGGTTTACTTTAATTGAAGAAAAATTAACGCTGTCGCAGTGAGCGAGAGAACCTTTTAAATTAAATATAACTCATTTGTCACTTTATCTCTTTGTACAAAACTTTAATGCCAAGCTAACAACTATAAAAAATATATCCTTATTTCAGGTAGCTGGATACTTGAACTTGATGGCCAACTCTATTGACAACTTCACACACGGTCTGGCGGTTGGTGGCTCCTTCTTGGTCGGTTTTCGTGTAGGAGTTCTAACCACATTCGCCATACTAGGTGAGAAACTAACTAACTAACTATATAAATTATTATTCTATTTAGTTTAGAACTTCGCTATACAATTAAGGAGATTTTACTGAATATATTAATATTTCTGATTGTCACGTATTGTTAGATGTTTTTTTCTTAATCACTATGTTATTTATTTACAGTTCATGAAATCCCTCATGAGGTCGGTGATTTTGCTATACTATTGAAGAGCGGGTTCTCGAGGTGGGAGGCAGCTAAAGCGCAATTGGTATGATACTTTCTATTTATTAATTACCCATTTATACTTTACTCAATATTAAGTATTTTTTTTTTATAAAAGCGTTTATAATCTGTATATATAATAAACGTGTAGAGGGTGTTGTTTTGTCCATTGTGTTGTATCATTATTATTATATATAAAGTAGGAATATTACAATTATACTAAGTTAACTTACAAAAATAGGTAACAACTTAAATTACTCCTCTGTTGCCGAAATAGGAAAAGACATCCTGTATTCCAGCGTACAACGCCCTAAAAATCCCCATAGAATTCACAATTAATTTCCTTATATGACAATATGAGCAAATGAGCACAATATGAGCAGTATTATGTTATTATACTTTACTTTAAGCTTATAAGATATGATTATCAGAACAAATACTGAATAAAATCAAGTATGTAATATGTTAGCCTATATGTTTACTTGAATAGATACTATCAATGTAATAAATTGTAACGTTTGTCAGAGAAAAGTAATATAATAGTACTTGGATTTAAAGTGATTAGAGCGACCACTTGAGGATGCATACCTTAAGACACTTACCTCCGAGGAAAAATCACCCAATCCTTCATTATTAAGTTTTTAGCTTAATTCTTTCAATTGTAACACAATGAAATGATAGCTCCGAGGACCACCAAACGATTTAGATAAATCTCCGTTTCTATGAAATCAATGCCACTGCGCACTCAACGCCCATTGATGTATTTATACAACTGTGTTGTATATACATCAAATTACAAAATCGAGTTAGTCGTTCGGAAATTAAAAGTTGGTTTTAAAATATGATACGTGACATGTATTGAATTTTAGTTTCTTTCTCAATATTTTCAATTAAATCTGCTAAAAAGTTTCTCGTGTTAAAAAAGAAAACGCAACATTCGTTCAAAAATGTCTGTTGGCCATTCAGTTATTCTCGTTCATATTACAATAGGATGACATCAGTGTTATCGAGTCGAGTTAACGATAACGAAAGTGCTTCGTGTTACGAGCTAACATAATCGTATCGGCGACTCGATACGTTTACATAACGAATACTTTACAAGTTCGTGTTTGCCTTACTGTTATTTAGATGATGAGTCGAGTTTTTTTTTTAATATTTCAGGCGACGGCATCAGCAGGTCTTATCGGTGCGATGACAGCTGTGATTTTCAGTGGGGCTAGGAATGCTATAGGTCAGTAACTATAATATATAATCTATATGACATTATGTTACGATATATGTCAACCGTAGAATTTGAAACAAAAAGAAAATGAAACAAAACCCTTTTCGCCAATCTATGAAAAAATAGACTCGCAAATACTAGAGCCTGAAATGAGATTGATTTTTACAGCACTAAATTGTTCTTATAATATTACTCTTATGTTTGTGCTACGGCTAAATGTAGATGTGAACGTAATCCCGACTTTACCTGTCCAATTTAAAGTATATGTTCCAACCGACGTTTAAACTATATGAGAGCTACCTCTCATATAGTTTAAACGTCGGTTGGAATTTCAACATCTACTAAAATTATAAAATTAAATAAAGGCTTGTAAAAATATTGCTACAGACATCAACATTGAATTTTTGAATATGAGATATTAAGGATTGATGAAAATTGACTAGTCTATTTATAATTCTAGATAAAGATAGGATATTTTGAAGGTTTTAAGGAAGTATATGAGGGGTCTTAAACCCCTCATATACTTTAAATTTCAGGGTTGGGAGTGATAATTATCATTGATGATTATAAAACAATACACAAAATATTTGTGTACTTAAGGACTTGTTATTAAAGGTGAATCATCTTTAAACAACTATCAAATATGGTTTTTTGTCGTGGGTTCGAATCCCATCGCAAACTAACCAGGGACAAAGTGGATTGTTTAAGTATTTTTCATTAAGAATATTTTCCAGTATAGCAGTGTTAATGCAAAATTGATCAAATATAATAAAAAAAAAGTTGATTCAATTATGAATAAATCTCTGTAGTAAAAAAAAAATTTGCCAGTAACTGTGGATATTAATCAGATAATTATCGGCTTATTATCATGATAATTACCAAATAAATCTTGATAAGTACAAACCCCACTCTAAATGCTTTTATATAAATGTGTTTCCTTTACATACTTTTTAATACGTTATGCAAACATATTTATAATAATAATTAATGTTTTAGAGGCTAAAACGTCCTGGATAGTGCCATTCACCGCGGGCGGATTCTTGCACATAGCTCTAGTGACAGTTCTGCCGGATCTGTTGCGCGAGCAGGACAAAAAACAATCGGCCACACATCTGGCTTCACTACTCGCTGGAATAGCGCTAATGGCTATAATGACTCACTACTTCTGATAGAATTAGCAAGCCTTATATTGAAGTAATAATTAAATAACAGTGATTAGATATAGTCGGCAGCAACATCACGTTATACAAATCTATTTTTGTCCATTCAGCTTGAACCCTAATGTATTGAGGGTAGAGGTCAAAATTAACTGAGAATATTTGGCATATTGTGGTACGTTCTAGGAACGACACTTAACACACAGAATAGACACACCAAAAAATTCTTGCTGAAATATTTCTAATAACTGTAAATTGAGCAAATATGGTCGCGTGCAGAGTATCTCATTTAAGCAGTTATCTTGCTTATTTGAATATCCTATTAGAACTTTCGCATTTGAATGTGTCGTTGTAATTCTTAACAACGCTAGATAATTGCATTATCAATAATTTCGCGTCAAAATATCCTAACCGTCATGTAAATATGTTATTATAATATACATTTATTTTTGTAATGTATGATCCTCGAATATTGACAAAATTCACAAGAAACAACGTAATATTAATACGTACATACATTTAAGGGTCAGAGGACTACAACGTGTTTATATAGCTTTAAGCTTTAGATTTATACATGTCAATTGTTATTATGTTTATATAACTTTATTTTAATTATTTACGCTGTTTAATTGTATAAAAAAATCAATAAAAGATCAAACCCATAAAGATCAATAACAAATGGTGGATGTGGAACCAATTGTATAGACGTTAAAAAAAAACTCGTTTTCAAAAGCCATTATATAATTTGTCTATGGGGATATGGACTAGTTTTAGAAAATAAATTTATGTTTAACATTGAATACAATTAATTATTTAAAATTGTATATTACGAATTCAGGTGAGTGATTCAAAACTCCATTATCACATGACCTCTGTGACGATAGAAATAGAAATATATCTTTAGTCTGCAACATTATTTCACTAAAAAACTAACAACAGTGCTACTATCACGTACGAGTAGCATAAAACAGTATAAATAGTAGTTCATTTTTACAACGCCCTCTATATAGTTAACAGTGTATGTAATTATGGTTGATCATAAGAATTATACAAGCTTCATGATAATTTTACTCTTTGTAGTGATCAGATGATGTACATTTTACTCTTTGGATTGATGTCATGCACTCTCAATGGTATTGTCACGTGCCTTGCGAGTACTTAGTGACGTATTATTTTATTAGTTATTGTATCAAAGCTTGCACGATCTAAGAACTACCTAGTTGCTACTAACAATACCGTATTGAAAACTAAATGTTTAATTCATTTATTGAAATTAAATATATTTTAGGAATTGATTCGATTATATGATAATAATAGCAGCGAATTATACTAAATATTTCCAAGAGTATACGTCAAGACGATTATTAAAATGTCATATTACTGAGCTTTATTTTTTAATATGAATGATTTTATTCTATCAAAAGCTGATCGGGGAGTATATATAGTATTTTTACAAAATATTTTATTTTTATATTCACTATTAAGAGTTCCGTTTTCCTATCTACATCCATTACATTTGTTATTGCTGCATATTTGATATAGATTATTAGAATGTAAATACGAGTCTTAAGACTCTTTGAGATTATATACTCAATTATATTTTTTTAATATAGTCAGGTAAAACTTCAATGCTATATTCTAGTATTTACTTAACATTTTAGTCTATAGTACAAATAATGCCACTACGATATTGTGATAGTTATCGAGAACCATGTTACATTCTTCTTGTACATATAATCTTAATCGTATGGATAAATCTATTATATAAACGATACCAAATAAAATAAGAAATCTTTTTTTTTGAGTTATAAATTACAAGATAAGCAGTTCGCAAAATTGCCACTAGATTAAAAGTCACTATTACTCAATCCTTTATATAAACACAATTATAAAACAATTTATTATTTATTTTTCAGTCATTTTGATCCAAAATAAATAAAAGTTATCAACAAAGGTCATTATAATTATGTTACACAGGTTGTTAAGTGAGTCATCGAACTGAAGATAATTAATTTGAGAACCATGCGACATATTATAAATTTCACCTGGGATAGAGTGAAAGCGGAAGCTGTTTTGCTATATTATCAATTCTATGAACCGAACCGAACTATATCGATAGTCACCAATATTTGGTTTCTTCCTCCAGTATCTGTGTAAAAGCAATCATGAACGCCGTTACTAGTTTTAAATTATTTGACAGTAAAACTGTCAGCTACTGCCATTTCACTGTGCATTAATTCATAATCGTTTATTTTGATTTAACAAATATTAATTTATCAGGTGTTAGTTTGAGGACACGTGTATATTGGCTATTAGATTATATTAGATCTACTAGTGTCCAAGACACTAGAATATTAATAAAAAAAAATATATTTTCATAGAAAAGTGGCGCTACTTTTGCTCTCGTGGTCATATAATAAAGGTTCATAGAAAGGATGTACATAATATCACAAGAAACGCGTAACCAATTCATTGTTAATTAGAATAAGTAATAATAATGTGATAAATAATGCCATTTACGAGTATTCTAGATTGTCAATAAGAAAGTGTAAAAAATTAACAAATAAATATGAATTTACGTAAAAACAGCTTGTTGTATTATTATATTTTTGCAGTGACTTAAGTCGATATAATAGCTTAGAGATCGTGACATAAGTGTGCATGAAAGAGCTTTCTAAAGTTTGATTCCAGGACAGAGGTCAGGTGCTGGAACACCGTATCTGCGTCTATAAAACGTCACGACAATTATCGTCGTTGAAACTATTGTAGCCACGACGATAAAATACAGTTCGAACTAGTATGACGCATGGTGAATACTGGATCTTCGTTTGCGTAGAACAGATAGAATCTATAATCTAAGACGACCGAACTTGCTATAAAAAGTATAATAGCCTTATTTTAACAACTATAAGATGTAAAATACAAGGCATTCCATGCCATCTCATATTCCGATTTGGCGATATTTGCCGCGCTTCGAAAATCTTTCTACGCAAGATGACAGTAATGACGACTGCCGTAAACTAAAGACGCTATCACTTTACAATGGGATCAAATAGAATATGTTGTTTAACGATAAAAAAATAATAATAAAAAAGTTATGTCAATTTGAAGTGACGTGTTCGCCAAAAGTGCTATGAAATAATAACTGTTTTATTAAATTTTCGTCTTTGATATATTGATCATCATCATTAACTCTTTGACAGCCAAGCTGCAGGGCCTCAGGCCGGGTTTAATAATTTTTGGTCACCCATCCCGTGAACAACTCTTGCGAAAATTGCTTAGCAATATCGATCGTGCGCAGTGGCGCTTATCCGTAGCGCCACCGAGCTAAGAATTAATATTGTCTATAAAATTATAATTTGTATGATGAAAAATAAAAAATAAGATCAAAATTTTGACAACTCCAAAGTAAGTTGACCTCATTTATAAATGACCAATGATAGTAAATAGGGTTCAGCTTATAATGGACGTGTGGTATATGATCACGCGAGTAGGAGAGCACGCGAAAAGAGCCTTCCGATGATGCAATTAAGCATCGAGTAGTGAACGCATATTTTTATCAGATTAAGTTTACGTCGTCGTCAGGGCCAGCGGAGGTGGTTGGCAGCCGCCCCCGCATTGCACGGTTTCGTCTATCCGGGAGAGGCACTCAATTCACCCGAGCCTCCGATTTCCCATATGCAAGGGGACCAATGGTCCAATACTTGAATGTTCTGGTGACGCGGCCATAGCTTGCGGGGTTTCATCTCCCATGAGACAGTGTAGCGTACGGGTATTGGTGGGTTGGCCTCGGGAAACCCACTGGGCAGATATCGGGTTCACGGAGGAGAATCCTACTCACACCCTGTTGCTTGCCACGTAGCAGAGACAATGTCATAAGCTTTTCCACGACGTTAAAAAGTTGGATACACGTCAACTGAAGTTAAGAACGTAAAGACAACTCGATTTATTTATTTTTTTCTCTTATTACTATTTTTTATGTTAATACTATTTTTGTTTTTTTTTACCATACAAAGGGTTTAGCCGGATACGTATGACGAGTCGGCCCCCAAATGGGAATCGATATTGAAACTTATGTTTTAATATAGACTTGATGTTCAAACACGATTTATGTACTTTTCGCGACCGACTTCCGCTTTGACCTTGAGATAGAGAGCAAAATATCCCTATGCTTGACTATTACTGAATGTGATATATCTCTGAAGCTAATTAAAATAAAGAAGTGAAACTAACGCGAGGTGTTAGGTTACATTACAGAGTATATCACATATATTTTTTTATAATTTTTAGAATAAAAAATTACATTAAAAAAAAAAATCATGTTTTTTTTCTGAGTTCTCTGTGACTTACAATCACGAAATTAATATATGTTATGCTCCTTTGTGTGCTCTATTACCCATAAAAATTGCGTGAAAAAAAAGGTGGTGCAACACAATGAAAAAAAATTATATGTGATTTCTGTCTTATGGTATACCCCTGTATTATAAGGTTTTCACATTACATCATTGTTTTCTTTTCGAAATTTCACATCAGCTTGTTTTAAAACATAAGTAACTAGTCTTAAGAGATGGGATAATAGTTAAAAAAGAAATGAAAAAAAAAAACAGCCAGTGTTCAATACTTATTATTATTACTTTTTCGTGTCTATCAAAATACAAGAAACAAAATATTAATCATCGTCACTGTTGTAATTAATTACAATCGGAACACTTTGAGTCGCAAATAACTTAGTTAGGACCTCATCAGGACGTACGATTTTGGACAAATATCGTCCATATGATAGATAATAAATAATAGCTGCTACATGAGAACAGCATCCCACTGTACGTTCGCCATTGGGGCAATCATAGCAATAACGAAGAATACTATTGTAGTCATTACCTTCGGAAATATAGTGAATGTAAATTCGATAGACTTTTCTATTTATATGTCTTGATTTTACTTCTGCTTTGATGATATTAGGTGCTGATTTCACATATTGTACTGAGAGATTATTTTGATCGTCCATTATTTCGGCCAAGTTAAATGCTGCACATTTAGAAGTAGAAGCTTTTTTGTTAATATATGGGATAAGTCGACACTTCTTACAAAAAATATCATTAACTATTACGATTTTATTCAAACAGTCACTAAACACTTTAGCTTCTTCTTCATTCTTTATAATTTTTTTATAACCAGGAATCTTACACAGGTACTTGTTACAATTATTACACTTTCTCGACATTATTACTTAATAATAATTTGGTTCGATAGTTAATAATTTCAAAATGCTGATACAAAATACCTATGACAGAATTTGAGTCCCAAACTGCCTTCTTGTGTAATACAAATGACTGCTACTTTAGCTAAACAAACGATGCAGTAAACAGCTCGATAACAAGTTCGAACTTGTTTGTTTATACACTCACACTACAAGGCGCGAATCACATATAATTTTTTTTCGTTGTGTGGCACCCACTTTTTTTTACTGTTTTTTACTTTTTTTTCACGCAATTTTTATGGGTATTAGAGCACACAAAGGAGCATAACATATATTAATTTCGTGATTGTAAGTCACAGAGAACTCAGAAAAAAAAACATGATTTTTTTTTATTTTTATTTTTTTAATGTAATTTTTTATTCTAAAAATTATAAAAAAAATATATGTGATATACTCTGTAATGTAACCTAACACCTCGCGTTAGTTTCACTTCTTTATCTTAATTAGCTTCAGAGATATATCACATTCAGTAATAGTCAAGCATAGGGATATTTTGCTCTCTATCTCAAGGTCAAAGCGGAAGTCGGTCGCGAAAAGTACATAAATCGTGTTTGAACATCAAGTCTATATTAAAACATAAGTTTCAATATCGATTCCCATTTGGGGGCCGACTCGTCATACGTATCCGGCTAAACCCTTTGCTCTAGATACTTACTTCAAAGTTGGTATTTTCAGTCTTTGCCGGAAACAATGGTTTATTCATTGGTTACAATACATATGATATTACGCGAGTCTGACGATCGGTTCAGAGTAACGTGAGCCATGGCGTTTATTCACTATGCAATAAACGCCATGGCTCGCGATTGTAGTTCTTAAGCAACTTTCGCAAAGGTCGTTCACAGGATGGGTGACCAAAAAAAATATTATCTCAAGCAACTCCAAGCTTTGGAAGGCACGTAAAGTGATTGGTCTCGGTTGTATTTGCAGTCGTTAATAACCTCCAGTTCGCATTGGGCCAGCATGGAGGGTCGTGGCCCATCCTCCTTAATTCATAAGGCTCAGGCAGTTGACGTAAAAGGGCTGATGATGATGATGATGAGATTCAAATCTGACGGAAGCTCAGTAAAGCACCTCTCGGAAGTATGTGTTAGTACTTAGACGATTTCCTTCGAGTGTGGAAAGTCGAAATTAAAATATGAAAATATTTTTTATATCAATAAATAAAAGTCCACGTATCTTCCTTCAGACATGTGCCGACCGACTTTTATTGACAAAGAAAGAGATCGGACGGAAAGCGCTCGGTCTCGGGAGACACCTGAAAAACGCGAAGCGTATTCAACTACCCATCGCCAGGCTCATGCGCTATAAAGTTGAATCTGAGAGCTCTCGGAGAACTAGCTAGCTAGTAACAAGCGTTTGATCTCAGGAAACTTATGAAGATCGCTAACTGCTGATCGTAACATACATGCAGTATGGTATGAGTATGAAACTTCCTTTGATAGAGAAATGCGCTTGGTCTCTGAAAGTGTTCGCAGGTGGCACAACAGAGATCAAGAAAGTAGTTTCGATTATCGTATAAATAAGTTTTCACAAGGTATAATGAACTAGCTGTTTTCCCTCGACTTTGCCGCAAAATTATAACCTAAGACATCCGTGATGTAACTTCCCGTAGATAGATTCGCTACATAGATAGATACATGAATACTTATTTTATATAACTAAGTCTAAACGACAAACTCATCGCTAGCAAGCGATTTCTTCCAGGCAACCTAGCATAACATGGAAAAAAAGAACAATAAATAGCCGATTGTGCATACAACTTGACAAATAATGATAATTTAAAAAGATCAAAAACAAAATAAGGACAGATTGCTCAGATACAAGCGATAACCAGAGCGCGAAAAACGAGAAAAAAGATAGAAAAATTACATTCGTAAGGACTAAAACATTACTATCTTGAGCTTTGTGCACAACACTGGCACAATGCACGTTAAGCCGTTAGTCCTGGCTGCATCAGCAAAGTTAACACCCACCGCTCCGCATTAAGCCCGCATAGTTCGAACTTCGAACTGTGAAGAAAATGGTGCACGCATAAATTAGTTCCTTGTAACCTTTGTTTAATTTCAATTTTTCCTATGAGTGAAGATAAAGTAGTGTATGAAACTGCATATAACTTAGGTATTAAAACACTCGAGTCAACTTATTATCAGGTTCGCGTCATGCGATAAACAGACTTTCGTGTTTTAATACCCTTTCTTATATGACAGTTGCATAAACTACTATTTTACGTTAACCTAGGTCGTACCACGTTAGTGTGATATAGAAGTAATTATCTCGAGAGTAAAATACTGAAGTCATATTTTTATATGACTTGCCCACATAAAAGTTGAGATGGTTTCATATATTTTGTTTTCATCTCCACTATATGCATATAAATAGATCATTGCAGTTAGCACTTTAATGACCACAATATATTTTGAGGGCAGGATAATGAGGAGTTGCCTCATGCTCAAATAATTTATTTAGTAAAGGTTAAAATTATCTTTTAACCGCAGTGTTTATTAAAAATTAAAGTACTTTGCATACTTATTTATCTATGATTAAATAAAAATACATTGATTTGACTGTATTTTTATGCACACAGGGTATAATACAATAAGATTTAACTTTGTTTTGAATAATTATTGTTTATTTGTATAACACACAATACATATGAGCTTAATAATTGAAAGCCGAAATGTTCGACGCACATTGGTATTTGAAATTAAACACTACTTGGGTAAGGATCTTAATTTTGATACACTATTCAGATATTAGTATAGCGTTAAATTTATGGTTTGTAGATATAGATAAATAGAAAAGGGTATCAATAAACCATTAAACAGGTGTGAAATACAATTAAAATTAACAAAGCTGTTCAAAGTACTAAGAATAATATTTAAAACGTTATCCTATTATAAAAAAATAAAAAGGAAAGTTACGTCTACAATTTATAAATTTTGAATACAATAGAAATAGGTAGAAACTCCTTAAAAATACTTGAAAATTCAATTGTCTCATGCACCAAACGAGAGACAAACCGGTTATTCGGACCATATTAATCCGGTGGTTTTAAGAAGACTATGAATCTTCTGAAATTCGATGGAATTTCTCAGGTTGTTACTGTAGTTTGTTAACGTTACAACAAGTTATAATGGTATCTCAATGGCGTCTGAATGTGGTCTCAATTATTGCATATTGGCACTTCATCGTCTATCTTAGTTGATGTATTAAGTACAATGTGATTATTGTCATTTTGTGGTTAGTAACATGAACTGTATCTGAGATGTAATTGGAACGCCATCGACACTATATCAATAATTACGATAACGTTAGCAGAATTAGGGCCGCTGATGTCTGGGACAATTGATTTTTAAGTGCCATCTTAAGATAAAATAGAAATCACAAACATAATACCAACTCCTGATATTAACTTCAAAAATGATGAGGAAACTCCGACAAGACATATAAAAGTATATAATTATTTCTTAATTCAAGACGCTCTTTGCATTAAATATCATTTACAATAAGTCAATAAAATGACAAATGGTACACAGTAGTGGTAGGTAAATACAAAAAACTATTCTCTTTATTAAATGGCAGATCTCACAAGACGAAATACTCTATCCTTTCACACATATTATATCATGTCTTGTTCTTACTCGTGTAAGTTGGAATTGTACAAATGATTGCTCTCCTTTATTTAAGTGGGTACGATATAAATACTATACTTGTATTTCAAGAAAGAATTTATTGAAATGGGGTTTATAAATTATGCGAAAGTGAGTTATATTGCAGTGTTTTTAACCACTTTATATTAATAGCGTCCGTTAATTTAATATAAATAAAATTGATTTCTTTCGGATATATCTATAAGCTTACCAATACAGTATTGGTAAGCATTAGATAATAAACAGCTTTTACTCGACTACTCTCGAAATCTCAATCGATAACATCCAATTATTTAATTTCTTATAAAGGTATGCGTATATGTGTACCAAAATCTGATGGCAAATTGGGGAATTTAAATTTGTACAAGGCAACATTGGGGAAAAAGGATAAGACGTCTAAATGCTTGTATTATTTTTATTTTATTAGACTTTTCAATAACTGCCTCATAACATTGAACATACCTACTCCTGAGCGAATGTCGATCTCGGAAAATATTGACATACATACATATGGGTGAAATATTACCATCATCTAATGCTTTGATTGGACAACACCTGATCCAGCCGAGAAAATCCAACCCAAATGACGCGGAATCTAACTGGAACAAATTAAAGAAGATATACTTTATGTATTGTTTATTGCTAATCTCTACTAATATTGCAACTGTCCTTTACGCTTACACACCTAAAACAAATGTTTTAATTTTCTTTTTCTCACCATTCCTATTCTATTGTTTCCCGGCGTAGAAAACTATATTCATATCTTCTCCTTCACTAATACTTCGTTTTATTTTAGTAGTCGACACACCAACGCACTATATTTATTATTTCAATCTTTAGAAAAAATCAATTGATTTAAGACGGTCAATTCATAAACAAAAAATAGTTGATTTTCGACTTCTTTTTACAAATTTTGCTATAAACATTAAAAACAATATATCCAGCTTGAGATAAAAATGACTATTTTTTGGAATTTTCACAAAATAATTTAATATTTTCACAAATATTCTCAACAATTTATATACTTGGACATGACAGTTGTCAATAGTTGACATTTAACATTGCCATATCAAAATCTGAAAAAAAGATTCTGGTACACCTATACATATCGGTAGCATCTCACTGTTTGTTAAAAAACACCTTTAGATACTATCTTTTTATAGAAATAAAAATTAGTATGTTGTATTTGTAATAAAGTGTGATCAAATAGAGTATTCTGTCCACATTAACTTTAAAAATTATTTACATAGTTTGGTTCACATGACATAGACTTTCTCAACACTCTTTAGGGAAAACACCTCCTTTGTCTTCGGGCAGACGATCGAGCCGAGCTTCACCATCTCCTTGATGGCCTGTAAAAAAAAGTAATTTCATAATCAAAACTTGTTTTTGTAAAAAAAAAAAGTATTTCTGTGGGTGGAATTCAATATAATCCTACGGATGGCCCGTATTGCCACCACGCAGGCTCAGAACGGATCGATTAATGATGACTATAGATAGAGCTAGGATTAGCGGCTTCACGTGCCTTCAGAAGTACAGAATAGCTCGAAATAATAAAATGTCGGTCACCCATCCTGTGACTAACCCTAATGAAAGTAGCTTAATTTTATATGGGTAATCGAGTCTTGTTATTAGAGAACCTAACATCGTTGTAAAAACGCTTACAGTATGAAGTACTTCGAGATAAATAATGGGCGTTGGCTAACTTCGTGTTTCCGAACATGACCAACTCAACAAGGCAGTAAGCTGGTCTTACACAATTTATATATCTGAACAAAATACAAATACTTTTAAGTTTTACATCCATCCTGCTAAGGGGCTATGGCCCAGGGGGGTAAATTGATTATGGAAAATAAGCTAAGTATGAATTGTAGCTAAAGTCTGGAGCGTATGAAGCTTTTTGCTTGTAGTACGAGCCTTCTACGGAAATTGTAATAACAACAGTACAGTCCAACTTGTAAATTCATACGAGCTCTTGATTGTAGAACAAAAAAAACTTGTAAATAAGTAATTACATTTATTATAAAAATATAATAAACGTAATTTAGGGGTTTGAACACCACTCCCCTTCTCCCGCTTTAACTAATTTACTTTTTTTAAATTATGTTGACATTTATTCATTTGCAATAAAATTGTAATTGTAAAAAAATTTTTAGGGCCAAATATTTTTTGTTGATTTTCTTTGTATAGATTAGAATATTGTTTCCAAAGTTTTCTGATGCCCATCATTTATCTTGAAGTCCTATACTAAAAGCGAAGGTCTAAGTAAGAGTACTAAATAAAATATAAACCGTATTTATTTTTTATTAGGTTCCATAATTATGTCTTATTTAGAGTAGAGTTGATGTCTTAGTCTTATTTAGCTCGGCGGCATAGTGGATAAGCACCATGGCCCGCGATCCTTGTTATTAACCAACTTCCGCAAGGTTCGATCACGGGATGAGTGACCGAATCTTGACCGAAAAAAAATATTATCTAGAGCTACTTCGTGCCTCGGAAGGCACGTTAATCTGTTGCTCCCGGCTGCATTTGCAATCTTAAAACATCCAGTTCCGCGTTGGATCAGCGAGAAGGGTCATGGCCCATCCTTCTTTACCATCCAGAAGGAAGGCTTGAAACCCTGCAGTGAGGACATAAAAGGGTCGATGATGTCTTATTTTGTGTGTGTGCCTGAGCCCCTGCAGTAAAAGGGACGATGATATCTTATTTTGCGTGTGTGTGTTTTATGTATAAGTGTTACCATAATCTCATTACCTTCTCCCCGTAGACCTGTCCGTTGGGCAACACCATTGGTTGGTTATGTTCGTTGAGCGGTTCGTTAGTGATACGACACACGAGTCGCGAGTGCGAGCAGTGCGCGTGCGGGAGCGAGCGAGATAGAGTGTTCAGCGGCGGCTGGCACACCGGACACGCTGATACCTTCGTGCTCTCCTTGTAACACTGATTGTAGACGATCGTTAAGGACTTTACATGACCCGTGCACATATACGATCTAGCCTCCCTTTAAAAGCTTGGCTTCATAAAGAATTTATTAGAAAAGGGGGCAGTTCGATAGATTGCTAAAACACTTACTTATTCCATTTACGAATTATTTATTCCATTTATAAATAAAATTAATATGACTTTTGTGGTATTTTAAAGTACATCGAATTATCAATGTCTTGTGATAGTATTAATAGCTAATATTAGTGACTGTCAGCGCAAAGGGGCCTAACCCAAAATTTTCATATTCGTACTTTTACCTATTTATTTAAAACTTAATAAATAATTATTCAAAAATCGCTCATTCCTATGTCAAAATAGAGCTAGGCCAGTTTTATATCGTAATACGGGTGTAGACAGTTAAACGAAAATAAATACATTATTTTTCTGAATATACTATTATATATTATTAATGCTTATTATAACTTCGAGAATTTAACCTTATGCATACATAGAACGACATTAGTTTTAAAGGGTCGTGACGTTTTAGCGACGCCATTACAGAAGTGGCGCTTTCGTGGGAATTTTTGAAAATATTATCATACGAAATGATATTTTTTAAGATATATTTATAAAATATAAAAAATAAAGTTGTCTTAAACCCTATTTATTAAGTTTTTAATAAAATAAATAGGTTAAGCCACTTTTGCGCTGACGGCCTTATTTGTAAATTGATAATATAATGCAAAGGATATGGCGTGTTGAGTGCCGCTAAGCCCAGTTGTAGAGCAATGGGCAGCGCGGGCAGACGCGCGGGGTGCAGCAGACGCGCGTGTTCCCAACGGAACTGTTCCACGAGCCCCGCCCACCTATCCCCACCCAACAACGAACGGTACGGCTCCACCTCTAACCGACAAACATGAAGAATACGTTAATTACAACTCATTGAAGGTCGTAACAGAAGTTTAAGCCGTTAAATAAGATATCTTAATATATAAAATATCGCTCCCCATACATTCCAATGGCTCAACACACAAAGCTAAGATAATATCATATTTTGATATTAAGTATCTTAAGATGCCAAGCGATACCGATATATATATTACGTATCTTTAGATACGAAATATTATAACATTTATATTATCGTAAACTTAGGCGTGTGTTATAGGTTATGATGTTAAAATATGTTTTAAGATGAAATATTATAGCATCTTAACCGTCTGTTATGAACTGGAAGGGAAGTCCTTTACTAGGCTGAAATTTTTTAACCCCCTTTTATATTAGATTGTTACCTATTCTTCCTTCAATAACATTTTTAACATAGCAACATGATCCGCAGATTGAAAAACACTGTCTCTTCTGACGTTTTAATCATTCTAATAGTGTACATTTATTGTCTATGGAAAAATTCGATTGTCTGTTTGTGTGCATTGAATAAAAAACCTATTTTAAAAATTCTTTAAACAGTACAAAGCTACATCATATGGGGGCGACTTCTTAGGAAAACAGCTAGCTTAGCTGGCAAATTAACTTGTTAACAACCCCGGATATAAGTAGGGACAAACTGATCCCAGGCGGTAACAGGAGAGCGCCAATCATAAAATGAACAAGAAATTATTCTGAAAAGTATATTTTTTTCAGAATAATTAATTATTCATTATAAGAAAAAATTCCATCCATTCTTATTGTGTGAATTAGTCTAAACACAAATGCTAGTAAGAGCGGCACAACTATAAGCTTTTTTCCCTATTCGGAAAAACATAGATCCGGAACCGGCTGTAATTCATACTATCCTACAAAATCAATGTTGTGATGTTTGTTTTACGGTGATGATACAAAAACTGAAATTTTAACGTCAAACTGCACCTGTGTCCTTCGGGAACGCGAGCATTCCCATGCAGTGCTGTATGTCTTCGAGTTGACCTTCTTCGTATGTGGAGAAGTGTTTCTTGGCGTATCGTACTGCTTCCAGACGTTTGTCATCGCGAACTAATTCGATGAATTCCTATGATTACAAATCTGTCAATATTTTATTTTGAAAATAAAAATAAATCAATATTCTTGAATGTGGTAAATGTTTTGATTAGCCAAAGTCATTCAACGTGCGAAAAGTCACATCCTAAATCCATTCCTGACGTTTCAGACCGGATCTAGATCTGAACTGGAACTGACACTGCCTCTGATACACAAAAATACTTCAGGGCTAAGATTTTAACAAAATTATAAGAACAATTCATAATATTCCGAATTTACGTTCGAGGACAAATAGGCTAGGCCTTCAGGTGTCACATTAATTCGTACATATAATGCAAATAATACATGTAGGACATTTAAAAATTGATGAAAGTTAAGCGGAGTACTAAAATTGTTATGTCTTACCTGTATCCGTATCTTGAACTCCATGTTGGAGTTGAGTTTCCTCAGCTTGGATTTGTTGTCCGCGCACCACTGCAGGCAGCGTGCGGTGCGCTGTTGGCACAACTCCGACTCAACCTCCGCCGCCGCTGCGTATATATCTAAAACGTGGGACAGATAATACAGTACAGTATAGTAGGCCCAGCAGTCTCCAGATGATAGTGGACATATATATACAAACATATGAACTCATGGATGTACAAAACATCTCAGTAGAATTTGCTTAAACTGTATGGCACTAACAATAAATAATAAGATTCCACTGTCTTTTAAATCGATTAACGACAATATACTATTTAAAAATACACTCAATGGTTTCTTACTGATAAAGCTTATCATGATATTCGAATATTTTAATATGATAAGTTTAATAAAAATTAACAAAACTAAAATAATTACTTAGTTTTTAATTGACATTATTGTAATTTTTATTTTTTATTAATATTTGACATTATTATTTAATCTGACGTATCTATTTGTTTTATTATAATTATTTTCTTTTTCAATGCTCATACCAACTAAGGTGAATCATGGCTGTGCTTATTTTCTTTTTAGACCAACGTAACCATGTATGTACCCATGTTTATGAACAAATCAATGAATATGAGAACACTAATACGAAAAGTCAAGTTGTCATCATCGCACAGTATACTAACGTATCTGTTGTTTGAGAGTAATTGTGGGCCATGACTTCAACTCATGGTCACGAGTCCGAGAGTCGCTTGGAGCAATGTTTATGTGCCTGTATTATAGTATCTGTAATAGAGTGATCGATGTTTACACTAATATGTTATAAAGAGGAAAGGTTTGATTGTTTTTTGCATTTAATAGGCTCCGTGTTAAAACTTCCTAGTATCTAAAGACGTGAGAAAAAATTATTTGAGATAAAAGAGGTAAAAGGCCCGGGAAAACAGTTAATTAATATAACGATTAATATGTATATGAACGCGATTTTATAACTTTAATGATACAAACTGGGCCCGAGGATGTTGGCAAACTCTATTTGTAACTCAAAGCTGGGGCTGTGTATCCGCTCTTTTATTTCTCGGCGCTGACATTTTGTGTACGGTATGGGTGTGGGTGTAAAACGAGAACCTATCGTAAAAGCTGAGAAGAAAAACTGGTATCGCCAAAGAAGGAAGGGTTCCGGTAACCTCTCGGAACATGCCGCTGGGCCCAAGCCGATGCATAAACTTTGATGTAATAATTACAATACTTACCGGCATTAGTAAGGTCTCTTAATGAACGCGCGTCGGCCAACTTATTAGCAGTTTTATAATAACCGTTCCTGAGGAAGTAATCAACCAACATACGGTCGAGGCGAACTTTACGCCACTGATTCATCGCAGTCTGAAATAAAGGGGCCTTATGTCAATCTTGTTATATATTATATAAAAAATTTAATTATCACACGTTTCTATCCTTAACACAGTTATGATTTAAAGGATATAGAATAAACTAACATCAGCATAACATAACATAACATCAGCATCAGCAGCATTGTTTTTAATGTCAGCATCCGCATCAACAATATCTAATGCCGATTTTTTCCGTTTTTGTTCGTTGAAAGCAAGACCGAGCGCTTAAAAAGCTGGCATATGCTCGCTCATTAGCTTTTTTTGTCAAGCAAATTTAATTGAGCCTATCATTGTCAATTATTAAATGACCAGCCAGCTATTTTAACGCGACTTCGCCCGCATTAATTGGCTTCTTGACTGACTTTCATAATGATCATATTAAACCACTATCAAATTTATTTTTCTCCAACAGGTGTTATCAAATAAAAAAAACCTGCGTAAACGATGACGTGACATTTCGAGCCGTGTCGTTAGATTTCAATATACTTGAGTACGTTAACGTTTAGTTTATTGAAATGTGACGTCACACGATGCTCCGTTATGGCTGACGGCGTTTCGGCTCTTGTAATCCACAGATTCGAATCGCAAGTTAATTTTGCGAAATTAAAATAAGTTACAAGGGGTCATCCACAAATTACGTCACACGATTTTCATGATTTTTTTGCCCCTCCCCCGTCCTAGTCACAGCTGGTCACATTTGTAAGACTCCCCCCTCCTAGTGTGATGGCACATATTTTGCAAGGTTTTTGTGAAATAATAGTTTAAAATTCGTGTTTTAACACTTACATTCTAATATATTTTGAAATGTGACGTCACGAAATTTAGGACAATCCCACCCCCTTGTCACACAATGTCACACTTTGTCGACCCGCTCCCTACCCCCTTAACGTGTGACGTAATTTATGGATGGCCCACAATCAATAAAGTAAAATTGAAAAAAGGCGATGGATCATAAGAGATTGAGCTGATTGAGACAGCACATTTTAATAATTCGCCAAAAAACACCTATAAGCTGTGTACGCGCTGACAGCGCCCCTAGTGGCCATAACTATTCAAGGGACTTGAGTGAGATGTATCAAGTCAAATTATGGCAATTAGGTGTTTTAATAATAATTTTCGGGTAGTTAAAATTAACATCTGCTTATTGATTGCATTGGATCGTAACCTGTATAATGAATATATTAATCAATTAATGAATTGATCTTACTCTGACTTGAGGTGTACTCGGCTCGTTAAGGGCACTAGCTTGCTCTTTCAAGTGTTCTAGGCGTTTCTTGCACACATATGCAGCCTGCAACTCTTCATTAATAGCTTCAGATGCTTTGCGTTTCATTGTTGTCAACTTTTCAACCTGTGAAATTAAAATAAGTTTTCAAAAATCCAGAGAACATTCTGTCTGTCTATATTATAGAAATATAACTTGACAAACTTCATAATCTCAGCCAAGGTTGAATCAACTGCTATGGGCTCGATGGCCATTATTGTATTGTAAATCTTTAGTTATTGATTTATGTTATATAAAAAAAACTAGCTTTCCGCCAGCGGCTTCTCCCGCGTGGTCCTGTATCATACATAAACAGGGTGTCCACTTTCTGGCAAATCAGGGAAAGTCAGGGAAGGTAAAGATGGTCAGGGATAGTCAGGAAAAAATTTAGGTCAACTGTGAAGTCAGGGAAAATATAAATCTTTCCCTTTCTTTCTTTTTTCTCTTAATCCCATCTCAGAGTAACAGTTACAAAATGGATTTTTTAAGCATATTTCATTATAAATATCTTCTACTACAGCATTGTGAATACAAAAGTTAAAAAATATAATATATACAAATCTTTGTAAAATTTTTATTATTACTATGATTTTAGAGCTCTTGAATTGATTATGAATGTTTTTATATTGTGTTGGTGGTTTTTATTTAAAAATATAGGATTCAAACTATATATTTGGCTTGTTTTATAATTCGGAGTGCAACAGTTTTCTTTAGGCACTATATATGTATGTAGTAGAAATCTATTACTGTGATATTAGATGCCAACTTAACATTTATTTTGAATGGCGGTCCATTCAAGGCTTGTGATTGCTTTTAATTTTCTTCAACAACAATGCAACAATTTGATAAGACCCGGTAAAACTGGCACTTTTTTCTTAGTTTAATATCATGCGATCAATCTACTTTTTTCATGAAATTGACGTCCAGAGGATGACAGTCTACGCTGTGTTTTCCATGTCCGGTGTTTTGCGTATCTGCAGGTGTTTGACACTTCCCGGCTTAGTCAGTTGTATAGTCAGTATATTTGGATGATGATCTAGCCTATTTTTATATTTCTTTAGAATCATCTTGGCAATTTCTTCCATGTTGTCTCTTGGGTTACCAGCGAGCTGCGTTGATTTGTTGAAAATCTTTTTAAAGATCTCATTTTGCGCGTTTTGAATTTTGTTAATGTTAGTGTGATATATTCGCATTCCCAAAAGTCTTCTTAATTATTATCTGCGGAAACTGTGCCTCGTTAAACACTTACGTGCACCATTACAAAGACATGTATTTATAAATCAAAGAAACAATTGCACAAGACATTTTTAAGAATTCAAATTTTTAAGAACTACTTGTCAGTGGGTAATAAAGGTGTGATAAACAACAGCTGCTGTCACTTGCTGATACTCATATTTGAAGTCCATAGATCCAAAATTGTTTTAAGGATAAGGTTATTTAAGACTAACTTATTGTTCAATGATAACTTTGAGTTCCTTCTGGGCAACCAGTACATCCCTTGAAATTTGAGATTTAGAATGTCTCTCTTTGATTAAATATGTTTGGACCATGTAAGATGACGATCCAGGTGCATACCCAGATATTTAACTGAGTCACAGGAAGGCAAGATGTTTGAACCCAGCCCTACTCTTTGGCAGTCGTCCTTCCGAATCTAATATGTATCGAATTTGATGGGCTTGTTTTTATCTCCCAGTTTTAGCCACAAATCAATGTTATTAAGACTTCTTTGTACACAGTATTAAAGCTTACACTTCACTTGGACTAAATGCGAAAATAGCAGTATAATTAGCGAAAGTAGCCACGATTATTCTCACTGTCTCTGGTAAATCAGACGTAAAGTTGATGTACAGGATCGAGCCAAGGACCGAATTTTGCGGCGTTCCAGCTTAAATTTCATGAAAAGTTGATTTCAGTGCTCGTACCAGAGTAATTTTTCTTCTGTTCAAACGTGCCTGCAATCAATTTGCACACTTTATAGCCTTGTCACTTAGAGGAGTGTTCCATTCTAAAACCAAATTGGTGATCTGGAATAATTCCCCTGTGTGTGAGCTTGTTGAGCTTTCGTTTCTGTAGTGTTATTTTTTAAGTTTCGATATTAATATCAGTAGACTGATGCATCGGTAAGGCGTTAACGTCATGTAGTGGTTTACTAGATTTTGCTATTATAATGATCTATGATACTTTCATAATGATGGTAAGTATCTGACTCTCGTGACAGTATTGAACAATATATTGGGTACACCACCTTTTTGTGAAAATTCTATGAATAACTTTTTGTCAATCATGTCAAATCCAAGTGCGTTATTATCCTCCATATTATTGATTTAGCGAGGTGTTGCCGTCGGAACTGGCAGGTCAAAGTGAAAATAATCTTTATTCAAATAGGCTTCTTAAAAGTATTTTTGGATCGCCAAATAAATTGAATAGTATTACCCAGAAGGCTTGTTGTACTCCTGAAATAGCATTTTTTGAAGTTTTTCATACTTTACTATTAAATTATAGAAAAAAAAAGAATTATTATTCTTGGGATTGCATAAGAAATTTGTAGCATGGCAAGTAGTTAAATTTTTGAGCAATTTTCTATAAAACAAAAAAATTGATTTCCAAGCATGAAACATTTGCCACTATTATATAAAAACATTAATAAGCTTGAAGTCTATTGAACCTGAGCCTAATAGGCAGGGTTAGATGTGATAATTATCATTGTAATTATTGCGATAATTATCTTGATAAATATACCTATACTTATAAGACACAACATAAACTGTTTTTCTAATTTAAGACTTGTTATTAAAATTATCCTTAAACAACTATCAAAAGATTGTCTACGATGGAGCTCTAAAACAAAAAAATAATATATATATATATAATTTTTTTAATAAATAATATTTTTATTCATATTTTCATTTGACTTTTTTTCATTTTCGGTTGTTTGTATAATTTAAAATACATAACAGTTTATACAATTATGAATGCCTTTCTGTATTTAAAAAAATGTTGCAGATAACAATGGATAATTATCCAAAAATAATTATCTTGATAATTACGAACCTTGCTAATAAGTTAGAATTATGTATAAGTTAATTATTTTTGGCATATAATTATAATACTAATACACTTACCATTCCTCCAAGCAGCGAGTCAATCTCTCCTGTGGTAACAGTTTGATTTTTTGTGGTAGTGTCAATTTCCCCAGTGACACTTGCCACTTGCCTTGCTTCCACATCCAACACACGTTGAGCACTGCGGTAACGTTTATTGAAAACTTCATAAGGAACCTGAAGAAATATAGATAATCAAGTTCACCATATATAGAAGGTAAAAAAACAGCATACAACACTATGATCTACTGCTAAAATAACTGCATGGTAATTAACTCTTTTTCATTAATGAGTTCATAATAAACAATTTTAATAAATTATGACTGCATATACTGCAGCCTTTTAATATGAAAAATATACCTTAACTACTTTGACCATTTACGTCTAAAATAATGTAATGTCAATTAACATAACAAACATTCATGACAAATGGTGTTGAACATATCAAAGTATAGAATATCGCAAGTTTAGAGCGTTAATTATGCACATGTAAAATCAATTAGCTAGATGTTAAGAAAGGAAACATACTTTAAAACTATCTCTTGGAAACTTACTTTTAGTGTAGGATGTTCCAAACAATTCAATTCATTCATATTTACTATTTCAATTTTCAAACTGCAAGATAATGTTTATTAATATGAACAGCTCAGAAAAACTGAAAAGAAAACAAACTCAGCTGATTGACATATATTGATTGTCATAGTCATAAACACAAAGTTTATATAGATATTTGGAAACCTATGTGACTATTTGGCTCATAATTACTTTTTCGAAATGATACATAGGTGTTAAAAGATTGTATATGAAATAACTCCGAACAAATTAAACTCAAAAGTAAATACTTTATGTCTATCACCTGCTATCACCTCTTTCAGCAAATTTTGTAAAACGTAGAGTAGGCTTGCAGAAAAAGTATCGATATATCGATATTTTGAATTAAATATATCGATTTTTTAACCGACATATTGATCCAATGTTTCGAAATATCGATACAAAATATCCAGTATCGAAAATTGTATTGAAAACGATATTTTTTTAATTCTAATGGCACTAAAGTCGCTAAAACCCGAAACTCTCGAAGATAGGATCGAACGAAAAAAAACTATATTATCTATGACATATTTTTGTAACTTTGTCTAATAAAAAGGAATACTGGTAAAATACTTTCGTATTTATTGCGATTTTATCGATGTATCGATATTTTTCCTTTGATATATCGATGCTTATATTAATATTTTAATAAATATCGATATATCGATTTTTTGGATTTCTGCAACGCAGCGATTAGTGATGTAAACTTATCTCTATGTGTAAACCACATGTAAACGGTTATATTAAAACCACAGAAGAATATACTCTACGAGAAGAATACCGGCTGCATAGGCAGGAGTAGTTTCGTTTCATCCATGGGAGAGGCGAAGGAACTAAGTCATACAGCCAAATTTTGGGGCTGGGCAAAAAGGAAAATTTCTTCAATGTCTAACGCCATCTATAAAATTACCGCGCGAACTACGTAACCAAATAAGCTATGGTGGGATATTCAAATTATTATCATATAGGCGGGAAATCTTTGAAGTTATTTGGAGCAGCAGCGGTACTAGCGGTAATAGATTTTTAATGCACTAGAACTCCATGTTTATGGCGTACATTACCCTGTCTCGAAACAACTTCAGAGCGAGCTAGAAATTTGGCACAAACTATAACTGTTAACTTTCTGGTAACTAAACTTTTTAACTTTACACTTCCTAATAAATTAATCTAGAAATAGGGTCTGTTTAAAAATAAAATACCATATAACATGTAGTAAAAAATATTATTTATTATTTTCTTTTATTCATTACAACTATAGTATCGTTAACGTGAAAGACAGTGTCCATAACATCCATTATGAAGTCTCAATATAAGAAAATACATTTTAATAAATTTAATTTAAAAAAAGAATAGGCTACTTTTGTTATAATAAAAGTATAACTATAAAAATAAAAGTATATATATAAAAATTAATTCCCAAAACTTTTTTGTTGACTCCCATCAATGATATAAACAAGGTGCTTATGAACTTGACATTGTGTTGACATCAAAGACGTTAACTCAACATAAGTTAGTTTATTAACTGATAAACCACATTTATATAAAATTAAGTAAGATTGAATTTTTTTTTCTACCCCGAAAGATGAATTTCATCATATGTGAAAAGTTTTTGTTCCTAACCTACTTGATTTATGTTAATTACAGTTTGCAATAACTTATGTAGTAGAGCTGATATTTAATTAATCCAACATTAACATATCCAACATCAGGTACATGAGTTCTAAACAATTATCATCATCATCATCGTATCAGCCGAGAGACGTCCACTGCTGGGCATAGGCCTCCCCCAATGATCTCCAATGTGATCGGTCCTGCGCCTCCCTTATCAGCCACTGCATTGAGTTGGACCGCTATTGCTTCCCAAGCTTGCTTTTCAGCTTGGTTCGATAGCGAGCCATCATAGAAACGGCCCAATGCAATTTCCTGATGAGATTCCGCAAATTCTAGGAAGATTTCTAGCTGTCTTTAAGACAGTTTTCTCTTTGCCGGCATCTGAAAAGTTAGGTAACAAATATAGAAATGATCATTCAAGAGATATATTATTACAAAATGATAAACATTAACAGTAAATAAACAATAACACTGATTGACAAAAATGACCTTAATGAAATTTAAAATAATTTAAAGTTTCAGTCACCCTCAGTTTTCTTGCAACTGCAATACACTTTTTTTAAGTAAATATGGTTGAAAATTGAATTTAATTGATTTTCGGGAATATTTAGCGTCAGGTACATCTCTTTTGAGTGTCCAACAGTAATCAGCCAACATGTTCGGACATAGATGTAAAAATAATTTTGACGATGTAAACAATGCTCTATCACAGATTATGACCTGGTTTACTGTAAATAATCTCCAGTTAAATGCTAAAAAAACGAAATGTATAAAGTTTATGTTACCTAATGTAAAAGCTGAACTTACAGAAATTAAACTTAATAATGAAAAGCTCGAGTTGGTTGATTCAACAATCTTCTTAGGTGTAACGCTGGATTCTAAATTGCAATGGCATCCTCACATTTCATTATTGGCAGGAAAACTAAGTTCAGCTGCCTTTGCAATAAAAAAAATTAGGCAACTTACAGATGCATTGTAGATACCGCTAGGACAGTATACTTTAGTTATTTCCATAGCGTTATGTCATATGGCATTCTGATGTGGGGTATGGCTGCAGATATAGAGTCTATATTTATTTTACAAAAAAGAGCAGTAAGGGCCATTTATCAATTGGGTTCAAGAACGTCACTTAGAGATAAATTCAAAGAAATTGGGATATTAACAGTGGCCTCCCAATTTATATATAATTGTATACTTTATGTTAGAAACAATATAAACAATTATATTAAACATAGTCATGTACACAATTTTAATACTAGAAACAAAGATAAACTTGTTTTGCCGTCATGCAGGCTAAAGAAGGTTCTATCGTCATTTATGGGTCAAGGTGTACACTACTATAACAAAATTCCTATGGAAATTTTAAATTTACCAATACCTAAGTTTAAAACCCATGTTAAGAATTGTCTACTCAGTAAAGGATATTATACTATTAATGAATATTTAAACGACAAAACTACTTGGAGTTAAATATGGCTCATTTTTCATATATATTAAATTGTTAATCGGTGAGCTTCTTTGGCTACAAATGTGATTGGATTGACGAAAATACTGTTTTACTCTTAATATTGTGTTATATTGTAATGGAAAGTGACTCCAAATTTTAATGAAGTCATTTTTCAATCTTGACGCTCTGTATGAAATAAAACAGGGAGAAAAAAGCAGCCCTTGCCGAGTTTCTTGCCGGTTCTTCTCGGTACAAGGTCTCCCGCTGTAGATTTACGAACCGTTGGCGTAGCTCTCGACTTTCACAAGTGCTTGTAACAGCCTAGACTGAATAAATGATTTTGATTTTGATTTATCTAAGCCGATAGAACCTTAATGTTGTTATCGGCTTTTAAGCCAGATCGGGTGATTATTGGTTTTAAGTAGGTTTTAATCAGGGGGGACCGACTTTCTTAGTACGGATAGAGTATAGGTATATGATATATATACGGATAGATATTTAACAGAAGGGAGACAACAATAACCGAGCAAAAGGGGAAATATAATTTAACCCCTGCAATGGCAAATAGAGGATAATTATTATTTATAAAAAGTTTATTTATGTTAAGAAACTGTCTACAAAAATTAGATAATACTGTCTACATAGGTTATTAACTATGGCAACAATCATTGGTTATACGTAACATAAAAGTTCCAATACTTTTCCACTTTGTTTTGGTAATGTTTTGTGAGTGGACTTGTGAACGAGATAGTGACTCTTATAGGTTTTAAGTTTTGTTTCACGACTGGTTTCAAGACTGGTCTTCGCCTAAATTTCAACATGAAATTTCAACATTTTCAACCCAACTGTTTTTTAGAGAAGAAATTGTTTAGGCGCCGTTTTAGAGAAGAAATTGCTTAGGCGCCGTTTAACCGTTTTTACATGTTGGATATATCCTGATGGAATCGCTTGCCGTGGTCATCACTAACGGCTCCCAAATTTTGTGGAAAAAATCCAAATGACTCTCATTGAGTTACACTCGTAAGAAGTGTATCTTTGCGCAGATTGTAAATTCGGATAGTTCACGGTGTGTCTAGATTTGTGATTAATACCTTTGATAGAAGTTTGGCAGAAATAACAATCTGATACATGGTCTTTCTGTTCAGACCATATCATTGGAACTGCAAATGGCATATGACGAGATCCTTTAGCCCATGATGTTAATAAACTAACACATTGTGCACAACAAACACTAGGAGTCCAGGTTTTGTCCAAATTTCGCACCGGAAAGTCAAAATAATTAAAATAACAGTTTTTAACTAATGGTGTCAAATTACGACGTTGACTTTTAATAGTAAGTTGACCGCAAATGTAACAAAAGTTATCAGGATGGTTTACACACACTCTGGGCATCTTATTACGATGTACAGAAACGACAATCACAAAAAAAACCGTTGAATAAATTAAATTTCAATAATTCAATATTAATTTATCGGAAATATACGTCGGTAAGCAAAATTCGCGTAATCAATTTAGTTTATGTTTAACTGTGTCTATATGTGTGTCTATATATGTGTGATAGTCTATTTGGTACCTCTGGAGTGACCTGAGCACGGCCGAGGTCTCGACAGAGTCAAAGGCTTTCTCATTGGCATAAACATACGTATTTCCGTTTGAGATATTAAAAACAGAAATGAAATGAAAATATCTTTATTCAAGTAGGCTATTACAAGCACTTTTGAATTGTCCAAAAAAATTTTTTCCCCTACCACTTGTTCAGGACGTCTTTTAGCTGACAAGAAGAACAAGCGAAAGAAACTTACCAGCTTTTTATCATAAGTAATGACATTTACATAAATCATGTCATTACCAAAATAATATGTATTATCACAATAATAAATACAACTTTCAAAGTCTGTAGGACATAGGTTGAACATATAATTAGTCTTTATAGAACAAAGCGGAGGCTATTAATTCCATGCATTGCGATCCTTAAAATAATCATCAACTTTATAATAGCCTTTACTCATAAATATATTCTTTACATGAATTTGAAATTTATTTATGGGTAGGTCAATTACATTTTGTGGAACTTTATTGAACATACCAATACATTTACCCAGAAATGATCCTCTGGTTTTTTGAAGTCTGAGGCTTGGAACGGCAAGTTTATTTTTATTTCTTGTGTTAAGATTATGAACACTACTTTTTTTTGTGAAGGAATCGTAATGTTTTCTTGTGTACATAATATTCTCATAGATGTATTGAGAGGCAACAGTCAGAATATTTATTTCTTTAAATATTTCTCTAAGAGATTCCCTAGACCGTAAATTATATATAGCACGGACAGCTCTCTTTTGTAGAATAAAAATATCCTGAATGCTAGCCGCAGAACCCCACAACAATATACCATACGTCATTACACTATGAAAATAACTAAAATATACCAATCTTGCCGTTTCAACATTTGTCAAGAGTCTTTTTCTTAACAGCAAAAGCTGCAGAACTCAGTCTACTTGACAAGCTATCAATATGAGGATCCCATTGCAGTCGGGAATCTAGTGTAATACCAAGGAACTTTGTCGATTCTACTAACTCAACTTTTTCACTATTTACATTTATAAGTGTACTGACATGCCTCACATTAGGCAATGCAAACTTTATGCATTTCGTTTTATATGAATTGAGCTTTAAATTATTATTATCAAACCACTGTAGAACATTGTCGAGAGCATTATTTACATCGTCAAAACAATCATTACCCCTCTCAACTTTAAACAGTAAAGAGGTGTCATCTGCAAATAATACTGTTTCTGAAATTTGCAAAGTTCGAAACTTAGATATCAATACAAATATGAAAATGTACAAATAGAATATAAGTTGTTTATTGAGTTTTGAAAAATTATTTTAAATAGTTAGCAAAAATACTTATTTAAAGATGGATAAAAGATAAAAAATGATAATTCATAGAATTGTTTTTATTTACCTACGAATGAAAACAAATCTTTTACATAACTTTAGTCATTGTTTTCCCTGTATCAAGGAGTAAATTGTTATTATCGATCAAATAAAATAAGAAAGTGTAACGATCGAGGTTTTACCTTACACTCGATAATATTAAAATAAAAATGCTACGATTTTGATCAAAAAGGCCCTAGGACCCAGCATTTACTTAGGACCTAATGTTATCAATAAAGACGAATCTTGTGATTGGAATTCTATTACACAAATCATGCACGCACGACACACAAACTAATCGATAACTCATTTTATAATCGATAATAAAAAAATAATTGGTAATCTGTTGTCAAATTTGTTTGTTAAAGGTCCGATGACATGTATCAAAAGGGGCCTCTTATTTTGTGAAGACTATAGCAATGTATATAGTAATGATGTGTCGATTCAATTATTTTACACATCGATTAATCGATTCTAGTATTACTCGTAATCAATTAACAATCGATAATAATCGATTTATGTCAATAATTATTAAATATTTATACCCAAAAAGTTAATTAATGATTTCAAATTAATGCTATCGTATTTTAAAGGCTACCGAGTTAATAAACAATACTTAAAAAACAATTTTAAGACAATGTTTACTATATCAGTATTGTGAATGCAAAATTTTAGAATTAAACTAGCTGTACTTGCAATTTCGTCCACGTGGTAATTAGCCTTAGGAATTCCTTATCACATAAGCTATCTGCCAGTTAAAGTCCCGTCAAAATCATTCCAGTCGTTTCAGAGATTAACCCGAACAAACAGACAGACAAAAAATGTTAAAAATATTATTTTGGTATACGTATGTACCATGTATACATACATGAGCATTTTATAAGAAACGGTTACTTTCTATTTGTTCAAAGAAAACTGCAAGATCCGTTCATTCATTCATCGGGAGTTCCACGACAAAAGAGTGAAGTTACCTATTTGTTCGTGCGAGTAAACCAGGGTTGCCATAATAAGCAATAGAAAAACTACTAATAATATTCACACTCGCGATCCGCTAAGGGTTATTGAGCTATCGAAGTAAAGTAAGTAGATACTGTAACGTCCGAGCACATTACTATAGGTAGGGTTTACTCTTCGGACGGTTTATGGTCAAGTGCTGGCCGTTAATATTTTAAATTATTACTTTTTCTTATTCGAATTCGCGTGTTCGTGTTATGCTGGTGAATAGTTTTTCTTTCTGATCGAGACCAGCTTAGGGTGAGCATCGTAGTATAATTATTGTAAGTGATTAAATGTAATTCTTATCAGAAATAAATCAAGACTAAGGAGTGCTACCAGTTTTTTCATTGTGCCACCTACCTCCACTATTAGACTAAGTTGCCAGAAGTCGCCATAGTACTATACTTACATTTTAAACTATTCCGATTGCTAACGTTTTAAAAAATAATCAACTGTTAATTTTCGATTAGGAAATCATAATCGATAGTAACTGATTATTTATAAAATCGATTTATAGATTAATGGTAATCGATCCACACACCACTAGTATATACCTAGTGGAGTGCGGTATGGCTAGCCATAGACATAAAAGAAGAGGACCATCCATACCTACGAAAAAAGCGTATATGCCTAAACTTCAAATGCAAATTCTTCGATGACGGATTGTCATAGGGCGTGACCCAAGATATCGATATTTGTATCGACATTGAAGTCATATTAAATAAAAGTTAGTATTTCGTATAACTGCTACAATACTACTACTTATTAAATAATACAATATAATTTTCATTGTTAGGGGCATGGCTAAACTATTACCTATTACACTTCTATTCATTTCACACTTACGTACCAATCCTATTTATGATTATTATTAATTAAACTGAAAAATTCACGCCAGTATCAAGAAAATAATATTCTTTTAAAAGTGGCGTGAATTTATCAATTATTTATAAATCATTAAGCAATCTCGTATCTTGTTGGACATCTAAAATTTCTTGCGTTCTTTGTCCTTGCGACTCCATTGCGTCACTATAGTAAATATAACATATGTTACCAGCGTATGATGGCGCTTCCCACGGGTAAAAGATTATTCGTATTCCAAATTTCATCAAAATCCGTTCAGTAGTTTTTACATGAGAGTAACCAACATCCATCCTCACAAACTATCACATTTATATTATTTAATAATATAATTTTATAATATGATTGTACCTCGATAAATATGTTTCTTTTTCCTCTAATATAGCCAATTTTACATAGTTTTAAGAAGTATAGTACCAAAATATATATCTTAAAAGTTTTACAATAATATCAATCGTGTTTTATAATTATTTCCATATATATTGTCAAGTTGACACTATGCAATTATAATTAAATAGTTTTTTTAACATAAGTTTAATTTTGCATCCACGGGAAGTGTGACTACTGTCCAAGATAACTACCACGGTAACTATAATAAGCTTTTAATGAGTCGATTGACGAATGAATTATTATGCTTTTTTTTGTCTGTTATATATTTTTTATTGTTTTGGTGGAAAGTGACATTTTGGTCCAATGAAGTCATTTTTTATTTTTCAGTACGAAATTAAACAGGGTGCAAAAGCAGCCCTTGCAGTTTCTTACCGGTTCCTTTCTTACAGTTTCTTCTTTTCTCGGTACAAGGTTTCCCGTAATAGATTTCTGAACTATAAGCACAGAGTTTCGACTTTCTTATATGCTTGTAACTAGTAAGCCAACTTGTCTATAAATTTATTCAATAAATTGTTTTGACTGAATAAATTTCGCTTCCTCCTCATTAAGTGAGATACCGTGCGTACTGGTGTCACAATTTTAGTTCAGAACATCTTGTTTAGTAGTAAACATAGAAAACTTGAAACACCTACATAATCTTTGTATTATATTATTGGTAAAAGAACATAAAAATACTGTAAACTTTGATGAATAAACAAGAGAAAATAAAGAAAACAAAGTTGGTGATGAATAAGTAACAATTGGCATAACAGTAACATTATTAAAGAAGTAACAATTGGCATTTTATTTAAAAATTTGGTTAGCAAGAAGAAAACAGCCGATTAATCAATAGGCAAGCATACAAATATTTTCTCAGCACTAAAACAGTCTGCGATTCATGTTCTGTGAACAATCATGATAACGGTCAGCAATTTAAATTCAAAAAGGTAGCGTATTTTATGATGCATCAGCAAAATAAACATCCACGCCGCAAAATAATTATTTGGGTATTAAGATTATACTATTGAACAGGAAAGAAAACCTTTAACTATGCCTTTAATTTGATAAGTGTGCATATTTTAATTTTTATTAAAATTATTTAACTCATTTTATTGTATATTTTACTGGGAGTATATTATGATCAGAATTTTATATCTTAATATTATTATTTATTGCATTCTGATTTTTTTCAATTAAAATAGTCGTCAAGACTTAAAATAAGGTGCATTTATAGAATAACAAAACGACTATATAAAAAACTAAATAAATAAATTAGTAAAATCAAATGAAAATTAACTAAGTGTAATAGACATTTTTTTTTTAAATAAGTTAAAAGCAATTGTCAAAAATTCTTACCAGAGTATTTGATTGGCAATGCATCATCTCGTAATTTTATTATATTTAAAGTTCGATTCAAACAACTTTCCCTAAAATGAAGTGAGCAGATAAAAGTAACTTTTTCATTACATTTAATTTTTTCTGCTTCTATGTAACTAGGCCATTTTCCTCTTTTGTTTCATCTTTTGGTAATCTAAAATAATTAATATATTTTTAAATATTAAAATTATCGATATAAACCATATGTTAAAGTAACGACACTAGCCATGTAAACAATATTATTTACGGACCGAAATATTATAAAAATATAAACGAAAAGAGCAATATAGCATAAATAGAACACGCCAAAATACGATATGTATCGATTTATATACGCAATCATTTTCAGAATAACTTACTTACATTTTAGATACTGTTATTCCAAGAAAGTGTTTAACTTACCGGTAAAACGTAATATTGCTCGGTTTGCGGGATATTGATGACGCACAACCAATTATACAGCACCTAGGCATTGTTTTGCATAAATAATTTACAATTTTCTGCCATGAAAGTTATATAAATTAAAGTTATAAATGAAAATAACCACAAAACTTATAACACTGACAGCTGAACTACTTCCGAGAATACGCAAAGCAAATTTGCAAATGGCTGACAGGTGGTACGATAGCTACATATATCTCATGACGTCACGTAAAAAATTTTGAACTGTCACACTAGTGTTATCTTTGTGTACTAAAGAAACTTCTTATTAGTTAAAAAAAGACAACATGATGTTTTTGATGTCAACTTCAGATTGCATGATATTTATATAAACATAGAAAATATTTCCACTCTACCTTACTCTATGAGTCTAGCCATAAGTTCTGTTACAAAGTAAATATCCGATAATTTCTAAAAAAAGCAATTTTATTTTAAGTTTTATATGTGATTATGTAGAGAGAAAAAATATGTTTACGTACTAAACTAAACTAAGCGTTCGGGCCATTCGTCGATGGATTTCACTGGAAACTTGGTTACTGCTGCCTCCAAAGATTTGACATGGCCCGCTCTAAGCGTCGCTCAATATTTGAGTGACGCTTAGAGCAGGCCATGTTCTCTCGCACAGACCATAATTTATAGTCCGGACTAGCCGAAGGCCAGTCATCAAGCTTCATGAAGTCTGGAACATTTTGCTCAAACCAAATTTGGGTAGTGCGCGCCTTATGATCCGGGGCTGATACCTGTTGGAATTTCCACACTTCTTTTTTGAATAAGGTGTTGTTAAGAGGTTTAACTATCACTTCTATCACGGTATCTTGATACACTTTGGCTGAAGTTTTCACTCCTTTTTCGCAAATATGGAGTTTTGTAACCCCATGGTAGAAAACACCCCACCAAACCATAATGTATGCTGGATAATGGCCTCGCTGAAGTTTGTCCACTACCTCTGAAGCTTCTTAATAGCTGTGTGCATACATTCGATTATTTTGTTTGTTGTAGTGGTCTTCGATTTTAAAAATTTACAATTTATGAAAAAAAAATCGAGTAACAGCTGTTTTGATCTTTCGACTCTTTTGTTTTAGTGCCTGATTTAAAGTATGTCCTGTTTATCTCCGGTAAGCCCCTAGATCTAAGTCTTGTTTGATAATCTAAGAAAGTGTACTCGAGGGATCCTCATTTCTCTGGAAAGGATTTTCTGCTTCCTTATGGGATTTCGACGAATTCTGTCCTTGAACGCAGTAACGGCCAGGTTTGTTCGAATAGACCGCGGTCGGCCGGATCTCTTACGGTCATCAACAGACATGGTTTCAGTGTACCTTTGGATGGTTCGGTACACAAATATTCGGCTAATCCCTAGCTTTTTCAATGTATCAAAAATGTCGGCTGGCTCCTTATTTTTCTTTTTTTTTATACTGGGTGACGGAAATATGACAAACAGAAGAAAAAAAAACAAATGAATGCCGCCTAACGAAACAAAAATATATGTGTAAATGGCTGTATAAATTTGAATTTGGAATTCCCAACCAAAGAGGAGAAAGAACAATGGCCAAAATGGACTACGAAAAAAAAGTTCTTGTACCAAGATGGAACTATTACCAAAATGTAGTATAAGTTGAATGTTATTATTATATACCAACAATTTATTTTTAAAAGCTGGGAAAAGAAAGATATTCCTCTCTAAAATAAGTCTTTATTTTTTAGAACGTAGTTTAAATTATGTCATTTTTGAACGCATCTTAATGATAATGTCATTCCTAGAGAAGTCCCTCTCTTTTCAAAGAACAAGATCGATTTAATTTCTGACTAATCGAATTTGATACAAATCTTATAATATTTACTAACCATATAAATCCGTGAAAATTATAAAACTTAGATTAGATTACTAATATAATTACGTTATGTATATGATGTTACTTAGAGGATAATAGTTTATTTATAATGAAATTAAAAACTAATGATTAACTATAAGAATCGATATTACAGAATTAAATCGATTGCGACCTCACTTTTTTAGACAAGTATGTGTAGACGTGTTTCTGCGCAGACCGTTTTGTAACTTTGGCGGCGATTTTGTATTAACTTCTGTATTATGGGAAGCATAATAGGTTCCATGGGCAGTATAGAATTGAGGTTTGTAGAGAAATACCAGATTCTCTGGATTTATTAGAATTAGACTTAAATATAAATAAAGTCCTAATTATAAGGGGTAGAATTGAGTTGAGACATTGGGAGGAAACAATATTATGTGTACATTTTAATAATTGTCTGATTGGTCGATGTAGGTTCACTGGGATAGTGATGAGTCCCTAACTCGCGAGGTGCCTCGTTTGAGTTCCTCATTTCGACAAAATGAGGGAGTACTCGTTCTTCAATTTTGAAACACCTCATTAAGTTCCTCACTTTTGGAGTGAGGAGCTAAATGAGGTTGTGGACTTTTTGAGTGAGTAGCTAAATAGCGAGTTGTTTCGAATGAAAAGGCGACTCGATATTTACTCAATATATTCAAGATTGAGGGAATGGGTTAAGTTTTACGAGTTTTTTGGAACGATTCAGGTTTGTTTATGTGTTTCTTCGTAAATACGTATTTAATATTTTATAGATACTTGATATGAATTAGTCTAAGTAAATATCAAAGTTAATAAAAATGTATCTGTTTTATTTAGAAATGTATTTATATGATTCGAAATATAAATGATTGATCGATTTTAAAAATGGAAGATTTGACACTATTAAAAATAAGTTGCATGTTGTGGTCATTCTGATATATTATAATCTAGTAAAGTTTATTTCTTAGAATCTAAAGACAAAATATGTTTTGTTTAGCATTACCGTCTCCCTCCCTCATTTTGTACCAAACGGCAACGTTGCGCGCGCCTCGCTACGCACTCATTCGCTGCTACTGTAACATTACCTATCCTCGCCTCAAATGAGTGGTGACTCGCGAGCCCCTCACGAGGGAAAATGAGGTCCTCACTCATCCTCATTAAAAAAGAGTGAGTAACACAACGCTACACTGGGATGCTGTGTTCATATAATGACCATAGTTTGGTATCTTGGATGGGCAAGACATGAACAGAATGTAGCTGCTCCTGCAGCATTCCGTGATGAGGTATTCATTAGAGTTGTAATAAAGAAAAGAAAAATCAACATGTTATTTAGTTATATCCTTTTGACATTAGTATTTTTACTACTACTTTATATATGTTATAGCGTAAGATGGAAAAGTAGAGTTATTGAGAGCAATCTTAAAAATTCTATTATTTTTTTGATGTTCATTGGTTCACAAAAAATGATTTTATTTCTTACAGTCAATAAAAATAATATATCAGATATGGAGCAAGTTTGAAGTATTATGCGAAAGTATGCACTTCTAGGACCACGATTAGGCATTATCTGACGTGTGCTTCATATATTTCAACTGTAATACCTCTAACTTAAAATGCTACAATTTAAATAATACGACATAACCTCAAAAACATATTACACAATTACTCGATACTCCCAGCTTTTAAAAATATATTTAATGTCTTTCTTTGTTCTAGTTTTATAGACAAACAAAATAACATATGTTTCATCAAGTTACGTTTTATTCTATTTTACTAGTCCAAGCATGTTAGGCAGATGGCCATTGTTCTTTATGATTAAATTGGCCAGTACGACAAAACTCAAATTTAATATGTAAGGACGTAATAACAAGCAGAAAGAAAACTATTGTTTATGATTAATTTTGTGTAAAAAAGATATGTATCTTTACTTTTATTTAAAATTCTTGGCAGTGTGAAATTCGTTAATATCTTTCAAATGTCCAATTGAAAGGGATTGCAATAGATGTTAATGCTTCCTGTTTTGAATGTAAGCCTCACTCCTATGTTTTGGTCCCCTTATACATCTAAATCAACTTTATTTAATAATTTAATTATTATATATTCTTTTGATGATTAATGAAGTGTTCCCCTATGTTTTTTATCTAAAAATCTAGAATTTTGGGTAAGAAGATTTCGTCCATAGATTCTTGGTCTTTGATTTCGTATTTGTTGTCAAGTAGAGAAAAATAATCCATAGACAATTAGTTCCACCAATGCATTCTGTCGGCGCGTCAGCGCGTCACTTTCGTTTCGTTACGCAAATCCGCCATTTTGTACGTAGCTGGCGGTGCTTCAGGGTTTATTTTATCGGTATAGTGATTATTGTCACGGAATTCTGTAAACTTCATTAAAATTAACTTTAAAACTCTGACTGTGGACGCTTTTAACATATTGTGAAGTAATATCTTCTCTCCAGCTTGTGCTTTCGTGATTGTGAGTGTACTATATAATTGGAGCGCGTGGCTCGTGACTCTTTGTTGTTGGATTCGACTTATTTACGGTAAGTTTCCATACTTTTTAGAGTAAAAGTGTTGCTTGAGATATCTTTTAGCCTAAAGTAGCTATTTTGTTTATATAAACATCATTTTAGCAGTATAATTTACGACAATGCGATAGCGTCGCTTGAGCGGCAAGCGGCGCGGTGATTGCCGTGGCGATGGTTGATGGCCGACGACATTATTCCCGCAGCGGCGACGCCGACGCGTCACAAGTTGGGCGCGGAAACGTGTTGGTCTTGAATTGACTTTCTAGAAGGCTCTCTTGTGGTCTGATTTACTAGAAGAATATAATTGTTGGTTGACCTATTTTTATGATTAGAAAGTTTTTATCACATGTGATATTCGGCCCGAGTGATGTGTGTGTGATTTCATACATTTTAATGGATGTGCTTCATACAATTCACTGCAACACTGTAATTGGTTAGTATGAAAATTAATAATTTAAGAGAAGTTACTCATACTCATAGATTATAGATCATCACATAGATTTTGTCTTCCTTGTGTTAAAAAAAAATGAACCTGTGTCGCACATTAATACACAATTGGGTTAAAAATTAATTTTCAGTATTTTTAAATCACCTCATAGCAATTTGCTGTTGACTTTATTTCTTGAAATCTTATTTCTCTATTGTAACTGAAGTAATTCTAAAAAGTGAACAAAGTAACCTTTAAGTTCCAATAATGCTTTGTTCTTGCGTCGGAAAGTTAAATTACAGCTGACTTTTCAGTCAAGAAACTTTGAATTGGCTGTAAAGTTTGAATGGATTCCATTTGAAAGTTTGGACTTCCATTATTTACTTATTAGCTTATGTATTTGTTTCATGCTGCCATATTCTTTAAGTAAAGAAAATTTAAGTGTTTTCATATTTTGTATAAAAAGTTAGCGAAAGCATTGTTTATTTATAGACAAATTTAAATTTAAATATTCAGTTAGTCTATTATGTTTATGATGAAGTAAATTTAGTGAAAACTTTAATGTGGTGTAATGAAGTTTTTGAAGTTAATTCTGAAAATTACTGAGCTGCACTGCTTCTAGTGCATGGTAGACTTTATAATAGGTTAACCTAACCATACATGGTCCAGCTTTGTTTTTAATATGATAAATGTATTATTGCTTTCATCCCTAACATAGGCTGACGAGATTATTCAGGGGTTTTTCCTACAAAGGTAAGACTCGCTAGTAAAACAGCCTCGTCTCATCCTTAGTTTTATTCCCTTCCAGGCTTGTTCATATTGCTTTATGGTTCTAGAGAGACATTCAGGAACACTAAAGTCAGTCTATAAAGGAAAAGTTCCAAACTGCCCCTGTTAAGAGTCAGAGAAGTGCAATGGAGCAATCTTTAGGTCTGACCTGTTCAATCTTTATGTCTCCACCTGAACAGTCGAAGCATCTTTCCACAAGAGCACTTTAGGCAAGCTAATCACTGTCAAACACAGTTCCAAGCATTTACAGTATATAGTATAGTAGGTTTGACAGTAGGCTTGATTGTATATGGCGGTATCTGCTTAAAGTTTGGAAACAGTAATTGAAAATGGTTATTTATTTTTGTGGAACAATTAATAAATTTAGAGAATTTATAGGTTTGAGATACATTACAGAAATATTTTTACAACTTAAGATGTAATTATTCCATCTGTACAAGTAGTAATCATCTACGTATCCATAAGTAAGAACTTAGCTTGTCATTAATTAAAAACATACAAAGACAGTTTATGTTCATTAAAATTGTTATCAGTTTATGGTCTTGTTACATATAAAGTTTTCAGTTTGTAAAAGTCACACAGCTTAGTTTTACAGGATATCAACACCATTAATCTATTATAATGAAAAATCACCAAACTCAATAAATTAGATGAAATTGGAGTGTAAATTAAAGAAAATAGGTGAAAAACATTATTCTAATGTTGTTATGAAAGAGATTATTATGGTATACTACTTTAATGGATTTAACAATAAAAAAAAACTGCTGCTAGCCTCCGTTTGTTTGGGCCCATCTTCCTTATAGTGATGCCAAGAAAATGTATGTCTGTACATATACACTTATGTTTATCGTTGATTGCGAGGCGTAACACGGTCTGAAATAGGGTTACCAATTAACTAAGTTACTGCCTGCGCTTTTTATATAGTCTTACTTTTGCCGTTTTAATGAATGACGTCAACTAAATGGTTAGAAAACATATGACTGTGAAACAAAAGCACACATTGAGGTAATACGATTTTAGTACATTATGTATACATTAATGAGTGCTAAGAAAGGCAAAATAATTATTTTTTGACTGGATAGAATATATAGAATAGATAGAAGTCTTTGAAATTAGTAATATTTTATTTGTCTTATTTTCTAGACGAAGTTTTTTCGACTGTACCTTGTAAATACGATGGGATACTTATTATGGACGTAAGCTACGCCACAATTAAGAATATAATATATCGTGTACTGATTCTCAAAACATATAGAATCAAAAGAACATTTGTAATAATTATTCAAGTTATAAAAAAATTTCTGTTAGTGTAGTAGCCCTAGCAGTGAGACCACATCCGCTCGGTGACGGTTCGTGAGACACACACTAGCTCGCTTAACCGGCTCGCCGATCGGCTATCGATTGCGTGCCTTTTAAATACGCGCCTACACTACAATCATCGACGCTTAACTTACAACGTTCAAGGACCCCAATCTCTTTTATTTTGTCTTTATCTAAATTTATAATAATAATGTGAACTAGGCTAAGTGAGTCTCTGACTTTGTTGACAATTTAATGATAGTTGTCAATACATATTGTTGGTCCCATTGATATATTTGAAACGTCCGTGAATCATGTATAATATTGTATTATCATACTGTAATTGGCTTGGTCTTTTTCACAAATTGTCAATTATATACGAACAATACAAAGTTAATGCAAAATTTAAAGTATTTAATTAAATTTTCCTTCTTATGTGGATAATGAAGACATGGAAAACATTTTTTAGCCCTAAATTTAATTTTTGGGGTGGGTAGCAACATAGGAGGTTGTAGTAATCAAACACGCACATATATCGCAATATGCGACATTATCCTCGGTATGGCGCAATTGACTTTAATTTTGCATCATCATTTGTTTGGACTTTGTATGAGTCATAACCTTTAATGTTCTTAGTAACGATAAAACTTCCCCATGCGTTTAATAGGTCTCAGTAATACCAGTTAGATTTCTTTTGTAAGGAGTCGTCATTATGCTTCATATAAGAAACTATTATTTTACTAACAGAATCAATAGACTATTACTATACGTTACTAGAAAATTCTATACTTTCTATTGTTAGTTCCTTTCATATATGATCAAAATAAGAACTTTTCTTACTATAATTGTCTCTATTTAGCTGACTCGTATAATTTATGTGCATATATTAAATTCTAGCGGTGACATCAACTCGTACCCATCTTTTATGTTTGCGACTCAAGTCGTGTATTGACTTCATATGTTAATTTACATGCCTACAGTATTTTCCTGACTGAATTCAAAATCAAATAAACTTCTTTTCCTGTCTCTTGGTTATATCGAACGCGCAGTTGGTAAATCAAAGTCGACATGTATTTCTCACATGTACTTAATATATACTTATAAAAGGTAACCGGACTGACTTATATATCAACGCACAGCCGAAACTACTGTGCCTAGAAATTTGGTACAGGGGTTTCTTTCATGATGTAAGTGAGCACTAAGAATGGATTTTTAGAAATTCAACTCCTTAGAGGGTGAAATAGGGGCGTGAAGCTTATACGGAACATGACCATGGATCTAAAGCTAAATATAATTAATGTTAGGTACAGCTGTATTGTATAGGCCTTTATTACTCCCTGTGTGGGGGGAGCCACCCTCACGCTGACCGACCCATTAAAATTGTAATTATAACCAACGAGCTTTGTGTATTATTGTCGAAGCGATGTATCGATTGTTTAGCGCCCAGCCAACTTAATATTGTCCATCTCGGGGCATAAAGTTGAGATTGTTTAATATTTTTCTATTTACTACTTTTTATAGTATTGATTGTATTATTCGATAAGTTTGCCTTTGATCCGCGGTATGTTATTTTATTGTAACAAAACACAATATTCGACATGTAACAATTACATAGTTAGTATTGATTAATTTGAAATGTACGAATTTTTGTAAGTGATTGATAATACGAAAAATAATAAATAAAGGCATAATATGTTTATTTTGATAATATTTTTGGCTAAATCTGACCATGGCAACGCGGAGGCGTCAGTGGCGTAATGTTTATCTAAAAATAAAAACCTTGCGTATCGTAACAACCCAAGTACCTATGTTTTTTGTACGTTATGTTTTTTTTCTCTGGCATTAATTTAGATGATGTTTTGATAATTTGTAAAGCGAGGCCATGTTTTACAGAGAAGGAAGAGGGATCGTGACACGAGAGATAAATTAATATTATATTTAATATCAGTAGTTTAAAACCATCCGCTTAGTGTAGTCTCAAATGCATGTGCAAATGTACTTACTAAGTAAGCAATGCCTTTCTTCCTTGTAAATAAATAACTACGTTCTATTAATAAAATGTTTGTATGAGTAAAGTTTATACTTATAATTTACGTAAAAGTATTAAGTAGGTGTGCATATAATTTTTTTCTGTGACATTTAAGTTTTCCTCGTATAATGATCAGTGATTAAATTTATCGTGGAATGAAACTCTATCATAGTTGTTTTTGGCGTTCCTTGTTCTTATTCATTTGAACCTATCGCCCTGTTATAATAATACCTATGTTTCGGATATACTTTTACAAGAAATATTAACTATTTGGTTATCTATTTATTTTGTTTACTAAAAAAATGTTGAATTAGCTATTAAAAATCCAATAAAAGAATCAATTTATACACCCTTTTTTCAATGTCGTATATTCAGTACTTGACAATAAAGTAGGTATATTTTGCTTTAATAGCTCGTATATTAGTGACTTAGATTTTACTAGTAAATATTAGAGTTTACCAAGACGAGTAATTGATAAATGTAAGAATTTCATAAAAAAGAGGAAAGTTTTCAGGTATTTACCATTAAACTGAAATATGCTTAAGTATGACCTATAACGGGTAATAGATATCAATATTAAACAATGAGTATTTGTTAACCTTAAATTTCCATCACCTAGGACCTATCTTTTAATTGAATGTAATTATCAACATTTATCGATAATGTACGGTTATTATGTGTTATCTTTCACAGAACATCATATGACGGCCATAGAACAGTTCACTTTTTACCAATATTTTTTTATCTTACCTATACTAAATGTCAATTAACATTTAATAAAAATGTACTTCATTGCACACCACAAAACAAAAATACACAAGTTGCAGAGAATCACAAAAAAAGTATACTAAAGGTGGCCTTTTTGCTAAGCAGCAATCTCTTCCAGGACACCCATGGTGGAAACAAGATGTATCTTAATAAATGAAATAACGATATATAGAGAGATATATTGGTTAAAACATATTTTTTACAGCATTTTCTTCTCTTATTTTTGTTATCCATATTAATATCAGATGTAAAGACATTTTATATAACCATGTTGGAGGTAATTAAACGCTTCACTACATTGGTGGATCAATAAAGTGTATTTAATGACAACTTGTGTAAGCCATTTTCGCGAAGCCAGTTTGCCCGGTTAAGTTTTTTTAGGGTTTCCGCTTATTCGACGAGTTAATGAAAGCCGACGAGATGGGATAGCTAATTGGATTTCGTTTGTATCGGATACCGGCGTCGTGGTTACGTCTTCAACGAAGTTTGTCACCTTTTTGCGCTTTATATTGCCCCGACATACATTGGAATAGAAGCCTTACAACGCAGCTGAGAGACTGAATTACGATAGTGTATTTTTTTTAATTTAAAATGTATTGGCAACTAGACATAACCCGATAGAATAAATGGAAAACTTCCCTATTAAGTATTATGTGACCATGCAACTAGATCTTTGGACACTTTCTTTAGCTGTTTGCTGCGGTACAGCAACTTTATGACGAGATAAAATTTTAAAATCTCGGACAAACTATATTATCTGTGTTGGGTAGTACTCATCGACAATTAATAATTATCAAGAAAGATTCGCATCAACAGTGGAAAAATAGGCTTTTGAGAGTCGCAACTTCGACTTTGATCTTGTCTAGCCTGACGCTGAGTCACGTAAGGAGTGACTAAGAAGCGGCGGAGAGTGAAGTGTGAGAGGGGGTCGCTCTATTCAGCCACCTATTGTAGTATTGTGGAGGCACGTTGTTTTTGCGGAGAGAGCAGTGTCGTGTCGCTGGCAGGACGCGAGTAGTATACGTAGCGCATTATTGTAAAATCTTATTTGTTTGGGCAATAAGCTATAGAACTAACCCTTATAAAGTATGGACATTATCTTTCAAATAACTTACTATATTCCAAATATGTGAATAAATAGGTAGTATACAATAAATCGGTTTTCTGCAAAAGTAGCTAGAAAATATTCTTGGTATTGTTTTAATAAGGAAAACTAGTTTCTTTGTACTCAAACTTCATAATCGAAGTGAATTGGCGAAGAATAAATTGCCAGTATATTTATTTATTTTAAATTTTCTTTAAAGTAATGTTAATAATTATAAACACAGATTTTCTCTGTATAAGTAGGTAAGTATATTTAATGTGTCAAGGACAATAAAAGGGCAATGTGTACAACATTATATAAAGTTTGTTTCTCAGTAGACAAGAGATGAGTCAGCGAATTTATCCGTGACGCCGCATTTAGTAAATGGCAATTACTTAGCCTACACAGAGTTACCATGACCCGCCTGGGACTTGTTGCTGGTCTGAATTCATGTTTTTATCACTCGGTTAACAAGAAACTTTCTCCTGTTTAATCTCCTTATAAGTATATATTTAATTTTAATAGTCGAGAAATTTTGCGTTTTGTCGAAAATATTTTGAATTGACAAGATTCTAATAAAAGATCTTCATTGCACGATCCGTATCATTAAACTAATTCGCATTAGTTAAATTCTTTTAAATTCTTTCATTACTAATAGTCGTGCTCGTCCTGAAACGTTGTAGTAAAGGCTGTCCACGGTATGTTAAGCATCCTACGCCAGCACCACATTTCGAAAGCGTCGATCTTTTTACGGTCTACTGCACAAATTGTCCAGGATGGAGATGCGTCTAGTTAAATTAAATTGTCACAAAACTACATTTTATTACATCCTGCTAGAATTTGTTTACTATCAATGTCACTAGGTTATCTAATGCTTCACATAGTCGAAAATAAAGTGGTGTTATCAGTATTGGTGTATGGTATATTTGAATAGACGCATTCTCTCATTGTATATCATATTTTACTTTTCAATCTAATTGTAGCATAGTCTTATTCAGCTTGCTTAATTATTTTTCTGTACTTTTTTCACCGGTTATGTTTTTTTATTAACTATTATCGGATGGCTACTTGATATATCTTTTATATAGGTCAGCGGTGTAATAACTTAGCTAGGTAATAATTAGCTATACTTTTGATGGACGTGTATTGAATAAAACTTACGTTAGAGATTGGAAGACTTGAGTACGAATTATTATCAAGAAAGAAACGTGACGTTTTATTATTTTATGCTTGACTGGCTAAGAACGCGTGGAATTCCATTGTCACATTTGTCAATTCTGACGTTGCGCGATCAATGGATTTCTAATACTAAAAGCTTATTGTATCCATTACATAATTTTCAATAAAACTAGCTTAAATGTAACTGGTAGTAACCCTAACTTAAATCACGAAAGCACGAGAAAAGCGTGATTTTTCTGCTGTTAACCGAACCAAGGCTGACGCAAGCGAAACGATCTGCGATCCAGTTTCCAACGAATTGTTTTCCAAATCGGGTTGCTTACGCAGACGTTTTCGATCAACGTTTTTTTAGCTATGGTTGCCTACTTAGTTTAATAAATTGTCAGACAAAATGTTTTATAATTTGTGAATAAATTTGCTTTAATATTATTTTATATCTAAAACTAAGATAATTTATAATTTTTTTATTAATATTATATATGCCCATAATTTTTTAAATTATTTATGACACCACCCTTTTTGCTAATTTAAATAATACTCGACACATTATAATAGTTTAAATGAATTATCCAAAGTCATCAAACAGACTAAATCGACGGCGAAGTGCCAATACCTTCTAACTAACACAGACAAAATTTTACACAAAGTGAAAAAAATGTTTAATTTTTTGAAAACGTTAAAATCAAGAAATCAATTTACATGGAGCACATATCAATATGACAGGCTTAGGTTTCAATAAAATATTAATTTGATTAATAATCGTTTAGTAGGTATTTGGTTAGATAGAAGGTATTGGTTTAACATCCTCAGTGATTTCATTAAATAAACTGTACGATAGAAGGTATTGATTTTAATTAAAACAATAATTACTTTGAAAAATTGCTTTTACGATTGATATTGTTGTATTGTTTCGAGTTGCGGATTATCTTGGGTTTATGCAGCCCAGTATCACTGCGACCATTGCTGATCTATTGTGATCTCCACATACTACAGTTCACGGTCAAGATTACATTCTACAAGGAACTGTAGTATTTTCTTGGCCGTAAGTTCTTTAATATCGTCTGGGTGCATCACGTGCTTTCCCAGATAAATACATCGTTTTCGCATTAGTGACGGGCAATCGGTCAAAATGTGCAAAGGTGTTTCTTCTTCCTCCTTGCATCCTCTGCACATTCTACTGCCGCTGATCCCCATATTGTACATGTGTCTGTTCAGTCCACAATGCCCTGTGAGTGCTCGTACTAGTGTGCGAAGGTGATTTTTGGTTAAGTTTAAGGCCTCTGATGCCGCCTTTTTGTTGAAGGTTTTAATCAGGGTCTTAGAGTGTTTCATACCGGGAGTGTTTCTCCATAGTTGAATAGCTGCGTAGTGGCAGTATGTTTTCAAGGTGAGCTGGGTTAGGCTTTGAGGGATGCCACAGAAAGGTTCTGGTCCGATAAGGGCGTCTTTAGCACCCTTCTTCGCCAGTTTGTCCGCCTGTTTATTGCCCTCGTGTCCAGCGTGACCTGGAACCCATCGTAGAACTACTTTGTTGTTGTTGCCCAAAGAGTTCAATGTCTGTTTGCAGTTCTCTACCAGCTTCGATCTAGTTATGTCGGAAGCTAGTGCTAAGAGTGCAGCTTGACTATCAGAGTGGATGTAGATAGTATGATTGAGGTAGTTATTTTGCAGATTGGCTGCCGCACATTCCAAAATGGCGTACACCTCTGCCTGGAATATTGAGGAGTACTTTCCCATGTTCAGACTTATAGCCTTTTTTGGGGCTTCTCCATGAATTCCACATCCTACCTCAGGACCGGATTTGGAGCCGTCAGTGTACCACTTTAGGCTTCCATTTTTCCATACTATTGTTTGACCAGTCGTCCCTGTTGGGTATCTCCACAAGATATGACCTGTGTGAATCGATTCTCGGAGACATGGTGTCAGTAGGCATCCCCAGGATTGGTATATTGCATATTGAGTCCTTCAGGTACCTCAAATTACCTGACAGCTATGTCTTCGCCTCCATGCTGGTAATCCTGTACATACTAGTCATGTACATACGATTGATATTACACCCTCGCAAGTGACGTGACGCAACCCTACCGCTAACTTCACCCATATCACGAGCCGCGGCGCGGCAGCCGCTGTGAAAAGTTAATCGGCAATGTTCCGCGTTGAGATGTAGTAGTCTTGTACGTAGATAGGAGAAATTGCCATAAATTATATACGCTAATTTATTTAGAAGCTATTTCCACATTCATTTTTCTCCAGTTGTCGTAAAAAATACGGATAGGTGATTTCATGAACCCATGTGGAAAACGACCTTAACGTCAATGAAATAAAAAAGTCATTTTCTCGAAAAATGTTAGATAGGAGGTATTGGCACTTCGCCGTCGAAATAACGAATGCAAATAACTGATATCGACTCTGGTAAATTTAATAAGCATTCAATTATGTTTCGAAGTTGCGATAAATTACTTGTAACGGATCAAGATATGTCGCTCGTTAGTTCCTGTCCTTGTAATGGGCGATAGGAGTCGCCCCATGGACGACGGCTACGTTAGGTTTTTTCGATACTGTTTTGTAATCACAAATTTAAAATCAAGACTATAAAGTTAAACGTTAGTTTTTGTTAACAATGGTGTTCATTTATCGAATGAAAAATAATTTTATTATATTGTCTATCTAAACAGCTTTGAAAATTCATAATATAATACATGAAAGCTGTCGTTTTTTTTATCGAATTGCCATTAACAAGCTGTACACGGTTGCATCACAATATGTCAAACCGCAATTGATTTTGAACTCTATCATCATTGTATTATGTTTTAAAGTCAAAAGGAGAAATTCGACAGTTTTGTTCAACTTGACGTGCTGTTTGTTGGCTGCTGCTGCAGCGTGCTCCTGTTTCCAGCCACCTGGCGTTTGGCTCCGAACCAGTTTGCAATAATGCGTCAGACGTTCGTTTTCGCCATTTATTTTTGAGCATGATCTTCCTATTGGGACTTAAATCAAATCGAAAGCAAGCTTCATGAATATATCAATAACTCTAATAGTTGGTTAGTCTAAATGTTGAATTAATTTATATTAAGATGAGTTAAATTACCTGTGGTGACTTTCTAGAATCTAAATATAAAAAATATTTGATGCTTAGCTTAGCCCGTACTTGATTTATCAAATAGATTGGTATTTGAATTATTGTCCTGCGCATGGATTCACAATTAGTTACATTTTTGAATGAAGTATCCTAGTCTTTCTCGAGCGAGGTCCTCAAACTACGGCTGTATTAAATTTTATTACAATCGGATCAACGGTTGTGTAATAAAAAATTACTATTATTACTTTCATATTTATAATATCAGTATAAAATTTGTTCCAGTGATTGAGATAAATTGTTGACTAGCTGATTGGATATACAATATCTTAAGTTATCTAAAAACTGATTATTTTGATTTATTTTATATGGTTTTATTGAAGAAAATATCATATTATCGTAATTAGCAGAATTATCAATTGCTCAAAAAAACAAAAACTCATGCACTTTTGGTCTTGGCTGTGAAATAAAAGATTATTTTGGTATTCGATATAATGTGTCCCTTTTAAACATATTAAATGTGCTGTTTAAAAAAAATCACCTTATTTGAGACAGCATCAAAGTATGTAGTCTTGTAAATTTTGTTAAATATTAACTTCACCATAATCACCAGTGGACCATCTTGTCTTGAAAACATCTTGTTACCCATAAAACTGACACGAAAGCCACGAACATTTTCCAGAAAAGTTTAGATAAAGTCCTTAATCGGATCGCATCGATTTGTTTTCTTTTTCGCGAGTAGTTCGACTGGATCATTCAATATTAATCGTTAAAGCGAGTCGTGGCCCGGCGACATAGCTAGGCTACGTAGCGTAAGCGAGGGCGGTGACCTTGGGCCTGCCGACTCATCCCCCTACCATCCCACTGTCCTCGCCCCACTGCGAGACGAAATGCGAGCTGACTTTTGAAAACCCTATTCCTTTATAGATACATACTATCGTACATACATCTATCTAAACCTAATATAAAGAGGAAAGATTTAATTGTTTAGTTGTTTTCATTAAATAGGCATTGAAACTAACGGACTGATTTGAAAAATTCTTACATTAACGGGGTCAATATATGCTATAATTTACGTGTGCGAAATCGCGGGAAAACAGCTAGTACCTAATAAAAATTACAGATAATACCAAATCTTATATAAGAAATTCCAAAAATTTACTTACATATTATTTTATTGTAGCTCAGTGGCGTAGTGGATAAGCGCCGCGGCCCGCGATCGTTGTTGTTGAGTAACTTTCGCAAAGGTCGGTCACGGGATGGGTGATTAACAATTATTATGAAGGCACGTTAAGCTGTTGGTCTCGGCTGCATTTGCAGTCGTAAATACCCTCTTATCCGCATTCGGCCAGCGTGGAGGGGCATGGTGCATCATCCATAAGGAAGGCCTGAGCCCCAGGCAGTGGGGACTTAAAAGGGCTGGTGATGATTATTTTGTTATCTTATCAGCTTATTTCAGCTTTGCTCGTGAGTTAATGAAGTATTTGATTTTTTTCTGCTGCAGTTTAAATATTACAATTAATTTTAGTATGAGGCGTAAAGACCTCCTCCAACAGCCTTCATGTTACTACTTTCTACAATATTAATTAACCACGGACGTATCTGAAATTTGTTGTTACGAATACGAAAAGTTGGTGACTTGACATTCTTCTTAGAAATTTATTTACTTAGTAAGAATTTTATTGATTCAAGTCAATAAGAATTAATAATTCACCGTACTTAGTATTTACATTTAAAACTTGATATTTTATAAAAGTTAGCTAATTCTTACGTTTATTTTCTTACGTTTTGTTTTAATGTAACACTTTAATTCCAAAGAAATTAACATTGTAGGAATAAAGAGAAAATTAAATGATTCAAATAGTCATCCGGTCTGAGAACAATCCATTAATATAGTATACCCATTTAAAAGTAACATTATATACTTAAAACAGGAAATAAAGCATGTTTATATTATTTAATTTCTTATAAGTTGATTGCCTAAGATGTACGTGTAACTATTACAATTTGTGTGTGACTGTCTGTTACATTATACTAATCTGACTACTTCATCTCATTAAAAATAACATTCATACTCTTATTATATATGTTATCATATTATATATGTATGATTGAAGTTAATTTATTAATATAGGATTCAACCAGTCAATTTTAGTGTGTATTAGTTTGTGTATTGACGACCTCCGTGGCCAAATGGTTCGCATTTTGGCTCGATCGTCGAGTCTCAGATTACGACTGCTGGTCGGGTCAATGTAGAAAATGTTTTTTTTTCTATATTCGCTTAATTATTTCGAATTTTCATGTAATACAAGCGGTATAACCTTATTTTGGGATCTGGACAATGTACGCGATGTTGCCTAATCTTTACGTATTATAATAATAATTTATCTCTTTCCCGTTTAAAAGTAAAGTTAAATTACTTTTTCAGTTCGTTAGCAGAAAACTCTTTATTTTAAACTAACCATATTTATAATCGATTTCAAAATCCCAAAGGTGGAGGTTATATGTTCGACGGCGATGTATGTTTTTTATGTATGTTCACCGATTTTCCCGGCAATTGAACAGATTTTCGTTTTTTTTTTATTGGACAGCTTAATAGATCGAAAAATAATACTTATCTCAAACTTATTTAAGAAAATATAATTGAAGTCTTAAGCTATCCTTCAATCAATAAACCCGCAGAAGTCCTCTGCCTGTCTTTTTCTGTTTATTTATTTTTTTATTTTTGTGGTTATTCGAATATATCTACCAACTTTGCGTATTGATATACAACTTGAAACATTTCTATTCGGGAACGCAAATCAATTAATGTGTTTTTATATCAAATTTAAAGCTACTATAGAAAGTTATGTAGATATTTTTTATCGTATTTTATTACTATGGTAAGAGTGGCAAGCATCGGAATAATAACAAAAATTCCTCCATTCCGAAAAACAACGTGATTGTTTTCGTTTTGTATGTACACCATAATTATCATAGGACAATCGCTATAAATTAGTGGGAAATATAATTGGCGGCCTTATCACTAAAAAGCAATTTCTTCCAGTCAATCGCAGGTAAGACTGGACTATTACTTCTAGGGCAGTACATATAGTAATTCTGTCGCAGAAACTAGACTAAATTTGTTGTAAAATTGTCAAACTGCGATTTCAATTCAATAAATAATAATTTATCGAAACTAATATAGTATACAGGAGTATAGTTGTATTTTTTTTATTGCTTATGATGACTACAGAATAACTTTAAAACAAACCCAAATATTCGATTTTTACGTTTAATTTAGTTTAGAGAGTGGTACAACATATTGACACAAATGTACTACCTATTTTCACTAAAAAACATTTTCTGTGGATATGTCAGTGGGATTTTTCTCTGAAAGTTAAGCCGATAGAGGCCGATGGGAATGGAGGGGTCGTATGTGTTCTTCACCGTCTCAATGTTATCTGTTAATGCAAATGCAATTTCAAGGAGAAACTATAGGTATGGATTTCGTTGTGTTGTTAAAGGACACTAAAAATAAACAGTTAATGCTGAAGCAAATTCAAAGATGTGGTGATCATATCATGAAGCAAACGATCATTATCTAGTGGACATTAATAGCCCAGCTGTAGTCATGGGTATTGAGTAGGAGGAAAACGCATCTCAAAATAGCGTAATTGTGCGACGGGCTTGGAGTTCTAGCCGGCTGCCATTATTCACTTTTTGCAGTCAAAGCTAGCTCGACAGACAGCCGCTCTGTTGACTTGGTCGTTTTTGTGTTGCTGTGTCGGCTTGATACGGCCCCGCTTTGTCACTTTTAGACAACCGCACCGATTTCCGGTATAGCTTATGTTGCGCAACTTTTAAATACAATAGCGCGTAAACGTACGCCATTTTTATTTATAAAGATATCAGAAAATATTTTGGATACAACTAAATATTAATTTCTTTACAATTGTTACATATTTTAACATAGTTTATACAAAAGTACTCTTTCAGTTCAGCCCTGCGATTCTGTAAAACTCCAAACCCGAATTCGAATTCTCTCAGGTGTCCGAATTGACTTCAAAAAGAGGCATACGCTCAACCTTGAATTGGTAATAACTAATAACGTTTCGTAGCATAAGTGAAGTGAGTTACGAAATGATATAGGAATAGAATATCTGAGACACGTGTATTCAATCAATTTTGTTTTGTATTTTTATACAAAAAAAAAAATGGAATCAATAGAATTTTTACACTAAATGACGTGAATTCGGACACATGAGTGAATTCGAATTCGGGTCTGGATTTTTACAGAATCGCAGGGCTGTACCATTCTAATATACATTTGTAACGTGTTTATTATCTTATATAATTGTAATTTCCTCTCGAAGGTATATTTTTTATTCTCAATTTTTTTTTTCTAGTGCATCAAACTTTTAGAAGCATAATAAATAATGAAATAACGGCAGCTATAACTGCAAAATCTATTTTAGAGCCAATTTAGAGAAGTCGTTTCTGAGGAACAATTGAAGAGTAAAAACCTGTATTGTAGTTTTGAACTCTTTTAAATTGTATTTTGCATATAAAGGTGGTTGGTCCTATTATATATATTTTTATAAGTAATTAAAATACAATTCTTAACTTTGCGACTCTGAAGTTAGTGTTTATAGGCGGGAACCATACTTACTTGCATTGCAACCCCGCACTCGCACATACTAAAAACTGCGTCGACAATTTCACAGCCACAAAGTTCCCCGAAATAAACTGTATAGTTATTATTACAAATGTCCATCCCATTTGGAAAGATTAAAATAAGTGAGGCAAAACTAGATCACATTACATGCCCATAAAATATTACATTGTACCCTAACATGCGAATTCATGTGAAGATTACAACTCAAATCTTTCATTCGTGTTGTGTTATCGTGTGTTGCGCAATTGCCGCCTGTAATAAACACGTGTTATCTCGGTATTCTAGAAGTAACGGACGTCAACGTAGCATTGCGCCCGCGTCCGATAGACCACGACGGCCGTCTTAACTGTTCGACTTCTGTCGCACAAATCTGTTGCTGGGTGAATTGTCGTTAGTCGCGTCGGCAGTATTCTAAAGCGATATTTCGCTTTAGAATGGCAAAGATGCTAATACACCTTCGTTCACTGTATTTAAATAGCAAGATCGATATTCGTTTATTGTACACAATTGTGATATTTACCTGCGATTATAGACGACGTCATCGGTCGCCACACGTGACGGAGCGGGGTGATTGTCCGTGTGTGAGTGCGCGCCACGATCACATGGAATTTAGCGATTATGCCACCTACCTACCTACATACATATACAGTGAAACGGAACGAGTGCGTCCGTTCATTGGTAATAATAATTTAGACAGTTCTTTTTGTTATTCGTGGCCCGAGCGCTTGCTAATTTGATATCATCGAGCGGCGATGGATAAACACTAGCGAAACAGACGCTCGGCGGGCGAGTCGTGGCATTCAACGTCACCATTTTTACTATTGTTATCGTTACAAGGAGAACTTCTCTTTGTATGACCGGTTACCAGTTTGCACTGGTGAGATTGTTTGTGCCGGCAAACGTTCTATCAGGTACGTCGGCCACGTAATTTCATCTCAGTGTAGTAAACAATTAATACACATACATAACAATACTGCGTTTGACACGAAAGAGTTTTAGCAAGGAAAACAACTCTTCCACAATTTAAATAAAATTAATATGCCGCTTGTGCTATTTTCTCTTACTTTTAACATAATCTGATTTACAACTAGGCATATTTACTTGAGAATATGCAACAACAGTACTGTTGTTAGATAATTGGTTTTATTTTTAGGATCAACAAATCTAAACGGATAAGCTATTTAGATTGTTTCTAAATTTACTATGCAGTTAAGGATTCTGATCTTTATTTTTTACAAAAAAGTAATAGTTGTTACTCAACTATTTAAATAAATCACTTTTCAAAGGAAAGCACGTTTATATTACAATGAATTTATAAAACGTGCTTATAAATATTGCAATGATGATGCGAAAATATTTCAAAGGTGATGTCATCAGATTAAAATATGATGATGGCATGTGCGCTTTTCATAACAATAATAGTATAATTAAAAATAGTTTTTTCTTGGTTGTTTCGAATATTATCGTTATCATTCTTATCATAACAACGAGTGCGTGATACGAATCATGTATTAATGGAACAAGTGGAAGTTAATTCCATTACCAAAACCACACTAAGGCGCGTCGTGGGGTTTTTTGTGTTAGCAAACTATGTCAAATGACATAAACTGTATAAGTAATATATGTGCCATTTGACGGTATTCTAGTGGGGTTTGTAATAGATTATTAGCCGACCGTTTTATATTTGTTTTTACTTTTTACGTCTAAAAAGGTAAAGTAAAGTATAAAGGGTGAAAAAATCTGATAATAATTCTCACTACCTTAATAGATTGATGTTGTGTTATCGTGAAAAAATCTGATAATAATTCTCACTACCTTAATAGATTGAGTAAAAGGCTCTTTTTTTTATTTATTCAATTTTAAAAAATCTTGTATCAATGAAAGAGGTCGTAACGTTATATAAATTTTACTTTCTTTTCAAAAATTCGTTTCTTCACGGTTCTCGATCTAAGCTAAAAAATTTCCTTAAATGCGGTGTAATGGTGTATACAACTTTGGTATTGATTGGGGAATATAGTCGGTCTTTGAAGTTTTTTTTAATATGTGGAAAAACATAAATATATGTATACGTTTATGACATTTGACATACGTTTTAGATATATACATTTTAAACAATTCCAAACTTTCTTATTTCTCAAGACATGTTATCACCGTTGTTTATAGAACAACCTTGATTCTTGGGATTAGTATAATAATTATAATTCATTTCAAATATCTGTTGACATACATTAATTACCACTATATTATACATATATAATGATCTCCGTTGTTGATCTACGATGAACCGGTACTTCAGCAAACGGTGCTACCACTCTTATTTAACAGAGACAGTTTAAAAATGAACTGTTTTTGTTACCCTATTGCGCAACGCAAAAGAGGGTAATGTGTTTATGAGTATTGTAGAGACCAAATGGCTTGGCCAATTTTAATGATTTATACGTCAATCGGTTACTCTTAACCTTGCGAGTGTCACTACTAACAGTAATCAAAATTCTTTTTTAGGGAACCCTACATGTAAAGTGCGCATGATTTTTTATTTTGGCGATTTCCCTTTAATGTGGTATTGTTGGATAAAGTCTTTCAAAAATATTAGAAGTGTGCGAAGACCGTTTTTATATATAATTTATTATAAGTATAGATGAGCCGTTCGCAAAATATTAAGCTTTAAAGCGCAAAGAACTACTTTGGATCGAGCTGTGGTTGACTTAAGTTTGCGAATTATTGTAAAATTTTTAATAAACTCCCTCAATGAAATGACAAAGTCGTGAAATTTACCGTCTTATAGTTCTAATAACGAAGTCGATGAGAATTAACTACAAAGTGTAAAATAAAAATTTCATTATAAAAAACAATAAACTCCACTGCGTGAAAACAAAAGAAAGAATTGAAAAAATATATAATTACTTTCGCTAAAACTAAAAAGAAAAATAAGCCCAGTAGCTCGGAATGTTATTTCGGAATGCCTTTGTATGTAACTAACTAGCTTTGTGGTCCTTAGGGAATTACTAGGGTATTTGGATATCGATTCATATCATGTCACGGATATAGATACAACGAGAAATTAGCTATGGTGATGTGGAGAGAGCTATGGTGAAGTTTTTATTCCACATACAAACTTCCCTCCTATCTCCATTCCTTTATTTGCTGATTCGGGATAAAATATAGCCTATGTTCACTGCATATGATGTGGCTTCCCGTGGGTGAAAGAAATTTTAATTAAAGGACATAATAAAAGGTCCCTATTCGATGCAAACAACAAATCTTTCCTTTTTATAATATATAAGTACAGATGCGTCTTTTACGTTTTTTCAGAGCATATTCAGTGTAAATAAACCGACTGACAAGATGACCATATGTTAATTTTGGTCGAAAGCGCGCTTTTTAAGATGCATCGGCATGTTGGATTTATGAATTTCCGGCATTTGTCCAAAACTCTAGCTCTAGCTTCTGCGCTTTATGTCATCGCTAAAGTCGTTTTTTATGTTAATTTTTGGACATATTTAGTGATTTCTGCTAGTTTAATGCCATCGATTTGAATACATCGTGTTATTGACCTATTTGCCATAACCTTTGCTTTTGCTAGGTTCATGTTCAAACCAACTCTTCGACATGCATTAGCTTACGACAATAGGATAAGCTGAATCGCATCCCCGGTTTTAGCAAAGAAAGTTCTAGTGTTGGTAGTATGTATTTATAGAAGACGGGTGTATGTAATAGAACGGTACCACTAGACGCATTTAACCTTTGCACTTGTGACATTTCGCAAGGGAATCCGGTATGTTCTCTATTTGAAGATGTCTTGGGAAAGTCGTGATTTCTGAATCGCATTACATTGCATTACATTCACACAATGTCTCTAAACTCTGACTGAAGCATCGTTAATATAAACATACTTCATATTCGCTAATAAGACGATTACGTGGTTTGCACCTCTGTTGCTACTGAAAAATATTTTTTAGGAAAAATGCTTAAAAATTATGATAGGAAGAAGTGAAAAATTACGTACATATTCGCTGTATATATATAATTATGTGTAATGTTATTTATATTTTTAGTATGTTTATGATTAGTTTAGTATTTTTTGTTGTAGTTTTTTGTTTTTATTGCTCTGTACCGCCAACGTGTTTGTCTGTTTTCCCAAAGGTTGACTGGCAGAGTCCGCCTTTTGTACCATTATATTGGTCAATAAAGTTCAATAAATAAATAAGAAATGCATAGCATAATGTATAGCATTTTTCATTAAGAATATATATATATAAATATATCATCGCTATATATATATATTCTTAATGAAAAATGCTTAAAAAATCCACTTCTTATTTATTTATTGAACTTTTAATTTTACATGTTTTTATACCCATATTATAAAAAAAAAACAATAATTTTTGAATGTTAGTCTATGCACACGAAATGAATTGTTGATTATCTATTGTGCTTTTATGGTCATATTGCAATCTCCAGGAAATATGGTGTAATTAATTTTAAATTCGATCATGTGGTGGCATTGACTGGGACAGTCTACGAACGCAATCGCGTTAATTTATTGATGTTTATTGTCGACACGTACCCGCGAGACGAATTTAGTGATTACGCTCCACAAAATTGCTCTGTCACTCTCCCTTCTAAAAATATTGCACTTGGCACTGAATGAAACGGCGTTAACTCTTTGAACTGAAGCCAAGTTATACTTTATAATCGCGCTCTTATCTCTCCGATACATTATTGCACCTTGTTAAAGGTCGATGTGAAACAGATTTTAAAAACGTTAACTTTAATTGTAATACAATAGTGATAAAATTGATCGAAACCAATTATGAAATGATGAAAGTGTAAATGTCGACTTGAAAGTTTTCTCTCTAGGTAAAACATAGATTGTGACGAACTGTAGCAGCAACAGAGTATTTACTAGCATATTTCGCGCCTCTGACAACGGCGGCGCCGCGGCCGGACGGACCGACCTTCGCGGAGGCCGTTCGTTCCCGGCATTATTGATTTTTTATGCGCATTGTCCGTGCCGGCCGCCGCCGTTGCGACGCCCTCACGCGGACCTCGGGTGACACGCCATAAGGTACTAAGCCCGAGGCTTCCTCTTGTTATTGTTAGTAAAGGAATATCTTATTTACGAATGTAATTTTTTTAAAGAAAAATCGTTTACTTTTTCCGTTTTTGCCATGTTCTCCAATGGTAAATATCATGTTTGAACAAAGTTGTGTGTGTCATAGCATTATCAGATTTTAAGAAAATATTTTTACACTGTTGTAATAAAACATGGCGTTCAAAGGGGGAGGCCTATGTTCAGCAGTGGACGTCTTCCGGCTGATGATGATGATGATGATGATGAATAAAACATGCGAATAGGACACTTCAAACTTAGTTATAGCATGTCATGGCTTTATGATATAGTTTTTCTAAATCATAAATAACAAGAAAAAGGGATGACGACTGTAAAAAAAGAAATTCTATTTAGTCCGTCAGTCAGATAATAGAAATATGTATATCGGACACGTATTTTTTTTTTTTGCTTCAGTCTAAACAAGAAATGCCTTAAATAATGTGTATTAAAGTTGAGGACTGGAGGCTCACGACGTCATAGTTTTGAAGAAAATGTACAAAAGCGTGATTGAACTCAATGTATCGCCATAATTTATTGATTGCACAAAAAATGTGTTTAATTAATATAACAAACAAACAAAAATAATTAAAAAAATAATAAAGTAAGTAAAAACATTAAATTGATACTCAGATAAAACGCCTTTATTCGTTAGCATTTTGCAATTATGTAACATTTAAAATCGCAGTCAATTTGAATGGTCCTGAAACACAATAAAACGTCGTAACTTAAAGTAATATTTGTGTCTAACGTTTAGCCTTAGACAATTTCAATTCGATATCGGTCATTTAATATTTTAACAAGTCTCTAAAAAAGTCGCGGTCGTAATCGCTATCACATTAAATAGTTGTAGGGTGAAGTTAGTGATTATAATTCAAATTGAAAGCCACATATTTTAAATTTAGATAATAAGTCCCCTGTCAAATCAACCAAGAAATAAAGTTTAGGTTGGTGTTGCTAACTTGATGAAAGCTTTAAAAGAGAAATCGTATCCACTTTCCCTTAACTGTTAACCAAAATGCATACTTAGTTTAATTATGCTCTAGTGTTAACTAATAGATTTTATGCTTCTGTTTCAGGTCCAAGAGTATCGGCGCGTCTTAAGACTGTTGTAAGTTTTTTTATTAATTCCTGATTATTTGATTAAAATAGTGAAAACTGAAACTTTGAATTAATTATAGTGATTAAACCGATGTCAAAATACGGTATATTTGGTGATAAATTCGATAAATACATAATGGATTGATTACACGTTACAGCCAATATTAATTCTAGACAATGAGATTGAGCCATTTTCCTCTAACGTCAGTATCACCGCCTGTTCATTGTACACTATACTATTGTAGTTTTTGTCTGCCGACAAATTAATTACTAATTTGTTGTGCTAACTAAGCCGTGAATTACGCGATAATGGACTATGTATTTAGACATTGCTAAATAATACCGTAGATCTTGTTAATTTTTTAGCTATTTGCTTTACCCGTATTTTCTGATTTTTATTAATGTTTCAATTACATCATCATATCATAGAATTAAAAAAAAAAGTTTTCAAAAAAATCTCTTGTCTAATTCTTACCTAATAACAATATTCAGATATTGTATTGTTATTACTCTCCTATGTATAATTGGTATCTTCTTCTTAAAAGACAAGTGTTCCATTTTCTATTTTTTCGTGTGCGCATGCTGCCCAATTGCTGAACGAAGAAAATTAGATACTTGTTATACTAAAATATTTTTAATTTTACTAAAAATGCTATTTATTGATATTACCTATTCATTTTATATGATATGTTATTCATGAAATGATTTGTGACTAAAAGACAAGCCTACACTCGTTTATGTATACTATTGTGACACATCACTTTCATATCGGCTGTCAAAAGGGATCTTTGACCTTTGATCTTTTTGAGTTCAATCGCATGAGTTACACCCGGTGTTTCGGCAGTAGTCCATAAGAAGAACGTTAATCGAACTACAAATCATCGAGTCTGCTAACTCACTCAGTAAGAACTCTACCCCTTTCTATTTCTTCCACCCACCCCGTACTCCCGATGCCACTAATTCCCACCCTAAAACGACATATTCACCTCCATACACGATTTTCACACAAACTCACAGTGACATAAACACTACAATCGTGCGCGTTGATGATGTTAAAATTACATCGAGTCGTTGGAGCGCGGCACACGATCATTAAACGTATATCTGTTAATAATAATTGTGATTGTCTGGTAGTACGTGCGCGGTAAGTTATGGCGCAGTTACCGGACGGCCTGTGTTCCCCGCCCCACCTACTCGTGACCCCTCAGATCTGTGGCGAGAGCCGCATCTTAAGATGAAATGGCATTCAGCTTCGTTTTGTGACGGCTGAATGGGTGCTCAGTCTCGCGAATGCATGTGAATAACGTAGCCATACATATATGCATTGAGACTACATACATCAGACTTTAATATACACCAAAGAAACGCATTGATTCATATACACACACATACGATTGAATGTCACATTTATTATTGTAATCTTATCAAGCGTAAACTTAACAAAGACAATAACAGCCGCACATGTAGATATAATTGGTGTCGGATAGATGTGATATTGTCATGTGTAAACGTAGAGTGGAATTGCTCATTGTACGGAAAAATCCGGAGTTAGTTATATATACTCGTACATATCAGTTCTATGAATTCGATTATTACATTAGTAAGCTACAAAAGGTAGACCATTGTTAAAATTCATACTGATATAGATACTAATCTAACTTAACGTAAAGCTAAAATTTTGTACAAAGATATATTTGCTCTGTAAGATCAAAAGACCACCGTTGACGTTGCAAAAGAAAGTAGAATCAGCATTGGCTCCCTCGGATCTTTTCGCCAGCGTGGTACAGTTTTTCCGTTAGCTTGCACATTTTTACGATCACGATCGTGTAGCGGGCCGAATGGCGGTAATTTAACACAGCGAGGCGGAGTCGGGCTCTCACGACGACCGGTCCCTTACGTGATCTCCGACGCGACGACGACGCTAGCCGACTCGATAATAACTCGTATGTTTAATAGTGATGCGGATCCAACGGATATGGTGAACGGACACATTAATACTAACCGTTTACATTCGTTCGGTTGCAAGCGTTTAAGCCTATCTTACTCTTCTTTACACGCAAGTTATATTTTCTTAGTTGAAACTCTTGTTTTAACGAGCTTTTATAAAATAATAAGTACTGCCATAGTGAATTATGATGTTCAAATTATCAGTCTTCCATAAAGCTGAAATTACAATTATCTTTACGGGGCGTTAAATAATGCAATTATCAAATAATATCCAACTAGTTTACTGTGACTTTGTGATTTGATATGAAAACATGCCCGTGTTTTATAACAAGTGTTAGATTCTATAAATGTGTAATGTACGTTTTCTAGAATGGAGTTACATCAAGTCGAAAATGCTTATAAAATAATATAGAAATGGTAATTTCAAAAAATTTCGGATATTGAGCTCGCATTGTCGCCTCTCCACGTACACGTATACTCATGTCGATTTTGCAGTGTCAGTTCTGTGGACATCGTTATATCGTTTAACTAGGTAATTGCTGAGAAAACATAGAGCGCTCTGTTGACACGCTATTGTAGCCACATAGCTGAAAGCTTGACAAATAGCGAGACATTGTGTACAAATCGTTCGTTCTTTGATTTTATTTATAACGATATAACAACATAACATTCGTATTAATACAGTGCTTCTTGTTTCAATGAAAAATACCAAAAAAAAAAAATGATTTAACAGGCATTACATCTATTATGTAGCGACTAGCGACTGACAATTACAATTTCGTTAAACTACACTGAAACTTTTAAATAACATTCAAACAGAAATAATTATTTCATGTATTTTGTTTTCCAAAGAGAGTTATGAAAGCGAAAATTCTAAATTAGTGACCATTCTTCATTGAAGTTTTTAACATTCCTACATATAATTTTGCTCAATATCAGAGAATGGAAATACTGAAAGTCATCAAATATGTTTATTAATATGTTCTAATGCTTTAAAATTAGTAGTGAAATATTGTTATTACTTTAATACGTTTGACTCTTATTACCGTGTCCAAGTGTTATTGAGTTTGATTTGATTATGGAACATATATTTAATAATTTCAGTTTCTCTATATCGTTTATATTTTTATTTTAACATAGTATTCACAAAAAGGGACGAAAGCTTCGCATTGCACCATTTTAATCGGATCATAAAACCACAAAGAAGTTATATGAACTGTGTTAGGTTTAGAAAGATATACCTACTCGGCGCCCTTACTTACGCCTCGATTCACGTGGTGTCGTGTTACCGGCTTCATACATACACATCTACCTTATATTATATAGATAGACTGTCACAAACAAGAGGCTACCTAGTCGCTCTAGCTTTTCTCGATTCGCAGAAAATATTCACGACACTCGTCACTGTATCTCGGTTATGACTGTATGCATTAACTGTGGAACTGTATACTGACTGGTAACCCGTTTTGTGTCTTGTGATGTATCGTAAATATTAAATGTAAATTGTCATAATTTGAACTAAATCTAAGTCAGTTAAGTTTCCTTGTTTTGATAATCCACTTCTCAAATATCGATTTAATTGAATCCTTTCAAGTAAAGAAGTAATAGCTTAAATAATAAATTGCTTTCCAAGCAACAATAACAAATGAGACGAGCTTGGGTTACAGCGAAAAGTTTTAGTTAGAAAACTGGATGTAATAACTGAGCGAATCAATTAAAAACTATCTCGTGGTAAAGTTTTGTCGCTCCGGCCGCGTGATTTACGCGCCTAGGTGCAACTAACTACCGGAGTTGGAAATAGTTGTCGCATCTAGCAACTTTTTGTTTGATATTATTGTAGCTATATGTGTGTTTTCATAACTCGTGTTGTCCGTTGAAACTAAAACATTCTACCGTGGGATGAGAAGTTTCCAACCAACTGGTGCTATATGTAAGAGATCACGTATTTTGCACGTTATTAACCTCTATTACTTAGCTTGTTTGAAAATTTATATAAATTGGATGTGGGTATGGTGTTTGAAATTTTCAATATTGCCATTTTTAACAGCTCACAACAATTTTCGCGACATTATAACATGGCGAATGTGTTAAAACATGTCAATTTGACAATATAATTGCCGACATTATAACAACCAGATCTTGTTTGGTTAATGTTAAATCAGAGGCTCTAACTAGTTTAAAACTAAACTTACTGATTTTTTGCTATTTCTGACGTAATCAGGTGGAATAATATCTTGCCAAAACAAGTAGGTGGTAAGAAAAACATCACTTTGTTATAGCGTGATCGTAAAACTTGATATTTTGTAGTCATTCAATGGCACTTGCTTTTACAATTGCAAACAACATACCCCCTGTTTATACTTTATTCTAAAAGAGATAAAACACTGGTGTGACGTTATTTGTTTTATCAATTTACATTTTGGGGAAGTGTGGGGTACATTTGAAATATGTAAAGTAATTCAGTGAAGCGGGAGTCAGATCATTGAACTCTGCAAAGCGTTAATGCGAATGACCGAACCAAAACTATCCTACGAGAGTACGATAGCGGTTGGCACCCGTTTAAAATAGTCCCTATTATAGGATAGAAATTTGTCTTTATTGATGTAGGCGACTGCAATATTATTGTTTGCACATTATTTCTACTTTTCATATTTGTATTAATAAAAAAATAATCGTATTGCAATATTGAAATGCTTTAACTTTATAACAATTCCATTAAAAAGTTAATTGTGGTAAGTAAGGCAATAATAATAAGTAATAATATTATCACAGCCCGCTTTATTATACACGCGTACCACGCTTGTTGCTGTCGTTTGTGATCGACGCGATAGTTTCGTATCAGCGCTATTCATCTCTATATCTGAGCGAGTGTAGCGGGTGTGTCGCAACAAAACTAGTGGAAAGCGAGGCTCGCTTTCGATCGCTTTCTCGGTGCTCACCTAGCAACAACCGCTTTGTCAAATAGGTAACTAATTTACAGTATGCTTACATATTGCACATACGATTGTTTGGTACCTCAATAACACTTGTCACGAAATTAGCTTGTTTTATATAGACCGTCATTCTCTACATACCTTTCAAAATACATTGTTGTTATCAAAATCTCATTGAAAATATATCGAATTTTATAAACATGAATATGAAATGCATGTTGGTGCAATTAGTTCAAATTAATAAATTTGAACTAATTTTCACAATTTTAAGTACAAGTGAAGAAAATGTACAAAAAAACTTAAGTTTAACTATCAGCCGTCTTCTGAAAGTGCACCGACCGACTAACTTCCTATGTAGCGTCACGAACTTTCCTCATTTCGCCTGAGAATAGTAGTGGTTGTGTTACTTGTTTAGAACGAATGCGTGACCCCGTCTGCTGACCCTTCATCGCTCGACTAACGCAAGTGTGTGATCTTTGCACCTCCATGCTTATTTGTCTAAACTTTTTTATTAGCTAAGTTAGAATTGATATTGGTTCTCTGTTTAGTCATGATTAGATAGATATAATAATCTTTATTGCACACAAAGAAATTAAAATAGAAAACAAAACATAAGAACAGTGCTAAATGGCGGCCTTATCACTTTTATTGTTATTGTTACAGCTATTCAGTAATGTATACACGGCTGCACGTCAAATTACCACAATATGTCAAATTTCTGCAATTGATTTTGAACTCTACCCCCAATGTATTAAGGTTTAAAAAGAAGTGGAGAAATGTAATGGTTATGTAGAACTTGAGTGCTACTGACTGTACCTATTTATGTGTTTTGATCATGTTCTCGTTACAAATTTAACTCATGTAAGATTGATTGTAATATTTTAATGTGTTGTAACATTGCAAAGATTACGTCAACAATGTGGCGCCGCGGACGACTAGTAAAATTACGTACATATATACTTTACTTTTACGAAGAAGAACGAACTAAATCATATAATTAAATTATAAGCTAGTATAAAAAAGGAGATAATCAAAACGTTCGTAATAATTACTGTTATTATTTATTAATGTTGTGACCATTAGTTGCAAGAGGATCTTTACAGTTTTAAAGGAAGGAAAAATTTGTCGCAAATACTGTGTGTATTTGCATATTTGCGATAATTTATATATTTATACAAAAATATCCTTATAAAAGTTAGTGTTTTTCCTATTTGTACAGGACTTAAGTTTGATCATGAATCATGACTTAGATCAACGTCCTATACATTTCAAATATATTGTTATTTATAAAGAAAATACTGTAAAGGAAATAAAAAATAGTATTCAAGGACTCTTGTCAGCAACATAATAATTTAATCTGTGACCTAACATTCATACTTGACTTTAATACTCAGAATATTTTGATCATTTAATGATTTTTTTATCCAAATCACAATTTTGTATACGTTAATACTTTTTACATATGCCTAAACCAGGGTTCGTAATTAATAAAGTCCAAAAATAGATTGTATAGTAATTTGTAATTATGAAGGTATATTTATAGTGATAATAATCACTCCTAAACAGACCTACCATTTTGCTTTTACTTCGTAGACTATCCTCAAATTTTTCAACGGTTCAGCAACTACGTTTTTGATAGAATGACTTTTCAAATTCAACAACTTAAATAATAGAAGAAAGACTGACATAGCACATTCTTGCGAAGCACGTATGTTAATACGTATCTATATTTCACTAGCACAGGGCGGCTCAGCTATTCGTGGAACGGCGAACATTGCAGTTTCCAAGCAATAATAATATAGAAAGACAAGTCAGTGTACGCTTCCGCTTAGTTTGCGGAAAAGGAACGCTGACTCAAACGGCAAACGCGAGTTCTGTTTCTACACACGAATCGATTTATCGGGGACTCGACACGGTCCACATTCGTCGTATTCAAGTTTATTTTATTCCGCTGACATAGTTTTTATTACTCGTACTAAATCAAATATCTGATGTTGTCTTTCTCTTAGGACTTTACTTGTCATAATTATATATGTAAAGAACTTTTTCATCAATCATCATCATCAAAATATAGTTTTTTAAGTATGTATTATTATATGCTTGTTTGATTCAAGTTATGGATGATTTCTCATGCCGTTTGCTGTTATTTTTTATCGTTTGAACAACAATTCCTGTGAAATCGCTTACAAACACATTTTTTACTTACCGTTAGAATATCATTTATTATAAAAGAAATTCAACCTTATTTATATCTGCAATAGTACACGATTGAAATTCATTGAATGTGAACATTTGTCACAAAGAATGATCAATTATAGACTCGTGAGAAACGTTCTGGCCATTTGTAAAACAAAAGGTATTCATGGACGTATCATTAGGACGTCTTTGTCAGGTAAAATACACGTTGTTTAACAAAAAGTGAATAAACGACTGACTAATTTCGTTTTTCAACTCCAAACTTGTGAAAGGAATTGTTATCAGGAAACATCTTCTGTAAATCAATGGAGTTCGTTATTCTGTTTAGTGAGTTTTCTTTTTTATTATTAATAATTTTTTTGAATTATTAAAAACACTTATTTTCCGTGATTAATCCGAAACACTCACATCTAAAATATGTTTCAAGTCTCAGTTCGTTTGTGAGCGTCCCATCAGATAAAAGATAACGCGAAAGCGTTATATTTATAAAAAATACTATCTTTGTAACACCCTTTCTCGTAATGGAATCGATCTTAGAAAGTTCCCTACCTAGTGAGCATCGAGCTTCCCCCTCCTCTCATACACCTGTCTGGCGATCCTGAAGCCCGCTTGTGACCTGCTTTCATTGTTTGAATACTTCGTCACTGCGGTTTTGTGGGCCGCGTAATCGACAGTATTTCGTTTACTATGGAAAGTGCTCTCTGTCTTTGAAGGGCTGTTGTCTCTCCGTGGTTTTATTTGAATTTGTATTGATTACGAAAATCTGACTTTGTCTGAACTTAGTTCGCAACTATCTTGTCACTGTAAAATTGGTATTAATAAAATTATATATTATATTTGACAACAGCACATCAACCACTTAGAATCGAAAATAAGTATTTTTGTCTTTACACTTGTTAAAATTAACATGAAAATAAGTTTAACGGTATAAAATTTGCCAAGGCCTCGTTAGGACAATAGTGATATTAATTATACATAATTTCTTCATCTTGATAATGAGGTGTCGTTAGGTGCTACATTTATCATTAAAAGCATAATTTATTTACTTATCATTTCGTCACTTCATATGTGTCTGACACACAGTACATCAAAATAGGAAAGGGTCTAGTTGAAAATCAGCGTCAGTGTCTCTGACAAATACTGATGCCCTTCTGGCGCAGGCATTGGACACTATATTTTCCCTTTCTTTTGTATATTTGTTTTTATTCTACTTTATCCTATATCTGTGTTGAATAAATGAATTTAAGGATTGGTTGTAAGTTCATTGCAATTCACTATTGATAAAAAATTGGAATTGATCCTGCTTAGTCTCTACATTAATGTTGACCTTGTGTCGTTTGCTATGGGCGTGAAAAACAGGAGTGATAGATGTCACCAATTTTGTGTTGATAGGAGTGAAAAAGGTTTCATTGTAAAAAAAACAATAAAGGAAATTGCTTGTGCAAACATTGTATCTAGTATAGTAGTATGTCAACTTGGATAACTGAATACTAATATTTCTTAAGAAAAATATGTCAGGAACTTTCCATAGTGTTACAAATTCGAAATTCATTCACTCGTCATTTATATAGACTTATATCATAAAAAAGAAACAAGTCGACATAAATGACGTCGCCAATTCGGTCGAATCTTAATAAATACTTAATAGTAGAATCATAAGAAATAAAAGTCAAACATTTGTTCCCAAGTCGGTATAATTATTATTGTTAAATAATAATTATTGTTATATAATAATTATACCGACTTGGGAACAAATGTTTGACGAATAGGGCAACAAAACTTATTTAAGTGATAAACTATGAAAAAACCGATGCTAAAGATTTCTCACACCCGGTGTGAGAATTGAGAATTTAAGTTAAGCTCGTCTCAAAGCGTACTTAAGCTATTTCAAACGTCACTTAAAATTAAACTGATAGCAGCTTGATAAAACTAGGACTTTTTGCTATGTAAAACAAAAAACTTCAGTTATTGAGGATAACAGTTGAAATTTTGAACTTTTCTCAAGCCGTTAGCCGTTTAGACGCGTAAGAGGTCTTCAACACAAAAAAATCTATCATTTTCTAAAAAGATATAAAACCTATTATCTATCAATCTACAGTAACAGTATTTTTCGTAAAACTAGGAGATATACGTCTAATACAAAGTTTTCTACATATTATTATTCTGTTAAAAACAGCCGGTGGCGCAACGCTGTGACTGCGTAGAGCTTCAATAAAACAATAACATTTTTTAAGTATGTTTTATTTTATATAAAGAGTATTATTACCAAAAGAATTTTATAAGTAACTAGCTGACCCGACAGACTTCGTCCTGTCAAAAAGATTTGTAATGTGGCAGTTTTTTTGCCTACGTATTTAAAAAAATTCTCCTGAACAGAACCGTCACCCTGGTGATAGGGCGTTGTGAATAAAAAATAATTAAATAAAACATATATAAGGATTTAAAAGTAAGTAATCGCTTTATTGTTAATCATGTGAATCATAATTATTATTGCAATGTATTAATAGTAATAGTATTAAATATAGAAAAAAGAGATTTTTATGATCATAAAAACACATTACACACAACAGCATTATAAAAGTAAACTATTCGAATTAAAAAAATATATAAACATTCTCAAGGAAAAATGCTGGAAGAATCCATCTACCTGTACCCCGGAATGGGACTCGAACCCATTCGCGATCCAGGGACTGCTCTAACCAATGAGCTATCTAGGACCCAACAGCTTTGCTACTACAGAGCGTATTTTCATCAATGTTCCGGCAATACATGTAATGACGTGGAAACTGATGCATTTTATCTCGCGTGCCGAAACTAATACAAAAGAAACGCGAGTTTCGGAACGCGACATTAAACTCCTCCAACTATGTATTCTGTGCTCCAACGCACACACGCACATTGTTTTGATAGATATGATCTTTGACGTTAGGAACACACCTACATTGCTTAGACAACAGTGAGTGCTTGTAATTTAATATGAACTTTATACCATAGCAATAAAGCTCAAATTGACTACGTTTTAGTTACAAATCATTTGTATGGGAAAAAGAAAAGGGCTATTTTTAGGGTTTTTCCAGCAATAATTCTAATTTTTCTCGCCGTAAAAACCATCCTTGAACTTCAACGAACATTTTAAAAAAAGATTTGGCCAAATTAGTCGAGGCGTTGTTGAGTTATGCGCTTACCAACACATTTTGCGATTCATTTTTATATATGTAGATAAGAAATCGTACTTTAAGAGTTTTTGATTTCGAATATTTGGTAATTCTACATCGGTCTTCGTCCGGTCCGGCCGCGCGGGGTGAACGACCGTTGCGCGTCGCGCGATCGAACGCTGCCGCCCGCGAGCCCGCCCGCCGCCGCTCACCCTGTCCCACTTGCACGACAAATTGCTGCACTCTCACCGTGTTCGTATGCGATTGTTGCACTTTATAATCGTGTTCAAAAGCTTACGCATCCGCCTTTGTTAAAATACCGACAACTAAGCAATTATTATAAATAAATGTTTCATTTTATACATATTGACCGGAAAGAGTCTATGAGACTATTAAATAAACATGTATGGTGATCGTATATCTATCAGATGCAAATTCATAAAATTAGAATTCTGACGTACATGTGTGCGATAGATCATATGTACGTATACAAAAAATTCTAAAATTACCTTTCGGCACGTTCTTATTATAGCGATCACCTTTACTAGCCAAATATGAGTAAGAATTTTGGACAAATTTACTAAAATAGGTACCTATTATGAAGAAACTCCGTAACTTTTATTTGATTTTGCTTGTTAAGGTGTTATGAAAGGCGATCATGCCGTCTACACAATAGTGACGGCCTGTGTTCGCCCATCATGTGCCACAGTGTGGTGCCGATGTAACTTCAGATTTACTTGTTTGTAAAGCTTACGGTCAGTTGCACAAACGTCCATTATGACACCTCTAAGCTCTAATGAATGGACGATTGTGCAACTGACCGTAAAAATGTATAAATATATCGGTAATGTCATTTTAAACTTAAGACTTTGAATGTATAATTGTTATAGCCGCGGGTAGAAAATTAGTGCAATATGAAATTAAAAATTTATTGACGTTCAATTTTAGTCTAATTCTGGGAATTCTACCAGGCTACTGACATTGCTGTCATTCGATAATAAAAGCTAAGGTTCTGGGATAACATTTATATATTTATCAAATTTATTACAAATATTTTTTTATGGTGTAAATTTAAAAAATAAATATATACCTACACGGCCATTTATTTACATTATTAATTTCATACGAATCGAACCAAGAGACTTGCACACCTGATTCTCATCTGTGTATAACCGGTCGACGGTTATTTTTTATCGCTCGAGTCTAAATAAGTAATGTTTACACGTGTCACAAACGCGTGGCGTCAAAATTGCTATTTGAACAGCATAGATTACCATGCCGAAACAGGACAGTTTGATAGGGTATACATATTATTAATTAGGGTTTGCATTCAATACGAATAATAACATTTCATCATTAACATTTAGATAATATTGAGAGACTATTAGCCAATTTTGCTATTAAGAGGAATAGTTTTTAAAACTATTCAACATTCGAAAGATTAATTAGACATGCTGTTGAATAAGGAAACTTTGATTTGGATGAAGTTAGGTAATTTATTCCAATCAGGTTTTAGAGTATGTACACGAAAAAAATATCTATGAAAATGAAATAAGGTGTATTTAAAATGAACTTCATCGTTTGAAGTTTTTTTAACTCAAAATGAGATCTTATAAAAATATATATACAGAAAAAAATTACATGTCAAAATTTTTTCCATTTCTTGTGATTAAACCTTTAATGGAGTAAATTGATAAATGTAAGTCACTTTGTAGCTGAGGACAACTTTATGGAGCACTTTTATAATAATAGGGATGATGACTGATTTTTATTTGTCTGTCCATCAGGTAAATTATTGAAGTATATTAAACATTAGTATTTCTTATGTTTTTGCGTAATCAATAAATTACGGCATGACGTCACCACCTTTGTACATTTTCTACATATGTGGCACATAGCGAGCCCCCCGTTCTCAACTTTAATGCCTATATCTAAGCCATTTCTTGTTAAATGAAAATGCGTATCTAATAATTTGCTATTATCTGACTGACGGACTAAATAGAGTTTTTCTTTTTTATCCAGGCGTCATTTATACCTATTGAAATGGTTTGCCATTTTCGAGTAATTAAGTATTAAAAAATTGTTTTTGTCGCGCAATACGCCATCTTCTGCCTCTATATGTCTCATTGATGAACTCTTATTGTCTTGAGACTGGAGGCTCGGCCTTAAGTTAAGACTAAATATATATATTAAAACAATGCCAAACCGGAGATTAATTATAATTTATTTTATGTAATCAGAAAAAGAACTACTAATCACTTAACTTTTGTATTACTTCATAATAAACGATGACCGAGTGTCAATGGCTATGAACAATACCTACGGAAAAAAGTAGTCAAACAAAATAATGTTGTAAATGGAAACATGTTCAATCACACTTTTGAGTGTGTGGATTCGAAGGGGTTTTTGTACAAGAGGCTATGTCAATGAATGACTTAGTTTGCTGAGAGGTATTGGTAACTTACCCAATTTACTTTTAAGTTACTCAATTTAATGAAACACGGTTTTTCTAATACCGTGTAGAAATAATCTCACGTATGGTCACTACTCGGAAATTAAGGTCACCGAACAGTGCATACGGTTACAATAATGCATATCATGTTTCTAATAAAATAAGTACATATTATGTCCATAAGCGAAGTTAAAGTACTATCTACTACGTTGTGTATTATTCGCGCGTAACAAAAGCAAGTTATATTGGCTGGTTTGGATTCTGCATGGATTTTAAACACAGCAGGGTTGCCAAATTGTTGTCTGCAGCTCCTCTAAACAAGTGAATGTGCCGTAAAAGTTTTATGGGCTTTGTTGAACTCTTATTACTGACGTTTAAAAACAGGTATAAAATGGAGATTAATAGACTATACCAGCATAAACATTTGGACAGTGTTGTGTTTGTACGCGTTTGATAACACCTTTTTTATTCGCTATATTTTTAAGAACTTTTGTTAAAAAAAAACATGTCAGTTCCATAGTGCCTTATTAGTACATTTACAAAATTTACTTAATTACCTATTTATAGGCTATATTATAGAGGGCAAAAGCGATGTCCGAAAACGGTTTCGCTAGTATGCTCTGCATTATGGCAACATCTAAGCCAGGTATGGGCAACCTTGGACATGTTGTGGGCTAAACTTTAGTGTCCAAATACGTTCGCGGGCTGCGTTTAAAAGTAGTACATTTTAAAGTAGTGTTGTAGTGCTCATAATTTTTTGCAATAGATATCAGACGTGAAATAATACGACAATGTTATTATAAATTAGGTTTTTCAAAATGTCTCGCGGGCAGGCGTTGCCCACCGTGGATCTAAGCAGTTTCTCTGTAGTGTGTTGGTTAGGATAATTATATCAGATTGAAATTTGACACATTCGATTAGTAATGTTGAATATCATCAAGAGTGCCACATACTTTCACTGTTGGGCGTTTCTGATTTCTGCATGAAAAGGGCAAAATTTTTGGAAGAAAACTGGCCATAAGTATTCTATAAGTCTGTAAGTGGGTATCTTTTCATACTATTATTATGTGCAAACTAAGAAACCCGAGAAAGCTTGTTGTGGATGTTAGCAGTACCGAAGGTAATGACTGAAAAAGGAAAGAATCTGCTGTAGAAGTCAAGTATGACTGTCTTGTATAGTGTGTTATCATTGAATTTCTAATAACTTGTTAAATAATCGCATTACTTATTTGTCACGATGCCATTCCTTATTTATAATTATATATATTTTTTATAATTTCTTTAATCGATCAGTTTATAACTGTTAGGAATATACATATGTATATTCTCTATAGTTACTTCCATTGTAATCGACAGTAAACCCTAATATGTAATCTAATCCACCAAAAACACAATACACATAGTTGTGATCTAACTTTTAAGCAAGTTAGTTAAGTTGTTCAGTTCCGACCGTAACATGGTGCTCTTGGTTACAGTATTCGTTCAGCTACAGCTTTGTTTCCATAATGTTACTAAGTTCAAACTTTTTCAGCACAAAAGGTGTGGCAAAATTTTAGCAAAATGTTATTTTATTGTTTTTTATTATACTTACAATTTATTAATTCATTTCATACAGTGTCAATTTGATAATAATAGTAAATAGCTGTCGTTTTTTACACAACAAAAAGGAGTGTATTGTTATTAAGGTTACTGTATTTGTATTTATTTATTTAATCATAACTTGAACCTTCACACGAGTTTCAATGAATGGGATCACTAGAAACGTTATTTCACCCCTTATTTAACCAGTAACGAAAACAATAAAGATGTATATAATTTTTTGATTTTAAAAAGAAAAGTTTCCTATACAGACACACTAATGTAGATAGTAACTTAATGCGTTATTGTGAATGTGTTAGGTACCATGCGACACAATATTTTATTAGTTTACAATTTTGTAACCTAAGGAAAGCTTGAAGTCAAAAGGTAAAAGAATAATTAAAAAAAATGTCTTATCATATTAAAAGAAGAATTTGAAGTGAGGCAGAAACTGTTCGTAATACTGCCGCGGTATAAATTAATAATTTCCGGCACGTCTTCTTCGGAATTTATTTTGCAAAGTTGTAGGAATTTGTGTTGGTAGAGATGGATAGATAGATAAAGTAAGTACAGACAGGAGTCAGCGGGGACGCGAAACTTAGTTGCAAAAGATTTAATGGAAGTTAGTCTCTCTTTGTCTAAGTTTGGCACTCGTCTGGCCGCGCTCCGCTCCCGTTTCATAACTTGACGCCGTTTAGGGTTGTCGATGTTTATTCGTATAATTGCCTTAAAAGGTTTCATTGATCATGATTGCATCTGTTTTATGTGTATTAATATATGTTGTTCATTAACACGCTTATCAACTCAACGGATTTTGATGATACAAATGTTCCATATGTTCGGAATAACGTAGGGAAATAAAATAAAGTAGACGATGTTGCGGGAAAAAGTAGCTACTGAATAAACGTTACACACAGTATGTGACGAAATATAAAAGTGTATGGCAATTTATTTTGTATAAATTTAATATATCTAAGGCCTAAGTAAGAATTTGGGTATACATATACATTCATGTTATGACAACTGTTACTGTTAAATTGCTATTAAACCATGTGATCTAGCAAATTCTTAAGGTACATACATCCTATCCTATTAATATTATAAAGGCGAAAGTTTGTAAGTATGGATGTATGGATGTTTGTTACTCTTTCACGAAAAAACTACTGGACGGATTTGGATAAAACTTTACAGCAATATAGGTTATACATCAGAATAACACATAGGGTACTTTTTACTGGGAAAACTTCTCACTCCCACGGGATACCGACTTCCACGCGGACGAAGTCGCGGGCGTCCACTAGTATAGTATATTAATCGGCAACCCTGCCTTCAAATGTATATCTGGGGGTTAGTCAAAAGGGAAGTTTTATTGCTCGTGAATTTCATTATAACTTTGCGAGGCTCTCTCCTCTTAATGTCTTTAAACGAGGATTGTTGTCTAATTTGTACGAATTATGTAGAAGTTTGCTCTCGGGACCTACGCAGGGGGATCGCAAGTTTCTCGCACACACTCTAATACACGTGCCGTGACGTGTATAAATTCCTACGTAAGTCAATCTTAAATAATAATAATAAATAAATCGTTATAACAGTAGAAACCAATTTCTAAAATAAAAAGGCAGACTGTATATCATATGCAATTATTGATAGTAGCTCGGTTGAAATAGGTAATTCAAATAGGTAAGTATCTAGGTATGTATATGTTTATCATTGAAATAAACTATGACATTATTAATTTACACATTTTACGGTTTTATAATAAATGACTAATTAATAAATATCTTTGTTTATTATTTGGAGCTTGCTATTTGTAGATCTGACGACGTTGATAATGGTTAGCTTTATCTTCCGTAGAAACGGAAATTGGCAAACTATCGATATGGGACGCTGACTGCTCAAACTAAAGACGCTGACTGGATTTAGTTTAATTCTCGTTCTTCTTTTTCTTCTCAAGTTCAACAATTAATGTTAAAATACTTATTGTTGTTTCGATATATTGGGGTACGTTTACATACAATAATTTATTGAATACTATTTTCCGAATAAATTTTGTATTGTGAGTGATTCGGTTTCACGGATATCATAGAACGTACTTAAATGGGATTATAACATATCACAAGTTACCCGATGCCCTCCAAGAGAAAGTTTATTCGAGGTGAGTTTGTTTTACTCCCTACCCTCTCCAGCTCTCCCCCACCTCATCTGAAACTGAACAGTTCCACAAGTTGGATCCGCCCCACTCGGTGGAACTTTTGGAAAGTATAGACCTGCTGGATGCGGCTCGCTTCCTAAGTTTGCTACGAAGTTTGGGAGTATACTTATGAAATTGTTATAATTGTAGTAAATGACTAAAATCAGAGTGATTCGAAATAATCAGTATTTTCGTCCTAACTGGCAGTAATGTGATTTATTAATATATTTTTTAAGATTTTTGATAACCTCATTTATTATTTTCTTATCCTTACTATTCTGCCTTGTTTAAATTATTTTTTAAATACTTCTAGAGAACATTCAAATATATTTTTTTATTTTAATTAATACGGCATGATACCAATTAAATTAACTAAAAACATAAAGACAAATATTAGAATACTTAAGAAATAACAATAGTTGATAATTTAGGGCAAATAAAATATTTTATCAAGTATTGTTTCTTGGTATATTTATAAACGAATAGTTTATCATTCGTCTAATAAAATCCACGTTACTCATACTTTGAAATTATGCCATGTTTGGTATTATAGCCAAACATGTTAAAATTTCCAAGTACGCGTCTGCCAACTAGTTAGAAGTTCGTCAGCGATCCACATCTTTGACTATCATATCCATTAAACTACATAATGTATATCCGATGAATATTCAAACGATTCCCAAGTCTACATTAGTGTTTCGCATTTTTCATTCTGGTATGAGACTGCGACGCCTCAGCAACTATGTAGATTGGGGATTACCGAAGCAATCGATAATCTCAAAGCGATCGCTATCAGCCAGTCAAAGATTATCGGAAGCCTCGTAAATTACTTTGTTTCGTAAATAAACGCTGATACAATTGTCGCACCAGAAGTTTATATTAAGTCGCATCTACTATTTGAATACGTAACCAAAATTGGATTATGCTTTTATAAACTTTCCAGTTTCTTATTGTTATATTGTGCAAGCTTGTATTATTTCTCAAACATTCATTAATGATGGTTTTCCAAGAATTTGTAAAATTGATAAAAGGCTTGTTGAATTCTTGTTGAATAAACAAGGTTTAGCGTCAGTAAATTTACGCTAAAATTGCATATTTAGTCTTAGTCCAAATTCATATTATACAGAGAATAAGCAAACCTACTACCTTCTAGGAGTAAATATTACTCCCGTAGAACCTCGTGCTAGGTTAATCTTTGCCAAGTCTCTGTTTGTTAATATGAATATTGTCTCATACGTAGTGCAGTCTCAGCGTAAATTTACTCCAACGCTAAACCTTGTTTATTAGTAACACTGCTAGTGTTGATTAAACCAAATCAAATTACCCATACGAGATTTAAGTACATAGCAATGTTAAACGGAAATTAAATTATGTGTATATATTTATTTTTAATTACACTTGAAAACTGTAGCAGGTGAGACAGATAGAACATTCAATTATTTGTTTTTTTTTTAATTATACCGCTTGCCATCCGGGCGAGGGGAGTATTGTAAATCTAAAATTTATTTTAATTGGACATATTCTGTGTTTACCATAATTTGTATTACGTAGAATATTTTTAAAATTTTATCTACAAGTAATCAAAAGCTTTGTTTTCGACTTTAAGAAACGAATTTAAGCTTCTTGTTTGCAAATGCCGTTTAGATTTTATCTTTGAAAGTTTCCACGATGGCACCGATGTAAAAGATATCCATTGTACATAATCGCAATTGTCTGCGTGCGTATCGGTCGAGTTTATCTTTTAATTGACCAAAATGTCTTTACAGTTACGTTCGACTGTTTATAACGGTATACTTTTAATATTCGTGTTCCATTTCTTTAACCACCGATTACCCAGTGTGTTTTTCTACAATACATATAAAATGCAATAAGAACTTTTTTTTTTATTGATGTTTTTTTACATATACATTTGCATCAACGATTTTGTTAAATCACTATCTGTGCATCGTAACAGATGAGTGTGTAATAAATTTAAACTTTAAAGAAACACAACTCAAAATTTAAATACTGATTAACCTGGGAAAGCTAGTAGTTAGACAGGTTGTAGTTGTCTTCTGTATCGCTAGCCGGCGTGGGTTCTAAGGTGCGATCAATGTTTTTTTCAATTAAAAGTTTCCCCTAAGTTCCGTTTGTGGCAAGAGCCCCGTCGTTCATGGCCGAACATTGTGTTTTACTCCCGTTATACAATATGGTTTAACAAATAGGAAATAAAGAAGAATGGCGAAATCAGACCCCATAATTTACAAAACCGTACATGGATGGCAATATGACAAATAAATAATATATGATTAATAGATTTAATTTTTACAAAATGGTGAATTTTAATGTCGGGGAACCAAACTAAAATATTAAATGCTGCTAATAATTATCAAGATAACAAAACGTCTAATGATAGTGCAAAAACAAAACGCGATAATCTTTTTAAGAAACGTTCTGGTCTACGCAGAAATACTGCGTAGAAATACTACTTTAATAATTGAAAGCTAAGATACCACAACCGATTTAAGAAGATTATTGCCAGTTCTGCAGTTGATCCGCTGAAAGGTTAACGTATCGATTATTTTGTTCTAAATAATCGATTGGTTGATTTTATTTTGACAGGCTTGTTTTCATCTATGAATGTTGTATGATGATGATGGTGGAATGATAGCGGATGATTGGTTTGGTTTGTTTGTTGTGTGTTCCTTCGTGGATTTTGATATTTAAGTTAATATTCAACTTGACAATGAAGCATGTTTCTTCGACTAACGTTGATATTTGCATTACTTTTGGATTCCGAATGGCAATCGATTCGGTTATAACAATGACAGTTCAATGTGTACATTGCACTTATTTGTCACTTGCAGTTGTAATGATTTAATTAAAGGCAAAGGGATCTACTCCACACAGTTTAGTCATATGTTATAAATGTTTCTTCTATTATAAGTGTCTTGATCTTATTAGATATGTAATTATTTTAATCTAGTTTATTAAACGGAGTAATCTGGATACCATTTTTATTTATTTTAACGTCCACTCAACGAAAAAGCAAAGATACAATATATAACCCCACAAAGTATTTTATGCCATATCTTTTTAATCCCAACTTTTAAAGGAAAAAGACGATTAGGATTTTGTTAGTTTAGCTTATACCTTCAAGTACACGTTTATTTCATTCATGAACGGGACTTTAAAAATTCAGGTCCAAAGCTATATGGGAGTTCGCCATTGTTCTTTGCTTATTTAAATGCAAGTAATGATTAATGCGTTTTTGTATAGCAAGAAGCTAAGTTTTACGATTTTAAATGGAATGAACTTTAAAAAAAAAGATCATATTGGTTTGCACAATAAATGATATCAATCTTAAAATTGATTCACAATATTTAAATTATTATTCTTTTGAAAACAAGCTAGCTTCTTTTGTTGTTATTATCTTAGTAGAGAGATCTTGTATCTACAAATAAAACGCGTCAAAACTCGATGGGTTTGCTTCGTTTAATCATAAAGGACCCGTAGCAAACTTCCGGTTCCATCATCAGATCAACTTCATTCCATATTAATATATCCAATTATACACAAATGTCTAAAAAGTTTTAGCTCAATCGAAAACCGGAAATTGGTTTAAATTTAACTTGCAAGATTTGATCCAAACTAATTCTTTAATATCGGCAAATTAAAAAAAAGCTTGAACTATCCCTCAATAATAATTATCAGAATTCGATTGTCGAGTGGTAAGAGATAAGAGGATTTTTTTAATACTAAAATTAGCATTTTAGCTGTTAAGGAATATTAAGCTGATTCACTCACTAATGTAAAGGTCTAGTCTTCTCTAGTAGCAAAGTACGAGTTCGTGTATTATGAAAACAATGCAGGTAAATCTGGCTATAAAGGCACAATGTTGCTGTTCGTCGGTTCCGCGCTTTATGGACCGTAAAGTATTACGTCGATGTCTGCGACGAAAGATAACATACTTAGTATGTTGAATACCCTGGCTCAATGCAAGTATGTTGTGTATCTAAATCTGCTTCGTGGAGAAACAAAGTTACTAGATTATGGCGTTCAGTTGACTAACAACACCATATACAAATAGCCAAGAATGGTCTTTTTAGCAAGATTCGGTGCCGTGGTTAGAAACGCAAGCTCTGGACTTCATCAGACCTCAAGACTGTCCGGCATCTAATCCAGATCTTAATCAGCTGGATTTTGATTTATCGGTCATATAGAGAGTAACGGTTGTTCTAAACGCCATGATAATTTGGAGTCCCATAAATAATTCATGCGAATTGCCAGTTAAGAATTTTCCCGTGGAATGAGTGCATGTGTCTATTGATAAATGGCCTCAACGTTAAACGTTGGCTGTAGCCAATGGAGACCACTCTGAATATGCGATATTTTAATGGCTCTATAGTTAATGTATTAACTTATATAAATTATCACACTGTAATAGTAATAAACGTTACGTTCAATTAAAAAATAATTTTGGTTTTTATGTAACAATATTTATGACGAGACTATATATATAGCCAGTAGAGATGGGTTTCACCGAATTACCGATTACTACTCGATTTAACCTTTACCGAACCGGACATTCGGCCGAATTATTCAGTATACTATTTCATTTTTTTTCTCGTAAACAGGTTTAAAAAACATGCTGATTTACAGTTATTCAAACATTTAATTTATACATTTAACGTACATATTCTTCATATAATTTATTTGACTTATAATAATGATGTAAATCTTATATAAGAAATTTTGAATTTTTGTTCTATGCCGCATCGTGTAGCCAAGAAAATAGAAATACTTGAACCGAATATATACGGCATCAAAACTGAATAATTCTGCCGAATATAAATGTGGAAAAGATACTGAATACATCAGATACCGTATGCCAAACTAATATTCAGCTCACCTCTGATAGTCGGGATAATGTAGGTTTTTAATTATACCCTATACATTGATATTTATTAAGTCAAAAGTCATGGTGGAATAAAGAAACACATAAAGTATTACATTAACCCTAAATAGAAGACACTCCTTTTCTTGGGCAGTTGTGTAAAAACTGTCAGTTTTGACATTAAGTTATTCCTAGTTCTCGGCTCTACTGTTCCTTGCAGTCCAGAGAACATATCGTTTTTATATTTGAATCTAACGAGAGTTTCGTTTTGTTTCAGGTGGTGCGAGTGGGTGAGAGGATAGTATAAGTGCTGTGAATGTTTAGTGAGTTATACAGTGAGTGAGTGTTTCAAGTGCAGTGACAGTGAGTGAGCGCGTACGTCCGCGGTGGCGGCGACGCGTGCCTCAAGTCAATGTCGGTGTGTCGATGGACCGGTGATCAACGACTGACTACGTCGCAACAGCAGCGTTGGTAAGTTGATATTATTTATTAGTAAACAAACATCAAATGCATAACAATAATTATTCAGATGCTATCTGAATTGTTAAATTGCCAACTAGTTTAGAATGAACACGTGGGGGTTAAAATTTACAGTATAAAAACATAAATATTAAATAAACAAAATTAAATGTTATATATAACTAACCAAAAATGATAAAATTAATGCCGATTACTTTCTCTATCAGTAAGGATATTGGAGTATGATAAGAAATTCTATTTACAAAACCGATGAGTCCTAGATATCGACATCAATACTTTTTTTATTTTTTTACATTAATGTACATAGTGCACGCTTTGTTTTAATTGTCTTTAAACCTAAATATTTATGTAGATTTCTGTTGGAAACGTATAACCTAAACGATCGTTTTTGGTGTGTTCTACGCTTACTGAAAGTTCGTTTGTTTTTCACACGTCAGGTATATGTATCATAGCTGTTTTGTTGGGGAGCAGATTTGTTTTACTGGTTAGCAATTTATTTTAGAAGATGTAACGTTTATTTGATCATACTTATCTATTCTACCGAATGCTACACCGAATACCTGTTTACATTTTAAGAGTCTATATTTAATATTGATTTAGGTATGATTATGAATTTTGATGTCATTGAAGTTAATAAGAAAGTTACGATAGATTTCGGTTGACATTTTAAGGTCCTCTTAAACCTCCGCTTACTTTCCTACACAAATATCCAAACAAATACGCAACTGGAGAATTTCATACATTTTTAATCACAGAAAAAAACAAATGTGTTATAATGAGTTTTTTGGATCAAAACCTATTTTTGTATATATTTACTTAAAATGAATTATAAGTCGCAAAGTGGATCCGAATAACCTATTTAAAGTCATCCTTGCGATTTTTTCTATCGATCCAATTATTGAAAGTAAATTGCTCTTATCTTTACCATTTTGCATCACAGGTACACTAATACCTAAAAATATTATTTTATTTATATGTATACACCACCGATTTTTAAGCCATATTTTAACAGCATTAAAAAGTGATAATAACTAATTAACAATTCCGTAAAAAGGTATACCGAAAAATAACGTTCCATATACAATTGTCTTTGTTTTCATAAACTGATAATGATCTAAATATCTTCCTTTAGTTACGGTCTAAGTTTGAAAAATTATTTATTTCTGTTGTTTAGCTGGATTGCCTGAAAATTGATGAAAATACTCTATGGAGTAGTAGCAAAAAAATAACAAGTGCTTGAAAAATTCGTCGGTCTTGTTAGATCCTGGGTAGCTCAGTGGTTAGAGCAGAGCAGTATAGCATTGTGAATATTCATGGAACATTGATAAAATATCTTAAAAAAATAAGTTTCGTATTTTATAAGAAACTCAAAACAGCATAAGGGACATCGAAATATAACTGAGCGGCGCATTGTCAATCTGTCGACGGATCTGTCAATCTTTTGACGGTATTTAGATAATGACTTTTGGATAATGGTTAATTTTGTCAGAACTTATTCTTCTTAAAGAAAATCTATGAACGTTGGCATTTAACCTAAATATCAATATAGCATTGTGAATGCAAACTACAAATAAAATATACGTCAGGACATGTTTTTTTATTCCAGGTTTACTCTTCAATTTAACTTTATTCAATTCCTTGTCGTAATTGTAGTCCTTCGATAATGAAAACGACCTCTTTAGCCGAGATTTTCATACGCCGGTTTTAAGGTGTCGCCTTCTCTTTTCTATATTGTCTCTGGTCTGTGTATTGTGGTACCTTCGTTGTCTCAAATACTCCATAATACAGGGCTTTAGTAACTTATTTTGGAATCTGAGCAATATACCTATGTGATGTTGTCTAATAATAATAATATAATATGTGACCAGTGTCGTTCTCGGAAACCTCTTCTAGAATCGCTCGGGAAGAGAATGTTTGCCGCGTATGACTTACTTAATCGACTACTCAACTTTTTACGCACATACACGAAAATTGCCCTGGCAAATACCCTTTTACTTTCAGTTTTGACTGCGCTGATATTTGTTACACTGATTTGTTGGAAGGACTTCTTAAGAAGCTAGAGCGTCTGCAGAATTTGTGTATCATATTCATCTTCAATCTTCGCAAATATGACCATCTGTCATACTTCCGCGCCAAACTAAACTGGCTCCCTATTCGCCAGCGAAGAGACTTTAATGCTCTTACACTCCTCTATTCCATACTTTTCCTACCTTTGACTTCTGCTTATAAAAAATATACATTTCTTTCCGATCCTCTTCTTCACAGCGTACTCTAAGCTCTTCTTTTAACTTACCTTTAATATTCCTCATCATAGTACCGACTTTTTATAATATTCATTTTCGATATATGCGGTACGTCTTTGGAATTCGTGCCTGAAGCCATAAGAAAGGCTCGCACTTTACATAGTTTTGTTGCACAAGTAAAGACACATTTCCTTGAAAACTAGTAAGATGTTTACATTGAATAACTTTTTTATTTTGATTTTTATCTAGTTTATTATTTCGATTTATCTATTTACTACACCATTTTGACCCCCTCCCCCCTTAAAGAAAGAAAAAATAACCTATATAATAAACATAATAGGGGTATTATGTTTATTATATAGGTTATTTTTTCTTTCTTTCTGGGTTGCTGGGAAGAGATTGCTACCTAGCAATAAGACCGCCCTTTATATTCTTTCTCTTTTTCTAGTTTCTCTGAAATATTTCCTGTTTAGCGTGCAATAAAGAATATATTATTATATATAGAAACAAGATGTGTGTGTATTAAATTATCTTCCTTAGTGGCCTATTGATTTCGACTTATTTTTTCTTAATCTACATACAGTTTTCAAAATCTTTTGTTCAGTAATTATGAGTAGGATTATACACAGAAATTCTTCATCTTAATATGGAAACCTTATCGTCAGTTGTAAGACGTAACAATTTACATATAACTTAAACTGATAATGTTGAATAGTCAGGTGAATCAATTGCAAAAGGGTATTTGAGAAAGGGACTTGTACGTTTTCCATAATAGTTATTCTTTTTTGCGGACCAATTGTTTGTACTCTCTTGGCGGGAGTATCGGAATGAAGAATAAGTCAATTAAGACAAACGTCTAACGGCCGGTTTTTGGATTGAGAAAAGTTAAAAAATCACTAGATAATTATTCTCAATAACTTATTTTTTACGTTTTTACATGACATATAAAGTCCTAGTTTTATCAAGCTGCTATCAACTGATCATTAAAAAAATTACAATCGAACGAAAACCTGTTTAAGTGACGTTTAAGATGGTTTAAAATATGCTTAACTTTAGTAGCTTCGCTTTTACGGTATGTATTGCGTATTTAGACAAATTAATATCATTGAACTGGTGTCGATAAACTCTCAAAACTTCCGTTGGGTATTTTGACTTTTGTATAAAAACTCTGCTAAAAACTCGTACAAAGAAATGTTCTTGATAAATCACAATTAAATTTGTTTTAACTAATCCTATGATGTGGCCTACTAAAAAACCCGCTAAAAATGTTGATCCACACATTCGTTAATTATCAACATGATCATTCAATTATATGTTCACTTTTTATGACAAAATAAAGCGTACGACCTTTTTTATTTCAGAATTGGAGTTGATGAATATACACTTAATATAGTTGAAATAATTTTAGGTATACCTATACCCGCCTTTTGAAAGTTGTTAGGCAATAATTATTCTGAGAACAAATGAAATGACTTATAATTATTCTCAATCGTTGTTCTAAAGCAGGGATTCCCAAACTTATTCTGTCCTATTGCCCTCTTTGAGAATAATTTTTTTTTTGTGCCCCCATTTTTCACCTACTTCAACCCACTTAACTTCTATAACAGTCAATGAAATGAATTATTTTGAGCTTTATTAAAATTAAATATTAATTCTAAACGAACTTTTTCTATAACGCGGACGAGTCAACTCGAACCCTGAGCACATTAGGTAGTACATAAATCTCTTGTTAACTTTTCCTAAGCTTCTACACAACGCCCCCATTTACTTTTCTGGGTCCCTTACTGCCCCCATACAGGCATGCAGCGCCCATAAGTTATTGTCCACTTTGGAAAGGGTGTTCTAGCTACCTTCCCACTTCTGACTCTTCATCATTTAGTTTTTTTTGAGAATTACCTATGGTAATAATATTTTTATTTATACTACTTATAGCCCATATATTCATAGGTGGTATTCTTTCGTGCTCGTTTGACTCGTTTCACATGCTGAATTTTGAGAGATTTGTCGCGTTTGTACATGTCAATTTGTGTGCAGGCGGTGCACAGCAGGTCTTGCAGATACTGACTGGGAGTAAAAGTTGCAGGTTATCATATTTTGGCGGTTATTTAACCTAAATTATATTTATTTTATATTTCATCCAAATAATTTCATGCAAAGTAACGTTCTATTTATTTGTGCCTACCAAAATGTAACCATTATTATTCTAACTTAAGAAAATAAGGCTATTTACACTCCACATTATTTTTATTTGTAACTGCTAACGACTATACATATATTTATACTGTATTGTGTCAGTCTTGTAATTTTACGTAATAAAGTACAAATATTACTTAAAATTAAACTATCTGCGACTTATTAACCGAATTTACTTTCGAATTGTCGAATTGACAGAATGATGCTTAGTAAGATCAATCCCTCTTTCTCGCAATGAATATGCGTCAAATTTATACAAATGTTTATATTCTCATCTTAAAATATTAAACGTCATGGCAGTAAAATTCAATAGTTATGTTTTTGCTCTAGGTAAAGCTATGCGCCACTACAACTACCAGAGCTGTAGGCGAACGACACCACTAATGACATTACCATTGTGAGTAGCTTCAGTTCCTACATTATATACTTATTAAGATCTAACCTTATAAGGATTATATTCATCCCTAACCTTAGTGCTATACAACTGACTCACTTTATTTTCTTCTGTAAATATAATAGTATATAATTTTGCGACTTGCAAATGCAGCTATGATGAATTTGTATTATTATCATTAAAAAATCTGATTTCACGTAAATTATTCTTTATCTTTTATAAAAATACATATAAAAAGTTACTATTCCCAAATGCTCTACATGAGATTATTAACGCGTATAATAATTAAAAGTACCTGTCTCCAATCTCCAACCTCCAATTAAATTACTAGATTTATTGAACGCTTGTTAGATTCATTTAAATAATCATTAACAAGTTAATTGGATATTTACCGGATAGATTGGACAGGATAAATGTTGAGCTCTAATGTAAGTAGAAGAAAAGAGTTACTCTTCGAGCATACTTTGCAACTATAGAAAGTTAAACTTTTGTATGTAGGTCATAGTTCAGTTACCCGACCTGGAAGTAGCTTGGTTCGATGGAAATGGGATGCAAATCAGCGACCAGTTGTCCGTGTGCTACGTCGCGTCGTTGTTGAGGCTTTACTTGGGAGTGAGCTCTCAGAATTTCGTAACATCTATCCCCTGGTAATTTTGAGTGTAATATGAAAGTCTGGATAGTGTGATAATTAAAGTTATTGCCTATGTTGTTTTGATGAAATTTTATTTCGAACAGATTTAAATAAAAGATTGGTTGATACAATCGTGTCAATAAAAATGTTATTCTAGCTAGATTCTAACTTATAGGTACCAAGTTTTATTATTATTAGTTACGTAGGTAATCTATTACATTTTATCAAACTTTTATTACTCTTATTAATAAAAGTATTTTGAATATAACTCTAGTTTGTCTTCGAGCGAAAACAATAGTATGTGTCATTTTGCTTGTAATCGTTCTGCGTAAGTAGTGAAAGATTGTAGGAATAATATTAATGTTGTATAAGCTAATTTAATCGACAATTACTTTAAAAAATAACCATTTTAACTTTTATTTGTTCATAATATTTGTTTCTTAATTAAAATATACTCAAATGCAGAGCTGATTTTCTTAGGAGCCGTGCTTCCTGCATTGACATTCATAAAATTAATTTCCTATATGGCAATAAAATTACTAAATAAGAATAATCAAAAATGAGGGTTCAAATCACAGACATAAAGATGTTATAGTACGGCTTAAACTACTATCCATCTAAAATAAATCAACAAGTATCAATTTGAGACCATTGTCCGACCAAATTATGTCAGTACGGCTCAATTTCACATTTCCCTTCTGTCATTGTCAATTTGCACTAGGCGGCGAGTGATTAAAACGAGCCTGCGTGGCATGACGGACTCGAGAATGTTTTGTTTACACCCAAAGTCACTTCTCGGGTGCACCCATACAAGATCTCACTCGAGCCGAGTAAAAGTGACGTTTGGTGTAGACAGAGCGTTTCTCAACTAATTGTAGGGCAGCCGAAGCGGGGATTTCGGGATTTACTAAAGCGCGGCAGATTAATATACAGGGGGATACCTTGTACCCAGTTAAGTACCTGGACCAAGTATGAACCCTATAAAAATGGCCGCCCGGCAAGGACGAAGGATCAGATTAGTAAAAAAAAATTGATCATCTGAAAATCTCGAGCGCGTCAGATTAAGGTAAGGTGAGCTAGTTACATGCTAAAAGGTGTACATACCTCTAATCTGACAATTTGAGAGTGACGTAAAGAAGGGGGAAGGCTACAAAGTTGTAAAGAAAAAAAGTCACTTTGACATTCTCGAGCGTGACTAATTTTTTTTTATTTTGAAGTCATTCAAGGATTACGAAAAATATATAATCTGACGATTGTCACAAGCCGAAGTAATAAAAATTCATCGATAAGATTTAATGCGTTTAAGCTACGTGATACCTATATTTCCTTCTCCGCATCACTATTTCTCTCTCTTTTTCTGTCTTTTTTCATCCCCACTCTGGTTTCGGTTGTCATGACGCCATGACAGCTGATGACACAGACTCGTTCGTGGCGTAATATTGTTTACATCGTATTTTCAACGTTTTTGCTTATTTTGTTATTTTAATGTAAATTTTGTTTAAACTTTTTACATATTTATTAAGAGAAGAAGAGGAAGATAATTCTAGCGATGAAGATGATAATTAATAAAAAATACTGTAAAAATTAAATTTTCATATAATCATTTTCTTATAAATATAAGTATTTTACATAAAAAAAACATACACTTTTTTATTTGCATGCTAACTCCGGTGCTTTTCTATTTAATTAAGCTCAATGATTTGAAAAAATTAAAAAAAATTTTTTTTTTAGTGTCAGTTTAAGTAAATCCCTTCAGATAATCGTCAGATTATGAGATATCACGTCTGGGGCATAAAGATGAACCATATATATCTTAATCTGACGCGCTTGAGTATTTCAAAATGGCGATTTTTTTTTGCACATTCTTATAATGGTCACACGTTTGCGTCACATCCAAATCGTCAGATTATTATATGAGAGCTTTTTTTTAGGTTCACTTGACATCCCCTCAAAAAATCTGACGCGCTCGATTAAATATTTTTTTTTTTCATTTTCAACCCTTACTTATAACCACCCCCATCATGGAAACGATCAGATTAACATACGACAGTTTTTAAAAATGCGTAGGACATGGATGATATTAATATCTGACGCGCTCGAGTATGTCCATACGACAGTTTTTTTTTACATTTTTAAAAATCTATAGTCGCTTCCCCCACCGATGAAAAGGTATATATTATATGAAATTTTTTTTTGTTATCATCTAAGCTTCGCACCCCAATAGGTATCTTTGACGCTCGAGTAAATCCCGATTTAGCATCGTGGGCTCCCCTACTATAACTTAGTCCTCGTTTTTTGAGTAAAGTTTGAATAAAATAAAACTTTTTGAATTAGGTATAATAACGCGGCGCTCGACGCTTAGGTTCCAATTTTAGTACCGACACGTATTCGAACGACGGAAATCTCTGAAGTTCTTATCACCTATTAAATATATATATTTTTTAAATTTGCGTCTTGTAGTGTTTTACCTATCGTCAATTACATAAAGAGTTTGTGCTCAATTGAGACATTGTTAATTCAAAACAAACTGAATTTATGCAACAACAGATTTACACTGTCGCTTTTTTGGAAATACATAAACTACACCGTCAAGTTCCATAACGTCGCTTCAAGGTTGCTACAGTCTTGGCAGTATGATATCCCATATATATAGAATTGACACATTATCAAATAAAACTTTATTTGTTTTGTTGATGATCATAAATATTAGTGATTGATTTTAATGCTTCTAAAAGTATTAAATCTGTACCAAAGATAGTATTCAATGTGATATTAGACGGAGAGCTCGTGACAAAAATGTGAAAGAGTTTGCCAAATCCTTTTTTTAGATTAATATATTTTCACCAAATCTAATTTGTTTTTTCCAATATGCTTTTGTTTATAATCCCTTAATCCAATTAATGCTATTAAGAATAGTTGTATTGGCTAGGAGGTCGCCGTTGCCTTTTTATTGCTAAATAATTATATTTCTTACTGTAATAAAAATATTTTTAAACCCAACTAATATTGAATTAGAGAATATACGGTAAGTCACACGCAGGTATAATATTCTACAACATTAGAAAGAAATAGGAAGAAGTAAAATCATCCATGCTCTAAATATAACTACGTAATAAATATTTATAAAAAATTAAACAAATATATCAAAATAAATCATTGTTCATAATTTCCTTAACCAGAAACTCATTCGTATAGTCGCTTTGTAAAATCTATGGTTTTAATACTAAATTATTAAATGACTAAATATACAAAAATGTTAATTCATAGGTTAATCATTAGTAGATAATTCATTACATAATTCAATGTTTCCCAACCATTTATTAAATGTCAAATTTCATAAAGACGCCATATTCGTTTACTAATTATCCCAAGTAAGAAAAATAGACTTAACATACCGTAGTTGTATATTTGAAACAATTTTTCTCTTGTCTTTAAAATAAGACACCATAAGCCCAGTTAAACGTTAAATTTCGTTATAAGAATCTTGACTTCCTTTCGTATTTGAAGATCATATACGAATAGAGGAAGTTAGCTAACCGCGTTTTGTGGGATGTGTGTATCTATATCATATATAAGTTTAACAATATATTTTTTTATTTCAGGTGACGCGCTGCAGAGCGGTGGTTAAAGCGGCTCTGCCGCTTTAAATGGACAAACGCAAGATGCTGCCAAAGAGAGCGCGTATGGATAGCATGCGGGGTCCCATTGCTAATGGACCCCTGCAGTCAAGGTCAGTTGGTTTTTCTCTGATAAATGACATAAAAAATAACTTTACTACTAGGAAGTGTATTTCACAATTTTAATTTACTTTAATGAAAATAATAATAAAAAAGTATCAAATACCAAATAAAATTTACGTGAAATGTTATTGTTCGACTGTTAACGCAATGATTAGTTTTCTTAAACTATCCCTAACTCCAAGTTAATAGTATAGAAGTTTATTGCGCACTACCCTCTACTCAATTGTCAACTAATAAACAGTTTACCGAGGAAACCAAGCGAACCCTCCTGGCCGTAATTCGCATTCTAGCAATGTCCGCAATACCGGGGTGGCGAGTTAACAAAGCGACGAGCGTCCTTCGTCTGTTTGGTTCACTCCAGTTATTCTTTTCTCGCGCGCTAATCCTATTTGGTTTCCATCAAAACTTGTCCGAAGGGGTTGCGTCCTCCACGTAAGGCGCCTCGCCCGCCCCAAGACGCTAGGCTGGCCTCTTTGTTTGCCACCAAATCTGTTTTCGTCCGCCTTGGGAAAGTTTTAGTATTGCTGAAAACTCCTTCACCGCCCGGAATTACTTTCTCGTTCCGCTGCTGAAACTTTCGCCGGCAATAATAATAATAATTCTGCTTCGATATGACGAAAGTTTAAATTATTAGTTTAATCGTACTGGCGGGCTTTAATTATACAAGTGGGTGAGCGAGGGGCCTGGCTGACTCCCTTGATTTAGTTAGTTGGCCGAACCACGATCTTCTCGAAGGACTCCCAAGTTTACAGAATTTGCTTTGAAACTTAATTTATCTATCAATTCGAGTATCTATACTCATAATATTGTTTCGATTGATCTGTGCCTGCTTCTCCAGATTACTCTTTGACTACCGTTAATTTAGATGTCACATCTACGCCGCATTCTATTAGTACCTGCTTAATCCATCGGTTGATGGTTTGAGTAGTCGCTGTTTTATGTGGGGCTTTCAAAGTTAACAATAAGTTTTGTACATCATGAGGCCTAATGTTTTCTGTTATTGTTAGATAATCGTTCAAAACCGAAGCTGGAGAAATACTTTTAGGTTTGTTGAAAGTATGGTAAAAATAAATCTGGCTATCTCATCTCGCCCGACGCCCGATGTTTTAATGATATTATTATTATTATTTATTTGTATAATATTATTGACTCTTAATGTTGCAAATTTTAAAAAGTGAAAGAGTTTAAACTCTGGAGCGGTTATAAGGCGAGTAAAATAACAAGTAACTTGGTTATTTTTACCAGTGTTAGGTCTTCATTAGGAATCCATTTCGAAATATGATTCAGAATCATTTGTGGATCACAAGCAAATGAATATTTAGGCATAGCAGGCCTTCAATTTAAAGACATCTTTTAATAAGCGTTTTGTATGAGCTTTTGAGCAGAAATCATTTTTACTAAGTAAACTCGGAGCCGAACGGTGACTTGTCCGAGTTTCACTTAAGTCACGTTTCAGAAAGAGTGGTGCCTAATGGTGTTTTCACTCTTTAATTTTCTGTGAAAAGTTGTAGAAAAATGCCTTACTGCGTCTTTAAACAATGCACAAATTACACATTGACAATGATAAAAGCAAAAAAAAAAGATATAAGCGTAAGTACTGTGATTACTCTTTTTTTATTTTAATAAGTTTTTTTTTGTGTTGACACGTAAAGCTATAAAAGTATGTTTATCTCGTTCAAACAAGAGATATGCTGTACATTCTAATAGGCAGATAACTATTTTTGATTTGTTCGCGCCCTTTGTGTTTGTGTTATAATGTTACACTACCTCAATAAAGTTTACGTTGTTATGTTAACGCAATAATGTACGGGTAGGGTGTGTCTAATAATAAAACGTCGTTGGTGTTGATACTTAATTTATTTTAAAGAATTAATTTGCAAATTTTCGTTCGCATGTCGACTATTACAATAAAATTTATTAGTGAAGAAGTTATAAAGATATTTTTCTACACCAGGTAAAAATGGAAACCGTGAAAAGAAGAAAATAAAGCAGAATTGATTTAGATGTGTAAGCGTAACAGCAGTTGCAATATTAGTAGACATGAGGAATAAAGAAATACATAAAGTAGAACTTCTTTTATATTTATTCGTTTTTTCTGGGCCTGGTACTGTCCTGTTAAAATATTAGATGTTGGTAATATAGTGTACAGATGTATGTTTGTGCATTACATTATTTTTAACTTATTACATGTATTACACGTAAAATTAAATAATAATATCAATCATGTATTTGTTCATACATAACAAAATTTTAACCTAATGTTATATGTACGTACATATAGTGTTTTACTTAACACGTTTCCTTTTCATTTTTCTAGGCCCTTGGTGGCGTTATTAGACGGTCGGGATTGCACAGTGGAGATGCCTATACTGAAAGACGTGGCTACGGTTGCTTTCTGCGACGCGCAGTCCACCTCCGAGATACATGAGAAGGTGCTGAATGAGGCTGTAGGCGCGTTGATGTGGCACACTATTATTCTCACCAAGGAGGACCTCGAGAAGTTCAAGACGCTGAGGATTATAGTCCGCATAGGATCAGGAGTAGACAACATCGATGTTAAAGCGGCTGGTGAATTAGGTAAGATTACCCAGTTATTTTTTTTTTAATATGAATGATGTTTATAAACGAGACCTGCAATTTTATTATAAAGTAGTCCGTGTTGTCACTGTTGACTTCTGCAGAATATCAGTGCAGTAAACCCCTCTCATTCCTTATATTTAGGGATATATAGTTTCATATAAACTTACACAGTATCGGGTGGTAGTAATAAATATATGTATTAGAATTCGACGTTTGGCTATAATAACACACCGTAGTTCCGTAACTACGGTGTGTTATTTTATAGATGAATGTCGAAGTGAATACAGTTAAATGGCAGAGTGGTGGGTATTGTAAATATCTGCCGGAGATGGATATGGGTTTCAGGTATTACTAATTAACCCTTCTATGCCCTTGGTATTTATTAAAAACGGAATCTTCATATTGTTTGTTGTTGCAACTTGTACAGTTACAAGAATAGACAAAAGACTTGCATTAAAAATAGAATAGATTAGACTATGTTTTATATTATGATGAATAGGCAGTACTGATATTCTTGTTTATTTAATTTCAGGTATAGCTGTATGTAATGTTCCGGGTTACGGTGTAGAAGAAGTAGCTGACACGACGATGTGTCTTATATTGAATTTATACCGGCGGACGTATTGGCTCGCGAACATGGTGCGGGAAGGGAAAAAATTCACAGGTACATTTTAGTTTAAAAATAAATACAATACTTAATATAGTTTATTTAGTTACTGTTACAAACTTGTGTGACAGACCCTGGATTTGTACTGAGAACAGCATAATTTCTAATCATTTACACCGTCGAAATCTTTAATAAGCTCATGTGTGACTTGGTAACTTTCAATTGGTTTTGTACATAAAAAAATATAAAATACCATCATATGTGTAACGATTCTGTTTAAAACGTTAATTTATAATATTTTCTCTATAGAACAAAACAACAAAGTTACCCCAATAATTCTAAATTCACTTCATTTCTTATAGTAATTATTTTTTATAGAGAAAGTTGATATAACAAGTAAATCACTAAGTAACCGGTGGAATCATGCAGCAGTTAACAATAGTCGTAATATAAAGTTTGCGAGTAATTTATCAAACAGTTTTTTTATCCGCAATTAGACGTCCTCTGTCCTTATCTATTTGCGGCGGACAATGATATACAAAGGTGTTTTGGATTTATTCCTATTCTTTAAGTTTTTGCATTACGCTTAGTAATAACTAATTTATTATCTGTGATTTTCTTCTGTTGTTTTTGTTACAATGTCAACACAATTCATAATTTTTCCAAAAAAATCTTATTTTAGTATAAATGAACTAAGGAACACCTTATTTGTTACCATGGACGTTTATAAGAATTATTTATCGAAAAAAATTAAAGTTTTTCTGCTCTGAAGAACAATTTTGGTTTTGCGGGTTACTACGTGTTTTCTTTCCAGAGTCGATATGTTAATTGGTGACCCAGATGGACATAAAACGTCGATAAGTATATTAGAACCATAGTCGCCTCATTAGGGAGGTAAATTAGGGAGGAAAAAAAGGTGCTACTATATAGTTAGCACTTTTTTTTATATTATGTGAGATATATCAAAAGTGCGGTGTATTATGAGAAACTGATTTTGTAATCCGCAATTGGCGTTTTCTACTTGGGAGCAAACAATTCATGATTTGTGTGTGGTATCTAATCAGATCATAGTGTCTGTAATATCATATTTATTAGAACTTCATCTTTTAATGATGCAGAGCTGTCGACATTTGTGATACTTTGCTTTATAAAAAAAATATGCGAGCTAATGCGGGATTGTCCCACTGACGAGAGAGGTGGTAATTCAGAAGCTCTTCTTTTTAAAAGACGCTCACATCACTCACTGTTGGCAATGCCGTGACTTTTGAAGCGTATTCATATTATTATAGTGGTGATCTTGAAGCAAACGTTTGTTTACATAGGTCCAGAGCAGGTGCGCGAGGCGGCAGCGGGGTGTGCGCGTATCCGAGGCGATACGCTCGGTATCGTGGGACTTGGCCGCATCGGTTCAGCCGTCGCGCTAAGGGCAAAGGCTTTCGGTTTTAACGTCATCTTTTACGACCCCTACCTGCCAGACGGCATCGAGAAGTCACTCGGCCTCACGAGAGTCTACACGCTGCAGGTTTGTGTGTATAACCTACGTAACATGGTGCACTGAATCTTTCAGAGTTAGAAATGAGAGACTTCTTGGGCCTAAAAATGACAAATAGTGTATGCTCAAAGCCAGAAACCGCACATTGATCGAAAAAAAAAGCTTACAACGCGATGTGATCACAGCAAAATAGTCACAACGCGAAATTCTTGTTATGGTTGTAATGAAAACGCTCGCAACGCGTTGTGGCAATAACAGAAAGACTACATAGCGATCTTCGTGCTTGGCTGTCATGCTATTCGACCCTTAACGCGTTGTGGCAATTTAAAAAAGCCATGAAGCGTGAATTATTATTATTATTATGTTTTTCTATTCTTTTACGGCGTTGCCGGTTATAAAACTCACTATGGGCCTAAACCAAGTATGTGATGTGCGACCTACTCCTCTGTGTCAGCCACGACACCAATTTAGCTATGTGGTCTTTTTTTAATTCCAATAACGCGCTGTGAGCATCACGAATTTCGCGATATTTTGCGTTTTCGCGCAGTTTTACTGTGACCACAACGCGTTGTGAGCTATTTGTTTGCTCAATGAGCGGTTTTGCTCTTTGAGAGCGTGAGATAAATCGGAAGAAACACTGCTTTAGACTTGATGCAGACACTGTTTCTGTATACTTACAGTTGTGAAATTCTGTAAGCGCTTCTATTATTTTGTATTAGTTAAGTGAGAGAAGGTTAAATGTAACCTGTGTTTGGCCTAAATAGAAACTTTTAAGTTGTCAGTGTTACACAAAGTACTTTCAATCAAAGAAAACTTCTAAATATCATATAATTTCAATTTTCTACATATTCATCCTTTAGGTAAATTTAATCAAGAGCTAAAATTTCCCACCAATCAGCAACCTTTTTGTACAAGTTACAGTCAAGAAGAAAATAAATATAGTTAAATCTCACAATGTGTGGTCTCGTTTTTATTTATGATGAAGGATGCGACCGGGATTATTTTTAATCGTTGTTTTTTACAATTAAATTCCGCATCCTCTTTTAATTTTTGTAACTAAATTGTTTGGTTAAACTGAAACTCAGCAGAAACTTAACAAATCTAATTATTGAGATATGTTTTTTAAAAGGTTTAAGCTATACATACCATAGATATTTATTAATTTAGGTTAACCAGAAACAAATAACATTATTACTGTTGACTACCTCATTGATGACACCCACTGAACCTATTGTCCCCTTTTCCACTTCCTACCACTTTTTTATGCTTTATACTTCCTTACATGCTATCCTAGAGCGCCTCTATCACTTTCTCCTTCCCGCCATCCGGGGACTGGGTCAGTATCTAGACACGACCTAAGTCACGGTTCCGCGGATTAGAAAACACCGTGAACACATGGGTAAGCGGGCGGTGTTGAAAAAATGTGTAAATTCATTAGAACTACCCACAGGAAATCTCCAAAGAGCAAAATCGAACATCGTAGTCGTTACGGCACATCACGTTGACGTTTTTCTCTCCCCAATGTTATAACGCTATACAAAATATTATTTTTTCAAATATGTCGCTCCATTAGTTCTCATGTCTTATTGAATGCCTATTGCCAGCATAGCTTGTGTAAAGAAATCTGAAAAGACAGCCGAAAAGTTGACTGTATTCAGAAATAATGTATGATTTATTCATAGGATGAAATTATAGTTCACAATAATAATATCATATACCATATTATCCGGTCAGTTGAACAAACGTCCATTAAGGTTTTAAGCTCTCATGAGGGTCAAATTTGTACGGGCAATGTCGCTTTAAACTAATGAAAAATTTAATAGACGTTGTGCAATTGGCTGTATGTGTGCTATAAAGATTGTTGTAAAGTCATCAAATCGAAGTCTACATAGACTTCGATTTGATGACTTTCGATAATCGTACATTTTTTATATTATAACATCTATGGTCAAACGAATTTAATAATTTAATTGAATGTTATTTTAGCTTACTTGTAAAAATGTGTATATTAGTAGATTTTGACAAGTAAAAGAAGTAATTTTTATCATATTTATTTAGCACTTATAATAGGCCCTCTACACAATCGCCCATGGTTTTGCGATTACAGGCATCACCATTGAGTAGAGGGTGTGATCGCCTAAAATGGCCCATGATCGTGCATGATCGTCGCTGTGTCGGTTTTTTGGACAATAATCAAAGGAAGATTGGCCATGATTTTGAGCACGTCCACATCATCGCCGATCACTCAGTTCATGTTTGTTTTCGGGACGGTACGGACGCCTACTATTTACCCTGTAATCGAAGCTATCAACCTAAAATAGGCATAGCGAAAGGAGACCAACAATGAATCATTTATGTTAGAATTATACCAAAAGAAGCCCCCACAAGGACAATTTGGATTTCCAAAAATATTATTATAAAGATACTTGCTAGATTATAGGCCCGTTTTCACTAACCTATAACAAGGCATAGCTTTACTAGAAATCATTTAATATTAAGAATAGCTTAAGCAGATTTGTATTTTCATCAAATCTGTAACGTTAGGTAACCTTACTAAGCTCTTGCTTAGATTAGCAACGTTTGTCTATGATTTTGAATGCTTTTTAGTTCCTTTGCTTTTTAATGTATGCCGTATTTGCATTTACACAATTCTGACAATATCTCGTTAGTGGCCTTTACACGTAAAGACAAAATAACAAAAATATGTATTTTGAGGTATAAAATATGAAAATTATAAGTGGTCTTGTATTTACAGGAGCATCCAACTCATCATTGTCCCTTTATAAAAAGTCCAAAAATTAAAAAAAAAGATTTCAACCTTATTAAATTGTTTTTATACCTTGATATCCGTTATGGCCAAAGAGTAAATGTATATGTCACATTATTGGTGGCTCCTTGCAAACCCTATTTCATCTTTCATTCATTTCATTTTCATTTTATATGTAAAAATTAATTTAATTACTTGACATTGGCAGAATTGTGCGAAATGCGCAGATAAGCCACTAATTGAAAAGAAGAAGAATCCTATGCGATTAGTAGAGGAAAGTAACCGAACATGGAACATAATCCCATACAATAATGAAACTTTTTCCTTAATTATTCCTATAGTGTTTTCACATTGCATGGGTACGCCGATGTATGTGATATGAAGTTTTTAGTGACGTGGTAATAAAAGATATAATAAGTATACCAAAAACTCGATATTATTGAGTTCATTTCTAATTTTGAGTTCAGTGATAGTTGAGGGATATTTTTTTTGCGGATGACACTTCACTTTTGTTTAAAATTAAAAGAGGGCTAGCTCTAAATGACGATGTAAACAATTCTGTCGCTAAAGTAGTACATTTGTTTAATGTAAATAATCTTCTCCTTAATGAAGAAAAACAAAATGCCTATAATTTGTACTATGTAATGTTAAAAAAGTAGATACAAATGTACATATAAAAGATAAGAACATGGGCCTTGTAGATACCAGTATTTTTAGGGATAACATTAGATTCTAAGCTACAGTGGGCCCCACATATTGATAAATTGTCGAATAGACTTAGTTCTGCAGCATATACCGTAATGAAGAAACGTAGGTTAACTGACATAGATAATGCCAGATTAGTATACTTCAGTTACTTTCATAGTGTAATGTCGTACGGAACCCTATAATGGGGAAATGATGCCGACATACAAATAATTTTTGTGCTTCAGAAAAGAGCAATTAGAATAGTTTATAATCTTAGGATTAGGGATTCTTTAAGGGAGAATTTTAAGGAAATAGACATAATGACTGTTGCTTCTCAGTACATATTTATTTATTATTATTTATTTATTATATTATATACGAGAACTTAATTTACGTTCGTAAAAATATTAGTTTGTTTTCTAAAAAAAAATATGTACACAATTTTAATACAAGAAATAAAAATAAATTAATGGTGCCTGTAATGAGACTGCAAAAAGTTCATAAGTCATTCAGGGGTCTATGTGTGGGCTTCTACAAGGTCCCAAGCAAAATACTATAATTTCATATCATGCAGTTTAAATCTACTATTAAAAAAGCTTATTAAAAGGTATCCAATTATAAGTATAAAATAATATAATATTAACAGATAAGAATGCTTGGAATTAAGATGGTCCAGCAATTGGATAGGTGGCCTAATTACATCTCAAAAATTATCTTGTTGCCATTATTATTAAATAATAATGTTTACATTATATGACCATATTTTTTTCTCTATATATATTCTTTACTTTTCGTTACAAGTATTGCTGTTTAAAACTTAAGAGGTTTAGATTTCAGTCATTATGGCAATTTTATAAAGTATTAAATATATACACAGGTAAACGATTTTTTTATAACGATGTTTTTTAATTATTTGGAATTAAAAAATTGTGTGAAATGGATTTTTCAACAAAATTATGTTAACAAACCATGCTATATGAATTGGATAGGCCATTTATAGTCCAATAGAGGTAAACTTCTAGATATTTGCGATTGGCTTACTGAACCGTTTAGCTTATATTAAACTGTATTCAAATCTCTAAAAATAATATTGCAAGTATTTTCAGTATTCCATTTTAGGTGTACTATTCCGTATTTGATTATTTTCCTGCCGTAATTTTGATGGTAAGGTTAAGTTAGTATGATGCTCTGTTAAAAATAACCAATAACAATAATATTACGTACACACTGCTGTACGTCAGTTTACCATAATATATTAAAAGAGAATGGGCAAAAGTCGGCTAAAATTACGCAAATTGAGCACTATGCATTTATTTATCAAAAATCTTCTACTTAATTATAATATACTCTATATAAATACTATTTTAAAATTATGCGGCGTTTAAAATTAACCGTATTCTAGCTCTTATATACGTAGACATTATAATATAACCTCAAAATCTCTGTTAAATATTCAGATATTCTCAAACTCTGGCATAAATTTAAAATGGTTTTTTTCTTACTCATTCTAGAAATAATTCTCTATCGTTTACCGTTGGTTTGAACAATGTGCACGGTTACGCAAAAATAGCCGAACTCTGATATTAACTTGCCCATTCTCCTTTAACGCATTTTAATCATAAACTAAACGAAATAGTTAATACATAGAAATAAGAATATTTATTAGATATATTAACCTGTTTGTTTAATTCATTGCAGGATCTCCTATTCCAGAGTGATTGTGTATCATTACATTGCAGCCTGAATGAGCACAATCACCATCTCATCAATGAGTTCACTATCAAACAAATGCGTCCAGGTAATCATAATAATATAGTAAGCTTTTATTCTGTTTAATATGCATTTTCAAAGTCAAAAATCTATGCCACCTTTAGACAGGCATCTGAGAAAAATAAACAAAAGCTCTTTTTTTGTCTGTTTTATTTCGCCTTCCCACAGTAAATCCAGGTTCTTGCACACGTTTTTGAATTCTATTACAGAAACAAGCTCGTTTCGAGTTGCTGGGCTTTGTTAATATTCAGTTTGATATATCGCAGGTGCGTTCCTGGTGAACACGGCCCGTGGCGGGCTGGTGGATGACGAGGGCTTAGCGGCCGCGCTCAAACAAGGTCGCATCCGCGCCGCCGCACTCGACGTTCACGAGAATGAACCGTTCAACGTGTTCCAGGTACTTGCCATACTGTTATTCATATTCAAGTTTCTTTACTCAGTACTAACCTTCCGCCAGCGGCTTCGCCCGCGTGATCTAGTTTTAGGTTAAAAAATGAGAAAATTCCATAAAAACTTTGATCCCATAATTTACTCCCTTAGGGGTCGGATTTCGTGAAATCCCGATTTAGTGAGCACCTACGGCCTTAAAAGAATCCGCAGGAAATTTTAAACTCCTAGCACTTGTAGTTTCTGTGATTACGTGAAGCGTGCGTGAGTGACCTTTCGCTTTTATATATAGATTCAGACAATTATATCGATAGCATTTTTGTCGGGATATTGGTGTTAACATAAACAAAATAAACAGAATATAAAGCTATGTTGTTTCTTAGTACCTACTATCAGAACTAAATACCTGTCACCACATAATATGTGCACACAAATACATACCTTACGATGCCAGCACTTTTTTCGTTATGAATACTGTTTAATTACTTAAAGCAGAAACGCACTAGATTTTTAGTCGACCGATAAACCTTAGGATGCCAGTACTTTTTTCGTTATGAATACTGTTTAATTACTTAAAGCAGAAACGCACTAGATTTTTAGTCGAACGATAAATTTGATCGCTCTAGTAAATCAGTACGGAGCTATATTAAATTGCACGCAATTGGCGATGTTATCGCCGTTCAGACGTACTACAAGAGATCAAATTATCAGCCGACTAAAAATTGCTAGTGCATTCTTGCTCTTAGTGGACCTAACAAAGTTAACTGTTTTTTGTTGAAAACTTAGGTACTTATGACTAACTAAAATAGAATAATAGATCAGATTCTCGTTAGTATAATACCACCAACAACATTTTCATGTAGAGCAAAAGCTGCGTAACTCTACAAGCCCTAGTTATACAAAGTCTATATTTCAGTCAAAACTTGTGATTTGGCCATAACAGAAAAACAATGAACAGTTTATAATTAAAAAATATATATATCTAACGACAAATTCAGTATATCCACTTATTTCTTGATCTTGATAATCCTTCACTGTTCTATGAGGAACCCTAACTTTTATTATCATTAACGTTTTTTATTACACATATTATTTTGGTAATGGATTTCTATACTTCTGTTAAGAGACGGTATGTTTCTTTCGCATCTTGTCACTGAAAAGGACATTCGAGAACTAGTGGGAGGAAAATGGTTTTCGGACTACTGAAAAGGGCTTGTAATAAGTTTAATTTATTCTAACCGTTTCCATATCTGTTTGCAGGGACCCCTGAAGGACGCGCCGAACGTTCTCTGCACCCCGCACGCGGCCTTCTATTCGGACGCGTCAGCGCAGGAGCTGCGCGAGATGGCCGCGTCGGAGATCCGGCGTGCGATAGTAGGCCGCATCCCGGACTGCCTGCGCAACTGTGTCAACAAGGACTACTTCCTTCCGGGTTCGGCGCCCGTACTGGCGCCGCCCGGTGCGCTGCCCACGCCACAACCACCGCCAGCCGGCTACAGCGAGGGCATGAACGGCGGATACTACGCCGGCGCCGCCGCGCAGGCCGCTCACTCCACAACCGCTGTGCACGAGCCTCCCGCGCCGCAGTTGCCGCCGCAACCCGCGCCCGTTCAACCCTCGCCACAACCGCCCATCTCCCTGGTACATATCTACTTACCTTTATTTCAGAGAATTTTATATTTAAACGCGTTTATTATGACGAATACAAAAGAAAATATATTAGTATATGAGCAATCTGCCGTAATATGAGTTGCGAAATTGTTGGTTGTGGAACGTTAGAATTGACAAATTGTGGAACGTTAGATTCAGACCCTTAGGAAAGTTATTCTATGTTTTTCTCCTTCTTAATATCGATGGGTCCTACGTCGCTTAGGGTTTCTTACAATAATATATGTAATGTGTTCCTTATACTCTATTTTATCGCATAAATTAATAAAATATTTATTTTGGTAAGTATTTCCAATTTTAAAAATGAGGCACAAAGGCGTATATGCGTTCATTGTTATTTATAAAAATTAGTTTTGTTAAGTAAGTATGAATTTGTAGAGTTCAATAAAATCCTATTAAAAACCAGGTTAAAAGGCGTATTGCACTTTCGCCTTTTTAGATATTACATGTTAACAATAGTTTTGAACATAATATAAATTCAATAAAGCATAACTTGTGTAAATATCGGTTTTATCGTATTGAAACAATTTTCTTTTTCAAATTCGAAACAATTCTCCTAATGACTCACTAGGGCGTAAATTATATGTTTAGTAAAAAAATTTGGTTTAATAATTAAACAATGGAAGAGTCACACTAAGTTGCCATTTTACAGAGGACTTGCCAGATGTGAGCTTGGACGAAATTGAGACGGCTCTCAAATAGCTAAAAATGGAAAAGCCCAGGCGAGAACGGCATTACGAGGAACTCCAAAAAATCTTTAATGTCGTTCTTTTGGAAGGGATCGCTCCATAGCCATCTCCGTTGTCATATTGTTCTTTAAAAGGGAGACAAAAACCGTCTGCAGAACTACCGACCGATCTCCCTCCTGAGCCACGTCTTACAAGCTGTTTTTGAGAGTCTTCACAAACTGTCTCTCACGAAGACTTGACAAAATTGAACTACCAGAGCAGGCTTGGTTTCGAAGAGGTTATGGTACCGTAGACCACATCCGCACAGTGCGGCAGATCATACAAAAAACAGAAGAGTATAATCGGCCCTTGTGCTTAGCATTCGTGTACTACGAAAATGTCTTTGGTTCAGTCGAGACCTGGTCTGTCCTGGAGTCTTTGCAAAGGTGCCTAGTCGATTGGCGGTTTATTCAAGTATTGAGGTGTTTACAATGCCGCAACCATTGCCGTTCAGGTCCAGAATCTAGACTGAGCCTATCTTTTTGCATCGAGGTGTAAGACAAGGGCATGTTTTATCCCCCAAATTGTTCACAAATGAATAAGAGGATATGCTTACGACACTAGACTGGAACAAACGTGAAATAAACATAAATGGCGTACACATCTTACACGGCTGAAACATTTCAGGATATAACAGATGCTGAATGGCCTAGCTGATTCTTCTCTGTGCATAGGTCTTCGGATGAACTTAAGCAAAACTAAAGTCATGTCCAACTTCCTTGTTGTACCGAGACCGATTCAAAGGAAGTTGTTGAAAATTATCAACGTCGAAAAGGAGATCGATAGAATAACACAGTTGGGTTGAGCAGCTTTTGGTAAACTATGTCAAGTTTTCGCGTTGTCTATCCCACGAAGCCTAAAGACGAAAGTCTTCAATCAGTGTGTGTCTTACCCGTTATGACACATGAACCCGAAACATGTTTGCTCACATTGGGATTTGTCCATAAATTGAAAGTCACTTGGCCAGCTCTGCGGAGGGCTATGCTAGGAGATTCTTTGAAGGAACGAATCCGAAATGAGGTATTCGTCGTAGAACAAAAGTTATCGACATAGTCTACTGGATTAACAAGCTGAAATGGCAATGGGCTGGTTGTTTAATAAGTCTGTTGATATCAGGTTCCAATTTACTCAAGAACAGTCGCAAGTCGCCACGTTTGGTAACATGCAAACGATTGTACTTTTTAGTAAGCAGTGTTGCCACAGCACTAAATCCACATTCACACAAATGTGACGATGGAGTCGGTGTCTAAGAGGCTTCCTAGTTAAATCAAATTACAAATCACCCACCCCCAAGCCTCTACACAACGCCCCCTTTTTTCCTTGGTCTCTTACCGCTCCCCTTTAGGCCTGCAGCGCCCACAAGTGGGCGTTATTGCCCACTTTGGGAAAGGCTGTATTACAGTGTCCCTTCTCGGATCTGGAGCAAAATATAAGATTTATCTTCTGATATTTTTAATAATTCAGAGATACTGTCCTAAATATTATTTGCTTTTAAAGTAATTAAATAATTGTGATATTGTTTTAAGTTTTACCTTTAACATAATTACCTACGTAACTACTTATAAATATAATTCTAATAACTAATTTTCATTAAAAATAAGTAATTTCATTTGATCGTATTTTTTATTTTGTGTTAAACTCGTCGGTATATGACATAATTATCTACATATAATATTTCATCGAATATAGACGAAATACACATATCTACAATAGATCTACAATACAAAAAACAAGATGTTTAGCACAAAGGCGAAAAATAATTTCTGCCTTTTTACGTTGCGTGGAAATAAAAAAAATAAAGATAAGGTCATTGTAAAAAAGCGAAAGTGCAAAATCTCACAAAAACTGCTAATTATATTAAAAAAACAGCCTTATGCAAAATTTCATACAATAATTTAAAGTATATTAAAAGTTATAGCTATTAATTTAGGTATTTAAAAAACTTAAAAGTGTTTTTCTCTAAAATTTGATATTTCCGCTTACACCAGTTTAGGTAGGACCCATCGATATAAGTACATTTGAACTTACCGGGCATATTACCACAATTCTGTAAATAGTTGGTTTTTGTTAATGACATTAAAAGAAATCGCTAACACAGTATGAACTGTAATATACTTAGAAATATAATTCGTTCTGGCAATAGATAACATCTAATGCTTTATTTTTTTTTGTAGCCGATCAACACTTCGGATCCGGCTAATCACCAGTTGAAGCAGGAGAGCTCCGATGTCCACTAGGCGACGGCATACGCTACGTTACAGTACCGTTAAGGCGCCGAGCGACTAATCAAACTACAAACAAACAATAGTTTTATTGATTCCATCGCAATATGTCATAAGTACCTATGTCGTAAGCCAACGAGTGATAATTATGTGAGCAATGTTTGCATTGAGACGCGCTGAGTGTGGATGTGTCGGTTTTCCGAGACAGTAAAATAGACTCGGTGACGTGGGCAATGAGTCGGCGGACATTTGGAATGTGACTGACGCTTATCGACGTCTTAAGAACATAAATGTTTTGTGGTTATACTATAGAAGTATATACATGTAATATTTAACGAGGTTCCTTATGAATCAAAACAAATTGTGTACAGAAAGCGTGTGCATAAATCAAAGTGAATTAGCGTCTCAGTGCAAACGGCGCTATAAATTGAGCGAATAGTTGATTCTGTGTTTGTATTCGGTAAGTTGGGACAGCTATATATATAAATACTGTTATAAGTAAAATGCGTGTAGCGATCGCGGGCCGACGTAATGACGACAGTGTGAACTACTGCTGGACATGTTCCGAAAATTTGGTGGTATAGAAGTAATCGCATTTAACTTAACGCATCGGGTGTTATCAGGCGCGTGTGTGATCGCTTTTAAAATATTTGAGACATTTGGTGTTTCAACTACAGAGGTATATAGATAAATAGTGGAGTGATATCTGATAGTTGAGTGATAAAAACGCGCGTTCGCCAACCCTCGGTGACCGCGACGTCACACAGCATCGTCCGCGCTGTTTCTTGCCCGCGTGTCTATTATCTAACTGCATACTATTGAACGCTGAAGGTAACCTATAATTACAATTATCTTTCCTACTTGCCTCAATTTATAGGTATAAATTTCTAAAGCTATATTTTCAGAATGATTTGCGATTTTTGTGACCATTTCGCTGTGGTTTGAAGTTAGATAAAAAGCTCGCTGGTATGAATGGCCGAGCGCATGCACACGAACTGTTATTTTATAAGTATCAACAAATGGACTGTAGATTCTATCATCACACTTAATGAAAAAAAGGTCGTCGTATTTTTTAATTATTTGAAATGTACAAAATGCTTTCATTTGATTATTTTTTATTTCTAAATAGAGTGTAAATGACGAATTTGTACATGAATGAACACCGTACGTGAGAGACCGAACGCAATAGCGGGGCATGCCCCCACATCAGCCTGTTTAAAAATCGTGAGAATTGGTATTTAAAATTAGTATTTACTTACAGTTTAGTTTAATGACAAAAACAATGTGTATATTTTATGAGAAAGTGAAAAGTTCTTAAATAAAACTATTGTTTTCGGATTAATTACTCTTGTGTTTTATTTAACTTTTTGAAAATAATTTCCCAATGATAACCGAATACATATAAAAAGAGTACAGTTATCTAACAACAAGCATATATTGTTAGTATAAATATCACAGAAAACTTTTAACATTAAAAATACAGAGGCATATGAAATTACTTGTATAAAATTACAAAAGCTAGACCTATGATATCACGTGTCAACAAAGTAACAAATAAATATATGAAGTCTTCGGCACGTCAGGTTGATAAAAATGGTCAAACTCCTTCAATCGATTTTAAGCCTTATATTTTTAGGCTTAAAATCGGGTTGACCCAATACTAAAAAGGTTTAAAATCTTTCATTAACTTGAAATCGGTCGCGTGACAATAGATTTCAATAATCATGATTATAGTTTGTAACGTTCATTTCTTATATTAATAAAACAAGAATTGATATTCCTTTGTGGTGTATTTCTTTCATAAAAGAAACAAAAACGTTGACGTTGTAGTTTATTGAAATTTGACGTCACACTATGCTCCGTCATGGCTGCCTACGTTTAATTTTTTGTAATCCACGTCATATATAAATAGCAAGTTCATTTTGCAAAATGTAATACTATAAATTCATTTTAAAGTGATATTTTCGTTTACATATTACAATTGATCAAACCTAACAAAAATATAAGATCATAAACTTGTAACGGTGTATCAAATGTGTAACTCTTCAATTCAATATTGAGACGCCACTGTATCCGTTTCTGAAAAGATTAATACAATCGAATCGATATTAACAAAATAACAGTATATGAATGAGGGCACTACATTTTTTAACCAGCTAATGATAATTCATGATATTCTATTAAAAAATTAACACAACTGAACATAAATAGAAATATAATACAATTGATATAACAAAATATAATAAGAAACATATCAGCTAACCTAAAATTCAATTGGGCGAGGCAGGTGAGGCTGGTGAGGGCACACGCAGCCGTCTCGCCTCGTCTGCGTCGAGCGCTCGCTTCATTTCATAGTAGCGCTGCTTGAACGAATTCAGGTCGCCGTTAACTCGTTCTAGTTCTAAACGGAGGTCTGTGACTTGCTTCTCGCGCATGCTCAGTTCTAAGAGTGAAAATATAGTTCGATGTAGGTAATTGTATAGCGAGAGAGGTCCGAGGGTACAGTTATATGGCTAGCCCTAGGACGCCGAGGTCGGAGGCCCGGGCAGTGCTCTCTAACACACAAGGATGGCAAGGGGAAGAGGATCGCGTATAAGCGTATCCCCTCCGGTGTACAGGTCTGACACTCCACCCGCCCCTTGTGGAAGTAGTCCCCCAGGGACGGTCTAACGTTTGGGAACAGGCAGTTATTTTCCCTGGTCTTTTCCCGGCCTCGTAGGAGACCCAGAATTGAGGCTGGAAGTCCTTGCCGGATCCCTGGTGCTTTCTCCCCCAGGAGGGTTTTACCAGGTAGGCCGACACCGCTTAAGCCAGATATTTCCAAAAAAAATATCATGTATAGGTAAAAGAAAAATAGATTTTATGATAGTGCTGTTTTACTTCTTATTTATGACACGGCTGACACCGACCTCAAAAAATTGTTGGTGTATCCACTACGATGTTTAGAAGTCTGTTTTTTTCTAAATCAACACAATTTAAGAGTCACTGTGTACATAAACAAACTATTTACCAGCGATCAAACACTTCATCTTGGTGGTTCTCTGTGCCAGCGCTCGTTGTGTTTTAGTCAGCGTTTGCTGAAAGAGACACTTAGAATGAATATTAAAAGAGAAATATTTGTCTTATGTTCATTTATATTATTTCTACCTATAATAAGAAATTTGTCCTGTGCTCTATCCTCACAAAGTGTATATTTTAAATCCAATATAGTCAAGAATTTTATTCAAAGAAGTGGAAGATCTCGAAGTTCTCTCACCTGTACCTATATCCTATATCTACCTGGATCTCGGGGCTGGGTTGTAGAGCCAGCATATCTTTGACAGCTGTATAGAGGTTGCGAGTCTCCTTAAGCTCACGCTCCTTCAGCACAAGCATTTCACTCTGCGCCAGGACCTTTCTGTATGGATAATTGATATTCATTACTCATTTTCAGGTTAGGTCAGGAGATAACCTTTGCATGATTACTCGCGTGTTTGTCTGTCCGTCGGTTCTATTCTACAATTAACTTACGTCTTATGTCATCTCTGAGATAGCAAGAATTTAATTGTATTCTGAGAAAAGAGTCGTGGCGATTAATTACTTTTAATTACAAAAAATAATGTTTAATTTCTGAATTAAAAGAATTTGTTTACACAACCATCTGTTAAATCTAGATGTGAAAATTAATAGTCAATGAAAATTTATATACTTTTTAAGAGCACGATTTGAGCCAAAAGAAACTGCGCTATTCAGGAATTTTACTGGAGTTCAAACCCATTGTACCTACTGTATTTCACTGTTTGTTGTAGGTTGATTAGCGTTTAATAAATGTAGAATTAGTAGCTATGAGGTTAGATTACAGATAAAATTAGTACAAAACCCTCGGTGAGGTCGATTTTTATGAACTTTGTGCATATAAGATACTAAGTTAGCGTAGCTTATAAGAGATAGAATGTCCTTTGTGCTCGTATCATCGTGAAAATCATCTTTAAAAACAAGGGCTTATGAAAATTTGATTATACTGAGTAGTTATTATGTTAAGGGAGTTATTTTATAGTTATTATAGTTTACAAATGCAATACATAACTCGAGAATTTTACAGTGTTATTATTGTAAAATAGTTTTTCTCAGCGCGTTATTCTTAATTATCGATTTAATTTCTGATGTAATCTAGTTTCTGACAGTAATTGGTAACCGATCATGGATCGTCTGATAATTTTGTTTGGCGGTCAGTTTTCGCTGATTTGTTTGTGTGCTATAATGCAGATGGTATGTAGGCTGGCTACAAACAGCATGAATACTTTTTTGTAATTATTATTTTTTTAAAACAACATCAAACACCATACTCTTCGTTGAGATTACTCTTCTCTTTGCATAAAAATGAATTCTTTGTGTAAGGTGACACTCGTCTATTTATATCTGGAATATATACCAATATTATAAATGTAAAGTTTCTAATTTTCTTTGTTCGTAGGAGGTAATGTTCGGAAATACTGATCCAATCATGAAAATTCGTTCATCTACAGCTACATCATACGCGGGTGACATATTCTCTCATATACGCAGGCGAAGTCGCGTTAAAACAACAAGTGTGTTATAAAATGCATGAGTCTAAGCAAGTTGTTGACTGTCAATCATATAATAGAAGTATCTTTATTTAATGAAACATTATAGCCTGACGATGTTTACAATTTGACACCGACAATATAGAACTTAATGATGAAAACGAAGATTTGTTTAAGGTTTTTAAAATCATTTAAAATAACTTATGCATAAACTGATGTGCTTTACATTCCTATAGATAGACGCCTACACACAAGGGGGGGGGGGGGTCTCTTTTTAACGTCGATAAAATTATTCAGGTCATGTCTACTTGGTGTGATGTTTCTGCTGGGGTGCCTCAGGGTGGCGTTCTTTCTCCATTACTTTTCGCTATATTTATTAATTCAATTTCCTATCAGTTAATTTCATCTTACCACCTCTATGCAGATGATTTGCAAATATATGTGCAAACCCGTCTTGATCAAACCGCTCAAGCCATTAGTATTATTAACGATGATTTAAATTTGATTTGTGGTTGGAGTAAATCATATGGATTGAAAGTGAATCCTCTTAAGACAAAAGCTATTATAGTTGGCAACTCCACATTGACCAATAAGATTAATTATGCACAGCTACCAGCCATCATATTCGACGGTGTTCAGATTACTCTTTGTGAGAGTGTTAAAAATTTGGGGATATTGATTGATACAAATCTTACTTGGGGATTTCAAATGGAAGAATTGAGTCGTAAGTTGTTTGCTGCAGCAGGTTCCTTAAAAAGACTTAGAAATTTTCTTCCATTGGCCACTTAAATTGCGCTGGCACAGTCTGTACTCCTCCCAATCTTAGATTATGCCGATGTCAGCTATCTAGACCTTACCGAAGAGCAGTTAAATAAACTTGAGAGACTTCAAAATGTTTGTATTAGATTTATATTTGGTTTACGCAAATATGATCATGTTTCCGATTTCCGTGCTAAGCTCAAGTGGCTGCCAATTCGTCTTCGCCGGAATGCACATATTGTTTCCCTTCTTTACAGTATTCTGTTCAATCCTTATTCACCGGTTTATCTTTCGGAACGTTTTAAATTCCTTCACAACACGCACGTTAGAGTTTTGAGGTCATCGGAGAATTTGAAGTTATCAATACCAATGCATGCAAGTAAATTCATGAATAAATCATTTTCAGTCCAAGCGGCCTGTCTTTGGAATGCATTGCCAGAGGTTATCAGACGCGCACAAAGCATACACGTTTTTAAAAGACTGGTTAAAGAGTACTATCTATCACTCACCTTGAATCCTTAATCTCCTTTATCTATGTAGGTATATGCTATATGTATGTATATTATATGTATGTATGATTTATTGTTTTTGTGGTATTTATTACTTAATTCATTTATTAAATATATGTATATATATATATTTTTTCTCTACTAAAGTTTTGAGACACCATAAGCTACCCAAATTTAGATTCAGTTTTTTTTTTTCCTGTACGCAAAGGTTGCCTGGAAGAAATTACTTTTTAGTAATAAGGCCGCCAATTGTGCATTAAATTTAATTGTATTCGATTGTTTTGTCCTGTATTGGTGTACAATAAAGCATATTTCATTCATTCTACTCCATGCCATGTCCCTATTACCTGGCAAGCAATAGGGGGTGGTATTGCTTGCCAGGCCGACACAACCAAGGGGTCCTCACAATATATGACTTTTGGTTTTAGTACCAATATAATAATAAAGGGGTGATGGTATTAATTAAACGAAGACAAATATGAATGTTTAAATCGTGCTTGAGGCAATACTGGTAAGTATCTCACATGTTTGTGATTAGCCTAAGTTTAGTGATCTAATTACTTTTGCGAGGCACGAGTCTTGGCAATCACGCAACTAAGACTGGCTTGCACTTTTAAAGATGTTTAGAGCAAATTATTTAGCAGCAGTCAAGGAAAAAAATATTATTTGTGACATGCACGACATTGAACGGCTGAAGATTAGATGAAAACTAATTAATTCTATTTTCTTTATAATGAATAATAAAATTATGAATAGGTATAAAAATGCAACACTTTATTTATTTTTAATAATACGCTTCACTTAATATAATTAAATTCTTTTGATACAAAATCCGTCATCCAAGAGTCACTTGATTAAAAATTATTAAATTTATCCAATCCTAAAACCTAAAAATGGCAAAAAATCTATTTCAATATTTGACTGTTCCGGAATTGAATTCCGCGTCCCTAAAAGTGCACTATTTGAAACCGATGAGTTTTATTGCGAGTCACTCTACTACGGTGGTTGTCATAGTTCTCTAGTACAATTTAAAATTCCTCAATTGATTTTGAACTCTTCTCTTAATTTATTAAGTTCTAAATTCAAGTAGAATAATTTGTTGCCGATACTTCTTACTTCTGCGTGAGCCTTAACTTCTGTGTGAGCTGTACGCTCTCTGGATCGGTACCCTGTAGCTTGCGCCAACGGTGTACGTTGAGGGGTGTCTCTAGAGCCTCCTCCAACGCTCGAACTCTCAATCGTTCGCGACCCAACTCACGCTCCAGGTTGAACACCTAACGTAACAAAACATATGATATTTTTAAGACTATCACTTGAGATAATATTTTGTAAACTAAACTTTGCAATTTTAGTCAATTTACTACACAAGGAAAATAAAAAGAAAACAAAATCTTCAATAATAGGGAAGACGACAGGGTAAAAAAAGAAATTCTTTTTAGTCCATCGATCAGATCATCATCATCACCAACTTTTGATGTCCCCACTGCTGGGGCTCAGGCCTTCCCTGAGGATGGAACGTCTTGCGAAATTTCAACTCAATGAAAATAAGTAATTTATTAATTACGCAAAAAAAATAAGAAATAAACAAACAAAAATTTGTCGTCACCCCTATTGTGTACCCAAAAAGTATAAGACACATAAATTAAAAACATAAAATAAATTATAAAATATTCACCAAATTCATATCAGTAAATAAACAATTTGGCGGCGCCAAAAAATTATATAAATAGATCATATATTAGGTTTATTTACCTTCTATCGATTAATATTAGGTCCATATGAAATTGGTGTTTGGTATGGGAGGAACAAAAAGCCGAATATTTTTTAATAGGTATAATATATTTATTTAAGCAAAGTATAAAACATTGTTATCTATGCACTTTTGCCATCTCATAGGTAGTTCATTGATCCCCTTACTAAAAAATCATTCAGACGGAAATCAATAAAATCTTTGAAGGCTATTTGCACTGCTCTATCGGTGTTGAATTTTTTCCCTTGCAAGAAGTTATCCAAATTTCGAAAAAATGGTAATCTATTGGAGCAAGGTCCGGGGAGAACGATGGATGTCTTAGACATTCCAATTGAAGCTATTCTAATTTGGTAGCCGTCTGTTGTTCAGTGTGTGGTCTAGTGTTGTCGTGAAGTAGCAGTGGCGTGCTAGTCTTTCCAGCACGATTTGCAATTGCTGAAATTAGACGTTTGGCCAGATTTGAGAAAACTGTAATGAAATAATACCCGCGCTAGTCCACCAAATGCTTACAAGTAACTTTTTTGGGGTAAATTTCGCTTGGGGCAGGATTTGGCTGGCATGCCAGGGTCCAACCATCGCGATGAGCGCTTCCGATTATCGTAGAGAATCCACTTTTCATCACACTTAATGATTCGATTTAATAACCCTTCGTTATTGTGCCGGTTAAGTAATGTAACGCAGCAGTCGAAGCTCATTTGCCGGTTTGCTTCACTGAATTCGAGAGTACCCACCTTTCAAGCTTTTTAATCTTTCCAATTTGTTTTAAGTGGATTAAAACAGTTTTATCACTAACACCGCAGCATGCAGCTAACTCGGGCGTGGTTTGCGATGGATCCGCTTCCACAATGGCCTTCAATTCTTCATTATTAACTTGGGTCTCCGGCCTTCCACGGGGCTTGTTCTGCAGGTCGAAATTTTCAGAACCAAAAAGCGTTGAAACCAAAAACGCACTGTGTTTTCTTTTGCGACACAACCGCTATACACATCATTAACCCTTCGAGCCGTTTCCGCAGCACGGGTACCACGGTGGAACTCGTACTCGTAAATAACACAATATTTCAAATTTTCCATTTTGTATATTATGACGTAAATAGGACAAACAGAAGAAAAAAAACAAAAATAAAAGAATGCCGCCAAACAAAACACAAATACACGTGTAAATAAAGTAGTAGTTAAGTAAAGTTTTAAAATGCTTACCTCGAGTCGTAGGTCTGTCATGTTTTCAATGCCCTTGGACAGTAGGTTCTTCTCTTTGCGCAGTCTTATGATCTCCAATCGTAACAAACGTATGTCCTCCACTCTCTGTTCATACTGGCGCTCTCCTGCCAGTATCACCACTCATTTAGGGATATTCCGATAAGTATTGATTTGGACAGGTTTTGTGTATACGGGACTTTTACGTGTAAAGTGCTATTAGGCTAATTTTCAAATTCTACTATATAAATATGGTTTATACCCATCTATTAACGTTCACTAATATTATTATTGCTTTTCTACCATTATCAGAGTTTGGGTTAATAGTTGATCTTTTAAATCAAAAGTGTAAAATAAAGATTGAGTTTAAGTCATTTAATATTTGTTTGTTTATTATAATATTATTAAAAAGTGTATGCGTGCGAGGATTTCCAGTCACGTATTGGGGAAGATCCGAAATTTCTAGTAAGTATGATTGGTACATCGGGCCAATGTTGCCAGCATTAACGGATTAGTTAATTTTCTAGCAGACACTCAATGGCCAATACTTAAACTAACAATAAATATCTATATAAATAATAAATATCAATTGATATATGTATATCAACGTATATATCAGTCGAGATATATATTAAGATATATGTATATCCATTGATATTTATCAGTGAAACCTGACATATATTGTAAATCGAAATAAGCATCAAACTTGATCGAAAATTCTGTCTGTATTTATTGAGTTTTTATTTTATTAATTTCGATAGATACGAGTATTTTATAAAAAACATGTTGGCAAACCTCTATGCAGCGTGACCTCTAAGATTCTGATTTTCTCGTAGAGCAGCGAAATCTCATCGTTCCGTCTGACAAGCTGGGCGCCGACCACGTCCCGTTCGTTCATTAGACCTTCCAGTTCCTTCATTAGTTTCGCACGAGTCGCATCTCCTTCCTGAACATCGATGACAGGTCATGTAAGTTTGAAATAACATTATCTTGTGCTGTAAAGACACAATTATCTGTGCCTGGTTCTTTGGTTCACTGGGAGACAATGCCTAAAGGCATTAAGTCCTCCATTTGTACTTAATGCCATTAGGCATCGTCTTCCAGTGAACCAGAGCATGTAATTAAATAAAAGCCTATTAATGATGAATGCTGAAACGATATTTAAATTTGTTTGATAGTTAGAGTTGATGCAATATGTGTTCATCATCATCAGCAAATGTAGCCGAGACCAATGGCTTAACGTACCTCCCGAAGTACGGAGTAGCCCGAGATAATATTTTTTTGCCACCAATTCTAAATATATATAACTCAAAGGTGACTGACTGACATAGTGATCTATCAACGCATAGCCTAAATCACTGGATGGATCGGACTGAAATTTGGCGTGCAGGTAGATGTTATGACGTAGACATCCGCTAAGAAAGGACTTTTATGAAATTTTACCCCAAGAGGATAAAATAGGGGATGACAGTTAGTATGAAACTTTGTCAATTTTAAACCGATCGTGCTAAGACTTTGCATGCATAAAGCAACTATGACGTAGGCATCCACTAAGAAAGGATTTTGGTCAATTCTACGGCCAAGGGGATAAAATAGGGGATGAAAGTTTGTATGAAACTTTGTAAATTTTAAGCCGATCAGCCTTTGAGCAGCATTTCTAACGAATAAATATTCGTTAGAAATGCTGCTCAAAGTAACTTTACCACGCGGACGAAGTTGCGGGCAAAAGCTAATGACAATATTTATATGTGTTATCTTCTTTCATAATTGTCTATAAATCTTATGAATATCTGTGTCTGCAGACAGTATCTGCGTCTCAACGACCAACGAAAGTAACCATTCGTGCAGTTGTCTGATTTTTACTGAGTTTTTTCAAAAAGGATATAATATATTAGTGATGCATCTTGATGGGCTCATATGGCTTGCAGGCTAAAAATAGAATATTGTAATTGTAATAAAAGACCAAACCGCTATAATCCTGTTTAGTCTCGCCTCCTCTTGCCTCAGAGCAGTGATATCTGCCCTAGCTTCAGACAGTTTCACTTGTCCCGCTTGTATCTCGGCGCGGAGTTGTTCACATTTCTTATTACACTTCGCAAGTGTGCCTTCACAAGTTTTGAGACCTGTTTCTTTGCCGCTGATGTCCTCTTTCAATTGTTCGATTTGGTACGCCAGCATCTGTAATTATTATCTATTATCGTGTGGGTGATAGTTGACAAACATTTATTAAATTCGAAATATTTGTAAGGTTTTACTTTAAGTTTTTGTTTCAAGTCTTGTATCTCGTCTAGTGCTTCGGTATAGTTCTTGTGGAGCATGTTTCTCTCAGCCCTAGTGGCATCTAAGGTCACTGAAAGTTTGCGACTCTTGATCGTCTCTTCTCGCAGCGCCTTGTTCAAGTCCAGGATGTCGGCAGTTCGAAGACGCACTTCCTCTGCACGAAATTATTAATCGATTATTATTATCATCATACTTAATACAAGTATCAAATATTGAATTAAATGCAGTGCTTTTTTTTTAATACGAATTAATAGATTTAACAAAAGCTGGACCACTGAACACATTAGTCATCAAATTCTACTCTCAGACCCGTAATACTATACCTATAGGTATATGTGTGATTCGTTAAATGCTTTACCTAATGATGAATAAAATTGTTTATAATTATGAATATATTATATTAAAAATTTTATAAAATTTAAGAAATTGTTTATATATACGAGTATATACACATACATAGATTCCATCGAGTCTGTTGTCTTAAATACAGTAGGTAGTTTGGGCTTGAGATCACAACTCAGATTTGATTTGTGCAATTATGGTAATAAATGTCAATTTAATAATCACGTACCGGATATTTCGTCTATTTTTTCATTGAGCGCAATTGTCTCTTCAAGCATTCTGTAATATAAAAAAGTGATTAATAATGAAGCTGAATATTAAAGTGGTTCGCCACAAAATGTAAAATAGTAATTTATAACAAAAGGACTTCGACAAAGACCGCTTTATATAAAAAATGGTTATATAGCTTGGGGTAAATGGAAACTAAAGAATGCCAAAGAAATTTAAATTCAATTTGCTTACACTGATAATATTATGATGACGGTCGGCTATGCATGAGAACAGGGGCTTATTCAGTTTATTCACCCTGAAACAGCCACCCTAAGGTGGATACTCGGAAACGCGTGTTACACCCTGAAGGGGGTGGATAAATTTAAGTCACTTTTGAATGTTCTTCCGATTTTTTAGCACAAGTACAGTGGAATAAAATTGTCTACTACACAAAAGCTTCTATCGTGTATTTATAAAAATGACATTTTCATTAAACAAAATAAATAATTTCTTTTTTTTAATGTTAAGTAACAAGTATCTTGGGCACTCACACACACACACACACACAGGGGAGAAAATCGGAAGTAAAATTATGATGCGGATTCCCGTTATCCATCCCGTTCAGGGTGGATAGATAAACACACGTTTCCGAGTATCCACCTTAGGGTGACTGTTTCAGGGTGGATAAACGGAATAAGCCAGAACAGGAAGAAACAATATATGTACCTTGTCTTAAGTAGAACTGGGAACTAAAGGTTGCTATTAAGTGTATTATTGTAAAATTTATGTGAGATACGAAGTTACCTTACAATATCAAAATATAATGAAAGATAAAGAATACCTATCCTTATCCTTTTCTAGTTGGCGTATAATGAGTCGCTGCTTGTTGATCTGTGCAGAACTTAACTCCAGTTCATGTTCCATCTGCTTGCGACGTTGCTCAGCCAGATGAAGCATTTGCAGGTTTTCCAGAGCCTCATCTGAAACATTGAGAAATATTCTATAAAATATAAACTTAATTTTGAGTCAATAGCTCTCTCAATATTAAATGTTAACATCACGTACTCTGAATCTTCTGCATGTTTTTGTTGAGAATTTCTTTTTCCCTGTTGAGGTTTTCTATATCTCTTTTGTCGGCTTCTGCTTGCTTCTTTCCTAACATTATCTCTCTCTCCATGACACTTACTTGCTGACGAAGTCTTTCACTAAGGATCAGGTAAAATATGTTAGTATTTATACTGCAAAAATTTTCATTGAATTGACGAGATCTTTGTATTTTGTATCACAGACAGGCAGAATTAGGCAGAATATCCTTTTTAGTTATGTAATTAAACACTTCTCAGAATCCAATTAATTTATATAATATCCAGAACAATGAGATACATATTCTGGCAAAATTATAACTTGACTATCTATAAGAGTTCTTACCGTTCTGACTCAACGGTGAATTTGTTTTGTTCTAGAAGTGTATATTTCTTCATTTGTTGCACCGCCTGTTTGGTTAGCTTGCTTACTTCGTTGCGTAGCCGGTTGCCATCATCTATCATATTCTACAATAACAATGTTAATAAAACACTTGGCATAAAAGTACAATTCATCAGCCCTTTTACGTCCCCACTGCAGGGGCTCAGGCCTTCCTTATGGATGGTTAAGGAGGATGGGCCATGACCCTCCACGCTGGCCCAATGCGGATTGGAGGGTATTAACGACTGCAAATGCAGCCGGGACTAACGGCTTAACTTGCCTTCCGAAGCACGGAGTAGCTCGAGATAATAATTTTTTGGTCACCCATCCCGTGACCGACCCTTGCGAAAGTTGCTTAACGACTACGATCACGGGCCGGGGCGCTAATCCACTACGCCACCGAGCTACTCAAAGTACAATTAATTACGACAAAATGATAAATTAGTTTCTAGCTACATAGTTTTAAATTCAGTCTCATGTTACATAAATACAAAAAAAAAATACATCAAATATTTGAAGTTATACTTATATCTGAAAGTATATAATTTTATATTTTGATGATGCCTATCATAAAAATTCTCACCTTAAGTTCTTTAGTTGTGTTGATTAACGTTTGTTTAGTCTGTTCGAATTTCGCATTTGTCATATCAAGGGTCTCCCGCAAGTTTGTTGCCTTTTCGAGGGCTGCTGCTTCTTCAGCTTTGGCGATCTCCAATTTATTGTTTAACTCTTTGAGCTGTCTGTCGCGACGTTCGATGGTCTTTTCAGATTTGCTGAGCTGGATGCAATATGTATTTGAATAATAAACATGTTTTGTAATTGGATTCAAATAATGTGTTTTTGTAAGAAAAGATACAACACGAATTTATAAAGTTTCTTAATTTCTTTAATAAAAATAAAATGATGTTGAGGACCGGTTAATTACGCTTGGGCAAGCGAAAATAATTACGCCATGCAATTATTAAATAAGGTACCTATAAAACATTTTTTTTTATTTACAATGAGCTCACTCTTGACCCAATCTAATTGAGCGGGTTCCAAGTATCTTGTAAATCAATTTAAAATTAAAATGAATAAATATTATTTGGGCAACATTTAATGTGTAATTATTTGTAACATTACCTTATCGTTGAGAATGTTGATTGTGTTTCCCCTGCTCTCCATCTCAGCTTTCAGAGTATCGCTTTCGCCCTTCAGATGTTCTACCAAGCGATTTTGTCGTACTGCATTGTTATCTGCTTCCTAGAGTAAAAATATAGTTATATAGCTAATATATAAAAAGTTAAATTTTTGGATAGCAGATGCTATGAAAAAACAGACCCTCTGCATTCAGGCACCAGTTTACACAATCCACAATCTAAAGAATTCGACTATTTAACCAAATTTAAATTATATTCTTGTAAATTCAAATGAAAAATTAAAGATTGCGCTTTAGTTTTAAATCGACTGATTTTGTAGCAAAAATTTAATGAGTTAAATTGGAAAATTCGATTATCGGTTAATACATAATTGGTCGACGTCAAGGTTGAAGTGTGTAATATCTATTCTTTTTTGAAACTTACGTTTTTATAATGTTACCTTTTCGGTCCTTTAATAGAAAATTATTGTTATTTATATATAGTTATTGGAAGGTCGTCTTGAAACTTTTTTGGCATTACCTCTAACCTCTCTTCAAGCTTGGCGATGGTCTCGTCAGCCACCGTATTGCGCTGTTCTAATTCTTCGACGTAGTTGAGGGCGTTGTTGAGCCGCAGCTTGATACCGTCCAGTTCCCCCTGCAGTCTAGCCTTTTCTTTTTCGAATTTTTCTTTCTCTTTTACAGCTGATGTTGCACCTCTAAGCAAAACATTTTATATCCTTTTTAAAACTTATTACGTAAATTAATATTTTCGATACCATTTTCAGATATTTCTACTTCTAAAGGTCAAACCAGTTTCATAGTCTTCCTTGAGTTTTACTAGCGTTATTATTTGACAAATGTAATCAAAATTTTATTTATAATATACTTACCAAGTTCTAAAAGTAGCATTTGATTCTTTATAACATAAAAGTAACCGAGAATTTGGTGGGAATCAAATGTGAAATGTACCAGATACACAGATGTTACTTGATTTTTTGGATAGGTCGATTTCCTAGATATATTAGTACTAATACTATCTATCAGTAAACTGAACTTTCCATTATTAAAAATCTTACAATTTAGGTTCTATGCCTCTGCATTACTTACGCGTCATCGTCACCGGCGCGTTTCCTGGCGTCTAATTCCTTCTCGAGTCTGGTGACTGTTTTCTTCATGGTCTCCAGACTCTCCACGCTGGCTAGTTCGCGGGCGTGCATTGCGTCTGCTAGAGCTCGTGCCTCCTCTGATCATCAAATTAAGAATCTTAATTTGTTTATATAATGAAAAAGCTATATATCCGTTGATTCACCATTGAATTTCATACACAGTTCATTTAAAGGTACCACAGATAAATGTGGTACATTCAGTGTCATAATTATTCAAACACCCATGATCCCATAAATGTTAAATACCACAAAAGTTCAATTTTATTTAGTTAAACAAAGTTGCATATTGTACTCATCTTGGTATAATTTCTTCCAATTTATCTACAAACAACTTGTATTGAATTGGTTTTACTCGATTTGACTTTTTTTTATGTAGTAGTAGTTTTCATTTAACGTTATTTTTTCTTTTTGTACCTATCGTAAAAGTGACCGATATACTTTTTCAGTAATTAATAAGACTTTGTTTGCGCATTTCTGTGAATTGTCGACTTGTAAACTTGACTTGACTGTGAACTGTGACAGTTGTTGGATAACTTTCAATATGTTTTATTATAAAATTTCAAATAAAAAATGTAAAAAAAGAACACAGGAAAAAAATTGTGCACTCATAATTTTTTCCTATATAAAACTACTTAGATTACTATTACATATTGTTAGACTAGACGGTAACGCAACCGTTGACCGAAGGGATAAGGAGGTTTGCTGATTATTATTTCTTACCGATATCAGCTCTTAATTTTTCAATAGTCTTGTTGGCCTCAGTTACTTCTGTTTGGTAACTGGATACTGTATCATCGAATCTCTGTAGCTTGGTCTGTTGAAAAAAAATAAGTTAGATTACGGAGTTATAAAAAAAAAAACATCTAATATTGGTAAGAATTATGTTAACATAGACTAATCTATAGCTCATCAGTTAATCGCTCAAATTAGGACTGCAACCACTAGGACCTGCCCTGAGGGGCAAGGGCAAAGTGCGACTGGCCTACATACATAATAAAAACCGCTACGTACCCTTGCTAAGGATTACGATGTCCAGTGACTCAATTCTGCTAACGTTAATTTTACTATAGCGTATCAACGGCGTTTCAATGGCAGCTTTTATCATAAAATAACAAAATAATTTGTCATCATTGACTTATCAAGATGCCATTATACTAATAATATTTGGCATTAAGGCTGCTTTTAGTGTAACGCGGACCGTCCACGCTGACGATTACGCGCGTAGCTCTCAGCGCATACTCATTTCAGTGTCGTGCTGATTGATCGTGCTTCTCCTGTGTTCATTCCATATAACTACACGCTGACGCTGCTGAAGGCAGACGCGCGTGCGATAGTCAGCGCCGACCGCTAAGTGGCGCCGGCGTGCAACACGTACGGCTGCGCACGCTCAGCGCCGACGCTCGTCAGCGCTGAGCGGTCGACGTAACTATAGAACGCTGACGGTCAGCATGATACTAAAACCAGCCTCAATAATGCAGTGGGAAAAGGTGTTAATTGAAATGCTACCGAAGTACTACTGTTAGGTTAACTAGCATAATCGAGACTAGGGGCATCGACGTAGGTTCTAGGGGGCTTAATCACACGTGTGGGTAAATGGTGTGTCCGGAAATGACGTATTACATATACCTAAAGCCTAAATTTTAAGTCCCCCATTTTTGACGCTTTGAACAGTTGCGGGCTTGCTGCACGTGTGAGTAAATAGTGTGTGCGGAAATGACGTATTACATATGATTTATAGTCTATGGTTCAATATTGTATAGTCTATGTTTTTGAATGTTTTAGTTTATGATTCTCTTGTGTTTAACTTACTTGAAAGTAATGTGTTGTAAATTGCGTGATTTCATAATCTCAAATTCTAAATAAAATCCTTTCTTACTTTTACGACTTTAATTGAAAATACAAAACATGGCGCAGTCGTTTATTGAGAGCAATATTTATTATTAGTTTTGAATATTGGAATAATAACAAAGAATAGCGATGGAGAGCGTGGTGAAGCTGCCCCCAAACTTTGATGTCAGGTCACCATCGGCAGCGAGGGAATGGGCATATTGGAAATGTTTATTTGAAGATTATTTAGTGGCTACGGGCCAGGACTCGGCAAGCGGAAAGGTAAAATTGTCCCTCCTAAGGAAAATGTTAGGACCAGAATCCACTAAAGTATTATTGAGTTTTAAGCTTAGCAAGGAGGACTTAGAATGCTATGACAAAATAATTATAGCTATTGATACCTACGTCAACCCCAAACGCAATGAAGTGTTTGAAAGATATAAATTCAATGAGAGAAGACAAAAAGAGGGTGAAAGATTTGAAGAATTTTATACTGCTCTCCGGCAACTAATATTTTCATGTAACTATTCTTCAAAAGTTGAGCTATTAGAAGATCAATTACTACGTGACCGACTGGTACAAGGATTATGCGACAAATCACTTCAAGAAAATTTACTCCGAATGGAAGGGTTAACCCTTGATAAAGTTGCAAATGTTTGCCGGGCCAGTGAGATTAGCCGTTTGCAAGTTAAAGAAATGAATCCAACGTTGGAAATAGCTGTAATAAAAAAAGAGAATGCAAATCGATCCACTAAGTATAAGGAAAAGTTTAAACAGAATAACACAAAGTTCAATTGTCATCGGTGTCAACAAAAACATGGTCCAAGGGAGTGTCCGGCCTTTGGGAAAAAGTGTGTCAAATGCGGCATATTGAACCATTTTGCTGTAAGCTGCAGAGTTAAGAAGGTCAATAAAGTGGAGTGTACAGAATCAAGCTCAAGACATGGTTCTGATGAATCCTTATATTGTGGTTCAGTGTGTATGCCAGCTTCAAATACAAGTGAGTGGATAGAGACTATTATGATTGAAGGTCAAAATATTAAGTGTAAGTTATATACTGGTGCCGAAGCAAGTATTATGCCTAAGATAATATATAAAAAAAATTATAAAAGAACAAAATGTAAGATTTTTAGTACAAATTTAAAAGTTGAGTCTTTTGTGGGTGAGAAAGTAAAACCTTTAGGCATTGTAAATCTTAAGTGTAAGTTTAAAGATAATGAATGGTATGAAAATTTCATTGTTGTAGATTGTAACACAATGTTATTAGGGTTATCTGCATGTGTATCACTAAACTTAATTAAACGTGTGCATTCTATGGTAGTAGACAAAGAAAAATCAAAGTTTATTGAGAGTCATAGGAAAGTATTTGAAGGTATAGGTAGAATGCCAGGGAGTGTAGAAATCCCTACTAGACACACAAACGAACAGATCTGTCATCCTTCGCCGAGATTGCCTTCTTGTTTACTTGAACCATTAAAAACTGAGCTCAAAAGGTTAGAAAATAGAAAAGCAATAATAAAAGTTGATAAGATTAATGAAAATGCTTGTGTTAATAGAGTAGTTCTGGTAGAAAAACAGAATGGAAATATTAGATTGTGCCTGGATCCATCAGATCTAAATAAAATAATAATAAAAAAGCCAAAAATTTTGCCAACACTGGAAGTTTTAAATTAAAAGGCAAAAAAATATTTTCTGTGCTAGATTTGTCTGAGGGCTTTCATCATTTGTTACTCACAGAAGACGCGTCATGGAAGTGTTGCTTTGCTACTTACTCCCTTTGGAGTTTATAGATATTGTGTCTTACCTTATGGTCTTATGAATGCTCCTGAATTATTCCAGGATACGCTTGAAAATCATTTCAGGGACATACCAAATGTGATAATATGGGCTGATGACATTTTAATTCAGGGCAGTAACGAAGAGGAACATGATTTGGCAATGGTGAAGGTAATTAAAAAAGCAGAAAAGTTAGAAATAGTATTCAATCAAAATAAATTTCAATATAAGCAGTCTGAAGTCCGCTATGTAGGTCAAGTTTTTAATGAGCAAGGAATGTCACTAGATAAAGAAAGAGTTGAGTCACTATTAAGTTTAAAAAAGCCTACTAATAAAGACGAGTTACGCCAAATATTAGGATCATTTAATTATGTGCGTAGATATATACCAGATATGGCAAATCTAATGTCATCTCTTTGTAAGCTGTTAAAGAAAGATTCAGAATTGACTTGGTTACCTGCTCATAGGTTAGCGTTTGCTGAGTTAAAAAGAAAGTATGTACAACCCCAGCTCTAGCTCCATTTGATTCTAAGAAAAATATTATTTTACAATGTGATACATCTAAAAATGGCATAGGGTGTTGCTTATTTCAAAAAGATGATAAAAATATTTTAAAGTTGGTTACATGTGCTTCAAGAACTATGAACGACACTGAGCTTAATTACAGTCAGACAGAGAAAGATATGCTTTCTATTTGTTATGCTGTTAAGAAATTTCATAGATTCATTTATGGGTCCCATATTGATGTTCAAACTGATCACAAACCAATTGTGTCATTAATGTTAAAACCTATATGTAAAATTGGATCTCCTCGTTTGAAACGTCTTAGACTAAAATTATTGATGTATAATTTAAATGTGTATTATGTGCCAGGCAGATTATTGCATTTTGCTGATATGTTATCTAGGAATAGTTTAAAATATACAGAGTCTGATAAAGAAATGTCACAAGTAGTGCACTCTGCTACAGTTCACCTGCCAATGTCCATGGAAAGAAAATCAAAGTTCATTAAAGAAACTGCATGTGATTCTGTCTTAAGTTTATTGCACAAATATTATATTAATGGTTGGCCAAAGAAGAATAAAGTAGATAAAGAGTGTAGAGAGTATTTTAAATTGAAAAATGATATTTATGTTGAATGTGGACTAGTATTTTTAGAAAACAGAATAATTGTACCTAAATCCCTAAGGTATTATGTGATGAAATTAGTACATGAAGGCCATCATGGAATATGCAAATCAATCAGTAGAGCTAGGCAATTGTTTTACTGGCCTGGAATGTCAAAGGACATAAACAAATTTGTTTCAGAATCGTACTTGTGAAAAATTTAGAATAGCAAATTCACATGACAGCTTGCTACCACATAAGATACCTAATCGTAGATATGCAAAGATTGGAACTGATATTTTGGATTTTCATGGAAAATATTTTCTAGTAATTATTGACTATTTTTCGCATTGGTTAGAAATTTTACCTTTAAATGATAAAACATCTCAATCTGTTATTAATGCTTTTCAAGAATGTTTCACTAGATTTGGTTATCCAGAAGAAATAATAGCTGATAACAATCCTTTCAATTTTTTTAATTGCCATGAATATTATAAATGTAAAGATATTGTGTTTATTTCTAGTAGCCCTCATTATCCCAGAAGCAATGGAATGGCTGAGAAGGCAGTACACATAAGCAAAAATATATTAAAGAAAGCTCATGAGGATAATGTGGACTATAGAGATTATTTGCTTAGTTATAATAATACTCCACTTACAGGACTAGAAATTTCACCATCACAAATTCTAAATAGTAGAAGGGTAAGAACCCTTATTCCTACTAATGATGTATTATTACAACCCAAAATTGAAAATAATGTGTATAATATGTTAATGTTGAGACAATCAGTTAACAAGGACTTAGGTTTTAAAAGAAAAAAAGAAGTTGATTTAATGTTGGTGACGAAATTGTTCACAAAACTGAAAAAGATAAATGTTGGGAAAAAGGGAAAATTATAGCCAAAGCTAAGGAACCAAGGTCATTTTGGATAGATACAAAGGGAAATAAAAGGATAAGGCGAAATGTTAAACATTTAAAAAAATCATTTTCTAATAGGAATTATGTTAGCAATCAGAACCACTCGATTGAAGAGGACTTTGATATCGAGCCATTAGACAAGGAGAATATAGAAGTAACTTATTCATGTGTTAATGACGAACCAGCAGACAATAATAATACAGAGGTAACTCGATCTTATGTAACCACAAGAATTGGTAGAATAATTAAATCTAGAAATATTTTAGATCTTTAAATACGGTTATAATACCTATAGATAGTTTAGTACTCGTATATATATTTGTCTAGAGAGGAAGGTGATTTATAGTCTATGGTTCAATATTGTATAGTCTATGTTTTTGAATGTTTTAGTTTATGATTCTCTTGTGTTTAACTTACTTGAAAGTAATGTGTTGTAAATTGCGTGATTTCATAATCTCAAATTCTAAATAAAATCCTTTCTTACTTTTACGACTTTAATTGAAAATACAAAACAACATATACTTAATGCTTAAATTTTAAGCCCCCCATTTTTGACGCTTTGCACAGTTGCGGGCTTGCCCACAGACTTGACTTAGGCCAGGGCCATTGACAGGCTTTAACTATACCTGCATAAAAACCTAGCAGCTTGTGCTGGAAGGCAAATATTTACATGACGGTGACGGTTAAATCGTGATATAATTAGGCAATAATTTCTTTTTATTTAAATACAATTATAACAATCTTTGTCCTCGCCATGTTGGCGAGTCTGAATGAGGAAACAGATACAAAGGTAAAGTTATTGTTATAAGCCCAAGTCAAGGTTCAAAGAGCTTTATCAAGATTTAAATAGATCGATATGATCAAATTTTCATAAATATAGATTACAATTAACGTTATAATTGTAAGCTAACTTACCGCGGAAGATATCTAGGGGAGTTTTCATTTTCAAGGCAAATACACTGATTGCCGTCCTTATATTTAATCTGACGTCTGGTGCAACGAGTTAATAATAATATAATTAAGATATATTTTATTAGTACTTAAGTATTTAATAGCGAAATACAATCACCGATTACCAGGAAAAGAATAAAATTTTATTGAATTTTACATTATACAGAATAAAAAAATTAAGGCAATTTTCTCTTAGAAAAACTACCTAATAAGATGAAAAAACTGTTGAATGCAATCGTTATACACTTTGAAGATAGTCATTAATAGTTCCTATAGACTTTGAGTCTCTGATTTAAATCCCAGGGTTTTGCTACAGACTTGACGGAGTTTTAATCACGATCTAATCTTTCTAATTTTTGACGACTTTTAGGAAAAAAGTCAATAAAATTATATTATTTCAAAATATACGAATAAAAGAAGCTTATACCTTATATTCATTCAATTTAATACATTTCAAGTTTAAGATTAAATATACATTTTGCAAAACTAAAGGTCAATAGGCAAATTCTATGAGGGAAAACTCATGGCGGGCAGAAACGAAGTTATGAAAATAATAGTTTATAAATTTTTTATTATGATTCTGGTCATATGGTTGCAGGTTATGGAAGTTTCTAAAAAAGAAATTAATTGAATGTGATAATGCATAACGTAAAAAAAGTATTTCAGATTGTCTTACCGTGAGGCTGGCGACATGATCCAAGTTCTTTGTGTTTTCTTCTTTCATCTTGTAGTAGGAGTCGTATAGTTTCGTATATACATCGGAGTACAACTTCAGTCCCTCCGCTTCCCGCATATCGTCTAGTACCTTTCAAAGATTATTTTTGAAAAGATAATTACCTACTAATTAAATTAACAATGATAGCGAGACAATATATTATTCTGATGTGAAGATACAGTGTAAGGCGTCGCGGTGCAAAGGACCTGTCACAAAGACGTAATTATTCACAAAATTTAAGAAAACCCAAATAAGTGGTTTTTTATTCTAATAAAAATTCAATCATATAAATTAATAATTTTCTTAAATATTTGTGATATATATATATTTTTTTTTAATAGAAAATCTGGCTTTTTCGAAAAGGTCTCTGTGTGCCATTGGAGAGCAACACAAAATATAACCTGCCCGGATGAAAAGTCTTCGTCCTGCCCACTTTTAATTTTGATCATGCATCGCTATTGCCGATTTTGAGTTTTATTAAAAACAAATTAAGGTTTAAAATTTAGGAGACATTTGATACCCTTGACTAGCAGTATCGTCTAACAAAGGGGCCGTCGATTAATCACGTGATGTTTTTTTCAACATTTTTTCACCACCCCCTCCCCCTTGGTGATACATGGTGAGATTTAAGACTACCCCCTCCCTCCTTCAACCAAATCACGTATATTAAAAAAAAACAAAAAAAAATTTTGCCGTCGCTTTTCGGTTTAATAATCGCGCGTCGAGGAAAAAATAAATACAAGTGATATATTACTATACCTACCCCCCCACCCAAAGTAAATTATAGAAAACTGACGCGGAGTCGACTTACGCGCAAAGGGCCCCCACGCAAGAATTAAGTATTTAGGTCAAGTATTCTATTGTAAAAACTATAAACTTCTAATAGGTTTTCCTATAAACTATACGTAAAGAACTATATTCCTTTTAAGGGTTCTGTAGGTATTCGAAGGATATAAACGGGACCCTATTGCTAAGATTCCGCTGTCCGCTAGTCTGTCATCAGGTTTCATCTCATGAACCACTAGATAGTTGAAATCTTCACAGATGATGTTTTTCTGTTGACGCCATAGCAAAAAATACTTAAAACAATAAAAATAATATTTAAGGGGGGTTCCCATACAACAAACGTGCTTTTTATATGGTGATTTTTTAAACACTATCACACTATCTTACGATTTAAAAAAATAATTCCCAGAATAACCCTATGTACGAAATTTCAACTTGATCATTTCAGTAGTTTCAGAGGTAATCAGCTGTGGCTATGTTGTGACAGACGGAGAGACGAGTAATCATTTTCCTGTTGAGGCGCGAAACCTTAAAAGTAAAACTTTATTCCTTTTTGTTTATTACCCAAGTATGTTTGCTTTTCAAAATAACTAATAAGGGAAAATGTACCTAACTATAAAGTATCTACTTGTTTAATTTAGTAAAAAGTAATGTGCATTGATGGTTTTTTATTTTTAAATATAAAAGTTACCTTCTCAAATTCTTTCTCAGCCTCCGTCGTCTCCGAGCCTATGTTTAAGGCTCCCCCGAAGGGTTCTCCGTCGTCATCAGGGTCCATCTTGGTTTATTTATATACTATAAAAACTGTTAAAATACAGCAAATTAGAATGGAAACAAAATATTGTAAAAAACTGTAGTAGGGCGTTGTTTACGCAGTTGCCATGGTAACGGCGTCGGTGGAAGTCAAAGAGTAAAGTATATACTCAATTTCTTTTTCTTCTTTTTTAATTCAAGGCCCTTTTTGCGTTTACACAATTCATAATGGAGTCCATTATCAACCGCCAGCTCCTTCGGTACCTAGAGGATCGCCAGTTGCTTAGTGACCAACAATAAGGATTTAATAAGGAAGGATTAGTGGTCGCTTTGCTGGCGATCTTCTAGTTTATTTGACACATAAATGGGCTAAGGCAATTGAACAAAAGGGGGAGGCCCTGGCAGTAAGTTTAGACATAGCGAAAGCCTTCGATCGGGTATGGCACAAAGCTCTTCTGTCAAAACTTCCCTCGTATGGGCTTTCCGAGAAATTATGTGCATGGGTCACTAGTTTTTTGGCAGACAGAACCATTAAGGTTTTAATCGACGTTGAATGCTCGGACCTACTGTCTGTAAATGCTGGTGTTCCCCAAGAATGCGTGCTATCACCCACACTTTTTCTTCTGCATATTAATGACATGCTGCAAATTAGCGGTATTCATTGTTATGCGGATGACAGCACGAAGGACTCCACCTATAACAGTCGTGCTAATATTTCTTGGGAAAGCGTCATTGAGAGCCGGAATCAACTTGTGTCTGATATTGAATCTTCGTTAGGGGAAGTCTCTAACTGGGGTCGCCTTAATTTGGTCCACTTCAACCCTATTAAGACACAGGTTTGCGCGTTCACCGCCAAAAAAGCCCCTTTTGTCGTATCACCTCGCTTTCAAAACATTCCGATGATACATTAATTTATATGTATGTACACTACATAGGTTTAACGGGATTTTCGTTAGATACGAATGGACTAAAGACAGTCATTTCCGTTCCTTTTAACTAACATATTAAAAAACTGAAATTTGAAAGTTCGAAACTTAGATAGGTATCAATACAAATAAGTACAGAAAAAGTACAAGAATAAGAGTTGTTTATTGAGTTTGGAAAACTAATTTACTTTTAAACATGAAAGAAAACCGGAAGGGTTGTCATGGAGAAATCAAGAACGTACCGTAGCGACATCTAGTTTGATTTCGGGAACTATTTTTATTCAAATATAATCATTAAGTTATTAGAGAATTGAATAATAGTCCTTGGTACTAATAATTTATATCTACCAAACTATAATTAAACGTAGAAAAGCAATCCTCTGAGAACCTCTAGAACCATCCTTCTCATTTATTGTCAATATAGAAAGAGTTATCGTTACTGTTTCGAAGAACTCAAGGGCCTCAATTCGACTAAATTTTACGTAATAATTGCATTTCAATAGTCTCAACTACTTGCATTTTGCCTTTGTGCTATCAACCAGAGAAGTCCAATATTATTAGTGCAAGTCAATGGTGACAGATATATTTATTATTTTATGATCAATTAGCAAGAACTGTGTCATCAAGGGTTGTAGTTGAAGAGCGATCGACTTTCCATTATTACGCGGAACTTTTGTGTGGATTTACTAATATTAATCGCTCGATTTTTATTGAATTATATGCATTTAACACGTTGTCGGTTGAGCAAATGCTACGTAACACGTATTGTCTCCGGACATAGCGGAAGAGGAAGGCACGCGATGCACGAGTAATCGCTACAATAGAGTGGCGCAGTCGTAACCAAAAAAAAACTAAAGCATTTATCATGCTCAATAATTACATTTGTATCAAAAGTAATTTGGATATTAAAATATAATATAATCAATAAAACTAATAGAAAAGGCGCTTTACTCCAAGCTTTCCAATTTTCCGAACATGTTAATTAATTAATAAAAACATCAGCTAATTAGTTTGACCATACTTCATTGTGAACAGCCACAATGAAGTATGGTTATAGTTATAGAAAAAACTATAAAAAAATAAAATACTATAAATTATGTATTATGTCAACAGGATCAGCAGAATATCATCCTATTTCTATTTAGGATAATATTAGATTTAAAATCCCAATTTAATTCAAGTGGGAAGCACAATTGAACATTGGGTCCTCAATTTGCGGTCATCTCGCCAGTAATTGGCCGGTGGTAAACCATCAGTGTCTAAACGTTTTCTTCCTTTGGTGGGGTACGACTACTTGTGAATAAGCCCTTACAGTGCAGGGAACAGAACAATCAAGATTCATGGTATAAAGGTATCACAACCTCAGTAAGTGACCATAATGTCAAATAAATAATCATCATCAGCTTACTAATGTCCCCATTGCTGGGGTACAGGCCTTCTCTATAGGTTGGTAAGGGAGAATGCCATGACTCACCATGCGGGCTCAGTGTCACTGCAGATTCAGAACGAAGGAGCTCGAGATATTATAAGTATTTGGTCACACATCCTGTGATCAGCTTTTTAAAGTTGCTTAAGGCGACATACTATGAAATTATCACTTTTCAAACCAATATTTTTCTAAAGCTATGCTAAGATTTGCCAAATGAAAATAATTTTATGCAAAATAAACATATGGTCAATTATTCTCAAAAATCAGATATATAAATTTCAATAATTAGCTCTATAGAAATACCGGACTCGCGTACGAAAATCGAAAACGAGCAATAAAAAACACGTATTTGTATGGGATCCAATTTTTTTAGTATTTGTTGTTAAAGCGGCAATAGAAACACTGTGAAAATTTCTACTGTCTACTAACTTTCACGGTTTATAAGATACAGGAGAACGTTTTGTCTACACCCAAATGTCATTTATCGAGTGTGCCGATGCGATATATTACTGTCGACCCGAGTAAAGTGATATTTGGTATAGACAAAGCGTTTCTTGAGTTTGTCATACTACGCGTACTGGTACAGTTTGAATCCGTTTAACGAGTAATATATTTCATCTCATTTATATAACAAAAATATAAACAAAAATCAGTTTTGATATAAAATAAAATAATCTTCCCAAATGCTGCCGATTCGAGCTGGATTTAACGAGTTGAAGAATTTAGAAAAGGAAGTTGCTGAATTTACCTAATTGGACTGTGTCTAAGGTATACGTAACTGTCACCAACTTCGAGTAGATATAGTTTCCCTTATTTTTTAATGGAGTGGGTACAATATGGGCAATTGGGCATTTGATGTGATTTTTACTCTTTGAGAAGCACTAAGTAGTGGGATTTTCGAGTATCGTATTGAGTTCTTCCAAAATCTCAGCCATTATGAATATGTCGTCGGCAAAGCAAAGGTGTGAAATATTAAAAAAGAAATACTTTTACGAGTAGATTAAATAAAACCTACTTGAAAACTATGGTTTTTACCCGAATGCAAAGGCAGGGTTAGGTGTTTTGTGCGTATCTTGTATGTATGTATGTAATATTCTTTATTTTCTCATGTATTCAGAACCGCTGAACGGATTTAGATAAATTGAGCGGCTGTATTACGCCATTACCTATAATTACTGATAAAAAAATAAAGGGCTCAATACAAGGATTCCAAAAAGGTATATCAAGATTTTAATTACCGTAATACCAATAAAAATAATACAATAAGAATGTTTAAAAATATGGACTTTGTTATTTCACTTTCTGAACCAACATGATAATTTGTCTAACTAAATAGACACAAATAAAATTATAATAAAAGAAAACCAAAACTGCATGTGTGAAAAACAATTAGGTGGAACAAGATAAAAAATATGCAACATCATACACACCATGCAGTCGGAGGCATGCACAAAGAGAAACTGATTTGTTTTATAATTAAATTTCATGCCTCCAGGTTATGTATGATGTTGCATTTTTTTTTCGGAATTCTTTGCGCTCAAGTCCGACTCGCTCTTACCGGTTTATATATTGATCTTACCATGAATTTCAACCTGTGATATCAGAGGTGTTGACATCATCCAAGAATCATCCTGATCCTGTAACTCAGTGTCAAAAATACACCTTTGATTATATTTGGATTATTTCTTTCTTTATTACTTTATTTGACTAAGTATACAAAAAAATTATTATATTTTCAAAAATTATATTTTGAAGTCTCGGATTATTATTATTATTTATTAACGACTTGTTTTAATGTCAAAGGTGTTTTGATAATGCGGAAAAGGAAGGAAATAGCCCAATATTCTATGTGGAGTTAGTATAGTATAATTTAACTTTTCAAAATTGCTAATAAGTATTCTACGAGTAGTATCAATAAATTTACAATTCTAACCTTTTATGATTACCTGTTTGGAAACGAGCAATAAATTATTTTTTTTATTGGTCATTTACCTTTAGCCAGTTTTTTAACTAATGGTTTAATAGGTTTGGCTTAAAGTCATTAAAAAAATCCTTTCCCGACTAGGGGTCACAGCTCCGTAGGGTATATTGCTGTTAAACATTTCTATCTCGAATAAAAAATTAAAAAAGAAATAGACCCGACTTCAAACTTCAAAAAATGGTAAATAATACTTATCTCAAAAGTCACTTATTCAAGAAAATGCTATCGAAGTCTAGCTATGGCTAAGTCTATATGCGAAAATTTTGTGTTAGTCTGTGTACATTCACAAACAGTGTAAGTTCGTTTTCTAGTAGCTAAGAGAGGTGGATTGTACTTACACTATCAGGCAGTGTTTATAAGAACTGTGTTTATAATCAAGAGTTGTCGGAATGTCAATACATTATATCGCTTATAAAGATCATCGGTGGGATCTTGAAAATCTAGACAGAAAGTAACCTAAGTAGAGATCTCTGAGCTCTTTCGAGTTTTAAGAGTGTAGATTTTGAAGTACCCCCTCAGTTAATAATACAATGCGTTATTTGAGATTGACATAATGCAAAATAAATTAATCTAATGATGTGCTTATCGGTTATATATCTATATAAAGAAAAATATTAATCACAGTGAAAGTCTTAGAAAAGAAGATTTTGTTCAACATTATTTTTTCTAATAATTTTAAAAGAAATAATTTTGAAAATCAGTCAACAATTGGCGTAATTATAACGTACATAAAAAAAAACATATATCGCCGTCGAACATATAACTTCCTTCTTTTGGATTTTGAAGTCGGTTGAAAATGGTTCAAAATTATGTCTAAGTACTATTGAGTTTGAATTCCAGTCGTACATTCACCTTGTTAAGGGTTCAGTCTGTTGACACCTATATATCACTTGCGTATGATGTAGCTTTCACTGGGTGAAAGAATTTTCATGATTGTATTAGTATTTCCGAAGATTACCCCCTACAAATAAACAAGTTAGTAAATTAGACATAAAAAGTTTGGATATGTAAAACCTTGGAATTAAACAGGAACGATGGAACTAAACCAAGATGAAAAAAGCAAAGAGAACGATGCCGATGGCACATATCGTTATATACGACGGTTGGTAATCCCACCTTCCAGTTATAAAAAGCCAATATTTAAATATTCCTTGCTCTGTAACTCTTCAGATACAATCTATTGTAGTAAATAATTTACCAATCTAACTCATATTTACTTTTTTTTTTATTTCCCAGATATTTAAAGAGCAGGTCTCCTGCGCACAAAAATGGTAAACTGAAAACTTTACATTTTAATGAAGTCTTAAAAATAGTTTAATAATTTAGCTAGAGTAGTTAATTTTGAATCCGCAACAAACCTTGACACTGTAAAAATAGAACTTAAACGAGGAAAAATTAGTGATGGTAAGTATTGTAAAAAGGTTCCAGTAAGAAAATTGATTGAAAAAAACTTAGCATGTCATCTGTAGTGGATTATCAAAGACTCGAGAGGATTAAAGCGAATAAAGCAATATTTAGGTAAATAAAAGTTGATATTCATAGAGCTTTTGAATGATTAATTTATATGCTGAGGCAACCTATAATAGGCTAGTTTGCTATTTTATTATTTTATAAATTAATAGTCTATTAATATCTAAGAAATTATGTAGAAGTAACGGCATGTTTGCGATTAGTAGTTTCTGAGATACAGCGCTATGTTTGTGGGACTGCTGCTCGTCGATAGAAAACGTCCTCTACAAATTTAAGCCATGAAAAGACGTCACGCCTTGCTACAGTAGAGAAAAACGTAAGATTGCCCAGAAACGTAAGATTGTCTTTGAAACTTTTATTATGTCGATTTTATAATGAAAAACGTACGGGCGTCTGGGTAATCTTTGTAATGTGTGACTTTATGTATACAATAATGAAATTGTTACGTTTTATGTCACTAATTTAATACTTTATGTATTTTATCCGAAATAAGGGATCCATGGAGGAGATCACGACCCACAGCACTGAGGATATCAAGGCACGGGAGAAGGTATTTTAGTAAATTTTTGTAATATAATTTCCCAAATTTTTTCATGTTTTCAAAAAGTAATATTTTCCAAATTAGTGAAATAAAAGTTATTTTGTTAAATATATACTTTATAAGTTAAAATGATTTATATTTTACAGAAATATAACAAAAACCTGTAACTTCGCTTGTAGGACACCACATAAATGGTATACTAAGACAATTGTACATTTTAGTAGGTATGTTAGGTGTTAGGCGCTTTTCTTGTTGTTCAAATAAATATATAAAAATATATGTTCCATTTTCCTTAATTCATATATAGTATTGGCAACCCTGTACCAGCGCTCGACTAAAGTATGTCCCTCTATGTCTAATTGTGTATAGTTTAATGAGGAAGTGAGCGATTGAGGAACTTGTTTTGTGAGTAACATTTGTCGAATCAGTATAAATCCTATGTCACAGGTCATATTGTTTTTTCCTGAATTTTTTTATCTTAATATGAAAATCTACGCATAGTTTACATTAGAAACAAATGTTGCTGAACATTTGTTTCAATTCTACTAATGTTTACGTTAGACTCGCACCAGAATAGTAAAAATTATCATCAATGGTTAAATACAAGTACCTACTTGAGATACTATTGAGATGCGATAATTACGTAAACATTCTAACAAAACAACACAGCGGTATGGTTTATTCATGTGCCCACTATAACTTTTATTTTATTGATAGTAAATGGAACAAATTAAATTGCAGCGGTACATTAGTTTTTGTGTACTTGCTTATCAGTTTATAAAGTTAAATTAATATACTATTATTATTGTTATTCTATTGTAATTTCTCAGCTTCAAGCTGGTTATTTTTCTGTTATTACAAGCATTATTTATTATTATTAGCAAAATTGGCTTGCTGGTCGATCTAACAAAAATATATCTAATACAATAGCAAAGAGTTTTGTGGTATAAAAATCTGAACTAAAATTAATATGATATATTATGATACATATAGCTACAGGTTTTTTTATGAGTAGTCACTAGGTATCAAAACTTGAAAAAAGGTTTTAAGGTTAAATATCAAGGTAAGTGTATATTTATTTTTTATAGTCGATTTTGTTGGTAAAATAAAAAGATTTATTACTTTGAATGATTATAAAAAGTTCATGTCAACTGTAAAGTCATAGGAAAACACAATTTGAAACAATAAAAACCAGAAGTCTAAGATAGGGTATTTTAAGAATTACCAGCTTACTTATAATGTATTGTTAGTAAATTTCCCATCATTAGCTCAGCAGCAAAAGATGAGAAACAGTAAAATATATAAATATTAACTTATTATTAAATTAAATTAATATTAAAATATATTAACAAAATTATGAACAGCCTTCAATATTTAAAGGTTTTTGAAGTCAATTTTATTTAACAAAAGATTGCTTTTCTATATTTTAACACTAGCGATAATTTATTTTTATACTAGCGAATATTTTACAAATAGCTTTTGCTCATAACTATTACTTAATTAAGAATTTCGACTGGACTGGTTGTAATTATAATTTCACGGTCTACACTGATTCAACTGATATTATGTAAAAATAGTACAAATGCATTGAGCTGTAAATGTTAACCTTAGTTAAAGTTAAACCGTTACTTTTTTTATAACGTCAAGGATGTCTGCACTCTGTACAATTCGAATTCTAAAGAAATGTAAAGAAACACAAACGATCACTGCTATTATGAATAATCAGCATTCTTTTTCCTTACACGATTCTGAATATTCATTCATATAATTATTCTATCCAAATTTATATATTATATGAATACGTATAGCTACACGATTGGATCTATAAAACTACCCATAAATCACGTGTGTAATATTTAGGCCCAGGTCTAAATGAATAGCAATGTACTGGTCAATCAAGACTCAAGATGCAATTAATATAAAATTATTAGAATTATTAGATTTGTATAAAATTATTGGGTACAGTTTTTACGAATTTGTCTCGAAGGGTGCTATAGCAGTAGAATTCTTCCAAATACAATGTATTGAGAATTGTCGGAATGATAGTGAAAAATATTGTATATCTAAAAAAAAACACCGCATTGTAAACATCCTTTATTTGTTAGAGTCACAAAAAATCTTTTTGAGTGTCATTCTCATTTATACCTCTTTAAAAAATAGATAACAGAAGTCCTATTTCTAGTGAATGAAAGTTTTACACAGAAAAAACATTTATTATAATCAAGATAATAAAGAAATTTGTTATTGTCAGTTTTAGATATTTTATCCGTATTATCCGGAGTTATATTTTACGCTTACGACTTAGTTACCTATAAGTGTAGGTGCACATTAGAAGCGCGCGCTTTGGTAACGCGCATTTCAAAAACTTTCTTTGTCCAAAGCGTTAACAGAAGTGTCTGTGTTAATCTGCTCAATTTTAGAATAGTAGTTTCATCTCAATAGAGTCATTGATTTTGAACTGACTTCAAAAAAGGAGGAGGTTCTCAATTCGGCTGTATGTTATCTGTGTATGTTTATAAGCCGATTTCTCCGTTCGGTTTTCTAAAATTCTTAATCGGTTTTTAAAATCATTAATCAACAGCTCAATGGGCCGAGGTGGTACCTCTTAAATTTTATCGAAATCGTATGATAAAACAAAAGCAAATTTTGTTTTTGTTTTATTATACGATCATCCGAAAATCAAAAAACATGAAAAGACGTTTTAGACACTTAAAAGAATATCAAAAGAATAAGAAATATAACAAAAGAGTTCTTATGTATGTAAAATTATGGTGGATTCGTCCACATATAGGTTTATTTAAAATAGTTCGGTTCAGTATGCCGATTTTAAAATTAAAGGTCGTGATTATTCTTAGAACTTTTCTATTAACGGAGCACGATCTACTGAAAATTTAGGGCTACTAAGTCAATCAGTTACAGGTGACAGTTTGCGTACTTACACATATTTATCTAATTTAGGTTAAGAATTGTGTTATGATGAAGCTAAGCCTACACTTCTTATAGGCGTAGACAATTGGCACTTAATTACTGTTTCGCATATTAGGAAAGGCACTTAATCACAACCTGTCGCTATTAATACCCCGGTAGGGTGCTTCTTATTTGGTTTTTCTCGTAGCAAAACCAAGTCAGTGAACTTTGTCTACCACGTTTCTTTAGGGGAGTGTCAAAATCCACAGCGTGATCTAGAAGCCCTCATCAGGGTACAATATAGGCTAGACGCATTGGTTTTCCTAAACAAAAACTTAGAAATTCAGATGACCAGATTGGTATTCTGGAATAAACAGCTCAACGTTTACCTAGTGAGCGGTTCCAGGTTGGCTTACTGTGGAAAGCAGATAGTACATTAGTGCCGAACAGTTATCCTTTGGCATGGTCTAGGTTTCAAAATCTCGAGCGGAAGATGTCAAAGTATTCTGAATACGCACAGAAGTAAAACATCAATATTCAGGACATATTAGATAAAGGTTACACCGAAGAGTGCACAGGGTTCCCACCAAATGCAGTTTGTTGGTATTTACCTCATTTTGGTATGGTAAACCCCAATAAACCTGCAAAACATTGAGTCGTTCATGACGCAGCCGCTCAAATACGGGGAGTATCTCTAAACTCATTACTTTTGCCAGGCCCTAATTTTGTGCAGTCTCTTTTAGGAATTTTGATGCGTCTTAGGGAGGGAAAGGTAGCCTTGGGCGCCGACATTAAGGAAATGTGCCTGCAGGTAAAATCCAGGAACAGGATTTCCTGCAAGCAATTTTAAGCCCTTTGTGCATCGTATCGATGAGATTTTGGAAAATACCAGTGTGAATGAATGGCGTTGGGTTCCCAGTAAACTTAACGTGACTGACGATGCTAACGATTGATTGATTCATTCGTGTCTGAGATATTCTATTCCCATGTCATTTCGAAACTCACTGGTCACTTATGCCACGAAATGTTATTACCAATTCAAGATTGAGCAAATACCACTTTTGAAGTGAATTCAGACACCTGCGGAAATTCGAATTCGGGTTTAGATTTTTATGGAATAGCAAGGCTGAGCCTTCAGTCTCAACAGAATTTGTTGAAGTAAAACGCTTAAAAATCCACTGATTTTTAAAGTATTTTTCTTTGAAGATAAATATCAATATAGTATTGTGAGTGCAAAATGAATTAAATATAATATTAACTTTAGGTAACTGTTCGCAAAAAATATCATCTACAATAACTTTAGAATTGAATTTTCTGCCTAAGAAAACCTTTACCAATCTTTCCATAATAACCGGGTTTGTTTTTCACTATAAAATATAAATCAGCTATATTTTATAATGAATAAATGAGAGACCCCAAAATTTTTGCAAACAAATTAGAAACCACTTCCTATTGTATGATTGATCTCATGACAAATGTTTTAATGAGAAAAGACGAAGCGGAAAGTACCCTATTCCTAGTACAATTTTATAATTATATTTATATTTAACTTCCGTGACATTTTACCAAGTTTATTGTATTGATCAAACAGTATTACGTGTTGACAGTTTGCGTCATATCCAACTAACAAGTCACTGGGAAAACGAAGACTGCAATGTGAAGTACAAATAGTCGAGTAAATTTTGTTTGCCTTTGATTTGGTTATTTGAAATAATAAATAGTCGACACGGACTCGCGCTGATTAGTCACAGTGATTGCTGCTGTGCGGCATGCGAAAAGTCCAGATGAAATTAAATTTCGATCTTTATTTTTGAAGTTCGAACTAAAACTTACTTTCAATTGTAAACTAGTTTTCGACAGTACAAGTTATGCGTTAGTCATTAATGATATGATATATTTTTTTAATATAACGTTCATTTATAAGTTTAGATTGAGCTATCGACTAAAACTGTTATAATTCAGCCTCATGTATTTTATCTAGTAAATCTTTCTGCAAATTACACATCGAAGTACTCCTGTTTACGTCTTTCTTGATTACTCTAATATGGTCTTAAAGACTGTTGTCAAAGTGGGTTTTAGTTTATTAGTAAGTTTATGTGATGCTATGTATATATGTGGTAATATATTAAATTTCTTAGAATTGACTAAATAAGTGATCTATGGTGTTTCACACACATAGAGGCACTTAGCTGAGTTTGATTTACGAACGCAATTTAATCCAATTCACATTATTAGTAAATTATTATTTGAATTATTTGATTGGAAAATATTACAAAAAATATATGATTTCGAAGTTTGCTCACGCTAGATTGCTTACGATGTCCGCCGTTTTGTGAATAATGACTTTAGTTATAAATTTTAAATTAACCTGGAATTATTTTTTTAATTTTTTGGTTTTTCTTCTAGTTCAAGCCAAAAGATTTCTTTACGAGTTATAACAAATTTTTGACTAGATTCCAGACTGTTCATTAGAAATTTATTTTTATTATCATTTAAGATTTTTAAAAAAATATTTCTTTTTAAACGCAAACGCAAAGTTAGGTGTTTCGTCTTGTAATTCTTTCCCCTGTGTTAGAGAATCCCCAGAATCACCATCTGAAAAAATCCTGTATGTTTGAGAAAAACTAAATAAAATGAAGCAAAATCAATGCGCGTTAAAAACAATTTTTAATTAATATCTCGCAAACCTCCACGATTAATTAAAAACCTCACTTTTAAGCTCTCGGTTACAAAGTAACTAGTATATTAATCAATTTTCCTTATATGAAAATAATAGGTATAATTACGAGAGGAAACTGAAAAAAAAAAATTATCGAGCAAATTGAATAACTCCTGTTCAATTATGTTATTTTCTTATTTTTAATTAGACCTTCATCACCAGTTCATTAATGTTCCCACTGCTGGAGGTCAGATCTTCCCTATGGATGGAATCGAATTTAATCGAATAAGGAGAATGGGCCATGACCAATCAGTCGTTAACGACATATTAACAGATGCAGCCATAGTTTTAACGCGCCTTCCGAAGCACGGAGAACTTCGAGATAATAAATTTTCGGTCACCCATCCCATAACCGGCCATTGCGAAAGTTGCTTAACAACTGTATCACAAACCGAGAGCGCTAACCATTGCGCCATCGAGCTCCTTTTGTGTTTTTACAATTACAGTTTTTTGCCCATTATTTCTTTGTATAAAACCATTTAGGTTTTGATTTACGCATCCATTTTACATTTGAAAATGAATAGAACAATTCCGAATCGATGCTACTTTTTATTCTGATGTAAATTCTATGAATATTCTAATAAAAAAAAACATGATCATTTTCAATAGTCCAAAGTTAAATCTAGTAATAACTTTATTCTATTTGAAACAAACAAGTAATATTTTGTGGAAAGAAATATTAGAAACGTAGCCATTTCAAAATTCCTTGATCCTTATAGGCTCTCTCGGTTGTTTGTTTCTCGCCGACGATTTTCTCCGCGATTACTTGACCGAAATTGAAATTTAGTACACACATGTAAAGAGTTGACCCAAAACGGTTCGAAAATGAAAAAAGCTTCGCAAACTACATATATGTACTAAATATGACATATCAAATAAGTAATATGACTTATTGTGAGGTTCTCAAAATTTTGGAATAAATATTTTTTAAGTAATTAAACAAATAGACCCAGAACTCAGGACAACAAATAGAATTTAGAACAACTAGAAATTAATATAGTTGTGTAATTTTTGTTTCATCATGTTTGTTTCTTTTTATTAACTTGCGGCAATGAAATTACCTATCAAATTTATGAAAACCTGAAAGAACTAGCGAAACTTTTTAGAATTCTGCATATAAATAAAAGAAAAAAATGTTTATTTACGCTTACATTTTTAATCTTAATCTGTCGGCAATGAAGTGCAAAATTGTATGTAGTTTGGTAGTAACCTGATATGCTGTTGTTTTAAATTTAAATTCGCCAATATAAAATTTAATAACAGTTCAGTTTCATACATTTAAAATACTATTTCTTAATCTAAAATCTTATTATTTAAACAATAATGATGATCCTGAATTTTTATTATTTTCCTTCTGTGACCATATCCTATTTTTGCTTTACGTTCCCAACGTAATTATATAAATCTGTAGTAGCTGTGAATGGCAAAGTGTAGTTTGTGCTAGGACGAACGATTTAAAACGTTCCACAAGGACTATATATAAATTGGTAGGCGGCGGCTGCACAGACAGTGCGCGCTATTGCCTTAGTGCGGTTTATTGCATTAAAAAAACAAAAAACAACATTGTCATTTGTTTCGCGGGTGCGCGGAAAAAGTTTTGGTGCACGGATTTTGACATTTAGTGTGTTTTGTTTTTAACCTGTGGAGATTTTCGGAATACAAATCGTGAGTAGATTATTATTTTTTTAGATGAAAAGAGGGCTAAAAGAAATATAATTGAACAGATGTTAAATAAAGAATAAATCTTTAATGAGTTTTTTTTTGTGTTCAAAGTCATCTTTCAGTCAGTCTTTTAGTAAACTTTTAAATGGCATTTGTAATTATTTTCTACTAAAACAGATAAAATACTTCTATGAATAATTATTTACGGTTATAAATTCAAAGTTGAGTTGTGATGAAAGTTAGTATGTAAAGAAAAAAACTGCAACTATAAAAAAATAATTATGTGGAAAAAGTATTACTATGTTAACACCTATTTCATTATTGCAATTAATCAAAAAGCAGCGTATGTACACCTTAAGGTAAATTATGTAAGGGCAACTTTTAATTTCAAATTCAATTATTAATCAAGGGAAGCCAACTATAAAAGTCCTCTAGTTACAAAACATAACCAAAATTTATCTACTATAGGTAATAGAATTCTAAACTGTATTTTTTGTGAAAGTATATATGAAAATAATTCATTCCCGAAATCAATTCCCATACCGACATTAGCCTTTCTTTTTTAATCAGTCTGTCTCTGGCAGACATAAAATATTACAATTATAATCAATTTGCAAAAATTTTAAAATACTACATATACATATCACCTTACGGAAATCGAACCTGTAATATTGCTCAACTATAAAGTTTTGAGATATATTTACTGCGGCACCGTGTTCGCACCACAACGACGGCGATATCTTTTAATTGAAGATAAGTATATAATTAATGAATTAATAATTTATTTATATGTCCTTCGCTTGTTTTAACAGTCAAGAAGTATGTCAATAATAAATCACAATACTTACCCAAGACATCTATAGACAAGGTAAACAATATGTTTATAATATTATTATAGCTGCAATTTGATATGCATATGACATTTTTATAAGAACCTCTTAAGATCTCATTTTGGATCATGGGTTTTCAAACTTTGTTTATTTTTTCTTATCAAATTTAATTAAAAAAAAACAAATCTTGAAATGATCTTGATAAAAGAGGACATCGATTAAAAAATATAATCAAATCCGCCTATTCGGTTACAAGCTTGCATACTGTAATACAATATTTAAAAAAAATGCTTACTCGTATTGGCAAAGTGATTGATTGTTTGTACTGTTAAAAACAGCCTTGTTCATGCTTTCGATTAAAAAAACCGCATACAAATTTTTTATTTATTATTTTTTTTATTTCTTGAATTTTATTTGGGGTTTTTATCCATATGGAAATGTCAACACTCAAATTTAGAACTCAAAAATTTAGGAGCTACGGTGCCAGACAGTCATACATTTTAAACTTATAATACCCCTCTTTTTGCAATAAAGAAACTCATATATTTTTTTAAATAGATATTTAATAGTTTTAGTAATACCTTGATATATAAATAAAAAAATCACGAAATATTTATTTTACGCAAAATGCCATCCTCGATATTCTGTTTATCTGACCAATCTGATATCTGTTGATTTCTTCTCATATTCTATTTGTTTTTAAAGCATAAATAAAAAAATTGTAAACGTAAGTTTAAATTTTCTATAATTAAAGTAACTATTTCTCTTAAATCAAACATTTATCGTTATTTATTAAAAGTTTCTTGATAATTCATTGGAAAAATCGGATAATAAAGTTGGTGTGTAAGTGCCATATAAATTTAAATGATCATGAAAGGTTTTAGAGTTGTAACGGTGTGCCATGCCACCGTTTGTTTTCCTAGGTTTCAGTATGCAAACTTTTTGTTTTTGAAATTCAACATCATTTCATTTTACTATTCGTCTTTCGTAATTTAAAATTTTGACTAATCAATTTTACTCTTTATGGATGTCAGTTCGTAAGAAATTCTCCTATACACAAGATGAAATTATAATACAATACAATATTAATGGTATAAATTTTACTATGTAATTTTAAAATAATTCATTTATTGTGATAAATAATGTGATATGGTGATACAAATTATATAACATATGTAACTACTAAATTGTAATCTGTATTTTGGAAGATCCAAAACTAGAAGCCCGACAAGGGTTTTTTCTTAATACCCTTATTTAACTAATAAATATATACTCAAGCTAAGCAGCCTTATTAATTGACCCAAGCACCGAACCCGTAACACTGGCGCCGCAACGTGGTTGAAAAATAGGCTGACTACTGCAATAGAAGACAATAGTGCACACTTTACGACCAACACCACAAACACATTTACTCACATAATCAGACAATAGACGTTCAGCGTTACTTTGGCTGGTCACAAATGTGATCGGTTCTGATGCCATTGTATCGAGGAACATACAAACACGTACTCATCATAGTGTTATAAAACAGGAAAATTTTAATAGTAAATAATTTAATTTAGATTCCGTATATATAAAGGTACGTAAGCTATTTTTATTTTTTTTCAAAAATTTTATGAGATTTCTTTTTGACGAATAATATTATTTTTAATATTTAAAAAATAGAATATTGTACAATAATTTATTTTCCGTTTACGATTTGACATTCATTTCTTTTATAATAATCAATTTTAATCATAGATATATCGTACTTGAATAAACCAGAAATTATTTATGAACTGAAATTACGAAACCCGAATTTTGAATCCACCCAAACGGCGTGAAATTTTATTACCAATGATAGGAGACCTTGAGAAATATTCTTGGATTACTTATTTATTTATTGTTAGTACCCTGTAAATACTCATAACGTTTTCATTTAATTATTTGGCTACTCATACTTATTGTTATTTTTATTATCTTCATAATTTATTATTTTCATCTAGTGCGGTTGACAACACTATAAATAAGCCAATGTCAAAATACCAATTTAGTGCGGATGACAACACTATAAACAAGCCAATGTCAAATATCAATTTTAAAGTGCGGTTGATAACACTATAAATAAGCCAATATCAAAATATTTCTTTGTATACTTATGTATACTTATTTACTTACTATCTAACACTACATAATGTATTGTTATACCTAATGCATTACCTACTTTATTTATTACTACGATTGTATATTATTCTACACTCTACATTTAGACACTTACACAACACACTCATCTACACTCAACAACACTACACAATTCACCTAAAGTCAGCGGGTGGTGACTGACATTATTTTAAAGAAGCCTACACTATTTTCTAGGTCGATTTATTAGAGATAATCTTTCTTAAATACAAGTTACCTCTAATTGCTAGGAATTTTTATCTTAATAAGATAAAGATTGTTTGAATGATGTTTGAATGATGAAGTAAGAACATTTTATGAAAGGGAAATCGCCTAATGTAATTTATCCACTATATATACCATCCCCATTTCTAAATTAAATCATGATAGCATTAATTAATCACATTTTATATAAAATATTTTAAGCTTGAGTAATCCAAGAATATCTAAAAAAAAATCTTTCAGATTTTTTTTAATAAAAATTTTTTTAACCCCGGCCCCCCCGGTATTGTAACGGTGTGCCATGCCACCGTTTGTTTTCCTAGGTTTCAGTATGCAAACTTTTTGTTTTTGAAATTCAACATCATTTCATTTTACTATTCGTCTTTCGTAATTTAAAATTTTGACTAATCAATTTTACTCTTTATGGATGTCAGTTCGTAAGAAATTCTCCTATACACAAGATGAAATTATAATATAATACAATATTATTGGTATAAATTTTACTATGTAATTTTAATAATTCATATATTATGGTGATACAATAATATAACATATTTACTAAATTAAAACTGTATTTTGTACGATCCAAAAGTGTAACAAGAAGCCCGACAAGGGGTATGTATTCGTTTATTTGATAAGAATGTATTAGTTTAAGTAACTTACGAACTGTTTTTTAAATTTATTTTTGTTTGTTACAGTTTTTTATTATTACCCTTATTTCATTAATAAATTATACTCAAGCTGATCAGCCTATTTAATTGACCCAAGCACCGAACCCGTAACAGAGTCTATTATAACAACACAGACCTTTTTGTGGTTAAAAATTTTCTTTCAAAATTTATTGAAAGGAAATTTTTGGTATAGTTCGTGTACGAACCCAGCAAAAAAAAAAACACTTTGTCGCATGCAGTGTAAGTAGCTGTTAAATTCGCCTACTAATGTTTTCCAGAAACTCGACTATGTTTATTATATTTGTTCAATTTTGCATTCACAACGCTATACTAAAAAATATTCTCAATGATAAATGCTTAAAATATCCACTTTATCCCTGGTACTCTGGATTTAGGATAGGATTTTGCATAATATCGTTTATGAAATGGTAGCTGATGTTTTCTTTGTATTGCAGCACCATATAATAATATAGCAATCGTACAAAAATGGCGATCCTCTTTGGATTCGGACAGTTTGTCTGATGAGAACCTTAGGTCATATCTAAATGTATATCTTAAGTAAGACGAGAACATTCACAAATATTGCTAGCATACCAATTATGAATATCAAGAGAGTAATCAAGTTAAGATCTATTGTCTGTACCTGCTAAAGTCGACGGGACACATATGGAATTGTATGTATAAGAGGTGTATAATAACTTGATTAAAAATGTTGTGTATATAAGATATTATTAGTTGCGGCGAATATATTAAAATATTAACAACACAAGTACATGAACGTGACGTTTTTCAGTGCTAAGTTTTCAAGCAGTACCAAGTTTAATCTAACTTGACATTGTTAATTTAGAATGTTAATTGAAGTTCTGCCGGCATAATTAGAAATAGGTAGGTATGAAGTTTTTTTCTTATCTAGACTTTTTTGACCGATGGATTTGATGAACTACTTATAAAATAAAATTAATCAACTGTCTTTACATACTAGATGATCTATGATAATAATTTGTACTTATTTTCCTCTTACAAAAAACGAGTCTGAGAAGGTTAAGAAATCATTTAAAAATTAACCGAAAATATAGGATTATTGGCTGTTACTTATGGGTTCTGCTCAATTGTATACAAGAAAACACTTTGTTATTTATAATATTATTATGGAATGTGATTAAATCATTTATAAAAATATCTTTCTGACAATTATTTGTTAAAATATTACACTGTATTAATTTCGTTATTCATTATTAAAAATCACCCGGGTATGATGTTGTTTCTCGTAGGTGAAAATAGGTCCAGTTGTTTTGGAGCTTATTCGATTAAAACAAACAAATATCTCTTTTTTATAATATTAGTACAATCATTTTATTACATCAATTAGAGATAATCGCAATGTCTAATTTCAAAGGTTAAACATGTCTCAGTTCGGATGATCTCCGAGGCTGCCCCGGCTCATTTCTGGTGCACGCATCAGCGACTCCGAGGACTGTGTAAAAGTGTCAGGGTGAAGGCCGTGTGCCGTTCCAAATACTAGACACGCAACGCCGGCGTCGCGCGCGTGCAGATTAAACCTCTTCGTAACAGATTATATAGCGCTGTTTAAACTGGGCACAAAAACAAAAGACTATCTCATTCTATCTCATTACGCTCGGCAATGAGTAGAGAAGACAGAGGGTGGCTAAATATGCCTCAAAAACTATTTTTTATTAATCAATCACACGCAAATCATTGCTATAAAGTGACTGACACATTTATCAATTACCTACAAAAATAGTATAATTATGCAGACAAATCGAAAAAGAAATGCAAATTTCAGAGGTATATTTTTGATTATTTGAGAAAATTATATATACTTTTCGAATGTGTCAAAGAAGTTTTCGTTCTCGTTCAAATAACAGTCTTAAAAAATGATAAAACATTATTTTATTAATCTATAATGTTGGTAAGTTTGTGCTCAAATAATATGGCTCGTATTACAGATTTGTTGTTATAGTATAATATCGATCTTAAATTATTTACTTCTTAATATAATAAGTAGTAGTATAGTTTGTTCTTCTAACGTTCGAACACTCGTGCTCGTTACTAATTTTATGCTATTTAATTAATCAACAACAACATACTGTTTCATTAATGCCGCTAGTACTATTATTGTAAGGGTATTTTAAAAAGCATACCACTGCAATTTTATTTTCCCTTTTTATTGTTTTGATAGCATGAAGCGCTCGCTAAGCAAATAAATTTAAAATGCAATGATTCAAATTAATAATTCCTTCAGAGAAATTATGGAGAATCCGGTGCGAAGATTGATGATTTTTACCTAAACGTTCTAAAAAGTAAGGCTGGCGTATTCCTTATGGCGTTTAATGAGTAACCCATTTAGAGACGTAGCAAGCTTTGGTCAGATGCGTGTCATTATACATTCATACATTTTAAAATGCGAAAATAATGTCGCAAAATTTTTTTGTTGTATACTTTATATTATATAAAAACTAATTCTTTGTATAGTTACGATGAAAAGACGTAAAATTGATCCAAAAACCTATTTATATAGTGTTTTTATTCTATTTAGCCAATTATTTAAATCCATGTTTCTGTTTTTAGCAAATAATTGATGATATAGTTAATTTCCATAAAATTATTTTATTTGCAAATATTAGCATAGCTGTAGAATAAATTGGTTTGAAAAGTGGTAATTTCGTACAACCTCGCTTTGTTTGTATTATATAAACGCTGAAACTGAAACAAAATAATCATTATTCTAAATTAAGTAATAAAAATTGGTTAAACAATATTGTCATTATTAAATCATTTATAAAAATATTTTTTCGTATGTATGAGAAATTCACAGTAAACTTAAAGCTATTTGATTAATAATAACATTTGATTCTATATCTAAATAATAATATTTCAAAATTTTGAGGCTGCTACGAATTATACGAATATATAAGAGATAACATTTTTTTTTTCGAGAGCTGTCGCGCATTTTATGAAAATCTGTCTCTTACATTTTGGGTTTAATTAAAAAGTTAAGCACTTTTTACAAAAAGCGAAGCCCCTACGAATTATGCCATTAGTTATTCTGCACTATTCAATAAGTTGTTCGTCAAAATTAGTAATAAGCTTTTGAGTTACTGCCCAATCCAGAAACTCAATAAGTTGTAGTTGTTTTGCAACAAGGTGCAAGGTGGTACAAGGTGCCTATTACATTTATACATGTATATTATTTACTGCAAGTTTGAACGAGTTATATTCCCTGATCGGACGTTAATCTTCAGTGCGTGTACAAGTTACTGGATCGACCGTGAACTGGTCTTGAAATAGTGGTGTAATGGTCAATGGCACTGGTTTGGCTAGTTTGCTATTAATATATTTAAACTTGTGTACCAGAGATGCGTTAACGACTGACGAAAATAGATTTCAAAAACTACTTACATCAAAAAAATAGTTAGCACCCAGAAAAAATAACTATCAAAAGCTGGTCATAGGATGGGTATCCGAAAATGTATTATTCCAAACTATGTTATAGAAGAAAATTAATCTGTTTATGTCGGCGTTTATATTTACACCAACCTATCCACATTGACCTCTTTTTTTTTGATAACGCAGTGGAAATGCACCTTAAGCCTTAAACCAGGGCTCCTCCTCCACCCCCGCCCTGAAAAGGGCAGTCCACCCTGAGAAGGGCAGTAAGTGGAGGCCCTACCTGGTAAAACCCGCTGCGGTTCACCTCACGAGAATAGATGAGTCTGGTATCCAGCAAGGAGGGCCCAGACTCAGTCCACATTGACCCCTAGTGGCGATTTTACACATAGATGTCGATTCTTAAACATTAAAATGTTTATAGGTCGATGATGATGATGAAAATAAAATCTGAAGACAGGAGGCTCATTTGCCATGTTTGAGATTCCCAGTAGAATATTGAAATATTTTTTTTGTCTCGTGTCTGGATAGTAATAGTACTTTAAATAAATGCGGCATCTTATTCATGTCCTGTATGTATGATTTAAATATGTAATTGAATTGAATTTCATATGCACATATTTATGTATGTTAGTGTTGTTTTTTTGCAATTACAAATAGAATAAGTTATATAATAGCTCTATAACTTAAACCCTCATTATCATGTCCTATGAAGGTACTATTTTATCTAACAGTAAGTACTTAGGAAATAAATTATTTCCGTGTCAATTAAAATTATTTACTTAATGTATTATACCATTATCATTATTATCGTAATAGATTAAGTAATAATAATATGAGGTTCGTGTGTTTTATTTCCTTTTTAACGATAATATTATATTTATTGTATTTTAAATGTTCAATATTGAAAATGTTTATTTTTTTTGCGAGACACTTAAAGTCAATTCAATATTGACTTTAAGTGTTTCGCACAAAAAAAATATTTATTTTAAAGTTACAACGTGAATGTATGTAATTGAAGATATATAATAATACTCCTTTATACTGTTATATAATAAGTTTATCTCTATTGTTCATCTTAGTTATTTTTATAATTCAAAATGAAATTTGATATAAATAAACCTAAATTTAATCTAGTTTGTTAGCAACAAAATTTACTAACGTTAAAATTATTCAATGTAGTAAATATTTTCTATCACGTGATTTAATATATATTTATAACTCTTATTTATCTATATTATGTAACTATATATATATATCTATTACATTTTTGAAGTTGTTTAATAGGTAGGTCCCAACCACAGAAGTCCCAACCTATGGAAATCACCTTTACGAACACCTTAAGTCCAAGTATTTTTATATGCTGCAAGTTAAAAATTTGTTCTTTTTATTATATTTGTATAATTACGCCACAAAATTCTCATTGCGTTAGGGGAACCTTTTAAATTACAAATGTTCCACAGAACGGTCCCCCGACTTTATTTAGAGAACGAGAACTTTATTTAGCCAAGCCATAATAAAAATAATAATATATATAATATATTGTCATAATTGAAAAATGTCAATTTTACATATTTTTAAATGCACTCCTTTTTTGGGCAGTCGTGTAAAGGAATATATAACATGGTATTATATTAGGAGTTCAAGTATAAAATTGAAGTCTTATTGTAAAAGATTCCTTGAATTGACATAGAACCTTGATGGTTTGAGGTTTTCGAAAGAAACTATTTCACATGGTTTCTATGATGTTCTTCTTTTAAAAAATATGAAACATTTGAATATCGACATTCAATTATTTTTGTTATTCAACCTAGACAAAAAGATGGATACTGCGAAAATTCGATTGATTTTTAAATACTTGTTCCGCAGTTTTGAATACAGTATGTGGAAGTAACGCGGCAGAAACAGCCCGCAATATGAATGTTGCGTTTGGACAGGGGTCTGCTAATGAACGCACCGTGCGATTTTGGCTTAAATGCTTTCTTGATGGAAACTTCGACTTGAAGAACCACGAGGAAGACCACCCACACAGGTGAAATACGATGATTTAAGAGAGATGGTGAAAGCTGATCATAGTCAAACTAACCAGGAATTAGCGGCATGGTTTAACGTTACCGTATTCACAATATTGACTCATTTGCGTTAGATCAATAAAATAAAAATAAAAAACCAAAAAATGGGTGCCTCATGATTTGACTTAACTGCAGAAAGAAATGCGTGTTGAAACTTGTGTTGCCTTGTTGAATCGATACATAAATGAAGGAATATTGGATCGAATTGTGACATGTGATATAAAGTGGATTCTTTATGATAACCGTAAAAGAAAAATGCAATGGCTGACCCCAGGTCAAACACCACAACGGTGTCATATTGCAAAACTTGCCAATAAAAACGAAAAGGTAACTGTTTGGTCTCAGCATGGTGTTATTCACTATAGTTTTCTCCGATCTGGTCAAGCAATAACGGCAGATGTCTATTGTGCCGAACTCCGAACAATGTTGGCAAAACTAGCAGTAAAATAGCCGATTTGGATAATTATCTACATGACAAATGTTTTCTTCCCAGGAGGTAGTACAAAATGCTTTCACACAGTTTGTGCAGTCTAGATCCTCAGAATTCTATCGCAAAGGATTAAATGACCTTCCTATTAGATGGCAGCAATGTAGAACTATTTTGAAAATAAATTTGTTAAAAATTAAAAAATAAACAATTTTGATTTTCTGTACAAATCGGCAATTTAATACCTTAACCCCTATTATTTACATCTATTCAAACTTTACACTAGATCTATTTAAACCTATTTAACAAACATAATAATCATCGACTAAAAAGGCGACTGACTGTGTTTTTGATCACGGAGTGAAAAAACTAGAACATGTAATAACACCAACTTATAATAAGTAATACTAGCTTAGATTCCTGGCAAGTTTTATTCCTAATTATGAATAATCATCAACACTGACTCTTTGTGAACAGTGGCGGAATAAAGCTTCCAAAAATATAAATAACAAAAACATGGGCGTAGATTATAATTAACAAGCAGTAGGTGTATTTACTACTGCATCTAGCCTTAAATTTGAGTTTAGATAAATCCTTAATCAATCAAATACTAAAACCAGTTCTCGTAATTAAAATAGTTCTTATCGTACAATTCTAATGCCACATTTATTATTTATCTGTATTCAATTTGAAAGTTGTTAGGTACTAGAAGTTAATAATTTCAGTTGATTTAGGGCCGGTTTTTGATCCGTAGTCAAATGTCATTTCATCATTTGTTACCTTGACTATAGTTATAACGTTAACCAGTTGTTAACCCGCTATTTCGTTTTTTGATGTCAAATGTTAGTCAAAGTTAACCACTGGTTAATTTGTTGCCAGCACAATGAGTTGTTCTTTCGCTATACATTGACATGGGTAATTTTTTTTCTGGGTGACACCACTAACGGTTTGACTGAACGAAGCAAACTATATACCATTCTTGACATTAGGATTTTGTTCCAAATATCAAATAGACAAAAGAAATCTATAGATTATCAAATAGTATGGATTATTATGGTTGTAGTGTTGTGCGTACTAGGTATGTGTTATTTATCAGGAAATATAAGGCAATTTCTTTAATTATGTTAGAAAGCAACAAACAAAAAGTTCGAGTTATTTGAGGCTTAACTTTAATTAGAAGCATATTTTTTGTTTTTTATTTATCTTATAAAAAATACGTAAAAAGAATAAAAGAGTAAAAAGAAAAATACGTAAAAAGAATATAGTATCTAGTGTCCAAGGTGGGATTGAAATGCTGATAAATAAATCGAGGAATATGTAATTTTTATATCGTAGGCATATTTAACTTTTGTTTTGTCTATTCGTGGATTTTATAAGATTTTTAATAATTTAATAATATGGCATAATCTATATGGCCATGGAAATAAGATAACAAATTTATATAGTACAAATATACTAAGGATGATCAATATAAAAATATAAGTTATTTTTAATAACCCAAAACCCAAAAATGACAATAAATATGTTATACAAAACGAAATCCCAAAAATAACTAATGTCGAAATTCACTATGAATCATGTAGGTTATAAAAACGACGTAAAAACAATAACAAGGGAACAAGTAAATACAACACAGTTGTACATCTGTTCTTTTAACTATTGGTCATTTGCTTAACCTAGTTTCCAGTGATGGTTAAATTTTTTGACCAGTAGTTGGAATTCTGACAATTGGTTAGATTAACTATTAATAAAAAAACATATTTTCCTGATAAATAACCATTTGTCAAAGGTTTTTACAAATGTTTGAGTTAACCACGGATCAAAAAACCGGCCTTTAGTCATTTCTACGTTTTTTCCCGCGACTTGGCCCTCATAAATAATAGCCTATGTCACCTGCGTATGATGTATTTTCCCGGAGGTAAAAGAATTTTATGATCGGATCAGTATCTTTAAAGATTACTCCCAAAAGAGAAACAAAGTAAGAATCTACTTTATAATATTAGTCTAGATAGAAAGAAAGCAGTGGTTCATTTCGATATCACAAAGGGATTGATCACAGATACATGTCATCATAGGCTACTTCACTTATATATGTGTAAAATAAATTCAGATCGGCACATTCGTGTTATTTTTTTTATACAAGTCTAATATATCATAAAAAACGAATTCTATGATTTTTATTATAAGTACAATGTTGCCCACTTGATGAACGTAAGCGCTAGATGACATTTCAAAAAGTGCTAGATTGCTAAGGATATTCAAAAATATTTTTTTCACTTAAGCAAAAAATAAATAAAGAAAACACACAAGATACGTACCTATTAATATATTAGTAATATAACTCAACTAAAGTAATTTTTCTTTACTGTTAGAATCCTATGGAACGGAATTTTTCGTGCGTGCGTGGGACAATGAAAACTTGATATAAACAGATTGTCGTTTTGTCTTTCTAAACATTTTATGTCGCTACGCATTACATTTTCTTTGATCCTGCTTATGAAATCCAATTGTGAGCAGAATATAAATCATAATTACTAAATAGTGCTAGATTCGATGCTACCTAGCACCTTCTAAGAGTCAAATTTCGGTACTAACCTTATGAAAATAGTGCCAGATCTAGCACCGAAAATGCTAAGTGAAATCACTTTATACGTATCGCATGTTTTCGAACCCTGATTTCATAGTCTACTTTGTAATTCGTTTTTACTTTGTAATCGTGATTAATAATAGTTATTAAAATAGCTTTTAGTATATTAAATTATATCTTTGCATTGTCAAACATTCAAATATGACTCTCCGAATACGTGAAAATTGTTTTTTAATTGTGACTCATTGGTTTTTGTGGACTGATCATTTTAAAGTGTGAGCAACCCAAATATTAAAAACCTTGGTTTCCGCTCACTTCCGAGTGCAGTCAAGGCGATGTCTGACTACGTGGGGTTTGTGTAAGTTTCGCCAACGGAACTTACACCAAATAATACTTTGAGGACATTAACAATTAAAAGAAAAAAAAGGCCAAGTCAGATTTGTGCAGCAAGAGTTCTGTATTACATTAAAAAAAGCTTATTTCTGATTTACACATAATTAATAGAAACCAGTCACATTACTTTTTTTTTCAAAATTTGATTTCCCATTCGGTATATATTATATTGTACTTCGTAGTGGTTCAAACAAATAAAACTTACATAAAAAGGTAATCAAGGTTTTATTTCATTGAAGATCTATTGATGTGGCCGCGCTGTGCTCGACGTCAAGTTTATTACAGAATAGCAAAACTGAAGTTTGAGTGCAAAATAGCTGTGAGAAACAGACTTTACTTTTGAAGTACGGAACCTACGGTACAAAAAGTTAGTGGTCTTGGTAAGAGTCCCTACTAATAATAACAATTAAACACGATAACATCTGTTAAAATTATTTTTACTGACTGCATATGAGTTTTGGCAGGTTCTGTCGGTAGTAACATCATTTTATATATTGTACAGGATTTCCGCGAACGTTTGTTAACCACAGTAATGATTAAGAAACAGTAAGATAATTATCAACATTAATTATAAAGAAAAATAATACATTTGTGTGTTACCTTAGGCTGTGGAAAATAAAAGATTTACTATTCTGATTTAAAAATATTTTAATAGATTTGAATATTTTTTACTTAAATCACGTAACAGATTTTATATGATTTTGATTTATACTTACGAGCTACTTACTTATTTATAGGTTTATTATCAAAAAATTAAACGGCATCTTCCTGCTAATATTTAACTTTAACTGACAGTGGCATAATATATGAAAAATATCCAGTGGAGTGCCTGGAGATTTCGACCTCGGATTTTTTCATTGGTGAATGAACTTATATTTTCTAGGTGGGAGTTTGTTCTTCATCCACTGGAATGGATAGATTGATTAATCTTGAGTAACTTTTGTTATAAAAGTTTTTCTGAATATTAAAAGAGTGAGTACATAAATAACGGGAGTTTTAATGACAACATTTTTCAATTTTCTTGCCGAAAACATAGGGACTTACCTTTGTTTTTGATTGACTTTGTTAAAAATATTTTTTTTGCACTTTATTATTGATTACATCACTGATACAACAATGATAATGTTTTTGGTCTACTGCCACAGTTTTTATAGTTCTCTATTGGTCTTAAGGTTTTAATAATTAAATAAAGTGCAATCACGATAACGCGGATTAAGTGAAGGTTGTTTTGAACTAATAATATTTTTTTATTGTTTCACGGAAGATTATAATTTGTTAAAACAGTTTAATGAATACATATTCATTTTAAATTTACAGTATCAATTCATATATTTTTGAAATATTTAGTGTTTAATATGAGGTTTTTCGTATTTTTTGTAATATTCAATAAAAATTAAAATCTTTGGGGGAGGCCTATGCCCAGCAGTGGTCGTCTCTCGGCTGAAGTGATGATGATGATGATGATGATATTTGATATAGATTAAATGTTACCAGTCCCACATGGGGCAAACTTGCAAAATATATTATTAAATCTTATGCTGTGGTAAATATTACAAGATCTTATATTAGGTCGTTACATATGAAATTGGTGTTTAGTATGGGAGGAACAAAAAGTCGTATATTTTTTAATATAATATATTTATTTAATAGCAAGAGTTCTGTATTACATTAAAAAAAGCTTATTTCTGATTTACACATAATTAATAGAAACCAGTCACATTACTTTTTTTTTCAAAATTTGATTTCCCATTCGGTATATATTATATTGTACTTCGTAGTGGTTCAAACAAATAAAACTTACATAAAAAGGTAATCAAGGTTTTATTTCATTGAAGATCTATTGATGTGGCCGCGCTGTGCTCGACGTCAAGTTTATTACAGAATAGCAAAACTGAAGTTTGAGTGCAAAATAGCTGTGAGAAACAGACTTTACTTTTGAAGTACGGAACCTACGGTACAAAAAGTTAGTGGTCTTGGTAAGAGTCCCTACTAATAATAACAATTAAACACGATAACATCTGTTAAAATTATTTTTACTGACTGCATATGAGTTTTGGCAGGTTCTGTCGGTAGTAACATCATTTTATATATTGTACAGGATTTCCGCGAACGTTTGTTAACCACAGTAATGATTAAGAAACAGTAAGATAATTATCAACATTAATTATAAAGAAAAATAATACATTTGTGTGTTACCTTAGGCTGTGGAAAATAAAAGATTTACTATTCTGATTTAAAAATATTTTAATAGATTTGAATATTTTTTACTTAAATCACGTAACAGATTTTATATGATTTTGATTTATACTTACGAGCTACTTACTTATTTATAGGTTTATTATCAAAAAATTAAACGGCATCTTCCTGCTAATATTTAACTTTAACTGACAGTGGCATAATATATGAAAAATATCCAGTGGAGTGCCTGGAGATTTCGACCTCGGATTTTTTCATTGGTGAATGAACTTATATTTTCTAGGTGGGAGTTTGTTCTTCATCCACTGGAATGGATAGATTGATTAATCTTGAGTAACTTTTGTTATAAAAGTTTTTCTGAATATTAAAAGAGTGAGTACATAAATAACGGGAGTTTTAATGACAACATTTTTCAATTTTCTTGCCGAAAACATAGGGACTTACCTTTGTTTTTGATTGACTTTGTTAAAAATATTTTTTTTGCACTTTATTATTGATTACATCACTGATACAACAATGATAATGTTTTTGGTCTACTGCCACAGTTTTTATAGTTCTCTATTGGTCTTAAGGTTTTAATAATTAAATAAAGTGCAATCACGATAACGCGGATTAAGTGAAGGTTGTTTTGAACTAATAATATTTTTTTATTGTTTCACGGAAGATTATAATTTGTTAAAACAGTTTAATGAATACATATTCATTTTAAATTTACAGTATCAATTCATATATTTTTGAAATATTTAGTGTTTAATATGAGGTTTTTCGTATTTTTTGTAATATTCAATAAAAATTAAAATCTTTGGGGGAGGCCTATGCCCAGCAGTGGTCGTCTCTCGGCTGAAGTGATGATGATGATGATGATGATATTTGATATAGATTAAATGTTACCAGTCCCACATGGGGCAAACTTGCAAAATATATTATTAAATCTTATGCTGTGGTAAATATTACAAGATCTTATATTAGGTCGTTACATATGAAATTGGTGTTTAGTATGGGAGGAACAAAAAGTCGTATATTTTTTAATATAATATATTTATTTAATCAATGTATAATAGTTATCTATGCACTTTTGCCATCTCATAGGTAGTTTATTGATCCCCTTTCTAAAAAAACCATTCGGACGGGAATCAATAAAATCTTTAAAGGCGATTTGCGCTGCCTCATCGGAGTTGATTTTTTTCCCTTGCAAGAAGTTATCCAAATTTCGAAAAAAAATGGTAATCTGTTGGAGCAAGGTCCGGGGAGTACGGTGGTTGTCTTAGACATTCCAATTGAAGCACTTCTAATTTGGTAGCCGTCTGTTGTGCAGTGTGTGGTCTAGCGTTGTCCTAAAGTAGCAGTGGCGTAGAGCGATTGACCAGCCTCGGTTGTTTAACAGCTAGTTTTTTCAGCATGGTTGTAATTCCTGATAATACACATCTGCCGTTATTGTCTAGCCAGATTTGAGAAAACTGTAATGAACGCTACCGGCACTAGCCCACCAAAACATTACAAGTAACTCTTTTGGGGTCAATTTTCGTTTGGGGCAGGATTTGGCTGGCATGCCAACCATTGCGATGAGCGCTTCCGATTAACGTAGAGAATCCACTTTTCATTACATTCGATTTAAAAGCTCTTCAATATTGAGCCGGTTAAGTAATGTAACGCAGTAGCCGAAGCGCGTTTGCCAGTTTGTTTCACTCAATTCGTGAGGTACTCATCTTTCAAGCTTTTTAATCTTTCCAATTTGCATCAAGTGGATTAAAACAGTTTTATCACCAACACCGCAGCCTGCAGCTAACGCGGACGTGGTTTGCGATGGATCCGCTTCCACAATAGCCTTAATAACTTAGGTCTCCGGTCTTCCACGGGGCTTGTTCTGCAGGTCGAAATTTCCAGAACGAAAACGTTGGAACCAAAAACGCACTGTGTTTTCTTTTGCGACACAACCGCTATACACATCATTAACCCTTCGAGCCATTTCCGCAGCACTGGTACCTCGGTGGAACTCGTACTCGTAAATTACACGATATTTCAAGTTTTCCATTTTTTATACTGGGTGACGTAAATAGGACAAACAGAAGAAAAAAAAAAAAATTAATGCTGCCTAACGAAACTCAAATACACGTGGCTGTATAAATTTGAATTTGGAATTCCCAACCAAGGAGGAGAAATTTGTGATTAAAGTGACCGACACAACGTCAATTTCATATGTAAGGACCTAATATATACGTCTGTCGTGTGATTATCATCGTTCAGACCTAAGATAATAAATAATTTTTTGTCTGTCTTTGTGATCAGGATCGATACATTAAAATTTCTTTCACCTACGGGAAGCTACATCATATGCGGTGAACATTTTATCCCGAATAGCAAATAAAGGCATGAAAATGGGAGTGAAAATATGTATACGAAATTAAAACGTTACCATAGCAACCATTTTTTTCTATTCAATTTGTGATTGTCAATATTTCCATGTAATAATATGAATCGATATCAATATAAACAGTTCCCTAGGGACTGCGTGGGTGAAGCCGCCGGCGGACAGCTAGTTACCTATATGACTGTACCAAAAACGGACTAAAATGCTTTATGTAAGGGTTAAGAACATTGACCTTTTCGTCTATTGTGAAATATAAACCGCATCATCGTAGGTATATATTTAAAAATAGAACGCCCTTGATGTTACATCGAACTTAAAATAAAAAGTGGACAAAGTGCAAGAGACTACGTCTATAGTATGAACCTGTTTTGTTTGAGGACAGTAAATTAAGACATGCGCGTTCAGTTTTATATTCGACTAAAATGTGGTATTGCACGAGTGTATCAGAAAGAATTTAAGGAACTTTGTAAATCCCATAAATTCTATTGTGTGATTATTTATTATTTAAGTGCCAATTGTAGAATTTAAAATTTAGCTTTATGTATCCTACTATGTAAAGAGATTTTGAAAACAAAAATAAAAAATCATATGAGAAAAGCATATTTTTATTTTTAACTAGTGGACGCCCGCGACTTCGTCCGCGTGGAAGTCGGTATCCCGTGGGAGTGAGAAGTTTTCCCAGTAAAAAGTACCCTATGTGTTATTCTGATGTATAACCTATATTGCTGTAAAGTTTTATCCAAATCCGTCCAGTAGTTTTTTCGTGAAAGAGTAACAAACATCCATACATCCATACTTACAAACTTTCGCCTTTATAATATTAATAGGATGTATTATTATGAGTGATGTTTTATTCTGTGGAACTAGCTGGGCGGATTTAAGTGGTGTTTCTTTTGGGAGGTTTGAGAATCCCATACGATGATTCTTTCAAAATAGGACTGTACACTAGTATTTTATAAAATAAAGGAAAAGTAATTATTCATTAGTTAATTCGAAAAATACCTTGCGATAGTGAAAGAAATGGTAGCTGTCTGGACAAAAGTTGGACTTACATATATACCATTTTTTTTTAATTGCCTGAACAAATAAAAAAATAAGTGCAAGTCGGATTTAAGCTGTAACGGCTTCGTATAAATATTAATCATTTGTAATTAATTAATTTTGCAAGGTGAACTTGAAATTTAAAATTACAAAAAAGGTGTCACAGCAAGCGCAAACTTTAATTTACAATCTAAAAAGGTTATCTATAATCAAAGTTCATTAATTGACGTTATATTGTACATCTTCAAGTCACTGACTTGCATTTCTATAGCTGGTAATCGGTTCCTTAAGTTCGGAGTAAATTAGCTCTCACACATGAACGGACGAACAGTCACACAACAAGATTCCATTTTTAGAGTTCCGTAGTCAACAACGAACCTTTATCGTTTCGCCATGTCTATGCTTGCTTCAATTTAATATGAAATAGCTTAGATAATAGACATTAATCACTACGTCACAACTATGTACAAAGGTGTGACGTCATGCGACTTTTCAGCTCAATGTACCTATCGCTGTAATTCATTGACTATGCAAAAAATAAAAAAATACGTATTTCATAATAACTCCACAGAAAATAAACTGACGTTGACTCTTAGAGCACAGTACGGAACTCGACGAATCCGATTCGTATTTGGCTGTTAACAACAAAAAAACTACGGAACCTTACACACGCACTTGACCGGTTGTTTTTGGGTTATGTAAATCTAAAAGGTGTTTTCATCTATTAATTGACAGCAGATAAATTAAACATGGTTTGAGTTAAAAAATCTAGAACAAAACCAGCTTGCACTTCCTGTAACAATACATTTTTGGAACTACCTGAACAAAAACTGAATGCCCTTACTAATGAAACAAGTTTTGTGTCATTGATTCTCGGTGCATTTCCGGTTTTATACCTTGACATTTAAAAAAAATATGTTTCCGTTCTGCAGTTTCCAAAAAGACTTAAGCTACGTAACTGAGCAAACCGCCCTTTTACCCAAATACGGTGAAGCGAATTAAAGGTTTGTGATTTTTTATTGTCTCTAAACGTTAGCATTTTCAGTAAATAGGTTGAGACCTCCTTTTATAAGGCACATAAAATCAGGCGCTTGCTCCAGGGGATCTCTCCACCTTATCAAAAAGTATTAACAAAAAACAATACAACTAAACGTTAAATATCAAAAATTAAGAGTTGTTAATTGAGAAATGTGCGTATTTCTCTCTCTCGGAAAGAAATACACAACACACATACAAAAAGTTGTAGCTTTCCACAGAAATGGTTTATTATCCTTTGCATTTTTTTATAATTAGCATTTTGTGCCTGCACAGCCCGATCTAAGGTGAAGCAAGCTCGGTATTAACCAAATAAATTTGAACACTAATGCGACCAAGTGGCGAAAATTAGGGACGGCAATATATGTTGGCCCCAATTTTCTATTTAGGGGAAAAAAATAAAAATTACTAATCATTTGTAATAGACAGAAAAAAGCATTTTGTTAAAAAATTTTTTTTAATCAAATTCCAGTACTGTTGCAACATTAGAGATCACGCTCCTGTCTTTAAATAAGTAGTGATAATGACAGTGAATTTTTTTTTCTCGGAGTGATTAAATTGTAACTAGATTATGTATTATATAAGTATTTCTACGGCGTTTTATTTATTCTATGATACCTAATAAAGGCGATTTTTAGGCATTTTCTTTTTATATTTTTATTTTGTTTTGTTTGATTAAAAATATTCCACGGCTGTAGTTTTATTTTATTATATGTCGAAAGTATAAAATAAAAATTAACCTCGACGAGGAGAGACATGTCATATATCACAGTCTTCAGAATACGTGTGTGTGGGTAAACCGATTCTAAATTTAATGTGATAATAATTATTGTACATTAATGTCAAGATTAAGTGAGCGGTAGCTTGATTAGCTGAACCAAGGTTTCACTTAGGTACACTTACATCTACTATAATGATGCAAAGGATGTACAGTAAACAACACAGCATGAAGTTAAAAAACTGTCTCTATTCACGTGATAAGTAATCTAAATTAATTGAATGTAGAGTTCCAAATCTGTTACACAATGTTAATTTGTTACATTCATAAACTTTCGGATAATGGAATGATATACATTCATTGAGAGATAATTATTTTAAATACTGTGTAATTGCATTACCATTATATTTGATACATTTTGCATTGACAATTTTACATTCTTAGGTTTAATCTTATTAGGAAAAATCTTTTGATAATTGATTCGCATATTTAAGGTGAATATAGTTTCATCATCAGCCCTCTTACGATCCCACTGTAGGGGCTCAGGCCTTCCTTATGGATGGTTAAGGAGGATGAGCCATGACCCTCCACGCTGGCCCAATGCGGATTGGAGGGTATTAACGACTGCAAATGCAGCCGGGACCAACGGCTTAACGTGCCTTCCGAAGCACGGAGTAGCTCGAGATAATAATTTTTTGGTCACCCATCCCGTGACCGACCCTTGCGAAAGTTGCTTAATGATTACAATCGCAAGCCGCGGCGCTTACCTATTACGCCACCGAGCTATATAATAGTATAATAGTAGAATACAGTTTAGATTCACGAAAATGTACTTGATTCGAGATTTGCGCAACTCAATTCCCGGTAAAATAATTTAGATACTGTTTCATTAAAGATTAAATGGATAAGTGATATTAATAACAGTGAAGAGGATAGATTTAATAATGGGCCCCCCTCAAGAGTATACATTAAAGAGATATCGTGAAACATACATACAAAAAAACAATCTATCGAATTGAGAAAAGCTAAAGAAGAAGTAAATACCATTTTCCTTCTATGAGCGATCTCTAAGGCTACAATAACTTTTCACTAACCGTGCGATGTTCTATTAATTGAATTGCACAGTTTTGTTAAAGTTTCTGAGAGTCTTCGGAAGTCGTTTGAGCTCCGTCTAAAGTTGCCTATTTTCAAGTATTATTCTATAAGAAACATACATTACAAAAAAAAAACAAGGAAGCCACATTACTTTTTTTTAAACCACAATACAGGGCAATTAAAATAAATAAGTGATTGAGCATAAAGGTTAGTGTTGACCACGTATCAAAATGAATATATCAAACTGAACAAATAGCTTGCAACTGCAAAAACTTGCATTATATTTGGTTTCCTTGACATTTGAGAATTAGTATCCTCATAAAAAAGTTCCTAAATTATAAACGAACTCATCTGAGAATTCAATAAAAGACTCAATAGCAATTACATTCAGTAATATATAATTAAGAACATTTTTGTTTGTAATAAAAAACAGACTCCGCTAACTTGACGCTGCACTTCTATGTATTGAAAGCTATAATAAAACAAACAAGATATTTTAAACTATATAAAGGGTTTTAATGAGCTTTTATCATTAAAAGAAGTGATTCTAAAGGAAGGTTTGTAAAGAAGATTGATAGCAAATTCTTATTCTTAATGAAAAATGCTAAAAAATCCACTTTGTCCTCGGTACACTCTGAGATGGGATTCGAACCCACGACTTATCGTCATCCTAGGCCTTAACAGGACTGACGAATCTTTCAAGCATTTGCTTTTTCGCTACTACAGAGCGTAATTTCATCAATGTTCAGGCAATCCATCCAAATAGCTGACATAAATATTTTAAATTTTCGATGAAGATAAATATTGGTCTAATTACTCAGGTAAATAAAAAGTATTAAAAAAATCTTACACCAATATAAAGTAATTTTATTTTTTTTGTCTATTTTCATTAAGAATATTTTCCACAATAGCGTTGTGAAGCCAAAATTGATCAAATATAATAAGTAAATTCTTAATTAAAATAGACATTACAAAAAAACTTCATATTGGTGTAAGAATTTTAAATAGTTTGTATTTATTTACCTGAAGCCCTTATAAGTATCGTATTTTGAGACAAAAAAAGAGGTTTCTTATATAGTTGATTACTTGTGTGATAGAAGGTCGCTGCATCGCCGGAACAAGCGATTAAGTATATTCTTGTCTGTCCGAAACTCTGTCGCAACACCGAAGGCTACTAGTATCTAGTTAATAGCACGTTGCGAAATGGGTACCCAAGCGCATAACTGTTTTAATCACATTTAACGCGGATTATTTCGATATTAATGTGAATTTAGAAGAGTATATGTATAATAATATAACTCTACTTATAAATTCATAAACACATTTAGTGTAATGGCGAATAGTTGAGACAGTGAGAATGTAGTTTTTTTTTGTAAAAAGTGTTATATAGCTTATTTTTGTTTTAAAGAAACATAAGAGTGCAACCATTTTACACGCTTGACAATAACTTAAGTCGTGGTAAATTAAATTTAAATTTAATTAAAGTTAAATTTTGTACTTGTCGTTGGTAATACTTCCAACGACAAGAACAACATTTTTTTAAGGCTTTCTTTATTTGCCAAATAAACATAATTTTGTGAATATTGAATAATGATCGATTGTTTGTTAAAACAATAACATAAACTTAAACAATTGCCTCGATAGATAGAAAAATCCAAAAAATGATTCTAACTAGGTTGTTTGGATCGACTTTGCGATACAATAACCTGTATTTTTAAGTCTCTTAAAAATAGGTTTTATATAGTCTAAAATCATCAAAAGATTATTGTTAGTGGTTAGCGTTAAGCCGTTGGTCCCAGCTGCATGTGCAATCGTACACCACCAATCAGCAATGAGCTCACGTGGTGGGTCATGTCATGCATGACAAATTCTCCCTACTGGATTCAGCCAATAGGCAAGGCTTGTGTCTCACCAGGGGGTACATTAATAGGCTATTGATGATGAAGTTTTATTTGGTATATTATGAAGTGGAGATTCCGCGACTGAGTTTAATCAATTTTGATAACTCCCATCTACGAAACCTGATGCTTCAGAAAAAAAAATGTTTTTTTTACTATCGATCTCCTCTATTGAGATAACGTTATTTAAGAATAAAATAAATCAGTTCATTCACACAGGTAAAATATGCAAGGGAGTGCTGTGTATGCTTTTATTTAGTTTACGCTACTCACAAAAATATAACTATTTTTATAGAATTAGTATAGCCAAAAAAAAAAGATCTGCAACGTATCATTTAGATTTTAATAAACAAACACTATCTAGTGTCAAGGTTAGTGTGTTGTCCACATTACGATAGTGCGCGGTTGTTGACCTAGGTAAACGCGGATAGAGTAAGCAGTGGAGTCGATCGTACGTTTAATAAAATAAATAAATGAGATTTATTATAAAAAAAAACACATTATCATAATAATTACAGAAGTCGTCACTTCTCACCATATATTCGTACATCACCGTTAATGTGTATAATTAATGTATTTTACATATTACATTATAAAGAATAACTGTGACACAGCCTGGGTAGTCCGGGTACCTAATGTATGAAATATTATGCATGCTATATGTGAATTACAACCTAATTTATATAAAAAACCATGTAAAATTATTTTATTGCAAGATATTCTTAGTAAGAAAACAAATTATTCTTTTATTTACTTAAACTTGATTGCACATAGATTTGTACAAATGGCGGACTTAATGTCTTTAGGGATTTTGAGTGCTCCTTAAATAGACTATGATTATTGTTATTCACCACCCTTATTATCGATACCTACTATACCCTTAAATATTTAGTGCTATAGAGATCGTTGAGAATGCTCATGGGATGGGTGAATCTTTTAGGATAATTGGATTAGACCGCAGTAGTTTCTCCGTAGCACTGGATGATCGTGCGTATTAATCTCTTGTGAATCACCACACCTAATACAGAGAACCGACTTCTAAGCTGAGCTTCGTCTGCTTGGCCTGCGGTTGAACATAAACTGCAAGAACTGAATCTGAAAAAAAAAAAACCGAATATGCGACTCTATGAAAGGTGCTGTGCTATAGCTTTCGTTACAATATTTAAATTCGCATTTGTTTTTTTTCCATTCACGTACAAATAGGTCAGGTCCATTAGTCGACCTACTTCGGTCCTAAGGTCTTTTATTATGTCCACTTCTGAGCGTTGTTGCGTTTGGATCTTTTATTGTGTATTCATTACGTGATCAATGCCAAACTCGTGTTATGTATATTATTACGTGTTTGGTGTAATGACTGTTATTTGTATTGATTATTTATACTGAGATTATTCTTTGTTCTTCGTTTTTTAAATATTTTAGCACTTTGATTCTATTTTAAAATTCTAAGACACAATGATTGTGATGTGATTTAAATTTAGATAATGTTTTTGTTATATTTTTTTTTAAAAGGATGATTATCTATTTGGATAAGATGCAATAGTAAGAACCTTTGATATCAGACTTATATCACTTAACTTACAGCCAGTTGCACAAACGTCCATTAAAATTTTCATTAGTTTAAAGCGACATTACCCATACAAATTTGACATTCATTGGAGCTTAAAGGCGTAATTAAACCTTAATGGTTAAACTTATAAAGAATGATTAAATTATAGTTAATTTATTTAACCAATTTGTATGATCATTAATTAGTTTCTAATCCTGTGTCCAACTTCCGAATCACAGTACGTTTTTTGTCTCGTGTCATAACATCACGTTATAATAGAAATTGATTAATTAATAAGGTCATGTTCTTGTGATAGAGGCTGTCAATTGTTTCAGAGAACCGTATGGCATATTTGTCGTGTCTAGTTTTGTAGGACATTGTATAACTACTTTTACATCCGATCTAATCTATCAAATGAATTTTCGTTTCGATAGGAAATATTTTAAATTCCTTATATGCAGAACTTGTGTTCTATGATATTCTTTCGCTTACGGCAAATCATATATCAATGGTTTATAAACGCCGGACTATGTCGACGGTCGATTGTGTAGCAAAATAAACTAAAAGATTAGCGAAATCAATTGTATAGTCAGTCATTAATTCAGACCTAATGTATAGATCAAAAAAACAATCACAAAAATAATGTTGCACTAATTCAAGTAGATTCTTTTTACATAGTAATATTCTTCTAAAAAACTAACAGTAGAACTGCAACCGTTTACAAACGTATATTTATAAAATATAATAACACAAAAAATATATATTATTTTAAGTTTTCATGGTTTATAGTTTTTCGCGGGTTCGCATTATATTTATAGTTTAACCATATACCTTTTTTTTTATATGTTCTCGATATTTCGGCGCTGCTACAAGCGCCATTATTTATATTAAATTATCATTCTAAAACAAAATAAATATTCTTCGGCATTTTTTAACAGCTACTCCTATTGATGTATTTTTTTTTTATATGTATCTTTCAGGAATCAAGTTTTGCTAGCAAAGAGAACTTGATGAAGTTAGAGGCTGTGTGTGTGTATGGATTAAAGGTTCTAGTATTTGCTGATTGGTAACATTTTATAGGCATTAACTGCACTTCATTTAAATCATATCTGTAGTAAATTACAAAGGCATCACGTAGACGTAGTTATATCTCTTGGATTTGATTGTTTGAATTCTTGAGCAACAAATATTGTTCCAAATGAGATTTGAAGCCAGAAACATCTTCTGTACAAGCTTCTATTATTTCGTAAAATTCTCTGGTCACTTTACATCTTTTTACGGAAGTATTCAAGAGCTGTATATATCGTTTTGTTTTTAGATCTATGATAGATACAATTAACGCATCATGGTTAAGTTCTTGTTGCGTGTGATCTTTTACTAAAAATCGATGGCAAATACAAACATAAAGATTTTGCGCAGTAGATCTAAAAAGGTTATAAACATATATCTTTAATTCCTTTTTCCCCAACTTATGATATATAGCAGTACAAGCAGCTGGCCACCTTTTTAAACCGTTGCTTGACAAAAGTTTAATTTACCCTTCTTACTAAAAATCCGTATTCACAGGTCATATGAAAGTTTGTAAAATTAGACCGATAACAAGCGCTTAAAGTTGCTGATGATACCCCCATATCTATATCATGAGCTTTCATCTGAAATAGCCACGGAGCTTTTTGCTAAAAAGGCGAAGGTCTTTACCTAATAAAAGTCCCCTTTTAACTTTTATTTGATTAAAGTACATGCGGCCTACTACAAATGTCTTTATGTACATCGTTGCTTTGTGAAAATGGTGATTAGTTATCTTTATGTAAGCGAGTAAATCTCAAAAAGTAATAAAGTTTCAGTGTTAAAATAAAGTATTCTTAGCCGTTTTATGCAAAAAAGTGAATATTACCAAAAATGTAGTTATCCGTTTGTTCTTTGCTGCCGTCGACATATTGACAAGTTCAGTGGATGTATTATAAAGAAAAATCCCCGTGAGTCATCTTTGGCCGTTGACTTATTATTATTAATAAGTAATTTTAAACAATTTTTTAAAGGTTACTAATTAACATAATCAAATATAGAAACTATTAAAAAATGGAAAATTACCTATATATCTGTTGATTTAGGCTGTGGTTTAAAACAAATGACGTATCAAAGCGGCAGACTGAGGTTTTCTAACTCTACAAGCCCTTACTTCATAAATATTTTAAACATATAATGTATAATTTCAAAAATTTATTCACCGTTCATTACTTTTTTGTTATACAATTTTTTTTTCTTGTATCAGTTGACACATGATTTTTGGTTGTGTCAGTTACCGCCTTATTTATGATCAATTTCGCATTCACAATGATGACAATGACTAATAAATACTTATATATACGTAAAAATGCTTAAAAAATCGACCAGGTCCAGGTCCCATGTCAGGGTATCTGGGGCTGATGGACCTTTTAAACATTTTTCATTAAAGATATCTATTATATCCTCCAAAACCTCAAAAGCTTTCCTTGTGATTTCCTTCGCCCATTGGTGAAAATATTAATCATTATGTTATTCTAAAGCTTAAGATGTGTATAAAGCAAAGAACAACAAGCTTGTGGAGCTCGGTCGTTTCGGCTTACCCAACTTAGAATCTTGGGGTAAGATCGCATAACTCGCTAGCTTTAAGGTACGGCATATTAGTGATGATATCTAGAAATTGTGTTTCCTACTACTTTGACATTTTAATAACAACGAACGATAGACGAAACGACGAAACCTGGTCATTTATGAATGAAAAATTCTTTATTTTATATTAACACAATCATAACATAAATAGGAAAACAAAAAGCTGATAAATAAAGATGAACAACGTAAAAGATCATAATTACAGATAAGTGCTTCTTGACTAGATATGCCACCAAAAGACATGTCAAAGAATAAAATATCATTACACCTATAGACTAGCATATTTTAGAATAGAATAATTCTTTATTGTACAAAAACACCAATTATAGATAACAATAATATAGAACAAATATTTTATTTTATTATACGTTTGCTAGCTTTCCACAGGCGGCTTAACCCGCATGGTCCTGTATTATACAATTATTATTTATTCGAGTGGGAAGCTACTTTGTTTTATTATGTTTAGCCTCTTAATTCTGTGTTATGTGCCTCTTAACACAAATAGATCAACGTATCGTGGCAACTTTATTTTAAAATGCCCAAAGCTAGCAAGTAGAACAACATTGAATATTCATAAAACATAAAACATGTATAGTACATACACTTTTGACATTACACTAGCAATTTAAATTTATATTAAAGCAGTTAAACATTGACATTTAAAGCAATAAATTAAATGACATGATAGAACGTATAATAACATAAAATGTTTAATTAAAAGTAATTCATTTAAAACTGTTAATAATTTATGAATGCATGTTTTAGATTTATATTATACTTCAGTAATTGAAAAATTAAACATTCAAGGCGCTTTCAAAATATGAAAACTTATACACGTATCGAGAGTAAGCAACAAAACAAAAACGCGCTCGCTTGATTTCATACATTTTTAATCACAGAAAAAGCAAGTACAGATATAAAAGAAATATTTTAGACCAAAACCTATTTTCGTATATGTTTCTTTTTTGTTAAGATGAAATATATTAGTCGGGAAATCGATCCAAAAAACCTATTTAAATAAATATTTGCAATTTTGTTTTCTATCGAACCAATTATTGAATTATATGTTTCGGTTTGTCGAAACAATCGACCACATGTTTAATTTTCATAAAATGATTTTTATTTGGCTAATATAAGTATAGCCTTAGAATAAAATTTGTTTAAAAAGTGGTAATTTCGTATAATCTGGTCTTAACAGAACAGTTCAATAAAATTTATTCTGTTGTATATTGTTTGGAGAAAAAAACAATTTTTAAATTGTTTATCAATCGATCGGATTGATTTGCTCTACGGGCGTTCAAGTCAAACAGTAGTAGTAGTGAGTAGGTATCAACACTGAAGAAAAAAGAAAAGATTCCAAATTATAATCTGCCCCTTTGACGAAATATATTTGACCTGATAATCCAGTTCACGGCGATACCATTTTTGTTGTATTTAATATTTTTCGGTATTCATGATGGCTCTGACATTAAATTAAAATGTTTCCTTAGAAAAATCTTGCGTGCCGTGTTCTAATCGTGTCGACATTAAGCAATCGTGAGTTCAGAACGCGTAGTTGATTTGAGTTGATCCATCAAATACTATAAGATTACTGTTCGTCCACAATTTCATCGCGTTATGTATACGTACCTTTAGGTTTAGACAATTAAGTTTATACATAAACGTCATAGCTCTAACCCAACATAGCGACCAGGCATAACATTAACTTCTCATTTAAATTTGACCATTAAATAGTAGCATGTCATTAAATAATAAAAAAAAAGTCAATGACAAACTGAGCCCAGTGTTGTCAACGTTGATAGGATGTTCAGCTCAGTGCTGTCAACTTCATGTTGCTAGGCCGTGGCCCGCGCGCTTCAAGCACACTGACAATATCGTAGCATCGTCGCCGCATAGTATATCTTGCAACTCGCATGCTGTTGATGCCGTGTAGCTGAGTAGCCGTTTCAATGTGCTATGACCTTTATATGTATACGCGTGACTCTAAACAATGGCACGGCAACGATCACCGAGAAATTACAGTGCCTCTGAGTTAATAATCTTAACAAATTGATCGATCGAGGACAAATGCCAAATTAGTGTCTTGGTTAGAATAATAAACTCAATCTGGTAATCTTAAAAAAATTAACCCGTTCCGGAGGTGCATTTTTCTTCGGAACTTGGCGAAGGAGGATAATGCGAGCGCACTTTATTAAAGTTATGTTGACATTCTACAGAGTTTAAATCAAGTTCTAGGAACTACTAATTCTAGGAAGATAAAGGAAAGTTGCAAGATTTATGATTATGTGTCATAGAAAGAAGGAAGGAAGGATGGTGGAATTATTATTTAATATAAATATTGTAGTCAGTAAACAAACTAAAATAAGATAAACTATCTTTAATCACGCTTAATTACTTTATCAATTCTGTGAATAATTACGATAACAAAGCTATTTTTTTTTTATATTACAGTATATGTATAATCTAGGGGATAACTATATTTCTTCGATTGTATGTGATTAAAGAAAAAAAAAATTTTTAAAGTATAACAAACTTGGCATTATTATCACCTAAACTAAACTCGTACCTATGCAAACTTTTATAGAGCGACCGAATTACTTCTCTATCTATAACTCCAGTCATAGAATATATTTAAGCGATGTAATACGATATTTCGCTCCATTTTATTACATTAACATGTACTTTAATAACAACGAACGAATGGTAAAGAATGATGAATATCGATTTGACATGTGTCATATATCAACTTAATCATTTATCGCAATTTTATCAACCAAATACACGTCAATGTAGTAAAATGAAACGAAATATCGTCATAATATTCCCTAAGATTTCGCATCCTACAGCTAGAGTTATGGTTAAAGATTTAGGCGGTCGCACCCCCGTTGAGGATACCGCTTCAAAATTCAAATTTTGTTTTGTTTACTTTCCCTGATAAGGACTGCTATAAATCTAACAAAATTACTTTGACAACATGAGAAATCAATAAACAAATGATAAAATATACAGAATGACCTTATGTAGCAATAGGAGAGCATTTATCTGGATAAAAAATGTGTTATTTTTACATATGGATATTATTTATGACAAACGTTTTATTTTCATGTATATGTTACGCTGAAATACCGAAATCGCTCATCGAACAACGTTCATTTTCATCGTTCATTTTACAGTGTAGGTACGTATGGTTTTCACATCATCCGCGTCACCAAAAAACTGAAAATGAAACAATTAAAAACCATCATCTTTTCTTATGATCACTGCAATATCTCTTGCTTTTTTGTTTACAATTCTGAAGTGCAAAATAAAAACATATTTTGTTTGTGCCATATCCCTCCTTGAACCAAATACAAGTACAGTATTTGCTTTTGTTTGTCGACATTTACAATTTCCTAGTGACGCGACTATTCTTGTTTGTTGCATCATTTCACAATATCCAGAATACGATTATGATACGTATATTAAATGTAGTCTAGTCATATGTTAAGAATGCTGCAGTAGTATTATGATTTATTTCACCTTCAATGTTTTTCAAACTTTATTAAATGGCACTTCTTCATTATGTATGTAGGATATCAGTCCTTTAACACAAAAGATGAATGAACAATCAGTTCCTCTTTTTTTAACCCAGCGCTACACAAGAGCCTTGTCTAATAGGAATCCAACATGGTCCACCAAGAATTACAGACTTAAACTATCTAACATTTGGAGACTCTAAATTCAACATCGTCCTATAAATTTATAAAATCCAAATGAATTAAAATATTTTACTATCTATGACGTCCGGCTGTCCTATAGTTCCGCCATTTTCTTTTTGTTTTCAACATAATAGTTCAACAACATCTTTTTGTTTTCTTTTTGTAATTAACATGTTTACTTATCTGTCAATCGACATAGGTGATATAATTTTGGACTGAATATTTTTATTGTAATAGAAATTATAAAAAGTAGATATGGATGGTTAAGGAGGATGGGCCATGACCTGGCTGGCCCAATGCGGATTGGAGGGTATTAACGACTGCGAATGCAGCTGGGACCGATGGCTTAACGTGCATTCCGAAGCACGGGGTAGCTCGAGATAATAATTTTTTGGTCACCCATCCCGTGACCGACCTTTGCGAAAGTTGCTTAACGACAACGATCGCGGGCCGCGGCGCTTATCCACTACGCCACCGAGCAACTCCGAGGGCAGTTCACTATCGGGTTCACGGAGGAGAATCCTACTCACCCCCTGTTGCTTGCTACGTAGCAGAGACAATGTCAGAAGCTTTTCCACGACGTTAAAAAAGTTAGATTCACGTCAACTGAAGTTAAGAACGTAAAGACAACTCGATTTATATTTTTTTCCGGTACACTTCGTATCACCTCTCAACGATAACAAATATATACATAATACTGCAAATAAATACTGAATGGAATCTTCTTTCATTGTAGACTAAAAATACCTCAAAAAATTAAAAAAGAAAATTGATTACAACTGAGGCCACAGGTTTTTTGAAAAAATTCGATATATAGAAAACTTCATCATGCTCTTTCCCACTCTACTATATAAAATAATACATAAACAAGAGCAGAATAGGCGATGAAATAGTCCAAGTTACTGGATAAAAATTTACATATCAATCCTAATTTTCAAGTTTTGCGAACAAAAATGTTCGGAAGCTAATCTTTTAATAATAGTAAATGATGACTAATGTCTAACGCTAATAATAATACGCAGTATGTAAACACTGCGGACTGTAGATATACTAGGCGTAATAAAAGACACGTAAGGATAAATAATCTTAAAAATATGTTAGAAAACACATAAGCTCTAAAAAAAAAGAAACAACCACGTTACTTTCCATAGAAAATACCAATCAGATTCATTCATTCATCAGCCCTTTTTACGTCCCCACTGCAGGGGCTCAGGCCTTCCTTATGGATGGTTAAGGAGAGATAGATGACCCGGTACACTATAAAATATCAGATATATATATAAAATTTAAAAGATATCTATAAAAAAGGTTGCCTTCAGCAATACTAAGTATTAGTACTATAATATTATAATACAAAACTTTTTAAGAGGCCTTTACAATTACAAATAAACTCGCTACACGGTCGACCAAACTGATGTCGGACGACCGGCACATCGTATTTTGTTGTAATTTTGCTGTTATATTTATCGTTTATATAGAAATATAATAATAAATTACTTAATATTGAAGTTATAATTGTACTTGTATAAATTTTTTTTAATAATATTAACGTAGATAGGATAATTTCCATTAATAATACCAGTTAACTTAAAGCTATTTTTCGAAGTTTTTGGTTAATAATATATTTTTTTCTATATTTAATCAACGATATTACAAACTTACGACGCCGTTATGAACAAAATACAAATGTTGAGATAACATTCATTTTTTTTATTTCGTTTGTCCAACCCAGGAGCTCAGAAAGTGCATTAGCACATTTTACAATAATCTTTACAAAAAGCGAAGCCGCTACGAATTATGCCCTATTTTGCCCTAGTTATTCTGCACTATTCAATAACCCAAAATTAGTAATACATTTTCGATTTCGAAATCAACTTAAGCTAAATGTAAGCTAAAATCATAACCGAGATGGAATAGGGCCCGTACAGTAATATTATTTATGACACAGAAAATAATGTACACGTTTCTTTAGAGTAAACATTCTATTAAAAATGAATCTCTAATTATTCAATTAATACAGATGTTATATCAGCGTCTGCATTCTTAGATAACTTGTTGGGTTTTTCATTTATGTTAATAGTTACCATAAATCTAGATAAGTACATCTTTTATAAAATTAATAGCATACACAGGCATGTTATGACATGTATGATTGATAGAAAAATGTTAATAAATGTCATTCAATTGCTATCGCTTAGAGGAAAGAAAAAAAATAATGGAATAGTATCCCTGATGTGGAATACTGTAAATTCTTCTTGAATAATTCAAAAGGAAAATTTTATAGCATATTACCGACCTGCTTGCGTATTCGCATTTCAAAGTTTTTTTTTCTATAACTAATAGCTATAAGTAATCCAAACTAAAAAACCAACGTAAAAAAATGATTAGTGTCCGAGTCGCACTTGAACGGATTTTTTTTAATATTGTAATTTTTTTCTATTACTAATCCCGAATAATATGATGAGTATTATGATTATTTTTACAACATTTAGAAACATGAGGTATTATTAATAATGACTGTTAGCTGTTGCACAAATACTTATAATAGGGATAAAATGGATTTTTTAAGCATTTTTCATTAATAATATTTTTCTGTATAGCATTGTGAATGCAAAATTAATCAAATAATAATTTGCACTTTATAATTTGTACTTACTGTGAAGGCAGTGTACTCAAGCCTAAGGCGACACATTAAATTTAAATCAACAACTAATTCAAATGTAATTTAGTGAGATAAATGATTTCAATCGACCATGTAATCATATAAATTAATATAAATTGTTCATTGGCGATTCGATCAATTGAATTTTTAAAAGTGTCCAAGATTACTAATTAAATTAACATATATCAGTATTTGGTTAATTCAGTAACATTTATTTTTTAATTTATTCAGCTAATCGTTTTCTAATGACTATTAAAATCTAAAGAAACTTCTTTCATTTATCTACCCAGATTTTTACCTCAGAAAAACATGGCGGTATACATTTTTTATCAATATATATAGAATACACACGTTTATAATCTTTTAGAGCGGTGACAAAAAACATCATATATTTTGCTCCATACTTCGAATTTCCTGCGGAATGTTTTAAAATTTAGATTGATGGTTTGTAGGACAGATCTTCCCTGTTGGTTTAAATTCGAATGAGGATGTTGTTTGCTTTGGGTCAGCAAATTCTACTGCTTTATATTAGAATGGCTTTCAATTGACCATCATTGCGCAATCATTCTACAAATTGCCGATTAACCAATCTGTATAAACCAGACCAGAACTTCCTATAGTCCTTTATTACTTGTTATGTGACTTCGTCTTTAATTTTGAAATGGTTGACTTCAGTGTAGATAATGGCTACTACCGCAGATCAGTGTTTAAAAATATAAAATCGAAAGGAATAATGAATAGATAAAAAAATCTATGTAGTCCGTCAGTCAGATAATAATAGAAACATTCAATAAGTATTATTTTGTTTCTATTTAACAAGAAATGGTTTAGATAAAATAGGTATTAAAGTTGAGGAGTGAGGCTCGTTACGTCACAGCTATGAAGAAAATGTAAAAAGCAAGCGACTTTTCAACTCAACATATCGCTGTAATTTATTGATTACGCGAAAAATAAAAAATATATGCTTATATTGTTACTATATCGTTATACGTACAAATTTGATTAATTAAATAAAAAGTAGGTACGATAATTTGGTCGGTTACTTATTCATTATTTTCTAATTACTTAGGCTAACATTCTTCGAGGTTATCTTTTATTTCCTGGTCAATGTAGAGAATGTGCTTTTCTATAGATTTTGTTATGCGCTAGGGTTCGGGATAAAGATCGACGCCAATTAAATTCACAATCCGACTTGATTTACTTGATAATATTACAAAAGTAATCCCGCAACAAAATCCTAGATAGTTCATTTCTCTACTTTTCGCTTCGGATTTCGCTAGTATTCGCTCTCAATTTCAATTCTACCATCTCTCTTAATTCATCGTTATTCACCTGTGTGAGCGGTCTTCCTTGTGACTCGTTCTTCAAGTCGAAGTTTCCATCACGAAAGCGTTTAAACCAAAATCGCTCGGCACGTCACTTCCGCGTTGGAACTTGTATTCAAAAATCACTCTTATTTTCGCAAACAATTGAAAGTCGATATTCAAATGTTTTACATTTTTTAAAAGAAGAACATCATAGAAATCACGTAAAAAAAGTTTCTTTCGAAAACTTCAAACCATGAAGATTCTATGTCAATTCAAGTAACCTATTATTTTTTTACCTCAATTAATTGTAGATTACAGTAAAATTTTTCTTGCCATTTATTTTTTTCTTTTCCTAATAAAATATTTATATCTATACCACTTCTTATCGGTCAAATCGTTCTTTGACACGTTAACCATACATATGTAGTATTATGCATACTAGATATGGTTTTAAAATATTATATAGTATATTTTATTTATGAAACGGTCGTGTATGCGCATCCTATTTACTATGCCATCATAAATTATAATGTAAAAATACGCCAGAGTAGTTTGACGCAGGATGAAATGATTTAGTCGAGTGACTGCATCGCAGTAACTGCTAACATGGGATGCACCATTGATCAACCCAGTGAATTGGAAAAATTACTGTGCATACGTAAGCTGTATTAGCATATATCTTTTAATTATATATACTAGATGTTTGCCGGTGACTACGCCCATGTTAATTAAAGCTTTTGTCATGCGAGTAGGATGTCCACGTAGGTGAAAAAAAAATTCAAATCGCTCCAATAGTTTCAATAAGATAATTCCTCTTTATAATATTAGCAAAGTATTGTATAATTATAACATTAAAACAATGTATTGTAAAGCAATGGTGTTTACTTTTCAAAATCACGTTACTAACTATATGTCATACATGACAAAGAGCATAACTTCATAAATAACATAAATGACCATGAAGTATATATACAACATTACCCCTCACGGGGTTTAGAAACCGAATCTATCTGGGGGCCTGCGGTGCCGTTCAGAGCGGCGCTGCGCAAGACCTTGGTTTTGCACAGGTTGCAGACAGTCGGGATGCGAAACCTCCAGCCATGATGGACCAGGTTGTGGCGAAGAAGGACGATGTTGTTCTACTTCAGGGTCTCGGTCGCCTTCCCCTATCGCAATGACTGGGTTTCTCGTATAGTATGTGATATTCCGAGGATTGTGGTTAAGACTGTCGAGTTGACTTTGTAAATGTGTTAAAGGCACTTCCAGTGTTTCTAATCTAAGTCTCAATTGATCCGTGTGCTTACGTTTGAGACTGCCATCTGGCATCTTTACTATGTATGAATAAACCCCCGTCCGACATTCTATTATACCAGGATCTGATCCTTTGGCAGTAGGGCGATTCACCCATACTTTGTCTTTAGTTTTGTATTCCGTGGCTGCTAGTTGTCTAGATGATGGCTTTAGTTCCTGCGTGAGCCGCGCTTTTTCTAAATTTTCCTTAACATTTGGTTTTAATAGATCAAAAATTGTGCGCATCGGTCTCCCAAAAAGCATTTCGAATGGTGAACGGTTAGTAGAATTACGACGGGTGTTGCGGTATGTTTGTAAAAATTTGTGAAGTCGTTCAAATAAATCAGTATGTTTACTTGCTGCTGCCATGTGCTCTTTAAAAGTACGAACGGCACGCTCCGCTAACCCGTTTGTACGAGGGTGATATGGTGTCGTCTTTATGTGAGTAATTCCCATTTTTTTACAATAAACTTCAAAATCATCTGCTGTAAATTGTGGTCCGTTGTCTGATACAATATATCGAGGAGTACCGAAAGTCGAAAAAACTGCATTTAACTTTGAAACGGTGGCTTTGGCTGTAGTCGTTTTCATTTCGAGCCACTTTGTGTAGGCATCTATAATTATAAGCCAAGAAAAACCATAGATTGGACCCGCAAAGTCCACGTGGATCCTGTGCCATGGTTCGGGTGGTACTCCCCAAGAATATACTGGAGTGTTAGATGTATTTTGACGAGATTGTTGACATAGAGTGCACCGTTTGGAAAAATCAATTATATCGCTGTCGATTTTAGGCCAATAAACATGCAGACGTGCTAATGACTGCATGGCGTTTATTCCGTTGTGACCATCATGAAGCATTTCTAAAATGGGAAGTTGAAGTGTTTTCGGGATACACAATCTTCCGTTCCAGAGGACAATTCCGTCTTCGTACGATAGTTCATTTCTTTTTTCAAAGTAAGTGTGGAGTTCGCTATGCAATAAGCTTTTTGTGGGCCAGTGCGACGTTATATAGTTTTTTACTGTGTTTAAAATTTGATCTTTGAGGGTTTGTTTTCTAAGTGTTTGGCGAGTAACTGGAATATTGTTTAGACGAAGGTGAAGTAGGTGTGCAAATTGAGGTAAACCAGCACGTTCTTCAATCGTAGAATTAGTTTCAGAAAGAGGAAGCCGTGAAAGTGCATCTGCTGGTGTATTTTCTTTTGCAGTGTGGTACTTAATTGAGTAGTTGTAACTGTTTAAAATCATAGCCCACCGTAAAAGTCGGTTGCTGGCAACTTTTGGAGTTTCTCTATTTGGGCTGAAAATTCTTTCAAGCGGTTTGTGATCGCTAAGTAATGTAAATTTTCGTCCGTAGACGTAGTGATGGAACTTGGTAACACCATAAATGATGCCCAAAGCTTCTTTGTCGATAGTCGAGTAGCGTTGTTCAGTTTCTGTTAAAGTTCTTGATGCAAAAGCAATGGGTTTTAAGATATCATTATTTTTATGGAAAAGAACCGCACCTACACCTTTATCAGATGCATCGCTGCTCAAATACAAAGGAAGTTGTTCATCATAATGTGCCAGTGTATCTTTAGAAGTCAAAATTATCTTTAGATGGTTAAATATTTCGTTATCTTCTTGTGTCCAGTTCCATCTCTGTCCTTTTTTAAGGTATCTATAAAGTGGTGCACATCGTGCATGTAGATTTGGAATAAAACGACTATAATATGTTATAGAACCTAAAAATGATCTTAACTCTGAGGTATTCGTTGGTGTAGGCATCTTTTGTATTGCTTCAATCCGCTCATCAGTGGGGTGTAAACCGTCTTTGTCTATTTTATGCCCAAGGAAGATAAGACTATCCTCTAGCCATGAACATTTTGCAGTTTGGGTTTTGATACCCGCGTCTTGTAATCTTTGTAGTACTGCCCGTACTCGTTGTAGATGAACATCCAACGAACTAGCGGTAATTAAAATGTCATCTAAGTAACAGACTACGCCATCAAGACCATTCAGTATGTGATGCATAGTTCTTTGAAAAACTGCGGGTGCAAAAGATATTCCGAAAGGGAGGCGTTTATATCGAAAATATCCCTTGTGTGTTGAGATCGTTAGATACTTTCTAGATTCAGGATGAATTAATAATTGAAGGTATGCGTCCTTCAAGTCAATTTTTGTAAAATGTTGACCGCCTGCCAAATTTGCTGTTATTTCTTCAAATCTCGGTAACGGATAGTCATCTATTTGAACATAAGAGTTTATCGTTACCTTAAAATCCGCACAAATGCGAATGTTTCCATTTGACTTAATCGCCACGACGATCGGTGAAGCCCACTCTATAGAGGTTTCCATTGTGTCGACTGGCTCTATGATTCCTTCGTTAACCAGACGCTGAAGTTCGTTGTTCACCTGTTCGCGGAGTGCTAAAGGTACTGGTCGTGGGCGGAATGCTTTAGGTTGGACGTCATTTGAAATATGGATCTTTGCCTCGTGTCCTTTAATTGTGCCTAATTTTCCATCAAAAAGCTCTTTGAATTCGTCTAACAGTTTTTTGATTTCATATTTTATGTTAACAGTGTTATGTTGTTCATTTTGTTTTATGTTGCACAGTTTAGATCCAGTAGGCATTGGTACATCAAATTTTAGACACCAATCTAGACCAAAAAGTGGCATATCATCGTGCTCTGTCACGTAAGCTTCTGAAATTTGTGTGGAATTGAACGCTGTTACCAACATCTCACAAGTGCCAAGTGTCTTGATTTTTACGTCAGTGTATGCTACAAGTTGTTTACATTTTTTTAACTTCGGTGAACCTATTCGTTTCCATAGTGATTTTCCGATAACAGAGTGCACTGCACCAGGATCGTATAACATGTCTACGCTTATCTTGTTCAGTTTTGTTGGAATCATGACTTTGGTGACCATATATTTTGTAGAGTTCACAGGGAAAATATTGTCACTGTTTTGACTTAGTTCTTCAAGTTTATTATCATCTGTTACGTGTCTTGTTTTAAAATGTTCAATTTTGGCTTTCCCGGTTGTAATACAAACCTTGGCGAAATGATTTTCTTTTCCACAAGCTTTGCAGATTTGACCTCTAGCTGGACAATTATCCCTGCGATGGGGCCCTTGCCCACAGAACATGCATGTTTTGAAATTTGACTTTTGGTTAAATTTGTTGTTATATGCGGGTTTCTGATTTGGTTCCCTTTGAATAATTTTGTTTATCATTGGATCTGTGTTTAATTGATTATGTTGAGTTAGTCTCAGGCTTTGTACTAATGCTTGTTCTAGCTTCGTTGCAGTTCCGACTACATCTGTAAATTTTGCTGCGTTGTTGGGATGTTCTTTTATTAGCTCTTGTTGCCATTGAAGATTATTGATTCCAATCACAAATTGATCTCGGAGGCGCTCATCTAAATTGTTTCCGAATTCACAGTAACCAGCCAGTGACCGTAGCTGTAGTACATATTGTGAAACTGTTTCATTTTCTTTTCTGTATCGTGTTCCAAAATTTACTCGTTCCGATAAAACGTACGTCTTTTTACCAAAATATTCATTTAAAACGTTAACTAATTCTAAAAATGTTTTTGTTATTACATCGGTTGGCCTAAAATAGTCAACAAGTACCTTGAAGGCAGTTGGGCCGATTCTTGAAAGTAAAATGTTCTTACGTTTTTGTTCATTTTCATTTGACAATAAGCCATGTAAGGAGAGTTCAATGTTGAAACGTTGAATATAGTAATCCCACTCTTCTACATTAGGATTAAAATTGTCAAAACAAAATTTTTCGGTCGACATCCTCGTCGCCAAACAATATTGTATAATTATAACATTAAAACAATGTATTGTAAAGCAATGGTGTTTACTTTTCAAAATCACGTTACTAACTATATGTCATACATGACAAAGAGCATAACTTCATAAATAACATAAATGACCATGAAGTATATATACAACACAAAGAAAATACAACATACTGATTCATCTCTCAGGGAACCGAACTACTTGACGGATCGTGCTGAAATTTGTAGCTATTAGGTATGGTTTAGACTCTATATTATTTCCAAAAGATTTCTAAGACAGTTTTCTAAATAACTTTTGGGAAAAATTCACCTCCAAGGGGTTTGAACAGGAATTTAAAAAGGAAATAAAACTGATTGACATTTTATTTATGGAAAAGTGGAAAAGTACTTAGTACAACAGCACGTTGGACTTAGTACAACAGTAAAATTTCTGCACTTGATTTTAAATTTTGGGTAGAGTTCAAAATCAATTGAGGTAATTTCATATATTAAGGTTGTTACCGACGTAGCGGTCTTTACCTAGTTGTTTATCTTTAATTGAAAATAAAAAAAATAAAAAAAAAACTGGTTATTTATTTATTGTGTCGTAGTGATTAAACCAATACTCGACAAGAGTATTTTAATTATGGAATATATTTTGTAATTCTCTTTCTCTTATAATTATGAATGAGATAGGTTATTACATGGAAAAAATTAATGAAAAAGGAGTACCTTCGGAATATCATATAGGTCCACAACTTCACTTCAAATGTAATACTTTTTCTTGTTAACAGTGAGAATGGGTTCCTTACCGCGGCTGTCAGTGGTAACCGGCTCAAGAACAATGGTGCCAGCGGCGCCGTTGCCGAAACATCTCTCACACTGGGCTAAAAGTGATATGACTGCTTTAGTTTTTGCAGGTTAGTTTAATGTAAATTTAAATTAAAATGTAGACTAAAATATTTTTTTTGTCTCTGGTCCAGAGGGTACATTTTAATACAATAATGTACGTGAAGATTATCTGTGTAAATGAAAGGCAGCGTCAAGTCCTAAATGCATCATTTTGAAGTAATTTCCTAAAATTGACGAAATATATTTTTCGTCACAACTGATTCATATAGTTGTTTGAGACTGGAGCAAAATGATGTTTTTTAAATATGATTTTTTAATCTAGCTTTATAATAAATAGGGAAATGTAATACAAATCAAGCGATGACAAGATTATTTCTTTTTAATTCATAGATGAGACTTGCAGCGTTCGCATCAGCTATAGTGAACTGGAAGCACGCACCAATGCTCTATCTAGGGCTATTGCTAAACGAGCAAGAGTCTCTGGTGCAAACAGGGATGGAGATTACGTTATCGCTGTCTGCATGCAGCCTACACATAAGTAAGTTTTGAGGGATTGTCCAAGGGTAAAAAAGAAACACTCAATTAATGAACTAAGCCAACCAGAAATTATTCAGATCTCAACATATTTTTATTGACCAATTAGTCTCATGGCCTATTGCACAAACGTCCATTAAGGTTCAATAACGTCTCTAAGCTCTAATTAATGTCAAATTTGTATGAGTTAAGTTGCTTTAAACTAATGAACATTATAATGGACGTTTGTGCAACAGGCTATCAATCAATAAAACAATCATAGATCAATAAAAGTGAGGAACAGAAATTGCCCGCACGCCGTACGCCGTGCGAGTACATAGTTTTGAAGCAGGATTAATAAGCTTACTACCCATGTTTATCAAGTTTGTTTCAATAAAAATTCTGAGTGGGTCTAGAATTAATATTATCACTTTCACAACATAATGCGTCTTCTTTCTTATATTCTGTAGCTAAAGTTTATATTTTTTATTAAACTTTTCACAATTTTTTATCAGCACTATTATGGCATTGCTGGCTACTTGGAAAGCTGGCGCGGCATATGTGCCGATGGAACCCAGTTTCCCTCAAGCAAGGATATCACACATTCTGAAGGATGCAGAACCAGCACTTGTTATATACGATGATATTGGTAAGAACCAAGAAGACAATTCTTCATTCTTCGAATACCCAATATCCTAACAACCTGATTTCTTGATTTACCAAATTCTGAATAGTACGATGGATGGATGGATCTATGCAGTAGATTGTTTTGAAGAACCCACGATAAGGTCGTTGTGTTCTATTAAAAAGCCGCCCCATTAAAAAGTAGATTAATTTTCGATTGTTGTATTTTGGCAGAATAAGTCACTTACTGTTATTAATAATCTATTAGTAATATTGTCTATGGTTACCGTCTAAGATTATATGAACTCTGAAATATAGGCGACCTTTATTTCGCTATTTCTGGTATAGTCATCTTAATGTTGTAATTATTTTTTTTCTTAGCAAATCCATCGATGTTTTCCGCGAGCGGGGTACCGATTGTTTCCTTCGATGAGTTGGACGCTGAAGCCAGCGGTTTATCAGCAGAATCACCAAGCGATGGAGAAAGACTTGCTACCCTCAGAACTCATGCTATTGCTATAGTTTTGTATACGTCTGGTAGCACGGGTATCCCTAAAGGTAATTCAACTAGAGCATAAGTTTCGATATCTGAACTATTGATACATTTTCTGATTGAAAATCTGGGGAATGAGCTAAAATAGAATCAAAATAATTTAATTGATTAATTACATTTTTTAATTAAAAAAATAATTTAAATTTGATACTTAGATAATACATCATAACTATTAAAAATTTGAAATAATAATATTTTTTAAAATAAAATACTACATTCTCTATTATTAGTTAAATAAACGATTTGACATATTATAAGAAGATCTACCTATTGATAATTATGACTTGGTTGTTTTTGTTTAAGGCATCATAGAAATTTGTGATGGTAAGCTAAGATCTTTATTTGTCTCTAGGGGTCCGTCTACCCTACTCGGCCATCTGCAATCGCCTTTGGTGGCAATTCCGGACATTCCCTTATTCCAACACAGAGGTCAATTGTGTCTGGAAAACTGCATTGACTTTCGTCGATTCAGTATGCGAAATCTGGGGCCCTCTGTTACATGGAAGGACTTTGGTCATATTGCCTAGAGAAACCACAAGAGATCCACAAAAATTGGTGCGAGTGTTACATGAGAATCAGGTGTGTAAATGTAATAAGAAATAAGCAATTTTTCTAGTTGTCATTACTAAAATATTGGGCGCACCTCTTTGTCTTGATGAAGAGAGTGCAGTGGCGCTTGCGGAGAGGGATCGATTCTTTCCGCATATCCATTTATAATTCAGCTTGAAAATATATTACTTTACCTACTACATAAAACCTTGTTATCATGGCTTTGTCACAAAATAATCTTGTTTGAAAACATTGAACATATAATTTTATCATGACCAAATATTTTTTTAGGTGCAACGTCTAGTTCTCGTGCCAACACTTCTGCGTTCTATTCTTATGTACCTTTCTCTGGAACCTTCAAAAAGACCTTTGGAAAATCTTAAACTATGGGTATGTTCCGGAGAAACCCTTAGCAAAGAGTTAACGTTAAAATTCTTCCAATATTTTGGGGATCATAGCGGTTACAAGCTGGCAAACTTCTACGGTAGTACTGAGGTCATGGGAGATGTGACGTACTATGTCCTGGAGAATAGTGAACAGTTGGATATCCATAATACGATACCTATAGGTAAGTACGGCTAAGCCTTATATATAGCGGATAATTTTAACTACGGAACGTTCAAAAAGGTCGAATCATTTATTAATTTATACAAATAAAGGTAGTTTAAACTAAATCAAACAAATTCACAGTTGAATAGATAACGGTTGCAATACTCTTGCACACTTTGGTTTCGATCCTGATAAACGACATTTTTAATTCTGGAAATAACCAAATAATAGTTTACTTCCCTAGAAAGACGTGGACCCACCCTAAAAAAATACCCTTCCTCATACATAAAATAATTTAATATTAAAAAGATTCAAAGCTGGGGACATTGCCCCTCCTAGGAAAAATCCTTAGCTAAGCCAATGAGCATTAGGGTTGTGTAACGCACACATTTTTATTGAGGATCAATGAGGACCTTATTTTACCTCATCAGGTACTCGTGAGGTACACCTCATTGAGGTGAGGTACACCTCATTTGAGGTGAGGTAAAAATTAAATAAACGTAAAAATTGAGTATGTAGCTAGGCGTAAGGCAAATGAGGGAGGGAGTCGGACTCTTTGCATGCGCCGCTACTTGCTAGACAAGCCGACAGAAACATTTGTGATAAATAATCGAATATTGATAGCTATAATAATTAAATATTGTTGTTAACAAATATTGTAAAAATATTTTCTTTCGTAAAAATATTTTATTACATTACAATTTTTTTTTACTTATATACGTTTCGCTTTACTTTAACCGATTAATGTTATTGATCTAACATAAGGTTAAATTGGCATTAGTTGCGAGGGAATGCTAAATTAAATTTAACTGAGTCGTTCTATCAAAGTCATAAAACCGACCCGACCCACTCCCTCAATCAATCGTTAATATTTTGATAATGTATCGACTCAACCTTTAATTCTAAGCATCTCACTATTCTGTTGAGTGAGGCATATTATCTGTGTTTGCACCTAATGCTCGACGTCTCAAAAAGTGAGGAGTAAAATGAGCTAGGTCAAAGTTGAAAAACGAGTACTACCTTATTTTATTGAAACGAGGACATAAAACGAAGCACCTCACGTGTGAGGGACTCATCACTAATGAGCATTTCCTAACATTTCCTGATTCATGGACACAGAAATCTAAAGACGATTTTAAGTGACCCTCTTATTTGTAATAAAAAAGCTTCTGGATTTTGCTATTTTTTTATAAATAAACATGTTAATGTACCTAAACCATGGTACTACTTGTTAGCAATTACATTGATGTCAATATTGAGTTCGTTGGTGCTATTCATTGTGCTTAGATTTTTGCGGTTCCCTATACAGTTGGTACTCGTAGTTTTCCAAGTCAACGTATTCAAAAGTCAATTAAAAAGTTTAAAATTAGATCTGCTTTACACTTTTTTATTTTATGTCATTAATTGATTAAATTATTAAACATCTCTCGTTTCTAAATACATACAAACTGTACAACATTATCTCTTATAAAAATAAAATATTTGATAAAATTTTGTAAAGGATTACTGACTATAAATCTTATAACGACCTTATAACATCAGTAATGACCATTACCTGGCCATTAATTATATCAAAAAAGGGAACAAGTAATAAATAATGCCTTCAATCTTTATGTAAATTAGATAGGTATTGTTTCAGTCAACATTCAATTAAAGAAATACAAAAATGCATTTGAATTGTAAAAAACCGATGAATACTAGTCAATTATTATTTTAGCTCAATTGTTTCATTCAATCTTCTGCTAATGACAATTTAACATGAACATCTCGGCATTTGCAATAACCAACATTTATTTCGTCTGCATAGGAAAAACAATATAAAAATATTTAGCGTTAGTAGCACCAACTTACTTTACCATAACAAACATGTTAAAGTACCGGTTAAGCTAATAATGAGTCATCGTTTGGCAATGGTTGGATGACGTCATAACATTAACTGTAAATTTTAACCGCCCAAGATTCGCTAGTTAAAGTGATTATTTTACTATGCCAAGAAAATTATGGTCCAACGCATTCCACACACAATGTTAAAGTCAGCGTGACAGATATTGACAAATTTGATATAAACCTTAACTTTAACTGTAATGATGCAACCGAAGCCTAGTCTTGGTTGGTTGAAACTTAGGCGTTAGTAGTTTACAATTAAAGTCGTAACGTCATCCAATAATTACTAAATATATACCTCATTATTATTTACTCAACTGGTACTTTAACAAGTTGGTTATTGTTAAAGTAAATTGGTGCCACTAACCCTTAGTTAACTTACAGTATATGTTTGTACGTGCGTCAAAAATTCTGCCACTGAATTTTAAAGCAGTTGTTTTCAACCGGTAACAATGAAATTTTGCATACAGGTTTAGTTTAGATGACATTGGTGCCAATTCTGTTGTACCACTCTCTAAATTAATAGATGTGTAACTTTACCATTATTCCATATTCTTATGTACTTAATCAAGGAATTATAAACTATTGTAATAAGTTTACTTCTTATAAGTTAATTTCTCAATCGAAAACGTAGTTTGACAGGACTAAATTAATTTAGTTTATTCAAGAGAATTGTTATGTGGTATTTTTCTGTAATCGATTTTTTAATAAAAGATAATATTTATCAACATTGTAAATGAGATATTCAACAGTCAGTCATCTTTTACAGGGACACCACTTGACAATTGCAGCGTATACCTCCTTGATGAGGAAATGACTCCGGTGCGCGAACATGAGCCAGGAGAAGTTTGGGTGGCGGGATTGAACCTGGCTGCAGGCTACGTAGGGGCGCAGGGCGCGGACAAGTTCTGCGACAACCCTCATGCAGATCACACTGGTCAGAACGAAAAGTTATACATAATCGTTCTTCACCTAAGTCTGGTTACTTTCACGTGATGGGTTTATTAATAACTAGCATTATTGGTCTATAAAACAATTTGAGACCGATAACTGTTTTTACATTCCATATTGACGTATCTATCGAATATGATTAACGTCTTCCTTATTTTAATATATGCCACTTTTACACCCAAGATTTCGTCAAGGTCGGTTAACCAATGAGATTAATTCAAAGTTCTAGAATTTATGCTGTAAAAAAAGAGGTTCTGTATAGGATTACTTGAATCTATCTGACTCCATTTTTTTATTTCTTTACAAAATATTATAAAGAATGAGCAAGCTAACGAAATATGTAAAGCTGCTATTCGCCTTCGGCTATGATGGAGTGTGTATATCTCTGATTTATTACAGATTTCAGCAGGCTTTATCGTACTGGAGATTTCGGTATTCTGAACAAGGGTGTGATCTTGTATGCTGGCCGTACTGATTCTCAAGTCAAGATTCGTGGCCACAGGGTAGATCTGCAGGAAGTCGATCGGGCAGTCAGCGCTATTAATGAAATTGACAAATGTGAGCCATTAAAATTGAGAGACATAAAAAATATAGCTTATTTACACAAATAATCAATTAACAATAAATATTTAAATTCGTTAACATGAACGATAACTTAAAATAATATTTTCTCAATTCGCTTCAACGATTTAGCACATAGTCTTTCACTTTGATGCATGAAGTGCCTTACTATATGATTTATCAAAATCTAGTTTAGTATTAATCAAGAAAGTTTATAACTAGAAAACGAATATATAATGTAGGTAAATAATGCTATATTATTTAAACAGGTGTTGTGCTCTGCTATGGACTGGACATTGGCAACCCTGAGATCTTAGCATTTGTGACTGTTACACCAGAAGCTAGACTTTCAGCTCAACATATTGAAGCGAAATTGGAAAACTCACTTACACACTACATGATACCGCAAGTGAGTACCTTTTTTAAATGTATGGATTACTGTTAGTTGAACAGATGAACATTTCGTAAATTGGTCACGCCATTTGTTTTCAATTTTAATGAACCAGTCTTCTGGATTTCAAAAAATCCTAGTTCGAGTCCCAACTACATTTGGAATGAAAAAATTAACCTGAAAATTTAATTTAAGTGTCCAAATATGATTTTTCATCGTTCCTAATTTGACCTAGGTGATCGTGATCGAAAATATTCCATTATTAGTAAATGGAAAAGTGGACCGACAAGCGCTTCTGAAGATGTATGAAAACACCAACAATAATGGTAAATACATTTTCATGATTTCAATTAATCAAATCTGGTCAATAATAATAAACATTTGAAGTTCAAAATTTTTGAATATTTTGCTGATATTGACATTTTCCGCATAAACGGTTAAAGATAGCTATTCTTTAACTGTTAAGGAATTTTGAAATAATTCTTAAAAAAATAAAATTTTCGTCTTCTAGATGACTCCAGTATTCCTTTGGAAATGGACTACACCGGGGTAGAACCTGAAGCACTGGAAACAGCACGAGTACTTTTCGAGACGGTTGTTGAAGTTCTAGGCCGAGCCGTCAGAGGAGCGTTATCAGTAAGGGTTGGATTCTACGAGTTAGGCGGCAATTCTCTGAACTCAATTTACACGATCACAAGACTTCGTGACAAGGGATATTATATTGGTATGTTTTATGTATATTTCTAATAGACATAAACAAGATAGTTACTGGGAAGAGAGTTATATTACACTCGTTGAGTAAATACCGACAGACTGATTTTTCGCCCATTTGTATCGCTGCGGCACAGAAGCTGTTAATTATCTTCTCACAGTTACATCTGATTTTCTATTATATATTTTTTTTGTTTTTCCGGGAGTATGGAGTCTGAGTTCTCACGATGATTCTCTATATATGTGTGTTAAATATAAGTTTTGAATATTTTTTAACGCACTCTATAATGACTATCACGGCTTAGGAACTTCTTGAGAACTCCAAACTTTAACTCAACCAATACAAAATAAAAAACAATCAAGTGTTAGCTTTACATAAATTTTTGTTAGATGTTTTGGAACCTAATTTACTTTGAAAACCATTTCTTTACGGGACAACGCTTCTATGCAATAGAAAGCGCGGAAATACTTATTGAAAAATGCTATTCTCTCATGGCAAGTTACAAACAGTTTACGGAACCTTTTCGTTATCTTTTCTGTCGTATTTAGATCGTTATAAAATAACAAGAAATTCGAAAAAGACCCTTGATTTACAACTTATATTATTGCTATTATAGAAATCAGCGACTTTCTCGGCGCTTCCAATCTTGGAGAGGTCCTATCTCTGATCAGCACAAGTCCCGACAATGTGAAAGAAATCAACGAACCCAAGTTCACCCCTGAACCAATGAGAGACGAGGATAAGCAACAAGTTATAGAGTAAGTATAGTGGAAAAAAAATACACCGGTATTTCAAGGTTAACCGAATTTAAATTTAATTATAGTATAGTTAATGTTTGAAGAATGTGATATTAAGTAAAAATCATCAAACCAATCATTTTTTAAGTATCAATGCCTGTTTGTATTTCTTAGTGTACCTACCCAATTTCACTCTATTCCTCAATTTATCATAGAAATTGGGGGTAAATGTAAGGGAAGAGCTGAATCATTTCTTCAATTATTATATTTGATAAATTTTGCATTTACAATGGTAGGTATACTGGTAAATATGTTTCGTGGGTTCCAATACCATTTCAGAGTACCAGGAACAACGTCGAATTTTTAAACATCTTTCATTAAGAATACACTCCTAATTGTAAAAAAGCACCCAAAGTGGTGCTTCTAACAATTAAATATCCTAAACATAGCTGGCTGTCATTTAAGTCCACTAAGACATTATCTTATTTAAGTTACAACCGCCAAGTATTGATTTGAAAAATATTTCTTCCACAGTATGATTGTGTCCTCGTTCTACGAGAAAGCTGAGCTCGAGCAATTCTTGAAACATGAGATAGACACAGTGGATTATGCGCACTGTATTGAAGCTTGCTGGGTCGCGCTTCTGCAGGCTAGACTGAGCGTAGTTTTGAAAGATGGTTTGTATAGTTTCTTTATTTTATTATGGCCGCTTAACCTTAGCTTAGCGTAGTGAGTAGATCGGTGGTGTAGTAGATAAATGCTGGAGTCTACGATCATTGTTGTTAAGATAGCTTTACAAAGGTCGGTCACGGGATGGATGACCCAAAAATTATTATCTCGAGCTACGTGCTTCGGAAAGTATTCGTATTGTTGTTGGCATGCCAGCATGGGAGGTCATGGCCCAACCTCCATAACGAAGGCCTGAGATCCTACAGTGGATACGTAAAGAAGCTAATGATTAAGCGTAACCTTCAGTATCGAAGAATTTAAATTTGAAAGTAATTATTTTGTACCATATAACAAAAATGCTTCCGGTGTTAGAATCGGACAGACGTTAAAAAAAGATTAATATGGTTACGTATACATGATTCAAATATTTTTCACTGCTAGTTGTTATAGATGTTTTTAATTTCTCCAACTTCCCCTTCTCAAACTCCCCAACAATCTTACAGTTCAATGCACTGTTTTTTTGCTGTGCATTGAATTTTATTAGGTATACCTACTCTCAAACTACTTATCGTCACTTAAACAGGTTTTCGATTCAATTTATTTTTATTTTCAGTTGATATCGATTTGAAGAAAACTAGTACATTTTGACTTGTGAAACGTAAAAACTTAATTTATTGAGAATAATCTGTTGAGTTTTGTACTTTCCTCAAATCCGATACCGGCTGATAGGCACTAAACTGCATGCTTACGCTTGACGCAAGGCGATCGGAAAGCAGGCAAACGCAAATTTAAATGCATAATGATATTGAAAGCGTCCTGGTGTTGATATTATCAAATCGATGTGTAATGTACATAAATTGAACAAAAACAGCGATATCATCTCAGATTCCTGTCTCTGGTACACTTACTGTGTTGCTATAATAACGTACTGTGTCTCTTCTCCGCCTCTCCATCGAGACCTGAAACTGTCAATGCGCACGTCACGCATTAGGTACCTTTACGCCAAACATGATATCGTAACTTAACTGCTAAGGTTTAGCAGAACCAAAAACTTCTGAACTATATACGACTAATAAGAGAACAAAACATTGATTATGTGTGTTGTTATTATAGCGAGTGGCAGTCCTGTGGCTGTAGCCCTGAATTTCGATGCACGCGACGAGCCAGAGATTGAGCTGGCAGGTGGGCTGGCCAAGATCATGGCCTTCTTAGAGTTCGTTGAAGGCTCAGTAAGAGACACTATGCTGCCTGATGGGAAAGGTACATACATATATACATCATTAGTATGGTCATCCCTTCTGAAATAAGACGTACTTTTATTGTAATTTTTGTAGACATCCAGCTCTAAGGACCATTCGGTTAAACTTATTTGAATTGCGTTCTTTCTTTTTTATTCTTCTTTATAATTATATATCCATTCAAGAACATTATAATAGTCATAAATAAATTGATATTATTGTTTAAAACAGGAGCCATACTTCACTCTTTTATGATGGCCACAGCATCGACCCTAACTCCCAGAGAAAACGTAGCAGCCATCCGGGCTTTAGAGCATGCTACTATGCGTGTAGCTAGGGAACGTCGATTCCAGGGAGTGTTCACTACAAACACTAGCCCACTCACACAGGTAACACTACAAACACTGATAAAACACTTTAATGTTAATTACCTAATATATATAAACTCATCAAAACATTACATCTAGTCTTGTTAGTCCGTTCACAAACAGATAGTGTTGTCTTTTACAAACACTAACCTATTCATAGGACAAACAACAAATCCTTTTCACAAATACTAAAGTCAACTTGCTACTAAAACTTATAAAAAGAACCCTTGTAGAAATTTTTGACTAACTGCAGAAGTTTTGGCTATATGCTAATATTTAATACATACATTTAATAACCTGGGTTGTTGGTAATTTCCCGGCGAAAGTTTTGATAAATCCTACGGAAAACAAAGTTTCCAGTCTATAATTTGTACTTAAAAACTTTTTACTATTATTTTTCTATAGAACTAGAAACAATAGACATAAAAAGAAAACTGGATAAACTTAGCCAGTTATATATTATGATAATATAGCGCATAAATTTATGTGTTCATTTTCTTTGACAGCAACTTGGTACTGACGTGCTCGGTTTCCAAACACTTTTGGACTACCAAATCAACCAATATGTGGACGCCAACGGAGACAGGATATTCGGGAAGGCCCCAGACGACATGAGGGCAATCGTGTGCTGGAAACCTGTGGACTGAGTGTCCTCTTCAATAATCAATTTAGTGTAGGATTATACTTATTGTTTCCCAAACGTCAGTATAGTGAAGTATTCGTAAAATATTTGATTAGCTGCTTGTTCTAATGTTACGGATATCAGATTTCATTTTTTAAGTATTCTACTTCGTGCTATATTATTACAATTTTCCTTATGTTGAACAATATGTAAGTAAATATACCTAAGCATAATATTGAATTTTATTTAAAACGGTAAATTCAGGGAAATTCTAAGTATCAAGTATTTATAAACACCGATAGGCTTCCGTTAAGATTATTTGTATATGAAAAAATTCACTGTGATTTTATTTTATATAATATTTAAAATAATAACAAATATATAAACCATTACAATGTGATTGTATAAAAAACCTTCATAAAGACAGCTACTACAGTTATCTCGTAACGTAATAATATTGCCAATTAAGCGTCTGTCTTGATAAGGATCTATTAAATATTAAAAAGTTGACAGTAGATACATTAAAATGTACGTTACTGTATGCATACATAACGTAGACCTTGATTTTAATTAAAATCTCTATGTAATTTATTAATTATGTTATTTAACACAAAATTTATAAGTAGATAATTATGTAATTGGTAATGACTAATTTACGAGCCAATAATTATGCTGAATCCATGTCATGATACAAAATACTTATAGTTACTAGAGTTTGTAATCGATGTTCTTCACTACATAGTATAAAACAAAGTCGCTTTGTCTGTCCTTATATCTCTATGTATGCTTAAATCTTTAAAACTATGCAACGGATTTTGATGCGGTTCTTTTTCTTAGATAGGGTGATTCAAAAGGAAGGTTTTTATGTATAATACAAGACTACGCATGCGAAGCCGCTGGCGGAAAGCTAGTAGATTATAAAATAACTATGCTTACAATGTTTCTGTGACTTATACCAATTTATTGGTAACCTATATTCTAATGCAATCAAAAGCTGAAGTTAATTTTTAGCTTTGTGTTGAGATATTATTAATTTCTAAATCAGAATTAATGTTAAAGTTTAAATTCTGAATCGATTCAAATACAAATGAAAAGTTAGGAATTTTATTTACGTTTCCGTTATTACATTGGTATTGAAGTGTCCTTCATTCATATCGTTTTAGGCAGAAAAAGGCTTGTGTTGTACCTATAGCTATATTTTAATTTGTATCGAGGTCGTTATGTATTTGCATCGATGAAATAGTTATTTGTATTTATTCAAATGTACTAGTTTTAATTTTGAAATAAGTAGTAGTTCACACATAAAGATAGCATTTTAAGGCTTAGTGAGTACAAAGCAGTCGCGTTTACGAATTATTATTATAATTTTGCGTTAATTTTTATTTCCCCGAGATTGAGTCTACTTAAAGGTTATTTTTAAGTATGAATTGAGGCATGCCATTTTCTTTTTAAAATAGATTACAGCGATAAAATAATTTTGATACATGTGATTAAAATTCATAATAAATATTCTACCAGAATCAACCATCTCTCTGAGAGTTACAACTTACAACTAATTTATTCTATGTATCTTGTCTAATTTAAGTGGTGTATATTAGTATTAGTCTAGTCGAAATAGACATAAATATAATGATCATATAACAATATGTTCGACAGAGCGAAACTTTGGTAGAGACCTTTTTAAAAATAATACGTCACAACTTCCCTGTGCAACTTCCCATAGATCTTACTTGTAAAAAATGTTTAAATCAAAGTTAGTTCTTTCGGATTTTTCTCAAAAAGACAAATATTGTAGATCATAATGTTATCAGCTAGTTCAACTGATAAGTTCAACCGGTTGCACTAATAAGATTACGTGTTAATTCTCTTAAAGCTTGAACGGGAGTTGTAGCTTTTAATTCTTACTCCCTCTAACCAAAATTCAGCTTTGTCATAATTTTTCTAATAAATATGTCAATTTTGACTGGACTATATGTATTTTTAAGATAGAATAATGGGACCAATTAAAGTATCTACTTATAAAATAAATTATAGTTCCTAAAAGAAATTGAAAACGTATGCCAGTGATATAATTTATTATTTTAATAATTGATTTACTAAAGAATCTAATTAATAATTTCCGTAAATTTCAATACAAAATATGCTTACATTTATGTATGTCTTCATATTTTCAAATTATAATGTGCGGTTTGTTAAAAAAAAAAATTAAAATACCTATCCTGTAAGAATTATAGTATAATTATTTGAAAGAATTTGTTGATTTATAATAAAATAAGTCGCATAATAAAAACAGGTGATTCATTTTCCTATTACTTATTTTTTGGTAAGTATTACAGAATTATACTGAATTCTGTGCTCCAATTTTTGCGATCAGTGTCGCCATTTTCCCTTCTTTATTTTTTGTCATATTTATATTAACTTTTTTACCGCAGTAGATAGAGATATACATGAAAATTTTTCCTGATCTGTTATTTGACTGTGACAGAGTTTATAAGTTAGATAGCATGTAGATTAATAATAATTTAGAGCCGCGTTGTCTAGCTAAATAAAGAGTCATTACTGAATAAATAAGAATAATACGCTGTTGTATCTTTACGTTCATGTAAAGCAGTGGTTGTCTGGTGACACACAACAAGTCTGACTTAGTGCTGATATCCACTTTTACTGGGGGTGAAGCTACAACATACGTGAGTGAAATAGGCTATAATTTAAGCGTGAGAAGTCACGGGAATTATTTATTTAATTGGTATTTATCTTCATCATAGGTGCTCTTCTGTTGTTAATACAGCTTCGAACACAGCACTATGACAGGATTACATTTTTAAATAATTAAAACCTTGCAACCTCCTATTATACCTCTAATGCTACGACAGCGATGCTGCATTCCATGATGTATTTTGCAAAATACCAAAGCAATATTATCTTTTTATATTATATAGGTTAATAAATAAAAATACAAGTTTAGAATATCTATATAATCGGTATATTTAATAAAATACAAAAAAAAACATATATTTCGCTAGATTAACTTTAATTGACTAGAATAATTAACTATGAATTGGATTATTATATTTAATCAGTTTTGCATTCACATTGAATACTGATATATGGCAGACTAGACTGATATATATTTTTAATGAAAAATGTTTAAAAGAGCATTCGCTCGCGTGGGAAAGGTTGTGGGTTCGGTATCTGGTGAGTTGAAGGTAAACGGGATGGGGGATTTTTGAAGCATTTTTCATAAAAAAAAATATAAATTAGGTACCTAACATAAAAGAGTTATAAGAACCAAACGAAGATATCAAGGCTCACTGCATCTCAAGTGTAATGACCGAATTTGCTCACTTAAACATCTTGTACCTTATTACAGCAGGGGGCCAATTCTACTAAATAAATTTTGTTTAAATCGAATCGAAAATGAATCGAAACCGAACGAAACTACAATTTTTAATGGTTTTTCTATTCTACTAAGTGACTTACGATACAATTCCATCTAAAATAGAACTGGAACAAGCTGAAAACCATTAAAAACCGTAGTTTTGTCCGGTTTCGATCCGTTTTCGATTCGATTTAAACAAAATGTATTTAGTAGATTTGGCCCCCAGTAATCACAGCAGTTTTGTTTACAAATAGTTTGCGTACCAGATACTATATACTACATTCATAATATAACAGGTATTTTAAGATTGGCTAATAATACTAAATCACTAGGTCACACTATTAGAACAGATTCCATTTACTCGGTATTTTACAATACTAGGCCGCACCTTCACCTACTATAGTTCTTCTTTTCACAATTTTTGACTATATTTATAACAGTGTTAAATTTAATAATAAGTTAGGCGCTAGTATAAAAAAGTGTTTATAACAGATTCATGTATTAAGTACACCCAATACTAGCTTAATTACTTAATACACAAAGTATTCCTGCAAATCATATGATTTTCGTCTCTACGCTAAGACATTGGAGACCATATTTCCAGGTACGTGTCATTCCAACCTAGTATTTTTCTCCATATCATAATATTCGACTTTAACACAATAAAGTTTTTATAGTTAGACATCTGCAATAACTAAAAAATACAAGGTGGATTAGGTATTTGGATCGAGTATTATATAAAACTAGGAATATGTATACCTAGTATCAAATTTACCTAGTAACCCAACTCTACACACAATATCGTCGGTCATATTATTATATTTATGTATTAATGGCTAATGTTGTCTAGCCAATCAATTTAATATTACCACTACGACCTGAATTCAAGATACAGTTCTTTTTTTATTATTGTCGTTACAAAAGGATTAATTAAAAAATGCACAAACCACTTGTAAAATAAAATAAACATTAAGTTAATCGGTTATTAAACGTAAACATTTATAAAAAATATTTAATAACTGTCGCTTTGACTTTAGCTTTGATTTTAAGTCGTTGAAGTGATATTTTCAGTTCCTTCAAGCTGATCAAATGTATTACACATAGGCACTGAAAATCAGGTTTAATCGAAGATTTAATCACGCTTTAGCAGAACCAGGTTTTGACTGGTGGCTGACCGTCCACAGATGCTTCCTGTCATATGGGACCAATGATTCCGACTTTCGCCAAGTCCGGAACATCGATGTCGTCCAAATTCTTCATAGAAACGTAGTCGGGCTTGATCGGTACATAGTCGTCTGTTCCATCGTCAAAATCTAGTATAGGCTCTTTCAGTTTAGCGTCATTGAGTAGTTTGAGTGATTCTTCGAGCGCTAGATGGCGTTGCTCAGGCGTGTGTGGGCGGGTGGATGGTGTGTCTATGTGTGTAGAGCGTCGCTGTGTGGTGGTGGGGTTAGATGCAGTTGGGGGGTAAGGGGGCGGTTGGGGGCGATTGTAGTCACCGGCGAGATTCCGCGGACTATACGGACGAGCGAGGCTGTTATTAGGACTGGAAAGAATTGATCTGTTAAAACTGTTAATTGGTTGTATTTTAAAAATTAATTCGTATAAATGCATCGGAATCTTAAATGAGGAACATAAACATAACATAAATATCTTTAGTAGGCGGATTTTGTGACATCGACTTTAAGTAAAGTATTAAGTAGGATTAGAGAATGTGTCTACTTGCAAAAAACAGCATTAGACAAACCGACGGATGTAAATATATTCACATTATCAAAAATGAAATCAATAGTTCTATAATATACTAATATTTCATTCAACTATATTAGAATTATAACATGATACGATGTTAGTCTTCTGACATCGTAAAGACATGAAAGCTAAACTTACCTTATACCGAGACTCTTATTGCTCGTATTATCAGCCACTTGTGTCTGATCAGTGTTGCCAGTCCCATACCGACAGATCTCCACATTATTTGACTTGTGAACTCTGAAATAATTTAATTTTAGTAGACATTTCACAACTATTTAATATACACTAATATTATAAAGAGAAAAGATTTGATTTGACGTTTGTGTGTATGTATGTTTGTTTGCTTGTTTGCATAGAACAAGCTCCGAAAGCACAGGGCTGATTTTTTAAAAATTCTTCCACCTACGAGAAGCTACATATGCGGTGAACATAGGCTATATTTTATCCCGAAAAACAAACAAAGGAATTTAAATGGGAGTGGCAGTTTGTATGGGAATTAAAACATTGTTTACTATTCAATTTGTCATTGAATTTATATCCGTCTCATGATATAAATCGATATCCAAATAAACGGTTCTCTAGGCACCACGTGGGCGAAACCGCTGGCGAAAAGCTAGTTAATCACAAAAGTTCTGGTTTAAGTTTTTTACTGAAGGTAGTTTGATTTTTCAAGAATCAATAACTACTCATTTTAATTGCATGGTGTTAGTGGATGTGTTAGAAGCACAAACAACATTAAAATTTTATTCACACAGTTTAAGTTATTAAATTTATAAGTAGTTATAGTACCTTCTTTTTCTGTAATCAATACAAATATGAAATATATTTTCTAGAAAATACTCTGATTCTGAATCTCGCCTGAAAGTTAAAAAATTAAAACGGCACATCAACTTATTTATTAACATATAGAATAGGCACGTATTTATGAACAACAATTAAATATAACTTTAACATAGAAGTTAGATTAATAAACTTTAAACTTGGTCTCTGACTGTCTCTCTCTCAGATGGCATCTCTGAAACCTCGGGTTCGATTTCCGATCGCGTCGAAATGAACAAAAACAACTTTTCTCTCTTGTCTTAGTCTGGATGTCAAGGAACATTCGTTGTTTCAGATTTCAATAACAGAAACAGCATAAATTTCTTCGGATCTAAGCAATGTGAGTGAACTTGTTTTATCTAGCCATAGGATATCTTAACGATGTTATGGCAATATTCGTTTCATTTTAATACTTTGATATATCTTTTTAGGGGTTAAATTACTAAGTTGGTAACACTGCTGCAAAATTCATTATTCTTTATTAATCGTTATTAAAGTACACAAGCGCCCGGGTGCGTTGCACTCCCCAGCACCATGGGTAAACACGGGCCTGAAAGTGTAGGCAAAAGTAGTGTAATGACATGAAATTTCGACCTAATTTTCCTAATATGTCATATCCCATGGCTAGAGTCACGTCCGGTTTCTGAATTGAGAAAAGTACAAAATTTCATCTGATTATTCTAAGTAGCTTGTGGCGTCTCATATTATATATTTATTTTTTATCTGTATAAATTTATTTATCAAATCAATTTATTTATTTACATTTACAGACACAATAAAAATTAAACTAAAACTTCTATTCTAAACAAGCCTTAGAAATACTTATCTAAATAATAGGTCTTTACCTATGAAATTACCATTCTGCCGTACTGGCCATTTCGAATCAAAATATTTTATTGGCTGATAATTCTAATTTCAAATAAATTTTATTTTAAAATTATGGAATTATTTTTCTAAAAACGCTATTTTGTGTTGTGTTTGCAACAATTTGTGTTTTGTTTTCTACGCTTTCAACATTTTTCGTCATCATGGATAAGTTAAAAATTCGAGAAATTATGGTATGTGAATACCGTCGTAACAAAGAGGCATAAGCGGCACCTAACATCAACGACATTATGGAGCGAAAACTACAAACGAACGCACCACCCGTTATTGGTTTGCCCGCTTCCGTTCTGGAAATTTTGACCTGACAAATGAACCCCGTGATCGTCCGAAAACTTTGGTCGACAATGACGAATTAAAGGCGATTGAGGAAGTTTATGAAACTCAATCTACGGTTGAATTAGTAACAGCTTTCGACATGAGCACCAAAACAATATTGCTCCATTCTGTCATATTGGCAAGGTAAAAAAGTTTGACAAATGGGTACCCCACGAACTCAAATATCGCCAGCGAGAAGTATGCGTCGAGACGTGCCTTGTACTGCTCAACACAAATGAAGGAATTCTGAACCTCATTGTTACTTGTGACGAGACATGGATCTTGTTCAACAACCGTAAGCGCTCGAGAAGTTGGTTGGACTCTGATTTAGAACCCAAACAATGCCCTAAACGAAAACTTATCCCTAAAAACGTGATGGTCACTGTTTGGTGGTGTAACGCGGGTGTAATTCAACACAGCTTCTTATCAAATGGGACGACTATTACTGCTGATGTGTACTGTGAAGAATTGAGAACAATAATGTAGAAGCTCACACCTCTCCAATCAGCATTGGTCAATCGTTCGACTCCACTACTCCTGCACGACCTCATACTGCATAGCAGACGGTCTCCATGCTACAAGAGCTGGGGTTGGAAGTTCTCCGACATCCACCATGGTCACCAGGCAAGCTACCAATGCGTTGGCAAAGATGCATAGATTGCATGGGTGATTACTTTGATTAATAGAATTAAAAAATACAGAAAAAAATGCGCTTCATTTATTTTATGAAAATGCAGTTAAAGACGTAAATAATAGATATTATTAATTAAAACAATATTATTTACAATAAATACATTAAAATAATACAAAATATTTTCAGACTTGAACTATAAAATGCATAGCATTAACCACACGCACGTATAGCTAACGCACTGTATATATACTTTGACTGTACTAGCTATTTAATGCCATCCTATTTTTCGTTTGCAACGCGATGACTATTCAAAACATGTAATTAACACGCCTTCCCGATCACCAGTGTGTGACTAATCACGACGCAAAGTGCACATCGTTCGCTCGCTCTCATACAATGTATGTATTTGTCTGCGCGTGCGCCGATTGTTATTTGAACTATAGTTTTTCATTTCAATTGGAATACTGCCAATTTCAGAAGGTGGAACTATCACAGCACAGCCAATTTGAGTTTTTTACGTTTTACATGGCAAAAAGTCCTAGTTTTATCAAACTGCTATCAACTGATCATTAAAAAAAATAAAATGAGAAACGAAATCCTGTTTGAAATGGCTTAAGTACGGTTTGAGACATGTTTAAAATTTAAATTCTCAATTCAAAAACCGGGTGAAAGCCAAAGAATAAGGCAGCGGCCCCGCAATCTCTGAAATAGAAAAAGAATATACTGGAACGGCTGTTTTACATGGTAGCGTAGTGGAAGCACAGTACAGCAGTGAGGGCAGCTACTGCTATTAACAGTAGTAATAAGGGCAGTGCCGCGGCCGCGACTAGTTGCTTGCTGTAGCTGCGAGTCGGCAGCGAGTCCAGCGACGGCGCGGACCAGCTCGCTTGTGGCCAAGTGCCGGCTTTAATCGAATGTGCCGACTTGCTAGTATTGGGTATCTCTGTCAGATACTCTAGATGTTCGGTCGAGCCCTCTCTGTATATAGTGTTGTACTGCAGAAAGATGTGAATTTTATTGTTATGCTAATTTAAAAAAGAAATATATGCTTAATGAAAAAAATCTTAAAACATCCACTTTGTCCCTGGTAATCTGAAGTGCATGTAGTAGAGGTGGGATTCAAAACCACGACCTTTCGCAGTTCGGGCGACTGCTTAAATTACTGAGCTACAGAATACCTAACAGGACTGATGAATTCTTCTAGCACTTGTTACTTTTTTGCTACTACAGAGCGTATTATTATAAATGTTCAGACAATTTACGCTCTCAAAAACGAAATCAAAATAAAACAAAGTGGGCCCAGTGTGGATTGGTGGGTATTAACGACTGCAGATGCAGCAGGAACCAACAGCTTAACGAACCTTCCGTAGCACTGAAGAGCTCACCCATCTTATGACCGGCTTAGGCAAAAGTTGCTTAACAACTGTATCGCAGACCGAGCGCGCTATTCACTGCGCCCTGCGCCATCGAGCTCCTCACTATATTATAGACTATATTACCTAGCCTGTCATCAGGCTATTTGTACTCAGTGCAATGGCACAAATCTTGCTTTCGTATGAAATGAAATTGAAATATAAAATTAGGATACCAGGCCATAATCCATAATGCGCACTCATTGGGTGTGAGACCAACGGCTTAACATGTCTTCCCACAGAATCCAGAAAAGAGATTACAAAGGCGATCAAGCGTACTCTGTAGGAGAACTGATGGCTTTACATTCGTCCACCATTCATCAGATGTAATATTAGACCAATTAGTCAAGATATACGCGCACACTTGCATATCAAACGCGTTCGTGAATCACTAAAAAAACAAAAAAAAAAAAATTATTTATTCAGGCAAGGCTGTTACAAGCACTTGTGAAAGTCGAGAGCTACGCCATCGGTTCGTAAATCTACGGCGGGAGACCTTGTATCGAGAAGAACCGGCAAGAAACTCGGCAAGGGCTGCTTTTTTCTCCCTGTTTTATTTCATACAGAGCGTCAAGATTAAAAAATGACTTCATTAAAATTTGAAGTCACTTTCCATTACTAAACATTGGGATCGCGTGGTAAAGTAATAATCATGATTGTTTTACAAGGACAAGGCTGTTCTATCTGTGTATTGTACCTTAAACCAGGGCTCTCCGACTACCCTGTCCTGAAAAGTATTGTTTGAAGCGTGGTTGGCCGACCTGGTAAAACCCACTGCGGAATACCCTCGGTGGGGATCCAATCCAATGATCGGCCCCTGAGAAAGTAGCTTAATTTACGTATCGCAAGACTGCGCCATCAGACTTCTCAACCTCTACTTTGTAAATATTAATTGAGAATTTAAAATACTACTTATATAGTATTTACCAGTTCAAAGTTGCACCAATCTAGTGTGAAGCCTGCATCTCTGAATAGTCTCTCGGAGGTGGTGCGTTTGTATTCCCGGGGGCAGCTGGGCACGCGCGATAACGGACGCACTTCCTCCCGCAACCACTCCAGTTGCTTTGAGAATGGTACAGAACTGCCCAATCTCACTACCAATCTAAGGAAATGTGTTAACGTTTACCAAAAACCAGAAATTGTTCTATATAATTAATAATTTAAACAAACAAAGTTCAAAAAAGTGACAAATAGAAGTAAAAAATTACAAATAAAAAATCCTGTCGCAGTCGGGCAGAGAATATATTAACTAGAACAATCTTTCATCTTTATCAATAGTTTAAATATTTCTTTTGGCTTTTTAGGTAGATTGCCTGAACATTGATGAGAATACGCTCTGTAGTAGCGAAAAAGTAAAAAGTGCTTGAAAAATTCGTCAGTCCTATTAGGCCCTGGATAGCTCAGTGGTTAGAGTGCCAGGGCCAAAGTGGATTTTTTGAGCATTTTACATTTAGAATATTTTTTAGTATAGCATTGTGAATGCAAGGTTGATCAAATTTATTAAATTTCATTTTATTAGTTTTATTGATATATTTCAAAAAGTGTTTAAAAAAAGTCATATTTTTACAGTATAGTCATATAAATCGGTGTATACTTTAAAGTCGGTTTACAAAATTTAACCATTCTCTTAATAAGTAGCAATAAGTAGCAGCAAAAAGGAGGTACAGACAATCTCGTTAGGTTTCTAGTAGTTCAATGAGGGAGTATTTTAAAAAAAACGAAAGCACTAAAAAACCACCACTAGATGGCAACCCCAGCAAAAGTTGATTTTTGTAGGAAACGAATAGACCAAAGAAAGTCATTTCCGTTCCTTTTAACTAACATATTAAAAAAATGAAATTTGAAAAGTACGATATTTAGATATCAATACAAATACGAAAAAGTACAAATAGAATATGAGTTGTTTATTGGGTTTTGAAAACTAATTTACTTTTAAACATTAAAGGAAACCGGAAGAGTTGTCATGGAGAAACCAAAAATGTACCGTAGCGACATCTAGTTTGATTTCGGGAACTAATGTGTTTTTACCTAAATACTTCCTCATTGGTAAAGTAATAAGATAGCGATAAATTTCTGCTCGCATTATAGAGTCTATGTTCTGCGCAAATGAAAATTCACCTTGCGTTATATCAGTTGGAATTTATTGTGCCTTATTTTCATACGTTAATAATATTTAAAGTAGGTCACCCTTCTCCATCGCTAGGCCTCAGCGGTAGACGTGCCCCTAAATCGATTGCTGAAGCCAGAAACGTTGTATACAGATCTTGGCTGCTTTCCATCCACAACCTTGTCTTCAGTATATCTTTTAAGCGTGTCATTCTGAAAGATATAGTTTTAAATATCAACTACATAATTTGTTTGTTATTTTAATGATTGTAATAAGCCAATAAATCAATTTTACCAATTATTGTTGGTAAGTATATTAACCTTAATTCGATGGTGATTTTCGAAATGTAGTGAAATGGTTTTTTACCATAAACTCATCAAATAACTTGAGGTAATATAATCCGAGAAAAGATCTCTGAAAATTTTCTTATTCTTGCCGAAAAGGTTGCTTTTAATTTATTATGAATTCAATTATCACCGATTTTTGTTTTTTTTGGTTTTAATATAAAAACAAGTTTAAATTTCCCGTTTCCTAATAAGAACTGAGTTGACATATAAGAAGGACTTTATATTATTAACGTGAGAAATCTTGTTTCAGTTGATAACGCATTGGATTGGATTGATAACAAGAGCAGCGGATTTGAGAAAATGGTCCTTTGAGCCGTAAAGCATATTAGTGTCAAACTGTTTTAAAACTTGCATTATCACGTAAATGGTTATTCGAAAATTTAAAGCCGATTAAGTTCTTCTAATGTTAGAAATTTTAATAAAAATTGTAACGGTATTTAGTTTGTGTCTTAATTTTTTTAGATTCTAACCTATGTTCATCTAATAGATCTTCGACGTTTAAATTGTCTATCTTCAATTCCACTTCATGCCGCGCCATATTTTCTTTTGACTTGATAACGAGAGACAAGAGAACACGTCGGGTTTCGTAATCCTGCCGGTTCAGACCGATAACTTCCAACTGGAAATAAAAAGATTTTTGTTAAGCCTTCTTTAAGCATTTGTTTTCTCGGATATTTATAATAATTTTTAATATCTATAACGTGGGTTACTCGTTTCATGTTGTTTGAAAATCTGAATTTATAATAGAACGCAAAATTACCGTAATAGGTGACTTGGTCCCTCGCGGTGGAGTGCCAAATATGAATCCTGAATGGTGCCGCCCGCTATAGATATATCGAAGCCATGATGGTAACTCAGGTTTGCCTTGCAAAGATGCGTGGAAACGATATTGCTGATCAAATTCTGTAAGGAAGCCAGTTTCTAATATAAATTATAGAATGTAAGTTTTGTAACTTTACGGTGGCATTTAAATCAGCCATCCTATTTACTGTAAGTTTTAAATGTCATGATTTAACTATAATCATTGTAAGATCGGTTGGCTGCATTATATATGTACATACTAGCTTTAGCCAGCGATTTTATATGCGTGATATAGTTTCTTTGAGCAGAATAATTTTTCTTTTAGAATACTTCTGTTATCAAATATTTGTTTATACTTATCTCATCAATTGCCTAAAAACAAATTTTGATAATGACAAATTTCCATGCAAATTTTCATCCCTTATTTCCACCTATTTTTCGCGATAAAAGGTAGCCTACGTCCGATCGTCGTGAAAATCTATGGAAAAGACCTATGCTCAGCAGTGGGCGTCTTACGGCTGATGATGATGATGAGTTTGCCAAGACATATGCAGTGATATTTACCAACTACATTTAATCATCATATAAAATATCGAATTATATGCTCTTACAATAAATATCGATTATCAATATATTGGAAATTAACAATATCACCGAAATAAATATAGATATTTCATCTCCAATATTTTTATCCAAGCCTACTCCGCAGACTCATGAATTTTCCGGATCGTGGGCACAGCAGTGTATCCTGGACCGTAATATTCCGGACATCACTCGAAAAAATTGGATTCCGGGACCTGAAAATTCAGTGTAGTGCACAAACGCCCATATACTGTGCACGCGAGCTCGCTTGTTATGTCATCGCATCCCTTGCTTAAAACTTATTTTTACAGATCGAGTTTGAGTCCGTATTGTGTGATGCTGCATTATTTAAACATTATATTAATGCCATAGACAAGTTTATAAAAAAAAGTTTTTAGGAGTTGTTGAAAAACCACGCAGGACTGGTCTATAGCGACGACCTGTTATTTAACATCCTACGCAAGTTGCGGTTCCGCAGCCGCAGTGGTCTCTTTCCACATTAACATAGACATCGTGGTCAATAGGTTTATTTTTAGTGTTGATAAATGCTTTACGTGTTCAAATAAGATTCATTTCATGAATTAATTAAATTATGAATATATTTTTTAAGTTTTCCATTAACAACACTTCATTATTATATCTTTCTATTCTATTCTTACTATATTTATTTTTGAGGTTTTTTTTTTTTTATTTATTAAAATTAGCAGTAAAATTTAATTATTTACATTTGTGTACCTAATTTAATTAGGTACCTAATAATGTATCGTCGCCGGTAGCATAATATAGAGCAGTTGCCCGGATTGCGAAAGGTCATGGGTTCAAATCCCATCTCAAATGAATTTGAACTCTTCCTTCACTAATTTTATTTATTGTTGAAAATTTACTATTACATAGTCACATTCGTGGTAACAGTATTGTTCTTGAAACTTTATTATCTATATATAGGAATATTTTTACAAATAAATCTAATTACGCTAACCGCAGAAATAAAATTACCCACTAACCTTGATAAGTCCAGTTAAATAAATTGGGACTGATTGGTATAGCAAACATCTCTGTTTCCACAGCATTATGTACGTGATTAGATGTTGCAACTATTGTTACTAAAAAGGCCCACAACAAAAAATACACGAACGACAGCATCTGCAAATAAATAACAGTAAAATAGTTTAACTGATTTTAAACAGGAAGATGTTCCATTCATGATGTTCGACTGTGTGTTATTTTATATTGTACAAATCTTAATTATTTTAGTAGTAGTAGCAGTAGTTTCGTCCATGGGACAGGCTTAATTATTTTAGAAAAAAAAAGTTTTTTATTTTTGCACCAGGGCAGCCGTAAGTATCAAAGAGCAGCAGGTATTAATAAATATATACATACTTTTTGGAGTTATCCAACTCCTATCATGATTTCCCTCTTTACGGTATTAAGAAACTGCAACTGTCGCAAAAGACGACCTATTTCACTCGAATAGAAACAATGCAATCGATTTCTATTTTAACAGTTTACAAAAGGTTACGGGCTGAATACGGATCGCACATGTGCAGTAAAAGGAACGCCCCACGGCCACGCAGGGAGGTACTCTATCTGTGTTTAGAGAAAGTAGAATGAACTCCTTTTTTAATGAAATGTATAGTAAGTAGGTTTTTATTTTAAATTATTTTGTTAGTTTTTACGCAAATGAGGCAAATAAATTAATTAATACCATAATTTCCTTGCGCCAGCATAGAAACTTATTAATATAGACTAACAGTTGCCAAGATATAAATATTTTGACAAGAAATATGGTTTTTACGTGGTTAGACTTCCTCAATTATTTACGTTATTATGTTACCTTTGATAAAAATAAGCAAATACGTCCCTGAAAACTGGGCGTGACGTAAATCCTGTATGTACGTCATTGGTTATTAGACGGCTAAATGTAGATGCTGTTTTCAAAGTGAAGTTACGTTTCGTTTCATAAACACTAGACGAAGTAAATGTGTGGTAGATAAAGTTTTATGTATATAAATGAATTTATTCAAATTAATTTGCTATGAACTGTTTAAGAATATTTAATTATTAGATAATATTATCCTTTTATTTATTAATAATAGTGATTTTCGTTAGAAAACTGAGAACCAATAAATTCAGTCGGATTATATTCTGTTTATACTCTACGTGTGTGGGCGTCAAATTGTCATTCGCTCATTTTCATTTGCACAAATGTCAAAAAGGGCTAGCACTAAACGGGCGAAATTGCAATTAAACTTTAAAATAAGGTTTTAAGTGCGAAAATATCAAACGTGACTTCAATAATGTATTGTAAATATTTCATAGAAACGGCACAAACCCGCCAAATTGCCTAAAATAGCAAATGTTCATCGCTGTGTAGACATTTTTATTAATGCTCGTTTTGGCGCAATTGTTTTTGGTATAAAATCGTTAATAATACCATGTTGAAGTTCAAAAAGATGGGATCGGATAAAGTGCCCTTGCTACTTGTTACTGCAAATGTGGGATCAATATTTGAGGATGTGAGTATAACGAAAAATTGACATGTCATTATTTCGATTAAACACTGCATACAATTAACTAATTTAATTAAAAGGTCAAGGCACCGTCACTTACGTAGGTGTCCTTAGTATACAACCTAAAGAAACTCCACTCCAAATTAATATGAATATATTTTAATTATTATTTTCATTAACTTTTAATTAACTAACACTTAATGACAACATCTCAGTTATGTCTGTTACCAGTTTTAAAGTAGAATGTTGTTTTTTTATGAAACGGAGAAAACAAGATCTTAAGTATTGTGTATTTACATAGAAACGGCAAACTACTATTACTTAATATACAACATTATTATTTCTGTGATCCTCATTAAAAAAATGCATATAATGAGATATTTATATATGCTTTATTGCACAACAAAAAACAATTACAATTGGCAGACTTAATGCCTTCTCCATCTGTCAAACAGAGTTATGAACAGAGAACTTATAAGAGCCGTGCAACAAATAGAAAAATACAAATGATGTTACAAAGTAAAAAATGTCTGCACTGATTAAATTACATACAAATCCCATTACACATAAATATCATTAAGTTTCTTTACTTTACTTTTATTGGTATATTTTTTTTTTTATTTTATTATTTTAACATTGTATAGTTCCTCTTAGCTAAGGGTAGCCTGGTACAATTTACTACCTTAGCAATAAGGCCACCTTTTGTGTCCATGTTACTTGTAATATGTGTTTTTATATCAATGTTTACTGTTTGCAATAAATTATATATCTTTTTTTCATTCATACATATACCATAAATATATAAACATGCATAAACATAAAATAGTAAATAAAAGTCTATAAAAATCTCTGATTAACATTGTTACTGGACATGAGAGTTCAAGAAGTGATCACATAGTAAACATTTGAAAGCTATAAAAGTTTAACAATGACTGATAACTTTGATTCCTGATAATGAATGATGGATCAGTTCATGTGATTCAATAAATACTTGTATCAAACTATAAATATACTATACTATACTATACTATAAAATTTACAATATATGTTAAAATGGTGTACCATTTATTACATTCATTTTAGGTAATGGATGAAATTCTTTTGAGTTTTGATTTATGAATAGAATTGTTATTGCCTTTTCCAACTTGAATATCTGATAATATTAACCCATTGTAATTATATATTGGAGTGTGGAGTATTATAGTATACTAAATAACAATCATGCATGTTTTGAGCAAAAAGTTTAAAATTGAAATAAATAAAAAATCTAAATTCTATGTTAGGACAAAAAACCTTTCATGATTACATATTTATAAATATTTAACTTAGCAACTTCTGTGGTCAAGTTGCTCATACACTGCTTTTCACTGTTGCCATCTCTGAGATCCTGGAATTTATTCCTGGCCAGGTCAATTTAGAAAATTAACTTGTTTGTTTCGAGTCTAGATAGTTGTACGTTTGTTGTTACATATTTTCATGACACTACAGTTTTAGTTAGATATGGAAAAAGCACCACATCATTATGTGTAACGAACCATGGGAATGGATGTTTTAAGGAAAAATTTTTTTTAGTATGTAGTGCATTTGAAAAAAAAACCTAACCAAAGCTTTGCAATTATAGACAAAATGTATAAATGACATTTTGTCTATAATTGTGATGAATTTAATAATTGTTTTGTCTGCAATAAATGCAGACAAAGCAATTAATAAAGAACATCACATACATTATTCTTGTATTATGGAGTATCTGAGACAACAAAGGTACTACAACACCCAGACCAGAGGCAATATAAAAAAGTCTATTTTCTACTTTGATCTGGCCAGGAATCGAACCAGGGACCTCATAGATAGCCACACCGACGTGCGAACGACTCTGCTACGAAGGTAACAATTTGATTTTGCCTTTTAATTGTACTCGTAAAATGTGATTCATTGGAGATGGCAATGAAATATTTTAACTTTGGCATATTAGCCATTAACCCTTGGAAATCTTCCGATTTTTTGTGCACAGTATGTGTGTTTTTATAAGTGTATGTGTGTGTGAAAAAGCAGAATGGTGTACTGCAAATGCATTATATCAATGTAACATAAATAATCCACTGATAAGCACTGTGTGTCAGCCGTTATTAAATATTGTTGTCCTCGAAAACTCTGATTAAAGGCACTCCAGACTATTTTCATAATTAGGTTTTTTCTGCCATCCTATGAGTTTAATAAATAAATTATCATCACTGAATTTTCAGTTTTACTAAACTAAATCTCAGCAGTTTTTTTTTCGTAATTTCCCTGTTTAATTTGCAGTTAACAAAAATAAAATAAAATATGATAACCTTTTCCCTTCCATGAGGTCTTTGCAAATCTACGTCAGAATACGCCATTTGAGTGTTTATTAAAATAAAAATTATAAATTTACAAAATATGTCGTCCATTACCGTAATGTAGTTTTTGTTAAGTAATTTTAAATTATACAGGGTGCAACAGCACAACTTCCTTTTTAAAATACGTGCTATTCAGTCTGCTGACTAATGCCGTAGTGGAGCCCTATTGGTCCGTTCAAAAAGCGGGACTATAATCGGTCGGTTACAATCGGGGACGGTCCAATCGCCATAGCGTGTTAGAACCACAGGTTGGAACAGCATGATTTTGTTAACTATTCGGGCTAATGATTTCGATTTGTTACCGCATTTTAGAGCAGTAAATTTTCGGAATAGCTTTAATTTTTGGCCCATTTGGCAGTTTACTGGAAATCAATTGTGGTCAGAGACAAACTGCAACTGAGACAAGGCGAAGTCTTATTATATTATATGGAAATATAAATAGCGTTTTGCGGAAAATCATGCATTACCCGATTGATCTGTTAGGAGAACGTGTGTCCGAAAATTCAAGAGCATCGATGTGTTTCACTTCCTTGAATACCTCCTATTTGATCTTCAGAACTATTAATTTATATTATAAAAACGAGGTGTTCTACTGCGACTTTGCCCACGTCAATTAAAGCCTTTCACCTGTGTATGATGTAACTACACGTTAGTGTAAAATTTTCATCGGAAAATTAATCCGATTTATCTCCGGCAGTAGTTGCCGGAGATTAACCCCTAGATACAAAGAAATGCAGTTAGAAACTTTACCTTTTTATAATATTTTTAAAAATAATATATTTATTTAATCAAAGTATAAACCATTGGTATCTTGCACTTTTGTCATCTCATAGGTAGTTCATTGATCCTATTACTAAAAAAACCATTCGGACGGGAATCAATCAAATCTTTGAAGGCGATTTGCACTGCCCTGAGTTGAACTTTCCCTTGCAAGAAGTTATTCAGATTTCGAAAAAAATGTTAATCTGTAGGAGCAAGGTCCGGAGAGTACGGTGGATGTCTTAGACATTCCAATTAAAGCTCTTCTAATTTGGAAGTCGTCTGTTGTGCAGTGTGTGGTCTAGCGCTGTCGTGATGTGGCAGTGACGTAGAGCGATTAACCAGCCTCGGTTGTTTAACAGTTAGTTTTTCCAACATGGTTTGTAATTGCTGACAATAGACGTCTGCCGTAATCGTCTGAGCAGATTTGAGAAAACTGTAATGAACGACACCGGCACTAGTCCACCAAACGCTTAAAAGTAACTTTTTTTGGGTCAATTTTCGCTTGGGGCAGGGTGGGTTGGCATGCCAGGGTCCAATCATTGCGATGACCGCTTCCGATCATCGTAGAGAATCGACTTTTCATCACAGGTAATGATTTGATTTAAAAATCCTTCATTATTGTGCCAGTTAAGTAATGTAACGCAGCAGTCGAAGCGCGTTTGCCGGTTTGCTTCACTCAATTCGTGAGGTACCAACCTTTCAAGCTTTTTAATCTTTCCAATTTGCTTCAAGTGGATTAAAACAGTTTTATCACTAACACCGCAGCCTGCAGCTAACTCGGACATGGCTTGCGATGGATCCGCTTCCACAATAGCCTTCAATTCTTCATTATCAACTCGGGTCTCCGGCCGTCCACGGGGCTTGTTCTGCAGGTCGAAATTTCCAGAACGAAAACTTTGGAACCAAAAACGCAGTGTTTTCTTTTGCGACATAACCTCCATATACATCATTAATTTTTCAAGCCGTTTCCTCAGCACTGGTGCTACGGAGGAACTCGTACTGGTAAATAATGCGATATTTCAAATTTTCAATTTTTTATACTGGGTGACATAAATAGGACAAACAGAAGAAAAAAAAAATGAATGCCGCCTAACGAAACACAAATACAATGTGTAAATTTGAATTTCCCAAAAGAAAATTGTGATTAAAGTGGCCAGTATGACAAAACGCCAATTTCATATATAGGGACCTAATATTAGTGTAGAAAAGCACTTATATTTACAAACTTTTGTTTGACTTAAGACTTTTATAATAATCACGTATCAGTCTCGGCACAATTAGTTTGTCCGATGATGGGCATTGAAACGAAATCTAATACCAATAAAACCCAATACCTTGACGGTATTGAGATCAAAATAACGGTTTCTTGATAATATCACAACATAAAAATTAATGGTGTAGCAAGGTGAAAGATGTCGAGTCATAAAGTGATTTTTTTTTAATGCCAAAGAATGTCGCCACTCGCCAAACGATTTCATCATAGATACTGTTTTAAAAAAGTTTCAAGTTTCTAGTCCCAATTTTTGCGTTTTGTCTAGCGGCATCCTATGAAGATGCAATGAAAATGGTTTTTCATTGTCCCAATTTTTGCATCTTGTCATTTTGTGATACATCTTCACCCTATTAAGATGCATCGCATAAACTAGTCTCTGTTTTGTACCTTACTAATAGTTTGTGAATCTCGTTTTCAAATGGCCACTGCAATTATTATCATTGTCATTACGATACGTTAGTGAAAAAATAATCCAATATCACTTATAGTTTATTTAGACAACTAATGAAAAGGAATATCACTTATACTTTATTTAGACAACTCGAGTTCCTAGAGGCTCTTGAGACGACGCCAAATACCTAAACAGTCAAAGATTTTAACACATTGGAACCAATAAAAATTAAATAGCTGTTGTTTAGTTTGAGTTTATATTTTCATTGCGTATAAGCCAAAAGACTCGCTATTCATTTCGCATAGGTCCCACGGCTACAAAGTGATTCACATTTTTCCTAAACATGGAAAATATTGTGGATTTTTATTTTTATCAATCGAAAATTTTTTTACATTCCCTTTTTGGCTGTGGCAAAACCCTAAGAAATATAATCATCATCATCATCATCAGTCCTTTTACGTCCCCACTGCAGAGGATCAGGCCTTCCTTATGGATGGTTAAGGAGGATGGGCCATGACCCTCCACGCTGGCCCAATGCGGATTGGAGGGTATTAACGACTGCAAATGCAGCCGGCACTAACGGCTTAACGTGCCTTTCGAAGCACGGAGTAGCTCGAGATTTTAATTTTTTGGTCACCCATCTCGTGACCGACCCTTGCGAAAGTTGCTTAACTACAACGATCGCGGGCCACGACGCTTATCCATATGCACCGAGCTACTTAAGCATAATGAATTATTAAAAAGTATAGTAAATTATTATATTTAATTATTATACTTAAAAAATCCATTTTGTCCCTCATGGATCGAATCCCATCTCAGAGTGCCTGGACCAATGTGGATTTTTTAAGCTTTTCATTAAGAATATAAGTATAATGAAGTTTTCTCATTTTTAATAACAGTTTATTTGGACGTTATTATTTGTCTAAAACCAAAGAAAATTTGCCAATGTTGGAAGTAATGGTTCCGTTATGTAAAGCAAGGGGACTTAAACGTGAGTCGTATAGTCGTGTACAGAGTTTTTACCATGATCTTACAATAAAATCTGAAGATATATTAATCAGACCTATATCTAGGGAAGCAATCTTGCAATTAACTCTATGAAAAATAAAAAAATCCAATCGATTGATAATTCACAGTTTTGGGTTGATAAAAGAATATTACTCAAAAACGCGTAAATTTATAAATTTTGAAAATCGAATGTAGGTCGCGTTTAGTATCATCCCGTTTCGGCCACTGCAATTGCATCGCATAAACAAAATTCCATTCTCCATTGTAATCATTACCAAAAGCTATTTCTTTATTAATAACGTAGGTGCTGTGGAAGTTATCATATTGGTGCCATGATTACGTTTAGTAGTAGGCTTAACTGTGCATTTCGTTGACGTAATATTGGGTATTGTGTGTAATTTATCTTGCGCTACAACATATCCTGTGTGATAACATTCTAATTAGGTCCATATAACGCTACCAAACAGTTTTATCCAATTTAAGTTTTTATACATTGGGTAGTTGCTAACAGTTGCCTGATACGAGTCTTGTTTGTCTTTGACCTTTTTGAAGTCTTTAGTAAACTCACATTGTTTGCTACATACTAACTCAATTTGTTAGTAATTAGATTATAATTTCAAATGTCTTTAATTATATGAACTATATTAAAATGTAGTTTCTATATGACAAAGGTTCACAGAGGAATTCTGAAATTGTTAGGGGCTGTGAATATCTGACCGTCAGAACCGAAACAGACACAGAAAAATAGAACATAAATTATATGATATGCAAACAGGATATATATATATAGGTAATAATAGTTTGCATATATATATATATGTCGGCGAGAAGGCGCTTCGATTGTGCGAAACGCCATCTGTCACCTGCAGCTGTCATCTGTCAAGATCTATGGTGCTTTGCGAAACGTCAAGTTATGACATTGACGGCTGTCATCGCTTGGGAGTGGTCTATGCTTGTTCGAAGATGGCACTTTTTACGTTGTGCGGCCATATTGAGCGGACGCAAGCGCAGAACTCTCCGCGTTTCGTATTGCAATTCGTTTGCATCGAGTTATTATTAATGTACTCCGATTAGATAATTAAGTAATTCAACTAAATAACTGATTTGTGATCTATATGCGATCTTATTTCGAAGGAATATCTCGACCACTAGTCAGATTGCGGATGTTGACTAACCTAACTTTCCGCCGGCCCCGCATGACTTTCCGACATATATATATATATATTACGGTGATTCTGTCATGTACCTTCAAACACATTTAACAAATCTTCCGTTGGATTCGCAGAAGTTTTCGGATTATGATTATATTAAATCTAGCTAGCTTACTTTAACAATAACTTAAGAACGTTTAGGTTATCCGTCATTTATCAAATTTTAGAATCTATTGAAAAAGATAAAGTTAACACTGATAAAATTCCTCTGACTCTAATCTTTTTACATTCTGAAGTAGGTAAATTTCTTTCAGAGAAATAAGTTTCAACTTTTACGTGATAATCTTTCAGCTACATGATGGTAAAGTTCTTGTCCTGCGTTACAGGGTAGTATCTTGAATTGAAATGGATGGTGACGTCTGGTGACGTCACACGGAAAACAAAGCTACCTAGTGTCGTCATTGATGGTGACTTATTTTTTACTAGCTTTCGCCAGCGGCTTCGCCCGCGTGGACCCTAGGGAAATGTTTAGTGGGATAAAAAGTATCCTATTATCTAAGTCAGCTAATACCCTATCTATATACCAAATTTCATCAAAATCCGTTCAGTAGTTTCGGGGTGATTGACCGACAAACATCCAAACAAAGAAACTCACATTTATAATATTAATAGGATAAACACATTCTTGATAATAGCAAATTAAATTTTATGAAGAATTCAGTTCATTAAAGTGTACTTTAAAGTGTAAAACCAATATAAGCAATAACTATACATATAAAACTTGTCGAGTAGGCATAGTAAACTAAACCCGTTAAGTATTCAAATTCAAATTTATTTATTGGAAAACCCACAGAATGCTATTACGTAAAAAATTATCACTATTTGAATAGGTGAAACCAGACCTAACAGGTTTTTATTAGTAAAATACGTAATTGAGAATAACAAAAGAAAAAAAATATTACACGTACACTGTTCCATACTTTAAATAAAGTGAGATGAACTGGTTTATGATATGCACCCATTTGTTGCTTTTATATAAGAACCTTTTTTCGCGAATAGAAGGAGCATAGCCACAAAACTTAAAATCTTAACTTCACTTATGTGAAGTGAGTTTCGAAATGACATAGGAAAATAGCATGTTAATATCTCAGACATTGGAATAAATAAAATTGGAATCAATAGAATTTCTATACTAAATGACGTGAATTCGGACATATGAGTAAATTCGAATTCGGGTCTGCATTTTTACAGAATCTCAGGGCAAAGGTAAATATTAAGATTAATTTTAAAAATTTGCACTCTGTGAGATTAGGTATTTTGAAGCTTCCCGAGTTCTCGACAACTTGTTCAAGGTCACGAGTCCACAATACTGTGTTGAAACCACGACTAACTATTCATTATCGATTCCTGAACATTTTAACATGACTGACCAAGAAAAGAAGTCTGTTGTGTTTAGAGTTAATGTATGTATGTGAGATTTTTATGCCACCATAACTTTTGAAAATACATTACGGATATGAATGTAAAGGGCATCTTGAGAAACGTTACATTATCCCCAGTGACCAAAAACTACAAAGGGTATCAGTGACACTGGCTATATTAAAAAAAAGTATTACGCCGTTTTAAAAGTATTTTTTTTTATTATAGCAATATGGGTATCAAATTAAATATATTGATTAGTAAATTAAAAATATATAATCTCTATATAAGTATAAATTACTGTTCACTAAAAGGAATAAAATGTAAATAAAAAAAATTAAGAAACACGACTGTTAAAATTTAATTAAAAAGAAACAAGTTTAGCCATATAGGTAAACAAAATTCTCATTTCAGTTGATGGATTGTTCTGTGGAACATTTGTAATCTAAGAGAATATTGTAATATTTGAGAATTTGTTTAGCTAAGCTATAATACAACTTGTTTCTTTTATTTTTAGTTCAATTTGGAGGTCGTGTTTTTTAGAGTACCAAGAATCGAAGTAGATGCTTTTGTAAGAGATAGATTATATAGCCAGCATAGCCATTATTAGAGCAAAATGATATTACAATAAGTAGTTTTATAACCTTTTCTACAAAGGCTGACGTGATTAATTTCCTCTGATTATTTTCATTATCTTAAGTTTTCACTTTTCACAAGGCAAAAAGTCCTAGTTTTTTATCAAACTGCTATAAACTGATAATCCTATTAATATTATAAATGTCAATAAATATTAAAACCAAAATCAGATACGAAAACCTGTTTAAGTGACATTTAAGTGCAATTTGTGACGTATGATAATAATATAAATATTCAATAAAAATATTCGTCCCATATTCTCCGTCGATGATTTCGGAATATTTTCTTCGTCCATCTGAAATATGATTTTTTTCTTGGCATGATCCATTATGAAACATTCTTATTATCACCATATCATTAGTGCTGAAAAGTAGTAAATTAGAATTATGTTAAATTACCTGTGCCCCCGGTTTCATCCGCGTGGAAAGTAGCTTCTTTACTTCTTTACTTATGGGTCGATGGTGATGCAATTCTATATCGATGAGCGATATCGCACGAATCGCACGGTCTTATAAAATGTATGGAGGATCGCAAGTTTACCCATAAGTTTGCATAATCTGTCAATATTGGTAACAAATCTCCTCGATATCGAATTGCATGTACAAAAAATTGATAATTGCTTGAAATTCGAAAATTAATACCAGTTTATACATTTCAAAACAAAAAATAGTAATAATATTAAGCTTCATATAAAATTAAATAATATTGAAATCGAAGATGTAAAAACATCGTCATTTTTAGGTATAAAAATGGATTTATTAACTGGAACTTAGGTACATATCGACGAAATAATATCATATATGGATATGTTCTAAACCGAATCAGACAATTGGTATCAAAACAAGCTGCACTTTCATGGCATAATTGTGTAGGGAAATTCGGCTGTCGTGGTTTACAGAGCCTTAAAATAACAAAAAAAAAATGCATCAGAGCCATTTCTAGAGCAGGATATCTTGACAGTTGTAGACCATTATTTAAAGTATTACATATATTGCCCCTTCCAAGATCCCTTTCCACATTTACGAAATGTGTGTTTTTGTATATAAACATTGTAACTTATTTAAAACAAATAACGACTTTGACTGTAGAGGCAGAAAAGGTGACAAATTCTATATACCGTCACAGAGGCTCCATGTATATTCAAGCAACTGTTACTGCATGGTAATACGTATTTTCAACAAATTACCGACAGACATTAAAAGTTACAGTTTAATAAATTTAAGAAAGTAGTATAAAATTTATTAGAATAGAATAGGAGCAATATTTGTACGCTGACCAAGTCGGCAGAATTTGTGTGCATTCTTTAAAAAATATCATTATATTTGTGACCACTTTCTTGCAAATAAATATTTCTTTTCATTAACGCGTTTGATCTGTGATTGCGGAGGTTGAGCGACTATGCAAAGGCCGAGATGAGTGACCAAATTTTTTTACATGTTATTAAGTAAGTGTGCATAGTGCATACGACAAGAGAAGAAAAAAGAGAAATCCCGCTACGCCCCGATTCACCCACCGACCCCTCCACTCAGCCAAATAAAAAAGATTGATCACCCATCCCATTACTGGCCTATGCGAACGTCACTTAATCTTCGTAATCGCAAATTAAACGCTCTAGCGTCGGTACTAATAGTACACATAGGACTAGAGAGCAAAACCCGGCCATACCCCGCAGCGCCTGTCAACCACCTCCACCCACAGTTAAATAAAGAAAAGAATCATCCATCCGATGATCGGCCTTTGCAAAAGGAGCTTAATCTGCACGGATCTCCGATAAATCGGTCAAATAAGATACGTGCAATTTAAATCGACGATCGTTTCGATATCGGTCAAATAGCATCGAGCCATGAGTAAAGAATCTATGTTACCCTTATTATATAAGCCAAGTTCCAGTGAAAGTCCCGTCAAAATCGGTCAAGCCGTTTCTGAGGTTAGCCGGAACAAACAGACAGATAGATAGACAAAAATGTAAAAAATGATATTTTTGTATATGTAACATTTGCCTTTACATACAAAAATATATACCTAGATCGAAAATGGCGCGAAGAAATTCGACACAGATCAAACGTTGAGGAGCGCTCGCGCGGTACTAAGCTCGGTTGGCCGATGCGTTGCATTTTTTAGTGATTATGCAAAAAAACAAACATTTATAGTTTTTATTGAAATAAGATAATTATTTATGCTTTAAAATTATAAAATCTTTATTCCTTATGAAGTTATCATTATTCCGGTTTATAATATAATAATCTTGTTTAATAATATTATTATATAGATATGAGAAATTCGCAGTTAACTTGAATCAAAATTTGATGTTTTTTGGTTTATAATATGCTTTTTTTTTCTATATTTAGCGGCCTCGAAATTTTTAAAATCAAAAACAAAATTAAATCAAAATCAAAATTATTTATTCAGTCTAGGCTGTTACAAGCACTTGTGAAAGTCGAGAGCTACCCCTGTTTTATTTCATACAGAGCGTCAAGATTGAAAAATGACTTCATTAAAATATGAAGTCACTTTCCTTTACAATATTAGAAAATATAAGAGTAAAATAGTATTTTGTCATAAACAATTTAATATACATGAAAAATGAGCCATATTTAACACCAAACAGTTTTGTCATTTAAATATTCATTTACAGAGCGCTTAGTGTAAGTTTTTTTGACGTTCACTGTCGATCGTGAGCGCGTTAAGATTTTAGTATGGAATCCGGCACAGCGCCCCTAGCGGTAACTATCAAGAACTACAAATCTCCATACAAATTCTTAACGCGCTCACTAGTGAACGCGTTAGCGCAAAACTTACACTTACCACTCAGTATAACTAGCTTTTGCCCGAGACTTCGTCCGCGTGATATAGTTACTTTGGGCATCATATTTTCCAAAAACGCTGTTGTTTTTTGAGCTGATGATGAAATTACCTTGATGTTTAAGTTCGAAAATAGTACAACAAAATACCAACGAATGTCCAATATGTTCCAGCACTTTATCTTTGAAACTTTATACACTTAACAGTTCTGAAGTTTACAGAAAACTTAATCGAAAACGTAATCTATGCAAAATTCTTTGAAAGAAACGTTACCTTAGAATAAACGCCATCTAGGACACAGCGCCATCTATTGGGTGTATTTGCAACCTAGATGTCAAACAATGGGTATGTTCCGATATACACTGCGACCACTGAACAGTATGACGTCAATTTAGTATACTGGAAGCCCGTTCCTTTATAGCTAGTAGCGTTCCTTTATATATACTGGTGACTTTTTAAAACGGAACGCAGTCCAGTATACTGTTAATCCAATTTTTGGCGCCATTTTCAAATTTGTTAATGCAAGGTGAATATAAATATAAAGATTACCTCTTTTCAAGAGAAAATATTATAAAATTGGAAAATTGTATAAAAAAATTATTTATCCATCTTATAATAAACGTAAGTATTTTTTTTTGTTTATTTAGAAACTTATCATTTTCTGATTCTGTTACGACTGATCACGTGATCAAAAGCACTGCGAGCACCTTACCTCGAAATCTCCAGTGCTCACAGTACAAATATGGTGGCAATTTATGACGTCATGAATTTCCCTAGGGTACTGTAGCAGTGTACTGGCAGTCCATAACGGAACGGATTTTTCAGCAGTAAGACCACTGCGCAGTGCTCGTAGTGTATATCGGAACATACCCAATATTGAAGATTTTATCTATGAATCAACGTACATCGCCATCTATGAGAACTTCATAAAACTAAACAGTAAATAAACACTTTCTTAAGAAACAATTAATTAGTACATTTTATTCGTTTACATTCACGACATAAGCGAACAATTGAGATGATAACTATCCTATCCAGTAAGTTAGACCAAAATACAGGTACATGTGAAATTCGATTGAAATCGGTTCAGTAGTTTTGGAGTTTATTGGCAACATACATCGTGACACAAAATTTTTATATATATAAGATATCCTTTTCAATGCAGTTGCTCATAAAGCGCTATTTTTTTATCCATTGTAAACATCGAAAGTGAGTCTTTAAACACGTGTTTAATAGAAATGTACTGAAATCCTTTACTGCACACGTGCTTAAAAGTATTTTTTTAATTTTTTTTTTGCCGAGCACCAAAGAAATTTAAAAAAAAATTATGAAAATATCTCAAACTTTAGAGGCAAAAGTATTTCAAGGAGTATAGAACTAATATATTCAAATAAAAATGTATGGCACGAAAACATGTTCAAATATCACGTTTAATTTTAACAAATAATTTTTACCTTTAATACATACTTAGTTTTATTAACCTATATATTTGTTTTATTTCCTCGCAAAAAGCATTGAAAAATGTTGTAAGAAACTTGAGCGTTAAAGGTTTTTCGAATTCGTGCCAATGAAAACCCTCGCTACGCTCGTGTTTTCAATTTGGCCCTTATTCATAAAACCTTAGTTTCCGCACTCGTATCTTAAATAACTATTACTGAGTAGACAATTCTTAATATGGATTTTAAGCTTAGGTAATGGTAAATTTAAAATTTCCATAGGAATTTTGTTATAGTAGTGTATACCTTGACCCATAAATGATGATAGTACCTTCTTTAGTCTGCATGACGGCAAAACAAGTTTATCTTTGTTTCTAGTATTCAAATTGATATGATTATGTTTAGTGTAATTGTTAATATTGTTTCTAACATATAGTATACAATTGTATATGAATTGTGAGGCCACTGTTAATATCCCAATTTCTTTGAATTTATTTCTATTTGATGTTCTTGGACCCAATTGATAAATAGCCCTTATTGCTCTTTTTTGTAAAATAAATATAGACTCTATATCTGCAGCCATACCCACATCAGAATGCCATATGACATAGCACTATGGAAATAACTAAAGTATACTGTTCTAGCGGTATCTACATCCGTAAGTTACCTAATTTTTTTTATTGCAAAGGCAGATGAATTTAGTTTTCCTGCCAATAATGAAATAGCACTTTCAAAAACTACGAACTATACGACTCTTATATAGAGATATCATTCTATTTTTTTATTTCATTTGTTTAGCTCAATCCAGGAGCACAAAAGAGTGTCTACCCATTTTATAAAAATCTTTCTCAGCTATTTTGGGGTTAATTTAAAAGATAAGCAACATTTTTAAAAAATATTTCCGCTACGAACAAATGCAACAGTTATTCTGCACTATTCAACAAGTCAACATTATTCATATATTTTTGTTTCCGAGGTTTTACGCAAAAATGTTGACAAGTAATGGGGCTCATAGGACTTTTTTTTAAATTTGTAGTTACACATCACGTAACAAAACTTGAAAATGTAAAATACATCATTTATGTAATTAAAAATGTGTACGATTTTTTGGTATACGTAATTAAAAAAAACCGTTTTGGCCTCGCCATTGACTGACCTAGTAAATTTCACTATCTGCAATATATGTAACTGAGAATTCAATGAACTCCTGTCACTGTTGAATTTTGAAGACAGAATTTGTTCTCTTATAGTGTTTTTGTTTCCCGTAGCCGTCAGTAATGCTACCGATATGGACGTCGGAGTTCCTCCAAGCGGTCGCCCGCATGGACCCAAAGTTCATTGCCCTCCATCTTCAAGAAGTGGGGGGCAAAGCTTATGAAAAGTCTATGCAGTACGTTCAAGATTTCGTGCAGAGACTGTGCGATTGTCCAGAATTGAGGCTGTATGACAAGATCAGGATATTCCTGGACGAAGATTTTAGCTCGCCCGAGAAGTTTACAGTGAGTTCATACTAAATATGATTACGTTATATATAATATTGCTTTAATAGCATCAAACTGATCAGGCGTTACCGTGTAGAAATCTATGTGTACTGAAACGCATCAACAACCGTTAGCGCATTCGGTTGTTGAATGATTTACTTACTAAACATTACAAAAAATATCCTAATTCCAGTTTTATAGCACGGTCGCCGAACAGAAAGAATTTCGTACAATGACCCAGCTCTACATATCTCTTTCATTCGTGTGTAGACATATTGCTGTTGCACTCGCACAGATGCATCAAGCAAATTTTGTCATGGTAAAGTGAACCTAAAATGTTAACGATATCTGTTTTACTAATATTTCAGGCATTAGGCAACATGTACTTTGCCCATTCATCGTTAACTGACCTGAAGATATGGGACTTCGATCTGAAGGCATACGTTGACGTTCAGGGCAAGGAGGTGCACAGCGGGAATATTGAGAAGGTCACCACTAAAGAGAAGGCCAAGTTTCCACAACATTTTTTCCCTGAGGTATCCCATTAGTTAATTTAATTACCTTTTCCGTAGCTTCAAGATAAGGCGATTAAATATTTGTGTTGATATTGAAAAATAGTTTAGACATATTTCGGTCATTTGTATGGACAGATTTATCCTATTGCAGATCCTATATAAATATACCCTTTTAGAAAATAGTAAAACATAAATTTACAAGATAATCTATTAATTGTACTTTCAGTGTAAATGGTCACGCAAAGGATTTTTAAGAACCCGTTGGATGATACGAGGGACGGCAGTTGAGTTCGTCAACATACATCTGTTCCATGACGCTTCTAATTTGCTTGCTCTTGAACCATTCCCTTCGGTAAGTACTATACTTTTGTATCATATTTACTGATGCTTGGTAGACAAAAGTAGCTATTTTTGTTTCTTATTGTTACGTTTTTTGTTCGTCTAATCTTTTGCATGTATATTTTCTTTAATCGATTCAATAAAAAATTTTGTATACATAACAACACAACGTACGCCATGTCAACTTACTGTGTTTCTAAAATTGAATGTCATAAATACAATAATATAACGTCTTCTCCGTCATATAGCATTACTTGTAAAAAATCTCATATTACTTAACTGTTTATTACAAGTATATAAGAATATGATACAAGCTCTGTCTCACTAATAATAATCAAACAATTTAATAGGCTCGACTTCTTATTTACGGTGCATATAAATGGTTACCCCAGTTCGTCAAATTTAAATGCTAAACTCATTCTCGTGTATTATGAATGATCACATAAGAATACAATCAGAACTTGAACTTGTTTCTGTTAGTAGTTCGTGTAATTGCTCTCTTGAAAATTCTTATTTATACCTAAAAAATATATTAAATTCCCTAAAAATTTTGCATGTTAATATAAGAAGCATCGGTAATACAACTTACTTTGAAAATTTATGTATACTAATGGATAAATTCAATTTAAAATTGATATAATCATTTTAAGCGAGTGTTGGATAACTAAATGTCTAAATTTACTAACAATATCTGGATATTTCACTTACAGTTCTGAATTATGTAATCAAAATGATGGGGTAGTGGTTTATTTGAGCGATTCTATTAAACAAAAGTTGAAGAGCAAATTGCCTACTTTTAAAACTGTCTACTGATGTTGCTATTTTAGCGATACACCGCTCTCCGTCCAACAGGAACATTGATAACTTTGCCCTATTATTGGACTCTGTATTGGCTTCATTGCATTCTTTTAAAACTATAGAACTTTTGGGTGAAAGAAACATACATATTGTTGTTGACAATAACGATACAAACTCTGATGCATATTTGAACTTAATGGCATCTCACCCATTAATGGCATATTACCGGCACATCTCTTACCAACTCGAGACGAAAATTGTTTAGACCATGTGATATTGAAGTCTGACAAATCAGCTTAGTGCTCGATTCTCTTTTTACTGACCATCAACCCGTACTCTTCTGTAACGATAATAGACGAAATGTAAATTATAAAAATCGCAATTGCTCGGTGAAACACTTTCATATCCCTACTACCTCTGTAAAAGATATCGAAGAAGTTGATTTCTCTTCAGTCAACTGCAATATGTCTGCAGAAAGAGCTGCAAATATGTTAGTTGAAATAGTTTCCAACATTGTCATAGTAAATACTAGAGTTGTTATTATACCAAAGAGAAAACGTATTCTTAAGCCCTAGATCACCCATGGCTTGCTTCGATATATCTGGAAAAGAGAAAATCTTTTTCGAAAATATAAGCACAATCCTATCCATGAAAACATTAAAGTATAAGCGATATAAAAATTTCTGCATCAATCTTCTTAAAAAATCAAACGTGTATACGAACAAGCACAATTCACTTAGTATAAAAATCATATAAAAGGAACATGGATAATAAAGAAAATCTAAAATATTAATAGATGCAATACCTGAACTTACAAACTCTTGACTATGAACTTAATTGTAATCAGAAATCATTGTGCGTTTTCCTTGACATATCGAAAACTTTCGTTACTGTTTCCGTGCCTCTCTTGTTGGACAAACCGCAGTGGTTGGGTAAACGAGGTTTGGTTCTTGAAATGTTCCGGAGTTATCCAAGTAATAGATGTCAAAGTGTTTCCATTGTCAATATTATAAGCAACGATAAGTTTTTCACATCTGGCGTTCCTCAGAGTAGCGTCCTTGGACCTACTCTATTTTTGCTATATATTAATGATTTATGCCAACTGCCTCTTACAAACTGTAAAATTGTGACATATGCTAATGACACAGCCATTCTCGTGCAGGGTCATGAATGGGAGGCAACTTGTGTCCGTGCTGAGCTTGCTTTGCTTGTAGTCAAGAAATGGCTAGCAAATAACCTCCTTACATTTAATGCTAAAAAGTCTTGCTCCATGTCACATTGACTCCATGATTGCAGTATCAGCCAGGAGAACCATTCAAAATTCGAGCTCATCTACGAACATGCATAGATTCTGATAAAGCATTCAATTGTGTAACAATCTCTCGAGTCTCTGTAAAATACTTGGGGGTGACTGTTGATAGTGTGATGTTATGGAGAGAGCATATAAAATCCGTCCGGGATCTTTGTTTTCTTTATCTATTGTAGGGGGATTAATTATGACCAGTCTACCACTAAAAGAAATAAGTCGCTTAGTATTGAAGCTTTTATCTAAGGTTGCCTGAAAATGATTTTGCTTTGTATTGTCACAGTCTAAAAACTGTACTCTAAACATTGTAGTTAAATAGAGTGGTCTTACGATTTTTTACTTTTTTACTGATGTTATCGTAGGTGTATTGTCGCAGTAGAAGACGAGCTTTACGGCACACTTTACGTCACTTGCACGCGGACGTCAACGCTGCGCCGTACTTCATATTTGGCGACTTCAACTTCAGGACGGACACTGGTGGAGTGGTTAAGGTATGAGGTATTATCGTGAAAAGTAGTTCTTTCGATTATTCCGCGGAGTAGAAAATACTTTAATACATGTTATTTATTTAAATGATACATTCCATGTTAATGTGATAATTAATTCATCATTTGTAGAAAAGCATAATAATCAGTGATGGATTATTTTTATATTTGTAGTTTTTGTAACTACTATTAATATTAGGTACAAACTCGTATTTTTAAGTAGTTACGAATACTAAATTTATTCAATATTTATTATCGTACGTTTATATAATCTGTTTGAAAATATTGACGTTATGAGAATAATGAGGAAAAAAGTTGTCATTAAAAATTTACAACTAATTTGAAAGTAGTTAGGCACCGAAAATTTCCTGTTATAACACCCACAATCGTTTTAAAATGTTTGCGTTTAAATATAAATAGGTATTGTATTTAAAACAATGCTAAACTACTTCGTGTGTTCAGAAGTTTTGAGATAAACTTTTTACTGAAAAAATAAAATAAAATATTACTGGTTGATATTTTCTTTTTTACCGATTTTGAATTTGGAATGTTAACTTTTAGTTTATTTGTATCGCAAATTCATTGGTTTATATTTTCTCGTGAAACATTTACGTGCAACTGTCATTTCGCTATTTAAGGCGGGAAAAAACCGATAAAGGTTTTCCGCAAGCTGAAAAGCTTTCCTGTAAGCCGTAACTTTGTCTATTACACAATACAGCAGTAAAAACTGACTATGTAATACTAGTAACTCTGCGAAATCGTCAAAGGAGTGGTCGGCCACGCTCTGTGAGGACGCCTGCAGACATTAAAATCATCCGAGAGCGACTTCGCCGAAATCCATGTCGCATTCGGAAGAAACTCGCTTTGCAAACTAATATTTCGCGCGTTTCAGTGAACAGAATACTGAAATATGATCGTAACTTCGTCCATGTTGTTGTTGGAGAATATTGAGGGAGAATGTGCTGGCCTTCATCGCGGCGGACGAGTGGCCCTCCTCTAGCCCGGAACTTAAAACAAATGAAATCCTCAAATTCAACCCGCTAGATTAATCTTTATGGACTGAATTAGAGCTCAAGGCCTGCTGAAAGTCCCACCCAAACTTGGAGTTACTGAAGCAAATTCTTGTTCGAGATGCAAAGCGAATTCCGCTAGAAAAGATTCGTGCCGCCATTGATGACTGGCCAAATCGTCTAAGGGCCTGTTTTAAAAACAAGGGCGGTCATTTTGAATAAAATATATATTTTATTATTATCTATTTAATGGTTACTGAAAATTTAAGAAATATAAGTTAAATATTAAAAACTGTGTTCATAAGTTTTAAGACGAAATAAAAGTTGCGTAACGACGTACAACCAATGATTTTTTATATCATTTGTTATATAAACTTATATAATTATATGTGGTGTAACGTATTATTAATCAATATTTTACATTAAAATTTTTCATTTAAATAAACACATAATTATATACCTGAGGATCAGATAACATCTTTTATACATTAAAATATGTAACATAGTAACATAGCAATAAGAGCTTCTATAATTTTTTGAGTATTAAATAAACCTCAGCAATTGCAGTTTTATTGGAATATATGACTTATCAAATTCAAACTTCGTTACCGGTGTCATATCCACATTAAGACTAACTACTGATTATTGTAACTGCTGAGTGTTGACTAGAGCAAATTTTTATATTTTACCAAGAAATGTATTACAACTCGAATGAATAAAGTATATTTTTTTAGAAAGTGACAGAAGAATTGACGGCGTGTAGGCTACAGAATGGTGCGAACGTAGACTCGGCTAAACTGCAATACCGAGCGCATATCGACGACAGACTGGTGCTAACTATCGGCAAGAAGGAATTCGCCCACGCCGACCATCAGAAAATATTCCGAGAGCCCTGGGTATGTGCCCTCAAATTAAAGCAATCAAAGGAATCCATGTTCATACAGCTTGATTCTATCTGTACTTAATAAACCCATATTTACACATATATAAAAGGCTTTCTCTTTTCTGAACTAATGTTTATTTATATTTACAGTCAAATTATTAAATTACAATGTACAATCGCGTACTAGATATGCTATATGTTGCCAATCTAGTGTATAATCTCAAAAAATCTCGTATCTTTAATCAGTTACTCTTTCACCAAAAAAAAATCCATCAGTGCTAATTCGGTGATTATTTTCAGCTGCAACGTTTTGATCGCGAATTGGAGGCGTTAAGGCCTCACTTGTACGAATTCCCCGTAAAATTTCCACCTTCATATCCATTCGAAGAGGACATACATCTTCCTACGCATTACATGAAGACCAGGTAAATATTTATCCTCATCGCTAACCTACTATTATGCTTATTTAATATTTTTATGTAATCACATTTAAACCAAATAGATTATTTAATTCATTCATAGTAAATTCGAGACGATAAGGAATAAAATTTCATGGATCAGGCATTTATCCCACTTGCTCGTATCGGATACATCAAATTTCAGCATTGGATTTTGAACTGTACAGTCAATGTATTAAGATTTGCAATCTATATAAATGTCTTCACGGGGAGAATCAACAAAATTAAGTAAAGAAATTTGTCAGTTTTAAAGATTAGATTCAGCCGTGCATACGGAAGATTTTGAGATAATTAATCTGGTAATCGGCCGTTACAAAACTTGCTAACCTTTGCAAAACTTTGCAATCATAGATCCAACGCACTTAACCCTACGTATCGAGTTAATATGTTAGCTACGTTTATACATTATTACGAGTAAGATGAATGATATCATGTGTTATAAGACATTTTAAGGGTTGGACTACATCCTGCAGCAAGTCTCCTTCCGTCATCCTTTCTGTTGCTCAGAACTGTCATTTGCTAGAGCGAGAATAATAAAACCCATTGAGGATTCCGTAGCATACTCTTGCTATCTTCTCGCTTCATAGAATAAGATAGAACATCAGAAAAGGTGCCGTGCTGTGAAATGTAGAACAACCCAAAAGTTAATTGTTATCGATTGTTACTTGTTACCTCGGAGTCAACAAAAGTTTTGTGGAGGCGACATATAGTTAATTCGTGTACTAACACGGAAACTCAAAAACTATTCCCTTAGTATTATTTTCTGACTTGCGCAGGATAGCAAGCAACTGACTGAGCTATAACTATTTAAGAAGTTTATGTAGTATATAATAATTAAGTAATAATAATTAATGTATTTATTTATTTAGATGTCCGGCGTGGTGTGATAGGATCCTGTTGTCTCAGTCTGCCAGACTGCTGGTACAGAATCCAGATCCTGCTCGGCCAGGAGAGAATAGACATTTGCATGCATCGAGGTAACTTGTCATGTGAAACAAGATCAAATATATCTAGATAAAAGGTTGTTAAAGTTTCTATAGAAAATGGATATTACTTATTGTTTGTTGAAAAACAAGCAAAAGTCGATTTGCGTAATATATGGTTAGTGCCTTATAAATAATGCAGTGATATTAAATGTTATGGTGACAGTTTTATTCTTTTCTACAAATAGTAATAAAGATCCCCGAAAATTGCTGATGCGCCTTGTTACCATTCTGGTGCCATAATCTATTGACAGTTATGTTCAATAAACACTGGTTGAAGAGTATACTTATTAAGTTTTGTTGCTTTTTACTTTTTTTTGTTGGTTGTTTTGTAATTACGTATTAATATTGTTGTTATCGATTATTATTATTTTTTATGGTTGACTAAAATAGCAACTGCTATTATGATTTACACAATAAAGTAAACCTGATTTCATAAAAAATAAATAAGTCTCATTTCATAACTACTTTTCCTCCCTTCATTTTTTTAAACAATGATATAGTCACACATTGACTTTGCCCCCCTCATAAGACTAGTTTACCTAGACTAGTATACCTACCTACCAAGACTAGTATACCTTTAGGATTAGCGATTTGCGGGTTTATTTATAATATAATTTATCGTTTTCACAGGAAATCTGTGGCGGATTCAACTGACAGTAGTGGACGAGTCTCGTCATCGGACAGTAGTCCGGCGCGATCCGGTTCGCCTATCAGGCAAAACAATCAGGTAATTTTCCATACATAGTATATATAAAAAGTCGCTTCCCGCTGTCTCTACGCTAAAATTTTTTAAACAACACAAGGGATTAATGCGTTGGACATCAATAGACAGGTTGATTCAAGAGAAAGGTTTACATGTATAATACACAGTGAAGCCTCCGAAAGAGAGCTAGTAATTTATAAAGAGTAAAATGAAATAATTATCTTTGTCGTAATGAAGGACTTGGAATTACAATAGAGATTATTATATATTTGTTAACAATTACATACTAATAATAAGAAAATTTACATGATTCAATTGATATTTTTAAATTACAATGTTCTTTCTTATTAAAAAAATGACAAACCCGCGGTATATTAGCGTGAATCTGATTAAACGTCAAAAGCGTCAGTGATAGCTAACTGACAGTAAAATTTCCACATAGGGATGCAATCGACGAATAGTGTTGTTCGTAATAATCGATCCTTTTCTAACAATAGTGTTAATCTTAGGATCACATTTCTTCGTGTAGTTAGCGTTTAATATGTTGATACTATAAGTTCCGAAGATGACCGAAGATACAAATAAAATGTATAGATGTAAAATACGACGTATTATGTGTCAATCTTTGTAGTGGTCTCGCACGGGGATATTGGTGGATCTTTGAATCATTTTGATTGGTCGACATTTTCCTAGCTTCGACATTTGGCCTTCTGCGCATCAGTGAACCTCTATTATTCTTATCTATGTCTAATCGAGATTTTAAATGTGAGTTTCTCAATAAACTATTTCTTTCTTGTCAATCTTTATTTGCAGTTGCAAGTGCTTTACAAAGTCAGTCAATACCCCGATTGTGTTAAAATATACAAATTGTTTACAGAATAGTCCGGGAAAAACTTTAGAGAAGAAAAGTAGTGTGGCAGATCTAGACGCTTTGTCTGTGCCCGGCATCAACGTTAGCAGGAAGAGTATCGCTGATCCAACTAGCGTACAGCAAGCTATCAATGCGAGGTAAGCCTTCTGTCAATGCAATAACGTCTTATATCAGTTAACATTATATACAGGGTAAAATTATTAACATAACAATTTTTTTCTATAATTTTGCATCATTAATAGAACACATTCAGAAAGAAGACGAGAATGTATATTTCACTGCGTCTGCAATTTGTAGGTATATGGACCAAATTATCATTTCCCTTCAGATATAGTACCATCATTCTTCTTTAAATCTCATGTTAGTTAGTTACAATAAAAAAATTGGAAAGAGTCAAAATCATTACTGTAATGAACACAACATTAAAATGTGGGCATTAATTATATTTTTTTTTACCAGCGGTCCCTGGAATGGACCATGAAATTGTTTCTGCTATATAAAAATAATTACCTTTAATTACTTTATCTGGATTTTATTTATATGCAGACACATACATCATATAATTTATTTAATGACATGTGACAAGAATTGAATAAATCGAATTTAATCTTGACTTCGGTCAGCAAATTAAACCAGGAGGGTCAATAGCTGTATGTACGGGAGAATAAAACTTAATTAACCCGGTATAGAAAATGGCCTCTATTGACTAAAAGTAAATCCTTATTTTAAACCAATGAAAATCATTAGTTTGATGGTTTGTTTTGGTTTGTCGTAGGGCATCGGAGTGTTCCGGTTCCCCGATTCGTCGGAAACTAGTCCGCAACCAATCGGAAGGATCGCCCAAACCTAACGAAGCACTATCAGCGGAACTTCGCCGACTAGTTGACGCGCCCGCAAGAAAAAGACATGACTACGGCGTCATAGGCGATGCCGCCTGTATGGGTGATCATAAGGTATGAGTTATATGTATATGAATTGTAATATTTGCACGTCGTCTTGACAACAAAACATGATGGGTATTTAAAATTGTTAATAACTTGTGTAATTATATCTCCGAAAATTAAACGGATTACGGTACATTTGTAATTTAGGCCGAAATCAGAAAATGGTGATGCGATTAAGATGGCCAGCAAATTGTCAACTTTATCATATTTAGTAGTGAAGAAAATACCAATTTAGAAATTAATTTTATTAATTCTTGATAAATTAGTTAATCCAACAATATAAGGAAACAAAAAAATGAAGCAAATTTTGTTTCTTTGCTGTCATACTGATGGCTAGGTCGTGAAGTTGATCCTGATCTTATTTGACTCACTACGTACCTAATTATTGACAAAATATAAGATTTAAGTATTCAACTGTACAGAAGTAAAAGTTTATTCACTATTATCAGCCTAATATTCCCCAGTTTTTCACTTTCCTATGTTATCTGTAATTGTACAATTAAAGAGGCTGTTTAGTCAATCTTTTTACGCTAATTGCGTAATATAGTATATATATATATATATATATAAGCTAATATACTATATACTCATATAATATGAAATTGATATATATTAAGATGTTTATTCAAATTTATCTAGAGCCTTATGCATACATTGAACTACAAGTTAACGTTTAAGAGTAATAAATTACAACATTTATTATTATCAAAAAAAATATATCAAATTCAAACATTACACATACAACTTATATATTTATTGAACAAACTATTATTTTCATCTTTGCAGCCGATCTACCTCCGCGTGATGCTACAAAGCGACCGAGGTACCGTAAAGTGTAGTGATCACAGAGCTCCTTGCACTGTTTGTCCCCCTCCAACGCGTCTCGCCTTCTCTCTCGCTCACCCCCGCTCCTCGCCTCTTAGGAGACTTCCCACCGATCCCGACCTATACAACAAACAGACTTATTCTACCCGATGCATTAGTCATCCCGAAAAGTTACCCGACCACCATAGACTGAAAAGATCACGCACTGGTTCCTTAAACGAGATACTATTAAGAATACCCCACGTCGAAATTACCAGCGCGGACTATTCCAGTTACGATGGCATTTTCGTAAACGAAGTCGACACAGCCCTCCTATCGGTCAGACGATGCGTCGGCCCTTACACACCTGAAAGCGTAGAATCTCATACGCCTGACGTGGAAGCTTCCAGTACCGAAGAAATACCGGAAATCGTAGATCTTGTTCCCAAATTCGATCCCAAATCGATTAAACTCCATCGAGATAGAAGTGTATCTCCGACTCAATTAAAAAATCGATTAGATAAACTGTTGAATAATGATAAGTACTCGATCCCTGAAATCCAGAGGCTCGATAGTAGAGAATCTTGTAAGTCAGGTAGCAGTAAAAGTGGAGGGCTGTGTTGTTTAGCCCTTAAATGTTATGGGTTTTGTAGAAGGAGGGCGCGACGAGTTGACTGTGGATGTAGTGGCGTTAGTGACTGTTGCACATGTTGAAGCTTGGTTCTGTTTTTAAAAATTTGAAAATTTAAGAACTCTTCTGAGTTTTATTCTGTGTTTCATTTTTTTTGTGTCCGTTGACAAATTTTTACAAACTTTTTTTTTTGACGTGCAGTTTTCAGATTTTTAAAACCAGTTTTTTTTTTTATCGCAACACTTTAATAATTTTTGTTTTACGTATGTAGCAATACTATTGCGTGTATTGTATTATACATTAATTTAGTCGTTGTGTACTTGAAATGGTAGTTTCATTTCCTTTTTTATTATGACTTATTTGTTTCTGCCACATTTTCCACACTGTGGTAGTAATAATAATATAGATATTTTGATAATTATTTTTTAGATGATTTGAAATGATCTTTATGCATACATAATTCATGTATTGTGTAATCAAAAATGACCAAAATATTCTTGAAATAAATTATTTATTTCTCGTATTCCAATCATTATGTATGAATAATGCAATTTGATATTTCTCGTATTCCAATCATTAATGTGACTGTTGAATTTGCATGATTTTCGAATAATTGTTTTTATATTGTGAATATACAACGCATGGCGTTTTTAATACCTATACCGCTTTCTAACGCTCCATTCCGAAATTATTTGTGTATTACAAAATTTGAAGTTTATTTTAATAATTATTTTTAATTCTTTTATATAAGGTTGGAAATCGTAATTAAATCTAAAGATCCCGTTTGGTAACTGAATAGGATAATGTAAAAAGATTAACAAAACATATTTAAAGCTCTTAAATATGGATGCCCAGGTGATTGGGTTAAAAAAGTTGTTTTAAAAGTTCTTTTTTAATATTATTATTTAGCAATACTTTGTCTTTTTTGTTATATCGTTTGTATTTAATAACCCTAGGTACAACATTTTTTTACAAATTGCTATTTGCATATAGAAACGTGACTGCACTGTACATATTTTTGTATATAAATAACTGCTTAACGAAAATGAATTTTATGGTAATTGACTTAAGACTAAATTTTTATAACAATTATTGAAATAATAGTACAATTTATAAATTTACTGTTGTTAAAGTGTTTACGGTGTGTTTAAGCTCTGATTGATCTTGCTGTTTTAAATATGTTGTAAATGTTGTATCTTGGGCTTTTGTCATCAAATATACAATAATAGTTTTAAGAGTTTGGATGCATCAAGTCGGTTGTATATATTACATCAAATTAATTAAAACAACCGTTCATTATTGTTCAATATTTATTTATTCAAGTTCTACAATTGAATCTACATTATTAAAAAAAAAAAAGTTTTATCTTTTTTTTTATCTTTCATGTGACAATAATTCGTAAAATGTTCTTGGATTTAGCATTTAATATTTACGTTTAAAACAGTTTTTAGTTAATTTATCACCTGACTCAGGGCATACAAAGTTAATTATAACTGTGTTCTGTGTTTATGATATAGGTATAGTCGACATCATGTCAAGTTACTACAAAAAGTCTAATTTATTTAATCTACTTTAAGCCCGTTTTCACTAACCTAGAAAAAGGCATTAATGTTCGCCTATGATCTTGTGTGCTTCAGTTCTTCTTCTTTTGTAATGAATAGCCTATTTGCGTTTACACAATTCCGCCAATGTCACGTTAGTGGCCTTTACACGTAAAGGTATAAGAGACATAGGCTTGTATTTAAACGAGCACCCAAGTTGTCAATGTTGTCTATTGAGTCCATAAATTCAAACAAACTCTTGGTTTATATCTACTCCTAATATATGAATTCCTATATTCCAAGATCTTTGATTCCAACCAACTAAATTGGTTTTATCCCTTGACACATCTGTGGTGACCTAGCGTAAGACGCTAAATTCGTTAGGTGATTTCTAGTCATTAGTGAAACTCATTTTCACTTTTAGACTTCTAAATGTTTAGCTGTCAAAATTTGGGCGACTCCTAACTTTAGTAAAACGGGCTCAATCTTTTGACATTTAAGTTTAAAATGGATTGAAGAAATTTGTCGTAACCTGATGTGTTGCTGTGTGTACTGAACAATATTATACCAAATGCTTAAAAAAATATTCTAGTCTAGTTCTGCTCAAGCGGAATATAAATTCAATACCTTTGTTGTTAATTACAAAAAATGCCCTTAACTACAAAAATATAGTTCAGTCAAAATCTACAAAAATATACAAACAAAGTAATTGATATAATAAAAATACCTTTGTTGTTAATTACAAAAAATGCCCTTAACTACAAAAATATAGTTCAGTCAAAATCTACAAAAATATACAAACAAAGTAATTGATATAATAACAATCTTTAAATATTTTGAAGTCTTAAGTGAAATGAAATACCTAAAATATGTATTTTATATAAATAATTTGTATGAGATAAAAACTTAACTCTAACATATAATTAGAATCACGATCAGAATCAAAATCCTATCCAATAAGGTTTGTTTTATTTGTCAAATATTGACACCTTATTGCATTATTAAATAGTTAATATTTACTTATATACGACATACATAGCTTACAAAGTGCCATAAAGACGATAATGCAATATTTTGGTATTTCAATATGTAAAATATTTTAATTAACAATTCCAAAGGGTTAATCTATTATGAAATTTATTATAATAATACACCGAAAGTCACTATTTAATTTAAGACTGGATATTTACTTACTATTAATTTTAAGTTATTTACTAATAGACTTTTATTCGAGAAAGCTTTTAAAATTACCTACAGATAATTCGCAATATTTGAAGCGAGACGGTGCTATACATTTATATAGATGTGATAATATTTTCTTTTTAAGAAGACAAAACGGATAGAGGCAGGGTGACCATTTTTTAAAGCCGTCTAAAAGTCTATAAGTGAAATATGTTAATGCACTTTAAGTACATACATAATATATAAGCCACTTTGTTATTGTAACGTGGTGCTAGTTATCCATAAACATTCCGCACTGAGAATTATTTTGTTTTTTCTTTTTTGAAGTTCTTTCCAAAATTCGAGGCTCGCTCGTGTATATGTTATGGGTCAGGTTAATAATGCGGGCATTAGTAATAATGTGCGAGCGTTATGTATGAATAATGTCTAGCATTTACTGGGCTAAGTGATAAATTTATATATTAACTTTATTATTTATCATATCTCACAGTTATTATATTACTATATGCAATTGGGCAATTTGATAATAAAGCTAGATTTGATTTTGGCGAGGGAAGAGTAAGTGATTGTTTTAAAGTAGATAACAGTAAAGGTCCTTTAGTCTTATTATTTTCGTATATCATATAATTTTTTAAGAGGAAATGAAACTTTAAGGTCTCTAAAATAATGTTTTAATTTAAATTATCTGAATAATAAAGTAATAAATATGCTTCTCCGCGCTTTAGCGTGTGGTGGGCAGGGCATAAAAAATGACAAAAACATGAAAAATTATTAAATCATATTGGACATTTGTCACAATGTCCGGGTATTATGTATAATGCCCAATTTATTACTTGGCCATAACATATATACCTATACAGTAAGATACCACTAATTGGGTTCACTGATCTACATACGTAGAAGGCTGAATTTCGAAGCGCGGCAAATGTCGACCAATCAGAAAGTTTCAAGTATCACACTATTGAGCGATCAACCAACATCAACGCGTCTTACGCCGAGTATGACTGAGACGGACACCTAATGTGTTGTATTTTACACCTTATTATTATTGAAACAATATACATTTTAATCGTAGTAAGTTCGCTTTGTGCAAATAAAGATTGATCTCGAGCCACATTAGTTGGTGCTAACTGTATCTACAAGAATAGAAATTAAAAATAATGTTTTCCTAGTTGATGATTTAGCATCATATCGCATATTAAATGTTTGTTTTGATGTCTTAACAAAATTTAGACCCCAAGACAAAGAGTAATTTGATCGTTCTAAAAATTAAATGCGCTTTTTATATATTAATCATATAATACGATATGGTGCTGAATCGCGTGCCTTGTTTTCCTGAATTTCCTAAGTTTTTGAAGCACCCGAGTGTGATGTGGAGTTGCTTGTAAGTACATCTTTTGCTTTTTTATTTGCAATTTTTGCTTTCTCTCAAATGGCGCCACTGAACTTTACTATTCGTTAGAAGCTAACACTTATTTTTTTATTGGTCTTATATGGCAAATAAAACCTACCAATGTTTTGTCAAGGAGGGGTTTTCAAACAGAGGTGAGTTAACACAATCCTGCTTTCTCGAAATTTCTTACCATCGTTAGCAGTGGGTTGTTTCGACTCACCGCTATTTAAAAAACACTCGGTTTACCCCTACCTACACTGACTAAACATGCCAGTTACATCTCATAATTGAAGCGCCCCCATAATACTAATTAAAAAATTTGATGAAGAATTTTGTGAAGACAAATGTCAAACTTCTACTATTCAAATAGAATTAGAAATATATAGAATAATAAATGTATGTGGTTTCGTTATTAAATTTAAATCGAGAAAGTATTAGGATACTCGTTTCATATTAATTTCAAACCTATTTAAATCTGATTAGGTTATCCTTTGAAAATACTTCCTGCTTAGTCTGAGTTGATTTCTACTATTAAAGTTTTCTGTAATAGTAATTTGTGCACCAGATTCGTTTTGTATTAACTGCTATAAAATATTCTTAATAAAGAAATGCTTAATAATTCTACTTTGTCCCTGGCACTCTGAGATGGGACTTGAACCCATGACCTTTCACAATCCAGGCGATTGCTCTAACCACTGAGCTACCCAGGACCTAATAGGACTGACGAATTTTTCAAGCATTTGTTACTTTTTATTCTTTAATCGACTTTCTGAGATTGTAGAAGTATAGTTTGTTTCAATTCAGGAACTTGCTAACTAGCTGTTGGAGTTTTAGCGATAGGAGGCATGTAATAAGGTTCTCTAGTTAACTAGTATCAGAATGTATAGTTAATAACTGGTACACAGAATAGCTCGCCGTTATTACTATTAGATTATCGAGTGTCAGTGGTATTTTTGATCTTGTATTTGTTGAGACAAACGTAGTTTTTGATTACCATAATTTTTTTTTTTAAGTTACACGGTTCAATTTTAATTGATAAAGACTTTCAAAGATACAGATTTGATATATCCTATAAAAATAAACATTACTAATAAGATATGATAATATTTGATCAAATTTGCATTCACAATGCTATAAAGGATGAGTCACAGAATACTACATTTGAAATTGTTAACCCACAGGCAACTTCAGACAAGAGTTCCATTCTGAAACATCCCCGAAACATACTAAGACAGAAGACCCAGATAGTCAAGCAGACACCGTTGCTGAATCACCCAACTCCCGGTATATACATTTCAATTTAGACGGCCCTTGTAATATATTTAAAGAAACTGACATTTAAATTGTCCATTGCACTGCAATATTTGCATCTTTTTAAGTATATATGCATTATTAAAAAAATAACAAATTTTACAGTTTAAATATGGTTTTTATGCTTAGAACAGCAGTGCGATACTTTATATACCGCAGTGCTGTTATAGCAAAGAAGTTCAATCAAATAACACCTTCTTCAAACGTACTCGTAATAAAGGTTTTATTTCACTGAAGCTCTATGGTGTCTCAAAGTTATGTTTCATGTAGAGTTTTATGCTTTTATTTAATAGAATAGCATTGTTGATCATCTCTAGCCCAAGGAAGCGAATAAAACATTTCATTCAAAGTAAAATAATTTAATAGCTAACAACACCTACATATGTGTCTTCAAAATATATCTAAACGTTATTATAATAGTCGTTTAAATACCGGTGCAATATTGGCCCTGAATTAGCTTCTACCAAGTTTTTCCTCGTATTTTACAAATCTATGTTATATGGAAGAAGGTGTTTTATTTCAAGTAGTCATTAGAAATAACTTGTATTCGATGCTGCAATCGGTTGAGACAAAAATATCAATGTCTCACATTTGAAATGTATGCAATTTTTATTTTATTTGTCAAACTATACTAAACATTCCCGAATGTTTGATGAATTTTGTAATTTTGCGTTTTGTAATGCTGAAATACATGTTACTCTAAAGATTTGCACTACTTACATTGACTTACTAATCATTGCATTATGCGTTTTAGTCGTGTTATTAAGCTGTCTTCCGATATTACTGATGAAGTCAGCGTTTGCATTGTGTATGAGCTTATAAGAGAAATTCAATTAACATATGTAGATTTTTATTTCAAAATACCATCAAATATTTGGTTTCAAAATACCATCATATGTTTGCACTAATATTATAATTTTAAAATGTTGATTAGAAATAATTAATATAGTGTGTGAAATATGGGAATTTGAAATTCTTGTAACTATCATGATAATATATCTTACTTATGAATAATCTTTATACATTAGATAATAGTTATAATAAGCCCCTTTATTTCCATGACACAAAATATATATATGAAAAAATTGGTTATCATTGGCATTGCCCCTTTCGGGTATAGGCCAGGTGTCTCCATTTGTCCGTGTCCTTCGTGACATTAAATACAAATATATATACATATTAAATAGCAAACATATCACCAGTTTAACAAAACATAAATATATATTCATATTTTAGTACGTATGAATTTACAGCGAAATTAAAAAGGAGAATATTACACAATTCATACTCCACTACATTAATTATTGCTTTATAGAGCAACTATAAAACATGGATATATATTCATTCATTAGAAAAAGTTAATTTATCAAATTAACACTAACGCCATCTATTATAGTCAATTTAATGAATTCGTAACGTTAAAAAGCCAGTTTCATAGTTACAACATATGCATTGTCTTCTGATTCAGAATTTCTATGAAACCGAAATTTGGCTATAATATTAATCTTACTATCAATATTTTTTTTTCATAATAATAACATTAGATTGTGGATGTTTTGCATAGTGCTATAATATAAACTCTAGTCCAGTGTAGTGTTTTATGTTAGAACAATATAGTTAAGCATAATTATAAATATATACTTAGTTTATTCATATAACAAATTACTCGCCAACTTTATTTACAAACGATCGGTTTAAATTCCGATTGGAATTATTTTCTTTATTACTATCAATAGCTTGTTACCATAAAAGTTTTTTTTATGTATGATACTTTAGCAGGACTTCTCGCGACTGTCACGCTATGATGATTAGCGAAAAAACGGTAGCCCTTTTTGCACTATACTAGCTATCTGCTCTGAAATTCTTGTTAAAATCGATCCAGCCTTTTCTGAGATAAGCCGGAACAAACAGACAGACAGACACAACATACTTGACAGATAAGACGTCACCTAATAACGCATATTCCGTGAGACTGGTAACGCATCTTACGACAGATATGCACCGACCCTTCTATTTGGGTTCTTGTTCGCGTTTCAGTTCATACTTTTATAGATAAATATAAAACCTTTTTTCTACGATAAGTATTGGAGATAGCGGATTATCTGGCGTACGATTAAGGCTAGCTGCCAAGAGCTGTTAGTATCACAGGGTAACATAATTTGCCATTTTATACGTACTGTATTTATATAGATAAAATATTTTAGTAGAATATTGTCACGTTTGTATTAATAATAATATTTTTTTTTATAAAAAAATATGTGGACACAGCAGCAGATATGGTAATCTCTTGTAGAAATTTTAGTTAATCTGCAGACCGGTTCGTTAGAGTAAATTTACGCTGAGACTGCACTTAGTATTAGTCAAAATTCATATTATTAAACAGAGACTTAGCAAAGGTTATTTTAGTACGATGTTCTACGGAAGTAATATTAGCTCCTAGAAGGTATTACGTTTGCTTATTCTCAGTATAATATGAATGAACTAATACTCAAATTGCAATTTAAGCTTAAATCTACTCTGACACTAAACCTTGTTTATTAATAGCACTGCAAATGTTAACGTAATAGTCGCATCTCAATGAGGAAGTATTAAAATAATGAAAGCACTCAAAAACACCTCCACTAGATGGCGACTCTAGCAGAAGTTGATTTTTGCAGGAAACGAATGGACCAAAGACTTTTCCGTTCCTTTTAACTCTCATATAAAAAAAACTGAAATTAGAAAAGTTCTAAACTTAGATATCAATACAAATACGAAAAAGTACAAATAGAATATGAATTGTTTATTGAGTTTTAAAACTAATTTACTTTTAAACTTGAAAGAAAACTGGAAAAGTTGTCATGGAGAAATCAAGAACGTACCGTAGCGACATTTTGTTTGATTTTGGGAACTATTTTTTTTAAATACTTCCTCATTGCTTGTATTTTGCCATTGCACTATCTACCCGAAGTCTAATATTATTATCTGTCACCGTGAATGTGTGAAGAAGACATTTGCACAAATAATATTGGACTTTAGGTATGGTACAATGGTCAAGTGGAAATTGTTGAGATTTTATTAAAATGTGGTTAATACGTAAATATTTGCAGAATTGGCTTGCTTATTGACAGCTGCACGTCATGTTACCACAATATGTCATATTAACTCAATGTGTAAGGTTTTGAACACCGCCCACAATGTATTAGGGTTTAAATTCAATTGGAAAAATTTAACAGCTTTTATAAAAGTTAACTAATATTTCGTATTCAGATCACTTCATATACAAAAATTTAATGAAATGGTTTTGGTAAATAAGCGACATAATAATATATATTTACATAATATTTAATTTTATAACAGTAGGTACATACATAGTTGGTTTTGTTTTAAAACACAAATAAAGAATTGTGCTTGTTCGCCTGATTCTATTCATAATAAAATAGTTCCTGATATATTATAATATTTATTTATATTATAGTTATAATACAATTTTTGTATTATTCAATTTGTTATGAAAAATAAATTGTAATTAAAAGAAATGAAATTCATGTAATGTGACTTTAATTGGTCACAAAATTGACAGTTACTACTAATAGTCAATAATACTCACTCTTTATATACAATAATTATATTAATTAATTAGTTTAAAGTATGTCATTTATTGTCAATCTTTTATTCTGTGTAACGTTTTCACAATTAATAGTACGTATTGAACGAATGAATGTGTATTAAAACCATCCCCGATTATATAACAGTACATATTGTTATAAAGAACTACGTTCGAACAATTTTTGACCATTTTATTTTTTAAAGTAGGTTAATAAGCTACTTAAATCACATCAGCTATCTGATCTACTCGAATTTCCAATAGTTATTATTACTTTTCGAAATCGGTTAGGGTTTTTACACATACTTATTTAACTGATTTCGATCATTGCTGATTTCGATAACTACCCACCATTTTTTAAAATACCTCCTTATCACAATTACAATGCTAAATAATAGTATCGGTAGCTTATGATAAACTACCTATTGTTACCAGGGGCGTAGCTACCGTCGTATCAGCCGTATCAATGATACGGGGCCCCTGGCCCCATATTTTTCCCCTTCATTTGAACCCCCTCCAAGTCCACACTAACGCCACTGCCCGTTATCCTAGGCACAGCCCTGGGTTACCATTTGGCTAAATTATAGTATATAGGTGTAAATGTAGACCCGTTCAATGTACCTGCCTCGTGTTTGTATATTTTAAAATTAGATTATAAAAGAGTGCTTTAGTATTAAGTTAACTTGTTATGAAGATTAATAAAGTATATTTATGGTTTATTTAGATGTTAGCGCATGTTATGCACCGACTACTTACTACATCTAATATTTAGTATAATTCATTATTTATAAGGTTATACAAATCCAGTCATATTTAAAATGTAATTAAATTATGATCCTTTAGTTTATATTTGTATACTTTTTTCTAGTTTAGTATTGTTTTCAAGACCAACACATTCCATCATAGATTAATATCAAAATTATTTAAGAAGTTTCACCATTAAAAAAATATATATTTTAAAATCATAATTATCAATTCGGATTATGAAATGTCTTCTGCGATTTTTTTTATTTATAGATATTTGAATTAATTATTGTCATCAGTCAATTTGGTAATAATAATTGTAACAAATATAAGAAAATCATATCATGTGTAAAAATTATTTTCTTAAAAGCTGAAATTGTAAACGGTTTGTTTTGAATATTTTTTTTAGTATATAATCAAGGTTTATGTTACTGTACTTAAATGTACCAGATAATTTAAACCCTTTAAAACTTTATCGTCTTAATTCTTAGTGAAACCTCAAATATTAAAATAGTTATCTCCTATCTGTAACAAAGGATTGAAATCATATATTTATTACTATATGATATTTAATTTCTAAGCATACTTATTCTCAAGTCTGGGTGGTAGGAATTTTAATTGTTTCTAATTCAATAGGGTACAGTAAAATACAACTGATATGGCTCTTTAATGTACCTTCGCAGAATTCTAAATTTCGAAGTGAGGCAAATGTCGGCCTATCGGAGTAATTCAATTATCACGCCATCGAGCGATGCACTAATATCCACGCGCTTGACCCTCGTTGAGTGTGAACGAAAGACGACACTTAATGCGTTGTATTTTAAACCTTATTGTTATGTGAACAAGATTCATATTATAATCATACGCTCGGTCATCGTCGGAACTGGTAGAACGAAGATTCACCGTACTTTATTACACGGGTAGCACTTAGGCTGTAAAATAAAACAATGGCATAAAAAACGTCCTTTTTTATAAGTAATTTTATTTATAAGGACCATTAGAAAGAAACTGGTTACCTTCCGTTAGACTGGGACACCACGCGGTGTGTACTAGTTACAACGATGAATAGACAAAATAAAACTAAGAAGACTAGAAATAAACACACGCTTGCCACAACGGTTCATTCGTTATCCTATTGTCCTTGCGACTACTATCACTATAAATGTTGGGAATCGGGATTCTCCTCTGTCCAGGGGCCGGGCTGAGGGCTTGTGGCGTCTTGCTGAATTACCAATCTGTGGCCACATTAAGCTGGGACATTTTAGTCGTCTCCTTTGCTACGTAACTGTATTATATGGAATATTATGACGTTAGTGACGTTCTACGGTTATCGTATGATCGTCAGATATTTACGTTACCGTCATTCATAAATTCGCTAATAGTTTTAAAATTACGTAGGTACCTAATACCGTTCGACGTTTGACGTACTTGTAAATGACCTTTTTAATGTTTGAATTAGTTATTCTTTTAATTTGCACGTAATAATTAACAATAGAAAACATTGAAAACCATATTTCAGGCGTGATGTAGAATATATCATCCATAAACCATTAATAAATATTTAAAAGACATACAAATTATAAGCCTTATACTTGAAATTTGACATTATTATAAGTAGGACACATAGTTTACTGTAAATATCTTAATTTGGTAATGTTGCAAAACTTGCGAAACAAGATTATCCACCTCTTATATTTTATTGGCTATCGTGTCCATATAAACGTCACAGACGAATATTTCTATTTTATTAATTCCATAATCAAATGAGACCGCGTGACGAAAATTGCGCAAGAGTTTTGACTTTAAGGTGTCACTGCTTCCCAGGGACTCGAATTTGGTTGAAAACCAACTTTTCTATATTGTCTCGGGTCCGGGAACTGTAGGTACTTGATTTTTCTCGGATATCTAAAACAAAAGTACTAAAAGCTACTTCATTTGTGATCTAACCAATATATGTTATGTAATGTTTATTTATTTATAAGGTCCTTATGCCTATATGGCCCACCGTTTTTTACTGCTGGAGTGCAAAAAAGCCGACTAGAATAAGTTTAATTACTGTCCCGCACCGACTGATGAATAAGGACAGAAAAATGCCTTTCTTATGGATGGGGAAAGAGGCCTTTACATTCTACATTCATAAGTAAAGGTCACAATGGGGCTTTTCAAAATCTCTAAATTAAGTCATACATTGCAACAATACGCGTGCGAGGAGGAGAGGGGGGGCCTAAGGGCGAAATATCAATTTTTTTCCCGGTTGGAAAAGTTGTAAATCCTGGGGTGAGACCGCCTATTATTATTTATTGCTGTAAGGGGCTATGCAGTTCCCTGAGGAACTGTAGTCACTGCGACCTTGAAGATCTATTGTGACTCGCCGCCAGATCTATAGTAACTCCTTTAGCCCGGTAGACTTCAAAAAGTCTATTATATTCCTGGCTTTTAGAGATTTTATATCTTCTGGGCTGATTATATGTCTTCCCAGATGTATGCTTCATTTGTAGATTAGTGGTCCACATTCACACAGGAGATGTTTTGGTGTTTCACGTTCCTGTTTGCAATATCTGCAAATGTCAGTGTCACTTAGTTTCATGTTAAATAGGTGTCTGTTTAATTTGCAGTGTCCAGATAAGGCTCGTACAATTGAGCTTATATTTGCTCTCTTTAGCTTCAAGAGCTCTTCAGCTAGTTTTTGTGAATGACCTTCAAAGGCCGGCAGCGCACTTGTAGCTCCTCTGGTATTGCAGGTGTCCATGGGCGGCGGTAATCACTCACCATCAGGTGATCCGCCTGCTCGACTGCCCCCTATTCGATAAAAAAAGGGGATGTAGCGTGATTTAATCCCGGCTGTTTTTGCCAGTATTTTTTTTAATCCCTTTGCAGGTCATTTTTTAGAATTTGCATCACATGGTTTTTAGGGATACCGCAAAAGGGCTCTGGTCCTATTTGTAGTCCCTGTGCTCCAGCCCTTGCTAATTCATCCGCTTTTTCATTGCCGATGATGCCCGAGTGACCTGGTACCCATTTAAGAATAATTTTATTCTTTTGCCCCAGTTCATTCAATCTGTCAATACAGTCCTTTACCAGTTTCGAATTTATCACGCTCGAATGTATGGCATTGAGTGCTGCTTGACTATCAGAGTATATGTAAATGGTTTGATTTATGTAGTTTTGTTGGCGGTTAGCTTCCACACATTCTAAAATGGCGTATACTTCTGCCTGGAAAATAGTAGCGTTTATCCCAAGATTCATACTTTTGTTGAATTTCGGTCTTACACCATATATTCCACATCCTACATTATGACCCATTTTGGAGCCATCTGTGAACCAGACTAGGCTTCCTGTTTTACAGAGTTCGTGTGCCTCTGACCATTACTCTCTGCTCGATGTCTCCACTAAGTAGTTTATTTCGAAGTTCCATAGCGGAGTCATGACGTCTGTGGTCATTGCTAGAGGTGTGTTTTCAAGGACTGTTTGATATAAAGATCTCAGTACTTGGAAATGCCAGTTCTATTGACCAGTAACTCCTACTCTGTAGATGCTAGCTTTCGCCTCTTTCATTATAAATAAATGCAGAGGCGGTAAGTTAAGCAGGGCATTCAGAGCGGCTCCTGGTGTGGTAGACATGGCACCTGCGACCGCCTAACTCATGGACGTAGCCGAGGTCGTAGCTATAACCTACGCTTTATAGGTTTTACAAATGAATCTGTTGATATTGTTTTAAAATTAATATTTTTTTATTATTTACATATTTAATCAATGCTTTTACTTGTTTCTGTTTTCTGAATTATTAAAGTTAAACGAAATTAATAAAATGTCGAATTTACACAAACAATGCTATTTCGAAAAGAAAAACAAACCAAAATGTTTGATAAAATATATAAATAAAAAAAAAACAATTAATTTTAAAAGAATATCGATAAAGCGTAGGTCATAGCTACGACTACGGCTATGTCCGACTACGTCCATGAGTTAGGCGGTCGCGCCCCAGGCCTGCGAACGCCCTAACGTAATTTAAACATACTTATTTTAACTGGGTTTTTACTACTCTAACGGTCAAATATTGTGGGCATTAGGCGATAGTACCTTATTTTAGTATGCAAAACACCCGATTCTAGTGTGTCATCAATCCACCATTATAAAAAAAACGTGTGACGTCATACACGTCGTTATGGTATGTGTGTGCATTTTCATTATTTCAAATATGCCCATAGATCAAACTTTAAAGAATACCATACCCAGATTGAGAATTAGTATGCAAAACACCCGATTCTAGTGTGTCATCAATCCACCATTATAAAAAAAAATTGGCGCTAGCAATAATAATACCTACCTTAAACATTACATACCCACCAGAAACTCAGAATCTAATACCTTTGTACTAAATATATTATTTTGAATCATATACTAAGAATAATATTTTGAAAACTAAAATAGAAGTTCTTGTTACTAGTGTTTATACAAATACATATATAGGAAAGTTTGTAATCAGTGCACAAAAATTTGTGTTCCCGACTGTAAACGTAAGGTTTGGCGTTCTAAGGTTAATGAAGCCTTCTTGTCGACATTACAGCTTATTTCATTATCGTCATCGCCTTCCTATTAATGTTCCCATTGCTGTGTCCAGGCTTTCCTTATAGACGGAATCCCCATTAATTTAAGTACCTTCTTATGTTCTATGAACGATAGTAAACCGTAGGAAAAAAAAATGTGCACTGATTAACCTTTAAAACTCACCTTGTAAATTTCGTTATTATAATTAATTACCTATCACTATTGTACTCGTGAGGTTTTAGTAATAATCGGTTAATTATTCATTATCTTTTTTTAAGATCCATTTCGCCGAAGAATAAAAAGAGCGAAAATAGTAAAATCATAAAATACATACAAAACCTTATTGTGATAATTCTATAAGATAATAACGTAATAACACATACTTAACTTTTTTAAACGAAATAATATATATTTTTTGCAGATTAAACAAAATAAAATTGAATATTTTTTTTGAGATGAAAACATCTTGTGATCGGTTGCAACTCCGATGACGTAACACGCTAGTAATTATGGCTCCCTGTTGACGATTTTAGTTTGATGAGGTTTGTTTATTTACTTGCGTGTGACGTCATACACGTCGTAATGACGAGGTAGGACAGACGGCGTTTTATCACGGTTTCGAAAATTAAAACAACTTTGATTATTATTGATAAATACAGTAAAATTCCTCGTAATATTAATGTAATGTGCTTGTAATAAAGAATAATTAAAAAAAAAAATTTTTTTTCAAAATTACTCGAATACCCTATTGTGCTGCTCCACATTCTTTATTGGGTACACTGCATATTCTGGCGCTAGTGTACGTACTCAATCAAGATTACGTAACGGAATAATTGCTATTTCTATTGATGAGAATAGGGATGATGACTGGGTAAAAAAAAATGCAATTCTATTTACTCCTTCAGTCAGATAATAGAAAAATATTAGATACATATTTTTCTTTACTTCAATTTAACAAGAAATAGTATAGATAACAGGCATTAAAATTGAGGAGTGGGGGCTCCCTACGTCACAGTTGAGTAGAAAACGTACCCTAACGTGACGTCATGCGAAATTTCAACTCAATGTAACGCCGTAATTTTATGATTACGAAAAAAATTTAAAAGTACGTGTTTAATATTTTTTAACACTACCTGACGGACAAACAAACAAAAATTAGTCATCATCCCTATTACGTTGGAGAGTAAGCATGGATTGGGTTATTGTTATCTGGATTATAAATCCATTTTAATTTCAATTGGGTACTATTAATACATGTCAATATTATATCTCGTAACATATCTACAGTTTGAGAATTAATTTAAAATAATATCGATCTTTACAAAAATCTCACGAAAGAACACCATACCTCACTTTTTAGAATGTGAACCTGTCTATAATACTCATAAGTAAGCAATTTCAATTCTATGGTCGTGTTGTACTTATTCTCTAGTCATTTTCTGTGTATTGTGATTGGTGTGACAAATTATTAAATATATTATTACGATGACACTCGTTGTTTATTTATAGATTTTCTACCTCGAATATTACTGCCTTCTTTCGTCCGTTCAGATTCATAATCTGTGAATAATAAGGAATATTTTATTAATTAGGAGTATTGTATTTTATTAGTGAACGTTTACTAAAGCGTGATAGTTTGAATGTTTAATGTATGTAAAATAATATAAACGTGTTTAGGTGAATAAAGTTATAACAAGGTTCATGAGCGCAAAAACCTCACATTATCGTAGGTATTCCTCGGCTTCGATCGAAATCGGAATCGGAGTATTTTTTTAGCTCCGGAGTTTCAGTCTTATATAGATTTTCAAATAAATGTAAGACACTAAAGTCGCAATTTTCGTTCTGTTTCTCGCATAATATTTGACAGATCTTTTTCACAATTTGTAACCGGAGTTTTTACTATTTCTTTTATGACACATTTTTATTTTTCTGATTATAACGTAAATCAATAAAAAGTGTATACTTACGTATGAAGTGTGACCCCTTGGTCTTTAGACGATTTAAAATAATAACATATAAACAAGCTCGATAAAATATAAACAAGCTCTTCTAATACATTCACTGGTTCTGCTATAAAAGAACTCCTCGATATACAAATTTAGTAAAATAAATTAACGTCTATTCACTATGTGCGCGATGATTGCGTGGTTTTCATATATCAAATAGCTGGCATTCAGAACGTAAACAAACAATAATTTCAATGACATATAAATAATCTATAATGTGGATAATAATATTGATATTTTTATTTTTCGTTTAAAATTCCAATATACACAGATTTTCTCATTTCTAATTTCACGGGAAATAAGTAAAGAAATTAACGAAAATCAAAAAACTTATTTCGTCGTTTATAATGCAGACGTTTTGTGTTTTTTCATTTAAACGTGACCAAATTAATAATAAAAACTTGAATTAGAGCGATCACACAAGACTCAGCTTTCCACCAAAAAACAAGAATAAAAGTAATGAGTTTTAGCGGAACAGTTTATAAATGTAAAGATGATCAGGTAATGTGTTTAACATTCACAATTTATTCGTCGTGGCTACATCTTAATTATAGAATTATATAGGATAATAATAAAGTTAACTGCATCATGGATTTTTTTATTTTGATTTTGTTCTTGGAAATATAAAAAAGCCAAAAACTTACTGGTTTATTTATTAGAATATATTGAAGACTGCAAATTTACTATTACTCAAATATGTAAAATATGTCAATACAGCATAACAGATTCTGAGGAATTTAATTTACTATTTGATAGAGATCCTCTCGACATCAGCAGCCTTGGTGACGCATGATTAGTTATTTTATTTAATATGCACGGATAATACAATTATAGTTAATAAGTAACAGTTCGACTGACAACAGTCTAATGTCTAATGCGACTAAAAATCCACTGGAATTTTTTGGGCAATATTCCCGATGTGCCAAAAAATATCCGGCAGTGGCAATATTCCCAGATGTACATATATCACTAGTCGGGCCCCAAGAATGTGCGAAAATCATCATAGTACGGTTAAATCAAATCAAAATTATTTATTCAGTCAAGGTTTTTACAAGCACTTATGAAAGTCGAGAGCTACACTATCGGTTCATAAATCTACGGATGAGACCTTGTACCGAGAAGAACCGGCAGGAAACTCGGCAAGGACTGCTTTTTTCTTCCTATTTTATTTCATACAGAGCGTCAAGATTGAAAATGACTTCATTAAAATATGAAGTCATTTTCCATTACAATATTAAAAAATAAATAAAACAGTATTTTTGTGAATCGAAACACATGTCTAGTCAAAAAAACAAGCTTCACAAGAACATCTTTTAATTTATACGCATCAGGCTACGATGGAGCGAATATGTTTTCAACGTCTCTAAATGAAATAAGAATGAATGAAATCATAATATCGCAGAGCAGAATGGTAAATATATAGTCCAGCCTCACGACGTGATGCGGTGGCCTCCGTCCTTTTTTGAGATGATGGGAAATGCGAGCAGGATAATGTAAGATCCGCCCCTAGAAAGGGGCTAGTCCAAATGCTAGAGCATATTTCAGTACCTACAACCCACCGTTGATCCTCTGGCGAGCGATGCATGATAATAGCCGAGGCCTCTTACTGCTTGTTCGCCCCCGTTTCGGCCCACACATTGCAAGACGGGTCTCACTGGGGGCAGGGATACGACTCAAAGACATTTGCCCCCTTCCTTCCAGGACGTGCAAAGCGCAGGGGAGATGTTATTGTGCAATTTTCCGTCCTAACCTTATTGGAGGACCCCACCTGGGTTTCTACTGCCTCGTGGTGTTGAGTTTCATGATCATAAAGTTAGAAACTCTTACCTGACCTCTTTATATTATGAGTATAGATTGAACACACCTTGACATTAACCTCTAAGTTTTATTATTATTATTATATGTATCTCTGTCTACCAAAGCCCGCGCCATATCTGTTAAGGAAACGAGTTTCAATTTAATTTGCATATAAAGTTTTCTAATATTTGAGTACTACCTTAATCTACAACGAACTCGCAAAGTTATAAGTCAAAACCACAGGTTGTTTAATAACATACAAATTTATATTCTACGTGGTTTACAATAAAGCTCGTACAATTTGCAGTAAAATGTTTGGTTATATAGATTTCTTCAAGGCACCAAATACTAAACACCTGCCTGCCTTATTGTAAGTAGGGGAAGGTGGCCTTAAACGGGTAAGCTAAGCGAGAAGGTAAAAAAAACTGTCAAATTCACTTGAATCCTTAACTTAATTTACATTAATACAAAGGTTATTTATCAAAGTACAAAATAAAATACCAACTGATTTTATTTTAATGAAACATATTTATTTTGTATGAAAAATACAAAAGGTCTCCAAAAACCCGTTTTGCCCGCATATTGGCCAAAAACGGGTAACCCCCTCTGGGCAAAACAGGTAAGCTTAGGGCAAAACAAGCACACTTTTTTTTCTAAACGGTTATACCTTCTTAATGACTTAACATAGTATGACAATAACAAAATCAACTATTAAATTCTATTTTCATCACAAAACTTAAGTAACAAATTATTATAAGCTTTTATTTCTTACTTTTTAAGCAGCCTTTATGTTTGGCTTAAGTTTAAGATAAGATTCGGTAATTTAAGGAACCTAAATGTAATTATAGTCTCATAGAATCCTTCTTTAGTCTTATTTTGAAAATCTATATCAATTTATGAAATATAAGTTCAAAATAATAACAAACATTTAAATCAACTATATCTACCGTAACAAGTATATAGATCCATATCGAACATCGTTACTTAAGTCTTCATTCTTGACATAAATCGCAAAAATATGAGTCTACACCTGAGTAAAAAGTACATGCTTCGTGGGACGTGGGCCCATTCCTGTGGCGAAACTACAGGGTGGGAAGTCGGCAAAATGCCACGGGCCTCCTGCTGGAAGGGGCCCCAGGTCATAGGAGAATCCTTACTCCTGACATTTATTATTATAAAATTAGTTAAAAAATACAGAATATCCGATGAATTTGCCACGGGCCTCCAACGGTATAGTTACGCCACTGGCCCATTCATTACAATCACCATATGGATCCAGTCTTCCACAGGTGGACAAATATGGATTACCACAAGCAAAACAATAATACTTAATTTGTTGCTTCTTTTGTTGTTTTTTTCATTAACTTTCTTTGTTTGACTAGTAGCTGATTTATTATTGCCGTTTTTCTTTTTTCCAATCGATACCTTAATTTGTTTCTTTTTCTTGTTTTTTATTTTCTTTCTCTCTTGCTTCATTTTTGTTGTTCTTTCATAAGTGTACTGGTTTTAACTTCAGTTTTTTTGGGCTTAGTGTTGGTAAAGGTCTTTTTCTGCAAGCTCAACGTGAGGAGTGAGGACGTGAGGAGAAGATACTGGACGAAGTAAAGTAGCATTCACTGGTGTAGCAAACGTACCCATTTTGCCCTACCCGTTTTGCCCAAGAGTATCTTGCTTAGTTAAATAATAATAACCCCGAAATCGATATTGATACAACAAAATAAATTGTGGGATTCTACAGTCAGATAGAGGTAAATTAAAATGTCAATAACAACAATCCAATAATTATAAACATTTTCGAGTAATTTAAAGAGACTTACCTTGCTTTTTTCTAACAAAACTACCAAAAAACTTTCGATACGCACACCTGCGCTATGACGCGACTTTAGCGCCCTAGCGGAACTGATTGAAGATATTCGGTTGGTGACAACTCTCGGCACACATACACATCAACACTCAAGTATGACGTAGAAGCGTACAACTACCTACCCGTTTTAGGCGGGCCACCCTTTTTAGGCTAGTTTCCCCTAGGTAGCATCTTTTTCAAAGCAAGTCGGATTCGCGCCAAACCACTAATTCTTACCAATCTATACTAATATTATAAAGAGGAAAGATTTGATTCTTTTGTTTGTACATTTGTTTGTTTGCATCGAATAGGCTCCGAAATTACTGACATATTTAAATTTTTTTACTGACATTTTGTATTTCTGGGTCTTTGACCAACTTCATATCATGCATTTCATATTCTTTCCAATAAGTAATTTTTTGTTGAACATATCTTAATAATTTAAGTGACTCATACATTTTTTATTACTACCAACTGAGTTTCTAAGGAGTATACATTTTTTACCATATAAGGCGACGTTACGATAGTGAATATTTGCTTCTATATGCCTATATTGTTTCAAAGGGTAATCATTTTATTAAACCTTAATTTTTTAAAAATAAAAAAATTATTTGATTAAACCTCTAACGCAGGATGGTGCTTTCTACACTGAGTCCGACGTTGTATTTTTACAAAACGGCAAAGCTTCTTCTTCTTCTTAATGTCACTCCTATCGGATGTTGGACAGCATCTTGGCTATATTTGAGGCTGCTGCTCGGAACAGGGACATAGTGCTCCATCCTAAGAAATCCCTTAAATTGTTAACTCAGGAATGTCCTTCTTTCAACACTGCGTTTTGCCCATATTTTTTTCCGGCAAAGCTTAGAAATGTAATGATATCTTTCTTCCGTTCAGCGGCTCTACCATAAACTCTAACATTGATTGAAAATGATCTGACCTACTTTTAGCAGACCAGTCAGGATTTAATTTAAGATTGAAAAAGTAAAGTCCATGTTCTCTATAAAAAAAAAGTTAAACGTGTAGAAAAGCTCTTGTCGTCATTCTTGGTGGTAATTTTTTCTTAGTGCCTACCGTTTCTTGTTACTAGTTCAATATTACTCAAGGTATGAATGTAGTACTTCTCTACTTACTTATACTTTAAATACGATTTGGCTTCTGTAAAAAATATAATTATCTTTTCTTCTTTAATAGGTTTCCACCGTTCTGAGAAACGATAGCTTAGTTTTCAGATATTTTTTTAGATGTAATTTGAAAGAAGCTTTCATATTTATACATATGTAATAAATATTAAGCACCTTAAGTTGTGGGTTTTATTCAGCTTTTATTATCAAAACATTTAACTAGGTATTTTAAATACCTGGTTTATTTTATACTTAAAATTAAAATTATTCCTGTTGTTAAAATGGCGATTTCATTGCGCTATATTGACTAATACGTTACATATACATTCCTACTTATATCTGATGGCGAGATGCCATCTAACGCCTACCAGCTTTTAAGATTTTTTGACCTTATTTTCCTGTGTGAATTTCGAAAACGAGTTCGCGAAGTTGTTTACTAACAAATTCGAAGTAACCTTCGATGAGAAAGAGACGGATTGATTTAAAAATTTTAAGTGTGAATGAGACTTGTTCAACTGACCGTCTGTGTGCGTATTTTATGTAGATTTTTTAAATGTATGTTATTAATATTTACATAGTGAGAAAAATGAAAAACTTTAGTCTGCCGAGACAGTAGTTATAGAGAGCTTCTGCTCGTTCATTATATTTTTAGTAGCTTAAGTTCGAAAGTAATTTGATTTAAAAATAGTTTTTCGGAAGCTAAAAAAGTTATAATAACAAAAACATCACGTAAAGGCATATTGTGAAATTAAGCTATAATTTAAAACAAACCGAGTGTTCTTTGCGAAAAAGTTAACAACAAGTCCAGTGGTTTAGGCTATTTAAAGAAAAAAAGAAAGCAGTTCAAAAGATCTAGTGCAGTGCAATTAATTCAAAATAATTAACACAGATTTTGTGAGACAAAATGCAAAACGCTGCAGCTACTCAACCGGGCATGCTCAAAAGTACTGATAATGTGACTCCCCAACAAGCAACTAGTACCGCACAAACAAATAATGCTGGCCAAGTTGGCAAACCTGGTGCTTTGAACAAAAACCTCCTTGCAGCATTCCAAGGACCTGAACAGAAAAATGATCAGGTGAATCAATCTAATAAGCCCCAACCAGCGCCGAAAATAAGTATAACAACATCTCAACCAAATTCTGATCAAAAAACACAAGTCAACAATATTATTACCCATCAACCCGTAACTACTACCTCACCACCTAATAATCCATCTCAAGCCAACAAGCCTCAACCACTGCCCAAAAAACTTAATCTGTCTTTCCAAACGACCACCGAACAAAATAATAATCCGACATCCGACAAGCCGCAACCGACGACGAAAAAAGTGAGTCTAACAATATCAAAAGAAAATCCTACATCGATTTCCGGACAACAAACAAATATTTCTCAACCGATACAATCGAAAACATTTGAACTGTCTTTTCAGACAGGTAAAGATCAAAACAATGCTCAATTTAATCGATCTCACGCAACTACAGCCCAATCGGCTACCGGATTGAATAATATTCCGACAGGACAATCTTACAACCCTCAGCCACAAACAAATAACTCTCAACCAGTACAATCCAAAACATATAATCTGTCTTTTCAGACAGCTAAAGAACAAAACAATAGTCAATTTAATCCAGCCAACGCAACTCAAATGCCACCGAAAGAGAATCTAATGACTTCCCAGCAGACTAGCGGATTGAATAATAGTCCGGCGGGACAACCTTACAACTCCCAGTCACAAACAAAAACAGAATTCCAGTCGACAAGCCAAACAAACCAACAACCTCACACACCTGATGAAAATACAACAAATGAAAGAAGGAGAAGAAATAAGAATATAAATGTCGATTGCTGTTGTGACGAAAGCTGTTGTCTTTACAACTGCTGTTGCTGTGAGGCGATAAGCAACTGCTTTAAAAGTTGTTTCGACGGTATAGCATCATGTTTTTCCGCTATGTGCTGTTGTTGCAGCAGTGGAGAGAGTGGTGGTGACGGCGACGGGGACTGCTGTACGTGTGCAGATGGTTGCTGTGATGAAGACTGTTGCACTTGTTGCGCAGATGCATGTTGCGGTTGCTGCGAAGATTTCGATTGGGGAGAATGCTGTGAAAACTTTTGGGTTTCTTTGTTTAGTTGTGGTGGTGAATAATATGAAATATTTTGTGATAAAGTAATTTAAATTAAGTACATAATGTGAAATACCTAATGTAGCAGATATTAAAATAAACGTTTACCAGAATATGAAAATGGGATAATATTTAACGATTTAAGTACATAAAAATATAGTTTCTCTAATAAAAAGTATATTCATAAATATTTTTGGTTCAGGAATTTTTCACTTTGTGGTTAAAGAGTTCCCGTGTAATGTATGGTACCTTAATTAGAAAATTTCACAGGTTTTAAAGAGCTACTGAAAAGCTGCTTTAAATTGGGATTTTTATCTATAGGTATATTTTAAAGAGGTGAAGATTTTTTTTCAAGTTCCATAATACTCGGGTGACATACGCTATAATAACATGGGCCAAGTTGCAGTAAACAGCTAGTTTAAAATAAACGACTTCACTCTGTGTAACATTTGAGAGAAGAGTAAATATGAAAATGTCTTAAGTCGAGCAAATATTTTTAGTGATAGTAAGAATTATCACTTGAGAATTCTCGCTTCATTCAAATTTTTGGATGATTAAAAAAAATTTGCTTACGGCCAATTTCTTAACTGAGAAAAGTACAAATCTCAACTGATTTTTTACGTTTTACATGGCAAACAGCCAGTTGCACAAACGTCCATTATTTTCCTCATTAGTTTAAAGCAACATTACCCAGACTAGTTTGACATTCATTAGAGCTTAAAGGCGTCATTAAACCTTAATGGACGTTTGTGCAACTGACCGATAAAGTCCTAGTTTTATCAAACTGCTAACAACTAAACATTTATGACGTTTTCTCAAGTAACGAGGAAGTATTTAAAAAAACAAAACTCTAAAATAGCAGCACCTCACTAAAAGGCGACTCTAGCAAAAGTTGAGTTTGCAGGTAACGAATGGACCAAAGATATAGATTTCTGTTCCTTTTAACTAACATATTAAAAAAAAAGAAATTTGCAAAGTTCGAAACTAAGATATCAATACAAATACGAAAAAGCACAAATAGAATATGAGTTTTAAAAATTAATTGACTTTCAATTATATGAAAGAAAACCGGAAGGGTTGTCATGAAGAAAGTACCGTAGCGTCATTTAATTTGATCTCGTCTCGTCTCGTCGTGACCACGGCCAGTGAAACATATTAAACGAAACTGGCCGAAACGTAATCGCGTCTAATATCCGTTATTATAAGAGTGTAATGATGCAGCGCGATAGTTTAAAAGTGAATATCTAGTTTGATTTCGGGAAATGCCAGGTTATATTATTGGGTAGCTCGACAAGTGTACGATAGTATTTTGATTCTATTATATTACCCTTTGTTCTACTTAGCCATAAATCGTAATGGATCTGGTTCTATTTTTTGATTTCAATTTAAACCGGCAGGCCTAAGTAGCAAGTGTATGTGATTTTTTTATTTTATTTTATATATTATAATAAGAACAAAAGCAAAATTTCTCTGTTGAACACTTTTGAGTTTTAATAATTGCCTCGCCCGTGTTCATGATCCTTCGAGTCGGATTTAACTTAGCAAAAGTCGTGAAAGTAATTAAAATTGTCAATTCTTTACATATTAAGTACTCTTTGAGAATGAAAATCGTTAATTTATATTGTCATTGTGTAAATTTCAATTTTTCACTATTGTTTGTAAGTAATTGGTTAAGTACCTTTGATAACCATATTCTTAAACGCACTAAATAGGAAATATTTAATTTCTGCGTTAAAAATGTTTTCTTTATATAAACTTGCATGTGAAATTGTACATTCATATTCAGTAATAACAATTTTTTTTTTTCATTAAAATCTTAGTCACTCTTGTGTTTTTAATTTTTAAACATAAAACTACTCCGGGTTTTACATACTGTTTTAGACAATTGTTGTGTAGCTTTATAATTCTATTCCGTAACGCAACTTACTATTAGATAGGCTGTCTATATTTTGAGTTAAAAATGTAAATTATATCTGTTTATTTATTCTTTATTGTAAAAAAACAAATCACAAAAGGCGTACTTAATCCCTAAGGCATTCTCTACCAGTCAACCTGAAGAGATGTTGGAGATCAGTTATAAGGTGAGAAGAATGAAAAAAGTAAAATAGATTAATAAATTAATAAACATACAGCTTTCGCCAGCGGCTTCGCTCGCATGGTCCCTAAAGAAATGTTTAGTGGGATAATAAGTCCCCTACCCCTATTTGTATACCAAATTTCATCAAAATCCGTTCAGTAGTTTCAGCTTGATTTACGGACAATCATCCAAACAAAGAAACTTTCACATCTATAATATTAGTAGGATATAAAATAATTCATAATCCATATAGGTATAAAATAAATTACAAAATGTGAATGAAATTTTACATACTAAGATAGTGCTTACGGAACCAATCTCTTAAATACCATTATACTTTTAGTAGTAGGCGAATAGCAGTAACGGGTAAAAGATTTTGTAACAAAGACAGTATGATGAAGGGGAGTTTGGAGAATGACAACTCACAGGTTTAATCTATTTCTGTGGGTTTATGCGTTGATAAACAGCCAGCCATCCGAGTTGTTTCCTTTAGTCGGAGATATCGTATTTACGAAAGCCGTATATGAACGAATAGCATTATAAAATAAACGATCCAATTTGTCGAGAAGATATTGAGTAGTGTCAGTATAGCAGACGTCAACGTTATCGAGAATGTTTAATACAAGAGCCTGTACTAATGCAATTTTAGTGCTGGAGGGAGATAAAATTTTAGTCTAAAAGGGGACCTAAGCGTATAATCTTACGACACTCCTCTCCCATCTGTACTTTCCAACTGCGAGTACAGTTAATGAGCAGGCCCAGGTTCTTAACATAAGACAGAAACGGAATAAGTTCATCTTTGTATAGTAATTGGGTAACAGTGCTCGGATCAATAGCGGCCAAATAACGGGACCTACTGATAATAACGATTTGGTACTTAGATGTGTTTACAGCCAGCCAGCCAGGGCGGTGGCGGCAGTTATCAAACGCGAGCACCCCGTGGGCGACTTCTTTTTAGAACATTTTGTTTCAACCAGGCCCGTCTTTACCCATGGTGCGGGGGATGCAACGCAAGATCACCGGGAAATTCCCTGATTAAGACGCCTGAAATGGCGTAATTGATATTGTTTTTGTCGGCTTGACTATATATCTGGAGACTGTCTGCATATAAATGATAACATGTAGGGGAGACTGAGGACACTTGATCCTTACGGGAGACTAGATACAATGGATTTCCAGAGCTTCTGTAAACACTATATAATTTTAGACTGGCAAAATTTGTAGTCTTTGGGTCATTCTAAAGTTAGCATTCCTGTTAAATTTGAGAGTTGTGCAAATGACAGATGTTTATGTGTTTCGTGTTGCAGAAAAATATTTTTTGTATGTTTTTACTTTGATTAAATAATTGATTAGTAAATTTATTTTGGATATGTATCACTTTTAAACTAGTCATTATCTATGTGAGTAAACATCTGTTTTATACAAAAGTGTTAATATTGGTAGATTTTTGTAAAATCTTTTTTTATAACCTCAACATACCTAGGGCACACACATGGTACACTTTCTTATGGGAGATATGATCCCACCGGATCAATGTCTCCTAACTTTTTTTTAATATAATTTTAGGATTAAACATGTATATACAAAGAAATATCATTACATGTACCCAAAGCCACTAGCTTGTCTCGCGCCACAGCTTTTAACAGACACAACGTTAAAAATTTCTTTAAAAATTTGAAAAGCTTATTGCAGCGCTATAATTTTGGTCCCGACAAACTTTGGAACGTAGACGAAACTGGTATTACTATAGTTCATAAGCCAAAAAAAATGTAGCATGTACCTCGTGTGTTTATAAGTTTCAAGAAAAAACTTTTTACTGAAAAATAAAACAAAATGTTACTGGCTGTTATTTTTTTTTTACCGATTTTGAATTTGAAATGTTAACTTTTAGTTTATTTGTATCGCAAATTTAATTGTTTGTTGATGGGGGTACGAAACAATTATGTCCAACTGTCATTTTACTATTTAAGGCGGTAAAAAACCGATGCAGATTTTCCCCGTGCTAAAAGTTTTCCCGTGAGCCAAGAGGCTATTATTTCGCGCGTTTCAGTGAACAGAATACTGAAATATGATCTAAAGGTTGTTGAGGTTGTTGTTAAGAGGCCTATAGCCATAGGAAAGTTTACTTTTTAAACGATTGCCTTGGTCAGTTACGACGCAAACGCTTTCCATTACTGCTGAGGAGACACGATGCCAGGAAGATACTCTTCACTGACGAGAAAATTTTTACTGTCAAAGAAAAGTCCAACCGATAAAACAATAAAATGTACGCTAAAATAAGCAAGGATGTGCCAGCTTCTGCACGGAATGTCTCGCGCACTCATCACCCGGCTAGTGTGATGGTATGGTGGGGAGTTTTGTATAAATGCTATAGGTACCTTCCACCATTTACTACTAAGGAAATAAATCAATGATATTGAAATAAAAATAATAATTTTTTTACATATTCATTCATTTTCTTCTGTATTGGCATCATATGATCCTATATGTGGGAGACTTGTTCCTGCCAGGATCAAGTGTTCCACATAGTGGGGATCAAGTCAGACATATATATGGGACACTTGATATCATTTTCTGTACGAAGTTTTCGTACGCTGGTTATTTAATTTTTATACCGATATCATTAGCTACTATACTTAGTATAGCTAATAAAATTTCACGTATTTTAGACAAAAATAATTAAAATCGGATCAATATTGACAAAATAAGGGCTAAAAAACAAAAGAGGGGATCAAGTGTCGCAATCTCCCCTACGAAGTCGAGCAGTTTTTATTATATTGGCATTTGGCAGTTTTTACCATCTCATTGTAACGATTCCTGGCAGATTTAAAGGCGGCCCAGTAAAGATCAGTACATATTTCGAAAGCACTTGTTACGCTTCTTCATGGCCATCTGTACTCCAGAGGTAATCCATGGAGCAGGTGGCGTTTCAATTTTATTTGATCAATTGACATTCACAAGTCATTATATTAAATGATATTTGTAAAAGTAGGTATTTCTTTCGGCTGTTGGGTACATTGCCTGTTTATTAATGAAAATACGCTCATAAGTAGTAGTAGCGAAAAACAATAAGCTTGAAAACTTTGTGGGCGCAAAGCATTTTTACCTGTTGGGTCTCGGGAAGCTCAATGATTCAGTCGCCCGGATTGCGAAAGGTTGTAGATTCGATTTCCATTTCATCTTGGGATATCTAGGGCTGGTTGGTAGATTTTTATGTGTCTATATTTTTAAAGTCTCTTGCGTGTTTTTCCTGCCCGTGACAATGAGACTTCAACAAAATGGACGTATAAGGTAGGTAACCATTTTTTTTTTGTTACAGAACCCTGAAAATCCGAGCGTATGAAAATAAGAAACCCGTTAAAAAATAATAATGATATATATTTTTGATATTACGATATATATTTTTAATTAATAAAATATATATTAATGTGGCATTCTGAATGCATATAATATATTAAATAAATACATAAGACAATATATTTACGATGAGGATTTCAAAGAGGCTATTACGCCGGTTTCAAGGTGTCTCCATCTTTGAGGGCCCGGTTTTGATTGAATATGTTTTTCCTTATACACTTATCTTGTTTTACTGTTTACAAATTTCATCTATGTTTTTGGTTGTTTTAGTTAACTGCATTATTAAAATTAGACTTTTACAAAATGTCGAATTTAGACAAATAATGCTATTTCGAAAATGTTTGATTAAATACTATATAAATTATTAAAAACATTGATGAAAAACAATAAATAGTTTTTGTTAGGCTGTCACTTCATATATTATATACCATTGTTGTTTACGAGTCTTAATATTTATAAAGTATTGTTAGAGATGAATTCTGTCATAGAAAAATAATGAGAAAGAAGAAAAGTAAAAAAAAACTGATTTGGTACAAATTTTATTATTAAAAGAAATTTGGTCTAACCGCCACTATTTTGATATGCATCAACATGAAATAAAAATTATGTGTTTACATATTAACAACATATTTTTCTTTCTTAACAACTACAAACAATTGAGGAACAGCTCTATTTCGAATTAATAAAATAAATCTATAAAATGAAGCATGATAACATTATAATGTATTTGATTGAATGAACAATAAGCAATACAAATATAAGATATTTAAAAAAATATCATTTCTAGATCAAATTTAAGTTATGATAACAGGCGAACCTAAATGAATATATAAGAGTAGATAGGAGTATATTTCTTAGATTAAATATGACTGCAGACCAATATTAAAACCAATCCAAAATAAATTCAATATTTTTTTGTTAAGTCTGTAGTTTAGTTAAGAGTGGTACAGTCAAGAGCATGTCAGAATATACAAATCTATTAAAAATCTCTACAAAAATAGTGTGAGGATTGCTGACAAGAACCACTGTTTTAATTTCTATGTTTTAAACCATTCAAATTAATTACATAATAAATTGTTTTAATACTAAGATACTTATCAATATTTTAAATTATTTCCTCATAATTAGTTAAATAAATTCGATTAAATTGGCACTTTAAGAATTTTTAGTATTGTGTTATACAATAGATATAAAAATATAATTAGTTTTATATCATAAGTATATGAGAACTAGCATTCTTTTAAATAATACTAAAAATATCTAAATAAAATTATTAGTTATAATAAGCTTTTAACAATGTATACTTAAGACACTTAAAGTTTAACACTTAGATTTATTGAGGTATAACTATTATAAAATTCTTCAATAGCAAAAATAGTAAAACATGATAAAATATTAGTATACACTTTTGCTTTGTAAAAATTGAGTTATCTAAAAACAAGCACATTCCTACTTCAATAATAGCCAATATATATATATATATTTTTTGTATTATTAACCAAAACAATCACCACAGTCACAGCAATCACCACAGTCACAGTCTCCACAGTCACAATCACCACAGTCGCAGTCACAACAGTCATTACAATTGCAGCAGTCATTTCCGCAACATTCACTGCAACAACTGCTATCTGCAACTGGAGCTATATTATCAGTGTTATTGTCATTGCAATTACATAAACAACTTCCACATTTCTCACAACAACTTTCAGTGCATCGGCCACATCCAACTAAGCAATCTGAAATCATTCTACAGCAAAAATATTGAAACAAAAAATTGTCTTCTCCAACGAAAAAACAACAGTCTGGATCAACATAACCTGAACGTCTTTCAGGTCTCTTTTTATTTTTCTGTGCTGCTTCTTCGTCATCGGTGTTGAGATTCATTTCTTCAGAGTCGGCAGTATTAAAATCGTTATCGTTCTCCTCATTCTTAATCGGATTATCAGTCTCCACTGGATCGTAATTATCATTTGAAGTACGTTGGGGTTGAGTTGTTATGACATCAGACATTTTGTATTTACTAAAATACTAGTATTTTCCTTGTACACTCTAGCGAATTGATCTAATATTTTAACCCTAGTTACAAGATAATGAGTTAATGCCTGATGACCATACGGTAGGTTCAATAAATTCATTTAATTTCATGGATTTGATAAATCGTCGTGTAAGTAATTTAGAAAACATTAAAAACTCATTATTGAGGATTTTTTTTACTAACAGCAGTATTTTAACATTTTTTCCGACGGCACTGATTTTATTTTATTTAAAACAATTTTCAATATCCATAGTAAGTTTATAATCGAAGAAAAATATTACAGGAAGACAAAGAAAAACTGGACCTAAACTTTTGTTCTAAAAATATGGGTGGTGGCATATTGTTGTTAATCTGTGATATTGGTTAAAAATAATTTGTGGTCACTGTTGGTGTTGGTTCCAAAAATTATACAAAAACAACAACTAGTGATGCGACTAGAGCCCTTTGCTCCTCGAAGCGCTTGAGTGACTTTGTCAAACTTTTACTCGAGTTAATAAAATTTTCGCTTCTCTACTTTATTTACCTATGCCGTTTAAACCCGTAAAACTATTAATAAAAAAAAATCTATATTGCAATGCCACTTTTATACTTTGTTGATTAATCAAATTTTATCATAAATATACTATCAACACAACTTCAGATTATTTGCAATTTCTACTCGAGTGAGGTAATAAAATGGCTCAAGCGATTCGAGTACCTAACAAAATCCTATGTAACTCGGTTTATTTTTCTTTTTTTCGAGGCCTAGATCAATTAACCACGCTGCCTTATCCTTAATATTTAATTTTTTTTTTACTTTAAATGACGTTTTTTAATGCCCTTATAACTTTAAATCAAATATTTTATAGGTTCTTAATTAGCACGAGCTTGCTGGCGTCATAGGCCATTTGTATGTTTTTAAAAGTGTTTATATAAAGATAATTCGCTTTATTTTAAATTTTGGGCACTAATTTAGTATGTAGTTCGTATTTCTCGAAAGACATGCTCTACTGTTCAATGTGCTGTATAGAACTTGTATCAAACTGCTTTTTTCTCTCTGATTTATTTCACACAGAGAAGTCTTATTGGAATGTGACTTAATTAGATTATGAAGTCTATTTCCATTACAATATCAGGAATAACAAGATTTATATTTTTCTTACTGATTAATATGCAGGTTGACAAATCAATGTACAATAATAACGATTTAGCTCTAGATAATATTTTTTAATTATGAACTGTGAGATGGTCATTTAAACAAGCGTACTGACTCAGTGAAATCCGGTTTAATATCGTTGATGAAGAGTTCTTTACGAGCCCGAACGGCAGCCACAAGATCTTCTTTCTTAGATAGATAGATAAAAATTTTATTTCTCAGCAACACACAATTACATCACTTACTAAACATTGTTAAAAGAAACAACAATTAGCTTAGGTGTTCCAGTCTGTTGCGAAAGAATTCTAGCAATATAAATAATATCCTCTTTTTAACCGAATAACCAACATAATTGGCAATTTTCATAGAGACTATATATGAATTTTCATTCTGTTTCTGCGGGATTCCCTTGATCTCAACATTACTTGCGCGCTGCCACTGATCCCTATCACGCAAATGTTGCCTAATCTCCTTTATATTGTCCTGTAACTTTAAAATAATAACAATTCTCCCCTCAACTGTTTTCACTCTATTTTCAATGGCCCTCGCAGTTTCGGTGAAATTCTTAATTGAATTATGAGCAAACTAAATAGACTTCTGCATATTAGCCAGATCATTTTTGATAGATTTCACATCCCCTAATAGCGTTTTCAAGGGTACTAACTGCTCCATAATGTTATTAAGTTTGTCCTGCAAGTCAAACTGAAGTGGCGATGTTGGTAATGTGGAGACTCCACTTTTACATTCCGGACATCTCCACGTGTATTTCCGATCTCCAAGTTTACGGAATCCTGCTTCAGTGATTCCCGCACATGCAAAATCAAAATGACGCTTGCATATACTACACGTCGCACCATCTGATGAATCAATATTACATATTGCACAGGAAAATGTTCCCCTATAATAACTATTTATTAGTTGATCAGTCCTGGAATTAGACCAACCACCAGTAAGCAACCAACTTCAACCACTCTCGAACCGAGACTGAACCGAGAATAATAATAATAATTGTTTATTTGCCTTAAACATGGTATAAAGGTGTTAAAGTTGTACAATATCCTCATGTTTCGCTATTTTTTAATAGCATGCAAAAACAGTATAATGGAATCTAATACAGCGAGAATGAAACATAACCTAAACAATAATCACAATTGACAATATTATTCTACGAACCAAAAGAGCACATACGCACCGTACGAAATTTCATAACTGAAGATCAGTTATGAGTTATAAAAAAACTTAATTTTGAAAGGACAACTTATTTGCACCTTGTACTTTGTACAAACGTCATTCTAACCAGAAGTCATGTTATTTTGTACGAGTACCTAGTATATTTGATACATATTGGGTAATTATATAGATAACAAACAGATTTTTGTTATAATTATCGTTTTTTATACCTTTGTTGCTGATTAATAAACCCTATTCATTCAAAGTCTTTGTTGCTGTAAATGCAACAAAACTTTGGCAAACGTAAGGTTGATAGTGTTCGTTGCTACTTGATGATGGAGACAACTGACCTGGGAGGCTAAAGGATAATTTTCTCCCTCCGCAGTAGAACTCCAATTATCCGAATTAATGGGGACCGGGACCCATTCGGATAATCAAATATTCGGATAATCGGATTTTTTAAAAAAAAATTGCCATTGGAGAGAATAAAAGCTACGTTTTGATATTGCACTATTTTTTTATTGAATTAAATGAAAGAAACATGAAATTTTCACATGTTTTAAATATAAATAAAATGTACTTATGTACAAGTTTAGAAATAAAAATCATTGTTTTTTAAACATCTCCGTCAATGTAAGCTGTTTTGCGGTCTTCAACCGTTTTCGGGCAGCCAGGTCACGCATTCGCTTGACGGTGAGCAGTTGCAAGTGGTCACACTCGGGCTGACGCTCCATCCACTTCAAAGCAGTCTCGAGGCCGGCAAATGCTTCACTAGCTGATGGTCCAGCGTCTACTTCAACATCAGCAGAAAGTTCTTCTTCCACTTCCACTTCAACATCTTCTCTCACACTTACAACAATTTCATCGTCATTGAGAATTTGAAAACCAGGGTCAGACGTGTCACAAGCCATCCACTCTCCTACATCTTCAGCACTTACTTCTGTACAACCAGGAATTTTTACAATCATTTTTCTTATTTCCTCTAGTGACAACGCATCTTTATCATCATCATCCTCTCCATATTCTTGTTTCTCATTTTCTTCAGATTCTTTTTTTTTGTTCTTCTCAGACGGTAGGCCTTTCAGTTTATTCCACGCACGTCTTAGCGTCACTGCCGTAACCAAACTCCAAGCTTCCGCTACCATGTAACAGCAGTCCTTTAAATTTATTTTGCTATGATTTGCCAAAACCAATTCTTCATCTTCAGCACCTTCGTTCAGCAGTTTTCTCAGCAGTTGCCTTCTGTAATGGCGCTTCATTGTTTCAATAACAGACTGGTCCATGGGTTGCAGCAAACTTGTAACATTGGGAGGCAAAAACGTCGTTTTGAACTGCCCATTCTCTCTTTCCAACAGTTCTGCTGTAGGATGAGTGGGTGCGTTATCAACAATTAAAAGCACCTTACTGCCTTCTTTTCCCACCGATTTTTGGTGCTTTTTCACTTCAGGAATAAACACTTCATCATACCATTCGGTAAACAAAGCTGCAGTCATCCAGGCCTTGGGTTGACTTTTGTAGAAGAGTGGAAGTTTTTTTACGTTTTTAAATGCTCTTGGATTTCTTGATTTTCCTATCAAAAGAAGTGGCAGTTTATGATTTCCAGTGGAGTTGGCACAGTTAAGCACTGTAACACGTTCTTTACTGACCTTATGTCCAGGGGCACTAGATTCCCTTTTAGAAGCCAAAGTGGTTTTTGGTAATGCTTTCCAAACAAGGCCAGTTTCATCGGCATTATAAACAAACTCCGGATCATAGGATTCTGATGCAGTTTTAAATTTTTCAATAAAATTTTCAGCAGCTGCAGAGTCTGCTGAAAGCTTCTCACCAGCCAAATCTAACTCGCGTACACCATGCCTGAATTTAAAATTCCTTAGCCAGCCGTTACTAGCCTTAAAAGATGAATAACCAAGCTTTTCTGCAAAGATTTTGGCTTTTTCACAAAGGATTGGACCTGAAATCGGATTTCCCATAGAACGTTGCTGCAAAAACCATTTAAACACGGCATCTTCCAAATTTTTGTTGGTTGCTGTCTTCATTGTTTTCCTGGAGGAACTTCCATCTTCATTTTCAAGCACCGAAACAAAGTTTAAAAGTGTTGACTTACTGTTTTTAATGTCAGAAATTGTTGCTTGTCCAACACCATAAATCTCAGACAACTTCTTACCCGTTACACCTTTATCGAGTTGCTCTATAATTTTCAGTTTGTCCGCTAACGATAGCACAACACGTTTTCTTTTCGAAGCCATGGTATAAAAACAATACAGTATTGTACACGCACAAACAAAAGTAAGCCGTAGCGAAAGAGTAGCGTCCTCGAGCAAGGTCAATAGCACACTGGCTAATCAAAACAAACAATGACAGGTGCGCCGTGACTGCAATGCGCCGGAACTTGTCTTAACTTGCCGTTGTGCCTACATACGCGGGGGGAAGTCAGTGTAGGCACAACGGCAAGTTAAGACAAGTCAAGTCAAGACTTGACGCGCAAACACTGGCTTCGCGGGGGGGAGAATAATAGCGCACTTAGACTTTTTTTGGACAATTTTTTGTGATTCGGATAATCGGCGATTCGGATAGTCGGAGTTCGGAGCCCGGGGACCGCGATCCAACCAATGTAGGTTGGACGTTCTATTTATGTTAATTGGAAATGAAACTTATTCTGTGCGATGTAGGTTTCTTTGTTCTAAATGCCTTGTAGTTATTAATTTATGTTTGTATTGGTACAGCGCCATCTCGTTACTTGCTGTTGAAACTTTTCTAGCTATTGATTGTTGTGGCGATGTTAGTGCGATGAATTAGATGTCGCTACGTATCAGTCGCCACAAAACTAACCTATTTGTTATTGTTTTCAGAACTTTTCTTAAATATTATAATAAAAAATGCTATCTAGACCTTCTATGGCATCAGTATGTTATTTATAAAAACAATTTCACGGTAATATTATTGTATACCGTAGCTAAATGCTACTTTAATAATTTCACATCATTAAATCTATCGATATCCGTAACTTTTAAAAAACCTTCTCCATGCTCACTTCCATTACGTTAGTTTCCATTTTCCTTTATACAAATAAAAAAAAAATGTTATTCAAAGATTTCTCGGTATTACTCCAGTTGCGTTTGCGTAACTTGAATTAATTGAATTTTCAACTCGATATAAATCCGAATTATCAGACCCATAACAACACTGATAATTCTATATTCTTTGGTCTAACATCATAAATTGACATTTAAATCCTACAATTTACCATCTAGTGACATAAAATTTTGTAGTTTCTTTATTTTCTTTAAATACTTCCTCATATAAATTAGTTTTTGCTTAAAATAGAATATATCTTAGCATCTTTAGACCAGAGAGACTTGAGCTGTCCAAACTCAAATTAATTCTGAAGCTTCTTTAAAATTTAATGCATTAAAATCAAAGCTTTTTGAAGTAAGACTCATAAATATGGAAATAAATCTAAATGATTATGACGGAAGAATATTTTTTCGTATAGATGAAACGAGACGTAATAAAACGTCATTAGGTCCAAATTGCATTAAGAGGTCTATGATTAAGAGTCATATGACATTTCGACGGTGATTTTTGCGGATAATGGTAAAATTTGGTGGTCTCAATCTCAACAAAAATATATCAAACATGACATACGTCTGGATGGAAACGAATACAATCGAGATATTAAGAATGAACCATACCTACCACGCAGACCTAATGCGGATTGGTGGGTGTTAACGACCACCGAACGCGCTAACCGCTACGTCATTGAGCTTCTACCGCTTGCTTTTTTAATACTTTTGATTTATTGAATAGCGCAGAGTACCTCTTGCTATAGTTTCTAATGACTCCGCTTTTTGGGAATTTTGTTTAACTTTTTAATTAAACCCAAAATAGCAGAGAACGATTTTCGTCAAATGACGAAGACACTTTTTGAGCTCCTGTATTGAGCTACAGTTCTAAACAAATGAAATAATATTTGTTTTTTTTTCGGCTCTCAACCTTAAGGGTTCGGAACCACCTTCCCATCAACGGAGGAAGGAGGCGGTGAATCCTTCACTGGATACCCCACGGCCGGCCGTGAGGTTATGTCAGACTCCTACTGACTAAACATCGCCTTGGACTATTGGTTGCGTGCCTGAAGGGGCAACGAACCTTCATCGGAGCGACTGCCCCCCCGCGAGGGGGGGGGGGGCAGCGCAGACGTCCCTATTCACTTACATGAATAGTGACGTCGAGATGTTATCCGTTAACCCCGGGGGGCTCGGCTCATCGGATTGAAATACAGCTGACTCCCTGAAGGGAAACGATCAGCCAGATCGGACGGGGGTATGACCTGAAGGGTCGACGTGTGGAGGGCAGGGAGGGGAGCATCACATACCACCAGAAGGGTGCTATTTGATACCCGTAACAATTTTTGTGGCCTGCATCCTGCAGGGATGTCAGGTCGAGAGGGCAGAGAGGGTTGACCTGAAGGGTCAGTATGATGGGTGGGATTTGGTCTACTGGGTCTCGTAAGGAGGTCCAGGTCGGCCAAAGGATGGGTTGTGGGAGGTTTGGGAACCTAACATGTTGTAAGTGCTTATGATAAGCCACTTAGTAACGCTTCGTGTTCACACAGCGCCAGAAGGCGTTCCTGTGTGGACGAAGCGCGGCGGAGCTTAGCCGCTAGGGTGGAGATTTCATTTATGTCGATTCCACGAATCAAGTTAAAAACTAGATTTATGTCATCGGCTATAGATGAAGAGGCAGGAGCGGTTTTGGGAGGTGAGACGGAAGCCTTTGGTGAAGGCTTTAGGCGCTTTGTTGACCGCCGGGCCCTTACCCTTCTTCTTAGAAGAGGGTTTGGGCTTCGGCGCTCGTGTGCAACCTTTATACTTGGCCGTGTGGCCGATTTGGCCACACAGTACACAGGCCGGAGGGGTGAGAGTGTCTCGAGAGAGCACTCCTTTGTGGGATGTGACTCGAGGCACTTTACGCACCTCGGAGTCGCGGAACAGTTAGCCGCCGCATGCCCGTAAAGCTGGCATCGGTGGTACTGTCCCGGGGTACCGCGACGGTGAGGGGGTTCTACTTTAACCCCGGTAAGGCCGCAGACCCTAAGTTCTTTAGCCTTGAAAATGTCACGAGCGTTAGGGACATTTGGAATGATGAGTAGAGCCAGAGGGAAAGGCCTGCCGGCTCTACTGTGCATCTTATGAACGGATTCTACAGGGAATCCCTGTTCGTTTAGATCCTTATGGATCAGGTCGGTGGCGAGCTCGTACGGAACATTTCTTAGGACCGCACGAACTTTGCTCTCCTCTGGGAGAGCATAGGTATGATAACCTACCTTGTGGTGGGTTAGGAGTCTAGTGAGGGCTCTATAGTGGGTGTTTCCACCCGGATAGCTATACCCATGTTTTTGGCATGGGTGTAGTTTATCTTGTTTTGTGTGCAGAGATTCGAGACCTCTGCTCACCTGGATTTGTCCCGTATAAATACGGGAGGCGGAGGTTTGGGTTTATCCGGCTGCGGAGCGTATTTATTATGCGGCCGCAGCGGGGTGAAGGAGGGAGTAATACTAGGAGTATTCTCTCGAGTGGCTTTCTTGCCGGTGTTGCCTCTGGTGTTTGGCCCGAGGGAGGTTTTCTCGGCGGTATTGCTTACCGAGGATACCCCGCCCGATGTGCGGGGCTTTGGAGCGACGTTTTCCGTAGAAGCGTCCGCACTTGCTCTAGGAGAGCGTGGCTTACGACGCTTCTTGCGGCTTCTAACCGTATGAAACGAACTTGAGGATTCGTCGGAATCAGACGTCCTGAGAAGGTCGTCGTCCGACGGTGTGGGGGGCGGGGGGGGGGATCGCTGTGAAGCGGTCCTCTTTATGGATGTGCTTTCACACTCCATGACGGAGGTTGAAGGGGGCGCAGATGTCTGGGATTGGGCCTTCTTTGCGGTGAGGATGGCTTGGAAAAGGTGATCGGGTAGGATACGTTGAAGTTCCTCGAAGGAGAATTCTCTATGGAACAGATCGCACATGTCGGCAATGCAAGCCGTTAAATGCAAGAGAGAGAGAGGAGTAGATGTATTTCACTCGCACTTCTCTCCGTCACACCTACCTTGGTAGGTTAGAGGGAGATAGGGCGAGTGGGCAAAAGACCGACCCCACGCCGAAGCGAGGGGGGAAGGGGGACGCGAAAAGATGCGGCTATCCCTAATGGAGTTAGCGGCAAACCTTCACCCTTGGGACAAGGCCCAAGTGCACTGGGATCGGGTCTTTGGTGTTGTTAAAGCTAGAGGGGCCTTAGCGAGCGCACCGGGATCGCTCAGCCGGCTTGGTTGTCACCGTATGGTATCCACCGACTCAAAGTTGATAGTGAGTCAAGTCCTACTGTTTTAATGTTTTGAAAAAAAAAACAGCAGGACCAGCGCTCAGGGGTGTGCAAAAGGCACGAGACGTACTCACAGTTTGGGTAGGAGAGAGTCGTGTACGCGCACGGGGGCGCGCAATGAAAGCTGAGAGCGGAATGAAATAATAAAATAGAATGATATTTCTTATATAGTGGTTTAGTTTGTAGTGACTTCGAAATTTTGAAATAACATTAATTAGATATAGAAAAAAATCATATTATAAACTAAATAACATCAAATATTGTTTGAAGTTAACTGTGAAGTTCTCCTATCTACGATAATATTATGGAACTATATAAGAATAATGATTACTTCATAAAGAATTAAAATTTTATAATTTTTAAGCATTAATTTATAATCTTATTTCAATAAAAACGATAAATGTAAACGCAAAATTACTACAAAATTCGACGCACCGGCCGTCTGACTTCAGTACTGCGCGAGCGCTTCTCAACATTAGACTTATGTCGAATTTCTTCGCGCCATAATGCATGCGTTCGAACATGGTAAAAATTAATACGTCGAGCGAGTGACAATAACAGACCCGGTCAATTTGAGCATTACTTTTCATAATTATGGGAGTAAGTTGCTGGCTGGTATTTCTTTCTAAATCGTATTGAAATCAAAACTGCTAAAAACGGATTGGATATTACCATGGGAGCAACATTTATTTTTCCTTTTTTATAATATTGTTGCTTTCCGTATTTTTAAATAAATTTGACCAAATCGTTTTAGCTTAGTTGATTATCTTTGAATTGCTCGGTGTCTTAGTGAAAAAGCGCCGTGGCACGCGATCGTTGTTGTTAAGCAATTTTCGAAAGGGTCGGTCACGGGATGGCTGATCAAACAATTACTATCTCGAACTGTTCCATGCTTCGGAAGGCACCTCAAGCCGTTGGTCCTGGCAGCATTTTCAGTCGCTAATACCCTCCAAATTCATTAGGACATTGCTGTGATGACATTAAAAGGCTGATGAAGATGATGATTATGTAAGTATTGCGTCGGCACTAGTGGGCTAATATAAAAAAAAATAACAATCAATGTCTTTTTTTAATAAGTAAAAAATAGGCTACATTTTGAAATATATCATATCTCTAGTTGCATTAGTAAATTGGACCTGATTTTTTCTTGTCTTTTAAACAATATTGCTTATATTAATTATGAAAAAAATAATATTTTGTACTCGTTGTCACACACGAATGTCAACTTAAACTGGATTGCGTACTGATATATTTCTTAAAATCAAACTTACACTTTATCTAATATAAAATAAGGTTTATTTTTCTATGTCACATTTCAGAGTAGAAAAACGGTCTACTAGAGATATTAGATTTGTAGTAGTAGGTCCTTGTCTAACGAGTTGCCATTGGAAAATTAAATAATTGTTATTGGCAATTAGGAGATTTTATTGATTTTTTAAAGACATCACTAGGTAATTTTAATTATTATCTATTAGTAAATATATTGAATAGACATAGTTGATATGTTTTTTAAGTAAAAGTGTGAATTAATTAAAATTATAATGTAAACCGATGTCGTGTTAGTAGTTTTTCGTTACATATAAGTAGCAATATTATAAATTAATATGGCCGCTCGATGTGACAACATAAACAATGTTAAAGTTTAATGTTTATTTGTGTTTTGACTTACTAATTCGATTATATACATCAAAATGGTATATTGTTTTGCTTGGCTGATTGCAAAAATGAATGGTATCACGAATGTGACTTCACATTCCACAGGTAAGCTGTTTTCCTTATTTATTAAACAGCGATGAAATAGGGTGTCTACGATCAAGAAACAAAACCATATCAAAGAGGCATTGATTTAAATTAATATTCATACGTTTATATTATAAACATTTATAAATTTTACTTACGCTACCCGCCATTCTTCGTTATCAATATTTTCACGGTAGGTACAAAGTTATTTGGAAAATGAAAAACGAGAACTAGCTTAATTATGTTTTGGAAAATATCTGAATGGCCTACACATTAGTTTGGATAAATATTTATAAAGTAATAATTTTCTTATGCTGACCATGATCAAATTGCTCTTATGTTTCTAGGATCCTAAAGGATAAAAGTCTAGCTGAAAAATGGAGGACAATAATACCAGGCAAAGTGATCCGTTGTATTCTAATACAATTAATAGGAAAAAAAAAACATTTCCTATCCTTTTAATTGATTTATACATTATAGATGATTATAATAACATTTATGTACTTGTTTTATTTCCTACAAAATAAATATCTTTACCGATAAATAAAAACTAATTTATCGGTTAAATTTCTAACATAATCATTCATAATATCTGTAAAAATTTATAAAATTATATCTGTAAATGTTTAAATTTGGTCATGTAAACATTATTAAATATTACCTATTTATGAAATTATTAAATACGCGTGGACATCCTACAAAACTACTAACAGAGATGACAGACAGAGATGAAGAGTTACTAATTCATTCTCTCACTCTGCCCGTTTTTAATGAAACACTGCACAATCCAGATTAAATTGACATTCGTGTTGTCACATGACCACAAAAAGCACCTGACCTCACGACCCTCTTACTAATAGCAGCACATAGAAAATTCAACCTTATGCGCACATAGACCGATATTAGTTTCAGAGAGCCGTTACGCCATAGCGACGCCATTACAGAAGTTCGCAGGGAATTTAAAAAATTTAATTTAATATTAGATTTTAACTTATTATATTAATGGTGCTTTTTTAAATATTTTTTTCAGATCTATTTCATAATTCACAAAATATATAAAAAAGTTGTCTACGCCCCTATTGAATGTAGTGCTGCGAAAAACTTATCTTTCTTAAGATTGGATCATTTGCATCTGAATTAGTGAAAAGATCTGAATCAATTAATGCTTCATTTGGATAATTTGGTTCATTTGGAACATCGATTCTCAAATAAATTTAAGAGAGAGAGCAAATACTTAATTGAGTTACGTATATATATAAAAATCACTTAATGCTTTTTATAAACCTTTGTTATATAATATTGTGTTTGTTTTAAAATATAATACTATGAACAAAAGAACACTTTTTATTTTAAGAAGTTTCAAGAAGTTTTCGTGTGGGAGAGCACAAAACTTGTATATCGATTTCATCTGAAATTAATTGTGTAGTGCCAGATTACATCACTTACCGACAGGTGTGCAGTGGCATTACCCCATTAATGTAATGAGGAAGTATTTAAAAAAAAACATTAGTTTCCGAAATAAAACTAGATGTCGCTATGGTACGTTCTTGATTTCTCCATGACAACCCTTTCGGTTTTCTCTCATGTTTAAAAGTAAATTAGTTTTCAAAACTCAATAAACAACTCGTATTCTATTTGTACTTTTTCGTATTTGTATTGATGTCTAAGTTTCGAACGTTTAAAATTTCAGTTTTTTAATATGTTAGTTAAAAGGAACGGAATTGACTGTTTTTGGTCCATTCGTTTCCTGTAAAAATTAACTTTTGCTAGAGTCGCCATCAAGTGGAGGTGCTTTTTCAATGCTTTCGTTAATTAATTTTAAGAAGATTTGCATGCTGTTAATAAAAGCAAAAACATGTTGAACTTTAATAATACCATGAGAACCTTATGTACCATGTTTTCAAGCAAATAAAATGATTATTATTATTTCGTTTTTCCTAATGAGTAGCATTAGGAATGGGGAAATGGGAAAATATATCGATATGTATCGTATCGATATCATTGAAATGTATCGATTAAAATTGTAAAAAATATTGATATATTGATATATCGATATTTTCTGCGCAATAATCGATTATCTATAAAAATTGAAAAAAAATCGAAATTTTAAGGCATATAAGCACTTGGCTGTTTTCTTATTTAAAATAGGTACATAAAGCCAAGAAAACAACATCATCAACACGACAAAAATTATATTATTCAAACAAATCAGTATTTGTCTGATATTAACATCAGGAGCACTCTCAGTGATACCAACTAAACCAATAAGCAGTATTATTATCATAATGAAACAAAAAAGAGAAGCAGGTCATAGACTGTAATTTCTAAACTCATACAGCCATGCCTACTTCTTTTTTTAAATTTAAGAAATACATGATGCGATGTATGGGCAGACAGCAGAACTTTAAAAAATATATCGATTATGATACGAATTTGATATCTGAAAATAAATATCGAAAGCCGATATATCGTGGGAAAAATGTCGCTGATTTATATCGATTTTTTACTGTAAATATATCGATATTTCGATAGTTTTGCCAATCTTAAATTTAAGTGCATTACTCTACCCTGTGGATGACGTTTGTTTTGTTTATGTGTCAAGTGGTGTCTGTTACCGTCCCTGTTGATACTTTATTTATGTAAAATGTGTGATTTAAATGATAATCCGTTAAAGCTTACAGTTAAATGGAATGGAAAGGAGTATACTATACCGGAGTTTTCTCCATCTGATTCCGTGGCAATGCTCAAAATTGCCATAGAAAATGCTACCGGAGTTCGACCGGAAAGGCAAAAATTACTCAACGTGAAATTTCAGGGTGAGGGCTTTTTTAAAGCCATATATGTATTTTAAGAGATTTGATTTAAATGAAATAATTTCATTTATATTTTTTTTCTAAATAATATTAGAAAGATATCCAATAGTATATATAATACTTAAATGTATATCTTTAAAACTATTTGAATGAATAGAATTGATTCTTTTTTACTCATAATATTGGTGGGTAAGTTAATTACGATTTCGATGGACTTTAAACAGACCAGTGTTCTTCACTATAGAGACTTACACTTGTTAATGCATTTCATTAATAGTCTATTTAATTTACATTCTATTTAATAATCTTATAGTAATATTTAAATGCCGTTTAAAAGGACTACACATTTTGTCATACCTTGATTGATATATCCCCACAACAGTTTTGTATTGTTTCAATAATAATGTATTTAATTACATCATGACCAGCCTATTAATGCCCACTGTTAGGGCTCAGGCCTACATTATGGATGGAATTGACTAGAATAGGGATAATGAGCTATGACCCACCGCACATGCTCAGTGTGGATTGGTGGGTGTCAATGACTGCAGATACAGCCAGGATCAATGGATTAATGTGCTTTTGAAGCATGGAGGAGCTCAAGACAATACACTTTTGGTCACCCATCCTATGGCTGGCCCTTGCAAATGTTGCTTATCCATTTGACTAATGACTGTTTTCTCTAAACATAGGAGTCACCTAAATATTTAAGAATCACTTTAGGTAAAAATGCATTTCACCATTGACTAGGAACCACGTAACAAAATTAAGCAATGTCTAAAGTTATGATATTTGTTACGCCGTATCTTGCTCTAGGTGGTTGCATATATGACAGGTTATAACTAAATTTGTAAAACAAGGCCATCATTAAAATGAATGATAATATCCTGAGGATTGCTACCGTGTTTTATAGATGCCCTGATAGATAGATGGTAGCAATCTTGCACATAATTATCATTGTAATTCTAACAACCATTAAAGTTTAAAAAAACACAGTATACTATAAGTAAGTTATGTTGGAATGTAAGTAAGCTCAATTTTAGGTGAATTGTAAACTAGGTTGTGGACCTATCAATAAAAGATTATTTATGAACGAAAGAAAAATTAGTAAAGAGCTTTAAAAATTGTATGCTTTGATGTTGTTATAAAATGTTTGTTATTAATAGTAACATTAATCTTTATTAGGGAAAGTAGCGACTGATAATTACACATTATCAGAACTGAATCTAAAGCCGAATCTGAAGATTATGATGATGGGTTCATTAGAAGAAGCAATAGAAGGTGCTAGGACAAAGCCAGATGTTGGTGATGAAGTGGTCAATGACTTGGATATAGAAGAAGAGGAGGTGGATGTTGAAAACCAAGAAGTATGTGCTTGCTATAAATATATTTATATGTACCTTTTGTTGACTACAGAGAAAAATGCATCTTTCATCAAAAAACCTTGTTACATTTAGGAACTATCTGTTTTGTTATATTTTTGGTAGGGATGCATATGTGTGAAGATTTATATAAATATGCTTTTCCTGAAATTTTCTATTACAATATATGTGATTCGGTTCTGTCTTGTCTATAACTAATGGATAACCACCTAGATATGCACTTTTCACCTCATGTCAAATTACACAATAAGTGAGCTAAAACAAAGCGCATGTGTATTTTTTGCTAAAAATTCATAAAATATATACACTCCTATTTAACAACACTCTACTATCCCTCTATGGACATAATTTTTTGTGTACTGTTGAATTGCAAGTAAAATACTAAATCTTTATAAGTAAAATGAAAGATTTAACCAAACTAGGCAACTTATTTTCAGATTTACTTGGCAAAAATAAACAAACGCATAAAGGATTATAAAATAAATATATTAAATGAAGCCCGCCCTGGAAAGAAATTGCTGGTCCTGGATATAGATTACACTCTATTTGATCACAGATCAGTTGCAGAGACTGGTAAGTAAACAAGTTGTGTATGCTATGTGTTGAAATAAAGCATTATACAGGTAGTATTATTATTATTATTTTTGCATTTAAAAATTTACTCTCCCCGACCCCTCGACGATTCGAGGGGTGGGAGGATTCCCCCCGGCAGAGGGGGCCAGACGGCCAGGGGTCAGGGCGACAAAGAGAGAAAACGGCGGACGATCCTTGCGTTATCGAGCAAGATCGCCCGCTGGAGCCTCGCAATCATTGGTCCGTCATGGAGTCCCAACTTCTTCAGATGGTCGTGAAGAGAAGTTGGGACTAGGCCATTCGTTGACACTACGACTGGGATGATCTCAGTGGATGACACTCGCCACATATCGGTAACCTCGTGCGCCAGGTTCAGATATTTAAGTTTTTTATCTGATTCGGCTTTCACGAGGTTTTCATCGAATGGGACGGTGACATCCACTAAGAACACCCGAGATTCCGCCCGGTCCATCAGTACGATATCAGGCTTGTTCGCAGGAACAGTCCTGTCCGTAATGACGGACCAGTCCCAGTACAATCGAGCGCGGTCGTTTTCAAGAACTGGCTCCGGCACATACTTATAGTACGGCACCTTTTCGCCTATGAGGCTGTATTTGAAGGCTAGCTCGAGATGGAGTATTTTGGCTGCTTGGTCATGTCTGTGCAAATACTCGGTATTAGCCAGTACAGGACAACCGGAAGTAATATGCCTGAGAGACTCCCCAGGCTGGTGACAGGCTCTACAAACGTCCTCTGTCCCATCCTTCAGGATATACTTCCGGTAGTTTCGGGTCATAATGACGTGGTCCTGTATTGCACAGACAAAACCTTCGGTTTCCCCAAAGAGGTCCCCGAAGCGCAGCCAATGCACGGAGGCTCTCGGATCCACGTGACGCTCGTGTAGCGCCTTGTAGAACCTACCGTGCAACTCCTTCTCCCTCCAAATGGTCTCTCGGTCAGTGGTGCTAAGTACTGCTGGTTCTCGCCATTGCTCGGTGGCCAAAGTAAAATTATTATTATTATTATTATATCATCATCATCATCATCATCATCAATTCAGCCGAGAGACGCCCACTGCAGGGCATAGGCTTTCCCCAAAGATCTCCAAAGCGATCGGTCCTGCGCCTCCCGCATCCAGCGGCTTCCCGCAACCTTCATTATTATATAAAATTTTTAATTGAAAAAAAAAAAAAAATTAAGGGCAGGAGGGGGAGGGGGTAGAATAGTATTTTATAGAATTTGTATAGCAATCAAAACTTATGATGGTGATAATAGGTATATCTAAATATATTACAGGTTATGAGCTCATGCGTCCATTTCTACATGAGTTCCTTACATCAGCATATGAAGATTACGACATAGTTATCTGGTCGGCCACTGGCATGAAGTGGATTGAAGAAAAGATGCGGTTATTGGGAGTGTCCACACATCAAGATTATAAAATCATGTTCTATTTGGACTACTTGGCTATGATAACAGTACACACGGCCAAGTATGGAACAATAGATGTGAGTGACGTGAATTTTTTTAAAAGTTAATATGAAGTTATACCTCCTTATTATAAAACCAGGACCAAAATGCTTAGTTCAAACTATCGATCACCTAAAGTAAATTGACAATGACAGAAGAGAAAATATGAAATTAAGATATGTTGACTAATTTTGGTCTGGTAGTGGTTTAAACCTGATATTGAAGTTAGTTATTGTTTTATAATAAGACAAACTAACTTTGTTAAATTCCTACACTTATTAATAAACATGGACTAAAGCCAGATTATCTTTACTTTAAGAATTAAGTCAGTAGTCCATGTATATGAATACAACATCGAATACTTAGTCTCCTATTTTTAATGACTGCCATGTTGGCGCATGGCTTGGGTCAGACAAAACTCTGTTTAATGAAAATGCTTTGATTATTAATTATAAACATATTCTAACAGATATATTGTTATCCCGATAGTTATATTTGCAGTTTTAATTTGCACTGTAATATCGTAATATGTCCGAACGTTGGCGCCGTCGCAAATACTCTAAATCAAAATAGACCGCACTTTGAAGTGAGGCATTATGTCTTCGGCAATCTTTAAGACTCTGACCTGACATCTAGTTGTATTGTTGAATGAAGGAGTAAGGAATGAATAAACTAACCTGACTTTAGTCTCGTAGTAATAGTTACACCGTGGTGCTAGCCAGCGATTAGGCAGGGCGTAGTGTACATAGAGTATAAAAACTCTCTTCCATGTTAGAAAAATAAAATATTGTCGACCCCCCACTCCCTAAACCGTTACGTAATACTTGGCTTGTGCCATATAGGTAAAATAGGATTCTATAATTGACATTGCAATGTTTTTCAGGTTAAACCACTTGGTGTGATATGGGGCAAATTTCCACAATATAGCTCGAAGAACACTATAATGTTTGATGATATCCGTAGAAATTTTATAATGAACCCTAAGAGTGGCCTTAAAATCCGCCCCTTTAGGCAAGCACACTTAAATAGGGACAAGGACAGAGAGCTATTACACCTCTCAACTTATCTGAAGGACATCGCTCAGCACTGTGAAGATTTTGACACTTTAAATCATAATAGATGGGAGAAATATAAACCAGATAAAAATAAAACTCAGCAAGCAGGCAGCAAACGGAAAGCTGAGGATAGCTCGCCTTCAACACCAAAGCAATGACGTTAAATTCTACTATGGGCGCAATGAGTTTCTACTCTGGAATGGTATTAAATAGTGCCCTTTTGACAAGACGGCATGGTGTGCTTATATACAGTTTTCCCATATAAAATACTAATATACTTATTTAATATAAGGTGACATTTTGAAGGTGAGGAATGCCAATGGCATTAATGGAATAGAAGAATCTGTGGAGAAAAGAGCAATCAAAATATAAACTATAGTGTGAATATATGCATGTGTTATAGTTATAGCTTTGTCATAATACTATCCAAATTGTAGATATATTAGAAATTCATTGTAAGAACGTAACTGAAACCATTGGGATTGTTTTAAGGGGTTTTGGGACTAACTTGCTGAAGTTAGTTATGTTGCGCTTAAGGTATTTCCTTGGGAACATTAGCTTTTAAAAAGTTAAAAAGACAATAATAATGCACCAGTTTGTAAAATAATTAGTAAATAATTATGTCGCCGGTAATCCGCATAGTTCAGATATTGTATACATTGTACACTACATTGTACATTAGTACGAAAATTATTTTTCGGGTATCCGGCTACCGGATATTCAACCCTTTATCGTATTCACGCGATTTGTTTGATTTGAATATAAGTATGCTGTGAATATGGAGTGTTGAATGAGAGCGGAAAAATTGAAGCGCGTTCAAAGAAGATGATTAATGAGATTGGTATTTTCTTTTTGTTATTTTGGTGGTCAGTTAATCTGAATCAGTATCCGCATCCCATTGTGATATGATTTACTTTGTGTAAAAAATGAGACCACATTGAATATTACTATCCGATATCTGGCCAGGTACCCTTTCACTATCCAGTATCCGACCGGATTGTGAAAACAAGGCCGGATTCCGTATAGCAACCGAATATCCATTCCCAAACACCTGCTAGTGCTTTGGCAATGATATATTTAAATCACTTTATCCCTATAGGTAATCTTTTAAGTGATTAGGTTATATCCTTAACTTTCAAGTTATTTTATTTTCAGACCACAGAAATCAAATGACCTATAAAAACAGTATTTTAAGCACATTACCAGCTACCTATCTGGTATTAATTATGGACTACCTAGTTAATAATCGTGGGCATTTTATACTTACGTATTGTATAGAATATAATATTAGAATAATACAGATTGCCGGTAGCATTATACATTATATAGACTTTTTTGAGTTTTAGCGGAGAGTGAAATTTTATAAGCATATTAGTTTTTGTTTATAGCAAAACAAACTATATGTTTGAAAGATAATTATTTTCATGATAGTTAATTTAAAATGTTTGTACAGATTCAATATGCTTTATTTGTGAAATAAACAATAAAGCATGGTTTAAAATAAAGTAGGAAATTCAAATATTTATTTATCGACAAACTTTCCAATGGCTTAAGTTACGCCTATAATAAAAAGTGAAGGTCCGAGTGATATGCCTTAGTTTGAAAGACTGCTAATTTATCGAGTAAGATTTCTTGTGACGTTACAATAGAGATTGCGAAAATTGCATTTATAATAATGTGTAATAAGTATTCAATGTTATTGATTAATTTATTACTACTTCAAACTGAATTATTTTGAACAAATACGAATTGAAACATATGCTTTATGTTTATAAGAGCAAGCTTTATGATTTTTTGCAGTATTTGTTATTTTTGAAACTGTGTAAATCCTCAATTTATTAAAAATGATTTATTATTTAGCGATTGGAAGGTAAAGGGTATCCTATTTTGGAAAAGCATGTACTTATTTTTTCAAATTATTGTTTTATAAAGATTCAAAAAATGATTTTCGATAGAATTGACACATTTTCTTGCCTCACCTACCTGTAAATACACTTTCCGCCGTAATAATGACGTCGTATTGGTATGTTCTAAATAAAAAAGATGATTTATTGAACAGAGCCATCGACTAGAAAATGAAAAGTTTCACATGACAGATTCAGAAATATTTTTGCCAAAATGACGTCACATATCAGATTAGGTGACAAACTTGAGCTAACTATTGTTCACTAACGAAAGTACCCTATTGATCAGAGATTCGTAGAATTTTGTGATCACTATTTTTCGCCATTGAGGAATAAGATTGTCATTTCTAATAATGTCGCTTTATAATGCATATAAATATTTTTTATCAAATAATTACGTTATAATAAATAGACATTGAACAATATACTTTTGTTTAATTATTTTTGAGCAGAAATGACATATTGTAGAAATCATATCTCAATTATTAATTCAAAGTTATAAATACAAAAACAGGCTTAAATAGATTATTCTCTTTGTCTATGCTATTGAGTATCAGTGAGTTAAGAAAGATTTAAATGATATGCGGGCAGAATATCACTTCCAAATAATATTCTACCCGCATTGCAGAGCGCAGTCTGTTCTCAGTCTTCGTGGTGTTCAGATGTTTGGGTAAACGTTCAGAATAGCACTATCACTTGACTGTAGTTATTAATGTTATTTTTAACAACAGTTAACTCAACCAGTGAACTAACAATAGGTAAATATATATAAATATAGATAATTATCCCTAGAATCATAGGTATTATAAAGCCTCTCTAATATAATTGTTGCCATGAGACTATAAATTAAAGACAATATTTGTTTAACAGAAACAAAGGTCAATTTACTTCCAAATTTAATTAAATCTTAAATGTATTTGCCTTTACTGTCTATCGTCAATGAAAGCTTCTGGTTCATAATTGAGATCGAGTTGTCTCGACCTGATGATTTCTCTGTAGACGTAAGCGGACTTTCTAGCTCTTCTGGTGCGGTTCGGGCTGGAGAAATCTACTTCGTATAGCCCAAACTTTTCACTGTAACAATTAATATGATCTACTGTTGAAACTACCCTTTTTAATATAAACACTACCTGTAAATAATATCTGCTTGGGAATAAACACCGTATGGTACGGCGGCAGAGGATTCCCTGTGGCAGTACCACAACAATGTTTCATTTACAATGAATGTGGTTTTCACACGTACGACTTAATTATTATACGTATAATCCATGTACAGTCAACAGCAACGTCAGCATGCGTAGCATGACGAATGCGAGAACGTTTTGTCTACACTCAAATGTCATTTTTCTCGGGTGCGCCCATACGATATCTCACTCTCGACCCGAGAAACTGACAAGTGAGTGTAGACAAAGCGTTTCTTGAGTTTGTCATGCTACGCGTGCTGGTTATACAAATCTGTCAAATTTCTTTACTTGATTTTAAACCCAAATTTTTGAAGGCAGAGTTTATAGTGAAATGGAGAAATTTGACGTATTTTATTGGTATAGGCATTATGCGAGTTAGGTGCGGCCACGGTGTAGCGGTACTGCGAGAGTAGAGTCTGGCAAGCGAAACGTGTCACAAGAAAAGGGCGGCAATTTCAAAAATTCTTAAGCAGTAAACACTGAATGTAGTACTGCAAAATAATTTTGATACTTTTATTAATTATATTTAATCTTAACATTTAGATATCAATTAAAATTATTTGTTTTGGAACATTTGACTAAAGCGTGACTGTTCTTAATTGTACAGTTAACAGCATATCAGTAGGCCTATTCACTAACTCAACTGACAACCAAGAATCGTCATCACCGTAAAAAATAGACACTTTGATTGTGTCAAAATCACTATTTCGTATTCTCTATCAATGATGAGCAATTTCGAAATGTCAATATCGGCATTCTCCACTGGACTCCATTTTGACACTTGATTTCGTATCGATAAACTGTATTAAAGTAACATTGTTGCAAAGCATATTTGAAGTCGTCGCATAGTACCTCTTAAGCCATTTGTTGTTAAATTAAAGCGAAAAAAAATACGTATCCAATATTTTTCTATTATCTGACTGACGGACTAAATCGAATCTTTTTTTTAACCCATTCGTTATACCTATTGGCTAACAGCACTTATAATATTAAAAATTCATATTTGTCATTAATTAAAAGGGTGTTTTTTGCAACGACTTCTTTGTTTTTTTGTAATGAATATGGGCGACTCTGGCCACATTTTTTTAATAAATGTGATGTTAGCCAATTTTGATTTCTGGCCCTTATATTTATAATGTGTTCATAACACATACATGTCTCCTAAGGGATTTTCATCACAACCTTTTGCTCTGATCCAGAACCACTATCTATCAAATTAAATTAGTCAATATAAACACCAGATTACAATAAAAAAAACATTTATTTTTGTTACAATTAAGTGCCATGGATAAATTACATAATACAGGTGTCACAAAATCATCATGTTAATCACAATAGAAAATTTAAGATAAGATTTTGACTATGAATCAGACTAAAAATACTTTAGTCTGATTCATAGTCAAAATCTGTTTCTAAATATTCTACACCTGATAACAATGACAAGGAATCATCAGAGTCACTCTCTTCACTACTGTCTGCACCAACAGATATAATAAATTTTTCAAGTTCGTTTTCAACAATGCCATCTTTTAATTTGTAATCATTTTCGACATTTAAAACATGATCAGTGTATTTCTTCCAGTCACTAGGGGTAATTAAGTTAAAACACTCTATTATTAAGTTTTCCATTTCCTTTCCTGGTATTCCAATGTTTCTGCTTGCAATTTTTCTTTTTGCTTGACTCCAAACCATCTCTATTGGGTTTAAGTCACAATGATACGGTGGCAGCAATAAAAGTTCATGATTATGTTCTTTTAAAATCTCTTCAGCTTCATATACAGGCAATGTTTTCTTATCATTAACCAAACACATTAACTCTGCCTTTGTCTGATATTCCTCAAAATGTATTCCATTATTTACAAGCCATTTACGGATATCTGCTTTGGTATTAGACATTATAGGCGGTTTATTGATTTGTTTTATATGGTAGCTGGCATTATCCATAACAATTACACTGGGCTTACTTAAATTTGGTATTAATTTTTCTCTGACCCATTTCATAAAGTTCGATGAGTTCATATCATCATGATAATCAGCAGATTTGGATTTACTACTGAACACTAATAATGCACCAGGCACAAAACCTTCCTCAGATCCAGCATGCACAACAATATGCCGTTTTCCAGAGGATATCTTTGTAGTGACACCAGTTGTTGAAGGTCCTTGCCAAGACTTTTTAACTTTATAATTCTGATGTACATAAGTTTCATCAAGGTACACAATTTGCTTTCCTTCGTTTCGTTTTATATTTATTTCTCTCAAATACTTGTGCCTCCATGCAGAAATCTGGTATTTTTCTATAAGCATAGAACGTTCATTTTCATTGCTTTTAAAAGAAAATCCATTCTTAAGCATAATTTTTCGTAAAGTCTCACGGCTACCACTGAATCCTATTGCATCTTTTAATTCATTGTGAAGGCTTCTTAATGTTGGAACAATTTTTTTCACACAGTAAAATTCATTTACTTTATTCCGAATTGCACTTAAATCAAAATTATCTAAAGCAGACACTGTTGGTTGATGAGGTCGTTTTTTCCCAGGAGTGTCCCATTTTCCTTTATTAATTAATGCTTCATTTTTTATCCTTCTTAGTGTCCTTATACTTACATCTATAAAAGATTAAACACTTTGAAACAAAGATATGTTAAATGTATTTAAAAGCAAATAATGATAGACACATACATCAAAATAATTTAAATACCTATTCAACTATGAATGCAATTTATGTTTAACTTAGTTAAGTTTATGTGCATATTTAGCATGTATAACAATTACATGGTTTGATTAGTTTCATGAATTCTGTGAATTTCCTTGTTAAACAAAACATTCTTATGACATCATTGGATGTCAACAATAAAAACCAATACATCATAAAAAACCTATGTAAATATTATAGGAATACTATCAATCTATCTTAAATTAAAACAAGAAAAGAGACCTGTCATTGAAGAAATTTTTTGTAAGTACTGCGTTTCCGAATTCAGCATTTCTTGTTTTTCTAAAGTTTTTATTGCATTTATCTCCTCCATTATTGGTTGAATATCACCATCACAGTTATCTGAAATAGAGCAATATTTTATAAAAAATATCTGTTTAGTTAATTACAGAAAATTAAAACGAAAGTATCAAAATTATAATACAAAACTAACCTAAAAAAGATACAACTTTATCTAATCGTTGTAATTTCTCCATGAAATTTTTATTTAATTCAGTTTTCACTTCAGTAAACTTGTCAATCATGATGGAAAGAAGTTTCCTCGATGAACTTTTTATCGGCTTCGACATAATTTTTAACCAAAAACACAAGTTCAAATTCGCAAAAACAACAAAATTCAATATTCTTGAATTGTCTAACGTAGTGTCAAACTGACAGTTCTATGTTGTTGCCATATGAAAACGGAAAAATAGGTGGTGTCACGTTTCGCTTGCCAAACTCTATCACACAAATCTATATGTTATCGAATTAAGTAACTTATATACTAAACGTCAGTTTATTATTTATGATTATAATAGTGTATTGTGGTTCGTAAAATTAGTCTTATTTTATTGTGCACATTACATGATTTAGTGTAATTTATTTATTTATTACTACATGCTGACTTACAGACATCCAACATACTAGCAAGTTAAATATAGCAAACAAAAAACTTATGTCTGTATGGCTCGTAAATAATAAGTGTTTTGTGAATTTGACGCGGGAAAGTTGACAGGTTCACCTCTTTCGATTGGCTCCAAAACTAAAGTAGTATTGAAATGTAATTAAATATTTTTATGGAAAGGGGCCGTCCATTAATCACGAGAGGCTCGAAATGGGGGGGGGGGGAGGGATTCGTGAAAATTCACGAAAAATCACAAGGGGGGTGGGGGGGGTGTAGTAATATATCACGTGTATTTATTTTTCCTCGACGCGCGATTATTAAACCGAAAAGCAACGTAAAAATTAAGATTTTTGATTTTTTTTTAAATACACGTGATTTGGTTAAAGGAGGGAGGGGGTAGTCTTATTCAACCTCACCATGTATCACCAAGGGGGAGTGGGGGTCGCAAAATGTTGAAATAACCTCACGTGATTAATGGACGGCCCAAAACTAAAGAAATGTCACTGAATACTAGGCTGTATGGATTGGTTCCCTTTGCCTTAATTAAATGTATTAAAGAAAATTTTACAATTCTTAAATTTTCAATATTGCAAGCACTGGTGGCTTGCTCACGATCCCGAAACGATGTATAATTTAATTAAATTGTTATTATAGGTATATAAACACTCACGTGTAGCCACTTTTCCATTCAAAGTTGTCCATGAGCGACCAGGTAGCATACCCTCTGATGTCACATCCCTCATCTACTGCGTCCAACAGAGCGCTCAGATAGCTTCTATAGTAAGCAATGCGGTCTTCGTCCACTAGACCACCTGCAGTAGACCAGCCGTTCTCAGTTATATAAATTGGCGGATTTCCATATAAGTTTTTTATTTCAACTAGAAGTTTGTAGAAACCCCAAGGAACTGCCTGTTAAATCGAATATGTTATGTACACAAAAATCAATTTTCAATCGGTATAACAATAATTTATACTTAATTAAAAATAAAAAACCTACATTGTATAAGGGTATTAGGCTTTATGTCAAAAATATGAAATTGGTTTTTAACTCTACCATCGATGTATTAAGGTTCAAATCAACAGATTTTTTTTTTAGTAAAAACCTTTTATTTTTGGTAATTCGAGCCTCTTATCTGTCCCTATCAATGATTATATACAAAGAATGTAGCTACTCCTGACCGTAGCATTTTCCAGAAATTCGCCATGTTGTACAAGTTCCCACGTTTTATGCCATATGACCAGCCTTATAGGTAACAAGAATTTAGGATCAATCTCTGAGAACCAAGTATAATTCAAACTCGCCTGTAACCAAGCTGAATGTGACTGTGGCCACGACGGGTCTGCCACCATAACAGCTCCCATATCATCCATATATGACGGCACAGGATACATTCCTTGTGAAGAAGTTTCTCTGTAAGTTAACTTTGTGGTGTAAGCGTTGAGTCCGAAGAAATCTGAGGTTCCTTTGATGAAGGCGATTTCAGCTGCCGACAGCTCTGGTAGACGGGATCTGGGGAAGCCTTGCCATACACTTTTTAACGCTATATTCAACTTCATCTCGATTGGGAAGTCGCCTTCATTGGAAAATATAGGATGGGCGTATTGGCCACACTGAAAAAGACATTAGAATATATATTATGGCCAGATTATTGGTCCCAAACATATGATATATGCCCTATGTGATTCTGCGGAGTTGAGATTCCGGTTTGATACATCCGTCATTATTGTTATTAAAAAATAATTAAAACTGATTTAGAATGATAGATGTAACAAACCAAAACTTCGGTTTCCTCGGAACCTAAGTAATTATTAGACCAAAGTTAATATATAAACTGTATTGCAGTAGCAAATAACGTGTGGGTGATTTATTTGACTATAAAATTCTAGTAGTTACAAAAAACTGCATACTTACATCAAACTGTCTTGCATCCATAGCGGCCTGGTAGTCATTCTCGCTATCCGAAGCTGGTTCATACCACGAACAGCTTATAGATATACCAATGGTACCATTTTGCAGTTTCCTATATTCTTTATCATACAAGTGGTACGCCTTGGCGTGAGCGAGTAACACGTTCTTCGCACATATATAGTCCCCTACGCCAGTATGATTAAGGAAAGGAGCTTTTATGTCGCCGCCGTAACCGCCGTAGCATATCATCTGAGGTTCGTTAATTGTCACCCAAAATCGAACTCTATCACCGAAATTGTCAAATAAAACTTTCGAGTAATCCACGAACCAGTCGACGACGAGAGGATTTGCCCACCCTCCTAACTGCTGCAGATTATGAGGAAGATCCCAATGATAAATTGTAACCAATGGTGTGATATTGTTGTTAATCATTTCGTTTATTAGATTATTATAGTAATCGACGCCCGGTTGGTTGATCTTGTCGGCGAATCCATTTGGTAGGATCCTGGGCCATGATATTGAGAATCTGTAGAAGTCTAGACCCAGTTCCTTCATCATCTCTACATCTCTCTTGTAGAGGTGGTATGAGTCAGCAGCTACGTCACCGGTACTGCCATCTTTTATAGGAGATGGCACAGTGTGGGTGGCTATATCCCATATTGACAATCCCTTGCCTGTGACAAAAAATATTTATAAAATGGAATCATCTGTAAACCGGTTATCCCTCAATGTTGTTGCATGTATTATTAATGCCTGAGAAAAAACTTATCAAAAATCTGTTTTCTACTAATACCTAAGTAGGCAGTCATTTTTAAACTAACCCGGTTAGATATAACGAAGCAAAATAGTCTTATTGCTAATTACGGAACCCTTTCAATAAACAAATAGTTATATCCATACCGTCTTCACACCAGCCACCTTCGATTTGGTATGCGGCAGTAGAAGCACCAAATAAGAAGTTCTCAGGAAAATTGCGGGCTGCTTGAGCCCTTTTAGACCAGACACCACTAAGTATCGAGAAACTGAAAGCAATAAGAAAATTGTTTACATATGTTAAAATTATATTTAAATGATAACAAATCTCAACGATTCAGCCCTTTCTTGGAATAGAAGATTTCATTCTCATCAGTAAGATCCATGTAAAAGCATAGTATAGGTCTGGGAGTAATAAAAATAGGTGGAGGTGCTCTCAATCTCCTTTTATAAATTTTTGAAAAAGTAAAATTCGAAAAGCAATTGAAGCATGATTATGAGTAGGAACATCCCACATCAAAGTATGAGGGACTTTTTCAATGTATTACATCTTAGTATTATTTGCAGTAGATTATTCGGTATAGAGAATTAAGTGTAACTGTTTTATTAAAAAAAAAGCAAATAATACTTACTAGAAAATAAAGATAAAATACCATAACACAAGACGACACATCATAGCACTTTAGTTGCACAGCATACACACTCTTTCTTGCGATATTTATTACGGTTTCACTGTCATTATTTTGGGTTAATTTTTGCTTGAGACATCATCTGACGATTATTTACTCAAATGGTTACCTCAAAAGTTGCGTTGGTCGTATAAATAGAGATATTAATTTATTTCATACATACAACTAATACCTCGTTTGTAAGTAAACCAATTGAGTAAATAATTTTATATGGTTCATTAATGATTTATTAAAGACTAGCTTTGCGATTTCGTCTGCGTTGTATAATTTTTATAACAAAAATTCCATACAAACTTTCATCTTATATTTCAATCCCTTTTTAGATATAAAATATTAATCATCATATACCAAGGCTGGTCAACATACAGTTCTTTCTGTACCAATACCTTTAATACCTTTTATTTGGTTCAATGGTTTAGGTGTGACAGCATAACAGACATAGTTAATTATGCATTTATAATATTATTAGAGATTACTTCCATAGAGTTATTATGTATTATATTATGTACATCGCAAAGTTATGGTAAAATTGTCAAAAAGTGCTCTATTAAACACTGTCATTGAGTACCTTGCGTGAGTTGAGTGCGTGCGGACACAGTGGACGTTCAGCTTTAATGAGATCTTCAATCATTTAAGTCATCACTAGGTACTTACGGAGGCACTCTTTGTTAATAACTAAATAGGTATTTAGACTTTTGGAAATTGTTATATAAATAAAAATTAAAGAATAAATTGTATGTAACAACAGTAAAGTGCCAAAAACTAACTAGGAGAGACTCGGAAGTCATCTTTAACTTTGACAAGCTACTGAACAAAAACCGATTGACATAAAAATAAATAAATGATTGTGTATGAATAACTGTTTGTCGAGGTTATTTAATAATTCACAAAAATTGTGTAAACGATTATATTGTAAACGACAGATTGGAGAATAGCTAATCTTAGGTGTCAAGGAACTGTTTTAAGTTTAACTCAAGGAAAACTTATCGTAATTTCAGGACAAGTAATTAATTGATAAAACTGCAGCAAATACATTCAAGTTTAATAAATAAATTAAATATTAAATGTCTTTCCCTTTGTTGTCGTTATCGTCGACGAAATCTTCTGGTTCGTAATTGAGATTGAGTTGTCTCGACCTGATGATTTCTCTGTAGATGTAAGCGGACTTTCTAGCTCTTCTGGTGCGCTCCGGGCTGGAGAAATCTACTTCGTATAGGCCAAACTTTTCACTGTAAGAAATGAATGTAATTTGTAAGTAGAATATGTTACTTTGATGCAAATCCAAAACCTACAAAAACTCTATAAGGACGTAATAAAGATATAAAGTTTCAAAGTTTAAAGGGGGGTAATCTTAGGAAATACTGATCTGCAGACCGACTGCCTAACTCCTTTAGCAATAATTCTAGCCATAGGATAAGACCACAGAACATAAAAAGAGGTGTGTTCCGTGGATATGACATCTAAAAGAATTTTTAGCGCTATTTCGTTTCGTTTTACAACTTTTGCTGTAACGTCCATGCATGCTTCATGATTGATAATCTTTCTTTCAAGACGCCTCCACCGTAGGAATAATAGCTTAAATATATTAAATTACAATAATAACTAAAGATTTTTAATACTAGAAATAAATTAAGAATATTACAACGAAGTATCTTTCATTCTAAGAAGGTATCCCTACTTTCGAGGTGTTCTATAGTTTTTTTCAATCTTGAATTTTAATAACTAGGAAATAAATTTGATAAAAATTGATGAATATGCATTTGATAGCAATGTTTCCTTAGAAATTTATCCCAAATCTACCCACCAAAAGAAATGTCAATGTAGTAAAATTAAACGAAATACCGTCATAATATTCGCTTATATGTCATAATCTATTTCACCTACGGTTACGGAAGCTAAATCACTCGCGGGTGACATAGGCTATAATTTACGTAGACGAAGTCGCGGGAAAACAGCTCGTCATTGATATAGAGACACTTACGTGTAGCCGTTTTTCCATTCAAAGTTGTCCATGAGTGACCAAGCAGTGTAGGCTTTAATGTCACACCCTTCACCCACTGCGTCCAACAATGCGGTCAGGTAGCTCCTATAGTAAGCGATGCGGTCTTCGTCCAATAAACCGCCCGCAGTAGACCAGCCATTCTCCGTTATATACACTGGTGGATTTGCATACAAGTTCTTTACTTCAACCAGTAATTTGAGGAAACCCCATGGAACTTCCTGATAAGTTTAAAATATAAAAAATATATTATTTCTTATATAAGTTCAAGATGTGAATGGGTAATTTGCTACGTCTAGCCGCTTTGGATACTCCCGATTGTCTGTTATGCAATTGCATCTCTAACAAAGAATTGAAGTGAACAAAACTCAAAATTATCTTCGGAACACACCATGATTATGAATCCGATCTCTTTTAGACCTATTAGTTTTATGGTTTTAACCAATTAGTGGGCTTTATTAGTGCTTTTATCTCTAAAAATTTAATAGGTACGTAATTTATTTAGATACCTCAAATTACAGTAATCCTACTTTTGGTTCATGAATTAAATTGTCTCTACAGACCTAAAATAAACATTTTCGTACCTAAGCCATTGCAAACTAAATGAGTGAAACAAAAATAAAATACGTAAATTATGCTATTTATAAACAAGCTACTGAGAATGCCCGCTTCGTTCTACGTTAAAGAATAATCACAACTTTAAACTTGCCTGTAACCATACTGACTGTGCCTGCGGCCACGACGGGTCTTTGATCATAACAGCTCCCATGTCATCCAAATACGACGGCACAGGATACATTCCTTCTAAAGATGCATCTCTGTAAGTCAGCTTTGTGGTATACGAGTTGATACCCAAGAAATCTGAGGATCCCCTGATGAGAGCGACTTCTGTCGCAGACAGTTCCGGTAGACGGGACTTGGGGAAGCCCTGCTCTGCGCTTTTTAACGCTATGTTTGATTTCATCTCGGCTGGGAAATCACCTTGATGAGAAAAGATAGGATGGGCATATTGGCCCCACTGAAAATATCATTCAAACTTTTTACCACTTATAAGGCTACGATCAATTTATAAGTAAGTCAGTAATAAGTATATAAGATTTCTTCAATTATTAGGTCAATCTAAATGAATAAATCGTGTCGTCTATTAGAACCTATTGGGGTGGGTATTTAAGCAATCGACTTGTAAAGAAATACTACGTAGGTGTTACTGTACTTATTTCTGAAAAGAACTTTGCATACTCACGTCAAACTGTCTTGCATCCACGGCAGCTTGATAATCATCCTTAGTATCCGAAGCTGGTTCATACCACGTACAACTTATAGATATGCCAATGGTACCATTTTGCAGTTTTCTATATTCCTTATCGTACAAGTGGTACACCTTCGCGTGAGCGAGTAACACATTCTTTGCGCACGTATAATCCGCCACACCAGTTACATTAAGGAAAGGGGCTTTCATATCGCTGCCGTAACCTTCATAGCATATCTGTTTAGGTTCATTAATTGTCATCCAATATTGAACTCTATCGCCGAACTTATCAAACAAAATCTTAGAGAAATCCGTGAACCAATCGATGACAAGAGGATTAGCCCACCCACCTAATTTCTGCAGATTATAAGGAAGGTCCCAATGATAAATTGTAACGAACGGTGTGATATTGTTGTCAATCATTTCGTTTATTAGATTATTGTAGTATTCAATGCCCGGTTGGTTGATCTTGTCGGCAAAGCCATTCGGTAGGATTCTGGACCATGATATTGAGAATCTGTAAAAGTCTAGACCCAGTTCCTTCATCATCTCTACATCTCTCTTGTATAGGTGGTATGAGTCAGCAGCTACGTCACCGGTACTGCCATCTTTTATAGGAGATGGCACAGTGTGGGTGGCTATATCCCATATTGATAACCCTTTGCCTGTGTAAAAAATTGGGATTAAATGATTTTTTCCCTGAAATTGGAAAACTAAGAAAATTAAGGTAATCCTTGTAATTGTTACATTTATTACTGTTAAAAAATAATTTTCCATTACATCTACTCATAAATTTTCATGATATAATTTCATCAATTATCCGACATGATTGATGACGTGAGTTTGTCGATATGATGATGTATTATTAATGCAAAATTACAATTTTCTAGTAGGTATGTACTGTTTCTGAGCTAAGCCGAAGAAAAACAGATAAACATAGAGAAAGTAAATGACCCATAAACAAATGCATTTTAATTAGATCCATACCGTCTTCATACCAGCCACCTTCGACTTGATATGCGGCAGTAGAAGCACCAAATAAGAAATCCTCAGGAAAACTGCGGGTTGCTTGAGCCCTTTTAGACCAGACACCGCTCAATATTGATAAACTGAAATGAAAAAAAAAACAAGAAATGCTATTAAACCACTAAAAAATCAAATTGATAAACGACAGAAACACCTTATTGTATTCCACAAAAGAAAGATAAAAAATAATCAAGGTTAATTTTTTAAGAGGTTCTCCAATAAGTACTCGGCAAAAAAAAAAAAAGGTTTACGACGGCAAATAATAAAATATTCTACTTACTTTTTGTACTTATTTATAAAAAAACTTTTAACTATTTCATGGATAAAGGAAATGGAATAAATAGAATGAAAATTTGTGAAAATCCGGAGTAAATTGAATAATTCAACACAATATTATATTTCAAAAGCACATCACAATGTTACGAATTGTTAATACTATTAATTTAAGAATTTTTGTTAATAATTAAAAAATAAATGTGTTTTATTAAAATGTAGAAAACACACTTACATGAAAACGAAGATAAAATACGTCAAGAGAGGACAAGACATCATGGCACTTCGATCACTCTACATTTGCTGCGGTATTTGTTTGAGTTTTACAGTTGATAGTTAGGGTTATTCTATATTGTTTTAACAATGCATAATTCGTTCTATAAAATGAAATGTGTTAAAAATGAATGCGTAAATTGAAGTTATATACAAATTTGAAGCTATTAAAAATAAATTATATTAAATTGACTTGTGCAATATCTAAAATTTATTAAACAATTAAAGCAATGTTGCAAAAAATATTGCAATCTGTTAAATAATAAAATAAATTGCTTATCGTTATTTTATAGTAATTTGGCATTTTTATAAAAGTTAGAAAACTGGAAAAGTTTTTCATTTTCATTTGATTCTGCTAATTAGAAACAAAATTATTCAATAAAATCTGCGAAATTGATCAAAGATAACTTTTAGTGTATAACGAGAAAACTAGTGTCTAATTTGGCAAAAAGGCATATTTCTTTTATTTTCTCTAAAGGAAAAAAAAACGGAAAGTTTACCTCTAATTCAAATGTATTCATTTATATATTTGCATTACATTTGTTTGTAGAATAAACCTGTTGGAAATCTCTCACAGATCTTATTGAAATTTTATCTGATATCCATATCATAACACCTATTCAATAGGTACAAACGAGTAAAAAATATAGACAGGATAAGAAGAATTACCACTAAATTTAAATATGGTGTATAAAGTTTTCGTTAATTTTGAATTTAATAATTATATAATACTTGCTTTTGCACGCGACTTCGTCCGCATGGTATAGTTACTTTGAGCAGCATTTGTAAAACGTATATTTATTCAGTAATTTATTTTTGTATATTTATTCGTGTAAACCTGAAATAAATATCATAATTTTATCTATGACAATGATGAACTTTCGTATAATCAATAATAGCAATTTATGTCCTATCTTTCGTTAACTCTGCTCACCCATCCCGTGACGTGAACCTTGCGTAAGTTACTTAACGACAACTATTGCGGATCGCAGCTCTTACATACTACGTCATCGAGCTACTTATCAGTTTAGCAAAGTATAAAGTTCTTACTAAATTTTATTTGAAAACTTAATCTTGACGAAAACAGGGCGATGTAGATATATACTTAAAGCCATCTAGTATAGCAAAAAAACTATAGTTTATAATTCGTACTTGAATAATTTCAAAAATATTTATTTATAATGTTATTTTTTATATTATTTATGTACTCAAATATAATTTTTTATCACAATATTACAAAATCTTTAGAAATAATATTATATAGATTTATTATAATATGACAAATCAAATTGTAAACATTTTGATTCCCCAAAACAATTTCACTCCCATTTTTATCCCTTAAGCGCTAGATTTCGAGATAAAATATAACTTATGACCTTCACAAGGTCTTAAACTACCCATATACCAATTTTTATCGAAATAGGTCCAAAATAAATAAATTTCATACAAATGTTTTCACCCTTTTGATTCCCTTCAGGGTGGAATTTCTAAAAATCTCTTCTTAGTACACCTCTACATAATAAGATGAATAATATATAAAAGGAGATATCCTAACTCACTGACTAACAGACAACGCGCAGCCTAAACCGCTAGTCGTAGAGATTTAAAATTTGGATTGTGCTCCAAAGACTACCGTCAACCGGGGTTACTTTGACTTCAAGGTTAACTTTGACAGTTTTTGGGGCTACTTTTACATTGCGTCGAAAACTCCTGTAAACGTGTGCGCAGCGGGGAACCGATGTACGAGTCTCCACCTGAATTTACCCGAACAATCCTTGATAATAGTCTACTGGAGTTTTTGAAGGAGACACGAGGCTATTCAACACACAGAATAAGACACAAAAGAGGGAAAAAAGTAACTTACACACCAGGAACCCAAATAACTCCGCAAAATCATAAAGACATTCAATCTACCGACATTCAACAAGAAATACTGGAGGATGAACCGGCTGTTGAGTCACCTTTTGATGGTCCTTCTACCATAGGGATGCTTTCAATTACTAATGAACCCCCTGCAATTCTTGATGATCCTTCTACCTCAGGGATTCCCTCAACTTTGAATGAACACCCGGAAAAGGATCAAGCTTCTTCGGAAGAAGATACTCCTTTAGCTCAATTCGTTCGCAAAAGACGCAAGAAGAGCAAGGGAAAGGAGAACGAAAATCTTTGCTACATCAGCAAATGCGATTTTAGATTTTATTTCAATGCTCGATACTGGATTCGTTGCATTACATGTAGCATGTGGGTCTGCGGTGTTATCCTTACCTCAGGTCCTTGCTCATAACAAACACATGGGCTTAGATTTTGTTATTTTTAAATTTTATGTTCCTGATCTTTTTAAAAACACATGGGCTGAGATTTTGTTATTTTTAAATTTTATGTTCCTGGTCTTTTTAAGATTTGTAAGTTTTATTGTCCAAAGTTTTATCATAGTCTGATTAAGTAATAATAGTATCATAAGAAAAGAAGCTAATGACAGTATTATAAGAAAAGAAAGAATATATTTGTTAAGTTTTTCTTTAATAATTGACGATTAGATTGAATAATAACTGTTTTCATTTAATTTACATGTTTAAAGTAAAAATATTGATATTTTTTTTATCAAAATGGTGTCAATGTAACCCACACGTTAGATATCTATGACAATATACTCAATTTAAGGCCATGTTAAAGAAACCCCACACACGGGGTAACTCTAACAGGAAAATAAAAAAAATATATAAAAATTTTGAGGTGAAGTAAGGCTAAACTTTTCTATGCATTTTATAGCCAAAGGACACATTGCTCTATTGGAACAAACCGGGATGATTTTCAACCTTTAAATAAAAAGTTACATAGAAATAACTTCTAAAACTAGTTCAAAGTAACCCCGGTTGACGGTAGCGGTTTAGGCTGCGTGTTGTCTGTTAGTCACTAAGTTAGGACATCTCCTTTTATATTTGTATTATTTTCTTTTATTGAAAAAGCGTAGCCAATCTGTGATTTTCGTTATCATCGGTTAAGATAACCAATGATGAGAATGCAATTCATCAAAACCATATTGTACTATTCACTTGAACTGGTAATTAAAAATATAATTTTAAAAGTTTTGCTATCGATTGTACCTACTGATATTATCAAACCTTTGCGAATCGATAATGCTTACTAACGGCGTTCATGAACAGTTTATGTTTATAGTAAGTATAGTTGTCACGACATGAGCGAAGATTTCATAAAATATGCATTTATGCACGAGAAGTCTTAAAATTTTACAAGCTTTTATTTAACTTACTTTGTTAGTATGTTAAGTGCGCAAATCTTGGAACTCAAATTTGACCCACTTCCCAATGGCCGATAGATTTGAAATTTTGCATAGACGTGTAAGTCAGAAGACAATGCAATATTATGGTGTCAGTAAACTGATATGTCGGAAGGAACATAGTGATGGAATGACGCAACTGCATCGTGTTTGGGTTCTTTAGATCCGTTTTTATGAGGATTTGATATGGATGCTTTCCAAAACAAGGTCTGGTGGTGATGGAGCTGGATGGTGGTCATAGGAATTTAGCAATGAAATAACGCAACTGTATCGTGTTTGGGCCATTTAGATCCGTCTTTATGAGAACAAAAATACAGTGAGACAAAACTAAAAAGTAAAAAATAAATAAATAAAATGGTTTTTTGAAAACAAGCTTTCATTTGTGCGCACTAATAAAAGCTTCTTTTAAAAAAACTTTATTTTATTAAATTTATTTTATAAAGTAAAAAAAGGATTCAAAATATGGATTTCAAACTAATTGCACTTTTTTAATCATATCTTCAAAAAATATCAATCACTATACGTACGATATCATCAATTTTATTGGAAGCAAAAACTGGATTCATACATTAAACAAACTAGTACTCATTTCGGGAATCCAAGCCAGACGTTTTGAAAAAAAAAGTTATTTTAATTCAATTTAATAGGTCAGTCTAAATGATAACCTTTTTTGATGTCGGTTAAAAATATTATGCATATAACTCACACTTATTTGTCATTTTAAGATGAAACTAAATCAAACACATGTCTTTATAAAAATGAAATAATTCATAAACAAAATAAAATAACAATGCAATAAACAAACAAATAAATCGATTATTTAATAGAAATAGCCAGTAGAATTGCATGTGACGTCCACGCTGAAATCTGTAAATTAAATTAAATAACGTTACTACTATATCAAATCAGAATTAAGATATACTTCTGTAATATTAGTAAGTTTTCGCTTTGTTGACAAAATGAGCCTTGCTTACCTTGTTCAAGAGACAGTTTCAATTTTGTAGTTAGTTCGTTTATGTGTTATTGGTTTCTTCAAACTGTTTGTATTTAAGTTTCCTCTGTAACAAGAAATAAGGTCATTAATTTTTTTACATGTAAACAATAATAATGATTATGTAGTCCTTAGCAGAAAAATATCCTAGCATGTTTCAAAGGTCACCTGGATGACTAAGATTTACTCGGCACTTTTATAAAATAAAATAATTAAACCTAACTAAATCAATTTATCGCCTCTGAAAGCCCCTGTATACTTAATGTCATGAAAATTGTTGGAGCCGTTTCCGAGATTATAATACAGTAATTGCTCTTTTCTGAAAGCGGGTAGACTACCAGTCCGGAAAGCGCTTCAGAAGCTATTTAACTCCGCCATACTTGAGGGCAAGACGCCAGAAGCATAGCACAGGGGCGTGGTAGTGCTTTTCTTCAAAAAGGGCCCAATTGAAGAACTACAAACCCATCACTCCTCTGAGTCATGTATGTAGGCTGTTTTCGAGAGTCATCACGAATCGTCTCGCACGTAGATTTGATGACTTCCACCCTCCTGAACAAGCCGGTTTCCGAAAAGGTTACAGTACCATAGACCACATTCATACGCTGCGACAGGTTATACAGAAGACCGAGGGAGTATATAATCTGCCACTGTGCTTGGCGTTTGTGGACTATGAGAAAGCCTTTGATTCCGTCGAGACCTGGGCCGTGCTTAGGTCACTCCAGAGGTGCCAAATAGACTATCGATACATCCAAGTGCTGCAGTCACTGTATGAAAACGCCACTATGTGAGTTCGGCTCCAGGACCAAAACTCGAAAGCAATACGACTTCAGAGTGGAGTGAGACAGGGCGATGTTATATCGCCGAAACTGTTCACTGCTGCACTGGAGGACGTGTTTAAGCTTTTGGACTGGAAAGGACTTGGCATCATATAAACGGCGAGTACATGACGTACCTTCGTTACGTTGATGATATCGTAGTCATGGCTGAGACCTTAGAAGATCTAAGCACAATGCTCGAAGACCTCTGTGGAGTTTCCCAGCAAGTGGGTCTTAAAATGAACATGGAGAAGACAAAAATAATGTCAAACTCCCATGTTGTACCCACTCCAGTGAATGTTGGAGGCTCTACACTGGAAGCTGTCGACGAGAACGTTTACCTGGGACAAATAGTCCGATTAGGTAAGTCCAATTTCCAGAGAGAGGTAAATCAACGGATCCAACTCGGCTGGGCAGCGTTTGGGAAGCTACGCAGTGTATTCTCGGAACATCTACCGCAGTGTCACAAGACGAAAGTCTTCCATTCGTGCGTGTTGCCTCTGATGACGTACGGAACGGAGACGTGGCCGCTTACGATGGGCCTCATAAGGAAGCTCAAGGTCGCTCAGACGGCAATGGAAAGGGCTTCTTTGCGAGAGCGAATATGAAATGATGAGATCCGCAGAAGAACGAAAGTCACCGACATACCCCAAAGAATTGCGAACCTCAAGTGGTAGTGGGCAAGGCACATCGCTCGCAGGACTGACAGCCGTTGGGGCGGTAAGGTTCTGGAGTGGCGACCGCGTACCGGGAGACGCAGTGTTGGTAGGCCCCCCACAAGGTGGACCGACGATCTGGTGAAGGTCGCGGGAAGCCGTTGGATGCGGGAGGCGCAGGACCGTTCGCTTTGGAGATCTTTGGGGGAGGTCTATGCCCAGCAGTGGGCGTCTGTCGGCTGAATTGATGATGATGATGATGAATTGCTCTTTTAAAGGTTTTAGATAAAAAATATATAATTGCGTCAAACAATATAGAGAGAGAATAGAAGTAGTAAGTGGGCGGGGCACGCGTCGCTGGCATATGCGCTTTTACTCATATGACGCCCTTTCCTCGGTTTTATGTTTGCCAGTCGTTCGTCAATCGTCGAGTGGTGATTTTACAGATTTTTTCTATAAAAAATGCCGTTTTGTGCTATTATCACTTGCAAAAAGCAAAGCAAAGTATACAATCTAACTAATGCAAACATTTCCTTTCACTGGTAAGTACAATTTTAGTGCTAAAATATAAAAAACGTAATAATTTGACACAATGTTAAATAAAATATACATTGATTGCTCAAACCAACATCAATGTTTCTGACCCCATTACTAAACAGCAATGTAAATCATTTTGTGCACTTTTGCAAAAAATAGTGCTGTGCCTCCATTTGTCTGAAATGTACCGATAGGCTGCTGCTGCTCGGAATCGTATTGTTAATTATATGGATCGTAATCGATAACTAAAACATATTTATTTAGAGCTTTTCTTTCATCATTTCATAACAACGTTATCGATAAATATATGCCATAATTATATAAAACTAAAAAATACTGTTTACAAGGGAAAATTATAGATGAACTGATACTGAACAAATGAAATAATGAACTGTCCAGGCACTTTTTTTACGAAGATTCGGTTAATTATTTACACGCAGATAAATATTAAAAATTACTGATGTGCTATAAATATCTAAGTTACGAAGTATATCACCGTTTTATGAACAATACATAAATTAAACGAAACTTCGTGAAAAGCTAAGAGTTGGCCTAATAGGTCTTGTTAGAAACTGGTGAAACTGGATTTCACTTATTTTGCATTACTTATATTTCAGTTTCCCTAATAACTTTACAACGGATTGCCTTGTTTACATAATTAATTTTGCCCTATCTGTTTTAGACCTAAACCTATCAAATGAATTTCAAAACAACATAATATCTATACAAACAAAAAATTATGTTTTCAACTAACGTAATATTGTTGGTGGTGTGAATTTAATTTACAAAATTAATTTTTAGGCGTCAATTTAATTTACCTTATTATGCTGATTCATAATCGGAAACTATTATTATAGAAATCGAGTTAAGAAAGCCACTTTAAAGAACCGCCCACAGAACAGCTTTTATCAGTTTTTTTGTTGCTCCATATTTGCACATAAGTTTATAGACGCATGTCTCAAACGGATGTGACTTTATATGTAGATTGACGTTTGTACGTACTTATCGCTTTTGTGTCTATCTTCAAACTTTTTTTGTCACGGCTTTCAAACTCATACTTGACCAGCAATTCCTTATTGTCCAGTCGTTGCAATTAATAATGTAGCTACTACTATTATTACAGATATAAAACTTAGAATAATAAAGTAAAACAAACATGGCTATGATCAATTTATTAGTGTAATGATCATATTAGTTATTATGAAATGAAATGAAAATATCTTTATTCAAGAAGGCTATTACAAGCACTTGGAATGGCAAGTTTATTTTTATTTCTACTTTTTTTTGTGAAGGAATCGTAATGTTTTCTTGCGTACATAATATTTTCATTGATGTATTGAGAGGCAACAGTCAAAATATTTATTTCTTTAAATATTTCTCTGAGAGATTCTCTAGACCGTAAATTATATATAGCGTGGACAGCTCTCTTTTGTAGAATAAAAATATCTTGAATGCTAGCCGCAGAACCCCATAACAATAGATTATACGTCATTCATTACACTATGAAAATAACTAAAATATACCAATCTTGCCGTTTCAACATTTGTTAAGAGTCTAATTTTCTTAACAGCAAATGCTGCAGAACTCAGTCTACTTGACAAATTATCAATATACCAAAATACCAAGGAACTTTGTCGATTCCACCATCTCAACTTTTTCACTATTTACATTTATAAGTATATTAACATGCCTCACATTAGGTAATGCAAACTTTATGTATTTCGTTTTATTTGAATAAAGCTTTAAATAATTACTATCAAACCACTGTAGAAAATTGTCGAACTGAATTACATTGAACTGTTTCATAACAAAATTTAAAGCTCTTATTTTATCAACTAATATGTCACATCACTAATATGCACAATCGGAATGATACCAGTAAGAAAAAAATACAAATTAGGCTTAATGTAATTAATACAAAAATTCTGTTGTTTTCTTAATTTTTGTTTTTTTTACACTTTCCCTCGCTTAATTATATTACTCCACAGACATACGATAGAGTGTATCATTAAGTTTTCTTAGTTTTTGTACTGCGTTTTTTAAAAGATATTTTAATAAATTATGTAGGGAAAAGCCTTAATTTTTCAGTATTCACTTGGTTACAGCAAAATCTAATATTAATAGTTCGCACATAAAATGATGACCCCAATTTTTTTAAATGTGCATAATCTTAAAATATTTTTTTCCTTCTGGTATCCCCATATACAGCCACGTGACAGTTCAACATTCATGTTAAAGTAAATTATTTATTATCACGTTGAATTAGAGTTTGTTTTTAATCGTGTGATTTCTTAGCTTAGTATCTTTTTGGGATTTGATTTATGTTATCGCGAACCTATCGCGTGGCGGTTTTTCATGTAGTGAACAAAATGATCATTTCATCTAATCTGTATTTGTGTGCGGAGAGGCGACACTCGGTTCCCATACTAAATTAATATCATTATACTTCTAATCTCTCTCTAATTTATCGTAATAAAGTGGTGGTGTTGCAATCACTCGACTCTTTGATCGTGTGAAAGCAACCAAGCAGCACTCAAAAAGCCTTTTTTACTATCTTAAAATAACGTTGACGCAGTGTGTCTACAAGAAAAGAAATAATTATTTTTCAAAGTAAATATTTTGCCATATTACATTTTACAGCCACATGACATGAAGTATTTGTAATATGTGAAAGTTAGTTTATAGGTTCTACTTTCATATGGGGAATTAAATTTTTCGTGTGATATATTACATTTTGAATACTATTTTCATGGGCCACAAGATTACTTAGTAATTAATAAGTAACAAATAATATAAATTTAATAGGAGAATTGATTACGCCACTACCATTACTAGCTTCTAATTTACCTTCTCACAGCGTTTACTCAACTTTTAGTCAAGAAATAGAAATGAGATTTCTATTTGATAACTTTTAGAAACGCAATTTGCAGTTAGATTAGGGTTCCTTGGTGCAAAATATTAATCATTGTTATTAGAACAAGAGTAGTGTAAAGTGATTTTTAGTGATAAATAACTGAAATATATCAGTGACTTTTTTAAACAAAAGGTGTAATATTGATACTAAATACTAAGTAGATATTTTGTAAGTTCATAAGTATAACCTTATAATTACAATTCGTTAATTAAGAAGTCTTTTTTGTAGAAGAGTCCCTTTTTGTTAATTAAGTAGTTCTTTTTTTGTAGGTGCTAATAGAATGGTGGTCTATTTGGATGTAGATACATTTATAACAAAGGATGATCTTAAACAACTTAATAAAAATCGAAATGGCCTTGGAAGGAAACACATTTTTCAATGAGGCCGAAAAGTTATGCTTGTCGTACAATTATTAACAATAACACTGGTTCAAAGTTAATTCACTTTGTATTGTCTGATAAAAGAACTAAATTATTACTGCGCAGCTCATTTTTCTGGTGCCCAAATTGCTTAAAATATTCAGTTTATGACCACTATCTAAGTGACGAATGTTGTTATTATTATTAAGAATACAACAAAGTTTAATTAATTAAAGAATGTAGGTAATTCTATATTTAAATATACATGTTAACAACATAAATGTATGTAACATCTAACAAAATATCGACTTAGTTTAATGTAGTTAAGGGAATTCCCCTCTGGGAAGGGCATAACTGTAAAGTGGGGATAGCTCTACAACAAACACTGGACGCGATCACACTAACTGACTTAGGTCTAAAAAACAATCTCCTCCGTGTACATGCGTCGTGGTGACCACTTTAACATTGATGTAGCTTAAATACATGCTTAAGTCATGGTACCTTTATAGCAAAAATATACTTAAAACATCAAAGTAATTCAAAACCTTTTAGTAAAGGTTCTTTTAATCCGTTATGCCAGTATAATCCAGAGCCAACAACAAATATTTTAATCTTTGATATATTCGTTTTCAAAATAGTACGAGGATCTCTTGACAGCAAATATGGAATTCTTTTATTACATATTGTTGACAATTTTCGTAAGGCATCATGCGGTATATTGAATTGGAGTGCCCATTCTTTAATATTTGCCCAAAACTCATCATTTATATGTTCATCGTCTTCGAACTCCGAACTGTCATTTTAGAACGAGGAAATACTTCACAGTTGACGTTTTACCAATTTCATCATCAATCGTGACATTATTTTTTTCTACGGAACCCATACTAATATTACTTGATTGTACTTCACCCGTGGTTGCAGTCAATGTAAATGTTGATTGTTTCAATTGTGCATATATCTAGCTTACTTTTCGTATAAAACATCCACTTCTCTTAATTTTTTCCACCTTTTATGGTCCATTTTTCCAAGAATAAACATATATTATTGTTTTGTATGGAGATCCAAAAAACAGTGCTATTAAAGATTTTGTTTGATTTTTATACCACTATTACGCTGAATAATGACTTTCAAACAGTGTTTAGAGAACCTTTAAAGCTATAAGAGATAATTTGAAAGCTTTTACTCATCATCAATAGTTAAGCAGAATGAAAGGTGAGTAACAAGCAATCATATGACCTTAAGTCCTGATATAGTAAATGAAATGCTATTTTGTCTAATAAACAGCTTTTACTCTAATCATCATCATCATCAGCCCATATTCGTCCACTGCTGGACATAGGCCTCCCCAATTGCACGCCATCTACTTCTATTTTCGGCTGTTCGCATCCAGCTCCTGCCAGCCATCTTGCGCAAATCATCACTCCACCGCGCCTGAGGACGTCCTACACTACGTTTGCCGAGACGCGGTCTCCACTCAAGAACTCGTTTACTCCAACGGTTATCGGTTCTGCGGCTAATATGGCCAGCCCACTGCCACTTCAGCTTGCTAATCCGGTGAGCTATGTCGATAACCTTGGTTCTCTGCCGGATCACCTCATTTTTTATTCGATCCCGCAGAGAAACGCCGAGCATAGCCCTTTCCATAGCCCGCTGAGCGACCTTCAATTTGTGGACCAGCCGTGCCGTCAGTGTCCACGTTTCGGCTCCGTATGTCATAACGGGTAGGACGCACTGATTAAAGACTTTCGTCTTTAGGCACTGCGGGATCGACGATGTGAAGACCTGACGTAGTTTTCCAAACGCTGCCCAACCTAGCCGAACTCTTCCATTTACCTCGCTCTCGAAGTTGTTTCTACCTAACTGCAATGTTTGCCCGAGGTATACATATTTTGGAACAATTTCGAGAACGGCACCGCATACTGCAATCGGTTCCGGTAGTACGTGTTCGTTGAACATGACCTTGGTTTTATCCAAGTTCATCCGTAGGCCGATGCGCATAGAAGAGTCAGCCAGGTCATTCAGCATCTGTTGTAGGTCCTGCAGATTTTCTGCCATGATGACGATGTCGTCAGCAAATCTCAAGTGAGAGATGTACTCGCCATTGATGTTGATGCCACGTCCTTTCCAGTTCAGCGTCTTAAACATATCCTCCATTGCATTAGTAAACAATTTCGGAGACATAACGTCTCCTTGTCTCACTCCTCGATGCAACGGTATAGGACTTGTCTGCTGATTCTGTACTTGGACGGTCATGGTGGCGGCCTCATAAATACATCTTATCACTTGGATGTATCGCCAATCGACTTGGCATCGCTGCAGGGACTCCAGAACGGACCAGATCTCAATCGAGTCAAAGGCCTTCTCATAGTCCACAAATGCTAGACACAGGGGCTGATTATACTCTTCAGTCTTCTGTATAATCTGCCGCACTGTGTGGATGTGGTCTATGGTGCCGTATCCACTCCGAAACCCAGCCTGCTCCGGTGGTTGGAATTCGTCAAGTCTTTGCGCAAGACGGTTCGTGACTACTCTAGAAAACAGCTTATAGACGTGGCTTAGAAGGGAAATGGGTCGATAGTTCTTCAGCAGGGTTTTGTCTCCCTTTTTGAAGAACAGGACGACTACACTCCTACTCCACGCCTGCGGAGTTCTCCCTTCGAAGAGGACTGCATTAAAAAGCTTTTGGAGCTCCTTCAGTACTGGTTTACCTCCTGCTTTTAATAATTCGGTTGTAATGCCATCCTCTCCAGGGGCTTTTCCATTTTTAAGCTGTCTCAGAGCGATCTCGATTTCGCCAATGCTGACTTCTGGCAGATCTTCGGTGTAGTGGCGTGTTAATGTGGCTCTAGAATCCTCATTTCCGGGATCAGGTCGAGGTGCATGCGAAGCGTATAACCGGGCATAGAAATTTTCTACCTCTGAGAGGACCGCTGGCTTCGAAGCAACGACTTCCCCGCTTGCTGTGGTCAACTTCGTCAAGTGGCTTCTTCCAAGAGATTGTACGAATACTTTTGACCCCCTGTTTTGCTCGATCGCTCTTTCTATAGCGTGAGTGTTGGAGCACCGGAGGTCATATCGTACGCGTTTGCTGATCTCCTGGTTTTGAGCACGTTTTCCTGACGAAGTGACAGGTGGGTTTTCACGTCGTTCCTTCATAAGCCCCAAAGTTCTATCCGAGAGCTTAGACTTCCCGCCCTTACGCTGCATGTTACAAAATTTCGTACCTTCTTCCCTGAGTATTCGAACCACATTTTCAAGGTTCTCGTCAACGTCAATTGTGGGTTCCATGGCAGCGAATCGGTTCTCAAGATTTGACTTGAACGTTTCAGATTCCATCATGGTTTGGAGTGGAGTAGGTCGGAGCCTGGCCTTCATCAAGCGGACACGTTCAGCTTTGAAGTCGATATTCAGAGAGCCTCGGACAAGTCGGTGATCGCTGCCGGTATTAAACCTATTGATCACGGAGACATCTCTGAATACGTGTTTTTTGTCCGCTATAATGAAGTCGATCTCATTTTTTGTCACATTGTCGGGGCTTTGCCACGTCCACTTCCTTTGGGGCTGTTTCCTAAAGAACGAGTTCATAAGGAAGAGCCCCTCCCGTTCGAGGAAGTTAACGAGCATTTGCCCCCTATCATTCCTGCTTCCAAATCCATGGGATCCTACTACCGATTCGCCGCAATTTTGTACTCCCACTTTAGCGTTAAAGTCCCCCATAACAACGCTGTAGTGGGTCTTAGTAGTGAAGTGGAGTGCCCTCGATATATCATCGTACATATTCTCCACTTCATCGTCCGAGTGTGTCGAGGTCGGTGCGTACACTTGAACAACCTTGAGGCTATACCTCTCAGTGAGCTTTACAATCAGGTACGCTACCCTGTTCGACACACTGGAAATTTCTACAACGTTGTCAGAAAGGGACTTATTGACAAGAAACCCAACGCCACCTTGGGATTGTTGGTCTCCCTCGCGGAAGTACATTAGGTGGCCTGATTCGAGGGTTATGGTATCCTCCCCCTCTCTTCGGACTTCACACAATCCCAATATGTGCCACCTAATCTTTCCAAGCTCCACCTCAAGTTGAGCCAGATGCGAGTCAAGCCGTAGCGTGCGTCCGTTGTACGTCGCCAGGGTCAGTCGGTTGTGGTGGCCTCCCGTAGCCCGGAGATTCTTAGCACCCCCTGCCTTGCCGTTACCATGGTCGCCACCATGACCAGGAATAGCGAGGCCGCCGGGAACTAGGGGCCGTGGCCTTTTGTGCTTTCGCATTTGGGGGATATGCCCATAATCGCCACGCTGGGCAAGCGGGTTGGCGATCGCAGTATGGTCCGGTTCTGTGGCCCGCACAAGAAGACGCTGCTGCCCATCTCCTTGGGTTAAATTTCCCTTAGTCGCCTCTTACGACACCCACGGGATGAAAAGGGGTAGTACAATTCTATACCGGTTAAAAATAAATATTTATTTCATAATACCTATTCCTATATATTTTTTTTCTAATTTATTCAAACATTGTGATTTGAATAAATATAACAGTAAACACACAAAATTGTCAATCGCCAATTACGAGATCTCGCGGTATTGATATTCATAAACTCGCGAGATCTCGCTCGAGTCCCAATGTCGCGAAATTGCATTCTCTACTCGTAGTAGTTTGCAGAATTAGATAGACTAGTAATTTTAGATGGATACCTATACCAAAAAGTTTTTATTTTCGTTTATACTATTTCAAAGATTATCGCGTTAACTTGTAAAGTAAAATCCCATTTGATTGCTGTTTTTTTTCACAAAATAACCATTTGGCTGGCAAGGAAGTTTTCCTATTCGAAAAGACTACAAACTACATACCTAGTTAGTTTCTGAGTCGAATTAACGAATGTTTTTTCAATTTTTATCGTTACGAAAAGTATCGAGTTTACATTTTTGTGAATTGTTTATACAGACGCAAGTAGTAGGTATTGATTCATACGCAGTCATTATTTTATATCTATGTTTATTAGTTTCAATTCCATAACCTTATATATAAATTTGCCCCTTTTCCAGATTATATATTAATAAACCTAGAGATGTTTTTTCACCACTTTTATCTATCTTTTTGTTATTACAAAAAGATAATCTACGTTTTTGTGAGAAAAGTTAAACGACAATACAAGTCAACGACAGACAAATACAAGTTTAAACTACTTTTTTCTAAAGTTAGGATACATTTTTCAGCTGTATAAATCCATATCGGATTTAAGTTATATTAAATTTTTCCGACTTTGACGCTGTGTGTTTAATGAGATACACTATATATGTTTTTGGTTAAATATTAAATAATATATCTAATATAAAAAGCAAAATGCGAGAGATATTGGTTTTATTGATTTAACTGATATTGGTTTTGGAGTATTTGTATAATCCAGAGAAGGTTTAGACAGTGAGAAGTGATACGAAGTACACCGGGCCATCTAGTAAAATGTATTTATTGATATAATTGTTCTCACCTGTGGAACTTTTTCCGTGAATTTGTCCAATCTTCACCCGATACCCATTCGTAAACTGATTGCTTCTACATCGAAAATTAAGAATACATTAAAATTAGTGTTACAATTTGATATCGATATCGAAAGCTCGATGTTAGTTATGTGCATTGGGTCTGAGATGCCGAATTTTGGAAGGGCTGTTAATAGAGTAGGTGACCAAGAATATATTCTCATTATACACCTTAGCTAGCGCACTTCGGAAGGCATGTGAACCGTTAGTCCTGGCCTGTTTTGAAGAGTTTGTACAAAATATTGAATAAATATACATAGAGCATAAATCTATCAGAAGGCATTATTAAAAGAAAAAATGATCAAATATTGATTTATTGAGTTTTAATCTATCTACGACGTATACAGGACGCACTGAAATTAAGGTGGTGAGTTCTGACCCTGAAAGCTCTGGTTTTAGTACTTTAAGATTAATTTGGAAAAATGGCTAATATGTAATCTGAATATAATGATCAATTAATTAATGAATATCTAAATATAATGAATTTTGGTAATCCAAATATATAGTTCAGTTAGCTACCTGCTTCCTAGGCGAATAGGACTCGTCCAATCTTTTAGTTTTGCGTTCTGGAAATAATATTGTCATTCTTTATATAAATATGAAATCAAAAACTATTTCAAATTGTACATATTTTGTATACATTTATACGATATGGGAGTCCTGGTGACTGTTGGCAAATGGACTGAAACATGCGCATTAACGGTAAGTTAAGCAGGATGACAAACAGACAAAAGTGAGCAACGGGAATATACGTGGTTCTGTTATTGTTTCAGGTTCATCAATGTGATCAGTTATTACTGACCTTCAATGTCGTATAGGTGTACCCGAATTTGATGGCAATTAGAAGGCAACATTCGGGAAAAAGGACAAATACGTCTTGATACTTGTAATCATTTAATATAATAAATACTTTTCAATAATAGACTCTTAGCATTGAACGTACTCAATGAATTAACTAACGAACGTAACGTACATTACTATCGTGGGACATAATATAGTTCACAAACATACACACATACTTTATACTATCAACATCTAACATTTTGAAGGGACAGCACCCGGCCCAGAAAAAACCCAAAGGGTTTAGCCGGATACGTATGATGAGTCGGCCCCCAAATGGGAATCGATATTGAAACTTATGTTTTAATATCGACTTGATGTTCAAACACGATTTATGTACTTTTCGCGACCGACTTCCGCTTTGACCTTGAGATAGAGAGCAAAATATCCGTATGCTTGACTATTACTGAATGTGATATATCTCTAAAGCTAATTAAGATAAAGAAGTGAAACTAACGCGAGGTGTTAGGTTACATTACAGAGTATATCACATATATTTTTTTATAATTTTTAGAATAAAAAATTACATTAAAAAAATAAAAAATAAAAAAATCATGTTTTTTTTTCTGAGTTCTCTGTGACTTACAATCACGAAATTAATATATGTTATGCTCCTTTGTGTGCTCTATTACCCATAAAAATTGCGTGAAAAAAAAGTTGGTGCAACACAACGAAAAAAAATTATATGTGATTTCTGTCTTATGGTATACCCCTGTATTATAAGGTTTTCACATTACATCATTGTTTTTTTTCGAAATTTCACATCAGCTTGTTTTAAAACATAAGTAACTAGTCTTAAGAGATGGGATAATAGTTAAAAAAGAAATGAAAAAAAAAACAGCCAGTGTTCAATACTTATTATGATTACTTTTTCGTGTCTATCAAAATACAAGAAACAAAATATTAATCATCGTCACTGTTGTAATTAATTACAATCGGAACACTTTGAGTCGCAAATAACTTAGTTAGGACCTCAGCAGGACGTACGATTTTGGACAAATATCATCCATATGATAGATAATAAATAATAGCTGCTACATGAGAACAGCATCCCACTGTACGTTTGCCATTGGGGCAATCACAGCAATAACGAAGAATACTATTGTAGTCATTACCTTCGGAAATATAGTGAATGTAAATTCGATAGACTTTTCTATTTATATGTCTTGATTTTACTACTGCTTTGATGATATTAGGTGCTGATTTCACATATTGTACTGAGAGATTATTTTGATCGTCCATTATTTCGGCCAAGTTAAATGCTGCACATTTAGAAGTAGAAGCTTTTTTGTTAATATATGGGATAAGTCGACACTTCTTACAAAAAATATCATTAACTATTACGATTTTATTCAAAAAGTCACTAAACACTTTAGCTTCTTCTTCATTCTTTATAATTTTTTTATAACCAGGAATCTTACACAGGTACTTGTTACAATTTTTACACTTTCTCGACATTATTACTTAATAATGATTTGGTTCGATAGTTAATAATTTCAAAATGCTGATACAAAATACCTATGACAGAATTTGAGTCCCAAACTGCCTTCTTGTGATTACACAAGAAGGCAGTTTGGGACTCAAATTCTCGAGCTGTTCTCGAGCTGTTTACTGCATCGTTTGTTTAGCTGCTACTTTAGCGAAACAAACGATGCAGTAAACAGCTCGATAACAAGTTCGAACTTGTTTGTTTATACACTCACACTACAAGGCGCGAATCACATATAATTTTTTCGTTGTGTTGCACCAACTTTTTTTTCACGCAATTTTTATGGGTGATAGAGCACACAAAGGAGCATAACATATATTAATTTCGTGATTGTAAGTCACAGAGAGCTCAGAAAAAAAAACATGTTTTTTTTTATTTTTATTTTTTTTATGTAATTTTTTATTCTTAAAATTATAAAAAAATATATGTGATATACTCTGTAATGTAACCTAACACCTCGCGTTAGTTTCACTTCTTTATCTTAATTAGCTTCAGAGATATATCACATTTAGTAATAGTCAAGCATACGGATATTTTGCTCTCTATCTCAAGGTCAAAGCGGAAGTCGGTCGCGAAAAGTACATAAATCGTGTTTGAACATCAAGTCTATATTAAAACATAAGTTTCAATATCGATTCCCATTTGGGGGCCGACTCGTCATACGTATCCGGCTAAACCCTTTATTTTACCTGACTGGGAATGTAACCGGATAAATAAAAGAAGCTTTACTTTATGTACGAGTATTTCTTTATTGCTAATCTCTACAAATATTGCAATTGCTGATACGCTTACACGTCTAAATCAAATCTGCTAGGTAGGCTACGGGCGCGATTCTATGTAATAATTAATTTCGATGTAATGTTGTGAATCTTCTCTTTCACTTATAATTCATTTTAATGTAGTAGTTGACACGCTAAAGAATATTTGCTAATGAATTCTTAAACAAATATATATCAAGACTCGGTCATTATTAGTTACCGGTCAATTCATAAACATATTTTAAACTCGAAAAAATTCGTCAATCTTCAGCTTTTTTCACAAATTTTGCTAAAAACATTAAAAACGATATTTCGCGCTTAAGACGGCTTTTTGGTCATTTTCACAAAATAAGTTAATATTTTCAGAAATATTTATAACAATTTTCACTTTGACTTGACAGTTGTCAACAGTAGAGAATTTATATTGCCATATGAAAATCAAGATTTTTTGTTTTTGTTTTTTTTTTTGCCGTCAGATTCTGGTACACCCATACTTATGAATTATGTGATTCCACTTGCATCTGCGTCGTGCTTTGTCGATGCAAGGCTTAACACTAATTTCGTAGTAAGTATAATGTGGAAGTGTAAATTATGGTACGTTTATGTATATCTAAAAAGGTAACGAAACTACTAAAAATATATAAAAAACGAAAAAGGGAAATTTTTATTTTTCAAAACGTCCGGGTTCGATTTCCGAACTATTTTTTTATGAATGAATGCAGTTTTTATTTTCACTAAAATCGATCACATGTTTCCTAAGAACGAAAATTGGTTGAATATACGTGTGTCAGATATTCTATTCTTATGTCATTTCAAAACTCATTTTACTTATTCCACGAAACGAACGACAAGGTTGAACGGGTGCCGCTTTTTGAAGTGAATTCGGATACCTGTGTCAATTTGAAATCGGGTTTGGATTTTTACAGAATTGCAGGGTTGATCTTCATATGTCTCACAATTTCAGCTTCCAATACTGCCCGTTTTTTACATCATCATAGTCCATCATAGTCCGGTCAATTTAAACATCCGACTTAAATTTTTTTGAATTGTTATAACTCAAAAAACGGTGGCTTATAGGAGAAGTATCAAATTTATTTTGTACGAGTAGATACTTACTTGACCAACCATTTTTGTCTTAGCTAATTTTATGATAAAGCATGTTTTATCGCAAAAAATTTTGAAAACCTCGTTTTTGTGACATTTGAACAATCCTACCAATTTTCAGCTGGGTGCCATTTTTTTTTAACCTAACTACTATTTTTTGGTCTTATTTGATCGGACTATGTATAAGACGAAATAACAACATCAAAAACTTACTCCTTCTATTATATTGACGATTTCTTGGCGATGATTGACTCCGTTGGCTATGTCCAATTATATATCTGTGCTGTGTAATTAACAACAAAATAAGTATCACAAGTAAAGGAAAATACATAAAACATTAATATGAGAAAGTAGAGGAAAAAGATAGAAAGATATGTAGTCACTCAAAAAACACTCAAGGGTTTCTTCTAATATTATTATTTTTTAAGTTATTATAACATTAATCTAAATGTTTATAAATTCTGCGTACCTGAAATGGAGATTTGCGTAGGCGGTCATTCGGTGATGTGTATAATTCGTTGTAATATTTTTGCGACTAGAAAAAAAATGTTATTGTAATTTTTTTATGGCTTTTTCCTATTTGTTCTTAATAATATTTAATAATTACCTCCAATAGATATCGATATGGCGACATTATGTCTTCACCTGTCAAAATAATATTAAAATACAATTACTCGTAATTTGAACATTATATTAATTATATAAATAGATATTACTATAATTTGAGAACTTCAAAAAGCAATAATAGTGGAACTAAAGAAAACAAATCATTTGTAGTACTTCATTTAACCTGCGATAGACTAGAACCTAACCACATAATCACGTTTGTTGTATGTGAGCCCGTTAAATGTTTATTTTAGTCTGGTTTTTAGTATTACGAGGGTCAAACTGAAAGTTCTTAGAAAATCAAAAACTGATTACATTAGCCAGTTATTAGTTTTATTATATCTTTTCAAAATATTGTCCATTCACGTCAATACACCGCTGCATGCGATGGAACCACTGGGAAGCCACTGGGAAGGGAAAGCACTTTGCCCACTCGTCCTTAGGGGTCTCTTCAATGGCATCGCGATACGCAGCCACCGCTTCTTCAGCATTCATAAACCGCTTTCCTTTAAGTTTTTCTTAAATTTTTGGAAATAAATAAAAATCACAAGGCGCGAGGTCGGGGCTATACGGCGGGTGACCCAGTAATTCAACGTTTGATGTCGCCAAATAGTCGATCGTTCGCTTGGCGGTGTGCGACGAGGCGTTGTCGTGGTGAAGGAGGATCCTACTGCGAGGTCGTTTCTCTCGAACTTTTTCCAAGACAAGTGGCAAACAATTGGTAGTGTACCATTCTGCAGAAACTGTTTTTTGATCCTCTAACACAATTGTTGCAAAATGACCTATCCTTCCAAAGAACGAGGCCACCATTTTTTTTCCCGCACTTCGATCTCTCTTCACTTTAGTTGGCAACTCCTCGAAAGGAAACACCCACTGAGCAGATTGTCTTTTGGTTTTAGGATCATAACAGTAAATCCAGCTTTCGTCACCTGTTAGTATGTCGAACACAGCATTGGAGTCACCTCCGTTAAATCTTTCAATCATTTTACGACACCAATCCACACGATGGAGTTTTTGAGCCTCAGTCAAATTATGAGGTATCCACCGGGCGCAAAGCTTCCTGACCGCTAAATGTTCGTGGAGGATTTTGTGCACTTGACTCATACCGATGCCTAAGCTTGTCCGAATCTGTTGATAGGTCACTCTTTTGTCAGTCTCTATCATACGCCGCACAACACAGATGTTATCTTCAGTCGTCGCCGTAGAAGGCCGTCCCTCACGTAAATCATCAGTGAGATTAGTGCGACCACGTTTAAACTCATTAAACCAGTTGTAAACAGTCGCACGAGATGGGGCTTAGTGAAAGGCCAATCGTAGTCTATCATAACTTTCTTGTTGACTTAAATGACATCGAAAGTCATAAAAAATCATTGCACGAAAATTTTCTCGTGTTAAATTCATGATGACGTGACACAGACAATTTTCAATTTGCCGCCAAATCGTAAAACAAATGACAAATGAATGAAATATATACTCAGTAATATTGGCAAAGAGTTATATTTTCAAATTTTAGAATTATTTTTTTATTATATTGTTTATAAGTGGCCAGTTCTAAGAACTTTCAGTTTGACCCTCGTAATTGTTGAAGCGGCGACAGAAATACATCATCTTTGTAAATTACAATTGATTAATTTTCACGGTTCATGAGATATAGCCAGACAGCGAAGTCTAAGTAACCGTATCCAAACGGCAAGAGATCCTGTTTTACCCTATGGGTACGGAACCCTAATAAAAATGATGTCGCAGCACCTTATCTCTGCACTGGGTGATGATACCGTAATACCCCTTTAGCGGCGGTACAAATAAATATAATATAAAATGTTACACTAAGAATAAACTTAGAATAAGCAAAATGTCTACAAACAAACCCGGAATAACTTAAACAGAGTGTGACGTCGACATAACTATCTTTACAGCGTTATTCCAAACACAACATAAATCTTTATTAATTTCGGTGTTGATAAAATGAAGAGTTTATTTATAAATAATGGATGTAGGAGCAATATAAGAAGTTGAGTATATTGTCAATTTAATAAATGGAATGCATGGTGGTTAGAAAGCTGTTGCACATTTTTATTTATTTTTGACAGTGTTTACCTTTCATTAAGGCTGACTGTTTCTTATTATTAATTAAAGCTTATCTGGACGTTATTTCTTGTTTAAAATAATTTGAAAGTCTCAAACTAATAAAAGAAATGAAAAGTACAAACTCGGAATAATTGACGTCCTGCTTTTGAAAGTCACCACTTTGCCGTTACTTTCGATTGCTTTATCCATTTTCCGTCTCATTCTGATCACTTTCTTAATCTCTTCTTTCATATCTATTTCCGTTTTTCTTCCAATATTACGGTATTCTCTCTTTTCAGGAATAGGGCTCCACCAGTCTTTGGTATTCGTACTTACGTCACATGATCTAGGCGTATCAAAGGTTTGTATAGCTTTGGAGTCTGTACGTTTTTTGTAATATTGTTTATGTTTAAGTCTTCTCTCTAAAGAGGGTAGGTTGTATGTGGCAGCGTTAGTGCATGTTGTAGCATGGCTTCTTGATATTGAACTTAGTGTTGTTTCACTTCTAAAATTACATGGAGAGTGTTTGAAGATTTCGCCCCGAAGTTTTCCTGGAAATATTGCTTATAATATAACACGGGTCTATCCAGGGTCTTGCCGAGGGGGCTATGTAAAGATTATGGGGCAGTTACTCTACCATGCTCCGTTGTTGGTACCTGGCATGTAATTTAAATGGAGGAGTAAAATATTGGTTGTGAATTGATTTGTTTTGTTTGGTAGTTTTGTTTTTAAACAGGTCAAGAAATTTTAAAATAGCTACATAATATCTAATATAATCCTTATAATTAAAATGATCAATGTGTCACGTAGTAATACTCATTAGATATGAAATTACTCTCACAAAAAATACTTACTGTAGTTTGGGCAATGTTTAGCACAAGTACAAATAATACAATTATTTTGACCCTTCTCTGAAATAAAGAAAATAAATTTTAGATCGAACTGCCGATACATGATAAATTTTGTCTTTAAATATCAATAAAGCATTGTGAATGCAAAATTATGCAAATAGAATGATTTGCATTGACAGCGTAATTATTATACTCGGACATATTATAAAGCAATCCTTTTATATGATAATTATTACTAATTAAATTATATTTTACGAAAAATACCTTCTTTACTGCATTTATTTTTTACAGCGTCGTCACCTGCTTGAACTGAAAGTGTTGATTACAAATAGATAGATTAATAACATTTATATAATTGTCATCTTTATCATATAATTCATTAGTTGTTTTTCTGCAGTCAATGTGCGTATGATATAGCTTCCCTAAGGTCAGGGGTCTACAACCTGCGGCATAGTTGCGGCTCACAAACTGTTACAAAAATATTGATTTTTTAAATTTAAATCATGATCGCAATATACTGACTGAAAGTGAATATATGGCTGAAAGGTCAATATTTTAGAATAATATCAGATAAAATCATTCCGTGGCTATTTAAAAATATTACAAACTTACTCGCTTCTTCTCTAACTCTTACAGTATTAATTGCCTTTGTGTTTTCTAATTCTGTAAACGGAATGAAATTTTTAAGTAAATCACGTGTCTTGAGACAGCTCATGAATATATTTTTATACGATAAAACAATACATGCTAACTTTTTGCTATTTTGTTATTTGACGGAGTTTGTGCATCTGTGTTTACCATCATAGACTGTGTTGTCTCATTTGTCACTAAAAACAAACAGAAAAACATTTTAGATCTAAAAGCAAATAAGGAGGTACTTATAAAGGTACCAAATTATTAAACTAAAAGTATAAATATATTATTTTACCAATAAATATATGAATACTTATTAAGAAAATTAATTATTATACTATAAGTATTAAATTAATGTAATGGCTTGATGGTTACCACTTACGATTAGGTAGGTATTATCAGAATTATATATTTGCGTTCAAGAATTTTGAAATCATATTTATTTAATTTATTTTCTTCGGATTACATACTTTAGAAAAGATGGGTGTAAAATAAGTATACTGCGGGTACTAGTTTTACTGGACATTTTCCTTTTTTTTCTAATAACTAACATAAAAATGCATCTACTGCAAGTTTTTCCAAGAAAAAGGGAGATGCAATCATACTATTTATAATTTACTGTAAATGGCGAATTGAAAAACTTGGTAAGATGATAGAAACTAACCTTTTACTAAAGCCCCTGATGTATTACAGCATGCGTCACAGTTATCTTTAAAGAGAAACCAATTATTTACTTTTATAATCGTTTATAATGGTACGGCCGTGCCCTTTTTATTTTTTGATTGACTTGGCGGGAAACCCTCCATACCCCAGATATAACGCCATGCCAGCTAATTAAAGATTTTTTTCGCGTTCGTTTTTATTTTAAACGAGATTTTTAATGTGCAAGATTCATGTTTTATTGTTCTATAAGTAGAAATAAGTACTGTAGAGGAAAGATTTGATTTTTTTATTTGCATCGTGTAGGCTCAGCAGCTACTGGATCCATTTACAAATTCTTACACCTACGATACGCTATATAATAAACAGATGACATAGGCTATAATTTACTCGGAAGAAAGTTTCGGGAAAATCTAGTAGGTACCTAATATTTTTTTATTTATATATTTTTGACAGATTCTTAATTTAAGAAAAAGAAAATAAGAAAATAGCAGACCCACTCTACAGTCAAAATTTTAGAAGCTTTGTATTACATTTATGAAATATAGGTCATTTTTCATACTTACTATGTTTGTCTGTCCAATTCTTCACTTTAGGACCGCAACATGCATCACAAAAATCTATAAAATAAAACAAAAATATTTGCAAAATGATTATTTTAGAGCATTTAAATATTGCGACAAATTAAAATAGAAGTAGCTTTACCAGGTTTCTTAGGAGTTAAATCTTCGGTTCCTACAGTGGCTGCTGAAGAAAACATTTCTATGTCAAATTATAAATGTATAATTAAAACAATCCATGGATTATGAGATAGTCCCTATAGCAATGATAGGTATAATTTTTATTAATCATTGCCTTTTTGTTAAAAAATTAAATTAAAAAGGAATCAGTCAAAATTTGACAAAGAAAAAAATCTTGATTTGATTGGTACTTATATCAATATATTCTTCAATCTATTAATATTAAATAATAAATAGGAACCAGCATAATAATTTAATTAGTATAATAATGTCATTAATTTTATTATCGTCCTCTAAAATAATAATAAAAGTTGAAATATAGTTGAAAGAAAGATTTGAAACAAAGAACGAGTTGACTGGAAGGGAATGCCTTAGGCATTCAGTCAGTTCATTAAGGCTTTTGATAAAAAAGAAATTATAAACAATAAAGAGTAAATAAATAAATATAAATAATATCAAACACAAATATACTTACTGTTTTTAGGACGTATGCTGATTTTTAAGAAACTCCTTTGAGAGGAGGCTGAAAATAACGTTTAAAAAATATTAGTTAAGAACTTTCATTCTGTACCTACGTTCAAAACGAAAAATCCGGTCTTCTGATAAATAATTTGCTTAAATAATGGTAATGTAATATTATAGTTACAGAAAAATAATATCACTACGCTATCATCTTGTTATTCAACTTACAACTCTAATAAATCTTTTAAAAGGCTTACCTACATATTATTTATTATTTAGCAATGTGTAAGTAAGCATTGTGTAGCATATTGTTTTAAATTTTTAAGGTAGAATGCAAAATATTTTGTGGAAGAGTGACATATTGTGGTAATCATACATGTAGTACTGTAGTGTAGTACTAGTAATGTACAGCCCTGTGTACATTGGCCGGCTAAAGCAAATAACATTGATTATTATATTTGATCAATTTTACATTCACAGTGCTCCATTGATAATATTTAATGAATAATGTTTGAAAAATCTTCTTGTCCCAGGTTCTATCTCGAGATTCCTGGGGATGGTGAATATTTTAAGCATTCTCCATCAATGCTGAGATTTTTCAATTTTACTATGGTCGGATAATGGTTAAAGTTGCACAATGATCATTCATCAAAGTTTAAAGGCGACATTAAACCGTAATGGACGTTTGTGCAACTGACCATAAATGTTGTACTAAAGATTGTCCTCTTTTTATAAGACTGTCTGCGTTTAGTCATTAAGCTAGAAAAATATCAACGATTTTATTTTTGAAATTATTGCTCGTTGAATTGTCAATTTAAATTTAAGTAACAAAAATATATATATTATGGTTTTTAAAATTAAATTTAACTGAAACCTTACCGGTACCAGTCGTCTTAAAAAGTTTGTCACTGTGTTTTTCCATAGTGGCTGGAAATAAAACAATAATATATTCAAAAAGTTTTAAATAAAATTTTATTTAATTCATGGAAAAAATAATTTTATTTTGTTGTTTATAAAAATAAAATAAGTACCTTTTTCGTAAAAGAAAACTATAAACACAGACAATAAGTACGTACACAAAGAGCCCTGCGATTCTGTAAAAATCCAGACCCGAATTCGAATTCACTCAACTGTCCGAATCCACGTAATTTAGTTTAAAAATTCTATTGTATCCATTTTTTGTATAAAAATACAAAACAAAATTGATTGAATATACGTGTCTCAGATATTCTATTCCTATATAATTTTTAAACTTACTTCACTTATGCCACGAAACGTCATTACCAATTCAATTCAGGTTTGGAATTTTTAGAGAATCGCAGGGCAGTTTAGTATATTTTTATTATTTTAACAAAACTTAATATTTTAAGTACATACTTATTAAAAAGTAAGAGTAAGACGTGTCATCTTAAAATATATAAATGTATAAGAGAAGTATTACCAGTTCCTTTAGAGTGTTTATCAACCGTCTCACTGCGTTTTTCCGCTGCAACTGAAATAAAGAATATTCTTTAAGTAAGACGTTTCATTTTAAAATAGATAAATGTATAAGGGAAGTATTACCAGTTCCTTTAGAGATTTTATCAACCGTCTCACTGCGTTTTTCCGCTGTAACTGAAATAAAGTTATTAATATTATAATTATTTTGCGTGTTTGTATCTTATCTGATTATATCTAAAAGCTTTTCAAATATTTGCAAAATTTCGATTTAAGAGATACAGCGTAAGGCCTCAGGTGACATTAAAATTTTGACGTTTCCGTGCGTGGTGTGCGGAAATTTATACGTGTTCATACAAATAATTATAAAATTTAATTCTTCCGCCTCCTTCTACAGAAGTGATGAAGATTAAGAAAAGTTCGGTGCATAGTTAATTGTCCCAAGATCGGTCAAGCACCTCGACGGATTTATCGGTCGAGCGTGTAAGTTTGAATGCCTCAATATCATACTAATATTACTTATATAGAGAAAATTTAAAAATTCTTTTACCTACAGATAGCTACATCATACTCGGGTTACATAATTTACGCGGGAAAAATATGCATCGAGCCTTAATGCACAGAATACTTATTGGCAATAAAATGAAACTTTTTTATAGGTACCTGTTGACTCGCTTTTTGATTTCTTCAATTGCGTTTCATCGTCACGGTCTTCACAACAACAGTCTTGATATGAAAAACAATAGGTATTTTAATTCTGTATGATACAGATACCTACCATTAAACAATTAAATATGAAATCTACTCAGTCATAAATAGGGATGAAGACTAATTTTTGTTTCTTTATCGGTCAGGTACATTATTGAAGAATATCAATAATTTTTATTTATTTGTTGCGTAATCGATAAATTACGGTGATACATGAGTTGTACATTTTTTACCTAGTCGTGACGTAGCGAACCGCCACTCCTCAACTTCGAATAATCTAATCCAGTTTGTGTTAAATTGAAGAAAAAAAAAATGCATATTATATTTAATACAATTTATTCCGCCGCACACCAGTCGAATATTTATGCCAATTATTCGGTGGTATTCCAGCGGGAAGCTTACAAAACATTTGGTGTATGGCCAAATATTTACAACTATACATTCCCATTCAAAATTTTAATTTATAATTACCCCAGCTCTATTTTGATTGACTCGTTTAAAATCTCCTTGCCGTATACGACCTAAGTCACGTTCGACTTCTATGTCTAAAAAATGAAACCATTTTTTTGTATTTTTGAATAGCTCGTTCGGACTAAATAGAATTTCTTTTTTTTACCCTGTCATCATTCCTATTTGCAATCTGACAGGTTTATCAAGGACTATCTGGAATAGGTTGGACTATCATGTTTTTCCCCAGGTAATCCCCAACAAGCCATGAACCCACTGACTCATTTGGTTTAATATGCTATAAGTAAGTCTAGATAAATAAAGTATTAATATATGTTTTATACATAATCAAATAGATAATTTTTATACAGTAATAATTTTGCGATGCTTCGAGGACCACTTGGGAACACCAGTGACTCTCGGACCATCGGTTGGAAATCAGTGTAGTACAGCATTATAACATAAGAGGTATTTGCTGACCTAACGACTCGGAGCTCAACGACAAGCTATCAGCATTACAACAGCGGCATGTATCTGTGGACAGAATCGAGATTCGTAATGTCATAAGTTTCGATCGTAAAAGTTCTATGGCACTAAGTCAGAAAACTATATATGATAGACGGAGAGTTTGTGACAAAAAAGTACAAGAGCACTCTACATCTACTGAGCACACCATGGAAACATATAATGTAATGTAAAATATATAATTGTTTCGTCTAGGCATGGAAAGCTACATCATAGACAGGTGACCTATAATTTACGAAGGTAAATTGTCGCGCGGGCAAACAGTAAGCGTTTAATATAGGTATCCATTTTCTGAAAAATTTCAGAACTAAGTATTTAAGGTAGTACGTATGCGTTAGTAAGCAGTCTTTATGTATTGGGATTCGTAAAATAGTAATAACTTTATTTTAAAACTATTCAGTTATGGACACTGAAGGTTTTTTTTTAATAAATTTAGTGATTTACCTCCAATACTGGGTTCACTTTTGTCAATTTCCTCTTGAATCGACGTATGAGTTGAAACTAAAATGGTGAAATCAGTTTAGTACATAATTAAAAAGAACTTGAGAGATTCTTGAGAAAATGAACTTTAGAGATGTTATGAAACCTATACATTACATTATTTATTATCTAAATATCTAAATGTATACAGAATCACGTAGATCATATATTTTTATATTACAGACTTCTGAAACAACTACGGTATCACAACATCCAGACATGAGACAATACAGAAAAGTTAATATTCTATATTGACCTGACAGGAAATCGAACTCCGAACCTTATATAACACTCCTTGATACTCGGCACATATATAAAATGTACAAACAGTAGATTTAAAGCCATAAGGCAATAATAAAATACTAAGAAAATATAATAAAACTTGCCAGTAGTTTCCGGTACTTTCTGAACTTCAGTTTGAATCGACTTATTTTCATGGTCAGATGTATCTGCTGAATTGTTTTCCATTGGTTTACCTTTTGAGCGGTAAATTAAATTGTTTTATAAATGGAGGTTTTATAATTGACCTTTTGAGCGGTAAATTAAATTGTTTTATAAATGGAGGAGGTAGTAGTAATGGTTGTCGATGACAACCTTTTTAGTGACCTCTTTTTTCACTTAAATTTTTAAAAACATATTTGAAAGAATTATAGCCAAAAAAAGGTTTTCATCAACAATAATGATATCTTCGTAATAAATATGAAGAAAGTAGGAAAAAATACGGGCAATTGCCTAAAGTGGCAAAAACGAAATACAGCAAAAAAACCGATGCAAGTTGGCGAGTAGGATGGACTCTAGACTCTACTTACTTAGTAAGATTAAACTTAGTGGAGAGAAATCTTTAAGGCTGAAATGTGTTATTTTGCCTCTCTATATTTTTTCAAAAGATCGAGTTTATTATTATTACAATTCCATTACATTGATTATCCCATGTTTAAAATTCCATATTTGGAATAGCAAGCTCATGCAGACTAAATAAGCCAGCAGTGGAGTGAGTTATCATTGTGTAATCCTGTTTTGGTTTGAGGTTTTATTAAGTGTATAACTTTTAGGTAACTTACTCTTTTCTTTTGATGTACTGGTTTTAGGGTTGCAACAGCTGTCACACATTTCTAAAAAAACAATTTAAAAGATAAATTGTACATCTTTTAAAACCAAACAGTTTGCTTTGATACATCTATTGATTATTAATAATCTTATATTTGGATTACATGATTCTACAAAAGAGGAATTACAATTAAGTACAAGTCTAACTTTAAAATTAGATGTGCAAGAAATGCCGACTAACACTAGTCGAATATTTTTGCCAATTAAATGGCTAGTGTACTCCAGCAGGAAGCTTACAATATGTTTGGTGCATGGTCATTTAACTATTCATTGCCAATCAAATTTTAAAATGAGTTTAATTACCGCGTTTGTTGCGTGCTTCTCGTCTGGACCGACCTAAAAGTCAAAGGGATTTAAATAATGATAGTGAATACGCTACACGTTTAATTCTTTTCTAATACGCTAGTAAATTAATTAGTGCGGACATTAAAATTGTGGCTTTTTAATGAAGATATAAAACTACTACCAAATTAAATGTATGTATTACGATATATATTACGAGTAGATTACAGAAATATGTCTATCCATAGTCGGTTTTTAAGTTTGCCTTCAATGTATAACCCTGCTATTAATAAACAAGATTTAGCGTCAGAATAAAATTATGCTAATATTGCAATTTTAGTATTGGTTCTAATTCATATTATAGGTATAAATGATAAGCGAACTTATTACCTTCTAGGAGTAAATATTACTCCCGTAGAACCTCGTACTAGATTAACTTTTGTTAAGTCTCTGTATAATAATTTTGTCTAATACTAAGTGCAGTCTCAGCATAAATTAACTCCAACGCTAAACCTTGTTTATTAATAACACTGTTAGGGTTTAAAATCATATAGAAAAAAATTACATTGCGCTATCGAGATGGTTTAGCCCACTGAAAGTCTAAGGAAGATAGTTACGCGCCTACTAATGAATAGCATTTAATTTATTTTATTATATAAATTTACTTACTTGTAAACATTGTACTGCATAACTTTTTGAGACTCGTCAGTGAATGTTTAAGCCTAAAAGTTTTTATTTCATATAATTTCTAAATATTTATATTTAAATAAGAAGAGGTACACTGTTCTTAGACTAAAAAAAAGAGTTAATTTAAATAAGATTTCTTCACACATGACTCAGCCCCTTATGCTGAATATATGTTCTAATAAAATAAAGTCTTGAGTATTTTAACCGACTTCAGAAAAAGGAGAAGATTCTCCATTCGACTGTATTATTTTATGAACCAACTAAGAAGTACTAATAATACCAATCATTACGGAATAATCATTGTTCGGAGCTCATTTTCACACCAATTTTTGAAATCTGCTCAGTCGTCACGTTTCACGATTGAATAATTTGATCAGTTTTCCTTAGTATTTCAATATACTGAAATATCAAGAATTATAAACTTCATATTTAATTTCATGAAAATTACATAATTACCTTTCAAATACTTCTACTGGAGATTTAATATGTGCCAATTTCTTTTGTATACACAAATTTCTTGCATCGGTAGTATTATCGGAGAAGACTGAAAAATCGTAGTTAAGTAGGTATTATTAAATTATGCTTACCAAAATGTGTGTATTTTCGAATGAAAATACACACTTTAGAATAAAATGTCATGCTATATATCATATTTCAAAAACTGTAATGTAATAAAACAAGTAATTTATAAAGTATACTTATGATTACATTGTAGGTATGAAAACCTTTTACTTTCTTTAGATAAAAGTAACATACGAAATGGAAATTTTTACCCTTAAATAAACCCAGCTTATACCGTTTTTTTGGGTACTTACGAGTAACGTAATTATAGTAAAAACACAAAATTCTTCTTCTAGAATCGATTTTTACGAATATGTGCTTTGACAAAAAGACAAGAATGTGGCCTTTTTCTCTTTCAGTTAGACAGTCTGCATAGTTAACTTACCAATATACGGGTCCCAAGTATCTCCTAAAGAATCACATGGCGATGTACTTTCGTTTAAATTCTGGAAAATATAGTTACTACAATAAATCATTATTTCCCCTTTAAATATAAACTGACTCCAACATCTTTTACTGGTAGACTGGCAGAGAATGCCTTGGGCATTAAGTCCGCCTTTTGTGTTAAAATGCAATAAAGAATAAATAAATATTTCGCATATTGTAAATAACTGAGGCATCGCCTCTACTAATACGCGACCATATAAGAAAAAGGAAAATAAACATGGATTAGTATTAAATTCTTAGATTACCTATTCACAAAATTAATTCGACGGTCTGTTTGACTTCTTCTTCTTATGGAAAATTATCGTGCGATCGTTGAGGTGTCCAAATATAATAATTTTTTTGGAGAAAATTCTGAAATTTTCTGAATTTGCTGTTAAAATTCAGAAAATTTAAGAATTTTCTTTCGAGGAAACATAGATTAGGCCCTCGGGTGTCAAGTTAATTTGTGCGAGCTATCAACATTAATTGGTACACAATACCTTTGTGTCGTAACGGCAACGGGACGGTATCCATTTCAACAAAGATTGTGTGAGATGTCCAGTTTTGCTGTCGGGCAATATTTCCTTGAAAAATTATAAAATATATCGAAAAAAGCAAACTTATCCCAAATAATAATTATTAATGAATACAATATAAATAAATAAGCGATAATATAATGGATTTAAGTAAAAAATGTTTATGAGTTCTTTTAAGTTTCGGTAGCACCTTTTAATAGAAATCGGATGAGATAATTTCCTAAATGAAAATTTTAAGTAAATAATAATTTTCATGATAATATCGATCTTTGCTATTTTTTTTTTCAAATGTATTGGTTAAATATTTATTTTAATAATTCTCTCTGTAATACTTGTTTTTAACTTACATTATTTTTGAAATTTTCAGCCACACTGAAACAAAGTCAAATTTATAATTAACGTATTAACTTATGTGATCATTCAAACTGATAATTTTGTGTTGTTGCAATACGGTAACGTGTATACATTGTAAATAAGTAGTAACAATAACGTAGGTATATCAACACAAAATTATCGTTCTAAAGGATCGCTTATGTTTAATAATAATAGATTTACAGAAAACAAAACGTATAGCTATGAATAGACCTTTATATCTTTTCGGCATAATTTTGCTCTTTGTCAAATTGCACTGCAATAGTGAGAGCAATGCTTGGTGTTTATCTACGTGATCGTATTAGAAATGAAGAGATATACCGCTGCTAATATCGCAGGAAGAATTGCTCAGCTGAAGTGGCGGTAGTTGGGATACATAGCTAGAAGAACCGATGCATTGATCATTGAGGTGTTAAGGTTCTGGAATGGCGACCGCGTACTGGATGACGCTCAGTAGGTTGATCTTTCACCAGGTGGACCGACGATCTTACAAAGGTTGTTGAAAACTGCTGCATATGGGCAACGCATGGTTGACCGGCGTGGAGATCTATGCTGACTACGCGAAAACGATACCGAGGTCTATGGATAGCGAAAAGTATCTTTTTTTTTTGTTTTGAACGGACTATGTTAACGCAATATCATTAGAAAGGGCTTCGAGCGTGGAACAGGCACATAGAGCACCGTAAGGATTCGAAGAAGGCAGGTAAATGGTTTAGGCTTATACGATAAATGTTTGAAGTAGCGTGTATTCTATACTTTCACCGTTTCGATTTTCCTGTTTCCTTTCTGTTTCCTGATATCCATAAATAGAATATCGTTCAGTTTGTTCAATAGAGAAAATTAAAGAAAGACTTTATAAATTAATTAAGTTATAACAAGGGCTCTTGGATTGTCCAATGTTTTTCCCCTAACACTCGTTCAGGACGTCTTTTTGCTGACAAGAAGAACTGACAGTACAACACAGAAAGAAACAGTTCTTTAATAAATATGATTATTAATCTCTGTAAGACATAGCGTAGGTACAAAAAAAAAGTATATAATAAGGTTGGTCGTTGACTATCTGCGCATGCACGCACCGGCGCACCCGTACGCAACGCGTTGTACGGATTCAGGCCGGAATCTACAATTTTTTTAAGCATGTCCGTCCCTCGTAGCGATTTGTAAAGCCCATTATTTTTTAACTGTATATAAGTTTAATATGACGATGATTTTAGCGCCCCCTTAACACTGGCGCTCGCGGCAAGTTCCCCCTCCCAGATCCGGGCTTATTTCTATTTCCGATACCATACGTATTTTTGCTTCTATAAAAATCCGTTTGTTAGTTTTGACATCGGAATTAATTTGCCTATGTCAAACGTTCTCTGCATCTGCATTTTTCATAGTTGCCTTTTTCATTCTCCGTTTTGATATAAGAATTATGTTGACATATGAAGAAATGTATAGTAGCTCTATGGAAGTAATGTGTATGACGTCATCAGCATTTGCATTGCTCATAAATAGCGTGTCGGCGGGAGTGCGGCTGGAGCGGATATTAGACGGAATTATAAACAAATTAATTAAAATAATATGGAAAATCTATTGTGTGTTGTGCGGTCGATGCATGCTTGGCGAAAATAAAGGCGTTCACATCGACTATTATTGAGTCGCTATTTCACTAACCATCCTCCTGTGCATGAAGTTTCTATATTTGCCACTGGTTTGTAAAATTCTTTATATTTATCGATAAAAGGTGATTCAGGAACGTGAGCGTCTCCATCTAACAAAAGAATGGCGAAAGGTTAAAATATATTAATACTTTTGTTAGTACCCAATTTTTATTTTGGAAAGTAGGTTAACAGATAATCTATTCCAGTGACATCAAAATCACAGTAAGTGCTAGTAAGATAAATAATAAACCCAGTAAAATAAATGAATAAATATTAGACAACATCGTAATATACATTGCTCGTATTCCATCATGAGTAACTAAAGCCCTTGTATTATGGACTTAAGTATCTGAGACAACGAAGGTACCACAACCACCACCACCACCAGCCCTTTTACGTCCCCATTGCAGGGGCTCAGGCCTTCCTTATGGATGGTTCAGTACCACAACACTCAGACTATATTGAATATTTTGTGATATCTCGGGATATTTTCAAGTAAACAAAAATATATGATAACTAACACGTGTCTCTTTCAAAAATTCTGCGTACGATGTTCAAGATTTTTTCCGTATTTGTATTAGACGACGTTACAGTTACTAAATCACATCCATACTTCTCAAAGATATCTTCTACCGTGAAATCAGGTTTATTGATTGCAACGCCTAAAAAAATTACCTATGCTAAAGATAACATCACACAACAATGGGTTTATATGGTGCATATCAAACCTTTATTTCGGGTTTATACTATATAAACTAAAGTGATATTGTTTTAAAACAATACGAACTCATATGAAATTTTCTACACCAGAAAGTGTCACTAAAAGCAGAAAAAGGAACTAACCTTGATCCAGCAATTTTGAATTAAGCTCTTCTCTTACCATGTTAGCTACGTCTAACAGGACTTTATTATTATATGTCTGCTCTTTTTTTATCTGAATTTAAAAATAGATATACAAGATAATTAAATATAACTAAATTATAAATTGAATGTTTTTTGCTTTACTTGTAGAAATATAGACTGAGGGTCTTACTAATAAGTCAAGTGTAAGCGTTGTAGTTAACCATCTTTTGTATTTTTCTCTCAAGCTGAAAGTCACCTTGGAATGACATACTAAAAGCGCGTTGAGTAACAACGGTTATAAGTTTGTTATTAATAAGAAAATAAAAATATACTCAAATCGACTCGATCAAAATCGCAATTAAAATAGTCGAATTGTTAATCAAAATTCTATTTTTACTAAAAGTAAAAGTTTTATGGTAAAATCAAAAACCCATTTACCTTAATTATTGGGGGTGCAACTTTTATTTCTGCCAATGGTTCGCTAATATTATAACATGGTTCATTGAAATTAATCTTCACTTTAGTATCATTATTGATTCTTTTCTTCCACACTCTCTTCCAATCTAAATCAGAAAGGAATGCTGATATTCTATACTTTCTAGTCTCTTCATTTCTTATGTCATCGCTTCTTAGTTGTACTTCATTAGACTCAAAACAGGTTTCAATCGATGATTTGGATTTTTTCTTTTTTCTTCTCTTGTGATTCTTTCTTTCTTTAGATACAAATGTTTGAGTTGTATTACTACTCATAGTATGACTCACAGAACTTCTATTTGTGATCAGATACCGCAAATAATCAGTAATCAGTGAACGAAGCTTTTGATGTCTATACCAAAAATCAAAATGCGATTCAGTAACTTTTTTGTGGAAATTTCTTTTATCATCAGTTTCGGAATGATTATTTTGATTATTATTTGAGTTGGAAATCACTTCATTATTATTAATGCAATAACAAGAATATTTTAAAATACATTTAGTAAAATTAGTAAAATATTTTGCAGTTATTTCTTTGCTATTTAGCTCATCGTTTCCAGATATCATATTTTTTCTTTTCATTTTACATTTGATATTGTTTATAAAATATTTCTTGATTGCTGTTAGCCATTTTGAATTTTTGATAATTTTTTTAACATTGACTGAATTCGATGTTAACGTAATTTGATAAAAGCTGCATTTAGATAAACTTTTAGACGCCTTCGTTAAGCGCATTATGGATTTTGAGACTTTTATTACAAATATATTTGTTGGATATTCAGCCCGAAATATCTTCTCTTTACTTCTAAAATTATTCAATGTGCCCTTCTTGATAAATCGATGGCATCTTTTATCAGTCGTGTTTTTTGTGATTGCTTTATACTTAAGAATACTACTTTTACAAGATTTGTCAGCCATTGCAGCAACCATTGAATCAATTTTAAGTTTACCTTTTATCAAATACTTCTTATTGAAGTCATTAGGACAGATAGGACTATTATAATATTTCCAAAATATATGTATTTTCTTCTGAAAACTAAAGTAATTACAAGTATTTTTGCTCGATTTCTTCCCATATACCTTTTGCGTAATTTTATTTTGAGATTGAGAATTGTTTTCAGTGTAGTTTTTTGAACGGCTAAAGTTATCGTTTTTATTGGTAATAAGGGGAATTAAAACTTCGGAATCTGTTTGATTTCCTGAGAATGTATTACGTCTATACAATTTTGAAGTTTTTTTAGGTGCCGTTGCGCCAGTTTCGCAGGTATCAAGGTTCTAAAACAAACAATAAATAAATAGGTGTGCAACTAGACAAGAAATTATTACAAAAAGTATATACAAAGGACAACAGTTATGTACTTACACAAATTTCATTGGTTTTATTTGAATCTGATTCGTTATCACTTTCTTCACTGTCATCAGATGAACCTCTTTAAAAAAGTAAGCAGACTGGTTAGGGATTCTTTGTACGATAAAAATGGAAAATTGCTTTATTAAAGAGATCTTACTTTTCCAAGCTGACGTCACTTAAATCTCCATAATCTTCGGGTGATAAACAAATGGTACAGAGTTCACCGATGTCACCAAAACAACTGTCACAATATATGCCAGGACAATTTGCGCTATTACATCTAAAACAGTTACGCACTTGTTATTTGGTAATTTTACATTTCAATCAAAACAATTCTTTTTCTTAAAGTAGTTTCTTAGCTTACCAATCAAATTTGTTTATTTGAAAGGCATACAGTATCCAAACCATAAAAAATATAAAGTATGGATTTTGTTATCAAAACTATAAATTAATTGTATATGTGGAATGGTAGTGGTAGTGTTATGGTAGTTAGTTTTTTTTTCGCAAACGATTCGTTGTTTTTAGGTAAATTTATTTAAATTTGATATTACCTTTACTCCTTTACTATATTTTATAAACAATATCCTTTACCAGCTATACCCTAAGAAAACTTTTATTTTAATAATCATGTTTTTAGTACTTTATTATATTAGAGGTTTTGTAATGATACGTTCTATCATTATTTATTATTACAAACAGACAAGTTTGCATCGTATCTTCTAAAGAAAACACAGAAACGGGTTTTTTCGTTACCATAAATATATACTTATCAAGTTTAAAAGTAATGCCTATCTGTACTGCTGATATGGAATTTGATTTCCTAGCTTTGCACCAGTGGCTTCCCGATCCTGTATTATACATTTAAATATTCCTCTTGAATCATTCCGTATATTGATGAAATTCGTTGTTTAGTTTGAAAGATCTCAGAATAAAGGCAGCGGGAAGTAAGTCACAACTCTTCCATTGTATTATACTATGTATAGATATTAAAATTTGAAAAATTACTTGATAAGTTTTGTATCTGGTCTCGTTCTGTAATAAACCGTGCCGCAAAGTAAACAAAATGGTTCTTCGGGATTTATTCCAAGCAAAGATCGAAGCCAACAAAATCTATAAAAGAAGAAAGAAGGTATCCCATAAATACACTGCATATTATTAAAACGTCATGAATATAGGTCTTGTTATCAATTTATTACTAACGGTATATGATGTTGTAGCCACTGGCGAATTGTATGTTTTTCCTCTGATCTGTATTTGTAAGTACGATGAAGTTTCCTTCTTGCTAATTTCATGAATCCAGCTATAGGCAGAAGAGTACTATTAGGAATTAGAAGTTATTATATTTGATCAATTTGGCATTAACAGCGTTGCCTGGATTGCGAAAGGTTATTGGTTCGAACTCCATCGGGCAACTGGGACTGGCGATATTTTTAACCATTTTCTTTTAGATAAATTTCATATGGATGGCAAATAATCATACAATACTCATCTTATTTAAATATTATTCATTTTGAACTATGTATGATAAAAAAGTGATTTTTCATGAAAATTCTAAAATTATTTCACCTCTAGCCCTCAAGATATGATTATATAGCCACATGGCTCGAGTTTTAGCTCTGTCAGGTTGGTAATGTCCCATCACAACATGGCGTAAACGAAGACCATAAGGTTCAAACATAGCGAAGAACCATAAAAGGAATATAAGTACACCTGCAAACAGGAAGAAGAAAATTATAATTAGAATTTTTAAGAATCATAATTACAAATAATTTGTTTTCACGGAACATTTTTAAGCATTTTGTTCTTTTTTACCTATCTGGGTGTAACGTTTCAAATCCGGTGGAGATGGATTTGGTAAACATGACACAGGTGACGTCAAGGGAGACTCCAATAGAACACTTAAACCATCCACTATCGATTTTAGGAGCTTAGCCGTGAATCCTGACCCTGATATGTGAATCCCGATATCAGGATCACCAGCTATATTGGGAAGTAGAACGTTATGTTTAAGTAAATGAGCATCGGACATCGTGGACATTGTCGAAATAGTATTATTCTTTATAAATTCTTTAATTTAAGATATAATATTTGATAGACGTTCAAAAATAGATGAAATGAAACCAGAAACATTGAATATTTCTAACGTTGATATTGATTACATACGTTGCATTGGAGTTTGAAATCTTCCATGGTGACGCACTGTCATCAATACCCAGTATAAACTATAGTCTGCGATCATATGTATCAAAAGCTTAAATGTGGTTATCGTCATGAATACAACTGATCTAGTCAAGTATGCCTTTTCTGAAGCTACTAGGCGAAAAGATGTCGTCTGAAAAAGATAAAATTAGTCGAGATGATTTAATGCTTTTCTTTTCAGCTAAAATTGTTTTGAGGATACTACTTCAGTTAATACTAATATATTAATGACATGGATGTCATACAATCACTGAAAAATATGAGTTTTTTTTTTATAAATATAAATAAAAATTTAATTATTTTTTGTACAGAAAGTTGCGCTTATTTTAATGTCGATCAGAGTTATTATTATTTTGAAGTTATTTATGCTTACAGTGACATATTTGGCTTGTTCTCTTCTATTCAATGGTAAGATTGTTTCTTTTCTTTCTCTGATTCTCATCAAATCCAAAATACGTATATCCTTTGTAATGTACCGATTGTCGAAACGCGATCTAGTTTCAAACATGTGTTGATAGCTTTTCGCTCTGTTGGAAGATAATTCAAAGGTTATGTGTCAAATCGTCTATGAGTGCAAATGTTTTAAAGTTTTGTATTATATGTAATTAAGTTTCATTTTGTCTCTTATGATTTTACTTGTAAGTAATATTATAAATAACAATATAATATTTTAGTTGGCTTTTTAAAATATCCTACTAATATTCTAAAGGCGAAAGTTTGTAGGTTTGGATTTTGATGATATTTGTTATACAGGCAAGTCTTAGTCTGGATTAACAAATAGGCTACTTTTAATAGATAGAAGTACCTCCAAGGAAGTCTATTTTTGTGAACGTTGCTTAAACGGTAAGAGATATACGAATGCCTTCTAACGAAAAGTTGGACAGCTTTAAGTCTGCGATGGCATATATCTCTGTGATAAGGTTTTCCGTTTAAATCCGTTCAAAATCCGGTCAAGTGCGAGTTGAAATGGCGCAAGGAGAAAACAATGTGTTTTTTCTTTACAGGAAAGGAGAAAAAAATAACATGTTGATTGTATGGCCACTCCTTAAAAAAATATTTTATTCTATTTTTTGCTATTACAGTTATTACAGCGCCAACAGAAATATATCATCTGTGAAAATTTCAAATGTCTTACTACCACGGTTCATGAGATACAGCCTTGTGACAGACGGACAGACAGACAGTTTGAAGTTGGTTAAAAATAAACGACTGTAAATACTAATACCACGTGTATCATAAAAATAGTAGACTTACCGAATTTTCAGTGTACCTAATTCCATCAATGTGGTGTGGAAGTATAGTGTACCCAATATATTACTTGGTCCATAACATATACATTTATTTATACGGTCACTGGTGTATTTAACTAATTTTAAGATGAATCAATAAAAATACCGAAATATAATTAGCAGTAAAAAGAGGCTGGTGACATAAGAGCTCCAGGATAACCAAGTGAGCAGTGGGTCAGCTCTCTTCCTAATCTCAGTGACAATACCAGCAGCCACTTGACATGCAGTCCGGGTGGTATTACTATTAAACGAGTACGAATGGTGAACATGAACTTGCATGTACAACATGTGTTTCATCCGTTCAGTGAAGGTCTTAAGTCCTGTAAGGAAAACGAGAAATTTGCCTAACATTAGTTTGTAAATGATAGTAAAAAGGGAGGAAGAAACACTTGCTGACTTTCTTCTGCTTTTTTATCAGTAGTAATTTTCGAAGTAACTTTATAAGTTGACGATAAAAAATAACTAAATTTTGAAAAAGTCTTTGCTGTAAGATAATACTTATCTCTGCTTTATTATTGTTATATTATTTACTATTTGTTTAGCATAGACAAGTGTTAAGTTCACTTTAATATTTGGCTATAGTATAACTCCTACTTAATATGATACTAGCTATTCTCCCTAGCCTATTTCACCCGCATATGATATAAGATATTTTAAAAATAGTCCAGTAGTTGCGGAGCCTGTTCGACGCAAAACAAACTAACAAACAACCAAAGCTTTCATCTTTATATATACTGAGCTTTTCTTACTTTTTCGGACAATATGAATTATATTTCCATTGGCATGTTCCAAAAAAACACAGATTATTTTGTGTTTATATTTAGAACAAATATTTTTCATTGCTTTTCCGCTATCGCAAAGGGCAGTCTTGTTAGAACCAAAAGTATGCTTGCACGCGTTTGTACCATCTTGGAATGAGTGGATACATCTACGGTAGGGTGTTCCAATTTTTTCATTGCATATTGTTTCAAGGGAATTGAGCCAGAGATAACCAGTGTTTATAGTTTGGGCTAGAAAACGAAATTGGTTAAGTGTTATTCGACCACATGACAAAATGTGATTGTGAAATGAAATAGTTATTTCTAGACGTTTTTATGGAGTGATTAATTAAGAAAATCTTATGGAATAAAAACGTTTATCTTGATCTTTACAAAATCAGCAGTAACCGATATTTGACAACAATTTTTACTTTGCTTTATGGTATGATGGATGGCAATTTGAAATATTAAAAAACCCTATGATTGAGATAGTTAGAATACATTCTGCTTCTCATTTTGTTAATTTTCCACTCTCTTGAATTTGCTTTACCTACCGTGAAGCTAAGAGCATATAATTGAATTTAAATTTAGATGACATTTAATTTGACATTTGTAATGATAATTGTAAATAGATTATTATGGTCGAATGGTTAATTATTGACATCATCTATACTGTAACATTATTCTCTGTTTTCATATAATGATATTTAAAAATAAAAATATTTTCACTCTGTTCATATACTGTAGAATGTGAGAAACTATTGTTAATAACTGTGTAACATCATTTGTACCATATTCTTGCAAATAAACAATTATTATTATTATTATTAAATAATATAGTAACTTTTTATTTTCATTTCCTATCAGCAATTTTTTAATGAATTGACAAAATTAAATTAAATAAGTGCCTTTAAAAATCGAGTCGGTATAGTTACTACATTAGGAGAGCTTTGAATAAAAACCCGCAGTTATTTGAAGGACTATCGATTATACAGTAATGTGAGAATATTGCAACAGTCCACATGTTTATTGATTTCACATTATTTATAACCTACTTAACCCCACCGTCTGTTTAAATAAAATATAGGTACTGCTGGTTTTGAATAAATAAAAAGTTTTAATCTGATTGAGTAGCTTTCAAATTTATCGAATCCATTCAATAAGATCTTATTCTTATAAAATATGAATATTCATTAAAAACTTAAAAAATACATATACTTACAGAGACTTAATATAAGCCTGTTCAATTTCATAAATATCTTCTTCATTTTAATTGCGATATCGCTTAATTTCTCTATCATTACTTTAATGGAATCCTTCAGACTGTTCAACGGTCTTTCCATTAATGTTTTTACATGGGCAACACTGGTCTTAATTTGTTCCTGCGCAGATTTGAATAAGATGACTAACATAAAGTGTTATTTTTTATTACAACAAATCATGTAATAGTCATTAAGTAAACCAGACTAAGCACATCTGAGACGGTTCTCAATATTGTGGGAACGACTCGAGACAATCTGGGAACTATAGGTAGCATATAAAATATAAAGCTACACATTTGCCTACGAGGATTTTAAAAATGAAACGTGAAAATATTTTGAGGCAATCTATCAATTTCATTTAGAACTTTGCAGGTAGAAACTAGTGTGGGCAAAAAAACTCTTTTTGGAACATAAATTTTGTGTAATTAAAGAGTTGAATGTTGCTAATGCAGTGGGTAGTAGCCATTGTATCAGCGCCAGTGAGTAATACGAGCTTGTCAACTTTGTAACTTTCCTAAAGAAAAATCTATCCGCATTTTCCGAGCTTTTAAAATATTTGCATTTGCTGTTTTCCAAGAAAATGAAACAGATCATTAAAAATATGTCGATTAACTAATGAATAATAAACATCTTACTTGTCCACAAGCTAACGATTCTGACAGTACTTCGGAGTTTTTAAGGGTATTAGTTGCAGGGCCTGTCAGAATTAGGACCAAAGCATAGCATGTCAACGTGTATCTTCCAACCCGAGAAAAAAATTGCGGAATCAGCAGAAACACTAAGCACCTAGGAAAGATATATTTCATTGTTCTATAGTCTAATCTTGAGCTCTCAAATGAGGTGCAAATTTTGTTGTAAAGACAGGAGCAGGGTATAGCGCAGTCAATATCACGTCAGGTATAACCTGTACATTTTTTGTATTTGATTTTATACTTATATTTATTACTATTTCAAAATCAACTGATAGACATTTTATTGTAAGGTAATGTATTGCTATTTGTTCTTGTATGTGATAAAATAAGGCACCAGAAACCTTTATTAAGAACCTTTATTTCTTTCTAGATATCCATTATTTACTGATAATAGAGTCGAAAGAGAATAGATCTCTATTTATCGTTGCAGCTACGTTCACAGTTGGAACTTTAGTTGTTTCTATTCCAACTATGCAAGAAAAACTTTTGGTAGATGTTTAATTCGATCTCTTTTGGATAATCGAAACATGTATTAAATATATAGATATATAACACTTTATTGTATGCACCAAAAATACAGAGCAAACAAAACATAAACATATGTCACTACCGGCAGTCTTATCACAATATAGAGATCTCTTCCAGACAACCTTTGCCCGGAGAGATGAATTTTAAAATAAGACGGGGGTGCAAAATGAATAACTTAGTTAATATAAAAATAACAAATACTCTTAAAATATTTGCATTGAATTCGTGAATTTCTTAAATGAGTCCAGTGTCTGTGATAATTTAATATTTACTGGAAGAGAGTTCTATAGTCGCACAGCTCGAACGACAAAAAAACAAAATTAGTGTTGTGTGATGGTGTTTCCAGCATAAGATTTTCTGATAATGTATAGGAGTTAGCATTGGGAAGAAAACTGAAGCGTTCTTTGAGGTAGCAAAGGTAAGTCGGATTAAACAATATATTGTAGGGAATATATAGGATATGAATGTTCCGGCGCAGGTGAATAAGAAGCCACTTGAGCTGAGAACGATACTGAAAGACATGGTCATATTTGCGAAGACCATATATGAACCTTATACAGAAATTTTGAAGAAGTTTAAGTTTATTTAGCTGGTTTTCCGAAATATTAAGATATCAAGTGTCAGCATAGTCGAGGATTGTAAGCAATAGAGATTGCGCAAGCACGACTTTAGTGGCAGTGGGTATGAAGTTACGTAGTCTCTTTATAGAAGCTGCAGAAGCATACAATATATGACTAACAGTCTAAAGTTAAAGTATCCAACTCAGTGTACCATCCATTATTAATGCCAGATATTTTACAGTCACACTAGGTGGTATATCGATTCCATCAAAGCTGACCTTAGGAAGTATATTCCATTGAATTCTAGCTAATAGTCTAGAAATACCGACTATCATAACATGTGTTTTAGTGGATTAACTTTCAGTCCTAATGCCTTAGCCCATTCAGCAATGCAACACAAATTAAAGAATGAGTAAAGTGATTGATTGGACTTTAGAGTTGATAAAAATATAATAAAAAAAGTTCCTATGATCATCTTTCGACTTCATCATCATATCAGCTTACTGACACCACAATATTACATTGTCACCTGACTTACATGTCTATGAAAAATTTCAAATCTATCGCACATTGAGAAGTGGATCAAATTTGAATTCCAATATTGGCACACTAACTAATATATTAACAAGGCAAGTTAAATAAAAGCATGAAATATTATAATTGCTCACCTTATTCTGTAGCTAAAAGCTAGACCCAATGTCAGTAGCACTCCGATAATAGAGCTCATGATAGTAGCGTGCATTAAAGATATAGACAATTGAAACACAAAAAACATAAAACAGAGATAAGTGAGCACTATCCCTCCAAAAAAGCCCAGTAAACTTTTCAAAACAAAGTTAGGAAACGTTTGATCAGTTCTAAGATAAAGACAAAAATTTGATAACGAAGATCCCTCAGGATACCATTTTCTGAATGTCCTCGAAATTCTCTTTTGGGTGTCGTAGCGATAGTGCCGCCATCTCTGACTGAAAGACTGTTTCGGTATCGGGGTCTCTGATATCATGATAGAATTTATTTTCTCAGCTTCATAGTTCGATCTATACTTTTCTATAGTTCTCGCTTTCCAGAGTAATGCGAAGTGAGCCATTTTTTCTTTAAGTTTTTTTTGTCGTTTCTTATTCACCTATTTACTAGTACAAGGTTTCATAATAAGTAAGTCATGAGAAACAATAACAAAATCCATTTTCTCCAAGGATTTTTCCCAATTTTTCGCTTTTGCACTGAAAGTTACTCTATGCATTAAAAGAAAAGAATAAGGAAGATTCAAAATATTTTTCTAACCAAGGAGTTTATGATATATTCAAAACATAGAGGTTACAAATTTTTTATGTTTATAATAAGATTCTATGACCAAAAAAGAGGAATCATTCATAAATTACGTCACACGATTTCTTAATTTTGACCTGTGATTTTTACATCTTCTTCCCCCTTGTCATATATCGATACATTTTTTTTTCTGTTAAAAATTTTGTTAAATCTGCTATAATATCACACTTTGTTGACTGTCCCTCTCTTATAAAATGTGACGTATTTTATGGGTGGCCCTTTACCAAAAATATTGTATGCAATAAATACCACAACGATATTGTTATATTAGGATTGACATAATACCTGCGTAACGTGATAACTTTATCTATATATAATACTGAGGAAAGATAGGAGGTTGATCCTTCTCCATAATACCTACATGTTACGCTCAAAGACCGAAACCGCTCATTGAGCGGAAAAAATAGCAAAAATAGCTCACAACGCTTTATGGTCACAGTAAAACAGCCATAACGCGAAATTCGTGTTAAGGTTCTAATGAAAACGCTGACAACGCGTTTTGGAAATCGCAGGAAGACCACAGGAATTAAATAAAAGGGCTTGAGTAGTAGAATACTGTTTACTATGACAAAATTTTATATACAAGATGGCCGCCGCCACAAAATGTTGGATTATCTATTTATTTATTTATTATTTTGTACACACATACAATTTCATATGAACAAATGTAACAGACATTAGTACAAGGGCACTGCTTATTTCAAATTGAAATTTCTACCAGCAGGCCCAAAACAGGAAAAAGAAATACAATAAGGTAGTCAGTGTGTACCTCCTAAATAAATTAATATGGAATAAAAAAAACAAATTCAAATACCGGGAAAGAGAGAAAATAAAAATACATAACGGTTCAAACATTATATAAATAATAATATATATATCTATAATATATAAAGATTAATAATACCTACACTATCCAATATCAACAACAGGAAAGATAATGATCCTTTACTCTTTTTTTGAACACAGAAATAGTGCGACTGTCACGTATATCGGCAGGCAAAGAGTTCCAGAGTCTAGCAGCATGAACAGTGAAGGAATATGAAGCAAAATCCGTTTTGTGTGAAGGAGTTTGAAGACTTAAGGTGGGATCTGCAAAGAGCATCAGGAGAACGGAGAAAGGAGAAACGCTCACGCAGATAGGAAGGATAGACGGGATTATACAGGATGTTGAACAGAAGACAGACAATCCTGACATATCTACGCTGACGAATGGGAAGCCACATGAGCTGCTTACGTAAATGTGACACATGATCATACTTACGAAGACCATAAATAAATCTAATCGCTAGATTTTGAAGTCGTTCAAGTTTGTTTAATAACTCCTCAGTGGCATCCAAGTAACATGCATCTGCATAGTCAAGAAGAGGTATAATTAAGGATTGTGCTAGTAACACTTTAGTTTTAAAAGGTAAAAAGTTTTGAAGGCATTTAAGTGTGTGAAATGAGAAGAAGGTCCTACGACTAACCTCAGATACATGGGCAGTCCATGATAGATTTGAATCCATTGTAATTCCAAGATTTTTTACAGTGTCTGTTAACTCGATCTGAGTCCCATCCAAAAGCAGGGGTGGTAAAGATAATGCAGAAATAGAATTAATATTAAACCTGCTACCTATCACAATGGCCTGAGATTTACTCGGGTTAAGCATGAGGCCAAACGATTTTGCCCAAGTACTAATGCGATCCAAATCGTTATTAATAGCTACCAGTGCCGAGTTACAGTCTTCTATTTTAAAGTGTCGATAAAGCTGCAAGTCGTCTGCATAGAGGTGGAAGTTGGAAGATATAACTTTAGTAACCGAGTTAATGAAAATAGAAAATAAGAGAGGTGAGAGAACAGCACCCTGAGGAACACCCGCACCGAGGTCGCACCAATCAGAAGATTTATTACCAAGACGCACACGTTGCGTGCGTCCCCGAAGGTAGGAATCAAACCATGAGAGAACAGAAGGAGAGATATTGCAAGAACGAAGAATAGCGAGAAGAATGTCAAAATCGACAGAATTAAAAGCACTGCTGAAGTCTAGAAGAATTAGAACTGTAAGAGCTTTATTCTCCATAGCCCAACGAATATCATCAGTAATGTTTATTAAAGCTGTTACAGTACTGTGACCAGGGCGGAAACCAGATTGGTACCTATTCAAAAGGGAATTAGAAAAAAGAAAAGTTGATAATTGCTTATGAACAATATGCTCAAGAAGTTTAGAGAGAAGGGGAAGAATAGAAATAGGACGAAAATGAGATGGGACTGAAGGATTAGATACTTTAGGCAGTGGAATAATGTGCGCCATCTTCCAAATTTTGGGAAAAGAACCGGATTCAAGTGAGAAGTTAAGTATGTGAACAAGTATAGGAAGGAGAAAAGATAAAATAGGGGTAAACATTCTTACGCTTAGGTTGTCCTCGCCAGCAGCCTCGGAAGAAATGGCTTGAATGGTATTTTTAATGTCAGTTTCGGATATTTTTGAAAAGACAAAAGATGTGCAGTCTGGCCTCGGAACCAGTGAAAGTTCTGCGAGCGTAGAATCCTTTATGTCACCATCGATAGTAGAAGGAGGAAGGGAGAAGTGTCTGTTAAGGACGCTTAAATCTACATTGGTAGACACAGTAGCAGTAGATTTCCCCACTCCTACAGAGCGCAAAAACCGCCAGGCATCAGTAGGATTGCGATCAGTAAGAGAGCTATGGAAGAAGCGTCGCTTAGCATCCCTACACATACGACTGCAGCAATTTCGAAGAACCTTAAAACGAATAAGATTGCGGTTAGTTGGACGTTTCTTATATGCTCTTTTTGCCTTATCTCTTTTTTGACCACCAAAAAAATTGACCACCCATCCAATTGCCGGCCTTTGCAATCGTCGCTTAACCTCCTCAATCGCAGATCAAACGAGCTATCCGGCACCATCGAGCTTTTCATTTGTTTATATACGGATATTGCCGTATTTTTTTGTAAAATTCAATATATTTTGATGATATGGTAAGTATGAGCAAATGAATCGTTCCTCGATATTATTGAACAGAAAATCAAAAGCAGATCGAGCGTTCTACCACCTTCATACATTTGAAGTGATACCGCAGACCATGAGATTTGTGACCGATATTGACAGATAGTACAATCTCATGAGCAAACACTTGAGTTTTTCCATACATTTTATAAGTGCATGCGATTCGTGTGATATCGTTCATTCATATCGAATAACATCGCATCTAGCCATGAGAAAAGAACCTTAGGTTACTTTCCATTCGCATAAAGCCGCGGGCACAACTAGTTTAATATAATTCTAATTTACTACTTTTCCAAACAGGAAACAGTCCATGTTTCCTATGGATGACGAAAATATTTCGAAATCGTCGACGAAAAATATGGCACGAATATTTTTTAATTAATATTTATAATTTTATTGATATATTGTCATCGCTATTTATATTTATAGCCTATGATTTGGCTAAACTTGTTTCTTTTAATTTTTGTCCGATCTTAGCAGTCGTGTTTTTAATTTTTAAATAATTTTTATATTTTATTCATTTTAGTGAGCAGTTAATTTTGTATACAGATTATATATTTTTAATGGACCTTTAATTTGATACCCATAAAGTTATGATTATAAAAAAACATACTTTTTTAAATGGCGTCACACGTCCCCATACCTATTTAATATTAATAATTAAGCTAGTTTCACTGATACTCTATGTATTTTGTGGTAACTTAGGATGATGTTTCTAATGATACCCTGTACATTCATATCCGTTATATCTTTCAAAAGTTATGGTGCAATAAAAATACTCACATACATACATTAATTCTAAAAACAATAGACTCCTTTTCGAGAGCAGTCGTTTAAAATATTCGGGAATCGATAATGAATCTCACCATAGAAATACTAAAATAAATACAAAAATTGGGAAAAGTATCAAAATAGCTTGAACGTGGTTTCAACACAGTATTGTGGACTCGTGACCTTGAACAAGTTCTCGAGAACTCAAATCACAGAGTGAAAATTTGTTATCATATTATGATACTAGCTGTGTCCGCAACTTCGTCTGCGTGGGAAGTATTTTGGTAGAATTCTTTTATTCCTATGGATGGAGTCTAATCGAATAAGATCAATGGGCCATAACCCACTATGCTGGCTTAATGCGGATCGGTGGGTGTTAATGTTGCTGATGCAGCCAGGACTAACGCCTTAACGTGCATTGTGCCAGTGTTGTGCATAGTGCTCAAGATAATAATGTTTTGGTCACCCATCCTGTGAACGGTCCTTGCAAATGTAAATTTTCTATCTTTTTTCTCGTTTCTCGCGCTCTGGTTGTCGCTTGTGTCTGAGAATTTTATTCATACCTTGAAACTGTCCTTCTTTTGTTTTTGATCTTTTTAAATTATTATTATTTATCTAGTTGTTTGCACAATCGGCTATTTATTTTTCTTTTTTCCATGTAATGCTAGGTTGCCTGGAGGAAATCGCTTGCTAGCGATGAGTTTGTCGTTTGTATTTAGTTATGTAAAATAAGTATTCGTGTATGTCCTTGTTGTGCAGTATTTTACTTATTTATTTCATAGCAATTTGAACCGAATGCGCTAAACCAGTACGCCATCGGACCTCTTAGATATATCTAAGATATACTAATATTATAAAGAGGAAATATTTGATTGTTTGTTTATTTGCATCGAATTTGTCCCAAAACTATTGGACCGATAGTTTCAGAGCGATTCCGACCTACGCTAGTGGAAGTTACATCACGGATGTCATAGGCTATAATTTTGCGGCAAAGTCGCGGGAAAACAGCTAGTCCATTATAGCCTGTGAAAAATTATCTGCGGTATGCCTGTGGAGCATGAAGGCAACACGAGATGGCGATAATCGAAACTACTTTCTCGATCTCTATTGTGCAAACTGCGAGCTCTTTCAGAGCCAAAGCGCATTTCTGTATCAAAGGAAGTTTCATACTCATACCATATTGCACAGTAGTTAGACGCGCTATGCGATCTTCAGAAGTTTCCTTAGATCAAACGCTTATTGTATGAGTTCTCCGAGAGCTCAAGGGATTGTCCCTGACGGTAAATGCTTCAGATTCAACTTTATAGTGCATGGGCTTGGCGATGGGTAGTTAAATACGCTTCGCGTTTTTCAGATGTCTCATGAGACCGAGCGCTTTCCGTCCGATCTCTTTCTTTGTTAATAAAAGTCGGTCGGTATATGTCTGAAGGAAGATACGTGGAGTTTTATTTATTGATATAAAAAAATATATACATAAATTAATTTCGACTTTCCACACTCGAAGGAAATCATCTGACACTAACACATACTTCCGAGAGGTGCTTAACTGAGCTTCCGTTAGATTTGAACGGCCCTCATCATCATCATTAGCCCTTTTAGGTCACCAACTACTACTACTACTACTACTACTGTAACAACTGAACTGACACAATATTTGAGCATATAAATGTTTTCATTTTGATTGATTTGAACTGTCTGAGCCTTATGGATTAAGGAGGATGGGCCACGACTCTCCATGCTGGCCCAATGCGAATTGGAGGATATTAACGACTGCAAATACAACCGGGACCAATCACTTTACGTGCCTTTTTTTTTTTTTTTTTTTTTTTTATTGTCCAAAAATATACAATTTTTTTTTGCATGCAAAAGTACATCATAAGCGCACAAAAGCCCTTTCGGGTTTATCAGTGCCCGTGGAGTTCCAAAGCTTACTTTATTTTTTTGGTCATCTGATATCTTGATTTTGGTAATCTGATAAAAATATGCGTTCACTGTAAACTACTCGATGCTAAATTGCATCATCGGAAGGCTCTTTCGCTTGTTCTCCTACTCGTGTGATCGTATACCAACGTCCATTATAAGCTGAAGCCTATTTAATATCATCGGTCATTTATAAATGAGGTCAACTTATTTTGGAGATTCAAAATTTTGGAATCTTATTTTTTATTTTTCATCATACAAATTATAATTTTATAGACAATATTAATTCGTAGCTCGGTGGCGCTACGGATAAGCGCCGCTGCGCACGATCGATGTTGCTAAGCAATTTTCGCAAGAGTTGTTCACGGGATGGGTGATCAAAAATTATTAAACACAGGCCAGAGGCCCTGCAGTTTGGCTGTGAAAGAGTAAATGATGATGATCAATATATCAAAGACGAAAATTTAATAAAACAGTTAATATTTCATAACAATGTAAATGACGTGTTCGCCACTTCAAATTGACATAACTTTTTTATCTTACACTAAATATTAACGGAAGAATACCGCAATACGAGGGTCAAACTGAAAGTTCTTAGAACTGGCCACTTATAAACAATATAATAAAAAAATAATTCTAAAATTTGAAAATATAACTCTTTGCCAATATTACTGAGTATATATTTCATTCATTTGTCATTTGTTTTACGATTTGGCGGCAAATTGAAAATTGTCTGTGTCACGTCATCATGAATTTAACACGAGAAAATTTTCGTGCAATGATTTTTTATGACTTTCGATGTCATTTAAGTCAACAAGAAAGTTATGATAGACTACGATTGGCCTTTCACGATGAAGCCCCATCTCGTGCGACTGTTTACAACTGGTTTAATGAGTTTAAACGTGGTCGCACTAATCTCACTGATGATTTACGTGAGGGACGGCCTTCTACGGCGACGACTGAAGATAACATCTGTGTTGTGCGGCGTATGATAGAGACTGACAAAAGAGTGACCTATCAACAGATTCGGACAAGCTTAGGCATCGGTATGAGTCAAGTGCACAAAATCCTCCACGAACATTTAGCGGTCAGGAAGCTTTGCGCCCGGTGGATACCTCATAATTTGACTGAGGCTCAAAAACTCCATCGTGTGGATTGGTGTCGTAAAATGATTGAAAGATTTAACGGAGGTGACTCAAATGCTGTGTTCGACATACTAACAGGTGACGAAAGCTGGATTTACTGTTATGATCCTAAAACCAAAAGACAATCTGCTCAGTGGGTGTTTCCTTTCGAGGAGTTGCCAACTAAAGTGAAGAGAGATCGAAGTGCGGGAAAAAAAATGGTGGCCTCGTTCTTTGGAAGGATAGGTCATTTTGCAACAATTGTGTTAGAGGATCAAAAAACAGTTTCTGCAGAATGGTACACTACCAATTGTTTGCCACTTGTCTTGGAAAAAGTTCGAGAGAAACGACCTCGCAGTAGGATCCTCCTTCACCACGACAACGCCTCGTCGCACACCGCCAAGCGAACGATCGACTATTTGGCGACATCAAACGTTGAATTACTGGGTCACCCGCCGTATAGCCCCGACCTCGCGCCTTGTGATTTTTATTTATTTCCAAAAATTAAAGAAAAACTTAAAGGAAAGCGGTTTATGAATGCTGAAGAAGCGGTGGCTGCGTATCGCGATGCCATTGAAGAGACCCCTAAGGACGAGTGGGCAAAGTGCTTTTCCCAGTGGTTCCATCGCATGCAGCGGTGTATTGACGTGAATGGACAATATTTTGAAAAGATATAATAAAACTAATAACTGGCTAATGTAATCAGTTTTTGATTTTCTAAGAACTTTCAGTTTGACCCTCGTATAATAGTGAAAACTACATTCAAATCGGTTCAGCCCTTTCTGCACAAACGCACAGATAAACAGAAAAAAATTTCAAAAATCATTGTTTTGTGTTCTATTACGCTTGTAAATGTCCCTCATAACAGTTTTTTTCATATATCTTCAATGAACAGACATCGATCGGTTACATTTTATTATAGTATATATAGATAGAGAAGATGCTAATACCTTTTAAATAAATTATACCATACATTCAATTAGTGTTTTACTGTAATTGTATGACGTAATGTAAGGTTGAGATCGAAAATAATGGTGTTTGTGGTTTCTAAAGCTTAAAATATAAGAGACATATTTGTTCGTGGGGTGGTAACCTGGTAATTTATTATTTCAAGTTAAGCCAATTATAGTCACAAGTCTCCCACAAATAAACAAGGAAAATAATTTATAATAAATTGTATGTACCTACTCATAAGTGCGGAGTGCTACAATATTAACGTTATTATTTAAATTTAAAAATTCTAAATTGTTTCGAATTTAATTAGTAGTAGTATAGTTTATCTTTATAAGCATATAGTAGGAGATATAAAGATAAAACATGCAATTAAATGACAAAATTCTAGTTGCTCTATATTCCTTATACCTAGTATTTTGAAGTTTAGAGCAAGGATAACCATAAATAATTCAAATTATTTAATTACTTGAAAAATATTGCATATCCCAAATTACAGGAGCTTAGTTAAAGAGCATTAAGCCCTTTTCTTCCTCGTCGAAAATTGACAAGATTTAAGTTATGCAATATAAGAAATCAGTTTCTATAAAATTTCGAAAAGTACAAATTCTGTAGCTGTATTAGAACGTAATTTCTTTGAGTAAGGAAGTAAAAAGTTAGAATTTGGTGTGAGTATCCTCAAAAAAGGGCAAATCAAGGCAAGGTAATTAAGGTCGCTATTAGATCACATGAATTAACACAACTGTTGTTCAACGACCCTTACTATTTTAGAATTCAAAGGGACAAATAAGCTATTGATATATTTAGCGCTCGTGATGTGAACTCATCAGTTCACAAAAGCCGAAAGGAAGTTATCTATTGCCGTATGTTGTGGACGGTAGGTAATTATATGATATTCGTCGACGTTGGACGCACAATAACGACTGGAGACAACGATACTCGAAAGTTTATCGTCCAGTTAAAGTTCATTGACGTTAAAGAAATTGTCAATAACAAAATTAAAATGAACTTGCCCTGTTTGCTCGGCCTGCGGATCTGCGCAAGGTACCTATTCATTCATAAAACATGCGCACAACGCTGCATTGCTACAAAATCAACTTCACGCGGTAGTAGTTCTGAATATCGCAAAAAGATTATCTTTTTTTCAATTATTACTTTAGTCTAACGCAGCCTTTAAGCGGTGATAATTACGTTAGTGGTTTGTAATTTTAGATTACTTTTAGCGAAAATGAAAAGGTGATCTACAAAAGTTGCTGCTTTAACTGTGAACAATAAGGTTCAGTCAAAATTCCAGAAGGAATCGTAAGTAATATAACATTAACCACTTTGGAAAATGATTGATCTAGATTAAATGCCACCAGAATAAACTGTAAATCATTCGAGGCTCTTCTCTATTGCTTCTTTTGAAAATTGTCATTTACCTATATAAAAATATTTAGGTATGCTTTTTTTGTTAGACAATGACTATTAGTAATAAAATCAGTCTACAGCCATAAACCTGTAACTAAAGTCGAAAATAGATTTTTGCTGAGTTAAGTTTTAAGCAGCCTATTTATAATTCTATAGATAGATGATCGTCCATTAGTTCATGAAAACATGTTTAGGCTGAATGATAATTGTCCTATATTAAAAATTAATAACGTCAATCCTCAAAACTGTCATAAATTTTGACACTTTTATCAATATTGTTTGTTGTTGTTATTCTATAAGTCTTATTTATTTTCTTCTTCTACGACTATAATTGAAGATAATTTTAATTGAAATAAAGTGTTGCAAATAAAACATAGAACTATACGAAATAGTAGTATGAAGCATAAGTGGACTTCTATTTTTTTAATGATGATACTCATTATATGAAAAGAAATGCACTCAAAAAGATCTTAGATACAGGTAATGTAACTTTTGATATTTAAACGATTTAAACTATATAATTATATATGTGTATAGTAAACTTTTGTGTTAGAAGTCATGGACCCCCATGACCATTTATATTATTATGAAGTTTTAGATTTTTTGTTTCAAACTTAAGAAAATATTTCTTAATCTGTTTCATTTGCTGTACACATTTCACTTTAAAATATAACCTCAACCTTTTAAACATTTTTGTTTTCGATAATAATTTTTTTAGAGCATGGATAACGAACAGCCTCATCAAGAACTAGTCAAATGTGTTGTGGTAGGAGATACTGCGGTGGGCAAGACTCGACTTATTTGTGCACGAGCATGTAATAAACATGTGTCATTGTCACAGTTGATGACTACACATGTTCCCACTGTTTGGGCCATAGATCAGTACAGGATTTATAAAGATGTAAGTAATGAAGTTTTAGTTGATTATCTTTCATACTATGTGTATGATTTATTCTTCCCAATTCTTAAATCATAGTATTGTATTTGGTATAAAATTAACTTCTAGTGAGCTTCCAATTGTTATATATTTTTATATGTTATATCCCCACAGAACTGGTTACCCACAGACTTAATTTAGTACCCATATCAAATTAAGACAGATATGGCAGTCTTTATAAGTGATGTTAATATTTTATTTGATACCAATTTTTGTAATTTCTTTTTTTTTTTCGCTAGGTATTAGAGAGATCTTGGGAAGTTGTGGATGGTGTTAATGTGTCGCTGCGTCTTTGGGATACATTTGGGGATCATGAAAAGGACAGGCGGTTTGCGTATGGAAGGTAAGAATCTTTTAACAGATTATAAAAGTTTATTTTAACTGATCAGTTTAATTATTTCACTTATCATGAAATATTTTACCATTTTAGATCTGATGTGGTACTTCTTTGTTTCTCTATAACCAACCCCATCTCTTTGAGAAACTGTGGTGCAATGTGGTATCCAGAGATAAGGTTTGTCTTTTATTTATTTACTGACTATAATTGGGTATGTAGGTTACAAAGTTACCTGTTACAGAGTTCATAATTCCATATTTAGCAGGCTATAAAAGTGTTTGTAGATACAAGCAAGTCAATATTATGAATGACAATATACCTACTATGTTTATCAAATACTGATTGAATGATTTTCAGACGGTTTTGTCCAAACACGCCAATACTTCTTGTGGGCTGTAAAAATGATTTGCGGTACATGTATAGAGATGAGACCTACTTGAACTATTGCAAAGACCGCAGCCCATTTATTCGGTAAGTGTTATTTAATAATCAAATATATTTAATAATAATTTTATTTATGGACATATGTGGGTAAAAGAAGCTTTGCTATTCTGTGAAAAAAATCTGCATCTAACAATGTCCAGCACATAAACTTGTCAAATAACACTGACTTAAAAACCAGCCAAGTACAAGTCAGACTCACTCACAAAGGGTTCCGTACCGAATATGAGCAAAACATCACGTTTGTTGTATGGGAGCGCCCTGTAATATTTATTTTAATCTGTTTTTAGCATTTGTAGTAGCGGTAACAGAAATACTTAATTAGTGGAAATTTCAACTGTCTATCATGGTTCATGAGTTACAAACTGGTTATATGAGAGCTTCCTTAAATATTTATTTTATTCTATTTGTTAGTATTTAATGTTATAGTGGCAATGAAATACATCATATGTGAAGATTTCAACTAACTAACTTGAGCAGTTTTATGTATGCATTGCGTTAAATAAAGAAAACTATACATACGGCAATAAGATCTTATTATGTTTATGCACATGCATTTCTCAGTTTTGGGACCTTTTTTATGGGGATGTCGTTCTGATACTTCTAAATTATTAACAAGAAAAAAGAAACTCATGAGATTTAATATAGATGAAACAGAATGATGCAAGCCTTACTTTATAAAATCTTAACACTACCTTGTTTATACATATATACATGATCTATGCAGTTTTTTTGAAAATATCCAATTTTCTATATTAAGTGTGATGATACCATAATTAAACCTCTTAGATAAAAAAATAAATGAATATTTATAAATTATAATAATAAAAACTAGTGCTCCTCCTTTCTATTATTGATGTGCCCGACAGGGTAACCATAGAAACAATAAAATTATTGAGTATTGAGTAACTCTCACGGTTCACGAGATATAGCTTGGTGACAGTAAATTAATCATGTTTCTTGTATGCGAGCTCCCTTAATATTTATTTTATTCTGGTTTTTAGTATTTGTTGTTGAATTGGCAACGGATATACATCATCTCTGATTTTTTTTTCTAACTTTCACTGTTCTTGTTATACAGGCTGGTGACAGACAGACAAACAGCAAAGTGTTAGTACTATGGTTCCCGTTTGCCCTTTGGGTACGGAACCCTAATAATAAAGCTTTTTGCAGAATAGCAAAACAGTAGCTAATGTAATTAATTGAAAATGCAAGTCGATATTTTCGTATTAGTTAGGTATAGATGTAATATTACTATTTCAGAGCACCACGTAAAAGTGATCTTGTGATGCCAGATCAAGGTCGCGCTTTGGCCCATGAATTCGGCATATATTATTACGAGACTTCAGTTTTTACGTACTATGGTGTGAACGAAGTGTTTGAGAATGCTATACGGGCGGCGTTAATCGCTCGTCGCCAACAGAGGTTTTGGATGACTAATCTTAAGAGAGTGCAGAGACCTTTACTTCAGGTACAATTCAGGTTTTTAAAGCTTTAAACTCAATAGTTAATGATATAAAAATATCAGTTTATTCAGCTTTAAGGAATAATGGTCTTTCGAGCTATATATTATTAATGATTTCTTATAAATACATTGTATAAATCATCAAAATGCATAAAGAATGCTAAATTATTGAGTTTTTGTAGCATAATCATTTGGGAATAATGTCACTCAAAAGTTTTCATTGTAATTTTATTTAGACATATATACCACAAAATATATTTGATTTATTAGTTATTAAGTTTTCTATTATCTAATAGGTTGGGGAAAAAGTTTCGCATTTTATATGAAAATTCGAAACATTTTTTAATAGTTTATTTACATTTAACTAAAGTATGTAGGTACCATTTTGTTTAATAACTTTTTGCCATCTTGTAGGCAGGGACATGATCCCATTGCTATAGAGATTTTGGGGCTTCTGATCAAAAAAGCACGACACTGCCTAAAAAACTCTTTCTATTGATTAATTCTGGCGGCTTTCTCTCAACTCCTTGCTTTAATCTCATCAGTTGTTTGCAGAAGAGTTCAGAATCAATGGTTCTGTCTGGCGGTTATAGCATAGAATAATGATCTTCTGATTCCTCCATACACACAGCATCACCTTGTTGCGAATTAACCCGGGCTTCGCCACACATGACCGACCTTTGACCACGACTTTTTTTGCACATTCTTATTGTACGAGATCCACTTTTCATCATCAATTATCAGTTTCTTCAAAAATGGTTCGATTTTATTACGCTGTAATAAAAAATCACAAATGAGTACACGGTTCGTTAGGTTTCTTTCAGTGAGCTCGTGAGGTACCCAAATATCCAACTTTTTTGTGAACCTAGCTTTATTAAAATGCGCCAGAACTCTTTTTTGGTCAATTTCCAGTTCTTCAGCTACGTCGTATCTACTGATATGCCGATCTTGGTCCAATTTTTTAAAAATGTCATCAATTTTATACGTTGCGACCGGAGCAACGACATTAAAATACCCGGACTGAAAACGCTTAAACCATATTTGTGTTACTTTCACAGAAAATATGCACTAGGTCACAATTTTTTTTTCGTGTCTTGCGTTGCATTTTTACCTTTTTTTGTAATAAAATTTTAAAATCTATCGAATTTCTACACTATATTCACTTATTTTGACAGTAAGGAAAACAAATGAAAATCACATATTTTCATAATTTAAATTCGGAGCAATCTTCTTTAAAATTTAAACTTTTGAATAATATCGAAACCAGCGAGTTTTTAGGTATATTAAATGCGAACAGACTTTTTCCCCAACATAATATATCTTCACGCTGCAACTTTGCGGGGTAACCATTGAAAACCGAGCGCCATAAAGCTTGGATTAAAAAAATATAATATTGATTTAAATATTCTTTGTTTTAGGCTCCATTCAGGCCCCCTAGACCTATGGAACCGGAAGTGGCTATAGTCAATAGTGTCTATTTAGATAATATGACGACACTCCTCCGTCAACAGGTAGTATGACTATAAACTAATAATGAGTGATCAGAGAAGGTAGATACTTTGAGACAAAATATTGTTACATAAGGCATTACTAGCTCGATGTTATTATAATTTAGCTTCAGTTACTGTCACACTTTGGAAAATGTACTTTGATTCTTTGTATTTTGTTTTGAAATTGCTCTTCCTTTTCCGATCACTCACTCTGGAGAACAAAATTTTAGCGTTTTTTTGTTCTTTAATATATTATTTACGTATACCATTTTTTTGAAAAAGGCTACTTGACTGTTTTCGAAAAAATATTTTAAAACTTTTATATGATTAGATTTGTATTTCGTCAAAAAGGAAAATCATATCATTAAATCAAATTGCCTCGCGATAGCAATTAGTCACGTGACCTTTCGAGCCTTTACGTCACATTATACATGAGTACGTGTTTCACTCGTAACAGAGGGGATGATTTATTGAAATGTGACGTCACACGATGCTTCGTCATTATTTTAAACGATATAAGTTACCTTCCCACACATTTCATAATATATTGTTATAGCTGTTAAATAGCAAATTGTGTAATTTGTAGATATTCATAATAGAGACACACCGGTTGGTACATCAATTCATACTGCTGCCATAACTAAGAGGTTCTACGTTCGATTTCTTGCTGGGAAACGTAGCAGATTGACTATCACAATTAGTTATGACTAAGTTACGTCATTAAGTGTGTTGATGGATGTGGAGCTATCCTTGTTTCCGATTTTCATGAGATAAGAGCTAGGTACTATGGATCTGTATAGTGTTGTCTAAAATTACTATGTCTTTGATCATCAGTATTTCTCGGATATGGTGGTAATATGCGGTGCTAAAGGATTTCCTGTGCATCGTTTTATGATGGCAGCGGCTTGCGAGGCTTTCCACCGACTTCTGACAACTGACTGCGCTAGTCTATCCGCTGAATTAGCGAGGAGTTCCAGTGAAAGTAGCATGGTATGTAGCCATTGAAAAAATATTAAAATTGTAGAGGTAGTTTTAGTCCAGAACAATTTGAAGGCATACTGAAGGTACTTTTTATTATCAGATGCATTGAAACTTGGTTGAACAGCATCTGTCAAAAATAGTATTATCATATTATGATAATAATCCACAGCTAAAAGGAGTTGGTGATAAAAAAGAAATTTAGTTGTATAATAGCAGCCAACTTGAAGAAAGAGATTTGTGATTTTTTATCTTGTACTAATTAGTTTTTTTTACAGGTGAGCAGTATGGGAGAAGCAACCACTGGTGATTTCAATGAAGATACAGAATATCTTATTCGGCAAGATCAGGCCAAACAAATGAGGTAAGATGTCATTTTTTAAATAAAAAAGGTAATGAATTCTATATCGCTATTTTCATAACAAAGGGTTTAATTCTTTATAATTTTAAGATCTTTGTACAATTTTAGAATTTGTATATATTTTCTATCCAGTATACTATTGTGTTTTTATCAAATCAGATAACTCTTTTGTTGATTTACAGAGTATGGGATCAGATAAAGCGTCGGTCTTCCTGCCAAATCCTACCACTGAGTGACGGCTGCAAGAAACCGCCAGATCTTTATAGGGAGGTCAATCATCCTGCTATCAACTCTATTAGAGTTGTTAAGGTGAAAATTCACACATTTGCAGTATCGCATATAAGTATAGAGTTTTCACATTTTAAAATTTTATATCCTTTGTGAAAAAAAAATAAAAGAGCAGTCTACTACTAGTTAACGTTTATATTAATATGGATATGACTTCACGGTCTATTAGTTGTTAAATTAAATAGCATTTGTAAACCGTGCACACGTTTATTTTTATTTTATTTTCAGAAAATTTGAGTATTATTTTTCCATTAAATAATTATTTTATCAAATAAAAATATTTATTTTAAGTTCTGTAAGATTTGTATTGTTCGTTTACATAATTTTTATAAACTAACTAGTTTATCACTTTGAATACGTCACCAAAAAGGTCGGTGACTTATATATAATACAACATATTGGTATAGGAAGTTATCTGCGACACGTTCTTTTTTATTTATTTTTTAACAGGACATGTAGGTACAACTGCCACACATTATTTTTTTAAACCAGCGAACATGGGTGATAAAACGTTGCTATAGACACTTTACACTACTTATTCTCACCCTTAACGATTAATTTAACGTTAACGACCGTTTTTCATTGATATCCACAGTAGTGATCCGCCAAGCCGAGCCAAATGGAGAGCAAATGACATTTGTTCCAACCATTTAATCCTTATTTTAAAATCATAGGATATAATTTTTTGTTACAGTGTGATAAGATTCAGCATGCGACTTCACAAACGCAAACCATAGTGACTATGAGCAAGTTAATATCTCAAACGGTGATGCAGGAAATCATTAATTTTATATACACTGGTCAATTGGACACGTCCAACTTCAAGCAACAGGTCAGTGTTTTACCATAATGAAAGCTTTTTTTTTAAATATATATGTTTTTAAAACCTAAATATAAATTAAGTTTATAAGAATGTCTATAAATAAAAATAAGATTCTTTTTAATGATAAATTCTTAAAATATCCACTTTGTTCCTGGTACTCTGAGTTGGGACAGATACTTATTTATGATTTCCTTTATCGATTGCATAAGATTGTTCCTTTAACTTCTCTCAATATTGATCTTAATAAATTTATGTTTGTTTATTGTTTGTTTTAGAGACATAAAATTTTTTATCAAATAGAATCTGTTAGATATGATTTAAATCAAATTAATTTTTAATGTGAAAAGTGATGTCATTGTTTACAAAACTTTGTTTTTACTACCAGCATCCGAAAGCTTTTTCAATTATAGCTAATTATAACTTAAGCAGTCTTACTTGTACTTCACTTTATGATATAAATAAATTCACGAAAATGTCGTTTTGAAAACTATTCATAATACTACGGTATTTAAATCGTATAACATCATATCAAGCCCTTTGCCCTTTTTATACTTTTTAAGAATATGCCTGCTAAATTATTACTAAAATGTACTTCTCTGCTAAGTGCTTTAACTTAATACTGTTATTTTTTTTATAATCAATTAAAATTTTAAAACCTATTTTGGCTTAAGCTTCGTATACTTACACACAAAATGTATTGCGTTCCTCTATATTGATTATATAATACCTTTGATACTTCTATTCTTTCACTAAAAATCTATTTTATATTATGCTTTCATATTATACGTATAGTTATGATCAATTTAATGATTCTTATTTAGTTATGTTGAAATCTTTGCATCTTATAGGATCTATGTAATTATTAAAATTTAAAAAAATAATCATAATAAATTAATAATTTCCCACCATAACGAAAAGTAATTGTATAATATTTTCTGCAGTCCGCTGCTATTGGATTACTACTGGTAAATCTTATTATTATAATCAAAGACCGCATAAAACCATGATTATTAATTTTTTATCATTATTTTAATTTATTGGAATCTTTGCACACGCTAATATCTGTATGTTTTTAATTTCTTTTTAAATGTTTATATTTTTTTTATTCATCAAATTCACTCATGCTTTTTTTAAAAGCTACATTATAATCATCAAGTTTGTTTTGACAGTTTAATTTATAAATAATCGATTAATAAGTTATTCTATAATATTAAAGGTATTGTTGTAAACTTTTATTTTAGTAAGACGCTTTTTCATAACATTGGCGTTTTCTTTCTGACTCTAAATACACGAACTTAGGAACGGGAGATTTTATGGTAATAATCCCGGACCTGATGTGAATTCCCTTAGCATGACAACTCATCGAATGCAAAATATGATGCAATTCGAAACTGAAAAGTGTCTTACTATTTAAACGCGAAGTAGGTAAGCTTCGCCATAATTGATATACGAGTGCATAGTATTAGGCTTCGTGCATAGTATATAATAATTATGAACTTTAAAAAGTGTGGTTTTGGATAAACTATATTCGACAAAGAACAAATTCTTTCTAGTGTATATGATTATGTTTTTAGCCGAAATTAAGACCTCATTTCGAAGAATTTAAAGGATCCATAAAGAGTATTTCAGACCCTGAAAATTACTAACATTTTAGGTTGATCGCATGTATAAAATGTTTGTATTAAAATATTTTAGAAAATATGTATTTTAAGTTCTAATTATTATTTTTCATCCTACTTATAAATATTATTTGTTCTTTAAAAGCAGTTTACAATTTTAAAAACTTTCGCTAAAATTCACCACTTTTTGAAAATTTAACTTAATAGTTTTATATGAGCGTAAGGGCGCAACACACTAAGACATAAAATATCAATTTAAAAATATAAGTGTTGTGCCACTTATATTATAGTTTTTATAGTTGATCAAAAATATTCAAATAATTTTTTTTCACAGATGCAATCAACCTTAATTTAAGTAATTTTTAGGGCTGGTAAAGCCCTTTATAGACCTTCATCCTTTGATTGTAAATGAATGAAAAGAAACCATTATTCCCAAATAAAAGTTTTTAAAATATTAGAATGGCCTATAGATTATTGCTCACTGGAGCCATCAGGCACCTGATCAGTACCGCCCCAACTCGGGTTAGTTTATTCTTTGTATGAGTTTACATCACTAACTCCGTCCCGCTGATTTACAACGTATCCCCTCACTCACAAACTGTCCACGCGCAAAAGGAAAACGTTGCCATGTGTGTGGAGAGACTCGCATGTATTCCTATGTATGTCAATTGGTATAATCCCCTCAAATTGCAAATGCCCCTGGCCGCCATTTTGATGACATAATTAAGTTGGGTTGTGTTGTGTTGAGATCACACACAATTTTTGTTGTTTTCGATTGTTATTGTTAAGAAGTGTTGTAAATTTTTATGATTGATTAAAATTTTTAGATTAAAATTTACTATTATGATTTTCACAATAAATAAACATCATTACACTAAAAATAAATATATCTAATGTCTCTCACTTCGTTATTACTTTTTACTATGTTTGAAGTCCTTTCCGTGTGTTATCGCGTTATTACAAAGTAAATGTTATATTTTTTATTTTCCATATACCTTAATATTAACACGTAAATCGAGCTTTATCAAAAAAATTATGCAATAAATTAACAAACGAAAACTTATTAAATTATTATAACAATATTTTGTGGATTATTCAATAAATATTTCAATAATTAATTAATAATTTAGCTATTGCATTTTGTGCTATCTATACTTTCTATTTTCTGTGTTATTTAGACAGGGTTCCAGCGCATTAGCAATTTACGGGACTTATAACTGATTATTCGAAATTCGTATACCACACGACGCCCATTCGGTGTCTACGTCACATTCTCGCATTGACTTAACGAGGGTTATTGATTGACCATTAGCCATGGAACGGTGTCACGTTGAGCATCTATAAACGAGTCGGTACTGAATAACGCCGTGGCAGTGTTTTTCAGGTTCCCGGAGAGTCTAACGAGCTGTGTATTTTAAATTAAGTTATTATTTTTCTGTTAATTGATTTTACTGAATAATAAATAAATTATGAAACAGGAGATTCGCCAAGCAGCTGAGTTGCTTGGCTTCCATGAGCTGACTAAGCTAAGTCAGTTCATATTGGATCAACACCTGTTGCAAGATAAGGGTTTCATGTTGCAGTTCCATACGGTGAGTTCCCATCACGATGTATTCGGAAATAGTTAAAATATATTAACATTAGATACAACATTTACTTAACAACCTGAGGAAGGTAGAAGGTAAACTTATTAGAGTTTTTTTACGCACCGCTTCACACCGATTACAAATCTCGATAGGTACTATGATGTTTTGATCGCTTCGTCTTGATCGTGCCCAAATACACAATATCTTTATTGTATCCTTGGCCTAACATAGTTAAGGTTTGAATCACTACGAACTATGTTGGGCACAACAACAACGGAAAGAAGGAACACCGGTTAGAAAGACAAAGTTGATTGTATGTAATGTGTGTGTAAAATCAATAAATGGTTTTATCTTATTAACAGCCATTACCCCAAAGATTACGGGATATGTACGTGGAGAGAAATCTATTCGCCGATGTGACTTTCGATCTCGACGACGGCATACATTTGGCACATCGCGCCATACTGATGGCACGCTGTGACCCGATGAAGGCGATGTTCCAAGGACATTTCAGGGAGAGTACGTCAAGAGTTGTGAGTATAGTAATATTCTTAAATTTAAAATTTCAAATATGTTTTTAAATTTTAAAATAACGATTTTTAACCTGTGAGTTGTGTGACTGCTAACGACCCCAAAAAACATTGACGTGATTATTTAAGTGATAGCACTAAATTACATGCAAATGACAACATTGACAATAGCCACATTTTGAAAAATCAATTATGTAAGGATCTAATCTACATGAAATAAGTATCAAAAGATCTTGTTTCTTTTAAACATAGTCAAAAGAATACTGTTAAATATAATTTAACGCAAGTACTAGTAATAACATAAAGATATACTAAATTCGGATCGATATGAATCGATTGAAAGATCAATTTTTTTTTCAAAACGAATCGCCATCCATTCATATGGCTGTCAGTTTAACAATTACGTCACAGATCAAATCGCCGCGCTATTGCATAAAATGTTAATGTTTTATAATAAATCACGTTTTTTTTAAATTAAAGTTGGATTTATAACGAAGTACAAGTACATAGGTATATTTTAACCCAAATATGATATGTATATGAAATTTTCTCGAATCTCGTTATTATACCCCTTTTTTGTACTAAGTGAAAATTGATAAATAGGTGAAGCACTTTTGCTTTGGGCTTTGTGGAGAATTTTTACCAAAATCTATACAAAATCTATAGTAATACGCCATCCTTTGTCCCTCTCTATTTCGTTTTCTCTTTTGTCTTTACAACCAGCCTTAAGTATTTGATAGAATCAGGCGTTATCTTGCGGAAGTCCATTGCTATAACGCCAGTCAACTAAGAATAGGACTGTCCAACAGCCTTAGTTCGCATTGCGCTTCAACTTCAGGGTGTAAAGTGTGCAAAAAAAGGAACGAAGTTATTTATAAAAATTTTCAACATCATATTTAATGAAAAAAGTAAGAGTTCAATTTAGAAAATACTTTATTAATTCTTGATAAAGTAGTGTTAATACAGATAATAAACCCTATACTATAATATATATAAAGTGAATTCTAAAAATATTTAGTGAACCTCATTTTCTTTGCTGTCTGTACTAAAATTACAGCTGAGTTGGTATCAATCCCGATCCTATTCTTATTTGTTTCGCATAATATAACTATGAAACTATGATATCTAGCAACTGCCACATCCTGTCAGTATTTGCAAGATATGCTGAGAACGCCCTTACACAAATTCACATCTACAAACTCTAAAATCACCACCCTACACATCTTCGAAGAATCTTCAGTTGTTTGATCTTACAGTGGTTGGAAATGTTGCTAGATATCATAGTTTCACAGTTATTGCCTTGTGTTGCTTCAATCATTAATATAGTTAAATATCAAATGGCGAACTTTTTGTTACAGATATCGTTCCCAGGTGTGAAAATGTACGCGTTTCACATTCTCCTATGCTACATATATTCTGATAAAATTCCTAAAGTGGAGCCGATCAGATGCGTCGAGTTGTTGGAGTTAGCCAACAGGCTTTGTATGACTCGTCTAGTTAATCTGGTCGAAGCGAGGGTCATTGATATGCTACAGCTACAAGACAGGTAAGCTACATAAATTAATATATAAATAATAGTTTAACTTTAATATATAATAGAATGTGGTAAGAAATATAGAATGTGCAGCAAGGTGGCCGTTTGGCCTGTCGGTTAAACGTCCTTCTTCCATGCAAAAGAACTGTATGATGAAGGCTAATCCATCAAAATGAGCAACTTGCGAGAATTGAGAACTTGAGGGAATTTGAGAGAATTGAGAAACGGCAAGAGCAACACCAAGTGCATGTGCATGACCCTCTTGAGAGTCTCGAGTTTATCATGCTAGTTGCGCTGATCTTATATAGTTGCTGATAATTTTATTAATGTGAACAATCTATACTCCATTCATTATAGCATTAGACAGAAGTGAAATAAGGTTCTTTTTATGGTATACTTTGTGACAAAATATCAATAATCATGTTACTTTTAAGACTGACGGCTAATTTGCTACATATTCTCTTAAATATCAGCTACTATACTTAACTGTTGTCATTTAAGCTAACTATTAAACAAATTTATGAGTATATGTCTAACTTAAATGATTTAATAAGTATTACAATAAAAAGTGTCCATCGTAAAGAACCTAAAGAAGCAGGGTTGGATAGTTTCGGCACGATTATCATGTCACTATAACTCTACCAAATTTAAAACGTTGCCTAACCCCTTCAAGCGTTTCGGTAGTATTAATAATTGTTAAAATCGTAATCTGGGATTGTCATCCATTGTGAATGCTACTGCTTTTCTTGTTGTTTAGCTGTTTTCCGTGATGTTATTGTTTTATTTTTGTTGTTAAGTTTTGTTAAATATGTATGATGTCGGTACAGGCCCGAGTGGCCTACAAAAATTACGCTCTAGGCCCCCATACCTACCCTCAAACTTTGACATTTCAGGGAGTTTTTCCAATGTCTTCATCAATAGTCTAACTTATTACACTTACAATTAGAATTTATCAAAACACACAGATAGTTTCAGTTTTTGTTCCATGTTGGCTTGGGACTAAAAGATGAATTTATAAAATGCTGGCCTCATCTCAACCCCGAGGTATCAAAAAAATGGAAAATTGCCCAGCTCTTTCAGACTACCTAACGTTCAAAGTTTCAACAAAACTAATATAGATTTTTTAATTTTATCTTGAAAATAAAATGTTCTGCACTGCTGCTTCTATGACCCTCTTTTTTCTAATGTTATAGTGAATGGATTATAGGTACTTTCAAAGATATACATACAGGTAATCTTACTCTAGATGTTATAAATACTTAGAGATAAACATAATTTCATTATTGCAAAACTGGAGGTTTAGAATATAATACAATTGTCTGCACATTCCAATGTCTACATTTACTCTGCAAAATTTTGTTTTCAGGGTGTGCGGTGAAGATGACCAAGTAGTGGAAATTGCTCTTTCATTGTTGGAGTCTGTGAAGGTAGTTAAATTTGTATGACTTAGTAACTTATTTTTGCTTATGACGGGGACATAGCTTGCGATAATTCCGAAGACTTTTTGTATAAAAGACACGAGAAGTGTTCGTACAATATATACAAATTATTACAATCGAACAAGGTAGCACTTTCCCAGCAGTCTTGTAGGTGATTATTTGCTCCCTTTTCATAGTTAGAAGAAGTAGTATTTTTACTATGCGCAGTTTTTTATATGCTGATTACAGGAATATTAAGTTCCTCAGCTGTAATAGGTTTGACCCGGGGACAAGGGGTTAAAGTGAGATTGCTTTCTGTCCTTGTCTCTCTCAGGCGACTGTTACGGTTTGCTAATATTTGACGTATGAAGTAGGTCTATTTTTATCCTTGTCTAATTGAAGTTTTAAATATATATTTCGTAGTTTACTGCTAACGATTTATCGTTTGAATAGTTTTTGCAGTCTTTGTTAGGTACTTTTATTCATCCCTATATTTCGGCTCAATAATGGAAATTCAGTCCACACAGTAGTAGGCGTGTAATACTTTTATATTGTTCATATAATATTATACTGTAACACAGGACCAACGCGAATGTGTTACATTTAATATAGCCTACCTTTTATATTTATTCGTCACAATATGATCTATAATATTATTAGAATAATTCCTGCATGAAATAATCACATTAACGGTCAAGTCAAATGCAAAAACACAAATATGGTAAAAAAAACGTTCCAGCCGTTCTCAAGTTATAAATGGTGCAATTAACAAGACTAGTTTTATTTTATTGTTTAAAAAATATATAATATTACGTGAACTGCCAGAAGCCTTTTTTTTTAATGAACGTTGAGCTGAGCTGTCATTTGCATTTTAGTTTAACAGTCTTGCCTCTTTTGTTATTATTATTTTGTTTTATGTTTCCTATGCAATAGCTACACAATGCTCACAACTTAGCTGCGTGGTGCACTTGGCGTCTGTGTAGCGCATACGATCGCGTGTGTCGAGCGAAACATCTGAGTCCCACGTCAAGAGATTACCTCGCGGACAATCGTTGGCCACCAGTTTGGTAAGTCGACCGAAAAGCTTCAATTTTAAACATGAGTGATGTAAGTCTCTTATGTTTGTTTAAAATTACTTTTGTCATCTTTGTGAGTTCTCGAAATAGTTAAACTATTCTTAATGAAAAACGCTTTAAAATTCCATGTCACTGGTACTCTGACAGAGTGGATTTTTTAAGCTTTTTTCATTAAGAATATTTCCAATATGGCATTGTGAATGCAAAATTTATCAAATATAATAATTCGACATTGAACTAATTTTTAATGTCACGAAAACGAGAGGTCAAAAAATTGACAATCAATTGCAAACTTTAAATTTTTGGTAAATAAGTTCGCAATAGATTGCGGGAATTGGTTAGGTAACCCGCAAGAAATACGTCGAATAAAAATATAATTTGTAAGTAATATTTATTCGCCATAACTACCAGGTACGTCAAAGAGTATGACTACTACCAAAAATGTGTGAACGAGCAGAGTAAAGAACAGAAAGAGCTACGTCCCACGACTTCGATACAAGCGACCCAGCAGACGGGATGTCTATGCTTTTCCAGTGAGTTTATATATATATACCCATTCTTATCCTTTTCTTCGAAATCGAACGTCTATGTAAATGTCCTTTTGGATTATTTTGCCACAATAATCTTTCACTGTAACAGTTGCGTGCGCGCGAAGAGTTTAATTACGCATTGCAGTGCAGAATTTCTGTCTGCGATTGAATAGGTTAAGCAACTTTTACAAAGATCATCTGCTGGTAGAAGGATAACGGCTAAGGCCTGATGGACGATTGAATTTTTGTTTTCTCATGTTCCTTCGTGCTTCGGAAGGCATGTCATGCTTTGGAACAATTGCAGACCATAGCACTCAACAATCTGCTCGAGGCCATAACAGTAAATCCAGCTTTCGTCACCTGTTAGTATGTCGAACACAGCATTTGAGTCACCTCCGTTAAATCTTTCAATCATTTTACGACACCAATCCACACGATGGGAGTTTTTGAGCCTCAGTCAAATTATGAGGTATCCACCGGGCGCAAAGCTTCCTGACCGCTAAATGTTCGTGGAGGATTTTGTGCACTTGACTCATACCGATGCCTAAGCTTGTCCGAATCTGTTGTTATAGGTCACTTTTTTGTCAGTCTCTATCATACGCCGCACAACACAGATGTTATCTTCAGTCGTCGCCATAGAAGGCCGTCCCTCACGTAAATCATCAGTGAGATTAGTGCGACCACGTTTAAACTCATTAAACCAGTTGTAAACAGTCGCACGAGATGGGGCTTCATCGTGAAAGGCCAATCGTAGTCTATCATAACTTTCTTGTTGACTTAAATGACATCGAAAGTCATAAAAAATCATTGCACGAAAATTTTCTCGTGTTAAATTCATGATGACGTGACACAGACAATTTTCAATTTGCTGCCAAATCGTAAAACAAATGACAAATGAATGAAATATATACTCAGTAATATTGGCAAAGAGTTATATTTCAAATTTTAGAAATTATTTTTTTATTATATTGTTTATAAGTGGCCAGTGTTCTAAGAACTTTCAGTTTGACCCTATCAACCTAAGTCATATCATAATATGGTCTTGGACTGTAATAACAAAATGTTATGTTGGTTTGTCTAAAAGTAGTTAATGGAGTTCCAATATATATAAATGAAAATACTTAAACTATAAAAAGATATACGATTTTTTAATATTTTTAACTTTTATAATATGTAATAATTTTTGATGTCAAAATCACGTGATCTGAAACGCCGTTTATGATACGTGACGTCATTATTCACTGTCACTTTCAGTATTACCATAACAATCTGGCCAAAGGCCAAGACAAACCTTTTTGATCAAATTGATCACGTGTATCGCAGTGACATCAAAAACCATAAAAACTAGCGCGAGCATGAATATTTGGTGTTAATGATTAAAGCTGAATCATGTGTGACGAAATCACCGAGCTACCCAGGACCTAACAGGACTGACGAATTTCTAAAGCACTTGTTACTTTTTCGCTACTACTGAGCGTATTTTCATAGATTTTCAGACAATACACTCATAATTCTATGTCATTTTGTTTCTATTGGAATATCGGTTTCATTCAAAAATAGGCCTTATGTGTATGTAGGTAAGGTCCGTCGCTCGAGTGAGCCGGGCCCGGATGTTACGACTGCGTTGTGCCGCGGTGAAGTCCCCCACCCGCCGCCCACCGCGCCCCTTTGACATCCGCCCTTCTGGAGGTATGAAATTTGAATCAGTTTTTAAAGCAGGTAATTCATAATAGGGTATTTGACAAAATTTTGCGAAATAGTTTTACATTATTATTACATGATAAGTACATTACATTAATATTTCGGAGAAATTTACTCTATTTATCAATCAAAGTTAAAGTTTAAATTTCAATGTCTGTCATACGCCGCCATTACGCCGCGTATGATGTCATACGCCATCATTACGCTATTAAATAAACAAACCTCATCATACTGAATTCGTCAACAGGAAGCCATATTTTCTAGCCTGTGACATCATTGGAGTTGCAACCACTTACAAGGCGTTTTCGCCTAAAAAAAATATTTTATTTTCTAAAATCTAATCTGCATAAATTATATATTAATTCATTTATAAAAAATTGAGATATATGTTATTCCGCTATTATCTTTTAGGATGACTACAATTTTGAAATTTAATGGATCTCAGATACCCCAAAATAAGCACTAAGTTCGTTTATTTGAAAGAAACTGTTTAGTTCATCGGCAAAGTATGATATTTGACATTTTGAAGACCTTTATCTACACTAGCGCCAGTAATGGCAAATTTAAACCATATTAGCCTTCATTACAAATATGCATTAACTGACATTATTGAAAATTAGTTTACCGCCAGCTTCGCGCACGTGGCCGTTATTTGGAACTCAGATTTCCATACAAAAGATTATAGTGATTCAACCTTTAAAATATAGACATATGCTGTCGCGGACTTTTTTTAAAACTTTTAAGGGAAACAATTTCTTAATGCACGTTTTTTGTGTAACTTTCACCCGTTTTTGCAACATTTTCCATTTCAATTAGTCATTTCACTCCTATTAGTCATAGCATGGTGTTATATAGTCAATAGCTTCAATGAATGGACTATTCAACACAATTTTTTTTTTTAATACTAACCAGTACTTCCTGAGATTAGCGTGTTCAAATAAATTCTTCAGTTTTATAATATCAGTATAGATATAAGAACATAATTTTCTAAAATCTAGTATCTTTAATGTTAAATCAAAATTTTGTCAACAGGTCTCTCCGATTCGCGGTGCTTTTACCAGTGTCAATGTTTTTTGTGGGCACCATACTGACCATTATCATACTTTTCCATTTCTACGTGTAATGTACCGTAAATAAGTACCCTTATAACAGATCACCGCACGACTCTGGACTTTATTGACTTCTAATAATCACAACCGATAAGAACGATACTGCATTGAAAATTACAATTATAAAGGTTACATTCAATAGAAGACAGAGAAATTAATTTTTAATACCATTCATTAAGGTCAAAAATTTTATAGTTTCTTACGAGTTTATTTCATATACTCTGTTTTTTATTGTGAGACGCAAAAAGTTTTAAAAGAAAATATTGACAATGCAATATCGCCATCAATGAAATCATCATAAGATAATTCAAATCTAGCTATAAGATCCAATCTAAGTATATTCGGTCTTAATAAATTAATTGAGTAATCATTCACTATTTCTAATTAAGAAGTGAAAGCAAAATATGATGGTTATTGTTCCTTGCATAATTATTTGCTTAGAACGCGCTCAAATTATCCACAAATTGTCTCGTGTAAATCGAGACTTATTACGACAGTATCAAAGTCGATTATAGATCATTTGGATTGTAATATTGTGCCTCTATTGTAATTAAAACAGGCGGTGGGTGAGTGTCGATGTCCTGGTATTGAAAAATGCGCTCTAAAGCATGCCATGAAGATAGGTTTTTAGCTTGGTGCTTGACATTAGTGTTGTAAGATAGCAATACGAGTCGGTTTAGTTTTAATGTTAAGCGATTTCGTTTAGTGTAAGTGAAATTCGATCTGTAAGCGGTGGAATGAGTATTCTGTGGTTTCGTAAATTATTAATAAATTATTTTCTTTTGTTTGTAAATTTATGTTTAGCGGTGCTCCTATATGTAGTTACTACATTGCATCATTATAGTTAACCGACACAAACTTTTTGACAACACCTTACTTAAAGTTGCGTGTATTTTAATAATGAATTATCAGCTTTATTGCTATTCAGCGCTGTTATAAGTATTAGTTATGATACAATAAGTTTCTTCGAGTATAAAATTTATATAATTTGATTCACGCAATGTCTTGATATTTTGAAAATCAGTTGCTCCTATTTGTTTATTTTGTTTACATGATTTTAAGTGTGACTATTAAGTGTCACAGTAGACTTATACATTTTTGCCTCTCTAGCCCTACTTTAAAATAGAATACAATAGTAGAAGAATAGTAAAAAGTAGGACTAGTAAAGAAAAATCGATTAAGAGCGCAGTATTTTTATCGCCAGGCTTTATGATGGCTCGTTATAGTGCAATTCTTTGTGGCTGTCATAGATGTCGTTAATGTTCAAATTAGTTGTTAACATCCACCAAACCGCACTAGGCTCGCGTAGTGGGTTATGGCCCGGTTTCACTACAGCGGGGACATTAAGCGTCTTACTATAAAAGGGAGACTAAAGTTAGTGTACTTGATTTAAACCATTATTCTAAAGTAAATTGACACTGACAGAAGTGTTGACTTATTTTGGTCGGATAATAGTTTAAACCTGGTATTAGTCCTCGTTTTATAATAAAACGGTAATAGTGTGATGATAAACCAAAAAGGTTTATAACCGTTCGATTAACACATGAAGAAAATTCTTATGTAGATGTAAAACATATTCATAAATTCGAATATATATAAACTAATGGGTTAATTATCATTCTATATAAAATCTTAAATTTTAACACTTGCCCCACCCGTCTTTTGACAGTCAAAATGAATTAATCTATGATGTTCCATTTTATGATAATATAGAGGTATGTAGATTGAGTAGAGAAGACTGGCCTGCAGCTGTTCCTCTGGTTAGAACACAATATAGGACAAATCGTCAATTTAAAGCGTTGTACGATTTCCCGCTAGACAGCGCTTGTGTGATTGGAGACAAACTATAAACAATTGGCGCCATTTAGAAACGTACGAAAATATGGAAATAGAGAAATTAATATACAAAAGTAGATGAGAAAAATACAGTTTTAATAGGAATGTTGAAGATGATTAGTTGTAGGTAAGTCCTTTTTTTTTATTTAACTAAATAGCAATAATAAATTGAACATATCGAATCACCTCCTCTTTTTGTTTTGACTAGCGTCATTTATTTTTAGCATATCGCGATATTCTCTCTTTCCGTCAGAGAAGTATATTTCTTCTTACAGACAAACGTATGTCTTCCTTATTCTATTTTAATACCTCTATGTTATAATATGCGGCAATTAACTTTCAACTTTCGCGCATAGCTAGCTAAATTGTGACGCTACTCTTTTTGCCTAATTTTACAGCCTTAGTTATGTGCCTCGTAGTGTATGAAACTAAACGTCTTCTATTTTTTTTATAAGCTTACATTGTCCTGTTTATTTCAGTTGTATTACAATTTTTGAATAACTCATAAGTTTAAGTTACAATTTTATTCGGTTATTTTTTATTAAGAATATTATTAATTGGCAAATGTCTAAATTTATTTTGGCATAGAATATAGTTTCTTTTTTTTAACTAAATGAATGCTGAGATGTAACATATATTTACGTCTTCTTGATATAGATGATATTTATATTTATTACGCGCTATCTAGTCTAACAGTATTAGCTGCAAATAATTTTTATTATACATAATAATAAATATTATATTAAAGCGACCAGCGTTGGAATTGACTCGAGTATGTGGAAATAATAATAGTATTTGATATGTGAATTGCGCAAAACATTCAGTACTAATTATTGCTTCTGAAAAATTGTAGTCTGTGATAGGTTTATATGTTAACTGTGATTTATTATGGTCAAACCAAGAGAATGATACCAAAGATTAGTATGTGAAAGGGCAGCAACACAAATGTATCTTTGACTAAAAATATAGTTCCATTGTAATTTAACATTACAGATTTGTCAATTAAATAAAACAACACAATAATTAATATCTCACCAGAAAAATATTGGATGATGATTGTCATAGAGAAACAAAGTATTTTCATATAATCTAGCTCGAAGGACCAGATATGGAAAAATCTATACAATTTATATGTAACGCGTTTCAATACTTGTCTTGCTGACCGCATAAAGTTTGAGTGTTGTATAATGGCTGTTGAAAATGTAACGGGTATGTACCTAGTATTTAGATGTTGTGACATATTGTTGAGGTTAAATCTGTCAAACAGGACTTTGCTGTTTTTGTAATATCATGCATGATGATGTTTCTTTATATGTAGTTCCTTAAATGTAAAAGCAATAATTTTTGTATTATAAGTAACTAATAGTTCACAAAATAAAGGAAGACATTCAAATTTAGCACTTATTTGCACGATAGGATGATATAGAGGCTCAGTTTTTTTAATCATAATGTTAATCTTTCTTAATTTTAATTATTATTATTACGAAGTGATTAACTTGTTATTGCATTCTATAGATTTTTCTACCTTCGTATACAAGACACCAGCAAACTGTTAAATCTGTCATTCGAAGCGAACTGTATAGCAAACTAGATATTTATTTCTGGGTTGCAACCGCTTAACTTTCTATCAATGTTTGTAGCAATAAGATACGACACCTTAGTGATATATCGTTTCATTTTACATATAATTTACTATCGACAAACGAATGAAAGAGAAAGATGATAATGGTTTTGATAACAGTGTTTCTTACTTACTCAATCACTTATCCCTAATTTATCCAGAAAAAGACATGTCAGAGTAGTAAAATGAAACGAAATATCGCCATAACATTCCAATAATGTCGTATCCAAAGCTAGAGTTGGGCGGTCGCACACCAGATAATAACTTATGTCCGTTTTCACTAAACTTAGGAGTCGCCTAAATATTTAGAAATCGCCTAAGATAAAAATGCATTTCGTTAATAACTAGAAACCACCTAACGAAATGAAGCAATGTCTAGTTATTATGTGGCGCCTTGCGCTAGGCATTTGCGTATATGACAGGTCATAAATATGTCAAGGAATAAAATAAAAAATATTTATTTGAAATGAAATTAATTTGCTTAGGCGATTCGTAATATTAGGCGTTTGCTAGTTAAACTTTGGTGTAGGTTAGTGAAAATGGATGTAAGTGTAACTACTTAAGCAGGGCCCGACCGATGCTGAAGCACCGCATCGTGAGATTAGCGTTAATCAATAAAAAAAAAGTCGGAGTGGCTATATAGGCTAGATCGGTTTCTAGCCTCAGGTACCAACTAGGGTTTTCAACCATGATATAGAGTTTTGTACAATATTTCGGGGCTTCGCACAACATACTGCTGAAGAAATATATAGTACCTAAAAATAATAATTTTAAATACCAAAATCTAACAAATAAATTTTATATTCTAATTTAAAAATGCTTAGAAAATTGTCCCTGGTACTCTGAGATCCCATCCCTTCTAAGAGTACCAGGGACAAAGTGGAAGCATTTTTCATTAATATTTTCCAGTACAGCATTGCAAATGCAAAATTAATCAAATATAATAAATAAATTTTACGTTTTAAATTTATGAATTGCCTTGCATTTAACTATTTTATAAGCTTATTTTAAAAAAATCTACTTAAATGTTTGTGGCCCTAGTATCAATTGAACTGGGAGATTTTACCGCTGATAAATTTTAATCATACATATTAATTTAAAATAAGATTGCACCTAATGTGTTTTCAATATATAACATTATAGAATCATGGATGTAAAATATTATAAGTTAAAACTGTTATAAGTAGACATAAGTAATTCCGCTGCCAATGCGTGATTGTGCTGACTTGCTACTTCAAAATGTGCGTAATTAGTAGGCTGGACGAATTTAAAAATGTAGATTGCCTTTGACTTTTATTTCATTTATATATATTGCTTCATCATTTTTATAAAACGCAAATTATTCCGTGAAATGTAAACGAGCGCGTAACACAGTTGGCGCGTTTTATTAAAATAAGTACGTAATAGTGCGATTTTGACTTGATGAAATTACGAAATGAGTTGCCTCATTGTTACCATTTTCAGAGTTACTTATGTCTAGTTAAAAAAAAACTTGAAGTACAAAATATCATCATGTCTTCACTGAGATTACAAAAAGTTCAAACAAATTCTACTATCATACATATTCACTCTACTCTTCGCGTCATTTAATGAAAGAATCTGTATTTTCCTATTTATATTTTTCAATTGAATATTTTAATATGATCTCATCTGAGCACTCATAAAAAAGCAGGGTTAATCTCTAAAAATAAATAAAATAATATTGCTTCAATTACTAGTTCTTGACGACGCTGGAAAGCTAATACGTAGTAATTTACTAAATCAAAATGGATATTTAGAATAGAAAATCTTCATATTTTTCCAAAAAAATTATTAGACTTAGAAACACCTTGTTTATTACCGAAAAAGGAAAGCTTTTCTGCTCTGAACAACAATTTTGGGTTTTGCGGGTCACTACGTGTTTGCTTTCCAGCATCGATATGTAGGATAAGATTTCAGTATATTTTACTTCTTAGGAGTTACACATATACTCATATTTGATATATTACAGTGATAGTCTATCTCTGAAAGAATGCACACTTGCTGTATTTTTTTAAATAATCTTAACATACGATATAGTAGAATCATGTTTATCAGTTACACCGATGTACCGGCGCATAAGTTTTAGTTTTGAAAGGCGCGAAATAATGTAAACCAATCGTAACATTCTACGTTGCGCGCGGGCAATGTTCGTTTGCTATAAGTTATTGGGTATGCGCCAAGCGGAGGCTTAAGCGAGAGTATGAGCCGCGACTAGCGGCTTAAATTTAAACCTTAATACATTGAAACTAAGTTGGTACTCGTATTCCATTCACTTGAAGATTGATACCTTCTGCACTGAGGAATTGTGCCGATGCTATTTATGAGCGTTTTAGTACCTATTATATTTAAAAAATAAATATAATAAATATGGAATCGCATCTCAGAGTACCAGGGACAAATATAATAATTTATTTGAGTATTAGAAAGGTACATTATTTCCGAGACATTATCATTTTGTTACCATAATACTTAATAATTGCAATCTTTCAGAAATGGCTACTGTTGTGCACTTAATATTAAGTAATTTGATCTACCATTAGTTTGACAGTAAAGTTACTGAAATCTATTCCATATAGCAACTCTTACAGCTGAGTATTCAAATGTCTTAGGATATATCAGTAGTTCAAGAATATGACAAACATAAAATAATATCTCACACAAAATGTGTAGAAATAAGAATTTTGCAATATTTGGCTGTAAGATTTCTAGCTTAGGCATTCTAGTAAGTTAGTGCATAATTATAGTAATTGTAATTTGCCAATCTTCACGGTCAGTAATTGACAATCTGCCATTTTTTACGTACCCATAGATTTTAATAAATATATTATTAAATGTATGTGTCACTACAAACTGTCTTTTTTTTTAATTTAATGGTATATGCTTTAGTTTCTGTAAATATCAAATGAAATACTCATGTCAGTTTGATCATTATATTTCAGTCACAAGTTGCAGTGTGAAATAAATGCCTTACTTAAAACTTAATTTAAAATTACATACAAAATTTGCAGTTTATTGCAACAAAGTATAGAATTTCAAGCATACTTATAATGGAAAAGGAGAATGTTTGTTATATTATTCACAATTAATCAGTTAATTGATTGACACTTATCATATACTGTAATTTTATCATAGGAAACTAAAAGTTTAATAGGTAAAAGTCTTAACAGTGATAAATGTCACATTTTCCTTAAAAATAACTTCTATTTGCCTGTTTTATAGTGGATGACCTAATAGTTTTATTTCACTTTTTACTTCATCATACAAATCCTTATAATCTTCGTGTTCTTTGATTAGCACCATGATGCATCCCCTCATAGTGCCCATAGCAGCTCCAATATCTTTACGACTAGGTGTGTAACAATATGGAACATCTTTTTCCTCACACACAGCTGGCAAGTGGCACATTATTTCTATGGGGGATATGTCTCCAGCAAAGAATACTATGCTGAAAAATAAAAAAGTTTGCATTAAGTATATAATTATTCTTCAAAAGCAAATAAATGTTGACTCGAGAACACTCAAAAATCTAAGTTGTTTTAGTCTTGTATATAATGTGACAGGTTATAAATTTAATAAAATGACAGTTTTTTTAACAGACAAATAGATGATGATAAAAGGCACTGAAAGGTCTAACAGCTCCCAAGTATGCTCTGTGAAAAGACAAAACGTATTAAGAACAGTGATTATTGTGAGATTTGTTGCAGTTTGTGCATGTGAATTAATGTGCAGCAGGACTTGCTGATACTGAAGTTGATAGATATCATAGTTTTTAAGTTACAGTCAGATATGGTTTTCGTTACTGTATTTGATAATTTTTACATTCACAAGTCTTTAGTATAATATTTATTTCATAAAGAACAATAGTTGCACATGACCAAAATAGAATTCAGACCCATATTCTTCCACAATGTAGCTGACAATTCTAACCAATGAGCTACTCAAGATTTAAGAGTGAGACAATATTGTTTGTTATTATATTTTCACCATAAAATGAAAATATTACTTCTACAAAAAGTAAATTGCTCAATAGTTAGTATCAAGTCTAAGAAACAACTCTAGTAATCACTCTCTTCTATCATTATTGCCCAACACCGCTGCAAAATTGAAAGCAAATAAAACAATGATATTCACAGATTCAATATCACAGTGACAATACACGCATTTTAGTCAATTTAATGGTATATATAAAGATTTTAAAAATACTATTTCTAAGAAACAAGCACCGGCATTTGTTTTTAAGGAAAGCTAACCTAAAAATTGAAGTCATTAATGGAAATAAGAACCCGGGAATCTGTAGTTAGGTAAAAATAAGTAAAATGGTCGTGCCAGACAGAGAGTTGATCAAGTGGTAATTTAATTACAATTATAATTGGTACTTATAATTCAAGAATAATTATTTTATAACCTCAATCGTATAACAACATACCCCTTTTCGCCTAGTCTTAGTTGCTTCTGTACTATTTTCAGTCCATTCCTTATGTAATTCTTATGACTACTTGATTTCTTTATGAGTTTGTATATCTTTTTACTTAGTTTTTTAGGTGCCATCGGTTTCGCTATCACGCTGCAGTGGCCGACTTTGTCATCGTAATTTTGTGGTTCTGTTTTAACGCTGACATCTCCTTGGTCTTCTTGCTCAACAGGTTCTTTTTTTACTTTGCCCATGTTGTATATTTAAATTCCTTATAACTAGTATTATTTTATACTTGAACACGTGCACTTTATACTTACAAACAATATTTTTTTAGTACTAATGACCACAGAACAATAATACTCTACAAACTAATGACAGCAACGATGACAAGAGTACAAGACCATAATAGCTGTGCAATGATATTTAAAAAATAAACATTAGTTCCCGAAGTCAAACAAGATGTCGCTACGATTTCTCCATGATAACTTTTCCGGTTTTCTTTTTTTTTTCTTCTTTTGGCGTCACACGGTTTGTGTATTTGCTGTGTCAAAGGTAGTTCGGTTTTCTTTTATGTGTAGATGTGGTAAAATAATTGACTATGGTTAGTAAATTAATTTTCATCTGATATCTAAGCTTCGAACTTTGCAAATTTCAGTTTTTTAATATGTCAGTTAAATGGAACGTAAATTACTATTTTTGGTCCATTCGTTTCCTGCAAATTTAACTTTTGCTGGTGTCGTCATTTAGTGGAGGTGCTTTTTAGTGCTTTCTTTTTTTTTAATACTTCCCCATTAAAAATGCTTTCAGCATAAGATGAATCGGTATTATATTCATAGTAGTTATGACAAAAGAAAGAATCGCCATCGTGTTACGTAATGTGTTGCCTGTGTAAGGCAGGGATACAGTTTATGTGATATTGTTTGCATTGGCTATTTTTTAATCATCCCCCTTTAAAAAAATTCTCGATAATTATTTGTAGGTTTGAGTTATTTTATTATTATGAACATATATTGTTTATATTTATAATATAAAGAGAATAGATTTTTTGTTTATTTCGTAGTTTTTAATAGATAAACTCTAAAACAGTACAAATTATTTTACAATTTTCACCAATGAATAGTGTGAATTTTAGGTACGAAGTTTAGGTTAAAGCTAGTGTATGTACGCACAAAATAAAAATTTCCATGTTCCTATTACAATTTAAATAATTTTTAATATTATAAGTACAAGATCATTTACTCCAATTTCCTTGGTGTGGCATACATCAAATTCTAATTTCCCTATTTGCCATGAAATTCTGGTAGGTCTATAACTCTTCTTGTTATGGAACTTAGACAAGCATCACAGCATATTATCTCTTTAGGTTTGAAGTCACCAACCAATTGTGAACTTTTATTAGCCAGTGTTTTTTTCTTATTTTATTTATCCTTTCTTTTATTTTTTGATATCCTTGGTTTCGTTTTTGGTGCAGTTTGACTTCTTTTTTGCTCTCGTAATCTTTTTGGGTTTTCTTTGGCAATCCTTTCTACTCCTTTTTTTCTGGTTTTTGACTGTAATTATATGTATAAAGTAATCAGACGTCAATGCAAATGGCAATCTTTTTACGTTCCGTTTTCCTTTTCGTTTTGGTGTAGATGGTTAAATCTTTAACAAATACTCTTTGAAATCTTCATCAAATACTCTTTGAAATCTTCATTAGCCAATTTTTTTATTTTTGAACTTGATTGTCCTGGATTTGGACTCTTTTCCGTGTAATCTAAACTGCTTTCATTAATAAAATCATTTTGTTTTTTCAGAATGCCAGTTAGCTCATCAAGAATAGTATCTGACTGATTATTCTGAGATGATTCTTGATGATCCTCTTCTAATTTAGATGTTTCATCTTCAACTTTTTGAGATTTAGCATCGTTAAATCGCACATTTTCGCTGCAAGTAGAGTAGATTTGACATTTTCTAAGGAATGTGTTTCTAAACTATCTGTTTGCGGTTGCACGATTTGATTAGTTGTAGAAGCTTTTTCGATTGTTATGTGTGTGATTTTACGTTATTTTCAGTGTTGTTGAGGGCTTTATGTCCAGAAGTATTTTTTTCATAAATTATGAATTAGTTTTAAGTTGTGATCCATACTCTCTAAAGTATCTTTGATAGCCATTTGGCACTGCTCAATAACATTATTTCCAGCGATATCAAAAAATTCTTTAAAACTTAAATTTCGCTCTACTACGTCTTATCTCTGAACTTCTTTTCTAGTAGCTAAGCACTTGCTATAATCAATATTATGTGGGTTGAAAGGGAAAAGGCCTGAAAACTATTGATCAATGAGCTACATATGTTTCATAGACTCCTTTAGTACGCGCTTTAATAAAGTGGCAAACGATTTCTTCGTTAAATTATTTTTGTAATTGTTGGTGGCATACTACTAATGCAACCATTTCTTTCAGCCTGCTTTAATTGGATAAAATGCTGCCACATCTGCAGGTTGTAAAATCCGAGTAGAGTTAGGATATATGACCCACACAGGATATATGACAAATAATATGGCCGGAAACGGAATGTTATGTAATATAAGGAAGAAAACGATCGGCAATGTAATCATGAAAGCAATAGATTACTAATGGGTGGCAACAGAAACCAGAACCTGAAAACGTAAGAGAAACAGTGATTTTTTCTTTAATTGATCCTTTCTCTATTTGGCATACATTCTTTTCACCTTTTCCTGTTTAGAACCTTGCCAGTTTTTGGGCAAATATTAAAACCTCTTTAATCAGCGTTAAAACCCTTCTTGGATCTTCGATGGCCTAATTTAGTCCCTCTTTGTTTATTTATTCTTGGATTTCTCGAAACCATTTACGGATATCATCTTCATACACATAAGTGCTAGCCCTAGATATTCCTTCTGAGGTCCGAGTAATTGTAATTGGCTGGTGTTTCAAGAATGCCTTAAATCCACGTTTAACGAAATCTAATTAAAAGGAACACAAAGCGTCTTCTTCAGTACTAGTAAAAATTGGGCCTGGACCAGACTTGAACTTGAGCTGTTAGGATTCTTAATTTTAAGCTGTATTGTACTTCTTGGCAACCCGTATTTTTTAGTTGCTTGCCGTACAGAAATTCTTTCTTTTCTTCTTTTTGCTTCCTCTTTTCTTGCTTCTCTTTTTTCTCTTCTCTTCTTTTCTTGCTATTAATCACATTGAAGTGGGTTTTTTCGAACCTGTTCGTAACAAATAATAAGCACGTTCATTAACATTAGAATTGAAAAATAGCCACCTATGTCAGTTACTAAAAATGACGTTAAAATAAAAAGATATTTTTACACATTAAATAAGTCCTGCGCTATTAATTTATAATCAGTTTGGTGAAACTAACTTTATTCCAAAATATCCAGTAACTGATATAGGTGGCCAATTAATGACTTATTTTTCACTTCAATAACTAGCCACCCCAAAGAACATTGTTCTTTACGGTTTTTAACTCAAATTTCAAACGTACAGAAAATTCCTCCCATAAATAGATTACACTAGAAAAAGACCAAACTATAAATTTCTGCAAGTTTTTAAAAAACATCAACTAAAAATTCAAAATTTCTTACTAATTTCTTAATAAACGATTGCATAGGAACAACCATGTCCGCCGACTGTCAAAATTGGACCAAAATAATTAGGTACAAAAGTGAACTAATATGAAAGATGTAATTCTATTAACTTTTCAGAGATTATAAAGAAATAATGTTCCAAGTAGCTAGTTACTAAAGGGCGGCCAATTACTTCTCAATTTACCCTACTTAAAATCGTTTCAACTGAATATTTATTAAGGCGCTGCATAAATATTAAGTTCTTACACTATAACGGTTGACAACAGCCGTCCACACGATTGACACCCAACAAAGTAATCTTGGCCGGTGCTCAGCAGGCCTATTCGTTAACTCGCTCAAATAACAACCTAAAGTTGGAATCGTCGTAAAATATGAGCAACTGCAGTGTGTCAAAGCCAAAGCGACTATAGTTTTACTTCGAAGTGATAGTCACCAAGCTATTTATCGCAAGGACGAGTAGCCTACAAAGCTCTGTGAACAATTTATTTCGGTTGTCGTCAGAAATTGCCAGAGTAACAGAATAAGGGGCAGGATGATAACCGTGTGGTCTACCAATGATGAAGAAAGTAGATAATTTGATGTTAGTGAGGTGGTATTACTAATGTCTATTACCAGTATAATATTGTAATCTTTGCTTCTTTCATTCTACGGGAATCCCATTCCCGTTGTCATGGATACGATAAGTTGTCAACAGTTTTATTTACTTGAGAAACTAATTAAATTATGAAACTATATTTTTCTAAACTCTAACAAAACGAGTACTTAACGTTCTTTAAAAATAACTACGATGGTATGTACTAGACGAATTCAATAGACATATTTAGTTGCAATCCAAGATCTAAAAATAATTCAGAAAATAACTTTTCTAGGGTTTATTAAGTATCCTGAAAAAACTACGTTCGAATCCTGATAAGGAACTTCGTCTTCTTCTTCTTGGCCTTGATAATGCCGGTAAGACTACGTTGTTGAAACAGTTGGCTTCAGAAGACGTAAATCATGTGACACCCACTGCTGGTTTCAATATAAAGTCTGTGTTATCCAATGGCTTCAAACTTAATGTATGGGACATCGGCGGTCAGCGAAAGATTAGGCCATATTGGAGAAACTATTTTGAAAATACTGATATTCTGGTAAGGTTCTTTTATGTACATATATACAATATTTTAACTCTATGGTCAGGATGACCTCAATTGGACAATAGTTAACGCGTCCAATTGATCTGGGTTAAGCAACTTGTTTGCGTAAATGATAGGATGGGTGACCAAAAATTATTATCTTGAGCTCTTCCATGTTTCAGAAGACATGTTGTTCATACCCACCACTATGACTCATCTTCCCTATTTGATGCCATCCATCAGGAAGATCTGTGACAATGAACTCTATGCTGTTTGGATGACAAATACTGGCAGTCTAAGGGCTTGTTCCCTTGATAAAATCTTAAATTGGGGTTGTACTTTCATATCTTTCTTATTTAGCTGGTGTCTTAGTTGGTGTTGGTGGGGTATGGGTGGGGGGGAGGGTGGCAAGTTGTTTGCGTTTCTGATGCTACTTTGCTTTGATGCTACTTTCTATCTCTTACAGTTTTAGAAGAATTTTCTAACAATTATTGACATTTATACTGCTTCAGATTAGGTCATATATTTAATACTACAATAAAAACAAATAATTCACCTGTAGGTTTGTAAAAATGTTCTGATTAGTTACTTGGTGTTCTTTTTGGTACTAAAAAGAAACTAGAGAGAATTGCTTTACTGTTTCAAATATTTTTACAGATTTATGTGGTGGACTGTTCAGATCATCAAAGACTGGAAGAAACAAGCCAGGAGTTAGCAGAGCTCTTGCAAGATGAAAAATTGCGTGCAGTACCTCTCTTGGTGTATGCTAATAAACAGGACTTGGAGACAGGTAATTAGTACAAAACTTCCTAATTATAAGAAAATAAACTCTTTTTGAACTTTTTTTGAACAAGATCAAGTCCAGAATGCAAGCAAAGATGACAATGTTAGATGATACTTTGATACCATTATAGTAAATGTTAATATAATATGTTCTAGAACATTCTCTCTTCACTTTTTCTTAGACAAATAATTTACTTTCCTATAGATCTGGATAACTGTGGCACCTTTGTTTCTCCGTATTTCCCAAATCTGACTAATATACTTATTATGTGATATCCTATTTCTTAATTTATTTCTTTCAGTTGTAGTTTATATCAGATATGGATGATGTATCTTGTTTCATTTATTTGAATCTGATAAATATATTCACTCATTTTCATCATAATTTACACAGTGCTACAAAAGTTCCACTAAATGCTCCTTTTATCATGACATTCATTATTTCCTTAAGGCTAATATATATTTTTTATTTAGTTTGTTTCATATTTACTAATTGGTATAAATATTTATTGATTACATTGATTGCAAAGACTATATTATAGACTGTGATAATACGCCGAGATTTCCTTAAAACGATTGGATAGTATAAATTTTATTGTTATTTTGTTTTAGCATTGCCAGCAAGTGAAGTGGCGCAAAATCTTGGTCTACATTTAATACGAGATAGAACATGGCAGATTCAATCTTGCGTCGCTACTGATGGCACTGGTGTTAAGGTAAGGCTTTAATCAAATAGTTATGAAAAAATACCAATAAATTTATTTTTATTTATTAATAATATGTTAATCCAGGCTGAGAATTATTCGTATACCAAATTTCATCATAATCTGTTCAGTAGTAGTGAATAAGTTACAAGCATCTTACCATCTGGGCTTACAAATTTTAACCTTTATAATATTAGTAAGATGTGATTTATCTGTTGGCTTTTTAAATAAGATTTAAAAATTCTAATTCACTTGTTTAGGAAGGTATGGAGTGGGTTTGCAAGAACATTCCAGTGAAGAAGTAAGTAAGTAGTGAACACATTTGAATAAGTGTTTGCACTTACAAATTTAATTCAAATTATCTAAGATGAAATGAGATCTTATGCATTAGCAATACGATTTATTTTAGGTTGTTGAATTGTAGTACAAACTTATTAATTTGTTTATCAAAGAAGGCTTAATCTTACTTAACTCAGCATTTATGGTGATCTCATTAATTTTAAAATTGCTGATATACAGTCCTTTGTCACAGATTTAATTTATTGTTGTGGATAGCAGAAATACATCAATTTAATATTTGAATGAGGCATTTCTATTTTCTGCTATGTAATACAATTTCTGTTTTCCCTTCCAATAATACCTAAGCCATTTTTCTGATTACATTTTAACACTTAACAGCTTACAAAAAGACAAAGTGTCAATATTTTGTAGTAATTGAAGTAATCAATTTTGAATTTAACTGTCAACCAATTGAAGTTTAACCAAGAATATAAATATAAAATCTTTCAGTTCTTACACTTCTTCAGTGTTATTAATAAACAAGCATTGGAGTAAATTTACGCTGAGACTGCACTTAGTATTAGTCAAAATTATATTATTAAACAGAGACTTAGCAAAGGTTCACCTAGTATGCGGTTCTACGGTATAATATGAATTTGGACTAATTCTAAAATTGCAATTTTGGCTCTCATGCTAAACCTTGTTTATAAAAAGCACTGCTTGGGTTTAACCAGACTGTTGACCGTTTTGTAGAACAACAAGCTTGACCAGGCTCGATCGCCTAACTAATATGCATTTTGGGATGAACTATTTTTTATTACTAGTTTCTCAATTGTAATGATTTTTGACTAAATTAAAATTTTATAAAAAGTCGAGCTAAGAAAACAAAGAAATCTTGAAAAGTGAAATAAGATAATTGATTAATATATTTGCTATCGCTTTGACTTTGGGTTAACTGGTTGGGCCTCTGACCTTGGGATATGTTTAGTTTTACAACTAATTTTAATGAGATAATTGGTTTTGTTAGTAAATTACAATTAATTTTAAGAAGTAGCTGAATGGTTATTTGTTTTTTGTTACATTCTGTATTATTGGTATATTTGTTATAGTAATCATGACTTAATATTATTTTAATGTAAAGAATCCGTCCATTGCTTCATTTAAGATTGACTATGGATATAAAACTATTTAAAAGCTAATAGTTATGTATTTTAATACATTATAATGTAAGAAATTTTTATACATTAATTTAAATTATGACTAGGAAATCTATATTAATATTATAAAACCGAAGAGTTTGTTTGTTTGTTTGTTTGAACGCGCTAATCTCAGAAACTACTGGTTCGAATTGAAAAAATATTTTTGTGTTGAATAGACCATTTATCGAGGAAGGCTTTAGGCTATACTATAACATCACGCTGCAACTATTAGGAGCGAAGAAATAGTGGAAAACGTGGACGAAGTCGCTGGAGGACACTATTACATAATGATAATTTAGACTTAAATTGTTAAAAGATAATATTTAGATCAAAGTAATGGCGCTTGCGCAAATATTTTTAGTTTGCTTCACAGATGTTAGTTTAATTAAATGATAATTATTTATGAAATTTTAAAAAGTAATTGCATTTCAATAAATATAAATATATAAAACTGTTTTCAAACAATAAATCATAACACAAATTAATTTAGTCATTTCTGTTCTAGTCAATGTTCTAAATGTTTGTTAAGAAGGCATGTTCGTTTCTTCCAATACGATTGAACAAAAATAAATAATATATTAATTCGAAGTCTTTTATTTCATTACTTATTTAAAGTACAACTTCTTAAATACTTAATATTAGAATAGATACAGAAACGCTGTATAGATATTTACATATATTCACAACCAAGTATAGAATTATGAAGAAAAAGGTAGAAAAGATTGTGGTGTGTCAACTTAATTGTAAATTAAGTAGCTATGTACGAGTCATCGTACTCATTTTATATTAATTGCGTCAGCTATTGTAATTTTGTTAATTTAAACAATTTAAGTTTAAATAGTTTAGTTTTAGTAATTACAAAGATATAATTTGTTGTTATTACTCTAAAATTACAAATGAATCGAGAAAGATTTTTTATTTATAGAGATAGTTCACAAGATGTCAGATAGATATTATTTGTTATTATTATATGTCAGATTATGCTTATAAGTGATGCTTATAAGTTTGAAAATAAATAAAAATATTATTTAGCACCAATGTCCAGCAAATCTAATCACCTATTTCATATAACATAAATGTTACTTTGCTAGTTGCATATATTTATTTAAATACTAACGTAAATAATATTGCAATAATATTAACTATATAACCTCATTAATGCTAATACATTATTTATTCACTTAATGTTTACTTGTATCACGAAATAAAATACATTAAGTACAAATAATTAGGACAGTCATCGAGATTTAGTTTACATACTATAATATGTATCTTATAATAAATAATTCATACTTTATTATTTAAGTACTGTATAAGTTATCCATATTTAATGCTATCCTACAACATAGACACCCTGGATTCGGGACGTAAAACAATATATTTCTGTTTCATAAAAAAATATTTGTATATTAAACGTAATCCAAAATTGTATTTGTTTATCTTATATATTATTTATGCTTTAAATAATCAATGGTTACCAAATATAAGTCTTATTAAAAATATATTATAATTCCGTGTGATAAACCTCTGTGGTCACCTTTTGTTCATGTTCGTGGAATGCTGCACAGTCAGCTGGATAAGCATCCTGAAAAAATATAAAAATATTAGTTAGACGTTAGGTAGTGTTTTCTTTTTAATATTAAATGGGTACTTGTCCTTTAATATACTCGCATTAGGGGTTAAAGTATGAAATTGCCGTTTTGTTGTAATAGTTTCCATAAATTGACATAGAATCTTCATGGTTTGAGGTTTTCGAAAGAAACTTTTTGCAGGTGGTTTCTATGATGTTCTTTTTTAAAAAATGTGAAACATTTGAATATCGACTTTCAATTGTTTTTGTTATTCAACTTAGAGAAGACGGTTGGATACCGTGAAAATTCGAGTGATTTTTGATACGAGTTTCGACGCAGAAGTAACGCGGCAGAAACAGCCCGCAATATCTGTGCTGCGTTTGGAGAGGTGTCTGCTAATGAACGCACCGTGCGATTTTGGTTTTAACGCTTTCGTGATGGAAATTTCGACTTGAATTACGATCCAAGAGGAAGACTGCCCACACATGTGAATAACGATGAATTAAGAGTGATTGTGGAAGCCGATCCTAGTCAAACTACCCAGGAATTAGCGGCATGGTTTAACGTTACCTTACCCACAATATTGACTCATTTGCATCAAATCAATAAAATAAAAAATAAGAAAAATGGGTGCCTCATGATTTGACTTATCTGCAGAAAGAGACGCGTGTTGAAACTTGTGTTGCCTTGTTGAATCGGTACAGAAATGAAGGAATATTGAATTGAATTGTGACATGTGATGAAAAGTGGAGTCTTTGTGATTAGTAGTACCATAATATAAAAATGCAAAGGCTGCCCCCATGTCAAACGCCATAACAGTGTCCTAAAGCAAAACTTACCAATAAAAAGGTAATGGTAACTGTTTGGTGGTCTCAGCATGGTGGTTTTTGTAGGTATATTGTGCCGAATTCCGAACAATGTTGGCAAAACTAGCAGTAAAACAGCTCTGACTCATGAATTGATCTTCACCATTATTGTTCCATGACAACGCGAGACCTCATACAGCACGAAAAAATTGATATGACCCTTTACGAACTGCACTTAGAAACCATTGTCATCCTCCGTATTCACCAGACCTTGCTCCAATGGAATACCAATTTTTCGTGATTTGGACAATTATCTAGGTGACAAGAGCTAGCAGTAAAACAGATCGACTCATGAATCGATCTTCACCATTATTGTTCCATGACAACGCGAGACCTCATACAGCACGAGAAACTTTTTTGACCCTTCAGGAACTGCACTTAGAAACCATTCGTCATCCTCCAGATTCACCAGACCTTACTCCAATAGACTACCAATTTTTCGTGATTTGGACAATTATCTACGTGACATGAAGTTTTCTTCCGAGGAGGCAGTACAAAATGCTTTCACACAGTTTGTGCAGTTTAGATCCTCAGAGTTCTATCGCAAGACATAAATGATCTTCCTATTAGATGGCAGCAATGTATAGATAATAATGGTAACTAATTGTTAAAAATTAAAAAAATAAACAATTTTGATTTTCAGTAAAATCGGCAATTTCATACTTCAACCCCTATTATTATTATTTAAAATGACATTAATTGGAACTAGATATTGTGATAAGACTGCAAAGGAAGAGGTATGTTTTTGGCGCGTATCTTATTTGTACGCATGTATGTAATATTCTTTATTTCCTCATATCTTCAGAACCGCTGAACGGATTTATGTAGGTACATATAGTTAGATTTGTCTTAGTAGCCCAAGTAATCTTGGATAGGTAACATCTGAAAATTAAATACTTATGGCGGCTGTGCGACGCATTGGTGGTATTTTTTTGTTTGAAAAATATAAATATGTAATAAAAATAATACAATCATAAAGCTAAAAAATATGAACTTTGTTCTTCCACTTTCTGAACCAACCTGGTAATTTGTCTAACTAAAAATAAATAAATAAAATTGTATCTAAAAATAAACAAACCCGCGCCAGCGTGAAACTTCTTGTTTTTCACGCAGACAGGTATTATTTTTTTATTATAATTTTATTTTATCAGTCGGCGATTAGACCATTCTGCCTGGAATTGTCGAAATTAAGTAGCTCACGCGATCAAACGACGCGCGTTGTCAAACGTACTCTAAAATAGAGTTGTACTCTATATTATGTAGGCGTACTCTTAATGTATAAATAGAGGACGGTAAATTCCCCTTTTTTACACAATACTTATTATACTTAATTTTATATGCGTGACTGGTCTGGATGTTATCGTGACTGGACGTGATCATAATCAAAAAATATCAAACAATGACAAAATTACCCTTTTAAAAATGTTAAATAACTAAAATTCTTTAATAAGTCCGTACTTCCTTTGAAAAAAGATAAATGTAGGTAAGTAAGTACTCTGTTTCTTCTAACGAAAGTTGGGATAATTCTAGGGTCATACACAGTTGTGATCGGACTACTGACGAGTTTCTGACAGTATTCTATCTATAACTTTAGTCAATCATTCCGGGCCCTAAAGCGTTAAGTTGATTTGCAGTAATTATCTGTCGTTGAGTTTTTAAACTTGTTTTTACAAACTCTTTATACCTCGCAATCGGCTTTGCTTTCTACAGCGTGGTAGAGATCCCAGAATCCTTTACCGTCTTGATAGCTCAGCGCAGCTGATGCGATGATACTGCTGATTTTCGTCAGACCTTCTTTAAGGCCGGGGAAGTCTGGAAGTAAAGGCGACTCATATTTAATAAATCCTCTTTATTAGTTAGTTAGACGATTATTAAATATATAAGTTAGTTAAATGTATACATATCAAAATATTTTGTATAAGGTAAACGAGACGCTGTTAACACCAGCCATTCCTCTTTTCGACTACAATATTGATTGGTAGAAAAAGAAATTCTATTTAGAAGGTGAGGGTTCGTTAATTCACAAATAAATATTTAGAAAATGTACAAAGGTGTGACTTCTACATTTTCTAAATACTTATCAATTACTGTGTGAATGTATTACGTTATTTATTAATTATAATTACGCAAAAAATCTAAAAATACGTGTTCAATATTTTTCAATAATCAATATCCGAAGGACAAACAAAACAAAAGTTAGTCATCATCCCTAGTGTAGGTACCTACTATGTAGTATAGTAGTGAAGTGTACTATTAGCTTGATACAAATACCAAGTTTCAGTATGGAGATCAACCATTAAAACATAACAGCTGTTTTTTTTATTATGAGGGTATCATATATTTCCTTTTTAATATATGAATTAATCCAACGACATTTTTTTTCGGATTATTGGTAAAAAAAAAAACCTTTAATTCCTCAATGGCATGATAAGCAAAATACATATAAAGTGACTTCTACGTATTTTCATGCTGTTACTTATGTTACTTCCATGAAATACATAAATCTTCCTAATATTATATTTGGAAACTCATATTTTAATATAACTCGGACAATAAATATTTAAAAAATATTTGTAAAAAATCAATAATATTAACAATGAAATACGAGTTCAATCGATATTATTATATTGCGTTAAGTATATTTTGTTTTGAATTCAATGAAAATATTGCATACCAATTTTGTGAACAAAAATATACCACGCAATATATGCAGCAGACTTTTGAGTTAAACACTACTAAAAATTATTAAAATCCACTCAGAAATACTTTAAATAAAAGTTTTATCATATTAAACTACTAAAAAAAAATTTAAAAATAAAGTTAATAAAAAAACTATTTTCTGTAAATTTTTTAGTTGGATTTCAGTAATTTTCATTATCGCTATTATAAATAAAAGCAAAATTTGTGAAAAAAGTTGTGTTAGTAATTTTGCGTGAAGGAAATGAAGGTTTTTTGAATTGATGTTTTTTATGCCTTCCGTAGCTAAAATAAGATGGATTCTTAAATATAGTCTCTTGTAATTGGCTCACAAACTTGATTAAAAATATTCCAGGCTTATATCGAATTATTTACGTTTTTCTCGTATTTGTATCTATCTGCTCGTATCTGATTGAGGTTAGTTTATATACGTATTTTACTATCAGCTGTGGTTTAAACTTACCTCTTTTGTCTTTTTCATTATGTTTGTTCACCAAGCACATGAGGTGTTCTTGGCAGTGAGGTGCTTGAATAGAATGTTTATAGGCCCTGTATACTCTAAGTACAGGTTCAATGACTTGGAGATTCAGGGTGTCTGTGAGGCGATCAGTAAGTGCGTTGTAATCATCGCGAGTCGCAAGGTTATGTGATGCAGTTTTCGCCATTTTTAGCATTTGCTGTGAACAAGATGGCGGTTAGGTGAAGTATAGTTTAAAGACATGTTTATTTAGGTAATAAAAAAGAACTTATTTGATATTATAAACTTGATCAAATATATAATTGGTTTTTATATAAAATTCAGTTACATAGTACCTAATAAGATGTTTTTTGATCTTGTGAAACAAGTATGAAAATTGGGACCGAATAATTTTTCTCAATGGGAATATCATAATATATCATTATTTGGATATTTTAGACATTCATAATTATGACGGATTATGTAAACAGTTATCAATGAAATAAAATAATAAAATATTAACGTACCCTTAAATAATCAACACCAGGTTTCACGTAAGCTGATACGTCAGTATCGATATCCATATACTTTTTCAATGCATAGTTGATGAGCCTTGTAATGGACATCTCTGGTTGTTTCATATCGAAGTGTATGCTATTCGGGAGCCCTTGTGCACTCAGGAATCCGTTGAGAATATATTGTGTTGTACCAAGATATCTGCAAAATGAAAGTAGGGAATTATCAAAACGAAATAAGTAAACTCCTAATTTTTATGTATAATTCAAACTAGCCTTAATATCTATTTCAAAATTTAAGTATGTCAGATATCCATGTATCTGTTTCTAACCTTATCTTTATGAAATTAGTACTCCAAGTCATGTGCGGATTGAGAATTATATTACAATACTTAAAACTGAGCACAACACTTTTTTCCGAATAAAATATTTATATGATTAAAAAAACAATAAAAACGAAAACGTGTTAGTGAAATGAAATACTTATGAATAACCACTAACTTTTGATAAACTTCCGGTTTCGACATCTGGATAAATGTGTCCGTCAGGTATTTTGTTGCCGTCTTGATCCAATGCCTTCTGAACGAATGATTCTCGAAACTCTTGAACATCATTTCGAAGCTCAATCTACCATCAGGGCCGGTAAAAGCTTTCGTCGCTTTTCTCAGTCCAGATTTTTCCCAGATAGTCTTCCCAAGTTCAGAATTGATGAATAGATCCCAATACAAATGGGCCTTCTCTAAATAGGGTGGTAGGAACGAAGAATGATCTCTATGCTCTATTGCGCGTTTATTAGTCTCTGGTTCAGAGAAAGAATTCATAGTGTTCATTATGATTGGCAGTAAACTGGCCACGTTTTGGTTTCCCAACAGTCCGGATGCAAGATTTAGAATACTTCCTAAATTGATATCGTTTTCCTCCTTATTTTGCTGCTTAACTTCCTCTTTATTTTGCTGTTTAACTTCTTCCTTAATTTGCCTCTTTTCTCTTTTAGGCTGATCATTATTAGCAGTTTGTTGACTAAACATCGATAACACGGAACCAATCAAAGCAGGATCTATTTTGCCGTCTTGCCCGCCTAGTAAACTACCGATTCCTGTAATAAATTAGGTTTAAATTTAGCGTTTAACTATAGGTAAGTATAGTTAAGTAGGTATCAGGTTCATTGCCTGTTATACGGATCGAGTATCCAATTTGATGTATCTTGAACATTGCCGAGTAATTTACGATGCTTTAGTTGTATTTAAGTTGGAAGCATTTTCTCAGCTGTGGAATATTTTGTTACTACGGCATTTAAAGGGAATGCCGCAGAATGCTTGAGAAATATTTGTGAAGAAATCTAATATCGAGATCGAGATTGTTTTCAATAACGCATTATGTAAAATGTGTTGCAATCTTGATGCATGAAATAAGATTTGAAATTCAAATATAATTATATAAGGCAAGACCTCCATTAAAACATAATTGATTTGAAAGTAGATATATAGAGTTATATCGATCAATTGATGCACAGAACTAATTTTGTTTACCCAAAAATTAAACTCGATTTGATAAGTCCTTAAGTTTACAAGATATTTTTAATATTTTTTCTAGTTATAAATAGATACTATTTTACCTGATAACACATCGCCGGCGTTATTTCCCGAATCCCCATTCTGTCCAAACATAGCACCCAGGTTTTTAGCATTATCACCTTGCATCAAAGCTCCCATGATACTTCCTAGAGCTCCCAACCCATTACCACCGTTGTCACCATTTCCCATATTTTGGAGGAAGGAAGATGCTAAATTTAATAATGGGTTATCCTCTTCTCCCCTAGTCCCCAAAATTGGTACAGTTGCAATCAGGCATAGTACCACCACAAGAAAATTCAGACGTGCCATGCTGAATCTGTAACAAAAAAAGGATTTCTAGTATTAACATTCTATAGCGTATAGCATCAAGTTTTATTATTATAGCCTCGTTTTACGAGGGTGTCGCAACTGTTGGCGTTTTTTTAGTAGGTAGCGTTAGCAGAATTAAATATATAAACGTGTTGTCATAAATGCGGATTTATTTTTGTAGTTCGTACGTGCGTTGTGAATAAATGATTCTTATTTAATTGTGAATGTTGATGGAATGTAACGCATTTAAGGATTTTTTTTCCGCTGACGGTAATTTTGTGAACCCGTCAAAGAGTAATTTTAAAATTGATGACGGGGAAAGTTTCTATTTACGTGCGATTTTACGTCTAAAATTTTAGAAAGAGTTTGTTATATTTTTTTAAATACAAAAATGTCGGTTTACCCATCATTAGTGAGCGGAGACTGGTGGCAGCTATATATATCCTACTCTCCTTTGGCTGTTCACAGAAGATGTGTTTAGCCTATTTAGCACTATATAGGCAGGCAATCGAACTTACTAGCAAGTATGCTCCTAATTACAAGGCAGCCTTCTTGTTTTCATAATGCCATAATGCCAACAATAGGTATGCGCTTAATTTTCTATACTCCATTCATTATAGCATTAGACACAAGTTAAATAAGGTTCTTTTTATGGTATACTTTGTGACAAAAGCATTGTGAATGCGACATTGATCAAATATAATAATTAGAACAAATTTTTCATCTTTATCGAAAGTTTAAATATTTGTAAAAATATTTCTTCTGGCTGTTTGGGTGGATTCCCTGAAAATTGGTGAGAATATGCTCTGTAGTAGCGAAGAAGTAACAAGTGCTTGGAAATTCGTAGGTCCTGTTAAGTCCTAGGCAGGATTCCCGATAAACATGAAGTGGATTTCGGGAGAGTTGATGAGAAATGCAAGGGATGGATTAAGGGGCGGAGAAGAAAGAAGAAGCGGAGGCAGCTTACGAAGCTATTCAGTATTTGAATGAGCTCTTTCGGGGCCCGTGGGGGTTGCTCGAGGGCAGTCTGTGTGGATCCTTCCAATTCGACAGGTTAGGACCGGGAATTCATAATTGCCAATTGTGCAGTTTGGCCGGTTTGCGCGCTGGTCGGGCATTGCACGCCCCTAGCCTGGACGTACTCCCAACCTGCAGAGGGACCTGCCCTTTTCAGGGCGGGCCGTAATGGGGGCGAACCGCACGGTGTATGGCCTTTGACCCCGATCCCGTGCATCGCCTGCCATGCGAGGGACATCGCTGGGTTTTAGTGGGTATACTCCTGCTCTTTGATTAGCCCCATTCTGGGCGGCTCCGCAGGGGGGAGCCCCACGGTTAGCCGCACTGGCGACCCGGGGCATGCAGTAATGCATTTCCCAGCGTAAAAAAAGGTCCCGGGCATCTTAGTGGTTAGAGCAGCGCCGGATTGTGAAATGTCATGGCTTCAAATCCCATCTTTTTAAGCATTTTTCATTACAATAAAGAACGTTAAAAGCTCATAACTAATAACCCGAGAAGAATGAAGCGTGGAAAAACGTTGACGTAATCTGACCCATGTTTCATGAAGATAGGTGATGTTTCGTGAACCAAACGTAACTACTTAACTCTATTGTGTTTTTGGATGAATAAAATACTTCAATTTTTATGGTAATATAATAAAATTCTAACAGTGTAATAAAACATATTCGTTTGAGTGAATGGAAACTTCTGTATTTTTTGCGTTACTTGCGTTAATTACTGACTGCTTTTTTTTCGATTTTATCGTTATTAGGTAATTTTATTGTTTGGTTAGGTTAAATTAGAACTGTGATCAGATTTCCTTGTTACCCTGAGTTACGTCACGTATACTCCAACTATTATACGTATATCGCGCTTGTTATAAGCGCAATATATATATAATTAGGTAAGTATAAAATAATAATAGGTATCTTTAAAAGAATAAGGCAAATCGATTCATGAAAAAAAAAACACCAATTTGAAAGGCTATAGATGGTTTCAAATTATTTCAAGGAATAAGTATTACTATATTTTTTTAATGTTTTTTAGCTTATCGCTTATTCAACTGTAAATTTGCTTAAGTAATCCATATCTTAAATACCTACTTACTTTGATTTTTCTAAAGTTCAACTCTAAATTATTAAGCAGCGGAACGAGTTTTATTTGGATTGTTTCATTGAATTTATCATCAAACTCTAGTCTCTTGTACCGAAACCATTTATTAATGTAATCATTCACTAATTGTGTATCTTGTTAACACCCGACTTCAGAGTGATGCTGTTTTGATTCCCAAAAGTTACGGAAACGTGACCACATCCTAAATGGCGCTGATTTGTGAAAGCTGATTAGTCATATAACCACTGTGATTCAAAGTTTGTATATCGAATTGGATTGCAGAAACACACCCCTCGTAGCTTTAAGTTGCTATCTAACATTTAAACTTCGTCATGTATTCACTCTTACTGATGATGATAATCGTGATTGTGTATTGGAAGATATTAGGAAACAGACGTGACTTTATTTTCGAATTTTATACAAATTTCTCTAGATAAAAAAAAAATGATATGATAGCGATGTCAAATATAAAATACGATAATTATGATCGCAAACAAGACTGTCAATGAGACAACACAGGCAGGCCGTTCCTACAAATCAGATTAAATATGGAAAATGGGTTAGCCTACTATGTGTTCCCAGTGCGGATTGCTGGGCGTCAACGTCAGACAGCTGAGAAAAACGCTCAAAGTGCTTTCCGAAGTGAGTAATTTGAGTTTAATTTCTGGTCGGTCTTTAAGAAAGTTGCTTAATCTTTGCGTCCTATACCGAAAATGCTAAGTAAAATGCTTGCGTTTGAACGCACGCGGTAAAAGTAGGTAAAACTATATCTGCAAACCCTCAAACGCAAAACCACATATATTGCGTGTGTTTGTTACCTGTTAAAGATAACTTTTATTTTTTTTAATACTTAATAAGTATTTTTATATATAGATCGGAATCACATCGGGATAGAGTAATCTAATTAATAATTTGTTGTGTCCCATTTGGAACATCGCTTTGGAATCGATCTAAACATCGAATAACTACAGAGATCGCAGCCAATTTGTAAAAGGGTAATCTAATCAGACACGAGAATCCCATTACGATTGCTGCAAATTTAATTGATCAAATGGTCCTTATAAAAATAAACACAGTTTAAAGTAGGTAACATACACTTTTTTAAACTTTGGCCGCGTAAAATGTACCTAGAAATTGCATAATTAAAAATCTTTTTACTATACATATTTTTCCCATATAGTATGCATAAACTTGTAATAAAATTTATGTGAGATGTTATTTAATATACTAATTATTTTCCCGCTTATTCGCTCTTGTAAATTATAGTCTATTTCACTCGCGTACTCGTATGATGTACCGTAGGTCCATGTAGTAAAGACTTTTTAAAAACTATGCAGGAAAATGCTTAATAAACCCACTTCGACCCTGGCACTCTGCGCCCGGACTTGAACCCATGACCTCCGAAATTACTGCAAATTTCGGAGCCTATTGGATGTAAACAGACAACTAAATCTGTATAATTTTCTTATAAATTATCTGTTATATAAATCATAAATGTAGCCAATGTTATTTGAAATAGGTATTTTTACTTATTAGCTATTCATATGCTAGAGTTACTGTTGATTATGCAATAAAAATGGTGTGTTGAAGTACGACCACAGTGTATATGCAAAGTACGTCATTTGAAAACCGTGTCATTTGCAAACTTATTCAGAATAGCGTCATCGGGAGTTCTACTTTTGAATCATTCGTTTGAAATCGTCTCGTGTCACACTCGACTTTTAAGGATATTGTAAGTCAAAACATGACGGTGTTTTTCGGAATTTCGGAATGGATCGCGTCGGTGGCAGTACCGACGAATAATTAACTTGAATCGGAATAATTAACTATAAAAAAATTTTAGCCAACGAGGCCAAAGGCTATTTATCCTTTAAGTGAGTAATAGAATAGAAAAAAGCATCAATATCAAAACAGATTCTTTTAACTGTTTAATACAGATTGCGAATATCTTCGTAAAAAAGCCGTGAGTTCTGTATAACCTCTTTTTTATAAAAATATCAGAACAAATATAATATTACGAAAATTAAGAAACCAGCGCTAAGTACTCTTCTCTAAGGTCTCAGCAATTTCGATTGGGGGTTATGGTAGTTTGCTTTCTATTTCCACAACACCCCTAACTTTTTAGCAACTTCGATGTAAACAATTACATTTATATTCTTTAATTACTCTTAGAGCCTGTGCAAACCGCGTTTTTAATAGTGCCGTCGACGCGCGTTTCTTACGATACAGACGAGACTGTACAGGCTGCTTATGACTCGCGTGCGTTTCTTGTTAATTCATTTAAATCTCTAATGATTTTAAATATAATGGGGTCACAGTCGATTTATTCTAAGTATGAGGAAGATGATGGTGAGTTAGTGGTTGATTAACAAAATGACAGTTAATTTTTTATACCAAAAAATTTTTTGTAGAAAATTGGCGGTTGTAAGTACAAGATGAATGCTTCATACATAGGGTCCTATTAAATGAGATTCAATTGCTCTGATCGAAGAAGAATAGTCTCGAAGCAAGCAGTATAGCGGCGTTAGATAGAAAAAAAACAGCATTTGCATCGTATTTTGAATTGCATGGTAATGCCAAGGCTTCTCGAAGACAGCGCTACGTGAAGTGGTTATGCATAATTCGGGTCACTGAACTAGCCTGCTTGTGTGACCAATTATCTAGCAATTTGCAGGAATTCCGGTCAACGTACACGCACAGTTGCACGATCGTGACTTTCGTAGAGACACTCCGCTTATGGTATTCTTTTAATAATAAAATCCTCATAAGTAATTAGGAATGATGACTGACTGTTTTTATTATGTCAATATAATTTGTACATAAATGATATACACCACAATTAAATATATTGCTTACATAAAATGTATGGTTCCTATGCTATTTTGACTATATGCAAAAATTGAAATATAAAGTAACCAGATATATTTATATTTTTTTGTTACTTAAAAATGAAAATGATAATTGTTTTTCTGATTTTTTTGTATTCACAATACTAACTTAATATTTATCTTAAAAATTCTTGAAAAAGTCTTAAATTACAGGTCAACGACGATCATTTGCAATAAAACTTATTAGGACGGAGTTGGTGTGGTTTTACTGTGGTAGTAACTTGGTAGCTGTATAGCGAATGACGGACGGGATAGTCGTTGCTAGTTGCTATATTTTGTGTATTCATCTTTCGTTTTAATCCTAATTTAACTTTCTAACACAAAATAGGTTGAGTGTAAATGATAAAAAAACACAGTTACTTATTTTTATGAAAATAAAAAAACAATGAATTGCTCTGTCGTAAATAAGAAAAGGGTTAAACGTTAGTGTGTTCTGGTGTAATATTGGAAATCAAAATAAAAGCTTCAAAAAGATCCAAAAATAATTTACTACTCAGCGATCGTCAGTACCCACATTTAGAAAGGATGTTCAGAAAAGCGTATCAAAACGTATCATTTTAGCGTGTAGAAAGCGGTTTATTAGTACTTAACGTTTTATTATTTTAGGTTGGTTTCGTGGAGTTCACAAAACGAGATTGGATGTAGTTTATGGTTTGAAACATCAATCATTTTTTAAGGATGAGAGTAGGAAATTGAAAGCTTCCACGTGTTAAAAGTGTATTGGAGGACAAAACTGCCTCATAATTTTCTAAGGGTCTTGTCACAGTCAAAATATGAATTTTAAAATTTTCCCTTCAGAAAAAATGTGGTCCATAATGTTTTTTTCGAGTCATTTTCGTAATTATACTCATTTAATAGGAATATTGATAAATCCTTTTCTGAGTTGCTTTGTAACGAAAGACTGTACGCAATAACTTTACAATTAACGTTATCGTTTGCGAGTAATTAATTAAAAAAGTTTTTTTACGCAAAATCCGCCATTCTTTGCCCATTCTATTTCATTGCCGAACGCAATGAGATAGATAGACCGTCTTTTGTCTTTAAGTGAAGCCTCCTCTTATAATTCCATGTATTCTGAGTGAAAAATAAAATCCACTTTGTTCCGGGCACCCTGAGCTTTTTTAAGAATTTTTCAGTATAGCATTGTGAATGCGAAATTGATCAAACATAATAATTTCACGTTATTTTGTGAGGTGTAATGTAAAATAAATGACTGGCTAATGTCCACTCCTACGTGTTTACATTGTATTTAAATAATAGAACACGTATTCTTTATATTCTTTTTTCTGTGCTGTGTTTATATTCATACGTTTTTGATATGTTTATAATTACCTTTGTCTAGATTTAAAATTCGAATAAAAAAGTTTAGCTGTATTTTGCATATATTGATATCCTCACATATTATTTTGGCACATAACTATTTATTAACTTTTTTGGAATGTACTTGTACAGTGAGTTTATATTCTAATTCGTAAAAGTTTAAATAAATATGGTTTTTACTTAGATTACCGAGTCAAAAGCGATCTTTGTTACCGTTATTATCCCAAAAAGAATTGTATTTCCATTGTGGTTATTTTAATTTATTTTTTATTCCAGTACTACAGAAAAAAAATACTTCGGAAACTAGAGAGCTACGAACTTATTTCAAATCATTTCATATTTGATCTTAATTATATTGGTATTATAATAATGCGAAACGTTATTCGATAAGGATTGCTTTTGGTAAGATGTTTTATGGAATAGATGTTAATTCAAAAATAAGTTGTAATAATTAATTAAAAAAATAATAATAATATAATCAAAACGTGAAATGTAAAATTTATCCGGAATAAAACAAGTAAATGTGACCAAAAGTTATATAATTTGTTCTACTTGTTAGTCACTTTATAGTTTTCTCATTTTTAATTTTAAAATATCTTTACTTCTAATTTTGATTTTGAGTGCAATTACTTTATTCTAAAATACAAGCAATTTATTGCCTAGTTTAGATGTCAGTCTCCTATAAACTATGTTTATGATTAGGTAATATACTAAGCACATTGTTTAAGTGAAAAAGTTTGTGGAAAAAATAAATGAATTATTATTATTAATCACATTATTATCACTATTATATTTTTTAACTGTACAAAGATGATGAAGAAATTCCGCTGTGTCATGGTAACTATAAACTAAATAAATGGGTTAGATACACGAAAAAACATTATATATATTTAAAATTTATAACATACATTTATATAGATCTTGTGTCTGTTATAGTGATTATGCTTATATAATCTCATTTATAGAACCCACCATTCCCGTTCTAGTAATTTCCATAAGGAATCGTCGCAGTTTGCGAGTAGTTAATTAAAACTTATACTTTTCAATGCTCTATTTCGCACAGTACCTATAACACCATCTCTCTATCTGATTCATTGCTAGGCCTCTTAATTTCGTCTTGTTTTCTCTTCAATGTGTTCTATGAAAATCAGAGACTTTTATGGTTTTCGAGTAAACCATAATCGAGAATCATAATAGACATTGGCTGATATCGGTACGTCAGACGCATCTGTACGTATTTGAAAATAAAAATAGGGTTATTTTTGCAAATTAAAATCAATTGTTTGTCAGGTTTTTCCAAACAAAAATCTAAAACGTGTGACATTAAATGTGTCAGTTGTCAGTGTCATTGCCTCAACTCGCAGGTCTACAACATAACATATTTACATTTATGAAGAAATTGAATTGTAAAGTCTACAAGATTACAAAGTTGAAAATTACAATAAAAAAACTTTTTATTAATATTCCTATTAAACCGCATGATCGTTGTTTAGCTATCAAAATAAGTATTCATAATATGGCGGACGTTAATGTACAGTAATTTTGGTGCCGAATAGAAATTAAAATAATAAATCTTTCCTCTTATATAATTTGTGGAAAAAATATTTCTTTATATGAACGTACTCGTGTACTTTAAAATGTTTTTGATAAATTCTTAATAACCCTATTCCATTTGACCGTGTCAGCACCTGGCACGTGGTTACGTGGTCGATTGGTTGGCTTAGATAGATAAGTTTTAGATAGGTATTTATGTATTTACTTTAAACTCATTCCGGCTTTGCATGGGTATAAATTATATGCAGTAAGACTTTGTCCAGAGAGAGCGAACTCATTTATTTGTATTTACGAGGTGTGTCGATACGTGTTCTTCACGTTAGATCTATATACTACTAGATTCTCGATGTTTGGATCTATTTGTAAGGCAGCCCTATGCTCCAGCTATTGACATTGGTACGCAGCGTAGATGGATGCTCATTGGCAAATTAGCTTTATACTCCAGTATAACAGACCAGTATGCACACAGCACTTTATGATCACGTGATCGACGTCAGGAGTTTCAGCTGGTGTATAAAAATGCGCTATTTCGCGCGTATTTCTTGACAGGGCCTAAGGATATGAGGATAGGATTTCATTAAACATATTTGGCATCCTATTTTTGTCAATTTCAATGAAATCTGGAATGTACGTCCATTGGTGAAAATTGTACAAATATTCGTTCAGTAGTTTTTGAATTAATCAGACAGTTGGACGGAGGCACTTTTTCTTATAGATAATAGGGCAGTAAAAACGATAATGAACAATAACAGTGAAGAATAGTTTATTTTATAACTGCCTGTTAGCACTTCGCTGATATAAAATATGAAGGCCTGATCGTTCTAACGGATTTGGCTTTACACGAGTAGGTAATGATGGCAGGTACCGTTTGTGGATGACTATTCGAAATATCGCGTGTCGTTTAGGTACGTGGTCGAGAGGCACGCAAGTATTTTCTTAGGTTACAATTTACATTGTTTTTTTTTTAATTTGTTAAATATTTCCATGAAAAATCTTGATATCTTTTGACGAACCACGAATTTCCAAAATGTATATATACCCAATACTTATTTTTAATATGGACAAACTTGATTTGTAATATCAAAGAGTGCCAAACTTGAGAGTCTTTCTTTCCTAGTAAATATCTCAGCAGAATCAGCCTCGAAACGGATACAAATGTCATTGTCAAAGTAATCCGATTGAGAGGCGTACTACCCACCTAATCAACTTTGCTGATCTCAAATTATTTCTCTATATTATTGACGATAACTGACGCAGTCACATTTCTGAGTGCAAAAATGAGTTTGTCATAGAAAAAATAGTTTTAGCATTTCTAGATACTTTTCCTTTACTTTGCCGCCAGATCATGTTTCTTATAAAACATGTTTTCAGGTCTTTGGGACTTATAAATTTACGTACTACAGGTAAAACTTCAAACGAATTAATATAAGTTATACCCTTTAGTTGCGTCGAATTTGAAGCTTGATCTTTAAAACGTAAATTCCATTCCATTACGAGTTATTGATTGACAAAAAGGGTTGGCTAGGGATAATGCCCTAATCTATATATCCCTTATCACAAGATGACAACGAGATTTAGAGTAGTTTTTAAGGGAAACATCTTATACTGTAACAGACATAATAGGGTTGCGTCCTACAAGTGAAAATACAGGTTTCTTTAATAAATAATGCTTTAAAAACCTATCAGTCCACTAACCAGTCGGGGGACCGTTCTGTGGACCATTTGCAATCTAAGAGGCCCCTCTACTGCAATGAGATTATTTTTTAGCTAAGCCATAATACATCTTGTTTATTTTTTTTTTAGTTCGATTTTGCCAGTCGCAATTTAAAATTTTCTTTACTATGTACGACTAAACATAAATAAAATTAAAAACTTCATGGTCGTAAATCCTCTTTTGTTGGTAAACTGAGTCACATCTAAAAGCATAGATAAAAAAGTTCACCCTTTGTTTTCAAAAAAGGTTGAATAGCAGGCTATTATTATCTTTTGTCATTTAACGATTAGTTAACATTCAAGCGACAATGCTTTCTTCGTACGTCAACGTTTAGCTATTTGGCCAATCGGCTGACTATCAGGTATGTACACATATCATGAATATTTGAGTTTTTTTTCCGATGTATCAAGCAAGATGAAACGGGGAAAGTGTTCTACTGACCGATTTGATGAAGTTGTTTTCTTAGCGTGCTATTACATTTTCATATTGTTTTTCCAAGGAGATATTTATAAACTATTCTATTATCTGTCTATTTTCATTCAGAATTCTTATTGGACAAATCTGATTTAATCAAGTTCATAATTACTTACGACCATTCAAACATTCATGGCCATAAAAGAAACAAAAATATTAAAGTTTTTTTTTTTTATATTAGGACATTAATAATAAGTCTTTATTCATTTAATATTTATGAGTTTTGGCAGTTTTTGATCCTTTCCCCTATGTAAGAAAAAGTAAGAATCAGCAGACTCTGTTTTATTACTATGCGAGAATCTAAAGGAAACAAATATATTGTGTTATTTTTTTTTATTTGCAGGTTAATTTGTGATTTTACGTAAGACTATCCCCCATATTAGAAATGGATAGCGATTTAGTTAAATGTGAAGAAAATTGATTGATATTTTCATACAATAAAAGAATTTCTATTTAAATGAAAAGATTTGTTTAACAGTCTAAAAACCTTGTTTGCGGCAAAACAGTGATTCATTCTTTACCATTGTTGTAACCTTGTCTTTATATTTTGTAACGGGATACTTGCCGTGACTTGTGACGTCATTGCGTTTAATATGGTGAGCTGAGGTCAAATACCCCACCTGTTATAGCGCGTATAAATTATAATAAGAACATGTATTCTTTGCAATGTTCAATAAATTCTGTAGTTAAAACTTTTTAAGTAAAACTTTTTGCTTTATAAGGAATGCGTAACAATCTTTTTAAAAAATTAACAATTATTCGTTGTTTTGATATTTGAAAATGGAATTCCCATATATTTTTTAAAGTTTATGGTTTGTTTGTATGCCCAATTTTTAAACCTACGAAAGGTTTATTAAATTCGGGTAAGAACTTAATCGGGTAAGAACATAAATAAAACAATAAGGTAATAATTAATAACTCAATTGTATTCTTCATTGGGTTTTAACACAATTAAATTCGTAAGCACTGACACTGATACAGGTTATTATTATAGGTTGATTCAGGTTACTACCACTTAGGTTCCGTACCGTTACAAAAGCATAGATTCGACTACCTTCTTGATATCGACCGAAATCAATCAACTTAACTTCTGGGTGTGCTCAGCGCCATCTTTTTATACGAGTAGCATTCACGCCATTTGTCAGACCCAGCCGAATCTGGGCTAGAATTATGACAACAAAATCGTTTTGAACAATTGCTTCGAATACATAATAATTACAAATAGATGTAGGTTTTTTAATGTATATAATAATTAAATTAATAAGTGTTGCTGACAGTATGTTTCACAATTTGTGTTTTTTTTTCCGTTATTTGATGTATAATATTTATCCTACTTCTGAACCACGAATAAAACTTGAATCACTTCCACGAATATATTACGGGAGACTTGATTACAATATGAGTAATAGGGATGACGACTGGGTAAAAAAATGCAATTCTATTAAGTCCGTCAGTCAGATAATAGAAAAATATTAGATACGATTTTTTTTTCATTTCAATTTAACGAGTAATAGCTTAGATAACAGGCATCAAAGTTGAGGGTCTCGCTACGTCACAGTTTTGTAGAAAACGTACCATAACGTGAGGTCATGCGAAATTTCAACTCCATGTATCGCCATAATATTATGATTACTAAAAAAAATAAAAAAATACGTGTTTAATATTTTTCAACACTCTACTTGACGGACAAACAAATAAAATTAGTCGTCATCCCTATTACAACGGGTATGCTTTTCTGAATTTGAAATTCAGAAAAACAATGTTTTTTTAAAGAGTCCTAGAAGTCGTTTATTACATTATAGAATGCTTACTGATGAAGAAAGTTTATTTTGCTTTTTTGAACCTTAGGTTTTTCAGTATAAGTTTTTTACTGTGTGCAATATTCAATATTCATTCATTCTTGAATTGTATACACTATTCATGTCGTATGAGTGGGTACCCACAATAAGAAATATAATAAGCTTTGAATATTAATAAGATATTAATTAAAAGTAGGAACTATAGTGACATCTAATTAAACAGAGTGTTTGACACGAACGTATGAAAATAATATATAAAATATTATAAGTTAACTAATATGGTGTATAGTTGTAAAGATGAAGAGGGTTACAAGAATAAAGGCTCTCTTGTACCTCCGCTATATTCCCATACATTTTTATTCACAGAAAAAAACAAATGCAAAATATTGTTAATGAAAAATTCTAAAAATATAATAATATAATGATGAAAACCTATCTCTGTATTCTTATATTGTCAAGATGAACTAAAATAGTCAAAATTGATCAAAAAACCTATCTTCAGTCATCATTGCGACTTTTTTCTATCGAGCCAATTAATGGAATTTATGTTTCTGTTTTAAGAAAGCATTCGATCATATGTTTAATTTTCATAAAATATTTTTTACTTGGCAAATATAGCACAGCCTCAGAATTAAATTGGTTCATAACGTGGTAATTTAGTACAATCTCACCTTAAGTACGGCACGCATACGGTTATCTCTTTCCTGTATTGAAAAACATGGTAATATTAAAACTTCAAATATCATGTTTTAATGAAACCAGAAGCAATTTGCCTTAAATTAGGTTGTTTAGTTTTATAAAATTGTTGTGTGATTGGCGAAAATTATCAAATAAGTATTATGGACAGAAAAAAAAATTACGAGAAAATAATGTGTTTTTCTCTAGCATTATATTGTGATATCGCAAAATTATTCTTAAACAAAAGAAGTTTAGAATATGCAAAGGAACATAGAGTATAAAAGTACTTATGAATATGTAAATTTTCATTGAAATAATGTTTGAACAACTGTCCTACTCACAGCTCATAAAATGGAAGTAGGTACATGAAAACATCTGATTAAACATATTGACTTTTTACTGCCTTCATTGTTAATTAATGTTAAAGTATAAAAATTGTATTGTATAGCTTTTCGCACACTAATAAGAAAGTAAATATTTTAACACTGTCTTAAAAATATTGTATAAATAAAAGCACTTTAGTGTACGACAAAACGTTAATATTCTTCAATCGATATTAAACTTAACTATTAACGCTTTAGATTTTAACTTAGCCGGTGAAACTAGTTTAAGAGCGAAAATTGTTAAAAGAAGGTATAATTTAAAAGAAGGTATAATTTGTTTTATTTCAATACAATATTTCATTTTTTTTAATGAAAATATAGGTGGTGTAGTCAGAAGTAAAACTATTTTGACTTTAACAATGTAATATTAATAATATAGATATATATCTGATCTGACAATTACTTTTTATTACTACCTTAGTCTAATAATGCAATAAATTTAAACGAAATTGTGTATAATGATGCTTTGATATGAATTAAAAACAAATCATTGTAAGAAGCACTATCTGTAATTATAAAAGATAAAACGATAAAGTTATCGTTTGTATATCGTTATCTAATTATTGTTTATAAATAGAGGTGTGATTTATCAATTTAAGATTGAATAACTTGCAATGATGTCACTTAACAGTCAGTTGCACAAACATCCATTAAAATTGACATTAGTTTAAAGCGATATTGCCGATACAAATTTGACATTCATCAGAGCTTAAAGGAGACATTAAATCTTAACGGACGTTTGAGCTATTTTTTTAATGTGTCCGAAAAACTATGTCCTTCTTTTATCTAAGATGCAGCGAATAGAGTTTTAATATATTAAGGTGTCTTTAACAATATAGTTCTTCAGAGGATTTTAAAATTGAATAAGTTGTAATTTAATTTTGTTAATTGATTTATTCCAATTTTGTTATTAATTATATTACTCATCATAATTTTCATGATATTTATTAGTATCTATACTGTTGAATTATTTTTACAATCATGAATATTTTTATAAGCCATAATAAAAGCAACTTAGTTTAGTGTATATGTTCTTTTTCAAAGTAGAAAATAGATAAGTAGGTTTGCACCTGTAGGCACTTTAATATTCAGCAGACTAATTACAATATCAATAGCGATACATTTACCTAAACAAATATTTGACTCACTAAATAACACCTGTTTATAGAAATGAAAAAACGTACCTATTCAATATCTTGACAAAATAACAATTTATTAAGAATGCCTAAACCAAAATCATTGGATAATTTCAATCGATCGTGAAGAAATTGATTAATAATATGAATTTCGATTAATACTAAGTGCAATTTTAGCATACTTATATAAAAATGTTGTCATCATATAGGTAAATGTTATCTCGATACCATAAAAATACTGCAGATGTCCAAGTCATGTAATTGGGTCAAGACGGGATTATTATATTTTTTATAGAAAACTGGTTATGCACCGATAATAAAAGAATTTTATTTATACCTAACCAAAATATTAGATCTTGATTTAAATGAATATTTTTTATTTTACTATCTAATAATGAAGACCTAAGATCACAGTAATATAATTTAATGAAGTTACAAAATTTTACAAAAGGACTGACTAAGCAGTGTAAGAAACTTTTAACATTTAATGTTTCTTATATTGCTTTGGTTGAGCTCACTTTGCCTTAATAAGCACGGAGAAGATACAGTGAGTTTTCGATCACCCTGATTGGCCTATGTCAAAGTTGCTTAATTGTCGGAATAGTATCTGATTCAATGTATTATTAATTACGCTATCAAATGTTTCAAAATATTATGACCATTTTAACCTAAGTACCTACTATGTTTTGTTAGAAAATGTAATAATCTGTAGAATAAAATTTTATGAATCAGACCTGAGCTTTTATAAAGCGTCCTTTATTCGATACGATCTGTCGTTTGCAATTCGAGACCAAATCGTAAACGATGTATTTGTCGCCGACGACATCGTAATCGGAACGGATACCATTAAATAATGAATATCGTAACGATAAATCGAAAGTGTGTGTGGCTGTTGACGATTGACAATTCACAAAGCTACACGTCACACGTCAAAAAGCCTGCACTGTTTCTTCACGAATGAAAATTACGAATCATGTTTAAAAGTTTGTTAAAATCATATCCGAGAAGTTTATCTGTGCATCAGAGGCAGTATCAGGTACCTACCTCTGTTGCATTATAAATTATTAACAGCAGGCCTTCAGGTTAACACTATATGTAAAAATGTCCTTAATAGTTTTGAATTCTACTTTAAAAAATACAGTAAAACCGCAATGCAACGATCGTTTCGTGTGTACAGGCAGTACGATGCGTTAAATCTTTACGATTTTCTTCATATGTATCGATGGATCGGTCCTTAAGCCACAATGAACACTGAGTTTTTTATGTTTATCATTTAATTGCCGCCAATTCTTAGTCCTTCTACGAAATCGTTAAACACATTTTTGTCATTGATAAATTTATGTCTTTTCAATGCATGAGTAATAAAAAATATATAATGTAAATTAATGCAAAGTAAGTATGTAGCTGCATGTAATACATCCTTATCTTATTTTTTAAAATTACTATGAACATTTTGAAATTACTAAGTGTTAAATTTGCTAAGATATGCTTGTCTTTAATTATTACAATTTACAGATAAGTTGTTGCCTGAACAACCAGGCGGTGAATTCCATTCTTGACTGAGGCACCACAACGTATAAAAATATTTAATAGGAACCCGTTTCTCAATTAAGAAAATACTAAAAAACAACTTACCTACAATACAGTGATTTTCTAAACACAAAAAAAATCTCACTAAATTATCACTCCAAGTATAAATTATGAAAAATAAATAATATATATTTTTATGCCATTAATGTGTTATCTTTTTCATATCAAGAAATATATTAATCACGTATTCACTCGTGCATTGTTAAATTGAAAATAACACGTAATCGTAACTGAAGATTGAGAGATAATAACATTAGTGTTGCTATTTAAAAAATAACCATAAATATTTAACTGTCAAAACCGCAAGTTCGAAAATGTATTAAATTCAAAAGTGAGTGCGCGCAAGCAACGTGGTTTACCGACAACGATCTTCTTTTCATCTGAATAGAGCCGGTATTGTCGTCTTTGTCTGTTGTATAGCAACGTTTTCTTTCCACGCAGAAAAGTCAGTGCATCCGTCCTTGACTCTGAACACTCGCTTCCAAAGATACCGTTCGTCGGTTGTCTTGCTCGTTCAAATACTCTTGTAGCATGTTGGAATGAGACACGTGTATGATTACCGGTTAGGTGTGAAATCCGACTGTCAATGACCGAAGGCTTGAAGGATCATAATAAAAAAAAACTACCTTAGTACTGTTATACTTTAACCGTTATTGGGTCCTTCGACTTCCAAAATTAAGGAATAATTATTTGCTTAACTGAAAATGTTATGGATATGTTAAAATATTTCTTTACTTAAGTAAACATTGGTGCCAATTTCACTGTAAAACTTTAAACCAAACTAAAAAATGTAATGGTGTTCCGGTTTATTTTAATGTCATTCCTTAGTCACATGTAGGTAATATAATACTCCTATATATTTTAGTTAATTCTGTTATCTTAGTTTTTTTTTTAAATTAAAGCATTCGTGAGGTAAAGCTTAAAAAATCGAGAGGATTAAAGCTTAGAAAATTGCTTAGTTTGCTAGAATTGCTACAATCAAATTTGACTTAAATAATCAAGACAAGACTATGAAATTTTGCTATGTAAAACATATAGGCACCAGAATATTATACTTTTATATTATTAATCCATTCCTCATACTAATTATGGTAGGATGGGATTAATTAATCTTAGTTCTGCTATAATATTATTGACTGTCAAAAATATAATAATAGTATTCTTAATGAAAATATTTCAAAAATCCTCTTTGTCTCTGGCACTCTGAGATGGGATTCGGACCCATGACCTTTCGCAATTCAGGCGACAGCTGAGCTACCCAGAACCTTGTTAGGTTCTGGGTAGCTCAGCTAAAAATCTTCAATTCGTTCGTTTAGTCCTGTTGGACTGAAGATTTTTTCAAACCCTTGTTTATTTTTCGCTTCTACAGACCGTTTTGCATAATTGTTCAAGCAATCCACCCAAATAACCGAATATTTTTACAATTATTTAGACAATTTTCCATTTACATTGTTATTCTGAAAAATATTTTTAATGACATAAGTTTAAAAGATCCACTTTGTCCCTGGTATTCTGAGATGGGACTCGAACCCATTTTTCAGTAATTAATTAATTTTTCATTAAGAATATTTCTCAGCTTAGCATTGTGAATACAAAATTCATCAAATATATAAATCAGAACAAATTTTCATTTTTATCGAAAGTTTAAATATTTGTAAAACTATTTCTATAGCTTGTTTGGGTGGATTGCCTGAATATTGATGAAAATAAGCTCTGTAGTAACGAAAAAGTAACAAGGTCTGTTAGGTCTAAGGTAGCTCAATGATTAGAGCAGTCGTCCTGATTGCGAAAGGTTATGGGTTCGAATTCCATCTCAGAACGCCAGGGAAAAGTGTTTTTTAAGCATTTTTTATTAAGAATATTTTTTAATATAGCATTTTGAATGTAAAATTGATGAAATATAATAATTGTGCCCGGAAAATACTTGATAATTCGGTTTAAAGCTAGTCTTACAAGAAGGTAAGTATTTTATGTGTGATAAAATATTTTTTGTGTTTATGATGATGTTCGAATTTGTCTTTTCGTTAATCTGCCATGGAAATAAGTTTTCAATATGCAGGTATATAAATTGATATTTTATCTATAAAAAGGTCTGGTTTGAAAAAGTTTGCACGTATGTGATGTGGCAATGTAATCGACAGCTCGGACGGCTGTCACTGCATACGACACTAGCCAGCAATATTATTCTAGTGCACGGAGGTAATAAAGTCGAATGGATAAGGCTAATAAATCTGTGTTCTAAATTTTAAATGTGTTCTAGCGTTTTTTTTTTCGTTGTATTGCAACAGAACTTTTGTTATGCTAGTGTTTGAATAAAAAATTGGGTAACTTTTTTTTGTTACAATTAAACATACACTTTAGTTTTTAAAGAATGAATATCTAAGATATAAAGGTCTCGTTACTTTAAAAATATATTGGTTATTTTTCATTTTCTTGTAATGTTATACTTTAGGTTTGTAGTTTAATTTTATACTTTTCTGATCATATTATCAATGACCAGCAGATTGAAGAAGTGGCCGCTGGAAAAAAGAATTTAATGCCCTAATTAATTATTCATTAAAATACCTTTTAATATTTTTAGTTGTTTTATATTCGCTCAAATATGATTAAGTTTTCGTGAATCGTTGACTTCACGTAATTAATAATATAGGTACTACAATTATGTAAATGTAGCGACATCTTAAATATATGTATAATTTATTTGTATCAAATTAAAACTATAATAATAAATTTACGGCATAATAATAAATTTAAAACTATAATAATTAATTTAATAATAAATTTGGAATCAGTTTGGCCACCGTTTCATTTAACATAATATTTATTTACATTTTAGATTTTTTATTATGAATAAATGCATTATAAAGTTGGTTTTAAGTCATATATTAAAATGTTTGTAATCTTTTATAAAGAAATTTCATTTTTTGAAAAGATAATCACATCAAGCCTATAAATATCCCCACCGCTGGGGCAGCAGCCTTCCTTATAAATGGAATCAAATAGGGATAACTGGCCATAATTTGTACCATAACATACCACGCGGGTTCAGAATGGATTAGTGGGTAACTACACTACAAATGCAGCCGGTACCAACGACTTAAGATGCCTACCGAAGTAAAGAAGAATAAGTAACTTTATTTCGCCAGAGGATTTTGGCAGTATTTTCTCAAAAATAAGGTCTAAAATCATAGAAATTTAACGACATATAAATCGTCAAATTTTCACGATTCCGATTTCCCTAAAGTCTAGTTTAAAATAAAAGAGAGACAATAAAAAAGGTTTATTGCAAAAAAGGCTTACTCGTTTACACTGTAACCTTTTTTCGTTACTTTTTTACAACACTGTTCGGTTTATAGTACGTCATGATCGTATTTTTCAAACAAAAAAGCGTTAATAGTCTCATAACTGTTTTCCGGTCACAATCCACTCCATAATTGCTACTTAAACATGTCATTTTCTGCTTTATGCCAACCATTTGCATTGGTGTTTTTGGATCTCATTTTTTATTGTGATATTACACAGGTACGTCTATTTTCGTTTATATTTAAATATAATATGCATATGTTCTTAAACGTGGTAGCTTATGTCCTGCCAGAGAATGTAATTGTAATCATGCCCTGAACTTAAAATATCGATGTAGGCACTTAACAACTTAAAGCCAAGTTTTAGTGCGTACTCACTTGAATTCATATAAATTACAGGGAAGTGCAAAGTTCGATTTAGTCATAGAAAAAGCACTGGGGCTAGTTTTCTAAATTTTGCTAGTTAATATATAAATCGTTCCATGCCATATGGGCTATATGAAACCTTGCCTGAAATAAAGAGAAAATTTTCCATGGATATTATGTACTTACTCGATAGTAAGTCCTCGCTCTCGATAATTTTAGTATATGTACATTCCCATATTCATGAAAACCGTTGACCAATTAATTTTTAATGGATATAGAAGTTAGGACGTTCAAAATTCTTAGAAATGACGGAAAACGAGAGTCCTTGGAATTAGTAACTCGGCCACGGCATTTGTTAATGAATGTGAAAGTTTTATGAATTAATCTGTATTCGGTTTAGTTTAATGGAATTGTAATTTTCATATTACAAATTCTGAGAATCAAAGGCCTCAAAAGTCAAATGTACACAAAAAGTTCAAATGCTAAATAGGTTTATTACGATATTAATGAAAGTAGTGAAATTATAATAGTCTTTAAGTATAAATATTTATTTTATTCGAGGTCAACCATCATTCTATTTGAAGTCATTCCTCTATTGTTAAACTTTGTTAGCTTTCTTACGATTTAGAGATTAGTCTAAGAAAATATAATGTATAATATTAGTAAGTCCAGATTTCTTAAGGTCTTTTGAGTGTGAAGCATGGTTCCATCCCATTTGCTAGAAACAAATGGAATCATTATTTTTACTGTTCTCCTATAATATTGTATTATCCATAATTGCATTTCAGATTTGTTTAATAACGTAAATAAACAATTTCCTGTATTAACCCTATGCAATTATGTTTTTTTAATTTATTTACAGGTTGAGGCACGTTCCAGTGAAGCAGTATCTATTCCTGGTTGGTTCAATAGTATTGAAAATTATGTAAATAATGTATGTATTGTGCTGTTTTTTAATTATATTATTTAATTTCTGTAATATAATTATTACTTACTCAGATTGGGGCTGCGCCGCTTTATCCAAGAGTAGCTCTTTAAGATAAAAACGTTATTATAATGTACTAACTGTTTTCCAATAATTTCGCCTGTGTAAATAATACATCATATGCGGGTAATACCGCATATGATGTAGCTTCTAAATAATTTTCATAATTGCATCAGTATTTTCGAAGATTATCCCTACATACTTGTGATGCGACTAGTGTCCTGTTTTAACTCGAGTCACTTGAGTGGACTTTTCAAACTCGTACTCGACTAAAAAAAATATCACTTGAGTTATCCGAGTCAACTCGGCACATCAAGTTGATTGTCTTGCTACTAGATGTCACTTCGCTACTCTATTTTATTACGCTTATTTTTTATCTTCTTGATTACTTAAATGAATAATGCCTATGTCAAAACTCTTGTAATGGATATTTTATTTATATTCTATATATATTTGTTTAAAATTACTGAAAAATCACACTGAAAACCCGAGTATGTAGTCATACTCACTCTAGTGAGTGAGGTAGTTAATTGGCTCGAGTGATTCAGTCACTGATCACAGAATCCTACTCGAGTTGCATCACAAACAAACAAAGTTAGGATAGAAACTTTATCTCTTTATAATAATTATATAGATTAAGGCTAAATATTAAAATAAAGATATTCTCTCAGTTGACTGAAATATATTATGAAATTTATATTAGCGTGGTTGAATATAAGAAAAACCTTTTCAGAATTTAAGAACGATAGAAATACCACGTGGCGTCGTTGATAATCAAGGAGGCGATTCAATAATAAGAAAAAAGAATGCTAGAAAAAAACGAAGAAGGTTAGTCAAGAAAGTTACAAAGCGTTTTGAAAATGGAATGCCAAATGTAGAAGTATATGAAGTAGAACAACGCAAAAAAAGAAAGAAGAAAAAGAAAAGTCGCAAGATATTCGAGAAGGCAGAACGCGATTTAGGTGTAGATTCAAATTTATCCGTTTCTCGTGAAAAGTCAAAAGATTCCAGAAAGCCTGTGGATATTATAGTGCACATTAAAATGAGCGAATGATTTAAAAAGCCTTTATATTGATTTTCTAGTGAAACCTAGAGCTAATCAAATTTATCACACTTGTTACAGAGAAATAACACTATGTAAGCGTATTAAAATTTATAACCAATACTGTCGTTTCATTTGTACTAAAATCATTATTACCAAAAATTTATCTCACTTGGCATACAGCCATTTGCACAAACATCCATTATAATTGTCATTAGTTTAATGCCACATTACAAATGCAAATTTTCAAATTTAAAACATTAATTAGAGCTTAGTTGTCTTTAAACCATGATGAACGTTTCTGCACTGACCGATAGTTTAATAATTTTAATAAGTACTTATAGACAATACTGAGAAAATGATATCGAATTGGAATTTGAATATGACTTAATAATAATTAAAGAAATAAATAATAAATTTATAAATTGCCTTTGTTGATGGTTTTTAATTCTTCTTCCAATTCAAAAACTCTATTTCGCTCTTGTCTACTTATCTTAGTCGTAAGCTAATAGGAAATTAGTAATATACTTTTTGAATTATTTTATTTTAAGTTCTCTGTAATACTAGCAATGAACATAAGTAGTAAGTATCAAATACTCAAAATTACGCGGGTGCTTTATCCGTTTTTAATATTTTAAAATTTACACTATACGGATATCTTGGTACTTTTATTTCATCACTTTATTTAAAGAGCTATGTGTTATATAAGAGATGTGTTTTTACGAGTACTTCTATAAGTGATAGTTTGTTAGGATACACATAAAATAAAAATAAATTTTTTATCACCTGTAGTAAGTACCTGACTGCCAGTGAACAGAAGATTAAAGAAATTTGTAAAATTTGAAACCTTAATGCTTTTATGGTAGGCTTGAAAATAAATTGCGATGTTTTTACATAATATGGTGGCTGCTATGTGTACAAAAAATACAGTGCATGCGGTGTGTGAAAGAATTTATTTTATAGTACTTTTTACCGTAGTATAATTTGTTTCGGCAACAACTTAGTAAACGTTCTCTCCTAAGGTCAACTCTATATTTATACCAAGTCGTATTTAAATCGGATTTGCCTGTTTAGGCGTAACAGACATACAAAGTAACTTTTGTACAAGCATTATTTCAAGGGATTCTTTTACAAACCGAGAACTGTAGTGACACTCGCTGTCAAAAACTTTTATAACAATCTCTGAGGAATTTTAAGTTAAAAAAAGATTTTAGAGTAGTTTCACCGCAAGGGGATACTTCGGTGATGACATGTTGGAACGACGTGAAGTGTGATTGCTTCTTTGATATAAATTTGTTTTAAATAGAGAATCGCGTTGAAGCATGTTTAATGAGGAGTCAAGAACTTAATCAAATTGTTTAAGTATATGTGGTAACATAGCCATAGCTAGATATTGAAACATATATATCGATTCGGAGTTTTAAACACACTTCAAAAACTTATTTTTATTTGAAAGGGCTATTTACGAGGTGTTTTATTCAAATTTTATCAAAATTAGTAAGTAGTTACGTTTACATAACAAAATAACTGGAAGTACCATATCGTTTAATTCCCGTACTTACCCGAATTGCTTACTTTTCTCTTACTTACTTACCCGAATTCAATAATTGTCTGCACCGTTTATTATATAAATATATATTATTATTTATATTACATTACTAACATCTTTTATTACAATAAAAAAAAAACTAAATAAGCGATATATAATAAAATCTCTATTATAAATTCCACCCTCTATTATATTATCTATTATAACGCATATTCGCCTCTCCAAAAACAAATAAATAATAAATCGCTGTACTAAAAATATAATAAAATATATAATAGTGTGATGTGTGTGAACTATTCTTAAGAAATTTGAAACAATATAAGAAACGGAGTACGACCAGAGTCCTATGGAAAGTAAGTCCATAAAATTTTTCAACTCATCAATCATTTGAATATTCTCCAATAATTTTATAACCGCCTTTTTAGTTTTTTTATCAGATTATCAAATAAATTTTAAAAATTTAGAGTTCTGTGAAACAATAGGCCTAGATCAATATAGAAAATAAGATTGAAAATTGAGACACGAGAAATATAGTAAATAGATTTATTCAATAAGATTTTGTTGTATTGTGTTCATTAGTTAGTGATTTATTGTCGTTCGAATGTAAAGATTTATTTTTGTATTTCTTGTGTTTCTTTTTATTCGTCCTCTTGAGTTTCATCTGTAGTCGCTTCATCAATTGAGGGATGCTGCCATTTTCATTGTTAGAATTCGCATACTTTTTTTTAATTTCTGTTAGTAAATGTTCAAGTACACTTTCGGTTACTAACTCGACATGGCGGGCGTACTGAAAAAAATATAAGTTTTATTACTGAATAAATTAATTAATTGGCTACTAATTGAGTTAGATTACAAACACAATGAAATATGTTGTCAATACATCATGAAATATGTTGGAAATGGTAACTTATATTTGAACAGTAACTATGTAGTATTTTTTGGTTTAAATACATTCTCGGTAGCTTTAATTTTAGCGAAATTAACTTGAGATTCATAATTTGTGGCGGCGGCCATGATGAAGCATCGTGTGACATCACATTTTAATAAACTAAACATTAACATCTTTGTTGCGACTACAACCAGTAACCATGTTTATTGAAATGTGACGTTACTGGTTGTTGTCATTGGACAATTTTAATTAACGGCTGGAAACATATATTTTCTTTATTAAATGACACTTATTAAAGAAAAATAAATCTAATAGTGGTTTAGTATGATCATATGAAAGTTTTCAAATACTTTTTACAAAATAGTCAAGCAATTATCCAGGTAACAGCATATAATAGTCGCAGCAGGTACTAAAAATTAAAACTACATACTTTGTTGTTTTGTTTAACAATCAGCCTTGAACTCGTAGACGAGCATAGCGCTTAGATGTTATAAGCTTAGATGTCCAATGAAATAAAACCTTTATTACCTTTGGAGAAGGTTTTGTTTGATTTGAACTCTACGCTGCGACATCACTGTGCTCGATATTGAGTTCGTCGCTGTTTTTTACAGAATATTCTAAATAAATTGGTGATAATTCTTTTGCACAAATTGGACTATTTTTAGTCATGTCTATTGATTTTAATTGGTTCAAAGAGATCTAGTTAGTCTTATAATAATAAATAAATACTAGATATGACGAGCTCGATGGCGCAGTGGTTAGCACGATCGGTCTGCGAGACGGTTGGTAAGCAACTTTCGCAAGGGTCGGTCATAGGATGGGTGACCGAACATTTACTATCTCGATTTCCACCTTACTTTCAGGAGGCTTATTAAGCCGTTTATCCCTCAACATCTGCAGTCGTTAATACCCACTGTTCATACCCGCAATGGGCCCATTCTCCCTATCCGATTTGACTCGATTTTATCCATAGGCAAGACTTAAGCTTCAACAATAGCGACATTAATAGACTCGTGATGATGATGTTCAAACATCACATAAATAGCTCAGATCCCAAATTAGGTAACAAAAGCGCTTGTAATAATTCCCATAATAAGGCTATACTATTCTATGATAACATTCTTAAAGTCGACGTCGATCTTAGCGCTTTTAGCGTTTCGAACTCTAGGTTTTATTTCATTGAAGCTGAGATTCAGCTATATGAGCGAGTTTGGTGCTATTTTTTAATAGTAAAGCTGAAACAAGGAAGGTAATTAAGGTATTACAACACCCAGATCAGGGACAAAATAGAAAAGTTTATTTTCTACTTTCCCAGGCATTTTCATCGGAATTCGAACGCAGGAGCTCTGAGATTACGACACTGAAATTGGTGTGCAAGTCAGTTATCCTACGAGGTCTTAAACAAAATTTAAACCGTTATTTTAACATTTTTATCATAGTATATCAATGAATGCTAAATGTTGCAAATGCATGAAATTATTATTAAATATATGGTGATCATTATTTCTTTGTTTCAACATAATTTCACGGTTTACTTGACTATGAACTTGAGGTAAAATTAAATGAAACTACCATTAACTGTAACGCAAGCAATTGGAAGAAACGGGCATGAAATAACGACCCAAGCTCAAGATAATATCAAAAGACTCTTTTTACAACAATTGAAAAATCTCCATATTCTTTCTTACCCTTTCTTTGTCATTGTGAACAAAGTCACTGTAATAAGATAAATCGTCGAAAAAAATCTCGTTTTCATCCTTTATAGCAGTTGTTTGACTCTGCAAAAGGATGTGAAATTTTCAGGTCATTTAGATTATTTTCTACTTAATCAAAAAATGAAAGCAAAGACATTGAAGAAGTGTATATTCCTAATAGGTTTTTTTTTTAAAGTTCGAGTTTAGTAATTAAAAAAGCAATTATAATAAAGTATTGTGATTTTTTGTAATGTAAGAATCGTGTTCGAAAAGTTAGTTAATTAATAATCTTAATGAAAACTGCTATTCACCAGCTTCAGGTACTCTGAGTTTGGACTCGAACCCAATCCGGGCGATTGCTCTAACCGCTACCTATGACCCAACAGGACTTACGCTTATTTTCAAGCACTTGTTACTTTTCTCTACTAGTGAGCGTATTTTCATCAATGTTCATGCAATTCACTCAAACAGCCGTAAGTAATATTTTACAAATATTTTAAACCTTGCCTGATTGAATATGGTGAGAGTAAGTACCTGGCGCTGGTGGATTTTTTAAGCATTTTTCATTAAAAATATTTTCCAGGATAGTATTGTGAATGCAAAATAGATCAAATGTTATAATGAGTTCTATTAAATATTAAAATATTGAGATTGTTATTTATCTCAGTCTGAAACTACTCACGCCTTTAATATGCAAGTCCTTGGCAATTATTTCTAAAGAAAGCAACACAAGCACGCAAAGCGACAACATTTTGAAATATACTAAAGATTTGCTGACATTGTTAATAGCAAGTAGTATTGTTCTGTTTAGTGGAAATTGTTTTCCAAACAGCGATTCTGTTTTGGACTTTTATACGATAAAAGAGTTAACGGGGTTTTAGTTTTACTCAAAGCAGTTTACGGTTATAACGACAAACTTTGTTGTACATCAAATGTTGCGTTACAGTTGAAATTGTTAGATATCACCTTCTTTTTATATGGGTGTATAAAACAAAATCTGTAATAACCTTGGAATCCAAGAGTTATTGAATAATGATGCTTCATTTGGCATACTCGCCCTCGCCCGTCAACTCTGGAAAAAGTCTCAGTCTTCAAAAATAAGTATTTTAGAAGCCATTTATTTTAATAATTCATGATCTAAATATACAAGATACAAGCATCATATATTTGCTAAGAAATGTTGTCCTAAAATTCGTAACTGAAATTTAATAGTACGCGAACGAAGTAAAATAAAAGGAAGGATATGATATTTTTGTATTATTTACTAACAATCTTAATGGCCGCAATTGAATAATATATTACTGTATATAGTATAACTGATTGAAGTGGCAATCGATTTTTTTACTAGGTAGTGCACGCATTTCAAGTCCATATTCGCATTAATTTTGTTTTACAGTAGGATTTTATAGACATATCTATATTGTCTATTATGTTTCTAAGTATATAATATAAAGAGCTCTTGAAAGTTAAAAAAAAATAAGACAGTTAAAATCCATGAAGGAATCGTGCTCGATCAGCCATATAGAAAGGATCCAGTTGTGACTTTAGAGGACGTAATGGTGCTTCTTTTCGCACTGTTGGTCTGACAGGACGCAAAGGACGCCCCTTATTCTGAAAAAAGATAGGATATCTAATCAGTAAATCCAAAATAATAATAAAAAAGCTATGAAGAGCTGATTGGGATTAAAATAAGCAAAAAAGACTATCTGTTTAAGGTAGCAGTTAACACAATAATTATACTTACGTCTTTGTGGTCTTTGTGGTGCCTATTACGTGATTCACGGAGTTTCCTCTCCAAATTTTCGAGTATAGTTTGATAATATTTTCTTCTCTCATGACTAAGTAGGTCATCGTGGTCATTATGATTTAATGCTCCCTTTTCTACCATATCCTGTCGCCTTTTTATGTCGACATTTGAATATATATCTCGTAGCTTATTTATATTACTATTATATGTTTTTCTTTGCTTTAAAATATCATTTTCTCTAAACATGTTTTTGGGTAGATTTTTCTTTGCAACAATTTCATATTCTTGTCCTGGATCTGATCTTCTTAAGCCAAATATGTTTCCTTTATTGTTCTCGTTATTGTGCAATAGCGCATTTTTATTTTTCATCAATGGTCTATTTTCCCGAGTGATATCAAAATTCGAATTTTCATAATTTGTGGCAAAATTATCTTGTTTGTGTGAAAATTCGTCAATTTTATGGTGTAATTTTTTTGCCTTGTGATTATTGTTTTCGTATTCAGAATATAAATTTTGGTTTGTATTTAAATTTTCATTCATTTCTAGGCCAACAATATCTGTTTCAAATGGATCTGTGATTCGACGATTAAGAAAATCTTTAGGGCCAACAACCGAGTCATAGATTTTTCTAATTTTTGCATCAAAAATTTCTTTTTTAACTTCGTCGAGTTCAATATGTTTCACTTCTTGTTCCAATTTATTTAGTAAATGCATTAATTTGATATCTGATTTCTCATATTCTAAACCACTTAAACTATCAGGCATTAGTATTGGTTCAGATACAGTAGAATTTATTTTATTGCTTAAATAATAATTAGTCTTCATAACTTTTTCTTCAGCTGAATTCAAAATTCGTTCGGATTTTATATTGGGTTGATTCGTTGGATAATTAGGTGTAGAAAAAAATCCTCCTTGACTTTTGAATCGGTTTCTTCTGATATTAATGTAGTCATTAACAAGATTTTTTACACTTGAGAAGTCTTTTCTTGGTAGAACGCTCCGCTTATAGGTATTATCTCCTCTTTTACTTAGATCAAATATTGGTACCTTTGAAAATAAACTTGTTTTCTGCAATTTAAATGTATAAATATTAATCAATTATCAATAAGTGAAGATATTATGATGTCTACAGTCTTTTTCTATTTAACGAATCTTAAAAGGCTTTCAGTAATTTTTAATAGACTTCAAACAAGGAAGGAAGTTCTCAATTCGTCGAAATCTTTTTTTATGTATATTACTCGAAGAGCTTTGGATCAATTCGGTAATTGCAAAGCATGTACTACCCAGGCGTTCCATTTAGAATTTGGTGATGGAATCCCAAAAAATTGAGGTTAGATTTAAAGATATTTTCAACTTATCGTCGTATGTTTTCTCTTTATCAACATATTTTTACTACATAAAGTTTCATAAATATATAAACTGCCGTAACATAACATATTTTTCATGTTTTCTAGCATATTTGAAGTCTGTTTTACTTCTTAAAAAAAAGTTTGTGGTAAACACATATATGTTTTCTGAGAAAAAGGTTACCTTAGGCGAGTTGTACTGCAAAAGATGATTAGTAATGCTTAGACGCTTTGAAACATTTGGGAAGATCGGTTTTCTATCAAATCTTCGCTCTTCTACATCCCGAAATACCTTAACTCTGAAAAGAATATTATTTATTATATACTAAATTATCATATTAATACATATATATTTAAGGATCTGTAATATACTGGATGATTTTTTTAGAAAACATATCTATGGAATTAGAAAGATAAAATGCTACTCACGGCTTGGATATTCTTTGCTGACTATTTTTAATATTGCCAATTAGACTATGAAGATTTGTCTGCAAAAAAAAATACCGAAGAATCAGTGTTATATTTTCTAAATATAAAGCTTTAATTAAGCGACTTAGTCTTATTCATGTTTTTGTCAAAATCCTTGATCCCAATTTAGATCAAGGATATCGTGCAAACAAGATTTAAATTAATTATTTCTTTTTGTCAAATAAATAAGGATGATGACAGGGTAACAAATAGAAATTCTATTTAGCCCGTCAGTCAGATTTTACATATATACTTGATTAATATTTTTAAATAAGGATATACAAAAATATTTAGTCGTCATTCCTATTATGTTTTACTTGGTTTTGTGGATACTTTTTATAAGTAACTGTTTTTCTATGACTCTAAATGCTAACAAAATAGAACACCAGATTAGAATGAGCAATGCACTACAATGATAACTTACTGCTTCACGGAGATAAGATGAATGACCAACCAGCGAATTGTTACCAAATGGACTATCTAATTCAAATATGTCCGAATCAGGCTGCCTTTGAAATCTGAAAACATTTATTTTTTCAATATGGCGCATCGCTGTGACGCTTTATAGAACTATACGACGATTCACCTTTAGAAAATATATCATTGATTTTAGTGAAAAGAAAAACTGAATACATACATTAAAAAGACTAGTTCCCCGTTCGAGAATCGATCGTTTTAAATCATAAAAATAACATTTCTTCTACTTACCGATTGTAAGTAGATCTTAAGCAGTTAATGTTTCTCATTCGTTTTCTTAACGTCCGGGTTCGATTTCCGTCTGTTAATGGTCAATAGTGATTCAACTACTTATAACTAATAGTAACAGTTCTAATTAAGGATAACAGTTCTTATTACTAGAGTATATAAATATCGATACCTGTCACCAGTCACCATTGATTTGCGAAGAAGACATTGCACTTCTAATATCAAGTTGATATTCGTACTATAATCTCAAAATGTAAGTAGTTGAGCCACCATTGAGATACCAATATTACGTAAACATTTACAGAATTAAGGCTCTGAACTGAGAGCTAGTTTTTTTTAATTATTTCTACTTTAGATATGGATTTTACTAACGTGCTGGGTGGTACCAGTTTTTCTGGTGGAGCATCTTGAACACTGAATATTGGTAACACAACCATTGCCGGCTTACATCTATAATATATAAAAAAAATATTATTTTGGTGTCTAAACACTATTTTGTTCAATGACATATTTTTCTATTTTAAAGTCTCTTTGTGGTGGCCAGTTCGACATTTAAAACAAGTTAAAAAACCGTCCAAGTGCGAGTCGTATTAGCACACGAAGGGTTCCATAACCATTATTCATTAAAAAAAAACACAAAATACAATCACGTTTGTCACAAAATACAATTCTATGGAGTTGTTCGAAATTTTCAAGGTTATAATACATTTAGTCAACTATTACTCGTAAACTTGTAAAGCTAACTTAAGTGTGATAGTTTTCCTTTCAAATTCGTTATATATAGGTATAGGTACTACTGTCGTAACGTTTGAATGTTTACCAAAGACGTTTTTTAGTTGGACACACTTGACTCTAAAGAAAATTAGTTCTTTAAAGCTTAATACGTCACAAATGATTTTCCCACATCCCCAGTGTTTTTGAAAAACCTATCCAATGAAGCGCCATACTATGGAGAAGACGAAAAATATTATCATTGCATTACATGTAGGGGAGGTAACCTATTCGTTTTTTTTAAATTTTATTTTACCACTTTGTCGGTGTTATTAACTTGTGTACTTATGCCAAATTAGAACGTTCTAGTACCTACACAAAGATTTTTTAGGTAAGCCGCGGAAGGACGGACAGACGGACAGATATTGAAACTATCTATATAAAGGTTACTAGATTAATACTCATGTTTTAAAAGTTTTAGTACGGAATTTATTTTATGGGTTTAAATCACTTTAATCCTTTAAAAGCTTTCATACAATATATTATATAATACTAGCTGACCCGGCAAACGTTGTTTTGCCATATAAATTATTTGTATGTAATTTCTAGTGTAGACAAAAAAAAAAATAAGGGTGGACAACCCTTATCACTAAGGGGTATGAAAAATAGATGTTGGCCGATTCTCAGACCTACTCAATATGCTCACAAAATTTCATGAGAGTCGGTCAAGCCGTTTCGGAGGAGTACGGGAACGAATATTGTGACACGACAATTTTATATATATAGAGATATCTTCCTTTGCATCTGCTAGGGGTAAAAGACTTGTTTTACTTTGACTTAATCGTAAAGGTGGTGTAAGAACACATGTCAAAATTAACAATATATTAATAAAAATCTCAATAATATAGCATTAAGTGGGTTTTGGAATATTTTTATAATTATTTTGTTTATTCAACTACCTTTTCTGGTTGCAGGTGGTATATTTTGCTAGTGTTGTTGCAGATGTTGATGTTGGTGGTGATCGATCAACTAGAAACATATAGTGTATTGATGAATCGTTATTAAAACAGCATTGGATTTATTTTTTTCGAATGATCCAGCAGTTGTCTCTCATATAGGAGTAGGTAGATCGAATTAGGCTAATTGATCTGAATGTCTATATAAATGTGAATTTTTGTTCAGGATTTATTGATTTTTTTTTTGTGTCTTAAATAGTAAATGTATAAAAATTTAAGTAAAAGTTTCTAAAACTGTTATAAATTCAAAGAATGAATTATGGGATAAATAGTGTTATAAATAAATTTGAATGCTTTTGTAATGCGTTCAACTTTAATAAAAGCAATAAATTGGTTATTGGTTATGGTGTTACCATAACCAATTTTCAGTTGAGACTTGAAGTACTTTCTAGAAAATCATCCTACCTACTCCGATCACCGATAATAAACTGAACTGTATTATATTTTTTGATTACATACTTTCGTTATTTTCATAGCAGAGACAGTTCTCATCTTCATCGTAGCCTGGAGGGCAGCCACATTGAGTAGTGTAACCAACTTCAGTGGGTGGGTTCGTGTTGTATACGGGCTCACCATGTTTGGGACGAGACGATAAGTTGCAGACCACTATTACAATCTAGGGAAGCAAATACATTAGCAACATATAATAGATTTGTCATTCTCAAGTTGCATGCAAAAATATACAGGGTTACTTGTAAAATGCCAGTCACCTTGCAGAACTGGATAGCTAATATTAAAATACATTGAACATATAATAGATCTGTCATTCTCAAGTTGCATGCAAAAATATACAGGGTTACTTGTAAAATGCCAGTAACCTTGCAGAACTGGATAGCTAATATTAAAATACATTAAACATATAATAGATCTGTCATTCTTAAGTTACATGCAAAAATATACAGGGTCACTTGTAAAACACCAGTAACCTTGCGGAACTAGATATCTAAATGGTCTATGTAATGGTACTAAAAGATTGTATCTCTTAATGGGAATATCGACGTAATTCACTTCTATTTTGATCGTTCCCGGAACTATGCAAAGTAATTGTTAAATAATGAATGTTTATTAAAAAACATAGTTTTTAAATTGGTAAATATATGCATATTTCGTTCTACTCTATTTTTATAGATAGTGAAAACAAAATCACTATCCGCTGTCCGTATGCTGAGATATTTATGAAAAAATATAATCAATTATAACATCGTCTACTGCTATTTGTAAACGATGTTCTAATTGAATTATTTACTCACATTTAAAATTACGTAGGCTTTCTTACTATAACTGTATGTAGTAGAAGCTGAAATACCACAGCCAACATGGGTGCTTTTGGCGTATATCATTTCCAAATATATTTTTGGTAAAGCAGATGCTCTGTTGGAGATAATAAAAATACGATTAACAAGTGCAAACATAGTAAAAAAAAAACAAGAGTATATAGGTGATGAAAATTATAAAATAAGTTGTTGTTGTACAAAATGATGTGATATGATGTGTAAGTGCAATATGGAGTTGAAGTATATTGTGAAGGTATTATATTTCTGCTGTCTCATGTGCATGTACTGCTTGAAAGTTTGTGCGGTATTAAATGAGTAGTGTAATGTTCTAGTATAGTGCGAATACAATTAAAGTATTGGTTATAAGAAATATTAAGGGATTGGTTTATTTTACTCACATAAAAAAGTAAGTAAGTAAGGTAGAAAAAGAAGTCAAATTTTTACAACATTTTTAATAAATAGAAATCAGCTTGTCTTAGTGCCATCACAGCACTCAGAAAGTCATTTGTGATGCTTAAAAGAACTGCAGGTACTCTTTAATAATAATATAAACTGGAAGAAGCAACCACACGCTCAGAGTGAAAAAACACGGAAGGCATCGTACTCAATATTGGGTAACTTGTGGGTTGAAGAAGCAGAAGCATGTATTAGTTATGATTAAATAATTAGAAATAGTAATTGCCTGTTCTTTAGATTAATTTCTCTACAAATAGCTACAAACTATATTTTACAATATACGCACTGTAACTGACACGAAGTTACAATGCATATATACCTATGGTACGAATCCCGGAGTAATAGAGTTTCGGCCCTCCAGAAATAAATATTTATATATTTTTTCTGTGGTCTTATTTTATCAGGGATTTTTATTTAGTGTTAGTTGCTGATTTAGTATTAGTGTCTAGACGTATATTGAGCTATATACTAAAAAAGATACTAACGTTGACCAATCAGGATACTGTAGAATAGTTTCTGCAGTCACATAATCCTTTCTGCTATACCAAGATTTAACAACAGCAGTCATAGCATGTAAAAGTTTTGATTGCATTGCGTTTGATGAATTATATTCTGTTTTAGAGAGTGGCTCCCATGAAGGATACCGGAAGTTACAGGATCCTATTATTTGTCCAGGGTCCCGGAATTTGGCTGAAAGATAAAGCTTTTGTAATAATTATTCTTAAGCAAACTTATATCAAATTAGCTAGGTATCATAATGTGATTCTAATCGCAAGCTCCTCGATACCCCAGATACTCAAATAGTTATTTAATGACAAATAGTTATACGCATAGGTATTTACACTTCGTTCATACGAAAATGAATTGTAAGAACACTTCACTTTGTTCACTCTGTATTTCTGCAATGCATGTGATCGAGAATTGCCCCGACCACAGATAGACATAAACTGCCCAGACAAAGAAAAATCTCGGAAGTGTTTTGGACACCGCACACGACGGGATTACTAATACTTGCCACCGCGTCCATTCTACAGAGTGGACTATGGCTGCTAAACTCTTTAATAGAGCAATAAAATTTATTCAGTGTAACAACGATCGCAACTCAGCTAACATGAATTTATCTCCTTTATAAACGGACTTTCCACCGTTGGGCTCACACAGGAGCCCTATGTGGGAGATGGATTGGTAATGTAATCAGTACCAGGACTCAATATCCACCAAATTAGGCGGTCCACCGGAAACTGGTCCAGTACCAGGTGATTCAAAATTTTCTTCGGCTAACCTCTGTGTTATAAAAATTGACACATTTCACCCGTTCAATCACCTTTGCTTCAGTTTACGTTGAGTTACGAGACATACAATTGCCCGAATTGATCATCTGGTACAATCCATCCAGAATCACAGTTTTGTTTTCGGCGAAGACCTGAACGGATAGAGTCCGCTTTAGGGTAGCACAAGATCTAACCTTAGAGGTGACGAGGTAGTGGATTTCATCGTAACTAATGACCTCAACGTATGTAGCACTGGCACAACTCCCACATTTCAGACTACATCACATAACGGTCAACAAATAAAGTCTATAATTGATATCACATTGGCATCTAACCAGATATTCAATGACATTTACAGCTGGCAAGTAAATTTGAGCATCTACCCTTCCTCTCAACACAACGCCATTGACTTTGTGATAAAAACTGATCACGGATTAGATTCTTCGTCCCAACTGACGTTTACTTATGAATATAAATAAGACAAAGCCCATTGGATTGCCTTTGAAAGAAAATTTCGACTCTATTTTGGCGGAAGTAAACTAATCCCGGCGCGAACTACCTCTCAACAATATGCAAACACGATCGAAACTTTTGGCCATATTACGTGCATGCAAATGAGCCGAACAAGAGAAGCACAATAGCACAGTAATATACTCGGACTCAAGGTCATCTCTCGAGGCAATTCCGAACTGCACTAACACCCACCGGTTGGTAGCAGAAATATGTACATGCCACAATACTGTGGCATTCTGCTCGCCTAAGATACGCATGGGTCCGAAGCCACATTGGTATTACTGGCAATGAAGAGGCTGATGGTGCAGCAGGTCAGATTGCCATCCATCCAGTGTAGCCCGGATTATAATCAAGTCGTATAATACGTTTACTACATAGAAATACCACAGAGATAGCCTAAATGAGTGGAATTAGCGATACGTAGCAGCAACACAAGGAGCTGTAACAAGAATAAAGCTAGCTCTCCACTATTGACGATTGTAAAACATTGATAGTTAAAACTGTGATCTCTTAGAGTTAGTTCAATTACGGATAAAAAATTACTACCGATGAACTGTGCTCTTGCGATAATTTGGCTACTTAGAGCCTTAAACACTTGCTTGAGGATTTTCCTAAATACTCCTGGTTACGATTTATATAAACCAACAAAACTATAATCAGACCATTTACGCATACTCTGATAGTCAAGCTGCACTCAAAGCCATACATTCGAGCGTGATAAGTTCGCAACTGGTTAAGAACTGTATAGACAGATTGAATGAACTGGGGCAAAATAATAAAATTATTCTTAAATGGGTACCAGGACGTTCGGGCAAGCGATGACTAGCAAGGGCTGGAGCGCAGAAACTACAAATAGGACCAGCGCCCTTTTATGGTATCCCAAAAAAACATGTGATGCAAATTCTAAAAAATGACATGCAAAAGGATTTAAAAAAATACTGGCAAAAACAGCCGGGATTAAAACACGCTAAATCCCTAATTGAAGGTCATTCACAATATTAGCTGAAGAGCTCTTGAAGCTAAACAAAGCTTAAATACGAACCTTATCTGCACATTGCAAAATGAAACAGACACCTATTTAACATGAAACTTAGTGACATTGCAAATATTGCAAACAGGAATCTCCTGTGTGAATGTGGAGCACTGATCCACAAACGAAACTTACATCTGGGACGACATATAATCTGCCCAGAAGATATAAAATTTCTAAAAGCCAGAAATATTCTAGACTTTTTGAAGTCTGCCGGGCAAAATGAGTTCCTATAGCTCTGGCGGCGAGTCACAATAGATCTTCAAGGTCACAGTGACTACAGTTCTTCAGGGAATTGCATAGCTCCTTATAATAACAAATAATACGATTTATACACCAACAAATATGTCACATCGCCAGAATGGACATATTTAACATTCTTGAACTTATGACCAGTTTTAGAACCGTTCCTGGATTTAACGAAAAATAATGAAAAGTTTTAATAACATAGTGGAATATTTGTGTTGCTATCAGTTCAGAATGGACAAAAGTATACAATAGCTTCTGTCATAGTACAAACAGCGTCTCACACCAAATCTGAGAAAAGATAATAAAAATAAACACTCTAAGTACCAAATAAGACAGAAAAATAGTTATTTAATAATTATTATTTTTTCGCATGAGTAAACAATAGGTAGTGCTATAATGAATAATCCTTACATAAGAAGTATCATGTATAACTAACTTGTAGCTCTGCATAGGTCGTGCATTAGAACGCATTGGTTGGCTAACACCTGAGCGAATGTGGCGAGTTCACTATCCCATTCCTGCAAGTCCAATAAACATGATATACTTATATGTCATGGATAAAGTGTTTAATCGGGCATTTTGTATAATGCCTAATAGGAAAGAGAAATATGATAAAAACTATAGTGTTTACCAAATTTCCCGGGCATTATTTATAATGCACGTGGTCTATTGGACAGAACAATCAAAACGAGGTTTTGCACTATATTTATTTTACCAGTATAATCAGCTTAGCATTAGAATAAACAACATTACAATTATTTTGTAGACATGAAGGAGATATCATACTTAGTTGTAAACTATTATTATTCGAACAGTAATCCACCCTAGGCGTCAGCTGAAAAGCCAAGCTTCAGTCATCTGTGGCTTATTCAAATAATTCCCCAGATGCAAAACCGCTGAATAAATCAGGTATTTACTATTTTAATTATGTTTTCCGAGTAAATATTTTATTTTTAAGTTCAACTTTAATTGATGGGTATTTAAACTTACTAGCTTATTCATCCCATAGGCTTTAGGTAGAGGTTGTTCATTTTGACCCTTTTCTTTTCCAAGAGCCAGTCTTCCTCTGGCACTAGTAAAATAAAAAAATATAATTCTTGAGTCTTGGAAATATAAATAAAACACTGATTATATATATTTAATGTGTTTTTTCCACATAATTCCAATTATTGTGTGAATTTAGGAAAAATAAATCATTAATTGGTCGAATAACATGCGTTAGTTATTTTACGTGCGATATGTTAGAGATGCTATGTATCAATGAAGTGCTTGGTACTAATTGGTCTATTTGCTTTGATCATTAACGCAATCGAAAAGTTCTTTAAAAATTATAATAATTTGATAAGATGTTGTATAAGATAAAGTTGCATTTATAGTACTCACGCGTTTAATAGGCTCATTATTTTATTTGCCAAAATGGTATCCATTGTGACGTTTTGAGGCTCAAAACAATGAGGACCCATTATCCTATCCTGAAAAAATAAATTAGTTTTGGGTTAATTCGAGTTGCTGTATTTTTCAATTCCAAATTTTTACTTTCTGTTATGAGCTTTTTCTAGCGTTTTGTGTCTTATTTTCAAGAGTATACTGACTAATAATGAAATTATATTATATAAAAAATTATATAGTAGATATGACATTTATTTTTTATTTTTAATGAAAAATGCTTTAAAAATCCCCTTTGTTCCTGGCATCCTGAGATGGGACCCGAACCCATGACTTTTCGCAATCCGGGTGACTGCTGGAACAGATCATGGGGACAGGATCAGTCCTGTTCGATTTTTTCAAGCACTTATTACTTTTTCGCTACTTCAGAGCGTATTTTCGTCAATGTTCAAGCAATCTACCCAAACAGCCTAAAGAAATATTTTAACTTTCGATAAAGATGAAAATTTGTTCTAATCATTATATTTCTTTAATTTTGCATTTACCATGCTATATTGAAAAATATTCTTAATGAAAAATGTTTAAAAAATCTACTTTGTCTACGGCACTTGAGATGGGACTCGAATCTACGACCTTTGACGACGCAATCCAGGCAACTGCTCTAACCACTGAGCTACCCAGGACCTAACAGGACTGACTAGTTTTTCAAGTACTTGTTTCATTTTCGCTACATCAGAGCGTATTTTCATATAAGGTAAAACAATATTTTTTTCGTCCTCCGGTCTTCATCCGACTTTGATGACATATACTACACGAAAAACTTTTTTATGATATGATAGTATCATCGAATTTGGATAATATTAGAGATTTTTTCGGAATTTTGTTTTATGTCTCATATTAGATATTGTTAATATTTATGAATACGATATCTTAATAATTTGTTTACTTACAGGATCGTAGTACATACACATAACATGTGAGCCCGGTATACAAGGCGGGTTGTTTACACAATAGTCCGCAATATGGCTTCCAGTCTGACTGACCCTATCGATAACACGTGGGCAATAACAGCTGTGTAGAAACAACGCTACTAGCGACAATAACTGGAAACAATTATTTTTAGATTATAAATAAATAGTATCACTAAAATGAATCTTGTCCGCCTGTAAGTTTATTAAGAGGATATGTAAGCGGTCTAGGTTAGAATATTTCTGTGACTAACTTATTTTCGTTGGTAGAATAGTTTGCGGAGACGACTAATGAAAGTCAACGTCATGTCCATTAGGGATTTGATAAAATCTCTGCTTTCATGGTTTCTCTGTGACAAATATATTATAAACTTTCTGCTTTGCTAGTCTACAGCGCTATTCTGACATAAAAACGGCTCAGAGCTTGATATCAAGTGCAGCGCTTTGCGTGTGTTTTGACATACAGCATAGTTGTTACAGCTTAAAAAATTGGCAAAATGCGAGTTGGACTTGCACTCCGACTTCAAAATGTAATAAAGGTTTTATTTGCTTTATATCTCTGATTCAGTATTGTGTTTGAAACTGCGTTCAACGCAGTATTTTTATCAGAATAACACTGCAGTCTTTTCTTGTCTGTCCTGTAGTGCAATTCTGCTGATTTAAACGTAATTATGGACAGTCAATCGCGTTTCAACTACAACCCTTATGACACAGTTCTTGTTACTAGATCACAAAATAATAAATATATTTGACACCATTGATTTGCAAGGACGACATTGTACTGATAATATTGGTCTTCAGGTACATCGTACTGTACCGGTTCGTCTACCACACTGTTTATTTTGTCTTATGTTTCCGCTTCTTTTTGATCTTAAGGATCATTTCTTTTCAATAGAAATGTCAGTTCGTAAAAAACTCTTTCGGCTACAAGATGGTTATTACTGAATGTAATATTTTTAAATTGTATAATATGTATATAAAATTCAATGTTGTGATATAAATCTATGCGTACGTAAATAAGTCTGCATCTTATCTAAACCCAGAAACGGGGTATGTAATTAAGTGTTTTATTTACTTGCAACTTATTTTCCTTGAAACATAACGAACCACAGCGAATTGTTTTTATATTACCTTTATTTTGTTGTTACAGTTTTCTTCTTTTATCTTAAATATACTTGTCAAGCTTAGTTAGCCTTTTCATTTAACTACTATCTAAGCTAGGTCAGATCCGTACAAAGCCAAAATGCGAGTATTTATGATTCTATTGAGATGTGATTATTACATAATCTAAGACCTAAAGAGCGCCCGTGAAAATCCCGAAAATTAATTATTTATACTCACCTTGTACATTTTCCTTTGATGTAAATTAGAGTCTTCATTACTCAAATAATAATCTCGTATTATGTTCTATGCCTAAATTATGTATACAATACTGGCACTTATAATTAATGATGGTAGATGCTATATAATCATCTTAGGGCGTTTTCACAACGAGGTTCTGAAAAATATATCGGGATTGTGTCTTAACATTATTAATTGATACTTAAAAAGACTTCCGTATATTTTTATGTTGAAACACTAAAAATTGTGAATTTATCAGGCAAATAAATAAACCAGCGAGAGAAGTACTCGGCTATTGAGGTCGTCAAATGTTTTTTTTTTTATGTGTGAGGTTTTTTAATACAATTCCCATGGGAACAATCATAACGGTGCGTTGCCACTAACTGACACGTATTTTAGTTTACAATTTCTTTTTTAAAACGAAACACCAATTCTTGTTATTCTGTTATTCTTGTTATATACATATTTTTTGTTAATCATGAGTAAGTTCAGGGTTCGGCATTCAAAGTGTTATTAAAATGCAATAGTATAGGTACCAAAAAATATAGTAAATAGTATAAATAGTACTTAATCAGTTCAGGTATGTTATTTGTATTTTTTTTTTGTAAACGGTGGCGGAATTAATAATTTAAGTACATATTCACATTTTATATTTGACTATCATCTTTTATATTATTTAATAAAGCTAAATTTTAAATATATTGGGGTCTAGTTGGTAGTGATCAATCATGAGAGCGGTCTCACAATTTATTACTACCGCTCCGTTGGATCCGTGATAAGTTTATAGTTAATTTAAACCTCACAATTTGTACTTACCATTATGATCAGGTCGATTTTAACACAAATAATTTAAAGTAATTTAAAATAAGTAAATAGCTTGTATATTGAAATTGAAAAATATATAAGATAAAAGATGAATTAATGATTATAAATTCTTTTATTTTGGCGCTGGAATCACTCGTTAGATTTTTAATAAACTTTATGAATCAAAGGGAATTTCAATCAAAGGGTTAAGGATATTTACAAAACAACCTATCTGGTCTTTTTTCGAGTTGAAATCGACTGAATTTGCATCCGTTTCTTTAAAACCGTTCCTTTTTAAACAGAGTACAATCACTTACAGATTGAATATGGATTTTTTTTCAGGAGATTTAGATGTATATAATTCAAAATATGTAGTACTAGGTACTGGATATGAATATAAGCTGCAAGATGTCGGCTTGATGCAAACATATATTACTCCACACTTATTTTGCTCCACATCACACTAAGGTAGACTGGTACAAAACACCTCAGGCATTAGTTCCGCCGTTGGTCGTTTGTACACAAAATTACATTGATGCTAAACCTCAGTAGGTCTTAGTGTTTGAAAGAATTGATTGTTTGTAAAAATAATATTTGTTTATTCGATAACGAAAATAATATGTTTTGGTCAATTTTGCTCGTACAATGCGTTATATTTAATTACAGAAATTACTTAATTAGCACTTACAATATTAAACGGTATACATATGTCGCAGGAATAGGAAGGAATGATAAAAAAAGATTCTAATTATCGAATCACGGAAGATGATACAATAAGACCTTATTTTAACAAGACCAAAAAAAATCTGTGATTTGATCAAGTTTCAAATTTCTCAAGAACTTAATATATGTAATAATGAAAAATATGATGTCACTTTAATGTGATTCTTTTTTATAAGATTATTATTACTTAATTAATTTGAATGGTACATTTTAGGTACCAAAGAGAAAAGTTATTATTGTCATTTCATTTTACTAGTTTTTATAAAGATATTATAAAGAAAATGATTTGACTATATGTTTGTTTCGTCTAGTTTTTCTAGTTTTCTAGTTCTTGTTATTAATTAAAAGCTGTTCTAAGTTTATTTATTCTGTTTCTTCATATCCCTGCGGTATAAACACAATGTTGTGTTACTTAATATTGTAAAAGAAACTAAAAGTAGTTTTAGGTACGTCTTACATGCAAATGTGTATTCTAACTTGGTGTAAAAAAATTACATTTAAGTGAATGTGGGACGGTACGACCACTGAGATACTTTGTTTCTTGTCACGTATAAAGTGTTCTTTTATTCACGAAAGGTTTTAAGGTCTGACACGAAAAACCTATTTCGCCAAAGAATGATTTAATTCACGCCACATAATGTTTAAATATTTTGTGTTGGTGTGGTTATTGCATTTTATTAAAAACAGTTTAATATCACTTGTTTAAGATACAAAAAATTCCTTGAGGTATCTTATTTATGAAGGTCTAATGTTTATCTTTGGAGATTTGTTTTCATTATTAACAAATCCTTACAAAATATTCAATAGAAACTGTTAGCTGACCGAATAATATGATAATTATAACTCATTAATCAATATATACTTAAATTCTAATATGCAGTTATGAACTTTTCATGACAAAATCAGTGATCGGTGTTTTTTATAATTATTTTATACATAGAGATTGATGAAAGTTGAAAGTCGTCGTCAATAAATACTAGTGACTAGTAATTTTAACACTACCAACACTCACCGCACAGTGCGATTGTACTTTTGAAAACAATGGTGTTTAGGTTAAAATAAACCTATAAACTGTGTGCGTAGGTTATAAGTGTTTATGAACAAAAGCTATAGTTTAATTAGTGGTATTTCGCGTGCAATTTTTGCCGGTTGTGATGTTACTACTATTATTGTATTTTACACTTCGGGTTATTTTTATTAAGGCAGACCATGGACAGGTAAATTATAGTAAAGGTAAAATATAGTAAAAGCACATGGAGGCGATAGATGGCGCAGTGATCTATGCTACTGTTGTTGAGCAACTTTCGCAAAGACTGGTTATAGGATGGGTGACCAATTATTTATTATCTTGAGCCCGGCTACATTGGCAGTCATTAACACTCACCATTCCGTCTTGAGCCCGCGTGATGGGTCATGGTATTCTGGTTTTCCTGAGCCCCAACAGTGTGATTATTATAAGGCTGGTGATAATGATGAAAAAACATATGTCATCCAATATGAATGTGTTGAAGGTTAAGTTCGATGCCCCATCAATTGTATTCATTTGACATTTTGTGATGATTTGATGACGCGCTGCTACAATCGACCGACGAGCATGTGTACACCGAATAATGGCATTTACACTGGTGGATGGGGTCAGTACGCGAAGTAGTGACCTCTAAACGCTAATCATATTGGTCAATAATAGAATGACCGACCAATAAAAACAAAAGAAGTCGCCCGCATGCCGCACGCATATGTCATCACCCAATGTAACTTGCATCTGAACCCAGAACTTTATTATTCTTCATCATTCCGAAACGTCATACAGGTGTTGCCCTACTTTATAAAAGGAACCTGTGAGCAAAAGCTGTTCTAGTTTATTAACACTATTGTGTTTATATCACCAGAAATCGTATATAATATCAAGATTTTCCTTAGCAAATGTGTTAATCCTTAATGAAAATGATAGTTTGGTTGGATAATCATCTCATTTTGTATTCTCTGTCAACTAACAGCGGAATCAACTTTACTCTTTGAACGGATACTTCATTCAAGGTTGTCAATTTTTCTTTTAAGAGTAAATGATTACTGTTTGCCAAATCGTGGGTCTAGCAATTTCACTTTACATGGAATATAAATGAGCCGGATATCAACACGACAGTTTAATTCTCTACTCTGGTTTAGTCATGCGTTCTATTTGATAGCTAATAATTTCATTTCGGCTCTCGCAGGCCTGTAACTAATTGAACATTATTCATCTGTCATTGAAGCGTGAGAATGTGTGCTTGGTATTCACTTTGGATATTTATGCGGTGCGACCAATTAAAAATAATCACTTTTAACTTCGAAACGTCGGCTAAAGTTAGTGTAAAAATTGCGTTTAATGCCCGGTATTTAAAAAAAAACAGTAAAGTCCTATTAATACGGTTCCAATTTTCCCTTTTGAGTACGGAACCCTAAAAATCAAACGTCAAAATCACCCAATTTAATTCTAAATATAATTATTTTATTTATTTGTTTTTAATTGTATTTTAAATACAAAAGGTGGACTTAATACCATAGGCATTCGCTGCCAGTCTACCAGAAAAATATGTAAGAGTCTAGATGTTAGGCGATAACAATAAAATAACCAAAATAACAGTGGCCAAAAATTATTACAAATAAACAAATTAATAAAAGCATAAAACATGATAGCATTTATACGTAAACAAATATATATGTAAATATAGATATATACATAAAATAGAACACAGAACGCATATGAGATAATATATGGAGATAGTGCTCATGCTTTTGAAAACCATTTTACTCTGAGCAGTTTTAATACGAGGTGGGAGAGCATTCCAAAAGCGTTCGAGTTAAGGATTTGGAAACATAATCTGTGTGATGAACGGGAGTTTCAAGAATCAGGTTGCCAATAGAGCGAAGATCTGAAGATATTGAAACCTAGACCTTAAATATCCAGGGGTACATGGATCGTAAAGGATTTTGAAAAGAACACAGACAACTCGCAAGTTCCTGCGTAGGTGAATAGTTAACCATCCGAGTTGTTTCCTGTATTCAGAGATTAGATCGTATTTACGACGGCCAAATATAAACGAACAGAGCTATTAAGCAAATGATCCAATTTTTTGAGAAGAAATTGACTAATGTCAGAATAAAAGACGTCAGCGTAGTCGAGAAGGGGGAGAGTAAGAGTCTGTACTAATGCAATTTTATTGTTGTATGGAAGTGTGGCGACTGATTCGTAGCGACATCTAACTTATTGCACTAATATCGCCATAACAATCGATAGTGAGAAGACTAGCATCGTCACAGCAATCGATAGCAAGACGAACTGCAAGAAGAAGACTTTTCACCCAGTAACGAGATGGCGCTGTATCACTACAAAAATTGTAAATTAAGATACTACAAGGTAGTTAGAACAAAGAAACCTACATCGCCCATAATAAGTTTCATTACCAATTGGCATAAATAGAATATCCAACCTACATCGGTAGGACCGCGGTACCCGGGCTAACAACACCTAGCTCGGAGGGAGACAATTACCTTTAGTCTCCCTTGCCAGTTGTATTCATCATCCAGTACGACCACACCTACAACCTATCGGTTCTTACAGAAGAACAAATTCACTATATAGTAGTGACTTAAGCGTATTTACAACTTTAGGACACAGTTCGGCAACCTGCATCTCCCAGTTGAGAGAGCAATCAATGTGAAGGCTTAAATTTTAACACTGGACTGAAACGGGATGACTTGTCCATTATACAGCAGAGAAGTAATGGGTTTATTACAATAACAGACAATTGACGTGAACTGCCTATAATAATACTTTGACGCAATTATACGTTGTATTTACATCCACTTCGTACCTGTTTGACACTCCAAAATGCTCAATCTTGATTGAGGCACAGAATAGCGTCGTTAATGTGGCTCTTCTCTGTCTGAGCATATATCTGGAGATCGTCTACATATGGATGATAAGAAGATTGAAGTCGAGTAGTAAGAGAGTTAACATAAATAACGAGAAAAGAAGGGGAGAAAGTATACCGTCTTGTGAGACACCGGCAGTCAAATTAAACCAATCAGAAGTTTTTTGATTAACTCGCACAGCCTGTCAGCGTCCACGAATAATAGAAATGGGCCAGAATTGAATAATATTGAATAATTGAATAATAGAAATAGAAATGGATATGGAAGAATAGAAATGGGCCGGCAATAGTATTTTAGGTAGTGGAAGAGTGAAAAGTTTTGTCAAGTGGTAGGAAATTTGCCAGAGGAGAGGAAGTAGTTTAGATTAAAGGTAAGAACAGAAAGGACACAATCAAGTACGAGCATGATCGTTGTTTTACCAATATCGTCATCACTCTCACCATCAGCTTTAGATTTGATGGAAGAAGATATGGAAGAATAGAAATGGGCCGGAAATAGTATTTTAGGTAGTGGAAGAGTGAAAAGTTTTCTCAAGTGGTAGGAAATTTGCCAGAGGAGAGGGAGTAGTTTAGATTAAAGGTAAGAACAGGAAGGACACAATCAAGTACGAGCATGATCATTGTTTTACCAATATCGTCATCACCCTCGCCATCAGCTTTAGATTTGATGGATACTATGATCTTACGGACGACTTTTTCAGTTAAAGGCCTGAATGAGAATGATTGGAACGAGAAGATGCCGTAGAAGTAGTAGAAGATATAGTAGAATTAACAATAGAGTCAGAAATAGGGGCAACAGATGTGAAATTCTTGTTAAGTTCATCCAGCGAGCAAGAAGAACTAAACTGAGTAGGCCTTTGACCGAAACCCAAAGAACGAAGAACACGTATAGGCAAGATTAGAATTTACAATGTTGTCATGAAAGTATTGGCGTTTTGAGGCTATTGCCATCATATTGCAGTGATTCCTGGCAGATTTAAAAACGTTCCAGTTTAAATCAGTACGGCATCTTTTTTTTCGGCGGCGTACGGCAACATATTTCACAGACTCGAGTCTCAGCAAAAACTATGATGAACTAATATGCCATTATAAAAATCGGTCAAAAGTATCCTGCAATGAGGGCCCCGTCTGAATACAAGCTGGAATGAGAGGAGTCTAATGGTCCCCAATGAGAAGGAGAGAAAGAGGGAGTCGCCCTCTGTGACTTGAAGATTTTGGACAATAACCGAGCCTTTTCCCAAACGGTGTACCGTCCCTACGAACTAGTCTCGAAGTCACTGTAAATGCGTATTTCATCTGATTTATTTGTAAGCACTATTAAGTTAGACGAGACACGTTTGAGCCCAGAAATGTAGTGAGTTTATTTTGAGATCTTGTTAGTAGGCAATTTACTCTAAAGTACATAGAGTAAACATATTGTGATCTACAGATATTTGTTAAGAGTGGTAGCATTTAAGATAGCTGCTATTAAACTAAATTACTTTATGAATCGCCTGCAATCTTAAAGGTACTAAGCGAAATGGCCCCTTATTTGTGAGGTGATTCACGAAAACGGGCCTTTTAGGGTATCAATTTGTTTTCATAATGAGTTGTACAATATTTCTTCTGAATCAGATTCGAATAAATTTGAAAAATTCAGATAGATAATTATGTATAATAATTTAACATAATTGTGCTCTAATTATGTGTTTCTTTCGATATTTTTTGAGATACAGTAAGTTTTTGGAAGTAATAAAAAATATTCTATTTTTTTTCTCTTCATATCAAATGACTGGTAAGCTTCTGAGTTATGAACCTATTAGTAACATGGGAATCTTTTAAGAGAAATATTTTCCGTAAAGAAGACTGTTGCTACAAAAATTCTAAGATAATTTGTCAGAGAAAAAATGCAGATATTAGGTATGGAATCGCTTTTTTATATCACTTTATACGCAATATTTTATCTTTTGCGAGTTTTAAGACACAAGAAATCTTCAAACGAAGTTTTCAGTCGGATAAAAGTATTTTACTTGAGCATTTCCGACTATGTTACAAGTGTGTTTATCAGATGTGGTATACAAAAGAATGAGGGACAGGTTTGAGTTCCCTCTGTCAATAAGGACTCCTTCTTTGATGATATCACATGAAAATTACGTGTAACCGGTAGAGTATGAATAAAAATATCCAGGTCGTATGAGGATATCAATAATTATTAAAAAATGGTTATTGAATATTATGATCCTTATTCTTAATAAACTTTTGCATAACCGTTTTGTCATAATAATAGTTTACCAAAGTTTTAATAATAGGTTAATAATAGTTTTTTTTTGGCAACAAGTATAAGTCGGCATAATTATATTGTAGGCTAAATTGCATAATATTATAACAAATGTTAATAACAGATTCTTACATGCAATATAAAGTTACATGAAAGAAACGGTTATGCTAGAACTTTTACAAAATTAACAAGTCAAGTTAGCGAGCGAAGCAAGTGTCATGTTTAAATATTTTTAAAACCATTATGGGTAAGCTGTAATGAATTAATGGCGCTAAGCGATAAGATACTTAGGACTTTCAAAGTAGGTATACCACGTATTTATTTTTAAGATTTTATGAAAAAATATTTATTTTCGATGATATCTGCATCTCAGGGACTGCTTTCATTGAAGTGAAATGATTAATTAATCAGTAGAATACCTTTGTTTCCTTGTCTCTTCTACGTTCTTGCATTTCTAAGTAACATTTTCCGTTTCCCTCGTAAATGTCTCTGGAAAATTGGTTCAAATAGTTTGAAGTGATATACTCACCGCTGTCGTTCTTCTGTTCATCCCTTTTCACTCTACTTGGTTTTCAATTTCGTGCAAACGTTGAACATACATTATATATAGGTAAATGGCGTCAAATAGTTTTAAACTTCCTTAAATTTTATCCCATTAAGCTCTTTACATTTTAAGTCAAACAATGAAAATTACAATGGAAGTCCTCTCACTAGAAAAAATTTCACGTTTATATAAAGAGACTATGTTTTCTATAAATTCCTTTAAATAAAGCAACATAAAACAGATACAAAACACTTAATTTTTTAACACATTCACTCGCTAGCTTGAGATAAAATTTTTTTTTTTTTTTTTAACCAATACTCATTTTTCGTTCTTTACGACAAACTATTGAAAGATATTCGCCAGTGCTGGGAAACTTTAATAGTCAGACTACCAAGGACATACGCCATGCAGTCAGTTGGTTATTTTTAAACGACTGGAGTGCATGGAAGTCTTGGATATAAGTAATCATATGTTTCTCTAGTCATTAGAACATCGACATAGGGTAATTTATATAAATATAGCACTTCATTCAAACGAACTGTGTAACTACGAAATAGTATGTTCTCAAGGCTCAATAAAATCCGAAAAATGACCTTAAAAAGTAGCATCTTCCACAGCCAATCAGTATGTAGGTACGTGCATACATGTAACAAGAAGTCTATGCAGCGACTGATCCATTGAATATCAATTATTGCCTCTTGTATACGTGCATCATGTCTTGTATAGTAGGTATTGATTGGATGTGAAAGTTGCTAAATATCGTACTCGGTACTTCCATAGTTATTAAACGAACGAAGGAAAGAAAGGATTCAAAGAACTTCGAATTCTGAATATTAAATTTTTAAGCGATTTGTTTTCTTATTTTCAGGCAGTCGTCTACCACAATTGGAATGACAGCAGGAGTCCCAAAGAATTCAATACGGTTAAATCGGTAAGCAGCATAATATCTTGTTACGAAACTCGTTATTACTTAAGAAATTTAAGCGGATTCTGTTTATTTCCCAATTATTGATGGCTTCTAGATGCTTGTATAATACTCAAAGAGAAACTATTTCAGTCTTTATATATAGAGCTGAAATATATAGTTAATTTGTACTATTATGTCTAACTATATGATTATATACCTATACAAGTGTATTTCCCTAGGTCAATAGAAAGACGGTGCTCTGGTCTATTAGAGGGGTGGGCCTCTGTGGGCCCATTAAGAGTTTTAATCAGGCTAGCTGGTACTTCAGTAAGGCAGTGTGTAAATAGGTGATCCGTTCATGTCTGTACATTTATTGAATAATAATTTGAATTAAAGTCAGGATTGACGATTAATAAGAACTCGTGGTTATTGAATGAATGGTTATTTGCGTACTGATTGTTATTATAATACAAAGAATTTTATTTATATTATAATAAAGATGAGTATTTAGTAACTTAAGTGAATTCAAAACTGCCGATACAGGACTTAACTTTAATATTAAGAGTGATTTTATAATAAATTATTTTGTTAAAAGTTACCTGTCGTTCTTTTTTTATGTATAAATTTAGTACCATTGGTTATCCAAACTGTAATAAATTTGTTGTTTATTAACACTTAATCTGATGAATGTCTTTATTCTGCCTCAAATGTAGGAATATAATTATTGCCGAAAAATAAATAGCATTGCTTTAAGTGTACTTCTAGCTTTAAAGATTTATTCGCTAAATTAATCACTACCAGCGTTCTGTTGACAAATTGTCGTCTGTCGTGATGTATTTGATTAATCAGCATCGGCTGAACGAAGCTTGATTTTTTGTTCCAGTTTTCTTTCGTCCTCTCTAGAAAACCGAAGCTTATAACAATTTTAATTCTGTCGACCTCTTGAGGCAGATTTTATAATACAATTAATCAGGGGCAGGCAGTGCGAAAAGAATCTAGAGGAAATATTGAACCTTTAGTTTGATTCGCACAAGCCATTAAAATGTACAAAGCTATGTGATTTTTTGATTAGAATATAAAGAAAATAAAAGGAAGGACAAATGCATCAAATTTCAAAGTTCGATTACTTAAAATAAGTAAGAACAAAATGTTTTGTTTCGTCAGTACATTAATCTACTACAAAAATGTATAGTGGAAAATTTTGTTTTCTCCCATGATTAATTATCAACGATTAAGTATGAATGTTTAGTTATTGTATTTAAATTTAAAAATATGGTGATTTTGATAGGAGCTGTTTTCCGTATCACTTTGTTCTTCGTTGTTAGTTTGACGTTTTGCCAAACCTCTACTATTATAAATCATTTTTTTGTTACAGACAGTTCCATTTAACATGACCTATATAGACAAAGTCGAGAATTTGCTTAGAGTGCCCAATATAAGAAATATAGACGAAGAACACAGAATAAAAAAGAAATTGACGAAAAAATCGCCAAAAAGAACTATACAGAAGATAATTAAGAAGAGTCGATCTCACAAGAAGCTGTATATGAACCAGCAAACTAGTACTACAAAATCACCGACAAATGGAGATGTATTAGATTATTATGAAAATGAAGAAAATTCACAGATGAATGCTAATTTGACAAATACAAAGATGAAGGACAAGAAAAAACATAAATGGAATAACAGAGTTTCTAGATATCCGATGCCTTTTCAAAAATTGCATTCTATGAAAGAACATAGGAGAAATAGAAGAAGTGACGATAGAGAAGATTTATTTGTTCTTACCGATCTCGATGAAATAGAATTTCTCAACAATAATGATAACGATGGTGATAATAACACAGATGTTGTTAATGTACATGTTAAGAAATATTGGTGATTTTATAAAATCAAATATTTATAATCTATTTTACTTCTTTTTTTTTATATTTTTTTTTAAATACCACTTGAATATGAAATACTATCATACCTTTTTTTAATAGTTTTATACTTGGGATTTGTATATTTAAAGATGGGGAAAGTAGCTTTTTAAAACACATATGTAATTATTGAATAAAAAAGCAAGGTCTGCGTTCTTTAGTAAATGAATGAATTCCAAGGTATTTAAGGGAGGATAATCTGTCAATGTCGTCAACAACTAAGTATTATTGAAATAGTTCGAAGCAATTCGTAATAGTGACCTATATTAAATATTTTTTGTTATTTCCATTCTCAAACCTAAGTTTCGTATTACTAAAGTATTATTAAAATACTTAAGTAATACGCAATACGAGCTTAAAGAAAATGTATTAAAAGCTCCATTAGTCACAAATTTCATTAGGTTTATTTTAAAACTAGCTTTTGCCCGCGATTTTGTCGGTGTGGTATAGTTAATTTGGGCAGCAGTTTGAAAATGCTAAAATAAATATTTATTTATTATACCATGTAAAATAGTCGAATATAAAGTTTCAAGATTTTATCCTAGACAACGACAAACTTAAATACAAACTTTGAACAGCTTTGAATCGCTATGTCAACACTTTTACTACAATAAAAGCAACCTATATGCTATGTCCTCAAGTCTGTTTAGTGGGTTAGGCATAGAGCGTAACAGATATATACACAGACCTACTTTCGAGTGTATGATAATACATATTTAACATGGAATAATTAAACAATCCTCCTTGACTCTCATTAATTATGTCATATAATTAGAGATTACTAGACATTAACTGAACTAAATAGGCTAATAAAATTATAAATTACAATTGTTTAGTCTCGAGCTCCTCCGTGCTCCTGAAGGTACGTTAAGGCGTTGGTTCTGGCTGCATCTGCAGCCGTTAACGCCCATTAGTTTGGTCATGGCCCATTCTCTCTATTCGACTCGATTTTACCCATAAGAAATAGGCTAGCGATAGATCTTAAGTATAAAGAGAAAACGGTGATTCATTATTATCTTAAATAACTTTTAATATTTTATTTTTACAAAAAAAAAAAAAACATTTTTTTATGGTTTAATAAATATTAAGAGTTAACACTCTTTACCCCTTAACAAAATTACTTGTTGATTAAGTTCAATTTAATTCTTGGGGGATGATAAATAATAAAAGTAGTTGGAGTTTCATTAAAAAATATTTATTATAAAAATTAAAAAATACTTAATTCATATTTTGGTTTATAAATAATATTTCAAATCAACTGATGATTTTAACAAAATTAATATTAGACACTATCTTAAATATAATAATATTCTTAATAATGATAATAATATACATTTTCTAGGATACCTATTTACAAAACATTCGGAAGACCGAATTAAAAACGATAACTTATTAATAGGAAGCATGGCAAAATATAGACTATGAAAAATACGTCATTGAATAATTTATTTACTAACGGTTTGTTTCGTATTAGCCTCATTGATTCATTAAAAAATTAATTTGTTCACCAGCTCGATGAAATTGAGACACAATGCTTGGAATAAAACACACAGTTTAGCTACTTGTTTTTCATAATAAGCATTGAAAATTATTGTCGATTATTTTAATGTAAGTTGTTTTTAAATGAAATGGAAAAAATATTTTTCCATATGTTCGATTAATTGCCTCTCCATAGTCGTAGACGAAGTTATTCAATGTGTTTTTAAAGTAAATTTACTATTACCATTAATATAATTTCAGTCTTATACTTCGCCAGCTTTAATGTCGTCTCCATTCTTCTTATTCCTGTACTCCCAGCCTTGGTATGCTAGGTCTTGCGGACTGTTGTCGTGTTCCCTAAACGAGATACCGCCGCCGGAGCCATATTTGTGACCAACGTTCTAGAAAAATACAAAGTATTATATAGTAACACTATTTGCTCCATTTAGTTATTTTGTTTAGGTACCGAAAATTGAGTTTGAGCAATATTTAATTATAGGCCACGTGAAGAACTCAGATCTCGATTGATTCAGAATGTTTCAAGTGTAATATGCTATAAATTTAATAAAGAGGTGTCATCTATTAAGTCAGCAATTTATGGGAATAAATTTATCTTCTATATGTAATTATATTTTTCAACAAACTATATTCAATATGTGATTTACAAAAAGTGTCATAGTAGTAAAAGTCTATCAATGTGTTACTATCCTTTACAGTTTAAGTGTATAGTTAATATGATAGCCGTCTTGAAACAGAGAATTATTGTCAACAAGTCGTCATATTCTTGCTCTGTTCTTAGTCTATTGGGATTGGCGCAGTGTTCTTACACTCTTATCTATCAGCTGTCACCTCATCATATTACTTCGTATCATAACTCCACAGTCCATCTATCTTTTCTTAATTCTTTAATTTGCTCTCCAACCAACGACATTCATCTCAATCACAGATTAAATGAAAGTCAACAAACAACAAATATAAATGAAATCTAGCGAATCTTGTGATAATGGTTTACTTACACCGTAGCCATCATAATGTGCATATTGCGCTGGAGCATGTCCTTCTCTGTATGGGCCAAGGCCAATGCCAGCTGGCGAGTACTGAGGGCCACTGTAGTGACTTGGTGAAAAAGGAGAGCTAAGGTTGGGTTTGCAGAATTTGAAGTATCCTATTACTCCTGCGAAACATCAACATTTTCGACATTAGTAACGTAGAAATCATATAAATATTAGTAATTGATTACACTAAGGAGGCTAGCGAGTGCTTATAAGTAAAACAATGATTAATTTCTTTTATATTTATAAAATGTGATAATTATACTACAATATATATTATGTCAGTATTATAGCAATTTGATGGTCACATATATCAATGCCTAATAAAAATATATGCAAACGTCTTAAATTTTTACCTGGAACAATCAGGGCCATGAAACCGAGGAATTTCTTAAAGCTTGCCAGTCCAAGTATGAGAGGTAGGAACAACAGAAGTTTCACTTTGAACAGTTTCAAAATTAACAGCATCGGGATGATCAGCTTCTTCAACTTATGGCGACCTGGTAACAAGACAATTTTTATTCTTAGATCGTGAAACATTTAGAAACTGGATATAATATTATCAATACGATGGTCTACCTTTGTTGTGTTATGGTGACAAAGATGGTATTGCATGCAACTATTCAGATACCAGCTATTACGATCAACATATACCGTAATCTTTTGACCAAGGAAAGCATGTAGATCATTTAATGTTCGTTAATACTTTTGTGTATTAGGTATCAAAAAATATTCTTTTAAAAATCAATTCAACTAGTAAAATGGGTTGAATTCAGGTTTAGTGTGTTGAAGTTATCAAAAAGACGACTTGAACTAAATGAAAGCTATACTTTTAAGTATATTTTCACTTTACTATGAAACTTACGGAATGGTGGTGCCTTTTTGTCTTCAATTATGTCAACTTCATCAGCGATATCGTCAAGGAATCTTGGGGCAGTTATTCCATTGGATGTAACTTCATCGTCTAATTGAAATTCAAGAGCAGTAGATCTTAGAAATCTGTAAATATAATATTATGTAGAATTATGCTTGCTGTGCTAAGTTTATTTTTTGAAGATTGAGCACTTTTCAATGACAATTTGAATATAACTTTCATAATAATCAGACCCTATTCTTTTAAACTCGAAATATTACACAGGTCTGAATCTAAGGGAGTGCAAGTTGGGGCACATTCCCCGCCAGAGTACATTTTTACAGAATCGCAGGGCAGATGTTGCGTATTGTTACTAGCAAGTGACAGAGCACCAGATGTTGCCATCTAGTAACAGTATTTTGTCTTGCTCTAACTTATATATTTTTGATGTCATAGAATAAGAGAGAGCACAATATGTTGAAGGTAACGGTAATCGGTTTTCAGAGTACATACAACACAGATAAAGTTCAAAATAGTCATATGATATGTTTTATTTTATTTCTAAATATGTTTACAAGAAGTTTATCACATACGTAATTCCAAATTCGAACGCTAACGTTTACTTTTCTCATATTAAGACTTTTTAGTAACTTGAAAAATAGTTGAACTGTATTGTATTAAAATGAGAACCCTATTTTATAGAGGTGGTAATAAATTTAATTCAGCCGCATTTAAACATACCGAAAAAGCTTTTTATCGGTGCTGACAAAAACAGTGCAAAGATTTATGATATGATTTATGTAACTTAATAACGGTTTAAATAAAAAATGGTTTTGTCAGATAAATTGTGATTTGTTTATAATAATCAGTGAAATTGGATTAGTTATTTTTTAAATGAAACTTTATTGTTCTATTTGTTTCCCGCAAGCGTGGTATACAATTGTCTTAATTAAATTTTTGAGGGCATTTATTCCGATCGAGTTTAAGATTTTGGCTTATTCTTATATTATAAGGCTATGGGCGCGCTGGTGATGTTTTTGTCGCGATGAATTATGTTTTTGTTACCGTGCGCAAATAATTTTATGAATTCTAATTGTTGCTTGTTCAAAAGCTCTGTAAAGATCCACAAGAACGGTATCAGGTGACAGGAAGTTACCATTACGCGCGTAGCTTCAGATCAAGAAGATCTTAACTTTAGTTTGTACCATAGACCATAATTGGTGTCATGGTTTGTGCATTTGGTGATTTTTTGTCGCAGAGACTCCGCACCAATAGTACAAGGCTCTCCTTGACTTCAAAGACAAGCATAACAATGTAATCTGTAGTTAAAAGTTTATTGTACATGATAAATAGTTACCGTTCAATCTTCCTCATGCCATATTTGACTAAGGCATCCCAGTCGGAATCTTCGCTGCGGGGTTGAGAACTTAATGTTGGTGGTTCGTGTACTAGAGCTCTGGCTTGTGATTCTACTTTCACTAGTACTGCATTATCAGATAACCTGTTAATAAAGAAATTCAGTGTATCTCGGTGGCAAAGTGCACAAGCGCCGCAGTCCGCGATCGTTGCTGTCAAGCAAATTTCGCAAAGGTTGGTTACAGGATGCGTGACAAAAAAAATATTATCTCGACTCCGTGCTTCGGAAGGCACGTTAAGCTGTTGATCCTGGCTGCATCTGCAGTCGTTAAAACTCTCCAGTCCGCATTTGACTCTCGTGGAGGGTCATGGCCCATTCTCCTACACTATCCATAAGAAAGGCCTGAGACCCTGCATTAGGGATGTAACAGGGCTGATAATGATGATGAATTAAAAAGATTTTTTTATTAATAACTTGTTTCATATCTTCTTATGGTACGTATACTTTTTTCATAAAGTACTTAAATTTATATTTAAAAACGAGTAAATTATAATTCATTATATTTATTTCGATTTTCAATAATTGAATGGTATCATATTTTTTTATATTTATGTGATGAATCTTGTTGTCAAGGATTAAGAAAATATTTTAGTTAAATATAATTTTCCGTAATTTTCACATTAGTTTTCTTATCTTAAGCGTTTTTTAAAGTTTATTTATCAATACTTTTGTTAAGTTCTGTTAAGTCACGTACCTACACCTAAAATTAGCAGCTTTCTACTAGTTTCACAATGAAACAGTGTCCAAAAAAGGTGTAATTAAAGTATAAAACACGTATATTTTAATGTGGCACATAGAATTTAGTCGTTAAAAAATTAATGAATTTACATCAAAAATTTATTATAATAATGCTCAAAATAATATTTTTATTATACTTACTGGTATGCTTGTTTATCGAAGAAATCATCGAAAGACCTAAGAGCTTGAGCTTTGAAGCAATCAGCCAAGTCTCCATTGATGCACTGCTGTGTAGCCTGTTGGATGTACGGGTCCTGGTCTTCGCCAAAGCCCAACCAATCAAGGAAACCACGACCTTGGGCTTGAGGCTGAAAGTAACATAGAAAACAATATTAACTACTTACTTATTATTAACAATATTAACTTATAAAGGTTGCGGGAAGCTGCTGGGTGCGGGCAGCGCACAACCCATCGTCGTGGAGATGGGGTAGTCATATGCTTAGCAGCGGGCATCTTATTTATTTATTTATGGTACACAAAACAAATTACAATTGATAAACTAATCACTATAACAATCAAACTAATATTATCGCCTGAATTGCAATCTACGAACTTGTGTACACTACATGCATTAAACTGAATCTCTCCATTCATATAAAACATTCAAATAACATATATTAAATCTTACTGTTGATGATGATGACGAGTATAAATGGTTTCATAAAATTAATAAATAAGTTATCGTTTATTTTAATCTCTTCATGTTTCTTTTAATATATAAGTTTCCATTGTAAATTAAAAAAATGTACCGAAAATTTCAGATATTCATTACCTGTAAAGGAATTAAAATTACTCTCTGATCCATTTTGATATTCTTAAAATAGCAGAGGTCTAGTCTAGAAATTAGCAGAGGTTTCGAATAAAGTAGCAAATAGACGTCTATTTAAAAAAGCCTTCTCGTATATTAAATCACACAAAGTTAAATCAATAAACCAATTATTAACAAAAAGTTTATATAGCGAAAATAAATCGCTTCATACGCTAATTAACTATCCGAATTCCAGGAGTTATAAGTAAGTACGTCATTGCATTCATTCATTTTCATTTCCAGAACAGGAAACAAATTTTTGCAATTTATATGCATATTTTGATTATAATTAAACAAATATTCTACCAAATTACTACGGAATAATTGATTTTAAACGGGATAAGCAACATTGTAACGCAAATATGTTTCTGTATTATACAATGTTTAATTATTGTAATGGCGTAAAACCCTGAAATTAATTTGCACAGGACGAGAGTGGATTCTATTTTAAGAATAGGTTAATTTAATTGGATGTAATTGAAACTCGAATGTGTTTCTCTAAAGTAAGTGTATTTAAATATTTTCCAGTACATTTGCTTTCGTCCATTTTCTCTCTAACGAATGAAAATACATTTCTTGAAAATAGCTTCCAACAATACACTTTCAAAACAAATTTTCTTTAGGTACAATCCTTTTGGAGTGATGGTGTGTTATGGTTTTTTTCTTTTAATGTTTTTTGCTGTTCTCTTGCAGATGAATCAATAATAACATCAGATATACTCCAGAACTAGTTAAAGAGTTGTTATTAAAACAACACAACTTACGATACGAATGTTTAAAAAAAGCCTTGATGTTTGGAGGAAAGATAGATATATAGGCTAAAAATTCTAATTTAAATAATATTATTACTTTGTACGTTTTGTTTATTTTTTAAAATTATTACGCGGACTTCCTGAGAATTAGGATTGCAGAATTTATGAAAAAGAAGAAGCCGTTAGGTAATAACGAAATAAGGTCTTAGCTTTAACTTACCGATCTTCCCCTATCATCGCCACCAAAGTTTAAAGACCTCCCCTGGTTTTCCTCTTTGGGCGGTTGGTCTGGTAGTCTGATGCCTCCTTCTCCTCGGGACTGCAGCGCGAGAGCTGCTGCTATCAGCAGCATAAGCCAGCGGGCCTGGTGGAGCATCTCCGATGCTTGTTAGACCCTGGAAATATTTCTAGTTTGTATTATTTTTAATTTTAATGTTTTACGTTATTTTCATAAGTTATTCTTCGTAATAGCTAAAGAAATATTTTTAACAAATAGACGAGAATGTGAGTGAAGTAAGACAAATCAATTGTTCATAAGAATAGTATCCTAACTTTAGAGAATTATCGATTAAAAAAATTTGCTGAACTAATGACTTTTACTAATGTAAAATCGTTCAAAAGTATTTTATTATAACTTGATTAATGGTTTCTGTATTTGTAATTTAATTTCGATGCGTTCGAACAATAATATGTTATTTTAGGATTAATTCTAAAGTTGGTGATTAGCAATAACATTTTATTCTGTACATAATTTCCGTATTTTCACTTTACTATTATACAATTTGTTTTGGAGACGATTAAATTTTAACATTTCAATACCACGCATGACTTTTGTTATGATATAACGAAGAAAAAAAAATTTTTGGTTAGAGTGGGCTCTTTCTGTTTACTGTTTTGCTTAGCCTATGACGTAAAAATTATAGTTGGATTAAAATGACCATTTAAAATGTTGGCATTTTTTAAAATTACCAAATCAAAAGGTCAATTTCTAATCGTTTATTGTTGGCTACGAGCACATAGTGCTAGATGTGTTATTATAACTTTTATTGATAGGTGTTATGTGATACATATATTTTTTAATCTGGCAATAATATTTAAAAGTTATTTTAGTGGCAATAGAGTGAAAATAAAAAGTTGAATATATAAATATATTCTACATCAATACCGAATTAAAAACAGGATCTTATTTTTCTTTATATTTTTGTGAGGTCGACACAAAATAGAGATTGAAGACACAAATCTTATTAAATCACAAAAACTATCAATTACACATATTAAGGTTATATGTATTTTTTCCAATATTGTGAGGCAATTAGCATTTTTACGGATAAGGAAAACAGAAAAGAAAACCGATAAGTGATATCGTCAAAATATGCGTACACGTAGATTAATTCGAAAGTACTCTACACTCTACAAAAAAAAAAAAAAATTTTCATTATGCCAAAATTTCCTTTTTTTACGGGATTTTAGTAACTGTTTCAAAAACTTACATTTTGAACACACGAAATGGAGTGATAAACTTTTTTGACGTGTATTTAATCATGGCGGTAGCGTGCGAGCGGGACGCACGGCATGCGCGTGTTCACTGCAAGAGAGTCGATAGGTAACGGTTGCTCTATTTGCCGCCAAACTTGGGTATAGCTGTTTCATTGCGCTTCTACTTGAATCTTAATTACTTTTTAGAGTTCCGTAGCTCAAAAGGAAAAGACAAAACTTTTATCAGTAAGGCTGTCTGACACAGCTAATTTGCGCTAAAACTACTGATTGACTTATGGAATTGGTACGCATTTAGACGTGTAACATAAATAAATAATTTGAAAACACAGGGGCTATTTTGGGGGTTAAATTAGAAAATTTAAATATTTTTGACAGCTTTGTGATGTGATATTATATGAAAAGGTTTCATATATATTCGTTAATATTATTTACTTTATTTGCAATTGATAGTTGATATAATAAAAAAATAGCAAAAGTCACTCTTAGCTTTGAAACTGTTCGACTGGAAATAGTTATTAAATTTCTAACTATGTAATTTACTAAATTTATAACTTCAAAATTTTAAATCTTACGGAACTCTTAGTAGGCGATCTAATGTATTTCATTATTTACGACGGACGTATAAAAAATACTTCATTATGTCCAATTATTATTCAATTACATTATGAAGATTATGAAAATTAAGTAATCTCTTTTATATCTTATTAGAATTTTTTTGTTTTTTATTGTTTATTGTAATAGTGATCATAATATTCTATGATACATACACACAGACGGCGTAGGCTTTAATATAAATAACTATCAAATTAAATGTTAGTGTTCTTTTGGTTCAAAACCTATTTTTGCTAAATTTCTGTATAGTCTCCCATCCTGAAGGAGGATTTATGAAAAAAATACAATTATTTATAAATTAATATTCATTATAAATTACATAATTTAATAACATTATATTCCAAAGGCGACTAGATTGCTTGTTTGTTATTCCATGTTATTTTTAAAATACAACTAAGGCACATGACAGAATGGGTTTTATAATATTTTTTTTACTTTAAACTTCAAATGGTGACAAGATAATAACTGAGAAAGGAGAATTCGCTCTATTTAAAATTTTTTAAGAAATCCGCTGTTCCCGAGGAAGTTCCCTGAGGAAGCACAACTAAAATTTTTACACGACTGTCCAATATAGGAGTGTAAAGTAAAGAAACTCACACACATAGTTTATTTATTCCACCATAACTTTTGAATGAAAAAACATATACAAATGTTTCGGGTATCATTAGAAACCTTACATCATCTCGAGTAACACGGGCTAAATATTTTATTAAATATTGAATATGGCGGACGTATGACGTCTTTTAAAAAATATGAAAAACTAATTCTTATGAGTACATACCAAAATGTAAACTTTATTTACATTTACTGATCACTAAAAGGAATAAAATAAAAATGAACACTTTATAAAAAAATAAAAACACCACTGCCAAAACCGAATTCAAAATAAGAGAAACAAGTCGTTTTATAGCTTGGCTAAACAAAATTCTTATTGCAGTCGGGGGACCGTTCTTTGTTCATTTTACAGTTTTACAGTTGTTTTACAGTTTTATGTAATACGCAATGCAACAAAACACATTTGAAAACGTGCACTCAATTTTATTATTCATTCCATGGGGTGTGAATCTATTTTATTTTAATACCTCTCCGACACGGATACTCTTCTATTTATTCCCCTCTGATTTCATTCGGAATTCAAGATGGCGTTACACTCAAAGGTTTTTAAATCATAATATATATCGACATTGTTCTAGCTGTATTGTTTTCTCTTTGCGGCAAGGAACTTTCAAAATTGACTTGTTCTTTACAAAGGAATTTATTATTTTCTTTTGTCGGTGTTAGAACGAGATCTATTTTTTTGTCGAATCGTGTGAAAAAACTAGCGTTATTATATTAGAACAATTTAGCATTCCCAATGCTATAATGAAAATACTCTTAATAAAAAATACCTAAAAAATCCACTTTAACCCTGGCACTCTGGGATGGGACTCGAACTCATGACCTTTCGCAGTCCAGGCGACTGCTCTAATCACTGAGCTGCCCAGGACCTAATAAGACTGACGAATTTACAAGCACTTGATAGTTTTTCGCTACTACAGAGCGTATTTTCATCAATGTTCAGGCAATCCACCCAACCACCCAAAATAAATATTTAAACATTCTATAAAGATGAAAATTTGTTATAAACGGCTTGTGTCCTACAAGTGAAAATACAGGTTTTTGTTATATCTTCGGAAAATATGAACCATTTTAACTTAAAATAAATGTTTAACAAAACAAATTTTAAGTCACTGATTTGGAAAATATTACGCTTTGAAAACTTGAAAAAAGTAGAGAAAATCTACTACAAAAATTTTCTAAAATACATAAGGCATTAAATTAGATATAAAAAATGTTACAACTTTTATTATAACAGCTATAAACATAAACGCACAAATAACAAAGATATTACAAAAATTGTCCAGACGCCCATTCATTTTGCGCTACTGTAGCACCATGTGACGTCACTGAGTGCCTTAAATTTGTAGGGAGCGTTTTAAGCCAACTAGCAGCAGTTCTACAAACACAGCATCGTAACTCCGAAACTATTAATCGCAGACTTCGACATTATTTCTCAGATGTTAATGGACTATTTATTTATGAAATAAAAAAAGTTGTCAACTAGCCTATTATTATATTTGATCTATTTTGCATGCACAATGCATGCTATTCAGAAAAATATTCTTAATGAAAAAATTATCTGCTCTAATCTGCTAAGTCCCATCTCAGAGTGCCAGGAACAAAATGGATTTTTAAGCATTTTTGATTGAAAAATAACCAACGTGTTAAATAATGAATAATTGTTGGCTTGTTGTGCCATGTGAATAAATTCAAATCCCAAAATAAACGTGAAATATAAGAAAGCTTACTTTTATATGCCTTATTCAACAATAAGATACGTGTATGCAGGCTACTTCACTCGAAATATAAAACTGATTCTTTATTCTCCAATTATAAAAACCGATTTTTGGCCTATATTTTTTAAAATTAGTAAAATGGCAATAATTTATCCGTTAGTAAATAAGTTGAGCTTTTGGTTGACAATAACACAGAGATTATTCTAAAAATTCATTAAGAATTTTTCCAAATTTCATATATATAGTAAAATGTAGTTTTCATGATCATCGGCGGTGTTTATGCCCCCCTTTTTAGGTCAGTAGTATTACAGTGTCCTTTACAGTGTCAGTATTATTAAGCTGCATTATCCTGATTTTTAAAATCAAAGTTTTTGAAATTTGGGTCTGGCCAACCTTTTTCAATTTTTCTCATCAAATCAAAATCATTTATTCAGTGTAGGCTACAAGCAGTTGTGAAAGTCGAAGTCGACTAGCTAGACTAGACCTATTAGCTTCTAAAAACGATGATCATTCGAGTTAAATTCTATGCTGTTTTTTATTTCACAATGTTGTATTTATCCATAAATGAATATCAGTAATATATGAATTATGTCACGTTCAAGGTGACTCAGACGCCATGTTGACCCAAAATCACCTGTTTGGGAGGGGACGGAGTAGCTTTCTCCACTGTTTTTAAATCTAATACGAGTATGTATGCAAAGTTTATTGTTGTTTTCTTAGAGGTCATCTCTAATGCAGTAACGATAACCTTAGTGGTAGAGTGACCACCATCTCAGGTCTAAGCTTCAATGTCTGATCAATCTTTCATATGTCGTCATGAGTGGTTTAAAGTTATCACCGTTTCTAACGTAATGTAGGATTCTTGGCGAGATTAATTTACAAAAAAAAAAGTATTTCTATGTTGTCACAGATTTGGGTGTTGTTATTACCTAAAGTTTTCATTTCCATAACACAAAAGTTTTAACTACTTAGTTTTGGAGCTCAGAAATGTATATGATGTTGCCGCGATATTAATTTATTATTCTGAAATATTAATTTATTAACATTTTCATGGTTTCAGATTTTCCTTAAGCTTTGATTAGGATCAGAGCAAAGCACACCATTAAGGTGTTATATTATATGTAAGTTACCAAAATAGTTATTTTACAAATAACATTAAAAACATGAGACGATATTGTAACCAAAATAATAGGTTTCTCGCTGTTTCACACATAGTACAATAAGCACTTACTTAATTTCTCAAAAGATTAACAATACAAGTTATGTCACTTTTGTGGCATGTATTACTCTTTTTGTAAGGTACCTATTTTTATGGCACATGTCAAATCACTTATTAATATTCATAAGTCATTCACTTACCTAATTTTAATTAGATAACTATAAAAAACTTGCACTCAATTCGCGTTCAATGCACTGAACACTGCAAACTAAAATGGATAGACAGACAGAAAACAAGCTTATATAATAACAACATAAGAATTGCATAAACTTTACGGATCTGTATTGTATAAACTGAACCTTACTTTGTCACGACTTCTGAATTTCAACTTTATCAACTTGTCGCTAAAGTATATTTTCAATAAGATATTTGTTAACTTTAAAACAAATGACGAGAGCGGCTTTATAGAGTAGAGTTTTCAATGAAAAATAAACTTTAAAAACAAGGAGTAAGAGTCAGTTTTATTAGTTGATAACGTATTGTTATAGCTTCAATGAATTTAACGCAACTTGGGATATCCCAGTTGATGTATAAGAAGATAATGAAGTATGGAATAGGACTCAGATTTTATAAATATTTTTTAAATTCATTTGAGAAAGTTTCGCATAAGGTATTAATATTATGAATAAAATTTAAAAGAAATCTGTCTGTTTCTTATATTTACCCTCTTAAACCACTGAACCAATTCTGATTAATTTTGACATAAACTCAATATGAATTTATTTCAGAAAATTTGTTTTCCATCATAATTTCTCAATATTGGTAGGTATTCATTTCAAATTATTTTTGTAAGTTATTAAAAAAATATAGGACTCTTATTGTTAAGCACATCACTATTTATAGCAGCAAATAATTTAACTTTAAAAAAAAAGTAAACAATGTAGGTAATATTTTCTAGGTGGGTCTATTAGTAAATACCAATGTAGGCTTGTTCTTAATTTTTCTGTCCTGTGTTTGGACCATCAAAAGCCGTTTCCACTTTTGCTATCATTGTTGCACAAAAATTAGATCCTGGTAGTCTTTCATAATCCAGTCCATGGATACTACGACGAAAACCCTGGACCTTGGGACTGTTGAAATTACAAGTGATCATTTTATTGGGGTTTTTACGTATCAGTATAGAGTTCATATCAATTTTGCGACTGTATTTAATATTTTAGGAAACAACAAATACTCGAAAAATACACATGTGAATCAGGGCATATTATTAAAAATCTACATAGCTGAAGTTATTTTAAATTTGTGTTATTAATATTATGGGAAGAGAGTGCGAATTCGTCACTTTGAATTAATAACGGTACCATTTAATCATCTTCATCTTGTCTAGTTCCCATTTACCTACCTAAGTCGGTTGTTTTATTATGTTTTCTCCAGATATAACTGTTCTGGATCTACTTTGGGTTTATGTTATTAAGCTGATGTTGTTGTTAAGGCCCTCTTGAAAGTACTTCGGCTTACGATCTCATACAAATATGCAAACAAACACGCATCGAGATTCAGGATGAAAGACTTTGATCACAGAGAAAAAAACAAATGCAGTTGTATACTTTAGATTACAACATTAAAACTGTGTTGTTTATATTTTCTATATAGTATAGAGATAAAATATATTAGACGTAAAATCTTTCCAAAAAACTTATTTAGTCATTTTTGCGTTTTTTCTGAAAAATATTCTTAAGTCATTTATTTAAAATTATGTTTCTGTATTTAGTAAGCAATCTTTCATATGTAAAATTTTCATAAAATGACTTTTATTCGGCAAATATTAGCATGGCCTTAGAATTAATTATATAATAATTGGTTTATAAAATGGTAATTTCCTACAATCTCGCCTTAAGTTAGACTCATTGGACTCATGTTTTCAAGCGCTTCTTAAGTCATGCAGTTTTTTCTTTTTGTTATTTTTTTGTAACTACAATAGCCATTATTTATTATCTTCATAACATAAGTTTACCATCTAAGTCGCCACTATCAGTTTATTAAGAAGCTTTCTCCTAAGTAAGAATCATAAATAAAACACTTTTTGTGTAAGTACTCGTAGATTTGATAGCAAAAATAACTAACATGTAACAATTTTGTGTCATTGTCATAAATATTGATATATAATATCGAATAAAGCCCAGTGAAATAAATTGCAGGGTAAAAGATAATTTATAATGCATAAAAGTGTAAACTAATAAAAACGTATTAAACGTAAGTAAACTAATTTCAGTTTTTTACTAATTTGAAATTATTTTAGTAATATTCGTTTATTTCGACCCCGGAACTTTTGCACGTCAGTTTAGTGTAATTGTAACTATTTGCAATCATATTTTCTTATATAACATCACACAAATATCTGTAAATTAAGGCTTTCGATTAATTACTCTTGCAAATATAAAGTGTTACATATGATATCATTAACGCAAAAACAAATCGACTTGACCTAGTGAAGAACAGGTTACGGTCAAAGACCTATGAATCAGCTGACGTGTAACGCATAATTTCGTAACACTTACCCAAAAACACACAAAAAATTGCATAAGATGCACCGGTGATCAATATATTAATTTTTGCTTTTAGATATAGAGTCTTATCTGTAAGGAATAGAGTATAATAGTTGTAGTTGGTGAACAATAACAGAAGGCAACTTTCTACTGAGACAGTGGAAGGGATAGTCTTAAGCCGGATGTCTGTCGCGTCAGTAGTATGACTCATATTGTTTGATCGTTTGATTAATCATCATCGCTTTGACATTATTTGTACAATATTTTTATAGGCCATTGAGCTGGGATTTTGTTTTTTCTATTCAGCTCTAAAGTAATTCTAAAATTATGTACACCATTGTCGGTGGATCTAATTTTATATATTTTAAGTATATTGATCGTTTATATACTATTTATAATTTTCAATACGTTAAACTAGCATTTTTATTAAATAACTATGTAAAACTGATAAATATTTTCTGTAGTATGATAAATAAATGCTGATTGCTTTAAACTGAAATCTAAATAAAACTTCTGAAATTCGGATAAATCTTTTATTAACCATAACATATATTATATGACTCTCTTGCTTTCGCTATCAAGAAGTAATAAATATTTTACAATATTTTTGAAAAAAAAATGTTTAATTTTAATCAAAATTAAACTTTAATCATTAGTTTTCCATTTAAAATAAAAGTGTGATATAATTTCACAATAAAAAAACTTATACAATCCTGCTTAACATCATGAAACCATGCATGCCAAAAATTACTTACTTTCGACTGGTTTTGTGCAAAGAATAACCCCCAAGTGCGATGTAATTAAAGATAAGCAAAATTGTTCAGTTTTGTCATAGTTACGAGAACGCTTTGTCTAGATTTTACAGAGTAGTTTTACAATATGATATGCTCTTTTATACTTTTGAGACCCAGCTCGAAGACACAAAATTTCACTGAATTCGAGTTTCTTTAAAGTAGTGCAAGTATCAAATTAATATATTGCAGTACGTCATCGTTCAATATGTAACAACTCAGTTCACTTAAAATGGCACGTTGCTTACCGAACAACAGTATGCACCAAAGATGCTAAGATCCATTGTATTCTTTTGTTTATTAATGTTTTTTCCTGTCACCTGTCACCAGACAAATGAACACTTCATTTTAATTATAGATTTTATTCTTCTTTTTCTTCATTTCAATTATATACAAATAAAATACTAAAGCGCTTTCTTATATTGATTGATAAATAGATTAACGTTTTCTTGATTTTGACAATGAATGAATATCGATATTCTTTTGTAACGGTTTCATTTTATTATTTGTATATTTATTTAATGGTTTTTTGCTGTTGTAATTTTGTGGATTATTTAAATTTTGCCTAAATTAAAAGAAGTCGAGCTTTGTGACAAACAATGCTATTTAAAAACGTGAAATAAACTAACATGTTTGGTTAATTATAAAAATTGATAACACGTGATTCACGTAGGACAAAACGTTTTTATAGCTATGGCTAGTTAGAGTTAGGCAGTCGCTTTCCTGTTGGATAAAATAACGCATGCGAGTTGATAAGATATGATAATGGATCATATTTGTTATAAAAAAGTTTATTTGAACTTGACACAAGCTTTATTCTATTACTCCTCGTGTTTCAAACATCCTAAGCAGACTTCATATGAAGGATAAACTTTTTTACATGAGGGATAGATACTTTTGGTTTTTTCAGAGATAATTTTACCGTTTTAGATCTTTTTTTACTTTCTGGTGCGGAAAAACATAGTTTGATTTTATTATAATGTGATTAGATACCAATAACTCTTTATAGAACAAATTAATTAAATTCTTTTTGCTCTTGTTATATTTATTAATTTAGTTAGTTAATATTGGTGATATAGGTATAAGATGAAGGATTACCTTAGATCATTAGATTACAAATAAAAGAAGGTATTCAATCGTCACTTTTATTTTTCACACTACTTATAAAATCTATGACTACGATATTATGCAAGTTATAATATAAATTAAATAAAAACTTCTTTCTCGTAGATTAAATGTTATAAAGAAACAGAACCATTTCTTACAAGCAACCCAAAGTAATAATGTCAAATGATTTATTTCATATTATTATTTAAAAAAAGATAATAACCATAATATTACAACTGACACATCATTTTCTTTATTACATAAAAAGAAAAATAAAAACCCATTTCTAAGATAACATAGCAAAATATCAAATAAACAAGGGCAAATAACAATAAACTAGAATAAATAATATTAATTTAATTACAGTCTCATACGGTTACACGTTCACACAATAAATTACAAGCACACCTATAAATAAATAAATAAATAATTTAATTCATTTTGAAATATCAAGGAAAGAATAAATATTATTATATCATACATGGCGAAGATAATGACGAAAAATGACATAGTATTATTCTACCAAATGCGGTAAGGAAACATAATATAATTTTTACTTGGTTATATATTAGTCTACACCTAAATGTCAAATGGTGCGTCCATACGATATCTCACTCTCGATCCGAGAAAAATGACATATGACGTAGACAAAGCGTTCCTCGAATTTGTCGTGTTAGGCTTGCTGAACTATTATTTACCGACATGATCAAGTTAGATTCTTTACAAAAGGTTATAAGTACAATGTATAATAGTATATTTTTGACACCTAATGGTGGGTATCGTTTAATTTTCTTCACAATGCACGGGATTTCTCGATTGTACCTATCGATTTTAACAAACCACCAACAAATTAAAGTAAAACATTCCATAAAATCTAATGACTATGGTCATAAATGAGTCCGTTGACTTCAATTTGTTTGACATTGTATTGAAGAATAAAAATATGCGTTTATTATTTAGAGGTATTACTAAATAAGTATGTGATATTGGTTAGAGCTCAATAGAGAAAGTAAGGTTTCTTACATTTACTGAAACTGGATTGTAACCTGGTACAGTAAAAAGCAACTTATATATATATCACCGATGCACCTGCATAGAAAGTTAAAATTCTAGGAAAATTAAGTAAAGCTAAATCCATTCCCGGAGCTGCAGTCTCGAAAGAGTTTGTGATCGAAATTTTAGTCTATTCGGTCGCTAACTCATAATGATCGTAATTTAACGAATGCAAGTCTCAAAAGTTAAGTATATCTTTATTTGTTGGGACTGGAATATGCTACTTAATGTCGAAACCGCAGGCACTGGTCAATCAAAATAATTCAAGTACCGCAGATGTGCGGAGATTCATGATTCGCGTTATTAGTTGGGGACTTTATTTCAAAAAGGCGACGTCAAATGTAAGCTCAACATTTATTTTCACCATGTATGAAATTATGAATTCATTGCTCTGAGAATTTTATATTAATATTTTGTGAAAAGTTCACGAAAACATATACGAATATAGATTTAAACTTCTAGATTACATCGAGATTTCAAATCATACATGAAACTTACCCAATTCATAGCAGTATATTTTTTATTTACACCACAATTAATTATGTAAATTATTTTTTAATGGCATGTGTCTAGACTGATAATATGTTATACTTGTAATAAAAGTGAAACAAAATCAAAGCCCTAAATTTCGTCTAACATTTAAAGTAAACAGAGACAACATTCAAATTTTAACAGTTTGATGGGTTATAAAATAAGTTTCAGTAGAGTAATTTAGTAGTGTTTATAAAAATGAACTATAAGACGAAATATTTAATGTTCTGATTACTTTAGTTTGTATTTATGATTATTATGAACTGATTTTGAAATAGATCATCATCATCATGCTATAAAATAACTTTCCACGATTGATTACGAATTTAATAATCTATAGATTAATAAATTAAACCTATAGTAGAAATTTGATATATTCGTAAACTGTACTTTAATTCTGCTAATGTTCAACATGGTCATGGCCATGGCTCTTACATTATCTACTTGAAGCAAATATTATTACAATAATGGTGATAGATCAATGGTGAAAGTTATTTTTATTGTTTTGTTATAGTAAGAACCTAGTTAAAAATATATATTATTGAAACGTCATTGACGTGTCATGATTTTGCTACGTTAGCAGAATTAAGGCCGATATGCTGTTAACAGACTACCTATTGGTATTATAGATACGATGTAATCTTATAGTTGAGTAATAGTTAACATACCACCATACAGTTTATATCTCAAAAAGCTGAGTAAAAGTTTAGTTTGATATTCAGTGTGAAATGGTAAACCGACGTCATAAATTCAATTGACAATAAATAAACTTACACTAAGGCAACACAAATTTCTAAAATCCATCTCAATTTACATATTGTGCGGATTGAAGATTATTTCACTTTTAGCATGAAAGAATATTTAAAATAGCTTTTATTGGAAACAAGGTAAATTGAATCAAAACATATAAATCGGATTTCGTTATAAATCTTCGAATGAATTTCTAGCTTAACCGAAAGTGGATACATGTCAGTAGACATACCTAGTAAGGTATATGGAATTTTCATCAGATTTGCATTCACAATGCTATAGTGGAAAATATTAAAAAAATATATATATATCAGTCCTGTTTGGTCCTGGGCAATTTAGTGGTTAGAGCAGTTGCCCGGATTGCGAAAGGTCGTGTATTCAAGTTCCATCTGAGAAAACCTGCGGCTGGTGTTATTTTAAAGTATTATTACTAAGAATTCTACTATATTTAAGATTTTAAATAAAATGTCTCAGAGTTATGTTTCCTCTAGCTAACTCGTCTCATACATGTTCCGAGGACAATAAGATTTACAAAGTACCACTACCCTTGCAACGAATAGCTTGGAATAATGTTATTTCTAAAATTCCTCGAAGCTCTTCTCTCGTGTCTGAAAACAAAGACATTTTTACTTGGTTAGTTTTCACAAATATTCTACAACAATACAAAATATATATTGGTATAAGTCATAATGTAAAATAGGCAACTCAAAAGCTCCTAGCTAGTGTATGTTTTTGTGATTTAATAATAATATCAGATTATTATTAGCTTAATTCAAATTTATCAACAATTACTTAGTTTAAAAATTCATATGGTATCTTTATCTAGGTAACGTGAAAAGAAAGATTTAACATTAGTCATTCTCGATTATTTTAAAATGTTGCAGATACAGTTTTAGTAATGTAAATACTATGACAGTGTGCATAATAAATGAGCTTAAACCTCGAAGCAAAGTTAAGCCAAGATTGTACTTAGTATTAGTCAAAACATTATTAAGCAAAGTTTTGCCTCTTATTAGTGCAGTCTTAGCGGAAATATACGACAAGGCTAAATCTAGTTCATTTATAACATAATGAGTTAATGAACAATTTGATATAAAGCTTTACACTTTAATTCAACTTTTGGGGATGTATGTTAGACAACATCTCGTATCTACATCAATGGGATCCCAAACTAAGCCTCTTGAATAATAACTTAATGGAAATCCATTATAATGAATGTTGAGGTGGTACAATATATGAAATGTTTACTCAGTCCCGAGATGAAACAGAACAGTTCATTTTCTAGGCTTGGAATAGAGCCAATGTTCTTAAAGATGACGGCATATATGGATGCAATTAAGTTTCAACTGTGACCAAATAATTTTCCTTCAGGCAGGCATATTAAGCCGTTTGTGCTTAAAAACTACAGTGTTTAAATCGACCTTTTGCACTATGCTAGCGGATTATGACCTATGTGATATTCTCGCTATTTGATTATATTTACAAGATAGTCCTCTGCCGCTCTCAACAGTGGAGGCATTAAGAGACTGACGAATTGGAAGTATTGATAAAATTATTGTTTTCAATTCAGAGTCTTGTTCTCATCTCAATATGGTCTACTTTGAAACTTAAAATTTTTCTACCCACTTTTACATATTTAAGCCTAATATTGGTAATTATTGATTCGAAATTAAGTCTCTTATTTCACACAAAGTGGCAGCATAATCTGTACTAGATTGATTTTTAGTAAACGATGACAGTGTGATTTGGTCGAGGCGTTATAAAATATATTTATTATTCGTACATATATCGTAGTATTTTTTTTCAAATCCTTACGTCATAATATGTTCCTAATAATATTTTTTCCTTATTTTTTTATAAACACTCCAAAAGAATTGTTTGATTACTTATTATTTCTTTTATTTTAGTATAAGTATTATTTCTCTGTTTACTTAGAACGTTACATTGTTTGTCTTATCTTAGTTGATTGGCAACCTGCCAATATATTCAGCAGTACTAAAAGCCATGTCTTGAGTGTTTGGGTTCCATTATATGAATGCTGCTAGAACTAATAGACTGACGTGTTTTCAAAGGTCCATCATTTTGAGGCCGCCGGTAATGATTTTGTTTAAAAAATGGGCTACATATAAAGAGTTCGATATAAAAAAGTAAATATTTTCTTCCCCATTTTGCACACCTTACACCCTGCAAGTGCAACACGGTATTAAAATACTTGATTTTTAAAATAGGTAGTAGAAATAAATATTCGTTTACATGTGTACTACGACTATACAAGTCTTTGGTTACTTAAAAAAAAATACTTAAGATTTATGTTGCTAAAGCAGCTTTATATATTTTTTACGATTCTTTTCTGCGTTGTTTTTTTAGTTTTATATTAAAGACGACGAATTTAACAGAATTATGTGGCTTAATATGCTTTGGTGTAGTTCATGTTTACAGAAATAGAGCTAATAAAATACAATTACTACATTCAGTAAATATAGACAACAACAAGCTGACTCATTTGTCTATCTTACTCTAGTCTTATCATATATTTCATATATTTTGGAAACATAGCTCTGCAGAGGGTGAAACTTCATCAGAACTACATCGCCGTCTATTTTATAGCACTAAATTATCTTGCTAGTGGTATAATTATGGCAATTCTATATACTTTTAGTTGCAACTAAAATCATCTATAGTAATTCCTATTTGATTTTGCAACCTATAACTTTTCAATATATTAATGTACGATTATCATTAGGTTCAAAACTTTAATACTACGGCATATTCAAAACAATAAAACCAATGAACTTTTAGTTGACTCTATCGAAAATTAGCTCTTTAAAGCTCAATAAGTCACACACGGTTTACTAAAGCGAAAAACGTTCTTCCCACGCCCCCAATGTTTTTGAAAGACCTAACCAACGATGTCCCACACTATGGAGAATATATTTTTTATTTCAATATTTTACTTTACCACTTTGTTCCCGTAATTAACTCATACCATTACAACTTTCTAGTACCAGTAATTTTGAAGCTAAACCACCGACGGACGAAAGAGGGACACCTAAAAAGGAGGTGATTCTTTGTTTAATATCTGTTTTTTATTTACGTACATCGATTTCGCCGCGAATTGTAGACCGATTTTAAAATTCTTATACTATTCGAAAAAAGCCATAACTGTGTTACCTCAACTGGTTTACTTTTACACCGGAAAATCGGTGACGTTATTTAGTATACTTTTGTTTATCATTGGATTTGCTTTTCCTATTTGTTTTCATTTTAACCTGTCTGAAGTAAGAATAGTATTCTTTAGGACAGGCTCATTTAATGTATAGTGTTAGTCATGAATTGTCTACTTTTTGTCTTCTTTCCCGAGTTTAGGACGAACTGACATATCTAAAATCGACTACTAATCATTACTCGAGTAACTCGAGTACTAAATATTTTTAACAGATAAACAAGTACTTGAATGAGGTAAGAACGGTTACTAATAAGAATATTATTATTATGAGCTAATGACAGTTCTAATTGCATTACAATTATCGTTTGTTCGTTTAAAGAAATCTGCTTGATTTATGCCAATTTCTCAAGTAATTACTTCTCTCTACAATAGATACGAGTGTTACAATTTATAACAGAAACCCGAAAATTTACCACAAAGTATACCTTCATCAGTTTTTCAGTTTCCTTGCCGTGACCAGTTTGTTAATGTCGTGGTACGCTGCAATCATGGTGTGAGCGGGAGCGGTGTTCGCCACGCAAGCCGGATGTGCACGCATGCAGTCGGTGCCTTCTTGGCCACGTCTCGCTGCACGCATGTATCTGAAGAACCTCAGGATCTCAGGATTATCGGAAACTGGGCGTCTGAGTTCGTTCAGTTCTCTGAAACATGAGAAACAAGTTCCCGTTTTAGGTCATTATCGTCATCGGCATAATTGGTGACCCATACTATGACCGTCCCTTGTGAAAGTTGCTTAACAGCCGTATTGCAGACCGAGCGCACTAACCCCTGTGCTATCTCAGGTCCTATTTTAAGTAGATATATTTAACGTTGGTTTCAAGACCTTTTTTATGCCTTGCTATGAAACTTCGAGGGTAACACTAGATTTTGCAAAATGTATGTGACCTAAATTAAACTAATTAACGGTCTGTTGCACAAACGTCAATTAAGGTTTATTGACCCCTTTACGCTCTAATGAATGTCAATATTGTATGAGTAATGTCGCTTTAAACTAATGAAAGTTTTAATGGATGTTTGTGCAACTGGCTGTAAGAGTCATGTAATTTAATCAAAATTCAAGGAAATCATGAATGTATTAAATTAGTATTGAAGTTAATTTATATCTATGTTATCATAAATCGCAATTCTTTATCAAAACAAGCTTAGACCAGTAAATAGAAATGTGAGATATGTGTTATTGTTCTATTAATATTGTTTGTCTTAGACATGCGGGACTTATATTGTGTGTCTAATACATATTACTAGTACTGCTTGAGCTTATCACAGAGGCAACACTTAGAATCTTCTTAACTGATGGAATTGTTTTTTTGGAAGAGTATTTACATACGTCCCTTGTCATCATCGTCATCATCATCATCATCCGTAAGACGCACGCTGCTGAGCATACGTCTCTTATACGAGTCTACTAATTATGATGAGAATTAATAGGCACAAGTTGTTTGAGATAAGGGATCGATTTGGGAAGTAATGTATCAGATATAAGGCTCTAATTAATATAAAATCCCTTACTGTAACTAAACTCGACGTAGCGACACACTCGACGTGCCTAACATAATTCGGGCATGGACAATATAATACTTTATTGGGTAAGACTTCCCGTTCAACCTAAGACCGTCTTCAAATTAGACAGTAGGTGACGTGACACTGACAAGCATTCAGTAATTGACTTCATTGCATCTAACATTTTTTTAGACATTCCACGAAAAGCCATATTAAAAGACTTTTCTTTTATACTTCTCTATGAACTCATCAAGTACGAAAACAAATTTAAGTAAGTCCTATAAAAGCCGTTCACAAAAATCTTTAGCAGCATACTATGAACGGAGCGTTTGTGTTTTGTTTCGTGTTTGGAACGGTTTTACTTCTCAGTGTTTAATAATATTTTGTCATGTATCTTTAAAGGTAAAATAAGGTAAGTATGGTTAAAAATTATGTATTGGTTAATTAGCCTAAGTCAACGTCCATATTTGTTGGAATTAAGTTACATCTAGCACGTAAAGCTTTTTTCTGTCCCCGAATCTTGTTGCTTAGAACCGCCTTTTGCTAGAGCGGGAATGATAGCGAGTTATCTTTTGCATGGGTTAACAATCTACCTGCGAGCCACATGCAGCTCTTTTACTGAAATTTTAAAATGTTATGTTATTGGTATATACCTACCCATGTTATGAACCAATTGAAATATGATGGCTTTTATTGAGAGACATATATTTAAATTCATTTATTATAAATGAAATCTGAAACAGAAATCTAATTAATATTAAAACAATATTTTTAGTGACTCTTCAAAAACTCTGAAATTTAGTGAAATTTATCATTTGACTCTTCTGTATTTTAAGATTGCCAACCCCTGGCCTAGAGGATTCCACGGCATGCTATTAACGTTAATTTTGTTGCTCTAGAAAATGTCGGTTCCGAGCTATAGAAGTGAATACGCCTAGGATAGACTGTCCCTTAGCTGGCGAAGAACTTACCTGCTTAATTGTGCAGACACAAGGTTACTGTACGGGGCGTACTTAGCGGGGCTTGCGTACATCAGGCAGATGAGCTGTTCCCTGCACGCTTCCAACTTCACATCACTCAAGCTTTGACCGCCAATCTGAGGAGAGCTGTCTTGTGAATTCTCCGTGGGTGCCAGACCTAAAAAGAAAGAGGAGATGATTAAATAATTTAAATAACACAGACATTGAATAAGTTGTGCCAAAGAGTACTGACCAATTAATTCCCTGGTTCATTATATAATAATATGAGATCAAATTAACTTCTTGAAGTGAAGTTCAATTGTAATTATATTAGTCGCTTCGTTCGAAGATTATAGTGTACCATTATCATGCTATAAAGTGATCCATATGGCAAGCAAGCTTGAAAATAAATAACTGTGCAACAAAGATCTAGAAACAGCCGCAAACAAATGCACCTGACGAGTCTGTTTGGAACTTTAAGGTCTATAGAGGGGCAAACAAACGCACCAACCGAGTCTGTGTTTGGAACCCTAAGGTCTATAGAGGAGTGAAACAAGTGTAGAGTAGTATGTACGAGATTTGTTACCGCTTGTACATTTGTATTTGTTTGCGGGCGGTGCACAGTATTGCAGATACTAATTGCGTATAGAAGTTATAAGATACCTTAGTTTAACAGATTATAGCAGAGCAATATAAAGCCTGATTAAAAATAATTAATTCATGAGAAAATTTCGATGTATTGTCCGTATCGACTTAGTCTGAAGATGAAAGACATTCACAATCATCATTAGTAAATCAGAATTCCTATTAATTAGCTCTTATGTCGAATCTGAGAATCGCAATAGGGAAAAGGTTTAACAAAATTGTTTTAATAACCAGTAACAAAACACAACGAAAATATTTTTTAAGTTACCACAGTCGAATAATTTTAAGGTAACATTAATAAACTCCGCCATCCTTGAATTCCTTGATATGTCTATAATAACTTGACGCACACATCACTAGTAGGCACGTGAAATAGTTACTGAATAGGTTCGTGTCATCGGTCTCCGTTACGACAAATAATAAAAAAGATAAAAATAGAAGAATATTGCGTTGCGTCATAAAATATGTATTTTCTTACCAAAATCTTTTTGTGTATAAAATTCGACTTCTACTTATATTTTAAATGTTTGGAGACTATAAAATTATTTTTTAACGGAGTAATTTTATGGCTTTATCTGATGGAATAATAAAATTTCACTGAATACATATTTCTACAAAAGAACAAAGGATTATTTCTTTCTTTTGCTCAGGCCTGTAATTGGTTTTCGCTTGTTTACTTTCCCAATTTATTAAGGATTGGTGTAAAAAAAATATTAATTCGTTATAAATAGATATGCTGAAAATACTGCAAATACGATATAAGACTTTCAAAAGACCATCGCAAGGCTTTTTATAAAATAAAGTTTGTAAATAAATCAGGTTGAGCCCGTTAAGTTTATTTAGTTTTTTTTTTATGATTAATTTTTATTAATATTCCTCCTATAATGCCCATTTCTTAATAGACTATATTTTCAGCTGTTCTATTTCTTTTTCGCTTTTAATGGTGAGGTGACAAATATTGGTTTATCTCACACAGTTCAGCAGTTCTTTTGATATTATTGTCGCTAATATTTCAATTAAATATATGAAATTTACCATTATTAAGCGGATTTTCTTTTAAATTAATTAAATATTATTATTTTTTTAACAATGCTATAGATTTCTGGTATCTGTTTTTGTTTATTAAATTATTTTTTACTTACCAAGCCTGGCAAAGATGCCATCGAGTCTTGAAAGTAGAGGGGAATAGAATGGATCGTAGTTGCTGAGAATCATTGACGAGGAAGGAATCTTCTGGAACACCTGCAATTAGATAAATATTTTTATGATATTTAGAAAAAAAAAGGTTATCAATTTGGCACATATATGTGTTTCCGTTGAAATGTCGCTATATTAAAATTAGTCTATGTAAGAGTTTGTATGTATGTCTGTATATTTGTCCGCGAATTTGTCTGAAATTAGACATTGTATAATGATTTTGTGTTTGATTAAAAAGATTTTTAATTTTCGGAAAAGAATTACTTTCATGGAAATCGCTGTTTCAGTTTTATAGCCCGTTGCACAAACGTCCATTAAAATTGTCATAAGTCTAAGGCCACATTACCCCATACACATTTGATATTCATTAGAGCTCAAAGACGTCATTAAACCTTAATGGACGTTTGTGCAAATGACGATTAAGTTTTTACACAAGGGGGAAAATTAATAAGACAATTTTAATAAACATGACTAATAATTAAAAAAAAAAGATATACATAGTAAAAAACCATTTGAAAAACTTCTATTGTAATCAGCCGGATAAACTTAGAGTATACAAAAATTCCCACTACTATAATTCAATATTTTTTCAATATAAATTTTTTAATATAAATACCTATACAAAGTAAAATTTTCTTAACTGAAATTGGTGGGATTAATAGCTAAATTGGTGGGGTTAATAGACAAATTTTTCCAAGAGTCACTTTAATTTTGCTAAATATTATTTTCAGAGAAAAGCACCTCTCTGGAAATAATAAACCTGACGATTCCAATGGTTAGTATATTTGCGTTTGAAATATTCGTGGTTTATCATTTTGGTTCTAACAAAGGTGTTTTGTTATCAGAATGGTTAATTGATCAGTTTTTAATTTATCTCTCGAAAGTATTTTATTAATTTCAATTACTAACGTACATTTTCATTGTGTCATTATCATCATGTGTTCTATCAAGTATTCATAGCACCTAGCGAAAAGGAAATTACCTAAAATGGTAATCATAATGAACCTTTTCTACCTCGACCCTTCAGGAAATACTCCGTCACGCAGGATATATGGTGATGGAGTAATATCGAGTTACAAAAATCTATTGTTAACCGACTTCAAAGAAAACTAGGAATTGGAATATGTTTTTAGGTATATATGTACCACATCTTTAATAATGAATCGATTTTACTGTTTGCTTGAGAATGAATTTTGAATTTAACAGGAGAAATCTTCCCATTTTTTAATCGTAATATGCTTTATATAAAAGTCAATTTGTATAAGGGGTACTTCACCGATGATTAATAAAAAAAATACCAGTCTCATGTACCCAAGATAGGATTCAAACCTTCTGTAATCCGAGAAAATCGATTGAATATTCAGTTCGTTCGTTCGTTGTTAGTTAGCTTAAAATATTTTTTTCAACTTTTTATGTGATTTGATCATTGATGAAAATACTCTCTCTAGCGCAAACATCTCGCTAGGGTACTTCAATGGTTAGAACTGTCGCCCGGTTTGTGTAATGTTATCGTTTCGAACGTTATCTTAGGAACCTGGAACTGGGGTTTTAAGCACTTTCTTTAAGATAAATATCAATATAGCATTGTGAATGCAAATATAATAATATAATTAAGTGTTGGATACCCTTTGTATACCTTATAATTGTTGGCAGTAGACATTTGGTTTTTGTAATATCCATTCTTTGTAGGTAGATATGATACTTTCTGCCCTCCAGCTCCGAATCTGAAAATTAAATTTGAATAGTAAATAAAAATCTGAGGACCTCGATAGCGATGGTTAGCTCTTTCGGTCTGCGATACGGTTTTTAAGCAACACTCGCAAAAGCCAGTCATTAGGATGGCTGACCAAAAATTATTATTCCGAGCTCCCCAGTGCTTACGCGGCCTAGTGTGGTCATGGTCCATTCCTTCTACTTGATTTAATTCCACTCCATCTACAGAGAAGGCCTGTACCCCATTAGTGGGGTTATTAATAGACCGATGGTGATGTTAGAAATTAGAAATGTCGTTTTGATCGACTTTAAAAACATTTGACATAGAGTTTTTATACCTATGAATTCATTTAATAATATTTTTTAATACCTATCTATGATGGTACCATCTCACCTTGACATGTCAACGTTGGACAGATCATTTGCGTCATTAGAGTCCATGTTTCCGTATAAACCATCATTGGGATACGCATAAGCTCCTGCTGGGTTCGTTTCGTACCCCATAAAGTCTTTGTTGTCATTGCTGTAAGATGTCTGTTCATCTGTGTTGGTGGGTGGATAGCTAGCTTGACTTGAACTTGCTGATAACTGAGAAATACCTGACAACACAAATGTTATAAAGAATAAAAAGGTTACTAATAAGGTTGACACAAAAATATTAAACATTGAGAATTCCATGTCAAAAAAAAAAACTTTTTTAAAGTGATTTTCGATTTTTTTTTGGCTTTAATCTTGTTATTACTGTTGGCTAATAAGAAAAACAAGCGAAAGAAACTCAGAAAGAAAAACAACATTTACAAATCACATGTCAATACCACGCCAAAAAAAAAACAAAATACAAAAATTAAGTAAGTTACATCATTGTACAAGAGTAAAAAATATAAGCAAATAAATCAATGACCATAGATAGGTAATTGCAGATATTAAAGCCATGATTTTTGCTCTTTCAAATAGTTTCGACTTGTGGTAAAAAGAAACAAACTAACCTTTTCCTAATATTTTCCCAAAACTGCCCAAAATACTAGGTAAGAACATCGCAAATAAAATAGACTTCAACAGCACTTGTCCACCAATCAATAGGGGCACGAAGAACTTATTAAGACCAAAAGCTGTAACATAAAATAACAGACAATATTTTTAATTAAATAAGTGAAGACTAAAACACTTCGGAGGATTCGTTTGGTTGACTATAAATACTACATTAGTCACAATTATTATTTATATGTGAAAAACATTTCATCAAAGCGTATAATGATTGACCCTGTATCTCAGTAATACTTGTTTAACTTGTTCCTTCATATTTGTTTCAAAAAAGATTTTTAATTAAAATTACAAAGGATGGGATTTAAAGCCAAGCCGTGGAGCCTGAAAGTAATAATACACGGCCTCGCAATACTATAATATCCTGGAATTACGTAACATTCCACACGTGCGTTTCTGCGAGTTATTCTCAAGAGATTTGTACTTCCAGATTATGTTTTAAGCACCAGTATAATGAAAAGTGAATGAAATCCGAAAAATAGGCCCATTATATACGTATAAAAAGAATAACATAAAAGGTTAGACAATAAGAAGCTACTATTAATTCGAATTAACTATATAATAATGCATGATATTGTTCGAGCTTTCAATTTAATTTGACAATGATAGATAGTAGGCTTGTGATATCAAACGAAGGCAGGTTTGTTAATTTAATCGTATTTGAACTTGTAAATTATTATATAAAATAATCTAAAGGCAGCTACATAATATTAAAGAGTATCGTATTGTCTTTACATAGTCGAAAAAACGACAGGTTAGGAAAATAAGAAACCGTTAAGAACTTACATCTGAACCCCATGAGTTTTGCCGCTTTAGGCAAGTTTATAGATAATACATGAGTATCAATGAAGTTTTTGAATTTCTGATATAATCTATATTCATAAGTATATTTGCTAAAAAAAGCTCTTCCATCGTCATTTCTCTTTAACAAAAGATTTTTTTCTTCGTCACTTATCGATTTGATTTCTATTCCTTCTGCGATTTCAAATTTGTCTTTGTTTAATGCCTTATCAAGAACATGATCAATTTTTCTCTCAAGTTGAGTCTCAGTCATATTTACTAGAACATATCTTTTTGTAACTGTTCCGAGAATTTCTATTATATCATCAATATAATCTACTTTTTCTAAATCATCATACACACTTTCATTTTTTACTGGTTGTTTAGTTTCTAAGGTATTTTTTCCATTCTTATTACTACTTTGACAACTATGGCAGTTATTAGTTACTACTTTATCTAAGATATTATCTGTTTTGGTTAAGCTTTCTTGACTTGTGCCTATATAAGTTTGACAGTGAGTCTGTACAGTTAAGAGAGTTATATACAATATGACTAGGAGACTTTTGTCTTGGAACCTCCATTCTAGCCTCCTACTAAATCTTCCTTGTTTTGTATATATTGAATCCATGATTTACCGGTTTTCCTTCAAACCTCATCACCGTTTATTTTTCGTTTATAATAGAGTTTCTTTTTGTAGTCTTCATCGATACCTGCAACAAATGATAAATCAATGAGTAAAATTCTTATGATATCACATTATGATTCTATGTCGTGGTAATATTTCTCATGATTGTTCGTAACACTTATGTTTACGGGAATTAGAAAGTTTTAAGATAGTGATCAATGTTTCCTGATTTTAGTGATAATTCGTCTTTAGGTAGTACATTAGAAATGATTTTTTGGAAAACAATTAAAACAATTGCAGTTGTTATCGCTTATTCCGACTGAAAGTTCTTCAGAGGCAATATTGATACTACAATATACTAAAGTTTAATTATTTTCATTAAAGGTTCCTTATACAGGAATTTGTTATACTGATATAGATACAAAGTAACCTTTTTCATTATTACAAAACCTTACGGGACACGCTTCATTAGTACCTAAAATATCTCTCAAACTTTCTACTGTAATATTAAACCAAAAGGAAAATATAATTGGCATTTCCACCACGTGATATTCTAAATGAAATCACGAATTCAGATTGTTTGAATTTTTAATACTTATCTGTGGTGTTCGTATATTTCTGTGATCGTCGGTTTCTGACAAACACGTATTTTATAATATTGGTTTTGGTTTCTCATCACTTGAATTGATTGATTTTTCTATGATTCGCGTCATATGTACTGATGACGCGAATGGATCTGTTAGATTAGTGTTTGTCTGAGCTTTCATGTTCAAATATATAAATATATATTATTCAGAAATCGTGTTAGTTGCGTAAAACAGACACCCGGCGTCTGGATTGAGAATTTAAAGTTTAAGCATTTTTCAAACCATACTTAAACCATCTTAAACAACACTTAAACAGGTTTTCCTTTATGATTTTTTTTTAATCATCTGTGGATCTGTGGATGAGAACAGTTTGATAAAACTAGGATTGTTTGCTATGTGAAACGTAAAAACTTATTGAGAATGATCATTTGAAAAAACTTTTCACAATTCGACCGAAATTCGAAATCGATTGATAAACTATTAATTTTTCATTTTTAAAGAATATTTTTTTACACATTGTTGTAATTGTTGTAGACCAAGTAATTTACAGAAAAAGGATCGTAATTCCAAGTTATTTGGTTCAATCGACCCTATTATCAAATGATGTCATGATATAATGAAAGTTGGCTTTCAATTATTTTCCAAATGTTAACAGAAATTGAGAAATTGACCAAAATTGATCAAATATAACAATAATAGTTCTGTGAATCAATTTGCATCATCAATTTCAATATTATTTTTCCATATCTCTGATACTAGACTATATAAAAAAATGTATCAAAAATTTTAAAACAATATTTAAGCAACCTAAAAATACCTGTATTACTTATACGAAAAATATATTAAAAAGCTTCAAAATTGAATTTCTTTTACTACCGTATCTATTTACCATCGAGCTCCAAAACCTTTTTATTGATGAACATGATCAAATTTAAAAATCCTCATCCTGCTTCGTTACCAGAAATCGGTTCTCAAACGGCCCGTTATATCATCGGATTACCTAATTTGTCACTTAACTGCCTAACGGTGTCACGTCAATGTTACAGTTTAGTGATTTGATCGATTTATTATCGAAGATAAATGAATTGTGACCATTATTTTGATACAGATAAACATAAACGGATTATATTTACTAAATAATAGGGAACATCACATACTTTGCTCAGATCCCAAAGGAAGTTAAAGAACTTATATAATGGAAATCTGAGACTACGTATGTACAGTCAACGGCACGCTAGGTTTTAACCAGGTTATATAAAACTGTAAAATTTCTTCACTTGATTTCAAATCTTAGTATATTAAGGGTAATTTGAAAATTTGAGGTATTGTGGTAAATATTGTGGTAGACGACTTTCAGACCCGATTCAAGAAAGAAAAGAATAATATCTATTTTTGTTTTGGATTTGTTAGTGATATCTGTGAAATCTTTATTGTATTTAAAAACTTAATTCTTGAGAAATGTTTAAGATATTTTTAAAGGTAAGACATTACGATCCCACAAGAACCAAGAAACTGTGGTTACGACATATTTTTTTGTAAATGTTTTGTGTGTATAAAGCTAGGTTTACCGTGGGGTAAAGACAATAAATAGTCTAGACGTCTTTAAGACTGTAACGATGTGCCTAAACGTGATATAGGGAAACTGCCATGGAACATAACAATAAAGACTGAGTAAAGTGATTCAGCAGTAGGTAAAATGTGACGTCATTGTTATTGCTACCATGGTTATATTTTATAGACGCTATTAGAGAAGTCTTAATCTCAACCAAAACTGGCTTAATTACAAACGTGGAACTTGTAAGCGAGTCTTATATCTACACTTCGTTTAATCTATTTTAAAAGTTTGTGATGATGTATGTATGATTTTTACTCTTCCACGCAAAACTAATAAACGGATTTTGGTGAAACGTTGTATACGGATAAATCTTTAGTCGCTGAATTGATTTAGATAATATTTAACATACAGATTTGAGAAGGACACGGATGCTTCCACAAAGGATTGAGAAAAAGAAAAGTTGATACTCATCAAGATACTCATATTTTCATTTCTACGAAGATACATATTAATCTCATTCATTACCTTTTATAATAATTTAAAAAGAATCGTTATCGACTAAAGCTCGGGAAGAAAAATTAGCGCCTCGCTTGAAATGCTAATTCTGGGGTTTCCGGCGACCGGGACCGCATAAACTTAAACCACGGTCCCAGTTGTACAATGAACAACATGTAAAGTTATATCCGATTTTCTACATTTCATTTTAAACCTTAATATTTTAATGGTCGTGTACAAAATCATTTGAGGAAATTTGATATATAGTGTCAGCTTTACTTGCGACCGTGTGTACAAATATGTAAGTAATACGTAACACTCCAAATAATTCTACGAACTCTTTTGGAGAAATATGAAATATGTACTTACATGTATAGCAGTTACACATGTTTCGTGAACCATATTATGTATATTCACATAAAGATTAAATCTTGTCGACGTTTATATGTGAAAAAAGCTCAGAATTTCCTGGGGAACGACGCGATGTGCACGAGTGGTTTCATTGTTCATAGACGTAGGGTTATCAAATTTATTTCAGTTACTTACAGATCTATTTTGAATAAAACATTAAATTTGATGGTTGAGCTAATTGGTTCGATGGTTGAGCTTATTGATTCCAAGTTACACAATAATGTAATTCTTTCGCCTAAAAAGCTAATGACAATTATTAACAATCTGACACAATAATTAAATCAAAGCATTATGAAATAACAGTATGAACGAATTTATAAAATTAATTTACTTCAAAGTTGACCACCTTACAAACAAGCTATACAATTTTGTAGATATTTTTTGGCTCATAAGCACGATAAAGAGTCACCTACATAATCAAAGGATTAAGGGACGTTAATCCTTTGGTAATCTAGGTGTACTTTACATGGACAGGACAATGGTAAAATGCAAATAGTTGAATTCTATTGAGATGCGTTTATTACGTAAAAATTAACAAAATTGTGAAACTAATGCATACATTGTAAAAGTGGACATTTCGTGAAACTACTAATGTAATGAAAGGTCACGTAACTAGTTTTGTAATGTAAATTCAGCTTTAGTTTATCTGTTCACCATTTTGTCACTGTCTTTTTGTGAATAAGCTTTTTATAGACTATGAATATGCGAAACTGTTAACGATTCTTGATGTAAAATATTTGTAAAGATATTTTTATATCTCCACGTCGGATCCTTTGCGCGGTTGTCAGGGAGAAACGATTCACGGTCTTTAAACAAGTCTTATACTACGTTCATAACTTTTTTCATATAGATTTTATAGCTTCTATATCACCCATCGACAATATACGTGACCAAGCTGTTCGTAAATGGTGTTCTACGGTTACTTTATATTGTTTTATTTCTTTAATGCGATACGGTTTAAATACAGTGAGTAAGTTGTAGAAAACCGAAACGCTTAGAAAAATGTTCCATATCAAAAGTTCGTAATAAAATTTATGACATCAAGAATATTATAATGGTCATAAATCATCTTAAACAGCTTAGTAGCAAACAAAAATCAATGTTTTTTATTATGATTTCGTGACCGGTAGAGAAGAAAAGGGATGTTGAAAACGATATTTATAATGGATAAATGGAATATTCGTTTTTAAGATAAATGAAAAACAAAATCTATTTGTTAATTCGCATGAGATGTAAAAGTTGTCAGAGAGCATAATTTTTATATTATTTCATATTTAAGCAAAAAGTGAAAATGCTGCCGCCATTTGGAACTACTAATGGCATTAAATGTATGATTTCATTAGTACAATGAATTCATAATACAAACAAAACAGAAAAATTTGCTCATAAAATATATATTTCATATTAATAAAATTCAAATTCAATGTCCCTTATTAAGATTAGTAGATACTTCTAAAAGTAAGAAAGTTACATCTTTGACTTGTAAAATTATGGGGATGACTTACTTGTTTCGAGAGGCACGCTCACGAAACTTAGGAATGACTGTTTTGATCTCCTTGTTTTGTTTCTAGAGTCGCCATATTTGAAATATTAAGTAAAGGGTGAAGTAATGTTCCATCATACTTACTAAATTACAGTAAGAAAAAAGCGGTTCATCTATTGCTAATTTAATTTTTTTTTTACATAATTTTATTTCACATAATTCTGTTGCCTGAGAGAGTGGGGCGCATGAATATCCATAGCAATATAACAAAGAGGTAACCTTTCTAATTTTATTTGTTTGTAGGGGGTAGGTAATCTTCAGAAATACTGATCCTATCATAGAATATCTTTCGACTGCGGGAACTACATCCTAAGTGGGTGTCATTATTATAATTTTTGCGGATGAAGTTGCGGGATAACAGCTAGTATACTATAATTTTGTTTTAAACTTTGTTTTTTTTTCTATCATACAATACAAGAACTAATTTCTCGTACTATAATACGCACGCGACAGATAGTGATAATTTATAGCACTGTTATCGAAGCGGCATACTAAGTTGGATTGTTAACTCTACGCTACAATAACAATTAGTGTATATAGATTAGTCAGCCTTCGTCTTATTACATGCTACAATAAATTTTAGTTATTAAAAAGATTTAAATCTTAATGAAAATTAAATAAGTATTTATTTAATTTTTATGAATATTGTGAACTACCAATAACTTGATTTGTGTCAAATAATGATTTATAATTTAGCTGATAGGCCAAACTTCATATCGCTCGTCTATGGTAAAATTGTTTTACCATCTCCCCCTATATATTTTTTTACATTTTCTCTCCATAGAATCTTTTTAATAATGATGAATGATTCAAAAGTATTTTTTAGAAGTTTATTTGAATACAGATTATTTTGACTTTGAAGAAGATTAAGAAGTGGCCTAATTTGTCCAGCTGATCTCGAGTTTTGGCCTTTATATCACTTTTAGCGATTTAGTTTACAGTAGAGGAACTTCGGTCAAATCTTATAATAGACTGAAGTGGAGATAATTAATGATACAATGTCTGTACAGGACATCAAATTACTAATGTTCTCTATCGAATACTTCAAGCAAGTGTTCGAAATAAGACGCAGCTGTTATACTCGTTCTAGCGTTAATTACATAGTTGAGAAGCTACAGCCAACAAATGATTACTTTTATCGGATGTAGCAGCACATTTATATTACTGAATGTAACCTCGGACCACCTCGAGTTAAGCTCGAAGATTGCTTATAAATAACTTCTAATTAACTGTTTGTAGGTACCTTATATGAGCGTTCTAATGTGAACTGTTATATTGGCAAGTAGATATATTAGAAGTAAATTACATCGTCGTATCGTGTTTATGTTTACGAGTCATAAAGGCATAAATCACAACAATTTGCGTTGGCTTATAACATATATCGATCAGCAGGTCTGCTGCGTAATAATTATTATACTAAAACAGATTTACTCGACATCAGATTCAATCAAAATGTACTCAACGTTCAATACTTTATTGAATGTTGAGTGCATTTGAGGCAACCTGATGCATGAACGTGCCCATAGTGTTGAATTTTGAGTGCATTTTGATCGAAGGCCATATAAATCAAATCGAAGCCAATATAATACAGTATAATGGTATAGTGTGCGCGGTGCATGAGTGTTAATGCAAAGGGAGTAATACCTTAACTGGAAACAAGGAAGCACCAATCTCACTCGTCACTGCTTTTTTGGACAGAAAACGTGACACCCAAAAGTCCTAAACATTTTTACAATCTGGGCCACCTCTTTTACTTAGTTTTTTGTTATTTTTCATTTTCAATAGATTCACAGAAAGTGTGCACTCCTATCCCACATGACTCGAGACAGTAAGTCTGCTTCTCTTATGTTTGCCGCTCAATTCTTTATTACAACTAATGTCGAAATAAAACTTCTTGATGCTGTATGCAATCGTTATCTATAATCATCCCTCCCATCCACACGTAAACTTATCTCGATGTTTCGAAAGTAATTACGCAATGAGACATCAAGACGTACATACATACCTGCCAAAATCATAACATTCCTTTTCTAACGAATACCTATTGCATTCTTCGGAAGGGACGTTAAGCCGTTGGTTGTAGCTGCATTTGCAGTCGTTAATATCCCCCAATCTCCGTTGGGTCAGTGTGGAGGATGGCTCATCTTACTTAACCATCTAACCATCTACCAGAAACGCCTAAATCTTGCGGTTTAGGGGATGCGGGAATGTAAAGAGCTGATGAAGAATGTTACTAATCAACAGACGGAGCCATGTAATATATTTTTTTAGCATAGAGAAAACTGCAGATTCTAAAAGCTTCTCTGTTACTTATTGACTATAACCGTTTCATTTTTTTTCACGATCCATCTCATATGGCTCCCATTTTCAGCAAATAGTCAAGCCAAAGAATGAGAAAAATGTTGAAATCTTATTAATCGTGAGTTTACGTCAAAAATAACGTCAATCATTCATATGTCATATCCAAGAGAAATGCTATTTTGAATATAGCTTTTCCTTATATTGTTACATTTATCAAAAGTTACATAACCATGAAACGCTCGTGAAAATTATTTAATATATTTAGCATTTCTTTGGGCCCGAATAAAGCCGTATCCCAACAGTCAAGTTTTTTCGTTTACATGCGTCTATATTAGCAGATGTCAAGCCTATATGACTTTTGCTGGCTTTTTTTTGTGAATATTTTTTAAATATTGAGTGATTATAAAAACGAAGACTTATTCAGGAATTTGTTATTAAGAATAGAATAAAAAATAAAAGTAAAAAAATCATGGAAAGTTATGGAAAAAAGGTTTTTATACTTTGAACATGTATCGTGTTATACGAAGATATAAAACTAGGACTACAAGACACGGTAACCCGTATATATCTATTTAAAAATCAAGTGGTATTTACATTAGCTATTAATTTTCTGTTCGAGGCAAGAGTTAGTTAGTTTCATTACATTCATAAAATCATCGCAACATCGATCTTCATCGATACGGGATTCATTAAAGGGATTAATTATAATTAATTAATTTATAGTAATTATTATATTTGATCAATTTAGACTTCACAATCCTATACTGAAAAATATTATTAATGAAAAATGCTTAAAAAATAGTCGTTATTTCGAAGTTTCCGTAATCAATTCCTACGGAAACTAAGTGACCCTTAATCTCTTAAGGACTCTATGATCACTTGGAGCAATATATATGTAAAATACCGCTACTGGCCTAACAAACAAATACTTATTGCTACAAAATAAATTTGCATCAAATCCCTATGCAAATTCTAAAGTTACCACATGTGACCTGTTTGGGACACAAACTTTTTGGTACCCTTATTTTAATGAAAATGTGCTTTATGTCGTTGATTTTGTTTTAGAAAACAAATCCCGATATAAGCATAATTTAAATTTGAAATATTAATTACACGTTTTTTGGAAATATGTTTTATATAATTTTTATTCAACTTCTAAATCGAAAAGGAGGTTTGATTCTCGAAGGGTATATTTGTAGAAGTATTTTCTCTTTTTTATTTAAAGTACGTGTATATTCAACGATTTTTAAAATTCTTATTTCCTTTTTGAATCGACAGATCGACTAGTAGCACAGTATACTTGCAATAAGTTTATGCCATCGTTTCGATCACTAGACATGTAAAATTTGCATATTTGCCTTAATAATTTCTGACTTTGAACATTTTGTATTCTTTATATTTACGATTTAATAAAACCGCTTTCCAAGAACATAATATTATCATCTCACTGGCGACTCTTTATCATTTCATACACGATGCATTTATATATCATTGGATAGAATAAAGAAGACATTACCGCGGTGTCTGACCCATATAGCTTGATAGATTTAGTACCTTGTGATATACGTTGCAATTTAGACTTATCATTCATGCTTATAAGCATTTTTTGTCATAACGTAAATTAGATTTCACCTCCTTTAAGCGTTAGCGTTTATATACCACCCACACCAATTTCTCTAGTTCGGTATTCTGACGAACTCCTCTCGATTCTCGAGTAGAGCTCAACTTCTGCCTACGCTATTCCCCTTCTTTAAGCGGGGATAGCGTGGACAGAAGTTGAGTTCTACTTGAATATATCGAATTTAATTAAACACCAAATTCAAATAAACATTTACTTATATATATTATTTTTTATAGTAAGAGCGTAAGACACATTGTTTCATACACATCTTTATTTTATAGAAAACAATTAAATTAATACCTATTGAGGTGTCCGAGATTCAAATTAGAGATTTGGCATGGTATCTTTTTCAACTTTGATCTTTTGAGAACAAGGTTATAGATGCCCTATCCTGTTGTTCTGAAAACGAAATTTCGCATGATTTTGAACCATTATTACTTTTTTACTAAAGTTTTATCCATATTATATAATAATCTACATAGAAATAATCTCAGTTTAATTACATTATACTCTATTTCCCGAAACCAACATTTCGAGTTCGCCTGTTGTAGGATGGGTGAATAAAAATTCACTGGTTTTTCAAAGGTACGTTCAGTCGTTGATGTTTGCTATACCTGCAATCACTCACTAATCTGCAATGGATCCGTGTGGTCGTTTTAGTTGTGGTTGGTGTTATGGTCCACTCTCTAAATTAATTTAATCACTTCAATTAATATCAAGGATTTCTAAAACATAAGCAAATATATGTAATTACATGAAAATCACTGCAAGTGAACTGTAGCAGCGAATATTTGCAAAATGATTTTCTTGCATCAACAAATAAATCGGGAATAGTATTCTTAAAAAAGATTTAAATAAAATATACGAGAAGTATGTAAGCTGCTTGTCATCCCTTGTGGATAGTAACCGTCGATTGAGGGAACGGGCTTTATGGAGTCCTTTATGTAGGACAAGTTATTGGTAACCTGCAGTAAATAGAGCAATGAATTTATATTTTTTCACCTATTCTATATTATTCAGAAGCCTAACAGCTAAGGCCCTTGTCTTATGGAAATCTGAAATAAAGAAGGTATCATAACATTTTATGATTCATTAATAGAATTTCATATTTAAATAAAAAACAAATTTTAATAAAATTACAATAGCTCATACTTTACTAACAGGGAAATTGTGCTCATGCGTGTTCTATGTAATGCAAATCAGCGCACACGCTTCTCTGCCTTTGCTTTCTACGCTTCTTCAGTTTCGACTCGTGTGCTTTTACTTTTAACACAGCGGCAATGACACAGCCCTGTCCCACTTATGGGGCGTAGAAAACTGAGATGTCGGTGTAAATATCACTAGTCGTCAGTATCAAATTGATATGTAAACACAGGTTTATTTGTTGAACTAAAATTTCTCCAGCTAAAGCAAGCTGTAGCTATGAATACAATTGGCTGGTGCGTTTCTTTTCAAGCAGCGATGACAGCTCTTAGTCTGAGATTACCTTAATAAAATTTTTGCGAAGACCAATCAATTTCATAGTTTATAAACTATAACATAATTATCATTATACTGTTAAACGCTTAAAGTGTCACAGAATATGAAATAATAATATAATTATATTCTTACTGTAAATAGACGTGAGCCCAAAACGCTCCCCTGGGAGACTCCAAAACTTCTGATCTTAATAAACCTACTCTACCATGTATATCCTTGTACATGATTATTCAATTTAGATCATCCTCCTTTATTACTGGTAAATGATAAGTTGGGGTTTGAAAATTAAAATTAATATGATTGATAGTAGAAATTAAGGAATTAGTATAGTTTAGTACAAAAATACATTAACAAAAGACACCAAAGATATAAAATCGCTATCCAGACTCCCGAAGTGATTTCTTCGAAGTGACTCTCTTTTTGCTATAAAGCTCCTGAATTTATAGGTGTGGGTTTCCTTATTTGCTCATATAAACCTCTTCTTGACCGCCAGTAAAAAAGCAAAGTGTTGTAAGGGAAGCGCCGAAGGAAACATTCTCGAAGTCCAATGTCAAATAATTTATTTTACCTCCTCAATGTACAGTCAACAGCAGGCCATGTTATACAAAACTATAAATTTTCCTACTCGATTTTAATCCTTCATAAAGGAGTCAAAATCTATTGAGGAATTTTAACATATAATAATTATGACGTGCAGCCGTGTTAACTTGCGTTGGTCGGTAAGGTATCTTTACTAATTTTATAAAGAGGAAATATATGATTATTTGTTTGTTTGCAACGAATAGGCTTTGAAGCTACTGGACCGATTTTAAAAATACTTTCTCCTTTTTTTATCCTGAAAAACGGCAATAATAGGGAATCGAAACATTAACAACATTGTTTACGATTCAATTTGTCATTGTAATTATATCCTTGTCAAAGAGTAAAGTATAATATTCGTGTCATGATATGATACCTTATCCAAATGAATTATTAAAATAAATTCCAAGCTTGGATTGGGTTTATTTTTGGCTCCTTTTTACCCCACTAAATAGTTCCCTAAGTTATCATATAAAGTTCGCTGTTAATTAAAAAAGACATAGTTTACGACCAGTTTGGCTTGACATAATTTTAGAGAGAGTTTCTTACCCAGCCTTTTTTTAATCACCCAGCATGTTTTAGCTGCGACAGAACCCTAAGTAAAGAAATAAGATGAAGTTTTCTCATTATTTATTAAAGCTTATTTGGAATTTATTTTATTGTAAAGAACCAATTAAATATTTTGTGTTATCAGAATGAAGCTATATTTGTTTAAATTTAAAATTGGTTATGTAAATCTTTCTACTTTGTGGTTTTCAAGTACAATTTACGAATATTGAAAATAAGAATTTCTTTGAAATATTTAATTTTGTCATCCATTAAGATTATGAATTCTTACTTTCATTTAATTTAATAAGAAAGAAACCATTTGAATGAAAATTACCGTACATTAAAGAAAAAAATGTTAGAAAGATATTGGCCATTGCTGATTGAAAAAACATTATACACCAATTTACTTAATGCTTTTCCGCCATATTATGTCAAAGATGAAGTCTTACTTGATAAAATTTTTAAATATCATTTTACGAGTAATTATTTAGTACTGTCAACAGTTTATCAAGGCATATACAAGTATCATATTTCTCTAATTTAATTGAAATCTTGGAAGAAAAAGCATGGAAGTAAAATTTAAAATTGATTATGAAAGACATTTTCCAAAAACTTGATATTCTGCTGTATGTGCTTTTTACATTTAAGAAAGTGCTTAGGATAGACTCTCTAACCGAACATTTAAGATGCAATAAAAACATATTTCAAGGTGAAAAGTCACTAAAGTCCTATCCCTGACCACTTAATTACCCCCAAGTTCCGTGTGAACACGTCGAGAGCACTTAGTGGTTAGTCCCTGTAATAGACACCGTAAAGCTGCATACTCAATAATAGCGGAAAGCGGGGCGGAATGTCAAAAAGTTAATGCAAGGATAATGATATTCAAGTATGAATCATCAGTAAAGAGCTTAGACCAGCGTAAGCTTAGCGTGTTGCCAAAGCAGTTGCTAAATAAATCTTTACCTATGGAGGATACAACAAAAGTTTGTGTGACAAAACTGTAACGCGAACCAAGGTACATTAATTCGAATGCATATTAGTTAATATGCATTGAATGTAAATTCCTAGCGGACAGGTGTTCTGTAGAGAAAAGCGCACTGAAAAGCTAGAATCTATATATATACATAAAAATGGATCGCTAAAATGTATGTAGACACATAACTTCCGAACGACTGCACCAAATTGGATGATTCGTGTTATTTGTTCTTTAAAATATTTATTCATACAAGTTTGAATATGAGAAATTTATATATAAAAAAACCTCAATCTCGAGTGGAGAAACAAGTCTTTTATTTTTTTTTGCCTTGTAATGACAGAATTTTGCTTTTGATAACAGTAATTTGATTTAATTAATTACATTGTGGAGTATCTGAGACAACAAATGTACCAGAACACCCAGATCCGAAACAATACAGAAAAACTCATTTTCTACTTTGACCCGACTGGGAATCGAACCCGAGATTTCGAGATGGCGAAATCTTGTCACCGGGATGCAAACCAGCTTTTGTGTTGTATATCGAAAATAAGATTGAGAGAGACTTCCAAAAGATTGTCCTTGTGTATCTTATTGCTCCCGATAATAAGATAGATGAAAAAAGAGGATTGCGCGACATAAACGGTTCTTAATTGTGTAAAAATTCGTGCACCATCATTTCCACGGCTATATAAGAATTTCACTGCTATAAGATTTTCCACGGCTATTTAGGTGTCTTAATTATTCATTCATAATTTATTTTTACCACCCGTTGTTTAAGAAAAATAAACAAATGTGGGAATAGAATTCCATTGTCCTGAAGGTTTGTCGATTGTATAATAGTTTGGCTAACTGACCTAAATGTAATTTATTTTCTTCTCTTTTTTTTCATCCTAGTTATCAGCATCTTTTAATCTATGATCTTTAGCATAATTTCTTTTTAATTATTCACTTTTCGTAAATTGTAATTTTGAGTAACGCGATATGCTCTTTCGGAATGTCAATTTGAGAAAATTCATCCAATGAAAACACAACATCAATTTCTGATACAAAAACGTGTTAGAATTTATCAAAATACAATTATGATTAGTTGTTCTGTTATTTTAACGAACTGACACCCAGAACGAGCATATCGTGGTACTCAAAATTTCTATCTACGAAATGTGAATAATAAATAAGAAAATACTGCTTAGATAAAAAGTTTGGTTGCGGGACTTAGTAAAAATAAACGGTGTGACACGGCGCACTGTTACAACCATACATTTAAATATGATAAATATGTTTTTTAATTCAATATCGTGATTCTTGAATCTTGTCTACCGTTAACAAAACCGAGCAGAAACTTCCAAATCACGCAATTTTACACCTCTAAATATTATCATTTTATTAAGTGTTTATCTTTAATTTCGTACTGTGTATACGTCGTGTGTACTGTGTATATTTCATGTGTTACCTACTCGTTATTATACTGAAATATTATGAACTGTTCATTCACATTTATAACATGCTGAATATGAATAACACCTCCACACACTCATCTTTTGTCTTTTAAATGAATAGAAAGTAATTCATCTTACTCAGAAACAGCTTTGAGCGTGATACTTAATTGATACGTTAACATTTAATACTCGTTCAGTGCGAAATGGAGCTTACTCCTAGCTAATTAAATTCAGAATTTATCATTTTAAATCTTTTGTATATTTGTTTGTGCGATTACTTTTAATTACCACAAGGATAGTTGTTTGAATTTATTACACACAATTAGGTACTGCTCATTATTTTACGTGTAGTTTTCCTTGTTGGAAAACCTTTTAGTGAAATAAAATGTATCCTATTTGTTAACCCACGATACAAGAAATGGGTGCAAAATTTTTTATGTGTTAGTGTTCAAGTGTTTTTTTGTCTTTTAAAGTTAAAATGGTTTTTAGCTACATCATTATTAATAGTTTTACAATCAAATTCACAATCAAACAAGTATTCACATATATATTCGATTATTAAACTATAATTTGCTTATTAATAGGACTTTGCAAAATCGACTAATCAAAGTAAAAGTTTTTTTTTGACATAAAAAGAAAAATGTCACTATATGTTACAAAATCCTATTATATGAGGACTTTTTATTACACCTATTATGTGAGGGAAGGAAGTTATTTTGTGAAGGGGCTTTTCTAGACAGATGCTGATACACACCCGTAATAGGTCCAGGAATAAAATTATCATCGTTATATCAAACAACTATAGCTACTATTTTTGCCAAGGGCAATTCGTACGAATTGTAGGAATTAACATTATTTAAAAGACCAATTAAGGATCTTTTCTATTTGTCCTCGAAGGAAAATTCTAAAATATTTGAATAATTCCTATAATTTTGTTAAATTCATATCCCTGAACATTATCTATGTTTTGGGAAGTATGCGATAATATCCTTTTCATCAATATCCGATATGTCGTCAAGTACCAATTTTTACTTTAAGAAATTTAAGGATAAGTAAGTCAATTCAACACGAGTATTATATAATCCCATAGTGGAGTTATAAGATTAGATTCATTAGTTACGAAGTCCACGAAAATAAAGTCGCTTCCCGCTGTCTACCTAGTCTAGCCATGAGTTCTGTTACAAATAAAGTTTTATATACGATTATGTAAAGTGAAAAAGATATGTTAACGTACTAAAGTTAAGTGTCCATGAGGTCGGGCCATTCGTCGATGGATTTACGAACAGTTTACATTGGAAACTTGGTTACTGCTGCCACCAAAGATTCCTTGAGCGACTCAATATTTGGGTGGCGCTTAGAGCGTGTCCTCTAGTACATACCACAACTTATAGTCCAAAGGCTGTAAGTCCGGACTAGCCGAAGACCAATCATCAGCCTTTATGAAGTCTGGAATATTTTGCTCAAGCCAAATTTGGGTAGTTATGATCAAGGGCTGAATCCTGTTAAAATGTCCCCACTTCGTTTTTGAATGAGGTGTTGTTGAGAGGTTTAACTACCGCTTCTAACACGGTATCTTGATACATACTTTAGCTGAAGTTTTCACTTACCTTACCTTTATCTTTTTGGTGTCTCTTAGTAGGAGACACCCCACCAAACCATGACGTATGCTGGATGATAACCTCGCTGAACTTTGGTCACTACCTCGGAAGCTTCTTTAGAGCTGTGTGCATACACTCGATCATTTTGTTTGTTGTAGTGCTCCTCGATTGTAATTTTTTTTTCATCGGTGAAGATAATTTTTCTGTGTGTTTCGTCCGCGTATCGAAGCAACAGCTGTTTTGATCTTTCGACTCTCTTTTGTTTTAGTGCTGATTTAAGGTATGTCTTGTGTATTTTGCGGTAAGCCCCTAGACCTAAATTTTGTTTGATAACCCGAGAAAGTGTCCTTGGTGGGATTCTCATTTATCTGGAAACGATTTTCTACTTCCTTATGATATTTCGACAAATTCTGGCGTTGACTGCATTAACGACCTGTTTTCTTTGATTCTCTTCTATTCGACCAGATCTCTCACGGTCATCGACAGACATGGTTTCAGTGTACATTTGGATGGTACAATACACAAACATTCGGCTGATCCCTAGCTTTTTCAATGTATCAAAAATGTTGACTGGCTCCTTACCTACTTTGTACAGTGCAATTACTGCAATCCTATTCTCTCAAGTGCCCCATTAACAAAACAAATAATTACTAAACAAAAAACATAAACTAATGTCGGGAAAGAAGTCTATTTATTTATAATGTTTGATAACAGAAAATTGTTAGTGTGATCACTATAATGTTAAGTTAAATAATGTTATGACATATTTTTTATTGAAATTTTGGCTTCTTATATAAAAAGTCTCGTTAGGACGTGACCCTAACACTGGCGTCATCTTCGTTGTCCTCTAGGTCACAGCCTGATCGTTGAATGGATCTTGGGTCTGGTTATATAAAAAGCACAATGTAACCTGTGTATAGTTTTTGAGTAAAAAAGCTATTGGTTCTTAATATTACGAAATATAATACATTTATGGATACAAAAAAGTGTCATAATCCAGCTCTATAATAATGACGAATGTTGTTGTATTTCTCTTATTTATCTAAGCTTTTATAAGTAATAGTACTGATTTAAGATTGTTAGCAGTTGTGCAAAGAACTTGTCTTATTTTTTGTTTTGTTCGCACTATGACTTAACACTGTATATCCCTAGAGCATCGATTACTTGGATAAAAACGTTAGTTAGCTTTAAGTTTTAGTTTAGGCTTTGCATTATCCATAAACCATTTTTTTTCAAATTCCCTTCTGTATTTTTTTTGTGAAAGAGCAACAATATATATCCGTCCTTACAAACTATCGCATTTATTAAATTAGTAGAACACAGTATATGCAGGGTGTGTTTATATTCAAGAAATGATATCTCGACATTAAGTACCTAAGTTTATCTTAGCGGTGGTCTAGGCCACAAATGGTAATATTTAAGACCGCATTGAAATTTACATAGTAGATTCGAATACAAAAACACTAGATACTTATATGTCGTTCAAATTATGCTAAAGTATTTGACCCCATTATGTGTATTGATAGCTTTTCCTGATGGGTGAAAATAACCTCTATTAATTGGAAACAGATGTATTGAATGCCTATTTAGTAATAAGCATCTGCTAATAAATTTAAAAAATCTAATGTAAGATATTACATTTTATTCCATTCGTTAAAGGTTTAATTCCATTTACATGTTAAACATCAAGGCCGGTTCCAGTGCTCAACCGACTATCGGTATATATTTCTACAAACGATGTATATTGTTACGGACCGTCCGTCAGTCAAGCGCATGCACATGCCTACGTCAGTCAATCGATACGTTATGGAAACGGGCCGATCACTATTCCTTACAAAACTGATGGTTGGTACATTAACAAGACTCTTACAAAAATAAAGGTTGGTTCGTAAAGTTGGTGCAGTACATACTGCAGGCCAATACAATTTGCCATTGTACTATATTTCTAATTGTGATACTGTTTAAATGTAAAAATGTGAACGATGTTATAACTACTCGGTTGCATGATGTGAGACGACGCAAATCCAACTTATGACTTCAGAAATACTCACAATTATATCTAGTATATATCTCTCGTTTAAACGAATATGTAACATATGTATTGCTGCAGAAATAAAACATTATATTCCAAATTTGCAAGTTTATAATTAGTTTGCGTGGGTTACTAGAAAATACATTATTTAGACACGAACTCTAAGTTACACCAACTTAGGTTCTCATGAAGGTGGGTCCTCTCCCCAGCAATAATTAATCAACCTTTGACTGGAGAGATTTCAACTTTCGAGAGTGCTAATAATTGACTGAGGTTAAGGTTCCCAATTAATTATTTTTAGTTCTTAAGGCGGCAGGTGTTTCACTTAAGAGCAAGTACATGTATGTAGTTTTATTGTCCTTGCGCAGTTTCGGAGAAATTAAGACTCGTGAAATCTCAACAGTAATTCTTATATTACTATATAAGAATTACTGTTGAGATTTCACGAGTAAATATACCCAAAGGAAATATTTACAAGAAAATATATACGTCACCTAAATATATTTGCTATGCTTGTTTTGTTTTGTACCTGTGTGTGCTTGGCAACTGTGTGGGCGGGTTAAATGAGAGGCGTAGGCTGAACGTGTAGAATGACGAATTCGAGAAAAGTTTTGCCGATACTTTCTCGAGTCGAATAAATTGAATTCGATGTGAGTACAACAATTCGAGAAATATTTTATAATCTTAATATAATGTTAAAAATGGACTAGTCTATCGTCGATGTGGTCGCGATATACGGTAGAGAACAAACGCCACTATCAAACTGTACTAGCCAGCACACAACTATGTTTTTTATTCTTCATCCAACTCGAGTCTCAGCTGAAATGTTACGCGTGCAGGGGGCCAATTCTACTAAATAAATTTTGTTTATATCGAATCGAAAACAGATCGAAAGTGACATACGATACAATTCCAGTCCTATTTTAGCTGGAATTGTATCGTGTGTTACTTAGTAGAATAGAAAAACCATTAAAAACTGTAGTTTCGTTCGGTTTCGATCTATTTTCGATCTGTTTTTGATTCGATTTAAACAAAATTTATTTAGTAGAATTGGCCTCCTGGTATCGGTAAGTCCTCATCTAGAAGACTCAAATTTGCCTCGAATTTATAATTCCTTACGTACGATTAGTGCTTATCATTTACTAAAGGTTAATGTATTACGAAACGCGTCTAATATGCACGTAGCTCTGAACCTCTCTTTATCATAATATTTGAATTCATCTATTGCAAATTTTGCAACCTTATAATGTTAGATAGAAGTGGCAGTTTCAACAAGCTTCAATACTTTATCTATAGAATAAAAATATGGCCAAGTATTAAAAAAAGCAATCCATCATCATAAAAAACGAATACTATAAATATGACATAGCAAAATGCATATATTTAACTCTCTACGTATTTAGAAGATAGGTCGTGAATATTTAAAGATGTTGGATCGTGTTATTTAGTTTATTTGAACGGATCTTGAGATGGGTTGGATTGACAGGTTGAAATGTAGTAGTGGTGGCCCAGATTTATATATAGGTCTTATATTTACAACTTTCTAGTTGTTTATATAAAGTAGGGTGTCTTACTATAAACTATAAAGTAGGGTGTCAAATCATTTTCTTTCAATTGTAAGGAACTTTGAGCAAGCAAATTTGTAATACCATTGCATATTTTTTTGTATAGAGATCTTAAAAAATAAGACCTTAGCCACAATACCTTGACTAATGGTATAATGAAACTTTAGTTAACATTTCTTTAATATATTGCGATAATTTTTTAAGATCATACTAGCACTAGCTCTTGAATATCTTTTAACTCATATTTAGTACACCAATGCTTTATATACTTGTAGTGATGTGCGGTGTCGGCAATTTTTGGTATTCTAATATTTTGGTACTCGCTAAAAAAAATCGAATTATTGCGACATACCGCTCTCAGTCGTAGCTGAATCGCTTATAAACTACTAGAAAATTAAAATAAAACGATACAATAATATGAAATGGAAATAAATCGACATATAAAATAAAAATTTACCATAGTCTAAAAGTAAAATCTTCGCACGCCACGCAGAAGTCGAGCTAAATTTGTCAATTTTGGCTAATGCAAACTATCGCAGCATAGTTATTCTACAGTATTAAAACAAGATAATAAACATACGATTGCCATACAAAATGTTTACAGAACAAATACATCAAATTATACAAAATTTGACGCTGAATGTTGCTAGTACTCGAAACCTGTATTCGAGTAACCTTCTAAATGATTCGATTTTGTACTCGAGTAGGTCTGACTCGGCACATCTCTACATACTTGGATAATTTATAAGTTCTGTTAAGCCTCAAGCATACAGTGTTGTGACTGCATCATTAATGAAGTAAATATTTGTAACCTTTTGAATTAAGTTTTATTTAATTAAAGCATTAATTTAATAATTTATTTATGAATTTAATAATTTTGAGAATCACGTTAGGAAGTGGATACATTTTAAATTCAATTATAATACATAACCTTGCTTTTCGTCTGCGTACGTTTAACCGTATTTGATTCGAAACTAGTAATAGTCTCATATATATTTGGATAAACTCAATTTGCTCATTAATGCTGGCTGAACGCCATTTTGTAGACAGCTATTAAGCCTTGCATTTATTAGGTTGCGGTTATTCTTTTGGCGGAGAGTTAAGATGTAGCGATAGCATATTTCCAATTATATAATAAAATAGTACACTTGAATCAATATTCTGTTATTTTAAAATTACTTGGTTAGGTTAAAGTTATTGTTAATTTATATGACATAGAACGCTAACATTATGTGTACATTATGTATATTAGCTATTATTTTGATTTAATTAAAAACAAAATATTCACATAGCAGACCCTCTGGTTATCACTAGAAAAATTGGATAGGTTTGTATTGCCTGATGAGCTCTTGTCATTTTGTACGATCGTTGTTGGATATTAACGGGTCGATTTTGATCACGTACGCCTCACCTCCACAAAAACGGAGGACTGTACCTGCACCAAACTGTACTTTGAAACTAGATTAGTATAATTTATATAGATATACAATATAAAAACCGTTGACCGGTCAAGTGTTTCAAAATATAATAGATACGTGATCGTTGTAATATTACTTTGTTGCTTTAACATCGAATGTAAAAAAATACGATTAAAAATAAAAAGGCTACGTGATATATTTTTATCTTTACTTGTATCTTTTATGGAAATTTGAATAAAAGCCCAAAATGCATACGCAAATAAAGAGTTATGTTGTACTTTTAATAGATAGCTCTATTATTTCTTTTCAGAATTCAAGTTTAGTAACCACGGCCTTATTGTGGTACTAGGGTTACCAATTTTGTTGTCCAATGAAATAAATTAGATATTTTAATTACATTACATTATTTAAAATGTATCGTAAAGTATAGGCTTCGTCACCCGTGTATAATGAAGCTTTACAAAGGTGAAATAATTAGTAATATGGTGGGATTGGAGAAGGCACGCTTTCTGTTAATGTCGCCTGTGTCTATAGTTCGCTAGTGTCTATAGTGATCTCATATCTATCTATAACTTCACGCCACACCTCTTAGGAAGTAGACAGAGATGGCCGAACGCCACGAAGGATTTTCTTTACATCTTCCGCATCTCCGATTTAATACATACTCGCAGTTTTTATGATCTTTTGAAGTCATCTATAAACTGGAATAGATTCATCGATTTTACCGTGAAAGATATCGTGGCTTTCCGTGGCTTTTACACTCTTCCACTTTCGCATTGTTCAAAGTTGTGACATTCAAAGTTGTCATAAGATCATTCTTATGAAATGAATGAATTCTATGAGAGAAGAATTGAATGTGACGTTATCCGTATATTATTGAACTATATAATTTAATTTATATTTATATTAGCGAACTAAAAAAAAGTCGCATCCCTATTTACAGAGTACTTAAATCCTTGTACAGAGCATGTGAAATAATATAGTAGACTTGGCAACCCTTTGTGTAACATGCTCGTACATACGTGATTAACTTGGCATGCATATGAAATCTTACTGTAGGTAGACTAATATTTATGTGATGGGTACTAAGTAATAGAGATGTACATATTTGTAGCTGTACTACAGATGAATTACATTAATAATGTGTATTAAAAATCAATCATCATTGTCTCATCGTTAGCTCGTAAATACTGAACTGTAAATCTGTTATAATTTGACGTTTGTACATAGTTTCATTCAACTCACATTCCGTTATATAATTTTCGGATGAAAAAAAAATATGAATAAATTTTACGGCTTATTTTATTATCAATTTAAGTTTGCAAGGCTAATGTTTAAAGGAGTTTGGGCCACGACCCTCCACGCTGGCCCAATGCGTATTGGAGGGTATAAACGTCTGCAAATACAGCCGCGACCATCGTCCATAGCAATGCTGTATAGTCTGTCACTACATCTGCGCAAAAATTGCAATTTTTAAAAAACTAACAGGCACCATTTACACACCAACCGGACCATTAGACGATTAATCAGGCATCAAATCAATCCGTGGTCTTGATCAGACTGAACCTGTAATGTGTTAATTGATGCTAGATTGAAATGAATCACTTAATATCCAGATAATTTGACTTTTACATCAATCCGCAACTTTGATCTTATTACGATCTAGATTGATCGTCTAAAGGCAAGGTAAGTAAACTGTAGAAACCGATTGCGTGATTAAACCGAATTTTAATTATTTACTACTAAACTAGGTATTATGATTATTGTAAAAGTCCCGCACAATGCTTGGCTACGAAGTGATTCACAGATTTATAATTTTTTTCTCATAATAAAGAGTGTAATTACAATAAAATAATCACACTACTTATAGTGAATTTTAAAGGCAACTCTGTTATGTATGTTTTTATCGAAACAAATTAAATAAATGCCGTTTTCTTATTTTGAATTACATCTTATTTGGAAGTTATTTCATTGTACTAAACTAGTTGAAAGATAGAGACTATGACTGTACACGCCCTCTTAATTTTTTTTTGGCTTTTGCAGTTACCACTTGTACTCGGACATACCTGTGAACAAAAAAAGTCATAATTATTCTTAGCTTAATTTGATTTCACATAGAGTATTATGTGGGTTATCATAATAATAATCAAAACGAGATATGATAAAGTTCTATCTTATTTGACTATTTCTTATGTTGAAAGTTAATAAACATTTTTTATATATATACTGGATGACCCGTTGTACTTCGTATCATCGGTTACCGTTTAAACCTTCCCTGGACTAAGACACATTAACTGGACCAATTTATAAAAAAAATCATGTAAAAGTAAAATTCATAATAAAGATAACCAGACAAAAGTAAAATTTCTATAAAAAAATTCACTTCTTCGATAGCGAATCTTTGGTTTACGTGTTTCTTGGCAATGGCATTTTTTCTCTTTACTAGAACGCAGTAGTTAAAATAATTCCTCATCGAAAAACATTTCAAAAACTTTAGACTGTTTATATCTAAAACAAACTAGGGTATAATGGTTTCTCTTTCAGGCTTCTGTTATGCTGTTATATTCATGTGCCTCCACCGTCTCTTGACTATTAGCTTAGCTTTCTTTAGAGGATGTTCAGCGGTTTGAGATGTGGATGGTTATTCCTCAATACCCTCCACATTTTCTAGAACTCCTTCTGATGATGGAATGGATTCTGTCAATTGCAGTGGGAGTGACAGAAATGACAATACTTTAAAGTTGCTTGAAAAAAATTACCATATGTGACAAATTACTAAATAAATTATTATTTTTAATTGGGTGCAATTAACTTTTTACTGAATCTTTGATACATATTTGTACTCAATATCATTGATCTAATGTATCATATAACTGAGAAACTTGCCCTTCGCAATATTTTCAGATGTTACTTTGGAATTAATTTCTATCGAGTGAAATTAAGACAATATTATTTCGGGTACAACCACAAGATCATATATAAGCACAAATATAATCACACATTTTTAGAGATAATGTGAAGTATAGGTTTCCCGTGAATTACAACGACTCAAGCTCAATTTTATAGATTCAGGACTATTCAGTTCCTTAATTGGGAACTTATCGAAGAGAAACGAGAGCAACAAACTGGGACATGAAAGTCATGGCACCTTTATATATTAATTAGTACAAAAAGAACTACTCAAGGTAAAATTACATGCGCTCAAACCCGTTAAATAGCAGTAGTTTTATAACATTATGAGTAGCGTGCGCGGAAATATATGAGTAAGATATAATCAGTGTCATGATATGTAAAAGTATTTTTTTAATTACCGTTTGTCACACTCAAACGGAATTAGTCGCTCCTACACTGTACATACAGCATCTTATTATGTTTCCACAAAATGTGGAATTATAGCAAACGAATTTTAACTTTACTATCAACATAATTAGACATCAAATTCACTGAAAAATGTGACATTTTGTATTATCTGACATGTTGTTGATTGTATAAACTTAGACTAATCCTCTTGATTGGTGTATACGCGAGACTTAGCAACATAAACTAGATTAAGCTTTAGATATTGTCTCGAAGTACTTACTCAATGCTAATGAGAACGAAATATTTTTTTATTTTTACGAAATATTTAATCTCTATTTCTAAATAAATATAATTTGCGAGTTACTGTTTTTCAATAGAAACATTTATCTCGTTGTTCATACTTGAATTATTATGTTTTATACATATTTTCTGTCTTAATATTAAATTTTTTGGAGTGATATTTTTTCTTCATCTAAGCAACGGTTGATACCGACGAAAACCGATTTCAAAAACATCAAAAATTATACACATCGTAAAGCTGGTTCTAGACCTTTATGAGACTTTGAGCTCTAGTGTGATTGTTAACTATTATCTGCCCGATTTTAATACAAAATTCAAAACTTCAATAAAGTCAAAATAATATCCCTAATCTCAGTAATGTTATAAAAGTGAAAGTTTGTAGGTTTGTTGTGGGCTTGGATGTTTGTTACTTGTTCACGCTAAATAACTGAAATATTATATGTATTATATAATATTTCAGTGTATTATATTATTATATATTATTGTGTATTATATATATGATGTAATTTGGTATGTCGGTAATTCTCAGTTTAGATTAACATACCGGCTATTATCTATCACAAATGGTGCCTTAAGGAGAAAAGTCAAATCATCATATGCGTGCGTAGCCGCTGGCCTATTATTTCAATCCATTTTCTCATATACTTGGCAGGGAGTTAATAGAGTTGAGTCAACAAACTAAGCAATAATCCTTTCATTTAAATTTAAATTTATTAGATCACTATTGATTGTGGGCTCTTAATAAGGCATTTGCTATTTTATTATATTTATTTATTTTGTACACATACAATTTCACACGAACAATTGTAACAGACATCAGAACAAGGGAACTGCTTATTTCCAATTCTAATTTCTACTAGCAGGCCCACAATAGGAAAAAGAAATACTGTAAGGTAGTCAGTATGTACCTTCTAAATAAAATTAATATGGTACCTATATATAAATAAATAGAAATATGGGGAAAGAGAAAAAATTTACAATATTGTGCAAACTTTATATAAATAATAATATATCAAGCTTAATAATATCTACACTCTCCATTATCAACAAGAGGAAAGGTAATGATCCTTCACTCTTTTTTTGGACAAAGAAATAGTGCGACTGCCACGTATATTGGCAGGTAGAAAGTTCCAGAGTCTTTTAGCAGCATGAACAGTGAAAGGATATGAAGAAAAATCTATTTTGTGTGAAAGAGTTTGAAGAACTTGATCGTGTTCTTTGTTTTAAATAATTTTTACTATATTTCTCACCCTCCGGGAAATAAAGTGGTGATTGCAAATTTGTAACTAATCTGTTACAATCTCAAAATCTATTGTTATGAAAAAAAAAATGCTTTTGACGTAAATTAAAAGAAGGTATTTTCTTAAACTATTACCGCTTACACCATTGTCACCCTGGCCGCTATCGTAGCTAGGAAAAGTAAGCTGTTAATGTGTAAATGGACTATTTTTATTGTGTGTTACTGATAGGATGACTTTGCAGTAATTTCCACACATGGTTAGGTAGGACAGGTGGTTAGGTATCACCGTGATGATAAGGTTTAGCTAATTGCTGTGTTAGCTTAGTTGGTTTATCCGACATTCATGAGGCGCTAAGGGAACGGCACGCTCCATGATTCCTCTTTGTATCTTTGCCGTCAGATCTCCGATTCTTGCCCCATATGAAGGATTTCCGTAGCAAGTTTTATCAGATAGACCAACTACATTTTCATCTCGCTCCACAGGCATAAGGAACGTTTCTACAGCGTTAACACAAAATACCAGCATATACACGCCATTATTATCACATTTTTCGTAGACACAATGTCCGATAGCTTAGTAGTTTCTAAACGTAATCTTCAAATACGTAATATTGAGTTAAATATTCATACAGTAGTTATAATTTAATTGATTTTATACTCGACCTAAAAATGTCCAACAAATTGAGGAGATGGTAAATGGACCCTAGAAGCCAAAAATGCAAAAAAATATATAAAACTCGGAATGTCGCTTACCACTTTATTACCCGGAGGTGCGATTTATATATGCACATTTAGAGCTGAATTTATTATTTAAATGATTATTATACTTCTTATTTTTTAAGAAATACAGTTCTCTACAGAATTTGTTTTGACAATTGTATCATGGATCCTGTATGTAAAAAAATTGTATCATGGATCCTGTATATAGGGTATCTTCATATTTTACTTATTATGTCTAATATTAAATGTTTGTAAATAGCTCACTGTTCAAAACACCTACAATTATCATTTAGATTTATAATAGAAGAACAAGTCTAGAAGAAACAGAATTTTGTATTTGAATATCTATTGGCTACAGTTGATGAAAAGGTCAATATTCTTTTGTCCTGTCCATACTAATAGTTAATCATCATTATTTGTTCAGTAAAAATATAAACATTTCGAATTTATTCAACATTATTATCATTACCAGTCTATTAATATCCCCATTGTTGGGGCTTAGGCTTTCACTATGGATGAAAACGAATAGGGAGAATGGGATAACCCATCAAACGCGCTCTGTGCGGATGGGTGAGTATATAAGATTGCAGAAGCAGCCGGGATCAACGGCTTAATGTGCCTCCTGAAGCAGAGAGGAACTCAAGATAGTTAATATTTGGTCACCCATCCTATGACCGGCCATTGTGAATGTTGCTTAACAACCATATCGGAAACCAAGCGCGTTAACCACTGCGCCATCCAGTTTTTTATACCGTTACTTAAATGAATGTATGAACGTTCAAAATCACATTGTTTCCGAATTAAGCTTCCGAGATATCACATTAAATGTGTAAGATATTTAGCGTGATTCAGAAACCGTAGAGGTAATTTGTTCGTTCTAATATTGAGTTTCAAATTATAGAATTGGCTTCTAGGTTTGTCTTTCGCTTGTCTTTAGCAACTCGGGCGTGATAAACACTTACCACGATGTTGGCTTTCCCTGTCGAATTTTGTCAGAGATTGATACTGTTATTTATTAATTGACTTTTAGAACGGAGGAAGTTTACAATCTATTGATTATATCGAATAGGCGAGTCGTAAAATCTAATTTTAGAACAAATTTATTTATAATTGGTCGTAGTCAGTTCGGACCTCACAAGAATTCGTCAGATTTATTTAATTTTATATGATTTGTTAGTGTGTTGTGGTTTTTTATAAAGTATCAAGTGAATGAACGCTATAAAGCTTATAGAAATAAAAGAAGTGAATAAAAACAAAATTGTTCGAAAATATTATAATTAGAACAAATTTTCATCTTTATCGAAAGTTTAAATATTTGTAAAAATATTTCTTTCGGCTGCTTGGGTGGATTGCCTACATCGATGAAAATACACTCTGTTGTAGCGTAAAAGTAAAAAGCTCTTGAGAAATTCGACAGTTCTGTATGGTTCTGGGTAGCTCAGTATTTAGAGCAGTCTTCCGGATTGTGAGTGATCCCCAGGTCTTGGGTTCGAGTCCCATCTCAGAGTGCCACGGACAAAGTGGATTTTTTAAGCATTATACGGTTACAATTGATTTAAATTTATTAATTGTAATGGTAATGACCATGAAAGTTTAAAACAACATAACTTACGTTATTACGTTTAAATATACTTATTTATTGAAACGTTGAATAACTAATGTTTAATGAAAGAAACAAAAGTGATGAAAGTTATTAAATAATTTAATTTTTAATCGAATGTTTCTTCTTGTTCACGTAGTCAACAGCATAGGTTATTAAAGGTAGAATACGAATTTAATTGTGGAAATTTGTCATAAGGAATATTAATAAAAAAATCTTTATACGTAAAAATGATATTATTAAAAATATAAAAAAGAAATCGAAAATGCGTTTGTACACGAAGACATTATCTATTTTTATCTATTTTAGTTATATTTATTTACGTATAAGAATCTTCATTATTGTCGGAGCATTTGAAATATTCAATGTATTAATATTGCATGATTGTATATACTGTATTATGTCATGACATTATAAACCACAGCCAAAATAACGACAAAAAATGCCGCGTGCAACATTTGGTATGTAGGTAATTGTGTGGAGCTCAGCTGCGGCGCAATTTTTGGAGGTTTGCCCCGCAAAATTAAGACACGAATGCCAAAATAAGAAGATAAAATTGCGATGTCGTCAATGTGAAAAACAGAAACGGAATAAGGAAACAGTGAAACCGTTTATAAATTAATATTTTTAGTGCTTAATTAGGAACTTAATAAGCGATAAAAGTTAGTAATAGACTAAAGTTGACTTATTGACTCTTAAAGTAGGTACCTACGTTTAGGTCTAATTAGTATTTATTCAATTTTGCATTCTTATGCTATACTGAAATTTTTTTTTAATGAAAAATGCTTAAAAATCCACTTTGGCAATTGCATAATTTTACCTTTTAGAAAATTTAAATATTTGTAAAAATATTTATTTCGGCTGTTTGGGTAAATTGCCTAAACATTGATGAAAATACGCTGTGTATGTTACTGTCGTTGTGCTGTGAAAATACGCATTGATGAAAATACGAGAAGATACATAAGATATCATTTTCTACATTGACCTGATCAGAATCGAATCAGGTACATCGGAGATGGCGACATCTTGAAACAGCCAGGTTACAGATTCTCTGATTACTTATTATTAATACTCTCTTTTTTGATAAGGTAACCTTTGCATCTTAAACCCAAATTGATAATGCAACCTTTGACCCACACTCGTTTTGAAAAGGATAGGTAAAAGCGGTAAAACCTGGTAAAACCTGCTGCGAGGACCCGCTGGGTGTGGGGACGGACCCGGTTTCCAGAGCCCGATGGATGCAGCTCCACGAATTAAGCGACCTAAGTGAACAGTCACAACTACTGATTTTGCTTAATCAGTGCAAATTGGTATCCTGTATTATTAATATCAATATAAGAAAATCAGAGTGGCCCAAACCACGTGGGCTTGATTTTATCTGAAGCGGTTAGAAAAAGAATTTTGTGTTTATATTAATTATATCAATGTATAAAACCTTGTTTCTTATCCATTACTCTGGATTATATTTTAGTAAGATTAATTATAAAAAATGCAGATTTTAAATGATATTTTTTACTTTTACACGTTTTTAACATTAAATAAGAATTTATTAATGTTATCGCTCTTTCTTTTTCCTAAATAATGATTACTGTCAGATCTGATATATATCATACCTTTCTAATGTTGGATTAATCTATTTTTAAATGAGATCAAACTACTTTTTTATTGCGAAAACATAATTTCATATGATTTATGATTGTTTTGACGCTTATGTCTAGAATAGTTAATTTAATAATGGATAACTTCAAATCTTCATAGATAAAACATCTTTAAAATAAATAAATATATATATTCAGCCTTTGATATTTTAGCTAGTTAATATTGAAAATTACTTTACAATTGATTTGACTTTTCCGCACGTGTTAATTTTAGTTATCCAACTCCAAATAAAACAATCCTTTTTCTTGTTTTCTATTCCTCCTTTAATAAACACGTCACACTTTTCGAAATTACAAAACTTTTCTTATTTTTCTTTTATATATATCCACTCGTCATCCGACCGCAACTCGAATGTCCCACTCGCGCCCTCTATCTATTCTCCCGTTCATTCGCTTATCGTCGTTCAGTATTCAAATTAGATACAAATACTTATATTATTTTTTTAAATTTCGTTAATAGATAATTGAATTAAAGTTAATATTGCTAATAGACGGCCGTCCTGTAATCGGGATGACCCCATTCCGGAGTCGGCCATTCGAGCTATGCAGTTGTATGCCCTCATACAGTATATGACAATTAACTACTCATAATATAAACAATGATAAAAGAACAATTGGTCTTATGAAAAAAAACAAATAAAAATTCATAGGATAGATTTCAAATTAACATTTCTTCATAGTTTGTCAATTATGAATCAGCTTCTTGATTAATATGTATTCTTGATTAAGGCATCATTGTAGATTATGATATATTTATTACTTATTGTGAGAGATTTATAATCACATTTTCATCTGTTTTTGCCTGTAAACGGAGATAAAAGCATAGTTATATTAATAATATATATTATATCGTTTTGTCATCTCCAGTCAAACAAATTTTTTTTGAAACAAGGCGCTAGTAAGTGTGGATTACTATTCACTCCAACTAAGTATAATAAACAAGTTAATTAAAAATAACTGTAAAGAATACAAAATACTGAATTTTAATACTACAAATAGTCATGATAAGCGGTTAAGTAAATAATTATATTCATCATATAATAAATAATAGTTATCATCGAAGAGTAGGTACTGTTTAGCGCCAGCATCCTTCTCCGAGTATAAATTAGTTACTTGATGAGCACCGCTTGCGCTTCGGCATCCTTCACAACAGTGAGTACCGCTTGCGCTTCGGCATCCTTCATCGCTTTTATAAATAAATATAACAGCAACATATTGTACTTCGGCATCCTTCACATGGTGAGTACCGCTTGTACATAGGTATCTAAGGCTGTTTTGTATACGTACATGGTTTGATATCCACGTCAAGCATCATGTTTAGTTCTTAGGTACTCATTTATTATAAGTATTAGGTAGGTACGTCCCATTTCTATGCTTCAGTATTCTGAAACAGAGTGTAGGGGAAGGGAAGGACAAAAAAAGGGTATCCGTCATGTACCTTACATTGTGTGTGTGTGTGTATATGTGTCTGTGATATATATATATATACTATATTATATTTTATACTATATATATACTATATTTTATTGTAAAGTATGTGTTTTAAACGAGTGGTTAAATTCTTATTTTATTATAATAATATACTTAAGTCCTGAAACTAGGTACTGAACACAATCCAATATTATTATTTTGTATTGAATGTAAACATGTTTTTTTTTTATTTATTTATTTATTTTTTTATTTTAGAGATGTCTATTAGTCTTTAGTTAATGAATTGTCATTATTGTCTGATTCACTAGTCGTGTGGTCGTCAGAGTCAATATTAGAAATGCTGTCGAAAGTGATCCATTTTTTTAATTGGTCAGCAGGATATATACTTTTATACTTTCTTTTTGCGTGTCCATCTATGCTAGATATTTCATAGCGATCGTTGTCTAGTACAGCAGTAATCTTAAATGGCCCTCTAAATTTCGGGTATAGTTTTTTGCTCGTTCCCTTTGCAGGTAGGTGATGATTAGGTATCATGACTAAATCATCTAATTCAAATATTTTCGTAGGGGCTCTCTTACTATCGTACCTTAATTTCATCAGCTTCTGATTCTTCTCGATATTCTTGCTAGCTAATTGCCTTATGTCTCTTCTAACTTTATTGGAATCCACTTCTTTTGTATCCATTTGACCTGTGGTACTGTTATCATTATTATTTGACTCGTTATCTTCTCCTCGCAAAATATTGATAAGGTTCCCCTCGTTTGGACCAGTAGTCCTTTTTCCAAACACCACTTCGGATGGTGAAACCCCAGTTGTTTTATTTTGAGTATTATTCAGGCTCCATTGTATGTTTCCGACATGTGTGTCCCATTCTCGTTCATCCTGACCATAATTGGATGCCGCCAATGATTCTAAAATGGTTCGGTTATATCGTTCTATTTGCCCGTTGGCTCGCGGTGTAGCAACTGAATTTAAGATATGTTTCACACCAATAGATTTAATATAACGTTTGAATAAGTCCGAAGTGAAACTGGTACCCCTGTCTGTTATTATTATTTTTGGTATTCCGATTATATGAAATAGATCTTTTAGAACTTTAATAGTGGTCTTACTTTTTACATCTCGTACTGGTTTTACAAATATGAACTTACTATACCCATCAATAATTCCCAAAATATATTCGTTCCCATTCTTGCTTCTTACAAATGGACCTAAATGGTCCATGTGCAACGTTTGGAACGGTGTGTTGCCTTTAGGAATAGGATGCAAGTACCCACTACTTTTATTTGTAGATGCTTTGTTGTATGCACAGTTGAGACATGACGAAACGTACTTTTTAATGAATTTGTTCATTTTTGGGAACCAAAAGTCTTGTTTTATATTGTCTAAGGTTTTGTCTATAGAAAAGTGGCCAGATTCGTCATGTCCCATCTGGCAAATGCGCCACCTTGCTCCGCTCGGCACAACCCACTTTAATTGATCTCCTATCTTTCGGTATATTTTATCGTTTTGTAAAACATAATTGTCGACGATATCCTTGATGTCCTTTTTGTCTGTGTTCAGAATAGCTCTAACCAATTTCAGTTTGGAGTCCGTTAATTGAACAGAATGAAGCCAATCAGTTGTGCCGATATTCATAATTTCTAATTCTTCCGACTGTAAGAACTCAGCATTATCTTGGGACTTCAGCGGGTTACGGCTCAGAGCATCGACATGTTTCATGTTATCTCCGGGCCTGTATTCTATACTAAAATCATATTCCTGGAGTAGCAACCACCATCTCGCAATGCGTGGTACTAAGTCTCTTTTCGTGAGGGTAGTTCTAAGAGCACTGCAGTCTGTATAAACTTTAAAACGTAATCCGATTAAGTACGTACGAAATTTCTTTAGAGACAAGACGACAGCTAGAGTTTCCAACTCATAGGAGTGAAGAAACTCCTCCTCCTTCGTCGTTTGTTTACTAAAGTATGCTACAGGACGTAAAGGTAATTTCTCGTCTGCTTTTTGAAGTAGAATTCCTCCAACTCCTAGTTTGCTAGCATCGCAATGCACTTGAGTAATAAATGATGGGTCATAGAGTGCTAAAAGAGGTCTCTCAATCAATTTGGATTTTATCATGTTAAATGCTGTATCTTGGGATTGTCCCCAGGACCATGGAACATTAGCTTTTGTGAGACTAGTAAGCGGCTTTGCGATAACACCAAAATTGTGAATAAATCTTCGGAAGAAACTAGCCAAGCCGACGAACTGTCTGACTTGATGTATGTTCGTTGGAGTCGGGAAAGATGCGACAGCATCAGTTTTTTTTGGTACCAGGCCTTAGTCCATCCTTACATACTTCATAACCTAAATAGTCTAAAGATGTTTGAAAGAAAAAACACTTATTTATGTTAAGGGTAAGACCTGCTCTCCGTAGGGATTCGAATATCCTTCTTAATTTATCAATTCCTTCGTTTATAGTTACTGCAGGTGACAATAAGTCGTCCATATACGGCATTGCAAGCTCATACCTATCCTTGCCTAGAGCTTTGTTAATCATGTGCTGAAATACTGCCGGGGCATTAATTAAACCGAAGGGCATCTTCGTGTACTCGTAATGCCCATCAGGTGTTATAAATGCCGTCAGATGTCTAGAATCCTCGGCTACAGAAATCTGGTGATAACCAGACTTCAGGTCTAAACTCGTAAAATATTGTTTTCCACTCAATCGATCTAGTTGGTCATCTATCACTGGCATTGGGTAGGAATCCTTCACAGTTTTTTTATTCAAGGCCCGATAGTCAACGCATAGACGATACTCGCCGTTTTTCTTTTTAACTAGGACTATCGGGCTAGCATAAGATGACTCAGATTCTCTCACGATGCCAGCATCCATAAGTTCATTTACTAAGTCTCGGACTTTTAGTCTTTCGATGTATGGCAAGCGATATGGCTTATAAGATATTGGCACATCGTCTTGCAATCGTATGTGCATTTCTGTTATAGTAGTTGTTCCAAGCTCATCCAATTCTAATGCAAAGCAGTCACGGTATTCGTTTATAAGATTTAGTAATCTTGTCAGCTGGTCATTATTTAAGTTTGATCCTATATTTAACATATCCATAGTCAAAAGTCGAGTCGGTTGATGGTGAGTGTTAGTGTTAAGTACGGATGTTGTTACTTGATTTACCTCCATTGCAGAGTTGTCTATTATATTGGGTAATGATGGTATTTGTCTAGCGCGGGCTAATAGTTTGCCTTGCTGAATGCATATGTCTCCTCCGGAGAAGTTTATCACTGGTAATATTCCATGGCCGTTTTCAACTTTGTAGATTCCTGGGATTGTCATTAGCTCTTCTCCAATCTTATATGATATATTACCAGGTATGTATATTAGTCCAGTATAATCTGTACCACAATGTACATTTACTCCGCTTAAACTAGTAACTATAGCACTATCGACATTATAAAGATTAATTTTAGCTAATTCAGGAGCATCTGAGTAAAGAGTTAAGCTTTTATTCGTTTTGTATACAACCACATCTGGTCTCTCAGTGATGCTATGTCCAATTAGTATGTCGGTATTTAAAAGATCATCAGGTACTACATATGCATCAACTTCAGCTTTGACGTAATCAACGACTATTTCGATGGGTACTCTTCCAAGAGGTATGACTGTGCCAAATGCAAAACCTCTGATTAAAGGTAAGTCATTGAATTTAAGTTCCAAAGACAGCTCATTGGCCACGTTCCTCTTCATAATGGTGCATTGACTCCCAAAATCTATAAAAGCCGTCTTTTCATAACCGTTAATTTTGACTGTCTTATTGTAAATGTTAGCCGGGATATCATGGTCAGTAATACGCAGTACCTTTTTCTCCGTACTTGTTTTATCATCTACTCCTGGTCTCATATTGTTATTTTGTTCACGCCTACAATGTTCCGCTATGTGACCCATACGGTTACATTTAATACATTTTTGTAATTCTTTAGGACATTTGGGAACTGTATGACCTACTTCAGAGCAATTAAAACATCTAGGAGTGCGTATATTTCTATTAGTTTTTATCGGACCATAGCCAGGACCTTTACCATTGCTTGTTTTGTTGGTTAGGTTTGGTTGGTGCATTGTTCTTTTATCTTTATAAATTTTGACAGTGATACTACGTAAGTATCGAAGGAGTTTATTAGGACTTTTGAAGTTTGCCCCTTGAGCGTTCAACCTGATATTATTATCGTAGATGCCATGTATTATACAATCGACCGCATCTTTACCTTTAATGTTACAATGATTAACAAGTTTTGCCTTGGCATAGAAATACTCTTCTAATGTTTCCTCCCGCTTACTCTTCCTTTCTAGCATCTCTGACAATCGATCCGCATAATTTCTATCGTCAGGGAAGTTTTCCAATAATAATCTCTGCCACTGCTTCCAACTAAAATTAACAGACGATAAACCTTCATACCATTGATGTGCTAAGCCTGTGAGCTTAGGCAATGCGTGAAACACTGTTTGTTTGTCGCTCCATTTATAAATAGTGGCTGTCTCGTTGACTTTTTTAAGCCACGATTTTGTAGACTGTGTCTTTTGACTTGGATCAAAATTAGGTATGACGTCATGAGCTCCTATGAAAGAATTACGACCATGGTTGCTTATAGCTTCTATAAATCTATCCATCGTGGTCGTGGAAGGGTCTTTTGTGTTTGATTTGTTTCGTCGACTGCGACGCCGTTTCTGTCTAAGTTTTGATCGAGAACGCCTGGAGCTAATAGATGATGTTAAGCTACTATTTAAGTCACTTGACTTACTAGACCTGTTTGTATCAGTACTGGATCGACGAGAGGTAAGCGAGTTTTCTAAGCTGCTCCTGCTACTGCGACGAGGGATGCGCACGCGACGCGACCGGTGTTTCGTTGCGCTAGATCGAGCACTACTTCTGTTTCTTCTATCGGTATGTCTTCGCCTAGATTGTGTGCGGTAGTGGCGCCTATATTTACGTTGCATCTTACGATCGCGTGAGTTATCCCTATGTGTCGACCGTCTATGCATTGGAGTATGTGACCTGCGGCGTTTCTTCTGTATAGGTACATCGCATTCGTTTCGTCTTTTTCTCCCATGTGGTCTATCGTTCTCCAATGGTGGCGTTCCACAGTCACTAGCGTTAGTCGTCATTGTTACAGTAAAGGCCTTTTATATTATTATTCTTTTTTTTTTAAATTAAACAATATTGTGCAATATAATTATACCATAGTTTATTTAAAGATTCAAATTTAAGTTATGAGAGTAAATAAAGTATAATGGTGAAGGTATTGTGGTGTAGGTATTAATTAGGTGGTGATTATGAATATGCATAGAGAGAGATAGCATAAGACAGGTAAGTAATTATGTTAAGTGCAATAATTAATATTTATATTACATTTCCATTATTATTTATACATTATTTCAAAGATAAGTATAATATATAACAGTAATAATAATGAATCAATAAAATTATTATTATTTTATCAATTGTTTTACATTATATATATTATACAATTAATTTACAATTATGAAGTTTTTTTTTTTTTTTTTTTTTTTTTGAGTTTGTTATGTTTTATAAGTGTTATTATAATAGGATAAGAGGAAGGGTGGGAATACAAAATGAAAATTACAGAATAGTCTAACACAGTATAAACCTTATTTCTATTTTCTTTTTATAACAAGACACTATAATGTTAATTTTACACCATTGATAAATGGTTAGATTGAAAGTAAAATATGTATTTACATTATAAATTCTAAGATTTAATATACATAAAGTTAATCATTCTAATTAATATATTGTTTCTGCATGAAATAACTCCTCAAATAGAAGTACAGTTTCAATCCGGTTTATTGACATTTTAGTTTTAAGATATTTCTTTAAATAAATTGTTGTATGTTTATATAACAAATAAACACATAACGCATACATATTTTCTTTAGTAAATTAATTGTAGTATAAAATATATGCATTGTGCAAATAAAAGGTATGTACCTAAATAATTTATCATTCAAGTATATGTAGACATAACTAGATAGGCACCTATGAAATTAGTACTTTTGGAAAAGTGAGAATAGATACTAAGTACATATTTATGCATGAGTTTCTAATTTAGACATATATCCACATAGTCACACACTAACAGTATACCGACGCTAAAAGATATATAAATTATATTTAACTCTTAACTTTGTATTTTCATATTCACTTTAACAACAATTTGCAATAGCAATAGGTACATTATTAGATACCTACATAAATTCGGTTGAAGCTCAAACATAAATGATATAATGCTTGTAAGAAACCGATAAATAAATGTCTATTCACTACTTCGGAAACGAGTGAAGAAATATGACTGTAGGAGCTAACCTACCTACTATTTACTTAGATATAGGTTATAAATGTAACAGCAAAAAGTAAAGGAAGATGCTTTTTCCTACTTAAGTTCCTATTTTGAAAACGATATACCCATTTAAAGTAAATATGTAACAGTACAAAGTGATTTGATAATGTTTTTATGAATAATTCAATTGAATTGATACATACCACTCTTGTGAAGCAATGTTACGTACCACTTCTGAATTGTTAATTTTAGTTATCCAACTCCAAATAAAACAATCCTTTTTCTTGTTTTCTATTCCTCCTTTAATAAACACGTCACACTTTTCGAAATTACAAAACTTTTCTTATTTTTCTTTTATATATATCCACTCGTCATCCGACCGCAACTCGAATGTCCCACTCGCGCCCTCTATCTATTCTCCCGTTCATTCGCTTATCGTCGTTCAGTATTCAAATTAGATACAAATACTTATATTATTTTTTTAAATTTCGTTAATAGATAATTGAATTAAAGTTAATATTGCTAATACACGTTTCATATAAATAGTACATTTTTCATTTACCACCTTATGATGTGTTCTTCTGACAAAGAAGTCGGTACGTGGGTAGTCACAATAAATTATAGAAATATCGAGATCACCGGTGAAAAATACAAACTGATACCAGTTTGTATTTTTCACCGGTGATCTCGATATTTCAATACTGAAATCAACATAATTTAATTGTAATATATTTGTGAAGGCTCAAAACAAATAGTAAAGAGGTTGCTTAGATGTGTGTCACTTTGGCATGTTCATACTTTTTTTAAGGCGGGAAGTTCTTTGCTGCTTATCTTCTTGTAAAGCAAGGTATGAAGTTACGCATTCCTTGCGTTATATGCAGTAATGTAACGCGTATCAACGAAGTTATGTGAGATTCAACTCTATGGTCCACCCCTAAGTAAATCAAATCAAAATACAGGAGTATACCTTCTAAAACTCATCGATATTTCTTATCGTAATTGACGTAAGAAAACAGACCTATAGCCTCTAAAACTCGATTCTTATTTATGTTAATAAAGTAAAGAGATTTATGTACAGTAATACCCCGACTGATGCTACCCCGTTTTACGTGAATTCGGAGATATGCGGTTTTTTTTTCTAATCTCCACGTGCATCGGCAAGTTCAGTTTACGACAAGTTCGAAAGTGTACCATGTGGAATTGTTTTACGAACACAGTTCACATCTAAAGACCAAAGAATTTGTCACTTGTTCCTAACTAGAAACGAAAAAACACTCTCTTTGGAGAGTATACTAAATATCATTAGAGACTTTCAAGAACACAATCAAGAACTAATGATTGAAAAGCTAATAGATTTCTATTGTGAGCATGATCAAGACATTGAACAAACTGATTCGTTTGTTAGATCCTGTTGAACCGGAAAATCAAAAAACAATTTCAAACTTAACACTTGGCTTTAGCACAAATTTATGAAAAAAAAATTGATTTTACGAAGAGCGCGTGTCTACTGCAAAACAGGAAATAAAAAACTTACTGGAATACTACGACGCAACGTTACGCGAGAAGAAGAAAAACTTAACTCGTCAGGCGACATTGTTAGGAAATATGAAGCCTTCGACGTCAAAATAACTTTGATTTACGTTGTTATATACATATGTAGTTATGTAAATTGTTTTCATTTTTTTACATTTTATTAAATATATTTCCTCTAAATTATGATATTGCTTTTTTGAGACTCGAGATTACACAAAATGTATACATATTTATATGAAATCTCTTGGTCTCAAATATTGTGGAAAGCCGGGATCGTGGAAATTACAGTACGTCAATATTGTTGGGTTACATATATTGTCTCTTAACGATATGAAGAAAAGAATTGATTAGCGTCGCCCGAATTCTGCAAGGTTGTGGGTTCGAGTCCCGTTTCGGGGTACCTGAGGCTGGTGATTTTTTCATTAAAGATCGCTACTTCACTTGCATCACTATAGTGAATGCAAAATTGATAAAATAGACTTGAAAAAATTTTACACTGAATAATGAATAAACACTTTATTGTACACCACAAAGAAAAATATGAATACAAACATATATTTACAGTACAATCGGCAGCTTTATCGCTAAAAAGCAATTTCTTCAAGGAGACCGTACGTTAGACTGGATCGATTGAAATAATTGATTCAAACAATTTAATTTTGTTCAAATTAAAACTGCTCCTAAAAATATTTATCACGAAACCTGACCGGTTAAGGTGGTTCAAGGTGGCTTATTTTATAGCAGATAATATACTTTGACTTGAGGTGTCCCAGCTATTTTGATAAGTCACATCTTATATACTTATTATATTTTTAATGAAAAGTACTTAAAATAATAAATTATATATCAAAATTACTTAGTTGCTTGTTATTCATATTGTTATGTTTGATCACCTTTGCATTGATAATGCTACACTGAAAAATATTGTCAATGAAAAATGCTAAAAAAATTCACCAGCCTCGATTCTACGACTCGCAACGGACTACGCAATCCGGGCAACTGGTTGTTATCAAACAGGGGTGTATGTAGTTAGACACCAAATCAACTTAGACAACAAAGATGGAAATTTAAAAATAAATAATTTATTTACTTACAAAAAAAATAGGGGTATGAGGTGAGTAGTGAAAAGTGATAGGTGTCAGTAGTGTAGGTGATCCGGTGAAGGGGGCGTGGGTCAGCGACGAAGTTGCGTTAACGATCTTGAGGAGCTCCTCAGAAATAGGTGGTGAAGTCAGCTCAAGGTATCAGCGATGTGCTTCTGCAGTTTTGAGGGACGAACGAGTGACTCTCAGGCAGCCCAGAATTGAACAGCAGCTCAGGCCTTAAGGTGGAGACTTGTAGACAGCCTCCAGGAGAGGATATTTAAGTCCAAGTATGTAGGTGTTAGGGTAGCGAAGGAGATTTAGTATAGTATAGATTTGATGACGTCTAATTAAAGCCAAAAAGGTGTCAAGTGCCTTGGAGACCGTAACTTTGAAGAGTTCCCGGGGCAGTCGGCCCCGGTTAGGCTTTTTATGAATTTAGATAGCTCCGTACGAGCTCAAAAAGCTTATTCGGGCATCTGTTGCCATTGAACTGATCCAGAACTACACAGATAAGACTTTATATACTTGAGGGCGAGCTCAAATTTGGAAGTCAATGATTTCAAGTTAGAACAATTCAATACTTAAAAATGACAAACAGTGAGTCAATTTTCACGAAGAGTATTAAATATAACCAAGACAACGAACAAAAACTTTGATGTCAAATCTGTCAAAACAATTAAAATTAGCAATAAATTGTGTTATAATATATAAATAAGCGCTTTAATATCATTAGCAATAGTAAAACGTTAAACGAAAAACTATGAAAGCTACAGATAAGGGTTTACAATACTGTAAATAGGCCAAAACCTAGGATGAAAGTTCGTAGAGATTTGGATAAGTTCCATAGTCATAAAATGAACAAAGTGAAGAATATAAATATAATAAAACTAAAAAGACTATCGATATGAATATTATTAGTGAATGATAAACCTACGAATGGTTAGTTACGACATGGTCTAACCACTGAGCTACTCAGGACCTAACAGTTTTTTAAGCACTTGTTACTTTTCGCTATTTGTGAGCGTATTCATCAATCATCACAAATATTTTAAAGTTTCAATATTTTTTTAAACATTTCTCATTAAGACAATTGTTAATGTTGGTTTGGTAGTGACATGGTTTTTGTAAATGTAGATACATCTGTTAGAGCCGGTGAGTTTTTTCGTTCATTCTTCTTATCAAGCAAAAGATCTGAACGGGTCATAGGAAAAAATGTTGGACGATTCAAAAGTACTCTTAACAAGTTTATTTGAATTAAGATTATTTTAACTTTGTGTGTGATATTACAAAATTTATATATACGCATAATATATATTATCAAAAAGTAAGCAGACTTAACACGAAATATTAATAATAAATTCATAAGTCGCTGAAATTATGAGCTTTTTATATTACAAAGTCATGTTCAGTGACATCGGTGTCGAGTCAGAGTGTTAAGATGTAATGGGGTGAATATCTTGAGATGTTAATGGCTGTAAGTTCGTACTTCGAATCTTAGTACAGCTATATTTTAAAGTAAAAAGTAAACTTACTATTGTATTTTTTTGTAACTTAATACTATTATTACGGCAAGTGACTAGCTTTTGGCCATTTTAAGATTATAACCTATTATGGCCACTTTGAGATTTTATTAGGTTTGCCACAATGAAAAATTTTGAAAACCGTTGAAGGTAAATTAATATATTTGCTTATGCTTTATTAAGAACGCTTTGAAGTTCCAAATGACTGAAAATGGGGCAGTAGCCAAAACCGAGTCTTCTGCTTTACTCGTTTCTAGTTGATATAAGATACTTTTAAGAAAGTTCGCTCGTTTATGACTTAATAATAAATAAAGTAGTAACGATTTATAATGGTCTAGGTCCATGATTAACTTTCAGTTTTCAGTTCGGGTTCAAGTCAGCGGAGATTAAAAAAAAATAACATCTATTCAGATTCTGTTTATGTAAATCTTAACTCTGGAACATGAAGTGTAAAATGAAACATGCAAAGAAAGATACAATTTTATGTATCGAAACGTATTCAACGTTGTATTGAAAAAAAAGGGTTGTAATTTCTAACACCAAACTAAAACAAATTAAAGAATATGAGAAACTATGTATTTTGTTTATTTAAGACATCATGTTTTATAGTAACTTAACTACTTAAAATCTATAGTGGTGGTGTAAAGACCTTTAACCTCTAATGAATGTCAAATATGTATGGGTAATGTCGCATTAAAGTAATGATATTTTTAATGGGCGTTTGTCCAACTGACTGCTATACAATTAGTATCTAAGTAGAAATAATATAAGTAGTAAAATGTAATACTATATATTATAAGTACATATACTTCGTAATTAATATTGTAGCCATAACACTATCGAGACAAAATAAAAAGAAACATGGATGTTATGCGTAATAAAATATTACTATATAAATTTGACAATATAAAATAATAGCAGTTTTTTTCTTAAGATGTAATATTGTAATTGTAAGTACACTTTATTATACAATTCTTAGCGATTATGCTATCGAGTCAAAATAAACATAAACGTCGATGTTGTAACTTAATCCGTGAACGACGCAAATTGTAACACATTTTTATCATCGAAAGGGAAAGTGAGGTTATTGAAGAAAGTTTAAGTTCAGCAAGTGCGATGGTGTAAGTGATAAATAAGTAAGCAACCACTATGTTCTAATCACTATCTTTATATTATAAATATAGAAATATTCCGATCTTATTTGAATTGGTGTTAAGAATAAAGTGAAAAATATTGGAGCATCCAAAGAGTTTGATATTAAATAATACACAGAGTCGAGAATCGGCAAGCCGAAACATAATATAATATAATATAATATAATATAATATAATATAATATAATATAATATAATATAATATAATATAATATAATATAATATAATATAATATAATATAATATAATATAATATAATATAATATAATATAATATAATATAATATAATATAATATAATATAATATAATATAATATAATATAATATAATATAATATAATATAAAATAATATAATGCTATTCCACATTTGGGCCTAGAATGTAACAAGCACTGTCTCAAATAAATTCATTTTCGTGAACCATGGTAGAGGTTCAATATCAGTTTCTTACATGACAACGAGTGACTTTGAGGTTTGTGGATTCAAAACTTTCCTATTACAAGGGCGGATTGCGTATAAGACTGAGTTTTAAATTCTTTCACCTTCGGGAAGCTACATATATCATACGGGGGTGATATGTTATAATTAACGCGGGCTAAGTTGTGGGAAAATAGCTAGCAACTCAAAAATATTATAAACAGCATGTTGCTTTGTTATTTTCCTAGTTATAATGTCTGGCAGAACTGAAGGTACTTACTACTCGTACGATTTAATATGACATCTAAAGAGCTAGTTTATTTCTCTGAAAACGAAATTTCGTCTATTTTCGAATTTCTAAAACGATTCTAAAGAAAGGTATTTTTCAATAATTTTTGATGTCTCGGAGGTAAAACATGGCACAAGAGTAAATATACATTTTTTTTATAAAAGGATGAAATAAAATGGAATGAGCTAATAGATGTAGCCCAGTGGTACTAACCTAGGAATAATAACCTCGGGTATAAATCAGCTATTCTGTGGATTGAACAAAGAACACAATAAAAAGAATAATAAAGCGCTTATAGTAAAAAAGGGGATAAAACGAAAGTCGAAAACAGAGGAATCTCAATCTTAAATACTATTGCATAAGTCTTTGAAAGACTAGTCTATGATGAATTATATAGTGTAATATGCAAAGATATATCACAATTTACTAATAAAATTTATTTTAAGTATGTATACCATGATTGGTATACTCTTATTCAATCTTATTTTAATCTTATTGTCATATGGTTATTTATTAAACGTGTTAAGAAGGGTAATTCACAAAATACCTGATCTTATATATAACATTTAAATATATATATTTTTTTCTGTTCAAGTACCCATTATCTATTGTTATACGAGTTACGTTTAAGTATTATATAAGTAATATGTTATCGATCTTAGTCAAAATGTTATGCTTATTTTAGTAACATATTGTAACGCCGTTGGTTTCTAAATAAATAAATATCACGAAGAAAATGCGGAGAGCGGGAAAGATGATGGATAAAACTAGTTTCACAAATAGGCAATAAGGCTAGCCCGTGCAGCGCTCTTTGATTCTATTGACGTGCCTGCGGTTTATTCATGAAGTAAATTTATAAATGTTTATGATCTATATTCATCATCCGATTTATCTGAAAACTAAATGATGTATAACACTTGTGCTGTATAACAGTTTTCTTCAAAACAACATCACTTTCACGAACTTAAACGATAAAAATTCAATAAAATGTACGTACTCTTACAACTTGAACGGATTTACGTCAGAAAACTTTTACATTTTTACAGTCCTGTTGTCAATAAAAAATATCTTTTTTAACACTTCTTTATGGGGTTGTAAACAGGAACTTGATGAAAATGCCAAAATCAACAATCAATATCTCTTTTATAATATTGTTCGATTTAATCCAAACAATAAAATCATTTTCATTGCTAAATTCTGATATAGTTGTTTCTATGAAAATTTTCTCTCGTGTTTCTTTTAATTACATAGAAACAATCGCAATTACGTCCTTTTCTATTAATAATTTTTCCTGTAGAAATACTAACTTTTGTGAATAATACGTGACTAATACTTACATGAATGGAATTTCAATGGATGTTAGTTGTGACATAACAACAGGACTCAATGCGACGAGCAGTAACCATTTTACAAGATATAGGTGCAGAACATCCGTTGAGAACGATTTCGTATAATTTTCCACCACAGGATATTAAACATATTTCACATTTGTTATTCAAAGGGGCTTATTCTAATAACGTTTTGTAATTTCATCGTGTATCGTACTCTTATATAACGTTGTTTATAATAAATACCACATACGCAAAATGCAATATAGAAATAATCCACGCGTGGTTTACTCGCGTGCGTGAAACGTCGAGATGCTCCGACGCTTATGTTTTAAGAATGTACGTACGTATATATAGAGAGAAGAGTTTCGTCATGAGAAAGTTTGTTTGTGGATTATATTTTTCTTAATATGTTGCTATATCCTTTTTCGGCAGAGGAAACTAATATTCTTCATACTTTGTGGAATCGGGTTTAAGAATATTCTAAGACTCATCTTCGGAGGTGTAGGTAAACTTATTTCCGTGATTGTTGTACTCTTTGATATTTTAATATACTGAAACATAAAAGATAGAAGAACAACTTAAAGTTCGTGAAATTTCATGGTACTACTATAGTTAACTTTTTCCCAAACTTTACGGATTGGGAAATACATGGTGAAAATGCTCAGATGAGCCAAATCTTATTTTACTAAACAATCTCAGGCCATCGTAGTAAAAGTTTTCACATCCGATTTCACGTAAATACCCATTTTTTAATATAATATGTACATCCTTTTCGGCGGAAGAAACTAATATTTTTCATACTTCGTGGAATCGGGGTTAAGAATATTGTAAGACTCATCTTGGAAGGTGTAGGTTAACAAATTTACGTGAATGTTGTATTCTTTTATATTTTAATATACTGAAACATTAAAAATAAACAACTCAAAGTTCGTGAAATTTCATGGGATTACTATACTTAACTTATGCATTTTTTTAAATCAAACTGTTTATAAATAAATACATAAAACTCAGCTTACAATCTACAAAGATTGTGGTGCAACCTAAAGCATCCATAGAAAACCTTCTTTTTTACAATAACACAAACATATCAATTCTTATTTTTATAATCAACATGTTACGTATATTATAATAATATAATAGTCAATGTCAGAATTTTCAATAGATAAGTTTATTATGTAAGTTTTTTTTACTATTTGCGTAATTTTTTCAAGAATATCAATGTATCTTTGTTGTGCATCTTGAGAGACTTCTTGAACATAAAATTGCAAATATCATTATGACAATATACCAAAATAAAATTGCAAATATCTTGATAGTTTATAATGTTACTAAAAACGTTGTTTCATTGCTACTTTTTATTTATTTTAGTTATATTTATTAAAAGGATTCTGCGTACTAGTAAAGTGTTCATTTCGAAACTAAAGGATACCTCAGGGGTGTCAGTAAAACAAATTCAGATTACAGACATATAAAATAAAATGCCAACTCCAAGGGTACAAATTTTATGGACAATTGATCAAACTAAAAGTATTTAACTTAAGCGAGTGTAGATAAGCTACAGTCGCTTAAACAAGAACGATTTTTAATTAATGTTGAGTTAACAATTCTTAAATAACAATCTCGCTTTGTTATTATAGACGAGACATCTTCGCACAAAATGTTTGCACAACATTGAGATATACTTAAATAAAGTTTTTCAGAAAATTGTCGAAATACGGTGGAGTTCAAAACTAAAAATATCGACTCACTTGTAATTAATGAAACATAACATAAATATATAATATTGTACAACATTATTCCCCAAAGTTGTAATACTTATTTTTTTTTGTTTTATTTATTATATTGTTGTGCAATAAAATGTTACACATTATAAAAAATATTTGCTATGAAAATAAACGTTTTAATTATTTAAATAATAATCGTTTTTAATTTTTAAGCTATTGAATATTTTTTTATAAAATATATCGTGTACTATATCTGACAACTCATTTAAAACTATAAAATATAATGTAAATTTAATATATAGACAATCCCAATAAAAATATCTTAAAATTTTCGTTTCGTGCTTCACCCACGTGGTTATGAATTCTACATGTACACCATCTGCTTGAATCACTCTGTATGTTTATGAAAACTATATAAATTACGTCGTGTAGTTTAAAATATCTCCGCGTACAGACAGCGGGAAGTGACTCTATTTTATATAATACTGTGTATAGATTTTTATTTCCACTGTTTACTTCAGCTTAATGAACTAATTCCAGCGGCAGTTGTCTGGCTCTAAAGGCTAGACGTTATTAATTAACGATGTACCAGAAGCAATAACAATTATGGTTACTAAGTGAATCTTGACAGGTTCATTGACTTGGGTGCTGATATAAAATTTAGAATATAACTTTATTAATATACGAGCTGTTCTTTGGGAGCAATGTACCGTAAACTTAACTACGTTTATCTCGTTACTGCAACATACTTTAGTATTTTCAAGAACATTCGCTTTAGTTTTATTGCACTCTTGGTGCTTGGAACCGTTTAAGCAACCTTGTTGATAACAGATGGTTTCTGTTTATTTACTCCGATATGCATTATTACTAACATATCTTAAGTACCAATTAATTGAATTAAGGGTTATATTTGTTTGATAGCTAGATCGATAGATAGATAGATCAACTACGCTAGTCTATTTAGAAACAACTTTGAGGTCGTCGTCGAACTCAGCAATGTTACGTCATAGAGCTCCAAATGAAAAAAAACCTATATTACCTATTAAAGTAGTACGAGGCTGATTTTATAGCAGAATAGCAAAACTGATTCAAGATAAGCACCATATTATTAAAATTATAAGAGAGTTAATGCACACGTCGATGCATAGGTTAATTTTTATACTAAATAACAAAAAAAAAACTTAAATCTAAACCATTTGGAATCGAAACATAGAGATGTTTACACTGAGTTTTGACCATCCATCTCTCAGCTATAGCTAAGACCGTAGAGATGTTTACACTGAGTTTTCAGCTATAGCTGAGAGATGGTAATTATCTTCTATAGAGAATAATTATCAATATTTTTAAAATGCTCCATCATTGACCATACAGCCACGCACGCACGCACTGGCCGCACGACACGCGTCCACTGCAGATGTCAGTTTTGACGTCGGAATTATGCTAATAACGTCATGGATATTTTTAAAAGTGCGTGCTGACATATGCAAGTTCACCTTAAAAGCTACTCATTAACAAAGATATCACTATGTCCTCCTTGTACCATATTGTAAAAGATTTCATATGAATTATAATTATAAAGTGCTCATCTAAAGTTTAGGGCAGAATGATTTTATTGGGTTATTATCAAATTTTAAGTTGACGATTTACCAGGCGTCAAAGTCAAGTTAACCCGAATGTATAAAGAAAATATATTCATTTATATCATCACCTTCTCGTCGTTTGTCTTCTTACGGTAACCAATTACTTCAATTTGATTACACGAAACGACGAAGGAATTGTCAGAGGTCGACTGCTATTTTTGGAATGGTTCTTATACCTATATTAAGGTTAAAAGTCATGAATACGAGTGTTATAGTTATCGAATAAATAAAAATATTTTGATATTCGTCATCATACAAGTGTCAGCTAGAGCAGATGACCCGGTTTTGACATTTTAACACTACGACCTGGTTTTAGCCAAGAGTTACGATGAAGTGTCGAAATAAAGTGCAAAATGACCAAAAAAGAGAACAGGCGCTATAATTTACGCGTGCGAAATCGCGGGAAAACAGCTAGTAATTATTAAAACTCTAACAATGTGTGCGTAGGTTTCTACAGGATTGGCGCTCTGCAACGTGATTTCTTTTAAGCAGGATGTCAAATGAAAGAGTAGGAGGATGTGAAACAGCGAAATACTTTATCTTACATTAAAGGGATGTACATCTTAACCTTTTTGTATTTTCAGTGGGTGTATTTTGTAGGTTGGTAAGCCAAGATTAACAGAGAAAATTCAACATATTAAATAATACTCGTTTTAAAGTAGCTTTAAAAAACTATTTAAAGCAGCTACTCAGGCTTTTTGGCAATATAACACTTTTGGAAACCTATTTTTTACCGGGAGCCCTAAAATAAGATCTAGTTTTAGAAGAACTGTTTATTAACAATTAATATGATTCAATTATTGATTCAGTTCAAAAAAGTTTAAGTAGAAGCAATTTTAAAATAGTAGCATTGGTCATCGAACTACATGCGCAAACATGAAAGGACAGTGTGAGTGACCTATGGATCAGTATGTGAGTGAAACTCGTAACTATTAAAATGCAATAGCGGTGGTGATCGAAAATGGGGACACATCGTCTATATCGGTTCTCGTATGAGCATCCGTCATTGTGAACTCTTGATGTATTCTGTTAATAACGTACATAGCATATCTTTACTATATAGCAGGACGGTTAAATACAGTTTATCCAATAAATGGCACGGAGCCAGGAGAATTGGCTGCATTGCCTTGTCAAGGATTTATTGTAAGGAAAAGGCCGATAATTTTTCATAACATTCACCGTTCGTTAACGAGGTATGTTTATGATAATGATGATAATATTTCCCTTTTAAAATGGTACCTTTGGCATGATTTCCCTTATCAATTTGTATTAAATATTCTTGTTGGTTAAAGCTTTTGAATGTTTAGGTTTAAATATTAACGATATCTGACTATGCCTTATTATGGTTGTTTCTGTGGGATATTTGGAAAAGAGATTTAGTGGAATTATAATATTCGATAATATGTTGTCGGTGAATTTATTTCTCTGCTTATTTCAATAGCACACAATTTGTATGACATACACAATAGCACACACATATGACAATCTAATATATAAAATTCTCGTGTCACAGTTTTAATTATCATATTCCTACGAAACATCTTGACCAATTTTGATGAAATTTTTTATGTATATTCAGTAGCTCCGAGAATATGTTGTTATCTATTTTTTCTCCACCACTCCAAATTTATATGATAAAACAACGTTTGTCAGCTCAGCTAGTTATAATATGTAATTAGGTGCTACGGATGTGTGAATACTAATTTAACATAAGTATAATATTAGAATGATTTTATATATTACTAACTTTCCGACAGCGGCTTTGCCCGCGTGGTCTTTTATTATAAATAAAAACCTTCCTTTTGAATCACCCTATTTATGAAAAAAAAACCGCATCAAAATCCGTTGCGTAGTTTTAAAAATTTAAGCATACATTTAAGGGATATAGGGAAAGAGAAAAATCTTTGTTTTATACTTCAATCTAGTGATAACAAAACGTGTAACAATCTTATTACTACCTTATCTTAATACAATATCGTACGAGATCAAAAAACAAAAGATACAATTATTTAAAAAATTTCCTTCAAAAAATTTTAGCTTCTGGGAATATTTCAGTGGAAAATATCAGACAGTAAATCCAGAAAATCATTTCAGTCATTATTGCAACATCAGGTTTCTGATAAAAATAAATTTATCATATGATAATTATTCTTACAAAATCAACATTTCATTCTGATTAAAGATTTACATGGATTAGATTAAAAAGTCATATCGGCAAATTCAGAAAAACAACAATAATATATTTTATCAGTCTTGTTGTTATTGACAAATTCATAAGTTGTTTCATAGTATTTAGACATAAATCATATCATAAATCAATACGTGGACCCAGACTCGGTAACGTCTTACTATAGGTACTCTCGGTACGCACGGCCTAGTAGTATAATGTGCCTTCAGAAGCACTTAGCAGATCAAGGTAGTCGATTTTGAGTCATCTTTCCACAAACCTGTAACTGCAGAAAGTTAGATACTTATTCTTCGTAATGAACTAAATATCGATGCATTTTGAAAATTGTGAAACTTCGTTGTTTCAGATTTACGTAATACTGGTATCTAAGCAACGTATGCGATGTTGTCTGATAGTTATTTGCTTGCATTTGTCTTGCTTTATTTAGAGTCGGTGTAATTTTTTTTTTTGCATTTTTCTAATGGCAAAATGAGTTTTACGATATTTTTTATGAAATTTCATATTTTAATATTGAGAACTTTGCCATTTTATTAAAACATGTTCAACTAAGTGAATGTGTACGTGGATATATAAATAATGATACTCCCACCTTTATTAATTCTGTAAAAAGATTTTCTGTTGTCATGCTGATATTATAGAGATTTTTGTGGTGAATATTATTAGCAACAAATAATATTATTAGCATACTTACCACAGGGATGATCACGTTAGAGCGTTTTAGCTGGTAGATAAAATAAAATTTAAAGAATATTTTATAATAGAAAATGTTGAATCCAACAGTTTACTTGGATACCTATTTATTTCATATGTATGTTACCGGCAATCTGTATAATTCAGGTATTCTTTACAATAACCGGGGAATGTATAGAATACCGGCGGCGCTCAGGGATTGTATGAAATAATTACGATCCATTATATACTTTAACTAGGAAATGTGCCTATACAATTTCTAGGGATTGTATTGTTTCATCGGCAACGTCTAAAAACGATCTTAATTTATATTTATTATTGTTAACCGGTCTACCTTATCATCTTATACCTGTAGTTCATGTAAGAGTTTATTTGAGGTTATTTTTTTCAGAACACAGTAATGACATACCTGACAACTCGACGGATTTAAATTCAATTAATTATTTTTTCTATTTTTCATCTATATTTTAAAACCTGCCTTCTAGCACATCATCCTCTTACTGGCCGTGCATTCGGAATTGTATAGAATGTTTAGAGAAAGTATAAAATAAATAGGATTTCATTACCTGGGATTTCGTATACATTACCTAGGTATTGTATATAATACCGGATTATACAGATTAACGGTAACTTGTATATTAAATTAGAAGCTTGATATTTTTGCCTGTTGTCAGGTATTATGATGTTATTTCTGTACGGCATCAAATTGAAACTCGTAAGGTTTACAAAGGAAGATAATAAATTTTCAATCAAGTGAAAGAAATAGAAGTTATTTCTTTGACAGTAGATTTCTTTGTTAGTGGCCGGATATTATATTTCTTTCGCTTATTGAAATTTCAATACAATCAACTGTTAGTTTGGAAGAAAAGGAAATCAAAGCGAAACACTTATTTATTTATAATATGGTATAACCTCCTTAACTATCTATTCATCAGGAAAAAACCTGATAATGGTGTTGATCATTATATAACAAAGGATTTCTCACATTTTTGCGTCATAAACAAAAGGAATAATCAATAAAAACATCAATAAAATAACAGAGGAGCCATTAAATGTCAATGGGTATATCAATTTTGCATCCTACTACCATCGGTTTCCTCACAGCATTTTAAGGTTGCCTGAAAGAGAATGCATAAGGCATAAAGTGCGAAAATCTATTGTGACTGATGAATTAGGAAAATTGTTAAAAATTTTATTAGCTTACATATCTTAGTGATAAGTTAAAATATACCTAAATTGCTCCCATTTCATCTATCACTCCTTCACAAGATTGAATTATACATAAATGTTACCGTAACAGAGCATTAACGGTAGTGTAGACAGCGACCGTCCCAAACTAGCTCAACTGGGACCTTTCCGGTTGAGTACTGTCTGATAACTACTGTAGACACTGACTAGCCATTTAAACTTAACCACCGTGACACATATTATGCGAGAAACATGCCTGATCGGTTTTCAAGGTCTTGTCGGCTTAGAAGTGGACAGAATAAGAAAAGAAAAAATATTTAAAGATATTAAATTTAAGTAAATTATATTACAACAGGCAATAGCAAAGAGGCAATTTAGAACATTTATATTTTGGACCAAAAGTAATATAATACCATATTCCGGTTACTTTTTAGGGTTCCGTAGTAAACAAGGAACCCTTATAATTTCGCCGGCTAGCAATCACCGGAGGTAAGGCTTCGGTTTCGTTTGTGGATATTCACTGGGAGATCATCATATGATCATGTATATGACAGTATGGTGATGGTGAGGAGACTTTTTAAGGCGAAATTAAATTGGTGTCAATATAGACAAGACCAGCTTAAAATGGATGTCCTCGCTACTAACCATGCTAAGAAGGATTTCAAAAGTTTTTGTAAGAATACTGGTAGGTTGAATGTCAGGCCGAGTTTCCCGGTGAGCGTGGCAGGCCTTACCGACCATAGACTAATTGCGGATACTTTTAAAAATCATTTTTTGTGCGATCGCCCTAATGTACCGTATCTTGTGACGCTGCGGATGAGACTATTGTGTCAATAATACTTATAAGCTATGTCGATGACATGGTGCTGTTCAGCCCGTCGATAAGTGGGTTAAAGCAGTTGCTGTGGATCTGCAAGATGTATGCTACGCAACACCGTCTTAAATATAACTCAAAAAATGAAATCATGGTGTTTAAGGCATCTAAACAACAACAGCGTAGTGTTGATAGTTTTAAGTACCTGGGTCATATTGTCACAAATGAGCTAAGGATGACAGTGACATAGAAACCGAGCGCAGGGCGTTGGCGGTGAGGGGAAATATGCTCACTCGCTGGTTCGCTCACTGTACGGCAGACGTTAAAATAAGTTATATTCAAGCGGCCTGACAGCTCGGTGGCGTACTGGATAAGCGCCGCGGTCTGCGATCGTAGTCGTTAAGCAACTTTCGCAAGGGTCGGTCGGTCACGGGATGGGTGACCAAAAAAAATTATTATCTCGAGATACATCGTGCTTCGGAAGGCACGTTAAGCCGTTGGCCCCGGCTGCATTTGCAGTCGTTAATACGCTCCAATCCGCATTGGGCCAGCGTGAAGGGCCCATCCTCCTTAACCATCCATAAGGAAGGCCTGAACCCCTGCAGTGGGGACTCAAAAGGGCTGGTGATGATGATGATGATGATGATGAGGCGGCCTGAGGGTGTCATACACGCGTTGAGCCTACAATGTTGCTGTTGGGGTTGCCGCGGCGTTGTAGTGCTTCGAAAATGTTTACAGAGGCTTATACAGAAGGCTTTCATGCCATTATGCGCAAGAAAGTGGCTTCGTTACTGCAACGCTTGCGTAATAGTCGGAACGGCATCCTGACAGCGGTTGCTGAACTATCAGACTGCTCAATACAAAGATATTGGGTGGAGCTGGCTTTAGTTTTAAGATGTTAATTTACTAACAGTACTAACATAGAATAAGATCTCATTGTTACTAACTTACGACTAACGCTTAACGACGTCTGTAAAAGTCTGAAATAAAGTGTTATTATTATTATTTTTAGGCTCAAAAACTACTAGTATTAGATAGTAGTATTTTGGCATGAGCATACACGTTAAAGACGAAAAGTAAAATTTCGAAAACAAAAAATTTTGACGTCCTCCCCTATATGTAAAGTGGGGACTATATTTTTTATCGTCGTCAATATAGCTTGGGGCGTTCTTATATAGGTCTTTTAAAGATATTATAACTGTGTATACCGGTATTTCGATTTAGTATACCGGTGTGACTAAGATTTAAAGAGCTAATTTTCGTTTGTCAAGTGTACCAAACCCCCATCTACCAACTAAACTTAAGTAAAGTAAAAATTTTAACGTATAAATAACGAAGTTAAAAGGAAAACTATCTCACTTAAGTTGGCTTTACAAGTTTACGAGTAAAAGACCGCTAATTGTAGTTATCTTTAAAATTTCAAACAATTCCATAGAAAACAAGAAACGTGATGGTTTTTTTTATGGAATGGAACCCTTCGTGGGTGAGACCGCCTCGCATTTGGATGTTTTTTTTTAATAAAATTTGTTAAGAGTTTATTTCAGCTCGATATTCTTCGTTTATTAATATAAATTAACAAAAGAATAATCTATCAGTACTTTTTTATCAATTTTGGAAATTTAGAAAAACTTATCTTTCTTTATAATAATAATATAGATATATTCCTTCAAATAAGAAAATTATTCCAAATAAATTTAAATTTAATAATGATAAAGCGTCAAAGATATTTAATATATCCAACAAAGAAGAAGGACTCTGTTTTAATAAATGCGAGGATTATTTATTTTTATTTTTAAAATACATCAATTACACTTGAAGTATCGATGGTAAAAAATTTCATTATGATAAACGTGTCCTATGAGAATCGACATCCATATCTCTTCGTTTCAGGATGGCGAATTTTCTTGTGTTCGGTAATTTTCGCAGTACAAATTAAATAAAGAATTGCCTTGTCACACTTTTTCAGAGTTCGTCCCGAGTTACTAATTTCGTTGGTGCCTCAAACATGCTACCTTGTAATGTATGAATAAAGGATAATTTTGTAAAAAATATTTGAATTAATGAACGAAATTTGACATTCAAATGACGAAAATTAAATTAAATACGATAGAAGTTGCTCTCTTTAGAATTATTTAGGAACTTTTTCTAGAGACAGAAACAGTCTTCGAAAGTAAAATGATCTTTAAAAGTTAAAATATTTTGAATGCCTGTCAACAACTTTTATGGTTCTATCGATTGCTAATTAAAATTGAATTACATATAATAAAAGTGTTTAAAAAGTCACGTGTGTGTGATATAAGCTGTCGTTAAACGGGTCACGTTATACATTTATTAAAGTTTTTTGGTGATATATTAAGCTTTAATGTTATGTATCACGAAAATATATCATATTAAATGCTTTATCTAAAAATCTTACATGTGAATTCAGATAAGTATAGTATAGAAAATAAGATAATTTGATACTATAATAACATTCACAATTACCAAATGATATTTCATAAACATTTATTATTTCGTTATTTGTTAGAATCATATTCAAATAAGTGAAACAAAAAACTTTTCTTTTTACTCGGCATACTAGCGACACTCGAAGAGAGGTTATCATCGAAATACGCGTTTTAACGAAAACTAACGTTTACGCGTTTTAAAGTTACCGACTAAGTCACCAATGTAAGTAAAATTACTTATGAAAAAAACGACAATTTTAGTTTTACGTCCTTTTTATTGCATCTTCCGCGAAAGTTAATGTCTGTTTAATGGCGTTTTAATATTACTTACACAATCGTCTTTTTATTTAAGGTATAAAAAGAATAATGCTGTATTATAGATTAAATATTGTTGTTTCGATAAAGTTAATGTCATGGCAGTTAGTTGCTTAAACACTCATCTATAAAGTAAAAAAACAGTATTATATACTCAATGAAAAACACTTAAAAATTCCATTTTGTCCCTGGCACACTGAGATGGGACTCGAACCTTTCTTTTTACCTTTCGTAGTCCGGGCGACTGCTCTAACCACTGAGCTATTCAGGACCTAATAGGACTGATGAATCTTTCAAGTACTTGTTACTTTTTCGCTATTACAGAGCGTATTCTCATCAATGTTCAGGCAATCCACTCAAACTGTCGAAAGAATTGTTTTTACAAATATTTAAACTTTCGATAAAGATGAAAATTTGTTTTAATTCGTATGCTATAACTGTTTGCTTTGTTATGATCAGTGGCATACGACTACGCCCTTTTTGGTCATTGCTTCTATAATATAGCTATTGCTTTAAAACAAAACTTTTATATCAAACTTTTAGCGCGTGATTTAGCTGTAGTTGGGTTTTAGTTTTTGGACTTATTTTTGTTAATCTGTCGATATACTTTATTTACTTTTCTAAATGTCTTCATTTTTCAATTTTTTCATTAAGTATTTTGTTTATTCTCGAAAATTCTAAAATGGAACCGATGCATCTTAAATACATTAGCTAATAATATTGTTCTATACTTAAGCGCGAAATATATCTATATAATTAGAAATAATATACATTTTTATTTATAAATAAAGTAAAATCATCCAATTAAGACATTCGCATTAGTTTTTGTCACTATTAGTGCAAAACCTCGTATTTAAATAGGCATTATAAACCTTAGGTGTTTTAAAAATATAGAATAGAATAGAATAGGTTTGAATATTTATTAGGCAGGATTTTAAATTGGTTCTTTTGCCAGAATTTCACCAATACTTTATTATTTTGAATTTTATGGAAGTATAATTAATAGTTTTTACAAGTAACGTACGCGAACATCGTGTAAGTAAGCTACTTCTTCTGAGGAGACAAATTGTCGACATATTTTTATTTGCCCCTTTTAAAAATAAACTTTCTTCACAAGTACCTCAATGTAATTTCAAAAGTGGCTTTACTGTATCCATGTTTTAATTAAAGCTCTATCCAAGTCCTTATATATTCATAGGCTTAATTATATGATTAAATTAATAATGCTCTATGTTTCAAGTACTCCTTTATGTTAGCGACAGCCTGGTAATCAGGCGTTATTGTGATACTGAGTGATATTTCGTCTTAATGAGTCTTACAATTGCCTTGCATTACTTTGATGTATATATTTACTTCAACTAACAAATTTACTAAGCTAATCAGAGTTACAAAATTATTTGAAATAGAAACTTAGTAGCGAAATGTTAAAGTTGAGAATTAAGAATAAAGATTTTGCAAAGCTAAGTAGCACAGGAAACCTCGGTTTATATTTATTCACTATTACGTACTGACAAAAGTTTCGGTATATTTTTTTATCACTAGCTATTTTTCTGCAACTTCCCTGCGTGTAAGCAGCGTATGCTTAAGTCGCAGAATGTCGCATATGTTAACCGCGTATGATGTAGTTTCGCGTTGGCGATTTACTTTTAAATCGGTCTAGAATTTCGGAATCTATTCGATGTAGGCCAACAATCTAAACTATGCTCTTTATAGCGCTAAAAGCTATATTTCAAAAAAGATTTTATCTTAGATACTAAGTTTACCTTTTTACTGTTCAATTTGGTTCAAGTTTGGCACTAGTTAAATGTTTTATGATAATAATACCTGAATCATATTCAACTTGACTAAATCAAAATATGATAAAATATAAAATAAAATCGAAATTATTTTGAATACCATAAATAATAAGTAGTTGGATTAATATATCAATATTAATTTTATAAAGCGGAAAACCTTTTTTGGGATTGAATACGCTCCGAAACTACGGGACTGATTGAAAAATTCTTTCAATTACTGAAACTTATACGCGGATGATATTGGCTATAATTTTGTTGATAATAAAGAAACATATCTTTATCTTTCTGTCCTTTGCCGTGATCATAGAGCAACGTTCCAGGGAAAATAATATTAATCGTATAAAATAGTAAGACATAATTCTCAATAGTTGCGTTAGCGACCAACACCATGACCATATGCCATACATAACCAATATTTTGCTTGGCATCATGGCGTATTACAGTGTTAGTATACAATGGTCTAGTAGGTATCATCTCTATAAAATCATCATCATCATCAGTTACATGCATGCATATTATATACATCCTAGCGGGCACATGCCTTATGGATGCTATCATTGAAATAGGGAGAAAGCAGTAACCGTGCAGGACGTAGGTGTAAACGACTGCAGGAGACCCGGAAGCCTTTTTACCCATCCTATGAATGGCCTCCATGAAAGTTGCTAAACTTCAGCTATCTATCATATTAATTGATTAAAAAAGTATCATATAGATATCATTAGGTATTGCTATCATCATAGTTATAATCTAGGAAGATGTGTCTCGGTACTTGGTAACAGACATGTTAACTACGCCACAACTAAAGTATTTATGGAAAAAAATTACTTCAGCGAAGGGATTTCAATTTGTTCCTCTGGAATCGCTCATATGGATATCCAGCTTTCGGTATGACTATGACAAAGGACTAGCCTTAGGCAGATAAATGTGGCGTTTCAAAGGTTCGAGTCATAAAGTTATTCAGCCATAAACCAGATACCTACAAATTCAAGTTTAGTAAGCATTTGTATTTTACTAATTTATTGATTTACTTCGCTACGATTTAAAAGCTGTTTTTTATATTTGTAGTTTAATATTATAAAAAAAGCGCTTAAAGAAAACCATATCTTATTATATACAAGCTTTCGATATCGGCTTCAGCCACGTGGTCCTAGGTAAATGTCTAATGGGATAAAATTTCATCAAAATCCGTTAAGTAGTTACGGCGTGCTTGACCGACAAACATCCAAATAAAGAAACTGTCACATTTATAATATAAACAGATCAATTGCAAATCCTCAGTTTATTTAAATTAATAACTTTACTTATAGAAACTAAATAATATTCAGTAGAGTAGGCAACTCTCAAGAAAAATTAAGAAATATGAAAAAGAAAGAAATACTTAAGATCTGTGCTTATCAGATTAAAGTGCTCTTCAGCGATTATTATTTTACAAAGTCTTGCTTAATAAGTGCACTCACTGTAACCTTCGTATAACAGCAAATTCCTTGTACTGCATCAACGCTTTTAACAACAGACACAAGAAAAAAATTATGGTGCAATGCATCAAATAAAAAAAAAAACTTTTATGCAAAATTGGCGAAAATATGACTATTATGTTTAATAATGTTTAAAAATTGTTGACCACAGAATAGCCGCTTGTTTATTACAAACCTAGTATTATAAACCTAGTGTCACGCAAATATAAATAAGTTAATTGTTGGTGAACAATTAACTTATTTATATTTACAGCACTATTTACTGCTCTTAAAATCTCGCGTGTATATACAAACTATATTCTCATCACACTCCTTAATTATTAACAGTTCAATTTTAAATCATACGCCTTTAAGAATAAGCATCAATCGCCAAATACTTTCATTCTCAACATTTTCGTGCGGGCTACAAATGGAATTTCACTTTCACCGTTCTTAAACACGTAATTTACAATCGACAGTCGCACGGTATTCCTTTTGGTAAATATGTTTAATTGTTTCCAATGTCTCAAATAATGTACGCCGCACTTGCTAATAAAAAATAAAACATTATTGTTATCATGAATTTTCTTGTGTTTTATTGAAAATATGTATTTACAACGGGGTTTTATATGGAGTTATTTTGCAAACCTTAGAAATAGTAATAGTTCAGGTCTTGTTTATCAAAATTGTATCTTTTAAAATATTAGATCAACATCAAACTTACGCAAATAATAGTTAGTAACTAACAATCACTCTTAAAGTCGGGTGAGAAATAATTCACACTACCTTTCGAACTACCCACTTAAACGTCATCATACTTTAAATGATAATTTAACCTATACAAATGTTTCAATAAGAATTGTATGGCGAAATGCATCAGTAATTCATAGAGGGAACTTTAAAGTTGACTTAATGTGTTTATAAAAACAAGTATATTTCATCTAAAAATCTCTTTTGAGGTCGGGTAAGAATTCTACCTTACTATAACTATCTACTTATCCAGCATGAATATCATCATAACCTATTCATTTAAGCTGTATAAGGGTTTCAAGAATTGAACAATCAAATGATGATATTTATATTTTATCTGACGTATTCTGAATAAAAGTGTCAAAAACTAAGTTAAAACTAAATAGTATATTATCTATTATGAAAAATGAGACTTTTTCGAATATGTTATAAGTTTTCCCAAACATCAAAAAATTTATGGAGATACATTAATCAAAATAATTAGGTAACATTAGTGAAATACATAAAATATGAAAGCACTGAACCTTGCTCTAACGACAAGATAAATTGGATTAAGGGACATAAGTAACGTAGCCGTTGGAAGAGAACTCTGTCATTTGCCATCTCCAAAAAAGCTTATACTAGTTATCCATTTGAGGTACTTTATAGCTTTACAGTTCAAAACATTATTATAATCATATCTTAATAGCACTTTTAAGTATTGTTAAAAAAAGCTTATCTAGAACTAACTTTCTGTACGCAGCTTCGCCCTTATGGAAATCGGTTATTATTGCTTTAAAAACTACTGTTTTTTTCATTTTTCAAGGTTCACTCTATCCGAGTACAAAATTTCATTTAAATTTGTACATTATAATAGTATCACTAGTTTGAGCGTAAAAATGTAACAGACACACACCCACAGACAGAGTTATTTTCACATTTAAAATATAATTATTGATTGTATGGATATATAGTATTGTATGGATATATACTAGATTTATACCGGAGAGTGACTTGTGTATGGATTTAGAATAAATTTTGCATTTTGGTGTCCAGATTATTTTTGCTACCTTATTTTTATTGCTGATTACTTACAAAACAGGACTTTCGCTATCTATATCTGAATATAGTTTTTAGCTAGCCATTATTTTATATTATTACAAGTTCTTAATTCAATTCATTCGTTTCTATGTAAAACTGCATATTGATTTACACTATTTGATTTTCTTTCCTTCTTAACATAGAAATAGGTGAAAAATTTCATGGCATCATACCGTGGCACCTGATTTTCTCTCCTCGTGTATAAAATCCAAAATTTATTCCGTACTTATCGACCAAAGACTAATTGATCTTTCTTTAATTACGTACTTTATTTTAGAATTTTATGCGAGAATAAAAATTAGCAATGGATCTTTCTCAGGTATTACCCATATTTTCTTCTGAACAGGCGATTGTTTTACCTTAACAGACATTTTTAAAAGCACAAAGGAATGACAGATATTATAAAATTGTAGATAAATTCATGTGACAATCTACGAAAATTGATGGCGTCAGACTTCTTGGATATTACATGATATAATAGTTTTACCGTAATTATTATTTTTGATCATTTTTTTTGCAATCGTCCGGATTTCGAACGGTCGTGGGTACGAATTTCATCTCAGTGTATAAGGCACAAAGTCGATTTTTTAATCATTTTTCTTAAAGAATAGCCTTATCCTACTTAGTTAATCTTACATCTTTTAGGTAGAGAGTTACTTAAAGGTTAAACAGTTTCCCTCAACAAATAAACTAGCAAAATTCAACTTAGACTTAAGTTAATGCGCAATAAAACAAAACAAAATAAACAGTGCCCTAGCCACACTAATTAACTGTGGTTACCGGACTAACAGAACAGGTTGAATGCGAAACGCGGACGAAAGGTCTGGCTTCAATAATAGCGGTTTGAAGTATAGATTATTGTACCTAATACATAACTATAATAAAAACGGCTCACCTTCTTAAGCCCATCTCTCACGACCGAATCAATTTATATTGGCGGATAAAAGCCTAGGTTTTAGTGTGGCAGGAGAAGCAGTTCTGGGCATTGATTGAAGCAAAATTTTAGCACAGAATTTCAACACAAATGAGGAACTGACTAAGAGCGATTTTAACATATATTTTTTTATTTTATATGTAAAATAAAATAAAATAATGTTAAAACCGCTCTTCGCTGTTACTGAGCACAAACATAATTTGTCGACCGTGGCAATGACCATTGCGTATAAGGTCTCTATTCACTCACCTGATGTACTCAATAACATGTTTTGTATCTAGGTTTAAACCGTTGTTTGAAGTAAAAGTGAGCCACCATTGTTGTACTGGCGCAGTGATGTTTTTGTTGATAAACACAGCTTAAAAGTTTCGTAATTAAACTTAACGCTTTTGAATTTTAGTATAAAGCTTTTGTTTGAAAACAAACTCGTTTTAACTCTTTATAGAAATAAAATATCTAGTCTTTCAAAAATTTATGTCAAATCGTTGAATGAGCTTTTTTGAGGTTCATTGCATCAGATAGTAGATAGCTCCAAAAATGTGTGTTATATTATATAAATTAGTGTTGTGTAATTACGTGTAAGTAAACAAACGCATATTAAAAATGTAAGTAAATACTTCGAGTAAAACTTCACAATACGCATTCCATGTGTTACAAAACTTTCACTCTTGAAAAGATACGTAGTAAAATTTGAAACACGTTGATATAATTTTTATCATAATAAAAATATAAGAGTATATTTAATACACGTAGAAAGTAACTCGCAACTCAATAAGGAAAAGTGGGCAAGCATCGTTAATGGGGTAAAAATGTTAATTCCTCAACGATGCCAAGTGGGGTAATACCGATGAGAGAGCCCACTTGGCTGTAGTTCTGTCGATTCGATTAATTTATGAAGTAGACATCTATTGCTTCAAGTATCACCCACATTTAAAATTTTCTCTATCTTAAAATAATGTAAAATTAACAAGTGTTGAGGATCAAGTAGAAATTTGAAGATATGCACTTAGAAGAATTTTATTAAGGTTGAGAGTGCAGTGGTTAGTGCGTCCGATCATAGAATGAGTGACAAAATTTACTATCTAAAACTTGGATATTTTATTTTTGAAACAAGTATGTCATAATTTATTTTGGTATTCTGTTCTCTAGGATTTATTATTATTTTCAAATTACTGTCAGACTATTAAAAAGAACATGATATTTATTCATTGACTCTCGATGAGTTCCACTAAAATTGCAAAAAAATATTTCGTATTGACGATAAGCTATTGGGAATTTGATCAATGAATCTCTCAACTATCTATTCGTGAACAATCACGCTTCATCCCACAGGAGTTGAGCAGTATTTTATCTAGGGAATACAATGATGTATAAAACGTCATTGAGGGAACTCGTATCATTCATTTACGTCACTCAGTGTCTAACATAGAGGCAGTTTGCTAGATTGTCACTCACGTAAAAGTATTTCTTTCAATTGGCATTTATCCGTATTGTTATATTGCAATGATTACATATATGTCGTTATGGGATGTTATGATAGCGAAAAAAAAGTAGAAAAAGAAGTTTTTATTCAACAACAAACACCAAGATGATAAGGACTCGTAATGGAAAATAGCGGCAGAGAAACCAATAACTAATTGCGCTCTGAGCGTATAATTTATACGCAAATGATGATCGGGTATATCATCATTACTCTTTAATCAAAATCATAGAATGACATGCTTAAAAAATTATCCCATAATAAATGTTATCCCATATTAAATCCATCTTAATATGGCAACTTTTAACAGGTACTATTTGTTTAATATTACGATCTATCACTATTACCAAATTCAGAAATGTTTTTTCTTATTACGCGTATATTTGATGAATTCATGCACACTGATATTTATCTCAAATAAAATCTGTTTTATCTGCTTGTAAATTCAATTTGTCTGAAATGAGATCCTGTCTTGAGTACCTGAGATGGTTACATTTTTTGAGGTATTTTTCTATAAAATACATGATATCTCTCTATTACATTACGAGAAATACGAGATTGGTTCTTTAGTTTTTTGTTTCTTTGGTGTAGCGTTGACGGTGTAATAATATTTTTAGACCAGCTACAGACTCGATAATATGTATATTTGTATATCCGATGGATCATTTAACAATTATTATGTCTGTATCTAAATATAATTAATATATCAACTTGTTTTTACGCAATTGTTATTGGAATTCCGCAAAAAAAAACAAATAACTTTTTTTTCGTTTCACACACGATGAGTTACAATGAGTTAAGAAATTTACGGTTTGGATTATATAGACATTTATTGCTAAGTTTATGGAATTTTGATTATGACTATTATTAGAGACAAAATGATGAAAGTTTTATTTTGTTTCGTAATGAGTGGTAATTTAGGTTTTTACATAATTTTGTAGCAAGAATTTTACTATTTAGGAAGAATAATTCGGCTTTGTAGGAGTTAATTATATAAATTATTTTTATGTAAATTGAAATATTTATCAAATCTTTACAGTAAAAAATATAAAAAACAGGAAACATTAAAAATATTTATTTTTTTTAGGCAATTTTATTGAAAATTAAGTTCATAATTGATGGCAGAATTTTGATTGGTATAATCGGTGAATATCAATAATTTTGATAGAATTCTTTCTGAACATAAAATAACGACAACGACAACGAAAGTTGTTATTATTTTATTTTTACTTTGATTTCATATATATGGTGGGTTCTATAGATGTTTACAGGCTGCATGTTTATTTTTTAAAACCAAGTTGCATTCTGCTGTCTCTTTGCTGTGATCGTATAAGCTACATAATGAATTTTAATGCGATTTTCATATAGGAAGATTTATGAATAATTAAGGATCATCCGGGCAAAGCCGCTGGCGGAAAGCTAGTAGATGATATACATAGGTAATACTGAGCGTTGTAAACAAATCAAAACATCGACCTTAGTAAAAATACACAAAGTATAAGTAACTAAAGCTATGGAGTAAATCGGATTTTGTCAAGTTTTTCACTGGTTTAATCCGGTTTAAGCGCAAAGCCGCATTTTTTGTGAGTCACCGACGTTTTAAGTGATTCTGTGCTTGAAATATAAAAGTATGAAATTCTTGAAAGTTGGTTGGATTCGAGTTTGTAGTATTTATTTGATATTTTAGTTTATAGTTATATTCCGAAAAAGGTTCATGAAAAGGAATATTTATTTTTAAGTTATTATTGAAATATGAGTAGTATAGTCTACGGTCGGAGGAAGTGACCTAAGGCCTGTGGGATATCCACAGACCTTATATTTAGATTTTTTTATTAAACAGCCAGCCATATTTATACAAACTATTTTAGCTTACTTAACCTCTGTTTCTTAGGAGGGTTAAAGGGCACACGGACAACGTATAGTTTGTTAAATTATAATTGTATTCTATTATACAACATATTTCTATACTCTCGGGTATTCTTCTTTATTGTTTGTAAATTTCTTTTGCCACTAATTTGTTAAAATTAAATCGTCACTTTATCAAAAAGGTATTCTGCTGCATCTGTTTTTCATTCTATATATTTTGATTATTTTTGTGTAACATTTTCTTAATTCCTTATTATAGGAAATCTTTTAAATTAACGGAAAGCCATGTACTGTTTATATTGCATTAAATTTAAATACGTTTTAATTTATTTCATGTTCACTGTAATCATTTTTATATTATAAATGCGAAAGTACATTTTAACCTGAATTATATAGATTAAAATTTATCCCACCTAATGAATCAAATAATAAAAAAAAACACTCGATAAGAACTTTTTTGTTTTTTTTTAAACATAGCAGCATTAATGAATCTTTGAACGTCACATCAATCTTGTTTACAATAGTAGTAGATCTTTATTCCGTCCTTCGGGACAGGCGAAGGCGTCTGAGCTTTGCCACCTAACGTTTTTTAAATTATTTTTTCTCTCAAGGCTTATGTTGTTTTAAATTTAAAAAAGCTTTATTTTAGTCTAAGCTATAGCCTATTATAAATTAAAGAGGGATGTGAAATTGCGGACTGTTTTTTTTTTTAATTTTACCTAAACATAAATTGTAAATAAAATATCAGTAATTTATTGTCAAACGAAAATTTGTAAAATAAACTTAAGAAGAAGGGCTATATTATAATTATGATGTAATAATACTCTAGCGAAAAGTCGGTGTCGCAACGAAATGGAGAAATAGGATTATTCAAACTGATTACGGTACAAGTTAGTTACTTTAAGCATTGTGCAGAAGGGACAAAGTACTGTTAAGTAGGTAGTTTACGTAAAAAATTAAGAACAACAAAAACGTTATTTATCGTATTCTATAGGATAAAATCGAAGATTTAGAAAAAAAATATATTTCTTTTTCAGACTTCTTTATAAGACTTAAAGTGATTTTTTCTTTTAGAAACTTTCTAAGCATTTTTTCCTCGACTAAGTACACTGCAACGTATTACTACAAAAGTAAATATGTAATGAATGATTGATTTCATAAATGATTTCGCACCTTTACCTTTTTCCTGTTTCACTCATGCTTTGCTTATCTAACCGAATATATTTTTTAAAGCACTAAAAATAAAAATAAACGTTTTGAACAAAGAATGTTCCGTAACTTGTTTACCGCGTTTTATGACCATAAGCAATGGATTTATTAAGTCTCTCATGGATATCCGATCGTTGTCGTCTACAAAACTTTTCTCATAATACCCATCGCAGTTGAATAAAAGTTGCTACGTGATCCAGATTACGGAACAACTTCCAAATTCTAGTTAAGTGATTTCAGGCATTCGGACTGTATTATGTAAAATTAAATAGTCTTTTTGTTTTCAGAGAACAAGGCTAGAATGAGCTATATTTGCTCGGGGTGTGTACTAATCATAATACTTTTCCATTTTTCTATTCAATTGATTCCATCTATAGGAAAGGGATCTGCCCTATCATCGAGGAGTATTAGCACGCTGATGATGACTTAACTTCCAATTAGATTATAATTTTCTATATCTCCAACCGTCATTGTCATGTTTATTTATTGTAACTTATTATTTAGTCTATTCATATAAAACCTCGATGGCTATTACACATTATTGCTGGGGTTGAGGTAAACAAATAAATGCTTCGTCGTTACGGACATTTGAAAATAAAACTGAATATAAAAATAACGAGACAAATATACTTACAACGCTAAAGTGATGCAGTAGTGGCTAAACAAATATATTTTTTAACATTTTTTAACTTCTGAAGTAGACTTTACTCATTAAACCTCTTCTGCTTTCAAAAATCTGGCTGCCGTGAACGATACGAAAATTACAGGAGGTTGCATATCTCTACAAGCATAAACTCATAAGCCGTGAGTCTTATGAGAAAACAATGTGATTGACTCTGTTATGTTTTTCAAAGTTTTGCTAATAATATCGATCCGCTAATCTTCCTAATTTTAATTATAACCTTCACAATTATAAACAATTCTATCCCATGAAATCCAAAGACAATTCAGTCTATTTTTTTATTCAATTGTACTTTCGATAGATGTGTGGCGGGGTCGGCTATTTACACGTTGCCTCACTAGGTACAAGATAAAAATTCATAGTAGGAGACTTGCTTGAATATAAATTACTAAACATTAACATTTTCACTTTCTATTTGAGGAACACGTGTCAGTCTAACTTTATAATATTTGTTTACATACATGCATGTATTTAAAAAAAGTGATTTCTTCATTCAACCGTAAAAATTTCACGTCCTCTATTGTTTTACTGGCACAAATTAAATGTGTGCCTGGGTTAATACCATTTGAATGGTGCATACATTATATTAAAGAAAAAAAAAAACAAGTTCTTTCCTTCATTATTCATTAGAAAGTTGTTTTCTACTTCTAACTCTCATATAAGCATGATTATAATTTCAACGAAAGAAATATAAAGATGAGACTAGTGATTTCTTAAATCTAGTATCACCATTTCTTGATAAATATGCCAAGAGTTTATGTTCTTCCAACCTTCTGATTTCTATAGTAGACAATTATATCTCATCGTAAGTATGGATTATAATTTCAAGTTTATGCGTATTATAGATTTCACAGACGAAAGAATTGAGATTTACGTGTTGCCAAGTTCTAAGTAGATTCACGCGTTAGATTGTTTGCTAAAGAATTATTCTGGATTCTAGACAAGTTCAGGAGCATTAATAAATGTGCATAAATTACACTGGAGTATAAGTATCGAGGAACTGAGATTGTTTTGTATGTCACTTATTTTTCGCTTAGGTTAGAACTGTGATTAAAAATTATTCATAAATCAAATAAAGAGTCTTTTCCCTTGGGTTAGGCAAAGAGGACCGAGTGTCACAGTGCACGGTGAATTTTTTTTATGTCGGAAAATGAGTATCGAGTTGCGAAAGCGTTGTTATGAAGTAACATAAAATGTTCCGGGTAATATTAGAGACTTAAAATGAATACTCTATATTATACAATGATATTGTTTCAGTCAATATTAGAAATACAATTATTGACAGAATCGATAATGTCTATCATGTAATGTAACCTTCTAATGAGTCATTTGTCTTTAAGCGGCACAAATACGCGAATAACAATAATTTCATAGTAAATTATAAGTGTTTGGTAGTGTTCCAACGGAATCAAACAAAGTTATAAAAGTTAAATTACTAATAAGATTAAAGCAGAGGTCTTCAAATATTTGTCTGGTAAATCACTTCCCGTTTTTTTTTGGTTTATTAACTAAGTATTTAATGGTAGATGGATATCAATGAGTATTCGTAACTTTAGTTTATTATATAAGCAACGGTATCTAAAATTATATCAATTCATTCGGCCAGGAATCAAATCTTGATCTCAAAGATGCTCGTATCATGAAACTAGTGATTACCATAGGTTTTCAAAGTATAAAAATTAAGAAACAAATCATCAGTCGTTCACTGCAATAAATTTAAAGTTACAATTTTATATCTGATGAATTTTCACATTCTTCTCTATTTGCTTTACTCTCATACACTTTTCGTAGGCCGTTGTTGAATCCTAAATATTACTGTAGATCTATTTAGGTGCTACTGGTTTAAAAACATTGTCTTCTAGCATAACTTCAAAGAAATTTAAAAAATGATTTAATGCACTCAAACAATAACGAACACGTTACCATTTTTAAAATAAAAAAGGTTTTAAAAAATGTTATAAGTAACAACAACAAGTAGGTACTTACATTTTTGAAACGACAAAGAAATCCATGTTGTGAAAACACCAATAAAAAGAATCCGTCTGCCTTATTATAGAAAGAGAAATCAGTTAGATTTTTTAAAGTCACCTTTTACTATAGATAACGCACCAAAACTTTACATATCGCGACACTTTAGAGAACACATCCAAAAAAGCGTGAAATCGCACTTATCATCACTGTGATTCACTATAAAAGAACGTATTAACGCTGTTATTCTACTTTTTCCGGGTGACACTCATACGATATCCGTCTCTGTTCACTGTCAGGGCCACAAGTATCACTTAGTATGTTCGATGACAAAAAGGTCGTATATGCTGTTTCGTCCGAAATCCGTTCAACTTTCGATGGCGAACGACTAAATTTCTACTTGGAACTTTTTTTTGCGCTGGAACGGGTTTTCTCGCAGAGATTGCAATAGTGAATGCCGTGTGCACGCTCTCTTGTCTCTTTCGCCGGCGCGCGCGCACCTGTACCCCTACCATTAGCATAAATCTCGAGTTTAAATCCTTTCCTATATAATAGAAACACTAATCAATTTAGCATTAACAATATTATACTGAAAAATATTTTTAATGAAAAATGCTTAAATTTTAATCATTTTTCAGTACGAATACTAATAAGATATTGGTTTGAAAAAAACATTTTTTTTTCTATTTCTTTTGTTTGTAACATAAAATGAATGTTGACTCAATAATTAAAGCTTGTTTTGAATTAAATTTGTCCTTTTGTATTAATCTGACGTGCTGTTGTAGTCAACAAATATAGTTAATTAAGCCATTATTGCGCCGAATGTATGTGCAGAAGTTAATACCCAATTAACATTAATCCTAACAAGGCTCTTATGGTGATTTATGGATCATTTTCCCTTTATCCATAGAGAACGCGGTCTCAAGCTGTGGAAATAATAATAATCTAATGATGACATAGTTCGATTACGGAAGTTGCCAGTTAAGTGTATTACAAGCGAGTTTATTATGAGTTTTAATAGTATTTCATGGTTTAAACAGATGAACATTTTTGACCGATTACTCGATTGTATACAGGTCTATCGAAGCAAACACTTATTACTACATTACGATAGAATAACGCATTGGAGAGTAGGGATTTATCAATTAAGAAGCAATGTTTAATAAGCATATTTAATTTTTAATTCGAATGACTCATTGATTTTTTACCAACTTTTCTCAATCGATGGGCTCGTCTATATAATTTGAAAGATCACGAACTTATTAACACCATCAAGTGCCGCAAACTCTTTTATTCTGGCCACGTTATGAGGAATAAGAAATATGAATACGACGGAAACGCAGTGCTGGAAGAAGGCGACATTCCTAGCTTATGAATTTAAGGGATTGGTTTGGACGGAGCACTCCGACCCTGTTCCGAGCAGCAACCTCATTAGCAAGCAGCAAAATAAAGACAGCCATGATGCTATCCAACCTCCGATAAGAGTAGCATATCAAGAAGAAGACAGACCTTCACTTTGTGAGAAAGTTCAATGAATTATCTCCAAAAAGTAATATCGCAAACTTCTTCGACAATACATTCATAACTCATATTTTTAATTTACATTATTAGATATTTCCCCGAATAAATATCGTATATTTAAGGAATTTACACCAAACAATGAGTTTTATTTACATGTTCGATGACGTCACACGTCAGAGGGCTTACTCTCTTACCTCCCACTGACTTGTTGAAAAATTGGAAAAAATTACGAATCGTTCTTATAATTTTGTTAAAATCATATACAGCAGGGCGATTCTCTAAAAATCCGAACCTGAATTCGAATTCATTCATGTGTCTGAATTTACTTCATTTATTGAAGGAATTCTATTGATTCCATTTTTTATATAAAAATAAAAAACATAATTCATTGATTATACGTGTCTCAAATATTCTATTCCTATTTCATTTCGACACTCACTTCACTTATGCCACGAAACGTTATAACCAATTCAAGATTGAGCGGATGCCGCTGTTTGAAGTGAATTCGGATACCTGAGTGGATTGTTACAGAATTGCAGAGCCGATCTGTGAATCAGAGGTGGGAGAATTTCAGGTCCTACGTCTTCTTTGGAGTCATATTAGCGTTAGGAAAATATAAATAGATGACTTCGTTTTTGAAGAAATTGAGTAAACCTTCCGGGCTGGGTTTCGCTAATATATTATTTTTTAAATACGCTCAACAATTTTTAATTATTTCTGATACCTGTCACTATTTGTTAATGCACTATTATTGATCATGAAATAAATGTCCTCTACAGTGGTTTTTGAATCCTTTTCGTTCTAAGATTACCAGTGTCGTAATTTATAATATCTTTATTCAAGTAGGCTTATTATAAGCACGGTGGATTATAAAATTGTCAACCGTTATAATAAGTTTCATATATAGAATACTCTGCTGTTTAAAAAAGGTTTCCTCAGAGAGAATATTTAATATTAATTAGATTTTTAAGTATATACTAATACAATTTAGAAAATGTAAAAGTATTACACATCGCATATAATTATTTTTCTGTTGGTGTAAATATTCATATTTTACTCTCCTTCTATATGTAGGTTGAACTTAAACTAAGTACGAGTACATTATTTTCAATAGGCACAATCTTGTTTTTGTAACAAATATTTACAGTTTTTTCTTTTTAGTGTTCCGAGCGTGCATCAACGGGACATATGTGACAAATGTGGACTAGCCCCAGGATGGTCCATCGTCTGGGGAAAAGGCGGTCAGGTACCCTGGACTTTTCCCAGCCGGTAAGATGGAACTTTGTAGGGCTCCCGAGAACTGGGGCTTTATACAACTCTATGATCCCGGGTCCTTCCTCCCACGGAGAGTACTTGCTGCGGGTTTTATCAGATAGGTCAGCCTCGCTTAAGAGTATTGCTACCCTTAAAACAATACTGTTGGACACATTCACATTTTTTTTTATGGAAACGTTTACATTAATTAAATAAAATTATTTTAATAATACATTTGACTTATTTATTTACACCTTGATACCGTAAACTACTACCAGTTCCATATCTGGTAGTCTTGTTTGATAAGAACTGGCAAACAAACTCCGGCAAGAAAAGTGAATTGCTCCCTTTGAATTAACATTTACAGAATGAACTAACTGTATCTTTTGGTTTTGCAATGTGGGATCTGGATTGAGATTTTATTTGACTAATTACTGGATCCCTAACCATTGGTATGTGCCAACTTTCATGTCTATAAAATTGTTGAGATTTTTTAAAAATTTGCTATAGCCTCCCAAATTCGTTATTGCATTCTTCTCATGATAAAACGATTCTATATATTTGTTCTTTCTTGTATCCAGGAGGCCTACTCGCTTTCTCGAAAACGAAATTTCGTTTACGAACGAAATTAAAACGAAATTTCGCATGTAACGCTACTCTTTATCATTTTCGTATACACCAACGAATGTTCGATTGCAAAGACAATTTTCGTGATCGATTGGAGTGAATGGCGTTATTGGATTTCTTATAATGTCTGATTCCGGTTTTTACCGTAACTTGATATATATAATATTAAACAATACATATATTTCTTTTAAATAAAATTTTAGTGGCTAAACATTGTTTTAACATAAAATATTATAATAATATTACGAAAAACTTAGTATATTAATGAATTTTATTATTCGTTACAACTGATCAAGACACTATAAAGAACTCTTTTATCCACAGTATTAACCGACATATTTAAAAACAACCTTTCATTTATACGATGGCTATAATCAACGTATGGCAATCTTAAATATCCGTATAATACAAACGATTCTCATCCCGCCAAAAGTTTTACAACGTTTTCACCAAACTGTTCAGTGTTTACTAATATTTTATTAAATTATTGTGAGTTCCGAAATTTATCTTGACAATTCAGTAAAAAACTTTATAAGTAAGTATGAAACTAATATTTAGTTTTTCGGCACAAAAAAAGGTTTTTAGTAATAAATTTACTTTTTATCAGTCATATTTTTCAGGTATAATGGCCTATATGCCTCGTAAAATCTGTAATATTAATGACATAATTCTATAGGTATTTATTCACAATTCATACATAAGGTCAAAATAAACAATAAACTATTAGGTACGCACTGTCTCTTAATAAGATTCCTTTCATTTTGGTTTTGAGGGAATAATATATTTTCTTATAATACCTATCTGGTGAATTGAGGACAGTCCTAACCTCCTAACACCGTGAAACTGTTTGTTGGGCCATAGGCCCATCCATGTTTTGAGATACGAATCCTTGGTAACTACCTCGGGCATAAAAATTCAACGCTGTAAGAATCATAATAATATGAAATGCATAATGGTAGGCATGCAATTTTTTTTATCAAGAACTACGATAAAATATCTTCCAACTTTAATTGTGGACTCGATGGCATGAAATCTTGCCTGTGGACGCAGTGAAGGTATAATCTCCTGGCATAGTTCTTGAAATATTTCACAACCGAGTCTGTAATTACTTACAAACTCAGTGTCGAGAATATTTCTTATATTAAGGCTATTTCGAAGCCGCCGCCGATTTCTTCTACGGTCTAATCGTTCTTTACTGAGAGCTGACTCGATTAATAGTAATATAGACCCCATTTCGAAAATAAAAAATTGCTAACGAAAATGAAAAGGTAACATTTTTTACTTCGTCAATTTGAGGTAAGAATTCCGAACAATTAGATGTCAAACTCAAATGTTCGTTTCGTCATTTCGTGAAATAGAGTAGGTTTAGAAAATAAATATGTCAAACATTTTCGTTCGTTGAATATTCGGAACGAACGTAATTGTGGTAGGAAACGTCCGAAATTTCGAACGATATTTCGTTTTTCGGTGAATTAGAGTAGGCTTCCTGCACATTAAACTTTTTAACGAGTGTTTCTTCAGCCTAATCTGTCTGTTTACTTAATTGTATATCGCTTTCTTGATTTATAATATGTATATGACTCATCACCATCATCATCATCATAATCATCATTATCACCAGCATTATCATCATCAGCCTTTGTACGTCCCCACTGCAGGAGCTCAAGCCTTCCTTATGGATGGTTAAGGAGGATGGGCCATGACTCTCCAGGCTGGCCCAATGCGTATTGGATGTAAATTTTGTATTTTGAATTTTACTACGCTCGTGTTCTTTTATACTTCAACGAATTACAAAATATCGATATCAAGCATACACAATAAATACTTACCTCTGAATAAGCTGTTCTCTCAACCTGATTAATGCACCTATTTTTCGCTCCGTTTTTAAACACTGACATTCAATCAACAAACTGACCCCTAATTAATAATCGCTTTAATGAATCTGAGGTGCCCAAAAAGAAGCTCAAAATTTGTTTATTTAACAAAAAAAAGCACGTAGCTCACCGACAAAGAATCCTATTCGACATTTTGAATAATTCGCACCGGCACTTCTAGTGGCAAATTCAAACGCGCTATTTATGACATTTTTTTTTGTGGTAAAAATGTAAAAGGAGTTTAGTCTTGTTACTGTTTCACGGAAAGTATAACAAACTCTGTGCCCATATTTTTCCAGAGCTAAATTAGAATTCCTTTTATTATGACACATTTCCACATCGATTGCTATCGTAAAACAAAAGACTGTCTCGGATCTCTCCGGATTTTACTCTTGCAAATTTATTTATTTACTCTTATCTGCGAGAAAGGGTCTAAGTAAATAAGCCGCGATGCTTAAAACAAATATTAGCCGAGAGATTTTGAAGATATCAAGGAAAATGTGCTAAAAGATACCAATTTACTATCAACTTTTTACGGTTGGTCGTCTGGCTAGAAATGGTGTTTTAGAATACTAATGTATACTCAAAACACGATAGTTAAAATAGAAGCTCTGAGTAAGGCCCATGTTTTACAGAAACCATGAATTGCGAAAGTTTATTGTATAATCAAGAAACAAAGATTGCCTTAAAAAAACTTAAGTCTTCAAGCTGCAAATCAATGATTTTGTGTTAGAATTATTACTTGAACTTTACATAAAGACATCAGCAATTTGAACAATTTATAATCGGTAATAAGTTTACACCGTGCTTATTACTAAACACTGTAAAATTAAATCGTTCAAAAGCCCTATTTTTGATTCACTTAACTCGCGTATTAATAGTCGTTTATTACTGATTTTGACATAAGAAATTCACGATTTGATTTATAAGTTTTATGCCATATAATAAAACATAGCGAAATTAATCTTCTTGTTATTTAGAGTTTTTGAACTAGCTATTACTTTTTTAAGACAAAGAAAACATTATTACCGGCAAAAATGTTTTATGCTCAACTTTTTTAAGCATAAAATATTTTGTTTGTTTATGAAACAATCCCTTTATTTCAAATTAAGATAAATTAGAATTTAGGAACATTTTAATCAGATATAATATTTGGTTTTGAATCCTATTAATTTTATCACGATCGGTAACGCAATAATGCATCGTGCGTCTCTAGAGAGAGCACAGTATGGGGATCCAATTCATGATTAGATTAGATAATTTCCGGTCCTAATTAACTTTCAAAAATAACTGTGGAATATTGGCAAGACTAAAATTTTTGTGAATGAAAACCAACAACCATTTTCCTCACAAAAATTCGTCTTCACCGGAATGCACATATTGTTTCGCTTCTTTACAATATCCTGCTTAATCCATTTACTCCTACTTATCTTCGGGAACGTTTTAACTTCCTTCATAATACACACATTCATGTTTTAAGGTCATCGGAGAACTTGAAATTGGAGATACCAATTCATTCCACTAAATTCTTTGACAAATCTTTTACTGTTCAAGCTGCCCGTCTCTGGAATGCGTTACCGAAAAATGTGAGACGCACACAATCTATAGACAGTTTCAAAAGTAGACTTAAGGAGCATTATTTGTCACTATGAATACCGTTTGCTTTCTTCATCTTTGTTTATATTATAATAATGTGTTAATGTGATCCATTATATGTATTATTATTTAAATATTTTGTAATTTGTAAGTATCATATTATAGGTAATAAAGATTCTTTGAGACGCCATAGCCTACCCAATTATATTTTTTTTCCTTTCTGTAACGGTTGTCTGGTAGAGATCGCGTCTAAGCGATGAGACCGCCGATTGTACTGATTATTAGATTATAACTGTAAATTTTTTGACTGTATGGTGTATGTACAATAAAGAATATTTCATTCATTCATAATATTTAATTATACATGACCTAATATTGGTCTCTGTTTTCACATAATAACTCATCATCGTTCCCTGTCTTGAATTCTATTTATTATATTTATTATACGTATATAAAGAATAAATTAGCAAAAAACGAAAATTCTATTCTGTAGAAGACCAGCGCCTTTAATTTAATTATAAATTATATGAAGCGGCGGCTTATAATTGTATATTAAAGTCTTATTAATTATATTAAGCATTAACTTAAGCCGATATTCTTATACTGTGTATTACAATCTTCCTCATTTCTAAAGACCCCTTTCGACCCTTTCTAATTACTGCAAAATTTGTACACAAGTGATTTCCGGGAAAGCGAAGTAAATTAAATTGTTCAAATTTCAGTATGGGTACAACTGTCCCATGAAACTACAAGAAATGGTTTGGATAGCTTAGCGGAGTACAAAAGTGTTAGAATGGCGACACCTCACTGTCTGTTTGATCCCAATTTCTATGATCAGCTATTTACTTTGATATTCAATAACAAATTCAATAATATTATTGTATTCTTAAAAGAAAAAAAAAATGTGACAAATTTAGTGATCTCCTTGACCTAGTAGCTCACAGCAATCAGTAGTAGACTTGCATGGCCGTTGTGACCCGTGCTTCCTATTTCATTCCATCCTTATGGAAGATTATGCCTAGGGCAGTGGAGACATGTTGACGCCTGATGAGGAAAGTTACGAGAATAGAAGATGAAAAATAGATTTAAATAGGATAATTAAAATCTATAAATAATTTCCATGTAATATAAAATATTTTCATATTAGACGATTTTTTTCAGACAATTAAACATTCACTCATAATTTATCGTTTTGTATTGTTATGTTAGTCTACTTTGTATATGTTTATAAATTTATCTGTTGATTTCTATGTTGTGTACTATTTATTTACATAAATAAATGATTGCTATTAATAACTTATTACTTCATTTAATATTATCCTTAATATCGGGTTCAGATCGTTCATAAAGTAAGAGGTACTTACATTTGTGACATAAGGGGGAAAGGGAAGTCAACAGGCAGTGTTATCACTTTGCAAATGCAGCAGGAAACCAATGACTTTTGGCGTGACTGCTGTTCACCCAAGGCCTTTCTAACGTCTTACCATATTCTGTGGTTTGGACACTCAACAATTCGGCAATGTTACAAGTTCCTTAGTAACTAACAATTTATTCTTATAGTAAAAGGCTAAGGGATGAGCCGTAGGGATGGATTCAAATTGATGTTAGCGTTATATATTATGTATGTACATTTACAAAATTAGACATCACACATAAAGTAATCATTACAAAATTAGTAACTAACCTAATTGTTAAATTAAAACTTTGTTCACTTTGACGTTTGTAAAAATATATATTTACTCAATGAGTTAGCACCCAATCTCAATTAGAGATGGTATAGTTTGTTACCGTGCGATTTATTTGTTGTCTTGTTTTACGTGTTAGCAAAATTAGACAGAATCTTCAATCCGTGGCATTAATTTATATTATACTATAAGTTGCTTGCTTCTAAAGGCTGTATAGTGATGTATAAATAAATGAATATACCTCAAATAAAAAATATGAATCCTATTATAGGTACTCCAAAGCTTCACATAAATAGAAGATTTTTTTTTACTACTCGTTGTCCGATGCGTGGCCACCACATCAGCTGAGCAATCTTTTTAACAACGTCAGTTAGGTTAGTACTACGGATCTCCACATTCCTAATATATTACAATCACGTAGACAAATACCAGGCACTCTCTCCATTGCCCGCTGACTTTAGACCTTCTTTTAAGATCAATGGTGTATTAAGATAAATTGTGACCTTTATTAGAGTTTTCTATTTTATTTTATAGTCCAATGTCATAAAAAATATTATATCCAAAGAAAGTCGATCGACAGCTTTTTGGTTAACATTACTAAATGAATGATCCTTCTTTGTTTCATCAATCGGAAGTACGACTTAGAGGCTTTCAACTTTGTGAGTGGATAAATTGAATAATTAATTTTCGCTCCGTTAAGGGCTAGGTGGAAGATATGGATGGGAATTAAATGATGAATATAGTCAACCGTTTTACAGAATTTCACGCAATAGTTAATGCCGGATTCGGAATTTCCCTAACCTAATTTGAATTTGATGTTTATAATGTGATTTCTTTTAAAACAATCTCTCATCAAAGAATATAATCTTAATAAAATTAGACTAAAATTGGAAATAAAGATGTCTAATGTAAATGGATTAGGTATGTAAAAAGTTTTGAGAAAATTACACCAACATTGACCTAGAAAATGGTGATTAATTCTTACGAGTATAGGAACTACTTTCCAATGTTAAAGTTTTGGGTGGACCGGTCGTTCAACTTTCTCTGAACAAATATTTTAACGGCTGCACCGTAATGCCCCCTTTGTCATTATTAAAATCGACTTATAAAGCTGATGTCGGCTAAAATAAAAAGAATACTCCTTTTAATTCGCTTATGGGCGTGATTAGAAAATATTAAAGGAGACGTAAACTAATTTAATTAAGTGTAATTACGATAGAACATATCATTGCATAAGTCGACCCAATCCAGAATGTCATTATTCATCATTATTTTTGTAATAAGCATCTGTTATCTTTCTTTAGGTTTTTGCAGAAAATGAAGCTTTACGCTGGTTCTACGACGACGATTATATGTAGTCATAAGCTTGCAATATGCTTTTATAGATATTGTCGATAAAAGCACCACAGAACACAGAAAGCACAATAAAATAAATACATATATGGCAAAACTCCTGCCGTATTTCATGTTCTATCAATACGCTGTGAACTCATAAAATACAGGATAAAATTTCATGAGACTTTATTAGTATTATTATTTAGAATTATTTTGAATGTTGCTGAAAAATTTTCAGAGCTTGCTACATATTAATTGTTCGCGTGCGTAGTCAGGGTGGTCCGCTAGTCTAATATACAATAGAAATGAAGGCAAACTTTTCTTAAGAATTCCATGTTTAGGTTAGTAATTATAATAATACGTTTGAAACTACATCAAAACTTTGTAACACGGGTGAAAGTGAAAATTGTATTTAAACATCATATGTAAACACATCACGAACAGTTATTGTCTTCCGAAACTGATGCGAACTAGAAAGTGAGAGTTGATGTAATCCTAATTTATAGGCAGGAAGTGTTTTGTATGTAGACTTAATTAAACGGTTGCTACTCATCCAATAATTGTGATATGTATACTAATCATAAAAAATATCAAGGAAGTTGGTAGGCATCTTTAGACTGTTATCGCTTGCGTTCACTCGCTACTTTTCATAAAAGTATACTGCGCCCCGTAAAAAATGTTCAAAAGATTTTACGCGTGAAGAAATCTCATTTCCATGTAGGTATATTCAGCATCAGGATTTTTTAAAATAGTCATACGATTTTTTTAGAAAGTTTTTAGGTACGAAAATTAGAAATAAAAACAGACATCAACATGGATCTCATTTCTATGTTGAAATGAATTTATATGTTTCTTTGTTGAAATGGACAATAATTGGAGTTTTGTGTCGACTAGTAATCAATGCTCACATCATACAATTATATGATATAATAATGTTTTAAGAAAAAAATTAATATGTGTAGTAATAAATTGTTATCAGTGACTTTTTGAATGATTTAACATTTTAATCAAAGCTAGAGAGCTTTACGATTGTAAAAAAAAATTAATGTAATGAGTAGCAAGTCGTCTACGTATAATTTTATCATTTTCACTGGAGCAAAAATCACGTGACGATATATTGGAATTTTGCTTTAATATAGGTATGTTAGAGTGATATATGTTAGTAATCTAATATTTAAAAAATGTTTTTAACGTAACGTATAAGAAGGATATAAAATTTAATAGTACCTACAATATTAGATGGAAGTTATAAAACATACATATTTAGTAAAAACAGTGAAAATAATAATAATAATATAATCTTTATTGCACACATACGGTCAGGAAAACAAAACGAAATTACACGGTAAAATAATACAGAGTACACAAAAAGCGGCCTTATCGCTAAACAGCGATCTCTTCCAGGCAACCTATGGAGGAGAATAATAAAAGGAAAGGGAAAATATGGGGTATCGGGTGCAATAGTCAGAAGGGATAAGATATTTACATATTAAATAAGAAAGTATAAGTAATTAGCATTAGCATAGAGAAAGGAAATAGCTGTCAACTCGATCGCCGAAAGAATTTAGATCTCTCGATCGCCGAGTGTGCCTGACATCCTCCGGGAGAGAATTCCATAAACGCACAGTATGTACAGAAAGGAATAGGAGAAGAAATCGGAAGTATGACGCGGGATGTCCAAAGTGAGGTTGGATTTTTATATAAATGTATGTTTTTTTATTAATAAAATAGCACCGATTCCAAACTTTAAAAAAGTGATAAATAATACTTATTTCAAAAGCGACTTATTCAAGAAATTGAAATCTGTTAAAAATTACTAGATTAAAATGTAATTCACGAATTATAATCTGTTAAAAATTGTGAACCATAACACATTGCTTACAATTTAAAGCATTATTTTTTGATATATTGTAATCTATCGAAGTCAAACCATTAACTATTAGGATAAATTGTGAACTTGCCGAAGGTTGTTCCTGGTTGGTTGCTCTTGTATTCGGGTTTGGTATTACGTGTTTGGTTAATAACAGATTTATTTTTCTTCTGCAAAATTGTATTTGATATAACTAATACTAACATCTTAAATTGTTTTTAAAAAGAAATAAATGTAAATTATCTAAACACTGTCTATTTATATTCGACGTTGATGATAGAGCTAACAAATATGGCTTCGTGGGGTATATGATGTTCAATCAATCAGCGTGCGATGTACTGTCGAATAGCGCCCATCCCGTGACCCTTGCTAAAGTTGCTTAAAAATAACGATCGCGGGCCGTTGCGCTTATCCTTACACACATTATGCCTTGACCATAGAGAACAACAATTATTACAATACTACGGTTACGATAGAGATATGAGGTTTTATGGGACTTTCAAGTGCTTTTGAAACAACTTTTAGGTAGTATATGTAGATGAGTTTGTACTGCTTGTCGTGTTTATTTGACTGGCCTATCAAACAGACCGAAAGAGGGATGTGGTGCAACTATAAGGGTACATGTAGATTGTGGAACAGAAAAACTAAAAGATATGTGTAATGCTCTTCAATTAATCGGAATATAATCGTATTAATAAATATCTTTAATAAATCCTTTTCACAATAAAAAAAAGTAATATTAATGTCAGTAATTGGTATATAAATTTTATTGGTTATTAGAGTTGGTTCACACGCTATCCATAATTCGAAACGCAATTACCTACTAGAATAAGGAAAGTGTAACAATTTTCCTTATTTTTTAATCTTTAATAAAACAAACGAAATGGTTTTGTTGTCGAGTTTATGTCGATTAGCATTTTATAACTTAACTTTGAAAGGCGATTTATTAACTACTTTGATTATATACAAATCTAGGTTTTACTTGGGTTTGGATGGATTGTCTGAATATTGACGAAAATACGCTCTGTAGGGAAAAGTGGTAGAAAAAATTGACAGTCCTGTTAGGTCCTGACAGCTCAGTGGTTAGAGCAGTCACCCGATTTGCGAAAAGTCGTGGATTTGGGTCCCATCTTAAAGTGCCAGGGACAAAGTGAATTCTTAGATATAAGTGAAAGGTCACTCACTCACTCATCACGAAATCTCAGAAACTACATGTGCTAGAATTTTCAAATTTAGCATGCGGGTTTTTTTTAGGACGTAGGTGTTCACTAAGATGGGATTTTATGAAATTCAACCTCTAAGGGGTTAAATTAGGGGATGAAAGTTTGTATGAAACTTCGTTACTACAAGTGCTAGCAGTTTTAAATTTTGCATTCGGGTTCTATTTAGGACGTAGGTGCTCACTAAGACGGGATTTTATGAAATTCGATCCTTAAGGGGGTATATTAGGGGATGGAAGTTTGTATGAATCTTCATTACTACAAGTGCTAGGAGTTTTGCATGCGGGTTCTTTTTGGGACGTAAGTGTTAAGACAGGATTTTAAGAAATTTGACCCCTACGGGGGTAAATTAGAGGATGAAAGTTTTAATGGAATTTTCTCGTTTCTGTATTTAAAACTAGATCACGTGGGTGAAGCCGCCTGCGGAAGGCTATTAGGGATATTTTTCAGTATAGCATTGTAAATGCAAAACTGATCAAAAATTATAATATTTGTTTGTTATATTTAAATAATGACATTTTATTAATTGTTTTATCAAGTAGACAAAATATGTTAGTAACTAACTCTCCACCAGCGGATTAACCAGCGTGGTCTACTTGATGTTACTTTTATCCTTAAGGATCAGTTACGAGATAAAAATAAGCCTATTTGTTAATCTATTTAGATTAACAAATAGGATTAACACTCTACATTTAGAATTATTCATGCACCAAATGTCATCAAAATCAGAAACAAATATCTTAACTCTTAATTAACCTACATTCTTTTGTCTTTATAATATTAGCCCGCATAACTATAATTTCTTAGACTTTTAAATGTGAGTTCAAAACAGTATCAACACCGTTTCTCACTTTCTCTTCGAACATACGACGTGATGTCCGAGTCTCATAAATAATTACCAATCTGTCTCACATTACTATTGTTGTTTTCAATTCTCCGAAGGCTTGATCAGAATTTGTGCACTCTTACCCTTTATCATTAAACAGTTATCCAAATATGATATAATAGGTGGAGAGCTTGTTACAAAAATGTGCAAGAGCTTTCTGAAGCTTGATATTTCAGTATATTGAAGTGCTAAGTTTACACTTACATCACTCAGTACTCATTGCGGAGATGAAGTCCTGGTATGCCTGGGGGCGGCGGCACGGAACAAAAAACTTCTAGCAATTGGTGAATGTGTTCCAGTAAATTAAAGTCTGAGTATTTTTTATCAAAAAGATAACTGCTACTATCTTAATAATAAATTAACCGTGATACATAAGGATTTTTTTTTGATCTGTCGAGACACCGCGTATCGGCAATCTGAGCAGTTAATTATGGTCAGTTGCACAAACGTCCATTTAATGACGCCTTTAAACTCTAAAGAATGTCAAATTTGTTTTTTTTTTTTTTTTTTTCTTTATTAGGTCCACTTACAGTTTAATGCACTATGTATAGTTTACAGATAATAATTACATCTAATTTAGAGTTAGAGTACATAAACTAATTACAAGCAGACACCACTTACATCAAAGCAGTGTTTTAATATTATAGTATAGTGTGTATTTCACTGATTAATAACAATATTCCTTATTTTACTAGGCGAGTCTAAAAAGATATCTATTTGATTACTATAGCGGTTCAGGATTCGGGATAGACGAGGGACAGCGGATTTGGCACCAAAAACTGTGGATCTAAAAGGCGGACATAGCGGTGTTATGGGTTTTCGAGGCACTTTTCGTGGCACTTTGAATTTAAAAAGAGAAAGTAATGGGGGACAGTTTATTTTACCCGTTAGTATTTTATGTAAGAATAATAAATCGAGTAAGTCCCGTCTCTTTTCCAATGATGTCATTTTAAAATGTTTGAGTCTTTCCTCGTAACTTTTGAGACTCTTGGCAATACCTTTTGAATACGACAAGTGTCTCATAAACCTTTTTTGTATTCTTTCTAGACGTAAAGTATGAGTTGCATAATGTGGTCGCCATACGACAATGCCATATTCCAAAATGCTTCGTACCAACGAGTTATATAAAATAATTTTAGTGTGTGTATCTTTGAATACTTTGCCATTTCTGATGACGAATCCAAGCATCCGTGATGCCTTTTGTACTACATTATCCAGTTGCGGAATGAACGTCAACTTTTGATCAAAAATTATTCCTAAATCTTTGACTACTTCTGATCTCTTTAGCGCGACATTGTGTATATGATATTGTGTCGATATAAATGCAGTTTTACGTGTAAAATGGACTTGCCGGCATTTTGAAGCATTAAGTTCCATTCCATTTATCCTACACCAATTAACAAGGCTGTTAAGGTCATCTTGCATCTTCAGAGAATCATCATCCGACTTTACAATAAGTCCCAATTTAAGATCGTCAGCATAGAGGAAATGTGATGCATATTTTAAACAGTTAGGCAAATCATTAATGAATATATTAAACAGAATTGGTCCGAGATGTGACCCCTGAGGAACACCTGATAATATATTATAAACATTTGAACTATATCCATTAACTACCACATAAAACCTTCTTTTGAAAAGATATGATGACATCCAATTTAATAAAGATCCAGCTATTCCAAACGATTGCAATTTGTTTATAAGCACTTTATGGCAAACCTTGTCAAATGCTTTACAAAAGTCTGTATATATTACATCAACTTGCTTTCGAGAGTCTAAAGCCTCTGACAGAAGACTTTCAAAGCAAACAAGATTTGTACATGTCGACCGTGCTTCTAGAAAGCCATGTTGATGATCTGTGAAAAACTTTTTACAGTGATTTCGAACAATAGGGCATATTAAAGATTCCAATACCTTAGCAAATATACATAGAAGAGAAATTGGTCTATAGTTCTTCACGCACGATATATCTCCTCCCTTATATATAGGGACAACCTTAGCCAACTTCCACTTATCCGGAAAAACTGCGGATCTTAGTGAGGCATTATAAATGATGTACAATGGCTCTGCCAAACTTTCGGCACAGTTCCTCGCAAAATGTGCTGGAATTTCGTCTGGACCGTGACCTTTGCTTGTATCCACAGATTTTAATTTGTTAGTTATCTCATCAAAATTGATGAAAATGTTATGTAAGTTATTACTGTATGCTTCTTTATAATTTGTAGTAATTGCAACATCGTCTGAGTCCTCATAAATTGACGCAAAAAAACTAGCAAACTGCTTGCAAATTTCTGCTCCTTTAGAAGCCGTGTTAGTGCCATTGTGCATCTTTGCTGGAAATATACTTTTTCCTTTACGCTTTCCTTTAATCATAGTCCACATTAACTTTGGGTTTTTCTTAATCGATTCCTCAATGCTATTCATATAGTCTCTGTGGCATTTTGATGCTAACTTTTTGCATCTAGTTCTGAGAAGTTTAAATGAAATTTCATCTCGCGGGTTTTTATGCTTCATATACTTATGCCTAATATTGTTTTTTTCTCGAAGCAATGAGATTAAATTTGTGCTAAACCACGGAGGATAGTTGGATTTTCTCCGGTTCCTCAATGGTACGTACAACGAAATTGATTCTCTAAGTACATCGTAAAGATGTTTTACCATTTCATTCACATCTGTTACTTTACTAAATAGCTCTGACCATGGTGTACTCTTAAGAAATCGATTTAAACTTATATAATCTGCTTTATAGAAATTGTACCTCGGGATTTCATTGTTAACTGGCAAATATTTCGGCGATGATAAACTTATTTGTACTTCGAAGGGAGGGTGCACGATATCAATTTTGGAAAGGACATCAGAAGCACACAGCAATTGACAGTTTTGGTTATTGGTAAGAAAAAGGTCTAGTATATTACCACTAATATTAGAAATATGATTAATTTGACACAAATCGTTCAATGCTATAAAATCTATTATTGAACTTTCTAAAGATGGTACATTTCTGTTATAATTTTCAAATTGAGTCCACTTTATTTGTCCTAGATTGAAATCTCCTATTATATACACATCACCTTGAATGCTTTCCAGCGTCAGGTTACAATTACTTAAAAAGGCCTTTAGTAATGTTGGTGTTACTGGAGGAGGAAGATATACAATGCAAAAAGTTACTGTATTAACTGACACATTAACAGGAAAATCTATTGTAACCCATAAATCTTCACAACTACTCTCCCATTGAACATGTCTATTAGAGTTAATTTTTTTTGAGACTGCCAATAAGACGCCCCCTCCTTCCCCTTTATTACTATTTGTTTTATTTCTATCCCTACGATATACCACGTACCTATCATCGAACAATTCACTATCAAAGACATTATTATTCAGCCATGTTTCTGTGAGTATTATTATATCATATTTACTGAGACTTACGCTATTATAAAAATCAACAGTTTTGGTTCTTAGGCCACGTACATTTTGGTAGTATACATTCAGACTTGAGAATTTTAATACTTATATTTATATCAAAATCATGCAAAACAAATAAAAATATGAAGTCAAAATTATTTCAGTTTCTTCAATGAGTCCATATCCTTGACTAAGATAAATGCTGAATCATCAGTTTTTCGCATGAACACTTTCCCATTTTTGACCCACACATGTTTATAACCTTTGTCTTTGGCGTTTTGTCTAGCTGCAGCGTGTAAAACTTTATTTGGTACTGAGAGGTGTTCCATAACATAAATTGGTTTTTTATCATTGGTAATGCCTATGTGAGAGGTGTTTAACTTATTATTCGGATTTGCTTTATTATATTTTATAACGGCAGCTAGAAAGAGATCTCGTTGTTGCAGTGACGACATCTGAATAATAATTGATCTAGGTCGGTAGCTGGCCTTGTCTTGTTTTGACACACGAGTAATATGCTGTATTGTCCCTTCTGTCATATTGTAACCAACCGTTTTTGCGATGCACATAGCTATACCTGATAGATTTTCGTTTTTTGTTTCAGGGACACATTGTACCTCCAGATTATTAGCGCGCGCATTTTGTTCCAGCAGATTAACTTTGACTTTTAAAAGTTGTATTGTCCCTTGCATGTCCTTGTTTTCTTCCTTCAATGTTTTAACTTCCCCGGTCATTTCTTGACACTCTTTAATAGCTGACTCATATTTTTCATTCATAAAAGACATTGATTCCTTTACTTCTTCAATCTCTTTCCTGATACAGATGAGTTCTGTCTTTATAGAATCGACCACTGATCTACCAATTTGTGACACCATGGACGCCAGCTCATTTTGGATTACATCCACTACGATTTCTCTAATGTCATCTTTTGTTACCATATTTTGCGTTTTCGCCTGCGACAATGGAGAAGTAGCCTGTCTCTTCGCTCGTTGCGTGAAACCAATATCACCTTCTTTAGTGTTGCTGTCGTTTGTTTTGGGCGTAATATTTCTTTCAATGTAGTTGGAAATTGATTTTGGCGGTGAACGTTGCATTTTTAATATTTACTTATTTACTTTTATTTCTCGTTTACAAAAAAAGAAGTAAGATAAAAAAAAAACAAAAAAAAATTAATTACAAAAGGAAAAATGGAAATAAAAAGAGAAAAAAAAAAAAAAAAAAAATTGCCTCCTCTGCGTGGTTCCGATCTTCGGGCTTCGCTGTCGGTTGGACGTAACTCTATCCGTTACACCACGGCGCTTACAAGCAAAGCATCAAAATATTCAACTATTTTCTGCATTTAACTAATGGCTAAGACAGTCGATTCATTCCGATAACAACTGCATTGTTTGCTGGCAGGTACAAAGTCCAAATGTGTCGTCGATGAACAACGGCTTTTATGAAAGTTTTTTTTCAAAAAATCATCACATAAACACAGTACAAATATTTGTTTTGAATAAAATATTGTTTTCACATCAACATTACGCATAGATGTATGCGTTATTCGCTATAGAAATCACGGTTAATATGATTTAATTTCTCAAAATTTTTATCAGCACTTTATACCAATCAAACATCTGAAAAACTCCGAGATAACAATTGTTCTTGACAATCACGCAGTTATTCACTGATTATTGCAATCTCCAACTCGAAACTTGAAAAAATACTTTTTAAATACTTAAAATACGGCCAATCTATTATGTTCACTGCGCCATCTAGCGCAAAACAATCAGTTTTGGTAATATCGCTTTAGACTAATGACAATTTTAATGGATGTTTGAGCATCTGGCAAATAGCCCCATTTTTATATTAGGAGTTCGCTATTTTTTAATTATTTAAAAGCACTTTTAATAAGTGTTATAATTTTTCGTAATTTACGTTGCAGGTGTTCTAACACCTGACCTCCATATTGGGTACTAAATAAATATCCTTAGTACTTCAATAAACTGAAATATCGAACTTTAGAAAGCTCTTGCACATTTTTGTTACGATCTCTTAAACTATAAAGGCTTGTTACAGTATTTACATGCCGAACTAATAATCTAATGCTTCCACAAATTTAATTTAGGAATTTTGTTTATTTTTATTTCAAATTTCATTAAACTTAACTTTATACTTAATTATAATGTAAGTTTTCAATTTACTATGTATGTAATGTCAGTAATTGTAGTTGAATTTTGCTGGAAAACGATGTATATAGTAAGTCCTCAGAGAGCGTATAAGATTATCCATAAAAGAAATATCTCGTATTACTGAATATTTAATTACGATGGAGATTAATATCAAACATTGTGTACTATGTAACTAACAAAACCTTGTAAACATGCCTTGCGTAGTGCTTCTATACATAGTATAAAACAAATTCGCTTCCCGCTGTATATACGCGGAGATTTTTTAAAATGTTCAACGGATATTAATACGGTTTTCATCAATATACAGAGTGATTCAAGAAGAAGGTAACGTATATCACAGAACCTGCGGGCATAGCTGCTAGCCAAAAACTAGTATAATGTAAAGAGGTTTCTACATTTGTTTGTTTATTTGCTTGTGGGGGATTATCTTTGATAATACTAATCCGATCACAAAAAATCTTTTAACTACGCGAAGCTACATCATACACAGGTAAAGGCTATAAATTACGCGGGCAAAGCGTGGGAAAACACTAGCTGTTTGATGTTATAAATTTTTGATCTTTAAGCTTTAAGTAACTATAGGAATTATTTTAGGCTTACTATAACCTTATAACTGAAAATTGTTCATCTGTATGAAGTGTCTTTCGTATCATACATAATAAGATGGATTTTAAACGAACCCTATATATTCGAGCTAAATTATGATTCAAATATTATAAATTTCAAATATTTGAAGAAAACATGTCAACAAGAGGACAATATTTGTTGTTTCAACAGTTGATATTATTCCTAAGTTTGCTCGGTACGAAAATGAAACAAATATTGTCTGATTGCTCATCGCGTCTTGTGATTTCTATCATGTTTATCTTATCGTGTGGCCTTATTCGCTTCTATATTAAAATGATATTTAATACCTAGCAAAATATAATATACACTAGCTACCAATTTTTTACCCCGAATATGCTATGAAAATTTATGAGCTACAAACTACTTAAGTGAGTCATTACAAAAAGCGGTTAGATGAATTCATTCCTCTTGCGTGTTTAAGCCCGCTAAGAATAATCATGGAAATGAAATTCAATCTTACCTGTAAATGTGGCTGCATTATGTATATGCTACGCTCAAAGATCTCATTGAGCGAAAAAATAATTTACAACGCGTTGTGGCTATCGTGGAATAACCATATAGCGAAATTCGTATTATGACTCTAATGGTAACACTCACGGTGCATAGCGGCAATCGCAGAATAACTACATAGCGATACAATCAGTATCGTGGCTGACATGCTGTTCAACCTCAACGCGTCGTGGCAATGAAGAAAAGCCACGAAGCGTTTTGACCATTAATTGGTTTAACTAGTTGTTTCGCTGTTCGGCTCGTGCGTTTTTTGTCATACTATAACCTAACCTAATCAAATATAATTCAATAAGCTTCATGGTTTTTTTGTTCATTGCTGGTTGACTTAAATTGAAATATAAAATAAATATTAAACAGCATCAACAACAAAATTCAGATCCCAAATTATGTAGTAAGCATTAACTGTTTGTAAATCTGAAACAACGAAGGTACCACAGCACCCAGACCGAGGCAATATAAAAAGACTTTCAAATCAAGCGGAAGTCGAGTCCGGGACCTCAGAGTCGGCGAATATGAATAAACACCTTAAAACTAATTAAATGCTACTCGACAATGGTTTATTTTTTATTTCAATAGAAATACTTAGCAAAATTACCAGTACCTAAAATCGTTTGTAATCCGGACAACTGCTCTAACTATTGAGCTACCGGAGACCAAACAGGACTGACAAATTCTTCAAGCACTTATTACTTTCCGCTACTAGTAAGCGTATTTTAATATGGGTTCACTCAGCCGAAAGCTAAAATGAAATATTTCTACAAATATTCTAAAACTTTCGATTGAGAAGAACATTTGTTCTAATTATTATACTTAATCAATTTTTCATTCACATTGCTATACCGATAATAACGTTAATATAAAATTTAACTCTTTAAATATGTTGGAGGTATAACAACGAATGTGCCAACTAAATTTGTATTGGAAACCGAACGATAGTGTAGCAAACGGAAAAGCCCCAACAAAATGTAGAAACAAAGACTTAGATAAATCTCATCTCTTTTTGCTCGCGACAAATGTTCCGTACAATTTCCTGCATGATCCCGTTCGCTACAATGAAACGTTTATTTGAAAAAATGAGGAAGCGTACGAGACAAAAAGTTTGAGATATACGTTTTGGATTTCACGACGTTAGAATTTCATCATTATTTTACTGTCGAAATTTGTAATTTACTTATGATATCTTAATTTTTTTAATCTAATTTATTCTCCTTGAAAATTTAGATTTACATATTTTGGTGATACCATAAGTTTCGTGCCACGTATTTGATTTTTATATATATTTAATAAGCATAATTGATTAATTATTATATACTTTATGTTACTCCTTGATGATGTAGCTTAATACTTGTTACTAGTGAGTAGTTTAATAATGATCGATTAAACGAAACTTTCAAATCTAATAATAAGTCCATTATTTTTTGAGTTTATTTATTATAAAACGCAGTTTTTAATACGTTTTACCATTGATACATTTTATTACAGATTTTAAGAAAAATTTTGGAGAAACCAAGGTGTTTTAAACCAAGGTGAACTGATATAACTCTATGTTCTAGAAATATACAAATCGTTAACAAGTTGACATCCGTATCCGTATGTCAGCTCCTTATGGGTGTAAAATGGTAAAACTAGGTGCCAACTTACTACCCGATTAATATATAAATAGTGCATGTTCATTCAATTTTCTTTTGATTCGCTCAATGAATCTCTATTCATTTGACTGTACTCGTGGTGGTTTAAAAATATGACGAGATCGAGACACAAACCAAGTGTAATGTTGGAAAGGCGTATCGATCGCTTCAATTCTTATTTTGAAGTCAATTTCAACTTAAGATAAGAATTCTGATACATTTTAGGGTGCAGGTAAAATATTCTTTGGTAGATATCTAGATTTGAGTAAACGTTTTGTTTCAATGTCCATTATATTTGTCAGTCTATCAATGTTTCCACTGCTGGCATGCAGGTCTTTCCTTAAGATATTATCACGGAGGAAGAACTCGCATTCCATAGCAGAATTATGAGGCAGTTGAGCAGTGAGAATTTGTGAGTCATAACGACTGTAAATGCAACTGCAACAGAGTGCAGACACATGAATGTGCGTTCCTAAAGTAAAGGAGCTCAAGATAATAAACGTTTACTCCTTGATGAACAGCCGTTACGAAAATTGTGTGACCTCAGCAAAAGCACATAGTAAACCGAATGTAAATAACAAAAAAGGTCGGATAAGCAGCTGGTAACCTACAAATGTCACGTAGCACACGAATACAACATAATTGTAGAAATACAACATTGGTATTGTGATGAATGAATTAATACTCCACTGTTTTCGTCTGGTTTATAACTGGTGAAATATAGTTATGGTCGTTAACAATAAAGTTAAAAGTTCATGCTTAACCAAGCATGTTGATGAACCCCAATTTTTGTTAAGTGCTTAGTGATTATGGTGGCATTACTTGAGTTGACGAACCGAAAGTTTGATTTTTTATTTTTATTAGAATTATTTTATCTACGTTTTTATACTTCCTTTGATGTTCAATTCTTTTCTCATATAGCTTCTGATAACACCCTCCAATAATACTTAATCAATCTGCAGAGCTATTCCGTTAAAAAACAGCCTAAAACTCGACGTCGAGCGAAGAAGATCAATTAAATGAAACCTATTTCAAACTTCGTTGAAGCTCTATGCTGTCACCGTGCTGCACTTGACGACGATTTCAAGGACTGTTGTAACGTAATAGCATAGTTGATGGTGCTAAGTACAGGTGTATTGGAAAAGTAGAGTACTCTCCCGACATGTACTCTACTTTCCCACTATCACATTATATACCTATCAGTATCAGCATTCTTTCTCCTAATATTCTGTCGATATTATATTGGAATAAATTAAAATTAAATATCATTTTTTCAGTCTCAGCTATTACAAGCACTTGTAAATGTCTAAAGCTATGCCATCCGTTTGCAAATCTACGATGTGAGACCTACTGAGAAGAATCGGCATAAAAATGAGTATGGGTTGCTTTCTTAGATGTACATATGAAAAATAATAACAAAAAAAGAAATTAATGTGGAAGTGTGAGATAAATTTAATACATATCAACTAAAGGAAAAATAAAATGCAATCATTCAATTAACTTTTACCAATAGACATTCGTGGGTTTTACAGGTTTTCCATTGCTTTCTACCCGATAAGGATAGTGGTACTAAATCAAATCCTTAAAAATAAATGAAACTTCAAATGATTTAAACAATATATTACTTTCCAAAGTACTATAACACTCGAAAATGAGCATCGGTCATAAATGATGAGTTTCCAAAAGTTTCACCAGAAGTCAAGCACTAATAATCTACAAACTATAATAAAATCGTGAAATGATGACAACTATATTACACAGAATTATACTTCAAATACGGTGAAATTTGTATTAGCACGAACATACTACTTTCTAAATGAATGATTCCATTCTACCACACTAAAATTATTGTGAGAATAGTGACGGGCATATGTAAAATCATAAATAATTTATATTAAATCGGATAAAATATTTAGTATTTTTTTAAATAAATAAACTTGATTAAAAATTTTATAATTGTCGGTGCTTGCAACCACTTTTTGTAAGTATTTTTTTTTCAGTTTTTGCTCGCAACTTTATTTATGAGATCACGAATCTAAATGCCAAGGAAACCTATTGGTAGGGAAAAAATATACTATAACTTGAGCCAACTAATCGGATTTTTAAGTGACTACTAGCGACTATCAAATATATGTCAAATCGCTGATTTTTCAATCAAATTAATAAGTCGAATATCTAATCATTTCACATTATTTAACATTTCATTTAACAATTAATGAAATATTACGAGAAAACCTTATTCGAATATGTAAATTCCAAGGTTGCCTGGAAGAGGTCACTTTTAGTGATAAGGCCGCCATTTGTACGTGTCCTTTTTACAATTGAAATTGTAAGTGTTATGTGTGTGTCCAATAAAGTATATTCTATTCTATTGTAAAATATTTTTGTTTGTAAATCGTGGAAAAATAATGTAATGATCCTTAGGAACCCGGAAAAAAATCTAGCATATAATGATTTCAAAATTTTATTTAAACAGTTCTATATACGAGTATATTTCTATAAGTATATATGTTGCATAAGTATGCAACTAATTAAATATGTTTCTTTCTAATTCAATCTTCTGCTCAGTAAATGCACTAAGATTGCTACGCACTTCATCACTTGAAGAAGCTAGGTTCTTTGCAATTCTAAAAAAATACTATCGATAACATCTAAAACAACACTAGGGCAACTAGGACACGATATATCAACAAATGATTAGTGGGACAATATGCCCACATATCTACTTGTAACTTAAACAAAACTCTTTCAACCATGACTGTACGAACGTGTACGTCCTATAAGACACTAGACGTTTGTCCATTACCCTTTCTTTTCCATTAAGAATAAGTCCAGGAATATTGTTTAAAAAAATATTGATATTGTATATTCCTGCCTTCCTACTAAAATATTTTCAAATAGTTTTTTTTGTCTCAATAATAATTCTAAATAATCTTAATCTAAGGATGCCCCTTATGTTAAACAGAGCTGAACAATCCCTTATTCTATACAAAATTAGCCCTTATTCTATACAAAATTTAGAAGTGACATATCACCCGTGAATTTCCATATGGCCATGACAGTAACTGGTACGGTATAACTAAATCATACTTATAAAATACTAATAAACAAAGTTTTGATTAATATGAATTAAAAGTAATCGTTACATGATAAACTATTAGGGTCTTTCTCACAGATAAAGGCATACTTATTTTCACACCACAAATCAATTAATAAGGCATTTCTGTAGATTGCGCCGCAGAACTCCCCGGTTGTAGCATTGTTGGGTTCCCCGCCAGAGAATTTGGCATATCCGGCTTCTTGTAGGGTCTCTCCTATAAAAGTAATAAACGCCATAAGTAAATGGTTCCAAATTAAAACACCTGTCTGAGAATAGCTGTCTTTTTTCATTTGTTTTTTTCTATAGAATATAGTTAAAATACGTCAATAGCGCCATTAAGTCTTGTTGATCATATCAGGTTAGAAATTGAAAAACATAAGGTAAGTTGACTCATTATTACCGTGTATAGTTCTCCAATCGCCATGCTCATCCCAATCATGAAATCCAATAAAAGCGACATCCTTCCTAAAATTACCAATCATTACACCTCCAGGATTTTTTGCAAATAAATCTTTGAGAACAGTAGCTTCTATTTCAGAATTGATAATAGCTATGTGAGCGCCCTCGGCCATACAGTTCATGTATGCACGAGACCAAGTTCTGGGTACTCGATGGAATTTGTAACACTTGTTAGTTCGGATGTCCAACGCATATTCTGTAAACAAAAACCCGTAAGAAACGTTAAACTGGAAAACGTTATGTCAAGCATTTTAATATTTTAAAATAGTAGATAATACCTAGTGTGAAGTGGGATTTACATTAGTCTACACAAATATATCACTATATATCACAAATATATAAAATATATCACTATGTCGACAGACATCGCCGTTCAATAACGTAGAAATAAGTGTATTATATTTTTTCAGGTTTAAAATTTTCGTAGGAATATTTTGCATTTATTTTCGATTAAACCAATGGTTTTTACGTATTCCCTCGCAAAACGGCACTGGTCATTAGTTACCAAGCGCGTGTATAGGCTAGTAGACGTAGTAGTGATGTACGACTGTGCGGTATATCCGTACAAAGAGTGAGAAAGCTATTCGATATCATCAATTACATATTCGTAATATGACACTGCAAAATTTGAGGTTGCTTCTTAAAATATGACACTAGATACTGATTTTTAATATTGTATTAAAGCATTATTTAACGTGCTGTATGACTCTCGCACAAAGGGATCATTAACCATTAATCATTAAAAAAAAGTGAGCACATTAACCGTTAAAAAAAGTAAGAATGAACATGTTTCTTGTTTTTTATGGAGTTGTTCGAAATTTTAAAGTTAAATACGATTGGTCGACTATTAGTTCTAAACTTATGAGACAAACATGTAAGTGTAATATTTCCTTTTAACTTCATTATATATATATGTAGGTACTACTGCCGTAACACTTGACTCTACCAAAATATAGCTCTTTAAAGCTTAATAAATCACAAACGATTTACGAAATTGAAAAACAGCCTTCGCATATCCCCAATTTTGTTGAGACTTATCCAACGATGCTCCACACTACGGAGGAGACGAAAAAATATTGTTATCCCAATTTTACATGTAGGACAGGTACTCTTAATTTTTTTGCTGTCGAAATATTACTTTATCTCTTTGTCCATGAAATTAACATGCCAAATTACAACTTTTCTAGTATCCATAGTTTTTGAGCTAATGGTTTACTACGGAATCTTATATCGAATCGAATTAAAAAAATCTTTGTTCTTACGCTGTTCATCGTAAAGACTCGAAGTAAAAAATTGGAAATCGAATACGCAGATTAAATTTTAGAAAATGCCATCCTAGAGAATGTTAAAATGCGATGAAAATTATTTTCATGAAAGTTCTTTGTTTTTTGAACTTATATCGTTGAAAATTGGTATTTGAAAAATTATGAGAGCACTTTTTATATACATACTAACGTAATCTTACCTACAAGGAGTGCTATGCAAAAGTGCAGCTTTACTATACTAGAGGGTGAAAATACGTATAAATCGTGCATTAGTTATGTTCAAAGAATTTCACCTAAACTTTCAATTACAAGTTATTTTTAAAAACTCTATAATAAAACAAGCTTATTGACTGCGACTTTGTTCATACTTTTACACGAATAATACTCCAATAGATATACTTTTTATATATGTATTTTAACCATAGGTTTTTTTGGTTATTACAACAATTTGCAACAACTTATATTTCATACATGTCAAATTTCAACAACATATTATTTATTTTTCTTAAGTAGGTATAGACATTATTATCAGCTTGTACATACCGTCCACCAAGATCAAATTATAATGATCTTAATTTTACCTCGCTACACGGTATAGTTGTATTTTACATATAGCAGGAGTTAAATATAAAAAAAAAAACTTAAATTATACTCCAAGATATAGTTAACTCTGTACTTTAAAAGAATCAAGTAATTCTAATATTAAAAAAAAAAAATTGACTGCACAAATTTTACCGCTCTTTTCGGGGTGTATAGAAATAGAGTTATTTTATACCTGGGTCTGTAGTGCCGCAACCGGTGATGACCATAGGAGTCTTCTTTTTGTAGCAGAAGTAAGGAAATGGCTCAGTACATTTAACATCTCCTAAAGTACCGTCAGGGAATAGGGCCAAACAATTTTCTTTATCTTCATAGTTATCAGGTTCATCTTTTGCCCACGTATGAGGTATTTTAGATAGAGGTATACCTGTAAGATGGGAAATGTTTTTTTTTACTTAAAAGTATTTCTGAATTTCAACAAAATACGTTAAAATCAAATACTTTACATAATACATTAAAAATATCTTAACCCTAAAAAATGCTAGTGAACAATTATGAGTTTCAAATAAAATTATTTTACTAAGGTCGACTAATACGCCGCATCCTCTTGCTCTTTTAAAATTATCGATTGTCCTGGCGAACAAATTTTATTCATCCTTTCTTACATTCTTATCTTCACACCCGGATCTATTGGGTGGTAAGCAGAGAGAACCAAACGCCACATGATATAATTCTCACATACGTCTTTCACCTCCTCAAATTTCATAACTACATGCTCGCCGGTTGTTATGACTTCTGACATCACGTGATCGAGTAAATCATGGAAGGTTATTATAAAATACTTGACAAATCATAGTAAGATATTTTTGTAAATTATATTATTATAATCGGACCAATACAAACAGATTTACGAAAAATAGTTTTTTATTGTTGACCTAGCGAAGTTTCGCAATCAAAGGATTTTCATACCAAAATTAATCTGTATTCGATTTTCCATCTTATTATATTTCAAACTTATTTTTGCTTTATTTTTATTTGTATTTTTATTTTTGCTTAATTTGATAAGCATATTTTTTTTTTCAAATTGATGAACAGATCGATATTAGTTTGATTTAATAGAGCTACAATACTCTGTATAATCATAAGTTGAACTTTTTTATTTTTTTTCATGGGTAAACAAACAGTGAAACAATTAACATTGAATTTACATAGTTAAACAGATAACATATAATTGTACACCAACACCGTTCGCCACATCATGATCAAAACAAACTAGTTTAAAAGTGGTCGCACATTAAGTTTTTTAAAATCTTATTTGGGCAAGGTATTCAGTACCTGTCTTTTGAAATTACTAGGGCTACTTGTTAATATGTCAATATTATTGAAATGAGAATGAAAGTTGTTAACTTATTGATATAGTGGAGATCTCTTACCAGCATCTGTTCTACATCGTGATGTCAGAATCAAATTATGAGTATCTCGGCTATATGTTCTAGTGGGTATTTTATAATATATTATGTTAACTACTGGGATACAATAATATTTATTGTGACATATATCAGAAAGCAACATTGCTCGAAGTTGCATTCGCCTATTAGAAAGCTTATCAATATTATATTTATCTAGAAGTTTACAATAAGGTAAATAACTGTGATAACATTTGAACTGTACACAGCGTAAAAATTTACTTTGAATTTTTTCCAAAGCATTGTTGTATTTATTATAAAATGGATTCCAGACTGGCATAGCATAATCGAATTGGGAACGAATCAGAGATATATATATATGTGTGTGTGTACGGTCGCGTAAACTCTGTATCAATTACAGAGTTTACGCGCATAACACATCCATACATTTTTAAAGCTCTGTTAACTAAGTGGCCAAAATGCAAGTGTAGTTTGGGGTCTAAAATGATTCCCAGGTCTCGTATTGATTTCCCAAATACAAGTTTGTTATTGCATAGTCTGTAATCAAGTTTTATAATGTTCCTCTTTTTAGTGAAAATTACAATTTCACATTTTTAAACACCAAGGGACAACTTATTATTTTCACAATAAGTTGAAAAACGGTCAAGATCCTGCTGTTACATGTAGTGATCATTACTGTCTTCGATTAAAGAAGAAAATTATTATGCACAAAGCAATTATGAATGTCATTAATAAATAAAACAAATAATAACTTATCAAACTTTTTATCGTGTATGATATTAATGACGTTAAAAAGTTATGTTTTCATTTTAATAACTCGTTTTACGGATTCTTTTTTTTTATTAGTTGATAGTTCACCTTATATGCTTACCTTCTATGGACGCAAAATCTCCTCTCGAGAATATAGCATGTATACCAGTCATCACTGGGCATTTAACGTGTTGGTTTGCCATTATACGAATTAGTCCATCTTTCAGTTGCCTATTGAGAGGAGAAGCCAGCATTGTACCTGTTTAAATCAAGACATAGGTATAAATTAAGGTAAGAATATTCTACCATTGGCCATACCAATCCGTTTATTTTGTCCTAGCTCCTACATACAAACTGTTTGCTTTGGAGCTTTAATATCATTTCTTTTTATTATTATTTTTCCTAATTTGAAATTTTGAGTAACACGATATGCTCATTCTGAATGGCAATTCGTGAAAATTCAACCGACGGGAACATTACTTTATCATATAAATTAGCAGTATAGAAACATATATGATAAATAGCAACAATTGGAGGATTAAGGATTATAAATGCAAAATAAATCAAATATAATAACTAGAACAAGTATTGATCTTTGTCGCAAGTTTAAAATATTTGTAAAAACATTTCTTTTAGCTGTTTGGGTGGATTGCCTGAACATTGATGAAAATACGCTCAGTAGTAGCGAAAAAGTAACGAGTGCTTGAAAAATTATTCAATCCTGTTAGGTCTTGGATAGCTCAGTGGTTAGAGTAGGCGCCCGGATTGCGAAAGGTCATCTCAGGGTACCAGGGACAAAGTGGATTTATAAGCATCTTTTATTAATAATATTTTCCAGTTATAATGAAAAATCTACTTAGTTCTACTTATTACAAATCCAGAAAAGAGGTATGTAATTGTTTTATTTAAGTACCTACAAACCATCATAGTTTTAGAAATCCATAAGAACTGTTTTTATATTCTTCTTTTTGTTGTTACAGTTTTTTTATGTAGACCATAAATATACCAACTTATCTAGCCTAGTCAGCCGTTTCATTTAACAATGAACCCTTCTACATATTCTCTTCTATTTGCTCTGTATAAGTATGGGTGTTGTGTCAACCTCTTTGTCTCAGATACTCCATAATACATGGGCTTTAGCTACTAATCTTGGTATCTGAAGCAATGTACACAATGACGTATAATATCCATTTATTTATGGGCTAGTTGTCTGTTAAAATTTATTTTATTTTTAAAAATATTGTTGTTGCAAAAGCGAAACGCATTAAGTTGTATCCAAAACATTCACGTTAGTTGTAAGAGTTGGCAATAAATGCTTGCAACATACAATCAACATAAGTAAATTGTGAAATTGTCGTTTATTTTTATTAATACTATTACTATACTATTACATTTTTGAATTTTTGGTCCATATAAAAGTGTAAAATAGTATATTGATATAAATAGAGACAATATCTGGGTCAGCCAGGTAATAGAAAAATACTGGAAACGTATTTTTTGCTTCAACTTAACGAAAAAAATTGAGGAGTGAGGGCTCGTTTCGTCACAGCTATGTGGAAAATGTAAAAAGGTGTGAAGTCATGCGACATTTCAACTCAATGTGTCCCTGTAATCTATTGATTACGTAAAAAATAAACACGTGTTTAATATTCTTCAATAATCTACCAGACACACAGACAAAATCATCATACCTATTGTAAAAAGTGTTAATTTGACTGAAGTACTATAGTGGGAAAATCTATGAGTCAGCATATTACAGCGCACTGCCGGCGCCCTACGCTCTCTCTCAATGTCAACCACGTCTTTAAGGCTATCGGTCACGTAATGTCCGAGATATTTAAATCGGTATACACGTTGGAGTTCCGTACCATTCAGAGAAATTTTAGGCACATAGGATGGAAATTTGTTACCGGCATCCCCAAACACGAGATATTTGCTTTTTTGACATTGTATATGAGACCATGCGTGATCGCATAACGTTCACACATCAGTAAAAGCTCTCCCAACGCGCAGTCGGGCGCAGCAACTCCATATCATCAGCGTAACTGATATTATTAACACTTACATCATCAATGTGACACCCCAATTTCATGCTGCTGAGCCCAACAATCAGGTAGTTGATATATAAAATAAAAAGTCGAGGAGAGGACATTCCACCCTGCCTCATCCCACACCCCAACCTGAATGAGTCCGAAAACCCTTTCTCACATAATTGTCCTGATTATAGTACCAATATTGAAAGATCCGCAGTAATTCTGACGGTACACCGATGTCGCGTAACTAAGTCCACAGCACATCGTAAGATACGAGCTCAAAAGCACGAGACATGTCAAGAAAACAGGCGTACACCTTGTGCTTTAAAGCTAGGATTGCATTCTCTATCGAAAGTCCTGATCGAAAGCCAAACTGTGCATCATGTATGTGTAAATTCTTATTGAGGCGACAAACCAACAAACTATCTAGAACCTTGGCTATAATCGTGGCTAGCGAGATGGGTCTATAGTTACACTTGTCACTCATGTCCCCAGTTTTGTTTTTAACAATAGGTTTAACAATTACGAATACTATTATTAGGAATAGAATACTATTATTGACTTATCACTTAGGTTAACCCCTAGACACGAGCCACGAAGCAGTGAGACACGAACTCACACACTCTATCACACTTACAGATTTAAAGATATGTTTACGCCATGAAATTGCAACACCCTTTAAGCTCTCCCTCTCAGTATACCAATGGAAGTATTTACGGCTGATTTCCCAGTGTAATCAAAATCATGGTGTATTTACCCCAAGAACGGTAAATCTTCTGGCCTATTGTGTCCGAATCTCATCGATAGAACGCTTCACAGATTTGCAATTAAAACTTAGAAGCTTACACTTGTCCATTAAGTGACGTTAGGTATTTGCTTAGGAGCTTTTGTTTTGTATTACAAACCGCCGAAAAGAAACTCTATCTGGCCAGAGATCGTCATTTAAAAATAAATTTAATTTCATTCATATTTTGACTGCGTTGAGTAACAGTATCACGTAAAGTCTCAGCCGCAGTTTTCTTTGTAATAAGTGTTTTGATGTGAACCTAGTCTTTAGGTGCGCATTTAGGGATAATATTTAAAAGAACGACTTAACTAATATTAATTAAAAAATTCAATGAAAAGAATTATAAAATGTGCATTGACAAATATTCATTAAAATATGTAAGTACCTATTTCTGATAACGCCTAGTAATTGGATGCGCATTTAGTACATACATATTTTGTTGTTCTAAATATTTTATACCTAAAATTAGCATTACTATATCTTAAATGTTAAAGAATATAATGTTGATATTTATATTTACATTGATAAATACATTTCGTACAACGAAGGAAAAAATGTATGGTCACGTAATTTAATTTTAGCCTCCCTTTAAGATTCTAAATTTGAATATCGTACAGCAATCTGTCACGTTTTCTGCAGTAGAGGTTGGTCGTGGATTAACAATCTTAAGAGTAAATTTGTAGCTTATATGCCGTTTCACATTAGTATCACATATCGCACGTTGAGAATGACAATGTCACTAACCAAAAACGACGTATTTTTTACTTTGAACAACATTTTACTTTGTTAAATATTAACTTTAAAATGCAAAGATCCCTGTGAAAGTAGCTTGCATAGAAACTGCTAGGTGGCGTAGTGATGATACGTTGTTTAGAGGGGCTGATTACAATTTCTTGAACTTTAAACGCTCATTACTCAAAATCGCATTTTTTGCATTGTGTCACTATCGCTCTCAACGTACGATATCACATTAGTATCACATATACAGGATACATATCGTCACCCCCGGAGAACAAAATGATGACAGCCTAAAATAATGGAATCAGTGTCATTCAATATTTGAATTTTATGGATCCTATTACATCTACTTAATTGTTTTCGTGATTTTATCGTCATTAATTTAAAAGTTACAAAATAATATAATTTTATTCATAAAATAACGGTTATAAGAATAAAAGTTCAAAGCTATATTACCACCATTTATTTCGTCCTAGGTTTCCGAATGCAGACTTTTTGCCTTTGACCTTCAATATAATTTCTTTTTATTATTCACCTTTCGTAATTTGAAGTTTTGAGTAATCCTATATGCTTTTTATGATTGTCAGTTCGTAAAAAAATCTTTTACTCATCCTTACATAACACAAGATTTTAAATAAAATTAAAGAAATTTAAAATATATATAGTAAATAACTTACAAAGTTTCAATGTGTTACATAAATTATATATTTAAAAGGAAACCCAAAATGGGGTATGTATTTGTTCTATTTAACAATTGTAATAATAATTTTGGTAATCATACGAACTGTCTGTTTTATATTTATTTTTTATTTTGTTACAGTTTTCTTTTTCTTTTATTACCGTAAATAAATCAAGTTCTCAAGCTTAGTCAGCCTTTCATTCATTTGCCCAAGCATCGAACCCATAACGATGAAAGATTAGTGTGCAATTGTACTATGATAGTCGCTGTTGCAATCATATGATTGTTAACGTATGAAGCTCGCCGACAAAGATCACCTTTCTGTGCCGTTTATAATAAAGGCTGATTGATATTATTATGATATTAACAATATAAGAATATTCGGAGTTTCTTGATTTTCGAAGAATAGAATGGTAAGGTAACTTTAGTAAATCAATGCAATAATTTCTTTATCGTATTATTTTTTTTCTTTAATCACTCGTAACTTATATGTGACTGACATTATAGGTAATTTTTAAAAATGTAATGGTAGTGTTAAGAATCGTGTTTCAGGGAGGCCTACATCTTCTCTCTAAAACTAAAATTTTAATGTTGTGATAATACATACCAATTTGGTAAATACATGATTTATGTAAATGTCATTACTTATGATAAAGAGCTGGTAAGTTTCTTTCGCTTTTTCTTCTTGTCAGCTAAAAGTCGTCCTGAACAAGTGTAAGGGGAAAAAATTTTTGGACGATTCAAAAATCCTTGAAATAAGCTTACTTGAATAAAGATATTTTCATTTCATTTAATTTCAATAAAAAGTTAAATATAATAATGTTTCGCCTATTCTCCCAAAAAAGCTTAAAATTGGTCATACATTTGGACATCTTTGTGAGAAACAAAGAGGTTCACAAAATAGAACGAAATAAATAAAGCTTGCAAAAATAGGTACTGGCATGTAAATAATAATCTTTGCATGACAAAAAAACAAAATGATAACCTTTCACAACGAAGTTATTTAAATGGAAGTAAAGTTGATAAAAAGAATTAATATTTTTTGCTTGTCATCTCAATATTCTTATTAAGCTAAATTCTTCGCTTAATTAAACGTATGGAATGTTATAAAAACATTCCCATATCAATGTAGGGATATTCCAAGAAAGTCCAAGATGAAAAAAATCAATTTTCTATAATACATTTTATTATGTTCACAAAATAACATACCTTCCATGTGACATCTCAGGCGAGCCTCATTAAAATTTGCGGGTATTTCATGAAACTTTAACCATCCATTTGCATCTGGTACCTTCGTATAATCACATCTAAATTGTGTGTTTCCACTATCGAATTGCGCTAGGAATCGAAATGTTTACATTAATTAATAACTCGCGTAATTAACAATCATCGGACGCGTCCAAAGAGTAACATTTAGGTTCTGTATTTGGTCATGGAGGAGTTCGATGGCGCAGTAATTAGCGCGCTTGGTCTGCGATACGGTTGTTAAGCAACTTTTGCAAGGCTGCCCGTAGGATGGGACCCAAAATTCTCGAGCTTCTCCGTGCTTCGGAAGGCTCGTTAAGCCGTTTGTCCCGACTTTCTCTGCAGTTATTAACACCTACCAATCCGCCTTCGGCCCGCATGGTGGGTCACGGTCCATTTTTTTTATTCGATTCCATGCAAGGGGAAGGCCGGAACATTAATAGTCTGATGATAATGATTTGTTTGTGGTCCACTTACTTACTTTACCTGACCGGGCAACAGACACATTTTCTTGCCGGTGGTCCACCGTAGTCCTTAATAGTGTTTTTTTAAGGAAATAAAAATATAAGTATCCTATCACACTTACGAAAATTTTATAAACAGAAACAAAAGAGTCGTATATGCGACAGCTTACTATACTAGTTATATAATGTTGTTGTTTTATATACAAAGATAAAGAGTAAGATATTTGAAAAGCTTGCCTGCACAATCAGGACGTGGAATGAACTCAATAGAAAATTCTATTTCGCTGGCGGTAATCAAAGAATATCATCAAAGTTGGTGAAAATAACAAATTGGAATTTTTCTGTTTTATTATACCTAAAACTTCAAATTAAAGAAATTAAAGAAAAGGAAGGAAAACTGAATTTTCTAATTTAATTTATTTAACCGTTGATATTTTTGTATAATGTTGTAGTTACATTTAAAAACTATGAAAAGTGGAATACTTACCGAATACTGGTAAATTAAATATTGTGAATACAATAAATGTCACGAACGACTGCATCTTACGATAAGTTATTGACGATACTGACAACAAAATTAGAATAGACCCATACTCTTAAAAATGAAATTTTATATATCGTGGAATATTCCGACGTCTGTCCTGCTCTACCTTACGATTTTTTTACGTAATAAAATAGGATAGGGCGTACGAGATAAGTCTACGATATACCTATCGGAAATTCGTTTTCAGAGTACAAATCTAGGTATATTTTATTTATCTTCATTTGTTATCTTTTAGGTTCAACTATTTTTTGTATGATATACCAATATGTAAACACTGTAGGAGTTATTTATAATAATCTTTAGGATGTTATAAAAATAATAAGGAAAAAATTCCAAAAAAAAACTATGGGGTTTTCATAATCGGTGGTCCTTGGAAGATTCCAAGTGATTCCGTTATAAAATAATAACTATTTAAAAATAATTTAGCATAGCACCCAAAGAAGGTCCAGGAGGAGTATATAATGAAGAATATATAAAATAGGACCAAATGGTGGTACCACTGTCTGTGGGGAAAAGCGGAAAAAAAGGATAGAAGTATAGTTCAGGAATAGAAACTCCGGTTTCGCTTTTATCATAATAATTAAAACAAATATAAATTGATGAAAGCTCGGTGACTGGATATATTCATTCTAAGCAGAGGAATTTGCCACCTGGTGCATAATATAAATGTGAAAGTAATTGTCTCATGCTTTTACGCTTTAACCGCTGAATAGATTTTTTGACATCACATTTGAGCAAATTTGATTCGGATATGGAATACATTTTATCCGAAAAATTAAAAAGTATATAGTTCAGTATTCGATTAAAAGAAATCCCACCAAAAACATTTTCATACTAAATATTGCCAAACAAAGTATATGGCACACTTTATCAAAAACTTAATAGATCTTAAAAAAAAACCTCCGAATTCCATAAAAACTTTCATCCCCTAGTTTACCCGTAAAATTCCGTTCTGGTAAGCACCTACGTCTTAAAAAGAACCCGCATGCAAAATTTGTAACTTCTAGCACTTGTAGTAACGAAGTTTCATACACACTTTCATCCCCTAATTTAACCCTTTCGGGTTGGAATTTTCAAAAATCGTCTCTTAGTGCTTCTCTACACTCTCTAAGGAATTTTCATTCTAAATTTCAACTTTCTACGTAGTTGTAAGTTGTCTGTCAGTCAGTCAATTACTAAGTAACGCAAGAATTTTATATATATAGATTACTAGTTTTTTGTTTCTATTACTAATAAATATCAATATTATATTTACTCTCCAACTTCTTAATATAATATTTATTTTCATCAACAAAACCTCATAAAATTCTCTATTAAGTCATCAATATTCTCTTTCGATGCACTTTCATTTGGGACCCCACTCGAGTATATTTGGTTAGGCTTCCCCACTTTTAGCCCCACAACTTTTAAACGGCTCAACCGATTTTCATCAAACATGTCTAAGAACACACGCACATAAGGAACCTTTAACAAAAAAAAAAACTAATTTGAAATCGCTTCATCCGTTCGGGAGCTATGATGTCACAGACAGACAGACAGACTCACACACAGACATGTCAAACTTTTAACACGGCTCTTTTTGTATCGGGGTTAATAAAAATCCAAGCTTCTGACTCTACGATCTAAGTTCTCAAACTTTATACCTTAGTTAATTATTCTGTTTTTTTAGTATTTGTTTTTATAGTGGCAACAGAAATACATCATCTGTAAAAATCTCAACTGTCTAACTAAAAGTGATAGGTATCACGACTCATGAGATACAGCCTGTTGACAGATACAAACTAAGGTCTTAGTAATAGAGTTTCCTTTTTACCTTTGGATACTGGACCCTAAAAAATTAAGATTATTTTCGAGGAAAGGTAAGCGGTGCCCTTGCAGATAGTGAAAGCAAATAGCATGTCATATCACTATTACCACTGTGGTATTGCCATCAGAAAATGTTGGATATTTCAACAATAAACGATAAAAACGGCTTGATCTTTATAGGCTTTGATCATGACAAATATTTTTAGTAAGCATACAAAATACATACATGTCAATTTTTTTCTTTAATTTTTCCGAAGAGTATTATAATTATCAATTACTTACTTATTAGGACTCCAATATCAAATTGCCTCTCAGTTAATAAATAAAAAAGAAAATTGTCAATAAAAAACAATATTATATTTGCGATAGATTCGTTTAGTAGGACATCAAAGATGGTACAATAATAAGTAAAACACTCTTGAACCTTATTACCTTTTTACACCAGATTTTTGGGTGGATTTTAATGGAATGCAAACTAATATTGTAAAGAGGATAGATTTTATTGTTTGTTTGCATCGAACAGGCTCCGAAACTAAAAAAACCGATTTTAAAAATGATTTCACCTACGGGCAGTTACTTCATATGGAGTTTATATAGATATATATATAATTTACTTGTGCGAAGTCGCTGGAAAGCATCAAGTTTTAAATAAAGTTCAATGCCTTAATACAGTAAATGGGTCCATAGGGATGACAAGGTCTAAATCCCCGCTTACTAACTTTACAAAAGGCTACTTAAATATTATAATGAACCGTTTGCACGTGCTTGAATGTTTCATACCTCCTAATTGGCATTAGTTGAAAAACCGTGACATTTTACTCGTAAGACATTCTATGTATCTGATACAGAGAGATATATATACCTACATTTTACCTTTGTTGGACCTTTATTTAACATAACTGTTGTCGATGACAACTTCTTTTAATAGATATTTGTTTTTATATATGATCTTTAAGAAAGAAAATATAGTTTGACTTTTTGGCTGACAATGGTCGCTGTTTTAATTTTTTCCCCTTCTAATTAAAAAAAAAGTGTCTTAAGCTCCTGCACGCCAACGTATTTACCACCAGCTTTACCAGCACCTCCATCAGTTACAATAACTAAAAGAGATAACCCAATTACAGAATTATATGTATATTAAATCACTTATATTTGTGTAACTATATTTTGGGATTATCTACAAAAATATTCACATCAGGAATAGTTTTGAGAAGTGCGTTAAGTGCCTGGTGCATGCTATAGCGGTGACTGCGCACGCGCCACAGTACGAAAATGCGTAGAAGCAACAGACTGGATCGGATACGCAAATATTTATCAGGTATAAAGAGGCAAGACAATTTTTATACACATACTACCTCGCAAGATTGCAATAGCAGTTGACAATTCTATTCAAGCCTTAAGCCTTAACTTTAACTTTAAGAGAGTACATTCCCAATATCCCCATTAAGAATTTAGTCGGGTACATAAATCAAGTCCAGAAGTAATTCTCTCCCTCATTTCTATTCTCTCAATGATATTAATCAACATTTTTCAGCCAACTCTTCTTCTCTTCTCACGGACATCTCAAAAGCAGTTAATCTTATTCCTTCTCTGTGCAACCAACCCACAAATTCTTTTTCTTTTTCTCTGGTAACGGATTCAATTTCCTTTATTCTTGACAGCTCTCATCATTTGTATGCAGATGACCTACAAATTTACGCACATGCGGAGACAAATAACTTGGATGAAGCTATATGCTCGATAAATAAGGATCTGCAAAAGATCTCTGACTGGTCTAATACATTTGGAATTCGGGTCAACCCTAACAAGTGCCAGGGTATCATAGTGGGTAGTACGCGATTTTTGGCGAGGGTGGATATGAGCTCTGTCACTCCCCTTAATTTTAATGGCAATCTAATAAAGTTTGCCCCTCACGTTGTCGATCTGGGTATTTGCATTGACAGCTCACTGAACTGGAGGACGCAGATTGACTCTGTCTGTAGTAAAGTAATTGGCATACTTAGGTCTTTTTATCAATTCAAAAATTTCCTTCCCATTTCCACTAAAATCCTCCTAGTCCAATCAATAATCTTTCCTATCATTGATTATGCTGACATCACGCAGGAACTTCTAAACAAACTGGATCGTTTACTCAATAATTGCATTCGCTTTATTTTCTGCATTCGTAAATATGATCATGTCTCTGCCTTTAGGAAAAAGTTGAAATGTCGCCAGCGTAGGGATCTGAGGATCCTTTCCACTCTCTATTCTATACTTAAAGATCCGTGTGCGCCTGGATATTTGAAATGTAAATTTCAGTATCTAGGTGCTTCTCACAGCCGCAATCTTCGTTCAGACAGTAAACAAACTCTCATTTTTCCTTCTCACCGGACAGGTTTCATTTCCAATTCATTTTCGCTTCAAGCTATACGACTCTGGAATGTACTGCCTTCCCACATACAAGCTGCTCCAAATAAACTTGCTTTCAAACGTCTACTGCGCGAACATCTATTGAATTCTTCTGTGGTTTGTGGTTAAATTGTTTATGTAATTATATATATTTATTTGTTTATATACATATATGTATATATATATATATTTATTTATTTATTTATGTATGTATGGTATGTATGTGTATGTAAATTTATGCATAGATATTGGTAGTTGTAATTTAATTTTTCACATTGAAACTGTTTGGCTCTCTGTTTCATAGTTGCACCGCCTTTTTTTTCTCTGCTCTCTGCTAAAACTCTCCGGTTGACTGGTAGAGAATGCCCCCATGGCATTAAGTCCGCCATTTGTACATTTTAATTTGTGCAATAAAGCTTAAATAAATAAATAAATAAAGTGATAATAACAGTATATCCGATTTAATAGCAACGAAGAAATGTCTCTGGACGTTTCCAAACATAAGGTTGTATTTAGCCTCGTGCAGATTCTAAATATATGCTTACGTTTCTAGCGAACTCCATCCACGACTCATGTAAAAGTTTTTGAGCATATATAGACTTAGGTAATCAATTTCTCAGGATATACCCTAGTCATCTAAAGCAGTTACGGGTGTTAGTAGAAATGTGCTAATTAAATGTGAGAATCATTGCATATAGGATGGTATAAACGACTGCAAGTAGCTCGAGGTTATAATTTTTTGGTCACTCATCTCGTGACCGACCCTTGCGAAAGTTCCATAACACAACGACCGTGGGCCGCAGCGCTTATCTACTACACCACCGAACTACTACTACTATGTATTAATATATCATTATTTATTAAATGTGTACGCTTAAAGTATCTCTTTAAGTAACTTTTAAACCTAGCAGGTATTATAATCACCAAACAAAAATAATGTCAACCGATAGTGAAACAATGGGAAAACAACACGACTAAGCGTGCGTCTCGGACGTTTAGAGGTTCGAACGATAAACATCTTACAATTTCTGAACGCGAGTGTAGTGTATTAATAACAACAGAATAACCAGCTGCTATTGTATCTTTCACGAGCTGAAATTGAACAAATCAATATCTCTAATTCTATCTAATTAGTGCTACTAAACAAAGATAAATAGATTATCCCGATAACTCGTTTGGTTGGTAAGTAATTAGCTAAACAACAGCAATACTAGCATGCCTTAGACAAGCAGACATCCAAACTTGTATAATTAACGCCATTTTTCACAAAAATAATATTAACAAACACCTTTTCAGTCTGAATATTCTCGATAGTCCTGGAGAACTTGACGTCGCAGTGGTGAGTGTTAAGTCGTAGTAAGAAACTTTAACGGACGGTAAGAAACTTTCGCAAGAGGAGGTCATAGGATGGGTCCATTTGCAGCCCTGAACGCTCACCAATACGCACTCGGTCTCTATAATGGATTAAGTCTTCTTACTTGATCCCTTTCAGAGGAAGACCCGTGCTTAAACAGTAGGGACATTAAAGAAGTGGTGATTGTGAAATTATTTTTTTAATAAAAATTAAATTATCAGAGACCGCTTAGAAGGAGAAGAAACAGCCACTCACTTCTGCTGGAAAGCAATAAACATCAACCAGTCGATATATTATTAATTAAGGCATTAAGTCCGCCTATGTACAATTGTGTATTAGGTATTAAAAAAAAATATCTTGCTTCGACGAGCAATCTTCAAGAGGCAATCGTCTATGTTAAGGAACTGGAAAAGTTTTCTACTACTTACATCCTCCATACACAAAACCGGAGCCTATTAGACGTAGAGTCACGCTCGTAGAAACAAATGGTACTGTATTAACATAATTTTCATAAAGAATATCAAGGAAGAATTTAACGTTATTTCTTTAGATACCTTTCCTTTTTCTCTTAATTTATCATAAACGATTTAGCATTTATTACAAAAACAAGCCCGTTTTTTCAAGGGCAGGTTCCGTGTGGCACTCAAATGTTACGCCTTAAAGCCCTTTAAACAACAAGCTCGTAAAGAGATGTAATCTTGAATCGATCGTGTGACCTGAGGCTTACGAGGCGATTTATCAGATCTGCGAGCAGCCATCGCGTGACCTTCAGACGTTTGACAACCTTTAATGTTGCGACATACAAATTTTTTTTTGGTGCACGATCTACAAGTGAAAATAACTCCCACATTCTTATAACCTCGTAAGGGTCTTGTCGTAGTTAAAATTAATTAAGTTTAGTTATTCAGACCCAGTTCCTTCAATAGTTAAGTATTCTAGTATCTAGCCAAGTTGGCTATACTCTACATACCCCGTATTCATGTGAAAATATTTTTTTTTTTATTAAACGAGCTTACAGAATTACACATCATAAACTTTGTGTAAAAACTATAAAAAATATTTAAATTAAAACATACAAATTACGCTGCGCTCTTGAAATAAGAGACAAATATACTTCATAAGTACCTAAATTAGATATTTCATATGTACTATACCGTTTTCGAAAATTAATAAATAAATATACCTTCATATTCCTGGCTTCATAAAGCTCTCTATTAAAGAGTATTTGAAACAAAAGTATCTCTACCATAATACTCAAATCAGAGACAACATAAAAAAGTTATTTTTACATTGAACAAACAGGAAATCGAACCAGAGGCGAAATCTATCACGATCCCTTATAGAGGTGTAGTTATTGTGATAGATTAGTGGAATTATGTAACGTTTAAAGTCACAATTGTTTTCGGAACGAATAATGATTTAAAAGATCAAGACATACTAAAATCGTAGTTATATATTTCACTCAAAACTCTTTATTGCACTCAAAATTTTACATAGAAACAAGTAAATAAATTAGTTACAAGGGTGGGCTTATCTCTATAAGAGATCTCTTCCAGCCAACCTAGGAGTCGTGGGAGAGTAAGATGTAAGCGGTTGAAAAAAAGGGCAGTGAAATTATATTACGTAGGGATTATATATATATAACAAATAACGAATATATATATATATATATATATATATATATACATATATAACAAACAAAAAAATAGGTATATACAATACATTAAATATACACTTCATATAAACGATACGATGAAGGCAGTGTCATGAATACGAGCATTGTTCTAGAAAGAAGTCTTTAAGTTTGAATTTAAAACACTTAATGGAAGGGCAATTCTGAATATTCAAGGGAAGTTTGTTCCATAGTTGAACACCACGAACAGAAAAGGATTTAAGGAGGAAATTGGTGTTACATTTAGGCAGCTCAAGACGCAGGGACGCCTGGGATGGTAAGGAGGAGGAAGCTTCTGGAAACGGGAACTAAGGTATTGGGGTGAATTAGGATCTTTAAGGATTTTAAATAGGAATAAAAGGATGTGCATATCACGGCGAAGCCGGATAGGAAGCCAGTTCAGTTGAGCACGAAAAGTAGACTTGTAAACTTAAATTTAAAGTAATTTTGCATCTCGCTTGCCTCTCTCTTAGAAAAGCAATCGCCAGATCAATCGCTATTATTTTAAAATAGAAGTAGCGTGAAGTTCGTGAATATCTTTCATGCGACGAATTGAAAGGGATTGTGGTTGATTTTAAAATTGCCTTGAGCCTTGAAATTGACGTGCGAGCCTTACTGATAATACTTGTTTAGGCAATACTAAACGCTGACTTTAATTATGATGAAAATATTTAAAAGTTTTTTCGTTTCATCGTAAAAATATTTTTACAGTTTAATCAGTTCCAATATAGCTTTTGTACATGCGATTTTCTTCATAAGCTAATTATAAACATACATATTTGTTTTATTATACGGGAAGCTTTCTAGAAAGCAAAACTTCGTTATACTAAATTAGTATATCAAACTGAATTCCAGTTTAAAGTAATCGTATGAGAAGCAGCTTGATGGTGAATAAAAAGTAGCTCGGTGGCGTAGTGGATAAGTACACGACCCGCGATCGTTGTTGTTAAGCAGATTTTACAAGGGCTAGTCACGGGATGGTGACCTAAAATTAGTATCTCAAACTCAGTGAGTTGGAAGGCATGTTAAGCAATTGGTCCCGGCTGTATTTGCAGTCGTTAATATACTCCAATCCAAATTGGGCCAGCGAGGAGGCTAATGGTCCATGGAGAAAGGTTCCTCCTAAATTATCCTCCACACATAAGGAAGACCAGAGCCCCTGTAGTGAGAACATAAAAGGACTGATGATAATGATAATGAGATGCATATTCATTTACATTTTTGTAGACTTAAGGTGATAGGCAAGAATATTTTTTTATTTATTTAAAGACAGCTTACAAAACAATACACTGATAATAGTATTATTACAATAATAAAATACCATGGAAATAAGTGTTGCTACAATTATATTCAATGAAATGTGATTACGATCACTCCAATCCATAAGTTTATTTAAATATTCCTGTAAGCACAAGCGGTCTGATGGATCCCCTATGCGTTTAACTATTTTCAAATCATCTGCATTTAAGTGAAACGTACTGTGTTTGAAGCATTATACGACGTCATTAATAAATAAGTTGTAAAATAACGGTCCTAAGTTGGATCCTTGGGTACACCCGACTAAATATCATATAAGTTAGTGGATTGACCATTGATGGCAACTTTGAACTTTTTGCCCACGAGATACTGAGTACATCATTTTAGGAAGCTACCATTAAAACCTAACTGAGAAAACAATTTAAAAATGAGGAGCTTATGACTAACCCTGTCAAAAGCCCTGCTGAAGTCATTATAAATGACGTCAACATAGTCACACGAATCAACTGCCAATACCAAATCAGACACAAAGCTAACAAGATTGGAAGTAGTGGAACGAAAACTAATTAATCCGTGTTGTTGCGGCATAAACAGCTGCTTAATATGTCTATATATCACTGGATATAATAAAGACTCAAAAAGTATTTGGTTTTAAGGTTTTAGCACACGATGCAAATATTGAAATCGGTATGTTATGTCTATTGTCTGTCTTGGAACCCTCTGACTTGGAATTTGCTGTTACAATTTGATTAGCCAGTCATGTATATTGAATCCGATGGTTTCCATGTTATACCTCCCAAATTAAAGTCAAACCACATTAAGTCAGGGTTCTCTTTTGTTGAGCTCACGTATTACTTATAAAAGTACTTAAAATATATTCTTGAATAGGTGAGAGTAGGTACATCTCGCATATCCTCAACTTTATAGGTTTATTATGTATTGCTATGTTAATGCTCAGTCAAATGTCTTCACATTTACTATCATAATTATTTAATCGACATGAGTAAATTTTTTTAGATACGGCTGTCGATACACCGCCCCCTGATTTTTTTACTATGGAAAAACCTAATGTGGTGAAAGAAATAGAGTTGCTTTCAAATTGTAGAATAACAAATTGTCAAGTCACAATTATAACCAGTGGACCGAATAAACTAACACAGAGACTACATACCAAGTAGCAGATATAACATATAATTTTCAAACACATACTTATTTCAGGCGTGATTATGTACCTTGAAGAATCGTCTTTAGAGCGTAGCGATGACGCGCCATTTCAAACTTTGACTTAAATAATCGTGATTATTAAGGTAAAAATCATTAATTAGCACAAAACAGAGTAGATTCAGCTGCTTCTATATAGTTAAAATCATCTTTAAAGAAATAAAACATTAAGCGTTTCTATATAGAAAATACAATTAAAGTCTCGTTAACGCTAATGGTTGGAACTTAACAGAACTCTATCACTAAGGTCACTAATCACGAAATCTCAGAAACTAAAAGTAGTAGGGGTTTCAAATTTTGGATGCAGGTTCTTTTTAGGACGTAGGTGCTCACTAAGACGGGATTTATCGAAATTCGATTCTTCAGAGGATAAATTAGGGGATGAAAGTTTTTATGGATTTTTCTCATTTCTGGACTTAAAACTAGATCACGCGGGCGAAGCCACTAGCGGAAGGCTATAAGGATATATTTTTTTAAGTTTATTTTCATTATCTATTTTCGTAACGTTAACTCACCTCACTGATCTTGTGGAAATGATTACGACCGAAAATAAATACTCTTTGCTTTCTCTTATTTTACCTAGAATATATTGAAAGGTAATAAAAAACAATATTCATGTATGGGAACACGTATCGAAACTCACGGGAAACTATAAATCCGTATGTAACAAGAGGATATTTCTTCCTTCCAATGTTGTTTACGGATATTTCGGTTGTTTATTTAAATATTCAAATATTTAATTTAAAATAATTTATATGTAATACTCATACGAATTAACATGACCCCTGATAAAAACAAAATTTCGTTATTTTACAAAATGCTAATGAGAAACGCATTTTTAATGCAACAACACTGCCTCCTATGCACAGATAATAGTAACGGATATTATTATAATAAAATTAAAAGAAGAATTCGATATTTTCCGAAATTTTTGTTCGAGGAGAAATAGAATAAGTCCACAGGTTAATTTACTACAAGTTATACAAGACTTGATAGTTTTGCTCTATAATTTTAAACAGGAGTAAACATAATGTCGTTTGGTTTTAAGGTAACAGATACATTCACAATATCTATTTACTGAAATAAAATAATCCTCTAAAAAAATTATTAATGCAATAACGAGTTTGTCATTTTTAGAGTTCCATACCTAAAAGGTAAAACGGAAATCTATTACTAAGACCTCGCTGTTCGTCTGTTCCCAGGTTGTATCTCTTGAATTGTGAAAATTAGGCAGTTGTAGTTTTCTCAGATGATGTATTTCTGTTGCCGTTATAAAAACAAATATAAAAAAATAGAATACGATAAAAATTTAAGAGCCATATTACATTACAACTATGATTTTGCGTAAAATGCTAAATTTTAGTGATCTCGATCTCAGTAACAAAAATATATTAATAATTTAGACTTATTGAATAGCGCAGAATATCTCTTGCCATATTTTGTAGGGCCCTTGCTTACAGAAATTTTGCTTAACTTGTTAATCGAACTCAAAATAGCAGAAAACGATTTTCGTAAAATGCGCAAAGACATTTTTTTGAGCTCCTGGATTGAGCTACTGTTCTAAACAAAAAATTGAATTATATTTATAGTCGTATAGTTTGTAGTGACTTCGAAATTTTAAAATAAAACTAATTAAACATTAAAAAATAATCATATTATAACCCAAAAAACTTCAAATATTGTTTGAAGTCAACTGTGAATTTTTCCTATCTACGATAATATAATGGAACTAAATTTATACAAGAATAATGACTACTTCATAAAGAATTAAGAATTTATAATTTTTAAGCATAAACTTTTTATCTTATTTCAATAAAAACGATAAATGTTAATGCAAAATTACTATACATGCGACGCACCGGCCGTCCGAGCCCCCATCCGATCTGGCTGATTCGGTCGAAGATTCGTTGCCCTTCAGGGAACGCAACCAACTGTCCAAGGCGGTGTTTAGTCAGTACGAGTCTGATACCACACAGTTCACTGCCTTCTTTCCCCGTTGGGAGGGTTGTTCAGAACCTCAAAGGTTGAGCGCCGAAAAAACACCGTCTGTGCTCAGTATTGCGCGAGCGCTACTCAACATTGGACTTACATACATCGAATTTCTCAGTATAATAGCACGCCGAGCGAGCGATAGTAACAAGCCCGGTGCATATTACTATGGGTGTAAAATTTATTTGGCCTTTTTGTGACTTTGTTGCATTTCGTATTTTTAAATAAATTAGACCAAATGGTTTTAGTTGAGATTATTGTTTTTGAGTTGCTCGGTGGCGTAGTGGAAAAGCGATGCGGCACGCGATCGTTATTAATGAGCAATTTTCGCAAGGGTCGGTCACGGGATGACTGATCAAAAAATTATTATTTCGAACTCCGTGATTCGGAAGGTACGTTAAGCCATTGGTCCTGGTTGCATTTGCAGTATTTAATATCGTCCAATTGCAGTAGGCTAGCGTGGAGGGTCATAGAACATTCTCCTTCACCATTTATAAGGAAGGTCTTTGCCTTAAAAGTGGGTTAATATAAAAATAACAAACAATGTATTTTTTGTGAGTGGTCAATTAAAAAAAACACAGAATAGAACGACTCATAGTCGGGGCCCCATGAGAAGATTTGATTGGTAAAATTTGAATGGGCCCCGACTATGAGTCGTTCTGTTCTGCATTAGAATTTATGATTTGTTTTATGTATGTATCGATTATAAAATTATTTCAATTGTGTAGTTATTTAGTATTACTTAACAGAATTCTAAACTACTGGGCTTGTTTCTTTCTGTTTAATTTTTATTTAAGTTAATTTTTCATATATTTTTTTAATTCATTTTCACGTAGTCGGGTTCTTTGTTTTTCTACAAATTATTTATTTTTATTTTATACTTTTTAGATACGATTTGTTGACTTCGTTATAAGATGGTAAATTTCGCAATCTAGTCATTTTAATGAGGGAGTTCAAATCGTGGGGATTATAAAGTGACTTGCAGTGTTCTAAACTACCGATGATTACACCCTCTAGAGACCTAACTCGGCTCAAAGCTACATATGCTTGACCTTAAGCAAAAATGCGTGAACTTAAGTCAGCCACAGCTCGGTCCAAAGTAGTTCCTTGGAGTTTGTGTATAGTTAAACCCTAGCACAATATCAATGGCGACATTTTTCGCTCTAATTTACCCTGTCGGTAATATTAAACTCCAATGTAAATTCTAACTAGTTTTATTCTAATAAAATAAAAGACTAATCAATTTCTTTTCAATTAATGTCATCTAAGTCATTTATCGTATCATCGTCATATAATCTGATTTAAATTTATGACTCTCCTAAAAACCCTATCGCTCACCTACCCTACTTTCTTAAATGGTGAATTCTTTTACAAGTTATGGTGGAATAAAAAACACTCTAACATACTTATTATACTTAATATAAATCCTAAACATTATATACTCCTTTTCTTGGTCAGTCGTGTAAAAATGGGCAGTAATAGAGATAACGAAGCACTCCATAGAAATACTAAAAGAATATACAAAAATTGGGGAAAAGTATCAAAATATATTGCTTGTACTTTCAACATAGTATTGTCAGAGTATATTAGAGTACATTGAATTCATACATACGTACCGAAAAAGGTTTGTATCTGAGCGCGCTTGTGCGTAAGCATAGTCGCACGAACACACTAATAAAATTGTACCTTAAAACTACAAATTCAAAGATTTATTTTAATTTGAATAGAAAATATAACATTTCGTACTTGTCGAAATATGCGATTTTTTTCTGTACTTTGTAAAAAGTCAAATATGTGCTACAGACAAAAGTATTTAAAGATTTTTTCTGCCTATTATTTGATACTCTTACTTTTATAAAAATATTTAGATATCAAATTTGAAGATTTGAAATTTTGTGTGAAGAAATAGTTAACAGTATAAATTTTTTATTTTATTTTATTTCAATAAATTGAACTTTATCCTTTTCGACCTTAATTTATTAAATTGTATATGCCCTTGATGATATGTTCTCATGTTAGTAAGTAAGTTTTATAAAGATAGGGAAACAAAATAATAATTGGATTTAACGATTATTTATAATAGGTATGTTTATTGCCAATATTAGATGCACATATAATATTAAAAACGTCTACACAAAACTTCAAAACAGGAACCTAAATCATAAAATTCTTTAAATTTTTACATTTTTTAAATCAATTGCAATTAATTAAAACTTAACGACCCTTTATAATTCCTTGTGTTTGTCCAACCACGGCCACAGCTGGACCAGCTTTTATTATGCCATCGCGAATATGTTGTCCAATTTTCTCCTGAAACAAATAAATCAGTTGATGATTTTATCTAATGAAACTATTGTTGCTATTCGTAAATTCTAGGAGTTTTGATACACAGTTTCATTTCAATTAAATGAATATTTTTGTTTTTGGCACCTTTAGATTCAAAACAAATACATTTTTTAAAGGACAGTAATAAAAAAGTTTGCTTCTTATACAATTGCTATTCAATTTCTTTGTGATTAATATAACCTTTTACCAATAATGACACTGACAGCGAAAATTTTTACTTGTTTTTAGTATCAAGTTTTTTAGTCTAATGTCAGAGTCTAAGGGATTTTAATTTTAAACAGTTATATACTTTTTCAAATAGATGTGATATTATATGATGAAAATGAACTGGTCACTGGTCATTTCAAACTACTAAGGCAGCTTCCAAAATTCAATGGAAAAGTAAGATGACGTTCAGAATTATCCGATCGACCTTTTTTGCTAAGAAAGACAAAGAGATGCCAGATGTTTACCGTCCCGAAACCGAGCTTTGACCAAACTCTTGGAAGATTTCTCGCGCAGTAAGAAATATAGATAGAATATATACATCACTTTTTCAATCTAGCACGATTGAGAAATCACGCGTAAACGACTTTAGGTAACTTCTTTGAGCATATTTATTCGTTTTTTTTTGTGGTTTCCTTAAGTGCCATCTTTAACCCATTACTCTTTAAAAATAATTTATAAACACAAATTATTATCTATGGTCTAAATGCTTTTTAAATCTATATTCAGACATCACTGACCACCAGGAAATATGGAAAAAACAGTACGTGCGAAAATAACTGTAAAATTGTCACTCTCATTGTAAGTTATTCCCAACGTGTCTTACGCTCGTTTTTGATATAACTGAACATTCTGCTCGATAATTGATTCAAACCTGCTCTAAAAAGTAAGTTTATGTTTATGTTAAAACTCATTTTTACAGTATGATACTACTTCGAAAAGTGAACCATGGTGTTCTTCATCAAATCAAAAAAATGATGTGGATGTGAATGTGTGAATGTGAAGTGAATACGTATAATACAAAGTGGTGATTTAGGTCGAATGAATCAGTCCATAAGCCTGTACCATGTGGGTATCAAAGATAAATGGCGTAAGTTATTTTTACCATTCAGGTGGATATGTCGGTTTCTAATACCTGGCGCTTGCATATTCTAGCCTGTACGAAAAATAAAAAAATGAGGCTAGTCAAATTGCTTTCAGAGGATCTATTGCAAGATCTTATTTGTCGAACTAAGAAAAAACATACAAAGGTCCTCATCGTCGTTTTTGTGGTTAAGTAATGAATTATAAATTCGAATTATAAAAGGCTTGTTATTTGACATAACAGAGGTCTTTGGTGTTGTTAAATGTTTCGAAACTTCTTGTGTAGAGCGACCGTGTTTTGAAATGTTTCACTCCTGATCCGCCCATTTTACAGGCCATATTTCCAACATTTTTCAAATAAACTTTTTTTTTTACATTTTTGCTTACATTACTTCTTTGACACTGTATAATTACAGTTATAATAAAAAAATCCAAAAATATGCGGTAGTTTTACTATGGGCGTTAATGGGTTAAGTACAGTCGAAAATATAGTTTTATGTATATTTCTAAATTTAATAAACTCCCTATTTATGTATTATATTGACGACCTTCGTAGCCGAGTGGTTCGCACAGCAGTGATTAGCTCTGAGGTACCGGGTTCGATTCTCGGTCGGGTTTATAAAGCAGAAAATGAACTTTTCTTTATACTCTCGAGTCTGGGTGTCTGGCCGTCATTTTTATGACGTAAACGGTTTAAAATTAGTACCGTTAACAAATAAACACTGATTGATGAATTGATATGAGTTGTGTTGAGATCATACATCATTTTTGGTATGCTTTTGATGGTTTCGAAAGTTTTGTTAAGTTTTGTTGTTACTTGTTATGGTTGAATTAAAAAAGCAAATGCTATTATAATTTAAGTAACACAATATGTAAACATAATTGCACCAACAATAAATATATCTAATGACTCACATTTGGTTTTGTATAAAAATGTTTTTTCCGTTTGTTATTTGCGTTATTACAAAGTAAATGTTTTTTTTTTTCATAATTTATTATTTTCCATCCACCTCAATATTTACATATATATTGATTCTTCTCTACAAAAACATGTAATAAATTAACAAACTACGATTTATTAAATTATCATAATCTTTTGAGTATTATTCATAAATATTTCAATATTTAATAAATAATTTATTTCTTGCCTATTTTGCTATCTATACTTTCACACGGGTGTTATTTAGACAAGGTTCCAGCGCATTAGCAATTTACGTTTACCTTAGAATATTTATTGTAGGTAATAAATAGAGACAAAATGGTTACAGTGATTAAATAAATTTCACTGATTTAAAGCTAACAATTTGAAATGTAAATTACTTGAGCATAACAAAGGCATATTACCTAAGCGTCTTTCGAAAAAGTATTTCATAAATAACTTTCCGTTTTCCCATAACTGTTCAGAATAATAATGATAGATTAAGGCGGCTTGTTGTCCACAATATGGCGGCTTGTTCCGGTAAAAAAAGTTTTAAATTAACTTTCAAAAATATTCACGGAAATAGTTTATTCAAGTAGGTAACATCTGTTTCACAAAAAATGAAAAGGTATTAAAAAGAGGGTTAATTCGTAGTTTGGTTTTGAGTTTATGATATTTAGAAAGACACAGTGAAAGGCGGTAGGTAAATAAGTCCACGAAGAAAAATTCGCCTAATTCCAGATTGTTCTTATAATTTTTCTGAAAACGAATATTTCTTCGGAGAAAGTGCTTTTAGTTTCATAATAAAATGTGATATATGTAACGTCGAAGGCGGGGTATTTAATTCCTATTACTTGTTAGTTTTTCATTTATTATTATTCATTTAATTTCTTAGCATGATAATAATATTTAATATTATAAAAAAGGTTAGTACCAGTTCTAATCAAGACAAATAAAACAAGATCTAACTCAATGGGGTGGTTTCGTTTAATAACAGAATCTCTCATTGCTACCTTCATCCTTCGTCATCACATCAGTTCCATTCTGTAGTGATGTTATATTTTCATCCAAGTTATATCTAGTATTCGGTGACGTGATTGACATAAATTCATTAGGTCTGTTGGGGTGGATTGCGTCCACCTCACAGCATGACGTCATACGTCACCTTAATTTTATAAAACCTGGAATATCCCCGGTTCTATTTAGAATAACGACTTTATTATGTTTATTTATTGCTTTGAATTAGTTAATATACCTATATTTACTCAAATTCATTACATTTTTACTACTACATTTTTTTGGTCTGTAGAATTTGTTTTGCCCATCAAAAAATATAAGACCCATCTTTAGCTTGCAAGATCGAACCCACACTAACTTATACGGCAAGTCAAAGAAAAGCTTGAAAAAAGGAACCAGAATAGTCAGAAAAGCTGACATGGAGTCGTTTTCTTTCACATTTTGTAATAAATGAAAAAAATATTACTCACAATTTTTTTCCATCCTTTCCATCGTGGCTCCGGCGCACCAGCTACCATGGATACTACCATGAAACAAGCGAACACGAAAAACAAAACTTTTCCGAAGTCCATTTTTAAATTTGGAATACAAAATGAATAAAATATTATTAGAATATGTAACTACTCAGAATAAGTGCGGTACGATGTAGTGGCATTTAGGAAACAATTTTTCTTTTTTATACCTTTTCTATTAAGATAGTGTAAAAGTATTATCTATAGCATTTTAATCTGTATGCGTTTGTTAATAAGAATTGATTGCAATTGAAGAGTTTTCTGGGGTAAGCCACTTAAGTAGAGTGTTTGCTTTAATTATAATCAGGTTGATCCCCATTGAATTATCTCGCCGATTACTTATTCAATGATAAAGTGAGTGTTAAATTAGATGATGATATCTTTTGCCATTTACTTTATTGTATCATCGTTACATGTTTTACTTTAAGTATTTTTCAACGAGATAAAAACAGGTTTTATTTCTAAAACTAAATTTCATAAAACCTTCATTAGTTGAACTACGCACTGCACTGAAATTTACCTTGCATTTTCTATGACTTTATTCAGACATAAAAACGTTTTTTAACATATTTCTAATGTTGTGTATATTATAATACAGCGATTTCGTGTTGTCGACATGAAGTTATTTCCAATTTTTTTTTTGTTATTGCATGTAATATGACATATCGAATATTAATAATGTATTTTAACTTCGAATCCTATCATTTATTTGATTGATCGTGGTAATGTAAGTAGGCATTAACTTACTTAAAAAAAAAAACATGAAAAAAATATACTAATTAAAAATGAAAAAATGCTAATTGATCTATATGCTGAATAAGACAGTCAATCTCATATTACATAAAATCTTAGAAAGACAGACAAGACAATAACGAAAGAAAAAATCCGATGTTAGCAACCCCCAGACTTTAAGTTAAATCCTGATGTAGAATCGAAATAAGTAAGCGTAGATTAATCGGTGTTGGTTGAAAGATTTATTGCCGCTTCTGCTGGTGTGTTTATTTGTGGGTAGCCGGTGATCGGTGTTCGTCAAGATAGCAGACACAGCAATGAATTAGAGGTTCTTGTGTACGTCTATAAATTGTGAGTAAATAGTGGCAAATTGCATAAAATAGTGACACTAAATTATGAGATATCGGAATATCTTAATGTGCGTGCTTGCTAAACGTGTAACACGTGCAGAACAAACTCCATATTTTTAAACTTTATAATTGTATATTTTTTTTAAAAATCCTTGTATTGAGTCCATTAATTTAATATCCATATTATAGTATTTGAAACAAAATAATGATATCATCAAATATAATGTCGTCGCACAGCCGGCATAATTAATTTTTTTAACGTTACCTATCTAAGAATACTTGGGCTACTAAGACAATTCTAACGATACATCAGCTATATTATTCCGTTCAGCGGTTCTTAAGATTTGAGGTAATTTAAAATATCATATAGATACATATATACAAGTTAAGCGCGAACAATATAAAACTTCTTTTCAGGCTAGAAAAAAAAAAGAAACTATACTACGAGTAAATAAAACAACTATTTTCGTTACGTATTTTTATAAAAGGTACTTCGCTGTTATATCCATTCTCTGTTTGTTTTATTTGGATCGTTTATTTAGTCTATTTCTATACACAATCTATAATCCTACTAGAGCCCAATTTGAAGGCGGTAAGTATACAAGAAAAAAAATCTAAATCCTATTCTTTGAAAAAAAAAATCCTCTATTAAAATAATACACATAAAGAGCCCCAGTAGATTAATAAATGAAAGCAACATGATGACAACGTAAATTTTGTTGTACTAACATCAATCTCCATAAAGGGAGAGAATGTTATATTTGCTTGTAGCTACTAAATAGCATTACTTTCAGCTCTACCACATAACTTGAAGCCTTGATTAATTATTCACAATGTAACCCTTATTCATCTGACAGATCAACTGTCAGTAGACCAATCAGGATTAGTTTCTCCAATACTTTGTCAGCCACATGCGTTGTTATCTAGACGGTCGCTATATCTCTAGCCATAGCTATATAATGTTTTATTCATTTTATAAAATGTTGTTGTAGTTTTCTGAAATATTAAAAACTTAAAGTTGGACTTTAATTTATTTAAAGAAGAATAATTTTGTTTGTTAACATTCTTCTTCTTCTTTCGTGTCAATGGCAACCAAAACTAAATGTCACCGGCCCAGAACTCCGCCATTTTTACGGCGCTATCTGCAGCCGTCATGAAATCCTCCTGCGTACAGGTGTAGGGGCAAGCGGGGCAACATATCAGGTGTGGAGTGGTCTGAGGCGTAGTACCACACCTGCACGCAAGGTCTGCAGTATTAGTAAAACCCCACCTGGACCGATTGTCTTTACTCCGGCCAACCTGAGTGCGGAGTCTATTTAAAGATTTCCACACCGGTCTGGGGAGGTCGTAGCCAGGCGGAAGTTTCTCCTGGATTGACACAAACGGGGAAGGCAAAAGGGCGGAACCCAACCACAGTTCACGCCTAGCCAAAGAGGCCTCGGAGTTGATAGGCTCGGTGCACTTGTAGAAACTATTGCGACTCTTCAGCCTTTTAGGGACAGACGAATAGCGATGCATAGGGTGCCGCGGGTCGGAATCAAGCTTGGCCCTTTCGATGGAGCTTGCTATGGCCCTGCGAACATATGGTGGAGCAATTCCAGCCAGCGGGTACAGCATTTGCACGGGAGTCGGCTTAAGACAACCTGTTATAATGCGGCATGTGTCGTTTAGTGCTGCATCCACCTGTCTTGCGTGGGCAGATCGGTTCCAAACAGGACAGGCGTACTCTCCTGCGGAGAAACTGAGTGCTAGTCCAGTCATCCGCAAAACCCCAGGCGACGCACCCCAGTGCGTTGTCGTCAGTTTTTTCAGGAGTGTTAACATTAAAAGAAGTTTAATGTTAACAAACAAAATTATTCCGAAAACTGAAAAGAAATAAAAAAAAATTACAAAGTTAATATATTCATTTATAAAATCAATAAAACCAGTTTTTAATGCTATGGCTAGCGTTATAGCAACAGACCTGACTATTTACTGAGCTAATAATAACCGTTATGTGTATTTTCCTTATTCGATATTAATTTAAAATTTTCCTATTATGAATGTTTAGTTAGGAATCTAGTAAATTATTGCAAGTATTGGTTTACTTGTAAAATATACTTGAATATTTAAAAGAATTTATTGTATTGATTCTCTATAAATTTTATGAATTCTTTAGGAAATGATTTATTTAGGAAAAAAGTAGTTTTCAGAATAAAAGGAGATACAAATAATTTTTTAAGTTTTTTTTCTGATGTAATAAAAAATAATTAGATTAAATTGAAAATAATTAAGTGTATTTCTTTTAAGGCATTTTTGTATTATCTTGAACCAGTGATCTTGTGGAGATATCTTAATCAAAAATTTAAGGTGCATTTAATTGAAGGATTCCCTTGATCATGTTCAACTTCCATTATCATTTCCTAGATATTTTCTCGGACCAAAGTTTTCGTCAAGACAAATCAAATGAACAGAATCTCGATGGGGTTGTTTAATTTCATAGGTCACATGGCTACCTACTCGCTCCATCATCATTCAAAGAGCATTAACAGATCGGTTCCATTCCATATTAATATTGCACTTGTCATCCAAGTTACCTACATAAATATAAATGCAAAATAAGAAACCGGGAAGTATATTACATTTAAATGAGTAATTAATCATTGTTACATTTTGTTTCTTTTTTTTAAATTTGAAAATTTCAGTTTTTTTTCATTAATTATGTGTTATTGTCCTAGAACGAAAATTGTCCTCTTTGATAACGGTCCCAGGTCACCGTTTTGTGATTAAAAATATTGTTTTACCATCTAGCGATTGTTAATTTAGTTGTTTCTGTTTTAGGTATATAATTACTTCCTCTACGCGTTTCTTATTGAATGTAAAAAGTGATTTGATGTTAGATATATCGGTAATATTAATAATAAATTGAAACACAAAACAGGCGTTATTTTCTGCAACTAAAATTATATTCTAATTTTAAAATAAATCTTAAGATATAAGAGCAAATAAAAGTAGGAGATGTAAGATGTCTACGTACCTACCAGGTAACTTGTAAATGGCGCCACCATGATGTACGAGAGTTATCAAAGTAATTTTATTACTAATAAATATGTTTTTATGGCACAGGGAATGAACCTTTGTGACTAATGCCGAGAATAAATGAATAATTACAGTTATACACGATAATAGTAATTATGATCTCGGGCTCTCGCCGTTATCTCTTCCGCAATGATGACAGTTCCGCAGTCTTAGTTCAGTACAATAGATATAAAAAAAAATCCTTGATTTTGACGGATTGCATAAAGTATAATATGATTTGATGTTATAAAGAATTGTTGGGTTTCGACAAAAATCAAGTTATAGTCTAGTTCTTTTTTTTTATGAAACTAAAATATTGATATATAATTCTATCCTGAAATACAATGCTAAATAAAGAAAATCGCCAATCACTTTAAAATTAGGTCACCTCTATAACTTTGGTTATTTAGTTGTTCGGGCCTATCTAGAGCCCTCGAATTTGAGTGCTTACATCGAATAGGTTCCGAAGCTATTGGACCTATTTTAAACATTATTTTACAAGACAAAAAACTACTTTATACACAGGGCATAAACTATAATTTACACGGAAAAACGGCTCACATAAAATCGCTTATTTATAAGTTTACCTAAAGCAATTTGTTATATGTGATCTAACTAAAGTGCATTTAAATTAATATTTTTAACATGATTTAACGTGATTACATATATTCTTCTCGTAAATTTTATAAACAGCCCATACAAGATTTGTCCCTTCAAATAAAATAAATATAATCTTAAGTAATAAGGCTCACTTATTTATTTAGCCTCTTTTATTATATAAGTTTATTATTTTCATGACATGCGTACTATTCCATAATTTTATTATTATTGTGACATTGACATCTTCTTATTGTAATTTAAGATTAACTAAAATGACATTGTTTTTTCATTTCTTTTTATTGTTATGTTTAACTTGCTGGTGTGTTGGATATATTTGTCTGTAAGTCAGCATGTAACTAAATAAAATAAATAAATTACTCCTTTCATACGCGATTTTCTGATATACGAGTATTTTAGAAGAAGTTACGCAATAGTTAATCAAAGGCTATTAAATATAAAAACAATATAAAAAACAGTTTACAATATTAAAAGAAACCTGTGATAATATTTATTATGTAAATTACTGAGGTGAAAACCCTAACAAACATTTGTTATCAATGTATTCTATTACATGTTCATATATGTCACCTTCAAAAAATATTGTAATACCTACCTTAAATAAATCTTTAATAATTATCATTTATCTTTGAATCGTTTAAGGAAGAAGAAGTGTATGTGAATATTGTGATAAATTATGAATATACTTATTAATACTGATACGTTATAAAACTTTGTGTAACGTTGTCTTAACAGGGTGTAACATTTTTCTACAATATGTTACAGAACGTTGAGCTCTTTTAAAATACATGTTTAGTAGTTACATCCGTGTCATTCCGGATATTATGCGATTTTTAATCAATATACAGAGTGATTTAAGAGGACCTTCGTATTATAATACGAAGCCGCTAGCGGAAAGCTAGTAAGTATAATATAAATATTCTTACATTGATTCAAATCGTTGTATCAAATATCGTGTCTGATATTAATTTAAACGTTATATTTGAGGTCCAGGTTTACTTGTCGGGGTTCACTGTCCAATTGCATAAAATGTTAGGACATAATAAAATATGGCATAACTTTGTTTGTCCTAATTATATTTTATTCTATATTTTAACATAACAACATTTATGCAACATCCAAAAGTATAAATTTAAAAACTTGTACATGGCGCTCGCAGCACGTTCGCTTTGATCGCTCGACTCGCTTTTTGTTCTGATCAAAATTCTATTCTAAGATATTTGGTTCCTTTTTGTCATCTAAAATAGTTATGCAAAAACGGAAAAAGTATATCTATACCAATATTATAATGAAGAAAATTTGTTTGTTTATATCGAGTAGGCTTCGAAACTAGTGGACCAATTTTAAAAATTCTTTCACCTACGGGAAACTATAACGGGAAACTATACCGGGAAACTATACCGGGAAACTACGCATCATATGCGGTAAACAGGCTTTATTTTATCCTGAAAAACTGCAAATAAAGGTGTGAAAATGGGAGTGGAAATTTGTGTGGGGAATTAAAACGTTACCTTAGTTATCATTATTTACTATTCAACTTTTCATTGTAATAACATCCGTGTCATTATATGAATCGATATCCAAATAAACTGTTCCCTACGGACTACGCGAGAGAAACTAGTTAAAAATAAGAACATTAGGTATGTCAAAAGAAGATTAAATGTAGAAAATTAACTTTTATTTGTTGTCTCGTATCCATGTATTGCAAACTTTGTTGTTTCTGATATTCCATAATGCGAGAATTTTAGCTACTTCTCTTGAAATCTGAGCAATGTATGTGAATTACATGTTGATATTTATTAATATTCTTATTTATACTGCCGATGTTATTAATTTTATATTGTCATCGAGAAGTAGTAAATAAGTAGGTGACGCAAATAAGTTTTTATGGTGCGATAAAGCTAGTATTCCCTTAGAATCCATTAAGTTGAGACCTACTAAGGAGCAATATGGCGCAGCAATTTCGAATTAACGTAATAAAATGTTTCAAGTTTCAATATTAAATACATAATGAAATTTCAATATTGTTTTTTTAGTTCTAATATTTGGACTAAGCTTTTAATAACCTTATAAGTACCCAATTGTTTTTACGAAAATAATATCAACATAACACCACCATTAATAGTCTTGAACGGCTTAAAAGCCCGAGGAGTTTCAAATTGTTCGTAGGCTTATTTAATACAGATTTGGCGGTATTGCCGTTACCACTTATATCACATAAATAAAAACAAAATGTATATATTATTTATAACGGGAAGAGTAAGCTCTTGACCTCAATCTAGCCCAAGGACATGAATGAGATCTAAAATGAAACGAACTTGCCCAGAAGGAACCTATTCACTCTTACTTTAAATAGGTCTGAGTTATATGCACTCGGGCATATAGACGCTTGCAGTGCTTTCCACTACTTTTTGGCAGTGCGCAGTAAAAAATATGAAGAATATCGTTTTTTGCGGTACCGGTTGGAATATCTACCAAATGGATAGTATCCCGCTGTTCGTCTGGATTGTCGATGATAAAACGGTGAAGGCGGAATGAGCTCGTGCAACTTCTGATTATATTCCCCATAGTATATCCAATAAAAGACGGACAGGCAGGCAACATTACGCCGATGGTCTACACTGTGCAGCTTTGATTAAAAAACAAAAAAATCTCATTATAGTTTGATTAATTATATGTGATATATGACAATTTTATGGTGTGATATTTTTGAGTGAATTTTTTTTACAAAATTCCTATGAAGTTTAAAAAAATATGCAATATTTGATTTTCGACTTTTAATTGTTATTTTATAGGTAGAATCTTTTAATATGAGTTCCGACGCGGAAACAACAATGTATTTTGATTTAATAAATATGTCACATCTTAGAAAAAAAGAATTTTAATTTGTAATACAAATTAGCGATTTTATATGAAAATTTGGTAGCCCTTAAAATTAAACTTGCACACAAATCCAACCATATTATATTTGCGCACCAACGACGTTGTAATTTCATAAACAGTCGTACACATTCTTAATTATTATATTATTAACCTCAAAGGAAATTTTGTATTTTACATGCGAAAGTTTGTACAGTCAACTATGCCACTATAATGCTTTTACCTTTGCGCTTTAACGTCAACTAAGTAGAGTTTCACGGACGAATTCGTTAATAAGATAAAGATATTTATTTGTTCTAACGTTCCGCAGCCTATAATTATGTTACAATTGGCTAACATCAATCATAGAAAGTTGTCCCAACGCCTATTGCAAATCTATTGCTTTGACTCTAGATTTTGCTATGTTGAAAACAAGTAAAATCTAGACCTCCTTTTTATATACGAGTAATTTGTGTATATTTGTTTTATTATATCTGGTGTTTTGATGACAAATAAAAACTTTATGTAACAATGGGGAACTTAATTTACTAAACTCTTCCAAATATCTTGAGTGTTGTTCTAAAAGTAATAACAGAAAACGAGTATAAATAATCTTTGTATGACTGTTTTGTCGTAGCAATCTCAGCATTTGATGACCTCTTAACATGAAGGGGAATTATTAACAGTATCACAAAATCGGGGCTTCCCAATGCCGCATGAACCCCGTTATCTTTTCACCGAGAGTTAACTGTGTGCGGTTAAATTTAAACGTCATCGACGTTTATAACATTTAACGATTGGTAATAAAACTCATTTTATATTGAGCCACCAATAAACACCTGCAGATGGGTAATATATATATTGTCGAGTTTTTAGTATTTAATATTGCGAGCTTTTTGCAGAGCATCATTCGTTCCAAAGCGTTTGCGTTCGAAATACGAAATTGAACATTAAGAAGTCTTTTGTTATTAAAAATGAATTTCGCTAAGATTTTATTCTTTGTCTTCGCTATGTTCCTTGCGACATCGACTGTATCGGCTGCGCCAAAGTGGAAGATTTTCAAAAGACTTGTAAGTACCTCATACCTATAACTAGTTAATTTTGGGAGATGCCGCTACTAAATTGTACGTCAGTGCCTTATAATATACTAAATAAACACTATAGCATTGTTTATATAGGTTCGTACGCCGGTTTCAAGACGTTGCCATCTCTGAGATCCCGGGTTCGATTCCCAGTTCTATTCTATATTATCTCTGGTTTGGGTGTCGTGGTAAATTCATTGATACCATCAGTCCGTCCATTGTCCGTAATACGGGCTTAGCTACTCACCTTAGAATCAGAACAATGTATGTGATGTGGTCTAATATCTATTTATTTATTATTATTTATATATAAATATGAAACTAAGATTTTTGTGAAAGTGATAGTATTTTTGCAATCTATGATTTTCTGTCACTAGTTTATTTATTGTATAAAGTACTTATATCAGAGTGACTAACTGTACCTGCATTATTTACATTTTAATATAACCTTAATTTTTGTTCGATATAAACATAGCGACTATCGAAAATATAAGTGTATATTTAAAATCATTTTTTGAGATAAGCTTTATTAAAAAATTACATAAGTATGATATATGTTATAAGCTCGTTTTTTCCCGTTTCATTCATATTAGAACCTCTTGCCAAACTTCATTACTTGTAAACATATATGTCATTATTAAGCTTCAGAAAATAATTCTGTTTCTTTTTTTCTTACAGGAGAGAGTCGGACAAAACGTGAGGGATGGTATCATCAAGGCGGGTCCAGCGGTCGAGGTGGTTGGCCAAGCGGCGTCTATTTACAAATTGGGATGATTTAGAAGAAACACAACTATAACAAATTTAAATACAGACTGAACCTCACTATGTTAAGTTACTCATAAGATATTTATTAAATAAATAAGACTGTTTTGAATATATATTATTTTTTTTATTCCCTACATTATATTTACACACGAAAGAAATCGTCAAACTGCCAAGTTGAAGCCTACTCGTCTCTTATTTAAATTCGATTCTATTATACTAAAATAGCTATTCTATTTTTCGGAGCCTAGAAAACACCAAAAATACTTTAATTAAATTTAATTCTTTTAAATTTAAAACATTTCATTTGTTATCAATAAATACATTTACAAAGTTAAACAACATTCAATAAATAAAAGGAAAATGAGATGACATGACCATTAATGAGACAGATATTTAAATACAGCGTAAATAGAGCGTTAAGTTTTTGTTTCTTTAATTATTTTCAAACTGTTAGGATTATGGTAAAATTTCTCATTAATAATATCAAATAAGTAGAATACTACCTCCATAGTTGAATAGTTCGAATGCTAGTTTCAAGATGTCGCTATCTCCGAGGTCCCGGTCGGGTCAATGTAGATAATGGACTTTTCTACATTGTCTCCGATCTGGGTGTTGTAGTACCTTCGTTGTCTCAGTTACATCTTGGAATCTGAGCAATATATGTGATATTGTCTAATATATACTTATACATAAAATTTTCATTATAAATAATGATTACGAGAAGAAATTCAAATGTTGGACTCTTGAAACTAATAAAATAGAATGTAGATACTTTCCGAGGCAAGCAGTAGTTAAGACAGAACTCCACCATCAATCATTATAAGGTCAGAGAAACAGTTATAGATGATCATGGAAGGAAGTCAAATATTCAGCAACAAAAACCAGGTTTTTAGGGATTCTATACGTAAGAACCCTGCTCAGCAGACTTGCGTGCCAAACCCTGTTTTTCAGAACTCTTGCAGATATGTCATCAGGTCCACTTACTTATTCGCGTCTAAAAGCTCTAATACTTGACGTACTTGTTTATTGTGAAATGTGATCCTTGGGATGGAAGAGTCACATCGTGGTAGGGTTGGGGGGATTTTAGAGCCAGCGTTTGGACACGAATTCTCCGCCAGTAGAGAAGTGAACAAATTTGCTTTCTCAATAGCGGTGTGAGCCAGTGAATCGTCAGGTTTTTACATTGGAGGTAGGTAGTTTCGACTGACTTTGACAAAAACCAGAACTGCTTGCTACCAGAAGGGTAAGCTGCCAATCTGGCCCATATATGGCTGACATGGTCGAAACCTGCCTTTTGGAGGACCCTTTTACAAGACTCGGCAGCAGATTTAAAGGCTCTCTTCTTGGCTTGGAACCTCTTGTTGATATACAATGAATCAATAGCAAAATACCTTTTCGCGTAAGTGATTTTGAACCAACAAAATTATGGATAATTTCCATCACTTTACCAGTCTACTAATTTCCAGGGAAAACTTCGTTTTTCTGAGGTATATATAAGGCTGTAACAACGTACCTACTAAATTTATATTACTTATATTTAATTATTTATTTTTGTCTTTTACTAATTTCATACTCATATTGCTTATCTGTGAAAAAAATGTTTGTTTTGCGGGGATCAAAGGCCACTACTGCTTCCACTATCTTAAGATTTAAATTCGTATCGTATTTATTGAAATCGGTAGGATTAAGACTAAGAATTAAGAAAATATTAATTCTTAGTCTTAATTTAAGTCTAAGAATATATTAATTCTTAGTCTTAATTCATACGATAAAGAAATTAAATGAATAAGAATAAATCTCTTTTCACTTTGTTTTGTGAAACTGCAAAGGAACTTTATATTTTAGCATATCAATAACCGCAGTGGGCAAGCACGTTGTGTTTGCCTGTGGATACAGCGGTAACACACCCCCGACGTGAGTTCAAGTGCGGTCAACTGATAACCTTGTAATTATGTCGTGGATACAATAGCGTTGAAACAATGAAGAAAGTCGAAGATCCTTAAAGTAGAACCAAGTATGACAGCCGATGAGTCAATGACTTATTTTAGTGACTTTTTTGCGTAAGAAACGTAGGTATCGTGTATATCTAGTGTAAATAAAAGGGATTCCTAATTGAATATAATTTAATACATTTCATTATCGTCATTACTATCCCAGTAATGTCCCCACTGTTGGGGCTCGGGCCTTCCCTATGGATGGAATCAAATAAGGAGAATGGGTCATGGTCCATCACGCGCGCCCATTGCGGTTTTGCGGGCGTAAACAACTGCAGGAGCAGCTAGGATCAAGAGCTTAACGTGTTTTGCGAATCACGGAGGAGCTCATTAACTGTGTTACTATTTCCACTTCTGGAAAAATACCTGGTTTTTCGTAGTAATGATAAAATATATAAAATTCGTTCAGCAATAGTTGTTTGACGGGCAGAGCACTCACTGAGAGACTTGCTCAACAATAGTAAAAATTGCGTATGTGGAAATGAAAATACTTGGAAACATCACGTGATTAATTTTTTTTTACATTTTTGACCCCTTGTAGGCACATGGTGAGCTTTAAGACAACTCTCCATTCTTCTTTCAATGTAATTTTTAATACGAACAAAAAATCTCAAATTTTGACGTCGCGTTCAGTATAATAAACGCGCGTCGAGGAAAAAAAACACGTGATATATTACTACACCGCACTTGCGATTTTCGTGATTTTTAATGACACCCCCCCCCCCTTTCGAGCCTCATGTGATTAACATTTTTGGAACAATAGATGGACTTACTGTTTGAGAGATCCTTTATTAGTGATCGGATATTATCTTATGAGACTATCACCCGGTTTCTGAATTGAGAATTTCAAGTTAAGCATGTCTCAAATTGTACTTTAACCATTTTAAACGTCACTTAAACAGGTTTTCGTTTCTGATTCTAGTTTTTTTTACTATCAGTTGATAGCAGTTTGATAAAATTTGCCCTGTGCAAAGTGAAAACTTAATTTATTGAGAATAATTAGCTGAGATTTTGTACTTTTCTCAATTTAGAATCCGGTCGTATATCAGAAATGCCAAAACTTTGTTATAACGTATACAACATACTACAATTAAAAAAGAATTGTTCTGCGACTAGCATTACATTTATAAAAACGAGACAACTTTAGTTTTTTGTTGGCTAATAAACTAGCTCTCGAGAGGTGAAGATGGAAAAAATAGAAACATGAGATTACACGCATCATCGTCATCAATATAAATATTAAATGCAAAATTGTAAAATTTTAGTAATGATGTTATCAAACTCTGTAACATCTGCAGTACGTTGAGCATAATAAAACGACAATGTCGTAGTACCTAAAGTGCTCATAAAAAGTCTTTTCCTACAAAGCACTTAAATTATATGTCAAATTATTTTTTTTACGTAGGTATTTGCATATGCTTAAGAATAAATTTGGTATAAAAGAAGACAATTTACTACAATGTCGCTTTGCAGTTTTTGACCCCTGAGGCTTGCAATTACCACTTTGAGAACCACTGGATTATATGAAGAAGGCCTCATAACAAAGGCCAAAGGTAAGTTGTTGAACCAGGAAGATGAAGTTCGGACCTTGCTGATGTAATTACAACCGATTCACTTTGAGTTTTGACTGCGTTTATCTTTGTCTTAATGGGAATATAATAATACAAAAAACAAGACAAGTACATCGACTTGCAGCGTACTTTTCGAGTCAATCAATTAAGTAATTTCGATGCAAATTCTTTATTCACCCTGGTCTGGGTGTTGTTTAGAGACGTATTTCGAGAATTTTATATACTCACTTTAGTAACTCAGCAATGTCCCTATGTGATGTGATGTTGTCTGATAATTATTTATACGTACCCAAAAAATCAATTATTTCTTTATATCATTCCTCATTTAGGTATATAATATTCATTTTATTTATTGGTATTATTTACCATGCAATAATTATTTTTTCCATTAATTTTATTAAAATTCACTAAGAGAGGAAAGTATTGTCAGAAATATATTTCTAATCTACCGATACGTAAGTTCAGTGACGAGAAAGTGAAAAAAAAAGAAAGAAATAGTATAAAAAGTCTTATAATTAATAAATAAATAGTATCTTAAGATTAATTAAATACAGTGGGATTTGGTATTAGCGTTTATAGCCTATGTCATTTTCTTCATCCACTCTTGTAGATAGTTGCAGCTTGTCCTACTACTTGAACAGCTGGACCTGCTTTGATGATGCCATCTCTGACATTTCGTCCCGCCTTCTCCTGTAGAAAAATAGTTTTTCTTTAAATGATTTCAAAGAAATATTAACAAACAATACCCCTATTTCAGAAATCTATACAAATAATACTAAATTAAAGGTTGGATTATTTGTTTGCTTTGAATAAGCTACGATATAATTTGCAATTTACGTGGGATAAGTCGCGGGAAAACAGCCAGTAATTATTAATTAAGCTAGTTATTAAACAATTGCTGAATATGTGTATTAACTATTTATATATTATTAACTTCCAATATAATTTCTAGAACTCGGTTCTAGAAAGGTGAAAAATGTTATTATATTCAACATTTTATTTTAAATTAAGCACAGTTTATGTAACAATAAATTATTAAGACATGTTGGAAATAAGTTATAACTCTCTCATAAAAAGTGTTAACTTAAAAGTCTCTCATAAAATTTGCCAAAAAATACGAAACTTACAATTTTCTTCAACAATTTCCATTTAGGTGAAGCAGACACTGTGGTTGTGGCCAGGAAAATGGCAAAGAAAAAGAAGAAAATCTTGGCGAAATTCATTTTTTAAAGTTATTCAGAACTTTGTATTCTATGAATGAGCTTGTGTTGCAAATGCAAAGTTTTTGGAACGAATGATGAACTACAAAATGCGTTATGAGTTATATAGTAGGCAAGCACGTCAATATTACGAGATCTGTTATAGCAAAATAGACCTTAACTCAATACATTAAATTTGATGTCGTTTATCATCAGCCTCGTGTAAAATACGGAGTGAATGGAACGAGGGAAGCCCCGCTTGATGTTCAGTGAACAATTATATTCGCGATCAGTAAACACTTTTGAGAATTGAAATTTTGGGGGGATTTACTTATTTATTGATATCGAATAAATAAAACATAAGTGGTATATTTTATATATGTGCAAAATTATGCAGAATTTAAATAAATGATCAGAAATACATTGCCTTTAAAACCTGTTCAAAGACTGCTTTAACTTGTTATTTTTCACTACTACAAAGCGTATTTTCGCCAATATTCAGGGAAAGAAATATTTTTACAAATATTTAAACATTCGATAAATATGAAATTTATATTATTATTATATTTCATCAATTTTCACTAAGAATATTTTTCAGTATAGCATTGTGAATATAACATTGATCAAATATATTGTTAACGTATTGAAATTAAAAAAAAAAACTAAGTATTTCGTTATAATTTTACTTAACGTCATTTTCATTTGGATAACTTTTTTTTTTCATTATGATAATTTGACACTTACATATTCAATTAATTAATTTATCCCTAATAAGTTTTTTTAGAGTAGTTATTTAGGAAGCGAAATCATTAAAGTCTGTATTCTCCAATTTATTTAAACTTAAATATGAATGAATATTTTATTGTACACCATAATTAAAGAACGCTTTTTCGCTACAAAGTGATGCCTCACAAAGACAAGTTATCATATAGACGATAAAAATGTATTAAATCGAAAAAAAATCAAGGTCTACTTAAAGTAAGTTAATATTATAGAGAGCGTAAAGCTCAGTTTTGTTATAGAACAAAATGTGTATTTCTTGAAATATACTTTTCATATTCCTAATAATGGAAAAAAAATTGTGTAAAAATTATTATTATATCGAAATCAAGCAATCGAAAAGAAACTGAAGTAGGAGTCGCTTTGGAGACCGAAAAAGAAATCAGTGACGCGAAGACCAGAACAAGGTCAAAAATGTCACCTGGTATGAAGGTTTAAGGTGACCAGACTATCGCAATAGTCTGATCGCGACGCTAAAAAAAACTCATCATGTAACGTTATTACGGAGCGGAGTTCTTGGGATAGAAAATGACTGCAAGGTATAACAAAAAAAACAATAAAAATGAAAAGAACAGCTGGAGTGAAATGTATGGAAAAGCCCAGAATAGGAAGAAATTGAATATTGAAATGTATGGAAAAGCCCAGAATAGGAAGAAATTGAAGAAGAAATTGAATAAAATAAAAGAAGCCTTCAAAATAAGAAAATAACTAATAAAAAGAAATCCACAAAACGGGCAAATTTTGTAAAACCCCGCTTGTCAGTACTTAACACTCACTTCCCGTTTTCACTTTTCCTGTGCGGCCAGTGTTCCATATTTTCTGTAACTATTCTTTTCAATAAGTGAGCACAATTATTAGCTGACGATAATATTAACTTAATGCATATTGATATTTTATACTGACTTGTGCCGGTGAGATGTTATCAGGATACTATTAGAGGTCATGACTTTAAATATAAATTGTATACGATGTAATGTAAATAATCTATACATTAATACGGGAAGGAAAAAACTTGGATCAGTTTTTATGAAAATTACGCTGACCAAGGCGAATTAATTTTGGCATGGTTAAAGTTTTGCAGAGCGTTTACTTTCCTATAATGATACCAACTTAAAAATACATCAGATTATGTAATAAAAATACATTGTCATATGTTATCACCACGTACTCTGCGGTCAAACTAAGAAGAGAAAGAAACTCATATCTCAACCAAGAAATTTATTTAATCTTACGCTAAAATAAATATCTAAACATTGGATTCTAAAAAAGAGATAATACTATACGTGTATTAAAAAAAAATATCTATTACACAACTAATGTGGATAGATAATTTCATATACTAGAAGCTTATATTTAGAATCTATTTTTAGAGTAAAAACAAATTCGGTGTTACGATGTTTGAGTTAATACAGACATATTCAATTATTATATTTGATCAATTTTGCTTTTACGATACTATCCTGCTGCTATCCCATCTGGACAAACTTGATTTTTAAGCAATTAATAAAATTCTATATACCTATTTGTTTTTACATGCTTGTATATACAACACATACATTTCGGTAAATAGTTTTTAAATCTAGCAATAGTTAAAAAAAAATTAAAGGAAAACAAAAAACCCGACTGCTTAAAAACGAATTTAAAAAAATACACGAAAATATATCTTGAATAAAAATTAAACAAACTTAAGAAACAAGCCCAGTAGCCCCTTAGGAAGATTTGAATGGGCCCCGACTATGAGTTGTTTTATGATGATTAGAATTTATGATTTGTTTTATGTGTGTATCGATTATAAAACTATTTCAATTGTGTAGTTATTTAGTATTACTTAACAAAATTCTAAACTACTGGGCTTGTTTCTTTCTTTTTAGTTTTTATTCAAGTTAATTTTTTCATGTTATTTTTTAAAATTAGGTTTTACGCAGTCGGGTTTTTTATTTATTTAAATTATTTTATTTTATTTTATACTTTTTAGTTATCTATCGAGCTTGGTGGTTAACTTACTCGGCGTTCTGGCGATGAATAAAAGTATTTTATTTCTTTTTTTTTACCAAAAATATTTGTTCTTCATGCTTTTTCACTTTGTTTGTATTTTGTTTATACTTTAAATAAAAACTTAAATCAATAAGTAAGAAAATTAACGAGAATGATTGTTTTGTTAAACAACTTTAAATCGTTATATATCTTAAACTATTATTTAAAATGAAAAATGATAAAAGGAACCTAAAGATAATTTTAAAATACTTATTCAACGACACGCCACTTGACATAGTTCATCGATTTTTTTTTTCATTTTGACAAAATGGCGTCTGACTGTCGTAGTGGTGAATTTTGATTACTGTGTCTGTGGAGTGACATTCGCAAGGTTAAGACGAATCGATTGACGTAAAAATCATCAAAATCGGCCTACGGATTTGGTCTCTAGAACGCCACATAGTAACAAATATACGTACATAGACTAATAAACAGATTACCCTCCTTTGCGTCAGGCAGTCGGGTAAAAAATATATATTTTTGATAATATAATATTTTATTAATGGCTGCAGAATGTTGAAGGGATGTAATAAATAATAAATTAAAAAAGCACCTTCAGCCCTTTTACGTCCCCACTGCAGGGGCTCAAGCCTTCCTTATGGATGGTTAAGGAGGATGGGCCATAACCCTCCACGCTCTACCAATGCGGATTGGAGGGTATTAACGACTGCAAATGCAGCCGGGACGAGATAATAATTTTTTGGACACCCATCCCGTGACCGACTCTTGCGAAAGTTGCTTAACGACAACAAATGCGGGCCGCGGCGCTTATCCATTACGCCACCGAGCTACTAAATTAAAAAAGCACCCACTTAAATTAATGTCATTCAACAAGGGTGATATTGTATTCCGTCTCACTCATCGTCGTCTTGCGTCAGCTCAGTAATAATAATTATTTATCACATTTTTTATAAAAAAAGTGTTGGTATTTGTGTTGCATGTAGTGTGTACTGAGCGTAGTCCAAGAATACGTTATTTGTTCCCTTAATAGAATTTATTGATTTATCGTTTTATAACTCTAAATATGTAAATTATCATATTTCACATTTGCAACATTCGCTAACCTTTCCATTTGTTCACAAATAATGAAACCCCATATGAAATCGTACTAAAGCTGACTTCTTCGACATACATACATTTATATACTATTACATACGTATATGACTAATTAAAGTATTTCGTTAAAAATATTAATTATACAAACTATTATGAATTTAGCTAAACATCTCAGAACAAACAAAACAGGTTGTTCCCCATTCCTGTAAACCGCTTGTATACCACAATATCGATGAACTATATTTAACTTTAAACATAGAGATAAGGTTTGTTTTGCGTTAACAAATCATAATAATTACGCGTATTTGTTAAGTATATAATGTCCAACGTGCTTGGTTAATTTATCATTCGTTCGAATACTTTGCATACGCAAGTAAGAGTTGGAAGTTAATTATATTTTTAGAATAACTTTATTTTATTTTTTATAAAAATGAACTTCGCTAAGATTTTCTTTTTCCTGTTTGCCGTGTTCTTGGCTACAACGACGGTGTCGGCAGCTCCCAAATGGAAAATCCTTAAGAGAATCGTGAGTATAATTTTAGAAAATAAACGTTCCTTTTGTGTTCATTGTAAAAGTATACATTGTTCGGTACAAATTACCTACCCCATTAAATGGTGGGATGCTTGGATTAAACCAAACTTTGCGAAATTAAGCAATTTTTTACAATTCTTATTAGCAAAGATAATATTAAGAGATTTTATGAAATATTATTTTCTGTATTTATTGTTATACGAGGATATTGTCAGTCTAGTCATACATACATATTATTTTCTTATTCTTATGGTAATTTTTCATGAGCGCGTAATTTTTACATAAGGAGTATTATTTTTTTGTGCAATTTGATAAAAAGAAAACATTTTTCATTCTATAGGAGAAAATGGGAAGAAATGTCAGGGATGGCATCATCAAAGCAGGCCCTGCTGTAGAAGTTGTGGGACAAGCTGCTACAATTTACAAGACTGGATAAAGAAATCGCTATAGTCTATAAATGCTAATACCAAAGCTTAATGTATTACTAAGTTATTATTTATTGAGTATTAATATAAGTTTTATAATTTAAAGTTCTGTGTTTTACTTTACTCAAACGCACACACACCACACATACGGTATACTTACACATACACACCCGCACACCCACACTCGCGCACGCGGGTAAACTACCGATACTCTGAAATTTTATAGAAAGGCAACTCTTTATTAGTAAATGTATTAAAATGTCAAGTCCTTATTATCTAATTAATAAAAGTATACCTACATTCAATTATAACATAAAACACTGCTCTCCCTTAGAGAGACCTACCTTTTTTTTTGTTTTAATATGACCCACTTCCTCGTTATAATATGAATGTTTCATTTTATTTTTATGGAAGCATGCCATGACCTCTTTAAGAATGCGTATAAAGTAAAGAGAACACAAAACAAAAACGCGAGTTAGAGTGGTAATTTACATTAAATAGGATATCAAAAATATTTGCTCGCAAACTATGTAGATTTTCTGAACCAGACTTTCGCTATACAAATATTTACTATAAAAATATATAAAATTACGAGAAGAAATAAGTCTAAAATTTAGATATAACTGTCTGATATTTGATCAAGATATTTTTCAAAACCCCTGAGGATATTTAAAGTAAATTTATTTGTTAAAAAATATTTTTTATATTATAAGTAACTCAACTGTTAATAAAAATACAACAACAATTTACTTGTACCATATTTTTTCACACTTTGATGTAAACGATGATGATTAATATCTCAATGTGATTGTTAAAGCAAGAAGTATTATAGGTACATTCGTGTAGCGGTGCCTCATTTAACAAATAGGCGTTTTCATGAGGTCACTCGTAAGTCCACGAAAGCTTTCATCAGTATTTAGCATACTTTAAGGGTAGCCATTATCATTAAAGAGCTTCATCAAACTTTATGAACATTATGCAGAAAGGTTATGTTAAAAATTTATCAAATCTTACCACGCTTTGTCATCCGTCCGTTTTTAATTACAGTAATAATTATGCCCTGAAAGAAGGTATTGTAAACTGACGGCATGTCAATTTATCAGGATTACATGAATATAAAATCGTTTCTGTAAATTAGCACTTTAATATGTGGAGTTCGATGGCGCAATTTTTATGATTGATATTGATTTCTGGCCTTTTAGTTTACAACTAGCGATATATTAGTTCTAAAGTTTCGCGACTGTTTCTACGCGATTTATCTTGCGTCGGAATGTGCCGATACCTAAATTGAAGGAAGGTGTAATTAACTACAAAATTATGTCACGTCTCTGACTATTGAACAAGTCATTGAAAAAAATAAAGAGTTATCTCGAATATTCACCATTTAGTCGGGATGGCAATTAGAATATTATTATATTAAGAATTTTGAAGCTGATGATGCATGGTTGACATTCAGAAATTTTATAATAATCGCCATAGTACTCGTATAATTGATTAGTCAGTCGATTTATCTCCAACCTTTCTCTTAACTTTATACTTAACTCATATCACAACAAACTCCATCCAAGGAATTTGCGGCGTGAAAGAAGGGCACAAAACAATACATTCCCATCCATGAAATCAAAGTATATTATTGTTGTAAACGTTAAGTCAAATTGTTATATTAATGTGAAATTTACTAATATTAATTTTAGCGCTATGACTTGCTTGGCCAAAAGAAAAATTTCATTCCAGGTACCTGTCAAGCACTCTTCACTTTCATTACTAGTACTTACTACTTTTTCATCAAACTTCAGGTAATTTATAGTGTGAACTGTTTTAGATATTTATATTCAAATACTTCAAAACCAACGTAAGAGTACAAATCAATGATTTATAAATATACGGTTAATGTATTTCAAAATAAATGGGACTCAAGGCTTGTCATATCCCTAAGTTGTAAGTATCAACCAAAGGAAAAGTTTTTTGTTATCTTATATGTGGGCGACAGGCTGGAAACCTATCAGTACTTGAATTTAATGAAATAAGTAATAAAGATTGCTCCACTTATTCAGTTCCATCTGATTATCCAATCTTATATTATATATTTTTGGATGCAGTTGAATTTGTTGAAAAAATTCTACAGCATTGCAGTTCAATATCAATATAAAATTGGTGAATCATACAGAGATCTTCTACCGTGTACTGCAAATATTAATAAAGATGTCAAAAGCTTAACTATCTTCGTTAAAAGGAGTGGGTAGATAGTCATGCTCTCTTTAAAGATTGCGGTGGTATCGAGTGGGTTGGCTCGTTTCGTTCCCAAAAATATGGTTCAGCGAAACGAAGGCTGACCTTGCTCGTGAACGGGTGCTGCTACCGCGGTACATGCGGTAACATTACATGTGGTTCAATAGAAAGATCTCTTCCCTCTTTAGGGCCGACTTCACAACTTGCTGATAAGGTCTTTCATAGCAAATAGAAACTTTTCTGATATATTGCAATATGTTTTCACAAGTCTTAGATAGACGTAATTCTATTAGACAAACTCTTTATTAATTTACGAGACGAATCTAGTGGCTGATAAAGATATACACAGTATTTATCCACTTCGTTTTTATGTTGAAAATTAAATATATTTATTTTGGTTTCACCACCCTCATAACGATTATTTTTACTTATTTTTTACAAATCTTAAAGAAGTACAACACTTTTGCGAAATAGCTTAAATTCACCTTTAAATAACACATGTAACGTTGCAGTAGTAAAAGACAGAATTAGTGTTACCAACAACCTTCTGTAAATGAAGTTAACATCAAGTAACTTGCATAATTTCAAATTATTTTATGAAAAATAAATACGTATTTTTATTTTTTTCGTGTGCTATTAAAATATCGGGTTGGCACAAAAGTAATGAGACACTTGGTTTAAGTTTTTACTTTTTTATTATTATTACAATAAAAAAAGTTTAGTCAATGATGTAATTACCATTAGTATCTAAGACTTCTTGCCAACGATCTGGCAAAGTTTGGATGCCTTTTGCCCAGAACTCTGATGGCTGTGCCTCGAAAAAGTTGTTCAACTCCGCCTCCACGTCAGAGAAATCATTAAATTGTTTACCCCGCAAATGCTGTTTCAGGGCTCTAAACAAATAATAGTCTGATGGGGCGAGGTCTGGGGAATAAGGTGGGTGGGGTATCGTCTCGCAGCCCAAGTTCTCCAACTGCCGGCGAACCACAGATGTGACGTGAGGTCGAGCGTTATCGTGCAGTAAAACTACATTGACTCGTTTTCGTCGTTTTTTCTTGATAGCGGCAGATAATTTGGTAAGCTGGGTTGAATATTTGTCAGCGTTTATAGTTTCATTGTGTAACAGCTCATAAAACAGTATGCCTTGCGCATCCCAGAAACAGGAAAGCAGAATTTTTCGGCGGTTCTTTTGACTCGGCTTCGGTTGAGTTGGTGGCGTTTCTTCTCGAGGCAGCCAAAAAGCACGACGTGTATCGTTCTCGTAATAAATCCATGATTCATCTCCAGTAACCAGATCTGACAAAAACTCTTTACGTCGGGGTCGCAGCAAAAGTGACTGACAGATAGCGACACGGACTGCACGACTGGCGTCTGTAAGGATGTGCGGTACCCACCGAGCCAAAACTTTTCGATAACCAAGCTCATGCAAATGGTGTTCCACGGCGTGGTGACTGCATTTAAGTGCTTCCGCTAATTCACGAGTGGTAGCATCCGGATTCAACTGCAGTTCGCGGCGCAAATCGTCATCATTCACTGCGGGTGGTCGCCCTGAGCGTGGCTGACTTTCAAGGCTCCTGTCTCCTGATTTAAAACGGTCAAACCATCGGGACACCGTCGCATGGCTTGTACTTCCAGCGCCTAATGCATTGTTGATATTGTCAGCCGCAGCCCGCGCACTGTGGCCTAACAAGTACTCGTATAAGTATAGTGTTCGAACTTGTTGCTCGTCCATTTTTCTTCACACTGACTAAACAAATCGCGAGCGCGGCTTTATATACCCTGCACCAGAAGTACCTAGAATGTTCTACAACATTCTAGAATATTATCGAAAAAATTGATTTTTAAAAAGGAAATGTTATAGATTTTTCTAGTGTGTCTCATTACTTTTGTGCCAACCCAATATATCGACGGTGGAATGAAAAAAGTTACCAAGCGACATTAGGGGCCAAAATGAGTTTTTTATATATTTGGTATCAGCGAAATTTTCTCTATCGATTAGTCTTAGTCCCATGTCTCTACAAACACTTTTGATGTCGCTTAGGAACTCCATAACAACAGGTATTTTTCTTGTTTACGGCGACCAAGCGACAACATTTTGACACGTTTTGAAAAACTAGGTATTTGGTGATATCTACTTGATATTTTTTTTCACTTGGTAATTTTAGCGTTTACACAATTTTAATTCACTCTACAGTAAGAAATTTCTGCCTGTCCACTGTTAATATCAAATTGGTACTCGGGAATTTTTACCTGAAATACATTTATTTATTTATGGTATTTTTGCCTCTTTTACAAATCTTTGAGATGTTTTTTCTGTCGTTTAGTAATTTTTGACAAACCGTAGTCATATCGAAGATCAATATAGTCACTTTTACTTGCCGAAAATAGGATAATATATGGCGCTTGGTACCTTTTTACCTGCCGTTTTATTCGTGAATTGTGTTACTTGGATACTTATTACTGAAAAAAATATTTGATTTTAATGTATTTAGTTCAAACAAACACTTGACGCGTTGTCGCTTGTCTGCGCTGAGAATCTTACCTAGTATGGTGAATGGTAACGGTTTAATCGATCAGTCGTCTATCCATTGTTGCTAAGGACCTTAGGACTTCAGAAGGTTCTTCCCGTTCGTTAGGACTGTCTTGTGTGACACGACACTTTGTATGTATTGACAGTATTATCTTCAAGCAAATTTGTGTTTCTGTTTATATGAGTGATAGATTTTTTAAACATAATTAAATCTTTTAGTTTAACATGAATCGCATTCGGCGAGTAGATGACATAAATGGCCGAGTTTTATTAATTTCTGGTGTTGAAAGTAACGATTCAGCATCGGTAAGTTATATTCATATAATATTTAAATTTTATTTACTTACCTAATTTATGTAATAAATAAATGTACCTAATTTAATAAGTAATTTAATAAGTTTATTGTTTGGATGTCTCATTTTTTCAATTTGCTTTGAACTCTAGGTCAAATTTATTTGGTGACAGGTAAATTATTACTAACACTTACATAATTTGATATGTTGAATAGGAAACTTTGCTTCTTATAATAATACAATTTTAAGAAAGCTAGACTTCTTTGCTTGTTCAATTCAAAAAATAATTCCCTGTTTGTCCCTTTTCGCTTCAAACGTTTTGAAAATAAATAATAATTTGGACATCTTTGCCAGTTTGAAAGATAAAATATTTTTGTAGGTTGGTAACTTTTACCTGCTTCTTATTTCAGGTAAATTGTAACCAAAAAAATATACAGAAATATTTCTTTGTAATATATTACTAATAAAGCCAATTTAAAATAATTTAAAAATCTATTGGATTTTTAAAAATACCTATAATAGTTAATTTTCTACGATTTTTTTTATAAAAAATAAATCTTTAGACGGCTCTGTTGTAAAATTTGCAATATGGCGCTTGGTAACTCTTTACATTCCACCGTCGATATTGCTGTGTAGGCAAGAGGATTCGGTAAGAAGACATAGATTAAAAAAAAAGTAAATTATAAAGAGAATTTTGTTTTAAAGCACGCTCACAACTATTCAGAAGAGTAAACCAATTCTAAAATTTAATTATATCATGGGGAAATACTCGTAACAATTTGAAAACGTGTATTAAAGAATTATAAACAAAAGAAAGTTTCGTCGTACAGCACAGGGGGTTTCTGTTATGAGTAATATTCGAGGCTTTTCCTATTCATTAGTATTAGTAGCTCATTTGCCTAGTGATTAGTAGTTAAAAACGTTGTTTCAATATTTATTTTAGCTTATAGGAATAAAATTCAATGAAAGTGTTCTTAAGTGTCTTATATTATTTCACATAAAAATAGTATCACAATAAATATAATTTTATAAATCTGTACAGTTTTTGTGTATAAAAAGAAGTATCAGTATTTAAAATCTAATTTAAAAAATGAAAAAAAATAAACTAATAATTTATGTCTGGAAGTCCTTCCAAACTTTTTGGGTATCCGAAATAACGTCAATGGCTGGCTTAGCGTTTATGATGGCATCTCTTACTCTTTGTCCCGCTCTCTCCTAAAACAAAATGAGAAACTGTATTAATCTTCAAGAATTTTATGTTTCTATGATATACCATCATCGGGCGTAGAAACAACAGAAAACCGCCCAAGTGCGAGTCGGGCTCACGCACCAATAGTTCTGTACCTTTATCTATAAAAAACGCAAAAATCAATTTGCGCCCCTTTTAAAAATTTACTAGTATTTATTGTTAGAGACGCAACAGTATATATTGTTAGAATACACAATGTATGAAAATATCTATCGTCTAGCTATTATGATTCACGAGATTGGTGACAAATACAGGCGGACAGCGGAGACGTAATAATGACGTCCCGTTTTTACCTTTTGTGTACGTAACTCTAAAGAATACGGTTTCGCTTACTATCCTGCCTAATATTAAAACTTATGTAAAAAGTAGATATATATTATATTTGACTTTTTATTTTAAGGGATCTGTCATAGCCAAAGGTGAATTTATAAAGATTTATCGATAAAAAAATATAAAGTTATTATATTCTTATAAACCTTTTTTGCTGGGTAAACACCATTCGCCGTATTGGTCCATGACTAACGAACAAGGACAATTTTTTGGCGTTACACCCAGTCCTAAGATACTTTTATTACATAACTTAAATAATCGCAGGAAACATACGAAAAATGTGTAATATTTTCACCCCCCTTTGAAATATCTTATCAGTATGTGAACCACTTAGCCACAGGAGTAATTAAAACCTTTATATAAAAAAAAAAAACTTACCAGCTCTTTAAAGAAGTTCTCAGGCCTTGCTGAAGTAGTGGACATAGCCATAACGAATGCAAAGAAAAAGAAGAAAACTTTAGAGAATTTCATTTTTATGAAATAGTTTGAATAACTGCTGTATTCTGTAGTGAAGCGTATAAGACACTCTTTGGAATAATATATGCTGCTTCAGAAGGTGACCTTTTATACAAAGAAACGTGAAAATATTAGCAGTGCCGTTATCGTAATGTTTGTCATTGGATTCGTAACCTTATTATTAGTGAGCGCTAAAGTTAAACTGGTATAACGTGATTGCAAACGCAAACTTGTAGAGGTGTAAGCATTGATTATACGTTGTACAGGGACATACCCTGTGCACCGAAGATACTTAAAAAAAAGACGAGTTAATGACTACTTGGAAATTTAGATTTACTTTAAGGAGGGTCTGTGGATAACTTCATCTCTTGTCTAACACAAGTTTTAGATGCATTTATCTTTAAAGGCTATATATAATTATTTTGTTCAGATTGTCTACTATAAATACCTAATTAAAATGAAAATAGTAAAGTTCGAATTTTAAACCATGGTGGTGGATAAATTGATATAAAAATTTCATAAATTAAAAAAAAAACGAAATGAAAGGCTTTTAATACAATAATATTTAATGGAAAACAAAAAGGGAATCATGAATGCCGAGTATAATTTTAGAAATATAATTCTTGTACATACATGTACTGTACTCATACATATTAATGTTGAAATAATTAATTAAAAGTTATTATTGCACTTATTTATAAAATAGTCACCCCGTTAATATTTTTCATTTGGAAAATAATTCTTTGATTTTATTTGAGTTAAAGTTCAATTTCACATTTATTAAGAGCCTCTAGATTGAGGATATGAAATAAATTGCTGGCATTAGGAAAATTAAAAATCATAAGTAAATTACTACGCAGCTACTCTGGAATATTCTATCGACAGCATACAAATCACCATTTTTTTAAATTTAATCTAGCAATCAATCTAGCCCAAGGACACGAATAAATCTGTTACCAACGATCTTCTGCAGAAAACAAATAAATCTCAATGGCAATTTTCATTTCGTTACTTTAAATGAATAAATTAGAAATGACATAAAATCAATACTTGTAAGAAAATATGCTGTCAACTTGACATTTAAAAGAACTTCACGTTACAATTATTCAACATGTGATAGCGATAGCGATTTTTTAAAAGATATTTAAATATTATAATTAAGTTATCATATAATTAAGGTTTGTATATATGTATTTTTTATTTACGATGACATATTAGTAGCTTCGTGGCGTAAAGGATGAGCGCCGCGGCCCGTTGTTGTAAAGCAACTTTTGCAAGGGTTGATCACAGGGTAGGTGAGCAAAAAAAAAAATTACCTCGTGCTACTTCGTGCTTCGGAAGGCACGTTAAGTCTCGTTAATACCCTCCAATCCGCATTGGGCCAGGGTGGAGGGTCATGGCCAATTCTCCTTATCCACCCATAAGGAAGGCCTGAGCTCCTGTAGTGGGGGCGTAAAAGGGTGGACGATAACGATTACGATGATGATATTAATAGTAATGACGATCCAAAAAACCTCTTTGAAGTCATCTTTGCGGTGTTTTTCTATCGAGCAAATTATTGAGAAATATGTTTCAGTTTTTGCAAACAATCGATCGTAAAATCATAAAATAATTTTTATTTGATTACAAATATTAACTTATCCTTAGTTTAAAAAGGGGTTATTTCGAACCACTTCGTCTTTTGTCTAACTCAAGTTTTAAACACAATTATCTTTGAAGGCTATATACAATTATTTTGATCAAATTGTCTTCTATAAATACCTAATCACATATACTAGAGAGAAAATAATACAATTAATAAACTACTTTGCTATTCTATAATTTTACAAAATTAAATCTGTACGCCGAGATCTTTTCAACTACACAACGGATTTTAATGGGGTTTTCATCAATATAGAGGTATAAAGCTAATCAATGAATGAATGGAAGGCTCATAATATTTTTGAGATTTAATATTAAGTCCTTACATATTAAATTGGCGTTTTGTCGTACTTTAATCACAAATTTCTCCTCCTTGGTTGGGAATTCCAAATTCAAATTTATACAGCCATTTATATACCATATTTGTGGTTGGTTACGTGATATTCATTTGTTTTTTTACTTCTGTTTGTCCTTTTTACGATTTTACACGATATTTCAAGTTTTCCCTTTTTTATACTGGGTGATATAAAAAATGGAAAACCTGAAATATCGTGTTATTATCATGCAGCTTAAATCTACTATAAAAAATACTTATTAAAAAGCTTATAAGGTATCTGATTATATAACAGATAAGAATGCTTGGACTTAAGATAATCCAACAACCGGATAGGTGATTACTCCTAAACTCATCATATATCAAAAACTATCTTGTTTCCATTAAGTCATGGCGGTGTCTCATTTTAACAAATAGACCTTTTTATGAAGTCTAAAGTCCACGAAAGCTTTCATCAGTATTGAGCATACTTTAAGGGTAGTCATTATCATTAAAGAGCTTCATCACATTTTATGATCATTATACAGAAAGGTTATGTTAAAAATTTATCAAATCCCACCACGCGTTGTTATCCGTCCCGTTTTAATTACAGTAATAATTATGCCTTGAAAGAAGGTATTGTAAACTGACAGCATGTCAATTAATCAGGATCACAGGTATTATAAAATCATTTCTGTAAATGAGCACTTTAATATGAAGTGTTCGATGGCGTAATTTTTATGAAATGATATTTTAGTTAAAACTAGCGATATGTTAGTTCTAAAGTTTCGTGACTGATTCTATGCGACTCATCTTGCGTTGGAATGTGCCGACCCCAAAATTAAAGAAAGCTGAAAATTCATTAAAAAATAAAGAGTTATCTCGAATATTCCCAATTTAGTCGGGTTGGTAATTAGAATATTATATTAAAAATTTTGAAACTGACGATGCATGGTTGACATTGAGAAATTTTATAATAATTTTACTCGAATGATAAAAAAATATATATTTGTAGAATACATTTTTATGACTACGCCTATAAATTTATTAATATGGCAATATAAAGAGTTATGTACCAACATAACCACCAGTAATTGCAAAACGCATTAAATTATTTCCACAATATAATACCCACTTCCAAATAGAAGTTTGCTACTTCTGTATATAGCTGTAGATTTATTCTAATTCAAAAATTTTCACTGAAGAAATAATAATGAAAAACCAGCGTTAGGCTAATTTACTTAACATTAACCTGAATATGTAATACTATTAGTTGAATTAGTGATATATTGTAAAATAATTTGCCTTGACTTGAGGAATCTGAGTCAGTTGATTTATGTGAATCTCCAACCGTTCTCTTGTCTTTATACTTAACTCATATCACAAAAAACTCGACCCAACAAATTTGCAGCGTGAAAAAAGGGCAAAAAACAACACTTTCCCATTTATGAAATCAAAGCATATTAACGTCGTCAACGTTTATTTTAATTGTAATATTACTGTGAAATTTACTAATATTAATTTTAGCTAAAAGAAAAATGGTTAAAAATTTCATTAAGTCCAGGTAACTCTCAAGCACTCGTTATTTTCCACTAGTACTAGTACTAGTACTACTAGTTCTACTGCTTTTTCATTAAAGTTCAGGTAATTTATAGTGTGAACTGTTCTAGATATTTATATTTAAATACTTCAAAACCAACGTAAGAGTACAAATCAATGATTTATAAATATTCGGTAAATGTATTTAAAAATAAATGGGACTCAGGGCTTGTCATTACCCCAAGTTGTAAATATCAACCGAGGGAATAGATTTTTGTTATCTTATATATGGGCGACAGGCTGGAAACCAATTAGTAGTCGTATTTAATGCAATAAGTAACAAAGATTGCTCCACTATTTCAGTTCACTCTTGTTATCTAGTGTAATATTATATACTTTTGGATGCAGTTAAATTTGTTGAAAATTTAAAGCAAATGAAAAGGAAGAAAAAATGCTACGGCATTGCATAAATTGCATAAAAGTGGTGACTTCCGACAGCGATCCCTTGCTATGTCCTGCAGATACTAATAAATGTGTTAAAAGATTTACTATCTTCCTTAACAGGAGTGGGTAGATAGAATCATGCTCTTTTTAAAGTCTGCGGTGGTATAGTGTGGGTTGGATCGTTTCGTTCCCTAAAATATGGTTCAGCGAAACTATGACTGACCATGCTCGTGAACGGTTGCTGATACCGCGGCACATGTGATAACATGACATGTGGTTCAACAGAAAGATCTCTTCTCCTTTTAGGGCCGGCTTCACCATTTGCTGATAAGGTCCTTGATAGCCATTAGAAACTTTTCTGTTACATTGCAATTTTGTTTTTACAAGTCTCAGATAGACGTTATTCTATTAGATAAACTCTCTGTTAATTTACCAGACGAATCTAGTGGCTGATAAAGTTATATACAGTATTTATGCGCTTCATTTTACTGTTGAAATTTAAATATTTTATATTTATTTTGGTTTAACCACTCTCATAACTCGTCTCTTGGAGTAATGGCGGGATTTTGATAACGCAGCTATCAAAATCCCGCAGCTAACAAACAAAAGATTCGGGTTCGATGTTCTGAAAAAAAGTGTTAAATTCGACTTAGGTCGCATAATTTTAATGCAGTTTTATTCAATTTGGTGTAATGAAATACCACTATTGTAGGGAAGATGAAACTCGATTCCGTTGTTGTGATATCTTGTGTTTCTTCATTACTCCGCTTGACATGGTTTTGGTATTGTTTCACCACTATACCTGAGCTCTTGACATGACTGACGGAGCGACTATGACTTACTTGAAACATTTTGAGCTCGATTTGGGCAAAACTTGATATAAATTATTGACTTACTGTCTATATGTACAAAACATGCGAAGCCATAGAGAAAAAAAAAGAACTCGTCTCTTGTTTTTCTTTTTACTTTTTTTTTTAATCCTAAAGAAGAATCCTAAACAACGCAATTGCGAAATAGCTTTAATTCACCTTTTAATAACACTAGTAACGTTGCAGTACTAAAAGACACAATTTGTATAAGCAATTACCTTCTGTAAATTAAGTTAAAATCAAGTAACTGGCGTAATTTTGAATTATTTCAACAAAAATAAATAAGTATTTTATTTTTTCTCGTGTTCTGTTAAAATATCTTGCTGCGTAGGCACAGAGGATTAGGTCTAAAGTTACCTATATTTTTCAGAAAAAAAAGTTAATTTAAAAGAGACTTTGTTTTAAAAGTTTGTACAGGCTTATTCCAGTGTTGTTGAGCGAATAGTTGAGTAAACAGTTGAAGTGAGAATACTACTTGCACAGCAAGTGACCGCCCCTTTTTTTCCCCTTTTTTATATTCCACGTTCACAACTATTCAGAGAAGAAAACCATTTCTACAATTTAAATATATCATGGGAAAATACTCTTAAAAATTTGAAAACGTGTGTTAAAGAATTATAAACAAAAGAAAGTTTCGTCGTACAGCACAGGGGGTATCTGTTGCGAGTAATATTCGAGGTCTTAAGCTCATGTGCCTATTGATTAATAGTTAAAAACTTAGTTTCAATATTCATTTTAGCGTATAGGAATAAAATTCAATGAAAGTGTTCTAAAGTGTATTATATTATTTCAAATAAAAATAGTATCACAATAAATATAATTTTATAAATCTGTACAATTTTTGTGTATAAAAAGAGGTAAAATATTAAAAATCGAATTTAAAAACGAAAAAAATAAACTAATAACTTATGTCTGGAAGTCTTTCCAAACTTTTTGGGTATCCGAAATAACGTCAATAGCTGGCTTAGCGTTGATGATGGCATCCCTTACTCTCTGTCCCGCTCTCTCCTAAAAAAAATGAGAAACTGTATTAATCTTCAAGAATTTTATGTTTCTATGATATATCATCATCGGGCGTAGAAACAAAAGTAAAAACTTTACAAAAGTAAAGCCCGACTCGAACTTGGGCAGTTCGAGTCGGGCTCACGCACGAATAGTTATGTACCTCTATATATAAAAAACGCAAAAATCAGGTTTGTTGAATGGGAACCCCCTTCAAAAATTTATTTGTATTTAATTTTAGAGTCGTATTTAATTACTTAGAAAACGCAGGTAACATACGAAAAATGTGTAATATTTACATCCCCCTTAAAACTAAGTCCTTTTCTTTCAAAGGTGGTATCGGTATCAGTATGTGAACCACTAAACCGCGGGAGTTATTAAAACCTTTGTATAAAAAACTTACCAGCTCTTTAAAGAAGTTCTCAGGCCTTGCTGAAGTAGTGGACATAGCCATAACGAAAGCAAAGAAAAAGAAGAAAACTTTAGAGAATTTCATTTTTGTAAAATAGTTTGATTAAATGGTGTATTCCGTAGTGAACCGTACAAGACACTCTTTGGAATAATATATGCTGCTTCAGAAGGCAAGCTTTTATACGAAGAAACGTGAAAATATTAGCAGTGCCGTTATTGTATGGTTTGTCATTGCATTCGTAACCTTATTATTAGTAAGCGTTAAAGTAAAACTGGTATAACGTGATTGCAAACGTTACCTTGTAGAGGTGTAAGCATTGATAAAACGTTGTTCAGGGACATACCCTATGCACCGAAGATATTTTTACAAAAAAGAGACGAGTTAGTGACTTCTTGGAAATTTAGATTTACATTAAGGAGGGTCTGTGGATTACTTTATAATCGAAAAGGTCTTCGATTATTAAGATTTTTGGTAGTTATGTTTATACTTTACTACATATACTATATTCAATTATTTCTTTCCCTTTATTATATGCCCCTGGTGTTTGACAGCTGGTTGGAACACAAAAAATGTTTGATATTTCCACATGTAATTCGTGGCACATGCATACTCGGAGGAAGTGCTGTTATGTAAATTTTATTTAATAATAGTTATGAAATTCGATAGAATTGATTAAACTCGATTAATAATATGATTGTTCAAAGAAACAATCTGCTACATAAAAACCATCGACACGATAGCCTTATTTATAAGAAAAAGTTTGCTAGTATGTTCGGAAAACTTCCTGATTTTGTTTTAATTATTACACGTATCTATTGATAAATTAAAATAATAAAGTTCAAATTTTTAATAATAATGGTCGTAAATTAATGTAAAAAGTTTCATGAATAAAAAAAATCGCTTAAAAAAACGGCTTTTTATACAATAATATTTAATGGAAAACAAAAAGGGAATCATATAATAATAATGGAAAAAAGATAATTTTTGATATATAATGAGTTAAGAAGTAATCACCTATCCAGTTGCTGGATCATCTAAGTCCAAGCATTCTTATCTGTTATATTATCGGATACCTTATAATAAGTATTTTTTACTTATTGTAAAATACTTTTAATAGTCACTTCGTTAGTATTTTTCATTTGATTTTATTCGAATTAAAGTTCAATTTCACGTACAATAAGAATACTCGATTGAGGGTATAAAATAAATTGCTGGCATTAAGAAAATTGTAAGTCATAAGTAGGTTACTACGCATCTACTCTGGAATATTGTTTAGACAGCATACAAATTAGCATCTTTTTTTTATTTATAATGGGTTCACTCTTCACCTCAATCTAGCCCAAGGACATGAATAAATCTGTTACCGACGATCTCCTGCAGAAAATATGTAGTAGCAGAAAACAAATAAATTTCAATGGCAATATTTACTTCGTTATTTTGAATGAACAAATTAGAAATAGCAAAAAAAAAACAATACTTGTAAGAAACTATGCTCAGCAGGGGCGTCATACCTTCGGCTGTTCATACACACATTCGAGAAGTCAATTAGATGCTACTTTACCTATTTCGCTGGTAGCTAATTCTCAAATTTTAAAATCTTACCCATCCCGATCAACTTGACATTTAAACGAACTTAACGTTACAATTATTTAATATGTGATAGCCATTGCGACTTTTTGAAAGATATTTAAATAATATACTTAAGTTATGGTTAGTTTATATATTTTTTATATAAGATGAAATATATTAGTAGTGTTCGCGGTGTTTTTCTATCGAGCAAACAATTGATCGTACGTTTAATTTTTGATAAAGTGATTTTTTATTTGATTACAAAGATTAACTTATTCTTAGTTTAAAAAGCGGTTATTTCGTACCACTTCGTCTTTTGTCTAACGCAATTATCTTTGAAGGTTATACTTAATTATTTCGATTACATTTTCTACTATAAATAATACCTAATAACACAGACTAGAGTAATGATATCACAAGTTATACGGTGTTTTGCTATTCTACTTTATAAAACAAAATAGTTTCTTGCCGTCTGTACGCTGAGATCTTTTCAACTACACAGCGGATTTTAATAGGGTTTTCATCAATATAGGGGAAGTTTGGCACCATTCGTACACGGGGAACCTTCATACAGTCACTACTACATCTTGTAGAAAAGCCTATTTATTATGACTTTGTGTTAGTGGATAGGCGCTGGCGACTGCCAGTTGTCCACGAAGTTAGCCACACATGCAGCCACTGCGAGCGAAACTAGAGAACTTAAAGTGTTTTCGCATGCTCATAGTAAATATTTTGTTAATGTTTTTGGATCTTCCGTTCTTTAATCATACGTCAAATTTTATTGGATTATTGCTTAATCGTAAGTAAATACGATTAAGATAATAATATATATCCATATTGTGTATTTTTCCACGTGGGTTTTGTGTTAGAAAAAATAATTTTATTATTGATCTTCGGGGCACGTTCGTACATTTCCAGAAAGGGCACATTCGTACGCGTATGTATGTACCCCCTCTAACAATTTTTATTATTATATCAGAAAATTTAGAAAAAATGATCGGAATTTTAAGAAGAAAAAGCAGACACGTTACCAATATTAATTAAATGAGTTTTTTTTGCGTCTGTAAAAGGTGTTTTTAAATAGCAAAAAAATGTGTTACTGAACCAATTGAAAAAGTTCATAAACACATTTCGGACTCACGATATTGGAAGTCACAACACTATCAAATGATTATGATAAAGTTTTGAATGATAAATGTTTGCAAAATTGTTATAGAATTGGCTTCGCTGATATAGAATGGATGCACAGTTTTCGTAAAAAGATAGTTAGACTCTAAGCCTTTTAGTCGTATAGTTTATTACATCGTTGATGAGTTTAAGATCAATGAAAACGATTTTTTTAATTCATTTGTTGTTTTACATAATATATATGAAGTTACCACACTGTCTGAATGTTCCCCGGCCCATGTACGATTGTACCCCTTAATAGGGGTAGATTCGGACATTTCATTACCTTTTAGTAAAATTCAATCCTTTAATATATTATACAAGATATCGACTTTGAACTTTTTAAAAAAGGAGCAGAAAGTATGCTTTATATTTTAATAAGTAATTGAGTAATTTATCTTTGATTATCAATATTTTAAAAATCATTGACTAAAAAGTGTACGAATGGTCCCAATCTTCCCCTACAGGCATAAATCGTATCAATAGGAAGGCGCATAATATTTTAGAGATTTAATATTATATTAAACTTTTTTGTAAGACAGTCTATGCCGGGAAATGCAAATACGACACAAAGGGTGTATTTCTGAACAATACGTTGAGTGAGTCGCTTAAACAAGTATAATTATTAATGCACACACAGTGACTAACACATCATGTGGATACGCTTAAGGACGGATTTCTGCAATAAAAACTAAAAAGGGATCAAGGTATCAAATAAATTGGATGCATACGTCGTTTATAGAGAGCGTGTTCTTGTATCATGTTCTGCTGTCGTGTGTGCAAAATTTAGAATAAATAGTTGAATAATAACTTCATGGTTATTGTTGAGACTAGAATAGATAATATGTTTTTAATAAAAATTATCAAAAAATCCATTTGGTCCCTGACACCCTGAGATAGGAATCAAACCCACGACCTTTCGCAATAGAGGCGACTGCTCTAATCACTGAACTACTCAGGACCTAATAGGACAGGCGAATTTTGCAAGTACGTGTTACTTTTTCGCTACTACAGAGCGTATTCTCACCAATGTTCAGGCAATCCACCCAAACAGCTGAAAGAAATATTTATACATATTTATTAACGAGTACTATAGGCAAACAGATCTGACCCAATAGGGATGATGATTGGGTAAAAAAAATGCAATTCTATTTAGTCCGTCAGTCAGATTATAGAAAAATATTAGATACATATTTTTTTTTTTATTCAATTTAACAAGAAATAGCTTAGATAACAGGCATTAAAATGAGGAGTGGGGGCTCGCTACGTCACAGTTGAGTAGAAAACGTACTCTAACGTGACGTCATGCGAAATTTCAACTCAATGTAACGCCGTTATTTTATGATTACGAAAAAAATAAAAAAATACGTGTTTAATATTTTTTAACACTCTACCTGACGGACAAAAAAACAAAAATTAGTCATCATCCCTATTGTTAACTTAACGCTGTAGAAGTTGTAAGAACGATTATGCGTTGAACAGGGACATTCCCATGCACCAATGATGTTTTTTTTTTAAAAACGAAACGATTGAATGCTTTGATATGTATATTTCCTTGTTTATTAATTTAGACAGAATTTATTTAGGTACCTTTGGTCGACATTATAATAGCGTTCACAGGTAGCAACGGAAAAAAAAATTGCTATTCAAAGTTTTTATATCGAAGTTTTCATGTCCCTAGAGCTTTTTTACCTACATCTAGTATTGCCGAAAATTGTGCTACTTTTTAGTGTCAAATTTTAATTCGATATTTATATTTTTGAAACCACAATCATGTTTTTGCAGAACGTCGATGCTTACCCAAATAGCCACGGACGGAAAGTTAGCTATAACCAAGAAGATTATTTAGTGTTATCTACCTTATATCGGTGCTAATGATTATTTTCTTCGTCATTGCTTAATTTTGTAATTCAGTAATATTGTAGACAGGTTGTGTGTGTCTCTCCTTCATATAAACTTTGTGCCAAATCATACTTCTCCATCCATCTTTATAAAAAGGGGTACAAAGTTTTTGCTTCACGTACTAATATAAATTCCACTAATACTAATATTGTTGAGAGGTATGTAAAGTTTCTTCCATCTTCGTTTGTTTACAAGGGGTAATCATTTTGATACATCAAACGTGGATGATATACGTGGACAAAGTTGTAGGAAAACAGCTGGTGTTAGGAAATAAGTATAATGTATATTCTCACTATACAGGAAAAAAATGTAATCAGTGCACAAACTTTTATTTCTTATTCATGACATTCAATCACTTTCACACGTTTTTCCTCTCTTTTTTTTAATTTGCTAAAATCAGAGATAAAAACAAATATGTCTAAACGCGTAGCTGTTATTTTTTTGTGGCTAGTGTCTAATTTTTGTCAATGTACTTACAGTTTGTTTATAACTATTCAAATAATCAAAATGATGGTGATAGATATCGATATAAATATTCGTTGAGACCAGTTGTTTATTTCGACATTTAAATATTATGGAATTAAAAAATGTATAATCGTCATTCTTTGAACGATACTAACTGTGCCCGCGATTTCGACCACGTGGAAAGTAGCCTATGTTACCCCTTATAACATAAACTATCTGCCTGTGATAATCTCGTCAAAACCGGTACAGCCGTTTCAAAGATTAGCCGGAATAAACAGATAAACATAGACAAAAGAGTAAAATTCTTAACTGCCAACTATATGGATTGTTTTTGGGACTCCAAATTATCGTTGCATTTAGAGCAAGCCTTAATCTCTAAAACTGGCCATAAATTATAATCCAGCGAATTAAGATCTGAACTAGATGACGGCTACTCTTGAGCTCTCATGACGACCGGAATATTTTTTTTCTAACCAAGATTGGGTGGATCGAGCTTTATGACCTGTCACCCAAGCTTGCTGAAAGGAAAATTCTTAATTATTGAACATGGTGTTGTTAAGGAACGTAACTACCTTCTCGAGAATGGTAACTCGATATACTTGTGCCTATGTTTTTATACATGCTTAATAATAAATATGGCTCGTTCTTATGCTCGTTCTATGGCTACTTCGTAGCTAACACCCCACCAAACCATCACTGAAGTCGGATAATGCATTTAATCTATTGACTAATCATAAAGCATCTTTAGGGCTTTGGGCATAGATACGATCATTTTGTATATTAAAATGTTATCCAATTGTAAAAATTTTCTCATCCGTAAACAAAATTTTACTTTGACCTCCTATTGCATACCTCTTAAGTAGTTGTTTTTATTTTACCATCCTATTTTTTTTTTTGAATTCTCTGTTAAGAAGTGACCAATACGTTTTTTATAGGCTGTAAGTCCTAAGTGATCTTTTAAAGTAGTGACTTGGTTCTAGGTGGTTTCTTCACCTCCCGAGATAAAATCATTTGGTTCCAGACAGGATTTCTTCGAATTCTTTTCCTTACTGCTTTGATCACCTTTTTCGTACGAATACTACGTGGACGGTCAGATTTTTTTCTTCACAAACAGAGAAGGTTTCATTGTACCTACTCGTATCAATAGCCCGGTACACAAATATTTTACTAATACCAAGCATATGGAGCGTTTTGAAAATTGTGTTTGGCTCCATACTTACTTTATGTAATGCAATTAAAAAACACACCGATAAAATTCTATTTTTCACTCCACTCCATTTAAATATCACAAAATATTTTAAAATGTACAGTCGCGAAAATAAGAAAAGACAATGAGCAATCATATCAAAATGACCGATTCAAAATTCAAAAGTAATATTTTGTATATTTTTAAGTTTAACAGTATTTTTAGCTATACAAACTATATATGCATTAAATGAAAAGCGGTAATTTTAATTTTACAAACAGACACTCCAGTTTTATTTATTTATATAGATTAAATCACAAAAAAAGTGCATGTACTGATAAGAAAAAAATCCTTTAAAAGACACCATTTATTACTTGTTCGTAAATACGAGTATATATACCTATCCTTATATGTGATAGCATATCCTGCTCCAGTTAGTAATTAGGCTGTATTGTACTTGTGAATGTTTATAATTGTAATGTCAATTATTGTGAACAATAAAGCATTTACTAAATAATTTCATCGAGCACAACACATCACTATACTTTGACTTGTATAGTTAGTTATATTATATGAGTTAATTTCCTGTTACTTAGAAATCTTAAAACAAAACATTACTCCTTGCAATCTCTCCAGTGATTGATGTTACGTAAAATTGGTTTTACGATTTATTCGATTCAAAAGCAATTCAGTTAACTTTGTTTTTAATCAGTTATGTTACTTCGATCGCAGTTAATATTTTTATGTGAGTTATATAAGAATAATTCATAGAACACCCTCAAATACCTAATATTGGACTATATTATTAAAATTATTTCCATGTATATAGCGCGTTCTATCATAAAATATTTACCCATATGACTACATTTTATTAATAATAATTCATGATTATTTGTTTAAGTGGTCATAGCCATGACGATAGCAACTGACTACGTAAATAAATCTCATACGAAGCCCTGGAAGGTTCGTTTCTATCCGAAGAAAACGCTGTTCAAAAAGTCTGATTTAATCGACAGAGGATGCACCGTGTTTCTGAAAGAATGTCCTCGAACGTACAAGTATGTGTATGGAATAATACACCTCCAAACGGTATCGCAGGCATTTCTATAGCTTTTTTATTGTTAAATCGATTGTAAGAAATTTTTATTTTGTCTGTTATTCCAAAGTTAAAGGTTGTCTTATTTTATGTTCTCGGAAATCATAAAACTATAAGATTTAATGATAAAATTATGTTTGCAAACATGAATTATAAGATTTGTCTGGGGTTTCACTTAAGAGACACACAATTCTTGGTATTAATTTTGTTCACCGTGGTTACACAGTCAATTCTATTTTTTTAATAGATTGTGTTCGAAGAAAGTATAAAAATAAATTATGAAATATAATCATGGTGATCAACACGCATTGATAAAACCACCACCACTTCATATATTCTGGGAATTGTTTGCCAGGAATTAGGTAGTTTCCTGATAATAGAAAGAATATATTGTTCCCAACCATTCTATAAAAAAGTAGAGGATATGGTTTAGTATATCACCATGTACGGAATTAGGTTAATTTTTACTGCTGCAAGATAGAGAATCAATCAATGCCAACTTATTACCTTTCAGCTTTACTTCTTTTTTTCACACAAAGATCTACAATTTAATTTTCTTGGATTCAAAGTTCACAAACCATGTCTTGTCTAGTATAGAGGTTCGCTATTTTGTTTATATTTTTATAACGTGACGATAGAATTTGGAACCCATATCAAAATTAAGATACTGTATTTAGATAATAGATTATAGAGTTCTTCCATTGTGTGTCATCAATTACGGAAATTGTGAATTTAAATAATAATTTATATATTTTGTTGGGATGCTTACATATTTGTTGAATCTTAGATGTTAATAAAAATAAACGGCAAATGAATTTCGAAGTAGCTCAAAGCTATATAAGATTCTTGAATTTGAGAATTAATGAGGTAGAGTAATTTTCAACTCTAATAAGTCCTTGTTGAATAAAATGGGTAACTATATTTCAGATGGTGAAAGAAATAAATTTATTTTACGTGTACAGTTTAGTTTCGGAATGTAATATAAGTTGGGAAACTAAATGGTTCATATTATTTTATTAGCAGGTGATAAATTTATTACAAAATTCATTAAGTTATTTCATTTTCAGACAGCACTATGTGTGCGCTAGACACTACGATGGCGAGCACAGAACTTTTAATAATTATTGCGAAATGGAATACGAAAATTGCAACAGTTGGAGACGTAAGTTACAATAATTAAAATAATATCCATGTATACGACAACAATAATATCAGAACAAACACAAGAAATAAGTAATTTTACTCTCCAATCCTCTCAAAAGAGTCTCCACTGCAGCAGCCCCCATTGCTAGAGTTTAAGGTCTTTCATATAAATGGGATCGTATCGAGTTGAATATAGAGTATGGGACCCCTCACTTGGGCTTAGTGTAAGTTGGTGGGTTTTAGTGACCTGCGGCTGAAGGGCTTTTCGAAGCACGAAAGAACTCGAGATATTAAATTCCGGTCACCCATCCTATAACCGGTATTCAATATTTTTTGGAAAACAAAAACAGACAGGCATACATATCGATAAACGAATAAAAATATGAACCCTTTAGTATTTTTTATAAGACTATATATACTATTATACATACTATTATACATTTTTTTTTTTAGTTTTGTAAACTGAAACATAAACAAAAGTCATTTAATATATATTAAACTCAACTTTATATATATTAAATGACTTTAAAATTATTTCAGAGTTTATATCATTAGTTGTAATTGTATCAGGGCTTACAATGCCTTAAAACTATATTTGTACGCAGTAATTTATATTTCAATCAAAATGATAAAAGTTAAAATGTAATCCCGTCAATTTATGTTTTCAGAATGGAGCATGATAAAGAGAGAGAGATGTTAAAAATATATATTGTTAACGTGTAAAGTCCTAAAATTTTTGACGTGACTAAAAGACGTGACTTCCATCACTCTTGTCCCCGAGGAACCATATATACATAGTCTACCATTAGCTTGGCACTGACGAACATTTACTATCAAACATGGAATTATGCTGTTCTATAGTTATACATTATCATCACGAGTTTTAATAATGTCCTCAATGAACAAGGGGCCTTTTGAGTAATTTTAAAATCTCTCACAATCCCTTTCAATTTGTCATTTGAAAGATATCCAGGAACTTTACTCTTAAACTTTTGTATAAGGCAAGAGTTAAACGCAAATACTACTTTAAGTCACTAACGCTGGATGGCGCTATATTTGCCGTTAAATTTTGTCTTAGATTATGTCAAAATTGACAATACCACGTCACGTTCACTTTGACTGCGGAATGCGTTTCACCCTCCTCCTCTGTCTTAACATAGTAAAACAAACTTTAATCAGCGCAGCTTGGGCGGTTACAATAAACAATTAAAGTTACGAGTATGAGGTCATCTTACCATTGTCAAAGGGCGCAACTGCATTTTTCTATTAACTTATATTAAAGTAAATAAAATAACTCAATAAAATTGAAGGTGTTTTATTCGTGAAAAAAGTAAAAAAACCTAATCTGTTTTATTAACCATTCATTAGATTAACAACTAGGAATAAAGTTTTATTCAAATATCATCAATTTTCGAACTCTGAATTCGCTATACTAATTGACAGCTGTTCAATTGATCGATTCTATGCCTACTATAAATTCACGAACAGACATTCCTTTGTTGTTAGTTTGACAGGCGAATATAGTATTAAAGTTCTAAAGGTTATGATTCAAATCTCCTCGCGTGTTTCAGTTTACAGTTGTGTCATGACGCATAAAGACGATAACAGGTTCATGAGTTCATTAGATATAGGGGACCAACCTTCTATCGGAGACTATGTTATTCCCCTTACTTACGCAGAAGTCAGATTGATTTTTCTTAAATTATGCCATTAGGTTTTAATCAAGACTCCTTATGATAACCTTTGATAAACATTTTTTTATTAATAGTTTTACTATTTGGTGCTATTTTTGTTACTATTCTAATATATAGGTCTTGGAGTATTGCATACGTATACTGTATTTTATTATATGTGGTTTAGGTGGTAATATTACTCTCTGATAAAAAAAAAACCTATTTTAATATTGGTTTATTTTACCTTTAAGGTATTTCAAAGTTGCACATATGTTACGTATATTACGATTTAACCCTTTTTGACGCTAGAATATATTTACACGAAGCTAGAAATTAAACTAAACCTAGTTAGTTTTATATGTTCTTATTCATAATGAATTACATATTGTTTCTTAACTTCAATCATTATCCAACACATATAAAATATTTTCTCAGAACCTAACCGTAAGGTAGACTGAGAAACTCTGATTTAGTTATTTACAGATGCGAAAACGCTGTTTGACGCTATTATTAACTCAAATTAAACCAATTAGTTGTTGTTATTAATTAATATACTCAGAAAATTTAACCAACCTAATTTTGTTAACTAAGGAAACAGAAACTACGCACGTTGATACAACCATAATATAAACGGGTAGTTGACAGAGACAGAGCTAATGGGAATATTATAATTACCTCAGCTCAGATTGTAATTTTAATATTATTCAATATTGAGAAATAATGAACTGTTCTTGTTATGGTATGATAGAAAATCTACTCAAAATTCACTTTGATAAAAGACGTATATGCATGACACAATAATAGGTACTTAATTATGTGACTAATTCCATCATTCAAATCATAATAAGATCACAGCTATGGAAGTCCCTTTTAGCAATAAATTTTGATATGCCTATAAAATATTGCTATTATACAGCAGGTATTAGACAATAACACCAAACCATTCGTTAATTCTTAGAAATAAAATACACATTCTACTGCAGAGGTCAATAAATTTGAGTTAAATCTTGCAGAAAATTGTGTATTTTTTATCAGTAGCTCATTTATCCACCATGTGTATGTATATATTTTATTAAATATACATATTAAGAATCTTTTATACTCTTTATTTTAAAAACTGGTTAATGTTAATGAATATGTAAAAAAAATAATCCACAGTTACCGATTAGTTATATGCAGGATAAAATTACAAGAAAAATGAAACCAGAATATACCGACCTTCTCGGAAAAAGATATAAAATAAACATAGAATAAACTATAACAAGGCAGCATTATTTAATGCTTAAATTTTAAACAAATAAATTATATTAATCACACATTTCCCAGTGCGAAATTATGACTGCAAAAGAATATGCCTCTGAAATTATTAATCCTTTAAAATTTGAACGAAATTAAATCATAAGACCACAAATTATTTCTTATAAGTATATGATCATAGCTACATTTTTAATCCCCATTTATTTTCCAATTTCCATTGTACCGTTGCAAGGATCGTGGACTTTTTGTCCCAAAGGTTAATTATACTTAATAACTACGGATTCGGTACTTTCCTTTTTCTTTTAGGGTCGGAGATTTTGTATTTAGCGGGATTATTAGAAATCTTTGGAGCAATATTAAATGCTTCATTAAATTCATATTTCAACAAATGCTTCTCAATTTTTTTATCCTCAAAAGTAATTGGGCATCAAAGATTTTCTCGAATACTGAATATAAAATATGTACACCGAATTCATGCCCGCAGTCAGTATGCGTGCTAGTGACTTCGGAAAAAGCTTTTGGGTGGTAGTTGGATTACGCATAGAAGTTTATTTACGATGACGACTTAGTGGCCCGAAGTCGGTTCGTAATTTTGGAACGCTTGCCTGGGATACTAAAGTAAATGAAACCTTCGCTGTTAACCTAAAACACTAACAAGAGATGGCAAGTAAGCCAGGAGGTTACTCTACATTAATCTGCTATAACATTTACCATACTATGTAGGTATTAATAACTGTAATTCTTAATTCAAGTTAATACTTTTTAGTAGCTGGATGGCGAATTAGACTTGCGCCGCGATCATTGTTTTCCACCACCACCAGCCCTTTTACGTCCCCACTGCAGGGGCTCAGGCCTTCCTTACGGATGGTTAAGGAGGATGGGCCATGACCCTCCACGCTGGCCCAATGCGGATTGGAGGGTATTAACGACTGCAAATACAGCCGGGACCAACGGCTTAACGTGCCTTCCGAAGCACGGAGTAGCTCGAGAAAATAATTTTTTGGTCACCCATCCCGTGACCGACCCTTGCGAAAGTTGCCTAACGACTACGATCGCAGGCCGCGGCGCTTATCCACTACGCCACCGAGCTACTAATCAACATTCGTAAGGGTCGGTCACGGGATGAGTGATGAAAATTTTTTATCTCGAGCTACTCTGTATTTAAGGAAGCACATTATGGCTCATCATTTAACTGATATGCCGATGATGATGGTGTGACTAATTCGATACTTAAGCAAATGAATAGAAGGCTGACTAAGCTTGAGAATTTTCATGAACTGATATTCATAAAGAGCATGTTGGATTACTAGAAATTTCAAATCACGAAAAGTGAATAATAAAATATATTAAAAATCAATGACAAAATGTTTGCATGCGGAAACCTAGGACGAAATAAACGGTGGTACGACGCACCGTTGATAAGTGATAATGATTATATGGGGGATGATGATAAATGATATATTTCCAAATTGTAATAATTGGTCAGTTTTATTAATAAGAAAACGTAACATTAATTAAAATTAAGTATTTTCATCTTTTTGATGAATAAATAATTTTGATAAAACCTTTTTTATACATTGACCTCAAAATCATTATCTTTTAGAAAAGAAATCAACAATATCGTGTTTTTGTAAATCACTTAAATCTTAAAAATTTTAATGTCACTGCACCCATATGAAAAGGACAGGACCTATGAGAAAAGGACTATAAATTAATACTAACAAATTAAAAGACATAGCAATTAATACATGGCCAGCAAAATAAAATAGAATCGACAATTTCGTTATTTCAAAGCAATATCTTTGTTATAGAATGAAAAAACTATATTTTGATGGCTCATAGGTACAAGACCTAAAGTGCAAAATCATAACTTTTCAGGACTTTTTAGCAGAGGCTTTAAAAGCTCTATTTAATTATTTTCTTACATTGACTATGACAAAAGCAAACAGCTACCAACCGACAAAGATCAACGTTATATGTAGAGGATAGTAACCGAATATGGAATTTAATACTTAATATTAAATCTTTATTTTTCTTAGATGATTCATTTTAGGGAAAACTTTGTTGATTGTAAGTCCAGTTAAACCAGTCCAGTTAAAGTGTAACAATTTAAATTTCAACAAATAATATTGAGAAAGTAACTTGGGTATTCCATTTTAGGTATGCTATTTCATATTTGGTTTCATTTCTCTACACATATATAGGACTAAAATAGCAGATGTATAAGACATTTTTGCTGATTCTTAATATCGATTGATCGATTCCAACATAACAATTTCTCATTCAAAAATGTTTGCCAACATAATATGTTAAGGCGTTGAAATAGACGGACGGACAGGTAGACAGTCACACGAGTGATTGTCGTCAAAATTAACGTCATCATGAAAGCACTTGACAGATTGACGTTGTCTAGATAAAAATTTCGGAGCACGAACTTACGATAAGATAAGATTATTAAAAAATGGCACCCTGTTTTTATTCAGTATTTATTTTAGTAATTGTCTGTCAGTTACTCTAAAATTACTGCCTATCGAATTATGCCATTATGTCCTTATTTAGGTTTAAGATTTTTTTTATCTAGTGTGACCATGGAGGTGATCTTTTAAGGTTCTGCACCGAAAAGGTAAAACGGGTACATAAGCTATATTTCATGAACCGTGAAAGTTAGACAGTTGAAATTTTGCAGAGATGATGTATTTGCTGCCTATTCAACAACAAATACTAAAAACCTAAATATTTAATTTCCATACAAAAAACGAGCGTTTTTTACTAATTTCCGGTACGGAACTCGATTTAGAAAAAGAAAAGGTATTATGTAGAAGTATGAAATATAACCAAAAGATAATAAAATTTCCAAACCCCCAAATTTTTATTTTATTTCAATCAATACATTTAAATTATCTTAGTTCTATGGAAATCTGTTTTACTAAGCTTTTTTTGATACATTCATGGATTCCATTGTTAACTTCTTTTGGCATTGCAGAGTTTGTCGCTTACGTAAAACCATTCCACTGAAAATAAATTTTAAACATGGTAAAGAACTAATAATAAGTACTTTATTCCAATTAGGTATTATTAATATACAACAAATACTTTTTGATCTCATATAGAAATATTTTTTAATATAGCATTGTGAATGTACAATTGATTAAAATATAATTATTTGTATGTTATTCTATTCTACGACATAGTCCCATTAATACCTTAGAGTAATGCAATATCAAAATGTAAATAGAAATATATAAATACATTGTATTTCATGATCATCAGTTTATTGATGATGATGGGTCATAAGCCTTTTCAATGATATGATTAGAATCACATCTACACATAACTATGAAAAATGAATGGGACTAGTGCGGGTTGGTGGGTAAAACGATATCGTACGGCGGAATTTCACGAAAGCTGTCTAATGCTGTCTTATACTAGTATAAATAAGTGGCCGTTGGGGTTGGAAAGCTAAGTGTGGGTGACTCTATGCAGTCATCTCATTAGTAAATAAAACATTAACCGACAAATGAAACCGCGAAACAGAAATAACTCGTACGACACACGCGGATGATATCGACCAGTGTAAATGAGGCATGAGCCAGTTTCTTGTGGAATAAATACGCTATAATTCTTCCGAATGCCTACCCAAAGCTTCATCTTTCGAGCTGTCGAGCTCTTCTTGTTAATATTGAAATATTAAAACTCCCATCTCAAAGTGCCTGGGAGAAAGAGAATTTTTGTTATATTTTTCTTGAAGAATATTTTTAGTAAAGCATTGTTAATACAAAATTGTTCGAATATAATATTAAAAATAACTTAAATTAATCAGCTTTTTACTAATTTAAAATGGAACAGCATACCAAAATAGCCAAATTTTGGAATCAATATTAGGTTTAAAATATATTGGAGAGGTTTGGCAGACCTGATGTGATGTTGGTTGTAGTTTTACTTACTCATGTTTAATTTGCAATTTTCATAAAACATTTCGCACATACTGTCAAATAACTTGAACGCGTCTTTACTATTGCCTGCACAAACCATTACTTCTCTGGAATAAAAAGGGTTTATTATTATTTCATAATAATCTTATTACTATGTAATCATAATAATAATAACACTTTATTGTCAACACCACAAATATCTTCATAAACTTATCAAACTAAACACATCAAAGTGTAACATCGGTCTTATCGCTGCCAGACAACCTTTGGATGGAGAGGAATATTAATTGCAACGAAACGGGGGTGTAAACTTAGAGTGGGTAATTCCAAATAAACAATTGAAGCATAATAATAATATACACCAGAAGATGACAGATACAATATACTTACATAAATACATATAACAGAATATATAAATACTCGTACATAAAATATAATACATACAAATACTTATGAAATGAAGAAGGGATTCTTAGCAGTTGAAATATATTAAAAAGACAAAGAATGTTTTTTTTATCATTTCTTTGAAGATATTTAATGATTTAACACGTCTTATTGAAGAGCATTCCAAAGACGCACAGCTTGGACGGTGAAGGAGCCATCATAAAAAATAGTTATATGGAGAGGGGTTTCAAGTTTCAGATTTTCCAATGATAGCGGATTAAAGTGTTCTTTTAAATAGCGCGGATAAAGGGGGTTAAACAAAATATTGTGAAGGAGGGATAATATATGAGCATTCCGACGAAGACAATTTGGAAGCCACTTGAACTGGGTACGAAATTGAGATATATGATCATATTTGCGCAATCCAAATATAATCGAATACAGATGTACAATTAGAATAAAAAAAATAAGACGATTTTGGGGGCTAGTTGACTAATTTTAAAATTTGGCATTAAAATATCTTTAAACAAAATTCAAACGAAAGAATTTTATGCTAACTGCCATCTTTCGATAGGTTTATGTTACTTTTTATTATATTTTTTGATCATTCAAATCAAGCAATAGTGACTTTGAACGTTATATAGTTTCATTAGTCGCTTTCACCTCGCAAAGATATCGCAATAGAAGCAATTTCCTATCATCTACTATAAATTAAACAAGAAAGGTTGTCTACGGTCACCATGTAATTTTGCTCGAGAGGAGCAGAGGTCATGTAGGCTACTAATTAATGCAGATATCCTTGACAAAGTAAAAAGATTATAAGAACTATGCGTCGGTATCTTAACTTTAAAAGTACTTTCTATCTCGTTATTAAATAACAGTTATTATATAAGTAAAACGAAAAACAGTTTTTCATATTACTTTTATAAAACTTGAAAATTCTTCGGATACCTTGACAATAACTATTGTTCGTGCTTGTTAGACAGATTTTCTGTAATAACGACAGTTAAATAGTGAAAAAAAAAAATCCCATGATTTCTCTATATCTTTTATATAAATTTATAGAACCCATTCTTTAGAAAAGTTGTCTTTATAATGAAGAAAGAAGGTGTTCTACTAACTTTTACTTCAGCAACTTACTACTTCTAGTAACCGAAAATAAATAGCTTAATTTTATACTAAGCTTAGTGTCAGCCTTCAGTCTTCCACTACTTGAATTGGTTACTCTAATACTTGTTCTTTCATGCAATTGTAACTTACCTTTATGGAGAAATACAAACAATAATTATTATCATTATTATATAACCAACAAGAGGAATATGTATAATTGCCAGGGGCAGACTGGTAAAAACTATGGCAACATATAAATTATGATGGCTCTTACTTAAGTTTATAATGGGAACATTGGATAAACTCTTTCATGCAGTTTTCCATCATGATATCAAATTCTGATTTTTCACTCATCATTACGAGTAAATCTTCGGGTAGTTCTCGTTCATCTGCTTGAACATTTTCATCGTAAATCACATTGACGTCATCAACAGTCCCATAGATTACTGTTATTAACATAAATGTAACTGAAAATATTCATTATATCAGCCTGTTAATCAGTATAGAACTTTCTCATCTACGTATGTAATCACAAGTACAAGAACCAGTATAATACACCACGTGGACATACACTCCTATTTTTATTTGAAAGCAGTTATAACTTGAGAAAATGTCGTGACTTAAGCAAATATTTTCGACCAACAGACAAAAATTTGAATGATGTTACAACTATCAATCGTTAATAATAATTCCATTTTTACTTTTAAGAGTTCTTACTTCGTTCCAAGTCTTGTTTATTTGTTATAAATATTTGTTTATGCTATAATATTTTCTCTTTGGTAACATAGATACGGGTTATTAAATTTGACCAATTTTGCATTTATAATTCTACACTAAAAATATTCTTATTTAAAGATGTTTAAAAAATCCATCTCGGTGTAACAGGGACGAAGTAGATTTTTGTTGGTGTTAGTGCAGATATGTTTGCAATAACTCCCGTATCTATACTTATCCAGAAGATAAGTATAGATGCGTTTGTTAGACTACGTTGTCCTTTGGTCATCGCTATTATAATATATCTGTCGCTAGATAATAAATTTCTTGTTTCAAACTTTTTAGAGCGTGATTTAGCTGTAGATGGGTTTTAGTTTTATAACATTTTTTTACTTCTCAACTTTATAAATACCTTTGACAAATAGTTTTATTCCTGTCCTCATAATGGTAAAAAAATCTTCTTATATTGTAGTATTATTTTTCATTTCTGTTCATTTCTCATTATTTAAAAATTATGAACTTTAGTTATTTTTTTTAATTTCAACCTATAAGATATTTGTTTCTACTGGGTGCCAAAATAATATTGTGCAATAATATAAAAAAAAAGATATCTTGCAGACTTTTAAAATGTAAATACTTTGCTTAAACGTATTTATTGTACACACTCCCATACGTTCAAGAATCATACTAACTACATTACTTTGTAGCCGTATCGAAATCTCCCATTACATAAAGATGAACTGTGAAATCAACCAAAATGATTTAATCTCAAGAAAGTATTGTATAATTTTTTGTATAAACGCTGTACGAATAGTTATTGTACATAATATCCAGAGAAAGTGAACAGACTCATAGAAATAAAATTAAAAATTAGCTACAGCAAAAATACGATTTATATTTACTTAAAGTAGCTTAAAGTAAATATGGGTACCTTCTACGTGCATTATAAGTTAATTCCATACCGTACAAGATACGCTTTCTGAATAATATTGCATTAATAGTTTAAAGTCTTTGAACTGGAAGCATCTACGGAATTTAGACCGCAGTCATGGTAAAGAATTTAATTTCATATCAGTATTTAGCTTCTAGCTAAATAAACGAGAGATAAATAAAACGTTTGTAAAACTTTGGTTATTTATTTGGTAAATGAAATAAAAACAATGGGAAGTGATTATGAGAATAAAACGAATTCTTTTGAGATTTTATTTAATAAAAAAGCCTACGTTTAGAACTACTTACAATTTACTTTATACAAAATACTATTATAGTACTTCACGTTTCGGGCTCATGAAAACGTATAGTACTATATCGTTGTTCATGTTCGATTAAATCTATTAAGAGAAACAATTTAATTATAATTAATAAATATAGTTAACATACAACATCTTTAACATTAACAAAAGAAATTAGTGAAGAAACTTTTTACACAGGAATTTTAACAGTCAAGTACCCTAAACAGAAACAGTCACAGATCAAATTGACACTGAAAGTAGTTCAGAAGTTGTGCATCTCCACACTATTCGACTCGTGCTATTTGAAGCAAGTTTTTAGTCAGAAAATCTGGGAGCACTGCGATGTTTTCGTGTTCGCAGTCACTGTTTGTTCCAACTGTGCTAATGCTGTCAATTCTGTGTCCATTTTTCTATTCTTTATCCTCGTGTTGTTCTTTATGTTGCTTTTCTTTTGACAGCAGCATAGAATCTCTTCGAATTCCTTCCTGAAGTTGTCATTCAGCCAGCCGTACAGAAGAGGATTGGACACCGCACTCGACATTCCGAACATGTGACAAACTGCATATGTTATTGTCATTGTTTTCTCGTCCATAAAAGGTTCTGGACTAAAATCTGCTACTAAATTGAAAACATTCAGTGGTAACCAACTGATAACGTATGTTGCAGCTATTGCAATCAAAATTGCTGGTGTTTTCTTCGTGGTCCTTCTTCTACCACGAAGTCTTCTATGAATTTGGACATGGGCCATTACAACTACTAAAACTGGTACTAAATATTGGAATATTAAACTAAATACGGAATAGATTGCTCGCCCGTTTTTGATGGGCCAGTCTTCTATGCAGAAACTCAGGGAATCCATCCCTATTAAACCTAATTTGTGAGTTTTAAGATTTCGGAACATATAGAGCGGTGAGGCTAATGTGAACGCCGTCAACCAAATGAAGAACATTGAGATAAGTGCTCCCATCGTTTGCAGACCAGGTCTTGTTGGGTACACGATGAGCTGTGGACAAAAAATATAATATGTATTCAATTCGATAATTTTGACTGGGTCTTTTGTTGTCACATATTTAGCTTTATTACTTCTGTAAAGTTCATATTAGATACAACAATTTTAGATAAAATAGACACAAAAAATGTTCGAAATGATTTTATCAAATTTGGTGCCATTAACTTTAGTAGGAATTTCTTTAATTTATTTTTCACTTTTATACTAACGCTAATGTGTTTATGAATTGAGTTAGGAAAAAAAATTTTTTAGAAGTTGTTAAAAATTATTCAATATATAAAATTCCAATGCACACGTTATATATAGAGAACATATTTTAGTTTTGGAAATTCTTCCGCAACACAAAATTGTAAAAACACAAAGCTATCATTTTATTAGCTATATGTTTGAGTAATATTGTTTAGCATAACACCGAAGCGTTACCCTATTTCACAAACTAGATAATCGATGTTCAGTGCGGTAAAATGTCCTTACACAAGTAGTATCCTTATTTGTGTAAGAGACTATGCCCCTCTTTATCTGTGGTTTTATGTATTATTCTTGTTATTGTGATGTATTGAAAATATCTCGGTAATCGGATTCGCCTATATTCAGATTTGCCTAGAAGTTCAGGAGAAGATTAGCTGATGATGATGAAAGGAATTAACGAAAAATAAAAGACTTGGATGTAGTAATCTGTATCCTAAGATATGTTGGCACTTTTATTCAAAAATTTAAGAAATTATTCATTTTGCGGATATTTTCCCACTGCATACACTTTACATAAATACTCATAGCCTACATGACTTTATATAGTAGACGTCATGGGTATTATTGTAATAACTATTAGTTTTCATGGAGTGTACGCCACACAATCAAAATAGTAGTTTAGTGTAGTAATTTGACATGTAAATCTTACATTGTAACGGTTTGCCGTACCATCGTTTATTTCATCCTAGGTTTCCGCATTCAAACTTTTTGTCTTTGATCTTCAATTATTTTTTTTTACTTAAAATTTCATATTACGAATGGTGAATAATACAGCATATATGTAAACTTTTTGCATGCGGAAACCTAGGATGAAATAAACGGTGGTACGGCACACCGTTACAACATTAGGTACATTCAGAATACTGTGCAAATCATATTTTAATGGGGAGAAATAAAAAATAGATTAGTTTTTAAATTTATTTTATTATTGGTAAAATTTGAACGTTCAAACAATCTTATGCTAAATGTCCCCACTGCTAGGATTAGGCCTTCCTCTGATTGAATAAAATCAAATTGAATAAAAAGCATGGGCCATGACCCATCACGCGGGCCTCACTGGGCCTGGATTGGTGGGTGTTAACGACAGCAGATGCAGCCGGGGCTAACGCCATAACGTGCCTTCCTTAGCACTGAAAAGATTGATTTAATAAATTTGGTCCCCATACTATGACAGGCCATTGAGAAAATTGCTTAACAATCATATCCTACACCAAATGCGCGAACCACCGTACCATCGAGTTTAAATTCCTTTTTTTTCATTTTCATGAAATCAAAATAGAAAGTGCGCGTTCCTAGCCTACTTACGATGCTTTCAATGCAGCTGCTATCAATTACTTACAATCAATTTATTATATTTTATCTAAAGTGAGTTGTCAATGTAGAAAGATGTCAAATATGAACAAGCTATTATAAATCAAATTGTTAGTTTTGGCGCGGCGTTGTTTCAACAACGCGGCCAACCTGTGGGCCAAAGTAAACCCGACATTTTTTTATTATAAAAAGTCATCAATAACCTTCGTATATTTCGGTGACATTGCCAATTTTATCTAGACAGAATCTTATAATTCGATTTCGAAGGTAAACTTTACCTTTAAGTTGGACAACTTAAACTCAATTGAAAAAGACAATAGTAAAGAATTTCGATTTAATATTCTTGTAAAGTTAATTTTTTTATGAAAATGAGTAAATAGGGAATGTTATTGTTTACTTTTCACATATTATTTTATCAACACACACACACACACACACACAGAGAAAGAGAGAGAGAGAGTGAGAGATTTAGTTAGTTTCATCACAATATGATAAAATGAAGAGAAAAAATGTTATTACTCCCATAAAAAAATTGAATATCGTGTTAATATCTTTTATGTATTAAATATTATACCGCAATCAATATTGGATTTATTGCGCTTAAACGGCCTTCAAATAAAATAGCTCTTTTGTTAGCAAAATTTTCACTTTTATGTTTGCTTTGTTACTACTTAAATCAGTATTGGCCATTACACTGTTTAATTGGTAAATAACAGTGATATTATTCAACTGGAAATCGGTATGAAATAACCTCTCTAGTTCTCGTTATAAAATAGAAGAATTATCTTTAAATGAAATATCACCACTTAAAATGAGCAATTTCGTTACACGACTTTTATTATGGAATGTCAAAGTTAGTAGATATTAAATGTTTCAATGTTTTATAGTCAATGTGATATCGCGTTTATTAAGTGGGTTTTATCATTTGTATAGTGCCTTGGTACTTTGCTTATTACTCTCTGGTGATAAACTGATAAATATATAGACTTCCAGTGATACCTATCAATGGATTTAGTTCCCCTAAATTATGTCAACGACCACAGTGGGTGCCAATTCTGTTGCACCAACTTAACTAAAATTTTGTTTAAATATTGCACGTTTCCAATATGTAAATACTAAGATAACAGAAGTAAACGAGTGTTTGTAACAATGTTGAATGAATTAAACCTAAGTTTAAATAGGTTTTCTTATTCGTTTAGAATAAATAGTGGTAATTGCAAATTGGTAGTATAGTTTAAAAATATAATACTCGTAGTAATAATCTTCGTGGTTGAGTGATTGATAGGCTGGTTTTCCTATTATTACCAGGAAAGATCAAAGTTTCAAGAAGCCCTAAAGACCTGAATGTGAAAAGAAACTCTTTTTGTGACCCCGGAAAAACTCCCCCTCGCTTATGCAGGTAAAAAAGGGGGGGCTATCCAAGTTATACTTGTACCCAAAAATCGTGCGTAATCAGAGAGAGTGAGTGGAGAGACCACAGAGCATATAGTGCAGTCTCTCCAGTCGGGTGAAGCTTTATAAAGTTGTCAACCCCCCTCGCCGGGTCTACAGAAGACAGAGAAGCATAAATACGCTGTTGAGATCTCTCCCATACTCCGCACATGAGTTTGTATTTGAAAAGAGTGGTGATACATAACCGTATTAACAGTATTGTCTGATTTTCTCCAGACTACTTACTCTTGTCTTTATTTTATTCAACTACGTAAATTATAGCCTAAAAAGCACCTACGTAAGCTGTAGCTTTCATGTTATTCCTTAAAAAACAAAGGAAATTGGAACATAGGGAAAATGTATCTGAAGCCTTAAACAGGGATCTCCAACCGGGTTGTCCTGAAAGGGATCGGTGGAAGCGTGGTTGACCTAGTTGGTAATACCCACTGCTTAATACCCTCAATGGAGACTGAATTAATAATTTGATTTTCATTTATGGTAAGATTCTCTTGACCATCATCATCATAGGCTATCCAATTCTTACCATAGAATGACAGAATCCCATTTTGAACCGACCATAATCCCAGAACATGAGCTCAGTGTGAATTAATAGGTGAGTTAATCTCAACGTGCTTTCCAAAGCACAGAATACCTCGATATATAAAATTACGATAGCTCATGCACCCGATAACCAGCTTTTTAATAAACTGTTTAACCTTTAAAATCACAGCACGCAATAATACACTCCCAAGGTTTTAAATATACAGAAATATTGTAGTATATTGGCGTGTTGCGCTGAGAAGCTACTAAAAGAAGGTAAGGTATAATTTCCCTAAGGAATACATTCTAGCACTGTTTATTCCCACTACTTTAGATCAGACCTTTGATCCGATTTCCTGGATGTTGTTAACGTCCTGATGTAAATAACACGATTGTTTACACGATTCAAGTCTCTATCTATCTAAAAATAAAGGCGTCTGTTACTTTGACGTCAGTGATAGCAGATTTAAGCAAGCGTTTTGGGATACTTTACTTTGCGCTATTTCGTCAAAATTAATGTATATTTATATGAGTTATGTGAAGTATTCAAAACATTAGCCCACTGACGGTTTTTTACAGATGTGCCGTCTATATACTATAAAGTTGTTCATTCGTTTTATATATTAGAACTATTAAACTGTGGAACTCACTGCCTGTAAATATCAGACGCACACAATTACGAGAGTCCTTTGTTAAATATGTCAAGGAACATTTCCTCAAGCTGGATTCGTCTTCCTAAAATTGTATTCTGCTTTGTATTATTTTCTATATTTTTTTATTTTATTTGTATGTATTTACTTTTATGAATTTTGACATTCTTCTTTCTTTAATACACTAGCCCGCAGTCTCTTTACTCAATCGGCATAGTTTCTTTTAAGCGTAGGTAGCCTGGTAAAGATTGCTACCTTAGCAATAAGACCGCCTTTTGTATTTATATTTCTAATTATATTTGTTATAATGTTTATCTTTTACTGGGTAATAAAGTATATATTCATTCATTCATAAGGGTCTTATGAAGGTTGTTTGTTAGGTAAAGAAATTTTATTTATTTATTTTTAATGCAGAAATTCTACAATTATTTAGTTATATAAAATTTGATTATATACGGTTGAGTAAAAACTTCTCAGACAGTATCCAAAATAATCATTTGCACTTTAAAAACTCAATATTAAGTAAATAATTTTCAATTTTATGTACATTTAACAGGTCGCTATACAATCCTGTTTTTTTTAATTTATTTTAAACCTTATCGTTGTATTAATAAACAAGGATTAGCGTTGGAGTAAATTTTCACTGAGACTGCACTTAGTATTAGTCAAAATTCATATTATTAAACAGAGACTTAAAAAAGGTTAACCTAATATGAGGTTCTACGGGAGTAAGATTTACTCCTAGAAGGTTATAGATTTGTTTATTCTCTGCATAATATGAATTTGGACTCATACTAAAATTTGCAATTTTTGCTTAAATTTACTCTGACGCTAAACCTTGTTTATTAATAACACTGTAAAGGTAGACTTCAAAACCAATGGAGAAAATTTTGACATATTTTCATAGCCTAACGGACAGTAGTGTGTATAATACATACACAGATATGTAGCCAGATGCACTTAAATTTAAAAACTGCTATAATGGAAAATGCAATTTCTTGTAGTGATTATATTAAGAGCTCTAAAGTTTTTTTTTTTACTTTTACTCAATGTTTGATTATTATTCGAATTCTAAAGAAACCGTTATAGTCTTACTATTTGTTCTAGAAATCAGATTCTATTCTCTCCTCTTATATAAAATGACTTTGAACAAGATTTTTTAAAATTAAGAAGGCTTATGTAATTTCCATATTTTTGAAGACGACCTAACTAAATCGACGTGATTTTAGTTGTCTATTCCTAAAGGGTTGAATTCTTTCTCTTATCCTTATCTTTTATCGACGTCTTCTCAAGTTTATAAAACGATGCTTTGGCAAAGAACAAATTTCATTGATGAAAAAATAAATCCTAGCATTGAAAATAATACTAATCGAAAATGCCCGAAAATTTATTTGTCAAACACGAGGGCAATCAAATATTTCAATTTATGTTAACACCGACACAAATATGTAAGCCTGGCTTACAATTGATTTAATAAGTGTCGAGGCCAAGAGAGACAATGAAACACTAAATATAAATTTCTCTGAAGAAAACAACATCAACAACTGGCTACCTAATCTATTCTGGCCGAGCCCTGCCGATTCGCTCCTTGTTGCTCGGTTCCTGAGCCTAATAATATAAATTTAGCGAGCATATTTCGAAGCCAAGCCAATTTCATAGATTAAATATTATTACTAAAAAGCAGTAGACATCGTGATTGTTTATTGACACTGCACATGTTCTTTTTTCGATAACTGCACAAATTTTAATATTAGGTTCGTTCATCATGATCAGCATATTAATATACCACTGCTGGGGTATACGACTTTATTATTAAATCGAATCGCATAGGGAGATCAAGCCATTACCAACCACGGGCTTACATTATTTTTTTATCTAGTTCTGAAACATTATTTTTATTCATTAATCAGAACACAACATAAAAATAATTCTTGTGATCAAAACGGGAAAAAAAATCCCTAAAGCTCCTGATTGGCAGTGTTATGTTAATTGACTCAATTTTTTTGTCAAAACAAAACCTTAACTATTAATTCACTTTAGTGCCAGACTCTATCAGTTCAGCAGCGACCACTCATGAATGTTAATCTACATCTAACAAAACAATATCCACGTTAATCCTTTTATCTGTAAAGTTTATTTTTACCTGATACCAATCGCAGTGATGGAATACGCTAACAAATATTTATATTGTTTATTTTAGCATGGAAATGCTATACCGATTATTCAAAACAGAGGATATTTTTTATAAACAAATAAATAAATATAAGACAATATCTTATACATTGTTTAGATTGTGTTATGGAAATTTGAAACAACCACCTAGATCCATAGAGTAAATTATTTTCTGTATTGCTCCGATCGAGATTTAAACTCTAGATTTCAGACACCGATTTGAAATCGGTGCAGAGTCGCCGGAAGAGGTTTTAATTTTCCGTCTTGTTTATATACGAGTAAATTACATATACAAGAACGATACTCTATACGATAACGATATTTTTTGTTTCCCTAGCTTTTAGATTCTAATATGTCAGGACAAAGAATTTTAAATATAGTATTAGGCGTTTTAATCACGCTAAAATTAATAATGACGCACTCATAGTTGATTCTAAGAACAAGAAAAAACTAACGCGCGAGTCCTCACTAGTAGTTGCACTGCGTTGCGTCGTCGTTTCGTCATTTTCCATATATTTTTTATGACATGCTCCATTAGACCGTTGCGTTGTCGCGCGTAACGTTTCATCGGATCGACAGACAAGAGTCGAAGTGGGAAGGAGAGTGATGCTCTGCGAGAGCTTCGTAGCAACGAGATTTTACAAGTAGCAGCTTGTCGTGGCGTCAAGCAACGCAAGTGTGGCATACAATGCGTTATTCTGTTACGATGACGCGATGCAACTAATGGAGTCTTGCCCTTAATATACGCTTTTAGTCACCATCTTACATGTGTACTAATTGGTTCAGTAGTTTCGAAGAAAGTCTGCTATGATACACAGACAGACGAGTGATCCTATAAGGATTCCGTTTTTCCTTCTTTTTTAAGTAGTAAATAAATGTCATAGAAAAGTTTTCCTATTTCTTCAGAAATACGGTTTATTGTAATACCCGTTATTATAATGACGATGATGTAATTATAAGGATTTAAAGTCTTCCATAACCAGCATTACGTCTAGACAACGTCGCGACAGCATTTTAACTAGATAGGTTCATTTCCCTTGATACCAAATTGAACTTTGGTATTAAGATGGCATTAAGACGACAAGTAGCCAAGTAACATTTTGAGTAAGGAACGAATTCAGAATAACGAAATTTACAAAAAAAAAGAAATTATGTACTTTAACCACAAAATACTACTCGTAAAATCAATCAACTTAAGAAAGATAATTTTTCTACAATGACAGCTATCCCTATGCTAATCCAATCGCATGTAAGCAGCTCTATATACATACTAGCTATCCTCTAGCGGCATCGCCCGCCTGGTCAATAGCAAACAATGGTTGTATGGTAACATTTTATTTCCCTATACAAACTTCCACTCCCATTTTCATACCTTTATTTGCTGTTTTCTGGAATAAACCATAGCCTATGTTCACCACATATGATTTAGCTTTCCGAAGGTGAAATATTTTTTTATAATCGGTCCAGTAGTTTCGGAAACTATTCATTTCAAACAAACAAACAATTAAATATTTTCTCCCCATAATATTAGTGTAGATATAGATTTTTTGGATAAAAAACGCTTTTTTAACTTAAGTCATTTGACGTTCATAAAAAACTGTTAATTGTTTGAAATAGCGCTGGATACTGTTGGCAGAAAGTAAAGTGGTTTTGGTGGTGAAATACAGAATTTATTTAGAGAAACTACTATCTTAATACACACCACTCACACATCTATGTAGTAGGTACACAAGGACTTAACATTTAATAGAGTTAGTTAATATTATCACCATTTTAATTAACCAACCACATCAAAGAGTAAATTTATATACATAAATATAAACTCATGCAATAACATAGTAACAGATAATAATTATCACACTTTTATAATAATAGGTAAAAGAAAATCAGCCTAAATTTAACCTTTATCTTGTGATTTGATTATTAAAACGTTACTGCTGACGTTGAGCCTCACTATCCGCCTTATTAATTTATGGTAAGAATAAGAATATGTTACACAAAAACCACTGAATGGAATTTGATGTTTGGAGTTAGTTTATTAGACTCTCGCAACAATGAGTACACTAAGGCTACACTTAAAATTACATCATCAAGGTTTATGCTAAGTGTCCCATTACTTATAGGAGGGTATCGCTTGCATTGATTAATCATAATCAGTACACACTGCTCCCAATGTTCTGTGGTTCCCACATATAGGTGTAACAGGCGAGTCATAGCAGTACGCTTACAGCACAAATTACTATGAGAATAGCGCGCGCGCCACAGCCGAGCGACCAAAACGCCCATATATGTATGATAACGTGTTTATACTGGCTTAAAAAATAATACACATTACAATTTTTGGTTTCATTATAGCACCTCTTTCTTTATAGCAGGTATGGAAGTCAAAACAAGGTCGATACTATTTTGGTATTCCTTAAAAAGTGTAATTGCTTGCGATGTAGGACAGTGCAATTTTAGATTAGTACGACGTTTAGATAGATGGAAAACTTTACGACTGCCAGATCTTGGAAAATGATATGGATTATTAAAGTTTAATTTAGAAAGTAAATATTATGTCTGCTTTTTTTCTTCGTGATTTCAGTGTATATAGTTTGATTCTTTTTATTTGCATGAAAATGTTAAGTGCCTCATTAATTTAATTTTTAACCTTTCAATACGCTGTATATGTAGTTTGTCGGCAGGTGACGAGGCTATACTAAAATAATCCAGATGACTTATGACTAACGAATTGTACATGATCATACTAGTAAAAGGTATTTTGAAATTTCTGCATCGCCTTATTAGATTTTTTGAAGCTTTTTTGAAGCCTTTGAGACATTTTTGAATGTGATAATTAAAATTCAATTGTTTGTTGATATGAACGCCCAATTCTTGAACTTTGTCGCGTAACTACCTATGTAATGATATTGTGATTACGAGCGAATTTTGAATTTTATGTTTTCAATTTTTTATAATGAGGGTGGATTTATCGATAACTCTAAACCAAGTTTAACATGTAGTATATAGTATAATTTTACGTATAGTATATACTTTTATCACTCTTAATAGTTCAAAGTACCTTAACTCTTTATAATAAGCAGCCAGGAAAAATATAATCGTTTTTGAGAAAATAAAATATTAACTTTTATAAATTTTATCTTTACGAAATCGACGCAACTATACTGGAAACTATTGAGGCGCGTAAGGCCAACAGGCCTATTCTGAAAATTTTAACGTAATAAAATGCATCTCAATAGAATCTAAACTGCTTGCATTTTTAAATCATGCCGTCAATGGTGGCATAGATATTTATTATTTTGTGATCTAGTAACAAGAATTGTATCATAAAGAGAAGCAAGTAGTAGTTGAAGCACTATTGACTTTTCATAATTACGCTAATATTAGTAGAATTGTCCTACTGGATACGTAGGGAAAGGGGTGGAATGCATTTCACATCATTTGTTCGGTTTCTAACGCCCCACATCACCGGTTAAAGCTTACATCTTTAAGAGAAAGACAGCCCGGGCTCTTTTAATACAAACCCCAAATTTGATTATTACTCGATTTTCATTATTTTATTGCCTCCCTCCTTCAAGCAAGGTTTAAGATGTTGCTAAATAAAATACTTATCTAAACTTAACAAATTCAATAACCAAGCTATTAATTGTACTTTATATCCAAACAATCGATAGGTAATATATTTAAATTTTTAATTATTTACGTAAAGTACGGTTTACGATTCTTTTAATATAAAATGAAATTATTTGCTAACGTCTAATATGGTTTTCATGACAGTTTTTGTTTCGAGCCTGGTTCAGGCTGTTTCTATGGAACTGACATGAGGAAAAACGACATGGAAAACGTGGAAAACGGTCACAGGGTCATTGGGCTGTCATACACACAAAGTTCCGTAAATAAACTCATTTATATTATAATACAATGGATTTTCGCGGCGTGCTGTGTAAATTAAGCTTTTGCTTACAATTGACCTCAGTATTGCCAACCCCAAGAAACTAGAAAACGACAGCTCACCGATAAAAAAAAAACAGGAAAACAGGAGTTAAGTAAAAAATGCATATTTCATACCGTACTCATATAATTAAAACAATCTTATACTTTTATCAGTTCTCAAGAGTTACATTGTTATATTGGTCAAAAAATAAAAATGAAAATGAAAGCAAATAAAAATGGAACAAAATAAAAAAATAATCTTTTTCAACTTTATTACTCGATTGCCTCATCTTAGGTATTGACTGACTCATTTTGCTTTATAAAATCATTATACTCTTGTTGAATTGAAAAATCAGTAAAATTTAGGAATGAAAATAGCAAATCTACTGTTAAAACAATAGGGTTGGTAACACTGGTTGACCTATTACCATCATGATTTAGTGTAAAAAGCTAATACTCATTATTTACGTAATCGGATTCAAAGTTAAAAGCGCTTTGATGTCAAGTTGTCAATGCTTAAAAGGTTTCAATTCTTACCTGGTATATATTAAAAAACAAGAAAAACATGTTATCAATGGCGGCTAATCAACACAATCAGATATCCTATTTATTATTATCCTCTTTATAGAATGGTAATGTAATTAATGACTAAGCAGTTGTTAAATTATTTCCACATTTACTTTTTCTACTTTTGTGCATTGTTTTAGCTTGCGTTGCATAAACATATATAATTTTATGCGATACAAGCAATCAGTAAATATTTATTGTCAATATGTAATCAGCCTACCTCTGCACAGACGTCAATACTTTTTATGCCCAGTAGGTTTTACTTGACACATGACGATTGCCAATGGCATGTTTTCTTTAATTTCGCTATCAAAAAGTGCGTCAGTTTGCGCAGTTGATGTTAGTTTAGCGTATGAGTTTTTTATATACAATAAGAAACTATTAAAAAAGATTTTTTTCTTACCTGGTACCTATCCAAAGCTATGGCAGTAATAGATATAGTGGAAACGAAGATCGATATAGCCTGTATAGCTCCGCATGCTTTACACAAGCTGGGCCAATCAGGCAACGGCCAGTGTTTCGTCAGAAGCTCCATCAGGGTCAGGGGTGTGCCGACGCAGCAAACCAGTGCATCAGAGACCGCCAAGTTCACTATGAACATGTTCCTGGCTGTTCTCATCACCGGTTTTCTGACCACCTAAAAAATTGGATTGTTTTTAATATAAGAAGTTCGGATCTATTTACCATCTATGTGTTGTTTGGTTCTATCTTTGTCATAATCCTAAGACATATAGCAATTTTCAGGACACTATCTTGTATCGATTTTGGTACGTTGTATCATTTAAGTGTTATATAGTTAGATAACTACATTATCATTTTCTTCAGTGATCGTGCTGAAATTGAATACTTATCTATCTTTTATATATATTTAAAAACAAACTCATATTACAACATGCCAAGCTATTGTACCAAAGGAATAAAATAGGTCATTTAAAATTTAAAATTTTTGACATCATTAATTATAATTTCAAATGAAATCATTAATCGTAAATTATTAAAAATACCGAGCGTGTCGTTTAAATTTACTGCCAGGTAAAGATTAAGTGCTTGAAATCCAGTTTAACGATTTGTTTAAGACTAACTTAATAACAGGCGAGGTCAAACAAAGGCTTGTAAAATACGAATAAGTCTTATGCCATACGTAAGTTCATAAAAATAATAGCTTTTCAATTTTATTACTTCTTCATAAAGCGTCACTAACTCTATGAAATAAGGAATCTTTTTCTTTATCGTAGGCTACTGAAACATAAAACTATTCCGGTTGTCGAAAAGTTGTGAGAAACGGACCGTATTTGAGCAAACAAGAAGAAACTCCTGGAATTAATATCTTTATATAAATAACGCAAAGGGTTAGAAACTTATTATACTCGTGCATGCAAAATTCATAAAGGATGAACTTTGATTTTATTGAAAACCCTCACATTTTTTATGATTTTTTAGCAAAATGGCTTAATTATTTGCAATGTATTTTTCATTCTTAACAAACAAACGGAATTTCAAAGGCTATTTTGATAAATGTAGCATTCATAATGCTATATTTTTAACCTATGCTAATATTATAAAGATGAAAGATTTGACTGTTTGTTTGTTTACGTTGAATAGGTTCCGGAATTATAGACAGATTTTAAAAATTCTTTCGCCTACGTGAAGTTACATCATATACGGTAGACAAAGGCTATATTTTCTCCCGAAAAACAACAATGAAAGGGATGAAAATGGGAGTGGAAGTTTGTATAGGGACTTAAAACATTGTCATAGAAACCATTGTTTACTATTTAATTTGTCATTACATACGTGCCATGATATATAAACTTATCCAAATGATTAACATAGAGTCTACTTTTTATCCCACAATTTATTCCCAAGTAGCCGCTAAGTAAGGGAAGCCGCTAGTAGAAAGCTACTACTGTATAAGAATTGTGCAGTTTACAGAGTTCCGACTATTTTCGCCAATTAAAATTAAGACGGAAATGAAGTTAAGATTGCTTGCTTGAAGTAAAGATTTAATGCTATTAAATTTTTGTACGGGCTGAAAATAAAATTTATCACTATTTAACTATATATAATGATAGATTTAATGTAAAAAATAAATTAAAATTTTTCCTTGCGGATAAGGAACATTTTAATTTATTGAAAATATAATTATCCTTCTTTAAAAGATACATGTAATTCCAAATGGATAATTTGATGAACTCTATAATATTATTTGAGAGACACATATCGTTAACAAAGTAATTGATAATGTTATTTACGAATAATATTAATTTGCGTAATAACTTTCTTATTCCAACTCCTTAATCTAATCTCATAGAGCTTGAGGCAAAAAATAACTTGTAATAACAGGAGATTAAAGATGAAAGTTGGTTTAATAACATACATATAAAATATCTGCCAGAGCCAAACAATTCCATTGTCAAAACAATATCAAAGCGGTTTTAAAAGCCTTCTAATAAACTATCTGTCCGCAATAGCTGTGCCCGCATGGATATGTATTATGTATTACTTTATATGAGAAAATGGCATATACCTCGTGTGTTCATAAGTTTTAAGATGAAATAAAAGTTGCGTGATTTTTTTTAATAACTTACTTATAATTTTAAAATTTTCAGTAACCATTAAATAGATAATAATCAACAATAAAACATATATTTTATTCAAAATGACCACCCTTATTTTTAATACATGCCCTTAGATGATTTGAGTGACACATTAATACGAAACTCCCCACCATATCATCACATTAGCCGGATGACGAGTGCGTGAGACATTCCGTGCAGAAGCTGGGTCTTGCCCGCAACTTTTAACGTACACTTTTTAGTTTTGTCGGTTGAGCTTTTCTTCGACAGTAAAATTTTTCTCGTCCGCGAAGAGTATCTGCCATAATTTCTCCTCAGCAGCAATGGACAACGCTCGCGTCGTAACTTACGAAGACGATCGTTTTAAAAGTGAACTTTTCTACGGTTATAGGCCTTTACCTTAAGACCATATTTCAGTATTCTGTTCACTGAAACTCGCGAAATATTAGTCTGCAGAGCGAGTTTCTTCTTAGAGCGACATGGATTTCGGCGAAGTCACTTTCGGATAATTTTAATGTTCTCAGGTATCCCCACAAGATCCTTGGATAGAACTTGTCTCTTTGTACCGCTGTACTGTGTAATAGACGAAGATACAAATGAATTTGCAATACAAATAAACTAAAAGTTAACATTCCAAATTAAAAACCGGTAAAAAAAATAACAACTAGAAACATTATATTTTTTTTTTTGTAAAAAGTTTGTCTCATAACTTATGAACACACGAGGTAAATTTCACCCCAATATTTCACACTCATTAATGGTTGAATTTCTAAAAATCCTTCCTTAGTTCTCAATTACATTATGACAGAAACCACTGTATCAAATTTTAAGTTTCTAGTTAGAGTAGTTTTGGCTGTTATATTATAAGCAGTGGTCGAAATTAGGTAGAGTTATTCGTGTACTTACACTGATTTCATTCAGCGAAAGAATAAAGTGGATATGCCTCAAATCCCGAGATTAATTTTAAAGAGCAGAAAAATTCCCATGATTTTTTAAATAAAAAGTTATTTACTTTTACACAATTTAAACTACTGCACGCACGACGTTGCCAATCTTACATCAATGAAAGAAAGAAATAAAGAAATCCCGGGAAGGTCCACATTAATATCAACATTTCGATGCAAGTACATAAATAACTCTACCTAATTTCGACCTCTGATTATAAGTCATTCGTGTTTGCCTTTAAACAAAGAGTTTGCTTAATACAAACAATGCTTACTGAAACAATATAAAATAAGCCCATAGCACACACGGCAAGTTACCAAAATATGTTTAAGTTTCCTTTTTAATTTTGTTGCAAAAAAGTTATTTTTCATAAAGGTTTAAAAAATCGAGTTGAGAATTAAAATATAAAAGTCACGTTCCCCGACGAATAGAAAGCAATCTTATTTGTTAAATGAAAGTGGCGATTACAACGAAATTGCAACTGGGACATTTCTATTCAATCACATCTCTTTTATGTGAAAGTTTAATCAATCTCTGTCCACATCTATTTGGTGGCATTCGGAGACACTAGGAACAGATAAGTTGTCTTTTTTATTAATATATTTTTGATATTTATCTATACTAATACTGTATCGCCGGCAAGCATATGGACTGTAGTATTAATAAAAATCAAATAACAGAGATAAATTTGCAAGAAAAAGATAAAATTTTGGAAATAAGTAAAACCCACAAGAAACAGCAAGTTAACACTAACGATATACAATAAATGACAAAAGTCATATTCAAATAAATTAACAGATACTCGTATTAAAAAAAACGTAACTTAATCTTGTAAAAATGTTGTAAAAAAGTTTTTAATTTTGTTCGTTTGTAGGGTATAATCTTCGAAAATACTGTTCCGATTATGAAAGTTCTATCTACGGGAAGCTATATAAGACGCGGTTGATATTTTATATAATTTACATGGGCAAAATCGCGGAAAAATAGCTAGTAAATTTTATTATTTATATACAACACTTTTATATAAGTTGTGTATGCTAAAGTCAATTACATTTAACAGCCATGATTCAAGCTTTTCCTAATTTTTCTTTTACTACAATACACAGTAGAAAGTTGTTTCGCTGTACTGTTAAAGGTTTTGTTAAGCTATTCAGTTAATCTACCTTCAAACTTTTGAGTAATAAAATAACAACTAACAGACTAAAAGGCTAACGCTTCATTGCATTCTAAACTTTTTGTATACTTATTAATGAAGAATAAGATTAAAATTAGAATGATCTGTAGCCGTTAACATCCACCAAGTAGCCCTAGTATCCATGGGGAAGCTCTATGCTTCTGTATTGGGGACATTATTAATAGGCTAATGATGAAATTATTTCTAGCATTTTCATTCAAAAGGGATTCAATGTTATAATCTGTGCTCTTTATAATATAATACTCAAACTAATGTGATGTTTAAATATAGAAATAAGAAATATTAAGCTCATCTGTATCGAAAGTTGGTCGTCGCCTATTCAAATAAGGATACAAAAGCAGGCTTCGCTGGCCTTGCAATTGTTTTTTGGATATAAAAATTTAAAGCAGGTTAATAAAATTTAATCCACGAAAAATACTTCCTTTCATTTAGAATAATACGATTACAAACCAACCAACAAAAAAGTTCCTAATTTAAATGTTTTTTTTTTTATCGATATAACCGTGAAGTCCTTTTAGTGTTTATTTTATTTTTAAATAAGAGTCGTCAAAATTATATCTAAATTAAGTTCGAATTAAAGTTTTCTGGATTCGTCATATCATCAGTTTAATAATATCCCACTGTTTGGATATGAAATTCCATATTTTAGTTACAAAAATAATAATTTCCTTACCGATATAACAACAAGAGCATTTCCAACAGCACCTATGACTACCAGGATACCATAAAAAGTGAGGAGCAGAGCTCTGGTCGGGTCGTCGACTTTTCTATTCTGTGAGAATTTCTCTAGTAGTACATTTGGATCTTGAATGCCTCTAGAAGCTTCTATTATCATTCTAACGGACGCGTTCACCGTTAGGTTCATACCGGCGTCCGGCACCTAGAACAATAAGGATTATATCAATAAAACAATATACTCATACGCCATTCATTGATAAAAATGGTACACGTTCTTTGTCAGTCTGATTTTATCAGCGTCGAACTTATATTAAGCACATCGATTTTACAGTATTGAGATTTTATTTAAGAAAACTTCGATATTTTTTTATATAATATAACTCGCTGGATTGTTAGCTGTATATTATATATATTTACATATAATATTATGAAATATAATATAAGGAAGAAGTGATAGGAAGCACTTTAAGGAATTAATGAGATGATGAGATGAATTTTATCATCTCATTAATTCCTTAAAGTATAATTTTAATGTCAGTTTTATATTTACATCATGAATAGATGATGAAAATATAAAACTGAGGTACGGGACTATGAATTACATTAAAATTAGACATAATTGTAAATTCTCAAACACATGATATCATTAATTCTTCAAAGTATATACAATTAATCACAATTACGCTCTTACTCCGTTCGGAAATGAGAAAGATTAAGAAATCATATATCATTATTACTTTTAGCAACCAGGAGTCTGCAAAGACTCTAAAGCGTCTAATAAAAATGTAAAAACTAAAATTATACGCACTGAAAACCATTGAAACGTTTTATTTAAAATCACTCATTCCGTCTGCTTTTTATGAGCACTCGTGGACTTACGGTATTTCGTTTCCCTCGTTATATTTTCTTGTTCATTCTTTACATTATTCATTGATATATTTGCATTTCCTTGTAACCGGCCTAACAAAATAAGTTAATGAAATTAAATACCCCAACGCGTGACTGTCTATCGTTCATCAACATAATTAGCTTCTAAAAGAGGATTAAGCTTAAACTCATTGAGTATTCCCGAATTGTTTCACTAAAACTTTTAAAGGCCCTTTATTGCTTAGCCCAAGTCCCCTTTCTTTGTTCGTAAGCACAATTACTTTCCGAAGCATTTTAAAGTTGCCGATCAATTAAAGTTTTAACACCGGCCGTAAATAAAATGCAATATGTTTCTGTTGCAGTAAATACAGCCATTTATTATTTTTTTGGTAGTCACATTGTAGGTAACATTAAGTAAATCATTTAGATGAATATAGTACATACGAGTAAATGATCTAAAAATAAACAGCATTAGCAAGGTAAGCTTTGTGTGTGCCAAGAGTTCGAACTTTTTCGAAAATTTTGAAGAAAATTTCCGAAATCACTAACTAGGTGAACAATAGCAATAGAGAAAATCTTATCAATGCATCGTAAAAAAGTGCAGATATTACATATTAGTTTTGCAATAGTCTATTATTTTTTTGGTAATCTATAAATGATAAATAAATATTTAAGTTACCAGATAATTATACTCTTGCAACTCAGGTTATTCTTGTAATAATTTTACGATAAAAGGTCTAAATCACTTGAATGTAATTGAATGTCTGATAAAAATTGTGTAAAAAAGTTCGCGTATTAATAAATTATTATTTTACCAATTTGATAAATCGGTCTCGGCTCGGTCTGCGATGCGATAGTTAAGCAACTTTTGCATTGGCCGATCATAGAATTGGTGCTCTGGAAGGCACGTCCGTTGATCGCGGCTGCATCAACAGATGTTAATACTCACTATTCCGCACTGGACCTGCGTGGTGGGTTAGGGCCCATTTTTAATATTTGATTTCTTTCGATTACTAAAGGGGACATTAATAGATTGCCGATTATGATAGTGGTGCTAATAACACATGGAGCTTAAAATAACCTATTTTTGTTATAGATTATTTATAAATTACGTTGTGTATGTATAGATTATAAAATATGTAGTATATAACCACCTCAATATTATAGTTTTACCATGATACGATAGAATTATATAAATGAGACGTCGATTTACTGCAGCTATCACAATGCAGGTACTTACATAGAAGCGTCGGCGTAAACAAAAGCACGTCAAACAAAATAAAATCAATAATAATATATTCAAATAAAAAACAAATAATAAAAGTATATCACGTTATAGTTGAAATAAGTCTTAAAAGTCGCTGAAGAGTTGCTTATTAAAAGAAAGTAATAGATTTTATATATCAATCACTCGATAAGAAAAGTCTTAAACTTTAAGAAAAAGTGTTTTCTTATTTTATAGCTTTAAATTGAAATCAGAAAACATTTAGCCGTAGCCGAGTGGTTCGCACACTGGTTTCAAGGTGTCGCTGTAATTTCCGTGGTCACGGGTTCGATTCCCTGGCGGGTCAAAGTAGAAAAAAGATTTTTTGTTTTGTCTCGGGTCTGAATGTTGTGGCGCGTTGTCTCAGAACCTCATTAATATGGAGGCTTTAACTATTCATTTTGGAATCTGAGAAAATTATGTGACGGTGTTAAATTACAAACATGATTTATTTTGTAAAGATGAATCAAAATTTTAACATTCTTCTTTTTATCGGCTTCTTCAAACATACGGGCGGACATGTTCGAAGAATAGAGGCCTAAAAATATACAACAAAAAAAATTCTTTTACTACATTAACATTGAAACTATCAAATAAAATATTATAACAAAATTTTTTTCGTTGTTTGCGATATCAAATGCGATGATTTAACATTATCTCCGGCTGTGACATTAAATAATACGTACGTACGTATCACCGTACGCCATGCTGTTCACATCTGTTACAGAAACATTATACCTATATCATCCGTAAAAGTTTTAGAGATAAAGTATCCTCCTCGATTCATCATAAGGCCGTTAGCAATTGATGCAAAAAGAGGCGTAATTTTAAAGCAGTTTCGCGCAAAATATAGCTTGTTAAGTACAACGATGAATGAATAAAACGATAATTGTGGAAAGAATATTTCAAAAACTAAACTAAAGTTTTTATTACATTGTAGCTCTATATTATGGCAGTGTTCAACTAGATGTCGAGTTCGAGATCGTTTTTAATACAATAGCATAGAAACTTTTAATCTGTCTGCACTGTTTTATACTCACTATTTCAATAAAACACCGAAAGATTCCTTTTGTATTTTTCACTTTTAATAGAATCATGTCAATTACCGCGATATATAACCTAACAAAACAAAATCAAACGCATTAAATTCAAACATTGAAAAGGGTATTTACGAGCATTTGTTGGCAATAAGATTTTAAAAAGTATTTAGCGGAGGCGATTACATCTAGCCCGCCACACGCCTCTTCGGTAGCTTTTATATCTTAAGTATGGGAGTGGATATATATACTAGTCCGTCCCGCGTATGAAGCAAATGTATGAGAACTAGTACCTACACAACCGTGGTGTCTGTTAAATGTATTTGCCGTATTACACTAGCTCAAATAAACCTTGGATAGAAGTATCTTACACCCATTTTCACTAACCTAGATCAAGGCATAGCTGAACTAGGAAACGCCAATATTACGAATTGCCTAAGCAGATTAGTTTAATTTCAAATAAACATTTTTTCTTTTTCCCTTGACATATTTAGGACCTGTCATATACGTAAATGCCTAGCGCAAGGCCGCATAACGAATAGCATATCTTTAAACATTGCTTACTTTCGTAAGGTGGTTCCACGGTGGTTCCTAGTTTATGGTGAAATGCATTTTTAACTTTGGCGATTCCTAAATATTTAGGCGACAGTTATGATACAAATAAATTTACGTTTTGATACAAATAAACCTCAAATTAAATATTTAAAGAAAAATAATCGATCAATAAAAAAAACTAATTTAAAAGAAGTTAACTGCGTTGTAATTAAAATAAATCTTATGATTAAAAAAATATACATATAAAAAAATTAAACAAAAAATTTCGCTATATCATACATGGGTGACAAAGGTTAACATAACATGACTTTGCCCGTTATTTATAATTTATATGGGCAAAGTCGTGGGAAAAAAAGCTGGTTTTATAATGAAGTTCAATGCTATCAAGTGAATTGTAAAACAAAACTCTAAAGAACTGGTATCTGTGAGGGACAGCTTGAAATATAGATCACCAAAACCCAACACGTAGCGAATATGAATATCATGTTGTTTATAGTTTTATGGCGGACCGGAGGGATATGAGACTGCAATCTTCAACCGATATGTCGGAATATGGTCGACTTAACAGATGAATTTCCAAATCGATGCGACGCGATCTGCGCTCCTATAATACTACACGTATTAGGGAGGCAATAGAGCGGAACCAAGGCTCCAAAGTGTTTGCACGAAATTTGTCTGCTGGGTCGAGTCAGATGACGAAGCTGAAGATCGACGACGGCAGGATCGTATCTTCAAAACCGGAGATTCTGATTGAGCTTGAGAGGTTTTATGGACAGTTGTACACATCATCAAACAACCCGTTGAAAGCAATGCTCAGGACACCAGAGCAAAGCTGACCCGACATCACACCGAGGATATCCCAGACATCAGCCTGTACGAGATTAGAATGGCACTCAAACAGCTAAAGAACAACAAGGCACCGGGGGATGACGGAATCACTACTGAACTTTTGCGAGCGGGTGGAAAACCGGTACTCTTAGTCCTCCAGAAATTGTTCAATTCCGTCATTCTCGAGGGTACGACGCCAGAAGCGTGGCACAGAAGCGTGGTTGTGCTCTTCTTCAAAAAAGGTGACAAGACCTTGTTGAAGAATTATAGACCAATCTCGCTTCTGAGCCACGTTTATAAGCTGTTTTCGAGGGTCATTACGAATCGTCTCGAACGCCGGTTTGATGACTTCCAGCCTCCCGAACAAGCCGGTTTCCGAAAAGGCTTTAGCACCATAGATCACATACATACGCTGCGGCAGATTATACAGAAGACCGAGGAGTATAATCTGCCACTTTGCTTAGCGTTTGTGGACTATGAGAAAGCCTTCGATTCAATCGAAACCTGGGCAGTACTGCAGTCCCTCCAGCGATGCCAAATCGACTACAGGTACGTCGAAGTGTTGAAGCGTTTGTATAGCAACGCCACAATGTCGATTCGCTACCAGGAAGAGAGCACGAAACCAATCCAATTGCGCAGAGGCGTGAGACAGGGAGATGTCATTTCTCCGAAACTGTTCACGAATGCATTGGAGGACGTGTTCAAGCTCTTGGAATGGGACGAATACGGCATCAACATCAATGGCGAATACATCACTCACCTTCGTTACGCTGATGATATAGTCATCTTGGCAAGATCGATGGAGCACATCAGTACAATGCTCAGCGACCTGAGTATCGTTTCCAAACAGGTGGGTCTTAAAATGAACATGAACAAGACGAAAATCATGTCGAATGTCCATGTTGCACCCGTACCGGTGGTCATTGGAACTGATACTCTCGAAGTTGTCGATCACTACGTGTACCTTGGACAGACAATCCAGTTAGGTAGATCAAATTTCGACAAAGAGGTCGCTCGAAGAATCCAACTCGGCTGGGCAGCGTTCGGGAAGCTACGCGATATCTTCACGTCCAAATTACCACAGTGCCTAAAGACGAAGGTGTATAACCAGTGTGTGTTGCCAGTGATGACCTATGGCACTGAAACGTGGTCCTTAACTGCTGGCCTCTTAGAGAAGCTCAGAGTCGCTCAGCGAGGCATGGAGAGCTATGTTAGGGGTTTCTTTGCGCGATAGGATCCGAAACGTGGATATTCGCCAAAGAACTAGAGTGACCGACATAGCTCGCAAAGTTTGTAAGCTGAAGTAGCAGTGGGCAGGCCACATCGCTCGACGAACCGATAACCGATGGCGACGAAAGGTTCTCGAGTGGAGACCGCGAACCGGAAGACGCAGCGTGGGTCGACCCCCGACTAGATGGACGGACGACATTGTCCGGATCGCGGGCGGCCACTGGATGCAGCTGGCGCAATGTCGTCCATCGTGGCGTTCAAAGGGGGAGGCCTATGTTCAGCAGTGGACGTCTTCCGGCTGATGATGACGATGTTTATAGTTTTATAGCTTACGAGGGACCTATCTGAAGATAAGTGCCTGAGATGGTTAACAATACATAGGTATAGAATTAATTTATATGAGACATAGTATACGCATAAAAAGAAGTTGTAGAATGAATATATTTTTAGCGCGTCGCGGTTTTTTACTCTAATCCAGGTCGTTGTTAGATCATCGTAATAAAGTAGGTTCGCAAAAAATAGATCGAATCGAAATACGTGCACTGAATACTTTATCGTGTAAAAAATGTTACCTGTAAAAGAAGTGAAAAAATATTCTAGTTCTTGGTTGATGACCTACGTGGTCGAACGATTAACATACTGGTTCCATGAGCCAGTTATCCTTAAAATCATAATTTTGACTTCTGCTAGAACCAATTCTGTTATCCCTTACATCGTAATATCGACTTCTGCTAGAACCAAGTTAGTAAATTAACATTTCTACTCTGTCTCAAGTCTGAATGAGTAGTTATGGACTTTTTTGATATGATTATGGTAGAATTTCTTTTCTGGAATGCAACGGAGTGGCCAACTACCGGGCAAAGCACCTCGGCTCGCCGGGCAACCTCCAAGTGGTCATCACAGATGTGAAGGCGCTGGGAGCGTTTCTGGCAGAGCTGGGCTGGCTTGAATAGTATCCGGCCACACACCCTCCACACGCAAAATAGGCGCAATTTGGTCGTTGAGTTGCGGAGACGCCCGTTGAAGAAAGAAGAAAAAGAAAATGGTAGAATTTCAACAAAGGAAATTAGAATCTGAGCAATATATATTCTTAATTTAAAGACACTTTAAGATGCAAAAGTATATTAATACCCAGTTGTACATAGATCGATTAAGTTTTAATAACAACTTTAAATTACGAGTATTATGTGCCTATCACACATATTAATTGTCAATGTTAGAGCTAGAGGAAACAAAGCATCACAATCACTTAAAAGTTGACCTATATTCAACATTGAAGTGAATCTCTCACCCACTTACTTGTACTTATATAAACGAGAAATACAGATGAAGAGAAATCCCACTGACCTTAGGCTACGGATTAAGCAATAGCAGAAGCGACCTACAGTTTCAATTTGCAACTCACCCGCCCAGCGGGTTGCAGAGGTATGAGCGAAATCCAAACATTTGCAATGGCTATTCTATTGTATGTTAATAGTAGCAATATTTTTGGAAAAAAAATCTTATAATACTGTTGGGACTAATATTACAATTGTAATTAGGAAGCTTTCAATATTCGTCGATATCAGTAATAGATACAAAGCCTATAGATTAGATAGATTCAATAGTCTTATCCATAGTATGACTGTAAGTTTAATTACTAATTACAATACTATTAGTTCAATAATTAAATATAAAGATATTGTATTTCTATTGCAACAACAACGATTTGCTCACACTAAGGGTTTCCACAGATTTTTTTCCCATGGAAAACTATCGAAAAGTATATGTTTTTTTTTCATTATAAGCTATATTTTACCTCCAGATGTGGAGGTGATTTATATTTTTTTATTTATTTTATGTAATAATATAGGCATTCTTTTGCTTATGTCGCCGCCGCTCCGTATAACACAATATTATTCATTTTACACCATCTCACGTTTCAAACGAATCCCCTGGCTGCTATACCAGTAGGATGACAATGGTTTACTACACAGGAGACGAATAAGAGACATTTTCTTTTAATATTATTTGAGTTATAAATTCGTTTGTGGATATCTGATACTTCCGGTCCCAAAACGTACTTTGGGCAATAAAAGACGGTGGATTCGAAACGATGAACGGATGGGAGAGAATCGGGCGATGAAATGTATATTAAGTTACACTAGTAATGAGAGAGATGATTAGTAGAACGCCGCAAGCATTGCTGGGAAGACGTAGTAATATTATATTGGACCTAAAACGAGGGACTCATGATTGGTAAAACGTCGTGTAAGATAAAGATGCACTACACCCATTTCTAACAAAGTCCAAAACTTATGGGCCATTGAGCTATTGCAGTAAGTTTGTATGATTAAAACTAAATTCAAAAGAAGATTGTTAGCGTGATTTTTTTGTGTTATGTAAAGTTTAAATTAATATTGATTTAATAAATTATACTGTCGATAAAATCAATGAACAGGTCTGTTTCCCCTATTCTTGGTCCCGGGGTGACCCTAAGCTAAGTTCAACACTTCAAATAATCGGACTATGTTCGTTTTGTTTATCGACACTGGCTTAGTTAAAGTTTCCTTCAAACAATCTAACCATCAAACGGTAAATTATCGTCATATTTCGTGATTTAGGTAAGTAGTTTACTGAAAATCGATTGAATACATTAGTTTTTCAAATTTTTTAGTTTTCTTTTCAGATAGAACATACTGAAAAGAACCAATACACAGTATTAACGCAATGTCCTTCTGCAAAGTGTAAGGTTAAATGAGCACGAACTTTTTTTATCAGTAGTTAGGTATAATATATTATAATAAGCTACAATCTTTGATATTTATTATAAAGTTCGTGTTTTTTGTTGTTTGCGTGTCAAAGTTTAGTTTCAAAATGAAGTCTTTTAAGTTTTAGGTTCTACAACATTTTAATAACCTTATCGTGAAACGAAACCACAATTCCAAATGCTTGTAAGATTACATTTATGACGATATTTTAATTGTAGACATTAACATAAATCTCATTTTTAACTGATTATGTTTTTAATATTATATGTTTTGATGTCCATAAAGTATTTTCTAGTACGGAAAAGCAGGAATTTTTGTAATTGGTATTTCTTATGACATACGCTGACTGAGAACAAAAGAAAAACTAAATTTATGATTCCACGAGTCTAATCGATCAAGTTGATAAGTGAATTTTCTCGAGTCTTTTCTTGCCTGCAACAAACTGAGTAGGGACATGAAGGTTTCTGCAACATTATTTTCAGCGCTCTTTACTTTCTTTGTATTACATCCAAAGTTTTATTCCATCCTAATAAAATATACAAATAATAATGTTGCATCTACATCTTAATATTGAACATTTAAAAGGAAGCTTTCTTCATGCTAAATCTTTTGCGGAGTATGCAGATAGAACTAAATGCCACAAGCCACGGCCTTTACGTATTCATATGTCTTTCATTTCCTTCATGTTTATTATTTCTTCCTATACGCTTTGTAGTTTTTTAGATTTTTACGCTTTTTAGATTTGTAACATCATCTAAGATAAACCACGACCAGTTTAATCGCAAAAAATGAAACTAGATTTCCCCAGGCTGCATTATAGTTTGTCATTATTTTCTGGTCTTATTATACTTAAACCCGATGAAATATGTCTTTGTCAACCTTTACATAATATATTACGTAAACGACACAATCATTTACTCATTCTTATTCTTATGATGACACTGATATAATATAAAACCAGGTCTAATATCGAACGAAATATCCATAATGGCTAAATCGTGACAATGCTGATCTCAAAATCATGTCGCTCCGTCCAGGCAACGGAACTTTAACGTAGATTTATCTTTGTCAAACGCGATATAAGCGACAGTGACAGCAAAAAGTTTCGAACTAACCCCTGATATAAAAGCGTCAATTCACTAAATTGAAAGTAATCAGATGATTGATTCAAAATTGGTTATTAAAATTGAATCAAGGGTGCGGCTGCAGCATTTCCTGTGAAAACAAACTGATGTAAAAATCCATATGAAAATGACGATCAACTTCCACATTAAAGAGAACCGGTTTTTATTTAATTAGACAGTGTAAGAACTAGAACAGTTTTGGGCTAAGTGCAAATCATAAATGTTACTGAAGAATGATAATATACAAGGATCAGTATCCAACACAGTGTAATCGTTCCACTCCAGGAAGTAGTTATCTTGCATTTCATCAATCGGTTCATTTGGTATCCCCAAGAATTCCAGTGCAAAAACGTTGATTGCGTCTATCAATTACTTTTGTTAGAGCTGGTTTCTTGCTCGTTCATCTTGTCAGCCAAAAGACGTCCTGAACGAGTGGTAGAGAAAAAATGTTGGACGATTCTAAAGTACTGTTAAGAATTATATTTGAATAATGGTTATTTCGACTTTGAATCAGTCTTTCTCAAATAATACGTAATAAAAAGTGTATTCACAAAGGCTTACAAATTTGAGGACTGTATTTGTATAGGCAAAGGGCTAGACTTAGATTGGTCTTCAGTAATTCGATTGAATTACTTGAAGTGGCTTGTGCATGATTTCTATGAAGCCATGATTCTCTCTTTCACTTTGTCATGTTGATGCATAGTCAATAAACATCATTTATCACGAATTTCAAAAACTTTGTCAATTGAATTTATTTAAGTATTAAATAAATATGAGACAACAACATATATATTGATTAAATTCCAAGATGACTATTCCAAGATGATTAAATTCCAAGTATTTGAGAGAACGAAGGTACCACAGTATATAGATAATATCGACGCAAAAAAGCGGAAACGTAGTAACCCACACCCAAGCCAATTTTTTTTTATTGCAGATTCGAAATAAGAAAAAAAAAACTCTTTTAAATGGTCTAATACTCCTTGCTCTACGACAAATAGAATTTTTTGTATAGCATTGGAAATTAGTCTGCATTTTTGAAAAACTAACGGAAAGATTGATGTAAATAGCATAAAAAAGAGTGTTTTTTATCACTTTACATTTACATCAATTCATCATTTTCAAATAACCTGATCTCGGTAGTTACAGCGCAGTGAATATTCTGAGCAATGTGGGTTACAGCGTTTTTGCTTATAAGGATTTAGTAACGCACCACGTTTACTACATATCTTTAAAGATAAAATGGTTATTCGTGGCGGTTTACTACAATCCACGCATAAAATAATATTTGAAATTGTCGAATACGCCAATTTAAAACTTTATTATTTTCCCCGATTTTGGTCTGTATGCCATTTGTCATAACAGTTGTCTAAGTAGATCATTGGAATTTACCGCCATTTTAAGTTGCGCTGGCGTTCATTTCTTTGGACGCTTACCGCGTCGCACAGTCACTGCGCGACAGTTGAAGGAGTGTGTTGTTTGTCGTAAACGGATTTCGCTGCGTGACTCGACTCGTTTTAAAATGTAAGTAGAATTCATTTCAATTATTAAAATGGTAATAAGGTTATGAATGTGTTCGTAATAAGTGGCTTTGATTAGTTTATTCAATAATCATAATGTTATTTAGAGGCAACGTCAAAAATTGTGTTTTAATATGTAGGTATTTATAATAGATGTATTACGATAAATAATTTTGTTTTTCTCTGACTTAAGTTTATGCGAATTACCTATTCTCATGTAAGTAGGTATCAATACAACTGCTACTCCCATACAACAAACGTTTTTATTTTGCTCGATATTAATAACGGCAACAAGAAGACGTTTGAAATATTCACAGAATAGGTATTAAGAGATATATTAACTTAAAAAAAAATATTTAAATTAAAATATTTTACTCCCATACAAAAAACGTGAAAAAAACCACATTTTATTAGGTACGGGTCGACTCGCACGAGTCCAACTCGCACTTGGCTGGTTTTTAATTTACTTAGGTAATGGATTTTCTGTATTTAGATCTGATAAATATTGTTAGATTAGGATAAAGTTTCTATTATTGACAGCATGCATGAAGCAAAGTGTGGTGCTACACACTATTAATTACTATTAACTTTATTTTAGATCAAAGATGTCTAAACGCCGGCGAGAATGGAAAGAGTCGTTGAAGCAAGTGGTTGAAAGTGATACTTTACCTGAAAAAAGGGAAAAAATCAAAATTTTAAGTGATAAACCTATAAAAATGTAGAAGGAAAAATGATTCTTGTGTCCACTGAAATAAACAAAGTAGAAATGAATAATAATACTACGATTCTTCATCAAACACCACAAAAATTTAATGTAGACAATTTAACCCCCACTTTCAGAAAACCAGATAATTTTATAGCTAAAACCAAAGAAGTAATGAAAAGTATTACACCTTTTAAATTATTCCCCGTAGCTTCTGAGACGCAGTTTGAAGAAGAATTTACAATGATTCCTGGACGCAGCACAGAGCGTGACGAAAAAAATGGAGATTTTAATCATTTGAATAATATTGCACCAATTTTGAGTGAATACAAACACGAAGCAAATTGTTTTGCTGAGACACTTTCCCCAGATCGTAAAAAGCTACCGAAAGAGAACAGCTGTTCTTTCACAATTCAAATAGAGGTAGAGCATAACAGTAACCCGGTTAAAAATTATAATGTTAACCTTACAGAATTAATAAATGCGAACAATAATGCAATTGTGGAAACAAGTGATCAATATCCTGATTGGGAAAGGAAAACTAGCGATGAAATTATCATTTGTGAAAACAGACATTTTGATGATCAAAGTCAGTATAATTTAATTTTGAAATAAAAGTTATTTTACTCATAGTATTAATAATTATTATTATATTACTTGATAATGTAATGATATTTTTATTGCATTAACCTTTTTGTCAATTGTTCCAAATCTTTAAAACTAATTTATCCTAATCTATATAATTAAATCTATATTATAAGCTTAAGTTTTATTTTATCAATTTTTTTCAGAAAGTATGAATATTATAGAGATCTACAATAATACCGAAGCTGTTGAATTGCATAAGAAAAACTGTGATTCAGACGAAACCAATGATGGAAATAACTCTCTAGAACAACCCATCGGTATTGTAGTCTATCCTGAAATACATAATGAACCCAGAAAAAAGAAGAGTAAATGTGATAGAGACAAAAAGTATGAAAATGTTATAGTAATACAAAACCATGAACTTGATGATGACGAACTAGTCATTATACCCGAAGATAATACAAGCACTTTAAATATACCCAGCTGTAAAGTTCTGGATGAAGGTATTATTTTTTGTAATTGCGCTTTTACTTATATTGTCGAAGCTATTAATAGTAAAATAGATAATTTTTCATGGTATGATTTATTTTATAATAATATATACTATTTTTCTAATAATCTGATTTGAACTATTTACTGGGTAACTAATACAAGACATTTGAACAGATACTATGGCGGTCCAGTGGCTGCGGCTGTAAAGTGACCGAAATATCAGGTTAAATTCTTAAAAAAACGAGATAGTATCTGTTTAAATGTCCTATAGCTTACGCGTAAAAACAAGACACTTAGTAGTTATACTTAAATTAAATTACTATCTCTACTATCCTGCTCTACTGTCTCTTTTTTATTTATCTCTCTCACTCTTTTATTTGTTTTTAATTATTATTACTAGTAATCTACAACAAACATCTATTTTAGCAAACGAAATTGAAGAAAAGTACAAAGTAAAGAGGTCAAGGAAAAACATACCTTACAACAAATCCTACCTAGACTACATGTCAGATGAAGATCTCGACCAACTATTATTAGATGAGGCTTTCCCTTCTGAAGGTTCTACCGAAGAACCTTACCCTGAAGGAAGTTCTGACGATGAAGATAAAGGTTTCTATTAATTTACTCACAGTTAATCAAATATTATCCTACTTATAAATAAAGTCAAACTAATCTAACAAAATAATTGCAGATAAGAAAAGCAAGAAAAAGAAAAAAAAAGGAAAGAAGAAGGCAAAGAAAATCGTTCAAATAAGAAAGAGTTATGAAATTCAAGAAGATCATAATATATCCGCTACAAAAAAAAAATAAAAAAATCTGATGTTCGGTTAGAAAACAAGAAAAAGAAAGCTAAGGGTGAAACTTATATTGATGACAAAGGCCAATTATTTGAAGGTAAATCAATAAAGCCTAATCCATGTATAGGAAAAAAATGTGGCAATGACTGTCAAAATATCCCTGAAGACAGACGTCAAAGTTTATTTACATATTTTTGGAACCTTAACAGTAACCAAAGACGAAAGGATTGGATAGCTCACTGTGCTGTTAAAAAATCTATTAAAAGACCAAGCAAAGATAACAATACAAGAAATTGCTCCTACGACTATTTTATTAATGAAGGCGAAGGACGAAGAAAAGTTTGTCAAAAATATCTTATAAATACGCTGGATATAACTCAACGATTTATTCTCTACACACTGGACACTATGACTGATGGGTATGCGAAGACAGATGACCGAGGAAAAACTGGTGGATATAACAAAACTAAGGAGGAGGTCATAGAACATGGAAGAAATTTTATAGACTCTTTACCAAAGATGCCCTCTCATTATTGCCGAAAAGATTCAACGCGACTGTACTTTCCGGAAGAATTTAAAAATGTCAGCAATTTATACCGCATTTACAGAGAAAATTGTAAACAGAGCTCAATAAAAGAAATGTCATATCAGGTGTTTATTGCGTGGTTTAAAAAATCTTACAATACTGGATTTCACGTTCCTAAAAAGATAAGTGTCTTATCTGTACTGATAACAAAAACAATGAAGAAAAAACTGAAGAAGAAAAAGAAAAATTAGAAAGACATGTTAAAGAAAAAAATGAATCATACAAGAGGTTTAAATACCACCAAACTATACACGGAAAAGATAAAAGTATAATTTGTACAAGCTTTGATATGCAGAAAATACTGAATACACCTTATGGGAATTCGATGATGCTATATTACAGTCGTAAACTGTCGGTATATAATTTTACGATATATGAAAGCGCTACTAAGAAAGGATACTGTAATGTATGGACGGAGACCGATGCGAATTGTGGTGCCAATGAAATTTGTACATGCTTGTACAATTACATCAAAGAAGTAGATGCGCGTGGTTCGGTTAAAACTTTATTGCTGTATTGCGATTCCTGTTATGGCCTAAATAAAAATAAACTCGTCCTTAGCATGATTCGATACGCCCTATCTCAATGCAAGGATATAACTACCATTCAAATTAATTATTTGATTCCTGGCCATACTTACATGCCAGTCGATAGTGTGCATGCGACAATTGAGACCAAAATTAGAAAATCTGTCATATGGGCGCCCTCACAATGGCCCACTGTAATGGAATTCGCACGTCAAAATCCAGAACCATATAAAGTTCAAGTACTCAAGGGTAAAGATTTCATTGGATTTGAAAATGTTGTTAACGCCACATTTAAAAAGAGTCAAAGAATTGCAATTTCAAAATTAAATATTGCTACTTTTAAAAGACATGAACCCGATGTAATGTACATTAAAAACTCAATGTTGCCCGACACTGAAGCTATGCTGATTCCATTGCTTCCTTTAAAAGACATAATATACTTAAAAGAAAATTTATATCCAACACAATTAGGCATAGCTGTCAAAAAGTATAAAGATTTAAAAAAGCTTGTTGACAATAATATTATTCCTTCGAGGTTCGCTCAAGAATACACAACAATAAAAATTAACAATAAAATAAAGGATTGCTTGGCAGATACAGGTGAAGAAGATGAGACTGAAGTAAAAGATAGCGTTGATTGCTAAAATAGGAAATTTAATAATAGAAAGGAACAAATATTACGAAGGAGAACAATTTTAATAGAACATGACGTGTAAGCCTGTATGATGAAAAAAAAAATGATTGATATTATTTTATTAAAACTTAGAGAAGTATTGTTTTATTTCAGTAGATGTTTGTTTTCTATAGGTGTTTATTTTAGTTTTTGATCTCATTGTAACTTAAATGTGATTTTGTGATTGTGATTTTAGTTCTTTAAACGTTTTAATAATACCTTAAATAAATGTAATTTCATACTTACGTCGTTTTAATTGTACTATCCTTCCTGACTTCTTACAGTTAAGCCCATTCAGTGTAATTGTTTACATAGATATATTTCATTTAAGTCAAAATGTAGGCAAATAAATATGATATAGAACATAGTTACATCAAATTTGCTTTAAAGGAAAACTTTCAGTTTGTAGTCGTCTATACATTTATCTCGTTCATTTACAGCGTTTTTGCGTAACAGAAAAAAAAATGTTATTGCTGTAACCCACACACATATAGATTAAAAGTAACTTCTAAAAGATTTCAAGTATTAGGTTTGATAAAAAATCTGTAAACATATTTATGTTAAAAAATTCACATGTGTGGCTTTCATAGTTACGGAGATATATATATATATATATATTTTAAATTTCAAAGTGTTTTTAACTCTGGTGAACATTTCGCATTTTGGGGGTTACTACGTTTTCGCTTTTTCACGTCGATATATAAAATTCCATTTTTACATAGGTGGTGACACCTTGACCGCACTTGCACCGAAAAATTCTTATGGAGTTTTTACTCGAAAAATATGACTAAAAATTTTTTTGTTAAACAAGTATCCAGGTGTCGCCATCTTTGAGGTTCCAAGTTCGATACTTGGAAGATTGAAAATGTTTTTTATTCTATATTGTCTGGATGTTGTGTTCTATACTATCTCAGATATTTCATTTAGCCACTAATTAATTAATAATTTAATCTGATGTTATAGTGCTAAGACTTACTTTAAATAAATATTGTTAACTAAAAAATAATATTATACACAGTATTTACAATACCTTATGTTGTTAATTTGGCTTTCAGTAACATCTAGGTCAAAAGTCAGAGTTTGTGGCAACTTAGTATTTGAACGAAGTCGCCGTGGGCACAACGGGAGCACTTTTTATTATTACACTCATTATATTATATTATACTTATTAGATATAGCAAATATGCACGTGGTGTGCAATGGAAGGGACTTATACAAATCTGACCTACTATGAAATATATACAACATTTGTACAGATAATACAATAAGTATTATTGGCTTCCAATGAGCAGCGTGACACTTTAATGTTTTTAATTAAATATACTATTTATTTATTAAAGATACTAATTTGTTACATCCATATTAAAAATAAATATATTTCATGTATACTATAAAGAGAATTCCTTCTTTAAAAGTATTCATTCAAAGCATATTCAAATTCAAAGCTTATACCTAGCTGTTATTCATCTCGGTGTATCTACATCCTAAAACTGCAGAACAACCGGCGGCCGAGCGAAAAATGATTGTTGCAAACTGAAAAATGAGCTTCGGCTTCGTCTGCATTCGGTTTTTGTTAGAAAAACAAAGGGATTACTGTGAATAGAGCATATTTTTCTACAGCAAAAATTTGGCAAAATGAATCGGACGTAAATTAAAAAAAATGTTTAAATACGCAGACGTAGAGCACTTTATTGCTAATGCATTGTTCGAAATTCGCCTAAAGAATTCTTAAGCACGTTCAGTAATATTAAATGCTTTCTTGTGAACTGCCATTTTATTTTAAAACCTTATATTTGAACTCGTATATTTAAATAACTAATGATTTAACGACCCCGAAACCCAGATTTACACAAATATGATATAAAATCAAACAATGCATCAAATTCTTGTCTTAAAAGTTGACGGAGGAAATTGGTTTATGTTACGAACGATGTGCCATCGCCGATACCGTCATCTACTTAGTTTCTCCATATTCAATCTTTTTATCGTGTCTATTATCTAAGATGTTAGATTTCAATCACAATTTCGTTTTAATACACAATATAAATATCCAAAAATAAATTTTGTATCGTTTTAAAAATATTTTTATCTAGATTTTATTGGCAGTTTATCATGATATCTACAGAATATATATAGAGTAAAAATGAATGATATAATAAATATTATGATTTATTTTATTTGTAGTTAACGTAAATTTCGTTTACATAAAAAAGTAACTTTATTCAGAATGTGTTTTAAAAATCGAATTATTAACCTTAAAAAATCCACTAGTATCAATTCCATATAACCAATATAACTAAAAAGCTACGATATTTAAAACAAATTTGGTTGTGGATGAAAACTACGGCTTGAGAAACACTACTCTTTTCTATTATTTTATTGAAATTTCTTTAAAGTATTTTATATCATATTATTATTGGAAACATATTAAAAAACTAAACATGCCGAAGATGTCATTTTTAAGAAACTACTAGGATTTTATGTAACAAAAGTTTTTATAATAAAACTTGAACGTTATTCCGTATTACTACTGAAAAATCTTTCACCAACGGCGAAAGATTTTTAACCAACCTTTCTCTCAGCGCGTGACACAGGCTACATTTTACGCGAACAGTCGCGAACAGAACAGAAAAGTCGCAGGAAAACAACTAGCGAAGCATTTTCACATAAATGAAATGAAGTTTCCATAATGTTTTGAAAAATTTTGTGTTCGCGGTTTGAAATAATAAAATATTTTTTAAAACGATGCATGAATAACCATAGTTTACCAACAAAGTGAGAAATTAAGGACGAAACATACTTTTAATTATTATCGAATATATCCTATTAATTAAACAATCGTTTGCATGTCAAAAAGTATATTTTTTAGTCTATTTACATAGGATTTGTAGAAAACCAATAAATGTAAGTATGTATTTTTGGCTTTCGCAGAAGCTGTATTGACTCAATTGTACTCTGGGGATCGGATCCCTTTGATACATTCTTTGATCCTAAAACGGAACTGTTCCAAGATCGATTCGGACCGCGACTAACTCACCCGAATTCCATTAAAAAGTTTCATATTAAATCATTGGAAAGTTGTAAGACTTCGCCAACATTTTAACACTTGTTTTTTCGCTTATGGTTTCCAACAGCTTTAATTTTCCGGCTTTATTATTAAACGGTCGGAAAATGTTTCGGTCTGGAGTTGAAATAGAATTAACTTTTCAGGTATTATATTTAATTAAAAAGTTTTTACTGAAACTGTTTTTAGCTACTTATTATATAGGGTAGATTGAATAAACATATTAGCGTTTCGCCCGGCTGGGTCTGAGAATTTAGAATTTATGATAGTTCCCAGATGACATGACTTTGCCAACATTTTTGACAACCATTTATATGTAATAATAGAAAAGAGAAAGAGATAGACGTCGAGCGAGAATTTTCTTTATATTAAATGAATCTTTATATTGTCATTTATTTATTTATTTGTCCGGCCCCTTAATAAAGATAAGTTTACTTCTTGAAAATAACAATTAACAGAGAAGTGGCGTGAGATCATTTTTTTTTAAGTATATAGCGCAAATGCGTACACTTAAGATGATAAAGTTTCCGCCAAGAGGTGTAATAAAAGTAATGACGTCATTGAGATATGAACCTCATATTTGTATCATATGAGCGGTAATGACATAAAGGAAGGTTGTTGTGGTGATACAAAGGGTTGAATATTATATTAATAATAGTAATGGGCTTTAGTTCAGGATTGCCGTTAATAAAAAAAACCTGGTTTGAATTCAGAAAGTGTAAACTAAAACTAAGTTCTTTACTGCTGTGATCGTTGCTATTGCAATTTAATTATTATTTTATACAAAAATAACTTTTTCCACGATTTCAAAGGCAAAAAGAATAAATTTACGACAAATACCAAAAATGTAACGTGAGTAAACGAGACAGACCATCTTTCAATGACACATGTGAGATTTTTACGCTACCAAAAAAAAATACCGATAAAATTTTATCGGTACATGAAACTTGATTGAATATTAAATTCAATGAATGAATGAATGAATGAATATACTTTATTGCCCTTTAACACATAAACATGAACAATTTTTATTAGAAACATCGATGCAAAAGGCGGCCTTATTGCTAAGGTAGCAATCTCTACCAGGCTACCCTTGACTAAAAGAAGCTATACCGATTGAGTAAAGAGACAGCGGGCAAGTGTATTAAAGAAAGATGAATGCGAAAATTCTTAAAAGTAAATACATATACTAATATAATAAAATATATATATATATATATATATATATATAGATATACAAAACAATACAAAACAGAATACAATTTCAGGAAGATGAATCCAGCTTTAGGAAATGTTCCTTGACATATTTAACAAAGGACTCTCGTGATTGTGCGCGTCTGATATTTACCGGCAGTGAGTTCCACAGTTTGATAGCTCTGATATAAAACGACTTGGCTACAAAATCAGTTGTATGAGGAGGGATCACTAAGAAAAGGCTATGGGAAGACCTCAAATCTCGGAGAGAATTAGAAGAGTGAAAAACGAAGCGATCTTTAAGATATTGCGGTGTTTGAGGATTAAAAAGAATAGAATAAAGAAGCGATAGGATGTGACAGTCTCTTCTACGAGAGATAGGTAGCCATTGAAGTTGGGTACGATAATCAGAGATATGGTCATACTTGCGTAGACCAAAGATGAAACGGATACATAAATTCTGAAGACGCTCAAGCTTATTTAGATGTATGACACTTAGGTCAGAATAACAGGAATCAGCATAGTCAAGCAGTGGGAGAAGCAGGGATTGCGCAAGAGTGATTTTTGTCTTAGTCAGTAATAGATTCTTGAGTCGTTTGAGCGAGCTATATGCACCAAACACTTTCCTACTAACCTCACGAACGTGATGGCTCCACGAAAAATTGCAGTCGAAAAACACACCAAGATTTTTAACGCTGTCTTGAAATGGTATACGATCGCCATTCAAGAGGATAGGTGGCAGCGTATTATAATTTATCCTGTCCAAATACCAATGGCTTCCGATAATTATTGCCTGAGATTTTTGTGGGTTAACTACCAGACCATGTCGTCGGCTCCATTCAGAAATATGTTGAAGATCTACGTTAGTGGTGGCAATTGCCTTTGACAGTCCCTCTATAGGTGCTTGTGTATAAATTTGGAAATCGTCTGCATACATATGATAGGAAGAAGAGAGAGGAAGAGTAATTGAATTAATGAAGATAGTGAAAAGGAGAGGAGACAAAACGCCACCCTGCGGTACTCCGGCAGTTGTGTCGCACCAATCGGAGAAACTGTTTCCCACACTTATGCGCTGCCGTCGCCCGTACAGGTAACTATGAAACCAATCAATTACCGGTGGATAAACATTGAGAGAAACCAACATTGCTAGCAATATGTCAAAATCCACAGTATTAAATGCATTACTAAAGTCTAAAAGTGTTAATATAGTAAGCTGACGATTTTCCATACCCTCGCGTATATCAATCTTGACAAGTGCAGTAGTCGTACTATGACCGGGACGGAAACCAGATTGAAATGGATTGAGCAGATTGTTCAAAGAAAGGAATCTACTAAATTGTAAATGAACCAGTTTTTCAAGGACTTTGGATAGGAAGGGCAATATGGAAATAGGACGATAATCTGAAAAGGAATCAGGCTTAAGCTTTTTAGGTACAGGAACAACATTAGCGTCCTTCCATGCAGAAGGGTAAAAAGATGTCTCTTCTCGGTACAAAGTCTCCCGCCATAGATTTACGAACCGTTGGCGTAGCTCTCGACTTTCACAAGTGCTTGTAACAGCCTAGACTGAATAAATGATTTTGATTTTGATTTTGATGAGGAAATCGATTTATTCATGATTTTGGTAATTACAGGGGAAAGGATATCTAGGAGAGGAACAATCATATTAAGACTAATGCAATCGCTACCAATCGCATTAGACGAAACCGCAAGTATATTCTTCTCAACGTCACACTCAGTGAATTGCTTAATAACAAAAGGATTAAAAGATGGTTTTGGCGGCGAAGAAAGAGTATTTAGAGTTTGATTTTTGATGTTTCCATCTAAGGAAACAGACGAGCAGAAGTGACTATTTAAGGTATTAATATCAGTATTTGACGAGAGGAAGGAGTTGTCTTTAGATTTGCCAAAACCAATCTTATTGAGAAAACGCCAAACTTTGGCGGGGTCACCATTTTCGACAGATGCATGAATATGGCGTCTTTGCTTATCCCTTATCAATGTATTGCAGCGATTCCTTATTTCTCTATAACGGCCGCGATTGGCATCCGATGGGTTCTTTTTAAATTTAGCCTTAGCACGTACCTTTCTATCAATAAACTTACGTACATCATCAGTAAGCCAGGGCGCCGGGACATGCTTTACACGTACAGGTCGGATAGGTGCATGAGTATCCATAAGTTTAATAATCAAAGAATTAAACAGCTCAATCTGCTCATCTACTGTATCAAGAACTTCAATTGCCGACCAGTTGACTTTACGAGCGTCTTCTCGCAAGTGGTCGACATCCATCCCACTGAAGTTACGCAGCAGTTGGATCGACGCCCTGCGCCTTGGGGGACGTATTCGATAAGATAGATAAATGAGATCATGGTATGAAAACTGATCAGCAGGAAATTGACCATATTTCACAACATGTCCAGGAGATGAGACCATTATAAGGTCAAGTAGAGAGGGTGTGCAGTTTGGAAAGTTGTGTGTCGCAGAGAGGGTGAGATGTAGTATGTCTTTGAATTAACAAAACTATGAAAACTTTTTAGATCCGCATTTACTGTACTAACTTTTTTTAATATTAATATCAACTTTCATAACAAAATCAAGCGTGACATCAAGACCTTAATATGAATTCTTTGCATGTCAAAATGAATAGATATTGCTGAATAGTGAAAATAATATTCCGAGCACGCGCGTCAGAATGAGCAACCATTATGAGAGTATATTTCTTGTGGAAATTCAAGATTTTCAACACAATGTGTCAATTATACTGTAGATTGTAAGAGAAGGTACGCAATTTTAACATAGATTGTATAAACTACTAATAAAGTTAATTTAAGCTTTGTACAATGAAGCAATTCTGAAAACACAAATAAAATAAGTAATAAGTTTATAAAGTTAAACCCTATTAGTATGCTGCGTCATGTAACTTATTTTAAGAAGATCAGACACCGATTATCACTGATCGTGTTATTAAAATTTAAAATTACAAACATTATTGTAATTTTAAGTTGTATAAAATTTAAATATAATACTCTTGGGCCATATTCCAAATAAAAGATGGCCCAATAGTTGTTGAAATGTATGATTTTTATTTTTCCTTTTAAACAACTATTACTCAATAATAATATCTAGAGGTATAATTTATAAAAATATACCCGTAGTTTTCATTACAGGCTAAATTAAAGCTATTTTAAATGACAGTTGAATTCACACTGTATTTTGTATATAATCACTAAATATTATAACAATAAAATATTGTCATAAATGTTCGATCTTCTGACATTATGCCCACGAAAGTAGGTCGATGAATACTTAAGATGAAGTGGGGACTAGTAGAGTGCCGGTCAACGATTGCTAACGGTTAAATGAAAGTATGGAAATTATCAAGAAAGGAAAATAAGTTTTTGCTCCACACTCTTATTTGGAGGTTTTGTTTAGAAGATACTTAAACCAAATACGCAATTTACAAAAAATATGTTTTAACGAAAGTTTATAGTCCAATATTTTGTAATTTAAAATAAAAAATGCCACTAAATCACAGACAAAATTGCGAATTCTTAAAATTTTCTGAAAGGAAAAAATCGATTAGAAAACTAAATCTAAAAATCAACTAAGTGCATACAAATCTTTTATATAGTAAATATTGACACCCTAAATTTGAGTCTGAGTTATCCTATACATAAAATTTTACAATCATTTATAATGATTTACTACTAAAAAATAATTGTTTACGCTCTATTACACACTGTACACTCTCTGTCTGTATTTGTCTCATTGACGCTCATTGCATGAATCTGATACGTTTCTCATTTAATTTTATGTACACCTTTGCTGCCTGCTTCTTCATCGACTTAGAGATACAATCGATATGAAGTTGGTTTTACACGTTAGTAACTGGCGTCAGAGCTGGCGCCGAGAGCTGACCACACTGTAGATGTGGCGTAATATCTTTACGGTTCAATTCACACCAGGAAAGTACTGACTTATCACGCAGGTTAAGTGCATACCTTCTTTTAGTGACGTTCGCTACTAATCTTAAAAACCAGTGTAGAACTCAGTCTGGGTGAATTAATCTCGGATTGACCTTTATTGAATTAATTACGTTTTAGTATGTATATGTGCACCGTTACAAATTTAAAATAGTTTTACGAAATAATGTAACAATCTGTGGCCTTATGTTATTGTACGATAATAATGTTTTTACTTTATTTATAGTCAATTATATTATATAGATTAAAACAAAGGTAGATATGTTATTAGAGCTCATAAATTATTGCAGTTAGTTAAATTTAGACAAAATTGTTTTAATTTGATTTCATTAGTGTACTTTAAGCGCAACACACAACTTGTGGCTATCGGTGAAAACTACTTCACACTTAATAGGTAATACAAAGCAACAATATCTGACCGACGCTCGTCATTAAGGTAAGATAAACTTCTTTTATGATATAGAAATCTTAGAGTGCACACTAGGGCTGAATCTATAATATCAAGTGTATCGCTTTTTTTAATATGTAATTAAATCACATCATTCACTTCCATGTTAAGCGCGTTTTATTAAAAATTACTTACATATTATTAAAATACTGACTGTCTCATTTCCCTTTCAGAATGTTTTTATAAAATTAAGGATACTATTAATCAAATATTCTTATCCTGCGATAAGACCCTTGAGTATAAAGTGTTTCAGATAGAAGCATTTAGGTTTTTATAATCACTTATCCGATGTCGGCCGTCTTATAAGGTTCTAAATTATATAATATTAAGAGAAAATTTATTAAATATTAACCAATAAAAGGCTCAGTATTTTATCAGAATGTTTAAGGATTTATTGAAGAGAACAAAAAAAAACCGGCATGAAAACCGCGCTTAAGGAGTTTTTATTTGCCCATTATTTGGATTACTGCAGTTGCAGAATAAAAAATTATATCTCGATCTCCTATATGCTTTGGAGAACATGTTAAGCTTTTGGTACTATTATGTGTATTTGCAGGCGATAGTTTTCAACTAGTGTTGTTGTCTGTGATTACCTACCGAAGAAAAATGTGGTACTTTACTATGACATTCATAGGAGGGCTTAAAGTCATCATCATCATCATCAAGACTGTTACGTCCCCACTACAGGGGCTCAAGTCTTCGTTATAGACGGTTAAGGAGGACCCTCCACGCTAGCCCAATGCGGATTGGAGGGTATTAACGAGTACAAATGCAGCCGGGACCAACGGCTTAACGTGCCTTTCGAAGCTCGAGATAATAATTATTTTGGTGATCCATCCCATGACCGACCCTTGCAAAAGATGCGTAACAAGAACGATCGCGTTGCACGGCTCTTATCCACTTCGCCACCAAGCTTCTTAAATGGTAAGGCTTTAGGTCACCCAGCGAGATTTGAAGAGAGTAATTATTGGTGTTTCTCTATGCGGTTGAATAAGAAATTATGATATTCGTAGAAGAAATAACGTAACTGTCATTACTCGAAGAATTGCTCAGCTGAAGTGGCAGTGGTAGGGGCACATAGCGAGAAGTGATCACTGTTGGAGTGGAAAGGTACTGAAACGCTCACGCACCAGATGACGCTCAGTAGCTTAGTTCCAAACCAGATTGACCGATGATCCAATAAAGGTTGCAGGATGCCGTTGGATGTAGAAGTTACAGGTCTGATCGTCGTGGTAGCCCATAAGAGGATAATGGCCAGCAGTTGGCGTCATACGGCTGACATGTTGTTGACAGAGCTAATAGGTGTACCAAACATTACTACTAGGTGTTAGTTTATGCCAAGATTTTCTTCGGTTAAACCATAACCTCATTTATAACTCTTAATAAACCTATTTGGTTTATAAGGTTTAAAAGATGATCGTGACCATTTTTATTTCAATTTTGATTTCGATGGACTTGACAATTCGCGATCTCTGTAGCGTGTATATATGGATCATTTGTGTAGGTATCTTAATCCCACACTTTCTCATAGGTAAGTATGGAGAAAAGAAAATCCATTTTTTGACACGATATTTAATACTTAAAATATATTTTTCTATACTTTTAGATTATTGAGAAAACATGTTCTTTTGATATTCAAAATGAAAGTGTTCTACGTAGATATGAGTTTGAAATTTGATATTTATTTATTTGGTGTATTATTTAAGATAACAATGGGGGAATATCTACTCGATTCTTTTTCATTCATACTAAATATAAACTTATTATTGAATAAGAATAAGAGACTATAATTTATTTAGATTTTCGTTTTTCGAAAGAATATTTCTTTTTCTGTTAAGCGTAAACTGGCAACCCTTTTTCTTTGATGTATGGTGCTTAAACACCTTTCATTTGAAGACAGAACTTACTAACTTTTTGTAGGCGTTTTCAAACTATAAACCAAACTTAACAAATAAAAATCGAAAAAAAAAGTATACAACGAAGGCGGACTTGAAACCCCACCGCCCCGATTCGACTAGCTACTCGTGACCTCCCCGGGCTGCTCGCAGCCCGGGGCAACCAAGCGAAAGCTTCTATTCTGAAACGAAGGCGGGCTATAAACCCCATCGCGTCGTGAATTGATCTATTTTAATATCTGGCCACGACATCGGTCCCCTTTTCATATAATAAATAAATTTTACATAAATAATGTAATGTAATAATGCAAATACAATAAATACTATATCTTGACATTTAATTTATTAATTAATGATAGTAGCACTGATGGAAATATATTTTCGATTATTTTTTTACATTATACAGTAATTTACTAATAAATAAGAATAAGAGAATAAAAGACAAAACTTTTTCGACTGGATATTTATTTTTCTATTAAGTGTCAACTGGCAACACTTTTTCTTTGATGTATGGTGCTTTGTGTCCTTTAACACCTTTTATTTGAAGATAGAACTTACTGACCTTTTCTACGCAATTTCAAACTGTAAACCCGACGTAACAATAGGCGGACTAGAAACCCCACCGCCCCGATTCCACCAGTTACTCGTGACCTCCCCGGGCTGCTCGCAGCCCGGGGCAACCAAGCGAAAGCTAGTCTATAATATATAAAGCTTAATTACCACTCACTGACTCACTGACTCACTCCATGCTTTTTTCGGGTAGTTAAAGTAGGAAAATGACATTTTCATGTATGGAGACTGATAATATTTTTTTTAAATGAGTTGAAATGGCATATCGGTACAGCCAAAAAACAAAATGGCGGCGAGATAATTTTTTTAATTTCTACAGTATTCACTCTACGGTTACCATATTCAAAATGGTCGTAGAGTGGGCTAAAAAAATGAGACTGAAAAAGGGTTTGAATAAAAAAACAAAATGGCGGCAGAGATATTTCACCTGGAAATTTGGCATTTTTCGACCTCTGTTCGGGCAATCGTCGTTTCTTTTGTGGTGGGTTTGGAGGGGGGATTTTAACGCCGGCGACTCGGAATTATAGTCGATTTTTACGTACGGGGAGTTTTCATTTGCGCGTCAACATGGCGGCGGCGGGGGCGGCCATTTTGTTTCGGCAGTGAAAAATCGCCATTTTCCAGTGAGATTTTCTCCAAGATGGCGGCGTCGGACGGGTTCGCGTTCTATGGGCCGGTCGTGGGGCTCCGTAGGATCTTTCCATATTAGTACTAATTTCTACTATTTTCGAGGTAGTTTATGAGATTTTGGGAGAAAAGTGAAATTTCGAAATACGCACTTTTCGCGGAAAACAGACTCGGTACGGTGTGGCGCCGGGGGAGCCCTATGACTTTTGGTAGTTTTCGTTTCCGCGAGCTGACAACCCTGGGCTCCACGGTAGAAAACGTGTTTTTCGACATGCCCTCATAACCCGAATTGTTTGGGAACCTGGGTGGCCAGCGGAGAAAATCTGTGAATGAGGTCCCTTGCCTGATATAGTCGTGACTATGGGAAAATTATGAAACTTGGGAAAATTTATATGGCGGCGCCGGCAGCGGCCATTTTGTGATTTTTTCACTTTTCCGAAAAATTCAAACGCACTTTTAGCTCACATGGCAACATCGGAGCTCTTTGCCTTGTATGGACCGGTCATTAGTCTCCGCCGGTTCTTTCCTATGAGGTGAAAATTTTCCCCGATTTTAGGGTAATTTCGGAGATTTACCCCAAAAAGGTGAAAAGTAGAAGGAGCCGTTTGGGAATTTTAAAAATGCTTTTCCTCAACGGAGGGCACTCTCAGAAATGACATTTGGCCATTTTGATCGTCGTCACCTGGCAACCCTGGTAGGAGCGGCGATTTGAAAAATTTCGCCCATTTTTTTCTTTGTTGACTTTAGCGCAGTCAGCATTGCCACTGGGAAAATGGTAAAAAGTGTATCGGATGCGCTATCGAGTTGGCCACACCGGTACGGAGCCGGATTTTCAAAATTCAAGATGGCGGCCAAACCAGCGGCCATTTTATCCGAAAAATTGGGTATCGTCACCACGTCGAGCCGATTTTGACGCACTTGGCGACATTTGTCAGAGTACTTCCGGGGAAATAATTTTTAGGCAAGTAACTAAAGTGTTGCCAGGTGAAAAAAAATCTCGAAAATTTTTGATACTTTATGAGATTTTTGAGGAAACAAAATTTGTCGAATTTTTTAACTTTTTTGATGCAAATATTTTAATTTTAACTTTTCAAGATACCCGATGGAAAAAATAGAACGATCGACTGGCAACACTGAGAGCAAACAACCTTTGAAATTCAACCTCGATTTTGACCGATTTGGCAACCCCGCAGGTATTTGGCATATATGGAGCTATTGTGTATCTCTATAGACTCTTTCATGTGGTGGAAAAAAATTACCCGATTTTAGGGTAGTTTTTGAGATTTACCCCAAAAACTGTTAATGTCAAAGGAACAATTTTAGAACTTGAAAATTGGTATTCGACGATGGAGGGCGCATCCCGAAATTACATTTGACTGTTTTCATCGCCAACATCTGGCAACCCCGGCAGCTACGGCGGTTTGAAAGTTCAATGCCACTATTCACATTTTGGACTCTAGCGCAGTCATAATAGCCGCTAGGAAAATAATAAAAACTGCGTTGGATGTGCCAATAGATGGGCTACATAGGTCTGAGGTCGAAATTTCAAAATTCAAGATGGCGGCTTAAACAGCGACCATTTTATCTAGAAAATTGATCATTTTTCACGACTTTCACTTTATAGAGCTGATTTTGGTGTTTTAGGTAACATTTTTCGGAATACTTTTAACAAAAATATGTATTCAGCTGAAGTGTTGCCAGATGAAAAAAAAACGGTAAATTTTTTGATACCGAGATTTTTGAGAAATTTTCTTGTATGTCATTGATGAAAAATATTAAAATATTTTTTTACAATGATTTTTGGTACTGTTTAATAAAATATTTACTGTTGCATTTATAATATAATTGATGGAATAATTTGAGTTCTAGCAACACTGATAGTAGTCACCATATTAATTTCAAAATGATTCTGACTGAGTTGGTGACTCGTAAGCTTTGCATATATAAACCGTTTCTGTATCTTTACTCAATCTTTACGTGGTGAGAAAAAAAAAATCCAATATTTTCACCAGAAAAATAAAGTGAGCGAGAAATTGTCATTCGGTTAGATTAAAACTGCGACTAAAACAAAAAGCGAGCGAAGCGAGCCATAAAAAGTGACCAATTAGAGAGATTTGATTAATTGGTAAGGTGAGAATTGTGACTAAAATAAAATGCGAGCGAAGCGAGCCATAAAGAACACCACCAATAGAAATCTGATCAATCGGTTATGTTAGCACTGTGACTCAAACAAAAAGCGAGCGAAGCGAGCCATAAAGGTTAACTATTAAGAGAGATTTGGTTAAATGGCAAGGTTAAAACTGTGACTAAAATAAAATGCGAGCGAAGCGAGCCATAAAGAACACCATCAATAGAGGCCTGGTCAATCAGTTAGATTAGAACTGTCAATAAAACAAAAAGCGAGCGAAGCGAGCCATAAAAAATGGAGACCTGGTCAATTGCTTAAAGTGCTGTGACCAAAATAAAGAGCGAGCGAAGCGAGCCATAATGCTAGACCATTAAGAGAGACCTGATCAATCGATTATGTTAGCAACGTGTCTAAAACAAAAAGCGAGCGAAGCGAGCCATCAAAAATGGAGACCTGGTCAATTGCTTAAAGTGCTGTGACCAAAATAAAGAGCGAGCGAAGCGAGCCATAATGCTAGACCATTAAGAGAGACCATCGATTATGTTAGCAACGTGTCTAAAACAAAAAGCGAGCGAAGCGAGCCATAAGGAGTAACTGTTAAGAGAGATATGGTTAGTTGGTAGGGTTAGAACTATGACTAAAATAAAATGCGAGCGAAACGATCCATAAAGGACACCATCAATAGAGACCTGGTCAATCGGTTAGATTAGATCTGCGAAAAAAACAAAAAGAAAAAGCGAGCGAAGCGAGCCATAATAAATGGAGACCTGGTCAATCGGTTAAGGAACTGTGACCAAATGTGCTTATAATTGTGCTAGAAAATGTATCACGGTTATTTTCACGGTTTTTACTTTATAGAGCAGATTTTGGCGTTATTGATAACATTTTTCAGATCACTCACAGAAAAAAAATGTATTCAGTTGAAGTATTGCCGGATGATAAAAACAGTTTCTTTTTTGATATTGTGATTTTAAGGAAATTTTCTATTGAATAAAAATAAAAGACTACAAGGCGATGTATACAACCTTTATTTTAAGTTTTCTTACGTTTTTCAACTGAATATTTCTTTTTATGTTGCGTGTAAATTGGAAATCTTTTTTTTTATGTATGATGTTTTGCGTAATTAAAGATCTTTTATTTGAAGATAGAACTTACTAACTTTTTCTAGGCAATTTTATACTGTAAACCCAACATAACAAGAGGCGGTCTTAAAACTCCAATGTCTGTATTCACTAAATATTAACTTACTTTTGAATAAGAATAAGAGAATAAATGACTACAAGCCGATCTATTTCAAATTTTATTTTAGTTTTGCTTGCATTTTTAAACTGAATGTTTCTTTTTCTATTTAGTGTAAACTGGCAACCCTTTTTCTTTGACGTATGGAGCTTTGTGTAATTAAACATAATTCATTTGAAGATAGAACTCACTAATTTTTTCTAGGCAATTTCAAACTGTAACCATAACAATTCCACAAGTGACTCGTTTATGCTCAAGAACTATACAATAAGTAAAGCAATTAAAACTTGTATAGATTTATTATGACATATGGGTTAGGTTAGGTTAGTGTATGAAAAACAACGCACGAGCCGAGCGAGCGTAGCGAGCGTGCCGCGGCAGCGGCCGGCGAAGTGCCAGAAACGAATCGCTTTTGTTGATGGTAACATTTGGTTTATAATGTTTAAAAGATGATCGTGACCATTTTAATTTCAATTTTGATTTCGATGGACTTGACAATTCAGGATCTTTATAGCGTGTATATATGGACCATTTGTATATTTGTGTATCTTTACCCACACTTTCACATAGGTAAGTATGGAGAAAAGAAAATCCAATTTTTGACACGATGTTTAATACTTAAAATATATTTTTCTATACTTTAAGATTTTTGAGAAAACATGTTCTTTTGATATTCAAAATGAAAGTGTTCTACGTAGGTATGAGTTTGAAATTTGACATTTATTTATTTGGTGTATTATTTAAGGTAACACTGGGGGAAATATCTACTCGTTCCTTTTTCACACTAAATGTAAACTTACTATTGAATAAAAATAAGAGACTATAATTTATTTAGAGTTTTGCTTGCGTTTTTCGACTGATTATTCTTTTTCTGTTCAGCGTAAACTGGCAACCCTTTTTCTTTGATAAATGGTGCTTTGTATCCTTTAACACCTTTTATTTGAAGATAGAACTTACTGACCTTTTTTACGCAATTTCAAACTGCAAACCCGACATAACAATAGGCGGACTTGAAACCCCACCGCCCCGATTCCACTAGCTACTCGTGACCTCCCCGGGCTGCTCGCAGCCCGGGGCAACCAAGCGAAAGCTAGTTAATACTATATGTTTATACTTAAAAAGAAAGGTTACACTACAGCAATGGCAACGTATAAAGTTAGGAAGCCCCAGTTGCGTACATAACTACGTAACTAGTATGATAGACTATCCTCCCAAGAGACAAAAAGGTATTTTATTTTCATATTGTTAGTAACATTAGCTATGATACCCAAAAATGTCGAGTTAATTGGAAAGATAAACAATATTAGGCTGTTGTATTCTAACACCACGCACGTCCGTAATAGACTTTGTTGTATATCATGGGTCTAACATTATTATAAATAAGGTCGAGGTTGTATGATAAAACTTAAAATGTACACGAGTGTATTTATTGAGAGGGTGTTGAATTGTAATATTTTGAAATAATGTTATTTGCGAGTTTCTAGTACAAGAAACTCTATTAAAATTATCAATCTTATTAGAGCAAAGTGTATGCATGATGTATCCTAGCCATGTTACATGTATTTGTATAATGATATAAAGACTCATAATTTTTGTTTCAAAATATCACAATATCTAGACCTCGGGTCTTACCTTAGTTAGTTGGTTGGTTACCGGAATCTTAGTTGTCTCAGATATCATAATATGGGGTCTTTAGCTGCTCATCTTCTGTGCAATGTATGTGTAATTGCCTAATAATAATTAATTTCTAGTGTGTCAGAGATCTTAACTATAAAACTGTGAAGCATTTAGGTATTATATATCTAGAAAAACGAAAAATGCGAAAATATACCGTTAACATTCTTTTGGAAGTGTAAATAGATATTGGTGGCCATCTGCTTATCATAGTTTTTGTTTAACAATCAGTCAGTAGGCAAGATTTAGATTTGTTATTAATATCTTAAACATGTTTAATCACTGTAAAAACACTGTAGCGTGCATAAACTTAACTTATGAGTGTGCATATCAGTAAAAAAAAGGAGACGACCCACGCTCAATACATAGTTTGCCCCCCAAGTAAGTCTATGCGTCACGATCAAATTTGGATATACCTATTAATATTTTATTCAAAAATAAGAATAAATATCATTTGTTCCTGTAACTAATGGCATTTTTAAGTTAAAAGTATTATTGTATCAATATTTTATTTCAATATAATTATTTTTTCAGTTACTTTTGTGGTTTCTTTTACGCGATTTCCCTATGTTGTTATGACATGTTTTATTTAATTTCCCTATGTGCTGTCAATGAAACGGTGGTGTTCGACATCTTAATCTTTTTTGGAGATTTTTAACCAATTAAAAGAGGAATAAAGAAATAAAGTTCTAATACTTTCTCACCAACAAACTAAATTCAAGCAACAATCTTATTTTTTATGATACACGCATGGTATATATTTTTTCATTAAATTAATATGTTTTTCACTTTCATATTCACTCAGTCTTGCGAAATATTATTTAAAGAAAAAAAAACTCTCCATAAACAATAAAATAGATAGTAATTAAACAAATTATAAAGAATTTGTGTCGAAAATCCTCTTTGAGGGTAGTAAAATAAAAGATTGATCATTTCTCTGTCATTAAAACCATGGACCCAAATCGTCGCCACTGATTCTAGTAATTTGAGTGTGTACTTTTATTAATCAATTATTAGATTCATCAAACAGGGAGTTTATATTTTCTGCATCAATAATGTAAATTATTACTATGTTACTCGCGTGTTTTCATTATTAAAAATGACACTACTCTGGTTTACATTCTATAGGTAATTATTTGCTTTTTTATTAATTGAATTGCGAAAGCACTCTAGATAAGATGTTTCTACATTTTGTGTTAATAATGTAAATCATTTCTATGTCTTGTATTATGATTTCATTAAATCTCTCGCGTGATTACAATTTCAAACATGAAACGGTTCAGGGGCAGATTTGGGGCGTCTCTTTTATTTCTAATTTTGTTTTTTTTTATTTATTTACTTGTTCACAATCAATTTGCAAAATAAATGGTTTGGTTTACCCACCATATTTGATTGTTTGTTTGCAGTTAATAGATTCCGACACTACTCAAAATATTTTAAAAATTCTTTCACCTACGGTAAACTACGTCATACGCGAGTAACCTAGGCTAAAGTTTACGCGGGTGAAGTCGGATAGAACTATACTTGTAAATAATATAAATAATGAGTGTTTTTTTTTAATAGAACCAGGTGTTATTTTGCTGAAGTCCATTACTATAACTTTGAAATGATATCTATCTAGGTGGTTGGCATGGTAAGGTCTAACAAATCCTGAGGATTTTCTGTGTACATCCGTGTGTACTCCGTGCATATGAAACACGTAAAGTGGTGATTTTACGAGATTTGTTGCCGTTTGTTCATGTGAATTTTAATGCGGACCGTACACATCAGGTCTTACGGATACAGACTGAATGTGGAAGTTGCAAATATATCATAGTTGTCCGATTATAGTTGTTTCTTATGGATATGATAATATTGTATGGATTTTAAAAATCACATTACACGAAATCGATTTATCGTCGATAACTGAGATGAATCCGGAATCTTAATCTGATAAAAGGATTATTTGGTTTTTCAATATTGTAGTCATATCTAGTTGCATATTTTAATATTGCGTGATATAATTGTCATAAAAAGTGACTGTTTTAATGTAATATTTATATTTATTTGACTGTCTTTTTAATTATGAAATTCGACTCCCTCTCATACGTTTCCACAGGACATGGAGATATTTCTCACAGCCCGATAACTTTTATGAAAATGTACATTATATGTCAAGTTCCGCCTTATAATATTTTGACTTAACATCGACTGAAGTATCATAATAGTTTTTGTAGAAAGTAAAAAATTAAACACCAAAAATATTACATTTTATCCATGATTGTTCAGTTGTCAATTCAGTGAATTTTGTAGAATTAATTAAGTTTGTTTTTTTCATGGTACATTAAATATTTTTCAGCTAAGATAAAAACGTATGTTACTAATATAGTAACAATTTAAAATTGAATATAATACTAAATTAAAAAAATCACATCATAAAAGATTAATGTGAGTGAAACATTATACCTATTTCAAAGGTGATATAATACCTATTCAAGAAATGTCTACTAAAGTTACATAAAATACTGGCTTTTACACTTAAAAGTAACGATGAACAAATATAAAGGGAATCAGATACCGCAAAATATATATCACAAGATAAATAACCCATTCAATGTATCATCCCTTTTACACTTTAAAATCCAGTTCAATCCAACACCCTATTGATATTTCAGCATAAAAAGAATAAAAGGAAGGTCAGATCCAGAGTATATTAAAAAATAGCAACGCGGATCTTCAATTGCCGTAATTTTATGCGTCGTACTTTTATTACAGCAAACTCAATAAAAATATCTTAGTAAAGAAAAACATCGACCAAATTTTCACAACCTTTAACATCATAGAGGTCTAATTACAAAGTATTCACATTTCGACAATATTTCAATTCCGTAATTATGTGATTCAATTATATTAATTCAATGTCTGTACATAGTTTAAATAAAGTCGCTTCCCGCTGTCTGTGCGCTGAGATCTTATAAACTACTTCATAAACGATTTGAATACGGATTTCTTTAATATATGAAGTGAATCAAAAGGAAGGTCTATATGTATAATACAAAAAGAATACTAGTTTATAAATAAAGTAAACGCTATTTTATTAATTGAAATATCGATGATATTATTATTAATTTGTTTTTCATTAGAATGTAAAGGAAATGAATAGCGTGTGTTCATACTCTACTTATATGTTCAATAATTTTGGTTGATTCCAATTTGTTGCTAATTGGATCAAATTCCAATTAGCAAAACACTAAGAATTAATTTTCAGGTGATATATGAGAATTATGAAATTCAAATTCCGATGGTGAATTATTTATATGTATACTTATAAATTATTTAGTATGAACACGTGTTTGTAAAACTTATAGACTTCACCTGCAATAAGATATAGAATTGAAAACAAACTGTACAAATATGGAATTAGATGGCAACTTTGGTTTAATTATATGTAACGTAAAATCATCTCGGGTAAACGTATTCATTAGATATGTCGCAGTCATATCGTATAAGTTACCATATTACAAACAGTCACACCCAATGGGAAATATTACGAAAATCTCGGCGTAGTTACCATTTTCGGAAAAAATGTCTTTAGAAAATGTATGATTCCATTCCTTTTACATCAAATATGCAACGATGATGTTATTATTGTAAGATTATCTCGTTCTAATTATAAATTTTAAAATATGAAATTCCTATAATGACCAATTATATTTTACTCTTTTCTCACTAGTCAAATATAGTCTAGTCTAGTAGTCTTACTGGTCATATCTCATAGGATGGATAGGATGTTCGATATTTATAGGATAGGATAGGTTTGATATTTATAAAAAAAACCGTTTACTACATATTACTTGTGCTACATAGTTTTGCATTCTATTAAAACGTCGGCATTTTGTAATGTGGCTACTTTACATATGACTGCTGTTCATACGTCTGAAATAAAATATGACGCATTGTATAAGCTAATCGCGCTAGTCAAAATTTTTTTTTATAGTAACATGTCCGCCACAATCAGACAGGAGTATTGTAGATATGCTTGCTTTGAAAGTAGTTACGTTTGTCACCGTAAATAGCGCTGCAAGATAATCTGTAGTACGACGTGTTATATAATATGACTGCGATATATACATATATCAAGAAAATCTTCTTTTTTTTACACAAATAAACTCCTGCTAAAAAGTCTCGTGTAAAATGTACACACAAATTTGAAAATTCCATTTGTGCATTAAATGTGATACCATATACTATTCTAAATTTGTATCCAAAATCACTTTTAGTGCTCTAGGTAATCCTCTTACGTTCAACCCTTCTTTATGCATTCCTCCCGCATACACTTACAGCAAAATATGTGGGTATTTCTGGCGTGCATGCATGTAAATAACTTTAATACACACTGTATAAAGGCATAAAATTTAAGGCACTAGCAGGGACTGTGCTAAGAATATTCTGAATCAACTTACACATAGATTTTTACTAGTAAAACTTTAGAATATGTGTATATTTTTTTTCTTAAGTTGATTTTAGTTGTATCATAAAGTACGAAAGTATAAAAGCTTTTCAAATAAATGCACTTGTTTAAAAGGTAAACAAGTAATATAATTACACTAATAGAAAGTATAACTTATCCGCACATCTTCCCCGGATGTGTAAGAAGGTATTGAAATTATGTGGTATTGAGGTTAGAAAAATAAACTATTTTACTTAGAGATTTTCCTTTTTACTACATAACTTAACTTACTCTCACAATTATTACAAAAATTTTCGCATTTTCGCAAAAACATGTGATTAGCTATGATTTATTATCAGAATTACTACTCACCTTCTGAAACAGTACGATCAGATAGAATCATTAAGAATCATTAACACAATAAAAAAAATGTTGACAGGGGTGTTTTAAATTTGATATACTAAAGGTCCTCGTGGAGGTGTATACAAGAAGTATTGTGTGTTTTGAAATTGAATTGTGTTCTGAAATATAAAATATATCTTGTATCTGTTAGTGTATTTAATGTCTGAAATAATACGATCAAATAGCATAATTAAGTGCTATTGTCGAGAGTGACCTTTCAGAACTCTATACAGTAAAAAATGTTGTCATAGTTTTCTTAAGAGTGATATGGTATAGGCTCTCATGGAGGCGTTTACTAGAAGAAATATAAAATATATCTATTATCTGTTGTAGTATCAATGTCTGAAATAATTCAGCTTTCCTCATTAAGCGGCCCCGAAATTTTGGGTCAAATGCTTGGACTAACGGCGACAGTCTACAAAGGCACTTGACTCGAACCGCTGATACATCACGTACAAGTATTTTTGACAACATTTTGACTTTATACGTTCATAAGATAGTTTCGTAGTTTAAGGACTGTTGGTTTGTCGTTTTGTACAAAGCAAATCGAGAGCCGTTTTGGAGATAGGATAGGAAAAATTTTAACATAAATTTGTAAGACTCAGTTTATTCGTCTCTTTTAAAAATTACTCGTAGCATAATATTTATTACAATTTAGCTGCGTATCTAACTAAAAATAAAAAAATCGGTATTTTTTTTATGTTATACATGGTATTTATTTCATAGATAAATTAGAGCAAGTTTCAGGAAATCATTCAAAATGTCTATCACATAATACAACAGCATGTTTTGCTGTTACAGCATTTACTTCGAATAGAGACCTTATTTCATTTCAAGCAAGTGAATGGCAGCGTGAAAATAATAAAACTAATTACGTGGGGTATTTATTTATATACGTGGTAATTATTTCATTTGTAGAGTTCCGAAAAATAGAGTTCGTTTTAGAGAATAAAATACAGTAGCATGTAAACCACTAAACGTATTAAATAAGGTCAGAATAGAAACCATTAGCTGCCTTCACATACGTAAATGGCGGTGTGTAAATCAATACGACAGCTTTATGTATGATTTTTAGTGCAATACGCTACCGTCGGATACCTAAATAGATATTGCATAGTAACTAAGCCAAATAAGGTCATCTTTAAGGTACCAATTAATGAAATGAACTTATTTCACGTTACGTTACGTTAACATTACAAAGAAATTTCTTAAAATCCAATTGGAACATTGATTGGAATTTTGTTAAATTTTATTACAAATCAACCTTACGGCTTTGTAAATTAGTAAATGAAAAGGGTAGCAATAATATGCTATTAAAGAGTAAATTCCCTAAAAACTTTTCGTAATGTGATAACGTAAGTTGAATTTATGAGTTAATAAAAATAAAAAACTCGATGCTAAAATCTAATTAAAAATAAAAGAAACAACCTGTTTTCTGGCTTAGTTATACAAAACTCTTATTGCAGCCGGGGCACCTCTTATGTTACAAATGTCCCACAAAACAGTCCTATTCCGCAAATATATTCTAGTCTTGATACAGCTTGTTTTCTTCGTTTTAGTTTGAATTTGGTGGTCGGGCAGTTTTTAAAATATTATTTATTATATTTGATCAATTTTTGCATTTGAAAATATTCTTAATGAAAAATGCTTTGTTTACGGTATCCAAGTTATATTTTTGTGTAATTTCAGCAATACGCTACCGTCAATGTCAAGATCTTTCATTTGATACCCATATTGGTATAATTATACAAAAAAATGCTTTTCATATTTTTTAAACAGTGTCATGCACCCGTTATTTTGCATATTTTTTATACCTGTAAATATATATAGACAATATCACTTGGGATGACATAACATTCTTATGGTGGATTAAAGAAACTCTCATACGTACATACTTCCATACGATAACCCTAAACACAATACACTTCTGTTTTGGGCTGTCGTGTAAAAAATAACTTGTGCACTTAAGACTCATTTATAACACTGAAAAGGGTTTGCAAATTAGTCTTACCTCTAGAATGGTCTAATAAATTGAAAGGCTTTGTACTGTTAAGGATTAGTAGGTTGTCTAAAGAATTAATTGGAAATTGAGAAATAGAATAACCCTTCAGGCACTTTCCCTTTACAGAGATTTCATAAATGCTTGTTAATAGGTATATATGTTAGTTTTATTTTTGAATGATTGTATTTTTTAATGTATTATTATTTTAATACTATTAATTTTATTTCTATTGGCTATAGTTTAAAAAGGTATCTCAAAACAGGTTACAAACTAGTTATCGTTAAGTTCAAGACTACTTACTATTAATAGGTTAAAATTTTGCCTATCGGTTATCGTTCACATTACTTACCCCATATTGAATATTATTATAAAGTTGTAGCAACATTATTAATTATAAAAACGGCGTCAAAGCAAAATAGAAAATGAGGTAGACAGGGACAGAGAATCAAAAACTATTTATAGTTAATTATATAGCAACTATTATAATAATTGTGAAAATGCGCCGTAAATCTTGAGCTACAAAATTATTCGAATACTTATCGATTGTCTTGATAAAAAAGAGAACAAATAACAATTAAAAACTTTTTTTCAAAATAAAGTGAATTTTTGTGATTGATTTTGCAATCACAGTTGAACACTTTTTCGTTATTCAGCATTTTTAACGCAAAATAACAATTTGAGATAATAAAGTAAATGAAATACTTACAACGCAATTGTTTACGCAAAAAAAATCTTAGTTATTACTAGTGATAAAAGCATATGTATGTCAAAAACCCTCTTCAATGTCAGCTTAAAGTGATTACAATCAATTTTACCCTTTATAAACCAAGTGCAAAGGTCCAATTTGGTTTATGGTTACCAAAAAGGCCTACACCCCTATAAAGGAATATTTATTTGATCTTTTTATAATTTGAATAAATTTTGCCTTCTTTCATCTGCATTTGCTTTCTTTTGTAAAAGCTGCAAGAATAAGAGATAATAAAGACCCTTTGACTCTGAACAATATGTTCCTGATTATTAAACAAATATTCATACATTTCTTATCCTTCAATGAAGTAATAATGCTTGAAAAATTTCTTAGCTACTATAATATGTGTGTGTACGTAATGGACGAATTTATAGAATTAAAAACTAATTTACTCTCAATTTATAAGATTGCCACAATTTGTGGTGGAATACACGTTCATTTATATATTTATAGCTAAATCACGGGCCATCGAATTTTGAAATATTTGATGGCCCGTGATTAATAGAATTTTGAAACCCTGGATCACACCAGGGTTATTACGTTGCATAAGAAATAGAGATAAACTTTATAAAAATTCGAAAAGGAACCCAAATAATCATTGCTTACGAATTACCTATATAAGATACAGAAATTTTTGCAATAATTTACTAAAGAAAATTAAACGTGAATTTGAAAGATCCGAATTTAAAAAAATATAATAAAAATCCTAAGGCGACCTGGAAGCTCATTAAAACAATTACAAATTTAAAAAAGAAAAACACGATTTCTTCGCAGCTGTTATCTATAAATGATAATCCATTGAATTCGGTAAACACTGTTAACTCATTTTTTGCTCATATTGGTAAAAATCTAGCTGCTAAAATAAAACCAACTAGCTATAATCCCCATGCAGGATCAAAACTATCGTTTGATATGCCTTGTTATTCAATGGGTCTTCTCAATACGGATAATTTCGAGATCGAGCGTCTTATAATTGATCTAAAGCAGGATTGCGCTATTGGATGCGATGGTATCTCAGCCACGCTTGTCAGGGCTGCTAAGCATGTTCTGATACCTATCATATGCCACGTGTTTAATCTTTGCATTGTATCTGGGATTTTTCCAGGAGTCTTTAAGAAAGCTTTGGTACATCCGATACATAAAGGTGGAGACGTTAGTATAAATAATTTTAGACCTATATCAGTACTAACTATACTATCTAAATTACTAGAAAAAATTCTTAACAATAGACTTATAACATTTTTAAATTCACAATGCGTTTTAGCTGATAACCAATATGGTTTTAGATCCGGCAAAAGTACTGAGGATGCGGTGCTGAAGTTGACTAATGGTGTGGCATCTAACTTAAATAAAAAACTAAAATCTATCGCCATTTTCCTCGACTTATCGAAAGCATTTGATACTGTCGCTATACCAATTTTATTAAAAGTTGGAGAGAATCGGTGTTAGGGGCCTGGCACTTGACATTTTCTGTAGTTATCTGTCTGAACGTTCTCAAGTTGTTAGAATTGAGGATCATACTAGTGATGCGATATCTCTTACTTATGGAGTACCTCAAGATAGTGTCCTTGGACCTACATTGTTTTTGATCTACATAAATGAACTTTGTATGATGTCATTGTTAAACTCCGAAATTATTACTTACGCAGATGATACCGTCATTCTGGTTCATGGGACTGACTGGTCAGAGGCTCGTTCATGTGCGGAGTCTGCATTGATAGCAGTCACGGAGTGGCTATCAGCAAATTTACTTACACTTAACACCAACAAAACCAAATATATCACCTTTGCCCCAAGACTCGCTTCCCAGCTGGATTCTGCATTTGAGCTAGTGATCCATGAATGTGGAAATATCACAGATGACTTCTGCGGCTGTGCTAGGATTACCAGAACTCATAGCTTAAAATATCTTGGTGTGATGATTGATAGCACATTGTCTTGGCATGATCAGATTGAATCACTTACCTCAAAGGTTAGGAAACTCATTTATGTCTTCCGAAATCTTCGGGTCTCCGCCGACTTCAAAACACTCAGAACAGTTTATTTTGCTCTTGCCCACTCCATTCTGACGTACTGCATTACCGCTTGGGGAAATGCTGGAAAGTGTTCATTCTTACGCTTGGAAAGAGCTCAAAGAGCTGTTCTGAAAGTTATGTGCCACAAACCGTTTTCTTTTCCAACAAATGAGCTACATGCTCATTGTAATTTACCTAGAGTTAGACACTCCTTCATATTGAACACTGTGATGCGTAAACATACCAGCTTAGTTTATGCTCCTAACTTTAACAAGCGAGTGCGTAGATCCGATAAAGTGTGTAGATTAGAGTCCTGTAATGTGAGCGTGGCAAGTCGACAATATCAGTTCCTGAGCCTCATACTGTACAATAAAATCAATAAAATTCTTAAAATTTACAGTCTTACCTTACGAAAATGTAAAATCATGGTTGAGAAATGGCTTCATACCCTCACTTATGAAGAGATCGAGGAACTGTTGAATGGGTTTTTCTGAATTCCTTCTGTTTCCTTTGTATACCAATAACCAAAAACACACACACACACCACACACACACACACACACACACACACCACGCACGCACACACACAGTTTATTAATCTATTAATTAAGATAAATTTAAAATTAAATTGATGTATACTCAAAAATTAAATATTATAAGTTATAATTTTGTTCTGTTAACTCAAATAATTATTACAAATAATAATTATAATAATATAGTCGAATAAGGAACATAACATTATTTACTACCTGGAGGTGGGCGCTAATGGTTGCACTTCAGTTTTCTTTTTAAACTACTGCGACTATTATCGTACACTATACTTTTGTTAAACTATTTGTATCAATAAATACATTTTTATTTTTTATTTTTTTATCGCTGTAAATAGATGTTAACTCTGCCTTTTTTGTGATAAATTTCCTCATATTTTATTCATGAAAATCGAGCATTAATCGAATAAACACGTCAAAAATAGATTGACTACCTCTATGACATTGTCAGGTACAAACAGATACACTATTGTACTACAGCTACTGATATGGATATGGGCACACTTATTCATTGAACGTAATGAATGGTTAATATACTCGTATTCCTTACCAGTAGCATCGGATTGCCTATTCAAAAAATCGAAATAAAACAAGTTACAATACATACTTGATTTCTATTTAAATCTTATATTAGAGATTATGTAAAGGCATGACTATGCTTGCGAGTCGAGCATGAGCAGGGTTCCTTTATTCGTCGTCGCAAGCAACGTCATTGTTTGGACTTGTAATGGGAATTCCTATTTTTATATAGACTAGTCATTTTTGCATTTAATAAAGGTAGTCATCAGCAATTCAATTCTCGAATCAAAAGTTTGAAACATGTCTTTCTTTTATTTATGATAAAACTGAGGTGAAGATAATTGAGACTAGTATGATTTTTACAGAATAACAAATTCATAATTTTTGAACAAACCTAATAGGACGTCAGATTTGTGATGTTTTACACTACACTAATTTGTGCTTAAATTTTTTATACGTTAGATTGGATACATCATCGTCACCATCAGCTTTATAATGTCAGGACTGCTGGGATACGAGACCTCCTTATGAAGCACACAGAAAAATGAGATTGACTCTACCAAGCGGGCTAAGTGTGATCAGCTGGGACTAACAATTTAACAAGCTTTCAAAAGCATAGCAGAGCTGGAGAAAGATTTTTTTTACTATCCACGCGACGGCCAGTTTATGTCACAGTAGCTGAACCTCTACCTCGCACACTAAACGCGCCTACCATTGTAAATACAACTGCACATCACGTTATTAAAATATGTCACATTTCCTTAATTGATTTTGATTTCTATTATCAAAGCATTGGTTTAAAATCGAGTGGAGAATTTTTACAGTTTTCTATAGCTTGGCGTGCTGCTGACTGTACCATCGAGCTTCTCAGCCTAGACACACTTTGTTATCAAAGAATTATCTGTGAAATCTTTTCATATCTTATCGTAACATGCGTGAATAGTATTATTCTTGTAGTACCTATGTAGTAATGAATGTTTTTGACTATCACTGATTAGATTTCTCTATAAACACTCGAAGCGTTGATAAACCAATAATTAATCGAATACTGAATTTAGTAAAGATTTATGAATTAACTTTGACAAACAGAATCCATTAGAATTTATTAAGTCACATTCTTCAAACAAATTTAAACTCGTCATCGCAACCGTACTTAGTACAACTTTAACAAATAAAGCACATTTTTTATATTAAAGTTTGATAGTTTAATTGTAGCATTACATCTTTTAGGCGCTGTCACTTAAACTCCAATGAGTTTTACTGTATATCGTCATTCTTCTCTCTCTAAAATGTTGCTGCTCCCGATATTTTTTGACAGTTACATCTGTATTATAATAATCGATTGAGTATTAATAAAAAAATCTTTTGTTCATAAAAGCTCAAACTCAATTCTATAATTGGGTACGAGCTTATAAACTATATAATAAATTCACGCCTAATAAAGAAAAAGTATAATGCTATTTAAAAAGATTTCTTGAAATAAAAGCCGTAGAGTCTTAATATTTTTTATAGGACATATATAAACAAAACACAAAAGAAAATATTAACAATACCAAAAGCATATATATATATCATATATAAATCACAAGAAAAGATTTTAGTGAGACGTTATTGGCGAGATTATTTTTAATTTGTATATCGCAAGTAACATAGAAGGCTTTTAATCACTGGTTTTAATGAAAAACTATGGCCTCAGCGTGGGAGCTAATAATTACTATGCAGACCGGGTGGTGAAAACAGTATTTCACTTAAATCCATGATTCCAGCTGACTGCATTTGTTTAGTGTTGTTTGGCATGCATTTACTTTAAAAATTTTAGACACATGTCCATGGCTTAGATGATTTGTACGTATACTCGTAGTAGAATACTTAAAAATATGAATTGTGACGTTTACTGTATTGATATAATTATAAAAGTAAATATAAAAAATATAATCTATAGCACTGTGCTACATTTTACATATTACATTTTTATGGCATTTTTTGCTGATTTTTCTTATTAGCCAATAAGATATCCGGAACGAGTGGTAGGCTAAAAATTGAACGATTCTAAAGTACTTTTAAGAAGTTTATTCTAATAATTGATTTTGATTTTAATTGTTTGTTTGTTCGTTTACATTGAATAGACATCGAAATTGCATAGTAGAGTGACTTAAAACATTCTTGATCTACAGGAAGCTACATCATACACGGATGAGATGGACTATAATTAACATGGGCGAAATTTTGGTAAAATAGTTAGTGAATTATTAAAAGGCTACATTGAGGCGTCGGTAATAGTAAAAATCTTTTAATCTACTAAAAATCCAAAAAAATATTTTGAAAATTTAATTAAATATAATAATAAGACAAATGAATTAAACTATTTTATTGTCAGAGCCGACTTTATTGTGACATTCGGATTTTGATACCGATAGTAGAAATGTGTGAGTAAACTAAAATATTCATAATTAATCTCTAGTTAAAAGACAAATTATCAAAAGTTCATAGATAAAGTTGTTGCTTCATCTTTTCCTAAAAATATCATAGATAATAAAAACGTGAAAGTCAAAAGGTCTATTTGGCAGAAAATGGCCTTAGGAGTTATGGGGCAGCCACATGGTCGCACTATTTTCCCGTTCGTTTGCATAATCCCATACGTAATATTCCCTGCCGCAACTAACCCCTCTATTGTCGCTCACTGATCTACTTGTTGTTTAGCGTGGGCTTTTGAATTTACCTTCCTATGATAGTGCTCCGCTGTGTAAAGGACTATATGATAACGTCCCCTTTTAGTATACTATTAAATAACATCTTAAATAATTTTAAAGTGAAGAATACTTACAGTAAATACTCACGCAGACTAATAATACTTTTATATAGACTAACGATGCTTTACTGTTCATTAGTTTCATTTTTAAAGCTATTTTATATTATTGTCATTATGTTGAGCTGAAAGTTGATTTTTATGCAGTATTTCTCATCGCGTCTATACTATAATTAACCAAAAGTTTTGAAAATTTCGTAATAATAAAAAGTAACTATCAAGTGTACAAGTCAATCGCCATTGTATAGAAGTGAAACATTCCAGGGAAATATATGTACTTCCTATTAAATAATTAATTATGAAATTAAATAAAAATAGTATACCATCTATTTGTAATTCTATGTCAGCAAAGCTATAGTTAGTTGTATAAAATACCTCTTGTCAAATTTTATTATAAGTAAAAAGATGTGAAGAGCAGGAAATAAAAATGTCGAGCAAATTAAAAAGTTTTCAATAAAGTTATTGAAATAAATAATATTTTAGTTTTATTTTAATTAGATATCTATAAAGGAGTTGAAATTGGCGCCTATGACATAATTAATTAGCAGTTAGAAACCGTTATGACAGTTTTAAAAAAAAGTGGAAATACAATAACATATATAAAAATACAGTAGCACAACATATGGCCGTAATAGCACGAAATTACAGAGTATTTAATGCAAAAATTTTATACGTAAACTTATCTTTTTAATTAATCAAAACATTTGCAAACTTTAATATATAAAAATACGTATAATTTCAATAAAATAAAAGAGGTCCAACGATATCCAGGTGAGGTAAAAGGAGCATTAATGATTTTGCTAATGTTTGAATAAAGATTTAGTGCATCAAATACAAAAGAGTATAGTGATAATTGATACTCGTTGCCTAATATAATGACAGATTGTCCATCTAAAATATTTAAGACAGAACAAAATCCATTCTTCTTGTTGGTAATAAATTATGATGATGGACAGATAACGCATTCATTATTTTTCATTTACAATTTAGCTATTGAAGTCAGATATGAATTGCTGTTAATAGCAAAGCAAATATTTTTAGGATAAAGGTATTATTGTATAATTCATCATCATCATCATCAGCTCTTTTATGTCCCCACTGCAGAGGCTCAGACCTTCCTTATGGATGGTTAAGGAAGATGGGCCATGACCCTTCACGCTGGCCCAATGCGGATTGGAGGGTATTAACAACTGAAAATGCAGCCGGGACTAATGGCTTAACGTGCCTTCCGAAGTACGGAGTAGCTCAAGAAAATAATTTTTTGGCCACCCATCCCGTGACCGACCCTTGCGAAAGTTGCTTAACGAAAACGATCGCGGGCCGCGGAGCTTATCCACTACGCCACCGAGCTACTTCTATTGGATAATTACTTATTTTATATTGTATAGCAACAACGGTGGAGCTTTATAGTGTTAATGCTTGATTAACACTATAAAGGAGGCAATACTTCACGCTCAGTGCTAGGCATTAAGGTACGAACGTAGTTATGTTCCGTAACATTAAGTAATAGTTCGCTATTAAGTAATAGTGTTAACATTAAAAAGTATCTATACTCATATAATAAATGTTCAATACTGATTTGTTTGTTTTAATACTGTTTTTTTTTTTGTAGTAAATGAGCTCCGAAACTTCTGTACCGATTTTGAATTTTTTTTCATCTACAGAAGCTACGTCATATACGGTAATTATACACTAAATTTTACTGCGAAAAATAGCAAATAAAGCGACAAAAATGGCAGTTGAATTATGTATAGGGAATTAAAACGTTATCATAGTAATTTTGTTTCGATTTGTTATGATATGAATCGATATCTAAGTAAACAACTCTCTAGAGACTACGCAGATGAAGCCGCTGGCGGAACGCTACTAATATATAAGCAATTGTATCCATATAGTTGTAAACTATCTATAGGGCAAATTTGATTGGACTTTAGGTATTTATGATCTATTCATGATTAGTTCATGATACTGAAGATATACCTACTATTGCCGTAGCAACAATTTCAATAATTTATACAGCAGGCAATAATAGAAATGGTAGCAACTCCCATAAAACTTAAAATTCTATTGACTTTGAAGTTAGATATTCAAACAGTCAGAATTGAGTAATTTGTTAAGCGATGTTGCCAACATAATCGCTATCGAACTATATTTTCCTTAATAGATGATGTCACTACGCTACACCCGAAAATTTAAAGTCTCACGGTCAGTCGCACAAACGTCCATTATGCTTTAATGACGCCTTTAAGCTTTCATAAATATCTTATTTGTATGGGTAATGTTAGTTTAAACTAATGACAATTTTAACAGAAATTTGTGCAACTGGCTGTTAGACGATTATAATAGATTGCGCCCCATAATTAGTTATTTGGCAAAAAGGCAATCTCGATCATAAGGATTGACTGATTTGCATGCCGATCACATTCTGGTCTGAAAAAATCTATATTGTGTCAGATCTGGCCACTAGTTCAGCTTATCATAACAAACTCTTTGTTTGAGCATTATATGCGAAATATTAAAATAAATTTATAAAAAAAATATAAGCTTCATAATAAAAGATTTGCTATTCCCGACTCTTTACGTAAATTATGTTAAAAATGTAACAATAAACATCACTACATGAAAAACTTCCTTTGGACTGAACGAAACCATGTTTTCATTTATAAACTTTTCATCGGTTTATTTGATAGGTATAAACATATCAAACGTTTTATGGGTATAACGGGCAGGTGTTAAAATACATATTATTTTTTCTCTTGAACAGATTTGTAAGTGTAATTTTCAATAGTTACCAAGGTCGATAATGCTTTTATAGAAATAGAAACTATTTGGCACGTGGAAGATTAAATAAGATTCCGTTATCTAAGTTGTCTAGATTTTTCAATACACGAGGACATTAATAAGATTTTTTTTTAGATTTTGTTAAATAATTTAAAGTGCTGTAAGTGAAATATAGAATGTAAAAAAATATATATTAATTGTTACCTACTTCAAAGTGAGCGGTCGCTCAGCTAAATTACAGAATGCCCTAAGCCATATTATGCGGATACCATTATTAAAACTGTCTTTTTAATTGTTAAATTTGTGGAAATTTTTTAGTAAAACAATTGTCCATATTTAATTGTTAGCAGATTTTTATATATGTATTCTTTTATAAAGAACGAATTGACGTTTTAATTAATATATTGTTAGATATTTTCTTGCGTACACATTTACTTTCTAAATTTAAATAATTGAATACCTTAGTTATATTGTAACACCAGATGTCCTACTGATAAGATTTTAGAATAAATTGCACCACACAAGTAAATAACTTTGTATATATTAAAAAAAAAAAAGCTAATTGACATATTTTATTTATTCTATTTTTAGTTTATGTTGTTATAATAGCTATAGACAAAGAACATCTGTAAAAAATTCAACTATCACGGTTCTTAGGTACAGACAGTCGGTCAGTAGTCTTACTAATTGGGATTCATTTTTAACCTTTAGATACATAAACCTTAACACTGAAACCTTTGATGTATTATATATAAGATAACTATCTCTTTCCGTCCGTCTCCCATATGAACAGCTGATATCTTGAGCAAGAGCAAAAGAAAAAAATGTGTATGACATTGTCGTTACAATATTCTCAACGAGCAAAATAAATATTAGTAAATACAAAGAAAAAAATATTATACTAATTATCAAGATTGTTACAGCAAATTATACTAAAATAACATTCTAATCTTTCGTTTAAAATGTGCATTCATAAAATTTTATGACTACCTAACCGTAGCCTAAGCATTCTATAGGTCAGCAAGCATCGCTGTGGCTGCACTTAGCTACCATTATCCTTTCCGAACCAGGAAACAAGGTTGCGATAAAATGTCTAATATTGTGTAAAGGGGAATATTACTACGTTACATTTCTATTAGAGATATAAAAAAAACGTAGAGGCTATATAGGCAAGGGTTACTTTAATAAATAACTTGAAAATTTAATAGTATTCGAGTTATTTCATTTATTTAATAAGATTCCGAAGATATTATTTCATTTAAAATAAAAGAAAATAATAAGATATCTTAATATAAATGAATATATCATATTTCACTTTTCACAATGAATCTGAGAATCGAACTCTTCGAACATGAGAACCATTTTTACTGGTAATACTGTACAAAAAAATGATCATCCATTTTATTACCGAACTTTGTAAAAGGTACATCCAACAACATGTTCAGCTTCTCAACATTGTATAACACTAGGTAGATACTTAATCTAGATATGATGTTATAAGTACCTATAATAATCTGCGTATAAAACTCTCGAGTTAAAATCTCTAAGCGCGTGTAACGTATGACAATATGCTTTTTCCAGATAATAACCCACCAGGGATTTCTTCTCATGTTACGACACGTGTGCCAATTCAGGCCTTATCGGTATTAATTTAAAATTCAGATTTCAGCTCCTCGTATTTCCATGTTGTCTGGCTTATGGATAACAAAATGTTTTCCAAGTGAGATATTTATTTATTTGGACACAAAGTAGATACGTATGTAAACTCACTCACTTCAAATAAAATTATTCGAAGTGAGTGCTTAAAAAACATTTCCCTTCAGATGCAAGCTATATTATGCCTTGGCAAATCCTACGATACACAGGATATATGGTCCTACAATTAAAATAAGAAAAAGAAAATCTAGATACTTTATTAAGGAGACATATTTGGTATTTAAGTAATTTATCGAAATTATAACTAGAATCATCAAAAATATAACAAAATAATAACAACCATTACATTTTTAAACAGTATCAACAAATGATCGTTCTTTTGTTTTATTTATTTTTTATAATTTGAACCTCTAAATACTCTATCTTCTTTCTTTATATTGAAATATTTCCGTAAGCTTGCGTCTACCTATTAGGGTAATCACTAAATTTTTATTAATGAAATTAGACAATTATTATTTATATATAGCAAATATTCAATTGTAAGGCGAAAGTAAACACAATTTTTATGGTGACGTTATTCATTAAATTATAAAACTTAACGATTTAACCTGATTTATTTTATGCTAAATATTTATAAACAATATATAAGTGTTATTATTTGATTTTCTGAACTGTAAAAGTAGTTTTTATAGAAGATCTACAATGCATCAGATTCATGTCATAAAACAATAGCAAACTATATCAATTTTTCAATAAAATAAATGTAAGCAACGACATCACAGTTGTTGTGACTATCATAATGCATAATATCGTCGTATGTATATTATGAGTACTACTACTCTATATTGAAGTAGCCATTGCATGAGTCTCATTGTGAAAATGAGTAAAAAGCTAAACATCCACTGTATCCAGAATTTTAATAGAACACTTTTTGTCAGATTTTATTTATTTATAAGCAAGTTTTCAGGTATACCAACAGCACACGATACTTTTATTTTAACACAATAAAAGGTTTCCCCGATTAGCAACAATAATAATAACAGATGAACATAAAGCTTGCCCCCAAAAAAAAACTCCAATATTTTTGAGTGAAATAAAATACTTACAATTTTATTGACAGTTCAATGAAAGTAATCCGTATGATATCATTTACACGCATCGCTTTCTTTTTGCTAATATAATGTGTACGGTCGGTGCGGTTGGTACGGTTAGTGGACGGAGTGCTATGTAAATTTATACAAATCTATGGAAAATCATTTACGTAAACGTGCGTCCTTTGTACGTAAAAATACAGTAACCGTTCGCCTTAATCGTTAGTATCCGAATTCAGAGAAACACGCCGAATAGTGAATGACTATCTATAAATTTTACGAGCTAGTATACTTAAGGTGATACACCAACCTTAAGTGACAGAAACGGATAACCAAAGAGCTCGAAATTATATAAAATAGGTCACGTATCAAGTAAAAGGCCTAACGGAAAATCCTTAATTCCGCAAATGCCGACTCAACACGTCATTAAAGTATTTTTTTTGAAGATGTTCAAAATACTTTTCCTTTCAATCTACTCGATAGTTTCAGATAATATGTTTAAACAAAACATTTTAGTTTTATTTACTAATTTAATTAAACTGGTATTTCTTAGACAGTTGTAGTTTCTAGGCGATATTAAAGCAACTCTTGATAGGTATCTATTATCATCTCTATTAAATTTAATAAAGAGAAACCCGTAAAGGGATCCGAAACATCGAATTAGACGCAGAGTTAGAAGATATCTTCTACGAATACATATTTTATCTTATTTGTGTTACCACAGATACACATAAAGTGTTACTAACTGAAGATAATTTACACCAGGCTAGTTTAGGGGTCGGCAACTTTATTGTACTCGGGTATTAATCAATTAGACACTTTTTACTAGTCCACTTCAGTTTAAAAAATGTAAAATAAAATAATAAGAAAAAAATGGAATACTATTTGCCCCATATTTGCTTTGATTTTGATATACTGTTTAGCTTTTATTATTTTTTTTTAAGTCAACCGATCACTTATCGAAATTTTATTCAGTTGTCGATTATGGAATACTATCAGCTATTGAAATTATCATAAAATTATCAAGCTTATTATTGAAGCTGTCTCTTTAAAACTTACATTTTGATTGATACCCTTTCCGATCACAGGGTTTAAAAGTCGGCGAATGTTTTTAAAATAGCCTAACCTCTAAAATTGTGTGGATGTACACTTGTACAGTCGTCAGGTCATCATTATACAAAATTGTTAGATATTTCAATATTCCCTAAAAGAAGTAAAATTATTACGACAAAAATATGTGGTCCCAACCTAAATACTCGGAAACGCCTTGAGGTTCATTTATTGGAGTACTCACCCTACTTTGCTGCTAAGGTCATCTAAGTATATAATTAGTTGCAATCAATACGAGCGGAAAACAGAAAAGGTCACGGAATAACGTAACACGCTCAATTGGCCAAATAATTCTCGTAAGAAGGAAGAAACGTTAAATGTTACCCTCCATTCATCCGATCCTTAAGCTTTCAAGAAAACCAGACAATTAATTAATGTTATCGGTCTCGTTTTCACTTATTGCGTGGAAAACACATGAATCGAACTCTAGTATTCTTGTTATTCGTGAAAAATACTCTCTTGGGCAAAGGTCGTTTCCAAAGTCGTAGTTTACTCAGCAAAGAGCTCGGGACTAACGACAGTGACAATCTTCGCTCATTACATTTAGATTGTCTTGTATTTGCTCGTTATTTAATGATAGGGGAAAAAAAGACTTGAGCCGTTGCACAAACGTCCGTTAAATTGGACATTAGTTTGAAGCAATATTACTGATACTGTTTTATTTTTTTAATTTAACAACATTTTGAAGTCGACAGTGTACCTTAATGCGCGTTAGGGTAAATGCACAATTAACAGTAGAATAAAGTACAAAAAAATCAAATGTGTAACGAAAAAGTTTATTAAAAAAAAATTAATATATCGACGTCATCTTGATCGGTTAAAATTGTTTCTTTCGACCATTTAGGTAGACTATATACATTTTGACGGGAATAGGTTCCATTAAAGCAAGTAACAAGTGCTTGAAAGATTCAACAGTCTTGTATGTTCTCGTCATGCAAGAAGTCCTTGTTTCCAGTTTAGCCATATCCGAAGGACAGTTTTTTTTAAAACAATTTGTTTACGATATAGATTTATGAGAGAACACATATATAGAACGATTATAAGACTCACTAAAAATAACATCGAAGGACGAACATACGATTTTTCATTCTTCTTGATATTTATGTTAAAATCGGAACATGATTTGCATGATACTCTCCAGTGACTTGACTCAGCACTTGACCTTAGAACTTGACGGGGAAATTGACTTTTTTCTCTCACGATCTCGGAAAAGGCAAAAGGAAAGTTTCTTATACCGCCACGTCTGTGGTTTCCTTTTCAAGAGATCTTGTATTGTGAAAGAACTTGGTTGATGTATGTAGGACTGCGGCTGTTGACCCACTCGTTACACAACCCTTCAACTTACTACGAGAACTTAACGACTAAATTAATCATGCACTCAGAACAACAATTGTAATATTTATGGGTCCTATTTATAAGGGCCAAATAAATATAAACATTTTGACTGTTTGGTGGTAAATAGAAAGGCATATGCAGTACATTTTTAAATGAAGGTACTATAAATGATGTAAGGTGGAAATTTTGCTAATATGTACTTATAAAAATATATTAAACAGAAGTTTATTTGACAATAAGTTAATTGCCATCGTCTACAGGTACTAGGTGTAAAATAATAAAAAAATAGTTTTAAAATGCATGACATAATAAATGACGAGTATAGCTCTTAAAGCAAACAACATAAGGTTTTAATTTATAATCTAACTAATGTACTACTTTGAAACTCTATGTAAAAAGATATACTCTTGCGATTCAGCAAATCATGTTTTTTTTTTAAATCAAACAAAGAGAAACATTATTATATTGTTTCAGTAGATAGTTTTCAATTATAAATATTATAAAATTAATTAAATAATAAATATACTCCTTGTAGATTGCCATATTATATACCTCGTGCTAATACGAGCATTTATATTCCGCTTGACCGATGAAATATAAACCTAAAAAATTACTCAAGTCCACCACCTAAATTTATTATTTCATTGCCACTGCAATGTGTTCTAAGAATTTATCTTTGGGAATTAAAATAGGTTTTATGTTAATTTTGGCTAACAAATAAACTATTAAAGTCACTTGATAATTTTGTGGTGGTTCTTGACTGTTGAATTGCAAATGAAAGTGTATATCTTTGTAATTCCCCATGTACTCTTTATACAGCATCTCCATTTAGGAGAGGGAGGGAAATGACGCTCACCGGGTAATAATGCTCAGCTATGTTACTCTGTCGAAATGGAATGTATTATACTCTACGTCTACTAATATATTAGAATCGTTATAAACAAACATGTATTGACTAAGCAAATGGAATATAAAGTAATGGTGTTTATTGTAGTATTAACATGTTTTAAATCAGAATATTTTCATTAATAAAATAATAAAACATCGAAGTATAAAATAATGTGTTCTTACGTTCCATTCGTAATAGTAAAAAGTATTTTTCTATATTTTTGTAACTATAAAGCAATTCTTAGTATAAATTTTTTTCTTACCATTATAATCTGTTTTTACAGAGTATTGTGATAAGCGAGCCGATCCATAGATTATTTAATCAAAATATATAAATTTGTATCCATTAAAACAGCTGGAACATTGTTTGAAGACTCTCAGAAAGGATCTGTCCGTTGTTAATTAAATCAAAGTTTGTAAGTATCAAACTGTCAAAATGTTAAAAGCAGACATCAAAATAAATTAAAATAAGTGACAAGGATCATTAAAAAATAATTATTTCAGACGGCAGTTAGTAATTAACATATTTTTTTGACTAAATTAACATTAGTTGTATGTTATAGTAATTAATTAATATAATAATTTTAAATGATATCTCGTTTGGTGGAGAAAATTTTGTTAGTAAATCTTCATTTGTATATGTAAAGAGAATACTATAATAATTCATTATAGTCACTTTCGCTTCTTTTGAACTTAATCAATTTGATATTAGAGTCAAGCGTCATATGTATGCACGTATAATATAATTAGTTACATTTAGATGGATTATATGTGTCTGCGCACAAACAACAAAAAAGCAAGGCAATTGCCTGAGATTCACTTTTATCGCGTTTCAGCGAGCGTAGTGGTTAATGTAATTTCACTTGTAATTTTCTATGAAAAATTGTAGAAAAAAAAATGCCTTCCTGCGTGTTTAAACAATGCACAAATTACACATTGACAATGAAAAATGCAAAAACGATATCATTTCATGCGTAAGAACTGTGATTACTCTTTTTTATTTTAATAAAAATAAGGAAACGTGAGTAGCTCGGTGGCGTAGTGTTTAAACGCCGCGGCATGCGATCGTTGTCGTTAAGCAACTTTCGCAGGGGTCGGTCACGGGATGGGTGACCAAAAATTATTATCTCGAGATACTCCGTGCTTCGGAAGGCACGTTAAGCCGTTGGTCCCGGCTGCATTTACAGTCGTTACTACACAGCCCTCCGATCTGCATTGGGCCCGCGTGGAGGGTCATGGCCCATCCTCCTTAACCATCCATAAGGAAGGCCTGAGCCCCTGCAGTGGGGACATAAAAGGGCTGATGATGATGAAAGAAACGTCATTGAACACGGCTATTTTTTCATGCAACATGTTCTATGAGGATGCCGCAGTTGACACGTAAAGTTATGCAAGTGCGTTTATTTCGTTCTAATAAGAGATATGCTGGAAATTCTGATAGGGAGATAAGTATTTTTGATTTCTTGACGCCCTTTGTGGTTGTAATATAATTTTACGCTACCACGATAAAATTTACGCTATTTTAATATACAATAATGTACGGGCATGACGCGTCTAATAATAAAACGTTGTTCATAATATCATACGTAATTTTATATAACGTGACAACAAAAAGTATATCTAACATGACAGACGATGTCACATTAGATACAATTTTGATGTCACAGTAAAAGTCATGGCAAAAAAATAAATAATCATATATCTTCCAATTCTGATAAGAATTTCGCTGATCATATTATATATCCATACTCGTATATAAATTTTATGACTCAGCATTTTCATAACGGAACATAGAATTAATATCGACCTTTAAAAAACAGTGACTTAATTTTAATATTGGGATACTTAGGTTGGATTGCATCATAATTGCATTCAAAGTTAAGGTTTATGTCAAATTTGACGATATCTGTGGTGACATTGAATGTAGAATGCGTTGCACCATCCTCTTTATTGGCACAGTAAAACAATAACTATAAGCGAGCAAATAAACTTTGGCGGTTATTGTATTATATTGTTAACAGTTAAAGTTATGAAGTCCAAAGGATAACTTATTAATAATTGCTTAGCCGGTACTTTAACATGTTTATTATTGTTAAAGTTTGTGCAACCAATCCTTATAATCGGAAATAAAGAACAAATGATTACACCAAAACCACCCTTAAAGATATTACTCAATATATAGTTATAAAAGGTTTGTTTCCTGCAACCAAGCCAACCGGATATCAAGCGATATTGTTTCAGAGATGCGGACGTAATGGAACTATGTTTGTCGAAAGAACAAATAAAACTGTCCACTGATAAACATACCTACACATAAAAGAAAAGATAAAATAATAAAATTCGAGGCCCCAGATTTTACGTTTCTCTTGTAAAGCTCGATGACGTAGTTAGTAGCCGTGTTATTTAAAATGGTCGAATCACAATTAATATAAATAAGAGCATTATCATGTTGACTTCAGTGAGCGAGGTCTGTGTACTATTGCCAGAAACTTTTGCAAGGTTGATTTGATTATTTCATTGTAAGTGGAAGTTATCCTATTGAGAGTAATATAGTATTATAATACCTGAGATTATAATTAATTCAGTCTTAATAAGAGGAAAGATATAAGAGGAAAGACTATAATATCGCTAAAATATTCATATGGAGATATTATTTCACTGAAAAAAGTCTGTAAGTAACTCAGCAAGGGCTGCTTTTTCCTCCCCATTTTATTTCATATGGAGACGTCTTACACTCAAGTCTGATATTATCTTATCTGCCTACGTCTTTTACCTTTTACAAAACCCTAGTGGAATAAGACAGGTCAAATTTATGCGGAAAATTCGTCAGTATTTGCTTATCTAAGAGAATACAATGCAAGAGAAAAAAATAAACATTTGTGGTGTAATCTGTTTCATATCCAACTACCGAGGGAGTATAATATTTTAGATCGTAATATGAAGTATGTAAATCTGTATGCCTATTATTTCATACGCTTTGTATATGGTCGGTAGGGATTCAATAAATTTATTAGTGCAATGGAGTAATCGTGTTTATATGAAACATAGGGTATAACATATTTAAAAATTAGCTAAACTCTCCGTTACATTTCGTTAGAGTGTTATGTTTGGAACTTGGGATTCCTTTTAGTGTTTTAAACGTAATAAATTTCACATGTTAAATATTGTATATAGATATAATTTTCTATAATCAAGGCTACGGTTATAAAAAATAAAATACCTTTTTAATGGTGTCAGTGTCCATTAGGATGATGTTACGTGCCTAATTCAAATCCGCTTAGTCATTTTAAAGTTACAGGTCGCGAAAGTAACTCATTTGAAAAACTCATATACATTAACCCTAAACACAATACACGTTTTTTAGGCAAACACACAATAAACTTACAAAAACACTTTCACGTAAAAATATGGCCGAGTAAAAATCGAGTACAATATAAAATTACGCCGACAAATGTAAAAACAGTGACATTAGCAACAGTGAAATTAGCAACAGTGAATAGTAGATATTCGCTTAATTGAGACTAATATATGATTGTTACTGCTTTGAACATTTAGAAGTAAGAATCATAGCTATCAATGGTATCAGTTTTTCCATAATACAACATTTTAAAGACCGGTCACGGTAAGGGATATGTTTGCATATGCGTTAGTTAAAACGTCTTAAACTGCCAATGGGCCAAACACGGGGTAATGTTCAAAACCAGTTCCTCTGCCCAAAACATGGTCGTATCATTTTCATTCCCTAAAGTGTATTAAAGAAATCTTAGTAAGGTCCCGAAAGCAGTACATCCTTACGTAATAAAGTGTGCGAGCTGCTTGTCATACCCGCGCAGGTCGTAAAAGTTGACTAAGAGAATCTGTTTTATATCGCCCTTTTATGTGGACTATCTGTCATTATATAAGGACCTGACAATGAGTGACACGGATGTTTGTGGCATCATATTGGATGCAAACATTTCCTAATGTATATAACGTTTGTTCAAATATCCTAAGAGATAGTAATAATAATTATTTGATTCTTATTACTATTGTTTTCTTAAAACTTATTTATTAACGCATATTAAATACTGAATGAATCGAATTGAAATTTATTATGACGTAGTGATTTGCAAAAGCATTTCGATAAAATCAACCCTTAAGTGGTTAAAAATTATGTAATCCGCGTGGACGAAGTTGTGGGTTTCAATTATTTTGGTATGAATAATCATAACAATTTATCATCGAGAAACTATCACCCCTAAATTTGATATACATCTGGGCGTTTACGACACCCTAATATAATAAAACAATTTCTCGAGGCGAATACCTATTTGATTGAATAAAGTTGACCCTTTTTTATCACCGTATTACCTAAAATTGATTCAGTTTCTACATTGGAATAGAAAATATTGGATAGATTACAATTGATCCTTTGTTTTCTGGGAACTAGTCTCCGATTCACATAGCCTAAATTTATTTGTAACTGTTAGCTAAATGCTTTGGAGCTCAAAATTTAAGTAGCAGTGAAGAACACTGAATTATTTAATGAGTTTATTTGTACATCCGATTTTCGTAAAAAGAACATATTTAGAATACAAAAAAATCATACTTGTGCTCAATGTGCAGGATATATCTCTAATTTTACGTTTAATGAGATAGTTTTTTTTTATTCTCTTTCTGTGTTCGTAGCGAAAATTATCGATTAGCAATCGAATTCGTAGGTATAGAGTCATTTTAATTTTTTTTTTGTATTGGAATGTCTACAAACTTACCAGTCCATTGCCAAAGAACTGCTTTATACGGTGGTTTTAGGGATTCGAACCCTAACGTCCAAAACCAAAAATCATGAACTTGCATTTGATTTTTTATGTACTAAGGAATAAAAATCCCAATTGAAACGTGAAAACATTACCAAATATATAAATTAACGAAAAATGCTTAATATTTTACCAGTACCATCACCCCAAGACAAAACTGGTATAGAATTTAATCCAATATATCAATCAAATATAACATCGAATATGTAGTAGATTGGGTAAAAATGCGAATTTATAAAACTGTATCGATAGAAATCGAAAAATCATAACTATTACTTTATTTGCTCTAAAATTCGCACTTTCATTCATCTTATACCACGTTCCAATATAAAAAATCAAAATACACGTTTTCGATTAGTCATATTAGCGTTTTGAAAAAACTCGAAAATTTGTTTTTGAAGAAACAGAATAAGCCTCTAAAGGATTTACAAGCACTCTGGCTTGTGTAACACCTGTAAAAGTGTTTGATTTTAAATCGGGTCGAAGAAAACCTCACTATTCTCTAGACCTATTTATTTTATTGTACGACTACTGGACGATTCTTATTATTACCATAAAAAATAACTACCTTTATAAAAATAACATAAATATTTAACAACAAAAACCTAATCATATTCTGAATATTATATGATAAATAAAAAAAAACTAAATTATTTTTATTAATTATATATTTATTAATATATATAATAAACTCATGTTTGTAATTGTTATTTGTAGCTAACTATTTAATAAATATAAAAATCATATTCACGCAAAAAATTTCATGAATGATTCATGAATGATGAATATTTCATGTAGTCAGTCAAGTAATTACAAAAAAGTATAATAATTAAAGAAAAAAGATCAACCCAGTAACAATGCCAAGATCGTGCGTTTGTCACCTGTGAGTAAATACCAATAAAATATTATGATTTAGTCGACAACAAGATCGATAAATCAATCTTAACAACATTCAGATAAAACAAAGTGACATACGGTACTTACCATATCATCATAAAAAGGCATCAGGATATTCAATATTCGCTTTATATGGTACGAACATAACGTCCAATTTACGTTAAAACCACTACATGAATATCGAATGTCAGTCCACAGTTCAGTCTGATTCTGTGCATTTTGTCCACCTATTTTAACTGATCACCTTAAAAATAAACATATAAATTCACTCGCCACCGTTAAAAAAAATAGAACAAACAAAATATATTTGTAATTACGTAAACTCCTATTCTAATTTCAAAATATAAAAAAAAGATAAAGTAACTTTTACTTTTTAAAGCATCTGATTTTTTAATACAATTAAATAAAACTTAAAAGACACGGATATAGAAGAAGGATTATGAAGTTTTCAGGCCAGTTGCGATCTAGTTATGTGGATTTTCAGTATACGTCCGCTCGTTACGACTCCTGAAACCAGACTAGAGATCTCTGGCTATGGCTGTACCGTAGTGCCGTTTTGCCGCGCGTTTGTTTTATCTGCGATTGCTGAAATGATGAGCACTCTCCGCTTGTACACATTGTGTAGCGATAACAAGGATACTCTCTTAGACGCTAGCAGCGTGCATATTTAAAATAAAATATTTATACGATAAAGACTACACCAAATTACTATGTTTCCGAGTAATTTAATTTTGAATGAAAAGGAAAGTTTTTATCATTTCGAACACCGAAAAAAAAATAAAAGTCATTATTTTTCATTAAAAAAAAACTTACTCGATGTTACGCGTAAATAAAAGGTAAGATTGTTGTGAAATACTCACATATAATTTTAATTCGCTTGAATCGATAAAATCAAAAATTTTTATTTAGGTATTCCTAAAAAATGTTTCGAAGAAAAGGTCTTATGGACGCCGAAGAAGCAGTGGCTGCATTTCTAGATGGTGCAAGTGCAGTGAGACTGTGGTTGTAAAGCAACTTTCGCAATGGCCGGGCATAGGATGAGTGACCAAAAATTTACTATCTCAAACTCCTCCGTGCATTGAAAGGCACGTCTAGCAGTTGGTTCTGGCTGTATTTGCAACTTTAATACCCTCCAATCCACATTGGGCCATAAGGAAGGCTTGAACCCCAACAGGGGGGACGTAAAAAGGATGATGATGATGAAGCCCTAATACTAATTTAATCGCATGCCGCAGCACTTATCCACTCCGCCTCCCAGATATTCACTAATAGGGCTTATAATAAGATAAGTATTCAATGTGATTTTAATATTGTTGTTAAAATTTATACCTTATATTAAAGTGCATATGGAATTCAGTTTAATACCTCTAAAATGTGCAATAAAAATCTCAAATTCACTATTTTGGTCTTTTTTTTTTTTCAATTAATGGTTGACTTAATCCTAATATCTCTAAAAGATTACCAAAATGTTATAATTGCTGGCGATATTAATATCGATATGAAGCCCAATAATTCTGATATCTCTTCTTATGAAAATCTCAACTTATTGGCTACACATGGAATGCTCTCGTGTCACACTATTGCAACTAGAAAGGAGTCTTGTTTTGATCATTACATTCTTAAGTCACAAAAGAAGCTTATACTTTTGTGATGCATTCTTCCATTACTGATCATGTTAATCCTTTAATGCTTAGATAAGTATTCCCCTAAACAAGATACTATTCGGATTACTAAAACTGTCCACCAATCTCTAGAAAAGGCGGTGTCTGAAATTGATTTTACTCCAGTAATAAGCTGTTAGGCACAAATATAGCGGCTAACCTACTAGTTAATTTACTATCACGCGTTATTCATACAAATACCAAAATCTTGCATATCCCCCATAGAACCCGAATAAAAAAGCCTTGGATTACTTTAGGATTACTGCGTTGTATCAGGAATCGGAATAGAATGCACAAAAAACTTAAACAATCGCCGAATAACGATATACTTTTAATAACCTACCGCAGATACAAGAACTATTGTAATAATTTAATATTAAATCATAAACGGTAATAGGAACAAAAATAATTTAAAAAGCAGGCTATAATACTAAACAAATGTGGAACGCGATAAAAAAAAAGCCACAAATAGAACTAAGCGAAAAGATAATGCTACGGCACTGTTCTCTAATGACTACCCCAATATTGCAGTTAACAAACTCAATAGTTTTTCTTTTCAACATTGGCAAAGACTTAGCAGAGTCAATTAAGCGCAATAATAATCAACCAGAGTCAATAAACTTGAATAATAATACTCCTGTTTCTTTTTTTGTAATGCTTGACGCAGATAAGGAAGAGGTAAGCAATCTTGTAGATTCCTTGAAATTAGATAGAGCAACAGGGTATGACGGCATTTCTTCTAAGTTCCCAAAACAACACAAATGAATACTAATACCATCAATAACACATATTTGCAAACTGTCACTTTTAACTGGCATATTCTCGGATGTATTTAAGAAAGCTGTTATCAAACCAACATTTAAAAGTGGAAATCGAACGAGTGTCAACGATTATCGCCCTATTTCAATTCTTACAGCACTTTCATATTAGAGAGGATTATTAATAGCAGATTAATAAAGTACCTTGAAACAAAAATTATTCTTCCCAACAACAATATGGTTTTCGTGCTAACATATCAACAGAGGGAGCAGTTCATAAATTGTGCAGTTTTAAAGTGAATTCTTTGGATAATTCTAAGAAGTGTCTTTCTATATTCTTGGAATTAGCAAAAGCTTTTGACATGGTTTCAATTTCACTACTTCTTGATAAATTATACCAATCAGGAGTGCATAAGCTAATCTCTAGTTATCTAACCGGTAGATCACAATGTGTTAAAATTTCTCACGGTAGTGTACTGGGTCCAAAGCTATTTTTAGTATTAAGTACCTATGTAATACTAAACTGGAAAATGGCATAATTATTTCTTTTGCAGATGACACTCTTGTGTTTTTAAGGGTGAGTTTTGGGGACAGATCTATTAAACAGCACAACGTGGTTTAGATAAAATTATAGCATGGCTGAAACAAAACCTGCTAACAATAAATCTCACATTTATACCCATATAATGCAGTTGCAAAGTCAGTGCGACATTGACAATGGAGGAATAAACTTAATAAACGGACTAAACATTTATCAATTTAATGACACCAAATAATATAAGTATACAATACAAATAGAAAAGAAATTTAAAATACTGAAAAATTTGCTATGTTATGTGTCGCCAAACTGACCTTAGCTCAGTATTCGCAGTGAGCATAGTGTACCACGATTCTGCTTTATTTATTTAGATAGTCAAAGAAAATAGAGGGATATCGAGCAAGATAATTTATTTGACAGTAGGTAGTTTATCCCTAAAAATGTTTGGCATATCCGTATTACAAATTTCATTCAAATTCATTCAGTAGTTTTTGTATGAAGGAGTAACAAAACATTCAAATGTACGAACTTTCGTCTTTATAATGTTAGTGTTGAACCGCTAAAGAACCAAAATGTTCTTATAACTCGGACAAATTTACATTTACACCTAGGCCTATTCAATTTGTCCTCGAACGAAAATTTGGAGAAATTAGAATAATTCTTGTAATTTTGTTAAAATCATGTATTAGAGGGTGCGTCAGGTCCTAACTCCGTTGCATCATAAATTATCAAAAAATGCGTTTCTTTAGAGTCGTAAAAATATATGAAATTTCGTTTTCGCAGAAATAAGGTCTTCAAGTGTCATGTTAATTCGTACGAGTAGTGTGTTACACGCTAGCGGAACCAACTTCCCTCTCGCACTGTGTATGTAAAGGATTTAGATCTCCATTCAAACAACATTGCCAGCGTAATTCTAGAATTTATAAATTAGATTTAGCTTAAGGGGTCATAATTAAGTTCACCGTCAAAGTAAATGCATTTTAAGTACACATAAAAGATAAATTGTATTACAATTTGCTAATTGCTAATGGTATCGTTTACGACGAAGCCATAAACGCAATGAAAAGCGTTTCCTATACAAACAATTAGGCGGTCATCTCGTTGAGTTAATTATCTTTCGAGCACAATGGCTTCTGTAATGATCGTTAATTTTGTTATGGACTATGTTCTGTATGGAGTTTGAGCCAATCGGCTGTAGGTTTAATCAGTGTAGCCAGTTTTCCCTTTTTGATATACTCTAAAAAACGAGATTAAACTAATTATATAAACTATACTATACTAAAAAACCAACTTTAAAATTGCAAAAATCAAACTTTAACTCAAATAAATTCTAAAATATCCTTACTTTAATAATATAAATGTTAATGGAACTTTGTAAAACATACTTACTGCCTGTTAAGATATTTGGTATACAGATAAAGATTGTAAAATACGATAGTATGTATGACATTTTTTTTGCAACTGAACGTGGTTGATATATTCAACTGCATGCAGTTGTTTGTTAGACTTCGTTCAGTCATTATATCAACTCACGTGGTCGGCTGCAGTAGTATGAAGTCAACATTTTCTTCGTGCCGATCCCAACAACTGTGACTCCAGTTTTATGCGGTCGACTACAGTTGCGTAGTGACGACGCATGCAGCCCATCGGTAACCGCATACAATTTACTTCTTTACAAAGACAAATCCGTGGCGTCAACTGCGCAAAATCAGATCCAACTGTAGATAACTGCACGTAGTTGAATATAGCAATTGCGCGCTGTTACTGATCCAACAGCAGCGGTTGTTGCGGTGTAGTCCGTCCGTAATGACAGCCTTTCACAAGGGCAATATATAGAGATAATGTTTGTAATTATATGAGTCACAGATTGCCGACCACTGCAGGGCATAGCTAACATTTAATATTTAAAGAAAACCTAGAAAAGTCAGATGAAAAACGGCGTAAAAATCAACAGCAATTTAGTAATCTATTGTAAATATTGTCACAAATTTTACTTGATATAAAGAATAAGAAAATTGTGTCATAATAAAATGGAATATAACAATCAAAGTAGCCCCCGCTGAGTTTGTTGTTGTTCTTTTAGGGTTTCCGTCGTAAAATTTATGAAGAGATAATTTGACGTCTAACGAAATGCATTAAGCATTATAAATAAAGATATTTTAAGTATAAGATCATATTTTTGTTTTCTTTTTCATATCTGAACCATCAATCGTTATGCTATTAAATTGCAAAGATTCTCAGTTTTACCGAAAATAATTTATTTCTATTAACCTATCCATATTTTCTTTCCTTATTACTTTAGATGGTTATTAATGAAACAAATTTTAAACGGCTTCATCGCGTTTGTATTTAGTTTTATTTATGTTTCGGACCTTTTACAGGTTCCATGTTCACATATGACACAGAGCCCGTAAAGGGTCCGAAACTTCAATAAAACTCAATATAAACGCGATGAAACCGTTTAAAAGTTGTTTCATTTATGGATAGTGCGCGTGGAAATATATGAAATCAATATTTTAGCTGGTTTATATTAAGAGACCATAAAATGTATGTTTTTGTATAAACGACCTTGAAGACACCGAAATAATTTATATAAATATTTAGAACGTCATGGCGTTATTTTTTTTTTAATTAGATTGACGCTATTCTTAACAGTATTTATAGAAATATGAGTGAAATAAAAATTTCGTAGCGCGAAAAACACTGGACATTGATATGTCACCAACGTAGTTCTAGAACAGATCACTTTGAATTTTTACTTGTCTTAAATGTCAATCATAAAAATATTTTTGTGGGGACTATTTTAAAAATTAAATTGAAAAGTGTTTTTACAACTTCTTTTATATTTTAAACATGAAACAATTTGTACTTTCGCAGCTCTTTTGTTTTAAATACAAAGTTTTTGAATCATTTTACATGTTTTGTAAATATAAGTCGTATTTATATTATTTTAGTGTATTGACATTCAATATCAAGCGCAGGAGATTTATTTTATTAATAAATTTTCATACATATCATATGATTTTAAATTTGTATTAGGCCCCCAAAAACATACGAATGATTTTATTAACAGACACAGGTTATGTATTCGAAGGCAATGTGTGTTATTTGTAATATGTATTCAGTTCACATAGCATTTAGTAACACAAAGTTGAAACATATGAAGCACTTGATTACTAAATATCATTGATCAATTTAATAACCAGTTGAATAAACTGAAAAAAAAATACATACATTTTCTGCATTTAATACATTTTTCGGTACATATTTCTATTCAACATCTTAATTTAGATTGAAATCTAAATTCTGAGCTAATAAGATTGTTTTATTGTCCATTTTCGTATCACATTATTTCATAGAGCAGTTTTATAGCATTCGATTTGCGATGCAGAGGTTCGGGCACTTTCTCAAAGACCAAAGGACAATGTCCAGCCCCCATACATTTTTTGCCTAAGAACCTCTAAGCATGTACTATCACTTTTCGTGTTCTAAAGTATCTATATTTACGTCTAAATACATGTTTAAGTAACGGACACTTCTAAGAAATGTATAAATCAAAAAATATATTTTGGATTTGAGGTTATAATTTTAACAATTGTAGCGTGTGGTTAGATTCTTTTTAATGTTTGTTTTACTTGCTTTTTGTAGGGAAATGTATGTCTACTTTGCTTTAAATGTTGATTGTTGTTGTTTGCTTTAAAAGGTTCTGTAGGTTCTGTATCGGGAGCATGTACTTACCAATCTTGGAGCAACCCAGTGTTGTATACACTGAAGGATCTGCTCATCTTCTAATACCATGCAACCAGAAGCTGAACCGCAATTAACACAAAATACTTCAACACACCCAGATTCCATGTTAATGTCCGTTAAATAAATGTCAAGTCGTCGTCTATAGTAGGTCGGTATGCCGTAAATCACTGTCGGAGGTCGATATTATAAGACGAAATCAGTCCTTAGTTCAAGCCAAGTCGTTATTTTATAACTAATATTCACAAGACACAAGAAATCGTACAAACAAACTCAAGCGACGTAAACACAACGCGAGTATGAAAGCGATTGTCAAACAAAACTTCAAAAGTTCAAAATTGTCAAACGTATGTAAAAGAGCGCTTCCAGCCGCTTAAAAATCTACGAACGTTTTGAGTCTCGTTTTAATGTCAAGCGCTTTAAGTGTTCCTTGGTTGATTATACATCAAATTGTGCATAGATCCTGATTTGTCAACTTATTAAAATATGGTGGCAGCGTTTATTGAAGTTTATCAAATGTATTGATATTACTTTTTAAAGTAATTACAAAAATGGGCAGTGTCCGTTTGATTTTAAAATCTGATATATTAATCATAAAATATGATAAGAATTATGATATACAAGATATTCTTAGAGGTTCATAGGCTAATTTGGACATTGTCCTTTACTATATCGGACAGCTCTGTTTCGGAATGAACGTTAATAATTTGATCTCGGCTGTATATGTAGTCTTTAGGGACCTCCAATTCACACTAAGCTCGCGTGGTGGGTGTTGGTCTGCTCTCCCAATTCGATTCATCCAAATTGAAGGCCTATATCCCAGTACATTAAATTATCATGTCATTAGAAAAAACCTTATTCAAAAAAGGAAACAACTACCAAATCTTTTCTAGTTGTTATTTTGCACTGTTATTGTATTATACATACACTGTTATTTTTCAATTTGGCATATCTTTATGAAATAAAAACTGTCGACAGATTTATTTCTTAGCAGCAAGTATCACTCCTAGCCGGTTTTCTCACTATCAGGTTTCCAAAATAAATACAATATTTCAATATGAATAAAATAATAGCCCGAGAACGTATATAAAGCTACAGGCGACATAAATATAAACATGAATTATTTATTAGAGAGAATTTTACAACGTGTCACGTTTCCAAGATCTATTGATTTTTACCTTTGCTATTCTAATATATATTATATTATATTCTATATTATATTATATTATATTCTAAGAACTTTCAGTTTGACCCTCGTATATATATATATATATATATATATATATATATATATATATATATACGAGGGTCAAACTGAAAGTTCTTAGAACTGGCCACTTATAAACAATATAATAAAAAAATAATTCTAAAATTTGAAAATATAACTCTTTGCCAATATTACTGAGTATATATTTCATTCATTTGTCATTTGTTTTACGATTTGGCGGCAAATTGAAAATTGTCTGTGTCACGTCATCATGAATTTAACACGAGAAAATTTTCGTGCAATGATTTTTTATGACTTTCGATGTCATTTAAGTCAACAAGAAAGTTATGATAGACTACGATTGGCCTTTCACGATGAAGCCCCATCTCGTGCGACTGTTTACAACTGGTTTAATGAGTTTAAACGTGGTCGCACTAATCTCACTGATGATTTACGTGAGGGACGGCCTTCTACGGCGACGACTGAAGATAACATCTGTGTTGTGCGGCGTATGATAGAGACTGACAAAAGAGTGACCTATCAACAGATTCGGACAAGCTTAGGCATCGGTATGAGTCAAGTGCACAAAATCCTCCACGAACATTTAGCGGTCAGGAAGCTTTGCGCCCGGTGGATACCTCATAATTTGACTGAGGCTCAAAAACTCCATCGTGTGGATTGGTGTCGTAAATGATTGAAAGATTTAACGGAGGTGACTCAAATGCTGTGTTCGACATACTAACAGGTGACGAAAGCTGAATTTACTGTTATGATCCTAAAACCAAAAGACAATCTGCTCAGTGGGTGTTTCCTTTCGAGGAGTTGCCAACTAAAGTGAAGAGAGATCGAAGTGCGGGAAAAAAAATGGTGGCCTCGTTCTTTGGAAGGATAGGTCATTTTGCAACAATTGTGTTAGAGGATCAAAAAACAGTTTCTGCAGAATGGTACACTACCAATTGTTTGCCACTTGTCTTGGAAAAAGTTCGAGAGAAACGACCTCGCAGTAGGATCCTCCTTCACCACGACAACGCCTCGTCGCACACCGCCAAGCGAACGATCGACTATTTGGCGACATCAAACGTTGAATTACTGGGTCACCCGCCGTATAGCCCCGACCTCGCGCCTTGTGATTTTTATTTATTTCCAAAAATTAAAGAAAAACTTAAAGGAAAGCGGTTTATGAATGCTGAAGAAGCGGTGGCTGCGTATCGCGATGCCATTGAAGAGACCCCTAAGGACGAGTGGGCAAAGTGCTTTTCCCAGTGGTTCCATCGCATGCAGCGGTGTATTGACGTGAATGGACAATATTTTGAAAAGATATAATAAAACTAATAACTGGCTAATGTAATCAGTTTTTGATTTTCTAAGAACTTTCAGTTTGACCCTCGTATATATATATATTGCATGTCTTGTACCAATATCGATAGCGTAACTTTGATAGCGTAATCAAAGTAATTGCTTGAGTAAAAGTAACGTATAAACAAGAATTTTAATGAACAAAAAATTTTTAATAGTAAGAATACTAATATTATTAGCTATTAACAGTTCATATTTCATCCAAATTCTCGTTAATTGATTAAAAATATCTGCTTAAGTTATCTCATTTTCTCAATTTATTACTTATATCGATTGATAGGAGTGTTAGTCTATTGTTTTATATATCATATCGAGAATAACTCGAAGATATTTTGAAAGGGTAATGCGTTCATAGATAACGCTCCTTCCCTTAAAATAGATCACGAATCGACGTCAGTTTACAGCTGAAATAACAAGAATTGATTAAAACAAAGGGTCAACTCTGTTGTTTCGGATATTTCAAATGATTTCGATATCTTTATAATATGGAAATCTCGTTCGTTATTATTGAATTAAACAGTGTGCAAAATTTTATCAAATCCGTTTGATCTTGATTATATTTAACACTTTGTGTATGCATGTAATTCCTCAGATATATCGCAAAAGAGGATTGCCGTAATTCTATTTAACTTATGAAATAGGTTAGTTTTTTAACCGACTATTAAATCGATAAGGAGGTTATTACTTTAATTATCAACATTCTTTATTTATATATTTGACCAATTTCGCATTCACAATGCTATATTGAAAAATGTTCTTAATGCAAAATGCTTAAAAATCCACTTGGCCCCTGGCACCCTGAGATTGCAATAGGTCGTGGGTTCGAATCTCATCTCAGGGTGCCAGGGAACAAGTGGATTTTTTAAGCATTTTGTATTAAGTATATTCTTTATTTTTATTGAATTAATTTAATTTACGATACATTTATATTCTGGGACGATACAAAGCTCTTCATGTATAGTATCCTATATTTTTATTGGATTTTTTTTTGTACTTTATAGGTTAACGCTTGACTACGATCCCACCTGATGGTAAGTGGTGATGAAGCCTTGGGTGGTATAGCGCATTAACCTAGTAACAGCCTATTTACTTTTGATTTGAAGACATTCACATCACAATCGGACGGAAATACAGACGCTGGCAATTTATTCCAGTCTGGATATATATTGCATATCTACATGCATACTTGTAATTTTTTTCTATTACTCAATTTGTTAGTATGCGGCACCTCAAAATGATAGAATCCTTAAAGAACTTCTCGGTTATCTGTCTGTCCATCCGTCTTTTGGCAGAGAATAAAAAGCATAAGAGGGCAAATTCAAATTTAGACACATGCAGTGCGACTAAAATAAATAAAATAATTACGCATTAATGTCTCCTGCACGGAAAATTAATAACTTTTTAGGGACATTGAAACAGTCGTACGTTGTACTAGTAAAATAATTTAAATATGTTACTAAATCATGTTGATTGTACATTAACACCCTCAGGTCTCCGAAATAATACAAACATTTTACGAGTGCGTATAATATTTATATTATTCCGGGGACATTGAAACTTGATGAATTAATAATACAACGAACTAAATATCGTAGGCTACTTTCTGATGTACATCTCACTGTATCACTTTCTGAGATACATCTCTCCTAAAAGCCTTTCTAGGTAGTCTACTGTGTAACATAATATATTGTCCGTGACGTCAATGCAATCAAATCTGTTATATGCTGTGCAACATCATGACCATTAACAAATTTCATCTGGATTAAAACATTGTACAATGAAACATCAACACAGGAAGTGGTTTTATTTATTACTAGCTTTCGCCAGCGGTTTCACCCGCGTGGACCCTAGGGAAATATTTAGTGGGATAAAACGTATCCTATTATCTAAGTCAGCTCATATCCTATCTGTATACCAAATTTCATCAAAATCCGTTCAGTAGTTTCGGCGTGATTGACGGACAAACATCCAAACATCTAAACCTCCAAACAAAAAAACTTCCACATTTTTAATATTAATAGGAAATAGGATTATTAGTCAAATCTATATAATCTATAAATGGTTTATTTATCTATCTATCTATATCTTCACGCCGTATCCGCCGTATAGCGGGGTAAACATGTTCCTAAAAATAATCTCAAGTTTAATATTTGTTTATTTACGTTATATGTTGATCTTTCGAACACCGGTAAATGTAATTGTAAAAAACTACAATTTAAATTATTAAATAGTTTATAGGACACTTACGAAAGGACAGACAATTACTTGAGTAATCGTACAATTATTATGTTATATTCCTTTTAAGGCACAGAACCCCAAGAAACTAGGTTACGTTCTAACATATTCAGCGCATGATTAGAAACTAACCACAAAACCATTAAAAAGTTTTTTTATTGTACTTAACTGCACTCAAGTCAATAGTAGGTACTATTTCCTCTTTACGATTTATTTTCAAAGTTTCGAGGTAACCCTTATAAAATGTAACTAATTTAAGTTAGTTATATACGTCAGAAATTACATTTTATTAGACATTTAAAATATATGTGACACAAAACACATGTTATTGCAACATTAATTGCCTACTTAACAGTTTTAGGAAAAGAATTTTGAAACTAATAAACTTTATGTTATATGATCATATCAAATGACTATTACATTATTCTCCAAAAAGTGTCATTAAATAAAGGCATAACATATTCGTATTCGTTTCATGGAAACAATAAGTTAATTGTTATTATTAGCCGTGATGTGTCATATTTCAATAGATTATTTTTTCTACATATTCTTTGGGTAATGGTTGCGCTCACAACAAAGACGTTGACGTTTTGTTTTATTAAATTAAGACGTCATATGATCTTCCTTCATCGCTGCATGCGTCATTAAAACAACCATTTTGTAATACACAGATAATAAATCGCAAGTTTATTTTGTAAAAATAAAATATAATAGCAATTTATAGGACATAAAATTGTCAAGGATGTAAGAAAATCGGTGAAATATTTAAAAATAATTTTAAGTCGCATGGAAGCTAAAAGTGATCATTTTACAGGCAAACTCTAAAAATACTTTTAAACAATAAGATTATTCATAAAATGTCTTATCAACGTTTTAAGAGCCACCCTTGACTACTGCTTCTTAAATTGGATAGAAGTGAAAAAATTATATTAAATTTTACTCCTAAAGGTAACGTTTTATTATAATAAAACCGTGATTTTAATTAAAAAGATATTTTATTACTCAACACAATTTCCTTAGTTGAAAGTAAAATTAGGTTTTTTATTGCTATCGCTAAATTATTTCGCCCACAACATAGTAATGAAGATCCTAAGATTTTTTTGATTCGATTAATATTCTGTCAACGAAATGCTTAATGTTTTTTACGAGGAACCATTTCGTCTTTATAGATTTGGTATATTAAATACAACCGTATAGTGAAAAAATGATAGTAGCACTCAAATAATTATTATATTTGATAAATTCTCTATTCATAAAGGTTATGAAACTTACTGAAAAGTTTGACCAGGATTCCGCAACCCAAAGGTCTTAAATGGAAATTCGTATAATCCAAAAGGTGTAGTTATAGCAGTTTTGGGAATATCCACTTTTGCAATAGGAATGTGGTTATAGGCCTCCACTAAATCAACTGTCTAAAAAATTTTACAGCCAGATAAGCTTTGTGCAAAGTCGTGTATGTGGCGGGTAGGGTATTTGTCTGGAATAATCCTAAAATTAAGTAGCCTATAATCGTCGCAGGGACGCCAACTGTTATTCTTTTTAGGTGAAAGGTGAAGGGAAGGATGCCCACGGACTGTCAGAAGGACGAGCTGTACCGTTAGCTAACATTGCATTAAATTCCAACTTCGCGATTTTAAGTTTGTTAGGCGCTAAACTACGCGGATGATATGAAACTGGAGGGCTTGGTGTGGTGCGAATGTAGTATTTGGTGTTGTGTTTTGGAAAAAGTCACCGAGAATGCTGTGACACTTGCCGACGCCAGTCAAGATCTTCACACTTGAAATGAGGCTATCTGGAAAAGAAATACAAGCAATAGTGGACACATTAGTTATGCTATCTACTAAGCGTCGGTTCCTAATGTCAACAATTAGGTTAAAAAATGACAAAAAATCTACGCTTATAATGTCCTTGATAACGTCGGCTATAACAAATTGCCATAAAAAATCGCGACGAAGTCCAAGGTCTAAACTTAACTGCACAAAATCATAAGTGTCTATAGAAGAACTATTAGCTACACAAAAATGGTCGTTTATCTTCGCACGGCGCTCGCGAAATGTGGGATGATATAAAAACTACTCCTTGTATCAACAAGAAATTGGATCTCCGATCTGTGGTCTTTCACAAACAGGCAACCAGTTTTACTCGGGCAATCGTCAGCCGCCATTATCGATCCCCATGGGAGTTTTCCGCCTTAAGTCGCAAGGGCTGGTACACTTATGTGCCTTCATTCCAAATTTTCTATGATAACAGGATATATCAATATAAATATTATAACGGGAACTGGATTGTCGAGAAGTTGATGATCTTCCTCGACGGTGACAAGGAAAAGAACTGTTGCGAGACCTAGTCAAAGCCCTTAGCTATCTGTCAGCTAAGGGCTTGGATCTGTCATGTTGGATCAGCGATCTGTCGAGCCATGTCTTCCATTGTATATCCGGATGAGCTGGTGGTAGTAGTAGATGCGACCGCTGAAGCTGGAGGAGCGATATCTTGGATCCTATCGGCTAAGTCAGCCAAGGTTTCAAGTAAAGAAGTCGTCTGTGAAGCTATAATCTGCTGCATATTGTGTGGCAGACGGCTGGGCCAGATTGTCTTCACAAGTCCTCAAGAACCCCAATTCCGGCCAAGTTTTGCAGATGATGGAGGAACTGGGAGGGTTTTTATCGCCCAGTGCCTCGCGCATTAGAAGTTGTTTTACCTTCCTCTCCTTCTGAGAGTTGTTTAATCAGCTCACTTTTCAACTTCTGATATTTACTTGTATCAGGTGGTGCAACAATTATGTCCTCGACTTAAGCTGCGTATTGGTTGTCGAGTTGTGAAATGACGTAGAAAATTTTTTTCGTGTCCGCCGTAATATTCGATATTGCGAATTGAGCTTTAGTTGCGCGAACCAAAAAGGTGCGACACGAACTCCGACACGGCAAATGTCGGATGGTGGACTGGACACACACTTAAGAATTGCCGTCTTGGTGTACAATACTCGTGGAGCTTTCTCGAAATGATTTTGTCGGATTATTGCTATTGTTTGCCATCTTTTAAGCGCGAACAGGAAATTCTGCCCAAGTCCATGCCCCTCTTAACGCCTTGCTTACTGGTTCTGTGAAAAGTTTGCAATCCGTAAACATAAGTAGAGATTTGTTTGTTACTTTCAAAGAATTTATAAAAGTCTTTGTAACGCATCTTTGTTGGCTCACCCTGATCCTCTCGCTAACTTCGCTTTAACTACCGACGCATCAGATGCTGCTATTGGTGCAGTTTTACAGCAATTTATGGTTCATGGCAACCTCTAACATTTTTCTCTCGCAAGTTGAGCCCAACAAAACAGAAATACTCTACTTACGATCGCGAGCTCCTTGCTATCTACTAGAGTACTTTAGATATATGTTTGAGGCTTAACATTTTATGTCTTGTGCTATGCTTTCGCCCGAACGCAAACGCGAATATTCTCCACGTTAGTATAGACATTTAGATTTTATATCTCAGTTCACTATCGATATAAGACACATCGCCGGAATAGATAATATCGTAGCTAACACTTAGTTCCACGTCGATGAACTGCAGATGCCAATTGATTTAGAAACATTAGCTAAGTCGCAAAATACTAATATTGAATTAAAAAAATATTACAGGTAGAAACTTCTCTTATTTTAGATAAAATTAATATACCCGGTAGTCGTACTCATATGTATTATGATATTAAAACAAAAACACTAAGACCTTCTGTCATACAACAGTTTCGCAAGCAAGTATTTGCTACTTTGCACTCTTTTAGTCACCCTGGCGCTAATACCAGTGCTAAACTAGTTGCTCAACCATTTGTTTGTCCCACAATACGAAAGGATTGTCGCGAATAGTCTAAAGCATGTTTGGAATGTCCACGTGCTAAAATTAATCGGCATGTATCGTCAGCTTTAGGTACACTTGATCTGACGAAGTCACGTTTCATATTCATTAGTACTGTTTGACAGCAGTCGATCGCTTCACACGATAGCCTGAATTTGTCCCTATAACCGAAATTACAGCGGAGGCTGTAACGAAAGCCGTATCAGGATGGGTTTTCCATTCAGTTGTCCCACTGACATTGTTACTGATCGCAAAACCAATTTGAATCAGATGTATTTTAATTATTAACTAAACTTATAGATTAATAACATCGTAAAACAACTGCTTATCACTGTCAATACAACAGACTAGTAAAGCGATTTCATCGTCAACTTAAGACAGCAATAACCTGTCATAGTAATCCTAATTGGATAAAAACCTTGCCTTTAGTTTTATGAGGTATTCGTAACGCTATAAAAGATGATCTGCAAGCTTCCTCTTCAGAACTTTTATACGGAGAGACCTTGCTAATTCCTGATGAATTTTTCGTTCATAAATATAACAATTATAAAAGTTAATTCCAAAACGCGTATAAAGTTCCATTCGAAGTTTTAAAAAGGGAAAGACTTTTGGTGTCACAATTTCGATAGACTATTTAAAACCAGCCCATATATTGTCTGACAACATTCACCCTACAAATATTACCTGCAGAACTTAAAATTAATATTCCAAGTTCAGTTATAACACGTCCGGGGCGAAAGGTTAAATTTCTAGATTTTTATCGCCCGCAGACACGGTCTCTGGAGGGGAGTGATGTAGGTTATGGGGTGTGTGGGATTGATTTCAAACGATAGTTCGATTTACTTACATAAACCGTATATTGCCCACACACGTACAGCACAATGCATATACAAACAGTTAGAAGAAAGATCAGGATCCGGAGTTAGAAATATATAAGCGAAGCACAACACAGTACATAGATATAATTACACTTAATTATTATGCTTACCTTAATAACATTTTCTTTAATAAGTTGCTTTTAAGATAAGTTTATTTTCACTTTTTTGATAATATCATTGTTAGTAATGGTTTTAGAAAACTCATGCTATTTAAGGACAAAAATATTATAAATAATATGGGAACACTTCTACATGTTCTTTAATAGAGTAGTAAGATTTTAGTGTTCTAAATTTGTCGGGTAGTTTATTAAACATCAGAGTACTAAATATTCTTTAGTTCTCATATCCTACTATTAAAGTTAAATAAAAATAATGAAACTAAGCTCGTGTGCAGCAGCTTCTTTGTCGATTTTAATACCCATATTTTTCGTGTGGTATTTTGATTACTAGTTAAGTTCGCCTCGTTCTACTCATTATTTTAAATCAAACTTTTCTTCCACAAGTCAGTACCTCCATCAAATGCAAACCCTTACCCGCAAATCGAAGTTATAATTGGTGAGTTCGGCGAGCAAATCGCCAACCTCATAGCAATTTTAAACGACTCAGCAGCATATGATGTAATGATAAAATTTAAATAACTATTTAATAGTTGGGTTGTGTCGTGTATGATCTTTATTCGAAAATGCGGTGAATTAAATTTTAAGGAAGAGTGAAACAAACACAACAAGAATAATAATATTATCCCTAGAGTGCACGAATTAAAACTCTTTTAAATATTGAGAGTATTCACCGAATCATATGCACGCACCACTGGGAATTTAACTAGTGCCAGCTGACTCTGCCACAATCGTATTCTATTATCTGTGTTTATGTACATACTTTTGCGAAAATTGTGATTAAAAAGTAGAAAATTTTACGATTCAATATATTTTTCTCAGCAGCGGCGGAAAAGAAGACAAACGACGATAGTAAAATTTGTCTTCACAATGACGCCATGATTTTAAAGAGGCTTGAGTAGCGTATGCGTAAACTCTTTTCGGATTCGTATCGCTCGCGGCCGCGTTACAGTATGGCAAACCGCTGAAAGTACACCAGACTTATTTTATCGATGTACTCATGAAGAAAATCATTAAAGGTTTTTCAACAAAAGAAAGAAATATAAAAAAAAGATAGCATTAGAGCTGCTTCACGTATAATTTTTATTTTATTTCTCCCATCCATTTTGTAATACGGCAATATAAATTCTGTCACCATGCCAATATTTTATGATGGGTCTTTTTCAGTGTTTAATCTTAAAAAATACTTATAATATGGAAATAGCCATAAAATATAGGTTCTAATATTTTTGCTGTCATACTAAGAATTAAAATTTTATTCCTTGTCAGCAAAGTGAAAAATCGTGTATCTCGACTAGTATGTCCCCGACCCTTCGATGGTATTATCAGGGTTTCATCGAGATACTGGTCTAGATGTTGACAACTTTTCGAAGTACGATGACATCAACAGTTTAATATTGTTTCGCAAGAGTAATTTGTCAGATATCTAAAATTAGTCTTTGTGACCAACAATCCCTTAAAAGTCTATGTTAAAACTTATTTTGGTTCAATTAATAATTTCAAGTGATAATTAGATAGTAAATAATGTTTTAATAACAATTTTCATTTTTTTTAAGTTTTGAATACCAGATTTGATCTGGAATTTGCAAATTAACCAAACTAGCAAACAAACATACATACAATCTAAGCATAATACTTATACTTCTCTTTCTATTACATTTTGTACATCAGAATATGTAGGTAATGTCCCGCTTCCCTGGGATCTTACTCTACCCCATTTATTAATTTAAATAAAAACAAGATTGTTTCGGTACCAAGGAATTTATTTTATTTTTATCGGTTTCAACATGTCTGCCGTTTAAATATGCGCCAATCTGAAAATAAGGAATAAGATATCTTGAGTTTATGTAAAATAAAATATATAATACAGTCTTTGTGTATCTGTGGTTTTTTTATTATGTATACATATATGAAAGGAGATATCCTGACATGCTGACTGACAGACAACGCACAGCTTAAACCGCTGGTCTTAGAGATTTGAAATTTGGAGGGGACATTCCTCTTATTACGTATCGGTAAACTTATAACGGGTTTTTGTAAATTCCATCGCAAAGGGTGTTAAAAAGAGTAAAAACGTTTGTATGAAACTTCTTTGTTTTTGGATCTACATCGATGAAAATTAATATCTCTAGGAAGATAGGTAATAGGTCATTTTTTATTCATAAATAGCTACTAAGCCCCGTTGACTCGAGATAGGACATAGATTAGTTTTAAAATGTTGGAATGTTTTATACGGGTATTTCACATGATAAAGTGAATTAAATATTTTTGTGTTTTTGGAAACGGTGCCTATACTTTAGGCACCGTTATATACCACGCAGACAAAGTCGCGGGCAAATCCAAATTTAAATGAGAAAAGTTTTAGTGTAGAGAGTGTTTAAACAGAATGATAACCGATGTGCATACATACATTAATATTTGATAGATTTATCATTTCTGTAAACCAAACCAGGATCTTCGAACTATTTCGGATCTCAGTGAACGCGTCGGTTTGAAACCAGCGTGCGAACCACTCGGCTACGGAGGCCGTATAACACAAGTAATTTAGTTACTTATTTTAGTTACTTATTTAGTTACTCTCATATTTATCATCATCATCAGCACCCTAATTAATTGTTATTAGAATAAGGCGTTATCTTGCAGAAACCCATCGTATCTTCAATTGTCAGCACAAATTCAACTAACACTCATTGGATCGTACTCACTACTGTGTTCTGTTTCTAAAGAGATCTTATTAAGATCTTATATAGCTAGAATATTAATGTCTGTGAAACAATGAAATCTAGCAACTTCCACACTGAGTCAGTATTTGCAAGACCTGTGGCGGTTATATATATAATTTCATGATGTATAAATTATATAATAATATGATTGCTTGCTAAAACAGAAACATAAACTTCAATAATTTTCTGGATAGAAAAAATTCGCAAAAATTTGTATGTTTCATCTTAACTATATGAAAATATATACGAAAATAGGTTTTGATGTATTCTTTTGATCACAAATGAAATCAAGTGAGCGCCTCTTCACTCTCGATGCGTATTTGTATGGAAACGTAAGCGGAGGTACAAGAGCGCCTTAACATAGTAAATTTTCTGTCACCAGTCCGACTTTTAATCAACATGTAAATATTTGAAAATTGTGTTGAATTTTCTATTTAAACTATCACTTGACCTCTGTAGGACATCACATAAAGGGGCAATTTGTTACAATAACGTTCTCAGTAGAGTACGAATGGAGAATAATTTTTGTTGTTTTTCTTCTAAAATCGATTTAGGTACAAAAAAAAAAAGATAAATATGATTATGATGTTTATAAAGCTATATTTTTTATATAAAATAAATACCTTCAATATCATTAAATCATGTTATGTCTTTATTTTATAAATAGAATGCTTAGTTGTACATTCTCCATTATCTTTATTTTATAAGATTAGTTAAATATATCCTTAAATGATCTACCACAATTGTTTTGACATCTGGTTGTTTCTAATTTGGAAGATGTTATACTACTTTTGAAATTGATTATGACAGCCATAAATTACATCCGATATGCTTCGTTACATCCGAAATATAATTTCATTTTCCGGCTAGCGTTCGTTTCGCGATAAAGTAAAGATAATTTTCATTAAAATTCAGAGATGAAGGGTTAAGAGCGGAAATTTTAGAAGTACAAAATCTTAAATGTAAAACGAGCGGTTAAGGGGTTTAACGCCTTCATTGTTATATTTTATCTATTTTATTTGGATGGACAAGATTTCAATTTGTTTGAAATGACGAATTAGATAAAATTTCAAAGTAGAGTGGCGCTTTCGCACTTGTTTGGTTTTTCATTTAAATTTCTAGCCAACTCTTATATAATAAGACCGAAGTTTACTAAACATAAAGGATTCTTTATAATCTTCGCATGATATCTGTGGCTTTCGTCTCTATGTTTATAGGCAAATGTGATTTTCTGTACTCACGTAATTCAAACATTACACAGAGTAGATGTTCTGAGTATTCGAAAGATAAGTGTACTTCTAAAGTATTTCACGCAAACTCCATCGAGAATCAAGGATCCTCCGCCAATAAACACGTCTAGACTGTATCACTCATAGAACAAAGAAAAACTTTAGAAGAATCTTGTGAAAATATATTTTATATCAATATTGTCTACATACAATCATTAAAAAATATGATATGACCTGTAGATTTTTTTATTAATTTATTTATACAGACATATCTTTATAGCTTACAGATGGTTTCATCGAAAACTTTTACAAGATTAGAATATTGTAAGAATGATTGAATTTATATGTAGGAATTAATTTGTCAGAAGAATATATGTCCTAAAACCTAATGTCAATGAAAAATAATTCAATTTCTAATTTAAACAGGATGGAGCTTTGCGTGGGTTATTTACATTAAGCTGTATTATGCAAATTGACATTGTAGTAGTTGTTAAATGCTCATATGAGTATATACGACATGTATCTTAAATTAAAAGTGACGTATTCAAAATCGGTCTACACCTCTTATATGTTACAGTTGCTTGATGTCCATGATTATTATCATTCTAATCCGTTTCTATGTTCTATGGCAGTGCTATTGTTTATTTGCAATTCAGTGTATTAGAGACATCGTAAATGTGACTTACAAATTGGAATTTTGTACTTTAAGTTAACAATGCGAGGAGTTGTTATCGAGGACGCGAATAAATATATCAGGGTTTGGTTTATGACTAGCTTTCCGCCAGCGGTTTTGCCCACGTGATTATGTACTATACATATAAACTCTCCTTATAAACTACTGTATCTGTTGTTGAAAACCGCATTAAAATCCTTTAAGTACTTTAAAAGATTTCAGCGGAAATTGACTTTGTTTTACACTACATTGTTTTACATAAGAGGTGGCGTGAAAGCTTCCCAAATACGGTCCCTGTCTATCTAATTGAATCCGGTAATAATACAAATAAGGCCATAGGATGGAAATTTGCACGGCAAACACAGTTTTGATTAATTACTCGTAAACTATTATCACTACTATAAAAAGTGCTTTATTTTCCTTTGGTCACAAAATGACACATATTTTAAGTGTTTTTCACTATAACGAGGGTATAGGTTAAATACACAGAACACGGAAAAGAGGTGGTTAAATAGGTACAATAATAAAGTGAATTTGACATTTGTGTTCACTGAGTTCGATTTGAGTATGTGACTTTTTATGCATAAGAAAGAAAATATGACCCGTGCGGTTATTCGCCAGACAGAGCATTAATGATTTATTTTTACTGACAGTAAACAAGATTAAAAATTACATCAGAGCGATTCTGAGCTGCTAGTAAAACAATATTCAGTATTAGTAATAAAAAAGGTAATTTAGGCAGCTTTTGTGCTCTGTAATTAAAGTAAACATCTCGGAGTAGTAATTTAGTAAGTAACATTATAAAGAGGGGAAATATGTGGTTATAGATTACAGTTGTTACGGGTTCGGTGCTTGGGTCAATTAATAAGGCTGCTTAGCTTGAGTATATATTTATTAGTTAAATAAGGGTAATAAGAAAAACTGTAACAAACAAAAATAAATTTATAAAAACAGTTCGTAAGTTACTTAACTAATACATACTTATCAAATAAACGAATACATACCCCTTGTCGGGCTTCTAGTTAACTTTTGGATCGTCCAAAATACAGATTACAATTTAGTAGTTACATATGTTATATAATTTGTATCACCATATCACATTATTTATCACAATAAATGAATTATTTTTAAATTACATAGTAAAATTTATACCATTAATATTGTATTGTATTATAATTTCATCTTGTGCATAGGAGAATTTCTTACGAACTGACATCCATAAAGAGTATAATTGATTAATCAAAATTTTAAATTACGAAAGACGAATAATAAAATGAAATGATGTTGAATTTCAAAAGTAAAAAGTTTGCATACTGAAACCTAGGAAAACAAACGGTGGCATGGCACACCGTTACACAGTTATATTAGATGACGTATACTTAATACAGACTAATAAGAGTATTATCCAATGACTATAATTTCAATAGAAATAAAACCCATTAGTTTGAAATATGCTCTTTTTATTTGAACAAGTTCAAAGGTAGAAATATATTATTCCGAAACGTTAAAGTCGACGGTGATTAAAATTCACCTATTATAATCGCATTGAACGCGTTTTATTGATAGATGATGTCAGAAAATTTAAAATCCTGGGAATGTGTAAAAACAATTGACTTAATGATAAGGACACGAAAGAGATTCTTCACCTATGCCACGAGAGATTTGGTATGAATATATTGTTCTATGGTTTTGTATAAATGTGTTTAACGTTTTAACAAATATGAATAAACTTTTATATTATAATGAAAACCTTTCAAAATATACGTGCGAAGCCGCTGGCGCAACACTAGTATTAAAAAACAATTAAAACCTTTTGATATTTGTAGGTATATAAAAGTTTCGAAATTAAAGATGTCAAAATTTATAAACTGTTTAAAGAAAGATTCTTTTTTCCACATTTACCGGAATACAGTAATATTGTTAAGATGATTTTTTGAGAATTTTGAAATTTGAGATTTTAAACGCATTCATGTAAAAAGTTTATGCATGGAAGTTTTTTAAAATCGAAAACCGTCAAAAAGACCATACAAACAATATATCATGTGATTTATAATATAGCTACGTTTGTACGAAAGTAAGTTAACATTTATCTGCGTTATTGCAGTGTTTATTCACGATGGCGCTAGCTTTACTTAGTTTTAGATGCATTGTTATCAACTTTGAATCTAATTATTATAAAAGAGATAATATATAAATATATAATATAAAAGAGATTTGAAATTTCTCAGTTCAGTTGACTAAGCATGACTTTGTTTGTGTGATCAAGAATTATTATCGTATAAGTATATAGGTTTTTAACAATGAAATTATGTAATAAGTTTCGCGGAAAAGTAGAAAACATTAATATATAAGAATTTAAATATTTACTTAAAACGTTAGTAGCATTTAATATATTTTAAATTCAATGCGTCCACAATTACATACTTAACACATCTGTGAATCAGTAATACAATTTTAGCTTAAGACTGTAATGAATCAGTTAAAACTTTTACAGATAGAGACATGATTTTATTTAAATCCCGTATTTAAAAACTGGTTCATTATACAATGAAAATATTAGGTCGGGGAAAAAGCTTTTCGCATATAGTATGTATAACTTGTAATAAAATATTTTTTGCTATACCATTTGTATCTGGTTGGTTACGGTATCACTAAAAAGTTTAAATTTCAAAGAAGAATTCAAATTAGGAAAATGTGTGATTTACATATGTTTTTCTTACTGTTAAAATGAATGAATCTCGTAATTAAGAAATTCGATAAAATTTTATTACAAAAATGCAACGTAAGTCGCGAAAAAAATTTGTGCTGATTATGGACCTAGTGCTGTTTCTGTGAGAGTAGTACAAATTTGGTCTAAGCGATTTCAGTCCGGAAATGTTGATGTCAAAGATGCATGTCGCTCTGGCCGCCCTGTTACGGATAAAATGGATGCCATTTTTGAAAAGTTGATATCTGGTGATTAAAAATTGGATCACGCCCGTCAAGAACGTGCGAAAAAGTCATGATCAAAGGTCGATCAGGCTTTACAGACTGTGGCAAAACCCGGGTTAGTGATGCTGTGTTTATGGTTTGATTGGAAAGGTATTTTTCATTATGAGCTCTTACTGCAAGGCAAGACCATTAATTCTGAACTCCACTGCGAATAATACTTTGGACCATTCAAAAGTGCTTGTAGTAACTTGAAAAAAGATATTTTCATTTCATTTCAGCAACTGATGAGATTCAAGCGAGCAGTTGAGAGAAAGCGGCCAGATTAAAACCAATAGAAGGGGTGTGGTTTTTCATCATGATAACGCTAGACCTCACACATATTTTGACATTCAGCAAAAATTAAGAGAGTTTGGTGAGGAGGTGTTAATGCATACACCGTATATTCAAGATCTTGCACCTTCAGATTTCCACCTATTTAGATGTCTTCAGAATTCTTTAGGCACGCGAGGACTGCCAAACCACTACTCACTGTTTTTTGATCAGAAGCCCCCCAATTTTTATGGCAATGGGATCATATCCCTACCCACAAGAACAAAAGGTTTGAAGTTTCATATAAAATGCGAAGAATCTTTTTCCGCAGCCTATTATTTGAATACATTAAAGGTTCCTTTTGAGTGAATGATGATACCAAACGCTATTCAAATGAAGTAGAGAAGTTTGATATAAAATAAATATATTTTTCAAGAAGTATTTTTTAAGTTGTTCTCTTGCTCCATCTTTATGGAGTATTTCTCCGCCCTTTGACTAGCCCCCCTTTCTAGAGTGGGCCTTGGTGGGGGAGTCCTTCATAGCCCCGCTGTGAGAATGCATTAATGCATTTCCCATCGATAAACAAACAGAAATTATCTATTGTTGTAGAGATACAAAAAGAAGACCTATTCTCAGCGGTGGGCGTCGAACGGCTGAAACGATGATACAGTCTAGACTGTCTTGGCTAGTCTAATCTAATAATAGTATGTAAGGAAAATATCATAGTCATATCATTTACTAGATACTGGAATGAAGGAAAAAAATCAATTTTTGTTTTCGTAACCAAATTAATTAACATAACGTTAATGAGAAACATGTCAATGAAGTATTTAAAGTTTACGAAAGTAACTAGGTATATGTAAGTGATTTTAGGAAATCAAAAATAAAAAAAACATTACTTTAAAGGCTATTCAATTCTGAAATGAACTTGTTCCCCATACTCAAGCTGTTATAAATAAATTGACTTCCAAACGTTTACTAAGTACGCGAATCTAACAGTGATGTTTTTGTTTATGTATGCATGGTATTTATGTATGTGATTGAATTTGTATATTATATATATTATACTTAAGTCCTTCTGTTTAATTGTTGCACTGCCTCCTAAAATCATTGGAAGGGTCTCCGTTTGACTGGTAAGGAAGACCTAATCACATAAAGTCCGCTAATTGGACAATTTTGTTTTATTTGAGCAAATGAGTTTGATAAATAAATAATGTAATTCACTTTACAGACATATAAAGAAAGACATTAAATTAAACTTTAAGGTGATTTAGTAAAATTGATATCTAAACGATAAATAAAATTCATTATCAATTTTGTAATAAAATGAATTAATATATCAGTACCTATTAATTATTCTTTTATAATACGTAAACCATAAAGTCACATGTGTGATACTAAAAATAATTACAAAAGCCTAACTTATTTAGATTTTGACGGCATCTTTAGATGGAAATTTGATTTTTCTTTAAGCTACTTAGTTTGCGGAATAGGCTTAATTCTCAAGTAATTTTAAAAGTTGTTGTTCTCAAAATAACTTTTGAAACACTTGAGAATTTGCCTTGCTATCTGCTTAAGAATTTATTCTTAAGGGAATAAAAAGTTAAACAAGTAAATTGATAAAATGAAAATTTTCTTGATAGCTGTGATATTTTGCATTAAATCAACGTTGGACTTGACGTCATTCAATCATAGCGTCATAACAGTATAGCGCTTAAATCAAATAAAATCTACTTCGAAAGGTTATAATGCCTTTATTTCACTAGACCTCTATGCAATAATAAAGCTGTGCTTTACGTTACTTCGAGACTGATTTTATTAAATAGATTATGAAGTGAATATAATCGATGCTTCATCTGAAGCCGGTAATATCCACTTATACGCGATAGGCTCAAGTTTGTGATTATATGACTCTCCCTACTTACCTTATGTGATTTGTATAATGAGAAGGTCCATGCCCCAGCAGTTAATAGCCTGATGATGGTGATCATTAATGATTTAGAAAAATCTCTTAGATTGCTTATGAACAGAATAACGATACACAGATGCTAATAAACATTATCATAATTTTTATCCGGTTTTTTTACAAAGTGGTACAAAAGTATGTCCTCTACTACATTCAAAGGTACTTACTCTTCCACGTGTTGCAATTTTCATATTGCATTTCGCAGTAATTGGAGAACATTTTGAAATCACCATTATAATTCCGAGCGCAAATCACTTGCTCCCTACAAAAATAAGACAATGATAATTATTGATAAATAGCATGCAACCAATAAACACATGATACAGTTAGACTAGCTCAAAAAGCTGTACTAAGGCTAGCTTTAAATCTTGTATTTTGTATTCGCGATAGAACAACTGTATACGCAGGCAATTGTTGTTTTAATTTCCAAACTGTATTTTACTTGCACTATCTAGATTCTATTTTCACTAATCTAGTCTATCTTACGAATAGCCTAACCAGATTAATTAAAATCAAAATGATCATTTTTTCTTTTTATCTCTTGACACATTTGTGACATGTTATATTACATAAAACGAATTTAAAAAAATGAACAAATTAACTTATTTTTTTTCGCTTTAATTTAAATTTTACGAATCTAATCTTCCCAAGCCCCGACTACGAGTCGTTCTGTTATGCATTAAAATTTATGATTTGTTTTATGTGTGTATCGATTATAAAACTATTTCAATTGTGTAGTTATTTAGTATTACTTAACAGAATTCTAAACTACTGGGCTTGTTTCTTTCTTTTCAGTTTTTATTTAAGTTAATTTGTTCATTTTTTTTTATTCGTTTTTAGTTCATTTATTTTTTACGAAGTCGGGCTTTTTTTTTAAATATTTATTTTTGATTTATACTTTTTAGTTACGATTCGTTGACATCGTTATAAGATGGTAAATTTCGCAATCCAGTCATTTCATTGAGGGAGATAATATCGTTTGTTAAACAACTTTAAACCGTTATATATCCTAAACTATTGTTTAAAATGAAAAATGATGAAAGGAACCTAAAGGTTTATTTTAAAATACCTATTCAACGACACCCTACTTGAAATAGTCCATCGATTTTTTTTCATTTTGACAATATGGCGTCTGGTTGTCGGTGTGGTGAATTTTGATTACTGTCATGTATTTAGTGACACTCGCAAGGTTGAGACGAATCGATTGACGTAAGAATCATCAAAATCGGCCTACGCATTTGGTCTCTAGAACGCCACATATAAACAAACATACATACATAGACTGATAAACACATTACCGTCCCTTATGTCGCGCAGTCGGGTAAAAAGTTCCTATTCAATACATATATCATATATATAGTATGCTTATTTTGAAAAGTAGGAATAGTTTCCTACTTTTCATAATATGCATACTTACACACACACATACAACAGGCTCCTAAGATCAGTCAATCAGTCTACATTTAGAATTATTACAATAAATACTCACTTATATACTTGCGGGCATTTTTCAAGAAAATTTCGGCAACCTCTCACAAAGAAATCAGTCGCCCAAAAATTTGTGTTCTCTGGATAATGTATGACTTTCTTCCTATATTTACCACTTACGAGGAGCACACAGAACATGGAGAACATAACGAATCTATCTGTAAATAAATTAGTGATTTATTGCATTGCAAATTTGTTCATTATTTACCACAGAATTAAGAGACTAAAAATTAGTAGTCCTTTCATCATTTGTACGTTTGTACGAGACTGATTATAATACCTTTGTATTCAGTTACAATTACCCACTGATATATCGTCAGATGTATGTGATTACCATACATTTGCATGCACGAGCTCAAGCACCCATAGATGCAAAAGATCGTGTTTTTATGTAATTCGATATGCATTCGTATACATTGGTATATACAGGGGTATCCTGTCATTTGACAAAATAAAATCTTTTTTTAGGTAAAACTTAAAAAATAAACAATAACAAATTTGACAAAATTTGATCATTAATTTGTCTAATGAAATTTGCAAAGTAGGTACCTAAAACCTTTACTAAATTTGTATTATGGCAAATGCTTACGTATATTGTTATATGTTTGAAAAATAAGTTGTTAATCAAATTTTTACCATTTTTATTTTTTAATTATTTTTTGTGTTGCCTTTCGGAAAATCTATTAAAACCAATATAAATATAACTTCGCTTCTTTCTCAAGACCCTTCTTACTACTTTTAGGATCTATGGAACTCTCTATAATCTTTGATACGACAGCCCCCATTTACTATGCCCAATGTTTGATGTAAACACTTCAATCCTACGAGTAATATTGGTTAGTGTTAATAATTAAATCAAGACGAATCCTTGTGCTGAGTCGAGTTTATTCAATAAATATAGAAATATTTAAACCACATATTTATAAATGTAAATAATAACTAAATAAACTGTAAAGGTGATGTACAATTTAAATATCCACATTATTTACATGAATAAATTTTCCGTTAATAGCCCCTATATTCTTAAAATGCTTAATTGCAAGAATATATTTGATTTATTTAAGTTCTCGAAATACTCTTATTACTTGAACTAGAAGAGTGATTCCATATTTTTAAACAATTTCAAAAAAGATAATTCGATTTTTAAAATTCTTAATGGGTCGACAGCTTATATGGCTGAAGTGGTCCCAATTAAATTTTATCAAAAAAGAAACAGTAGTTTTCTTTTTATAACAAAACAAAATAAACTTTTCATCAGATACCACCTAAATATTTTGTTTGTATCAACGAAAAAAAACTCTAAAAGGTGAAGATTAAAATTTATCTTCAAAGCAAATCCCTCTGGTTTTCTGTAGGGTTTCTCAAGTTTTCTGTAGTCTGGTTTAATAAACTACGACTTAAATTTGCTCGATCCGTTTATTAGTATAAATGGGTCAAGCAAGTCCCTTATCGGTCCACAAACCGTGTTTTATATTAGTGTATCACTTTTGATACATAGTCAAAAGAACATTTACGAGTACATGCCTTAAGCAAAAAACATTCAAACAGGACTTGTGTAATTACTAATCAGTCCGGCATTAATCAATTAAAAAACCAACCCGCACAGCACCGATCGACAGTTTTCCTATACTGTTAAAATTCAGAATGAAATGTAGTACAGTTGCAGCATTAGAAGATCAATCAAATACTACTTTAAAATCTAATAAAGGTCATTGTGTTCTACAATGCGTTTTTAACAGAATAGTACTGCATGGCGAGGCTTATATCTACCTCTCGAAGCAGAGGAAATTTAAATGCAGCATGATTTTCAATCTAGATGCGTGGCAACTTTTATCTGAAAACAGCAGTTACAGACAGTGAAAGTGAAAAGACTGAAATTTTTTTGGAAATTATTTTGGAACCTGAATGGCATGTTAAGTAAAATAAAAACGAAGTCTAAATAACTGTCTGATTTTGACACTTGATAACGACGCATTTCTTGACATAGAATGTTGCTCACATTTAGGGCGCTTGTGCACTACACTAAATTTTCAGGTCCGGCGGTCCGATTTTTTCCGGTCCAGAATGACATGAAAAACTCGGATGAGAAGCTTGTGCACTTGTCCGTTTTTTTCCTGATCGGAGCGGCGCAGTGTAGTGCAGCTCTCTTTGAAGCTACACGTCACTTACGCTAGGTACGATGAGATTTTTGGAACGTCGGTAATTCCGTTCGAAGACATAGAAAGGTACCTAAATAATGATCTGATCGTATTACATAAGCCATAATAAATTATGGCAAGGCGAAAGCATTTTTTTTTACTGCTATCGGATGACTACTATCAGATGTAAAAACTTATACCCTTACTTATTTAGGAACAGCATTATTCATATACAATAGCTAAAAATATCTGTGACATTAGAATAAAATTACTGATAATGGTCTAGTACTTGATGTTTAAATTTTTAAACGTGCTATTTTTTTTCGAAGTTTTGTAAAAACAACTTTCAGCGATTACAGAGATGGACCAATCGGTGGCGCCATTTCGTAAACAAATCGAAATTAGTGCCGTGTTAGCGGAGAATTATTATGCTAAATGAACTTTACGAGATCAGTTGACTGTATTATATATAGGCATAATTTTTATACGCGTGGTGTAGTTTCTTTGAGCAGAAATATTTTTTCCTTAGAATACTTCTTTTTTAAAATTTATTAATGACACAGACATACATTAAAATTTTTATTAAATGCGAAAAAGACATCGAGTGTCACTTAATTACTTTTGTAAATCTTCTATTTATTCTTTATTATTACTTCTGTTGTCAAATATTTATCTATACTTATCAATTGTTTAAAAAAAATTGATAATAACAAATTTCTAGGCAAACTTTCATCCCCTATTTTTCGCGATAAAATGTAGCCTATGTCCTTTCTTAAAGTTAAGTCTATTTACTATATTAATTTCCATTTAGATGGGTTCAGTTGTTTAGGCGTCTAAGCGTAACAACACTTATTTATCTTACCTTAAGCTATCGATACTTTTAATACGATTCTAAAATCTAGCTAAGTATCGATACTAGAACCATACGCTGATCAAATTAGAACTTTACCGAGTAGTAAAGCATATGCAGTGATATATACCAACTATATTGAATCATCATATAAAATATAGCATTTTATAATCAACAATAAATATCGATTATAAGTTTATTGGAAATTAACAATATTGCCGAAATAAATATCGATTCAAATCGATCATTTTTTCCCAAGCCTATTCCTTATGAATTTTCCGGATCTCGGACACAGCAGTGCACAAGCGTAAACACGTTTTTCATTGCCGCCATCACGGAACTGAAAAAACCGGTCCGGAATAGAGAAAATTAAAATTCCGGACGGTAAAATTCCTGACAGTGCACAAGCGCGCATTACCTACATATGGCCTGACATATCGGACCTCAAAAAATCGGACCGCCGGTCATGAAAATTCAGTGTAGTGCACAAGCGCCCTTAGTGTTTGTTGTTTATGAAATTCCTATTATGTAATAAAATATGTTTCTTTGCTACACACCGTGTTTACAACGAACTTTTCACATCTCCATGGCTTCCAAAATCCATCAACAAAATATTGATTAATAACTTCTGTTTATAAATTGGAACATGATTTATCTAATATCTTAATTTGATTTGATTGTCATTGAAGCAAATGACATACGAGATAATTAAAATCATTAAAGTGGCAGGGAGTTTTCAAATAACCTTCATTTATCCTCATAAATATGATATTACCTTAGTTTACTCAATTCGCCATCACGTTCTTTTTAACTCTGGGTTTCTAAATGAATATCAAGTAGGTATTATTCCATATCGATCTCAAGTGAGTGATTTCAATTTAATAATGATTTTATTAAGTATGTGTAATATGTTGCTATTTATATAAAAAATGAACATTTACCTTATTACAAATATTTTATATCGACCAATTTCATTAACTATACATAAATATGCACAGTAAATTAATCCAACAAAGATCTTTAACATTTAGGAACATTTTTGCTAGTAATATTATATGCTTTATTATAAATCTAATATAATAAAAAAACTTGTTATTTTTAAGTCTTGTCTTATTATTGAAAAATTTTATGGGACCCACTTGACAATGGCAATATAAAACAGGACAGATCACATTTGGTTATATTCATTATTTTTATGTGTTGAAATGCATAAATTTTAAATGAAGTCCCAAAACCATATTGCAATTGCGTATAAGTAAAAAATGAATAAAATATAATACAATACCGATAATGCGAGGATCCATATCGCGTAAAAGTTTTACAACACTCGTGTAATTCTCAATTGTAAACACTCTTTGGTCAGAGATACGCAACCTTCTTAGAAAATTAAATTGTACCTACATTAAAGTATATTCGATCGAGCTGGAAAGCAAGCTTTAAGGAGAAACTCAATCAGGGTTGTTTGTGAAAATAAATGATTAATTAGAAAAATTATTAAGATATTTTTATAAGAACTTTCAAATTCATTAACTGTCTATATTAATTTTTAATGGGATTATTATAAAAATAATTTAATTTGACCGTCACATGAAATTGTTTTATTTGTTTTTGATGCAATGTGAAAGAAAGTAAGACGAATTATGAAATAAAATTTGTGTCAAATCTTGGATTTTATTTGTATGTACGTACATACATAAGTAAATGATTAACCAGTAAAAAGTGTTGTTCCAGTTTTCTAAAAGATTTGGAATTGAATTTTTTACACAAATAATTCAAGGAACGCCTACAAAGACCAACTTTGATGAGTGATATAAAATAAAATATATTTATGTATTTATGATATATTTATATATTTCTGATCCTCAAAAAAAAATCGTGTTAAAGTTTCTGCCCATACAACGGAATTGAGATTGGAAGTGACAGACCAAGTGCAAAACTCTTGGAATAGATTAATGAGAGCACTTTTAATATTAGGCATATTAATAATATTGTTCAAGAACATTGCCATTTGTTTTTTTCTTCAATGATATATACCTTTATATTGAAATAAAGCCGCGAAAAAAGTTATATTGCGCACCTTTCATAAAAAACTTAAATGCGATAAAAATGTTTGCCATTCCTGGTATACAATAAAACTGGTACAATAATTTTTATAGCAGATACAAACCGTCATGTTTTCATATATACATCCTTTGGTAAGAAAAATTATTTACATTCATAAAATATTTATAGAAAATAAAAATAAGTTATATGATTCATATTTTAGCTGCTAAATTATTAACTTTCTATGTTGTTCAAGGAGACAGATTACATAGTAGTTAAAAAAACACAAATGTATCAACTCACAAAGAGTATTGGTATTAGTTACGTGACATAGTTTTCTAGCTTAGAATTACATATCCGTTTTATTGTAAGTTTGATTAAAATGTGAATCAAATTAAAAAAGGGATTTTCATTATAGCTCATTAGCTGAAGATTGAATTCACAATCTTGAGTCTGTAAACCTGAACGGTTTGATCAGGGGTCGATTTTTTAAATATTGCTTAGCTGATAAGATTTTATTTCGAGTTTTATTTTACAATATCCATGAAAAAAATCTAATTTCATTATGCAAAATCAATAAAAACATAATCTTATAATTTATTAAGGCATTATTCATTTCATGTGGCTTGTCAATATGTAGGTATAGTAAAATTGTCCTTTAATTTGTCTTCAATCACTAATTGTCCTAATTAATAATGTTATAATTAGGCGCAGCTAAGCGAGCATAGCGTCAAATATTGCTTTATAATTAGGACTACATAGAATTAGCTTGTTTTATATAATTTTATTGCGTAGCAAACCAAATAAGTCTCCTTAGTTATTAAATAAATCTCCTTGTTTCATATGCAAATTAAAATCAACATTCATCAACAGATATTACTGCATCAAGAATTACTGAAGAGTATAGAAGAAGCTGGAAGCTTTGTTTATTTTGTATTACCAGGCATATTGAATTTACGTGTTTTCAATTTTGATAGGGATATTATTAAATTTTAGTAACGACAGTCACAATAAAATGAATTTCGATGTTCTTTACTCTTACACTGTAAAATTATTAAGTTTATTACTTATTCCAAAGATTCGTTACGAACAGTACATACCATAGTAAGTTTTAAAAAACAGAACATAGTTTCATGCGGTGTAAGTATACGCATAAGAACGTTTTCCTCGAATGTCCAAAAAAAGAAAACGAGAAAAGAAATTTTAGAAATGTGAAACAGATTGTTAAAATATTACTCGAGCGTAGCGTCCTATGTTCTGAGAGTTATTGAGGGACTGGTAGATTCTTGTATATGTATTATATTGTATTTGAAAAGCTAGTAGGTAATCAATAAAAATATTTATTTTTTTATTGATTACTAGTTATTAGAACACTTTACACATCCGTTACACACACTGTACCTATACATATGACTACATGAATTTATGTAAGAATGAAATATTATTTAATGTATACACGCTATAGGTAAATATACAAACTATGATATTATAACAGAATGTACAATTGGGGGCCTCACTTCTAAAAAGCATTTTTTTCCAGGTCCTTATTATAACTCATAGGAGATGCTTAAAAATGAATAGTTTTTATATTCTTTCAATACACACACCCAAACATAATCGAATACTACAAATACGTATATACCTATATAAACATCTAGCGATGTAAAATTTTAACATAATTATCTTCTCATACGTCTAGTTATATTTTACATAATTGACCTGAATATACTTTCTCGTATTCAATCCAATTCGATTTCAACTATAGCGTACGCATTATAAGATGACGGAAAGAGCAATTTGTAGAAAACAGATAATGGTTGGAACGATTCGCGTGTCTCTAATAATTTTACCTCAAGTTTATACTAGTGGAATATTTTAATATAAAAACATAAATATTCACTTGAATAACTCAAGATTCCAAAGTCAAACATTAAATATTTTATGTCACGAAAATAACGAACATAGATAATTATATAATTTTCAAAAGTTTTAGACATTTCAAAGTAATTACACAATTTAGAATTGGTCTAGTTACTTAAATTTATATTCAATACAATCCTGATTAATAAAGTTATTGTTGAGTTAGATTAAAATATTGAAACTATTTGTACATAAAGTGTACTTAATGGATTGTAATTTTCGTACCTAAAACTGCTGATTCTTCTAATCCAATAAAGACACACACTAAATGAATACATTAATTAAACGCAGTGTAATCTGTTAGTTAATTTAATCACCTTATGGGGCTTATCCAATTACCTAGCGGTGAATAATGGTGAAAAAGAATCATGACATCACAATTCACACATCCAGTCATGATTCATGATTCTCAATAAAAAAAACACACATTTCATATTAAGAGCTTATTTGATATTGATTACTTATATTTTCACGCGCACTATAATCTTTTTAATTAAGAAATTAAAAAGACAACCAACATTTAGTCTTATGTGAACGAAGTGCATGACTACCTTCAAAACAACACATTATATATAAAAATACAAAAAAAATATATAATAAGGTGTTTTTCTGATTTCAATACCCTCGCGGATGATCTTTGTTCAGTTTTTCACAGAAGTTAACTGTTAATTCAAATAAGGAAAATGTGTGATTTTCATTTGTTTTTCTGAGTGTCAAAATTAGTCAATCTAATGGAGAAATTTGATACATTATAAAATTTTATTACAAAAAAGGGTAATAATAAAACACAAGTCGCGAATTTTTTTTTGACGTTTTTGGACCTAATTCAGTTTCTGTGAGGATAGCACAAATATGTTTTTAGCGTTTTCAGTCCGAAAATTTTGATGTCAAAGATGCACATCGCTCCGGTCGCCCTGTTTCGGATAAAATGAATGCAATTTTTTTCAAAAGTGGAGCAAAATTTTGGTGTATTTGAAAAAACTGGGTGCACGTAAAACCACAAAAAAAGTTGGATATTTGGGTACCTCACGATCTCACTGAAAGAAACCTAATGAACCGTGTACTCATTTGTGACTCTTTATTACGGTTTGATGAAACCGAACCATTTTTGAATAAGCTAATAACTGGTGATGAAAAGTGGGTCACTTACGACAAGAATGTGCGAAAAACGTCGCGGTCAAAGGTCGGTCAGACTTCAATTACTATGGTGAAACCCAGGTTAACTCGCAAGAACGTGATGCTGTGTATATGGTGAAAATGAAAAGACTTTATTTATTATGACCTCTTACTGCTAGGCAGGACCATCGATCCTGAACTCTACTGTGAACAACTGATAAGAGTAAAGCAAGAAGTTGAGAGAAAGCAGCCAGAACGAATCAATAGAAAGGGTGTGGTTTTTCATCATGATTAGATTAGCTAGATTTCACACATCTTTTGCAACTCAGCAAAAATTAAGAGAGTTTAGCTGGGAGGTGTTAATGCTTACAGCGATAGTCCTGACTTGGCACTTTGAGATTTCTACCTGTTTCGGTCTCTTCAGATTTCTTTAAGCAGTGTCAGGTTAACATCACGCCAAGACTTTCAAAACTACTTGTGGCGGTTATTTGATCAGAAGCCCCAAAATTACTATAGCAATGGGAAAATGGTAACTTAAGTTAAATGTTGATGTACTTTTAAATAATGTTTAGATTTTTTATGTTAAATGTGAAGTAAATTTTTCTCCAACTTATTACCTATTTTTAGCGAAAAAGCACAACACCAATGCCAATTACCTATAGTTTGTTAAACTCTGTAATCAATATAGAAAATGCAAGTGAAACAGTATAGGGAGAGAAAGGTAACTAATATAACATTACTTTACAAGATCATTGATGTATAAAACATGGATATGTTATTAAGAAAACAGAAATGTAATTTATTTTCTACATTTATATTTAGTAAAATACTATTAACACCAAAGTAAATCCTAGGTAGGTTTTGTCGCAAGAAAAAAAGTTAATGTCGAATTTGAATTAAACAAATATATTCCTAAAATGTAAGCTAAGTTAAATATTGAAGACAATAATATTCCCATTCATAAGGTTTTCTGTTCCTTAATAATCATACAAGACTCATATTTTTAATATTTGAATCTATTATGTGATTGGTGTTTCTGATGTCCCTTAATAGGGTTACTTTATTGTAAACAATGTTAATGCATCATGATATACCGCATCCATTGCACCATAAAGAGAAACAATTATTTGCTTTATGTCACAAATATAAAATATTAAGTACTGAAAAAAGGGGTTGTTTTTACGCAGGATTTCTTAATTGAAATAATATCTTGCATTGTTTTACCTTACAACAGAATACCAACTAGTTACTTAGGTCACAATTTAGATATTTATATAGTTTCTTTTTCCAACTGCCTGGAAGAAATTGTTACCTTTGCAAAAAGGTCGCCTTTTGTATTTGTTTTTTTTTTTATTTTAAATAAACTTCGGAAAAATAAAACTGCACATGCTGTCTTTATTTATCTCCTAGAAAATATTAAATAATATGTTACACTTATAAGGGCTCTTATGAATACCAATGATCGAGTAAGAGTATGTGTGTTATCTTTTCCCATACTGAGGCCGAAGCCGCAATCGAACAAAAGACGATTAATGAAACAGATTGTTACATTGTTCCCTGACGGAATACACGTTGTAGAAACCATTGTTAGTATTCAATGAAAAGCTTTTCTCTTGTTAGCTTTGAATTAATGTAAAGTTGGGGTAATATCATAACAATTGTGTCAACAATTGCTTCTGATAATGTGATACTTTGATAATATATAAAATATAATGACAAGTGAAATAAAAACAGATGAATCTACCGAACTGAGAATGTAGTGGTTGCTTATGGAATGAGATTGTATAGGTTTAGCAAGTGCTTGCCGGTAACGATGTATGTAGTCTTTTTGATTTGTCTTCCTTTTTTTTTAAATAACTCATAAGCTTCAGAAACTATTATGAAAACTATATCTTTTGTACTTGTTAACATTTTCATTTAATTTAATTTTTTGTTGTTAGATTGATTTGCAGTTATGAAAAGGGGGAGGTTCTATGTTGGACATACCAATAAAAAAAATTTAAAAATAAAACAAAATTAGGCAGATCGGACTAACTTACTAAGTGACTTCCGATACTCAATTTTGTGTAATTGTATTATTTAGTATAACCCGCAAACTTTCAAAGCTAGCAAAAACAAAAGTCGTATCTCTTGGCTGCTGCTGTTTAAACTCTGCTTAAGTGAAAACATTATAACACAAAAAATACTCAAACGGCCTAATACATAAAATACTTCTTTTCCAAATCGGCCATAAACAATCACAGGGCAAGTCAGCTGTCGCTGTAGTGCGAGACATTTTGAATCGATCCGCATGAATGGAGTTATTCTAGATTATTTAAATAGCGAATCAGGAGCATGGTTGACATTGATCTCGCGACCGAGCGTCCGTGCGGTCGGTTCAACTATCGATAAAAATAGTGGTTTGCTACCCGAAGTGATAACTGAGATTTACATACATCGATAAAGTAAGTTTGTTAAAATTTCTTAGACGGTTCTATATTCCAAAAAAAATTTTTTTTATATAAATATTTTACATTAACTAAACAACTATATTCAAATACATATTATAAAGAAGGAAGATTTACTTGTTTATTTACTCCTACATCGAATAAGCTCCCAAAGTAATGAAACGATTTCAAATTTTTTTCACCAACGGGAAGCTATATCTTACGCTGGTGATATAGGCCATTAGGCTGTTAAGTCTATAAGCCTGTGATAAATATTAAATCCTATTATCGATAATAAAAAAAACATCTCTACGTGGTCCTGTAATAAACATCTAAACCTTCCTCTTAAATCTTTTATTGAAAATCGCATTAAAATCCGTTGTATATTTTAAAAGATCTCAACGTACAGACAGCAGGAATAGAATATAATGTATAGATAAATAATTAATACAACTTTACCAATATTTCCTTGATATAATTCAGAAATATACTTAAGATTAAATTTTAAAAAGCAATACGTTTATTATTATTGCTTAATATGAATTAAGTTTTGCAAAATTATTTATTTACTACTAAATTAATGTGTCTTCGTGTACAAAAATGTTTAAGGCTACATAAATTATGTCATCTCAGTAATACGGGTTACTCTAACGTAAGAAATGTGTTGATGAAATTTACGTGTATTTTAAAATAAACTATTTTTTGTAATACTTTCTGATACATTCCAACATTTTTCTTCATAAAATCCTCGAATTCGACTACAATAAAGAACTGTATTTATTATTTATAAAATACGAAAAAATCGCTTTTATTGTATCACGTGGTTTTTTTTTCTTGCATTTCTTGTTGCAATGGCAATTTAAATAAATCACCACTAGCGGTGAGAGACAGATCAACAGACATAGCCTGTCTTTACCCTCTGGGTAAGAAACCATAAAGAAGCTGAATAAATACAATTCTCAAGTTTGGGCTTAGCAATACCCTTAGTGATTTATTTACTTTTAATTACGGTGCATTAATCTAACTTAGGTACTTTTTACGATGCATATTAACGGCACTATTTAATAGTAAAAGTCCAACTAACATTGACTTTGTCTCTAATTTAACAATATTGTTCTAATGAAGTGCTTTTATAACTTTGAATAATTTCTAAAATAGTATTCCGTTTGTTTAAGTCAACAATAGGCCTCTTAATTCAATCTACATCTCTAAATGATTATAAATAATTTTCTAAGCATTTCACAGATTTAAGTGGAACGTAGGGACAATGATCTTCAGCTAAACAACTTGTAAAAGGAAAATTGAAAGCTTATAACCTGTTCCAAAAAGGTTTTATTAAATGGGCTATGTATAATAAAAGTTTCTTTTGTAATTTTTATATGAATCTATTTAATGTCTTGGTATCTTATCTGTCCAGGTAAAATATTGAAAGTTATTATTAAATAAAATATTTAGAACAAATCAATGAGATCGACCAGGTAAATCAGTACTGCATATCGTTTAAATGAATGAGATGAAAATGTCTTTATTCAAATAAGCTTGTTTCAATCACTTTTGAATCGCCCAAAAAAATTACAAGAAGAGCAAGCCAAAGAAACTTTTCAGCTCTTTATTATAAGCAATGACATTTACATATGTAAATCATGTCATCATTATAACAATAATAAATAAAATTTTCTTGAATAAATTTTACCACATAAGTGTAAAATATACCAAACCGATTGATTATATAATACATAAATCATATTAAAATCTATTACGATCCAATATAAAAACCTGATTAGATGTAGATACGTGGAATTCAAATAACTAAGTTCATTTAAATAAACAACTTTTTTACATACTTACATGATGTAATTTTTTTTTTCAATAACAGATTATTTAGACGATATTTCTTTGTACGAATACAATTAGAACTCGGTGATTAATGGGTAAGGTGTCACTTTAAGAACTACTTTTTTTCATTGATTTTAAGAAGACTTACCTCTTGCGTTACTATCACGTTTCTACGTACATCTTGTCTTACATAACACTGGCTTTCCCAGTGGTTTCGCCCTCGTGGTCTTGTATTAACATAAAAACCTTCCTTCATCTTGAATCGGTCTGTTTAATGTTGAAAACCGCAAACTGTTTTGTAGTTCTAAAGATCTCAGCGTAGAGACAGTGAGAATCAACTATGTTTTAAACTATGTATGTATAGATATTAATAAGATTGTATAAAATACGTAATTTTTAAGAGCAAATTTATTAAAATTTGCTGTTATCAATTATTTTTATATCGCAAGATGTCACTTTCAATTACTTAAAATATGAAACAAAATAAGTATTTTATTATTAAAATCTAAAAATGTACTATATAATATTGGTTCAATCAAACCTAATGAAATGAATAAGACCTTCTTTGAATTATATACCTTTTTAAACAAAAAGTCTCCAAAATGGGTTTACTATTGGGAAATCTCACTCCTTTTAAGAAGTTTGTTAAAAACTCTTCCGACAGGTTGGATAATCACATTAAGTATAAAGTTTGCACCTGATAAAATACCGTTTGGCGTGTTTACTCTGACAATTTTGCTTTAGCGAGAATACGGCGGAACAATAAACACACTGAAAGCTGGTGGTGCCGCCCAAAGCAGGATATATGGTCATTATAGATCACGCCATAGTGTTGGCATTGTATATGTCAATATAAACAAGAATTCATATCTCTGCATCGGTGTTTATAACAATAACAGTAAAGAAACTAGATATAGGTGCTCTTAAAACTTAGCTGATTACAGCATCACGTGGGAATATAACTTGCAATATCTCAAAGATTTTAATTTAAAAACTTCGTCACATTAAGTCTTCTTATGCTTGGATAAGTTTGTGTTTGATAGCATAGTCATTACAAGTTTTAATCTTGGATACGTACAGCAATTTACTCTATTCTCAATATTTAAGAGAATTATTTATTGCTATTATGGCATAAACTTATAGAAGTAAACATTTTTTTTAAGCTGGTGAATGAGTTGTAGGAGCTTTATGAATATCAAGAAATCAGTTTGTATCCTTAGTACCGTGCTTTTATTTCTTGCTGCCTGCTTAGTAAGGGATTCCGAGTGAACATTGGTTAGGATAGATTTCTTATTTGGTTGATTAGTTTTCATGTATAAGATATACTTATTGAATTTATGAAAATATTTGTCTTAGACTTACGACCTCAGATTTTTAAGTAACGATTAATATCCGTTCTATCATCAATAATAAATTATTTAATAAGAAAATTTATTGCAATTAAATAATTTAATAATCAATAATATTTATAAAAGTACGCCATATAAATTGAATTTCGCCTGTAACTAGGCAGTGGGAGTTAATATAAATGAATGTTAGGAAAAATAAATAATATTTAATAGAAAAGTACTCTATATCTACAATTTACTGAGAATTTAAATTTATCTTTAGTAATATTATAATTAAGAGGAAAGGTTTGATTGTTTATTTGTTTGCGTAGAATTGGCTTTGAAGCTACTGTACCGATTTAAAAATATTTCTCCTATGATCCTATGATGATCTAAGACTTCTAAGACATCGGGAAACTTCTGTCTTATACATAGTATAAGACAAAATCTTTCCGCTGTCTGCAGGCTAAGAATAGCTACATTATACGCGGATGATCTAATTGTAAGACTTCTAAGACATCGGGAAGCTTCTGTCTTATACTTAGTATAAGACAAAGTCTTTCCGATGTCTGTACGCTAAGCTTTTACATCACACAACGAATTATAATATGGTTTTAATTAGCATACAAAGTGATTCAAAAGGAAGGTTTATATGGTGTACCACGCGCGAAGCCGCTGGCGAAAGCCTAGTAAGCTATAGTTTAAGGCTACACTAATAATAATAATAGTAGTTTATTTGCCAGAATATGGTACAAATTATAATAATTAGGTACATTATTTTCACATATTCTTCTGATTACAGTGTGCATATTTTTTACATAATGAAACAAGAAAATTAATTTATTCATCATTAACTTTGTAATATTTATCGTATCAATAATTTATTAACTTTTTTACAAATTATTTTGACAATTTTAAAATAAATCATACCTAAATGTCAAAATGTAATACCATATTTAATTTTTCATAACAATAATTTGATTACTAATTACTACTAATCTTATACAAATTTTAAATAATGAATTCATAATATCCATTTTTCTTTTGTTACAGAAAATCAATCAACAAAATGTCTTCACTGAAATTTATTCTAATCAAATCACTTATTTTTATCTTATTACTACAAGAAAATGAATGTACTGAAAATGGCTACTTGCGTTACGTCAAAGACGGGTGCTTCATTCGAGGTGAAGCATTATCATGCGTTAAATATAAAGCTTTGAAAATAGCAAAGAAAGCGTTATTCGGTGATAACGTTTATAACAATGAAACTATAAGAGCCAATAAGGTGGTAAGCTTCGTACCACTTGACACGGAGACTATTGAAAAACTGAGTGTTAACGAAAAAGTGGAATTAGCGGTCGAGCCTAAGGGATTCCTGTCAGAATGGGCCGAATTGGCCAAGTATTTTATGAGACTCATGAAGGATTTCTTCAAAGTCAAAGGGCTTAGAGTGGACCTTCCTGAGGGAGCGCGCACTATCGAAGAGGAGGATAGCGATGGTAAGATATATATATATATATATATATATATATATATATATATATATTATATATATATATATATATATATATATATTTTAATAATTTACTAACACTGATTATAAGTTTCGGTTAAAAGATTTTTTATATTCTCAAACAAGACATACATATATTGTTATTTGCATTAGAACACAACATCGAGACATTTGTGATCACACTGCAAACAAATTAGGAACTTACTCACGAATTATTTATACTGCTATACTAATGTTAAAAACGAAAGATTTGATTGTATGTTTGTTTGTTTGCATAGTCTCCGAAACTACAAGACATATTTTTAAAAATTCTTTGAACTACCATTTAACTGACCATCTTAGAAGCAAATTAGCAACTTATAGAACTAATAAAGAATAAGCATTTATTCACTTTAAATGGTTTACGAAATAAATCAAGTTTGATATGGACAGCATCAATAAATATAGTTTTTTTTTTTTTTTTATGTAACGGGAAATAATAATTTTTCAAGTATTATTAGAAAATTCTCGCAAATGAAATATGAAATCACTTCCGAAGTTCAATATAATTCTATCATTTGTACTGAACCGTGTAAATATGTTAATTTACTTTGTAGTCAAGAGCAGACAAGAATTTTTTTTTCGTATAACTTTGCGTAATATAATAATTTTCGAATTAATCAAAATAACTTTGGCGCTTCTATTATGCACAATATCTGTATCACAAAGATGTCGTAATGGTAAAATGTAATTGTCCACCAGAGTTATAGGTGCTTTGCACACAATTTATGACATGTAGTATGTCTGATCGAAGTTTTATGAAAGCTTTATATGAATTGTCCGATCATATAGCAGATACTGCTTAGTCCGAAGTCGTGCCAACCATTATGATATATAATTTGTCTGAGAGAAGTTTATGAAAGATATTTATAGATAAACTCGATGACTCAGTGGTAGGCCCATTAGATCTCCAATGTGGAGATAGCAAGGTCCTTTCGTAGGACATGAAGTTGCTTTGGAAATCACATGAAGTTCGTCGTTATTACCGTCCCCACAATAGGGATATTAATGACCTGATGATGATGACGGTGACGATTAATCTAGCCTACCTTATACCATAAAGCGGAAAGTTGTTCCAACGCTTTTACGGGAGATTTTACATTTCAAAGTTGTTAGAGATTATATGGACGTTGTAGCGCCATTGTATTTTATAAATTTCCTCACTGATTGCTAAATATTATGGAGTTCTGTCTACTTTTATCCACACCTAACAGAAGGGTGTAAGAAAACAAAGATTAATTATTCAAAAGAGTGCTTCAGTATAAATATATTTGATTTTCTTGAATAATTATACTTCGGTAAATAACCATTAACCACAAGGGTGGGTAAAATTTATGTCCTACTACTAAGATTTCTAATAACTTTGCCTCAAAGCGCATTGAATTTAATAGCACGAAAAACTGGCACAATCTGAGCCGTCAAGTGAATATATCTGATTCACTATATCGCATTATTAATTCAATAAAGGAAATGGATTTTCCTCTATCGTTTTAGGTCAAGGCAGTCGTATTACTTTCATTGTTATCGATTTTAAAAACTCAAGAAGGTAGGAAGCAAGAAGTAGTTGTTAACATTGGAGTATTACGAGTGATATAGGTTATTACTTTTTCACTTCACTACAATTATGAGATTCATACGAGTATAACTATGAAATATTAAGGTTCACAAAATTTTAAAATTTCTATCACAAACAGAAATGTATTTTCTCACTAGTACCTATTTATTTAAATCTCATATGAATTCAAATCTACGGTCTAGTAAATCAGCTAAATTTTGCCCTATTGTTTGCTTTAATTTTGACATTTTCTCTCCATTGAGTAGTCTCTACCCAAATAATAATTATGCTATGTAGGTTGAAGGCACCAAATTTTGTTTTTCACAAAAGTCCTCTTTGGAACTTTAATGAACCGAAGCTTATAAAAGTTCTGAAAAATAACAATCCTGTTCTGCATATGAAAGATAAGCATTTAAATGTGTCAGCTGTATAGTCTTTACAGAAATGTTGAGAATTATATCAGATTTCGCCTCTGTTAAATTCAGTTCACAGAAATAATATTTCCTATACCGAATACCTTATAGCTATATATAAGTTCCAATTCCCGTCAGCTGAACTAGTTAATAGTATGATGTCTCGCTAGCTGTTTTACCGCGGCTTCGACCTCTTAAATAATAGGTGAAAGAATTTTCACCTATCATTATTTTCGAAGATTATCCCCACCAAACAGACATAAAAATTTAGAAACTTTACCTTTTTATAATATTAGTATGGATTCATTTCGGTAAGTGACGTAATGACTGGATAGTATTTTATAATATAAACGTTAGAATAATAAATTATTCTCAATGAAAAATGCTTAGAAATCCATTTTCTCCCTGGGGGACAAAGTAATCCAGTATAGCATTGTGAATGCAGAATTGATAAAATATAATAATAATAAAATTGTTTTATTTATTCGGGTATTACTTCGTATATGAGGCAAAGACGAAAATTCTTAAAACATTTTTTAACAGAAATGTAATATTTTAATATTAAATTTAATGTTATACATATATTTAATAATATATTTTTTCATATATATTTAATCAGTATACATTTATTGAATTATTGGTACATATATAAAGCTTTACTCCAAATTCAAAATTTATTTATTCAAGTGTACATATAGTATCGTCTTCGGCTCCGTAGGCTCTGAACAAACAGATAAAACACAATACGAAATGGAAGAATGTAGACGTCCCAGAGGATTATAAATCGATCACTTGATATTGTAACCTCAAAATCCATTGCGCATAAGAAGAAGAAACATTTATTGATCTCACAAAGGCACAAATAAGATAGTATATTATTGGGACCATATAAAGCATGATAAAGACACAAAAGAAACAGAAAAAGAAACAATAAGGTACATAATAACATAAAAAAGAAAAAAAAACAACCAGGGCTCTGCGTCAGCTGGTGTTGACGCGACACGGAAAGTGCTACATCAATGCTGATATTCTGGCAGAGCTTATATATGCATATATAAAGAGTAATAAACACTGAAAATAAAAATTTACTCCAGTGGTAATTAATTAACATTAAGAAGGCGAAAGATGTATGTAATGATCATAGGTTGTGGCGATCTATCCTCTATGCCTACCCCGCAAGAGACTTAGAGTGTATAGACAGACTGAAGTTTTTATTCAATCTTAATATGCATATACGCCGCTAAGCCGCCTATAATCGTGCCAGAACACCTCATTATATATGCGGTTACATTTAAAACAATATTATAAAGTTCATAATCTGTCATCGTCTCTGAACACATAAATATTGGTAAACTCGCAAATCAGCTAGATAGCAAGCCGCGTGCATATGCCACGTTTATTTCCACGATTTACTAAACAAAAATGTTAATTAATAATGCGCAATGCAAACTTTAAACAAAATTGAGTCAAATTTTGGGACACAAAGAATCATCATTATTTGATAAATATTTATTATAGTATATTTTTAATTTCTTTTACTGCACATACGCTTAGAACAAACACTTATTAAGATAGAAAAGTTTATTACTTTTTAGATGTGCTTAAAAATGTAGGTAGGCATGTTTAAAAAAGCATACAAAAGTGAAAACACTTTCAAACTTCCATGTACAGTAGAGCGAGACATTCATTAAATTTCAAAGAAAATTATCGATATTGATACAACCATTGACGCTAAAGAAAGTTTAGCCCCTCAATAAACTTAACCGCAAATGTTATATTTTCGTATTAAAAGTACAAGTTTCGATGATAGAAAATTGAACTATAATTTTAAGACCGTGGTAGTGTAGGGCGTAAATGTAAGGCATCGTTAAATGCTAAGGTTCTACAGATTGTGGTAAAGCAAACAGAGCAAAAATACCACAGTCCGCAATATCCGCTTGTGCTTATATTTGTAATACATCGGGGAAATGTGTATATTTTGTTTCGACAATGTGATTCGAATTGATCACTTTCTTTTTCAAAATCTATACCTGAAGAAAAATCCTACTACCATTTCTTAGCGTAATATTTTTCTAATGTTACCGAGCTAATTCATACTATGACATTCTTCAAATAAAATTTGTATCGCTAAATTAATTAATTACGAACATAGCAAAAATAAGTTGTGTAGTTGTTCAGTAACTTTGGAAAATTATTTATTCATTCGCAGGATTAAAACTAGCATGAAGCGAAATTTTCTTAATTTAAATAAAGTTCCCCTTTATTGATGTTTTTCATTATAAGACAATAATGCATTCATATCTTATTTTTCGCATAACATCTTCCTATTTTTATTTAGGTTTATATTTGGCAGAAGTTCAAGTTGATTTATAGCTATCATTAGAATTTCAATGTTCTATAGGGCATTAAAGCCAAATATTAAAGCAGTAGGTATAGACTAAATGTCGCCTCAAAACCTATTTTGACTGGGAATTTAACAGGGAACACAACAGCGGAATCAGTGTTCTGGTAGTCTCATTATGTTAGGTTTTACATTTCATGAAGTCATAATTTATATAAAATATTGTAGTAAAAATAATATTCCTTTGTTCTATATCACTACATCACAATATTATCATATAAACGTAAAAAAAAACTTTTAAACGGCAGACAGGTAAACAATTTTCATTTCAAAAATAACGTTTTTCGCATCGAATACTTACAATTTGCTTAGTTGTCGACTTTATAAAGATAACACAAAAGTCATTCCTAAAGCAATAAGAAGTTTATTTTAATAAAATAAAAAATATATATACATATATAATATGTTACCAAAATTTCTATGAAATAATTAAGTACTTTATATTGAATAACCTTTTCACTTATGTAATTTTGATCATTAAGTTATCAGATCACGTATAGAATTTTTATGCTAAATTCTCCTCTCTCTCTTTATAATGCTGATGAATAATATTTAAACTAAATATTTATACAATAGCGTTTGAAATAAATAATTGAGTATTGAGTAAATGTTCAAGTTCATATGTCTGTTACTTTCTGACAAACACGTACACACGTACACATCATAGAATCAACCTACATTATTTATATTATCCTCCAACCCTAAAGTTTCTCTAGGGATAGTTCCGAACTCCACACGACCGGAGTTTCTAGCAGAAGTCTAGTGTAATCTACAAGAAGGAACATTGGTGGCCTATATTAAATGAAAGACTGACAGTCAGTTTTTATCTCAACGAAGCATAAGATTTACAGGATCATAAAAATAAAACCTTTAACATTTTATCATCAAAAAAACTCACTTTATAAAAGTAATGTTGAGTTTTTAACAACAGTTTAACGGTTTAAGTTGTCCCAAATAGGATATACAAAAAAAAATATTTTTATTGCCTTTGAAATTGAAGAGTTTTAAATTATGGTTCTGTCTAATTAGCATAAAAATAAATTCTAATTAATCATCACAATGTATACATATGGTATTTTGAAAGTTATAGAAACGCTTATTAGCAATTTTGATCTTTTCTATGAGAACGATATTCTAATTTAATTCAAAATAAAAACTATAATTTCTTTATTTCAAATTTTTTTCGTTGCGTAACTAAGAGTATGTATATTTACCAGTTTATTTGCAATATTTTTTTAAATTTTTGAAGCATTATAAACGAATCTCATTTAGAATTCTTAAGTCGATTACGAACGAACAAACGAACAAAGTCAAATGAGTTAAAACTTGATTTAAAACCGGTTCTAGCTTACTTTACGGTATAGCTACGTGGCAAAGGGTTTTATGCCGGATTAAATTTGCCATTGCGCTATCCCGAAGGGCGGGGTTGCTTCATTCGTGGGTATTTTAAATGTTGTCCTGGGCATTCCTTGGCAGTTACCAGGACTACATAAGACGTGAAACAGAGGGTTTTGTCGGGTAAGCAAACTGCACTGGACCGCCATCCCTTGTAGTTGGAGAGCCCCGGTTTAGTCGGCTTCTCATTCAAGTGGATGAATTGTAGTTCATTGAAATAAAGTGTAATTGTAGTGGGTTCGTTAATTTAGTGAACAAAAACAGAGCATAATTGCTTTTCGACGAAGTGGGATAAAACGTTATATTCCGTCAAGTTACCAAAGAGCGAGATTTGATGTTGTACGCAAGCTTCAATGTGACTTCAGTCTCCATGATTACTGTTTCCGTATTTTATTTCGCAAATAATAAAATTATCATTATCTCTGAAGATATGATACGAAATGAATTACAAGTTTGGTATAAGAAATAATAAAGCGAATGCGAGATTATCCGCCGCAAAAGTTTGTCTTGAATACTCGTAAGAATATAATCTCTTATAATATTTTGTTATTAATATACTTCCTAGGCGACTTTGTGAAAATCTCTTTGTTCGAATACGTGTTTGCTATGAAAATTATTGTATCTCATATTTATTTGAGTAAATTTACTCCATTAAGAAAGGATAATAAATATCTTCTTTATGATAGTTCTAGATAAAACTTTTTTCTATATTAATCAAACACATAACAATAGCGGTGACCTAACTAGATTTACTGATGCCGATTACGGTAGTAATCTGATGGACAGATGATCCTATACATGATATGTTTTCCAAATATGTGGCTCAGCAGTATCACAGGAATCACGTAAACAGAGAAGAAGCCTTAGCGAAGCCTGTAAGGAAGCCATCTACATTCCCTCATTACTCAGCGACATTTTTTGCTTTTCGTCACCCATCACCATTAATTGTGACAATCAAAGTACCATTAAATTAACCAAAAACAACACGCATCACGCCCGCACTTAACACATTGATATTAGTCATCATTTTGTTCTTGAGTTTATATCCACTAAACAAGTAAGTCAATGTGTCATTCATACCATCAGCTCACCAAACAGCAGACATTCTCAAAAAGCCACTGCCTAAGCTGAGACACTATAAATGCCTAACTAATTTAGGATTAGTTTAGTGTTATTTGTTTTTGTGTTGTTAGGTTAATTCGTTGACAGGGCTTTAGTGTTAAGGCACTTTTGATATAATATTTTTTTTGTACATACAGTGTGTTAATATAAAGGGTGTACATAAGTGTCCTGATTACGGGGAGGTGTAGATAAAACTAAAATTTCTATATTAATCAGACACTGGCTTCATTTCATATACATTTTGTGAAATAATATAAACTATTAACTAGACTGTTTATTGTTTTTATGTCACTTTCTTCTTTACTGGCGTCTGACTTTTATGTATTTTAACGTGAAATATATTTATTTACTCCAATCCACTGTAAGTCTTAATATCTACATTTTAAGAATAGTTAATTAAAATTTGTTGAAGGAAGAGACGTAAGTCATCAGTTAGTAAAAATAATGATAAAAAAATTGAATTCAACATGTTTTCTAAAATATGGTTTTGATTTAAAAATTACTTTAACCTTAAACTCTGACTTATGACTGAGTCAATAAAGACTTCTAAAGTCTCGCTGAACAAACATTAATTTATTCACCATGAACGATGTGTGTAAGATAATAATTATCTGAAACTGTTACATTACTTCCTGCTCCAGAATATCTTATACAGAGAAGACTATATTTGCTATAAATTAAGATATCAAATCAGTTTTCATGGATTCCCATTTATGAAGCTGGGTTTCTTAACAGTTTTGTCCTAACATCTGATTATTGTGCTTATAATCTATACTTTTGTTTATATTTCTGTTTATATAGGAAAAAAAATACCAGTGTAAATATCTAATCAAGCACAGCAAACAATCACTGTGCGCGTGCCCCGGGAGCAGTCTTCTGTGAAGCGCAAAATACAAAGATGAATAGTTAGTTAATGGAAGTTGAAGTAGTTTTCTCTGGTATTACGAAAGTGCAGAAAAAAAACAAAGGGTTCTGTGGACGAAGTATACCACAAGGATATATGCGAAAATTTTATTAAAAAACAAGTAACCGAAAGACGTAACTATCTAAATACCGTACCTCTGGGATGGAGAAGAACTATCTGTATTTGTAACACTCAAATTTAACTATTTCGCATGAGATCTATGATTTGCGTGAGAAGTGTATGGTTGTAAATTACATTGTTTGAAACGGATATTAACGCGATAGATTGATACTAAGGTTTTTCACTTACCTATATTTCCGGTCGTTTCGACCGGGTTACACCGGCCGTAATCATGGGCATATAAAAACTCTTTTGTCATTTTATATAAAAAAAGAACAAATTTGAAAATTTTATTACACATCTCAAAGCTGCGAAACATTTAACTTCTTTTATTATAAAGTTTGAAGCGTTCATCTCATAGACTGCAACATCCAAGTTTTTGAAAAAACTTTATGTGTTTAGAATCTTGAATTCATCAAATGATATAACTTTGGCGTCAAGTTTTTGATGTTAGCTATTTGATTTGTCAGTCTTATTTTATTAGTTAATTCCTCTAGGTGTTTCAGTCAACCAGTAAATTACAAATTCAGTATCTAAGCGGATTTTTTTATATACTTTTTTATATCAAAGTAGCTTGTGTTAACACTTTGATAGATATGACATTATGGTTACGACCTCATGAAGAACATGTCATCTTTGCCAGTTTTGACGTGGTTTAAAGTTATACTAGAAATGTCGATAATTCAAATTTATTGTATTTACAATTACTTTGCAGGTACGATCGCACATTATTTTTTAGTTTTGTCTAGTCTAGTTTTGTGGTATCAAACTAGTTCTATGATTTGTCTTTTAATGTTTTAATTTCGCTGCTATCTTTAGTTATTTTTATTTTCATTACTCAAATGGAAATTTTTGTCTCCGCTGTTCAGAGCTGATAATTAGCCAGGGTTAGTTAAATTTTTTGATTAGTTATTTATCTTTTTGATTTTTCCATTTTATATATATCTTCACGCCGTATCCTTGGCAAGGTAGGCAAAAAGAATCGTACGCCATAATATACGACTCTTAATACCCATTTGTTTTCTTTTTTTCCCATACCAACCGCTATTCCATTTTAAGATCTGGTATAATTTATTTGAGGTGAAAAAAAAAATAATAATAAAATCCTTAGTTTTCTATTATTTTATTACTGCTTTTTATAATGACTCATATAGACAGAAAAAGAATATATAAATATTTATTGATTATGATGTGCAAATGAGAATGGAAATCTTTGTAACAATAAAACTCCTAAAATGTCCCAAAAACAATTTAGTTAGTTGTAGTGTTCAAAATTAATAATTACTTTTTTGTCTACTAGATAGAGCTATATTATTTCCACGTCGCAGTATGTTTTAGCTCATTTTTGTAAATATATTTTTTATAATCAAATTGCATTATTTGGCAGTTTAGATAGATATATTTATTAAAAACAACAAAAGACACAGAGAAGAGAAAGAAAAACAATTACATTTATGTGTCACAATCGGCGGTTGGTTACACACATACACACACATCGTTAAAATGCAAGCCCAGTTTTTGAGAAAAAAGTATTATTAATAATATTATTAATTATCATTAAAGCCATATTTTCTTCCCAATAACATTAGGATCGTTTCCAACAAAATTATTTTAGATGGAAGTTTATTTTGTCAAAGGATCGTTAAGTTCAGAAGTGATTGATCCGCTTACGCCTAAGTAAGTACGGATAATAGGAATCCATTTAGTTGAGACACTTCATTACTAATATATAATATATGCATGTATGTTAATCTCTGAATACATTAAGCCAATATAAACAGATATCTCAGGAGCAGCGGTGACTAGGCTGTTGGTTCTATTTTCTATGCTAATGTTATAAAGAGAAATGATTTGATTGTTAGTTTGTTAGCATAATATAGGCTCCGAAAGTGATTATTGTTTGCCTTTGCCTTCTTCTGCTTTATAATGTAAATAACAATTGTTTATTCAATATTATAATAATAACATATCAAATAAAATTTCTGCGTTTCTATATTTTACAAAAAAGGTTTTAGCGGCTTTTGAAAGTAGACCACTCACTTATGAAATTACTTTGATGTTATATTTGATCAATTTGCAATCACAGTGATATACCGAACGATATTCTTAGTAATCTTTATCGAAAGTTTAACTATTTGTAAAAATATTTCTTTAGGCTGTTTGGGTGGATTGCCGGAACATTAATGAAAATACACTCTATAATAACGAAAAAGTAACATTTGCTTAAAAAATTCGTCAGTCTTGTTAGGTCCTGGTCAGCGGTTACAGCAGTCGCCCGGATTTCCAGGGACAAAGTGGATTTTTTAAGAATTTTTCATTAGCAATACCTTGTTGGTCTTTATTTCAGTAAAAGCTCTACACTATTTTAATTACTATATTACAATTTCTGAAAATTTAGGTTTGTTAACAAGAACTATTCCTTATTCCCACGAGATTTGTCATGGTCGTAATTAAACAAGTTCAAACATTTCACGTTTACAAGAACCTTTAAGCTTAAGTCAACATAATTCGCCACAATGTCAAATTACAGTTAAAAGGGTCTACTTAATGTCTTCGTAATGTTTAACTGTTCTGTGCGAAATGGATCAATTATACCATTTAGACCTTTAAAGATTATTTTAAAGTGAATTAATCGATATTTTAGAAGTAGCTTTTTCATTAATATTATAAATTTATTTGTTGTTAAAATTAGTATAAATGTTATTGGGCTCTCACACAAAAACATATATCATACACTGCTAAAATAATTTTAGTTTGCGTCCTACTCTTTATTTTGATGACAGGCTGTCAGCAATTAGAAGTTTCAGAAGTAGAATTCCATTAATATATATAATATTAAACAGAGGAATAATGATACAGATAATTACTTTGCCTAATATCGTTTTGACATTTGTTTAATATACTCATGCCGTTTCATGAACGAATATAAAGCGCTAAACTACTGCACAGTATTATTACATGGATAATTTGACATAATCAAAAGCAAAGAATCAAAATTAAAAATCACTGTTTGCGTCTTGTCGTTTCAATAAAATTGAGTTCAGTGACCCTAACTAACTCATCAACCTGTGTCCGATGAATTGTAAATGCATTAAAATCATTATTTTTACACGAACAAACAAACGGAGCATCAGGTCACTTCAAAATAATCAGGCCGCATCATGGGACCGACCTTCATCGATTTTACCTGCAAAAATTGAACGACGATTGGAATAATTAGATTAAGAACGCCATGCGGCTTGGTATTACTGTATTTTTTTTTTGTTGAACGCATTTCGAATATGATTATATTCGCTATTTTGATAATGGCCGATTTGTTAGTATCTTTTTAAGATCAAAGATAAGAGCAATTTAACGGTAATAGCACGAATGAAATTATCCGCTCAACGTAAAACGTCTCAAATTACATGAAGTAAATGACTTTGGTGTAATCTTGTATCTCTAGAAAAATAACGAAGATATATATATAAACATTACTAGCTTTCGCCAGCGGCTTCGCCTGGTCCCTAGGTAAATATTTAGTGGTATAAAAAGTATCCAATTATCGAATTCAGCTAATACTCTATTTGTATACCAAATTTCATAAAAATCTGTTCTGTAGTTTCGGCGAGATTGACGGACAAACATCCAAAGAAAAAAACTTTCACATTTATAATATTAATACGATCATTTATTGTATAATATATCAGTCGTTTTTCCGGGACTAAGCTCCCATAAATTGTGTGTATGATGTAGCTTCCCGTAAGATAAAGATTTTTTTTTAAGTCAATCCTAGTACAAACCTATATTTTCATAAATGAAACAATTTTTAAACGGTCTCATCGTGTTTTTATTTGTCTTACCAATAATTGACACTAGTCTTATGTGAACACGAAACCTGTAAAGGGTCCGAAACGTCAATATAACTGAATACAAATGCGATGAAACCGTTTAAATTGTTTCATTTCTGGATAGCATGTGTGCAAAAATAATTAATCAATACAATATTTTCATTTTACAATATTACTTGAATCTTTGTAATTTGTAAATTACAATTATAATAATAAGCGCTGTGTAAACTCATTATGTACATTGTGTTATAACAATCTTTATGAAAAACTTATAACGCGCACAGATTGCAAAGCGATATCGTAATACATTTTTAACAATTGATAATATCAATTTTACAAATGTATGTAAAAATATTATGATTTAAAGTTGAACATTTCAAGCAGTACAATTCGAATAGTCAAAAAACTAACAAAGTCAGATATAGACATATCTGCAATTAAATATTTTCAAAATATTATTTGATGTGCTTTAAAAAAAAAAAAATTGGTTCATAATTGGGTATCTATTACCTGTTAAAATATTAAAAATACCTGTAAAAGTAGAATGGTTAAAGAAATTGTGCTGCATTATAGTAGGTTATATTCGTCTAATGTTAACTTCAATCCAAAAACTTTCAATTCGATACACAGCTCGTGGCAAGAAGAAGAAGTTGGCGGTAGTTGTGCCCCTACTCACTCTACTTACTACCATTAAGACGAAGTTGCTTCTTATTCCTGTACTGCTAGCTGTGCTGTTGATAAAGAAGTTGCTTCTGATAGCTGCATTACTGTTGCCGAGTCTACTGAACACCTTGAAGTCATGCAAGGTAAATAAGCAAAATTATGTTTTGTCCAGTTATGAAACAAAAATTTTACTTTCAATTATTTTATATTTCGTGAAAAAGTAAGTACATATAGTTTATCCGTGACGTAGGGTAATCAATTTATCTATCAAATGGTAGAAGTAGTATATTATAATTGAGCTAATCTTCAGAATTTTATTAGGTTTAAATAGGTGCAAACAATGTAACAATGGACTTGCTAATTTAAATTTTACAATACTATATTGTTATTTCAATGCGATTCTAAAAGCGATTCCTTTGTTATTTATTTCAAACTAACTAACAGAAGTTGCCCTGTATTAATTATTAAAATTTTGTAGTACGCATTGTATTAATTCTATTTCATTACATAAAAGTTTATATCAAAGCAAACTGTTAGATTGGAATTAATTTTATATAGCGGTTAAATATTCGTACATTTTCAAATTACCCACACAATTTTCTTATTTTTTCTTTCATAAGAACCTTCTTCTGACAATAAACAACAAACACACCAAAAAAAGAATTAGCGAAAACAGACCCCGTTCACGTATGATGGCGTGACCAAGGGAAATAGGGATTCATTTATAAATATATATATATATTGGTTTTCTTTGAAGTTTTGATTGTCTATTTACAGTAACGATCTGATTTGACACTTTTTTAGTAATGGTCACTTGCTTAAATATGTTGGTTGAATTATTACGGCTTAAAATAAATATTAGACGTGCATAAGGTTATTTTGTTGTTTAAGAGATTCATAACGGACATTGTATCAAGAGAGATTTTTATTTTTTTACAGAAACACAATCAGTATTAATATGACGTTTATGTACTTGAAGGAACTTTCCCTGAAGAATAATTTTGACTGCATCCAAAAAGGTAAAGTTCCTGAGGGTCATAAATAAATCATTTAGTTAATCTGATTTGCGTTAAATAATTAAAAATACATAATTTCCCATCTTATATTTAGATTTATAGAATTAGACAATAATAAAACTTGATTTTACTTCCAATATTTTACAGCACCATCACCCATCATACTCATACTTCGGAAGCAGTGACGCGTCCGACTTCAACTCGGATTATGGCAGCTCCTATACCTACTCATCTGGGGCTGGCTATAATAAAGATTGGGCATCTAACAGAGCTTATGCCATGCCCAAATACAGGCCAACTCCATCACCTATTTATATTACAGCCCCCGGATCTTCTAAATAGTAAATGAAAATATTATGTAACTTGTACAGAATGTAGATAAAATAGTTTTCTTTTTTAATAATTAAGAACTCTCATCTTCTAATGAATCATAAGAAGTCCTAGGTCCAAAGAAAAAAGGGTTTATATATATATTTTTTTTATTATTATACGGATACTTACCCTCGGCGCATACTTTATCTAATGAAATATATATGCCTACATTCGTGCTTATTTGAGTTAGTTTTAATAACAGAATTATTGAGTAAAAATGAAACAAAATTTTATTAGAGTTAATACTTGCATTTATTAATTATAAGTAAATGATGTTTCAGAACTATCGTGTGGTCGACACGAAAATTATTTATCGTAATGGTTTGATGTCAATGCTTTTGGGCCTCAATTCTGTAACTTTTACGTAAATCGCATCTCTATAGAATCCTAACTAGCTGCATTTTGACATTGTAATCTACCTGAAGTGTAATATAATAAGTTCAATGTCTTCCTCGCAAATCAATGGTGACAGATATATCTATTATTTTGTGATCTAGTAACAAAAACTGTGTCATAAAGGTATGTAGCTCAAATGCTATTGACTTTTTTTATGCTAATATTAGCAGAGTTGCCCTAGTGATAGCTTGCACCAACCAAAAATCTGTGTCTATATTCGTATCATGTTCGATAGAACTATATGAACGGAATGCGATTTGGCATGGTACTTAGAAATGTAACCATAAGTCCCGGTTTCTGAATTGAGAATTTAAAGTTAAGCACATTTCAAACTGTACTCAGGTTTTCGTTTCTGATTTTAGCTTTTTTTTTTATTGATCAGGTCATAACATTTCGAAAAATAGGACATTTCGCCTTGTGAAACATAAAATAAAATTAAGTAATTGGGCATAATCAGTTAAGGTTTTGTACTTTTCTCAATTAAGAAACCGGCCGTTAGATTTAAATGAAAATATGCTTATTTAATCGATTTTGCATTTCGAACTAAGTTAATATTTATCTCATATACAAAATACTTTAAAAGTTCAATCATCTAAGATATCTCTGAGACATCTGAAACGGTATTAGAACAAAGGAACCACTAGTAGGTTCGATCCTATCGCTGACACCTAACTCTGAATATTTAACGAAAAAATATTTGATGATTTATCATGTAACTTTTTTCCTCTTTCTCATTCAAATTATAAAAAAGCTTTAAATCTACGGAAGTAGAGATACTTTTTTTTTATTTATTTCTTTATTGAGTTCTATTTATTTATTGAGAAACAACAAGGAAAACTTTATTTATGATAGACATACGGAGCTATTTCAATTGGTAGATTTAATAATAGTTATGTAATATTTATGAAAATAGAAAATGTAAGTAACTTATTTCAATTATCAATAAAAAAGGTGGAATGTACAAATTTATTAATATTAAATATTATTAGAATTTTAATAAAACAAACTTTGGTTTTATTTTATATCTATCTTTTGCTCATTTAAGTTTGCTGAAACTGTTTGTTCTCATATAAAAAACGTAACTATCTACTACCCATCTAGTTAGGTAAAAGTCCAGTCTAACCTGTGGTTGCCTGGAAGAATATTCAAATCCCTTATCGTTATTTGCTCTCTAACGATAAGGCTGCAGATTGTAAAACAAAACTCTGTAAATTATCATGTTCTAGAATTATAGTATACAATAAAGTATTCATTCATTAGTAAGTCTGTTTTTAATAGAATACTGCTGTCTGTTTATTACAAAATTACATACGTAAGGACGTATGATCTGAAATACACGTTATAGAGATTTGCTATTATATTTTATTAAGGCGTTTACAAAAATGCTCAGTTATTGATTCCTGAAAAACATCGCTAAACAGAAATTCAGTTTCAATCTGAATGAATTTGTTATTGAGGTCACGATTTCTAAGGGTTAGAAGGGATTTGAATATTCAATAAGCCAAATTATATAATACGCCTTTAACCTAATAAATATTGTGGCAAGTGATAAAACATGGAAATTTACTCACGGTCAGTTGCACAAACGTCCATTTTTTACGATTTAACGATTTAATGACGCCTTAAAGCTCTAATGAATGTCAAATTTGTATGGGTAATGTCACTTAAAACTAATGAAAATTTTAATGCACGTTTGTCCAACTGGAGAATGTCATTTTAAATTAATGAAAAAATTTAATGGACATTTGGGCAAATAACTTAATTATCTTTTATTTCGTGAATTTTACCAAGATGACAAAGGAAAATATGAGGAGATATTCTTACTTACTATTAGTACCTGAAATTATGTGTAGACCGTAACCCTGATATTAATAAAACGTGAATTTGATGTGGACACCTTGTGTCACTCAATAGATTTTTAAGATTGTGAGATAAGATCTATCTTGTATAAAAATGTACAAGGTAACGTAAACGTAAGGAATTATAGTACTTTTAACTGAATATTGGTAGCTACATTTTATTCTACACACCACTTCACGTCGGGTAACCACAATATATCAAATTTCCTCAATTTTGATTTGATTTTGAACTCTTGACAATGCATAAGGTTTAATGCATAAAACCAACTGGAGGAATTTGATAGTTTTATATAGCTTGACAGAAGTAGCTCGGTGGCGTAGTAGATAAGCGCCGGGGCCTGCAATCTTTGTCATTAAACAACTTTCGCAAAGGTCGGTCACGGGATGGGTGACCAAAAAATTATTATCTCGAGCTACTCCGTGCTTCGGAAGACACGTTAAGCCGTTGGTCCCGGCTGCATTTGCAGTCGGGACCAACGGCTTAACGTGGTCCCGACTGCAATACCCTCCAATCCGCATTGGGCCAGCGTGGAGGGAAATGGCCCATTCTCCTTAACCATCCACAAGGAAGGCCTGAGCCCCTGCAGTGGGGACGAAAAGGGCTGATGATGATGATGATGATATAGCTTGACGTAGCGTTGACTTTATCTAGGACGCTTCATAACTCTTGATTTCATAACATGATAAAATTTGTTAAGAATTATGTAGATGCAAAATCTATTTCAATGGAGTTTATATAGCTACCCATTATTAATGTTCCCTACCTGTAAGTCTTTCAATAAAACAGTTTATCCCTTATAATAGTAACATCCCTTTTACTACATACCTACATTGATGTAAGAACACAATGAAATTTTTAGATCAAGTAGTAAAAATTTACGACTATGCACTACATAAAGCCAGTTGAGTGGCTTACTCTACTTTTATGGGCCTTTAGTTTCATTCATCATATAACTTGATGAAAATGACGCTTTGATTTGCTGGTTGAGGTTTTGATAACATGAGCTTTGTTTAAGAATGTTAATTTACTTTTCAAATTCAAAAAAATACCTTTATGTAAAATTATCTCCTGCTTAATCATCTCCTTAAAATTTAATTTTGGGTTTATAGTACTATATTACGAATATTAGCTAAAATATTGTATTTTGGAAACAATGGAAATAAAAATCGAGACGTAACAAATCGTCGATATAATAAAATAATCTCAGTAACATCACCTATTCTGTTCAGATGTTTGAAATTCAAAGAGATTTTGCCCTATTTTATTTAGCAGGCGTTACGTGACAGAGAAGTTACAGACAGGATTCCACTCTCATTAGGTTCAGAATCGCAAAGCTTGAGAAATAAATAAGTGAACATAAATAACAGAAGTATACTTTTCGCTAGAGACTGCATCCAGCCATTTCGCAATTTGTCATTGTAAATTGGGTGGCTCTTTGGAGGTACACAGCTGTTTTCGGTTAAGATCATGTTTTAAATGTCTGTAACATTATACCATGATACAAAAGCTTCCATGTATATACTACACAAGCTGTACGTGACTGAAAAATTGCTCACCAAGGTCCTTTTTATAATTATTTTTAATTATCACCTAATTATTTTATTTTTGTGGTTGACATGCCGCAAGGGTTGTAATAAAAGAGAACAGGCGACTTTCTTGTAATTAATATTTATATTATTAGATAGATATATGAACTTTTATTGCTCACACACAAATGAAAGTTTACAGTAAGTTTTTAATTCTAGTGGGCAAGGCGGACAAAATATTTACACAATGCCGTCTTTACCATAAGGGCACTAGGGGCCAGTACCTGGGGCCCCCATTCTCAGAGGGCCCTGAAGGACCAACAATTTCTCTCACATTTAACATCAAAATATTATAGTCGGGCACATTAAACTTTTCTCTTTGCACGAACGTCGATCATTTTCAGATTTATTCAAATCAATATATTTATATGAATAATTTGAGTGATTTGAACACCATTATAACTCACCATTGAAGTTTATAATCTAAACGTCTATTTTCAAGTTACTCATTTGATTTTTTATTCTGTAATTTGAAAGTTTGTAAAATATAATAATATTTCTGAACGCATCTAATTTACTAAGCACACATTCTAGTAATCATCCATACAAATCACTCCGATGGCAAAGTCATGGCGCTATAATGAGGAAGTATTTAAAAAAAAATAGTTTTTGAAATCAAACTAGATGTCGCTACGGTACGTTATTGATTTCACCATGACAGCCCTTCCGGTTATCTTTCATGTATAAAAGTAAATTCATTTTCAAACTCAATAAACAACTCATATTCTATTTATACTTTTTCGTATTTGTATTGATGTCTAAGTTTCGAACTTTTTTAATATGTTTATGTTGGTTTATAGAATACTTTATTTGCTTCCGTTTCCTGGTGTTGCCACCTCACAGACTAATATGAAGTATTAGATACAATGTCACACATCTTCCAATCTTACAAAAAAAACGATAATAATCTTATAACAATTAAAATTGCCGTCCTTGAGTATTAGCATGTTACATCACTATTTGACATTTGCTTATGACGTTTGACATTCTGATTTCTAGCTGTCAATCTAAATGTAAACAAAAGAGTACTTGCTTTCTACACACAGAATTAAATTAGATAAAGTTTATGAAATTACAATGTTAATACAGATTTAAATGGAGTGTGATATTACACAAATCTATAAATACGATTTATTATCACAATCACAAAAATGAAATCAAAGATTTTTATTTCACACCGATTAACACTTCTTTTTGCACAAACATTTTTGTGGTGGTTTGAGTTGTCTTCCAGATTTGGTGATGATTACTTCTTTATCCTTCTCTGGAGTGAAATCAATGCTTGTTGTGGAGGGTTCAGGGGTGAATGGGCTCGATGGAGTTAATTGTTCTGTAGGTGTCCGAGAGGTATGCGTGGATGTGCTCATTATGATTTCCTCTGAAGGTGTGGATGGTCTACCTTCCACACCTTCAGAGGAAATCTGGAAGGAAACTTGGAAGGTGTAGTGTCCAGTCTTGAAAAGCTGGGTTGTCACTTCTATCCTGTTCTAGATACTGAGTGGATTGTGGTTGCTGATAAGATTCTTCAGTGTCTAGTAGGCTCTCATGTGAGTGCTGTTGTTCATCTGTAACAATTTTTATAAGTTGATCTGGTTGAGGTGAGGGTTGAGGATTTGGAGGGGAAGAGGTTGTTGAGTAGGCAGGAACAGGCATATTCTGTGTCTTGTACTTGAATGTTTGGTTGGGTACTTCAATGATTGCTCTTCTATTCTTTCTTATTTCCCTTCCTTTGTCTGTAAGTATGGAGTAGCTGCGAGGCTCCTTTCTCTTTCCAGTGACTGTGCCGTATGTATCATCATCTTGTAGAAATACTCTTTGTCCTCTCTCTAGTTCTGGTAGTTCTTTGACTTTGTGTCCTTGATCATGTATTTCTTTAGCTTTTTCTCTTCTTTTCAGCAGTTTTTCTCTGTATAGTGCCAATTCTTGCACTTTGGGTTTTAGTGCTGAAGTTGTCATTGGTATTGTTGTGTTTAACAATCTTGACATAGCTATCTGTGCTGGTGCTAGTCCTAATTGGTTGGTGGTTGTTCTGTAATGTAGTAGTCCAAGAAGGGGATCTTCTGGGTTTCTTTCAAATATGTTTTTGATTATTTTTACTCCTATCTCTGCGGCTCCATTGCTTTGTGGAAAATGGGGGCTCGATGTGATGTGAGTGAAATCCCATTTCTTAGCAAATTCTTCAAAGTGTTTTGATGAAAATTGTGGGCCATTGTCAGTTCTCAAGATCCTCGGGATGCCATGTCTAGCCATTATAGTTTTTAGGTGATTGACTATCGCTGTGGATGTTGTGGAGGTTAGTGTAACCACCTCAGGGTAGTTTGATAGTACATCTCTAACTACAAGGTATTCTTTGCCTCTATATGTGCATAGATCAGCAGCTATAATTTCAAAAGGATAATCTGGGATTTCTCCGCTAATCAGTGGTTCTGGTCTTTGTGTAGTTAATTTAGAGCAGATTTCACATTTAGTTGTCCATTGGACTATGTCATTTTCTATGGTAGGCCACCACACTGCATGTTTGGCAGTAGTTGGGCTTTGAAGCTTGTTACATGTCCAGTATGGAGTCTCATAAGTATTTCCTCTTTCATGATTGGGGGAATGTATAATTTATTTCCGCAGGCTATCACATTATTGAGTAGTATCAAGTCATTTCTGTATTTCATGAAAGGTTTCATTTCTTCTTCTATGTCTTTATAGCTGGGCCAACCATTAATTATGTAGTTGTATAGTTTTTTACATATGCTGTCGTTTTGTTGCACTTCTTTTATTTTATTCAGGCGCTCATTGGAGAAAGGCATTTCTGTTCTTAAACTGAGAAGTGTTATCTCATCCAGCTTGTCTTCTTTATTGAGAATTTCTCTGTCCTCTTCTAGTGGTGTTCTGGACAACATATCTGCTGTATACATGTACTTTCCGGGAACATGTTCTATATTATAATGAAATGGGGTCATTCTTATTCTGAACCTTTGGAGTCTTGTTGGTAGATCTGCTATAGGTTTAGTTCCAAGTATGGAAACTAGAGGTTTGTGGTCCGTGCGTATGGTGAACTTAGGAAGACCTAAAAGGTATAATTTTAATCTTTCACAGGCCATGGTAGTAGCACATGCTTCTTTTTCAATTATGGCATACCGTTGTTGAGCTGCTGTGAATGTTGATGACCAAAAATGTACAGGTTTCCATTCATTCCCATGTTTCTGTTCTAACAAAGCTCCCATTCCATGTTTTGATGCATCAGCTGAGACTCTGGTTTCTAGGTTAGGGTTATAGTGTGCTAACTGTGGAGCAGTGGTTAGCAATTTTTTTATTTGCTGGAATGATTGAGTGTGTTCATCATTCCATTTCCTCGGAGATTCTTTTCTCAGTAAATCACGGAGAGGTTTTGTTATTTCTGCTGTGTTATTAAGAAATCTAAGGTGTTGGTTAACGGCTCCCATAAAGCTTCTTAATGCTGTTAAATTCCTGGGTATAGGTAGATTAACAATAGCTTTTATCTTGTCTTGTAGAGGTTGTATCCCATTTCCAGTGATTTTATATCCTAAAAATGTGCATTCCTTTGTCCTGAAAACACATTTGTTACGGTTTAGGGTTACTCCTCCCTTATATAGAGCTTTAAGGACTTCTCTCAAGTTTTTGTCATGTTCTTCTTCTGTTTTTCCATAGACAAGGGTGTCATCTACATGATTCACACAGCCTTTGATACCCGATAGTAAAAATGCCATTTTACGTTGGAAAACTTCACTTGATGAGTTCATTCCCATGGGCATTCTGTTGAAACGGTACCTACCGAATGGGGTAATGAATGTTGTGAGGTCCTTACAGTCATCAGTTAGTTGTACTTGAAAGTAGCTTTTCACTGCATCAATTTTGGAGAATACTTTGGATTCAGAAAGCTGTGCTAAGCATTCTTCAACTGTCGGTAGTGGGTGATATTCTCTCATCACTGCTTTGTTTAATTCAGTATAGTCCACTGTGATTCTTATTTTATCAGTGTCATTTTTATCAGGTACTGGCACTATTGGAGCGCACCATTCTGTTGCATGTGAGACTGGTTCAATAACTCCCATGTTCTGTAGATTTTCCAATGTTTTTTGTACTTTAGGCCGAATCGGTATGGAGATATGTCGAGGTGCAGTGACTGCATATGGTGTAGCATGACTTTTCAGTTTTATTTTGTACCTCCCTTCCATAGTTCCAAGACCTTTGAATATTCCTTGATATTCTTCTTCAGGTATAGTATTAGATGAGGTTTTTATTTGCATTATTTGGGTTTTTTCATGCCACTTTATAATACCAAAAGAATCACATTCTCTTAAGCCAAGTAGTGGTGTGTGTTGACCTTCTAGTATGTAGATGTCTGTTGGTTTTGTCATACCTTGCCATGTCATTTTTATATTTTTGCATACTCCTCGCCCTGGTAGTGGTATTCCACATGGTCCAAAAAGATTTTCATTAACAGGTACAGGCCTAGGCAGTTTTAGTTCAATCCTTAATTCAGGACTTATTACAGTTTCAGATGCGCCTGTGTCAATTTTAAACTTTGTCTTTTGACCGTTGATAATGATCATAGCAAATTTAGACTGGATGCTAGGTTTGTTGATGGAGTCTATGATCTTTTTCTTTGAGCTTTCGATGCTACCAATGAAAAAATCTTCTTCAACTATTTCGTTGACATTTTTCCAGTCTTTTTTCTTTATTTCATTCTTCTTTTTGCATACAGCAATCCAATGACCTCGTATACCACATCCTTTACACACTGATTTTGCTGCTTCACATTCAGAAAATTTGTGTCTTGGTGTTTTTCCACACTTTCTACAACAATCTTGTGTGTTTGATGGTCGTTTGATTTTATTAAAAGATTTTATTGGGTTTTTGGTCAAATTATGAATTTCTGGCACTAATTGTGAACTGTTTAGTGCTGACATGTTGGCGTCAACTGTTTCTGCATGTCTTACCCTATTGATTACTGTTTCTAATTTAGGTTCTTCTTCTAGGTTTTGAAGAGCTTTGGACAGTTCCAGGTTTTTCATGCCGGCTACAATTCGGTCTCTGATTAATTCATCTTCTAGTGCCCCATATTCGCATTTTTTTGCTAGGTTGTGGAGATCTGTGATGAATTCATCCACGTTCTCGTCTTCTTTTTGCATTCGTTGATTGAAGCGTGCTCTTGCATACATTTTTGTTTTTCTTGTAGTGTAGTACGAATCGAACCTATTTTTCACTACTTCATAGGACTTCATATCTTCTGGGCTCAGTTTCATTGACGTTAATATGTTGTTTGCCTGGTCACCCATTAGATATAAGAAGGAATTTACTTGCGTCTCGCTTGCTAAAAGTTTAAGACGAGTGGATTCTCGGTATTGTTCAAATCTTGTGATCCAGTTTTGCCAATCTACGGCTTTGAATGAGAATTGTTGTGGCGGTGGTGTACTCATGCCAGGTAGATTTGCTGTTTCAGTAGAGTTTGGTACTGACTGTGACTGACTTTGGGTTAGTATTTGTTCCTGCAGCCTTTGTATCAGCGTCATTTGTGCTTCCAGTTGTTTTTTTAGCTCTTCCATGGCTAGAATTCGTTGTTTTAATAGAATTTGCACGGAATTTATGCGGATTTATGCGGATTTCTTTTTTGGAAGAAAATTTACACGCTGTCACCATTTATGTTGGTTTATAGAATACTTTATTTGCTTCCGTTTCCTGGTGTTGCCACCTCACAGACTAATATGAAGTATTAGATACAATATCACACAATATGTTAGTTAAAAGGAAAGGAATTTACTATTTTTGGTCCATTCGTTTCCTGCAAAAATCAACTTTGGCTAGAGTCGCCATCTAGTGAGGTGCTTTTTTAGTGCTTTCTTTATTTTTTTTTAAATACTTCCTATTTAAATGTCGACTTTATCTATGGTTGGGGAAATCACCGTATGATGTACTTTCAGTCGGACAGAAGTAACTTGATTTGATTTTTTTAATATAATTTGGTTAACATTAATAGAAATTTTGATTTGTACGTTTAACACGTTAAGTGCGAAGAGAGGCTTAATCATCCCACATGCAACTTCCCTGTGGTGCGGCAAGGAAAAACGTGAACCTCTCTGTCGTGCGACGGGCATATCTTCGGTTTGATCCAGTGTAAGAAAGAGATAAATATATATTTGAGATGTGCTAATGGTCCCGGACTCGGTGGTATACCTACCTTGGTACCAGATCTATTAGGCCCCAAGCCGCACTGAATTAATTTAATTTTAATGCAGTGCGGAACGTGGCTAAAACGTCCCAATTCCCCCCTGACCTCGTACCGCACCGTACGCGAGCTCCCCGCGACCAGTGTTGTGCATGACGTCGATAAATGAGCACGCCCGTTTTTTCAACGTCGAACATGTCCCAACGATGTCGGAAGAAGTTGGATTTGCCAAAACAGGTAAGTCTTTAATTAAATAGTATTTAGAAAGTAGTTTTTTACTTATTTACTGTTATTTACTGTCTGGAAGAAATCGCTTTTAAGCGATAAGCGATAAGGCGGCCGCCTATTGTACAATGTTATTTGTTTGTCATTGTTTTGTATGTATTTCTATGCTATGTGTTGTGCAATAAAGAGATTTTATCTTATCTTTTTATCTTTTTTTTTCTAGGTACCTATGTACTTAATTGTGTTTAATTCAATCCAAAATAATGGAAAAAAAATAACAAAAAGACTCTTTGTGGAGAAACTTATAGAATCTTTTACAAAGAAGGAAATCGATGTGATCCCAGGTAATTTTGAGATATATTTCTTAGTCTTGACCAAAGTAAACTTTCAATAGGCTGACCATGTCAACATGTAGAACCTTTCATAAACTAATCTTCAGATTTGGTCATTATTGAGTTATTTCTTATTGTTTCCTTTTCGCAAAATTAAATTACCATACTGAATTCAAGTTTACCTAACTACTATTTAACATTTTAAGGGTAAAGCAAACATATTCATTTTCTGCAGTGATACATTATTATTGTTATTCTCATCTATGATCTAACCTAAGTAACAATGCCTGTTTTATTACATTAACTTAATATTTTTATAATTTTTTAGCACTAGAAAGCAGCGCACGTCATTACCTCGAAGGGGTGAAAAAAGGAGAAGATGTGTTGCTTGTTACCAGAAACTACGTAAATTGTTGCCATCTCGTGAAGCTGAAAAAAAATCCAAAAAGATTTTGACTCAGTGCACTCAGTGCAAAAAATCATATTATCTGCCCTGTTTCAATGAAAATCACTCGTAAATAAGTGCAAAACATTATATTTTGAGATTTTTAATAATAAAAAATATTGAGACTGAATATTTTATGTTAATTTAAGTTCTAAGTGTATTTTGAAACCCCTAAGAAGTAAAAGGAAGGCTATCATAATATTTTACATTATCCTACGCTGTTAGTGTGTTTATTTGTTGGTTACTTGGATATTAAAAAAGGAAACAAATTAAAGTCGTCGATATTATTTTTCTCATCACTAATCTCAGCAAAAATTTGCTCTATTTCAGTGCTTTACGGGGTGAATAAGATCCCATATTTTGTTTTGCCTATAATTCCTAAACTAGCTAGCAGATCCCGGGGCGACGGTAGATTAGGGTTTATCAATTCGCTGTCTATATTAATAAAGACCAACTTCCTCATGTCTCTTTGATTTCGCGCCAGAAAATTGTTTTTAGTCCGCTACGGGATGTGGGGTCTAATAGACCGCTTGTCGCCCTAACGTCTGGTGACGGTGCAGGCCGATAACACCCCATGCCGCAGGAACGGAAAGTATGCAAAAATTGGTGTCGCAGTGAACGTGTTAAATACTATTTCATAATGTCGAAAAGAACATATTTAAGTAGTTCACAAAAGAGAAAAAAAGTTTTAACTCAAAAGAAATCAAGGAAAAACTTCCTAAGCTTTCTTCGTTTTTTACGCTGGAAGAAAGAAATAAGTTGAGGAATTTTTCATCATCATCACTTTAAGATAATATCTCTAAAGATCACCAGGAAAAAGAAGTTTTTACGTGTGACAAAAATGACAAACGCACATCAAATCCTGAACCTTCGACATCGAGCACCTGTGAGTTAATAATTGCAAGCTTGGATAGTGTATCTGTATCTCATGACCCTGGTACATTCTGTGACGACATTTTAACGGAAGAAGTCCGTAATGTTTGGATTCGAAAAGGGCCAGAGTTTTTCCAAAATAAAAAATTGTGACTTCTCCGGAACTTCTACAAGTTTACCAGATTCATGTGGTAAAACAAAAATTAGATACTTGATAAAAAATATTTTTACGCGTAAATTAACGAATGGTGAGTCTCTGGACAGAAAATGGCTCCTTTATTCCCCAGCAAAGAAATCTGTGTACTGTTACTGCTGCCGTCTATTTAATACCACTGGATTAATCTGAGTTCTCCAAATGGATATAAGGATTGGAAACATATAAGTAACTTATTGATGGAGCATGAGAACAGTTTGCAATACAGGCAATCCATGATGAATTATGTTACAAGAATGAAAACTACTGGACGAATTTATAGTGAGTTGATGTCCCGATATAATATAGAAGTTAATTATTGGAAAAATGTCCTTAGGAGAATTGTTGCAGTAGTGAAGTTTTTAGCTTCAAGAGGTCTTGCTTTTCGTGGTGATAATGAGACATTCGGATCACAAAATAATGGGAATTATTTGGGATGCTTAGAACTGATTAATGAATTTGATTCGTTTCTTGCTGATCACATACAAAACTACGGAAATCGTGGAAAAGGAAGTATAACATATAGAACATATTATATATAGAACATATGGAAGTAGAACATATTTATCTGCAAATATTTGCATTGAATTCATTAATTTAATGAGACAGCGAGTTTTAAAAACAATTGTCAAAGAACTTAAATCAGCAAAATACTACTCTATTAGCGTAGATTCTACGCCGGATCTGTCCCACGTTGATCAGCTCACTTTCATCGTTAGATATGTAAAAGACGGACAGCTTATTGAGAGGTTTTTGCAATTTTTGCTTATGGAAGAACATAATGCGTAAAATATAGCGGACATCATTTTAAACTTTTTTGATAGTCTTCATATCCCCATAAGAGATTGCCGCGGGTAGAGCTATGACAATGCATTAAATATGTCTGTAAAGTACTCTGGTGCTCAGTCTAGAATAAAAGAAGTATGTGAATATGCAATTATGTATGTGAATATTAAATTTAGTGGGTGTTCAAGCTGTTCAGTGTATTACTTAAACAGTAGCATTCTTTCAATTTGTACAAAAATTATAAAAAAAATTCAGCTTCGAACAAACGATGGAAAATTTTGACAGAGCATTTAGGTGTAAATAGGGTCCTGAAGTGTCTTTCGGAAACCAGATGGTCAGCAGATGCCAAAGCTGAAATGGTTATTTAAATATTTCTGAAGCATTGTCCTCCATCGCAAGTGACATCAGTCAATTCGCAGCTCACGCCTAACTTTTTTTGAAGGATCGTCAGTGACTTTCCAGTTGAAAGGCTATGAAAAGTTTCGTGTTAATACTTTCATTCCCATAATTGACACATTAAATACACATTTAAAACAACGTTCGGCAGCTTATCAAGAAATTGATAATCGATTTAGTTTTCTTTGTCAATTAACAACAATCGAATCTGATGAATTGACCAAAAAATGTAACGAATTTGCAAAATTTTACCATGAAAACATTAATGCATATGAGCCCAAAACAGAATGTTTTCATTTAAGCCAATATCAAAAAATATAACAAAGCAGTCAAGGGAATTAAATATCTCAGCCTTACATAACTTAATAAAGTCTGACAAATTAGAAGCAACTTTTCCAAATGTTGAAGTTGCTACAAACATATTCCTTTGCCTAATGGTTACCAATTGTAGTTGGGAGCGTTCATTTTCGCACCTTAAGAGAATAAAAAATGAATTGCGAAAAAAATGAATGTTACGAGAACGGCTAAATAATTTGTCAATTATGAAAGTGATATTCTTCAGAAAATTGAGTTTGAGGATTTAATAGAAGATTTTGCTCAACAGGAATCTCGCAAGAAATTATTATCGTAATCACAATAAAAAAAAACAGCAGCATACACACTAATATTATTAATGACATATTGTATTATTATAATATATTTGATTAATAAAATAGATCATGGTAAATAAAAAAATATAGTTCGATTTGCTCTCTTTACATACATTCCAAAAGGGCCCCGAATTCTTGTGTGCCCAAGGGCCCCAGCATAGTCTAAGACGGCCCTGTTTACATGTGTTATTCGTTTACGTGATTCCAAGTAATACTCGATAATAGAATTGTAATCTTTACATCCGATCGGAAATATATATTCTATAAATACACAAAATCTATATACTTTGTGGAAATTGCTGGCTGAACGAACCACATTGTTTGCACAAGATCTTGATGCTTATAGAAACGAAGCTTTGACAATTCTGTACATGTAGATTTTCACGACATTTCGTCAACTTTTTGTGGTTTCTTCAACAGCGTTTATATTATTCGTTCATATTCTCTTTGAGTATGAACCAATAATACAGCAAATGAGCCCACAGAAATCATCCGTACTTGCCTGTACTCGCTCTGCATTCTAATCCTATTAACCAATTAAAGTTGGGTTATACTAGGTAAATTTGATACTAGGTGTATTATAATCTTAGTATTATATAATACTCAATCCAAATAACTAATCCACATAGTATTTTTTAGTTATTGCAGTTGCCTGACTATTAAAACTTTACTCCGTTGTGCTAATGAACGGTTCTTGGGACACCGAAATATAAAAATATGTATATAATTTTAACCTCAATCGATTCTGTAGTTTCAAATCTACTATTATAGATGCATGGATAAACAGATAAATAAACGAGTGATACTGTAAAGGTTACGTTGTTTTTAATTTGATTTCTGAATTTGATTAGACATCAATTATCAATCAAATTCGCTCGATGCCGCACTGGTCAATGATAAGGTGAATAACCAGATTATTATTAACATGAGCTCCTCTGTGCTTCAGAGGTCATAATTAGCTGTTGGTAAAATCTGCAGTCAGTAACACCCATCATACCACACTAGAATTTAATTCACATTGCTCAATCTCCAGGGAAGGTATCCAGTTACACAAACATACAATAAAATTGTAATTAGTTTAAAGCAAAATTACCAATATAAATTTTAAAATTAAGAACATTATTATATTTTTTAGATCTTAAAGGCGTCACTTACATTAATGGACGATTGTGCAACTGACCGCGTTATTAGACTGACGGTGATGTTCAAAATAAATACAATTAATTTTATGTCAAAATTATTTTCAACTTTTATTCTAAAGAATTGACTGTCTATCTTAGATAATATATATGGTAATTTGTTTTTGTTTTTTTTTTTTTGTGTTTTAACGTTTCTATTCTGAAACGAATCCTTCTTCAAACACCAACGATTTTAGCGTTTAATCTGAATGATTTCAAGTTTTATTTATGATAAGATCGTTAACAGTTAAGTTAGATACCGTAAGATACAGTGTAAATATAGTGTCCACTTGAGCGTAACTTATAGAGAAATATTGCTATAAAAACTTATAACGATGTTCGGAGCAACGTTCTCGTAAATTGAATCGTTACGTAAAATCAAAGATGATTGTATAGCAACAAACCGACGAAACAATTTACTCTAGATATTGTATAAGTTTTTAATAAAATACTGCCAAATATTTTCATGGATACAAAATCTATTTCAATTACATATTTACTTAGAAGTTAATGTGTGGGTAAATATATTAGTAATAGTTTGAATGTGTTATATTTTAATTTTTATTTCAAAGTTTTCACACGAATAAACTGGACTGAACCACAGCGGGAACCAGCCGAACTTATAATCAATCAAAAAATTTTAAATGAACTCATTTAGATTTAGTGATTTAGTTATTTATATAGGTGTTTTTATATTGCTTTTGGTTGTGCACCTTTCCACTTATTTGTCTCCACATCACCCCGAAGTTAACTAAAAGAGAGAGAATGCCTCAGGCATTAATTCCACCTGTGTACCTGTGCATGAAGAGTTAAATAAAATAAATAAATAAAAGTTATATTGACAGTGACAATTTAAAGCAATGATTTCTCTTAACGCATAAAGTCAAATAGCCGAATATTCTATGTGCCTTGATAAAAGCAATTGTTACATACAGCAATTGAAAATGGCAATTAAAAACAATTAATATTTTCGAATGTATTATATTTAATTTGGATTTCACGTCACTCATTGCCTAAATAAAGGCAGGTTGATATGTGGTCTAATTAAATGTCTTTCCTAAGTCGGCATGCAAAGGCGAAACAGCAATTATATATTATATTTATATACCTGATATGGGTTCACATATTGGCCTGATATACAGTCACATAGTTTAGAAATAGACTAGACTTTGTTATTCTAATTTTAATATTCTTTTCAACGTTGTGTCATATGAAAAGATTGCATGAAAGCTTTTCCAAGCGAGTAGATCGTCCAAAGCTATTGTGCGTCCGGCTTTTTTTAAACAACACAATGCTTGTAATGAGCACGGTATTGTTCGTGACGTAATCGGCTTTTTAGTTCTCTAAGAGATACTTTTATCTCGCTTTAGATATATTTCTATATAATATTCCATGACTCAATAATCAGGATGTACCTATCTATAATATGTATAAAAACTTCTTAACTTAATATTACTTGGTAACTTTATAGACTTCCAAATATAAAAATGGCAGACCAAATCAGCCAAATGATCCTTTTGCCAAATGGTCCTTTTGCCAAATAATTAAAAGATTAGATATATTATTCTTTATCCTTTATTGAATGCCATTGAATTTAGCATTCCAACACTGAGAAGGTACGACTTCTAGTATAGGTAGTGACAATACAACAAGTTTTTTTCCTTAATTAATCTGACAGAAATGAAGTCCGGGACCTCAAAAATAGTGAAACTGTGAAAAAAAGTATGCAAACTAACTCGCCAACTTCATAAATTTAAATAGAAGACCAGGCAAAACTATACATTTTTTACTGCTACTACTGACTAATAATTAACAGGCTTAAATAAATGTTAAATTATGACATAAATTATAAATATACATGTAATTTTTCGTCAATAACAACTTCCTATTTTTTGGGGACGTCACGAACAATCAATATTGTAAATCAAAATCATATCATTCTTCAAACTGGTAAAAAGTAAACGTCGGTGGAAAATAATGGTTCAGTAGTAGCTTTAAAAATAAAAAAATAAATTGTATTATCTTCTATCATTTTCATTTTAAGAAATTTATAAATGATAGAATATTATTACCATAAATTTTATGAAATGAAACAATAGATAATGCTTCTATGTTCATAGATAAAAGCATCTATTTTTCCACGACATTTTCGGTATTATGACATCGTTGGTAATTTTGTTAAAAAATATCATCACCACCATCACCAGCCCTTTTACGTCCCCACTGCAGGGGCTTAAGGAGGATGGGCCATGACCCTCCACGCTGGCCCAATGCGGATTGGAGGGTATTAACGACTGCAAATGCAGCCGGGACCAACGGCTTAACATGCCTTCCGAAGCACGAAGTAGCTCGAGATAATAATTTTTTGGTCACCCATCCCGTGACCGACCCTTGTGAAAGTTGCTTAACGACAACGACCGCGGGCCGCGGCGCTTGTCCACTACGCCACCGAGCTAATCACGCTACCGAGCTAATCAAATAAAAAATATCTACAAATCAAATCATAACATTTTTTTACGTCGAGGAATAGATACTACCCCTGCCGCCTGGCAAGCGACAGGGAGTGTGTGGCAGTGACAGGGACACGCATCATTTGATATATTATTGAAGATAGAACATTTTGAACTTATAATCAAGTTCGGATCATCGCCACGAATCTTAATTAGATTAGTAAAATAACCTTTCAATATTTTTGGTTGTCTAGGAATTATGGCTTTACTATGTAACCGGAGTCCTGATTCATTTATATAAATACAACCCAGAATGATATATGAGGCTGACTGATCAACTGTCAGGACTCTAATTGAAATAGATAAGATTAGCCAGATCAACAATGATTCTTTCGTTTTGTGCTTCAGTTACGCGGCCGCTGGTCATTGGGTGGTACCATCATCGATATCTCCTCAATTACTGTTTCATTAAAGTAAGAACGGTACGTTTCGTACGGTACCCTAAAATATTCGCAGGTACAAAAAATATCAGCAATCCAACGATTTTTTTTTTTCTAGCAATTTATTACGAACCCTAAAAACGCACACACAGAACGAAATTCGTATTTACAACGGTTCTTTTTTTTCTTTTCAGGCCTCATGTTTATTCTCTCTATATACATAATAGTCAGATAATTAATACAATCGGGTGTTTCACTCGCGTGATCGCATGCAGTGCGACTTTCCACATGCTATTTTTAAGATGGCGGAGACTGGAAAGTATTTTTTTTTTCAATTCAAATACTAATTTCACCGTTGTAATGTTATTACATTATGCATACTGTCCATACTTGACTCTCGTTTTAATCTGATATGTATTCTTATTCTAGGTATCTAACTAGAATAAGGATTAATTATCGACGAGTTCGCTCCTGAAGCGATGATTTCAGATTGTCGTTGTTAATTTATATTTATCGGTGTGAGATCCCAATTTCTTGAAAACCTTTGCTCTCGGCTGCATCTGTACTCATTAACGACTCATAGTAGGTGATAATCGGCTCTCGTCTCAGTTGTTTGTATTCATAGGGCTGTTACAATGGCGATTTCTTTTTATAGAATTTTTACCTTGATTTAAATGACAACAGTCACAAAAACGATGAAACTATCGAAACTACCTGATATCATTGCAGAATAATGCAGTAAAAATACAGCCTAAAGCGAACCTGATTCATCCGCAAAGTGTACCGCATAAATTTTAAATTTTAAAGATCATAGAGTTTTCATAGGTTTGCCTTTAAGTTCTAAATATAAAAATATTTTCTATATTTTATAAGTTAAATTTGAACCCCGTAGTTTAAAATTTCATACAAAATTGACGAACGAGTAAGTGTTAAATTGATAAAAACACATATTATTTCGTAATTTTCTAATTTCTACCCCTAAAGAGTCTGCCGTGTTTCAAATCCTTATTTTATACTTTACCTTATTTATGTAGTATCTTTTGACGTACACTATATTTACAAACATTGCCGTGAAAAAAGATTAAAAGTGCAGTTTTCTTCATAATGCCGTCACGGCTTTTAATCGCATAGAGGCGAGATTGCAAACGCATATGCAACCTTTTTTAAGGTCCTTAACGCCCACGGCGGCGACACAACAGCAGACCTCCGAAAGCACACCAGATATCAATATAGTGCACTCATAGGGAAAACGATAAATAAGACAGATAAGAGATAAACGATAAATAAGACAGAAAAGGAAAGAAAAAAGCTAGCAACAAAGCGGGCTCACCGATACTAACAATAGACAGTCGCTATTGTAACATCACTATAACGAAGATGCATATTCAAGGACATACAAAGATAATACTAATAGCATGAAAATTATGTGTTCTTATTACCTGTGTATCGTTTTTCAATGTATCAATTTGTGGGCTTGTCGGAATGAATGGACATAAAAGTGATTAAGTCTGTAACGATCGCGTAAGGATTTTTATGGCCATACCAGAAGGGAATTTTAACGGCTTTAATACCATTTATATCATGCTATGTGAAATTATCATTATATTTTACAGTTTATTACTGCGAACATCTGAGTGTTTTGTGTGATGATTATGTAATATTAATATCTTTTTCAGTGTAAAGGTTGAGCTTTTTGATATTCTATTTGCTTTGATTGAAATGATTTTTATTGAATATTTTTTACTAAACTTTCTATAAGAAACAAATTGTTGAATTGATGTTTTTTTTTTAAGTTGAAGGCCACCATCTCCTATCATCATTCCATTGGTAGAGCGCGGGTACTTATATGGGCGCTTTTCTAGAAGGCGTTTTTTTTGGTGATATATACTAGTCTATTATTTATGAGTAAGTTTATCTTGTCTCATATACAAATAGCGGTATCAATTAATGCGTAATCGAAACCAATTTGCTTAATTAATCTGTGAATAAATCGTAACCACATTTTAACAATGTTTACCGTCTCACTTTCCTTTGTTTATGTTTATTGGAAATAGCATAAAATTTTATGGCAAAAGCCCATCTTCTATTTGGCCAATCCCACCGATAAGGTGAGCTTTATTTATAAATTAACAAAAGAATTTATTATGTTCACACAAAATAATACACAATTAAAAAGTACACTGAATAATTTATTTTTATTTGGCCTATTATCGTTTGAAGTTGCAACGACAAGTGACAAAGAATATGTACATTATTTTACACTTGAACTTCACAATCAGTCGTATTAAACGTTGGTGGAACTATACATTTTTGTAACATTAAAATATCTGTTTGATATGTGCACACTATAATAAACAAATAGTGATAATCTGTAACTCATGGTGCTACGTTGTGATATGCATCGTAGTGCACGACTACGTTGGTGGCATTTTTAGTATGTTGTTGGTGCTGCAGGTGCATTGAGTGCATTATTAGTGCATTATTTACATTGTCTTAGTGGTGCTTTGTTTAACTTCTTTATCTGTACCTATTTGGTTGCTGTTAAGCCGCTTGTACTGTCAGTAATACTTATAAGTTAACCAACTCAGGTACTTTAGATCATCCAGTATATGACAAGAAACGTATTGTTTCTACTATTTTCCACCTAACTAAAAATATATAATTTTTACTTTTTCCCTTACCCTACAAAAAGTGTAATTCACTAATATTAATTTAACTTTAATTTAAATTTAATTTAATTTAACTTCTAATATATTAAAAACTTTAATATAACAAAGTTATTCGTTTTATATTGAATGATATCGCAATTGTTTCAATAACTTTTTATCAATTAACCATTTTTATTGAAGTTTTTTTTTAAATCTTTGGTTTTCATGCCACTACGCCAAGTTATTATTACAAATAAAGGAATATCATATCTTTAAAATTATAGCCGGTATATTGCATTTAGTTTGTTAAAAAATGTTCTATTGACGCCGCTGTCTCTAATTAATTACCTTTCAGTTCATTGGACGACACGAACGATATTTTTACTTCGTTTTTATACGCAGTATTTTGTATAATCAAACTATAAAAACAGATCTATTGCACAGTAGTTAGTGCATTCAATCTAATTTGTAAGGATACAATTTTTGTAAGATTATCGTGCTCGGCGACTACGCCTTGTTTCCCTGGTTTTTTTAATGTATGCCGAGAGTTTTTGAAGGTGTGCCTTCGCCCTTTGATCTATTTAGTGCCCTGACCATTAAATAGGTTTGACAGCAGAGGAGAGTTCCACACACATACTGTCGTTCCGTCAGTGCCTAATGCATTTTCCCCGAGTCAAAAAAGGCTGATTATCGTATACGAGACGATATGAACAAGCTAGTCAATAAGACAGAGATGGACAGATTGTGTATTAAATGGAGTGTCAGGAGCTTTTGAAAATCATTATTATTATATAGAAAAGCTGTTTTCCCGAGAGTTCGCCCTCGAAAATTGTAGCCTATGTCATCCGCGTATGCTATGGTGATTACTGGACTAATTTTTAAAATTAGTCTAATAGTTTTGGAGCTTATTCAATGCATACAATAAAATCTTTCGTTGCCGCGAACAACGTGTAGTTGCCGCAAACGGAAATTCAAAATGACATAGACATTACAAGAAGAGTCAGAATCCTATAAAACATGCGTAAAGTCGAATTTACATTACGAAATTAGTCTCATGCAGGATAAAACAAATTTCAACACATGTTTTGTAATATGTAGTTTTAAGCTTTTATGGTCATTAACATTAGAGTGATAGTTTTTTTCGGTGTTTATCAAAACCACAAGATTAATAAAAAAGTCTTGTTTCGCGATCAGCCCTATAATTCTGTAAAATTCGGAGCCCGAATTTGGATCACTCCGGTAACGGTATACACTTCAAAAAGCAGCATCCGCACAATCTTGAATTAGTTATAACGTTTCTTAGCATAAGTGAAGTGAGTTTCGAAATGACATAGGAATTGAATCTGAGACATGTATAATCAATCAATTTTGTTTTGGATTTTTACACAAAAATTGGAATCAATAGAATTTCTTCTCTTAAAAAACGTGAATTCGGGTTCGGATTTTTATAGAATCACTCTGCCGATACTATAAGTCATATGTGTTGAGAACAGGTGCTAGTTAGAGGTTAGTTAGTACAGTGGTACGGGTATCGAACGTAAAAGGACTCGAAAGAAGGTAAATAAATATATCTGCCTATCACACTCACCCGCAAAAACTTCAGTTACTCCGTGATCATGGCGCTTTTGACAGCGCTGAAATATCGGACACTCAATAAAAACAAGGCGCATGGTAACAATCCCATAAAAAAACTGCAATGTTCGTAATGGCTTGAAAATAACGATATCTCTGAAATACTGATACTATCAACATCGAACTTTGTTATGCTTTGTTAGATGGTGTCTCCGTTCTAATTTCACCATGTAAACCGTGATAGCATTAATCTGGTTTAATTAAAATGCTTATGACACTAAACTAACCGTAGTGTCGTGAAACTAATGCATGCATTGTATTTTCATTAATACATTATTGGCTACCGACCTTATTTAGAATATATTTTTAAACTGTATTTTTTATGATTTTGTTACTAACTCTTGTTTCTAAAGATTATTGTCAAGCATGGAAACTCGGAAGCTCTTTGTCTTCAAGTGCAGTCCTCAATACACGCCTTATATTGTATTGATATATTTAAAGACTCCGAGGATATTCTACCATAAATAAACCTTTCTGAATAAGACCTGATTTAGAACCACATTAAGTTCTGTTTCAATCTTTTTTTAGCTTTTTAAAGCGATAATAGTGTGACTAAATATAAATATAATAGTCGTAAGTAAACAAGGTTTAATTAAAGAGAAAAGACCAAAATAAATGCTTGTGAAGGCTGAAACGACTATGGTAAAACCGATAAACAATTGTCTAGATACATAACCGACCCTTAAAAGGTCAATATGGAACGTTATCTACTGAGCCAACATGGACGCAGGGAGCTTTGTCGTGGAAATAATTATCATTCACTGTTGAGATGAACGAATGAGTGAACGAACACAAAGGAACAGAACAGCAGTGTCGAAAAGTAATGAAACTCTGAGACCAATCTTTTGTGCTTACTTCGTGCCATGTGAAATCAAAAGAACTCTTTTTTTTTTAATAAAGGCTTGTTCTTAAAAAGTTTGCATCTTAAATATAATAAGGTTTGTTTAGGCCATGTTTATTTTTTCCTAAAAAGTTAAAAAAAAACAGCAAACTGAAATAAATTTATCGTTGTTCGACTTAATGCCAGTTTTTTTAGTTAATTTAAGTCTAGGAACAAAATTAATACAAATGATTAAACTTTTATTAAAATCTACGTATTATTAATATTAGTATACTAAATCTTATATTTGATTAAATCCTTTGTAATGATTTGTTCGTATTCATGATGTGATTATCAAATTAAAAGTTAAAAATATACAAAATTGCACACGTCAAATCGTTCAAAAATTTGTTTATTGAATGAGTAATGTGCGTGTAACGTGAAGAAGCTTGTAAACGAAATTGTACTCTATTATTTGATAAGTTGACACATTTTTTACACTATAATCATATCTATAATACTTAACTTTTGCTTGCTTATAGACAGATTTATGGACAATATTCAGAGAAATCGAAAGTCCTTTTAGTTCTTCTTTAATAATACTATTAATAAATAACACTTGAAAAAAGAGACTGAAAGTGCCTTCGATAGTACTTGAAATATCGTTTCTATGCTCAAGTTACCTTGATCTTATTAGCTTTTAAGAAATTCAATTTATTTATTATAAATTGTGAGTTTATAAAATCTTAATATTTATCTCAAAAATAATAAAAAAAACTTCTTTCTCTGTATTACTATCTTTGTGTGTTTTTTTGTCTTAACTAAGAAGTGACGTAGACAAATAATTCATGATGATAAATAAGAAAATACCTATGTCGTTAGTGAAAACGAAAGTTTACAATACCGATTATAAATTATTTTTCTTTACCCGTTCAGGCAAAGCGCAGTTATGTATATACGATCATTTTTTATAAAAGGAATAAAAAAACGTTAATGAAAATAATAAAAGAGGGTTTTGAACTTTTTGCGTCATATATTGTGCGTGTGCTCACACATATGACACCCCCCACCCTTCTGTTTCCACTATCGACGTATAAAGCAGTAATACGTGTGTATTTACTGCATTTGTTTTAATATCTTCGCGCGCTAGACCCCGTGCTGAATAGTACATTATTTATTAAAAGTGCTAGTGAAGTGATATCTATATCGATAAAAATGAAGGCTTTCCTGTTATCGATTTTGTTGTTCGGGATCGTCAGCTGTAGCGATGTCAACAATGAGGTAGTTGGAAGTATTTATATAATTTTATTCTTCGTCGATACTTAATTCAATAATTAATGTTTATTTACATTCATTTAGGTTTACCAACTATGACTTGACTTTCAGAGTCAAAATTAAGTAACAATTTATTATTGATTTAATTTTCGGCAATGTTCGTAAAGTTCACTTACACCGTTAGGTGATATCAAATTCATTATTGTTATAAATAAACTGCAGTGTTATAATTATTAGTTATATTGACAAAGATATCGTTGCTTGTAGTATAATCTATGAAACCTAAAGTATGATGCATTGATATTTATATTGTTGATATATCAACAAAATAAATTTCATTATTTTTTGACTGCTTTTATATATATATATATATATATATATATATATATATATATATATATATATATATATATATATATATATATATATATATATATATTATTATTCGTTTATCCGAACCTCGTCTACGTAAATTACTGCTTATGATGTAATTCCGTAGGTGAAATAATTTTTCAAATCGGTTCAGTTCATTTCGGAGTCTATTCAATGCAAACAAATCAACAATAAATTCTTTCCTCTTTATGAAAGATGACTCTGATTGAATATGAAAACAATATTATATTTGACCAATTTCAGTATCCTGAGATGGGATTCGAACCCATGACCTATCGCAATCCGGGCGACTGATCTAACCACTAAGCTACGCAGGACCTAACAGGACTGACGACTTCTTGTTACTTTTTCGTGACCACAGAGCGTATATTCATTAACTACTTAGCTAACTAAACAGCCGAAATAAATATATTTACAAGTATTTTAAACTTTCATCAAAGATGAAAATTTTATTTATAAAATATGATATTAACTTGAAAACCAATAGGAAAAACTACGCGATTCTATTTATTTCTACTACACGAAAATGTCGCAAAATTACATTTTTTATTTGAAAAAATTCTTCCAACTTCCAATAAGCCCTTAAAGTTTTAATAAACTTTAAAGAATATACCTGTCCAATAATAATAAAATACTATCCGTTTTTGCTACTATCCGTAGCATTTTCTACCGATGGTAACAAAAAAGTGTTTCAATAACATACCATTGGTAGGTAAAGCTACCAACCGTGTGCTACTAACGGATTGATCTGATACTGATAACTGTATGAATATGGTGCAAAAAGGTGTTTCAATAAAAAGATCTATCCGTCGGTAGAGCTGTCAAACTGACTATCCGTAGCTTATCTGTCAAATTTGGCTACCGGCCATTTTCCGACGGTTATCGTAAAAATATTTATATTTTACACGTTTTCCCTTTTTAATTAATAGAAAAGTAACAGTTTTTCATTAAAAAATAATATTGTAGAAGAGCTTAATGTGTTTTGTGATTCGAATTAGAAGAATTTAAGATGTAATCGTGTCAATGTTTGTACCTTTAAAGGCTTGTACTACTAATTAATTATTGCTCCAGATGCTTTCTACAATATGTTTCTGTTGGAAAACTTGATCATTTACCTCTATATAATTATGAAAATCCTGGTTCTGATGAAACTGAATTTGCCACCTACTTGTACCAATATAACGGAATAAAATAATGTAACGTGTAAGTACATTAGTTTATATATACTCTTTATTTTTTATTAAACATTGATATTTATTAAATTGATAATAAAACCCAATTTGGATATAACTTATTTATTTTACAAATAAAAAATAATTCATGAAAAACTACATAATTTTTACATTATGCATTTTTCTACGTTTGTTTTACGATTTGATACATTTATTCCACTTTTTCTAATAACGATTCATTTATCATCCTATGTCAATGGATCACAATTGTTCATTGTCAATTTCATTAATTTTATCTTATAAATCTACTTTGTTCTTTAGCCAATTAGTGATGCTTCTGTAATTAAATCTCTAACTAAATTTTTTAGTATTAATCCATTAAAACTTTAACATCAGTGGTGTTATCTTTCGCTCACTTTTTTTAACACAATTAATTTAATAGTGGTCTGTGGTTAGATTCAATATGATTATGTTTAAATCATTGTTTATATATAATTATTTCTTAATTAACGTATTAAAATCGTATTAACTATTAAGTTGTTTTTGGTAAATCTATATAGAAAGATAGAATTGGAATTCAAAATTGTTTTGTCTCCTACGTGAAGTTGGCAGTAATGTGGTGACGCAAAGTGCCATTAAAGTTAAGAAGAAGAAGAAATTAATTATCTATTGTAATATATACAAATATTCTCTTTATACGGTCAAAAATGTATAATAAAGGTAAACTATTTAAAATTCTTTTTGGCATAATTATTTAAGACAAAGGGATATAGCACATACAACCTAGTCTAGGGTGATACTATTCACATTGAGGTTCACTTGGACGTTTCACACAGATAGTGAATTGAAATATATTAGAAAATGGTGCGGTTCGTAAGAGTGACACGTTCGCGTTCTTGTAACTACTAAATTTACAAAAAACTGCCAAAACCATGCACCGTATCATTTCAATGAACTGTGTATTGCTCACGTTAATTTATATACCGAAATTTAATTCGAGATAAAAAAACTTATATAAACAAATGATGTAATTTCAGGGGTTGCAAACATTTTCCAAAAGGTTCTAATTATTATTTTATTTTTGATAAAAATAATATGAATAAAGATAAGGTTTCTGATTCAAGTGTAACTAATTCTGTATAACAATGTGGGGATAAAAATGTTTGATTTGTTGACAGTAGCCTATAGGAATTTCATTACTTTTTAAATTGTACTACGAATAGTAAATCAATATCGGATAAAATAACGATCTTAGGTGTATTTCCTTTAAAGTTATTTACTTGTTAAATCAAAAATGGTTAAAAACAACGTAAATATAATTTTCATACAAATGGAATTATTTTAAAAATCTTCATTTTATATAAAACAAAGTATATAAGCCTCTTTCGAATGCTAAAACATATAAAATCTAAAATGTAACACTGTACATATATTAATAATAAATAAAAGAAGTTTCATTCAATGAGTCAGTAGATTAATGAAACCTAGTTAGGCAAAATATGTAATAGACATTATTATATTACTCTTTTTTTTAGATTGAATAGACGTTTAACAACTTTAGCAAGGGCCCTACGATGAGTAGCTAATATTTACTATCTCGAGCTCCTCCATACATTTAAGGCACGTTAAGCTCTTGATTAATAAATGTGAAAACACCCATTAATCCGTATATATCCCACGTCATGGTCTATGTCCTGCCCTATTCGATTGCACTCATAGGAAAGATATGTGTCGCATCCACAGAACATAGAGAGAGATCTATGTTCTGTGGTCGCATCAATAGGAATATCAATAGGCTGACAATGAACGCCGTTTAAACGCTGGTTTATTAGAAGCGTGCCATGTGAAAACGTGGAAATTTTATGAAGTGAGTTGACCATAAGCATTGGAAAGTCTTCAAAATTATTAGGTAATTAATTATGAAAAATTATACACGTTGACTTTCCCGTCGAAGCGGCTTGGTAATTTTAACGCTTCACTGCTCTCTAAACACTTGACTGCTACATTTTTCACTTTTAATTAAAATTAATGTTACCCGAACCCGAGCATTTGTTTTTATACCTTCGCATTTTTATACACTATTTCATGTGTAGTTAACTTGTAACAAAATTAAACTTAAATTTGAAATAGAAAGAAAAAAGAACATAACCATAGAATTCAATCAACTAACAATTACTATCTAATTACTTAGTTATATGTATTAACTTAGTAGCTCGGCGGCGTAGTGGATAAGCGCCGTGGCACGCAATCGTTGTTGTTAAGCAACTTTCGCATGGGTCGGTCACGGGGTGGGTGACCAAAAAATATTATCTGGAGCTACTACGTGCTTAGGAAGGCATGTTACATAGTTGATGCTGGCTGCATTTGCAGTCATTAATACCCTCCAATCCGCATTGAACTAGCGTGGAGGGTCACAGACCATCCTCCTCAACTATCCAAGGAAGGCCTGATCTACTTAAAATCAAAAATTCTGATTTACGTAACTTTTATGTATCTAAATTTCTCAAGTAAATATGCTTTTAGATGGATGTACAGAATCTTTTGATCATATTACCTAATTTTAATTTATGATAATGTCAAGTGACGATTATTACGTCGCCTCAGTCCCTTCTCAATTAAAATATCAATTTGCGTGAAGTATTATTCTGTGAATTTTCAAATTAGTCTTCTTTATAATACAACATAATTTTGAATGGATAATTTCGTAGAACTTCTTTTATGTCTTAATTGAATTTTATTGTCAATTTTAACAATATAGTTATTATAACAGATTATTATTGGTCACGAAGGTGATCCACCAGTTTTGGAAAAGTTTATATGCAATAAAGATAAGCTTTATTGAAGCTTAAGCTTAAGCTGAGAAGATTACGATAAAAAAAATAATTTATTTATCGTAATTTTCTCAGCGAGCCCTTTCATTTAACCAAAAAGTAAAATGTTCGTAAGGGTACTAAAACGAATAAGCATAGTCATTTATTTGAGTTTATTGACTCGCGTTGTCAACGAAATTCTGTTTTTCAATCGTTCAATCAGTTCAATTATTCTACAATTAATCTGTCATGGTAGCCATACACGTCAGGATACACTTGTCCAAGTTTGTACTTGTGCAAGAATGCAGTAACCTGTTTTAGAAAAAAAACTGAGAGACATGGAGTTCGCGGTATTATAAAAAAAATATATATAAATTTGCTGATAGTCATGTTTTAGCCAGTTTTTTAGTCGCTATAACTGAGTCAACTAATGCCATTGCGTCAACCATAGCATTAAATAGCCGGGTAGCTCACTTTCAAGAAATTATATTTCAGTTAATACCTGTTTTTACGTGGAAATTTAAGTAAAATGATATTTATGCAAGCATGCTCCAACCGTTTGTGGTCATCTCCGAAATACGTATATTTATATAGCATCGAAGGTAAATCATTACGTGAACGGCTGACACAATTCTTCATATATGACCACGTAAAAAGGAATAGATATCTTTGATACTAAAGATATTGATCAACCCATCAGGTTGTTTCATTTTGCATTACCGAAGTCGAAAACGTAATATCTTTTTTAATATTCTTTTGAAGTTCTGTGTAGCGAGTGATCGCTACCTAGCGAATTTTTTAAGTAATTTTCTGTCCCTATTATATTTTACATATTGAGGGAACAAGTTTTATTATCATAGACATAGTGTTATATTATTTTTAATATAAATAGGTTGCACGCTATGAAAAATTAAAACACTTAACATTAAAGATAGTCTATGCTATTCTGTTATATTTATGTAAAGAAATTTTATACTATTTTTCGATAAAATTATCACGAAATGGAATTTGGATAATACATTTCTTCTAATACGTAAATCATACGTAAGTCCTATATTGGTGTACAATAAAGCATATTTCATTCATTCATCCATAATATAAAAACGTTTCGACATTTCCCGTTTCGTCAGTGGGCAGAGTAGGCCCTTCGTAATAAGTAAACTTCGGAGTCGACGATTTTATTATAGAACGAGATTTATGTTAGGCTTGGCAACATGTAAACTTTCTTATTTAATCATTCTGTATATTGTCAAAAATCGCTTTAAAATTGCGTAGGTAGATTAAAAGATCTCAGCGTACAGACAGCGGGAAGCGACTTTGTTATATACATTGTATAGATAGTACTGCTGTTCTTAATTCTATTGGTATTGAAACTTACACATTACGAATAGAATTATGAGAAGCTCGATAGCGTATTGGCTAGCGCGCTAGGTCTGCGATGCGTTAAGCAACTTTCGCAATGGTCGGTCAAAGAATGGGTGACCATAAATCTAATATCTCGAATTCGTATATATAATTCTTCCTCAGTGAATATATTGTGGACCTAATAAATAGGGGTTTACAGTCGACTTCTGAAGATCTCGTGGCGTGACAGGGTGACCAACGTATCAGTACTCCAAAGGATGGGCAAAGATCTCGAGCTTATTAACACCATCAAGTGCCGCAAGCTCTCTTATTTTGGCCACGTTATGAGGAATAAGATGAAATGAAATGAAAAGGTTTTTATTCAAGTAAGCTTGTTACAAGCACTTTTGAATCGTCCAAAAATATTTTTTCCCCTACCACTTGTTCAGGACGTATTTAAGCTGACAAGAAGAACAAGCGAAAGAAACTTACCAGCTTTTATCATAAGTAATGACATTTACATAAATCATGTCATTACCAAAATAATACATATATTGAACAATAATAAATACAAGTTTCAAAGTCTGTAGAACATAGGTTGGTACATACCTATAATTAATCGTTATAGAACAGAGCGAAGGCTATTAATTCCATGTATTGCGGTCCTTAAAATAATCATCAACTTTATAATAGCCTTTACTCATAAGTGTATTCTTTACATGAATTTGAAATTTATTTATGGGTAGGTAGATTACATTTTGTGGAACTTTATTGAACATAGCAATACATTTACCCAGAAATGATCCTCTGGTTTTTTGAAATCTGAAGCTTGGAATAAATACAGAGTTCTACATCTCGTAATTCAAAGGAAAATTATAGGAAAACGCAGCCCTGAAAGAAAGCGACATTTCCGACTTAGGAATTTAAGGGATTGGTTTGGGCGGGGCACTACATCCCTGTTCCGAGCAGCAGCCTCTCAAATAAAGATAACCATGATTATCAGAAGAATTCTTCCTTAGCTGTATGTGTAGTCATTATAACCCACCAATTTGTACTGATTCTCGCATGGTATATCATGGCCCATCAGCCCTATTCGTTTAGATTTGATTCCATCCGTCTGATATGTGTCCAAGCAGTAGTGGAATTAATAGACTGGTGATAATGTTGACTGAAACTTGACCAAACCTGCATCACCTTATTCAGAAAGTAATACCTATACTTTTATTTAGTTCCCGTTAAAATATATCTTAACGTATTATAACAATTATAATATTCCGGTAAAAAAAAAATCTGGCTATATAAATAGAAAGAATCTAAATTTGTAATGCTGACTGCCAACCTTGAGAATGCCTGGATTAATTTTACTGCCATAAACATTAATTAAAATCCTAGAAAATTTGTGTAGAGAAAAAAGAAGAAAATTAATAATTTAGAAGGTAAATAGTCATCACATTAAAAATAGCTATACTAAATTGGCCTGGCAACTAGTTATTAGTATATTTTATATACTTTACATAAGTAAGTTAAACAAACATTTTATTTTCTAACAAAATGCGACAATGTTATTCAGCTATCAGATGGTCGAATATACTCGTAGCTTTCATATGTTTATCAAATTTATTTTGCATCTCAACGATTAATATCTCAAACAACACTGTTTAATCTTAAAGCAATTGTAAATTAATATATAAATTTCGTCATTGAGAAGTTACGATGCTGAATTAACTTAACTGATACAGTAATAAAATACTGATTCTATCAGCAAATGCAGTCACATTTGACCGGTCTCTAAATCAAAGTTTCAGTACTAAACTAACACAAAGTTAATTAACAAAGCGTTAATTGAGCGATAACTAAATATTAAACTAAAGCATTACTAAATCGCGTATGCCTCAGAAAGAGCATGTTATTTTTAAATCTATGGAAAATAAAAGATGTCAAAAAATATTAAAGGAATATGGGACTGATTGACATATCATTAATGCCACATTTACGCTAGTCGATGGTGTTAGCACACGGTCTGTAGACGAACTCTGCGCGCTCATCTCATTTGTCAATAAATCAATGACCGACCATGAAACCGAGAAGCAGAAAGAAAAAAAAACTGTGTAAATGATCCTCAAGGGTCGTTCGGTGCAAATTTAATGAAAAAATCTATCAAGTGCCTCACATAAATATATTTGTCAGTTCTAATGTTCCACGACGTATCTTCCTCCATATATACATTAATTTTTAGTCATCCATGATATTCGACCATAGCAATCCTCGTTAGATGGGATAACGGTAAACAGTTTCTGCTAAAAGCTGCCCCATTGAGAGACAATAGCAAATAATTGATAATATCAAAATAAACATTGTCATTATCAATATTATTCATTCAATCGTATTTATAGGGAAAAACAAGTGAGCAATTTGTACATGTCACAATGCGTATCCGGCGTATCGACACTACCGATTACAGCCCGTACGCTTGAGGGGTTAAATAAATAAAAGCGAAATACCGTACATCGAAATATTAGTTCTCAGGCAATCCACAGTGTATGTTTCCTGTTGATATGGTCCTCGAAATTCTTACAGAAAACGAGTATACTCTTAAAAGCATTTTTCAATATATTGTGAACTTTATTATGTTCTGTCTTTTTCTGGACCGATAATAATTACGTGAGCAGAGGAGAATAGAAGAAACAGTATTCTATAAGGCGAATGTTGATTTTAAAAGTACAGGAATTCACGCTATCTATACAATATTAATTAAAGGAAACAGATAATCTGAAATGTTTTTCTTGGGTGTGTTCCATTTCATTGTTTGTTATACATGTAATTGAATTCTTTGTTTTATTGCAATATTGTATTTGATTTTATAATAACGATAATTATGGCAAAATTGGGCAGTCTCTTGTTTCAGCTGCAACTCATAATTATTTAAATAAATACTGCTTGAAATAAGTTTTATTAATTGTCTACTTTTTTAACCCGGATTTTCTTTTAGAAAACTTACAAAGTTTACCCAGACGATATCCACTGACTCGGCTAGAAATAATAAAGTAGAATATATATACGCATGCATGCATGTATAAAATAAATACATTATATAAATTATATTTTAATTCATAATATTAGGTATATGCCTGTTAATATTATTTATTTTATGAAAGCTACATTAATTTGAAAACATACTTTATGAGACCAAAATTCGTTTATTCTTTGAAAGCTGTAAAGATGTCATTCGTATCATCTAAAATTATATTAAATTAATTTAATATCAAAACTAATTAATTTAAAAGATAATTATATAATTTTAAAGATGGCTTCTCTTATTTATTTTTTCAATAAAGTAACTTTTATATATTAGCTATCTATTCAATATCTAAATATATAAAATATTGATTAACAAAAATAGTCGTCGTTATTTATTAAGTCGGCGAACTTATGAAACTTGTTACGTTTGTTATCCCCTTGAAATTTATAAGATTTTCTGTTAAAAGTTATAATTGAGCCCGAAAATTTCGGACCGAGCAAAATATCACAAAAGCAATTGTATTCTTTCAAAGTTAGATGAATTAGTTAATTCTATTCTAAAACCGACTTCTTGTTATTTCTTGATTTAGTAATGGTTTAATAGATAAATTTGATTTTGTTTTTGTAAAAAATTTCGTCAGATTCAATTTCAAGTTTTTTATCCATAGAAAATCCCTTTACTGGGATGAAAAGTTTCTTATGTATACATATATAAAAGGAGATGTCCTGACTTACTGATTGACAGACAACGCGCAGCCTAAACCGCTGGTCGTAGAAACGTGAAATTTGGAGGAAAGATTCCCCTTAATACGTAGAGGTGTACTAAGAACAGATTTTTGGAAATTCCACCCCGAAGGGGGTCAAAAAGGGTGAAAAAGTTTGTATGAAACTTCTTTGTTTATGGACCTATGTCGATGAAAATTTGGTATTTTAATATAAATTAGCACCTAAAGGAATAAAGATATATAAAGAATATGCGTATTCCGTAGCCATCGTAATAAATTTCAAGGTTGTTTCAGACCGCAAAATCATAACTCTGACGAATAAACAAGCTATTTCAGAAAACTATTATATTTCTTTTTTGGACACCCAACATTAATGATATGGCCAAACGTAGATTGACATATCACTTAATGTTGACGCTTAAATGATATGAACAAATGGCCTGCCGGGCTTTACGTGCCTTCCGAAGCACGGAGTAGCCCGAGATACTAATTTTTAGGACACCTATTCCGCGACTGACCTTTGCAAAAGTTGCTTAACTACAACAACCGCGGGCCGCGGCGCTTACCCGCTACGCAACTAAGTGACTTGAAAAATTAAATATTTTTTTTCCGATTAAGATTTGTGTAAACTTTAGAACTGTTTTTTCCATCTGTATTTCAAATTCGATTGGATTGGATTAATATCTCTAAAGTTTTCAAAGATAAAGTTAGATAGATATTTCTTGTTTTCTTTTTTTTTGGAGTATTTTCTAACTTAAACATCTAGGTAATTTCATCATCTGCTCAAAAAACAACAACGTTTTTGGAAAATGTATGCTGCCCAAAGTAACTATACCACGCGGACGAAGTCGCGGGCAAAAGTTAGTATAATAATAATCTGCAGGTAACACGTCAAACCATTTTCGCATAATATGATGTATGAAGATATACCAATGTTCGGGCGTCGTACTCAAAATTATACGGGTGGACAACACCAAATGTTTACTATATACCAAAGCAAACAATAATTGCCTGGGAATCTGTCATTAAAAGGATGAGCGAGAAAATATTACAAAAGTAATATATAACATAAATCATCTTATTTTGAATATATATACATAATATCTTTCTTCAGCTTCTTTGACTTCTTGCAATAAATAAATTGAACTCGCATCCATATGCATATCGCATACAATGGATTCGGATAAGATTTTTTTTTATGTTTAAATTACCAGCAATTTAACCGTTACCGAAAACTATTAAAGATTCATTCATAGTACAAAGCTACCATTTCATTACAACTAGCAAAAATCATAATAAAGTAGCAGATGAACAAGTCATATTGTACCAATTAGCTATCATTTAGTTTTGCATGAATCTATTTATATGTGATAAGCTTTCAGCCGGTTTCAATTTTTTTAGACATCTTCAAAGAACATTGTTATACTGATTAATATATTAGGTATCATAAATTTCAAGCGGCGCATTAAAAAAATACCCTCCATGTTCCACTTGGTTCATAAGCTTTATTGCTCTGATTCCGTTTTCTTTGACCTATAATGTTAGTCTCGCCTCGTCTACCATCGATGCATTTGTTAACTCAAGAATGAGAGAACAAGCCATAGGCGGAAGCATTTCAGAAGAATATGAAGGTTATGATCGTATTTACGAATATAAAAATTCAATTAATAGAATATTTGATCTAATTTATCGAGAAGTTGCAGTCACATTTATTTACTAAAAATCGATTAAAAATACTTTATTATATTAAATTAGATAAACAGATTACACGTGTACAAAAGAGACGTAGTAAATTAATTGTTTGAAGAAAATTTTTGACCTGATTTTTGTATCAGTAACATATCTTTGGGAAAGCACATCACTTTCAGAATCAGTATATTTATTAAGGAAACATATAATTGATTCTCCAATATATTTATTTAATATATATTAATTTTCTAAGTGATGATATCATATAACACTACATCTATTCCGATTTCATTTAACTGCAATGTTTCTTGTACAATTTGTACTACGTCTAACTTTCTTCTCATTTTCTTGGCGAACGGAAAATTAGCCCTCAATGTATAATAAAACTGCATGCTTTCAATTACAATACCCAGTCCCACTAAGGTGTTTAATTATTAAATGCACTTTCTCATAACTTGGGCGGGTACCGCAACGCGAACGTATCAATTATACACATGGAAAGTACAAGACGGTGCATAGACCGATTCCCAGAGCGATTCACTTCTCATTAAAGAGAAGTACTCAGAGCTTTATTGTCAACTTTTCAACAAAGACAAATGCAGTAGTTGAAGCAGGATGGAGCTCTATGACGTTTTACTTTAAAAGTATTTCATTTTAACAACGACATTAACATAGCATTTAAAAATGTTATAATTTCATCGAATGAAATGCTAAGTGTGTGGCTGCTATTTTCATCCTAGCAATTTCTGTAAAAAACATGGGATATAAAAAATACATTATACACTTTTTTACCATTATTTTTGTGTTGATAATTTTAAAAGTATCTTTGCGAGGAGTCTCCCTTATCGGTATTTTTTTAAGGCTTAATGTCGTTACGCAAAAAAACTTATATATTTTAAAGTTATGTGCATAGTCATTTAAAAGCTGAATCATTAACATGCAGAATTTTGACAATCGAAATCATTTCTTGGTCTTTTAATCTATATATATTTTGAAATATCGTTATAGGCAGTTTAATGTGACGTTGGCACAGTTCTAACTTAATATAATCGATTCGACGAAATTGTACCGAATTCTTCCAAAAACCATCTACCACATTATTTAGTATATAATTAGGAGATACAAACATTCTGCACATCAATAGCTAAGTTTAATAATTTGTATCCCTCCAAAATAAGATTATGCTAAGTCAGTAATAATAATTTTCGGACCTTGGAGATTCTGTATAAAAAGGGAAACGCTTTACGAGTGTCACAACCGAATACCGATTCTCGAATTCAAGGGCGTGCTTCCATGGTAAATAATCGAATAAAATACGTAAAAATACTGCAGCCTCCTACATGTTATGTAACATATAAACTCTATATTTTATTTATAACAGATTGGAGCCTATGGTCGAATTCCTGTAACTGTTTGTTTATTTTCTGGATTAACGCTATATTTTATAAATAATAGATGAGGAAAAATGCAAAAAAAAAACGCATGGTAAACATTTAACAAGGCACCATAATCTCTGTCAAAATCAAACAACAGATATGAACAATGTTTCATATAGATCATATCTATATTACTATAAGATAGAGTTTTCTTACAATCACTTGGTGATCAGAGAGCTTGAGGAGAATGTACTAAAACAGAATAATAATGAGACCAAACAATAGTATTACATAGAAATACACTAATACTGAACACCTTATATATTGGATAAATATGGAACATGATAAATCGAGTAGACGATTGCATGATAAGTCGTTGAAATTCTATTTATTTATATGTATATGAGTATATTTCAGAATCGTTATAGCCTTAAGAGAGAATGAATTTGAAATGAAGCTTGTGCTTAAAGAATTGCGAGTGTTTGTTTGCAGTCAAAAGGAAGATTGCAACATTGGGAAGCACGTAAACACAGAAATTTACATTTAAAATACTAGATGTACCTTATTTTATATTATTACTCGTAGATGTATACAATGAAATAATGAATAGAAATATATTCATAAGAGACATGATCATTCTACGAAGACAGTAAATAAACGTATGAAATTATTATTAAGTGCATAATTCCGTTTGACAATTATAGGATCTTAGATGACCTAATCATTGATCAATTGAATTTTGTGGATTTAAGAGGAAATAGAGATGATGCGATTGAACCGCTGGATGTACCTAAGAATGTTTCGAAGCTAATACTAGATGTTAATGTAAATTCTTAACTAGGTAACTTAAGGAGTAAGCTTTATTAATGTATTAATGGGTCATTAAAACTGAGAAGCAAATTAGGATTCATATCCACTTTTGCTATAACACACTGAATGATAACCTGGCGCTTAAACTTAACGTCTTAAAGCATATTCCAAAAGTAAAGTAAGATATAAAGTCAAAGATATTTTATTAATTGAAGCTGAGATACTGTGTATGTATTTTAACTTAGCTTATACATACAGTAGCATATCTAAATTTGTTGGTTATATTTTAAAGAAGAAATATAGAATACCGGCTTGTGAACGCCTGCAAATAAATTGCACTTATATGAAAACTCGAGCGAAGCACCAACCACTGGCTGACGTTCCCGAAGATAGGATAAGAATCAATTTAGTTCAGGAGATGAGATTTTCAAATACGAAAGTAAAATGCAAGGAAAATGTTATAGTCAACTCAATGCATTGGAAAAATCGATACGAACTAACGAAAAACGTAACATCTCCATGCTGCCATACAAGGAGATTATATTGATGACAATCTGGTGTTGCTTGATGCCTGGAAAGAAAAAAATATGTATTTATTTTCTGGTAGTGTTTTATAAACTATTACTGATAATCATACTTATGCTTATTTATTATATTTATAGTATTGCTAAAATTAATTATTAAAAAAAACTTATTGTTAAAAAAAAATCATGTTCAATTTTGACCTAAAAATTTAATATAGCATCTAGTGATGTGATATATATCTATATGTAGCTTACTTTTTACTTATTTCATACCAGGAAATTAAATCTTAAAATAAATTCAGGATAAACAGTACAAGGATTATAATTGTTTTTAAATAGTACTATGATATCTACCCGAATGTGATGCGGGCCTAAACTGATGGTTTGCTACTCAATGCAATTCGGACCCATTAACGCTTTGCTACGTTTCGTTTTATGCAATGCGAAAAATATTCTTTCGTCATATGGTAAAAAAGTGCAGATGAACAATTACATTTACGACTCCAACTTTTTTAAAGTTTTGACTAAATGCATTAATTTTTAAAATACCTTCACAATGAACTCCAGTTTTGATAACTATTATAACCTCAAAACATTATTTACAAATTACGAATCCTTGGCTTCCAGATGAAAAAAGTGCTAAAATATTATTCTATTTTAAATCAAAAAACTAATTTGAATTATTATTAATGCTGGCTAGACGCGACTTTAAAAAAAAGCATGTGACAGGTCAATCAATGTATGGAAAGTGATTGTTATGAAAATTATAATTATTTTTAGATTTTAACTTATTATACGAATAATACTTTTTTAGACATATTTCATAAATACCTATAAAATTAAAATATAAAAAAAAGTTGTTTACACTTTTTTTACTTTATTAATAAATTATTATATAATAATATATCGTTATATTATAATTATTACAATAATATATATCATAATTTCTATGCTATAGTTATTCTTTTTAATATTAAACATGTTAAAATAGGTTATAAATATCGATCGCCTGTTTCTTATAGATTTTTTACCATTTTCATTTATTTTTGGAAGATAAATCAAAAATATATATTGTAAGTTGACTAAAATTAAATTGCTATATAGCCAGATTCTGAATTGAGAATTTAAAGTTAAGCACATCTCAACCTAACTTAAACCATCTTAAACGTCAATTTTTTTTGAAGGTCAGCAGTTTGATAACACTTGGACTTTTTGCCATGTGAAATGTAAAATACTTAGTTATTGAGAATAATCAATTGAGAGTTTGAACTTTTCTCGTTTCAAAAACCGGCTGTTTATTTCAAAATTTCTAAACTGTTTTAATGAAATTTATACGCTATATAAAATATTTAAATTAGAAGCTAATTTAAATAAAACAACAAAATAAAAACTATTTGTGAAGAATAAGTGGACTCTTTAGAAGCCCTTAATTAGACTAACATAAATTATATGATTATGGTATTTCAACGAAATTACTTACATACAGGTAAATTTGATAACCCTCTTGGTTGAAGTCAGTTAATACACTAACGCTGGTTATGAAGACTTTAATTACCTCTTCTCTATATTTAATGAAAAAACATATCAATAAACTCATCCATTTATAAAAAAAATCAACGCTTCTTTACTACATTGAGATAACCAATTTATTTTTAATTAATATTATGTGTAACACATAAATAAACAATTTCAGTAACATAATTGTTGAAATATCATCTCAGTAATAAATTAAATCTAATCTAATGTAAGTTTTACTTCAGATATTAAATACTGCACGATATATATTGTATACAAACAAGGTACTCGTATTAACAGTTTTAAATAAATATTTTATTCACATCATTCTACTGTTGAATATATGGCAAATAATATTTATACTGCATTTTTCGAAGAATAAAATTCTATAAATGTCAACTTTAAAGGGAATAAGATCTGAGAAATTAATTTTTCGTAGATAAAATGTAATAAGATCTTTTATCTACATGTTATGTGAATATAAACTTAAGATCGACCGTTGTTCCAGCTGTTCATAAGTAGCCATTATGTAAAATATCAGGCTCTTTTGCCGACCGTAGACAAATAACAGCTTTCCTAAATACATATGTTCGAATTTCAGAAGAGTTTCAGCCACTTATCTTGGGATTTCAGCAATATATGTAACGTCGTTGATACGTAATATAAATCAAGATACGAACACTCATATGATATTCCGTTGTTGTTCCAGACGGGGTCGGCGTCCGAGGAATCACTCAAGCGTGGCCTGAGCCACAAATGCGCTCAGCGGGAGACTGTGTCCGCTTGCATAGCTCACGAGCTTGTCGGCTATGTGGACAGAATGCTGAGAACCGCTTCGGTACAACTCACCGAAGACGCTATGATTGTCGATGAAAGGTACATAACTGAAATATATTTTGAAAACCAATGAAATAACATTGTGACCATCGCAATCGAAAACTATTATGATTATTGTAAAAATCTTGCATAATTTCTTCAGCTACGAAGTGACATAAATATATATTTTTTTTATATTAAAAAGAGTATAAACACAAAAAGAAATCTAATAAAATCCCTTTTTGGCTATAACAAATCCCAGAAATGTGATACTGTTTTTTCATTTTGAAATATATCTTTTTTTAAAGTTGTATAAAACTTATGGAAGGCTACTAAAGAATGTAGGAATTTTATTTAAAACTATCAGTCGCGGTACAAAATATGATTTTATTGAATAATCCAATTGAAACCATCAAAGAAGCCTTCCGATTGCTTCATATATTTTTTCTTCTATTAGTAAAAAAACAGAAAAGAAATCCTTTTACGGTCTTGGCAATGATAGGTTTTAAAAATAAATTTAATTTTCATAAATATGTCTTCCATGAAATGGCCGATGAGGTTTTTCACTTTGTAAGAATTTCATTAAATGACAAGTAGTTAATTACCTAAGACATTTTACGTTTACTGGCTCGACAGACGTTGTCCTGTCAAATACCTTGGAAAAAAGCAATTTCCCAAACAACTTTTCTAATTTTCCTTTTCGTAAGAACCTTATTCGGACTACTAGGGAGATTTCAACAATAAAATCGGTCAAAACCGGTTACGTCGTTCTCAAATGCTCTCAAGCGTTTACCAAGAAGTCTCATCTTTATAGCAAAGGATGAAATATATTAAAATGACTGTTTTCGATTGTGGGGGTTGGGAAACTTTGGCAAAGGCCATTTACAAGATGGGAGACCACAAATTGACTCTTGAACTCCTTCGCGCTTCGGAAGACAAATTTAAACTGACGGTTTTATCTTACCTACTGTCGTTAACACCAACCAATCCGCACGGGGCCTGCGCGTATCTTTGCCCATTCTTCCTATTTGATTCAAACTGATTTCATCGGGAAGAGGTATAACGGGTCCGAGCAAACTAACACAATGGTAGTGAATTAAACTAGGCTGACTAGGTTTGATAAGTAAATTTATGGTAAAAGAATATATAACCGAAAATTAGGTTACATATTAAAAAAAACACTTAATGAGATACCACGTTACTGGGTTTTCCTGCAAACTTACATACCTATATATTTTATATTACGTACATATTTTAAAAATATTTACTTAATGCGCAACTAAATTTCAATGATAAACGTTTGATAAATTTTAAATTAAAAAAGTAATAATAAAAAAGAAATGATATTATAGATCAGAGACAAATTGTTTGGATGATAATGTTATTATAATATATATAATATTTATTTACAAAAACACACACAGTTCTCTTCTCCTACATTTAGATAAAGACTAAGACAACACTGTTGGAGTTGCGGGCTCAGCGACTACGTCTGAGTTGCCGGGTGCCACTCCCATCCAAGGATATTCCAGGGTTATAAATGAGTAGGTTTTAAAGGGCGGAGCTCTTTGACCTGCTTAGTCAGACATATTGCAATATCCCTTGTTAAAAAATGGACAACACTGTTAATTAATTAAAATTAGTGAAAAAAAAACTATTTACCTCATTTACGTAAACAAATAAATTGTCAGTTTATTGATTAAAATACCAAAAAAATGAACAAAATAAAAATACATATACAGAGCAATGAAAATGGTCAAACCAATAAATCTTCGTAAAAAATTAAGTATGGATGTGAAGTTCAATCATTCGATTGATTAAATTTCACAACCAATAACCGATTTTGATTTATTATTAGTTATAACGTAAACCGATGCTGTAACAGATTCGTTGTTTTACCATCCTTGCTAGCATATAAATAATACCCACAATATAACAAGGAATAGATCAATTTCATATTTAAGAGTATCGAGCTATTAAAGTAAATGTAATATATATATTTTTTTAATTCAATTTTTGATAATGTTAACTAGAAAATCATTTTCAACAATCTGCTAAATAAACAATACAGTAAACCTTTATAGCATTTAAAATAATTACAAGTATAATAGCCGGTTTTTCATTGTTAGGCTAAAGCAATTAATTAGAGTATAAACTGTGAGCTTTTAACTTTTAACATAGACTTGAGTACCGTATCAAAGTTAAAGTGATTTCTTACAAGTAATAAGACCAAAGGCGCTTTTGCCGATTAACTTTATTTTACTAACCGAGTCGAATTTTTAACAAATAATATTACAGTTACTTTGATTGCTTATAATAATTATAACGAGGCATTCAATCAATTGTAACGTTAAGTACAACATAATTTCAAAGAAAAGTTCATATATGGCTTCCCGTTCCTCAAATAGATCGTTATTGAAATAATTTATTTGAAAAATAACTTTCAGTCCACGGCTTCAACTACGTGTTAGGCTTTTTTTATTTAGCTTATTTGTAACTATATCATATTTTAGCTTGATTCTTCCAGTTACTATTTTGTAAATAAAGTGGACTTACATTTTTTTTTATGTTTTACATAGATGATTTGTTACATGATCTTTCAATATTAGCTGAACTTCTTTGTTTTTCCATTTTAAAAAATAAAGTAGAAATAAAAGATAAAATGTTACTCTTTCTGCAGACAACGGGCTGGTAAATAATAGTATGAAATAACAAGTAACAAATATCAATGCAATATTTTTAATTTTCTTTATATCGTTCCTCTCTTTCGTGTAGTTATAATGAATCTTCTTTATATAATATTAAAAACCATATCGATTTCCGTTTTGTGGTTCATTATAAATTAAATAGAAGTCAGACACAGAGAGTGACAGAATAAGAAACTAAGTTTGACTTAAATTTATACTATGTAATTAATTGTTATTAATCTTAATCTGGTCACGACTGTTACAAGTTGTTATACATATACATAATGTTATAACATAAAATTTCTCAGAAAGTGGAGCTGTTAATTATAAATTATAGTACCTATTATAACATTAACACTTAGAATTAATTGGTATTTTTTCACACATGAATTGATGCTTTTATAAGGACTAGAAACAAGACATTGGTAAAATATTACGAAAATTTACTTTTTTATATATGCTTTGCATCATTGTAAAAGTTAAAGATTTACGGACAGCATAAGCTCGTACGCACAGTTAATTGTTTCATATCATATAGCATTATCGTGTGGATACTGCAAAATAAATGCATAAGATTTCATCCCAATATGTAGACTATGGACAAATGGACTCTTTTTTTATACTTTATAGCAGAGCTTCTCTAACTGTGCGTCGCGACGCCCTGGGGCGTCGCGGCAATGGCCCAGGGGCGTCGCGTGATGATATATCGATGAGACTAAGTCAAGTGATCGCCGCATGCATACTGTCAACGCGACGCGAACGCGGACATGTGTGATATATTTAACAAATTAAATGATCTTAATAAGTGTTTGCAGGGAAACAATACTCACATCCTGCAATTGGCAGATAAAATTACTGGGTTTCAGAAGAAGTTACACTTATGGAAGAGAAAATTAGAAGATCAAGTAATTGACTATTTTCCTGCTTTACAAAGTATTCTACTAGAATAATCGATAAAAATTCTTGATCCTTCCTTAAAAATAATATTTACACAGCACTTGCTCTCACTTAGCGAACACTTTGAAAAATATTTTTCCGATAATCTAGAGCAATGCGACTGGGCTTACTAAACTGGAGCCCAGTTTTAAGAAACTATGCTCAGAAAAGCAAGCACTTCCATCTCATTAGAGCCAGCCAGTTAGTTACATCTCTTTTTTTATACTTATGACTTATGTTTTGAATTTGTTTTCATTTATTAAAAAATATAAAAGTCAAATTCGTGTCTTCCTGATAACCTATTACTAGGTTAGTACATACAAAAACTGGTTAGTATTTTTGGGGACTGCGTTGAGGGGCGTCGTAAAAAAATGGCAAAGACCCAAGGGAGTCACAGTACAAATAAGTTTGGGAAGCCCTGCTTTATAGGTTAACACTTGACTACGATCCCACCTGATGGTAAGTGGTGATGAAGCCTTGGGTGGTATAGCGCATTAACCTAGAAACAGTCTAGACTATAATTTGTTAAGCACAACATACTTACTTTAATATATATTTTTTGTATATAAAAATTTAGACAACCCTACAATATTTAATAAATTATTAAAAGCATTTTAATTAATAAATGTTGGCATAACATATATTGACTATTGATTAACATATATTGACAAAGCAATATCTCCATAGCTTATATTACTCGTATTGTACGAGACGCCAACGTCATCTGCTCTACTGACCACCGACTTGTCATCACTGAATTGCGTCTCCGCTCTTAGCTGTGTTTATGGCAGTTGTAATACCTAGTCTTCTATATATCTGAAAGGTGGCCTCTAAACCGTAAACGCATTGTTGCATTGGAGAGGTTATCATGAACATACTCGTACGCTGGTCAGGCCGCGTACGCAATACAGAATTTTACAGCGGGCCAATGTCGGCGAAATAGAGGCATATATAATGCGAAGACAGCTGCGATGGGCCGGTTACATCTCCCAGATGTCAGACGATAGAATATCAAAGCGTTTAATGTGAACTACAACATGGCAAGTGAAAACAGGGTGGTCAATTGTTACTATACAAAGATGTACTTTAACGACACATGAAGCGCTGTGATTAAGACTCGTCACCATTAGAATAAACTGGCAGAGGATCGGATTTCATGGAGACATATCGTGAGCACTAAGGTGTTTGAAATTAAGAGGATGCAGAAGGAAGAACTCGATGCAAAGCGAGAAAAGCTCAAGGCCGGACCACTTGTGGCCATACTTTATAATTATGTCGGAGATGTACTGATTCGTAGCGTATATGGCCGCACATGCACTGTTATGTCAGTCACATGTTATGTACACACAAACGATGTTCTTAAAGTTGGATGCTAGTCGCCGTGACCAAATACGGTCGGGAGAGTTATATATACACATTTACTCCTACATATTGCAATGCCATTTTAGGACGTCACATACATACCTAAGATTGAATTCGATCTCAGTGTTTGTAATATAACATGCACTAATGTTTTGACTTTGACTTGAAAATACGAGAGTGATATGTACCTACTTATGTGTATTGAAGCTTCTCTTCTAAATTTCTCTTACTTACTTATATTCATTAATAATTTCAGTAATGGCGCAGGGGCAGAAATGGCTGTGAAGACAGAATCATTAGCAAGAGCAGGCAACTCTTTAGAAGACCAAGCTCAGCAGTTGATTATGGACAAACTCATGGTATTCGCCACGACCAGGTCATTGCGGTACAAGTTGTTGGATAATGCTGATTTGGTGATTGCAGGGAGAACTGAAAAAGATGGAAGTCTTGGAGTCGGTAAGTTCTCTAGAAGCTTAAAATAAACCACCACTAAAAATATAGATCCCAAAAACTTTTCTCATATATAAATTATTCCTAGTTGGAGCAAACTGGACAAAGTTTGTAAATTGTCAGTAAGTGTAGGAAATTTGCGATCGGTTTAATTGGTGAATCGGTTTATGTCAAAGTGGTTTAAAATTTCTATAAAGGGTAATTCAAAAAGTAATTTCAGTATTCCACTTTAGGTACTCTTATACTATTTTTCCAATGTAGTTACTTTTATACTACTACAAAAAATTTAAGTTTGCATGATTGTATTTATTATGACTGAAAAGATAATTGAAGGGTAAATTTTGTTAAGTTGGTCAAATATATTTATGTCATTAAAAGCCCAAAGTAGTCCTAACGTTCTGCCATCTACGCAGGCACAAAGAAAGAAAGAAGAAATTCTGTGCGCTACTGCGTCAAAGTGAAATATTTTCCATTATGGCATTGTGAATGCTGATTTGATATAATAATTAAATAATTATTTTAAATAATAGATTATTTCAAAGTTGCCCTTATAATTTTCCAGGTGTATCGTTGAAGGCGCCTAAGCCTATTGAAACAGGCAGAGCACGTAATAAGAACATCGGACCATTCCTAGCAGCTGCAGCCATGAAGTTCGGCCTCCTTGGTGCACTGACCTTCAAGGGTCTCACCCTGATGGTGGGAAAGGCTCTTCTGATCTCGAAGATTGCGCTGCTTCTGGCTACCATCATTGGACTGAAAAAACTATTTTCTCATCAGGTGAAAGACTAGTTATAATGCACTAGAAGAAACGATTGGTCTCTTTCATCTTGCTTTTCTATATTTTTACCTTTTTAAAATATTCTAATAGTTATTTTTTTTGGAAATCACTTTTCTAATAAATAACAAGAGAACGTTCAATAATATTGATAGGTTAGAGCGAGGACATTTCATCATGATTTTGTTTTAATAAGTATATATCACTCAATGAAGGATCATTTTTAAGTCACCATAATTTTGCCGCATAACGGAACCACCTTTGGTAATTTCTTTTGACAACGTGATAGTAGACCCAGTGCTCTTCTGGTAGAGTCTATAACATAATATTTGAAATTAGGACTTACTTTAACATATCTTATTCTACCTAAAATGTGTACTTATACCTATTTAATATATTGTTAATTGCTTACGATTAGGCTGTCATGAACATTAAATTCGAAAAAGCTCACTCTACCCTATTCTTCTTTCAACCTCTTCATGATTTAGATATCATTCGGGAAATTAAAAATAATTATACATGCTGGTTTTCAGATTGATCTTGCATGAAATCGTAGATTTGGTAAATTATCGACAGTACTTAATACATACACAGATAGATATTCTTTATTGTAAACACAAAACAAAATACAATTATAATGCGAAAATAGGGAAGTTACAATTGGCGGTCAAGATATAACATTCATCATGTAGGTTAAACAAATATTCATAGGTACACAAATAACACAGTATATCGCCTTCTTTAAAAAAAAAACTTAACTGCGTGAAAACAAAAAAAAAGTGAAAAAAATATGTAATTATGTTCACTATAAACCAAAAAGAAAAAAAAAACAAGCCCAGTAGTTTGGAATGTTATTAAGTACTACTGAATAACTGCTCCATAGAAATAGTTTTAAAATCTATACACACATTAAACATACACGTATCATAAAAAACAAAAGCGGAATAGAGGATCAAAAGTCGGGACCCATGTAATTTAAATGTGTCGGCAACATTGTCATTTCATTGAAGGAGTTTATATCGTGAGGATTATAAAGCAACTTGCAGTGGTCTACACTAATGATTTATTAGTCTCTCTAGAGACGTCACTCGGCTAAAAAGCTTGAACTTTAGCAAAAATTCGCGAACTTAAATCAACCACAACTCGGTCCAAAGTAGTTCTTGGCACTTAAAAGCTTAATGATTTGCGAACGGCTTACTATATCTAAAAACAGTCTTCGCGCACATCTAATATTTTTGAAAGACCACCAACAATATCCCACACTATAGGGAAAGTGAAAAAATAAAAAACCATCCCACTTTGCATGTAGGGGAGGTACTCTAAAAAAGAATTTTGATTACTGTTATGTGTTTAGTGACACTCGCTAGGTTAAATCAAATCGATTGGCGTATAAATCATCAAAATTGGCCAAGCCGTTTGGTCTCTCCAATGCCATATAAGGACAAACATACATACATAGACTCATAAACACATTACCCTCCTTTTCATTGCGCAGTCGGATAAAAAGAGGTTTTTCTATTTATATTTATTTTCGATTTGAATATGTAAATAAGCAGAAAACAAAATAAGTAGTCTACTAAAACTGTGTTTTTTACAATTAGGGCCATTTAAATCAATTATGAGTAGCTCGGTGGCGTAGTGGATAAGCGCCGCGGCCCGCGATCTTAGTCGTTAAGCAACTTTCGCCAGGGTCGGTCACGGGATGGGTGGCCAAACAATTATTATCTCGAGTTACTCCGTGCTTCGGAAGGCACGTTAAGCCGTTGGTCCCGGCTGCATTTGCAGTCGTTAATACCCTCCAATCCGCATTGGGCCAGCGTGGAGGGTCATGGCCCATCCTCCTTAACCATCCATAAGGAAGGCCTGAGCCCCTGCAGTGGGGACGTAAAAGGGATGGAGATGATAATGATGTAAATCAATTATTCGAATTCAGTGTCAGTACTTACAATTATTTAAAAATAATTCATCATCATTATTCCATTCATATCCTAACCTCACTGCTGGGGCAGGTCTTTTCTATGAATGGAATCAGATAGGGAGAATGGGCTATAACCCACTACGCAGGTCCAGTGTGGATTGGTGGCTGTTATCGCCTGCAGATGTAGCCGGGATAAAAACGCTTAACGAGCCTTCTGAAACAGAGTCCGAGATAATACATTTTTGATCACACGTCATATGACCGCCTCTTGCGGAGCTCAGTAATTTTGTTCTTTTGTAATTGGTTTTACTAAAAAGAATACTTTACTTTTCTGTAAAATAAACAACCTAGAACAGTACTGCCATCTATTGGCAGTAAAATAAATTAAGCCGGAACTTTCTACTTTAATACCCCAATAACATTAAAGGTTATCAGCTAAAGTGGTATTAAAGTTAAATTTTAAAGCTTTAACAGTATCACGTACTAGCGATAAAGCTAAGTGATATGTTTCACAGGTTAAATGCTTCGTTTTATAGATCAGTAGTAACGAACTCCTGTATCCGGCTTAAAACAAATGTAATAATAAAGGACTTCTGACAAACAATTAGTAAACAAACTCAACATCACGGCCAGTCTTGCGGATTGATGAATGTTAACAACTGCAGATGTAGCTGGAACTAGTGGCTCGAGATAGTAAATTACGGTCACCCATCCTATGACTGGCCATTATTAAAGTTGCTTTACAACCATATCGCTCCACTACCTTACTTAAATTATGTGGCTTGGTTGTATTAAGTGGACTTATAAAAGGAAGAAACTAGAAAAATAATATTTGAAAATGAGAACAAAAGTGCGTTATTTGTTGATAAGGTTTGTCTACAAAAACTAATACATGTAGTATTCGTTTTTGTAGACTTTCCAATTAGTAACCTACTGTAAAAAGGTTAATTAATATACTATTATTATTATATTAATATTAATGTTGATGTAATAGACTAAGATATGCTGAAATTTTATCCCTGAATTCTCACGAGAACAGAACAGTGTACCGAGTATCGAGAATAAAATTGCAGTTCATTTTGGCATTGCAAAGCTTTTATTTTAGTTCTTGAAATACTCATTTTCGATTTTTTGCTGTTTTGAGATTCAACTTCATCATCATCATGAGCAACCCTTTTACGTCCCCACTGCAGGGGCTCAGGCCTTCCTTATGGATGGTTAAGGAGGATGCGCCATGGCCCTCCACGCTGGCCCAATGCGGATTGGAGGGTATTAACGACTGCAAATGCAGCCGGTACCAACGGCTTAACGTGCCTTCCGAAGCACGGAGTAGCTCGAGATAATAATTTTTTGGTCACCCATCCCGTGACCGACCCTTGCGAAAGTTGTTTAACGACTACGATCACGGGCCGCGGCGCTTATCCACTACGCCACCGAGCTACTCCTAAAGTTTATTATATTTTATCAATTTCGCATTCAAGACGCTTTACTGAAAAATATTGAAATAATGAGAAATGGCATTCCAACCTATGACCTTTCGCGATCTGATTGTGGGTTATCCCCTATCTAAGGGTGCCAGGGACCAAGTGGATTTTTCAAGCATTTTTCATTAAGAATACTTTTCAGTATAACACTGTGAATGCGAAATTGATTAAATTTAATAAATTTTCATAATTATAGAAATTTTAAATATTTGTAAAAATATTTCTTTCGGCTGTTTGGGTAGATTGCTTGAACATTGATGAAAATATTTTTCATAAGAATGTTTTTCAGTATAGAATTGTTAAAGCAAAATTGATAAAATATAATAATGTATTACATATATACATATTCCTCGAACTAGATCGGGATACTACCATGAGTCAATCACCATTAAGTCAGTAGCTGGGCTATGAAACAAGCTGCCGTCTGCTATTCTTCTTCTTTACTATTGGCACACTGCCTTTCTCTCCTTCTTTCCCTTTCTCTCCAAATGTTAAACGAATCAAAGGTTGTCTGAAAGAGATCACTTTTAGCGATAAGACCACCGACGATATTGTTAACTTAATATTAATAATTATGGGTGAGCAATAAAGTTTCTATCAATATTATTACAAAAATATCATTTTTTACAGAAAATTACATAAAATATGTCAATTCGTTTTCATTTGTCAGTGTCAGAACAAAGCGAAACCGATTAATTCCATGCGAGTTTATTTTTGTATAGAACGAATATTCAATGTTACTTTTCTGTGACTGAATCGTATTGTTCACGTTTAAAATTTTCTCAGATATATTATTGAAAAGCAACAATGAAGATATAGATTTCTTTTTATCAGAGATACAAGATAAAAGAGAAATGTTTTGATACAAAACCCAAAATATTTTTTACATTCAATGTCCCAAATATTGCCAATTATATATAATAAATATATATATCAAATGTGTCAAGAAAATATAATAATAATGGAATATAAAAAGACATTTACAGCAACATTTATATGAAAAGTATTATGATATTTATTACACAAAAGAGCCTTTGTAAATATTTATTTGTGTTCGATCTATTCTTGATATGATTCTTCGCATTTGTATTTCAATGACATTACACATTAAAGACGTTGAATTCCCAATACATTAAACTTTGATCAAAATTTCAGATAAATATTGATTATTGGTTTTGATACCCAATGACACAATTCCATATTATAATACATCCACTAGATAAAGTACTATTTATTTAAATTCTATTTTTTTATATATGAATCGGGACAAACGCAAAAGATATGCAACCTAAAAACTGAATATGGCTTCTCTGCCGCCCTTACAAAATCCGCCTGCTAACGCACAAATTGCCATAAACATTTTACAAGCACACGAGCATGTGTATCCCTTTTTTTGCGTAATATTTATTTGCTGCTTGTTAACAAATGCATAATCGTCTAACTCTAATATTAATTATTTTTAATTACTACGTTTAAAATATTTTCTCTAATTACTAGTAATAAATGCGCTACACGCGTTTGTTATTTTTCTATTCCTATCAGTGTACCGATGGTACGACGTACTATTATTACAACTGTCTTTCAAAATTCTGTGCGACCCTATCCGGCATACTGGTAGTATAGGCAGAGCAAGCTTCTAGCATAAAGTCCGAAGTTTACCGATACAAAACGTCAAATTTACCAAATTTATTTTCATCTGACTGCAGAAACAACTGTGTGTATTATCAGGTTTCCACAAAATAACATATTTTTTTCCAACTGAACAAATTACGTGTAAGTTGATACTGTACACATCATCGAGTTGAATTAATTATTTTCTTTCGAATTAATTGCTTCAATTTTTAAGAACCTATTGAAGCTCATATTATTAAGCATTCGCGGAACTCTTCGAAGATCCACCAAATCTTTAATTCGAGCTTGTTACTAAGTTCGGATTTAATTAACAATTACATGAAACCGTTTCTTTCATTCTTAACAAAAGGATAGTTATATTATTAAATTTCAGAGTCCAGTTCTATTTAGTCATTCAGCCTAATTTTTTTTTTGTTGAGGCTTTATTTATGCAAAATATTATAATTCCTTTTTTTCTAATAATGATTTTATGTTATTTTTGAGTTGAATATTGGAAGTTTGGTAATTTGTAGAGGCTAATTTCATACATATCTGTTATTTAAAAAAATATTATGGACACAAAAAATAATATATCAATATAATTAGATGAGGAAAGGAGGACGCATCGCGGCTGAATACTAACAAACATTAGAATATCAAATTTATACGTTTGAAAAATTCGCTTATTACCTTAAAAATTTACAGTCTTGAATAGAAAGAGATATAAACGTAGATGATGTGTAAACCGTATGTAAAACCCTTTCTTGTGACTACCTCCACTATTTGTAATATATACCTAACTCCCCTTTTACCATGATGCGAAATAGCGTAATAATTTAAAATAAAATACAACATAAAGGGACTCTCATCACACACAAAATTATGTAGGTAATTAAAAAATGTTTCAATGGAATATAATTAAATATGAAATAAATAAAAGTCGTCATTTAAAGTAGATCATTGAAATATAAAAAATAGGTTTTATCAACGCCATCAATAACAAAATGGTACGAATGTTATTTTACATATACTTTGAACTTCACAAATTTCCTAGAATTATAGGAAGATGGAACCCAATTTTCCACTGAATGAATGAAATAATCATTCCAATTCAAGTCCTTTTCGTATCCGTACGTAGATCAATGGTGTTCGCAATTTACTGATCAATATATCCTCTCAGATTTATTATCTGCCTTTTGAATAAAAAGTTATATATTTAACATTGTCATACCAAATCAGTTGCAACATCAAACATTTAATTTATATTATAGAAACACTAAGTGTCTCAGTCTATTAATTTAATTATTTTTTCGATCCAAGAATAATATTCTGTCGTACTAATCAATAAATTCCGCTATGTAAATGAGAGTCACTACTTCACAATTTATAAAAAAAAACTCAATTTATCGAAAAATTAGGTCGATATAATATCAGCTACCCCTTTTAAAATTGATATGTCTTCTCCATATATACATATATATGTATATACATACACTGCGGCATATTGCAGAGCGGAGGCCTTTTTAGTACCTAATTTCGAATTTTCTATATCATACTATTTATGTTATGTACTTGTAATTTGGTGCTAAATAAATACTTTTCTATTCTATTCTATACATATTATCCGACAGTTTATACTACACCAAAACAAAATAAAATAGTTTCAAAGTGTAAATGTACATGTACTATATATTTAAAGGATTAAAGTGCGAATACGTTTCAGGCTGTCATCAAAAAGGAGTAACTCAAAACACTTGAATGCATCTCGATGGGTGACCAACGCGTGGGGGCCTAACCACAAGCTATAAATAATCTACGAGCTTGTAATATCGCCATCGAATAAGGGACGATAGATATAAAAGCCTATTTGGAAAAGATTTATGGAATGGAATGATTGAGCGTCTATGTTCATAAGCTAACAAAATTAACTATCATCAGAGAACAGAAGAAAAATTGAGGTTAAAAAATTGAAGTAAATAAATTAATATTTACTGAAAAATAAGATAAAATGATTCCGTTCACTGTTGATGTTTATGCCAAAAATATATTAATTAATAATGTTATGTATCACGTTATAGAAATGTAAATAACACGATTAATTTATTATTTATTTATTTATTTGTATAGCTAGATGATTAATCTTTGTACTAACTTGTACAATATAATATTGATTTCGCATTTATACAAAGCAGAACTATGTGGATTAATAATTTATACTGTCGTATTAATTGTGCTAACAATAATGTTTATGACAGATTAAATGTTTTTTTTTAACTAATGCTTTATTAATTAACCTTTTCTCTGGTATTGTTTACCCAAATATAATAGTCGTCAGTATTTAATAGTGCTAATTTCGCATGCAACATTAACTCCAATGCATTCATAAATTTATCCCACTCAACTCGCAAATGGGACAATACATACCATCTTAAAGCGGATGCATATTTGTTACATTTAAACTAATACCTACAAATATAATCTGATATTTTTGAAATTTGTATATTTCAAACGTAAATCAATCAATATTATAATAAATGTGTAGGTATTAGCAGCGGGGTTATAGTAAACCATAGTTAGTATCGTTACTGTCAATAACGATACCACACAAAAAAAAAGCACTTCCCAATCTTTAATATACCTGTAATTTTTTAATCAACTGACATCGGAGATGATAAAGAATATCCATAAACACATTGCAATAGTGATATCTAATTCCAAAAGGTTGATGGTAAATGATGGTAATTTTAGTTAATAAACCTACAGTTTGTTACTATTGAGTTACTACTGAATTACTATTGAACATGCGAATATAAAAAAAAATATCTTATACTAACGATATAAACCATAGGAATAAATTTGTGAACTGATTGAAAACCTTCCCATGTAAAAAGGTCAGACAAATAAAATAAATGCAGTCAAGTCGCGATCGTTTCACAGAATTTGTAGAGTAACGTTCGTAGACAAATAGCATGTTTGTAGACTGAATTTTTATTAAAGAGATTAGTAAGAGAAATGAACTAAAGAATAGTGTCGATTTCAAAATTATATTATCGCTCTTTAAGAAAAAAGCCTTAAAGTTCACAAGTCCTCGAGACGGACCTAGAACTGGTGAATTATTCAAGTTTTTATTAATAAACATCAGTATAGCATTATGAATGCATAATTGATCAAATATAAGATCGAAAATAATAGGATGTAGAAGTAGGGGAGGGCTAACATACCTTGTGACGCTCAGTTCCTTTAACCTACCTTGCAAAGAATCAAAGGAGTGAAGATATGGGAATAGGATGAAATTAAACAATTAAAGATTATTGATATTGATTGATCATCGCTATCTTCGGTCAAGACATTCGTATAAATTAGATATCAAACTTCACAAGGTAAGTTCGTTTGATTATTAATTACCTATACTTCATATCTCTCCCAAAGATGCAGATGTTCAGAGCATCGATTTTTTTTTCCAAAATAAAGAAGCGTTCTGCTTCTCTCCAAAGTTTAATATCTGAAATTCTAAAGCAATATCTGATATAATAATGTTCATTACACGAATTATTACTGTACTAGTAGTTATAATTTAACTACTTTTATTATTCAAATCTTGTGCTAAGAAAATTGAGTTTGTTGACATAGCCTGATAATGAATTTATTGATATACAATGTACTCTCACTAATGGATTCTCTATTATAATAAAAGTATTTGTCCAATCTGCAGCTTTTCTAACAACTTATAATATCTGCCTGGCATCAAAAGCAGCAAATAACGTACGTAAATAACGTACTATGAGAACTGATTACACTTGTATCGTTATATGAAATAAGCTTAATTAGCATTGCAGTAAACAATATTTTTCTCATTACAATATTGCCATAATGGTTTTAAAAATAATAAGCTGAAGTGATTTAATATATTTAAGAAATATTCAATACATATCAAGTGAAGTCACTAAAATGCCTCACGCTAATGAAGCCTACTGAGAAGGGATAGAATTATCTAACTTCTGCGGTGATGGCGGATTGCGGCAGCTACAGTGGTATCACTGGGGATTGCAGGGAATAATGATTTCCCAGCTTGAGCCAACCGCTGCATGCGACGCCCCCCTGGTGTTTAGAGTGTAAGATCTACGTAATTAGATATACTTACGGCGATTCTTAGTAGATTTTATCTCTTATGCAGGTTTTATACAGGGCTATTTGTATTTTTCTTGCGTTTATTTTAATCACAGGCTTCCTTTCACTCTCAGTTTTTACTATCACAAACACTTTTTCGAGTTCTCTTTGAATACCACTATATTAATTGTATTTTTTCTCAGAGATACATCGATTACCGTCCAAGTAATATAATCACTATGCTGCCAGTTATCCTTTATTTATACAAAATTAAGAGAATCGGTCATTATGACTTTTTTAAAATAGAAGTGTAAAACCTGTTAATGCATCTAAATGCAATCAGCTTTACAATCAACTTGTGACAACCTTAATAAATAAATAAAATATTTGGATTCGATATCTCATATACTCTTATAGTCAAATTCCATTGCGTTATTATGTGACAGATAGCTATTTTCAACTCTTACTTTTATCATCGTTTCTATGATTTAGTTATTATTATGTTTGTTTACGAACTAAAATTACAAAAAATTCGAATTGTTCTTACAATTTTTGAAAAATCATATTCGTCAATATTATCTATGCATGCAGAAGCACTGTCAGGGTCCTACCTCCACTTCATTATTAACAATCGAAAAACGTGTTCTTTTAGAGTCGTATTAGGGTTTCGAAAATATATGAATTTTCGCTTTCGGAGAAACAGAGTAGGCCTCCTGAAACCTACCTTTCGTTCAGTTGTGTTCTCATCGTTTTTTATCTTACTTTTTTATCTTAGCGCGACAAAAGTAAACAAATACCACGACGTCTATGCCATCCTAATAAGCCATTGTGGTCAATTTCATACTAGTATTATGAAATATACAACTGTCTGTTATTTTATAAACAGGAAAATATATTTAATATTGAGACACTTTCATCCCGACTAATATATCTAATATAGCGTTTAAATATTCAGGGGGCTAATTTTATGAGGGCCATGATGATACTAATGTCGTTAACCCTTATTACTTCCGAGATAATTTTATTATTATTATGCAGTTGAAGGGGCTTTCAGTAATTCGGCTGGTTGGCCAAACCGCTAAATATCTTTCATACGTTCATAAGATTTATTTTAAAAGTAACATATACATATATAACAAGATAAATTTCTACAAATATTTTTTTTAAAGTTGAACCATCAAATTTAATGAATTTAAGTATGCACTCCAAAATACTATTTGTTTATTGACATCAACAAAATTTACATAAAATCATTCACAATGATATTTTATAGATAATCCTATAATATTTCACACATCAATGACTCGAGTTTCTATTAAATGTTTGACAGATTTTTATAATCATATGTTTTTCTTATCGTCTACCGTAGTTGAAAATTAGTTAATATAATTTACTTGACCTTTTTTTAAAGTGAATAGGTTTCAAACAGAACAGGCAGGGATACGTGGCTAGATAAAATTGGACGTGTCATTTCGTTTATTGGATCCCTAACGGAAATCTGTACAAAGACTCTGTTCAGATATTATTTCTACTTTAGGTATTCCTATGGCAGATAACCTTGAAAGGGTGAACGATTTTTCGTGATAAAAAATACGTTAGCGTTTCATCATAATATTAAAAATGCCTTTGGATTTTCCTAATATTTTCTTCATATGAGCTATAGGCGTGGAGAATATAGTTACTTTCACAATGATATTGATTTTATATTATATCGCTGTTTTCCCCTACTTCAGTCTCGTATATTGTATTCTTTGTCACAAAAATACCGTAAATGCAAATTTCATCATAGAAAATACTATCAAATTGTAACAGTAAAATTTATATATAAAATACAATCGTATTGAATCAAAATTTAATTGTATGTTTTTATAATTTTACAAGTAATTTATATTACTTTATTGATTATTTAATTACAAAAGATAGATAATCTTTTGCCTCACATAACTATATTAATCTTTAACCGATATTAACATTGGTAACTCTTATTGCAAAATGCTTAAAACCCTTTTTCTCTGTAAGTTGGTAATTAATATATTAAGTAATGCGTAAATATTAAAAAAAAATTTATTCATATTTAAAATGTACTCGTTTTGTACATTGATACAGTTTCCTACTATTTAAATACACAATTTGAAGCTTTTTCTAGTTTGCTCTTTTGATTATTTCGAACCCACGCCTGCCTACCTTCTGAACGACCGCTTAGCACACTTCTTCCCATTAGTTCCTATAAGTTTGCAAAAGTTTCAAGCCGAGGGTAGAAGGGTGGGAAAATGGGATAAGATTTGGCGACATGCAAGCACTGTTCTAGGGCCGGCCATGACGTCATAAAGTAGTAAAAATTCAAACACAAAAGTAAAAGAAACCTAAATATATTTTCATATTTTTATACAATACTGAATGATAGACATTTTATTTATTTAATATGCGAAAAGTCTCCCACTGTCGATTTGTGACCGGATAGTAGCTTATCATTCACAGAAGTTTATGACAGTTTGAGTTTGATTTCACTAATCAAAATATTGCAAACTTTTTAGTATTTTTTTTTGTTTATCCAAAAAAAGTGAATATTATATACCGTAACGAATACAATAATGAATTTTCTGCGCTGATTTAATTTTTTTCTGTATTATACATGAATCTTTACAGTTATTATTAATATTGCTTTTTTCTTTTATTAGAAGAAAAATCTCAAGTTTGAAGTATTCACCGATTTGAATCCACCATATGACTGGAATCAGTCGAAGAGGAATCTGGAAGGAGGAGTCATGGAGTTCATCCGACAAGGCGAAAGATGACCTTTTCATTGTTGCTAATTATTACGATTAATTAAAATTTGGAGACACAACGAAAATATTTTTTTCTTAGTAAATTAGTCAAAATAAATTATTACGAAGTAAATATTTAAGATATACTGTTTTCAAAAAATGCGCATGTTTCGTCACCATTTCTTATTCATATATTAATCATAAATTATTAAAAATAGGAATTTTGTGTTTTTAATTTAAATAGCTTTGAATCGATGTTACTGTGTGGGTGAATTATACAGGAACAAATCGCAGCCATTTTTATTAGCTGTCATGCACTCTGTCCCCGCGAGTTTTGATTTCACAAACTTGAGGGCAGTTGAACGCCATCTACCAAATGAGTAACATCGTAATACTCATCTGGACGACTAAATCCTTTAAACGTGTGTCTGCTTGTGTTTTCTGTTTGAAGTGATGTGAAAACTGCGGCTGCTATAGCGCATATTCAATATTTTTTATGCACATTTAGAGATTCTGTTGGTTTAGTTTTAACATTAATTATCACGTATAATGCTCATATTGTAATCTTTAATGCTCAAACAAGTAGGTGTTATATAAATAAGATTGTGAAAACTGTGCAGGGTACGGAGGAGACTCACGTGTATATTATATTGTTGTGTGGTTATGTTTCATTTTGACAAAGTTCATAGATGAGCGCCATTCCCGTACCTACCCTATATATTTAAATCATGTTATTAACCTGATTAGATAGAATTCAAAATTTTACTAAAGAACTTAAAATAAATAATAAATTGTGAACTTGAAAAATGATTAAAAATCCACTTTGTCCCTGGTACTCAAAGACGGTATCCCATCTTTGACTTTGAATTCGGCTAAAAAGGTATCATCATATTTCGCAACTGGATCTTGTCTTAATACTAAACAGTTTAGCGACGGAACATAATTCGAAGTATTGAAATTTATTATCGACTATATATGCAAATATTACAAATCACGTGGTCATTCTTCGGAAAAGTATTCCAAAAAGTTTTTTCATATCTTAATCTTTGTTCATTTGAAAAAAACATATTTTTTTTGTATGTATCAAAACTTTCTACTTATCAGCCCGTGTCACTACTTTTGCTCAATGTTCGTCGTGCATCTAAATCAAGTTTTATTTGCGACTTCATTCACGTTATTTTCGGAAAATTACTGTATTCTGGAAAATTCTAGCATATATCATACGCCCACAGACGCTGTAACTGGCTCAAAGGTTCGCTTGAAAACATATACCAGGCATATTTACGAAGTCACTTTCGCTTTTATAATGTTTTTGTATATTTATACATACATATACGACATTGTAAAATGGTGTGACAATAAAGTATTATTATTATTATTATTGTTATTATTATACGACTACCCACATTACCAGCATATGTTGATAATATAAAATAGTAACATTATATTTGATAACTAACTACGTATTTTCCTGCGACTCTTCCCTCGTCAATTATAGCTTATGTCACGCGCGAATGATATAGCTTCCCGCAGGTGAAAGATTTTTTTTATTTCAGATCAGTACTTCGTGAGATTATTTCCTACAAACAAATAAACTGCCATGCTATATGCACTCATATTCTTCCTTTTCCAATATACTTCTCTTCTACGTCTCAAGCAATAACTATTATAGTTCCATATTACTGAACAGAGCCATAGCCACAATCATAATTGCCTCTTCTAATATATTTAATTTTAATTTATAAATACTGATATATTTAAATAACGCTAGTGTCTGCATAGATAGAAATTCTCAAAGGGGATAAAAACACGAGAACGCCGACCCCATACCTCTTTGGAAACAGGATCCGACAGCCGAGCGTCCTAAATAATTTGCCAGTATGACTCTTTTTCTATCATATTTTCTTTTGTTGTTTTTTTGTCTTAAACTAAAATTGAGAAAAGTAGTAAAACTATAATTGTATATTATTTGTTTACATGATTTTTGTGTTATTCACTTATAAATAAAATGATAAAATAAATTACAGATAACCATAACAGCATGAAGTCTACAATCCAGCTAAAGTTATTTAATGTAATAATCAATGTTGATTATATTTTTCCTATCTCAGTACAAATGGACGTATTGCAGATCCCAGTCCCCTAACGCCTTACAATAGGCTACGGCATTTTTGCCGCAAAAGATCTGCGCTCATAAAATCATCGGGTAATTCTAAGAAAAAAATTATATTTTGTTCGACTTATAAATGTGTATTCTGCTACGAGAATTGAAGATTATATCTTGTTTGAAACTAAAATACATATACTTAGGTATTCAAAGTCAAGATCTAATTCGTTAACAGAGTTAAATATAACTTTAGGTACTTCATTAACTACAAAACTTTCTGCTTAAATTCAATCCATATTGACAAATAACGAGCAAAATATATAACTTTAAGCTTCCCAAGAAAAATAGTCTAGTCGGAGAACGAAGTAATATAAGGAGTTTCATTTTTCTTTTGAGATACCAAAAATACAGTATTTTTATATTACTCATTGCTTCATACAATAATATTTTTACTTACCAGTCCATATAAATATTCACTTCGTTGTTTTTTATCTCTCATTTTCCATTACTCTCTAGTAATAGTAACTTTAAAAACTTTGAAAAAGTGGCTACTTACTTAAAGAAGAACATGGATATAATATAACGAGAATTATTTCAAATATAATAAAATTTCAATGGCAATAAAGTAACTACTCGTTTACGGTATTCCAGACACGGAAAACACCTCTTTAGTTTGTATTACATCGACTTATTTTATTATATAGCCGCTGAATATGTTGTGCTTTGAGCCTTTAACTAATATTTATTTTGTGTTAATTATGTATTTAAGATTTTAATTTATTTATGTGTTACATTACACTGGGAACTGTAGATTTGTTTTTGTTAAGATTTGCGCTTTTACAATAACTATCTGTTCCTTGAACAGATAATAAAATAATGGCAGCCAATTACAGGAGTGAGAGGTGTTACCCCCGCTTCGTATTAGTTAATAATATAATAGAATTTAATGTACAACATGTGCTTCTTGTCAAGTGTTGGAGCTACATATGCACATATTGGTATTAAGTCCAATATATTGGTGACAATTCTGCTAACCCAAATTAAAATCAATTTAGCTATAATACAATCCAAATGTTTTTTGAATTGTAAAATTTTGATCATGTCTCCACATTATGAGGCTACTCGAGAACCTCACGATGTGAAAACGTGTTTGCTTGTCGATTAATTTCGACTTCTAGACATGTATCGGTTTACTCGTAGTTTACATTTTGCTCTAAGACCGAAACTTTGTCGCACTTAAGATTAAACCTAGCAAACCTCAACCATAACAAAAAGTTTTAGCCAAGGGTAGAATCACTAGTGTATTCAACTTATGAATATAAATATGTTGACTGAAACATCTAACCCTAGCAAAGACCAACTTGGATAGTCAAAATGGAAATATTCAATTCAGTGTTGCTAAAATGAAATCAGCCCCGAAATAATAAAAAGAACTCGACGTCGAGCGTAGATTTCAGATTGATTGAATCTCTATGCTATGACAGCTTTGTGTTGTCTATATATATTTTTTTTTTACAAAATGCTGATGGAGTTTATAATTAACAAAGTTAAATTAGGTAAAAACATTGTGTTACTAATTCATCATCATCAGCCCTTTTACTTCCCCTCTGCAGGGGCTCAGGCCTTTCTTATGGATGGTTAAGGAAGATGGGCCATGACCCTCCACGCTGGCCCAATGCGGATTGGAGGGTATAAACGACTGCAAAATGTAGCCGGGACCAACGGCTTAACGTGCCTTCCGAAGCACGAAGTAGCTCGAGATAATAATTTTTTGACCACCCATCCCGTGACCGACTCTTGCGAAAGTTGCTTGACAACAACGATCGCGGGCCGCGGCGCTTAACCTCTACGCCACCGAGCTACTTTGTTACTAATTACTAATTTACTAAATAGTTACTAAATATTCCATGAAAATATTAGTTATTTCAAACATTACTGAGCGTGACAAAAATTAAGGGAATTCTGCGATAATTGATTACGTAATGATCCATAAAACATTCTCCATCCATAACACATAATGTTTGAAATTTACTTTCTTGGGTTTGCTGTTAGGTCATTAGACGTTCTGTTTTTTCGGACATTATTTCAAAAGCACACAATGAACTGACAGCAAAATTGAAAGTTTTAAACGAATTTACATAATAAGTTTATGACTGTTTTCTACCATATACATATACATATTATTTATGTACTTTGATTAATGACGACAGCTAACCAAAACCTCTTTATTATGATGATAAGCTGTCAAGTTGTGGAATTTTAGTAGGACGTTACTCATATGATTAATTTATTTAGCTGTACGAGGAGCATCAAATAAAGGTCTTAATTCCAGATAACAATCTCCTAAAACTTTATTGGAGATAATATAAGATATTACGTTAATAAGTTTCTTCCTTCTGGATTTACTTTAAAAATATATATATTAATTGTTAGCTACCTTAAAGTCGTTTCCATCCGCGATTTAAGCAAGTACCTTTTCAAATCTTGGAAACTAATATTATTTGTTAAGATCAACTATTAACTATTATTATACTCATAAAACACTTCAACGTGTAATAAAACAAACTAATTATGTTATTATCTTTTAATTTAACTACGTGCTGAATAAATATCTTATTACAACAACACTTATCATTAAAAATAAATTATTATAATTAAATAAAGTCGACGGGCTCGCGCTTAGCAGTCTTTAAGAGATTAATTCTTATAAATTAAAGGTGGGCAACTCAGCAATGTTTTAATTTGCAACAACTATTATTAAAAGAAGATTTTATTAAGAAAATTTCACTGACTGGCAAATTAAAACATTACAACTGCTTTGTTTGTCAGACCACCACGCGAAAGAATGGATCAAGGCAGAAGCGTGGTGGCCTGACATAAACTAAAAAGGTTGCCACTTGATCCAATATTTAGAATTCGTTGTCCAATTATGTTTGAACCGGTTGCATGGACATCGGCGTTTCATACATTTGAGGCAAAACGTACATTGGCATTGTCATTGTAGGGGCACTCAATGATGGGGGTGATAGGCCAAATAGGACCTTGAAGTAGCGCGCGAGGTTCCATAAGACATTGGACGTCTCCGGTACCCTGTAGAACAACATTCGTCAATAACAAATCAAATGTGTAACAATTAAAATTAATTAACTAGGTGAGATTTTCAGTAATTGCTTTAACATGTTGCAGGATTTAAATTCTGGACCAAGTTATTTGTAATGAATCGAAAATAACACCATTTATTTAGAAATATACTTTAAATATTGAGACTGTATAGTACTTACGTTACGTTATAGCAATTACAGAATGGATGATACAGTACATAATAGGTATATATTATCATTTACCTATATTTACACAAAAACCCATTGATAACTATTGATACTCGTAGCTTATCAAACATACACTGCAGTGTCTTTTTAATACCACCACCTTAAATAAAGAAGTGCTACATCATCCGAAAAAAATAAAATATCTTTGACAATGAAAATTGAAACTTCATTTAATAGGGAATATTTTCCTATTATAACCAGGTAAATTGTGTAACACACCTCTATCGGTAAACATAAATTTATATATAAATGCTTTTGAGAAATGCCAAAATATTTTTGTCTTATTCTATATTATTCAATTAAGATGTTTTATTTTTATTCTTGGGTTTTAATACTCCCTTTGAGTTTTTAACGGCATTTGTTTTATCAACATTTTTACTCAAAGCGTGTTCGCTAACAGCTTCCTCTACACTTAAAAAACCATCAAACATTTCGAGACTCCATATAAGTATTTCATAAATAATACTGTAATACTTAGGAGGTTCTTTCGATTTCCAAGAACTTTTAATAACCGATTTGGCGTAGTTCTGAGCTTTTTCCACAATAGTATCCATTATGTTATAACTAAAATATTGTTCGAAAAACTCCCAAAGACCTCCGTTGGTACTTTCATCACTTCTTGCCTTGAAACTAATACTACTGTTTCGGAACCCAAATTCATCGAAGGTGTTGCTTCTTTTTATTCTTGACAATCTTTTAACGTCGGTTATATTCTCAAATCGTTTATTGTTTATTTTCTTTGGTATGCTTAATGATAGAATTGGGTGCTCTTCGATTACTACAATTGGTTTCCACTCAGTAGAAGTATTTAGCAAAGCGGTATTGGAAGCATTAGAACTAAATCGATTAATCGAAGATGACACAGAAGGATCTTTTCTAAAAGGTCGCATTCTATAATTATTTGGGTTTGGCTTAAAGCTATTGGGATTCACAAAATGCCTTACTTTCGGATAATAATAAGTATTTGGGTAATTGTGTTTATATTTCTTCGTTTTAATATATTCATACAAGTCCTTGTTGTGCTTTAGTCGTTCCAAGTTAATTTTCAGTTCAGTGTATTTCTTTGGTCTCTGTGGTTTTCTGTGCGTCATTTTTCTTTGGGCTATAAATCTCGGCTGGGGATTAAGTATAATTTTTGCTTGGGTAACGCTCTCTTGTGGTTCTGGCTCATAGCTTTTAGACTCTGTAGTGACGTCAGAATTCAAACCTCTGAACGTAGCAGGCATAGAATAAAAGACGTTAGCGATCGGGTCGACGAAACTCCTGAACGTACTCAAGACCGGTTCAAGGAGTTTGAGCAGCTTCGACTTACCGTCCCATCGCTCCGCAGCTCGCGTTGTGTTCATTAGCTGAAGTGTGGGCGCCTGTTGCGACTGCTGAGCACTGGCATCTGGCTGTTGTAAAAGCTCGTGTGCTTGTTGTTGTGCACCCAAAGCTGTCGGGCTATACAACTCTGGAGATGCGAATTGCGGGCTCACTCCACTTACGGAGTACGCGTGCGAAGAGGCGCTCGGAAAGTCAATCGGATATTGTGAATAAAGGTATGGGTGGCTTAAACCGACGCTGGAATGTAAACATATATTGCTTTAGGTTTTGCTCGATTGCTCACTATAGTCAGTCTTCTTTTAGTCCAGCAGTCCAGTATTCATTATACTCATATGAATTCAGTCAGTCTTCCAATTAACCGTTCAATGTCGTTCAATCTCATGTCACGTAGAGTACAGAATTTTATTTCCACAATGTAAATACTAAATTGATCAGAAAATCGTAAAAACGGTAAATATATGAAGTAAAGCAAATCTTAGAAAAAGTTAAATATGATGTAAATAAATTTCCATTATTAACCTAATTAAAATGTCTAGTAAATAATTTACTATTTAATCGATATTAAAATTATTCCAAGAAACTGTGAAAACAAAGAGCGCCGCGAAGCGGTGGTGATTGGGTTATTTAAAAAAATAATTACAGTTTTTCTTCAATGCCAGTAATAGTGTCGATTGAAGTCAGTCACGTAAATACGTCGTATGAAATTATGTACATTCAAGAAATCCATTCGTATACACCAAAGTGTGAAAGTTAGAAAGAGCACGCAACACATCGCGTGCTTCGGGAAGAATTCCATATTTTTTGTGTGGTCGCTCTACGGAACTTTCTTCCACAGAGCGTGATCATTATGTACATAGTTAAAATGCGTGCGTGCAGTCAGTCAGTCCAGTCATGCCACAAATTTACAGTTTCATCAAATAATATAGTGAAGTCAAAACCACACTTCTAAACAAGGGAAAACAGCATGGTTAACATCAGAAGAATGAGGTTTCCCATGTTTAAGAATTTTATTGAAATAATTACAAATCCGAAATAAACGATACTGACGTTCGTAATGCTAATTTCTTGTCATTATATTGTTATAAGTGTTTGCATATTTATTTAATAATATTCTAATCTTTAAACAAAACTCGTAATGTTAATTTGGACATAAAGCAAATAAATAAATAACAACAGAAGTGTTCACTAAAATTAACTTTCTATTGAATAAAAACTAATTTAAATTTTATGCTGGTATTTAAATTTTAAGTTTTTCGTCAATATTGTTTATTTACTTACGTATAGTCAATAACACACCACGTCACCCCAAACAGATTACTTCTCCAATGAATTTTTAACTTAATTATGTCATCAGTTAATTTCAAATAGATTGCGGAAAGTCTGCACAATGTGGTAACATAATGTGGCGATAAAAGTTATTCGTAAAATAATAAAACAACAGACACTCACCCACTACTATATGATTCGTATAGTTTTTTAGCTGCCATGCCTACTGTGACAAGCAATGCGACTTTACTGGCGATGAAAGCTTTCAATGTTAATACGGTGACTATGCCCATAGCGAAGATTACTACGGCGGCTGACTTCATGCCGAACAGTAGGGGAACGACGGCCATAAGGACTTTTTTCTTTTGCCTCCTCCCTGTAATAGAAAAAATAATAATATAAAAAATCAAGCTCTAGAAAATATTTTTTGGAATATTATTTTTATTTTAATTAAATTTATCGCTATTTACTCTATCTATAACGATCTATAAAGATGTTTCGGAAGATACGGCTGATTTTTTAATATTTTGAACGAAAAGCTGATAAAAACAAATTAATGTGGTATGTAGGTACCTAAATTATTTCAATGTTAAAGGGATAGAAGCTAGTGGAGTAGCTAGAATAATTACAAATCTCTTCTGTTCACAAACTTAGCTAGACTCATAAGTCAATATAGGTACAATTTTTACAATAAAAGTTTTCTATAAAAATATATAACATCTATGTTATGATAGTTTTTGCATTAAATTGATTTCTACACGCTGAAGACCATTTAAAGAAGATACATATGTATTACAGTCATCATTTAAAACAAGAGCCCTGTCAAGAGGAATACAAATGTTTTCATTATTGTATCACTATAATATGTCATTATAATACCATCTAGGTATTTTTATTGCCATAAAGGAAACCTCTTTCACAATTACTAATATGGTTGTTGATTGATGGTTGGATACGAACCTACTTGATAAAACCCACTGAAAAGTACCTTCGCGTGGGAGAAGGATCCTGGATCCGGTTTAGAGGACTTCAGATCTAATCATACCATTAGATATATATACGATATTGAAATAAATTGATAGTAACTATAAAAACTTCATGAAAATATCGCAGTAATGGTAACATAATGGTCCGTTGTCAATTGGCTTATTGACAAGCTCTTCAGATAAAACGATATCACAGAACAACGTCTTTCTATGTTCTGTGGAATGATATCAAAGATGTGATGCTATGCCAATTGTATTTTGTTGTCCAGTAATAAATTTATCGTCACCGCCACATGACATTGATAAATTGACCTCCAAATAAATTATCTCAAATTGCTTTATCAGAAAATTGATTGTCGAACAAAATAACTGTAGCATACCCATGGGAAATTTTGTTCTCTAATACACAGTTTATCTCAAACAATTCAGAAAATTTATATAATCAATTTCTGTCAATTTACTCCCTTTTATTTTATTATAAACATATTTATATAATCGTAAGCGCAAATTATTTGCCCTAGTGGGTTGTATGATTTTATAAACCTCTATTTAACGTTCCTTAGGATCAGTCCCATAGAGATCGAATATTTCAACATATTTTTTATGATTCTCTACATCATAGTAATTAAATTGTAGAACAGTCTATCCACTAGTTTGATATGTGCGTTAGTAAATCAATCATACCACTCATTATAGTCATCTTTGCCATTAATATATAAAGATGATATGATGGTAAACATTATTGAAAAATACGCAAGAAACATAATCCCTCTGATGAATCAGTAACTCATAAAATGTGAAATACCTAATGTTTGAACTTTAAGAAATAATTTCCCACAAATTGTTTGGTGGAGCGATATTAAAATTTGGAAATAAAAAAAAGGTTTTCTTAGTTTCTGCTAAGTAATTTTCGTCTTTTTCTATCTAAGATAATTTATTAATTCCAAAGTTTTCATGCGGCTAATTAACATACTTATAATGGATTAACTAGGGACGCTTTCAATACTATTTTTCAAATAATCTTACTTTGGACCTCTGTTACTTAAAACTTCGTGCAACTTCAAAGTAATTAAAGAATATTTTAAAGTCATGTTGCTCGGAAAATGATGGATGAGGGATGATAAATATAAAAAACAGAGGAGATCGCTGACAAAAATGGATGAATTAAAAACGATAACATTTTAAAGCACTTAAGTTATTAAAATTATATAATTAAATTGAAAAATTAGGAGCACACTATGCGCTGACTCCAAGTGAAAAACACAGGTGAATAGTATGATTACGAATTGTTCAATCTAAAAACTAGCTCGTCCTTCAACTTCACCCGCGTACATTTTATCCTATCTCACCAGCATATGATGTAGCTTCCTGGAGATGAATGAATTTTAAAAATCGGCCCATTAGTTTTACAAATCAATATATAAACAATAAAATATGTCCCCTTTATAATATTAGTATAGATAAACAATTTACCAGGAAAAATATTTCTAATTAATAGTATGTAAACATTAGTAAAAAAGAAGCGAGAAATCGATTTTACTTGAAGAAAAGTTTCTTTGTTTGAACATCTTTTGTGAAAATGGGGTCAAAGGCGCAATCTGTATAACTGCTCTTATTAAAGTCTTTGATATTAGGATTGTTTGAGTCAAAAACGGCGGACGATAAATAGACATGAATTTTGCCTTTCAGAATTCGTGTCAAGATTTGTAGGTATTATGTCGAAGATTTGTCAATTCTTGGTACGGCACGGTAAGTCAGTAATGTATGTTCTCGACTAAAAATACTTTAATATCTATTTACGGTCGAAAACTCATTTCATGCTCAACGCCCATTAAACAGGTATCTAATAAAAGTCAGAATTTAATATATATATATTGAGAGGTTAGCGCAAGAAGACTGTACAGACAAGATAAAATTTTTGAAAATATTACAACTTGTAAAGTTGTAATATTTTCAAAAATTTTATCACCATACACTTTAAGATATCATTTTTATTTCATAGGTCAGCGTTTAGCTTTGAGTAATTAATTGTTTCTGGTTTCGTTCAACTAACTTAATATATATCAGATCATCAGTTTAGAACAAAAGGTCAAATTGTTAAAAAAATTAAGGAGAGTTAAAAATTCACATTATTCGAATATGTACATAATTGCAAAGTATGTATTTTAAACAATAATGTATTATTATTTGGATGTAGGGATAAGGAAATATGAAAATACGCTCTGTTGTAGGGAAAAAGTAACAAATTCGTCTGTACTGTTTGTTAGATCCTGCGTAGATCAGTGGTTAGAGCAGTTGCCCGGATTTCGAAAGATGTGTCCCATCTCAGAATGCCAAGTGGATTTTTAAAAGCATTTTTATTTAGAATATTTTTCAGTATAGCATTGTGAATTCAAAATTGATTAAATATAATAAAGGGAATCCTTTATTTCTAAATGATGTACCTACTTAAACTATAGACAAATCTAGTTCGATATAAATACTCAAAGGGTAAATAAATTAGATTATATCCGCATTTTACTTTCTTTGAGAGTTTCGAAATATGTGTTCTTTTGCGGCGTAGACGGTCTTATCCTTTTGTCATGTAAATATAGAAGTTTCAGTTATTTGATCCGATAAGGCTGTTTTTATCCTTCTGAGACACGGAATCCCAAAAACTGTATCTAGTTAGATCTATATAGAAACAACTAGCTTTTGCCCGCGACTTCGTCCACGTGGTAAAGGTACTTGGAGCAGCATTTCTAACGAATATTTATTTATTCGTTCCATTAGGTACTGATAAGTTCAAACTAATACATTTACATCCTCCATCATCCCTTATTTTATTCCCTTTGGGGTGAAATTTATCAAAATTCTTTCTTAGAGAATGCATACGTCATAACATCTACCTGCATGCCAATTTTCAGCCCGATCCGTCCAGTGGTTTGGGCTGTGCGTTGATAGATCATATTTATCAGCGAACATGAGTAGTAACTTAGTCGGTCCTTTTTTCTACGTCAATGAAATCACATTTTATTATTAATATCATTTCTGAATCTTGTTTCAGATATTTTCTCCATCTTAAAAATAATATACTTCAAATTATAATAAATTTATTAGATGATCATATTCCTCTCTTCTCAGAAACATCTCACGACTTTTGAATAAATAATATCATTTTGTATTTTGTCCAAGCCTAATTTATGAATCTCCTTTTGGTTTTTGTGAATGAATCGTCCTTTAAGCGGTTAATTTCGGTTTTGAAATATGAATTTAATAAGATTCGTTATAATTCTGATAATAATTTGTGGTCCTTTTCGACTCCTAAATCTTAAGATAAGTGGTAATTCGTTTCAAGCTAGGGATAAATGTAATCGGAGAAATCCGACGTAATGACCTAGGTATTCTTTTCAATGATCGTAATTTCCTCAATTAACAGTCATGTTTCGAACGAGTGATTGTTGCCTTTTATAAAAAATGTACTTCTGAATTCTATGTCAGCTTTTTTACAGCTAACTAGCTGTTTTCCCGGGATTTCGTCTACGTAAATATAGCCTATCTCACCCACGCATAAAAGTTTCCCATAGGCGAAATAATTGTTCAAGTCGGTTAAATAGTTTCAGAGCTATTAATAATGTTGGAAGACACTTCGAATTGTAAGAAATCTCTAAAAAATAGTTCACGGGCAGATTTAGTTATCATCACTTCATAAGTTAATATATATTTTATATACCTATTAAAAAAATTCAATTGTTGAATCGATTACAAATTTTGTTTGTTTTAACTTGACAGCAAATATAAGCGTAATAAGAACCATGTTAACATCACAAATGCTCCACTTTTTCAGCAATGTCATTTCATAAAAATTCAAACGGTATATACCTATTTACCCACATCATCGCTACCGTGAAAGCATATTTTTTTCGAGATCATAAATATTACATTAAATCAATACGGAATCGAATGTCAAGAAGTACGTAAACATATATACTGTTATTCTATTTTCAACTCTAACACGTTCAAATAGTGTGCCCATTGGTGCGTTCAGTAAGATTAGTGCGTTATTAGCTATGGTTGAGCAACGATAGGTGTCAATAGACTTACGTCCGTTTCAGAAGAAAGTATTGGTAATTAACAAAGCGAACGGCCGCGATCGCATTTTTGTTCTCGTTTTTGGGTTACAATACGTGAGGTATGTAGGATTGTAATTATTATTAGAACAGTTTTTTGAATGAACTAACAACTAACTTTGGTGTGCAACTTTCTACAGAATCGTTGAGATGTTTGTTAATAATTATATCAAAATCAATTTTTAATGGTTATTTGAAAGTTAAAGACAATTAATACTAACCTGCAAATTAATTAAGATAAGCTACATAGTTATGTTAATTACAGAAAACAGTCACCATATTTTTAAAGATTTGAGGTCGATTTACATTTATCCTTGTATCTGAACGATTGTAGTACTGTCATTGTTTTGGTATTTATATTTTAAATACTTACTTCGTTCTGATAGTTACTTAAATAGTTTATATCTATCGGTGCTTTAGTTGAATGAAGTCACCCCACACCAATTTTCTTAATAGCTTTTTAATTTTCTCGTAAGATATTTGAGTATCCCAATTTTTTTGAGCATAAAATCTCACACTTAAAGGTATAATACTAAGATAAAGAGTTGAGCGAAGCTTTACCTAACATAAAGTTAATTTCCAGCCTTATTTAATAAAACGTTTATTTTATTCAAAATAAGGTTCAATGTCTATGTTGTATTAATATACTACCCTGAGTCTGAAAGCATGTTTTGGACAAACACTTAGTTATTAATGATTCGAAGTATCACATTCGCGACAATGCTCGTGATTGAAAATGTTCATTACGATATTAAAAGGTATCCATCGTGCTAAAGTTTTGATTGGATCGTATTTTTCCTATAAATCATCTGGGAATTGTTCCGATTCGATTTTATTTTTAGACTTTTCTAAATTGCACGAAGGCTGAGCATGAATGAAATTGCATGGATTTTAATAAAATGAGAATGTTTAGTCTCGTTATAGGATTTAAGAATAATATCTGTAATTATTATATTGCAACTAAAACTGAAATTTAAGTTAGGAATATGAAAATAAAAATTAGCAATGTTCGATTTCTTATAGTGATTTAATTAAATCATATATTTATGAAGAATTGACGAAATAATCTTTGCAGTATTATCTTTGCAGAGAAAGTTAGAGTTGCTTTCATTTACCTTCCCGTTAAGCTGAACTGATTTCTTTAATCTGTCAATGGCACTCTGGACATTCAAAGCATTTCTTTCCCATGAAATGATGAAAGAAATTTAAATTAAAAATAATTTTCATCAAAAAACTTACGAAACATCGTAGTCGTTTTTATAATAAGCCTGACATTAAAAAGGTATATCTAATGATATTACTTACACTTTAAGCAAGAAAGAAAATTGTAAAGTGATAAAGGCATTTTAATTTATGAAAATAATTGAACAGCATCTCCTCAGGTGTTAGCTGAAATAGAATTAAATAGACGAATGCCAATTTGAATTAAATACCGGAGTACTAATAAAAAATTTAGATAAGAAACTATGTTGTAAAGAAAACATAGTCATACTGAAAATTATATTTCGAATTAGTATACTAATAACACAGATATCAATTGACGCTAAAATATTTTAAACATAAATAACACAAAACTTGAACTTTGAAAACGGTCAAATTAGTTAATTGAAAAGTTAAAGTTCGTGATAGTCAGATAATACTTTATCACGTCATTATTCTACCACGAAACGTAAATGGGTGCTTTACTTTAAAAGCAGGTTTTAATAGGATGCTCGCTCTTATACTGGTATGCTGCAATTATAGGGAGCGCGAATTTCAATTTTATAAATATATAAAAAATAGATTTTGTTATATTTATTAAAAAAAAAACTTTCTTCTCATTGAAAGTCAATCTTTGCGTTTTATAATCATTTTACCTTCGTCTGATAACATATGTTGTTTTTTCTTTACAGGTAAAAGAAAAATACAAAAAACGTAGATATATTCACCCCTGTTTGTATTTCCGACTGTTTCAAAAATAGTCCCATTATTTTTATGATCCCTTCCCCTATAACAATAAATCTTTGACTGCGTTTTTTTAGAGGATTTTATCGAATAAACTGCGGTAAATAACAATGGTAATAAATCAGTCACTTGACAAGGTTTTATTTCGACGCCAGACTGACATTACAATACTATATAGTATCTGCATAGCAATAAATTGCAGAGATAACATCTATATATAATATATATTACTAATATACGGAAGCAAAACCACATTAGCAAAGTATATGTAAATAAACTCAGAAGGAGTTAGGATAGTTCAGATTCGGGGGCTGAGTGTGGAGCTGTGCCTTGATATATGAGATCTTTTTCCTTTGCGTGGGTTGTGCGGATGGAGAATACACCTTAACCCTTAAAGCTGCGATCCGGGATCCGCCGGACAGAGTATTGCGGAAACCCATTTTTGATAAAATTTTGTTGATAATTAATAAAAATCGCAAAGTTACTCCCAATATTACATATTTGATCGTATTGTTTGTTGTTGAAAAGTAAAATATGGGTCATTATTTAAAAATGAAATTAGCCTTCAAGCACCTCACGAATTAAAATTTAAATAACGCAAGGTATTATCTATATCATCATTTTTACTGGTAAATATTCTTAAAAAAAATGCTTAAAAATCTACCAGCCCCAGGTACCTCGAGATGGGGCTCGAACCCACGAACATACGCTTTTTTTTGCTTAGCGGGTAGAGCGGTCACCCGGATTGCGAAAAGATTGTGGGTATGTTCCGATATACACTGCGACCACTGAACAGTATGACGTCAATTTAGTATACTGGAAGCCCGTTCCTTTATAGCTAGTTATACTGGTGACTTTTTAAAACGGAACGCAGTCCAGTATACTGTTAATCCTATTTTTTGGCGCCATTTTCAAATTTATTAATGCAAGGTGAATATAAATATAAAGATTCCCTCTTTTCAAAAGAAAATATTATAAAATTGGAAAATTGTATAAAAAAGTTATTTATCCATCTTATAATAAACGTAAGTATTTTTTTTTGTTTATTTAGAAACTTATCATTTTCTGATTCTGTTTCGACTGATCACGTGATCAAAAGCACTGCGAGCACCTTACCTCGAAATCTCCAGTGCTCACAGTACAAATATGGCGGCAATTTATGACGTCATGAATTTCCCAGGGTACTGTAGCAGTGTACTGGCAGTCCATAACGGAACGGATTTTTCAGCAGTAAGACCACTGCGCAGTGCTCGCAGTGTATATCGGAACATACCCTGTATATGTATATAACAGTATAAGTTACCACGAGGTGTCCAATTCCCCAAACTGATTTTCAATTGTAATTTCATCAGCTTAAGGCACAATATCGATTACAAAACAATTGACAGTTTTCTATATCTGACGTGCTGCTAATTTTCCCTCTCGAAGAATGTGAAAATGCTTGTTTTCTCAATACTAGCGTAAATCACAAATTACTCAATCACAAAGATCAATGAAATGTAATAATCAAACTTAATTATCTTTGCATGCACGAGGGCACGTGATATTGGAAAATATTTCCAAGAAAATTTCACGAAAATAATCGAATTCTGTGTACGTTAATGTAATTTCTTCGATTGCGATCATTAGAAGTCGTATCGTACATGGATACGAGATAATTAGGGAAAATATGACACGCAGTGAGATAATAATGATTGAAATTATTCTTGGAAAATGGAGTTATGAAATTAAAACTGTTTATCGTTTGTTGCATGAATGGTGATTAAATAGATATTCAGCAATAGCTAATATTACATATTAGTTACAATTGAAGAAACTGAAAAGCTGAAATTTCGTGTTATTGTTGGACATTCAACCTAAATTAAACCAACCCTAAATTACAGGTTTGGTTCCTTTCTGTAATTTCTATCGACATTGTATATCGATAGCAGTCATTAAAGAGATGGAGAGTTTTTACTGCCAAACAGGCACTGTAATATAATTCGACATTTTTTATTATAAATACGACAAGGCAAAAACATGCATTCTTCTTGTTATTCTTGATTATGTACATACTAAGTCCCAATAAAGAATTTTCTATTCTATTGATTTTTAAGTCCCACATTGGGCGCCAGGTATATGAATATTATCTTATTTATTTCTAAATAAACGGTTTTAATTATTTTGTTTTCGTTTTATGCCTTATATTATTAGTTATGTACATTATATATTAACAAATAATGTCTTTACTTACGGAGGCCTATTTTGTTATGGGGTCCTTTATCTGTTTCTTTCTCTTCTTCAACTTTGCTCGACGATTTCTTCGGATTCGGATCCGAAACATCTGAAATGGGACATTCGATTTATTTTATATTTACACTTTACAAACTCTACAACTGTACAACCACTATGAAACTACAGATAATATCTTAATATTTATTTAAAATGTTTAATGAAAAATGCTTAAAAATCCACTTTGTCCCTGGCACTTTGAGATGCTAAACGAACCCATGACTTTACGTAACCCGGGCAACTGCTCTAAACACTGAGCTACCCATAACTGTCGATTTTTTCAAGCACTTGTTATGTTTTTGCTACTATAGATTCTCAGGCTTTCATCCAAACAGTCGAAAGAAATATTTTTACAATTTAAACTTTCGATAAAGATGATGATTTGTTCTAATTATTATATTTGATCAGTTTTGCATTCACAGCGCTATACTGAAAAATATACTTAATGAAAAGTTTTTATAAATCCCTTTGTTCTTGGCACTGTTAAATGGGATAAATGCAACAAAATTGATGAAATATAACATTTATTTTTAAAACATTATCATATGTTTCTTGGGTTTTATCTTACTTGATTTATGTACACTACTAACATAAATCAAGTAAGTATAAATAGTTCAGAATAAATAAATATTTCAAGATTGACCTCATTACATTACTAAAAGGAGGCTTTAATGACAGCAAATTTTACAACTTTTTTTTTGTACACATATGTTAAAAAGCATATAATTGATTGTTTGTTTCCTTGCTCTAAATAGAGTCCGTAATTACAAAATCAATTTTATTAATTATTATATCTATGGGAAGTTTTATCTATTTTAAAAACACAAATAATGTTAAGTAATTTAACAAAAGAAAAACTGGTATCTTCTATGATTATATTGAAGGGATTGATAGTCTATATAAAGACTGCTTTCACCTGATAGCCTCTTGAAAGAGGCTTAATGTACCTGAACAAGTACAGTCGAACTTAAAGATAACATTTTTCTGGACGTATCATTACCGGCCTTTGCTGAAATCTGTTTAACCTTCATGCTTTTTATTCGTTAGGTAATAAAGCTTAGACCTTTTCTTATTCTCGATAGCGATTGAGTGCGCTACTTTTTCAATCCCTAATAGCCTTAATAGGTTAACGTTCTTTAGATAAAATGCTTTGTTTATATAAAATTTACTAAATGAAAACACTCTGTTAATAATACTGTACAAAAACTATCACTAAGAATCTATTCTTATATATAGACATTCTTATGTGTATCGTATGTTATATATGTACAATCATATACTTATATATTCATTATTGGATTGGAGCTAATTTACATATCTATAGTTAGGGTTCATACAAATACCTGCTTACCCACTAAGTGCGTGCCATTATAATGATATATAAATATGAACATACTCGTAAACCTCAAAATATACGACCTTTGTAGGGTTTCAAAGCCAAATAATTATAAACCGAATCAGTCAGCTCGGTGGCGTAGCGGATATGCGCCGCGGCACGCGATCGTTGTCGTTGAGCAACTTTCGCAAGGTTTGGTCACGGGATAGGTGACTAAAAATTATTATCTCGAACTACTCCTTGCTTCGGAAGACACGTTAAGCCGGTGGTCCTGGCTGCATTTGTTGTCGTTAATTCCCGCCAATCCGCATTGGGCCAGCATGGAGGGTCATGGCTCATGCTCCTTAACCATCCATAAGGAAGGTCTAAGTCCCTGCAGTGGGGACGAAGTAAAGGGCTGATGATGATGATGAAATCCTAAGAAAACACAGTTGAAACCCTTCATCTTAGAGACCGACTGCTACTTGGCCAATTCTTTTTTAATTGAGGTAAGGAGTAATGCGTTATTGCACTATTTTTACCACCTAACAATACCCCCTGTTGTTAAGGGTTCTCCTTCACTACCGATCACTGAACCTTGAATACGTAAACACAAAAAAAAAATCCTTGACTTGTCCTTCGTTGCAAGTGGTACCCGGGAACCGCGTCTAAAATAGGTACAAATAAACATCCCACATCTGCCACAAAGGGAAACGTTAGTTTTTTTTATGACAGTTGAAAAATTAAAAATATAAATAAAGTTCTCATTAATAACAAAATCTCTGAAGGACAACACGTCCCAGATTATATTAATTTAGATTATAGAAACTACTTACTGGAATAATAGCCAAAAAGTTTTCAACAGAAATGGAAAAATCGGTTCGGTATATATAATTAAAAGGAACATGTCGTTGTTATCACAATTATAGAGCTTAATCTGACCGAATTAGGGGCTATAAAAGATTAACCCCAAAACTTAATTTTAATGGGCGTTTTGTTGTAGAAGTTTGAACTTTGTACTCGTCCTAGTTTGGAACTACGTACTAACCTACATGTGGATCTGTTGAAATACAACCTGAGAATGAGAAATGGGTTTAGTATTCTGATAGGGTAATTTTGGTTCCCACTCGACTACCGACTCAGAATGTAGGTCATATGAATCCATCAGGCTACATTAACAAATCTTCTGTCGTGACTAGAAATAAAGTTTACTTAGTTTAACTCCAAATTTACTTATTTTGAAATATGGTATGAACGGATAGGTGTCATTAAAGATTTTTATTAAAAGATGATATACGACAATAACTTTCAATGCAACATTAATATAAATGGTTATTAAATTTATTGAATGAAAATCATCTACCAATATTTTTCACGCCATTTGATTTCAAATATAAATTTATATTTTTGAATACTTTTATTTTAACATCATCAATTCCTATATATTGAGAAATATATTTTGCTCACACTTTTTAATTGTTACAGTTTTTTACTTAGAAATTAGCTTTCAAAATGTTGATTTCGCCTTGACATAAGTTTCAGAAGTCATCACAACTATTGCTTATGTGGACCACATGAATAATTCCTGCGTAGATAAATAAGATCCGCGAATCCTTATAGGCTTAAAATATTAAATATGTTTGTATACAATAATATAAAACTTAATTTGTTGTCAAAAATCTAATAAAATATTGCAATCTCAATACAATTTTCAAAGTCATTAGATGATTAAAATCAAATAATGTAATAATATCAGGCTATACGATGGAAATCTTATGACTATTGTTCACGAAGTATTGAAATACTCTCTTGTTGGATTGTTTCTGTATTTGGACGAAAGGTAAGTCCGGTCAGTTTTGAAAATTGTACGCTTAAACTTCTTTCGAAAGAAGTTTATTTCAATTTCGAATCTAAATGCACAGACTATTGTTGTAACAAAGTGCATTTACATAGAATCTGTAAAATTAAAATAAAATTTAGTCGATTAAAGCAACGTAAGCGAGAATAAAAGATGACAGAGAATTTCTAACTGTAATGTTTAACTCTTTCTTAGCAGTAAGCGTGAGGTCTTGAGTTATCACGAAGAATATAGATGTTTGATACGGTTTGACATCTATAATCGTGGTTCATTTTTCAGGTTGATGTTTTGGAAGTGGTTCAGCGAAAAATTACTCTAATTTTCTTTGTATCAATTTTTCCTTTATAAGCCGCGGCTCCGCGCATTGGCAATCTTTTCGTAGCCTGCGCACATTATGGGAATTTCATGGAAATTACAGGAGCACTGTGAAGGCAACACACGTTATTACGATGATAAAGAATAAAGAGTGCGCGTATAATTTGATTGTACAAATAATTCAATTCTGAAAAAACGGCATATTTTCTAAATCAGCCATTCTTATTCCAGGTGAAAAACGTTTTTTTCTACACTACAATTAGGTTTAAAGTTAAACCCAACAGTAGGTTCGTTAAAACAGTAATTTGACATAAAAAAAAATCCAATAACACTATTATCACTGAAACAAAGCAAAATCTAAAATGATTTTGTGGTAAATAGACAATTTTAATACTATATAAATAAATCAGGATGAACAAAATTTTATAAATACTAATGAGACAATAAAATATTTCTACATGAATGTCGAACAATGTCTGACTTAAAAATAACGTCGCTTAGCTCTTCGTAAGGCCCCTGTAATGATTTGGAAAATTCCTAAAGAGGCTTTAGTATTTCACGGTTGAATTCGAACACATTAAATGATCTTCTGTCTTGATTTCACTGATGGGAGCTATACTTAGCTCCTAAAATTTTGATACGTGTTTTGAACCACTTGTTTTACATATGTAACGTATCTACAATATAAATATATTTGTATGTATCAACCGATATTTTTTTCTCTGCCTACTTGCATCTTGTTTAGTTACTTTAGTTTTTCTGCATTGCAATGAATTTTAAAAATTCGTTCACCTATGAGAATCTAGATTGTGCACGGGTAACATAGGTCATTATTTACGCAGACAAAGTCGCGGGACAACAGCTAGTTATCTACAAATTAATTCTCGATCATCGTCTAAGCGTAGAATGTTAGGTGCACCAAGACCACAGGAGTACTTTAGTACTTATTTACGATTACTGTAAAAATGGTGCATAAAGTCCTCACTTGCAAAGTGACTCACAGATTCATCGATTATAAATCAAATATTTTTCTAAACTGTTACGATTACTGCAAAAATGGTGCATAAAGTCCTCACTTGCAAAGTGACTCACAAATTCATCAATTTTCGATATAAAAAGGGGTATAATTACAGCAAGAAGGTACTCATAGTTTTAATAATTATTTTCAATAGAGAAAAAATTAAAAAATCAGTTTTGTTTGGGACAAAACTAAAGAAGAGATATAATGCAATTCCTTTTTTTTTTTTATTACAGTTGGTTAGATAGTTTTCTGTACAAAACTATTTAAAATTTAATAATTTTTACAGTCTCACCCTTTTTACAGTAAATTACCAAATCACTTTTCACTATCATTCATCGAATATTCTGACCCTCAAGCTTCTTATAAGCACCCCTGAAATCTCTGAGGAACCCTAAAATATAATTAATTGGTTAAGCTGGGACCATTTAGTTGATTTAACAGCAACATTCATAACGTCAGAATAAATTTATAATAAGTTTAACTGGGCTTAATATTTGGGTTGGATAATTTGTAGCGAATTTTCTGTTTAAGTTATTTCGAAGCAGAATGAAAATATTTTTAAAGGCTGACAAATAAAATAACAGATTAATTTATAGGAGTTTTTAATTATTAAAAACAAACATATAAAAGTCGAACATGAAAAGAATTTATGACAATGTATAAAATGTTTGTTATAAATATATCTTATTACCAAAAATATAAAACGAGACATCAGTATAAAAGCTCTCATCGTCAATTTCATTCAAATATTTCATTTTTAAAACAATAAACTGCTCTTATATTTTCCTGTATTCAAAATGTTACTTACTGAATACGTACCGAATCATGACTTTTTAAATATGATACCAAATTTAAGCTCAATTTTATTACAGAGCAAAATTATCTAGTTGCCATATTGTTTGTAATTGTGCGCTTTTTCATTTTGCTCTACATCACTCTAAGGATGACTGGTAGAAACGTATGAACGTTTTTTTACGTTTGTTGTACGTTGTATATTTGTGTGTAAAATTAAAACAAATTAATAAATATAACATAAACAGACTTTTAGACCACCGAGTAAGCTTAGATTTTATTTTTAACTGACTTCAATAAGAGGAACAGGAATAATCAATCAGACTGTGTTTTTATTTTTGTATCTATGTTGCACGATATCTTCGTCTATAATAAAAATTTTGATGATAATTTCTTTATTTGAAAGTAAGACATTCTCGAAAAAGTTTACATATAATCTTAACCGTTTAAGATACTTTTGAATTTCTCATGATAATTGGAAAAAAATATCTTGATGATTTTTTCATCGTCAAAAATTCAGAAATAAGGAAATTATTTCCTTATTTAAAAAAAGAATAAGATCGAGTTTACCAATACTTTCTTAAAAACTAAAAAGGTGGTTATTAAATTTAAAAAAACTTTATTCAAAGTTGTACAATTAAAAGCACAACCGGCGAACACTCGCCCGAATTCAATTGACTTTTGTTACTGCTCTTGTAGTTTTATTTTTGAAGTAAGTATTAGTTTGTGCCAAATAAACTGCATTTGTGCAGTTTATTTGGCACATTTTAATACGGAAGGTTCAAATTTTTGAGGTTCAAACTTTAATACGGAAAAGTTGAATAGAATATGATATGCGATCTAATATTACACATTCAATTATATTTTCATATAAAGATGTATATTTTGTAGATGCAAAAATACACATGAGATCTAAAAAATCTCCATTGGGATAGGAAGCTCGGGATTAATTCCAGGAAAAATATATTCGCTGTAGTCATTGCGCAGTTTTTAAGCTTTCACGAGATATTGTTTTCCGGATGAAACTAATATAATATCCATATTCCTTATATCGAATTTTACAACTTTCAGTGACTCACTCCTACGTCAGCATAGAATTGTAAGTGCAGAAACTTAACTTGCAATATGATTTTCGAACACAATACATCCAACGATGAGATATTTTGTGATTTTGAAGATCTAATACTGCTATTTTTACCAGGATACTTTTATGAGTCTCTTGGAAGCTTGCTAGCATCAATGAAAGAAATGTTGTGAGATGTAAAGTGGGTACCCAAATTTTAATTGATTTTGCGTAAAAGTATGCCTTTCATTACATTATTGTGGTAGTTGTAATATAAGACTCGTAGCTAACATCTTGTATTTTATTTCTGCCGCGATAGTTAATAAGAGGATAATCTGGCTAGGTGTTGTCTAGTAAAATTGTTAGGTTATGCATGCTATGGTACTTAGTTACCTAATCGTCACGTGTTTAAGTGCGCGCTCGAGGATTTCAAGCAACGTTAAGAAGCATTGTGGTAGGAAAGCAAAAGTCACGGTCACAAAAGTTACCAGTATGATCTGATCATTAAAACGAAGAGTTATCGATTTTTTATATATATACTAGCTGTTTTCCAGCGACTTCGCATGCGTAAGCCTGTCATCCGCGTATGATATAATTACCCGTAGGTGAATTTTTTTTTAATATCGGTCCATTCGTTTCGGTGCCTATTATATGCAAACAAATGTAACAAACGAATCAAATCTTACCACTTTATAATATTAGTAGAGATAGAAAATATTACAATCACAATTTTGTATGAGATAGCTGAAGTGTATGGCTATTAACTTACTGGATCGGTTTCATAGGTTCCAACCAAGTACTATTTTAATTTCGAAATGGAACGACATTTTATGAAAGTATCTTTAAGATATTATATTTATTACCACAAATAAATATGACAGATATGTTATTTCAATAGTTAAAAACTAGAGAACTTTGATATTTCATAAAAATTGACCTTTAATTACTTTTAATTTCATAACCGAATAATAATTTTGACTATTCAATTTTAAGATGTTCTACTTAATTATTGACAGTAAATTTTATTAAAGTCTTTTCCCTAGATATATAGAACATAAATTTAATATGAAACATAAATTTCTTCCACTAAATATCGGATATAAATTCAACACTCGTGCTTGGCTAGGTAAGTTTCCCAACGTGATATATAACTTAATGCTTTAGTTTATAGTTACAGTGATATATTGATAGGTCTACCCTGGATTATGTTGATATTTATAGGGAAAAACTGTTGTAATAATAAAGAACAAAAAAAGGAATACTTTGAAAAGCGTAAATAGACATGTGTAAGATTTAGGAAACGATTGTGTAGAAACTGTAAAATTCTGTTAATTTCTTGAAATACTTGTCTATTATACGAGTATTTGTCAATTCTAATGCTGTACTAACTTCTAAGTAAGTAGTTCTTAGAATTTAATAAAGACTTTAATCAAATCAGTTAATTTAGCAATGTCAATTTATAATAAGTCAAAAAGAATAAAAAATTTGACGTAGTCACAGGACCCTAAATTATGACGAACCTACTTTTATTGTTTTATTATTAGTATTTTGTTTAATATATTATAATCTCTAAGTGTCCTTTATCTGTAATAAATAAATGATTTTAATAATAATACTCCTGAAAATACATAAAGGAACGCCTTCTGTTACAAATAACATTCATACATTAAAACCAGATTATCCCGCAAGGATACAGCAGATCTCATGTGAACATGTCGCGCTTAATAAAGAGCTTTGAACATTGTGCCTGTCGTATTGTTCTAGCGTTTTCCTTTTCATATGCATGTACTTATCGTACAACAACGGAATATATTATACTTTTATTTCACAAAGAACTAGAATATTTAAAGTTTTGGACAGATTGACAGTACTCGTATGTTGATATTACTATTCAAGAGTCTATACTGACAACCATGCAAATATCGATTAGCTAGCTTATTTAAAAGAAATCATATATAACATGTCATCGGTATATTTAATACTGACTTAATAGTCCATACATGTTCCACTATCATCATTAAATAGTAACTATTCTAATCTCATAAATTTAAATTATAAAATGCCTACCAAAGTTCACCCTCATACTTCCAGTTGGATTATTTAAAGAAATAGCGTCCAAATAGGCTCTATTGAAAATAATATGATTGCATCATATATTTTAAGGTCTGAAAGAGCCAAAACTTGTAGAAAAAAAAAATATAGTTACTTCTTTAGCAAAGAGAAAAATGGAATCTTAGAAAGACTTTCCTTCTATTTCTCGCCCTTAGCTATATTTGTAAAACGTTTAGTTAAATGTCAATTTATATAAACTCAAAAACGAAAAGGAGTTTATTCTTAATTAAAAATACTCAAAATATCCACTTCATCCCTGGCTCTCTGAGATGGGATAAGGACTTATGATCTTTCGTAATCCGGGCGACTGCTCTAACCACTGAGTTATTCAGGACCTAACAGGTCCGACGAATTTCCAAGCACTTGTTACTTTTTCGCTACCACAGACACATTTCAGAGTGCCTGGGACAAAGTAGATTTTTTCAGCATTTTTCATTAAGAATACGTTTTTAAGTATGTAATTATTTAGCATTGTGAATACATAATTGATCAAATATAATGAAGGGTGTTTAATTTAAAAACGATATCTAGTCCATTATCTTAAATTGACCATGATTTTCAATCCTCTAAATTATATTATTCTATAAAAAAATTAAAAATATGTCAGTGTCTGTATAGTCAGGTCTCACGAAGAACATTTACAATAATCGTAATAGTTTGTGGGTAATTAAAAATCAAATAATAAAATGCGTGCGTTTGTCTCGTTTTTCTTTTCATCTTTCGCCTAGCCTTAATATCAACGTGCACGAATTCAAGATAGGCTACTAGCAAACGATAATCATAAAATTATCGGAAAAACTTACCGTTCCAATATAATAATTAATATGTGCCACTTACCATCTCGAGTGTAAACCACACTTGTAGCGTTACTAATACACTAGAAAACTAACTGAATAATTTATATTAAATTTTCTTACACAAAGCGGATTCCAGATTGACCAAGATAATGATAAACTTTCTAAATGCGTCAACTAAAGATTTTAACGAAAGATTTATTATCTCTACCGACTCAATTATAAGTAAATGAAATCGACAGCAGAAATATATTAAAAATATTTTTGAAAAGTTTGTTTGTTTGCAACGAATAACCGCCGAAACTACTGAACCGATTTTAAAAATTCTATCACCTACGGGTAGCTACATCATACGCGGGGAATATAGACTATAATTTACGCAGACGAAGTCACGGGACAACAGCTAGTGTGTATATATGTTTAGTTATACTAGACTTGAATGCTTATCTATCTAGATAATAAAATATTTTGCTTTTCCTCTATTAGAAACGACATTTATGCTCTCAGACATTTTTTTCTTTGCCTTCATTAGTCGTCTTTTAGAGCCATGTGGGAACGTGTTTCTGCTTTAATATCTGTAAATTATAACAGCGAAATAAATAAAAGAAACGTGAATTAGATATGTAAATTATTTACGATACTGTGTGTCACGGATAGCGTCCAAAAACCAAAATTTTGATATAAAAAAAATATTATTCTCCAATAGCGTTTTATACACAACGTATTAAAAGAATCAGTAATAATGTTTTGTCAGTATGTTATTCGATAAGGAGTAGATAGAATAAGATAAGGTAAGAATTTTCAGTATTTATTTTTCCAGGCTGTCATAAATTTAAAGCTATTAAATACACGATGCTTTCTACGAAAACTTACACGTGCATCACGAGGTTTAAAGTGGATTTTCTACTAATTATGACTTAACGGTACCTATACGGAAATAAATAGGATCTTGGCACGATAGTGAACATATGAAAAATGTTGCTTGAAAAAAGATTACAAATACTAATCTCGTTTTAATAATTAAATTAATGTGTTTCTTTTTCTTGTTAATGTTGACTCTGATTCATTTTATGTCATACTAGCTTTTGCCCACGACTTCGTCCGCGTGGTAAAGTTACTTTGAGCAGCATTTCTAACGAATATTTATTCATTATATCATGTAAAATACCTGAAATAAAGTTTCAACCCCTTTTTTATCCCCTTAGGGGTGGAATTTATAAAAATCCTTTCTTAGGGGATACCTAAGATATAGTACCTTTGTGCATGCAGCCTCAGCCCGATCAGTATAAAATTGACAAAATTTCATACAAACTTTCATCACCTATTTTATCCCTTTGGAGGTAGAATTGGTCAAAATCCTTTCTTAGCGGATACCTACGTCATAACATCTACCTGCATGCCAAATTTCAACCCGATCCGTCCCTTGTTTTGGACTGTGCGTTGGTAGATCACTATGCCAGTGAATCACCTTTGAGTTATATATATATATATATATATATATATATATATATATATATATATATAGATAAACTTAAAATATATTCTTAATTTACGGACCAAGCACAAATTCCTTAGTTTTCATTCGAACGTCAATTATTCACTGACAAGGGTCCGTAGGGACTGACGATAATTGTCTAACAATTAGATTACCTAGGTTTGATAGTGGTGTAGGTAACAAATAGACGAACTATGTATATCTTGTGACTTCGTGTTGAACTTCGGACTGCTCATAAAGACAAATAGGTAACGAGATAAAATCAGAAGGCCAAACTTTGACACACATAGGGGCATATGATGTCCGAATCCGCGTATAAACGTGTTAAATCCTATTTTTTATTAGATGACTCATATATAAACCACAACTGACAAATGTTCGACTTCAAAACTTCCGCTATAAAGCAACTTGTCTATTTATCAATTTTAATGAAAGAATATTATTACGCAAAAAATGGGAAATTTCATTGGTAATCTAATAATTTCCCATAAACAAAGGTTGATGTAGTATATCCATTGTCTAGATATTATATTGAAAAAGTTACTAAAAATAGTTAGGCGTCTCTTGAAATGCCGCTCGTTCCGGGATATGTATGATTCAGTAATTATTCTTAATGATAAATGATTAAAAGATCAACTAAAAAGATCAAAAGATCAACCCATGACCTTTCACAATCCGGGCATTGCTCTAACCACTGAGCTACCCAAGACTGACTGACGAATTTTTCAAGCACTTGTTACTTTTTCAGTATAGCATTGTGAAAACAAAATTTGATCATATACATATAATAAAAGTCATACAAAATTCATCTAAAATGATATAAAAATTAAAATATCAACTTTTCACTTTCTGAAATTTTGTAATTGCTCGTTTTTGTTTCGTCTTAATTAAAAATATATAAATCTTGTTTTAATTAAGTCTAGTTATAGCACTGAAAAAGACAGCATAAAGATGAAACGAATTTTAATTTAGTTTTATCATTATTTATTTATAACAATTTTGTTCTTAATTAAGAGTCAATTTTAAGATTTTTTAATTAGTTTTCTTTTAAACTCCGTGAATGTCCGAAACATTTGATGTAAAAATTAATTTAAAACTATCCATCGTATCTGCGTTACATCTTTGAGTGTTTTGAATATTAGGGATCACAACATTGACGATAAGAAGCTCTTATTACTTTCATATCTGGAGTGTTCCATATTCCAGATACGAAAGTAATGTAATGAACATTGTCTAAGAAAAGGCCAGTGTCAAGACCAAATCTTTAGAAACTGAATTCTTATCACACAAAACTTATCTATTTTTAAAATTCCTTGATGAAAAAAGTAAGGATCCTATCTAGCCTATTGTGCTTGTTGCCACGCGTGAGTAGACCATCAGTTAACATATTTGCATGTTACGAGAAACGGGGTTAATGTGATCATACTCATCCTTAGTAATATATGAAATGGAAACTATTTCATCTAAACCACGCGCGGCGGAGCTATACACAATTCTAGAACGTAGTACGGTTAAATTTGCTTGAAATTTTTATTCTTCTTGGGTACAGTAACAAAAATATAATCTTGATCGAAAGTTTAAAATATTTCTTTTGCCTATTTGGGTGGATTGCCTGATCATTTATTGAAAATACGCTCACTAGTTACGAAAAAGTAACAAATTTTTGAAAAATTTCGTTAGAGCAGTCACCCAGATTACGAAAGGTAGTCGGTTCGGTCCCACCATTGTGTACCTAGAGCTGGCAGAAATTTTAAGCATTTTCATTAAAATATGACTATATGTATCAAAACAAATAGTTACACAATATTTGATGACATTTAAGCCCAATTTGCACTTTAATGTATATTCCAACGAATTAATATATGTAGAAATTTGCATTGCTAACACCTATTTTAGTTGTGGGCTGTTGTTTTCGCTAATGTACCTCTAGATTGATATTGTAAATGATATCTTATGAGAGTCGTGCGTACATTATTAATGATAATACCAACCTTATAGTTTTAACCATAGCGAGATCACTTTGAATACAGATTATAAGATTATCTGTCATTTATATAAACAAAGTAGGTATAAAACAAAGATATTTACCGTTGCCTATACACCAACGGATTTTAGTCCGTTTTTCGTTTTATACATAGTTATTCAAGAAAAAGGTTTATATCTATAATATATAATGAAGTGAACTAAGCTGCTGACGGTAAGCTAGTCTATCATAAAACAAGTATAATTTGTTGAAGGAAACTTAGTACTGCGATAGTTTGAGTCCTTGCCTTGTACAACTTACACATTTATTTGTTCGGGTATATACCGCAATTCTCTCAGTCGTATATTAAATTTTGACGTAGATTGTTATGTTATTTTGACAAACGGTACAATAAGTGCTTGGTTCAATTTATTAAGTGCGCCGATACCAACGCATTTTTTCATTTCAAAAACTTTCGTTTAGTAACCATTTAAATTTTATTATATCAATTATTTAAAGTAAAATAATATCATTGCCGCGACTAAAATAAAGCCTTTTTATAGTTTTAGTATATTTTTTATATTTATAACATTTTCTTTTTGAACAAACTTCCTTTGTCAAAGTCCAACTCAAAGTAAAACAACTTGAGGGTGTACTTCAAAGTAAAGCAACTTTTGTACATACGCTTATATCACATAAATATAAACTTATATCACTCCAAAAGAAAACAGATTATATCGAGATCTAAAATTGTATAAAGCCATCTTACGACTTTAATTCCAAATAATTTAAAGTCGTTTTACACTTTTAATGTGTGATTATATAGAAAAATATCGTTAGCCCACTGCATTTCTTCACACTTTTATTGTGTGATTATATAAAAAAGTCTTAGCCCACTGCATTTCATTTGGAATTCTCTTTAAATATAATATATTATTTAATTATACTGAATATTTTAAAATCTTTACTTTACGTAGTCTCAATGATATTTCTGCTTTGTTCGAACGCCCTAGTGTCAAGAAAGGTAAGTAGAGACACCGACAAATAAAAGCATCGCATAGTTTGACATAACCACATTCGTAGTAAGACGAAATTACAATGTTTGCTTGGACGATCCTTAGCCAATTAGGAGGCTTGTTTCCATAACATTGCAAGCAAGCATCGTATCACTCAATACAGTTCATTGAAGGTAATGATGTGTGACGTTTATGTTCATGACCGTTAGCAATGTTTGACGAATGGAAAAACATTTCTTCATTTTTTTAATAAACAACAAAATTTAACATCAAAATTATAAAATATATTTTTACAAATATTGAAACTATCGATAATAATGAAAATTTGTTCTAATTTTTATATTTCATCAGTTTTGCATTCCCGGTGCTCTACTGAAAAATATTGTTGATGAAAAATGCTTATAAATCCACTTTGTCCTCGCACTCTGAGATGGAACTCGAACCCATGACCTTTCGAAATCCTGGCGACTGCTCTAACTGGATTTATCGAAAGTTTAAAATATTTATAAAAATATTTCTTTCAGCTGTTTGGGTAGATTGCCTGAACATTGATGAAAATACGCTCTGTAGTAGCGAAAAAGTAACAAGATCTTGAAAAATTCGTCAGTCGGGTTAGGTCCTGAGTGATCAGTTACTAGAGTAGTCACCCGGATTACAAAAGGTTTTAAGGGAAAATGATTTGTCAAGAATTTTTCATTAAGAATAGATATTTAAGTCATACATTTAATACTTCGTCATGTTCACCGTCTTATTTTTAAGATTTCAACTAATTTAAATCTCTTAAAATATTTGACTTACCTTTAGCATCCCTGCTCTCGTAGACCTCCAAATCTAGAACATCACTTCTACCTTCCGGTCTGGTTAGCCTGAACTCGAAGTCGTTCCAATCGAAACTAAATGCATGACTCTTCGAGAACCTCGCCAACGGTCCATCATGCGATCTCGCTTGCCTCCTTTTTAAAGGTTCTATCGTTATCGTGTCGAATAACTTAACGGTCTTCTGTTGCCTCAAACTCCTCGCTGTCTGCTTCAACATGTGTTCTATACAAGTAGCATTATCACTACAATTAAGTTCTACCACCCCCGCGGTAACATGTCCGAGCGCTAAAGCGAACAGTAAAACTAGAGGAGTCATTTTAAACACTATTTATTAGTTTATATCACAAATAACACTTTCGCACAAGCCGTCACCAATCCATTTGTAGGTCACGCCAGCTCTATTCGTTCCACCTTCATCGGCAGCTCCTTAATCAATGAAGTTCTTCATGCGGTGTGGATGATTTTTATTCATCGTCACGCTGCAACGATCCTGCCGGGCTGTGTGCAGTATTTTTTTCCTGCTTCATGTGTGTTTGTATAACAATTTTATTTGCACAAACCACTTTTCATTGTACGGTTTACGCGTGCAATCAATAAGTCACTGTACCACTTACTTTTAAGGTCTAATCTTGAAGTGTGCAGTGATTTGTGTGACAAATTATACTGTAACACATTAATAGATCGGGAGAAATGATATTTTACTTTTAAATGTCGTGGCAGCAGCGGAGTATGTTATATTTATGGAAATTATGTTAATAACAGAAATGTAACGAGCGTGAGTGGAAGATGTGACAGTAAAAACTTTTCTCCAAACAAAACTGAAAATGTATTACATTGACAGAAAGAGAAATCATGGAAATAGTAACGAAGTTAACTGCATTAAAGGTTTTAATAATTGTTTCAAATATTCATTGTTAATGAATAATTTAATGCTATTACTACGACAGAATATATATTTTATTTATTTAAATAAAAAACAACACATTACAATTTTTTTGTTAATGTCGGACTGAAACTGTATGAAACTTGTTCGATTCTGTTTTTAACATCAGTTGCTAAAGTTCGGAAATATTACCATGTTCTCTGAAAGTTTTGCAATTAATAATTAATGGATTCGCAAGTTTGATATGTCCTTTAAAGTTAAGAAAGTTAGTAAGGACGCAAGACAATTTTGTATTTTAATTGAATCAACCTGTTACTAACAGTTAGTGGGGCATTCTGTATCCGTATTCTATCACGATATCATAATATAATGAGCTACTCCTTTATTATAGCGTTAAAAAAAGAATTCTTAAGTATTATTTGTTGCGACAACTTAAAAAATAATAATTGACACTTGAAATAATAGTTTTTATTCACACATAGACACTCAAAATGTTTATAGGCCACATACTTTATTAGTTTCTGAATAATCTTATCATGTTAGTTTACGGCCAAACTTGGAGTTGCTTTAAATCCATCAATAACCTGATCTAATAAAATTTCATTTGGCAAATTAATAAAAAATGTATATTGCATTATCTTCTGATCTTATTTTATCCAATTTCAAGACTGTCGTATCAAACTATCGTCATAATCTTATTGTTCGAGATTATAATGCAAATGATCTCATGGCATATTATAATCACAATGATAAATGTTTTTTGATAAGTACCTAAACCCATTTTAAAAATGGCACTTATCTAAAAGGCAAGTAATATATTTATGAAACCTCTAATGAAGTCTGGCGGGTAATATTAACAACCTACACAAAGCACCCCTTGAAACTGAATCAAATAATGAAAAGTGGAGATCGGTATCATCTATACTGACTACAGCGAAACCTTTGATAGAATTTCACATAATTTGTTAGCTGCTAATTGGAATGAAAGGTTATCTTCTCGGGTAGTTTTATTAGATCATTAGTTATGATTATTAATTGTGTTGACGTGTCTCCTGGAATCTCACAGGGATTATTTTTCAGACCAAACATGCGATTCTGTAAACGCATTTCGAATATCAGAAAGCTGAATCCGCAGTGTAATTTCGTAATTTGTATAACTCGAAAACGCCGCTAGCACCTTACTGTCGGACGCGGAGTGAATTAAACTAAGATAAGTGAGATTTTGATATTATATGCATAGAAATTGATATTTTCAATGGAAACTTGATAATCATCTCGAAATTCGAATTCACTTGTCAAATAAATAATTGCAAAGTAGTGATCGAATTTACGGTAAAATATTCTAAAACTGTATAATGACTCGTTCATTTCTTTTCCGAGTAGTTTAAAAGAAGCATATACCTACCTTGAATATAAATAACAATCGACGTCAACGTGATAATTTTCAACGCTTAAACATGTTTAGGCGAATTATGATTTACCTATAAGGTAAGGTAATCTCCTGTTAGAAATAAATCATGAAAGTTTCAGTATAAATATTATTAATTAGGTAATTTCAAACCTCATTTCACTTCACTTATGCTACGAAACGTTGAGATTCAAGAATAAGCGGATTCGCTTTCGAAATGAGTTCGGTCATCTGATTTGGATTTTTACGGAATCGCTCTACTGTACTATTTTTTTTTTGTATGAAAATATCGATAATTCGAGCGTATTCCATTAGCCATTAAAAAAATTACTACAATGCTGCAATAAATATTCATACAATTTTATTGAAATTGGTTCTATATTATGTAAAGAAAAACTCAATTCACTAACTACTAGCTAACCACAAAAAGATTACATCGATGGAGGATTAAAAATAGCTGTAAATAAAGAAATTCGCATACCTACTATAATACCTTAAAAAATACTGTCGCAATTTTGAGGTACGATTGATAGAACGTCATGTTACTGCTAAATATCTCGAATCGATTGTATGCCTTCGTCTAATGCATAAATCTTGCTTTTTTTGCCAGATCATATGCTGTATTACACTGTGTTCCATCTCTTGAATGGTATATACAATAGCTGTTTATTAGAATCATCATACTGTAATAATTAAATTACGAAATTTGTCATATGTAGGTACTCAAAATTGTAGGTTAAGACGAATATTGTCAACCATCACTTACCATAGCATATAGGTATACGCTGTCGAGTAACTGGGGCAAAATGGGGAATAAATCCCAAAATAGCCCTATGGATGTACACCGCCATTGTAAGGCCAACGGTAACATATGCTAGCGACAGATGGTGGAAGAAAGCCACACAAGCTACAGTAATTAACAAAATGAATAGCTTGCAAAGAACAGCATGCCTTATGGCAACCGGTGCCATGTCTACCACACCAGGAGCCGCTCTGAATGCTCTGCTTAACTTACCGCCTCTGCATTTATTTATAATGAAAGAGACGAAAGCTAGCATCTACAGAGTAGGAGTTACTGGTCAAAAGAACTGGCATTCTCAAGCACTGAGATCTTTATATCAAACAGTCCTTGAGAACACACCTCTAGCAATGACCACAGACGTCATGACTCCGCTATGGAACTTTGAAAGAAACTACTTAGTAGAGACATCGAGCAGAGAGGAATGGTCAGAGGCAAATGAACTCTGTAAAACAGGAAGCCTAGTCTGGTTCACAGATGGCTCCAAAATGGGTCATAATGTAGGATCTGGAATATATGGTGTAAGACCGAAATTCAACAAAAGTGTGAATCTTGGGATAAACGCTACTATTTTCCAGGCTGAAGTATACGCCATTTTAGAATGTGTGGAAGCTAATCGCCAACAAAACTACATAAATCAAACCATTTACATATACTCTGATAGTCAAGCAGCACTCAATGCCATACATTCGAGCGTGATAAATTCGAAACTGGTAAAGGACTGTATTGACAGATTGAATGAACTGGGGCAAAAGAATAAAATTATTCTCAAATGGGTACCAGGTCACTCGGGCATCATCGGCAATGAAAAAGCGGATGAATTAGCAAGGGCTGGAGCACAGGGACTACAAATAGAACAGAGCCCTTTTGCGGTATCCCTAAAAACCATGTGATGCAAATTCTAAAAAATGACCTGCAAAGGGATTCAAAAAAATACTGGCAAAAACAGCCGGGATTAAATCACGCTAAATCCCTAATTAACTAGCTGAAGAGCTCTTGAAGCTAAAGAGAGCAAATATAAGCTCAATTGTACGAGCCTTATCTGGACACTGCAAATTAAACAGACAAAAGCCAGGAATATAATAGACTTTTTGAAGTCTACCGGGCTAAAGGAGTTACTATAGATCTGGCGGCGAATCACAATAGATCTTCAAGGTCGCAGTGACTACAGTTCCTCAGGGAACTGCATAGCCCCTTACAGCAATAAATAATAAATACAATACCATATGTCCTTTAAACGATTGAATAAAAAATCCTTCAGAAAAATAATTTAAAATCTCTTATTGAACCGTATATAAAATCTCGAGATTATTGAGTTCATTTAGCTTTATTTTTAAATTTCCAGAACGAAACTGTTTTTCTTTCAATTAAAGCAATTTATTTCATCTGCATTTTTAACAGCGGTACTGTTTTTCTTGCAATTGAAGCAATTTATTTCATTTATATATTAACAGCTTTATTTTAACAATGAAATAAATAGGAAATAACTATCGAAATCTTATCGTATATCAAATTAAAATTTATAGCGACGACAGACCCAGAAAAACACCAATGTTTGTTTTTCTTTTTATTTGCTAACGTTACTTTGAATTATGGGTGGACTAATAAGTAACACGCAATCGTTAAATATTAACTGAAATTAGTCGTGTCCCAGTTTAAGAATAGGAAATTCAATACTGATGCTTATAAAATAACTAAATAGGTATTATTGACGATTAATACTTTAATGAGATTATATTGCTGATTGCTATATATATTCAGAATTTGAACATTGATTGCTTTGAACGTTTGAATTAAAGCTCAATTCAATAGCATTAGTGGGCCTACCGTGGAGGTGCAGCGCTACTGAAATGTATGCTGAAAATAATGTTCATTGCCTAAACAAGTTAATCAGAAATCTAAAATATTCATTTCATAAAAGAATATCTTCCTCTAAAAATAAAGTTTTAATGACTGTATATCGGATAATTTATATATCTCAGGATTGTTTTTTTTTTAATGATGAGTAATGTCAGTAAAATTTTATAATTATTATTGTATTACATATAATATAATGTAATTAGTGACTAATTAATTAATATTAATTCAATGAAATTATATTTGCATTAATTTTTAAATATTATTTGACAAGATATACACGATGTAATGTTTTATATGGGATATCCTGAAATAAACTGTTATATATAAAAAATTGATATATGAATTATACTTAGTTAAATATTGCAAAGCGACCAAATGTCAGTAAGAAGAATGACTGATATTACTGATAATGTGTCAAGCAGACCACATCAGTTAACAACAAAAATTCAAAGCTTTGCAATAAATTTTAAACTCTATTCCAGCAAAAATAATTTAATGACTAGTAAAACTATTATTCTGACACTATCGAAAATCAATTTATAGTATAAATGCGATAGTATCGCGATCTGAATTCATTTAGATAATATTTGGTATGAAAATGTATAAGGCACTTAACAAGATATAGCATTTGAATGTGAAAGGAATGAAAAGACGGGTAGAAGTTTTTATTGGGATATTCTATTTACTTGCTTTTTTAGACTTTCTCCTTATTTTATTTAAAATCAAATGACTTCGAAATAATCGAATAATTCTTACTTTTATAAATTCAATATACTCAGTTTTTATTCGGGATATGATATGAAGGCAAAATTTTTACACGTCTGACTTCAAAAGAAGTTTAATTCTGTTTATTTATGAAAATAACACTTTTATTATAAGGTTCCTATGTGACAATCACCACATCAATTTCATTTTGGCGATGTGTTTCAAAAAACAAAAAATCAGACCTTCCTTTTTATAAAATTTGTCACTATATATTTCAAACATGCAATTCTTGCATTAGTAAAGCTGTTTTCAGCCATTGAATGATACAAATTATATTATGTAAAAATTTAAGTCAAGACCAATGCTTAATATTAAATACAAAATAGCCGGGAAAATATTGAATAATTATGGACGGATGTTAATGCTATTTTCTTCAAGAGGATAGACAAAAATAAAAGTTCTGAAGTACATAATAGAAAGAAAACACACCTTTGGTTGTTTAAATTTAAAATACATAACATTATTTATATTACTAAAATCAGTCATTTCAAACGAATAACAAATAATATAAAGCAATATGGCGACCTTATAAAACCATCAACATGTGTCATGATAAATGTTTTGTTCAATCTGTGTATTTCTAATAATAGCAATGAAGTGATTTTATTGAGTAAACAAAGAAAACCAATATCTTGATTGAATGGAAAATGTGGGAACAGTAAACACTCTTATTTGATATGTTTTACATATCGCTACTATTTCGACTCATAAATCTGAATTATGTACGAAAAACATATAAATAATATGAAAACACGCGATGGAACTAATATGCATGCATATATTAGTCAATTTCCTGTACCAAATATAACCAAGTACTGATATATTAAAACAACATAAATTTTATATACTTATTCTTTATTTTTTGTTGAAATATCGTAACTGTTACATAATCTGTATAAACTAAACCAAAAATTTTACAATTTTTTTATCTGATTATATTTTAAAGCTGTATGACGTCACGTCTAATCAAAGAAATATAAGTACAGTCTTGTAAACTATAAAGTTATAAATTAACTTCTCAATTAATTGTCATGGTTCTTTTTAAATTGAAAACACAACGGTTACATACTAAATGTAATTAAACTCTAATTGGGCATTGATAGGCTGACAAGAAAATGCTAAGAAAAGCACTCATGTAGAATTCATAGTAAACGAAACAAATAAAGCCTAATTTAAAAATGAGAATGCTACATTGACTGAGTCAACTAAATGAGCCAAAAGTCCAAAAGCTTGCTTACCTTTGAAACTCAAAGGTATTCATTTGAACTATGTCTGATATTGAACTATAATTACAATGCGATTTATATAATTACGTGAAGTAATTAATACTTCACGTAATTATATAAATTTTTAATGATTTATAATTATGTAATGATCTTCAAGTTAATATAAACGTTTGTGAAAATGGGTGCAAGTGAATAAAAAATATACATTTAACATCTTTATTACAGAAGTAAGCACTTTACTTGTATTTATTATTACTCTGTATGAAGGTATTTAATAATATTTTTTTATTAATATTTATTTATGAAGGATCGATGACGATCTCAAGAGACTAATCATTATGCATAATTAATTCATTTTAGTTGTGTCAGTTTTTTTTATTCATTTGTGTCTACAGCAGTTATACATATCGGCAGGTAGCCCGAAGGGGCTATTACGAAGCCCAAATAGATCGTCCATATCAGGGGACTATATTTAAAATAACACTGCAGGCGTGTATACCAACGTGAATTTATTCCGTTTTATCACTTTTCATACGAAAATATAACGAGATTAGCGTGATGTCGTCGGATATCTTTACTCCTCGGCGATCGGAAACAGTTTACCCTCCAATCCGCATTGGGCCAGAGTGGAGGGTCATGGCCCATCCTCCTTAACCATCCATAAGGAAGGCCTGAGCCCCTGCAGTGGGGACGTAAAAGGGCTGATGATGATCGGAAACAGAATGTGTGCCAATTTGCTTTTTGTTAACGAACTGTCAAAGTCAGTGTCACCATTCTAATAAAATTAAAAGTATCGATGATCACGCCCTCTCTACAATCGAGTAATTAAGTAATCGAGTAACTAGCCATTAAAATAAAAGAAACTAAATCAAACGATCTTCGTAAAGATGATGCGACATACATAATTATGTTACTTAAATACAATTTATATTAAAAAAGACATAAAGTGCATTCGTTTTACTAATATAATTATCATCATCATCATCAGCCCTTTTACGTCCCCACTGCAGGGGCTCAGGCCTTCCTTATGGATGGTTAAGGAGGATGGGCCATGACCCTCCACGCTGGCCCGATGCGGTTGGAGGGTATTAACGTCTGCAAATGCAGCCGGGACCAACGCCTTAACTTGCCTTCCGAAGCACGGAGTAGCTCGAGATAATAATTTTTTGGTCACCCATCCCGTGACCGACCCTTGCTAAAGTTGCTTAACGATTACGATCACGGTCCGCGGCGCCAATCCACTACGCCACCGAGCTTATTTTAATATAATTATAGATGGAGATATTTTAAACGTTACGAATCAATTAATGGGCTCAAGAAGTTTATAATGCAATTTCATCCTGTAGTAAATATAGTGTTATCTTACTGTGATCCGTCCGATCCGATATCTGAGTCCAATTTGAATATAAAATTTAGCAAAAAAATTTTAAAAGTGTTTTTAAGCTTTTTATATTAAGAATATTTTTCAGTATAGCGTTTTGTTAAGCATGTGAGCTGTAAAATTACCGTGACTTTGTATTGATTATTATAGTAATATTATAGTAAATGCCTTGGCAGGCAACAAAAAACCTTCGAAACCGTAACTTATATTTTTTATTTACTCCTGAAGCTATCAAGTGTATTAAGGTTTTTAATTTTCAAATCACTCTAAGTACTGTGAGAAAATAAAGTAATTTTACTAAACATTTTTTTCTGGACCTCCTTGAACTTCTACATCAGACTAGTTAATAAAAGACTAAGAATTCTATCGGCAATCATATATCTAAATCTTCAAATTCTTAATTTCGTATCAACTTAATATAAATTTAATATTATAACTAATAAAGAAAAAGTACTTTGAGAACGCTTCGGTCGTGCAAAAGGATAAATATATTTTTTTTTATCACATAACATAATTATGTTACCATTTGAGATTTCACATTACGCTGTTGCGCACTTTTCTCGTTCTCTTTGATATTTTTTTGAGTCTCATTTTTTTTTCTATTTGGGTAAATTCATAGCCATTTCGATGTTTTGTAAGGCTAAGATTCGTTGTGCCCCATATGAGTTCATTAGGGATTACTATTTCTTGCATATAGTAATAGATAGATACTATTTAGCATAGGTATAGCATTCCGCGATCAGTACCTTACATGTTTCCGTGAGATATTTGAACCAGAATGCCCGAGGGAGCAGTGTAGACCTTTTCAACATATACAGGAAGGAAGTGGGGAATCTTCTCTTCTATTAGAAACAGCGCGGGCGTTTTACAACCACTCGTACATTGCACGGCTTCTCTAACTTCGGAGAGACTTCATGCTCTGAGTCTCTCCAATCTACGAGGTAGAGCAAGGTGGTCCACCGCACGCGGTATCCATTTAACGACATACCCTGGGTTTGTAGTGGGAAGGCGGCGTCCTAACCACTGGAGTGACCCCACCGATAGTGGAGATCACACAATCTTGGTGTCTGGACTGATCCACAGTATGCTGAGGTTTTCTGGTGCAGTTGTATCATTCAATGAGGTCAGGAAATGCGATCGAACTCTGCGATTGAGTTTATTTTGTTGGTAAATAGAAATATAAATATATTATTTAAATTGTTCTTGAAAGATAATTAAATAATGTAAACAAACTTCTGTTTAACAATAATTATATTCTAGCCAAAAATGAGTAATAACTTGTAAATAGAACCCTGAGAATATCCATTTTTCCCTCATCTTGAAGATTAATGGCGATTTGGAATATAAAGCACAAATTTGAATTTGCAACTAATACTTAAAATACAACCATTTACGTACTTATTTAAAATACAACAGACATCGTAAGCAGTCTTCTATAGTTAATTTTTCGTATTTTTCTTCGGGAACTGAGAAATAACTGTTTCTCTACATTTCTTCGTTATTTTCTGTCCTTCCCTTCCTTAATTATGTCCCTTTGTTTTTACGATAGTAATTTTGTTCTTTATTATAACTTTAATTTTATTTACTCCTTCCATTTTGCCCACAACTTCAAATTTCCATCTTGCTCATACCATAATAAATACATTAACATATCTATAATTTCACGAATATTTTGTTTTGGTTATTGTATCAATCTGTACACTCGATTTGTAGTACATTATCTTAAGCAATCAAATGAGAGAAATCTAAAGTTTTTTATAATATTTGCTATTTGCCTATCAAATAAACACATATCTCGACATTTTACTGTCTAGTGCGAATCGGACTAAATATCGTTCGTAAACTCAGTTACTAGTCTCTCTGTGTGTAGAGGCATCCGCGGAAGATGAAGATTATTTTGTCTACGAGTATTATAAGAAGTTTCCATTTTGCGTACTCCTTCCTTCTTGCCCTCCCTTTCCCTACGCCCGCCTGACCCACGTATATTACGACAGACTTAAATATAAGATTTTTTTTGCGGTTAATGTAGTAACATGAAATATATTATTTTTGCTAGACTGCATTTTTTATTTATTTAATTAATCTGTGGATAAATTTGTATGGCAGAATTACTAACTTTGATTATCCAAAACCTTAGGTCGGGCAATCGACAAATTACTGTAAACCAATCAAACTAATACCTTAGATATCATTACATACAATGCTCACATTTCAAACTAATTACATGCACACACGTAGAAGACAATACGTGATATGATTAAAAAAATATTGCAAGTCGTTAACAAGTGAGGTGTAAAAGTTTAGCCGTTTAATACAATCCCAAACTTCCTCTAATCTCATTCAAACGAGTTAATTCGAGAGAGAAAGTTTAACAAAAATATATTTTATTACCCTCGCTGAAATTACAGACTGAAAACTTCCTTAATTTTGTATACAATTTTATCGTTACAATTTCAGATCAAGTTGTCTAAATATACTTATGAGAAATCATTAAGTCACTTTGTAGCCGAAAATTGGAAATATGTTTTTTTACATGCGTAATTACAACATTATTCAAAAAGGTTTTTGATGCGCAACATGTCATCGTCTGTCCCTATCTATATCATTTACCTGCGTTATGTTTCGTCTCCTCTCTTCATATTAATTCATTTAATTAATAATAATCTACAGAAAAGCTCCGCCTGTCTTCAATAGCAATTTTTGATAGTCACTTTTAAGAAAAGTATTATTTCTTACTTGTTTACTTTTGAAGTTAGTTCTATTTTTGAAAAAAAAAAGATCTTTATTATAAAACATTGTAATAACATTTTTAAGCATATATGTTTAAAAGTAACAGATCAAGGCTTTATAAAACCTTCTGCAATGTTTTTCATTGAACAAGGTTTCCCGATACTTATAAATATTGTGGCTAGTTTTTTTTTTTTTAACATAGTTATATAATGAAAACAAACAGCTACAAAACAAAATTTCAACAAAGGTATATTTTTCTTTGAATTGTGTTTTATTCAAGATGAAGCCGCCAATATAAAAGGATCTGTTAGTTTCTGAAATTATTTTCCGAGTCTTTGATAAAATAAAAATCACAATTATTTCTTATAAGCATTTGTTTATCGTTCTATAACATTGTTGCGGATGGTATACGAACCTTATTTGAATTAGGTACATACCGCAAACCCATCATCACATTTAAATCATGACGGAAATAAAAAGAAAAAGTTGTGAATGTATGATGTTACCAAATGGATGTTTTAAACTTTTATGGTTTACATACATTACAATTATTGTTAAAAACATGATATCATGTACCTTATATTTAAAGAGTTTTATGTTTAAGCTTAAGCAATCATTCCGACGTTATCGAAATTTTGCATTAGTTCTAAATTGTATTATATATACAATATGGGTATGTTTCAAAAATTTTATGAGTACCAGTCATTCAGCTGTTAGGTATTTTATAATACTGTTGTGTCTATCTAATATCGGAATGCCCACTTTAACACATTTTTCACAATAGTTTATGAATCATTATCTACAAGTATAATAATACTAAACAAACAATAATTCGGCAAATTTTGTTTCGAACTTTAAAATATTTAATTTATTTCCAGAAAATTTTCAATGTACTAAGGTAGTAAGGGCTTCTAACAAAATGTTCTCTCTGCATTCATTATATCAGGCCGATCGGATATACTTTCGATTTCTATAAAACAAGCAAAACTACCAATACCCAATGCTATTGTAAGCGCCAAAATGAAAAATAAAAACAAGATGGCGTACATTTGGCGGGCTTTCTCGGGTATATTTGAGGTTATTACGCTTCACTTTCACTCTTAGGTGAGAACTCATGAAATATGTCTCTATCTCTGTCTAAAGTAATAGTTTTTGTTACCTTCTTTTTGTGTTTATGCATCAGAATGTAATCAAAACGGTCTTGCGAATGAATTGATACTTGTTACATAAGTTACTGTGATAGATTCGAAATTGCATTTGAAGGCCTGTATACGTGATACAGCTATGTCACAAATTTTTGTGCTAAAGGAGACCTACTATGGGCATATTTATATATTTTAAATTCTCTTTCGATTCTGTTGTAATAAGTTTTAAATAAGGCTCGGAAGCTTTATTTTCATACTTGACGATTTCAATTAAATTTTAATTATTTTCCTTTCTCGGAAAGAAAGAAACTGATTGACCTAAAGTTTTCAACTAAGTTATTCAGGAACAAAACTGACTGTACAAAACTGCTAGTAAATTTCTATATTCGCGTGCCTGCTGGATTCTTCGATAGCTTATTACTACGCTTTGCTCTCCTCTAAAAAGAACTTATATTTTTGCATTATGTTTGTAACTTAATGCACGCTGAGTTCACCTATAAGTAGTTGTGCATTAAGCAATAAAAATAATGTAGACTTTGTACTTATGTATAAGTGAATTATTGTAACAAATGTTCGCGATCCTAGTAAAGAAAGAAAATGTAATCTGTTTCTTGTACTATGGACAAAGACTTCTATGTTTGTCCTACCTAATTAGCTATTCGGCACCAAAATGCTTGCTTATCTTGTGCAACGTTTTGTCTATATCCAAATGTCAATTTTCTCGCGTGCGCTTATACAACATTTAATATTATCTAATTATTATTGTACGTATTTAGCCACTACTACATTTGTAATGATTATGATGAGAAATAAATAAATTATCATTATTATAAATTATTATTATTATCTCACCTTCGATCGGAGAAAAGGGACATTGGAGAGTAGACAATGCATTTCTCGAGTTTGTCAAGCTACGCTGAGCTAAGTTTCACAGTAAACGAAAATAAATTGATCCTTATACATACATAGACCGATATTAGTTTCAAAGGGCCGTGACGCAATGACAGAAGTGAAGTATACAAGGATAATTTTTCGAAAAATAAATTTATATGTAGATTTTAACTTATTAAATGATTGTACATTTTTTTAGATGATCTATAAATTATAAACACAAGAAAAGTTGTCTACACCCTTATTGTGCTTATGTTAGCGAAATTATGGAAAACCAACAGCGATTAAAATACAACCCTTTATGTCACAGTTCTTGTTACAAGACTACTTAAATATATTGTATATGTTATGAAATATAATCTATTTTGAAACTTATGTTTTAATTTGTGTGATACTTACTTTATTGCAATATAACACTTTTTATCAATGTCATATTGGTTGTAAACAATCGAATCCACTAAAAACAAAAACAATCTTTAAGAAAAAGTTTATGAAAACATTGTTTCAGTACAATACGTTTTATACAGAATATTAGGCGAAGTTGTACTAAATTATCACATTTTAAACCAATTTTATTCTAATATATGCAAAATAAAAATCATTTTATGGATATAAAACTTATGATTGATTAGTTGTTAAAACAATAGTATAAATTTCCATAATTGGCTCAATAGAAAAACGTCGCAAAGATGACTGTAATAAGTTTTTGGGATCGATTTTACGACTAGTATATTTCATCTTAACTATATAAGATATATACACAAAATATAGTATGTTGACCACAAAATAAATATAACGGCATTTGATTTTTTTCTATGATGGAATAAATGCGTATTTCTATAGGAACGTAAGCGGATGTAAAAGAGGGTATAAAGAAAATTTTATCAAATAAATGTAGTAGAAAATTTAAAACTTAATTTTATTTAATCCTAAAAAAGGTACATCGTATAATTATAATATATATTTTTTCTTTTATTTGCACCATTGCTGATTTTTTTTTATATAAAACTTTTCTTTTTTTAGTAGCTTTCTATACATATAAAACGCATTTTGTCGTGATTTAGTACCTATAAACAAAGTGTCCAAAAATAATCTGAGCTTAAATGCTAACACAAAACCAATCTTATAAGTGTTTAAACAACTAACATTTTAGGAATAACACTATGTAATTGTTTCCATTGGAACAAATGGATTACTAAGCTTTCTATGAAATTGTCCAATGAAAAGTCTAGTTCATATTCTTAGAGCCGTGTAAAATTATTTTGAAAGTACAACAATGTACCATCAACTAACCGCCACATTAAAAACCTATAAAATATTGAAGTCAAGTGAAACAAAAAAGTTAAAACAAAAATAAAATATTACGAGCTTCTATCTCAAGCCCTTCGCTGTGAAACTAACAATATTTTGAGCATCAAAGTATAAATATATTGAACCTTCACGAGTCGTGATAAGTGCCAATTCTATTTGTTTGTCGCCTGCTGTGACGTCTCAGTACAAATACTCTCACCTTACAAAAGAAAAACATCTTAAAGCGCCGACGGCTAAAATCGCTCGATCTTAGTTATTTCACTATCTAGTGACACGGATGTAGTGAATATTATTAAAATTAACTAGAAGAGCCAATTTGTTTTGGAAATTCAAAACGGGCAAAGAACTTGAACGAAACAATGTAACCAAGAAAACATTCAAAAGTACATTTATGGATTTACTCATAACCATGACATCTGCGAACTTTTCAACCATGAAAGTCGTAAAATTATATCATCTATACTTTGCCTAATAAATGCGGGTAACGCAGCAATGATAAGGCTCAGATGATGAGCCAAGTAGATATGTTGACTTGAAATTATGTTTTGAATAGGTTGGTGTTACTAAATTATATTGCTTTTAAACACCAGTGATCAAAAACTTGAGTTACTTATCTCCATAGGTTACTTATAGTTACTTATACTTATCTCCTAATCCATTCAAAACCTTATAAGTTTTAGATACCATAGTTTAAATTCCGTATTCTTCCTAAAAAAATAAATCCTTTTGTCTCTGAAACACTTATAAATTCACATGGCGCTCATCAATCAATGATACGAGTATAAAATCTTTAAATGGTTTTTTCTTAAAACTCAACTATTAACGAAAGTTATCTTACTATTTATCTTTGGACAATAATTAAAGTTCTTAAAAGCTTTATGATAAAATAATAGGGACGATACCGAGGTTATAAAAATTATATTCAAATTATATATAAAATATCATAATATACCCGTATTCTATAAAAAAAAATGCTTCAATATGATAAAAATTGACTGAGGTAAGATAAGTCATAACTTCGTCATAACTATGTAGAAAATGTACAAAGGTGTCATACGACACTTCAAGTACGTGTATCGCAACAATTTATTAGTTATGCAAAAAATAAAAAGACAAACATAAACTAGTCATCATCCCTATTATTTGAAAAAGTTATTGATTCTACACTCGTGCTCAGTAGTGTACACTATTCTGTGTTATTGTTTGTTAGTTGTTTAGTAAAACAAGGTAATCTATAGCACAAGAACTTAATTAAAATTATTAAAGTAATATTATTAATGGTATTGATACATAATAGCTTTATCTGCTTTTTGGAAGAGTGCAGACTTACCTTAGGCATTCTATATAGGTTAACCCTTAGGTGATGCATTTGTATTTTATGTGAATTACTTTTTAATGCCTTACAAATCGACTTTTCATCAAATATACTTTGTCACTTCTAGTATTCGTTATATTTGATCAAACGTAAACTATTGTTTTACTTTTATTTACAGGTGGTTTCAATGTCGTGATTCAGATCAGCATCATTCCGCAACTTTAGGAAAATTGACAAACATGTATTTATTTAAATACTGGTAATGTGGTTGGTGAAATTTGTTTTTTTATTATTAAAGTACTTTTATGTATTGTATTGGGTGTATGTCTTGTAGTACTTTCGTTGTTTTAGATATGTATAATTCAAGCGATTTAGCTCCTGAATTTGGAATCTGAGCAATGTTCAGTGAATTGCACCTCAGATTTTACTACTGTCATTTCCCCACTCAATTTTAAAGCTTATTATATTGAGAGTAGAGGTCAAAATTTATTGCTCGTATTTGACTTGACATATTGTGGTAACCTGGCATGCGGCCGTGTAAATATAATGGTTAAATATAAGTAAATAATTGATCCATATTGTAATGTACAAACATTTGCTTTTGATAAGTAATGTAATAAAGCACGTAGTTAAAGTTTGAATAAATATATTACGCGTCAATCATCGACACTTTTTGACTTTTACTGAGAACATAAACAGAGAGTTATGATACTACAATAGCTGCAGAATAACCCAATTTTTTTGCCACTAGCCGCGTAAGCAGCAAAGCAATTGGCCGAGTCTGAACTTCTTATTTTTTTGAAAGCTATATCTATAAAAGCGTTTATACAGCCATCTCTGTCTTATTTCTCCAGTGACTGCGAAATGCGAATGTATAGGGAAGCTGTATTCGTGTTAGCCCTTGCGGCTGTGAGCTTAGGGTCTATTTTTGACGGTGATTTTAATATTGCTGATGGTGTGAGATTAGTAAGCGTACCAGTGTCTAATAGTTTAGAGGATGAAGGCAGAAGTTACGGCGGGAACTCTGTACTCTTCAGGATGGCGAAGTTCCTTCAGGGACACGAGCTGATGGTGAAATTGCCGAAACTGATCGAAAAAGACAAGCTAACGGAGTTCTTCGCTGATTCGTTGAAGACAGTCGACGAAACCTACAAGGATACCAAAGGTCAGTTATGAATTCTATATGAAATGTTAAATAGTGGACTAATTTATACTATAACTAATATTAGATTTTTTATGTGCCCAATTACTTTTAAATATCAATTGATAATTAAAGTTTTAATAAAATAAAAATGATCAATGATCAATTTTGCATTCACAATGACATACTGAAAAATGATAAAAAAAAATCATTTTGCCCCTGGCACTCTGAGATGTGACTCGAGCCCATAACCTTTCGCAATCCAGGCGTCTGCTCTAACCGCTGAACTACCCAGGACCTAACAGGTCTAACGAATTTTTCAAGCACCTTTTCGCTACTATAAAACGTATTTTCATCAATGTTCAGACAATCCGCCCAAACACCCAAATAACTATTATTTTATAGAGCTAGCTGATAAATTTGATATTATTTTGCAGTTATAGATAATTTTTGGAGAAATATTAATAAGGATTATTTGTCCTAATTAACTGTAAGATAAATACGTAAATTAATTCTTATGTCGACAATAAAATGGAAAATTTTATTACAATTTTCCAAAATATGCTAGCTCTTTTTTTTAAACTGTGTGTGCAGCTGTGAATCCATTTTTATAATCGTGATAACAGGCATTTTGTTAGTAATAATAATCCAAAAGCGGTTTTGAAAGCTATCCATTTTTAAGATTCATGTTCCCAATAATACTAATTAATATTATACTATTATTCATTATATCTATATATTACATTAAATCATTGCAGCGTACTTATGTGTATGTCTAGTAGTTCATACGTAAATAGTATGACTTGTATGTTTGAATGAAAAACATAATATAAGCAGACAGTTTTAGCAAAATAGCAAATACGGATAGAAATTATTTCCAATCAAACCTCGCCTACCTCGTCAGTTATATAACTGATGATTTGTTACTAAAATGTGTTTTTTTATAAATAACAATTTAACGACACGTGTTTTATTAAATTCAATAATTTCTTATACGAGCAATTTAAGCCTAACCATATATTAATATTCGTTGCACTCCTTGTTTTTTCTAACATGAGAGTTAAGATGTTTTATTATAGTTGTAATGTAAATAAAGTGTATTTAAATTAAGCTTTTTGTTATTATTTTTTAAATTCTTTAACAAACTTGTATATAAAATATACATAACCAAGGAGTTAAAATAGTTTATTCAACCTTCCAAGATTCCTATAAACAACAATGTTTGAAATAAAAACTTTTTAGTTTCTTCGTTCGAGTAAATTTAAAGAATGTTGAAAAGTTGTATAAACTACTACTAGCTGAAATAAATTTTAATAACCTTCTCATAACAATAACGACCATAACAAAAAGGAATTAACTGTGTGGCCACGCGAAATAGGGATTTTACCTCCTTGTTTATTTCACATACAAGCTTTTGATTTAGTTATAGTTAATTAAAAAATTAATATCAATGATCATAAAAACTTCATTTATTTACACTAAGTAAAATACTTTAGTTTCCGGATGACTGTAAAGCGAAGGTTTAAGTTACAATAATCGATATGCGTATACAGTCATGTCAGGTTCTTATTATGTACTTGTTGTTGGTCAACCACCCCCATCACGTGAAACTGCTTCTTTACTAGACAAGGTTCTTTGAACCAAATAATTTGAGCTATAAGAGTTAATGTTGTCATTATAACATTCACTATATTATTATTGCAACATTACTGCACCTGTATTCTCTCTTTCCTGATTTGTCTATTGCATTATTTTTTTCTTTATTAGTGAGTAATAACCGTCTCCAATGTCCTCCTGGATGTTAATGAAAGACATTGAAATCATATTTCATAACAATTGGAATCGGGTTATACTTCATTAACAAAACTAAAACTGACTTTAAACTTAAAAAAAAGGTGATAAATAATACTTATCTCAAAAGCGATTTATCAAGAAGATGCTATTGAATTCGGGTGGAGATCTCCTGTAGCTTTAAATGATAGCATGAAGTGGGGTTTACAAAATTTTTATTTCACTAAGATTTTTTTAGTATATCATTATGAATGCAAAATTGATCAAATATAATAAGATTTAACCCTTTAACCACTATCTCTGTAATATTATGTGTTGTTGGAGTGACCCATCTAATAATATTTTCCTGTTATTGAAGAAATTATACAACATGTATTCTATTCACATCTATTCTTATTAACTAGTTTTTTTTGTATATTATGTGTTGCTCAATCAATGAAATATTTGAATATACATTTATGATCGGAGACCGCCGTCCCTGCAATATTGCGGTGCGTGAGCTTAGTGCACGCCACGTGAGTTAAATCGGCTAGGAAAATAAGGATTAAGGCCATGATTGCAGGTGTTCACCGAATTGTTGGATAAAGGTTAATTAACGTTTTATTAGACTTTTATATCAGTCACATATTGTAATCTCATTTTACCAATGCGAAATTGGCTAAACGCAGTGCTATTTTCTTAACAAACCGTGTGTTTGTCACATCGCTGTCTTTATAATCACACTTACATCTCGATTTTACACTTGATTTAGTTTAAAATACTTCAACTAATGGACTTGTTTCTTCATCCTAATCAAATTGAGACTGGATGTTTCTATTAGTCGTTTTCCGATATCTATAACGAGTGAAGTACAATTCAAAATACATCAACCTATTATCTCAACCAAGCAGTGGCTGAGTGGCTGAAATGTCAGTTTTTAGGTGTCGCCATCTCTGAGGTCCCAGGTTCTTCTCCCAGTCTGATTAATGATAAGTAGAAAATGTTCTATTCTATTTTGTTTTAGGTCTGGATTTTATCTTCGTTGTTTGAGATCTCCACAGTACAAGGGCTTTATCTACTCAATTAATTTATCTGAGCAATGTACGTGATGTTGTCTAATATTTACTTATTACACGCAATATTGTCAAAGGCGTTGCTTGATCAAGCAACCTAAATTTACGAATTGTATTACAAAATAATAATTTTATAAAACAGACAAAGGTTGATTATTTTATTATGTATTCTACAACACACTGCGACATATACACATAAGATACACATAATCCATGAAAACATTAACTTTGAATGATCCTAGGAGTGTACTAAACTAATAATATTTATCTTTCCATTCTTAGTATAGGTATAGTATTTTATATCTATACTATTATAATAAAGAGGAAAGATTATTTTTTATTTGCAACGAATAAACTCCGAAACTGCTGGACCAATTTTCTAAAGCCACATCATATGCTATATTTTGTCCCGAAAAACTGCAAATAAAGGTATGAAAATGGTTGTGTAGGGAATTAAAATAACTATTCGGTTTGTAATTGTATTTTATCCGTATCATGATATGAATCGATATCGAAATCTATACTTATTAATATTATAAATGCCAAAGTAACTCTGTCTGTCTGTTACTTAATCACGCCTAAACCACTGAACCAATTTGCATGGAATTTGGTATGGATATATTTTAATACCCAAGAAAGGACATAGACTATTTTTTACCGCGGGAAAATGACGCATTCCCACAGCCCAAACCACTGGACGGAACGGGCTGAAATTTCAGCTAGATGTTATGACGTAGGCATTCGCCAAGAAAGGATTTTGATCAATTCTATCCCCAAGGGGATAAAATAGGGGATGTAATTTTGTATGAAAGTTTGTCAATTTTAAACCGATCGGACTGAGATTTTGTATACATAAGGATACTATGACGTAGGCATTCTCTAAAAAAGGATTTTGATTGATTCCACCCCCAAGTGGATAAAATAGGGGATGAAAGTTTGTATGAAACTTTGTCAATTTTAAGGACTTGGCATGCATAAAGCTACCATGACGTAAGCATCCCCTAAGAAAGGATTTTGATAAATTCCACCCCTAAGGGCATAAGCTTAGAAGATAAGACTTTTTTTCAGGTATTTTACACGATATAATGAATAAATATTCGTTAGAAATGCTGCTCAAAGTAACTACCACGCGGACGAAGTGGCGGGCAAAAGCTAGTCAATTATAACATTATTTAAGATTTTTACAGTAAAGTAAATAATCTTACTAATAATATAAAGGCGGAAGTTTGTAAGTTTGGGTGTTTGTTACTTTGTGACGCAAAAACTAATGAACGGATTTTGATAGAATTAGGTACAAAAATAATTCTAAGACTGGTCTAACATATAAGGTACTTTTATCCTGCTAAACCAGTTCTGGTTCACGCGGGCGAAGCCGCTGGCGGAAAGCTATTTTAAAAGCATAATCTATCAACATCTTTCAATTTATAGCATGTGTTAAACTATAACTATATATATTTATAATTAACATTTGAGTTTAAAACGAGAAATATTTTTTCTTTGATGCTAACTGTATTCACTTTTGTATTTATAAATAACTAATTTACCCTACAAAAGAGGCCGCTATAGAACTGTACCGTTTCTTCCTATTGCAGCACTAAATCCTAAAAAGGTTTTAATAAAAAAAAAAATTACAGTATTTGTTATTCTATTTTGATTGATTTTGAAACCTTGAAACGGTTCATGAAAAAGACCTAAAATTATTAGTGATGAAATTAAATACCTATACAATAAAAACAAAAAGTTTTTAATTGCAGTCTCAATTAATAGAATAATTTTATTTCTTTCAGTAACCGGACGAGGTAGCAAGGGCGGTGGGTATGGATTGGCCTTACTTGCGATGATGTTTGCAAAAGCACTTGGTGCGGCGGGAATCGGAGGCCTAGCACTTTTGACTATGAAGGTAAGATGAAAGTTTCTATAAAAATTTGTTAACTAAAAATTCAGCAAATACCAATATGCATTCTATTATTAGTTGCACTATTTCTTATTATATATTATTTGGGTTAAAATTTTATTATATTGTAGGTATATACCCGTATGTTCATCATATCTTGCGAGTGGACATCAAACTCTCAACCAACAAATCTGAAATTTTGCACACAGTATAAAAAATATTTTTATTTATACAAATGTATAATAGAAACAAATGTATTGAATCAATGAATTACCTATAATAGGGATGAGGACTGGGGAAAAAAAAACCATTTAGTCCGCCAGTCTGATAATAGTAAAAGATTAGATACGTTTTTTTTACTTCAATCCTACGTCATCGTTTAGCAGAAAATATGCAAAAACATGACGTCATAACATTTTAACTCAAAATGTCACATGTGAAGATAACTAAAAATGACAGGGTTAATATTTTTCAGCAATCTACCAATCAAAATCTAAATAAATTTATAACAATCTAATAATGTCAGATTAAAAAAAAAAAATTGATGTAAATCGCAATTCAACGATTTTAAACACTAGAAAGATTTTTTGATTAAATGATATATTATGTATGTAAATAAAATGTAGTATAATATTCTGATTTATTATTACGACTAAACGATACCTTATATCGGGCGCGTATTAGCGTTTTACTGAAAAAGTATGATTATTAATTTATCGCAAGTAACCGCTTCGGAATATCAATTTAATGTCAGTACAAAGCTGTCGGAAGATTCGTCACACAGTAGTATGCACTTATACACTAGGAATTGTCTGTCCAGCAGGCCAATTCCGCAAATATTTTCGTAATAATAGCATTTCAATAAAATTTTAATGACTTATAAGTACTATTTACCTAAAGTCCTATATTATTAGTGCAATGGCTTCCTCACACATCAATAGTGACAGATATAATAATATTGGATTTCAGGTAGATATAGTACGATAGCGTGTTGAGAATCTTTTATTGTGTAAACATTATCTATTTATAAAACATTTCGATCTTTATCACACGTTTAATATGAACACGTATGAATGTAAACTAATGATAGACCACCGACCACGGACCATATAAATATATTATTGTTTTAGATTACTTTCTAGAGATGAACACATAATTAAGACAAATCACTTTATTTTTTTTATGGAGGTATTTTTATCATATTGTTTTAGCAACACCGTTCGTCCGAGTTCCGTCTTTGTATATAGATTATTTATTTTGAAACCAATAACTAAACTTAACTCTAATGTAAATTTTCATAGCAGCAAAGTTAGGAATATGTTTTTATTCATAATCAAGACGCTGATTGTAAAGCCAAAACAACAATATTCTCCAATAACTCCAATTGAACTTAATTCTTAACACTTCAAAAGTAAAGTTCCAAATTGATTGCTAAAATCTGAAATTTTATTTTAACCTAACTTGTTCATATGCTAAACCCGCTCTGCTACGTTTAAATCTGAATAATCATATTATTATTTCATTTCGAATGACTCTCACGTAAAAGCTGTTAAATTTATCATTAAATTATATGAAGTGATATGCGTTAGGAATTATTATGGGCCATGATTTCCACCAGAAGCATAATTAATTATAGCGATCGCGTCACGTAAAGCACGAATGCACAGAACAGTCGTTTTGCTTTTATATCGCATATTTTCGTGTGAAAACAGCATACTCCGGTACGGAAGTGCGTGAGGAAGTCAACTTGTTTCCAAACGCGATCATACTGTTAGGAATTGTTGGGACAAGGAAGGCGATATTCATTTGTTATACCGTTTTTACGATTGTCGTAGATATTTTAAAAAAGACAATCGGGCATAAGTGATTTACAGTTTCTAATATAATTAATAGTTTCTACCTAAAATGGAATCTGCGAATAATGATTACAACTTGAGAATAATTAATAAAGGTGATATAAATAAGTAGGAATTGCGTATTTCACCAATAGTTTTAAAAAGTCAATTTCTATAGGTCTCCAGTTCCATTAGATGACATTTTATCATAATCATCTCTCACTGTTCTATATATATATTTTTTTATTTTACTTCTTTAAATGCAGAGGTTCTTACCTAAATCGTCGATAAATTACTCTTAGCAAATACTATGCTTTATTATATATATGTTATTTATTTCATATACGGCTTATGACGAATTACAAGCACAATATAACTCATTATTAATTAAACAAAGTAGATTTCACAAGGTCAGTCTAAAGAGGTTACCGTACAAATTAATGCATACGGTTAAGCATGACATCACATTTTCGTTCATACAAGAAGATCTCACAATTCGAGTATTATATACATTACAATAGGCTTACAGTGAGTTGAACAAACGTCCATTAAGGTTTAATGACGCCTTTAATCTCTAATGAAAGTCAGATTTGTATTGGTAATGTCGGTTTACGTTTGTGCAACTGGCTGTTAGTTTATAAAGCACTGGTGGCAAGATTTATGGTTCAGATTTTAAAGTTATTAACACAATCACAAAAGCGCAATAAGTATCTATCTATATAAAGTGATCAGTTGTGTTTTTATGACATTTATTTGGAATACGAATTGATCGAAAGAATTTTTTGAAGTTGGTACATAAAAGTTATCATTATTAAAAGACAGAAGTGGCCCATTCGAGAAGTTATTTATTCGTATCCATCCCGCTGGACACACCAAGGATTTACCAAGTAATCTTTATCCAAAGCCTTGAGCGCAAATGAAATATACACGGAGTTCTGGCAACTAGGAAAAAAGTCATAAGTCATTTTATAAACTTGAGCTCTACATAGTTCTAGCTGAAAATATACTCGTAAGTTATTTCAACGTCTGATATACTTTATGAACACGATTCAGTGTTTTCGATTTTTAAAATTATATTTTAACATTGTATTTTACTAATTAACATTTGTAATTATTCTTAAAATAATAAACACAACCACTTTACTACATGATGTCTATTATTGTGTGATAGTTGTTATTCCTTAATAAAGAAACATGATTATTATTACTACGAGTATTTAGATAGGTAATAATTATAAATGTGCAGTCACGCAAGTTTCAAAAGACGGCGGTAGGAATTAAAAATATTTGCAATATTTTCATTGCATATTAAAAGAAACTTTTAAATGCTTCAAACAACTTCATTTCACACGCAGTTGTAAAAGCATTTAGTTTCGATACAAACTCAAAGTCGGTTTACATGGTATTATGCACTATAATAATAAGTGCGTGTTGGCAACACTGCCCCATTAAAAATGGTAAAGTGGTGGTTTTACCGTTTCCGCCCTCTCTCCCTCACCGACCTTTCTTGTAATTGAGTTATCGTAATTGAATCATCTTCAAAATAAATAATTACTGTGCTAACATCGGTGTTTTTTCTATTCAACGAATCAGCTACAATATACTAATATGTCAATTGCTCAAATCTCCGACAGTGCGTTCTTTCTGTTTCATCAGGCAACAATTTTTCATCTACGTCCAACATTATTCGGTTCCATTTATAAATATGAGTGCCGCCCGAAGGCATTTCACTTGCGGATCAGCCGTCACGGCTCGCGGTTATATGTGTCTGTAATTATTCACTTTTACCAATTAATGCTTCTGTTACACAGTCATCAGATTCCTGCTCGATGTATTTAAAATCGGAGATAGTTTAACAGATAAATAATTAGGTGTCATATTATTTGTCGATTTAACATCAATAGGCCAAACTCTCTATTAAAATACTTATGCGCTATTTGGAATGTTATTACATCTCGTTTTTCAACTTGCTGGAATCGTGGCTATGACATAAATTATGCATACCCGATGTCTTGCAAATAAAAAATAATCCTATCTATAAAACTATCTTCTTCATACCGAGGATTATTACACGATGGGCGAGACCCAATAACAACCAGATTAGGATAGTTCTTTATAGGCTGGTATCTTACTCGGAATCTTCGGGCTACGTATTTTTAGCATCCTCCGGCTTTTCCCTTGTCGGTAGAAGAAACTTGAAATTTGAGCCTATTCTAGGCAGGTGAAATTATGTAATATCTTACAAATTATTTAGGCTAGTTCAAGCAGAGGGGAGAAACATCGAGCAAATATCTACTTACTTTATTTTCCTTCCTGAATAAGAAGTGGATGGCGATGTTGTTTTTTTTTTATTAGCGATTTTGTTTTTAATGTGATTGTAGTTTTATTTAATATTTACAAGTAAATAATATAATTACTTCGCAAAGATTAGGTACCATTGTTATTCATAACATAAATTAAAAATTACAAAATATTTTAAAAATCATTTTTATAATTAAAACAGAAAAATTCTTCAATATGTTATGAAGCATATACCTCTTAAATTTATTACAAGTGTTTCTATGTTTTACATCACAATTCTCAAAGGTCTATGCAAGAACAGAGATAATTTAATTATTTCATCAAATAAATGTTAAAGTATTTTATCGTTGACTGTACAAGCCTTTTATGGTTATCGCCATCCGAGTATCACAGTTTTACTTTCTACTCGTGTAATAAACACGCGACCTAAAATATTTCAGTAATTCGTCGCTTGATTTCATTAATAAACTGAGCACGGATAGAAGACAACGTATTTGTAGCACCAAGTTTTATACCAAAGTAGGTATAGTTTTTATCCTTGAAATGAAATACAAAAAAAAAACTTTCCGATCCGATTAAAAACATCAAACAGATTACTCTTCCCGAAAAACATAGATAAAACCATCGTTACCGAAATCCGGTACAATGAATGAATCACATATAATTATAATAACACAACCATAGACAACGGTATAGCGCTAAAACAAATTATCTACTTATGTATAATTCAATATAAAATTGATTCAATGCAACACAAATAAAACAAAGTAATTAGAAACCAAACGTATTTTTGTTGCTGTCTTGAATACGACAAAAATATTAAATGGCGATACGAAAATCAACAGAATCGGACTACCTCAACTTAAAATAACTTTTCAAATTCTTCTAGCAACTTTAAAGATTAGTAGAAATTATATTATGGATATAAACATACTGTCTGGCTTAATTCCATTACAGATATTGGAATATATTTTGGTGTCAAGAAGATGTTTATTATACCTCCATAAAAGGACATCACATTTAACAGCGTTGTGTAAAATTAAGCCTGAGAAATTCAATTAGTACTGTAATTTTCATGAAGATAATATAATAATGACAATATCGTGTAAATATTTGCTTTCGCATTAGCCCAAATGTCACGGTAACTTAATCGATTTAATAACTTGAGGACAGGTAAACGTTGATATAATATGATCATAAATTATAATGTGCCATTTAACTTTTATCCTTAGTAACATTTAATTTTGTTAATAAATTTAAAAGTTTCCTTATCAATATGAAACTGAAAAAGGTGTTCTTGAATACCCACTAGAATGATCTACTAATTGAAAATCAAGGACCTCTTGTTTAATTTTAAAATATCGCAACCCCTTTTCAATTTGACGCTTGTGAGAAATTTACGATATAACTATTTGACATGTGATAGCGAATGTGACTTTTTTTTAAAGTTATTGAATATAGTTGATTTACCGTAAATTGAATTGTCAAAGGCAAGCGTTAGACGGAAATATCTTTGGAAGCCATTTAGAAATGTCAAGTAAAACAATTGTATACTAAATGCAAACTCTTGACAGGTTTAGGTAAGTTTGTTGATCGTTCAAATCGTAATCTAGAAAGATATGCGACTTATAAATTACATAATTAAAGATTTTAAAATTTGATAATTACCACATTGGAATTGGAAAAAATCGAACTATTTAAAAAATCGCTGTAAAATGCCCATATATAAACCAACCATGTTTACCATAATATCTAATAATCATTATTAAACGGGAATCGTAGTTGAAATGGGTGTCAGAGTAACCAATGTGCTTTAATAAATTTTCATTTTCATTTCGTAGCTTGACTGTCGAAAACATTGCTGATATTTTATGACAATGCTTAGGGAATGGGTAAAGCTGTAGATCATAGCTAGCAAATAAATATACGAGTGGATTGAAGACCTCTCTATGACAAAATTAAAGTGTATAGGCGTATTTACTAGAACAGATCCAACTACTGGATATTTTGCAATACAAGGCCGCACCTGTTACAATTTTCTTAATACTTTATCCACCAAGTATTTCTATAAGTTCCTAGTTTCCTTAAATCTAAGAAGTTACGTGCATGCACGTGTCATGCTGATTTTTTTTTTTTTAATTCCACAATTTTCGACTTTATATACAAATAATATAAGATTTCATAATTATTTAGGTGCAATTTTGGTCACCCATCCCGTGACCGCGTTGCTTAACAACAACGATTGCAGACCACGGCGCGTTTCCACTATGCCACCGAGCTACTTTAATGTAATGTAACACAGAATTTAATCTGAATCATAATAAATAACAGTAGGATATCATTATATAGTAAAATAAAACTCTACTAAGATAAAAAGTAAAATTAGTTAAAAAATAATTTCAAAATTAAACCACCTTATAACAATAAATGTTATAAAGATTTCTATTAAAGATTTTGAATCATTTTTTAAGTATTACAAAAGAGATATAAACATAAAACAAAATTGTGTGATGTAAAGTATATCAATGCCTTGATGTAAAATCTTATGTTAAAAATTGTACGTGATATAAACTAAATCTCCACGTGTTAAAATAATAATAATAAAAACAATATTCGATATTATACTTTATTTGTTGCACATCATAGAAATTTAAGCACTCTTCTATATTCGCCTGCAAATTGTAATCCAAACATTTCGAATAATAATAACTACGCAATTGAAGTAATATAGTTGGTATTCGCAATTGTACTATGTATTGAAATAATTGAAATAATTTTGGTCCATAGCAATGGCATCTATGAGAGAACCATATAAGTCTTAAATTTGCATTAAGTATGCGTGATGGTTGTCACCTTATAACTTAAAGTATTTATCAGACTTAGTAGAAGATTTTAGGTATAACTGTTAGACTAAAAAAATTGAGGTTCACACTTCAACACGGTTTTGACGCGGTTTTCAGAAAAAATATTTTAGAGTTACGATTACCTATTATATACAATAAAAATATCAATATCACTGAAATGGAAAAACTTAAAAAAAAATAGAACCGATTTCAAACTTAAAAAAGTGATATATAATACTTATCTCGAAAGCGACTTATACAAGAAAATGCTATTGTAGTCGGGCACCTATAAATTTATTAATAACGTACAGAAAACTTCAGTCCGATTTAAATAAAATTTTCTCGAATAAGTCGCTTTTGACATTAGTATTATTTTTCACCTTTTTAAGTTTGAAATCTGTTCTACGTTTTGTTTTAAGTTTTGCTGTTTCCATTATAAGGTTTCCTGCTGCTTTTCAAATAGAAAGCTTAGCTTTGCAACTTTCAAAGTATTTAATAACAGGCTGCGACTGTGGAAAAAGTATCGTTCAAAGTTTTATTTTATAAGGTAGGTAGTAACTCAATCGAATATATATATTCTTGTGGAAATTTCAAGTATTTTTCAGAAGGGTCTATTCCAGTTATTTGCTTGGAAAATTTTTGCAAGTATACTGCCGCATTAATAAGAGCCTAACATTTTTTACCTATTCTATAGGCAGCACCAAAGATTTAAAATCTTTAAAAAGCTCAAATAATACTGAAACATAATTAAGTGGGGATTTTGTCTCATAGTATATTGTATTGTGAGATAAATAAATTATTATTATTCTTATTATATTATTACCATAACATGTTCATTCATATTTTATAGGCTAACCGTCGGATTCTAAATCGAGTATAGTACGATACAAAATCTAAACTGATTATTTTCAATAACTTCAATATTTACGTTTCACATGGAAAAGGTCCTAGTTTTATCAAACTGCCATGAACTGATCATTAAAGAAATAAAATCAGTTTCGGTGACCTTCACTTAAAAAAATGTTTGAGTACGGTTTGAGACGTGCTTAACTTTTCTCAATTAAAAAATCGGGTGTATGAATGCTTTTCGTTTAGTTCGTTTTTTTAGTTAATTAATACACTAAAAACCTATAAACTTGCTTTGAGAGTATTTTGTAATATTTGAGTCCACAAACAATTAATATGCTATTTGGTTAGTTTTGTATTAATTCCGAAAAAAAATCACGATATCAAGAAATATTTTAAGGAGAAAAAAAAAATTATTGAGATATGTTCTTTCTAATAGAAATATCGACTCGTTTTTTTTTTTTTTGATATTTTTATAACAAAATGGTATTTCGAGAAAGCGTTGACGTAAGAAAAATTTTCCTTAAATATAAAAACATTACGAGTTGTTTTTTTTTTACATGTAATATGATTTCACAAATAAGATTTTTGTAATAAAGAACAGTGCAACCCAAGAAGATTTGCTATTTTAATAGCTTTATTCCTAGAAATTCATTTAAAATGTGTCTTAAAATATATTTCAAAATAATTATACTTTACTGCAATAATAAAATCTGACAGACATTTCTTAATACGTCACAAACTTAAACTTAATTCTAACCAACGATAAATTGAAGTAGGTACATAGAATTTCTTTTCACAACCATTATTTATTAATATATTGAATGTTTGATATCAAACTAATAAAACGATTGACTGTCCAGTATGGGACTGTAATTATTGTTTCTTTACTGCTAAAAATAATGAGCCTTTTAGAAGGCATGACCTGTGAGACAGTCATCCCGTTCGTCAAACCTTTTTTATTCATAATTTAATACTATCATTACCTGACAGATTATGAAGTAATTTGGTGCGTTAATTTAATTACAGATCGTTTACTAAATTAATAAATACGACATATATTAGCCCACGAATACGTTTCAGACATGTGCCGAAATTCCATTTCAATAAAATGTATCATAATTTATGCTGTTTCTATTTACTTATTATTATATGTACAGTTAACAGCTTGCAAGAATAGACAAATCTGTTAAATTCCTTCGCTTATTTTTTTAAACCTTAATGCTAGTAGATTACAGTTTAAAATTAACTGGAGAAATTTGACATATAGTGCTGTATCTACAAAATATATTCAAATAACTCCTAACTTATTCGACATTGAGATTTAATATTATTGTATCCTATATAACGGCGGGTAATCCGAAGGGGCTATTACGAAGCCCAAATAGATTGTCCATATCGGAGGACTATCTTTAAAATAACACTGCAGGCGTGTATACCAACGTGGATTTGTTCCATTTTATCACTTTTCACACGAAAATATAACGAGATGAGCGTGATGTCGTCAGATGTCTTTACTCCTCGGCGATCGGAAACAGAATGTGTGCCAAAATGGCGGCAACTTGCTTTTTATTAACGAACTGTCAAAGTCAGTGTCACCATTCTAATAAAATTAAGGGTATCGATGATCACGCTCTCTTTACAATCGAGTAATTAAGTAATCGAGTAACTAGCAATTAAAATAAAAGAAACTAAATCAAACGATCTTCGTAATGATGATGCGACATATATGATTGATACTTAACACTTTTCTCATAATTTCAGGCTTTGGCAGTAGCTGGTATGGCACTCCTATTATCAGCAGTTGTTGGCGTCAAAAAGCTCGCCTCCCACGAAGATCATGATGACCATCAAGTGATCTACGCTGGCCACCATGGTCACCATAGAAGAAGAAGGAATATAGATACCCCACTCCCATATAAAGGATGGGCGGAATACGTACCTCATGCGAATTCAAGCAGTTAAGGTATTGGTGAACTAATATTTTGATGCACTTTTAATTTCTTTTTTAAGTTTTTATGATAGACCTCCTTAAGCTACTTACTTTATACATAACATTATTTTTTGAAGAAAAAGTTTGGTTTTTACATTCTTTTTTTTTTTTAATTTTCATTTATTTAAACGCTATTTGTGGAGATACATTTTTGTTATAATTTTTGAGTTTTGTACCTTTTCATTTATTTTTTTTAATAAATAGTGCATTAAAATATCATCATGCTTGCATATTATGCTAATTTATTATGTAAATATAAGGTATCAAATTATTCATAAAATATTTTGTTAGTAAGACAATTATTTATTGATTTTATTTATTAAAAATGTTTTTAAGTAAAACTGCTTTTCTTATTTTAATTCTTATCTTCATAGGAAATTAATGTATTTCGTTGACATTTCCATAAACAGAAACTGAGCCTTAGCTTGCAAGATTTGAATCAAACTAATTTCAAGTTAAATAAAATCTTGCAAGAATTTAACAAATTACTCATATCTAAAAATGATACATTGTTTAAAATTTCTGGAGCATTAACTGTTCGAGTTTGTTACAAAACATTTTCTGTATCTATACATTGTATAAAAAAGTAGCTGCCCGCTGTGTATACGCTGAATTTTTTTTAACTAAAGAATGGATTTTTTTCGATTTTTATCAACATACATAGTGATTCAAGGGGAAGGTTATATGTTTGATACCATGCGGGAGGGGACGTTGGCGGTTAATATTAAAAATATAGAGCGATTAGACTTAGTTACATTTATTTTACCATTTGAATCTCACATTATTCATGATGATTAAATGCATTTTCTTATCGGGATAAGCTTACCAGGTAAGCATGAGTTAAATAAACAAGCTAATAAATCATAAATATGTCCCAGTTAAGCCTAGTAAGCTTTTGGTTAGGTTTATGAGTAAGTTTACTTCCGGAAGATACTCACTCCAATTAGTTTGACGACCAGTCTTACAAAATGTATTCTTTTATACTTTGTGTTTTATTTTCCTTTGGGTCGAGTGGACCAATAGAAATAAAGAAAATTCAGTTAGCGAATCGGCTAAAGGAGTCGTAAAATGCATAGTCATCATGATAGGTCATGTTAATTCCATCGGAAATTCGAAAGTTCGAGAACTCATTAATAATGTTCGGTCTTTTTTAGAGCTTTGTTCGAAAAGAAACTACTTATTTACTTTCTAATGAAAAGGTTTCTTTGGTGGAATAATAAAAATGTTTGGAATATCGGAATATTATTTATATAAATCTCTCTTGAATATTTAAGGTACCTGCTCACTATTCAAGACGTTTTTCGAGGAACGACGTATGTGCCTATTATATGTTAGGTTTTTGTCACGCTCACAAAGTTCTCCTGGGAAATATTCTGCTCTTTCAAACTATACTCAAATAATATCGCTCACGCAATATCTTCAGTTCTTATTTGTCACACAGATTGCAACACTAACATATATATGCCAAGATGCTGTCTCAAAAGAACCTGAGCCGTATAGTATAAAATATTTTTTTTTATCAAAAATACTTAAATGGAACATATATTCGCAAACAAATAAGACAAACGCCAATCATACAAATAACAAAGTTACTTTTTGGAACCTAATCTTGGGATGGGTGAACATATTTTCCAGAGATTTTCCATGTCTTCGGCCGATATTAGGCCAGAGGAGGTGCAGCAATCAAAATATTTATAGACTGATCATTTAATCTCACAGGAAAACCAAAAATCCGGTTTCTCTGAGATAGCAACTTTATTATATAGAGATTAGCTGGTGTGAAAAGTCCAATATGAAGTGGAATAAAAATAAAAAAGAACACAATAATACAAATATTCTAAATTATTATTAATTAATAATAACTTTTGTAATAAAACAAGTAATAAGTGTAAATATTTTCTCGACAACACTGGTATTATATTCTATACGATATGCTGAAGAAGAATTCCATTACAATTCAAGCGTTCATGATAAAATGTCGAGCTACACGATATTTTCACTTCGGAACAAATTCCGCTGAAATAAATTAACTGCTTTAAAATCATTACCCTGACAAAACATACTTTCTAGACTTACATGAATTGCAATCTAACCCTTGTAACCCACGCGGCGATTCTCATCTTAAAAATATATAAAGTTACTTTTAATCAAGTTATATTAGCTGCAAAAAAATTTTTTTACACCTTTAAGGGATTTATTTATTTGTAATCATTTTTCAAAATGTAAGGGTAAAGTTGTTGGCGAATTCTTGCATATCGAGTATGTATTATATCCTTAATGATCGATTGCCTTCTGATTAAACCGAAAAAGTATAATTTTATTTCTTAATCGCCAAAAAAACTTCTATATTTCTAAACATTTCAATGTTCATTTAACTATACAGTGAATGATTTTGTGCCTTTCAATTACTTCTAAAACACTATAATTTTTTAATATCTAACGACAATAAACAGTCATATCTTAAAAATTATTAAACGCATTAAAAAATCCACAAAAATGGAACAACAAATTAACTCGTCTTTTATAAAAATGAATTTGAAATTAGAATGGTATTTTCAGAAAGAATACTCCGAGTCCAAAGGGTGTATTTAAGAAGTCAACCATCGAATATAACGAGCAAAATTTTACATAACACCTTTTTTGTAGCTTTTACAAAATCCCAATATAACCAATGAACTCTACAAAGTTTTTAAATAACATCCATAAAAAGGGGTCTGCCAAGAGCACGCTATATAAAAGTTAGCCTCTATTGTAAAACGAGCAAGATGGAGAAAAGTTTTTCTTATACTTTTTTTCCGATGCTGAACGAAGATAACTTTCACTTTCACTTTGCCGACGACCACGACGGGCGGATTTTTTTTTATATTTTACGTCAACCATTCATGGTATATATATTACAGGTTAAAAAGAAACGAAAGAGACGACGTCTTGTCTTTATTTTTCTTGCAAATTAACTATTCTCAGTTAATAGGTATCGAAATTCAAATAGTAAGTTTAGGATATAAGTGGCTGTTTTAGCTATTTTTTTAATTATATATAATTATTATATATTTATATAATAATTATATATAATTAAAAAAATATATCTATAAAATGAATTGTCGATTACATTGAAAAATACTGTTAACTAATATCACAGTGCTGTGATATTATTATCATCCGATATTTCATAAAAAACAAAATCTTTGAATTACTACAAATGATATCTTTGTCCTCTGTAGGCTGATTCAAAGATTTTATTTATGTGCGTTTCATTCGTCGTTAATGGATGGCATTAGAATTCCAATTTGATATCTTTAGAAATTTAATTAATAAGTTATTTTTTGTTTATGTAGGTACTTATTTATTTAGATTGTTAAATAATATAAAAATATAACAATAAAATAGATAAAATATAAACACTAGTGCCAAGTAAGAGAACCAAGAGAGAATGTTTTATTTGCTTAAAAGAAATGACATTAGAAGAATACTTTCTGTTGATGCAACATCAACAAGGTAAATTCAGCCGTGTCGTGAGGAGCCGAAAAGATAAAAGTCTCTCTGTATATATATGTCGGCGGGTAGTTAGAAGGGGCTTTTACGAAGCCCAAATAGATGGTCTATCTTTAAAATAACACTGCAGGCGTGTATACCAACGTGGATTTGTTTTATTTTATCACTTTTCATACGAAAATATAACGAGATGAGCGTGATTTCGTCGGATGTCTTTACTTCTCGGCGATCGGAAACAGAATGTGTGTCAAAATGGCGGCAATTTGCTTTTTATTAACGAACTGTCAAAGTCAGTGTCACCATTCTAATATAATTAGAAGTATCGATGATCACGCCCTCTCTACAATCGAGTAATTAAGTTTTCGAGTAACTAGTAATTAAAAAAAAGAAACTAAATCAAACGATCTTCGTAAAGATGATACGAAATATATAATATGTCTTTAACTAAGAAATTGTCGTTCTGCCGTACTGGCTATTTCAAAACAAAATTTTTTTGGCTGATAATTCTAATTTCAAATTAATTTTATTATAAAAACATGCAATTCTTTTTTTCTAAAATCATCTTTTGTTTAATAGTGTTTTGTTTTCGACGCATTCGAACATTTTGCGTCGTCATGGATAAGTAAAAAATTCGAGTAATATGAGTGTAACGCCGTATTACCGTTTTGTCTTTGATCTTCAACATAATTTATTCTTATTATTCACTTTTCGTAATTTGAATTTTTGAGTAATCCAATATGTTCTTTATGAATATCAGTCCGTAAAAAAATCACCCGACGAGAACATAATAATTTAATTATATTATTATTTATAAATATAAATCCAATGTAAATTATTATTATTTAAAAAAAGAAACGTGTAAACGTATATTTTCGTAATATATATACTAAGTTTTACTTATTACGAAAAACCCTGAAACGGGGTACGTAACAGTTCTATTTTACTATTTTTATATATGTAATCATACGAACTGTTCTTATATTCCTTTTTTGTTTGCCACTTTTTTTTTAATAAATCAAGTTCTCAAGCTTAGTCAGCCTTTTATTCATTTGCCTAAGAATCGAACCCGTCAAATGAGTACCATTGTGGCATAAAAGCAGCACAAGCGGCACACAACATCAATGATGTTTACGGAGCGAACACTACAAGCGAACGCACATCCCGTTATTGGTTTGCCCGCTACCGTTCTGGATTTTTTGACCCGATAATGAACTACGTCGTCGTCCAAAAACTTTGGTCGACAATGACGAATTAAAGGCACTGGAAAATGATCAAACTGCTTTCGACGTTAGCATCAAAATTACATTGGTCCATTTGTGTCAAATAGGCAAGGTAAAAAACCTTGACATAAAGATTCTTTTAGACGCCATAGCCTATCCGATTATAATTTATTTTTTCCTTTTTGTAACGGTTGCCTGGAAGAGATCGCGTCTAAGCGATAAGGCCGCCGATTGTACTTATTTTTAACTTATAACAGTAAATTTTCTGACTGTATGGTGTTTGTACAATAAAGAATATTTTATTCATTCATTCAGTCATACCCCACAAACTCAATGATCGCCAGGGCAAAGTATGCGCCGAGACATGCCTTGCACTGCTCAACTGGCATACAAATGAAAGAATTCTGAACCACATTGTTACTTATGACGAGAAATGAATCCTGTTCGACAATTGTAAGCTCTCAGCAAACTTGCAGAATCGGGATTCAACCAACTCGTTGGACCCTGGTTCAGCAAGCAACACTCATATTACTCGAATTTTTAACTTATCCACTATGACGCAAAATGTTCGAATATGTTAAAAACTAAACACTGACTTTAAACAAATGATGATTTTAGAAAAAAAAAGATGACATGTTTTTTAAATAAAATTAATTTGGAATTAGAAATATCAGCCTAAAAAAAAATTTGATTTGAAATGGCCAGTACGGCAGAACGAAAATTTCATAGATAAAGTCGACAAATGTAAGTGTTCAGCACCTAAACAATGCCTTGAACGAAAACTTACCCCTAAAATAGTGATGGTCACTGTTTGATGGTCTAACATGGGTGTAATTCATCACAGCTTCTTACCAAATGGGACAAGCATTACTGCAGATGTGTACTGTGAAGAACTGAATACAATGATGGAGAAGCTCACACGTCTCCAACCAGTTTTGGTCAATAGTTTGGCTCGTACTGCTCCTGCACTACAACGCGCAACCTTAATTTTTCGCAATTATACACAAAAAATGTGTATAATTGCGAAAAGAAATGGATTTTTATAGTCACATTTTTGGTTGCGACCTCTGTCAAGGGTTCTCTTGGGAACTTGACGTAGTTTTGTTATTTTTTTATTATGTTGTGTTATGTTTTAAATTTATTAGAGATGGAGTTTTCTATGTTTTCTGCTAACTTAGTCATCATCATCAGTCTATTAATGACTCATGCCTTCCCTATGGATGGAATAGAGTCGAATAGGGAAAATGTGCTACGACGCGGGTCCCGTGGGTTTGATGGGTATTAACGATGATGAGTTGAGACCGACGGCTTAACATGCCCTCCAGAGCACGGAGAAGCTTGAGATAATAAATGTTTGGTCACCCATCCTACGACTAGCCATTGCGATAGTTGATTGACACCGTATTGTAGACAGAGCACGTTAACAACTGTGCCATCGAGGTACTCCATCCAATCTTCCTCCAATAAATGAACATTTTATGAACGTGGACCCTTTGTTAACACTGCTACCCAATTCATAATCATCATACTTTATATTTTGTCTTTACTAAAGTACATGTCGAAATAGTAAAATGAAACGAATGCTAAAATGTATCATATGATAATAATAAAATATGCTAGATGCATTTATACGATACTCATAAAATGTATTTTTCTGTAAGATTTTAGACAGATAACAATAACAAGATTGTTCGATAAAAGCTTATAGCAAATAGGGTGGATCGCACAACGATTTCAATGTATCATATTCAATTCCCAGTCAGGTTAATGTAGAATATGGACTTTTCTTTAATATCTCGAGTCAGTGTGTGTTATTACCTTAGTATCTACAAATTTCGAATATTATAATAAATATACTGGGCTTTTACTATATAAGAGATTCTTAAACAATGTACTTTTGAGATCTGTATTTCAAAGAATTAATTACAGCGCCATCATTCATTACAATAGAGCTGGTAAGATATGACTAATGAATACATCCATAGTATGCTTATACTTTCATAGCATCTTAGCAGCAGACATCAATAGCATACTTCCTGTATACAAAATGTTTTTCATTAAGTATCCATTAATATTCTCTGATACGTAGTAGTTTATGCTTTTGTGAGTAGATGGCGCTGTATGGCAAGCACTGGTAATAAAAATATTTTAAGTGCCTTTAACAGCCTGGGATTCTGTACATTTTATAAACGATATATGTACAATTACAACGCCATTATTACAGAAAAGCTGGTAAGATATGACCAATGAATATTTCTATAGTATACTTTGTACTTTCATAGAATCTTGACAATAGACAACAATAACATACTCCCTTCTACTTTAGTGCTTTTTATTAGCATCCATTAATATGCTTTTCTCTAATACTGTATGAGTTTATGCATTTGTCAGTAGATGGCGCTGTACGTCCAGTAAGAAAAGAAATGGATGTAAGATCACTGACAATGAGTAGTATTATTATGTTAAAATATAACTAACCCACATGAAGACAGTTTCAATAAAACGGTTTTTTTTTAAATGCTCTTAAGAATAAAAGTGTTTCTTGTTTTTTAATATTATATACCTATTGTAGATGTTGTAGATTATATTAACAGTATAAATTGTAATATGACAAACTTCATAACTCTATTACAAAGATCAAATGTGATTTAGGATGTCATTGTTCTGACCGAGTGCTGGCTCGCATTTACAAATTATACATATGCTGCCCCTACGAGCCATAAATTCATAATGAAGGTGTGGTAATAATCACAAACCGTATTTGAAAGGAATCATTGAAGAACTCCTTTTTAAATTCATTAGATTTAGTCCTTACAAACTTAAGTAATTTGAAGAATATTAACCTTTGTAGTGATATCAATATTGATATACGCCCAAACAGTAGAGATAAACACCTTCGCTAGTCATGGGATGCTTCTTGGTCACACAGAACCCACACATGGTCGTACATATCTTGATCATATTAAAATCCAGATTGAAACCAACATATGTGGTATTTGAATCATCTGTTGCAGACCACGACAATGTAGCCTTCACTCTAAACTTAAACACTAAATTATACCCTGACCATAAGTAAGTTGAACGCCTTAATTTTGAACACCTAGACAAAATAATATTAATCATTAACTTTTCTCCGATCTTAAACTATGAATCAGCTGACTTAGCAGTCAATAAGCTCGTGGAATACTTATCTAAGGCTATTAAAGACAGCTTAACTCTAGTAAGGGTTTCTAATCGTAAGTTGGTTACTACGATGTATGCGTAACAGGGATAACTTACATAAGAAATTTACTACTTTCTTTCAAATTCCACATTGATTCACTTGTTACCACAATAAGTAAATTAATTTACATCTTTAAACACTTAGACATGTTGCTGATAAAGATGTATTTTTCACTTTGCCAATATTTTTATATGCTGGTGTTGTGAAAAACTTCGTTGAGGTGGGGAGAGACCAACGTGCTATACTAAAAGTCGCCGCAGCCCTACCTTTTTATTATCCCACAGTAGATCTTTTTAGGAAATGGGATGTATTGACAATCAAGCAAATATTTATACTATGTACAATAAAAAATAAACATTCACAATTATGTTATGATCCCATGTTGCTTATAAATAAACGGAGAGAGGGCAGCATATCCTCCAGAAAATCACTCAAAACTGCAACCTGGCATTTTTGTTTCTGCTTTTTAGGGATGGATTGGCTTTCTGAAAATTTTTTGAATTGTATCCCTTTCAAATAATTTTTACAAATATTTAAACTTTTGATAAAGATATTTTTCAGTTTAGCATTGTAAATGAAAAATTGATGAAATATAATGACCTGCAATAAAATCTAGGTTTCAGTAAACGCATTTTTATGCGAATAGCAAAAAACTGTCGTTTATTGTGTGAATAAAGTTCACTGTAACAAAAAGTATTCATCTCACATAAACGCCTGCGTAAAGCAGGTTACGGTGGTGTAGTGATGAATATATCTAATAATATTTTTATCGATAGTAGCTGTTATAAGTGGCTTCTACAAAGCCATGTTTATAATATGTAATACACATAATAAACACAGTGTTATTCCGTAATAAAATCAGCGTCAAACTCGACGTCAAGTACAGCGCTGTCACAGCAAAGAGGTCCCATCAAATTAAACCTACCAACATCAAAAGATTTAAAAGGCTGTCCTTGACGTCGAGTGTGATACATATTTTATTACAGAATAGCACATTTAATTAAAAAGCTGTTTAATGGTACGGATAGCTCTTCAGTAGAACGATTATTCATTTAAATACACGTCTATTAATGTCCCTTTAAAATTAACACGTCTAAACGTTCAATATGATGACTGAGATGAGTTTACTAATTTTTTTTATCTTTGCGAGACCTTTTATCATCAGAAATAATCAAAATACCTGTTCCATTGTCAATATTCTCTTTTCATTATGTTATAATACGATATTAACAGTTATTGTTATAGAATTAATGTAGTTGTTATTTACGTTCAATTTCATAAATTAAGAAATGATTTGTTGTGATGATAAGATATAAAACACAACAGTTTTAATAATGTAGATAATCTTTAGATCATTTAAAGATATGCCTTATGATAAGTCAAAAATATAATTTTTACGTGGACAGCTTAGCGCATATCGTAGAAAGAAAAAACAAAGAAAAGTAATAATGTATTGAGAAAATAAGTAATTAAATAATTGAATTATAAATATTTTATAAATTAAAAACGAGTAACTGATTTATACATATATACATTTTAAATAAACCTTAACATTGAATAAATACTCAGAAAACAAAAATATTACTATTAAAAAAAGAAAACTAAATCTATCGACTATCGACATTATATCACCCATCCCGCAATGTAGGAGCTTAGATACAACATTTAGGTTACAAGGTGACCTGTTGCATTTTACTGGCTATCTCACCAAAGAAGATCGCTTTCATTTGAGAAAAATAATTTTAATGATAACATGTATTTGTGTTTGCAATGTCATGCACAAAAAAAAAACATTATTTTTCTTAATAAAAATTAGCATTAAACTTTTGATGCTGTCTCAAAGATAATGTTCTTGACCCGATTATGTAGAGTTTAAATATTAAAATAAGAATAGGTTCTTCATATATCGCTTCAGTCTGAGGGAAGAATAGTGTTGTATCTATTCAGACTCGAGTTAATATGCAACAGTTAATTTATCGGAAATCAACTTCACTGGAATTTGAAGATGATCCATAAACATTGGTTAGAATCATGGCAAGGTTAGGGTTATATTTAATGGAAGGTTTTCATCAATAATTGACTATCTAAAATATTCTTAGCATAAGTATAAATTGAGCAAAAATCTGCAATCACTACGAATCTTAATGCGAATTGTTACCTAACTGTGAGAACGATTCGTGAGTCTTATCGAGACCTTAACAAATTCATTGCAAGATGGCGTACAGTACACAAATTTGATAAACTTAAAGGATCATTTTTAAGTCATATAAATCATCTTTTTGTACGAAAGCTGTTGAATTATGGTAATTTGATATTTTATTATAACCACATTGAAGCTGATATAGTGTACATTATTATGATATTATATCAAAAATCTCCACGAGACAACGCATGATCCTTGTTTAACGATCTGGTCGATCACCCACGTTCCTTTTGCGACCTACTTCTCAGAGAAACTCTCCTGAGTTCTTCAAACATTGCGCTAAGATCTTCCACGGTCTAATCTTCATAGATTCACCTGAGTTTCGATGATTTCGTAGATGACTACGAAATCATGAGTGATGTACATATTCGCCGTAGATATTCATGCTGAGGCCGTTACAAGCTAGAAACTTTAAGACGTCGTCAAGAATTCCAATCCTGGACAACTGACATAGTGGCGTTTTCATACAAGTACTTCAACGTTTCAATATATACGTCAATACGGCACCGTTGGAGAGGTTTTCCAGCTTACGATAGAATTAAAAACTATTTTCTTATAAACTTTTTTCAGTAGAAAATTTTAAATCAGCCAAATATTAACTTTATTTTTTTATAATACATGTACCCTTTCCGTGATCCGCTTATGTTAATATAATTTGTATCTCTACCATAATCTCGGGCTATAAAGTTACTGCGGTTTATACGGTACCTCAACTGGCCGTTAAGTCGTTGATTACGGTCAAAACTGTTCTTAAGGCCGGTGATAACGTTATAGAATTACTTCATTTTTAACACTTATTAACACTCCTCTAACCCAATTCATAGGTAATCTGTAAAATATACCTACACAGAACTAGTGTTTCCTTCTGGGTAAGCATGAATGATAATTTATTCGCGCTATATATAATTTATAACGATATAATGTAGTTAAAAATATAAACCTAAATTAAAATTGGTTAAGCATATTCAAAGAGTTTTATAATTTGCAGAAATTAAAAACTTTTAAATCTACAAATATTATATAATAAAGTTGCTTACCACTATCTGTACGTCGAGATCTATTAAACAACATAACGGATCAAATAATAATGTAACATGTAAAGATAACTTTGTTAGAAATAGCAACACTAGATGTAGGATATTTCTTTGAACTAAAATCTTTTAAGTTTTTACTAACACGAATATGATTTGACTACGCTGACAATAATAGGAGTAGAGCAAATGTTAACTCTACAATAAATTAGACTATGATTTTACGGGGGCAAGAGGATATCTTGCAATGGAACTAGCTATCGCATTCATGAGTGCTTTTTAAAGTCGTGAACCGGACTCTACTTATTGTTAGTACAGTCGAGAACAAATTTGAAAACCAAACTCGCATTTATAAATTTTTCTAGTGAAATTCAATAACATTTTACTAATATTATTAACACATTATTGGCATCTTTCAATTATCTAAATAAAGATATTATATTGTTTCTATGCGATGGATAGGCCTCTAAACTGTTACACCGATTTAAAATTCTTTCACCTACTTTAAGCGCGTACATTTAAATATGTCTGATTCATTTCAATTTAAATTCGTATATATAAGTTAGAAACTTTAGGACTTCAATGTACAAAACAGTCTGAAGTAAAACCGTAACATTGAGTGAATATTTTGAAGCAATCAAGAGGCAACACTTTGGTACTTTTTAACACGGCAAGAAGAAATTTATAGGAATGAGAAGTTGAGAAACATATCACATTCAACAGCCTATTAGGAACAAGACATATACAATATATATATAAATAATGAACATAGCTTAATCATCGAGAAAGTGAAAGTTTAGCACCGTAAAATAAAAGTAAGGAATATTGATGCAACTTTACGGTGACATATAAAACCTTAACCTATTTTTATCCCATCTGAGAGTGCCAAGGACAAAGTGGATTTTTAAGCATTTTACATTAGAAATATTTTCCAGTATTGTGAATGTGAATTGATCAAATATTATATATTTTTTGTTACATTTTCTTTCACAATATTTAATGAGCTTTTGAAATCGAGTGTACCTAACTTTTATAGCCCATTTTTTTTGCTTTGAATATATAATGTTAAACATAAGTGACACTTGTTTTGACTGAAATAAATGTCATTGTTTTACGACTAAATTTTTCTACATATATTTTTATATTTTACCAGTTTTTTCTAAAATTGAAATTGTATGAAATCCCCCTGTTAAGTGCAATTTTCAAAAAAAAAAACAATTAAAATGTAACTAAAATAAAAATTATTGAAATGTATCAGTATCGATATTGAATAAATACCTCTAGAATTGGCGTTTTCAATAATCAATGTGTATTCTGTCACAACATTAAAATTTTGTGGTTTCGTCATACAAACTTCTTGGAAACTCATACTTTTTCTACGTAAAAGAATAAAGTTAGGCTACTCTATAAATGCGCTCACGTACACAAAATCTGACGTGCTCGTCCCATATATCGGTTGATCCATCACTCGAGTAAACTGTTTAGAAAGTAACATCGATTTACCTCAAAACATAGAAACATGGTTGTGACACATACTGATAATACGTACAAGAAATTTATTTCATTCATTCTCTCTAATCGATTCTATTCGATTCCATCCACAGGGAAGAATGGGAAGTGGGGATTTCAACAGGTTAGTGATAATGACGATGATGAAACTCCATTCACATACGAATTCTGCATACTATAAATTACACTTCTTGAATAGCATCCATATTTGTTTAATTTTAATGTTGTAAAGTCCATGCCATATTTTTTTTTCCATCTGAAAAAACATTTAATCATTATCATAATTTTATCAGATTATACGGCTACCTTAATATATGATAAGGCAATTGATAAAAAGATAAATTTGAATTTGACTACTACACGCGTAATTCCCTGGGAGCGTGATGGCACCACGATTGAGACGCTTGGTCTGCGATGTTAAACTTCTACAAAGACCGGTCATAGAATAAATAACAATTTATTTAATGAGCCGAATCAATACCATTTATGTTGTTGGCTATTTTTTGCCACGTCTGAGTGTTTTTTGTATAGCTACGTTGAATCAGATCTTCCGCAATTCCTAGTAGCCGAATGGTTCGCACGCTGGTTTCAAGGTCACCGGTTGGATTCCCAGTCGGGTCAATGTAGAAAATTTGACTTTTCTATATTGTTTGTTTCTGGTCTGTATGATATGGTGCTTTTGCTGCCTCAGATATTAATACGAGGACTTAACTACTCAAGTTAGAATCCGGGTAATGTATGTATTTTGTTTAATATATATTTATTTATTTTATTATTTTAATACTAGTGTATCAGCTAATTATCTTGGTATCTTTGCAATATTTGTGGTGCTGTCTGATTTGAATCTTTCTGTTTTTTTTCTTCAGTGTCAGATATATAGATTTCCATTTTCTTATATTTGTCATATAAGTAGTGTTTGTAACAGAATTCTCGTTCAAAGTAGGCTTAATTAATAAATGGGTATATGGGTATACTCTTCTTTTCTTAACATTGATCAGTCATCTCATTATTCCGTGGAAAAGCTTTTGTTTCAAGGCTAACTGTTGTCTGGGTGATTGGGTTAGCGTGTTTATGGGACGACGTTTGTATGTTATTAATCGATGAGAATTGTGATGACACAGGAACACCATACTTTGTGATTACAAAGAGATTATCAACAATGGCCGATATTTCCGTGTGAAATTAACGTTTGAAGAAGTACGCAATATTATTTTTAGTATAAAGTACTAAATTATTTATTTGTCATGTTTAGTTCTGAGATGAAATCTATTATGACGTAAAATGCTAATAACTTTCCTGAAGAATTATTTCGTATATTTGAACGTCCTAGAAATGTAAGTCATTCCAAAGATAATAACTAAACTGAGCAAACACGTTTTCTCATAATTTTTCGAAAGAAGTTTTATTTTTGTTCAATATTGAAAAAATATAAAGTATTTTCATTGCTTCATAATTGGATACTACTTAGGGTTGATTCAATTCAAGATCTAAGATTTACGACGATTCAATATCAAACTAGGAATCACACGACGTCGCTTCCAACAATTAGTCTAAATAACAATGTTTTTCTAATGAGCAAAACACTGTCTGGCTCATTGTTCAACTAAACAATTATATCGATACCATTCAAAAAGTGATTTCTACTTCTCTGTGTACTTTTACATATCATTACTCATGATTACACTGAGAAATAGGATACATTTATTCAAAGAAATTTCCACCCAAGACACAAATTGATTGCCAATTAATAAAATGAATTTGAGCTGTTCCTATTCCTCTTTGAGTTTTACTACAAAAAAAAATAAAGTCTTAATAGTATTATATTTTTAAATGGTGATGGGAGGTTAGAAGTTAAAAAAATATGGAAAACAAGGCAATTCCCCAATGCTTCAAGCACACATAATATCCACTGTCTTCTTTGATCATCGAAAAAATATGGAAGATATTTTTTATTAAACAACAAATTTCAGAAATATAACCTACACTAATTTACAAATGTAAATGGCAGCAATATTAAACTAGATAGCTGTTAAGGGCCAACTGTAGTTTGAAAAGTTAGATTTATACGCCAGTTTAACAGTTTTAATGTCCGGTAAAGCATAACTAACTATTAAAAAACAAGTATTAATTCGCAACTTAACTGAGTATTAAAAATTGGCCCCACATATACAGTTATTTTAAATATTTGACTACTACACACGTAATTCCCTGGGAGCGTGATGGCACCACGATTGAGACGCTTGGTCTGCGATGTTAAACTTCTACAAAGACCGGTCATAGAATGAATAACAATTTATTCAATGAGCCGAATCAATACCATTTATGTTGTTGGCTATTTTTTGCCACGTCTGAGTGTTTTTTGTATAGCTACGTTGAATCAGATCCTCCGCAATTCCTAGTAGCCGAATGGTTCGCACGCTGGTTTCAAGGTCACCACCACGCTGGATTCCCAGTCGGGTCAATGTAGAAAATTTGACTTTTCTATATTGTTTGTTTCTGGTCTGTATGATATGGTGCTTTTGCTGCCTCAGATATTAATACGAGGACTTAACTACTCAAGTTAGAATCCGGGTAATGTATGTATTTTGTTTAATATATATTTATTTATTTTATTATTTTAATACTAGTGTATCAGCTAATTATCTTGGTATCTTTGCAATATTTGTGGTGCTGTCTGATTTGAATCTTTCTGTTTTTTTTCTTCAGTGTCAGATATATAGATTTCCATTTTCTTATATTTGTCATATTAGTAGTGTTTGTAACAGAATTCTCGTTCAAAGTAGGCTTAATTAATAAATGGGTATATGGGTATACTCTTCTTTTCTTAACATTGATCAGTCACATATACAGTTATTTTAAATATTAAGTAGTATATTTTCAGTTGGTATAATTTTTTCAGACAAAGTTCAACCAAGATATTCAAACATTCCTTCCTAAACATTCTTCAACTTTATTCTATCTGTTTGTAAAATCATATCGAAATCTATTCTACAGTTTTAGAGTTAGTAACTATCAAATTAGCAAGGATACGCAGCAGAAAATTTTATTTACCACTAGCTGTTGCGACTTCACTTGTGTAAATTATAGTTTGTCACCGGCCGGCGTGTGATGTAGCTTCCGGAAGAAACTTAAAGAACTTTCATGACCCGATCAGTGTTTCCGAAGATAACTCCCTACAAACAAATAAATGTCTAGGACATAGAAAATCAATATGCCTATACTTAATTGAAGCAAAAATAATAAAATGTTCAAGTCCATTTTATTATTTTTAAATACATTCAACAAATTGAAGTAATGAGCTTTAAATAACATACTGAGTTTTCAGTGTCATATTAATAGTAATATAACCTTTTTGTTTTTGTTTTTCTTATATGGTCACTGAATAAATAATTTTCTTTCTTTCTATTAATCTAAACTGAAAAACATCTACGAAATTAGCATGAATTACCATGATTCTAGATGGCATTAACGCTAACAATTATTAAAAAACATTTTCGATAACTGTGTTTAAATCAGATACCAAACAATAATTTCGAACATTTTCTTTCCTTAATAATTATTTGTGAGTCCATAATTTTAAACATTCGTAACAGGCAATTATACACGTACTACAGTGAACTCGACGATCTCACTCAAAACAAAGTGTATAATTTCATGTGCAACTAAAATGCTAATAAAGGTAATTACTTGGTTTGATATAACAATCGTTTATATGTTAAATAGAGAGTAAACTTTCACTTCTTAAACATAAAGTACTTATTTCATAAAACTTGATTTGTTTTTAGAGCGGTTATATATTACTATTCATCAGAAGTTTCTGATCCTTTGCAACTTATGTAAGTAGTGTAATATTTTATGATATAATAAAATTGTTAAAATAATCACGTTAATAGTTAATCGGGACCAAAGGCTTAACATGCCTTGCGAAGTACAGAGTAGCTAGAGATAATAATTTTTTGGTCACCCATCCCGTGACCGATCCTTGCGAAATTTGCTTAACAACAACAAAGTCTGGGCATCGGCTCTTATTCAGTACGCCACCGAGCTATTTTTTACTTTTTTTAACTTTAGAGGAACTTTATGATAAATATAGGTCACCATCGTATCCATTGATCAGATCTCAAGTTAAATACCTGAAATTAACAGGAGAATCATTATTTAATATTGAATGTAGTGTTTCTTAAATTTATATTTATAATTCCCCTGATTGTATTTTTATTTCAATATTAGCTGTTTTCGTGCAACTTTACCAGAGTGAATTATATTTTATGTCACTCGCGGTCCAATAGTTTGGGAGCCTATTTAATGCAAACAAATAAAGAAACCATTAAAACTACCCCCTTTTACCCGACTGCGCGACGCAAGGGAGGGTAATGTGTTTATCAGTCTATGTATGTATGTTTGTTTCTATGTGGCGTTCTAGAGACCACAAGCGTAGGCCGATTTTTATGATTCTTACATCAATCGATTCGTCTTAACCTTCGTGTGTCACTAAAGACATGACAGTTATCAAAATTCATCACACCGATAACCAGACGCCATATTGTCAAAATGAAAAAGAAAATCGATGGACTATGTCAAGTGGGGTGTCGTTGAATAGGTATTTTAAAATAATCTTTAGGTTCCTTTTATCATTTTTCATTTTAAACAATAGTTTAGGATATACAACGATTTAAACTTGTTTAACAAACGATATTATTTCCCTCAATGAAATGACTAGATTGTGAAATTTACCATCTTATAACGAAGTCAACGAATCGTAACTAAAAAGTATAAAATAAAAATAATATCCCGACTGCGTAAAAACGAATTTAAAAAAATAAATGAACAAATTAACTTAAATAAAAAACTAAAAAGAAAGAAACAAGCCCAGTAGTTTAGAATTCTGTTAAGTAATAGTAAATAACTACACAATTTGAATAGTTTTATAATCAATACACACATAAAACAAATCATAAATTCTAATAGAGAACAGAACGACTCATAGTCGGCCCCTTGGGAAGATTTGATTGGTAAAATAAGTTAATATGTTCATTTATTTTTAAAATTTGTTTTTATTAATATAAGTACAAATAAATACATAATTTGATTTTAACAGTAAGAAGAGCAGGGTCAATGTTATCAAACGTTGAGTGAATATTAAGCTGCAAAGGTAAGCCAACCACGCAATCAGAAACAAAATACATGATGTAAAATATTTGGAGAATTGACATCAAGCGACCACAAACATTCCCATGGGATAACAATAATGCAGTCTCAAAAACCTATCGTCAATTTGTAGAGCCTACCAATACATGATACTAAAATTGGGGAGAATCATCTATAATGGATAGTAAATATAAAAAAGTTGGAGTTAACACTAAAAATATAATTATAATATTTTGTGAAATTCTATTATTAATATTTAATTTACTAGAATATCTATACCTTTATCGTAATTCACTCACAAAAGTGCACAAGTAACGACATAAGTATAAGCGAAAGTAAGTGAAAGGAAAAATGCTTATAGTAACTCTGTAAGAACAAGTTGGTCCGAATCATCCGCTAAGTAAATTGGTGATCGTGTGAAGAGTTTATTCAATCAACTGTTATTATTACGAAGTTCGTAGTGTCATTGATGGGATTATGATATTTTCTCATATTGGTTTAGAAAGGAAAGAAAATAATACATCGCTTTTTTACTGTCGTAATTCAAAGAGGTTTAGATATTAATTAACGTATTTTGTCCTTTTTAAACCATGACTACCCTAATTTTCATCACATCTTAGCTCGTACTCATGAAACATAGACTCAATCCTTACTCAATGTCAATTAGTTAATTCAACAATCAGGCAATATTGAGCCAATTGGCACTAATGTACCAAATAAAGTTTACAAAACGTCACAACTATATAAATTGTCGAAAAAACATTTACAAAGACATGAATTATCACTTCATAAAATTAGGTACCTAAACGAAACAGAAGTGTCTGAATTATTTCATTAAATAATAAAATGACACAGTGTTCTATTTCAGATAAAAAAAAAACATAGAATAATTACAGTACCCACTGACACTTGTTTTGAATAACTAAATGTCATGCAAAGATACAATATAGCAGTGTGTTTATTTATTTTATAGCTATATACTGGTTGCATAGTGAGAACCACAATGACGTATGTAGATGTTAGTGTGGTCAATCTACAAAGCAAAGGTTAAACAGCTGTCATAGAATGGGTAAACATAAATATACTATCTTGAGCTATTTCGTTTAAAAAAGCACGATAAGCCGTTTGTTCCAACAAATCAGGTTTGGTCCGTCCAATCCTATTGGAGGAATTCTTTGAGATATACGCGGTAAAACTCCACCAGCAGATAAAAGAACATTCAGTTATCCCCCACCGGACTGTCATTCTGGGATTCCTTGCCAATTGCCGAGGCCCATTATGACGCGAGAGAGTACTCCGTGATTGGTTTACTAGGCATACCTGCTGTGCTTTGAGTAGGTTCTCGTTATTGAACCTGGTCTATGTGCTTGAGAACCCAAGATTGTTCAGGCCACATTAGTCACCGGCAAGCGATGGTGCGATGGTGCGATAACGTATTGCCCTTTCGTGTGAAAATAATGGTCTGTTTTGGACAGACAATTTTTTTCACGCGAGGCCTAGATCTCAATTAAGATTAGTGCAGACGAATCAGAATTATAGATAATCTGTCAGTTTCACAGATTTAGAATTTCAGTAACGCGGTAGGCTTCCTGAATTGTGAAGAAGAATAACCGCAACAAATGTAAGAAATTTGATATTACAATCATATACGTCGTTCTTATATCAATCTTGTATAGGCTATTTTAGTAGAAGATATTACTGCTATTTTTATACCAATATTGATTGGTAAGCTTTGTCAGATTAATATTCTATTACATTTCATACTTTGGATCCGTTTATATGTAAATGTTTGTTTATTTCAATGGCAAATTGTTTTTATTGTTAATTAACACATATCTACTGGCTATCTCTTGTCTCTATACTTTTTGAGCCATTCTACGTTCTTACTGAGTCTGATTAGTTTCACGAAAGTCTATAAATAGGCCCGGCTTGATAAAATAAAAAAGTAATTTTATTTCTGTCCCAAATACCTCATGAACGTGTGAACTTGGCCTCCCAGTTGACTCTCACTAGTGTGATAGTAAATTTCGTTTGTCGGCGCAAACGCTTCATAATGTCTTGAGAAATGCTCATTGTCAGTTAAGAAGAAAGCAGAATGCTTGGTAGTTTTAAACTGCATTATATTTATCTAGTGTGATTAAATTAATGATCACGTTGTGTTTGAGGAAAACTTTATTCATGAAATTACATGTTTCTGTCATGACATGACATGACTCTTTGTCATCTTGTAGATCGTTACTTACTTTTACTTTGTTTGATTTCTTGAGCAACATGATGATATTTTAAATCTCATTTCTATATAAAAGTTTGAAGACCTCTAATGAATAAAATAAAACAAGTAGTTTTGACAATCATGATATTAACCTGACACTGTCTAAATTTCTGAATAGATTGAAACAGTTGAAACTCTAAAGATGCCACATCATAGCTTTAACGTGAATGAAATAACAATGAGATAAGTTTTTAGTTTGTATCCAAGACACACAAAAGATGCATCAGTTGCTACGTGCCTATTGTGAGTCGTAAAACAAGACAAGCTGTAACAAATCATCATCATTTAAATTGGAACTGAATTTCAACTGAAATTAGCAATCCATCCGCATAAAGTAAAGAAAATTTAATTAGTTGTAAAAGATATAGAGTGATGTCTTTCGGTTAAATACATGAAAATATTCATAAACAACATAGTTATTAAAACTCAGTGATTGCTAACCTACTTTCAAATTTATCACGATCAAAATACCAAGTCAAGTGCAAAGCCGTGTGAAATGAGATGATTCCGCCCTGATACTTAAGCGGTTATCTCGGTGAACTCCGTGGTACGTTTATTTTTCCGTCGTTGCATAGATAAGACGCACGTCATCACAACGCATTGGATTAGGACGTCACCACAATGATTGACCATATAGTACCTACTTAATTTTAAATTTAAAAGCATAGAGCAGTAAAGTAGAAAGTAACCAAATATAGAATAGTATACCTAAAATTGGATATTTATATCTAAAATAAGACAAGCTAATCTGTAACACGATCGCGAGTATCCTATACTTATTGACATGACAATTTATAATTTTTCCCCTATTAGAAATTATTCGGGAATAATATTCCGTATTCGGTTACTGTTCATAGTGTCCGGCATAAAAGTAAAAATGTATTACATTTTGTAGTCATTGGAAGTAAGAAGAATTTTACATCACAACACAATTAACATAGTAAAAACCAGTTTAACGTATGGGATTTGATAATAATTTATGCTAACACAATGTTTGTCAATGACCTCTCCACCAGACAGTTGGTAGACTGTGTTAAAACCTGCTTAAAAACACGTGTTACGCAAAGATTCATGACACCAAACCTTTGGCTATATTTAGAAATACGGAAATTATTATCTTGGAAATGATCTGATGAGCAATATTTCCAGATCACTAACAAATATATAGATATTTTCCAAAATATCGTACATAAATTATCCTATAGTACATGAGCATAGAATTCATTGAAATAAGGTGGAAGAAAAAGAGAATTTATAATAATATTTTTTTAAATTTTGTTTTCATACTATTTATAAAAATAAAATAATACATCAATCAAAAAATCAAAATCAAAATTTATTTATTCATTTAGGCTTTTACAGAGCACTTGTGAAAGTCGAAAACTACGCCATCGGTTCGCAAAACTACGTGTCACAAAATTTTTCTAATTTTCTCAAAATTGTTCTGAAACTCGTAATTTTTTATTTCTTCACTTAATTCATTACTTAATTCACTGTTTGTTGACTCTGGCGAGGATCCGAAACATCTAGGCACGCTTTAGAAATCCCCTAAAAGGTAAAGAAAAGATAACTAATATTACAACGCGGCAAACACTGCGTAGCCAGAAGAAAATGCCCTTTAAAGTACCAAACATGTTTCTAGTAATGATGGGGCAAAGTTCAAAAAATCTAAAAAAAATGAGTTTTTTTCCAAAACACATAAAAATAAAAGGTTTATAATAGGGCTTTTCAGTTGAACGTAAGTAAAAGCCTTGCTATATATGTAAAATAGTAGTCTCAGTAATGTCTTGATCACATAATATTTTATTTTTAGTACAAAAGTGTTAATGATTTCCATAATATTAGAACCTTTTTTAACATATTTCTATTACTACCATAAATATCAAAAAATTTAGCTCTTGAAATAAAAAATAAAAAATTAAATAAAAATAATACAAGTTTTCTATACTAATATTATAAAGAGGAAAATTTTGAAACTTGAAAATTGAATTTTGAGAATTGAATGTTATTAAAAAATTCTCAAAAAATTCACCTACGGGGAGCGACTTCATATGCGATGAACATAGCCTATATTTTATTCCGAAAAACTGCAAACAAAGGGACGAAAATGGGAGTGGAAGTTTGCATAGGGAATTAAAACGTTACTATAGTAACAATTGTTTCATTTTCAATTTGTCACTGTAATTTTATATTATAATTGTATCATATTTCCACTTTAGTCGTTTTTGTGCGTGTTTAATATTGTACTTTACCAGTAGCTTTGGCGGAAATTATGATACACAGCTACTAATTAATATGTTGATTCTGTTCTTGTATTTCACACATATAACATAAAGAATATCTTACTTTTTATTAATTTAAATTGTAAACAGTCTACACTTTATAACCATCAATAATAAATATACTTAAAGTTTTTATTCAATACCATCCACGGGTACTAATATAACAGTTTCTATCACTCTTCATAATTAAGCTACGTAACTCGAATATCTGCTAAGGATGTTATTCATTAGTTTGCAAGTACAGCATTGTACTTTATAAGAATCAAACTTTCACTCATCTAAAATTGCTGGTGAGATATTCTCTGCCTATTTTAGAGTTCCGTATAAACTTGGCATTGTATTTAAATTCCCATGGGTTTTGAATGGATAACCAGCGAATATTTAAAGGTAACTGAATAAATTTTGTCGTAATAAATTGTTTTTTTCTGATTGAATATTTGAAAAGCTCATTAGGACTATGTTTGTGTCAATTTGCTGTTCTTGATTTGAAATAAAACCTTTACGACCTTCTAAATTAGGTTCCATTTTATTAAACCTCTATTCTGTGACAGCATGTGACAGAGTTCGAGGCTGATTTTATTACAGAATAGCATTACTGGACTACGCGCGAAATAAGCATTTTGTATTTATAAGAAATCTATATTTCCTATATTTAACCTCCCAATTTTTTCCACACTAAAACTTATAAAACAAAGACGTCAAACAGAACAAGCAAATTTACTTTCCCGTTAATAACATAGTATTTGACCACTTTATATTATTTAAATAGGTATATCATGCGTTTGTCCTGGCGACTCGGTCACGGCTTCCCGGGTCTCATCTCCCAAGAGAGGGTACACCGTAGGGGTTTTGGTGGGTAGGCCTCCGAGAACTCACTGGGCAGCTCACCTGCCGAGTGGGTTCACGGAGGAGAGTCCCACACACCCCCTGTTGCTTGCCAGGTAACAGGGATAGTGAATAAAGTATTTCCTAGACGATAAAAAAAAGATATATCATACGTTAAATAATAGATAATGTAAATTTATATTGCAGAAAGAATTTTTGAAATCGATACAGTATTTTTGATTTTATTCATTAACAACACATCACATCAACATCAACAACATATCAACATCAGTGATATTCTAGAAGAACAACATCAAGATATTACACAGAAAGTATCGGTTCGTTAGTTACTCAGTAATTTGAAGTTATATTTCGTAATAAGAAACCATAATCATCATCATATTAGCCCCCTACTGTTGGAAAAACGCCTCTGGCAAATATCTCCACATCAATTGTTCCCGCGCGGTTCCCATCCAACGCGTCCCGATGATAATGATAATAATGCGACTTCTGGAAAGTCTGCCTATGCTCTGTTTTACAATCCGTGGTTGCTATTCGAGGTCTTTACTGTCCCAACGACCTTCTGTCTTACAAGCTATGTGCCCTGCCCATTGTCACTTCAGGCTCGTAATCTTAGAACTACACCTGTCACTTTGTTTCGTCTGCGAATGTCCTCATTTCTGACGGGATTACACAGAGGAACTACAATTCCATCGCACCACCGCACTCAGAGTGACTTTGAACCTGTTTATGAGGCCCACAGTTAACGACCACCTCTCAATGCCATACGTCATCACTGTCAACATACATTGGTTAAAAATGTTCTTCATCTTGCCATCAGGATTCGTAATTGTAAAATATAGTCTTATATCGAGTGATAAACATAATTTTCTCCATATGTACTCGAAGAGCTCGTTGGTGCAGTGGAAAGTGCTGGGTCTGCGATATGGTTTCGCAAAGCTGTGGAGAGCGCTGGGTCTGCGATATGCTTGAACCTTTTTATGAGGCCCACAGTTAGCGACCAAGTCTCAGTGCCATACATCATCACTGTCAACACCCATTGGTTAAAAATCTTCTTAATCTTACCATCAGGATTTGTAACTGTAAATGATAGTCTTATCCAGTATATCGAGTGAGAAATATAATTTACTCCATATGTACTCAAAGAGCTGGTTAGCGCAGTGGAGAGCGCTGGATCTGCGATGTGGTTTCGCAAAGGCCGGTCGTAGGATGGGAAACCAAACATTTATTGTCTCAAGCTTCTCCGTACTTCGTAAGGGACGTTAAGCCGTTGATCTCGGCTGCATCTGCAGTCGTTAACACCCACTAATGTACTTTGAGTCCGTGTGGTAGATAGCCCATTCTCCCTATTCGATTTAATTCGATACATCCACCGGGAAAACCTATGCTCCAGTAGTGGAAAAATTAATAGGATGATTATAATGATCATGATCAAACATAATTTAACACTTGTTTATTTATTTTTATATAAATATTGGTGAATTGAACCTATAAAATTTCGTTAGCTTGTTATCAAGTGTACTTGCCAACAAACTCGTCACAAATTACTAGTGTCATTGACCGCGCACTTGAAAAGTGAAAGGACCGTCAATGTACAGGCACAGATCTTCAAATTCTTCAATACTTGAATGGAAATAAGCTTTTTGGTGGCTTAAGAGTTCCGTATATTATTATTATATATTTTATTGACAAAATCTATTAACAAATTTAATTGAGTACTTGCTATTGTTAACAACACAGAGCAAATTTTCTTGAATTTGTTATTGTTTTGTGTAGTTAGTGTTTTTTTTTATAAAAATTATTTCACTATTTTTAGTAACCAAGAGAGGTATTCACTTTTTTTCTGCATTTACGGTGGTTCCATGGGATGCTAGTACCAGAAACGGATATGTTTCTAATTATATAATAATTATATGTTTAGTATTAGCAGTAGTACGTATATGTTTCTAATCAAAGTAAATATTGAACCCCAATTTTGATCTCAACGGATTCCATCACGTATGATGTAAAACAAGTAGATGGTTCCGTGATAGTTCATGATGACTAATAAACCGAATACAACTTTCCTTGCACGTTTTACATTTTTTTTTAATTGACTCATAAAAATATCATGTGAACTTGGGTCAGCCCAATCCAACGAGAAACATGAGATGAGAAGCGTATAGAAGTATTATTTGTTACTTAAAATATGTTTACAGACTATTAAAGGATCAGTGTATTATTTCAACTCTGGTCTTGTTGTGTTACAACCTTATAAACCTATTGCATTTAAAATTAAATATTTCGACGTATGGAATTCATTTATTTAAAAATAACTAATAGAATATTTTAATCACAGCCATTAGTTACAAGATTGAAAGAAAACTACAAATCAGATGTTCAGACACACACAGTGTACAATCAATATCCCACTCAATTTATGCAACACTTTAAGACTTTAACACTACATACAAAATTCAATATTATCTAAGATATTTAAAGTGATAAATCATTATTTAATTAAAAAAAAAAAAGCAAATCCTTGTTAGGAATGTATATATTTATTCTGGCAACACTGTCTTTCTCTTTCTGTGCTCGTCAAGCCTGCGAATATTAATAATGTTCTGTACGGCGAATTATATAATTAAAAGTGTTTGTCACTGAATGACACAAAGGGACATGTGTGTTAATTTTTCATATTTTCAGTATATTTTACCAAAGCAACTCTCATGTTTAAGTTTATAATAAAGTTTATAGTATGTATTGTAGAGAGGTAGAAATTGCGATCCTTGCCCCACATATCAAGAATAGCCATTTCTGTTTAAAATACGGAAAACATAATATAACAATACTAGTTTTTTAGGTCATAGAAGAGGTATTTACTAAGAGGCGAAGTTGAAGCTCCTGTATTAAAAAAAATACGAAAAACCATTTATCAACTGCACTGCACACACATTATCTTAACCTTCATTGCTCTGGCTGACATCACGAACTTCCATGACTCCGTCTTTAAAATTAAACCAAGCCTAGGTTTGTAGATCTATCATCTATCTTAATATAGGTAAAAGAATTTCTTAAACAGGACCAGTAGTTTTCAGTTTATCCATTACAAAAAAAAATCAAATTCTTCAGCTTTATAATAACTCTCTTCACTTGACTTCGTCAAAGATAGCCGGACTAATACTCAACCCATAAAGTTTAATAATGGGATATTATATTAAATTTCACTAAATAAATTATCTGTATATATAAAAATCAATTGTTGTTAACTTGTCTTTCGTTGATTTTAAATTTTTTTTGTAGTCCATGAAAGGTACACCGTAAAAACTATATTAAACGGTGAGAGAGGTACACCGGGTCATATAGTATTTCGTAAAATGCTAAATTTTTTAAGAAATGAAAATTTTATAATCGAACATCAATAAAACAAAAAAAAAACTTGATTGATTTGATTTAAATAATGTGAACTTAACACTCTCACTTAGCGGAAGAATAGTAAAAATGCTCAATGGTTTTAGTATATAAAAAAATACGAGGCAATTACGACCGTATGTTGACCGCAACTAATGCCAATGTCACGGTGTCAAATGTGTGACAATATTAGCGTAAAGGGTTAGTCACGGTTGCGTGAGTTGAAATTCCTTAATATACTTTTGTATAGAATTATTAATATTAACCACCCGACTTAAAAGTTTCTTGATTATATTTATTGTCTTGTAGATAAGTATTACTTTGTAAAGCTTTATGAAAGTCGCTTTAAATTTTGAATTGTGTGCCGGGTTTACTTTCATACCAGGTACTGTACATATGTTAGGGTAAATCGGATCAATATATGTCACAGTATATTTTTGTTTCCGCGATCGAGAACGTCAAAAAAAGTACCTGTACTACCGTAAAAAATTACACTAACTTGTCTTATACTACTGCAAGAGAGCGAATCCTCCTCCTGTTTTAAACATATGATTAAAAAAAATAGAATAATATCTCTTATATCGTTGTGTAGTTCGTATCGGCCTCGAGAACTTTAAATAGCATTGATTAAATATAAAATAAAATCATATTATAAAAGTGAATTTCCACTATATATGAAAATCTTGTTGAACAAAATTTATACAAGATTAATGACTACTTTATAAAGAATTAAGATTTCAAAATTTTTAAGCATAATTTTGTAATGTTATTTCGATGAAAATAATACGCAAACTTATTAAAAATGCGATGCACCTGCTGTTCAAGGTAAGTATTGGTACAGCGCGAGCGCTCCTTAGCGTTGGACCTGGGTCGAATTTCTTCGCGCCGTTATGCATGCGTTCGAACATAGTAAAAAAGAATAGTACGCCGAGCGAGCGATAATAGCAGCCCCAGTCAACTTTGTATGGTCAATTTGTGCATTACTTTTCCTAATTAGGGGATTAATTTGCTGGCTGGTATTTCTTTCTAATAAGTATTAAAATTAAAAACTGATAAAAATTACATGCATATTGTCATAGGTGTAAAATTTATCTCCCCTTTTTTATAATTTTGTTGCTTCCCGTATTTTTAAATAAATTAGTCCAATTGGTTTTAGTTTAGATTATTATCTTTGAGTAGTTCAGTGGTGTAGTGGAAAAGGCACCATATGACGGTTATCTAGAAAATATTATAAATATGGGATGTAATTCTTGGGACTTATTGAAACTGCACGTTGCAGTTGTCCACGCCACCGCCAACAGCGACGGCGATAGGACGGCTCTGTAACAGTTTCAGGAGACTGACAAACTAATGCACCGCATACTACTCAAACAAATTAATAAAACACCTGAAGGCCTATTCTATGTATCAAGATTACACTAAGACGACGCATTTGTCGTTAATTTATAATGCAACGGTAGGATCTAACACTGCCTCTGATGCTCAGATAATCAGAAAAATATATAATTACAATTATTAACTACCGTTTCTGGGTTTTCTGTAATAGATAAAACTTGGACGATATATCACGAAGATATGCGTTAAGATAAATATTTTTCTTATTTAAATTATAATAACTTCATTATTATTAATTTTTTATATTTAAATTTATATGATTATATTATCATGTTCACACCAGATGCTGTTGATTTTGATATTCATAAAGAGCATATTGGACTAGTCAAATTTTGAAATTACGAAGCGTGAATGATAAAAAGAAATAAAATTGAATATCAAAGACAAAAAGTTTTTATGCGGAAACCTAGGACGAAATAAGCGGTGATCTGGCACACCGTTACATGGATATGAATTTATCAAAATTATAAGAACGATTCGGAATTTTTCGAATTATCGTATAGTACAAATAGAATAGGCCCTAAGATGTCATATTAATTGGTATGAGTGATAACCGTCAAGCTAAATACCGCAATAAATGGTGAAGTCTGCTATATATCGGACCTTAGTGCTGAGGGACCGACTTAAGGAGCAAATAGATTTGCCTTCTTTTGATGGTTATCATAGCTGTAGTACGAGTCAGGAATACATATTTGACACTAGATGACAAACAAGCGGCACCCTAATTCGGGATATCAGGCGAAAATAGTCTAATAGTGTGTGTAAAAGAGTGTTTAAATTATCTGAAATCAAGTATCTCAAGCAAATCCTCGCCTGCCTAACTACCAAAAAGCAGTCATCATCCATTCATCATCCGTTACGCGAAAGAGAAAGTTTTTTTTTTAAATTTGAATAAAGTCGTTGTGTCACTCATGGAGAGGCGAATTTATTTTCTGAAGTCACTTGCGCTTGCGTCGATGAATAAGTACTTAAACTTTTACTTAACACAATATTGAGGTGGTGCCAATTCGTATTTAATATACCTACACGAGATTAGCGCTTCGATCTGCGATGCGAAGGTTAAGCAACTGGTATAAGCCGGTTTCAGGATGGGTGACCAATAAATTCATTATCTTGATATCCGTACTTCGGAAGACACGTAAAGTTATTAGTCCCGGCGTAGTAAACGTAGTTGGGTCATGAAAGTTACAATAATAGATAGGGCCATCCCATCCATATCGATAAACTAAGCAACTGCCTAGGCCATTAAAATAGGGACCATGTGCGAGTCGTACTTGAGCACGGAACGTTCTGTCCCGGAAACGAGCAAAAAATCACTAATTTAAAATTAAATAAGTATTTGTTTCATTTTAATTTAATTATTTATTTTTAAAGTTATTATATAAATACATATTCTGTAAATACGAGTACCTTAAGCGTATACCTGTCATCTTTATCGAGATAGAGCAAAAACAAGCAAAATTCACGTTTGTTGTATGGGCGCCCCCTTAAATATTTATTTTGTCTGGTTTTTAGTTTTTACGCAACAGATATACATTGTCTGTGAAAATTTCAACTGTCTAACTTTCACGGTTCATGAGATACAGCCAAATACAAATCTTAGCACGGAACCCTGAAAATCATTCACCGAATAGAGAACTTCCTGCTTTTTCGTATTCAGTTGAAAAGCCTGTTCTAATACTGTAAATTAAACATAAAAGACTAAATCACAAGTCAATTCATGTTAACTAAACCAGCTCGAATCAAACCCGTAATAGTTTTGTAGTAGTCTGACCACTCTGACCGCAGACCGTGAGAAATAAAACCGGCAACAAAAAGACAACAAATATCTATTATAACAATTTATATAATAACATCGTAATTCGTTACACCTGTCCCACATTCTTTAAATCGTAATCAAAAAAAGAAATGAAACAAAACGCACACTCTGAGTCACGACGAAAAACGAACAAAACGCACTGTGTTATAATAATTAAAGTGAGCACCACCGAAACTGTGTATACAGTAGTCAATGGACAATGCTTATTTTGTTTCCATAGATATTATCAATGCTTTGATTCTGCCAATACTTTGAAATGTTTATTTGTACTAAATAATGTTAAAAAAGTAGATATAAATGTTACTATAAAAGATAAGAACATGGGCCTTGTGGATACCACAGTATTTTTAGGAATAACATTAGATTCTAAACTACAGTGGGGCCCACATATTGATAAATTGTCGAGTAGACTTAGCTCTGCAGCATATGCCGTAATGAAGATACGTAGGTTACGGACATAGTATGCCAGATTAGTATACTTCAGTTACTTTCATAGTGTAATGTCATACGGAATCCTATTGTGAGGAAATGCTACCGACATTCAAACGATTTTTGTGCTTCACAAAATACCAATTACATCAATTATTAATCTTAGGATTAGTGACTCTTTAAGGGAGAAAAGGAAATAGACATAATGGCTGTTGCTTTTCAATACATATACGAGAATTTAATATATGTAGAAATATTAGTTTGTTTTCTATAAAAAGTGATGTACACAATTTTAATACAAGAAATAAAGTAAAAAATAACGGTGCCTGTCACTAGACTGCAAAAAAATTATATCTCATTATGGGGTCTTTGTGTGCGCTTCTACAAAAAGGTCCCAAGCAAAATAGAACAATTAGATATCATGCAGCTTAAATCTCCTATTAAAAATACTTATCAAAAAGCTTATTATAAGGTATCCCATTATATAATAAATAATAATGCTTGGACTTAAGATGGCAAACTTATAGCCCATCAGACCAGCCAGTTCAGCCGGACATTTGGGTAGAAAGACCGGGCACCCTACATTATTGAGGATTATTATTTGTGTTTTAGTATTCATAGATAAGAAAAAAAAATGTATATAAAATCAAGCTTTTTGCGAAATGTAAAAAAGCTTACTACGAGTAAAGACCGGACAAGCCGGATACGCAATGAAAAGCCTACATATGTCCGGCTTCATCCAGACGCCTATCCGTATCTATAGATAACAATAAAGCTGCAAACGTATACATAAAAAGCCGATTGTTAAGCAACGTGTATGATTTGAGCAAAAATTACTGTTAGAGGTCACATTACCAAGGGTCAATCCCAATCAAATAAATTACTACAACACTAAAGTTACTTTCTAACTTTCAAACTACTACTGACAGCTTTTATATCATTTTCTGTAAGTTATTTTAATTGTTTAAAACATTAAGGAGCAGATCACGTAAGCATTTAAGTTGAGAATGTATACAAATGTTTTTAATTATTTTTTATCAAAGGGCGAAGACTTCAAGACAACGATGTGTATAATTTATATTTATGCCGTAAAACATGATTTCTAATTTGACTAATTACATTACGTTCTAAAGTATAACATTTAATTGATATACTTGTTTTATATAATAGCATGTTACAATATCGATAGCGTCAATATAATCATGTAATTCACGATCTCCAATAAGATAATTTCAATTCATAAATTCATATACAAGTAACTAACAACTTTAACCACTGAAACCGACAGTTGAATGTAGCACGTCTAATATTGTTTACAATCGGACTTGTGACTCAAGTATCAGACACCTGAAACCGAGGCCACGGTGCGCTATAACAAGTTCACGACCTTTGCGATGACCGCACAGGCTTTCACGCAAATGCAACATTATGAAACCTGGACTTTACTTTTACTCCCAGACTGAGAAAGTCCATTCTTAGTTTTGGGTCCGTTTTGAACCGCTACGAGGGGTGCGGAGAGGCAGTATTTAAGGTCACGACAGCTCCGGCGCCGCACAGTTAGTGACGAGTACCCATCGTGAACATGTCGAGATTTGTGGCTGTAATAGCGCTCGCTGCGGCCTGCGCAGCATTGCCGGCGCAAGACACGGGACACACGGAAAACGACGTAGAAGGAATAAGCGATTGCCTCCGCAAGGACTCTACAACATGCCTCAAATACAAGTTTTTCTCGTTCGTAGATAAGATGATTGGACAAAAGGAATCTTTCGCTTTAACCGATGGTGTTACCGTAGTCAAAGCGTCTGATATTCCCGCCGAAACTGGGGCGCCGAGGTCGTTGGATCCTGTGACAAGACTGAAGAATTATTTCGAGACTCATTCGTTGCGTGTGGAAGTTAAAGGTGCGGACGTTATTGATGCAGTTTCAAGTGCAGGACGTGCTTTAGAAGATACAGTTTCTACGTACATAGATGGTACGGAAGAAGGTAGAGGGAAGAAGAAAAAGGCACAGAAGCTCTTGGGTCCGCTTTTTGCAGCGCTGGCGTTGAAACTGATGGCTTTGACCCCATTGGCAATAGGAGCGATAGCTTTAATAGCTGGAAAGGCGTTGTTGATTGGAAAGTTGGCTTTAGTGCTGTCGGCGATCATCGGACTGAAGAAATTGCTGTCGCAGCAGAAACACGTGACATACGAAGTAGTGGCGCATCCTCATCATTCCTCTAGTCATACGTCAAGTCATGACTACAGTGGTGGTGGTACTAGCGGATACGGTGGTGACTCCGGCGGTTACAGCAGCGGTGGAGGCGGACATAGCAGCGGATGGGGCAGATCCATAGAAGCTCAAAGCTTAGCGTATTCAGCGCAGAAACCTCAGTGAGCGTGCCCTAAATATACGGCCTCTTTCCGACGATTTCTCCTCGATCATCGACATTGAATTCTTTACTTCATCAGTGTGTGAGTGTGATGTACGCTTTTATTTATTGTGAATGTTGATTTTTTTCTATTAAAGACTTCTTTCATATGCCATTTTGTGCTCAAATAAAGTCATTATTTATTTTTCTTAAGAGATCTTATAGATCGAAGTGTGTTGCTATTTTTATAGTGTATTTATTCTAGTTCTATGTATATGAAACAATTATGATTGTATTAGTATTTTACCTAGATTAGAGAAATATTATTTCTCGAATGTTAAACTGTACCTGGCTTTAATTTTATTGTAAGTTGTATTTAAGATACGTATATGTTTTGTATATATTAAAAGTATTGTTTAATTTTTATTTTACGTGTCATCCTTGCCCTTAAGTTTTTATTTATAATATTTATTTTTATATTGACGATATTATTTATTACTTGTTATACTATAAATGTTATTTATATGTACAAAGACAAAGACATTTAATTGTGTATTAAAGGATTAAATCATGTTGTTTTCTTTTATTTTCCGTACAAATACAAATTAAAAGGGTCAATTTTATATTGCATCATTATGATCATAGATAACTATCACAATAATGACGAATCTATCGAATTCTCTCAATATTATTACTTATATATTGAAGTATCAACTAAGTATATATTAATTGACTCCGTAATCTTATGTCTTTATTGTAGCATTGAAAATTTCTAATCATATAATTATAATTATATGGATTATATGAATCTATATAATTAACAGTTAAATCGTCTCTTTATCTCATAGCATCAGAGTAAAAGTGACAAGTGAAAAGCGGATATTGATCAGTAGGTCAGTACTATTAAATAAGTATGTACAATGTATAAGTAATAGTATATATTATACTAGTTTTCTCAGGCTAGTCGGGCTAGGAAAATAATTGAGGCACTGGTTTCGGACGCATCAATGGAAAATGTTGAGTTTCTACAAATGTCCCTGAGGCAAAAACTGGTGCGAGGCTTTTCCATCCAAGTATGCATCGGTTTTCTTTAAGATCCTGTTTGTTTATAAGCGGTTGGGTTTAAGTGGATATGGTTTTTTGTTTTTTCCAGTGATACATCTTTTTGTTTTTAAATGTTATGTTATATATTTAATAAAATAATCAAAATTAATGATTCGAAAACGTTATTTAAGTGATATGAAAAATATTGTATTCCTATAACTATTAGACATGTTGTATTACAATTGGTTCACATAAATAATTTTATTAATATTTACATTTATTAATTATAATTTTCAATGCTTTATACATTACAATTAATTTAATTACTTATCTCAATAACATTGAATTGGTACAACATTATAAATACTATGTATATATATTTAAATAAATATAATAATGTTATTTAATTATTTTATATTACGTTTCTCTAAGTAGAGTGCAGATGACATCTATGTTGTTATTTAGTAATAAAATAATAATCCAATGTAATAACATCCAATAAAAAATATTTTTTTATCACTGGATTATTAATCTAGTGATAAAAAATAAAAATAATAATCTATCATACTCAGAAAAGCTCAGCGGAGCTGTAAAGAGATAGATAGTACAGCTTTTACGTTCCTATCCTTCGATTCAAATACATCCCGCTTATGCTCCTCGCTTAGGTCTATTTTGCAGCTTTCCTTGTATCCAGGTCGTAGGCTGCCCTCTAACATTGGAGAAAGGTAAGGTGAAATTGCATTTGTCACGAATCAAACATTATATTAAAAGTAAAATTTCCTGTTATGCCATCTGGAATTTCGTCCCCTACCCTAATAAAAAAATATTTACTGTTACATCCAAATATACATTTTTTGTATTAACAATAAATATATCAACATACATCACGATATATTAATAGAAACAATATATTTACATCTTAAAAATATAATTCATAGTAATTATTAATTAAAAAAGAAAAATAAAAAATCTCTTTGTGTATAAAATGAAGGTCATTGCGCTTGAACACTCCACAAAAAACAACGCTTTGATTGTTACCAAAAATTAAACTAGTACGAGGTAATTTCTAATGGACATTTAAAATGCGGAAAATATGCTGGACAAGATAATGTGAAAGAAAACAGTAGAATGTAGAAACCAGGAAGGTCTTTTAAGGTCAGATTGATCGCGTTATAGGAGTATGGTTTCAGAAGTCCCAAAAATAGGAGGCCATTTAAAACTTGGAAAAAGAATAAATGTTTACGAAGGACAAAAGGTATGTAGGGGAAATCCGGTGACTTAATCAAGTAGGAAACGTGCTCCAGAACATATAATCTGACTTTCTGCTTTGCTGTCAGGTTGTTAGATTTTAAATTCTTCTCAGACATTATTTAAGAAAACAAAACAGAGCACACAACAATCTTATAGCAATCCCAACCAAGTGAATTTAAAACGGGTTTATGTATTAGGATCACGTCTTCTACCTTATAGAGTTTCCCGGATTTTCTCTATGTAAAGATGCTTAATATTTTTAAATGAAAATTAGTTGACGCATATTTTGGCAACCTCGAATCTAAAAATTTTTCCAGAACCTGAGTTAACTAAGAAATAAATTTATTTCCATTTCATCTTTCACTATCCACTGCAGCATCACTACCTGATTTTGACAGCCCCTAAATGACTTCAATAAAAACTACAAGTACCTAATAAAGCCCTTTTATTTACTTTATTGTCAACTGCATATTTCTTAATGACATGTTTGCTTAAGGTGGCAAATATCTCGATCTGTTAAATAATATATATATTAATATATATCGTTTCGTTTAACGGTAAACTGGTTTCCATTCATCACAATTGACATCGGCGCAGGTTATGTTCTATAAAATAATGGCATGATAGTCGATTCATGCTTGTAAACGGGTGGAGATACAAGTATCTAAAAAAAACTTCAAGAATTTTATTCAATATAAAGATTTTGGACCATGTTGCGATACTTATGACTTTATACACTATTTTAAAATTATCATAATGTAAATCTAAATTTGAATGTTTCGCACAATAGACTCTCACACTTTCACATGAAATTAATTTAGGTATTCCTAATTACTCACACAGACCGTGCAATGCTTTAATACCTTACAATGTTTCAAGCTGCTCTCAGCGACTTGTTGACAATTCGAAGAACGCTTACTAATTATATATTTTTATTATATAAATATATATTTTTTTGTATTTTCGGTCACCTTTGCCACAGATCACTTATTTATCGTTTGCTATTATTATTTTTGGAGTTATAAGCGCTATAGTACCATTTTTATACTACTACTACTATTACTAGTTTTGAATTGCGAATTAATTTAAAACTAGTATTTTGTTTCATATCCAAGAACACGGGTTAAATATATTGTAAACATAATAATATTGTTTATTGCACGATATAAATAAATAAAGATAAAGTTAGCATTCAACTAAACAACGAAACAATCAAAGGCGCCAGTTTTAATGGCTTCAGATAACAAATTTCACAGGTGTACAGAGTGCATGGAAAATGAGTAGGAAAAGAAGTCGATAATGTGACGGGAATATTGAGGGTTAAATTTGAAGAAGAGCGTAGAGAACACTGTGAAGAGAAGGCTGGAAAAGTTAAAGTTTTTAGAGAATGATGAGATAAAGGTAGGTTCTCTATATCGCATAAACTACGCACAAAACTCAACTCAATTATATTGCAATCACAGAGAACTTATAATAAGACAAAAAATAATTATTTAATAATTACACACACATACACATACATACACATGATTTGTGTATTTTGATTTAATAAAACATCTATTATATTTCTAATTAAGAGTTAGTGACGGAATAAGTGGAGCAAAAAGCAAATTTTTGTGGTCACCCATCCGATGATAGACCATTACGGGAATCAGTAGATATTCATGGTCATTAACTTATTTAAAGGGCCATATTAAAGGGCTAATTAGAATAATTGAGGAGCTAACAATAGGTATTTTATATAGGTATTTCATGTAAGTATAACCGCAGATGATATAACATTCATTTTTCTAGCCCTGAGTTACTAATAAAGAATAGAAATTCGTCTAGAAAATGTACAATACCATTACAGGTCATGAGTACCATTTCTCATTCATTTCTAATTCTAATTATTATTATTAACAATTAAAATTGAGTTCCTAGTTATACATAACTACATAACACTGGGAACAAAATAGTGTAGGTACCTACTCAGACGAAGTCACGGTTTAGAACTACTTGTTTAAAATAAATTACATGCAGGCTACTAGAACGTAATGGTATAATGTAATCTTTGAACGTAATAGAGAAAACAAAGAAAAGAATAAAAAAAGTTTTAGTTCCAAAAAGTATTACACGAATGATGAACAACACTACAAACGCCGTATCAATGTTCTAAAAATAAAACAACAAAACATAGTCACGCCATCTCGACGCCGCATACCGAAATAAAAGAAAAACATCGGCCCATTCATGCGAGCGTCATGCGCTTACTATGGTAGTAACCTTGACATCTGAAATGAGGGCGCTAGTGTCGAGTTACGCAAGTTGAAGGTTTTCTTATGTTAGTTAGAAGTATTGTATTTTTTCTTATTGTAATCGACAGCAAGCACGGCTGGCTGTTTAATTAAAGACTTAGCAAAGAAAAATATATATTTAAGAAGAATACATAAAACAATAAATAATAAGTGAAAAAGTCATATGACATTCAAATTAACAATATTAAAAAAAAAACTTATCCAAAAAGGAGCTGATAAATCTATCGTCAACACTTTTTTAAGAATATGCACGATTCCGTTCGCTGGTTCTTATTAACATTTATATAGAACATTCACTCATTTATTTGGATAATTTTTCAATAATAATATTTATTTTAAGTCATCATTGAGTGGTAATTGAAAGAGGTGTAAATAATTATATTAATTAATTCTCCTTAATCATTTAGAAAGTTAGAGCTATTTAAAATTTAAACATATAATCCGAAATAAAATATATATTCAATATTATGAGAAAAAATTTCAAAATAATAAGCAAATGTATCACAAACGTTAAATGCTTTATACGATGTAAAAAGTTCAACGACTCTACAACTAGGAAAACGCTACGAAATTACCTTGAACTTTATAATTTTTTCCGTAAACAAACTTGGCCATGGTATTAGTTCCAACTGTTCTTAATAGATGGCTTTAGATCGCAAGGTCACGATTGAGGCTCTTCCCAACGACGAAAGTTCACTTTCTTGAAAATAAAAAAGTTGACCGAGTGATACTACTTAACATATATAGATGTCGCTTTTTCCAAAATTATAACCAAAAAATGGATTATTTTGTAGGCGATAGAAAATTATTGACAACAATATGATTCGTAATTTACTTAACTCAAATAATATGATACGAATGAATGTGTCTTTTCATAAAAAAAAAGTTTTTTGGTATTTTTAAACCGGAACTGTCTTTCTGTGATTTTTTTTTAATAAGGTCCCTTTTTACAATCATGATGTCGATAAACTAGGCTCGCTCTTTTTTCGTCATCGATGTCAGCCTATAAATAATATCCATATCGTTGAAAGATTTTCCTATAGACAGAATTTTTGGTATACAGAAAGAAGGGACCATTACTCGATATATATCCCTACCCATCCGAAGATTACCTTTTATGATAGTCGCTTAACATACACCACCACAGATTATATCTATTTCCTATAGTTCTTATAAGAAAATGTTGAAATATTCATAATTTTGCTATCAACAAACGTTTTCCAACTATTTACACGTTGGTTAAACGTACTGGTTTCGAGGCGTTAGGTCATGAAACTTTCAAATATTCCTGGTTTTCTAAACATTAAGAGTTGCTCACTAGTAAATGTTGCATGCTCATAGACATGTATTAAACCAAACCTGCCGCGTTGGGTTTCTGAGTCAAACAATCTCTGAAACTAGTATATTGATCGTCTAGCACTTTTGGATTGGATAATGGAGGGAATAATTTTCTCTAATGCTCAAATGTTTATTGTACACCATAATGTTAAATAGATGTCACGACATAATAATATCAGAATAGAACTATGGATCCTGTCGGGCACAGCAACACTAGAGAGAGGAGGATTTCATAATTCTACAACATCACAGAAAAAATAAAATGATAAGTTTCAAAATTATTATTAACAGTTCGATAATTTAATTAAATTTTACATGTAATTAAAATAAGCTAATTTTATAAATTTTATATTATTTTCCTATAATATGATTTGTATAAAATTTATAGACTGATTTCTATTTAATTTAATATTGTTGTTAAAATATAATTTGTTTCTTTGCGGCGAGTGCATTTTTAGGCGGGAACTTGATAAGTTCTGTTTTTGTGTTTAATATCATATTTGGAATATATTCTACGTGTATTATAAAATTCAGGATAATTGCAAATAAATTTTCAGATTTCATATATTTGCATGGTAAGATTTTTTTTTTTTTTTTGGAATAGGACCTACAAGAATTAGAGTCATCAATGATTGCTATGATTCAAATTTTTTTTTGTAAAATAAGAGCATAGGAGAATCGCGATAACTTATCACGTAATTTTTTAAAAATTATAAAAATAAATAATTAATAATAAGTAATTTTTTAATTTTGTAAATTGTTAATCCGAGCAAGGTAAGCTCATCTACAACCTCTATTTGTAAATTCTCTCAACTAAAATGTATGCTTATTAGCGTTTTTTGATGGGATTAAAAACATATTAATTTAGTTTTTGTGATGCTTGTATCAAGGTTGTGTAAATTCAACCAATTAAATGTTTTCATAAGTGTAGAAGTTAATATTTCATTTAGATTTTGGTTATTATCACTCGCCACTAGTTATGAGATATCATTAGTAACCAAGACACACAGGTCCAGCAAACAAGGCTGGTTGTTGAATAGTTGTTTAGTCGTCGAAAAAAAAAACAAAATGTAGGAAATTTTAACTGTATTAATTTCAGAGAATATAAAAAGATTTATTTTACTTTTATAAGTTAATCAATTTTGTTTTATTTAGTGAACATGGGATTTGAATTTGGAACAACTATGAGCAATTATTGTGGACAACCTAACAGGTTAGAATTAAAAAAAAAAACAAAAGTATTTTTACAGTATATTAATTCATCAATGACTGGCAATGTTATATCGCACTTTAAAATATACCAAAATATAAAGTTTAAGAGTTTTATGCAATTTGAGGTATAAAATAGAACATATAATTAATTTTTATTATAATTTATATGCATTTATTATATTATATTCGCAATTCAGTAAAGATTGTTTCACATCTGATGACGTTTTTAGGTGTGTAAGGTTGACTGTTTAATTATTGTATTTGTATGTTGTAATGTAAGGGATTTTTGTTTATATTATGCATTAGACGACTGATAATAGAGTTAGTATATATCTGGCGGATTATATTTTTATTGAGTACTTGAATGTTTTCGTCTTTCTATTCACTAAGAAATTCCAATTTTTTGTATATTGCCTTTAAATGTGATCTCCATAAATTTTTTAGAGGATACAATTCTAATATTAGCAACATAAAACATAAAACTTTTAATCATATCTTATAGTCGTGCATATAAATTTTAGAGAAAGGTATTGGCCCTTACTAGAATCAGTATAAAACCGGGTAACCCAGTGCGAGGTAGCCGGTTGCGCCTAAGCGAAAATCGATTTAAATGTCGAATACAGCTTGTTCCTAATACATAACTAGGTGACGAAAGAATTTCTTTAGCATTTGATTTAACGGGACAAGTATAAAATGCCGATGAGTATACGTAGACAGAATTTGCACACCTTAAATGAGGAGGCTATGGGCTTTCATGTTGACCTAGTAACGAAAGGAGTTCTGTCATCCCCCTAAAACCATAAGAGCAAAACGCTGGTTGATAGTTCTTCAATAATTAATAACACAATCATTTTTAACAGTATTAATATATTCAGTGTTACTTATCAATTGTCTGGAAAGAAAACAAATCAATTCGTTTATGATGTATTAATTAAAATGTTCGATTCTTCGCCATCTAATCTGTTAAATTCTTGTTTCTTATAGGGGGCCATTAATCTGATGTTTTTTTCCACATTCTTTGACCCTCCTCCCCCTAGGTGATACATGGTGAGGTTTAAGAGTATCCCCTCCCTGCTTCAACCAAATCACATGTATTAAAAAAAAAGAAATCTTTATTTTTGACGTCGCTTTTCGGTTTAATAATTGCGCGCCGAAAAAAATTATTAATTATATATATTATTACACCCTCCCACCCCCCTTGTGATATTTCGCGAATTTTGACGAATCCTCCCCCCCTTTCGAGCCTCACGTGATTAATGGACGGCCCCTAAACAATTTCTAATTCATACTGATTTTTAACAATTAATAGCTATAATATTACAGATTTTTATCTGGATCATTTCATTTTACAATTTAATTGACTACCTGCGCCGATTGGTTCGCGCGCCGGTTTGAAGGTATCTTCATCTCTTTAATCCGAATTCGATTCCTGATCGGTTATGATATAACTATTAATCATTAAATATAATACTCAAAACATCAACAAAAGCGTCATAATACACTTTATAACAACCTGTTCCAATGTCATTATTTTCTTTGGTCTGACTCGATGACGTTGTTATTGCTTTGCATGTGCAAGTGCAAAGTCGTGTTAGAAAAGGAAAGCCGATCTTTATTGGCCATTGTTGTGCTTTACTTTCCGTTATTGTTGCTCCAATGAACTTTGTAAGATGTTATTAGATAGTTTTTATTCATGTCGATACTAAGAACGACATAGAAAAATACCTACTTGAAAAATTCACTAGTCCCAGTACTTAAAAGGCGGGAATGGAATAAGGGCATCTTGACATTACAAATATGATGCGAGCTTCTCGAACAAGCTTTATATATCTATTTATTATTGAAACATAATAAACAAAATTGGGTTTTACAATTTTCAAACAATCTATAATTCATGAGGAACAAGGGAATTGTTCTAAAGTTAAATGAAGATAAATTAAACATAATAAATATCTTACGTCTGATGAAAGAAATAAAAGGTATGAACTTTGTTATTGAACGATGTAACTCTATAGGGTTTGGGCTCGTTTAATTGAAATTACATATTCAAAAATAATTTCCAAAAACCCACTTATTATATTTGCGAAACTCGAAACATGTATAAAATATATTTTAGTATTATTTGAACGAAAATAGGAAATAAAGTACACATTTTAATAGCAATAGATTACAAAAGTGAAGAAAAAACATTCACGTAGTGTCAACTTTCTAGATAAAATGAGATGGAAAGATCATCAAAACAATATCTTTACTGAGGCATGATTTCAGATCGATACATGTGTATAAATTCCGTAATAATGTGCCTCAGATATATCTATTTCTTGGTGTGTATACGTAGGAAGAGTAATGCATTTCGAATACCCTGCCTACTCAGCTCTCTTATCATCGACAAACTCGAGAGACTCGAGAAGCTCAAGAAACTGGTTATGAAACTATTATTGACGAAATATAGATTTACATATCTTAAATGTTTATAGTAAATTGCGACGTCGTACAAAAAGTCTAGTTTTTAGATGATTGTAACATATTATCAAAAGCATGATTGTTCTTCTGAAAATACAAGTTTTAAACGAAACAAAGTATTTAACAATCAATAAACCTATTCATTAATTTAAAATTTCTGTAATCGTCAGTTTTAGACCACATGGATAGTGCCCTTTCAAACTTTCTCTCAAAGTAATGATATATACAGTACTACACTGTATTATGCACATGTAGATATGTAAGTTTCGTGTGAAAATTTATAGAAACTATTCTTTCATATTAACAATTTCTCCATTGTAAGGTTTCTCGTATTTGTGTAAGTACACATTAAATAATTATTACTAGAAAGTATGGAAATATTTGTCATCATAATAGCAAAAAGGCACAAAATGAAACAACAAAAATAAGAATGACTACTGTATTTTGTATTTTAATGAGGGTGGTTTGTTATATTTTATAATTCATAACTCACTAGGAAAAAAATATTATCAGATAAATTAGTAGTTCTAAGAAGACAAGTCAAAGGACTTTTACACTCAAGAAATGCATCACCTAACACATATTTAATATTTATTATATTATAAGATGAATGATATAACAATATTATAATAAAAATATATAAATATATGTATGTATATATAATAAAAATTGAAGATGTCAAAAATAATATTTTACGTAAATAATTTCATATGAAGCATATTTACAAAAGATATTTCATATAATATACAATGTTAATATATACATTTAAATATGGGAAATGAGAACTATCAACATTATAAACGTATATAAAAATACAAAATAAATACGACTAGAAGAATATGAACACATAAATAATGATGACTTAACAAAAATATAGAAAGAAATTAAAGCTCTCAACAACTTAATCAAGTTACTTTTGTACTTGATACATAATAAACTCCTAACACAAAAACAGGTACATGATAACAAACAAAAATTAACTATAAAAATATAAAATAAAATATATATAAAAAAGGTGGCGATGCTTTGGAAACAATAGTTGAGACAAGATGCACTCGTTCATTTAAATAACAAACATTCACTTTTTAAATAATTTTCAATAAATTATTAAATAATAAATTACAATCGTGATCTGAGGTCCGTACGAAACTTACCAGAGATATTACGTCAACTATGAAAACCCTGCGCAAGGAGATTCATAGTTTTCTAAAACTATCTTAGGTATCAATTTGAGTAAGCGCTGTAGGCCAAGTTATGCGCGTCCTGTGATGATCTTCCCCAACCACCGTGGCCACCTCCATGACTTACATGCTCCTCATGATGAGGATGAGCTACTACTTCGTAGCTTTCGTGATGATCGTGTTTGGACAGAAGTTTCTTCAGAAGTAGGAGAGCAGATGCAAGAAGAGCGGCCTTTGCGAGCATCAGACCCTTGACAGCGGCGAAGGCGATAACTCCGAGGAAGAGAGGAATTAAAGATTGAACCTTCAGTTGGAGAAGAGCGAGGATAGGCAGGAGCTGCTTCAGCTTCTTCTTCTTGCCACGGCCTATAATAAACAAAAGGTACGCTCAGACAATTGTACTTGTTATTCTTAATAAAAAATGCTTAAAAATCCACCCAGTCCCTGGCACCTTGAGATGGGAATCGAACCCACGAACTTTCGCAATAATTTTCAGTATGGCATTGTGAATGCAAAATTAATCAAAATATAATTGTACTTGTGTACAATGTTTCCCACAATAAGCAAAAACCAATAAAATTGTAAACAAGTTCCTAGAGCTTGAGAACGTATGCTAATAATGACGGCAATCTAATTACACGTTCAATGTAATTAGAACATTCAGGTTGTAATAAAAACGAAATCGAATAAATGGTATCAGTAAGCTACAAGAGTAGACCAAGTCCTAATTTGAATTCCAAGCGACCGCGATGTCTGTATATCGAAGCTGAAATTTAAAACAGTATCACTTTCATTGAAATTCACAATGTTACGTTTTGTTTGCATAACAACCTCATCCATCTAGAAAGTGCATCGGTTACCGGACGTAATTCGAAAGCTCCGGACCCACTTCCATATTTTGTTAACGAGATTCCGCCTGGAGCGGACTTTTACTCGATTCTCGATCAAGATTTCGATCACGGTGGCTCGACTTAACGGAACTGCAAACTAGTTACGTATAGTCCAACATACTTACAAGTGTAAGGTACATACAATGGAAATCTAGCAAAAACTAGACTTAGAGACCGTCCGCTTTCCACTATAATCAACCTTGTTAATAGGTTAGAGAAACTCCTGTTAAACCTGTTTGGCTTTTACAATTTCTAGAGTCGTCTCTTTATGGATGTATATGTCATTGACTGGAAGGATATCCGTTTTTGTTAATGGCATTTTCTCATCCTAGAAAAGCTATCGTGATTTCGCGGATGTCGAGTCCGATGTAATTTCTTTAAGTATCTACGAAATTATGTTTCGAGTTTGTAATGATAACTTTCTATTTTTAGTACTTATCTCATGTACCTGTAGGACCGGTTGCGTGTAAGATTTTTTGAATTTGTGTTTTGGCGGACGTTATGACCGGTAATTATATGAGCATGACTCGTATTTTATATAACACCATCTTTTTACTTTTTATGCGAACTCACGTAAGTCACAGCTCTCACATTTTATTGTGATCACACATAAATTATAAGTAGAAGTTAATTTCACCGAAATAAGGTCTCCTTAGCGGTCATTAAGAAAATAATTCATTCTAAACACTGAACATATCCAAATGGAGTCAAAAACGTATGCGCATAGCGTTTAAAGTGGCATAAAAAATGATGCGTGCGATTCAAAAACCAGTTATATGAAATAAGAAAGACTGTTAATGTCCCTTATATAATAGCTGATGCAATAGTGCGGCACGACTGACCGCGTGGTCAAAATTGAACATAGTGGATGGTACAATTTCAAGTTCACAGAATCTTATAGATATAATCAAAGGTTTTGTTTTCTATGATCTATAAACGTTTTGGGATCGTTTGTCTTATTTTCAATTACTTTGACGTATAAATATTATCTTGGTTATCTTTGATCATGAACCTATTGTGCAGGCTTTGATTAAACGTATTGTTTTCGGTGAATAGACTTCTTATAATTAATTTGTGACTCTTGCTAAAGATTGAACCAAGTATGATTATCTATACGAGTTCACTTTCTCTTTTTGTAATTTGCCACTTATGAAAATTGTTGCAGACGCAAAAAACGTGTTTATGTTCAACGTCTCAAACAGTGGACAGACATAATAACACATTAAACGGCTGTTATAAATAGTTTAAGCATTTTAATATCAAAAATGTTGTAGTAACTTTGACAATAAAGATAAATTTGTTGCTTTGATATTAATAAAAAATAGGTTTTGATATTTTAAACGTATTTTGATATCCTAATGTAACAAGATTACTTATTGATAAAATATTTCTTGACATTGATATAGAAAGATCCAGTTAGCACTACATGACTATGCATATTTTTATACGTACCAAAGATAGCGTGCACTCAAGCGTATGAAACTGTTACATTCATTGCATTACATAATAGTGTTCATGAACATGACACGTACATTGAGGTTAGACTTCCAAAAAGAGAAAAAGATGAATAAGTTTATAGTTTTGACATTAAGCACATCATTTGTTTATTTAGTGAAAAAATACACGATTGTAATAGAGGACTTGAGGAGAACTTGAGGTCCCATAAGGACATTTTGATGAGGATAAAAAGTATTTCTGGATTTAATTGCGTTAGCCAATGAAACGTAACTAAGGGTAAATAACTTTTACATTAATCAAATACGTAATAATGGAAGAAATAGAATCACTAATCATCAATACTTTTGGACATCTATCGGTTTTTGTTAACTTTTCTCAACACAATTTTTGACTACTGCAAATAATGAAATAACAATTTGATATCTTACCTTCTTCAAGAGACCGCTTCACATCGTCGACGGTGTTCTTTGGTACACGTAACTGGATAACGTGGTTCTCTAAGAATTCCGCAGCAGCATCCAGTAGTCTAGATTCAACTTGGTTCTCTCTGGCTTTAGGTTCATCGGGAAGCGGTTCGAAGGACCTAGCAGAGCGAGGTGAGCCGGTTCCGATAAGGCTGATACCGTCAGTGAGGCTCACTTCTCGTGCTGAGTTAATATTTTCGACATATTTCAATGCCCTTTCCTGTGATAAATTAAATACATAGTTAATAAATTATGTTATATTTAATATATTGAATAAAGACGAATAATTACACTATATTTCAAACTCAGTTTGTCTTACTAAAAGCTCAAATTCATGTAAATAAATTAATATTTGCCGACAAACGCTGTCGCTTAGATGAATCACTTTGACCGATAACCTTTAGCGTTGATCGGTGAACTCCTCTTTGGTTCTTTAAAATTATATAACGTTTTCCGGACTCCTAATAATAAAATCTAAAATTAATCCCGATTTTTCTAGTTTATCACTAATTAAAGTACTTATTTGAGATAACCTATTTCAAAAATATTTTGATCTTCGATCACTAAACACTGTCACAACACACCTTTAGACACAATGAGATATCTTCTTCGGAACAGCCCTTCACGACCCCGATGACTGAGCCAACAACGTCATCGTCGCTCCCAGCCGGCTTGCAAGTCGCAATAGCGACACTCGCTAATAATAGAAGGAAGCTCTTCATTTTGGCGTATCCTTTGACGCTCCTTCGGTGGTGTTAAGTGAAATGTAATGCAACACTAGCAGCATTGCGGTTTTATTCCGCGTACCCCCACTGCCTCGGAGTTCCCGCCAAATTGTGCGTAAGCGCATGCGGTGTACGTACGCCATGCGTTTTGAGTTTCATAGAGGCGGCCGATTTCGTATCAAATGGTTTTTGCATAATTGGGCTTTCGAATTAAATACATTTGTTTGATTGTTGTATTCATGAAGAAGCACAGGTATATGAAAATAAATAAAATAATATTTAATTAAAACTAAAACATAATTTAAGCCTAGTTTGGTATGCCGATTAAGACTAGTAGTCTTAAAGTATTAAATAAACAAAAATATTGCAAATTTTATGTTTCATTAGATTATTTTTTTCTCTTTGGAAATAATTGACATTTATTGAAGGAAATAATATTAATTCAAGCTAGCAAATTAGGTCTTATAGAACGACCTAGTTTAAATTGTGTAGTCAAGCATTATAATTGTTAGGTCAAATTAAAAAAAAATATCAATGCTATTAAAAACACAAAAGTATCTATTAAATCTAAACTTTCATCTATTTAAGCCCATCAAATTGTAGCCATAAGTGCACATACTATATCTATCCCATTATTGGTTCAGACAATTTTCAATGATCGCTCTAGAAATGCAAATTTTCTACGCAAATTAATATTTATACATGATTTCTAAAATTATATAACCATTAACAAAATCAGGTGCACTTAACAAAAATATTTAATTCACATTTTTCGTAATGGTGTGTTTGCAATTTGTATTCCGCCTCGTCAAATCTATTCACTTGTTAATATTCTGTCAAATCATATTCACGTAACGTAACTTTTCACTTGCTGAGTTATGTCTTTTAATTATATTAATTGAATCATCGTAGAAAGTTATATTTTATTCGTTCATATCGATCCGCTACGATTATGCGTGAATTGAACAATTGATCTTATGGTGGAATATCACGAGCTGATTATTTTTAGCCACTAATAATAATTTGTTATTTACAAAGAATGTTAGCGGTTCAAATTTGAAAATGTACCTAGGTTTTGACAACGTCCTAATTGTTTAATTATAATATTTTTTATAGTATCACATTGATGTTACTATTTCCAACTTCATTGTGCCTACAAATTATTTTATTTTTATTTTTAACAAATATTCAGATAATAATACGGGTAAGATAATTACAATGAGTCTCATGTTAAATATTAATTATTGGTGAATTTCGTTTACATGACCGATTTAAATCTAGTTACCTGGAAAAAACTTCACTTTGAAGTAGCGCTATATTTTTGCATTTAAGATTTACCACCAGGTAAACAAACTTAGAAATTCCGATTACTCTCACTCTTTTTCCTCTTTTTCCTCTAACCTGTCTTTACTCTTTAAAATACTAATGAATTCTATAACATATAATATTTTTTTATTCTCTGCCTGATCAGCATACAAAACAAACTTTCCTATGTTCTTTCATGTTACTAGTATGCTTTTTTTCGGATTTCCATTACACAGGAGCAGAAGAATCTCAACTGAGAAATATATATGATTAGGCATCATAAAATGTTTAATAAATTACATACATTTTTAAGATAAAACAATGAATTTTCACTCTGCAAAATTTATCTTATATGAGATCCAGTAGTTAAACCACACAAAACGGGCGCACTCGACATTCTAGGTCGTGCAAGATAGAAACACACTATTATTTCTACACCACTTGTATCTTGAATGCTCGACTTCTATTAATATAAAAGTTTTTGTTGTTTTCTTTCGTTTTATGATACAAGTCAGGTAACTTATTTTACTTTTGAATTTAAATAGCATTTATGTTAATAATATAGATATATATATATTCTCGATTTAGAATAAAAATCCAAATCTTAAAACACCTACATCTAATATTCTGTAGAAAACATAGTTTTCTACATTAACGCAAATCTGGATTGGAGATGGGGACAACAAGTAACACGTATATGAGTTAGTTGACCACAAAGGTCGTAACTTTCGTTTGCAATTTTCATAGGCAAAAGTAAGTTGCTAATTTACTATACAATTATCAGACAACAATTACATTTTACATGTACGAGAGTGTTTACATTGTCAAAACATTTAAAGCTTTAACTCCTTAATTAGAATGTATAATATCCTTTGAATAGTGTAGAAAAGGGTTGCGAGCAGTTTTACATCCGGTCAAAGCGGAGATGGTTTTCAGAAATTCAAACGAAACTAAATGTTTTGTAAAGGAATTAAAACTTTTAATGATTTGACAGTGAAGCTACTGGCCAATGTGTTGCTACTTCGATGTAGATACTAATCATGGAAAATTCATAAATAATAGGCAAACTAAGCATTTATTCTCGTATTTTCATCGCATTTATTGTCAAGTGTCGTCTATGATCAACCTCTCCAAATTTCAAGGTTTTTGATCTATAAATTTTACCAATAATAATATCTAAAATCAAACTTATACAAAATGCAATTCTTAAAATGTGACCTAGTTCTTTGAGGTCAAGTTTTCTCTATAAAAATCTACCTGATTTCTTCAGATAATATTTATTGAAAATAATCAAATTATACCTAAATGGGTATGCAGGAAAATAAAGATAGAGAATAAATACTGAATAGACTAGCTAACAATTTATTTAAAAAATTGAAAAGAAAAAAAAACATGAATTAAATGTTGCTCCGACCCCAAATAAAATCAAGCTCTGGTAGGCGAACGATCTTTTCTTCGTCAAAGAAACATTCAAATAATAAGATCATAGAAACATAAAAGTAAACAATTTATGCAAAAATTTTAATTATTTTTAAGACTCATAACGAGGAATTTCTTTTATGTATATTAGGTTTTTAAATTGTGAAACTATTTTAACAAACTTATATAATATAGCTTTCATGTTTTATTAAATTGTGTCATGACAAATTCAACGTAATAAAACTCAATTTACAGTCGATTGATTATTCCGAGATTTCAGATTGCCATAATTTATGTTTTGCCTATTTTTTTAATAAATTCAGAGCTATTTATTGTAACATATGAAACATAATATTCTCATACATAGGTAGCCGTTTTATTTTTTTATATCACACAATAAAGTTACTCGTAGTGTCCAAAATATATTCTTTTACCCACGGAAAGCTACGTTTTATGCGAGTGACATAGACTATAATTAACACGAGCGAATTCGTGAGAAAACAGATAGTCTTACATAAAATTAAAAAATACACCACCTCATACGTCTACATTAGAATTTTTCTTTTCAGTTATAACTCAATCAGCAGTGTAACCGGACCTTATTGCCGTTACACAAATTATAACATCCCTGCTGTACCTGAAAGTTAATAATTGAATGTTGTCTATATACCTAAACTTTGAATATTAAATAACCCTGAAAATGTTTAAAAAATATATAAAAAACTAAGCCGTACGATTCTTTTGTAAACATACCCTGTAGATACTATATTTGAAAAGCACATAAATTTTTCTTTTTAGATGTGTAACTGTAAGATTTCAATCTTAGTACGGAGAGTACCACACCAAACGATCGAGATTCACCGATCCAACATCCAAAATCATAGGTCATGGATCATGGTTAATATGACTGAAAAAAAAATCACTTTACATCGCTCGAAGCATCGTCCATACTGAAATTTAATGTGCTTACCTCGCACTAGAAATTAGGTACCATTTCAACCCTAAAGATATAATTTCAATACTTCCTTTAATCTCAAAATATTTTTTAAAGTTTACACCATTTTTTAAGGCTACGCACCCACTGGTGTTTTTTTTTTAGGTTTGTTTTTGTAGCCGTACTCCTATCATTTATCACGTGTTCAAGTGCACGCGCCACTGTAAGGATTCTCATGAACGGTAACAGGAAAAAAACAACAATGACAGAAAGTCATCAGTGTGATAGTAGCTTAATGACCTCCTGTGCAAATTTAATTCTAATTCGAAGATATTTTTTGATTTAGTTGCCGGTGTCTTGTTAATTTTTATACATTAATTATGATTTTATTATGTCTTCTATTAACAAAAACTGTGTCAAAAAAAATTTTTTAATGGCATTTGATATGTCATAACTACGTTAATAGTATCAACACTTATAATCGTTTCTGGGAGAGGAATCTTAACTTGCTTTAATAGGTTAAAAAGTGAAACCAAGAGTGCTAAATACAATGTAAATTTATGCAATCGCAATGGTAATGTTAATAAAATAATTACACTGTATACGTATTCGGTTAATTGAGTGTAAAATTCAAATCAACGCTTAATCTTCAAAGCGATTTTAGCATAAACGATGTCATTCATTTGGAACTGAGGCATATTACGAAGCTCGGCTATAGAAATATTTAAAAAAAAATACTAGACAATAGAAGCAATATGATCGTTGTTCTTTATGGTGCATTAAATGAGAACCTTTATTGTGTAATTGTGGAGGTTAAGTAATTTTATGCAGGGTCAGTCATGGGATGGGTAACCAAAAATATATCGAGCTCTTTAAGCCATTGATCTCCGGTGGATTGGCAGTCGTTAATATCTATCAATACATACTATGTAATCTATAATAATATTATAAAGAGGAGATTTCATTGTTTGTTTGGATTCAATAGACTCTGAGACTTTTGAACTGATTTTTAAATGGTTTCGCTTATGGGAAGCTACATCGTAGGCGGATGACATAGGCTATAATTTATGCGGACGAAGTTGAAAACATTTTGACCTATATAAAAGGAAAAGTCATTAGTTCCGATCTGAAAAAAAAACAGTCTAGCTCTACAATATTAAGGACTGTTTGTCCTTAATATTTCATGAAGGTAATGTAGAATTAAGAGTACATGGCAATAGGACAAAAACAAATCAGTCGATATCGACGGGCCATAAGACAAATAATGGTGTTTTTACAGCAGTCTTTTTTGTTTAAAGTTTTTTTGTTTCTTCATATTCTTAATACCACACTACTAAAAATTCAATTAAAAGATTATAATGTAGAATTTGTGATCATTGTTTGACAAGAACATTTTTCATATAATCAACAATTTTATGAATAATATATATAATAAATACACATCTAGTATGACAGATATTACCGCTATGTATCTCAAAACTGTGTAAAGGCCAATTTGAGCACTCATTGCATAAGGTGTAAGTGTTAATCTCCGAATCTTAACGAGCAAACATAAAAAAAAAACATTACCTACTGGTCTTATGAAGCGAAGTGTTGTTCTACTTTGTTAGTAATATAATATTTAAGAATGACTTTGTTTGATCAATTGAGGTGGTTCGAGTAGCTCGGTGGCGTAGTGAATAAGCGCCGCGGCCCACAATCGTTGTTCTTAAGCAACTTTCGCAAGGGTCGGTCATGGGATGGGTGACCAAAAAAATATTATCTCTAGCTACTCCGTGCTTCCGAAAACATATTAAGCCGATGGTATCTGCATATATAGTCGTTAATGCCCTCCAATCCGCATTAGGCCAACGTTAAGGGTCATGGCTCATCCTCCTTAACCATCCATAAGGAAGGTCTGAGAGCCTGCAGTGTGGACATAAAGAGGCTGATTTTCACCGTTCCTTCCTATTTACAATTATATTCTTTTCCTTAACCTTATCGAAATGGTCATCCAAGTGGGCGAACGCTGACTAGATGCGATAGCCGAGTAGTCAAGTAGACAAGTAGACCTGCCGAAATTGGTCAAATGTAGGTGACCTACCCATCAAACCTTTTTTAAGGCAGAGCAAATGCACTTTATGCCTTTTTGCACTCTCATGCACTTTATGCACTTCATAGTCATTAGGAAATATCCCTATTGATAAGGTCAAAGCATGGCAGGACAACCCGACTTAAACCTCTACAGAGTACTCTCACTAAGGGGAGGAATCCAGGATCATGCGAGAAGCTGGTCACTCATCAAAATCGTCCATTGTACCATAACGTTACAGTCCAGCCCTGTTAACTAGCGATGAATGCTAGGGCATCTTTCTCCATCATTGAATATAAATGAGCCTGAGTATCCACAGCTTAATATCCTTGAAATCATAAACATATCATTTCGAACACTTAAATATTAAATTTCGTGTTAATTGCTATTTTTTCCTTCTTATTTGATCTGTTTTTGGAAAATCTAGTTAACAAAATATATGAAACACCTATGGGAATCACCGAGGTATGAGCTGGCTCATATTCAAATCCCGGTAATACTTAGGTCATAGGTCATAGCTTTGAAAGAACTTATGATTGCATGTCAGAGTTTTGATATTGTTTACGATTGGAGTTCCTTGTCCCACATCGTATTATAGCATGACTGTAATAGGAATGTGCCAGGCCAAATATATCTTTCTTATTGGATAATATGAAATGACACCACCACCATGTATTGCACGGTCTGGTATTGGCCGATGATGAAAATGGCTATTGGGTGTCGTATCGTACTATTGAACATAAATAATATATTTTTGTGCACAGGTACTGTACGAGTTACATACGGGCCTAGCACACGATTAATACAATATAATAATATTAGGCGTAATAAGCCGTATTGTTTGTTTTGTCCCTGAAACGCTCATAGTCGAGAAGAACTGATGGCTATTAGGGCAGAATCATTCTAGAATGGCGACGAATTCGATATCGAGTGCACGCAGCGATCTCATAGCATAGAGGTTGAATCAAATAAGATCTACTTCTAAAGGTAATAGAGGTTTAATTTAATTGAAGCTCGGTGCTGTCAAGACACCGTGTTTGTTGCTTGTGTGCTGTGTTTGAGGTTATTTTTTTACCATAGATGGTAGAGTGTGGGAAGCCGCTGGATACTGGCAACACAGGGTCGATCGTTGAGGCCTACGCTTATGGGGGTGTCGTGAAGCTTAAATGGTGATATTGATTATGATTTTCATAGTGTGGATTGGTGTAATGAAAAAATCCTTAGTATCGCATGAGGTCGGCTATTTATCTGCCTCACTAATTACTTTTGGAGTTTGTGAAAATAGACACTCAGAAATGTCTGAGTGTCTATTTTGGTTGGTTATGAACTATGGTTCATAACCATCATTGGCCTGTTAATGTGTCGGGACATTCTGGGGCTCAGGCCTTCCCTGTGAATGGAATCGAATCAAATTGAATAAGGAGAACGGGCCATGACCGACTACGCGGGCCCAGTGGGTATTGGTGGGTATTAACTACTGCAGATGCAGCCGGGAACAACGGCTTAACGTGCCTTCTAAAGCACGGAAGTGCCCGATCTAATAATTTTTTGGTCACCCATCCTATGACCAACCTTTGCAAAAGTTGCTTAACAACCGTGTCGCTGACCGAGCGCCCTAATCACAGAGCCATCGAGCTGACATTTCTTCATAAAATTTTCAATGATGTTAATGATTCAAGATTTCACTGTATACATAGTTCAATCACTTTTCTTCATTATAATAACCTCGCATAGTACTATAGTACAAAAGTAAAAGCGGCCATCTCTGTCAGTAATTAACAGACCACTTCATTAATTAACAGTAAGTCGCGTAAATGTGTAAATTTCAACTTACTTATTTTAATTGTGCTATACGGCCTTAGGTCCGTCTCGCTCAGAGATCAACGCATGGAACATATATTTTCACTTGCTTATCAAAGAATCGGTAACAAACTTCAGCATTAGAATAAGGGCCTTTTTCAAAGCGTCTTGTTAAAAGAAATGGGTTTCTGCTTTTTAAATAGGTAAGGTTTATAATATCATCTATATCTTTTCATAACATAATAATGTAACATTGTTTACGGAGGTTCTGTACTGATGAAGAAAGAAAGAATTAAATTCTAATGGTACTCGGTAATGTTTTAGTCATAAGGCGTGGTAAAGGCGCCATTAAGGTCCCTTTTACAAATGGCATTCTAGGCACAGCATTTACGAGTACACATACGCATACTTCTGAAGAATAGAAAATAAAATCGACAAACTAAGGCAGCTGATTGTTGTTGTAAGACAAAGATTGGAAATGAGGTAGCGAACAACAAGACACAAATGTTAAATGCCATAGTTTTGTATGTAATGGGCGATTATTCGGCTCTTTACTCTAAGGTGTAATATGTAATAAGCGAAAATCCCTTAGCAAGTGTCAAATAAGCAAGTCTAATGAGCTAGATTTGATAGTTTTCCTGACTGTGAGAAGCTAGTTAAGTTTTTTATAAAATAAAAATTAATATCCCTATTATTAAAAGTGTTTTAGATAAAAGAAACTAATGACATATAAAGTGTATATTTTATAGTAAATAGGACAACGTTGAGTTAACCACTATTTTACTATATTTTTTCCTCTATAGTGACCCAATTAAAGTTTTACATATACCATACTATGTGCATAATCACGGTTCCTGATTGCAACCAACAATTACAAACGCTAATGCGTGTATCTATTATTATTGTGAAAAGGAAAACGGAAACAGGAAAAAAAATTTCACCTGATGTTATTAAAGCAGAAATTATAACAAGCACGAACTCCACATGTCTACCGGAGTTTAGATAATGTCTTACCTTTAAGAACATTAACATTCAGGTTGTACGTAAATTAATAAAAATGAGTTTTCAAAAGATTATTACAGTCACGATGTTCCTGCCAATTGTGTATGGAAGTCATCTGTCAAGTGATCAAGTGCGTCACCGTAACAATTCTCAAGCACTGTGACAGACAGGCACGGTGCACATAAAAGTCACACACGTAGGTTTACTACCATCTTTTTCTTTTTAATGAAAAGTTGTTGTTGTTTTTACAAAACTTTCAAACGTCACAGATATTTTTAGCAATTGTATATTTTTAAATTATATTTCCTAAATTAGTAAGGGTATAAGTTTTTACATCTGATAGTAGTTATCCGACAGCAATAAAATAAATGCTTTCGTCCTGTCTCGATTTATTATGCTTTATGTAAAATGACCCTGTTATTATTTGGGTACGTTTCATTAATAAGGGGATAAAAAAAATTATGTCTTCTACGTTTTTGCACGTAGAGGACTAAAGCAATCAATTACCGACGTTTCAAAAATCTCATCGTACCTAGACCATAAATGACGTGTAGCTTCAAAGAGAACTGCCCTAAACTACGCCGCTCGGATCCGGAAAAAACATTCAAGTGCATAAGCTACTCATCCGGGTTTTTCACGTCTATCCGGACCGAAAAAAACGGACCGCCGTACCTGAAAATTCAGTGTAATGCACAAACACCCTAACTGTTTTCCTGCGTCCTCGCTAGTGTAAATTATAGCCTATTTATAGTGTAGCTTCCCGTAGGTATGGTTCAGTAGTTTCAGAGCCTATTCGATGCAAACAAACAATCAAATCTATCCCCTTTATAATATTTGTGTGGATAATAAAGACCATAGAAATCAGCCAACTACGGAATGCACTACAAAAAGGTGTTACTTATTAAATATAAATGATATTAATATTAATATATTAAATTTAGCACAAACTTTGTGTCGCCGTTTTAAATACAAAAAATCTACGATACTAAGCAAATAATATAATACTTAAACGCTTGTGTCTCGTTTTCTCCTCAGTTTTATGTATACGCTCGAGATAAATAAATGTTTGAGAAATTTACTAATGTTTTATTATATAAGTAGTTATAATACAATTTCAGTCCATTGTTACACTTTATAATTTCTCTATTAAAAGTTGTGGCAGCAAGTGGTAACACCGTCGCAAATGTGGATTACTCTCACTTCGAAATGATTTTTGTTATATGTTATAAAGATTCTGAAAATGCTTTGGATGCGGCAATTTATTAATTTAATTAACTGCGACTGTAAGTGAATAATATTTATCGAGCACATTATGATCAATTTTGTATTGAGATTAGTATTTTTAGGATAACTGACTAAAAAGAAAAAAGAACGGAACCCTTATAAGTATAGCAAAGCGTGCGCCTGTTTCTCTAACCATCTGCCTGTTATAAAAATTCCTTAAATTCCTTCATTATTTACGTATGTATATGAGTGTAGCAATTATCACGTGTATTTTTGAGGAAAAAAATACACGTGATAATTACTACACCCCTCCCCCTACCCCCTCGTGATATTTCATGATTATTGATGAATTCCCCACCTCTTTCGAGCCTCACGTGATTAATGAACGGCCCCAAAGGACTAAAAATGAGAAAATTTAAAGTTATTTTTATAATATCGCACCAGAAAAGGAAAACAGGACCCTTAAACAATCACTCGGTCTTTGGTCTGTCCATCTGTTAAAACTGGCATACAAATGGACTTAAAACTAAGTACATATTTATGAAAGCGACCCAAATAATGACAGTATAATGTGTATAGAAGAAGATAAAATATAATTAAACATTTTCAAACTACTTTATATGGCATATCATATAAAAGTGAAATATGTTGTTGGTTGTATTTTTAATCAGAATATTATTTGTGAAAAAAGGTAAAAAGTCCCCGTTATCTTCAAAACTTCACGGCAAAAGTATTATATATTTATACATTGTAAGAAAACTTGGTCGGTTGTAAAACTTGTATGGTTTTTTTAAACTAAATATTCGTTCGTAAATAAAAATATTATGCTTCAAATTATACTTAATGTGTAAAACTATTAAAACATACGTGACAGTCGTAACATTTCATATACGTTACGTATTTTTTATTGCCACATCCAAAGATATTCGCAGTTCACGTTCACAAATAGATAAATCAACTATGTCACTACATATAATTTATCAGTCGCGATGCGGTAATAAAACTTTCGATGGCTATTTAGATCTGAGATGTACAATGTATGTATCTATGGAATGACTGATTGATATAAAAACAGTTACGAATGATTGAACTGTTGAAATATTATATTAAAATAATTCTAAAGTTTTATAACAGGAAGAATCATATTGCTGTTTGTTTTATTAAAAATGTTTAAAAAAAAAAAACATTTTTAGAATATTGTTCTTTAAATAGAACAAAACGGAGCCATCATATAGTATCATTAGCTTTTGCCCGCGACTTCACCCGCGTGGTTTAGCCCAGAGTCCAGAAATGAGATCATCCCAGATCATCCCATAATTTATCCCCTTAGGTGCCGAATTTCGTAAAATCCTGTCTTAGTATGCACCTACGTAAAGAATCCGCATGCAAAATTTGAACCTCCTAGAAATTGTAATAACGAAGCTCAATACAAAATTTCATCCCCTAATTTAGCTCCTTCGGGGTGGAATTTTCAAAAGTCCTCTCTTAGTTCTCCTTTACACTTCCTAAGGAATCTTCATTCCATATTTTAACTTTCTCCGCTGAGTAGGTTTGGCTGTACATTGTCTGTCAGTCAGTCTCGTATATAGATTTACCTACAGCATAAATTGTTCAAAAGCTAGACTACCTAATTGAGTTAACGCCTTAAAAAGCGGTGACCCAAAGTGTCAACTAATTCATACATAGTATAAAACAAAGTCGCTTCCCGCTGTGTGTCCGGTGAGATCTTTTGAACTACACATAAGGTTTTTTATCAATATACATACAGAATAATTCAAGAAAAAAGTTAGTCTATTTAATATAGAACTACATAGGCGAAGCCGCTGGTGGAACCTATAGTTACATCGGAAAATGAGGAGCTCAAATGTGCAGTAGTTAACACGTTTAGTTTACTATGTTAAGAAAATTTCGCTAAGGCTTGTCATAGGATGGGTGACCAAAAATTCACCAATCTATACTGGGTCCGCGTGGTGGGTTATGGCCCGTTCTACCTATTGGATTCCATCCCTGGGGAAGATCTGTGTACCAGTATATATATTAAATGAATTACGGTTACCAATTCAATTTCTAATAAACTTTTCACACATTATATATTTTTTATGCTAGGTATAAGAAAAAAAGCTAAAAACAGTATAAAATAAATAATTTATTTAAATTAAATAAATGCCATAGAACAATCGTGAGTTTATACCTTTATTTATGGACAACGGTACGGAATCCTTCGGAACGGTACTTGGTATCTGTGGAATGCACAAATGCTACCAAATTATTGAGATCGCTTATTTTAGTTCAATTTTCACAAAGAAAACGTTGCCTTTTCATAAATTGCAGCCATATGGCTCTAACGCCATTTACAGTGTGTCACCACCTCTGTGGTTCTGGGTTTGATTCCTGGTCATATTAAGTTTGATTTGTTTCTAATATATCGACTAGAATTCGGTGACATAACTTTAAAGCAAGTGTAAAAGGCATGGTAGTGTGTCTGTTGACTGTTTAGAGTTCCGTACTCAAAGGGTAAAGGGGTTTCACCCTATTACGAAAACTCCGCTCTCCATCTGTCTATCACCAAGTCTTTCTCATTAACCGTTACCGCTAAAAGAACAAATGCTAAAAAACAGAATGCACTTGGCCGGTTTTATTATAATTCTAATGTATTTTGAAATATCTGTGTTATTTTCCATAAAAAAATGCTTCCTGCATTAACTCACCATATCAACTGTATCTGTCTTAATATTTCTAAATATCGTTACAGACTTTGATTTTTTACCATATATGATAAATAAAAGGCTTCTTATAATATTATAATACAAAATAATACTAGCTTTCCGCCAGCGACTCCACACGCATGCTGCTATATTACCAGAGGTCGGAATTAGGTAGAGTTATTTATGTACTTGCATCGAAATGTTGATATTAATGTGGACCTTCCCGGGATTTCTTTATTTTTTTATATCTTCTTTCTTTATTTCTTTCTTTCATTGATGTAAGTTTGGCAACGTCGTGCGTGCAGTAGTTTAAATTGTGTAAAAGTAAATAACTTTTTATTAAAAAAATCACGGGTTTTTTTCTGCTCTTTAAAATTAATCTCGGGATTTGAGGCATATCCACTTTATTCTTTCGCTGTATGAAATCAGTGTAAGTACATGAATAACTCTACCTAATTCCGACCACTGTATATTACACATAAAAATCATCCTCTCGAATCAGTATATCAATAGTATGTATATTGATTATAACCACTCAAAATCCGTGTAGTTTACAGACAACGGGAAGCGACTTTAATTTATACTATTATAAACGAATATAATAAAACGTTTAAGTTTATTCTATAGAGAAATTACTACACAAGTACTAAGAAAATACGACACGTGTGAAAGTGAAAATCCCTTTTAGCATTTAAACATTCATTTAAGTGATACTCATTCAAAGTGTCAATTTTGTTCACGTTTGTCTTTTATATTGGGGACGAATGCTTATTGTCTATTTATCGGTGCCTCCGTGATTTGGACATGTATTACCATTTAATGCTAATTAAAGACGGAACGAGAGCAATGAAAGTGTTATTGTTATATTTTCTTCCCCTCTAATGTGTTTACTCAGTTCTGTTGACAGTAGTGCAGACGTAATTACCTACTTTGGTTAGATATATCTTTATTTTTTGCTATAGGAAAAATACGTTACACATTGAAATGGGTAAAAACTAATAGAATTGGAAAATTAGACCCAGGTTGTGTGGGACTCTTTCTATACCATCTGAAGGAGTACTCTACTGGATGGATCCTCGAACATTCGAAATCTACATTCCAAATTAAAAACCTTAAAATTTTCATGTCACTTCATACCATTCGGTACCGCTTATTTTGTTATCCTAGATACGTCACATGCAAATTTTTTATGCCTATGATGTTGAATATAATTTTTGATAATATAGTTATTGCGTAATTTTAAATTATTTTCACATTCGTTAAAATTCATTATAATTTATAGTTTGTTTAATTACTGTATGTCTCCTCAGCCGTTTTAGTGAAAAAAAAAACTATTTTTTTAAATTAATTATCATAGATATACATAAACTATTATATAGTATTAAGAATAATAAGTAAAAAGATATAACATAGCCATAAGCTGTAAAACTAATTTACAAAAGAAAATTATAAAGGAGCTATGGTTTAAAGAAGCCACAAGAATAGATTTTTTAATATGATATTTCTTGTTTTAATATTTTTTGAAGCTTTTTTTCCACTATAAATAAATTATTAAAGCTTATTCCAATAGGGATCAGGACTGGGTAAAAAAAAATGCAATTCCATTTAGTCAGTCAGTCAGATAATAGAAAAATATTAGGTACGTATTTCTATTTACTTCAATTTAACAAGAAATAGCTTAGATAACAGGCATTAAAGTTGAGGAGTGGGGGCTTGCTACGTCACAGTTTAGTAGAAAACGTACTCTAACGTGACGTCATGCGAAATTTCAATTCCACGTAACGCCGTAATTTTATGATTACAAAAAAAATTAAAAAATACGTGTTTAATATATTTTAACACTCTACCTGACGGACAAACAAACAAAATTAGTCGTCATCCCTTTTATACTCTTGCTAGACACCGTAGCACTAACAGTTTACTGAGCTTAGTGTGTGTTTCTTGACCTAACCTAACATTGACTTGAAATAGATACCTAACTATTTCAAGTCAATATCACTACTATGGTAATGTTTGATCAAGTTTACCCATAATACGATACTTGAACAAAAAGTATTTTTCTATCTTAAATGTGATGACATGATGATAACAAATAATAGTGATAATGAGGATATTCGAACAATAAATTAATTTATTTTTGCTTAAAAGTAATTTATTTAGTATCCAAATTTTATTGACTTTAACAATGTGCTTATCTTATTCATAAACATTGTTTTGCAGTGGACCGACATCTAAACTAGACATATTATTGCTTGTATATTAGAATAAAAGACCCCACCCTCGACGGCCATTGCTTTAATCTAGAACGAGTTTATTATTTACGATCAATGAAATGAGATTTATTGATAGATATTAAACAACATCATCAGCGCTCTCTTTTTGAGCACAGGCCCTCTGCTTGAGTACAGGCCTTCCCTATTGAGGAAATCGAATCGAATTACGAGAATGCAGGTGCTAATCTTGCCAACGTTGCCTATCCTCCACATTGTAGAGTAAAAGTATGATTACTGTGCCTTCGATTATACCAGCAAAAATGTTGACATCGTTCAACATGTATACCCCGTTATTTTATAATTTGTTGAAAATATTTTGTGTACAGTATTTACAGCAATTAGAATTATAATTTGTGATTTTATCTAAATACAATCAAATTTGATACATGGAATAAAAAATAATGGAAGGAGCTTTTCTCTAGAGCTACATTTATGGTTTGTGTTTTATTTTATCTCAATATCGTTTGGAAATTACAAAAACTACTAAAAGAAGCTAACTTTCATCGTATGTGTACATTTATTAAACCCATACCTACAAATAATGAACAATACAATATGCACTATTAATTTTGCTACTCACACGCTACTTAGCTTTAATAAGCGTAAGTGATGGGTACAAACAAAATTGAATAGATCTCAGGGACTTAGAAAACATTTAATTTAGTTTACTATTGTAATAGTTTCGACATAAATCTAGATATAAATAATGAAATATTTCTATCTAGATTAATTTTGGAATATGGTTTACATATTCCAAAATTTATTTTTATCCATTTTTTATCCAAAATTAATATTACAAAATTTAATTTATTAGGGTTAAACAGGGTTTGGCGTCAGAGTAAATTTACGATTTAAAATTGCAATTTATACAAGGAATAAGTAAACCTACTTATCTCTGTTTAATAATATGAATTTTAACTAGTACTTGTAAGTGCAGTCGAAGAGTAAATTTACTCCAACGCTAAACCGTTTATTAATAACACTGAATTACTGAGTAACAATCGTAAAACTTCTTTTCAAGGACATCTACTTTGTATTTCACCATATTGAAACTCACGCATGTTCAAGATAATGCTTTAGAAAGTATACTTTCTTTGTAATTTCAGTTCAAGTCGGTAGATGGCATGGAAAATAATAATATTAAATTATATCGTGTTGTTCATTATATAGTCTTTTCTTTAATACTTTTTAGATTGTTAGGATCATGCAGATATCTTGTATTTGCGAATATTAAAAAGTGTTTTAAATATCAATAGTTTATATTTTTAGACATTCATAATGATATTATGACATTCCACGTTGTTTTCATGATCGAAGCATTCCACAGCTTTCAAATTTCTATATGAAAGACATAAACGCGAGCACAGATATCAGTTATTTAAGAGATGCTATATTTCATTATTATTAAAATATATACACCAGATATAATATGTACTTATAATTTTTTATAATAATTATAATGGTTTATATTATTAGTCCTTAATTCAAATTTTATTAAAAACTAAACCTAGTTTTAATTATATAAAAAAAAAGAAAAATCAATTGTAGGCAATGGTAGTTCATTGTCTTAAAACAAAAGGTGAGTATTTTAACTCAATACAAATTAAAATTTAGGTTCTTACAAACGATAAAAAGGCTAATGGAAGTTTAAAATATATATTTTTTTTTCAATTTATAACTAAATAATTCCATACATGTAAACAAGTGACACGTAAAACAAATACATCTTACCTATTTGCTATATGCACAGGCAGTTTCGTTCTTACGCCATAATAGTTTGTCGAAATATTTTATCTTATATTTACATATAAAAGTCAAGGGTCTGCATTCCACAAGAACACAAAATTAAAAAAAAAAACTGCACAAATAATAAAAGATATGATTTTTTTTATTAAAAGTCAGTTTTTAAAATAATTATGGAGGCACTTGTGAAATTGGTTGTTATTTTTAGTACCTATTTTGTTAACTTATCACTGTTAAAATGCAAAAAACTCGTATGTAACATAAATTTTGTTAGAAACATTAGAACTGACCTCAAATAAAGTTCTCTTTCTTTAAAAAATTTTATGACAAGTGAATTCGCCTACGCCAGAAATCGAAATAATTGACGCAACTCGAGGACTACCTGTATGTGAAACTAGTCGTGACATATGTTAGCATAATAAATAAGCGCTAACCATTTAGCAAGCCTAAGGCTAGTCTAAGACTAAGAGTCAACGAACTAAGTAACCTTGTGTGTGTCAGACCAAGCGTTGACCTTAATGTCTAGCGAGCAATGCGCTAACGCATTGAAATGTTCATTTAAGAAATAAACTTTTAGATAAAGCCATTCTCTTAAATATGTTTTTATTATTGGTTATTATTGGTTTTTATTGTTGTAAATTTATTTCTAAAACAAGTCATCGTGTTTTAAAAATAAATGTGGGGTGTGATTTTCCAGAAATCCTTAATAACGTGTTTTGTTATTTAAATTAAGAAGTCCCCTTATCAATTCAATTTGAGATCTCTAGCATCAAATAGATTGAGTTAAAATTTTGCATGCATATAACTTAGATGCCACTGTTAATATAGAATTTCGCATGCATATAAATTAGATGGCAGTGTTATTATAGAAAATATGAAATAGACCTGATCTAATGATGGAGCCGAAAGATAGCCATGGGACCTCTGTAATTAAATGAAGCAACCCCATAAAGTTTGGACTTGTTTAATTTGCCATGGAGTGTCCTAACGTTGGAACCGAAAGACAGTCAAAAGATTTCTGTAATTTAATGAAGTAAACCCATCGAATTTACACTCGTTTGATTTGTTTCGAAGAGAACTTCAATCTTAGACGATATCTAGAGTCTTATGATTAAACTGTAAGGTGTAAAATTTTAAACTCCTTTGTTTTGTCTATACAAGATCCATAAATATATAACAAAAGCTTGTTCAAAAAAAAATAACTTGGAATTATTTTATTATATTTCATCAATTTTGCATTACCTTATTATAATGCTATATTGAAACATATTCTCAATAAAAATGCTTAAAAAATCCACTTTGTCCCTGGCACTCACCCGTCGCTTGCGAAAGGTTATGGGCTCGAGTCCCATCTCAGTGTGCCAGGGACAAAGTGTATTTTTTAAGCATTTTTCGTTATCGAATTTTTTAAATAATATATAAACACAATCAAGATTAAAAATAATGTCGTAAAAATGCTAGTACACGTGCACTATAATAATATTTACCTTTATAAGATATATATTTATTAAAAATTATGACACGTTTACAAAAATCTTAAAATTACATAATATTCATTGTATTCTAAAAACATAACATTCACTTGGGCTAGTACTAACACATAGAGGAAAAGGATAACAAAAAGGGAACATTAGTCACGTTTTCAGCGACCTCCGCACTAGAATAGCCTGACTCGCGAAGACCAATCTACCATCAAAAGTCGACCTCACGTAAACCATAATACTGGAACTGATAGGGTGATGTACAGTCAAATTAGTTTCGGGCAAAGATGTAGTAGATCCACTTTCTTTTCGGAAATGTCACTTCCATACACCTATCTGATGGTGTCTCCGAACAAGTGGCGTCATGCTCTCTGATTGGTTTATTGTCACGTGACTTGTGCGTGATTAATACATACATAATGAATCCTGTTGTTAATTTTACAACGATTTGTAAAAAAATCAAAATTATAGTTCAACTACCAAATTTCGTGAATAAATTCGAAAGGGAAACTGTTATTTTATTTTATTATTAATTAATTCATTATAAAAAAAAAAAAACAAACTAAAGCAGTCTAAATAGATTAACGTTTCCATGAAAAAAATACTACTATGGTACATATACTATAGATTTAACATAAATATTATGTTGGAAATATAAAAATAGATGGTTTTCAAGAAAAAAAAAAAACAAATTTGACCCACTTTTAGCGGTGCGTACGAATTATAAGTAGGCATCACCGACTGTGGTCTGTGAAAGTGATCAAGTCTCACACCGCTTCCGTAGCACCTGTTGATGAATGTATACGGTAATCAACTCACACGAGCATGTTCGCGAACTTGCTTGCTCTTGACCGGTTAAAATATGGTGGTGAAGAATAAAATAAAACCATTATTTTATGCTAACTTTAAAACCTATATTAAGTCTAATAAAGGGTATTTTTTTAATAAAAAATAAATTTGTTTTCAAAAGATCTAAAATAATATCCCAAAAAATTATTCATAATAACTTAAACCTCTTTTCTGTGACAAGTAATGGGCGATGATTTGCTGAACAAAAATTTGAATTAAAATTAATTAACGGTTAAAAAAGCAAATTAAATATACAGTCATTGTATCGTAATCATAATTTAAACAAATAAAATGGGTTTCCGACATTTTCTATTTTCTCAAAACGTTTATTTGGCTGTTATTCATGGTGAGGAATAGGAAATTAACAAGTATGGAAAGCTTCATACAAGCCGTCAACCTGGGTTGGGTTGCTTTGGGAATTTCTCAAGTCACAAAACTCGATCGACATTAATCGATATGAAACCTGCGCATGCACAGTGGCGCACTTCACTATAAAAACTATAACAAATAACCGGCGTTATTCGATTGCGAGTCTCGCTAATGTCTACGGATGATGTAAATATATTTTTTGAAAAGCTTACGTGGAATCAAAATTACGTGAAATCAAACCTGTAAAAACTGTTTTTGTGAAATCGTGTGGCTGCATCGCTCACCGAGGAAAGGGACAAATCGTTGAAAGGAAAAGGTAAGACGGCTTATATTGTTTTTCCCTTATTTTTTCCCAGTCTAATTGCTCCATTTTTGAACGTTTTGAGAAAACATAATTTTTCAATACCTAATGCGACGGGACATAGCCGGTCTCGTCACAGTCATATCGATTACAGGCTCCTTGTTCAAGTCAGTTAATAGAGAAAGTAAAAAGAATAAAATATGTTATATAAGTAGTTTCTTGTATAATTATGGTACATTTTTTTTATCATACGGACATAACCATATAGTGTCATTAAATATCAATAAGGATCAGGTTGTTGACTTATCATTTTATATTTGTTCACCAGTGTCTCCGCGGATTGTGAGGCGTCTTTCATATTTTTCCTTCTTTTACTCAAAAACTCTAGAAGTATAATAATATTTTATGGGGACCAGCATCTTTTGTTTTCATATCACGATGTTCCGGTATTCGATAAATAATCTTTAACGAATATTTGTGAATTAAAACCTTCACTGACAAACAGAGTAAAGTAATTAATGACTCGACTGATCTGACAAAAAAGTTTCATGATAAAACTTCTTAAACCCAAGTGTTTAATATAAAGTTGAAAATAAATCTATCAGTTGCTTTAGGCGATTTGACGTCATTTTTTTTTGGTTTGTCAGATTAAAGTAGCCTATGTTTAATATTACTAAATCTTGCCTACAAAACAAACAAAAATCCTAGCATGCTCTTGCCAATATTAATACGTGTATCCTAAAAAATGAATGAGCTGGTTCCTTTGAGAATCACCGACCATACTCAGACGAGATTAGAAAAACTTTGACAAGAACATACGAATACTTACATAACGCGCGCTTGTGATTTGACTTAGTATTTTCGCGTAAATCCTTAGTGAGAGTTGTCAACTCTCTCTCAAAGAATTTCCGTACCGTCAGTTTTTACCTTTATCCGACTTAATATAATAATATATAAAAGAGTTAAGCTTATGAAATTACGGTTTATATTTTTAACTTTAAAAATATAAATCGCTTTTGTTATATATTGATCTATCTGCCTATATATTTCAATTAAAAAAAGAATATTAAATTTTCATTAATGCCACAATCTAGTAATATGTTTTAATTTTTATGTCATTCTTCTTAAAATTATGTATAATAGTTTACTGTTATAATGCTCAAGTACTTATTTTAAATTGACACATGATTGCCTCTTAGACATCTATTACAAGTATGCTATTTACATCTGCATTATTTTTTTAAACTAACATGTATAAAAAAGTGTCTGGTAGTACATGAAAATATAGATTGTATAAATATTACGGTATGACACTCAGTATTCATACTCGAAACTATATTGGTGTCACGCTACAGCTACTATAAGACGGGTTACAAAATTTTGAAAGGAAAAGTTGTACATAACTGGAGTGTGCCTCACGAGACGACATTTTTACGCACGTCTACACACCCAGTTCCTCAATGGATCTTTAAATTCTTTTGAGTGTCTATTAGAAATTGATTAATGTTTTGGTTATTGAATTAAAAATTGATTAGCGAAATTCTTGGAAATTTTAGCAATGCTTATTTATTAAACGACGTGTGTCATTAATATATTTCTTTACGATTTACAATTTCTTCAATTCTTAGAGTTTTGTGGACAATAATACATGACAGTAGCATAGCAAAGGAATATGCAAATTCGTAAAGTTTGTTTATAATATTTATTGTAAATTACATTTTTGGTTAAATTTATTGTTGACTATATCTTTATGTTTAACACAATATCACAAACTGAACGAAAAAAATATATATATCAAACCAAAAGTGTCATCCGCAATGTAATTTCAAATGAAACCTGAGATCAGTTGATCGTTTAAGTAATATTCTTTTTCTATTACAAAGATAAATAAAAACCTTCAGGGGCCTAACCATGTAATAACAACGCCTAATCCATGCAGCGAGCGGGACACCGCAATTGGTTCGTATAGTTCTGTCCCGCTCGGATTAAACGTTGCTTAATGAGGTTAACCTCCCGATCAATTTAAATTAAAAGGAACTTCATTCAATGATTTAATAAAGGATTAAATAAGACTATTATACCTGTCACTAACCTTTAAACCACACACTGAGCAAGACCATTCACAACTTTCTTCTCAATGAATATACTTGAACTTACATGTAACTTATGTAACTTAAAGATCAATGTCCCCAGTCTATGTTACGTTAAGTTTGCATACTGTTTACCTAAGTTATTTTCAACATGTTGCATAATCTTAACGTGAAATCAGTTGAGATTGAATTAATTTTATGGTTTTATAAAGAATAAGCAATCAAATACATAATTTTAATTATACTTGACAGAGTATTCTGCGTAGTATAGGTAATAATTATTTGCAAAAAACGCAGTAAAATTTGCATTTTAAAATGCTTCGCATGATAAATGTTGCATCTATAAAATTTAATTCCCCATTCTATCTAAATCAGAATTTATTGATAATTAAACATAATAGCATTTTGTTATTCTCTAACATCTGAATCTATAATTCTATCGGTCAATTGCACAAAAGTCCATTAAGGTTTAATGAGGTCTTTAATACCTAATGAATGTCAAATTTTGTATGGGTTACTTTAAAGTAATGAAATTTTTTATGGACGTTTGTGCAACTTGCTGTGTATTTCTTACATACACTCTCTAAAAAAGGAAATCACTTCTAATATTGTAAAACAAGGTCTTATCCACTACACATGTTTATATGTTTGAAATCGATAACGGATTACATCAAACGGAGTCACAGATAGAACTCTTTCTTGGTAAAGACTTTTATGTAGGTATAAATCATAACTTTGTGTATACTGGCTAAAATATGAAGACGACTTTTATACTTTCTATTTTGATGTCCTGATTTCAACGGGTCGGTACAAAAAGGGGACTGTAATTGAAACTTATTTTAGATGGTTCACCACTCATGAATTCTGAGATGGCACTAGACACTTCATATAAATATCAGCCATGCGAGCGAAGCCATTGAGTGTCATAGCCAATACCTACTTTATAAAAAAATATATTAGCGTCTTTAAAACATATAAGTGGTTTATCTTTTAATATTTCAAAGCTACAAATTGACATCACCGGGATTGTACATCTGTCGCAATCATTATAGAATTACGAGAGAAAACGCGAACAATGTGGTTATCGTACTTAAATAACGTTACCTTAATAGACTGGGAAAAATAAATTATTTCTTTCTACATCTAATAGTAAATATAATAACAGTAGGTATCTTGTAGAGTTTAAGCTTGTAGAGTTTTTATCAGTAGAAATCTTTAAATATGGGAACGGGTATAGAGTTTCAGCTGGTTCACTCTTGGCGTCCTGGTAATTCTGGTGCTACAGGATAGTAGGCTACTGGAGGGTCTTTGTTGGGATGTGAGATGATCGGTCTGAAATACTCGTGGCGGATGAGTGCAGTGGTAGAGATGGTGTTATCTTCTGATGACCTTTTGAATCGGCAATGTTGGTATTACAGATGCCGCGGTAGTCGGTAGAAGGAATGGAATAGCACAATAGCGCAATTTTCCCTCTAAAGAAGCAGATCAGATGATTGCAGGTTCCTAACTGTCTGGGTTGTGAAAACGATCTGAACGGAGGCTGGGTGTGAAACCTTATCTTCAGAATTTTAGGTAATTCTTCCCAAAGTGATGGTACATCAAATGGGGTTTATTGGCAGAGGGTTTGGCAGTTAGAGAGGCCCATAAATATCTTTAAGCCTTTAAATTGACAGCAACCAACATAAATATTTTTTTACTGTGCCCGAGATCGCAACAGTGGTTACATAACAGTGGCTGATAATGGGGTTCTTTGTAAAAATATATTTGATTCTAGTATTTCTTTATGGTTTCATATGAATGTTTCATTTTAATTAATACAAATAATGTTGCATTAAATAAGCAGGTATGGGTAACGTTGGACATGTTGTGGGCCAAACTTTAGTATGCAAAGACGTTCGCGGGCTGCGTTTAAAAGTAGTACATTTTAACGTAGTGTTGTAGTGCTCATATTTTTTTGCGATAGATATCAGACACGAAATAATACGACAATGTTATTATAAATAATGTTTTTCAAAATGTCTCGCGGGTCAGCTGTTGCCCACCGTGGGTATAAAGCAAAGTCTGTACGTTGGGATATTTTAAGCTACTAAACAAATTTTAATACGGTTTTTATTAATATACGTAGTGATTCAAGAGAAGGGTTTATATGTATAATACAGGACGACGTACGCGAGGTCGCTGACGGAAAGCTAATTTATATATAAAAATAAAAGGTACTGAATATATATTTTACAACAACCTAAATTAAAGCCAAGAACAGTTCTATAGAAAATAACACTTGCGATCTTCACATGGCTTCACCATTGTTACAACAAGATTATTCTTACTTTCGGTAAGAAATTCATGAGGTTCTATTTTTCGCGTGCGTTCAAGTTTAATGAATATAATTAATGACTCGAAGGTTAACTCGCTATTGTCATGTTAAAAGAAATTGTTTGTATAATTGGTAGTACGAAAGGTGATTTTTACCATGTTTTGTGTTTGTTTTCTTTCTGTTTTTTATTTCAGCCAGTTTCTACTGCTTACTCTCCAATATTTAAAATTAAACTTTTGAATCATAAACGGTATAATTTGAGACGTTATAACTTAATTCGAATTTTAAATTGAAAATCAAACGTAATAAAAAATAATATAAGTATGAACATTTCTTTATTTGAAACAATTGTTTCAAGACTTCTATTAAAATTTTCATTACTTTAAAGAGTCATTACCATATTTTTTTTACATTTAGAGCACTCATTAGAGCTCGAAGTCGTGATAAAACCCTAATAGACGGTTGTGTAGCTGACCAATAATGTGATATTATTTTTATTTAAGTAAGTAAATATAGTAAATCTTGTAATATTTATAAAAAATAAGAAAAATATTGATCGGTAATTAATGATAATTGTTACATCAAACACATTCAAAGATATTTAATAAAAACTTTTTTAAACTTACAATTTGTGTATGTTCATCAAATCTTGCAACTAAATTAACAACATATTGCAGATCTATTTAGATACCAATACATGATTAGTGAAGTCACGTAATTATATGTTTAAATTAAAAAAAAAGGCTTGCAATATATAGTAAAAAATAAACTTTGAAACACGTAGCTATATATAAACGTGTGTCGCTATTATTTTCCCCAATAATTAAAGCTTATTTTTCTTGACTTTACTGAACTGATTTGATTAGATAACAAAATTCATAATGGAAATGTATACGCGTAAATAAGATATAAATAATTCTCATAAAAATACGTAATTAAAATTCTCGAAGAAATTGGATTATTGCAAGAAACCGAGTCAATATTTGCCTCTTATTTAAGAAACCTCCAATCGCTAAAAATAAATGTTCCACTCCGGATGTTAAATTACAACCACAAAAATAAATACATCCGGTCGTATTTGATGTAATTAGACAGGTATAGAAAATTCATTATTTAGTTTTATTACGTCTATTAGTCGTAACAACTTTATTAAGAGATTATTATCGAATGTAAGTTTGGCATTCAAATATACGATAATGTGTTAAAACTGCACAGAAGGGAAATTTTCAATATATTAGGTATTCGCATAATTATAACTACATATTATAGCTACGTCTAGGTTTGAGGATGAATATAAGTACATATATTATATTGTATATAATACTCATAGTTCATAGTTTGGAATATAATACTCATATCTTTGTAAATATTGTAAATGAAAACTTGATCAATTATTATATTACCAATCGATCAAATATGTTTAAAAGCCACAACTTTTTTTTTACTTTTATTCTGTTAGGAGTTAACAGCTTAATACACGTCTGGTTGATTTCCTGCGACTTCGCTCACGTAAATTATAGCTCTCATAAATTAAAATCGATCCAGTATGTTCAGAGCCTTTTCGATGCAAACAAACAATCGATCAAATCATACCTCTATATAATATTAGTACAGATATAATTACATCTATAATCACAAGATTAAAGTGAATCGAATTCCTAATAGAGTTGTACATATTAAATAATTTCATATTTCAAAGTTGAAATAACTATTATTTATTTTCTCTGTAATCGTTTTCATTGTTGTGTTGCTTATGTTATGACAAAAACCAAATAATGCATGTTCAAATAATATTTATTATGTTTATAGTTGATATAAGCAATATTAATTCTTTTTAGAATTGTAAATATTTTATTCTGAATAAAAAAAGAACCGAACTTAGTACTGTAGCGGGGGGAAAGAGATAAGCGGGTATCCATTGACATAATGAATAAGATAACGAATACACGGGTAGTATTAATAATTTATAAATGTGGTTAGATGAAAAAATGTCCTGCCACCATGTAGGGAGCGACGTATATTAAAATAAATATGAATAGACTTGGTGGTAGAGAATGTAAGCTAAAAAGAATCCCAAAGACTTTAATTACCTGAATTAGCGTATACATTCTTTGCTATAAACAATAAGAATCAATAATTTAATTATATCGGTTAGATTTGTTTGGATGATAAATAAATAATAGATAACAACATATACATTGTGCAGACCCCAAATTGAATGGTTTTCTAGCATTTCAATTACGAAATCTGAAATAATGAAGGTAAAACAATATACAGTCCAGAGACCAATATATAAAAGTTAATTTTCTACAAGGCGGCACCTTGATATCCGCGATCGAGCCACTCAATTACGGAGGTTGTAGGTAGGTAACTTTTTTGTTGCAAAATAAAATAATAGTTCTATCTAAATTACTTGTTTTCCGCCAGCGGCTTCGCCCGCGTGGGCCTATACCTATTTCCATACTATTACACCGAAATGAGAAAATTCCATATAAATTTAAACACACTATTTCACTTTCTTAGGAGTCGAGTTTCTAAAAAATCTTTTTAGTGATTACCTTACATCATAAAAGAAATCCCTGTACCAAAGTTCAAGTTTCTGAGTACAGTAGTATCGGCTGTGCGTTGATTTATAGGTCGTCAGGTTAGATAGATGAATTCAGCAATAAGTTTTCTATGAAGGAACAGGATAGCAATACTTCAGCGTCTCCATAAATTATTTTATATAAAGATTACAAAAAAAGCTTGATATAATACGTGAAACGAGGTTATTAGCAATAATAGCAATTTATTACTATTGTCTCTATCAATGTCCTTTGCTATAGAAAGTGAGTTATGCGAAAAATTTCATGAAGATCACGTTGAAAGTTACAACTAATACGAGAAATGGAAAGTGAGCATGCTGTGCGATCTAAAATGTCGTGTTAACGATGAGTCTCAAAATTTTTTCCATATTGCGCCATAGCTTCTTTACAACCCACGACTTTTTGAATTGGTATCCATTTCTTTTCTTTTACAACAATAGCGCTGTAAATTATTTATTTTCACTACTTTTGAATGTTTATTTTTTACCATTATGAATAATCAATTAGATTTTGCTTCTAACTATAGGGATAAAATACACGTTTATACAACACATGACATTACATACCAAAGTCAACTATGTTATTCTATGAAAAAATAGACATGTAGTCGACGTAAAGCACAACACGTCACAGTATTAAGGTTCAACCAACTAAAACGCACTTTAAATAGTAATAAATGTTTTAATTCATTGAACCTCTGTCTGCGCTGCGCTCCAACTGGAGCTGTTTTTGTTACGGGATAGCACTGTATAGACATAAAATGCGATTTTAAAGTAACATATTGCCTAAATTATCGATCTCTCACATTGTGTCGGTATACATCATGCCATTACGGTCATTTGTGGTCGCTTATCGCCTCTTTTTTCCTCTTCAGTTGTCATCACTGTCCTTGTTATGTGGTTTTTCTCTCGCCTCTTAACATGTCACCCATATTGTAGTAGTCAGTTTCATCTCTCTCATTTTCTGTTTATTGCTTCTAATAATAATATTGATATTCTCGCATATTATGGAATAAATCACAATAATAGCGAGAAAATGTTATATATAAATAAGATGAATTACATATTAAATAATAATTAAAGCAGCAAAGCATTTTCGATATGCAATTACATTAGAATATAGTTAAAAAAACACCACAATAAATTAAAGTCAGGTTATTACAAATATCCGTTTATAAATACCTCAATTCAAAATTAATTTGATAATTTTATTATATAAAAAATCAACTATGACTGCACATTGCAGGCAAATGCATTCAAAAAACTGAACAACAGACTCAAAAACGATAAATAATACAATATAGCGTATTATGATATATACATCTAATTAAAATAATTGACCATTACATGTTTTTAATTAATAACAAAAATATCTCGCTTCTCAACACAAACTCCCAGTACGTTGGCTTCGTGAATTATGAAAATGAAAGTCCTGTCTGCTAAAACACATTATGCTAACAACATTCAAAATATTGCGTCACAGAGTACGTTTACATTTAACGATGCAGATCTTATCAGTGCGGAGATGACTATTATTAATTTAGTGTTAATAATGATTTGAGAAAATTCACAATCTTATATTATAGCGATAGGTTGACAAAATTTGATGTGATTCGGTTGGAAGCTCGCCGTAATAGATACGACCTCCTCTGTCTTCATAAAATAGTGCATTCGCTTATTTATTCGCCTGGGTTACTTTCGTCAGTCCACATTAATACCAGGCATATATCGCGTTTTCAATACAAGACCACAAAAATAATACGTTTTTTTATAACCCGATTGTAAGAATTAGTCGTCATCATCATCATCATCATCAGCCCTTTTACGTCCCCACTGCAGGGGCTCAGGCCTTCCTTATGGATGGTTAAGGAGGATGGGCCATGACCCTCCACGCTGGCCCAATGCGGATTGGAGGGTATTAACGACTGCAAATGTAGCCGGGACCAACGGCTTAACGTGCCTTCCGAAGCACGGAGTAGCTCGAGATAATAATTTTTTGGTCACCCATCCCGTGACCGACCCTTGCGAAAGTTGCTTAACGACTACGATCACGGGCCGCGGCGCTTATCCACTACGCCACCGAGCTACTAATTAAGTAAGAATTAGTCGTACATATAACAAATTGAATCGTAATAATGGAACTGCCGATATTTTCAATAATAAATTCTCAAAATATAAAAAAATAATATCAGACAAATTTCTATAATGATAATATTAACACCATTTAATATTTAAATTTACTGTATACTAAAAGTTATTTAAGGATCTTTATATGTTGTAAGTTAATACTGTTCATGCTGTCTGCACTTTTTAAGATTATACATACTTTAAATATGTTTGTAGGATTCTCTTTTGATTATGATCTTTTTGTGTTCCATTTATAAATAAATAGTAATTTTCTTCAATACGAACTTTTCTTGCTTTATATCTATTTCATCCTTATATTGGAAGATTAAGCAAAATCGCAAGCAAATTTATCAATATATAAATATTTGAAATGTACTAATTGAGCCTTTCAATTCATTACACCGAATAGACGGAATGATTTAATAATATTTTTTTTATTTTCTACCTTTAGGCTCTCTAGAGGGCGCTGTTGCCAATTTAATGTAACATCACTAGTCTATAGCATGTGGACAACTAAGACGCTTGTAATGATACCTCATTTGTCCAGTTACGATGAGTAATTTCGAAGTTATGAACATTCTTACATACATACACATCGGTCAAAATCATAACCCTCCTTTTCGCTTCGCCGTAGTCAGGTAAAAACTAGCGAATTGACCGATTGACTTTATTCAAAGATGCCATAATAAATGAAGATATGATTATCATATAATTTCATGATATTTACATAATTACCTTTAATTATTTATATTTTGAATTTAAAAATATACAAAAAAAAAATATTCAAAAAATCATTAGGTGTAATACGACCTTAACGGTCTCCTGTCATCTTCATCACGTCTAACTTTCGATATCGATCGATTATGTGTTTCTTCTCGTCTTTGTCTTACGTTGAAAAGATTATACGCCCATCTCTTTCCAACCTCTAACAATATATCACAGAGCAAGTTAATTGTTTCAATGGGTATAACTTTCATCACAGTTATATTTTATTACCGTGTGAAACTAAATCATAATAGTTTTTTTTTTTATTATTAACAAAATAGTGATCGCTATTTTCAAATTTTTTTAATGGATTACGCAAACATTATGTGATATGTTCGAAACTTTTTGTGTGAAACTGGTTTGAGTGGTGTTAATTTCTAATTGCGAGGAAACTAGTTTGTTTATTGTTTCTTTCACTAAGTATGCAATACTTCTTAATGCTGCCACTGACTAGATAACGATAGCGGAAGATGGACAGCTAATGTCTTAGTCTGTGGACACTTGTCATACCAGACGCGATAAAGATTGTATGATCATGGTCTTATGCAAACTGCAACAATAAATTCTGCCTATGTTGTTATTCATTATCACCAGCCTAATAAAGATGGGATGAACGGCTTAACGTGCTTTCCGTAGTATTGAGGAGCTCAAAATAATATTTTTTTGGTGACCTTTCTTAAGACCAGCTCTTGCGGAACACGCTCACCGCTGCACCAATGTCCTTCTCTTTCAAGTTAACTTTTACTAAGAATTATCCGTATACGTTGTCATAAACACACTAATAAACTTTCGCATTTATAATATTAGTCGAATTATCTTTTACTTATCACAACAATATGACTATGATGATATATATTAACGGTCGGTGAATATCTAATGGAATATGAGTCGCATCGCATCTCGTTGGTCGTGAAACGTGAGAAATTAGAAATATATTAAACTAGGTGTTTTCTCGCTACTTCGATCGCATAAATTATAGCCTATGTCTCCAGCCCAATTTGTAGCTACTCGTAGGTGAAATAATTTTTAATATCAGTCCAGTAGTTCGGGCCTATTGGATACAAACAAAAAACAATCAAACCTTTCCTCTATAAAGTATTTGTATAGATAGTATTCAATTTGCTTACTCTAAGGATGACCTTTTATGTACTGATGCATATTTTTTTGAGACCATTAATGAATCCACCAGGTTTGGATTGCTTAAATTTACATTTAAAAACCTAACCTAACCAACAGAATTACTAACACCCGGTTTCTAAACTGAAAATTTAAAGTTGAGGACGTTTCTAAATGTAGTTAAACATCATTTAAATAGGCTTTTCGGTTTTGATTTTCGTTTCTTTTTAATTATCAGCTGATAGCACTTTGATTAAACTAATACTTTTTTCACGAGCCCTATCCATAAATGGAACAAATTTTAAACGGTTCAATCGCATTTGTATTTAGTTTTATTGACGTTTCGGACCCTTTACAGGTTCCGTGTTCACGTAAGGCTAAAGTGTCGACTGTCTTTTTAATTAAAAGTATACCTTCCAAAAAAAAAAAAAAACAACATGATGAAACCGTTTAAAAGTAATTTTTTTTTTGGACTACGTGTTAGTTGGACTTTATGACTTGCGAATCCGAAAAAACTAATTTAATGAGAAAAATTGAGATTTTGTACTTTTCTCAATTCAAAAACTGGCTGTCAGTGCCATTTTTAATATTCGCTTTTTTCTGGTTTGCTGTCAGGTCGTTAAATGTTCTGTTCTTTTTAGACATTATCTGAGAAAACAAAACAGTATAAAATAATTTGACAGCAATCCCAACCTCGTAAATAATGTTAGCATCATGTTTCCTACTTTAATTTCTTATCGATTTCCCCTAAACACCAAATGGTGTAAAAATAAACGAAACAAATGGAATGCTTAACCCATTGTGGTTAACTAAAGAGGTTACAATTTTTCAAACTACTTTTTAATTTAGATAAAGTAAGGTATTCCCGAAACTGAAATAAACAAATCATCAAATACATTAGTAGCATTGTTAAACTTTCATATCCATATTCATTTATAAAACAGATTTAAAAGCATCAAAATAGAACAGTTACTCCATTTCATTGGCGTTCATGAATATCGACCTGTGATATTTTACCTTAACGCTAATTAATTTGATTAAAGAAAATTCTTGTCTTTATATTTGATCCGACTCCAGAGAGATATTTTGAATATAGGTACTGAATATAGGTTTTTTAAATAGGTATAGGTACCTTTCAATGACCCAACTAGGTCTGCCTACTAGGTCAGATATCCCTATCACTTTTGACTTAGTCAACAACACTATTTGCATTATTTCATAATTTAAATTAGCATTAAAAATGCAAATACTTTTTCTAATAAGAAATCAATACTTACTAGTAATACTGCGAATTTGCATGTTAAACTTATTTCTAAGTTTCATCACTCATAGCTTGAAAATTATTTTTAATCTGGTCTCGTAGGAAATTTTTATTTGCAGTTCATTGCTTAGAATACTTAGAATTGGCGTTTTTAAGAACGGTAAAAGTTAAATGACCAATGTAATTGAATTTATGTCAAAATTAAATAAAAAAAAAACCTGAAACTATGTTTGCTATATTTAAAGTCAATTGTCAAAAAAAAAACACATTCCAAGCCGCTGGACGCAAGCTATATTTGTATAGAAAATATCTATACGATCACAATTCTATTGAAGTATTCAAAGAATAATTTTCTGAATGCAATTTTAGAATGTATTAAGTTATTAAACGACTCCGAATAATAAATAAACTAAATTTCCCTTTCCGGTTGCTTTCCTGTACAAGAAATTTATGCAGATTTCTTTTAAGATTACACGGTTTGTGTTCCGTATCAACATCCGATATGTGAGTGGAGGTGTTAGAATTGGGGCCCCTGGGTGAGAGAAATACCTATTGGTGTTCTAAATGTAATGTTTAATTTTTGATATTTATGTTTTTCACACACTACAATATAATATATAGAATATTACTCCTTTAAAGGAATACTTTTACTTCATAAAGTAATACTTTTACTTCATAATTATGAGTTACTTGTTGTTAAGCTAACAAGAGGAATTTAAACAAAACTAACTTCATAAAATGAAAAATAATTAATATTTTACAGTCTGTTGTTATAACATCTAGCAACTTCTGTTAAAGTCGGGCGGGGGAAAAAAATGTGTTTTATTTAATTAAAAGCTGATACATTTATTTTGATAATTCATTTTGATTTTGCTTGAAAAATTATTTGAGAATGGTTTTTAAAGCTAATCTAACACTGCTAAAACTTTTTTTTGTCATTGATGTTTCAGTTAACATAAAATCGTAGTATAAGTCGTTTTTTTGTCTACGGACAATGATTTTTATGAAAATATTTTAATCTGTGGTCCTGGATTCATCTGCAGTCATTGATATCCACCGGTAAGTGATGGACCAGCGTGTCAGGTAATTTCCGGTCTTCCGGTCAGCAGAGACTTTAACAGGCTGATGATGAAGAGAGTACAGTAATCTATCAAAAATACTATATCTTAATTACTACCCATATTATTAGTTTATATACAGTTTTCAACGGCATTTACCATGACTAAAAAAATAAATGCTGTTAAAAAATGCAGATTACCATGACATCGCTAAAAATATGTTATGATAAAGAAAATCATATGTTAATTATTTACTATTATTATTTTATCTTTCTAAATAAATATAAAACAGAATAACATAATAAGGCAACCCTTAAATAAATTTCCATTATAATGCGCTATTAATTGCTTTGAATAAAGAAAGTTATTTTGTATTGACAGAATTCACTGCGAATGGTATGTAGGTGGTAAAACAGTATTTAATCAAATAATAAAAAATCACATAGGTATTATTTTTAACGAGTGTATACTATAATTAATTAGATTTATAATTCCATTTTTACTCATATTGTATATGTATACGTACGTAGTACTTATATAAAAATATATACGAATCTCGAATCCGGTGCGGAAGTCGAGATCGAACCCTTTCTTTTGAAACCAGTCCGTCAACTATCAGAATTTCATAATATTGAATTTCAAAGAGTAATAGCAATTTATGTGAACCTGAAAGAAAGTTGAATTACTATTATTAAGTTGAGAACCGGTTCAATTAAAATCATTAGAATGTATTATAAATAACTATTGATTTCTATTAATAGATACATGATTAATAAACTTAAAAAAAATATTTTCAAAATAATTTTACAATGTTTTCAAAATTTTTAAAGTTCACGTTCAACCCGGTAAAATTTAATTTTTTTTTTATAAATAACCCGCAATACGTGACCCTGAGGCATACCTTCTGATGGATGTCATCAAATATTTGTCTCGAAACGTACCTATTTGCATAAACATTAGGGTCCAAACTGAATCAAATTTCATCTTAACCTAGATGAGAGCTCGTGTGAGCATAACATAGAATGGAAGTGGGGAGGGGAAATGATAAAACTGTATGGCGAGACCGCCAGTTCGCCAAACATTGCTTGACATCTCTCGATGTCAGAAAATTAAAGATACGGGCCAGTAAAAAGTTTGATAAAAAAAAGAAAATGAAATTCGCCGCCGCCCTCGTGCTGGCCCTTGTGGCGTTCGCTGCTGCCGAAGATAGTGATAATACGGTGGAAACTGCAATCAATTTCATCAAGGACTGCAAAGGAGATTACATATTATGTGTCAAGGTTCATAATTTTATTATTAGTAAAGTGAAAGTGAAATTTGTGAATGGGACCTGTTTACAGTGCATACAGTGATGGTATTGAGTTACTGGGAACTTTTTTTTGATAATATTACAAGTTTTACCTGTATAACTGCATAGTTAAATTGTCTGCATTTTTTCTTACAACTAAGCTGTCGCTTGGTAATTCTAAAATACTATATCTGAACTTCCTACAATTGACTAAATTTTTCATTTTTAAAGTTTGAAAGATTTTTTTAATTTGTATTATTAATATGAAAATATTTTGCAGGAAAAAATGCTAAGAATTGTTGACAACTTGAGGGCATCTAGGAGCATCAACATTGCTGAGGGCATCGTCTTGAAGGGTGATCCTGATAAGAGAGCCAAGAAACTTGACGCTCTTCCTGTGGACCCTACTGCCAGAGATGCGGAAGTTAACTACAGGTTGATGGATGGAGTTGTTAGCCTGTTTGAGACCCATGCTGTTGAGGTCAAGATGAATCAGTCAGATAAGGAGACCCTGCAGAGGTCTCTCGATGAAGGTAAATAACAAACTTCATTTTGGCATGTTTTATCTGTAATTTCAAATATTTTGTGACTATTTTTTATGAATATTTTTAATATACAATTAGCTAGAGTTGTGTCAAGAATTGCTCAGTTTGAAAATCTTATTGTCTCAATAAAAATAATATTTCAGCAAACCTACATTCATTAAATTCAATTGACAGTACAGTTGTTAGTCATGTAGTGAAAGACACATGCCCATTTATTTCATAAATATATTCTGAGCATCATTGTATAAGCATTATTTGATTCAGACATTAAATGCTAGTTGGCAGAATTCTAAAGTTTCCTAAATTGACAGGCCGTGGCAAGGGAGGCGGCGGCGGCGGCAAGAAGGGCGGCGGTATGGGTGGCATCATCGGTCTCCTTGGAGCCAAGATCCTCCTTGGCAAACTCTTCATCGTAAAGCTCATCGCTCTCAAAGCCTTAGCCACTGCCAAGATTGCTCTTGTCCTCGCAGTCATCTTATTCGTCGCCTGGTGCATGAAACATGAGCACACCAAGACCACCTATGAGGTTGTTCCTCACGCTCACCACCATGAGTCTCATCACCCTGTACACGTAGAACATGTCTCCCACGACTCTGGTCATGGTCATGGCGGTGGTTACTCTAGCTATGGATCCGACTGGAACAAGAACCTCGACGAAGCGCAAAACCTAGCGTACAGTGCTTACTCGCACAATAAGTAGATAGAAAAATACCAAAATGTGGCATTCTTATGCCTCAAGTAATGTTTAACCTCTTTTGTACAAAGACTTAATTATTTATTTTATTTATTTCTAATTTATTGCCATTAATTTTATAAATATTAATAAATTATTCAACTGTTACAATTGTGTATGTTTTTGTTATTCACTTGAAGTAATATGTAAACTTCTCATAAAAAACTAAATCAAATTTCATAAAACTGCACTGAAAGCATAGCAGCATACTATGTAAACATAAAATTATAAATAAATTACGTTTTCCTAAAAATAACGAATATCTGTTGCATACAACTGATATCATAAAACTTTAAAGTTATAATAAAAACAGCATTGACTAAACAATTCAGACAAACATTTTTAAGGCAACTTTCTTCCGTACGACTTTGAGGCGCCAAAACCTCGATCATTGCAGTAAATTATATTTATATTTAGTTATAAGCATAATTTTACCGGTTCCGGCGACAATTTCTCTTCGATGTCCATCCGTCTCTATTAAAAAGGTCTTTAGGCCGGGTACCACTCTCTCTAATATGTATATTAATATGTTCCACATTTTTATAATCAGCATACGATTATTAGGCGTCACTGGAGAGATTTCCGAACACATGCCGGGCCGGCTAACGAAGTCACTTGTTTATGAAACAGGTAAAGACAAAAACAGGTTTAAAGTAGTTATTCATTAAAGGCTCAACTTTCTATAGATTATATTTCTCGAGATTTCGACCAATTTCATCTTCATCGAAAGTGAATCGGTACCTCTTAATGGTACTGCGGTTGCGAGATCGTAATTAAGTTAACGTTACCTTCGTGGGAGGTGGTGTGAGTAGAAATTTGTTGATTATGAACTTTTACGTTTGACTGTCAAATTTCTTTATATATACTTAACAAAAATCGATACAGAGTACATAACAAGAAACAAAATACACCAATCGGCATTGTTGTAACTGAATTAGACTTTACTGTTCATTGTTTATCAATAACAAAGAAGACTTTTAATGATACTTTTAACAAGAGTAATGGATATATAAATCAGATTACTAAACACTTATTACGTTTAAAAAGTAATAAATTGGGCATATACTGATTAACGAGTAGATAATTATAATATACGTACCATTTGAATGGATCGGATGATAATATCAGGATATTAGCTTTCGCTAGAGTAAAAACAAAGAGAAAACATGTACTCTCGAAGTGCTGACCACTTTAAAATTACTGCGATTGCTTTGCGTTCTTTGCTAACATAGAAAAGAGAGAAAATATATTGAAAGTAAAATTATCCTCATAAAATATAGTTACAGGTGATTATGTTATTAAATAGTTAGAATAAATAAACGAATTAAGAATTTGTATCGATCCTCATTGTGGAATATATAACTGGATACACAAAATCTATTGTACACTTTAAAATAGATATTCATAATGTCCCATTACTTATAAACAGAGAACACATTTAAGCATTTCAAGTCAAAGATTCTAATCAAATAATAGGTTTATCTACAATTTGGTTTATAAACCTTTTGTAACCAAATCTAAGATCAAACAATAAAGCAATCTGGAAATCACGATAACAATCTGATAAATCAATAATTTATTTAAGAAGCGCTGATTGAAAATAAAGAAAGAGCCACATCAGATCTCACATCGATAGCTAAATAACCATCAAATAAGCTACCAAAAAGAAGAAATAGTTGCAGAGAAAAAAAAACTTACGCTATTAAATTTGAAATAGATATAGAAATTGACAACCGAATTATGGTATAAAGACTTTTGATTTAACACCGCTTTATATTAGATACGTTCAAAATAAAATGTTGAGTGCACGTAATGACCCATGATGATAGAGTAAAAGATGAATCAGTGAAGATTGCTGGCCATAGTTATGACGTGAAATTGCCCTTGAACGAATTATAGAGACAAGTAATCTTGACTTTAAGTGTGTTTTGAACACTGCGTAAAGATAGAGACATTTGACAAAGAAATTGTTTTGAAAATGATATAGCTGTTATTAATAATATAATAAATGATAAGTACAGAATATAATAATGTGTTGTTTATAGTGTGTAGGCTCTTTTAAATTTGTTCATTAATCATTATATTTTTTACTGTTAATGTTATTTTTTTGGAATTTTCGTGTCTTGTTCAATAAAAAATACATTCATTCATTCAAATTATATTTATTAAAAGAAAATTCAGTTGGATCCTAATATTAGATCTAAAACTACTTAGTCGTTATGGATGAAGCAGTAGATATACTTTTAAGTATGTAACAAAATTATCAAAAAATATCGAATATTGTTTGTTTATTTATTTAATGACCTTCAAAACATTCAGCAACTTTAATTAAATGCAAAATTATTACTCGTACAAATAAACATGACAATTGGAACCTATTATATTTGTCCTAGAACAATTTGGGTATCAGAGGCAATATCAATCAGATCCTACCTCCGTTGCTACATCATACACTATCTAAAATGTGTTTCTTTAGTCGTATTAGCATTTCGAAAATAACCGAAATTTCATTTTCTACTTTCCCACAAAAAAAGTCCTTCGGGTGTCATGTTATTTCGAAACAGTAGTAAAAATATTCAACCTCAGAGACTTAATAATGCTATTGAAGCTTACAAAGGAATTTTATAACTCATAGTTTGAAAAGTGTCTTAGAAACTTTATGGATTGACCTTTTTCCTGTTATTTGACCTTTTAGATTTGCCTTGGAGCGAAAGGTTGTGTGAGATGCACGATTTTCGCTGAACATACGGTTTCTATTTTGTCATATTAATGTGTGTTATTAACGAGACGGTTAAGAACTTTAATTGATTTCAATAACAGAATTAAAAGATCTCCTTAGTTAATGTGAAAATATCATAGGCCTGATGTTTTCAATCACTACTAATATATGGTTATTGGTGTTGAAATTTCTTTTTTTCTTTCACTATTCGTTTACAATTACGTTCTCGGCTTATAACCTATTATTATTATTAACTTATAACTATAACTTTAGACTTTAATAACAAAAAAGCATATAAAAGGTTGAGTCACTTTTTGATTTAGAAACCAAAGTATTAAACCAAATTTATATTACAGGAATATGAAGTTGACAATGTTACGTATATAAATTTCGATTTAAACACTGACGCGATCTATTAATGAATTAAATATTGTCAACTTGAAGTTCTACCTTCAGTGGTTTGTATATCCATTTCATAAAATTGTCATACTTAGTCATCATATTAGACAGTAATGAACAGATAAGAAAAGGTTTGATCTGATTGATAGTGTCAGTATAACAGTTAGTAGAGGCGTTCTCCTTTGGTTCAGATATAGATAGAATGTCAGATGAAAGAATTACGAAATTGATATACAACGTGAAAGTGGGAACATGTAGAAGCCGGAGGAATGCCAAGTTTTATTCAGATTGTAAGATGTGATGTAAGAGTTTATAAAAATCGGTGTGTTTGTGTAAAAAAATTAATTAACATCGAGGAAGCGAAAAACATGACTGCCTAAAAGCCGAGACTTTTAAGATTAGGTCCCATTTGTCCATTGGCGATATATATAAAAATATTGTAAAAACTTGGAAGCTCAGGTCAGTTCACATCAATTACATGATGTATTTATCTATAAACTTGAGATTATTAAAACAATATAGTAGAATTGAGTTACTATGTTCATTTTTCATTAAATTCATAACCATAAGCGACATGCATAACTTTAGATGTAATATAATTTTAACCACTAAGTTTCTGAGGTTTTAGTGGCGCATCACGCGCGCATATTTAACCTTCGTCGGGTGAATTTAACTAGCGGGTTTTTCAAACTTAGAACCAATCAAAACTGACAGTTTCAAAAATTGCGTTCAATTCGTCTATGTGATATATTTGAATCTATATTGCAATATTTAGGGAAAGGTTGAATGACAAATCATATATTTTCCAGTTCTCAGTGTCTAAAGAAAATTCAGAAAATTTCGAATCCTTCTTATCTTTGTTATACTGCTGGACACAGGTCTTTCCGAATAGTTAGTGAGTAACTACAGACGATGCAGTAAGAACCAACAGCTTCACGTGCCTTGCGAAGCACGGAGCAGCTAGAGATAATATTTTTAGTCACCCATCCTGTGATCGGCCTTTGTGAATGTTGCTTAACAACCGTATAGCAGATCGAATACGTTAACCACTGCGACATCAAAGTCCTTCCGAATTCTTCTTATCATTATATCCGTGAACACTACCTGTTCAACAGAGGTAGTGTCAAGTCCTGTTTCATCAGAAATTATTGATGGAGTCCTACTTTGATTATACTTATATACTTGGGTGTTATACTTTGTCTATAAACTTGTCTAGATATAGTGTCAGAGCGCCTAAACGCCAAAAAATAAAAGAGGTTATTGCTGCCTCATAAACGAAACGCTCGCTCTGTGTCAAAACTGTAAGTTTATAATCACAGGAGTCGAAAAAAACAAAGTACGCTTTCTGATCTTCCGTAACGTGAAGCATTTTTCGTCAGATATGTACCGGTCATAAATATTGCAAAACTTTGTCTTAAACTAACATCATTATTAATTTGTTTAATTCTTGTCAGCTGTAATAACTTATATTCATTCAATTTTCATTCAACTCTTAATATTAATCATATTTATGCATATTCATATAAATAAACGTTTTCTATTCTTAGATATAAACCTTCATAATTTATTCTATCTCATTATACAGTATGCTTAAGTAAAGAAAACTTTCCTCTAAAAAGTAAAATCTGTAGATTGTGAATCTCCTCCTCTTTGGAAATATTACGGTGAATCTTAAATTAAAAATAGGTATAGTGATGCCGTTTTGAAATGACGAATTGCATTATTAGATTTCTTTTTATTTAACTTAAAATATAAAGGTAAGGTAAGATAAGAATTAAATAATTACAATGCCGGTTTTATTTAGAAATAGGGAAAGATAAATTGCATGCATGCATTATCGTACTATAGTAAAAAAAAAAAAAATATGTTAAAACTAAATTGAAGTATCTCTTGAGTTCTGTTCTTTTTGATCCTAAGACCGCGTATATACAATTCTAGCACGTTACTATATAAATTATCATGCCCACTTTCCATACATTAATTGACCTGCCACATATTTTCATTAAAGCTCGTGTCTGCCATCATTTGTAATAATTGAAATTAGTTTTTGCTTAAAACAGAATAATATAATATATATATATAAGACACATGTTATGTGTCTTTTCATCTGGAAACCAGGGAGATTCATAATTTGTGAATAATGTTTTGATATTAAAACAGTTGTCAAAACTCGAGGTAATTGTGAAGCTACTTTGATTCGTAAAGATGGAAATAAATCTAAATTTAATTGATAATGTGCTCTATTTTACCTTAATACAAAAGTATATTTTTTTTGTAGTAAATCAAAAGAATTCTACGAAACCGTCATTGGGTCCGAATCGCATTGGGGTAGTACAACAAACAGTCATTTTAGGGTCCGAATCGTATTCGAGTAGTTATCATAGTACTGTTAAAAATTATTATCAATCTTGCCATTTTTATCCTGACTTTGTTTTAAGATTTGATTAAAATAAGTAGAAAACAAGCTACATTTCAAGATATATCACATCACTATATGCATTATTGAATTTTTAGGTCAAAATTGGACATGATTCTTTCATAAAACTGTTATCAATTTTAATTTTTAATCCTACAAAGTTGTATTAAGGTTGGTTTTGGAACTTCCACCAGTTAAGGTCAACGTAAATTAAACTAACAAAAGAGCTTCTAATGTACAGAGATTTGATCAAAATTATCGATATTTAATTTTAAAATAACAAGTTGTTTTTATATTATATCTTAAATAAACAGCTTCGTTGTGGGAACTTACAAGACTCAATTTAATTAATAACATACTTTGTTGTGCCAATACAATACGACCTAAGTATAATAATAATCATTATAATAAAAAAATGTTTATGCCGGCTTCAAAGCGTAAAAATAATTTTATAATCACAAGTAACATAATTCTAATTAGCAACATGGCGCCAAATTAATTTTATGCACTTTTACTAAATCTGTACGTTTTTCCTTTGTCAGTCTGATTATTAATATAATATTTGTTTTGTAGACATACTTCAAAATACTGTAGATACATACCCATCCAAATTATCGATCAATGTATTTTAATTAAGGACAACGCCGAAATTCCTAATATTTTTACAATATGTTATTATATTACCAATATACATTATTGGCAGTAGCTTAAAATCTATCCTAGATATGACACAAGAACTGTTAATACAGATCAGAGTTTATGACCTATACTGCATCTGAAACGTATGATAAGGGTGCTTGAGTATTTATAAGTCATCAGCATAAAGGTGGTAAGACCAAAAATCATTTCTGTTAAATAGATTATAAATATATGTAGTAAAGAGAAGATGAGATAATATGCCACCCTAAGACACAACAGCTTCGATACTGCACCACGTAGAGACAAAATTTTCTGACGAGAAGTAGTTCAGTAGAGTAGTGAATAAGCGCCGCGGCCTGCGATCGTTGTTTCTTAAGCAATTTTCGCAAGGGTCGGGCACGGGATGGGTGATAAAAAATTAATATCTCGACCCACTCCGTGCTTCGGAAGGCACGTAAAGTCGTCGATCACGGTTACATTTGCAGTCGTTAATACCCTCTGCATTGAGCTAACATGGAGGGTCATGGCCCTGCAGTAGGGACGTAAAAAGGCTGATGTTGAATATAATATTTTCAACTATGCGATGAGAAACTATAAGCGACAACGATAATTCGCTTTACTTTAATGTTTTGTAGTGTGACAGTAAGTTGTTGTCTAAAAGGAGACACAATACGTCTGATCCAAAAAAGTATAACATGCAATTGCAAAAGTATGATATAAGTTATAAATGTAATCAATTTTTTAATTTTCATTTAATATAATCATTACATAAGATTTTATAAAAAACTGGTTAACCTATACTAACCCATTTAGGTTGTACCTACTTTGGTTACAAATCAACTGAACATTCCAGTTAGATTCCAGTTAGTGGTTAATCAAAATATTGGCTCTGGTTTGAGAATTAGTAAATATGACTTAGAACCTATTGGTCTCAAATCTTATATTATTTATAAAAAAAATCTATTTATATTGTATCACAGGTATAATGCTGTACGGTGACTAAGATGTTAAAATAATCTTTACTTATATAAAGAGGAAATATTTGATTATATGTTTGTTTGCAACATTGGTGTTAAAAATTCTTTCACCTACGGGAAGCTACATCATATGCGGTAAACGTATATTTTTATCCTGAAAAAATATATAGATAAAAATGGGAGTGGAAGTTTGTATAGGGAATTAAACCGTTATAATAGTAACAATTGTTTGTTATTCAATTTATCATTGTAATTGTACCCGCGACATAATATGAATCGATATCCATATAACAGTTCCCTGGGAACCATGCAGGCGATGCTGCTGGCGGAAAGCAAGTATTATAAAATAATTATAATTTATTGTTATTCAGTTGAGTGGTCTATCTGTCGTAGAATTAGAGATCAGAAAAAATTAACTCAGAGGGAAAATTAACATTAACTTCTGAGTCACTTCTATGTAGAAATGTTTTTGAGTTAACCGAGTTTTAGTTTTTTTACAAATGAGTTTTTCAACACTGCTAACTAATAGAATAATACTAGATATACTAATTTAGTTGCTTTCTTAGGCGCCTATTGTGATATTTCATATGTTTACGTAAAATCTTATATTCTTGCGCAAGCGATATAGAAAGTGGTGAGAGCTTTCTCTGTAAAACCTCCAGTGAGAGATATTGCTGCTATTTATTAAAGAGGCGTTTATTTAATTTTTTTATAAAAAGAAACGTACTTTTGGGTACGGAACCCTAAAAGTGATAAAAGATGTGTAAAAAACGCTAACGCAGCCTGATTTATGCAATGCAAAAGTGATAGAAGCTCTTGAAGCTCCTCAGTGAATGCAGCCTCTTTGACAATGTTATAGGGCTTAACCTATAAAAAAAGTGAATGAAGCTATATATAAAATGGTGCTCTCTTTCCGTTTGTAATCATCTTGTTTAACTAAAAGCCTTAGTATGATCATTTGCGAATCAGCACTTGCATTTGTGATAGAGATTTCGATTCGATTTTTGAATCAATTTTTGTCATCCAGTTCGATCTCAAGATGATCGCAAAACGAACAGATCGGAAATCGATCATTACTATTATTGTCTATAAAGAATTCATCTATAAATTTCCTCATTAACTTGAAAAATAACGGCAATGGTAACATAAATTGTTATCAGTTGACAATTTCCTTCATGTAATAATTCCATATTACACCGATAATTTAGATAGAAAGGTTTTTGTACGACAGACAATAGGAGAATAGATCGATCTTTACGTCATCGTTTTTTCCCGAGTTGATCATAAAGGCTCCAATTCGAATTGATTCACAACATCGATTATTTTGCTATAGATCGGTAACCCTACTTTGTGACAGTTTATATGACGATAAAATGTAGACTAATCATTTGAAATCTGGCTGCCTAGCTATAAGACAGGGGTCACCACTGTAAAAGAATATTTTATGTACGTCCTTTTTTATCAATTCACTTTATCTGTTATTAATTAAAATCGAGCACTAACCAAGAGAACACTTCTAAAGTAATCAAAAAAATAAAAACCGTCTAAATGAAAGAGATATTCTTTTTATAAAAGTAAATGCCTTTAGCCTAAAGAAGAAGGAAGTAAGAAGTAGAATTTCGTCTAAAAGGAAAGAAAGCAAACCTATATTTGTTTAATGTGATGTGTTCTCTTGATTAATGGTCGATTTTTATCAATAAGAGATGAGGGGAATTCATAAAAAAATGTCGCACAGTGAACATATTTCACAGTGATCCTACTAGTCGTTCAATGATTTTGCTAGACAATGCCGTTCTAAATTATTAATGTTATATGTTATCTAACTTTCAAATAGCAGATTAGGGGATAGTTTTCTAAATCCTATCATAGACTAAATGTACCCTTTATGTTTCCCTGATTTTGATCTTGTATAACAGTGAGCACCCTTTATATTTTGATTTAGATCTTGTATAACAGTAAAACATTTTTTTTTTCAATACTTTATTTACTACATGAAAAATAATTTATAGGGGTTAAAGTATGAAATTGCCGTTTTATTGTAATAGGTTCCTTGAATTGACATAGAATCTTCATTGTTTGAGGTTTTCGTAAGAAACTTTTTTCACATGGTTTCTATGATGTTCTTCTTTTAGAAAATGTGAAACATTTGAATATCGACATTCAATTGTTTTAGATAGAAACTGAGAAAATCTCCGATCTGGTCAAGCAATAACGGCAGATGTCTATTGTGCTGAACTCCGAACAATGTTGGCAAAACTAGCAGTAAAACAGCCTCGACTCATGAATCGATCTTCACCATAATTGCTCCATGACAACGCGAGACCTCATGCAGCATGAAAAACAGTTTCGAACTGCAGTTAGAAACCATTCGTCATCCTCCGTATTCAACAGACTTTGCTCCAACGGACTGCCATTTTTTTCGTGATTTGAACAATTATCTACCTACGTGACAAAAAGTTTTCTTCAGTACAAAGTACTTTCACACAGTTTGTGCAGTCTAGATCCTCAGAGTTCTATCATAAAGGCATAAATGACCTTTTATAGATAATAATGGTAATTATTTTGATTAAATAAATTTGTAAAAATTTTGATTTTCAGTACAAATCAACAATTTCATACTACGATCCTATTATTTAGCAATTTTATAATTATATTGGATTTATTACAAAACCTTTATATAATTTTACATTTAGTCGATTTCGACCCATAAAAAATATTTCTTTTTGAAATTTCATTTTTTGGGGTTAAACATTAATAGAAAACAGATTAACTAACTATAAATGTTTTCGAATAGACGCGTTAAAGGTGCCGCAGCGAGCTTCTCAGAATGTGGCCTACATTTGAATTGTTTTCGTCCAATCAGGTTTTCCGAACATTCCAGTTTCGATTTCAACATTTTTGATTTCTCGCTTCGCTTTCTTCGGCATTTCACACGCAAAGTGATGTACCTATATAATAAACGCTATGGATATTGTATTTTTTTGATAAAATCTGTCTTACATTACTTATATTAACCAGTATTTCCCAAACTATGGGGCACGACTCAGTGGGCTAGTGGATCCAGAACGAATATTCTGTGGGCCCTTATGAGCTCGTCATTATTTTTACTACAATTATGATAAAAAAGTTAGTAGTTCCATGGTTTGTTGCAAGGTAATCTGAGCGTTACCGATATTGACAAACAGGTGGGTCCCAAAATATCTACAATTTATGCCCAAACAACTTTTTGAACCATTGATGTTTACTATCTGTTTTACTTTGTCATCATCATCATCATCATCATGAACTATTTCATTTTATATGATCAATAATTTTTATCTTAATTGTATCATTAAAAATATTTATTTCGTTAAGAGTAACAACTAGCTAAAAATAAATCTCAAAGTGAAATATGAAAAGAAATTATATTCTTTTGATCTGTTTTTTCAATGTTAAGAAATAAAAATAAATTTATTACATGAACATTTATTGAAGGATAAAGAGAGAGATTTTATTGAAGGAGAACTTATAGGATGACTACAAAGCTGTTAAGACATTTTTACATTGCTTTTGTTATTCTTTATTTAAATAAAACGTTCTGTTATTTTTCATCTATAACATCATATATAGACGAATAAAAATGTTTGTCATTGATGTTGATGTTTTTAAGTCTCTATTCTTAAGTCGGTTATTGGGTCTTGACCGACTAATTGGATTGTTTGATCACTTTTTTGTAAGCTTACACCTTATATGTCACTTTTTTGTTCTGTCAGAGTTGTAAAATTCCATTGAAGTAGTAGTGTGATGGTTAATTAAAGTTGATTTAAGCAGATAGATAATTTTAACAGAACTATTTATAGATTTTTTTCTATAATTATAGAGGCTGTTGATTAAGTGGAGTGAAAGTAAAACTATTATAAATGTGAGTTATTATAATAAAACCCGGTATCAATTTAAATAATCCATTTGGTTTATTCCATGGCTTAAGTGAAGGTATCAAAATAAATACACAACATCCATTCGTTTATATACAGATATGCAAAGATTTCGTGATACACGATACAATAATTTTAAACATACTTGAATATAAAGAGATCATGATAAACATGGTGAATAAATAAATATTTTTTATAATTTAATATAAGTATTCGAACTATAGCAATAATATCACAATTAAATAAAATATTTGGTTTTATGAATAAATAATAATAGAAGCAATTCGAATAAATAAATGAAAACTAAATTTTATATATACATAAATACGAATAATTTAACAGATGAATGTTACTATAATACAAAATATATATTTACAATAAATTAATTAAATTACTATTACATGAATATTAAATACTTCTATAATTCCTTTTCAGTCAAATTGACATGATATGTGGTACCGTCAAAATACATGTAAAATGACCGAAAAGAAGAAAATATATTTCTACAAATAAATAAATTAAAATTTCACACACAATTTCATTCTTCCGCACACTTAATAAATAAATAAATAGACTGGCCTTAATAAATTACTAATTGACAATGGTATCGAATGCTGTACTCTAATCTAGAATTAGATTCGAATAATTGTAAGTCCTATGATGTTGACGATAAAATTACTTCCTATGGGCTGAGTACGCCAAATTATTTGCATCGTTCTTTGAACGCGACCATCCTTGTTCCCAACCGTGACCTCCGTGACCTCCGTGACCTGCATGATCTTCAACATGAGGTGCCCAGACCTCTTCATGTTGCTGTTGATGTTTCTTAGCCAGTAATGCCTTGATGATGCTGAACGCTTTGAAGAAGAAAGCGAGTTTTGCAAGAAGGGTCAATTTCGCGAAAGAAATTGCTATAACGACAACGGAGAAGACAACCAACGCTACGGCTTTTGCTGTTGCGAGCAGAATCAAAGGAATCAGGATCTTCAATTTTTTCTTAAGTTCCTTCTTCTTTTTACCGCGACCTTCTCCAACTGAAATCAATCAAAAATGTATTATAGGTACAATACTTTTAATTTGTTGATATATTACATGTAATGAAATTTGAGAATTCAAATACATTTTTAACATTAACTTTATAAACAACTGCTTTATTTCCGAAGTTGATTTTTAATATCGGAATATTTCTTTTATTAATATTAGAATATCCATATTTACCTTCACTAAGAGCCCTGGTTTCAGTATCATCATCTTCATCATTGGCATAGCTTAATTCAAGTTCAGATCTCTGCAGCAAATCGGAAGCAGTAGACCACAGTCTTTCAGTAATTTGTTTGTTTCTTTCTTCAGGGTCAGTAGGTAATGTGTCCAAACTCCTGGATTCCTTAGGGTTGGGATTCAGGATTGCTACACCGTCGAAGATTTTTAATTTGCGAACAGTAGCAAGTTTTTCGGTTGCCCTTAGCGCTTGCTCCTGAAAATAGAAAGAAAAATATTTTTAACTGTCTTAATATTGTTTGGTTGCTTATATTAACATAATGGTAAGAATAATATAGAGTTATAAAAGTGTTTCTATAATTATTATTTTAAATTAATTTTGAAGCACAGTTTTATTTATCTGTGTGAATTTTTAGTGAATATTATTTTAAACAAACAATATAATACAGTGACAGAGTTTATGAAAGCTTTGTTTTTCTAGGACAGTATAAAACCTTTCACTAAGTTGTTCAGGATAATAAAGAACGCATAATTTTACTAGCAAGCTTTCCTTAGCAAATATACAATTTCATAAAATAAACGATATCTTGTATAAAATTCGAAGGAAAAGATTAATGTTAGAGAATGGTGATATAATTTGAAACAGTTATATGAAGTTTTCAATAAAACAGAATGCGAAATTATTTTTGAGTTGTTATTCATATTCATATTTACAGTTATAAACATTCACCTTGTAGCTTTGGCAATATTTACGGTTTTTTAAGTAACGTTATTTAATTATGCATCTCCTACATTGTTAAAGCTTCTTTCTAATCTACTTTTACTTTTTACCATCTGTATATCTCTTAAAAAAATAACACAACTCTTTTGTCATTTTGTATACTTTTGTAAAACACATTGCAAACACTATAATTTTTAATAACACTTCAATTAGACAATCTGCACAAATTTGTTTTTTTTTTACGTCACTATAGCATGCAATCACTGTTTACACTAAACAAAGGGTCACTGAACCTACCTTCAAGCATAGCCCTAAATCATTTTTCGCGCAATCCACAAAACTTCCGACCATAAAACGAAGCACTGATTCATCTTGAGACACTGGGCCACACGAGGCAACTGCCACAAGGCTCAATATTAATAAACTCTTCATTTTCACCAACAACGCGTGCACTCCGTGACCAATGGAACTGTGATACACAACTTGATTGGTAACAGTATTTTATCTAAAATCCCCCACTAAGGCGATTCGACGAATTTACTTTTTAAACAAATACTATACATGTGTTATATAGAAACTTTGTGACACTATACGAGAGTGACCATTGATGGTTTCTTATTCGTTAATTTATTGATAACCATCGTTCACGAGAATTTTTACTTTTTAGATGAGTTTATGCTGTAAGCATTCATTTTTTCTGAATACATTGGATTTAAGGAAAGGTGATTCTGAAATACTGTACGGTGATTTCATATATGTAGACCAGATCAATACTGACAATGATAAAACTAATTATAATTAAAAAAAATACAGTTCAATTTTGTTAACTTTTGTATGTTACCCTAAATATTTATAATAAAAAAATATAACATTTTCTGGTATTTGAAGCCTTGTTTTCTTGTTATCTTTTTAATTACATTCGCAAAATCTTGAAGACTAATTAAAAACTATAAGTATTATTCAGAAAAAGCTATGAATAATGGGAAAAGAATTAAATAAAAAAATTGTCATAAAATTACTTATTTATTTATCAATACTGAGGTACTGGTAGATGGCATCTTCGGACTCACATTTTTATATATTCACACACACATGCACGCATAATAAATAAACTGGTACACAATTCACACTATTCATAAATGGCCACCGTAAGCTAAGGTCTGCGCGTCATTTGTTTGTCTACCCCAACCTTGTTGGGCTGGTTCGTAATTATAGCCAGGATGCTCTTCATGATGATGAGGAGCGGAGTAGCTTATGGTTGACCCCCCAGAAGATCCGTGCTTCGCGAAGAGTTTTCTGATAAGATTCACGGCATTCATAGCGAACATGATTTTACCTAAGAAAACTGCCTTGACTGCGACGAAGGCTATGATACCAAGGAACAGAGGAATGAGTGCTGCAAGCTTCAATTTGAAGAGGAGAAGAAGGGGGAGAAGCTGCTTGATCTTCTTCTTCTTCTTGCCACGAGCTGAAAAAATCCATAGTTAATGCTGATCTAAGTTATAAAGGCTTGATTAACAATATTGGCACTCCAAATATAGATTAATAATACGTTATCTCAATCAGACAAAGACTAAATAAACTGTATCCACCTATAAGGAGAAAACTACATTTCTAAAACTCATTGTGCACTTTTGTTGAGGTTCACTGGTGGGGAATGCCTAAGGCATTATGTCCGCCAATTTACATCTATCATGCATGAAGAATTAAATAAATAAGTAAAATACATTTCACGAAATAATTAAAATTATAATACTCTTTGAAAAAAAAAAACAATTTCAAACTTCGCTCAAATTTCATTATTCTGCTGATCTTCAGCAGCGGGGATAAGACATGAGCCCCAGCGATAGGCTGGTGACGATGATGGTGAATTTTGGATACTTTATTATATGTGATACCATATTTTGTTTCTACAAAGGATGTCGATGACGTTAAAAGATGTATATGCCGTTGACAGATCTCATGAGTTTATCTCACTTTAATAATTATACCTTTTAACCTTTTCATTAATGGATATATTATGACATTGTGGATACGTTAGTTACACAAAGAATAAATTAAAAAAATATACAAAGGGAAGTCCCTTGATGAGCGTGTAGACTTTCCAAAATCGACAACTTCAAATATTTTCGCACAAAAAAAATATGCAATACTAGCTTCTTTATCTTCTGTATTTAAGTTAATTGTTCTTTAATGACGTTGCTCTACGTATAAGTTATGAATGATTTGATGAATGATTTTTTGAAACAATCACTTTCAGTATTTGTATAAGACAACCCGAACTTCTTTTGTTATGACACCATTAGGCATTCCTTTAGAAATTGGCATATTGTACTAACAAGTCGTTGACTTTTAAAAGATTTCCATTTGACTCAATAGAATTTAAACGATCGTATTAAAGACCCATCTTTTAAATGGGAATCAATAAATACACTATTGTTTTCTAGTAGCTGATTGGAAAGAGTATTACGATATTATACAAATACTCTTATTGTAATGTCCTTAATTCTAGGAGAGTAGAAAATTAAAAAAATTATATATCAAAATTAATTTGATTCAGTTTACCTTCTTCATCTAAATCCCGTGACTCATTATCAGCTTGATCTGTCAGTCTTAATTGCAAGACATGGTTGTCCAAAAAGTCACCAATGTTGTTGGCAATTCTTTCTTCCAGTTGCATCTCTCTAGTTTTGGGATCCTCAGCGAGAGGTTCATAGCTTCGAGCGGAACGAGCTGAACCCGTATTGATCAGGTTCATACCATCAAAAATGTTGAGGTCTTTTGTCAAAGCCAAACGTTCAGTGTACTTTAAAGCTTTTTCCTGTAATTAAAGAAATTACAAAATGAAATTTGTGTTGTTGAATTTTTTTTAAAGTCTAAACACTAAGTTGGGAAATTCAAAATTGAAATATATAAAATTATAATCGCATTCATTTTTACATAACATCCACGATTTTATGTACTAAAAAAATGTACGAGTACTAATTGGGGTTAATATTTTTATGAAGTTGTCAAATGAACACTTTCATTTGTCACAAAGCTTCTATTCTGCAACACGTAATAAACGTAAGGTTCCGATTTTCGATTAATTCACAACACTTCACTTAGCACTTTTGAATCCATTGTATTCACCTTTAAGCATAGAGAGGTGTCATTTTCTATACACTCCGACACTGCACCTATTAAATTTTCAGCAACACCCTCTTGTACCGGACCACACTTAGCTGACGCCACTAAGGCAAATAATGCCATATATTTCCACATTTTCATAACAGAATGTTCACTGTGACGTACTGCGTCTGACGCTTGGCAGCTTATGATGTTTTCCCAAAAAACTGATGGATTTTATCCTTCAGGCCCCCACCAGTATTTCGCCAGTGAGGTAATGTACGTAGCCATTTGACATTGCTTGCTAACTGAGATGCCATAAGCTTAAACGTAAGGATAAGTAGATAAATAAATATTGGATGTTAGAAAGCGTTTGCTTTTGAGACATTCAAATACGCACGAGGCCGTTTTGTGATGCCAGTGCAAATGAAACGAAAGAAAAAGTGTGATTGTTTGAATTTTCTTATGTAAACTTATTTAGTGGAAATTATCGTAACCGGTGTTGGTACTCATCAGATCCATTCAATAGTTTTCTTAGGTATTGAAAAGTGAAATTCCTTGTCCCCTCTCGCATAAACATTTCCTAATTTTGTATGTAGCTATTTTTTTTTAATATAGCATTTCGAGGTCACCAGAAAACCGGAAAGGCCGTTTATCGACTTTTCGAATAAGAATATCCAATGAAAAATAAATTTCATTTTCTATCACCCAATTTAAAGTTAAACTGGTCAAGAACCATAATAATACTGTTCTAACGAGTTTTATAAAGTGTCATCAGTTATAATATCTATCTTTGGATAATATATACACACTAAGCTATATGTAAAAATATAACCCGAGATTAACTAGTTAGAACGTGATAGGCTAAAAGTGTGAATTGAAAACGCTTATTCATACAAAAAAATATAAACCGACTTCAAACTTAACAAAAGTGGAAAATAATATTTATCTCAAAAGAAAATGTTATTGAAGGCGGCCGTTTATCATTTAATTATTAATTCGAATAAAACCTCCGCCCGACTTTAATAGCATTTTCTCAAATAATTCGCTTTTGAGATAAGTATTATTTTTCACTTTGAAAGTTTGAAATTGGTTCTATATTTTAAATTTTTTTTTCGTGCTTTTTAGTAATACTATTATTTTTAATATAATAGGTAACACTAAAAATACTTTTCTAAAACCGCGTCAAAATTGGTAGATATTCGCTATCAATATATACAACGTTTTAAAGTGCAAACTTCCATTTTTTAGTCGGTTAATATACCAAATAACTTTCCCCTAAGTCTGACAAATACCATGCTGAAAACCGTTCAAAACGGTTCTCCCAAAGGCAAGAAAATACACACATACATACGTGTGTATTTTCTCGCTATAAAGTCAAACTGAGGACCTCTTTTTTGAGGTTGGTTAAAACATATATTGCCCATAAACAAGTGTTGTCAAAGCTGTCAATAAAAAAAAACTAGACAAGCATACAGCACTATAAAAACCGGACTGTTGGGTATACTATACTGCAGATACAGAAAACAAAAATTTGTAAAAAAAACATAGTAAAGGTAAACAGATTTGTTTAGTTTTCTGCATTTATTGATATTATTTAATTTTCATCTATGTAGGTCAATATTTTTCATATGTTCATATCATATCTAGCGCCTAAATAAAAAGTTCTACGGTTTTATCTTTGATAATGACGAACTTCCATGCAAACTTTCATCCCCTGTCCCAATCGTTACAACCCCTTTTTTATGACAAAGGCAATTTATCCTTTTTCAAGCTCAATTTTATTTGTACGCCAAATTTTCATTTAAATCTGTATAATGACACCTATGTGTAAACACCTATGTGTTTATTTACAACAGACAAACAGGCAGAGTTACTTTCGCATTATAGTGAAGAAGTAAGGATTAGCATGGGTTTGACATACACAGAAGGTATACAAAAAATATTGCTGTGTAAAAATAAAGCACGCATATAAATATATAATTATGTGTGCCTTTATATAAGTAGGTGTCCTATGTAGAAGAGCTATAAAGTATATTTTTGAACTTATACTGGCATATAAAATAATAAAAATATTATTATAAAAATCCACAAATAACCATTTGCGGATAATTTTAAAGTCATTGTAAACACTAACGAGATACTAAAACAAGATTTTAATGACTAATTAATGTTTAAGAGCGGCTTTAAAAAATTCTTGAAATGACAGTAAATTTACCACTGAAAGACAAATAAAAAAGGACAATGTCTGGGTGAATTAAACATTTCAGCTTTTATTATTAAAACAAATAAACATTTAATAGTAAAATTATATTAGTAAATAACCTAAAAAATATAACTGATGCCAAAAAAGTTTATGGATTTGACGTGTATGTAGACAACATCTCATACATTGCTCAGATTCCAAGATAAATAGTTAAAGTCGTCGTACGAGTACCAAAAACAATTAAGGTTCAACACCCAGAGTATTCGAGACAATATAAAAAAGTTTAGAATCAAACCCGGGACCTCAGACATAGTGGTACCTTGAAATCACTGTTATGAGGGAATTCTATTCCTAAGGCACACTAAAAACAGCGAAGCTAAATATTATGTGAGCGTTTAAAATCTTTAACATTCAGGAGATTCAGTATTTAGATATGGACTTCTGACTGAATGACTATCATATTGCATTTTAGCGATAGCGATAGCTTTTATTTAATTATGGTGTACAATAAAAGTATTCATTCATTCATTTTTTCATATCAGTGCGTACGTTTGGTTTTGATATTCACAAGATTCAGTTTGTTCGGCCGGCTTTAAGTGGAGAATTCACTAGACGGACCTCGTCATTATGGGTCTGTGTAATGACTGCGACGTTCCTACAATAGCCAGACATGCCTGTCATATACTAAAGAAAGTCTGGCAGGAATATCTGCAAACTTGCCCGCGGACATGACTGTCTAGTGAATTGCTCGCTTTAGTGCTGCACTAACTAGCAGCAATATATTAGAAGATCTCTGCAAATTTTCAACTTCCTAGATCACGTATTTTGATATTTGTATTTGATTAATAATCAGAAGAGCTTTATTAAAAGCATTACAGTAGTATAGATTTTTTTTATTATTATTAAACAATCAAGGTCACGTATATTTTTATCCAGGTCATAAGCCATCATTGAATCTAAGTGTTGCGTCAGAAGCAAATTATAGAACGATTAAATCACAGTTCAAGTATACTCGTGAGTAGCATACCCGATACTCCAGTGAAAGTAGTTACCGTACAATTTCGCAACAACGAGCCTTCTTCGGATGGCATTTTTTAAGGCTTCGGCGGTGATAAAAGACTGTCGTGCGTCACCACAATATAGAATGACAATTTTTTTGATGTATGCCATTCAATTTGAACTTCATATTAAGTATATTCGTATATATTTATAGGAAACTGAAAGTTTCTAAATCCTGGTTTTCCTAGCTCGAAAAAGGATAAGTTGTAAGATCAAACATTATAATGCATTTGTACACATTTAGGCCCCAAAAATTTTTGTGATTGCATTTGACGAAATATTTATTAAAAGTACTTGGTCTCTTTATGGACCTTGTAGAATATAATAGTCATGATTGCTGTAATCTCTAGCTCTAGCTTTGTCTGTAATTTTTATTAAAAATATAGTTTTCACATTCGAAGTCGGTTTGTTGTTATCACTTGAAGTCTTCAAAACGTTCCCCTTGTCTTAGCGGAATGTGTGAATGCTTTATTGCGGTGGAAAACGACATTGTTTCGAGAACGTTTATTGCATTTTTTTAAGACTCTATGAGAGAAATGTTGAACTAAAAATCTGCAGTCATTGTGCTTTGATCTTCAAGTGAAACTATTGTATGATGTCCTGATTTACCGTATAAAGAAGCAAACTTTTTTGTTATCGATGCTACGAGTTCTTTTAACTTTCCCTTACAAATCTTTAAAAGGAAATACCTATTCCAGTTTAAAGCAGTACATCCAATTGGGTCACATAACTATGTGAACAGTCAATGATTGCTACCATCAAAATTTGTTATGATTTGACATCACTCTTTAAAGACAAGTTATTCAAAAATAGGATTTTAAGAGCGAATGGCTCTTAAAATCCTATTTTTGAATAACTTGTCTTGCGTCCTACGCTACTTTACTAGTAATTGTCATCGAAAATGTATATTTCTTTGAATGCAACTAGTGGTATCAACCACTCGCCGCTAGGTCAATAATTGAATTACATAATAAAATAAATACACATTTATTCATAATTTTAGGAGACACAAACTTTAAAGATTATAATCATTTAAGTTTCTTTTTCTTTTTTCATTTATTGAAATTAAAGCTAAATTGAAATTAGAGGTTTACTCCTTTTTGAGCTATAACCAATTGTGTTTATATAATGTTATTATTTAATAATAATGAGAACAATTAATTTATTCTGTGATGCTTCCATTTTATTATCAATATATATAATATTATTATCAATAAGGTTAAAAATCTTAGTAATTTTTTTGTTACAGTATACATATAAAATAAAAGCTAACACTGTTGTTTTATAAGTAGGTTCCATTGTCCTTCCATTTCTAGGTTGATTTCATTTATTTTACTATTTTATATATAATATTATATACTAAATGTAAAAAACGGTACGATTTGTATTGTGACTTATACTTGGTTTCAAATGCGATGGAAACATGATTATTCGTAAAACAGTGCTATGCGAAAGCATAGCACCGTTTCAAAAATGAAATCCTTCAGTGATTTACGATCATCACCTGTTCGTTCCTAATGGTCACATCTGGCATATCGTCCCTTCCGTAGAAAGCGTACATGACTCAGGAGAGATACATTGACCTTGTAGAGTAGCGATGCTACGTTGGTTCTTTACACACGGGGTGATAATACAAAATTCCTCACATGTCTTCAGCTCCAAGTTGACAAGAGTGGGTTTCCGACACTCGCTCATTACACATCTGAGTTGCAAAACAACGTGCTCGATAAGGGGTTTTGTCTATACTGATCTGCTTTCACTAACAAAACTTTAATATCACCAATTTACATAACCAGAATTCTAAACACAAAACTAAAATAAAGCAAGTTAAAACATTGCTTGCATACACTCTTAAACCCCTCCGATACATCCTCACTTTTGGGGGAAAGACCTGATATTCAGCAGGGACTTCTCAACACGCAGATCTAAAAGTTTTATATATCAGATCATACAATACTTAAAATAATAATATATTTAAAGAATAATAGCTAAAAGGAGTTCATTGCTGACCAATCTTCACAAGCAGTACACTTCTAATTTTCATCGAAAAATCTCAAAATTTGATGTTGTCTGCAAATACCGTTTTGATACTACATAAACATAGTCTATACAGAACTTCTGTTTCTTTGCAGAGTAAACTGAAAATACTTCGATTACATTGCTCGTAAGACCAATAATAACCTAGAGTGATTGATGGTAACAGGAAAGGTTGATTGGACCAAATATTCATCTAGATATACCCATCAGTATAGTTCTACCCCGAGCAATCGATCGCATTAAATGGAGGAATACAGTTGATACAATAAAAAAGTCACGATCCTCAGCAGTGTGGGAGCGAATAGTATAGTTTTCACCTTCTGTGTACCGACATCCAACCTGTGGGTGCGGCCATACTTTCGCGCAGCGCCCATCAAACACGCCCTTCGTGTTCCGGTTACGTCTCCGATGCGATTCGGAAACTTACGAAATAACACGATTTATTACGTACCTACCTGACGGTTGAATTACTGGTTTTATAAACTCTCTTCCATTGATGCCATTCTAACTTTATTGAAATACTAATGAGGCTGTAATTGGTTTGAGTTAGTAATAGAAACTTTTTGAGTTATTGATGGAGATAAAGAAAGTTGCGCATTAATTTTAATTGAAATAAAACAGGTTATAGAACATCATCACCTAAATTGATGTGATTTTAAGTTTCGGAATCAAAACACTTGTGTTACGGAAACCAGGAACAGCAGAAATCCAGACCTGTAGGGCGATCCAAACCAGAATTCGAATTCACTCATGTGTCCGAATTTACGTCGTTTGGTGAAGAAATTTCATTAATTCCATTTTTTATACAAAAATACAAAACAAATTGATTGATTGTATCTGTCTGAGATATCCTATTTCAATATTATTTCGAAACTCACTTCACTTATGTCACGAAACATTATTACGAATTCAAGATTGGATTCGGTAAATGAGTTCGAAGTCGAGTTTGGATTTTTATAGAATCGAGTTTGGATTTTTATAGAATCGCAGGGCAGGGCATATTTTGAATCGCAGGGTTCAAAATCATTATATATATGATTAAATGACAATCACATACAATTAATATTTTACTGCACCAAGCTTGATAGATTTGATAGCATTTTCGGTTAGCAATGTTTAGCACAGATCGGTCATAGCCCGCGTGGTAGACGCTGGTTCTTTTTTCTCTATTAGATTCCATCCATAGGGAAAGCCTGTGTCCCAGCAGTGGGGAAATTAATAGAGTGCTGATCATGATCTTACTATATAAACACATTCATAAGTATCTCTATTAGTATCAAAATAACTTTTATGTGTTAACAAATATAAGAAAACTTCCCGCCAGCAGCTTTACCCACGTGGTTCTGGATAAACATTTAAAAAAATTAACTGTCCATTATAAAAACCGCATCAAAATCCGTAACGTAGTTTTAAAGACTTAAACATACATAAGAACACCCAGAAGAAAAGCGACTATATTTTATAATATGTATTGAAGCTTAGGCTTCTACGGATCAGAAATTAATAACATTTATATTTGTTTTTTATTTAATCAGTTTCCCCACTACTGTTACTATCTTTTCTGCTTATTTTTTTTTACTTTTCTTTGTTTTATTATTCTTATTTTTTTAAGGTATGTATTACCTCTAGTCTTATAGGGTTTTCTTTTCCTTATTTTTTTTTCATAACAACATAAACATAAACTAATACATTTTATTCTATTTACACTTTGTTTTTGTTTTATACTTATATATATTATTACATTTTTATATTTACAATTTTTACCTTATTACATACATATATTTACATTCGCTTCTTTCTTATTACAGATTTTGCAGGTTTTACAGTTTACTTAATCTAATATTACAGTATTTCATTTTGTACTTACAATTTTTAATCTTTATTTTTATTTACTTCTGTACAATCACATGCATGCTTTATAAATGTGTTTCTCTCCACATTGTTTTCCATAATTCTAGCCAAATTCTCTTTACTGAGGTTTGTATTTAGATGCATCTGTATAGTGTGTCTATCACAGTAAAAAATTGGGCATTCTAAGATGACGTGGAAGACGTCCTGTTTTACTTGGGGGTCGCACTCTGGGGTATCCCTACGTTTGTAATCATGGAGGTATGATCTAAAGCCTCCATGCCCCGTTAGAAGTTGTGCAGCCCATCTGTTAAGCTTCATCTTTCTTACTACGGCGAAGGCCCTCTCTCCTCTTGGGAAGAAGACCTTCGTTGTGGCCACAGCGGTTTCGCTTTTATAACGGCCGTCCCAATAGCGTATTACATTTTAATCCGAGAGCCGCTGCCTTCGCCAGTTCATCCGCTCTCTCGTTCCCGATCACGCCAAAATAGGGAGACTTTACGGCCGTACTCCCTAAGTTGAATCAAGTTGCCCTGAATCGCCTTCGTGATCGGGTGCGACGAGTCTTGGATCCTGAAACGATTGGAGAGTGGATCTCAAATCACTGAGTACCGCGACCTCCTACCATTCTTTGCTCATTACATGCTCGGTTACTTGGAGGATAGCATACAGCTCGGCTTGGAAGAGTGTACAATATGGTTCCAGCTTAAACTTTCGGGGCGCGATCTCAACAGCCCCTTACCAACAGGTCAAGGCTGCACCGACTTTTCCATCAAGCTTGCTACCATCAGTATAAATCTCCACAAGTCCTTCTGCTTGTTTGCTATCCTCTCCCGCACTCTCCAGATATTCAAATTTTATCATACTAATGCTGCTGGGGTGGTTCGATTCCAGTAGGGATATTCTCTCCTCTATTTTCCTGCCTCTTAGTATTGCATAGGATTTCCCGCGCTTAGCTTCATAAAGCTGGGATGCTTCTTAGACCCGAAGGTCCAGCGGAAGTTCCCCCGACAATACTAATGCGGAATTCAGAGATACTGTTCTGTATGTTCTTGCTATTTTTTGAGCGAACCCCTTTTGCACGGCATTTATCATTTTCATGTTTCTTATCTTGCATGCTTCTCTTCCCCATACACTAGCCGAATATAAAATTATTGGCTCGATCATGCCTACATATATCGTTCTAATCAATTCTGGATCGAACCCCCATGTGGTCCTAACTAACCTTGCCCTTTATAAATATTAATTGCTTTCTTACAAATGTACTTTATGTGATTATTAAATGTTAATTTGTTGTCGACAATAAGATTTTTATTTCTTTTTACATATCTATTTGCTCGCCTCCCATTGTTAGGCGGGACACATCATATTTTTTTTTTTTGTTATTAACATGGCTTTAGTTTTTTGTGCTACGAATTTTAACTTGTTAGATGTGCCCCATTCTCTCACTTCGGCGAGTGCTTTATTATCTTTTATTTTATGTCCCGGGAGTTCTTCGCCGACACTATCAATATGACGTCGTCTGCGAAGGCCTGGCAGTATACGCCTGTGTTTGTGAGGTTATTCAAAAGCGGTTAGAGTAAAATGTTCCAGAAAAGGGGTCCTCCGATGGACCTCTATACGCAGCCTTTGTTGGTATTGTTTGTGATGTCTTGACCCGCGTACCTCACGGTCACAGTTCTGTCCTTCAGGTAGCTGCTTACAAGTCTTCGCAGATTTTGTGGATAATTTTTGTTTTTTAGTTGGCAATTGATTTAAGGCCACCAAGCGTTGTCGAAAGCCCCCTCTATGTCCAGTGAGATTAGGGCAACAATCTCCTTCTTTTCCAGATTGCTCCTAATCCGCTGGATCATATCATACAGAGAATCCTCCGTACTCCGCTGGGGCACAAATCCATATTGTCTGGGGTTAAGTTTGGGTAGAGTATGCCATTTATATTAAAAACAGACAACATTTATAAACATTAACAGACAACAAACAACATTTATATTAAAAAACATCATAAAAACCGGCGAGTATGTATGAAAAGAGTAATCAAAGTGGATTAAGCGAAAGATGCATGTAAGGAGCGTACACTGTGGTGTTCAGATGGAATCGGAAAGACTGATGACTGAAAACGGAAGACTGATCAGACGGAATCACTATTAGAGGACGTAAAATTTCCAAATTGCGATATACAGATGTTACCACCCTCTTTGCAACAAGTATCAGTATATGGAAGACCTCTGCGGAATAGAACGGACTAACCTTGACTTCGACCTGAAAATAAATCAGAGAACAAATAGCCAAAATGCGAACTGCAACATTGTCCAATCATATGTTTATCTCGGTACACTCATAACAAACAATGATGGGTGCGCCGATGATATCAAGCATATGACTATTTCAAAGTCAGCCATATGTAGATAGAATTAAGATAATATGGGGAAACAGGAACATCACAAAAGCCACAAAAAAGAGACTCGTTCAGGCGTTATTATATCCTATATGTCTTTACGGTGCTGAGACATGGACACTAAGAGAGAGCGACAAGAAGATAGACGCTCTGAAAACGTGGTGCTGGAGGAGGATACCTGGGATATTATGGACTCAATTTGGAACTAAATATCCCTATATTGGAAGTACTTGGAGTCAATCAGCATCTTAATTCTATCGTACAGGGCCGCATTCACGCTTTTATACATCTGTGGAGCGTCTTGTGGTGCAGGGCAAAGTCAACGGCACGACAGCACGCGGCAGATCTCGCTTACGTTGAACCGACCAAATAAGAAGTGCCCTTAACTTAATATACGCCACGAATGCACAAGGAAGGCAGCCGAGCAGGAGGAATGGCGAAAGATTTTTGAGTGTGCCACCAACCCTGGTGTGACGACCACGACCACTCTGTCAAGAGTGTAGCGACATAGAAGGATTGAGTGTAACCACAGACATTGGTGCCAATTCTGTTGTACCACTATCTAAACTATGCTTACGAAAGAAATCCTATTAATATTATAAAGGCGAAAGTTTGTAAGTATGGATGTATGGATGTTTGTTACTCTTTCACGAAAAAACTACTGGACGGATTTGGATAAAACTTTACAGCAATATAGGTTATACATCAGAATAACACATAGGGTACTTTTTACTGGGAAAACTTCTCACTCCCACGGGATACCGACTTCCACGCGGACGAAGTCGCGGGCGTCCACTAGTATAATTATAATTATCGATTCAGACAAAAGATAATATGTTAATAATTGTTTTAAGTATTAAAAATATAGTTTATCAGGATAAAAACTAAAATTAGTCTGGTTAGTGCAACACAATGGTTCTGATCTAATAAGTATTTGCTATAAATGCAATTGTCCATTTCATTTACAAAAACAGACACAATAATATTTTTACAAATTATGTTTGTGATTGTAACGCAATATTATTAAAACTAATAAAAATTAATTATAAATACTGTTGTACTTATATCTAAATCAATGAGATATTAGTCTTTTTTTTATTTTCATGTGTTCCGAATACTAAATCTAACCTAATAAATATTAGTTCAGTAGATCAATTTCTTTGTATGGTAAGCGCGAAAGATATAAATGTTTAATTGAAAAGTAAAATACAGACATTAAATAAAAACATTAGCGGTATCTTTTGACAGGCAAAAGTAAATCATTACCAAATTAAATATTATAATATTTTTTTTAAAAACGATAATATTAATTTTCATTATATTTCCGCTTATTTGTACTTAATTCCAATCTTCTTAATATTATTATGTAAAATAAAAAAAAACTATCGAATATGTATCTATTAGTATTATTAAATTTTTGTATAAATATATTGCATAGCGCTATCCACCTCTTCGAAATGAAGTACAATTTTCAATCAAAAAATTTCACGTTGTTCTTTCTCAAACTACCTATGTCCAGTTTTCTATGGTTTTTTAAGAGCAGATTATTTTAGGTGAATGGAAAAAGATTTTTTGGTCTATGAAAGTAAAAATAAAATAAATTTTATTAAAATACGTTTATTGCAAGTCGTATTTGAATTGTACAATTGCTTTAACATTGATAAAAATACACTCTGAAGTAGCGAAAAAGTAACAAGTGTTCGAAAAATTTATCAGTCCTTTTAGGTCCTGGGTAGCTCAGTGGTAGCAGTCGCCTGGATTGCTAAATATCACGGTTCGAGTCCCATCTCAGAACGATAGGGACAAAGTGGATTTATAAAGCATTTTTCTTTAAAAATATTGTCCAATATTTTTTGTCCGTCAATTTTATTTCTGACAAGAAGATAACAGTTATGTTACCCAAATATGCCAGATAAGCCCATAGTTTACATTTTTATATTTCGTCTAGATTAGAGAAATGCTTTATGACTTCTAAAATATCACCCATTTAGACACAGTACTTAGATCGGCCAAGGAAATTGTCTAACGGGTTTGACAAAAGTTTCTGTGATATATTTTCTAACGGGGAGTTTAGATGCACAATTATTATCTATTATATGATATGTCAGAGATTTAAAGTAATGTTCCCATTGTATATATTGTTTTGCTGAATGAAGAATAGGATTTCATGTATCTTGAATATTCCATATCTTTTCTCGGAATGTCATTTGTTTTCGGGAAATTTTATATATAAAATAAAACAGATATAAACATTATAATTTCGTTTATTCGCTTTTTACGAGGATCCATCGTAAAAATAAATAACTTATCATAACAACAATCTTTTTAATAAATTAACACGTTCGTACATACAAAATGACTTAAATATTCATACACATATAATTGACTAAAATAATAAACAAAAATAATAAAACTGGATATAATCTTTGGAACTGAAAAACTTAAAAGATATTTAAAATCATAATGATAATAAATAAACTTACTTGAAGTATGATAATTCAGTATAAACATACATAAAACATTTATATACATAAAGTACACAAATAGATAATAAAAAATTAAATATCAGTCTGCAAACTTAAATATTACTAAAAATAAAATAAAATACTGCAAAAATATAAAACATTCAGAAGACATACGACTCACACTCATCCATGAATACTATGTCATTAATGATACGGTGGTTAAATAAATAAATAAAATTGGAATCGCCCTTGTCGTCTTTACGAATGAAAGTCTTTTAAGGGACTACTAAAATGATGAATGACAGCAAAATGATTAGATATAGTTCACTAGATGATTTAAATTAGTCCTGTTTAGCATGACCGGAATATGCGAGAGACTGACCCTCTTGGGATCTGCCCCAACCGCCACCGCCGCCGCTTTCCCAACCGTGTTCCTCATGAGCAGGCTCAGCCCATCCACCGCCGCTGTTCTTCTTAGAATCCAGGAGTTTCTTCAGAGCTCCGAAGGCGGCAGCGATGAAGGCAATCTTACCCAGCAAGTAAGCCTTGAAAACAGCGAAGGCAATGATGCCTAAGAATAGTGGGATAAGAGCAGCAAACTTGAGCTTCAAAAGTGCGAGGATGGGCAGGAGTTTTTTAAGCTTCTTCTTCTTTTTGCCACGGCCTGAAAATAATGAAACGCTATTGTTAAAAATCTTCATATTTTAACCCCTTAGAACGTATTGCAGATGAAACACAGATCTTTTACTTTTATACCACTTTACTTTTATTTACTTGATAATCGATTCACTATTTAGAGATAGAGACACGCAAAGAATTTGTCGACCTTAAAATCACGTTCTCATAACAGTAATACAGCAGTATAAACTGAGCAGATAGAACTCTTGCTAAAGAATTCTACCTAAGATCATGCTTCTTCTGAAATCTAAATGTTCATTTGAAATAATAACTCAGCATTATCATTATTAGCCTATTATTGTCCCTAAGGGCATGGGTTTCCTCTACGGATGTAATCAAATCGGTTGAAAATTCTGATTTCTCCACTATCAGAAAAGATCAAAGATCGAACGAACACGTTAAATTGTAAGTATGTTCCGACTTTAAACTTCTGATTATTAAGTTAGTTGAAAACTATTGTTATCAGCAATAATGTAAGCAAACATCAAACAAAGAAATTGCAAGCCTCAGAATAAGTAACTTAAACAAATGCAAACATCCAAACAAAGACGTGACTAAAGGACACAAAAAAGTGAAATGAGTCAAAGGTATGTTTTAAGAGAAATCTGTGAAAGCGAAAAGACATGTAAATCACGTCATAAAAGTTACGCCAAAATAAAGTAAGAGCCATCGATTTCCATATTTTGTGAATATTAACATACGACTATCCGAAGAACTAATTTAGTTCGATAGGACTAAATAAGAAAAAATATTAAGCATATTAATGAGATATGATAAAAGTCCAAGTGTAGTGTAGTTTAGTGTAAGTATAGAGAAAATCAAAAATAAGTTAAAAGTAATTTAAGTAAATATGAAACAAACTTGTATTAAAGATTCAATGAATACTGATTTATAACTTCTTGGTGTTTCCTAACTCGAACAAATTTCGAATCAGACACATTATTGGAATAAATTGAAATGAAATTTTTATAAAAATCATTTGCTCTATAACAATTGATTGCATCGTTCGTTGTTAATTGACCAAAGAAACGCCAGACAATACAACTGACAATTTAAAAATTTCGAATATGGGATGAGAATTGCAAACAATATATGTCTCTCGAGCGGTAAATAACAAAAGACGGTAGAACGGGTTTTATGAGAGTTTAAGCCGCCACTTTATGGGAAAGAAATTAAAACTTTGATTGAGCATGGTACTCATGCATGATGTTGACGATAACATCTTTCCTTCCTTGCCTTTTTAGAAAACCTTATTATCAATTTCTAAGACCTTTTATGGTTACTTTTTAATTTGAATTTGAAGATCTGAATATGTTCCTGCTGTTTTATGTTTAACCTGATACTAAATAATTGCATTAAGTTATAATTCTGTCTCTTTCTTTTAAACATAATATATTTCTCAAAAATAAAAGGAAGACTAAAAGCAAAACTTAAAGCTTGCTTTCCTATCGAAAATATTATGAACGCTATTATGAACTATTTTAGTGGCAAGGTTTTTCATCTCGATATCGAAATGGCCAGTTTCTAATTAACTATCAACAAACTGTGTTATAGTTTACAAACCCTTTCATTTTATAGTTTCTATTATTTGTTTTTAGTGTAAAAGTACAGAGAATTGATTTATCATAGAATTCATTGTTCATATATTGAACAAAAAGTTGATTATCTAAAACTTTAATGATAACCAAGATCAATCTACTTATTGCATAAATTATAGCTACATTAAAAATTATAACTTTAAATCTATTTCTCCTGTTGTTGACCATTAGAGACCATTTTTAACAATGACTTTTAATATCAGCGGTTAGAACACTCATAGGATTTTCTCTTTGTGGTACGTAGCTATATTTCTTAAGCGATTTGCATTATATAAAGCGTTCTTATCATTTTCTTTATTATATTCGCTTAAATTTATAAAAATGTAGACTTGCCACTTTCTAACTTAAACTTTCAGCCTTTATTGCTTAGTGATGCTTACTTTTATTATTTTACACAGTTAAAATCAAGCTTATTCTTTTACACATTTTAATTTCATGATGTCAATTTTTAAGCTAAACTAATATTATAAAGAGTTAAGAGTTAATATTATAAATATTAGAAAGATTGATTGGCATCGATTAAGTTTTAAAACAACTGCACCTATTTTGAAAATTCTTTCACCTATAGTAAGCTATAATTTGTAAAAGTCCATAGAAAATAGCTACTAGGAAATAAAATATTTAAAGATAATAATGAGTATTTAGATAATACATATTTATTACGCTCGTTTTTCTCCACGCCTAAAAAGTTCTGGAGATAAAGAAAGAAGTATATTCAAAAAATTATATTTATGATACCAATTTTTAGAAGTTTGACTTTAAAAATTTGTTTTATTAAATGATTGAAGGTTCTTAAAAATTCTTTATAAGGTTAATGTTACAATAAAACATTCATTATTATAGACGTTAGCACGTGTTCGTGTGTAACAGACTTTAACTATCACTTCACAGGTCGTGTGAACAAGATTACTCGACTCACCGTTATAGTAACAATAAAACTTAGTTTTTTTTAGTTGTTTGTTTAAGATATCTTTGTTGCTCGTCTAATCATTAACCGGTTAATCGAGTTCATAATGTTGTTAAATATTTATCAAGATTATTTTATAATACTTCAACTTTTTTATGATGCTGCGCTCATTAATTTTATATGATTTGGAAATTTTATTTAAAACTAGCTGTGCTTTCCACGGTTTCACCTACCGTGCTCTATTAAGGGTCATAGGTATATTAAAATAGCTTATAACCTTATTTGAGATTTAGAAAGTTTGGTTTAGAAAATTTGATTTAGACATTTCCGGATATCGATGCCTTATCGCAGACAACTTCATCTAATATTATTACAGATCATTAGAACACAATATCTACATTTAACGAACCATTACAAGATATAATTTATTTACTTGATTGACTAACAGCTCTTGGTGATCCCGGGATTAAAAACGAACATCATCAATTATGTTGTCAATATTATTACATATGGAATTGTATTCATTATTATGGTGTGATAAAAATTTGTCACCATCACCGAAATGGTATCAACAAATAAATGGGTAACAGATTTCCGTTATACTACGAATATATCGATAAATTAAAGCTTCATTATTATACTGACTTCTCTGACATATTTTTATTTAATATTTATTAAAAAAATATATGTTAGATTTATATAATTTTTTGAAATTATATTTAACTCATAAACTCGTAGATTGGTTTAGAAATTAACATGAACATTCTTGACCCAGAATAATATTTGGTTTTCGAAGTCGAGCTGCGTGTCCTATTTATTCAATTTACATAATTGGTTTTAGATATTTATTAATAATTTTCATGGAAATTTAATACTATAATACATAAATTATGTTTGAACTACAATATTTAAGTACCTAAGTTTTACATACGTTTAACATATAATACGCACCTTCTTCATCGGTGACAGAGTTGTCGTCTTCAAAGGACTTCGGCATTCTCAGTTGAAGGACGTGGTTATCCAAGAAATCGACCACATTATCCAAGATCCTTTCCTCCACCTGCAGTTCTCTCGCCTTAGGGTCATCAGGAAGTGGTTCGTATGAACGAGCTGATCGTGGACTGCCTGTTCTTGAGAAGGAAATACCATCGACGATATTCAACTCCTTTGACGTTGCTAGATTTTCTGTATACTTCATCGCCTTTTCCTGCAGAGGAAATATGTGGGTTACTCAATTATTCAATGTTAAAAAAAGAAAAGGGTTCATAAAAAGGAAACGTATAACATTAATTATGGCATGTAAGTGTTTAAACTTAATGATATCATCGACAGTCAATTAAAAAAAGAATAAGAATATTTGTAACACTGCATAGGTATTTAAAAAAATATATTAAATCTGTTGTTGTTGTATTATCTGGACCTACCACAATTATTTATTCAATATAATATATAACTCCAAAACTAAAAGCCTAACGTAATATCGGGTCAAGATTGACAAATAACTTAAATAGCCATAATAACCGCCTCGTTATAATAAACGACTTGCCAGACAGACAAGCTAACCGTTTTATTAAAGCATTCCGCATTTGAACAGGTGATGACACATTTTAAAACAGCTCAGGAATCGAACCTGGAGTTTCCAAATTTATGATATATCTAATTTTTTTTTCATTAAAATCACTCCTTATATCAATTACTAAAAGTCCCGGTAACACCAATCACATCACTAAAAACACAGCACTTCACTGCACACCTTTAGGCACATCAAGGTATCCGTTTCCACACAATCCCGGAGGGTCGATATGAACTTCTCCATTTCTCCATCCTCTTTGGAGGTGGGCATGGCTGCAGCAGCCGCCACCAGGCACAGTACCACGAACACTTTCATCTTCGATAACTAAAGACCAATTGTTGCTGACGCCTGTAAGCCGTTGAGTTTTATTTTGAGTCCCCCCCTCTCAATTTTCATATGTCACGCCTGTGCCGCACGTTCGTCAATATGTGACGAAATAGCAAACACTCGAGCTTAAAGCCTATCGTCAACGATATTAACACGCGTTCGCGACTTTTTTATGGTAATAAAGTATGTTAAGACGACACCATAAGGAGGTCGGTGAATTTTTGAAATTTTTGACGTGCCCGTAGAATTTTTTCGTACATCGGATTCCTTTTTGATAAAGTCGTTCTTAAGAGGAGGTCGATTTGAATTATCGTTACGGAAACGAGAATATTTTCACATATTTGGATTTCTTTTGAACTGGAAACTAAAGGGCACTTGGTTGAGTGGGTGGTTCGATTTCCGAGAAATAAGAAACAAAAGGTCGTAATAGATACCTGTGTTTTATATTTATAGCATTTAAAAGTTCTATAAAACTTATAATAGAAACTGTTTATTATTTGATAATTTCCTATGGTGATCTATATCAAAATGATGTAGTTTTATACGATGACGCATCACTTACACCGTTTGCAATTTCTTACGTGACTAATGTGTATACTTGCAGTTTATAACAGAAAATGGTAGATATCTCTTAGAAACTCGTTCAGTGCTTAAAATGTTTATAGCAAACTTAGAATAAATTAGGTACTTCTGAGACATATTTACAATTTTAACGTAGTAATATCATTCTGGAGATAATGTTAAAAAGGATTATTGAAAGCGCTTTCTAAAATAATTTTTTTAAAACATTGATTCAAGTACAAACAACCAATTTTCTATACATTTTATTGACCATTTGTATTCCGTTATTTTGTTTATTTGAAAACGCCACGGCTAGCGAAAGTGCCTGTAGTAAAATAGTGTATCTCCATAGAATGTAAACTGCTGAATTATTGACATATTACCGTCTCGGAACTACGAGGAGAGACTGTGACGTACAACCTTTTGTTACATTCTGTTATATAATTTTTGAGTTTCTTTGATTATATGAATTATTTATTTTACAGATGAGGATGTTACGCAATAATTGTCATGTAAAGTCCCTTGAGTCATGAATAATTCAAATATTTGTTCCGTATTAGGTGTTTGGAGTGTTTTTGTTTGAGGAAGAGTTTTGTGTAGGTGGTAGTTTTTAGAATCGAGAAAGTGATGGTAGATAAGTACTTCAGTTACATAGAAATAATTTTCGAAAAAAATATATATGAGTTCACTAAATGGAGCCAAGGATGCTGTTAAAAGTATATATATACCTATAGAACTTGTGCGTAGACGTAATTAATGTTTGTATTTGTTTACAGCAATATTAAAATTATAACATAATTGTGACCCTAAAAACTGTCCTCAAAGTTTAAACTATGAAAAGTTGAAACAATAATCTTTTGTTTCTAACCAAAAAGCCTTGACAATCAATAAATCAATGATGCTTGTCCTCTTAAGATATAATACGGCGTAATGACACCATACAACACTAAACAATGATATTTAAATCGGAGAGAGTGCATTGCACATATTCATTCGGTTTGACAGGAAAGTGTTAGGATAATATAGCTCTTAATACTTAAGTAAGAAGGTTATAAATTGAGAAAGAGCATATTCTGTATAGTTTTCTAGATAAAGTTGGTTGCAACTGTTCTCCGGGAGAACAGTTGCACCATATGAATGGTAAATACGAAGGGAAATTTTCTCGGGTAACTTTAATGATTTATGAGATGTAGTTGGTATTTCCTTAACTGGTGTGCTTAACATTTTCTAAGACTCCTTTGTGTTAATTTTGGCGGTGAATGTTGCATGAAAACAAACTGCTTTGCATGTAATCATCGCTGTATGATATAAGCTTAACTAAATTCTAAAAGGAGTAGTTCTCGATTCAATCAAAAGCTATTTTATTTGATGTCATAGCTGTAACCTCAAAGCAGGTATGTTTCCCTGGCTACGTTTGACATTTTTCTGATGTAAAACTATGGTACCAAACGTGATATCTGAGTCTAAATGTGGTAATAAATAAATAATCAGCAGAAAAAATACCTCGTAGGTCAGACATTAGGAACAGCTACCTCTCATTACAAAATCTATGAAAGCAATAATCCACAAGATGAAATTTAATTTGATATACATTTTTTATGCTAAAATCCAAAATGCTATAGATACCCAAAATAAAGAAACTCAAGGCACACCAAGATTCGATGGTGAATAATAACACAATCGACAAAAACCTTGTTTTGGCTTAGGATTATCTGTACTTACATATATATTTAACAACACAATAAATACTGAAATGAATCCCGAGCATTGAACAAAGTCTAACATTATTTTTGTAATTGGTAAACACTGCCCTATCAGCGTCATATCTTATATATATAAACAAACTGCTAACATTCTAAATTTCAGGTCAAGTAATATTCCAATGACTATAGATTTATGTAAGAAACATCACTTTTAAGCTCGCAAAAACCTTCGAATGATAGCTGACATTATTGAAAATAGCCTATTGATTGCCCCGAGCTTCTCTTAATGCTTTAACGTTCGAAGAAAAATCCATCATTCTTTTAAGCCAATAAATAGTCCTGAATCAAACACCAATTATAGAAACAATACTTTTTGACTCCACGTAGGCAAGTGCTTCAACAGTTTGAGTCTGATAAAACTGATACGGATTTATTCAGTTCAAGTTGTAACTCGGCAAGACGACTTATTGTAAAATTACTCACTTAACCGAAAGGATTTTTATTGCTTTTTCTATTATTACATAATTTGTAAGCACTATTCTAATATTATCTTCTAATGACTATTGATCAACCTATGAAAATAAAAATAGACGGATCGAAAGAACACGAAACGTACAACAGCCCATCGAGCAAGCAGGTTTTCGTACAGACTCAGTGATCGGCCGCATTCACGTAGTGTGTCAAATTTTAGAGTACGTAACAAGTACACGCTTACGACTATATTGGATTTGTCGATTACATCAAAGCATCCCATATAGACCAGAATAAAGACTTTATCTACTTATCTTGGAATCTGAGCAATAAATGTGGTGTTATCTAATCTAATCATATATTCAAAAAACCGAAGTAAAAATACACCGTAGGCTTTATAGAATAGTTTACTTCCTTCGTTGAGGGAACAGCGTGACGGGCTAGCTACAAGATAACAAACGTTGAAGAAAAAACGAGTTTATACATTTTCCTTGCGCTACGCCATCTAGTTTATATACGATGAACTACTAATCAACCATGTTCGGACATACGCGCAACTTATATACGAAAATAAAAATACTAGGTATATTCAAACATGTAATCAACAAATATAATATCTTTTGTCGAACCAGAAAATAACAAATTAAATTTTATATCAATAAAGACATCTAGCTGTATATAGTAGAACTTTTTCCTCAAGGCCAATGAAGCAACTATCCAAGCATAATATGAGCTTGTAAGTACAGCCACCGCAAAGCACTGTTTGCCATTAATTTATTATATTGCCATTTTGACTACATTCTTTCTTACAAATGTAATTTTGTTGCTTTTTGTAGTTTAAGCTAAAAACTACAAATAATTCTGTTGCACGAACTAAACTATTAGTTTTCATTTTGTTAACCTGCTTTTTTTTTAATTTTGAAAGGAAAGGTAGCAGACATTAAGTTTACATTTGTTATCCAGAGTTTAATCACATTTTTTTAATTATTATATTTCACTATGCAATAATGTTAAAACAAACCTAAATTAAAATTTGTATATAAATATATAATATGTAATTTGCTTTTCAATGTCAGTACCTTATGTTATGCAATTGGATTAAAAAAAATTTAAAAGTTGTTTTGTTTAATTTCATTTGATATCTATGATATGTAAAAAATACTTATAAACTGACTTGTCTTACAGTCAGTTGCACAAACGTCGATTAAAATTATTATTTTTGTAGGCTGGTACTTTATTCAAATTATCTCTAACCAAGTATAAAGTATATATTAATCGATAGAGGGTAAATAAATCGTACTCATCATCATTTTGTTTTTATTTTAAGACGCCACCATCTGATTTGAACATTATTTAGTTGATATTTTAAAATTTATGTAGCAACACTTAAGTGCATTAAGAAAAAATATGGCAACCCCATCCCTAAGTTACGTTCTAATTTATGCTGTGAATCAATCTATTTGGACAATGTGGAAATAATATTTTTATTTGCTAACATTTTAAATAAATCGAAGCTCGTCTACGCAGGTTAGGCCCGGTTTGAGTCTATTCAGTGCGTGGCTTATTATAATAAACATATAGTAAACAAATTATGAATTCGATTTTCACAATATTGCTTGCTATATGATTCGTGTTCTAGGGACGCTAAGTTATTATAAGGTGCTTTGGGGTAATACACAAAACAGGCAGATTCTGGATGCCTGAAAGTGACGAATTAACAACAAATCAGGCATTTTGTGTCAGTAAAGTTGACTATTAAACAGGTTTTTACTGGATAAAAAACTTTCAATTACAACAAACATATTGCTTTTTATTCTTAATACAAAATCATAACAATGCTTTTGGCTGTTATTATTTCTTATAACAGCCAAAAGCATTGTTATTGATTTTAGATTTTAGTCAACAGCGTAGCAGTCGAAATCTGACTTACTTGTTATTACGGGTTCTTGTATGAGGCCTCTTTTGCCTAGGTCTTATTATCAATATACACCTACTTTTATATGATAGTTATTATTTGTTGTAAAGTACTATGCAGTCTCTAGGTGCGGCATGCACCTCAGCCTAGAAAATGAAATTGTTTATTCCACGAAGTACGTGATATATCAAAAATTGTTTTATGAATACGGACCTTAGTTAGACGTGATATGACCATGATATAATCACTGTATATATTGCCCGCTAAAGGCTATGAAGGCCATAATCAGAATTATTTCACTTTGAAAAACCTTAGCAGTAGTATATCCAAAAAATGTACGAGTATGTACTTCAATATATCCCTTGTATCGTTTTAACATAATTAGCGACTCTTAATATAATTTACAAAATAAAACCCAATTTTTAACATTCAGTTCTTTATTTGTACGATTGATTTTGTTTAAAAAAAATACATACTTATAAAATTATAAAAATAACGTAAGATTGAGGAGTTATTATACCCAAATAAATACATATAAAACTTAGTACTCTTAACATTTTACATGCATACAAACGTACATACATATATATATTTAGACAAATTATAATAAATATATAAATACGAGTGAAAAAATAACATGCTTATAATGTTAATTAATATACTTAAATAAAAATATCACAATTAATTCTTAAATCATATTAATAATGAAATAAATCAAATAAAAAAGGTTAAAGCTTTTCCGATAAGTATAAAAGACTTAAAATAATGGGACTAGATAGTACAAAATAAAATCAAGAAGTAAATACACTACATCTCGAATAAATAAAAATTGTATGGAATACATACACAAATACGGATACCGTATGGGGTGTGAAATAAAATACTAATATAGTACAACACAATGGAAGGATCATACAAACTTAGAACAGTATTTTTTAAAAACAACAACAAATATTCCCGCTGATCTTTCATCCCTTACAAAGAGACGTCGTTCGTTAAACATTAAATTAAAAATAAATAGTCTTAAACCTATCAAATAAATACAGTATACACTTGTAATTGACAACTGCCGCGATTCTATTTTTACATTATTTATAGTGGAACTAGAATGCTACCCTGAGGGATCTTATAGACTTAATCAGTCTTAATATGAGCAGCGTACGCTAAATTTTGAGCATCATCAATTGATCTGCCCCAGCCATGTCCACTGCTAGCGTAGTGTTCCTCGTGGTGAGGATGAGCGACTACCTCGTAGCTAGTCTCATGGTGTTTACTCGCTAGGAGTTTCTTCAAGGCAATGATACCAGCGACCAGAAGGGAAACCTTGGCAAGGAGCAGGGCTTTAGCAGCAGCGAAGGCGATGATACCCAAGAACAGAGGGATAAGGGCAGTGATCTTCAATTTAGCGAGTGCCAGAAGAGGGAGGAGCTGCTTAATCTTCTTTTTCTTACCACGAGCTGTAATATAAACAAGAAATATCGGTTAGTCTGTTTAAAAAAATAAAAATAAAAAAATTTCAACCAAGTTTTTTTCGATGAAGTAAACTATTATGTGTTTGTGACAACAAAAGATCAATGTCATCATGATCGTCATCGAAATATGTTACTAAGACGTCAATAAAGTTTTTCCAGTTATTTGGATATTGAAATAAAACTACTAATCAATTCTCACTGAAATATAAATTAGATCACATAAAATAATTATTTTTGAAGTCTGATGAAATAGGCAATAATTGACTCAGTATTTCTCCTTAAAATTTCTAAAACTGTAGCGTCTAAAATTTTCATAGGTAAAGATATTGATCTTTACCTATAGAATACAGGAAATCCTATATGAAGGCTATGGTTTTTTGTTCAATATAATATTTTCAGTACAAAGCTTCACATAAACTTATAATCAGTTTTTTTAGTAATGAGTTAGTGTCGGAATTGGGTGCATTAGTTTTATCATTGATAATTTTATGAGTTTAAGTTTACTACGTAAGTTTACCGAATATCTATGGAACACTCTGTGCACGATCTTTGTTTTGATTAATTTTCTAAACCCAAAGATTTTTAACATGATTCTCCTATCCCCAATTCTTAATCAGTCTACTATAAGGTAAGCTTTATGTTATTTATGAACCATAACAAATAGATATACAGTAGATACAAGAAATTTCGTAGCATCTGTCTTTTTTAAACAATATAGGTAATTTTTAACGTATTAGCAATGGTTTTACATGACAATCAAAACCGCAATCGAAATACATTTTAAGTAAAATTAAAAATTATTCGCTGCTATGAGATATCTTTTCGTAGTTTTTGTTTTGTTTAACTGATTAATCTCGCTTTATCACTAGGTCCATTCAAGCAAGTACAATTACCTACTTACGCTTGTAACCGAGAAATGATCTCGCGTGATTTTTAATTGTGCAGAAGTTTTTTTTGTCGATATTTGTACAGTTTCTGGTTGAAAAACGAGGTGCTCCTGTATTATTAGAACCCGTTTGATTCACTAACCGTGCACAGTTATTGTAGTGCCCGATGTTATCATGACGTTAAGCATGATCTAGTAAACATATTATATTATATATATAATTTCAATCAATTCGCTGTTTGAAAAATATGTTTAGGTATAATTAGTAGCTCTTATTCATTGAAAATCAAAATTAATTCTCAGAATAGGCTATGATATCAATCAATTGGACATCCCATTTCCGGAGAGAAAAGTGTAAGTTTCTAAAATAATGGTAATAGTAAGAAATTTATTAAAGTACCTAAAATGTTATAGTTAAATTGAGATCAATATTTCCGAATCGTTAGACTATCTTCGTTATACATGAAAACATTATCAATATCGCAATACATATTGTAATTGAGAAAAGAATAAGATATTTTTAAATTATTCACTAACCTAATTCAAAAGAAAAATGGAACAGTCGCATGTAGAGAAAGAACTAACGTTAAAATGAAACTTGAGCGACTCGGTCACATGATATCCCCGTAGGAAAGTGTCAAGAATATAAAATTATTCGTGAACATGTTCTGCATTTAAAGATATAATGCTGATATTGTAAGCAATGAGGTTGTTTCTTTTATATAAACTATTTTAAGATGATGATTAAGCTTCTCTGTGGAAAGTTTATTGTCATTGTGTTTACTTTAAATGCAACTATGCGTCATCCTAGCGCATATCGGCGGTCATTGACATTGTAAGAAAAATCGAAGACGAAATCAGCTCTTTATAGTTTGATTGGAAAGGTAATTCAACTTTCTTTAAAGAAGATGCTTGAGAGTGTCTTGTTAGGGTTCGATTTCACGACTGGCTCGGACATAGCATAACTGGTTTCTGGAAAGTTCACCCGGCGCAGAAGGACCTTACAAAACTTGTCTAATGGCCATACCAGGAATGTAAGTGCCACTTTCTTGACCCAGTAGCGAGTGTTGTCTGATAATTATATACGTTTATATGCGTACGACGCACTGTAAGGAAATGAATGTAATTACTCGTGGTTGAGTTTATGATAACAAAGTAAATGACACTAATATTTTGATTACTATTATTCTGATACTAGTATTCTGATGATTATGAGTGAAAAAGCTTGATTGATAACTTTTATTATAGAAAAATATTTTGTTTTTGCATAAAATTTACATATCAGTTGATTTTAACGTTAAAATAAGACATATTTGAATTAGCTGCTTATTAAAACTTATAGCCAACAAGCACGTTAGGTTATATGCCTGGTTTTTTTTTTTTCATTTGATGCATTAAATGTTTTATAATGGAAAACGAATTCAAAAACAACATTGTTAAACTATGTATATTTCAACAAAGAAACCATTTAAAATGTCATAAAATTCATGTCACGTTTACAACTCGGAAGCAAGTATTAAAATAGATTGAGTTCAATTACAAAGAAGCTAGTTAAGTAGCAGGTTGAGTTAAATAATTGCCGTTGTAACAAGTTTACGGTGAAACAAGTTCATAAGTAGAATACTTGTAAATTTTATGAGGTGATGAGGTTTTCACTTGTAGCACTTAACGTTTACTTGATAATCTTGTTAAAGATTTATTTTAACTTACTGGCGGTTAGACGCACAAACGTTCATTAAGATAAAATGACGTTTTTAAGCTCTAATGAATCAAATTTGTATCGGTTATGTTGCTTTAAACTAATTACAATTTTAATGGACCTTTGTACAACTGTCTGAATTATCATAAAATCTGTTAATATCAGTGAAAAAATAACAACTTTGTTAAAATTTTAAATAATTCAATTAATTGAATAAGATTTGCAATCGGCGGAAACAAAGCGACGAAAGCTGTTCTTATCAATTCATTAAATAATGTAATATAATGTAATGAAAGATATTACTTTCAACTTGTTAAAGTTACTTGAAGTTTTCAATTTAATATTTATATGACGTTTTTCGACATTCTCATTCAAACGAACAAAATTAATAAATGCAAATTAAAGCAGCCTCAGTCAATATTATTAATAAAATATATTAATGATATTTGAATTAGTTAAAGTTTGGTCTGTCATATAAAAGTAAAAGTGTACGTTATAAATGATAAAAGACCACCAATTTTATATTACGAGTCAAATTATCTTAAAGCCACAAATTAACGATTTGCTCCATTTGCTCAGACAATATTGTTTTATAAATGAGCTTCAACTCTGTATTATTTGCTTTCTTTTCGATAACGATTTGAACAAATTTGTTATAATATCTGCACTTGTGACTGTATGTATTCCGTTTAATTTAAAAGCAGCTCACTATAAAATTTGTAATTAATTATGAAAATATTAATATATATAATATTAATCTCCCTTTATCTCATATTAAACTTTTTTGCGAATTTGAATATGAGTTTTTACTAATTGATTAATCCAGTTTCATTAAATTTTACTGTAACGCTATTACTGTAATTAAGATCAGTGACAAAAACATTAAATTAAAGGTCTGCTAAGTGGAAATGTATATAATAATAAAAATATATATTCACCTTCTTCGAGTGACCTCTTCATGCCCTCAACTGCAGACGACGGCAACCTGAACTGGATGACATGATTCTCCAAGAAGTCTGCAGCTGTGTCTACTAGTCGTGACTCCACCTGCGCCTCCCTAGCCTTAGGCTCTTCCGACAAAGGCTCCAAGGCTCTCGCGGACCTTGGAGACCCAGTGCCGATAAGTGTAACCCCATCAGCCAAGTTCATCTCCCTCGACGACGCAATGCTTTCGGCGTACTTCAATGCTTTCTCCTGCAATCAAAATATATAGACTTAGATCACATTCATAGTCACAAACACTGGTTTTGATCACGTCACTTCACAATTCCCACCTTCAAACATAAGGAAACGTCCCCATCCACGCACTCTTTGACGACCCCAATCACTGAACCCACTAATCCAGGATCGTTTGCTTCTTTGTCGACAGCAGGCATAGCCTGCGCCGCCGCAAGCAAAAATAGGGTAGCAACGTAACGCCTCATATCGTCTGTCTAACTACCCCTAAGAAAGCTTAACACAAAATGTAGCGACGCTGTATAAGACGGGCTATTTTAAGCCTCCCACCCCACTACCGCGCGGCGAAGAAAAGCGAGCCCGAAAACGACCGATTAAACTGGTACCAACAAAATTATATTATCATAATGAGAGTAGTTGCGTGTACGCAAGTTTTTCGGGGTTCATTCACACTATCGTCAGTGTTTCATGTGCGTGTGCAGATGTGTGCGTAGTAGCAGATCAATGGTTGGTCGGAAGTCGCATCGCGGGCTGCGTGTTGCGTAATTCAACGGTGCGAATACGTTAGAAGTTATAATCTGAATTGGAAACCTCGTTTTTATTTGAAATAAATATATTCAGATTTCTCTTTTTTTATTATTACGTAACAAGCTTTTTATTGTAATACAATAATGGCTTTATAAGTTGAATAAACATATCTGATTTAGACCTATTAGTAACAAGCAGTTTATTCATATGCTTATTCACATAAGTGAAAGAATTTTCAAAATCTGTCCAGTATTTTCGGATCCAATCAATCGAAACTCAATAATATTGTTTAGTTTAAGGAAGAAAATAAAGTTAATAGTATTATAATTACACAAACATACATGAAACAATTTTATTACTAAGCTTTAAGTGCTCTTTTAACTAATAAAATATTGTGTGATTAAGGAATAAAAGTTGAGAAAAAATTAAGGATACAAATGAAATTGTTGCAACTTTTTTTTAATATAAATATGGTGAAAAGATCATAAAGACTGATTCGTCATATGACGACATTCCATTCGTCCAAATATTCCTAGTGTAACTGTACGAATATTGCATTAAGAGTTTGGTGAACTTAAAGGATGTAAGGAAGTCAACAAAACAAAGTCTTTACTGACAATTTTGATAGAATATGCACATCAAATACTTTGTCCATAAGAATTATGTTTAGTATCAAATCAAAAAATGCTATCTGTAATATTTTATCTTGCACTTTGGTTTTTAAAATAATAAAATAAAGACGTAAAAGTCCTCTAGTTGTAAAGTCTATTTGATATATGAATTAAAATATTGATCTAGATAATACAAAAAAACCAGAAAGGCGACATCTTTCTTATAAGCAAAGCTTACCATACTTTGAGATTACAATTTGAATCTCACATTAGGTTGTCTATTGTAAGTTGATCCACATATTTTCCAGACGTCTGAATCTTGAATTTTCGGTGTAAAAATGTAATATTTCATAAGAATTGTTAAATTTGTCTAAACAAAATTGATTACGGATATTTAAATATTCAATTATGATTTATTGCACAATTAAATATTCGACATGTTTTAATTAATAACTTAATAGAAATTAAATGATTTTTAATTCAGAGGTTTTAAAGATTTTATGAATTCCCGTAAATAACTATGATAAACCCATTTGTAGTGTATAGAAATTGACAAAAATTGACAAAAATTGACAAGTATCCCTTTTAGAGTTTCCCCAATACTACTAAATTAGATTATTTACGCTTTAAACATATTAATAAGCTATGAAATTTAAACCTACGCTAATTAGAACTTTTAATTATGGTTTATTATTATTGAGAGTACATGCCATTTCCTTGATGTTAAATAAATCGATTGTTACGTATCTGTAGTTATGAAAAGAAAACTTTTTAATTTGTTAACCAACTATTTTCATGGCAAAAATATTCAATAGTTTAAAATAAAAAAAAAACTATTGTAACTGGTGACGAGTTCTAGTTGCGTAGCTTTTCTTTACTGAGTCCCAATCACATTGTAAACAGTGAGAAGATGTAAAGAGAATAAACGACAAATTTAAAGTTATTTCCCATAGCAAAACAATGGTCAATAATCACCAGCTTATGGCTACCTTTGTATTGTTTATCCCTTGAAATTACTTGCATTAGAAATCTTAAAGTTTATACTTATCATTACGGTACAATTTAAATTCTGAATATATTTTTTAAACGATAATATCCAATATACATATCGTTGCAGATGATAAATTTATCAAATAAAATAACGATTGCATTATTTTAAAATAATAAGTACTATAAAAATGGCTAAGCTACGTATAAATAATGCATTCCACATTCCATCATACTGACTTCTATTTGAACACCAACAAATAAACCAGGCTAAGATTTACTTTCTTAAAAAAACAACCAACAGCATGCTCTGGCTGACATAACAACTTTTTTGAAGGCCTTCTTTCTTTTATTCGTGTTTTCCTTTTTCAAACGTCATTACCACGCTGTCTATTTCTTTTTCTACTTACATAACTTTTGTAGGTCATTACCAGTCTAATGGTAAGTGTTACGGCCTCTTTGATCTTTCATGAAGATCCGGACTTTTTGGATTGTATAATATTTGATTTGTTATTCTATATTCGGAGAATTTTGTTTTCTATATCACTTTTAATGTTATAATTATAAAAAATAAGTGTGAGACTGTTGTTTATTAAGTGATTTTAGTGGCATCGAGCTTTATATACGAGTTTCCATAAATACATAAAAGTAGGGTACATAATGGTATGAAGGTACAAACTAAAGAAGTCTAAAACTATGATTTTCATAGCATAAGAATTTGATATTAAAGGGAAATGCAGTGAGATATAAAACGAACCTGTAACAGACTACATTAATTGTGACTATTAGGGAGAATCTATGTTATTAATATTATAAAGAGAAAAGATTAGATTGATTGTTTGCATTAAATAGTCTTCGAAATAACTATTTATAATTAGGTAGGCTATAATTTAGGCGAGCCAAGAGTCATTTCATCCCAAAAAACTAGTAAAACTACTTACACATCATCCGTCAGATATTACAAATCATCGGGTATTCTCACGGAAAAAATTTTTGATTAATTTTAAAATAAACATATTCACGACAAAAAAATTGTGTCATAACTTTCGCTTTATTCCAAATATTGGTGTTACTCAACGTTTCTTTAGAAGCATGTAGGATATTATTATTCGCGACAAAGGTACACCAACTCATACATTATTCAAATGGACTTGTGAAAAAAAATTTGTACGCACAATGCAATTATGTCAACGCTCAAGGAATGTGTGTAAGTGTGCTAGAGGATTATGTGTCATTTCGTTCATATCGTTAATACGAAAATATGGTTGTTGCTGAAAATCACCTAAAAGTATATATATAAGCATAGGAAGGATTTGTCCTTTGTCGGCAACATTAGTGTACCATAGACTATCATTAAAGCAAACGGCTGGCAGACAGCATGTTTTAATAAAACATTCATTTCGTAAAAATTTTCCAACTCATTTGGCTGAATCCCGCACACGGACCGAAGCAGAGCTTAGCTAATCTCAGTTGTATGTTAAGTAGGTATGAGGGATTATTTGGACGAAATTAAGTCTACAAGTTGTCTTAACTTCGTTATTTTAGCTCTATCTCAAACATGTTATCTAAAGCTTCTTTGAGCTTCAGTAGATGTTAATTTATTAAATCAGGCTATATTTCCCATTTTCAACACCCAGAAATATGTAATCGACCCGTGCTGATGGCCTGTCCTTTCTCTCTACATCTATTTTTGCAGCAGTGAAGGTATTATTGTGGCTGATGATAATAAGGGTAATAGTTGGAGACGTTGAGAGAAACATACTCGTATGAACTAGGAATTCGAACAAGTATAAGTTTAGTCCATGCAAAGCCGGGACATAAAGTCTCAAATATATTTGCCTCATTTTTATAAACAAAAAAGACCAGGAAATATTTTGCTGGTGCTTAAATAACGGTACTTTACAGGTTTTCAAACCGCTCGTCTGGTTTGCGATATACATTGGTTCGCTGACCCCGGTGTTCAGTGTTTTGGCAATTCGATGCATTTTTTATCGCTAAAACGATTACAATATTAATACTGGATTTGTTTTTTCTAAGTTCGATAATAATTGAGAGAATTGTAGTAGCCTGTTATTAGCGCCGCTATCTATTTATAATCCATGTATTAACATACGTATTTAATTGTAATAATTGAAATATTTTTCATATCCTTACTTGTAGTAATTCTCTCAAAATTTTCAACTAAAACATAGAAAGCTACATTACCGAGGATATATTCATGATTCTGCATTCTATTAGACATTCTGTATTACTTTTGTAAAGTTTCTTATTTAGTAATGAAAAGCAGAATCACGATTATACCCTCAGTTCAGTAAGTAAGCCTCAATCAGTTTCATCTAGAAATCTATTAACCGGACGTTAGAACAACAAACAGACGTTTTCATCCATAATACTGCTAATTCATTTAACCAAGACACTGACATATTCATAAATATATTCGCTTTCCCTTCAATACAGATGTCAGGTTGTATTGGAAAACTGAAAGTGACCACGCTCAGCTCTCTCATAGTCATAATATACTTATGACTTGCTACTGGACACAACTTATATGATCTAATGTCAGTCAAGTAAGCAAAGTGTTACAACAAATATAGTTGAATGTTTCTTAAAGTAGGCATGTAAATTAACGTATACAGCAGTACACCGTACATAAAAAATAAAAAATAAAATCTGTAACCGATTTAAAACTGAAATAGTTCGGTGTCTGAAGGTCAATGCATACCTGACGGAAAATGCGTCGCGTATGATCGGCCCTATAGCTTCAAAACTGCTAAATATACAATCTTACAGACTAACAACCAGTTTCACAAACGTCCATTAAATTTATCATTAGTTTAAAGCGACATTACCTATTCAAATTTGACATCCATTAGAGCTTAAAGACGCCATTAAACCTTAATGGACGGTTGTGCAACTAACCGTAACTCACGCATACTTCTATTGATACACTCGACGAATCTTTCATCAGATGTACACGTTTTAGTGGAACGAGGATTTTCCGACCACTCTGCAGTGCTAAGTCCCTCATTCTTCAATAAAATAACAGCGACAACTTATAGAAATATATAAATATCGGCCAATTTATGGGAATATCCTTAAAATGAATTTGGCATTAGATTTGCCATTATTTTAAGATTGTTCGTGTTTATGATATTAACTTTGTTTTAATTCAAATATAAAATAACTCTATGTATTATTATTTCATATATAATCGGGTATCAAATAAAAACTATCATGGCGTAACCAACAGTTTATTGATAACAATGGGTTATAAATTAAGTTTTAATAAATTAATAAGTTGACTTGCATTGTACACATTAAATTAGATAAACAGTAATTAAATAATTATTATTATGCATATTTACATTATATTCAATGAGCACCATATTTCAACTATACTTTATTATATTAAGATAATAGGAAATAAATATGAGATCAGTCTTATTAGAAATTTGATATTATATACAATCAATTATATTTATAATAAATTATTATTTCATATAATATTATCAACAGTAATGTATAAATAAATTATGATCGGGAAACGTAAATGCCGTTATATTTACTTTATGTATAATTATGTACAATATTATATTAAATTTATGCATATATCATATAATAAATAAATATAATCTTTTATTTATATATTAAAGAAATAAATACAAATTGAGTACGTATATTAAATTTTAAAAACAATATCAAAAATATATATATAATATTATTTTGTACACATACTTTTGTATATTAAATAAATATATCAAATAAGAAAAAAATACATAGAATTTAAATAAACAGATACGGTTATATATAAAACCAAAATGTTACATATAATTATAACAAACATATAAATATATTAAAGCAAATTCCAAAGGCTCATTCTATTGTACACAATAAATAATAATTATAATTATAAAATACACCTACTTATAATTTTTCTGTTGGTATTGCTTTACAAAAATGTAAGTAAAAAAGTTTAAATATTATTTCAATGCAATTTTCATTAAGAATATAGGACAATCAAGTAAAGATATACTAAGAGTTAATTTACAATATCGATGATCCATTTGTCAAAGGCCCCTTTTTCGTTAATACGTCATAACAATTTCATAATACTGACCATATAATGCACTTTTATTATCCGCTTCCGCAACCATCTTTATCCCACCACAATATGTCGGTACTATGTCACTGTATATTGTAACACTTCTAGTAAATAACAGTTAGGAGAACATCAACTTATGTTCTATTATATTTCGTCATAAATTATTATTTATAAAATTGGTGGGTGATGTAGCTATTGGGGTTTGGCGTACGCGTTGTACGCCATGTCTTGGGCTTTGATTGACCTGGAATAAAATTAAATAATAGTTAATTAATATACAAAAAAAAAAAAAAAACAAAATTGTAGATATAATTTTCTCAAACAATTAGAAGTGACTCAGAATGTTATCATATAACTTCTCTTTAACACTGCAGCGTGCATGGTTCAAAATACTGAAAGATTACTTATAATTACATCTATCAGTCAATGTCATAAGATCATAGTACCTTTTGTATTACAAAGAAATATTAGACAACATCGCATACATTTCTCAGGTTCCAAGATGAGTAGCTAAATCCCTAGTTTTATGGAATATTTGGGACAATAAAGGAACCACAACATCCAAGACAATGTATATGTATATATTCATGACAATATTTTCTACATTGACCCGACCGGAAATTTATTGATACATGAATCAATAGAAAAATAAATCAAGCGACATTATAATTAACTGCTATTATCGATTAATAATGTTATAATCTCTATATTTTTGTAAATATAAGAATTTGCAAAGTGACTTTTTAAATATGACGATCATTTTAAGTTAATGTTGTTTGAACGGTTTGAACAGAATTTACTTAAGCCTTGTTTACAAAAGTCAAATAAAGAATTGCTCATTCACATTTTAAAGTAAGCCTCTAAAATATGAAAGATATTTCATGTTTTGGTGCATTTAGCATGCCATGTTTTCTCAAGGTCCGGATGTGGACGATTTCAAAGCGTTTGAGATCGACTTTCCCGACAAAGTCATGGGTACCAGACAGGTATTTAATCATGTTACTTTAATTGGTACTGCTAAGCAACGACTTGTGTGGGTAAAACATTCTAATTTGTCAGAACGTGGTGAAAAGAAAACCTTGTCAAGTTATGTTATGGAATTAAAGATTTCTTTTATGCTATTTCACGAAGCTATAGAAAGAAATAAATAATATTTCTACTGATTATCTCAAACAGTACAGAGGATGTTGTTATTTTATAATATTGGTTGTTTAGTTTGATATATAGGATACACCAGGCGAAACGCAGCGATGACAATTTTTTATCTCTTTGTAGAAGTAAAAAGAAGATCACAATTAAAAAAGACTATAGAACAGGTTCACGAAATCACACTCGATCACACATAATAATATTCAATACATTTAGAGAATTCTAAGAGATGCTTTGTGCTTTCCTGAAATTAGGAATAGGGATGTAATGATATATCGGAAAATCGACGAATCGAATATCAATAACTGGACGCCCAAATATATCGATATCAGAGAAGCAACGATATTGAGCAGCTCGATGGCGCAATTGCTAGCTTCTGCGATATGATTATTAAGCAACTGTCGCAAAGGCTGGTCATAGCATGGGTGACTAAAAATGTATTATATCGAACTCCTCCGTACTTCGGAGGCACGTTAAGCAGTAAGTATCGGCTGCATTCGTTAATACCCGCCAATCCGCACTGGGCTAGAGCGTGGTGGGTCTAGGCCCATTCTCCCTATTCTAATTACTACTACTAATTTTATTCGATTCAATTGAATTCCATCTATAGGGAAGGCCTGTGCTCCAGCAACAAATATTAATAGGCTGGTGATGATGAACAATATCGAAAATACCAACATACTCGTATTATAACCTAATGTCGAATGAAATCCAAAAAGTAAATGTATTTCCGCTGACCATATTTTAACGTCCAACGGCTGATCTAGTTCTAGAAGTTATATAATATTGTAATTAGTACTTTATTTCATAATACTGTGTTTTTCCTAATCCAATGCAAATCTATTTAAAATGGCAATGAGACATATTCCCATTGTAATCCATGCATTCTGAGCGCCTTTTTTCAAAAGCAGGAACCACCATTATACGAAGTGAGAACAGTAGACATATTGTCTAATTTAATAATCTATCGGAATCCCTTCAAAAATATGGCGATTGCGGCACTTCTATTTAGAAAAATAGCCACGGTAATCTATCCATTAATACTATTATAAACAAACCTGCTCCATCCAGAACCTCCATGAGCAGCAGACGAGACGACGACTTCATGTGCCTCGCCACCGCCAGCCGGTGATAACAGCTTCTTCAATCCGATGATACCAGCTAACACCAGAGCCAGCTTGGAAACGATAAGGGCTTTTCCAGCGAGCAAAGCTAATGCTCCGAAGGCTAGAGGAACCAGCATTCCTCCTATCAGCAGTGGGATGGCCAGGAGCGGAGCGAGCTTCTTCCTCTTGCTACGACCTTCTGTGCTTTGTAGGTCTGAACTGCTTGGGAATTTGACCTAGAATTTAAGATTTTCTATTTTAGAGTGCAAGATTATTAATTGAGTAGGTTCTATCATAAATAGATTTATATTATAGTACCCTAAATAAAATATAGATATACATTCTTTTAAATGCAAATGTAATGTATTCAAACATGACTCGATCATAAATACTCGTGCCACAATCATAAAAGATGCCTTTTATAAACGATAATTAAGAACGATAAACTAAATGAAAAGTAAATAACTATCTAATTATAATTAATATGACGTGAAAACGAATTTTAAAAAAGAGGTAATTACTGGTCATTCTTTGGTAACACGCAAGAGATACTATGAGCAAACATGAATCAGGAAAACAAAGTTTAATTTCCTAGTTTTCTTTCGCCTAATCCACGAATGTATTAGCTGTGCAATTTTTTAGGAAAGACAACACAGTATAAAAACCGTACCATACAATGCCAGACAAAGTTAATAACACCTTTGAACAAAACTGCAAAAAGTTTTCGGTATAGCTATCTATGCTGCATCTTAATCTAAATTTTAATGTATCAAAGACTGTCCAATAATTTAAATGTAGCAAGGTTAAACAAGGTAGAGTAAAATCTTACATTGCAGGAAGTCATTTATGTTAACTTTTGATCGTAATTCTTAGTAACAATATTGACGACTTCGGTAACCAAACTGACTAGTTAGTATTAGATTAGTTCAATTGAATATAATTCTTGTCATATATGTTATAACTTTTGGATAGAATGAGATAAACACTTGTTCAAAACGACATTTAAGATATATGTAAGTAGATATTATCTATCATTCGTCATTCGTCGGCGATATCCCTACTCATAGTGCACATGTTCTCTCTTTTATCTCAATCACACATGAAAAGCTGATCATGACTTATACATCATCATCATCATCATCGGTCCTTTTATGTCCCCACTGCAGGGGCTCAGGCCTTCCTTATGGATGGTTAAGGAGGATGAGCCATGACCCTCCACGCTGGCCCAATGTGGATTGGAGGGTATATACGACTGTAAATGCAGCCGAGGCCAACGGCTTAACGTGCCTTCCTAAGCACGGAGTAGCTCGAGATAATATTTTTTTTGTCACCCATCCAGTGGCCGACCCTTGCGAAAGTTGCTTAAGAACAACGATTGTGGTCCGCGGCGTTTATCTACTACACCACCGAGCTACTTACAATTTATTGTGAGGGTTTGAATAACTAATGCCCGTTATCACTAAATTTAGATGTCACCAAAAGGTGTGGCCATAATATTTAGGAATTGCCTAAGGTGAAAATGCATTTCACCAAGGACTAGGAACTACCTAACAACATTAAGTAATGTGTACTAGTCATCTGCTTAGGTGTTTCGTAATATTAGGTCAAGCTAAGCTATGCCATGTTCTATTTTTATGAAAACGGGTGTTAATATTTCTTTCGAGTATCAATACAAAATAAGCAAAATCATTATTTCTGTTCTTCAACATTAAATTATTGACTTTTAAAGAATCTTTCTGAAACTCTGAGATCTGAAGCTAAACGTGATGCGCTGCGTAATCGAATTCCTGTATCTATATAATATATTGTATTTTTTTACAAAAAAGATAATTACTATTTTACAAAAAATCAAAAGATAAATACAAAAAAAGCAATTTTATAAAAAGTTTCGTATTCTCTAGACACGAAAACACTAATTAACAAATCAACATAGGCGTAAGCAATTATCCAAAGAAACTGTTAGCAAGTAGGCTGGACTGAGAAAACTGTTTAATAGACTGTAACTTGTAAAAAAAGTGAAGAAGAATTAATTACATGCAATTACAAAGATGCACAATAGAAAGCGGTCACGCTGCGTCGGCGCATGGTATGTGCCAGTTTTTTTTTTCGATACACGCCGCAGTTAGTTTTATTTATAGATTTTAATGTTTTTTTTTTATTTAATTAAATCCATCGTAATTGATTTACCATAAAATTCTAGAGGTGTAAACAATATATCGTTATAAAACTTTTTTCTAATAACAATTACGCTTTATATAAAATGCGTTACCATGTCTAAGTATGTAAAATTAAAACTGGCTGGTCACGTTTTATAAAAATAAGCATAGCTTCAGCTCGGGATTAGTTTCCGTTATAGGACCACCAAAAGTCAACAGAATGAAAATCGACGAATGGGAAGCGACGCGTGCAAACCTTAACTATAACGAGTTTACAATTTTGGTGCTAATTGCACGTATGATCTGTAAGGATATCAATTAGATAATTTGATGACAAGTAAAAGAATAACTGAAACTCCAATTATTCTGGGGAATTGAACATGCTTTTACTTCTAAGATAGGTAATTTTTATCAGAAAATACTGGACCATGATTTACAGGAAGATAATCAACAACATCACACGTAGCCTTCATCAACGTCTTCAGAAGACAGAACATGGTTTTCTTCAGGTTCATAATATTTAATTAATATTCTATACTTAAATTATATTTATCATACCATTTATCTACGTATAAAACTATTGTGTTTATTTATAATGATGGTGTATCACAGTGATAAAACAAATTCATAAAATAAGCACCATATAAATATTTTACAAAAATCCTTTTTTTAATAAATTCAGCCCAAGTTTTACCACATAACCATGTGGCTGGTTTAGTTTATGAACAATCAAAATTTCTCAATATTCTCAATTATAAAGATAAAGCACTTTTCGTAGAATTGAAACGTGAAAATAATCTCTAATAATATGCGCTAGTGAGCGGTAAGAATAAGAATAGTCAGAAAACAGAAAAAACCAGCAGAGGGCGAGAGCATAATTTTGATAATTTTGTGTACAGGCTCGTGTTTACTCCCACCAACTATTATGGTGTATATATTGTCACTCTGATAAACAAATGACAAGAGAGATTGAGAGTAAAAGAGAGACAAAGAGAGAGTGGATACATTTAACTATCTATCTACATCAGATCCGTTGCGATGAACGAAGATCGAGCGGTAGTTAGTGTCTTCTCAAGAAGGGGTCCGATAACTGCTCCAATTTAAAAAAATCAGAGCAGTTAAAATGTTTTTTATTATTATTTTGTATTGGGAAACATTGACTACTTTATTCAGACAAAACTTTAGTCGAAGGAATAAATAATTGCATGAACAATTTTAAAGTTTTCATATAAAAGTTAATTATTATTCAGGGAGATTGCAATATAAACTCACACAAATTCACACTTTATCCATCAAACTATAATTATCCATTTAAGTGCAATTATGTAAGTCATATCAAATCATTACCCCTAAAATTTAATAATGTGCTATGAATATTAACTTTGATTCTTGTTTGATAAGCTTCACTTTATTATGTTATTAAAATTTTCATATAAAATGTATGAATTTTTATAAGACTTGTTTTTTTATATCATCAACTGTTCCATAAAGACACTTTTCGGTGCTGGTATTTACTTTTTATTGATTTTACAAAAGCAGTACAAAAGCAAATTGAGTTTACAAAAGCATTTTTTGTCGAACTTACAGTTCGACAAAAAATTTTGTAAATCTATCATTGAAAAATCAATTTTGGTATATATCTAACCGTGTATTTATCGAAATCTATACCATTACTTTTTTTGCAATTCCATTGCCAAAAGATTTGACCAAAGGCCTATGTTCACGACCATTCATCTGTACATGTATTCCTCAATCGCATGGGCTATTCTAGGGATATATGATTAATACACAGTCTCTAGTCACTATCATAACCACAGCATCTATTTATGCAAACGCTTAATATGCCACCACCACCAGCCCTTTTACGTCCCCACTGCAGGGGCTCAGGCCTTCCTTATGGATAGTCTTAATATGCAAACATAAGTAATTTGACCATTTTTTGCTGAGGGACTACTAATATGTAAAGGAGAGAGTGAAAATCTGGTTACACTAGTAAGTCGGGTATCACTTTTCTTATTTCATTATGTAAATTAAGCGTTACGTTATGTTTGTCCATAATTTTAAAATCCTGTTTCAGTCTCTCGGTCTCCCTTATAAAAGAATTCAAAATCGTTTTTCTACAAATTCAAAGTATTAATAATAGCTGTTAAATAATTCATATTTTCCTACTAGCATTCACACAGTACTTCTTTTACCTGTGATGATGAATGAGCGTAAGAAACTTCGAAATATTTTGAAAACCTTTGTAGCACTTATACTATAGCAATCAATCGATGCTGTTTACAAAGCAGGCGTAGCCGTATACGTCAAACCATAAACAACTTCAGAAACTATGATGTACTGCTGAAACATACATATATTCAATACTTTTTATGGATGATCTAAATTATTATCTTAATCGAGCATTTATATAATGTTACCATTATAATATTAACCTATTTCATAATAGAGAGAAGAAATAAGTGAGACTCTACCAGTCTTTAACAGCTACTTACAAACAAACGCATTCTAGGTTCATATCATCACGTTTGTAATTTCACTTATCATTGTTAAGTTTACGAGCTCTTATCTCTATGTAAATTTTACCATTTTCATTGTTTTTACTTTAATTATTCAAGTAAGAAGTAGTGTTTTCCAATTCAAGTTCTGTTTTTACAATAATTGTTGTAGATTTACCTCTTAAGATGGCAATGACGAAAAAATATGTAGATTTTATAGTTATATCGTCTAAATCTTTCCTAAAAATCTAACAAAATATCTCAACAACTGTTTCAATATCATTTTAGATCATTGTATTAGGTTTTTGGCATACTCATGTGATTTTTTAATTATCATCAAAATAATAATGATAGCTCACCATTAAATGTAACCCATACAAGAAATCTGAAAAGGAGTAAAAACAAAAAACTATGTAGACAAGTAGTATTATCACCAAGATCACTTACCTGGATTGTATGAGTCTGCATGAATCCAATGATCTTGTCCAAGATAAGGTTGTCCAGTGAGCTCTCATCAAGACCTCTCGGAATCGCCTCCTCAACTTCCACGTCATTGACCTTCGCATCCTTATCTTTAGAAATTGTCACTCCACCAAGTAGTGACACTTCGTCTTTCTGCGAAATCTTATTAAGGGCTTTCGCTAATTTTCTTTTAAGACAGCTTGATAAATCGCTGCCACTGCAATCTTTGTACGTCTCATACGCAACTTTAAGATCACCTAAAACGACGTCTTCTGTACTCCTGGCTTCTTCAATTGTGTTTTTATTAGTGGATGCCGTTCTCGCGCTGGCGGCTACTGCCAGGGTTAGTAATATGAGGTAGTGTGATACCATCATGACGCTGTTTGCACGCCGTTGGCAATGTGGCCACTGTGTATAAATCTAGAGCACTGTTAGCGTTTATATGCGTTAAGTTTCACGGTACAGTGGACCTTCTGAGAGGGATGCATCGATGCATTTATGCAGTCAGCTGTACAGGTAGACAAAAAAGGTTTTACTTCAAAAATTACGTAAAGATCAATTGAAAATAAATTGTCATTTCATAGCTCATATACTCAGTGTATAGGTGTAGCAAAAATATGATTGCTCCTTTGAAGACATGTTCATTCTAATACTTTATATGTAAGTTATCATTTAACATAATATTTATGAGATGTAAGTATTGTATCATGCATAGTAAAGTAGTCATGCGTATTAAAAATAATCTATATGAACATAAACATAACTAAAGCACCATTTGGCATAGTTTATAATAAATGAGTTTTAACAATGAGTACATACACGAATAACCTGTGTTCACAATACGCACTCAGAACTAACTATACTACACCCCTGTGGTACTGTATAAAGACTTATCCACGTTTATCACTTAGATATGATTTTTTTCTCTTTGAAATCTGTTATTTCAACTTAATTTTATCTATTTACCAATAAATATTCGTATTATTTACAAAATTATAGATGTCTATATTTTTAAACAAAATTTTTTTTAGAAAACATTTTTGTTTCCAACTGTACTAAGTGCAATGTTTGTACGGTATTGCACTGAAACTTACGCAGTTCAGTGTTTTTCAAAACTTTATTTGGATAAAGTGGTTTTAATTTTTTTATAATTTGAGTTATGCTAGTTTTTTTCATTAATAGGTTGTCATAACATTTACATAAAATTATGCTTTAATTTTCGATCTCTTAAAAAATTCATTTCATTATCCCTCTTTCCCATATTAGCTATTCCTACGACTTTGCTCATATAAATTATACCCATATTACTTGCGTATAACTAAAAATTCATTTACGTAAAGGTAGCTAACCTTTACGTAAATGAATTTTTAAAATAGTTCGGTAGTTCCGGGTTCTATTCAATGCAAACAAACAAATAATCAAATATTTCCTCTTTATAGTAGTAGTGTAGATTTATTTTATTCTTCAATAAAATTGCTCATAAGCAAGTGCGTAATCTTAGATTTTATATTTTTAAACGAAGCTATATTAATATGTAATTATTATCAAAACAAGTTGCTTTAGCGGGCATCTGAAGTTTTGTGTCGCTTTTTTGCTTTGAATCTATCATCAAATAGTGCAGAGTCATTATTAGTGTGAACCAAAATAGTTTCATCAAACGCCTTGATTGGTGTGAATAAACTTACTAACAATTGTTACTACAATCGACGCTTATGTCATCATATGAGCCCAATATATTTAATTTTCAATATGTTCTAATGAATCAAAAAAAGTCCTGAATAAGTAGAAGTAAAAAATCTTGGATGAATATCCGACAGTTGCACAAACGTTCGTTAAGCTTTAGTGATGCCGTTAAGCTCTAATAAATGTCAAATTTGAATCAATAATGTCGCTTTAAACTAATGAATAATTTTAATGGATTTTAATGGACCTTTACGCAACTAGCTGTAAGCCTATCAAAGTTGTTGAGAAGAGATGAAGAAGAGTGACATTCAAGTATGCAATATATCTTATAATACATCACGGTAGTAGGGGAACCAGTCACTTTTTGAATCTAGTGGTATGCCGATTTCAAAGTATCGATATCTCTGAGATCCCTCTGCCTGTGTGTTGTGTTTCTTACTAGTGTTTTAACTACTTAATTTGGCATCTAAGCAATTTATATATATTAATGTTACCTATATAGTATTCTGTGGTATAGACTATGTTAACCATTAAGACTAGTCATTTAATTTAAATAAAACTTGGTACTCTTTATAAAATTTGATCAATTTTGCATTCACAATGCTATATTAAAAAATATTCCAAATGAAAACTACTCTAAGATGGATACCTTGGGTCAAGTGGATTTTTGAACACTTTTTCATGAAGAACACCTGGTACTCATATCAAATTTAAATGAAATGCTAATTTAAATGACTTCTTTTCTTAAAAAGAATCTATATGAACTATTAAGGTTCATATATCGTCAATTATTTTTAGGCGATGTTTTTTTTCCATAATTCATTTATATGTCTGCCACCATTTTCCGGTTTTTAATCGAAGGGAACTGACTTTAAAACCTTGTTGACCTGGACCTAGGTGCTCTAGATGGTCTAGTGACCACCGGACCTTGCAGTGCACCTATACTACTTATACTTGGTCTGTCTACTCGACCAAACCCTTTACTACACCCTTCCGTGTGGTCGAGGCCCCGGTAATTAGCAAGGAATCCCAGGACGGTCACCATGTGGGGTTGAACGCAGCGCGCTCCTTCCTCCAAGAAGGTACTTCACAGCGGGTTTTACTAGCTAGTCTCCACTTAAACCTATCTTATTAAGAGAGAGGCGTCGTTGGAGAGCCTTTAAGGCATCCCTGCATCCTTTATCAAAAAAAAGTACGATACCGTGCCCTTGTTATATCTATGGAAGTCACCTAATTGTTACATCTTCAAGTGCGCACCGTAAGGATTCTCAGGCACAGTGACAAGAGAGTCACCAGTAAATATATAAAATAGTAAATATATATCCAAACTTATTGACATTGAAAAATATGACGATAATTTGACGGTCCGCATTTTTGTTAAAAAAAGGAAATAAGCGGACGCCTTTGAATAATTGTTATAATTATAGAAGCAATGTTATAATTTGTATCCACCAAAAAACATTTCCACACATTACATAGGTTTTTAAAAAGAAAATGATTTATTAAACATTGTTGATTAATAAGTCTCTTTCACGATTCACTATAATTAAGAATGTCGTAGAACCATACGCTTTGCAACGACGCCGACGTCTATTGGAAAAACTCTTAATTTCAATATCAAGAAATCATGAGACATACAAAAAGTGTGCTTATTATCGACACGCGAATATATCACGGAGTCAAGTGATCGCGCTTACGCATTATGTAAGTATAGGTATATCATTGCCAAGTAAAGCATGAGAGACAACAGCCACTAGAGCATAAAAGGTAAGGAAAGATTATAGAAAATTTTCACTTTGGTAGCAAAACAAACTTTAAAAAGAAAAATTATTTGAGAAGTAAGTATTCATTAAACGCAATTCTGTAGAGATTGTAAATTAAAAATGATAAACCCGAGAATAATGGATATCATATTTCAATATTATTTATTTATTTTGAAAATAAGAAATATGAATAACTTTACTATTTTGTGGTTACTTTCTATAGGGCAGACAAAAAAAAATATAAATTTATTCATTAGTACATGTTTCTCTTAAAACCGTTAGTAAAACGCACAAATTATTGTGGTGATTGTGATACATGAACAGACACCCGTTATAGTCTCGGCGTATTCACGCTAACTACGTTAGATTTATTTGCAAGTCATATAAAATGAAACAAAAAACAGTACAGTTGATTGTTCCTATGTGTAGTATGGGTTTATAGATTATAACGAAATTTAATATTAGTCTACTATGTGCTACGCTGAGGATCTTGATAGTGCAGTGATTAAGTAATATCGCAAGGGCCAGTCATAGGATGGGTGACTATCTATCTCAAGCTCCTCCGTGCTTCGGAAGGCACGTAAACCATTGGTCCTAACTGCATTTGGAGCCGTCCACGGATTGGTGGATCCGTAAGGTGCTCGCCTGGTGGGTCATGGCCTATTCTTCCGATTAAATTTATTTCTATCTATAGAGAAGGCGTGTGGGCCAGCAGTGGCATAGGCCACATCAAAGGCTTGAGATACAAACACAAGTGACTTTTCTTTACACGATTTTTCTTAATATCCCGTAGAACAGACCTAAAATTTGAATATTATTTGAATTCGTATGTAAAATAATTTGTTTCGTAACTGAATCGGCCCCTCACTTCATTCAAAAAGTATTCGAAATAAAACAGTTTCTATAGGTGATTTTTATTTTGTACTATGTTACAACCGCCAAATAGAAAAATTAACACACATCATACCGCATATATTGTGAGAACTGCACCGGCCTTTAGGTACCGGAACATTAGGTACCTTTACTACGTTTTTTATTTTATTTATTTATGTATTAAAAACATTACAGAAGGTACATTTATTATTTTCGCCAAACTGCACAGCAGTTTGTTGGCGAAGATTAGCACTCATTTTCATGTACATTGAAGATTAGCACTCATTTTCATTTACAAACATTTGCAAAGATAGAAAATACCAATTAGGGACTTAAAATAACATTACATTTACTATACTGTTAAATAGTTATTCAGTAAGACATCTTTTAATTTTCTTTTAATAATAGGTCTACATAACTTTTTATCTTCTCTTAACAAGCTTATTTTATTACACAATTCCGGAACGACATACTTTGAACATCTTTTACCATAGTAATTAATTATAAACGGTTTAACAAACTTATTTTCTCTAGTCCTTTTTGTATTATATCTATTTTTAACTTTAACTTTAAATTTGTCACTATAATAATTTTCTATTGATATCATATATTTTACTTTATCTTCTACTGGTAACGTGCGTTAAAATTATGTTGGGCACTGTGGAAATTAGCTCTCTACATCCATGGGGCACTTCTGTCTTCCTTCCCGCTGTCCCCCTTTCATCGTCATTTATTTGAAATCTCTTACTTCCGTAGTTTCTTTATTTTGAACTGTCCTCTCCCTCATGGCTTCATGATTCGAACTTTATTTTCTAGCCTCCTATTCGACTCGGTTTCAAAGTTAAGTGAGTGTTCCTACCTGTCTTCCATTTCCGATGCACTCGGTGGAGGGGCTAGACTCCAATAATATGCAAACAACCAATATATTTACCAAATCCAATTTATTTTATTAACTATCAGACCATATAAATTACATTAAAAAAAGATAATGTCCAAAAACACGTTCTTGAGTAATAGGACCATTACTCTTATCAAGGAAAATGGCTGCCATGACTACGAATATTCCACATTTTCACTTGTTATTTACGAAAATGATAAATAACGTACAAAATCGTCTTAAACTAATATAGATACGAATTTTCACCTCTTTCGATATTTTGCGTTATTGTACCTGATGTTTTATTTATTTTAGTCATTTTAAAAATATTTTTTTTTACGTTAAATTATTCAAAGCATTATTTCAAGTACATGAAAAACTTCATTATATTTAGTACTTCTATTTTTATTTGAATTAAAATACATTTTGGTTCACATTGTTTTTACATTTGCCAATATGGTGAGTGGGATAAAACCAACATGACACATAAATTTTCCTATCAAACTTTTTTTCCATACTGCATCCCATGTTATAACATGCTAGGTTTTATGCTGCTCTTTAAAGCGACTCTAAATTTTATTTCAATTGAACTTTTCAGACCCAAATATTTACATGGAACCTCAAAAGTTTAAAGCTTCAGCTCCGCGGAGCACATTTTGTGAAACTCCAAACAAAAATGTATAAAATATTATTATTAATGTCAAATTTCCCTAACCTCATTTATCACGCCAGTGTTTATTTGTTTTAATTTTAATTGTTTTAATTGCTTTGTTAAATTTTTTCGTGATATTGACACTAAAATATGTTGTGAACACATACTATTACTATAACCTATTGAATTGATTGTTATCTGACGGTGTACCTATAAAATAAAATAAAAATAGAGATTTGGTTGGCTATACATCACAATTTCTTGCTTCGAGCTTAATAATAATGGTAATATATCTAACCAAAACATTATGTGTAAGTTACAAATGTCATACGATTTAAAATTCTATTCTCGAATTGTGTTTGATTGTTATCATGAAATCTTACGTGAAATACTCGTAGCATGACAATAATTGACATCAATGAGAAATAGCTACAGTCGTACCAAACAAACCGTTGAGCCTAGATATATTTGTTCCGGCTATGATTGCATCTGTGTTAATATAATGCCGCAGATAAGTTTATAGCTCGTTGCGTGGCGGATAGGATTCTTAATATAATATAGGTTACCGCACTTTGTTGTTTGTATTAGATTGGTAAGACAAGGTAAATCCAAACCCAAGTGCACCTATTCCTAATTGGTGTTTTTTTTTTTAATACTCGGACCTTTTCCACCTAATGCACATCTATTAATAGTGTCACGTAATCACGGATTATTAAGATACTTATTTACGAGCAAATACAGCCCAATTTGGTTCCCACAATTTTATGTAATACTTCGACCATCCATTCTTCTAAGATCTAGTCTTGCATATACCTTTTTTTAACGCAAGGAAAAACCTGTTGCGAGTACTCTCCGAGAGGGGAAGGACCTGGGATCTTATTGTTTTTTTGTTTATTTAGGTCAACAAACAGTATTACAATAGCGTTATAATTTACAATATGATGTTCATTTTTTAATAGCAAAACCAGCGCCGTTAACCACGAATTACTATGAGTAGTTGAAAGCTGCATATGCTAATAAAAAAGAAAACTACGCAAACAAAACTGTTACAAATATAAATCAATCCATTGTATTATAATACGTGGTGTTAAATTCAAAAATTTTGAAATGTAGAAAAATATTAGTTGAGCATTATGCATGCATACATGCAAATATGGTATTCTTGTCCGATCAAAAATCTACAATTTTCAGAGATGCCAAGTATTTTGGTAAATCAAGTATTTAGAAAATTATAACAGATGCCGCCTAGTGTTGACAAATTACCTAGTATACGGATCGGACCTAATAAATCAACTTTTGATTAAATTCAATACCTAATTACATTAGGGTACTCGATAGCTATCTTTTTCCTGTGCTTTCAATTGAGCGTCCTGTTAAAACTATTATTTACAGTATTTCAGTATTAATCCTATCATGTCAAATTCTACAATAGCAGGAAGGTATATAACATAATTATATAAATATAAACAGTGTACAAAATATATGCTTACTTTTGAAAATAAACATTTGTATCGACTATAACCACCCACAACGGACGTATGTTTGAATCGTTTGTAACTTTCCTTACTAGAGCGTAATTTCATTAATGCTAAGGAAACTCACGTATAAAGGATTGCGAAAGTTTATGGAGTCAAAGCCTATCTGGAGCACCTGAGGATAGTGAATCGCGTACTTATCCATAAAATAAATATTAATAATAATCATTGTGAATGCATAATTGGTCAGAATAGTAGCAAAACAAAGTTATGTGTATGATGTTATAAAAATATTAGACATTGACCTTCCCAATATTAAGTTTAAACTTTGAGTTCACTTAAAATAAAATCGGTCCCAAAACGCAACCCTGTGATATCATTCAAACATAAAATTATCTAACAAAACAAATATCTGACCGTTTTTACAACTGGTTTCACGCTGTCTGTGATGAAGATTCAGTTCATTCATTAAATAATCATCCTACCAGTTGATTACATCATCAAACATGAATAGCGCTAGTATCAAAGCCTTACCGAAATCAGTTCCTGCACTTTATATAATAGATAACACCTGTTTCTTATGATTCAACATTACTAATTTCATTCACAGTTCAGTAATTATCTAACGTAATAAATAAAATTGGTGATTAATTGAGACTGGTTTTAAAAAATTAAAATCCTGTCACAAAAACTGTATACCACTTTCTATACAAGTTTAAAACTCGAAGAGGCATAGAACATAGAAATTATTGGTTTGAATTTATGCTTAATATTGCTGCCTTCATCAAATTTAAAATATATTGTATAAAGCATTTTTATCAGCATATTGGTGATCACACTGCTGATGCACATACCTTCACAATGGATGGAATGACACAGGAAGAGTGAGTGACACAGGAAGACCCACTATGCTGCTCCGAGTCTTTACTTTAAGGAACAAGACTTATGGTGTCAAGGCAAAATGGAAAATTAATAGAAATCAACGCGACCCTCAATGACATAGATATTATGTAAGAGACTCGCAATCTGATACGATTATCGCAGTGCTGCTTAAAAGGGTAACATTGAGGTTTGAAAAATCAATTGAAAAAAACATTAAATTCACGCAGTACTGTGAAGTTTGAGATTAAAAGAAATATTAATGGTTTTGCATTTTTTAAACGGCTATATCGCTAACTATATGTTTTGAGGAATTTTTACTTAATAAATGATAATAATTGTTTGTTTGCATCGAATGAGCTTTAAATATGTGGAATGATGACAAAGATTCTTTCATCTACAAAAAGCTACATCATACGCTAGTGACATAGGCTATAATTTACGTGGGCGAAGTCGCGGGAATATAGTTAGTACTATATGTGCTTATTGGTGACTATCTAGGTTATATTCGGACTTTGACAAATTGAAATACGGTGTCATTTATCGCACTAGAGCATCAAAATATATATCAGTTTCGTGGGAAACAAAGCTAAAATAGTTTAAAGTGAATCATCATCTTTTACTTTTACATAAATATAAAATAGAAATCGCCGCCGAACAAAGAAGTCTTTAATGTCACCAGACGTTCTCATTTCGCTAATATCATTCTACTGATTTTATAAATCATCGGAATTCTCTTACAGGATAAGCCACAATAGATTTCTTCAAAGTTAAGTTCTGATTTACGTAATTCCAAAAATGTGTGCCATACGCACCCACGACATCCTTTTGCTAGAAAAAAAGCAAAGAAAGTTGCTTCACACGCGTTCCTGGGTCCGGTTTACAACAGACGCTTTTCCTTTAAACGTAAAAGTGACAATTTCATTTAATAACTCAGGCTTAGCAAAAAGCCGCTCTATCTCAATGCGTTTCGGTGCTTGAGCAAGAGGTTTATCATTTGGCAGCGGCAAAAGAAAAATTGTTCGACGAAATAACATGTCCGAGTCTCAAACGGGACTTGCTTGGTGAATTTCGACTTTACACCGTTAATTTTGAATATATTGAGACGCAAATATTGAGTTGGTAAATTATAAGATTTGAAGATGTAGTGTACAAAATTAAAAACAACATTATAACTGCTTACTGATGTTGAAAATGGAACCTTATTATTGTTGATATAAGATTTCAAATCCCTGCAAAAGTTTTATTTTACGGTATATATGAATGGAAAAGAAATGTGGGAGAATGAGGGGGAGGTTACATAAAACCGTGAGACACACTGAGACTATAGCCCTACGGCTATGACAGCGAAAGCCTCCAGTCGATGACTAACACCCATCAATAGGGGGTCATGTGCCTTAACACGGAAGAAAAATTCATGACCTCAAAATATTCAAGTAGTTTGATAAGAACTAAGCGTATGAGTAATGCTGATACTTTATTACAATAGATATTATAATTATTTCCATATCTTACTAAAATGCAGTCATCTGTATTCAATAGAACAATAGAATTAACAAGTGCAGAATAACATTATGTTTTGTAATAGTGATCAATTATGAAGAACGAGTATTACATATAAGTATTCATTGCATCCAAATTCATCTTCACTTACAATGATTGAGTATTATAATATTTGTGACATTGATAAATGTATCTGTCTCAATGAATATGATAACCAAAAATATAATAATTGGACTAACTTTTTAGATTATTATGATATGCTTATATATAGTTTGAAATCAATAAACACACCTAAAAAAAAAATACTCGAACTAAGATACGACATAAATAATGTCGACTCAATTTTTATTGAAAAAGGACGTATTATTTTTTTTGTACAAAATAACAAAGATATAATTATTGCGATATTATAACAATTTTAGCTATTATTATACTACGTATAAGCAAAATACTTAAGTAAGCGTAAACTCGAAAATTGTTACGTCACTTAAGACTTTTACCGAAGCGAACCGGACGGACGTATGTGAAAAAAAAGACTTTCACTACCTCAATGATACAGTCGAAATGACTCATTGGCTCTTACTCAACCATACGAAAATGAATCATAAAGTTTAAAATGATAAGGATGAAATTATCAAAACAAATAATTGAGTTAAAGCTATTGTGAAAAGTTATAGACCAGCACGCTGTAAGACAATGAAGAGGTCAGAGGCTCTTTAAAATGGTACTTCAGTCTTGGACTTAGTTTCTTTACTAAATAAAACGTTTAATAAAAGTAAAAGTCATCTCGTTATGCAATAAACGTTTACGTAAGTTGCCCAAAGAGTATGGAACACTGTTATTAATCATAAGGAAATTAAGAGAAACATATTTTGTCTTGTAAGCTTTTCCTATTTTGTATCTCCCTGCCTTACCCTAATATTAAATATCATGAGGTCGTATAGGACTTTGTGAACTAGACGATACTGTAATGAAGGTTATCAGTATAAGTCGACAGAATTTTTGTCGTAAACTTGCACGTTTCAGGTCATTGTCTAGCCTAGTAATTTTTCTTGCATAGTAAGAGGTCACTGAACTATTGCTGTTAAACAAAAATCCTAAAAGCAGTATGGTCATTTACGCTAATTTTGATTCATATTATTATTTCGGTAAGTGACTTTCAGTTTTTTTCCTATGGATTATCTGATAGCTGACTATATAAATATCTTATTTTTTAAGTTAGAGCAAATCACAGATAGATGTCAAATTTGCTTATAATTAGTTCAGTAATTACAGAGTTTATCAATAGCATATATAGTGACATAAGACTTTTATTTATATATGACACCCTTGCGTTCATATTTTGCTTGCATTACGTAGCTCATATGAGATAATTACAGGTTGTAACGAACGAGCTCCTTTGTATTCAACTAAAATTATGCAATGTTCTGTAACAGTACCAAAATAAGAGATGGCGCGATAGATACCTTGCAAATTATCTACTTCGAATTTTCACCCCATTGTTGGGCTCGACGTGGGAAGAGCCCGTGACGGCGGTTCCTCGCCAAAACAATGGCAAAGTTCAACGAGACATAACCAGGAAAGTCTATAAAACTGCTTGCGACCTGATACACTTTTGTTATACATTACATTTGCTTATTGTCAAACGGTTGTGTCATAAAAAAACAATTTTGTAATATGATTAAATTTATCTAATTAATAAGTAGAAACTCGATAAAAATTGCAAAAGTGGTTGTTTATTTCTTAAGTCAATATGTCACAGTTTTCAAAATTGGTGCTAGTTATTGCCGCAGTCAATATTATAGAAGTTATACCGATACAGTTACAACAAGGAGAAGAATTAAAACAGAACAATATTGAAGATTCGCAACTGAATGAATGTTTGTCTGTACAAAGAGGTGCTGAAGTTGGAGTATGTTTCGGGAAGGAGATGTTAAACAAACTCACTAAGTTTAATGAAGAGGATTCATTCAGTCTGGCAACAGGTGTCTCATTTGTTAGAGATGAAAAAACACCTAGAGATATCGAAGGTTTCCTCGACAGGGACCCAATGGATTTCCGGTACTTACTTAAATCATGATTATTGAATACAAATATTATGACTATTAATATTAACAGATGAATATCTGGATACATGTTAGATCGTGACAGTCTAAAATATACTGAATAATGACGAACGATATTAAGACGGTTTGACGAAAGGTTAAGACGCAATATATTAACGATCTGGTTTTAATCTAAAGACTTCATTATCATTAAAGATGAATTGTATAGGTATGATACATATATTAGTGTTTGTTTAGCGTTGTTTATAAATAGAAGATTAATGAACTTCATTCCTCGTTTGAAGTCTATTGCGAAATAACTATTATACAATTATTTTATTTGACATCTATAAATGACTTTGAATGGGAGTCGGATAAATTAATCTATTTTTTTTTTAATTCATGTTTCATGATATCTTTATTATTGATAGACGGTTTTTTGCTATTATATTATATTAGCTTATATTGTCGAGAAGTTTCTCCCCTTAAAACTTTATCCAAATGGGATTAGTATTCATTATATAAAAAAAAAAAAACTAAAACAGCCATATCATCTAAAAACTTATGTTGACGATGTCACTAAAACTTCTTAAATACAAAATAAACTTAAATCGAGTTCTAAATTCTCATTTCGATTCAATCTGTTGACCATAGCGTTTAAAAATCTCTCAAAATAGTAAACTATCAAATTTTCTGAACTACAGATTAACGAAAGTTATCTTTCATGTTATTAATTTATTTGTACGTATTCGAGATCTCATTACATATTTGAGTGATGTCGTAAAAATATACCTACGCGGCCACCAAAGTAAATTCTCCTTTTTTAGAATAAAAATAATGTGATTATCATATTAATGAATTGTGAATCGACTAGCTCTCGTTAATGAAATATTCAAATAACCTTATTTGACTAATGCCAGCTCTCAACTTTCTCATTTCAAACGTTTTCTCTTCAAATATAGTACAATGATGGAGGATGCCAGCAACCTGATCTCCAAGAGGTCACTGCACTGGGATTTGAGTGCATTGTACCCTGGACTAGTGATGAGGATAGGGCCAACATTAGCCAACGGAATACTGGAATTTGTTGTGGACCCGAGAATCAAAGACCGAACTTACCATCAGCAATCTAATACGGAAATATCCACAGGTTTTTATCATCTATCTCATTGAAAAGAATGGAAACATAATATTTGATTATACACACTTAAAAAAAGCAAATATGCTTAGTTTGATGTATATTAAATTTTATAGTAGATATCTCATTAGGATTTTAGTTAATCTAGCGTTTAGGTAGTTCTATTTAGGTAAAGTAACAAAAGTTATCTTTGCATTGATATGAAAAGTTGCGAAAGCCTGCTGAGACACGTTATATTTTTCACTGTCTGACAGCGCCATCTCTGTTATAACTTACGTATCAATATGTGTGTATCGTGGAATGTTCAAGGTAAAAGTAATGAACTTGACACGTTCATGGCATCTAGCGGAAAACCTTGATATTTCATAAGATGTATAGTAAAACGTGGATGTGCTTTCAATGAACTGACTAAGTGATTAATTTGTTATTACTAGTAACCATCAAATTTATCGAAATTCAACCATACAGTTAGTAAATTCTAAAGTTTTTATTGTTGAACTAAAGTGTCAACCGTATGGTAGTGTGCGTAATGTTTTAATAGTAATATAATTAATGTTATTTTTTGTATGAATTAAGATAGAATATGTAATAATATATTAATTAAATATATTTTTAGACATTTTTATGAAAAATATCAAGATTCAGTACTTTTCTCAAAAACTTTAGTGCCTAATTTCATGCTCCTTCCGCGAAATTAAAAAGCGGTCTAAAATGATTGCTTTAAAATATAGATAAAACTATGCTATTACTTGCTTTCAGGTCGCCTTCTTGCAAGAAATCTTTTAGTTCCATTCCTCCTGGGATTCAAATTCCAACTTTCAACATTGCTGCCTTTATTATTGGGGTTACTTTTACTAGCCAGTAAAAAAGCATTTCTTCTTGCGAAATTAGCTCTACTTGCTGTAACAGTTTTCAGTGGGGGTTCAAGTTTAGGAAGTTATGGCTCTTATGGTGGTTTCAGTGGACCATCTTTATCATCATACACGAGCTATGAATCTCCTCACCATCACGATCATCATAGTTCTTCAGGTAAATAAAAACGGATCGAATATAATTATCCTAACAAATGATATTATTTTTACTTTATTATTATCTATCTTGACTATCGTCATTTTGATTTCCGCTCTCGTATTTCAAAAATTGTTATTGATAAAAGTTGGTTAGTTAATTTTTTTCTAATATATTAAAAGAAAAATATTAGTCGAATTAGTAAATGGTAATCAATAAGAAATTATTTTCACGTATAAATTATTATATGGGAAAGAAATACCCTTATTTATCGAAATAAAAGTTAAACAAGGTTAAGACCAACAGCCAAACAAACAACTTAATGGAATGCTTTTGAAACTCCAATTACTGAAAAACAAATCTTGTGATAGGCAGGATATTCTGTATTAGTGTGGCAGTGCTTCTATTTGCACACCTAAGTATGTCGATATGAAAATAGCCAAAAAGACCAATGTGGTTAAAAGTTTGTATAAATAGGGAATTAAAACTATACCACAGTAACCATTGTTATTATTCAATATATCATTGTAATTATATCCATATCATGATATAAATCGATACATAAATAAACCTCGTACCATGTGGACGAAATTGCTGGCGGAAAGCTAGTATAAAGCATAATAGTGAAAAACTTGTAATTATAACACTCCTCCTCGAGGCTCATTTATTTCAATATTTTTTTATTAATAAACATAGATAAACAAAACAATTAAAAGCCTAGTTTAAATATAAAGATAATATTATACCACGAAATCGCATTATTTAATTTGTTTTTTGATGTTCATTAGTTGAATAATAAATAACTTAAGCTGTTTAATAATGTTCCTGATTTGTTCTGGTACTTATATGTTTTATTTTGCTTATCTACCTTTTAATTTAATAAAATTGTATCTAATAAGAAGGGGGAAAACCATCATAAAGCTCGTTAATTATAGGTTTCTCACGATCTAAATTTCACTGCCAAAAATTTTTACAAATGCTTCATTTTGAAAGCAATTAAAAAGTCGTTCAAACTATCTCTTTACTAGCATTTCTGCTTAATGGAAAACACAAAACTATCTGCACCTATTGTTTCAATTTCTAGATTCCCGTAGTGATTTGTGCGTAATTCTAATTTACTAATTTCTAATATAATAGTTTCGGAGACATTTGCAACTTTTGCAGGCATAGGTCCAATGACCTCGTGCAAGTGCACAATCACAAATCCATCAAATTTTGGAACTAGCTCCCAAAGATTGTAGCTAGAAATATTGAAAATGCTTTCCGTAACTATCAAGTGAGTAGTACTCATAATAATCTTTAAAGGGTCTCTTTTCAATTATGATTGTAAATTTAAGTTTAACTAATTTCAATTGGTCCTTAATAAAAATTCTTAAAACATCCACTTGGGGCACCCTAAGATGGGATTCGAACCCATGACCTTTTGCAATCCGGGCGACTGTTCTAACCTCTGAGCTACTCAGGACCTAAAAAGACTGAAGAATCTTTTAAGCACTTGTTACACACTTGTTTTTCGCTACCACAGAGCGTATTCTCATCAATGTTCAGGCAATTCACCCAAACAGCCGAAACAAATATTTTTTACTAATATTCAAACTTTCGATAAAGATGAATATTTGTTCTGATTATGATTATATTTGATCCATTTCGCATTTACAATGTTATACTGAAAAATATTCTTAATGCTAAATGCTTAAAAAATTCACTTGGTCCTTGGCTAAAACTTAGCAAAATATTAAAATATAAAAAATTGTTATTACTATATTAGTAATATTTATTTTCAGGTTATTATCATAGAAGACCTCATCATGCGGAATATTACTATAGAGAAAAATCTGCCGAACAGCAGTCGACAGCAGCACCAATAACACCAGATGAGCTTCGTGACAGATTAGAAAGACTATTTGTAACTAAAAAAGAAATAGGAGACCCCCTCGACGATGGAAAAATTAGGAATGCTAGAAATTTTGCGTGGAGACCCATAGATGTTTAAATACTCGTATTGACAAAATTTTCCACATTTAAATAAATATTTATTAAATGAACAGTTATAATGTCAGTAGTGAAGCTTAAAATTGTGATAAATAGACATATGTTATTAAAGGCTTTTAAGACAATACGAATGCATAGCTGTTACATATAGTTTTATAAGTCCTACATATTATTCAGAAGCTTATTTTCACATGATGATAATGTATTAATAGACTACTGAATGTTATTAATTGTCAGATTTCGTATTCGCCTTATTATTTTATCAGGATTCGAGTACACTTTATTCTGTTCCAGTTATGAATTTAAATATGAACATTTCTTCTAGTCAAACTTCGATTAAACACAAATTTACTGCTCTATGAATCACATATAATCTATAACTCTAATCTTAGTTTATACTTCATAAAAACAATAAAACCTCTTAAAAACAAAACTAATATTTTTTTTATTATTGTATACCAACTGCCAATTTATCATTCATCATCATCATCACCAGCCCTTTTACGTCCCCACTGCAGGGGCTCAGGCCTTCCTTATGGATGGTTAAGGAGGATGGGCCATGACCCTCCACGCTGGCCCAATGTGGATTGGAGGGTATTAACGACTGCAAATACAGCCGGGACCAACGGCTTAACGTGCCTTCCGAAGCACGGAGTAGTTCGAGATAATAATTTTTTGGTCACCCATCCCGTGATCGACCCTTGCGAAAGTTGCTTAACGACTACGATCGCGGGCCACGGCGCTTATCCACTACGCCACCGAGCTACGCTAGCTAATTTATCATTACAGTTTCACTATTTCGGAATCAAATGATTTGAAAAGTTTGTACGACTTCTAACCAAAAACGATGTTACGTCATAATATATCTTGGATAAATATAAATATTCAAGCACTCACAGTGCTATTAATAAACAAGATTAAGCGTAAGAGTATATTTATGCTAAAATTAAATTTATTAATAAGCAAACCTACTACCGTCTAGGAGTAAATATTACTCCCGTAGAATCTCATACTAGGTTAACCTTTGCTACGTCTCTGTTTAATAATAATAAATATTGTAGTATAGTAATTAAAATATGATAACTCGCAAACACACATAACAAGAGAGAACATGATGATGAGGAAATGTCCTCAACAATAAATTATTAACTATAAAAGCCCTCATTCAAAAGAACTATCAAAGGCGATCCAGTAGTTGGTAAAGATATATTTTAGTAAGAGACGTATCATTCGACGAGTTTCCAGGGTTGAATGCCATATCATCATAGTTATCAGTCTTGACATACTACAATCAAAGAGACGGCATTACCTTCCATCATACGACCACTGACTCTTAGGGTAAAAACTGTGAACCAAGTATGAATAGTTAAAAGTGAAAATCTTTACGTCCGCAACTAAGTTTTCTTCGTCGATAATGATTTCACGTGTCCCCGTTGCGACTGCATCCTGCATTGTCTATACGATTACATGCTCTAATTATTTCGAAACTGCACTCACTCAGTTCTTACTGGCCAACTGGAAGTGTTTCCGATTTAGAATTGGAATGAAAATCCATTTGAGACAATAAGAGAGATGACTTATTATATATTTATTGAGAACTATTATTTCAATCCAAAGTATTGGACTTGATTTTCATCCGTTAAATTTAAGAACTTCGATTTATGGTGGGATAAAATAGAACCTCATCTTATTATGTCAAATAAAGGTTTATAAAATTTTGTATTGACAGATTTACTTGAATAAAATATTGCTCATAAAATTATCATTGAATTAGTAGACACAGTTTCAAGACATTTTTCACTTGCATGTCACATTGTCATTTTCTGATTATTATAAATGAAGCATGCCAACGTTTCATTATCGCTTTTTGGAATTCATTAGTTTATTGATTTTCTTATTATGGAGATAAATAAAACTTCTTTGGGAAATGGTACTGGCATTAGTATATTTAAAATTTTCATTGCATTTTTGGTAATGAAAATAAATTTTTCTCCTCCTCAAGTTTTCCTGATTGCTGAGGATGATGATCCTCCCAGGGGGAAGACAGTTTTTCTATTACGAGATTTCTCCATCTGGTCATGTCCTTGACAATATAGAGAGAACCAAAGGCGCCGAATGTTAACCAGATCGCCCACGAACTCATTCCATAACTTATACTTTCCATGATTATCTTGGATAAATACGCGTGGTGGGCACCCAGATCCTGCCACGGCTATATTTAAGAGGGGATTTAGGTCGTCTAGGCCAATGATAGCCGCTCCCTGTGAAAAGAGTTGTCGGGTTATTTTGACAGTCGATCGCTACTCGGCGTTACAGAATTTAACGGGTAGGTTGGTCTTCTCCAGGCCAATTTTTATCGATTCTAATCCGGGTTCGGGACTGGTATTATTAAATTGGGACATAATTTGCATTAAATTTAATTGAGTGGGAAGATAAATATATTCCCCACTATCCCAAAAAATAAAACGGATATGTCCAAATGCTGCTGTTTTTTAAAGCATTGTGAATGCAAAATTGGTTAAATATAATCATTTATTAGAAACTAAAATTAAAGTAACTCATCTTAAACAATATTTTGTCCAAACTAAATAATTTCATAAAATAAAAAGTCGAGTTTCATAATTAACTACGTCTAACAGAATTTTATAACATACCCATTAATCCATGTGCCTCTAGTAGTTGAAAACTTTCGTCTTTTTTCTTCAAATACCATCGCCTGGTATTTACGTCGCATCGCGTGCTTCACCATCGCTACATGAGATTGAACATGTGATGAACTTTTCTCTTCATTAACGACTTTAGTAATATGTTCTTCTTCGAAATTAGAGTGAGCAGCGGTCTTGTCTTGCTTCAGCTATTCGGGATCAGTTTCATTACTGTTAAAACGCCCATATATTTGTTACTGTTTTCAAATACCGCTATTTAATTGATACTGTTAACGTTATTTATCTTAAATTTATTCAGATATACATTCAATAAGTCAAATTCAATAATTAAATTGTATTTTGCATAATCAATATTGACAATGTACATAGATTTAATTAAATAAATTGTGTATTATGTCGTCTGATGAATTATGTTTTTGAAAAGAATGTGTAAATTGACTAATTGTAAAAGTTATTCTGCAAAAAATAATATTCCAATTAAATTTTAATTATACAAATCACCAAACATAACTTGCTTTGAGATTAAAATTGATGAAGCCTTTCATTCTGCGGAAAAATTTAAATAAAATTATGTAATATTCATAATATCTGATACATTGGCCTTGAATATGAACTGCATAATATCTATTATAAAGCAACCAATACGGATAAAAGATTAAATCACTTCCTAGATCCCACAATATGTTATCGAAAGATATACAATCTGATCGATGACCTGTTAGTAGGTCAATACCAACCGCACTGTTCGTTTCTTGAACCAGTTTAGTTGACTTCTTAGGTTTAATATTATTTCACATTGTGTAATACCAATGAATCGAGTAAAAATATTAAAATAAATACTTTTTAATTATTTACCTTATTTTATCAAAACGTTATTTGGTAAATTTAACGATAAAAAGGTTCAAATAAAAAAACAAATTCATTTTAACCTATTTTATTATGTTTGCTCTTTGTGCAGTTTATTTATAAATGCAAAATAAAACAAGTTTATGTTCTTTCCATCATATCTCTTTTATATCTTTCCATACCGTTCAGGGTTATCTCTTATCACCATAATAAATCCATTATTATCAAACTATAATCATTATACTATAATTATAGTTACATTCAGTTATACAATTGTTATTTTGTAAATAACATAAATACTCATTTAAAAGGTACTCGCGTAACCACCTTGTCGATCGTCGACAATAAATAAAGAAATAATAATGATTAAATAAATAAATCTGCTACTTAAACTAGAAAGCACCCTTATATATTAATATAACAAAAAATCCTTAATTTAATCTTATGATATTTTTACAAAATTGGACAAACAAATTATAGGTAGAAATGCATAGTACCCGTCGACTAGCCTAAATTAAAACCTAATGATATAAACAGTTTTTAATATAATTATAACATCATTTAATGTTCATTTTAAATGTTCAATATATCAACATTATATTCGGTGCAAATGATTATAATTATTAATTTACTAATTCAACTAAATAATCGTATTATATGCATCAATATAATGTCAATTCTTCCTTATTTACATTTCGCTAATAATACAGTTTTTGTATACAAAAATAATTATCAATGATTAAATAAATTGCAAAAAATGTGAAACAATAATTTAATAACAACCTAGTGAGTAATTTACAAACTAATCAGTATCGTAATAAATATTATTGCAATAATAGTATAAAATTCTTTGTTCCTATTTGCTCTTGCAAAAAGGGTCAAATATTTATTTCGGTGCGATAATTGCCCGATCCGTCGTTGTGAATATTTGTAAGGAGTCGTAAACTATCTTGTATTTACTGCTTTGCGGCATAAGCTCTATAAGCCCTATCTTGTGCTGCAGCTTCATCTTCAACGCTCCTTCTGTAGTGTCCACCGGGTCCTGTAGCGTCAAAGTCACTACCGTAATGAGATGATGAGTAAGTATGACTTTGGGAAACCTGCGGATGCTTCACAATCTCATAAGTCGTCTTTTCATGAGCCTCCCCACCAGATACAAGTTTCTTTAGACCAATAATAGCAGATAACAACAGAGCAATCTTACCAATGAGTAGCGCTTTTCCTGCAATTAGAGCGATCGCCTGAAATGCTATAGCTAGGAAACCTCCTTTGATTGCAACACCAGCAATTATAGGACCTATCATCTTCTTCAGTTTGCCTCTAGCTTCGTTCATGGATCTACCTACGTCATCACCTATACTTGTTGGAGATATCACTACACGATGAGTCTGTAACATTTTAGTTGTAGCGAGATGTAAGTATTTGTCAACTTGTTCTGATGGTAGTGCGTTGATATCGCCGTCGATAACCGAAGAAGGGAACGACCTTCCTGTATTCGCATTCCTGACTAAAGTCACTCCATCCATTAGAGGCAGATTCTCCATACGTGCAGCTCGGTCGATGAACTTTGTCGCTTGAACCTTCAAACATTTGACGATTTCCTGTGACTGCTCGCAGGAATCATACATCCTTTTCAAAAGCTTCAAGTTGACCCCCAAATCGGCGGAGGCCAAAGCCACACATAAGCACAACAGGACAAAAGTTCCGCGGCACTGCATTTTGATTTAAACCCGCGGTTGTCCCGTATTAAAATCTGGACCAATGTCCAGTCAGTGCGGTTGCGACTATTGAAATGTGTAGAAAATGTATGTGCACTGGCATTTATCTATTTTCACCGGGAACTGCATTTATCTATAAATCTTTTAGAGCGTGCAATCGTTGCATCGTAAGGCTGAGCACTGAGGCATGTATGTGCAGGCGCCTGGCGATGTTGGTGTGCGTATCATTGCATGTTTGGAAAAGACTCTCCACTGCTGACGGTGCGATTTGTGCGTCAATGCTAAGGCTGCTATACGAGATAAGTATTTTATGGAAATTGCTAACATTATTAAATAAATAACCGTGTCATGACATTTTTCAAATTAGTTTTGTGCAAAGAGACTCCTCAGTGTGTTATGTATGTATAAAATACCGACAATATATCAAATCCAATACCAACTGACATTGTTTCGAATCAAACAATACATGTTTGTCAATTATAATTCTTCTAAAATTATTCTACTTCTAAAATTCAAAACTCAAAGGTTATGTTTATATGAAGCTCAACCTGATACGAAATTTTGAACCTTATCAATAATACAAAACAACATGATCGAATCATTAGTAGTTAAATCTATATCATAGCGTCGCCATCTTTGAAGTTCTGAAATTCTCCTTTAAAGTTCAAATCTCCGCAATAAAAATGAAAGATTGTATAGGAGATAGTTTTGTTTATTAGTTTATTTCAGTTTGAAATTATCATAATATTTATGAATCTGAAAGATTAATATTTGGGCGTATGAAATTAACATAATACTTTTTTTCCTAATACTCGTACATTTCTATCATAATAATACATAAAAATCCTTTTCAATTCACAGATTAAAGTAGAAGTGGGAAACTCGTCACGAATAAAAATTGCAATACTATAATCGTTATTTTATTAAATTTGATCAAAGTCATATACTACATTATAAACACCAAAATCGACCTGACCGTTTGTCGCAGGCCAGTTAGAGACTTGCCGATTTTTAATAGTAACTGCAACATACAATATATTACGGGACACGTAATCTGCTCTCAATTACACCGCAATTGTTAAATGACTAATAAATGATACACGTAGTATATTCTTTTTATATAATGATAGATTTTTAATTATCACATCTCATGTATATTACCTTTGATAAATTGATGTTATAATATTTGCAATTTCACAGCCTGCTTTGATCTAAAATATCTATTTTAAATATAATACAATTATATTGTAACGGAATGCGGTGGTGCGATGTTCCTCAACTCGTTACTAGATGGCGTTACGTATCATTATGTCATGTACCTCGGAAAAAGTGAAGGTCATGGGGGAAGAAAGGGACGGGTAGCCGTTCTAAAACCAATTACTCCACACTTACTATGCCGCGAATACACGGGTAGGGCCGACGCCAAACTAGAATGTTCTAGATCCTAACCTAGAATATTCTAGATGTGGTACGCGGTGAAATATTTGTCCCTGCATTCTTTCAGTAAAAAGCCATCTGGAAGCAAAACCGAATATAAGCTTACTCGAAGCGATAACTAGTGCGATGAACGATCTATTAGTGTTGTTAAGTGACGGTAGTGAAGTAAAATAGTGAAGTTGAAATGTGTATTTTGTTGTTTGATTTATTTTTGTGATTTGATTAAGTAAATAAAGTTGGATAGTGAATAATATTGGCGTTGATTTTTATCCCGAACCCTAAGTCGTAACATTCGGTGTCAGAAGTCTGGGATTAAAATAAAATGCCTGTTACACCACATAACGACGTTCAGGGCGTTCGTACTAGAAGCCAATACCAACAAGAAACTACTGCTATGACCACAGCGACTGCGACGCCTGCTGCGAACTGCGACGCGATTGCGACAACCACCACCGCTGCTGCAGACATTTAATGAATGAATGAATTCTTTATTGTACACCATAATTATGATTATTAGCGAACAGCCTGAACTACAAATGACTTATCAAGGAATTTTGTGAAGTGCACAGGCATCTGCAGTTTTAGGTTCTCCGATGATGTCATAACACGACAATGCGTATCGCGAAGGAACTTGAAACGTTCCTTAAGATAAGTTAAAGAGAGAATTCAACAGTATACTGTAAAGTGGGGAAACAATATGCGCATTCCGACGAAGCCGAATTGGCAACCACTTGAGCTTAGTGCGAAAATCATATACATGATCATGCATGCGTAAACCAAATATGAATTTAATACAAAAATTTTAAAGTCTCTCAAGTTTATTTGATTGCTCCTCAGTTAATTCAAGATAGCTAACATTGGAATAATCCAGTATTGGAAAAAGAAGGGATTTTGCAAGCTCAATTTTAGTGGCCTCTTCAAGAAACCAGCTGCAGCAAAAATTTTCCGACTCGTCTGTTCAAACTGTGGTCCCATTTTGATGTCAAGTTTTTATCTATAACTATGCCCGGTTTTCTTACGCAGTCATTAGGGACTAAAACAATACTATCGAATAAATTTGCAGGTAAACATGACCGGTTGATTTTATTTGTCATTGCGGAACTGCCAACGATAATGGCTTGGTTTTTCAGTGCGTTATCTTTTATGCCATAGGATTTGCTCCAGTCACAAATTATATCTAAGTCAAGGTTCAGCGTATTAATCGCTAGAATCAGTTGATCAGGACAAGCTTGAGAATAAACTTGTAAATCATCAGCATAAAGGTGGTAAGATGACACTTGCTGGCGTGAAATGGAGTTGATAAATATGTTATATATTATAAATTGATAAATATGTCAAAGCAATATGTGAAATGCCTCGTCCCACTTGCAAAACTGATCTACAAAGATTCATGGGAATGGTCAATTATCTTAGTCCCTTTATTCCAAATTTGTCTAAAGAAAATAGTGTTTTAAGAACACTTCTGTCAAAACATACAGAATGGTCATGGTCAGATAAACATGAGTCTGAATTCAATAAAATTAAAAAACTAATTAGTTGTTCCCCAGTTCTTGCCTATTATGACCAAAATAAAGACATCACTTTATCAGTAGATGCTTCAAAAGATGCCCTTGGTGCAGTAATATTACATGAAAAGCAACCAATTGCTTATGCCTCTGCCTCATTAACAAATTGCCAAAAGAATTACTCTCAAATAGAAAAAGAGCTTCTAGCCATTTTATTCGGCTGTGTTAAATTTCACCAATACATATATGGTAAGTCAATAACTGTTGAGACAGATCATAAACCTCTAATTAGCATATTCAAAAAAGCTTTATATGATATTCCCGTCAGATTACAAAGAATAATGTTGCGCCTTCAAAGATATGATTTAAATGTATTCTATAAGCGTGGCCGATACCTGTATATTGCAGATACACTATCACGAGCAGCATTAAATGAAAATGCATTATTAGACATAGAAAAAGATATAGATATCCAAGTCAATTCTATCATATCTAATCTATCAGTTAGTCCAGAGAAATTAGAAGAAATAAAGCAATCATCTAGTCAAGATAGTGTACTTAGTCAAATTATCCAATTTTGTCAAAATGGATGGCCAGAACATAAAAGGTCTGTAAGTCAGTTAATAAAGCCATATTTTTCATTAAAGGATAAACTTTATGTCTTAGATGGAATACTTTTAATGTCAAATAAAATTGTTATACCAAATTCTATGAAAGAATATGTTATAAAATTAGCACATGAAAATCACCAAGGTATTAATAGTTCTATACGCTTAGCTCAAACTACTGTTTATTGGCCTAACATGAATAATGATATAGAAAAATATATTAATCAGTGTCACACTTGTCTTACATATAGAAGAAATAATTCAAAAGAACCAATTATGTTTCATGAATATAAACTCCTGCCATGGAATAAAGTAGGTATAGACATATTTGATTTTGATAATAAGAAATACTTAATTGTTGTTGACTATTTTTCTAAGTATGTAGAACTGACTTCTTTGAATTCTGGCTTTAATGCTAATATAATTATAAATCACTTAAAATCAATATTCTCTAGACATGGCATACCTGAAATAATGATGACAGATAATGGTCCTCCATTCTCAAGTGTAGAGTTTAAAAAATTTGCAAATGATTGGCATATTCAATGGAAGTCATCTAGTCCTTACATGAGTCGTTCAAATGGTATGGTAGAGAGAACTATAGGTACTATTAAACATATATTGAAAAAATGTAAAACTGAAAATACTGATTTTCACCTAGCTTTACTTTTATATCGTAATACTCCTAAGAAGTCAGGTTATTCACCTTCACAACTATGTATGTCAAGATACTTACGTTCTAAATTGCCTGTCACTGATACTCAATTGCTACCGACTCTCCCTGATTTAGATTTACTTAAAGCCAATATAGAAAAACAAAAATTGTATACATCACTTTATTATAATAAACATGCTAAGCCAATGTCAAATGTTAAGAAGGGTGATAGAGTATATTTCAAACATAAACCACATAGTGTATGGACTCCAGGTACTATCACGCAAGCCAGCAGTGAACCTCGTAGTTTCATGGTCAAGTCACCACTAGGAGAATTCCGTAGAAATCGCGAACATATACTGAAACCGGTGTCACCTCATCGTCCTGCTCCCTTGTCTGATGTACCTGTATCAAATAATATTAGCAACAATGTATTGAATGAAAAAGTTAATTTACCTAGTACCGTTGATAGTAATAATAAAACAACACGCTTTGGCAGAATTGTAAAACCACCAACACGATATCATGACTATGTATAGTTTATAAGTATAGTTTTAATTAAAATTTATTGTATTGTTATTTAACAATAAGTCATTGTTTTGTCAAAACTTGTTTGCAAATCTTGTTGTTAATATGAAATGTCAAAGTCAAAAAATGACAACTTACCTTTTAACGTATGCACGTTCCGTTTCACTTTGAAAGGGAAGATATTACATGTATCACTTACTCTGTGTAAAGTCTTGTCTGTGAACTGCCTTTCTGTACTCTCTCTCTGTTATGGCGCGTGCTCAAGAAAACTATGATGATTATTGTTCGTGTAACCACTATTATAAATAAATGTCAATTAGCCATCAAGCCGACTATTTATTAACATACGACGACCACAACTACCTGATACTGTGTTTTTTCCGTCCATGGTAAATTTATATTTTAGAAATTGTATATACCTATAATTTAATCCTATTTTCATGCGATGAATAATTTTCAGGATAAAAGTAGGTATCTTATGTATGTTAGGTGTATTTGTTAAGGCAAATGTAACAGAAAAACAAACGGAGTTATTTTGATTCGTTATGTTAAAGGTAAACGTACATAAATTAAAATAGAACACGCCAAACGAAGCATAAGAAAGGAATTTTAGAATATAAACTTCCTTTCCTTTCTTGTCACATATAATAGTCAGAATTCGGATGTCACCAGTCGCGTTAGTAAATTAGTAGTCTAGCAGTATAAAGATAAGTTATATTTAAACTTTTTTTTGTGCTTCTAAAGACACGTTAAGTGATCAGTTCGGGCTGCTTCTGCATTCCTTAATACCCTTGGTAGGTGCCGTACTGGACGCGCGAGGAGGTTATGGCCCATTCTTTGTATTCGATTCGATTCCATGCATAGAAATGGTCAGTGCTCCAGCTCCAGTCCAGGGCAGCTCAAGAGGACATTAACAGATTGTTGATGATTATAAAACCTAAGTCTCCATTAATACGCACAGACGATACGCAGATAATATAATGATTTACATACTCAAAATCACGCTTTTGAAAATTTTTATGATAATCTAAAACTATTAAAAATAGGAAAGGTATTTTTAAAAACCAAATTTCACTAGTGAAGGTTTCGGTGAAAGTTCACGGGACGGGACCTACGTCGTCAACTTCCCATGACTAAAAAGATTACAGTAGGTATAACAATTATTCCAATGACCTGTAATCGTATAGATAAATCTCTGATTTTGATGAACGTTTTGTTTTGATGGTCATGGCCACTAGGCTTAAGTGCTATGAGACTTTCGAGAAAACTGTTTCTGAGACACCTCTCATTTTCAGATATGTGGTTGTATATATTTAAATATTTAATGATCGGAAAATCCAAATCTTGATCATTGGAGACATTTTCCGTATGTTTTTTATTCGTGGTGACGCTGTCTTCGCGGAAATACATCAAAATTATTAGATTCTGGTAATAGCGGAGCATTGAAACTGATTCCTTGTCGTGCAATGCAACCGCCGTAGGAAGACTAAATGAGGAAAATATGTTAAAATCCCCATCTTATTTTCATCGTCGCATAAATTCATAATTCTACAAAATAAATACCTCGTTACAATTCTATTGTTAGTATTAATACGTCAACATAAAAGTATAAACGTCACAATTTACTATACCGATGAAATTATAATAAACTTATATCTAAATCCTAAGATAGTTTATATACCTATATGGGGATAACAACTTTAAGTTGACAGATTTAAAGACTTGATTGTTTGTTTTTATGATTTGAACGAATTCTCTCACTCACAAGAAGCTACATCATACGCGGGTGACATGACTATAATTTAGGCGTATAATTTGGTCGTATAATTTGGTCGTATAAAAAGACTAATCTTTCGAAAACTTATTTTAATAAAAGCGTCTATCTGTGATATTGCATAAAACACGCACGTGTAAATGTGTACATTATAATTATTGTCATGATTTCTTCTACTATTGTCATCTCGATAGTACACCGATCTCCATAACTCAATTGCTATAGGTAATGACTGTGAGAGTTTATTTAGCCCACATCTGAGGTCGTTTCAACTGCTTCAGCTGATGTTCTCGTGAATCGTGGGTGATAATGAGATCAATAGTTAATGTGTTAGTAAATTTGTAACAGTTGACGTTTATCGCGCTCGAGTGGTTGCAGACGGTGTGAAAATAAACTTCGAACTTTTATGGAACAATAACTTTCCGCTAGTGGCTTCGCCCGTTTAATCCTGTATTATATATATAAACCTTCATCTTCGACTCTGTATATTAATGAAAACCGCATTGAATTCCGCTGGTTATTTTTAGGATCGCACAGACAGCACGAAACGACCTAATTTTGTACTATGTGTAGATAAAAATTAAACCTTTTATTATATCAAAATAGCGAATGTGATGCTACAGTCATATTTTAGAAAAGTCATAAGGAGCTTTATAGCAGCGTAGGATGTGAGACCGAAAATTTCTTCGCTCCTCCGTGCTTCGGATGGCAAGTTAGGTTAGGTTACTCGCCTGGATTTTTGATCGGTAACATTCGACCATCCACCTATTGGACCCGCGTCACTAATCAAATAGTAGGTAATTTGAGCACGTTAAAAGGAGGTTAATAGGTAGGTACTTCAGTCATTATTATCACCATTTTTATTTGCAATAAAGTTTACATTATAAAATAATATAATTAGAATCTCTGAAAATGAAAATCTCTAATAGAAATACTAAAAATGTTATTTTAAGTAGAAGGAAAATATAAAGTTAAAAAAATCTCGAAATTAGCGACCGTGAAATAAAGTATGAGTTCATCAAAATGTTAATTAAGTCTTTCATTTTCTAATTCGTTAGAAAAAAATATTTTCGTAAAAAAATTAATATATATATTATTAGGTTTTAAATGTGTTATTGAATATCATTTGATCAATTAAAAATTTACTATTAGCGCACTAATTTATTATCATACTACTGTAATTTATATACTAGTGACTTATATATTATTATAATAATATTATAAAGAGGAAAAAATTGTTTATTTGCATTATATGGGCTCCGAAACTACTGGACTGATCATACCAGAGACCATCCGTGATCGTGGTTATTAACAACTAGCTTTCGCCAGCGGCTTCGCCCTCGTGGTCCCTAGGGAAATGTTTAGTGGGATAAAAAGTATCCTATTATCTAAGTCAACTAATACCCTATATGTATACCAAATTTCATCAAAATCCATTCAGTAGTTTCGGCGTGATTGACGTACAAACATCCAAACAAAGAAACTTTCACATTTGTAATATTAAAAGGATTATTCTAATACCGGATCGATTTCAAAAAATCTTTCTTCTATTTCGGTGATACGTAGGGTTTAATTTACGTCCACTGAAAGAGCTACTAACTAAATATCTATTTAGATACACTTGAACACGTTCGAATGTGTTTAAATAAATTTATTTTAAAAATTCTATTTGGTTAATACCGTCGTGTCCAAAAATATATTGTTATAGCCGAATAATATATATGGCATGGTAAAAGCCTATTACCGTATGACTAATCTAATCTAAATATACAAGGAAACCAATTGAATTATATAAATTTATCTAATAAACAGATTAATTACAATTATTAGATTTATTACATAGTCACAATATATAAGATTACATTTCAGAGAAAGTATGAGAGGCAAGAAAATTAAAATATCTTTGCCATGAAACCGTATTAATTTCGGTGGCTATGAATTATTATCATGAATTAACCATTTTGGATGCTCTACTCTTAACCACTGTGTTAGAAATTGTAAAATTTTACATAAAAACACATTCACAATCGTAAATAAGCAGTGAAATTGCCACAAATGTACGCCAAAAGGTAAATGAAGGCTTATCTATTTGTAAATCTTAATATTTAGATGAAACCGTTGCATAGTGTCTTATTGTGAAGAATCTGCCGTTGTCATTCTAAGGTAAGGGATTCCATTTCTCGATCCGTAAGCACCACAAAATGGCCTGTGTCTTTATGTAAATGCAATAAATGGTCAAATAAAAAGTGTTTTATATTATAAATAAAAAGTTAGAAGAAAAAAAAAATAATAATACTATTAAAACGATACAACACAAACCTATAGCAACTATACTATTATTCTTTATCACAGGTGTCAGTCTGGTGACCATAGCGATGACGACTCAATTAATCCAATCTTTTGGCACGGTGAAATTACGAATATTTTTTTATCAATAAGGTATTCTATTCTGGTTTCAAAAGTAGGGTAGATACCCCGGTTTTACCCACTGTCCCACTTTTGGTCATTTGGTACTCTAAGGTAAAACTTACATGTAGATATAGTTTATGTGTAAATGTAATAAAGGCTAAAACATGTATTATTTTACTGTACATGCCCTTAAAAAGTTGAATAATGACAAAGCTTATAGCAGTGCCAGCTTCGATATGTCAAAGTTCCAATATCATTTATACTAAGTTACAAAGAACGAGGCGTCCTTATAATTCAGACTCAAGAATAATAACAATAAATAGCACTTGATTTTATTTTATTTTATATACTAATGAAACGTACACACTACACACTTTAATACACAAATCGAATCTAGGACTTCAAAAATGTTACACCGTGGAATCGACTTGCAAGCCAGTCAACTACGGAGGGCGTCGTAGAACAACTTGTATGTCAAAAGTTCGTGACGGTATATACCACCTGTATGGTGAAATTTATCAATAAGTAACTATTCTTACTTTCACTTCATTAAATGAGCAAAAAGCTACAGTAGGTATAATTAAACAAAGATCATGGTGAAATTAAAATACTGAATGTTGCAATTTTACATGATCATTGAAAAGTGAATTTGAAACTGTTAAAATAAAATAGAAATTTAATATTCATCGCATGTAATAAAATGTTTTCAATATTATTGCCGAAAAAAAAAGTAAACAAAAATTAAAACCGACGAAAAAGTAAAAATAAAACCTTTACGATACACTTAGAAACATATCTATGTAATTTGTACTAATTAATCTTTCTTGTTTTTTGCTAACGATAATCCATTCAATGCAAACCATACATTTGAATCCAATCCATACCAGTGGTCGCCCAATTGTCGAAATTAGATTAAATAGTTTGAACTAGTTAGACTGGCAAATTAGTAAACCTAACTGTTTGACGTGGTAGTATGTATACATTTTTTCTATTATATTAATTCAAAATTCTCCGCACAATTTTCGTATATAGGAGGAGTCAAGTGTTTGCTTAACGTAAATATAGTTAGCTAGCCACTATTTACGTGAAGTGTTTACGCTAGATTTATTATCTTTCTATCTACTTGAGTTGGATTAATTCAAAAACTAACGGATATTAATGTTGTTTCACCAATGAACGAAATATTTTCTAAGAAAAGTTTTGTTACACAACTTTTTAATTTTTGGTTGTAAATTTAATGAAAAGTTACTAAAATATCGGAACATAAAAAAATCTGACTTAGAGAAGCGTTATTTCCTTAAATCTTAGCCTTCTTATTGGTGCCTCATCGACTAAAGGTTGGCTGTCACTTCAGCAAACTTCTCGGTCTATAGCAAGGATACGACGCAATATTTGAATCTATCAATTAAAACTATCATTATTATTAAAAGTTATTTATTTATTTTTATAAAGTGCTTCTTTTATATTATAATAATTGTCTATGTTTAACAATGGAGTATTAGCATGTTACAATATTAATTTTTATTAATTTGTTTGTTTTATTTGATTAAATTGAATTAAATTCCACTCTTTTCGTAAGCTTTTAATGTTGTATTAAATTTCAACATCTTCACTTAATATCTTGGTTCAGTTTCAGTTTTTAATATCCATAATATTGTTAAATTTGAAATAGGGATTGACATTTTTTTTTTCGAAAAGTACATTCGCTCTATTACTTTTAGGTACGTACATCATCTGAGAATGTCAACATATCTCGTTACTGAAGCTTTGGTACTTGTTGTGAATGAAAATTTATAAAAATTGTAAATGAGTTCGAACTAAATGGAAGGTATTTGTCACTTTTTTACCAGTTTCCATCACATTAAACGTTTTAATCTGTAATCGGTAATCGGTGTTGCAGTCTATGGTGTGGAGGTTAAACAACTTTCTCAAGGGATGGTCATAGGATGGGTGACCAAAAAATGTATAACGTCTAACTCTTCCGTGCTTTGACAGATACATTAAGCATGTGATCTTTGTTGTATCAAGGACCCACCCCGCCACACTCGCATGGTGGATTACAGCCCGTCTTCTCTGTGATTGATTCGATCGATCTAAGATATTGTAATGGAGAGTGACTTCTAAATGAGTCAATATGGGTCTTAATTCTGTTACTTTTTATGTTATGATTGCATTTTAATAGAATACTTGCGTTTTTTATTGTAATATTAGTATTATTAGTGTAATGTTTTCCTCGCAAATTAATGGTGGCAGATATATTTATTATTTTGTGCTCTCGTTACAAAAATTGTGACATAAAGGGTTTGAGCTGAAGCGCTATTGACTTTTCATAATTACGCTGTTATGAAAATTTCCTCACAGATCATCATATAATTATATTAACACAAAACTTAAAACAATTCAAAATCATGAGCAGATAGGATTCCATTTATATCTAACAAAACTGAATAAATAAATTTTTATGAAAAGAAATTGAAACTCTCGTGAAACTACTCTTAAGAAATTAGTAATGGTATGATGCAAGCGACTACGCTTACAAATAACTGAAATACTGATAACTGAATAACTGAAAACTGTACATACTATTAAAATAATTTTATGACATTTTCAATGAATAATAGAGAGTAATGACTATAACATAAAGCTAAAATTATACATGCAAGGACGGAAGTGCTATAGTTTTCACTATTTTCGTTCTCTTGAACTAAAATATCTGTGTGAATTACAATATCACATATCAGAGCCGTTTATTGGACAATTAAATTCTATAACATATTGTAACTCTTTAGTATTAACTATTAAACATAAAATAAAACAAACGAAGCCGTTATACCATATCGTACTACACACAATTTAACCTGCAACCTGTGAACTTAAGCATTCCATTCAACACGACCGATCGTTGTACCCTCACTGCGTTCACATTTAAACTCTATATAAACCGCATCTATCAGCGAGCCTACACCAGTCTTTTTTGCCTATCCGTACCGTCAGCATCAAAAATCAAAAATGTTCACAAAAGTGTTACTGTTATTACTAGTTTTATCTTTCACATCGGCACGTGAAGATATGGGTGTTAGATACGTAATGAGGTTATACGAGGATTGTCAAAGAGCAGACGGGGTGTTACCGTGTTTGAAGAAGAAGGCCATTTTATTCTTCGATAGGGCAGCGAGGACGGACGCTATACCATTAATCGATGGTATAGATATAGTGAAGACGTCTGAACCTGAAGTGTCACCGATCAGTGAGAACGATATCGAAAGCAGTCTCCCCAGGAACTTGGCTGATAAAAATGAAGCGCTATCAGATATGCTTTGGGATAGAATCGCGTCGTTTGCTAATTCGAGGACTGTACAACTGTCGTTGCCAAGGATCACTGGTCAGGATTTAAATAAAGGCGTTGAAGAAGGTAAGGCATTTATCAGTGTCTTGTTTTAAAATCAAGTATTATTTTTATGGTTTATTGGCTTGTAGCGTTCATAGGTTGTCTTTGCATTCGCAATTTACTAATAGAGGGTAATTCAGTTAGATATAAGCTTGTAACAATTTGGAAAAAATGTGAATAAAATTAAAGTTATTCTCAATGAGATTATTTTTAGTATAGCGTTGTCAATGCAAAATCAAATACAATAAAAATTAAAGCTTTTTACAGTAACATAACAGATTGATCGACATTAAGTACATCTGAAGAACATAATCTGCTCCTGTCAGCTGTTAAATACTATATTTGTCGACATGTTTGTAGTGAATCAACACATTAACAAACAATTTTAAATTGGAATTTTTAAGCGTCTTTTTACTAAATACCAAAATTCTTATTATTTTTAACGTTATTCAATTTGATGTAGATCAAATTTAACTTAATTTTCATTGTTAAACGAGTTCCAAGCCTTAGCTTGGACTTGAATGAGCTTTAATAACACAATCATTAAATTACTAGAGATGGCTCACATACGGGCATCTTGCAATTTGTACTGCATTTTAATTGATCGGATATTGGCTGTTATTAGTTTATATTAATTAATTGACCCCATAATTGTCAGCACTTACGACCGCATTTTTCGGCCAATAAGACATTAATAAGTATGATACAATAATTATGTTGGCGAAAAATGTAAAGTTGAATTATCGTAGTAAGAATAATCTGAATATACTACACTAGACAAAAACGCCGTCTCATATTGCTTTAATAATAATAAAAAATCCTTACGCATTTATTCCTATTATCTAAATCGACCTTATCATCTGTATGTGTTAAATAAGCATTACTAATCTCTAATTACTCCATAAAACTTATTTACTTTAAAAAATTTAATCACAATTCAAAAAGATGATTTCCATGTTATCACTTTCATTCTAACATGCAATATGAAGCTTGTAATTTGCCTTTCTACTATTAAATGCAAATAAGGATCAAAAGCAGATGTTCAAATATTTCACGTCATGATATAATTATCAACCTTTCATATTCTATAGACATCTCAAAAAGTTTGACTCAAATCAGCACAGGCAAAAAACAAAAATCATACATTACTTATATATATATAGACCAAAGAAAGGAACGTATCTATGGATACTCTTAACAAAAGAGGTTTCTCTATGTTGATCTAGCTTGTTCTATCAATAAGTACGCATATCTAATATCAGATATGTTAATAAAACAATAACAACCCAAAGTACGAAATGAAACTGAATTCAAATGAGTTCTTAAAACCGTAATCAAAAAAATTTTTTTTTTAATTTTCATTCATCTGGACATTATAGTGATGTTAAACTATAAATCTATGAATATTAAAATAGTAGATGCTAGATTATTCGAAATATAGAGTATTTATAAAAGTAAAAGCATTCAAAATGTAAAGAACAATAAAAACTATTATCACATCCACACAAATTACTTCGAAGATTTTATACATAATGGTGCATAATTGTACATAAAAAAAACATAAAGATTACTTTCTGAAAATTTAATGCTTATTGCAATAATTTAAAGGCTACATTATATGACTCCGGGGCCATTTTCAAGTCTTTTCTTTATTTCTTCTTATAAGAAGTATTAAACATTATTATTTAAAAATCTATTTGAAAGTACTCTCTTAATGCCATTTTCACAAAATCAGGTGAAACGCGGTGCACAAACAGTATTGTAAGATCCGTTTTTCTAACCCATATCATAATGTATCAATGTAACATTATCAAGTTACAACTATTTCTTTATGTTCATAGAAACCACGAACGATTTTGTTGTAAATATTTTATGATCCGTTAAATTATATGGTCATTCTTCACATCAGCCTTGGTTATTGCTTTAATATTTGCCCTGGTTTCTCTTGCAAATGCCTCTTGTAATTTTGAAAGTTAAACGATATTATTAACATTTATGTTTGAAGCCTACTATTATATTTGCATGTCTGCTACATTAAGCAATGTGGATGTTCAAATTAATTCAATGTAAAATTTAGACTATTAAATGTAAAATTTAACTTAAGACTATTAAGAAAAAACATCATAAATACGAATAGACAGTATATACAAATTGTCGGATTAAGAAATATTTGATCATTATTTAACTAGAAACATAATTAACTCAAAAAATGTATTATAAATAAATTAAAATATTAATTGATTATGATAAGTCAAATGTCAAATTGCGTTACAAACTAGATTACCATCTGAAAATAGATGACACTGCATAATTTAGCAAGCGGTCGCTAACAAGCATAACTAAATCTACACAGATATTAAAAGATAACAATGAAAATTGTCTATATAAAACATAATATGCATAGTTATGCCATAATATTTATGGTTATACTCATTAATTGAATTTAACCAGACGAAACGATCCTACATGAATTGCCTATGATTGATATAAAAATATATTGAAAGTAAAAGCTATAACAAATGTCGGTTCGCTAGAAAGTCAAGTAATTCACGAATAATGAACACTCGTGTTTGCGAAAGGTCAAATATTTTTTATGAACGATAAACTTGATGATCAGGCAGCGCCATTACGTTTTGTTGAAGACGGTTTTGATGGTTTGAAAATTGTTAAGTAATCGTGATCTTCCCACGAAGTAGACGAACTGAACCTGTCGACAATTGGAAAGTGTTTTCACATTTTTCATACTAATGATTTATTTATTTTGAAGTACCTAAGTAATCATGTTTAAAGCAATTTTTTGAATTTATCCACTATACGATTAAAATTTATCTTTTCTTTTGAGTCTAAACTAGGCCTCTTATCTTCAATATTATACAGCAATTATTTAACATTATTACAACTCGTATTAAGATACAGATCACCAAATATTTCAGGTCGAGGAAAGATGAAGAAGATGATGAGCATGATGATGATGGGTGCCAGCATGAAGATGGCAGCAATGATACCATTGGCGATAGCTGGTCTGTTCGTGTTAGCTGGAAAGGCGTTAATCGTTTCCAAGGTAAACAGAAATATAATAATGACATGCCAGAAAAAGATATACGAAAAACTTTTGATATACCTATGGTAATTTATTTTTCAAACAATAACGGGTAACGGGAGCAAATTTTATCTAACACAAAATATCATGAAATGTTAATATATATGAGTAGTATATTAATATCAAAAGTTGGAATTGACTAATATTGAAATTTGTATAAAAACAATTTATTGATTAATAAAAGTACTTCTACACTTCTTATCAAAGTCAGTGATCTCTCAAATTAACAACACACTAAAGAAACAGAAGCCCATTAAAAAAATAGTTTCATCAAAAGTATAACTTACATTACATGAAAACAGTTTCACTTTTTGCACTACAATTATTTCTTTATTAGACACTTACATCTACTCATCAGATATAAATGCGTCAGCGATAAAAATATCAGAGAAAACATGCAATTAGAAAAAATTAATTATATCTGATTTTACCGTCATTCATTCTAATAGTGTTCCATTGTTAGGAATAGTTCACAATATGGTGGGAACTGTATCATTAGGCAACATAGCATTTGATCATGAATCTTTCAGTGTGAGAATGTTCTATTTCGATTCATGTGAGATAGCAGATGATCTACATTCAAGGTTGGGTTTGCGCAGTGAAATTTGATTAGTATCTAGCCCTTACTCATTTCGTTTTCATCTTTTTGTTCTATTTTCTTAATCTCATTTAAGATTCGAATATACATAAGTTGTGTGATTACTACTAAAACAATACTTCAATTGATATTTTTTTCCTTTATTTAAAGCTTCTATTATTTTTTGGTCTTTTATACTTTACGTAATTTTATTGTTTTGCATTTGACTTTCATAGTTCGCTAAAAAATTATATAAAAGTGTAACTAGGCTGCTTTTATTGAATAAGGTCTATTTATGTCAGTGCCAATTTGGTTTAGCACCATATGTATACTTCCATATTTATCAATCAGTCATCATTTAAATATTTACTCCATTCTTACTGATATAATTTTTCTTTGGTCTTTCATTCCTTACATTCCTGTCCATTCCTGTCCCCACCAAAAAACACATAGAACACACTCTCTCAATTACAGACCACACTGATTAGTATGGTCATAATATTGTACCTTAAACCTATTTTAGTTGAATTTAAAAAAAAAATCCAAACAAAACCTTTTGCAACTCTTGTTCCTTCATTGTTTCATACTATTTCTTTCCTTGTTATTCTAATCACAAGTACCAAGATTAGTCATATATTTCATCACAATTTTTAAGGTCATCTTTTATAAAGAGTTCTATGCTTTCATCCGAGTGTTCTTATAATATTCACCTTCACAATTTATCTTTGCACGGTACTACAAGAATTCACTTTCATCAAATACTTGAAACATTGTGGCTTTGTGCTTCCCGTTAAGATTGTTTAACTTTAAAGAAGTATGCTTGAAATTGTAAAAGTTGCAATCAGATTTGAAAATTTCTATAAAAAAAAAATTATACAGATATATCATTTCAATATAAGTTTTTTTTTAAATATGAGGCAATATGCCACAATATGTACTGATCCTAAAATAAACATTTATAGTACTTATGTTTTGCTGATGATAATAATATCACCAGTATCTCATCTTCCTTACATTGATTTAAAACATTATGTTTTTTGTTGGAATTAACATTATTCAAGTATATGTTAGGACTGAAACAAAATTTACGTGAAAGCTTAAAACGTTAGTTGTTTGTATATATATATTTTACTATTAAACAATCCTGTCTCCACACGATTAAATTAAATACACAATTTAAATATAAAAAAATTCTGCCAGGCCAAATATTTTTATTTCTTATTAAAAAAATTACCTTACCATCATTAATAATATACGTATCAAATAAATTTCGCCATCCAACGGTGAAAAGCGCCTGGAAATTCGATGCTTATCTAATTTGTAGTATGCAGACACACTTTCAATGTGCAATGATTTTACTTAGTGGATCAACACACCTTTAACAATTAATATAAATTGCAGTTAATCTATGTCTTCATAAATAATTTTATTATCAAGTCAACATTTTATTTTAGGATTGGGTATGATGATAGTTGATCAATTGGAAATAAATTGCAAGGTCTTCCAGACCTTATGACACAGATGGTAAATAATACCTTAGCGAGATGTTTCAGTACAGCCTGCAAACTGTGGTTAATGCTATACCGGTTTTGTACAGTTTGCAAAAAAAAAAACTTATTAATAAAAATAATATTATTATACTACGTACTAAAATTCATAGCGATCTAATTTTAAAAAATACTATGGAGCAAAATAGCTTATGAAGTACTGTAAACGAGATCACGGCAATGTAATTTTCTGTTGTAAAATTATTGGAATGGAAAAAATGACTGTTTATAATTTCTATAACGCGTTCTTGTTTTATCTTGTTATAAGCAAGGTAATTTTGTATTCATATCTATGTGTGTGGGCTATATTTTTCATATAATAACTGTGGATAACCTAAAAAAAATATTTTATGTGTAGCAATTCTGTATGTGGATTCGTAGTATTCATATAAAAATATATTTAAGTTAATGTATATTTCCGCATACACATAACTAGCACAATATTTATACAATAATATATACATACCAATAATAAAATATAGATAAATTTAATTTACTTGACCAAGCGGATGTTGTACCTTTATAAACCATTAATATCATACAGTCTTATTATAAATATCTAATTTATTTAACAGTATTTATTTCTTTACAAACATGTCATACAATATGTTTAATAAGAATAAAAGTAATCAATTACAATTAACACCACCTAAACACACACATTGCCCAATTGTAAAAATGTGTCTCAAACTTAAAATATCAAAATCTGGATTATATTTCAACAAAGGTGTAACATAATAAGTATATTATCTATTTATAGTGACGACTTTGACGTGCTTTTTCCTAACCAATAAAAAGCAAAAATTAAAATAATTGCAGTTAATCTCAATAGGAGACAAGCATCGAAGTAAAATTTTTCTGTCTGTTTATTTAAGCAAAAATGTAGTTCTTAAGTGGAGCTCTTAAATATTGTTTTGCTTTCATTAGTTAACCAATCAAATGAAGCCAGAAAGGTTTTCCGCATTCCGCGTGCTGACCCCAGCGACTAATGTGAATTAACCATTACGGATAATTAGTATATTTTTTGCCTTGTATAATCTATAATTATTGCTTTTACATAAATTTAATGTAATATTTTATCAATTTACAAATTTTACTTATTTATAAAAGTTATAACAAGAACTCTATTTATTGGCGTGACAAAAAAGGTCAAATCTCTTTCAGTTATTCTTCAGAGTATAAATTATATTTAAATAAGGATTGTTCAATAGTCAAAATATTTTGGTTTTAAAATTTTATTTTATAGATATTTTATAAATATATTTATCGTCTCAATCTGGCAAAATATTTTTTATTTATTTATTCTTTCAAAGTCAAATTAACAATTTTGCTGAAGATTATATCCAAAACAAAAAAAATAGAAACTTTACCCATTTATGTTAGTAACCATTTTAACGGTATTACTAACTTTTTTAGCCTTTTTTTCAGGGAATAATAATAGAATTACTTTAAAATAATATGATTTATAACCATTATTGTCACAAATTACAAAACTTATATCCTAGGTCTCTGGGTGAAAAATTGAAAGATAACGAATTATTTAATTATATTAAAATAGATATCCTCGCTTTATATCCCGACGCTACGCACACTTCACGATATCCCATTAAAGCTAAAACAACCGTGTTCTATTTGTTACTGGAACGGTGAAGGCACGACTTCAACTAGCCCATTATTTCTATGTTACAATGTTACTCAGACATCGTTTATAAAAAAAAATGTGCTAATACTAAGTATTTTTATGAAAAGTAAACTGTAATAGATTTTGAAATCGTAAAACTAAAATCAATTAATTCAATTCGTTATAATAATAATATTAATTTAAAGTTAAACTGTATCACAGTCAAATGATACATAAAGGTGTATTCTTCTTACCATACCGTATTATAGACCCACTTGTTAGTGACCATGCTTTATATGAAATTTTAACACATTGATCATATTTTATATCAACGGAACATTAGCATAAAAATATTTAAACACGAGAATATATTCATTATTAAATTAGCTGTTTTTGAACTGAAAAAAGCTGATGAAAGTTTATAAGATATATTAAGTTTGTAATATTAGTTTACCTAGATTTTGCTAACATTATTATCAGCCTTTTTCATGCAGGAGCTCAGGCCTTCCATATGGTTGGTTAAGGAGAATGAGTCCTGAACATCCATGCAGATTGGAGGGTATTAACGACTGCAAATGCAGCCGCAACCAACGGCTTAAAGTGTATTCCGAAGCACGAAGTAGCCTAAGTTAATAATTTTTTGGTCACCCATCCCGTGACTGACCCTCACGAAAGTTACAACAAAGATAAGGAGCGCAAATAATTATTACGCCACCGATCTACTCATGGTGATGTATAAACAATTTTAAGTCATAAATCTGTCAAACAATTTACAGTTTCTATATTAAATATTGTTACAATTACACCAAATTCTCAAAAACATGATGCAAATTACTATCCATTGATTGGAACAAAAACTATCTTATTAAGTAGTGGGATGGTGATACTCCTATAGCGGTATCTCGCACAATGGCTTTTACATCAATTAGAATCCATGGTAAGACCTCTCATATCACCATTGCTAACTATGACATAGTTTACACATATGAGATCGTATACAATAATGGAAGTTAAATGGCGATTGAGTTTTTTTATATCCTCAGTGGAGGTTAGTTAACCAGGTAACTTTTTGCTTAGCATTGGCCTTTGACATTAAATCGTGCTGTGTAACAAATACGTTCAATTCGTTACATTTTTATAAATCAATTTAACCACCACATTCAAAAAAATAATTACATGATATTATTGGTATGAAATTATAATCCGACTGTTCTCGTTCTTAATCCATTAAGGCTTAAAATCTTCCAACACTAGAACATTTATCAAATTAAAAACCTAAAGATTGTTTTTCAAGTTTTCATGTTCCGGGTTTCAAGGTGTACCTATTACTAAAAATATAATATAACATTGTCTGCGTGAGGGGGCCATGGCGGGGATCTCAGATTCCGGGTTTCAAGGTGAAGCTATTACTGAAAATATAATATAACATTGTCATGGCAGCGATCTCACAAAGGGGTAAACATAAGAACCTTAGATTCCATCCCTAAAGGAGGGTAAACTGGGTTTACAGAGAACTTATTTTAGAGAGACGTTAAGACAGATAAGTTCATCAAATAGCCAGTTGGGGACTTATCGTCTAATTTTGAAATCTATCTTAATCCCTTTCAATATGACGTTTGTAAGATATTCATGAACGACTTACGACCTCTTTTGATAAATATTTATTGAATGATAACGTCAATTTAAATTGAAAGCCACGATAGAGCTGAATGCTAACTGCAATTTTTTGACGGATTTAAGTTTGTTTGTATTATGATCCTGGATACATAATAACTAAAGTCAACATAATTTGATTTTAGACGTAATTTGATTTAATATTTAATTGCTCGTTCTTGGAGCGTTGTACTATAATTAAGGAATCATCTTTCACCGTAACCTGCCAATCAAGGTTTGACCCGCAGACGTTTGAAAGTAAAAACGTTCTTTATGACATCTTAGTCTTATAACAGTCATAATACGTGTAGAGAAAGTATTAATTAATCTTATAATGATACCATTTAGTACTTCACTATATTTTGACTAACTTCTAACTATCATTATAAGTGTGAAAATTAATAATTTGTTACGGGGTCGATGGTAGTAACATTCCCAAGATATTGGATTACATGTATGTACAGGAGAGTAATTGAATAAACAATAGTATATCTAATATGAAATACTGTCAATTTTTTTTACATGCAGTAAAAAAATTGACTTTAGAAATTATCAAGCGAATTCGCAAGAATATCGCGTTGGACATATTGAATATTACAAAATATTCCCATATGAAAAACAACTGAATAAGGACGTCGATAAATGGAGATATAAATGTCATACTAGTGTTAATGACCGTGAAAGACAACAGAATTTAAGAAGGAATATCAGTATTCCATATAGGGGATAACTATTTCACATTTAGTTACTTTCCTTTATAATTTTAATCCCATGAAACCATTATTTGTACTTAACTCTTCTATGCGTTTATCACTTAAATCCTCCTTTACTGAATTTGATGGTTTTTAAGTGTATTTGAGAAAGGATTCCATTAAAAGATTCAGACTTTAAATGATCATATGTGTACGATCTGTAGAAATCCAATCCAAATTGTAGGAATAAATATAACTGCTAAGCACTTATTTTGTTTACATACCTCTTATTAATTCAATTTGAAATTGTGACGTTCTTTTACAATTTCAATGTAATGACAGCAAACAATCAAGTTATGTGCACGTAGGTACTTTCCCTTCAACCTTCGACCTGTAATCGTGATCCCTCCAGGGGACTTTCTATGTTTATATCTAACTACAAAGCAGCTATCATTAAATGTATTCAATATAATATTTAACCTGGTTAAATGGCATAAGGTTTCTTTTTGTCTGATTTAGGAGATGTATTTTGAATATGTTATTTTTCATTTTTTAAACCTTATTCGTGAGCCTAACAATTTAGAATCTATTATTTTTAATCCATAAAGTTAGCTTATTTTCTTCATAATATTGTTATTGTGGGTTAATACTTTAATTAATATTTCTACAATAACTCGTTACTATAAATATGTAATAAAATTCCCATTATCACCACAATATACTGAGCTATTAACAAAACTATGTTATCATATGCCCTAATCAAATACACTAAAACAGAAGAATAACTGACTAAATTAAAGAAATAAATCTTATATCGTGAACATTACGATTTATATTCCTTTGACGTATAACAGTTTTAATTATAACGAACAAATTTAATTAAATGAACCCTATACTTATGTAATAAAGGTCAATACTGCGTAATGCAATTCTGAAATGTAGGAATTTAATATGTTATACCACAAGACTTTTCCTCAATATGGTTAGTATTCAGCTTGTTAGACTTTTCAAAGGGTATGGTATTTGTTGCTAGTATTTAAATACCCCAGTTTTAGGGTAAATTATAGTTATTATTGCAATTTGTAACAAGACAGTTTAAACAATGTCTAATAATTTATTAAAATAGACAATTATTCAATTTTAATATTTTGTAGTACCATTTGATAAGACGAAACAACAAACTTAAACGTATTTGAAAAGTTCCAAGAAATATTTCTAGGTAATGTTTTATACATTTCCAAAATAAATCGATATGCAGTGATATTTATAAATATATTGTAGCTACTTATATATAACATGGCAAAAAAATAAACCAAAGAAATTTAAGGAGTCAATAAACAGCTAACTGGCAACATTGTCTTATGAAGAAGTCATATAAATTCTCTGTTTTACTATAACCATTCGTCAGTGCACTGAACTCCTGATCGTTGTTCATTTTGATAATTGCAACTTTCGACGTCAATCCAAGTAAATCTCGTGCGGCTTATATTAGTTTAAGCCGTTCGAGATTTATTTCGAGTGATGTAGAATAGCACATCCTGTGATGAAGATTGCGAGAAGAAAGAAGAAGTAGTGTGCGATTACAGCGTAATATTCGAGTATTTTTATATTCACAAAAAACCTAATGTCCCTCAGATTTTAACTTGTCGAAATTTCAAAAATATCGAGCGGTTGAGAGAGAAGCGTTAAATATATTAAAATTCGTATAGGTATTCTGAAAATATAATATGTATGGGGATGTTCGAAAAAATCTTCAACGGTCATCGCTCTTACGTTCAAACTATTTAAATCCTACTCGTCTAAAATTTTTCAAAGAATCTGACTAAAATCCAATTTTCTTTTATAGATTGCTCTACTCCTCGCCGGCATTATGGCCTTGAAAAAACTGATGTCACAGAAGGGAGGCGGCGGTGGTGGTCACGAGAGCCACGGCTGGTCATCAGGAGGCAGCAGCGGCGGATGGGACCGCAGAGCTTACAACGACGCATCTAACCTAGCTTACTCAGCTTATAAAAAAGACTAAGATAAGATAAGTTAGGCCAGATGAAAGCCAAGATAAGATAGCTCTTAGTTATTTTGGTTTATTTTACCCCCACCTTTTATTTTGTTTTATTTTCTTTACACTTTTCATTTACGTATATTGACTATTGGTCAATTCTGAGTACTTTTTATTAAAAGGCTTTATTTATTTTAGACTAAGTGGGATTAATTATTTGTTATTATTTATGAAATGACTGTGCCTGAATACTCATTAATTTATTGATTTAGTATGTAGTTAATATAAATTTATTAAATAAAAATAAAGTATACAACCAGAGGAACTTGGGTTATGCTTTATTTAAAATATTTTTAATGAGTGTTTTATTTAATAAATAAAACAACAAAATGAGTCACAGACTCGTTAAATGCATTTGTATGAAAAGCTGTGTTTTTAAATAAAGATTGGAAACTAATTCGAAAGTATTTTATTCCTTCTAATTTTTTTTTTATTTGAAACATAATTATTACTATTTATTTTTCACTATAATATCGGTTATATGATAATTTACTTTAAAACTCGATATTGACACTTCAGTTCCTCAAGAGTATTTTATAAAAGAGAGAACAATGTCATTTTTTTCTCGCGACTGTCAAAAGCTATATGTAATTTATGTCTGCGTATCCGCGTAAATTATAGTTTTTGACACCCGCGAAGGATGTTGCTTTCCATAGATGAAAGATTTTTTCATCTAGGGAAAGCAATATATTTGTTAGTTGATCATATATTTGTTAGTTGTTGTTATTTTAAAACAATTAATCAGTTAAGCGTTTATTTAATGTCTATATCACAGTTCAATTGATGTAGATACAAATGAAACCCTTACTAAGAATTATGGAGAAAAGCGTGGTGTACATACTATAATAATATTACATTATACTATGAAGGATTGAAGATATTATCATCTAACAACGCCACCTATGTAATTTACCTTGCACTTGAATACACAATAGGTAACAATGCTTGTAGAACTAGAATCACGCAAAGATGCGCAACTGTTAAAACCAATGTATATTGCATAGAAATTGTAAGCGTATTGTCTGTAGAATTGCGTTTCACTGCTTATTTAAATTTTCTTTAAAAGAATTTGCATTCAGATAACTATTCAATTAGTGCTAACTTGGAAGAATTGAAGATATTTGATATTTCGTGTAAGCTGTAAAGTTGACTGAAAGTGGAAGAGGTCAAAATCTTTATTGTTATTCTTAAAAAAAATTCTTAAAACCCACATTGTCCCTGGTACTCTGAAGTGGGACTTAAACCCATGATCCTTCGCAATCTGCGACTGCTCTAACACTGTAGCTCAGTGTTAGAGCAAGACCTATCGAATTTATTAATATTACTGTTTCATATCGTGGCAAAATGCTGATAATCTGTTATTAACCGGGACCGCGAGAAACATCTTTGAAACATGTCATTGCCTACACTTATATTGGTGTTTCACATGAATCTGTTGACATTGTTTCAAAATTAATCGTTTTTTATTATTTACATATTTAATCAATGGTTTTGGTTGTTTTTGTTAACTGAATTATTAAAGTTAAACGAAATTTATAAAATTTCGAATTTATATAAACAATGCAATTTCCAAAGGAAAACAAACCAAAATATATAAATTAAAAAAGCAATTAATTTTAAAGAATATAAACAGATTTATGAGAAATATCGATAAAGCGTAGCCTACGACTACTGCTACGTACATGAATTAGGCGGTCGCGCCCTTAGTGTTGATGAATTATGACATCACTTTGTGTTACTCAAGATTATTAACATCTATTCGGACCATTAGGCGGTCAGTCAGGCGTCAAATCAATCCATGATCATGATCATATTGATCGTTTGATGTATAGATTGATGCCATGTTGAAATGGATCACATAATATATAATGCAGGTAATTTATTTTTTGACATGAATCCGCAACTTTTAATAACGATCCAGATTGATCATCTAATGACCCGTTTTAGCAGAATGGCTTACGTGCTGGTTTGAAGATGTTCGCCTGTCTGAGGTTTCGAGTTTGAACCTCAATCGGGTTAATGTAGATTTTCCAATTTGCTGTTGAACATAAAAAGCATACATCGTCGTCGAACATAATAAACTTCTCCCTTTGGATTTTGAAGTCAGTTAAAAAACAAAAGCATGCGTATTTTGAATTCATATTAAATCCAAAAGGAGGATTTCCTATGTTCAAGGAGTATGTATCTTTTTAATGAAATTATGTAGGTATGTCAATCGATTTCTTAATGAATTATGAACCAATTTCTATTAAACTAGCTATTTCCCCGCGACCTAACCTGCGTAAATTATAGCCTATGTCCAAAGCGTGTTATATAGCTTCCCGTAGATGAAAAAAATTTATAAATCGGTCCAATAGTTTCGGAGCCAATTCAATGCAAACAAACTAGCAATCAAATCTTTCCTCTTTATAATTTGAGTATAGAATTATTGGGAAAAATCATGTCAAGCAAATAACTGAAATCTTCTTTTCTAAGACTACTATGATGAATATTGATATTTCATATTTTTAGTGTAAAAATTAATGTTATTATCCTAAAAATATTAACACACGCGCTTTTTAATGATGTTCATTAATATCAATATCACAAATATAAATACTTTTTTTTTTTAATAGAACCGATTTCATACTTTATAAATAATATTTATCTCAAAAGCGACTTATTCAAGAAAATGTTATTGAAGTCGTTCAATTTTTTTAGATATTTTAGTTTTTTATATAAGTTATAATATATTTATATTCAACTTTACACTGAAACATCAAAAAATAATAATAAATAATAGTAGTAAATACTTAAATTTTTTGGGGATCTATAAAATAATTACAGCTTAGGAGTAGGTGCATCAACTATGCTGTTTGAAAATAGGTAATCTCAAAAATATATTGAGGTAAATTTGTATACTGACATGAAGTCACTTTAAAAAATTTACTTTTTATATTAAAAAAAGTTAAATATTGAATAACAGAAAGTATATAAAAAGCATATTATTTGGTGATCTATAAAATAATACATATGCTGTTGGGGCTATTCCAAAGCACAGAGGAGCTCGAGTTATTTTTTGGTCACCCATCCAAGGACCAGCCTTTGCGAAACTTGCTTAACTTCCGCAATCGCAGACTGAACGTAATAAAGTTTGAACAATTAGTAATCATCTACTTATTGTAAATTTCTTGTGCGAGATATTATTAGCAGGTTCCTTGTTGGCAGTTGGACTTTGATCTTGAAGAAATGTTACATTTGTTTTTTTTTTATAATTGCAGTTATTTAGTAACGCTATTAACGAACTTCTATTCAATGCGATAATATTTAATGTAATTAACTAACTGACTGTTTATGTTGTTGTACATTGCTTGAGTTGTTGTATTGATTATATGTTTAAATGTCTCATAATTTGTGATGAAACTCTAATAAAGCAGAATAACACGAGTATAGTTTAATACGACTTTATACGACAATATATTAGGAATTCGGACGACTTTGCGTGCATATTATAGGAAGCTGGGTCTTCCACTTCAGTGCGTGCAAACTCGAAGTAAATTTTGCAGGAAATGAATTGTCTGTCATGTTTAATTAAATCGGAGTGTGCATATAAAATATGAATTTATTATATTCACAAGATAAATTAATTTTTTTTTTCTGTAAAACATATATATCGGTAAGTAGCAAGAGAGCCCAAACGGGCACTTTGGAATTCACTCGACGGCAGAATATTGACATAATGACTCGTTTACCTTTTTTATTATTCGGTTATGGTTTATCGTCCAATGAAATATATGCATATACATATAAATAACAACATCACACATATAGCTTAGATTATAAGGTGAGGAGCCAAAGCACTCGTATTATGGAATATCTGAAACAACGAAACCTTTATGGTTTGAGTTTTCGAAGAGTTGACGGCAAGACCAAATTTGATTTACTTCGATTTTAGAGAGGTTAGAATTGATTACTGCCACTGTATCGGGAAGATCCATCAACGATGCCTGGTTATAAATTTGAAAATCATCAGCATAAAAGTTATAGGATCTAGAAAGCGATTGTGTGATCAAATTTATAAACACAGAGAAGAGAATAAGAGATCACCCTGAGGAACTCCGGCATTTATGTACCACGACGCCTTGAAGAAGTTGAAACCATACCATTGGTGCTGGAGATATGCTTAGATTAACATTATACCAATGAGGAAATCGAAGTCGATCGAGTTGAATGCGCCACTGAAATTGAGTAACGTTAATAGCGTTAGCTGCCGATTTTCTACACCATGGCGAATATCATCTGTTATCTTTACCAGTGCAATAGAAGTACGGTGACCTGTACGGAATCCAGATTGAAAGGGATTAAGGAGTTAGCGAAAAAATATTTGTTTTTCCTCGTCTCCGATCTCATTAATCAAAATTCTCTCTAAGCAATTATCTTGAAGCCTGTACTTCAACATAATTGCTGTTAGAGAGAATTTTGATTATACGTATTTTAACATTAAACTTAAACTTCATAAAAATATTATTTATGTTTTAATATAACGTCATACGAATGATTGCATAAAGATTCAATAAACAACATCATAATATTAAACTATGGTACTCCTGTTAAAAATCCGTATGCAGTGGACGTATGTCATCGGTTTATCCGTACAATCAGTTGCAAACAGTGCATTCATTGCGTGCGGATACAGTGGACTTTACCTTACAAGTTCAACGCTCTGTAACCTAAATTTATATAATTACAAACAGAACTCTTCTATTACTACACTACTACTTCTGCTTAATAATCTGTGTAAATTGTGAGTATAAGGATACTTATAGTTTATATGGATATTTAGGGAACACTCCCGAGGGTTCGGGTACCACCCCCGACCGAGGGTATAACGGGGTTTTTACTGGGAAGGATTTCGCCTATAAACAAAAGGCCCATTCATCCCCTGCTGCTCCGACAGATGGCTTGAATAGTGCGTAACGCAATTTCCATGGGTAAAAAACAATACCAAAAAGTTCAGTCATTTTCAGTACTAGACGTCATCATGATCATGAATGGTATCAACGACTTGCAGATGCTGCCTGGATCAATGGCTTAACGTCCCTTCAGAAGCACGGGGGAGCTCGCGATAAAACATTGTTGGTCACCCACCCAATGACTGATTGGTTATATTTCCATCAATAATTTCATCAGCTCATTAAAGTCCCTTTCCCTTACTGTGTACCTGTGGATGGATAAGAATGATGGACAAATAAGGTATAAGGCTTTGCATGCAACTAGAGCTAACGGTGGCTTAACGTGCCCTTTGACCATTAAAGAAAATCAATTTTTGGTCACCCATCCTATAGCAGGCCCATGGGAATGATGTTAAGCCTCCACATAGATGACCATAAGCGCTAACCACGACCCTATCGAAATTGTCAAGCTCGTCATAGCCATATAAGGTACTTACTAGAGATTTATAATAAAGCAAATAATGGTATAATAAAATAAATAAAATAGGTCCTCACGAGACGCTCGAATAACTTATGGAAAAATCTTGTTATGTACTCAAAAATTACATTGTTACTTTTTACTTATTTATAGGATCAAAATCAATGCAAACTAAGTCCGTTATTATATTTTTTTATCCGATTAAACTCATATCATAAATCTTTAACAAGTGAAGCTAAAGAACCATTACTTATGGAACTATTATAGTTTTAGCTGCACTGTATTTGAGTGAGTTGGGGCATTATTAATTTATATATGTACGAGTATTTAACAATTAAATTTCAGTTTGAGAGGATTATTTGATCGTGTCGCTCGATAGCGCAGTGTTTAGCTCATTTAGTCTGCGATACGGTTGATAAGCAACTTTTTCAAGTTAAAGTCTAGTAGAAGGACTAGTTATAGGATGGGTGACCAAAAACTTAATATCTCGGGCTCCCCGTGCGTCGAAGGCAATTTAAATCGTTAGTCCTAGCTGCAATAGTCTGCAATTGTTGATACCTACCAATCCGCTCAGGACCCACGTGGTTGGTCATGGCCCATTTTACCTATTTGATTTGATGAGCTCCACAGGGAAGGCCTGTACCGCAGCAAAAGGACATTATTAGGCTGATGATGAATGTATGATTGGATTAAAACTAAATTTAGTAATAAGTAGTTATTATATGTGTTTATCTCTCATATTGTCTAGTTTGTGCAACAGAATTACCACCATTAAATATCATCTTTCTGTTTTTATACATTTGTAATTATAAAGAGCAACGTTAATACCACCATTTAAAATTACGAAAGGTACTGCCATGTGCACTTACGTTTAACAATCTAAATCACATCATCAGAATTTCTAAGCGTTAGAGTTTTAAACGATACAATTGTTAACAACACGGAATGACACCACAGACTAATCGAAAGAGTAGTCACTATAAAATTAAAAATAAAACCGTGTGATATTATGAATGATTGAAAAGTTTACATTTACGGCATATATTATATAACATCTAAATATAATATATACCTAATTGGCATAAATGTATATAAAATTAATATCAAGAATAATTTACGTACACTTAATAATTTAACACATAATCAATTAATTATTGTGAGTGTAAATTGAAATGAAAACAAGGAACTGTTTCAATTTTAATACATACACTCATTTCAATTTAAATTATAAAGTGTATTAAAAAGTAAATTGTGCAAGTTATTGCAGTGCCTAATTTATCTTTATCCTAAAGCTTAATGTTCCGTTCTGTATCTCAAAACAAAACCCTATCATAATCATCACCAGCCTATCGGTGTCCCCACTGTTGGTGTTTAGTTCTTCTTTATGGAAGAAATCGAATCAGATCGAATGAAGAGTATGGGCCATGACTCACCACGAGGTCCTAGTCCTGATTGGTTGAAACGACTGCAGATAAAGCTGAGAGTAGCGTGCCTTAGCGGCCTTAGCGTGCCTTTCGGAAGCACAGAGGAATTCGAGATTATAAATTTTTGGTCATCTATCCTATGAACGACCATCCCGAAAGTAGCTTAACAGCCTTGTAGCCAAGCGAGCTAACAATTACACCATCGAGCTCCTCCCTGTCAGATTATAGTTTAGGAAGACTTTTTGTCTAACTCATATCTCTATACCTCCGATTGAATTGGTGTTGTTGTTAAATAATTGACTTTAGTAATTCTAGTGAATAGATTAATTGATAAATAGAAAAATCTATATATATATTTTTAAAAATCTATATACATATAGTTACGCCCAATAATCGAAATCAATCATTGAACGAAAAAATAGTTTCATATTCTGGTTTGCTCACGGTCAACCTAATACCTTTCTTCTCTCTTCGCTAGTCGGCACACTTAATATTTAATGTAACCTAATCTAACCTAACTGTTTCATTTTACTACAATAGCAATTCGGTATCAGCTAATATACTAGTTTACGGTGTACTGATAACTGATTTATGCGTGAATGTAAGTTACAAACGTAGATTGAACAGTCCAACGCTGCATCAACGGTCTTTGAAGCTACTGAATAGTTTTTGATTCTAATGCGGTTGGCGTAGGTTAGGTTTATTTAAAAATGGGGTATTACACCTATTATTAAAATGTATCTATATTCAATCCTAAGGTTCTAAGTTACCATGAAAAAAAATTTTTTTAATTAATTATTTATCATAAATATCATAAAATTACATCCTAACTTTACATTTTTAAATTTCGCGCGATTGGACGAAAATGGATTGGACGCCATGTTGCTCTGTAGTTAGGTACGTCACTTGGTTTTGTAAACAAACTTGTCGTTGCTATGAGTTTTTTACATTTTTATGCATTTTTTATCATATTCGAATAGTTGCAATAAGATAGTACTTACATAAATGTTTAAATATTCCGTAATAAAGCAGAACAAAAATCGATATTTGCAGTAAAAAAACTTTCCGGCAATAAGTGTTTACTAGTAGTAAATTTGTGCATTTTCCCTTTACGAAACCCTGTTCCATGTGTAAATATTTAAAAAAAAATCGTTATTTCGTCTATAAAATATTTAAAAAAATAACCTCTATCTTGCTTGAAACTTATTTTTCTCGTTTGTTTATGAACCGAATGACATTGAAAATTTTGATTTGAATATTAAAAATAAATTTCTTTATTTTATGAACTGCCACTAACATTTTCAGACTGCTTATTGCCTAAGCTACTTCAATTATGTATTTTTTTAGTAATTTTCTTCGATTGTGTTATCATTAATTTTAATAATTTGGTGTATAAAGGCAATTAACTGTATCAATTTGTAGAGTAGAGAATTTTTAAATAAATATTCTAAACTTTAATAACAATAAGCAAAAAGAAGTATAAAAGGTAGTTCATTTTCATCGTCCACAAATTTTCTGAACTGTTTTCGGGTCGACGATAACAAAGTTGTCTAAACAGTTTATTCTGAAAACCGTACCATGAACTACGTCATCTAAACTAGTTACTTCGACATGATTTCTTGTTCCGCTCAATCCGACTATGATATAACTAGTCGAAAAAAAATGTTTTTTCTTAATTAGTTTACGGTGAAAGATAAACAGTATCGTTTCGTTGATCGAAAAAGGGTCGACGGCCTATCCCTACTCGTGCGTTGTTTTTTATACTCTCACCTAACCTATATGTTTCTGTTGATACTTATAGAGATGGCGGACTTTCTGTAGCTTCTTTATCTAAAGCAGATCAATCGAAACGGTTCACTAGATTTATGAGAAATAATTTAAAACCGTTCAAGTGCGCGCAGGCCCGAACTAGGGCTTTCAATCTCAGAATATTGAGATCTCAGCATTGCAAGATTTTTTTTCCAATCCACTGTGGTGTTTGCGGGACAGGAAAAAATTGAGAACTGGCTAGCGCAATCGCTTGGTGCCTAATTCGAGGAACAAAGCAATAAAGCATAGCCAAACCATACTTTTCTCTAATCCATTCAGGGTACATTCAACCCCCTGTAACTTCGTTGTAAAAAGAAACTTGTAAATTAAAGTATTTCGTAGTGTCAGATTTACAGGCGGAGTTAATGCCTAAGGCATTCTCTACCACTCAATCTTGGGGTCTATCTTTAGAATATGTGCATAAGGGTCGGTATGGCGGAAGATACGTTGCATCTCGTTCAACCGTGGAACGTCAGAACTAACATTTGCCTTGCACACTTGACATAACATCCGTTGCATGCTAACGCATACTTACGTGAGACTCTTTACGAATCTTCCGGTAGATTTGCAACGAGGCTGAAATCCACTAATGTCACGTGCTATTGTAAATTCGCTAATCGGATTAAAATGTGCACGAGGAATTAAATAAATAAATAAAAGATAAATTTTTCGTCCTAAATTAAAAAGGAAATTTTATAGTATTTCTAAGACAAACTTAATATGTTAGGCTGAAGACAGGGAGAATTGATTATATTTCCAAACCCTAGTAAATCCAAGCAAAATGTTTTTTTAACATGCAAACCATAACCCAGTATACCATAAAGAATGAATGAATGAATGAATAAACACTTTATTGTACACCACACAGAAAAACATGAATACAAGCAAATATTTACATTTTACATCTTCTTATCTACCTAAATTAAAGTTACCTAAGTTATCAAACCTGTAACGGTTACCTGGGAAATATCGCTATATTTTCGTTTGTACTATTTGTCCTTTGGTCAATGGTATTTGCGAGTACAATGGCGCAGTGGCTAGCGCGCTCGGTCTGCGATATGGTTGTTAAGCAGCTTTCACAATGGCCGGTAATAGGATGGGTGAACAAAACTTTATCATCTCGAACTACTCCGTGCTTCAGAAGGCACGTTAAGCCATTGGTCTCAACTGCAAATGCAGTCGTTAATGACAAATGCACACCGGGCCCACGTGGTGGGTTATGGCCCATTCTCCCTATTCGAATCCATCCATAGGAATAGAAAGTCAGAGCACCAGCAACGGGGATATTAATAGGCTGGTGAAAAATAATTCATTAATGTATTGTCATAGACAAAAATAGCAATAGCTAGTCTTTTGTAGATTATTGTAAAAAATAACTACCCAACTAAATAACAATATCATTCTATTTGCAAATGACATCATATATTCGAAATATATGAATTTTTCGCCACTTTCAATTTTTGTGTGATAAATGTTCATATTACACTTTGTAGCCCGAAGTCCACACGAGTGACTTTACTACAGGTATGATGTATTACGAGTAATTAATCAAAAGTGATATTAGCGATACTGATATTTAGCGTTATGGTCCTATGATCTGTTAATAATCTTACAAATTTACAACTGAATTTGTAAACATACGACATAATATATTCGAAATTTATGAATTTTCCGCAACTTCAAGTTTTATATGTAATTATATTGTTTTTTTTTTGTATGATTAATATTCATACTACACTTTGTAGCCCGAAGTCCACACGAGTGATTTTACTACAGGTATGATGGATTATGAGTAATTAATCAAAAGTGATATTAGCGATACTGATATTTAGCGTTATGGTCCTATGATCTGTTAATAATCTTACAAATTTACAACTGAATTTGTAAACATACGACATAATATATTCGAAATTTATGAATTTTCCGCAACTTCAAGTTTTATATGTAATTATATTGTTTTTTTTTTTGTATGATTAATATTCATACTACACTTTGTAGCCCGAAGTCCACACGAGTGATTTTACTACAGGTATGATGGATTACGAGTAATTAACCAAAAGTGATATTAGCGATACTGATATTTAGCGTTATGCTTCTATCATCTGTTAATAATCTTACAAATTTACAACTAGATTTGTAAATATTATTCGACTTGTAAATTTATATATTCACTTTTTTTTTTTTTTTAATAAATCACTTTTTTATTTTCTGTCACAATAGCTACATACGATCTTCAAACATGTAATTTCATTAGACTTAAAGCTAATTTATAAATGTCGTAGCCATCGTGAGAGAGCGAAACCTGTACTAGGATACCCTGTATGACAGCATTCGGCCCCCCACCACGGAATCAATAACTTTTTATTATTTAGTATACAAGATATATTTAGTATACAAATTAAACAGCAACAATAAAAAGGCGTGTTTGTATATGTATGTGTGTGTGTGTGTGTGTGTGTGTGTATGTGTGCGTGTTGTGTGCGTGTGTGTGTTAGTGCGTGTGTTCGTGTATGTGTGTCAACTAAAAAGAGAAAAAAAAAAAAAAAAAAAAAAAAACATAAACTGAACTGTGTATTTATATTGTTTATATAGGGAATTGGTGTGTTTAATAATTAATTAATGAAATATTTTTTTCCTATATTGAGGATTTAATAAGATTTTCAATTTCCTCGTACGTTTTTAACCGTAAAAAATCCGTAACTGCTTTTTTACATTTGGAGCGAGTCATTGAATAAATGTCAAGTATACTATTTATTTTATTATAAATGAATGGACCAATGAAGAGTTGATGGTGCTGAGCGAAAGAAGAATATTTTATGTGATTTTTAAAAACTCTGGCTTTTCTTCTGGTATTTACAAAATTTTTTGGGTTGTAGCACATGTTGGTATGAGTATAAACTATAGTGTTAAGAACAAATAACTTTCTCACTGTGAGTACACCCACTTCTATGTATAGCTGTTCTGTCGGGTATCGATAGGGCTTGGACATAATAACTTTAAGTACCGCCCTTTGAGCTCTTTCAATTTTTATCATATACGTTTTATAAGTACCACCCCAAGATGTGATGCAATAGGTTATTAACGACTGACATAAAGCAAGGTAAGTGATTTTTAAGACATGTAAGTCAGCGGCAGTTCTTAGTCGTTTGAATACAAATATAAGTTTGCGGATTCTTTTACTAAGCATTTCAGTTTGGTGTTTCCAAGACATTATAGAATCTATGTAAATACCCAAATATTTCATCGTCGTTACTCGTTCTAATGTGGTGCATGAACAGGGTATGAAGTTTTTCAGTAATGAACAATTATGAGCTTTAATTTGCATATCTATTGGTTGAAGGCGATTTAATTTCGTAAAGGTAAGATATTTGGTTTTGTTTAGATTTAATGTAAGTGAATTTTGTTGAAGGTTAACCATAACTTTGTTGAGTTCATGTTCAGCCGTTTGTTTCAGTTTTTCCCAAGATGCACCATGGAAAACTATGGCTGTATCATCTGCAAATGCCAATAATTGACCATTGTTCAATTTCATGTTACAAAGGTCATTTACATAAATTAGAAACAAGCTAGGTCCGAGTATACTACCTTGTGGTACTCCGTAGGATGTATGACAAGAGTCGCTTAAGTTATTGCCTATTTTCACTCTTTGACTCCTATTGTTTAAATAACTGTTGAATAGGTTTAGGGCAGTGCCTCTGATACCTATATTCTCCAATTTATGCAGAAGCAAAGGAATAGAGAGGCTGTCAAAGGCTTTTGTTAGGTCCAAGAAAATAGCAAGGCACTTTTTATTTTTTTCTAATTGTTGAATAACGAGTGAGGTTAACTTATTAACTGCTTGTTCCGTTGATTTTCCTTGTGTAAAACCATATTGATTTTCTGAGATAATTTTGAATTTACGTAAATAATTTGTTAACCTTTTATTTATTAAGCGTTCTAGTACTTTTGCCAAAGAGGGTAAGATAGATATCGGTCTATAGTTGCCGACAGTAGCTATGTCTCCACTTTTATAAATAGGTTTAAGAAGAGCCGTTTTAAAACAATTAGGAAAGATACCTTCGTCAAAACTTCGATTGCATATATGTGTAATTGGAGGCACAAGGACGTGTATGGCCATATTGAGGACTTTAGAACATATGTTATCAATACCAGCAGCAGCACTCTGTTTCAGACTTCTAATTGTAGAGAATACTTCGTTATAATCAGTCGTACTGAGTACGAAAGATTTAAGAGAAGGAAGATTTGATTTATTATTTGAAGATGTAATATTTCTCTTGGGAATTTTTTCTGCTAGTTCTTTGCCAATATTAGCAAAGTACTCGTTTACGGTGTTTATAGAGTGTTGCGGATTATCTTTCAATCGGAGGAGGGGGCTAAGGTCTTTGTTATTTTTATTTCCTAGTTTAGCTATATCTCTAATCGCGCTCCACGTCCTCTTTATATTATTTTTTGCTTTATTTAATTTTTGTTTATTATACGATCGTTCTACTTTTTTTAATAGATCATTACAAAAGTTTCTATATCGTTTGTAAGTAGTAGTTATTGTTGCATTATCTGGATATTTTTTACATTTGGCGTGTAGTTTATCGCGGTTTCTAATACACCGCAATAAACCTGGCGTAATCCAAGGTTGTATTATTCTTTTCCTATTTGATACAGTTTTGACGTTGGTATTTTCATCTACAATATCTGTGATTTTAGTGACAAGTAGTTCTGCGCTTATATTTGGATCGTTGCATTCCAAGATTGGATTGAAATCTGTTTGTATTAAACTTTTGACTGTAGCCTCAAGATCAATAGTTTTGTAACCGGCAAAATTTTTTGGGGCGTGATTGTTCTTACTTATACTGAGTATAGATGAAAAATGATCTGTAATAGTAGTTTTCATAACTGCAATAGATGTTCTTAAGTAAGATTTTACAATTATGTGGTCCAAGCAGTTCTTGTCTCGAGTAGGGAACATATGTCCAGGAAGGAAACCATGGTAAGCCAGCAGATTTTGATAGTCATTTGATTTGTTGTCATTATTTAGTATGTTTATGTTAATGTCTCCTGTTATATATATGTTTTTATAGGACTTCAAAGAATCGATTACATTATTTAACGAATTTAAAAAATTTTCTGTTTTTTTGTAAGATGGTGGTCGATATATTGTAATTAAACATATACTATTCGGAAGTTTAACTACCAGGCAATTTGCATCTACAAATGGTGGTTCTGTGACTTCGGCAGCAATAGTATCCTTAATATAAACGACGACCCCTTCATTTTGTGTAACACAGTTTAACGTATAAAAATAATTGCAATTTGGTAAAGATGGTGGGCTCACTGCCTGTTTAAGCCAACATTCCGACAGAACAATTATATCGATATCGATATTTAGTCTAGAAATCAACACATCAATTTGATTCATGTTACAGTGAATGCTTCTAATGTTCTGGGAAAGTACTACTCAGTTATTATCGTGTGATATTTTGTCTTTTACCTCTTCGACATCGCAGATACAGCTACTAGCTGTCTTAAGGGTGTCTAGATCACATGAGACATCGTCGTCAAGCTCTGTACTGGTAAGAACTTAAGGAATATCTCATTGATAAGTACTTTAATTTTGTGTGTCTAGAGGTTAAATTGTGGGTATTTCGAGTAGTATCTTTTTCATTCTGATACCTATCTGATGTCAATAATTTGAGACTTAGAAAAACCATTATTAGAAAGAAGAGCATATTTTTTGTATTTTTAGAATGTATAAATAAGTTTAACAGTGATTTGTGTTTGTGAATAAATGTGTGTAATAGTGATTTATGAGTGTTAATGTTTGAATGTGAAGTGTTTTGTGGTGTTATGAGTATGTTGTGTTTAAAGTATTTAGTAATATTGGGCGAAGCCAAATTAGATGTTTTATACGCGGAGCTATTAATTGTTATTACATGATAATACATATTATTCGTTATGAAGGTATTTCCTAGTCACTTTTGACTTTTCAAACGATAAATGTCTTCTTCCCAATTGATGCGAATTATTTCGGTACCATCATTTTTACGCAGGAAGATTTTTCCGAATGATGACCAGCAATACTTGTATTCATAGTGGGCTGCGAAGTCTCTGGCCAGAAAAAAAAGTCGTCTAGCTTTGGAAGTAAGGTTTTCCGAAATATAAATAGGTTCTTTAGGTCCATCGATAAGTAAATGTTTAGTGTTTATTTTATTGTCCCTGTTACTTTTATTAAATTGTTTGACCGATTGTGTAACCTTTTCTTTGGTCAACACTGATGTAAATTCAACCACTATTGTTTTCTTTTCAGATTTGGAGTTAATGCGAAAAATATCTTTTATTTCTGAAGATTGGATTGGCGCGTCTATCAATTTACTTAGTGTCTCGACTGTTTTTACTAGATCCAATTTAGTTTCTTTAGGTTTTTGAGGAATATTCCTTATTTCCAGACTTGAAGTACGGAGTTGCCTCTCTAACTGTTCAACTTTGTCTTCTAAATTTCGGATATGCTGGCGATCTTGTTTCTTATCTTGTTCAAATTGTTCCATTTGTTTTAGGAAGTAATCGTATCTTTCAGAGTTGAATTCTATTGCTTGTCTTAATGAGTCATTCTGTGCTTTAATTTCTTCAATTTTCCCATTCAGGTTCGAAAAGTACTGTTGTTGCTCTTTTAACATTTCCTTAAACATAATCTTGACCTCAGACTTTAATTCTTCTAAATCGTCTTCTCTTCTTCTTTTAGACCGGCTGGAGATGTTATGTTGGTGTTTCGGATCAGATGAAATATTCGGATCGGAAGGATAGTGTTTGTGTAGCATGAGATTTGCAGCGGCGGCGACCGGTTGGGTAAACTGTGGCGGTGGTGAAGATGGCTGCGACTTAGGTGGCGAGCGCGATATCATTATGCAAAATGTTAGTGTCGCTTACAGTACTAGGAGAATATAAAAAACCAGGAACCTCACCTCGCTGCGAAAACACGCGGACAGTATGTGGGGTCTAGTTAACTGGACACCGATCGATGAGTTCCATACAAATGTGCTTTCCGTCAAATTTAAGTAGACCTCTGAGATCGGTAGTGCGAATAATATTGTTATCTTTTTTGGTTATGCTGTTTAAAAACAATCGCTGTCTTTTTTAACTTTGCAAATTTAAGTGATCTGTTATCGTCTCTCAACTTGAATAGAATAATAGGTCAATGAGAACTCACTCCTCAGTTTTTGTCACTGTGAGGCAACTCTCCAGCTTCATGCACTCCTATTTATTGTGCTAATTTATTTGTTTAAAAGTTATTATTTTTACACTTTAAATAATATACACGTCTAGTCACCATCAAGATCCGAAGGGGAGAGGAATATTATTATTCGATGTAACACTACGCTTATTACAATGGAACGAGAAAGAAAACTATCTCAATTAGCATCTCATCTTTCAATCAAAACTTCTAACCAATAATAAACGAGTCTTATTTTCCACGTACTTGCGTATTTACTGTGACAATATGACAGTGAGCTCTCACTTTATGAAAAGTCAAAATCAAATAGACGTTACGGTAACGATTTTTGACAAGAAAACGGCATCAGGCGAGGACAACATAATGAGTCAACAAATTGCCCCTTAACGGACGTGATTGAGTTCACTCTACTAAAATGGTGTAAGTCAAGAAATTGAAATATTGGGCTACATGAAACTTTGATTTCATGAAGTGTTACAAACCTGTCATAAATTAGCGAATCAATCAAGTTCTTATGTTAATTTTAATATTCGATTGATATTAAATTCATCTACATAGATGTTAAGATCCTAAAAATACTTTTCCTGGTATAGTATCTAATTTTGATTTTCACTGTTTGAACATTTTTATTAGGAGTTAAAAATTACCAATTTCAAAAATTAATCTTTCATTTTTTAAATTCAGTAAACCAATACCATGTAATCATTATTAGGACACTTTTATTATAATATTTTTATACATTAGATTTTTTTTTTTCATTTTCCCTTTGTTGCCGACAGCCTTACCATGCTTTTGAAATATTATTACTGGCCTCTTTAAGTAGGTTTTTATACTTGTTTTTAATTTATATTTTTTTTATTTTTTGACTTTGTCAATGTATCTTGCTTTTTGTACGTTGATTAATAAATGTCTCTCTGTGCTAAAAGTTATATTATTTAATTATATACAGTCCTCTGTTTCTTGCTGTCGATTACACCCTTCATGAATTTTTTATTAAGAAATTATTATAACCGTAGAGAAAATAAGTTTATATGTGTTTTACTATATAATAAATATCAATATAGTATTGTGACTGCAAAAATAAAATACAAAAATAGTTATAAGTCATTAATTAATAACCCTTCGAGAAATCCGGCGTGAAATATAGATAGATCAATAATTATTATTATGCTATATTTGTGTATTTCTTGTAAACAAATAATGCGAAAAATAGCTTTAACACAGTTTCACTCGTCATCCCAGTTGCATTGGCGCATAGGAATCATTAACGGAAGAAGCCGCCCGTACTTAGAATAATAGCACGCACCGATTTTTTCGATTCGTCAAATATTTCGCTAGTATCGGATTCGTGGCCCAGCCGAGGAAGCGAACCGACCAACCCAACCGTGAACAGTCTGGAAAAACGCAACTTTATACTTACACGTGTATAAATATAACGACTTCCAACGATAGTGATTCAGTTTTGCGCGATCGCTTGCAACAAAATGGTGGACGGGATGACACTTTAAAAACAATAAAGGAAAGTGTAGTGGATTGTGTAACACGTGACGTATAAAACATAAACGATTAATTAACCAGTGAAAATGAAGATAACAATGAGGTTGCGGGTACAAACGATAGTGGTGCTATGTACTGTTGTATTGTCGTATGCAAATGAGAATTACGAGAACAAGCTGACGAAATTATGGACTATGTCTGGTGCTAGAAAAAGTGATGGATCAGCAATATTAAACGTTACGAGTGCATCGATCGTGATACAGCCATCAAGTTACAATAACGACTACGCTCCTTCCAGGACTTCTAGGGATTCTAGATACCCAAATCCTCAAAAGAGGTACGCTTTTAAGCCTAGAGCTATACCCTTAAGGAGAGATGAGCCGGCTCAAGTTGAAAGGAGTGTTTATTATTCGCCTGGTAACGCAAACAAATACAACCCTGAGGTACTTTTCCCCGGTAATTATTTCCAAATTGCCAAAGAGAAAAGTAATAAAAATATCACAGAAGGACAAGGACAAGAGGTGAACGTTGCGCAGTTTCATCCCAAAGCTATCCCTTTAATAAGAAGTCAAGAATTCCAGAAGAGATCTCTCGATATTGACACTGAACCTATTATAGAGAAACCTAGAGATTTTTCTGAGCAAGTTGCATCGCGAAGATCCATATCGTGTAAGTTCATGACATTTCAATTTATTTGTCAATCTTTAATAGAGTAACTAACTTCAACTCATAACTAAAAAACTTTATCGTTTTACATAAAAATAAAAAGCATGTTATCAATTTATATATCTTGTTATTCTTATAAATTTAAATAAAAAGCAAGAAAAAGCACCCTAATTATAAGTTTCTTCTTTAAACATCTGCAATTTATATAATACTACATATTATACGAAACCAGATGCATTGCCCAATTTTAAAATTAGTAGGTCTCTAATTATTTATAAGTAATGAAAAAGACAATTATAATGTATTCCCCTAATTTTAAAAATTTGCTAAGTTTAATTTTGAATTGAAAGATTTTGCTAAATTAATTTATATCTTCAAAAACATTGGGATTCAAACTGAATTCTTAAACAAGAAAAGTCAATAAAGTTTTCCAAATACCAAACACTTTCTACATGCTCATTACAAATAAAATACAGGATTAGAAATCTAAAATATCATGTTCAGATTTGATACTGATATTGAAAATTGTCATTCCGTTACAAACCCTATCATTATTTTCCGTTACATTGATCGCGTTACGAAGCACACTCTCTCCGCTACCCTGAATTTCATTACTAGTAATCTTTTCCGCTTGTGGTTCAATAAATGTAAATACACATTATATTGCTTCAATAAGTATAGCGTGTTTGATTATCATGGTACAGTGAGTGATTACAGATATAACAGTTTATGAAGCCTTATTAGTCGGAACAGAAATATATCACTCTTTTTATTTGTTACGAAAAAATGTGTTGAGAATTGGTTAGTTTAGAAACTTTGCTAAAATATCTATGAACTTCTAAATTTAAAGATATCTTATTATATTTTGATATTCTTACATATTAATAAGATTACTGGTATCAACATATGTTAAAAGTGAGCATCCAGGCATCAATAAATTCGCATAATTATTACAATGACTGTAAGCCTAATCTCACAGCAAAGCATGGCAATTTTAACTTTGTGCTAACGGAATAGTACATATATTTGAACATTACTAGGACATATGCCTTATTTAATAAAATCACATAGAAATAATAAGGCATAACTCACATTCGGCCCGATGAAAGCGCTGTTTACTGCATATACAGCCAGGAGCAACAGCTGAAAGTACATGACTAACGAGTTTGAGATAGTAATATTTTGGTCACCCATCAGATGATTGATAATTTTTTCCAAGTTGCTTAACTTACTTTAGAAAAAGCGCAGTCAGTGACTGCAGTATTCAGTTGTACCTTTAAACTATTCTAAGGTCATTAAATCTTGATGTAATTAAATGAACATCAAAGTAGTCAAATGTAAAACATATATAACCTATCGCATAGAATTTTGCGTAAAGATAACCCTTAGAGTCGAGTTTTAATATAGAAATTCTTAATTATACCGAATTTAAAAAATAGTGATGTATTACTAAAAAACAACAACGCAATAGTTAGAAGATAAAAATTTCATTCACCTTTTATAAATGGCACGAGGTATGACCAACAATGTCTCGTAAACATAATAAAATTTACCTTCAGGCTGACAGTATCTTAGAATGACGTCTATATTTTTTTAGCTTAGACTTGGACTATCCTAGGGCAGTTTCAAATCTTAGTTCAGTATAAACGCAAATTCAATAAAATCATTATAATATTTCATTTCAAATTACTCGTAGTTTCCAGTTATATAGACATTTGAACGGTATAAGCTTATAAATTATAGGAGCATCACTTTAAAAAGATGGAGGATAAATAAGCAGATTAAAAAAGCTTTGAAAACTGCAATATGTATACACATAAAATGAAAACCTACTAGTTCGTTTTTAGGGTTCCGCATCCAAAGGTTAAAACTGGAACCCTATTACTAAGACTTCCCTCTCTGCCTGTCTATCACCAGGCTGTATCTCATGAACCGTGAAAGTTAGACATTAAATATTTTCACAGATGAGGTATTTTTGTTGCTGTTTTAACAACGAATACTCAAAAACCAAAATAAAGTAAATATTTGATGGGGCTCCCATTCAACAAACATGATTTGCTCGTTTTTGCTCGAGATTTAGGGGGGCTCCCACACAACAAACGTGATATTTTTGCTTAATATTGCGGGATAATTATAACGGAAACAAGCATACGATTGAAATATTTACAGAATATGTATTTATAAATTAACTTTAAATATAAATAATTAAATTGAAATGAAAAAAATAAAAATAAAATTGAATTAAATATATATGGAGGGCTCTCATATAAAAAAACATGATTATGGGTGGTACGGAACACCTCGTGCGTGAGTCCGACTTTAAAGATTAAAGTGTTCTTTTATGTTTCTTATAGTGTTTTGGTTATGTTATTTTACTACAGCGCTGAATTTCAGCAGAAAACCTGGGTTCTTTATCTATCTGCATAAAATGTTAAGACATAATTTTGCATTGCATACTTTTATTTCTTCTACATATATTGAGTTATAAGACTATTCACACAAAACGGCTTGCGCACATTTTTGTAATAATAAGACCATCCATAAAGAATAGAATACTTGTATAAGGAGTTCGCTTCTTGTTTTAAGCAAATTTTTATCTTAACCTGACCGAGAGATGAGCTTATTTCTTTCTAGTAAAAATATGCGAATACAAATTATGCTAATAAATATTTGCCTTAAAAGATATTATGCCCCTATATACTGCATGCCAAAAATAATTATTGCAAAATTATAACCTGTGGCTTATGGCAATGAAACTTTTTTCACAATACTAGGGTCATTGTGCGAATTAAAATTATGCTAGTTAGAATAATTAGATTAGGTAAGAACGATTCGTTTCGAAGGTAAATTTATAAATTTATTATAACTTAAGAATGTTATGCTTACTACTACTTAATATTTATGCTTAATTATGCCTAAATAAAGTTATTCGTATATTACTTTTTTACATTATTTTAGCCCAGGAATAACGCGATAAACAAGTCTCACTGGCCGCAGCTCACACATCCGGACAGCCTACGAAATTACAACATGAGTCTACCTCATAAAGCCTAGACGTCGATGACTCCACAACCGCGTTGCCAGAGCCAATCCTGCTCCTTTAAGCGTTGCGCATAGAGTTACCGCTCTATCCTCCCCTTGCCGCTCCTCTGTGTTTCTTTAATTAGAGAGGAGGAAATAATGATGAATATCGGTGCGTGAGCATACAGTAGTCAGAGTAGGATTCCCCAAAAACAACATTTTTCCCTATTTTGGTTCGTTTGCAGTTTACAATTCATGTTTAATAGGTATCACGCTGAGTAAAATGAATTCTAGTATCCAACTATCGATTGAAAAACTATTTCCTGTGGTAAACTTTTAACCAAACAGAGCAATACTTGACAATGTGTAGGTGTGTCTTCTTTAGGCGGTAAATTAAAAAAAAAACTAAAAACTCTTTTGCAACTCTATCTCGTGACGTAAAATTATCAAATTATTAAAATTTCCAGATTAATTGTTTAAATATATTTTAAGAGAATATCGAATTTCATCATAGTCGGCTGCACCGGTTTGATCTTGAAAGCGTAACGATAGAATTACTTCCATATTATATTATAACTATGGATTTAGCATTACAGCCTTTCAAAGTCCAGCAAGTATGGTACACAGTTTCTAGAGATAATAAGTAACTACTTATATCAAATAAAGAATATGAAACTATTTATCTAATTATATTACATTTTTGCGTGCAACCAGTCATTGCTCTATTACTACTACAAAGATCGTTAATTTCTCTCTGATGTAAAGATAATTAAATCTTTCTTAATGGCCGTTGATCTCAGTAATGCAGTCATTTTGTAAATGTTCATTATTCAGTTATTCGCTCTGACAGTACAAGTATAAGAGAAACGTTGACTGCACCTGCACGTTAAAATATCATGATAAACAAAATAGAATCCAAAAATGATTCCTTGCGTTGTATATTATACTTATTTTTATAATTCCTCTTTTACGTTTAAGCTGTTGGTCTCTGGAATCACTTTCCAGTTGGAGTTCTATTAGATTTCCATACAAACTTTGAACTACTTTGTTGCCCCCTTAGGCATAGTATTTTCACAAATACTGAAGTAGGTACTTACTATCATTTATACGTAACCTAAAATAAAACATTTCGTTTCTAACTTCAAGACTAATGGACTTCCATATAAACTTTCAGCCCTTATTTCATCCCCTAATTAGTAGCATTGCCACATACGTACATACGTACAACAGGTATTTTTATTGATAAAAATATAGTTTAATTTTTCAAACCACAAAACCGACGGACTTCATAATATAAACTTTCAACCTATATTTCATACTTAGGAGTTGATTTCCCAAAAAATTGTTATTCAGTATGTACTCTATAAAATATGTCTGCTAACCAAAAATTATGGGTCTAATTTCAATAGTTTACGCTCAGCAATGTTGATTCGGTCACGACAAGTGTGTCTAAAAATAATATTAATTATTTAATGAGTTTTTTAGAAACTCACATATTCTGCAATTTAGCGATCCTCACCATGATGAACTGGAGACAAAAGTTATATATTTTCTTAATTTCATTTACGTCTGCCATGGAATTTTTCCTATAGGTACTATTTGCCAGGCTAGCTTCCAAAAAAATAACGTTTTAGAAGAAATAATAAAAGTGACTTGTTTATCAAAATAGTTCTTCTTTTCATTCCAGATCTCTTTGGCGAGGATGGCGATGAAGCCGATGAAGAAGAGGAAGCATTAGACGAATTAGAAACAGAAGAAGACAATAAAATAACAAAAGGGTTTAAACACAAAACACCACTAAAACCTAAAAAAACCAAACTCAAAAAGTATGTTCTGCCATTATTATTGGCTTACAAGATGAAGTATTTCGCCTTGGTGCCAGTTATGATTGGAGGGCTGATTCTACTGATCGGTGCGACGGGCCTGGCTGGTTTCTTCTTCGCGTTATTCGCAGCAGTCATGGGTCTACAAAAGGGCGGCGGTTATTAAACAACAAAATAGTTAAATAAAGTCGACACAATCGCAGTTGCCATCCAAACTTAGATAATATTTCATCGGAGACTCGTGACTATACTAGTCTGTCATTCAAATTAATTGTATCCACCGATTTTCTTACTTCACGTTCTATATCATGTATGTCATACAATTAACTACTATATTTAGCTCTTTTGAATTCTATTTTTAGTTTAATGTTAATTTCTTTGATAGTGATTTAATATAGGGCTCGCGCTTTTGTAAATAAAAACTTCCTATTTATCGTTGTAAGTTAATTTAATAATTTATTATTAGTTTCATAAATCTATAATAAGAGTAGACAGCAGTAGTTACCAGTGAATATAAAGAAAATGTACATCCAGTAACCTTATTAGTTTAAAAAATATATTGCAAATTATACAAAATGCTTCAAGGCGGTCTGTATTTTATTCTCCTTTACCTATCTTTTTTATCCAAATATGTACGTCGAAATCTTAAAAATCATTGGTGAAATTAAAATGGCTGTAAGTAAATTGATTTAATTAAATGTATTTAAAAATTTCAACAATGCCAAAAAACCTTATATACACAAAGTAAATCATGGACGGTTTCGTTTGCTGCGATAAAGTTTTGTTAATTAACAGCAATCATTATCTTGACATTGAAATCACTAGGTGTCTTTATGATTGAATGCCATAACAAATAATACAGTTAAGACACAATTTCCAAAAGTAACCATTGGAATCCAAAACTCTAGATGAAAAATTTGAGATAGAATAGAGGCTTCGTTTACAATTTGTTGTTTTAAACTTTCATTTTCAACATACAGAATGATTACTAAAACGGAATTGTTATCGTGTACTTTATATTTCACGAGTTCCCGATATTTCTACGCTATTTCAAGTTACCGTAATCATGGCGCTTTGTAGCGATCATACATTTACAAATATTCATATTTTTAGAACATTATAAGGTTAGACATCGAAAATACCAAGTTAGGTTGTAAATGCGTTTAGTTTGACAATTATTATAAATAGATGAAATACATAAGTATAAATTAAAAGTCTAAGGTATTGGATTTTGGGACTTGCTCAGTATCCTCTCCTTCTCACCTAACCCTCTAAAGGGGAGCCACATAAAAATTATTGGCTCCCCTTTAAAGATTGATTTATCGTATAGTTATGAAATTTCCTTTAACACTTGTTTTCTATAACTTTATTATCACCACACAAACAAGATTAAATTTAGGAAAATATAATTTGCTACTTTGTTAAAGCAGCGTTTAAAAAAACTATTAGCAATACATTATACGACGAGCATCGTAAACCAGTTCAATCAGATTTGTTCTTTTTTTAAAGTACAGGCTACACGTCTAATAGTCATCCTATTTCAAACTTTCCATACTGACCAATGTAAGATTCAACGATCTACATGTTAGGTAACCCGTTTTTAAATGTAAAACAAAATATAAGAAATCTTTTACATATTGTATATAAGATATCGATGATATACCATAGGTACCTAAATGGTTATTACATGGAAAAAAATCGATTTACAGAAGGTTTGAGGAATATTAATATAAATAGTTTTTTTTTAAATATTGGACAATCTATAAATGTATTCGATATATAAATAATGCTACAAACATTAAGACTATCAACACCAGTTTTCAATGTCCCATCTGCTGGGGCCGAGGCTTTCCCTAGTATCGAATCAAAAGGAATAGGGAAAATTAGTCATGACGGCTGCGATCCCAGTGCCGCTAACGGCTGCAGATGCAGCCAGTACCAAAGGCTTTAACGTGCTTACCAAAGCACAGAAAAGCTTGAGATATTAAATTTTTGATCACCCATCCTATGACCGACCCATGCGAAAGCTGCTTAACAACCGAGCGCGCTATCCACTTCGCCATCGAGCCCTTCGACTACGACTATAATAAATGATAATATATGCTTATTTTTGGTCTTTCTTCCAATAAACTTGGTACTAATATTACTGAATAAATAAATAAAAAATAAAAAACAAATACTTAAGTCAAAGAAACTATAAAAACTAACTACTATTTTTAAAAATGACCATATCTGTCTCAATTTTGTACGGAAACGGCTTTCGAATTTTTCGAAATTATCCCTATCCACATTTCCATTCATCTTTTTTACAACATGCACAAGGTTGAAAATCCGATCAAAATAATTAGAAATGTAATTTAGCCACTTAAAATGTCTAATTGTAGTGAAAAACGCACTGCAATGCTTAATAGGCCGTAATGAACTCATTTGCATGGTATAAATGACAACGATATCTCAAAGCAAACACCATTAGTAGTTTGCTTGTGACGGGACCAAAAAACACGCTGATACGCACTAAAAATAAAAAAAAAAAAAAAACAAAAGATAATAGAAATAAATACAAAAAGAAGTCTATTCGAAATTTATAAATAATCAATGTAGAAAGCACAAAATAATGTTGTGATAATTAATATTGGAATAATGTAAAGATGATTCCATATACTAGTGGTCTAATTTTAGATAATACAAATAATTATGGTATAGTGAAGACCGAAACGCTATTAAGATTCGGGCCGAAAAATGCTGATTATGTGAACAACACATTTAATTCAACGGAATCATTAGACTGGATCTTTTCACAAGGAAATTTCGGACAGGGAACATTACCCGGTAAGTCAAGATAAATTATATTATGAACTTATATAACGAATATGTGGATAAGAAAATGGATATAAATTTATCCTTTCTAATTTACAAAGTTGTCATTAATTTGGAATTGATTTCTATGGAGTTTACCGAAAAGTTATGTAAAATATATGTATCATCATCAGTATGTAAATTTGATAAAGCTACTTTTGAAAAATTATTCAGTCTGCGTTATCATTTATCAATAATATTTTTATCGATTGAATAAAAGGTTCATAAAAAGATATAGAATTGAAAAATTATATTCTATCATCATTTAATTACAGGTTCTTTCCCTTCAATAAGCGAAACCAGGGCATTAAAGAACTCAAAAATTAAAGTATCAGTAGAACCGCAGCCGAAAAGTGCGAAAAAAACAAAGAAGAGAGCTAAAAACGAAAAGAAAAAGAATCAGAGGAAAGGCAAAGGCAAAATTAAGAAATGTATATTTAAAGTGATAAAGAAAAATGCGAAATCTAAAAACAAACGAGGCAGTAAGTATAAGATGCAGAAGAAATACGTGCTTCCATTGATACTGGGTTTGTTAGCAGCTAAAAGCTTCTTGATACCGATAGCCTTAAAAGCGTTGGCATTTCTATCAGCTAAAGGTAAGGTTTATTTTACATGCATTTACCTCATTTAAATTACCAGCTTACAAGTTTCCTATCCTATTAGAATTAATTAATTGAACCAGGGTATTCCAATTCATTGAATCTATTCAGAGTTGCTAACGTCATTCTGTTTTTTTTTATTATTTTAGTTAGGAAAACTTACAGCTGTAATTACACAATAGAAATTAATTATGCGTCTATAAGCCATTTGCAAGTTTTCACTTATAATAACAGAAGAAAAAAAGGGAAAACAATGCTTACGATAATGATATTACACTAGAATAATAATAATAAAACAAAGTAAATTACAAATTCAAACACTGATCGAAGTAGGAATTGGTCATCAATCGCCTGACTACTGCAGGTTTTGTGTTGAATATGTCAATATGTCAATTGAGGATGCTTGATGGAAAAGTCATTTAATTATGTACCAGCTCCACAGAAAAAGGAATTTTGTCGATAATTCGTATTACATGTGCGGTATCGGTATTCAAAAGGGTGATAAAAACGAAGCTGTTTATATAAGTACAACTTTGTATTTGACATTCCGCGCAAGTTTTAATAGCTAACTGATGTTTTTTTTTATGTTTTCTATCCAATGCAAAGGCAGAAGACTGATCATGCCACACAGAAAACTTGCCACTACTAAAACATTTCATTAGCTACTAAGCCAATTAAACTTTGATTTAATTTTCACCTGAGAGCGTGAATTTTACACTTAGGACAATGTCTCTCACTAGGTATATTCTCCTAGATTTTTCTAGAGAGTTTGGGATGCGACCAAAATAAACAGCTAATATGTATGATCACAGGTGTAAATTTTTAAATATTTCATGATTCTATCAATATCTAATAATCTTGAGCAATAAAGAATTATTTATCTATCTACTTCTCATTTCCTAGGCCTAATGATGGGGTTCTTCTCGACTGTAATGGCGTCGGTCCTCAGCCTCAAGGGCATGTTCGATCACTCGCACTACGGCTACCAAAACAGAAAAGACGATTCTAAAACTCAAGTCGAAATCATTCAAGTACCTTCTAAGAGTGAAGACCATGTATACTACGATGACCATTATAAAAGAGGAGATTATGTATCGAGTTATATAAGAGACATGGGATATGAACCTGATAAGTGGCAAACAATACAATGAGAAAATTAGACTAAAATGTATGCAACAAAAATTGAATATTGGATCTCAGATCATAGAAATTATGAGAAATAATTTATTATTACAATAAATATGTAATATTCGGTTGTACTACAATTAGCAAATAAATGTCTGGACTCATGACAGAAAATATTAATTTTAAATAAAAATAATTGTAAATAATTTGTTTTATGTAAGTTAATCATTGTAACTGAATAAACTGTAATTTTGTATATTTTTATAATAACTACAAATCCAATAAATTGATAATTTTATGACAGGAATATAATTTGAAAAGATTAACTTACTTCCACCTCCTGGTTTTATCTGGTTGTATATTTTAATTATATACTGGATAAATTATTCGATTGTTACTAAAAAATTATTTAAATAATCTAGTGTTTTCTAGTTATAGGTTGTATATTCTGTAATATAAATATTTATTATAAAATAAGACATATTTTAAAAGTCTAATATTAATAAACGCAGTATTTATAATACTACTAATTTTATTACCTACTTAAACTCTTTTGTAAAGTAAATAAAGACAAATTAAAATAAATACACGGTAGTTTATTGGGAAAATATAATAATGATGTTAATAAACAGTTGCAGCATTTAGCCAATATTAGCGACTATATACCAAATATTTAGAAGAAAATGTTGTTATGTACTTGCTGGAATGAAACTCAGTGATAGAAAATTGCGTATTGTTTCCAAACAAGAATCCAACTCCTGCTGACAGACCGGGCCTGTCGTGATCACAACTACTCAAATAATTCTGAAATAAAAAAAAATTGAATTACTTTAATCTCAAAACTCACTGACAGCTTAAATACAAATATTAACATTCGTATATTACGTATAACTTAACCATCCATAAGGAAGGCTTGAGCCCACGTAGAGGAGCGAGTTTGTAAAAGGGCGAGAGGCAGTTACTTGAGAATATATCATAACTTATTTAGATATTTTTACCAATTAAACAAGATTGAATGAAGTAAGAAATTTAATATTAGCAATTAACAGTTATTACTTCCTTCAAATTGTCATCTATTAGCAAAATATTTGCATATGTTATGACTTTTGCTCAAGTAACCACTTCTTTTGACTATATATACGAAGAATAAGTCTTCATTTTTCATCAACAAAATTATAAACGAATGATTGAAGAAAAAATAAATCATAATTATTATATTTGATCAATTTTGCATTTTCAATGCTATAATGAAAAATATGCTTAATCTCAGAGTACCAGGGACAAAGTGGATTTTTTAAGCATTTTCGATTACTATTAAATAATTATTTATATATATTTACCAATAAAGACTGTCCAACATACGACTTACCATCTCGTAACATTTGTAGATGCACATTTTGTTCTTTCAACAGACAAATATTTGATATTTTCTCATAGACAAAAGGAAAATTGAAAACAAGAATCTCATACTATTAGCCATTTATTTTTTACACCACATCTCTATTGTATAATACATCTGTCCTCATAGAACTGTGCACTGAAGGGGTTGTCCAACGCGAGGGTGCTCTCGGCTATTTTGTCGCGTACTTTATCTGACACAGTGTAAAAACCCCCCACGACTTTCCTGACACCTCTCGCAAGAAATATTTTAGGGTTGTGTCTATGGAAGAATGCCTTCATTCTTCTCTGCCTTATCATCATCTTCCTTTTTATTGGATGCGGTCTGCTGAACACTGACCTCTTTTTTTTAGGAAAGATTCTTCTTTTCCTCTTACCCATGGTTTTAGTTTTTTTAACCTTTTATAATTTCAACCTTCTGTCCCTCTGGTCATTGTCATGTTTAGGTGGATTTTTTGTTAGATAATTTTACAATTTATTTTTGCATCACATTATGATTTTGAGTTTTTCAAATGTCACTGATATGTCTTTTTTATTCATAATGCGAGCATTTGTTTTCTATCAGTCTGAAGTTAAAAAGAGTCTGGTATTGTTGATTTTTAAAGCCTTTTGGTACTAGTTCTGCTACTTCAGTGTCTATGCTTTTCACATAAAAATTGTGGTGAAACTTAAAAATACAAGAAATGGGTATCTAGTTATATAACTTTCTGTTTTAAAAATATATACCTAGGTTCAAATAATCACAAATAGCAGTTAATATTTTAATGCCCAATCCTCTTATAAAATTAATGTCATACTTAAATCGAACTAACATAAACGATCAGTGCTTGGAACTGTTATGAAATACGTTTTATTATCTAACTGAAACTATGCAAAATAAACAGATAAACCATAAAAAATCTAGTCGGTTAATCTGTTGTAAGCAAGCATTGAACATGGATAATTTTATATTTTTTCCTGATAATTAGAGAGTGTATTTATAATAAATTTAATTTGTTATAAATATAATAAAGCACTATATTAGCATCCACTTTCTTTCCTCACTTGATATACTTTGTAATTAATGTAACATTTTGCTTGTATTTTACGAACTATATTTCTTAATAATTTCATCTCGGTAATTTACTTAAAAATAATAATAAATAAATAATTAATATCGCAATAAATATGGAAACTTGCTTATTATTTCAATATATTTATTTTGTGTAAAAAAATAAATTTGATTTTTCGAAAATTGTTTTGGAAATAGAACCTATTATCGACTATATTGAAATGTCTCTTAAATGTTTAAGCTAAGTGAGAGTATATATTATATAAAATATATTTTTTAATTTGTAGCATCTCATATTCACATATATACTATACTAACATCAAATAGAAAGTAACCATAGTTCATTGTCGCGTCCTTGAATGGGTGCAAGGAACTTGCTCGGTTTGAGGGAAAGTTGGGACCTTGACACTGGAAACTGGACACTGACCGATCATGTGAGCAAGAAATCACTATCAATGTACACCCAACAACATATTACGTTATACCTAAACAGTAATTCTCTATGTGAGTATTGACCTCGTCTTGCTAAAACTTAAGAAGACGCGTGAAGAAAAAGTTGATATGTTTCAATTGATTTTATTCAAATAAGCTATAACTAAAATGAGACAGCAAAATTTTAATAGTTTTAGTCAATTCCAAATTTAATTAATCTTTCTAATATTTTCTCGATCGACAAAAATCACAAAGTTTCCCCCAAAAATTCTCAAATTCACTTTGTAGCTGAAGGTTATATGCAATAATCGTAGTGATTTACAACTATTTAATTAAATGAAAATAGTTTTAAAGCGCAATTAGCAATCCTATTCATATCTGTCTCATCACCAAGGCAGTTTACTTCAAGAAATAATCAATAGCGTAGATTCTTCAGTGAAATCGGTTAGGTACTCCAAACCGAATACTAAAAATACTTAGTCCATATTTTATAAATTAAGAATTAATATATATATATTTTTTTTTAACTCATGGAAAAAAAGTTGTTATATATTAGCACTATATAACTCAGACAGATGATTTTAGAAACACAAACACTATTATTTAAAATCATTATCAAATTTATGTTCACTATAAAAAGTGATAACTGATTTTAAAATACCTTTTTTTAAATCTTTTTAACTGTGAAAGCTCATATGTTTTGGAAAAACCGATTCGCTTAAAGCATTGCTAATAACATTTTTTCACGAACATACACATTTTACAAGTAGTTAATGTCAGGCTCTGTGGATATCATTACCGTTAAACTAAAGGTAATAAGGTAGAAAATTAGAAAGAAAATGTGAACGTAGAAAATTGTCTATATGTTTGTCGTCATGCATGCCTCTTTGTTTTTGAACTGGTGATCGACGTACTTCTTATGAATGAACGTTTAGCTCTAAACGTCAACCACAAAACTTGATACTTTGTTATTTCTTATAGCTAATTTTATTTAAATAATCTAGTTAAGTCTTATTTATTTGCTTTAATATACACATAAAAGTAAAATAAAATATTGTTAAAACACTATTATTAACATAATTACTTTGGTCAGCAAGTCATGTTCATTGTGTCAAATTTAAGAATTTTATTTTTTAATAGTAAGTCACACACGATCACAGTACAAGGTTTGCATATTTTTTGACCCTTTTATGGAAAAGAAAAATGTATAACGGAACACTAACTCATTTTCAAATAGGTAATATTATTTATCTCCTGGTATTTAATTTATTACAAGTTAATATTTAATGTTAATTTCTAAATTTATTTGTATTTATTAACAAAAGAAACATAATTTACAAGAAAAACACACTAAAATAAAATTACGAAACTGCAATAATATAATACGGATTTATAGAAATCATTATTCGATATTCGAACATTAAAGTAATCCTGCTAAGTCATAAATTACTTTAACAAAAATCAAAACTCATTGGGTATTGTATACACGGAGTACCAAGTTTGTTTTGAACCTTTACCTATGCCCGTTTGTTCCTCGCCCAATATAAAGGCTTCCGTATCCCTAAGTAGGCTCACTTGATCCTCAGAGTTTGGACGAATTAGACCTGCTCTTTAAACATTTTTTCAACAATTCAAAATGAAAGTGTTGTGTACATTCTTGATAATCGCTGTGGTAGCATGCTGCGCAGCTCCTGGTAGAAGTACTGAAGATGAAAGCAGAATAGAGTTGTTTTCAGGAGTAGCTATTGAAAAGTGAGTATTTTAACAAGAATATTGAGTAATATATTCTTTATTGAGTAACTACATAGATTAACAAATAAGTTTGCCCCATCTCACAAATTAGATTGCCCTGTATCTCAGGAGACAGTGTTCTCTAATTGTAATACATTTTAGCTTATGCAGACTAAGAATTATAATACTATAAAGACTAGAAAGGACAAAAAAAAAATAATATATCATTTTCAAAAAATTGTATTCTGTTTAATATGGGAGTATTTAGCAATAATTTTAGGCTGTAATAAAGCTTTATATGGAGAGCCTGAAAACGAAGTGGTTAGCGCACTTTGTTTGCGATGTGGAAGTTAAGTAATTTTCACAAATACCGGTCATAATGTAAAAGGAAAACTATTCGTTTTAGCTACGTCTTAGCAACATCCACCAATTCGCACTGGGCCTGCGTGATGGGTTAAAGCTCGTCCTCAATATCTCAAATCCTAAAAACGTATGCAAATCAAACCCAAAAAATCATGATTAATGTTATAGATCGTAAATTACCTAATAGGTACTTGGAAATATTTTTACATTTACCAATCTGTAAAAAGTCTGATTTACGGAAAGTGGAGGGTTGGAGTCCAGCTTGTCCTTTTTTTAAGAAATTATATGGAATAAAATAACTTTTATACTATCTCAATACGATTTCGAACTCCCTTGAATTTTTATAATATCACATCAATCAAAAGTAAATAAATGTAAATAGTATTTCATCCAGTAATAATTCCATCATTGTGAGTCAAGGACTTTGAAGTATATCACTCAGGACATAATTGGCTAATAAAAAAATGGATGCACAATACTCCTCAGCTCAGCTCGTTCATATTTCGATATAGGCTACTTTCTCATTAGCTGAAAACAACTATATTATTAGTATTCAAGATTATGTAACGAGAAAAACAGTGAGTAACACAAATTCATAGTTTCAGAGTTTATTTCTTTCCTTTTATTACTTAACTTCACTGAATAACAATGAGTCTGCTTTGCAATATACTATTTAGAAAAGAAACCGGCTTATTTTGTTAAACTGATTCATCGTTAAGGAATGGTACAAAATCTAAGCATATACATTATTATAACTAAAATATACATAAAATTTTGTGACCTTTTTTCTCTTTCTAATCGGATTTAAAAAGAGTCAAAAATGTACCTAGATGCTCGTACTACATTATTTTTTCTGAGCTAAAGCACTGATAAAGGGGCTTTATTGTAAATCGTATAAGAGACTTAAAACTTATATCTTATAATAAAGAATTAAAAAGTAAATAAACTGAAATCATTTCATCTAAGCCTAAATCGCAATGATAATTACGACATTCATTTTTGAATTTAGCCACTTTAAAATAGAATATGATTATTAGATTTCAATATAATTATCGAGCGTCGTAAAATTCCTACAAAAAGTTACCATTTCTTTGTTACTTGGTTTTACTTCCTTAGTAAAGTTAATAATATATAAGCACACTTACACCAACGTTACAGTCAGTTGTCATTTGTCATGTCAAACTAATTAACTATGTGTAAACTGTTTACAGCCGTGAAAGTTTTTAATCTGATTGCGTGCTAAAACTGTGCGTCTACGCTCAATTTAAATAAGATACTTAATCTTTTATGATTACTTACTTAATTATGACAAATTATCACATTAGCTGTCATAGTATTAATTTCATTTAGGAAACATGTCTTTGTAATGTGCTAAAAGACAAACGCGCTTTAGTAATAGAAACCAGTATATTTTTTTTATTCGGTGTTATTCTAGACTAACAAGGTTATTCTGTACTCTGGGATCGAAAAATGGCAAAGTTTTATTTTTTATATATTTTTTAATGTTTCAAAGACACTGTCAGATTCTACCTCTGTTGCATCATAAATTATTGTTGTATTGGTTTCTTTTCTTTGTTTCTTTGGAATCGTATTAGCGTTTTGATTTTTTTTCCAGAGAATCAGGGTAGGCCTTCATGTTTTTTAATACAAACACATGAAAACGAAAAAGTTACTCATTTTTAGAAACCAAAGATTTAATTTTGAAAAGAACTAGCAAGAAACTCAGGAGAAGGATTTCTTGATGGTAATACTGGCTAGAAATATTGAAATAGGTTTTATTAAGACAATATGATAAAATATTTAAAAGCTGAAATTTTTAATACAGGCTAAGCTATTACATTATTTTAATTATAAAATGGTAACACATTCGTTCGGCATTGTATGATATCATCAAAGAAATAAAATCTAATACAAATACAAAAATAATAAAATTACTTCTTTCTAAAGCTAATATGGCGGATAACCTAAAATATTGGACTAGTTATCTTTTAAATTTTTAAATTCTACATATATGGCGGACCAGCCAAGATAACGGACTAGTTATATTTTAAAGATTTTTGTAATATGGACATTAAATAACGGCGCCTATTGACGAGTGAAGAACATTTATTGATTGCTGGTCTTTCTTATTTTATGTAAATACTGTTTTCTTTTGCAGAGATCCGACAGGCCAAGACAGACTTAACGTCAAATTTGAACCAGGAGAGCTCAGAGAAGCAGCAAGGACGTTCGAAGAAGGTTATTACCCAAATATTTATATATAAAATAATCAATTCCTGTTCCTTTGTATCGCCAAAACTCGAAAACAGCTGAGGCGATCAAGTTGATTGTGGTTTTGAAATGTTTTTTGTAGTCCAGTGATATTTTGTGATAACTGGTTAAACATTTACACATGGTTTACGCTGATCTGAACTTGAAAGTTCGTCGTGGCCATATTATAGATTCCAGCCAGATATAGGCCAACCAATATAAACTAAAAAAAATCATTTTGAGGTTAAAAAATCACAAAAACGATGCGACATCTGCGCCTCTTGCTGAGAATAAGTAACTATTTTACGATACGATCACAAATGCTTGGCCAGATCATGGAGTAGTCACTCAATCAGCCGTCCATATCGTTAAACACAAATCATTCATTGAACTGGCCAAACCACATCATGATATACACACCAAGTTTTTCCATTTCATGAAATACGACCATTTTATGAAATACAACCATTTCATGAAATACAACCATTTCATGAAATGTCCGGCCGCATCATGAATTTGTCAATTCTATGATCGAAAACAAATACTTGTTTCCGTAAATATTTAGGGTTCTATATTTTTATATTTTAAAATTGCTTTACATTATTTATTTTAATATTTGAATATCTATTATAAAATTATAAAGAGGAAATATTTGATTGTTTGTATTTTTTCCAACGAATAGGCTCCGAAAGTACTGGACCGATTTAAAAAGTTCTTTCACCTTCAGGAAGCTACATCATATGCGGTCAACATAGGCTGTATATTATCCCGTAAAACAGCGAATTAATAGATGAAAATGGGAATGGAAGTTTGTATAGGATTAAAATGTCACTATAGTAACCATTGTTTACTACTCAATTCGTCATTGTAATTATATTCGTGTCATGATATGGGTCGATATCCAAATAAACAGTTCCCTGGGGACTACACAGGCGCCGCCGTTGCCAGAAACTAGTGTACTATATAATTATTCATAAATTGTTTATATTATGTATTTACATATTAGTTCATAGTGAAATGAAACAATTACAATTTATACTCAAAATTGCTGTAATGCTAAAAGGTTTACATGATATAATGTTTAGCTACAGCATAAGCACGAAAGTTCAATGACTTCTTACGTAAGTCACACGCGGTCGGTCAAGGTCGCCACTGACTGCTACGCGAAATGCATACCAATTTACTGTTACGTAGCTACGCGCAGATATGCACGTAGCTACAGTGCAAATTGATACGTGGTTTTCTTTTTTCATACATTTACAAATGCATTTCTTAATTAAATGCTTGAGAAGTTTCTAAAATATAGTGCTAAACAGCTTTGTTTCACTATGCAGTGTGTTTTTTTACTGAAAATAAAAAACAAAGTACTTTGTCATCAGCCATGTTTCTCGAAGAATACAAATCTTATAACCGAAGTTAGTACGATCATGCTTATTATATTAATGAATTCGCATTTATTTTTGCAAATTTGTGTTGCAGGATAACGTAACAACTAAAATAATAACTATAAAAACACTTTATTAATGTGCAAAGGATTATCAACATAAATTCCAATACCTTTTAAGTTCAAACTGCCCCGATCTTACCCTATAGTTTGTGAACTTTGCGAACATATGAATGGACAAGTGATTGAAAGAATGAACCAATATCTCATTAAAAATAAACCTAGGCACTGACTTAATAGAAATTTTAATATAAAAACATTGTGTTAAAGAAATAACTCAAGTAAATTTTCAAGGTTTAATTTCAGGAAAATTTTAAATAGACTTAAATTCTGTTGCAGCACGGGGTAAAATAAAAAAATACACACCCCTTCTGGCTGGCATCGGGGTGAAGGTAATCGCAGTCGTAGGCCTTCTATTTGGCGGCCTTACATTGCTAGTAACGAAGGCCTTAGTCGTCGCTAAACTGGCCTTCCTTGCAGCTGCGGCCCTTGGAATACAAAAGCTATTAAGCGGTGGTGGCCTCAACAATTTGAGTGGAAAGGTGAGCTTTTAATAAATATTACAAAGACTCGTATCAATCGTATTATGGAATCTCTAAATAACGAAAGCACCACAACGAACCAGACCTGAAATAATATAGAAAAGTTCAATGACAGCAATCGATCCATACGAGCACATCTTAAAAAACAGAGCTTAAATGTAACTAAAATTGAATTTAAAATAAAAGCAATAAAATGTATTATGGGTTGGCTACATAAAATTCTCTTTGCAGTCGTGGGACCCTTCCGTGGAGCAATCTAAGAGGTCCCACAAGTGCATTGAGAATTTGTTTAGCCAACCCATAATACAACTTGTTTCTTAGATTATTAATAATAATAAATAATAACTAATATTAATTTATTTATTTCAATTTCTTTCATATACATTTCAAATTACAATGGAATAATAATAGTGATAGAAGTATTAACTGTGAGACAACGTCAGCATTCCATCCTAGATGCATTACTATAAGAACTTTTTACCATGATATGTTTTATTATATAACTATATATGAGAAATGAGTGTCAAAACTGTATATAATACTTAAATTTATAATTCGTTTCGTATTTTACTTGATTGTACTAAAAAGGGAGAGGGGTGGAAGCAACGCAATTAAATGACTCATATCTCTTATCATCAGATCGCTGGATTCCAATCATCGCCACAGCAATGGGTATCTCCTACTGCATCATCAGCATCCTACCCATATGCCAGATCTTCAAACATAGGTCAAGACGCTAACGATTTAGCATACAAGGCACAAATACCTTCATAGAAATTTAGACCTTAAAGTGTGCTAATGAAATACTAGAATTTTGTTATACCATTGTTTCTTAGTAATAAACACTTCAATCCCATTAACTGCCACTATACTGGAGATACTAAAATATAAAGAAGGTTTTTATTGATAATTAAGTATTGTCATAATCACGTAGAACCGTGAAATTAAAAAAAAAGAACTCCTCGAAAAAATATCTCGCATTTTGTTAAGGTATAAGTAACTTGACATACAAAGTCGTTTTTCAAAAAACGGTACATGTATGATGAAAATTAATAATATTACATATCCATCAATAACACTAGAAATGAGGCAATATATCTGAAAATTTCACTGCAATAATTTTCATAAGAAAGTTATATATTTTTTTATTGTTCTGAGAACTTTGCACAATATAAATTAATTTTGAGTGTATAATTAAAGAAAAAAAATTGCAATGAATAAATGTCGCAATTATAATTGATATAATAGATAAAATTTACCACTACCACTACCAGCCCTTTTATGTCCCCACTGCAGGGGCTCAGGCCTTCCTTATGGATGGTTAAGGAGGATGGGCCATGATCCTCCACGCTGGCCCAATGCGGATTGGAGGATATTAACGACTGCAAATGCAGCCGGGACCAACGGCTTAACGTGCCTTCCGAAGCACGGAGTAGCTCGAGATAATAATTTTTTGGTCACCCATCCCGTGACCGACCCTAGCGAAAGTTGCTTAACGACTACGCTCGCGGGCCGCGGCGCTTATCCACTACGCCACCGAGCTACTCTATAATAATATAATAATTTGTAAGATTATAATTATTTTATTGATATATAAGATTAACATATGAATGAGGAACTGATTGAAAGTATGATTTTGATTGATTTTATGCGTACATATATTTTTTACTTAATGGATTATTTTGTATTTTTAATCAAAACAAAATAGGGTCAAAGTGAGGTTTTTGTTAAGGTTCTAAAAATTAAGACGTTTTTATATTTAATTATTTAATTTTAAAGAACGAACTCAACTTTCCTATGATCTTCTTAGAATAGTGGTTTTAGTTTAATAAAATTTATTTTTTTATAACTTAAAGGTGCATCAGTAAGCTTAAAATTGAAATGCTGAATTATAAGGTGCTTATTTTTTATACAAAATTTATTTTATAAATTATTATTTGATATAATTTTAATAATTTATTTTTGTACAAATTTATCCAATCGGATAAAACAGGGTAACGCACAACTATATAGTATTTAGTATTTTTAGTCATATATTATGATTAACTAATTAAGTTAGAATAACGGTTGATGGTTTCATTAATGTACAAAAACTATATAATTTTAATATTTAATAAACATGAGACTGTTTTATTTTATTTATATAAGAAAAATAAATAATGTTTTCAAATCTATAATAATTTTATTTTTTATATTTATCAATTTTGCATTCAATGTGCTATACTGGAAAATATTCTTAATGAAAAATGCTAACAAATTCACCAGCCCTAAGTAATCTGAGATGGAAATCGAACCCACGACCTAAAGGTCGTATAATATTATTTCTGTTAAGTAGGAACAAGTTCTCACATAAAGTTTAGTTGTATCAATCTAATAATATAAAAATATTTGGCTGTGCAAAATACAATTAGGCTTTGGGATAAACAAAAAATCTCTCGTTCATTGCAGTGCTATACTATTAAAAATACAGGGTCGAATGCGGCATCGAAGATAGATCTTCCACAGCGTAAGAGGGTTAATTAAAAAAAGCCTTTATTACCGTTTGAAGTAGATTTTATTCGATCGACTCTTTAATGCTGCGGGAGTGCTATTTGCTACAGTGTATTTTTTTACAACTTGGTATCTTGACTTCGCATGGTTAGTGTAACCTAATGGAAACTGAATTATGTATGAATATTTTTTTGTTCATTTTGTACAAAATTAATCCTTATAATATCAAGAAAAAAAAGAAGAATTATTAATCTAATTTGGTACAGTCGATCAGTCTAATTTGGTGAAGTTATACACATTAATACCATTCATTATTTCATTCATTAATAAACATTTGATATCACATCACACATATAAGTTAATTATATAAAATGAGTCAATATAACGAAATATAAAAATCAATACTTTTGTCTTATTTATTGTATATAAAATATTGAAACCTATTTCACCTTTCTATAATAAGATAAGATTTTAAGAAGCCGTGTATATACCGCAATTTACTAACTTTTAATTATTGGTTTACATAAAAAAGAAAACGTCCAAATAAGTTGTAATAAAAAATATTAAAAAGTAGGTACATCGTATTTGGAAGAGCACTGAATACATCAATATATGAATTTATAAAATTTTCTTGATAGAAAAAAAGAACAAATTTAACTTTAAAAGTATTTACCGATAATTCAGCCAATTGTTGACCGATTTTCAAAATTTGCTCCTACCATTTAATTATAAACCGACAGAAGACCTCCGCCTGACCTCAATAGCATTTTCTTGAATAAGTCGTTTTTGTGATAAGTATTATTTATCACATTTTAAAGTTTGAAGTAGGTTCTATTTTTTTTATTATCAGAAAAAAATATAAATACCTTATTTTTTTGAGCTTTTACAATAAAAACAAGTTCAGTCTAGACACATATTAATTTGATATTTTGAATTTTGTGTTATAACACAAGGTAGACTTCCAATACAAATTTGCAAGTGTAGAGTGGTGTAGACATGGGCCATCGCAGAACAAGTAACGCCATCTAGTAACGAAGCATTGGAAACAAAAAAGTATTCATAGCACTTTGTTTCAACGAAAGCAGTAAAATGTAGCTTTGCTATTTTGAATTGAAACGAATAATATGACAACTGATCGAATTTGTAATAAAAGCAAGATAATCTGGATTTCATTATTCAGCTTATATACGTATATTTATAGCTTAAATACTTGTAACTAAGCTTTTATTCCTAAGTTTTTATTGCTCGGGTAAAGTAAAGCTCAATATACTTAAAACACAAATAATAATAGTTCAAATAAATTTTAGAAAATACCAATTTATTATTAATGAAAAATCCACTTTGTCATGGTACCCTGAGATTTACATTTTTCATTAGGAATATTTATTTAAACGCAAAATGGATCAAATATAACAACATCAGTATTATTTTTCATGAGTAGAAAATTAATGGAATTTTCAAAAAGATAACCAAGTTTTTACTAAAAGTTGTAAAGGCTTAATTTTTAACTGATGACGATTAAGAATATATATCTTTAGTATTTTAATAAGAAAAATGAAATTATAATACAAATTATAATAATAAAATCATTTATTAGTGAAATATGTTTCATCAAAGATCCAAGATATCATTTGATTACTTTAAATTTTCTACAAAAATATAGGAATTCCTGAAAATCAAAAATACATATTAACATCCGGCCATCACCATGCTTATTTAGAAACTAAGCATACTATCTGACAAGCCCACTTTTATACGTCTTTCCAATTGTATAGAATGCGTAAAAAAACAACATGCCATCTTCACAACTACTATAGAGCAATGCGTAGTTACAACATTATACGTACACGCCTTTCACTCACACACATTTATAAAGAGGATGTTGGAATAAGGACTGTTATGGAGCTGATCGTGTCCATTATGTTTCTATTAACATATATTGTAAAACATATTGTTGTGGTCTGGATTTTATTATTTGATATAATTAATAAAATGTAAAATACTTATGCAGACTAAAGATGAATGGAAAGTTTACTATTACAACGAAAAACAAAACTAATTACAATTCATACCAATAGTATAGTCAGCGACTTTAACACTAAAAGTATTTTCTATTGAAAAATAATCGAAAAAGGAATGATAATAACAATTGAAATAAACTATAATGCCACGTAGATCAGTTGTGTAGCTATCATTGTTTTTATTGTTTGGTGAAATAATTTATATATTTACCTAATCTAGAAATATTATATAAATGCATCACTGAAGGCAATAACTTATATCCATCATATAGATAAATACAGATACTTTATAAGTAATTAAGCCAATACCGGTCTAAACAAACTAGTTGTACTTGAAAGCTAACGCCAATGTAAGAACGAAATATGGGTAGTAGTAGTGCAATTAAAATCATAATAAATTTGATGTCATATTATTCTTTCCCATTTAAAAGTGTATTCTCATTTCATTAAGTTAATATCGATTAAATAATTCAATAATGATAAGCATTTCATACATTCTATATTTTCTTATTTTTCAAGATAAATGTGTTTGGTTAACTTTGAAAATATAATCGAAATATATTTTAAAGAGACTACTCTTCGTATTTCCTTTCCACGAGTCTAGAAGACGCGTAACTTTCTCCCCGCACACATACAACCCTTCCTCTGTGTGGGTACACTTTCACTGCCAGACATTTTACGTAGTATTTTTCAACCGATTTCTTATATTCGGATGATGAAGCACCAGTTTAGAAGTTCGAGATCTTTCTTGTACGTATCGTATAATGTTCAAAATAATGTCAGTAATTTATTTACTAAGAACGTAGTATAACATATCGTCTAAATAAAAGAATATTGACTACATAGATCTAAAAGTTTAATTTAATGCTGTATTGTGTTTTGTTATATTTTATGATAAAGTTGTGTTGTTAGGGAATTAAACCAACACTCTGAGGGTTGTGTTAGATAAATATTTTTTTTGTATAATTTATCTTCTATGCCATAATTCTCCATGAGGAGGAGCTCGATGGCCTAGTAGTTAGCGCGTGCGATCTGAGATGCGGAAGTTAGGCAACTTTTACTAAGGTTGATCCATAGGATGGGTCACCAAAAATTTATTATATGGAGATCTAAGCTCTATCTCGGCTGCATCTGAAGACGATAATACCAACCAATCTGCACAGCGGTCGCATGGTGGTTTATGACCCATTTTTGTCTATTTGAACCAACTTCGACCATGTAAAGCTTGAGCCTTAGCAGTGGGAAGATTTACTAGTCTAATAAATCACCACTTGTAATGTTTAAGTAGCAAGTATATTAGAAAATAACATACTTATGTTTTGAATTTGAAGTTATTTTTGGTTTCTAAATTATTAAATTTTCCCTATTCTTTTCGATTCAATTCTATCCATAGGCAACGCCTAAACCCAGCGGTAAATAATAGGCTGATGGAGATGTCAGTAAAGATATACTCAAATATTTATTGCAAACCATATTGTTACATAGATGTAACGATATAATAATATCAGAATCAAACTGTGGACCCTGTCGGGCACAGAAACACTTTAAAGAGAGGAGGACTTTATAACAAAAATAAAATAAGTTATCTGGTAAATAATTGATCATATTTCTACAAGATCAAATACAATCATTATAACAAAGTAATAATTATTATTAACAGTCATATAATTTTATTAAAGATATACATATAAATAAAATAAGCAAACTTTAAAAAATTGTTTTATCCTATTAATATTATAAATGTGAAAGTTTCTTTGTTTGGATGTTTATCCATAAATCACGCCGAAACTACTGAACGGATTTGATGTACAGATAGGGTATTAGCTGACTTAGATAATAGGATACTTTTTATCCCACTAAACATTTCTAGGGACAGCGTGGGCGAAGCCGTTGGCGAAAGCTAATTTTACAATAATATAATTTGTAAAAAAGTGTACATGATATCTCTGCTCTGTTAATTTCTAAATCAGAAGATCTTTACCGTGACTTCGGTTACATAAAATTATACTAATACCTTCAGTCCGCGTATGATAAAGCTTCCCATAGGTGATTTCTTTTTATTTAATTTTTAAAATTGCCACATTAGCAACAAAGAAGCGAATAAATATTTTATCTTAATAATATTAATATAGATTTTGTAGAGTACACATTTACTACTAAATGATTGACATATTACTTTTTAGTCTAAAAACAGCAACTACAAATTTATAAACAAATAAAATTTAGTATCAATTTATATAACTATAAAATTAGACTATGATTCTGTTAGTTTACAACTGTAGTTTACTGTTATATAAATTAGCTATCACCCACAAAATCGTTCGTGTGGAATTCCATTTTCTATAAAAGTAAAGGCCGTTTATACTCATAATCATTATTTTCCTAAATATTTTAGTCTATCAAGAATGGTATTCATATTATTTGAAGATCATCTAAATAACTGTACAATTTGTAACATCAACATAAATAAATTAGTTATATGTACGTGGACTGTACAAAGTACGATTATAATTTATTAACCAGACAAAAAAATTGATTGTTTATTTGATGAAGGCTTATAATAGCCATATTTTTGAGTATACATGAAAAAATATTTGAGACGTATTATTTTTTAAATCATTGTATAGATTTACAGTGATATTAATAAACAAGGTTTAGCGTTGGATTAAATTTACGGTGAGACTGCACTTAGTATTTCATATTATTAAACAGAGATTTAGCAAAGGTAAACCTAGTACGAGGTTTTGCGGGTGTAATGTTTACTCCTAGAAGGTTTTGCTTATTCTTCGTATAAAATGAATTTGGCATAATACTAAAATTGAATTTTTAGCGAAAATTTAATCTAAAGTATTTAAACATAAAAGTAGCATTTACAGGAGAACAGGAAACAGAAAAAATGATTAAGGTTTAGAATATGGATTATTGAGATACAAAATATGCATTTTATTAATATAGGAACAAATATTTTTCGTTTATTCCAATTCAAATGAATAAGCCATAGATGTTTCTCATACATCCTTTTTAACACACCTGCTTTCGGTTATCAAGAATAAAAAGAACTCTTTCACAACATTGGAATTTGGAATCATCAGTACTTGATGCCTTTCTCCTCGCTTTCACGCTGAGAGATCAAGTAAACACGCTTCTACTGAACGATAATACTACAATGCATTAACTACTTAATAGACACCGAGCAAATTTGAACTTTAAACTCAACCACACTTAGTTTAAATCATATTTGTATAATTCCATACCATGCTTGCAAAGTTCAATGTCGTATCTGAATATACTAATTCAAATGAATTGATGTTTAAAGAAGTTGCGTTAAGGTTTACATTTTGAACGCCTGAACAATTGACGGAAGTAGTGTAGGCGGTGGAAACAGGTGTCCAAGTTTCCATGTTTTTGTGTGTGAGAGTATTTATTTCAGGTGTGGCTTTGATTTGACCACCCAAGCGTGTGGGAAAGAGAAGGCAAGGTATTATCAGTACATTACTATTTAAATGGGAAAGTATTTTCTGGTTTCGTGTCATTTCTATCTTTATACAATTTTACTTTACCCTTACAGAAGGTACTTTAATATGCTGATGTTGATGAAGAAATATAAGACATACAAAAATCATACAAAATTACAATATGTAAAAATATATATGTGTTTGTTTGCAATTCCTTTATTATTTTTTAGATTAAAGGTGATTACATCATTAGCATTACTAGGTTAAAGTATTAAAACTCAATATATATGTGGAAATATAAGTAAGTTAAGTTTCCTTACAGATGTATGATAATCAATTGCTCAACTACTTTTTAGGTTATACTTAATAATAAATGCTAGTAATTTTCGTACAGTGACAGAAATTTTAAAGTTAACAAGATAAATCCAAATGTTTGGTCTACTGAAAAAAATTTTCATTTATGATACAGAATTACGGAAGATTTTGAAGGACGCGTCGAATTGCTGTCCGATTTATTTAAAATAACATTCATATGTATGTATCTATCTTAAAATTTTTAATAATGACTGCAATATATAATAGAAAATTCGCTCTTTGATCAGCAATGTTCACTAAATGTAAAAATTGCTGATCAAAGAGCGAATTTTCTTAGGGCATTACATACTCCTTAGGATATCTGAGGTCAATTAATAAGCAATTATCAAATTACTTGGTAACGTAGCTGAGTAGCTCTATGGTGTAGTGGATAAGAGCCGAGGCCCACAATCGTTATTGTTAAGCAACTTTCGCAAGGGTCGGCCACAGGATGAGTAACCAAAAAATTATTATTTCGAGCTTTGTAAGGCATGTTAAGCCTCCAATCCGCATTGGGCCAGCGTTCAGGCTCCATCCTTTACAGGCCTAAACCTCTGCAGTGTGGATATGTAAGGCTGTATTATGATGATGGTAACGTAAGCTGTAGTATTAAAATTAGCACACGAAATATTCAATGTAACTCGAAAAAGGAGATTTCGTCATACGCCCCCGTAATAGAGAAAGTGCGAAACTCTCAAACTATTACTTCAACCGTTTCGCAATCGACCGAAGCCGGATATGTGGTTTTTTTTTTACGCCGAAGCGAAAGTGACCCAAACTTGAAAGTGTCGTGAAAGTGTTCGTTTCGGCCGTACGCGCATGCTGTTAAGACGAAGTGGTAAACAATGATTTTCGTCAGACGTAGATGGGTGTATTCACTGTCGAGGTTTTTTTTAATATAATGTAAATAAACCTTTTTTTATTAAAATACTTGATTTCGCTTAAGAGTCCATGTAGGATTGATCATTGAAGGATATGATTTATTGGGCGATAAGAGTATAGAAAATTTTTTATATTTTTATTTTATATTTCTGAAATAGATATATCTTAAAAATAATAATAATTTAAAAAAGTAACATTCGTTTTTATTAAACGAAACTATAAATAAATTTATTAAGTTAAGAGTTAGATTTAACAATTTCACCTGTCCCGGTGTTTGTCTATGTATCTGTAATGAAATTTGCAAGCTAAATTTCACCCATTTCTCAGTATTCGATTGAATTGAAATTTGCAGTATGCCTTTAGTTTTTATGACAATGCAATTATATATACCTAATCGGTATTATTATTAATCCAAAAACGCCGCCGTAACAAAATGGCGGCGTCCATATTTCTGAACGACCCATTTAATATAGGTATCAAATGAAAGGGCTTATAACAGTCCTCTCGAATCACTCTGTATATTGTTGTAAATCGCATTAAAATTTATTTTGTATAAAAGATCTCAGCGTACAGACAACGAGAAGCAAATTTGTTTTATCTGTATAATTGTTTGTTTTATTTATCTAGTTTTTTATCTATGGTATTTTAGATTTTTTATGTAACAATGACGCCACTCTACGATTCAAAATTGACATTTATAATTAAAAAATAATATTGTTTTTAATTCAAATAAATTATGACGAAAAAGTCTTTTTCTAATAAACTTTCTTGAAGATACTTTCATTGCTCCTGACGTCACATGAACCTTGGAAAGGTTATATCACGAGCACGCGACTACAAGATGGCAGCGTGAAAGTCGGACGTCGACCTCACGGCACATTTACACACTACTCGTGTGTCGGCTCAAGAAAGTATCACCTGTTACCACGCAAACGACGATGAATGAAGTGTAATTATATAAAAAAAACTATTAAAAATTATTATTATTATGGGATATTAAAATATGATATTAGAAAGACTGGAAATAAACAAAATATTAAAAAAGTAAATATTTTTCATATGTTAAAATCATAAGCTGAACTACTGTTTTGTACAGCAGTTTTCAAGAAAATAGATAGAAATCAAGCCCATGAAAGAAATTGAATCAAAAATTTCAACTTCTATTACTGAAAAATATACGTTGATATTTTACAATAAACGGAGTACCAACCTTTCTTTTAATCTTACGAGTATCTTGAAAACTGTTTTCCTGGTAATATCAAACTCACAACAATTTGAAATCGAAGATGTTATTATATTGTTGTCTGTTATCTTTTAAAAGCTGTGCGTGTATTTAATGTAAAATACTCGTAGCTTCTTTCTGTAAATTCATTCATGCAAAAATGTTTTTCATTACCTAGAAATTATTAATTAATTCATAAAGTTTGTGGTTTAACTTTGCGTTTTGTTCTTAAACATAAGCTAAATAAATTTACCAATACTGTAAGTAGGTACACTCAGTATCAAACCCAGCTATCAAAAACTCAACTTGAACTTAACTCAAATAAAATGATATTAAGACTAAGCTTTTAATCTATCATGAAATTCATTTTTTGGTTACCGATACCAGGAGGATTTGGGTGGTTTGTCTGAACATTGATGAAAATGCGCTCTCTAGTAGCGAAAAGTGCTTGAAAAGTTCGTCAGTCTAGTTAAAAAATCCATGGTACGTCAGAGTAGCAGGGCTAAAGTGGATTTTTTAGATATTTTTCTTTAAGAATACCAAGTACATAAAATAGTGATGCCGAGTAAAAGTTTGGAAAAAGTTTAATGATAATATAAATTCTGTAAAAATGGTGTTGAACGTTTTACTTTAATACATCGCATGCTTGTATGCGGACGGTCCGATTTCCCGTCCATCAGCAAATTATACATATTTATATGTATTTGGGATGCGGCGCGGAATGCCGGAGCTATTCAGAAATACGCTACTAGCAAGCGAAATTTTAATGTGTACGTTCCATTTATTTATTGAAATTAAAAGTTAAATAGAAATATCTATGCTTAAGTCAAGTACCAGCTATGTATTAAGGTTTAATTAAAATAACTCGAAAATAACCTTAAGAAAAAATTTACAAATGTACAGTCAAAATTACATTCCATACTTATCTCATATATATTTAAATTAATAATATAAATAGCGCCCATTTTGTTTCAGATATGCATTTAGTATAAAATTTCTAGTTGAAACATTACATTCCAATATTTTTATTAACTCTTTAAATATTAAAGTAGATTTTCGATATAGTATTTTAGTTACAGAACTTCGGTTTTGTTTTCCAAAATGGTCATTAGTAATTAGTTTAAAAAATATATTTTGATACTGCGTTTATGTCTTTTGTATACAAAGAAAAGACTAGTCAAGCTCCCCGTCGACATTGGCTTTTAATAAAAGTAAAATAGCAAATATTAGAATTTGGACTGTGGAAAAACTTATAAAAATCCTTTTTCATATAAAATAAACTTAGTACGAAACTGTCATTGATAAAATTCTAGGATCCTAATTTCATTAGTACCTAGAATCATTTAATAAGCAAATATAAAGCAGGTGATAGTTTCACGGGCTTTCATTTTTTCCTAAATAATTAAAAACAATCTAAAACCAGTTTTATCTTTTCAATCTTACAGACAGAGCTTACAAACTATTGCAATGGTTTCAAGAATTCACACTTTTTACTTTTTGCCCAACAATATCCATATTCTAGTAATAAAAAATGAAAAAATACCTATCTAACGTCATGCAGTCGTTCTGAATCTAATGCGCGTTCATACATCTCAGATATTTATTTTCATTTATCTAGAATAGATTTAAATGTATTATAATAGTAAGTCATTTTACAATTGAATGACCTATTATTATATAACATCAATATATTCATTATTGGTTACGAAATGTATTAAAAGTATGAAATAACAGAAAAAAAAGCTCTTATATAACCTAGAAATCTTTGACATAATCTGAACAAGTTAGTAAAAAGCAGTAAACAATCAATTCAAATCTAGAATACAATAGCTACTGCCAAGCCAATTCAAATGAGTTTTTTCCATTTTGTTACAAGAAACTACTAACGCCATCTATCGAGGCTTGGGTATCAATATGTGATTGTTACCAGCGTCATCTAGCAAACGCAGTGGTAAACATACGACACAGCAGTCTGAGCAAAAAAATAAAAAAGCACGAGCAACCGTAAGCAGACACTAGAGAGAGCCGCTTTACTTTTTGTTTCCTTTTTTACTTTTCTAACGCGTACGCTTGTAATCTGAGAAATGAAATCGAAAAAACAAAAAGAAACTAGCCCGTTATTATTTCTTTCGCTTTGTAGTATATAAATGTGGGTTACGTTAATGTAGTCTATTGGATTTTATTTTAATCATGTAAGTATCCACTAACAACTGTATTCACTTTTGTAGTAAGTATCAAATTGATATGTCAATGGACAATAAGACGAAATATGAATGAAATGGTTTCAGGCAATCTAAGATAATGAAAGTGCAAGTTATTAATCAATTGAAGCTCTTATGTTTTAGTAATGTCATTTTTCGACGAACTGAAGAAAAGCAGTATAGTTTTTAAATTGAGGTGTTTTTTTAACATTATTAAAACTGATTTATTAGTAATAATTTAAAAATAGTAGTAGAAAATGTGATAATAAAATAGGTTATAGGGTATATTCATTTAGCACAAGCGTAGGCAAAAGTCAAGTCTACCTATACTAATAATAAAGCTAAAGAGTTTGTTTGTTTCTGTGGCTGAGCGCGCTAATCTCAGCAACTACTGACTGGAATTGAATTTTTTTTTTTTTTGGTTTGAATAGTTAATTTAACTTATACTATTATAAGCTTGATAACATCACGTTTTGACTAATAGGAGTAGAGCAACAATGAAAAATGTAAAAACGGATATAGTTTTCGTTTTAAGAGCTTTTCTTGCGTAATGCAAAAATAGTGTATTTATTTTTTCTCGAATCAAAAGTACAATAATATTAATAGTTACTAACTTTTAATATTATTGTACTTTTGATTTTCTTCACTAATTCACCGATCATCTTTGAAACTACCTCAGCTTTCCTGAATTCGTAGGAAGCTGATATTTGGTTTGAACGGCGGCGGATGTGGTCTTAGGGCTGTCTCTGTGCATCGCCTTAATGGAGAGAGACATTGCTGAGTTTTAGCTGGTAAATCCCGTTTCTTGACTAGCCCCATTCTGGGGTAAGTCTACATAACCTGCCGACCCCAAGCTAGGTGGGTGGGTGTTGGTATGCGAAACGCATTGCTTAGCGTCAAAAAATGGCATGTATAGTTAGAGTTGGAAGATTGGCTCTACACCAGATCTGACAACTATTTGGCAGTGCGAGTTATGTGGTCTCAGCTTCGAAATTATTGGTGACAATTCTGTTTCACTTTTCTCTGAATACAACTTAACTAAAACAAAACTAATCAATTAAACTTAATTATTTTAACATCCTCGTAGTATCTTGGTCACATGTAATCAATGATATATTTTTTTACTTCTTTATATTATAATCCTACAAGTTTACTGCTGTTACAGTTATTTACAAAATTAAAAAAAAAAACTTTTTGACAGGATTCATTCTAAATTCATTTATGCAACAGAATTGCCACCGTTGCAATATTTATGGAGAAATAGTTAAGTATCAACAGAAGGTTGGTACTTATAATTATAAAATATTTCACTTATGTGTACTATATTATAGTTTTGAGAAGTTCTTGCTTTTATAATATTTATTAAACTCGGTCTATCTGTATAATAGATTACCTTGGAATTTCGATATTAAATGACTATATATTATGACAATAGTACGGATTAAAAATATTGATTCCAACTTCCAATGAGTACTTCGAGTTTTAGGAATAATAACAAAAGCAAACGATTATTGTGATTCAAGATCATTGCCATTGCACGATTGCGAATCCGCTGCGGAACAAAAATGAATATAACTAAAAAAGCATACGTTTTTATCTTCTTAGCGAGATTTTCATTAGCACAAGCACAAGTTGTTAAGCACAAGATGTTCTTTACGGTTTATTATTATATTTTTAAATTTAAATAATTAATCGAGTTTATCAAGTTACTGACAATTTGCTATTTATAAAATGTAAAACATAAATTCTGAATTTTGATATCCAAAATATACAATTAAAACCACCATAAACTAAGTTACTTTTTAACAACAATACACAAACATAATTTAATTTGTTAATGAGGAAAAGAATAAACAATTTTTATTTTAAAAAAATAATTATTTAATGAATGTTGATAATCCAACTAAATCAAGAAATTATAAAAAATGGTGTAAGCTCCCATCTTTTTGCTCTACTAAAGCACCTAATTATAATATACGCATAATAATTTACCATTCGTTAGTTATGTTCACCGTTTTATAGGTGTGCATTCATAAGAAGTTTTAGCTTTTAAAAAGTACTATAATAACTTGTTTAATGATAAAGTAGATTTGACATTGAAAATTATGCTTTTGTCCATAGATATATTTGATAAAATAAAGTCGCTTGATTCGAAATATTTGAGTATTCATTGAAATAAATAAAATAAATAGTATGTATTTATTATTATTTGTTATTATAGGGGGCTATGCAGTTCCCTGAGGAACTGTAGTCACTGCGACCTTGAAGATCTATTGTGACTGCTTTCAGAGATTTTTTCAGTCCATTGGCGTAACTATAATCATAATTTGTCAGCCTGACAGATCAACTCTTCAGAATTTGTGTAGGGCTGGGTATACTGGGCAGACCAATCTGTCACATTTTGCATTATAAACAAATATTAAAAGGAGTTGGAAGTAACATTTTGCTAAATCGTTTCTATTGGTTTTAAATGTGCTCACTTTCTGTAGTCTAAACCCAATTAGACTATTTCAAAAGCCAAGGAAGTTTTATTTAAAGGTTCAAACTATCCATAAACGAAGAGACTAGTCGCCCAACCGCATACACTCATAAACGTTAAAAACTTCGGAGATCAAACCACACACTTGATTATATTTTTATTTCTTTAAACATTCTTAACTTTTGTTAGAGACAGCGTAAGCTGATCATTACCAATGGATGTCAACGGAACTTTTTACTGGAAACTCTCATTGATGACGTCGTATTCAATGCAGAGTGTTAGATATACTCTCTCTCTCGCATAACAAATGTACTTTTCTTATTTTTTACCGACATTGTTGTAATGTCAATCACGGAAAAATATTGTTTCACTTTCAGATAAAAAGTCTACATTTGTTAGGTTGTTGTTGTTTTTATTTAATTAATGATATCACAGTGACATTAGTTCTACTATCTAGTGGACAGCGTATAGTCAACAGTACATTTTAAACCTAACCTATTTTAAGTTCAAAATTCAAATCGATCACAGATATTTGGTATTTGTGGCATACTGTAACGTTCTATTAAACAGATAGTAAGGGAGTAATATGTCTTAATACGCTCTGTGTGGCCGTGTCTCGTACCGCCTGTTTCAAATGTCGCTATTTCTGAAATTCTGAACTGGATTCCCGGTCGGATCTGTACTTTTTTTACATTGTCTTGGGTCTGTGTTTGTACCGCAAAATAAAAGTTCATCTTTCACATTGCATAATACAAGTAGTACAAAATTTTATACTAATTAATAATGTATAGTAATGTTTGTGATATTGTACAATATTTATTTAATATCCCTAATGATTTGAATCACTTTTTACTCACTTTGACATTGTGTTGCACTTAATCTTCATTTTAGTCTAATAAAATGCACATACTTTAAATAATACCAATTCTGATTGCCTTACCGAGAATCGACTTCATTTGTCAATTCACGCTCTACCAAAACTAGTGTCATTATAAGTACCTATATTCTCCGCTTTCTGGCCCCGAATTTGATACACGACATACGTCATGCGATTTAAATAACAATGGAAAACGTGACAGCCTTAGCGTTAATTCAAATAACACTTACTAGTTAAATTTTAACTAAATTTCTTATAAATTGGTAAATGGTTTATGTTTGAAAAAAAAATATAGGATCTACAATTACATTTTATATTATCCGTGAATACTATTCAGTTAATAAAATAATTTTAAATTGATTGGACCCATGGTCATTTCTGCCTTATGGAGACCAACTGCTCTACATGAAGGCACAGTAAATTATTTGTCCTGGTTGTCAGTGGGCTCGTGAATTATCTATAACCCTAATGGGTAAATGTGTGATCCTATCCATGGAGAAGGTTAGTAAACCTCACAATAATGCCTTCTAATTAATTCTCTTCACTGCTGGAACACAGGCCTGCACTATGGATGGAATTGAATCGAAAAGAAAGAGCGGTCCATATAAGAAGTACATTGACAGTAATAGTTTGGCCACCTATCCTGTTATCGGTATCGGTCGATAACAGAATAGGTGTTGCTTAACATGCATATCATAGCTCGAATTCCAGCGTGCCATCGAGCTCGTAGATGTTTTTCTTCGATCGAGTGATAAAACTTCTATTCCACAGGAAACCAGAATCAGAAACTTCTTCTTCCACATTGAAAACTGTATCAAAATCCACTGCATGATTTTAAGGAATTAAAAAGGGTGAAAGAGTACACGCACATGCACTCGTACACGAAGGGTTCCGTACCATTATCTATAAAAACACAAAAAAAAACCAAGAATATTGTAAGGGAAATATTGCTTTTATTTTGTTTTTAGCATTTGTTGTTATATCGATAAGAGAAATAAGAGTTATATGAGATATAGCCTCGTGATGCACAGACAGGCTGATAGACAGTGAATTCTGAGAAATATGTGGTAATAGGGTAATAACCCTAAAAACCAAAATATATCATAATTTAGTCGTTACAAATGGAAATTTTATTAAATGACTGACGATAATACATTATCATTCCGAAAATAGACGAAATTTCGTTTTCATTTTCAAACAGGTGTCATGTTAATTTATACGAGTAGTATATTCTTCTTGAACTAGAACTAGAATCAGATTGAAGTAGAATTTAATCGGAAACAAAAATGGCATTTTGTAAACCTTAGGCTCATATTACACTGGTAGATGAAAATTGCGTGCGAACTTTGAGCGAGCGATTTGTGTGGCTCGCTTTCTATAATAATTATATATATATATATATATATATATATATATATATATATATATATATATATATATATATATATATAATAGCCGGTCATTGTTTTATTGACCAATGTTGACCCCACCGACTAGTGCAACTGAGTCGCCATTGTCATTGGTCGATAAAGTAAGCAATATACCGCATGCGGGTAAGTCGAGTGTTCCCCGAAAGTGATGATAATGTAAACTTTTAAACTTTCGAGTTGCATTATATCACATTGTTTGAAACGGGTATTATCGCGATAGAATGATAGTCAGGTTTTCACCTACCTATATTTCCCGACGTTTCGACGTTTTCGGTTGAATACTCGCGTTAATACCCGTTCCAAACAATCTAATGTAACGATGATGTAAAATTCAAATTTAATATTAGATATAATTTAGACAGGAGATGCCCAAGTCCGAAATTATCTTGGACTTAGAATCCAAAACAACGAAGGTAAAATATAGGAAAGCTCATTTTATTTTTAAATTAATATATTAAGGTTTAATGACGCCTTTAAGCTCTAATGAACGTCAAATTTGTATGTGTAATGTCGCTTTAAACTAATGAAAATTTTAATGGACGTTTGTGTAATTGGCTGTAAGACATGCAGATATTTATGTACGGAAATTTTATTTTGCAGTTGTACAGTAAAACTTAAGTTTGAAAACAATAAGTTCTTTTTTTTATGTAATAGGGGGCAGTCGAGCAGGCGGATCACCTGATGGTGAATGATTACCGCCGCCCATGGACACCTGCAACACCAGAGGAGCTACAAGTGCGCTGCCGGCCTTTGAGGGACGAATAAGCTCTACGCTTGAAAGTTTGAAGGTCGTATCGGTCCGGAAATACCGCTGGCGACAAACTGTTCCAGAGTTTGGCTGTACGAGGCAGAAAACTTCTAGAAAAACGCACAGTTGAGGACTTCCAACCATCCACATGATGGGCGTGGATTTCTTATTGATTACGCAACAAATAAAAATATACGTGTTTAATATTTTCCAATAATTTATCTGACGGACGAACAAACAAAAATTAGTTATCTTATTGTACGCGAAATTGTAAAATTTGATTTTATTTTTTTGGGATTAAAATTCATGCTTTTGTATGACTATTTATTATTTAGTTTTCGTCGATATATATTAAACAACATACATCGCGTAGATTTAAAAAAAGGGTGAAATATGTATCTTCGAGTAGAAGTACTACAACGCCCATATCCGAGCCAACATAGTACATTTTATTTTCATAGAACCGATTGAGAATCGAACCATGTCTTGATTCGATTATGTCCCTTTACCAATGAACTAGATCTTACTAGTAATTAAGCTAAATAAAAAAGCAAAATAATGAACTAATCAATATACAAACTAAATAATAGAAATGAATAGTTATTCTTTTTCAAAAAAACAGTAATCAAAATTCTGTTAAACATATTCCTCGATGCGTATCTTCATTACTTTTTTATTAAGTTCCAGACAAGTATGAATTAGTTCGCAAACTGGTGTATCTATAACCACTGCTCTTTTTATAAAGAATCTTTGGATTAGAATGTACTAGAGACTGGCAATGTACATGACAAAAACATAACAATCGGCTACTGATGACCGGATAACCGCGTTACACTTCTTGCAGACGAATAAATTAATGCAATACGATATAAAATCGGAATCAAGTCTATTTCAATAAATCTTTAATACTATTCTTGTGTAGCACGTAATTAGAGTACGGTAAAAAATTTTGCTATTATCTTAGTGTATACAATATTGTATGTAAAAACCTTGCACCACAATATTGTAGGTACTCGATGTATAATTCGTATTCACAAACGTAAGACCACATCACATCACACATACATCAGAATCGAAGATTAGTAGCTCAATATATAAATAAACCCCGATATTATGGAATATCTGAGACAAAGACGGCACCATACCGTACCAACAACCAAACCCGATACAACATAGAAAATCCGGGAATCGAATCCAGGACCTCAGAGACGGCGACACCTTGAAACCAGCGAATGAACGATCGGCTACGGAGGCAAGGTCACATAGCCAAATTGAGTATGTCCAGTCTAGTGGTTCTTAACCTAGGGGTTAATAGCTCTCCGGGGGGTTAAAATAATAAAACCGTTTTAATGTGGAATATAATTCAAGACATGCTTAAGATAAAAATAAAACAAAATATAATCGTATTAATTTTATTTTCAAAGGTAATAAATATAATAAGTACAAACAATATTATGAAACAGAGAACCAGTTACAGGTACACATAAACACACACACATATATATATATAGACACAAACTATAATTAAGATGCAAACCAATGTTATCACTATATCAATCAAATGCAAAAATGATATCTAATAAATATTTGTTATATAAAAGAAAATGTAACAGAAATTTCTTTGGTCAAGTGATCAATTAGCAGTTTTATCACTAGTTTGGTATCTAGAGAATATCCTTCGGGAGAGGTGCGACCGGTTAACCACTGTCTATAATTCTTGTTAACAGGTACTCTTATATATATATTCTATAAGTTGTAATATTTTTACAAAGTTCATAGAGAAACCAACGCATCTAGAGGATGTACGGAAAAAATATCAATCTGCTGTTATCGATTGAGTGTAAAGCCTAGCCTAAAAGATCTGCTCTCTAGTTTAGAACGTTGCCGCAATTATATCGTAGTATTTTTCTTATTTGGATAAGCTGACAAAAGGTTAAAAAGGATACTTTTGATCTTTTTGCACTTCTAAATTTTAAGACTTAGTTCAGTAGCATTAACATTAAACATTATCATATGCAAGTAATTAATTATCTACTCTTTTATTCTTTTGAAGAGTGCCATCGTGAAGGAAACTTATTTCCACCTTAAAGGGAATCAATGATCCATGCATATTTGATGAAAAATTCGTAGAATATTATTACGTACGTAAGATTCAATCTATCGCATCATTGGTTGAGTGATACACGACGCATTTAATTAAGTGCAAGATTACACAAGATCAAAGGTGTATAATAGCCGTAACTTTGTTTTATATCTCTTAGCCACTGTTATCGTTGTAGGTAGGTATAAAAAAAATATGGGAGCGTATTAAATTGTAAGGTTTGGAGAGGTCCCTCAACGCGATGTATCTTTTTAGAATTATCAATACATATTTAAGTAGGGAGATGGTTTCTTTTATTATTTTTTAAAGGGAACTTAAGTTTTTGTGTCAGGTTTTTTTTATTTATAATTATCTTTTGTTTTATACTTTTTATAGAAACATATTTATTATAATGTAGATTCTTCTACATTAATCCTCCCGGGAATCGAATCCGGGACCTCAGAGATGGCGACACCTTGAAACCAGCGAATGAACCATCTTTCTTTATCTTCCTTTTTTGTATGGCACAGGCAGACAGATACACACACACAGACCCTTCAAACCTTTAACACCCTTATTTTTGCGTAGGGGATGAAAAATGAAGAAATTCAATAATAAACTTAAATGTTTTATTCTCAATATTATAATAATAACTGAGATTGAATACTAGATATTTTTGAACCGTTTAAAAGTTGTTTCTTATGTCAATTACGGATTCTCGTGTATAGATAGAAAATCAAATACACCCATCCATCTAACCAACGTGAGCAGTTTTACAAAAAATCGCCTTACTGAATTACAACTAGAACATAATAAATCCATTTCAACTTTATCGCACAAAGAAACACTTGCCTGCACGCGGTAATTAGGCATTTTGATTGTAATTGTAGACATAAAATTTATTTAAGTAATAAATAAAACTTATCTCAAAAGTGACTTATTAAAAAAAACGCTATGTATAATAGGTTTTTTTATTAATTTTTTTAAAACTTTTGATTGTTATGATCAAAGATTTCAGAGCATTTTACGTAGCGAAACTGTATCAACACCACATTAGTAAACAAGGTCGGAGTCTCTATATTTTCTTTATTTTTTGTTATGACAAATTATTTAATTTTGTATGATGTTGCGATTAAATATCTTATACAACTTCTTTACTATCTTTAATTTAATAGAATCCTATTAATTTTATACTTCAAAATTTATTCAGTATTTGACACAAGTTTCGGCATTTACGCTCGTCAAAGAAAGCTAATGTTGGCCGTCAATCATGTTTCGTGACTATTAAGAAATAAATCAATAGCAATAAGAAAAGAAAACTTCAAATAGATAGTAGGTATTAAATTGTTGAAACTTACATTAATTTATTTACCTTAGACATCAAATAGTTATAAAAAACTTTTATAAAAAAATATTGTCAGGAAACTTTAACGTTTCCTTATGCAAGTCGTATTGACTTGCATAAAGCACTCGAAGTAAAATATTATAACAAAATACAGAAGACTACAATCTGAATTTCTTATTACTCTTTTTGAAAATTTATTCTAATCTGAAGCAATGATTTGCGTCTTTAAAATAATATTACACAATTTTTATAACGCAAATCATTCATTTCACTACCGATTTCATAACAGAAATCTACGTTAAGACGTTGGGTGAGCTTTACACATAACACGTTTGTTACACGCACTGTAAATTTATATTTCACTATGAATATAATTTTTTACACAACTCACTATTATGATATTATAGAGAAAAAGAATTCTATTAGAAATCTAAAATCGACACCTGTTGCCTCTACCAAAAGATGTACTGATATAAACGCAATACAAAAATCATAGAAACTGTGCATGAGAGCTTAAACGAACATGTATCAAAATAAAACAAGATATAACTTCAAAAAATACTCAGAACACCGCAACGAATACACAACCTTACGTTAGCGCATTTAAATATTAAAATGCCACACTAATGTTGTTCTTGCATTCATTTCACTAACGATCCTATGAAAATGCGATCATTTATGTTGGTTGCAGTCATCAAACACTTTAGCTGAAGCGTTTATTGTACATTTTAGAACGTCTGCAGATAAAGATAAGGTTGAATGCTTTATCGCTGCCGATTTGATTGACGTACAAAATACAATTGGAAGATACAGACGTGCAGACCAAGATACGAGCTAAACAGGAGTAATCATCCGACCGCAAAGCACAAAATATAAAAGGGAGACATTATAACGGATGGTCACAGTTTCATCTCATCCTGAACACCGTGGACGTGTAAATTAAAATTAAAAAACAACAAAATGTATAAAATCGTGTTAATTGTCTGCTTATCTAGTGCCTTCGGTATGCCTAGCCAAAGTACGGAAAAACCCGCTGAAACAGTTAAAGTGATAAAAAAGGATTGTGCAAATGGTATCTTCAGTCCTGCGTGCTTAAAACTTAGTGCTATCAATTTATTAGAGAAGTTAAACACAAAAGAAGAAGTTGCATTAATTCCTGGTGTTAGTCTGGTTAAAGATAAGGAGGTTAAAATGGAAGCGGTCGAATTCGCAAGAGCTTTGTCATCGGAGCCTGAAGAGAGGCTTGATAAATATCTGCTGTACCATGTTGGGACCTTTCTGGATTCTCATTCAGTAAAGCTACGCCTTTTGGATGATGCTGCGGTGGAAGAAGCTAAGACCGTGATCGGTGAAGGTAGAGCAAAGGGTGGTGGTTTAGGAATGGGAGGCAAGAAAGGAGGAATGGGTGGACTCATGGCGATGGCTATGATGATGAAAGGTGAGTAAAGTTTATAATAAATATTTAAAAAAATACTTTAAGTAATTCAACCGTCTCAAATGTTCGAGATTCGAATGCAAACCGGGTGAAAGCTTTATCTACTGAACTACCACAGAGACTTGTGAACTCTAGAACAACGGTTCTACAGTTCACAAGTCTGAAACAACATAATGAACCTTAATTCAAAACCCAGTTTCATATGTACTTTTTTAAATTAATCAATCTAATTATGTACCGCCTTAATTACTCGATGAATCAAGCTGAAATATAGGACACTAATAGGTATCTATATATATATATATATAACTGAAAGGCGACTAACTGACATAGTGATCTATCAACGCACAGCCCAAACCATTGGATGGATCGTGCTCAAATTTGGCATGCAGGTAGATGTTAGGACGTAGGCATCCGCTAAGAAAGGATTTTGATCAATTCTACCCCCGAGGGGATAAAATAAGGGATGAAAGTTTGAATGAAACTTTGTAAATTTTAAACCGTTCGTGCTGAGAATTCGCATGCATAAAGCTACTAGGACGTAGGCATCCCCTAAGAAAGAATTTTGATAAATTCCACCCCTTAGGGGATAAAATAGGGGATGGAACTTTATTTCAGGTGTTTTACACGATATAATGAATAAATTTGTTAGAAATGCTGCTCAAAGTATCTTTACCACGTGGACGAAGTCGCGGGCAAAAGCTAGTTATGACATAACAGTTTGCTAAGAAAGTATTTACAAAAAATCAATCCCTCAGGGTGTTTAATGGAAATACTAAATCATGTGGCCGTTTTTCCTTTAACTCCACTCATTTGCCAAAATATGTTCAATATTTTTAAAAGATATTTGCGTAACACACTTTGAAAAATGCTGCTGTAGAATTTCTTGTTATTTTTCCATCAAAGTAAAAATAAGCTAGCTAAAACTAATGACCCATTAATTTGATGACTTTTCAATTTATCAACTCCTCGAAGCTGTATGTTAATGTTGACGATACCAGATAATGTATTTCAACACTTTTTAGGGGCAACTTTTTTGCTAATTAGCATTTGAAATTTGAAAGATATGAACGTCTCTCTCCCTTTACTAACGCTTTAAACTTATAATAATCTCATCATTATGACCATCATCTAACTTAATTTTCATCAAATCTAGATTACTTTAATACTAAATATTATTAGTTGTATTTCACTATAGTTCAAATAATAAAACCAATCAAATTTATTAAGGATATTAAATACTTAGATTAGCGAAATAAATAAAAATTGATTTGTTTGAATACCAAATAAATTTCACGCTAATTGAAAAAAAAAAAACTTAGTTTTAAGAATTGAATGCGCTAATGATCGTTATTAATCTTCTAGTGTGAAAGTAATTTACATAAAGTGTACTTGCATAGAAGATAAGCTAGTAAAAAAATCAAAAAATATATTAGAAATATATAAAAATTGCTCCACATCCAACTTCTGGTTTCTACTCACTGCTCGATATAATGAACCCGAATCTATCAAGATTTGCAAATAAAACACGACCTTGTGACTTAACTAGCAAGGCGTTCATTCCCATGCGCTCGCGTCGATTTTTTGCAATCAGCCTACTATGAAAATATAATTGACATAAGAGTACTCTATGCTGAGACATATAAAAAGGTGAACGAAACAATCGCTTATCAAACTGTAACCACATTTGTTTGTGTGTAGACGTGAAATAAAAATGTATCGGTTTATATCTTTAGTGGTGGTTATCGTAGGAGTTGTAGCTTTACCCAACCCTGAAATAAAGAGTGGATCGCAGAATAATGTGGATACTGTCGAAACAGCAGCAAGGGCTATGGGAAAAGATTGCGCTGGAGGCATTTTCAGCCCTACCTGTTTGAAAATAGAAGCGATTTCGATGTTAGAAAAGCTGAGTTCAAAAGAGGAATTAAGGCTGCTTCCTGGCGTGAGCCTAGTGAAAGAACCTAATTCGGAAAATGGAAGCAAAGCTGAGGAATTCGCTGCAGAGCTGGCTAGAGCTTTACCCTCTAAACCTGATGAGCGATTAGACAAGTATCTGCTGTTCAAGTTAGGAAGTTATCTGGATTCCCACACTATTAAGCTGAGGTTGTTGGATGAGAGTGCTACTGAAGAAGCTAGGGCTTTAGTTGGTGAAGCAAGAGGCAAGGGAGGTTTTGGAGGCGGCGGTAAAAAGGGAGGATTAGGTGGATTATTAACCCTGGCAGCATTATTCAAAGGTATGTAATAGGAAACAAAGAGCATTTTTAGATCATTTTGAAAAATGCGTCATAAAAAGAATACTTAATATGAACCGTAATACAATAGAGATTCTTATAGTTCAAATAGAATTTATCTAATTATATTCAACGTCTGTAATTTAAATTATAAAAGTGAAATGTTTTAGTGACTCTAAAGTAGTACGCAAAAATCTAAAAATCCTATACTTTCTTTTCTTGACTTTTTAAACTTTAAATAAAAAGGAATGTTATTCTTATTAAAAATTTATCAATTTTTTACTATTGTATTTTATAGTTGATGGTCGTATAACTTCTCGGAAAAAAGGAGTTTCTAGTGCACATCATAACTTATTTTATCATAACTGATTAAACCGTTGATTACATTTAATAGTCATATTTTTCTTTACAATATACAGAACCGCGAATGAAACCGCAACAGAAGTAAGAATACATGAGAGCTTCATTAACGTCTACACGAGAGCTAGTAAATTGATAATAATAATATTTAATTACCCTGTACATTTTTTGTTTTTAAAAATTCAAAGATATTACGTATATATTTTAGTACGATTATACATAATATTGCGTAGTAAAAGACTTGCTTGAGGTTGTAATCGTATACAAAATAACTCAATTGAGTAATAGATTTTAGAGAAAGTTTTCTTAATAAATTATAAGATTGTCAAACTAATATCAATTAATAGGGGTTGAAAAGCTTTAAACTAAAGTTCAGTTTAAACACAATATTACAAATCGTTACGCTTACAAAAGCTTACAAAAAAATTACTTCTTATACCTGAAATATTTATGAAATAATTCTCAATCTAAACTAAAATATTGTCTTATAAGTCAATTGCAAAATGACACATTTGAAGGGCTACTAAGCCTGCGAATTTAAATCATAACAAAAGTATTAAAGTAAGTATATTATTAAAGTTAAAACAAGAGGCATTATAAGTTCCTCTTATAAAAAGTTTAATGGTCTTTTTTAAGTATTCCTATAAAAACCATACTTAAAAAAACGTTAATAATGTTTTATTCATATGAGTCTAAATCAGATACATTATGTGATCATAAAGTATCTCTCAAAATCACATCATAACGAAAGACCGCAGTGTACCATATCGTAACAATCAAGACCCGAAACTAAATAGTCTTGCTCTTAGTATAGAAAATTTACCCGATCGGAACTTAGAATGGGATAGCGAAAAAAAGCTTTTGAGCGTCATCGGAACTGAGTTCCACACACCCCCTAGGGGGCAGGAATCATGATTCAAGCAGTCCCTACAAAATTCAAAAAGTTGAATTACCAGAATGATAGATTTTGAATTACAGAAATTTAAATGTAATGAATATTGTGAACTATTTATTTTATCAGTTAAAATATCGATTCGTGTTAATATATTAAATTTTGTAAGAGACTTTCTATAAGGCTCAACTCAAGGTATTTCCTTGCATAAAGTATGCAAATAAAATTAAATAAAAGCTGGATAGGTATTGAAAAATGAGTCATTCCAATGGCGTAGCAATAAGAAATTTAAATAAAATAACGATCTATATATCAAAAATTTAATACTAATCATTGTTGTTATGATTTTAAATAAACTTGCATAATATCATTTTTTTTTAATAATTATTATATTATGCTCGAATCGTATATTATATACGCTAGTGAGTCTACTGCTTTATAAAATAAACAACTTCATACAGTTGTCATTGACTATGAATTTAAATATTTTAAAGTTGATATTGCCATGATTTTGTACCTGGCATTGATCTCTTTGGCGAATGAACATCAAATAGTTACACTGTCAATTAAAAACAGGACTTCAATTAACCTGAAGTCTTTATATTCACGAATTAACATGGTAGTATAATATAATATACTTTTTACAAAAACAATTGCTCGTTCATAACTGCATTAGTTCAAGGCGGTAATGGGTCTTGGTATAATTACATATTTATTTGTACCTAGCGGAATAGATCCCGAGACCGAATATTTTGCTGATGTAGCCATCGGATATGTAAAATCCGAAAGTGGTGCTTGATTATCTAAAAATAGTTATAATTCTATTTTATTATCACATCAGATTGAGGAGGTTTTAATTGTTCCAAAAATTAGATCACTGGCCATTTATTTATCGTTCTAAATTCAAAGTTTGGAAAATATAACGACGAAGATTTTTTTTTTAAACAAAATAAAACTCCTTTTATTGTTTCAATAATAATGTTTTAGAGAAGAACTTTTTCTCGTAATATATAAGGCTTCAACAGACCGCTAATAGCGAACGCACATTCAGAACGGGTGTGAAGCAATCGGAGCGTAGAAATGATAGTGAAAAATGTAATTTTCGTATACAGCCATTTATTTCATGTAAGTGGCTGACACGTTCTCTGCGTTCTATTGTCATTCTGAATTGTAGGGTAATTGTATGTTAAATGCTTCCCCAAAACTTTTGTCGAAAATTAAGTGTGTATTAATATGAAAGCAGTCACGATTTGACCAAATCTATTTTTCTTCTACGTTTTAGTACATTGATGTTCATTTTTATTTTATCTAATATTTTTTTCTTATAAACAATAAAACTTTTACTAGCTTTAAGCGATACCATTATTTACTAATCCTATTAGGTTTTGAATGTACTTGTTCATAGTCAATTTTTAATGTTCGTCGATTTACCTACTGTTAACTGCATAGTTAGAATCGAGCTTCCGATTTCTACCTACTGTTATAAATCCACGGACAATTCAAAGATACCTACAGTTAATTGAAGTATCCAGTTTATTTTGACAACTGAAACTAAATTGTTGAAAATTTAAATAAAAAAAAGAATATGTGCCGATTATCATCATTTGGTATTTAAGACCCTCTTATCGCCAAGTTAATTCATTTCAATCTGATTATTATTAATAGGTGTCAGAAAAGTTTTTTTCTTTTGTCATTATTTTTTCTTATATTTCTTTTCTTTTCCAGGTACCTTAATGTCAATCGGTCTTGGAGCCCTCGCCTTGTTAGCTGGTAAAGCGCTCATGACTGCTATGATGTCACTCCTCCTTTCCGCCATCATCGGTATCAAGTCCTTGACCAGCGGCAAAGGATCTACCACTTACGAAATTGTCTCCAAGCCCATATACAGTCATTCACACTCACACTCCACAGCCCACGAAGATGTAGGAGGATATGGTCATTCAGGTTACGGCAGAAACCTGAACGTCAGGAGGCGTTAATTTAAAAAGTTAGAATGTTAAAATTCAATGATTTCCGAAATTCGATTCTCGAAAATAGTTGCACCTCCTTTGAATTTCTTTAATTTCTTATTTTAATTTTGACAAACTCTTTCGTCGATCTTTTTTTAATCTATGTTTCTTTATTTTTTTTATAACTTTATTTTCTTTTATTTTTCACTAAAAGATGGTGCAACTATGAACGATTTACTAATTAATTTATATTTGTGATTAACTTATTGAATGGACCAACGAAATGTTAATTTATTTAAATTATTTATTCTTAGCTTTAAGCACGATCAGTCTTTATTCTTGCCTTTACTTTGTTCGCTTTTTTCATATTTATTCTACCTGTTGTATATTAATATTTATTTTCACATATTTAATTCGATATTTTCTCATAATTTGTTATTCCTTTTTATTTAATCATAGTAAATATATATTTATTTTATAAAATAATATATCTTATATAACGTACAGCGTTTGCTACATCTGATAATTCTAATTATTGCATAATATGAACTTTATTTTGTTTCAATATTATTTATTTATACCGTATATATAATATATTAGTATTTAACATAACATATTATTTGTATACCAAAAGCTTTAATATCATAATATATGATTTTCGTTTCGATGTTATCTTCACAAGTCTATATATTTTTCACCGACATATTTTTATGATATGTAATGTATTTATTTATATAACCTTATTATTAGTGCAATGTATAAATATTATTTTTATAAATTTTATATAGATAAAAGATTTAAATGTAAATATTGTATTCGTTTTTGTTTGCTTATTATTATAATTTTAATTTCAATCTTCTGCACCCAAAGAAAATAAAAATGATGATAATTATTTGCCTGGTTCTTTTATTTTACAAATAAAAAAAACAAACTCGAAATAAAAAATATATAATAAAAGAAAGAAAGTATATACATTTTAAATCCTTTACCTGAATACTGTTTAAACTTCCATGTTTGTTGTAAATACAAGTTTCGAAATGGTATTAATTTTTTAAACAAAAAATTTGAATTTAATAAATTAACTTTACTAAATGAGAAAATTAAATACTTATCTAGAAATTATTTAGACTAGATTAATAAATGATCGCTTGCAGTTTCCATAGCTCATTTCAAATAATAAACATCTCTTTAAGATCTTTCATGATAAAAAATAACGTAAAATTATTTTAAAATCACTCGTCAATCAATTGAAATTAACCAAAAAGATGTGAACTTTTGACTGTCCTACCGAAACGCTACTTTATACATAATATCGTTTTTTACCTAATTCTTTCAAATACTCATCGGAAACTTATCTGAAAAGAATAAGATTACATTGAATTTAATTATTATCAAATAACTCTGATAATTCTACACCGCAACTTTAAATAAATCCAGTAACCATAGGAAATTAATCTGTATATCTTTTTCATTTATATAAGTAAAATAGAAAATATTTAAATTTGAAACTTATTCCAATTTCAAATTTCATTTCAAAAATATTACGTCTTACGCTCTCATAGTAAGCAAATTCGTAACTAGTTCGAAAGTAGCGCTAATCTTGATTCACGGCAAAAACAAAAAAAAAAAACAAAACTCTTCGATCGACTTTCCACGGCGATTGTACACAATTCTTTTATTTTAGTGAAAGTAATAGCTAGTAATGATTATTTTTGAATTAGGTATATTATGTAGAACATTTTTGTCTTACTGGCTACCTTATTATAATATAGGATAAATGACTTTGCCATTAAGATGGTGTAAGACAAAACAAAGTAAACATATATGAAAATGTTTTCTTCAGCTCTGAAAATTATTTCATCTACAAATAAAATTTACCAATACTATTACATACTATAAAAAACAACGTTTATTCAAATATATACAAATCACAAAATAAGTTATATTCTAAGATAGTTACTGACAGTATGGAAAATCTGAGACAAAGAAGATATCACAATACCCAGAGACAAGACAAAATGGAAAATTTGTTTTTTCTCCAACGACCTGACCGCGAATTGAACCCAGGATCTCAGAAATGGGGACGTGTTGACCCCGGCGTAACATTTATAATACGCATAATTCCAACTATCCTATTCTATAATAAATTCAGTCTCGAACTGGAAGTCAACCACAGCGCTATCAGATTATAGAAGTTAAATAAAATAAAACCTTCATTACCTTTTGAAGTAAGCTTTATTTGATTTTTACCTCTATGTTGTAAAAAGACAGAGCTTTTTTTACATAACAGTTCATTTTATTTCATCTGTAAGGCCCCCAACTAATGTTGATACAAGGCGTGTGTTGGAGTCAAAGGCACGCTACCACAATGGGTCATTAATAATAGTGTATAGAATTCCCGTAAATAACATTTTTTCTAATGATACGCAGCTCTTATTTGTTTTTAAATTATCTGTACATTAGTACAGATCATATTAATGATAAAGAGGAAAAATAATATTGTTTGTTTACATTGAATAGGCTCCAAAACTACTAGACTTATTAAAAAAAAACTTTCATCTACGGGTTGCTAGCTACATAATACGGGGTAGACATAGGCTATAACTTACATAGCTAGTTATTCATATAAGTTTAAAGATGAATAACTAACTAGCTAGCTAACTATGTCATCCAGCGAACTTGTCTGTGTATATAAGTTCGCTGGATAATATAGAAGTGTTATTTTTACTTCAGTTTTTAGGGTTTCCTGTCCAAAGCATAAACAATGGGACCCTATGAAGTACTAAGACACTGCCATTCTTACATTTGGCTGTCGATCTATCGTCAGGCTTTTCTTATGAATCATGATAGTTAGACAGTTGAAATTTTCAAAGCTTATGTATTTCTGTTGGCGTTAACAACAAACACTAAAAAATAGAATAAAATAAGTACTTAAGCTCCCACCCTTTTTTTGCTTTTTTTTCGTTTTTTCATCATAAAATCTTTTCTTATTTCAACGAATACTCAACATACCGATTTCAAATATTCCTAATTATTAAAAAAAAATATTTTTGAAATTTCTATTAAAATCGGGCGGAGGTTTGGTGTTTCAATAGAAGTTTCGTGAAGTATTCTATACTTTTAGTAGGATGTTTATCGAGTTATTTTTATGTATTTTATCGTTACTTTTTTCAAAGTCTTAATTAACTTTTATTACTTTGTGTCTTTTATTCAAAGCTAAGTTATCATAAAAAATATCATTGCGATTTATATTTATTTTTCGAGAAATACATTATACACTTACAACATTTAGAACAGGTATATTATGGGCTTCTTAACAAAAAGCACTGCACTAAACTACTGACCGGGCGAACTAAATAACATAGAGGTCCAACTTACAACCTCATATTTTGAAGTTAGATAAATAACCTAATTTTTTGAAGTTGGTATAAATAAATAACTGTTTTGGTTCCTGCATCGTAAAATTTTGCGGTTAACAAAATATTTTTATGTGTATTTGATTTTGTTAGTAAACTATCTTTCTTATAAAAAAAATTAAAGGATAGCCGTTGGCATATGCCATTACTTTATGTTTAGCATAACAAATAACATATCCTAATAGTACAAAGCAATCATAAGACATATAACCATGGCTATCTTCGAGACATCACAATGAAATGTTAAATTCTATCTAAGTATATTTTAAATGGTTAAACGAAACAAATGTTCTCATGTTTATGTATATTTAAAACGTAAATTTTAGTAGCCGCTTTAGTTATGAACTTACTTTTTAAACGTTTGTTCAATCAGAATCAACACTTATAGTTCTAATGATTCAATCATAGTTTATTCAAATCAATCAACTTAAAACAACCATGATGTATTATTGCGTAATAACTTATTCGATCTAAATGCATCATGAAGAAAGAAAAAAATCTAAAAGCGGACTCAATCTTTTCCACTTATTTACCGTTCGAAAGTGCTTGATTTCGCCATGGACAATGCCAAAGTTATCGTTCGATTTTGCTCGTTTTACAATTCCGAAGATAAATCGACATCGTATACTTTTTATATTATCTAACGGGTATAAATAAATCGGAAATGCACCAGCAAAATCAGTACGGAACGGTCTGTCATCGAAATGACAGTATTCCGTTTATGAATTGTGTTAAAGATTTCCAATTATATCTCAGTTTAGTAATAGTGACAAAATGTGTTTTAAGAATGCAGTGGTTTTGCTGGTGATAGTGTGTGCTTATCAAACAAAAGGACTAATTGAAGATAGCCAAGGGAATACGATATCGGTTACAGAGAAAAATGTAGCCAACAATACGGAGAGGACTGGTAGATCTTTACACAAGGAATGCAGTAGCTTACTCAGTTCGAAGTGTCTAAAGATCCACGCTCTATCTTTCCTAGAGGATCTGAGCTCTCGCGATGAGCTATCCCTCTTCCCCGGATTGAGTATCGTGAAAGAAAACCAAACTGGAAGTACTCCTAGTCCAGAAGAGATGGCTGCAGAGTTATCCCGGCAATTCCCAGGAAAACCTGAGGAGAAGCTTAATAGGTTTCTTCTTTATAGGCTGCAGAATTACTTGGACGGACATTCATTGAAGTACAAGTTGCTGGATGCTGAGACTGCTAAAGACGCAATGGAAATAGCAAAAGAGGATCCTTCAGTTGGAAGGAAGGGTGGTGGAGGCGGTGGTGGCGGAGGCTTCGGAGGTGGCAAAGGAGGCGGCAGTGGTCTTCTTGCAGTAGCCTTGATGATGAAAGGTATGAAAGTAATTGGTATATGATATGTATATATAATTTTAACAACATGATAGTGAAACCAATGGCAAGGTGAACCATGATGATATATAATATTTAACAGCTGCAAAAATTCAGGAACATCAATGGAAAGCTTAAATTGTTTGTGATAGATAATTTAAACTTATTTTAATTAAAAACAAAATTGAATACCACGAATGTCTTTTTTGATAATTTGTACAAAATTTATCACTTTCAATAAATTCTTAACCATCGTTTTGAAACATTTAATTTATAAATGAAAATCAAAAGACATCAATATTTTTCAACTGACTTCTTGTAATTTTAATTACTACGTTAATTAGAATATGATCAACATAACTCCTTGAATTATAAAACTAATTACAGTAATTCTTTCAAATTGTATTTTCAGATTGCTTCACTACAATAGATTTATACCTAATTCTTAATTAAATTTTAGGTGCATTAGGAGCTGCTGCTTTAGGTGCGTTAGCACTTTTAGCAGGCAAAGCATTGATGACTGCTTTGATGTCACTTCTACTGTCTGCTCTCGTCGGCCTCAAAGGCAGCGGCGGTCACAAATCCACCACCTACGAGATCATCACCAAGCCCGAAGTGTCCCATCATCACTCCCACAGCCATGAGGAGCATCACGAACACGAGCATGGTCACCATGGAGGTTACAGGAGAGCGTACGACATGGGATACAACAGCTACATGCCTTATGACACTACGACCAGCTAAAAAAATATCTGTTACAATTTATTATTTAACTCTTTCGTTTTTCTACGACCTAACGCCGTATTAGATTTTTAATTTGCGATCTACTTTATATTAAAATGCCACCAATGTAGATAAAATCAAACATTAATATAAATAGGATATGAATATCATTTAGAACTTTCTTAATACATCGTATTAGCTTATATATTGGTTATTATGAAAAAGACCTAAAGGTTATTCTTTCCTAAAATATTATATAACATTATTAACTGCAAAATTTGATATCTTATCATCATCAATGTTTTTTTTTTTTGTACATACTATAAACATTTAGTACTAATTTAACATTTTTTAATGCATTTAATATAAAATTTATTTATTTATTATAGATTAATTCCAATCAGTTTTATCAAAACTGGGATATATTAGGTGTGAAAGTGTATTATTAGTTTTAAGTTATTTATTCCAATTAATTTATTGATTAACTTATTTTTCTTTTGTTGTTCTTGTGGATTTGATTATTGCAGTTCAATGTGAGGCGTGTTAAAGTTGTATATATCTTTATTAATGTGTATATTTTTTATACTTTTATTCTATTAATAATAACCCCCACCGCGGTATTACGACACAACTTCTAATATTTGATAATCTCTTCTTTGTATTTTTTGTCTTTAATATCTTTAATGTTATGTTTATTGATTCTTTTTTGTATTAAGTGTATTATATAATTTTTCTTGTTGTAACTAATTATAATTATCTCCTAATTTCATGCAGTATGCATAACTGTGATAATTTTATTTATGTTTGCTTTTATAAAGTACCTATAATGTAAAATGTATAAACCAAATATTATTTATATATAAGCATCATTATTATTTATATTTGTATACATTTGTGAGCTTTTTATTTTAAAGTTCTATCAATATTTATGTAATTATGAAAAAGAAAATACTGTCATTAAATATTACTTTGTTTTATTTTACCTGAAATTGTTATTCACACAAAATACTAAGGCCGGTTATTTAATGTAAATTGCTTTAGATATATAGAATTATTGTGGAGATACGAAGAGCTCTATTTATTCAAAATTCATAAAATCTTCCAAAATATTGTATAGGTAACGAAAATAAAACAGATACATTAATCTGATTAATTTTCGGAAAAATAAATAAATTTACGAAATATATCGCGGTGAGTTTCATCCGAAGAAGTGAGATTAAAGACATGAGAAAAAATTATCAAGAACTAACTGACAAAAGTCATCATATTTTTGAGGGTTCTGTTACAGTCAAATGGTGAATTTATAATTTTTTTCCCACAGAAATTACGCTTTCTTTATAGGGAAAATTGGTAACTAAGTAAGACACTTTGTAACTGAATAAATTATGCAGCCATTACAATTGTTCTTATAGTTTGCGAGTTCTTAATTAAAAACCACCTGCAATATGTCTTTCTAATTGTCATTTAAGTTACGGAGGTTCTTATATCAATCACGCGACTTCGATGAAACGTGAACCGCCTTTGTGATAGATATTGTAATTTTTTTTTTTTTGACTCTGTGACAAAAATTTTATATTAACATAAAAAAACATAAAACCCAAAACATTGCCAAGTTATAGGACTAATTGAAAAGGTCATCCTTATTACTACAGTTATAAAAGAATTTTAAAAATTGGCCTGCAATTCGCGAGCAATCAATGAACATACATTAAAACATGATATACCTGTCATTCACACATAGAACCTTTTTCATTTTGAAGTCTGATAAAACACTTAGCAGATAAGAAACAATCGTAAATTTACAAACATCCTGTAACTTAGCATAACGATTTTCAACGCAATGCAGATCGAAACAAAAATATGTTTAGATTGAATCAGGTAAGAAAACAGGTCTCTCAAAGATACCCTAACCGCTGCATGAAACACTATGATTTACGAGTCAAATCTAACCATAAAATTGTAGGTTTTCACAAAACAGCAACGCTGTTTGACCCAATATCCTACAAACTTAAAGAAAATAAATAATCTGCAAACCATAACTGATATTTCATTTGAACATCATACTCGCTAAGAAATGGCATTTGAAATAATTTTACTTGTTTGTTTTACGTTAACAGATGCGTTAATAATTAAAAATGTTACTAATGAAATAACTATAAGTGATGATGCGGGAACGAGAGAAAATGATATTACTAAGGTTTTTTCGGGAGTATACACCGATTGTTTTTTACATTTATCTTATTCGTGTGTGCAGAAAAAAACGCTTTCCTATTTGAAAGAACTTAACAAGCTACCTGAAGTGTCTGTTATAGGAGATTATGTTAAATTTGGTAAGTACGAACATTTCATTGTTTAAATAAGTCCAAATTTATGAAATAACTTTATTTTTCTCGTCATTATTCTTGCCAATGTTTTGAATTAATAGTTTTTGATTATTGAATTAGTTAAAAATTATAATTTACAGAATAGATATATGATTAAATTATTTAAATTTAATAAAAGCCTTGAATTCGAGCTTATTGAGGCACTCTAGAAATATTGAAAAAGTCAAGTTATGTAGATATTCAATGGGAAATATGGGCGAATATCAATTGAGTGATAGATAATTTAGAAATAACTATGCATGGTCTGTGAAAAATTACATGCCTATTGCCTATGTATAGAAAACACTTGTACACTAAAACTGAAAAATCGTGAAAAATCATATCTGAAGTGAATATATATTCAGCGAAGAACTTGTCATCGAGCGAATCACTTTTGAATGCTTTTTCGGCATAAAAATTAATAATTAAATAACAAAAATTACCTGTAAAGGTTTTACCTTTATTTCATTGTGCGACAATGCTGAGTTCGACGTCTTGTTTGAGGTTGATTACCACATATAAATTTAATAGCGGTTGTTTATGGTATATAAAGAAACATCAATAAGGTTTAACTAAAATTAACATTATTTGCAGTCAAACTTAACATAAGTGAAGATAACGAATTAATGGACAAAGACATCGAATTGGATGACTCCGAAGAATTGTCGTTCATGATAGACAAAGCTGTCGACAACTTTTTCAACAACCACGTCATGAAATTCAGCGCACTGGGAAAAAATATTTCTGTTCCGAACACAGGTATTTTAACTAGAACCAACTATTTCTCAAACCAGGATTTATGATAACATTTAGGTGTGAAATCCTAAGAAGCAGTCAAACAATTTTACTCTCAAATAATTGATGTGGTTTTAACATTGCAGTGGAAGAATTCGTTGGTCGTAAAAAACGCAAGGGTGGCGGTGGCGGTGGACATGGCGGAGGAGATGATGGAGGCAAGAAGAAAATGATGATGATGGCGATGATGTGCATGAAAATGAAACTGATGATGGTTTGTAGGAAACGGATCATTATATAACTTATAAAAGTTTTAAACCCATCAAGGTTTGGACTATCGAAAAAATTATTTGTATCTAATTTGCATCACAATTAATATTATTTTATTCCCCAATTATAATGAGTAGGTATGCGAAGAATTAGTAAGACTTTTATGAACAGAGATTTGATCAGTGAAATATTATGTGTTACTGCATGTGTAAGTATTTATGCTACATGCACTATTAGAGACTGCAATTTACGAATGCGTATTTTTTTTATTTAACTTCCAGATGGTGCCAGCTATGATGGGAATGATGGGCATGATGTCTTTCAAAGGGATGATGTTCAGCATGATGTCATTTATGATAGCTAAGGTAAACCTCTGTTGGCTTTCTTTCTTCATACATTAAGTATTTTCAGTTTATCTAAGTATAAACGCATCCAAGTAATTTTGAAATAATATTCAGACAAAAGTATATACATATTGGTTAATTAAAATTTTACACTTTTTAATAACCATGTTTCAATATTCACAGATCGTCATATTACACAATTACACATACAACTTTTAATTAATATCCGATTATCCATGCTATAGCTAACGCCTAAGATGAAATGGTTAGCAAAGTTTAAAATCTGTCACTAACATAGTAGGTATATTTACATAACTTTTTTTTCTAATGCTCAATTGCACAACGTCCTGGTTTATGATGACTTTAAACTCTATTGAAAATTCTGAAATTCAATATTTATACCGCTAATGTAACATTCAACTAATGTCAATTTTAATGCGCGTTTAAGTGCAACTGACTGTTAATCACCTTTTTGTTTCCTTGTAAAAATACCGAAATCAGAATAATAAATCTCATACTTATATTGTAAAAGAGTTTTTTTTTCCCAGATGATGCTACTCATGAAAATTCTGGAGAAAAAGGGGGGTGGTGGTGGCGGAGGTGGAGGTGGAGATGGAGTGAGTGTTTAAACATTTGAACAAAAACCAAAACAAACTTGGTCGCTTCTTTAAAAAACGTTTAATACATAAATTCTTACACTTTTATGAATATGAGTTTAAAAAGAACTTTCGGAAACAAAAAGCAATATATACCCAAAGGCCTCACATTGAATTCATATGACGAGTTTGCTTTCAGAAAGGTGTAAATTTAGGTTTACTTTATTTAGGTCGTTCACATATTACTTTATCACCTACCTAATCGTTTACATAAAAAGTTTTTGTTTAAAATATGCACTCATTTATTTTCAGGGTTGGCCAGCAGGAGGTGGCGGCGGTGCATGGATGCCAGCAGGTATATTCCCAATATAAATCAACAAAAATAAACACGTACCTTTTATAAACAATAAAAAAAGAACATAATTTCATAAAGCAGGTTCCGACTACGCAGGCGGCGGTTCCGGTGGAGGCTACGACGCAAACGGCCAATGGCAAAGCAGATCCATGATCGAAGAAGCTCAAACTCCAGATTTAATAAGACCTACCATAACATACGTCACACCAATAAGATACACTAAAAATAAAAAGGTCCTAGAAGGTGGACAACCAAAATCAAGAAGCAAGAGAGGAATTGTAGACGTTCTCCAATACGCTTACACGTATTGGTTGAACAGAATAATCGGCGGAACAATAAACAGGAGGAAGAAACAGCCGAATTACAAATACGTGAATGGCGTGAAATACGTATATTATCCAATAAAAATGCTACAAAAAATTAAGCAGCACAAAGAACCACCAATCAAGAGCGTTGATGAATTCAAACCAATGAATGTGGTTGATGATTTCAATAAAGGAGAAATTGTAGACGGACCAATAGAGAGTAGGATGAATAAGAAAAAGTTAATGAAGATGAAAGATGCAGTCAATGAGAATGTCGAGGAGAATCCATGGGAATGACTATATTACTTGATGAAGTTTTATGTTCTCGACACTATTGTCGAGCCGGACTTTAAATCGTTCTTGTTCTTGTAACGTGTGTGTTTGTGTGGAACTATTGTTCTCCACTCAAATATTTAAGAATTAAAAGGGTTAGATCAGAGATATATAGTTCATTTTAGTTTCGTTAATTGTCTTAAAAACCTTATTAAAAATAGCAAATAAATACAAAAACTGTTTGCTCAATTGCTGTGAGCTTCACCACAGTAGCACCTCTGCACTGCTGCAGTAGAATGTTTGCACATAATGCATTCAAAGATAAGTCAAAATTAAACTGTAGATACTTACGTAGGTATGTATTGTAAATATAATTACACCCCATGGAAATATAGTGAATTTTAGAATTTGATAACAATGCACTGCACAATTCTATAGAGCGCCATCTATGTATTTCTTATAGAAGTATTATAACTAGATAAGTTTTACAATTATTGGAAAAGCATTTTTAAAGAAAAGCACTTTTACTTAGAATAGGTACTGGCTCCTACTTCTACGAATATAATGTTAATAAAGTAAATTATATCTTTTAAATAGTAGCATATAATTAGATCTCTCAGATGATAAAAATATTTTCATGACAACTAGCAAAAATATTGTTTCCATTAACTGAAAATTAAATATGTTTATCAGTAGGTATCATTTGTTAGTAGGCATTATTAAGGCCATTGAAAGAGTCTACGAGTAGATTGAGAATGTAAGTAAAAGTTATTAGATTTAAGTATTTGTTTGTATTAAAACCAGCTTTATCTTTGTCATAAGTACTTATGATTAAATATTAATATATGAGTCAATAAATAATTATACTCAATGATTGATGACATTGTTTATTACTACAAGCCATCTAGAGCCGTCGTCTCGAATTCATGCTTATGCTTTGCTCCAAGCATAGCATGCTGTCGAGACGACGTCAAAATATTTAGTTCAGCGCCATCTATGAACTTTTTACTGAAGTAATTGCTTTTACCAAAATTTTTAAATAGACTGATAGAAGCTTCTTTGAAAAGCACAAAGGGTTTAGCCGGATACGTATGACGAGTCGGCCCCCAAATGGGAATCGATATTGAAACTTATGTTTTAATATCGACTTGATGTTCAAACACGATTTATGTACTTTTCGCGACCGACTTCCGCTTTGACCTTGAGATAGAGAGCAAAATATCCGTATGCTTGACTATTACTGAATGTGATATATCTCTAAAGCTAATTAAGATAAAGAAATGAAACTAACGCGAGGTGTTAGGTTACATTACAGAGTATATCACATATATTTTTTTATAATTTTTAGAATAAAAAAATACTTTAAAAAAATAAAAAATAAAAAAATCATGTTTTTTTTCTGAGTTCTCTGTGACTTACAATCACGAAATTAATATATGTTATGCTCCTTTGTGTGCTCTATCACCCATAAAAATTGCGTGAAAAAAAGTTGGTGCAACACAACGGAAAAAAATTATATGTGATTTCTGTCTTATGGTAGGTATACCCCTGTATTATAAGGTTTTCACATTACATCATTGTTTTTTTTTCGAAATTTCACATCAGCTTGTTTTAAAACATAAGTAACTAGTCTTAAGAGATGGGATAATAGTTAAAAAAGAAATGAAAAAAAAACAGCCAGTGTTCAATACTTATTATTATTACTTTTTCGTGTCTATCAAAATACAAGAAACAAAATATTAATCATCGTCACTGCTGTAATTAATTACAATCGGAACTATTACGATTTTATTCAAACAGTCACTAAACACTTTAGCTTCTTCTTCATTCTTTATAATTTTTTTATAACCAGGAATCTTACACAGGTACTTGTTACAATTTTTACACTTTCTCGACATTATTACTTAATAATGATTTGGTTCGATAGTTAATAATTTCAAAATGCTGATACAAAATACCTATGACAGAATTTGAGTCCCAAACTGCCTTCTTGTGTAATACAAATGACTGCTACTTTAGCTAAACAAACGATGCAGTAAACAGCTCGATAACAAGTTCGAACTTGTTTGTTTATACACTCACACTACAAGGCGCGAATCACATAATTTTTTTTCGTTGTGTTGCACCAACTTTTTTTTCACGCAATTTTTATGGGTAATAGAGCACACAAAGGAGCATAACATATATTAATTTCGTGATTGTAAGTCACAGAGAATTCAGAAAAAAAACATGATTTATTTATTTTTTATTTTTTTAAAGTATTTTTTTATTCTAAAAATTATAAAAAAATATATGTGATATACTCTGTAATGTAACCTAACACCTCGCGTTAGTTTCACTTCTTTATCTTAATTAGCTTTAGAGATATATCACATTCAGTAATAGTCAAGAATACGGATATTTTGCTCTCTATCTCAAGGTCAAAGCGGAAGTCGGTCGCGAAAAGTACATAAATCGTGTTTGAACATCAAGTCGATATTAAAACATAAGTTTCAATATCGATTCCCATTTGGGGGCCGACTCGTCATACGTATCCGGCTAAACCCTTTATGATAATTTTAATAAGCTTCTATTTCAACAAGACGCTGTAGAGGGAAATTTACCTAATAACATTGTAAGTGTCAATTTCAAAAACAAAATCAAATATTAAGGAAGATTTATGTAACTCATATTTTAAAATTATAAAAAGTATTATTTTCAGGTAAAAGTACTTTATATATTTATTCAATAAAACATTGAAATAAATAAAGGACGTTTATTATATTTCAGTATTTCCAACATACTTCTAAGTCCGATATGGTCTAGTGGCTAGGATACCTGGCTCTCACCCAGGAGGCTCGGGTTCGATTCCCGGTATCGGAAGACTTTTTTTTTTTTGGTGGAAAGTTTTAAGGAAGATTATTAAAAAAATAATTTAATAAAGTTGTACGACCGGAATGAAGTAACCGATTTACACATGTCTCATCACCATCCATCCATAGTTTTGCAAGAAAATCAGTTGATTTCAATCATTTTTGTACCGAAAACTAACGTCCTAAATCTTCATAAAGTAATCCTATAATTTATTATTATTTTGGATTTCTTCTCTTTATACTTTTTATAGGAAAAAACGATAAATATGGGAGTCATTTTGTAGCCGAATGCTGAATACAACACTTACAATAATCGTTATAGTTTTATAGTCTATGTTACCCTCGTTTGGTGTAGCTTTTGGCAGTTAAATAGATACCTACATTCAATATTCTCAGCTGAAAAGAACAAATTGAAAATATAAAAACAAATGGAATACTACAGTGCAGAACTGTGTGTTTGGCAGTTACAAAACTCTATGTCCTTAGTAGCCTAGCCTATACCTCAATTGCCTACACCAAAAAGATCAAGATACTAGTATTAGACTATAATGAAAAAAGTCATAAATTTACTACATGACAAAAACTGTATTATTGCGATCGTGAACTAGGCCTTCGAATTGTAGTGCAAACGTGTCAATGTATAAGGTGTAGGTTAAGCGTTAACCAAATTTAGCCGCTTTTTGCTAGTCTTAAATCCTTTTCTCCATGTAAAAAAAGAGAAAATCATCCGACATCTTGCGGGGTCTATAAAATAGGAATTTAAAAGAAAGGTAATAAAAAGTTATTCCTTATGAATGAATCCACCGTGTAGATTTTATAATGTTAATTTTTGTGAGCCATGTACATTATAAAGCCATAAATGGACCCATAACGCCTAAATCTTCTTTCATACAATCCGTGGCGCTTTACAAGGTCTTGATTAGTCATCATTATCGTTCTTCAATCAGTACTCCCTATTATCAATGAAATTAGGCATACTGATAAACCCTTTTATAAATTGAATAATAGCCAGGCAGGCCAATTCTCAATCGAATCTTCTATATAGAATCGCAATTAGTTGCATTTCGCCATTGTACTATCTACCCGAAGGCCAATATTATTGTATATCAGTCTGTATCCGTCATCATTGATGTGTGATGAAGACATTGCACTAATAATATTGGACTTTATGTAAATTGTATCACTACAAAGTGCAAGTTTTTTGAGATTCTATTGAGTGATTATGTATATGTATTTATATGTATATGTATATTTATAATTATATGTATATGGCCCATCCTCCTTAACCATCCATAAGGAAGGCCATAGCCTCTGCAGTGGGGACGTAAAAGGGCTGATGATGATGATGATATATGCATGTATATATTCGCTATATATATGTAATTATGTGTAAGTTTGTTTATATGTTTATGATTAGTTTGGTATTTGCTGTTGCACTCTTTTTTTATTGTTCTGTCCCGCCATCGTGTTTTTCTATTTTCTCAAAGGTTGTCAAAGGGAGAGAATGCTATTAGCATTAGGTCCGCCTTTTGTACCAACTTTATATAGATCAATAAAGTTCAATAAATAAATAAATAAAATTATTACGTAAGAATCAGCCTATATTAGAAATTTAAAAACTTAATCGCCATTTGAACGTTGTTTCTGAGAAAAAATGGAAATAACGATTTGCACGTACATAAGTTTTGCACGTCATGACAGCAGATTTTTTCGAAAATGGCATTTTTGTTTATAAATTTTGAGAAAACCGTAAGAGACTATTTCTTTCGTTTCATATTCCAAGTTCACTAGGGCATTAGGTTATTTCTATTTCTTTCCCAAAAAAATAATAGCTTCTAGTGTACGAGTATTTTTGGGAATTTGTCGGTTCTCAGCGGTGATAAACTTATTTTGAGGTTGTATATCTCTCCGATGTTGGTAATATAGTGTACAAGTGTATGTTTATGCACTATATTATATAGTGTCAAAATTTGCTGAGATAGGTACATGGTTAGTTGTACATTCAATGCTTTGAGGCAATTATTGAAAAGTAATTATCCATATACTAATTCTTAAAGCAAAATCTTTGACCCCTTTTTACGAAAATTGCCAGGACGGAGGAGTATAAAATTTGGCATACCGATAGTTTATACGTGGGAAAAGGGCAAACTGCTAATTATTCAATAAAATAAATAGTAGTGTGTATAATGTGTTTATAAAGTACATTACACATACTACTATGCATTTGACACACACAAACAAGTAATTGCTACACGCATACATGTATTCTGTGATCAAATTGTTTCTTATGACATAGAGTTTCTTTTGAATATTGGCTTTGCAGGGTTTGTGCATTTAGCTAGTGTCAATTTTTAAATGTTTACGATAGACATTTATTAACCTGTTTGTGATATTTACTGTGTTCTTACTGAATGTCAAAAGATTTTCGATTTCAGTAATTTCGTAGGTATACTTACAGGAAAAACCTAGTGACTTTGAGTGCAAATGTACTACCATTCTATATTTAACGAAAGTTATGTAGCAGTAATCTGAATAAAAAATTTCATAGTACAGGTAAAAAATATATGAATCTGTTATTGCTACCGAGCTACTCTAAATAAGGAAATTCTGCGTTTACTTAAGCATTTTCTCGGTCAATTTTAGTTATTTTTATTTTCACCTACTTATCAATATGGTAAAAATATGTCAAGTATAAACATCGTTCTCAAGCGAGTACATTTTGCATAACAATGACGTGACGGTCCCGTATATAAATATTAAATTTGGGTAGAAAACCATTATAATCAAATAATTAGTATGGTTTCCTTTTAAAATTAATAATTAAATCGTTTTCGGTACGGTACCCTTCGAGCGCGAGTCCGACATAGAGTCAGAGTAATAATAAAAAGGCTAGGTTTTTTATTATTACTATGGGCTTAATCTGGATATCAATCCAACTTGTAGGACGACTAAAATGACTCTCTAGCTACAATTCTAACCATAGCTCTATAAAGACATTTTATTGATTTATATATAGATATGTTTATATACTTTTAAAGTTATATATTTTATCGATGATTTCAGTTGTTATAGTTTTCTGAGTAATATATAGCTTGACTAAATTGAAAAAGTCTAATTTAAACAAGCAAACCTAATTCAAAAATTGAAATAAACCAAAACGTTTGATTATACATATAACAAAAAATGCCTAATAAAAAACCGGATTCATTTATAAAGTCAATAAAACTACTATAACTTTTACAGCTAGAGTTATAGCGATAGAGGTAGATGGTCGTCTCTGTGGGCATGTTTAGATCTGCGGTGGAACGAACTTGTCCAGAAGGATCCTGTTCACTTTCACCTATAGTCTATATATATTGTATCCTATATATTTTTTTAATTCAGGTCAAGTAGTATTGTAATATATCAGGTGGATACGACTGGCACCAGTGAATCTCCAGAGCTTTAACCACTAAAATGTTATCTACCCTCTTCGGAGACGGAGACGAGAATCAATAAACCGCCAAAATGTCACCCTGCCTAAATATATGTATGTAATAACACCTAACTCATTACGCACGCGTTTACGTTTACAGGTTATTATATAAGTATCCACTGTACTAAGCACAATATTAATTAATAGTAAAATTTGCGAATCTCTCCAATGAGTGATCTTGACCAAGCACCCAGGCTGTCACTTTCGAAAATCAAATGGCCGGTAACTCTGTCGTCGGTAAATCGTTCAGTTAACTAATCTGTAGGCGTTAGTTTATGTACATATCATCTGATAATAAGTTTTCTTTATAAGGTTTATCTTATGGAAAAAACTGGCTGATTGCGAGTTGGAATCGCGCACGATGGATACCATTTGTATAAGAATGGCATCATTCGTGAAAATTACAACTGTTCAGCTATCACGGTTCATGAGATACAACTTGGTGACCGACAGATAGATGAACGAAGTTTTAGTATTTTCTCATTTCATTCAAAAATTTAAAAAAGTTACCTTAAACACTTTGCTATTTCAGATATACTACTACAGTTAAACAAGAATATCAATTAACGTTTTTTATCAATAATAAATTTTGTTTACCATTGTTAAAGTGAATATGAAAATATTCCTAATGATAAATGCTTAAAAAAACACTTTCTCCGAGGTAATCTGAGATGATAAACATTAAAATTAAAAAAGAAATGGTCACTTTCAATGGTCAATGATCACAAAAATAATATTACATTGTTACTATGCTTACAAAAAAAATTAGCACTCTTCTTGTAATAAATTTTTGATCAAAAAAGTGTTTTTGATCAAACAAATAATAATTAAATTTTGTTTTTTTTTTTATAATTTAAATACTTATTCAAAAGGTGGATACAAAATTTATTAATATGATAATAATTAAACTTAAAGAATCGGTGTCAAACAGTAAATATTACTTTGGTATCTATTATGAGTATAATTTTAGAAAAATATATAAACTTTTCACTCTTTTCTAGAAAGAAATGATATTAGTATTTTTTTTTAAATTAGGACGTCTACGTGAGCAGGCGAGGTTTAACGTTTGTTTAATTCATCAGTGGTAGCCAACCTCTGTATGCGGTCAAAGCCCCAGATCTTCACCTTGCTCTTGAACATGGTTTGACAGATTAGTGTTGGAATGAATTTCTATCGATAAAGACATGATATTAAACCTCTTTAAACAGATATATATATTCAAAACATTTTGTAACATCGCTTTTATTGGAAATATTAAGATATTTATTATTTCCGGAAAAATACTGTATAAAGTAATTTAAAAATTTGAGTGCAAATACGTGTTAGCTATTACGAAAGAAATGAGTTGTTTGCTACTATAAAACATCGTACACACAGCAACATGTTAGGTTATCGTATGTCAAAGTTTTGTATTTGATTTTAATTTTATCCCCAATGAATCAATTGACGAAATTTGACAGAATTACTACTTTTTACTATACAGTCAACAACATTATAGGTTATACAGAACTGTTAAATATCTCTACTTGATTTTAAGCCTTTGTATTAAAAATTAATATTTATATAGATCAAAACTAAGTGCGAATAGATCCTAGATAGATACGAATAGATCTACGTCACTAACAAAAAGCTGCTTGTATTAATAAAATTATGCGTTATACTTTCTACCATCATGCGTATGCGTCTTTTTTGTATACATGCCAAATACATGTATACAAAAAAGACATTCAAATGGAATGTTGGCTCAAACAACAATGCTGTAATTTGTTTTACAATTTAATTAGATTTCACATAGGTATCAGGAAAATGTCACTCATTTTACTCTATGTACAATTAACTTGAAACTTCGTCAATAGTGCTTTATGTAATAAGAAGTGTCTTGAATATCGTTTATCGATAACACCAGCATGTATTTCAATGTTTACGTACAACACTACGTGTCAAACGTGCGAAAGAGACCGTCTCGTGCCGTTCACTGGTTTTACTAGAGTTATCTCCCAACTTAGTTAGCCCGCCGTTTCCTAGCACGGCGCATGCGCGGTTAGCGTGCGATTTTGGCATTACCTGACCTCCATTTCGAAAACGTAAACAAAACTTTTTTGTGATCGTAGTGTTTTTGTTTTTTTCGGTACCTATTGGATGATTTTGGGGTGATAGCATTGGAGGTGAGTTTAAAAACTTATTTTTCTTTTTCTTTATGTTAATGATTAGAAAGTAAATTTTGTGGCGCGACCGAATAAATCTTTAATATTATTTTTATTTCGCTTAACTATTAATGATTAGCGTAATTATCGTTTCATATGATCATACTCACCAAACCTGTGATTATGGTTGAAGTACGAAGAAATCTTCCTAAGAACAACATACTAACCTAATTCATCTAACATGTACCTACAAAGTACGCTTCAAATGACTGTCCAAGCGTCCCCGTGGAAACTATTAAACGAGACAGGTTTGCTATGTATATTAAACTAGGGCAAAGGATCAGGGTCTCACCGATAAATGTATTTCAGTGTGAGTAACTGCATGCATCTGAGATAAAAGGAGGAGATAACAGTACACTTAAAAACAAAGCGAGTAGTGAGGGAGTCGATATGTATGCACATACTGGTCAGCGGATTGTTGTTATCCATCGTCCATTATAATAGGTCTAGTACTAATCTAAGTCCAAGTCAAACTGAGTAGGTGAGTCACTCCTACAGTCAGCAAAGGCGGGTTTTCCTCATAAGAAAGTGTATAGCAGGAGGCTGAGAATCACTAAGCAGCGCATTGTACGACCCTATCTGGGGCGAATTCTTTTGGTAGCGCTGAGAATTCCCTGAGGGGATGAGAATTCCTACCAGAAGCTTGCTTTCTAGCGCAGTATCTCCCAAGCATTCTTTACTCCCTTTTGCTGGAACCAGCCAGTGCATTACACATGGTTTCCACTATGGAGGAACTATCTACGCTAAGAGCCCACAAGCAAGAGGATCAGAGGGAACCTATCTCTATAATGATGGCGACTATTAGTGCATTTGTGATACAATGAAAAAGGGAGTGCACCAATGTAGGCGGCTAATTTTCAAAACCGGAAGGATGATTCATGATTCCCATCTTCTACACCGAAAGAAACACCTGAAATAAGGTTATTTAAATTAATTTATAAGAATCATAACTAACTTTTCAAAAACCACCACCAAGGCAATAAAGGGTGAGAGAGGATAATGAGGTAATGCATTAATATCAAAAATATTTAATCATTCGACTACCCCAGTACCCTATCTTTACGCCATTAATTTGAAACCAAAAATTTTCTCAGTAGAAGAGTTATCTTTTAAGTAAAAGTTAATGTTAGAAGCTAATAAGTACTAGATCCTTGGCTACGCGGAGAATAGAATTATGAGGAAATTATAAAGTTAACACAAAAAAAAAGCTTCTGTTTATATATTAAGGAATATTTAGCCACAAGCCATGTCATATATGGTATATTTCGGAAACAATACTGATATTAAGATGTGCAGACAGTAATTTGTTGCAATATGCATTTGCTTCCATAACACTCGAACCCAACTACTGGAAAACAGTATTCTGATGATGGAAACATCAAACGTCAATATGAGGATGTGGTTTGAGTACAACCAATTATGAATGTGCTCTCAAATCAAATGTAATCTCGAAATGAATGAAAAATTAATGCACAGTACGGAGGTGCTTGGAGCTTAGAAGCTCCACTTAGAAGGTAATGGGCGCTGACATGACAATGCATAAGGTCAACCAATAATGCATGCTTTAAACTCTAAAATATAATCGACGGCACGTGAAGCCAACCATAAAGCGTCAATTTATATTTTGCAAGCTAAAGGGGACAGCCCAAATCTGCCCCAGAGTCGTTTCTTTTGCAAGCTAAAGGGGTCGGCCCAAATCTACCCCAGAGTCGTTTCGTGTCTGAAATTGAAAGCACGCAAGAGACTTAATCAGATCATCATAACATAGATATAATTAACATTTTTAACGCAAAACATAAAAAGATCCTATCTAGAGGAATTTCAGAATATAATTAATAAAGTTACACAAATAATTTCCTAGACACAATGGAATCCAGAGTAATTTCGTGTTCAAAAATGAAAAATACGCGAGTTTCTTAAACAGATAAAAAAAAAACATAATAATAATTTACATTTGTAACGCACAAAGCATAAACTTCCCATTAGTGAATCTAATAATCCAATTAATAAAAGTACACACTCAATTTCCTAGAAAGTGGTGAACATTTGGCTGTATGGTTAAAATGACAATTAAATTATCAATTTGTATTTCAATACCGTCAATATAAATAATTTACCGTTTTAATTACTTTTACGTATCTAATGTATTGTATAAAGAGAGCTTTCGAGCTCGCTCGTAAAAGTGGTAACACTTCGCAAGACAAAGTGAACATGAAAAAGAAAAACATAATAATTCAATAAAATAATACGATGCCTCTATTATAAACAAGACAATTGTTCCTGGAATTTAATTTGTAAGTGCAAAAAGGTTACTTTATTTCTCTTATATCTTTCACCATCAGCCGTAAGACGCCCATTGCTGAACATAGGCCTCCCCCATAGATTTCCACGACAATCGGTCATGCGCAGCCCTCATCCAGCGACTTCTCGCAACCTTTATAAGATCGTCGGTCCACCTGGTGGGAGCCCTACCCACTGAGTGTCGTCCGGTACGTGGTCGCCATTCCAGAACTCTTCTGCCCCAACGGCCATCAGTTCTTCTCGCTATTTGTCCCGCCCACTGCCACTTCAGCTGAGCAATTCTTTCAGCAATGTCAGTAACGTTAGCTCTCCTACAGATCTCCTGATTCCTAATTTGATCACGTAGAGTGACACTAAGCATTACTCTCTTTCTCTCCATTGCCTAAAAATACGAAAATGGGTGCCTCATGATTTGACTGATCTGCAGAAAGAAACGCGTGTTGAAACTTTGTGCCTTGTTGAATTGGTACAGAAATGAAGGAATTTTGGATCGAATTGTGACATTTGATGAAAAGTGGATTCTTTATGATAACCGTAAAAGAAAAATGCAATAGCTGACCCCAGGTCAAACGCCACAACTGTGTCCAAAAGCAAAACTTACCAATAAAAAGGTAATGGTAACTGTTTGGTGATCTCAGCATGGTGTTATTCACTATAGTTTTCTCCGATCTGGTCAAGCAATAACGGTAGATCTCAATTGTGCTGAACTCCGAACAATGTTGGCAAAACTAGCAATAAAACGGCACCATTATTTCTCCATGACTACGCGAGACCTCATACAGCACGAGAAACCGTTTTGACCCTTCAGGAACTGCAGTTAGAAAGCATTCGTCATCCTCCGTATTCGCCAGACTTTGCTCCAATGGACTACCATTTTTTCGTGAGTTGGACAATTATCTACGTGATAAGAAGTTTTCGTCCCAGAAGGTACTACAAAATGATTTCGCATAGTTTGTGCAGTCTAGATCCTCAGAGATCTATCGCAGAGGCATAAATGACCTTCCTATTAGATGGCAGCAATATATACTAGACAATAATGATAACTATTTTATTAAATAAATTTGTTAAAAATAAAATAAATAATCAATTTTGATTTTCAGTACAACTCGATAATTTCATACTTTAACCCCTATTGTTAGGGAAATGATTATTACTGTTATAGAATACTAGGTACTAGAATTGTACTTATAGGTACCAGAATTATACGACAATTTTAAAACATAATGTACTTATGTTTTAAAATTGTCGTATTACAATTAAAAATTATATAATAAAAACATTTAATGGTTTTCTAAATAATTTTACAAAGAAAACATAAAAAAAATTAAAAAAAAATAGTTATATTGTGACAAAAATTACAGCAAAAAATATACATATTATTAAATAAAATATCATTAGATATATTTGATCTTGACGCATAGACTTTTACTTGTGGGGCAATCTATGTATAGAGCGTCGGCCGTCTCCTTTTGTATGCATTTATAGCTTAAATGTCAATTGAATCTGGTATAATTAATTAGCAAGAATATAGCTATGGGACTGCTGAAATTAAACTAAAGAACTCCATCGAGTTGAAATAATCTGATTTCTTGACAAGGACTTTGGTTCAAAATAATAACAAAGGTCTGATGTTAGAATTATAAGATGGCCTTGGGAACTTTGTAAATATGTAATACAACCCTGTGGTGTTTTCTTTCTTTGATTTGTCTGCACAAAAACTCTGGTCTAAGCTTGGATCATAACATAATATCTAATAAAAATAGAATCACGGAAATGCATTAAATTATATTTTTTATTGTTGATACAAAACGAAGAGGCTTTAACATTTCAACTAGTAATACAAAGCTAAAAAAAGAAAAATCCATCGACTATCAGAGCAAAAAGTATTTATTCCACTTATTAAACACCTAAGTTTCATACTAGAACAATTTTAAACTGTTCTTTTCTTATTCAGTTAACCACTCAATACGAAGTCACGCCATGTAATAAGTAATTTTAAAATCCAATAAAAAACACTAACTGGAAATCTAGTAACTGCATAGTGAATGCGTGAACAAATTTTGTTTTAGCATATTTTGATATTGTTATAGTAAGCTTGATTTCTAGCAGTCTTTACTATCATCATCAGCCAGTCGATGGGGCTCAGGCCTTACTTATGAATGGCTTAGGAGGATAGGCCATGACCCTCCACGCTGTCCCAAAGCGGATTGGAGGGTATTAGCAACTGCAAATGCAGCCTGACCAATGGGCATTACGAAGCACGGAGTAGCTCAAGACAATAATTTTTTGGTTGCTTTACAACAACGATTGCGGATCGCGACCCTTATCCACTACGCCACCGGGCTACTAAATTAAGAACTAATATTTGCTATACTGTGTACGATATAATGCAGGGTTCTAACTAGCAAACTTATTAAAATTTATTGAAATTTTAAAAGGCAATATTTTCTGTATTCTAATTTGAAATAAACTTATACTGTCGTTTATAAAATATCAGGTCAATCGGCGTGCATATTTATTATTCATTTTATTCTATAGGGCCTCGTATTATAATTTGAAGTCATGTCTACATATCCCAGCTCCCAGTGAGATTTACTGCGATATTTTCACAATACAGCATTTCGTGTATGCGCATATTGATGTTTATAATAAATCATAATTATAGTACTCATTTTTATTAGATCAGACTAAACTTGTAAGTTGATACATTGGAATTTATAAGTACCTATAATAACAGAATCATTGATTTTTTTAATTAAGTTTATTCATTTTTTAATCTAACCTAACCCACACCACTTGCTCAACCTACCTCTTTTCAGAAGTATTTTGAGTTGGACGAAAAATATTTCTTAACATTGATTTATTTTATCCAGATTGAATATTACATTTTATAATCGTAAACTTTCCTAATTTATCAAGTCATCATACTTAGTCAAAAATGGATGTAAATAACGACTACATGTAATATTGAATCCTGAATAACTTTCACGTGGTATTTTATCAGGGTTATATTTTTTATTTCAATTATGTATTTATTACATTTTCTTCCAAGCTATCCCCGACAGTCTTATAAAAGAATTCTAATGTTATTTCTTAACAACTTACAAGAATTAGGGTCAGTTGCAGAAACGTCCATTAGGGTTTAATGTCATCTTTAAGCTCTAATGAATGTCAAATTTGTATGGGTAATGACGCTTTAAACTAATGTCAATTTTAATGGACGTTTGTGCAACTGGCCGTAAAACCTACATGGTCAGGTTGTTCATAATTGTTATGTTCTTAAGTCATATTTGATATATTAATTTCATAATTGTAAGGCTTTTGTACGCGGTAATTTGATTTTTATAAATGCGCTTACTAGAAGAATTATTGTTTCGATTTGCCCTATGTCCGCGTGGTGGGCAATGTCCGTGAACTCCTCAGTGGGGAAATTAGGCTGATCATAATGGCGAGTCATTTCTTTATAAATTAAAACCAAATAGGAAACGGGTATCTATAGAGCCATACACCGTTAATTGGTTTTCGGACATAAATTCCAATCCCTCGTATAAATTATTATTCGTATCCTTTAAGTTTAAACCTACATATCTGAAAATATCTTAGAAATTACGTACCTACGTGATCAAAATGTCTACAGATGAATAAGGATACAATATTTAGCGCACTTTCACTGGGACCGGATTATGATGACGCCAACGGAAGGAACGTCAGTGACACAGTGAACTTATAAGAAGTATAATTCCAACAACAAATGCTTTCTCATTATTGCTATAATATTCTGTTTATAAACAAACAGCATCGAAATAGTAGAACGCGGCGCTATAACATAGAGTTTCTAACTAACTTCAGTATCTTCTAAAGTGAATTTTATTTAATTGAACCTCCATGCTGTGACAGCGCTGCGTTTAACAGCGTTGTTGGTGGTTTATCACAAAATACTTTGCAGATAGCCATTTCTTTTTTTCAAATCAAACAACTCAAAGATCGGGGTTTCGGTGGAAAATGACAATCTTTTTATAATATTCATAAATATAATAAATATACCACACCCCCACGGAAATCACTATCGCGTTGCAATATGAGATAGTTGTGAACCACCAAATGCCACTTTTACACTTTCGTTGTAAATTCTGCTATAAAAATATATATTTATAATAAACGATAGTGATGCGACTCGAGTCCTGCTTTCACTTGTTTTCGCTCGAGTGAATTTTTCAAACTCGTACTCGAATGAGTGAGTGCACCGAATTGATTCTCTTGCCACTAGGTGTCACTTCGCTACTATTTATCTAAGCCGCTTTACTTGATTACTTACTGCTGCTTCTTGATTACTTATACTAATATTATTTCAAAACTCTTTTAATGTGTATTTTATCTACATTATAGTATTTGTTTAAAATCGTCATCATCATCATCATCACTTCAGCCGAGAGACGCCCACTGCTGGGAATAGGCCTCCCCCAAAGATCTCCAAAGCGATCGGTCCTGCGCCTCCCGCATCCGGCGGCTTCCCGCGACCTTCATCAGATCGTCGGTCCACTTTGTGGGGGGCCTGCCAACACTGCGTCTCCCGGTACGCGGTCGCCACTCCAGGACCTTACCGCCCCAACGACCGTCAGTCCTGCGAGCGATATGCTCTGCCCACTGCCACTTGAGGTTCGCAATTCTTTGGGCTATGTCGATGACTTTCGTTCTTCTGCGGATCCCATCCTTTCTGATTCGATCTCGCAAAGAAACCCCGAGCATAGCCCTTTCCATTACCCTCTGAGCGACCTTGAGCTTCCTTATGAGGCCCATCGTAAGCGGCCACGTCTCAGTACCGTATGTCATCACTGGCAACACGCACGAATTAAAGACTTTCGTCTTGAGACTTTTTTTTTGTTTAAAATAAATAAGGGAAATCTCAATCGAGTAGCATGTTTGCAATTTTTTCACGAGTCACTCGGAATCTCGAGTATGACTCGAGTGAAGTAGTTGATAGGCTCGAGTGACTCGAGTCGCATCATTAATACACGAATGAAGAAATCTGGTAAATAAAGAAAGGCCTTGAAAATTCTTATGGGCGGGGCAGGTGCACCAATAAATTTCGCTAATGGCATCGTCATAGATTTGCATACGAAATCTAGGTAATATTTTTTTTTTTAAAAGAGTGATATATAGAATGTGGAGCGCTATTATTTGACAGTGAGTTTCTAAAAAGCTTTTTCTTCAATTCAATCGTTTGAAAGATAGACAATTCAACAGTGGTAAAAAATATACCCGCCCCCCTCTAACTTTTATTATAATAGAGTGAAAAAATGCTGTAGACCTTAAGAACACTTAATCTTAGATCTACAAAAATTCTTAGTCAGATATCTAATCAGCAGTTTTTTATGATAGCACATTTACGAAAACCGATATTATTTTGTCATTTGTACAAACATGCTATATTTTTTATATATATGCTAGCTGTTACGAAATCCTTCACGTCTAATTTAGTCGCACTTTACCACTTTTTTATAGAGAAATTATCCGGTGATATTATTTGGCAATTGGCTACAGGTCTTCATGAGTAAAAATTAGGAAGTTAGTCATATGGTCACCATGATATTCTTCAATATCTTCAACAATCAATAATTGTCGCCTTAGCTAGTTACAGATCGTTAATTTATTATCCACCTAAAACTCACTTATTTAATACTCAGTTTGTTAGTGAAAACCAAATTAAAATTGGTTTAATATGTTGTAATTTATTTCGTTCAAACAGACAAACGATGTAATGGGATTTGTTTTACAATAAGTATTGTTAATTAAAAAAAATGTTCTTTTGACATCTATTGGTTGAAAAAGAACTAATTATTCCGTGAAACAATGCATGCTTTGTAACAAAAATAATTGCGTTCTTTCTATTACGATATTTTATACACACATAAAACATTTAAATAACGTATGCGTGCACTCTACCGTATTATTAATGCAGCTGTCACCTCTCACTTTGCATTATTTAGAAAGGGACATATCGATATAATACGTTTACTCTTGCAATTTTAAATATAAATATAATTGTATATTACATAGAAAATAAAATAATTACAATGATAGCATGCATCATTTCGCGTGTTAAGAAAAAGAAAACAAATCCGGCGTTGCTTTACCTATAAGGTGTGTTTAGCTCAGCCCTAAATACATAATAGATAAAAAAAAAACCATCAAATTAGGCCGCGGACTTTCCACGATTGAGTGAAACCTGTATAATAAACGTCTTTTGAATATTTACCTACTGACCAGTGTTTTAATGTGATTACCAACAAACGTGTTTAAGAAAGAATTTATGTTAAAGGGCAAAGTGAAATTTGGTGAAATATGGACATGAAATCTCTATAGACATTTAATATTGTCTGTCGTTAAATCTATAAATATAGACGTCACATCGAACATCTTACATTGTCCGTAAGTAGGTGTATAATAACAATTAAGTCATTATTTGGTGGGAAATTAATTTCGTGTTAAAATGATGTATGAGATTTTCCCAACAACAATGACTCAATAAATTTATTGATTTTATTGAAAACTAAAGACGATCATAAAATACTAAGCTGTGTTAATAATGGACTAAAGAAAGTGGGACGATAGAGAAATTATAGTGAACAATAAAAATCCTATCAATACCGAATGACATACAAAATATGAATTTTGTCTATTAGAAATAATTTAATGTTTTTTTTTAATGATAAGATATGCTTTCATCATCATCAGCCCTTTTACGTCCCCACTGCAGGGGCTCAGGCCTTCCTTATGGATGGTTAAGGAGGATGGGCCATGACCCTCTTAACTAGGAGGGTATTAACGATTGCAAATGCAGCCGGGACCAACGGCTTAACGTGCCTTCCGAAGCATGGAGTAGCTCGAGATAATAACTTTTTGGTCATCCATCCCGTGACCGACCCTTGCGAAAATTGCTTAACGACAACGATCGCAGGCCGCGGCGCTTATTCACTACGCCACCGAGCTACTCCAATGATATGCTTTACACTAGGTTAAATGTAATGTATTACAATACATTCCTTTTGGTCATAAAATATTATGTATTTATGGCGACAAAATGTGAGTTTCGGACGGTATACCCAAGTTAAAGCTAGGCAAGTTATATTACACATTAAAAGGTAGCTCGGTAACTACATGAGACAACTAGATACTAAAAACCGGAGACTTTTCTATAATATCTCTGTGGCCTGTAGTTATAAAATCCTGATTTATCTGCCAAAATTAATCCCTGAGTTAACTGTTAGGCTCATAAACCAACTGTCAACATACAACGGAATAACCTTACCAGTATACTTAACCAGTATAATCCGGATTGATGTGCTGAACGTTTTCTGTTCGCCTGGCATATCAATCAGTGGTACACTTTTGATCAGTAGCTATGTCAGTAATCTAGAGTTTAAAGCAGAATCATAATCATGCGTTGAGGAACCAACCGGACACTTTATTTAATATTGACTTTTTTTATAATATCTCTGTACTCAACTGAAGACCTATTTGATATGCTAGTCTAACAGATCAATCGGGGAACAAATCAGTTTTAACAGATCGATTAGGGCTTCATTTGACAGCCCAAGTAAGACTTCAGTTATTCGGCAGAGCTACGGATTATAGTGAGTCATGATGGTAAAATAAACCCATACAGAACCTAACCACGAACAAAATGTTAACATATCCCTATATGTCACTTTGAGCATAAATGCTATTTTCTTTGTCTAAGTACCGCTTATACAGCAATCTATGCGATTTAGCTTAAAGCAGCTTAGCCTATTTCCATTCTTCTATTAATTGAACTTTATGATTATATCATAAAAATTATGATTATTTTTCAATAAGTATAAGTTAACTTGCATGGTGAATATTGATTATTCTTTGTCTGACGGAGGCGCTATGTGCTGTATGAAGAAACAACATGATGTATAAAAGTTCCCCATGAAGTATCGTTTTGTTTTCAGCGGACTCAAAAATTCGAAAAGTACTGAATGCTTTTAGAACTTTGAGTCCGAAACGAAATAATACTTGAATAAAAAAATTAAATAAATGAAGTAACCCCAAGCCTGTTGGGTGACTGTTGGGATTGAAGAAAGATCATGGGTTCGAGTCCCATTGATAAAGTAGATTTTTTAAGCATTTATCATTAAGAATATTTTTCAATAGTAGTATTTAGCATTGTGAATGCAAAATATCCAATATAATAAAAGTTATTAGTATCCATTATAGAGTTACCTATTAATTATTTGTTACATAAAATATAAATATCGTGTATTTCTAATATCTAGATTTCATAGTCCGTTTGAAATTACATGATGTCAAGCGAAGCCATTTAAGCTATAATTTCGTGTGTTCTGCCCTTTAAATTCACATTGTGTTTTCCCTACAAACGATCCATTGTCTCCCCTTACTAATATTATTTCCAACAAAGAGTTAACCTTATTTATTAACTAACAAAGTTGACTTTTTGTTCGTGTTATCTTATGACTAAATATAATTAAACAATAAGACAATTCAAAATCTAAACTCAACATTATAATAGTGTCCTGTATTTACGTGATTTGTTGCAGTATGTCCATTACAAATCATCATCATCATCAGCCCATATTCGTCCACTGCTGGACATAGGCCTCCCCAATTGCACGCCATCTATTTACAAATGTTAATTTACAAATCCATTACAAATGTTATTTGCAATTTTCGCTGCAGTATGTCCATTACAAATTACAAACGTTATTTGTAATTTTCGTGACCTTCTTCCATACTATGTTCAAATCTATATCAGTTAAAAAAATACATACTTGTAAAAAATAGGCCAGGACCACCTCATTTCCGATTTTGAAGTCAGTTAAAATATAATTTTCACGTCATAACTTAGCGTCGTGATGGTCGTGGTGGTCGTTGAGAGGTTGGAAGTGATATAGGTTACTTTTTACCGTGACTGCGTGGCCATACGGTGCGTTGTGTTACGGTGACCACAATTGCCGCAACTACAAAAGACGCCGCGTGCTGGACAGCACCGCACCATACAGTAAACGTATAGTGTGGCCGCACACTAAGGAAGACAGTTATTTTTTTAAGATTACGTGGACAAAGTTATGTATGACATACAGCGAAAGAAGATACACTTCTATACATAGTATATGACAAAGACGTTTCTGTTCTGTACGCTGAGATGTTTTAAACTAACTGTAACTTAATGTATGACATAGGACTTGAACGATAGCTAGTCTATGTATACAGCACATGTATTGTTCTAATCCATCGAGATTATACCACTTTTGCTCTTGAGTTTACACACAATATCGAAGCACTAACCACCTAGATCCTATGAAATATAGGAAAGACCATTCTCTGAACCCGGACTTTAAAGATGATATATCATTTACTTGAGTTCAATAATCACATACGTACCGACTAAGGAAATTTACAGACAGAGAAATTGCACCAGTTCAAGCCCGGTTCGATTAGTGGGTGAAAGTGAAGACATTGACCATCGAAAATAAAAGTAAAGTGAATGAAAAAGAATGGTTGTCGACCCGCGTTTCATCATAATAGTACCGCAATGACCGGTAGAACTATTACGTCACATATTTTTGACGTTCGAATTCAATTTTTATAGAGCACCCGTGTGTATTTACGACATGTGGAAAAAATGCCGGAGTTAATAAAAGGTGGCTTATTAACAGTGAAAGAAAGTAGTAGCGAGAAGAAACTAAGAGTTACTTTCACGATCAATTTCATGACGTTAAACTATAAGGTGACGTCAGAATCTAAAAATACCACCGAGCGTGATTGAAAGAGTTATGAATATCATGAAATATAAGAATAAAATAAATGATTAATTTTGCATTCAGGTTTTTTAAAAAAATCTACAGGTTATTTTATTACCAAGAACCTCGTGAAATTAGAGACTATTATCCAGTAGTTAATTTAGTTCTTAGCTTGAACATGGCTTGACAGGCTACCGCGTGTACCTTGACCATGACCTGCCCAGTTTATTATTGGTGAAGATTCTGAGTGTTAGTGTGTATGTGTATAAAATGCAATAAGTTTTAAATCTTATTGCTAGTAGTATAAGTTTGCTGTTGCTTTATAATATTTATCATTTTATTGTTATATCGTTCTAGAAATGTGCTTTTTTTTCCATATAAACTTTAATTGTACGTACTCTTCTGTTTGTGGGATTTTCGTAAAAAGGCACCAAAGTCCTTGCTTCACGTACCTATTAATATAAATAAAGAAAACAATGATGTACAAGATGATTGATGATGATGATTCAAAAACTGTATTCGAATTTCACTAAAAACAAAAGGTTCCTATAAACTTACCGAAAAACATAATAATTAACCTGTCAGACACTTGAGCAATATATTGGAAAGCATCGCCATATGCGACCTTAAATTTATTAGTTATAAAGAACAAAAAACAAAACAAAACCGGACCTGACTCGTATGACAACTGGAAAAAATAACTTTCTACTGCTTTTACAATCTGTTCAGAAAATTCCGAGAACGTGTAGCCGTTTTGGGAAGAAGATAGATTTTGTCTTAAGGTTAATAGTCATAACATATTGCTTAAGAATTTTAGTTGGTTTATGATTCACTTATGTGAATGTTTTTCAATCAGTCAAATCAGTAGATGTCTTCTTTATTACCTAATGCTACTAATATTTCACATAATAGAATTGGTTAGAATTTGTAGTAGGGCCGATGTCCGATATTCGTCTCTAACGTGGTAATCACTTATACACCTAATAGATTTCATATTATGCAGACATAATTAGTGTAAATTCAGTGAGTTAATGGTGCTGCACAAATCACTTCCGCCCTAGATATAATGAATTAATTGAAAAAAGTTTATAAAGGATGGTAGGAAAACAAAGACGGACGATTCAAAAGAGTTTTAATACTGGCGCCAATTCGAATAAAGATAAATTTAAATTTGAATGTAATTATACTATTGCAGACCTATATTGTCGTGGTTGAATTGATTTGACATTAATATAAGAGACGCACCTGTCTGGCCCACGAAATTCTAATGCTAATAGAACACTTGAAATCGTCTAATACCATTTTGTTTATCGAAGGTGAGGTGTTAAAGATGGATGCCGCGGAATGCTACCGCTTTCGTAGTGAAAGTCTATTTGCACATTTCGTTCGCGTCTCTATAATATTTTGCGTGTTGTATGGCTATGAACAGATTCTAGCATCATATTTGCCTTATAGCTCATTCACTCCGCATGAGGGCCCTATCGACCAGAATCCCATTTAGGCTTTAGAAAAGACCACGCACCCACATATCAAATTTGTTGTTTTCTCCACCAGTATGTATGTATGTGATTCATTTACAAAATTTATTTTATAGTTTAATTTCAATAATATGCTCTAATGGCTTGTATTTTATTAAGCATTTAATTTATTCTTTTGATTTCATGGTATCGCTATCTCTGACATTCTACGATTCTAGATCTGGTCTTGATTCTAGACAATGGAATGTTCAAGAATAGTTTAATTTACCCATATTAGTTCACTTAAAATAAAAAAAATTCACCATCGTCGGAGTAATCGCGTAATAAACACACAAAAACATTCGAATTGAGAACCTCCTCCTTTTTGAAGTCGGTTAGAAGTATTTGCACTTTCTCATACATCTTTTCTTATTTAAAAACCATTAATTTTAAAACCATAAACCATTGCAAGACCATGTGAATTACCTCGTGTAGAAACTGCATGTTATCGAAAATTTCAATTCATCTTTTTCTCCAAGAAAATATAATATAGTAAATATTGGGTTTGTATAAATATTGGGGTTAAACTTTACATTCTAGTCTTACGTTACAACTTTTTACTTTCTTTCATACTTTAGTGGTTAAGTCTTCTAAATTTATTAGTATTAATTTATAAACCAAAGACTTTCGAACACTAAATAGGATTTAAAAAAAATATTGAATTTGTTATAGCGTGTCCAGAGAGAATCGGGGTGAGCTCTTGCGTTGTTTCCTGGTATGATTTGTAGGTGAAACCTCATACGATGTCTTATAAAAAGACAACGGTCACCAACAGATATGTACTTTCTTACACTCATAACTCCGTGATATTCTCCGGGAATATAGTAATGGTATAAAATTTGCAGATTTTTTAATTCTACATGTTAGTGGTAAATAAAAACGCTTTTCACGTGACGATACTTCAATAATAAAGTTTAAATAAATAGTTAAAGTAATAAGATCTGAGGTTAATGTCTTTAAATGTTCTTCGCTTATAAAACTGTTAGTCTTAGATTATAAAGCTGTTAATAATAACTGCAAGAAGTAAATATTTTTTATTCACACTGCCATTTTATAATCATAGATACAGTTATTAAGTCTAACAAAATTGGTGCAGAATGCTTTCACTACAAATCAATAAGAGAGTTCTTAGTCAGAATTCAGAAATGAATACTATAATAATTTCCAAATAATTTTCCATTGTAATTACTGCGTTACAAGCCAATAGATTGAATTCAAAGAATTACTGTCATATTCATTATTTACTTATGTTCACAAATTATTTTTATAGTGTCACTACTAGGTATATTTATATAAGGGACTATATAACTAACAATAAGATGGAACTCAGTTTAACAATTCCGCTATCTCTTAAGTTCCACGACTCCTAACCAATAAAATTTGTTCTTGCAATATTTATCCCATGATAACAATTAAATATTTTATGATATTATTTACGATATTAACAAAAAAACACTGTTATATACCAAATACTTATCTTATTATGTTTTATTTTCATTATACTATGCTAATCATCTACAAAATTTTATAGTGCTTGTTAATTACATTTTATGTTAATTACTTTTTAACTGCAACATTACTTGTTAACAGAGGGTAACAGAAATACCACAGTTTTACTATGTGCAAGTTCCGTTCCGTTGTTTAAGAACCTTGTTTATAGTTTCTTGTAATAACATTCACTTATTACACTTACTTTATGGTAACACTAATTTATTAGTGGCGTGGTCAGAATGTTCAGCGCGTGCGCCTCTCTCGAAAGCGGAACGGATCTGTCTACTAGAATTTGATCATCCAGTTCTGTGAGTGGAAAAATGAAGTTTAATATGTATGTACTTATGATTTAAAATCTAATGATTGACGGCAATTTACCATAGCTACTCATTCTTGACGTCTACGTAAGGGAAAACTATATATTGCAATAATAAAGATTATAGAAAAATCTGCATAGATGAAAACTTAATAAGAAATCAAAAACCATCGGTGTTAAGAGGTTGTGTGTACCAAAAATTACTATGTTTCAAATAGATTTGTACCAGGAAAGACCGTTAAAATAATCTGTAATTAAAAAGGAGAAACGTCACGCCTACACCATAATAAAATATTATTTTGGCACAGTAAAAACGTGAATTTATTTTAAACTCGCAATTTGTCATCGCCTGTCCCTTAACAATACTTTTGTCTTTACGTCCAATAAAAACAATGGGCAGACCGTAAAAAGCAGTTATAATAAAAAAATGCTTACACCAGCGAAAGCAGTAAAAAACGGAGAAAAGTATAAATTAAAAAAGTTTGTTTCAAATAACTATTAGTGTAAACTTGTGAAATGGATCACAATAAAATGGAGGACAAAAGACAAGCAGCAGACCGTTAGGGGAATAATATACCAAAAAGAATAATAAGAAGAAAAAGAGATAAAAAAGAATAGTAAGAAGAAAAAGAGACACAATTTTCATTCATGTTGCCATAGTAGATTCACTGCTTTAAACCTGCGGTGCTTTGAAAATGCTCACGTGCCACTTGTCACATATGCGTATAATATCTGACAACTGGTTTGAACTGATTCAGCTAGTGCACAAACTGCATGGTTAGGTGATGCGCGTGTTGTGTTTGCTTAGTAGGTAATTTTATATCCATCTAAAATGAAAAAGAAAGGCGGTTAACAAAATCAAACACCTTTGTAATATGACGAAGCCTAACAAGAATTCGGTAATTTTGATAAATCAATCATTATTGACTATTGACAAAAAAAGAGAATAACATATACAGGAAATTGATTATTGCTATTACAATTTTTATATCTTGATTTCATTAGCAAGCTTTAACAAGCTTCTAAGAAAAACTTCGTTCTAAATAGCACCACTCGCGCCCGGTGCCGTAATCTCTTCTATCCGCTGTCATATGTGCTACAGCCTGAGACAAACTTCATAATGATTAAAGTGTGCTTCCAATCTGTGTCTGTTGGTCACAAGAGCGACCAGTCTGGCGCAACTCATTTAACAACCAAGACATTAGAAACCTGACATTCCCGTGGTTGAAGTGCTTATATTTAAAATTAACTTCTTTATTTACACATACGTATAGTTTTGCTCTTAGATATTTTTAGGACTTGCTCTTTATATCATAAAGGACAATGTCCAAATTAGCCTATGAACCTCTAAGAATATCTTGTATATCATAATTCTTATCATATTTTATGATTAATATATCAGCTTTTAAAATCAAACAGACACTGCCCATTTTTGTAATTACATTAAAAGTAATATCAATACATTTGATAAGCTTCAATAAATGCTGCCACCATATTTTAATCAACCAATGAGCACTTAAAGCGCTTGACATTACAACGAGACTCAAAATGTTCGTAGATTTTGAAGCGGCTTGAAGCGCTCATTTATTCTTTTACATACGTTTGACTGTTTTGAACTTTTGAAGTTTTGTTTGACAACAACAACAAACAACCGACGAGGTAGTCTATTCTCGGTTCTATCAGTGTTATTGCACTTTTCTGTTAGTAGATTCAGCATGGAGTATAGACAATAGACATGCTCCCGATACAGCAAGAATCGCCATCTATTACGTAGAACAAAAACATAACTCGCGAAATGTGGGTGTATAAATGCATCTCGGCCTATCCTTTCGCGGATACGGGCGTGGAACTACATAGTTTCACTACCTACTTATCTATATACATACATATTTATCTAGGTAAGTAGGTAGTGTAAAAAATATTAATATTCCATTGTTTTTAGGTACCCAAGATTGTAAAATATAGATAGGTTTATAGGATTAGAAATAAACTACGAATTCACTAGACTCCGCTAGAAAGGGAACTGTCATTAATTATCATATATCTAGAATACACCAATATTATACCAGCTTGTAATGGATAGGTACATAAACTAAAACTAGGTTATAACCGATTTTAAAAAATATCCACCCCTAAAAAGCTATGTTGCTGGCATGCAGACTTTTGTAGATTAATTTCGTAAGCAATAAGATAGTGAAGTTTACTAAATGTCTGTTATGAAATCTCGAAACAAACCAGTAACCACAAACCTGGAATCTAAGCTCCGAAACTGTTTTTAAATCAAGCTAAGTAAGTATCTACAAAACCTAGCTATATTTAAAGCAAAGTAGACATACATTTCCCTACAAAAAGCAAGTAAAACAAACATTAAAAAGAATCTATCCGCGCGCTAAAATTGTTAAAATTATAACCTCAAATCTAAAATATATTTTTTGATTTATACATTTCTTAGAAGTGTCCGTTACTTAAACATGTATTTAGACGTAAATACAGATACTTTAGAACACGTAAAGTGATAGTACATGCTTAGAGGTTCTTAGGCGAAAAATGTATGGGGGCTGAACATTGTCCTTTCATGATTCAATATAGCTACCGAAAATAAAGCTATACTTTTGCTTTGTTACTTTTAAAGTTTCCAATTATGATCAAACGCGGCGTAGAAGGCATTATTTAGTAATGTACATGTCTGTGAAAATTCAGCTTCCATACGTTTGTGTCTGTATAGACAAAATAATTAAATTTAATCGCAATTAAAAAAAATATTATTCAGTAAGTAAATCATAAAATAATAACTTATTCATTATTAACTAGACTCTATAAATTAAATTATAATATGGGTTAAACTTAACAGACATTGAATATCTTTCAAACGTAATGGTATTTTATTGTTGATAACCTTTTTTGTTTCCGAGAGTTTTGAAAACTAATCTTTGTGGACCTTTAAAAACTTTTATTTGCTTTTTTTTTGCATAAAACTATAGATAACACAATAATTAGGATGTTTAAGACGAAATCTCCCAGGGAATGTATATTATGTATCTGAAATTAGATTCAGTATCATATTACAAAGAATCAAAACTAGTCAAAACAAGCCCAATGTCTTAAACATTAGATAATTATACTTTTCCAGATATTAAGTAAATCTAATTAATACCTACTTATAAAATTTTTAAATTTATTCGTATGCTATTTTTCTTGCTGCTTTTATTTGAACAGATAGTATAATGTATTAATTAAAACCTCATTAAAGTCACTTTTATATTGGTAAATAAATAAATAATAAATAAAAAAATCGCTTAAAACATACCCAACATTTTTTAAAGTATTTTTCATTAGGAATATTTTTCAGTTTAGAATTGTGAATGCAAAATTGATCAAATATTATAATTAGGACAAAATTTCATATTTATCGAAAGTTTAAATATTTGTAAAATATTTCTTTCGGCCAACATTGATGAAACTACGCTCTGTACTAGCGAAAAAATAACAAGTGCTTGAAAAATTCGTTAGCCCTGTCAGGTTCTGGGTAGCGCAGTGGTTAGAGCAGTCACCCGTATTGCGAAAGGTCATGGGTTCGGGTCCTCATCTTTTTAAACATTTTACATTAAGCATACCCAAAAAATTGTAAAAAGGTTATTTTTCGATAATTCTGTTAATTAGGTAGGTATTTAAATGAACTTTCACATAATTTATTTATAATATGAATATACATATATAATCTTTTTCACATAACCAGTTTGAAACGTCGTCCAACATTTTAAGGCAAATGAATTTATACGTTTTTGATACTTCGGACTGTGGAGAAAGTCCAATTTCGTTTACATCATTAGTTTATTCAGCATGATTCGATCTTTCGTGTTTAATATCATCATGAGCATCTTTAAAGAGATCCGTACACATTAAAGTAAATTCTAATGCATGGTCACGCGATTTTATTCATTGGACGTACCGATTGTTACTTTCATATGGTGCCTTGTACGCGACACGACTCATTGATTAGGCAAGAATTTAGGTTATCTGTTTAATGAAGGAAAGAATTCGGTGATACTTAAAATATTCGATGAAATAGAAAACTTTTCCATAATTATGAGATGACGTATCTGTAACTCGACATAGTCTTTTTCTATTTTATATTTTTTTCGGATACTATTCACAGATGTGTAACGGATTTTTATAAAACATCAGAAATAATAGAAAATATTTCATACTGCAAAATTGATGTTAAAATCACGCAATATAATATCGTATAAAGGAGAAAGCTGCTGTTGTTGGACATGCAAACAAAATTATGTTTATTGAACTTGTTAAAATCAGTACGACAATTTCGAACGATCGTATTACACACACGTGAACTAAATTTGTTCCAGAACAATATCCAATAAATATCTGCATTATGTAAGATCTTCTCTACTTATATAATTACAATTCTCTTTGTTACAGATGACACGACAAGTTGGATTTGGATGACAAATATGCCAAAATTTCCCATACTGTGTACATAGGAGACGAATTTTCACAAATTGATGAAATTGATCCGCCTCCGCTCAATTTTGACTCCACAAGAATGGAAATGAATGCACGGGTGAATTCTCTTAGTAACAGCTTGAATACCTTTTGTTTACATTGAGTAACGTATGAACAGTGCCAGCAGTATAACCAGTTATGCCTTGAAGATGGCTAAAAGAGATCTTCATATATGTTGTGCAAAAGAAAATGTAGGAAATCGTTTCAACAAAAACCGATATCGCCATTTAAATGTTTTCAATCTAGTGAAAGTGTCATTAGTAATATTTGTAGCTTTTAATGTTAACCTAAGTGAATGTAAAGAAAACAAAACAAGTGATGGAGCAGAAACACTTAAACAAGATATAGCGAAACGTATGAAAGTGATCGAAAGTGTAACTGGTAGGTTTTTTAGTGACGTTTACGAGAATGGTACATTCAGAACTGGTAATTTGTTGTGGGATAATATTTTGAATAAGTGTACTGGAAAAATGTCTGTAAGTTGTTTACAGAAGAACGTCTACAGTTATTTGGACGATAGCTTAAAGTTTAATGGTGATATTGACATAGGTCATGGTGTGTGTTTTAAGAAAAATAACGTGGACGTGAGAAAATTTAGTGATGAAGCTAACATCATCTACCTCAGTGGTAATCCTAATAAGGATTTTGAAGGGAGATATTTGGATGAGGAAAATGAAATCCACGATGAAGAAGAACCAGGTTAGTCATTATTTAAGTTTAAATTTTATGTAAATAATTATAAGGCAATTAAGAAGCTGTAATTTCTCATAGACACGTGCCACTTGTAAGTAGGACGGTGTTTTATTTAAAACAAGAAGCAAAACCGGATGCTCTCTGCTATTTCCGGTTTCCAGTTCTAGGAAATTGTAACACTTTTGTTAATAACGTTAATATTTCTCATCGATATAGGTAATACTAATTAAGTTTATCACCCTACATATTATATAACGAGAACCAATTTTAAATTATTTAACACCAGGGTTAAATTATTATCTGAACAAAATAAGTCAACATGTCTCAACTTAACGCTTATCTTCTGTCATTTTCAATTTTCTTTAGGCGGCCAATGATTTAAACCAGACTAAGGTTTAGTTATTATACTTTACAATGAGTTATTGCGTTGTTACTTTAATATATCATAAATAATAATCATCTACTACATGTCACATAAAGCTAATTTCATTTTCAATTTCGGTATTCTATCAGCATATTTATCCTTTAGTATTATATTAAAAACAGTAAACGTAACATGATTAAGATGCTTAGTAAAGTCTTTTTTATACTAATCTTTCTCTTACTGAAGAGGCTTTCGATCAAATGACGTCATGGCCCATTACTCTAATCTAAGGCGTCAAATGTTCGTTTAATAAATCATAATCATTAATAGATAACATTGCATATGTAAGAGAAATTAAGCAAATGTTTAGGAAATGTATCATCGCGCTTGAAAAGCAGTAACATAATTTTACATATGGTTAATATTTATGTCAAATATATGTAATTATTTTTAACTTTCGTGGTCATTAGTATTACTTCGTGATCACGCATGGCGCTTGCAACTTTGCCAAAATATCAGTAACTCAATAATAGCAATTCTGTGAATAAATATGAATTAATGTTACCACTTAATGATTTTGATCTTATTTTAAAAAATATATTAAATACACTGCTCAGATGAGTAGCTAAAGCTTTTATACTATGGAATATATGACACAACGAAAGTACTATATCACCCAGACCCATGACAACACAAAAATACATTTTCTACATTGACCCAACAACCGATAATCGAGCCCGGGAACTCAAGACTAGATACAAGACTTCCATTCACACTTTTTTGAAAATTATGCCATTTTCGTCGGTGATTACTAGTTCTTAGCTTTGCAAAGATATGTTCATAGTGAGGTCATTTTTAAGTCTGGCAATATTTATTTGAAAACATTAATAAATATATATTTTTGTCATTAACTTATGTAATTTGCTTTTTAGTGATCCTTAATAGATGATAATTCGATCCCTTAGCAACTGAATATAATTGACTTTACTAAAGTGAAACTCGGTCATACGTTACTGACTGCAAACAATGAACCATAGTTTGACTTTCATGTCACATCCGTCGCTATAGAAATCTGTGGTCAACATCATAAGCCACTTTTAAGGACCTCTCGTTTCACACAGTAATTTCCATACGCCAGATTTCACAAAATTTGTCGTCATTTTACGTTGTTACAATGTTTCTGTTAATTTATTTCTCTATTACCTCTGTGGTTCTTTTAATTGTTGTCATTCTGGTTGCTAATAATTCAATTTTCTTTGTGGTTACGTTACTTGAAATGATTCAATGGGATAATGTGTTGTCGTTACGAGTCAAATTAGTACTGTAATGCTATTAAATTAAGAATATAACATTATCCAAACGGTTGACAACAACCAACCAAGGTGATCTTGCTTATTGTCTTCAGTAGAACAATTCTGCTAATGTAAGCGTAATTATGGAAAATCAATAGTGCTTCAACTACAACCATTTTTGGCACAACTATTGTTCATCATCATCATCATCATCAGCCCTTTTTTTATGTCCCCACGCAGGGGCTCAGGCCTTCCTTATGGTCATGACCCTCCGCGCTGGCCTAATACGGATTGGAGGGTATTAACGACTGCAAATTCAGCCGGGACCAACAGTTTAACGTGCCTTCCGATGAACGGAGTAGCTCGAGATAATATTTTTTTTTTTGGTCACCCATCCTGTGACCGATCCTTGCGAAAGTTGCTTAACGACAACGATCGCGGGCCGCGGCGCTTATCCACTGCCACCGAGCTACAAATATCTGTCAATAATTGTTACTAGATCACAATACAATAAATATATCTGTCACCATTAATTTGTGTAGAAGACGTTACAATAATGGACTTCTGGTAGATAGTACAACAAAATGCAAGTTGTTGAGATTCTATTGAGGTGCGATTCTAACAATACATTCGACAACCTTGGTTGATTATCGCGTGTTTCCTACCAACTGATTAAAACTAATCAAAAATACATGAAAAATTAACTAAAATAAAAACTAAAAAGAAAAAAGCAAGCCCAGTAGTTTAGAATTCTGTTAAGTAATACTAAATAACTACACAATTGAAATAGTTTTACAATCGATACACACATAAAAAAAAACAAATTTTAAACAAACTAGTTATTATCAATGGCAACATTTTTCGCTCTATTTTACCCTGTCCGCGAAGTGCATCGAATTCTGTCGTCGATGGTTCGTTTCTAACTCCTACTCCAGGAAAATTGTTTTTAATTGCTTTGACGTCAAATTCTATATAAACAGCCTGTGGGTTCTGTTCAATCCAATCCAATTCTGCGGGTTCCAATTGATCCCTCCGAAGAACTGGCCACTCAATTGCCCTTAAATAGGAAATAATAAATATGAAATAATTATTAATGAATATTAATAGAGGATGTGCCACTTCCACAGCTATATGGTCACTACCAAGAAGGAGAATTTTTTTCAAACCCCTATATTTTACTATTTCAGAGGCGTTAAGCTCAGCGACAATAACAATAAGCTCAACGTGAACTTAAAGAAGAGTGAATGAAAGTATGAATTTGATAATACACAAATATTAGATCTATCAAAAATAATAATGTCAGCTTTATAAAAATCATGATAAACCGTCTGGAGGATAACGGTGTTCCCTTTCAATGCCCATTCACAGTTTTTGACCAAAATAACATATTATAAAAAAAAATGTTTTATACCACTTTATATCGAGGTCGAGTTCATAAAATATGAGCTACTTATAAAATTATTTGAGTCGTATTGTCTATACAGTTGTTAATGTGTGCCATGAGCGTGAGATCATTTCAGAATTACTGTTATAAAAACTTAAGTGTTATGTCACACAATTGCCTGCTTTTTATTAGATATGGACTGTTAGACCTTAAATCTTAAGAGGGTGCGTGCACCCAAAACTATCTACTTTGAACTAGTTTTGTACAGAAATAATATCGAAATAAGCTGTAATCTAAATTGAAAAAAAAAAAAGAAATGCAGATTTAGAACATTTTTGCTATAAAAAAATCACGAAGTTACCTAGTCTAGCCATAAATTCTGTTACTGACTGTTTACATACATTAAAAAAAAAATATTAATTTGAACTTCGAACATTAGCTTCTACGATAAAAAAAGACTTCTTTCCCGCCATTATTGTATGTTTTTGTTTAGAATTTTTTTGTTTTGTAAATGGAGTGGGGTACTAAAGAGAATAGGATTGCAGTAATTGCACTGTGCAAAGTAGGTAAGGAGCCAGCCGATATTTTTGATACATTGAAAAAGCTAGGAATTAGCCGAATGTGTGTGTATCGTACCATCCAAAGGTACACTGAATCCATGTCTGTTGATGACCGTGAGAGATTCGGCCGACCGCGATTTATTCGAGCAAACCAGGCCGTTAATGCAGTCAAGGCCAAAATTCGTCGAAATCCCACAAGGAAGCAGAAAATCCTTTCCAGAGGAATGAGAATCCAACCGCGAACACTTTCTCGAATTATCAAACAAGACTTAGGTCTAGGGGCTTACCGGAGATACACAGTACATACCTTAAAACAGGCACTCACACAAAAGAGAGTTGAAAGATCAAAACAGCTGTTACTTCGATACGCGGACGAAAAACAGAAAAAATATTTTTACCGATGAAAAAATTTTTACAATCGAGGAACACTACAACAAAGAAAATGATCGAGTATATGCACATAGCTCTAAATAAGCTTCCAAGGTAGTAGCCAAAGTTCATCGAGGCCATCATCCAGCATACGTCATAGTTTGGTGGGATGTCTCCTACCAAGGAATTACAAAACACCATTTTTGCGAAAAAGGAGTGAAAACTTCAGCCAAAGTGTATCAAGATACGCCATGAAAAAAAATAGAGATCTGGCTACCAGGTAATTTTAAAGGAAACCACGAAAACACTGTCACAGCCGTATATTGTTATTCTCACACTGAAGTTTTACATTTGTTTCGTAAGTCTAATAGTATGAATGACATTTATTTAAAAACTGAGAATTTAGAAAATAAACATGCCAAAAAGGTTTGCGTAGCGGGTCACCAACATGGCCCCCGACGGTGAGAAGCACCTATTTAATGTGGCCGGTGACCAGCAACGCTAACTTCCGCGTTGGGCGGCGCAGCACACCCCCTTTTGTGGCAACATCGGCCACGCGAACTACTCCATCTTTGCCGGGATACGTGGCTGTTATTTTCCCTCTAGGCCAGCTGCATCTTGGTAGTGTGCCGTCTGCTATAAATACGAGGTCGCCGACTTGGAGGTTGACTGCTGATTGGGATGTAGACCTTCGTGGTACCAGGGTAGGCAAATATTCTTTTATGAAGCGCTGCCACATTTGATCGGCGAAACGCTGAGCCTTCCTCCAGTTCACTCGCCTATAAAGATCACAATCTTCAAATTGTCTTAGAGGTAAGTCGCTACTGGAACTTCCGATCAAAAATGTAAAAGGTGTTATAGCGACGTCCGAATCCTGATCAACAGGCACATGTGTAAGGGGTCTTGAGTTAACAATACACTCCGCTTCTAGGATCAATGTGTGTAGAACCTCCTCCCGAGGCGAACGTTCTTTTAAGGTGACCATAATGGAGTTTTTCACAGATCGTATTAAGCGTTCCCAGCATCCACCCATAAACGGCGCTGATGGGGGAATAAACCGCCAATCTATTTTATGGTTGCTGCAGAAGTCGTAGAGGTCAGGTAACAATCTCGCTGCACCGACGAACGAAGTCCCGTTGTCCGAATATATGCGAGCTGGACAACCTCTTCTCGCTATGAAGCGCCGGAGAGTCATGATTGCAGAGTCTGCCGAAAGGTTCTCCACGACCTCAAGATGTACAGCGCGAACGGTTAAACAAGTAAAAAGAGCGATCCACCTCTTCGCCGTTCTTCGACCTATAGAAACGTTCAAAGGTCCGAAGTAGTCCAGGCCCACAAATGTGAACGGTCGCTGGTTATGTGCCAATCTCACGTCTGGAAGATCACCTAAGGGAGGAGTTATAGGTTTCGCCTTTCGAATCCGACAAACTAGGCATTTTTGTGATACTGCACGAACTGATGGTCTCAAATGGAGGATAAAGTACTTTTGACGCAGCTCATTAACCACCAGTTCGTTGTTGCCGTGTGCATATCTCTCATGATAAAAGCCAATCAACAGTCTCACTATTGGATGTTTGCCGTCGAGCACAACTGGACTACATTCTATTTCCGTAGAAACAGCCGTGCGCCCAGATAGCCGAAGGAGTCGATCTTCTCCAATAAGTAGCGCGATATTCTTTAGCCTACTTTCGTTTGAAACAGGGCGTGCTGCTTGAACGAGCATTAATTCATCAGAAAAAGAATCTGCCTGAACGACGCGGAATAAATGGACCTCTGCAACGTTGAGGTCTGCAATCGAAAGCAACGGAAAATTAAACCGATCGCGAGGGGCATTTGTAGAAAATTTAAGAGTAGAATTAATAAAAGATTTAAAAACTCTACAACATTGAAATACCCGCGCTGAAGCTCGGAGTAAACGAATCCACCGACTGAACCGTTGGTGGCCCGCAACCACCGATGAAGGTAGCTCACGCGGTACTCCTGAAATTAGGAGTCCCACCGATTCTGAAGTACGTTTCAATTCTTCAAGTATCGGTGGGACACTGCACATAGGTTCACATGGCCAGTTTTCCTGAGAAGACAATAGAAATGATGGCCCGGTAAACCACCGTGACGAGAAAGTAAACGCCCGATTATACCGCGTAGCGTCGTCTGCCACATTTAGAGCCGTCGGAGTATACTTCCAGTGACTGATGTTTGTGGTCTCGACAATTTCTCCAACGCGAAAAGAAACGAAGGCTTTAAATATACAGGCGTCGCTGCGCAGCCATTTTAAGACGGTGGTGGAATCCGTCCAGTAGTATGTAACGCTAGGCTTTCTCCTATGTGCGTCAAGTATATATTTACCAAAACGGGCAGCAATTAGTGCTGCTTGTAACTCTAATCGGGGGATAGACACTGGCTTTAATGGAGCTAGTCGACCCTTGCCACCGATTAAAGCTAAACTTACACTGTCATCTTCAAAAGTTAAGCGCCAGTAAGCTACGCACGCATAAGCGCGCTCACTAGCGTCGGCAAAAATATGCAATTGAACATCTTTGACAGATAATTCGGAAAAACCTAAATAGCACCTTGGAATCGCCTTATTAGCCAAATTTTGAATTTCACAATACCATTCCTTCCAACTGTCAACCAAGGCGTTTGGTAATATTTGATCCCAATCGGAACCTAATTTCCACGTTTTTTGGAATAACACGCGACCTTTCATTATTACTGGGGTAATGAGACCTAGAGGGTCATAAAAGGACATCAATAATGAGAGTACAGTACGTTTAGAAAAGATCTTCGGTAATTCGGGCGACGACTTCATAAAATATAGCGTGTCCTGGCTAACGTTCCACGTGAGACCTAAAACCCTAACCTGTGACTGTGTCGCGGAACCTAGACCTACTTCTGTAACGTTGACTGCATGCAATTCAGAAGGAATGAGAGCAAGGGCTTCTTTGCGATTTGACACCCAAGATCTCATTTCAAAGCAAGCTGCCTTGTGTATGGTTACAATTTCGAATGCTCTGCGAGCAGCTTCGTCAACGGTCTTATAACTGCCCAGAAAATCGTCCATGTAATGGTCTTCAATGATAGACTTTACCGCGTCGGGGTATTTCGACTGAAATTGCATTGCATTATTATTTTTAACCCACAAAGCAGTGCATGGGCTCGACGCGGTACCGAACATCATCGAAGACATACGGTATTCTTGAACTGGAAACTTTGGATCGTCCCTCCACAAGAACCGTTGCGCGTCTCTATCTTCAGGTCTAATTTTTATCTGCGGGAACATTTCCCTGATATCACCCGTAAGAGCCACCGGATGCTCTCTAAAACGCATAACAATAGACAACAGCGGTTGAAGAAGATCGGGACCGGGCAGCAGAAAAGAGTTCAGGCTCAGCCCGGCACACTTCGCTGCTGCATCGTGTACGACGCGCAACTTCTTCTTTTGTGGGTGTACGACACCAAAATGTGGAAGGTACCACAAAATTCTACCACAAGTTTGATCTGAACATGGCTCTGCGTAACCCTTGTCAAGCATACCCTGAATATTTAGTTTATATGCTTCGGCATAAGACTTATCTTTTGTCATTTTATTTTCAAGGTTAAAAAAACGTGATAATGCTAGATCGCGACTCTTGGGAACGAAAGGAATATTATCTCGCCATAAAAGGCCCGTCTGATATCTACCAGAGTCTAGGCGTGTCGTAGTATTTTCTAAAATCTTAAACGCGCGGTCTTCGCTAGCACTGCGGTGATACACGCTTTCTATTCCAATAGAATCAAGCCTAAAATATTGTTTTAAAAGCGCATCTAAAGAACAATCATCATAATTTTGAGAGTCATCGATGTGATGAACGAAAGAATGGTTCAACATATTAGAACATGGCACGTATCCGAAAAGTACCCAACCCAAGGCTGTAAGTGCAGCCACTGGTTGGCTACGAGTTCCTTGACGTACGGCTTTCGTAAGAAGAAGATGCCAATTATCAGCTCCTATTAAAAGCAATGGTTTGGCTTCCGTATAGCATAATACGTTTGCCAAATCTGACAAATATTCATATTGCACGATATTATCAATATTAGCCGACTGTCTGCTTATGCCTAAATTAAAAATAGACCTCGCCCTAATTTCATGAGTTTTTAAGCTATGACGACCTTTAACCTTTATTGAGACGTAACTAACATCGGTTTGTTTGTTCAACCCTCCGATACAATCTATGGTTAGCTTGCTAGTAGGGCCCTTAGCGCCCACAAAGTCCGCGATTGACTGATCTAAAAGAGTCACAGAACTGCCATCATCGAGAAGAGCGTATGCGTCTATACTACCCTTCGGTCCTGTGATAGTAACCGCTATCACTTTAAGCAGAGGCTTACAAGTTAATAAACTAGAAGGGCAAAGGCTATGTCCTACAGTGGCAATTATATTCTCGTCTTTAGAAACATTAGAATCGCAAGTTTGATCAAGAGTATCGCGAGGAATATTGTCGATTGTCTGTACCTTGATATCAGTAGACGTTGAAGGGGTTAGCTGTATATTAGTATGAGCAGCTGTCGACGAGATAGCATCTCGATGCAGTAATGTATGATGTTTGTGATTATACTTGCAATCTTGTACCTCGCACCTCTTTTTACACGATCGATACTGGTGAGATCCTTTTTTCAGACATCTACGACATACCTTATTGTTTATGGTCCACTGCCAACGATTGTCAATGTCAAGTGAAACAAACTCTTTGCAATCTATAATGTCATGTTTTTCTTGACAATATTGACATAGAGTACAGGTGATCTTAGGTTTACTTGACGGATGGGATTGCATAGACTTTGTCTTTGACGGATGGTTTGATGACAGACCGATTGACAATTTGAGTCGACTCTGTAGAAATAAATCCAAATTTAACATGTAAATATGCTTCATTTTCCAAAAAGTCTGCTAAAATTTCTAATTTGAATTGGCCTGAAGTGCATTTATTCGCGGCAAAGTCGACCCATCTCGAACGCAACAACGGTGTTAACTTACCAACGATAGTGTTGACAAATTCAGGCGCTGCGAGGTACTCAAGTTGATTGAGGAGTCTAATTACTTCAACACAGTTTCTAATGCGGCATGCGAAGATGTTGAGGTCGCGCGAAGATTCGAAGGTGCCAAGTCTAGGAAGGTTTCGCACCTGCGAGAGTTGCTGAAGTATAATAAACTCCGGTTGAGCAAACCTGTTCTCTAGGGCTGTGATTATCTGCCGCGGGTCATTAGCAGAGACGAGAAGCATGGATACTGCCTCTTTAGCAGACCCATGAAGCGCAGTGGAGATTCTGGCGATGTTGTCCATGGGCGAGAAGTTTGCTTCGGACTGCTCAAACGTCCTTTTGAACGAGAGCCAATCGGAAGCACGACCATCAAACCTAGGGAGATCACTGACCTTCGGCTTCCTTCCTAGATCCAGTATAGCGTTCGCCAGTAAAGTAATGTTGTCATGTGTACCTACAGTTTTATTGTTAATTTTATTTTTGTACAAATTACAATCATTACTACTGTTGTGTGTACCTATATTTTGAGCATGTGTAGTTGTGAATGTGTCGGCGGCTCGTACCCGAGGGCCATCGTTGTAGGTAGGCGGGGACAGGCGTGGTATAGTACAGCCTCGTGCTGCAGATACTAGGGCATCTCTATCTTCTGCTAAACGTGACGCTGGGGGTTGTTCTAGTGGAGCGCTACATAGTGAATCGACACATTTCTCTCTATCGAAAATAATAGAACGGTTATTATAAGCTCTATCTACGGGATTGTCATGCGATGCGACTAACCATTGTTCCACATAATCCGAACGTGAATGGCTCGAAGTAGAAGAGGTAATGGCAGCAAGCTCGGCTTCCAGTTCCAAGTCTGCCAATTCCTTTTCTATTGCGGCTTGTCGTCGAGCATGTTTCAATTTGGCAGCCAGCTGCTGTGCTTTTATAGTTTTTGCTGTAGATTTCGTACACGATCGAGGAGAATTGGTTGGCGGCGGCGCTGGGGCGCTTTGTGATGCAGTGGTAAGTAAGTCATCTTGTGGCGCGGTGTGGAGCACGCTGGGTAACGCTAGCGCTAGGGCGCCGGAAATAGAGGCGCTACCACGATTAGAGGCGGCTTCGTTAGACACTTCACGCACTGTACTATAGGAAGTAGACTTAAGGGTTTCTTGGTTTTGGCAAACACGAGACCTGGTAACCATGGGCATGATCGTTATTATTTTATCCCACTTCTGACACCAATGAAAAAGATAGAGATCTGGCTACCAGGTAATTTTAAAGGAAACCACGAAAACACTGTCACAGCCGTATATTGTTATTCTCACACTGAAGTTTTACATTTGTTTCGTAAGTCTAATAGTATGAATGACATTTATTTAAAAACTGAGAATTTAGAAAATAAACATGCCAAAAAGGTTTGCGTAGCGGGTCACCAACACGCCATATTAGATACGCTAGTTAAACCTCTAAACAACACCTTATTCAAAAACGAAGTGTGGATATTCCAACAGGATTCAGACCCGGGTCATAAGGCGAGCACTACCAAAATTTAGCTTGAGCAAAATGGCCTGCTCTAAGCGTCACCCAAATATTGAGACGCTCAAGAATTCTTTGGAGGCAGATGTGACCAAGTTTCCAATGGAAACCGTTCGTAAATCCATCGACGAATGTCCCGACCGTTTAAAAACGTGCGTTAAAGCTAAGGATGGACATTTTTGTATAACTAGTTTAGTACGTTAACATATATTTTACACTCTACATACATAATCATATATAAAACTTTAAAATAAAATTATTTTCTTTAAAAATTATCGGATATTTTCTTTGTAACAGAAATTATGGCTAGACTAGGTACTTCTAAATGCCTTCCGTGAGGGAGAATAAAGGTCCCGCAAAGGGGGTGAGCGTCCTGGAGACTCGGTCACGGCTTCCCGGGTCTCATCTCCAGGGGAGGGTACACCGTAGGGATTTTTGTGGATAGGCCTTCGGGAGCCCATCTCGCGGCTAACCACGGGTGGGTTCACGTAGGAGAATCCCACACACCCCTTGTCGCTTGCCAGGTGGCAGGGGTAGTGCCTAATGCATTTCCTCGACGTAAAAAAAAGGTACTTCTTAATGCCATGATATTTTCAGTATGACCTTTAACATTTTTTATTACAATCGTATGTTATAGTTTGTAAGTAATTAAATTAATTAAAATCCATTTGTTGCTGCGCCAGTCGCATTTTTCTGTCTCTGTCACTTAATTCTCAGGTGTAATGAAATACTAAATATGTTAAAGTGCTTTTTATCCATCATACGTATAAAGTTGCCTCTTGAATCACTCTGTATATTGACGAAAATCATATTAAATTATGTTGTGTAATTTAATAGATCTTATTGTACAAGCAACGAGATGAAAAAAATAGGCACATTTTCACGCGTTTTTCGCTTTAGTCTCAAAGTATATGTAAAAATTGTCTATCCACAGAAAAAAAAAGTTTTTTTCAAACCAACATAAAAAGCCTATCGGATTACAAAAACTTGAAATTAGGGCTAGGTTGTGGACCATTGGTATCAATAAAAACTAAGTAGTTCAAAAACTACCGAAACAACGGCACACTTTTTGGTCAGTTTTTTAGGCATGTCCTCAAATGCTCAGTGCTCACTGATGTTTTACAGTTTATAAAAATATTCTGATCTAGATGAAGTCGCGTGAAACGCCTATCATGTATGTAATAATGAAGGAGACTATACATACTTATATCACTACATGCCTACAAAAACTATTAAACGGAATCCTTATATTATTCAAGCTAAAGAATTCTTCAAGTATAGGAATTAAATGTAAGTAATAGCAATTCAAAAAATAAGAATCAATTCAACAATTATTTTCGAGTAATCAAGCATAAAGGTAAGATTGGAAGAAAAAATGGTATTAAGAGCAACATAAAAATGGTAGACTTGGATTACATCATAAAAAATGTTACAATACAGGTATGCTAAAAACAACAAACTCTTCACTTTTATTGTATTAGCTATTTTCCCATCTCATATTATCACATCATACTTTTTTATAGCCTTCTTCGTTTAAAAAACATGTATCTAAACGTATACTATATTGAAGCCAATTCCAATTTCAGTATAAATATGAAATAAATCGTATGAAAACCTCATCCTGTCATGTAATTAACGTTATAAATTAGGAAATAAAAATAAAATCTACTATATTAGCTAGTTGATTAGCCAATTTTGTTCCTAGAAGTTAATGCCAAGATTGCAAGCTTACCAGTTCACGCTGTTTCTCTGATGTCACTAATGCTTGACTAAATCATGAAGTGGGCAGAAAATTCTACCAGTTTCATGGAATACGACCATTTTATGAAATGGCCGGCTGGATCATATTGATCAATCAATCCTACGATTTGGCTACGACATATACACTCCAACTTCGACGCGTTTTTTTTTTCTTTAGTTACAAAGCTGAAAAACAGCAACACCATCATTCTTTGATACATTGTCGTTGCATCTTATGAAAAAGCTAGGAGAAACAAAATGTTTTCTAATACTCGTACATTATCAATTTTAAAACATTTCTAACGCCTCATCATTGTCATTATTCAGTGAAAGTGAAATAACCGGCGAAGAATAATTTAAAAGTAATCTTTATAAGTATCTTTAATGCTAAATAGATAAGGTTTAATTTTATTTGAGTGAAGTCGCTTGCTCACCAAATTTTTTACCTAATGTGAATAGTTAACTCTGTTTCATATAACCTTGAATTAAGTTTCGTTTTATAATGATTTAGTTATTTTGAGTTTCTACGAATTGTATAATGAAACATGGATATACGACCCTCATTATACGGGAAGAGAAAAAGTACGGTGGTAAAATTAATAATTTATTACATATTTATTAAACCATGAACTTTTTGAGATGAATACGTAAAAGATGTATATTTTTTATTTAAAAAAAGGAATTTATCCCCATTTTCAAATCAAGTAACATTTACTATACTTTAGCTAATCGAACTGATGACCCTACAGTTCGCGAAGTGCGTTTGTGAACCCTTGTATTTTGCAAGAAAAGATGAACATGCGTTTGCAGATCTCTGGAACTTTTCCCGCTACCAAATTGAGATAGCATAAAAGCAAGAAAACGACCTGTACGTAAATAGCAACAAAATTGGTTATCCCAGCAGAGACCGCGACAATATTCGCTGCTTTACTGTATTTAGGGTTCCGTAGTATAAGCGTAAGTACCGTTGTAAAACTTTTCGTATTTGTTGGAAAAATTTCATATAATTACTTTAACGTATATTTAAAGTAGCTAAAGAAAACTTAAAAGTACTCTTTTGTAAAACTTGATATATCCTCAGATACATAGTTTACGTGGAAGTAATTAAATTAAAATTCGCAACTTAATTTTTTTTTCAACCTTTACCTTACTAACATTTATTTATCTACTTACTAATATACCAAATATCAATTTACAGAAAAAAAAATTATGCGGTTATATCCAAAGTGTAAGTTCAGATTCTTCTCTTGGATTTTGTTTTTAAACTTAGACCACTATAGTATCAAAGCGAGTTCACCAAAGTCTCACAGTGAATCTAATTTAATTAAATATAAGCTCCTACAACGACAAAAGTAAGTTGTGGACACCAATGATTTAGAAAAAAAAAGCTATGTGAAATAGGTTGACTTGAAAAATGTTTAAACAATAGAACTAAAACTTTTTGGCCATTACAAATTGAGAAGTGGAATGATTTGCATAAATTTTAATGTCTTTTATCTTGGGCGCGCAACTGTGTGCCATATATATTATTATCTGTGGAAAAGTGAACAAGAATTAAAAAAAAATAGATTAAAATCTCTACATCATAGTTTAGGTTTCTATGACAACACATCAAAATAACAATATGCATTTTTTTTTAATCACGTGAATAGTTTGAAAAAACCTAAATCAAAATCTGTAAAACCTCTTTGAAGCTACGATAACATAAAGATCCACTATACATCAAATTTATGACAGCCTGTTTTCAATGTCAGGGCTTAGTGAAGTACTTACAATAATAAACTGATATCCTTAATATAGAAGATAGGAATAATAATACGTTATTTAACAGAATAATTTCCCTAGTATTTTTTACTTGCCTTGCACGTAAACGTTTTGCTTAGATAAGCTACTTAAATAGCCAATCAAAAGATATGATTTAATGTAACAGAATTTTAAAGTTTCAGCATTTAAATTACTATAATTTACACGCTGAAATTTTTAAGATGAAAATTCTAAATATAATATGGCGGACAGTTCAAGATGGCGGTTCAGTTATTTTTTGTGCGTTTCCATTATTTGGATATAAAATGAAATGTTTCGCTAAAACACGATTAAAACGATGAAATAACTAAAAATGAAAAATATTTTTAAAACGAGTTAAATATTAAATAATTATTGTGCTATATTGAAATATATAAAAGTTTGACCTTGACTATAAAATCTTACATTCTTAAAAGGCGGGTAGATATGTAAAATAGTTTAATAAAGTACAAGTAACTAACAACATAACAATGACACATTTAGTTACGATAACTTAACTCTCCTAATGGTGAACATGAAAATGATCTCAAGCCATAGTTAAATTCTATTTGTAGTATAGTCACTACTCCGAGCATGAGTATAATTCGGGAATGGTTTAAGTTTACAACGTTTGATGCAACTACAAATGTACAGTTAGCTTCATAAAAAATATGTAATGAGAAATCGACTTTTGACAAAACTGCAATAGCCAAAGATATATACATATTACATGAAGTGATTAAACAGTTCGTGAACTTAAATACGATGCTACAAGAGGAAGGCTGATAAAACAAGAAGAAGAAAGTATAGAATAAGACATGGGTAAGAAAAGGTTAATATTATGTAATGGCTATAAGGAGGTTATCAAATTCAAGAAACATCTTCTGAAGTTTTAATCTGGAAACTAAAAAAAGCCTCTAAAAAGAGCCATGTTCTAAGCCGCAGGACTCTGATTTTTAGTATTTCTTAATCGTTCGTCTGCAGGGTGGCTAACATGATTCGAAATATTGAATTTATTCTTTCGCGCAGCAAAAAGTAAGAACCAGTTTTTAATGTAATGAAATTTATACGTATTTTGGCTGAATGGAAAATATTTTTGCCATATATATAAACTGTGTGTATATGAAACATTGTGTACTTTCATCTTCGTCTTCTTGACTTTCCTCGTTACTGCTCAAATAATTATTGTGTGCTAAATATTCCTTAAAATTTATTTCTGTTTAAACTTTGATAAACAATACGATCTAAGAATTTAACACAAAAATCCAATTGGGTATTTTAATACATCTTAGCTTTTTAGGATATTAAAGGCAGTGTAACAATTTTGATGTCTTGACGTTTATTCTATCACTCGCATACAGTATTCGCTAAACGACGAGTGGCTCATACCACTCATTGGAGTTGTTATTGTTACTAATATTATTACCCGACTGCGCAACGTAAAGGAGGTTAATGTGTTTATGAGTCTATGTATGTATGTTTGTTTCTATATGGCATTGTAGAGACCTTGACTTGGCCAATTTTGATAATTTATACGTAAATCGACTTGTCTTAACCTTGCGAGTGTCACTAAACATATAACAGTAATCAAAATTCTTTTTTAGGGTACCCTTAGGGTTTTCGATTTCCCTATAATGTGGGATATTGTTGGATAGGTCTATCAAAATTATTAGAAGTGTGCGAAGACCGTTTTTAGATGTAGTGAGCCGTCCACAAATTATTAAGCTTTTAAGTGCCAAGAACTACTTTGGACCGAGCTGTGGTTGACTTAAGTTAGCGAATTTTTGCTAAAGGTTAAGCATATGTAGATTTGAGCCGAGTGAGATCTCTAGAGGGATTAATAATCAGTAGTTTAAACCACCGCAAGTTGCTTAATAATCCTCACCATATAAACTCCCTTAATGAAATGACAAGGTTGCGAAATTTACCGTCTTATAGTTCTAATTACGAAGTCAATGAGCAGTAACTTAAAAGAACAAAAATAAAAAGATCATTACGAAAAACAAAAAAATCCGACTGCGTCAAAACAAAAGAAAGAAGTGAAAAAAAATATAATTACTTTCACTAAGAAGAAAAAAAACAAGCCCAGTAGTTTGAAATGTTATTAAGTACTACTGAATAACTGCTCCATTGAAATAAATAAAAAATATATACACACATAAATCATAATATCATAAATTCAAAATCAGAATAGAAGGATAACAGTCCCATTCAAATTATACGGGACTCCGTCGATTGGTAATAAAGAAAATTATTTTTTCACTTCGTTCTTTTGTTTTCACGCAGTTGTTTTTTTGTTGCAGGTTTTTGCTTTTTTATTACATTTAGTTAAGCAGTTTAATTTTTTTACTAAATGAAAAGATATACTTTCTGTGGATTAGGATCACATTTTATTACCTGTGCCTAATTTTTGTTAAATATATACGTACAAAGTTAGTATACATTCTAGTACCAATACATTCTAGTAACATTGAAATGAGCAGCTAACAATTGTCACTAACCTAATTAGTTTTGTATAACCAATCCTAATTAGTTTTGTATAACCAATCCTAAGTCGTTTTGTATAACCCATACTAAGTAGTTTTGTATAAACTTTACGTATTATAACGTTTAATTTTTTTAATAACATTATCTTACTGTAATGCCCATTGAACTATGTTCCATTCACGTTTTTTTTTCAACCTGCGGAAGACGTAAGAATAGGAAAGGTGAAATCAATATTGCGTATGAGACGAGACATATCTGGAACGTGCGATTTTATATGTATTGAAAGTATTGACCGAACAATACAGGTGAAATTACAGGAAAGTGTAAATTTCTGAAGACGTGAAATCTACGGAAGAAATTTTAAAGGCGTAGTTTATAAATACATGATACATTATTTTTGTTTAATTTAATATCAATTCTAATAGTGCAATATTTAATCTATTCTCCCTATTCGATTCCTTGATCGTTGATACCTTGATCCGACTTGAATAAGCTGGTGAAGATAGCTATTCCATCCATGGTGAAAGCTTGTGCATCAGCACTGGGGACATTAACTGGACGGTGAAGATGAAGTCTGAAAAAGATCATGATTACATATTTGTTTGTGTATAAATAGTGTATTTCTTGTATTTAGTTAATACAAATGTCTCTAATTTAAATTATCTAAATTAGACCATTAATTACACAAATAATATCATTTTAACTTCAACTGCTCCAAGCGTGAAATTAAGTTGGTGTTGTGTGTGTGTGTGTGTGTGTGTGTGTGTGTGTGTGTGTGAGCAGGCGTTCTATGCGCGTCCGAATAAACATGGTTACCAAAAAAACCAGCACAAAACGAATTCACCGGTTTAGGTCCAACCGTTCCAAATATAAACTTATAACACCTTTCTTTTTGCGTCGAGGAAAAATAATTAATAACAAGATAAACTTTCATAAAAGGTAAATATATAAACATATTTCTAATTACAGAATCACCATTTGAAGAAGTTACAGACGCATTGTACGACAAAGGAATAAAATTCTTAGTGACCCATGACATGAAGCTGACGTTACCAGAGTTTTTCTTTGAAGGGGCTACATTGAAGATATCACCAAGAGCTTTAACCAAGACTGGAGCATTAGTTCATATTGACTTGGAGCCAAAAGTCAGCAGTGTGGGACAAGGAAGGCTGTTCTTTCATAAAATAAGTGAGTTGAATAACACGGAAGATATATGATGCCTTAAAGTAAATTAATCTTTCACTTACGTAAATTATCTTAGTACCACCCCTTTATTAAATTTAAAAATATTTTCCATACAAGATTAACGATATTATAGATAGTCGCGAAAAAAAAAACAATATGTTTTAAAATTATTATGTAGGTATTCTACAAGGTTTCAATATCTAGATTTGCTTTTTCTACAACTGAAGTACGTAAATTATGTATTAAACACTAAATTTTCTTTTAATTATTTTTTTTATGATTCGTTTATTTTATTAGTGTTATTGGGTTTGTTTCAGAAAAATATATAAGGAAAAAGCTCCTCACGGCCGCGATAGCCATAATTCTTGTGATCAAATTGATAGCTTTAAAGGTTGTATTTGTCCTTCCTCTCATAATGGGTGTGACAACAGCAAAGAAGATGTTCCTGAAATTCCTCCTGTTTCTGTTTCCCGCTCTCAGTCATATATTCAAGTTGTGCTCGTGGTACCACCAGAACTATCACACTACGAAGTATCATCATCATCACCATTTGATCACACATCATCATAAGGTAAGATTCGTGTACAATATAATCGTCGCCATCAATATGGCTTCCTATGTGATAATGTCATGACACTAACTTCTTCTATTGCTAGTGAATGTTTAAACAACCTTAATAGGTTCTAATAAATAATTCCAAATAACAACGAAAACAAAAGAGCTATATTTATTGTTATATGATATTTAAAGGATGTTAAAAATTACTAATTGAAAAATTGGTATTTGATAGTTGTACTTACTGTTTTTGTTGAATAAAGAGTATTCAGTTATTTAAGCTCTATTCTTCAGTTTCATACATACAATTTTCACAAGTCGTGTATTGTTTAGAATAGGTTAATTAAAAAATCAGTATGTTAACAATTGAAGAAACTCGTTTCTTAGGCTGAATTGCACCATAATACTAAAATTTATGGTATACTAGCTATTGCCCGCGACTTCGTCCGTGTAGTAAGGTTAAAGCATCATTTCTAACGAATATTTATTTATTAATCATGTAAAATACCTGAAATAAAGTTACATCCCCTATTTTATCCCCTTAGGGGTACAATTGATCAAAATTCTTTCTTAGGGGATGCCTACGTCAAAGTAGCTTTATGCATGCAAAGTCTCAGCATGATCGGTTTAAAAATTGTCAACGTTTCATACAAACTTTCATCCCCTATTTTATCCCCTTGGGGATACAATTGATCAAAATCTTTTCTTAGCGGATGCCTACGTCATAACATCTACTTGCATGCCAAATTTCAGCCCGATCCGTCCAGTGGTTTGGGCTGTGCGTTGATAGATCACTATGTCAGTCAGTCACCTTTGAGTTATATATATTTAGGGATATGTTCCGATATACACTGCGACCACTGAATAGTATGACGTCAATTTAGTATACTGGAAGCCCGTTCCTTTATAGCTAGTTATACTGGTGACTTTTTAAAACGGAACGCAGTCCAGTATACTGTTAATCCTATTTTTTGGCGCCATTTTCAAATTTGTTAATGCAAGGTGAATATAAATATAAAGATTCCCTCTTTTCAAAAGAAAATTGGAAAATTGTATAAAAAAAATATTTATCAATTAAATCCATCTTATAAATAAACGTAAGTATTTTTTTTTTATTTATAAACTTATCATTTTCTGATTCTGTTTCGACTGATCACGTGATCAAAAGCACTGCGAGCACCTTACCTCGAAATCAGTACAAATATAGCGGCAATTTATGACGTCATAAATTGCCCTAGAGTACTGTAGCAGTGTACTGGCAGTCCATAACGGAACGAATTTTTCAGCAGTAAGACCACTGCGCAGTGCTCGCAGTGTATATCGGAACATACCCTAGATAGAAGAAAATAGAGATAGATGTCAAATTTGACAATAATTGTCAAACTATAATATTGTCTGTGGAATGCGTTGCACCATCCTCTTTCTTTGCATAGTAAAACAATAAATCAATCAGCACAGATTGGGCGGTTATAATTAACTGTTAAAGTTATTTTTATTTTTATTAGTCTTGAAAAACCAGCAGCTATACAAACAACATAAATTACAAGCATAATAAGCAATAAGCCAATTATAGATTTCCACATATAAATAAAGCTAAGATCTAATTCGTTATTTTGCACACGAACTACATCATCAAATATATAATCATACCTGAGCAATAAATCAATGAGATGTTATGACATCATCCAATTAAATGCCTAATGGTGCAATTGATTATTTGCTTAACCGGTACTTTAACATGTTTGTTATTATAAAAGTAAATTAGTGCAACCGAGACTTAGATTTTTTTCCTAATATTTACTGAATATTGTCGTATTTTTCTTTCAGCCTTCACATTCATACGGTCATCCATCTTCTACCGTTGTCGTACGACCTCACGCCGACGGACCACCTCCTTCCTTTGACCACTATCCTCAAGATTGGGAACTGTCTGGTCCTGGACTTGGTAATGAGTAGGTATCAGTCAATTATGCAGAGTTTAGTTATTGTTTCAAGAAAATTACTTTTTTAATTTTGTCCTCAATTCGGAATGACCAATTTTAAAGATCGATAAACCTATTAAACGTAAATCTGTTGTTATAAAAAGCCTTAGATCTTATAAGTGCTTTAAACTTCAAAAACTAGTTAAAGTTCATGATATCAAGAAAACATTTTTGTATATTTAATTAACTGCAGAAAACCTCAGCCCTACTTCAATGTTTCTTAAAAGATTTAACCGCTTTTAAGATTATTATTATATTTACTTTCTTGAATTTGAAGTTGGTTCCATTCTTTGTTAAGTTTTAATTTTATGCATTTTAGTGATATTTTAAATTTTGGGCTAACAAACATCACACATACTCAATGCAAATTTAAAACTTATATGGTTTTCTCGTAGATGCCATTGCCAGATCTGGACTAAATTAAATTAAAAATGGGACGGCAAGCACTAGCTTTTGAATAAAGAAAGAATCATCAAAATCGGTCCACCTGTAAAAAGTTTTGAGGTAACAAACAGAAAAAAAGCAGTCGAATTAAGAACCTCCTCTTATGCATTCACAAGCAGATAGTTGTTATCTTAGTTAATAAGTCGGTTTATCCTTTAATATACTTTACGTCAACTGGAATATTTCTATGTTAAATCCACAGGTACGTCGCCTCCGGTATATCGGGCATACACAGAAATGCCATCGCAAACTTCAAACCTGACATAAACGACGCGAACGATATCAACGCTTGGGGTCTTGCTATGCCGCCAGGTAATAATATATTTCAACTTCAAAACAGTGTTTAGTATATTGTTAATATTTCACGAGGACAATAAACGATTGACTGTACTAGTAAATAAAGTTCACAAAATATAAATGAAGCAAAGCTAATCATATATAAGATGTAATATTATTATATGCTATAATTAACTCGTTCACTCCACGAAGCACTGGCACATAATAATATACTTATATAATTCATAACAACTCCAAATAGATTTATATGATGATGAAAGGGGAGGTAGATGACTCACGAGAACATAATTTATATTATATACCTAAATGAAAATTAAAATCGTTTTAGAGATAAATATGGGTATTTTTATTTAAATTTCAGGACACTCTCAGAATGTTGGGGAATATGCAAGCACTAACAATATAGCTCAAGTACTACCTTCGCCTAATACAGGACAGAGAATAAACTTACCCAATGCCGGCAGGTGAGCATAATGACATGATAGCACAATTGAAGATGTAAAGATATCTCTTTGATACAGCATCATATAGAGGATTTTGATCACGCCGTTCTTTTCAAAGTTAGCTGTATGATATTTAATACAGTGACGAAAATTACCTCTATGTACACATACATAGAAGAAATTGATTTCAACTATACTAAAATAACAAACAAACAGAAATAACTCAATCACCGAAAATGGCAAAACAACAAGAAAGGCATTCGCAATGAATGACAATCCCAGAATATGAATACATCATAATCTGACAAAATTAAAAAGCTGTACTCCCGAAACGTTTGAAGGGATTAGGCAACGTTTTAAATTTGGTAGAGTTATAGTGACATGAGAATCGTGCCGAAACTATCTAACCCTGCTTCTTTAGGTTCTTTAAAATGAACGCTTTTTATTATAATAATTATTAAATGTTTTAAGTTAGTCAGATTCTCATAAATTTGTTCAATAGATAGCTTAAAAGACAAAGGTTAAGTATAACAGCTGGTATATAAGTGGATATGTAGCAAATTAGCTGTTAGTCTTAAAAGTAACATGAGAATCTTATTTTCATTCTGTATAATGCTATAATGAATGGAATATAGGAGTTTAATTTTAAAACATACGAAAAAACGATATTTGCGAACTTCACGCTACAATAATTTGACATGTGATAGCGATAGCGATCGCGGCGTCCTTTTAAGAGTGTGTGTGTAATATTGAATGAATGATATCATTAATTTGATGTTAACTGAATTTTTATAGGGCAATTATTAGACGCGTTTCTTGATCATTCAAATCATCTTTCATTCTGGAAGCGATTACGACTTTAAGTGTAATATAAATCATGAATTGCTATCACATTTGCTTTACTTCATATCTGCGTCATGCACGTATACAGGTGCTAGTGGAGATGAGTCTGCTTTAGACTGCTTATTCTTGTCCATTTTATTTTATTATGGTTATGTATATTAAATTAATTATTTATCGGTTCGCATGAACCCAAGGCTATTGTCTTACCATTGTATAATAATCTACAGTATTTACTGAGTGAAGTAGACTCTAAAATCATCTGGAATGCCCCCAAGCATTGCGGATCTTGTAGTAAGTTTACAGTTAGGTTTTCTTTGTTATTTTTAAAAACATAGAGATAATATAAAAACTAAAACTACATATTCTTTATCGTTTTTTTAACAATACTTAGTTTCACTTGTTATGATTTTCAACAATGCAATATCTTTTATAACCTTTAGTTTATCCTACATTTTTTATATAACTCAAGAAAGTTTTTTAACAAAGATTTTTCTTTCTGAAATCACAAGGTCAATCTAGAAAGTCTATTTGGCAGGATATATCATATTATGTAAATGAAGAGTTGCAATTATTTTTAAGGAATTAAAGGAATTGCAAAATATATAAGTAATATATTTTTAAATTATGCAGCTATTACAGACGAGGATTATATTTAAACTTTAATTTTAAATGTAATCCATTTATGATAATTGAATGATAATTGATACAGTTTAGTTTTCCAAACGTTTTCCGTCTGTATTGAATTTATCTCTTTTACAGACCAATAGGACCATCAAATCCATATCGAAATAAGAAGAATCAAATACAAAGGGATCCATTACAAATGGAGAAGGAAGCTTTAGTGAGTATTACCTACCAATATCACTTATTATAGGTATCCTAATTAAAAAGTAATTATGTAAAATCACACAATACCTTAACTTTGTGTTATTTTTTTTTCAAGCATAATTTTCTTAATCGTATTAATAAAGTTTGTTCACATTTGTAACTTAATCTAACTTATGATGCCGATTGATCGATTCTATCATCGAGAGTAAATAAAAAATGCGAATGAAATTCAAATAAAATATAAATTATGCGAAAAAATATATGCCGAAGAAATAATTATGGTGATATTTTATTATGCTAAACTCAAATTCAACAATAAAGTTGTTAATTTCGGACTACAATAAAAAAACATATTTTTGTTAGTACTGCACAAAAAAGCTTAAAATCTAGTACGTAATAATACTTAGAAACTAATTTCGTATCCGTAATACATCTCCGGAAACAATGCTCTGTGATATCGACCTCCTACCACTTATAGAATAGAGTTATTAGCAAAAGTATATTAAGAGTAAATCCATTACCTAATATAAGGGACGCCTTTTACATAAATACAATCGACATATTTTAATAGGACAAACACAATAGACTAACCTCAAAGTAACGTCTTATTTATATCTGAACGTTCTAGATTCGCGCAGCGGCGTTAGCGGCGAGGGCACCTCCGTCTCCGGTACGAGATGAAATTCTAAGGGTGTCTGCTGCAAAGCTGACCGAGACTAATCGAGTCAAGACCGAGACGGAACTCGTTAAACAACAGCAACAGATATTGGCTGCACAAGACCCAGTAAGTTTGGAACTGGAAATGAAGAGCCAGTGTACTCGGTGCCTTTGTTCCACTAAACACTATGTCAGTCTTGGTTCATTCTGTGATTACTCCAGACAAAAACAGTATTGTAGTGTTCAGTTGCTTAAAAAATCACTGGGGAATCCATTTATTGGGTACTTACTACGTGAATATCAAAATTTTATTGAGATAGTTTGATCACATCATCATTAGCACCTTCGTTATAGATGAAATTGAATTGAATTGAAAAGGGAAAATGGCCCATGACCTATTACATAGGGCCAGTGCGGATTGGTGAGTGTTAACTGATTGGTGAGTTTGTTATTGGAAATGATTATATTTCTGTATGATTGTTGATATCAGTGATAATAGGTGTTTATTATGTTAGTGTGCGATACTTTTAATTTGTAGAATTCTTATATTTATGATATGATGTGAATTGAATTGAATAACTACTACCTATGCAGCCGAGACCAATGGCTTAACATGCCTTTCGAATATTTCATAATCCAATACACTGAACTATATGTCAAAATTGATGAAAATGCTGCCAAGACGAACGACTACGGTTTCTTCCGAAATAAGTAGACGCCCTAGATAGTAAAATATTGACACTGGTGTTTGCGAATATCACCTGAATTCCGCAAAAGCAAATTTAAGATCAAGCGAGATGATCGAGCTAACCATTACACCATTGGATTGAATGAATGAATTAATTATTTTACTGAAGACGATCACGATAACAAATGCATTGCAATCTTCCTTACATACCAGATACACATCAGGTCACAATTATTTTATATGTGTCTATATATATTTTATAGGAAACCGTCACAGCTGAGAAATTCTACGGCGCGCTATTAGAGAAAGTAGACAAAATCCTTGGCTCTATTGGAGCAGCAGACCCTGGGTGTAGGAACAGGGCCGTGTGTGCTTTATATAGGGACCCGTTCCGACATACGCCTTACAGCAATCTAGTCTCTAATGAGCTGAGCAAGTGAGTACAAAATCTTTTATTTAATTGCCATATTAGTGTGGGTCAATTTTGAGCTAAATTTGCTCTACCTAAACTTCGATCAAGCCGAAATTTAGTATGTATATATGAATTGGCTGACGAGAAAATTACTTTAGGTGTGAATAAGTCACAGAACACATAAAGACGTTAGAAAGGCCTAGTGGGCGTGGCCGTGTAGCCATGATCCTGGACAAATGTACAGGATCGTGACTTCACCACGCGATCGCGATGTTTAGTCATTAGCGAACGCGCGCGCTGTAAGTACTGTGAAACACGCCACTAAAAGTGTTAAAAATGCCGGCTTGCGCGGTTATTAATTGCAAAACAAGAAGCCAATCCTCAAGTAGGTCCAAAGGGGGGATTTATTTTTATTAGTAAGTAGAATACTTCTCAAATTTAGAATTTTTAGTCATAATTCATGAAATGTTATCAAGTGTGAATCACAAAAAATATTTCTAATAAAATATACATTGCTAGAAAAGTACGCATATTTATTACATTGCGTCATACTAAGCACGTAACGTAAAGAACATCGCGAAATCACCGTTCTTAATAGTAACATAATAGATTACGGTAGATCGCTAGTGAAGTGTCATGAAACATTTAATCGATTCTTTGTGTGTTAGTCAAAACTAAATAAAAGTAAGGACGATAAAAGTATTTGTAAAAAAAGATTAATTTGTTCAGAGATTAACAATAGCAATAAATAAAATATAACCGTATTCCAGACTACCAAATTGACTCCGTTTGGTATGCATTTGTATATTTATTTAATAATGAGTGTGGTAATAAGTCTGTTTTTATATTATTAATATTGTAACAGAAATAATCATTTTTTATTTTGGACCATTAACAACAATTCGTTTTAAATCATCGAAAACCGTTCGGGGTAAGTTCTAATAGCATCTATTGTACTAATTGTATTTTTTTATTTTGTATATATTTATTTACATTATATTGTTTGTCAATATTACTAGTTTCATTTAAGCGATGTTGCCGATCTTATCTGTTTATTTGATACGAAATCGAGTAACGTAACGTAAAAAAAATGACCTACTATTATTATTAATAAACAAACATATTTATATGCAAATAACTATTTAACCTCGACTAGTACAGTTTCAATGTTAGTTCATGATCATGAGTAATGAGTAATTTAATTATTCCTTATTGAATCAACCAACTAATTAACAATTAATATCTAAAAAAATATAATGTCACATTTAATCAATAAAATTTAATGTATATACATTAAATAAAACAATATAAAGGAATCATTACTCTAGTATCCTTACAATCAATCGACTTGTTGTTTTTCGATATCGATAGTACGATAAATAACTTCATGTCAATCACTAGTGTGATATGTCAAATTAAAATGGCTTTTACACGTTTATTACGCACTATAGATGCCTGTTATGGTTGAACGTGATTGGTTATAGTAATATTGGAGCCTAGTTACTAGAGCATAGTTTTCTAGCGTAAAACATCCTAATTTAAAAAATATAGCAGTTTTAATTTCATCTTTGTTGTATTTATATAACTAAGAATAAGGACCATCTATCAATAGATAACGAAAATAAGATCATTTTCGAAATAATCTATAACGTACGTCCTTTTACGTCCCCACTGCAGGGGCTCAGGCCTTCCTTATGGATGGTTAAGGAGGATGGGCCATGACCCTCCACGCTGGCCCAATGCGGATTGGAGCGTATTTACGGCTGCAAAATGCAGCCGGGACCAACGGCTTAACGTGCCTTCCGAAACACGAAGTAGCTCGAGATAAAAATTTTTTGGTCACCCATTCCGTAACCGACCCTTGCGAAAGTTGCTTAACAACAACGATCGCGGGCCGCGGCGCTTATCCTCTACGCCACCGAGCTACTATATGCCTGCCTATGATCTACATTTCTGACAACAAAATTTTGTTGTTCAAACAATAACTTATAATTTCGCATCCCGTAATTTGACAAAAACGACCCTTTTCTGATACAGGGACTCCAGTGAATTAGTCCCACCAGCTGACAGCAAGATGGCGTTGCTCTACTACAACTACGTTCAAGCCGCGAGAGATGGACAAGAACACAAAGACTGCATAGCGTTGTATCCTCATTGCAATATTGATTACAGCAAATAAAAAAAAATATCTCTAATTATTTTTAATATCAAAATACAAAGTAAAAATTACTTTGCATCGTTATTCGTTCATGAACTTGTTATAAATTCTAAAAAAATATGAACATGCGTCTTTGCATTTATTTAGCAATTAAAATTGTTAAACTAATAGGTACCTACATTAGGTTATTTATTATGCAGCTAAGTCCAAAACCTAGTTGTATTAAATGTTAAGTTGTTGATGTTACACTGGGTTTGTACTGACGAACATTATATTCAAAAACATGTGTTTTTTACATTTAAAAAAATAATAAAAAACGCTTGCTTTTGACTTTTTTTTATCAATTCGTCAATCCAAACTTGTCTTTTATGCACCAATAAAATTATGTACCCACCTGCTATCTAAAACGAATATTTATCGAATATAACTACACATTACATAAATAAACACAATTCATATTATGTAAACATTAAAGTTAATGATATAATTTTGGATCAACTCAAAAAAACCATCAAAGAGTAAAATTAGTCGTAGTAACAAGCATAGCAAGATAAACACTCAATGGATTTATGGATATAAATTCTTATTTCCTTCATGTATTTATTAGTAAGTAGGTTGTTATGCGAGCCTCTACTAAGATATTTTAAAGTAGAAAATTTATATACGATGCATATAATCTTAACGACAATTATTTCTTTTTGTGAGGTACTAGAATGATCGTGCCTGGACAATTTTAAACTTTTATCCTGCTATCATAGTATTTATATTTTCATCTTTGCCGATTTCCTTTTTTTACTCTTCATATTTTTCAGTCACAATTTTTAGTTAATTAGAAATCCACCTTCTATTTAAGTTATACCCATGTTCTGTGTTATTTAAAACCAATAGTATTGTACAAACCATAAAAACCTTATTATGTTATTGACCATTATAATATTAGTAGGACTTTGGGTTGTTGTTTTCTCTCACTTAGAAAGACACGACGAAAAACTAAACATAACTCGGTTTGTAAATTGAACAGTTAAGAACGTCTCAAAATTTACTTAAACATCATTGAAACAGATTTTCGTTTCAGATTTTAGTTTTTAGTATAAACTAGGACTTTTCTGCTTGTGAAACGTAAAAATACTTAAGTTAATGATAATAATAAGTTGAGATTTTGTACTGTCTATTCTCAATTCAGAAACCCGATAGCAAGGGATTCGGTGTATATTTGTATTGTAGTCTGCTGGTAATTATGGCTGCGTAATAATATGACATATGTGCCGTGCATATATTATAATTTATGCGCGGCACGTAAGTTGAATCGAAATGGCTATTATTTATATGATAACGCAGGCATAATCCCCGGCGAAAGTTAAGCCAAAATGTCAATTTTATTCACAGCAAATGTCGCAGCATTTAGACTATAGTAACGCAGTCATGTACTATAATAAATTACTTTAGATACGCACATTGCCTATATAGGAATCTATAAAATATTCTACTAGTCTAAAGTTAGTACCTTGCAAATATGAAACTTATATTTTTCTTATAACAATAATAATGCAACATTCTCTCCCGCGTCCTGTTTTTCTGATTATACCATAACTTTAAAAACCTGTTCTAGCCCTCCAGTTTCACAAACGTCCATTAAAATCGTATTACTTGAAGTGACATTATTGATACAAATTTTCAAATTTAGAACATTCATTAGAGCATACTCGTTATTAACTCTTAATAGACGTTTCTTTTAAAATAAATCTATTTATGGGTGGGTTTTTCTATCTTGTTAGTATTTGATAGAAATTTTCGATCTAAATATTATAAGGTAAATATTACGTTAAAAAGCATAAGCAACTTTATAAACTATTGCTTCCAGTGACTTATAAAGTTTTTTGGGAACGGAATTATTTATATATTACTTTTTAATTTAGTTTATAGCCATTCAGTCATTAGGACATTAGAAGAACTATTGTTAATAATTTATTAGCATGTTTTATCATTGTAACTATTTATTTTAGATTAATGTAATATGTTTTACTCACAACTAATAAAACTTGTTTTTTATAAAAATAGTTTTTTACTAAAAAATTGTAAATTAGGGCCACATAATGCTATGTACGTTCCATACAGTTAGGTAAATTCAGTCTCTCAAATGGCGGAATTGCACACACACACAAATAACTACGATAAAAGATTTAAATTAAAACAACAAACTTACTACCTATCGTGTACAGGAGTATACTTTTTGGTATAGAGACTTGCAACAAAATTAACATCACGTTTCCCATGTCAGCTCTGTTGATTCAGGTAAGCGTAAGCATTGTTTTCGAGAAGCATCTTAAAAGTTAAATAGCTTAACGTGTTATTTATTAGTGAAGCTTAAATGTAGCTTTCTTAACCAGCCTCTAAATATCACCGCTAGGACACAAGCAACAAGAAATCGAATTGGGCTCAACTCAAAAAAAATTCGTGTGCATCAGAGCCTCCTCCCAGACAGTCGGGGAGGTCCATTGTATGATCAGCAGTTGCGAAAGTTGCTTAACATAACCACTGCGCTATCGAACTCCTCAATATTGCATGGTATATATGACCTAATACCAGTTTTTGATCGAACTGAAATTTTTAAAGAAACTCCAATGTTTAGCCATTGCAACGATTAGTCATTGGCCTAATTTTGTATCACTAAACTTTTTAAGTCTATGGTCGATATAAAAAATAGAGGAGTAGAGTTACTTAAAACACAAAAATTTCTGCGTATGTTTTATTAAAGTCATAATTTAACGTATACGAAACAATTGAATGAACTCAATGCATATCACCACATATCGATATATGTTAACAACTGTTTTTATGTAACATTAATTTACAATAGTTAAGTGTAGAATAAAATTTATGATATATGCAATAATTACGCTTATAATTTTGTTTTATGGTATTTCTTGATGAACCCACAATAAAACTTTTATTGTGCTTTTTAGATCATTGTATAATATCCAAAAAAACGCTTTTTTACAATTAAGGATGTTGGTAATATGAATATTTAGTTAGACAAGTAGTAGGTTTTTAATTTATAAAATAATTCTATGTACATATGTCTGCACGTCAGACTATACATTGTGGACTTTGTACCGACCACTTTCGATTGAACTTCCCTACTAACGGAGGTGTGCTTACGGTGGTAGTGTGTGGCGTGACGTGCGGCCATGCGTTTGTTCGTTAATTTATTATTTTCGTATTATATTTGATATACTAAGTTAGTGGTTTTTAATATTTTCATAATGGTGAAAAAGCTATATTTTTTTATTTTTACACTTTTTTTGAGTTTCCTGTAACATGTAAACGGCACGTCATATTATACAATTCCGTCACTCTACTTGATTTTAAACCTCATCGTTCTGAGGGTAGAGTTTAAAATCAACTAGGAAAAGACATATTGTGGTGCGTCTTTTTCCTGACGCGCAGCAGTGTGTACATGAATCCTTAAAGCTATAATAAAATATTAAAATCACAGTTTTGATCCTAACTAAAATAACATTTTCTTTAATAAAACTTAAACTAGGCACTAGTAAATGATAAGTTTTTAATGCTGGTAATAATATAAAATGAATCAAATTGTATTTTAAATTTATAAGTAAAATAAATATAGTATAACTATTAAATCTAAGTTATGTAAACAATTCTTCTATTAGACAGTAGGTAGTTATTTTGCAATAAAAAAATCATTCAAGATTCTTTTGAAATTAAATACCTACTTTATCTCTATTGTGTAATTCATCGTAAAGTTTAACTGCCACTACACTGTTGCCTCATTACATTAGTAAGTAATCAATAGAATGTTTGAATTATTAAAAAAAAATGTTCTTTTAATCATAATAAGAACATTACATTAATAATAAGTTGGGGAACAGTTTCTTCGCAATTTATATGAAAATTCTAATTTGTCATACTCTCACAGAAACTGCACTAGGTCCACAATCGTCACAATTTTTTTTCGCGGCATTCGTTGCATTTTGCCTTGTTTTGGATAAAATTTTAATGAATTTAAAATGTAAAATTTCTTCATTAGATTCACTCATTTTGACAGTTAGAAATCAAATGAAAATCACACATTTTCCTAATTTGAATTAGGAGTTATCTTCTTTAAACTTTTAACTTTTTAATGATACCGAATTTTTTAATTCAACACGTCATATTATCGTGTTTATTTTGCATATCCATCCATTTTTGTTGTAATTCTGTTCGTCGATGTATCAATGTATCTTCGTGGGCGAGATAAAAGTCAAAAATAAACTTTTTAAGTGAAGTCTTTTAGTTAAATAATTTTCAAGGAATTGCTTTTCTTTAAATGTCTTTTATTTCTATTCTAAAGAAGCTAAATTTTATTTTTAGCTATGCACCACATCACAAAAATTACTCAACATTTTAAAAGAAGGGACACGTTCAAAATCGTCAAATTGTCAAAGGATCTCAACAAAAATGTCTTCATGTAATTTCTATATAAATTATTTTGGGTTATTTCCGTACCGTGTACGCATTGAGCTAATACTACTACGTATAGAGATGCTATATCCAAGAAAAAAGATGTCACATCTTGATGACAGCGGACATTTGTCGCGCTGCAGCGCTTAATCTAGCGTATATCGTTTAGAAAAACTTAAAAACGTACAGCGCAATACTGCTTAGAGATTACATTTTTCTTGCGACCAAAATGTCGTAAACGCCGTGAATTTCATGGCGGTTACGCGTTTTGTTCAAATTGTTGTAAGCTTATGCTGCTCCTATGGATTAACACGCAGAAGTGACACCCACATAACTTTGGTGTTTGTACCTACACAACTATTCGAATTAGTCGCATATAAAAAAAATATTACGTAGTATTATTATTATTATATTATTAGTAAAGTAAAAAAAAACCAATGATCGTTACTCCACGTTACTCTCACAAAATATATTTTTTTTAGAAAACCAAACACTAATTTAAAAAATATCCTAATGTAAATGCTTCATTTATTTCCTAGGAATTAGACCAATCTGAAAGTATATCCTGTAAATAATTCCCGAAATCGGCTTGACACAGTCTCATAATATGATTCATTAACCAATTGTACTTACGCGTCCTATCTGTACACCTTACACTTTCATAATCTATGATTATTGCATAAAATGGTGGACAATTCAATGTGGACAATGTAAAAAATATTGTAAATAGTTTTGGTTGGATTTAATTAATAATTTGTTTACTTACCGATGATAAGTCACACCACTATCTTTTTTATTTGCAGTGGAATCATTTTTGCATGTTTTTAACACACAGGAAGGCATTTTTAAGTATTGTTTTCGCGACTTCGGGACACGACCAGTCAGTGAGAAGTGAAAACAATGACTGATTGCGTTGATGCCGGCCGGCATCAACTCAGTGCGCAAATTATTTGTTCGATACGCCGATTCTATGTAAATAGTAGTTCAATGCGTGTACGTTCGCGTTATTATAATCACAAAAATTATAAAAGTTATAAAAGCGCCTAATAACGGAAATTGTGTATAATTAACAATAAAAAAAATATTCTAATGTACTTGTTGATGATCTTGTTATATTAGTTACAAAATCAGATGGCGATATAACAATACCTAACTGTATAGTGGTTGTGGAGCGGTTGCACAGAACATATTTACATGACATTTATTTCAGTCAGCAGTTGTCACTAGTGATGTACCGTGCTCTGGTATACTGCCAAAGACAAGAAATTTTACTGGAAATATTGCCAGCATTCCTGAACGGGGAATTAACTAGGAGTATTCGGTTAATTTTCTGTATATTTTATTAATATTTAAAGTGCTTCATGATTAATCTATGGAAACAAAAGCAGTCGTTAAAATGTCAATAACGAAAATTCTCAAAAAATTGCCAAACTTTCCGGCAGCATTCCCAGTAATATTTCCAGATTGTTGCCAGCAAAAATACCAATGAAGTTCTCACGGTAATTATGAGTTATACAGCAGATTTCCTTGCTCTTTCTGTTGTAAGTTTATTTCTTTTCCCAGTATAAATATGTAAGAATAATGAAACTGTCCTCTCTTTTGAAAATGACTTGAAAGATACAGTTAAAATTATGCATAATTATAATTACGATAATTAAAAATATGACACGCACGAGATATTTTGTCTTAAGAATTTATGCAAATAGCCAGTGAACCTCTTCTAATATATCCACTGGTTCTGGTGATGAAAAGCTTCTCGATTTCTAAACTGTTGTTAAATAAATATGTCGTCCATACGTAACACGACAAAAACTCGATATTCCTAAAGTGCTTGGTAGTTTGCCGAGCAGATTGAGAATGGAAAACTTCCGGCAGTAGCGATATTTCCAGATGTACGACATCACTAGTTGTCACTCAACAGTCGAATCGAATGCACTTTCGCACAAGATGTTTCAAACCGGAGTTGGATTTATTAATCAACTTCTGTGAAGAGTGGATTTAAAAAATAGAATATCATCAGTAATTAGGCAAATCACTGCCTAATTCCAATAACGGTTCGCCAAACTCCCAATTCCAATATAGGTTCTCCGGATTTTTACACTCCAACGTCCAACCCTTCGTGTCCTCAAATCTATAGTCAAGAAATTCCCATTTATGATAACCCATGTAAGAATCGTAAAAGAATTCTAACACTGAATGTGTATCTAAAACGATAAAGTAATGTACCATGTCTATCGTTCTTAGTTTCATTGACAATGAATTCATACCAATCAAACCATCGTACAACCAACTTGATCCTTCGAATGTCCGATGCATATTCATACCCTGGTCTAAGCCTAATGGGGCCCAAGTGCTACTTACACAATGAAACCATCCCCACTCAGTCTGAAAAGATAAAATTTTTACCGTTTAATTTACTTTTAACATGATATTATTCATCGAGAACAAAGTATTGTGTATGTATAATGTTTTTCTTTATATTATTATTGTCAGTAGTTCGGTGGCGTAGAGGCTAAGTATAGAGATAAGTTGTTTTTAAGTAAATTTCGAAAGGCAACCCTCGATTAAGCTGAATTGAAATGCGTTAGCTGTCGTTAATACCCTTCAATTCGCATTGGGCCAGCGTGGAGCATCCCTCCTAACCATCCATAAAGAAGACCAAGCACCTGCAATGGGGCGTTAAAGGGCTGATAATGATGATTATTATTTTCTTAAAATCGTAAAAATAAAAATGTTTAAACATAATTTGAGGTTTTCGTTTTAGGCTACTTTCTAATTTACTACTAACTATATATACCTTTATATATACATTTCTTATTTTATATTTATTTACAATATACAATTACTATATCTAAAACATTATAATTATCTATAACTAAATAATATCGATATGCGTACTCACTAGCGAGTAATAAGCACGCATGCGCGACCAGCTCGAAACGCTTGTTAAGCAACTATTGCAGTGGACGTTCATAGTATGGGTGACTAAAAATTTATAATCTCGAGCTCCCTCGTGCTTCGGAAGGCACGTTGAGCCGTTGGTCCCGGCTGCATCTGCAGTCATTAACACACACCAACCCGCATGTGCACCCACACGCGCACCCGCGTGGTGGATCAAGGTCCATTTACCCTATTCTATTTGATTCAATTCTATCCACAGGGTAGGCCCGAGTCCCAATAGCGGTAATATTAATAGACTGATGATAATGAATAATTTATATAGGCCTAATAAACAACCAAACAAACTTTTGGACATGGCTGGAGGTGCTTCCTCGTCCTTATCACGTACTTCACCCAAGGCAAAGGGTTTCTATGAAAAGCTTTTATGAACTGGTAACCTACTAATAAGGCTAGTTCATTAGGCGAGGGAGTCGGTGCACCGCTTTGCCACCTAAAACCAAAGAGAATATGTCTTAATATTTATCATATTTTGAGCCAAGTTAAACAGTTGTCCCGGGCCCTGCTTACAGGATACCGGGTTCCTCTTATTCGCGTGAATTGAACCGCAGTGGATTTTACTAGGTAGTCCTTCCACATTAAGTTGCCCTTTTCAGGATGGGGCGGTTGGGAAGCCCTAGTTCAAGGTAGTATCCGACCGAAACTGGTTTTTCCAACCGAAACCGACATCGAAACTTCCTTACAAAGATCATATTTTAAGGGATAAATAAAGACCCCGTTTTCATAAACAATCTCTTTTTTTATTATCTTGAAATCACGCCGGCTAATATAACATAGAACTAGCAGCCGAAAACACATTTACAATACGTGGCAACGACAATATGGCCGATCAGTCATTTTAGTACCATAAATTTCTTCGCCAAATATGATCAATCACAGCGCGAGAATGCAGTTTCGGCCATGTTTCAGTAGGTATGCCACCGAAACCGAAACTCATTTTTTTTGCCGGAACTTGACACTAGTTTAAGACGACTCTAGTTTAAGGCGACTCTAGTTTAAGGCGACACTAGTTTAAGGCTTAGAGTGAATTTCCCCTACGTTATTAAAAAAAAGTTTTAACAGTCGTTGCTGTACATTGTGTTCCAGTTGCGTAACTACACAGTGGAATGTTGCAAAATGCCAGCCAGATAGGGACCCTGGTTGGAGGAGAATTCCAACTTCCAACACTGATTATTACATATTTAGTAAAAAAGATGTTTCATCTTGAGTGGGTATTCTTAGGAAATCAATTAAGCAAAATAAATAATTTTGCTGTATATAGAAACAGCTACAGATATACATATGAAAAAAACATACGTGTACAAAGCGATATTAAGAAAAATATTATACTTAATGAAAAATTGATCAAAAAGTAATAAAAATACAATCGATAAAGGAGATTATAGTTTTATTCAGCAAAGCTTATTACAAGCTTTAATTTAACTCGTCTTCTTTGTATGTTAGTATGTTTGTTAATGAGCAAATCTTGAAACTCGAATTTGCCCACTTCCCATCTTATTTTTCATCTATAGTAGCGAAAAAGTAGCAAGTGCTTGAAACATTCGCCAGTCCTGTTAGGTCCTCGGCAGCTCAGTGGTTATAGCAGTCGCCCGGATTCCGAAAGGTCATTGGTTCAAGTCCCATCTCAGAGTGCCAGAAACAAAGTGTATTTTTTAAGCAGTTTTATTAAGAATATTAAATGAAGTTATTACCAATGAGAACTTCCTCTGCTACAGCAGTAAGACGCGCCAGTGCCAAACAGCCAACTTCCCCCATACAATCTATGGGTTGTAGTCCAAACTGAAAGATCGTGCATTACTGGCAATGGATGTGACCTGTTCACGTTCTTCGGAAACACATACTGAAAATATAATTTAATATGTATATAAACATTTAATTTATTTCCTATATTTAGATCCAATAATTTATGAAAACACATGAAAGATAAAAATGTAACATGTGAATGTAACTTGTTTTTAAAAAGAAAGACTATTTTGTCTGTTGTTTGTCGTTAGGTAGATAAATGAATAATATCAAACACGTATTGTTTTATTATATTCGATCGATTTGGCATTCACGATGCTATACTGAAAATATTCTTAATGATTTTTTTTTTAATTTAAGCGATGTCAATAGATTACATCGATACATTAATTTAAAATGTCACATAACATTATGTGACATGTGTTTGTACATTTTCTATTATCTACATATCATATATTACTTATGAATATAATTAATATATTGAGTATTGAGCATATAAGCCATTTCTCATTGAATTGAAGCAGAAAAAAATACAGTGCATCTAATATTTTTGTATTATCTGACTGTCGGACTAAATAGTTTTTTTAACTAAAACAACTAAACAGAATCCTAGTCATCTTCCCTATTGTAATATTGCACTAAGACCATCTTAGAGTGGTTTGGTTCTGTGAGAATTCCATCTACTGCTAATAGAAATAGTGACCCTAATGTAGTCTTCACACTGTCGCCAACTAGAGCTCCGGCCAAGGTGACCTTGGTTACCTTGCGACTTAGTTGGGGCCGTCATCGAGACGTGTGCTCATGTGACAGTGTTGTTATACTAATACAAAAAATAATTATTTATGTATTTAAGCTTAGACTAGCGCAGTAGACGTTTGAAGGCAAGTTTATTTGGAGTAGCTTGTATATGGAAAGGCAGTACATTCCAGAGTCGCATAGCTTATATAGATTATAATAGATAGAATACTGGTATTATAATATAAAAGCACGTCATCAAAAAACTATAAACGCACATTGTAGTAGTATTAGTACAAAAAAAATATCACCAAATATTACATTGATATTGACAAAATTATGGGAAAAATTATAGTGTTTACATGAAATGCATTTCTTTGTATGTAAAAAAGAAAAAATTGTCTAAAAGTGAATAACAAAGATTACAGATTTAAATAAATTAAAGTAGCTTCTCCTCATAGCACGTGCCAATGCCACGACATATTTTGACTGAAAACCGAGGAAACGGGTCTGCCTACTAATGAAAGCAGTGCTGCCATATTTAAATATATTCAGAGACTAAACTTCAGTATACATATGACAAAGCGTGAAATTTAAGCTTAACAGATGACCGAAAATATTTTGTTCTAGTATTAGCACAACGTGACTTAGATCAAGTCGCTACTTTTCAAATAGGGCCGTCACTAAAAAGTTATATTGTTTTAGTTACTTTGAACCTCCGGAGAACCTACAATAAGCATTTATTATATCAATAAAACAATAATAAAATTGTATTTACACGTGGATGATAGTGTATCCGCGCTGGCGTAATGTACATAGAGCTGTTGAACGTATCCAATGAGATGTCGTACCAGACTCCCAAAATATCTTCTAAGTGTCTGTAAAAAAAAACATAAGATTCTTAAAAACAACTAAATTTCGGAAAAAATAAATGTCCCTTTCTCGTGAAACCTTCGTGAGCTGAAACTGTGCTTTTTGATTGCTTGGATATCTTACTTTTTTGTGTCGTAGGAGAAATGCTTTATGCACTGTCGCTTAGCAGACTACAGGGGTGTGTAGAACTCTCCATCCCCATGGACCCGCTCGAAGGCTAGTCAAAACGTGGATGACGCACCCAATAAACCCCCTCCGATGCACCCTCACTTTTGGGGAAGATCGTGGGAGCCAGCAGGGATTGCCCCTAACAACACTGGTTTTACCTAAACCATGCGCAGAAAAATCTCCTAGAGATAATAATGCTAAAAACTTACAGAAAATGTCTTCTTTTCCTCAATATCAACTCCGTTGACGTAGCTGTAGTTAGTACATGTCTTCTCGTCAGCACAGCACACGTGGCCAAAACCCTCAATTTCTTGAACACTGTAGTGCATGTACAACCCATAATGTACGGATTTTCCTTAAAATAAATATTCAGTGTCTTATCACCACGTATTGTACAACCTTTTTTAATTAGAACTTCCTAGTTTCTATTGTAGGCACAATAAGATATGAGGATGTACATTGAAGAAAGTAAAGGGTTGATATAAAGTGGTTATAGTCAAAGATCGATACTGCCTATCCCTGGAATGACTGGTTTGTCTTAGGCTTGATTAAAGCCCTTCGATAATTACAATTTTTGCCTTAAACTAAGTATTTCTAGTAAACTTAAAAGTAATTATTAGCTTTTTAGTCAAATATCTAAAGCAAAATAATGTACATCATACACACGTGACATAGGGTATAATTTATGTAGGAGTTATCGCGGGAAAACAACAAGCTAGGAATAAATATAAGTATTTAAAGAAGTATTTTTTCAGATTTGTCAATCAAATATTGTAATATTGAAACGATAAAAAAATCGTTTTATAATACCTAATTTAACTAAATAAAAAATTCCACGGTCTGGCTGTTTAAACCTCAACTTTAAGAAATGAAGTTTCGACGTTGTGTCTAAATTAGTCTCTCCTAGATTAGACATAGAAAAATAATTCGAAGGCTGAAAAACTTAACTTATTTATACTTTGACCAAATAACTTAAGTTTTTCGGCCGATGACAAGTTCAGACCTGAAGTAAAATAAGTCAAACCTGCTGCACCAGAGTTTATATATTGTCTTGAATTAAAAAAAAAAACATTTTAAATAAATAAAATAATAATTATTTTAATAAAAAATGCTTGAAAATCTCATCAGCTTCAGGCATTCTTTTGAATGGGACTCAAACCCACGACTTTTCGCAATCTGGACGACTACTCTAACCACTGAGTTATCCAGGATCTAACAGGACTGATGAATTTTCAAGCATCATTATGTAGGTAATATACACAAACAGAGAAAAGTCAAAGGGTTCGAGTCCCATGTCCATGGGAAGGAAGGAAGTACATGGGACTGGTTGATTATTGAGAATTGTTCATTTAGAATATTTTCCAATATAACATTATGAATGCAAAATTAATCAAATATTAAAAAAAAACATACGTATTATTCGAAAGCATACGTTTTATATGGACGACCACCGTAGCCAAGTAGTTCGCATGGCGTTTACAGGATGTCGCCATCACTAAGGTCCCGGGTTCCATTTCCGGTTGGATCAATGTAGAAAATGAACTTTTCTATATAGTTTGGGTCTGGATGTTGTGGTACCTTCGTTGTTTCAAATTCGGGTCTGGGTGTTGTATACTCCACAATACGGAGGCTTTAGCTACTCATCTTGGAATTAGAGTAATGTGTGTGATATTTATTGTAATGCCATTTACTACATACCACCTGGTACATTCTTATCATTTGTTTGTAGAATGGTGACATTCGATAAGGGCGTTCTTCTTCCCATGGAAAATACTCATGGTATCTGTAGTAAGGCTTTTCCTCCAGTCTATAATCTGGCGTATCCAACGGACTTGGTACATCTTCCCTAGTACCATTTACCCGCTTGGGAAGTGGTGATGTGTATCTCTCAGGATCTATGTCTGTCTTCTCGTAGTCTGCGACGTACCAGTACCAATCATAGTAGGCCCACTTCGGTATGAAAGCGTGTACTAAAGCCAAACATTGTAACCTGTTTAGTATATAAAATTCAATCATCATTATTCTATTCAACGTGATAATAAAATTTTATTAAAACGGCCGACCCGTATGTTTTCAATACACTACCAACTAAATCAAATCAACTCAAAATATTTATTGCATACCACGTTACAAACAATGAGATATAATTAAATTATAGGATACATGTGACGCCCTACGAGAGCATTGCAATATGTAAAGAGCTTTAGCAACATGAAAACAAAATAATAACATAATCTTAGGCAAGAACTTATTAAATTGATTTTTGATTAATATTACGAACAATTTAAAATTAAAACGTTTTAAAATTTAGTTATTCATTGTATTTAATTGTGTAAGATTTTCTTAATTTTATATGCGGTTTAGTATATGGTGATATATTTTTATTAACATTGAATGGGCGTTTGATGTAACTTCCGTGGTCCTAGATTACAAATCTTCAGAAGTTGAGGTAAATGAAATTTTCTTAATATATCATAGAGGAACAGTAATTATAAAATTATGGACCAATACTATAAATGGTCATTTAAGTCCGTTGTATACCAATTTTTAAAATTGCTTTTTTCTTCCTCTTTAACCCTCGATTGAGTTGCAGTCGTTAATACCCTACTTTCCTCACATTGGATAGGCCATGACTCTCCATGCTGGCCCAATGCGGATTGGAGGGTATTAACGACTGCAAATGCAGCCGGGACCAACGGCTAAACGTGCCTTCCGAAGCACGGAGTAGCTCGAGATAATAATTTTTTGGTCACCCATCCCTTGCGAAAGCTGCTTGACGACAACGATCGCGGGCCGCAGCGCTTATCCACTATGCCACCGAGCTATCCTCCTTAACTATCCTATCCTATAAAGAAGGCCTAATCCCCTGCAATGGGGACGTAAAACGACCGATGATGATGGAATTGAGCTGATGTTATAATACAGCTAGAAAATTATAATGCGACTTCTATAATTAAAAGAAGCATCGAGTTCATTTAATTTGATATAACAACTGTGGACTGTGCTTCGAGATAATGCCCAAAGTCGGATAATGGAACTGCAAGTTTAGCACGAATAATTTGTTATTAAATAACCGAAACCATCAAAGCCTATATTTATACTAATATTAGAAAGTGATTAAGTTTCTGAGCTTTCTTTGTTTGTAGGGAGTAATCATGATATGCGGCTATTATTTACATGGCCAAAATCGTGTGAAAACAGCCCATGTGTGTGTTATGGCCCAAGTGAAAAATTAGGACATTATTTATAATTCCCGAGCATTATGAAACAAAGATATAAAGGCAAAACAGATTATTATAATTTTTCACACTGCCCCGGGCATCATGAATAATGCCATATGTTGTTCGGACAATGTGATAAAGATTTATTATACATATGACGATCGATAGATACCCTTTGCGATTGTCTTAAATTTCTAACTTATTTGATTATTTTATAGTTTGCAAAATGCCCATTATGAGTGGGCATAATGGGCATTTTTCATAATGTGCATGTATTATTTATAATGCCAAATTAATCACTTTGTCCATGTCATATATATATATATATATAAATTAAATATTACTTTCTCTAGTTGTCCTGTCATTATCATCGTCAGCCCTTTTACGTCCCCACTGTAGAGGCTCAGTTTTCCTTGACCCTACACGCTGACGTAATGCGGATTGGAGGATGTTAATGACTGCAAATGCAACTGAGACTAACGTGCTTTTCGAAATGATAATTTTTGGTTACCCATCCCGTAACCAACCCTTGAGAAAGTTGCTCACTCAGTAGTCCAGTCAGTGAAGTCAAAATACAGAGACACTAATTTCATGATTTTGCCAAACAGTATGAATTGAATAAAATTTTCCGACTTAGGGTCTATCTGATCTACCCACCCCCTACTATTTACATAAATTAAATCATTGTTTGGAAATTATACCCAGTATCAGTTATTATTGTACTTTCTTCATCTTGAGCAAGAAACTCTTGTTAGTATCCGACTCGATCATAACGACACAACCAACCAAGTATGACGTGCCACAACAAAACGTCCGTCGAGCTGCCGAAACATGCCCTTTTATAACTTACCGTTTAGAGCGGGACATCAGTTAGCGTCAGCCCTTAGTCAAAAAAAAATCAAATTCCTTGATACATTAATTTGGGCTAGTCGCTGATCGTCAGTTAGGGAGCTTTAATTTTGAAACATTATAATCATTCAAAAATTTAAACAGTTGGCTCGAGAGGACAAGTACTTTTATACAGTTAAAAATTAATTACTTAAAGATATTCTTAATGAAAAAGGGCTTAAAAATCCACTTTGTCACTGGACTCTGAGATGTGACAAAGTGGATTGAGTTTTTAAGCATTCTTCATTAAGAATATTCTTGAATATAGCATTGTGAATACGAAATTGATCAAACATAATAAATGAATTACTTACCATAACAATACACTATAGGAGATCTCCATGTTTTAGTGAAAACTAAATGAAAACAATCGGGTAAATGCATTTATACCCCGCCTTGTGTATATTCCTTGGTGGTAACGTAGAGTTGCCATTGTACTATATCAATTTACCAGTTTAACTTCAAAATGTAATACGTATTAAATTATTTGGTATACCCAATTTTATGTTGAATAATTACCGAACTTAAAGTTAGAGTTCGAGAATCCCAAGTAGCACAAAAACTCTGTAGTATTGTAATTCCCCACATTATTACTTCCCAATGAGTTATCAAAGACACTCGTTATGGGAATGACTCGCAACTTCCCCTTGTCTATCAAAGATTTCATACAAGTTTTCATAAAAATTTTGATTTTATTATTTACACGATATATTTAGATGTTAATAATAAGGTAAGGTGATACCTACGTGAATCCAGTGTGTGTGTGTTTGTGTGTGAGGTTGTGTGTGTGTGTGTGTTTACGCAAATGTTTTACATATATTGTGTTAGCTTATCCCGATAAGTCATTTTTCTATGTCTTCATAGGTTAAGCTTTTTAGCCAATTACAAATGGATACATCTTAAGTATACGGTTTGTTTTATTATATACATACACAGATTGAAAATTATACTGACATCTAGCAAAATCTAACAAAAACTGTGCGAATAGAATGTGAGTGAGCAACAATATCTTTAATACGCTTGTTCTCTACACTTTGGTCATATGTTAGTGATTTATGATACTTTAGGATTTAAGCTAATAAATAAAGCTTTCTCACTGTTAAAAGTCCGCTATATTTGTAAAGGCTCTCCTTGGGGAACCTATACGGCTTAGAGTACATCTCCTTTATAAGTGCTCTCTGAGCTCTTTCGATATCGAGGAAGTGTGTTTTGTTTTGCAAGCAACCCCCCCCCCCCCCCCCCCACACTATAATGCAATAATTTATGATCGACTGTGCTAGAGCGACATATATTTTATTTATTATCTTTTTTGTTGCGATGTGTCTTAAAGACTTAAATATCCACGTCAATTTTCTAACCCTATCAATTGTTATTTCAATATGGGAATGCCAGTTTAGTCTCTGGTCCACCATAATTCCTAGATACTTCGCATGGGTGACCTTTTTGAGTACTGAGCAGTTATTGCAGTTGATTTTCATGTCAATTTATGTATGTTTACTTGTAAATTATTATGTAAAATGGGTGAGTATAAAGTTTTATTAATTTGTTATTTTAACTTGACAATAAGCTGTTTACCTACCTAATTAAAATTTTTGGATTTTATTTTCAAGCATATATTTAATTTTTGTTGACTTAATAAAGATAAATTGGTATTGTGAAATAAAAGTTGAATATACAAGATCTAAGTTCTTGAACTAACTCTACCTTTTACTTCAAGAACTTAACTTTTAAAGAAAATGAACTTTATGTGTTTAATTGTCATGGTAATATATTTTTTTAAATACAACTCTAGTTACCAGAAAACCAAACTACTGCTTTAATACGTTAGGCAAAATTTTTGTTCTGCACTGAGAAGGAGTTGCAACGCTTAAGTCCCCCTACTAAACCTTTCCCTCAAACAGACACACACTTGCAAAAGCTAAAGATCTATCTTAGCATTTTTTTATTATTATTATAGTAAAAGTTGAGCCAATGCAGTATAAACATTTCCTGCTTCTCTTTCTTAAAAATAAGCTCTACTTTAATGGTATTTCTCTGGAAATGTTGAGCGCTGGTGACCTTTTCATACAGGTGTGTCGGGTTCGATGCTTGAACGAATTAATGAAAGGCTGAATAAGCTTGAGAATTTATTTATTTTATGGTAAATAAGTAAATGGTAAATAAAAAAACTGTAACAAACAAAAAAAACCAAAATAAAAAACTGTTCATATGTTTAAATAAATATAAAATTCAAATACTAAATAGAACAAATAGATACCCCTTTTGGCTTCCATTTTTCATTTCTATTAATCATGATAACTTTATTATTATAATATTGTATATTTAAATTTATACGATTTATAATAACATGTACACGACAGAAGATTTTTTTACCAACTGACATTCATAAAGAGCATATTTGATTACAAAAGATGAATTTGAACAAAAAAAAAAATGAAATGATGTTGAATATCAAAGACAAAAATTTTGCAAGCTGAAACCTAGGAAAAATAAACGGTGGTACGGCACACCGTTACACAGGTGTACATCTAACCTCTTTCTTGCTTGTATTTGAAATGTTCAAGTTATAAGTAACTGTAAGAATTTACCCTAAAATTTGAGAAAACGGTTTTTACATGGTATGGTAACACACAAAAAGATTGTTTATACTCTCAGGGTGCCCTTGTTTTCAAAAACATATATTTACGTGGGTTTGACATACGATTGGAATTTTATCATTGTTCACTTTGTTGACTTCGATTTGCTTTGCTTATTAGGGTTCGATACATTGAAAGGAAATTCGATCGAATATTTGTCTTTTAGTCCGTATTAGTAGTAAATAACGTGAGCATAGAAGAACTTAGAAACTACTCTATTGAATGGCTTGTGGTGATTTTGTAAGTCAATGATCTAAAGATATAAGTGTTACATAAAAATTACTATAAAAAAAAATAAAAAAAAGATTTTGAAAACTATATCGTTTGATTGTAATATCTAAAAGATCATTGTCCTGGTCAATCAGTACATAATTGGACATGATCGTAGAGAGGTCGTCGAAAGGTACATTCATATAATTACGTAAAGGTGTACTATGAAATGATACACGAAAAACGGTATTTTTGTAATTGCTCCCCAGAGTAACGTAGTATACGCAGAAAATGTCGCGGATAAAAGCTAGTATACAATATGGAACTAAACAACATACATCCATCTCGTCTCCTAAACTTAATATTCAGAAAAAAATAATATAAGATATTTACTTATCAGAACTTTTATCAATTTAAAGTTTGTACGGAACTCTCAGTGAGCAAGTCCGACTTTTTTTCTTGCAACAGCTTCATTACTTCTCAGAAGTCAGAATCAGAGGTACCTACTGTTTTGCTATATACCTTCGCAGAGTTGCTGCGCTGTTTAATCCGCTGCAACAGACTGACGTATGCGTGCGTGATGACGTAGTTGATGTGTGTGTACTGTAGTCTGGTCGAATGTGTCGTTTGTGCTATTCAGCGGTTCGCAAACTTTTTTGGTAAAGCAAAACACATTATAAAACAAAACTTACTTTTTAAGTGTACCAACTAATTACTACTACTTTTACGGTGAGATGCACAAATGTCCATTAAGGTTTAACGACGATTTTAAGCACTAGTGCACGTTCTAAATATGTAAATTTATATGTGTAATATACTATTAAACTAATGAAAATTGCAATGTACGTTTGTGCAACTGGCTGTTAGTGTTTTACTTCTCTTTTAAACCCATTAGTGGCATGTATAAAATTGACTTTAAATTATGTTTATAATTTGCCAACACCAGATGCCTCTTGCATCAGTTTGCTGACTGTGACGCCAAAACAGTTATTATGTTTATCAATTCCAGGGCAGTAGTCAGTGGTGCTATTAGTCGTAAAATGATCCTTCGCATATTGGATATCCTGATTATCCTGTTATGTCCAATATCATAAATTTATAAATATCTTTCATACATGCAGGGAATATGTACATATTATATCTTAAAAAAGAAATCCAAGCTTTTGGAAAAATATCCCCATATCAAGCCTTCCTTTTCTTTCTAAAATTCCTAAAAACTTGTCTGTCTTCAAAATCCCCTGTGCAGCCCCAGTCAATCTGGTTTTCGTACAGGCAACGATGCACCACTATTACTAATACTTCTTCACTAGTGAAAATAACAAATGACAATCGGCATGGCATGGAAGATTGCTAAATTAGTGGTTTGGATTGAAGGCTTTGCCCGATGTCAGCATTGCTTTCAACTATTTTAACTTGTACATATTATTTTCCTTCTAATATATATCCCTCTCGTTATTGTATAGGTGCTCTCTCCCTTTAATCCTTTATTTATATATTTCTATCTACTACTATTTTAGTTACCTGGAAGATATTGGCGCAAAACATAACGGCGATGTATGTTTTTATATGTGTGTTCATCTTTTTTTACGCCAATTGTTGACCGATTTTTAAAATTCTTTTTTGTTAGTTTTATCAAAAATTTTATCAAAATCAAATCAGTAGTTTTTCTTTTGTAATAAAACAAAATACACTTTTCACTAGATATCAACTAAATATGTAGATGATACATAATGTATGTTTATTTCAGCTAAAAGCAAAATGTAACGTATTTCGAATTTATTCAAAATCCGAAAGAAGGATTTTCTATGATAAAGGAGTTTGTATATATTTTTTATGAAATTAGGTATGATTATCGATTTCTTCTTGAATTGTGACCCGAATTATATCAAACTAGCTGTTTCCGTTATGTAGCGTAACGATTTTGAAAGACTTTTATAAAACGGTCCAATAGCTGCGGAGAATATTCAATACAAAACAAACAAGAGATCAAATATTTTCTCTTTATATTATTATTGGTAAAAATTATGTAGAGCAAATAAACAAAATCTTCTTTTCCAAGACTTTCAATATGTTGAATATTTTTATTTACATAAATATTTCATATTTGTTGTGTTATTTTTCTCACACGTAAATATACAGTGGATAGCGCCACCAGTGACACGAAACGGAACTACATACGAGGTGGCCAGCCATATTATTTATCAATTTTTAAAGTATGAAATCGGTTCTATTTGTTTTTCTTTTTGTAATGTGTCATGTTTAAGTACGTTATATTATTATTTATATTATATTAGGTCCTTACATATAAAAATTGGTGTTTGGTAAGGGAGGAACAAAAGTCGAATATTTTTTAAGAGCCATATGACAAATTTTCACTCTGGGAGATTAGGTATTTTGAAACGTTCCGAGTTCTCGACAACTTGTTCAAGGTCACGAGTCCATAATACTGTGTTGAAACTACGACCAAGCTATTTTGATACTTTTCCCAATTTTTGTACGGAATATTTTCGTTATCCATAGGAAACATGATTTTTCTTTTTTTGGCATGATCCATTCTGAAACAGGGACTGTTTCCTGTTTTGAAAAGTAGTAAATTAGAATTATATTAAACTAATTAGGAGAAACAGAAGAAAAAAAAATGAATGCCGCCTAACGAAACACAAATACATGTGTAAATGGCTGTATAAATTTGAATTTGGAATTTTCAATCAAGGAGGAGAAATTTGTGAATAAAGTGGCCAGTACGACAAAACGCCAATTTAATATCTATGGACCGAATATAAAAAAAATTATTATTATAGGTAGGAAACATGTAGCACCCAAAAAAACACTATTTTTATAAACTTTTTTTTTTAATTTCTAAATATACAACCATCGGTATCATCAGTAATTAGGCAAGTCACTACCTAATTCCAAAAATGGTTCACCGAACTCCCAATTCCAATATAGGTTTTCTGGATTTTTACATTCCAACGTCCAACCCTTGGTAACAAAAAATCTATAGTCCAGAAATTCGTATTGAAGATAGCCCATGTAAGAATCGTAAAGGAAATCCAGCACTGAATGTGTATCTAGAACGGTAAAATAATGTACCATGTCTATCGTTCTTAGTTTCATTGACAATGAATTCATACCAATCAAACCATCGTACACCCAACTATTTCCTTCCACTGCCCGATGCATATTCATACCCTGGTCCAAGCCTAATGGGGCCCAAGTGCTACTTACACAATGGAACCATCCCCATTCAGTCTGAAATGATATAAATTGTTAACTAATTATCATTTCAAGGAATAAGTTATAATCTAAATATCATTATTAAATAAATCAAACAGCAAATTCAAACATTTAATGAATAGTGCGCGTGAAAATATAAGAAACTAGCTTTCCGCCAGCGGCTTTGCCCGCGTGTTGAATTATACATGAGCCGCGCGGGTACCTTACTCATAGATCTAACACGCACGCCCACCCCTGCCTTGGTGACGCCTACTTTGCAACGGGCCGTGCAGCAGAATTATTATTTATGTATTTTAATTTCGCCATAACTTCAAAACCAAACGTCAAATTTTAATCATTCAAAGACCAAATATTATCTACATAAATTGTCCTTAGTGATGAAATAATTTATTTTGATAAAGATTAATAGCATGAGTAAAATAAACGCGTTTAAATGCAGTCCAAAAAAAGTTAAGATTTTAAATAAAAAAATGGTTGTTGTGCCTCACTCGGTAGGTATAATGTATCGCGGACTTTTTTGTAGGTATTTATAAGATCTACAATTAATTAGAACATTTTATGGTTCTATCTTCTATACACCTTGTGTCCGAAAAACCCAAATATCTTACGGAACCCAATCTTTTTTCAAAATAAAATACAGCCTATGTTACTCGTGGACGTGGATAATGTAGCTTTCGAATGGTGAAATAATTTTTAAAATCGGTCCAGAATTTTTTGAGCCTATCATTATTACAAACAAACAAAGTTTTCCTCATTGGAAATTAGTATAAAACATGTTTATTCAAATAAACTTCTTTAAAGTGCTTTTGAAGTCCAGGACGTCTTTTAGCTGATAAGAAGAACAAGAAAAAAGCACGACTCGCTTTAAAAGAAGTAACCACATTCACAAAAACCATGTCACTATCAGGTCAAATATAAATAAGAAATATCATTTGTTATAAAATAAGTCGCCCTTTGTACTAATACTATATAGAAGTATAGTCTCTTACTTTGTTTGTAGGGGGTAATGCTAGGAAATACTGATCCTATCATAAAACTCTTTCACTTATGGGAAGCTACTTTACTTGCGGGTGACGTGAGCTATAATTTTCGCGAGAAAAGTCGCGGTAAAATAACTTGTATCTTAGAAAATAAAAAACGGCATAATAAAAATAAAACAAACTTTTGGGCATGGTTGAACATGCTTCCTTGTCCTTACAGCGTATTTCACCCAAGGCAAAGGATTTCTATGAAAAGCTTTTATGAACTGGTAACCTACTAATAAGGCTAGTTCATCAGGCGTAGGAGTCGGTGGAAGGGTTTGCCACCTAAAACCAAAGATAAATATATTTTAACATTTATGTTTACACTATTTATACTGTCTATTAATCGTTGTGCATCGTCGGCACAACCATTGAATTAACACAAAAAAATGCTTTGTAACACTGTGAATATTATCGAATTCTGTGAACATTATTAACAATTATACAGTTTCTTTATTGTGAAAAATAATTATAAAAAAGAAATATTGAGGGCGTTTATAATCTTAAATCTTAATTTTAAAAGGGCAGACGAAATGATTGACAATATCCTAGTCATTGCACATCTCTGAGAAGTTGTATTTGGGGGCTAGGTATGGAGCGGTTCTGATCCCGTGCCAAAGTGAGGGTTCATCGGAGGGGTTGAGTGCCCACTAAACTTCTGCCACTAACCCATGTTTTGACTATCCGCGATCATGTCTTGTCGTGAACTTATACATAAACATTATAAATTTCAATGGAGATAATACCAATGAGAACTTCCTCTCGAACAAGTGTAAGCCGCGCCGGTGCCAAAGAGCCAAGTTCCCCCATACATTCTATGGGTCGTTGTCCAAAGCGAAAGATCGTGCATTATTGGTAATGGATGCGACCTGTTCACGTTCTTCGGAAACACATACTGAAAACATAGTTAAAGATCTATATGTGTCACAGTAAAATAGGTAAATCCGTAATATGCTGTGCGCTTTTCATTATTGACCACATTCGCGTTTAGGTTGTTATTTTAATCATCCCTGCTACTAAATAACATTTTTTTTTTCATCATCCGAATAATAATTTTCTGCCAATAAGTGGCTTTTTAATTGAAAAAATAACTTAAACTCATAAATTTGTCTTTGAACACCTACACCGTAAATTAAATCTGAACAATCAATGGACGATAAACATAATATAAAATCGAATTTAACAAACTTCCTGAAGTCAAATTCAATAAATTATTTTTTTACTTGAATTGCTTCTTAAGCGAGCCGCTTTTTATATTCTAAGTAGTACACTGTAGATTTTCAACGTACAAATGACTCGTAGTCGACTCGTAGGTTAAGTAAATTGTATCTTTGAATCTTGAACTTATCAACTCAACAGGTTCGATTGATTTCATTATTATATAACAGTCCATTGAAGAGAACGATAAGAATAAAAGCAGAAGAAGACATAATTTAAGGAAAACATAAATTATCATTAGTTGAGTGAAACAATTATAAAATTATATTTACATTTGGATGATATTGTATTCGTGCGGGCGTTACGTACATAGAGCTGTTAAACATATCGGATGCGATGTCGTACCAGACTCCTAAAATATCTTCTAAGTGTCTGTGAAAAAATAAGAATGAATGAATGCATTCTTTATCGACTATTACACAAACTTTTTTTTTTGACGCTGAGAAATGCGTTGCGCATACCCGCTTCACCCTGCGCGGGCTCCACGGGTGATGTGGGACTCCTCCTGTGGCCCCACCCCCGAAGGGGCTAGACAAGAAATAGAAGTTTACCCACTAAAACTCAGCGATGTCCCTCTCATGGAAGGCGATGCGCGTGATCGGCCCGAAGGCCATACACCGCGCGGTTCGCCCCCATTTCGGCCCGCCCTGAAAAAGACAGGTCCCTCTGCGGGTTGGGGATACGCCTCGAGACATTCAAGACGCACCCCCACGACGAGGCAGGAGCGTGCGATGCCGACCGGTGCGCGAACCGGCCAGCTGCCCCTGACTAGAGACCAGAGATGCGCAACTGTGTAATCTCCGGTCCCCTACCCATCGTGTTGAGAGGATCCACACAGGCTTAAGCCCTTATCGTGGATCCCCTCCCCCGTAGGTCGATGCGCCACAGAAGACCAGCCTCATCACTCCCTGTATCAGCCCCGGAGGGCAGACAGGGAGCGTCCAGCCGGTCGACGGGTCGCACCCCCTTTCATCGCGCCGCGGCTACGGCCCTACCGAGGTCCCGGCGCCGCACCAGTCATCGAGCAAGCACAGCAGGTAAGTACCCAGGTAAGTACCCACTATACTACTCTAGACTATTACACAACCTAATTAACATGAAAAATTAGAAAGTCTAGTGCTAGTTGAAAAGTCTGTAGTCTACAATCGGTAGCGTTATCGCTAAAGAGTAATTTATTCTCGCTACAGAAGATTACGCTAAATTTAACTTATTAATAGATAGTATTTTACACGTTGTGTATATTCAGACATACATATATAAATACAGTCATGCATATATCATATATATCAGAAATGTACCTAAAGTGATAATAATGCCATTTTACCTTTATTTCTTTGTCATTGTATTCTACAAGCAGACAGCCTGGCTTAATTTTCTAAGTTTAAAATCTATCACAATCCCTTCAATATCACATTGAAAGATCACAAACCTCATGCTACAGCTATTTGATAGTTGTAATATTCTATATATTAGATATTGTTAATTTAACGCTATTTATAATAAGGTATTTAATTAAGCGAAAAATACTTCAAACCGATTTGGTAATGTCAAACGAGACAGTTGAATGCTAACTATAGTCTTTCGACGGGTTATTCGTTCCTAACGACTTTAAAAATTACATAATTCGTCATCGTAATCGTTATCATAATCGCTATATATTTGCAGAATTTATGACTTTTCAAGGAAATTTGTAGGGTATGTACATTGGCATCTGCAGTTTAGTTTTGCGATAATCTCTCATGAACTGAAAACCTTTCAATCGGCTGGATCGCTCACCTAAAACTTTCAAAAAGTCCCTATATTTATATCCCTAAATTTTACCCAGGCACTTACTTTTCACAAGTTCCCGATAACACCCACCCGCAAAAACTTCAATGATTCTTATTTAATGAAGTTTTTGCATTATTTAATGAAGTTCTTGCGGGTGGGTGATAAATGCACTTACAACAACGCCGAAATATTGGGAACTTGAGAAATATTTATACTAGCAACCCTTTCACAATAATTCTAATGTTAATTAATGATTATAAAGTTTTAATAACGTAAAAAAAACCCACATAAAATGTCTTCTTTTCCTCAATATCAACTCTGTTGACGTAGCTGTAGTTAGCACATGTCTTCTCGTCAGCACAGCACACGTGGCCAAAACCTTCAATCTCTTGAAAACTGTAGTGCATGTACAGCCCATATTGTGTGGATTATCCTTAAAATAAATATTCAATCAATAATATGCCTTGTACCTAAACCTTCTATTACATCATAACCTTAGTACTTTTAAAAATTTGCAGTTTTTCTGAAAAAATAATTGCAACGCTATATTAGATAAATGAATTCTTGGGTCTATAAAGATGTTTAAATTTTATCAATAGATCAACCATTGCATTCAATCAAAAATGCACTGAACGTTCAATACTGTATTGAACGTTAAATGAGTTTGATTAAATCCAATGGGTTGTCCATTGTCGGAGAGGAAGACAGGGACATACACACTACGCGGGTCTAGTGTGTTCGAGGTAATAAATTTTTGGTATCCCAATTTGTAACTGGCCCTTGCGAAAGTTGCTTAATAACTATGTCGTAGACCGAGCGTGCTAACCACTGCACTATTTAGAGATATATAATTCATAAAATGAATTAATGTTCAAAATTTTATAAATAGATCAATCAGTATTTGTTATAAAATTAGTTTAAAATTATTTATATATATAACATAATTTTCATATCTTATATTACACACCCGTGTTTCCATCCTTATCATTTGTTTGTAGAAAGGTGACATCCGATAAGGGCGCTCCTCTTCGTATGTATAATAATGATAAAACCTGTAGTAAGGTTTCTCCTCCAGTCTAAAATCTGGTGTTTCCAATGGACTTGGTACATCTTCTCTGGTACCGTTTACTCTCGTGGGAAGCGGTGATGTGTATCTTTCAGGATCTATTTCTGTCTTCTCGTAGTCTGCGACGTACCAGTACCAATCGTAGTAGCTCCATTTGGGTATGAAGGTGTGTACTACAGCCAAACATTGTAGCCTGTTCAAATAAAAAAGATTGTTGTTTATTCTGTTTAAAGTGGGGTCATAGTTCATCGAATTCTCCATCCTTACAAAGACTATAATTATTATTCTTTATTATAATATCATTGATTTAAAAAAAAAATATAAGTATTCTATAAGTATTATTATAAATAAAATTATAGGCATTCAGAAATTCCTTTTTTTTAAGTTAAATTTGGACTTGACTAAATAAAATTCTCATTGCAATGGGGGGACGGTTCTGTGAAATAATTAAACTTGAGAAAAGCTTATGAACTGATTATGAGCAAAGAAACGAGAGAATTCACATTGGGGCATACGACAAAATTGTCTATATTGCACAACCTTGGGGGTTACCATCACCTCCCATAGCAATGTTAAATCCGTTCACCAGAACAGTGCTTTAAGGTACAATAGCGGTGTCCCGCTCACTTTATGGATTAAACATTGCAATGAGAGCTCAATATTAGGCTCTCATTGCAATTGCCTAGCTGGCTTTTCTTGCAATGTTGCCACTAATTATAGAAAAATATTAGCCATTTAGAAGACTCTTTAGTAAACTGTTGTAGTTTATGTGGATTAAAACTTCCAAACCACAATATTCAATTGTACCGTATTTTTTTTAAAGATTATTTCGATCTTTACATGTAATTTATTTGGAGATGTATATATAACTTAGATGGCAATGCGATATTAATAGGAAATAGGGCTGATCATTGGATCAGCTTCACCATTGGGTGAAGTTGAAAAATAGTATCGGGACCTCTGTAATTAAAAGAAAAGCAATTCGATTTAGTTTGGGATTATTTATTATTATATAATATTTTTTATTGAGATAGCGTCCAGGTTCCGATAATGTAACTGGAAGTTGACTTTGGTATCTTTGTAATTAAATAATCTAACTCTTTCAAGTTGGCAACCCTTAGTAATTTTCAACAAAAACTTTTTAAATCAAATCTATTTATTACCTTAGGTAGTCTACACACTGAAAAAAATATAGCAATTATTCATAATTTGCTAAACAGTACGAAACTTATCAGAAAGGGTCAACTTAACTTATACTTGAATCAAGGTAGGTACTTGGCAAACTTATTCGTATTATTTTATTTTTCATTACCGAATTAAAAAAGTGATAAAAATGGTTATCTCAAAGGCGACTTATTCAAGAAACTTCTTTTGAACTCGGACGGAGGTTTTCTGCAGATTATTAATTAATTATTTTTTTTTTTATATTAAAGTATAGAAATTACTTAAAAAATCAACAAAGCGGACCTATAAACTTCCAAAGTTTCAATCTCTGTTTAAACCCCTTAGTTATCTATCCATAACCCAAAAATTCCCAAAAAAATACTGCCTTTTCCAAATTTGATTTTCTGACTATTCTAGGATTATTCTAATCGGTGGCTTAAAAAATAAATATCTTTATAACTTACCATAACACTACACTATAAAACGAGATGGCCATGTTTTGGTGAAAACTAAATGAGAATAGTCAGGCATATCAGCATTTATAACCATTTATAGTTGACTTGTGTATATTCCTTAGCTGTATCATAAAGTTGCCATTGTACTATAAAAATTTACCCATTTCAAAGTAAAAAGTAATACCTACGTTTTTAATGATTTGCGATTCCTATTTATATATTCAAAAATTGCTCAAAATATCATAACATTACTTTTACATTAACGCATGCATTTTGTAGTTAATACTCGAAAAAATTACCATTCAGTAAAATAACAGACCGAACAAAACGAGGATTTCAATCACAGGTGCAAGCTAACTTCATTCCATTCCAGGTTATCTGCCTGGCTCTCAATAGCACAAATGCCCCTGCGAGTAAAGAGAGTTAGAAATTCTTACCTAATCCAGAAAATTAACTATAGCAATATCTCAAGCTATCACGAGGATCTAGACTACATGAACAGTGTATATACGGAGCATTACATTAATCCGAGTCTATTTAATAGGAGTTGATAGTGACAAATGGCGTGAAAATGGTAAATCTTGGTATGTTATCCTTAGAGTTACTCAATCCTGGCAAATACGCCAATTCGAGTAATCAAATTGAATCATATTACATAATATGTTTAAAATGATTCACTCTGATTACTCGAATCGAATTATTTTAAATAATGAGATGAATCGTTTTAAATAATGAGTTAAATCTAATATAAATGTCGGAATAATTATTTGAGAAAGAGAAAGGGAGATATAATATATAAAATAGATTCGTGTATTTAACTTTAGATGGATGATCATGTCACTCATGTTCGTAGATTTTAATACCATAAATCATACTATGTTAATATGAGTTACCGTTAAATTTCGGAGAACAGATTTTCAGAATATGGCAACACAAATGAAGAAGATTGTTTGTATTCTTGAGTAAATTGTTTTCAAAACTAGATATTTGCGTGATTTTGGCGTACAATTAGAATTTTGTCATTGTTATATCCACTTTATTGACTTAGATTGGGTTTGCTTGTTAGGGTTCTGTAATTAACAAGGTACATTAGAAACCTCATATTTAGGATCACTCACATCAGCCTTTTCGTCTCTACGCCCATCTTGTTTGTCACTATTTTTATGATCCTAAACTACGGGTCTGATAAGTTGAAATTTATTACACTTTACAAGTCAGTGTACAGTTCCAAAGACAGGTAGATAAACACTTTGTTGCACATATAAAAATAACAATTTAATTAACGGAGCATTGTATGTGTAAAATAAATAAAAACAAAAATGTAAACAAAATATTTTTAATTTGTGGAGCACTTTTGGGATGTTATTAGAACCTTTTAGAAAGTGTAGCGAACTGTATGCTTTTTGGGTATATATAAAACAAATATTTATAATCAATACACGATAATTTTAATTAAGCATGAACTGTCAACAGCTATAATAGTATTCTACATCTTTAGAGTTTTTACTTCATCGGAATTCTAATTTATTATTGATTTAAAATAATTCATTAATACACTCAAGTAATTATTTCTACAAGACTAAATACCAGCGTAAGCGTATCTATAGTCGTGTCATGTCACACAGCAGAGTTTCAATTAGGTATCGGCTACCGCTTGTTCGCTTTATAGTTCCGCATGTAGCGTCATTGGTATTTGGTATCATTAGATAAGATGCTATAAGGATCTTTTCCCAGTACATAGAATAGGTGGACAGGGTTACCGCATTTATTATAATAATTCTTATACATAAAATTTTAACAAAGAAGAACTTATAATTTTGTATGGAACCCGCACTGAAGTCGTAGCATTTTAAAACTATGTTGCTTATTTTGCTTTTCTATGACTGTTTTGTGTTAATATCATTGTATGCCTATCAGTTTATCAAGCAAATAAATGTATTAGTTCGTCTAATAATTAGTTGCATTTCTAAAACTCTAACATTGTGTGGTGCATGGAGTAAGTTCATTTGGCCTTTGGGATATTATTTATTTGCAATGAGGAAGTATTAAAAAAAATAGTTCCCAAAATCAAACTAGATGCCACTACGGTACTTTCTTTATTTCTCCATGACAACCCGTCCGGTTTTCTTTTATGTATAAAAGTAAATTGATTTTCAAAAATCAATGAACAACCTATATTCTATTTGTGCTTTTTAGTATTAGTATTAATATTTAAGTTTCGAACTTTGCAAATTTCAGTTTAATAATATGCTATGAGCCAGTTGCACAAACGTTCATTAATATTTTCATTAGTTTAAAGCGACATTACCCATACATTTTGGACATTCACTAGAGACTTTTGTGCAACTGACCGTATGTGATTTAAATGGAATGAAAATGACTATCTTTGGTCCATTCATTTCCTGCAAAAATCAACTTTTGGTAGAGTCGCTGTCTAGTGAGGTGCTTTTAGTGCTTTCTTTATACCCTTATCCCCTTATCTGTTGTTTGATTATGAGAGAGCTTATATGGAAGATAAAATATGAGATTAATTATTTAGATAGAACCAGGTTGTCTAACTGAATCAGGACTCATCACGGAGAAATAAAATTAACTGATCGTAATTTTTTTATCAATTCAATTCATCTGGTTTTAGACTCAGATTAAACCTCTCAGATTGTATGATAACTATAAATAACCTGGTAAGAATTTTAACATTTTTAGTTTATTTTAAAATTTGAATAGTAGAAAATTTCTAATTTACACACTTTAATGTTGGTTAAGTCACTTTCATTCAGACATTGTATTGTATTAATACGAACTTCAAAAATAATAAAAAAAAATCATCGGTCGCTTATGTATTTACAGTGAAATCATGAAATAATTATAAGAAATACATGTAATGTTTAGTGAGAAAAGCGCAAGAAAAAAAAATGAAACCACAAACCACAAAGGAGTTCGTGCTTCAACCAACAAACACCAACATCTATATACTCGTATATATCGCCAGGTATATATGTATGTAGTAAGCGCATAACCAAACGACGCGACGGCACATATTGAATAAATATATTTTGTGTGTTACTTATTGTCAGGTCAAGGTTTTTTTTGTATATAAAACGATATTATTTATAAATATGGTGGTATGGAGTTCACCGAGTCAGCTAGTATTTCTTATATATAATCAATATTATTGTCTTTTTAAGTTTACAACTTTTTGTAAGAAAGAGACTCAATATTTTACAAATGCTGCCAATTTAGCAAAGCATTAACGGTTTCTTTAGTTCTTTCCTTTCAAGTTTTCTAATCAAGATCTTTGTAGTTTTGTAAAGTTGGTGAATATTTTGTAAATTATAGACCATAGTTCTGATAACAATACATAACAAATGACGCAAACTAGCTGCTAATTGCTATATAGTGATTGGCAATCTACAACACCGGAGATATCGATAAAACTACTTGCAATATCGATAACTCAAAAAAATAATACTTACCTCAAAAGCAACTTATTCAAGAAAATGCTATTAAAATCGGACGAAAGTTTTCCGTAGGTTATTAATTAAATGATAGGCGCTCGACTTCAATAGCATTTTCTTTAAAAAGTCGCTTTTGAGATAAGTATTATTGAACACTTCTTCAAAGTTTGAAGTCGATTCTACTTTTTTTTAAGTTTTTATCATATGCTTTTAAATGATATTTATATTTTTTATATAACAGGTAACACTTAAAATGCTTTTCTGAAAACCGGCGGATAATACATAAAAAATGTATGATATATATAGGTACATATATATATAACGGCGGGTAGTCAGAACAGGCTATTACGAAGCCCAAATAGATCGTCCATATCGGAGGACTATCTTTAAAATAACACTGCAGGCGTGTATACCAACGTGGATTTGTTCCATTTTATCACTTTTCTTACGAAAATATAACGAGATGAGCGTGATGTCATCTGATGTCTTTACTCCTCGGAAACAGAATGTGTGCCAAATTGGCGGCAACTTGCTTTTAATTAACGAACTGTCAAAGTCAGTGTCACCATTCTAATAAAATTAAGGGTATCGATGATCACGCTCTCTTTACAATCGAGTAATTAAGTAATCGAGTAACTAGCAATTAAAATAAAAGAAACTAAATCAAACGATTTTCGCAATGATGATGCGACATATATATATCAAAAAATATAAAAAGTAAATCTATATAAAAAGATTCCCTTCAGCAATACCCTAAACGGAATGATTGAATAATATTTTTTTAGTTTCTTACTTTATGCTCTCTAGAGGGCGCTGTTGCCGATTTAATGTAATGTTACATAGCCTATAGCAGGTGAAAAACTAAGACTCTTCTGATAATACTTAATTTGTCCAGTTACAATGAGTAGTTTCGAAGTTATAAGGGAACAGATAAACATTCTTACATACACACCGGCCAAAATCTGAGTGTTAAGATTTTGGCTTTATTTAGTTAGGTAAAAAAAATCGGTTGTATAAAGATAGTAATTAAAATTACTACAAATTACAATTACAGAAAAAATATATATTTGCTATTTAAGCCAAACGATAGCACGATCTAACAGAGAAAAACATCATTTATCGATTTCAAAAATCACTATAAGTTTCAATAGTAATGTGAAGACAATCAAAGATATTAGAATGGCCATAATGCAACGTTGCCGCGTTTAGCAAATCTATTTTTAAACACACCGCTGATCCCCATTTTTTGTCAATAACCTAAAATAAAAATAAAACAACTTTTTACTCCAGAAGATGAAAATATCTTAATTTTTTACTGCACGTCAGTTTCGTTATAATATTGGATCTTTTAGATAAGAGAAACGGAATAGTAATTTTATAAAAATAGCTACATTATTATTATTACCCATACTTAGGTTCTATCGATAAATATACAAATTATTGACAACTTCTATCGACAGCAAGATATTTTATCGAAATTTCGACACCATGCTTACAATCAGCCATTATTTCCATTCCATTTTAGTAGCAATAATTCTTTCATTGGTAAGTAATTTATTATATAATTTGAACTAAAAGGAATGTGTTAATTAGTGTTAATTGCAGTTTTAAATTACAATTCTATAATTTTCATATAGGTATCTTTCTTTGAACGATAAAACAAAAGAGTGACAGTGACGAAATCGAGTAGAGAGATAGAAAAGAAAATTGATTACATGTCGAAAATCAATTACTTGCAAACCTTTAACATGATCAAAGTTCTGGGTAGAGTCTTCGGCTACAAAGTCACTCACATTATTACTCTAAAAAAATATAATTACGAGAATTCATAAATGGATTGGTGAATTTTAGGGGTAACTTTGTGCTTTTTTTTTCTATTCATGTTTTGACCTAATCAATAAGCTTACATATATGGTGGAGTTCTCTCATTATCAATAGCAACACATATGGACGTTATATCTTGCAAAAGTTAGTGATTGTAGGTAATATGTTTGTATATTTCGTCGGTTGTAGATAATATGTTTGTATATTCTTGTCACCGAGTTAAGAGCAGATGTGTCGTTGTTAGCACCTGTTTTTACCCGACTGCAATGGAAGGGTTATGTGTTTCACGCGGAAATATTCTGTGGGGTGTTAACTAAATAAGAGACACCCGACTTCAATTGCAATTCAAAAAAAGGATTTTATTTCAGCTATATAGTGATATTGTTTTTTTTTTATTTAGTAGGTAAAACTAAAAATGTTAAATACCTGTATGAATTAAAATATTCAACATAATGAGAGTCTTAAAAAAGGAGATTTTGTTTATTTGCTAGACAATTTTTTTTCAATAATCTATACTCATATTATAAAGAGGAAAGATTTGATTACTTGTTTGTTTGCATTGGATAGGTTCCGAAACTATTAGACTTTTTAAAAGTGTCCATAAAACGCGGGGGACATAGGTTATATATAATTTACCGCGGGTAAACAGCTAATTTGATGAAAATTGGTTCACAATTCAAGAAGAAATCGATGAACGTTCCTAACCTACATTCATAAAAAATATACATACCTACTCGTTGAACATAGAATATCCTCCTTTCGGATTTTGAATGGTTTCAAAATACCCAATCTTTTGTTTTTTGAACTAAACATATCATATAACTATTTATGTGGTATCTGGTGAAAGTGTATTTTGATTTATTACAAAAGGAAAACTCCTTTCTACTACAGCAATCGCTTCGATTTCGATAAAATTTAAAAAAAGGCTTCCTTAGCCCATTAAACTCTCCGATAAAAAATAATTTTGTAAATCAGTCAACCATTGAGTAATCGCGTAACAATCACACAAAAAAATATATATATAGTCGAATTGAGAACCTCCTCCTTTTTGAAGTCGTAAAAATAAAATTTCATTTTTATTTCACAGGTAATCAACGGGGATACTCATAGTAAAAGATACCATATGACGAAACGAGACATCGACGAGAACTTCGAAGTGTTGCTAAATTTATACAAAATTAACCCATTGAGCCAATCGAAGATTTACAAACAGTTTTCTAATCAAATGCTTCTACCGAGCCGGGGTGACAGTCCAGATACCGTCATGCATTTTGATTCAAATGAAAGTACAAGAGAAAGGAAAGCGCGTATAGAGGTGAATCTTAAACAGATAGAAGAAGCGATCCATATGACACAACCCAAACATAACAATTCAAATCTACCCATTTATACCGTGCAGGACAATGAACCAGAATATTTTGATACTAAACTTAAAATAGACATAAATAGATTGAAAGGAACTGCACCTAAACAAGAAGTGGAATCATATAATGACATATTCGGACATATAGGTAGTGACCAAATAAGCAGTCAAATTACTAACGAATATGATAATCGTGCAAAGATAGAAAAAGAATCATTACTGAAAGCTAATCAAACCACACATAGTGAAAATACTGCAGTTATCGACATGAATAGGAATATTACGGTTTTCAATGAGAATTTTAACAAGGTTTTGTCTACTGTAGAGGTTGTAATAATGAGATGAGGATTTAAGGAAAAATAAACAACACTCTTCGTTATGAGAAACTTAATTTAAAGCTTTATTTACAACGTAGTAATAAATAAATAAATAATTTAATTTAATTCGAGGTCCGTATTATTTTAAAGCTTTGGTTAAAATTTTATATTTGCGCATTGTAAGCTAATTCGTGGGCATCTTCATAAGATCGTGCTTGATAAGGACCGTGAGCGTCCCACGCTGGAGCGTGGTGGTCGACATGATGTTCCACATGGTGTTGAGGGTAGTGGATAACTTCATAATTCACAACTTTAGGTTTGGTAAATTTGAAGATGACCATAGCACCTGTGAAATAAAAACAATTGATTACTCGTGACACAATTAGAAATGTTAAATCCTTTTGTAAACTTCTACACACAAATAGTTTCTGCACTTAAACTGTTAAGTATGCACTGATCTATTTATTAATAATGGTGTTGTAATTTTTTACTGGTTTCTATAGGCATATTAATAAGGTAAATGAGATCTAGTAATAAAGTTTACGAATTATTACTTACCAGATAAAACAAGAGAGATAAGGCCAAGAGTGAGAGCCTTCCAGGTCTTCAGAGCGATAAGAGCGAGAGCTAGAGGAACCAGTACTGAAGCCTTGAACTTCAAACCGAGAAGGAAAGGCAGAAGCACCTTCTTGATGAAGCCATGTTCTGCAAAAATAATAATTACACTCTTAATATATTCGTAATTGATTATTTGAAAGCATTAATGAATATTGATTTGTTAATAACTAACTGCTCTTAATCCTCAAAGGTTTGGGCAGCTTGATTTTCTTCTTCCTTCCCTCAAACTCTTCAACTTCTTCTTCACCATCAAGGGGCATATTCAATTCTGATGGAAGATCGGTCAAAAGCGATCTTGGCACATATTCTGATGCAGCACTATTTGTAATATCTTCAGGAACTTTCACTTTGACCGCATGTGATTGTATAAAACGATCCACTTGATCCACTATTTCAACAGCTGGATTTTTGGCACTTCTTGGGTCGACGTTAGCATCATCTTCGATTGTCGCCGTTCTCACGATGGAGAGGTTGTCTGTGATTTTTATCTCGTCATCATTAGCCACAAGCGAAATCCACTGCAGGGCTCTTGGCTTCACACATTCCACGGAATATTGACTCAAACATTCATTATAAATGTTCTTGACTAAATTTGTGGCTGAGTACGATTGTGCACTAGCATAAGCAGCTATCGATAACAGCACTAATAGTTTGGCCATGTTGCACTTTTTTGTTTTCACCATTTTTTTACGGCAGAGGCGACTGACTGCCGTACGATAAACAATCACAATGTATGCCAGGGAAGTTCAGGGCTTACTTTATATACGAGCATTAATACGTGATGTGGTATCAGAATGGGGAGTGTCGCTATCTTCGGCTATATGCCCGCTGTCGTAGGTCTGCAGTACATTTTAATTTTAAAGAGGTGTTAGTATATTGGAAATATATCACCCTGTTACTCTATTTATCTAATGTACTTTGAAAATAATTTTTTTGTAATAGAACTTATAATAGAGCTTAAACATATATTCAAATGTTATATTATTTTGAATTTCTAAGAATAAATAATAAAATTTAATTAAAATAATGGAATATCAATATAAAAACTTTTTTAATTTCAGAAATAAATGATATTCGATGAAGCGGGACAACGAAATATGCACTTAGTATCATCCTGATTTTGTAGTTCATGATAAGGGCAGCATTATATTTGATGATTCATTCACAACAACGTTTTGCTTTATGGTAAATGGTGAGCAAGTAACTAGCTTTATTAGGCCACTACATTTTAATTGCATAGTATTCTCTCTTTTTAAAGGGTAGAGAAAGAGTTAACTTGACTCTAATTCTGATATCAGGAAGTCTGAATTCCCGGATGAAATTTCAATTCTTTTGTCATTTTGAAAAAAATCGAGCAACCTTAAATCTTTTTTCAAAAATTAGTTATATAATAAATAGAAAACATCATTAAATAAATAAGTATGCATATTTTCTGACATAACTTATAAAACATGTATTCAATCAACCAATACAGGTAGGTACCTTATTGGATTAGGAACCTGTGGATTTAAGATAAATATTATATATTAATATTCCAGATATAATAATGGTCAGATTTCAAATGGCAGAGGCCAGTTTGGTATAACTTATTGCTCGTTTTTTGCTATGTAAAATATACCAAAAATTATAGAGGGAGCATATATAAGCATTAAAGGAACACCATTATATTTACATATCTTCTAGACAATAAATAAAATTTCGAGAACCTCCCTCTTTTCTAATAATTTTTTTTTTATTAGAACAATACAAGACTAAGTTTATCCAAAAAGTCAGTTTTTATTACACAAAAAAAAAGTTAATCAAAATTGTTACATATTGGCAAAATATAGCGCAATAGAAATATATAACACATTCATTTGAAATCAAAACATTCGAACTTTATAAGTCGAGTAATTTTACAACAAACTCCAGATTAAGAGAGGTCTGGAACTTACTGACCTAAAAACCCGTTATTCTTAAAATACCGTCGGACATTATTATATATCATTGTAAACTTTACTACTCAGACAATAGGGATTCAAATATATTCTGTTGGTATAGTACCAACTATTTTGACACGATTCATTGATATCCTGCCGGTACTATTTCGTCTTCAACTTGTATGGAAGCATACCATAACTATAAATGAAAGTGATTAATGGAATTTGAAAATAGTTACGGCAGCTAATTAATTGAAGTTGGGATATGAAATAAAATCCACGTCTATAGTGATATTATAAAGATGAAAGATTTGTTTGTTTCAAATCAAATCAATCTTTATTGTTGATCACAGGTTATTTAAAGATATTAGATACAAGGACCGAATAGTTACACTGCGATCTACCTAAAAGACATATAATATTAGTAGGTAAGTAAATGTCAACTAATCTAATTAATAATATGATATGTCAAAATTCAATTAAATTTTAATTAATTAATTAAGTATTTATACAGTTACAAAGTACTATCAGCTAGATACTCGTTTACACTGTAATATGCTTAAGCTACTAATAATTTACAAACTTCTCTTTTAAAAACATAAAAATCATCCAGATTGTGTACAGTTTTTGGTAATTCTATAATTTTTTTTTGGAGGGATACAAAAGATATTTTTATTCAATAGAGCTGTCAGAGGGTACCGTACACAACTTGTCTTAACGATCCAATCTCGTCTTGGTTTCAAATAATTGTTGATTCTATTTGACAAAAACACGAACTTCGAATATATAAATTAGTTTAATAAAATGTCATAACACTTAGTTGAATAAAATATGGCTTACAGGTATCCGTACTCTGTAAATGACGTATGCTCCTAACACATTTTTTTCTGGGCTCTAAAGGCAGTTACAGAATCGGTCGGAAATTTCTTTGTTGGCAACGTAGGCGAAGGTACTGGATTGATTTTAAGCTACATCATATGCGGTCAACATATCGAAGATGAAAACTGGAATGGAAGTTTATATAGGGAATTAAAACGTTACTATACATTGCATACTATTCAATTATCATGTCATGATATGAATCGATATCCAAATAAATAGTACCCTAGGGTAATAGTACCGAAGCCGCTGACGGAAAGCTAAATTAGTATGTAATAAGTCTAATATGCATATAAAGCTCTAAAAGTCACAAAATGGTGCCAATCACAATATAATAAATGTAATTACGAGTATATTATCCTATTTACGGAGCTGAAAATGCAGTTGAAAATAGTATAAAACTTTTTCTTACGAGCTTTTAACTTGCAGTGTTAGTAAGTGTGAGTCAGCTAAGGTAGTATGCAATAAGTCTAATATGCGTGTAAAGCTCTAAAAGTCGCACGATGGTGCCAATTACAATATAATAAGTGTAACATTATCCTATTTACAAATCTAAGCTAAGATAAGATGCAGTTGAAAATAGCATATAACTATTTCTTATGAGCTTTTAACTTGTAGTGTTAGTAAGAGAGGGTCAAATCTTGCAAGGTTTTGACCCAATTGCCGCTATTCGATTGAACTGAAATTTAAGATGCATGCACAAAGTCAACACAAAGTGATAATTTTTTCTTCGAATCAAAACGGGACACTAGTGTTTTACGGGAGGGTAATAAAGTTGTGAATTCTTGTGACTTAAACACCAGTGGTTAAACAAAAAATACATAACCACAAAAAATTAGAAAACAAGTAAATGAATTCCGAATGAATAAAGCTGACCTGTTGATAGAGTTTCATTTATCTTCACAGGATCCTACAGTCTGATGAAACCGGAAGATAGTAAAGGAAGATAGCAAATTAAGTAACGCAACCCTATCCAGTTTGGGTTCCTTTGATTTGTTTAAAAAAAATCTTCAGTCATGAATAATATATATATTTCGCAGCTAACTGGTTAAAACAGCCGTTCAATTGCGCGGCTAGCAATTTAATTGAATGGTGCCATTCAAATGAATGCCTAGTTATTTAGTTGATGACAATACACTATGATATTTGTACCGTTCAGCAAGACGGCTGATTTAAAAGCCGCCAAAACGTTAATTTAGTTTTGTTAGCTTTAAAAAAATATCATGGCCAAAATAGCTTAATTTATTATCTTATCTTATCATTTTAAATTGATATTAACTATTACTAAAAAAATCGCAATAAATACATTGCTTATTCTCATTTTCGATAAATGGCGCTGTGGCCGTCTGAATCGCGGTATAACCTATCTTTGTATAGTTGTATTAGTATTAAGAATTTATTATGAAAGTTTAGGCTTAAGGACGCTTGTGCACTACACTGAATTTTCAGGGCCAGCGGTCCGATTTTTCCGGTCCGGAATGACATGAAAAACCCGGATGAGTAGCTTGTGCACTTGTCCGTTTTTTTCCTGATCGGAGCGGCGCAGTATAGGGCAGCTCTCTTTGAAGCTACACGTCACTTACGCTTGGTACGATGAGATTTTTGGAACGTCGGTAATTACGTTCGATGACGTAGAAAGGTACCTAAATAATGACCTGATCATTTTAGATAAACTATAATAAATTGAGGCAAGACGAAGGCATTTTTTTATTACTATCGGATGACTACTATCAGATGTAAAAACTTATACCCTTACTAATTTAGGGACAGCATTATTCACATACAATAGCTAAAAATATCTGTGACATTAGAATAAAATTACTGATAATGGTCTAGTACTTGATGTTTAAATTTATAAACATGCTATTTTTTTCGAAGTTTTGTAAAAACAACTTTAAGCGATTACAGAGATCGATTAATCGGTGGCGTCATATCGTAAACAAAACGAAATTAGTTCCGTTTAGGCAGAGAATTAATATGCTAAATGAACTTTACGAGATCAGTTGACTGTATTATATATAGGCATAATTTTATACGCGTGGTGTAGTTTCTTTAAGCAGAAATATTTTTTTATTTAGAATACTTCTTTTTTAAATTTATTTATGACACTAACAGTCATTTCAATTTTTATTACAACATAGACTTAAATGCGAAAAGACATTGAGTGTCACTTAATTACTTCTGTTAATCTTCTGTTTATTCTTTATTATTACTTCTGTTATCAAATATTTATCTATACTTATCAATTGTCTAAAAAAAATTTGATAGTGACAAATTTCCAGGCAAACTTTCATTCCCTATTTTTCGCGATAAAATGTAGCCTATGTCCTTTCTTAAAGTTAAGTCTATTTACTATATTAATTTCCATTAAGATGGGTTCAGTTGTTTAGGTGTCTAAGCGTAACAGCACTTATTTATCTTACCTTAAGTTATCAATACTTTTAATACGATTCTAAAATCTAGCTAAGTATCGATACTAGAACCATACGCTGATCAAATTAGAATTATACCGAGTTTTCCAAAGCATATATAGTGATATTTACCAACTATATTAAATCATCTAGTAAAATATAGCATTTAATAATCTACAATAAATATATAAGTTCATTGGAAATTAACAATATCGCCGAAATAAATATCGATTATTTTCTCCCAAGCCTATTCTATATAAATTTTCCGGATCGCAGACACAGCAGTGCACAAGCGTAAACACGTTTTTCATTGCCGCCATCACGGACCTGAAAAAAACGATCCGGAATAGAGAAAAGTAAAATCCCGGACGGTAAAATTCCTAACAGTGCACTGGCTAGGATTACCTATATATGGCCTGACATATCGGGCCTAAAAAAATCGGACCGCCGTACATGAAAATTCAGTGTAGTGCACAAGCGCCCTAACCCACTTGCGTTATGGGTGTGTACGTTAGCTTTCTTTATTGGATAATACGAACTATTAACATCTTTTTGATCATTCCTGTATCAGTCGATTATATCATTTAATTAAAGAGCTAGCCACCCAATTGGTTGGCTGTCTATACCACTTCGCTAAGACATGTATAACAAAAGCTTGTTTTTTAAAAGAAACCAAACATTTCTACAATATCATATTGTAGTATATATGAAATCTATACTAATATCATAAACAGGAAATATTTGATCGGTTGTTTGTATTACTTATAAAACTATAACAGTAAAATTATAAAAGGGAAAGAATTGTTTGTTTGTCTCCATTGAATAGGCTCGTAAACTACTGGACGGATTTTAAAAAACTCACTTACAGAAAGCTACATCATACGTGGGTACGATGTAGCTTTCTACAAGTAAATAATGTCGCGGAAATATAGCTAGTCCTCAAAACAAAGTGAGTGCCAGAACCAAGTTACAATACTACGTTGGCCCTATAACATAAGAGTTAGGGCTCATCAATATGTGGGATATGTTTGTTTAAACAAATATAATTCTATTCCCATAAATTACTTAGAACTAAACGGAGCATCTTTCTTGTACCAGGAATAAAATAATTAAGATCACGTCAATATTTAAAAACATTTTTATGAGTCGTTATTTACTGGAAAATTTTTCAAGTTCCTAACCCTACAAATGCCTGGAATGACGTTTTATCTTGTAACCTTCTTGTTACACATTAAACGAAGGAAAGTGACTTTATCAAGATCAACGTTGCGATCACATTCCTTACGTAATACGGGGCACATTTCATTATATTTGACATTCTGGTCATAGGTATAGTGAAAGATGTCTGCGCAAAACGGATGCATGCGCGCACCTAAAGAATATAAATTAGAACGGACGCACCAAAAACCCATAGATCTATCTTCAGAATCTAATAAGGGCGCCGCTATCACTTGTTTCCTTTTATTAAGATTCAAAATCGTTTGATTTTCTGATATTTTAAATTAGTTCCACTTTCAGACGTCGTCGTATTTATGTTTGCGATTGTCATTCAATGTATTCGTTTGCATCATTTGCTTGTTATTTTGTTATTGATTGTGATGGTTGAGTTAACTAGAGTTGATTGTGTGTTTGTTTTTTAAGTTTATAATCCTTTGTAGAGTATTTACATCAACTTGATTCACTAAATTTGGAACCATGATTTTTGGTCAGTACAGTATTTTCTGAAATAAACTGAGATTATGCGTGGACTATATAATTGTAAGATATTGTATAGCATTATCTGAAGTAAAAAGGCAGGCAAAGCTGTCGTTAATAGTTATAAAGGAAAGATTTTTTGGAAATTCTACAAAAATATTTATATGGAAGAAGAAGAAGAAGGATTTATTATATAGGTAAGACATACATTTATTGAGAGCGTTTGTAGAATTAATACAGGGACAGAGACATTTCGTTTTATTTATGGCCTGTCTAATTGTTATAACATAGTCAGTCAACACAGATATCCCCAGTTTAATATTCAACGTACGGAGCCAGGGAAATCGTCCTGAATAGTTTCCTATGGACAAACGCAGGCGGTTAATCAATAATTGTAGGTGTCGATTCGATTACATTTATACACAAAAATATAAATTAACATTACAACACCACTGTTCGTTCGTGTTGTGGAAATTTGAAAGAAAGTAGTGAACTTTTGGGAGTCTAATTCAATTATATACATACACGTTAATTTAATAGACATTATAATTAATATATCAATTTAATTATGAATCATATTTTTTACATAATCGTAAGTTATTCGAGCTTTGCTTTACCTAATAATAGGAGCCTAGGAACGTGCGAGCCGAAGGTGCGAATTAATACAGAATTTGAAAGTGATGCTTATCACCAAGATGTTCCCTGCACTCCCGTGATACAAACTGTATTTTCTTCTGCAGATGAAATGGATTAAAGTACCATATCAGGTGTATCTTCGATTCCATTATTCCCTTCATCAAATAAACAGTCTTCTTTCAGTCTCTAAACTACACCAACTATCAGTCGAGGACATTACATTACAATTACGAGGGTCAAACTGAAAGTTCTTAGAAAATCAAAAACTGATTACATTAGCCAGTTATTAGTTTTATTATATCTTTTCAAAATATTGTCCATTCACGTCAATACACCGCTGCATGCGATGGAACCACTGGGAAAAGCACTTTGCCCACTCGTCCTTAGGGGTCTCTTCAATGGCATCGCGATACGCAGCCACCGCTTCTTCAGCATTCATAAACCGCTTTCCTTTAAGTTTTTCTTTAATTTTTGGAAATAAATAAAAATCACAAGGCGCGAGGTCGGGGCTATACGGCGGGTGACCCAGTAATTCAACGTTTGATGTCGCCAAATAGTCGATCGTTCGCTTGGCGGTGTGCGACGAGGCGTTGTCGTGGTGAAGGAGGATCCTACTGCGAGGTCGTTTCTCTCGAACTTTTTCCAAGACAAGTGGCAAACAATTGGTAGTGTACCATTCTGCAGAAACTGTTTTTTGATCCTCTAACACAATTGTTGCAAAATGACCTATCCTTCCAAAGAACGAGGCCACCATTTTTTTTCCCGCACTTCGATCTCTCTTCACTTTAGTTGGCAACTCCTCGAAAGGAAACACCCACTGAGCAGATTGTCTTTTGGTTTTAGGATCATAACAGTAAATCCAGCTTTCGTCACCTGTTAGTATGTCGAACACAGCATTTGAGTCACCTCCGTTAAATCTTTCAATCATTTTACGACACCAATCCACACGATGGAATTTTTGAGCCTCAGTCAAATTATGAGGTATCCACCGGGCGCAAAGCTTCCTGACCGCTAAATGTTCGTGGAGGATTTTGTGCACTTGACTCATACCGATGCCTAAGCTTGTCCGAATCTGTTGATAGGTCACTCTTTTGTCAGTCTCTATCATACGCCGCACAACACAGATGTTATCTTCAGTCGTCGCCGTAGAAGGCCGTCCCTCACGTAAATCATCAGTGAGATTAGTGCGACCACGTTTAAACTCATTAAACCAGTTGTAAACAGTCGCACGAGATGGGGCTTCATCGTGAAAGGCCAATCGTAGTCTATCATAACTTTCTTGTTGACTTAAATGACATCGAAAGTCATAAAAAATCATTGCACGAAAATTTTCTCGTGTTAAATTCATGATGACGTGACACAGACAATTTTCAATTTGCCGCTAAATCGTAAAACAAATGACAAATGAATGAAATATATACTCAGTAATATTGGCAAAGAGTTATATTTTCAAATTTTAGAATTATTTTTTTATTATATTGTTTATAAGTGGCCAGTTCTAAGAACTTTCAGTTTGACCCTCGTATTATATTTTGATTAATTTTGCATTCACAATGACATATTGAAAATTATTCTTAATACAAAATGCTTAAAGAATCCACTTGGTCCCTGGCACCCTGAGATGGGAAATGAACCCACGATTAATGCAAAAGTGTTACCTTTATTTTTCACAGATAAGTTAATTTATTAATAAATACATATTAGATAACATCAAATACATTGCTCAGATTCCAAGAAGAGTGGGAAAGCCCCCGTACTATGAAATAGGTATCTGAGATAACAAAGGTACTACAACACTAAGACTCGAGACAATATCGAAAATTAGTAACTGATTAAAACAACCGTGAAATTGGGCGACGTAATTGAATGGCGCCAATCAATTTCACGGCTAGCTTCCTAGTTAAATCGTTATAACATTGGACCATTTAACAAGACGACTGATTTAAGTCGCCGAAACGTTAATTTAGTATATTCCTTCGCCAGCTACCTTTACCTACCTTTGCTTTGTTTACAAATATTTATTCGACCAGTGTTGCCAGAATGTAACATTTTATGTTACTTTTGACCCTATCGTGTTACCAATATGTTTCAAGACTCAAAATGTTACTTTGCCGTTTACAAACAATCTCTTTCAGAATTACAAGTCAATTATTATATAAATATAACTCACCATTATTTCCAACCATAACCTATTGGTAATAACTATTTGAATGTAACAATATTAAATATATTGTTTATTTTAGTGAAATTGACGTCACTGTTTCGCTTTGTACAAATGATGTCTGTATTTTTTATCACATTATGTATGTTGTGTTTTTTTGTAAGCGGAGACAAAATATATTGACAGTGTTATAGTAATATGATTAGCTATAAAAGTGATGCAAGAGATTTTTTTTTAAATCTCGAAGAAAAGTAGAATATAAGAAATTGGACAGCGAGGTAATTGTATTTTAATATCACGAACTTTTTGTTATTGCGTGCGAATCAACGAATGAATACTGTTTCAAAGTTAGTACAGACATAGTTAAGATATTATTACTTGTAATACGATAGTACCGAAATAGTTATCATTACTCAATATACAAAATAAGGCACTTGTTACCAACAGTTATACATAGGTACTAGAATAAATACCTTAAAGTTTACAAAGACTATAGTTTACTTTCCGGATCTTTTAAAAAACCGTGTGCCAATGCAGGGGCTTGATGTAATATCTAATACCGAAAACAAAATGCTAGGGTGACCATGATCAATATTTCAATGCCCAATAAATTACCTAGCCGTTGCTTATTTGACCACTTGTCTGCGTTTTGTATTATATACCTTATTGTACGTGAAACAGAAAATTTCCAAAAATTCAGTTGTACGTAAGTAGTCTGAATTCCAATTAGTGCAAGGGTTTAAAATATTCCACTGAACGAAATTAAAGACGTTACGAAATTTCAACACTAAAAATGAACTTAAAAACGTCATAAACCAATTTTGTTAAATCATTTGATGTATCTTAGTGAGTAGCCGTTCTGATTGGAAGTTTCAATTAATAAAATTAATTAAATCAAACAGTGCCTAAATGAGATGTGCTCTTTTTCATCGGAAGGAAAATTAAACTCCGAACATAAGCTAAAAATCAATAACTTAGTTCCGAAAAGTTAGTCACGGGACTTTGTAACTGGCCGTGCAGTATCAATCCCTCAAATAAAAGACTACACAGACCCATATGTATTTCCAAGCTTTAAAGGTTAAACATGATCTGTCGCACAGTAATATTTTATAAAGTGATAGTTTTAACTTCAGTTTACTTTTCCTTTATTTCGCCAGACAGCTTATTCTAGTTCAGGCATGTGATGTTATTATTCGCTATAAATATTTTTAGCTCGTAATATCATGTGTATAGGATAAGAAATACAATAAATTTATGATTATTATTATTTAAAATAATAAACTAAAAATATTTTTTTTATATTACATTTAAGGTCTCATTCCTGCAGTATCTACTTCTATAATTTAATATATAAAAAAATCTATGTAAATTAGTTAAATATTATATGAAAGTCTCACTTAACAAAATATTATTGTCATCCTAATACGAGTAGAATGAGACAAAAACTAGGTACCTACATATCTCGCTCGGCTCACTTTTCAGCTGAGAGTGCTCGATCGGGTCCTGTTTGTAACTATATTACGGCCATGGGTTAAATTACGTATTCTATGATAATAACACGTTATCAAACCACGGTCTCATCGTCTCATGTTAAAATTGTTGAAAAAATAAAAAGTCATGCATTGGTTCTTAAATGTTATGGAAAGCCTATATTCAATCTGATTCAGCAATATAATACAATAAATCTGTGTTCGATAATGTTCAACATACTTATTGAGTTCTTATGGTCAACCAACTCACGGTTCCTAAACGAATTTTAATCAAAAATAATTTCCGAACGACCATTCGCCTCGTCTATGGCGGGCGGATGTCAGCTGTCATTTACGCACGCTCGCGCACGTCACGGTTTTCGTAAAATAGAAATCGTGAGAATTTTCTAATATTTACTGTTGAACACGATTTACTTTGATCGTTAAACTATGTTGATATAATACTATCTTGTTTTGTCTTGTAATAGTGTGTAGTGTTTAATTTACAATGGCTAACAATCGTATTCCTTCTGGCCCCAACACTCCTGGTAGCCAACAAACGCCTACACAGCAAGGGATTAAAATATTTATACAAAGGGACTATTCTGACGGGACAGCAGTGAAGTTCCAGACAAGATTCCCTCCAGAATTGGAGGACAGAGTGAGTGAAAGTTGTTCGTCCAGGGCGTTTGTTTATCTGATGTCATATTGTACTTTGACAGTAGATTATTAGTTATATTCGTGGCCTTCGACGTGATAGGTAGACAAATATTAAGCTTTTTTTAGTTAAATGTTTGCATTACAACGATAATGATAGTTTGTAACCTTTAAGTTGAAATAAAAAGTTGTTTCTTCCAAACCAAACAATGACCTAGTTCTTGTTAACTAACACTTTTTATTGTAAACAGAACTAATTTAACAGTGATCCATAATGATTTGAAGGCACAGATGCTTTTGTGAAAATAATTATACTTTATTTTTTAATTTGTATAATTCCCTATCTATTATTATTTCTCTGCAGTTATAAGGATTTTAAAATAATAATAACTTTGAAGCAATACTAATCATTATTAAATTAAAGAGATATTTACTGTTTTTGTACTTATAAAGTTCTACTGTAAGCATATTAGAATTTGACTTATTTAATTCATATTTTTTGCCTATACAAAAAAGTATATTTTCCCAAAATAAGAGGGTGCATCTCACATTAGTGTTTGGAATATTTATTTTTTAATACCAACAAGAATAAGACATTAGTAATGAAGTTAATTTTTTGTTTTAAACTTAACTTTGTTTGAACCTACATAATAATTAACACATAATTATATTAATCATTATTATATCACTAGTTGTGTTATGGCAATTTATTTTAAAACACTGTCATTATTGGGAACTAAGGAATTTATCTCAAGTTGTGGAAAGTTGATAATATATAAGATAACTGGAAACCTAAAACTGTATAGCAGTAACCAAATCAATCAATTTTGAAGGTGATTCAAGCTGATTTTGCAATTTTTCTAAGAGCGCTCAAACTTTGTATTTCTTTAAGCTTCAAATCTAACTTTGAAAACAGAGAAAAAAATTGTAAAACAATTATCCTTCAAATAAATAGCATATTGATAATATTCTAAGAGGTCATCAATCTTTTTGTTATAAAATAATCATTAAATACTCTATTTTTGTCTATGCAATGGTGGTACTTAATAAAGGTGATTATTATATAATAGACTTACTGTCATTGTACAAACATGCATTAAGGTCCAATTATGACTTTAAGCTCTAACAAATGTTCTAAATTCGAAAATTTGTATGGGTAATGTAGCTTTAAACTAATTTCAATATTAATCAATGTTTGTGCAACTATTTGATAAGTCACTAAATGTGAATGTCATACATGACACCAGTGTGTGAGACATGTAAAAACAATACAAAGAGTTAGTTTTTATCAATTTTTTTAAGTGATTTATGATGTTATCTTGACTTTAGTTGACAAATATAATCATGAGTATTGATTGTAAGAGTAGAGTTAGGGTATCGTGAGTCTTATACTCAGTTTGATAATAACATTTTTTTTTGTGATTTGCTAGTATTTCATTAACAGCAAAATTAATATGCATAATTGGATATTTTAAATTATTGACTTATTAACTATTATACCTTTGATTATAAAATTAAATCATACATAAATAATTTTTCTACATTGACCCAAATAAGTATTGAACCTCATAAACTGCAACACCTTTAAATCTAGCAACTAGGACATTGCAAGTCATCATATAATTAAAGCAGTAGATTTACAATAACCAAAATTTTTTTCAGACTCAAGTTCTTTGTAATACTTCATTGTAGTCTCTATCAATCTTATTATCAGGACTCAGAAGTATGTCACATTATTTCCAGAATTAAGGAAATTCTAAAATACTACAAGATGTCATGTCAAAGCTACTTATTTGTGTACTCTTCACACAAAATTTTATACAATTTATTATTTCTCTGTATTCCAGATTGACCGACAGACTTTTGAGTACACAATGGAACGGCTAAATGAGCATTTTGAGATGGCAGAATCAGCTGACTGTAGCACATACTGTGAGGGATGCCTTGCTTGTCTGACTGCTTACTTTATATATATCTGTACAGAGACACACTACGAAAAGGTATGAAAGCATTGTTAAAGTTAGGGTGTGTGCAAATCTGCTGGAAGATGCATCAAACATCTCACGGAAGTATGCATTGGTACATGATGGAGCATCCAAATTAATTGTCATTACTCATATAATTGTCAGTTCTGACTAGGGTTGCCAACATTTCTTTATTAAAATATAGTGTTTTTAAGAATTAGCAATGAAAATACAGTACACTTAAAAAAAAATACTACCTTTCACCCATCAAATTCTACAGGAACGAACATGAACTAGGACTAATAATGCCCTGAGATAGAAAGTATAAATGTAATAAAATTATATTTTATTCAAATATTAATTCAATAGTATATTGAAAGCACTTTTATTCATTTATTTTCTTCCTGCCACCAATTCAAGACATCTTTTGACTGACATAAAAAACCAGTGAAAGAAACTTAACCAAAAGTTCGTGTGGATAGCGGCGCAATCATGGTGGCACTCAATGATCGCCCGTCATGGGCAATAGTGTAGAGGGCCTATTAAGCACTTCAAAAACAAAGAATTGTTTTGTTATATTGTCCTTGTGGAGCGTCCTTTTGGTATAATTCTATAAACATAAATGGTTCATTATAGATCTTCTTCAGCTACGCCATTTTAGCATTGATTACAAACACCGTATCGTAAAAATGACATAATAACGAACTGAGTTAAATATCTTTCTTCCTTTGATAATTTTCCCAATAACCGACACAGTGGCAATCATGCACGATTATCGCCGATCATGGGCCGTAGTGTGGAGCCGGTGTTAGATTTCGGTATTGAAAATATAGTATTTTTGCGTACTATATATATTTTTCCAACAGTATGTACGTAGTCCCAAAATATAGTTCTATACTATATATTATAGTATGGTTGGCAACCCTAGTTGTGACCTTCCTTAACTGAGGAAACGCTACGCATCTTCCATTAGATATGCAATGACCTGTATAGTGACTGATACTGTACATTTAACTTGCTTCAGTTTCATTTGAATGATCGTCATCATCAGCTCTTTTATAACCCCACTGCAGGGGTTAAGGCCTTTCTTATGGATGTAAATTAGCACTTAATCTAAAAACAGAACATGAAATATCAAAACAAGTTTATGATAAATTCCTTTGGGAATGAGGGATCACTGATCCCTCTGGAATGAATTAGTTTGGAAATATGTAGGTAATAAAATATTTAAAGTTTGAATTAGATTCCTGGAAAGTTATTAAACCACTTTGTGCTAATCTCAATAATCTTTTAGGTTATAATTTGAAAGGAAATTGCATAGTATTACATCATTGAATAATACAATAAATAAGATGTGAAGTAGAAGTGTGGTAATTTTCTTGTAGTACAATAAAGATATTCACTTACCTAAAAAGTAATTGCTATTGACATTATCCTTAAAATTGCTTATTGTTCATTCATTTTTTTTTTATTAGATAAACAATTCAATGTCTCAGACATTTCATTCAATGTACAATCAAGGACAGATTTATATATCGGATGTGCTTGTGTCAAATTTATCTACTTAATTTTTAACCATTAATCCCTTTATAGAAGAGTTCGAAATCAATTGCGTTGACATTATTGCGGGAACCCGACTTGATGTGTGTATTAATTAAATAGATTATTAGATAATATCGTAACATTATCAACTGCAAAATAAAGTAAAACATAGAAATTGTAATTAAAGATGAATATAAATAGCTGTAGTCCTTATGTTTAAGCAATAAGAATTCTTATTAACAACCTCCGTAGCCGAGTGGTTCGCAAGCCGGTGTAAGGTGTCGCCACCTCTAAGGTCCCGGGTTCGATTCCCTGTGGGATCAACGTAGAAAATGAACTTTTTTTTATATTGTTTCGGGTCTGGGTGTTGTGTTACCTTCATTGTCTCAGATGCTCCATAATAAGGGGGCTTTAGCTACTTATCTTGGTATCTGAGCAATGTATGTAGACAACCTCACGTCTAATATTATTTGTCTAATAAAAAAGGGAAATATTATCATTATTATTAAGCATTCACAATATATCTTTACAAGCATTAATTTTCACTTTGTTTTTTATTTCACAGCACCTCAGAAAAGTATCGAAATTCATAACGACGCAGAACGAACGTATCTACAATCCAAGAGGTATTCACATAACAGACCCTATTCTCAGAGGGTTAAGGGTCATTGAAATTACCGTTATTGACGTACCAAATTGCCAGAGTCCAACTGGCAACTCTACAAACACTATGAGACATACCTGACCACCCCATGATAGCAGGGAGTTCTTCATGTAACAATCACGTTATTGGTTTTAAAAACCATAAAGATAATAGATTAATAAATGTGGTGATAACCACTAAATGAAGTAATGAACTGTGTGGAGTGTTTAAGACTAGTCTATGGCAAGTGAGTGAACATTTTAGACAGAGTTAATTATCTTTAGATAGAACACGTTTTGAAAGTAGGAATTTGTGTCAGAAAAGGAAGGGTGATACAGTGAGTGAGATAGCGTTTCCATAGTACACTCTGTAAAATTTGTTTTGTCTGTTATTTAATTTATTATGTCAATTTAAAAGGTTTTAGCAAGATATAATATATATGAAACTGTCTCTGTTTATATGTAAATGTATTAATGAAATGCCATTTTGAATAACTTTTGTAGTTATTTGACGAAACGAAAAAATTGATAGTTGTTTATAATTTGAGAAAAGTGTAATAATTAATTATAATTACAATAAAAGTAACCAACCTAAATGTAAGTTTTGTAACTGTTTTAAAGTATTCGGAGTAGTTTTTGATACGATTTTATTTATTTATCATATGAACATTTTTTTAGAGAGATGTAGCATCAATCAATGTGATTTAAGATTTTGGTCAAATAATATTAAGCTGTATTTTGACTATCAACAAAATGTATTTTATTTCACACTTAAGATTCATTGTAGTTTTAGTATAACTTGACTGATTTTAAGTTATATGAAAAGAACTCCCTTAGCCAAAATTTTCTTCCAAGCTCAGAAGAATTATTATGTAGCATTTAGACTTAAGCGGTTTTGGTATAACTACCACTGTGATTCATGGAATTTATGATTTCGGGTAAACCTTTACATTAATTCAATAACGATATCGAAAATCAACCTTACACCTTTACTATTCAGCTCAAATTTACATAACAATTTAATGTGGAAATAAGCATAGGCCGCTTCTGGGCTATATTTAGCTGGATGTAAGATTGATATTTCAACATTATAGATTTGCCCCATTCCCGGTCACCGGTCAGTCGTATTATTAACCAAAAAAAAATTGTTTTAATTTTAATAACTTTAGATATTTGATTGTTTCAAATTACATTTTCAATTATTTTAGTTCTGAATTGCGTAATTTTCTAAAATTATTTTTAATTAATTTGTTTTTATTTTTTGCAATCACAAAACATAAAATGTTATTCTTCATACATTCTTCAAAGTACAGTCAACAGCACGTCAGACTATTACGAAACTACCAAACTACACTTTATTTTAGTTAATGCATTGAAGCGTTCAAAATCAATTGAAGAAATTTGACTTTTTGTGATAGCCTAGCGTGCAGCCATCTACACATGACTTATTAATTACATGACCTCATTACTTCATTAGTTTTGACGGTCTAGAGATGGCGTTTGTGTATAAATGAAACTATAGGTACATTATATGTTATTACCTAATTAATTATAAGTTTTGCGAGTATGATACAATTAAATTAGTATTGTAATCAAGTAATCTTCTCAGTTATATTAGTATTTTGTCAATGTCAACTAAATATTTCAGAATAGTAAAAAAAACTACTAATATGTCCTGCCGATATACCTGCGCAGAAGGCAAAATTTTGAAAATCTTTTTGAAATAAAATTCATTATAAAACATAAATTAACACCATTTTTTGATCGCCAAATGTAACAAAATGTTATCGTATCACTTCAATCTCATCTCAAAAGGAAGTTTTATATTCAAATTTTTGAAAATATAAATTTCAATGAATTGTCTTAAACAAATTTCATAGAGAAACTTTCACCACCACGGAATTCTTCAAAATTTCCTGTAATTTTGATAAACTTTCTAAAGCTATTAATAATATAAATGATCGGATATAGTTCTGGAACTGGAACTGGATTCGAAAAATTTTGTCGATTCCTCAATAACCTCAATACGCCGAAAAATACCGCTTGGCTTTTTCATCCGTCTAATGTTTTTGTTACTCAATGATCTCAATAAATAGATGATCTACTGTAAAGACAGGCTATTAAGGCCACCATTCAGAACCTCTGCAGTGTTACCTTGTAACAGAAGCGTTGATTAGTCTGTCAGGTAACGCTCAGCAGATCAATCAAATTGGTCTATGATTTTACAAACGAATCCTTGAACAGATCAAAATCATCATGATCATTTAGGTCAAAATTTTGTCAAATAAATCATACGGTTTCAGTCTCGAGGTAGGACTCCAGAGCTTCTGAATGATGGTAATTTCATAGCCTAGAGGTCTGAAATAAATATTAGATAACATCACGTAGATTGATCCCACAGGCTAAGTAAATCACTTGTGTTATAGAAAACAGGAAAAAAAATTGGTACGACACAGATTAGACAATATAGAAACTTTTTTAGATTTATCAGTCATATAAATATGCTCACCTTTCAATATATCAAGGATTAAAATCAGTAATTATGATTTTAAAGTGGGCTTTATGCATTTATTATTTAGGTGAAATTTTTAACATTAAATTCTCGTTATGTACTCGTTCTTACCATTAAATTAAACCAGAAACATCGTTTAATTATAGTTGAGATTAAAGTTTCGTGGAACTAGCTATTTGATATCTGGCTTAATCAAATATCTAAAGTTTTTTACTCTAAAAACCTTTATTCTGAATTACATTGATATTTGTATAAGAAATTTATTATGATGCTTGCGAAGGTATACAATAGCATTATTTTTTTAAATATTTGTCTGTCTTACAGTCAGTTGCACAAACCTCCATTAAGGGTTAATAGCGCCTTTAAGCTCTAATAGATGTCAAATTTGTATGGGTAATATGGCTTAAAACTATTGAAAGTTTTAATAGACGTTTTTGCAGCTGGCTGTAATAAGATTTGGTATGTATTATTTCAAATTCTAAAAACAATATATGAAGTATAGGGTTTTTGATTATGTATCTATGTTGAAAACAAACATTCAAAGACTGGTTTGTAATTATAAAGTCCTTTTAGTAAAAAAAATGACTTTAACGCACTGCAAATTGGTCTAATTTTATTTACCGCCTCTCACTTAAGTATAAATAATAAATTACAAAGTATTGTTGATGCTATAAAAAAGATGAAAGTCTAGTGTTGATATATTGTTTGACCATATGGGTTAACAGTTTGTAGTATTTGTATATAAGGAAGCATGTAAATCTAGCGTTTGAGGCAAAATTAACAATAATACATATCTCATGGCATTTATGTTTTTATTTGTTAGATGAATTTCACCTGTCATCGTAGAGTCTAAAGTTCATTTTGCCTCGTCAAACGCGTCACTGTAATATTACTTGCCATTCTGTAATTTTTAGTCTTCTACCTGTCTGTTGTGGATCGTAACAATGCATAATTTGTATATTAACACAAAACCTATACAAAAATGTATTTAAACCAGCTATTTCGAATTTGCTTGCTCTGGGCGCAATCATTTCGCGAGAATTATAACCACAGGCTTTGGAGCTACCAAACAAAAATGGTTCGTACGCCTCATCTTATCGAGACACATTTTTTTTTTATTGACGAATAATTGCTTTTCGTTAACATAAATGCCTCGAGAAGATGTACAGATAAGATAGAAATCTACCGATGGGCGGAAAACCTAATGTCAGTGAGCACAAATCGTTTCGTTTTGATCTTTGTTCAGAACTGATAATTTCGATTCTAATAATCCACAAGAAAATACTCTAAAAATGTTTTTGAGCTCTGAGTTTCACAAGCTAGCAACGAAACTGCGCGTGCGTCTTTAACGCGACTCTTGCCCAGTGTTTTTATTTATATAATTAGAAAGATCAACAGATATTGTTTGTATATTTTGTATACTACCGACTTACATTTGTGAAATTTGATAAAAATGTGCTAAGTGCCTATAGCGTAATGGCTAGGTACATGTTAAGAAAAATCGACATTAATATGCATGAAATAGATATCTGAACTTTGTTGGTTACTAAATAGAAAATCGATAAGTTCGATTTTTTAACCGACTTCGAAAAGGATGAGGCTCTCGATCAGATGTATGTTTTTTTGTGTTTGTTACGCGATTACTACACCAATTATGAATCGATTTAAATAATTATTTTTATTTATTATTTGATCTGGAAGTCAAATGAAAAAAAGTTCGAGCGCTGAACTATTTGGGAATATTTTTTATGGGTATTGGTTATAAAACATTCATCATACAGGCAGGTAAAACCGTGGGACACAGCTAGTTGTAATAATAAACCGCTAATTCTTTTTAATTGTACTTTCAACATGTAATGGACGCGTACTTCAATAAATTGTGCTTATTACTAATATAAACTTATTGAAGTAGGCGCCAACTTTGAAGTCGAATATGTTGTATTAACGACGGTTGAAAGATGAATTGACCTCATCTTGAGTTATACAGAAAATATGTTTTTACTTTAAACAAATATTAGTTTAAAGTGTTTTGGGTAAAATTTTATCACTATATTAAACAGTGTACGTAGATAGATTTTGAAGATTTTAGATGTCTTCTGTTTTTAATTTCGTAAAATGTCGCTGTCGCTTTTTTTTTAAAATGGTTAAACTGGACATGGTCTGTGAAGCAGATGACAGTTATTCGAGTTAAACGACAATAGTTATATGAAATAAAACTCTGTTATTACTAGAAAATAGATTAAACGATAGCAAACCGACACCAGGCCTTTCAACCGTCGTATATTGAATGTATTTATAAACCCAATGACCGAATGCTCCACAAAAATTATGTGAGGTAGGTATCCGTGTTCTTGTGATTATTTTAAACGATATAAGTGTAATAATATGACATTAGTAAAAGTTTTCTTTACGTAAATGAAAGTGTTTATAACGCGTCATGGACATGTCTAAATTTTAATTATAAATTATAATTACCTACTTAATTGTTTATTGTTCATATTTTAGATTTAAAAATATCATTTCCTTTACATAAACAAAGTGTTTTTTTCACGAATGTGTATATATTAATATGAATAATTGTGAAATATGTAAAGTTAAAAGTTGGATGTATCACTTGTTAATATAATATTGAGTGTAATGTAAACTACGTAATTGTATGTATAAAATGCACAGAACTATTATATGAAAAAAGATTGATATTAGATTTAATACGAGAAAATAATAAAAACTTAATTTTAAAATGTTTTGTTTTACTAATTCTTAGAAGTAAATCGATATAGATTAAATTGTAAAAAATATTATGACCCGTATTAAATATTTGGAATTATATAGTTTTTTTTTTATTAATTATCAAATCAATCGCGTGCTGTTCGAAGATAATGTGAGAAGTCATTAAAACCGGCGAGCACTTATGTATGAAAAGATTAACAAATGTTATAATTAATAATTGGATCAAAAAAAAACTATCGCCAACACGCCTGGTTAAACGAACTCAAAATTATCCAACAAAATATGAAACTATTACGTTAATAGTACCTAGAGTTCAAAGTTCATCGCAGCTTAAATATGAATATTAATTTAAGTTGCATTCTGCCATTGTAGAGTATGTTTACCACGAAAAAATAAACGAAAGATACAATAATTAGAAAAATATGTGCATTTCACGATAGGTATGTACACTATTTTAATATTAGAAATAAAAATAACGGTGCCTGTAACGAGACTGCAAAAAGTTAATCATTTATTCAGGTGTCTTTCGTGTGCGCTTTACAATAACATCCTAAGCAAAATGCAACAATTAGATATAATGCAGTTTAAATCTACTACTTAAAAAACTATTAAAAAACTTATTATAAGGTATCTGATTATATAACAGATAAGAAATGCAACTGGATAAAGTCATTTCTTCTAAACTCATACATTATTATATTATCATTATAAGATAACAGTTTTTTTCTCTTTTTCTAATTGATCTGGTAATGACATAGTTTTGTAAATGTCGTTACTCCCATTAGAGCTGGTGAATTCATTGCTTGTTCTTCTTATCAACCAAAAGACGTCCGGATCGAGTGGTAGAGTAAAGATGTTGGACGATTCAAAAGTAGTTTTCAGTCTATTTGAATAAAGATTATTTTTATTTTGATTTATGACTATAAGGAGCTCAATGACGCAGTGGCTACCCAGATAGCAATTTCAACTTGTTTCTGACTTGCAACAAGTTTGATACATAAAAAAGAAGACTTGCTTCAAGTTTGCCATGACAACTGCAGCAACTTGCAGCAAGGTTAAATCAAATTTTCTAGTTACAGTGTGACAAACTTGCACTACACTTGACGTATCAAAGGTAGTGCAAGTGTACTGACTCGAACAAATAGCAGGTACTCGCGTACTTGAGTACCTGAAATACAGGCTTCGAGGCAAATATTACTTTAAGTTTACTAAGCTTTAATTAAAATATTTTGATCATTCAAAAATTGTGGTCTGAAAGCGATTGTGACTTTAAACTCAGACCACAGCACAGAACCTAGCATAAGAGTCAAAGTAGTTAACTGGAACGGTTAGTTTCGAATCCCATATTAAGATCACATTAAACGGCATATTACTTACACAATCTAACAATATAAACTGATACCGCGATGCATTAAATGAATGTATCGCGGTATTAGTTTATATGAAGATGATGGGTGTGTTACAAATAAGTATCTTTGTCATAACAATATTCAAACAATATTGTCGCAAACTTGAAACTTCATATTTAACATTACAATAATGCAGCGACATTGTCACAAACTTGCCTCGTATATTTTACGCAGTTATTAAGAATCAAAGAAAAATCAAACTTGCCTCAAGTTAGCATGCTATTTGGGTACTGATTCTAATACCTAGCAGGTACTCAGGTACTCGAGTTCTTGAAATACTGGTTTCGAGGCAAATATTACTTTAAGTTTACTAAGTTTTTATTAATCTTTTGATAATTCAAAACATCTTTTGGTTCAAAAGCGATTGCGACTTTAGAATCCGGGAACCACCTTACACACAGTAAGTACCAGGTCTCAGACCATAGAATAGATCCTAGCCCAAGAGCCAAAGTAATTAACTGGAGCGGTTGGTTTCGAATTCCGAATTAAAACCACAAAAATTAAACGGCATATTACTTATACAGTCTAACAATATAAACTGATACGACGATGCATTATATAAACAACGCCATCTAGTTTGCAGACTTAGTAAAACGCGCGCGCGCGTGTTTGCCGCGCTGAGGTTGCAGCAATGTTGCCACAAACTTGAAATATTATCGTTGTCATAACAATATTGTCACAAACTTGAAACTTTATATTTAACATAACAATGTTGTAGCGACATTGTCCCAAACTTGCATCGCCATATTTGACGTAGCAATTTAGAATCAAATAAAAATTAAACTTGCCCCAACTTTACATGCTATCTGGGTATTCTGTTGTTTCACATTGGATGAATGACCGAAATTTGACTTCCCCGAGTTTATCTATGCTTGGGCATGCACTTTAAGCCGTTGATCTCGGCTGCATTGATAGCTATTAACACCCACCAATCCACATGGTCAGTCACGGCCCATTTTCCTTATTCTGTTCCATCCATAAGCTTATGCCGTCATACAGTGGGGTCATTAATAGACTGGTGATGATACGCGACAGTTATTTCTACTTTAAAAAAAAAACAGACACAACCGAGTATTTAAAGTTAAGCACATCTCAAACTGTACTTACACGTCACATAAACAGGTTTTCCTTTAAGATTTTAGTTTTTTTAACGATCAGATAATAGCAGTTTGATAAAAACTGAGACTATTTTTCATAATAATCAGTTGAGATTTGGACTTTTCTTCATTTAGAAACCGGCCGTTACACTCGTATCTATAGTCGAGAGAAGTAATTAAGTACTTGAGAATTTTTGAAAACTTAAGCAGATAAGTATTTAAGAATTCGAATGAAGTAAGAACTATTAATATGTAGTTAGAATACCATTATTATTAGCTATTAACAGTTCAGCTTCATTCAAATTCTCGTCTATTGGTTAAAAATATTTTCCCATCGAGGACACTTTCTCGGATTATCAAACAAGACTTAGGTCTAAGGACTTACCAGAGAAACACAGGACATACCTCAAAATCAGGCACTAAAACAAAAGAGAGTCGAAAGATCAACAGCTGTTACTTTGATACGCGGATGAAAAACACAGAAAAATTCTCTTTACCAATGATAAAATTTTACAATCGAGAAGCACTACAACAAACAAAATGGTCAAAATGGTGTATGCATGTATGAGGTAGTGGCCAAAGTTCAGCGAGGTCATTATCCAGCATACGTCCATCCAAAACTCCAATTTTGCAAAAAAGGAGTGAAAATTTCAGCCAACTTGTATTAATATACCGTGTTAGAAGAGGAAGTTAAATCTCTTAACAACACCTTATTCAAAAGCGAAGTGTGGACATTCCAACAGGATTCAGCCCCGGGACATATAAGGCACGCACTACCTAAATTGGCCTGAGCAAAATGTTCCAGACTTCATAAAGGCTGATGATTGTCCTCCGGCTTGTCCGGACTTAAACCCCTTGGACTATAAATTGTGGTCTGTGCTAGAGTACATGGCCTGATCTAAACGTCATCCAAATATTGAGTCGCTCAAGAAATCTTTGGTAGTAGCAGTGATCAAGTTTCCGATGGAAACCGTTTGTAAATAAGTTTAAAGACGTGCATTAAAGCTGAGGGTGGATAACTAGTTTAGTACCTTAACATATCTTTTTCACTCTACATAATCACATATAATACTTTAAAATAAAATTATTTTTTTTGAAATTATCGGATATTTACTGTGTAACAGAACTTATGGCTAGACTAGGTAGATATCTACAAGCTTTAACGTCAAGCTTTTTCAAATACTTAGGTCATAATTTCAAAAAAATGGAAAATATCAACGTGTTCGTTGATTATTTTACTGACCTACTATTTTAATAAGAATACAAAATAAATAAGCTGCCATTAGGTACTCGTATGCTAGCTATGACAAGTGTTCAGCATCAAAAGAATCTATTCACAATATATAATGATTAGTTTTTCAGTTTCAAATATAATATTTATATCTATTCATTAAACTTAGTTTTAGAAAGTTTCCCTGTAGTACCTAAACATAAATTCAAACTAGCAGTACAAGTTTATTAGAAACATGGAGGATGAAGTTTGCATCACTACGGACGTAGACAATGTCAATAGTTTCTTTATTGTATTTGAATTTAAACCTTAATACGTTAACATTAAAATTCAGATTTGCAAAAACACCCTCAGCGCTGTTGTGTGTATTTGAACTTAAATTAAATTGAATTAGTTGATTTATTGTTCATAATAGTAAATTACTTTACTGTTATATGCAAGCAGCTCATAACTAACTCCTTGTTAAAACTTTGATTTCCGCAGGTAAGCGATATGCAAACTTAAATAACAATTTTCCATATATTCAGCTAGTTTTGGATTACTTAATTGAAAGTAAATTGACGCTACTATGTTATGTGCTTATTGCATTATCTGAAATACGTTTTTAGGGAAATTTCATTTAATTTCGAAATTTTCCTATCACATTTCGACGATCCCCTGATTGACCCCGAGATTTTGCTATACAAGAAACCGGTGCAAATTATACACCTAGTTATGAACTAGGTAATATACAGCCAGGGGCACAAACCAGCCAGGTTTCATTAATTTAAAGCGACATTTAGCCATACAAATTTGACATCCATTAGAGCTTAAAGGCGTCATTAAACCTTAATGCACATTTGTGCAACCGGCTGATAGACATTTTATTGATAAAATTCATCAAATCAGTGTGTTAATAATCTAAATTCAAAATCTAGCGTAATACCTTTCAACGAAATAGCGATTGATGGAATTATGTAACGTTTTAACTCGTAGGTAATATTGATCATTCAAATTATCAAAAAATATAATAAAAACTAACTTAAACCCGTCGAAAAATTGCAGTTAACACATTTCCCAAAAGCTTTCATATATATTTGCATCTATCGCTTCCCTTATACTTGCAATTATAATTAAAATTAAATTAAAAATATCGTTAATTCTTCCAAAAAATTTCAAGGCAATCGCTATCACATGACGAATAGTTGTAGCGTGAAGTTCGAGAATATCTTTCAAATGTCAAATTGAAATAGTTAGCGATATATTTTAAAATTAGACCACAGAACAGTAGCATTATCAATGATACTTAGTTATAGCGCAAGATACCGTGGAGCCGTGACGTTCGACCTTACACAACTAGGTACTTCTAAATAGGTAAGTAAATAGTTTATTAAACGAATTATTTAAAAAAAATATCCTAAAGATCTTTTCTAGAATATATTGTTTTGAGATGATAATCATAATAGTAACATTGTACGAGGCTTAATTAAAAGGCGTTACTGCGCTGTTTTTGGAAATGTTTCTTTGGTCCATGTCATAAGATGGGTAGGTACTTACTCGTATGTAAGTACGATTTTAGATTGGAAAACACTTGTGGTAGATCCTTTTATTTCAAATAGATGTATAAAAGCAGCTATCTTGATTTTTATGTATTCCCAACATTTACCCCTAAGTGATAAAATGGTCCACCTCAAAGGAGAATGGGCAATTTATTATGAGAGTTCGGCTATTTTTGCGTAACTATGCACCTTGTTGAAACTAACGGCAAATGATAGAGAATTATTATTAGAATGAGTAGGAAAAAAATCATTTTAAATTTATGCCGGAGTTGGAGAATATCTGAATATTTAACAAGGATTTTGAGGTTATGTCGTAATAATATCTACGTATATAAGAGCAATAAAATGAATTATTTATTTCAAATAATTGTTGACTAACAGTTAGAAACATTTAACTGTGAAAAAGTACATACCTATGTTATAAAAACGAATGCTTTGCCTTTTATTTAAAGAATAAACTCAAAAACAACTGGGCTGATTAAAAAAAAAAGATCAATATAATACCTGACCAACATTATCAATGTTAAAATACTTTATTTTGTAAAATTAGTGATAGGAAATTCGCACGTCAAGTCGATTAATAACTTGGAAACTTAGTAGGTAGTCGTAGTTATATTAAGCAATTGCTTCAATTGAGTTAATTTTAAATGCCGCGTAATTTTAAAATACTATTTGTATAGAATAAATTATAAATAGGGAGAAAATTTTTGCTAAATAAATGCTTAGTGCGCAATTTTGCGTAATTTTAGCCGAATTCTGCCCATTCTCCTTTATATAGCGAAAAAACGTTTCCCGGGACAACTAGTAATCGTATAAAGATATCTCTAGACCGCTTTAATTCAACCGTATGTCTCATAATAACTGTTTTAAAGTTTCTCATTTCTCATCAAACTAACTTTGATAGAACTACCCTTAGACATTAAATTATTGCAGCATTATTGTAGTGTAAAAGCTATTTATTCAACAAAATGCTATCGAAGTCAGTTTCCTACCGTAAAATTTGATAATACATGTAACATTTCGACGGGCAAATAAAATGCTTATTTTACAAACTAACCTGCTGTTACCTATTATTATAACATTTTATTAAAAAACACAAATATTAAGATAAGAGAACATCTTTCTTTTCCAACTTAGAACACGACAACCTAATAATAATGATTTGGATGAAGCCATTTTCCTTTGATCCCTCCCCATTCTATCGAATTACTGTAACTAGGTTAAACGTATAGGGTGAGTAGAGATCGTATTATAATGGTTTTTCTGAATTTATTTGGAAAATATCACAAAGAAAGTAATAATGTTAGTAATTTGCGTCGTCGACGTGTTAACAAGGTTTTTTTCGCATAATAATGTTGGTATAAGAAAACTGCAAATCTGTTGTTACTCTGTTCTATGACTGCTGGTGTAAGATAAGATCGAGAAAATTTCTCATCTGAGGTGCGCCCGCCTAACGCTGTAGCCATAGGGTATGAAATATTAACGAATATTATGATGATATTTCGTTTCATTTTACTACTGTGATATGACTTTTTTGTATAAATTTGGGATAAATTACTAATTTGGTATTACTATCTCAATAACATCACTAAGATGTTGTAACCTATGACCGCTTAGGCGGTCGCACCCCATTCTTTGATAGTAAGAATTCACATAAAGGTTAAGTTACATGTAGATTAATAATTTAGAACCGGGTTTCTTAGATTCATCAGCTATCATTGCTGTAAAATAATTGTCAGAGTGCGTCATTTTTTAAATAATTGCCTTTGTCTGTTATTTTAAAAAATCAAGCGTCAATCGAGAGAATAAGTCCAAAATACTTTAAGAAAAGGTTGCTTACTTTCGTTTTAGGCTAACAATGAATTTTCCTGGTACAAACTGTAAGAAGAGAGATTTGAAAATAGTGCCATAATTTCTTATATAGAAATATCTCTTTTATTTAGGCAATCTCTATTTTCCCAATAATTTTGAACGTGCTCTCTCGGTTAATGCTCGATTTCGATGAATAACAGATGAGATGAACGGATAAAAAAATATGCCGTACACAACATAGTAATGTTATGTGTACGGCATAATTACATACACATAGTTATAAATACTCTCACAATCAAATAACATATGAGGAGAAATTTTCACTGTATGGAGATATTATTGTTAGAGAACAATACTTATAGAAATATTAACCGTGTAAATATTAGGGGTTAAAGTATGAAATTGCCGTTTTATTACAATAGGTTCCTTGAATTGACATAGAATATTCATGGTTTGAGGTTTTTTTCTAAAGAAACTTTTTTCACATAGTTACTATGATGTTCTTCTTTAAAAATGTGAAACATTTGAATATCGACTTTCAGTTATTTTTGTTATTCAACTTAGGAAGAAAGATGGATACTGCGAAAATTAGAGTGATTTTTGAATACGAGTTTCGATGCGGAAGTAACTTGGCAGAAACAGAAACTTCGACTTGAAGAAAGAGCCACGAGGAAGACCGCCCACACAGGTGAAGATGGTGGAAGTCGATCCTAGTCAAACTACCCAGGAATTAGCGGCATGGTTTAACGTTACCTTGCACACAATATTGACTCATTTGCGTCAAATCAATAGAATAAAAAAATACAAAAAATGGGTGCCTCATGATTTGACTGGCCTGCAGAAAGAAACGCGTGTTGAAACTTGTGTTGCCTTATTATATTGGTACAGAAATGAAGGAATATTTGATCTAATTGTGACATGCGATGAAACGTGTATTCTTTATGATAACCATAAAAGAAAAATGCAATGGCTAACCCTAGGTCAAACGCCACAACAGTGTCCTAAAGCAAAACTTACCAATAAAAAGGTTATGGTAACAGTTCGGTGGTCTCAGCATGATGTTATTCACTATAGTTTTCTCCGATCTGGTCAAGCAATAATGGCAGATGTCTATTTGTGCCGAACTCCGACCAATATTGGCAAAACTAGCAGTAAAACAGCCCTGACTCATGAATCCATTATTGCTCCATGACAACGCGAGACCTCATACAGCACGAGAAACCGTTTTGACCCTTCAGGAACTGCAGTTAGAAACCATTCGTCATCCTCCGTATACGCCAGACCTTGCTCCAACGGACACCCATTTTTTTCGTGATTTGGACAATGATCTACGTGACAAGAAGTTTTCTTCCCAGGAGGCAGTACAAAATGCTTTCACACAGTTTGTGCAGTCTAGATCCTCAGAGTTCTATCATAAAGGCATAAATGACCTTCCAATTAGATGGCAGCAATGTATAGATAATATTGGTAACTATTTTGATTAAATTAATTTGTTAAAAAATAAACAATTTTGATTTATAGTACAAATCAGCAATTTAATACCTTAACCCATATTATTTAAGTGTAAACAATTTCTTAATGAAACCTATAGCAGACACCAGCTTTCCAGACATGAGTGAGTAGTCGTGATTGTAAAAATCGACGCTGGAAAGCAAACACGTAACTTAAAAATTTTAACGACTTTTTATTAAAGAAAAAATACTTTTTCTTGTCAATCCAATAAGGGATACCACATTTGTTGCCATGGATATTCGTCACGTTCATGTTTTTACGGGTTAATTGTATAAATAAATAATTAATGTATTTATGATATGGTGGTAGAGTGGAGCTACAACTGGTAGCACGATATAGATTTTATCCGTCGTACTTTTCTTTTCTATCGCCCAGAAACGCCATTTGCTAGGGCGAGAAAGATAGCGGATAAGCGCTAGCACACAGAACCCTAGATATGATAGCCAGCACGCTATCTTTTTTGCTCTAGCAAAAGACGATTCTGTGCGGTAGATAGACACGATTGCTTTACTTTTTAAGCGTAACTCCAGCGATACGATATCACATCTTTGAGACAGTATGACGATAATTAATTTCATTTAATATTGCAAACCATAATTATTAACCATAATTTTCAACAAATCCCTTAAAGATGGTTGCTTTCCCGATAAATGGAAGAAGCCTCGCGTTGTCCCTGTTTACAAAATGGGTGATCGTAGCTGCATAAAGAATTATAGACCAATTTTGATTCTTTCTTGTTTCTCCAAAATATTTGAGGCCGTTTTATTTCCTTCTATTGCAAATTTAAATAAGAGCTTTATCACAGACTATCAGTAAGGTTTTGTTAGTGCCCGATCTGTTCTTACAAATTTGATCCCTTTCGTTTCAGAATTGTCGGAGGAAGTTGACGTGGGCTTAGAGGTTAATGCTATTTACACAGATTTTAAAAACGCTTACAGAGTTAGCCACACTATCCTTATAAAAAAATTATTGGCATTGTGTATGGGTGGACTTTTGATAGATTTGTTTGGTTCATATTTACTAAATCAGGTATGCCCCAAGGTTCACATTTGGGCACATTACTTTTTCAACTATTTATCAATGACATAACTGCCAACGTAAGAAATTGCAAAGTTCCATTGCTTGTTGATGACTTAAAATTATATAGAACAGTTAGGTCTCCTATCAATAGGAGATATGTTCAGGATGACCTTGACAGTATATATGAATGGTGTGTGGCGCACTGTATGGCTATTAGTATTGACAAATGTTATCATTTTAAATATTCTAGGAAGAGAAAATCTTTTGTGACAAGTTATGAGCTGGGTGGCGTAAAGCTCAATCAGGTGGACGCTGTTCGTGATCGTGGTATTATCTAAGACAGTGTTTTGATTTGATTTGCATGCAGACTCAATAGTAACAAAAGCCAATAAGATGCTAGGATTTGTCAAGCATAATACGAAACAGTTTACTAGGATCGGTACCAAAATTAATCTATATGGTACTTTGGTTCGGAGTCATCTGGAATATGCTTCTTGTGTTTGGAATCCATATTACAGCGTATATTCTCAGAGAATTGAGGCCATACAACGGACTTTCACTAGGCACCATGCTTTCTGCACCAGTGTCTTCTCTCATAGACAACCATACGTACAACGGTTAATTTTTTTTTTTTTTTTTTTTTTTTTTTTTTCTCTCGGGTAGTTTGGTGAAGAAAGTTAGAAAATAAAACACTCCCAGTTAAAAAGAGATAAAAATTTAATTAATAACAATTACTTCCTTTTTATGATTAAAATATAATAAAGGCACTGTAACTCACCCGCTTGAGTGTTATCTCCTTATTACTGGCAATAGTTTGGAAGAACTGAGATGGAACAGGTTAAGCACACTTTGACACACTTGACAGAAGTGTTTCAAACCCGGATGGCAGATTTTGAGGCTGAACTGCAGAAGGCTCCAACTGGAGCTATATCCAGTACTGCTGACCTGGCCTCTGAGTTTGTCTCGTTCAAAACCTTCATATTGGGCACTTTGAATGGGCTTCACTCTCAGATCCAATTACTTACAAAGTCTGTGGACAGATTGGATATGTATGGTCGCAGGAAGATGTTGCTACTTCACGGTATCCAGGAACAAGGAAAGCGAAGATCCCTCCCAATTAGCAACTAAAATGGTGACAGAGAGGTTAAAGATAAGTGACTTTACACAACAGGATATCAAGCGGTGCCATCGATTGGGACGTTTGACTAACACTGGTGATAAACCTCGTCCTATCGTTGTAAAGTTCCAGCAAGAAGACATGCGTGACAAGGTCTGGTTTGGCAAGTCGAAGCTCAAGGGCACTGGCATTACCTTGTCAGAATTTTTAACTCAGTCGAGGCATAATGCATTCATGGCGGCACGAGATAAGTTTGGCGTTAACAGGTGTTGGACGCAGGGAGGCATCATACATGTACTCGGTCCCAACAACACACGGTATCGTTTCACTACTGTTATGGAACTTCAATCACTTCAACTTGAACCAGCTAAACCGGCTGCTGCTGCTGTTTCAAAGGTTGCACCAAAAACAAGAAGGATAGCAGGTGTCAAGAAGTGATGGTTATCGTGTTGTTCGTGAGTTATATTCATGTCATGTCTCATTCTATTATTTTTCTTTCGTTTTGCGTCTACACAAAGCAAGCTAGTTTCGTTCTTTTAATGTTATAAATTTTAATGTGTCTACCTACAATTAGCACAACAAATTCTACCTGTTATTAATTAATTTTCGAATAAGCACGCATCGAAAGAAAACGCCACTTACTTATTTATTTTACTGTATGTCAAACTGTCAATGTTATGCTGTTTATGTCGAGCTGTCAATGTCGTTAAAACTTATATTTTTGTTTCTGTAAGCGAAGAAATCAATGTCCATACAGCCATATATATATATATTTTAATTTTTTATTTTTTTTTATATTTGTTCAAAATAGAATCTTTATTTTCTTTTAATTGTATTTTGCCAACAAATTACATTTGTTTTTTCTATCTCTGTACCAAAATTTCTGTAGAAATTACTTTCAACTATTTTATTAGAGTAATGACACGAGCGGGTGGTTATGGTGTTTTAACAAGAGGTTTATACCTGTTTGCTATTGATATTAGTGTTACAATATTATTTATTTATATATTTTAAACATATACGTGTTACATTTGTTGTTCTCTCGTAATGTCGTCAGCTGATGACAACACTGACTCAAACAGTTTTTTGTCTGTAAGTGATAGTGATAATGATAGTTTTGTGAGCTTACCTGCGCTGTCTGAATCTCTTTCCTCTTGCTTCTCCGACGTTCCGAAAAATTTCAACGTTGTCCATATAAATGCTCAAAGCATTCCGGCTCATTTTTCAGATATGCTGACAACTTTTGATTGTAGAAACATTCACGCTATCCTTGTTTCTGAATCATGGCTTAAGCCGTGTCTCCCCTCAACTTCTTATACGCTACCAGGTTTTAACCTCATAAGAAATGATCGTGCTGTTGGCGGTGGCGGTGGCGTTGCTATATATCTCCGTGCCAACATTCGTTTTTCTGTGGTAGATGTGTCAGCCACCACCAGCAAATGCTGGCGAACATCTTTTCTTGGAGGTTGAGCTAAGACATTCAAGAATTCTTCTTGGCGTTTATTATTGCCCCTCATTGCGAATTAACTACTTTTCTTCCCTAGAAAGCAAACTAGAGCTGCTTTGTCCTTCCTACAGTCACACCATTATAATGGGTGATTTCAACACATGTCTCCTGAAAAATGACTTTCGTTCAGCGACTCTTCGAACCATCTTACAATCTAATAATTTACATATTCTTACTCTAAATGCCACACACAATTTTCCTAATTGCACTCCTTCTCTTCTGGATCTCCTTATCACTTCTTCTTCTCAACATGTCGCAAAACATGGCCAATTCCCAGCTGATGCCTTCTCATACCACGATCTCATTTTTCTCTCATACAAGACGCGTCCACCGAAGGCTAGGCCTACAACTCTGTTACAGCGCAATTTTAGTGGTATCGACCTTGACAAACTTCGTGACGATGCCAATAACATCGATTGGTCGTCGCTTTTGAGCTGCGATTGTGTGGATAGAAAGCTTGAGTTTTTTGTGTCTACTATCACTGCACTTTTTGATATACATGCACCGGTACATCCTGTTAAGATGAAGCATTGTCCTTCTCCATGGCTCACTGAGGACATTAAAAAGCTATCCGATCATAAAGCTGCTGCTAAAACTAAATATAAGTGTAGGCCATCTGCGTCAAACTGGGAAAAATACGTCAACATACGCAATCAATGTAATAAGGTGTGTAGGAATGCACAACGCCACTATATCCATAATTCTATTGAAAACGAGGACTGGCGAAAGTCTGGAAATTTTTTTAAATCTATGGGCATTGGTAAACAACGTCAGACAAATTCTTCTACAGGTTTAGATATCAATCTCCTTAATCAACATTTTAGTTCATTGCATGACTTTACTTTAGTTCATTCACAACAGGATATCAAGCGGTGCCATCGATTGGGACGTTTGACTAACACTGGTGACAAACCTCGTCCCATCGTTGTAAAGTTCCAGCAAGAAGACATGCGTGACAAGGTCTGGTTTGGCAAGTCGAAGCTCAAGGGCTCTGGCATTACCTTGTCAGAATTTTTAACTCAGTCGAGGCATAATGCATTCATGGCGGCACGAGATAAGTTTGGCGTTAACAGGTGTTGGACGCAGGGAGGCATCATACATGTACTCGGTCCCAACAACACACGGTATCGTTTCACTACTGTTATGGAACTTCAATCACTTCAACTTGAACCAGCTAAACCGGCTGCTGCTGCTGTTTCAAAGGTTGCACCAAAAACAAGAAGGATAGCAGGTGTCAAGAAGTGATGGTTATCGTGTTGTTCGTGAGTTATATTCATGTCATGTCTCATTCTATTATTTTTCTTTCGTTTTGCGTCTACACAAAGCAAGCTAGTTTCGTTCTTTTAATGTTATAAATTTTAATGTGTCTACCTACAATTAGCACAACAAATTCTACCTGTTATTAATTAATTTTCGAATAAGCACGCATCGAAAGAAAACGCCACTTACTTATTTATTTTACTGTATGTCAAACTGTCAATGTTATGCTGTTTATGTCGAGCTGTCAATGTCGTTAAAACTTATATTTTTGTTTCTGTAAGCGAAGAAATCAATGTCCATACAGCCATATATATATATTTTAATTTTTTATTTTTTTTTATATTTGTTCAAAATAGAATCTTTATTTTCTTTTAATTGTATTTTGCCAACAAATTACATTTGTTTTTTCTATCTCTGTACCAAAATTTCTGTAGAAATTACTTTCAACTATTTTATTAGAGTAATGACACGAGCGGGTGGTTATGGTGTTTTAACAAGAGGTTTATACCTGTTTGCTATTGATATTAGTGTTACAATATTATTTATTTATATATTTTAAACATATACGTGTTACATTTGTTGTTCTCTCGTAATGTCGTCAGCTGATGACAACACTGACTCAAACAGTTTTTTGTCTGTAAGTGATAGTGATAATGATAGTTTTGTGAGCTTACCTGCGCTGTCTGAATCTCTTTCCTCTTGCTTCTCCGACGTTCCGAAAAATTTCAACGTTGTCCATATAAATGCTCAAAGCATTCCGGCTCATTTTTCAGATATGCTGACAACTTTTGATTGTAGAAACATTCACGCTATCCTTGTTTCTGAATCATGGCTTAAGCCGTGTCTCCCCTCAACTTCTTATACGCTACCAGGTTTTAACCTCATAAGAAATGATCGTGCTGTTGGCGGTGGCGGTGGCGTTGCTATATATCTCCGTGCCAACATTCGTTTTTCTGTGGTAGATGTGTCAGCCACCACCAGCAAATGCTGGCGAACATCTTTTCTTGGAGGTTGAGCTAAGACATTCAAGAATTCTTCTTGGCGTTTATTATTGCCCCTCATTGCGAATTAACTACTTTTCTTCCCTAGAAAGCAAACTAGAGCTGCTTTGTCCTTCCTACAGTCACACCATTATAATGGGTGATTTCAACACATGTCTCCTGAAAAATGACTTTCGTTCAGCGACTCTTCGAACCATCTTACAATCTAATAATTTACATATTCTTACTCTAAATGCCACACACAATTTTCCTAATTGCACTTCTTCTCTTCTGGATCTCCTTATCACTTCTTCTTCTCAACATGTCGCAAAACATGGCCAATTCCCAGCTGATGCCTTCTCATACCACGATCTCATTTTTCTCTCATACAAGACGCGTCCACCGAAGGCTAGGCCTACAACTCTGTTACAGCGCAATTTTAGTGGTATCGACCTTGACAAACTTCGTGACGATGCCAATAACATCGATTGGTCGTCGCTTTTGAGCTGCGATTGTGTGGATAGAAAGCTTGAGTTTTTTGTGTCTACTATCACTGCACTTTTTGATATACATGCACCGGTACATCCTGTTAAGATGAAGCATTGTCCTTCTCCATGGCTCACTGAGGACATTAAAAAGCTATCCGATCATAAAGCTGCTGCTAAAACTAAATATAAGTGTAGGCCATCTGCGTCAAACTGGGAAAAATACGTCAACATACGCAATCAATGTAATAAGGTGTGTAGGAATGCACAACGCCACTATATCCATAATTCTATTGAAAACGAGGACTGGCGAAAGTCTGGAAATTTTTTTAAATCTATGGGCATTGGTAAACAACGTCAGACAAATTCTTCTACAGGTTTAGATATCAATCTCCTTAATCAACATTTTAGTTCATTGCATGACTTTGATACATCGCACAAATTGAATACATTAAAATTTCTTTCATCTCTTCCATGCCCCAACTATCCATCTTTTTCACTATCTCAATTTACTGACTGTGATGTTAAAAAGAGTGTTATGTCTATAACATCCAGCGCTGTGGGTAGCGACAATGTTAGCCGTAAGATGATTCTTCCTATCCTAGATGAAATCCTTCCCATCATTACACACATCCTAAACCACTCTATAAGCACTGGGGTTTTTCCATCTATTTGGAAAAATGCCCAAGTCACCCCTTTACCAAAGAAGGCTAAACCATTGTCCTTTATCGACTATAGGCCTATTTCGATCCTGCCTTTCCTATCCAAAGTCCTAGAACGTCTTGTCCATAATCAATTATCCACTTTCCTCCTTAAGAATCAACTCCTTAACATTTATCAATCTGGGTTTCGTGCTGGACACGGTACTGCTACGGCGCTGGTTAAAGTCACTGATGATATCAGATCAGGCATGGAAAGTGGAAAAGTCACGGTTTTATCCTTACTTGATTTTAGCAATGCTTTTAACACCGTTGACTTTGATATTTTGCTTGGGATATTGCACTCTATAAACATATCTCCAGCGGTGATTGATTGGTTCCGTAGTTACCTGTCTGGACGCCGGCAGCGAATACGCATCGAGGATACATTCTCCAATTGGTGTAATATTTCTGCTGGAGTGCCGCAGGGTGGCGTTTTATCTCCATTACTTTTCTCCATATTTATTAATTCAATTTCCTGTCAGCTAGCTTCATCCTACCACCTTTATGCAGATGATCTACAAATCTATTCACAAGCTAGCATTGACCAGCTTCATCAAGCCATTAATGACATGAATAATGACTTTAAATCGATATGTAGATGGAGTAAGTTATATGGCTTGAAAGTAAATCCTCACAAGACTCAAATAATCATCATTGGTAATTCTGCGCTGACTAATAAAATCGATTGGACACAACTACCTGCAATCATGTTTGATAATATTACATTAACACCCAGCGACAGTGTTAGAAACTTGGGCATTTTAATTGATAAAAATCTCACATGGGGGCCTCAAGTACAAGAAATGAGCCGTAAAATGTTTGCTGCAGCTGGGTCTTTAAAACGATTACGGAACTTTCTACCAATTGCCACTAAAACTGCGCTGGCACAATCTCTTCTCCTTCCTATTCTAGATTATGCCGATGTCAGCTATCTTGACCTCACTGAAGAGCAATTAAATAAACTTGAGCGGCTTCAAAATTTCTGTATCAGATTCATTTTTGGATTACGCAAATATGATCATGTTTCCGATTTCCGTACTAAGCTCAAGTGGCTACCAATTCGTCTTCGCCGGAATGCACATATTGTTTCTCTCGTCTACAGTATTCTATTCAATCCTTTTTCACCAGCTTACCTCAAGGAACGCTTCACGTTCCTTCACGATACGCACGCACGAGTTTTAAGGTCGTCGGAAAATCTGAGATTGGCAATACCAATGCATTCAAGTAAATTTCTGAACAAGTCTTTCACAGTACAAGCTGCTCGCCTCTGGAATGCATTGCCGGAGGATATTAGGCGTGCACAAACTATTAACAATTTTAAAATATTAGTTAAGGAGCACTATTTATCACTGAATTCATTGCAGCAGTCATAGGATTATGATTTAAGTAAGTGTATTTGTACTATGTATTCTTAAGTAAGTGTATATGTATGTATTTATGTATCAATGTATATATATGTAACTATGTATGTTTATGTATTATAAACAATTTTCCTGCTTAATGTTTTGTTACCTGTAGACTTCTTAATGCACCATAGACTACCCAATTTTTCCAACTGTATCCTGTATGCTATGTTAAGGTTGCCTGGAAGAAATTGCTTTTTAGCAATAAGGCCGCCAATTGTACTACTTTGTTTGATTACTGTATATTTGTCCATTAACTTATGGTGTGTACAATAAAGAGTATTACATTACATTAATTCAAGCTTACTAGTCTTCGTAATCGCAGACGTCTAAAAGGTTAACTAAATTCAAGCTTCTTCGTAATCGCAGACGTCTATTGGATATGTGTTTTGCTTACAAAATTGTTGGCGGAAGAATACAATGCGGCTAACTTATATTACCCATGTCGCTTTCAGTGCCTTACAGCTATCCAAGGCACTGCGTTGTCAAAATATTTGCAACGCACTTCACTAGGACAAACAGTCTCCCATGGCACGAATTTGTAAAGACTATAATTATTTATCGAATAATATATTGAGCCTTGACATATTTGGTGACAGTTTTAATAAATTCAAATCGAAAATTTTCCGTTTTCTTTTTTAAACAATAATAATAATAATAAATGATGAATGACAATTGACCAATCGATTGAATTTAGTTTTTTTGTTATTGATTTTATTTTTGATTTTACTTTTGATTTTATTTTTAAGTTATGCTTATCAAATTTATTTAGTTAATAATTATTATAATATTTTAAATAACTTTAATGTATTTTTTTTAATTAATTATTTTATATCACAAACTCATCTTGACTTCAAATACATTGACTGCGAATGCTATGTACGCCTTAATTGTGACATATATCAGACATATATATATTTTTTAATTAGTTATAATTAAATGTATTAATATATGTAGTGTGGCCGTACTAAAAAAATAAACAAACCCAGTTGCAAAAATGATCATTTTAAGTTGTATTGAGAGTTCTAAATTTTAAAATTTGTACCAATTATGTTTTTTTATGGGATAGGGGGCAGACGAACAAACGGATCACCTGATGGTAAGTGATTACCGTCGGATACCTGCTACACCAGAAGGGCTACAAGCGCGCTGCTGGCCTTTGAGGGACGAATATGCTCTACGCTTGAAAGTTTGAAGGTCGTATCGGTCCGGAAATACCACTGGTGACAAACTGTTCCAGAGTTTGACTGTGCGAGGCAGGAAACTTCTAGAAAAACGCACAGTTGAGGACTTCCAACCATCAAAATGCTTTAAACTAATGAACGTTTATGCAATTGGGCATTTGTTTATATTCCAAATTTATCCTCTAAAAGATATATCAAAGTAGTTAAATAAAACGAAACATAGGCATGATATTGCGATGCCTGAGGGATGTACTTGTCAATTTAAAAAAGTTGCAGGCAAAAAAATTTGAAGTAAACTTCCTTTGATTAGTCGTGAAATGAAAAATATAAAACTTTACTGAGGACACGGTAGACGGATGGTGAAGGCTCAAACAAAAATAATGTTGATTAAAAAACTTAACTTTATCAAAACGTTTCTGTTTCCTCGAGAGCTCTGTTATAGATAACTGAGCAATCTTAGTGGAGAACGTTTTTCCGATTTCTCTTTGTGGTACTTTTTGAAAGTTAATTCTAGAAATACGTTAGTTAAAAATAGATGATGATTTGTTATTAATTTTTGTAACTCAATTAATGCTTATCATAGATAATTTGATTGAACACTACAACATTGTTTAGATCCTTTAAAGTCAGTTAACTTATACAAACTTATGAAACAAAAAAAAAAGTCATTGCGATGCCTTATTTTCAAGAAATACGTGAACAAACATACAGTCATAAAATTTAACACACGTATTTAGAACGCCAATATAAGTAGAAAAAATATAGAAATAATGTGCCTTTTCAACGAAACTACACGCTTTAATAACTACCTATTTTTAAAATTGTTTAAAATTTTTATGCATTAAATACAATAACAACCTTGTTTCATTTAAGACTTCTCTCCGGAAGACGTCATTAACTATTTACTATTTGAATATTCAAAACAAATTGAAAACAGAATGACAAAGAGCTAATCCTCATGCCTCAAATACAGACCTCCAAAGAGATTTCGTAAAAATCTGAACCCGAATTCGAATTCACTTCGAAAGCGAGTTCGTTTAACTTATATTAGTGCAAAAATTCAATTAATTCAATTGATTGTATCAATTGAAGACATGATTGATACATACTTGTCCCAGATATTCTATCCCCATATTTGACTTATGCCACGAAATTTATGATAAGTTACTACCAACTCAAGGTTAAGCGGATGTCGCTTTCGAAATTACTTCGGACACCTGAGTGAATTCGAATTTGGGTTAGGATTTTTACGGAATCGCTCTGTTGCTTTGAATTCATGATCGATATTGTGGTAGAGGGTCGCAGAAGAATACGGTGTGGTCATTACCGTTAGATGTTTATTGAAAATAATCATGGTATACATAGCTCGAAGGTGCAATGTTTATCGGCTTTGGTCTGCGATGAAAGGTCGGTCATCGGATAGGTGACCAAATTTGTAATCTCAAGCTCCTCAGTGTTTCGTAAAGCAGGTTAAACAATTGGTCTTAGTTGCATTTGTTGTTAACACCCACCATACTACTATACTTAGAATCTTGAAATTTAGTAAAGGTGTTCCTTTCGTTTTCTTAAGGGTAACAAAGGGAGGGTGAAACTTATATGGAATTTAATTTTATCATTTATGAACTTGGAAAATAAAAAAAAAACGCGTGGGCGAAATCAAAAGCTAGTTATTTGTATAACAATATGGTCATATTCAGAAGAGTAACGAAAGCCATATTTACCCATTTATCTTCTAATTATGGGATCCAAGTGGACAACAACGGGACTGTTTTTTTTTCTAGAGTCCTGAAAAATGTATTTTATTATTTGTAATAAGAAATGTGATACAATATCAAGCTAAATTATGACATTAAAAAAAACGATGAAGCGCCTCGAGAAAAGCTTGCCCCTGCCGTGGCCCCAGATTAGGACAAGCAAAAGTATAATGTTACATAGATAAATAAATACGCATTATTATCTATGACAATGTTATGTGTTAGATGCATATTGAACAATGTTTTTTGTGCCCACGGTAACTTTCCACTAATTTTAGATCTTACAAAAGAACCTTAGTAAGGTATGAGCTGTGCATTATTATTATTTGTAAACAAAAGAGCGTCGATAGAAGAAACTATCATAATATTAAAAAAAATAACTGTTAAGCGTTTTCCCTTAGTAAACTATCCATCGTAAACCGATTCTTTCTCTTAGATAAATATAGCATATTTTCCCGTTTTACCTACAGGTTCCCAAGGGATGAAGATTCTAAAATCCAGTCGAAGGTTTATGAAGAAGTATAACCTTTTCTTTTTTTTGTGGTTTAGTGTTCCAAAATACACTGATGATATAATTTTTTTTGCTTTAAGTTGGAACAATTTGTTTTTGGTTCTTTCGATTCTTTCTTCTTTTAATATTTTGTCAAATTCAGGGTTTGAATTTTGAATAACCACAACCTACAAAATTTCGGGTAATTTTGTAAATATGTATACTTGCAATCTATAATACAGCAACTACATTACATTGCGTTGACCCTAATAGGCTGTAAAAGCTATTAGAGTTTAATGTCGTTTATAATCCATTCAGGATTGTAGTGCGACGGTATTGAGCAACTCAAAGCTCCATTAAGCGTCGGAGAAGTTTGGAAACTCGTCCTCGAAATAAAAAAAACTTTAATTGCTAACTATTATCAGATAAATTATTTTTTAGAATAATCGTCTATTGGATGATTTTGTAGGACAATTTCCTTGCCCGTTTTAGAAAAGCCTCATATTTTTTTATTTGAATGAACAAAACAATATCGATTAATATTCAGTAAAATAAATAAAAGTATATTACATTTTGTAAATACAAGTTAATGCTTATACGAGGCCAATCTGCATACCTAGATGGTTACCAAATTTCTAAACCAACACTTTAGAACTTATTACGTCCAAACAAGATATGTTTTCGCTTATCATTGTCGCTGTGTAAAGTTTGTATTCGTAACGTTGCGGTCATATTGCGATCGCAGATGGAATGCATAATCGCCCTTTGTGTTTCTCCTAGCCCTTGGGGTTGAAAAGAGAATTTTGTTTTTATAGTTTATAAGCTGCATGTGCAGTCGTTAAAACCAATCCGCTTTGGGCCCGCGTGGTGGGATTGACCTGTGGGCTAATTTTTTAATTAAAAAATCTATCACCATTCCTTTAAAAGTATAGCTATTGTGAAACATGGAATTATATCACTTTTAAAGTCGCAATTGCTTTTGAAACGAATGATGTCTGAATGAAACATTGTTTGAATGATGTTTGATGTTTGAACAAATAAGAAACATTATATAAACTTACCTAACCCCGTCGGAAGATTGTAGTTAGCATATAACTCTTTCGTCTGACATTTCTCAACAACTTTCAAAGATATTTGCGTCTAACGCTTACCTTAGCCAATCCCAATTAAAAAATAAGTAAACGATAACGTTTGTTCAATATCTTAAAAAATAACGTCGTGGTTTCTGTCGCTATCATGACAAATAGTCGTAGCTTAAAGTTCGTGACTATTTTTCAAATGTCACATGGAAAGAAATAGCGATAGAATTTAGAATTAGACAATGAGGAAGTATTTAAAAAAAAACGAAAGCACTAAAAAAGCACCTCTACTAGATGGCGACTCTAGCAAAAGTTGATTTTTGCAGGAAAATAAAGGACCAAAGACAGTCATTTCCGTTCCTATTAACTAACATATTAAAATACTGAAATTTGAAAAGTTCGAAACTTAGATATCAATACAAATACGAAAAAGTACAAAAAGAATATGAGTTGTTTATTGAGTTTTAAAAACTAATTTCCTTTTAAACATGAAAGAAAACCGGAAAGGTAGTCTTGGAGAAATCAAGAACGTACCGTGGCGTATGTTTTTTTTTAAATACTTCCTCATTAGTCCCCAGTTTTCTCCCTTCGATTAGATTCCATCCGTAGAGAAGGCCGGGCCGTAGAGTTCAGTTTTCCTCTTCAGTGAGGGTATTCCACGCTTTGCCTCGCTTTGAAGTCGCCCCTCGTGGCAGAAGTAAGGCTGAAGTAGGCTGAAGTAATATAATAAGGTGTATTTCTATCTCATTTAAAAAAGGTCCGTGCTTAAACAGTGGGGCCATCCATAGGCAGAGATCATCACTCATAAAAAAAGTCGCTTTTTCTGTCCCTATATCCCTATGAATGCTTAAATCTTTAAAACTACACAACGGATTTTGATGGGTTTTTTTTTTCATAGATAGGGTGATTCAAAAGGAAGGTTTTTATGTATAATACGAAGCAAAGCCGCTGATGGAAAGCTTAGTGTATAATTGATTAAAAATTTAGATTTGATTCTCTGTGAATGAAACCAAAAATTCAACCAAATCAAAAATATTTGGTAAGCAATGTTAACAGATGATAATTATTAATATTAGGACTTGGTTTTGCGGTAAATAAAAATAAAAACTCAACAAAATCACGTTTGTTGTTTTCTATGCAGTTTTTCGAAATCTTCGAGTTAAATACAATTGATTGACTATTACTCGTGAACTTGTAAAGTCAACCTAAGTGTGATAGATTTCCTTTTAACTTCGTTATATACAAAATATTTAGATAGAAAGAAAGGATAGAAATATATATACATATATTTGACGCAGCCAACTGGTTAAATAAACCGTCCAATTGTGCTGCTAGCCCTTTTATTGAATGGGGCAATTCAAATGCACTCCTAGTTTCCTAGTTAAATCATCATGACATTTGGACTTGTTGGATTTAAAATATTCTTTAAGTTAATTATTGAGTCTTAAATTTCTTGACTTTTATGTGAATTACAATTATATATAACTAAAATAAATATTTTTTAGTTTATTTTATGCTATCTTAAAAAAATAACCTCGAAATTCAAATTTCTAACCTACAGCACAGGAGTTAAATAACTTCTTAGTTTTTTGCTATCTGTTTAAAAACCTCGAAAGTTGGCTGTTGACTTTTTAATAATGTCAGTGTTTTATTAAAGGTCTAAAAATAGACAAAAGTTCATTTTTTCGCATTTTCAAAAAAGGATATCTGTTAAACTAATCCTATCGCTATGTTATTTACTATGCAAATATTTATTATACGCTTATTATCAAAACTACTGTATGTATATATACGTTTTGTTATATTAGTCTTAAAATAGGACCTAAAATACCTTTACCGATAAAACAATTTTGTTTTGTACCTAAATAAAACAAAATTGCCTATTTTTACTGAAACCTATAAATTATTTTAAGTAAGTTAAAAGCGCTGAAATTAAGTTCTTTCATACTATTCAAGATAATATTAATATAATAACTTGAATGAAATATCTTTCAAAAATAGTGGCGGTCGTCAAATAACATAGATTATAAAATCCTATCAGATAAGACGTGAAATTATCACATAGTATATCCTTAACGTTGAGAAAGAAATAGAATCACTTATAATTATAATAATGCAACAGAACCTCATTGATCAATAAAAAATATTCGGAGCTCTCCTGCATGCTTTGGGAGGCACGTTAAACCCTTGACCCCGGCTGCGAATACTAAACCACACCGAACCCACATGGTTAAATAGGTGATGTTCCATGCAAATAAAATCACCTGAACTTTGAATGAGTATATAATGAGGCAGTGCTTGCTGGCTAAAGACAGATAAACAGGGCATTTTGTAGAGACTGACTTTATTGTTGATAAAACCACCCCATTCCAATAGAAACAATATGGTAAAAACGATTAATTAAGTGTATATTTATAATTGTTCCTTTATGGATGATAAGCTATTAAGGTACAGTTGTGTCATTTTAGATATATGCCTAGTGAAATAAACCCAGATTTTTATTAGACGTTTTTTTGTACTTTATATGTTTTTATTTGTTTGGCATCCTAATGCCTTCATATATTTTAAAGAACATTATAATAATAAAAATATTTATATATGTCGAATTATCTTAATTTAAATATTTTATATTAAATAAATCTAGTTTTTTTTTTACAAAAAATTAGGTATATTAAATCTTTTATAACACGTTATGTCTACCAAATTATAAGAGATCCCAAATTAGACTTTATGGCACTTAAGGTATTAACCTTCGCTTATACATGACTATAAAATGATTAGTCTTCTTCAGTAGCATCAACATTTTTTGGGAATCGGTTCTGTAGCATTTTGCGCATTGAAAAACTTAATAATCCAGACAAATATGGCTTTTGCATGTCTCACAACTGTACTGTTTTGAGATCTTTTATGACTGGAGAAACGTGGCATCTCCGTTTTATTCCAGGAGGGGATTTCTTTAATGACGGGCCATCTTATTTACCCATACCGTCAGCTATTATTTTGCAAAGAATTCATTGTACAAGAGTATTAAGCTAGAACTTTCACTCCAGGAGTTCAATAAATTTTAAGTGTTTGTTCGAACATTAGACCTATTTGTTCGATCTATACGGAATAAGTTATGCCTCGATGTTATGTTGAAATTGACGAACGTCTCAAACTGTACTTAAATGTCACTTAAGCAGGTTTTCGTTTTTGATTTTAGTAGAATGTTGTCTGTATTAATAAAATATGTAATAAAGAACAATTTTACTCAGAATAAAGGGTAAAGTGAGAGAGTTTCAATCTTACAATCGTATGTACTACGTATAATGTCGATAGAAAAAAAAATATGGTAGTTAGTAAAGTATACGAAAGGAGCTAATACTTACAAAATACTTAACAGTATTTAAATTAATTTCAGCTTAAGATGATGTACTGTTAATAATATAAGGACTTATACATTATATTATTAGCAGTACTCTCATATCACTTTGTGTAATAAAAATTGGATTTTTGTTAAAATAACTTTATACTGCGATTATTTATCATATTGGATATTGCGTCTATTTATTATTCTAAATTGTCAACTAATCAATTCCGCATAAAACAATAACAATTGAATAAATAATGTTACTAACAATATAATAGACGTATCTCGTTATAATGATAAAACCACTATTGTTTGCCCTTTATTCAGCATGTGAAAAGATTAGATAGAGAACTATAAAGATTCACAGCATACAAATAACAATGGCGTTACAACGGCTAATAATTCATAACTGCGACAGTTAATATCGGTTCAGTTTTCATACACAATCGCAACTTATGTAAATTATTCCCATTTCGACCATTTTATTAGAGCTTATCACCTCTACATTATGTATTCTGTGGTTAGCTAGCTCGCAGGCCCTGTGCCTGGGCGGGCGGGAAGTGAAGGGAGGGGGGATTACCCGGCTCAGTGCTCACCTCAAGCCTTCAGTCTGTTTCGGACCACGGTGGAGGGTGTATGTGGAAACACAGTCGTTCGACCTAACCGCGCAACACGAAAAAACAGTTTTTCTAAATTAAATCGCGTGTGTTATTCTAAAGATCGATAGTGATTTGTTATTTTCAACGGTGACGTTGACATTTTTAGTGGTTTCCGAGATTGTTTGCGCAAGTGTACGCGTCGATATTGCCCGCGAATGTGAATGATATACAATTGGGTTCTGGAGAAATTTTTTCACCAAAAGTAAGTTATTATGTGTTTGTTTGTGGTAGCTTCACATTAGTTGCTATATGTAGTTTGATGTATTAAATCATAACTCGCTTTACCAGGTGTAAAGTGGTTAAATTGCTATGTCAAACAGCCTCTGCTAACAAAGACTAAAAAATAAGTACACAATGCCTTACGGTTTAAGCCGGGTGCAAAAATAATTTTGGCTTAATTATACGGTAAATTGTTAACACCAATGGTCTGACTAGCTCCATGGTTTTTACGTTACGTTTATGTAATAACTACGCAATCAATGACAAAAGGAAAACGATTTCATTTAATTCATCAAAGGAACAATGAATCATTGTATTCACCGATAATTCTGATATTGTTGAGTTTAAGTACATAAATATATAAGAATATTGATGATCCAAGAGTAGCTAAGAAGATTTGAAGTGTAGGAACCAACAAGATTTGTTATGATATGAAAAGTTCGGTTTCTACAGTAATTAGGCTTGTATCATATAAAAAATACAGTATCTATGTAGTTAATTACTACCTATAACATTGAAACGTTAGGGTACACACAGCAATATATTATATACTATAAAATTTCAAATAACTGCAGTCAATTTTGAACTTAACTGCTACAATTTAAGGCTCAAAATGTATTGGGAAAATTTAGTATTGTGTGGTAATCTGACGCGCTGTCGACTGTTCTTCAGAACGAAATAGGATTGTTGTTTAGGAAGATTTCAGATTCATATTGAAAAAAAAAAATACATACTTAATAAATTTTTATTTCTTAATACTTATACCATATTTTAGATATTGATTTAATGAGATCGTAACCTTAACAGTAATTCAGAAGAATTTACCACTCAACCACTGTTTATGATGACAACATTTCTAATAATTAATATAAAATAATTTTAATGTAAAATGTACACACAGCAAAATGTACGTCGGGTTACTCTAAAATCATCATTTTCGAATAATTAAGGTTAATAAACATTTAATTACAAGAAGTTTGGCACTTTGAATAAACTTGACGTGTTGTTGGCTGTACTATCCTAAAAGGCGGTTCAATATTCATTGTAAATGAATGTCAAAAATATTATCAATTCTTGTAACAACAGCAACACTCGCATTATACAATCTTATCTCCTTAATTAAATATTACTTTATCTGTACGGCTTCTGTTTATATGACGTTTCTAAACGAGGTTGAAATAAATCCCTTGCGTTCGTCCCTTTTAGTGCAATTTTTAGAATATAATGTTTTTTTTTTCTAGAAAATACTTGGAAATCACTTGATTTCGACAGATACTTCTATGTTAAGATCTCCGTCAGACTTTGGTGACGAAGGGAAATGCAGCGCGGGGGCGTAATTGTCAAATTTTAAAGATGAAGTCAAAATAATCTTTATTCAAATAGACTTCTTAAATGTACTTTTGAAACGTCCAACATTCTTTTCCCTACCACTCGTTCAGGACGTTTTGGCTAGTAAGAAGAACGAGCAAAGTAACGAAATTTACAAAACGATGTCATTACCAAATCAATACATTTTAAATAGATTAAAAAAAACTATGATCTTATAATAATAATCATTTAATAATGGAAACAGGATAATTTTGAGATATAATGAGTTTAGCAGAAATCAACCTATCCAGTTGCTGGACCATCTCAAGTCCAAGCATTCTTATCTATTATTCATCAGATACTTACCTCCTTTTAATAACCTTTTATAATTAGTAATTTTTAATAGTAGATTTAAAACAGCAAGGTTTCTAATTGTTGTATTTTTCTTGTAGAAGTGCACACAAAAATACCTGAATGAATTAATATTTTTTTGCAGTCTAGTGATAGGCACCGTTAATTTTTATTTTATTTCTAGTATTAAAGTTGTGTACATCTTTAAAGAAAACAAACTAACATAAAATCTATCACTAACTATTTCAATTTGACATTTGAAAGATATTCACGAACTTCACGCTACAACTATTTGACACGTAACAGCGATTGTTATCGCGACGTTTTTTTAAAGATATTAAATAAAAGATATCGCTAATTTGACGCTAATTGGAGTTGTTTAACAGCAAGCGTTAGACGCAAGTATTATTCTAAGTTTCAGTTAGGTATTAAGTTTTTATTATGTTTCTTCAACATTCGTTCCGAAAGTGACCTTAAGCGTTACATAATACCACAAAAAGCGATAGTTTTGAAAATGTTTGCGATAGATTTTGAAATTATACAATCAGCCCTAGGGTTCGAGAGGTTATGTTTTCCGCTGCGGACCCACGCCCATCAAGAGACTAGTCAAATCGCAGAGGTATGTTCCTCTCTGTGGTCGGCTATGCGTAAAAAACACAAAGGACTTCTTCACGCCGTTCACCTCCATTTCGGCCCATTGGTAAAATTTTCTGAAGCTAATGTACTTTCGCTATTATTGTAGTGTCTATAAGATAAATAATATTGATATATATTTTTGTTACTATTATATTTTCATTCCGAACTAACACTCGAGAGAATTAATTAAGTATTTAGTAATTACTCGAGAAAATAGCATAGTTTTTAACCTTAAGACGTTAACATTTAACCAAAAGACGAACATTTAAATGAAATAAGAACTGTTAATGATAATAGTATTCTTACTATTAACAGTTCTCACATCATTTAAATTCTTATTTATTTGTTAAAAATATTTGCTTATGTAATTACTTTTACTCGACTATAGATACAGGTGTAATATTCGCATTTATAGTCGAGAGAAGTAATTACGTGAGATAATGTACTGTACATAACTCAAGCAATTTTTTTTTAACAATAGACGAGAATTTGAATGAAGTATTCTTACGCCCGGTTTCTGAATTGAGAATTTGAAGTTGAGCACGTCTCAAACCGTGCTTAAGCCACTTTAAATGTCATTAAAACATGTTTTCATTGCTGATTTATAAATTTTGAATTATCAGTTGAGAGCAATTTGATAAATCTAATACTTTTTGCCATATGAAACGTAAAAAAAAATATTTTATTAAGAATAATAAGTTGAGATTTTGTACTTTCTCAATTCAGAAACCGGCCGTTAATAGTAAATAATTATAGTATTCTGAATATTTCAGTTATTTCATTAGCATTTCTTATTTCATTAAAATTTTTATTAATTTGTTAAAAATACCTGCTAAATTATGACTTCTCTCAACTATACATACGAGTATAATAAGTAATTTGTTTTTGTTATTAGACAGGGATATCAATGAGACTGGTATAGATCAAGATTGCGTATTGCGTAGAATTAATTAATTACTCGAAAAGCATTATGATTACTGTTAAATTGTTAACCTAAAACATGGAATGCATACAAAGAAAAGGTAAAGAAAGTAGTGCAACAAACAGCACAATCGTTACTTCCAATGATTTTATAAGTAAGTCTTAAAACTATCAATCACGAATAGTATTTTAGATCATTTTTTTTCAACTAGTTTTAGTAGATATTTGAAAAATAATCTAAAATACAAGAAATCTTTGCATCGTCTGCCTTTCTAATTTGCCTCAAAAGCCGTCACGTAAATCCTATCCTATTAATATTATAAAGGCGAAAGTTTGTAAGTATGGATGTATGGATGTTTGTTACTCTTTCACGAAAAAACTACTGGACGGATTTGGATAAAACTTTACAGCAATATAGGTTATACATCAGAATAACACATAGGGTACTTTTTACTGGGAAAACTTCTCACTCCCACGGGATACCGACTTCCACGCGGACGAAGTCGCGGGCGTCCACTAGTCGACAATAATTCTTACTGGAGAAAGAACATTTTAATGTTTCGATTAGACGAGGATAAATAAGTTTGTTACTTTATAAAAGCGCTAAACAAATATACGCGTTAATTAATATAAAAAAACATATGTACGAATTGCTAATACTAAAATTTACTGTTGGTATTCCAGACTATATGCATTTTAGTTTTTGAATCACAAAAGCGTGCATATGTAGGCAACTGTAGAATACCTTATTTTCATAACATCCTCTTTTTCGATTTTGAAGTCTGTTAATAATTACCAGCTAGCACAAGTTACCACTTTATGATATCCGCGTCTGTAATCGAGTTAACTTGCAGGTTAATGTTGAAAAAGGTACTTATATCGAAATAATAATTTCGTCTTTTTGCCATAAGGGCTGAGACGACTTTTAGTAGGTAACACAGAGTTACATCATATTTAACTGTTTTATGAGACTCACGATTACGAGTTGACAGGCAATTGACGCAGTTTTTCTATCACACTCATGTAGACATAGAGGTTGATTTAGATTGATAATATTGTATAAGAATTACTTAGATAGAAAAACATTTACCTACTTTATAGGATTCCGTATCAAAAAAGGTAATACCTTTAAACGCGACACATAAGTTGTGTGCTTGTTTACATGTTAAGTCTCACTCGCGCATGTGTCGCGATCTGTAATATTGTTCGATTCGATGATCCAAAAGCATCCAGGATAATCTATGGTTTTTAAAATAGTAGTTGTAAAAAAAACCTGCACACCGAAGGTTTTTTTTTTTACTAGAGTCCGACACGCTCTTGATCGATTTAAAAATATTATTTATTTCTCTCATAAAAATGGCAACTCGTCATAAAAACGTCATAGCTTATTTTGACCCGCTAGGGGCGTATAATGGTTTTGTATGGTACTCGAGAAGAACCATATATGCGGATTACGTCGAGTACTTACTACGGTGATTCCATACTAAAACATCGTTTACGTAAACACAATTGTTTAAGTTAACAACTCACGCTCGCCAGTAAGGTTGAACGTTGAGAAAATATTACGGACGAATTCGAAACTTTGCTTGTGGATACGACTACTTAGAGAGGTCACGACCCTTGGGGAGCTTACTGGAATTTGTTAGACAATTTACACAGAATTAATATAAATAATCTGAAAAATCGTATGAAGCATATTAGCTGATTAACATATCATATTACTTGGACTATATTTCAACTTGGAATAGATCTATTGTCAGACGTAATAAATTTGAGCTCATTTGTAAACTTTTTTTAATTCGAACGAAAGATGACAACTTAAAATTTATAGCAAAAAGATTCCACAGACGAAAAACAATTGTTGTCGGCTTTTTCGTTGGTTACGTTTTACATTACGTCAAACTTTTTAAATCGTGTCGATTTCATTTCAGTAGCTAGCATAATAATGTCTACAACTAACCACTTGACACTTTTATCAGGAAACCTTGAAAACATGTTTTGTATAATATCATGAAGACCGTGCAGGCTCTAAGTAAATAAAAACAAATTTCCACTGATATACTTGTCAATTTGCGTGCTCAAAGCGATAAGATTCGTACTAAAATGCGACAGGGGTTTATTTTTTGTCCATTGTATAGCTACAGTTACAGTGGATAAGCGCTGCTGCGTTCGTCGTTGTTAAGCAACTTTCACTAGGGTCGGTCTCGAGATGGGATAACTAAAATGTATTACCTCGAACCACTCCGTGCTTTGGAAGACGTTGGCTCCGTTTGCATTTGCAGTCGTTACTACCCTCCGATCCGTATTGGGCCTACATGGAGTCATGGCCCATCCTCCTTAACTATCCATAACGAAGGCAACGGGGACGTTAAAGGGATGATGATGATGATAGCTGCAGCTGACATTCTATGCTGCAAAGAACAATGGCGAACTCCCATATAGCTTTGGACCTGAATTTTTAACGTCCCGTTCATGAATGAAATAAACGTGTACTTAAAGGTATAAGCTAAACTAAGAAAATCCTAATCGTCTTTTTCCTTTAAAAGTTGGGATTAAAAAGATATGGCATAAAATACTTTGTAGGGTTATATATTGCATCTTTGCTTTTTCGTTGAATGGACATTAAAATGAATAAAAATGGTAACCAGGTTACTCCGTTTAATAAACTAGATTAAAATAATTACATATCTAACAAGATCCAGACACTTATAATAGAAGAAACATTTATAACATATGACTAAACTCTGTGGAGTAGATCCCTTTGCCTTTAATTAAATCATTAAATCATTGAATACACATTGAACTGTCATTGTTATAACCGAATCGATTGCCATTCGGAATCCAAAAGTAATGCAAATATCAACGTTAGTCGAAGAAACATGCTTAATTGTAATTGTTGAATATTAACACAAATATCAAACTCCACGAACGAACACACAACAAACGAACCAAACCAATCAAAAAAATATTTATGAAAGTGTTCAAAGACCGTATTTCATATAATATATTATATATAGATTTTATATTGAATATTATTTGACGTTCATCCGCTCAGTAGGTACACGTCATTACATCACATATCTCACTTATTATTAGCAGTAAACGGCGACAGATAATATTCTATAGAACATGTTTGAAAAACTCGCGATTAATTGAGAATCGCTTCTGACATCGTTGATGTATCTGATCGATTTTTCAAAAACCATCCAAACTACAACCCTTTGATATACTGTGTGGTTTTCAATGAAAGAGAACGGAATCTATTCTATACAATCTTATTTTGAATTTATAATCGATTATTAAGCGTATTAATGGTACTTTAAAGGCAATAGAATTAATTGCAATGTACAGGAAACGATAATATCCATTAAAATAGATGAAACTTTTATTGCCCGGCGCAACATTCATGAAACACTTCCAAGATATAGTTTTATTATTAAAGTACTTCTGCGTAGACCAGAACATTTCTAAAGGAGATTTTCGCGTTTTGTTTTTGCACTATCATCAGACGTTTTGTTATCTTGATAATTATTAGCAGCATTTAATATTTTAGTTTGGTTTCCCGACATTAAAATTCACCATTTTGTAGAAATAAAATCTATTAATCATATATTATTTATTTGTCATATTGCCATCCATGTACGGTTGTGTAAATTATGGGGTCCGATTTCGCCATTCTTCTTTGTATTGTTTAACCTTGGGAACTACTAATTGTATTTTTAAGTATAACTTTTTGATTCAAGAATGTTACCAATAACTTATGACCTACTTTTAAAATCAAGATTGTAGTTATTTTCTTTATTGAATTTGAAATGGCGGTAATTTGTTTTTATTATAAAAATATAGAATAAACTTTTCATATTGCACAATTGTAGATCTCGCCGACCTACGACTCAAAAAATTTCACGAAAGTCAGATTCGAAAATCTTCCTTCGTAACAGTTGAAAATTTATAGTAAAACGAACGCCTTCAACGATTGCTAGAAGTATGTTTTGTCCGTTGTGATCAAGTGTTCCAGCAACTGACCTCCGTACTGGGTACTAAATAATGTTATTATTAGTAATCCTACATATCGAAGTATCAACGGTCACAAAACTTCCACATTTTTGTCACAAACAACATATATCATGAGATAGCTGACCAAAATTAATTATAAATACAAACTAAATTATCAAATAGTATTACGACTTGACTTGACAAAACTTAAAAAAAATATAGAACCTACTTAAAACTTAAAAAAAGTGCAAAATAATACTAAACTCAAAAGCGACTTATTCAAAAAAATTATATTAAAGTCGAGCGGCGGTTTGCTTTAGGTTATTTCAATAGCATTTTCTTGAATAAGTCTCTTTTAAGATACATACAGCACGTGTCAAAGTGCGAACCTCCAGTCTTTTAGTCAGTTGATAAACTTAAAACCTTCTCCTAAGTCTGACAAATACTATGCTGAAAAACGCATCAAAATCGGTTCAACCAAACGCGAGATAATCGCGGACAAACGATTTTGAAGTCTTAAAAATTCTCATCGCAGACGCACCTCTTAGATTACAAATGTTCCACAGAACATTCCCGATTGCAATGCTTATTTTGTTTGGCCAATTTATAATACAATTTGTTTATTTAGTTTTTAATTCGATTTTGGTAGTCGTGCATCGTTATAATTGTTAAAATTTTTGTTACATATTTATTTCAACGGCGTCATACATCCGTCATATTGAATATTTAGTGTTAGTAGAAACATTGCATTATCCCGAGTGACACTAATGAAACCCTTAATTTCTTTCATTCTTTACGTTAAGTTTTTCAAAAGATGCTGTGGATTTAAAACCCACATTCATACATACATTAACTCTAACAATCCGTTTTGGGCTGTACTTTAAAACTACCATAACATAATGTGTGCAAAGAGTTATATGATACACATAAAAGTCTTTGAATGTGGGTAGAAAAATTGTAACCGCTTTGTTTACTGTCTAAAAAGAACACACTATTTTCTTCACGCATATTTTCGTGGATTTGCGCAGCTGTTATTTGTTAAGCTTTATTCTATGTATATAAAGTTGATTATGCTATTTCCAGAACTTGGTAACATTCTGCTCCCAAGATAAATCGAGATATATACTATGCAGTATGCACAGTCAACATCACGTCAGGTTTTACAAAACTATTAAATTTTCCTACTCGATTTTAAACCTTAATACATTCAAGATAGATCTCAAAATACATTGCGGGAATTTGAAATATTGTGGTAACCTGACGTGCAGCCGTGTTTACATATATTCGACGCCTTATAGGCATTAAAAGTTGCTTAGAGACCAGAGTTTTTCAATCATGTTGTTTTTTTAGTTTGTTTGTACTTCGGTTATTATTTCTCCTTGATTTTTCTACTATTGACATATATGAACAACAGATTCACCAATAATATTTTTTTATTTAATACTTGAATCAATAATTTTTAAATTCATATAGATTTTTCTGCACTCTGATTTCTTTACTTTTACCTAAAGGGGTGCGCTCTTTAGGATATTCTACATGCGGGATGTTGAATAAGGTTGGCAACATTCCAAAGTTTAGGAAAATGTAATGTTTCTGTTAGTGACGATTGTGTGTCACTGATATCATGTGAAAATCAATATATTACATACAAACATAGTATATGAACATTATACAGTTTTGATTAAGTCGAGGGTATGTATTTACATATATGTTATGATATCAGCTAGGTGAAACTTACAAGTAGGCCCGGTGAATACTTTAATTTCGGAGGGCTTGCCAAGGCCTTAGCGGGGGAGAGTTTCACACATCGCCCTGCCGTCCCATCCGACGCGGGATATTGAGTCAATTAAACATATTCAAATAATTATATTAAAATTATCGACGAGTAGAACTCTGTGTTTTGATGAATTTCTTTTAAAAGATACAAACATATATGAACTTGATACAGTTTGATAAAATGGAGGGTATGAATTTACATATATATTATGGTATGAGCCAGGTGCAACTTACAGATAGGCTCGACGAATACATTCGGTTTCGGAGGGCTTGCCCAAGATTTTTAGTGTATAGCCCCCGCCTTCTGCAAGGGAGAGTTCCACACGTCCCCTGCCATTTCGTCCGGCGCGGGTGCGTGACGCGTTTTCCCAAAAAACAAAGGATTTTTGTTGGGTAAATAAGAAAAGGTGCATCTTAAAGGTGTATTTTCATACATACGGATCTAAGTCTGTTTTTTAGTAAATTACACCAATTCTAATAAATCTACATTCTTATGTTATGATGAATTTCGTTTAAAATTAGAAATAGGCTATTATCTCTTACTCGTGCTGCTTACTTACGTATTTTTTTTATTTTACTATGGTGTTACTTAATGCACTGTAAGGTTTAATAAAATTTGTAACGGTTTAGTTGATTTTAAATGGTAACCTTAAAACTTCAAAGTTTAACATCAAGTGAAGTTTGATAGATTTGGAGCTTGACATGCTATTGACTATACATTTTTTTGCGAGTGGGCAAGCGTGCACAGCATTTCTTGCAGTCACTGACTGGGCGTGGAAAACAATGAAGATAATAAAAATTCTTTATATAATAAAGAAGTTTGAGAAATGTACCCAGTAATCTCACATACCTACTTATCTTTAAAATGCTCTACGATCGACATATACAAGATAATGTGGATTATAGTGGACATGCCAGTAAAGTATGATAGATTTAGGTCAGATATTTTGCAAAATAAAATTTTCGGTTGATATACCTATTCTTAAATTCTTTTTATTTTTACCCGACTAATGTAGCGAAGCGAAAAAAAGGGTTATGATTTTGGCCGGTATGTATGTATGTAAGTAAGAATGTTTATCTTCATTCTTAATTCTTCATTCAATTTATCATCGAAATTCTTCAAATATCTCTTAATCGCGATAAAACACGTAGGTAACTAGATGCAATTCGGTGAAGGGTATTCAAAAGGGCCGCTTTTTGAATAATAATAATCAATACTAATAATAAAGCAGAAGTTTGTTTGTTTAGTTGAAATTCATAATCCCAGGAAGTACTGGAACGAATTGATTTTTTTTCGTGTTGAATAGTCCGTTTATCGTGGAAGGCTTTATAATATCACGCTATGACTTAAAGGAGTGGAGCAGCAATGAAAAATGTTGCTAAAACAGTAGAAAACATATACATACGTACGATATCTACAAATGGAAGAGACGGCAAACTATCCGTTGGAAAAATTTCACGCACCATCAACCACCAAGCTGACCATCAAGTTCCCACGAGAATCAGGCGTTGAATCTTGCACGAGCAAAGCATCAGGCTGTTTTAAATCCTTAAAATTAAAGCCCTTATCTGAAATTCCAGAATAAGCCCTGTAAAGCGTTATGATATCAGTAGAGAAATATCCGACCAAAAAGACGGTGTCAATGTCAAAAGACTTCAATAAAATACTTTTATTTAAAATAAATGTGTTTTTACAAAGCGTATCGATTCTAATGCGCGCTAAAATGGACAGGAAAGCAATTGGACTATTCTATGAAGATTTTTCTTATTTGGTTCCATTTATTGGGCTGAACTATGAGGTTGATGATAAACGAAGGATGATGATATGAAGGTGAATGTGAAGATTATCTTAATACTCTAGTATAGCAGGCCATTGTGCACACAGTAACATCGGACCATTGGGAGAATCCGCGGGTTACAGCTCGTACGAAATAAGTCTGACGACCTTTTAAACCTTTTTTTATCTCGTACATTATTGAAATTACCTTTTCCAGAGATTCGCAGGGGTGGACTAATGTTAAAGATACTTTTTAAGCCACTTACGGGAATCGCTTTAAAATAATGTTTGTTTTTAGATCTAGGCATATTTTACCTGATTGTATGGTAGTATTAGTAATTTGCCTTTGATCAATTTAAGTAGCTAACAAGTTTATTATAATGTGAAGAACACTATGCTGTCGTTTCTTATCAATTCTAGATATCGATATAAGATGGTGTATTGAGAAAATTGGAAAAGTTAATCTGATTATTTCACCCGCATTGTAGTTCTTTTTCTGATAACGCCAAGTTACTATTACAAATATTGCATCGAATAGCGTTTATATATATTATAAATCAAACATTGAAGTAATTATTGAACCTGTCTAAAATGGTGTTAATGTGATACCTTAATAAAAAAATAAATAAACTAATATCGTTATTAAAAAAACAAAAAGTCCGACTGCGCAAAAACGAATTTTAAGAAATGCATAAAAAAATTAACTTTAAAAAAAACTAAAAAGAAAGAAGCAAACCCAGTAGTTTAAAATTCTGTTTAGTAATACTAAATAACTAAAAAATAACTACACAACTAAAACAGTTTTATAATCGATACATACATAAAACTAATCATAAATTCTAATGCAGAACAGAACGACTCACAATCGGGGCCCATTCAAATTAAACCAATCAAATCTTCCCAAGTTAATTTTTTCATGTATTTTTTAAAATTCGTTTTTACGCAGACTTCGATAAGATGGTAAATTTCGCAATCTAGTCATTTCATTGACGGAGTTAATATCGTGGAGATTATTAAGTAACTTGCGGTGGTCTAAACTACTGATGAATAGTCCCTCTAGATATCTAAGTCGGCTCAAAGCTACATATGCTTGACCTTAGCAAAAATGCGTGAACTTAAGTCAACCACAGCTTGGTCTGCTCGGTCCAAAGTAGTTCGTCGGAGTTTGTGTACAGTTACACCCCAGCACAATATCAGCACTGTCCGTGAAGTGCATCGAATTCTGTCGTCGAAAATATTTTTATTTACCAAAAATATTTGTTCTTCATGCTTTTTCACTATTTTTTTTTGTTTGTATATCGTAATTTAAATCAATAAGTAAGAAAATTAGCGAGAATGATTGTTTTGTTAAACAACTTTAAATCGTTATATATCCTAAACTATAATTTAAAATGAAAAATGATAAAAGGAACCTAAAGACGATTTTACAATAACTATTCAACGACACCCCACTTAACATAGTTCATCGTTTTTTTTTTCATTTTGACAATTTTTCTGGTTGTCGTTGTGGTGAATTTTGATTACTGTCATGTCTTTAGTGACACTCGCAAGGTTAAGACGAATCGATTGACGTAAGAATAATCAAAATCGGCTTATGCGTTTGGTCTCTAGAACGCCACATAGAAACAAACATACATACATAGACTGATAAACACATTACCCTCCTTTGCGTCGCGCAGTCGGGTACAAACTGAAACACATAATAAGCAAATGTCTAAAATTTAAGCAGTACTTGCAGGTTTGTTAGTAAACACTTATTCAAAATTATTAAAATTCGACTAATCAAATGACTTATTAAGATGATTGCTATGAAGTTAACGGGTTAACCTAACAGACCACACTTGGGATGTTTAATGATACAAATTTTGACAATCGATTGTCCCATGTGAAGTGTGATGTGAAGTTGAAGATAATTTACTTCCGTGTGTAGTGGAAGTAAGATAAAAAAAAAATGTTTTTGTGATATAAAAAATGTCAACTGTACATCTAAACTCCTAAATAGAAGTTAGTGGAACTATCCAGTTCTAATAGACTTATCCGTGGGCGAAAATAAATAGAATAATGTATCCATTTACGTTCCTAGATTTTTCTACCAGAGTGGCCTTCTTCAAAGTTCAAAACATCTGACGATTTTTTTTAATATAGTCAAGGAGCACAAACATATAAATCTATACTTAATTTAAAATTAGTAAAAATAAAATGTAATCTAATTACAAGTACACATATTTTAATTATTAAAATATGTGTACTTGTAATTAGATATGCTTTCTTATAATAATATAAGAAAGCATACATTTTATTTTCTTTTATTTACCCCGAAGCTGTGCAACTTTACTTCAATAGCAAAGTCACACAAAGGTTATAGTGAAAACCTCATATTTACCAAGTCGAATGTCGAAATAGCGGATTGCGGTGGCTGAGCGTGAAAATTCGCTGGAACCGAGCAAGAAGTATAGACGTCGAACATTTGATAACGTAAAAGTTTTATGAAGATTGTATACTTGCCAGAATTTTCAGCCGTTACCGTAATTAATGTGACTTGCCACTATATTTGCTTCAATCTATTTCTGATATAGATATATAGCAAGAAATTATTGCGTTTTAATTTTTAAGGAGCTATTTGTTTTTTGGTTATACGATAACTTCTTCCACTTTAATCGCTCTAGAAAGCTTTATGCAGATTTTCACTTTATTTAAATAAGCTTCACTTCAAATATATCTATATTTAACGCTAGATTATCTTGCGGGGTAGACAGAAAGCATTTATTCGAATTTTAAGAGAAATTATGTAATATTATTAGACTTCGATAATTATTAGATCAAATTCTCAAGTCTTAAGTATCTCTAAAGTCTTCTTAAGTAAGTAACACAGAAGAAATTTCCGTAGCAATGGAAAAAGACAGCCTCGCGAAGACAGATCAACTAAAAATAGATTGCTAATAAGGAAAATGTAAGTCGACTATTAAAAAACGTTAATGTAGAAAAATCACATTATTAGAGATTGTGTTAGTAAAAAATGTTTATCAATAATTGTAAACAAATTCTACTATTTTTAGTTAAAATAAATGTTATACCAATTTCATAAATAAAAATATTTTTTTAAGTTGCAGAAAGATAATTAAAAAGAAAGTTACGAAAGTGAGAAAGAGGAAAATAGAATTATGGTGAAACACGTATGTGTAGATTTCCTAATAAAGAGATCCAAAATGAATAAAACTAGTACTAAGATCGAGATTAATTTATTCACAGCACGCAAAACAACAGTAGTTAAAGGAACGCCACCTATTTCAACATATATGAACTTATTAAGATATACATATAATATTCAACAAAATTAAAATGCAAAATACCATGGCATGCTAGAGGATTGTAATACATTATTATTATTTTTAAAATGATATTTTTAGTCATATTTAATTGTTGGTAAGTGATTTTATCTGGATGATATTCATTTAGATAAGGTAATTGATCCGAAAATTGGATCGTACGATCGTGGCATATAGGCAACAGATTATTGTGTTATCTTTAATTCTTAATACTTGAGATATTTTGAACCTTCCTACTAATATTGTGAAAGTTTATAATTTTATAGGAGAAAAGATCTTGACGACTGTAGAAGATAAAATACACAAAGTTACAATGTCATAGAAATAAATCTGTACCTACTCATCCAGTTACCGGCTTTTTCAATCACCAGACATGCTCGAGCTCGAGCTTCTATACAATTTAGTTTCATTCTATGATATAATATAAGGTACGAGAGGGTTATCTGTATTGTCCTGATTAATGATTAAGTGGCCTTATATAGAGAAAAAATATCCTCAATATATTTATAAAATAATTAATTTTACCTCAAAATATTTATCTAAACAACATTCTACAGCTAAGTTTGAAAAATCTCACATTATTAAACGTTAATTTATTTTATTTTATCTTTATTTTGTTAATCATAGAAGTGACTGCATGTTGATTGCAAAAGTAAATAATATATTTGGGCAGTCTGTCTAATGAAAGTTTGTAGTGACAAAGGGCGGTAAATTTGAAATATTTTGGTATATTAGTTATCCTTAGAAATAATATGATTTTGATATTCTTATGAGTTGAATAAATTTTATATACCTTTTATGAAATAAAATCTCAAAGAAAGACACTATAATGTACACACGGCAGCTCGATAATTTCCGCAATGGAGTTTAACATCTACTCTGAATGTATAAAGGATTAAAATTGATTGGAGTAATTTGGCAGTTTTGTAGTTGTGCTGTGTACATAATTTGTAGTTGTGTTCATAATGGACTTAAGGTGCATTTACCTAGTTAACATTTAACTAACGTTTAAATAACATTTGCTACAAATCCTTAATGTATCGGTATTTAGTGTGAAATTAAGGATGCTTTAGTCACAGAATTTTACTAGAAAGACTTTTATTAACATTGCATTAATATAAAAGTAGTAAAGTATGTTGTATAAAACTGCACACATTTAAATGGAAATCTATATACAATCTCAATGGCCAGTTACTACATTATTGTTAATTAAAAATAACTATGCTGTTCTATTTTAAATCATATGCTTTTAGCGGTAAGAGCTCCCGCGTGAAACCGTTTTACTCTTGGAATTGAATTAGCCCTCCAGCGGGGACAATGAGTGGCACATACTTTAAGGCTATTAGATAGCCAGATAAAACATTTTACTAAATACAAACTCAATATAAGTTAAAAGGCGTAGTATAGAAGAGTAGTCCTTTGCAGAAAAAACGTGTTTAAAGCAAAAATGCAAGAATTGGTAGCTAGCAAATGCAAGAACTGGAAATAATCTTGTAAAAATACGTAAACAACTACAAGAACAACATTATAGTTTAATAACAGAAGTTTAATTGCGAATCATCATCATCAGCCCATTTACATGCTTTCCGAAGCCCATGCTTTGTACTGTACCAAGGTGGTCTGTTAGCTTAACCCTAACTCTATAGTAGCCCGAGATATTTTTTTTTGATGACCCATTTCGATCCTAGCGAAGAAAAAAACCGGATTCATGCGAGTCGAACTCGCGCCCAAAGAATTCCGTACGCTGTTATCAATATCGAATAAAATTAAGCAAAAAAATTAAATGTTTTTTAATTTAATATTAATTTTTAAAGTTGTTATATAAATACGTATTCTGTAAATATTTCAAGCGTCTACCCGTTGTCCTTTTTATGTCGATATCGAATCGAGCAAAAAAGGCACCGTTGTTAATAGGGGGCCCCTCTTAAACATTTCTTTTATTCTGGTTTTTAGTATTTGTTGTTGAAGCGGCAAAGAAATACATCATCTGTGAAAATCTCAACAGTCTAACTTTCACGGTTCATAAGATACAGCCTGGTGATAGACGGCCGGCGAAGTCTTAGTAACAGGGTGTCCGTTTTAGCCTCGAAACCATAATAAGTTTCTTAGCGCTAATTTCTTAATTACTTGACTTAGTGCGTCAACAGTAACAGGAACAAGTATATCATCTACATAACTAATTGTTCGCTTTCGCTTAAAGGTCAATATATATAATCTAAAAATAACTAGGGATTTATTTTTTGGATTTTATCCTTAAATGGGGAAGCACTCCTAATTAACATGAAATTTTTATGTTAATAGTATTTGCCCTGGATTGAGATTTATGCTTAATTTTGCGCTTCCATGCTTAGCTTGCCTAATGCAAATTTCTGTATGCATAAGAGGTATCATTTCCTCCGAAAATGTGGAGCAGGAAAAAATGTCGCGCGTAGCGGTGTCTGCTATTGATCGTGGAATAAATCTAGATTCTCGACTCTGCTCACTCAGTCGGCGAAACGGAATAACATTTTATAACTCACCTGGTATAGATTATCCCGACATTAAATGTGAACTTGAATTTGTTATAAAAAGCTTCTTCGGAAAATCGTATTACCTCTAACCTTAGTGTAAAGTGGCATTTTTTTTTTGTAACATAGTATAATTTCCATCAGAATTTGATCACTTGACATTGATCTGTTGAGTTACAAAAAAAAAATCAGTGATCCTCGATTTGATAATGTCTTTCAAATGGTCTTCTTTAAAAATGTCTTAGTAATATTAAGGCAATATTTAGGTATAAAGTGCAACTTAGCTTTGTGATAGAATTCCGAAATAGTGACGCCACTACACCAATGACTAGAATTGAGACAATAGAGAAAACGTCGCTGGTCTTTATTGTCATAGCCGGGAATAGAATTGAGATTCTAAGAGATATGCCGGCGCCATGAAACTAATGTGGAAAGTAACTATGGAGCTCGTTCAATTTATAAATGATTTTTGAAATGGACCCATCTGCTATAACAATCTACCGTGCTTATATTCCCACTTCTATCATTCACGCCAAGGAGGAATCGTATAATAATAAACTTATAAATATAGGAAATCGATAAATAGAGGATAGTGATGTTAACTTTTGCTTCGAGTAAATTATTGGTAAAATCTGAAGTTAATTTGAAAATAAAAATCTTAAACTCGACGTTGAGCTTTAATGAAATAAACACTTGCCTTTTAAGTAGGTTTTTTTAATTGAATCTATATATCTGTGTTCATATTATGTGTATAAAATATGTATGTGTTTATTTTTTATTTATTAAATATGCGTATTATAACATATTATATTTTATCACTGAATGTTATTTCATAATGTCGATTTCCCTCGAGTAATAAAAAACAAAAAAGTAGACGTAGTTGACCTATGAAATGTTAATCATTCTTTGTTATAATTGAATTATATTGAGCTGTGTACTATCCCTAATAATAAATAAATAAAATAAGATTGCTACTTTTTTCGTACACTTCAGTTTTGCACAGACATTCTGTCAATATTTAATTAAACATACAGATTACGTTTGTGAGATTCCTTACTGATAAGGTCGTTTATTTTTGTAATATTTCTTATTTAATTATTTATAAAATATAAAATGTATCGATATTTTCTCCACACTATCGGAAAGTCTGGAATAGGTAGCAACCTATTCATCCTAAACGCGGTATCTTTGTCCTTAGTTACAACTAGGAGAGGAAATTATTGATAAGGTCAGTGTTTCCTGTCAGATGACTTTGATCTACTTAAGAGATGATAGCTTGTATGATAGGAGTTTGTGGTATCATTTTCGAGATTTTTATCTATTTATTTTTATCTACTTACATAGAGTGAGCAGCATGTTTTAAAATGTTTGTGTAATAACAAAATTGTGTTGAAAATATAATATTTTATTTTAAAAACACTTTCCTTCGACTAAAGTGGTTTTTCTTCGTTTTCTATGGCAATAGCAAGCAGTCAAAAATTTTCTGATATATTAGCAGACTCATGAATTTTAATATGAACATGACAAATTATTAGATAGAATTTTCAAGCGACATGTTTCCGAGAATTTGTGATAATGGCGCTACATGCTTAGGTATATGATATCTCAAAAATGCAATGCGTTAAGGTACTGCCTTAAATTCCCAATTAAATAACTTACCTTAAATACCTGATAAAGTACCAGCCGAAATAATTTGGGAAAAATGCAGACCTCTGGCCTGAAGGTTGCTTCATACTAATATTTTAACCATTGTATATTTAGTGACTTATTACTATTCTAGCTTACTTTTAGCGGCACGTGGTTCCTAGGGAACTTTTTAGTTGGGAAAAGAGTAGATTTGTATACCAAACTCCATCAAAATTCGTTCAGTAGTTTATGCGTAAAAGAGTAAAAAACATGCATACCATTAATCCTCACAAACTTCCGCATTAAAAAGTAGGATTGTGAAAACAAATAATATAAAAATCAACGCATTATTTCCGTAGTGTTATGTTTTAGTTTTGAAATACATTCTTGTGTCACCTAAAGCCACGCGCGGCTTTAACAAACAAGTCCACAAAATGATTTCGACTTAAGATCTAGTAATTCAATTAAAGATTTATTGCTTGGAAATAATAAGATTAAATTAATGAGGTTAAGTTAGAACGCAAAAAATCACGTTTGTTGTATAGGAGTCCTTTAAATATTTATTTTAATCAGTTTGAAGTATTTCTTGTAACAGTGGCAACAAAAAGGGATTCATAGGGTCAGTCTTAATAATAGAGCCCAGTTTTATACCATTTGGCTAAGGAACCCTAACAGTATCATTCATCTAAAAAATCAAGTAGGACTAAAAATGATGTAATCAAAAGTCAAGACAAAAGACTGTACTCTTATCTTATTCTCGACATTGATATAGGTATGACCAGAGGTTTGCAAATTGCGCGTTAAAAACCGTTTTTGATTAATTACTCGCACACTATGACGATAGTTGTAAAAGTGCTGGGTAAAGGACTCGCATAGATGTAATTTTTATATTATAATAAGGGTATAATTATAACAAGAAATGGTAGAATAACTGTCAATTTTAAATGTTTAGTTTGTGTTTTTTTCCTGACAAGAAAATATGATATACCTTTTCACATTTTGGTGACAAAACCCGTATATATGTATGATGATGTAGTATTCTCGTTTTTAAATACAGCTTATTTGAATTTTATTTCTTTGATTAATTCAGTTGAAAGTTAGTGATTATGATGCCCATTTAGGTCGTAGGTATCAAGAATATTTTAATATTAGGTCCTTACATAAGAGATTGATCTTAGGTATGGGAGAAAAGTCGAATACTTTTTAATGTAGGTAATATATTTATTTAATCAAAGTATAAACCATTGTTATCTATGCACTTATGCCATCTCTTAGGTAGTTCATTGACCCCTTACTAAAAAAAACATTCGGACGGGAATCTTTGAAGGCGATATGCACTGCCCCATCGGATTTGAATTTTTTCACTTGCAAAGAGTTATACAAATTTCGAAAAAATGGTTATCTGTTAGAGCAAGGTCCGGGGAGTACGGTGGATGTCTTATACATTCCAATTCTAACTTGGTAGCCGTCTGTTGTGCAGTGTGTGGTTTAGCGTTGTCGTAAAGTAGCAGTGGCGTAGACCGATTGACCAGCCTCGGTTGTTTAACAGCTAGTTTTTCCAGTATCGTAGAGAATCCACTTTTCATCACAGGTAATGATTCGATTTAAAATCCCTTCATTATTGTACCGGTTAAGTAATATAACGCAGCATTCGAAGCGCGTTTGCCGGTTTGCTTCACTCAATACGTGAGGATTCCCACCTTTCAAGCTTTTTAATCTTTTCAATTTGCTTCAAGTGAATTAAAACAGTTTTATTACTAACACCGCAGCCTGCAGCTAAGTCGGACGTGGTTTGCGATGGATCCGCTTCAACAATAGCCTCAAATCTCCAGAACGAAAACGTTGGAACCAAAAACGCACTGTGCTTTCTTTTGCGACACAGCCGCCATACACATATTGACCCTTCGAGCCGTTTCCACTGCACTGGTACCACGGTGGAACTCGTACTCGTAATAAACACGATATTTTAAGTTTATAATTTTTTATACTGGGTGACGTAAATAGGACAAACAGAAGAAAAAAGAACAAATGAATACCGCCTAACGAAACACAAATACATGTGTAAATGGCTGTAAAAATTTGAAGTAGGAATTCCCAACCAAGGAAGAGAAATTTGTGATTAAAGTGGCCCGTTCGACAAAGCGCCAACTATTATATGTAAGGACCTTTTATAATATAACTTTAAACGAGTGAATCAAAAATAGAATTCTAGATCTTCGAAAACGAACTTTTAAATATAGTTTCAGGTCTGAGTGATTATAATACCATTTCCAATTTCGTTGTTAAACTGTAACAGTGGTCAGCATTTAATGTAAATAAATAAGTTAGTAAAGTGCATCCAATAAAGTTGCCAAGGGCCTCAAACGCCATAGTTACATTACTGTCGAATTCCCTTGGTTAAAATAAACATCTTTTTTATATAAGAAATGTTATTTCAAACACCAAACTAATACTTAAAGCATTTAGCTAAGGATTAGTATTAAGGTCAAAAAAACTTTATCGTACGAAGTTTTGGATTTTTCCCACTTAAGGGGCCTAAACTTCGAGTCAAAGGGATGTTTAAGAAAGTATTGGGTGCTTAGATATCTAATTGTGTTTCAAGCAGTTTAGGAATGTGCTAATACTATTGGTTGGTAACGAATAATAAGTTTAAACGCACAAAATACATTTTTTTTCCACTCTTTTGGTCAGCTATTTTATTTGTTGTATTTCGTTCAAATAAGTAAATATTGAAAAGTCGTAGAAGTACATTTAACATTACTCGATTAATGTTCTTTTGTTTTTAACATAGGTGTCTTGTTTATTTGTGATTTCTAAATTCTATAGTAAATTGAGTCAAATTTCATTGAATGTGATTAATTAGGTCGATGATAAAAAATATAATGACGCATAGTTTGAGGAAAACCTGACCTGTGCATCTGTTTGTGGTCATAAAATAAGTACTATTAACAAGTGCGGAAAATAACCAAAAAACAAGGAAATAAAATTAATTTTACAATCATTACTAAGAACATAAACAGATTATGCGATGTGATAGATTTTGATTTGGAATAATTATTTGATTTGACTCTGACGGCCATGAAAGTAGCCGTCAAGATTTAAAAAAATCTACCCATTCTTAATATGCTCCGTTGTTTTTGAACCCTCATAACATGAGTTTGGATAATTTAACATAAACAAAAATCTCGCAATATGTTCATAATGAAGGTAAAATCAATATTTAATTAAGTCTGTTACAAGCAGTCGTAACCCGTGTCTTAATGTGCCTTCCAAGTTCCGATGCACGGAAGATATATAATAAATTTTCGGTCACGCATTATATCACTGGCCTTTGCGAAAGTTGCTTAACATCCCAATCGCAAAATCAAACGCGCTAATATGATTAATAAAAATCTATTATATGTTACATTTTCAAAACAATCTTAAAAAATAGACCCTTTTGAAACTAAATAGGAACAAAAGACAAAAGTTTATTAGTTCAAAATAATCCATAGCATTAATCAACAGATTAAAAATTCATTCAAACTTGGCTTGAATTCAAGTTATCTCAGAAGTAACGGATAAATTTATTAGCAAAGTTTCTAGCTGCAGATTGCAGCTAACTCCGTTGAGGATATAAAATGTTGAGTTATGGTTTTCATTAGGGACGCCTGTGAAATGGACTACGTTTATCACTATTTTTTATATATTTTATTAATTTGGGAGATGTTCATCAATACTTTGGTATTATAAAAGGGGTTGGTTGTCTTACATTGCATTTATTTGATTTTGATATCGATACAAAGAATGTTTTAGTATTTCTTTTTATTACATAAATGTTATTAATTAAGTGATAACTGGCATAATTTTATTCTAACTTTATTCATAACGATACAAATGTGATCCAATTTTGAAAATACTCTTTACTTGTATAACGATATCTTAATTTATACTGTTTTTAATATGTAGTTAATCACTATTATGTAAAGCCTTAATAAACATCGTGTCGTATTTAAGTTATACCTACAATTGATGAATGTACGTAATAACTTAGTTTTAATTAATAAATGGAACTATTATATTCCAATATACTTGTGACATTTGATAACAAAATACAATTTCAAATTAAACTAACATATTAATCAAAGTTAAGTTAATGTGTGAGACCGTGCTAAGTCTCTGGGTAAAATCTGAAAAGCAGTGTTTTGCTCCCTGTTCAAAGGAATCGCTGAGCTTTTACCCTTTCGAATATCTACAACGCCCAAGTTAGTGTGAATTCTTATTTTCGACATGTTAAGAATTTATGTGTGCATGTGTGCTCACTTTGTGACGCGAATAACTGAATCTATCTAAGATGCTGCTCTATAAAATTGTATACACGTTAGTACATCATGTTAATACAAAATACCCTGCAAATTCTCTTTGAACTTAACAGTTAATTAATTTAGTTTTAAAATATGTTGTACAAAATTTGCCTTTTATAATTATCTGCCGTACTGTCTACTGTACATCGAGTGTCGCGTATTTAGTTTTTCTTTCTTTTGATGATAAATATTAATAAATATTATTTTAATCCCATTATAATTCTTAGGATGACGTATTTATAAATATCTAATTGATTAATTAACCACCTGTCGAATAGCAATGAAATGTAGTATAAAGTATATAAAAATAAAATAATAAAGTAATGCATACAGATATAAAAACAAAAATAAAAACAATTCATGCTCTCACTCATGCACAACAATTAAAATAGAAGTAGGCTGGACATGTAGCGTGACTCAAAGATCAAAGATCGACAAAAACTGTAACCTCATGGCACGGACTATCAGGCAAACGAAACAGAGGCAGGCCATATGGGCGCTGGGAAGATAACACCAGAAAAATAGCGGGACCACAATGGATAAAGATAGTACAAAACCTAGATAGGACAAATGGCAATCTTTGGAAGAGGTCTTCACCTGAGAGGGGTTAACTTAACAATTAACTGTAAAACTTTTGGGAAATAATAAGCTCTTTGATTTTTATTTCATAAAAAAATAGTTATCTACGGTAATGCTACAATGTATCTTATATTTCTTAAGTTCCACAGTAGGGGAGCGATGAGGAGGATTTGATACACTTGAGCTATGTCCGTTGTGAGGGTTATCTTTGGTCTAAACAGGGATTGGATGTGGAGCAGGAGCCCTTCTCTCAAAATAGAGGGTGCGCCACAGAGCGTTTAGTGTGTGCCATTTACGTCTTGACTAAATTTCGAGTAGGTCCGTGCACTTGGAGAGTCCTACATACCCACTGCCACCTGTCAAGCGTTTGATGGGACAGAGCATAAAGTAAACCCTTAGATAACTATCATTTTAATCTTAATGTTTAAAGCACATATATCACATACACACATATACCTAATCAAAATAAAACAGAACAGACACAATTTAAAAATCCGTACCTTTAAGACGCGCGCATCACTATTTCATCTTAGTGGAATTTAATTTTCTCCATCTCTTTACTAGATTAATAATACTAGGTCAAGCTGTTGCAGCCAGAAAATTTTAATATGGCCCCGTATTTTCCGTCAAATTACTCTAAATTGAATTGCTTTTTGTTTTATACACTATGATTTTGTTTAATAAAGCATAAAAGTAGCAGTATGAAACATAACTTAATTTTTAGAAGTAAATTAATTCAATATGTTAGCTCAAAAGTTTAATAAGGAAACAATTAACTATAAATATACTAAATTTGAAAATACCTTCCCCAAATACATATAAGCGTCATTGAATCGGTGACATTATTGTTTTGATTTTTATTGTGACAAAGAGGACTCCTAAAGTGAGACCTATGGTGACGAGAAAAAAAAAACGCCATCGTTTAGTTTGTCGTGAAAGCATATTATAAAGCCGTAAGGATTGTAAAAATATAAATATCAGAGAAAATTACATACATTGCTAAGATTCCAAGATGAGTAGCTAAAGCTCCCGTATTATTGGAGTATCCGAGAAAATGAAGGTACTACAGATCGGGAATTAAATCCGTCATCTCAGAGGTGGCGACACCTTGAAACCGGCGTGCGAACCACTCGGCTACGGAGGTCGTGAAAAAAATATCATTCATCGTCAATCTTCATTACTTTTTTATTATTGAAACGTCTTCCTGTATTATGTGGATTCTATCATATTATTCTCCTCTATAAACAATCTCCGTTACTGGTACCTCCACGAAAATAGCGCGGGGTCTCATGGTGTCACTATCTATAGGGCCTGGTCCTACGCGAACGGTTCAACATAAAAATAGTCTCCCGGTATTTGTTGTTTCGCATTTACATAGTACCTTTTATCTGAGTTATCTGAGCAATGTGTGTGGATATTGTACAAATATTGTAGGACTTTGAATTTCTCCGCTCAAGTCGTAAAAACTCATTCATACAAAGCGTTTTATTGCTACATTTACGATGGAGACTTGCCATACAGCGGTAGCGGTACGCCACGTAATTGACACAATGTTTGTATGAGCAAAATGTTTAGTTTAACGGTTACTTCAATAATGTTGTATAAACTATTATAATATGCCAATTTTTGTTTTGTATAATTTTGTCTTTTCCATTCCGACTGAAAACGTAAAAAATATAATTAATTTGTAATATAATATATCAAAAATATTTTGTAAATTTATATGGGTCTTCCCATTTCAACTGAAATTAAACTATTTAAATTATTTCATAAAGCTTTTATTTGGTATTCTCCAAATTTCTCATTATTGGGTGGGTTATTGAGAAATATGTATGCCACTTTTTTATTACGGCGATCATTTTGGATTATTAATAATAAGACTACTCACTACACTAGTTTTTGAGAAGTATAATATTTTCAATTAATATATATTTAACAGCATTACCTATATATTTTTGTCATTTACACAAACAATATGAAAAATGTATGCTCATCGCCCTTCCTAATATGAAACCCTTTTTGGGTGGATATAACTTGCACTTTGCCAGTTTTACTAATTTAGATGTTATTCTTTGCACCTACGGCCTTGAAACTACCACTGTATGTCAAATTTCCTCAATGTATATTGAACTCTATTTGTAAAGTATTAAGGATCAAGCTCAAGTGCAGAAATTTCTTAGTTTTGAATAGTCTGACGTACTGTTTACTATATAAAACCAATTGAAAATTAAAAGTGTAGATGTAAGTGATATTTAAAATAATCCTTTTTCGTATTATACTTTAAGCCTTTCAATTATTCTAACCCTTTTTATTCAGAAAGGTATATAGAAAATATTTTATTTGGTTTCTGCTTGAAATGAAATTTTCATTTAGATCGACTGGCTTACGATTCATCATTATTTATAGATTTGTAAAAAATTAGATGGGTAAATACATTTTTATACGAATGTAATCATGAAAAAGTAATTAATTTGGTGTTTTGTTTGCGGGAAAGTGCGATAGGATAGTTTATTGGCTTAAGACAAATTTCAAGTTCCTATTGATCAGAATTGATAGCTAGATTTATTTGCACCCACAAAATGTGATTATTTTCATAGTCCAATAGCTTGCTTGTCGATGTCGTAGTCACGTCCGTCGCCATTGATAAAACAACAACGAGCTAGATAAATTAATCATCATTTCTTTGTTGTATTGGGTTTAGGTAATTAGGAATTCTTGATATTAGAATCGGACTTAGATATAAAGTTTATTGATATATTGAGTAGCTACTAATACTATGACTTGATAGCAACTTGAATGTCTAATTTGTTTGTTATCTCTTGATGCTTGGACATTTTAATGTGCGTTAAAACAAAACTGTCGAATTTCTCCACTCATCTCATTACATTCAGGGCAGAATACAAAAACAATTGCGAAACTTTGACATATTTAAGTAGTCTGACGTCCAGCCGTGTGTGATATACCTACATGATAGTTTTCATCTCAATATTGTATCAGAAAACTACGTGAAAGTATTTGCGGATATCCGTAAGAATCGAGTCATTTTATTATTTATCAAAGAAATTGACCTTCATCCATAAAATATTCGTAACTAAAACGCAATGTGTATTATGTCATGTTTCATAATTATACGTCATTTGGTTCACGTGTTTGCATCATAGCGTTAATCGTATTCGATAAAGTATTTACGGAATACGCCAATTAGCAATACACGATCACTAAAAACGGAACCGAATAATGACACACAGTATTGAACTGCGGGATATTATAGCAAACACTATAAAACCCACAAAAAGTACTAAAAGTTCGTTTTGATCATGTCGAACTAAGATAACCTATTGAAACCAAATTAAAGATAGTTCTTTTTTTAAAGTTAAGTTAAGAGAGTGGTATATACAAACACTCGTAAGCTTTTAAAAAATGACAAATTATTCTATTTGATTGGACATGAGCAAAGCTTTTGATTTTGTTTCAATAAGCTGCTTTTGTACAGGATTACATAAATATGGTATAAGTGGTAATGTCTGGCTAAAAAGCTATCTAAGTATCTGCACACAGTGTGTCGAAGTCTTTAAAATGCAAAGTAATTTTAGAAAATCTTATACTTCTAAATATACCTAAAATCATTGTGGCGTACCCTATGGTAGTATACTTGGACCACTTTTGTTTTTACTTTATATTAACGATTTGCCTAGTGTCATGAACCTAAAGTGTATCCTTTTGCTGATGATACGAAACTTGTTATCAGAGGTAACGATTGTAATGATATTGAACGATTAGCTAACACTGAGTTCAGAAAAGTCACACAATGGTTTGAGAAAAATAACCTAAAAATTAACATTAACACAATGAAATATTTACAATTTAAAACTACAAATGCTAAACCTCGAACAATTCACATAATTCATAATGATGACAAACTATTACAATTAACCGAAACGAATTTATTAGGGATAGCGATTGACAGATTCTGCAATTGGAAAACATTCCTATAGAGACATGATTGTTTATAAAATCGGACCAATTTTTATTTGCTCTAAACAGAATTAGATAAGTGGCCTCTAAACCATTCACTTTAATATCATATTATAGTTACGGTGTAATTATGTGGGTTAATTAGGTGGATGCAATTCATGCTTTAAAATTACAAAATAAATGCATACGGTCAGTGTGTGGTGCAGGCTACTTGAATTCATGTACGCCTTTGTTTAAATCATTGAATGTGTTTACCACTGGCATATCTATACATTTTTGAAATAATGATGTTTATTAAAAACACTTCCATTTATTTTAACAAAATAAAGATTTTGCACGTAGAGGTAGAAAAGGTGAAAATTTATGTATTCCGATCCAAAGACTTACTGTTAGTCAGCATATTTTATATTATAAATGTAGTTTCTTTGTATGGATGTTTTTCCGTCAATCACACCGAAATTATTGAACTGATTTTGATGAAATTTGGCATAGCTAACTTAGATAAAAAATACTTTTTATCCCACTAAACATTTCTCCAATGACCACGTGGGTGAAGCTGCTAGCGAAAGCTAGTTTATAATAAATTACCAAACGTTATTAAAAATATTGTTAAATTAATATTCCATTTATTTAAATATTTAATGGATAAAAATTATTATTTTCCACTTCATTAATTCTAGTTGGATATATTTTAAATTAATTATTGTAAAGTAATAGAACGACTCGATTCTATCCTCATTACGATATCCACAAATACTTTCACGTGGTTTTCTAAATTGTTCTCAGCATACAATTTTGAGATGAATCCTCTGATTATAATATGAACTTATTGTTATGGTTTCCCCACAGCACGCTAAGGTTGACTGGGAGAGAATGCCTAAGGCATTAAATCCGCCAATGTTCTATTTTGTGCATGAAGAATTAAATAAATAAAATAATAACATACTCCGTTTCACGGGCATAGGAATGTTGCAGGAGTCACTCGGTTAATGGACTACCGGTTAAGAACAACTGCACTAAACAAACAAAAGAACCGCGCTGTTTAGGCGCACGTGCGCTTATAAATGAAGTTATAAAGTTGCGATCAAATACTGTCAAACAATCAAAACTAGGTGGCGATTATTAGTCAAAGATGACAAATACGCAGACATGAATAACCAAGTAAAGGGCTACCATCAGACAAGGAAGTGACCGATATATGTTGCGTGACGTAGAGATCTATTGTCTTAATTCCACGATTAACGAGCGACGCGAACTCAGGAAGAGAATCGTCAATTGTTATCTGTTCAATTGTTACCACTGTAAAAACAAAGAAAAATGCTATGTTAGTGTTTGATTGAATGATTAAGTTGTTACACGAACCAGATAAATCCCCAAAATTCATGAATGAAACACAATTTAGAAGTTAATTAATTGTCACAAACATTTTAATTAGACGTCCTTAGATTATAGCACCTCATATCAAAAGATCAGGTCAAAGAGCTCAGATGTAGAATCAAGTCACAATTATCCATAATGTTTTGATTTCAGAAACTAGATAAATCAGTACCTTAGTAATTCTTACTTATTTATATAGAAACTAGTGGCCGTCAGCGACTTCGTCCACGTTTTCCATTATTTCTTTGCTCCTAATAGTTGCAGCGTGATGTTATATAGCCTAAAGCCTTCCTCGATAAATGATCTATTCAACACAAAAAGAATTTTTCAATCCGAACCAGTAGTTCCTGGGATTAGCGCGTTTAAACAAACAAACAAACTCTTCAGCTTTATAATATAAGTATAGATAAAATTATCTTACTTATAAATGATGTAGTTTCAATAATATCACATAACAAGTATTATTATGAAACAATGTGAAAAACCTATTGCTAAAATAAACAGCACTGTTTTTAATAGCAATTTTGTTTGAAAAAAAAAAAAAAAAGATTCTGTACATACATTCCTTTTACAAAAAGTTTTGGCTAAACAACGTTCAGGGTACTCCAATAAACGTCGGGTAATGTCAACAATATGAACTCGTGTGGATAGCGAACCACTTCGCAAAATTGTAGGGTGAAATTGAGTTTACCTTCCGTAGGCTGAACAGTAAAGAAAAACGTTTTAGAAAATATTTGAAAGAAAAAAAAACACGTTTTAACAAAATAACTTTAATAACTACCTTTTGTTATCGTACGATTTATGAGCTTAGCAATATAGAGAATAACCTAAACAATTTTTATATCAGATTATACTAAAAAAATATATATTTACTTCAGTGGCAGTTCACTCTTCAGGACACTTAGAAATTAGTATCATGTTTTTCACGAAACCTTTAATTTTATAGTCATAATATGAAAGTGAAATACCTGCAATATGTCTAGAATTGTAGGAATATTCATACAATGGATATGGGTAACATTAGTAGTTTGATATTTTCTAATATTTAAAATAATTCATTATTATCATCATAATCTTACTTCAGTTACCAGTCTATAGGAAGTCGGTGCAGCCTCTTCTTCCACTTTTCACCACCCATCTTTTCTGTTGTCTTCCTCTTACTTTACATTCATCGACATTAATTTCCATCACCCTCTTACAGCAATCCTTTCATCCGTTCTCATAACATGTCCGTACCAGGCCGAACGCTTTAATTTCTGTTACTGGTGCCGCTTTCTAACTCCCTTTTACATATCCATTTCTTACTTTATCCATTTCAACAACAGGACATATTCAATATGATAAAAAACAAAAACTTATTTAAAAATCCAAGCTGTCTATTAAAAATATAAAGAAATTTTTCTAAAATTAGATTAATTACTGTCATTAGATCTTAATTTGAATTGAGGCGAGCGTCAAACTGAAGGTGAACCTTTGGTTCGTTTAAAATCATTTATCTTTATTAATAGAATTTAAGTTGTTGGTCTATTAGTGACATAGATCAAAGAAGTAAATAGAACGTTAAATCAATATTTCATACATAAAGCAAAAATCAAATGTCCACAAAAATCCATTCGAGTTGTTTATGAAATAAACGTAATTTAAACGAGATTCCCAGAAAAGTTCAAGAGTCAATAAAAGAGATGAAACGACATTTGAGCGAAAGTGGCCGACCCAAACGGGAACGCTCAACGATGTCAACTAATAAAAGCTAAAAGGTCTTTGGACAATTCTCAATGGCCGATCAAACTGTGAAACTGAACCTGTTTATTCAACTTATATCTATTTCTTTACGCTAAATAGAGAAAAAATTTAAAAGTAGTTTCTACTCAGGGGGTGAATATTCTATAACAAATTAAAATAGATATAACATCGTACCCTACCCTATTCAAAACATAGTCTTCAAAATTACTTTCTAAATATTTTTGTAAAAAAAAACTTACCCTAACAATTCAATGAAGGAAGTATGAATTTGTTACACTTATAGAAAATTCTCTTTTGTCGGTGAGGATTAAAAAATGTTTTGTACTCGTATTAAAACTCTAAAGATTACCCCATAGCTCGTTGACCAACAAAAAATAGGTAAGTACTTATTTTGATTTGCTCTCGCTTACGAGAAGTTCCCAAGTTTTGTTACGAAACACGTAGCGCTGGAACTTTTCCAAGGGATTGACTGGTTCACATTTTATAGGTCGCTTCGAATAGCTTGTATGAAGTTTAGTAGTTACAGCAAACTGGGTTCTAACTTGTTTATTGGTAACAAATGTACTATTTCGAATTTCATGTGTTGTTTTAATGTACTTCGTCTAAAACTTCTATACTATCATCGTGGCTCATGTGATAGTATTTTTTTTTGTTTGAGCAAATATATTCTGGATAACTAAGATAAAATTCAAATATTGGTTATTTATAAAATAAACTTTAAAGTAGCAAAATTTTCACATCTTTACGTTAAGATTAATTAGTATACATATCACCGAATTTTCGTAAAAGGAGTTCGAGGTTTTTCAAATATATTATATATAAGTACCTCTATTATGATTTTCTTGTTGAACAGTTAGTTATTCAACTTAGGCTTGTGAAAATATACTCCTAATTATCTTAGATAGGAATTAGGTCTTTCATATCTCTCATACCGCTAGTACCCCTAGCAGTTTGTTTTGTTCACTACGCTTTAGAATTCCCATGGCATTAGATTTAACCTAGTAAATTTGTGGTAAATTGAGACAGACTAGTTCCATTTAAATTCTAACTCAAATTAATTGTGTTAGGTAATCTACTATGTACTCATCGGCATAAAAAAAAGATTTTATTTCAGTAAACCGCTAAGGTTAGGTGCGGTGACCAATCCCTATTATTAAAATATGAATATTATTGCTTTTAATATAATAAAATGATAGTCATGTTTAGCAACCAAATAACCCAAAAATTGTCAATTGAAAATAGTTCTCATTCAAAAACTGGATCAGCGATAATAGACCTGATAAACCTCAAAGTACATGCAAACATAAGAGTGTTTCACCTTACTTTCGTGTCTAAAAAATAAAGCGGATTAAAAACCCATATAAGGTTAACCTTTACGTTAACCTTGCCGTCCTCGCTTTAATAAATGTCTGTTTAACAGAAAAACAGTGCCTTCCAACTTTTATATTTAAGCGGGTCTCAAGTAGCGACTTTATACTACAGTCCTTTGTTTCATCTTTGCAGGGCATGAGCGTGGGCTCTTCTTCCTCCAGGCAGGCCTTGTACAGATAAATGTCAGAGATGCCTAAATTATATAGATATTGATTAAAATGTCCAGGTGATATACTTACAATTTGTCTTTAAAATTTAAGATGTAACTAGAATCTACTGTTCATTCGACAGTGTTAACTATAATATATTTAAATCCTTAGTCATTCAACGTACGTGTTCGTAGGTCGGTGATACCACTTTCCCTATTAGCTGATCCTGGGTTATTGCGTAACGAGCCACCAACCACAATTGCTTTATTGCCTACTGTTACTTATACTTATGACATACTCTGATTTAAAATGAAAAACTGACTTCAATATGTATTTTAAGCACTATATTGATTTCCGGTATAGTTTTTTATGTCAATGGTTACCTAAATTGTGGAAAATTTTTCTTTTTATTAGTTTACTAGTCAATCGCTGTTCTTAGGATAAACAATTTCATGTTATTTATTGCCTGAAGTTTGCAATGCATAATTTCAATAAACGGAATAAAAGCCTTTCCTTAGTTATTAGCAAACTAAGAGAAAGGATGGCATTATTCGTTACTATTTTTTAGCTTCGAGACACCATAAACGATATTTTATAGAAACTTGTTTTTGGTTAAATAAATTAAACGCCGTTTGCCATTCTTACCATCTGTATGTCACGCATCTGAACAATGTGCGATCGATGACAGACTAGAATATTAAAGTGCCGCTTTTGAAGACACTGTTCTTCTCAAGGATAAAAGCATTGTAACATTTGTTTACTGGGACATATCAATTTTCACTACTCTATTGGAAGTTTGCGGTTCTGGTACATTATTTATTTAATGTATAAAATGTCCCGTGGCGAATTGTTGGTGAAACGGGTACTTTCTGTATTAAAAGATATAAAATTATAATAATTAAAGTTGTCACTATTGGATAATTTTGAACAACAGTTGAAGACTTTACAAATGCAAAAATATGTCTATCTGTTACACTTTATGGCCAAACCGGTGAATAAATTTAAAATAAATTTGGTGCTGAAATTACAGAAAAAATTATCTAATTAGAAAACTATACTAAAAAGCCGTAAAACCTCGAACTCCTCCGTGCTCCAGAAAATATGTTATGCTATTGGTCACCAATCTGCACTGGGCCCAAACGGTGGGTCATGGCCCATTCTCCCTATTCGATTAGATTTCATCCATATGGAAAGTCTGAGCTGCAGCAATCAGTATGTAAGCATAAAATGTAAAAGGAAAAAGATCGTCCCTCTTTTGCAAATGGCTATCTTCTACATAATACACCCTCGAATACACCCGTATATTCAAATAAGCTAACTGATCATTCCTCTAATAAAAATAAAGCTATCTTACTTAATACAACCGTATTTACTTAAGAGTAACTTGAACATTGTAATTTGGAAGCAAATAAAGTAAGACATTAATTTATTCAAAAGAAATGTGTCGCCATTTGAGAAGATTTTGCAGTCATTCGTAATAATAAGGCTTGCCTCACATACCGTACAATTTTATGTAATGTGTAGTATCCATCGCTGGCGATTAAAGACAGTAATTTTTTAGTAGTTATGTATTTATCTTCTGGTCCTAAGTAAATCTTTGTTATTATTTTGCATTCCATATATTAATTAAGTTAAAATACAAATGTATTTCGTTTGTATGTTTTTGGCAGTCATCACGGTCGAGAGTCTTAAACAGCGCTTTCATGGCCAGACACGAATTCCTCCAAACCAATATTTTTATATCTTTTAAGATTTGAATAGTTTACTTAAATTAAGAGATCATGTTACTTAAAGTAAATAGATTGGTGGTTGCCAATAGCAAACCGATTAAACAACGTTTTGAAACTAATTTTGATAATGTGACTTAATTATTGCAAAAATAATTTAAAACTTACCATATAATCATATATTAACGTCGATTATTAAATTTTTCTTAGTTACAAACAAGTTTATTTTTGTAGAAAGGAGGACCTTTTGTAGATGGCAAGTACCTTTATATTAGTTATCATATGGTTGGTAGAAATACAGCAATGCAATCAATCGTAATAAATGAAAGAAATTACAAAACAACTTTCTTTTTAAATTTGAATGGCAGAAATTGAGGTCTTAATACTTTGTATGCATGCATATCTCTTAATAAGTGTGCATACATGCAAAATATTTATTATGGATTTAAAGAGCTAAATATTGTCGTTATTTCGCATTACACAAACATTTAAAACTTTTTCTAGCAATTGATGAACAAAGCTATTGCTTGAAATATATTAAACGTTAATAAATATAAGTTTTATGTATAATTTTATTTACCTCCGGTATAAGTAACGGTCTTGTAGTATCGTATCGTCTACATAAATATTTACTAAATGAGGAATAAAATGGAGGCAAGCTCATCAGATATTCATTAGTAATAATTTCGCCGCTTAGCTTGAATGTTCGCTATTATTACTACATTACGACGAAGGTTGCTGTTCCAGTTGTATCTTTGTCGGATACTGGTTGAAATTACAAATAAAAGAGCTGGAAATGAAAATTGAAAAATAAACAACCAATAGAAAAGCTGTCTAAGACAAAAATGTATTGTTAAATATCATAGTACCGCTTCATAAGCAAGTTAATAACCACACCAAATGCTAATATCGCTTATTCATATTTTTTATGTTAATTGATATATGTTTCATAGCATTCCAATATCTTCCAAAAAGTAAAACAATTATGCTTACAAAATTTTACTTTACGGACGTCCTTTTATCAGAATAATTAGTAAATTTATTATTAATTGCGTTATTAAAACTATTTAACCCGTTTCTATGTGAATTCGCACCGATGTTTCGTCTTTCGTTTGTTAGTATCAGAGTTCATCTATTAACTAAGAACAATGTAATGACGAAAAGCTTCAGTATTTGGTATGTATCACATAACAATACATGTTCTTCCCATGATACATGCGAAAGAAATAGATTGAAAAAGACGTAATTTGTAGAATCTTTGACATGGATAAGGCAAGTAAATTATTAAAAAAACGGCCTGTCGTCAGAAAATCATTATGTATTCATACTTTTTATTAGTAGTCATTTGCGTCGTCATTTCGCCATTAGGGTGATGGCGAGCATTAAAACTTCTATTCTTACAAATATCAATTACTGGAGCTTCATAAAGTGACGTTAAACTCAGTATAATTTACTAGGTACATCTTATTTATCAACACTTAAGAGAAATTGCTAAATTTACTTTTATTTTAGCATTCCAAAAAACTTGAACTGAGTTGAGACTTCATTATCGATGATATTTTACTTTGTACTTATTGTTTTCAGCCAACGACAAATGTTATTTATTATTTTGGCTTGTTAATATAAATCTGAACATTTGTGTACCTCAGGGGTAAATCTTGATACAAAATTTTTAACAGACTAATTCGTAGTCTTGGGCTGAAAAAAATACAACCTTTGTTGGTGAGAATCAAGATCTCTCCATGGAATTACGAACTGATAACATAAGAAAACTTATTCATATTAGACTGAAAAATATGTTTTTGTATTTTATTTATCTATTCCAAATCATTTTGTTCTTTAAAAACGGTACTTTATAAATCATGGCTACTCGTACGATTGCAAGGCATTAAAAAAAATCACCATTGTATCATTTATTATACGGATTCTCGGCAGACTTGTATTAGTTAAAGTACACATTATTTTGCAGCTAGTAGTAGTTTCAGTTTTTAAAAAAAAAAACTTATGAAAATTCTTTAGATTTATAAGACTCCATTACAAATATATAGGTACTTCTATGATACATCAATTATCGCTCTAAAATTCTATTACACTTGTCAAAGAATGGCAAAATTTGCCTTTTACAATGACCCAACCTTGTCTGAAATCTGCTTTACAATAAGCTGAGCTTTTTGTTTATCATCGATTCCTCGTAAACTAGACCGTTATCTTAATATTAGGTAGAAATTACCAAGTAATTCAATAAACGAGCCCCAATTCCACCGTCTATGCAACAAAATTGATACTCACAATACAACAATGGCTAAATCCAACGTCACAAACATCGTTTTGTGCCCAGCTAACTCCAATATTCTATGAAAACAACCTCGCAAAAAGTTCCCTAATGGTCAAAATAACAGAGACGTGATAGACAATACTAGGAATGGAATTGTGAAGGAGAGTAATAATGTCATATCATAAAGGGGTTAGGGACGATACAGCAGTTTTATCGATAATTGTTACTATCTATAGTTCTATGCAGTTTAGTAACTACTTCATCCTTCACTTTTTACACCAAAGTTTAGTAAAAACTTTGATGATTTAAAAAATTATATCGGAATGGCCCTTGACTTTGCCCGCGTTAATTTTCGGTATTGGTTCAGTGGTTTTGGAGCAAACAAACATACAAAATATATAAACCCTGGCACCGTTGTCATCGTTGCGACTGAAAAATATCTCAACTTGAATGATTACGCTTTTAGAAAAGAAATGATTCATTAATATATCTGACATGGCTACGAGTGTCATTGTTCATAATGATCTACAGTAAAATAAAAATATTACTCATACGAATGAAGCATTTTCGATTGTTAAAAATTAAAGATTTCGATTCGTGACCACTCATTAGGTTCATGTACTACATTCAACACACTATCACAGAACTATGATTTTTTTCTTTGGAATTTCCATAAACAGTGGGTCTTAAGTGTTAATCTCCTATAAAAGAAATATATTAGAGCACAAATCGTGCTTACGAAGCGTTGACAAAAACAACGTCTATCCTAAATCAGATGGACTGCTCTGTCCCAAAACTATTCCGGAAAGGGATAATTTCGTTTAGTCTCTCCTATTCAATTGTTGGTCACGGGTAGATCTACAGTTGCTTTTGATAACTTTCTTATTCCTTATTATTATTATTGTTTTACCAGTCAGTGTTGTTATTTTTCGCCCTTATAAAATGATCATGATTCTTAAATATAATAATTATTAAATATGTTTTAATGTATATCGACATCTTAAGAAATGTCGATATAATGTAAATTAGAAACCGTAGCACTAAGCCCTACCCAAATAACGTTTTCTTAGAATAATGTTAAAGAAGGTAGTATGTGTCAACAGAGAACAGACACGCATTATACCAATTATAATATTCGCACCTTAATATATGCCAGACAAGAGTATCGTCTTACTAACATTAAGAACAGAATAAAAAAAAAATGTTAATGTTGTTTCTAGTTTCCATTAGAACACATTAGTTGTAAGTTGAAGTGTTTCAGAGAAATATCTTTAAATATTGCTTATTATTGGTGACATGTTACAAAAATCGATAAAATGAATTTTTACAATCGTTATTGTATATGGTAGTATGCATTTCCAATTCGTTTTATATTGAGCAAAGTGTTTTATTTTAAGCAATAAAGAGTTAATAAATAGTCACATAAACTATGAGGTAAATGTTTAGAATATTAATAGATAATCTCTCCAAATTATGCGTATATATTAGTTATATACATTAAATTTAATTTTGTCACCTTAACAAAAGTAATATTTTATTAATAAATACTTATTAGGCATGGATTTAACTTTGTTTTATTTATTTTCAGGTCTTGATCCTAGAAATGTGGGGCACCACAATTACCACAATTGGCTCTATCCTCCCCAAGACAATCCACTAAATTAGCCATGACCTCCGAAGAACCTATTGATGCCGTTGCCAAAAGCCCTGAAGCCAAAAAAACCGATGACTGTGCGAAATTCGCAGAAGAGTTACCAGATACCAAAAAAGTAGTAAATCACATAGACATAAGACAAAAACGATCAGAAGAACTAATGAGGCTTGTTTATGAACTTCCAGAAGAAATTAAAAAGCCCGAATACCATGAAAACAACAACATGTTGAAAGAAAATCCACCAATCACGATCGTTGAATTCACAGAACAAAACGGTTGTGAAAGAGAGCAAGAGCGAACATGTGATGACAACGATGTTTACCTCAAAGTGTGTGATGGCTCTAGTCCAGAAGATTTAGGAAATAAGGTTGTGTTTGACGTATTAGCTACAAATGAACTTATTATGCAATGTGCCGATGAATTTAAAGAGGTCATAGAGCGAGCTTCACCTGATGATTGCACTGATGAAGACTTATTAGAGTTGAAAAAAATATTAGACAGTAAGCCAAAAGTTTTGGAGAGGTATTTAAAGGAATGTGCCGGCTCGGATGAAGTGAATAGGATTCATAATATAACATCATCCGGACCTTTGTCCCCAAGGCCGCGACACGAGGCACGAAGTACGTCAGTGACGTCAGATCTGTTCCAGCTTTGGTTGTCATCTTCACCGGTTAAGGTGAGTGTTAATAGATATTTTATGACCAATTTGAAACAAAAGAGCTAATTAAATAAGTCAAGAACTCCAAAATGAGATGCAATGGACACTAATTAACATGATGAATATATGTATATTTAAAACATAAAACTCTTTATTTTTCGACATAAGACCAAATTCATTTGTTTTATTCGATTATAAATAAATAAAATAAATCTTTATAACTACTATATCACAGAAGCATTTCCATCATAATTAATCAATTTTATACATTTTTTGATTTATTATATTTAACTATATATTTACCAATTATTATAATAGTCTTAATTATATTATTTACTTATATAAGTTTTCAATAATAGTAGTCGCCTCCTTGGTGTAGGCCTCCCCCATCCCCCATTGTTTTTCATAGATTTCTTTGCCTGGCTCTTGTTATCCAGTGTGGTCCTGCCCTTTCTATAAAAATGTCTTCCCACCTCTTTTTCGGTCTACCTTTTCCTATTCTTTCATCTCTCGGTATCCATTCAGTTACTTTTTTTGTCCATCTATTACTATCTGTTCTACATACGTGCCCTGCCTACTTCCATTTGAGAGATCTCATGGTTTTTATGACATCTGTTAGTTTTATTTTGTTGCGGATTTTTGAATTCACGATTTTAGCACACTTCTTTCCATTTTCTTTTAGCTTATGGCTAGTTTGTTTTCGTTTTTTTTTTGAAGGACCAGCATTGACAACCATAAGTTAAGCAGGGAAGGATAGTAGTATCGTATAGTTATTTTTTCACATTGATATGTATTTCTCTAGTTTTCATAATTTATTTAAAACTCCAGTATTTCTTCCATGCAATAGCTATCCTTCTGTGAATTTCATTTACTTGTACAGTTTTCAAATGAAATGATTTGTCCCAAATATATAATCATTTATATATTCTATTTTTTGGATGTCAACTACTATGTCCTCTATTGTTTCATTAGTTATTTTTTTGCTGATTTTTTTGCTTACATTAGCTAAGTCATTTATCATTTCTTCCAGCTCTGTAGAGTATTCTGAATAACGACTCCAAAACGAGTGAAAAAAGTTTTGGTGAAATAGGGTCACTCTGCCTGACACCTTTCTCGATATAGAACTTTGTTCCATTTCTTTCTAATTTGACTTTCGCAATCATGTTTGAATATATTTTGCGCAGCAGCTTTATGTATCGCCATTCTACTTCACAGTGGTGCAATGAATCGAAAACTTTATGGTAGTCAACAAAACATAAATATAGAGTTTTCCTGTATTCTTTAGCTTTCTGTATCACCTTTATATGATCTATTTTAGAATAGATCATATAAAGGTATATAAAGGTCTAGAATCCTTTACGAAAGCCTGCCTGTTCCCGTGGTTGTTGTTCGTCTAATAGATTTTTAATCTATTCAGTAATATCCCGGAAAATATGTGGTATATGTTGGACATGGGCTGATTGGCCTGTAATTGTTGAGATCGTTTCTACTTCCTTTTTTGTGAAGTAATATAATGATTGAGTTACACCATTGTTGAAGGATTGAACCTTGCGTTAGAATTTTATTAAATAAGATTTGTAGAGGCGTGCATTGTTGTACGGAAAGTGATTTTAAAACTTCGTTTGTGATATTGTCCTCACCCGGCGTTTTAGCAATTTTTTGGGAGGTACAATTTTTTTTGTTCAATTTCACTTATAAGAATCTTGACCATATTAGTGCCTGATTTCAAAAGTCCTTTGATTAATTTACGAGGTCTTCTTCGGAATTTCCAGTTTTTTGTTAAAATATAATTCCTTATAAAATAAAGTAGCTTTATTAATAATGTCAGGTCTTCTTATAATTGTTTTTTAACTTTTTTGTATATTTTATTTATTTATTAGTTCTTTATAAGCTTTGATTATTGCATCTGATGTCTCTATCATTTTTGTAAATTTGTTTTGTCGTTTTATCTGCTTTTCTTATGCATTTTTTTTTGTTGATATCTTTACTTATCTTTTATTCGATTAATATCTTAATATTAATTATGATATATTAAAATAAAACCTTTTCTACATCAGAAAACATGCCAAGAAGTCATAAATCGTGAAATGGCAGTTGTTAATATCTTATGTCGTCTACTTCTGAATTATACTTTCAAGTTATTGTATCATTTCGGCGCCGGTACCGGCTGATATAGGATAATCAATATTTTATAGGCTATGAATGGCGATAACCAATACCATAAAGAATGACGAGTAAGAATTTTCTTTCCTTACAATTTTTCCTCTTCTCTTTCGGATTTGTTAGATATATTTCTTCAACTGGATAGATCTGGAGAAACTGTCGAAATGCTCAAGTAGTTGTAACTTTCATCTACTTCGCGTGCAGTTTGAACAATAGCTTGTTTAAATTTTGTAATAAATAAATATGAAAGACGCTCTCGAATTCTGTTGTTCTCAGTTGTGCATATTGCTTTTTAATTTAAGCCACTTAAAATCCATATTTTCTATTTCCAACTTAAAAGCTAGTCAAGTGATTACTGCTTAGTGATTAAAAAGGCCTTATAATTTTAGTAACATTTAAAAAATTGATGCTATTAGAATATAATTAGTAGGTACGCAGTAGCTACTAGTTAATTATACTTAAATTTTCAGAGGGCATTATATATTCGTAATTTGTTTGATATTAAATTTTATTAGTACTTGAAAATGTAGTTTCAATAAAATTACATATATGATTATCAAAAAAGATTTCACAAAATGGAAAACTCTAACAATTGCAACAACAATAAAATACGAGGATTTTTATGAAACCAGCTTAAACATTGATATTGTTAAGTGCATACATTCAATATCAGCTGATAACGATGAAATATCACTCGGGATTGCGTAACAAAATATTCGCTAACATTAGCATATTGTACCCGGGGGTCATTAATATTTATTTTCCTGGGACAACGCTTCTGTTTGCTCTGTATAATGACCAGAGCACAAAATGTTGTACACATTTAATGATAAAACGGCCGTGGATATTTAACGCTATAAATTTTCATTTAGAAATCAAATTGAGATTTTCTTGATTTTACCTAATATACGAGGTTTCAGTACAATATAAGTAAATTTAGATAAATGTAAGTAACGTTTGTATACAAAGAATTTTCTTAGCATTCATCGGTCACTTAATGCTTAGTTCAGTGTAGTATTTAGTAATAATAGACTTATACGTAATACTTTCTATCAGTATTTATCAATTTTCGTTTCGTTTGTTGCCAGAAGCAATAACAATAATAAAGTACCTACTTTGGTTTGTTTTTGTTCCAGTAAAATGTCACTTCCACTATTGGATGGTTAAATTTTAGGGGCCGATGTTGAATGTGAACCACACCTAAATGTCAAGTTTTTTTTGCATTTCGTTTGACTTTTCTCAATTTCAGACTAACTCAATTTGAACCACGGAAAGATACACAATCGAGCAACGCGTTTAAGTTATTTAGGCTTATTATGAAAATGGGCGTACAAATCAAAATGGATATCGTGCACTTTGTGATATAATCCGTCAATTTAATCGGCAAAATGTACGTATAATCGTTAAAATCGTGCAAAAATTCGAGCAAACTGGGTCTGTAGAAGATGTGGAAACACCAGTACGTGCTCGTACTGCAGAAAATATTGCTGCTGCGATAGTGTGGCTGAAGAGCCGCCCACCTCTACTCATCGTCGTGCCCAACAATTGCACCTCTCACGCTCGTCGTTGATGAATATTATGCATAAAGACTTGCATTTACACGCTTACAAAGTGCAATTGACTCAAGAACTAAAGCCTCTCGACTATTCCAAACGTCAATGGTCAGAATGGTGTCAAGAAATGGCAACAGTGGATGATCAATTTTCGAAGAAAATCATTTTCAGTGATGAGGCATATTTTCACCTCAGTGGATTCGTCAATAAGCAGAATTGCCGCATTTGGGCGAATGATAATCCAAGAGTGATTGTCGAAAGTCAATGTACCCACAAAGAGCGACTGTTTGGTGCGGTTTATGGTTTGGCGGCATCTTCCTTTATATACTTAACTATATATTGCAAATAATATGTACGTGGACTAGGAATGGGACTTGCAATTTTCCGCACTTAAACGTCTTTATTGGCCCTTTGTTCGTCATATATGTATCTTATTATTACCATTGACTTACATTATAATAATGCTGCTACGTTGTTATCAGTCTGAGCAATAAAACTTACACAATTCAGTAAAATTTATATTTTAAAACTAACTATATACAATAAAAAAAGTGATCGAGGTAGGTGCAGGATATGGAAGAAAAAACACGAACGTAAGAACAAAATTGGCAGGCTTGTCAGGAATAGCAGGGCAGTAGCAGTAATATCAGGAACGAGAGAAGGCAGAGTAGTAGTGTTTGTTCTTTTCAAGTCCGGAACTTGCTTCCTAGAAATTCAATAAGAGCTGGTGTGAGAATGGTGATCAGTTGTCACCTTGATTGTTGTTGAGGGGTAACGATATAAAGTTATCAACATGAGGCAGTCGAGGTGTAAGGCAACATAAATTTATTTAGAATATTAACTACGGCCTGTAAAAGAACACAATTACATTATTCACAAAATATGTATGTACAACTTACCCGATTACCTAGTACTTAGGTATTGAAACTCAAAAAATATTTAATTATAACGTTAATATACAGCTTATTGAATAATTTATCGATTCTATGTAATCAACAACGTAGTTTTTAGTATGCAGACGCTCGCTGACAAGGATGCGGTCTCGTTAATTTTTTAAAATGCGCGCGGTTTCAGCGGGAGCTCGAAACGTGGCTTACTTTTTTATTAGAGTGATTGCAGTTTCTTTTTTTTTAGAGTGCGTTTTGAATTTGCTAGTTTAAATTACGTTTTGTATGATATTTGGATACTATTGATATACAGATGAATTATTTAATCTGTTTATTTATATATTTAATAATTATATATAAAATTTTTAAATATTTTTGTAAGTAGTGTCGTGCTCTATGTGACAACGTTCTTAGTATTAATATACTTTGCCATAATTATTTTTGGCATAGAGTATATAAGTTATAGCATAATTATCTTTAAGGCTATTTTTTGATTAATTTTTAGTGAATCAACAAAAATTGATTGAATGTATCCTTAAAAGTTAGAGGATGTGTTGACATTACTCATGTTTGATTGACAAAAGTGCTCTTTTTATTATCTGTTAACCATATCTTATCATTACATTCAACTTTGAAGTACTCGGCTGTTCGTAGAAAGCCTATCAGTAGTACAAGCCTTTTATACTGTAATGCAGAATGGTTAATACTATTAAACATTTCACGTAAAAAAATAATATTATGGCCGAGCAAACATATTTAAGAAGTTAAATAAAAACTAGTAATAAAAATAAAAGCGCAAGAATCAAGGTCTTGTTTTTCTTTTCTAAAGCAATAATAACTAGATGATTTTCATTAGGCTGTAATAGATTCACAAAAGCAGGAAGGAAAATTATGGAGATAATGTGTCTGCAAGTCTCAGGTGAGGACGTTCTCAATAAGTGCTGCCTAAAAACCATGATAAATGTTGACGAATGAAGAGGTGTATCCTAAGCATAAGATTAATTGTCTCACCCTAACTCAAAGAAACTGGCTTGACTATTATGTGCGAGTGTTAAAAGGGGTATAGTTATTTTTGCTTGGATGGTTTTGTGATTTTGCAGATAAAATTAATGTATTTGAGAAAATAACCATTTATTCTCACTTCTCATTAGATCTTTGTATAAGTATTGTATTTGACAGACCGATATGAGTTCGATGAGAGTAGTGGAATCTTATGTCTTCATCACATGTATTAGCAATTTATTTGATAATGCTAAATTGAAAACAGTATTAAGATTTGAAGTGAAAAGATAATTCGTTTCTTCGCTATTAGAAATATATTACTAAGTGCAATCTTATGAATACATACTTAAAAAAAAATGTACAATACTTATTCACTAAACGACCTAAGGCGGACATCGTGTTGTATATGTACATGTCTCTCAGCGGGCGTTGTATTCGTAACTCATAGTGTTAGACATAATTATATGACTCCCCGGGGTAAAATTGTAGGGTGTACTATTCATGAGAACTTTGTTATATCTGAATTAACCTATTTGATAGAAGTTTAAAATTATAATATGAAGCTCAAACATCAAAAAACTTTATAAATCATAGTTTGTGCGTCGCTATTTTGTTCTAGTTTTTTATTATTACCACTATTACGCCCAGAGGCGTGTTTACCCTAGGCTCAAAACGACCATGGCCCGGGGTAGGAGGCTAAAAGAAGAATTATTGTTTCAGATGAACACGCCACTGAATTTTATTTTACTTACAACCAAAATTATTTCCTTTTGTGGGGTGGTTCATTGTTAAGGCGAAAGTTTTTCAACGTTCTTAGTCGAATAAAATATATTTCCTATCATTCAAATTTATTCAACAAAAGTAATTATACGTTTCGACAAAAGTTATTTATATTCTTCAACACTTCAAATAAGCCTTTCTATCACCTATTATGCGCAGTGAAAAATATTGTTTGATATATCCTTAAAAGGCGAGGTCTTTAAATATTAAAACCGCCATATTTTACGTCTGTATATTTTCGCATTCATAATGTTATTTTATCGCCTAAATAGCTTTTTCTTTAAGCTCTAAAAGTGAAGTTAAGGGTCGCTAAGATGTTAGTTAAGAACAAGCATTAAAACTTTTTGAATTCGAGAGTTCTGTTCTGTTATTCATTATTGATAACTCTGAAAACGAACTGAATCTAAAACAAAATAGGAATTATAGATACGACGTTCAGAGTTTCAATATTTTTGATGATGACTGATGATGATGATGGGATGATGACAATTTTTTTATGTAGTCTGTTTTTTTCTTTGTTATATGAATGTGTTTTTTGTATGAATATTAAATACGTGTTTTAAATTGTTTGTGTTACCAATAAATTAAAGCTATAAATTGAATTGAAATATCGAATGACGTCAGGCCCTTGTACATTTTCTACAAAGTTATGACGTAGCAAGCCCCCATTCATAATGATTATTATCTAAGCTATTTCTTGTTAAATTGAATAAAAAAAAATACATATCTATAATTATTCTGTTATCTGACTGACGGACTTGTATGTCCCTATTGCTTTATGAGCTCTTATTTTATTTGATTCTTTTATGGAATGACAAATGCAAAGCTCTAATCTTTATACAGTACTAAACTAAGTAAAAACGGCACTTTCTTTATCCAAAATAGAGTGGTTCAGGAACCAGTTTTAAAGTGTCTTTATCTCTTAGGTTCTTTCTAAGTGCAATTTCTGACCGGTCCAACAGAAAATGTTCATTTTTTTATGTTTCTTATTGTGGTTGATTTTTATTGTTTCAGAGTGGCTATAGTCAGGGCTGGACTAAAGCCCCTAGAATATGTGAAGTATGTAATAATTTTAAAAAAATCAAAGCAAAAAATTGATAAAGATTTGCTTATAGAATAATCTCCGCCATAAAATCACCAAAATAGATACTGTAGAATAAGAATGAATTGTATGCTTTCTGTTTCTTATCAAAATATTACTCGATACGACTTTCTTTAACGAGTGCTATTTAATGTTTTAGACTTATTCTGACTTTAGCTTTACAATGTTAAGATTTCAAAACATAACAATATTTTCACCTGAGCAAAGAAAGGAGGAATGTTTCGTGTATGACCTTTTCACTCAAGTGCCTACCTTCATATTTTATCCCGGTAATACCGCGATAAGCCTTCTGAAACGTTTGAAGCTGTGGTCTTACTTATAGCGGGACGAGAAAGATTAATAGCAATACAGTAGCATGATGATTGTAAAGTTTTTTTTTAATTTTGTAACAATTGTTAACCGACGTTATGTTGCATTTTACACGACGATAGGTTGACTTTTGTTACTTATTGAGGTGATAAGATAGTAATAAAGATCAGTGTACGATTTGAGCCTTAATAGTTGCTGAATGTGTTAAATAACTGATGAACGATAAGTCAGTTATTTTGAATCAATTTTAAACATTGACAGATAAGTTTAGAGAGAATTGCGGAATGTTCATATTTTGTAGTAATATGTTTAACATGAAAAACTAAGACGAATTCTGGAATGCGATAGTCTGGCAACACACCCGAGAGTTATATTAGGCAATCCATTAATACTCTACAAAGCCTGTGAAGACCATAAAAGCTTCCGCGTCACTGCGCTGAGTTGAGTTGGTTGGAGTAAGACAGCCAACTTTTCATGCACAATGGATCGATTAAAGCGTCTTAACGTCATCAGCCTTTTTACGTCCTACCTGCAGAGGCTCAGGCCTTCCTTAAGTATAGTTAAGGAGGACGGGTCTTGACCCTCCGCGCTGGCCCAACGCGGATTTGAGTAAGTATATTAACGACAACAAATGCAGCCAGGGCCAGTGATTTCCAAACAACGCTTATCTACTATGCCGCCGAGCTACTCCTACTACTATTAAACCAGTGCGAATAAAACTAGTATCATGCGTTATTGGTATGCGGTACTAGTTTTATTGTAGTAGGTGGTGCTGTGCAAACAACAATATAATTCGATTCGTAGGCATTCGATCATTTTCGTGCTAAAGGTACTATTGCGCTGATGCGTGCACAAGCATATATTTAGAGGGCGCCTTATAAGAAGTTTTGAAAGCTATATGTGTATCATATCATTAAAAGGCAAAATTTGCCCTCCATTCATATAATGCACTGGTTATGTCACAATTTTTAAAAGTAGAACCATGTAAAATTTAAATTTAGGAAAGTAGAACCACGTAAAATTTAAGTTTAGGAAAGTAGAACTACGTAAAATTATTGAAGAAATCAACTTTCCTTGACGGAAATTCAAGCCGCACTCTCTGTAACTAAATGACTAAACTATAGTCATATGTGGACTTAACCAATATTACCGCTTACTAGTTAAATTGCCTTCACTCTCTCACTCATGTAGGTAATTTTTGCAATCTGTCTTCCTCATTCCTACGCAGTTGTTACTCAATTTGATTTCTATATAAGTTACCCTATTACCTCTAGGCTGTGAGACTGTAACATTTTGTACTAATACTGTTAGTTGAGATTTTGTACTTATATATCTTGAGAAATTAAGTCTATTTATATGAATCATATGAAGCATTTTTTATTTTTAAAATCCCTCTTTTGTTCAATCATGATGTTACGTTTAGATTTAATTGTTAGTACTTGAGGGTAGATAATGTTGATAACAATTTTGGATATATAATACCTATAAATATCAGTATCATAAATGCTTAATTGAAGATTGTATTAAATTAAAAATATTTGATAGAAAAATTGTTGCAATTTTGGTGGTACCTACACAGCTAAACAGGATTTAACTAAATTTTGTGTAGGTGTATACACTTATAAACCTTTGTAATTTTGTTTACTTGAACTCATAAAATTCAAATATTTAGAAACAAGTTACTTTGTACTTAGCTTTTTATTTCGTTTTTTTTTTTTTCGTTTTTAATCACCCGCCATATGTCGAACTACTTCCTACCTTACCTTAGCGGTCAGTAGCATGGAAGATGAATTAGACTTCGCCCCAATCTCTGACAATGACTTTTAGTATCTTGTACACTTAATAAGTGTTATATATTGTGCTTATACAAAAATACTGTATTTGAATAATTATATTTTTTGCTTAACAGATTTGAAATTCTTTTAACAACTGCCATATTTATATCCCGGACTCGAACTGGTGATTTCTAAGATAGTGACATGTAAACCTATAATTTTGTCCGTCTTCATCTGTGCACAATCAGCATTTTCTCAAATAGCCTTTTTTTCTCCAAGCTTTCCACAGTCTACATTATATTGACATTTTTATTAAAAAAAAGAACTATATAATACGTGAATTTAATGTAATCAAATTAATGAATGATTCCCTACCCAAACTTCCGGGGTAAAATGTTCTTTCCACGGTTTAAGTGTCAGTGCATATCGGAAAATGCGTCGACAATGTCGTATTAAGATAAGACATTTGCAATATATTGGATTCTCTTTGAAACCCTGTGGAAAACGCACAACTTCTGCGCGATATAAATTGTCAAAAATCCCACACTTAGAAATGGTATAACTACCCAATTTTCAAACTAATTGGTTCGCCCGTACTGTCGTTGAAAACAACGCCGCCCACTGGTAGATAAAGTGCAATACAAAAGTGAAATGAATGGTGAAACCGGAAACAGACTAGACACGTGCAGAGGAATACGGAATATAATGATAAGTAGACACTACCGTGACATGGTCCGGGCAAATTGTGATTTTGACGTGGTTTTCGCGTGGTAAGATTCAAGTGTAAAATCTCTATTGTTAATGTTAAGGCAATAAGGGTCCAACAATTACAACGTTATGATATTCAACCTTTTACACTCAATGGGAATGCTGTAGCGTACTAACTCAGGGCCGAGTGAAGCATGGAGGAGTTCGAGATAATAAATTTTTGGTCACTTATCCTATGAATAGGCGATGCGAATGTTGCTTAGCAACCGTATCCCAGATCGAGCGCGCTGGCCACTGCGCCATCGAACTTGAGAGAGATCGAGAAATAGAGTATGTGAAGTGAGTTTATTCAGTTGAATTCTCACCTATAACAGTCAGTAAATCTCTTGGGATCTTTTATAGTTTGTCCGATGGAGCGGCACATTATATTATTTCCGAATCAATTCGCCCGAGCCCGAGCCAGAGGGATAAAAGTCACCATTTTATGTTTCAAGCTTCACATATTTCTTATTCTGATTAAATTCACTCGGGTCTGCGGAGCTACACAGATTTCCCAAGAGGAGAGTGCTACGAGACCAAGTTTTGCCTTATTTAAAAACTTGTTTCATTATTAACTTTCACGGTTAGTTGAAACTGTTCGGTATTCGAGAGGAATGACAAAAGTTACTGATAAAAAAATGTGTGATTGATTTTTTTCTATTTCAAATAAATTTTGCATTGGGCTAGTATAGATTACCTATATATTTGTATAGATTTATGTCATATGTCTAGAATGGAGGTTCTTAATTTGATTCGAAATAAATATTTATTTCGGCCAAAAATAAAACCCAATTTACATGTTTTACACATATTTAAGTTAAACCTAATCTGACCATATGCTTTGCGTAGCCTTAGGATTGAACGGAGCAAGCATACTTTGAAACGCTTCTCTAAAAAGTTTTTGGATTGGGTCTGTATTTAACCTGAAACATTTTGGATAGGTCTCAAATCTAACTTTTCCTTCAGGGTAATCTAAGGTTCCTTTCGATACCTAAGCATAAAATGATTGATAAGTTTATCTAATAAATATTTAGGATAGTTCGTTTTGAGAGGTCTAAAAGCTTTTCTATTCATCGTTGCATCTCACGGTATTGTTTATAGATTTGTTTATAAAATAGCTACTAATAAATTCTATGGAAATTATGTAAGTCAAAATAATAATGAATAACCAAAATTTTCATTCATAGACATATTTTACACATAATTCCAATTTACATGTTTATTTATACCTGTCCTAATTTTGAGAGGTTGTAATCATTATTCAGACAACGAACAACCCTCCACGTGACAAAATGTTTATTACATCATTCTAAATATAACAATTCTGTTTTTAACGGAATAAATTAGCACCGATGACGCTCGATGGGTTAATTTATTTAAATACGTTATAAAAAAAATGACTATACTGTTAATATTTAATTAAAAACACCAAATACACCAAAACACGAATTGGTATTTCATTATTCTTATTCATCTCCCACTTTTAACTAAATGACCTACCTCTACTGACACGGAGGTTGATTATTGTTTTTAGTCTTTAGGGTTCCGTACCCAAAGGTTAAAGCGAGACCGCTGTCCGTGTGTCCTGTATCTTAGGCTGTATCTCATGAGTGGTGCTAGAGAAACAGTTGCAATTTTCACAGATAACGTATTTCTGTTGCCATTATCACAACAAATATTTAAGGTTAAAATGAGAACTTTTTTTATAGACGGTACCCTTTTTTCGCGAGTCCGAATTGCACTTGGTCAGTTTTTTGGTAACACATACAGTTTGTTCACTATACTGAAATAAACATACAAATGTTAATAAAAAATTAAATTAAAGTTAAATTACCTATTTTCATATTTAAATATAAAACATCAAAAAAAACTTCATTAGTACCTATGTTTTATTAACGGTACTAAACCATAACAAAAAGAAAATTACACTGATAACATTTTTTTTCCCCGGTATTCGCGGGGATTTGTGGTGCTGGTTTAAATCCTATATAAATAATCGTAAACAGGTGGTTGTAGTCGGTGATTATGAATCAGATTATGTTCCCATTAGCTCCGGAAATATTTATGAATAATCCCTTTTAGCTTAATAATATAAATATGGAAAATTAAAAAAATACATTTACTTTGTAATAACGCGATAACAAACGAAAAGGACATTTTTTTAACATAACCATAGTTAATAATGAAATGATTAAAAATGGAATTATGTTTAGTTACTGTGAAAATCATATTAGCAGTTGCTGTTTTAGCCAACTATAATAAATAACAACAAAACTTAACAATAACAATCGAAACCAACTAAAACGCAACAAATATGATGTGTAATCTCAACACAACCCAACTCAATAAGTTTACTGCTCAAACAGTGTTTATATGAACGCAATTACGTCATCAAAATGGTGGCCAGGAGCATTGGCAATTTGCGATGAATAATTTAGTTTTTGAACTATTTGAATATACAATATATATCTTTTTTCCTCGACTTATAAACGTTTCGTATTCCACAAAGTACCACTAAACGATATATCACTAAGCAGAAACATGTTTAAAAAGTTGCTTTATAAAATCTGTTGTGCGAGCTGAAGTAATGAGATATACCTAATTGATTTCTGACCTTCAAGTAAAGATAATTGTTCAAACTAATATGAATATTATCAAATAAAACGTTAATAGCTAAATTGATCGAACCGTTTCAAGTTACCAACCGAATAGCAGTTCATTTTTATTACAACAGATAAAAGTTTATCCCCAGAAAGTTTATTCCGATCACTGGAAAGTAGCAATGCTCTTAGTTGACACAAGATTTTCGTCTTTTAGAATACTTTTTGAGGTATTTGCTGAGCAATCCCTCTCTACAAACACCGTTTGAAAAGCCTGAGTAGTTTCAAGTGTATGAAATACGCGTTTATTTCTCTACACAGACGTTTTATTTACTCAAAGAGTTTGTTTACTATCAAATAAATATATTCTTGTAAAGCTTATTAAATGTACCTTTACTGTCTAATATTTGAGTTACCACGATTAGCATGTAATCTACATGGTAAACTTACCTTTCACGTTATGTTTATACAATGTCCCATTGCAGGGGCTCAGGCCTACCTTATGGACGATTAAGAAGGATGGGCCATGACCCTCCACGCTGGCCCAATGCGGATTGGAGGGTATTAACGACTGCAAATGCAGCCGGGACCAACGGCTTAACGTGCCTTCCGATGCGCGAAGTAGCTCGAGATAATAATTTTTTGGTCACCCATCCTGTGACCGACTCTTGCGAAAGTTGCTTAACAACAACGATCGCGGGCCACGACGCTTACCCTCACGCCACGGAGCTACTTAACATTAGTATATACCTATATATTATATCCATCCTTATATCGCACATCTAGATCTAAACTAAGACAACTCAAAAAACGAATGTGGAGGTCTGACAATACATTTGTTTACGTGGCAGGAGCGCGACCACTTCAACAAAAGAAGGCTAAAGTCATCTAGTGACTCATCCCCGAACCTTTATTGAATCTGTTATGTTGGATGCGTATGATCACCGAGTATTTGAATGTTGTACTAAGTCAAAACTCACTAAAATTTTTTATATGTCTCAGTTTAGATATAGGTGTGTGATATATAAGCTTACTCTTTTCCTGCGACTTCGCCCGCGTAAATTATTTGCGTCAAAGAATTTTCGAAAATCGGTACAGTAAGTTTGAGAACATATGTAATGCAAAGAAAAATCAAACGAACAAGCAATTAAATCTTTCCTCTTTGTAATATTAGTATAAAGTCATTTTCAATTTTTAAATTTCATCACCAATTAAATCATCTGTCGCTGTCCTTATTTAGTGGATATTCAAACATGTATTTTTTACAACGTCACATCAATTTGACACCAATTACTGTAATGACAATGAAGATGTACAACACATGGCAGAATGATCGCTGGATAGAATGAATGTGTCAGCAATTTGCGACGTTATTGGCTCTACAGCGAGGGTAGGGTATAGTAAAACTCCAACAGAAAGAACATACGATATTTCGTGCGATTAAAAAGGAATGTGCTGAATATAGAATGCAGCTAATCAGAACGATTAACTATTTTTTTAAATGAGAAATATTCTTAATGTAAATTGCTTAAAAAATCCACTTTGTCCTTTGACTCACGTTGGCCCTCTGAGAGGGGATCCAAACCCTTAACCTTTCGAATCTGGATGACTGCTCTAACCACTGAACCACCCAGGACCTAACAGGACTGACTAATTTTTCAAGTACTTGTTACTTTTTCGCTGCTACAGCGCGTATTTTTATCAATGTTCAGGCAATTCACCCAAACAGCCGAAAGAAATATTTTTACAAATATTGAAACTTTCAATAAAGATGAAAATAAGTTGTAATAATATTCTCAATGAAAAATGTTATCATCAGTTAAATATCTCATCCCATCTAATCTTACACTGGATTTTTTAAGCATTTTTCATGAATAATATTTTTCAGTATAACATTGTGAATGCAAAATTTACCAAATATAATGAGAAATGTTGTCGCTAGTGTTAACTTTCGGTTACCGACTTTGGTATACATATGGCCTACTCTGTTTATTTGAAAATGAAATTTTGCGTGCACGAAATGCTATAAGAGAGAAACTCTGCTAATCCAATTTTCTTGAAAATTCAAAACCTTACGGGGCTAATATATATGATAGTATCTCGGACGTACAGGTAATCAACACATAAGTATGTTTAATATATTTAGAATAAAATGAAATTGTATAAAATATTCTTTTCGGAAAAACAGAATCCTTGGAGATTTCCGTATGGAAATAAGTAGTTAAATGTATATTTAACTATTTCCATTCATTTTCTTGTACAAGCATTTTCATTGCTCAACGTGATGACCCAGAGCTATGCGATGATCATTATGATGTGATTTTGTTTTGAAATTGTGTGTGATTAATATCGTACAGGTGAAACGATATATACGATCGAACTTTAATTCTTCAAGTAAGTTTATACAATCCTATTATTATAATTATAATTAATATTATAAATGTGAAAGTTTCTTTGTTTGGATGTTTAGATGTTTGGATGTTTGTACGTCAATCACGCCGAAACTACTGAACGGCTTTTGATGAAATTTGGTATACAGATAGGGTGTTAGCTGACTTAGATAATAGGATACTTTTTATCCCACTAAACATTTCCCTAGGGTCCACGCGGGCGAAGCCGCTGGCGAAAGCTAGTAGGCTATAAAATAGTATAATATTCCGTTATAAGGATAACAAATGAGTCTCAGATTGGAAATCTCTTTGCCCATTACAGAAATAAATATTTGTATAAAGTTTAAAAAACCTCGTTTAATTTTATAATAATACATATCAATTTTTATTACACTGATACAACGTTGACTATGCTAAACGTATTAGACGTATGTGATGAAACACTACGTTCGATAAACGTTTTGTAAGGTTTCGATTGGACACCGTGTGTAATACACATACCAGCTTTATAGGTATTGAAAACGTGCTGTGCCCTGCAGTTTTACCTGATATTGCTCAGTTCTCAAGGGTTATAACGTGATGTTAAACAGTCTATATCCATCTTCAAGAATAAGGAATAAACAACGGATAAAAATTAGTAATGTCTCTTAAGGAAATGCCACAATGCCTGAAGAACTGGGTATTTAACCAATGCGTTCTACCAGTCATGACCTGGTGGAGTAGATGGGTTCTCGAATGAAAACCACGCCTCGATAAACGTAGTGTCGGACCTCAGAACCTCAGAAAGGTGACTGCCAGTGGCTGGACGACGCTGTCTTCATCCAGGAGATCGTGTTTTATGGCGCACTTTGGCGGCGGCCTACATCCAGCAGTGGTCTGCAACAGGTTGATATGATGATGAAATCAAAAGCATAATTACAAAAATTAAGTTTCTTCTATTACAATGAAGTTATTGCTTGCTTTTCAAATAATGTGGTGATCTTTTTGAGATACTAAGTATTTTTTGAATTTTATATGTCGGGTTTACGAGAAACGTATAATAATTTTACCATTCTACGAATAAAATCCTGTTTCATATTTACTTGCGCTTGATCATTTCTCAAAATTGAGATTGATAAATTATAATTTTAGCTCTAACTATCGCTATAACTCCAAAAAACAAAGAACTTTCATACGAAAGTTATTATTTAACGTTCTCTGGGATAGACATTCCAAAAATCCATCCTACAGAGTAAGACAAATGACTAGTGATTTCGGCTATATTGTGTAGTCAGTATATCAGGACAAAGATTCTTTTGGTACTATATAACATTTTTATATAAAAATATGTAATTTATACGAATGCTACCACGGGAATAACCACGGATAAACTTTGCCGAATTAACCACTATTCATACTATTGCCAATGACGAAATACGAAGCTATATCTATATTTGGTTATTTTTGTCTAAGAATATTGGCTGTAATTACATGAACATGTAGTTTGGCTGTATGGGTCTGTGAGTAAACGGAGTATATTCCTTGTTTTCCCAATAATGGAAGAAAAATCCCCGAGGGCAGGGAGAGCAGGGCTTTTACCTTTTTATTTATTTTCCAAGCTGGTTCACAATAACCTTTGTAGCTGAGACACGTGAGCTTTTAATGGAACCACTATTGAAGTAAAACGTAGACTCTCGTTTGCACTGTTAGTATTAATAGAATAAGAGGCCAATAAGTTTAAATCAATATAATTCGGTAAAAATAATACAAAGTAAAAAATAATTAAAAGTTTACTGTATTATAAGTTTTCTTTTGCCTATGACTTATGTCAATTTAATGGCCCATGTTCCATATTTTGAAAGATATTAGGTTAGGTTTCTCTTAGCGACCTGGAATATTCCTAGTGAAATTCAGTTCTTAAAATTCTAAAACCAAAGAGAAAAGACTAAAACTGTAGTTTCTGTACAAAAATACCAAATGTAAAAGCAAAAGTTACAAATATCAACTCAGTTAATTGCCTAAAAGAACTTAGCCTTACATAGGCATAGCGTAAAGAGCTTATTGCGGGTCAGGGTTTTGTATATGCTATAAAAATAATACTTTACTCAGTACCCGAAATGAAATCGAATTTCACATAGCAACCGCTGCTAAATTCGCCCTACACTTACAACCCAACCAAAGGTTCTCAAACATCCAAATTATATACTATAATATTTTTTTGTTCGTGAACACCGGTGATGGTACTGTAACGTCCGTGCACATTACTATAGGTAGTACCTTTTCTAATATAAGTTTACTTATTTTTTTTAAATAACCATTGCAAGTATTTTTTAGCGTCTTCTTCACCTATTTTCATTAAGAAGTTATTCTGTTTATTTATATATCCTAAAGTTGCTATGGACCTCTGTGTAAAAGTTCGATGTTGGATAAAAGTTTCTCCGGACAACACTACGAGTACAGTGAGTGGTTGAGATGTTATTGTTTCCAATTCACATAACCTTCACTAAATCGACGATTTATCTGCTTGGAGGGTTATCTACATGGAAGACAGTTCCTTGTCGGTTCTCGAGTATTATAGTCACATGTAATACAGCTGGTATTATAAAAATAGGCGTAACCAGATGAAAAGCATTTTTTTTTGTGCCCTACTATCTCGTAATGAGCCCAATTTAAAGTTAGGCAAATCAATTAAAGTCACGTATTTATCGATTTGACTTCGTCTGCATCTAGTTCCATTATGAAAAGTTGGTGGCATTTGTGTAGTAAAAAACCGACAGTAGAATTTTTTTCATGAACCATTAGTGATACGAATTGCGCGAAAACTTTATACTCCTGGTGAAAACTGTAAGATAAACGAATTATATTCTTTATAATAACTAGGGTAACTCCTTCTGTGTATTAAAAGTAGATTTTTATTTGTAATTTTTAAGTTTAAGGTTCAAGTTATTTTATTGGTGCATGATTTTTCTGAATAATGCAAACAGTTTGAGAAGCACTTCCAGGCAAGGTCTTATCCCTATCCAGGGACGCCAGATGGGAGTTCTGAATATTAAAATTATTCAACGAGCGGGCCCAAAGCGCCCGAATTAGACTACTTTACAGATTGAATTCCACAATCCAAGAATTTTAAGACTAGTTTACGTGACCTTAATATAAACTGTAGGTAATATTCCGATATAACCTTACAAGCTTTTGGGATGTTAGTGACGTATTTACGTTTCTTATAAACATAGTTTAGTATATGGCCATTACACTTCGGTGGCCATTTTGAAAATAAAACTTAAATGACTTTGAGATACATTATGATTATGTAAAAACATATAAAAATATAATAAATTAAACTTAAGAATACTGTAACTCCATGATTGTCGTGATAATACAGAGAGATTGTGAAAAGCCGCAAGCTTCTCTATAACATGATGTGATCATATTTTGGAAGAAATCAGAAATAATTTATCTGAGCTTTGAAATGAAGAGTCTTTGTTGAGTAATGTACTCGCCGTTAATAAATATATTTTAATACTACCTTTAAACGAGGGATTCTTGTATATATACAATCTGAATCTCGGAAACGGCTCCAATGTTTTTACTGTGATTTAGTATACAAGGGTTTCCGGGGCGATAAATTGATCTATTTAGGTTTCATTTATAAAAAAATAAACCAAGCGAAGCGCGAACAGATACTATTTATTTTTAGATATACGTTTTGTTTTGATGTGGCTGTTTGATGTTTAAATAATAAAGAATTTTTGAATTAGCATTGTTTTGGACAGTTAAATAATAAATTATAAATAATAAGTTAAGTTTTATTTTCAATTAAAACCAAGCTTCAATTCCCAGTCCATGCAATGTAGCTCGGCTCTGTTGGTAGAATAATGAGTGCGATTTTATTAAAACCTTTTACAACTGGAACGGGCAAAAATGAACAAGGTATTTAGCTCATTCGTAACAAAAGCGAGTGCCGGCAACAATGCTTCAAACCAGCTTAGCCACTTTCGTGCGCTTTTATGCAAAATGGCGGACAAACAATGCTCTCGTTTAACGAATGCAACACTTTCAGAGTATAAGCATGCACGCATATCGCAGTTTTTATGTAGATATTTTATAACGACATTAACAATGTAATGTTGTTATGCTTAATTTTTTATTAATTATCTTCTGAAATATTATTCTTTAATACTATAAAAATGATGGTTTTGGAATTCGCATAATATCACCTATACCGTGTAAAGCTGAACGTCCACTGTGTCCGCACACTTGCAACGCACGCACGGTACGGAGTAGATTACAGTTTTAACATAACGCTGCGAATTATATGTAATCCTTATGACGTCCTGGACACGCTTTCTTTTAGCTCATATAATACGTATGGTCGTTGCGGTCGGTGATGATAGTGGTCAGAGTGCAATACAAATTCACGCAAAGCTATGAAAAATCCGTTGCGAAGGTACTATGCGTCCGTTGCGTGCGTGTGGACAAAGTGGATGTTCACCCCAAGTAGCATTAAATCATTTTTATAATGATTGACGCTATAACGCTTTAAGACAGGATACAATTGAATAGCGCCACTTAAATAAAAGGCTAGCCGTCCTCTTGAACAGCTGTTTACAAGTTGCCTCCAAACACATACATCTGGCTCGTCTGCCTACAAGGAAAAGCGTCCCCACTTCTTGCTTACATCGTCCGCCCTTTAATGCAGAATGAAACTCAGAAAATGCAATCATTTTGCTCATCTTCGCTTTCTCCAATTAGAGCATCACCATTGTACTTTTTACTTTACTTTGATACTATACAACAGACTGTATTTGTCTTATGTGATATGTATATTGAGTCCATATCAATATATCGTATATTCAGTTGCTTACATACATAAGATTTAAAATTATTATGTGCCAGGACTTCATGGGGTGGTTAAGTTAAATATATCTAGAATCTCTTTCTATGGGAGCAACATCGAATTCATAAGAAAAAATCAGTTGTTTCATACCGTTCGCGTTTGTAGGTATGTATTACAATTTTGTACGAAACAGTTGACTTGAATTTGGTGTTGCTACCATATTAAAAATCATTCAGTATATTTAACTTATCCCCTGCGAAGTCCTGACACAATAATATTACACCTTATATAAAATAAAAGCAAACCTATAAAAACTCGATCTTGTGATTATTTATTTTAAAAAGAAATTTGCATTCACAATTCTGTTTATTAATCTCAAAAATCTTTTAAGTGGTAGCCTAGCCTTGTACTAAACTTTCAGTCAGTGGCGCAAATATTCGTTAAGGTTGAATTATGACATTAAACTCTAATGAATGTGGTAAATTTGAATTGTTGAACCGGTAATGTCGCTTTAAACTATTGACAATTTTAATTGGCGTTTGTGCAAATGTGTGTTTGATTGTCAAGTATTTTCAAGAATAATTTTGTATGTTTTACTTGTCAAAGTATGTTGGCACTTTATCGAAATAAGTGCCAACAAAATAAATTGCTCCCCGTACGTTGCTCTTTACAGAAATCTAATCACGTAAAAACTATAAACACGAAACTCCCGGAATACATTAAACTTTGTTTTATGCTTTATTTTATTAGTGAAAGAAAATACGATATTGTTTTCTCAACAACGATGAATCAAAGAGAGCAAAATCGGATGCGAAGAATAACTTTCTTTATATAAAAAAAATAAATGTAAGAATTTAACGACTGAATTTGATAAAGTATTATCATAAAAGAAAATAACTACTTCAACTTTTTACAGATATGCAACACAAAACTGGTAGGATGTTAGAAGTAGCAGAAAGAATAGATAAAGAACAATTAGAATCTATGTAACAAGATAGTATTTAATTTCATTTAGGGGTCATTGTCAAATTTTGGGCAGGTAAACGTAATCTAAAATTTTAAAAATATGTAAAAACAAATATATGTGCACGTTACTTTCTACTATGCACATGTCTGTTAAAATAACTCAGGTAGGGTCTATTATATCCGGTCGCGATGTCTAACCACGAATTTACAAGTTATTCTGGATTTAGTGGATCAGGGCGTAAAAAAATACAACTCTGTTACTCATTAGGTTTTACTTTTTATTATTAAATTAAACAAGTCAGTTGCAATTATTTTGGTATTTATATTAATTACAGTTTTAAATCTAATAATCACATTTAGAATCAGAGTTCTTTTTGAAAGTTTAATAACAATAAAGATAAATCTAAAACAACTCTGTTACTTTTTAAGTGTTAACAGATCTTAAATTCTACCAAAACTCTCAAAATGAGTGTATATTAACAGCCAAGTTATATATAACAGCATAAACTTGTAAGAAATTAATGTATTGTGATATTGCACCATAAAACCTAATAATTTTTCCTAAAGTCCCTAAGAAGGTTCTATAGAAATAGGGACAAAAAAGTAACAGAGTTGTAACATATTAACATAGTTGATTTTTTTTACTTAAACTAAATAAATTGCTTCTGGTTGAGCTTGAGATTAAAATATAACGCGAATAATGAATAATAACACAAACATGTTTCTCTTGCAGCAACAGTAGGATATACAACATAAAATTGTTTGTATCGTGTAAAAGTTTTGTAACTACATTTCAAGTCAGCATTTTCTCTTTTCAAAGATGCATAAAGGTTCTTCATATTGTGAAGTAAGTATCGCTTTTGCTCTTTAACTTTCTTTAGAGAAATGGTCTCTTTCTTCCCAGCGTAAAACATAAAAAAACGTCGTCACATAAAAAAAATGCCTTAACTTTAGTAATCAAATTTTTTTTTTAATCAAGGGATGTTTTTTTCGCAAGTAACCCTGATCCACTGCAAGACATTCTTGAATGATTTCAGTTTTCTGTCTTGAGCACTTAACAACCTTTTCTTCAAATATTTTTTGAATAGCATATTTTTCCTTCCGATTTTTTACATTTTCATAGCGCTTCTTTATAGCATTTGATAAGACCTCATATTTTTTTTGCGTTGCTCTACTACTATCCTTATTTATAGATGTTTTCCGTTTTTGTCTGTTATGTCGTTTTTTATATTTTTCGTATCTTTCAAGATCTTTACGTTTAGATTCTAATACCTTTCAGGATTTTTTCGACGCCGTTTTCGATACCTCCGCTGCTTTTCTGCTGCTGTAAGAGGCATCTTGTCATCAAAGACAAATGCACAACAATAGTTTTAGGCTTATTTAAAATTTTACGCGACTCATATATAAGTACCAAGATTTTACCTTGCTTAAGAAAAGTAATTATTAAAAAAAAATATATTAAAGACAGTATACAATTTTAGCCAATAGTTGTATTATACAACTCTGTTACTTACATAACAACTCTGTTACCACACACAAGTGACAGAGTTGTAAGTAACAGAGTTGTAAATTTTACATTCCATGATACGCAACTAAAAAAATATGGGTTTAAGAATACATTTTCATGAACATAGAGCATATTTACCATATAGTTAATAAGCTGAATATAAAATAATAGAAAAAAAACGATTTACTTACGGAATAGCTGAGCAACAGAGTGGATGTACAATAAAAACACGCACGAGGGGCGATGTATTCCTCCTCCATTCAAACTGACAACCACGATGTACGCTGACAGCTCGCTCACGATAAGAGATAGATCAAAGTATCTCTATCTCTAATTTGACATGTGATTTACTTAGTAACATAGTTTTTCAGACGGTTCTCAGTAATACCGGGGACAAAACTTTAGCAATTTAAAAAAAAAACATTTTCAATCTGATCGTCTTGAAAACACATTTAATAAATATTTATAATACTGCTGTTATTGTCGTAATTTATTTGGATTGGGTTGATATACCAGAAATTAAAGTTTTTTCATCTTTAATGTAACAGAGTGCTGCTTGGGACAAGTAAAATATATAAGGAAAACCCCTCTGTTACCAAAAAGTACCACTATGTTACGTCAAAAATAAGGAAAAAAATAAAAACTTGGTATTTATTTGATTATTAAATGTTGAGTAATATGGTTAATTATGTATTCGATATGATTTTTTGAAAGAATGTTGAATATTTCATTATTATTAAATAAAAAATGTCAAGGGACTAGTTTACCTGCCCAAAATTTGACAATGACCCTTAGACTAATTTTTAATCGTAACCAATTAAAATCTTATTGAATAATATTGTTCGCGTGTATTTTTTTTTAAACTGCTTCATTTTTCAGCACTTCGGAACATTTACAGGTTCTGTGTTCATTTAGACTAATTTTTAAGTCGTTTTTTATAATGAAAAATATAAACAACCTTTATTATATACGTTAAAGTATTTTTCTTAGGAGTCTGTGAAAGATTTTGGCTTGGTATATCTGTGAGTACCCACTTACCTCCAATAAGTTCTATATTTTGTCGGCTAGTCGATGGAATACAATACGGGGCTGACAATAAATCATCATTTGGTGTCTGAGGTGTCTGACACTCAAAATTAATATCTCCAGATTGTTCAGTATCAAATAGTGATAAATCTTCAGTCGGTAAAAGGATTTTAGGTGAATTCAATTCAGGTAATAAAGGCATTTCCGTTTCAGTTATTGCTAACTCGACTTCATTTGCAACTTCTATATTGCCACAGATGATTTCATACGGTAGGATATCTGGATCAGTATCTTTTTTGGGATTTAATGCTACGTCATTACTTTTTTTGTTATTCCGGTTTTGTATTATTTCAGGAGGCGTTGATTTTATGGTTGTTGCAGATGGACTTTGCACTATTTCAGAAGGCGTTGATTGTATGGTTGTTGCAGATGGACTTTGCACTATTTCAGAAGGCGTTGATTGTATGGTTGTTGCAGATGGACTTTGCACTATTTCAGAAGGCGTTGATTGTATGGTTGTTGCAGATGGACTTTGCACTATTTCAGAAGGCGTTGATTGTATGGTTGTTGCAGATGGACTTTGCACTATTTCAGGAGGCGTTGATTGTATGGTTGTTGCAGCGGGACTTTGCACTGAGACTTTTGGTACGAGATATTTATAAATCTCGAATAACTTTTTTGCTTCTAGTGATTTACCCACTATTTCATTCTTCATTTTACTTATCAGCTGTGGTCCCACTGTGTCTTTGAATGTTTGGTAATTCATATTCACGGAAACGTTGTCATCTAAAACAACTTGCTGTTGTTCGGAGGGCATTAAACATTTTGTGTAATCTACTTTGTCTGGATTGAATGGGCACAGACCACATGCCGTTTTTCAACACAGATTTCTTTAATTTAGGCACAATTTTCTCTAATATAGGGCCCACGTCTGTTTTCTGTAAAGTTTTTGTTAAATTATTTGCCCGCCATTCAAGGACTGCTTTACGCCACATAATTTTGATTGGTCGAAATGCAGCTACGTCTGCAGGTTGCAACAAACGGGTTGCATTTGGGTACAATGCTATGAGTATTATGCCAAGACTTTGGCACAGTTGTGACAACTGGAGGGTGGTGTGACTCTTATGGCCGTCCATAAACAGAACAATCGGGAAAGTTACATTCTTTTTTTGTAAAGCTGGATGAAAAACGTTTTGTATGTAGTGATTACAGAGTTCTGACTTCATCCACCGATTGTCCAATAAACCAATACCCCTCTCTTTAGGTACAGACTTTTGAATATCCGGTCGCATCCTCTTTAGAGGAAAAATAATCATAGGTGGTGTTGTCTCACCGCCTGCTCCAAAAGTAAACATGACAGTTATGCAAGATTTCGATTGAGCATGATCCACTTCGTATATGTTTTTTTCTCCTTTTGGTCCTATAACTCTTGTATTTTTCGGGCACAAAACGAAATTGGTTTCATCTCCGTTGTATACTCTAGAAGGATCGCTTAGAATATGGAAAAGATCATTTTCTTTGAGATAGTTCTCAATTTGCTTGAACCAGTTTCGTATTTGGCTTTCCGACACTTTTGCACTTGCGGAAGTTACAGCTTCAGATGTTCTTATGGAAAGCTCTTGATGCCTTTTCAAAAATAGCTTGTATCATCCCTCACCGGGTGTATTATCCCCAAAGCTATTTGGTCTGGGTACTTGATCTAAAAAAAGTTTGACACTCTTAATAACATCCTCCTTACGTCGTGGAAAGCCTTTGCGACTAGATTCTGTAATCCACTTAGCTAACTGACGTTCTTTCTGTTCAGACAAAACTGTGTCTGGGCCTGGTCGACTTTTTACAAAATCTTTTGAGAGCCGAAACTGCAAAGTTGCCCTAGGAATGTTAAATGTACGTGCGGCAGTTTTTTTTCCCATGCCATTTTTTATAGTCTCTAATGCTTTTTCTAAATCTGCATCCGAATATCCTTTTGAATATTTTTTCCCGCTCTGAACCTTCGGCATCGTTATCTATAAAAGAAAGTGTAAAGATTTGACAATCATTGGCACTACCTAAAAAAGTATAGTGATTGGCAGTGCCAAGAATTAATTTTCGTTTAAAACAAACCTAATATACTAACAGGCAGGGTACAAAATCAATTAACATATTGTTTACCTAAGAATTCGACAATTATTATACAAAACTTAAAAAGTATAGTCATTGACATATGTGCCAATCACTATATTGTCAAACAAATTAAAATGCATTCATTGGCACCCTTAGAAAAGACGGTTCATTTATGTTACAAAGCTAAAATAACATGAAACATGCTCTAAATAGACAAACTGATTGAAATTTTGAGAGCTAGCATCATAACTTTCCTCGAAATAACACTTTCGCCCCGAAATCTAGCCACCGGATCTAAGCTTTTTAATATTTTTTAAAACTCACTACGAGACACATTTTTAAAACAGCTGTAAAAGAAATATGGATGGAGTTTGACACATAAATGAGTGTTGCCAGTATATTAAATCGTATATTCTACCAAGTTATTGACTTACTACACCTAAAAAAAAGAAAGCATTCTTAATACACATGTTAAATTTGCAGAGTGACAATCATTGAGGGGGTGCCAATATTAGTATTGTTTACCCTACTTATCGTTTATTATTAAATAATGTGATACAGTTTGTGTTCGTTAATGTTGAGTAGCTAAATAAGGCTGAGATGGAATATTTGAATTTGGTACATTAATGTTACCAATTCCGACTTCTTATTAATGATAACGTTTATTTATGTTATTTTATTGTTGCAGCGATCGCGGTCACCCAGCGGATCTGCCCAAAGACAGTTGGATGAAGCTGATCTCTTTATGGACCTCATTAAAGATGTCGCCAATGAATTGGATATCGATGTACTCTGTCACAAGGTAATTGCAATTTTATTTAAATAAAACAAAAAGGTCTCTAGTGAAAGAAACGGCCAAGCAAGAGCGAGTCACACTTGAGTGCGATATTAAAATTTAAAGGCCATAGATTTGAATAGTGTTTTATAATCTATAAGGAAACCATCAAAGTAACATGGTACAAATAAATACATACAATAAATATGCATTTGTGATAAACATTTCCATACCCACATCTCAATGTCATATTTGGTTTTCTCAAGTCGAGAATGAAATTTATCAAGGAAAAATTTGTGACAGGTTCCAAGCCCATCGCTTACAAAAGTTTCTTAAGTTCCCCATTCACGTCTTTGCTGTATGCACAGAAAAGTTAGCAGGTGGTGCACGCATTTTGTGTTTATCTTTCTCTCCTAAATCATTCAGACATAAAAGCAGTAACGTAATACATAATAATATGGCCTAGTTTTACTTTTTATTTGTATTTATGAAAAGGTTTATACTTAAAATAATTATTAAAGGAAGTCTTAGAGTAATCATCGATATTAAAGAAGTATGTGATTGATAAAAATCCTCTCGCATTTTCCTGGCTACTACTTTTAGATTTTGAAAGGTGCACTTACTATGCTTTTGCATATAGCATGTTTAATTATTAACATGCTATTAATAAATTTTGTAATAAAAAATAATTTATTTTTACTAACAATATTTTTTAGACAATCGATAACACTTACCTTCAGATTGAAAGTGGATTTTCTATTTACAGTGATAAAAGGTAGACAAATATCGGTGAACTGTTGTAGTATTAAACCCCTTGAAACGTGACATTTAAAGTACTACCTTATAATTTCATTCAAATGGATGATAAACAAAAAAAAAAATAATAATCTGCACGCGTATTATAAGGGATTCGAGGAATGTTTAGTCGAGAGAATGAGTTGACAGTGAGATATCTTATGCAGTGAGAGTGCACCAGAGAAAAGTGACATTTGGATGTGATGTGATGTGACAACACCAAACGTGATGACGTCAAGTCTGATTAGTATATTATGATGGTAAAATTTAAATTACGCTTCCCAGTACATTTACTTTTCTGTACTAATTTTGAATCATATAATTTTTTGCCTAACATCAAGTGCACGTAAAAGTAATTTAGTCAGTAAAATGAGGCATAGTTTCGGCAAATTATAATTTAGACTACCTACAGGAACGCTAATCTAGCACAACGCATTTCCAGATCTCATTGACTTCAATACTGCAAAAGCCATTCAATGTTGCCTACTATATATTTATTTTATTATTAACGCTCAAAAATTACTGTTGAAAGCTTCGTGCGAATGCCTTCTTAACGTAAACGATAGAATATTCTGTGTGACGTCAACTAAGTACCAAAAAGTAGGTTAACGGAGCAAGACAAAATAGTCTGACTATATTTGGATGGGTTTTCTTGTTTGTATATTATTGTGTACTGACAGAAAAATAACAAATACAATTTTTATTAATATGTAGGATATATTTTGCTTTCCTTCCTTCGGTTTATTTCTAAAAATAACAAATAAATCTGTCTTTGATATCCACCAAAGGTTGGCTCCGACTTTGCCCAATTTATACCATTATTATTGTGTTATTTATAATAAAAAGTAACTAGATACTGGGCGCCCTAGAACGCTCCGCTGATGTTTTACCAAATATTATTGAAAAATAAATAACAAAAGAAACGATTTCATAAAACAGAGATCTCAACGTAGATACGTTTCGAGATATCTTCATCAATGGTGGATAGATTGTGAAGATTCTTTAAAAGTCAAATCAATCATTTCTCAAAAAATATATTTTTGTTTAATTTGATTGACAGTTAATTTGAAAAAAAGGAAATTAAAATTTGCCTTAACCAAGCACAATAAATATAATTCATGAATGATTGTAGTTCTTACCTAAACCTAACCAATATTTTCAGTTAACCTACTCTTAAATTAATAATTGGAAAACATTAGAATACTACTTTGTCAAAAGAAGTTTTGATGTAGTAGTGATATATTGTCTTTCAGTTATTTGTGAAATGAGTTATTTATAGAAAGAGTAGTTTGTAGAGTGATAACTATATCGATTATAAATTTATCTACCGTTATTTTTTAAATAATTCAAACTTAAAAAATTTCTTTTTCAAAACAAGCTTTAGTTGTCTCGAACCAGAGATCGTGTATAGACAAATCAAAAGAGTCTACTTAATTATAAAGTACCTGTAAGAGAATAAAACATATACATTCTAAATTTCAACTTAATCAAAAAGCGAGAAGTCGGAAATATTTAGCTTTCAAGATTTAGACTAATACGGAAAGATAAATTATTCGTGTTTCCTTCAAATGACAAGAGATCATCTAGAAAAAATCATATGAAAAAAAAAATTGTTGAGATTCGAAGATCATTCGAAGTCAGCTTCGATTCATGTCATGCGACTTAGAATTCAAGTGTCACTTCAGTTGTATATGGCGTACACAAAAGAGTGATTGAAAAATAAGTGAGATGCGAATTGATTCTTCATTCAAAAGAATGCGAGTGAGTGAATCTAGGTCGAGGAAGAAGACATCAAAACGTACAATTACTTCCTTGACACGAACCGATTTCATGGGTTGCTAACATTAAATTGGGCTTGTGATCGCCTATTATATTAAGATCATACTTGCATACTTAAACTTAATTGCCTCTGTCGGCGAGATCCCTTGATTGGAATTTTATACCTTAAGGCGTGTCTATGTAGATGGATTTTCATTTATTTTTATTGCCATATGGTTGTACATAATGCGATATTTATCGGCGTTAAAAATTAACCTAACAAGGGGTGCAACCGTCCATAGGATGCGACATCTTGGCGATGTTCTATGGTTGTATTTATTCATAATCATCATTCTTTATCGTTCATCGTTTTTAAAATATACGTGGAAGAAGTGAAATGAACCGAAATGTCGCCATTACATCGCTAAGAAGTCATATCTTAACATAGAGCTATTTAGAAAGAATACTTGCAAAATAATACATTATTTATTTATTACAAGCGGTCGCTAATTGTGTACCTATATTTTTATCTTGGACTCTTTATATATCCACAAGCTATTTAATTCACTAGTAAGGATGGCAGACATTTGGATGGCACAGTAGTTTATGCATCCAGCCTAAGGAAGCAGATTATTCGATGTGTGACCAAAATTTTACGATTTCGAGCTTCAATAGCCCGTTCCCCTAAGTGCTTTCATGCATAATAAATACCAATTCTGCAGAGCTATTGTGTTATAAAAACAGCCTCGACATCGACGTCGAAAGCCGCACAGCATAGAGATTTTTAAATGGGCATATTTTTTGGCAATTTGTGGTTGCACTATCGGAAATTTACTGCCCGCCATCTCAGAAATTTATAAAATACATACTCTCGCGTCGAGAATAAGTTATCGTATAGGCGTATACCAATTCAATTGACGTGACTTTTGGGTGTAGAAAAACGTTCACGAGTCATCACGCTACGTATGCTAGCTTGCATTTCTTGTAATATTGCCGGGCCACTGTGTTGCAGCCACTATTGCGGAAAAATATTGCTCGTTTAGAATCGCTTTAAGGCATTAATAAGTCCAAATCGTGAATTTTGGAGTGTTGTGAATGAAACTCAAAATGTTTTTCAATGAATAATTATACATTTTTATGTATAGAACAAACACTAGAGTAAATTGTCGCTAGAGAGCGGCACATATTCGAAATATTTTTGTTTCAAAGCGATGAGGTCATAATGACTCAAAGAGAGTTATTTTCGGCACGTAATTGAAAAACTGAAAATTGCGTCCTAAAAGTACAATATATTCGAAGCTTGGTTTATCGAAAGAAAAACGGTGAGGTAAATATATGATGACGATTTTCATATTTACAATTGCCAAAATTCAATTTCTTTTTATTACATTTCTGTACCTAACGTGCGAGTTTGTCTTATCAATAAAGTGGTTTTCGTTAAAAACAAACTGTTTACTATGTACTTAACGATATCTTTGATACCTTGAATTTTATTTATTGCATTATGTTCATCTCTCTGTTAGTAAAGTTTCGCCGACTTTGAAATCTGATCAGATTTGCCCCAATATAATTCGGCATTGGCATTGTTTTAAAAAGTAGTAGTATTTGTAAATTGTAAGTAAATTTTAAATTTACGTATTAACATAGAAGTCTTTGGTATCAATCATATTACATACGAAAGAAAATCAGAACTCATTTCATAGATTAGTATTTGATCATTTTTGCATTCATAATGCAATACTGAAAAATATTCTTAATGAAAAATTAATAAAAAATCCCCTTTGTCCCATCTCAGAATGCCATGGACAAAATGGATTTAAGCATTTTTTGTTTCATAGATATTGACATGAATTTTAGTGCAACTGTTTCAAAGTCCCCATCTTTCGTAAATTCCAGAACTAATTTTTAAATGCTTCCAGATTGTATAGCAATTCTTTATTAGCAAGTAGCAAGTTTATAGACCCAATTTTCTTCTATATGTGATGCCAAGCTTTTGTCAAATGCAAAATTCGTCTTTAAAGTTCGTACGAAGAACGTCGTAAAAAAACAGTTAATTTGAACTCCGCTTTATTGGATGTTGTGAGTTGCAATCTCGTCCCGAGAATAAACAAATAAAACCCAGTTTACAAGACTCAATAAAAACGGAATTTAAATTTCAAAGAGTCCCCGAGGTAAAATTGACTTGGAGAATTACACCAACAAAACCTTTTTATTTTTATTTTTTTGTTTTAAGTCAATTTATTTTTGGTTCAGATACCCTCTTATAGGAACCATATTAATGACTTTTACTGGATGGTCTCTATGAAGAATCACTTCTCCGGTCAAATAACGCTATCTTTCTCTATCTTGAGCTGCGTCGATGGCTATGCTGACGTTAAAATCAGTATTTGTACTAATATCATCTATCTATCACCTAGAACTACGTCTTCTTGGTCGTTTGTCTTGTATCTTTCCGTTGACACATAACTTTGGTGGTGGTCTCTCCTTTTCCTGACGATGTATCCAAAAGATTCAAAAATTCTTCATAAACAATTGGTGCTGATGCTGAGCTTAATGCAGAATCATCTTAGGACTGTCTATGTTACATTTCAAACATATTTCACCAACACCATATTCCGATAGCATCGATGCACACGTTTTTTGAGCTTTATACGAAAAAGATGATAATGAGAGAAACAGTTTTTTCTCTCCATCCATATCCGTTTCTATTAAGAAGCGGTGTTCTTCGCCATACTAATGCGTCTTCTAAACATAAGTGAACTTTAAACTACTATCGTTAAAATTTTATTCAATGTTATTAAATGTATCTGGAATTGATTTCATTTGAATTTCAGATACGTAGTAGAACCAAAAAAAAAAGAAATACTTCAAATACCAAAATCAATCTCAAATTCTTTCCAAGGGAGTTAACTTATTTTCCCTTTTTCTAGATTTTTCTTATTTATTAACTAAATCCACTCAAGTCTTGTTGCAAAAGTTAAAATATTTTGCTCTTGTTCTTGTTTTGAACGCAAGAAAGTAGGTTATATATTTAAGTCGACATGTTTAAGAACTAAATTTCATTTTCCATCCCATCTTCATGAACTTTATAAATATACATGGAGTTTGCCCTCTGGAGAAACGCGTCTATTTTGTATTGCTACATAAGGACTTTCACAAACTTGGCGTATTTAGTTGAGGAAACTTGCAACTCCTCTGACTCATCTGCAACTATTTTCAAATTTTGTTACTTGTAGCACTATAAAGTTAATATTTGTTGACTATGCAAATGTTATCGTATGACGAAAAACTTCAATAAAGTGGTCAGTTTAGGTCAATTTAATAGATGTCATACAACATCAATAGATTGCCTCAATGATAAATAGTAACATATTTATGTTAATAGTATAAGCGCTATAATATATATAAATAAGAATATAAATTGATGCTGTTTATATCTTATGGCCTCACAAAATATTGCGATATATATCCTCTGAAAGGACAAATAGAGCAAAATAGTTACACAATGGTTACAAAGGAAGGCAAAAGAAAAAGAGGTAGACAATAGAAAAGATGGGACGATGATATCAAGCAGGTTGCCATCATGACGTTTAGTAGAGTCGCTATAAAGAGATTGGAATGGTTGGAGAAGGCCTTTGCCAATGCGAGAATAAAATTTATTATTTAAATAAAATGTAATGTATTACAGAAATAAATGTAATTGTACGTGTACTCGGCTTAATATTTATATTTTAGGGGTGTTCTTAATATAGACGAGTAAATTTTGAATGTCTATAATTAGCGTTGCCTGATCTAAATATGGGTTATTCAGAGAAAATACCCGACTATAGAATCGAGCACTCTCTATAATACTTATCGGAACTTTTTAACCAACTTCGAAATCAAAAAGGAGTTAGTTTATGTTCAACGGCGATGTATTTTTTTTAATAATGTTCACCAATTTTTATACGAATTGTTGACTGATTAATCGGTTCTAATGAACCAAGGTGGTCCCATATATTTTTTTTCGAAATCGAATAAGTAGTTTTCTTTTTATAATAAAAGAAAATATGCTTTTTATTAGATCTCATCTAAATATTTAAATAATATAATTATATCAGCGAAAAAAAACTAAAGATGGCGTATTTTGCATTCATTTCAAATTCGAAAGGTGAATTTTTCTTCAAGTATTTTTAAAAAGAATCCACGTACATAGGTATTAAACTTATTTATTCAACCTCCTTATTTGAAAGGCGAGCACGTTGTACTTGGCGTCGCTACGTCTGAAGTTCTCATTATAAAATCCGTTCTGGATAGTGCATATTCTATATTATCTTGGGTCCGTGTTCAGTATTTTTATTGTATTAGTAAATTAGCACAATGAATTACTTTAGTAACTAAGTTTCAGATTTGAAGAACGTCTATGAAAAACAATGCATGCGTTTGATACTTGTCCAATATTTATTTATAACTAGTTAACTAGGCAAATTTCGTACTACCATATACCCGATTTTTTAATATTACTTGAAAGACTCCTTTAAATACTGTGTTTTTTTCCTTGGGCTAATCTTTTGATTATGGCTATAGATAAAAAGTATAGGTTAACAATGTTATTATTAAGCAAGGTTTAGCGTCGAAATTCATATTATTAATTAGAGACTTAGCAAAGATTAACCTACGAGGTTCCAAGGGAGTAATATTGGGTTGGCACAAAAGTAATGAGACACACTAGAAAAATCTATAACATTTCCTTTTAAAATCAATTTTTTCGATAATATTCTAGAATGTTGTAGAACATTCTAGGTACTTCCGGTGTAGGGTATATAAAGCCGCGCTCGCGATTTGTTTAGTCAGTTTGAAGAAAAATGGACGAGCGACAAGTTCGAACACTATACTTATACGAGTACTTGTTAGGCCACAGTGCGCTGGCTGCGGCTGACAATATCAACAATGCATTAGGCGCTGGAAGTACAAGCCATGCGACGGTATCCCGTTGGTTTGACCGTTTTAAATCAGGAGACAGGAGCCTTGAAAGTCAGCCACGCTCAGGGCGACCACCCGCAGTGAATGATGACGATTTGCGCCGCGAACTGCAGTTGAATCCGGATGCTACCACTCTTGAATTAGCGGAAGCACTTAAACATACCATCTGCATGAGCTTGGTTATCGAAAAGTTTTGGCTCGGTGGGTACCGCACATCCTTACAGACGCCAGTCGTGCAGTCCGTGTCGCTATCTGTCAGTCACTTTTGCTGCGACCCCGACGTAAAGAGTTTTTGTCAGATCTGGTTACTGGAGATGAATCATGGATTTATTACGAGAACGATACACGTCGTGCTTTTTGGCTGCCTCGAGAAGAAACGCCACCAACTCAACCGAAGCCGAGTCAAAAGAACCGCCGAAAAATTCTGCTTTTCTGTTTCTGGGATGCGCAAGGCATACTGTTTTATGAGCTATTACACAATGAAACTATAAACGCTGACAAATATTCAACCCAGCTTACCAAATTATCTGCCGCTATCAAGAAAAAACGACGAAGACGAGTCAATGTAGTTTTACTGCACGATAACGCTCGACCTCACGTCGCATCTGTGGTTCGCCGGCAGTTGGAGAACTTGGGCTGGGAGACGATACCCCACCCACCTTATTCCCCAGACCTCGCCCCATCAGACTATCATTTGTTTAGAGCCCTGAAACAGCATTTGCGGGGTAAACAATTTAATGATTTCTCTGACGTAGAGGCGGAGTTGAACAACTTTTTCGAGGCACAGCCATCAGAGTTCTGGGCAAAAGGCATCCAAACTTTGCCGGATCGTTGGCAAGAAGTCTAAGATACTAATGGTAATTACATCATTTACTAAACTTTTTTTATTGTAATAATAATAAAAAAGTAAAAACTTAAACCAAGTGTCTCATTACTTTTGTGCCAACCCGATATTTACACCTAGAAGGTAGAACCTTTGCTTATTTTATGTTTAATATGAATTTGGACTAATACTAATATTCCAATTTTAGCGTAAGTTTACCCTGACGGTAAACCTTGTTTATTAATAGCACTGTTAAGACCGTTATTTTTACACTCATGGTTTATTAAATTACTACAATTTATTATGATTGCTGCATACAGAATACGCCTGTCTGCTGACGATACATTATTTACTTTCCCTTATTTATTGTCATATTCCATTCAAGTCGCATAACAAATTACCTTATTTATTGAACGTAATTCATCGGTACAATTCTTATTTACATCCATAACACAAGTGTTAAATATCTTGAATATAGCATTTTAGTAAATAATTTACTCTTGCTTCTGTCCGCTAATAAGAGGGCGCATGCAAAATTACCAACTTTCTACTTTTTGCACAAAGAAATAACGTCAATCATTTCCGTAATGAGATACACAATGTTTTGAGTTCCTCTTAAAAATGAAAAACACTGTAATGTGTTTATTCAAGTATTTTTAAGATAAAAAGAACCTAAAATATTGAATGGCGCGAAGCTAGTATCTATAGCGCGATAGATATCCTTGCATTGTATCGAGAGAGTATTGTGTTCTTCGAAACGGAATTGCGGTCTACGTAGTTACGTTTTCCAAACTCGATAAAAAAAAAGTAGAATACGCCTCAATGCACGCTCCGCGTTACAACGGTAAAATATTTTCCTAGCGGTAGAGTATTTTTCGTTCAATTTGTTCCCTTTGTGGGGTTGATATAGCACAGAGCGATTGTGAAGTATGTAAACATTTATTCTCCACAGATACTTGTGAACGTGTGTTTACTGACGTCAGCGGATAGAGGCAGCTTGTTCCTTGCAAAGGGTCTACCGCCGCATAGATATCTTCAGGCTAAGCTTTTTGACGTCACCAGAGACACTGGTAAGTTAAATTCAGTTATTATACCTAATTGACTTCGTTCAGACCTTCAGTATAGAAAAGAATATGTGTCTTTATTGTGTAACAAAGGTGGTCAAGGAATCATTATTATCCCCAGTTTCAGGGCACAGGTCTTCTATATGGTTAGAATCTAATTGGAAGAATGGGTCATGACCTATCATGCTAGCCTATTTGTGGATGTTAACAAATGCAGATGCAGCCGGGATGGATTAACGTGATTTCCAAAGACGGAGGAACTCGAGATTTAAAATTTTTTGGTCACCCATCCTACGACTGACCTTTGCGAAAGTTGCTTAACTTCCATATCGCAGACCGTTTGCTATTTAAAATAAATCTCATGAGAAATTGTTTTTATATTTAGACTCAATCATTAACTATGAAATGAAGATAATGAAAAATATAACGTCAAAACTTATCCTATCAAAAAAAATCTTTGATATAATATCTCTTTCAAGATCAATTTCTATTAAATCGATATTCAATTATTTTTGCACTATAGAAAGGTTACGAAAGCCATTAACACTTTCATCTCGTTATAGGTATTTTAAACGGATTTGGGTATTATTTTCACTGAGAGCAGCTTTAATTGAAATATATTAACACTTTTCTTTAAAGCGATTTAAGATATTGTTAACCTTTTATAATATCCCTTGTTAAACACAGTGATAACGTCATTTTATTAATTAATTGTCATTTGCATGGAAAAATGTCCATAATAAAATAATAACGTTGGAACAGACATGTTTTTTTTGTTTGAAGATTAAATAAGAAAATCTGTTATAGAACTGCACTGCAAAATCTCTTTTTTCAAAATTTAATATCTTTTTGCTTAAGTTATCATCGATACTATTTGACCAACCTATAACAATGAAATCAAAGTGTAAATAGTTTAATTACTAAAAATTGCTTATATATCTAAAGATGCATATTTTCGCAAGGGCCCGATTATAGGATGAGTGACAAAAAATGTATCATCTCAAGCCTCTACGTGTATCGGAAGGCACGTCAAGTCATTGGTCCCATAATAAATAAACTCCTAGCACTTACCACGCACGATGTGTCATTGCCCATTCTCCCTGATGATGTCTGATAATGACAAACGTTATAATTATACCTACGAATTGATATAAAACCTCTAATAAAAATCGTCTTTAATGTATTAAAACCCAGTATTCTCTTCTGAAGCTCTACGCGTGTTTTAACAGCTAATGATGCAATTGTAACACCATATTTAGCGTTCAATTGTTTTAAACAATAAGTCATTATAGTCGACATAAAAGAAACCCCTTAGGGAGACCACACAGTAAGCATAGAGGATGAATACTGTAATAACAATCACATAGTATACAAGTTTGCACGCCAGGCTATACCACAACTTGTCAAATTACCGAAATCTATTTTGAACTCCACTTACAATAAATCAAGTGGAGTAATTTGTTAGTTTTGTATAGCCTGACGTGCTGTTGACTGTACGAGTTAATGTAATAATAATTAATAAACTCAATACTTTATTATCGAGCATTCTCAAAATAATGGAAGCTGGGTTTTTGTTTTGATAACAAACTCTAATCATCATTCCCTGCAGGGGCTCTGACCTTCCTTCTGGAGGGTTAAACAGGATGGGCCATGACCCTCCACGATGGCGCAATGTGGATTGGGAATATTAAAGACTGCAAATACAGCCGGTACCAACGGTTTAACGTGTCTTCCGAAACACGGAGTAGTTCGAGATGATAATTTTTTGGTCACCCATCCCTGAACTGACCATTGTGAACAGCGCTAATGCATTACGCCACCGAACAAGCTCTAACATTAAGAGAAAAATAATAATATGGAACTTAGAAAATATCGGTAGGATTTTTCAAATAATTACTATAACACAATATATCACGATCAGTTGTTAACATTTTACATAACTTCGCCATTATTTTTCCTAAACTCCCTTCCGAGCTATGGTGGCTATAATTATTATAAAGAATAAAGCCATTATTTCAGTTTATTGTATTGTCAATAATGTTCCAGGTATAACGTCTATTTTTGTAACAACTCGAACATTTTTTTTTTACATCGAAGACTAACGATTAGACGAAGAATAATTTCCAGAAAAATAAAATAACACCTCTATACCTGTAACATTAAAAATCCAATTACATTCGTTAGTTTGATCACCAGAATAGAATTTATAGATAATATTATATCAGATTTACGTCTAGTTGCATAACCGTCAAAGTTCAATCAGGTCTACGACATTGATTAAATATATCGTTTCATGTATAAAATACCTATATCTAAAAAAATAGTTAAAAAAATACCGTTTAATTAATAAGTTAAACATCTAAAAATAAATTTATCTATCAAAAATTCCCGCAAAAACGCTAACTTCTGTCAAGGCGGGGCTATGACGTTACTGCCCTCTGAAACTAATATCGTTCTATTATGGATAAGATTCAATTCTCTAAGTTCATAGATGAGAAAGAGAGACGTGACGTCACGCGCTGTTTGTGGTCACGTGACAACAAATATAAAATATTTCTTTTTTTTTTAAATAATTTAAGCACAAATTATAAATATAATAAGCTTAAAAGTGTGATTATAGATAATATCGTAGTATATGAAACACTACCAGAAAAAAGTGTATTTTGGAATTTTGTGCAACGGGCGATTAGACAATTAAAATTATAAAAAAATATTTTTAAGCAGATAATTAAAATTTAGAAATTTCAGTATCTATCGAAGCAGAAATATAACATAAATATTTAATGTTAGCAAACGAAGGGCTTAATGACGTGGCGAAAAATTTGTTTGTAATCATTTGAAAAGTTGAGCAATTTTGAAGACCATTAATAAATAATAAAACTTCTTATATTCGTGTTTCGAAAGGCACGTTGAGTTAAGATGACGTTGATTGCTAATCCATATTGAGCCAACGCGGTGCGTCACAGCCCAAGCCCCCCCTTCCTCCTCGTCAAGCCAACAGACATTTATAACTTGACGACAGAATGAAAGAAGTAATATCTGTACATTGTCGGATACATTAGGTAATTGCCTGTGAAGCATAACATGAGTGTAATACAGATACAATAAAATACAAATATTCTGTCGACTTGCCAAATAAAGGTGGACGTCCACTTTGCACGCACGCACGCAACGGATGCACTGATCGCAGGCATTATATGCTCAAAGAGAATGTGATACATGCCAATGATATCATACGAATTACATCCATAGATATATACCTATTGTATACATAAATATATATACATAATTTTTTTTTCATTAAAAATACATTCACAGAGCTACTATATATCACTTCGCAGCATTATGTCAAAACTTCTAAATGTACTATTGTTGATATTGGCAAACCTTTGCAATCTGTTGCGTACCGTGCGGCCCTTGCGTGCGTGCGGACAGTGTACCTTTACCTTTAATCTATACGTATCAATATCAACAGAATTGGAAACGTTTTAACGTGGGAGTTGCATGCGCAGGTGTGCGACTAAATAGGTTTCATGTGCTTAATGGTGGCTATATGGAAGCTATCCTTAGTTACGACATCATAGTCGACTTCACAGTACACGTGGGCAACTGAGTAGTTAAAGAAAGAGTATTAATAGTCTAGAAGCAATCTATTAAGATTCGTTCGTAGTATTTTAAGTATAGGATTACCTTTATTCAAAAAAATAATATATTTGTTGTTGCTATTCATTGATATTTCAAATTATGCAATTTTGTATGTTGTGTCCTAATTAATATATTTAATAGAAATTATCATGCATTTCAATCATAGAGAAGGCAGCCTCAGAAATTGGGATATTAGTAGACTGGTGATGTCGTGGACCTAAGAATTATGATTAATTAAAAAAAAAATCTATTTCGTGACAAATAATTATATTGACATCCTGTAAATAACATTATAATACAGCCACAACGAGCGCGAAGAAATCATAAATAGCTATATCCCTATCAGCATAGCTCTTATTAGAACGAGACAAACATACTTGAATTGACTTGCATAACCTTAAAATAAAAAAGAGCAAGTACAGTGCTTACGCATGAAATTAAATCTTTTTTGTATTTTACATTGTCAATGTATAATTTGTGAATTGTTTAAATACTCAGGAAGGTATTTTTGCTACAACTTTTTCATAGAAAATTACGAGTGAAAATGACATTCTACAACGCCTGCTGAAACATGACTGAAGTGAAACTCAGGCAAATGCCTCGTTTTCTTGTTGTCAATGTTGTGACCAGATAACCCATCTAAACTTTTTAATACATTTATGACAGGTACATTACAAGACGAATTTAATTTTTCGAAAGCACGAATTCGTCGCACCCTGACACATTGGTGTGTCATAGTTGGGCAAACAAGCGTGGGGGTGCCATTATGCAAACTACCTAAAAATAGGTTGCCACCCCTACTATAAATCTATGCTCAGCAAACTCGCGATAGATCAACCTTACCTCTATCGTAATAGAGTGAAATCTAAACATTAAGTGACGCAACTTTTCTGCACAAGGACAAGATCAAAAATAGAGGAAAGTAACCAAACATTATAGAATACTGGAGTTACTTTATATGTTTATTTACAAAATTAATTAATAATCTTTAAAGTATGCAATTTTTTATAGTTATTGACAATTTATAAATTTTGCCCTATTAGGAACAAGTACCTGGATGACCAAGCTTTGCTCGTTCTCTTTTCTTCGTGGTTTTCGTGTTTTTCGTAAATTATATAGTACTGATGAAATCTGAAAAATATTTTTCAATCTCACCGACGTAATATAAATGTGCTCTTGTTACTTAAATATAATTTGCCAAAAATATGATTTACCAAAAAAAGAGAGCAAAACTAAGTCATCCAGGAATTTATATTATTAAACAAAAACTGCAAAATCGAAAACGGAAGCGACTTTTTTTTATAAATATCGGAAAACTATAAATTAACAAACCTTATTAAAAATCTTAATCATTTTAAATTTAAATTAAAATTTAAATTAAAATTTAAAATGATTAAGATTTTCATTTTAAATACAGTGGCGTCATCTTGCGGTATGAGTTGAATGTAACTTTATTTTTACACCCGATTAACATTCCCCGATTGATTATATAATAGAAAAATGAAGAAAATTAAAATAAAATCGACTTTGTAAAAAAACGAAAAACAATAAAAAAATCTAAATTCCTATTTTCAATTAGAGTAGCGTCATCTATCTAGATGAGCTGAATGTAACATTTTATTTTTGCACTCAATAAATATTCGCGACGTTTTTTATAAATACGGCAAAATTCGGAAACGGAAGTGACTATAATAAAAATCGGAAAAAACAAGAACTACAAAATAAAAAATATAAATACAGTAGCGTCATCTAGTGGCATTAGCTAAATCTAACGTTTTCTTTTACATAACTTAAAAGTTAAAATTAGTTATTGATTTGATACGGATATAATTATAACGAAAAATTTAATAATAAACAATGGTTATAATAATAATGGTAACGTATTAATTACCTATTCAAACTTCCACTTCCATTTTTATCCCTTTATGTTCCGTTTTTCGAGATAAAATTTTATATGTATTGATATTCAGTAGGTCTGAGAATAAGATTTGTTTATTTTTTTATATTCTAATTGATACGGATAGTCCACCGCAAATTTATATGACAAAACCACGTTTGCCGGGTCAGCTAGTTAGGTATATTATGAAATCAGATGTAAACCTAATACTTCCTTCCATACTACATTATATTGTGCTGTACTAGTGTAATATTGATTTTAGAAATTTCGAACCCAACATTATAGCATTAGTCCAAAAGGAAAGGGATAAGGGATTAATGAGTCTAAGGCTGTACGTACTTTGGCTGATTGTTCATCACTAACAATTTTTGCCTTGTTTAATGGTGATTGCAGAGACTTGTTACAATGAATTTTACACCATTGCATACAAAGATTATAGTCTATATGGAGAATTGGATAGTAGGACTACTACGACTACTATCGTGTAAATTAGGCAATAACTCTTTATTTCCATATTTTCCATTTAAATCGTGTAGTATAGCGATCAGTCACAAGTCGGACTAAAACCTGCGATTTATAGTTTCAGGTCCTGCCGTTTTTTTCAATTTAAGTTCGTATGGTAGTAAGTTAGTCCCAGTGAGCAGTTTCCAATACATGTTTTTTAAAGATCAGTATTTTTTGTTTAAAAAAAAAGAAAATTATAAGCGGAGGCCGGACTTAAACTGGTGCATCTTTGTTTTAGAATCTCACCATATCCCAACTCAGATTTTACGATTATGTTTATAGCGGCGAAATTTACCTTCGTGTTCTAATGATATTTAAGCATTAAAAAATAAGGGATCTTTGGACTTTTTTTTAATAAAACCTAGCTAGATCGAGTTTTCGCCCCTAATACCCCCTGCATACCAAATTTCATGAAAATCCTTGAAGCCTTTTCCGAAATCCCAATCATATTACCTTTATATATATAAAATTTTAAAGGTATCAGTTTAAAGCTAGTTTAAAGGTATTAGATAATTAAAGATGGAATTTTAGTATTTTGTGTTTGGAATGGCATTCTTTATTTGATTACTTTCTTCTTCATTTTATATTAGCGATTTTTCTGTACGTTGATTCTTTGCAAATTGAAATATCATTTCTTATTATTAAATTTTGCATTCATAATGATACATTATTCGAATCTCATTTCAAGCAGCTGAGACGAGAGTTCTCAAAATAATTTTTTTACTTCGATTTTCGTCATTCATATTACCGCCATTCATTCTAACTTCACAATAGATAATTATTATGTTAATGTTCATTAATCAATTTTGAACATGAAATGGAAACCGAAGTGATTTTGAAAACATTAAATATCACTCCTTCCGTAGGTCGCAATTCTTTTAAAAGTGGCAAGAACCATAATCAATACAAAACTTATTGCAAGAGCTTAGCTGAAAACTGCCAGTTTGTTTAGTTGCAGTTTAAAATAAGCCTCATAGATTCACTTTTATTAGAATCCAAGAAGAATAGTTGCAAGATATGAAACATCATTTATGTATATAAAAATCCGACTGACTATTTATTTACGCACAGTCAAAACAACTGTACCTGAAATATGGCAGAGGGGTTCCTTTCATGATGTTAAGGTGAATTAAGAAAAGATTTTTAGAAATTCCAATATTTCCCTTAAAGGGGTGAAATTTATATAGAATTTTCATAATATAGTACCACGCAGGCAAAGCCACTGGCGGAAAGCTAGTAGTAAAATAGGCAGTGGCAAATAATAACAGAATACTCAGTCGTTAACAATGTCAATAGAAACGATCTATATTTATTAAGAGACACAGTCGTAAATCCTAATAGCACTAAAAACTGAGTAATTAACAACTGGAACACTAATTAAGATAAAAAGCGGACTTCGTGAACTAATGAAAGAGGGAGATTAATTGAACTGTTAACCGTCAGCTTGGACTTAATGTAATATACAATAAACACACTATACGATTAAAGTAAGGAACAATATAGGTTCATAATTTTGTGCTGTTCATTTTTAGCATATTACTTTTAGAGTCAATAGATGAATTTGGAATTGGAAATTTTCCCCGAGAACACATCAGCAATTCAGCATATTCCTTTAGTGGTGCACTCTTATGGAAATCGATAGATTAATTAGTAGGTAAAGAGAAAAGTGAGAAGAGCGAAGAAAGTAAGATAGAAATAATGCGCCATGACCAGTCATACCAAAATTTTTGAGAGCAGTCATCATTGCCGTAAACATATACATAGATATTGTTCCACAAAAGCAATACATTTTATAAAACTGAAGAATAAATAAAGGTTCTCAATGTTCTTTCTAATTTTAATAGAATATGTATGGCATAATTCAACTACGTATCGTATAAATTTCAGAGTGAGTTTCAGTTTTCGTTTCCTACATAAATGAGAAGCAGAGCATAATTTGTCTTTTCTGACATTAATCGATATTACCCAACAAGTCTTTCAAAACTTGCTTCATTATTATTGACAAGTTGCGTGATTGAACGACTCGTATGTCTCGTGTTAGTTTAACTACTGAATAAACTGTTTCTACCACAACAAACAAATCACACCTTCGTTCATCTAGTTGTATCACTCGGAAGTGAATGTACACATATTACAATTGGCACCCCGATCATTATTTTGTATGGCTTCTTTATTAATTACCAATGTTACACTTTTGCGGAAATTTTTCACGCTATTGCTTAAAGTTCTCAATTAGTAGATATATTAGTTTCTTCTCCACACAATATTATATGTACATCTCAATTTTGAGATAAGGGAATTCGTATCCTAAGAATGATGTGTCTAATATATTATATTAGAATGCTGCTGAGCTAACACCATCTGTTGTTATAAGGGTTTGCACTCAATTGTGGAATAACTAGGAAGTATTGTAATTTATAACAAGGGCACGAATGAAATTAGAACATCTGCCTCCCACGACTCCTCCATACTTTCCGTATGTTACGAGATTAAACACACTACGACCAGGATAGTAAAATAAATAAATTTATTTATTTATATGTGGAATTTTGGCCTATAAGCAATACTTACTTACATGAGATAAGAATACCAGAAGAAAGAGTTACAAAACCTATTTACAACTTAATAACTGAAAGATATAGAAATCAAGGAAGGCCAAGACAAACGCGATATAATTGATTCCTATCGAGTGATGATACAGAAGTAAATTAAACGAGCGAGATAAAGAGATAAGAAGAGCTACGGCTAGAGCTATAAGAAAAGTTACAGTTATCCCGAAAATTTAAGACATGTAAAGTCCAATGCCTTGTTCATACATGCTTTTATAAAGATACTCTTGGTATCTTTTTTATTGAGCCAATTACTTTGATTCATGTTTCTACGTTTATGTAACCTTATATATCTATACGTAAATAAGTTCCTCTTTTTTAGGGTGGAAATAATTTGGAGGCTATTTGATTTCATTGAGTTGCTCCATGTTGCCATTAACAGTATATGATTATACTCTCTGTCGACGTATAGATTTTCCAATGACACAACTTGGGTTGGCAGAGGATTAATGGGAGTTATTGAATTAATGGGCCTTTAAAAGCACGATAAAGTACAAGATAATAATTTTCTTATCATTTACTTGACCTTAGTATTCTCCTATCTCTTTAACAATATCAAAGATTTTATAATAACAAATTAAGTATGTCTGTTTACGCCTACATATTTATCTGCAAGTCTAATTTATGTTTTACCTTGACGGTGGGGCACCCACTCATTATTACCCTCACTTAAACTTGTTACTACCCATCTCTGACTTGTTCTTACATACAGCTATGTCTAACACGCCCACGCTTAATATCTGAAGAAAGAAAGCTGTAATATTAATAATAGGCACTTATTACCATGGAAATATACGTAGGTCTATTGAATTTTTCTATCTTTAGTTAATAATTTCATATAGATATGATTGAATAGCTGTAATTTTACATTCTTCAATTAAGAATATGTTTGTATAGTGTCAACAAAATCAATCTCATTTTTGTAATTTGCTACGATAAAATTATAACGAATCCTATTTATTAACTCACCTAAAAATTCGCCACGTTCGATTTAAAAGAAATATGTTGTATTCATTTTATACTTCGAGTAGGTCTGTATTGTGATGGTATTGAGATATACACACTATGGTGATATCGGTGCTTTATTATTTGTTAACATCAGTTGTTAACAACAGTTTAGTATCTAGGCGTTCCAAAATAAAATTAAAATACGTAAGAATTACTGGAACGGTTCGTCACAACAGTTTAGCGCATATTGAAAAGTATACAAAAGGTTGAGCATCCATGTCACACATTGCTCTATAATAAAATTTTTGGGTATCCATTTGAAATATGATAATGAAAGTTCTTTTTATCCCCGAAATCGAATACGGTAGATTACGCCATCAAGTGTCTAAAAAATAGGCCCTCTTTGACTAACTAAAAGATGCTCTTCATGATTTTGTGTCGCTATCCACGATATTGTGTATTATCTTGGTTGGTAACTCTAGATGATAGCGATCCCTTTGTTGTTTTGAATTGTTAGGTGGACATAACCCAAGGTCATTCGCTATTAACCCTGAGATCTGAGTAGCGCGAATTAGTGTAATATTATAAATATGATCTTATTATGTCCGTACAGAACTGAAAGAGGCGTTACAAACAGCAAGGTCACAGGAGATAAAGATACCCTTCGGGGTAGGCGTGGCTGGTCTTGCAGCACAGACTAAACACCCCATCAATATAAAGAATGCTTACGCCGACCCTAGGTAAGCAGAATGATAAAAGTTAAATATTTATTAGCAAGTTATCAAGATTACGGTTCGAACCAAGTCTTACTATATATCTTTGAACCGTTCCTTAGATTAGATGAAAAGAAAGTGGAATTGATAAAAGAGCTTTCGTTTCTTTTAAAATTTGTAGCCAAATTAAAACATTTCTCATGGAAATGACAAGCATTATTAAAGTCTTAGGTTTCTAGTAACTGTTGGATACTTAAATGGTAATGAATTCATTCTTCTTCATCACATGAAGCATCATTATTCTAGAGTTTAGAAAGTAGTTTGGAAATATGAAAGAAACGTGAAAACCTTATATAAATTACAAAGAGATTTTTCTTTTACGGACATTAGAAGAAGTCGTCAACGGTTTGCACATGAGCCCTTTTGTCGTTTGTAATTCTCGTCATTTCTTTATCATAGCAGCAGCCGTCAATAAACGAAATTATACAATATTTTTGTTATCTAATAAAATCATCACACGATCCAACAGGAACATTTGTTTATAGAACCGTTATCCCATCAATATACTGTCTTAATAACCTTTAGTTTGTAATTTCAGGTTCAACAGCGAAATCGACGCACGAACGGGCTATAAGACTGAGCTGATATTGTGCATGCCCATTTGTAACTACGAGGGTGAAGTGGTAGGGGTTGCACAGATCATCAATAAAACTGATGGTGAGTAGTAGTCATAATATTTCTGGTGCTAGTTCACGTCGATTTATCCTGGCGATTCTATCACGACTTCTCAGGTCTCGTTCCCAGCAGAGGGTACACCGTGGGGGTTTTTTATAGTGCCTACGGTGACAGATTAGTCACACACCCCCCTGCCGCCTGGCGAGCGACTGGGGTTGTACTTAAAGCATTTCTCCGACGTCCAAGAAAAAAAAGATTCACTTTGACTAAATACTTATGGTAAAAAATGTTACGATAATATCGAGGTCTTAAAAAGGAATTTTTTTTGTAGTGAAAAGATGCAAAAGCTACAAAAAGGTACTCGCCTACGTTCACCGTCGACTTCTAGCCCGCTGGTGAACGAGAATGGTTGTTGAAGATGTCAGAACCACGGAACATGTTCCGACATAAATGTAGTTACTATGGAATATTATGTTTTGACTTATTTTGTTTCGATCATATATTAGTAACATTATAATAATTGAGAATATATCCATGTTATTCAACAAACAGCATCTGTTTGTTTGACCTAAAAGCTGTTATTTACAGTCTCGCCTCACTACATCGGGTACTCCGTAACTTTGCTATAGTGAAATTGTAACCAAACAAACATGTTTTAAACTATTTTCTATTGCATCTCAATATCTAATAAGTTATAAATATAATTACTGATATTAAAGCGTTGTAAATTTATGATATTTTTTTACATTTACATTAAATTTTAAAAAATACAAAAGAAAATATTTATTAGGAATCAATAAATCCGAAAAATATTAAAGACGTATATTTTTTAATATCAATAAATATCGGTGATAAGTTGAGTTAAAATGTTCCAAGACGTTACAACTTTATAAATTTTCCACATGCTTGTGACAGAGTGAGACCTTGCTCCTGTACTTCAGTGTCTATTACTTACGTCACTTCTTAATTTATTCCATTATCTGACTGACGGGCTCAATATAATTTCTTTTTTTTTTTCACCCAGGTATCATTCCTGTTATTTCAGGTCTCAAATGGTAGTGAATATTCAGCATGCCAGTTTATTTAGTTGGCCAATAATTTTATGTATGTTTGTCAAATAAAAACATTTTTAACGACAAGATAAACACATATTTTATTATTTTTGGGAGGAATGTTTCTAAGGAGTTTTTATCTTCCATCAGGCTCTAAAGAGTTTTCGACTCGGGATGTAGAAGTTTTTCGTCGCTATCTCACCTTCTGCGGTATTGGTATTCAAAACGCTCAATTGTTTGAGTCGTCAATCCTCGAGTACAAAAGGAACCAGATTTTGTTGGCGTTGGCGAGGAGTATATTTGAGGAGCAGAGCAATTTGGAATGTCTCGTCACGAAAATTATGACGGAGGCGCGGGAGTTGCTCAAGTGCGATAGATGTGCTGTGTTTATATTAGATACGGATCACTGTGAATCGGTAAGAGTTGAATTCATTACCAATATATATATATATACAAATAATACATTTTGAAGTCTATGAAAACAAATGTGGCAGAAACTTACAAATACTACATTTGTAAATTTAAGCACAATGACGACAAACTTGACGAGACTCAGCTTCAATGATTCGATCAATCTTGTCAATATGAATTCCAAATACGAAAAAAATCTTTAATTACATTTATTAAAGTTACAAAAAATTCAAGTTTTCTTTTCCCGAAGTTCACGTCTAGGTAGAGAAGTTTATTTTACAGGCTTTTTAAACAGTTTCATTTGATTTTTCATTTCGTTTTTTTTTATTGATTTTAATACGGTGTTATATTATTAATATTAATTTATTCACTGTAACCGATAAATAACAAAACGAGAAAAAAAAAACACTATGATACATCTCTATATAAATCTTGATTTCCAGAGTCATTTAGAGAGGATAGTCCAGCGACCAGGAGGCCGTCCTTCCACCACACCGGCTCTACCACCGCCAGCTCCCACGCGGTTCCATACTCTCTTCGAGTTGGGAGCACACCAGTCTCGAACTACCCTCACACCTAGACACGATTATAGATCGACTTTGGCTAGTATTGCATTAAAGGTAAGGATTAACTATTTAATTGGTGGTACTATTACCTGATCAGCATGAACTATTCACTTAAAAGCTTAACAATCTTCGTCAAGCGCAGTACTGTCATCATAGGGCTTCAAAGAAATAAAATCTTTGTTACCTTTTGAAAGGAACCTATTTCATTGAACTTAAAAATTCGAGACGTTTTCGTAATAGAATATTACTATAAACTAGATAAAACTGTTCAAATTTCTTCAATCAAACGTTATAAAAAATTATTTATTAACGTTGCCTAGGAGAATTTGAGTAGGTTGCAGCAATTCATTTACTATCAAAAGTTAAACAAGGCTGGTTTATATACCATACCTACCTTTGCCTTACTTTGAATATTAACCTAAACACTTGTCAATCAAGTTTGATTATTTTGTTACTTCTAAAACTTTCTTCAGCAGTGATAAGAGTTCTCAACTTTTGACATGCCCATTTTAAGAAAAACTTCTTTAAACTTTCCAGGTAGCACAATCAAATAAAGCCCTCAACATATCTGATTTGGAAGAATGGAGAAAAGAGAATGGTATGTCTGTAACAGACGCTACCACTGATGATGCAGCTGGAGTAAGGACAATGCTTTGTATGCCTATTGTTAATGCAAATAAAGACGTTATTGGTGTGGCGCAGTTGATCAATAAGGTCGGTATAACAATTATTTAGAATAGATAGGGAAAATAGTTTTGTTTAGACGATATTTAACTATTATAATGCACCTTACTAGAATCCCAGGAATATAATATAGTTTTCATTCATAATTTCAGGAAAATGGCAGTCAGTTCACAGACGGAGACATTTCGATATTTGAAGCATTCGCTATATTCTGTGGACTCGGAATACATAATACGCAAATGTATGAGAACGCTTGCAAGTTGATGGCTAAGCAAAAGGTTAGCTCTTTTTATTTAAAAATACTGTTTGTCTACTTATTACAACGGTGACAAAAGCAGATTTTAACAAAATTTCAAGATCGATAACCATTTCAAAACACGAGCCTCAACATATTGTTATATATGATCACCAACTAGGCGGCGGCAGAATGCAGTGACAGCGTCCGCCTGACGGTTACGTCTGCTGAAACCTGAGCATATGGACTTTACCAATAGTGAAGAAAAAGTCTGAATTTCCATTGGCACAGTGAAAAATGCTCCCCATACGTTACACCGGGGCCCGGTTGTAATCGTACATTAGTGATTACTTTAGTGACCCTATCAAGGGGCTTGATATTGCACCGGATCGGTGACTAATCGGTCGAATCGGTCAAGCTGTCTAAAATTATTTTAATTAACTCTATGTTGTTTCTAGGTGGCGTTAGAGTGCTTATCTTACCATGCCACTGCATCAACTGAAGACACAAGTAAACTGTGTCAAGATATTATACCTTCAGCGGAGACTTATAACCTGTACAGTTTTCAGTTCCATGGTAAATATTTAAATTGCCCGTTTATCGCAGATTTATAATGAAACATTTTTTTTTTAGTCTGCATTTGTATAAATCAAAAAAAAAAAACAAAAAGTAGATGAATAGCAACTGTGACTTGATGTTCATGGCGGGTTTACTTACCAATTTATTCATTATCTATGGGAATACAAACGTGGTTCTTTTTCCAGACTTTGATTTATCTGACGAAGACACATGCAGAGCTACACTTCGTATGTTTCTACAGTGCAACCTAGTAGAGAAATTCCACATACCGTATGATGTAATAAGTTCTTATATTTTTATTAAAATCAAGTATTTCTATATATACACACCAAAATACATCAACCATGACTAGCATCTTCTTAATATCGAAACTAAACACGAGTTTATATTAAAACCTCCTTTCTTCTTACTACAGAGGTATTTTCATATAGGCTGGATGCAGATTCAACTGAGATTGAAAGTTTAACGTACTTTCCGAAGTATAAAGGAAACTTATACCTATAATAAATATTTGATAAACGTATATTCGCTTATCCTACGGCTTGGTGTATCATGTCCTTGGTCAATTTGAACTCTATAATATAGGGTTCAAATATACAGGTTTATGTTAAAACCCTAAGCTTTACCTAAATGGAATATTAGACGCATAGAACACAAGCCCGATCACAATTTTAATTATGTGTGTCGGTATAGAAAACAAAATGACAAACAAATGTACAGTAATATTTTCGAACCCAAGAAACCAGATTATGTATCCGTTTACATTTACAGGTCCTCTGCAGGTGGATTCTCAGCGTGAAAAAGAACTATCGTCCGGTAAAATATCATAACTGGAGGCATGCCTTAAACGTAGCCCAGACAATGTTCGCTATGCTCAAAACGGGCAAAATGGAGAGATTCATGTCAGATTTAGAGATTTTAGGGCTTTTGGTAGCTTGTTTATGCCACGATTTAGACCATAGAGGGACAAATAATGCATTCCAGACTAAGACGGAGAGTCCCTTAGCAATATTGTACAGTACTTCAACAATGGAGCATCATCATTTCGACCAGTGTGTTATGATATTGAACAGTGAGAGTAATAACATATTCCAGGTGAGAATTTTGAACCTAATACCTTGGTAATACGAACTACAGTTCAAACTACCATAAAGTTAATAAAGGTTTTATAAGGAAAAAAGTATTATATTCAAGGCTTCTGTATCGTGCTTTATGGATTTGGGGAACTGGATAGCGCAATAATAATAATAAAAAATTATTTTCTCATCACACAGAATAGTGTCTTACATGCTATTAAGTTATAAACGCAGTTGTTCTTGAGATTCTGGTGTGAGACTGATGCCTAAGTTAGATAATCAGAAGAATACCTGTATTAAAGGTCATCAGGCCTCCACTCCCGACAAACGCATGACATAATAATGTTATAACTTACTATTTAAGGGTAGTAAGTTATAACATTATTACATTACAGTAGTGGATTTTATACAATGTATACATTTAATGGTCAACTTGTACGGTCAGCGATGCGGAGGCTAACTAAATTTCTAAGGTCATTAAATTAGGGGCCAAAAATTAGTCTAATGAGGACAGGACCCTGAATAATTTATAATAATTTAAGTCATTTTCAAAACAGTCTAACACGACATTAAAACGTTATATGACAAAGACCTCGATTTATTTATAGAAAAAGATAACAGGATCTTATGAAGTTTTACTTTATTTCAGGCTTTATCTCCGGATGACTACAAAGATGTAATGAGGGTAGTTGAAACGGCGATTCTCTCTACAGATCTCGCTATGTATTTTAAGAAGAAATCAAAATTTCTGGAACTCGTTGACAATGGAGAGTTTGATTGGCAGAGTCAAGAGAAGAAAGAATGTATGGATCTATTTATCTACTATATACTAATTCTAGAATAGAAATATTGCTCTTAAATTAGTTTGCAGACTTGAGTAACTTTATTGAGAGTTAGCAACAATCCTTTACTTCTATATCAATACGCCACATCATATACATTCAGAATTAAGGACTTATTTTTTTATGTTATCTAAGTATCTATCGTTGAATAAAAAATAACATAACATTATTTTCCAAAAGAGAAAAATAGTAAAGATTTGCCTGCGTTAGAACGGGAATATATAAAAGACACATATTGAAAAGATAGTGATTATTTCAATTTTGAAAGCTATAGTATGATATAAGAAAAATTAATAAACTCTTAATATTTTTTTCATTTTTAGTACTTTGTGGTATGATGATGACGGCATGTGACGTATCCGCTATCGCTAAGCCATGGGAGGTCCAGCATAAAGTAGCGAAGTTGGTGGCCGACGAGTTCTTTGACCAGGGAGACCTTGAGAAATTACAGTTAAATCAACAGCCAATAGCCATGATGGATAGGTTCGTAAACTTGTTTCTTTACTTCTAGAAGACTTCAATGTATAGTACCTACCTAATAATACAGAGTTTAAAAATGTTCCTATAATCTCTTGCTTTAGTTTTTATATTCGACGTGACATATTCTGTTATTTACTGGTAGATACATATAGTAATAAACAGCTGATAAAATATCGATTTCGTAATTGATTTTGCCTATACAACAACAGCAGGGATATCAATTTGATGGTTAAGAAAAATAATAATTCAGTTATATTATCGGCCATGTCCTGATAAATGTAATGTTTATTATAATATAATTATATGATCATGATATTTCATAAATAAGGAATATAATCACTCTTAATTACTCAAATCCCTTACTTTACTCAACATATAATTTTCATCTACAGGGAAAAGAAAGACGAATTACCCCAAATGCAGGTTGGCTTCATAGACATGATCTGTTTGCCACTGTATAAAGTTTTATCAGACACATTTCCATGGATCCAACCTCTGTACACTGGCACCATGGAAAACAGGCAGCGATGGCAAGATTTGGCTGAAAAGGTGGAAATGGGCCTCACTTGGATTGACCATGACACTATTGATAAGCCTATCGAAGAATTCACTGGTAAGTGATGTTAAAAAAAAAGATGATGTTAGCCTACGCGTGCACTAGTGACTTTGTTTCCTGCCACCGTGGCCAACCACGCGGATCAGTGCGAATTTGTGGGTGTAAACGACTATATATGCAGCCTTGACCAACGGCATAGCATGCCGACGGGATAATATATGTGGAGCGACGGCGTCAACCAAAGTTATTTGCAGTGCCTCACGGGAGGACAAACCTGCTAAATGAAGCCCCACTGACGCGAGCTATACGGATTCTGAATAAGGTATCTCTAGAAATCGATCTTTTTGTTTGTACCCTGTGTGAATTCACTAAAGTAGCTCAATTTGTGTTATGTTATAGTGATGGGGATTAAGTATAATTGTATTTAGATAATGTGGCTACGCTGTTCTATTGGGATTACCTGTAATAATAGCGATAAGCTTGTAATAACAAATAAATAAATAAATATATGTTTTGGTCACCCAACTTATAACCGACCCTTACGAAAATTGCTTAACTTCAGATAAATAATAAACAGACTAGTTATAAATATTACTTCAACTTTTGCTCCAGCATCCAACGAGGCCATAAAAGATGTAGAGTTGACAGTGACAACTTTAAACTGTGCAAAACCTATTCCCGAAAGCAGTAGCATGGCACTTGTGAAACCCATCAAGACATCCTTCAATTCGTTGAGAAGGGGCAAGAGTGGGAACTTCACTTCTAGACAAGCTAGAAGCAAACTTACCAGGTAATTTGAATGACATTTTAAGTAAATATTGGATGATGTATTAGCTAAGTAGGTAAATACTTTCTGTTACGGGTATCTGAAACCAATATACCCAGAGATTATAATTAGGACAATTCCATTATTCTACATCACTTGACATTATGTCTGATGATTGTGACTTTTCCTTTTAAAATTCAATGCACACTAACATATCAGATTGTGTAGTATTACTGATTTTGTTACTCATCATCATCAAGATTACATTAGTGATCAGTTTGTTGTTACACAGAGCGGATTTTATATATAAAATGTACCATGTAAAATCTGTGTAACTAATTAATTATCCACACGTGGCGACACGCGCCGCGGGCTGTTTATAATATACCAGTTCGAAGCTCATTCCTTCATTCAACTTTCACGATTTATACAGGATGAAAAGCAGCTGATGTATTCTAAGTTTTTTTTATTCGAAGTAAGCAAGTTATAGTAAAATTATTTTTAGGTAATAATTTCTCTTTGTCGCTTCGTTTTGGGGATTGGGCACAAAGATTTGGGATTTGGTATTAAAAATAACGTAGGTAACACAATTTTCGAAACATTTGCACATCATACTTTCTCTAGCATATATTTTTGTAATTAACAGCAATATCTAATAATCAAGAAGCTCAAATAAGTTTCATCTATATCATGACCATTAAATACTAACCATAACTTCAATGTATTATTCAATAGCAGTTGTTAAAATCAATGTGAAACCAAAGTCTACTGCAGATCCCTCTACGTGGTACCAAGCAGTCAACGCGACGGCGAGAGAGAGAAGGGGATAACGAAGAGGGAGACAATCGCGACGGACACCAATCACAAGGCAGCCGTCGAGACACAGAGCAAGACGAAGCATAAAGATCGCCTCTGTCGAATGTTGTGACGACTAAGTTTCAACTGGTAAAAGAACTATTTTTCTTAAAAAAATAAGATAGAAAAATTTATGACCTTTGTATGACATCTTGTTGTGACATTTGAGTGTTACCTAGTGAAATTTGCTAGATACGAACTCTTATTAAGTAGAATTTACTGTAAAGATGAACGTCCACCTTGTCCACTCACGCAACGGACGCAAGTTACGCAACGGATTTTACATAGCTTTGTATGAATTTGCACAACACTCTATTACTCGTGCCGTACCTACCGCACCGACCGTATGCATTATATGAGCAAGAGAATCCAATGTGTGTGGATGACGTCATTCCATGGAGCTACTGTATATTACTTCTCAGTGTTGTGTTAAAACTTACAATTTAAAAAAAAAACCGGATGTCGTGGACGTTTCCATTTTCTATTGAATTGGCTGCTGTAATGTAGTTTAAAGTTATACAACTAATTTTCTCAAGTGACAAGGAAAAATATTTTTGGTTGAATTCTCACCACATTCATAATTAATTTCACTACGACATCAAGATTTCGTGGTTCCTTTCAAAAATTAAAGCGTTATAATATACAATCCTAGAAACCCCATTTTAGAGTCATCACAAAATACAGGTATAATGTTTCCTATATTGACAACAGATTCAAAAGACATCAAACCGGGTATTTGAAAGACTGCAACGCTATATTGCAAGTCAACCTTTTTATCAGTCAGATAACAGATTCTCAAAGGTCAATTTCCAATTGCAGGAGCAGTCAGAGCAGCACTGAAAAGGTTGAGAAACTGGACCGAGTGAAGCCGTCCAAATCGATCGATTAATTCTTCAGCTCTGACCAGTAACCAGTTTTTCAGACTATGTGTAAATTTTTAATCTAAGACACTTTTGTATTAGCTAGTACTGTTATTGAAATCGTTTAGACTGTGCAGAATTACTGTGACAAGACTCGTGAGTTGCTGTCAACCAATTTGGATACTCTTTAACTGATAGCTTATTATGATGTCAGTAGGAAGGAGGATTTAAGTCGACATTCCATATATCTTGGACTTAATCGTCATTTGTCTTACTCTAGAATTAATTTATTGTCGTACATAGAGTAAGAAAGAGAAGATAAAGTTCACGATTGTTAAAATTGGTTTTAAGAGTAAGATACCAGATTTATCGTCGTCCCGAAGATATTCACATATAACTTTCAATTGCTTTTGTATAAAGGAATAACACCCAAATAAGCTGTGATTGAAAATAACAAAACCACATCAACATATTGGGTTGGGCATTGAAAGAGCCCGACGATAATTTCCCGACGGAAAAAAAAAAACTTACCTTAATTCCTTCACGTAATTTTTTATTACCGTAATGAAAATTGATGAATATCTGAGTCACTATATAGCCGACTTACCGTAATGCTTTGAAATTTAATGTATAATATATTTTTTGTTTATATCTAGAAATAGATTCGAATTGTCTTATGTCTTCATTTTTTATGCTCAGCCTTTAAAAGTAAGTTCTAAACATCACACCAGGAATCTAATTGGTTGACCTGTTATAAAGCGATTATAAACACCATTGATTGATGCATTGAAAATGTGAAACGCGTGACGTTACGAGAGAGGTGTAAAGGATATTTTGAAAAAGTAGTCTTGGTCAGTCAAACGAACTTATTAGATGAAATTAGGTTGTAGTATTTTAATCTTTGCCGTTAAGTGACGGCAATACGATTTCTTGTAAACTGTAGGTAAACTTTAATTCTAATTATTAAATGTATTATTTACATAGACTGTGATCTAGTATTACTTCACGAGATTCTATTTTAAAACTACTTAGGCCAAACATAGAATTTATAGAATATCCTGAAGTGTAATATTGTAGCATAATTTACTAAAAGTATACTCGTGTTTCTGAATAGAACAGAAATCGGTGTTTTGATGTCAATAGATTTTTGTCATTATCTTTAATCGAGTCATCTTACATTATTCACATAGTCTGTGGTCTTCTATACTTTTAAAATAGAATATTCGTCTCTTGGCCTGAGAAATGATGTTAATGGGATATAACAGTATGTATTAAGTATGAATTAAGCGATTTTTTAAAATAAGTTTACAATACGACCTCGTTCAATTAAAATAATATTATTTATTAATTATTTTTTATCGATGATGAAAGTATTACGATGCTAGTCGTTTAGTTTCAAATTGACACAACAATACATTTTATTGACACATGTTGTATGAACGAGTCCATTTTGCTTATGAACATATTCATTAATGGGTTTATTTTGTATGTTAACTAAGTAATTATAGGTAAACACGATGCTTGGAAAAATGTATGCAGTGTTTAGAGTGAAAATATTTTACAATACAAAAATAAATGAACTTTCGTTTGCGTCATATTTTATATTCTGTCGATTAATAGATCTATACTATTTGATATTTGTTCACTAAAATTGCTTGAGTTATCGTAGGATAAAGTATCAAACAGTGTTCCAACTTTAAGAATTTGTTAAGTTACAAAAAACAAAGGTATATGTTGTTTTGTGCTATTATCAATTTACAGTGTTTTGCAAATTGGCTAGATCAAATGGTTTAAATTGGCTCTTAAATAAATGGCAAATTTTCGAGTTTAATTTACTGTTATTATAGTAATTACTGTACTGTTATACAGATGGCAAATATTAACTAGTTTATAAAATATGTTCCTATTTAATACCAAACTTCCTGCATCAAAGCATTTTCTTTTTATTAATAAATATGAATGAGATATACATACTTCGTATGATAATGTTTTAAAGGCCTGTTGTTATATCAATAAGTAAAATTATATTATGTGGATTTACTGTTGTGATCACATTATGCACTTTATTTGGCGTTTTTCCTAAGTAATTGTGAAATTAAAGTTGGGTTCACAATAAATACACTGGGCACACAACAAAACATATCTCGCGCTTCATACACTTGAAAATGCCACTTCATACCCAATAAAATTTCTCCAGTCTTAAAGAATTAAAGACAAAAAAGGGACTCTAATGATTCGCAAAGACCTTACATTATGAAATGCAGTAAGCTGGAATTATAAGTATTATACATTTGATAAGGTAGCCCGCAGAACAACATATAAAAAAGGTCTCAGTCATTTATCACGAATATGATTTAGATTCAACGTATGTGATCATTTGTTTTTATTGTAAATAAATATCATAGGGGAGACCGAGGAGAGTTGAAACAATTTTGACATTTTATTTCATACATCAAATACTATACACAGAAATCGTATGATATTAGTACCAATCGAAAGGTAATTATTTACATGCGAATGACTAACGTAAAGTAGTTGTAAACGTTAAATATTGTGGTAGACATCGACTTAACCGTAACAAGTCAATTTGTTTCAACTCTCCTCATACCGAGGTAAGATGAAACAGGGGACGAGGAGAGTTGAAACATATGATTTTTGAGAAGCATTAAGGGATGTAAAATAAAAATGATTATATAATTTCAAGGTATTTATTCAAATAAAACTTTTTTAGTATGTAACAACTTTTCATATAAGGATTTTGTACTGATATATCAGTCAAGTATGTAACTACAGGTCTCATAAATATATTTAACTCTTAAATGAGTTAATTACACCTTCAACTTAAATAACAAGGATCTTCCACAATCTTTAACATACAATAGTTATTAATTTTCAGTAATTTCTTGAGTATTACAATGATGCGGTCTGGTTTCTGAACTGTTGTGATACCTTATTCATCAACTTTCCATATATCCTTCCCTTGTAACCCTGTAGTATAATTTTGGAAAAAAAGTTGTTCATTTGATCTGCTAAACTTGTAGCTCGAGCGATAGTTGTAGGTTGAGGTAGTCTAGGTGAAAGAACAGGATGCCCTTTCATAAATGATCGAAGCCAAACATTTCCAGCCATTTCATGAGCAGTCCAAGCAGAAGGGATTTTTTTATTATATTTTTTATATATTATATTTACAGCCAATTTATAGGCAAAAGTTCTGGCTTCTTTAGTTCTTAGGCGAAAGTTAACAGCAGCGCAGTTTAAAAGATTGCCTTCTCCTCTGAAGCTGTAAAAACAGTCTTTTCAGGATATCCAACTCTAGGAGCAGTTGCCGTTTCGTTGCCTTCATAAGCATTTTTTTTAATATACCTGCAGAGAGATGTATGGTTCAGATTATAACTCGAAACCGCGTCACGGAGACTTTTCTGGCGCAAAATTACTTCTTCTGCTGCGAGATCATATATAATGCGACTTGCCAAACCCCTGTCAGTCTTTTTTTTATAATAAGTTGGCATTCTAAAACAAAATAAATAAATTAAGTTATCATAGACATTAATTAGGAGCGTTACTACCCGTCACGCTGTGTGCAACATTCGTGAAGTGTATGCTGTGGCATTTGTCTGCTTTGCAGCCATTTTCCAATATCTCATGTTATCTATGTAGAGGAGACCGAGGAGAGTTGAAACAGTCTGTTTCAAATCTCCTCAGTAGAAATAAAACCTCTCATTTTTATTTAATCTACAATGAAGAAGCAAATACATAGAAATCAACTGTACCAAACATATACAATGAATCTTTAGTTAAAGAGCTTTCGAAACACATATAACTTAAATCAAAATACAAAACCTATATAAAAATATAAACATCATAACAAAGCCTAAAAAACTTACTTTTCACGATTTTTGACATACGGCTGACAGAACTCCACAACCGCGCGAGGCACACCTCCGACGTGAACTCCCACTACGACGGACGGAGAAAAATAGTTATAAGGCGAAGTTGCTAACCCGCTAACGGTTTTAAGTTCCGAGAAATTGGTACTGTTTCAACTCACCTTTGTTTCAAATCTCCTCGGTCTCCCCTATATATACTCTTTGTAATTAATTATTCAAACTAAAAAAAAAAAACTATGATAAACTATAACAATGTTAATTTGCAACGTTACATTTCACATTGTCCATAGACAAGGTTTAGCTCGTAGAATAATAACTATTGTTTAGCACTTCTTTGGGTTTCCCAACTTTTTAATTCTATATATCTATAAAAGCAAAAACATAATTTATTCTGAAAATCGACTCCATTATAAAAATACGATATTAATAAATGATTAGGTAGTATCAATCTAAATAATATTTAAAATGCGTAATAATTGACTGATCAATTTCACAGTCACAATACTATACTGAAGAATACTCTAGGGACATAGTAGATTTTTAAGCATATTTCATTAGAATATGAAATCAATTTTTCATTAATTGTTCTGCGGGGTACTTTTGCAGTCGGAATGGTTCGTGGATATTTTATTGTAACTCCGCATTTTATTCCATTTATTTATACTAAATTGCTTTAAGCATTGAATAAGGTTAGGTGCGAACCAATCTTTACAAAATGCCACTACAATGTACTGCTACAAAAATACATGAAGTGATAGTTTATTATAATATATGTTCTACATATACTGATCTTAATAAGCAGCAATTTTTATGATCAATTCGTATTAGAGTATATTTTGGAACATTTAATGACTGTATAACATTTTATCTTAAAAACTTTTTAAAGTATGAAATCGCGTAATTTTTTTTTCATGATTTTTACTGTTATTGTTATTTTTTATACAATTTTAAGTGTTACTAAAATATTAAATACTCGCTTTTCGCCAGCAGCTTCGCCTGGGTGGTTCCTAGGGAACTTTTTATTTGGATATCGATTCATATCGTTACACGATAACACGGATATAATTACAATCACAAATTGAATAGTAAACAATCGTTACTATGGTAACATTTTTATTACCTAGACAAACTTTCACTCCTATTTTCGTCCCATTATTTATGATTTTTTTGTTTTTGTTTTGTTGCTTGTTTTTTTGCATTAGATAGGTCTCGAAACCTTTGAACCGATTTATAAAATTCTTTCATCTACGAGAAGCTTCATAATGCGCGTTGGACATAGGCTATATTATACGCAGGCGAAGTCACGTAGAAACAGCTAGTGTGATAGAAATTGGTTCACAATTCAAAAATAACTTGATTGACATACCTATTTTTTTTAAATACACATACTCCTTGAACATAGAAAACCCTCCTTTCAGATTTTGAATGATTACAAAATTCGCAATCTTTCTTTTTTCAGCTAAGAAAGGTTCATGAAATATAATGCATATCATCTAAATATTTAGGTGATATATGATGAACAGCGTATTTTGATATAAAAGGGAAACTGCTGATTCTGTTTTGATAAAATTTTAATAGGACCACATCGGTCCGTTAAACTATCGAATAGAAAAATGATTTTGACGGATATATCGGTTAATATACATTATCGTGGAACATATAACCTCCTTTTGGATTTTGAAGTCGATTAAAAATTGTGCAAGTTTTGCTTTTGTTACTAGACTTGTGAACGGAAATAAATAATTGGAAACGCCCTGATAGACGCATCAATTAATGTTCGAAGTTACGCAGGAAAGCCGCCGGCTGGAATGCGGTTTTATTTTACCTTACATCGAAGTGGCATATGGCTTTAATTTACCAACTTTAATATTATTTCAAGGTGTTACAATTAATGTTTTATATATTTGCTGTAACTAAAACGCAAATTAATGAACGTATTGCACAATATTGGATTACAAGGATACTATAAAAATAGTGTTCAGAAAAGATAACTTCTTTTTTATCGAAACAGATGAGCCCATATTCAACACTGGCAATAAATTCAAGAAAATATTCATACAATAATAACAAATTTGCTTGTCTCTGCAAAAAGTCGGAAATAAAAACGTTTACTAGAATTAGAATGCTCGGGTCACGAGAATGCTTGCTCTAGATGCAACATTCTTTAGTGGTCATTACAATAAAACGCATAAGTTTATCAGCATCTTAATGATAGATGAATCGAGGCCTAGAAAACATGCATGGGTGAAAAAAAATAAGGACAGTTAATTACATTAAAAGGGAAAATGAGTGTCACGAAACGTGGACCGTCTATTTTATGATTCAGTAACTATTCTGTATAGATTTCAGACGTTGTGAAAATATAGACTTTAAATAGATACTTTTGCGACTATTTTACCTACTGTACTATTTATTCACTATTTACCTTAAAATTTTAACATTATTATATAAGTAAATGTATTTGTTGTCGAATTTGGTTTTCATTTTGTGGATACATATAGGTTATAATATTTTTTTGTTTGATTTAGGAAATTTTAAAATATAAGCAAAGTTCCATTAAGTACTAAAATCCAAAGACAGTTTGTAGCTTTAGAGTAGTGTTAATGAAAAATAAAGTCACATGTGTTTTGTTAAGTTTTATTAGAGATTTTTAAAACACGGATACGGTTGTTGGGTTACGTTTCAAAGAGATTATATATTTATTATACATCGACTTGATAATTTATAAAGTCATAATATATTATGTAATTTGTATTACGGTTTTATCTACGTGTATTAAATTGTTTTTGTTAAAAATACTTTAATTAATTTGCATACATAAAGTCTACAATACTCAAGTCTAAATATAGTCGTTGTCAACGAATCCGAGACCATGTCGTGAAACCGAAATATAAGGCTCGCGACAAATGCTTTTGTGATATCTTTTATTTATAAATTATTGGGGACCTGGAAGACATAGTACATGTAAGTGGAAATGTAATGCCGTCAAAAAGAGAGAGACGAAAGCGGTATGCGGTGACAGTAATGACATATAATATGTAACATTATAATAAGACAGAGAAGATACCGCAAACTTTTCTCTTTTACTACTCTAGTATCGTTTCGAGACCTGCAAACCAATTCCAATGAGGGGAAACCAATGAGGGGTTAAAAGTTTCTCCCGTGACTGACAGCCACAGAAAATTACAAAGGCAGATATAGTGACTTTTATTTATACCAATTAGACGGGTTATTTAATATTTTTCAGGGGCTGGGTTTGGACCAGTCCCTGCTGATTCCCAGGCCCTACTTCCAATAAGGGGTTCAACGCAAGATTTTTTTTTTGGGTATGCTACCTGCGCTTTGACTATCTTTTTGTACGGGTCAGTGTGGGATAGTGTATAAAGCATTCCTACTGCGACACAAAAATAGGATTACTGTGGCATTTGCTGATCTTTTTCGCTACCAACTTTATTGAGTCACTTACATGCTCTGTACTCTGAGAATCGAAAATTTATATATCATGGAATATTTCCTAGTACGTCTTGCTCTAACTTGCGTATTTTGATATCATAAGAGTAAGAATTGACGATATATCAAAAAATGGTTTTAAGAGTACCTACTAAACCAAAACCAGGCCAGTCTCATGATGTTGCCTGCCTGCTCCGAATGCAATGAGTGAGCGAATCAATATATCATATAAATTGAGCTTTATTCATAGTTTTTCGAGTTGAGTTTCTTATTCATAGTTTCGGTTTCATAACAAAGGGTTCATCTCCACTTGACTGTAATCGATTGTGATGTCAAAAATTTGTTATTTACATAAGTTTTGTACAATAAGGTTATTTATTCTTTATAATTAATAAAATACGTAGATAAAATCGATAGCAAACTTATTTAACTGCAAATCTGTAAAATTTTCTGGATGTTTTTCGACGAATTAAATATTATGAAGTATATATACACTACTTTCATTTAGACAATCCTTTTATTCAAATATGTTTAATCTTCCAATTACGTGAAAAAAGTTTTCACAAATCATGCTATTAGAGCTATGAATTACACTTAAAATGGTTTAATTTAATTACCCTTAACTTATTATAGTATCCGGCTCGAAGGGCTAAAAATGTATAGAAATTTATATATGATATTTCGTGTTTTAAAAGACTATTTATACAACGACAAGCTTACTGCCAGCCACATCGCCTGCATGGGGATGTATTATACATATAAACCTTCCTCTCGAACCCCTCTGTATAATTATGAAAAATTATGAATCGCATTAAAATCCCATATGTAGTTTAAAAGATCTAAGCGTACAGATAGCTGTAAGCAACTTTGTTTTATGCCATGTAGGTATAGATTTACGGTCAGTTGCACAAACGTCCATTAAGGTTCAATGTTGTTTAAGCTCTAATTAATTTGATTGTATAAGACTGATATTAACGCGATAGATTTGGATAGTTAGGTCGGGAAATATATGTTGGTGAAAAAACCTACCGCGTCTATCTATCACGTTAATACCCGTCTTATACAATCTAATATAATGCAACCCGAAAGTTTAACACTAGAAGTACCGAAACTGATGAACCTGTTGCTACGATGATAAATCACTACGTTTATTAGTATTATGAGTGAAATTATAAATAAAACAATATGTAAGTTACTTCAAACCATGTTTATTTATTTATTAAAATCAAAATAATAATCCTTTTAAAACAAAACTTAAAAACATTTTTTTTTCTTCTTCATATGGGACTTCATAGCCCTCACAAATAACATAAATATAACTTATAATGTAATAAATTCCAAAAATCTACAAATTATTTATTATCAGAATGGCAAATATTACATAAATAATATTCTTTACCAGTGAATTTATTACAGACAGTTTTTTTACATCTATGGCACTTTACAGATGACTTATTACTTGTGCAATTTGACTAGACCTGACACCTTGTACGTTTTTCTTGTTTTCCTGGTATACTTTCTGGAATTTCCACAAGAATGGCTGTTTTTCTATTATTCATGTACTGTGATCCCAATTCCTCTCTCAGTTGCAATAAAAAGTCTGAACGTTTAATTTTGCTGTTGTTGATAATTTTATACAATACCCATGCGTTTATAGCCGCCAAATCTAACAGATTATAAAATGTATGAACTGGCTAACGTCTAGAAGCGGCCTTTACTGTATATTTCCTGCTCATCGAATCTACAACATCTACTCCATACTTCGTGCTGTTATAGAATAACACTGTTTCCGGTTTTCTCTTCGAAATAGGACTTAATGTTATGTCTTGATGCATAGTGCTGAGTATTAGAACATTTTTATTTGGCTTAGTCTGATAAACAGTCAAAGTTGTGTCTCCAGTTTTCAGGAGAGAGGTCTTATATAATTCTTCCTTAGCGGTTTTTACGGATGCCGGTATTTCTCTTCAACTTCTATTTACAGTGCCTACGATACTAGTGTTTTTAAAATTCAAATATCCCGCTAGTAAAAGAGAGGTAAAAAAGTTGTCACATGTGACATTTCTGCCTTTGTTGATGTAAGGCTCCATCAATTTCTATAAAAAGTTAGAGACGATGAAACTTACGGGTGGGACAAAAATGGAACGATGGCGAACGAGTGTTAAAAGTTTATATAATCTCTAATGACTGTTAAATTTTTATCGGTAATGTAGATTTAAACTGATGAAAATTTTAATGGATTGTTGTGCAACTGGCCGTTAGATAGGAATAAATAAAACAATCGAATATTTATCAATTAATTTATATAAATTACCAAGCCTGTGCTCTTTACATATTTGAATACTTTCAACATAAGTTTCAAATTCTATTCTTGTGTTTATTCAGTAAATTGCAAATAAAGAGTGCCAAAATTGTCATGTTTCAATTGTAAAAACTCACTTGTAAGTGTTAAGTAGAAAAGTAAAGTATGAAAATGAAGACTTCATTATCTGGAAAGGAAAGATTCGTTAATTTGTATTTACAATTCTATGTCGATAAATATTTTAAGTGACAAATGCTTTAAATATGTACCAGCTCCAGGAACCCCAAGATGAGACACAACCTTACGAAATCCGGGCTGCTTTAACCATTGAGCTATTCAAGACCCAACAAGACTAAAGAATTTTTCAAGCACTATTGTTACTATTTTTCGCTACTAGTAAGCTTGATCTTAGCTATGTTCAAGCAAACCACCCAAACAGCCGAAAGAAATATTTTTACAAATCTCAATTTTTCTAACAATATAATTTTTTAATTACGATTTTCTGACAGCACTGAGACCATAACCATACCGCCTAACAGTGCTTCATGTATTTTTTTCTATTATTTATGTGAGAAAGTGGAAGTCGTGTCAGCCCTTTTTTATTAATTCTTTAAAGAAAAAGGCTCTAGCCTTGCCACATTTTAAGCGACACATTTTCAGTCAGATATGCACCAACCCGTAGCTAGGGATACGGCAAACTCTTTAGCCTTGATTTTAGAGATATACTTTAACATGTCTTTATTATCAACGAACGAATGATAAAAAATGATGATTATGGATTTGACAGCAGCGTTGCCAAATTAGTGATTTATCTCAAATTTATCCACCAAAACACATGTCAAAGAAGTAAGATGAAATGAAATTTCCCCATAACAACGATAATTTGTCGTATTCTATGGCTGAAATCATGGCTAGAGAGTTAGGCAGTTGCTTTGTTAAACGCACACATTCGTTTTCCGCGTTCAGACCCTTTCATATGAATTTTTTTCCTATTATAACGATTTTTTCGAAAATTAACGTGTGTGTATCGCTGTAATACTATGTACACAATTTTAATACAAGGAATAAAAATAAATTAATGGCGCCTGTCACTAGACTGCAAAACGTTAGTAACTAATTCAGGGTTCTTTGTGTGCGCTTCTACAATAAGGTCCCTAGCAAAATACAACAATTAGATATCATGCAGTTAAAATCCACTACTAAAAAAATACTTATTAAATAAGCTTATTATAAGGTATCCGATTATATAACAGATAAGAATGCTTGGACTTAAGATGATCCAGCAACTGGATAAGTGATTACTTCTAAACTCATTATATTCAGTTTCCATTATTATTAAATGATTATGTTATCCTCATAAGACCATAGTTTTCTTTTCTCTGTATTTATAATGTATTGATCTGGCAATGGCATGGTTTTTGTGAATATCCTATTAGAGCTGGTGAGTTTCTTGCTCTTTTTTCTTATCAGCCAAAAGACGTCCTAAACGAGCGGTAGGGAAAAAGATGTTGGATTATTCAAAAGTACTTTTAAGAATAAATATTATTTTGACTTACACTTTGTAAATTTTGACTGGAAGACATGCGTTTGAGTCTCCAAGTTGGAATTCCTCATCAGAAAACCCAACATGGAAAGCGAATGTCAAGGGTCAGGCTTAATTGTTCAAATAACTTTTTTCTTTATTTATAATAAATTACAATTTCTGAATACTTACAGTAGCATAACTGACCAGGCAAATGGTCGAGAATCCATATGTTGTAACTCTTATTTGTTTTTGGGATCTGAAATATTTTATTTGAAACCATATTGATAAATTTTTGAATTTGTAGAATAATAATATTTGATTAATTTTGCATTCACAATGCTATACCTAAAATATTCTTAATGAAAAACACTTAAAAATTCACTAGCACCAACCACTAACCATGCAGTCTTTCAGAGAAATTAAATTACAAAGAACATATTTGTATGTGTTAGTGTAAAATTTTGTAGTAAATATTTACCTATGCAGTATAATCAACATAATACTCTTCACTTTATTGGATGCCATATACCACCCACTGCTGTATATTGCATCTGCAACACCTGCACTCTGAAAGTGGAATAAATAATATATTCTATAGCTGTAATCCTTACAACACTTCAGACAACCAGAAGATAATTCGTCCACTGAACTCAAAACTAAAGGAAAGCCATAGAAATGGTGTCCATTAGTTCAGCAGCGCCACTCTCTTTTCCTTTATAATTAATTCCGAATACATTTAGCCCGAAACTTATCAATTGCTGACGAACAGATTATTGCACTGCTGGACTGATGGCTGAAAAATAAAATACTTTGAACTCACAGCGTCAAGTAACTTTTGTCCGAACCAGCATATGAGACCAGTCTGAGCAAGACCGGTCACCAAGAATAACTTGTAATTAATCTCATTCCATTTTTCGATCAACTGCAGGCAATATTTTATATTATAGAATCGATCCATATGATAATTAAAGGGTTATTGCTTCATTAAAAAAATGAATTTATCACACTGAGTCAGGCTACGAAATACATAAAATCAATGTTTTGTTCCTACGTTTATTTATTCTTTTTAACTAAAATGAGACTTAAAATTAATGAGGTCGATATAAAAAAATGGATTTAAATTGTAAGAAATATACGTCTGCATTATTGCGGAGCTCCGTCCTGTATTCGTTAAACAGAAGGCGTAATCTTTTGAAAGATAGAATTATCTCAAAGCAGTGTGATTAGAAGATTTTAGAAGAAGCAAGTCAATAAAAATATAAAAACACAATAAAATTGAATTTTTTAGTCTAAAATTTTGTCTAAAACTTATGATGACAGAGTAATCGAAGACGGTATAAAACTAATAAAACTCACCACACCGTAAAATCCACAAAAACAAATAATAAGTGTAATAAATAGAAAATTTATGAACAATATAAAGCTGAATAACTCTTCGACGTTCTTCGCCAATCTAGAACGAAATGGTTTCAATTTATAATTGGGTTAGTTTAGTCTATCAAAGTGTTATATATTAAGTTGACTTTCAACTTAAGAAAAATACCTCATTGTGTATACTCTTTACAATGTACACACATCAGTACATCAAGTTAGCATAGTACATTTCCCGCAGTTGATTTTGGAATCAACTGCGGGAAATGTACTATGCTAACTTGATGTATGCATTAATTGGTTTAAAATTAAATGAAAAAATCATGAGCTTGTGGAAACTCAATTGAATTTTTATTGCTCGTTATACAATACGTTAGAATGTGCAAATATCATCTCTTTTAATAATAATCATTTACACTTAAGTTTAATTCTTCAAAGACGTTATTTTACCAAAAAATTGTTTTTTTTTTATCACCTTATTAAATCTTCGTGTCTTTTGACAATAGAAACTAGTTCTCTATATTCTTCCTCTTCGGTGTCATCAGTGATTCTATTTATATTTTTATCCGACATTGTACTTGTATTGATTTGAGCTAAAATATTGGTAGATATTTAAAATGAATAAAAATTTAAAATCAATATCACCTAAAAACCGTATTTTGTAAAGAACTATATTTGTCAAATGCTTTTGAATATCAATTTGGGAACATAATCCTACTATATATATATATCAAAATTTTAACAGTGCTACTTATAAACGTGGTATAAAATGTTATACCGAGAATTAGTGCAGAATACGCAAAATGTCAACTTATTAACTCGGTGTAACTTATGCTTAGCGTAACCTGGGGGCCAATTCTACTAATTTACAACGATCGATCATCAATAGCGTTTCTGTAACGGTTACGTTTCGATTTTTGCTGTAAATTTGCATTCCGCTAACGTAAATTATCAAACGAACGTTTACTAAACTGAAACGTAATCGGAGCCAAATCGCAGCCGAACCAAACAGCTGTCATTAGTGTTACCAGAATAAAATAAATGAAATTATTAGTTAAACGGGAGACGATTAATGATTATTCATTCCTTCATTTTTTTATCATTTCTGTACGTAATGAATCTATTATATTCTTATTCGAACGTTTTAAAATACGGACGAAACACCCGAATATTAGCTACATTAAGAAAGTGCATACCTAAGTGTTAAGCTATAAGGGAAAATACCCAAAATTTTTATCATTATGGGTATTTGACACTATAAAAATAAGTTTCGTACTATTATCATCATGTTAGATAATAATCTAATAAAAGTTTATTTCTTAGAATCTGTAGATTTAAACAATTATATTCATCGAAAATAGAACAGATTCTCATGTAATATATTGACAGTGTGTTTATAATGTATCAAACAACTATTTTAATTAATTAGTTTTCAGAAAATCGCCATATACCCAATTCTAACTTTTATTAAGCACTCAACTTTAAACATGCTTAATATTTAAAGCATAAATCCGATATAATTAAGTCTTTTAATTAACAAAAAAGTCAGATGAAATACTATAAATCCTGGCGTCGACTAAAGATAACGTCAAGCTTAAAGAGTTAAGTTTCAAAATTCAAATGGTGTTGGTTTATTTTATTGTTTATACCGAGTTTTAATTCGCAAAATAAATGTTATTATGTGAGATAAAGTAGCATGAAAGTGAATAATATGATTCCGTAAAATAAAACGGTACCTACATAGGTAGGTCGTGAACAGAAGAGTTTTGACTCATTTTCGGTCACTAACAAACTGTAATAAGTGAGGTATGCAATCAGTCCAAGACTAGGACGAGCATTAATCCAGAGGTGTATACTTTACTTTAAACAACTCCGTTTCAAAAGAATGTACAACAAAAATAATCATTAAATTTATATATTTGTTTGTACTAAAAATTAAATGTTAAAGTTAAATGATGATTGCATATGACTTTAGTAACTTCAATCCATTTAAACAGAATTCATTAAACTTCATTGAATATCATCGGACTTCATTAAACTACATGGATAGTTCATATTGTGACTTTATGGGACTCCATTAGGTTTTCATATAACATTTCCAATTACGGGCATTAGAAATTACATAATAATAATAATATATATATATTTATTTATTTGGGCATTGTTGAATCAACAACCGTAGTAGTCCGTAAAACTTAGGAAAAATGCAAAATTGCACCAAAATTAACTAAAAGTATATTAAAGTTTTTTTTATTCAATAAATGTTACTGCAGTTCTATTACATATAGTGAATTAATCTATTATTTTCCAATCGATGTTTGATTTTCATATTGCAACACCAATTCACTTTTTGTCAATACAAACCACAATGATACAGATAATGTTTTAATTAATCTTTCATTCATTACTTTTTCATTTTACATGTAGAAATTAATTTATTCACTTGACTTTGGCAGAATTGTGTGAAATGCGCAGATATACCATTAATAAAAGAAGAATGAAATTGACAAAATTGAATTGTAAATGACAATTTAATATGGGATATCTACTAAAACAATCCGCATATGTGTATTTTTTTGTAATATTAAACTGTAATAGAAAGTGAAACATTATACTTGAAAATATTATTTACAAAATTAATTTTATAAAATAATTCATACCATGTATTGGCTACGCACGTGAAATTGGCAGAATTATGCGAAAGCCCTTAATAAAAGAAGAAGTTTTCGATTGAAAATAAATATTCATACGTATCAATAACATAGTGAAGAAGATAAACGATAGTCGACTCAAAGTAGACATTTAAGAGAGAATTATTTATGATGAAATGAATCCAATATCTTTCGAAATCTGGCTACACCTACATCTGTACACCGAATCAAGCAAGGCAACATAATATATACTGTGGAAAATCTATACAAGATTAAATTTAAAACAATGTTTGTTATAGAAACCCATTAGAAATGTCATTATTGACTAGATATTATAAGTAAGATCAGAGAAAATTATTAATGATTTGACATATCTTTCACATTAAGTTGTATACAAATTAAATTCTTGTAGTTGCATAGATTTGCTCGCAGCTGTCATCCATGCTGACTATGAGCAAATTAAGTATAAGTTTCAACTGATATAAAAGAACTTACACATATAAATTCCTGCTAAATTGAACAAGAGCTCCTGATTCACAGGCTTATTTTTTTTGTTCTAAATTGTAACCCATCATAGTGTATGACAGTTCTTTGGGTAAAAATTGGTGGTTGGTTTTAACTTTGTGTCAAAAACAGTAGAATATGTATTTTTCATGTAGGTAATACTAATTAGGCTGAACATTTATCTTGCACGCAACTTAATATATGGTTACAGAAAGCCTCATGTTATTTTAAATGTTACATAAAACTGAGCTGCGGCTAAGCTCAATTTTATGTAATTTTTTTAAACTAAAAATAATTCAGAATAAAATCTTATAAACAGTATATTTACCTGTTTAACAATCCTTTAAACATGATGATGATATGATGTAATAATCCTTTATAATATGTAATAAGTGAGTAATAATTATGTCAGAAAAAAATATTCATAATTAAGATTATTATTTGATCATATTTTCTTTTTAATGTTATTGATAAAATTTACACCCCTGTCTTCATAAATTGTTATCTCTCTCTCTCCATCCCATGATTGCCTGGAAGAAATCACTTTAAGCGATAAGGCCGCCAATTGTTATATTATTTTGTTAAACTGTTTTAAATTTGTATACCTATATAACTTGTGTAATGTTAACAATAAAGAATTTTCTATTCTATTCTCTATAATGGTATTATTAATATAGATTTGGTGAACTTCCTAAACATAAATGAGCATATGCTCACTAGTAATGCAAGTAATTCTTAAATTCACAAAACCTGCTGATTATCTGGTAGTTAAATTGGTTTTAGCAGACGCCCAGACTGCGAGTGTTTATGGGTTTAAATCCCACCTCAAGCACTAATTGCTTGAAGTGGGTTTTTTAATTATTTTCCTTTAAGATAATTATCGATATAGTATTGCAAATGCAAAAGTGATCAGAAAAAATAATGATAAATTAATTAATTTGTAAACAAGGACTTTTTCAGTGCCATTTTTATTGGAATTTCACACATGCTTGAAAATACACACTTAAGTTTTCCTGTAAAAATACTACAATAGTTTACTTTTTTCAATACAAAATATTCAAAAATTCATGTTTTTATAATCATAGATAAGTTTACTTAAAGCCAAAAGCCCCTACAATCTAATAATGATTTTTACAATGTTCCTATTTACAATGATTGTTTATAATTATGTAAAGTTTTAACAGAAATATAATTTTTCAATTTTAATTTACATTACATGCCTCAACTAGGTGGACCTTATTTATGTTAAGAATCTACATAATATGAATTCAACATTTCAAATTCATAGAGGAATGAAAACCTATTAATTTATCTATAAAATGTAAGTTTTTAATAAAAAATAATAATTTAAGATTAATAATCAAGATATAATTTATTTTATTTTTAAAGTCTGCCAACATTTTTACATATCAATAAGCAACCACAAAATTACAGAACTATCTATAACAAATAGATGAAATGGTGTACATAAAAAGTTTATTAAACATATGCATGCACTATCACACTTGTTTATCTAGCTCCATAGTTTTCGATTTCATTTTTTTTCTAATCATTTTACATAATTTATATCACATGGATTGCTATGTTCTCATGAGGTAGATGAGGAATCTGGTGTTTGATACCCAGATTTTGTATATTTACTTCAGACGTCAGGGTGCTCATTGAAAGTATCCTTGTATCTTTGTGAAATAAATAATATTGGATAGAAAATTTTATATGCTTGAAGTGCTAGACAGTTAAAGATTAAAATTTTTTGGTACCTTAATATAAGGTATTTTTATAAATAATTAATGATAAAGCAAACATATAAATGGATTTACACAACTTATTATGTTCTTTACAGTCTATTGATAACTCACTCACAAACTCTTAAAATGTAGGAATTAAAAGTCACAGTGGATTGGAGTATTTAATATATTTCATGTTGTAAATACATAAAAGTCAGATGAGAGTAAAGAAGAGAGTGACATAAAAACAATAAACAGTGTATAAAATACTAATTCAAAAAGGTATACGAAAAGATGCCAGTGTCTGATTAATATAGAAAAAGGTTTTATCTATACCTCCCCGTAATCAGGACACTTATGTACACCCTTTATGTAAACACACTGTATGTACAAAAACACTATAATATCAAAAGTACCTTAACATGATGCCCTAACCTAATTAACCTAATAACACAAAACAAATAACACTAAACTAATCCTAAATTAGTTAGGCACATATAGTGTCTCAGCTTAGGCAGTGGCTTTGTGAGAATGTCTGCTGTTCGGTGAGCTGATGGTATGAATGACACGTTGACTTGTTTAGTGGATATAGACTCACAAACAAAATGATGTCTAATTTCAATATGTTTTGTGCGGGCATGATGCATGTTGTTTTTTGTTAATTTGATGGCACTTTGATTGTCACAATTAATGGTGATGGGTGACGAAAAGCAAAAGATGTCGCTTAGTAATGAGCGAATGTAGATGGCTTCCTTACAGGCTTCACTTAGAGCCATGTACTCAGCTTCTGTTGTTGATGTTGCAACGGTTCTCTGTTTACGTGATTCCCATGACACTGCCGAACCACACATATGGAAAACATATCCTGTATAGGATCGTCTGTCCACCAGATTACCACCATGATCGGCATCAGCAAATCCGATTAGATCACCACTACTGTTATAGGTCAGTTTCCTATTTTTTATAGCCTTCAGGTACCGATGAACACGTTTCGCAGCTCTCCAATGTACCGAGATAAAACTTCTTCTATACAAACACTACAAATACCTATGTTTGCCGAAGTTACTTTTGTAGGGCAAAATGTTTTTAATTATCAATTCTGAAGATGGATCAAGGTATTTTATTTCACTCAGCAATTGGGGGTACCTAATTGCACCTCTTAAAATTATAAATAATATAAATTGTTTCACATCTATCATTAAACGCTAACTATCGATCGTCAAAAAGTAGAAATTTGCAACTTTTTAGAAATCGTTAATTTTGACAGATGAAACGTTCGGATTTAGTAACGTTTCAGTAGCGTTTTGATCCAACGAAGTGTCAAAATTTTAGTGGAATAAGGGCCGACGGGCCGACGATCGACTCAAGTATATGGACGTAGTTATGCAAACCAGCCACATGATGTCAGTTTTGAGAAAAATGGGTTTCTTGTTTTTAGTAATAATTGTTTGTAGAATATATTTTATTTTATTTATTTATCAAGAAATTTTGTGAATTTACAACATTTGAGTTTAATTGCAACACTTTTAGGCTTCTCTGCACATAATTCGATTTTGACAGATTTGTGGGTTGGTTCCGGTTTGCATAACTACATCTGTATAGTTCTATGTTCGATTGAGCGAGTAGAATACCGTTTACAGTTTCTGTTGATCGATAGTTAGCTAAACTAAAATAGAACCGGAACTGTAGCGTTTGACGCCATTTTGACACCGAGTAGAATAGGAAAACCACTAAAAGTTGTAGTTTCGTTCGGTTTCGTTCCGTTTTCGATTCGATTTAAACAAAATTTATTTAGTAGAATTGGCCCCCTGGATGTAATGTTCTAACAAAACTTATTCCACCGATATTCCGCCCGTCACCCTAGTATAACTTTCGTGTAGCAACGGATTTGTCAAATGACATTTTGATATTGTTGATGTTTTATTGATATTTACCAAATATTTACCGTATTAGATAATTTTTAATAATATTGAAACGTGTGTTTATTGAAATATGGCGTTTAGACAATAGAAAAAGTGGAAGAAATTAATAATTTGATCAATCGATCGCAAATGTTTAGGACGAGAAGAAAATCTAAAATATTTAGAACTAGAAACGATCCCTTCCTTTTATACAATGACGACGAATTTCGTATAAAATATCGTTTTTCCAAAGACGGCGTCTTATTGTTAGAACGTTTATTTGGCAGTGAGCTATATTGCAGATACTGATAACGCTGAGATACTACTTTTACTTGCCATTTTGATATTAGTTTATAATTGAATTAATAATTTACAATAACTTGCACAAAATCACCCGCGTCTTGTTCAAGGAATAACCACATGTAACATCAATCAACCAAACGTTAAACTTGCGTTAAACTCAGTGATATTTGACACTTCAACAGACAAAATACTTTCTTTTTTTCGTTTTTGTCTATAAAATGCGGCGTTGCCGCTACGTGCATCGAACATAAGGCTGGAATACTTACGCCGATGATATACCAAGTTTATAAGTCAAAAGATATTCTTCCGTTATTATGAGCATATACCGAGTATAACTATTCTTGGTATAACGATTGAATAACCATAGTTTAATGAATTTTTATAAGTAAGGCTGTAAAAGTTTAGAACTTATTCCTCCGCGATTTCAAAAGCTCTAATTTTTATATAGTTGTTAACATCGTTGGAGCAATAGAAACTACTAAAATAATGATCTTTAACTTCAATTAATTTATCACGTGCTTGATTATAATATTCCAATCCGAAGTTAAACCTTAATTTGACTGGGTCAAGTACCTAAAAACCTTTAAGAGCATTAAATTCGAATTTAATGCCACTTTTATGAAGTTTGATTGGTTAACTTAGTAGGTCTGTTGGTCCTCAAAACCTAGGCCAGAGACCAATAAGTAGACCATCAATGGCTTCATCTTGAAAAACGTTTGTAAACCGCACTGCCAAGGTGGTCAATATTACTATGAAAGTGAAACTACTTTGAAAAAGATACCGGAAATCGTTGCTGAAAGTAATGATATATGTTTCTAAATGTGCATTTGGTGAGGCAAAATCTAATATTAATACACTAAAGCCCACCTAATGGAAACTCTGATAGAAGTTGTCTATCGACTGGTACATGAATGAGCTTTTTTATCCTCAAACTCAGCAAATCTATTTGAGAACAGATATGACTCAATAATATGCAGAATAGAAGATCACCGCTAACCATACCCCAAATGGAGATGTTTGCTAGAATGTAAAATGTTAGGTTTCACTTCGGGATGTGTTTAAAAACGAGTTTAAAAAAAAAAATTTGCATAATTGAAAGAGTACCGTTGCGTAAGGTAAGGCGATTCAATCAGTACTCACTAACTATTTAATTTAAGAAGATATATTAGATTTCTAAAATATAGAGAGCCAACTTGCAGATTTCAAGAAAAAAAATTGATTGACTATATTATAGTAATTTGCTCAAATTATATTTACCTTGCCAATGTTGCATCACGAGTAAACATTCGAATATTATCGGTTGGCGTTCATCAAACCAAAACCAGAAATGGAATGGTAGTTCCCTGGGGATGTCATAACCGAATGCCCGCTTAATTATGTCAATGTAGCAGATCGCAAAGTAACTAATTGATAGTAAAAAATTGCTGCACAAATAGCCTAGAAAATAATAGACTGACAGTAGCTGCGTGAAGTAAACAATTAGATCAAAAGGTTATAAAAACGTCTTGCGTAAACAGTTTTGTTTATTTATTAACTAAACTAAAAGCTTGTTGGATACAGTTTTAGAACAATAGTTTTATGCACAGACAAATCGATACCTATATAGTTCTTATTTCCAAATGTAAATAATTGTTTACTTTATAAAATTATCTCTATGCGTGTTTTTATTAAGCACAACTTCACCTTTTATAATAAAAATGAGTTCTTTAAGAGCACTACTGAGTACGAATTGTTCATCTTTATCAACATTTCCTTCAGGCCACATGGATCTTAGCTCGTCAATTAGATTTTCACATATAGGACGACATGATACCAGCTTATAAGTTTTTAACATTGCTGAAATAAGTAAATTACTTTTATTAAGTTTCTAACTTGGTTTAAATAAGTTCATTATTAAGGTATTCCAAAATTGAAAATTAAACTTTTTATAATCCTAAATAATGGCGGAATATGACATCAAACTGTTCTTTCATGCTATATGTATGGACACCAAGCCTCATACATTAAATAAAACGCCTATGAACTAAGTGTGTGATTGCACTCGTGCACAGACATTTTATGTGTACTTCTATCAGTTATACTCGTCCTATCCTAAATATTTTAACCGAGTTTATACAAAAAACAAATCTAAAATCAGAATGAACTTAATAAAAGTGACCGCATAACACTAGCCTTTATTCTAGATAAAAGGATACGACAACATAGCGATATTATGATCATGTCACTACTTTGACTTGTTTTTTGGTGGGAATTATAATGGATAAATAACTAAGTTGATAACACTGCTATCAGATCCATAATCATTATTCTTTATCATTCGTTCGTCTACGAAAGTACATGTGGAAGTAGTAATATGATATATAAGCATAACTTCGATAAGATGTATTCTATCGCTAGAATCATGGCTAGAGTTGCGGTTGCGCCCCTGGCATAATTGAGAAAATTGTAGAATAACGTCCTACCACTGAGTAGGGAGTGGTGTAAAAGAAAAAAATAATAAATAAAAAGTGTGAAACTTACTCAAGATCATATGGGTCATGCACGGCACGGTACTGAATATGGTGACCGTATCCGCGACGGATACAGCTTGAGCAGTCTTTACAACATAAGTCGTCTCAAGGACCAGAGCCACATTTAACGAAAATAACTCGAAATAGAAATACACATTATACAAGAATCTGGAACACAGTATAACTCTTACACGTAAAAATTTTCTAATATTATAATTGGAAAAGTGTGCTTGTTATTCGTTATTCTACAATCAATAGCAATTAATTAATAAAGCGATGTATATTTTGTACCGTATTATTTAATATCCACTTATCTCAACCTATTACAATTAGTACCAATTAAAAACATTTCTACTCTACAATACTTTTCGAACACCGTCATTTCATTTTACCACCACTTCACTGTTTTCTTAGTCATATTAAATTTGACAGTTTATAATTTATTTGATTATAGTCTCAGCACATGTCCATTCACATTTATAATGCAATGTATATAAAATATATATTTAAACTTTATAAAATATATATTTATATTTAGTACTTATTGTACTATAGCAATAGGATACGACATCTTAGCGATGTTGTGTCAATATTTTGTTTTATTTTACTACTTTAATATTTACATTATTAAAGACGAACGAATAATAAAAATTAACGATGTTTATGAATTTGACAGCAGCTTGACAAAATTAGTAATTCATCCCAAAGTCCACCAAAAGGCATATCAAAGAAGTAAGATGAAACGAAACATTGTCATAATATTCGCTAAGTTGTCGGATCCTATGGCTAGAATCATGGCTAAAAAGTTAGGCGATCGCACCATTGAATGTCGAACAAAATATTTTTCCATATTTCTACATTCAGCTACTTAGACATTCATTTCAATTTATAATTCCACCATTGCATGATGATTAAGGCTGTTATTGCCTGTTAACCATTAAAATTCATATACCTGACAGCCGGTGAATCTTTGCAAAATAAACGGATTCCAACGATTTTGAAGACAACTCTTAGTAGAGTGTATGTATCATCGTAGTCGGATTTACTGTATACCTGAAATAATTATTTAATCTCCCATTAACTCGGGTAAACGTGGCTCTGTGTGAACTCACAGAATAAGATAAGAATATGAAAATTAAAGATGTTTAATTTATGGTAAACTAGCCCGTGGTCCCTAAGGAATATTTTAGCTGGACAATAAGTAGACTCTTTTAATTAACAATAAATATAATTAAGCACAACTAAATGTTGATTCAGGCTTAGTATTATCCGCATACAAAATACAGTTCTTTTTGCGGGAAAGATGAATGATTGATTCGCCGCTAACTGAAAAATCGCGGTCCCAGGCAGACTTCATATAATGGACTTTAATATTACTGAGTTTATATATTAAAAATGTTTTATATATATTCTTGAAACACCGTAGTAATATTATAATGCAATATCCAAATGAATATGCTTTGAACACCTCAGTTCACAGTGCCGTGTCACGTTCTATTTCTAGAATCGAGTCTTATGAGAAATATTTACCTACTGTCATTGTTATTATTGTGTAAGTTAAAAGTTTTAATAATACTAAAAATGACAATTAAATTAATAATAATCAACCTTGCACACTAAACGGAAGTTCCGTACGTACTAACACATACTTCCGTGAGATGTTTGAAGGATATTCCATCAGATTTACACCGCCCATTAGATATTTTAATGTAACTACTGCAATCTATGTATTATTAATAACTGATTAGTATTTTTTTTTAAAGAAAAAGGGTGTCTTTTTCTGTAAGTCGGATAGCTATGCCAAATAAGATAGGACACCGACCACGAAGAAGAAATTTAAGGTTTTCCTCCAGGAAAAGCCTGCTGAAAATATGCATATTTTATTACAATACAAATCACTCGAATTTTCGCAGTATCCATTTTTCTTGTCTAAGTTGTATAACAAAAACAATTGAAAGACGATATTCAAAATGTTTCACATTTTTTAAAAGAAGAACATCATAGAAGCCTGTGGAAAAAGTTTCTTTCGAAAACCTCAAACCATGAAGATTCTATATCAATTCAAGGAACCTATTACAATAAAACGGCAATTTCATACTTTAACCCCTAATATTAATAATTTACATTCTTATCAAAGTATATCTATTTGATTCTAATGAAATAATAACTTACTTTTTCAGATAAACTATGTGTTTTCACGTGATATTTCTTTATAAACGACATCTTTCTCTTACATCAAAATAGGTTGTGGTTTGCAATTTAATCAAATGTAAGCCAATTAAAAGATATTTGTATGCAAGTAAGGCATCTGACAGAGACAAGTTGGATCAGGGTTATTCTGAAAATGTTTTAATTGGCAGTTCACAGTATATTTATATATAGATACATAGATGTGCGTGCAGTTCATTATTGTTATTGTTGAATTAATCAAGTAGGTACTTAAGTTTTCTATTTTTCAAATGCAGATGCTCTTAAAATCAAAATGTTATCATTTTTATTATGACCAACGAAGGCCACATATATTAGTAAAAGACTGGTAAATGATTCAGAGAGAGCCAGAGCGCTTAGTGTAAGTTTTTATGACGTTTACGTTCACTGTCGATCGTGAGCGCGTTAAGATTTTAGTATGGAATCCGGTACAGCACCCCTAGCGGTAACTATCAAGAACTACAAATCTCCATACAAATTCTTAACGCGCTCACTAGTGAACGCGTTAGCGTAAAACTTACACTTACCACTCTGGAGAAGCTTGTCATGATTGACAACACTGAAGGCAAATGTTTAAAGTGGTGGAGTACCACACCGATGGACAGTTACACATACACACAGAAAAAAGGATACGATTCGGAAAGGAAACTAATTTTTGTCTCGTTTTTTTAGTCATAACGTGGTGTTATACAGACTATAGCCTTTTTTTTTTCAATTCGATCTAGTAGTTCATGATATTAGCGCGTTCAACTAAAGCAAACCAATTCTTCATCTTAATAATATTAAAATATAGATTGATTACACATTGATTGCTTATTTTTCTTGAATAAAACTGCATAAAAGCATAAAAAGTACGGAATAAACTGAGGTATAATTAACAATCCGTGTTATTAAATACCTATTAGTTATGCGCTACGATAAAATATTTACCAATATTGACTGCAGTCTTGGATTATTTCAAAAGATATTAATTGCGAACGTTTTTCCTGAAAAATAATTACTCAAGTAGAATATTAAGACCTATTAAAAGTAAGAAATATTAAGAACAAGAATATCAAAGAGAAATAAAACAAGAAAATTATATCCTTTACGCTTTTATTGTATAGACTTAGAAGATTAATGTCAATTAGTAAATAATATAGAAGAAATGGGTCCAGATACAAGTATCTATTTTAGGAAACAATATAATTATTTCCAAGAATTCAAGATACTTGGAAGGCAAAATACTGTAAATCAATTTTATAAAGATTAAATTATAGTCAGCCTGCCCAATTAAGCTACCTTGAAAACCGGCCAAGTCAGAGTTGACTCGTGCACAAAGGGTTCCGTAATATCTATAAAAAAACTCAAAAATCACGTTTGTTCTATGAGAGCTCCCCTTAAATACACTTTATTTTTTTTATTGCTAAAGCGGCAACAAAAATATATCATCTGTGAAATTTTCAACCTACAGACGGACAGCGGAGTCTTAAGAATAGGGCCGTCTTTACGCTTTGGGTAAGGGACCCTAATAAAAACGCATGGCGGTATTCTCGTCATCGTCGAATCTTTGTTACTATTTAAAATGTTGTGACAGCGCTGCGCTCGACGATGTTTTTAACAAAATAGCAATGCAGTTGTTACATGAACGGTATATAAATCGTGATCGCACATTTTTATATTAAGAACATTTCAAAATTGTTATAAGTTACGATGATAATATATTTAAAGACTTCTATTGTACGTATTCAATAGAAGCGTGAAGTACGACCATGAAGATTTGATTATCTGAAAAAGAAAAATAAGTTCATTAAATTACATTTAAGCTGGAAAACGCCCACTGCTGGAGCTCAATAACAGCTTCCAGTCTCCCACTACTTGAATTGGTAACTCTGAAATTGGTTCTTTCTCTCAATTGTCTATCCCAAAACTGCCATTGCCAACGTTACCCGGCAATCCTGACCATCAGAACGACCGTCTAACTTCTCTAACGATATTATAGCGCTATTCAATTTCATTTGACTACTTTGACATGTAATATAATAAAGAAATATGAATGAACAGGATTAGACAGCAGAGCTTCCAGTTAAGTCATAAAAACTGCGGGAAAACTACTATGGGATAAATCCCAGATTTATCCACCAAAATACACTTCGAAGTAGTAAAATGAAATGAAATATTATCATAATATTCGCTTAGATATCGTATCATATGGCTAGAGAGTTAGCTGGTCGCACCACTGATCGTCGGTCCTATAACTTTTGACAATGATAAAAGAAGATATTATTTCACAATAAAAATCACAATAGGTAACGATCAGTATGCTTTTCTGGTCAATTCCTCTAGTAGTTTCAGCTGTCCCTCGAATTTTATATATCGATATATTTATAAGTAAATTAATGAACATTAGATAATATCACACACATTTAAGATGAGCTGAGATCTAAAGCTAGCATTATGGAGTATCTGAGACAACGAAGATACCAAAACACACAAACCTGACTAAGTATATAGATTAGGTCCCACCTAAGAAATTTTTAAACCGCCGTACGAATTACTCTGCTTCGAAGGATTCGATGATTTATAAAAAGAAGCAAGAAACTAGTTTTAGATGTATTCTTAAAAGAAAGAACTTACAGTTGCAAAACTTGCCAGGCAGATGTTTGAAAACCCATAGGTTGTGACGCGAACCTCTTTTTGAGATCTGAAATATAAAACTATTTTAATAAAATTTCTTTTCAACAGTAAAAAAAAGAACGAATTTAAAATATGAATTTTAAATGATGAATTATTTTGACTTGTCACATTTAAATAGATGTTATATTAGATTTTGACATTTATCTGATTGTTAATTAACATTTTCATGTTTATTTTATATTAAAAGAAGTAAAGATCCTGTATTTCTATTGAAAATAATCTATCATTTACCTCCGGTTACAGTAAAGTTATCATAAGTAGCATAGTGCTAATAGACATCTTCAAAATATATTTTAATGTTCTAATTAGGTTATAATAGCATAACAAACAAAGCATACTTTAATACTGAAAAGCATTAATATTAAATACATGATTAAACACGTAAGAAAACCACAGGACTCCGTATGTTGGCATAAATCATTTGATGTACAAATATCAATGAGATTTCAATGCTCGTGTATTGCATTCAATGCTCGTCCGGCCGCTATAAACATATTGAAGGCACAGAATTCATCCCTGTGGTACATAAAACCAATTTAAAATTGATTTTCTTTTGAGACGCAAAGGAGCAGAACCGTGTAAAAATAATCCAATATAGTACCTTATCTCTGTCTCTGTTTGGACCCTCTTCAAAGTGGTTATTTATGAAAAGCGGACATGAACCAAGATGTATTACGTATGTACAAGATCTGTCGTTTTCGGTCAGAAGCCGGAGCGGTGACTTTATGTCACAACATCGATTGTGTTGAGAAATTCGATAGTCAAGCTAACGCAGTAATATTACAATAAATTCTTACCTATGCAATATAATGATCATGGTGCTCTTCGTTATTTTCGATGCCATATACCATCCACTATTATATATGGCGTTCGCAATACCTGTGCTCTAAAAATGAAGTTTATATAAAAGGCATGAAGACTAGATAAAAAAAAAGAAATTATCTTTGGTCCGCCATTTTGATAATAGAATATGTAATTATAATATGTAATTTTTTAGCATTAACTTCAAAAGAAATGGCATAGGTTAAAATTTAGGAGTGCTATATAGTTAATAATGTTGAAAATGTATAAAGATGTGACGTCAAGCGATATTTCAACTTAATCGTCGTAATTTATTGGTCATGCAAAAAATAAAAAAAATACGTGTTTAATATTCTACCTGGCGGACAAATAAACAAAACATACTTATAATCCCTAATCTGTGTAAGTGATAATTAACAAGCATTCAGACAATAGCAAAATTGTCTATTTCACTTATCAATGAAAGTTCGAGAGAAGTTAAAGTGAAAACAATGACTCCATTAATTTATAAATATCGGTTAATTGTAGACATTGTCCGTATATTTGGTTTGACTCATACGTTAGTAAATATGTAAGAGTTCAGTAGTAAATATCATTATAAAAATCAGAGTCAAACTCAATATCGATCATAGAGCTACCGCACCATAAAGATTCAATGAAAACCTTTATTACCTGTTGAAGTCGGTTTAAGTGTAGACTTAATCTCTAAGCTGTGACAACTTTGTGGTTGATCTTGCATTTGACGCTGATATTTTACAAAATAACAGAACGGGCTAGTAACTGTTAAATTTTAATTTAAAAAGGTTATATTGCTTTATATCTGACTTACGGAATTTATCAATTTTTGTCCAAACCAGCATATGAGACCGGTCTGAGCAAGACTGCTTATTAGAAATAACTTATAAGTCACTTCATTATATTTTTCGACCAACTGCAAGCAAAATTTTATAATCTAGAAAACAAATAATTGTTAACTAATCAAGACTATTTGAAAGTGTTTTTTGTAATAACACAACAATTTTATAAATTAAAAATTCAGTTAATTGTTTAAAATTAATTAAATATGGTTGATATTTAATGAAAAAATATTAATAAAAAAATAAAATACCCACCAAGCAATAAAATCCGCAGAAACAAATAATTATTGTGGTGAATAGAAAATTAACAAACAATATGAAATTAAATAAATCTTCTACGTCTTGTGCCAATCTGAAAAACGATAGATTGTAGACAGTGTTATTATTTTTTTAAAATGTACATATGTTTTTACAGATGTTAGCTGATTCCAAAGCATTGGAATTTAAACCCACTGAAAAAATTGTAATTTAAAATGTTTTAAAATTTGCTCTTAGTAATTTTTTTTTTATATAATATAATTAGCTTTTTATAGTAAAACAAAGAAACGAAAATTTGTTAGCAGCAATAATATAAGTGAATAATCCAAAAAGTAAAAGTATATAATAAGGAAAACACAGAACCGACTGCAAACTTTACATTATTATTTATATATATTTTTTAAAGGTTGAAGACGGTTCTGTTTTAATTTAAAAAGAGTGCCTATTCGCCAATTTTTTTGTCATACTGTGTGAGAACGTTGACAGGTAGATATAGGTTTAACAGGATTTCTGTTAGATGGCATGACTGTGTCAATGCGATGTAGGTCATGTCAATATATTATATTGGTACATAATATGTCTACATTATTTTTCTACTTATAGATAAAAAAACAATAAATGATACTTCCGTAGATATAACAATAAAATCTTTGTTTCAATATCACTAGCATTAATCAGATTCAACAATCATATTTTATAGTTTCTGTTTTTCTATCAAACTCTCTATGTAGTGCACATTTCAACGAATTTCCATAGTTTCTTCTTAACAACAAGACTTCAACATTTACGCTTCAAGTATCATAATCACAATTATCTATCAATAGGGCTTCTATCGAAATATTTTTCTTTTAAAGCTTATATTAAATAAAATCGACTGAGAATGAAATCAAAATATATTTAAGATATTTTCATTGAAGTCAACAATTGTGTTGCTAAGCCACTTCAAACCCCCTTGTTTGGGTGCCTGACTACATAACTATTGACGTTTCAGTTTTCAGGGTTTACCGTTCGTTGGCTAGTAAAACTCTTACTTGTAAGGGAGTGCCCTACCCAAATGTAAAGGCAGTATATATACCTAATTAAATCTTCATGTCTCTTTACAATAGATATTAGTTCTCTATGGTGTTTCTCCTCAATTTCATAAATGCTCATTGCTCCTTCTGTATCAGTTGGCTTGCTGTGACTAGCTGCAAGTATTGTTAAATTAATCCATGTATCAAATTAAGAAACAGTATTTATGGAAACCTTTTTGGGAGAAAAATCAGTGCTAAATTTCAATAAATGTTACATTTGGAGTATAGAAGCAAAATGCGATTTTGAATACCGAGGATTTTAATTAGGAGTCTTTCTCATCGTCAGTTGTCATGATGTTGTTTTAATTTTTTTATTTCTTTTCATATCCAGACTTGTGCATACCTAAAACTTCCAAGACATTACTTATTCCGATATTTCAAAAACAGGAAGTTAACGGATAACATCGTTAACGGATCGAAAATAGTTTTCTGCGGATATGTCGAAGTTTTTATGTAAGTACATTCACACATATATTATTATTATAAAGCTTAACATTATCTTTGCCGCTTTCTTTTGGTTGATTTTAAATAATTATGAAACTCCTACTTTGCTAAAACAGTTTTTATTGTGTCTACAGTGAGAACAGTTAATAAATAAAAAACCCACCTAATGGATACTCTGCTATTAGTTGTCTATCGACCGGAACATGGAACATATTATTAATTCTTATGCTCAGAAGATCCAATTGAGTACAGATATGACTCAAAAATATGCAGAAAATAAGATCACCACTGACCATGAATAAAAGGGTTGTGTTTGCTGTAATGTGAAGGATTAAGTTTTACTTCAAGTTTTGTATCTAGGCCGCCTTATAAAATGATATATAAAATTATTTAGTTACTCAAAAAAAAATACTTTTAGTCTGGTGTAATCACAACTGTTTTTTTATTAATTACAAATACCATATCTAGTCCATTATGAAAGTTACTTTTTGTGACTATTAATTAGAATTATACACATCCCTAGCGAAAAACATATTTCCATTGTGTCATTCATTTCTCAATCAATTTGAATCTAATTTGAAAATATTTAGGTTAACAATCAATTGGAGAAATTTAATAATTTCCATGAATTTTGAATGTATGTTCGTTTACGTTATCGAATATTGAAATGTATGTTTACTTTGCCAATTTTGTAGTACGAGTAAAGATTCAAACGCAATCGGTTGTTCACCGTCAAACCATAACCAGAAATGGAATGGTAGCTTTCTGGGAATATCAGCACCAAATGCCCGCCTGGCCACATCGATGTAGCAGACCGCAAAGTAACTGATTGAAAGTAACGTGTTGCTGCAAGTGTAAGCTAAAAAAATACAGAGATTGATTAACGAATTGCAGTCTATTATTTTTTAATTTCAAATAACACACATCCGACGATAGAATTATTTCTTAACACATAAGTTTTCAAAATAGCGGGAGAACTTGCCAGAAAACAAATATTTGCAACTACAAGACCAAACTTGGGTTCATCTGATAATCGAACTTAAAGACTATTGATCTAGCAATTAAATGGTTGTTTTTTTAATGTTTTTACTCCTATTAAAGCTGGTGAGTTTCTTGCTCGTTCTTCTTGTCAGCCAAACGACGTCCTGAACGAGTGGCGGGAAAACATGTTGGACTATTCAAAAATAATTCTAAGAAGCCTATTTGAATAAAGATTTTTTTGACTTTGACTTTAAAGTTGCCAATGAGGAAGAACGGTTTATAACTTCATTGCTTGAAAACGTTAGCATTTTCGTACGTAACTATTTTATATGCTACTAAGAAATCGCTTGCCTGCCTTAGTGAGCTGAAGTTTGAATGTGGGTACTGTTTTGTGAGGTAATTTTACCTTTTAAGACCAGATGAGCTTGTTTTAGAGCATCACGAAGTGTATTGTGTTCAGGTTCACCAACAGTTCCTTCAGGCCACATAGACCTTAGTTCCTCGATTAGATTCTCGAAAACGGGACGACGCAATAACATTTTATAACCTTTTAAAATCGCTGTAAAAATCATTATTTTACTTCTCAGTTATTTAGCGAGCATTCCTTGATTTAGTTTTCTAAAATATGTATTTTATTCGGTGCATCTAATATTTTTTCAACAAATATTTAATTAGCGTCAAGATTTGGCAAAAAAAATCTTAGAAAAGTTTTAAATTTCTTCAACATACTTATTGAAAATAATTTACATTTACCTAGAAGGACATAACTTATGCAAGGCAGGGTGCCGTAGATGGTGAATATGTCTTCGGGTGATTTGGCTGTATTCGCTGTTATGATCACAAATAATATTTCAAGAAACAGAGCAAACATCAAACTCAGCATCACGATATAAACGTACAGATCATAACAAAATCTGAGGAGAAAAGTAAATAAAAGATTTTAATATTTAATTTCATTGCCATCGATTGCAAAGTAAATTATACTATTGTATATTAATTTCAAATTGTTTTATTTATTTGAAATAATGCCTTATATTATCATACCAGCAGCGCGAGAAATGCCTAATAATACTCGTACATCAAATTAGATCTTGCAATTAAACAATCAAACTTAAAGATGTGATTACTGAGATTAAATATAATGTACATGCCTACCTTTTTTAATGAATAAAAAATGCTTTAAGCGTTCCCCGCTGCTTCTCTAGCGATGAGGTTATGTTGGATATCCTCTATGAGTCCATCCAGCGGGTATTCGCTCAATGGATTCACAGAGGCCTCTATAAAACCCTACAGTGTATACGTGGGGGGGGTTACCCCGGAAACCCGAAGTCACACCCATCCTCGTGGTATACCTACCTGGCAATTGGCGTGTCATTACAACCTATACGTATTCCAGCTAGTCTGAATATAAATTTTATAATCCTGTAGGTTTCATCATAATCGCTTTTAGTATATATCTGAAACTATTAAATATTTAAGATATTTAGATAATTGTGAGATTTTATACTAGAAACAACGTAGTTAATTCGCATTTAATAGTATTTTTTGCTGATAATGTGTAAAACTATTATATTTTTATTAGTATTACATAGATTATTGTAATATCAATAAAAATTTAACATGCAATAGCTACGTACATAGTTAAAATTAATAACTTACATTATCAGCTTCTTTTTTCCATTTATCAAAATATTTCTTTAAAAACGACATCTCGCGATAATAACTCCAAAAATACTATTTTCGATTACAACAGAGTAATAATTAATATACATAAATTGTAACAGAGATAAGAAGGTACTATTAATTATATTCTTTATAGGGGTTATTATAATTAATTACATATATTTTAATAAAACTTTCAACTTTGTACACAAAAGAAGAAATTTAGAGATGGGTATTGCTATCAGTTGTGTTTAAATAGACCTTTTGTATTCAGTTTCACAAAAGAATGCATCAACAAATTTGACATTAATTTTTGCAACCCTAAGAATCAGCCGAATATTGATAATACTCATATTGAAGTTATTGCCATCAATTTAAGTATCTATAAATATTTACACTAACTAAAGTCCCTATTTGCTTAATTATTGAAAAAAAATAGATTAACCCTAAACTTAAGCGTAATGTGGATAAAAATTCTTGTTATTTATATTTTTATCCACATTACGCTCAAGTCGTTAGAGGGGAATGGTTATTTACCTACACGCCCACCACTGCTGTTTTATCATTTTTATTATTTTACCGTCATTGTGATATTTCCACTGGATAAATCCATTAGTGGGGGAGAATCCCGCACATCCCCTGTCGTCATTTCTGGTGACAATAATAGAATCGAATTAATCGAAAAATTTCGTCAATATTTCGATAACTTCGATACAATTAAGAAATCCGATATTATTGATATTCCTAATGATAACTAAGGTAAAAAGATAGTGCATATATTTTTATAGCGGTGAAAATATTCAAATGAAGCATTTGACTTTACTAATTAACTTCCGAGGTTTAGTAACATTGCTTTCGTTAGCGAAGATTTATAGAACAAACGAGATTATTATATTAGATTATAAAAAATAATAATAGAAGGAACTCATAAAATTTAAAAGGAAATCGTATCATACATATTACATTAAACACGAGTATTTTAATAGAAAAACAATTAGAGTATAATTAACTAACCATAGCATTATTTAGATGTAAGTAACATTACGATGTTCGAAATATTTTTTCAATCTTTTCACTTTTTATTCTTAATCAGGTTGTGTATTTATTTGATTATTAAACTGTCTGCCGCATCAGGTACCTGTAGAAATTAAGGACTGTTGGTCCTGATGCGGCAATCAGTTATATAATCAAATGAAATCTTATTTCCTTATTAATTAACGCCCATCTTTAAAATTCCATGGTAATACACTTCTATTCCTTTTCAAACTTTACTGGAACATGCATAACATCAATATAGGTTCATCGGATTATGTGTGTAGTACAAGTAAAGTTTGACATAGATCTATTTTGGCACGAAATTTCATTGGTCCTTTATTACCACCGGTACTATTAATACCACTCTGGTTTTGCATGAGTGCAACTTAATATATTGAGCTCATAGTTGGCATGACTTACACAGAATTATAATAAAGTAATACACTAAACCTACCTCGGGAATTACTCGTTTTTTTAATAAGTTTTCGACTTGATGGCGATCAAACAAATAGGAAGTCACGGCTGTTTATAATTGTGAAAAATCGTTCTTAAATTTTTTTATGTTTCTGATGAACATGTTGTTATTCTGAGAATTCACAATTATAGCCTTTATCACACGTCCATAGATGTTTAGCCTCTCCTACATGGGAAAAAGAATTTCTAGAATCTGTCCAGTAGTAAGTATCGGTGCTTGTTCAATGTAAAGCAACAGACCTTTTTTCTCTTTATAATATTAGTATAGCACTCCAGTTTCTTTGGTATCTAAAGTTGATTCTATAATTATTTAGATTAAACTCTCAGTGACAAAAATTAAGACATAAGTGGCATTAGACAGGGCTTCAATAATTTAACAAGCGTTACCAGAAGGATATTTATTGAAAGCTACTCATAACAATAAAATAGGTATAAGAATTATTAAACTAATTTAAACTGTATTGTTAAATAATTCAAGATCTTCAACGTAGGGATCCACCTCCTGTCATGATTCTGGCATGTAACTGAATAAACACAGGGACCAAGTGAATTATTCAAACATTTTTCATACAAATATTTTTCAGTTATGAATGCGAAATTGAACAAATATAATAAACACAATTGTATTATAAAAAACCTTTTTTTCATACCAGTTGGTAGCTCGCACCATTCGACGACTCCAAAAATAAGGGTTGATGACTGGGTAAAATAATCAATTCCATTTAGTCAGTTAGTATTTTATTTTTGCTTCGGTTTAATAAGAAATGACAGATAATAGGCATTAAATTTGAGGAGTGGCCATTCAAAATATCGCCGTTATTTATTGATTACACAAAAGTACATGTTTAATATTCTTTAAAAATTTAGACATTATTAACACACAAGCAAAAATTAGACATTATCCATAAAACCTACCGAAAACTACGATAAGTAACCTACATTTATGTACTATTTTTTCAATGATATTGACCACACTGATGCTTCTTTTATTTTTATTTCATGACGCAGCCGTTTGGCTTTTCGTGGAATTTACATCGAGTGTTTGCAAAATAAAAAAAAACCGTTACCGTTTAAATTTACCGTTTTTAAATAACATTATATTTTTTTTTGTATTTTATAATGTTATTTATAAGTAAGAAATATGTAATGACTACTTAAGAAGTTGAGTGAGTTGAGTATTTTTATAATTAAGGCTGTTGTCTCAGTAATGGTTGGTATTTTGTTGCATTTTGTTCCTTATTAAAAACTTCTATCTGAAAGATATGGTTTGTTTGTTAGTGCATTGAATATAAAATTTCACTCTCCGACAATTTTCATAAAAAGGGATAAAACATTTTTGCTTTATATAAACAATGATTTCAATGAAATTCGCAATGCTTTAGTTTATTAAATAAACCAATTTTTATATGCGAAGTCGCATAAAGTTATATCTCAGTCAAATTCTTTTTTTTTCGCTGGGTAAGCAAAGTAAAATCAAAAAATCTCGCTAGGTGTCTTTCTATTTTACTCGGACAGAGGTTAATGATTTGGAAAGCTGATAAAAGCTCAGCGATTTATGAACTAAGAGGGCCTGATTAAGTTCAGCCAGCTTCTCATGATTGCTACATAAACCCGCAAATTTAGCTGATGAAGGATTTTTTTCCTTTTTTCAGAGCCCGCGCACCGTTAATTCAGCTTCTTGTTGATTTATTTCTGTTGTAAGTGAAACATTGAGTTAAATAGGTATTAGGAAGAGCTTTGAGCTTTTTCAGAAGTTAAGCTTACATTATTAGAGTATATAAATTCTATTAGATCTTCGACTTCTCTGATTTGTAGCTAAAAAGTTTCGCTTTTATATTATTATAGAATAATTTAGTATAGACATAAATTATTTGGGCCGGCTTCGGTTTAGATAAGTTTAATATTATGGAAGAGCCCTTTTCTTAGCTATTATTTATGATGGTATATATATGTATATCATAGTTTCCATCAGTTTGACTTAAAATAGAAATTATTTGAATTTTATCTCTACTGAATTCACAAACACTATCCAAATAATGAATTTTTATTATTAAATATACACTCAGGCATGTTAAGCCGTAAGTCCCGGCTGCAATTGCAGTCGTTAACACCCACCAATCCCCATAAGGCCCTCATGGTGAGTCACGGTTAAGCCTCTCTATTTGATATGATTAGATTTCATCCATAGGATAGGCATGAGCCCCTGCAGTAGGGACGTTAATATGCTGTTATGTGATGACACTCATTGCAGAAGACCTTCATTGCTAACATAATTTTATAGAGGTGTAGACTTCTTATAGTTTTACGCGCATGCATAAATGAAACAACTCGCGTTAGGGAACATGTAGGTGACGTTAAACAGGCAAGAAAAAGAAATCTGCTGTATGTGAACCTGCGTTAAGAGGACCCAACCATTACATGAAAAATGACAACCCAAAAATACATTCGGCTGAACAAAAATTCATCCATATAATGATACGCGAGAGATGAAGTTTCGCATATACCCCCGGCTTGGGATCCAGTAATTAGTCAAATAAAAACTCAATCCAGATCACACATTGCAAAACCAGAAGATACAGTTAAATCAAAGGCAGCAAATCACTTTTTCTTGTCGGAGTTTGTTTCGCCAGTTCTTCTCAGACAAGACTCCTAAAGTTGGAACTGGTGGTAGATTACGGTATTCAGGGGTAAGCAAATAGGTCAAATATAATTTTATAACAATTTGATTTAATTTAATAAAATGTAAACATCGAGATATTTCTTTTTCTATTGTGAATGTGTCCAATAGTATTGGTTTTTGAAAGTAGCTATACTTTTAATTAAAAAGACAATCAACACCTTAGTGTTATGTGAATACGAAATCTCTAAAGAGTCCGAAACGTTATAAAACTGAATACAAACGCAATGAAACCGATTACAAGTTGTTTAATTTATAAATATAGAGGTATTAGGAAGAAGATTTTTGTAAAGGAATAAGATTCCTTAAATTATTTAAACTTTGGTGCGCTTTTTAATGTCACCAGGCTGACAGCCAGTTGCACATACGTCCATTAACATATTCATTTGTTTAAAGCGATATTACCCCACACAAATTTGACATCTATTAGAGATTAAAAGCGTTAATAAACATTAATGGACGTTTGTGCAACTGATCATAAGTCTATAAACTGTGATTTTAATTAATTCAAAAGATGGCGTTATCTGGGAGAGAATGATAAAGCAGAGGCGAAGAAGACATTTTGGTTCTTGATTTTTTGGAATAAAAAGTGAATTATCACTATCGAATAAATAAATGTTAAGGCATTCAATGCCATTCACACATTGTTTTTTTAAGAGCAACACAAAAAATATTAAGTAGAACATTCATATTCTTATTTCTGGTAAAGATGATGAGTTTCTTATACTTATTAACCAAAAGAATAAAGAGTGGTGGCTAAAAAAATTTTGGACGATTCCAACATGCTTTTTATATAATCATATTTGATTAATTTCGCATTCACAATACTATACTGAAAAATATTTATCATGGTCATCAGTCATAGATTCGAACCTCAGGTGGATTTTTCAGCGACCAAGTGGACTTTTTGAACATTTTCATTAAGAATATACTTTGTTTTTGTTTATTTGATATAGGTACTTTGACCCTTGAGGCATAAGTTGCTCATTAGTGCTACTACGAAAATAGGTTAATAATATTCTAGGAAAAGCCATTATTCCTCATTTTATGGAAATAATCCAGGTAAGGCTACACTGTGCTTTGTATGTACACGCGAACTATTCTCGTCGAAGCGAACGCTGTCATTGTCTGTTCAAGAGCTTCCATTGTGTTGCTTTCGACTAGTTATGTACAAATTCCGAACAAGTTACCGAGACATTAGTTTTGCGTATGCAAACTGCATTCAATATCCTCTAGATATTTATTATTACCACAGCCATTACCTTGATGTTTGATCAACTCACTTCAAAACAGGAGGTTACTATTATCTAGCTATCTATACTCATTTGATAAAGAGAAAAGATTTGATTGTTTGTCGGTTGGTTGTTTGCATTTAATGAACTGGTTGCTGGGCCGATTTTAAATTATAATTTACGCAGTCGGAGTCGCGAGAAAACAGCTTGTCATAAGTAAATATTTCATAGACATAGACATAGATAGATCTTCAAATTGTTTTGATAACTCAAATATATATTTTATTATTTAATTTTTTATTATGTTACATGTAAATAATTTGTAACTAAATAATTTATTTTCACTCATGTTTTTATTAAAAATATACAAAACTAAACCAATTTGTTCATATTAGTTCTTGGTTGTGGAATGTCTATTACATGATATTAAATACAATGGAATTTGTTTTGTCCCTTTCCCATTATCTATGGTGCAGCACATCAGTCATGTGTACCAATAAAATTAAAACTCTTTTTCATATCAAAATACAACTCCAATATGAAAATTTTAAATATAAACCGCTTTTCTGTCCGAAACATATTCCGCCATTATACTCACTTTTAATTATGAAATAAGTACACACAGTACGAAGTGTTTAGAATTTCGCCACGTACATAATAAAGATATGTGGTAGCTATATCTAGTAACAAATTATTCCAGAAAGTTCGGCGGAACCGAAGCGGGTACAATAGTTGGAAGTAACTATTTGCATGCAAGAAGACTTAAAGTGGAGCGCTTATAGTGAACAAAACTTGTTAAGTCGACGAAGTGAGCAGCAGCAGAATCAGACGAGCTGATACAATTATAATGCTGTAGTATAAAATCGCATAATTTTCAATATGAATAATCGGAAAAAGTGTTTGTGCGTTTAATGTCCAGAAAGTTTGTGTATAATCTCTCATTTCTAATTTAGTTATATTTTAACCTTATTAATAAGCCATATAATACAATAAGGATGCATAGGTATGCGTGTAAGGATATATGAGCTCAGATAAATCTGCACAAATCTAAATAAAATTGTTTCATAGTTTCGATTTCGGCGAATAGAGTAGAATTCCAACTGACAATTTAAGACACGTAATAAAGAAATTTGATTAACGAAAATTTATATTTACCAAATTAGATGGGCATTCACGGAGCAAACCTGTTAACTGACTAAGGAGGCTTGATTAATATTTCACTCAACAAATATTAAGCCCGAAGCCATTCGGGAAGATGGCTGAACTTAATTAAAAAAACCAACTTAACGAATCCCGTGAAAAATTATAGCTCTACAACCTTTGAGAGATATTCGGACAAAAAGAGTAAGGTAAGTTCAATATAGGATTGTTTGTAAATAAGTATAGAGTATTAATTAAATCAAAATTTACTAAACTTTAATTTCGAAAATAAACTATCCGTTTACTAAATTACATCGCCCTCTGTCGATAGAGGTATCAATTTCACTCTTTAAAATAAATAAAAATAAAAATCTGAGTTTGAATAGAATTTGTTTTAACGTTATTCTATAGACATGTGTAATCAAAGAACTATAATTATACTCCTGTATAATAATTCAGTTTTAACAATATTTCATTCATTTATATTGTTACTATTAATTTGACAATGAAATAATTTTTGTAAATATCTTTACTTCTGTTAGAGCCGTTTAGTTTCTTGCTTGTTCTTCTTATCGGCCAAAAGATATCCTGACCGAGTAGGGAAAACATTTGGTCGATTTAAAAGTATTTTTATGATTTTGACTTCTGAATTTAGCTACATTATATTGAGTATATTCGGTATACGTAGGAGAATGGCCTACGGATTCATTTAATGGGTTAAAACATTTGGATTACGGATAGAAGCCAATCTACATATCTGAATATTATAATAGAAACACAATTTGAATAAAAGCAGAGTTAGGTTTGTATGTTATTAAGGCTTTTTAGCATATCTACTTAACTCTAATGGCATAAAATATGAAGTAATAACATGTGCTCAAAGATCAGTGGAAACCTTAATACCTTTATAGTTATATTTAACTAAAAATCGACTCTCATAAATACTTGTCAGCTAGAAATACATTTTATTGTGAGATTTTTATATGGGTATTTTAGAAATTCTTTCATAAAACTCTGAACAAATACCTTCTTTACTAATAAAAAGGATTAGGAAAACAGGGATAATCCATAATCAGTGGCGTAACTACAGGGTGGCAAGTAGGCAAAATGCCACGGGCCCCCAGCTGGAAGGGGCCCCCGGTCGGAGGAGACTCCTTATTCCTGACATTTATTATTACGCAATTAAAAAAAAATGAATATCCGATGAATTTGCCATGGGTCTCAAAAAGTATAGTTACGCTACTATTCATAATCAATTTATGAAATAACAAATCGAAAATAATTTCAGATTACAAAAGTATTCTTAACATTATGTCCTAAACGTGCGAACATTAGATAGTTAACTTTAGCCGTGTCCAATCTCACCCAGAAACATGTCAAGAAAAAGCAAGTTATCACAAACTCGTCTAACGAGGCGAAAACAGAGAAACTATATTACGAAGTCCAACAAAAGATCGGAATCATAAGGGCTTTGTTATGCCATTTGTATTCAGAGCAAGAGTACGAGTTAACACGGTTAGTTAGGTATGAGGCACAGAGTTATATATGCACACAAAGTGCACTGCTGTGATTGAAAACACTGTACACTCAAAGAAAATACAAACGAGGTTCATGCATGTGATGTATGTGTACCAGCCACTATATGTGAGCCGTATTCATTTTCAGGGTTACATGCCCAAAGGGTAAAAACTAGGACTCCGCTGCTGTCTGTATATCACTACATTTTATCTTATAAACTGTGATAGCTAGCATGTTGAAATTTTCGCAGATGATGTATTTATGTTGACACTATAACAACAAATAAAAAGTCCGATTCGCACTTGTTTAGATTGCTTGGCTGCAAAAGTTTGTTTGCTCCGTTCATTTATATAATAGGAAAAGATTATTAATTTGCTATCCTGTAAAAAATCAGCGTCAAATGCAGCGTTGAGTACTACGATGTCGAATCTTTAGACCTTAAATGAAATAACTATCTTTTGAAATTAGTGTTCCATTGGATATTTAAGACGACGCACGTTGCGTTCGGATTTTATGGCATAACAGCCAAGCTGAACTACTAGTGATACTAAGTTATGAAGGTTACATAGAAAGGAGTTTCGAGTTCTGGCTTTGTCTTCAACCCTGTTACAGATGTTACTCGTAGATGCGAGCAATACAAGGCCATCGGGCGTGAAGCTCACACATACTATATTGTCGCCGCTGTGGTACAAGTGAGATTTCAGATTTTATACAAAAAACAACCAGCCAAGTAAGAGTCGGACTTGCTCACGAAAGATTCTGTACCGTTATAAAAAAATCACGTTTGTTGTTCCCTACAGAGTTTTTTTTTATCAAAATTTTCCTTTACAACTTTTTCAGCTAAACTAAAGTGTATACTCATGACAAATTAGAACTGTCTTATACGAGGGTCAAACTGAAAGTTCTTAGAAAATCAAAAACTGATTACATTAGCCAGTTATTAGTTTTATTATATCTTTTCAAAATATTGTCCATTCACGTCAATACACCGCTGCATGCGATGGAACCACTGGGAAAAGCACTTTGCCCACTCGTCCTTAGGGGTCTCTTCAATGGCATCGCGATACGCAGCCACCGCTTCTTCAGCATTCATAAACCGCTTTCCTTTAAGTTTTTCTTTAATTTTTGGAAATAAATAAAAATCACAAGGCGCGAGGTCGGGGCTATACGGCGGGTGACCCAGTAATTCAACGTTTGATGTCGCCAAATAGTCGATCGTTCGCTTGGCGGTGTGCGACGAGGCGTTGTCGTGGTGAAGGAGGATCCTACTGCGAGGTCGTTTCTCTCGAACTTTTTCCAAGACAAGTGGCAAACAATTGGTAGTGTACCATTCTGCAGAAACTGTTTTTTGATCCTCTAACACAATTGTTGCAAAATGACCTATCCTTCCAAAGAACGAGGCCACCATTTTTTTTCCCGCACTTCGATCTCTCTTCAATTTAGTTGGCAACTCCTCGAAAGGAAACACCCACTGAGCAGATTGTCTTTTGGTTTTAGGATCATAACAGTAAATCCAGCTTTCGTCACCTGTTAGTATGTCGAACACAGCATTTGAGTCACCTCCGTTAAATCTTTCAATCATTTTACGACACCAATCCACACGATGGAGTTTTTGAGCCTCAGTCAAATTATGAGGTATCCACCGGGCGCAAAGCTTCCTGACCGCTAAATGTTCGTGGAGGATTTTGTGCACTTGACTCATACCGATGCCTAAGCTTGTCCGAATCTGTTGATAGGTCACTCTTTTGTCAGTCTCTATCATACGCCGCACAACACAGATGTTATCTTCAGTCGTCGCCGTAGAAGGCCGTCCCTCACGTAAATCATCAGTGAGATTAGTACGACCACGTTTAAACTCATTAAACCAGTTGTAAACAGTCGCACGAGATGGGGCTTCATCGTGAAAGGCCAATCATAGTCTATCATAACTTTCTTGTTGACTTAAACGACATCGAAAGTCATAAAAAATCATTGCACGAAAATTTTCTCGTGTTAAATTCATGATGACGTGACACAGACAATTTTCAATTTGCCGCCAAATCGTAAAACAAATGACAAATGAATGAAATATATACTCAGTAATATTGGCAAAGAGTTATATTTTCAAATTTTAGAATTATTTTTTTATTATATTGTTTATAAGTGGCCAGTTCTAAGAACTTTCAGTTTGACCCTCGTATCAATAATTTTTGAGCTAAACCGGGGATGGACAGATGAACGCACGGATATAGCGAAACAATAAGGGTACCTTGGTTACTATGGACCTTTTTAGGATTCCATAGTGTACACTATCATGTGACTTCAAGTTGGTAACCTTATGGATGTGATATGTTTAGGATGATGAAACGAACATACTTCAGAGCAGAGTTTTTTTGAGTATCTTAGACACGGTTTGGGAATATTCGGATTTTTTATCACTCAATGCTACTCTAAAAATGTTTATCAATTACTAGCGACTTCACCCGCGTGGTACTGTATTATACTTATAAACCTTCCTCTTGAATCACTCTGTATATTAATAGCACTGCATTGAAATCCGTCGTGTACTTCAAAAGATCTCAGAGTACAGACGGCAGGAGGCTACTTTGTTTTATCCGCTTGCATAAATGTAAAAGGGCAAGCGAGTGGTTATACTATGAATGTATGGATAATAGTAATGTGAATGTAATTAGGTTCTATTTCTCATAGTTTTTAAGTCTATGGTCCATACAGTACGGGTGGTATTGTCTTTCAAACGATAGATCTATTCACTGGCTTTGTACTTCACATGTCATACAAAATCAATCTATATCGATATAGAAGAATGAAAGGATTGTAAACACGACTATTTTAATTGGAAGTACTTACTGCTATTGTAAAGTTTGTTTTTACGGAATACGCAGAAATGCTTCAGGTTTATTTAAAATGTACAAACAGAATATTGCTTCAAAGAGAATGCATTGAGAAACTTCTCTCGTTATTGGAAAGGTATAGGAATTTATAGCCAATCAGCCATAATTTTAGTATTCAACTAGACGACTGAAAGAATTAAGTGTTTTATAATATTTAATAAGCTTCTTTAGTTGTCCTGATAGTTAGTTATTTAGTTCGCAGTTTTCAATTGATCTGGAATTTTGAATGCATAATATATTGAACAACAATCCGATATATGCAGGAATCAAGAGCCGCCATGGATTGGAGTATAATAATAATAATAATTAACGTTGTAAATACTAACTGTCAAACGAGGTTAAAAAAGAGATTGTCATAAAAAAACAATAAATTGTGTATATAATATATATTCATAAAAATGCATACGAAACCAACGAAACATTGAAATTTCTGATTAACATAAAAATAGGTTTTATCTAAAATATATCAATACGGAATGGAGCTGATCTGATAACGTAGCTAGAAAATAGCCTGGGACCTAACCCATTGAATAAAGGCTCATTTCATTTATATTGATAAGAACCTTGATCCACGGTAACAGCCAACTTTTAAGTTTGTTTATAAAAAAAAAAATTCATAATATATATTTCAAGATATAGTAGCATAATAGGTTTCTTTTTAATTCATAACTTTATTTTTTTTTAATGTAATATCCAATAAAACTTTGAAACGTTTTCTCTTGGTAGCAAAATAATATTTCCTATTGAAATCGTCACTGAAAGAGCTTCCCTTTCGATGTCTGACTGCTAGCTTGATATTTCAAAAAGCAGAGGTAGGGACGTGGCGTAATATTCTGCAGGAGGCGAAGTTTTTTTTACATTCATTACAAGTTGCAATTTTCAAGTGCAAGTAGAACTTTTAATTTCTTATTAAAGATGGTGGACATTAATGTTTTTCGCATTAAAAACTTTCCTTTTGGTCACATTTCTATTGAAAAAAGTTATGGAAATATGCATTGCTTGAAGAATTATATAGAGTTAAATGAAAATTTTATAACACATTATAATCAACATTAAAAAAAATAAAAATGTTGCAAGAATTGGAACTGATTTTTAGACACCTTAAATAGTAATAAAATAATACTCGACTGAATATTGTTTTGTAGAGATAAATTTTACAGATCTTACAAAATAAATGCCAAGTATTTATTTGAAACAGTATCTGATTTCGTTGTAAAAGACTTTAGCTCTCCTCAGTTAGATAATGGAATGCTTGGTAAAGAAACACGACTGTATCTGTTTAGACGACTCGATTGTAGAATCGATTATCGGCTTCTATTCAGTTTCGAATAAGATTGTGATTTCAAAGTCACAGCATTTTGTGAAGCTTTTCTAGTGATTCCAAATAGGATTTTGCTTTTTCAAAGGTTGTTTCTTATTATGTGAGTTCAATCAGTTCAGTGAAAAAATCTATTTAATCATATTGGATTAAAATGAAATGATGTTGTTGTAAATTTTAGATGAATATTAAAAACATTTCACAACAAACAAAAATAAAACCATTAAAATAATAAAAGAAGCCATTTGTAAAGAATATACTACCTATATACATTCCAATTTTGTGAATCCAAATTACGTGACAAATTTTTTATTATCGCTCCAGTAGTTTCGAGGGCTATTCAATGCAAACAAATAATCTAATATTTCCTCTCTTATTAAAAATTGATTAGATGGCTGATATTGAAGGCGAAAATCATTATTTAAAGTGAGTATCAGCAAGAACAGGGGGCCAATTCTACTAATTTACAACGATCGATCATCAATAGCGTTTCTGTAACGGTTACGTTTCGATTTTTGCTGTAAATTTGCATTCCGCTAACGTAAATTATCAAACGAACGTTTACTAAACTGAAACGTAATCGGAGCCAAATCGCAGCCGAACCAAACAGCTGTCATTAGTGTTACCAGAATAAAATAAATGAAATTATTAGTTAAACGGGAGACGATTAATGATTATTCATTCCTTCATTTTTTTATCATTTCTGTACGTAATGAATCTATTATATTCTTATTCGAACGTTTTAAAATACGGACGAAACACCCGAATATTAGCTACATTAAGAAAGTGCATACCTAAGTGTTAAGCTATAAGGGAAAATACCCAAAATTTTTATCATTATGGGTATTTGACACTATAAAAATAAGTTTCGTACTATTATCATCATGTTAGATAATAATCTAATAAAAGTTTATTTCTTAGAATCTGTAGATTTAAACAATTATATTCATCGAAAATAGAACAGATTCTCATGTAATATATTGACAGTGTGTTTATAATGTATCAAACAACTATTTTAATTAATTAGTTTTCAGAAAATCGCCATATACCCAATTCTAACTTTTATTAAGCACTCAACTTTAAACATGCTTAATATTTAAAGCATAAATCCGATATAATTAAGTCTTTTAATTAACAAAAAAGTCAGATGAAATACTATAAATCCTGGCGTCGACTAAAGATAACGTCAAGCTTAAAGAGTTAAGTTTCAAAATTCAAATGGTGTTGGTTTATTTTATTGTTTATACCGAGTTTTAATTCGCAAAATAAATGTTATTATGTGAGATAAAGTAGCATGAAAGTGAATAATATGATTCCGTAAAATAAAACGGTACCTACATAGGTAGGTCGTGAACAGAAGAGTTTTGACTCATTTTCGGTCACTAACAAACTGTAATAAGTGAGGTATGCAATCAGTCCAAGACTAGGACGAGCATTAATCCAGAGGTGTATACTTTACTTTAAACAACTCCGTTTCAAAAGAATGTACAACAAAAATAATCATTAAATTTATATATTTGTTTGTACTAAAAATTAAATGTTAAAGTTAAATGATGATTGCATATGACTTTAGTAACTTCAATCCATTTAAACAGAATTCATTAAACTTCATTGAATATCATCGGACTTCATTAAACTACATGGATAGTTCATATTGTGACTTTATGGGACTCCATTAGGTTTTCATATAACATTTCCAATTACGGGCATTAGAAATTACATAATAATAATAATATATATATATTTATTTATTTGGGCATTGTTGAATCAACAACCGTAGTAGTCCGTAAAACTTAGGAAAAATGCAAAATTGCACCAAAATTAACTAAAAGTATATTAAAGTTTTTTTTATTCAATAAATGTTACTGCAGTTCTATTACATATAGTGAATTAATCTATTATTTTCCAATCGATGTTTGATTTTCATATTGCAACACCAATTCACTTTTTGTCAATACAAACCACAATGATACAGATAATGTTTTAATTAATCTTTCATTCATTACTTTTTCATTTTACATGTAGAAATTAATTTATTCACTTGACTTTGGCAGAATTGTGTGAAATGCGCAGATATACCATTAATAAAAGAAGAATGAAATTGACAAAATTGAATTGTAAATGACAATTTAATATGGGATATCTACTAAAACAATCCGCATATGTGTATTTTTTTGTAATATTAAACTGTAATAGAAAGTGAAACATTATACTTGAAAATATTATTTACAAAATTAATTTTATAAAATAATTCATACCATGTATTGGCTACGCACGTGAAATTGGCAGAATTATGCGAAAGCCCTTAATAAAAGAAGAAGTTTTCGATTGAAAATAAATATTCATACGTATCAATAACATAGTGAAGAAGATAAACGATAGTCGACTCAAAGTAGACATTTAAGAGAGAATTATTTATGATGAAATGAATCCAATATCTTTCGAAATCTGGCTACACCTACATCTGTACACCGAATCAAGCAAGGCAACATAATATATACTGTGGAAAATCTATACAAGATTAAATTTAAAACAATGTTTGTTATAGAAACCCATTAGAAATGTCATTATTGACTAGATATTATAAGTAAGATCAGAGAAAATTATTAATGATTTGACATATCTTTCACATTAAGTTGTATACAAATTAAATTCTTGTAGTTGCATAGATTTGCTCGCAGCTGTCATCCATGCTGACTATGAGCAAATTAAGTATAAGTTTCAACTGATATAAAAGAACTTACACATATAAATTCCTGCTAAATTGAACAAGAGCTCCTGATTCACAGGCTTATTTTTTTTGTTCTAAATTGTAACCCATCATAGTGTATGACAGTTCTTTGGGTAAAAATTGGTGGTTGGTTTTAACTTTGTGTCAAAAACAGTAGAATATGTATTTTTCATGTAGGTAATACTAATTAGGCTGAACATTTATCTTGCACGCAACTTAATATATGGTTACAGAAAGCCTCATGTTATTTTAAATGTTACATAAAACTGAGCTGCGGCTAAGCTCAATTTTATGTAATTTTTTTAAACTAAAAATAATTCAGAATAAAATCTTATAAACAGTATATTTACCTGTTTAACAATCCTTTAAACATGATGATGATATGATGTAATAATCCTTTATAATATGTAATAAGTGAGTAATAATTATGTCAGAAAAAAATATTCATAATTAAGATTATTATTTGATCATATTTTCTTTTTAATGTTATTGATAAAATTTACACCCCTGTCTTCATAAATTGTTATCTCTCTCTCTCCATCCCATGATTGCCTGGAAGAAATCACTTTAAGCGATAAGGCCGCCAATTGTTATATTATTTTGTTAAACTGTTTTAAATTTGTATACCTATATAACTTGTGTAATGTTAACAATAAAGAATTTTCTATTCTATTCTCTATAATGGTATTATTAATATAGATTTGGTGAACTTCCTAAACATAAATGAGCATATGCTCACTAGTAATGCAAGTAATTCTTAAATTCACAAAACCTGCTGATTATCTGGTAGTTAAATTGGTTTTAGCAGACGCCCAGACTGCGAGTGTTTATGGGTTTAAATCCCACCTCAAGCACTAATTGCTTGAAGTGGGTTTTTTAATTATTTTCCTTTAAGATAATTATCGATATAGTATTGCAAATGCAAAAGTGATCAGAAAAAATAATGATAAATTAATTAATTTGTAAACAAGGACTTTTTCAGTGCCATTTTTATTGGAATTTCACACATGCTTGAAAATACACACTTAAGTTTTCCTGTAAAAATACTACAATAGTTTACTTTTTTCAATACAAAATATTCAAAAATTCATGTTTTTATAATCATAGATAAGTTTACTTAAAGCCAAAAGCCCCTACAATCTAATAATGATTTTTACAATGTTCCTATTTACAATGATTGTTTATAATTATGTAAAGTTTTAACAGAAATATAATTTTTCAATTTTAATTTACATTACATGCCTCAACTAGGTGGACCTTATTTATGTTAAGAATCTACATAATATGAATTCAACATTTCAAATTCATAGAGGAATGAAAACCTATTAATTTATCTATAAAATGTAAGTTTTTAATAAAAAATAATAATTTAAGATTAATAATCAAGATATAATTTATTTTATTTTTAAAGTCTGCCAACATTTTTACATATCAATAAGCAACCACAAAATTACAGAACTATCTATAACAAATAGATGAAATGGTGTACATAAAAAGTTTATTAAACATATGCATGCACTATCACACTTGTTTATCTAGCTCCATAGTTTTCGATTTCATTTTTTTTCTAATCATTTTACATAATTTATATCACATGGATTGCTATGTTCTCATGAGGTAGATGAGGAATCTGGTGTTTGATACCCAGATTTTGTATATTTACTTCAGACGTCAGGGTGCTCATTGAAAGTATCCTTGTATCTTTGTGAAATAAATAATATTGGATAGAAAATTTTATATGCTTGAAGTGCTAGACAGTTAAAGATTAAAATTTTTTGGTACCTTAATATAAGGTATTTTTATAAATAATTAATGATAAAGCAAACATATAAATGGATTTACACAACTTATTATGTTCTTTACAGTCTATTGATAACTCACTCACAAACTCTTAAAATGTAGGAATTAAAAGTCACAGTGGATTGGAGTATTTAATATATTTCATGTTGTAAATACATAAAAGTCAGATGAGAGTAAAGAAGAGAGTGACATAAAAACAATAAACAGTGTATAAAATACTAATTCAAAAAGGTATACGAAAAGATGCCAGTGTCTGATTAATATAGAAAAAGGTTTTATCTATACCTCCCCGTAATCAGGACACTTATGTACACCCTTTATGTAAACACACTGTATGTACAAAAACACTATAATATCAAAAGTACCTTAACATGATGCCCTAACCTAATTAACCTAATAACACAAAACAAATAACACTAAACTAATCCTAAATTAGTTAGGCACATATAGTGTCTCAGCTTAGGCAGTGGCTTTGTGAGAATGTCTGCTGTTCGGTGAGCTGATGGTATGAATGACACGTTGACTTGTTTAGTGGATATAGACTCACAAACAAAATGATGTCTAATTTCAATATGTTTTGTGCGGGCATGATGCATGTTGTTTTTTGTTAATTTGATGGCACTTTGATTGTCACAATTAATGGTGATGGGTGACGAAAAGCAAAAGATGTCGCTTAGTAATGAGCGAATGTAGATGGCTTCCTTACAGGCTTCACTTAGAGCCATGTACTCAGCTTCTGTTGTTGATGTTGCAACGGTTCTCTGTTTACGTGATTCCCATGACACTGCCGAACCACACATATGGAAAACATATCCTGTATAGGATCGTCTGTCCACCAGATTACCACCATGATCGGCATCAGCAAATCCGATTAGATCACCACTACTGTTATAGGTCAGTTTCCTATTTTTTATAGCCTTCAGGTACCGATGAACACGTTTCGCAGCTCTCCAATGTACCGAGATAAAACTTCTTCTATACAAACACTACAAATACCTATGTTTGCCGAAGTTACTTTTGTAGGGCAAAATGTTTTTAATTATCAATTCTGAAGATGGATCAAGGTATTTTATTTCACTCAGCAATTGGGGGTACCTAATTGCACCTCTTAAAATTATAAATAATATAAATTGTTTCACATCTATCATTAAACGCTAACTATCGATCGTCAAAAAGTAGAAATTTGCAACTTTTTAGAAATCGTTAATTTTGACAGATGAAACGTTCGGATTTAGTAACGTTTCAGTAGCGTTTTGATCCAACGAAGTGTCAAAATTTTAGTGGAATAAGGGCCGACGGGCCGACGATCGACTCAAGTATATGGACGTAGTTATGCAAACCAGCCACATGATGTCAGTTTTGAGAAAAATGGGTTTCTTGTTTTTAGTAATAATTGTTTGTAGAATATATTTTATTTTATTTATTTATCAAGAAATTTTGTGAATTTACAACATTTGAGTTTAATTGCAACACTTTTAGGCTTCTCTGCACATAATTCGATTTTGACAGATTTGTGGGTTGGTTCCGGTTTGCATAACTACATCTGTATAGTTCTATGTTCGATTGAGCGAGTAGAATACCGTTTACAGTTTCTGTTGATCGATAGTTAGCTAAACTAAAATAGAACCGGAACTGTAGCGTTTGACGCCATTTTGACACCGAGTAGAATAGGAAAACCACTAAAAGTTGTAGTTTCGTTCGGTTTCGTTCCGTTTTCGATTCGATTTAAACAAAATTTATTTAGTAGAATTGGCCCCCAGATGTTGTACTATCAAAATCGACATTTGATATATCAAAGTCTGTTCGTTGTTTCGTAGTCTGTCTGTCTAATTTGGGAATTTGTCGATCTTTAGTAGTTGACTATGTTATCGAAAATTGGTATTAAGAATTCAAGTCTTAAATCGGCGATGACGTCACTACTAGCAGTAGTTTGTATTTTCAACATTAACGAATTAATCAGAAATTATACTAAGAATATTCTATACCTGTGACTTTGTTTTTATTAAATCAATAAACTAAAGAATTTGTATGTTTAAGTTTGTGTTTTACTATGTGGCCTTGTTCAATTTTCGTTTGTCTTTTAGTAGCTCATTTAATTGAGCTACTAAAATACAAACGAATATTTACGAACCAAAAAGGCTTTCCTTTAATATTATGGTCAATAGGTCACCTTTTACCAAATAGCTTACTACGAATATAAGCTATTTTATAATGATGACAATTCTCACGTTGTGACATTAAAATAAATCAACTAATAACTTTTGAGTAAAAACACCATATGATGTACCAAATGACAGACCACCACACCGGAATGCACTATATGACCAAAGGATGTCCGTAAGGCAAACTTGCGTAATTACATCGACTTTGATTTGGTTGACATTGGATTCAACCAAAGTGCAAAATAAATGAATCCAACGTCAATCAATCGAGGTTAATATTAACGCGGTAAGTCTACGTTATGATAGGTAATTCACCGGCAGACCTTAGCGTGAATGGAACATCAGCAATATTGTTTTTTATTTTTTATTAAATCATACAAAGAAAATTCAATTCAAATTAAAATAGAAATTTCGAATTTCCGATAATTCATTGTCTTCTTCGCATTTTCTAGATTAGAATGTACAATGTACTGCGCGTTATACATTCCAACCATGTTCGGAATACAAAGCTAGAATGATCAAGGTCCTATATGATATATTTGACCGTTTTGATACATGGGCCGCTAGGGACGTACATCGCCGCTCCATGCACGTTTGTGTAACAATTTATTTTAGTTTGAACAGTTCAAGCGTCAAAAGGCTTTGTTTGCGCAATTTTCTTTGAGGGAAACCTCAGGGAGTTTGATATTCTATCAAAATACAAATACCTACTATTGTGTATTTCAGGAATCCATGCGTCTATTTTCTAAATTTCGATGCATATTTTCATTAGCGTCAGTATTATAATTTAGGTATAAAAATATTTATTTTTTACAATGATATATATTTTTTGTATTTACATCTTTGGCCCATCCTCTCCTGTAGTTTGCCATACGGCAGGGATAATGTGTGGAGCATTTTAATAGGGAAAATGCCTATGATATTAGAAAAAGTTATAGCAAGGGTGACCAGAAATTTGATATTTCAATCTCTTTCGTGCTTGAAAGGCATTTTGATCAGAGGCACACGTCTGTAGTAACATCCAACAGCTCACATTAGGCCTGAGTGGTAGGTTTCAGCCTATTGTCCCTTTTCGATTCGATTTATTATGCACAGGGAAGGCCTGTGCATAGCCCCACTGCAGGGAGTGAGTACATTAATAAGCTTATGACATGATTATTTTGCAATAATTAATATTATATGGTTACAAGTCTCTAAAATTCAAAATGTTATTTATAGTAACGTAAAACTTATTTTTTGACTAAATTAATCTCATAATCAGCCAGTTTCACAAGCTTCCATTAAAATTTTCATTAGTTTAAAGTGTCATTATTCATACAAGTTTGACATTCATTAGAGCTTAGAGGCGTCATTAAATCTTAATGGACGTTTGTGTAACTTGCCGTATGTCTGTTTTAAAGGGCGTCTTAATAATTCCGATTTCGCAGTGATAACCCTAAATCTCTAAAAAGTCTTTAATACTATTAATACGAATGAAGTATACACAACATTTTGATTGTGTATTTGAAAACTGTATACTGTATAAAAATGTAGTGTTGTGTTAAAAAATCAATACATACGTACTACACAAAAATTTTGCAAACATGTACTAAAGATGATTTATTTTACTACAAAGAACCGAAATTCACATGTATTACTGTTTATATAAGCACCTTTTTCTCTTCATTAGAACACACAGAGCAGAAATATAACCTGCAGCTGGTGCGAATTAAGACTTATTCGCATCATAATGAAAAGTAATACGAAATCTCTGATTAAAGCCTCTCCTCACTGTGATGTGAGAATCGGCGGATGGAAAAAGGAAAATTTTATTAGAACGAACCTGCTTTTTTATTCAACGGTTTTTTTTTATTTACTGAAATGTAAAATATTCAAAGATATTTTGTGGCTGTAAAAAGTGACTGTTTGTAAATATTATTTACGACTCTAAACTATGTCTGGGAGACTAAAGCTAAATTTTATTTTAATAATGCTTGGTTATATAAATAATTTTAAGTTTAATTAACAAGTTAACTTTATAAGGTAGAATCACAAAGAATTTTGTTAATACGGCCACGTCTCCGTTGGCCTTAGTACCCGTACCTATTATGTTATTTAGTATTTTAGTGTTCTGTTTATTTACGTGTGTAATATTCCAATTCATCTCCAGACTCCAATCGAAAACTCATTAATCAATTTATGCTGTACGTTAATGGACAGTATTAAAAGATTAGCTGAAACGTTATAGTTTTAACTGATTTAAATACAACTTATTACATATTAAGACTTCTATAAAGCCAATGCATCAAAACATTTCAAATTCTAATAATATGTTTATAATTTATAGTTGAGTGCTTTCAAAATGTTATTTATTACTTTATTCGATTTAAAATAAAAATAGTTTTAGTTTGACTTTGCTTAATTCATTACGTTATAAAACAAAACCTTACTGGAGTCACTCACGGCATTTACTTACTAGTGTCACTTAGTAAAAAACCTCTTTCCTTCAATTGTCTTACGATGTCGTCACACTCTATTGATTTATATTTAGTCATTTTATCACCATTTTATTTTAAGAAATTAATTAATAAAATAGCAAAATTTAATAAAAAGAAGCAGTAATCTAAAAATGTTAAAATATAATCCTTAATCGCGGCAATATTATAAAACGTACTTGGATCAATAAAGTATTTAATGCATATAACTATTATAAGACTGCAAATCTGAATTAACTGGGAATCTGATATTATAATACTATGATCCACTTAGTGAGTACATTACTATATAGCACTGTCTCATTGTGCTCAATTTACTAATGTCACAGTTCAGGAAAATGATAAAAGCGGAGTAATATCATTTGCCATTTCCAAAAGATTACCGTAGTTATTTGATTCTGTTAGTGATTTCAAGAAGTACTTTTGTTTTCGACATCACTATGAAGTTTTATTGTAAGAGTCGAAAATTTTCGAACAACTCCATAGAAAACATCAATTTTTTTTTTACTTTTTTAAATGAATAATGGTACGGAACACAAATTAACGGTTTTTTTTATTATTTATTAGATAATATGAGATAGATTTCTCTGATTTCAAATTAAGTAGGTAAATCACTTGTGTCACTAAAAACTATGAAGTTACCATAATACCCAGACCCCACACAGTATAGAAAAAATCATTTTGTATATTGTGTCCCGACCGGGAATCTAATCTGAGACCCCCGAGATTGCGAAAACTTGAAATTGGCGTATGAGCCACTCGGTCAAGGAAGTCGGTTTACCATGTAATATTTTAAAATAATACTACAAAGCCATTAATATTCTCCAATATCTCAACAAATACAGTTTAGCACGCTGAGTTAACTACAACTCGTTCATCACCGCTAAGCTATTTCCTAAGTAATGTAACTTATAGTATACTCATGACTCTCTAAACAAAGTCTTGAGACCTGTACAAAGAAACGCGAATGGTTGCCTCATTTAGCAATACATAGATTGCTTAATACGAAATAGTGATACAAAACCAAGAACCATTCGCAGCATTGAACTCGAAATTACGGTACAAGTCGTGCGGAATACGTATCAAATACTGAACATTGAGTAAGAGATCACAGTTAATCTAAAATAATATCCCCTTATTGCTTTAGTGTATACAATTTATTGGTGTATAAAGCAGTGTGTGTAGTTTTATCAAAGATCATAAACTCGTCGAATGGAGGGTCGAGGTTTGGGCTAAGTGAAAATATGAGCGCCCGAGGGAACAACTTGGCGAAAAAACAGTACAATAGGAAGTATGAAAACATCGCTTTGAATGGAGCTGGTATTTGTAGGAGCATATTAATCTTATGATTGTACGCTTAAATACGACGTTCTGTTATAAAAAAAAATATTTTAAATATTTTGTACTTACCATTCTTTAAGAACCTCTTTTGCTAAGCTAAGCTAAGAAGAATCATATCAGCAGAGCGATTCCGTAAAATTCAAAAACAGAATTTACTCATGTGCCCGAATTCTCGTCATTTACTGTAGAAATTGTATTGATTCCATTTTTTTGATAAAAAATCACAACACAATCACAACAAGATTGATCGATTACACGTGTCTGAGATATTCTATCCCTATGTCATGTCAAAACTCACTTCACTTATGCCACGAAACGTTAATACCAATTGAAGGTTAAATGAAAGTCGTTTTCGAAATAAATTCGTACACCTGAGTCAATTCGAATACGGGTTCAGATTTTTACAGAATCGCAGGCAAAGAGTACTATCGCTACTCTCGGCTGCTGACATTTACATACGCCTATATTATTATCAATGGCAATGTTACATTCAAGAGACAAAATAATACTAGGTTTAGTCTAGCATAGTATATAGGTATTAAATAATTATCCATTATATAATAGCCTATACTTTAATTTTAGTAATTATAAATTATTCTCAAGTTATATTTTTGTTTCTAACTAAAGATTCATTGATTTCTCTGTTTAAAATAAAATAGGGCAAATAAATAGCTTTTGTTAAATTTATCGCTGGTACTTAGCAGCACAAGATCTTTCGTCGAAGATTTTCGAAGGGGTGACGTAATTATAGGACTGTCACATTAGTGTTAAGAGCCGCAGATAAAATGATATTAAGTTTGTATAGAAGAGTCCTCTTTTCAATTTCACTTGAAATATCAAGTGAAATTGAAGGGCACTCTATATTAAAAAAAAGACCAAATAAAACTATTCATCGTTTTTACTTAGCAACGACTGGATATCATAACTTACCTAAACAATTTTATTTCGACATTCAACGTCCTGTTTTTTTGTGGAAATAAACAATGTAGCAAATAAAGGATTGTGGAGTAAACGTATAAAGTATTTTATTAATAAAAATAATATAATCCTTAATGACAGAGAAAATTTTAAAACAAAGATAATAAACAAAACAATAACATAGCAACCAAAATCATTTCTCTATGACTGGACGTATCGGTATTCAACCTTTATTTTTAACACGCCCCCTGAATACCCATACGTCTTAAACAGTACTCAAACTTTGGTCTTGGCAGACCTTTTGTGAGAGCATCAGCTGGCATGGAATTTGTTTCCAAATAAGTGATGAAAATCTCTTTAGATTCCACTAGTTCTCTCACAAAATGGTATTTGATGTTAATGTGTTTCGATCTTCTACCTACAGCATTAGAATAAATCAATTTTGCAGCACTTTGACTATCACTAAACAATTCTACTGACACTTAAACACCAGTTAATTCTTCATATAAACCTTTCACAGATATAATATGTTTAGCAGCCTCGCAAGCAGTGATATACTCAGCTTCTGCTGAGCTTAATGCAACGCATCGCTGTTTACGTGCCTGCCATGCTATTACAGCGCCACCTAAAACAAGCATATATCCCGTAAACGAATGACCATCTTCATTTTTACCCCAATCTGCATCACAAAAAGCACATAACGGTTTTCCAGTTTTCTTATATATTAAAACATTATTCATTGTGCCTTTGACGTACCGTAAAACACGTTTTAATGCTGACATATGAGTTGTGTTCCAGAAGTTGTTGAATTGACTGAGATAACTTACAACAAAAGCAATATCTGGTCTTGTACCCAAAGCAAGATACATCAAGGACCCAATGATTTCTTGATAGCTGGGATCATGATTTATGTCACCCTTTTCTAACTTCAAATTCATTGCCAATGGTGTCGCAACAGGTTTGCAATCTTCCATACCAAATCGTTCTAATATCTTTTTAGCAAAATTAGTCTGATTCAAATGAATTTCTTTCAAGTTTTCTGATTTCATGATTTGCATACCCAGACATTCTTTAGCCTCACCCAAATCCTTAATCTTGAAACCTAATCTTATGTGATCCTTAACTTGATCAACAACTTGTTGTGAACTGCCAAAAATATAAAAATCGTCTACGTACAGAGCAATAGCTGTAAAATTATTCTTACTTCTTTTAATATATACACAAGAATCATAATTTGACCTCTTGAAGCCGAACTTAACAATGTGAGCATCTACTTTGACATTCCAGCATCGAGCTGCTTGCTTCAATCCATATATGGCTTTCTTGAGCTTACATACCTTTTGCTCATTTCCCTTCTTTACAAAGGTTTCTGGTTGCTCCATGTAAAGATCTTCCTCGAGGTCACCATTTAAGAAGGCTGTAGTAACATCAATATGATGTACCTTGAGGTCTTTCTCAACAGATAAAGCAAACAGCATCCTGATTGACGAAAGCTTGACTACTGGTGCAAAGGTTTCGAAATAATCTTCTCCCCATTTTTGGGAATAACCCTTGGCAACTAATCTCGCCTTATGTCGCTGAACTACACCATCCGCTCCTATTTTGAGTTTAAATAACCACTTACATTTAACCACATTAGTCCCACAAGGACGGTCAACTAAATTCCAAGTGCCATTCTCTATAAGGGAATTATATTCTTCTTCCATTGCTTTCCTCCACAGCGTCTTATCTGAGCGCTTCATTGCATCCTTGACAGAAACAGGATCTCCATTAGTTGAGACTAGAAAATTGTATTCCATATCATCATATCTCTTTGGAGTACGTATTCGTAAGGGATATCTTCTATTTGGCGAAACTTCACTAGTTTCTTCTATTTCAGAATCTTGTTGACTACTCATTTCGTCTTGAGCTTCAAAAGTATCTGACCGTATATAACTTATGCCTTGACTTTCTGTTTCTGATCTTATTACCTCTCCGACTTCATCATCACAGACGTTGGTAGCAGAAGACACTCTGTCCTCTTCGCGATAATCCCAATAAAGTCCTCCTTGGGCAACTTCTTTCTCGGCTTGAGAAACTTCTTTTGTACATTTATCAGATGTAGGCTGCTTGATAACTTCCTCAGGTTTGAGATCACTGACCGAGGGATTTTGTAACTTTTCATTAAAGACTGCATCTCGACTGATGATAATCCTTTTTGGATTATTTAAATCAATAAATCTGTAGGCTTTCTGTGCTTCACTGTATCCCGTAAAAATTAATTCGCGAGTCTTGGCATCAAACTTCTTTCTACTGCCATCCTTCACTAGGACTTGTGCAATAGATCCAAAAACTTTCAGATACGATAAATCTACTTGTTGACCTAACCACATCTCTTCAGGAACCTTGTCTTTTAAAGCCATTGTTGGGGATCGATTTTTCAAATAAACGGCTGTGTTGACAGCTTCACCCCAGAACTTTTTATTTAGACCACTGTCATGAAGCATACAACGTGCTTTCTCTGTGATCGTTCTAATAGTCCTCTCAGCTACTCCGTTTTGAGTATGTGGAACAGATGTCTGATGCTGAATTCCATATTTCTTTAAAAAAGATTGAAATTCCTTATTGGTATACTCTGTACCATTATCAGATCTAAATTTTTTAATTTTTTTTGAAGTTTGATTTTCCACAAAAGCTTTAAAATCACGAAAACATTTGAATACTTCTTTCTTCGATGTCAACATATAACAGAAAACTTTTCTACTGTAGTCGTCAACAAAGATCAGAAAATATTTTGCACCTCCCCATGACTCTGTTTCAATTGGACCGGCAACATCACTATGTACTAGCTCAAGCAAATCGTTTGCTCGCTTACATTTCTTTCGATGTGGAAATTTCTTTGCACACTGCTTTCCCTGGCTGCAGGCCACACAATGAACTTTGTTATCAACCTTCCCAAAATTAATATCCTTAATCATACCTTTTAGTTTGTTCATCTGAGGATAAGATAAATGACCTAACCTCCTGTGCCACAACTCATAGTCATCCTGACTACGACTGCTATCACCTAAAAGAACTGTCGGAAACTTGTCATTATCCGGACCTAATACATATAACCCGTTTTTGCGTGGTGCTGTAAAAAGAGGTTTACCTATAACATTAACAGTATCATTAAAAACTTTACAACACTTTTTATCAAAAATAATAACCTTACCACTTTCAGCAATCTTGCTTACTGAAATCAAATTAGTTAATAACTCAGGGATAAGTAATACATTACTCATTTTCACATCTGTGGTACGTCCCTCGTGATTAATCTTCAAATCAACAGTTCCTTGTTTGTTTGAAACAATTTTGTCTTTATTTGCACAAGTAATAAATTTTGCACAAGATTTTTCTGGTTTCAAAATGTGTTCATTTGATGTCACGTGGGACGTAGCACCAGAATCTATAACCCATCTATCATTACTTTCATAATTACTAGTTAAAAAGGTTACAAACTCCTCAGAGTTGTCATTTGCAAGACAAGATTTCGGCTGAACATCAATATTATTTTTCAATTTTTTACATTGAGACTTATAATGCCCTTTCTTTTTACAGCAATAACAAATTATAGGTTTTTGTATTTTCTTTTTGTCATTAGAACTCGACACTAGTACCGATTCGACCTTGTTTTCATTCATCCCACTATACGTTGGTTGACTTTGTCGCTGCCCTTCTTTAAGTATTGCGGCGATTACGGTCTCAGACGAAATTTTTGTTCCTGAATGTTCCAAAGCCATCATTAGCGGATTATACGAATCTGTCAAACTAGCTAACATTTTATACTTAGAAATTCATCATCCAAACCAGCTTTAATCGTTACGAGTGCTTGATGTGTCGCTTGGATATCTGTAACGTACGCTTCCATACTAGGGTAGCTCTCTAGTTTCACGCTGAACAATTTTCTAAGTAATGTTAATCGATGCACCAAACCTGCATCCGCATATGCTCTCTTTAATGCTTACCTAGTTTCTTTAGCATTTTTTGCTTCAGCAATTAGTGGGTAAATTTTCTCCTCAACGCTAAGGCATATTTTGGCCCGTGTAAAGCACGGGCCAAACGCTTCTGCATCACGCTTCTGATTGTCTGCTGTCAAAACAATATTTTCTTCCTCTACGCAATTCCATAAATCATGTTCCACTAGGATCATTTGCACATCGAATGACCATGTTCCATAGTTGGAATGGCCTTTTAGTTTTGTTATGACTGACTCTTTCTGCATGATTCTAACGTTTTATTCACTCCACTTTCCTGAAAAACTACATAGGGCCTGGGCCCATAACCTGTTTTTTTTGTGGAAATAAACAATGTAGCAAATAAAGGATTATGGAGTAAACGTATAAAGTATTTTATTAATAAAAATAATATAATCCTTAATGACAGAGAAAATTTTAAAACAAAGATAATAAACAAAACAATAACATAGCAACCAAAATCATTTCTCTATGACTGGACGTATCGGTATTCAACCTTTATTTTTAACATCCTAAATAGCGGAGGATGAGTAATTTTTGCGAACATGAAAATATTCAAACTTAACCCAAACGTAATCATATCCTTTTGTCGTGTGTAAGGACTTGCACCCCGGTGCTCCGTAAGATAAATTGGTACCTTCTCACCAACCATGCCAATATGTGTAGTGTTAAGATGGTTGGACTTTGACGACATGTTAAATCTCTTATAGGATGATAATAGATGATCTCGTTGTCGTTCCGTTGGCAAACTTATAATAACATTACGCGGTCGTTTAGACTCCGAATCAAGCTTAGCCACCCTGTGCTCTGCGCGCATGTCAGTGTCGCTAATAGGAGCCTTTATCACGTCGCAGACTTTCTTCACTATGGCTGGAAGGTTCTCGTTGTTCATTTCTGGTAACATTTGCATTTCCACGTTATGACTTCTAGAAATTTTTTCTAATGTCACTAATCTCCGTTTGAGAAAATCCGTGGTTGCCGTGAATTAAACCTTTAAATTGTCGATGGCACTCTTGATCTCTTTTTGATAGAATAATTGATATCATTGATAATTGATGATCTCAATATATCTTGTTTGGAAACCAGTAAATTGCCGAATCGCTCGTAGGAGATTGCACTCAAGGCATCTACGCCTGTTGCCTCCTTATAAGCCAGTGAGGAATTCGCAAGAGACTGCGATTGCGATGTAGTAATCGTAAATACATGATCATTACCTGCATCAGTATTTTTATTCAATTGTATATCATCGCAAGACATATCAGTTGTTTCTAAGAGCACCTCAAATAGATTGCGAACGGGGGTACTCTCGAGTCTTCGTCTAGTAATATTGATACACAAGTGACATTTCCATGAAAGCTTGAGTTCATCTAAGTGGTCTATGTAAAAGGAGTTGTTCATGCCAATACAAGCGTGGTGAAATAAGCCTTTACAAGCTATACAAATAAGCTTTTTTTTATAATTTACACGGGTTTTACAAGCCAAGCAATTCATCATATCAGCATAGAGACAACTATAATGCTATGAAATCCAATCAGCAAGTACTTTCGATATTGCCTGCTATTATGAGGAAAGGTGTTCTTTCTTGATCCGTCGGCATGCCAGTAAAATATAAAAAACGCAATCACAATAAACACAAGGGCGCAACTCCCTTGCAAGCGATGTGACGCCACGCAATTGGGATTACCTACTGAGCGACCGAGCGGTAACCAGTTTTATGTGAACGATTAAACACTGGTACTTGAACGTTGCACTAATATTTTGAAATTGATATGCTGAGTATATGGAAACTATAGCACCTTTTATGCGCAATAATTGTACAGTTTTATAGCTTAGAATAATGGCTTCAATATGATATAGAACTCTAAGTCCATTAAAATGTTTGTTTATGGTTAAAATTTAATAAGCGCGGAGCTACTAAGTAACGATGTTTACGTATAGGTAACCACGAAAAATTGTATTACAATGTTAATAGTGACATCTATTGTAATGGCTATCTTATACATCTCAAAAATTACGGATCAATAGATTTAAAATTATTTAAATTAACTACCCATAAGCTATCTGGAGGATAAACGCTTTAAAATTCTTTATGGCTAACATGCACAAGTCAAATGAAATCGTTCTTTAGAACCAAGTCAGCTTATTTTCGTACTATGAACGTTTTTACCTTAATTCCATGCTCAATCCGCTTAAGGGAATGGAATAAATATGGCATATCAATAACTTTTCTAAATCTATGTAAAACCTGCGAACATTGTACGTAGGTAGTGCTATACTGGCAACAGAGAAGCGGCTATAAGCCGTCAATTCCTGACGCTATCTCCACTGTAAAGACTTCACGGTTCGGGGGTGGTAATACGAAAATACGAGCAAGTAACTCGTGCTTACTCGCAAATAATGTGTGTGTCTTACTGAATTCGTAATAAATCTATCGATCTTGATTTGGTCCGAAAGTATAGTAGAAATAGTAGAAAGTATAGTATATTATATATTATTCTATATATACGTATTATATTATTAAACTATACCTAAATCTTTATATAGTTAAGGACTGATTTTAAGACAAAGTTGGGTTTAAGTTAAGAATTTTATTTAATTTATTGTGTTTAATTGCATTTCTTATTCTGGAACTTTCTTGTGAAAATAGTATCTATTCAGTTGCACAGAATATTAGAACGTAACATAACATGAGGTATTTCTATGCATAATGATATTAAAGCATTATAATGTTATACTAAACTATTACATACATCTTTAAATTGACATATTTTATTTATTTTATCCAATACTGTGATTTTATTAGTCTGACGCAATGCTCAGTAGTTTTGAATCAAAGTGTATGATTTTATTACTGAAAAGAGTAGTTTTATGTTTCTTTCAATATACGATTAGTGGAAATCAGAATACGCACATAGAGAGTAGACCCCAGAGTTTACTTTGGGGTTTCATAACTTGGCGTGCTTGTTAAATTAGGGAGATGTTAGTGGAAATGAGAAAACTCGGTGAACATTTTCATCAGAAGTGCCGAATAGAGTGAAATGAATTGACGTGCTATGTAATATTACAGATTGTACCTAGGGTGTAAGTATATAATAGTTAAATACTGACTTATCTAGATATGGATAAAGAACCGAATGAAACTGAAGACAAGACGGAAATTTTGTGTGAGAAAGAAGGAATCATCAATATAAGATAAGTGAATAATCAGATCAGAGGGCGGATCAAAAAATTCGGAAAATTTCAAATCGTTCTTATAAAATGTTTAAAAACCAAAATGTCCATGAAGATTTTCTGTGTTATCAGTATTAAGACTCACCTCCGCTGCATCGTAGATTGTGGAAAAATTACTTTCTTTGGTCTAATTTTAGCGTCTCGAAAATCGTAGAAATTTCGTTTACGAAAATCGTAGAAATATTGACATGACAATGACTCAACTTTACTCTATAAGCACAATTCAACTCACAAAAAATATACAAACTCAAACAAAATAAATATTTATTCCCACATTCAATACTAAAATTTGTAAAATGAGAAGAATGACGAAAAATATGTATAGGTGCACCAGAATCTAATGGCAAATCGGGAAATTTTAATTAGTAGAAGGCACACTGGGGAAAATATATAAAGGCGTTTTGATACTTGTAATATAACTTATTAAGGTTAGGGAAAAGATTTCTTTGAATTTTATATGACACTTCAAAACTTTATCTAATTAAATTAATTTACGTATGTACCTATGACTTAAGTATGTAGGTAACATTTTCTAGCTAGGAACGTGATCCCATTGCTATATAAATTTTGGGGCTTCTGTTCAAAAAACCGCGACAAGTGGTTTTGTCAGTCCTCGCGCGATATTAACCTGACACGGCCTAAAAATTCTGAAGAGACCGAAACAGGTAGAAATCTGAAGGTGCAAAGGTCAGGACTATACTGTGGATGCATTTAAAAATAAACTTTCTCAATTTTTGCTTTGTGGTAAAAGATGTGTGAGGTTTAGCGGTATCATGATGAAAAACCACACACCTTCTATTGATTAGTTCTGGTCGCTCTCTCACCTTCTTGCTTTAACCTTATCAGTTGTTCGCAGTAGAATTCAGAATCGATGGTCCTGCCTGGCAACAGCTCATAATAAATAGTGCCCTTCCAATCATATACACATAGCATCATCTTGTTGCGAGTTAACCCGTGTTTCTCCAGAGTCTGAGAAGCCTGACCGACCTTTGACTAAGACCTTCTTCGCACGTTCTTGTTGTGCGTGATCCCACTTCATCACTAGTTATCAACTTCTTCAAAAATAGTTCGGTTTCATTACGCCCTTATAAATAATCACAAATGAATACACGGTTCATTAGGTTTGTTTCAGTGAGCTTGTGAGGTACTCAAATATCCAACTTTTACCCAGCTTTTTTCAAATGCGCCAAAACTGTTTTATGGTCAGTCCCCATTTCTTCAGCTAAGTCGTAACGACTGATATGCTGATCTTGCTCTTTTTTGCGACGTACATCTTTGACATCAAAGTTTATGGACTGAAAACGCTTAAACCAAATATGTGCTACTCTCACAGAAACTGCACTAGGACCATAAACATCACAATTATTTTTCCCGACTTGCGCTGTATTTTTTTTCCTTTTTTGTAATATTATTTTAGTTTTTTATCGAATTTCTTAGATTTACTCATTTGAACAGTGAGAAAAACAAATGAAAATCACACATTTTCTTAATTTGAATTTGGAGTTATCTTGTTTAAAATTTAAACTTTTCAATGATATCGAAACCAACTAAATACAAATGGTATAGCCAGAAATATTTTAATATAAGATTATGCATACTATATGCAAAAAGACTTTTCCCCAACCTAATATTATATTTGATCAATTTTGCATTTACAAGCATTTTTCATTATGAATATTTTCAAGTATAGCACCAGGTACTCCCATCGCATAGTATCTCTAACTGATGTATTTTCAAGTCATTTTTAATTAAGAATATTTTAATATAGTAAAAACTTTTAAATAACTGCCTAATAGCATTAAACATACTCCTGAGCGAATTTTAATTTTGATATAGATAACCTATCTGGGTGACACATACTAAGACATAATAGTGCAGAAACACCTGTACACTTTGTATTACCATCACCTAATGTTTTCATTGGAAAGCATCCGACACGCCAGAGAAAACCCAATAATATTTCACCTGACCTGGAATCTAACTGGAATAAATAAAAGATATCTCTTATGCATTGTTTATTGCTAATTTCTACTTACATTACAACTGTATGTTACGCTTACACTTCTAAATCAAATCCCGTTTAATGTATTTTTTTCTTTTCACCGTTCCTATTTTTTCCTGGCGTAGAAAAATGTCTTCATACCTTCTTGTTTACTAATCATTCGTTTTATTTTAGTAGTCGTACACCAATGAATATTATTTATTATTTATTTTTCATAAAAAAATAAGTATCGAGACTATTCATTCACCAGTCAATTTATAAATGCACTATATCAAGAAATTTCGTTGATCTTTTGCTTCTTTTCATAAATTTTACTATAAACATTCAAAACAATATTTCTCGCTTGAGATATTGTTATATATTGTTTTTAATATTATTGTATTTATACGTTTATTTTTAATATTTTTCTATTAATATCATTAATATATAAAAACAATATTATTCTCGCTTGAGATATTTTGGGAATTTTCACTAAAAAAAGTTTTCAGAAATTTTCACAACAATTTACACTTTGACATGACAGTTGTCATATGAAAATCGAGAATGTTTATTTTGTTACTGTGCGATCAGATTCTGAGACACCTATATTTAATTTGTTTAATTTTCCAAGCATTTCACACATTGCAAAACATTTATTTTTCAATGGATAACTTCCATAAGGTTTTTCTGCTTTTTTCCAACTGTAATAACAATTTTAAAAAGTGTTTTCTTTTAAAGCTGTAAAGCTGTGTGAAAGCTGTGTGTCATTTGATTCCGCTTTTCTTGTATATTTTATTTAAACATACATTATATTAATAATCTAGTGAGACCTTTTAAATTAATCCATTAACTTATTTTTAAAAGTAAGTAAATGATGAAAAGTAGTGGTTTCATTTGACATCTATAAATCTTACTTCCATTTTAAAGGTTTGGCAATAAGTAAACCATACTAACAGCACACAAGCACACCGTTTAAAATAACCTCCAATACCAAGAATCAGTAATAATTTAATGTTTAGTAAATTTATATATATAACGGAAAAGCTGGGATTCGTAAAGAAAATCTTAAAATATACACTTTGATAAAATCGTCGACATTTTTTAATCTAAAAATAAACTTAACCTCAATGCTCTATGAAATTGGTTTCATTCCGTTACTGAAATCTGCACGTACCTGTTTTTTTACGAATTATACATAGTAGTAAAATAAATTAGAATTCAAAAAGACGTATTTTGTTTATATTTTTTGCGTAATCATTTAATTACAACGAAACATTGAGTTGCAATTTCGCATGACGTCTTTATACATTTTCTAGGTAGTTGTGACGTAGCGAGCCCGCACTCCTCAAATTTAATGCCTATTATTTCAGCCATTTCTTGTTAAATGTAAGCAAAAAAATACGCTTCAAATATGTTTCTATTATCTGACTGACGGACTAAATATTATTTCTCCTTTTTATCCCAATTGTAGAAAGTATTTGACGCGATTCCATAAGTACATAACATAATATTATTCCGTAATTGCTTTACATTGATATGACGAAGTTCATAAATGTGCTTTAAGAGATAATGTGTCATTCATGAAGACTAATGAAATAAAAATTCAATGAAATTATACCCTGTTTGAAAAAGGAAAAGTGTTCTATGATTTTAACATGGGAACAACATAAGTAGGTTGCCTATTTTCTTATGACTGTTTCTACATCTTTCGGTCAACTCAAAGCTCCAAAAGCTACGAGTGTATCTACACTTGTACGTTTTCTTGTTCATATTGTATTTTAGTTTTACACATACCTTATTAATAGGGATGACGACTGGGGAAAAAAATGCAATCCTATTTAGTCCGTTACTCAGATAATAGAAAAATATTGGTTACGTATTTTTTTTACTTCAATTTAACAAGAAATAGCTTAGATAACAGGCATTAAAGTTGAGGAGTGGGGCTCGCTACGTCACAGTTGACTAGAAAACGTACCATAACGTGACGTCATGCGAAATTTCAACTCCATTTAACGCCGTAATTTTATGATTACGAAAAAAATAAAAAAATACGTATTTAATTTTTTTCAACACTACCTGACGGACAAATAAACAAAAATTAGTCATCATCCCTATTATTGCGCATTCAACCAACGCGTATCTAATTCGTATTTTCAATCAATGATTCACATCATTTAAATGTCAATATCGGCGATCTCCACTGAACTCCATTTTGATTTTGTATCGATAAACTGTTATTTCGTAATCCGTAATCATTAGTGACCATAAGTGAACTTCAATGGGTGATTTCATCTAAATTAATATATATATTTATATGTGTGTATCTCGATAGCGTAGTGAATAAGCGCCGCGGCCCGCGATCGTTGTTGTTACGCAACTTTCGCACGGGACGGTCGGTCACGGGATGGGTGACCAAAAAATTAGTATCTCGAGCTACTTCGTGCTTCGGAAGGCACGTTAAGCCGTTGGTCCCGGCTGCATTTGCAGTCGTTAATACCCTCCAATCCGCATTAGGCCAGGGTCATGGCCCATCCTCCTTAACCATCCATAAGGAAGGCCTGAGCCCCTGCAGTGGGGACGTTGAAGGGCTGATGATGATATATATATTGGCTAGGAATTACTGATTTATAAATGAGTTACAGAATACCAAAACCGCGTGATGACGACTTGCCCACAAGCTCAGTGAACAATTTATTTCGGTTGTCCTCAGAAGTTGCCAGAGTTACAGAATAAGGAGCCTGGTAGCTATACTAGTTCCGCGTATCCATATTAATTTATTATCCTTATCCATATTAACAACTAATGAAGGCGTTTGAGGTCACAACCTTATTGCATTGCTCAATTAATGAATAGTGAAAAAAAAGTCAACGATTCAAAAGAGGATTTACTAAACAATATAATAACAATAATTAAGATGATATCCATTTTTAGTAGGAGAGATCAACGCGCAATTAAACGAAGACTACTTTTGCTTTCAAATAAAAAACTCTAAGAGTTCATGCATAAGGAATTTATTTCATTAACAACATTTAAATATTTATTAAGACTAAGACCTTAGAATTTATCGTCATCCAAAACAGTCTACATAAGGTCAAATTCCTAGGCAGTTACATGGATCCCACGATTAAGGATCATGGCTCTACCCTGAACAATTTCACGGAATAAGACTCCCCAGGATTACAAGGGTAACTGGGCTTACCGTCCTTCATAATCCTACCGACGTTACTGATCCTTTTGTTTTTGCTGAGAATGAAAGAGACAGAAGTTTGGAAGTGAATTGCTCTTATCAAGTTTTATTTTCTAGTTCGATCTTAGAGACGTTGCATGCCGACTTTGAGTCAATAAATGTATTAAAAAGGGCTTTTCTCATATATTTGTCTACCGTATCAGAAAAAAATCATGTATTGACTTCGTGACATTGTAGTAGATCGACTTTGTTTGTTGAATGACGTAATATTTCTTGTACTCTCCTTCTTCATAACTAAAAGCCTGGATTTGGTAGTACGAAAAAATGTTCAACCATTCCAAACCTTTGCCAGTGTTATTTTACCAAATAGAAATTCTATTATACTCTCTGTTTTAAGATAATATGATCATTGCTATCTTCTATAAAGTAACATTCAATATTTTAACATTCACCCTTGACTGTACATGTGTTATAGTTTAGTATCTTTAGTAGAGGTTTGCGGAGAGGAAAAATCATTTAAATAATACATTGCACCACACAAACATGACTTAATACACGGATATTAATACTACAGTGCAAAAATAGGCGGTCTCATCGGTATCAGTTATCTCTACTCTCTCTACAAACTTTGGATAGAGAGGACTAAACAACAAGTACAAAAACGGGGGTGAAAACTTAACGATAAAAATAATTATACTTGATTTATCATAAATTGACAATACTTTATAAACATATGTGATGTAATATAAATAAATTAAAATACATACAATATATATGGATAATTATCTAAAACAAAAAAAATTATGAATAAGTTGTAGCAGTTTAGTATAATAAAGACAAATAATAAGATTTCACCTGTAGGCAAATTCTGTGAATGCTTACGTAATAATCGCATCTCGATCGAATCTCAACTACTTATATTTTGCCATTGTACTTTCCACCTGAAGTTAAATATATAATACCGTACTAAAAGTAAGTTGCTGAGATTCTTTTCAAAATGGCGATTATTTGAGCGCGAATACAGTATTACGATATTTTTAAAAGTTTACTTTTTTATTTTTTTCTACCAGTCTTAGCCAGGAAACAAAGTGATGTTATATTTCAAACCAACATTTATCCATTTATTGAAACAAGTCGATACTCCGGGGAAGAAAGACTGTGAACATATTTGGGCGAAAATTTACTGCGCAGAACTTACTGCGCCCGCCATCTATGTAAATCACGATATCTACTTTTTAAAATTACCAAACGGAAAACAAGTTAATTTCGTGAAACTTCCACGTTTAAAAAAGTTAAATAGACCGCGTACCAACTCGGTTCGTAAAACAGATGGTGGATACTTTGTTTGCGCCCTTATTACGTATCCTACGTTCGGTTGTTAGTTTTTATTGCTAAACTCAAACTGTAAGTAAAGAACGTGCCGATAATAAACATTGATTAACTTCAAAGAAGATATTATGAGTTGTCTCAAATTTAACCAGACATTTATATTCAACGACCTTCCAACTTTATACTATTTATGAGTAAATATGGTTTATGAAGACCGTGTTATTAAAAAAAAGTATTGGTAACAACGAAATTGATTCCATTTCAACTTTTCACTCTCGTAAATTCAACTAAAAAGATATTTCAATTAACTGATAAAGCTGAAGTAATATTAAAAATAAGAAAAAAAAGAAGATTAAAGGGCTAATATACCTTTTTTAATTTATTAAAACCCAAGATTATAGAGAAACAATTCTAAATACTTTCGGTGGATTCCCCTGATATTTTCTGCAGGCTTCTCAGCCGGAAGCCGGTCGGGTTTCCGGTTCCGACGGAAATGAGCGACCGGATACGGCGGCCAGCGGTCGCGTTCACATTGCGAAAACGGAAAATTAGGTCCCCTTCACACTGCCTTATTGGATTACTACGTTGCAAGACGTTTGCGGATCGGACTGAGTAAAATGTCCCTCAAAATGGCGGGAAAGACCACCTGTGCCTATAATTTAATCTTTTTTGCTTTGGGAAACATGAACATTTTCATTTTATCCATATAATATTATATTTTGGAAGATTTAATATGTTGCAAAGTTAAATCAAATTATTTTATCTGTCCCTTTATATATCGGTAGTTTAATATGTTTTTGTAGCGCAAATACGAGCTGTTCAAATAAATATATGCAAAAATAAATTAACTGGATATATCCGCTTTTGATAGCATAACCACAGCACTATAATTATATATCAGAATACGCACATTCAGCTTTCTGTGCTTTCAAATTAAATGGAAAAGCAGGATAACCATCTTTGGACTCAATGATAGAAAATCTAATCGATCTTTCACCAAGACCTTCAGGCGATATTTCAAAACGGCGAAGAATGAAAATATGAGAGAGATGTTGAAGAGATGGCGGATTTTATGCAAAGTGAAAATGCTCTTTAGATTCAATTAAGTCGCGATGAGGCGACAAGGATTATAAATTTGTTAGCTGCCAAAAAAGAGGCTCATAATGTAGCTATATCTAAAGGAAAATGAAATTCGCAATCTACCGGAAAGAGTAAAGAGGATTAACAATTCCTATAGAAACACAATATAAGCACTTATATTTTTCTTCTGCTAAGAAGTAAAAACGGTTTTGGTAATACATAGAAATAATAAAACATAAGAAACTTGACTCAATTACATCAATATAGAAATACATAGATACTAATGGCAAGATTTAAAAAAATAAAATTAACGTCACAGATATTGCTCAGATTCTAAGATAAGTAGCTAAAGACTCCGAACCCCATAGTACAACGATCGAAAGTGCTACAAGGCCCAGACTCGAGACAATAAAGAAAAGTCTTTCTACATTGACCCGCCTGGGAATCAAACCGGGACCTCAGGGAGGGCGACACCTAGAAACCGATATGCGATACGCTCGGCTACAGTGGTTAATTAAATATTTATTAAGTTTAAACTATTGAATATGGAAACTACAACGTTAAAGGAAGTATGACTTCTACAACGGTTACCTTTATTCTCAATATGGAATTCTGAAATACTTTCTTCGTTGTTTCTAATAGGGGATGATTCTCAAATAAGTCCAGTAAATCTATATATGCTTGCGAACCAGCTTAACTTATTTCGAAGTTTACTGATTTTCTTTAGAATGATGATTTAGGTGAAATTTCTGTATTCTATACTAGAGGATCTATACTTTAATTTCTTTAAATTCTCATTTTTTCTGATTAATTTTCTCAATGAATTATTGACTCTTTTGCATATCGAAGAGAATATTAATCACAGCGCTGTTATATGATTAAATAAAACAAAACACACATGACACCAATAAAAATTATATTGTTAAAGATCTACCTCCAATATCTTTGTATTTTTTTTCTAAATATAGAATTTCAATAGGTAATCAATTATCTTAGATATAATCTAAAGATTTAAGCGCTTCTAACACTACAATTATATTAAAAAGTTTCTATTTAGAATTTATTCAAATTTAATGCGAGAATCAACAAATATCGATTTCAATCCTAATATCCTATTTGATTCCATCCATGTAAACTAATGATCAGCATTGGGGAGATTAATTGGCTGATCATGGTGTTCAGACAACTCCAAAATTTCGCACATTGGTGTTTCCAAGCCTGAGATTGGATGAATTAATGAATTCGTTACACGAAATAAGATAATCTTTCGGAAGGTCTCAAATAGTCAGATAAAGGTTAGATACGGGTAGAAATTTAATGACCATGCCATGTTTAAAGTGGCTTTGTCTTAGAATTTCGATGTAAAGGTTTACGGTTCAGTTATTTATTCAAGATGAGTTTGGTTTGATTATGTGATGGTGTGTGGTGATTTTGAAAGCGGCGGTACAAATTCTAATATGTATGTAAATGTTGATAGTAGTCTAATAAATGAGATTTAAGGAAAACCTTTTGAGATACCAAGGCATTTTGTCTATACTTATATTATAAAAAAGAAGAATTTGATGTTTATTGGTTTGTTTGTTTGCATTGAACACATAAGCTCCATAATGATGGACTGATTTGAGTAATTATTTCAGCAAGTGAAGGTACATCATGAGCGGGTGGCATAGGTGCAGATGAAGGTAATATCGCTGGAAAATATTTATCTTTAATAATAAAGGAAATTGAATTTTCAAAAAGTATTCATTTTACAGTGTTATTTAAATAATTCCTTAGTGCTTTTATATTAAGGAAAAATAATGTTGTGTTTTGCTTTTCATATACATAGTAAATCGTTAATAACATACTTTGATATTAAATACAAAACGCAAATATTTTGTACATATTTTATACCAAAGTACCGTATACACGTAAGTGAAATAAGCTAGCAATTGAACATTCTTACGGTTGCACCCTAATATGTCATACATGTTTTTAAACTTGTATTAAACCAATTAATAAGTTTTATGTATATTAAAATATCTACAATACTAACACCTTGTTCTTGTAACATAGCTTAAACTGGCGTTTGTTTACTACCAAAGTGGAATTCAGAGACAAGCTATTTTGAATTCTGCTGCCCTGTTTGTAAACTCGCTTTTAACAAATCCATTCGTCCGCCTTTCATTAATACACCTCGTTAGTGATGGCTCAAAGTTAATGAGCTCAATGAGTCTCGGATTAGATTAAAAAAAAAACTGTAGCAGAAACGTCTACTTCGAGGAGATATTTTCCCTTGAAGACACTGATTACAACATTGTTAACAATTCCAATATGTGGAATTCAACTTCATTTGATATTTTGTGTTTCAAGTATTAACCACACGTTTCTACAAATAATCATCACCAGCTCTTTTACGTCCCCACTGCAGGGGCTCAGGTCTTCCTTATGGATGGTTAAGGAGGATGGGCCATGACCTTCCAAGCTGGCCCAATGCGGATTGGAGGGTATTAACGACTGCAAATGCAGCCGGGACCAACGGCTTAACTTGCCTTCCGAAGCACGGAGTAGCTCGAGATAATAATTTTTTGGTCACCCATCCCGTGACCGACCCTTGCGAAAGTTGCTTAACGACCACGATCGCGGACCGCGGCGCTTATCCACTACGCCACCGAGTAACTCATTCTACCAATAATATACAAATTAAATTTTGTTACAATAGTTTAAAAAAAGTTATTCATTTCGTAGCTCGGTTACACTGATCAACGGGGTCAACATGCGGAGCGCGAGCGCCTCTGCGGGATTGGTCAATAACAATCACCTACTAATGAAAGCGATTCATTGAAATCGACTAAAACTTAATTTGTACGTAAAAATAATTATTTTAGAAGAAATTTGATAGAGTGACGATTTAATATTGAATTTTTAAACTAAAGCATTATCAAAGATTAATAAGGGTGCTGTGACGGAACACACCGCGATATAAACATATATAATAAATATATCACCATTACCTTAAATAATAAATAAATAAAAAAACACTGATAAAGGCAAATGAATAATATTATGGCTATAATCATATCGCTTTATTTATTTCTTGAAACAATAGTCTAGAAATGATAGTCTTGCCATCTCTCGGACTAGATGCAAAATTCATTGTATTATCCATATATATTGTACCTAGTAACTTAAATACAGAGCAGCAACTAGTTTACAAGCTTCATACTAGGCGGTGCTCTTATTCTTTTACAAAAAATAAAAGAAAGAATGAAATTCACGAACTAATAGATTTGGTTAGTTAGCGGAAATTGTATTTTAATATATTAATAAAGTTTGTAATTAAATTTATTTTGTTTGTAATGAATATCATAGTAGTTCCACCATCATAGTAACTTAATATAGGTATATATATACAGTTTGGTAACTCAACACCAGATGGCGCTCATTTCACGGACAAATAGATTTAGCTAGTTAGCGGAAGTCGTAATTGAGTAATATTAATAAAGTTTGTAATAAAAATTATTGATGGCTATATTCTCTTAAAAGGTTCTTAATAGTTTTTGAAAATATAAAGTAAGCTAATAACTGAAAATTTAATGCAAAAAGATAAATTATTCCACTGTAAACATCTTTTTTTGTTGTCAGGCTCAAGTGATTAATAAATTTACAAAAATAGAAAGGAGCAAGGAAGAGTCATTGTCTAATCTCGATAAATAATGAATTATTTACCTATTAATGGAATTCGATAAACATTTTAGAAACATTCAATAAAACAACTAGTGTTATTGTTAAAGGAATTTAAATGGTTCCTAAGGTTCTGGTTGCCATGACATGATTATGGGTGTTAACGCGTTATGATTAAAATATAAAATTTTGTTAGGAAGATATTTAACTACAACATCACGACAAATGATTATTGAATATATCGAAACATTTAATGTGTACATTCTATTAGTGATTTATCGTTTTATTAGAATAATATACTAGAATATCACAATATTTAGTAATGGATTTGACTGGTTGAGGGGATGGATACCTAAACTAAAGCGAATGAACTCGTTGATGTGTGTGTGTAGAAGGTTCTAGAAGGATAAGTGTATAAAAGGATATAGGCATGAGATTCTGGACCTTTTTCGGCGAGTGACATCAACGGGGGCGGAACTCTGGTAGTCGGTGAGTGTGTGAAGCAGAACAAGGGCGAAGCGCTGGAGGAGGAGCTGTCGATACGGGTTTCAGCATAAACAGAGGTGAGTGGTAACAGGTTTGGGTTCAGGGCTTCCGCTTTGGACCACAAGTAAGTGCTTTTAGGGAACGTATTTATATCAAATTTTATATTTTTCTGACATAGATATGAAAGTAATATCCGATATGTTCTTAGTGAATAATATAATCTTGAAAATATAACGATTTTATAGTAAGTCAAAATAGTATGTATGAAGAATGGATGACGAATTTTGAAGTATCCTTGAAATTGATAGGAAAACCCTACAGCGGTATATTATTTCAGATAAATTATGATAAGGGGTTATTATCAAGTAGGATTTTTGTGTGTTTTATCATTAATTACTTTCTAATTGTCTTTCAGATGTTTTATATTATACTATCTATTTATATACATAACATACTACTCAAATAACACTTACATAACTAACCTGACATAAGAAAATATAACCACTTTGAATTATTCTAGTCAGTTTCATAATTCTAACTTTCAATATCAATTTCTATCGGTCCAGATTGGAATGAGAATTCTTATGAGTTTCACTTTTTTCTTAATTGGACTCTTTAGAGTCTGTTCATACTTATTTTTATTACTAGGTTTTCGTAGTTTTCAAAGAAGTCACAATATTGGGTTGTTCCAATCATTCGTTAATATCGTAGGTGTTGTCCGCTATTTGAATGTATGGTTCGGTGAGATACCAGTATCAATGACCCCCTATCCTATACTGGGTCAGGATGGTGATCACCGCCAGTATCGGAAGTGTGAGAGATAGCTCGGTTGATTGCTTGTGCCATTCGTTCAGTGGAGGGCAAATAATCCTGTTATATTGACAAATAATTATAGGGCTTCGCTTTATTGTGTCGTTCTGATGTGGTAGCTAATGTTCCTAGGCGTGTGTTCCATATTGGTGAGGTCCTGTGCGATATCGCGTTAGTTGTCTCCTTATCCCGTACTGGAGTGGTCGAAATGGCGCATTCCCCGTGGTACCGGTGGACGATCGCTAATGCTATGTCAAACTATGTTCCATTGTCTTTATGGAGGACATCAGTCTGGGTATATTAACGAACCATATAGGGTTTTCTTTTGCTCTTTTGCAGAGCACTTCTTTTTTTGGAGGTGTAGTTTTATTTTTTGGTTAGAAAGGTATTCCTTGCTGGACCGGTTAGAGTTAATAATGGTTAAGGGGCCGTGTGGTGGGCCCTGGGCTTTGAGCGTGGTTGGGGCTCGAAAGCACTTTAAACATCAGCAATGCTGTATTTATTTTCTTTTATTTACATATTTTCTGGCATTGTTGTTGTTTACTTACCTTATTTCCTTTATTACCTAACAGACTCATTCTATAACTTTCCTTCAAATATTTAAGCTTAATTTAGTAAACAATCATTTCTTATATTTTATTTGTTTACCAAAGAAGAAACATTTACTTTTATTATTTTATACACAACTATATTTTATCACCTTATAGTGTTATTTTAATTCATTAGTTTAAGATCTAATCTTCTCCATGCCCTCAAAAACATATACTCTAACCACTCACAATCACCTTCATACAAAGAATCTAAGGTTACTACAAATATAATACACAACGAGGAGTCCTACCACTAGACGATCACAACGTTATAATTATGGCCAAATATTAGTTAATATTTATTTTATTAAAGATTTTTTATTTAAATTATTTATACGCAGTTAATTATTTATATATAATTTAGTGGGTAAGGGGGGTGTTGTTACAGTGCCTAGAACATGAACCAAACGTACCGTTCGTGCAATTATAGTTTTTAACCAGACGACGTAAACCACATCCCAATTAAGAGCTTTCACTACATCGAACTATTAACAGTTAATGATGGATAAGATAATAATTGAAAAATAATTAAAATATTTTCAATAAAAAAAAATATATATATATATATATATATCAATATAGCATTGTGAATGAAAACATTATGAAGTATTAAATAATATTTTCATCCAAGAACTACATCTGTATATTTTAATGTAGCAAAAATCTGCAAAATCAACTTACAATCTATAGCCATTTCTCTATTATTTTTGACGACTTCTACAGCCAGCCATACTTTGGCAATTTGAATCGTAGGGCATTGACTATGACTAAAAGTTACTATTTGATTGATATTCAATTTCAAAAAGGGAATTCGTTTCTGTCGTTCTTGTCTCAGTTTTCACCTAACTTAAGCCTAGCTATTTTCGTTCAATCGCCTTACTGTTAAATTATGTTAGTGAATGCATTTTCGGAAAAAAAAGCTTTTCATTTGGGAATACATCATGTTCTTCAATTTGCCTCACTTATTTTGGCCAGTTCTGCATATGATGGTATAATTAGCCAAGAAAAGACAGGGTTATGATTTTCCCAGGCGATTTTGACCTGATCAATCAATTTTCACATGCCGTATCCGTTATAAACATTCCTACACCTTTACAAAACTGCTTTATTCGTTAACGCTAAATTGGATGCGGTTTTGAATCGCATTCAACAGTACAGGAATGTTGGTTTTCCTTCAGATCCGTATCGAAAAATTAATGTATGCTATCCTATAAAATGAAGTGTAATTATTAATTCTATAATATGATAATTAGCGACTTCATTTTAAATGAAATATTAGATCAGTCACGTTGCTAATCATTTGTTATGAAACTTCTATAAGATAAAGGCAAGGCAGTCCACAATCAAAGTCTTCTTTATAACTACGAAGTGAAATACAAAAGAGGTTAATAAAATAAAGGCAGGTGAGTGTTCTCCATGCCATGCTTTTAGCTGACGACTTCAAATGAAGTTTCTCAAACTTGTTAACAGCCTTTGTAGGTGGTTATTAAGTACCCTCCATTTATTGTGGTTGTTTTTATATTAAATATCATAAAATAAAAACAACCACAATAAATTAAAATTCAATATTATTAAAGTTGAATGTTATTATTTCTGAAGCGTTGCTAAAATAATAAAGGACGAAATATTTTTTTTAAATTATGCGAACATGGTGTTTACGCGTCTTGTATATCACAAAAATATTCATTATACAAGGACATCGTTTTATATAATGGTGCAAGTTAACCTCTCAAATATATTACGAATTACTTTATATAATGACATTATACTCAGCAGTGTTCTACGTTGCTCCAAACTATGTAATGAGTGTTTCTGTAAAAGCTGTCTATAAGAAGATTTCGCTAAACGACATTCGTAATTGATACGTTTCAAGAATTTGCGCTGCACTGATTCTTTGACATATTTCTTAAATCATAGTAAGGGTTCTAAATGGTTGTAGCATATTCGAACTGAGATCTTACGACTTCTTTAAGCAAATTTACAACTTATACGAATAATGAATCTACATATTTGATATGCCTTACTAAATACGTATGATAGGGTAAAAGCCGGATAGTTGCCTCGGAAGGATACTTGGCTCAGTTTCGAATACACTATGTTAGACTTGTTGCTCGTATTTGGACTTGATTATAAACGGAAGTGCCCCCCATGTAGGTCTCTGTGTCGCAAAAGCCACGCGCGTGGTTTGTCTGTGTGAACAAAAAACTTCGGCGGCGATGCTTTGACGAGCGTCAGAATTATATGAGTAAGTAATCTCTGTTAAATATTTTTATTACTGATTACGATTTCAGCAATTTTTTTGTGTCTTTGCATACATTTGGGTTTAAATTGCACTGTTTATTACTTTTTATTAATAAATATCTTATTTATTTCTTAAATAAATAGGGCAAGTACCCGTATGAAAAAGGATAGTAGCCCTATCGACTTTTACGGATAGTTGCTTTAGGGCAAAAAACTGTAGGTAACTATAATTTTTTTAACGAGCAAAGACAGTTTTTTTTCTTGGTGTTTTTGCATTTATTTTTACTAATAAAAGAAATATCAACTCAACAGCAAAATGCCTCGTAAGTATAAACTAAAGCCGGGCGTTGTGCCGTGTCACATCAGCTGGACAGAACACGCACAGCTTAGTACTTGCGTTCGAAGAACTAGATAAAGAACCCTGGCTTCAAAATAGATTATTATATTTATTTGTCTTTAAGTTCAATACTTACTAATTAATACTTTAATAATTTAATTATTACCGAATAAAGGATCTCAGTAAATAATAAAGACTGAATAAGTATTAAGTTAAGTAACTTAATCGATAATAATGTCAAAATTAATTGTCATATTGTTCTTTCTTCAAAATAAGTAATTATATTTCATTAATATTTTGGATATCTAAATACCATTTTGGAGTCTATTTTTGTTGTAATTTTATAATCACAGTTTAACTTTAATTATTGATTAATAAAAGATTGCAGTAAATAATAAAAGCTGAGTTTTTTAATTAATATAAGTTAATTTTTATTGTAAAAATACATAGACAGGCATCTATCTTCACATAAGGCAAGTATCCCCCGAAACATTTTAACGCTAGGCTACTATCCGCCTTAGCAGGCAACTATCCCCTTTTTTAGAGGTCAAATAAAACAGGATTTACTCAAAACTAATAATATGTATATTTAAAAAATTGGCTACGCTTTGAATAAAGAATTAACTAGTATACATTTTGAATAAAAGAGCTTTTTTAAAAAGTGTGGCAACTATCCGGCTTTTACCCTACATGATTATCAAGATGTATTTCAGAGTCCCATAGTATACCGCGGTCACGATTACTATTAACTTTTTCCAATATTTTCTGAGCAAGAATATAAACGAAATGTATTATATTAATTTTCTTTGAAATGGTGATCGATTTGCATTTTACCGTGCTCAAATCGCCACGCCCTATCATTAATGTAGTATCTACAAATATGCAACTTTACAGGAGAGCGGTTTAAAGATGAAAAGTTGAATAAAACCGATATTTTAAGGGTTAGCATTACGAAATTAGGCATGGGTGTTTTTTATTCTACGATATATTAAACAAATATAGTAGATTAATTTATTTTACTTTATATACGTTATAATGTCACGTGAAGCTATTTTACACGGACATATTTTACTATCTTACGCAGGATGTGGTAGATCCAACTTTATTTGTTGTATAAAATTCTGTACTACATGTCGGATGTGGCACATTTAACATTTTTGACTAGATTAAATTCTGTACAAATAAGTCGGATATGGTAGGTATGAAGTTTTTGATCGGAAAACTAAGTATTTTTGTTAATTTTCCTAGTTTCTTATACCAAAAAAAAATGGAAATAATTTGCTATACAAAATAATATATTTGAAATCTATTATATTAATTTAATATGAGTGGCAAGTCTTTACATGAAGTTAATAACTTTGTAATATTACCTGTATCACTACATGCACCATTTTCAACAACTGCGTTGTTTGGTAAAATAAGGCTTAAAATCCTTGAGGATCTGCTTCTTTGTGGTCGACCGACATTATATCTTTTGAAATCAGAGTGTATGTAATATTTCACAACAATTTGGCGCTCTTAAGAATCATTTTTCCCGACATTAACTATGTAGGTAACTGGTAGATCGACGTGAGATTGACGCATGCACTCGTCGGTTATGTCCGATCAAAATTGACTGTAAGTGAGTACCTTCATTTTTGTACGTACACAAGCGACACTACCGACATTATTATCGTAATTATCTTCGTAATTATAATAAAATCAACAATTATTTTTTTGTGATATTATTCCTTACACCCTTTTATGAGGTTTTATACAAAAAAACAAAAATCGACAAAATGCAGATCCCATATTAAAGATAGGGCGTGACGAAATGTACTGTCAATGTTCACCTAAGCGGTCCAAGTCGCTTTGGAGACTACAACAGTCATTATTATTATGGATCTTTTAAAGACTTTTAAATATTCTGTGTATAAAATGAAATTACTATTCTTTAAGCATTGGTCTATGTCGTTTATTAAGATAAGAAAGAGAAATGGCCTCAAAATCGAGCTCTGTGCCACGCCAGATGAAACTATAGTGCTACTTGAAGCGTAAACATTTATGACTACTCTCTGAGTCCTATTCGATACATATGAATGGAACCATCGCATGAGGTCTCCTCGTATACGTTATGTTATTTTCCTAAGCAGTAATTCGTGATCCACATTATACAACACAAATGGCACCATTAGTTGTTTAAATATTTTTCAAAATTCTTAATGTATTTCACTGAAACAAAATTTAATAAAAGCGAATAAATTTTCATTAACTCAATCAATTTGAACCATTTCCCTTCTTTTATTTTAGATACGATCAAATATTAAATATGTTTTCGTTGATTTCTCTACGAGAGCGAATCAATAAATACACATATAAGTCTAAATTAGAATTCAATTGACATTTTCATTTAAAACAAAATTAATTGCTATATAGTAGCGAGGTATTTGTTCAGTGAGAGAAAGAGCTGGGATCTTATTTTGAGCTCTTGGTGTGATCCGATTGAGTTGGTTAAAATGGGATGAAGCTACGTATGCATATAGCGGCGTCTCACTCTAACAACGTCTTTTTCATCGTACTTATGAACTGATGGTAAGACCCCAGAATTAAACTGTTTGTATATTATTCCATCAATATTTGAAAGCTGACTGAATGTTTAATGATATACGGAGTTCTCAGAATACTATTACGATTTATTTTATTATTTGACTGTGAAATTGCTATACAGCTGTATTGCTTTATTTAGTAAAATAAAAATATGTTTAAATTACGATTTATGTGCCCACAGAAATTTAATTTACACAATATTCCTGTTGGTTAATAATACTCTTTCAAAAACAATGAGTTTTCTAAAGAGACACGTACTTACCTTCCGATCTATAAACGAGAGAAGTAATTAATTGAGAATAAAAGCAGATACTTTTGTCAAATAAACAAGAAACCAGTTGTAATCTATAGATGAAAATTTTATTGAAGTAAGAACTATCAATAAGTAATAATAATAGTATTATAACTTTTGTGGATTGTTACTTCATTCATATTCTTGTTTATTTCTTAAGTTATGACATTTTCTCAAGTAATTACTTCTCTCAACTATAGACACTAGTGTTAGTTTCGGTTACATGAACTTCGTAACTTCATTGCTATGATTTTTTTTATAGCAGCTTTTCTTAACTTCGGGTCGTGACCCTAAATTGGATCACGTCGGTGTTGGTATTAGAATGGGTCACGCGAAAAATGCTTTCTTAAACCAGAGAAGTAATAGTAACTTTGTAAATCCAATTATTTTATTGATATTGATAGATAAATAAAATATTCCGTTATATACTTTAATAATTTATATTTATTAAGACATCTGACAGATGTCACACTATTTAAAAATTAAGTAGGCTTAAAAACAATTAAAAACTAAGTAGGTTTAACATAAAATAAAAAACTGACTATACGCAACACAATTTAAAAATATACGATAAATATTATACATACTTAATGAGAATATATTTGATATATATCACTCACTTAGGACTACCATTACACATAGACACAAAACAAAATGAAAAAATAAAACATTACTTAACCTAAACTTAGAGAATGTGCACATTTGTTGTGTTTAAGTTTCGGCAATGATGTGGTGAAAATGTCGGCTATCATATCTTGTGTGGGTATGAATTTTAGTTGTAAATTGTATAGTGTAAGTGAGATCTTGATAAAGCGGTGTTCAAAGTCGATATGTTTAGTGCATGCGTTATATGTGTCATTGTGTGCCAGTTTGATTGAGCTTTGATTATATCAGTGAGTATGACGATGGGATAAGAACTGAAGGTGAATACTTCGCTAATGAGGGTTTTAATGTGCGTAGGCGGTATGATAAATAGCTAGCCCAACCCATATTTTATATAATAACGATATAAAATCTCCTTAGTATTTTACTCATTGGTTCATTAGCTGCCAGTGTTCCAAATTTCAAATCGAACGTATAGTTTTTCTATTAAATATTGACATTTCAAAAAGCATTCTTTTGTTTCTTTTTTTTTTGCAAAATGGATAAAATTGAGCTACGAGCTGGGATAAAGTTTTTGCATTAAAAGGTGGAGAGATTTTTTCGGAGATGAAGGATGTTTTGGGAGAAAATGCTCCTTCATATGCGACCATAAAAAATTGGGTGGCTGAATTTAAACGTGGCCGTACCAGCACCCAAGATGAACATCGTCCAGGACGTCCAAAAAGTGCCACTACTCCAGAAATTGTGATCAAAATTCATGATGCAGTTTTAGCTTACCGAAGATTGAAACTTTCCGAGATAGCTGATACTGTAGACATCTCTAAAGAACGGGCGCAAAATCATTTTGACTCATGAATTATATATGAAAAAATTATCCGCAAGGTGGGTGCCGCGATTGCTTACAGTTGACCAAAAACGCGTTTCACAAGAATGTTTGGACCGCTTTAAGAACAATACAACAGTTTCTCTGCTACGGTTTGTTACTACAGACGAGACTTGGGTTCACCACTATATACCTGAATCAAAAATTCAGTCTAAACAATGGACGGAAAAAGAATCCCCAGCTCCAAAGAAAGCAAAAGCCGTGAAATCAGCGGGGAAAGTCAGTATTTTGGGATTCGAAGGGTATATTGATGATTGATTACCTGGCGAATATTATGCTAATCAACTGGATAAATTACAAGTGCGTATTCGTGAAAAAAGACCCGGCCTGCCTAAAAAAAAATTTTTTTTCATCAGGATAAAAGCGCGCGTTCACACGTGCATCACTGCGATGGCGAAATTCAAAGAATTAAATTATGATTTGCTACCATACCCAGCTTATTCTCCTGATCTGGCACCATCTCACTTTCATCTATTCCCTAAGCTCAAAAATTTTTTAAGTGGACATAGATTTGAAAATAATAGCGAGGTGATGTCTGCCGTGGACAGTTATTTTGAAGGGCTTGAAGAAAAGCACTTCAGGGATGGCATCAAGGCTTTAAAGCATTGATGGATGAAGTGCATAGCGCTTGAAGGAGACTATGTCGCAAAATAAATATACATTTAACACACTAATTCAAGTTTTTCTATGCTAGGCTAGCTATTTATCATCCCGCCCTCGTATATAGCCTCTTTGCAAGCATCTGTCAAAGCTGTGACATGTACTCGACTTCTGTGGTAGAAAGCGACACAATTTAAAATATAAAATTTAAATATATAACAAATACACTGCCAGGACGTTCACATTGAAAACTAAGTAGTTTTAACATTTACTACAGTAATTATAACGGAATATGTATATGTGATATTATAATACTTTTTGTTTCGCTATTTCAGCAGAGTAAAAAGTATTATAATACCTAATTTGGAATTTTGTATCTGAAATTCTATAATAAATATTTAGATATTTTTCGTACGTTGAAGTAGCAAACATAATATATAAACACAACTTTTACAAATTTAATACTAGATATCACAGAATTTCGCCCATAATATCTTGTGTTTAAATTGAACTTAAAAACTTGTTGTTTGTTTCTTGGGGATTACAATCCCTAAGAAATTGTCAGAAGAGTAAACGGAAGAAATCTTTTCACGGAAAAAAATGTTTGTAGAATTTTGATACTCTTACATTAACAACTTTTTCTTAAGTTAGAATAGGAATTAGGATTTAACATTTAATAAACTAATGGAAGGTCCACGTTTGAGCGAATTAGACTTGGAATACTTTTGAAGTAGAAGTTCTCTGTACAACTAGCTATGACTTCTAAAACACGTCACATACCTACATAGGTACTTTGAACGTATTGTTGGCAAAATTATTTTGTTCACTTCACCGGAAAAGCTCTTGATATATTGGTGTGGACTTAGTCCCCGTCACGGCCTTTCAAAAACTTTTTGATTTACAAGCTGGTGAAGATAAGTTGAAAAGTATATTAACGTGAAAGTGAACATGTACACATCATAATTCTCCACAGATCAGTCACACAAATGTACATTGTATATATAGTTCCATGACCATACAAATAAAATATATTTCTTTGGGTTGTTTACACTTAGTTGCATAAACATCAAACAACTGCTTAGTCAAATATATTTGTTGAGCTGAATCGTCCTCCTTTTTAATTTATTATAGGTTTACATATCTGTAATAATAGTAGAGGAAATAATTAATTGTTTGTTTTTTGTTCGCAACGAATAGGCTCCGAAATTACTTGACTGATTTAATAAATTCATTCGCCTAAATCATAGACCGTGATTACAGGCTTTATTTCATCCTGGAAAACTGCAAATAATGGGATGAAAATGGGAGCGGAAATTTGTTTAGAGAATTAAAATGTTACCTTATTACCATTGTTTACTGTTCAATATGTTATTGTAAATGTATACGTGTCACGATATGAATCGATATAAACTATTTAAGCTGTTTATACGAGTATATAATCTTACTTATATTATAAAGGTGAAAGTTTGTAAGTTTGAATGTTTGTTACTTCTTCACTCAAAACTAACAAAAATAATTTGAAGGGATTTGGTTACGGATAATTTTAAGCCTTGATTAAAATATTGGCTAGTATTAAACTCACCTCTAATCAATTTCCTAGGGACTACGCAAGTGAAGACGCTGACGAAAAGTTAGTAGTTTATAAAAGTTCAATGCTTTTTGATATACATATACCTATTTTTTGGTTTTTGTTTTAAGATTGACGTATTCTACAATACTTTGATTATTAACGACAAATTTGACCGCACGTGTTTTGTGGACAATAGAAGTCTTTGTGAACATGTGAAGTGTTTTATTTTCACACCGTTAGATCCCCCCCCCCATAATTCGCTCATCGTCATCCCGTTGCTACTATACTACTATATCATACTTTGTTTAGAGAAATTTATATCTGTAATCATACCAATAAATGCGCAAACCGTAAATGCGCAAAATCAAATATTAGATCTATTAGAAAGGAAGTGGCGGTGGAACGTGGGGAGAATCTGTAAATACACGCTGATTGGCTGTTCGTTTGCATGATTCCATGCGTAATGGTTACACAAGTCTTCCTTATATACTATAGTAAGAGCAAGACATATTTCCTATAAAAAATATATAATAATAAAACTATTATAAAACATCTCAGAGTGCCTGGGACAAAGTGGATTTTTTAAGTAATTTTCATTAAGAATATTTTTTAAGTGAAGCATTCTGAATGCAAAATTGATCAAATATAATAATTAGAATAAATATTTATCTTTATCGAAAGTTAAAATATTTGTAAAAATAATTATTTCGGCTGTTTGAGTGGACTGCCTGAACATTGATGAAGATACGCTCTGTAGTAGCTAAAAAGCAACAGGTGTTTGAAAAATCCGTCAGTCCTGTAGGTACTGGGTAGCTCAGGGGTTAGAGCAGTCAGCCGGATTGCGAAAGGTCATGGGTTCAAGTCAATATTTTTCAGTTTCATATTGTGAATGAAAAATTGATCAAATATACTCTTTAATTAGTAGTTTGAAAAGGACACTGGAATGCGAATTAACTAAGTAATATTAAAATGAAGATACAATGCTCATGAAAACAGTTGTTGAATACGTCAAAAAAACTTTTATTAAGATTCTTGACTTCGAAAAAGTTGGCGGCAAGTTAATAATGTACGAAAGCATCCGTATTTTAATTCTTAAATAATAATCAAAAATCAACATAATCATACGAGAACTTTCTCTTCTTTTTCTGGGGTCTGGGTATCTCGGTACCCAGTTCGTTTCAGATTTCCCTTATCCTTGTTTATAAGACCATGCCACCAATCAGGAGTCGAATTATTTTCGTCTATAATCTCTATTAAATTTGGGAATGTTCTAAATTGTTATATGACTAGTTTGTTAACTACACTAGAGGTTTATACAATTTATGATTCTTAATATGTTTTTACAATATTATAATAGCAACCATATTTGACATGGGTAATGAAATTATTATCCTCCAAGTTAGTTGTACAATATTTCAAATAGTTTCTGTGACTTCATGATAATTACTACAGTTACATATTAACCGCAATTACCAGTGATACTATTAAAAGTTCTAGTTGTTTGAAGCTCGGTGGCGTAATGGATAAGCGCCACAGCCCGCGATCGTAATCGTTAAGCAACTTTCGCAAGGGTCGGTCACGGGATGGGTGACCAAAAATTATTATCTCGAGCTACTCCGTGCTTCGAAAGGCACGTTAAGCCGTTGGTCCCGGCTGCATTTGCAGTCGTTAATACCCTCCAATCCGCATTGGGCCAGCGTGGAGGGTCATGGCCCATCCTCCTTAACCATCCATAAGGAAGGCCTGAGCCCCTGCAGTGGGGACGTAAAAGGGCTGGTGATGTTTGAATAGGCTTTAAGTAAGGTTATGTTTGAACTGTCTTTATTTTTCTATAATAAATCTTATGTATTCTGCAAAGTAGCTCGGTAGCGTAGAGGATAAGCGGCCGCGGCCCGCGATCATTGTTGTTAAGCAACTTTCGCAAGGGTTGGTCACGGGATGGGTGACCAAAAATCATTATCTCGAGCTACTTCGTGCTTCGGAAGGTGCGTTAAGCCGTTGGTCCCGGCGGCATTTGCAGTCGTTAATACCCTCCAATCCGCATTGGGCCAGCGTTGAGGGTCATAGCCCATTCTCCTTAACCATAAGGAAGGCGTGAGTGGGGACGTAAAAAGGGCTGATAATGATAATGATGATGAATCTGCATGGTTTGCTATTCACTATTATTATGATAACTTTTTTTATTATCCAAATATAAATTGAGTAAGAAATAAGTTGAATAGTTTGATTTTGAATACATTGAGTTGTGACTACGATATAATTTGTTTTACTAACTAACTTCAATGACGGAATTTTGGATGGTAAATACATAGACAATCGGTATCATATCTTTAGAAGGGATCGATCTACATCTAGTTTGCCGAAAGTTGATGGTGGCGGTGTTGTTATAGCAGTAAAGAAGTTTGAACGTGGTTCGTCGACTCGACTTCGCATATCATGGGAATGTGAAGTCGAGGATCCTGATCCAAAGCATTATTACTGAGTCAAATAATATACGCGATACATCTGTCACTGTTATCTGCCTCCAGATCTTAGCATTGACCGACTTCATATATTTTACAATAACTTTCAAAACATATTTTCAAACGATAGTAACAAAGAGTATTTCATTCGAATTGGTGACTTTAACAAAGTCAACGTCAAAATATTTTTTATTCAAATAGGCTTCTTAAAAGTACTTTTGAATATTTCAACATTTTTTTACCTACCACTCGTTCAGGACGTCTTTTGGTTGATAACAAGAACGAGCAAGAAACTCACCAGCTCTAATAGGAGTAATGACATTCACAAAAAACATGTAATCACCAGATCAATACATTATAAAGAGACAAAAAAAAATTGTCTTATAATGATAACATAATTATTTAATAATAATATTTTTTGAAATATGTAAAAAATAAATATGTATAATCACCTATCCAGTTGCTAGATCATCTTAAGTCCAAGCATTCTTATCTGTTATATAATCGGATATCTTATAATAAGCTTTTTTAATAAGTATTTTTTTTAATAGTAGATTTACATTATGATATCTAATTGTAGTATTTTTCTTGGGACCTTATTGTAGAAGCGCTCACAAGACCCCTGAATGAGTTACTAACTTTTTGCAGTCTAGTGACAGGCACTGTTAATTTATTTTTATGTATTGTATTCAAATTATGTACATCACTTTTTATAGAAAACAAACTAATATTTTTACGAACGTACATTAAGTGCTCGTATAAGTATTGAGAAGCAACAGTCATTAAGTCTATTTCCTAAAACTTCTTCCTTAAAGAGTCCCTAATCCTACAATTATAAATTTATCTAATTGCTCTTTTCTGAAGCACAAAAATCATTTGTATGTCGGCAGCATTGCCCCACAATAGGATTCCGTACGACATTACACTATGAAAGTAACTAATCTGGCAGTATCTATGTCAGTTAACCTACATAACTTCATCAAATATATTCGACAATTTATCAATATGTGGTATAAAACTCCTGGTATACGGCCAGGTTCTTCGTAGGAGGGAAGTTGTGAGGGATTTAGGCTTGGTTTTTGATTCAAAATTATCTTTCCGTGATCATTATGACTATATTATAGCTCGTAGCAATCGTATATTGAGATTTATTTCACGAAGTACAAAGGAATTCAGAAGTTTCACTAGTTTATTATATCTTTACAGAGCACTGGTTTTGCTTGAATATTGCAGCGTAGTATGGGCTCCTTTTTACAAAATACACATTGTAAATATTGAGGCTGTCCATAATAAATTATTTGGAATTCGATGTTACCGTTACGGATACCGCAGAAAACATACAATTTATGAAGACAAATTAAATTTTTAATGTAGATGTGTTTAGAGACCCGCCGTGGATATTTCGCCTATGTTTGCCTATTTAAGTTGGTTAACTCCATTATAGACTCTCCTTCTTGATTTCTCGTTTGCAGTTTAATATTCGATTTAGGTCCCGTAAGCCGAAACCTTTTGCTCTTCAAGTTTGCACCAATAATACATCTTTCTATAACCCGATCGACAGAATGTGTCGCTCATTCAACCATATATCCTCCAAGTGTCCTAGATATTTTTCATTTAAACTTACAAAAGTTTAAAAGAGTATTACTGGAAAATATTAGCTTCTTATAATTTTTTTTCTCTATCTTTCTCGGTAAGGCAGGATACTATTCGAAATAATGTAATATAGATGAATTTCTCTAGCAATTTTTTTCTTTGGATTTTATTATTTTATTTATTAATATCGGTTTTAATTAATGAATTCATTTGAGTTGATCAGATTTATATTTGTTGCAATATATTATGATTACATTATTGTTTTACGTCTAATTCACTCATTACTATAGATTATCCGTTTCTGAATTATTATACAAATAAATAAATATTAAAAGGCAAATCTAGGTAGTGAAATTATAATAAATTCTTTCTAGTCTGTTAAAAAACACACTTCAAAGTCAAAATGATATGCTATATATTATATATGATATTATGAGACAATTTCGATGTTATCGTTTAGTCTAGTCTCTAAAAAGCGAAAAATGGGTATAATGACAAAAAGAATAAAACGAATATAAGCTATTAAATTGTTGAAAGAAAGGCGTTTGATAAAACCACAATTTACTTGAGATAAATAAATTCCCTCTTATCCAATACCTCTGGCCTGGATAACATATTACATCAAAATATCTTTGTAACAAGAAACTCGAGCAAAAAAATGTTGATTCATAGGCGTATGTGATAGGCATTCTAGATGTGATATGAAGTAATCAGGCCGATTACCGCTAAATTTAGTTGTTTTTCGAAAGTTCAATTCAAAAGCTAACTATCGAAATTCATAAGTTGCCAAGTGACGTATTTTACTTGATTTGTAGATATGATTTAAAAATTTGTATATTTATGTAATAGAACTGCACACTATCCATGTAAGATTTAAAAGCCACTACTGTTACATATTTAAACTTTAATAACCTCAGTAATTTCGTGATGGATTTCGATTAATCTTCAGACTTAGACTGATGAATCTTAGACTGATTCATTAGGTTGATTGATTTCCAATACGTCGCATCCTGTCAAATGTTAGTAAACGATTATTTACTAACATTTGACTGAAGCCTAATATATGACGATCGCCAAGTCATCGGTATCGATTACCGATCAACGCTGCACACGGCACTAGGCAGCACGAGGCGCAGCGTCAGCGGAACGTGACAAGCGTTGCAACACCACCAGCATTAACGTAAAAATCTAATTATTATATTTCATATTTGTTTCACACTTCGAAGCATTATCATACTTAACATGTAATTCTTTTATAATTAAATTTAGTGTAAAAAAATTTGTTTTTTTATGACCTTCGGCTGCAGATAACTTATTTACTCGACGTTTTTAACCGGATTGAAATTCTTATGCTATTATAATTTCAAGTGATCAGTTAGAAATTTTAGTCGTGATGCACATGAACTATATCAAAAATGGCGGTTTTAGAGGTGCTTGAGTTTTTGATTATTTTATGGAACCGTCGAGAAAATTAAAACACTGGTTAGCTTTGATCACGCCCGCTTCTTAATCTGTATCAGTAAAATATGTGGAATTGTCTATCGTAGACATCACATATTGTACTGTACTCGTACATACATGTAATTTTATGATGACTTGGTGAGAAATTTTAGTATTCGTAAACCGAAGCCTTGCGATATTCAAGATTACTAGATTTTACAATGATAATAACTATGATTAAGATGAGAGGAGCCATATTTAATGAAAAAATAAAACAGAGGAGTAACAAATCTTCCACATTGCTTTCAATTTCATGAGTTTGGCTGACAGTATCATTTGAAGTCCATAAGTTCACCAACCTCAACCAATGCTTCAGTCATCCTTCCAGTTAAATTATGATGTAAATCCAATAATAACATGAAATTATTTTCTGCCACACTTCTAGAATTTTATATCAACTGTACGACAAAAACGCCCATCTGGAAAGTATGCAGTAACTGGCATTTATTATTTTTTTTGGGGAGTTAACGCAAAAGAAATCTTCTAATCGCGTGCGTGGTACCTTCGAAATGATAAAAAGATACAATTGTTTGAAAAAGACGTTGGGCTACCTACTTATTTATAGATAGAAATACATTAAGGAATACATACAATATATTATATTACAGTTTTTCTAAAATAATTATTAGATATATTATTTACAACGTGAGTTTTATTTGTAATATAAATGAAATATTTACTTTTAGAACAGTATTTTTTGTTTCTGTCTTTTTGATTTTTTTTTTTGTTTATGTCTCGAGCCTTATTTTACCCTATATCTTTGAAGTACAATATCTTAATTATAAGCCTTTAGCCAGACACAGATTATATAATTTTTAATGTGTGTGAGATGGCATCATTAACCACAACAGGTTTTAATAGTTTGAAATTTTCAATGAACGGAAAGCGAACTTCAGATATTTTGAAATTAGCATAATATGAGTAAGGGTCATTAACGGATATAATTATGGCATTTTATATTTTTTTACGTTCACGCATAAAATAGTAGATCGGTTAAAAAACGCGACTACCAAACGAAACCTTTTTCTTCTTCTTTCGTGTCGAGATTTCCTAATCAACATGACGTCCAGTAGGCAACGGTGTTGACGGCCCTGATCATCGAGTCTCGCAAGTCATGCTCAGAGTGCAGGTTAGTAGCGTTAATTTACAATTACACTCCGTTGTTGAATCCCGAAGAAATCTTAACATGTAGAGTTGCAGCGACCAACTTGGGATCTGAGGCTATTTAAGCTGTTCCTTATGTGCCATGGTTCTAAATTGGTCGAGAGGTAATTCTTCACAGGGTTGCCTATATATGTAAGTGTATATGTATTGAGGTGGAGTAATGCCTGTAAGGTTTAAGGGCAAGATTTACATATCGATGATAAGACATGTCGTAATGAATGTATCAGAATATTCGACCGTGAAGAAGATGAATGAAAAATAATTATATGCAGCGGAGATCAGAATGTTGAGATGGATGTGTGGAGTGACGAGAATTTATAAAGTAAGGAATGAATATGTAAGAGGGAATTTGAAAGTGGCACAAGTGACAGAAAAACTGAAATGAAAGCGTGGCTGGTACGGACATGAGAAGGGATGAAATGAGTGTAAATAAGAGTGATGGAGATTAACGTCGATGGATGGAGAACAAGAGAACGATCACGATGGGTAAAGATGGGTAGATTGTATGAGGCATGATATGAAAGTAAAGGGACTGAGCGATGAGATGATGGCTGGCAGAGAGGGGTGCAAGAGGAGGTGAGCACTCCATGCTGACCCCACACAGCTTAATAATAATAATAACACAGCTGGGAAGAGGGCAAGAAGGTGATGATATGTAATAAGGTGGAGGGCATCAGTTGTTTCACATCGAGTAGCTCTCTCTGGATGGGTTGTTTAATAAGAGGTTGGAGTGCCTTAAAAAATTTTAATTTCTGATGAAACGTTATTGAACATATACGTCATCATAAGCCTATTAATATTTCCACTCCAGTGGCACAGTTTTATGAATGAAAGCAAATAGGGCGAAACATGTACCAAATTTTATGCTAATTGAAATTCCATTTTATATCCCCTCGGCGAAGATAAATTTTCATTTGGAATTGTCAACTTTTCTTCATCTTAAGAGCAGTAACAATATGGTGAATTAAGCCTAATTCATGGCAAGATACTTAGGAAAATTAAAAAAAAAATATTCTCCTTTAAATGAAAACTTCTAACAATACAAGTATTTACTTTATTAGATTTCTATTTCTTAGAAGCTGTTTCGTTTATTAGATCTTAGGTTTATTTTTTGTCTTCAATGATTTTTTTTGATGATTTAAAAATATCTCGGGTTCGATGCTTGGGCGAATTAATAAAAAGGCTAATTAGGTTGAGAATTGATTTATTTTATGGTAATGAAAAGAAACTGTAACAAACAAAAAATGAATATAAAAATAGTTCGTATGTTTACCTTAATATAAAATTGCTAAATAATACAAATACATACCCCTTTTTGGCTTTCTTAATAAAAACTTGGACTCTATTGCAGAATATAATTTTATATATATAATTTCTATTTTAATCACATATCTTCATTATTATAATATTTATATTTAAAAATAATCATCACCATCATCATCATCACCAGCCCTTTTACGTCCCCACTGCAGGGGCTCAGGCCTTCCTTATGGATGGTTAAGGAGGATGGGCCATGACCCTCCAAGCTGGCCCAATGCGGATAGGAGGATATTAACGACTGCAAATGCAGCCGGGACCAACGGCTTAACGTGCCTTTCGAAGCACGGAGTAGCTCGAGATAATATTTTTTTGGTCACCCATCCCGTGACCGACCCTTGCGAAAGTTGCTTAACGACAACGATCGCGGGTCGCGGCGCTTATTCACTACGCCACCGAGCTACTTAAAATAACATATTTAAAAATACAATAGAAGAATTTTTACGAACTGCATATTTGATTAGTCAACATTTCAAATTACGAAGGATGAATAATAAAAAGAAATGATGTTGAATATCATAGACAACAAGTTTGCATGCTAAAACCTAGGACGAAATAGACGTTGGTACGGCACACCGTTACAAGTTGATTTGTTAGTAGAATTGATTCGTTAATGTTATATAAGTTACATAATCTACGCCATAAATCTTCTGTCATTGTGCACTTACAGTAATTCATAAGTGATAATATTACTTTATGAGTTTTTTAATTATCTATTGAACTATGACTATTAAGATAAGCGTAAATTTAATGTATAAAAGATTAAACGATATAAAAAATCTTTTTGTGACGAAGAAGAAAAAATATACATGAAAAAACATTGAAACAAAGAAAACATAGTGTACATAGCACATACAAAAACAAGAAATCATTAAAAGCACAAATGAAAAAATATTTAACACAGAAAGTAATTTATAAAGTAAATGTGACAGTCCTATAGCAGAGTTCCAGTGGACATGTCTACACACAAGCTCGCGGGCAAGTCCATCTAGTGAATTCACCCTATAAGCAGCTAGTAAGACCAGCTGTTTTAGTGTTAGTTACTATATGTGATATATTCCTGCAACTGGAGATCAATGACAGACTTTTGTTAATATTGTTTTGCAACATTTGTTTACTACAATCAAAACACACATGAAAATGTCAATAAATATTAAATTGTTAATATACAATTATGTACTTTCTATTAAAAAATGTGTGAATGTTAAAGGTAATTCCCGTTGGAATCAAAATTCTGCATTAATTAAAAACTTACTCTGATATATCTATATAGATATATAGTATTGTTTTGAAATTAAGGGCGATGATAATGAATGTATGTAAATTGACAGATTTATATTGAAGGTTTTGCTAACAAAAGGGATCAAAGCTTTATTGTATCTGTTGCTTAAGACGGAGATATACGATATTGTTTATTAAAATGCGTGCTGGTTAATATGACAGCCCTATTATATAGGTTGACATTGATGACGTTAACTGATAAAATATAAAAGAAAGTGATTATAATTTTGAAAGTTCAGTTGAGAATAACATTACAACTGTTATTTATAGTTTATGCAAAAAGGATTATTATACTGTGTATGTTATATTATTTGTATATGTTAGAATCCAGCTAAGATAATGAATTTACTCATTATACATAGATTTGAAGTCTTTGTTTGGAAGCAAATGACAAAAATCATTTGTAAATAAAATAAGACAAGCTTATGAATGTTGTTTTGAAACAGAGATCTTACATAAATTATACAGACAAATGAAACGAGAATTACTTAATTAAAAAGTTTTTATAGCTTTTTATTTGCATCATACCCAGAGTGGGTATTATTTCAGACCAAAGTTTTTGTCAAGACACATCAATCGAGTCCAAATTCGATGGGTTGGCTTCATAGGTTTTTGGGCTTTGATAGATGTGTGTTAAATTATAGAGGTTCCGTTGCTTCTTTCTGGCTCCATCATCAGATCTATCTGGCAATATACACATCTACATTAAATTTGACATTATCATTTTACTAGAAAAACGACAGTACTGGAAGTAACACAAATATTTATAAAAAAAGTCTTTACATAATTTACCGAACAAATTAATTGAAAAATAACAGATTAAAACACCGATACACAATCTCTGACCTCGAAAGTCAGCCGTCAAAAGAGAGATGTCAAGTAAGTACAGCTCTTATATGCATTGGTTACATGACGTCCTAGTACATGGATATTCACAGATTATACGAGCGCAAGCACTACGGAGTTGCTTCGTCTAATTACATAGATCCCATCAGCTCAGCTGATCAACTGCATTCACATTAATATTAGCTAAATTTTCACCTAAGTTATAAATTCATTCAAAATTTCAGCTCTAACTATAAGACAGTATTAGGCCTAAAGCCATGCAATAGATTATACAAAAATACTATAGAAGATTTAATTCGTACATCAAGCGCCCGTCGATTAAGATTCTTTTTTCCCAGGAACTCATTTGCAATTTCGTGGAACAGTAAAAAAAATAAAATATGTGGCTTTTATTAAAGCAAAACTTTCTTTGTAAAATACCCCGTGAACTGCCGAAAACTGCACGAACATAATTTTACAAATAAAATTATTAATAAGTTACTTTTAATAACAGTATTATTTAATTATTTTGAAGGCTTTATTTTATTAGAAAAAGAAAATTTAATTAAGCAAAATAAGCGATAAGATTATTTTGTTTCAAAAATAATACTGCTGTTTCAATTTCGATATTTGTATGTGATAAGCTCGGGCCTATAAACTTTCGATTAAACAAAAAAAAAATCAGTTTACAATGAAGAAAAAAAATTCGATATTTTTCTTGGATACAATATAGAAAAATCGACGAACATATATAAAATAACATATACATCAGTTGAATACAGTACTTCCTCCTTTTTTGATTTTGAAATCTGTTAAAAATAGCATCATATGATTTTTCCAAATGAACTTATAATCATAATGTTTTTTTATTAATTTCATAATATTCTCCTTTTTAAATTGCTTCTAATTTAATACACATAAGAGTCATTTCACGATGCCATATCAAAGATATGTCCAACTTGTTAAAACTAAAGTCAATATTTTCTTGCGATAGAAGGAACCGGGAAATAACTCATATCAAAATAAAATGTTTCATGATATGTTTCCTTTTTGAGATAAAAAGGTTATTTCCTGTAATCGTAGAGATAACTTTTCCAATATGACGTCTCAAATAAACGTATCTAATCTTATATCGGATGTTACAATTCAAATTAATTATGTAGGGTTGTCGTCTTAATGTTATCTTAATTATAAATATATCTCGGAGGAGTTCATTGATGTAGAGATTAGCGAATTCTAGTTGCGATTTCCGAGATTAAAAAACTTTTGTACAGACCGATCAGCAGATGGGTTGCCTGGAAGAAATTACTTTTTAGTAATAAGGCCGCCAATTGTGCATTAAATTTAATTGTATTCGATTGTTTTGTCCTGTATTGGTGTACAATAAAGCATATTTCATTCATTCATTCATTCATTCAGATGGTGACCGAATTCCTTCGTTGATAAATTACACTTCCTCGGTTCAGAATTATTTCTTAAAGTAAAAAGATAGATATTTAAATCACCTTGTAGCAAATATGTGGCACCAGTGATTTTACTTAAATTGTAATAGTTTTTAACTACCTAATCAATTCTAACAGAAACTACAAAATGTCTTCTAATGGCGACTATTTTTAGGTACGATATAGTCAACTTCAATTACGTTAACATTATCAGAATTGACCTGCTGGGCGCATTGCTATTGGACAATTGTGTACTGACTGTTGCATAACCGTTCAAACCAAGAAGGAAATTGGCTGACATTAACTGATACTCTGATTCCTGTGTTATATTTCACTATGTTATTTTACATAAGTATTCATGATTATTAGTGTATATATTTACTGTCTAGTGTTATTTCAAAGTATTTTGAGTGACATAATTCCCTTAATGAATTAAACATTCAGTTTTTTATTTATATTTATATTATATATCATTATTTATATTATTTTAGATGAAATAGCAAATTATTTATGGTTTCATTACACAGCAATTTTGACGTGTGGTCTTTCATGTACCTACTTATGCCATCCAATGGGACAAAGAAATATTTTACCAGTGACGTAAAAAATAAGAAATGTCCCATCCTCAACGCGAAGAAAATGAAATATCTTTAATAAAAAAAAATCCAATTTACAAAAATAATTTACGTTAACAACCCTACATATTTGCGGAAATACCCTCTTATCTTTGAAAGGCTCTTATTTTATTTGACAAAGAAGAATTTAGAAGGTCTGTGGAAAAAAAAACGAATCTTCACACATTTAGAAGTGAGCGAGTGTCAAAACAAACTTTTAATGTATTTTAGAGAAATAAAATGATATTCATTTCAAGAGTATTTTATGTGATAAGATGACAATATCTTTTTGTAATCATTAATTATTGTCGTGTTGTAACCAATATTGTAAGAAATTATGGTGTATCAAAGCCATTCTCAAACATACTTTTTAGTCCGTTTTTTTTAATTTTTCTAGTGCAAAAAAGGTAATGAGCAAATAATATCAAAAAATCATATTCTTAAACATTCCCTGTACTTAATAATATTACCACTACATATTCCTTCTAGATGCAGGGCAGATTAAAAGCTTCGCACATCTATGTATTGCACTAATAGTTAAGACTACCTTTTTTACTTGAAAAAAAAATAGTTTATACAGTGATTAAAAATCCAATTGTATGTTACGTTTTTCTTGGTGTTAAAATTGTTTATGTGTTGTAATTCTCAGTAAGTGAATTTTTGTAATTTTTTTGAGAATAAAGATTTCTATAACCGTAAACTATACAAATAAGCTTCGCTGCTCCGTTGTTTGATGTCACAAAGTAAGTTTGTTCGATCTATTTTATTATTAGTGTGCAAAAGTAGTTGTGATAAATACACTACGAGTTACAGCTGTAGCGAAAAGAAGTTATACTTGTAGCACACGTAGTAGATAGTCGTAGTAAAACTTCGTAGTAACTTAAACTTCCAAGGACTACATGCGTTCTTAAAAAAAATATTACGAGTTCATAATTAATAATGATAAGTTCCATAACAATTCATCGATTTTATTAATTGCACAGAATAAAGTAATTGGATAGTGTTTTAGATTAAAGAAGCTTAATAATCAAGTGTAACTAAATAATTCGACTTGGATAAACACTGCCCGTCACCATTTCTGCTTGTAAATTATAAACATTAATGATAATCATAAATGTACAGGTCCTAATACCTATTCTTTACCATAAAGGTGATAAGCACTTTTATGACAAGACTACAATCCAGCGATTAACTTGTGATTTAAATTTGATCATTAAATCGAATGTGATATTATATATTTCATACCGTCAATGAAAACAGCCGAGGGCGAGCTGTAAATTTAAGTTTATTATGTGGTACCGATGGCGAGCCGCCCATCAAGGTTGCAGCCTTACTCTCTAACCATAAGATACAACGATGATTATAGATTTGACAGTAGTGTTACCTAACTTAGTCGTTTATCCACCAAAAATATATGTCAAAGTAGTAAAATGAAACGAAAAAAAAACAACATTATTTATTCAGTCTAGGCTCTAAAATGCACTTGTGAAAGTCGAGAGCTACGCCATCGGTTCGTAAATCTACGGCGGGAGACCTTGTACCGAGAAGAATCGGCAAAAAACTTGGCAAGGGCTGCTTTTTTCTCCCTGAAATAATCATACAGAGCGTCAAGATTGAAAACTGACTTCATTAAACTATGAAGTCACTTTCCATTACAAACATTGCCATAGCAACACTAATGCCCGTTTTTACTAAACTTTAGAGTTACTCAACTTTGTCGTCTAAATATTAAGGTATCACCTAAATGTCATTAACATTCTCTATCGGTTAACCGGAGAGATGTGGACATAAAATTTATAAGAGCAAACTTATAATGCAACAAATAGCAGAAAATATATGCAAATGATGCTACAAAATGAAATTAAACTATGAAGTCACTTTCCATTACAAACATTGCCATAGCACCACTAATGCCCGTTTTTACTAAACTTAAGAGTTACTCAACTCTGTCGTCTAAATATTTAGGTATCACCTAAGGTGAAAATGCATTTCACCAATGACTAGTAACCACCTAACGACTTTGAACAATGTCTAAAGTTATAAAATGCGCAATGCGGCGCCTTGCGTTAGGCATTTGCGTAATATGACAGGTCAAAAATGTGTCAAGAATGAAATAAAATAATTAGAATTAAACTTATCTATTTAGGTGATTCGTTGGATTAGGTGTTTCGTAATTAATCTATGCCTTATCCTAGGTCAGTGTTAGATATCATATCGCACTGTAGGCGTCAGCTAGCTAAATAGAGTCGCATCAACGCTGATAGCAATAGTTTGCACGCGATCTTGCACCCCGCGGGCAATGCGTAGTAAGCGCTGTCAGTTAGCGGTAACTATGACTCAACTGGTGCCATCCTTGATTTAGATTTTCGTTAAAATTAAACCCACTTTAATTAGAAGCTGAATAAAGTAAATGTGTTGTTGGTAAAATTTAAAAAGCGGGGAAAGACTTTCAGTGGCCATAGTATCATTTATAACATTATATCATATATATGTTCACCAAACTTACTTACATTACTTAAATAAGTTTAGTGCTAGGACCAAAACTGTCATCTCATACAAATATAATCAATCTAAATCATGACGCAAATGCCCCGCCTTACTAGAAATGCAATATAATTTCTACATGATGACAGATAAGATATTACATTTCGCTTATCAGTATAGTACGAAGTTAACTGAAATAACAAAATTTTAAGGGAACTAGATGATAGTTCATTATAGTGGGATTCCTATGATCAAAATGTCTTCTTCACAAAACTGAAATCTTCGTTAAAACAGCGAAAAACTTTCTGCAGTCCTTCTTACCTTACAGGTTTTTCAAACTCGTACTCACTCTCTCTCACTTTTCAAGCTGTGACGGATTCGATGCTTAACTATATGAAAGGCTGACTAAGCTTGATAACTTGGTATATTTTTATAGTGTAAATAAAAACTCGGATGCGGAAACTTAGGACGAAATAAACGGTGTGATATGACGCACCGTTATAAAACTATGCGACTCTGGAATATACTCACTATTCATATTTAATCTCCTCGAAGTAAACTTTCAAACGCTTACTGCGTATATGCTGAACTCTTCTGTCCAATTACTTTTTTGTTTTTTATGTAGGAATGTTTATGATTCTCAATGTTATGTGTATGTATGATATTTATGTATATATTGTAATTTGTATGTAACTGTCAATGTAGACATCTTTCATTTTGTAGCATCATTTGCAATTTTCTGCTATTTGTTGCATTATAAGTTTGCTCTAATAAATTTTAGGTCCACATCTCTCCGGTTAACCGAAAGAGAATGTTAATGACATTTAGTCGGCAATTTGTGCGTTTTTTATTGCGCAATAAAGCATATAAACAAATAAATTAATATTTTTTTCATTACTTTTCCGATCTGCTTCAGAAGAAGAAGTAGTTTTGTATTTTTTCTTTATTCGGTCTGTAGCATCAAAAGTAACGACAGCAAACAATATATGGTCAGATAGAGGTTTTGGGTATAATTATCAAGTTCTGATAGCAGTAAGAATTCAATTCTTAATAGATCGTATTTTATATTTTCACCCCAGATTCCTTGCTATTTCATTTCTTGAGGCTTTTAGGGCTATAATAAATAAGGACACTGGCGTAATTAGCAGTGAGGCGTAAATGTTAACTATTTGATATTGGATTTCATCTGTATAATAGAAAGTAGTTACCATAAAAATTAAGAGAGGCATGATCCGTTAGGTCGGAATTCGGAAAAGAATATCAGAGGAGTGATTAAAGTAATATATAATGCGAAAGTAGTAGACACACTTTTAATTATAAAATTGAGAAAGCAGCTATGCTTTTAAACACTTAAAAATAGCCTGAACCTCTTCGTTAAACTCAGCGTTGTCACGTCATAGAGCTTCAATGAAATAAATCCTTTATCATCTTTAAATTAGATTTTATTTCATTGAACTTCTATGACGTGACTATCCTGCATACAACTTTAAGTTCGAGGCTAATATCATTACAGAATAGAGCAATTGATCGGCAACAAACACGGTCTTTAGATATTTTCTTTACTACATTCACATTTAGCACTCTTTTTATGCATTCTCGCTGCTTTTCGTGGCTTCTGACGTCCCTTATTGATAACACACACATCAACATCGTCTAGGGATATTTTAAATATTCTTAATTTTCTCATTTTCTTTTTTCTGAATAACATACATCATGTTTATATTTTTATAATGACCATTTATAAGCGCAGATTATGGAATAAAACATAAATATTTAAGTAAAGACGAAAAGTAGAATAATCGTAAAAATTACGATAAATATGTTTTTCAAGAAAAAGTGAAAAATATGGCGATATTTTTCGGTTATTTGCAATTTTGCGAAAATCAATAGTCACTTAAACCACCCACGACGTTTACAACGGCCCTGCAACGAATTTTCATGCTTCGATTCAACTTATTAAAGTCTTGCTGAAGGTATTGTCCCAGGTCCTGGAAAAATGCAAAAAAGTTGCTCTGCAGTGACAATGTTTGTAGATAAATGGGATTTAGGTCTGGTGATTTCGCGGGCCAGTCTAAGACCGATACATCGTGCTCCTGCAGCCAGCTGGTGACCACTCGCGTTGTGTAGGGACGAGCATTGTCGTGCATGAGCGCGAATGCTTGACCCATTTGTAATCGATGTGGGTAGACTATTGGTACTAGCACTTGGTTGAGGTATTTTTTAGCGGTCATTGTGTTTCTGATCCAAACGAGGTTTGTTCTTCCACCAACACGAGTTCCCGCTCAAATCATAATCGTCCCGCCATGGTATGGATGAACTTCCTGAGGGTATTGCAGGCAGCTCTTGCGACCAGGAGTTCGCCATACGTGAATTAGGATCAAAATCGAATCGGGACTCATCGGTAAACAGCACTACAGACCACTGGCCACCGCCACCTTCTCAGAGCAAATGTTCACGAGCCCACTGTAATTTTCTTCCACGATTTCCTTGGCGTAGTGCAGAAGAACGAAGCGGTCTGTGACCATGAAGATTAGGTACATCCTCACTGTTTGGTCACTCACAAGCAACTGGTGCTCTGACTGGAGCCTTTGAACCAACTGCATAGCTCCTCAGCAATACTCCGTTGAATAGCCCTAGTTTGGACCATGCCATGCCTACCGCCATTAACATTTCCTCTCTTGTTAAATGGCATCACTGCATAATGCATACATTAGCACAAATTCAAATTACTTGTTTTAACCTAACCTAACCTAACTTGTTTTAAAACTTTCGATTAACACAAAAAATTTCAAAAACTATGGTAGTTAAATTGAAAACTTCGAACTTCGCTTGAATCCCTTCACGCAAATCTTTTGTTTGATATTATTATTTTTTTATATTCAAATTAGGAATCATCAAAAAAGACGTACAAAATAAGTTTTCATCAGAAGATTTTAAAAACAGCCAGTATTTTTTGAATTTAGAACTTAATACAAAATATCCCTAGACGATGTTGATGTGTGTATTTGATACAATTTTATAATTAAAAGTGTGTCTACTACTTTCGCATTATATATTACTTTAATCACTCCTCTGATATTCTTTTCCGAATTCCGACCTAACGGATCATGCCTCTCTTAATTTTTATGGTAACTACTTTCTATTATACAGATGAAATCCAATATCAGATAGTTAACATTTACGCCTCACTGCTAATTACGCCAGTGTCCTTATTTATTATAGTCCTAAAAGCCTCAAGAAATGAAAGAGTCGGTAAATATCTTAAGGGGCTGTTTACACGTACCGCAACAAGCGCAGCAACGATTACTGTGTAATGTTATTGTGTACGTAGCTTAGTTTTATGAGGCTATTCGACGTCCTAAGTATAATCATGATAAGTCTTAATGGTACAGGCCTATTTCTGTTTAGTTGGAGAGAAGAATATACATATTATGATTATATAAGCATTTATAAAAACACAAGATTTCAATGTTTGAAAGTACTGGATCTAATATAGAAATAATTTACGACATGAACTAACTTTATTAGTGTATGCCTACGGGAAGCTTACAACATACGCGGGAGACACAGACTATAATTTACGTGGGATAAGTAAGAAAACACACAGATGACCTCTTTTCTGTGTTCTGTAAGAAAACAGCTTCCATTTTGTCATGAATAAGAACTGCTTAAGACAGTCAATTTATATAAACGAAATACTAACTTTAGTCCTTGTTTTATAATAACAAGGCAAGTATTAACATATTTTTCTTGATTCAGAAATATTAAATGAGACTCTCGGAGGTCATTTAACTTTTATGATCGATTAAGAAAGCTTATTGTTATAATTATTTTTATGTCTTCACTAGGTACTCCTAGTTAATAAAAAAGCAATATTATAATATCAGTTAGTGTTTCTTAGAAGCAGTAAATAATTAAAAGTCGTTATTTAATTATATGTCATAAAATGTAAAGTCATCAATGTAAAGTCTTTACTTATATAAATTACGTCGTATTTAAGAGACTAAAATGAGACTTTTTAATACAAGTATATTAATTTTGTTTATTTCTAACTTTGTTGAATTCATAGAGTGGGATGACATCGGGTATAATTTACGCGGGCGAAGTCACCAAAAAACTAATAGTTTTTACGATAAATTGGTAGTTTTGATACTACTATACTCCTAAACTCAGATAAACCTAAACTCAGTATAACGTTGCCCTGGTATTCTGTTGAGTATCATAACAAAAAATGAAAAGGTAATTTGTCTTTCAGTCTGTCAATCTGTCACTGTATGCAAAATTGACTCTATAAAATAGCAATCGTCCATCACACTGAAAATTTTATTGATATTAGTCAATTTTTTCTGCCTCTAGAAATACTTTTATGGACCGTCAACATCTTTGTGTCACAGAAAACATCTAACATATTTCACTGATTTTTCCTTCTCAGCACTCTTGGAAGATATCATCCGGAAAGTGGAACTAAAAATAGACGCCTTTCTGACTCGGCTTCCGTTGCGTTTTGCAAGGGACTTTGAGCTTTTTACGCGACTCAAATGCAATTGTCAAAGTGAGATACAAATAGACACGCATATTAGAGACACCTTATATACGTGCTTACTTTCATAACGACATTTACGTTGCATTTAATATTATATTAGGAAATCTAATCATAGAATAAATAACAATCGTATCGGCTTGATCTTATATTTGACTATATATTTTCCCGATTTACTCGTTGATATTATAAATATATATCATTTCGTTTCTAGTTCATAATGTCACAAATATTCCAAACATAAGATTAAACGATATTCAAAATTTGATAATAAATTTATAAATAATTAATGTGTATAATACAATAAAAAATTAGTATGTATAAACCCTGTATAATACACTAAGATTGATATTATACAGGGTTTAATAAAGTTGTGGTCGAATCGAACTTCCTTTGGATCCAATAAGAAACTACAATATTTTATCGAAACCTCGGTTTCCCGGGTAGGCTCTTTAGATAAAAGCTAAGTGTGGACCAATCCCGGACACTTGAAGAAATTGCACCCTTAATCTGAAGGAGTCCTAATCAATTTTTTTAGAAGTAAATTGGATTTCTTCTTCAAAGAACGTTATGATGGGATGTGTTTGAGTGGTTTAGGTGTAGTGAGTAACGGTTTTGCGTTTATATTTTACTAGTAAAATTAATTATGATACATCTGTTTTGAGTTAGAGATTTTATGAAATGAAAATGTAAATGGAAAAGCTAGTTTTGTTTGGAAAATTACTGTTGTTTTTTTTCGAAGAATTGTTCAGTCGGTAGTTGCTTATATATACATTTTATTTTTAATATTTTACTAGAAACTATTTGCGCACGAATTTCAGAATAATTATTGCATAGCCCCTGTGTTGCAATGATGAAAATTTCGGTCTGAAATCTTGGTGATCAGCAACTATCGTAACGACGATCATCAAAGGGGTGATCAACATTTGAATAATGCAAAGTTATTGCAATTTAGAGAAACCTGTAATTATTAAGATTTAAAGATTGGCCTGACGAGAACAGAAGACGCAGTTGAAGGATATTTCGTTTAAAAAAGTATATATAATTTTTGAGATTATCTACCCAAAGGGTAAAATGAGAACCCTATTACTAAGGCTTATCTGTCTGTCTGTCACCAGGCTGTATCTCATGACCCGTAAAAGTTAGAAAGTTGATATTTTCACATATGATGTATCTTAGATGCCGCTTCAACAACAAATCCTAAAAATCAGAATATAATAAATATTTATGGGCGCTTCCATGCAAATATTTTTTTTTCTATAATATTTTTGCTCGATATTGATAATGACATTAGGTAGACAGACACTTGAAATATTTACAGAATATGTATTTATATAGTAACTTTAAAAATAAATAATAAAATTAATATGATACAAATATTTAAGGGGGTATACAAACGTGATTTTTTTGCACGTTACCGGTACAGAGCACTTCGTGCGCAAGTCCCATACGCACTTGGCTGGTTTTGTAAGCATTTTTTTTTTGTGAAAATAATTATCATTCCTTTTTCTTAGCAATAGATAAATCCCTATGGTCGAAGTACTCGTACTCTAGAGCGCCGGTCAGGATTGCAGAATAGCTAGCCAAATAGACTGGAGTGGCTGCGGTAGAGACGCCTCGCAAACAGACTCTACGCAAATACTGCCTATGTTAACGCTGACGCTGGACTACTACCAAGTGTTCTCATTCGTATTAATTTATTTGTCTATCTCTAACAATGTTATTAACGACAGCTTAGCAAATATTTTCGAGTAATTGTTTTTATTACTTATTTAGCTCCATTGTCATTTTGAATGGCTTCGTGTTTGAATTTGACTTTTCAGACAAAATCTCCTATTGATGCGAAGAAAATATTGTTGTATATTTGATACAAATAAAGATTCCGAGGGGAGTTGAAATAAGACATCGATGACCTGATTTAAATCGCAGTCATTTTTTCGAAAAAAGAAGGCCCAAATTGTATCGTTTTTTTATTATAAGTTTAATAAATAAATAGCTAATAGTCATTTACTTTCATTACAAAGTTGAGAAAATTATCTATGGAAATGCTATAAGAGTTTTGTCTGTGGAGAACCATTTTATTTACTGTTTTCAAAAAGTAACGCTTCAAAAAGTTTATTTTAATAAATTGATAATGTCAATTAAAATAGATTATTTTTTATGGGTGGCGGTATAACGCATATATAGATAATAATATATTTTTTATATAAAAGCATCTGTCTGATATTAAAATGGTATCCAGTATTTAATATAGTAGCATGGATTAACGAGAAAAGGATCAATTACCGATTTTAAAAAAATAATTAAGAATCACGTCCACCGAGTGCGTGTACATGACACTACTGTCCGTTAAAAACTATTTATTTTTACAAGATGGCTGCCGTGTAAGTGCTCGGCGTACGTTCAGAAACGTAATGTAGATGGCGCTACTCTAAATTTTTTAACACTGCGACAACTTTGATTTATTTATTTGCCGCTAATTTGATATAAAGAGAGAAGCACCCAATCACTGTACTAACTAGCATCGCCCAGAGAAATATACTAACATTATATAAGAATAACGAGTATAAAAAAGAAACATGATATCATAAGAGTTATTTTATGAAAGCTAATTAAGTTTATGCCATGGCGGGTACCTTAACGGTGCTAAGCAAGATATAATACGGTAATAATGATTATGCTTCTAGTATGGCTTACAAGGTGTCTTGATCTATACATAGATACAAACATCCATATTGTAATCTTATCTACATTATTAACCCTGAACATAATTGATCAACTAGAAATAAGCAACAATAATATTTTCCGAAAATAAAAAAACCTCCCTTAATGATAAGTGCATACAAAGTTGGGAGAAAAAGTTTCTTAACATTTTATATAAAAACTGGAGACATGTTTTATTTCAATATTTATTTACATCCAAGATAAATATTATAAAGCTGAAGAGTTTGTTTGTTAATTTGTTTGCACTCGCTAATCTCAGAAATTCTTGGTTCGAATTTAATAATTATTTTCGTGTTGAATAGACCCTTTATTGAAGAATGCTATAGGCTATATAGCATCACGCTATGATGTATAGGAGTGGAGCAGTAATGAAAAATGTTGCGAGAACGGAAGCCTCGCAGGCGATATCTCTAGTTGAAAGCTAACTTAATTACATTATAGGTATTATGCCATTTTAGATGTTGTGAGGATTGAGATCCTAACTAAAATTTATAAAACTTAAGTAAAGATAACTTAAATACTTATTTAGTCTATGTAGTTGCCAACTAAAGTATTAGTTTTTTAATGATTGTGATGTTGCTTCCTAATCTAAGATTAAAATTAGTCACTAAATTATTATTTTAAAGTTTTTCATCTATTATTTTAATTGACTTTATATACAATTCGATAATTTAAAAGTAATTAGCTTCCATTTTTAATCTTATTATTGTTAATATTAAATGGAAAGTCAAAAGGACGTCAGGTTGTACTATCTGTCAAATTAGGGTTTTTGATTTTAAACTTTTATGTGTTGAAAGTAGAGTAGCGAAAAAACATTTAACCTGACTTGCAGCACACCTAGCACCAAAAAAATTAGGATTCGAAAAGTTATTTTATAAGACGTAAAAATTTGTAATCGAGTAATTCTTAACGTTGTTCTTAAGCTGAAAAAGGATAAATAAACCTTTATTTGATAATTTACTGTTAAACCAACAATAATATTGCAATTAAAGCCAGATGTACTATTATGCCATCTGTTCACACTCCAAAATTTCAGCACAAATTTATCAGAACGTTACACGGCACGTGTTTCATGCTACCATGAATTTGTGAATTCATGATCATTCATAATGCACTCCTTCGTATTCCGTATACCAAATGTAAATTATAAATATGAATTACCGTAACACGTTCCCTCCAAGATGTGATAATTATACCTCTTACTTTCTCTAGAGTGAAGTAATTCTGTTTTACGTGTATTTCAAAAAAGTTATAATAGCTCGGTGGCGTAATGGATCAGCGTTTCGACCCGCTATAGTTAGTATTAAGAAATTTTCGTAAAGGTCGGCCACAGGATTTGTGATCAAAAAATAAAACGCCGTTGTAAATACCCTCGAATCTGCGTTGAGACAACGTGGACCATCCCTGTTAAGTATCCATAAGGAAATCCAGAGCCTCTATAGTGGGGACTTAAAAGGGCTGATGATGATACTAATACACAATATTATTATAGAGACCCATTACATTATGATGGTATGTCAACAAGTACCTTGGATATGTCACCATCATCATCAGATAATTAATATCCTTACTCCTGTGGTTCAGGTGTTCTTTATGAATGAAATCAAATCAAATAGAAAAGGGAAAATGGGTCATCCACTACGCGGCCCCAGTGCGGATTGGTGAGTATTGACAACTGTAGATGCAGCCAGGATCAACGGCTTAACGTAGCTTTCGAAGAACGGAGAAACTCGAGATAATAAATTTTGGTCACCCATCCTAGGCTTATCAACTATACCGAAGACCGAGCGCGCTAATCATTGCGTCGTTGAGCTCCTCAACAGATTGGTTATAATTAAGCATAATTTTTGTACATATCGTTATCTCTTTTAGAGCTGCTGAGTCTTTCTCTTGTTCTTCTTATCTCCCAAAATACGTCCTTTACGAGTGGTAGGTAAAAAAATGTTTAATAGATGAACCTTAACCATGCAAGAAACACCTAAATCTAATGGAATGCTTACGACGATTGATGAATATTGAGCAGATGAAATCGTGAAATAAATGAGTTTCAACGAAGGCGAGGAAACGCTGAGTTTTTTGTAAAATTACAAGGAATATTAGAAGAAGATTAATTCTCTAGCATCAGATACATTAGGCATTAAGAGCAGATTTAAAAAATTAGCATTTATGATGTATGATATATGAATGATTTAAAGTAATGGGATCGTTAAGTAGCTTACGTGTATTTTCCCTCAGGGCTTCCATTTATTATCTTTTTAACCCCCGACGTAAATAGAGGGGTGATATAAGTTTGACGCGTGTGTGTGTGTTATTCTGACAGTGGCATCGTAGCTCCCAAACGGGTGAACCGACTTGGATAATTCTTTTTTTTTTACAAGGTTTATTTAACTTGCATTGTATCTATATATATCTTGCAACTGCCCTGCAATTCTGTAAAAATCTAAAACCGAATTCGAATTCACTCAGGTATCTGAATTCACTTCAAAAAATACGATATGCATGTGGGTGGCTGTGCTGTTAAAATTCCATCCAGTATTTCAATTTTAGAAACTAAAAAAAAAATTGGAAGTGAATCGAACTCATTAATTATATTTTTCAAGAATATAAAACTCATCCTGCTTGTATATCAAGTTCACTTAGTCTTGTCTAGTCTTCTTGTCTCTAGATCACAGATTCTAGATATAGTCTGTGTCAATCAATATGCCTTGTCGTTATTACAAAAAAATCTCAAGTTACTTATTATCGTTCTAGGATATATAGTATGGTCTTTTCTGATTAGGTACGTCCAGACAGACGGAAAAGCCTTGAAAGACAATTGCCACGCGAGGCAGTCTCATTCGGATGACTTTCACTTTAAAGCGCTATCTTATTGACTTAGCTGTTTACGATATTAATATATCAGATCAGAACTATTAGTCCTAAACATTTAAATTTGCAATTAATTTGAGGGCTTATTTTCTAAATCCTATATCTGTGAGTTCTTGTCTATATAATTTGTAGATATGTAACGTAAATAAAAAAATAGCGTAGGTTCAGAATGTGCGATGTAAACTACTATTAATTTTGAAAAAATATTTATCGGACATATCACGAGTCAGGTTTATCTCGCGGCGGTTCGTGTATTATTGCCTCAACAGAGACAAGTTCACAGGGACCTGCCCGCATAAAATATGCCTCACGAGGTTGCTTGGTCTGTGTATACATACCTATTGGTTCTCGACAATGAGATAGCGCACCGGTTTACACGCTAACTGCCTCTCATGCACACACTCCTGTCGCGTACTCGGCACTAAGTTAAACATTGGTTGAGTGGCAAGATAAAAGTTTGGAATTAACTCGTTTGTACTTATGTAATCTGCGGCTGTGAGAATTTTCCATTGTGAGTTTCTGGTGTGTATATTCGCACTTATCAATTTATGATACTCTTATGTGTTAGGTACTTCTTTACGACACTTTTGATAAAACTTGGTTCTTGGTTATATAGACTAGACATTTAACATATTTTTCAAATACATTTTAAACGTTTTGTTGAACATCTTGTCGTATTCCGTATTTAATAAATTACATTTTAAGATGTTTATGATCCTTTATCGACTGCATAGTCACCAGACTGAGACGTCGTTGTCTGAAAATAATTAGAAACATAGCTAACTTTAATCAATAGTTACAGATAACTGTTCAGATAACGTGTCAGAATACGTTTTCGTTATTGTGACTATATAAAGATGAAAATGAAAAAAAAAGAAAACTGTAAATTATACACACTTATTAGCCGTCCAAAGTTGACGTATTGAATAATGATTTCAAAATTCAAGCAGACAAACACTCGAACAGAAATAATAAATATGCATTTTTGGTTTGCTTATTATAAACCCATAAAATATATTCCTCTTATGTATATGTATACCAGAGTGATTGACAATCTCTATAAAATCAATTTGTTGAGGTTATTCAATTATCTGAAGTGTCTGGAATGTAAATTTTGGGAGAAAGGTAATTTTTTTAAAGTGTTTATCGGAAAACGGATTGAAGTCTCAATTTCACGTTTGAATGAGTCAAGGAGTATTTAATTTAACCTCTTTGTGATGTTAAATTTAAAAGACTGATTAGAAATTATAATTAATAAAGAGATAATTGAAATGACTTTAAGCTGGGCTCTGTTTGATTAAAAATAGCTATGCTTTTTAGCCAACACCCCACTAGTGACCATGGAGACTGCAATAAATATAATCCTGACGTTTCGCGAGCATCTTGCATCAATAAGCACGTATTGTTATTGTTCATTTACATTGGTCGATAGCATGTGAAATGCGGGCAATATCTACGGGCTCATTTCATTGTTCGACTAACCAATGACAGCCAATGATCTTCCAACGTGATGTTTATAGTAAAGCATTAAGATTGTTTTCACTTTTTCACGTGACCCACATTTGTATGACGCGGGCAGAGCTTTATGTAACTAAACAATTGTGTTTCTTATTAGTAAGGCTTACAGTGAGGCTATAAGAGTTTCAGGAAGTTTTCAAGCTTTCTTGTTTTGCAACTGGCAGACAATCAATCAATTCGAAGATTAATCCCATATTGATTTCAACACAATTCACTTTCAATTCAACCTCTGAGACAATTAACCTATTCCTGTTAAAGCATACAAGAAATAAACCACACAATAGTCATATAATTAGAATATCTTTTTAATTAACACGAAAAGTGTTTGAAATTATTCATTCTTCTCTTCGCGCCAGCACGAGAGCGGGTTTTTTGTAATTGAAATGAAAATAAACTGCGAAGGTCTGTTAATTAAATTGTTTTAATTTCAATTTTTTTGTAGGTCATATGAAAATAAAGGGTACATGTAACTTTTAATGAACTTGTAATGAATGATTAATGTAATACTCAACGTTTTACATCTTATGTTTTATTTATAGGAATTTATTTAAAGAAATTTTTAATATTAAACAACATTACATATAATAAATCAACTTTATTTAAACAAGACGCCGGGTTTAAGCCATACTCCATGATCTCAGAGAGACTACATTATCGTCCATAACATATAGTTACACCGTAACATACCTATATATTTTAAGTTAAGTAGAATAAAAAAATGTATACTTTAACACGAAATAAGTTGAAGTGTAATGATGAAACGTTATTTTTAAAGTTACAAACTTACTATTTATATTTTATTCTCATTGTAATTTAACTGGAATACAAAACTAGTTTCCAGCCTTTTGCTACAAAACGGCACATTTTATCTGACTGTGCACGGGCTTTCAAAGCAAAAAGCGTCCTCGGTGACGGGAAAAAGGAACATTTACATCCAAACGATCCGGTTTTGCTTTTAGATGATACGATTTTGATTATCAACGATATGGACTGTTTATTTCAGAGAGTATAAGGCATCTGTGACAGTCAACACCTGACAGCTGAGCTTCAGCATATTAAGCAAGTACTGCGGGAAAACAAACTGCTTATACCACGTCTCAATCACAAAAAACGGGTCAAGCCTACCTCCATACACGAAAGACGTCACAGATAAGTTTGTAAGGATTTTGAAGCAAGCTTCTATCAATACTTACTAAAAATCCACCGAAGAAGATCAAAAATTTTTTAAGATCTATCAAGTGTAATATCCTCTTTCAAGTTGCAGGTGTATACAAACTAAAATGCGACTGTGAGCTCTCATACACCGGGCAGATAAAAAGAAGCTTAAGAACTCTCGTTAGGGAACATGTAGCGACGTTAAGCATGAAAATAACGGCGCGAAAATAAATCTGCAGTATGTGAATATGGGTTAGACCCAAGTATTACATAAGATTTGATAATCCAAAAATTCAAGCGACTGAACAATAATTCTTTCCTAGAATGATACGCGAGGTTAATGAAATTAAAATTTGTAATTTAACAAATTACATTACTGTATTGTAATTTGACAAATTACAGGATCTCAAGCCGGTGGTATATTCCCACTTCGAAAAACAAGAATAGGTTTTCAATTTAACTGTTCTTATAACCATATTGCACTTTTTTTGATTTGAAAGAGTATATCGTCAGAATAATGCACTAAAACTTTGATGAAAATAGATCAGTAGTTTTGTTTTAACATTAAAAAAACTTGAAGAAGTATATCGTCTTAATTATTTTGCTATGATGGTCGTCACATAGAAGCTCCAAATTAATAATAAAACAAAAAACAAAATTAAACTAGCTTGAAATTCGTAAAATAATCCTTATTCTACTATTTTTTGGGTCAGAATACCTCTAAGTAATCTTCCGAGTTTCTGAGATTATATAAATTGACATTTTGCTTAGCGCGTTTATCGTAAATTTCCTTCGTTTTCGTATGATTCTCGATAGTATCACATTCAAAATTTTACTTGTCGTTAGCTCATTTTTGCTTTTAAAAGAAGTCGTTTTGTTGTATGAAGTGTCCATAAATTCTCTCTTGTCTATTTTCTATGTTTTTTAGCAAGCCTACCGCGTGAGGCAATTGGCTTCATTTTGATCGATATTTAATTTAATCAAAATGCACTCAAAGTTTAATTGCCTTGGGTTCAACCCGATTTAACATATGTGATCTAACAAAACATATAGAACGTTGAGTGCAATCCAATATCAACCAATATAGTTATACGGCCGATATACGGTTGATGATACCCAGCACTTATTCAATGATTATTATATGTAGTTCCGTGCAGCTAATATTATTCATTCTTCTCCAGCTTTATATAAGCTTTCCAGATTAGTCCAGATTATTAGTCCAGACTCCAGATTATTTTCTTGGGTATGTAGACGCCAATATCACCTTGAATATGTGTTTTTGTTACTAAATGCTCTTTTAACCGTTGTTGCTTTCATTATTTTTATTAGTAAAACAATCATAACATTGCTACAGTCTTTATAAATTTACATGTTATCGTAAACATTAAAAAAATACTTGTAAATAGTAAAAAATACCTATATGTACACAATAATATTTAGAAAATAGGTAATATAAGATATGTTATTTTCTCAAAAACATCGTATTTATTCATCCAATTTATTTAGTGAAAAAGACAATTTTTATGTTCATTAAATTTCTTTGAAGATACGTATATTAATTTTGATAAGTATTTAATATCACCTACTCAAATAATTCCTTAAAGACGGAAAAAAATATTAAATCATTGTTTTTGTGGCTAAACCTTCACGCATCGTGATCTACTTTATAGATAATTTAAAGCTCTCTAACTTTTCTTTAGCAGGAGTTCGTATATCTTTAACCGTTTAAGCAGCGTTCCCAGATATAGGCGCCCTTGGAAGTACTTCTATCCCTAAGAAATCTAATAGTGGGATAAACATTTGCCTATATGTTAATACAGACTAAAAAGTGCCTGTATGTATATCGAATTTCATCAAAACTCGTTCAGTAGGTTTTGCGTGAAGAAGTAACAAACATCCAAAGATCGAAACTTTCGCCTTTATAATATAAATATATTAAAGTTATAGTTCCTTCACATTGAGTAAGACGAATAGATAAATAATATATATATCTCTTTTTCGGTGAACCTCGACTATTGGACTATCTTCAATATAGCTATAATTGTTAACAATTTTATAAATTTAACTATCTAAAAATATTTTAGTCTTACTTTAAGGTCATAAAAAGTCGTCAATTGTAAATTATGTTCTGTTATATTGAAATCAGAACAAAGATTTTTTTTTTATAAAATTCTCACAAAATATACGTAACTCACAAAAAAGGATTTATTTAATTCCGACCACAGTGTTTTTTTAAGTTAGGACTTGTTCTACTATTTTCTCTTTATAAATCAATAAGCGGAAACACTAGTGCTACATCAGAGCAATATTGATTTTAAGTAATTTGAATAATAATTTTGATATCTGTAAAAGCAAAATCACAATTATTGAATATTGATACGGTTGGAGGATAAACCTATTATATTTATGCACAAAATTAAATTCCAATTGAAACAATCATTTCGTTCGGAGAAGGAAATAATTACTGAGCGCTACACGAGTTTCTAAATTCAGTCGCAATAGGCTCATAAAGTTGTGTTTTGTTATCATGATTGTAATTGTGGTACATTCGAATGATAATATAATTCCATCACTTCGCTTTTATGCTTATACTTCTGCTTATAAGAAAACCTACATCGTCAAGTGATTTTTAAACCGTTTCCATGATCTTGGCATCTTTAGTTAAATAAAACGGAGAGTGACTTCAAATTTTAATGAAGTCATTTTTCAATCTTGACGTTCTGTATGAAATAAAACAGGGAGAAAAAAGCAGCCTTGCCGAGTTTCTTGCCGGTTCTTCTCGGTACAAGGTCTCCCACCGTAGATTTACGAACCGATAGCGTAGCTCTCGACTTTCACAAGTGCTTGTTGCCTAGACTGAATAAATAATTTTGATTTGATTTGATTTGATTAGGGTATAGGAGTTGGTTGATTTCCAATTAGGTCAACGAGGAAAAGTTTACTTCTCTATTGTTTCGAGTCTCATTGTTTCAAGCTTTTATTTCATAGAATAAAATGTATTTTATCTTATAAAAACAATATACATGATATAAAATTATGATATATACCTACAAAATACACTTTTATGGTTTATTATTGCTTATATTAATTCACAATAGACGTTTTATGTAAATCTATAAAATCAACGTTTAATGCTTGTTTTCCAAGTGATATGATCATGATCTCTATCTATAGAGAAGGCTCGTGACGTCGCGCCGTGATATTTATATTTATGTTACTCTTCCATGCAAAAACTAGTGAACGGTTTTTGAACTTGGCATCTGGCTAATTTTAAGCTTAAATTAACATAAAGGCTACTTTTTATCCCACTAAACAGTTACTTGGGGACTACGTGGGCTAAGTCGCTGGCGGAAAGCTAGTTCAATTATATACCTAATATTAATCTTAGAAAACGAAAATATTAAAATAAATAGCAGTTACATTTTTTATTGAACCAAGAACTTATCAACACAAGGTCTTCTCTAAATAGATGGTTTGGTCGCAATGTGTAAACGCCACGCTGTTGACATTAAACTAAAACACTCCGACACTTGAATGCGAAATCAAGCTACCTATATAGGTTTATACATTTTAAGATTCGAAAGAAATATTCTAGCGTTGCTGAAACTTTTTTGAAAATAAACCTATTTAAGGTTTTTTTTTTCAAGTAGTACAGTAAATTTTATAAAGTTTGGGAAAATATTTATTCACATTTCGATGTGAAAGGCTATCTTATCTCTAAAAGTCTTTCTCTGTGTTAAAGTTAAGATAGATATACAAAGGTCTTTTTCTTTTAGAGGCATAAATATAGAAAAAAGGGTAAAAAAACAAAAGTAAGGTATACAATCAATTTGGAACGCATTATTTTTTTGTTGCCATATGTTTAATTATAAATGACTAATAAAAATAAAGCAAAAGAGTTTTTCTTTGAAGATTCTCCCACTAAATACAAAGTTAAATCTGAAGAGAATATTCAAGTATCTATAGACTTTGCTACAGTTGTATTTAAGGGTAACTATAATCGCTACCGTATTTATTCCGATTCCATGATGACCTTGGTCCAGTGAACTTTCCATATCCCATATGCCAAATGAAAAACAAACGCATTGTTTCTTATGCCTTCTTTATTCTGTCTCTTTTTCTTTATATATTATCAAACTCATCAAATGTCACCAACATTAATATTCCTGTCTAATATTCGTCTTGAGATCGTCACCCTTCAAATTTGATTGATCTATTTGCAAATTACTGTGCGACCGACTGACATTCTAATATCATTATAATTGGCTGTTAAAGGTTTCGACTTATACCGATCTAGGTATAACGAGGTGTCAATTTTGTAATTCAAATTTTCTTTAATATTTTATCTATACTAAAGAATATATATGTAATGATCTGACAGCTGATGTTGTTCTTTTGTTGTGCTTATTTCACGCTCGGTTGTTCTTTTTATTTCTATACAAATGATTTGAAAATTTATGTGCAAACAACGATTGACGAAATTATTTCAGTTATTACCAAATAAAATAAGGATTATGTCAGTGCATGGTCAAATAATTTTGGAATTTCCGTGCATCCTACAAAATGCCGAGCAATAATGATAGGAAGCTCCAAACAGCTTATTAAACTTGATACTGGCCTGCTCCCACCTGTTCTGTATGAAAACTCTGTAATATCCTTCTACTGTTAAAAGCCTTTGACTTCATATTCATACGGTGCTCAAATGGACATTACAGGTTGCCGAGGTTAGTCGTGTGGTAACATATTCACGTCACTCTTGTCACTTCCCTTATTCTTCCAATCATTGACTAAGCTGATGTCTGTTGCCCTGATTTAAACGAAGATCTTCTCAATAAGTTGGACCGCCTTGTCAACAATGCCAGTCGTTTTATTTTCTGTCTTCGCAAGTATGATCATGTTTCGTCTTATCGGTCTCAACTAAAACGGATTCATATGCGTCAGCGCAGACAGCTACCACTGCTCTGTATTCTCTTTTCCGGGATTTCTAAACATAATTCTCCAAATTATCTAAAATGTACATTTCAATACCTTTGTGATTCTGGCTTTATGGCCGACGCTTACACACTTCAAGCCATACAACTCTGGAATGGCCTCACCGACACCATCAGACGATCCCCTAACAAATTCATCTTTAAATGGGAAGCTCACACTTTTCTCTTGGAACGTTTATGAAGATCATAATCATATATGTATTTGTGTTTATCTGTAGGTATAATATTTATTTATATTATTATTATTTAATTATACGTATGTATAATATATAATTATGATAAATTCATTTGTACTTTAGTTTAAGTAGTATATTTATTAGTTAACTTTATGCCGCCAGTTGACTAGTAGAGAATGCTATTAGCATTAAGTCTACCTCTTGTACCAATTCAATGGTCAGAATTGGTACAAGAAGTGGACTTAATACTAATAACATTATAATACTGATCTTTTCGCACCGCCTCATATACTATCTGTACACAATTCTACGGTTGACTGGTAGAGAATGCCTAATGGCATTAAGTCCGCCATTTGTACTGTGTGCAAAAAAGTTTAAATAAATAAATAAACATTCTCTACTAGTCAACCTTTGAGAAACAGAGAAATTTGTTAAATAAATTTACATAGTGGCACGAATGTAATAAGATATAATTATGCTGAACTAAATATGTAAAATCATATATTCTTTTAAAGCAAATAGGTATATTTATTTTAATTATTTTTAGACACAAAAATGCCTTATTATAGGTAATAGCAGTTAAAATACTTTCATTTGTCTTTATTGATAATCACCTTTTTAAACTAAATGTAGTTTTAGTCGTGTCAAACTACGCTTTCTATTGTGAAAATAACAAAGATATTAGAAGCAACCCTATCAAATTACGAGAGTATAATTACGAGTATATTTAACCTGAATTAAATTTGATTTAAAAAGGTTAATTTGGTATAAAAGAATTAGCGACATTGTCTTTCAGTTAAAGGTAATAATATAATTATTTAAATAAAAATATTCAAACTGAATATGCAAGTGCAAAACATTTATTACAAAATTAAATTTGCAAAAAAAAATAACAACACCAACGCTACTATGGAACTTCCATATAATTATATGAAAACATAAATCCATTTAAAATTCGATACAGAGCATTAATAAATAGTGCAGTTAGGTACCTTTGTGTTCGCACATAGTGATAGAGTCGGTTGTATAGGTTATATAAGACCCATTTTCAAGATAAATTTTCGTAAAGCCAAGCGTATAATAAATTTAATTTTTCTTTGTATTCTAGGTCAGCGTGGGAGGTATATATGAGTCAATTCTATTTATAACTGAAATATTTGATAATCTTTATAGGTATAGGAGAAAATAAGAGAAAATCTTTTTGCGAACATAAATTAAAAGAATAAGTTTAGATATTTAATATAATTCAAACAATTCTACACTATTCGAATGTGAGTGTAAAGTAAATTCTGATAGAAAAATTAACGTTCGGATATATTCGTAATGTTAGGGAGTTAATAATATATTACACGCATAATAGAACTATGTTTATCGGACCAATTGCCGCATTAGAATCGGCTTTGTTTCACTACAACGTTGACGTGACATAATAACGATATGATATTATAGAACTGATAAGATTATTATTGATACGTGCTTACACTTTGAGCACTGAAGCGGAACTGTATGGCTGTTATGATGTACCATACATTAAATTCCATCTTTTCACCTAATTAAGACAAATATATTTTTATCAATATTAGGTTACTAATTTTAAATCTGTTAGTCGGAAGAACAGAGATCAAAACTGAGTATATATAGATAAATTAAAACATGTATCATAATATTGTAGGTACAGTTCAACTGGAAAAGACTAGGTCATGTATTGCCATTAAAAAAGGCATTAGATAGTTTCCAGTCACCGAAGTTGATTTCTGTATTAGAATCTATTGTGAACAAACAAGAATTAAATGAGATGGGATAGTTTATCAGTAATAAATACTTAGTGAACCTTGTTTTGCAGACTATTTGGTGTCTATCGGGATTAAGTTGCCAATTAGTCACATTCCACAAAAAAAATGGAGCCACCTCGGGCTATTAAGGTGTCAAATAAAAAATCATTTTCAATTAGCGGAAAAGAAGTGAAAAAAAAAAACAAAAAAAAAAATTTGTCATTGAACATATAAATCCTCATTTTCGATTTTGAAGTCGGTTAAAAATAGATAAAATGTGACCATTCCCTCCTCTTGCGATCACAGAAACTACTAGCGTGATTCTGGCTCCCAGTTTATCAAAAAAATATTATCAACTACAAAAATAGAATATTTATTAAAAAAATTATTAAGCACCGGTACCAAATATTTAATTAGGTATTCCAATCCTCGTGTGTTCATAACTTATGAAACGAAATAAAAGTTGCGTAACTTTTTAAATAATAAACTTACATTTTAAAAATTATTCTTAAAAAGCGGGTTGAGGTCGGGGCTGGAGGAGGGCCACTCGTTCGCTTCGATGAAGGCCAGCACATTCTCCCTCAACCAAGCTTGAGTGCTTTTTGCCTTATGGCATGGCGCCCAGTCTTGCTGAAAAACCCAATCCTTATTGTGAAATAATATATCAGACTGGAGTTTCACCACGGGCTCTAAAATTGAGAATTCTTGACTTTCACCTTGACATCTTGTTGGCAGAAATGGAGTGGAGTGACACCTTTATACGAAACTCCACACCATACCATCACACTCGCCGGATGTCACGTGCATGACATTCCGTGCAGAAGGTGGGACAGTCTCGCAACTTTTAGCGTACTAAAATTTTCTCGTCGGTGAAGAGTATATGGATACGACAACTGCAACTTTTATTTCGTTTCATAAGTTATGAACACACGAGGATTGGAATACCTAATTAAATATTTGGTACCGGTGCTTAATAATTTTTTTAATAAATATTCTATTTTTGTAGTTGATAATATTTTTTTGATAAACTGGGAGCCAGAATCACGCTAGTAGTTTCTGTGATCGCAAGAGGAGGGAATGGTCACATTTTATCTATTTTTAACCGACTTCAAAATCGAAAATGAGGATTTATATGTTCAATGACAAATTTTTTTTTTTGTTTTTTTTTTTTCACTTCTTTTCCGCTAATTGAAAATGATTTTTTATTTGACACCTTAATAGCCCGAGGTGGCTCCATTTTTTTTGTGGAATGTGACTAATTGGCAACTTAATCCCGATAGACACCAAATAGTCTGCAAAACAAGGTTCACTAAGTATTTATTACTGATAAACTATCCCATCTCATTTAATTCTTGTTTGTTCACAATAGATTCTAATACAGAAATCAACTTCGGTGACTGGAAACTATCTAATGCCTTTTTTAATGGCAATACATGACCTAGTCTTTTCCAGTTGAACTGTACCTACAATATTATGATACATGTTTTAATTTATCTATATATACTCAGTTTTGATCTCTGTTCTTCCGACTAACAGATTTAAAATTAGTAACCTAATATTGATAAAAATATATTTGTCTTAATTAGGTGAAAAGATGGAATTTAATGTATGGTACATCATAACAGCCATACAGTTCCGCTTCAGTGCTCAAAGTGTAAGCACGTATCAATAATAATCTTATCAGTTTTATAATATCATATCGTTATTATGTCACGTCAACGTTGTAGTGAAACAAAGCCGATTCTAATGCGGCAATTGGTCCGATAAACATAGTTCTATTATGCGTGTAATATATTATTAACTCCCTAACATTACGAATATATCCGAACGTTAATTTTTCTATCAGAATTTACTTTACACTCACATTCGAATAGTGTAGAATTGTTTGAATTATATTAAATATCTAAACTTATTCTTTTAATTTATGTTCGCAAAAAGATTTTCTCTTATTTTCTCCTATACCTATAAAGATTATCAAATATTTCAGTTATAAATAGAATTGACTCATATATACCTCCCACGCTGACCTAGAATACAAAGAAAAATTAAATTTATTATACGCTTGGCTTTACGAAAATTTATCTTGAAAATGGGTCTTATATAACCTATACAACCGACTCTATCACTATGTGCGAACACAAAGGTACCTAACTGCACTATTTATTAATGCTCTGTATCGAATTTTAAATGGATTTATGTTTTCATATAATTATATGGAAGTTCCATAGTAGCGTTGGTGTTGTTATTTTTTTTTGCAAATTTAATTTTGTAATAAATGTTTTGCACTTGCATATTCAGTTTGAATATTTTTATTTAAATAATTATATTATTACCTTTAACTGAAAGACAATGTCGCTAATTCTTTTATACCAAATTAACCTCACGTTTGATTGATAAAATTTTAATCATGTATCCTAATAACTTATGTCTTAATAGATAACGAGCTTTCTACCAGCCGCTTGGGCCGCGTGGTCCCTAGGGAACAGTTTAGTAGGATAAAATATAACCCATAGGTTAATCCACGGCTAGAATTTTATAATTCATTTGGATAATATTTCATATTATGACACGGATATAATTTAAAGGACAAATTGAACAGAAAAATAATGGTTACTATGGTAAAGATTTAATTTCCTGTAGAAATTTTCATGTCCATTCCTTTACTTAATGTTTTCGGGATAAAATGTAGCTTATTTCCACCGCATATTACGTAGCGTCCCGTAGGTGAAAGAATTTTTAATTTTTTTAGTTTTGCAGTCTATTCGATGTAAAAGTTGAAACAATAAAATCTTTGATCATTATAATATTAGTAAAATTGTACCCCTACTTTTTGCGAGCAATTCGAGCTTGCTTAACGTAAGTAGTCAAGCAATTTTTTCCGTAAAATCCTGTCATCGAATTTGTAATAAAAAAAATACAATATAACGATCATGTGCCTCTAAAGTGTTATTGGGGCGTTGGCACCAGCTGCTCATGACTCGTTAAAAAGAAGGTGTAGATACTTTAATGTTTTTTTTTATGCAAACATAAAAATATAGCTAGAATGAAATTAATCCAAAAAAGTATATTCTATAAAACCTTAACTCTACACGGAGTCCGTGTGATAGGTTGTGGTCTATTATCGCTGATATGTTTCTTGATATAATAAATACCTCGTGTGTTCATAAGTTATGAGAAAAGAATTTTTACTGGAAAAATCAAATAACTGTTAGTCACTGTTATCCATTTATTTACCTATTTTGAATTTGGAATGTCAACTTGTAGTTTATTTATATCGCAAATTCATTTATTTATATTTTCTCGTGATGGAGGGAACGAAACTATTACGTGCAACTGGCATTTCGCTATTTATGGCGGGAAAAAAACTGATGTAGATTTTCCGTGAGCTAAAAAGTTTTCCTGTAAGCAGTAACTTCGTCTATTACACTTTACAACGGTACAAAGACAAGAGTTAAAATCATCCGAAAGCGACTTTGCTGAAATACATATCGCACTCAGATGAAACTCGTCACACGCCATGCGTAGCCGCACACACACACACACACACATACACACACACACACACAGACACACACACACACACACAACATTTGATTGACAACTCTGCATACACTATGCTTGTATTAATTTTTTTTCGTTACAAACTAGACTGTAAAAGAGCGGGTCACCCCTGATACAAGTATTTATACTCTATAAGGAAAGACTCAATTATTGTAAAAATATAATTAACAATGAATAAACTACTGAAACATATGATATAAAGGTAAAGGCCTATAGCCGTAGAAAAGTTCACTTTTTAAACGATCGTCTTCGTAAGTTACGACGCGTTCGTTGTCCATTGCTGCTGAGGAGACATGATACCAGTATCTTCCTGGTGTGTGTGTGTGTGCGGCTACGCATGGCGTGTGACGAGTTTCATCTGAGTGCGATATGTATTTCAGCAAAGTCGCTTTCGGATGATTTTAACTCTTGTCTTTGTACCGTTGTAAAGTGTAATAGACGAAGTTACTGCTTACAGGAAAACTTTTTAGCTCACGGAAAATCTACATCAGTTTTTTTCCCGCCATAAATAGCGAAATGCCAGTTGCACGTAATAGTTTCGTTCCCTCCATCACGAGAAAATATAAATAAATGAATTTGCGATATAAATAAACTACAAGTTGACATTCCAAATTCAAAATAGGTAAATAAATGGATAACAGTGACTAACAGTTATTTGATTTTTCCAGTAAAAATTCTTTTCTCATAACTTATGAACACACGAGGTATTTATTATATCAAGAAACATATCAGCGATAATAGACCACAACCTATCACACGGACTCCGTGTAGAGTTAAGGTTTTATAGAATATACTTTTTTGGATTAATTTCATTCTAGCTATATTTTTATGTTTGCATAAAAAAAAACATTAAAGTATCTACACCTTCTTTTTAACGAGTCATGAGCAGCTGGTGCCAACGCCCCAATAACACTTTAGAGGCACATGATCGTTATATTGTATTTTTTTTATTACAAATTCGATGACAGGATTTTACGGAAAAAATTGCTTGACTACTTACGTTAAGCAAGCTCGAATTGCTCGCAAAAAGTAGGGGTACAATTTTACTAATATTATAATGATCAAAGATTTTATTGTTTCAACTTTTACATCGAATAGACTGCAAAACTAAAAAAATTAAAAATTCTTTCACCTACGGGACGCTACGTAATATGCGGTGGAAATAAGCTACATTTTATCCCGAAAACATTAAGTAAAGGAATGGACATGAAAATTTCTACAGGAAATTAAATCTTTACCATAGTAACCATTATTTTTCTGTTCAATTTGTCCTTTTAATTATATCCGTGTCATAATATGAAATATTATCCAAATGAATTATAAAATTCTAGCCGTGGATTAACCTATGGGTTATATTTTATCCTACTAAACTGTTCCCTAGGGACCACGCGGCCCAAGCGGCTGGTAGAAAGCTCGTTATCTATTAAGACATAAGTTATTAGGATACATGATTAAAATTTTATCAATCAAACGTGCTTGCATATCTAATAGAGCCGAAGGAGGTGGAAAAAACAACGAATTTTGTTTACACCTTGTAAATGAATGACAGTTGACATAAGAATTTTGACGATGCATACATGTGTACGATGGTTCACATGTTTTCATACAAATAATTATGAAATTCCTCGCTTTCGCCTCCGGCTACGTGTTCCATTCTGATTGATATTTGTTTTATATAATAGTTTTTAGTTTTAATTAGAACTCATCCATTTAAACACACGTAACTTTAATATTTGGTTGAAACTTCAAACTCGTAAAATAACTATTATTGGGTTTTGAACTAGGTATTACTCTATTTCCGATAATTATATCTCTCATAGATTTTCCTCCCACGATATATATCATAATTTATCCTCTCTACGAAGGATTATTAGACCACTGGTATTGGTCGTATTAAGCGGCTTTTCATTTGATATATCTCTTCCAATTAAGCCATAGTTGCCTTTGAAAAATCAGTAACTTATGTAAGAAATTGCCATCACTTTTAATAGAATTTGTTGTTGTTTCAATAATTGCTGCTATGTGAAATGAAATGAAAATATCTTTATTCAAGTAAGTTACTTTGAAACACTTTTGAATCGTCCAAAAAAATTTTTTTCCCTTACCTCTTGTTCAGGACATCTTTTAGCTGACAAGAAGAACAAGCGAAAGATACTTAGCAGCTCTTTATCAATAATAAATACAATTTTCAAAGTCTGTAGGACATACGTTGGTGTATATAATTACAAAGCCAATGCTATTAATTCCAAGCATTGTGGTCCTTAAAATAATCATCAACTTTATAATAGCCTTTACTAATAAGTATGTTCTTTACATGAATTTTAAATTTATTTACGGGTAGGTCAATTCTGGAATTTAATTGAACATAGCAATGCATTTACATAGAAATGATCCTCTGATTTATTAAAATCTGAAGCTTGGAACTAAAATACTTAAGGTAAGATTTCTTGAAGATAAAACTTCTGACAACTACCAATTTTATACGCATTTCATACATGCAAAACATGTTAACAAGAATTTCATGGTTTGCATCGTTTAATTTTAGATTTTATTTGTACCCTCTTTTTTTACTATTTTTGAGATGGATTCAAGGATTAAGCGTGTTTTATTCGTTTATTTATGACAGGCCAACATCGTACACATACAACATTTACATAAAATGAATTAGTTAGTAGCGTACATTGTGTGTACATCTTTAACAGACACGTAAAACTAGCGGTGGGTAATATCAGATTTTCACAATATCGATTCGATACTATAAACCGATATTAACCGATATAAAAATCCAAATCCGAATTCGAATTCATTCAGGTGCACGAAATAATAACAACAGAGAATAATAACAGAGTACAAATGTTTTGTGGCAGAAGTCAAGTGAGTTTCGAAATGTCAGGAATAACATATTTGAGACACGTACACTACCTCTCAAATTATTTGGCCACCCAGTAAAATACATTTTTTTAGAGTCGACTATTAACAATAGCTGTTTACCTTTTTTTAATGTAGATAAATACTTTACGTTAAGATACAAACAATGAAAGATAATAAAAATTATTTTTAAGGATATACTTATTATTTGGTGGCTATTTTGTGTTACAATAATTGATAAATCAATGAAACTACTTCTACCATTGAACTAAATATTTTACTTCCTCAACTTTCTTTATTGAATTTTATTGTACATATATCTGTCAAGGATCTCGTTTTTACTAAGTTATATTTCAATTTTAAGTGTATCCTCCCATTCATATGAAGTCACAGTTAAAAGCAATAAAATTGTGTACCTATTAAATTAAACGTGCTTTATAACACGTTTTCATAGCAATTTTTCAATAAATTAAAACACATCAATATGACATAGTTAAGGATAATTAATACTGGTATATTTATTGAGAATTGTTGTTTGTATATTTTTATTGGGTAATGCTTCGTTTTCATTGAGAATAAATTATTTCGATTTTAACACGTCCGTAAAATAAATCATAAATTTCAAAAAATATCGCGAAGAATGAAAATGACAGATTTATTTATGTCAATATCCGATGCGTGAATGAAAAAAAATACTGTCGCTACATACTTTATTAAGATTATATTTTATGGCACCAGATGTATATTACAGCGACGTTATCAATTGCCCCTTGTGATTGATGGTTTTGTTCGACATTAGCTCGGGGGTAACTTAAAATCGAGTTTGTTTTTATCTAAAAAATAGACAATTGGTTATTAATTTGTTTTTTTTTTTGAGTGCACAATATTTTACAGTGATATTTGAAACGGTAGACAAAAAAATCTACAATTTAGGAATCTGTTTCGAAAGAAAAGGTAGCCGTGTAACCGAATCAAACGTTTAGTATGTCTGTCTGCCAGTTTGGCCGACCATACGGCCACACGGAACACAGGTAAGCGGTGACCCAAAGACGTATATGTGATGTATATAACTGGATTTCATAAGAGTAAGTGAACACGACATTAAAAAAAATATATATATTATAGCACGATGTTTAGAATATTATTTGGACGATTAAGTAAGATGTGTAGTAAAAAAAAAACTATGTTGAAATCCGAAAACGCTCGTAACTCTCCGACGTACAAAACGAAGTACGAGGTGACGTCGATAGAAGTGTTAAATTGACTACCTAATAGTTTTTTTTTAAATGTTTCGAGAAATCAAAGCGGTCTAATGAGAGACACAATCCAATGATCACTTTGCCCTATGCTAGCTCATAATAAATATTACCTTCACCATGAATAATCGCAATCCACGCTCGGCCCGCTGCCCATCATAGGGAAGGCCTGCACCTTCATTCATAAAACTATTTTCATTATTCCGTCATCAACAAGCACCGTAGCCTACCGAACACGAAACAAAATATATCTAAAAAAAAAAAAAAAAAACTCTCAGGCATGCCGTGAGTGACACTAATTATGTCCTCAAAAAGAACGAAATAAGATGTGATGGGATCCGGGACTTGTGATTTTTTTAATTAGATAGGTATTTTTTTTAAATATATTTATTAATCGTCATCGTAAATGCTTTGTCCTCCTTGACGCAGTGGTTTTAGCGCGCTCGCTCTGTTACACGATTGTTAAGTAACTTTTGCAAAGGTCAGCCATAGGATGAGTGACCAAAATTTTTTTACTTGAGCACCTTTTGCTTTGGAAGGCTGTATCTGCAGTCATCAATCCTCATCAATCATCACTAGACCCACGCGGGAATTGCCCATTCCCTTTTTCAATTTTATGCGATTCCATCCACAAGGATAAATAAATCAAAATTGATAAAATATAACCTTAACTACAATATAACCATAATGTGTTAGTTAACATGTCTTTCAAAGTTCATAACTGATATATATGTAAGTGTGATTTCTAACTTATCTACGGGGTGGTTTCTACATGACAATATTGATAGAAATCGTATTTGTATTCTATTCAAGTTCGCGATGTCATGTATTGACTTCGATATGTAGGGGTATTTGTGATATTTAAGATATTGTATCACCTTGCGATTTTAATAGGTTGAATATAGTATTATAAAATTTTATTTAACAATATTACGTAATTATAAAATTAGGCTAATTACATACTATCGTTATATATTGAAGCTAATTCAATTTTGAAAATGGATTTGTTTAAACTTTATTCCGAACTGCAAGTCGGTCCCTTTAAGAAATTAGCTTTAAAAAATTACTTCTTTAAAGTTTAATAAGTCACAAACGGTTTGCTAAATTATCCAACGACGCTCCGTACTATAGGGATGACAAAAATATATCATCTTCACTCTACTTGTGTGGGAGGTACCGCAAAAATGTTTTTTTAGGAATTTATAACGATACTAATGCAAATTACCACTTTCTAGTAACAAAAGCTTTTGAACGCGGACGTACGGACCATGGACAGACGGATATGGTGAAACTATAGGGGTTCCTTGTTTACTACGCAACCCTAAAAATCAGTTGATGATTAACATGTAACGTAGTTTTTATTTCACTCCAGCAAACGGGCCCTGAATCTGTTTAGCTTTTTCAGAAGTGATTGATCTAAAAAAAATTAAAAGAAAAGCAATAAAAGGTCATGTGACTTTTAATGAAAATGCTTAAAAATACATTCCCGGATACCCCGATATGTCACTTGAAGCTACAACTCGTCAGTCCTGTAGGGTCTCGAGCATCTTAGTGGTTCGAGCAATCGCTAGTCAAGCTTGTAGGTTTTGAATCCCATATTGGAGTACTTGAGGCTGTTAATTTTAAAGCATTTTTTATTACAAATATGTTTATCGGTAAATAATTGTGAATGAAATATCGATGAAATATAATAATAAAAAAGATTATTAAACGATTAACTAAGTTTATTTTTAAACATTTCGATCGATCTCATTAGACCGATATAAGGAGCAGTATCTGGATGACCGAGCTTTGCTCGATATTTTTTTTTTGGTAATTGAAACCTAGCTGGATTGATTGATTTATTGTCTCTGAAACCACCTGCATACTCAATTTCATGGAAATCTTTGGAGCTGTTTCCGTGGTTCAGCTTATTATTATTAGGCATATACAAGAATTGTTCGTTTAAAGTATTTGATGTATTGATTCGAAATAAATATCAGCCATTTACTCTAATCGTACATTCTAAAATTAATATATATATATATATATATATATACTCTAAACATAGATATAAAATCACTGAAAGGTTGGTTTTGATGTTACTTTAAAAAGGTATAAAACGACCTTTCAGGGGGTAGCACTTACATCTTCCTGACCCTAATCCGTAAGGTTAAACTACGTAGAAAACTTTACATATATAAATTGCTCGAAGATTCTCATCAATAATTTTTAGGGTAAATAGAATAAAAATAATAAATCAACATCACATTATTGCTCAGATCCCAAATTACTAAAGAAATCTGAAACTACGAAAGAGGTACCTCAATACCTAGGTCACGGACCTGAGACATTATTTATAGACATGAGTAAATTTTCATATATGGAAATTTTTAAAAATCGTCTGTAAAATGTACTTGTAGCATTTGTAACTAAAAGTTATTCTATAATTGACGGTTATATCAAAGATTGTGACACATGGAATGAATATAATTGTCTTTGTTCTACACTGATTTATTTATTCATTTACTTTTTATTGCTTACAATAAACACAAATGGCGGACTTAATGCCATAGGTATTTTCTACCAGTCAACCTGAGCGAAACTGAATAAAAATTAACTGATCAAACACAACACTTAGTAGATACGAATAAAGTTATTAGAGCTCTTTATAACAGATTAGTGTGTTCTTTGTTTTATAATACCTATTTTTTAAATCAATAGATGTCTTCTATAAAGTAACTTTACACCCAATACCGAGTTAATTATAAAACATTTTTCCCTACCGACGTAACACAAAGGGAGAAACAACAATGGAATCTAAAATTGATAATGTCCGCTGACTTAACGATTTATCTATTTGTAGATCTGACGATGTAAGAGCTATTAATGTGCCCAGATTATTTATGAACTCACTCTAATAATACGAGTGAACTCTATTTTATTCGCAATATTTGAAATTTACATTGTGTTGTTCTTATTGATTAATATGTTTTACAACCTCATTATGCTGTCAGAGTTGAATTTTAGCAAAGCTTTGTGGGCTATTGTAAAAAAAACAGCCACAATGTTCAAATTTCTTTATAAGAAAATGTTGATTATTATTCTTAATGTAAAATGCTTAAAAATCCACTTGGTCCCTGGCACCTTGAGATGGGATTCGAACTCACGACCCATCGCAATCCGGACGACCGCTCCAACCACTGAGCTACGTAGGACCTAACAGGACTGACGAATCTTTCAAGCACTTGTTACTTTCCGCTACTACAGAGCGTATGTTCATCAATGTTCAGGCATCCACTCAAACAGCCGAAAGAAATATTATTACAAATTTTGAAACGTTCGAGGAAGATGACAATTTGTTCTAATTATTATATTTAATTAATTTCGCATTCACAATGTGATGTTATACTGAATGTTATACTGAAAATAATTCTTAATACAAATAATATTTCTAGACTAGTAATAATATTTACTAATAATATTTCTAGTTCTTAATTACGAAGATCAAAGCAGATATTGAAAAACTATAGCGGTCGGCGAAATTTACATCTGGCTTTACTGACTGCATAAAGAAGGAAGATCCATCTAAATGAGCTACATGCTTTCATTTCAAAAAGTCGAGTAATCACAAGACTGGCGATAGTGAGTAGTATATCCTGCAAAAAACAGCTTAAAAAAGGTATATTAATCCAATAAACTATGGAAGCGCCTAAGAGCGCTAGATTTTAAGTTAATTATTTGTTTTTTATTTTATTTTTTAATTTATAACACTATGACTCGTAGTTTTAATAATTTAAAAGAAAACACATAAGTCGCAATAGAAGAATTCCTAAATTAAATATAAATAGCCTTGAAGATAATTTACGCAATATCGATTTTAGCCTAGTTTTCAATTATGATGATGCAGATCTATGACATACTTAATAGAAACAATCCAATTCAATAATTACACTCATCGAGCGGTAGGGAAAAAATGTTGGACGATTCAGAAGTACTTTTAAGAAGTCTATTTGAATAAAGATTATTTTGACTTTGACATTAACCTGTTTTTATTTTGAAACGCAATTACGTCATCAAAATTGCGGTCAGGCACATTAGCAATTTGCGGGGGTTATAATAAAGTCTACTTATAAACATTTTTTTTGTCATTTTCATGGCTTCAAGAAGTCGAGGTTGTGTAAATATTGAGGCCCGCAGCAGCGATACAGAACGAGAAACCCACGGATGTATACCAGCAAGCCTACCACGTTACCTAATGTAGTGGCACTGCCTTCGATTTCAAAATTGCACTCAACCTTCAATACTGTATTGAACTTCGAGTGCATTTTGATTGAATGCCAACGAAATCGAATACTCTTATGGAAATCAATGGAGTTTTATAAAACACAGAAAAAAAAAGGATAAAATCATGTGGCTTCACCAAATGTTATATTGATATACTTGTTTATATTATTTTTTGTATCATTCGGATATATTAACTATCTTTGTACTTAAACATGTTACGTTTATTTTAAAGTTAGTGCTCTCTTCTCATATCTTACCTAAATTAAATAACGTTGCAGCCAAATAGTTCAATTAACCTTTTAATTAATGACTATCCTTTATACTAAACGGTGCCGCTCAACCAACGACCCGAATAACATCCAGCCAAATAGGTCAATATAACTTTTAATGAATAGGCTAACTGATGCTTAACCGTGATTTAAAGCTGCTTGACTATCGGTCTAACTATCCGGTTATTCAATACAATACGAATATTTGAGATCATGTTTATAGTCGTCCTTGAATCCGAGTGACAGAGTTGAACGGTATTTAGCCCAAAAAACAGAGTCGGTCTCTTATAATTTTGCTTTTTAGGCACAGAAAAAGACTGACATAAAATGCTGAGCTAGATACCTTTTTGGTACGATTGTGGCACACTCATAGGTGTATATATTTTCTTATGATTGTTGTCTTTTTATGTTTTTTTATATATTTCATTCTTAATAAAACTATACGTGGAGAAAGAATTTTATACTGCTTATTATTAGACTGTGTATAGGCTAAACAAAAATGTTGACATTGACTCCGGCTAATCTGTTGTAGTAGCTACTTCCAATATGTACATTTTAATATGTTGGCACAGTGAATGGACCCCACATTAATCAATTAGTACTCAAGGGCCAAGGGAGCAATTTACGAGGATATAGGAATTTATAATATGACGTGATTTGTTTATCATTAGATCGCCCGTTCACGCTCAAGTGATACGGTGCAATCCAACACTATAGTTACCAGGTTCGATTCCTGAGAAGGATGTGAAAAAAATGGTCATGTTTAAATTATATTTACTATGTAAGTTGCTGCTTTAAGTAATATATTAGATAACATCACATAATTTATTCAAGTTAGGGAATATCAGGGAAATCTGAAACAATGAAAGTAGGGCAGATGGCTCGAAATGAGACTTTCACATTGTGATCCTATTTTGGCATATTAAAGTTAGAAAGAAGTTAACTTTGAAATACCGTTGCGCTTTGCCATAATTCAACATTTTTAAAGATTGTGTAGGGAAAGTATTATATTTTCCTTTATGTAAGTTAGAACGCGTTTAAGTCCCAATTAGTCAAAAAAGGTAACAATCGAACAAAGCAAACAATCTGAGCTAATACAACTCGCAGACCTGAGACAGATACGTTCTTATTTACTGGAGGCTATATTATATGAGGGTGGCATAGTCTATAATTTACCCGGGTGAAATTGAGGGAAAATAACTAGTACAAAACAAATAAATTTCAAAACAATATTTTAGTAATATATTTATAGTAGTATTAGTCTCATCCACAATAAAATAAATCCACTGGGTAAATCTCATTTGTAGGTACAAAACATTTCAGATTACTTGCTACCATGTGTATGCTACATTTATGAATTTGTTAACAAACGGCACCGTAGCGAGTGTATTAATTTAATCACGGATCTAGATTCGTCCCTGTTGCTAGAGTAATTAGTTGAACACTCTACGTAGGAACACAGGGTAGGAACCCTCTTGGATTTTCGTACATTGTTCGAACAAGTTTAATTGAAAACACAATAGATTGCAGACTTTATGCCAAAGGTTTGAGTGAATAACATCCTTTCATAAAATATACGAGTATATCCATACTTTTTATATATTTTATGCGTTTCTGTGTGATTCTTTTCCGTAGCCGTGGAGTATCTTTATAGTTAAGTATGTAATGTCTGGACAGTGTATTTATCCACAGGGAAAATTGAAGTGAAACAAAGTAGTCTATATATTTCAGGCTTACAAAATTCAATAAAATCCGTTCAGTAAATTTGGTTGAAAGAGTGATAAACATACATACATACATACGGCTGCACTTTATGCTACCACGATATGTTAAATTTCTGCACGTGATTTTCTACCTTAGTCTACTTTAGTGAAGTGGATACGTTTGTTAGTTTTGTATAGCCTTTCGTGCTTTTGACTGTCCTTCTACATATAGTCATCACCCACATGATATCAGTAGGATGAGTTCAATTATGAGTTAGGAAATTAGAGTGATATAGCCTAGTTGTTACCGGGAAAACGTCTCAATCTAACAGGAAGATACATTTATACATGATGTATAATAGTTTTATAACAGCTTATTTGAATATAAATCAACGAATAAATCATACCCAAAAAGTAGGCGAGGTATTTTTATTTTAAAGAATAGTAATGAAAATAAATTAAAAGAGAGTTTAGTATTCGCTGGGTGCGAAGTAGAAGGTGGGAGAACACGAATCGATCGCAGCGCGCACCGTGGCTAAAACGGAAGACTCTGTCGGACGAGATGTCACTTTTTACTTAAGAAATTTACATATTTGTGCATTTTAAGCAAAAATTAATAAAATGCGTCACGATACCTGCTGTGTAGTTGGCCGCAAGAACAATGGCAAAAATAGTGATAATTTTTTTTATAGATTTCCTCGAGTGAGTTGGAAACAAGAACAAAATTACTAAGCTCTAGCTCACCAAATAAGAGTATGAGTACTTAGAAAAGTATGTGCTCATGTTTATGATGTAAATTACATATTTTTATATTTATCAGTTACGTAAAAGTGTCATTTTAAAGAATTTTGCATATTAATTTACCTTTTTTTGTTGTATCTAAAATATATTTTTTATGCCAAATTTTATATGAAATCTAGTTGAATAATCAAATTTTAATGTCAAAGTTATAGGTATATATAATCAAGCAAGATGAAATAGTTTTAAGGACAATTTATTATTATTATTATAAAGTGAATATCTGTATTCTTCGAGAAGTAGTGATTATATTTACAATTTGAAATTTTATTGTTAATGTTGTAGATAATTGTGTACTACTAGTATGACTTTTCTATTCCATAATTGATTGTGGCATTTTAGACTGAAAATAAAAAAGATCACCAGCATTAATGACACCTTAGGTTTACATAATCGAATAAAATCTCAGTAAATTACGCTATTTCAATAAAATTATTGTCTCGTTTACTTACTATTCGTACTAAATGCCAACCATTTGACATTTCAATATCCGACATAATTGTAACCGCTAGTTGGCGCTACCATCGTGCACCTAGCGAATACTGCATTATAAATTTTCTTTTACGAACAAGTTAGTTTTATGGGTTTGTTCGATATATTTCAAGTTTTTGTACGTGACGCGGAATTTTTGCTGGTCAGTTGATTATAAAGGAAAATTGACATCTCAAAAGGATAGTAACAATAAAAATCCTATAATAATAGAATATAATGGTGACATTTTTAAAATCCAAAAAAACAAAATAAGCACGGTTAGTCTCCGAATCAAAAATAGACCGAAATTGAAAAAGTTTTCTATTTTCGAAGCAAACCCTTTAAACTTTAAACATTTTGATTTTTACTTAGTTAAGAAAATCTTCGCTGATTTTACAATTTTTATTTTAAAATTAAAAACTTAATCCCTTAAGAGTAGGATTATAAATTAGTAAACTTTTTAAGTGGAAAGAAAGATAGAAAGATCTATAATCTGCAAACGAAACGACTCGCTAATTAATTACCTTTCCAAAATAAAGTGCTTTAACTCGTTAAGTTTGAACAAAGAACAGCAGCTATGTGTACTAGTAGGCAAATTTACACAAATAGAAAGTTACGTGAGCAATTTTGATAATTATTTGTAGCCTTATTGGTGTAGTGATATTCGAGCGTATTAAAACCAAATGCAACGTTACCGCTGATAATATAGTTTATAGGAAATTCACATTCATATTATTTCAATGCTGTAACCCGTACTATGTAGATGTATCTATCATACGAGTTAGTTGCTCTTGCTAGTTGCAAGTTGGCATATACAATTTTATAATGTTTTTTTTGTTTGTTCTAGATCGTAAAAGAAATGTTATTTCACTAGAAAAAGTGTCGTTAAATTTTTTACTGATGTGAACCGAAAACAGAAAAAATCTACTGTTTTTTAGCGTCGTATTCAGTGTTTCTATCTTTAAAATTTCTCCAAAAACACTGCATCATCGAACACTAACATATTAACGAAAACCTCCGAATGGGCTGGTTACACATAACACAACAACAGTGCTTGAATACAATAAAGCAACACCATCATGATAAAAGTTACAAAAGTCAAACAATAATAAAACATTAATAAATATTATCAATATGACAACAAAGCTGTAGCCAAAAATGCAAATACACTGTAAGTTCGTAAACGAAGTTCGATCATAATTATTAACTCCCGAAAATAGCTCGTGTAAACTATTTATAACATAATAGAGGCGTTATAAAAAATCTTAACATAATAATCACTTTACCTACTAAGCTAATCGAACATCAATAAACTTCTAATTAATCTATACAGAGTTTCTAGACGCCAGTCTATTGACGCCAATTCCGATTCAATCAATTTAATGGTATTCCCATTATCGAATAAAGTTCCAGAAATCAATTAAACCTTATGAGAACTTCTATGTATTTTGGTATCTTTTTATTAAGCTACCATTTACAGAGCTCCTTATTATAGCACTATTTTTTTCCAGGACGTTACTATAAAAGTCCAAGACGAACTGTGACAGAAGTTTTCAATTTATATTCATAAATGGTTGAATAAAAAAAAATATCAAAAAGGTATCAGAGCAGTATAGCAATAGGCTTATATGCGTTGACAGATTCCTGTACATAGCATGAAAAAAAGTTAATTCCCGCTGTCTGTACGCCGAGATCTTATATAATACACCTAATTTTGATGCATTTTTCATCGATATACAGAGTGATTGAAGAGGAGTGTTTATATGTATTCTACAGGACTACATGGTCGAAGCTCCAGGCAAAGCTAATTTTAAAATAACCTTATATTTAACATAATTAATCGTTAACGTTATTTTACGTCCGGCAACTTTTACACTCAGTATTCAATATTCAGACATTAATGATACTTATTCGTAATTAAATCATAATGGACTTTTATGTAACTAGTACTATACCTTTAATGCTGTTTATTAGTGTCATTAAAGAGACAATATATACGTATTTATTTTTTACATGATAAAAAATATGCAACATCATGCAAAACATGTAGTCGGAGGCATGAAATTGAATTATAGGCCAAATAATGTTTGCATTTTGTGACTGCATATTATGTATGATGTTCCATATATTTTTTTTACTAGTCCCAGCCTTTTCATTTAGCTTTTTTTCACGCAGGTGAGATTTTTACTTGTTTTTTAATTTATAATGTTATTTATGTCTTTTTATTTAGACAAATTACCAGGTTGGTTCAGAAATTGAAAGTACAAAGTCCATATTTTTATATGATTGTATTATTTTATTAGTATTACGGTAATGATAATTATAATATAAATTTTTGGAATCATTGTATTTAGCCGTTTAATTTGATATTCATTTTGTAGTAATTGAAATAAACAAATAAATTAAATATAATGGCATCGCACAGCCACTAAATTTGATTTTTTTAACGTTACCTATCTAAAAAACACGGGCTACTGAGACAAATCTAACGATACCTCAATTTTCTAAATTCATTCGGTTATTCTAAAAATATAAGTTTATAAAAAATATAACATATATACAAGATACGCGCGAAAAACATAACACAAAGGACGTGTTATGTCTGGTTAAACAGTCTGGCCAAAAAATTGTCTAATATTACATATTCTAGCTGAAACTGTCCTGTACAGAGCAGGAAGTAACTTTGCACTTGTAGTGTATTAATTGACAAATATCATAGTTTCACAAAATTTCTTTAGTGTGGATTGGTTATTCAAATTATGTGACTAAGACGAAAAAGTTTTCAAAAAGTATTCTGTTATGAGGTATTCTTTTAAGACACAATGAATCTTTATAATTTTATGTTAATTACGTACTATATTTCTGAAAACTCTGACGCATTCTAACGAGTCTTTGACCTGACAAAGGTAAGAATATTTTCAGAGTATCTGTTATAACAGTTATACCGATTACTCAGTAAATTTTCTGTCGTTTATTGTGTTTCATATTTGTTAGTTTAATCTAAACAGTAGATGGACATTACCTACTAAAATTACGTAAGCCCGTTATAATTATGAGAAAAAAGTTAAAAAGATATAGAAGATAAGATATAGACTTCAAACTTTAAAAAAAATGATTAATAATACTTATCTCAAAAGTGACTTATTCAAGGACATATACAACCTATTCGAGCGGAGGTTCTCTGTAGATTATTAATTAAATGATAGACGCCCGACTTCAATAGAATTTTCTTGAATAAGTCACTTTTGAGATAAGTATCATTATATTTGATCAATTTTGCATTCACAATGCTATACTGAAAAATATTCCTAATGAAAAATGCTTAAAAATCCACTTTGACCCTGGCACTCTGAGATGGGACATGAACCCATGACCTTTCGCAATCCGCGCAAAGAATAATATTTATCATTTTTTTTTAAATTTGAGATCGGTTCAATTTCACAAAAAAATATTTAATTTCATGATTTTCAATAATATTGATATTTTTTTTATTTTATATATAACACTAAAAATATTACATAATCATATTAATAAAAATATTCAATGTAATAAAAGTCTTAGAAAAAGAGATTTTATTTATTTGGTCGACATAATTTTGTACCAAAAATCTATTTTCACATTTTAAAGGGAAAGATTTGATTGCTTATATGTTTGCAATGGATAGGCCCCGAAACTATTGTAAAAGACTTTGTAAATTTTAAGCCGATCGGGCTGAGACTTTGCATGCATAAAGTTACTATGACGTAGACATCCCCTAAGAAAGGATTTTTAACAATTCTACCCCCATTGGGGATAAAATAAGGAATGAAACTTTATTTCAGGTATTTTACGCGATATAATTAATAAATATTCGTTAAAAATGCTGCTCAAAGTAACTTTACCACACGGACGAAGTCGCGACCAAATTGAAATATATAATACACGAACTGACTGATACCGAGTAGTAATGATGAATGTTAATAACTTTAGCCGGATCAACAGCTTAAAGACTTCTGTGAAGCACTGTGGAGCTTGAGCTAATACATTCTTGGTCACCTATCCTATAAACGTCTCTCGCCGTGTTCATGGGACTCTTGGCGCATTATACCGATTAATGAATTTTCTGCCGTACAGTATGAGGGCTGCCCTCGTACAGGCCCTTGTTCATCCCCTTTTTGATTATGCAGATGTTTGTCTCTCTAACATTAATAAAATATTTCTCGATAAGTTGGATCGTCTTCTTAATAACCCTATCCCCTTCATTTTCGGCCTACGTAAATACGACCACATCCCTGATTTTCGTAACCAACCAAAAACCGTATTTGAGTATCCGAAATCTAGGTTTCAGTGTTTGGGTGTCTCTCATCAAAAACAACTTCGCTCCAGTTCTTATCTGGTACACCAGACTCCTGCTCATCATTCTATGTTTGTTTCCAAAACTTTTTCTCTTACTGCTATAAGACTATGCAATGCACTACCTCTGGACGTACGAAATGCTCCGAATAGGCCAGTGAAAAAATTCAAAAGAAAAGTGCGTGAAAACTATCTAAAAGGTAACAATCTTACCTGACTTTAAAACTGACATGTCAACGTTTATTTTACTGTATATGTATATATTTATTTATGTATTTGTGTGTTTGTATGTGGGATATTGTCTTAATATATATTGTGTATGTATGTCTATATATGTGTATGATTATTAATTATGTCAGAATACTACTTCTCTATCACCGTCACTGCACTGTTTCTGTTTATCCTCACCGGTTGACTAGTAAAGAATGCCTCTGGCATTAAGTCCGCCATTTGCTGTAGTTTGGCAATAAAGATTAAATAGATAAATAACTGCCCTAATTTCCGGTTCTCAACCAAACGTACTACTCAATGCACCTTCGAGCTCTTAAAATTCTCGTTCACCTTCTGCTTCTATAAAAAAAAGCGACAGTCAGTTTTGAGGACGGAATTATGCTGATGATGTCATAGGAATTTTCAAAATAATCCGTTGCGTGTCGGTCAATATGTTGACGGCCGGTGCGTGCATACTGACATATGGATGTTCACCTTTAAGATCGTGTATCCACTACAAATACAAAATGTATTTTGTATTTGTAGTGGATACACGATTTATTTTGAATTCGCCAAAGAATATAAGAGGATTAAAAGACATCTAGACTTATTTTCGTATCACTAGTAAACTAAATCCATATATTTGAAGAACTCTGAAAATGATATTATGTGTTGACATTTTCCCATCTCACTACAGGGAATACAGATAGGTGTATGTATGTATACTAAATTGGGACGAACTCAGAAGTTATAATATTGATCACAACTTGGTGAAGTAAAGTTAAGATGTGTAATCAAAGTGAAGCTTCAAAGGTGTTCTTGATAAGTTACTCAGAATCTGATAATGTTTTTAAGTTAAAAGTTCATGGAAATGGGAGTGGATGAAGGGCGGTTTTGTAGAAAACAAGTTATATATTACGCCCTTTCGTCTCATTGATGTAATTTGGAAAAATGTTAGGGAATAATTAAATTAATATATAAAATTTATACACCAAATCATCTAAGAAGAGCTTATCCCATCATATGTTTCCGTTATTATAAAAAGTATATACTCGTACATATATCAACATCGTCTAGGGATATTTTAATTATTCTTAATTTTCTCAATTTTTTTTCTGAATAACATACAACATGTTTATATTTTTCTAAAGCCCATTTATAAGCGTAGATTATAGAATAAAACATAAATATTTTTGTAGCTAAAAATAAGTTATTTAAGTAAAGCCGAAAAGTAGAATAATGGTAAAAATAACGAATAATGGGTTTTTCAAGAAAAAGTGAAAAATATAGCGAAATGATTCCGTTATTTGCAATTTTGCGAAAATCAATAGTCATTAAAACTACCCATGACGTTAATATCGGTCCTGCAACGATTTTTCATACTTCGAATCAAATTATCAAAGTCTTGCTGCGGGATATTATCCCAGGTCCTGGATAGATGAAAAAAAAGTGCTCTTCAGTGACAATGTTTTTAGATAAATTCCTCAAAGCCCTTTTTTGAAGTATGTCCCACGCGTGTTCTATAGGGGTTTAGGTCTGGTGATTGCAAGGGTCAGTCTAAGACCGATACCTCGTGCTTCTGCAGCCAGCTGGTGACCACTCGCGCTGTGTAAGGACGAGCATTGTCGTACATGAGCGTGAATTCTTGACCCATTTGTAGTCGATGTGGGTAGACTATTGGTACTAGTACTTGTTTGAGGTATTTTTCAGCGGTCATGGTGTTTATGATCCAAACGAGGTCTGTTCTTACACCAACACGAATTCCCGCCCAAACCATATCTTCCTGAGGGTGGAGGTGTGGATGGACTTCCTGAGGGTGTTGCAAGCGGCTCTCACGACCAGGAGTTCGCCATCAGGATGGAAACCGAATCGGGGCTCATCGGTAAACAGCACTACACACCACTGGCTACCTTCCCAGAGCAAATGTTCACGAGCCCGAGTCGACACGACGAGTCTTTCAGCCACTTCACCAGTAGCACGATAACGTGACCATAACCGTGATATCTCGTTTTGTTTTGTTACGATTTCGTCAGCAATACTCCGTTGAGTAGCCCCAGTTTGGAGCATGCCTACTGCCCTTAACATTTCCTCTCTTGTTAAATGGCGTCGCTGCATAATGCATACAGTAGCACAAATTCAAATTAAACCGCTATCTTTTTTTGAAACTTTCGATTAACACAAAAAAACTTCAAAAACTACGATAGATAAAATGAAAACTTCGAACTTCGCTTGAATTATGCCACGCATATATTTTCTTTGAATTTTTTTAAATTCAAATTGGAATCATCAAAAATGCCGTACAAAATAAGTTTTCATCAAAAAATTTTAAAACTAGGCCAGTATTTTTTGAATTTAGAACTTTATACAAAATATCACTAGACGATGTTGATGTGTGTATATTGTAAAAAACGAATGCGTAGAGCAAACTGAAAATTTCTGGAATCAGCCACATGCATACAATAAAAGTCATAGAACACCATTTAAGTATACAAATTGCAGCTCTCTGAAAAATCCACCAGCCGCAGATACTCTGTGATGGGTCTCGAACCCATGACCTGACCTGGGGTTGGGTGTCGATTTTTCAAGCATTTTCATTAAAATATGTTCCAGTATAGCATTGTGAATGCAAATTTGATCAATTTTTATTTCCTCTTATGGGCATGGTTTACAAAAAATATTCATAGGGTTTAATCGATGATCAAATTAATAGTTTTGTTTGTAATTGGTATCAAATCAGTCAGTTCGGTGATAGAAAATAAAATTCTCTTTTATTATTATGCTTCAAATTTTATATAGTGAACATTTTGTGATTGATGTATTGAGATATAATCTCTATGAAGAAAAGTAGTAACTATTATTACCGAATATATAAACCAATGAAGTGTCAGCAAATTTATTTTTGCAGTACAAATTCAGGAACTGAATTGGGAATAACAATAAATTAACGCTCTCACTATAAATTAGCCAACATTGTGGCTAATGTTATGACAAAGATAAATTGTGATGGCGTCCCCACGTGAACCGTCAGTTTGCTTCGGTCGATCACTGGCCAACTTGTTCGTCAACATATTGACCGATTGCAATCATTGCAATGTTGTCTAATGTGTTTAGGGAGTATAATGCATTTGGAGTTACATAAGCTTTGCATGTGACGGATATTGCATGATTTGAAATTTGATCAGAAAGGAATGTATGTTCAGTTGTTATGTGATAAGGGAATTTTAATAAAATCAAGCTTTTGTTGTTTATAATATTGTGACAGGTATCAAAACCTAAGTATAGAATAGAACCAAAAAAAATTAAGAATTGGTTTCTCCCCTTGTCTTGATGATTTGCCAAAAAAGATAAAATAATATTCTTTTTTTTAACGAAACTGACTTATGACGCGGATCAAAAAATAATATTAACCCGACTTCAATAAAAGGTTATTATATTTACTTATGTTAGGGATTTTTAAAACAGTTTAGTCAAAAATTTATTTCATACTTTTATCGTAAAAATAAAAAAAAATATTATTTATTTGCATTGAATAGGTTCAGAAATTAAAAACCGATTTTAAATTTTTTTCACCTATGTTACGCTACATTATACTCGGGTGACATCGGATACGCGGGCGAAGTCGCGGGCAACGGCGTATAGTACATTATATTTTCAAAACTATTGAAACGATTTTGTTCCGTGCAATTTGATGTCCAATTTGCGCGAAGCACTTTTGTATATGATAACCACTTTTTTTGTAATCGGATTGGAAATTCGTAAAATAATTATTGCTTTTTGCTCATTCTGCGTGTAACTCGTACTACTTAATAAAACTAAACTACTAATTAACTTAATAAAACCGGAGATTGGTACATCATTACTTATTCTCACGGATAAAAAAACTTTTGTAAATTTAGTTAAAATTTTCCTTCAATGACATGCCTCTTTCACACTCATAACGTATCTGGAAATTTTGCAAGCCAAATAGCTTGTAATTGCTATTTGCTATAGTCGAAGAGATATTAAAAGAAATAACAACTTAATGACCCTATTGAAAATATATTGATGTCTTATATTTTAACGCTCACTATCCATAAATGAAACAACTTTTAAACGGTTTGAAAGCGTTAGTATTTTGTTTTAGTAAAAAAAGACAATCAAACTAAATACTAATGCGATGAAATCGTTTATAAGTTGTTTCATTTATTAATACTCCTTATGTTTATTAATTGCGGTGGTTTTATGGTGGTGGGGATAAATGTTTAAACTGTGAATGGTAGAAATATTGAAAAAAGGGATAGCTAGAGTTGTTTCCCCTGTTTCTCCAAAATGAAAAACGGTTAATTTAGATAATTTAAATAAATATTATTTAATTTTTTTTTGCATAGATTTTGCGCCAAGGATTGTGTCGGATATGAATGTGATTTTGTTATTAATTTAACAAATAGGAAACCATCGCTAAGTCACTATGGAATGTATTCCAGTAGTGGTGGCTGGTGGATTTTTCAATTGTATGTATACAAAAATGGATTTTTTCTTCTTACGGTACAATTATTATATTAAATCCCAAGTTACAGCAAGACTCTTACGATACGGGGAAAGAAGAAAGATCGTCGCGCACTATCTTCCACTACGTATTATATACAAACAACTTATTCTCAAACTCTTTGATCAAAAATTAACACAAAAAACAGCCAAAAACCCCAAATGCTACTCAAACGATACGGGCTAATAATTTTTAGAAACGGAAAAACAGCGCGAACATCCCACATATATCATTGAAGACGTTTCGCGCGTTTTTCTCCCGCGCTTTTCTCGCTCCCGGGGTTAGTCGCTCGAGATTGCTCGCGTCGAATGCATGTGCGTCGCGCCGCCATTATTATATATTATACCGTAAAAATCTGCCGCACACTTATGGTCGTACTATTTTTGTCTCTATGACTCGATCGGTGACAATATTTTGTGTGCTATAAATTTTGTGTGAGTGGATAAAAGTTAACAGTGTAGTGCTGTGTGTGTGGTGATTATACATAGTAATTTGTTTCTTTTATTCATTTAATTTGTAACGGATCGGAACTTTCATATCAAAGGTACGTATCACTGAAATTATAATTATGATTAAGTATATATTTATTGCAGTCGTGACTAAATGCAAATGTATTTTTGCATTATTTTTGTCTAAGTATCATGGTGAATTATATTTTGGGAGTTTAAAAATTTACATAATTTTGTTTTATGTAAATTGGACTTTGTTTTAACAATAAGGGTAAATCTTTAATATCGGAAAGCAAATACTCTTTATTAATTAAAAGAAAATGAATAGTTAAACTTTTTTTTACTTTTACAGTAATTTGTTATACATAATTTGAGTCATGTTTTTTTCATTCTGGGAAAAAAATAAAGGTACCTACTATGCAATAACATAAAAAAAAATCAATGACAGATATCGAAAAACTGTTGCTTTTTATTAATTAAAGAATAAAACCAAATCAAATAGACTATAATAAAAATAGGAAACAATAGTCAGGATGAAAAACTGTGGCCATTAAGTGATTGAAGCAAATCTGATAGATACATCGTCGATAGGAATGAAACGATGTCAACAATTTCTTTTTTAATTTGATAAATCAAAACGCTTCAGCAATGAGAACTTCTCCGTTTTTAGAAGTTAATTAAAAAGTCGATGAGATCTATAAATCTTTTTTTCAACGTTGGTATTTTTGTTTGAGACAAATAAATGAGTATTTATTCTGTAATAACTTTTCCGGTGGTCTTGAAAATAAAAGAATAGCAAGATGCGCCAGCTGGTCCTGATGCCGTACAAGTCGAAAAAGTCAATTATGGGAATGGATTTAATTTTGCCCTTTGGGTAGGCTGGACAGCAGTAAGTGATATTAATCAGTAGACTATTTCATCTCTGGTGCGGCAAACTTTTATGGAACCGAATCTCATAAAAAACGGTACTTTTATACGATCACTCGGTTGTCTATCTTTTGATGTCCATCTATCTGTCGCCGCTAGTTTTTTTTAAACCCTATTACACGGATGGCGTTGAAAATTGGTATTATAAATTTGTAGTGTTTTTGACCCAAAGGCGGTCATGCAATGTAAATAAATAAATTTTATTTTTGACAAGGAAACTTTTAGAGGTAAATTAGAAAAAACGATATATTGTATGATACATCTAATCATCATCATCATCAGCCCTTTTACGTCCCCACTGCAGGGGCTCAGGCCTTCCTTATGGATGGTTAAGGAAGATGGGCCATGACCCTCCACGATGGCCCAATGCGGATTAGAGGGTATTAACGACTGCAAATGCAGCCGGGACCAACGGCTTAACGTGCCTTCCGAAGCACCGAGTAGCTCAAGATAATAATTTTTTGGTCACCCATCCCGTGACCGACCCTTGCGAAAGTTGCTTAACGACTACGATCACGGGCCGCGGCGCTAATCCACTACGCCACCGAGCTACTCATACATCTAATAAAATTGATAAATGTGAAATCCTTGCATAGTTAAGAAAAAAAATTATGGAAATTGACTTCTTGATCACTAAAATTACCGCGACAAAAATTTTGAAATAAAGTACAGAATAGATATCTTCCTGTAAATTAGAGGAAAACTCATACAAATTTATGGTTTATAATAATTTATATCTGTGCTAATTTCTTTTCCTGAGCTTGCTCGCTCTCGGCGATTTTTTAATATAGAACGATTAAAGTGCAGCTTTTCTAATAATAGGTACAAAACTGTCAAATTACTTCACTTGATTTAAGTCCTTAATACGTTGAGGGTTGGTTCAAAATCGATTGAGAAAATTTTACATATTGTGGTAACCCGACTCAAAAATCTCAACGAGACCCGTTGCGTGGTAAAGAACGTGTTCAATCTAACAGTCACAGACAAAAGGAATTAAAAAAGTGGAAAAACAGTTTAGTTTGTACTACGTTGTGATTGCAGCAGAGCGTTTTGTAACAGGCTAATGTGCTATTATATTTTTCTGTTTATATAACTCTTTTACCCGATAGTGCATTGAAAAGGAAAGTAATGTTTTCATCTTACTACGAGTATAGTATTATGTATTAACTTTATTTGTGCCTTTGTACTGTTTTAAAGATGACATGAGGGGACAGACACACGAGTGATTCTTTCCACGATGAACGTCACGGGCACAGACGCCATATTAAATTGTTACATAGAAAGCAAAGGCCATTAAAGATGGTTTGAAATTATGAAAACTATCTTTGTTTAATCAATTATAACAGTAAATCAAAATTAGATACTTCAATAACTGGTAATGCTAATAGATACTTTCTACGATATTAAATACCTTGTCGAAAAAAAAAACCGAATTGTGGAATTTACCTCCTTGTTTTTACTAAAAACAGTAAAATAAAACAAGTTAATTTATCATACAAAAAACTTGATCGCGTAATAGGTAAACTTATAAACTTGAAAAACAAAGACCTTTGACCCACTGCATTGTCATGCAGCCGTCAGATTTTATAGTTAAATTAAAGAAACCAGTCGCGATAATTCATATAATATTCCTTCTGTTTAATACTTTAAGCGATTTATTAAGTTTCATAAATATTATTTTGTCAAACCACTTTTTTAATCGGTTACGCTATTATCTTAGTAACGGGTTCCCGCTTTTTCGCAAATCTTTTTATGTCTCCATTTTACTACACAGAACAGTGAATGGCATACAGTCATAGGTATAGTATACATTAAATTTCATAATTTTGAAAATCAGAATCATCGCAAGGCATAAATTTTGACATACATAATTTCGCAGAAAGTTCACAATCATAATCTTTATTAGGCATATATATAGGTGTGTATATTATCTGAGATACAATATAATGACGCTCGTCGTCCACTGCCAGTCGCTTCGCTTGCACGACACGCTCTTTGTTTTGGTCTCCTAGCCGATTGAATCGATGCAAAACAAAATCATGCGAAATAGATTTTTTTTTAAAAAAAGCAAATAGAAATTATGGCATCTTCTAGTATACCATGATCTAATTGAAAGTACAATTATTCGGCTAGTCAATAATATTGGTAAAAAATAACACTAGAGGAAAATGTTTAGTAATATTATCCACCAGTCTTAATATTAACTAAAATCTCCAATGTTACAAAAATCATTGCTGATCATTCATTATATATAACATATGTTAAGATATAATTAAGATACATTTGACGACGAGTCCGTCAGAAAGATAATAGAAAAATATTAATACTTTTTTTTTTACTTCAATATAACAAGAATTAGTTTAAATAACAGGCATTAAAGTTGAGGAATGGGGGGCTGGCTACGTCACAGTTTTGTAGAAAATGTACAAAAGCGTGTCATATATTGATATTTTAATTAAATGTATCGCTCACAATTTAATGGTTACGCAAAAAACAAAAAAAAGCCAACAACCCACCCGACGGACAAAAAAAACTAGTTATCATCCCTACTATGAAGGAATTGTCTTAAGTAGATCTATTTTTTTTATGGGATAGGGGACAGACGAGCAGACGGATCACCTGATCTTTCGACTTTACAGATACATATACTTGAAATAAAGCAGAAGACAATTATTACCTTTTCTTTACACATTTATAGTACCACATTATAAGTTGATTTTGATTTCGCAGATTTACAAAATTTCAACATAATTTTGTAAAAAACAAATCTTTATCTCTTTTTTGATGGTGTCGTCCTTTCTGCTCAGAATGTATCGATACAATGGAGCACTTGACAGAGTGACCGGGTCGCTGCGTCGAATGACCGCGCTATTGCTGGTATAATTTGTTGATTGAGAATAATTTCATATAATTTTATAGTAGCAACTGAGATATGATTCAATGCTAAAAGTATTAACAAAAAACTTAAACCTGCTGAATAATTTTCGTCATGTAGCTTCAGAATATGGTATTATTTCTTACTTCATTTGGAAGATCTTGCTTTTATCTAAAAATCTACGGTTCTATCTAAGTATATCTTCATACGGGATAGGCAGAGAGGACCACAAGCTCGATTTCTACACACGTCTTTAGTTTTTCAACGTTTATAATTTTTTTGGTACTTATACGCTCGCCGGTTTTTACGGTCTTCTGGTTTCATCTTATTTATAGCACGCGATCGGTTTGGTTGTATGAGGTGTTTTGGCCTTCCACGTCTTCTACATCCTTCTACTTTAGTGTTTTATATCAGATTTGTCATTTTTTCATTCGGCGTTCATTCGATATGTCTGAATCGACAGACCATACCCATGTACCAGCAACACGTGATACTTATTTCTACATATATAACTTCTATAATATTTGTGATTTGACTTTCTTAGATTTAGACTCCAAAAAGGAGAATATAAAAAATGAAAATGAAGCTCAGGTTATACAAATATTCCATGAACCCAGTCAATTATTTACCGTATGTGTATTTAATTACATTCCTAGTGAATACTCTAAGGTCTATGAAGATAAGTATTTAGTTATTCAACTACTCATTTGTGTAGTGAAATTATTTAACAAACAAAAGATTTAATATTATTAGTATGAGGTTTGAATAGCTATAACTCTATTAATTTTAATTAAACTTGCTACAATTAAGTTGAGATATTCTGAATTTGGAGATTTGTAAGTTTAACAAATTTACTTCGAATGAAATTCTTTCGTTATATATGTGCCTCTGTTTCTAGTTTATTTATTAAAAAGCTTAAGCAAAAGAAATAAAATGTGAAAATTATTTATTCAGGTGATTACGCCCTTCTCAATAAAGTTTTATTGATATATTTTAGTTTAAAACAGAAAAAACGAAAATCGCTTTATTTGTGTTCAACATAGTACTCGTATTACTCATTAATATGTAATATACATCAAAGTATGCTCTCCGGTCACATAAAGCTCGAATACAAAAATTCGTACTACGTTATGAGGTTTTATTTTAATACACGGCACGTGCACCCATTACTAAATCGAGAGAGCCTTTTAATAAAATTAGCTTTGAATTCCACAAGGCTACAATTTAGGCCCACCATTTTATCTTTATTAGGAAGGCATTAAATGTTACGAGCTTCTCGTCTTATCTATATACATTTAATCATTAACAAAGCAGTAGCTTTAACACTTTTATTAGATTACAGGACTTTTTAGCTTAACATATTTATATGGTGTCATATTCCTTATTATAACAACCAGAACTTTTCCCTAGCAATTTAAATAATATATATGATTTTATTTTCGAAATATCTTGACCTATACAAAAGTGCAGTTGACAAAATCATAGTTCATCTAAAGATGAGGCACTTCTGGGACTGGTCTGGATCTGGGATTTACGAATATAGATGTTATTTATGATAATTTGGCAGAAAATAACATTTTCTTTATATACTGCAGTTTAGCAGTAAATAAAGATAAAAATTATGTAACAAAACAAATCACCTTTTTATAACTCATTTAAAGCTTTTAGAACAACTAAAAGTCTAATTGATCTATCAGTCAATTTAATCTCGCGTTTAAGTTTATGTTATTATTCATGAAACATTAGTCCATTAAAAATATTCATCTCGGTACCTTTAGACATTGAATATTTCCATTATCCATCCATTCATAATTATCCCAGCTATAGTACAGGGACACAGACCTACAATTAATGAAATCAAACAGAGAGAATGAGCTATAACATCTATCTTCATAAAAAAGGTCCTTCGTGCTCCTGCTCTAGATAGTAACATTTTAGTGATGGTCGGCCGTTTTGCATATTTCATAACCTCCGCATTCTAAACTAAGCCCGTTAACCACTGCCCCATCGAGCTCCTGAAATAAAAAAATATACATAATTATAGATTAGTCGTAGATAAGTTCAATTTAAAATTGTTTCAGAGAGGTAAGTAGATATATTTTGCATATATTTCGCTGTGAGCATTTTATTTACATGTATATAAATATATTTGTAGCCGACGACAACCTATCAACATTTATAATTAAATGAAACGTGCCTTAATTTTTATAAGATAAATTCAAGCTAAACTTTTTTTCAAATTTATGCTGATTACAAGATTAATATGTGTATATATATTTAAAAATTCGATTCATGAAATATAAAGAAAAATATTTTTTATTAATGCCAATATTTTATTTCGATGTTGTTTTGCTTCCATATTTTGTACCACTTCTTTATTATGACTCTTTCTCACGAGTTCCGATAAAAACGGTAACATTCAGCAACAATGTTACGCACATTATTATTTATCTGCGCAGCCGTGACATTAACGACAGTTTTATGGATCCACCCGGTATACAATGAACATTGGTAATAAGTGAGAGCATTACTTAGAAGCGTACTGTCATCATCGCCAGGATTTTATTATCATAATACAAATGGACACTAGAAATAAGGGAATCATCGAAATGTTTGTCTTTATCTTTTATTAAAATTCCTCCGTTTTAAAATATTGTAGTCCGACTCAATTCAGATTAGATAATAGTTGAAAACTGGCATTTTGTACTTGAGTAATTATAGTGCATGAAGTCCAGATCCAGCCTGATTATGCCTTGAGCTTAAATTGCACTTAGCATATGAATGTTTTATTGCCAAAAAACTCAACTCTCAATAGGGCTTTTAGGTTTGATATTTCACGCCACAGGTCAGGCAGAGTGAACGGAGCGCTAGAAGTCACAATTTGTACATACACTTTTCACATTCTCTTTTTTCATTACTCATTTCATCCATGCTCGCAGCTTTTTAAGATTTCTTTCTAACAGAAATCTATCTAATCAAAATCTATTTGATCGTGAAAGGTGTCTTGGCTTTTTGCAGCTTCAACATACTTTCATTTTTGCTTTATATATTTATGTATTTTTTAATCAAAGACAAACAAAGACAAAATATATCATCTTATGATTGCATTGCACTTGTAGTTTTAGATTAATACTTTGATTTTTATAACTTCTTCTTTTTCATTTCATCATGATTCTCTTACTCTTATACCAATATATCAAATTGATTATTTATATTAACTATCAGTACCAGAGCAAAACGCTGTTTGCCTTTTATTAAAGTCAAAGACAAAGTCAAAGTCAAAATAATCTTTATTCAAATAGACTTCTTAAAAGTACTTTTGAACTGTCCAACATTTTTTTTCCCTACCACTCTTTCAGGACGTCTTTTGGCTGATAAGAAGAACGAGCACGAAACTCACCAGCTCTAATAAGAGTAATGACATTTACAAAAACCATGTCATTACCAGATCAATACATTATAAATAGAGATAGAAAAAAAAAACTATGGTCTTATAATGATAAAATAATCATTTAATAATAATGGAAACAAGATAATGAGTTTAGAAGTAATCACCTATCCAGTTTCTGGATCATCTTAAGTCCAAGCGTTCTTATCTGTTATATTATCGGATACCTTATAATAAGCTTTTTTAATAAGTATTTTTTTAATAGTAGATTTAGACTGCATGATATCTAATTGCTTGGGACCTTTATGTAGAAGCGCACACAAAGACCCTTGAATGAGTTATTAACTTTTTGCAGTCTAGTGACAGGCACCGTTAATTTATTTTTATTTCTTGTATTAAAATTGTGTACATAACATTTTATAGAAAACAAACTAATATTTTTACGAACGTACATTAAGTTCTCGTATATGTATTGAGAAGCAACAGTCATAATGTCTATTTCCTTAAATTTCTCCCTTAAAGAGTCCCTTATCCTAAGATAATAAATTGATCGAATTGCTCTTTTCTGAAGCACAAAAATTGTTTGTATGTCGGCAGCATTTCCCCACAATAGGATTCCGTACGACATTACACTATGAAAGTAACTGAAGTATACTAATCTGGCAGTATCTATGTCAGTTAACCTACGTATTTTCATTGCATTCATATGCTGCAGAGCTAAGTCTACTCGACAATTTATCAATATGTGGGCCCCACTGTAGTTTAGAATCTAATGTTATTCTTAAAAATACTGTGGTATCCACAAGGCCCATGTTCTTATATTTTATATTAACATTTATATTTTCTTTTTTAACATTAGGTTAAAAAAGAAAATATAAATGTTAACAATTTTAAGCATTTTGATTTTCCTTCATTAAGGAGAAGATTATTTACATTAAACCAATGTACTACTTTAGCGATAGAATTGTTCACATCGTTATTTAGAGGAAACCCTCTTTTAATTTTAAACAAAAGTGAAGTTTCATCTGCAAACAAAACTATTTCGTGATCATCCCTTACGAAATAAGGCAAGTCATTTATGTAAATCAAAAACAAGAAAGGACCAAGTATTGAGCCCTGCGGAACACCCACCTTAACTTTTGATCCAGGGGATCTTTTGCCATTGATATCAACCCTCTGTACTCTGTCAGTCAAATATAAACGATAACGATAAAATCCAATGAGACAATAAAATCCAATGAGTTATCTCTAAATCCATAAAAATGCAGTTTCCTAATCAATGTTTCATGAAAAACACAATCAAATACCTTAGATAGGTCACAGAAAACACCTAAAGCATCATGTGAAACCTCCCAGGCATTAAAATTTTCTTGTATTAACTCGACACTGGCTTCGGTTGTTGAGCGACCTCTAGTAAAACCAAATTGTTGTCGATCCATAAGGTTATTCATGTAAAAGTACGTTTGTATTTGATCCAGCATGATTTTTTCAAAAATCTTACTAAACTATTGGTAATTAGAGTCACTTTTTCTCAGCTTGACTGATCGCGCGAGTCTAGTGTCATACGCGAGTTTAGTGGCATTATAATAAAAAACCAAAGTCATTGCTCAACTGAACACGTTTCTGTCATTGGTTTCATGATGCAAGGATTTCTTTTGTTCGCAAAACAATGTGACATCAATTTTCACAGGTAAATGTTATTGGTTTTAAAAGAATTCAAAAATAAATAGTTTGTAACAGAATTAAAACAAAATGATGGTTAGTAATAGCAGTCAGTAATACTTAGAAATATTGCCGGATACTATTTTGAGTAGCTGTAAATGGCCCTGAATGCAAAATATTCAAGAGTACTTCCAATAATTTTGTTTGAATAAAAAAACTGTATATGGTTTTACAGATATAAGCGTATAATATGCTATCTATGTGTGGTTATCGATGATCATGCGCAGCCATTTTATCATATTATTTTAGTCACTGGCAAATACCAGCAGACAACCTTGAATGCCAGACGTTGTCCTTCGTGTAAACACGTTCATATTCTTTCATAATTTCTATTACTAATGATACCCCTGACAATTATTTCAGTTCCCTCATCTTTCGCATGAGTCTTTATAATCCTATTTACGTATATTTACTACTGATTCATCCCTAGTCGAGTCTTAGCTAATTTGGGATTAAGGGATCTGTGCACTGTCTGAATCCTAGACTATTGAGCGCGCGAGCAGGACGTTAATACAATTAGACAAATCGAGCTATCAGTCATAATAACAAACTATAACTATGAATTTATTCAATCATGGTGGTCTTGGTTATGGATATAAAACTTAGTGAATCATACATAGCTAAAAAAATTATCCCATCTAAAAGAAGACATTAAATGTATAATTAATTATAGTCTATTTGCCTCTTCTAATAATTTCTCATTTATTTCTATTAGATATGAGGTTAGTAAGATGCTTACAGGCATAATATTTGTACATTGTCTCCAAAAAATTCAGCATAAGTATTAATAGCGCAAGTTTTCCTTGAAATTGGTCCTTATCTAGATTGGTATAAGATAGTTTATGTGTATCGTGGTATAAAAGATTGAATTAAAAAAATAAGATCTACATAAATGTTAACCCAAACTTATTAGGTAGATCTAGGTCATTGACCTGCATTGCTTAACCAATTTCTATTTCATATAATAACATCTAAAAATCTTTATTTATGTAACAACAGTGTAACAATGTTATTTTAAGTAGGTGAATTCGTTAAAACAGCTTATACAATATTATATTGAGTAACTGTAAAATAGTGATCACTTCATTACCTAATAGAAATACTAAAAGCGCGTTAAATATTTTCGTTCCCACGTATTGAATTGAAAATGGCATGTGTTTGTAATTGTTGTTGAGATTAGCTATGATGTTTTTTGTATTAGAACGCTATTGCAAATAAACATTAGCAAGATTTTTGATTAATCTATTACATAAATCAATAAATATGTGAAGTTTAAATTCAGCTTACAATAATTTAATTTTGCTCTAATGAATACATTCACAAGTATTTTTATTTATCTGTTCAGTTGATGATTTCCTAGGTCAGGTAATTATGATTTGTCAAATATTCGCAATTTGAATTAGAACTTCGCGTATAGCTAATAAAGATTTAACCGTACAAAGTGTGCTTTCGATATTTATTGTCCACTTAATAGAGTCTGTTTTTAAAATCTGAATACTTAGTTAAAAAAATATTAAAAGCAGTAATATAATTAACCCATTTAATGCGAGGATTGATTTTTCACACGATGATTATAATGTTAAATGTTTTGTTCTCTTTTCCATAAAATAAGTTTTGCATTAGAACGTTAACATCTTAATGGAGTACATTTTAAAATGTTTACGCATTTATTTCCATCGTAACAAGTGCATCTGATTTTATGGTTTTGTAACCTTGGAATTAAATATGATTCCATCTTTATAAAATTCATACTCGAGTTCACGTTTGCTATTAATAAATAAATACCTATTTCATATGCATATTATCGTTGCCTATTATAAAAATGTTTTATCAACAGAATATTTTTCAGAATGCGCATGAAGGCAAGATGAAATAGAAACGAAGTTGCAAGGTCAGACAATGAGACAAAATATTTTTTATTATTCTCGCAAACTATTACATTCATTTAAAAATTCTTAATATCACACCTCGGCGAGTTACTGTTTTTACGAGATTTTAACAAATTCCACGTAAAGAATATTACGAAAAAAGGATGAATATATCGGAACTTCAGAGGTACCTTTATATTTAATTCGTTTATTGCGAAAATTTAAGTACCAATTCACCTTCAAGTTAATTTAGTATCGGTGTAAATCTGATGGTAGAATCATCAATGGTCTCATGGAGGAATGCTTTAGTAAATTATCCGTTGAGTGTAAGAGTGGTAGGTGACATGATCCTAATACAAAAATTCGTTTAAAATTCGCGTAGTCGAGATTGGTGTCAGATTGTTGTGTGCTCTGTTTTGTTATCTCAAGTAATATCTGAAAAATATAACATCTAACAACCTGCCAGGAAAATCGAAGGCGCCAATTTTAAACAGATTATGACAATGGAGCATGTTCAAGTATATTTATTTGTTAATTCCGACGTTTCATGACCCGAGACACGCGACACATTATCTATCAGATGCACATACACTGGCACACACAGCATGAGCCGGCATATGCTAGGTAAACTGATCTAGCTGGTCGGCCACCGGTTTAGCTTGGCTTGGTATTAATGCAGCTGGAACCAACGGCTTAACGTACTCAATAGAATATATTTTTGGTTACCCATCCTATGAGCTGCTGTTACGAAAGTTGCTTAATAATTGTAGGTATCGCAGATCCAACGCGATAACCGTCGAGCTCTCAGTTATGAAATACAATTGGTTTAGATTTTTTCAAGTCAATTTGAAATTGCTTATTTCGGCATAGGCGCCGACACGATATTTAAATTTACACGTACGCGCTATAAAGAAATAAAAAATATATAATCATTATTTAGTTGTTGAAAAGCAGCAAAGTTGCTAGAGAAAAACTAGGCGAGAGTGAAAGAATTGTATTGAATACACTCTGTCGGTATGAGCCAGCAAACTTGCCACCAATCTGACCATCGTGTGCTGCAGACCAAAACTGTGCATATCGATTGAGAGATTGCAAGCCGGTTTAAAAAAAGAAAACAATAGATGCATTTTATAATAATTATAACGATTGAATCCCACGGAAAAACAAAGATTTTACGAACAATGTAGACTTTTCTGTACCAACTACACACATTAACATCGTCTAGGGATATTTTAGTTATTCTTAATTTTCTCAGTTTATTTTTCTGAATAACATACAATCTGTTTATATTTTTATAAAGCCCATTTATTAGCGTAGATTATAAAATAAAACATAAATATTTTTTGTACCTAAAAATAAATAATTTTAGTAAAGACCAAAAGTAGAATAATAGTAAAAATAACGATAAATGTGTTTTTTTAAGAAAAAGTGATGAATATAGCGATATTATTCCGTTATTTGCAATTTTATGAAAATCAATAGTCAGTAACACCACCCATGACGTTAGCAACGGTCCTGCAATGATTTTTCATGCTTCAAATCAACTTATCAAAGTCTTGCTGCGGGATATTGTCCCAGGTCCTGGAAAGATGCAAAAATAGTTGCTCTTCAGTGACATTGTTTGTAGGTAAATTCTTCAAAGCACTTCTTTGAAGCATATCCCACCCGTGTTCTACGGTGTTTAGGTCTGGTGATTGCGCGGGCCAGTCTAAGACCGATACATCGTGCTCCTGGAGCCAGCTGGTGACCACTCGCGCTGTGAGGGCATGAGCGTGAATTCTTGATCCATTTGTAGTAGCATGGGTAGACCATTGGTACTAGCATTTGATTAAGGTATTTTTCAGCGGTCATGGTGTTTCTGATCTAAACGAGCTCTGTTATTCCACCAACACGAATACCCGCCCAAACCAGCCCGTCCCGCTATGATATGGATGGACTTCCTGAGGGTGTTGCACGACCAAGAGTTTGCAATACGCGTACTCTTCGCGAATCAGGATTGAAACTGAATCGGGACTCATCTGTAAATAGCACTACAGATCACTGGCTACCTTCCTAGAGCAAATATTCACGAGCCCACTGTAATCTTCTTCCACGATTTCCTCGGCATAGTTCAGGAGCACGAAGCGGTCTGCGAGTATGAAAATTAGCTTCATGCAGTCTTCTCCTCATAGTTTGGTCACTCACAAGCAACTGGTACTTTGTCTGGATCCTTTGAACCAACTGCACGGCCGTAACATTTGGTTGCCTTCTCGCAGCAATTTGCAAAAATCGGTTTTCCGTTGGGTGGTAATGTGCTTCCCGCCTAGGTGTCTTTCAGCCACTTCACCAGTAGCACGATAACGTGACCATAACAATGATATCACGTTTTGTTTTCTTCTGATGTACTCAGCAATACTCCGTCGAGTAGCCCCAGCTTGGAGCATGCCTGCTGCCCTTAACATTTCCTCACTTGTTAAATGGCGTCGCTGCATAATGCATACAGCAGCACAAATTCAAATTAAACTGCTAACTACTTTCAATTAACACAAAAAAACTTCAAAAACTACGGTAGATAAAATGAAAACTTTGAACTTCGCTTGAATTATGCCACGCAAATATTTTGTTTGATTTTTTTTTTTAATTCAAATTGGAATCATCAAAAAAGCCGTACAAAATAAGTTTTCATCAAAAGATTTTAAAACCGGCCAGTATTTTTTGAATTTAGAACTTTATACAAAATATCCTTAGACGATGTTGACGTGTGTACGTTTTCATATCTGTTATGTCATCAAATATAGAATTTTATATAATGATTAAGTAAATACAAATGTTAACATTTGGTTTAAATTGCGGCAGTCCAAATTTGAATTTGAAACAGTATTTAGTACACATTCAGATACACTAATTAGTATCAGAATTTATAACGGACATTAAATTACGTAACTATAATGAAATAACCAAAATTGAAAGTACCTAAATGAACATAATTTCATATTGTGGTGAATGATTATATATCAATGAACGTAATCGAATAGGAAAATTAGCCTATGGATGTAAAATTAATCACATTTGCGAATGAAATCGATCACGAAAATTTCAATTCCCGTTCTGATAAAACTAAGTAATCCAGAATAATCCGTTAAGCGTGATTGAAATTTGGAATAAAATGGAAATCTGAAGGAGCATTATTTCTAAATATAATTAGTCTTGAATATTGAATTCAATCATGAGGAGGTGATAACCACCTTGTTTTAGGACCAGTGCATGACGGAAATCTTGAACGCGCAGCGTCAGGGCTGACAAATTATGATATGACATTCATCCGTGCACACTTGACAGTTTATTCGTTGTGTACTAACACATATTTCCTATAAGACGCTTGATAGATATTCCATCAAATTTGCAAGGTTAATATTTAGAGGTTTCTGGTTTAATTCTAATACTTACGTTGCTCAGGCAAAGTGTAGGCGATTGATGCGACACATTTTATAGCTCCGTTATTATTTTCTCAACAAAACATCAGAATGATCCGCAATCCGCCTGCAGGGCTCTGCAGGGATCGATTGATGTAAATGTGCTTTTAGGTGTATTTCATTCATTGATAATTAATCGTTTGATGTAAATGAGAGTTAGATAAACATTAATTGATAATGGTCGCCACTGCCATAGCTATAGCAAGTTTATTCGGTGAGTACATTTCTTGCTCGTATGCAGTATATAGATTTTGGGAGATCTATGTAGCGCATACAAGAAGAAGAAGAAGAAATTATGATGTTAATTTCATGGGGACGTAGAATTAATAGCTTTCATACTGTTTGACTCTGACCATCGATATCTAATTTAATATTTAATTTTGACTAATGCAAAGTGCTTGTAATAAGCTTATTTGTTTTGAGCTTAGTATTTTTTTGGGAGAAGCTTGAGAACACTTGTGATGGACTAAAGGAAAAACAGATAACGGAAGTTTGTTATACTTCGTTTACTATAACTTTTATCCAATTTCAAATAAAAGATTGTCTATAAAAAGTAGTGAGGTGTGCACAATCCTAGAAAGTATCTTTTACGTATCAACTAAACGACGCGAATAAAACTAGGAAGTGTAAGAAATAGAACCTTTGAATAATAAAAGGCGCGAATAAAACGTTATAGGTAGAATAGCCTTGTGCGATCCCTTAGAAGTCTTTTGCAAGCTACGCTGAATCGAGATTAGTTCCCATGAGGAATTTTATAAGATACAGAAAGACTACTGATATAAGATTAAAAATGAACCCAACCATCTAATCTATCTAATAGATGTAACATACTTATATACGTATCGCAAAGACAAAGCGCCTATATTGTAAAAGAGCTTGTGTTTATGTGTGTATAAATAATAATAACAACTGATACTGACTTATTTGATAATACTTTTACTAATCCAAAGCTATGTTGCTTAGATAAACATAGATTGTATTTTTTATCTAAGGTAGTTATTTGTTAAGATGATAATTAAACTAACGATTTCGACTTCCCCGAAATATGACCTTTTTATAAAATGTTATGTAATAGAATTTTACATGTTGCTCTTTACGTAAGCTTTTGATTGAGATAAGTTTTTTGAAATGATATTATTTTAAAAAAAATGAAGAATTGGTAGTCAAAATATTCAAAACCTTTCCTGGGTTATAATATTGAGTACCTATAGAATGACCACCAATGAAATGGTAAACTAATCTTTATGTCGCTTCAATTTCCCGTCTATTATGCCCCCACTGCTGGGATACAGGCGTTCCCTATAAATAGAATCATACCGGACCATAACTGCGGTTGCAGTGCGTTATCGCCTATAGATACTTTTACTTTAACGAGTATATAGATACTCGTGGTTGCATCTGTAGGCGATAACGCACTGTACCTGTACAATTACAGGAGTTTGTAGCAAAAATGAGCAGCATTTTTGTGATACTAAAATATTTACATTTTAGTATGTGGAAGTACTAACTTCACTTAATATAGAGACCAGATGCTATAACAGCTGCGTTGATATTCTATTAAAAACAACCTCAAATCCGACATCTAGCGCAGGACTTTGATAGTATAGAGCTTTACTGCAATGAGGTTTTATTTGATTGAACTTTTATGTCACGCAACCGCTGCGTTCAGCATCATATTCGCTGATTTTAGTAGCGGCCTGCGATGTTATTCTACTCCAGAATTTATTTAGTGTAAATGGAAGTTCACGTTCAGTAAATGCTAGGAATTTGTGTTCACCAACCACCAATTGAGCCATAAAAAAATATACTAAGCGAACTGTAAAAAAAATAACATTATAATTTATCCAAAAATGTAATGTTGAAAAGTCTAAACTGGACAGACACTATTGGATTCTGACTTACAAACATAGATAATAAATAAATAAATAAATAAATAAATAAATAAATAAATAGTTTATTTCCTTAAATTGCATACATATAACAGTAATGTGGCCAGAATCACCCAGGAAGTGCCTAAAAAGCGCTTGTGTCGGGTGGTTCTGCTCCTCCTTAGGAACTTAATAACAAAATAAGGTTTGCTTAGGTTGCTAGACTATTAAACTATTTTATAAAGGTATATTAGAAAATACTAAAAGTGAGAAGTTATATAAAACAATGCAGTGTCTAAAAAATCTCTCAATCTATACCAATCTAGCCCTACGATATCATATATCTTGGGATCGGATAACCACTAGATCTGTAAGTGTATGTGTGTGTGTGTGTGTGTGTGTGTGTGTGTGTGTGAGCGCGCGCGTATGCGTGTGTGTGTATGTGTGCTATTACAAACGTCCGGAGCTTTTTCAAATTTTTGTACGTTTTTGCTGTAAATGCGTATATATGCGATACATATGTTTTATGCTATCCAGCCCTACGATGCGAGATCTTGGGATCAGTAAGTAATGAATACCACTGGAAGTCATGTATTTTAATTAATTAATTATTGTTTTTAAACAGCAAATTTTCTGTATCCAGGTACCCAAGCTTCTCAAGGCGCAAGTTTAGAACCTTTTTACAGTCATTCAATTTGAGGTGATATATTGCAAATTTTTCATGTAGCTTATTATAAAGATAGGCGGAGTGAGACTGAAATTGTCGTCTAGCAAAAAGAGTTCTACAAGGATACATAGGGGCCACCCTGCGTTTCCTCCTACTGGTCTCAAATATCTGTACATAAGGTAGGTTTTTATGTAATTTAAGAACACAGTTAATGATGTACAGTTTTCTTAGTGTCAGTAATTTATGATTCAGATACAATTCGTCAGTAGAAAATCCAAATGGTTTGAAAAACATCGTCTTTAGCAAGCATCTCTGGGCTCTTTCTGCTTCCAGGAATTTTATCTTGGAGGCACCACCCCAGATCGAGATACAATAGCTCATAACAGATTGAGCCAATGCTATATATATACTCTTTATGAGTTCTTTAGAGGTCACGTGTCTCAGCTTTTTAAAGATCCAAATAAGTTTACGTATCTTATCATTTACAGCCTCAATCTGAGCGTGCCAGGATAGTCGGTGATCTACTATTACACCAAGATATTTGGTGGATTTTACATTTTCAATATTTTCACATCCACATTGTTTAACATTAGTGAAGTCACAGATGTGTAATTTCAATGATAAATTTGATGGAGGAAGTGTGCGCTTATTGATAGCAAATGTCATAAAATTTGTTTTTGCGATATTTAAGGTTAGCAGAGAGGAATTAAGCCAGCTTGCGACCCTATGTAATCCGTGTTCGGCAACATTAAATGCAGAGTTCCAGGAATTACCATGAAATACAATGGCTGTATCGTCTGCATAAGAAAACACGCAGCCACTGTTAACTTTGAGATTCGTTAATTCATTCAGGTATATCAGAAACAGCGTCGGGCCAAGAACGCTGCCCTGTGGTACGCCGAACTCAGTTTTAGTATCAATGCTAGTATATTTATCCATTCTAACGCATTGGATAAGATATTGATCCATATTATTTTTAATTAATCATATCGGGCCCTTATGAATTTACATTTGTTTGATTATGATTACTTATTTCCTTCATTATTAATAAGTTAATTTATAATTTTGAGCTCGTCGCTGACACCTAATATTTTGTAATCATACATTTTTATCACCTTCATTATGACATCAGAATATGTAAATGCCCATATTTTTTTCCATGTTCAAGTTGTTACTATTGATGCAAGCATCCGATGTTTCTTAAGAGAGATATTGTGTAATTTTTAGTACTTTAACAGGGAATAGAAGATTTAACATGTCAATTTCAAAGTGGATTGACCTTTATTTGAGTTTTTATTAGAACTAGTTGATATCAGACACTACTGCGATGCAGTAGTTAAGGTGCTCTTGTACCTCCACTGACATTCCGATACAAATAGATAAATAAATACACATCGAGAGTAAAGATGCGATCGCTTGGTTTCACACATTTTTAATCACAGCAAAAACAAATGCAGTTATAAAAAAGTGATGAAAAAAGCATACCAAAACTTTATTTTTGTACATATTTTTTTTAATACGAAATATACTCGTAAAATCGATCGAAAAAAATCTATTTAGAGTCATATTTACCAATTTGTTTTCTATGAATATGTTTGTTTCTGTTTTTTTTTAGCAAGCAATCGATTATATGTTTAATTTTCATTAAATGATTTTTATTTGGCAAATATTAGCATAGCCTTAGAAATAAAATTAATTTAAAAAGTGGTAATTTCATACAATTTCGCCTTAAGCAACTTGTGCAAGAATCATTTGAAGGTGATCAAAAATTTACTATCTCGAGCTCTTCCATGCTTCGGAAGACGTGTTAGGCCATTGATGATCATGGCTGTATTTAGAGTCGTTAACACCGACCGATCCGCAATGGGTCATGGCCCACTCTCCATATTCGATTCCATCCTTTGGGAAGTTCTGTGACCCAGCAGTGGGAAAATTAGTAGTCTGCTGATGATTATGATGCTTATGATGTAGTGATTGGATTAGCTTAATTTGTGAATCACTTTTTTTATTAATTTTCAATTTCTCACTAATAAATGAATGAAATCAACTAAGCTAATAAGAAAAAAAAGAAAGTTCCAACAAAATCGGTGCAGCCGTTTCAGAGATTAGCCGGAACAAACAGACAGACGAAAAAATGTTTTTTTTTGTTATGTGTACCGTGTATACCTACATATATAAGCGTTTAGTAAAAAGCGGTTATTTAACATTATAAACAGACACTCCAATTTTATTTGTATAGATGAAATGCATTTGCTACAATCATACGTTCAATCATAAAATGAATACCTATGTTATATTTGTGTCAAGTTTTTTGTTATATATAGAATCACATTCAGTAAAAATAATTTGGCAAGCGTTACAATCTTGAAATAGTATTTTTATTGATGATACACTTTAGTTATAAGCTGAATGATTTTCTTAATAATATCTGTGCAATGACACTATGCTTAAGAATAACAATAACAATTAGAATTATTACAATTAAGATTACTTTTGTAATTCAATAAATGACAATGGACCTTGATAATCTAGGCCGTGAGTAAATTTATTGAAGTCATAATGAAATGATGGTGCTTTTACAAAAGGTACCACACTACGGCCAAGCCGAGGCAGGCATACTTCTATGGTTATCATTTGTTTATCTTCCGTTTTAGCCGAGCCCTTGTAATCAACGAACTAAAACAACGAACGAAGGTCGATGTAGGTAAGTCCATTTTGTAATTTCCGGAATGCCTTTGATAAGTCGCCGTGTATAACCAGTTTAACTGTTTTTAATAATAAACTACTTTTATTGGCTGCTTATCAATGTTGTTGATTGCATAATAAGTTTAATATTTAGGATTATAAGACGATGAGGATACTTTTTTACGAGTTTATTAAATATTTATGCATATAATAATGTTCGCCAAATCGTGTTACTGAATTTTAAAGTAGCTTATCCTAAATTTCGCTTACAAATTATGTTATTTTAATACTTTTTTTTATTGTCATTTTGATTGATAGCTGCTATGTTCATTGTAGGTTAATTGTATGTTATTTTTATACATTTATTTAACCAATGTGATAATCAATCAAATTAAGATTGTAAACTATTAAAAAATAAGACCATTTGTCCAAAATTATTTGTGGTAATATATTGAATTAGACTTGCCTATTAAATTGTATTTTTAGCAGTTATTAGCAAATGAAAATTTGTATTTGCCGATTAAATGTAAAGGATACGAAAAATCCTCGTAAAATAACTAAATGTCTAAAGGTCAAACTTCACTCATTTATATTGGGGAGGCAAAGGGTTGGAGCACGTAATTACTAGCTACATGAAATATTACATATGATTTGAAATATCACGTTACAAATTACGTGACAAACTGTTGGTGGCGAAATAATGTGATAAATGAGAAATATTCGTGACTATAACATATATAAAACATCGACGTTCTTTTGTTCGTAATAAATAGTGATGTAATTGGATCGCATCAAGTGGACAAGCGTAATGAAATTAAGAAGAAAATTTGAAAGAGTATGATTTTTATGGTAAACATTTAATTTTAAAAATAAAATCTTGGAAAAAAAAAACACGACTGCATAATTGAATTAAAAATTCTCGTTGCAGTCGGCGTACCGGTCTGTGGAACGTTTGTAATCTAAGAGGTCTCCCGGCTGAAACGAGTATTTTGTTTTGCGAAGCCATAATACAACTTGCTTTTTTATTTTTTTTTTATCTGGAGGCCAATTTTAGCAGTAGTATTTTTTTATTTATAATTATTTATTTTTATTTTATTCCTTTGAGTGAACTATTTTATAATTTTATATTTACCCAGCACATACGTCCATTGAAATTGCCATTAGTTTAAAGCGACATTACCGATAAATTTTTTTAAATATATAACATTAATTAGAGCTTAAAGTAGTCATTAAACCTTAATAGACGTTTGTTCAACAAACCAATTATTATATGTTTGATTTCATTTCATACCCATATCGATATAATTTTTTTTTTCATGTTTTTAAAAGGTAGATAGATAGATAAAAAGTTTATTTCCTCAGCAACACACAATTACATCACACAAGAAACAAGAAACAGAAATATACCTGTGTGCAGCATTTGAGAAAAGGGTCTAGGCTCGGTGCACTAAAATCATCTAATGCGGACGAAGCACCGATTTTCAGCCATCACCCTGAATGAGATGAGCGGGGACAAAATATATATTTTTTAACATAATCGAATGAATAGTAGTAGATATAAAGTCTAAAAATAATATAAATTGAGATAAAAATGGTACATAAAAAAAATCGAGAATTAAGAAAATTAAAAAATAATAAAAATTAAAAAAAAGGCATGTCAAGTATAATTTATGATAAATGATAGTATAGTGTTAGAAGTCAGATATATATATATTGATAAGAATGTCAAGATAAAAATATTAAGTGTCAAAGGTAGCACGGGAAAATTAATTACAAACATCCGTGAAGTATACGCGACTTTTGTAGATCCAGTAAATGGGATTTAAGTCTGAGTTTAAAAGCGTGAATTGTAGTAGAACTCCTCAAAAGAGTATTGTAGTAGAGCTTTATAAATCATACCGAAATCTAATAGAACAACACATAGCTATTTGAAAAATGTGCTCTTCCGATTGAGCTATTAGGGGCGGTGATATTTTTTAAATTATCTACTTATTTGTTACCTTTTGCTATAAGCAAGCATATTTCCATAAATAAAAGTATTTATTAAATAAAAATAAGGAAAATAAAAATCACAGTCATGATAAAAATTACAAAATTTCATTAATTTAGGCTTCACATTGGTACTTGAATTTGAAATTTCAACTAGACAAGGTTAGAATTACAAAGAATTGTGGAGTTACAATGCAGCATGCGCTAAGTAAATATCTAATGTGACTAACTAGAAAACAAAAGATTCTATCTTCAACCCAGAAGATTTGACAACAATAAACTCCAAAATGTCAGTCACACAAGTCTAAAATTTTCAAATATAGGTACAATGAGAGTTTTTGAAATGGAAGGAAAAGTCCAAAATCGCAAAGAGTGGAATAAAATGAAGAAACCTTACCCGAGAGGTAGAAAAACATTTTTTTTTATACTATTCGTACAGAGATGGCGCTTTTATTGTGGTCTGAGTTGCTGTATTTCAGTTACGCAATAACGGTATTATATTCCGGTATATATGTAACCACAATACGAGTGTGTCGAAATTGCGTAATGTATGAATAGGACAAAGAAAATAACCAGAATTTTCCCAAGTTATGGCGGTCGCATTCCTTGCTCTGGGATGAGGTAGCTTTAGTTTATGTTATCTAGAGTCTGTATTTACCAGTCTGGTTGTAATATGGTAGGTAGTCCTCAACACTATTTTATTTCTTCTATTTTTACTTAGACCGATAAGACTTAGCGGAGAGTAGCTCGGTGGCGTAGTGGATAAGCGCCGCGGCCCGCGATCGTAGTCGTTAAGCAACTTTCGGAGGGGTCGGTCATGGGATGGGTGACCAAAAAATTATTATCTCGAGCTACTCCGTGCTTCGGAAGGCACGTTTAACCCGTTGATCCCGGCTGCATTTGCAGTCGTTAATACCCTCCAATCCGCATTGGGCCAGAGTGAAGGGTCATGGACCATCCTCCTTAACCATCCATAAGGAAGGCCTGAGCCCCTGCAGTACGGACGTAAAAGGGCTGGTGATGATGATAATGATGATGATGTTAAGACTTATAATAAATAATGATGAATAATGGGATAGCCTATCGTGCAATATCATTATCAATCCCAGTATAACCTCATTTCTTTATGTAAACATACTTTTATGATTCATAACATAGGCTTTTGACTGTTATCATAAACATAATGTACGGATAAATTTCAGTTTTTCAATGAATCCTCACTCTAGACTCAATAATATATAGTTCTTTATTAAATTTGGTGTTATTGAATACAAAAAAATATTATTATTAAATAGTCATGAATCTTGTGAGGATACATTACACAATATGTATATTAAAATATTACGAAATTAAAACCACCATTTTATTAATTCAATTTGATTATTTTTAATCCTTGGCATTCTACTGTTATACAGGATTTTTAACTCCGGCGTCTCACTTTCATGTTTGAGTACCGTAATTTATCAAACAAGATGTTCACGGGTTTTTTGGTCAGACGTAAGTAGCGTATCCTTGTCTTTATATCGAATGACAAAACATGGTAATCGGTTCGTTGTAATTATTGAAGAAAATCTTGAGGCTGAGCACAAAAACAAAACAAAAAAGAAAACGAGATGAAATCAACGCGTCCGTTAAATAGATATAGATCACAAAGGATGACGAATTGGACACCACAAATTATTTTAATTTAATATTCGCAAAACTATCACGATTATTGTTGAAGTACACGGTGAAACCCTCGTCAATGATTCACACTTTGATCAACTTTCCCCTTAATAAAATTAACTACGAGAAGAAATGTTAATTTTAAAAGTAACTTTTTCTCTGAACAAAATTTTATTGAATCACATCGTTGTCGAATTGAGATAACGTTATACGTATGAAAGTGTAATTACCGTTCTAGATCGACCATTGCTATTAGAGTGCACTGAGGAGCTCATGTTAGTGTCCCTGGTTTTTATAACGTTAATAAAAATAATAGAAATTTCAAACTGTGCAGTGATTTACCAAAGGTCGCTTATTAGATCAGATGATGAAGATAAGACGATGGAAGGCCCAAATTTACCGAATTGAACACCTCCGAGCTTCGGAATGTATGTCAAGCCGTTTTTCATGACTGCAGTTACTGTTGTGAATGTATGTTAGCCGTTTTCCTTGGCTGCAGTTACTGATGTTACTATTCTCCCATGTGAACTGAGGCCGCGTCACAGAAAAGAAGAAAAAGGTCAAGAAACATAAAGTTCTGTGTTCTGAAGCCTGCGTGTTGGGATTTATTTCTTTCTATGAATAAATTAAAACAAGAAATACCATAGTCAGCGTAGTTTTCAAAAGAACTCCACTATACAATATTTATTGAAAGCGATTCCACGGGTCTCCTGATTGCCTCCCTTGTCGACTTAATAGGCAAGTAGCAGGTGACTAACTTATGTTCGTACCGTAATAGCTCTCACCATTTACTGTGATGGCTGTTCATGTTATTGATCGTAGCAATTCTTTCCTGTCCGATTCTCCTTAGATTTCAGCGCAAACATTAACCGGAGATGGATTTTTGTTGTGATGTTTTACTCGGTCAGTGAGTGCATTACTGCTATGGATGGCTGTAATGCTATAAATCTTTTTTGCAACTACAAAAAAAATATAAATACAAACAGTATAGTAAAATTCTGTACGCTTGCTGCGAAATTACGAGTTTCCGACAAAATACTTCACCGTCCATTGATGCGATGCAGAGAAGGGAAAATAAAAGAATTTTATTAATTAAATAAAATGGTGCTCCGATTCGTTCGACTCAATAGAGTGGTATACTTAGGGGCGAATTTGTATTTTCCACCAGCATTGCAGTACAAGTTTTCAATGAAAATGAATCGATGGAATCAAACTAGCTCTTACTTGAAAGACGATTACACAAACACTTTAATAAAAATGCGAATCTGTATTAGCAAATACTAAACACTACTTTTGAATTCATAATTCAAAAGAATTTCTTTGAAGTTAATAGCAAATTACATAGGTAAATACAAAGACGGAACTAATTCTGTTAATATTTAAATGCTGAAAGAGCTTATTTAGATAATAAAGTAGCAAAAGCGTCTCTCAAGATTATATTTATTAGATTTAACATCAAAGTCAATATTATGAGGACGTGTAAACCAAAAATCAATAGCTTTGAATTGGTTCTGTACAAAAAAAATTTCCAAATTGTGGTTAGAATGAGATAACAATATCAGATACATATTTTAGGCTATGTAGTTACATATGTTTTTGATATCGTAGATGTAATAATTTTTTAACGAATGTATTATTCTTATCGGCTAACATTCGGGCTACGAGTTCTTTTTCTGGTAGACTGGTACAGATTGGATTTGACATTGAGTCCACCATTTTTATTTTTAAATGCAATAAAGAATAATTAAATTAATAAATGAACACACAGATTTGGAAATTTTATTTGACCTATTTTCTTTATGCAAAAGACTGCCTCTATAATTTAAAATAACCTTTATAATTTTTACTTGGAATTATTTTTTTATGGTACGGGAAATTGTGACACACTTTGTAGTTAAAAGCTTTAGCTACGGTAACTGAGTAATTAAATTAAAATAGATAGTAACACTTAATAACCCCATCGTATGTTTTTATATTTCTCATTGATGAGCGCATTGATTTCGTCTAACTTTCTCTTTTGTCTTTTCCCCCACCCTTAAAAAAATAAGATATTTTTTTTTAAGTAATTTTGCGTGAAGATGAAGGTTAAATGAAGGTCTTCTGGTATCTTTTATAAAATATAACTCGGTAGGTTGTTGATTGAGAAAAAATAGTTTTTTTTTAAATAGAGACTTGATATGCAAATCATGTTTCTCGACTGAAACGGACATAAGTTTGCTTTGCACAATATGTCAAGCTAATAAACTTGAACATACTTAATTGTATTAGATTTGGAAGTTTAGTAGAGCCGTTGTTAGCGTTTTTCATCTGCGATACGGTTCATAAGCAGCTTTCGCAAAGATCGATTAAAGGATGGATGACTAATATTTACTAAAGGCAATTCCCTGTTAGGCAAAATAAGGGGTTGATACTGGCTACATCTGCAGTTAGCCAGATAGGTAACACCAAACAATCCGCACTGGGTCTACGGATTATGGCCCGAACTTACTGGGAATAGGGAAAGCCTATTCCCCAGCAGTAGAGATAATAAAAAAAAATATTAAAAGTGACTAGTGGCATTATTTGAAGCTCATAAAAATATTATTGGTTATCACCAATGTTAGAAGCTGTTTAAAACCATATATATACGTATGTACTCGTATTTAAAGACGTAAATATTGTTTACATAACATTTAAAATCATAAGTAGATCAAGTCTGTCAAGATTGTATAAAGAATAGATGTCGTCTTGCAAAAAATGACAATATTGATATACGATACTGCTTCCCGTTTGAAATTATTATTATAAAAACTTATAAACCATTTGTTAACTGAATTTATTTATGATATGTTATATATTATACAAAAAAAAGGTTGGAATTATACTAGGAGTTATTATATTTAATAGAATATTTAGTGTTATTATATGGTTGAAGAAGGTGGATTGCAAAAATGTATTTGGCAAAGAAATTCATGCTCACAGTGCCTTTAACAGCCGCAAAATATTAAGGTTCTCTCGACTTGCCAAGCTCTCGCCATTCATTACCTCTCAATTTTAATTAGGCATCCCTTGAAGATTCGCCTGTTATGTTTCCATCCCCCTCTTTAATATCCCAAGCATAACAGTTTAGCTTTCCTAATGGTAAATTTGATAATTAAGCTAAGACAGGTGGGAATAAAGAATGTAAATCTATAAGATTAAAAGTTTGTAAGAACAAAGTTGTTTAGAAAATTTATAAGCCTCAAGACACAGAAGCACTTTTCATATTTGGATGATTTTTCAGCAAAAAACACTTAAGTCAATAAACAGAAAAAGAATAATTGGTCGTGTTTCTAGAAACTTGCAGCCATTACATTGAAGTAGGTAGATAAGTAAGTTTGTACATTAAGTAACTTTATTGCAAACAACTTTTGGTAAATTGTTTTCATTTGAGATTTTTTATCGAAAAAGTGTCATATCTATTAAATAATGTATAGCTAATGAGTAGAAATGGTCTGTGTAGAAAAAAATATTTTCAGCTCCTTTGCAGTTTCGTAAGAACATTAAACTAATGGTTCTAGTATGTTCTAGTATGGCTTTGTACATATAGGGACTAAGTTATACCATGAGCAAGGTATAACCCAGTCCCCCTATGTGTTTTAATCTATATTTAAGTGAATCAGGTATTACCTCACCGTAAAACCGTTGATACTGTAGGAGATTCAATCTTGTGACATTGCTCGAAGAATTGCTTAGCTGAAGTGGCAGTAGGCGAGACACATAGCTAGAAGAACCAATAGCCGTTCGGGCGGCTAAGTTATGGAATGGCGACCATGTACCGGAGGATGATTATTGGGTAGGCCCCCCACCAGATGGACCGAAGATCTTATAAAATTTGCGGGAAGCCACTGAATGCGGGCAGCGTGAGGCTGATCATTGTAGAGCTTTATGGGGGAGGCCTCTGCTCAGCAGTGGGTATCATACGGTTGTTGATGATGATTGATTTCAGCACTTTATTTTTGAAACTTTATAGATATTAATGCAATTCAATGCAATTTGAAATAAAGATGCAAAAAAAAGCAGTTCTGAAGTTTACACAAAGCTTAATCGAAAACGTAATCTATGCAAAATTCTTTAAAAGAAACGTTACCGCAGATTACTTTTGAATAAACGCCATCTAGAACACAGCGCCATCTATTGGCTGTATTTGCAACCTAGATGTCAAACGATATTGAAGAATTTTATCTATGAATCAAAGTACACCGCCATCTATGAGAACTTCACAAAACTAAACAGTAAATAAACACTTGCATAAGAAACAATTAATTAGATCATTTTATACGTAAACGTTTGCGAATAATTGAGATGATAACTATTATTTCTAGTAAGTTAGACCAAAATACGGGTACATGTGAAATTTGATTGAGATTCAGTAGTTTTAGAGTTTATTGTCAACATACATCGTGACACAAAATTTTTATATATATTAGATATTTTAGTTATACTTTCAATAGGGAAGCTCTGTAACCCAACAGTGCATAGGAATCTGATGATTGTTCTTTATATTCTTACTTTGTAAACGAATATCATCTTTAAATAGAAATATTTGATAAAATTTACTGCAACTACAGTTTTTACTAAGATTGACTTTAACCAACAGCAAGTGTATTAGATGAAATGAAGAAGCATTCAGTTCCGTTTCAACAACCAAACTTTGATTCTTGAGTAACTTCAGCAGTTCGAACGGCTGTTTTTCCAAAGTGACATCATAAATATCTTTAATGTTTATTCGAAAAGGCGTTCTATTTAGCTGATAGCTATGTCAAAGCGGTATGTGCTCAGTATTGCTATCACTATTTCACTATTATTGATGCTCCCCATATTTTCACATCAGATTTGGTATTTCTCGATATTGGTTCACGTTCGCGTTCCCTACATTTCTTATTACGGTGAAAAGGGAATTTCATTCACCTACTATTTATCAAGTTTCCTAACATTTTAAAAGGATTTGGAAATGGAGATTCTTGTGGAGAGGTTTTTTAAACGTAAGTGAATATTTTCGAAATTATAAATTATTTCTGAGTACTTCTTTGGTTATTTTTAAGAAATTAACCACAAAATGATCACACAATTGATTTGTACGGCGAAAGACAAACACCCGGTTTCTGAATTGAAACTTTTAAGTTATTAACGTCTCAAACTGTCACTAAACGTCACTTAAACAGGTTAACATTTCTGATAATTGTGTTTTTTAATGATCTATTGATAGCAGTTTGATAAAACTACGAATTTTTTGACCCGTTAAACGAACAAACTTAAATTATTGAAAATAATCAGTTTAGATTTTGTACTTTACCAGATAAGAAACCGGCTTTTAGCCATTCTTAGCTTAACTTATGTTTAGATATGATTTGACATCTATAATGAAATTGTGTACTCGTCTTTAATGAGTTATTGCCTATAAGAATGAATCGCTTGCCTTTCTGATTTATGGAGAGCAACATAAAACATCTGCCAAATAGGTTTTGCGCAATTTTCGAGGTGACTGATTATCCCTTTCGACCGCTAAATGACAATGACCTACATTACTATGTTCCAAGGTTGCTAGATATGATTTTCCAAATTTCCGATTTAATGGTGCAGGCATTATTGATTTTAATTCATTTTATCCTATTATGAATTCCAAGAATGAGATTTTGAATACAATTTATAAATAAAACGACGTTAAAACTAATCTTTATGTGTGTTATATCCAAGGAACATAAATACTTTACCACCTTTTTCTATAATGAACTTCCATAAGACTAGTTTTTTCTGACAACCTAAAATATTGCCTTTATGAACATACACAGGATCAGCTTTCATGCAACAGAATTTGGAACACGGAACATGAGTGTCAATAAAATCTGGTCTTTAACATCCGGTAACAATAGTATCATGTATTAGGTAACGTTTAAGAAGCTTTATGAATATTCAGTTTTAGGAGGTAAAAAAGTGAAAAAGTTGAGAGCTCCGTTAAAAAAATAACTGACCTATATAACTACCCCATGGCCCATGGAGAAGAGGGTTGGATGGTTGATATGATGATGATCATATATATCCCTAGTACACACGAATTATAGGTAAAACGTTAAGAAACGCATTAGTCACTACTATTGCGTATCTTACCGTTTTGCCTATAATTCGTGTCTGTGTGTGTGTACTTTTTCAATTGGAAACTTTGATTGTATAAATAGGTGATAGGTAGGGCAGCCTATTCTTACTATCATTTGTGTTTGTTAGTTATAGGTTTTTCTAGGCTTACAGCAACGAATGCAATATAAAAATTTGTTCTTTGAGTTTAAACCTGTCAATACTCAAAATCCATTTAAAGATTATTTTATTAGATAGAAAAATAAAATAAATGTATTAATCCTTAAATTATTGTTACCTCAACTTTAATAATATGGAAATAGCTTTTGCTCGAGACTTTTAAGTGTATCAAAGTTATATTGCAAAGTATCCCATGTTTCTTCTCAGACCATAAACTATATCCAAATTGAATGTCATAATTGCCGAGCAATTTGGTTGTTAAAATATAAGAAAGGCTATAATAGTAAGTAACTTCATGTGTCAATATGAATAACGAATTAGTTAGCATGATTAGACATTTCACTTAACCAAATAATGAAACAAAGTTCGCAAACAAGAATCACATTAGAATCTTTTATGCGCTTTCCTAAGTACCCATAAAAAGTCGGGTTATTACCTAACTTGGCGTAACGCCACCAAACTCTTTAATGGTTAACAAAATTGAACCTTAAATAAATGAACTAATTAGCTTGTTTTCTGTTTAGACGAGAGTTTATCACACAATTCCGCTTATTGAACATTGCCGTCAGCAAATTGGTCTCTGAATTTGGTTGTTGTCGTTAATTATTTTGTTTAATCGGAAACATCATTGAGTTTAATTAAATGATAGGATACTTATGACTCTTAATTCGTTTTAAATTTATACATGAAGGAAAAATTTAATCTCGCTCTCGCTTGAGATACAATTTTTAATTTTTTTGGGATAAAAATGACTAGCTCCGTGGCGTAGTGGATATGCGCGGCAGCCGGCGGTTTTTGTCGAGCAACTTTCCCAAAGGTCGGTTACGGAATAGGTGACCAAAAACTTATTTCTCAAGCAACTCCGTGCTTCGGAAGGTACATATCGACGCTGGAAAGCAAACACGTAGTAACCTGCAAAACCAAATTGGATAGTTAGAATGGAAAATCTTTATATTTTTCCAAGAAAAAATATCTTCTTTCCGTATAAATTGACTAAGGAACACCTAATTTGTTACCATGGACGTTTATAGGAATTATTTATCGAAAAAAATTAAAGTTTTTCTGCTCTAAAGAACAATTTTGGTTTTGCGGGTTACTACGTGTTTGCTTTCCAGCGTCGATATGGTGAGCCGTTGTTCCCGGCTAGTTTGCAGTTGTTAATACCCTCCAATCCGCATTGGGAAAATGTGTAGGGTTATGACCCATTCTACTTAGCATATAGAAGGCCTGATCCCATGCTGTGGGGATGTAACAAGGCTGATGGTGATTCAATTGCTTGGGAAATTATTTATATTCTGTATAATATTATCATACTATAATCCCATGTAGCTCAGAAAATTTGCAATGTTTACAAATTTACACTTTAAGCCATGTTTAGTGAGTCTTAGGTCGTTTCAAGAAAAACTATTGAAAAATAGTCTTATGATGGAGAGGATTATCCTATACCATGGAATTCTTTTGGCAGTAAAGATAGTAAGATATTAAAAGTTATCTACAGTATTGAAATCACCAAAGTTCGATACTCACTACCAGTCAATCGATAGATCTTTCTTTTCAGAGGAAAAACTGTCAGTAGTGCTCCTACTATCGATTCTGTGTTATATTATTTTATTATTATTATTACTATTGATAATGAAAGTATCTAAACAAATAAAAACTAAAGTTAATTAACCATTTCGATTTATCTGATTTAAAATTCAATGCGCACTATCGGCATGGACGAAATGAACGACTGCTTTCTAACAAGCATGTCAATTTTATCGCGATTTGCAGTAACTAAATCTTTTATTATAAGCAAATTAAATATTAAATTTTGGAGTAGTTCGACCAGCTCAGCGGCCATAGTAATGCAAATTACCGAAACTTGAGTTGCCGTAACGAAAGAAGCGAGCAGCGTTTTCGACCTTCATTGAATTTAACACAAAAGCCTTTACCAGTCTCAAAGTCTTCACAAATCACATGTCAATTTTGGGCGTGACGTCTTTAGACGTGTAACGTTTTGTTTGCTTTCGGTATTTTCTATTTAATAATTTGGCTAAACTTTGCTACTTATGAATTATAGATGAAATATGCTTATGTAAGAGGAGAAAATCACACGTATTGCAATAATCGGTATTGTCAAAAAAAAAAAAAAAAAAGAAAACTTAAATCATATTTATTAGTATAGCATTATGAATGCAAAACTGATGAAATATAACAAACATAATCATAAAATATAGGTATACTCGTATATAATAACATGAGCTCGGTGGCGTAGTAGTTAACGCGTCCGATATGCGTCTAGAAAATTAAGCAACTATCGCAATGCCCACCACAGGATGGGTGATCAAAAATTTACTATTTCAAGCTTCTCGGTGCTTCAAAAGGCACGTTAAGCTGTTTGGTCTCGACTGTATCTGCAGTCGTTAATACTCAGCAATCCGCACTGGACTCCCGAGGTAGATCATGTTTGGACCATACTCCCTATAAGATTTCTATTCCATCCATGGGGAACTTAGGTCTGATCTGTGCATGGTGACATTAAAAGGCTGGTAAAAATTATAAAACAAAATGTATACGACTTTTGACAGTTTCTTATTTTTTTTTTAATTCACCAAAATCTCGATGAACATATATGTAGAGTTTAGATGTACCTGTAATAGAATATGAGACTTATACTATTAATAGAAGTGTTCATAATCTATCCACGTCCTATTTTTAGTTGTGAGATTGACCATCACACTCTTTGTCACCTAAGCGACCACTTTTCCAACGTATGCCACTAAGGCCTAGACCCGTCATAGACCCGTCGATAAATGAGTGGACGGCGAGCGACGAGGCGGTGCTCTGTGACAGGATGAAAAATGAGCGATGAGGCTTACCAGCGTAGAGTGAAAAATGTATGCGATGAAATAGAATTGAATTTTAAATTCATTCATCAAGCATCGGTATGTGAAATATGTATTTTCCCTTATTTAAATATACAACCACGTGAATAATCTGTTTACTGATAGATGATTATCTCAAGAGACCATCGAATCGAGACTGGCGTATTGTGGGATGCCGTGAGATCGCAATTTACATAAAGGGCAGTTTATATGCTATTCTTGTATGCGCTAAATGCGTAGCAGTGAAAAAATATAAATATATACTTGACACTAAGGGGAGGATTGTCCACAGCCAAAAATCACCTTCATGGCTAATGTTCTCAATATTTGCATGCTTTGTGGGGGTCTCTAGTTTGCTATGAAGAGATCAATTCACATTGAATGTTATTTAATGTTAAAATGATTTCCTACCACATATCATATTACCTAAATGATATATGTCCTAAAAAGTAGCGAGTATTTTGTTTTATTTGTATGCACCTCTAATTCGTATCCGCTTAAGATGTTAATAGCAATAAATACCTATCTACTTTATGTTTTTTACACTAGACACAACTGAAAAATCTCGTGTGTTTAGTTTCTCATTTGGCTGCAGGTATGGAATAAAACCTTTACCTTCTTTTGGTAAAACTAGTCATCGTAATTATAATTCTATACTCTTACTAATAAGAAAGCTATTGGCGTTGTATAGTTACACCTTCATTCATTCATTCTGTTCATGTTATTCTAATGGGACCTTCAGTTCGAGTGAAAAAAGAAAAAAAAACAGTATAACTATAGAACGCTTATACATTACTTACTCAATGGTAAGGCCACTAGTGTTAATCAATCATCTCTTCGTCAATATAAAACTGCCCTTACACTTATTTTAGATTACGGAAGACCCTATCATATATGGACTAGCTTTAATGAAATATGTTTCATATCTGGGACCAAAGTACTTATGTCATCGCAAAAAAGCGAACCTACATCACGTCCGCGAAGCAATATGTACGTGTGACGTATCTAATATGACTTGAAAAGGGTTGGAGACTCAATGTAGAAATGAGGAGATTCAGTTTCATAGTATTTGCATATCGTGTATGACAAGTTTTGATAATAACGATGAATGAACAGTTTGAGGATTGCCATTGATCTGTAATTTGAGTTTATTTACGTGGTTGATTTTATCTACGAGTCTTTATACAGGTAGAGTTATATAAAATCATCAGAAATACTAATCAGATCATGAAAATTCTTTCACATGTGGGACGGTGGATCATATGCGATTGTAATTTACGTGGGTGATGATAATATATAATAAATTGTGAATTTTTCATACACTTTAAAATTACAACAATATTTACGGTAACTTATGATAGTCATAAAATTATAGCCTACTAATTACTATATTTGAGAAATTTTATTCGATTCTCATAAACTGAATTTTTCAATAAATTCATTTACAAACTTGATTTTTGATTGTTTTACAATATATTCAGAAGTTTAGAAAGCCTGCAGAGCTATCTTTATACGCCCTGTTTGACGTTATAACAGTAATTTAAACCTCGGAAGGTGGAAATCTTGCTAAAACTTATACAAATACAGGACTTTCTTCGACAATAGGTTTATTGTGACAGACTGATGTTTACAGCCTCCGTTGTTATTTAAAAAAATGTCAAGTATACAAAGAAATATAATTTCACAATGGAGGCTGCATACGGTAGGTACTTTTGTCTATATGTAACATGTTTTGAGTTACAGTAAGTCAGTACTGTAATCCATTTTCCAATTATTATGAAAGGATGAGGTTACGGTTTACTAATCTTGACACCATTTGTGCAAATTGACACAAGTGTCCAATACACACTGCTATAAACATAGATCCGTCTGGATGACGCGTTTACACGTACACGATGGTTAGGTACCTATAGTTATTGGATTACGACGTCGTAGCCGGCTAAATTGTAAACTCTTTGTTTTTGCAACGACCGTGTTTTGTTTTATTGTTAGCAATAATTGTTGCCCGCCGTGTGTACATTTCCCGGCGTTTTGTGTTCTCATTTGATTTACAAAGTAGGAATCGGTTTTTGTATGATGAATTTTGTTTGGAATATTTTTGATTTGTTTGGTTTTGTTTTAATTATTGTGATGAAGGTATATTTCGGTTTAATTGTTAAATAGTTATATGGCAGTAACAGGTCAAAGAATTTCCGACTTAAGTACGAATTTCAAGTGTCAGTATGATTACAGCGTTAGTTTACAATCTCATTTGTTATTTTTGGATATAATTTAAGCTTAGAGATTCAAATGTAATGAAATATTGATTAGACCATGCATTTTGTTTTTATTTAAAAGAAATATTGGTTTTCTATGATACTGGAAAATTTGTTTAAAGAACAAATTAGTCGTCTGTCAGTTTCTTAATTTTAAAACGCAGAAAGTTTTATCAATATTTACCTAAAAATAAGATTAAAAAAAAATCATAGATATTTATTTCTTTTTATTATAAATATAATATCTTGCACTTAGCTAATATTATTTTAAACATGTGATACGAATATTTTGTTTGATATTCTAATATTAGGTAGAAAATAAATAGTTTATATTTGAGGGCACTAGAAACAATTTAGATATTTTAAGTTATATGGCAAATTATTGTAGGAAATAACTTTCTATGTATTTTGTATGATTTTATTTATTTATTTGCTACATACTACTCAGTTACACATGATGTTTTGATTGTCAATATAAAAATATTTATTAATATCATGCTTTAAGAATTAATCATTATATTAATTCATATTTTTTTTGATTTCAGGTATTTCAAATAAGATTTTGTTGGATCTAGTACTTTGGAGAAAAAAACCCGTCGTCACGGTAGGACTGCAAAAATGCTATATGACCTTTATAGTCAGATATATAATCTTTGGCTTACGAATATCCTCAATCATGAAGCACACATATATGATACGTATGGACAGTAACCAACCGCGTATGTTCAGTACTAGTAGGTATTAACAACTCAAGGTAATGAAAAGTCCTTCATCCGACTAGCCTATAACGTGTTGCCAAATGTCCTTCAACCCTTATGGTCTCCGTAATAAGCAGCTCGTATTCGACTTTTACGAGATGTGACAACCGACGAGCATCTAATCCATTCATGCAAGTTGTACTATATAATGCAATCATATGCACTATTTATATATATGTACTATATAATATAATATAATGCAAAGTCTTGTACTGTCAACAGCGTGTCAGGTTACACAAAACTGCCAACTTTCCCCGCTCGATTCTCTCTCGTTAGATGTCAAAATCCATTGCTGTTTGACATATTTTGGTAATCTGATGTGCAGTTTTGTGTACGACTATGTGTAAGACTAACTGTCATTTTTTTCGTACTGAAACATCTATAAGTAAACTGAAACAATCTAGAGTGTCGGAAACATGTTTAATCTATTAATCTTCTAAATAAAAATTGACCGCTTTAGCGCTAGAACGGTCCGCTAGAAAAGTTGCTTAGTAAATAAAATACTAAAAAGAAGTCGTTCTAAAATTTATTTTTTTATTTATTTTCACTTTGTTCTTTATCATAAAAATAGAAACAGGCTATTTTAGAATGCAGTGCGAGAAATTATTGGTTTGAAGGCCAGTTCTTCCCTTTGAATAAAATCACATTATAAGAAGGGTCACACCCAACCGCGGTGAGCATTGCTGGAAAAAAAGAACATCAGTTACAAGTTATTTTTTTTTGTTAAATCACTTTTGATGTTGACTGTACATGTCTGTTATGTGTCTTACAAGAGCTAGAGTTATGGATGGTTAGTTATTTTAAATTTTCATAACTTTAAGTGGGGATTATTTCGAAACATTATGATCAGTTATATGATCAAAGATCAGTTATTTATTTAATTCTGACAGTTTTTTACACAAAACCTCCTTCAAAAACCGACCAAATACGAGTCAGACTCACGCACTTAGGGTTCTGTACAAATATAAAAATTGTAATAGCATATGCTCTAAATTTCAACAATATTTTGTATTTTCTTTTAACTGTTTCGCAGACTTGCGGAGGAAATACAAATTTTCATCTATCTTCATATATAATTGAAAAATTAAGTATAATCCGTACCTATTTTGTTTTTGAGTTTTTTTCACATGGATATTTCAATCTCATAGTAATAATGATTCTAATATTATTAAATAATTTATTTTTTATTACAAATTGTTAAACAATATCAGTTTTATTATAAAACAAGGACTACAGGTGCTTAAACTATTAGACGCTTAAACCTAATTGATAATAACGGAAAAAAACGTAAATTTTTGGCTGATTTATAATGAATATATTGAAACATTCTAAATTACTCCAAAAGCGAGCGCCGAGTATAAAATGAATAAAAATTTGGAATAATTCCATAAGAATGTATTTAATTATATGAAAAACAGATCCCTAAATGAGTAGGTACATTTCAAAAATATTTCATTTTTAGCTTACTTCAAAATGACTGATTTTCAAAATTATTTTTTATTCGACAGCTTAATGGAGCAAGGTAAGCCCATTTAAATTTTATCGAAATCTGAATCTGAAAGGTGAATTTTCTATGTTTAAGGAGTATGTATATTTTTTTTATGAAACTGGGTATGTTTATCGATTTCTTCTTGAATTGTGAACCAATATCTATCAAACTAGCGGTTTCCATGCGACTTCGCCTGCATAAATTATAGCCTATGTCCAACGCGTATTATGTATTTGACAGATTTTCAATTTATTTAGATAACATTTTTAGTATTTGCAATTCGGAATAACGATGGACGTACATATCCGTAAAAAAACATATTTCCTTAAAATATACGTTTGGTATCGTCAGAATATAGAACGTGTATTTCATATTTTTGAGTAATCCCGCTGGGTGAGAATTTTAAAATTCGTATGACAAAAATATAAAGGTTGTATACTGTTTTCGGAGTTACCTCTCTTCAGCATATAGAGTGAAAATGTATATACATTTTTAATAAATAATATAACCTTTTTCGGAAATCACAAAATACTTCCCTCAACTGTGGTTCATATTGTTTATGCTGGTTTGAATTGTTATTTGCATGGTTTATTGCAAGTTATAAATAGTAACTGTTACGCTGGGTGACAAAATAAAAATTCGAACAAAGAGTCTATAAGCAGCATATAGAGTCAAATTGTATAACATTTTTATTTGTAAAACCATTTTCATAACTTTAAAAATAATACTTTCCTCAACGGTGGTTTATATTGTTCATGCTGGTCTAATTTTTTATACGCATGGTTTTCTATAAGTTGTAAATAGTAATCGCTTAACTTCAATAGAAGTTGCTTAAACACGTGAACCACCTTTGAGATAAGTATTAAATTTTTGCCATTTTCACAAAACGTCAGTTACAAACGGTCAACTCTGTAACTGTAACTCGATAGACATATGATAATGTTATGGACCAGAAGATTCTTCCTCCATTCTACCATAAGTTTTATTTTGCCTATATTTTGAATATTGCTTTCCTTAAGTTTTAAATGCAAAAACTGTAATATTCTTAATCTACAAATTCTTACTTAATCCAAATAATAAGACTGATTATTTAATTGTTCACCATTTAGTTTATTTTAAGTGATCTCATTTATGTCTTTGGGCAAGAAAGAAGTTAAGAGTGAGCTCATTATAGAAAATGGTAAATAAATATGTTTGTGTTAGTCTGCTCTCTGCTTACATATAATGACCGGTAAATCTGATTATTTGAATAATTATTATCCAATTGCTCTCTCATAGTGGGCATTTTTTATAATGACCGTACATTATGTATAATGTCCATTTTGTCACTTAGTCCATAACATATAGATTTGAAGCATTTAAATAGGCATAAATATAGTAGCTATACAACGCTGTCTTTGCAGGTCCAAATTTTTGATTGAATTGTATAGTAAATTATATTAAATGTAATTAAATTGTGTTTTTGTAATCTTGTGTAAATTACCGTAACGAAATTATTTTTCTCCTACAGTAAAATTGTACAAACTGAGATACGAACTCAGTTCATATATGTAGCTAGTGACGTATAAATTACATCACTGCTTTTCCACATTACCAGGATCGATGGATGTTATTACTCTGAAGTGGACCATCACGGTCTCTACCGTCAATGGAATTACACTAATGTTTTAAATTATTTACCATATACATTATATACATACGGTAAGCTATAAATAAAAACGGTCATTTTCCTATAAGAGTAAAACGTATAATTCTAAAAAAATATGGAAATTATTAACTTTGATATTTTCTGTAATGTTATCGCTATAATATAATTCATAATCTGCAAATCTATAAACTCAGGTGCCCAAAATAAATCTTATTAAAAAAATATCTTCAATGAAATCCATATTTTTTATTTCATATTAAATATTTGAAATCGATAGGTTAATTTTCATCGGTGTTTTCGTGATATAAGAAAATAAGGGGCATTTAGACACATTTTTAATGAAATTGATTTTGTTCGATTTCAATTTGAAGCCTTTTATAAGCAGCGGTGTATATTCACTCACGTGCTCCACCTCCTTAATCTTGCGCTGCGCCCATATGTTGATAAACAATGAAATGATCAAAGTGCGATAAGAACAATTCTAACTACATATAAAGACGAATCTGCGACGTTTCTTTCACGTCAATTAGTCAATTCAATTCCAAGGCAGCTATATAATATTGTTGCTTTAACTGCGAAATAATTGATGTCTGTAGAGGCCTTAGGATTGTAGACATTCCAATTATTTTATATTCGTTATAAGTTTGCGTTTGGTCTGTATGAAAAAAATCTTGACGAACTATCGTTAATGACAATATAATCACTGTATTTGGTAGTGATGTTACGTAAAACGAGTCGGCACAAATGATTGAATTTTGAAAACTACATCCAGGATATTATATTGAATAAATGATTTTGTAATTGTGATTTTTTATAATTGATATAGTAATCATACATCAATATGTCGATTAATGTCAAAAAATTTCTACTACAATATATAGTTTTCAGTCTAAAAAATATTTGTTTTTGTTAATAGGTTCTTCTTTGTTCATCTACAAATCATATATCAATGGACTAAAGTATTAGGTATAAATTTTTAATGCAATTTAGAACCAAGTTCATATTCATCAACATTTTCACTTTCACTCTCAAATTGGGATATTTTATAGAATACAGAGCCTTACAAGACAGCATTATCCTATCCTTGATATTTGTAAGTCTATCCATAAATGCTCATACATTTTATGGCTTCAGATATTTTAGAATATGCCGTCAATTGGATTATCACATGAAATTTTTATTTTTCACAAGTAAAATTTTACAATTTTTATCATGTTATGATTTCTTACAAATCAAGGACCATGATTAAATAATTATCTTATATATAAATTTTGTGTCACGATGTATGTTGCCAATAAACTCCAAAACTACTGAACCGATTTCAATTAAATTTCACGTGTGCCTGTATTTTGGTCTAACTTACTGGATAGGATAGTTATCATCTCAATTATTCGCTTATGTCGTGAATGTAAACGAATAAAATGTACTGATTAATTGTTTCTTAAGCTAGTGTTTATTTACTGTTTAGTTTTATGAAGTTCTCATAGATGGCGATGTACGTTGATTCATAGATAAAATCTTCAATATCGTTTGACATCTAGGTTGCAAATACACCCAACAGATGGCGTTGTGTTCCAGATGGTATTTATTCTAAAGTTATCTGCGGTAACGTTTCTTTCAAAGAATTTTGCGTAGATTGCGTTTTCGATTAATTTTTTTGTAAACTTCAGAACTGTTTTTTTTCATCTGTATTTCAAATTGCATTGAATTGGATTAATATATCTAAAGTTTCAAAGATATATGCTGAAACATATTGGACAATTGTTGGTTTTTTTGTTGTACTATCTTCGAACTTTAACATCTCAAAAGGTAATTTCATCATCAGCTCAAAATACAACAGCGTTTTTGGAAAATATATGTTGCCCAAAGTAACTATATCACGCGGACGAAGTCGCGGGCAAAAGCTATTTTGTGTATAAATATTGTCTTATATGTATTATTAGATATTTTGGACATGGTCGGGCAAAGAATAAATAACTACGACATAACTTTTCCTCTCATGACAAAGCAGAAAATCCCAATGGATTAAAAGTGTAAAAAGAGTTTCGTGTATAAAGTCTACGTTATGTAAATATGTATCAATCGATTGCTTTTAGAGATTACGGGAAAGTTATATACAGACTATTTTTAAATGAAAAGGTGATTTCAATATAATGCTTACATTGGTTTAAAACACATCCAATAAAACTATACTCGTAACTATATCGCTGTCGCTATCGTTCTCAATGGTTTTGACCCTGAATTGGTTACTTTAGAAAATTACATCCCATTATTGTTATTATTGTGTTTGTTTTGTGTATTCTGTGGAATATTACACTGTTTTGAATTTTTGTTTGTGTGTTTAATTATGTTATGTGTCATTACGTTGTAACCGATGTTCGTTTCTAAAGTGATTTTATTTTTTTCGGTAATCTATTAGTGAGTCATAAAGATTTTCTTCCATTACGTAAAGACTATCGATAAATAGATCAGGATATATTCTATGCATAATTAAGAAGTTTATCCAAATTAACTTAGACGTATCATCTTAAAAATAAAATAAAAATAAAAATCTTTATTTATTTATTTATCATCTTTGCTTTTTTCTGTATAAAATTTCATCTTTATACATTATATTAAAGTTATGTTATTAATGAAGAGCTCTGTTGCCTAATGGTTAGCAAATTTGGTCTATGATACGAAGATAAGAAAATCGAGCAATTTTTCCAAGGGTCATAAGAAGAGTAACAAATAATTTATTATATCGATCACCTCTTCGGGAGGCTCTTTGAGCCGTTGGTCTCAGGTGCGTTAGTAGTCGTCAATTCCCAACAATCTGCTTTAATTAATTTAACCAATAAATAATAAAAACATGAGGCGTTGTTAGCGCTTTCAGTCTGCGATACGGTTATTGTGCAATTTTCTCAAAAGCAGGTCACTGGATGGGTGACCAAACATTTACTATCCCGAGCTCCTTCATAATTCGGAAGGCTCAGCATGCCGTTGGTCCTAGCTGCTCCTGTAGTCGTTAACACCCATCAATAAACGCACTGGACCCGTGTGGTGTGTCGTAGCCGTTTACCCCTGGACCTGAGCGTAGGGAGATATTAATAAGTTGGTAATGATGATGACGATGTAATAAAAAACTAACTATTATTAATAGCATATCATATCCCCAAAACTTACAAACTTATTCCATATTTTTATTTTGTACAATTCTAGCAACATTTATGTAATTGGTCCCTATTGACTTATTCTATTAACACTTTAAAAGGTCCAGTTAGTGTTGGAAGGGAATAATTGCCTCATGGGCGGATTTGATTTAAACTTTCCTGATGTCGTTAAACTGTTACTTTAGGTCTTTTGGGGGGGCTTTAGGACGTATTAGGATGGAACAAACTTTAATTGAATAATCACTTCTATGTTTGAGGTAAATACTTTAGTTCAGTGGCTCGGTGGCGAAGTGGATAAGCACCGCGGCCCACGATTGTTGTTGCTAATCCACTTTCGCAAGTGTCGGACACGGGATGGGTGACCTAAAATAATTATCTTGAGCTTCTATGTTTCGTGCTTTGGAAGGCGCGTTAAACCATTGGTGCCAGCTTCATTTAGCAGTCATTAATACCCTCCAATTCGAATTCAGCCAGCACGGACAGTAAAGTTGCTCGTATACTGCCTCACTACACACGTACCGTCCACCGTACTTGAATTTTTCATAGAAGAATTATGTTGACGTCATGCGGGTGGTACGTGTGTGCTGACATATGGACCTTCATCTTTATGAATCATCGTCTTAATCATCGATAAGGACGGCCTGAGTCCTGCCAGAGGGGATGGCTGACGATTGTGACTTTAGTTTAAAGGCGTATTATAAGACACCTCACTTATAAAAAGTACCACCTCTTGACAACAGATGACGCTGTACCATTTTAAATCGCGTTATCAAGTAATCAACACCAATCTGATAATAAGTTCGATGAATATAACATTATTTTTTCTTAGAGCTTACTGCATAGCACGCTATACGATCCCACCTCGTTGGGACGTCATAGTGTCTTAGCATTATAATACTTACACAATATAAGATCGCTCTCGGTGTACTTCCATCCTATGGAAATACATCGTTTGCTCTATATTGTGGTCATTACAGTTGTATATACATTTTTCGTTAATACATTTGCTATACTTGTCATATCTACATCTAGTTTCTCTTCGTGTCATGCCCCGTAATATCGTTTTATAGTATTAAAATTATGACTTACATCTGATTCAAGCTGATGAAAATCAAGTTACATGTCAGACCCGCAGGCTTTGCTATCATTAGCACATCAGGTTATATATATTTTTTATCATACATTATTGGTAAAGTGGCGTGCCCGTGTTATACCCAAAATTGAAAATCCTTTTGTTTCTTATGAGGAATAAGGAGAAGAATAGGAATAATTGCAGCAGTAAATATATATGTACGAATATATCGGAAAATGACATCAGTTAGTTTTGAGATTTCGAAAGAAATAAAATGTAATGGTATGAAAGTAGCTCGGTGACGTAGTGGATAAGCGCCGCGGCCCGCGAGCGTAGTCGTTTAGCAACTTTCGCTAGGGTCAGTCACGGGATGGGTGACCAAAAAAAAAAATATTATCTCGAGCTACTCCGTGCTTCGGAAGGCACGTTAAGCCGTTGGTCCCGGCTGCATTTGCAGTCGTTAATATCCTCCAATCCGCATTGGGCCAGCGTGGAGGATCATGGCCCATCCTCCTTAACCATCCATAAGGAAGGCCTGAGCCCCTGCAGTGGGGACATAAAAGGGCTGGTAGTGGTAGTGGTAGTGGTATGAAATTGATACACTGATGTTTTATATTCTCAATGTAATAAAGGAAAATGATAATCGAGAAGTTTTGAAACAACTTGTGGCCATATTTAACTTTCATTCTGTGTAAAACATAGCTTGATATACTCGTATAATATGCAGCAATTTTAAGAATACCATTTGCTCCATATTAGCTTATATTGAGCTAAATATCTGAACATGCTGCATCCTTAGTGATGACGTCACTAACCACATAATCGAGACCTCGAGATTAGTGTTCATGATATGCAGCGGCTTCATAGACATTTTCATACAACATGAAGTTATAATTTGGCATACTTACTGGTCGATAACGACTGCGTGCGGCGTGTAGGCGAGTTCTGCCGCTTTCATTAGTTGGTCATTGTTTTATTGATCAATGAGATAAACGTACTGAGATCGACTGCACTCCATATGCCTGACTCCATCGCCCGGTGTAAATGAGGCCTTACTTGTTCCTTTATGCTATGTTGCACATCTGCATTTTTAAGAATACCGCCCTTTTCATCCCCACTGTAGGGGCTCAGACCTTCCTTATGGATGGTTAAGGAGGATGGGCCATGACCCTTCACGCTGGCCCAATGCGGATTGCGGCAAATTATTAGCAAAGCGACTGCAAATATAGTCGAAGCTCGAAATAGCTAGAGTTAAAATATTTTGGTCACCCATCCCGTGACCGATCCTCGCGAAAGCCGCTTAACAACAACGATCGCGGACCGCAGCGCTCATCAAATACACCACCGAGCTACCATGAAAAAAAAAAGATGCAATGTTAATATGAGTGATGCTGATCTGATATTGGAGCTGAAAGATAGTCATGGAACCCATCCAGTTTTGCTGATCTAATAATGGAGGCTGAAGGTAGCTATGGTACCTTTGTAGTTAAACAAAGCAACGAATCCAGACTGGACTTGTGTGAGTTTTCCTGGCTTGGGCTTTGTTTCGAGTATACAGACTCTGACGTTGAAACTGGAAGGTGGACTGAAGGTGAAACTTTGTAATTATGTAACGCAACCCTGTCGAGTTGGGGCTCGTTTGATTTGTTTATACAAGATCTCTGGTTCAAGATAGTATATAAGAAAAGTTTTTTTTTTTTATTTTAATAATATTAGTGCATATAGATTTACTTGCGAGACATAATCGAGCATGCTGCGTGTTAAACGATGACGTCACTAAGTACGTATTTGTGCATAACGTGTTTGCAAATTGTCATTATGTACATATGTATGTGTGAGAAGCGAAGCGAGTGTAGAGATTATCTATATACTCATATTATAAAGAGGTAAAATTTGTTTTTGTTTGCATTAAAGGCTCTGAAATTACAGGACCGATTTTATCATACATATACACGGGTGCATAGGCTATAATTTACGCAGGCGAAGTTATAAGAAAACAGCAAGTTTGCTTTTAACCTTCTATCTATATTCATACTAGAAAGAGGAAAAATTCTTTCACCTTCGGTTAAATACATCGTACGGGGTTGAAATAAGCTATAATTTAAAGGGGCGAAGTCGCGAGAAAACAGCTAGTAAAATATATATTCGTGTCTACCTGGACAGTGGTTACGAAAATATCCCCTTATAATTCAGCATGAGATGAACTTTGAACGACTTACTTAGGTCTACAACGAACTACCTAGTAATTATTCTATCATTAAGTATTCGTTGTTCCAAGACTCGAGTAAAGTACTAGTTCACTTAACAGTACCCTAGATATAAGCCGCAATATCAACTTTATTTATATTCAGTATCTTTGACCCTCTTCATTGAATATTTTAACACTTTAAGGACATTAAAACGACCGTATATTGTAACTTTGCTTTATGATGCCTACACGGTGAGGATATGAACTTACGGAGACTTGTAGAAGTTATATGTATTATTAGCTTTTGCCCTCGAATTCGCCCGCGTTGTCTAGTTTTAAGACCAGAATTGAGAAAATTTAATAAAAACTTTCATCCCCTAATTTACCCCCTTAGAAGTCGAATATCATAAAAGCCTGTCTTAATAAGCACCTACGTCCTAAAAAAAACCCGTATGCAAAATTTGAAACTACCAGTTCTTGTAGTAATGAAGTTTCATACAAACTTTCATCCCCTAATTTAGCCCCTCTACGGTGGAATTTTCAATAATCCTCTCTAAGTGCTCCTCTACACTACCTAACGAATCTTCATTCCAAATTTCAACTTTCTACGCTAAATAGTTTCGGCTGTACGTTGTCAGTTAATCAGTCAATCAGTCAATCAACACTGCAAGAATTTTATATAAGTACGAGTATATTGATTAATATTATCATTCAAACAAATAAACTTATGACATAAGCTATATGTCCCGATTTCTGGTTTTGGTCGTTTTCAAGAGTTACGAAGTAAACTTTTACACGTAAAGTAATATATTTTTCTATGCGTTAATTAAAACGCCTTTGAGTGCCAAATGGCCAAAAAGGGCAATAACCAAAACTAGGTACTCTGCCCTTCTGCACATGTTAGGGCTAATTTTAAGGCAAATCTGGCAGAACGCATATGACGCCTGGAAGACAAAATAACGACTGATGGAATCAACAGTCAAAGTGTTTCTCAAACGCAATGATAATATTGTTATTGTACAACATGGCTTTCATGTTGTGATTTAGATGTCTGATACCTGTACCTCAATATTGTTAGAATTCATGAAATGAATCCACGAAATGAATATGATCCACAAAATAACGAAATTACGCAGAATTTTCAATATCCGTTCCCACAGGTCAAAATAGAATATATGATATGTTATTGGGTGTTTTCCCGCGACTTCATGGGTATTTTTTTTTTTAAATCAGTCCAGTAGTTTAAAAGCCTATTCGATGCAACCAAGCAAACAGTAAAATTATTATTATTTATATTATTTATCATCAGCCCTTTTATGTCAGTCAGGTCAGTGTGTCAAGCATATTAACGCATACTACCATTGATATTGAGCTAGACAAATCTTTAGTCCGATTTATACGGGTCTTTATTTTTCTTGAATGCTTATTTTATTTCATTCATAAAATGAAAAAAAGGTTGTATGTAACTATAACAAAGCAATACTACGATTTATCTCGCCAAATCCAACATATATCTGTAGCATGGTTAAAGATTTAACACATTGAACATATTTTTTTTATTATTTTGAATATTGAGAAGTACAGGATCTGTACAGTCTGATATAGATATGTAAAAAGTATTTTTTATAATATATATATTATTGATTTATTACAACAAAATAGCGTTGTTTTATATATGAAGACAGTAAAAAGATATTTTCGTTGTACCTTTTTTATAGTGATTCCATAGTCTAATGAAGTAATTTCTCAATAGAATCACTATCTATGAAATAAAACGGAAATAAGCAACTCCTGCTTTTTTAATGCAAAGAGCTCCGCACCCAACCCTAGCTCTACTTTGAACCCTATATTGAACCCCCAAGGCAGCTACTGCTGAGTTTCTTTAAATACAATATTTTTTTTTATAATATTAGTATACATAGATTACTCGTTTGAATACCGGTTCTATTAAAAGTTACTCTCTGCATCCGTAAAAACGCGTTAACCACTGCACCATTGGGCTGCGTGTCATCACTCAATAGAAACTAAATTAAATGATTAATATCGTTATTCATGATCTGTTTGAGAAACTCAGCACGAAGCATATAATGCGACATTGTTCATGAATACGAAATGGCTGTACAAATCAATTACCACAGAGGCGTCCTTCAAATGTCTTGAAACTCATTTAACTAGAAACATGATATTCGTATGTAGTTCCATTCATTTATGCGTTACACTTCTGACGGATGTCTCTTAAGGCTGACTGTCTATTACAGTGTAATGATATCAATTGAAATAGAAAATATAAATTGAAATCGATCTCGTTTCCCCCTCTCTTGATATTCTCCTTAATTTTTCTTAAACCACGCAAAAGGCTTTAATGCGGTATTCACTGATATACAACTTGAGATTTATTAAATACTGGCTTTTGCCCACGACTTCGTCTGCGTGGTAAAGTTACTTTGAGCAGCATTTCTAACGAATATTTATTTATTCATTCCATTAGGTACTGATAGGTTCAAACTAATATATTTACATCTTCAATCATCCCTTATTTTATCCCCACGGGGGTTGAATTTATCAAAATCCTATTTAGGCGGACGTCTTTATCATAGTAGCTCCAATCTTTAATTCCAGTTCAATCAGTCGAAAATCTAAGAAGATTTATACAAACTTTTATCCTATATTTAGTTTAGTTTGTTTAGTTTATTTGTGTATACTAATATTATAACGAGGAAAGATTTATTTGTTTGTATATTTATCTGCATCAAATAGGCTCTTTCATCGAAAATTCTTTCATATCCATTTACATTATATAAGCTACATCATATGCAGTGAACATAAGCTATATATTTTATTCCGAAAAACAACAAATAAATGGATGAAAATGGAAGTGAGTTTGTATAGGGAATTGAAATATTGCCATAATAACCATTGTTTACTATTCAATTTATAATTGTAAATCTATCCGTGTCATAATATGAATCGATATCCAAATAATCAGTTCCATGCGGACGCTAGAGACCATGCGGACGAAGCCGTTGCCGGAAAGCAAGTTTCGAATAACGTATCACTAACAAAAATCAATAAAGATGTATTTACAAGCGAGTATCCCTTATATAAGATCCCCTCACATTTACATTAGACAGAACGGTCAAACGTTTTCTGCATAACATCTATTGGGTCAGAATGTTTAATAATACTGAACATTATTTGCTCAAAGCTCGCATGAATAACTCATACCGAGTGTATTATAAGTAAATAACTTACCACTGGCTTTATTGATCCCACATTTTTTATTAAGAAGAGAGATTATTAAAACGGATGTCTCGTCATTATGGGGAAACAAATGATACTGTTTATTAATTGTCGAGTTAATGATCTGGATATAATGATATTTACTGAGATAATATTAACGTCGTTAGCTTCATGACATTTATTTATGATTTACTAAAACGATTATGACGAAATTAATCTAACTTTTTTATTTGAAATAAAAAAAACATTAGCTAAACATATTGCGATGGTCATCTCTATTCCTCAAGATTACTATCGACAATTTATCGATAGTCTATCGGTTGATGTCATATACATTTTGTCGGTCGATAGCCGACAGGGTATAACGAATAATACGACCAATAATACAAGACTACGTATGATTTAAAAATTTCAAGACTTTTGGGACCTTCGTGGCCAGTAAACCGTAAAGTATAGAACACGTACTATTTTTTTTATCCTTGTAAGTTATATTAATTATGTATTACCCAAAGAAGTATACATGCTGGTCAATTTATATGAAAAAATATAACACTAATTATCTTTTTTATACGAAAGTATATCATCGCTTCACTTCACTTATATCACCGTTATTGTTATCTCAATAGACAATGGACTTTATAACCAACTATCCATAAAGCAATCGTATTGGATTCTTTATTGGTGTATTGGGATATGACTTTTATTTCCTTTATAAATTAGATCCGTGGGAAGTTCCATTCGAAAGATTTTGTTAGATTGATTGGGTTGCAAAAACAGCAGAAGGAGATAAAAATATGTGGAATCGTTATTATATATCACTTAAAAAGTTCATTCATCGATATCTCTGACACTATTCTTAGTTTTTAATCAAAGCTACAAAAATAAATGATTTTTAAAATTTACTTACATGTATATGTTAAATTGGCATTATTAAAAAATATTACTATGAGAAATATAATATAATATTCAGCGGGGGACATAAGTTTTAATTTACGCAAGCAAAGTCGCGGGGGAACAGCTACTTTGATAGACATTGTTTCACGATTCAAGAAAAAATCGATGATCTTACTGAACTTACATAAAAATACACATACCCGTTCAATATAGAAAACCCTCCTTTCAGATGTTGGATGAATGCAAATTACGAAATCTTTTTTATTTTCACGTATCCCATTAATATTATAAATTTGAAAGTTTCTTTTTTGTCTGTCCATCAATCACGCCAAAACTACTGAACGGATTTTGATGAAATTTGGTATACAGATAGGGTGAGCTGACTTAGATAAAAAGATAATTTTTATCCAACTAAACATTTCCCTAAACACCACGCAGGCGAAAGCTAGTATAAACATACCTTGTGTGTTCTTAAGTTTTGAAACGAAATAAAAGTTGCATAACTTTTTTAATAATGAACTCATATTTCTTAATTTTTCAGTAATCAATATATAGATAATAATCAACAATAAAATATATATTTTATTCAAAATGACCGCCCTTCTTTTTGATACAGGCCCTTAGACGATTTGGCCCGTCATCAATGGCGGCACGAATCTTTTCTAGCGGAATTCTCTTTACTTCTCGAACAAGGGTTCGCTTAATTCAGTCTAAAAAGAATAATCAAGCGGGTTGAGGTCAGGACTGAAGAAGGGCCACTCGTCCGTCGCGATGAAGGCCGGCACATTCTCTCTGAACCAAGCTTGATTGCTTTTTGCCTTATGGGATGGCGCCGAGTCTTGCTGAAAAACCTTATTGTAAAATAACGTATCAGCAGAGGTTTCACTATGGGCTTTAAAATGTCACTGAGAATTCTTGGCTTTCACCTTGACACCTTGTTGACAGAAATGGAGCGGAGTTTCATTCATTCGAAACTCCCCACCATACCATCACACTAGCCGGGTGATGAGCGCGCGAGACATTCCGTGCAGAAACTGGGACATCCTTGCTACTTTAAGCGTACATTTTATTGTTTTGTCGGTTGAACTTTTCTTCGACAGTAAAAAATTTCTCGTCGGTGAAGAGTAGCAAATGGACAACGTTCGCGCCGTAACTTACGAAGATAATTGTTTCAAAAGTGAACTTTTCTGGCTATAGGTCTTTACCTTAAGATCATATTTTAGTATTCTGATCACTGATACGCGCGAAATATTGGTCTGTAGAGCGAGTTACTTCTGAATGCGACATGGATTTCGAAGTCACTCTCGGATGATTTTGATGTTCGCAGGCGTGTGGCCTATCACTCCTTTGGCGATCTTGCTGAGAACTTGTCTCTTTGTATCGCTGTAATGTGGAATAGACGAAGTTACGGCTTATAGAAAACTATTCAGCTCGCGTAAATTCTGCATCGTTTTTTTTTCCCGCCTTAAATAGAGAAATGACAGTTGCATGGAATTGTTTTGTTCCCTCCATCACGATAAAATATAAACGAATGAGTTTGCGTTACAAATAAACTAAAAGTTAATATTCCAGATTAAAACTTGGTGAAAAAATAATAGCTAGTAGCATTTTATATTATTTTTTCAGTAAAAAGTTTGTCTCAAAACTTATGAACACACGAGGTATTATCTAAATATTTAGATGATATCCGATATAAAATCATATTTTATTATTAAAAAAAATTACTCATTTAATTTCGAAAAAAAATAAGGGGTTCATTAGGCCATCGAAAAAAAGAAGATTTTTTTAAATCGTTCAATCATTCGCGGAAAAATCAATGAATATACATTGCTGTCGAACATAATTAAACTCCTCCTTTTCAATTTTGAAGTCGGTTGAAAAAGGGTCATCATTGAGAAACATCATGTAGTTTTTATTTACGTTTTAAAAACAATTTATTTGGGTTTAATTTGACTTATTTATAATGTTTTAATAGTATTATTTAAAATCATTCGCCAAATTAATCACGAAGGTTTTAACATAAACTTCTCTAAATTACTCGTACTTAAAAGGTACAACTTAATTGAAATGCTTAATTTAATAATGGGTTGGATTAATCGATTAACAAATACAGAGTTGTTTCTTTAATCTTATTACTTTATCTTATATCCTTAATTACTTTCGATTCAGTTTAAGTTTCGATAACATATTTTTGCTAAGCGAAAATATTATACCAGAACAAAAGGTGTGACGGTTTTTTAACTTTTTATGTAATCAAGCTTAAGTCCTGATTTTTATCTATACTTATATTAACTGTTAAACTGTCTATTAGGCTTTCATGCAAAATACTTAACCGATAATGTTTGTTACGGATGTAGAGTTATATTGTTTTTCTTTTAATATTTAACGGTCTCGGTTTTACCATTATTTTTTTTGACGCTGAGAAATGCGTAACGCATACCCGCTTCATCCCGCGCGAGCTCCACGGGTGATGTGGGACTCCTCCTGCGGCCCCACACTAGGCAAAAAGTAGGTGTTTACTCACTAAAACTCAGCGATGTCCCTCACATGGAAGGCAATGCACGGGATCAGCCCGAAGGCCATACACCGCGCGGCGGTTATACCATCTTGGCCATGCATTAGTCAGTTTTCAAAAATTTTTATGAACGAATCTATAACAAATTAATACAGAATAATATATACATTTGTAATTTGTAGGATAGGTAAAGTTAGTTGACATTAGAGATGCTATAAGGAAATGCTATGAAGAATGTATTATAGATTATAAAATAAAGCAAAATTTATTTATAAATCTGCCTGCGTGGCAAACCAATATAGTGGACCGAATAATTTGACTAAATATCTGATTCGGTAAAGGTTAAACCAAATAGTATTCTGTATTTAGTTATTCGGTCACACCGCTATTCAGCGCATCTCTAGTTTTTTATCAAAGTTCGTAATTGTCAAAGATACAACAATCGAATTTTATATCTGTTATAAATAAACATTCGTCTTAATGTTTTTGAAATAGTCCCCAAAGTTATTGCACTAAATAACCGAATTCGAGTGGAAAAACTAGTTCACAAAGCTAAAGAGTTTCTTTTTTTAACTCTATAATCTCAAGAACTACTGAAATGAATTGAATAATTATTTTTTATATTAAATAATCCATTTATCGAGAAAGGCATTAGGTTATATAATATCGCGCTGACTTTGGTTGCGCAGATATGAAAAGTGATGAAAAAACTGGAGAATATTTTTTAAAGCTTTCCTTGCGTGTGTTGTGTAAACGGTGAAAGTTACGTCAAAATCATGTATTACAAAAAAGATCTCTTTAAAAGTTCTATATAAAAGTCCGCGGCAGAAAACTCTATCTTATATCTTCGCTTATAAGATAGAGTTTTCTGCCGTTTTTTTTTCTTTGTTTTCTTTGACCTTCGCTTCTTATCTCCCGACAAGTCGCAGTCTCTAGAGTCGTCAGATCCACCTATTCCGTCTGAGTCCAAGCTTCCTCTTAGACTTCCGGCGTAATCGTCTCCCACGATTACTCTGTTTTCTTTCTCCTTGCGGAGACGTCTTTTGGCATCAGCATTACCAATTGAGCTGCCAGAATTAATATGTCCGTCTCTCCTTTTGGTTTTTTTGGAGGATCTGCGGACTGTGTCAGTAGAGTCCTTACTGCTGCTCTCTTCTGTGGTAGGAACATTACGTCTCCTTTTAGAGGCGTACGATGAATGTTCCATTGGTTTGTCATAATCAATAGATCTGGTAAACTCTGTATTAGATAGGGGTGTTGCAGAGTTCTCCAGTCTCGTCAGGTCTATGTTATCCACCCCAGCGGGGGTCTCAACAATGACAGGTGAAAGAGACCTTATTTGGGGTATAGGAGTTTCAGTCAGCAGGATGTTAGAGGGTACGTTTGACTCGGTGAGATCAGAGAAAGAGGAGAACCTCGAGGTTCTGGCTATTATTTTACCGCCCTCACTAAGATATGAGCCTAATATGAGCGCTCCGCTATCTCCATCCTCAGCTTTTCTTAAGGAAGGGCCAACATCTCTCAACGGCACCTCACAAATCAGTAACTCATCACTACCGGCACCAGTTTCCGGCTCAATTTCTGGAGCAGCCATATTATCTTTGTTTGTGGAGATAATGTTGTTGCTCGTTTCCTCATTTTTGGTCTATCTTATATATTATATTGAAAAACAAAAAAAACACACTCATAGGAATGAAAGTGGGAGTGGAAGTTATCAAAAATCATTAAAATTTAATTTATGTGCCATAGTTCGCTTCTTCTTTTGTTTACTTGACAGCCTACGGACAGACAGAAAATCAACAAAGTAATTTTATAAGAGTTCAATTTTTATTAAAAATCAGATCAGATTTTTAGAGAATTTACGATGCATATGCGGACACAACATAAGATATTTGAACATTTCCAGTAACAAACTGAATCGTTACAAATTCTCTAGCTACAAAAGATAAACCTAATAAGCAATTAATTTGTGAGTAATAAAAGATGCATCGAATGATTTATGTTTCAACTACTACAAATTTTCTGAAAGATTGATCTTTTTGAATTTTGATTATAAACCTTAACCCTTTAATTGAAAATATAGTGATGGATAAGTGCCATGGCCTGTGATTGTTGCCAAGCATTTTACGCAAGGGTGGTCACGGGATGGGTAACTAAAAATTTATATCTCGAGCTACTCCTTGTTTCGGAAGCCTCAATAAGCCGTTAGTACCGACTGCATATGCAGTCGTTAATACCCTCCAATCCGCATTCGGCCAGCGTGGAGGGTCATGGCTTATCCTCCTTAACCTTAACATCTGTAAGTGCCTGAATCCCTGCAGTGGGGACGTACAAAAGGCTGTTGATGATGGTGACGTAATAACCATAATTTGTTCTTAGTAGATAGATAAAATATTAATTTATTTATTAAATATCTTATTATGTACGTGTAATGAGCATCTACTAATACATATTGAACAAAGGATTGAATAGTTAATTAAACTTATGAACAAAACCAAAATTAATAACAACAATCAAAATCCGACCATTTCGAACTCATTAGTCATTCTTAGTCAAAGATTTGCTCAAGTATTGATGGATTGTTGTTCAAATAGTCCGTAACTTGGAGATTAAATTGGAATTTTGCTGGAGAATCATTAATATTGCAAACTTCAATGGGCTCGGTAGTAGTTTAGATGCGTAAGCGAAAGCGATTGTATTGAAAGACAACAGCAAATGAGATTATATGCAAAAAAGAAGAAAAAATATTTTAGAAACACGCTTGCCAAATTCGAACTCTAAATGAAAGAGACCTCTTTAAAAAGTCAGTATAATTCATATGGTGTTTAAATTGTTGGTGTGCGAGCTAAGGTTTACACACCTTAAGGGTTAGCCACGATATTGGTGACCCACATGTATTATTTCGAGCTCTTCCGAGCTTCGAAAAGCATTAGAAATAAAAGTGCATCTATAATCGTAACCACTCACCAATTCGTACCGCACTGAGTGCCTAGTGAGTTTATGGCTCTTTCCACGTTTCGGTTTGGGTTGATGATGAACTTATTTAATTTATTAACAAAATTATCAACAAAAAACAAAAATCACAAAGATTGACAGTGTTATCCCAAAAATAACGACTGTACCAATATAATATAATATACAATATAATATACAATACAATATAATAGGAGAATGCCGACACTTGATAGGATTGTTTATTCCAACTAGAAATTAAGCGAAACAATATAAATCTTTTTGTTGTTGTATAGTTTTCACGCCTTGATTATTAAGAAGAATAAGCTTAATGAAACTTCAGAAGTTTTAATTAAATGTATCAAACTTTTCAATTTCCCTCGTAATAAAGTGAATACAGAAAAAGCCTTTTCGGGGTTATAAAACAGTTAAAACCAAAGTTTCCCCTAGTTATATAAAAATGCATTTGTTCAGTAGTGATAAGAAAGAACATCTGGCCTTTTACATTTAGCACTCAAGACTTGAAAGACCGTTTATTCATATTTACTTATTCAGTACCTGTTTAGAACAAGAGGTGCCGAAAATGAAAACATAATCTTATTTTTTTTTTTCTATTAATAATCCATTTCAGATATCAGTATTGTTTTTATTGTTTACTACTATTACCCTAAAATCTAATACCAATTACAGAAAGAATGGGAACTTGTCTTAATTATAATTATACGGTTTGTTTATATTTTTGCATTGAGGCAATTAAGATTATTATAAAAAATAAATAAACAAGCGGTCTTGAAAGTCTATTTATATAAACATTTACTAAAAATGGGTGATTCAAATTAATGAAATCTCCTTCAATGAGTCAATGATAATGGGTACTCGACAAAACGGCGCATTAATTTTCCTCGAATTTATAATTCAGAGTTTCTTTGTGAATATTACCCTCTGTACTCATTCACGTTTCAAACGGAGTAGGTATTTCCAAATTCCTTTGTTCCAAATGCGTTACATACAATACTTGAGTGGCACCGTTTCAAATTCAAATTATCGTTCTTAAAAAGTTCATGAATAATTTTTATTGTTTTAATGTTGAACGGTTGATATAAAAACTCTATAGAAACTTTGTCAAATAGGATTTTTCAATGATTCGTTTATTTACATGTAAAAATTAATTTATTTACTTGACATTGGCAGAATTGTGCGAAATGCGCAGATAAGCCATAATTTAAAAAGAAGAAGATTACAAAATATTTTTCTTTCTTTCTAATAATGAACGATAAGTAAAAAAATTGACAAATGAAAACGAAATAAAAACTCTTTGTATACTTATGTAGTATTCTACTGTATGCAGTAGAATCCATTTAAATGGCACCGTCTATTATGACGTAATTACACAACGAAGTTTGGTTTTCATTTAAAATTCTTGAAAAAAAGTCGGATATAATGACTTTGCCTATAGTAAAACGGCGCATTAATTTTCCTCGAATTTATAATTCAGAGTTTCTTTGTGAATATTACCCTCTGTACTCATTCACGTTTCAAACGGAGTAGGTATTTCCAAATTCCTTTGTTCCAAATGCGTTACATACAATACTTGAGTGGCACCGTTTCAAATTCAAATTATCGTTCTTAAAAAGTTCATGAATAATTTTTATTGTTTTAATGTTGAACGGTTGATATAAAAACTCTATAGAAACTTTGTCAAATAGGATTTTTCAATGATTCGTTTATTTACATGTAAAAATTAATTTATTTACTTGACATTGGCAGAATTGTGCGAAATGCGCAGATAAGCCATAATTTAAAAAGAAGAAGATTACAAAATATTTTTCTTTCTTTCTAATAATGAACGATAAGTAAAAAAATTGACAAATGAAAACGAAATAAAAACTCTTTGTATACTTATGTAGTATTCTACTGTATGCAGTAGAATCCATTTAAATGGCACCGTCTATTATGACGTAATTACACAACGAAGTTTGGTTTTCATTTAAAATTCTTGAAAAAAAGTCGGATATAATGACTTTGCCTATAGTAATATGTCTGTTATTATTACCCATTTTTAATAAATTATATCCGGTTATAATAAACGACATGACTTTTTACACTTCCGATAATGTTCGGTGATTCCCGGCGACGTTCGGCACGTGGCTGACTTGAAAGTGATGGAGAAGAGGAAGTCGAGGAAGAGCCATTACCTACCGCAGAAGAGGCATTAATGGCTGCATAATTATTATCATGATTTGTTCATATCAATATTCAAATGATAATTTGACCGTGGCGATGTCGATGAAAAATACATATATTTCATACTTAAATGTATCGTTTATACTTTTTACTTGTAATGCTTTTATGCTCTATTAAAAATATTAAATACATTACATTAAAAAAAAGTCACCAAACCCTTTGTATGACGTCCACTTATAATGACGTGTTTGTCAATTCCCTTCGATATCATTATAAACGGATTTCATTGTATATGTTTATTACAGCGCCCAACTCAAGACGAAATACTTACACTTTTCCTGATTAAGGACATTTTACACAACTTGATCTTATAAATAGTACTTTTGAATGATTAAAATTCTGCAAAGTTACTGGTAATTTATGCCAAAATAATACAGGGCTTATTACATTCAATTAATATTATTATGCAAGCCAAGTGCTAGTAAAAGTTTTTAGGCGAAAAACATAGATAAAAACATTATCTAGGTCATATAATTCATAATGACAAGAAAGAAATCATCATCAGACTATTGATATCCCTATGTTGGGCACAGGATTTCCTTATAGATAGAATTGAATAGAGAAATTACTCATGACGTACCACGAAGGCCCAGAGTGGAATGGACCTACCATTCCGCACTGCGTAAGTAGATGCCTAGTAGGTATAGGCAAGCGACTGTAGATACATTCGTTCCAGATGCATTTACATCTGAGGTACAGTCACAGGCACAGATACAACGGCTTAACTTGTATCCTGAAAGCTTGGAGGAACTCGAGATAAAAAAATGGTCACTCATCCTTCTGCAAAAGACACTTCTGCATTGCAGATCGAATGCGTTAATCACTACACTATCGAGCTTCTCCACACAAAATATAAACAGTGGAGCTAAAAATATTTTTGAGGGCCAGTGTTTCAACTATAGTTTTATACAAAATCTAATAATGTTTTTGATCAAAGTAGTAACGATGATGATTCCGTTTTAAATTCATACATTATAAATGAAACAACTTTTAAACGGTTACATTGCGTTTGTATTTAGTTTAATTGAAGTTACATTAAACTAAGGTGTTGATAGTCTTTTTAAATTCACAATACATTTTTTTAGATTTAAAGCAACGTTTACATTTATCAAATTAAAATATTTTACAATACATACGATCTATGTATTTACCCATGGCTACTGCAATCTACAAATAGTCCCAAATTTGGGAGTCTTGAGAAAAATCAAATCAATGCGGCTGAGCAAAACTGATCAGTGTATGAACATTTTTGTCTGATTAAGTTAATATAATAATTTAAACTTGTTTTGAATCTGGGGTACATTATAGCGTAAGTTGTAGTAGAAGTTACAAATTGAAGTTCCGGAAAGATTACGAGACAGATTCTACTTTATACATTTGCTATGGTTGGAAAGAATAGGATAATTATTTACGCAGCGGCTTACAGAGAAAATAAAAGAAATAATATATGATCAAGTATAGGTAGAGCTTAAGTAAAATTTGAGGACAGGGAACTTTGTTTGAACAAGCGTAATTATTTTTTTATTTAATAGAATCAGGTGTTATTTTGCGAAAGTCCATTGCTATAACCGTGAAACTATATGATATCTAGCAATTTCCACACCAAGTCAATATCCGCACACAGCAGTTGGGATAAGAAATATAACAAACATACTAATTTGCTATTATAGCCCTCAGGCTTATAACATTTTTTTTGTTATTAGACAATAAATCATTTGGTCAACAATATCAGTCACTAGTAAGCAGCTTATACATCTACGACATTGGGGAATTGGAACCACGAAATGTTTTAAAATGACCACAGCGAGGACTCTGTAGCATTTCAAAGAATATGAAAAGATAGTCCGGTGTTGCCAACAATCATTTGAGATTTCACAACTTTTGATATTGAAAATAAAATCTTTCACATTAACCAACTATTAAATTAGAGAGAAAGGACATTTACGATAGATTCACGAATATTCGCAGAAGCACGTAATGCATTTTATAGACATGTTAATACCTATAAGATTATATACAGTCAATTTTTTTGCTTGGGTGAGATTACGAGAAAAATGATAGTGAACATTTTGTGGTACATCATTTTAACCTGTTTTGTAGTAGATTCCAGAATTGTAATAATGTGCCGTAACTAACTAGAAACAAAGAAACCCGTAATGGGGTCTGTCTCTTTGTAGAGTTTCCCAGGGGGCACTTTGTAACACGTAATGAGGAAACGAAAGGGTTATTAAATATCTCTGAATAATTCAACTATTTCATAAAGTTTGTCATATTCAAACTCATACAATCATATCAAGTTTTATAAATATTATTCGTATTTATTACTTGCATCGCTGGCTATTAAAATTCAATTGTTTAAGTTAGTAGTAAAGTATATTAAAAAAACAGTGTAAGAAGAATTGGAATAGTAAAAGAATAAACAATTAAAAGAAAATAATGAACCATAAGATAATAGATAAAAATGAAGATGATATATATAATTTAGAATAAGAAAGAAAAAAGGTGAAATATAAAAAGAATGTACTTACGTAAAAATGGATCACATAGATCAATGTAGAGGTATAGCCATCGCTCTTATTTTGCACTAGACCTAGTCTTTAAGGATCTCTTTCAAATGATAGGCAGTGGTTTTATCCGTAATCAACTTGAATAAAGAAGAATCCGTTAAAAAACTTCTCCATTCCACATAACTCGTCAGTCAGTTAATCAAAGCTACAAAAATAAATGATTTTTAAAATTTACTTACATGTATATGTTAAATTGGCATTATTAAAAAATATTACTATGAGAAATATAATATAATATTCAGCGGGGGACATAAGTTTTAATTTACGCAAGCAAAGTCGCGGGGGAACAGCTACTTTGATAGACATTGTTTCACGATTCAAGAAAAAATCGATGATCTTACTGAACTTACATAAAAATACACATACCCGTTCAATATAGAAAACCCTCCTTTCAGATGTTGGATGAATGCAAATTACGAAATCTTTTTTATTTTCACGTATCCCATTAATATTATAAATTTGAAAGTTTCTTTTTTGTCTGTCCATCAATCACGCCAAAACTACTGAACGGATTTTGATGAAATTTGGTATACAGATAGGGTGAGCTGACTTAGATAAAAAGATAATTTTTATCCAACTAAACATTTCCCTAAACACCACGCAGGCGAAAGCTAGTATAAACATACCTTGTGTGTTCTTAAGTTTTGAAACGAAATAAAAGTTGCATAACTTTTTTAATAATGAACTCATATTTCTTAATTTTTCAGTAATCAATATATAGATAATAATCAACAATAAAATATATATTTTATTCAAAATGACCGCCCTTCTTTTTGATACAGGCCCTTAGACGATTTGGCCCGTCATCAATGGCGGCACGAATCTTTTCTAGCGGAATTCTCTTTACTTCTCGAACAAGGGTTCGCTTAATTCAGTCTAAAAAGAATAATCAAGCGGGTTGAGGTCAGGACTGAAGAAGGGCCACTCGTCCGTCGCGATGAAGGCCGGCACATTCTCTCTGAACCAAGCTTGATTGCTTTTTGCCTTATGGGATGGCGCCGAGTCTTGCTGAAAAACCTTATTGTAAAATAACGTATCAGCAGAGGTTTCACTATGGGCTTTAAAATGTCACTGAGAATTCTTGGCTTTCACCTTGACACCTTGTTGACAGAAATGGAGCGGAGTTTCATTCATTCGAAACTCCCCACCATACCATCACACTAGCCGGGTGATGAGCGCGCGAGACATTCCGTGCAGAAACTGGGACATCCTTGCTACTTTAAGCGTACATTTTATTGTTTTGTCGGTTGAACTTTTCTTCGACAGTAAAAAATTTCTCGTCGGTGAAGAGTAGCAAATGGACAACGTTCGCGCCGTAACTTACGAAGATAATTGTTTCAAAAGTGAACTTTTCTGGCTATAGGTCTTTACCTTAAGATCATATTTTAGTATTCTGATCACTGATACGCGCGAAATATTGGTCTGTAGAGCGAGTTACTTCTGAATGCGACATGGATTTCGAAGTCACTCTCGGATGATTTTGATGTTCGCAGGCGTGTGGCCTATCACTCCTTTGGCGATCTTGCTGAGAACTTGTCTCTTTGTATCGCTGTAATGTGGAATAGACGAAGTTACGGCTTATAGAAAACTATTCAGCTCGCGTAAATTCTGCATCGTTTTTTTTTCCCGCCTTAAATAGAGAAATGACAGTTGCATGGAATTGTTTTGTTCCCTCCATCACGATAAAATATAAACGAATGAGTTTGCGTTACAAATAAACTAAAAGTTAATATTCCAGATTAAAACTTGGTGAAAAAATAATAGCTAGTAGCATTTTATATTATTTTTTCAGTAAAAAGTTTGTCTCAAAACTTATGAACACACGAGGTATTATCTAAATATTTAGATGATATCCGATATAAAATCATATTTTATTATTAAAAAAAATTACTCATTTAATTTCGAAAAAAAATAAGGGGTTCATTAGGCCATCGAAAAAAAGAAGATTTTTTTAAATCGTTCAATCATTCGCGGAAAAATCAATGAATATACATTGCTGTCGAACATAATTAAACTCCTCCTTTTCAATTTTGAAGTCGGTTGAAAAAGGGTCATCATTGAGAAACATCATGTAGTTTTTATTTACGTTTTAAAAACAATTTATTTGGGTTTAATTTGACTTATTTATAATGTTTTAATAGTATTATTTAAAATCATTCGCCAAATTAATCACGAAGGTTTTAACATAAACTTCTCTAAATTACTCGTACTTAAAAGGTACAACTTAATTGAAATGCTTAATTTAATAATGGGTTGGATTAATCGATTAACAAATACAGAGTTGTTTCTTTAATCTTATTACTTTATCTTATATCCTTAATTACTTTCGATTCAGTTTAAGTTTCGATAACATATTTTTGCTAAGCGAAAATATTATACCAGAACAAAAGGTGTGACGGTTTTTTAACTTTTTATGTAATCAAGCTTAAGTCCTGATTTTTATCTATACTTATATTAACTGTTAAACTGTCTATTAGGCTTTCATGCAAAATACTTAACCGATAATGTTTGTTACGGATGTAGAGTTATATTGTTTTTCTTTTAATATTTAACGGTCTCGGTTTTACCATTATTTTTTTTGACGCTGAGAAATGCGTAACGCATACCCGCTTCATCCCGCGCGAGCTCCACGGGTGATGTGGGACTCCTCCTGCGGCCCCACACTAGGCAAAAAGTAGGTGTTTACTCACTAAAACTCAGCGATGTCCCTCACATGGAAGGCAATGCACGGGATCAGCCCGAAGGCCATACACCGCGCGGCGGTTATACCATCTTGGCCATGCATTAGTCAGTTTTCAAAAATTTTTATGAACGAATCTATAACAAATTAATACAGAATAATATATACATTTGTAATTTGTAGGATAGGTAAAGTTAGTTGACATTAGAGATGCTATAAGGAAATGCTATGAAGAATGTATTATAGATTATAAAATAAAGCAAAATTTATTTATAAATCTGCCTGCGTGGCAAACCAATATAGTGGACCGAATAATTTGACTAAATATCTGATTCGGTAAAGGTTAAACCAAATAGTATTCTGTATTTAGTTATTCGGTCACACCGCTATTCAGCGCATCTCTAGTTTTTTATCAAAGTTCGTAATTGTCAAAGATACAACAATCGAATTTTATATCTGTTATAAATAAACATTCGTCTTAATGTTTTTGAAATAGTCCCCAAAGTTATTGCACTAAATAACCGAATTCGAGTGGAAAAACTAGTTCACAAAGCTAAAGAGTTTCTTTTTTTAACTCTATAATCTCAAGAACTACTGAAATGAATTGAATAATTATTTTTTATATTAAATAATCCATTTATCGAGAAAGGCATTAGGTTATATAATATCGCGCTGACTTTGGTTGCGCAGATATGAAAAGTGATGAAAAAACTGGAGAATATTTTTTAAAGCTTTCCTTGCGTGTGTTGTGTAAACGGTGAAAGTTACGTCAAAATCATGTATTACAAAAAAGATCTCTTTAAAAGTTCTATATAAAAGTCCGCGGCAGAAAACTCTATCTTATATCTTCGCTTATAAGATAGAGTTTTCTGCCGTTTTTTTTTCTTTGTTTTCTTTGACCTTCGCTTCTTATCTCCCGACAAGTCGCAGTCTCTAGAGTCGTCAGATCCACCTATTCCGTCTGAGTCCAAGCTTCCTCTTAGACTTCCGGCGTAATCGTCTCCCACGATTACTCTGTTTTCTTTCTCCTTGCGGAGACGTCTTTTGGCATCAGCATTACCAATTGAGCTGCCAGAATTAATATGTCCGTCTCTCCTTTTGGTTTTTTTGGAGGATCTGCGGACTGTGTCAGTAGAGTCCTTACTGCTGCTCTCTTCTGTGGTAGGAACATTACGTCTCCTTTTAGAGGCGTACGATGAATGTTCCATTGGTTTGTCATAATCAATAGATCTGGTAAACTCTGTATTAGATAGGGGTGTTGCAGAGTTCTCCAGTCTCGTCAGGTCTATGTTATCCACCCCAGCGGGGGTCTCAACAATGACAGGTGAAAGAGACCTTATTTGGGGTATAGGAGTTTCAGTCAGCAGGATGTTAGAGGGTACGTTTGACTCGGTGAGATCAGAGAAAGAGGAGAACCTCGAGGTTCTGGCTATTATTTTACCGCCCTCACTAAGATATGAGCCTAATATGAGCGCTCCGCTATCTCCATCCTCAGCTTTTCTTAAGGAAGGGCCAACATCTCTCAACGGCACCTCACAAATCAGTAACTCATCACTACCGGCACCAGTTTCCGGCTCAATTTCTGGAGCAGCCATATTATCTTTGTTTGTGGAGATAATGTTGTTGCTCGTTTCCTCATTTTTGGTCTATCTTATATATTATATTGAAAAACAAAAAAAACACACTCATAGGAATGAAAGTGGGAGTGGAAGTTATCAAAAATCATTAAAATTTAATTTATGTGCCATAGTTCGCTTCTTCTTTTGTTTACTTGACAGCCTACGGACAGACAGAAAATCAACAAAGTAATTTTATAAGAGTTCAATTTTTATTAAAAATCAGATCAGATTTTTAGAGAATTTACGATGCATATGCGGACACAACATAAGATATTTGAACATTTCCAGTAACAAACTGAATCGTTACAAATTCTCTAGCTACAAAAGATAAACCTAATAAGCAATTAATTTGTGAGTAATAAAAGATGCATCGAATGATTTATGTTTCAACTACTACAAATTTTCTGAAAGATTGATCTTTTTGAATTTTGATTATAAACCTTAACCCTTTAATTGAAAATATAGTGATGGATAAGTGCCATGGCCTGTGATTGTTGCCAAGCATTTTACGCAAGGGTGGTCACGGGATGGGTAACTAAAAATTTATATCTCGAGCTACTCCTTGTTTCGGAAGCCTCAATAAGCCGTTAGTACCGACTGCATATGCAGTCGTTAATACCCTCCAATCCGCATTCGGCCAGCGTGGAGGGTCATGGCTTATCCTCCTTAACCTTAACATCTGTAAGTGCCTGAATCCCTGCAGTGGGGACGTACAAAAGGCTGTTGATGATGGTGACGTAATAACCATAATTTGTTCTTAGTAGATAGATAAAATATTAATTTATTTATTAAATATCTTATTATGTACGTGTAATGAGCATCTACTAATACATATTGAACAAAGGATTGAATAGTTAATTAAACTTATGAACAAAACCAAAATTAATAACAACAATCAAAATCCGACCATTTCGAACTCATTAGTCATTCTTAGTCAAAGATTTGCTCAAGTATTGATGGATTGTTGTTCAAATAGTCCGTAACTTGGAGATTAAATTGGAATTTTGCTGGAGAATCATTAATATTGCAAACTTCAATGGGCTCGGTAGTAGTTTAGATGCGTAAGCGAAAGCGATTGTATTGAAAGACAACAGCAAATGAGATTATATGCAAAAAAGAAGAAAAAATATTTTAGAAACACGCTTGCCAAATTCGAACTCTAAATGAAAGAGACCTCTTTAAAAAGTCAGTATAATTCATATGGTGTTTAAATTGTTGGTGTGCGAGCTAAGGTTTACACACCTTAAGGGTTAGCCACGATATTGGTGACCCACATGTATTATTTCGAGCTCTTCCGAGCTTCGAAAAGCATTAGAAATAAAAGTGCATCTATAATCGTAACCACTCACCAATTCGTACCGCACTGAGTGCCTAGTGAGTTTATGGCTCTTTCCACGTTTCGGTTTGGGTTGATGATGAACTTATTTAATTTATTAACAAAATTATCAACAAAAAACAAAAATCACAAAGATTGACAGTGTTATCCCAAAAATAACGACTGTACCAATATAATATAATATACAATATAATATACAATACAATATAATAGGAGAATGCCGACACTTGATAGGATTGTTTATTCCAACTAGAAATTAAGCGAAACAATATAAATCTTTTTGTTGTTGTATAGTTTTCACGCCTTGATTATTAAGAAGAATAAGCTTAATGAAACTTCAGAAGTTTTAATTAAATGTATCAAACTTTTCAATTTCCCTCGTAATAAAGTGAATACAGAAAAAGCCTTTTCGGGGTTATAAAACAGTTAAAACCAAAGTTTCCCCTAGTTATATAAAAATGCATTTGTTCAGTAGTGATAAGAAAGAACATCTGGCCTTTTACATTTAGCACTCAAGACTTGAAAGACCGTTTATTCATATTTACTTATTCAGTACCTGTTTAGAACAAGAGGTGCCGAAAATGAAAACATAATCTTATTTTTTTTTTTCTATTAATAATCCATTTCAGATATCAGTATTGTTTTTATTGTTTACTACTATTACCCTAAAATCTAATACCAATTACAGAAAGAATGGGAACTTGTCTTAATTATAATTATACGGTTTGTTTATATTTTTGCATTGAGGCAATTAAGATTATTATAAAAAATAAATAAACAAGCGGTCTTGAAAGTCTATTTATATAAACATTTACTAAAAATGGGTGATTCAAATTAATGAAATCTCCTTCAATGAGTCAATGATAATGGGTACTCGACAAAACGGCGCATTAATTTTCCTCGAATTTATAATTCAGAGTTTCTTTGTGAATATTACCCTCTGTACTCATTCACGTTTCAAACGGAGTAGGTATTTCCAAATTCCTTTGTTCCAAATGCGTTACATACAATACTTGAGTGGCACCGTTTCAAATTCAAATTATCGTTCTTAAAAAGTTCATGAATAATTTTTATTGTTTTAATGTTGAACGGTTGATATAAAAACTCTATAGAAACTTTGTCAAATAGGATTTTTCAATGATTCGTTTATTTACATGTAAAAATTAATTTATTTACTTGACATTGGCAGAATTGTGCGAAATGCGCAGATAAGCCATAATTTAAAAAGAAGAAGATTACAAAATATTTTTCTTTCTTTCTAATAATGAACGATAAGTAAAAAAATTGACAAATGAAAACGAAATAAAAACTCTTTGTATACTTATGTAGTATTCTACTGTATGCAGTAGAATCCATTTAAATGGCACCGTCTATTATGACGTAATTACACAACGAAGTTTGGTTTTCATTTAAAATTCTTGAAAAAAAGTCGGATATAATGACTTTGCCTATAGTAAAACGGCGCATTAATTTTCCTCGAATTTATAATTCAGAGTTTCTTTGTGAATATTACCCTCTGTACTCATTCACGTTTCAAACGGAGTAGGTATTTCCAAATTCCTTTGTTCCAAATGCGTTACATACAATACTTGAGTGGCACCGTTTCAAATTCAAATTATCGTTCTTAAAAAGTTCATGAATAATTTTTATTGTTTTAATGTTGAACGGTTGATATAAAAACTCTATAGAAACTTTGTCAAATAGGATTTTTCAATGATTCGTTTATTTACATGTAAAAATTAATTTATTTACTTGACATTGGCAGAATTGTGCGAAATGCGCAGATAAGCCATAATTTAAAAAGAAGAAGATTACAAAATATTTTTCTTTCTTTCTAATAATGAACGATAAGTAAAAAAATTGACAAATGAAAACGAAATAAAAACTCTTTGTATACTTATGTAGTATTCTACTGTATGCAGTAGAATCCATTTAAATGGCACCGTCTATTATGACGTAATTACACAACGAAGTTTGGTTTTCATTTAAAATTCTTGAAAAAAAGTCGGATATAATGACTTTGCCTATAGTAATATGTCTGTTATTATTACCCATTTTTAATAAATTATATCCGGTTATAATAAACGACATGACTTTTTACACTTCCGATAATGTTCGGTGATTCCCGGCGACGTTCGGCACGTGGCTGACTTGAAAGTGATGGAGAAGAGGAAGTCGAGGAAGAGCCATTACCTACCGCAGAAGAGGCATTAATGGCTGCATAATTATTATCATGATTTGTTCATATCAATATTCAAATGATAATTTGACCGTGGCGATGTCGATGAAAAATACATATATTTCATACTTAAATGTATCGTTTATACTTTTTACTTGTAATGCTTTTATGCTCTATTAAAAATATTAAATACATTACATTAAAAAAAAGTCACCAAACCCTTTGTATGACGTCCACTTATAATGACGTGTTTGTCAATTCCCTTCGATATCATTATAAACGGATTTCATTGTATATGTTTATTACAGCGCCCAACTCAAGACGAAATACTTACACTTTTCCTGATTAAGGACATTTTACACAACTTGATCTTATAAATAGTACTTTTGAATGATTAAAATTCTGCAAAGTTACTGGTAATTTATGCCAAAATAATACAGGGCTTATTACATTCAATTAATATTATTATGCAAGCCAAGTGCTAGTAAAAGTTTTTAGGCGAAAAACATAGATAAAAACATTATCTAGGTCATATAATTCATAATGACAAGAAAGAAATCATCATCAGACTATTGATATCCCTATGTTGGGCACAGGATTTCCTTATAGATAGAATTGAATAGAGAAATTACTCATGACGTACCACGAAGGCCCAGAGTGGAATGGACCTACCATTCCGCACTGCGTAAGTAGATGCCTAGTAGGTATAGGCAAGCGACTGTAGATACATTCGTTCCAGATGCATTTACATCTGAGGTACAGTCACAGGCACAGATACAACGGCTTAACTTGTATCCTGAAAGCTTGGAGGAACTCGAGATAAAAAAATGGTCACTCATCCTTCTGCAAAAGACACTTCTGCATTGCAGATCGAATGCGTTAATCACTACACTATCGAGCTTCTCCACACAAAATATAAACAGTGGAGCTAAAAATATTTTTGAGGGCCAGTGTTTCAACTATAGTTTTATACAAAATCTAATAATGTTTTTGATCAAAGTAGTAACGATGATGATTCCGTTTTAAATTCATACATTATAAATGAAACAACTTTTAAACGGTTACATTGCGTTTGTATTTAGTTTAATTGAAGTTACATTAAACTAAGGTGTTGATAGTCTTTTTAAATTCACAATACATTTTTTTAGATTTAAAGCAACGTTTACATTTATCAAATTAAAATATTTTACAATACATACGATCTATGTATTTACCCATGGCTACTGCAATCTACAAATAGTCCCAAATTTGGGAGTCTTGAGAAAAATCAAATCAATGCGGCTGAGCAAAACTGATCAGTGTATGAACATTTTTGTCTGATTAAGTTAATATAATAATTTAAACTTGTTTTGAATCTGGGGTACATTATAGCGTAAGTTGTAGTAGAAGTTACAAATTGAAGTTCCGGAAAGATTACGAGACAGATTCTACTTTATACATTTGCTATGGTTGGAAAGAATAGGATAATTATTTACGCAGCGGCTTACAGAGAAAATAAAAGAAATAATATATGATCAAGTATAGGTAGAGCTTAAGTAAAATTTGAGGACAGGGAACTTTGTTTGAACAAGCGTAATTATTTTTTTATTTAATAGAATCAGGTGTTATTTTGCGAAAGTCCATTGCTATAACCGTGAAACTATATGATATCTAGCAATTTCCACACCAAGTCAATATCCGCACACAGCAGTTGGGATAAGAAATATAACAAACATACTAATTTGCTATTATAGCCCTCAGGCTTATAACATTTTTTTTGTTATTAGACAATAAATCATTTGGTCAACAATATCAGTCACTAGTAAGCAGCTTATACATCTACGACATTGGGGAATTGGAACCACGAAATGTTTTAAAATGACCACAGCGAGGACTCTGTAGCATTTCAAAGAATATGAAAAGATAGTCCGGTGTTGCCAACAATCATTTGAGATTTCACAACTTTTGATATTGAAAATAAAATCTTTCACATTAACCAACTATTAAATTAGAGAGAAAGGACATTTACGATAGATTCACGAATATTCGCAGAAGCACGTAATGCATTTTATAGACATGTTAATACCTATAAGATTATATACAGTCAATTTTTTTGCTTGGGTGAGATTACGAGAAAAATGATAGTGAACATTTTGTGGTACATCATTTTAACCTGTTTTGTAGTAGATTCCAGAATTGTAATAATGTGCCGTAACTAACTAGAAACAAAGAAACCCGTAATGGGGTCTGTCTCTTTGTAGAGTTTCCCAGGGGGCACTTTGTAACACGTAATGAGGAAACGAAAGGGTTATTAAATATCTCTGAATAATTCAACTATTTCATAAAGTTTGTCATATTCAAACTCATACAATCATATCAAGTTTTATAAATATTATTCGTATTTATTACTTGCATCGCTGGCTATTAAAATTCAATTGTTTAAGTTAGTAGTAAAGTATATTAAAAAAACAGTGTAAGAAGAATTGGAATAGTAAAAGAATAAACAATTAAAAGAAAATAATGAACCATAAGATAATAGATAAAAATGAAGATGATATATATAATTTAGAATAAGAAAGAAAAAAGGTGAAATATAAAAAGAATGTACTTACGTAAAAATGGATCACATAGATCAATGTAGAGGTATAGCCATCGCTCTTATTTTGCACTAGACCTAGTCTTTAAGGATCTCTTTCAAATGATAGGCAGTGGTTTTATCCGTAATCAACTTGAATAAAGAAGAATCCGTTAAAAAACTTCTCCATTCCACATAACTCGTCAGTTTTCCTATTAATTAGAATATTCACACTTTGCTTAGAGCGAAATCGAAAAGTCGACAATGCTTAAGTAATCTTGCTTCAATTGTGTTGCATTAACTAACTTACACACGTTTTACAGACCGGTAACAACTCAACTGCTGCTTATAGATCTTTCTCAAAGGAAACTCTTAAATCATTGAATATAAGACATTTATTCATGTGCATACTATGGAACAAGTTTCTCTACCATCTGGTGTTTCCTTCAAAACGAACATCCGTTTAGAATAATTGGACTAGACACGTTTCGGATACTCTAAAAATATCCGTTATTTAGTACCTTAAAATGTAGTCTTGTAAACGTATATCGTAATGTGGATCGCAAGTTTAAATAAAGCTAAATTCCAATGAAAAATAATAGATACTTAATTATTATTATTTAACCACACATACATTTATTACTCCAAGTAAATCTCGCAAAAAAATAAAGAAATCATTTTGATTACGATGCAAGCTAATAACACTGCGTTTAATTTGGGTCTTAAAATTGAACATTGTTATGGTTATCCGAATATCATTATACAACTAGCTTTTGTCCGCGACTTCGCCCGCATGGTATAGTATACTTTGGACAGCATTTCTAAAATGAATATTTATTCATTACATCGTGTAAAATGAACTGAAATAAAATTTCATAGAAGAAGATATTTAAGATAGAAGTTATTTAATAAATAAGCGATTTACCAATAAGTCAATGCAGATGGCATCACCACGTATGTTAAATTAATACATTTCAGTGTACTTGTGGAAATGCGGGTAATATCCGTCAACGTATCCGTTTTATAAAACCTACATCTCTAATAGAAATTATTTCATGAAACTAACTAATAAAGAACACCCGGTGCTTTAAACTTAAGTCCCAACATACAAATCTAGTTCCATTAATACTGGCTGCTTTAGCTTCGTTTTTAAATGGCTTTCCTTCTTTTAACAACAAAATGAAATAACCTTATTTGATAAAGCTTAAAGTACGAATGTTGTAGCTAGTTTAGTAATGTAGTTGGGCAGCTATAATCAAAAATATAAATGCACCAACTGCATCAATCCTGAATGTCATAATGAAATCTAAAATTCACTAGAAATGGCGACAACTTTTATCCGGTGTGTAGGCCAGTTCACTGTTCTTATGTTCCACATTTACAATGATCACAAAGTAGGTGTGACCATAGGAAAAACAACAACAATGGCAATTAAATACATGTTCAGGTACACCAACATATATGTGATGATGTCATACAGTACTCTACCTCAGCTTGTGCTTGATCCTTATCGTTACATAAAGACCATTTGTTACCGCCCACAATGGCGCTGGTATTCTGGCAGGGCCTGAAAAAATATTGATGTTCATTATAATAAACATTATGAATCTGTTAGATTTTAATATTATCCGTAAATTGATTCGACTACTCAGCCACAGCTTCCCAGGTCTTGCTCAACCCAATGAAGAGGGTAGTCTGTGGTATTTTAGTGGGTAAATTTTTGAGGGCTTTAAACACATAACCCTTTCGCTCGCAAGGAAGTGGGGTAAATACGTAACGCATTTTTGGCACAAAGGCTGGAAACCGTTGTATGCGAACTGTAAAGACAAGTATTATATTTTTATGAAATTTTATGAATTCTTTTTATTATTATTTATAAAAGAAAAATTCTGAAATCTCTAAAGATTATGAAAAAAAAAATTATTCATTGAATTTTATAAATATTTTCTCTTTAAAGGGCATATAATTTAATGATAAAGGGAAGAGTCTTTAAGGTATCCTGATTTCCAACGCAACTAACCATTCGTACTAATTTAACGAAGAACATCATTAAAAACGAAAATAAATATAACGAAAGGCATTTCATCTTTTTCTGTTAAGATAAATGAATACTCCTTGGTTATTATATTATTCAGTTTTTAAGAATATTTAAAAGTTTAAAGGACGTTTACGCCTAAAATCACTAACTTTTAATTGGAAATAAACAAAGTAAGTAAAGTCCAAATACGCCGTAAAAAGCAAACATTACATCATAATTTTTAAAGGAGTTTGTCACAGTCACAGAAATTCTCTTTGTTGTAATTGTATATGTCTACCACATTATTAAAAAAAAACCGGCCAAGTGCGAGTTGAACACGCGTACCGAGGGCTCCGTACAAATATGTAGATATATTGTAATGTAGCTAGAAATGTAAGGATTTTAGAATTTTTCCTTTATATGTGCTATACATTACTTCATGCCAAATTTCAAGATTCTAGGTCGACTGGAAGTACCCTTTAGGTTTTGATTCCTTTGCAAGTGCTTAAATTTGGATGTTGTAAAAGCTGAATTTTTTAACAGCTGAAATGTATTGCAGATCTGAGTATTTGATATTAATTTTAATATAATACCTCTACACGTTCATGAGGAAAGGGGTAGTAACGTTAATTTTATTGAAAATATTTTTATCATATGATTTATGTAAAAAAATTCAGTTTTCATAATTTTTCCTTTATCTGTGCTATAAGACGTTGCTTCGTACCACATTTGTACCTTAAGTACAGATTCTTAAGTACCTTGCAGGTTTTCATTCCCTTGCGAGTTTCGAAAATTTACGGAAATTTGCAACACATCAAAAGATGTCTTTTAATTGCGTTGGCTTAGAAGTTTGATTTTTTCACAGCTCCAAGGGAGAAGACATGACAATTTGACATAAATTTCATCTTGATACCGATGACTTTTTACCTCCACGCGTTTCTGAGGGTCTTGACAGACGGACGGATGGACGGTTTCGTTTTTTTCTTCAGAGGTACAAAACTCTAAACAGAGCATGTTTACTATATATAGATTAATTCGAACAGAGTTATTTTGATTTTCCTCTAATAATGGCAAACCTACAAAGTAACATGATATATATATGTCATAGTCATGATATTTAAGTAATTATAAACAATAAATAAGATTATTTTATTTGATACCGAGACTAATTCTTTTTTATTAACATTTAATTTTTTATATTTCAGGTACACATTAAAAAATATTAAATTGGGAAGTTTAACAAGTTAAAATTATTAATAAAATAAAAATAAATAATAAAATTAAAGATATGATTTGAGTAGAAGTTTACAGACCTATGAATCACATTACTCTCAGTGAAAAGTGAGTGTCTGAGATAAACCAACAATATATAAAAGAGCATTTTTCGCTTGTAAACATCATGAACAGCTGATATTAAAAAAATACAACAAATTTGACATTCTTAACTTTTTTGTAATAGACAAGCTTTCGCCAGCGGCTTCGCCCGCGTGGACCCTAGGGAAATGTTTAGTGGGATAAAAAGTATCCTATTATCTAAGTCAGCTATTATTTATCTGTATACCAAATTTCATCAAAATCCGTTCAGTAGTTTCGGCGTGATTGACGAACAAACATCCAAACAAAGAAAGTTTCACATTTATTAATAGGATTATTTCGACATTCTTTTATTTTTTATTTTTTTATATAAAGGGCGAATGAAGGTTAGGTTTAATTATCATTATCGTCCCTACTGTTGCGGCATAGCCTTATTAATAAATAAGCGGAATTACAAAGGGAAATGGGTGACCCAAAACTGTTGTTAATAATTGCAAATGTATTCGGGACCAATAGTTTATCATACTTTCCGAAGCACGTAAAAACTCAATACAAATTTTTGGTCGCCGATTACAAATATGTATAATAGATACTTATTTAACATCCGAAATTGCAATTCGTAATTTAGTTTCATTCATACGTAGACATTCTTCATTGTGTCATTATAAATTGTAACTCCAATTCAAATAGTAAAGATTTATAGAACTAAATTTGTTACAGGCTATTTTTACTTTATATAGTCAAGTGTAAAAGTTTTCACTTTCATTTGCGTTAAACTCACCAAAGTTCTTTAAAATAATTGTCAAAAAATTATCCATACTCGTTATATACTCAAAAGGCATTCGATTTCAGGTATTCATCACTTGCAATCGAGCATGAAAGAAACTCATATTCACAAATCTAATTTTACAAGTACTTTTTTAGTTTCCATACAGAACATAAATTCTCGATAGCATGTTAAAAGTCAAATCTCCTCTCCTTGACGATCTCCGTAGCCGAATGGTTCGCACGTCTGTTTCAAGGTCTCACTATCTCTGAGGTCCTGGGTTCGATTCCCGGTCGGGTCAATGTAGAAAATGAACTTTTCTATATTGTCTCAGGTCTGGGTGTTGTGGTACCTTCGTTGTCTCAGATACTCCATAATACGGGGGCTTTAGCTACTCATCTTGGAATCTGAGCAATGTATGTGATGTTGTTGTATATTTATTTATTAAATCTAAGCACATAAGATTAGAACCTCACATAAATAATATATATGGAAAATATAAAGAAGTTTTTTTTGTTTGCATTGAATAGGCTTCGAAATTACTGCACCGATTTAAAAAAAAATCACCTACGGGAAACTACATCATATGCGGTGGACATAGGCTATTAAATTTTTCATTGTAATTTATTTTGTATTTACATGAAATTATATCCATGTCATGATATAAATCGATGTTTTAATTAATTATTAAATTATTTAGACAATAGTAAATAATTTTTGTATAAAACAAATGGTACAGGTGTTGTTACTAATATTACATGCATTACGTATGTTGGCTATAGAAACAAAAATGTTACTTGACTGATGATCACTAGATGGCTGTACTGGTTTTGTTGACTGCAACCTTTTTTGTTTTACCAATATTTATGAAATAATTCTGCCTTCACTTTTAATATTACGGTATTTTTAAATATTATATTTATGGTACCTAATTATTAATCTGGAAAAAAATAAAATGTATGAAATATTTGATGCTTAAAAAAATCACTTTGTCCCTGGCACTCTGAGATGGGACTTCAATCCATTACCTTTCGCAATCCAGGTGACTACTCTAATTACTGAGCTACTTAACAGGACTGACGAATTTTTCAAGCTTTTTCACTTGTTACTTTTTCGCTATGTTATATGTTCAGGCAATCCACCCCAGAATGCAAAATTTATCAAATATAATTAGAACTATTTATTTAAAAGAAAACATTTGAATTACGAAACATTTGACAAGACGTGTCGAATTTTCAAAAATTGAATGAGCAACTGACCTTATTTCATACAGAAATTATTTAATTTTTAAAAAGAAGAAACTTAAGCGTGGTAGATTATTCTTATTAGGTTCCATATTTGGTAGTTCGCTGTACAATTTTTATTGTAATGAAAATGAAATGAAATGAAAATGATGAAAATTAATATTTGAGTAATTTACAAAAAGAACAAGAACAATTGTATATTAAAAATTTTTTAAATTTTCAAGAGTAAGTCATTTACGAAAAAAAAATATTTATTTTGGATTATATTAGAAGACGTCAAATGATTCCTGAATTGCTGTATTTTTTGTTAAGGAAATTTACCTACATGTCTGTTTGAAATTAAAATTTTGTAAGAATTTTTGCTTTGATATATTAGATGCCGTTAAATATATTTTAAATCGTGATATCCTTTGTTTCAAAGAATTTTTCCTAATTTTGAGTTCTAGATTAAAATGATAATGTTATGACACACAGATAAAGCGAACCTTAGGAAAAGACAGGATGATTTTCAATACGATATAATCGAACTCCATGAGGACTTTATATCCATAAAGCTAGTTTTCTTATATATTTTTTTCTATGTTAACAAAATTTAAACTAAGTCAAAACAAGGTTAAGAGGTAAGAATGATTTGAGAAATTTGAGAAAACGGTCATGCGTTTTACCCGACTGCGCGACGCAAAGGAGGGTAATGTGTTTATCAGTCTATGTATGTATATGACCAAATGTGTAGCCCGATTTTGATGATTCTTACATCAATCGATTCATCTTAACCTTGCGAGTGTCACTAAAGATATGACAGGAACATTCACTGCAGCGACAACCAGACGCCATATTGTCAAAATGAAAAAAAAATCGATGAACTATGTCAAGTGGGGTGTCGTTGAATAGGTATTTTAGAATCATCTTTACGTTCCTATCATTTTTTATTTTAAATAATAGTTTAGGATATATAACGATTTAAAGATGTTTTACAAAACAACCATTCTCGCTAATTTCCTTACTCATTGATTTAAGTTTTTATTAAAAGTATAAACGATATAAAAAATACAAACAGTGAAAAAGCATGAAGAACAAATATTTTTGGTAAAAAAATAAAGCATATGTAGTTTTGAGCAGAGTTAGGTCTCTAGAGGGATTAATCATCAGTAGTTTAGACCACCGCGTTATTTAATAATCCCCACGATATTAACTCCATCCATAAATTTACCATCTTCGTAACTAAAATAAATATAAATAATTTAAAGAAAAACAAAAACCCATCTGCGTAAAAACGAATTTTAAAAATACATGAAAAAAAATACGTTTACCGTATTTAACTACCACAACCGCATTAAGCCCGCTCGGTGGGTCATGACCCATTCTCCCATAGGAAAGGCTTGTGCCCCAGCTGTGGGGACATTATTGGGTTGGTTATAATGATGAAGATATTACCTGGTCTAATCTCAAAGATTTTTTTTTATTCTAACATATGTATTGTATGAAAAGAATCAAATGTGATTAAATAAAAAATCATGGATAGTTAAGGAAATGTTTCTTATATCATTATTCTTTAGTTGCATTAAAATGATATGGCAAATTTCGGATTGCCTTGTAATAATTGTTGATATTTGCACTTCTTCTGCGAACATTGCCAAAATAAGCGTCAATCATGTTTCCACCCATTCTTGCATAGTATATGCATCGCTTGCCTTCGCCATTATAATATATTTTGTCTAAAAACAATTAAAAATTTAGAAATATAAACTTTTGTAGTCAAAGGTTTTCTGCCTAAACCAATTTTAGATATTTAGTTAACTTCATCGTGATCTGTACGACATTAAAAATACGTAAATTAGAAAGAGACAGATGACGGAACACTCCACGCTGTAGCCTACAGTACAGGGCAAGGTATCTAGTTCCTAGGATACCCTCTGCATGTAACATATTAAACATCTTTGCCTAATTGTTATTAATTTTTTGGCTTTCATATATTTTATAGGCATATATTTTGTTTATTAGAATAAAACTAAAAATGGGATAGATACACTTGTCTTATAAAATCTGTATACTGAACAAAACACTCATCAACATAATTATAGCTTATAAGTAGTATAAAGGAAAACAAAAAGTAGATCTAAAAAATTACTTAAATGTTAAGAAAAAAAATATTTTATAAATGTCATTAATTAAAAGGTATTTTAAGTGAATCTTTAAAATAATATTCTATAAATAATAATACTAATTAAAAAATTTGGTTATATAATGTTACACGGCTGGCAGTGGAACTTGGTTATTGACTTTTGAAATAAATAATTTTATCTCTTGACTACTTACTGTCAATGTAGGTCGCTCCATATTTTCCATACCCTTCAGAGGTTGTAAAATAACAATTTATCATTTCAATTTCACATGGAGTATGGTAATCATGAAAGTAAAATGTGATAGAGTTCCAACCACATACAGGGCTGATAACTGTCCTGAAATTGGAGAAAAATAAACTCAAAAAATTAACAGATATATAAAACTTACACGTATCTCAAATACATTTTAAAATGTAATACACAGTGAAAAGTAGGTTCAAAATGGATTTTCTTAAATATAGAAATATCATACCATATAGGTAGTATGATATTTTTATATGTATTCCAAGTTATTGTTGAACCAAGATACATCACGTAGGGTTGATAATATTCTTGATCGATTATAGAAATATTATATTTCGCCGTGCTATTGCAGTGCTGTGCAGACTATGTAACTTCTGCTATCCTGTTTTAAGTATCTTGTAAGCGTACTCTGTAGATAATTCGATTGGAGGAAATTAAACTACTATCACATTGACTGTATCCTGGTCTCTTTGTATGACCAGACATCAAATGTCCAACTTTTTCGTAAGATAAATATCATGGGGATTCAAACTCACCTATATCGTATACATGTAATAAAGTCCGTTCGACAATCGTGATTCTTTTCATACATTTGAGGAGGCATGAGATCATAGTCAACTCCTTCAAACACAAATTTAGTTTTTCTGTCTTTGAATCTTTCTACTCTTTCTGAAATTTCAGGAGTATAAGTTCCATATGCCAGTCTTGAAATGACCACTGAAATGGATGAAAGAGAATATTTATTTTATCAAAACTCTCTTAAACAAAACTATCTATCAATGTTACTCACCTCACGCATGCATACTGCCTTCTGCTTCGGAAATAAGCTATTACAATGGCGTGTAGCCGGTTATATTATTATAATTCATTAACAATTTTTTACAATTGTATTTGAGTGGTACAAAAATAAAGTCAAATAAAAATTCACAAAAAAAAACCTACTCAGGCCACATGTAATCTCTTAGGTTACATGTCAACTATATATTCACGTGTATTCTGAGTACTGTTATCTGTATTGTATACCTAAGTGATACTAATAAGTCTGTTTTATATAAATGAAAATTTAAGATTACACGCAGATAAATAATTGATTTTCAAGGCTGTCTTGACTGTTTGAAATGCTAAAATTACATCTATTACTCCTAACTGACGCTACATCTCTTTACACTATAGGATTAAAAAAATATATCTTAATAGATCTGTTTTTACTTTAAGGTGAGCAAACGTCTTAGGGTTATATTACAAATATACTTACATTCAGTAGTTGAAGTTGATCGCGTTGGCCTTCGTTGTCCTGAAAAAAAAATGAAAACACTAAGATGATTAACAATAACACTGCCCTCGTGTTATAGTAATTGTAGGTTCAAATATGGAAAAGCAGTAGTAAACTTGAATTTTTATGCACTACATTTCAGCTCAATTAGTCTAGTAGTAGTTTCGGAACAAATAGGCTATGCCAAACTTCGTCCTATAAGAGTTATGTTCTCTACTTTTTGTGTACAAAATCCTTAAATTATTGAAGCACGTTACTCGAAACAAATTAACTCCAACTTTTTGAAAAAAGAAAATTACCATTCATAGTTGTGTTACAGACTTTCAATTATTAATTATAGGAATACAAATCATACCTTGAACATCAACTATCAAAGCCACGAATAAAAGAATGATCGTTTGTATATTCATCATTCTTTTTCAAAGTATGATTTAAAACTGCATCATGGCAATCCATTAAAATGTTTTCATTGGTATTTATAGCATCAGAAGTCCTATTAAAATTCAGCTTCAGTTTTAATTAAGTTCATTAGCGACAAGTGCTGTTTTATAGTAACTCGGTTTTTTTCTGTCAACTACTTTTTTATTGCAGTTTCACATTTACGATTATGTATCTAATTTACATCGTTTGCCTTAGAAAGAATTGGGTTATTTCACATAGTATCATATTCACTCATTAAATAGTATTGTAATAAAATTGAAAAACTTTTTATAACCAACTTTAAAAAAAAGGAGGCCGTCAGTTTACCTGTGTACGCACGTCATTAACGGACTTAAAAAAAGAGGTAATCAATTTGACCTGTATGTATATAATTTTGTTGCAATATGGCGCAATATTCACATATGTTAGTCTATATGCTCTACTAAACACATGTGCTCTCGAAAATTTTTGTACTCCTTCTCTACTTGATCTTGTAATAGCCTCTTTCCCTTTTTTTGCTGTTAAGCATGACCAATATTCTGCGGATGCCTTTTCCTACCATGATTTAGTATTTTTGTCGTCCGTTCTGCAAAATTAAATCCAACTTCATCGTAATTTCGCAGCCATCGATCAGGACCTTTTGCGTGAGGATGCTGTCAAATAGGACTGGAATTAAATTTTCGCCTCTGGCTCCATGGATGAGTCAGTTGAACTTATTTAAAAATAAATATCTCATAGATCTCTATGACATGCAAGCTCCGGTTTGGACTATTAAAATCAAGAGCCTACCTGCTCACTGGTTAACCAGGGCCACCAAACAGGGCCAAGGCGAAATTCAAATCTGATCCTACAAATGATAATGGACTTAAATATAATCGTGCCAGAAATCGGTGCAACATGTTGGTAAGGAATGCCCAAAGACGCTATATTTACGAATCAGTAAATAATCAAGCCGGATGTTATACGGATTTGTCGGAAGAACTTCTTAATAAATTAGAGCGTCTACAGAATGTTTGCGTTAGATTCATTTTTACTCTCCGTAAATTTGACCATGTGTCGCATTTCCGTTCCAAACTCAACTGGCTCCCCATTCGTCGGCGCAGGGACTTACATACTCTAAATCTACTTTACTCTATACTTTTCGTTTCCTCTTCATCTCATCTCAAACAGTGTTTCGTTTTCCATTCTTCTTCGTCTCAGTGTACCATGCGATCCTCTTCTAATCTCGCCTTGGACATTCCTTGTCATTCTATTGACTTTTTCTCCTATTCCTTTTTTGTGCGTTTATGGAAATCACTTCCGAAAGATGTCAGGAAATCTCTCTTTCTAAGTTCTTTTGGTCCATTAAAATCCATTTCTTATCCTTATCTTAATTATATCTCTTTATATACTCTTTATTTCATTTATTAAGATATATGTGTGTCTACTATATATTTTACAACGTATTTCCCGTAAATTATACATTGGATTGAAATGATATTATTTTTGATAAACTATTTTTTACCCGACTGCGCGACGCAATAGAGGGCAATGTGTTTATTATCAGACTATGTATGTATGTATGTATGTTTGTTTCTATGTGGCGTTCTAGAGACCAAATGCGTAGGCCGTTTTTGATGATTCTTATGTCAGTCGATTCTTCTTAATCTTGCGAGTCACTAAAGATATGACAGTAATCAAAATTCACCACAGCGACAACCAGACACCATATTCTCAAAATGAAAAATAAAAAATTCGATGAACTATGTCAAGTGGGGTGTCGTTGAATAGGTATTTTAAAATCATCTTTAGATTCATTTTATAATTTTAAATAATAGGATATATAACGATTTAAAGTTGTTTAAAAAAACAATCATTCTCGCTAATTCCCTTACTTATTGATTTAAGTTTTTATTGAAAGTATAAACGATATAAAAATAACAGTGAAAAAGCATGAAGAACAAATATTTTTGGAAAAAAAATTATTCATCACCAAGTCGCCGAGTGAAACAAGTTTACCACCAAGCTCGATAGATGAAGTCCATAGAAAACTTAAAAGTATAAAATAAAAATAAATAATTTAAAGAGAAACAAAAAACCCGACTGCGTTAAAATGAATTTAAAAAAACACGAAGAAATTAACTTAAATAAAAACTAAAAAGAAAGAAACAAGTTCAGTAGTTTAGAATTCTGTTAAGTAATACATAACAGAACGACTCACAGTCGGGGCCCCTTGAGAAGATCAAATCTATCCAAGGGGCACACTACTGGACTTGTTTCTTTCTTTTTAGTTTTTATTTAAGTTCATTTTTTCATGTTTTTTTAACAAATTTTTACGCAGTCGGGTTTTTTGTTTTTCTTTTTAACTTAGGAGACAACATAAGATAAAACTCTAAGAAAAGAACTGTTACCCGAATCGTAGGTTAGGTTAGATTAGAACTGCTACCATCGCAGAAAATGTTTATCCGGTTTTTTTTTTGAGGTCGGTGCTATATATTTATGAGAAAAATATTATGTATGATATGAGAAAAATAGATTTTCTGATGTTGCTGTTTTACTATTATCAATGACAGGGCAGGAACCGACTTCAAAAACAATTTGTTAGTGTATCCACTTTTTGTGTTTCGATTTTATTTTTTCTCTCTTTGCAGTCTATTCTCTTTATTAAGTCAGTATATATTTTTTTAATGTATAAATAAGTGACGTATTCCAGAAAGTTAATGACACCTATGTATAATATAAAAAATGTTCTCCTAATACAAACATGTAAATCGAGATTTTTTATGCAATGTCATCAATTGCATAAAAAAAATAGCAAACGTGTTTTAACTTTTTGAATTTATAAATTATGCCTAAAATTTATATTTTCAACATTTGGGCCTAAACTTAATAATAGTATCTTATAAACCTAATCAACAAATTATCGCTTCAAATGAAGAACAAAATGCACTATTTGAGCGAAAATTAAAAAAAAAAACATAGAAAAAGCTTTTAAATTGAATTGCAAAAAGTCTTTAAAAAAGTCCCGTTGTTTCATTCAGAACTCTCATTAAAACGAAACGTAATAAATTTATAATAGATAAAAATATGACGACTTAAATGAAAATTATGCCTATACTGAAAGATTTGAGACTTAAGATCATTAATAATTTCTGTTTTGATAAATATATCAGCTTCATATCTATACTAAATTTAAATATTTTAGTTAACTAGCTTGGCAATTTATTAATATTGGAATAAATTATAAAAGAGCCAACAATAGATTTGTTTGTATTTTTTTCACTTCATGTATTAGTACGAAAATTTCCATTGTTTTTTCTTGTGAATTGTTCTCTATTTTTATTGAAGTTGGTACTCATTTGTCAAAGTCAAGTCTAATATTATAGAGAAATATCATTTTCGAAGGAGCGTCATTTTCCAGAGATGGTGAGTGAAAGGTATTGGCACTTAGCCAATAGGAAACAGCGGATCAAATTTACGTGTCACAAAATACATACAACCGTTAAATTTTTTGAAATGCTATTTCCATTACTACTGAAGCATTGTTTTTTAATAATGACAATAAATTGTCTCCGTACATAAGTCGTATTCAATATTTGGTCAACTCAGAGGTTTAATCATCCAGATCATAATACTCGTAGAAAAAGAGATCTGAAAAATATAAGTTTACAGAGTTTATTTTACATTATTTTAGACATTTTGGATGCATTGCATATTATTATACTTGCTGTATAGGTACGGATAGGTACCGAACTCTATCGTACACATATTATATTAATATAATAACATAGTGAACTTTTGAAATATATACGTAATATTGAAAGGTTTAACACAGATTAAATGGGTATTTCATTATTTATTTGTAAAAATAATAATTATAATACTTTAATAACGCAATACAATCCGAGTACGTATTGCAATTCGAGATCGAAAAAACACCACAGCGCGGCCCTTCGGTTTTGTAAAAATACAATCCCGAGTTCGAATCCACTCAGGTGTCCAAATTCAATTCAAAAAGCGGCATCCGCTCAACCTGAAATTGGTAATAACGTTTCGTGGCATAAGTGAAATGAGTTTCGAAATGACATAGGCATAGAATACAATACAACAATACAATAATATAATAGAATAAGAATAGGGACACGTATATTTAGTCAATTGTGTTTTGTATTTTTATACAAAAAATAATCAATAGAATTAACACACTAAATGAAGTGATTTTTTTAATTTATTTGGTACATATACAGAATCACAATTACATCAATAAATAAGTCATCACGTACAAATGCAGCATGTCAAGTTGCACCTCCAATGACATGTGTACACAACATCATGAGACAAAATCAAAGCAAACATAATTTTGAGTGGGTTCAAAATTCATGCATAATTAAGTAATAAATAAATAAAATTATTAGCTTTCATAATTTCATAATTAAGTGAATATATATAAAAAAACCTCTGATCAATAAATAATAATAATAACTCCAAAAAGATAATACAAAAAAAAAAACAATAAATTAAGTGAAATGAATGATGTGAATTCGGGAACATCAGTGGATTTGAATTCGGGTCTAGATTTTAACAGAATAGCTCTGCTGATTATAGTCCCACTTACGCCCTCGTCGGTGGAAAATTTATCGGTCAGAGGTCATGAAAGGATAAAGTCTGAAACACTGGAAGATAAGAGAGCATTTGACAGAGTAGTACTAGAGAAACTCTGGGGCACACTGCCGAGAAATGGGATGTACAGCCTCAATTATGAGGACTTATAGACGGTAACATTTCGCCCTGGTTTGGGTCCTAATTTTATTGTCAAGCAGGTTTGCATTTTGGAAGACGTGTATCGTGACAGTTGCAAATGGGTGATCTAGTTGTTAACTGCCTGCTGATATGCAGATGACGCCGTGGAGCTTGCAGAAAATCCTGTCTGCAAACTCTAGTCACAGTAATAAAAAATGATTGTATGATGAAAGGGACATCATATCATCTAATATGTTTACAATTAAATGTGAAGAAGACAAAGACAATAGTATTTGAAAGAAAGGATACTAGAATTAAAGTTAAGATTATGTTGGATGATGTAGTGCTGCAACAAATGAATGACTTTGTATATCTTGATCATGCTTTAACAGCGATGAAAGTAGACTGCTGACATAAAAAGGAAAGTGGTTGCTGGAAATTTTATGAACGGAGCGTTGGGAACTTCTTGGCAGCAAAACCTTAAGCCAGAAAGTGCAGTCCGCTATACACAATGCGGTGCTGATCTCAATGCTAATGTATGTTAGCGACAGCTGGGTATGTTAGAAAGAGCATATAAGTAGAATAAGCAGTCGAGATGCATTCCTTACGTTAAATTTTCAGAGTGATGCTCGCAGATTGCGTTCGTAACGTAGAGATAAGAACTCTTTCTTATCAACAGAAAGATACTCCATTGGTCGGGATGAATGGAACAAATGCTGAATAAAAGAATTTTAAAACTCATATACAACGCGAAAGTGGAAGGATGCAGATTCCGAGAAATGTATGAAAAGTGTAACGAATTAACAAAGTGAATGAGACAAAAATTAATGTAAGAACCGTACTTTGTGGCGTTAATCTTTTTTTTTCTTATAATTCGATTCTAGTTTTTTAGAAATTTGATAGTTTTTTTTTATATTTAAATATAACCAATTAATATTAAGGTAACAGTAGATAATATTTTACAGCAGAGGTCCCAGATATCAGATTGATATGGAAGTTATACAGTAATTCGAAATTAAATTTATGAATGGCTGTGTCATTATATTTAATAGGAGGTATCCAGTCTTTTCGCCGAAAATTGTTTGGCCTTTATAATTTGCAACCCAACGTTTTACCTACGTTTACTTTGACAGCTAACGATTAGCAAATTTTTGTATGACACAATTTTTTTTAAAGTTCTCACAATGGGGGAGGGGAGGGGAGAACAATCCGGGATCCTGCAAGGAGAGACAATTCCACTTTGGAACTTTTGTTTTTAACTGGAGCGATAATATATCTCAGACCTTAGATCACGCCTTAGATAAATATAACATAACGTAAGAAAAAAACTTATATAATAGTCTAACATTGAAACAAAACATAGTTTAATTATTATGTATAACTATTACTATATTATATATACTAACTAATACACTTATTTTAAAATGAGCTATATACCATCGAAATAAACTCCATGTTACAGAAATGTGCATGTGTCGTAGGTCTGCTGTTACCTTACTCGATAAAATAAAGAACCAACATAAATCAGTGCCAGCTTTAAGATAGCATCCATATCAAATAAACAAGTGGATTGAGATGGTTTGGACATATTCAAAGGCGTTCTTTTGAACGTATAGTGAAGGTTACTCTAACTAGACCTACGACGATGCGGACACTCGCGGATGCGGAGGATAAACAACCAGTCGAAAGCTACTAATTCAAACCCAGATATGGCATTAAACTGTGCTGAATGGAATAAAGGGTCAGAGGAGGCCGATCCGAAGTAAATGGGATAAGGTCTAAGAGTTATATATATTATTTTAATTAATTATATTTAAATCCAATAATAGAATTACAAACTATTCATAAATTGACACTTATCGTTATCATATTTGTAAGAAATACATAAAACCTAAAAATTTATTCTAACTGTTTATTTGTTATCCTGAAGGTGTCACTTCAAAATTAATCTGCTATGTAATCATTTATTGTTTAAAGTGTGTCCTATATTTTATATTGTCTTTTGTAATCAAAAAGGAAGAAATGGACATATAGCTCATTAAATTATTTATTGGCCATATAACTTAAAAATTAACACTCAGCAAGACTTTTACAATAAATATTTCAAATTAAATACTAAGGTTTTAATCATGTAGTCAAAGGAATGTCAAAGAAATTAAGTGTACTATCAATATCAAGTAGGTTATTTTTAAAATTCTTAATAATCAATTAAATCACATACAATCAGATGCACAAACGTCCATTACGGTTTAGTGACGCCTTGAAGCTCTAATAAATGTTAAATTTGTATGGGTATTGTCGCTTTAAACTAATGACGTTTTTGAAAAACGACTAATGTATTTTTATTCCACGTTTGTGCAACTGGCTGATACTCAATTAAATTACATTATTACAAGATAACCAAGTAATTTACAAAATATTATTTCAAAACTAATATCAGCAAATTTACATTACATGTAAATGATATCAAAATAGGAGCCTATCATGAAAACAATTTTAGATATATCTCCGTCAGGTATCTCTACGACATTTCTTTTCATATCCTACTGAATATCGAACATTATTTGGCATATCGAACAAAAGCCAATATGTGCGAGGATTAAATTCCGAAACTACTCGTTTATTAAGAGTACAATTACAGAGCAGTTATGCCATTACAGTGTAGAACCCCAAGCGAATGAAATGAAAAGATTGGACGGCGAACGGAAGAATTGTAATTGGCAATCTGCGTAGCCGTCGATTGTACCAGGAATGATAATAAGCCCACCCGTTTGATGAGGCATTTGTGGTTCTATGACATATAGCAAACGTTGAAAAAGAACATCATTATTGTAATTTGTGGTTTTTAAACTGGAAACAAATCATTAGAATACGTTTCGTCAACCCTGGACATATTTATCTGTGACTATTGTCTCGATATTTTAAGATTCTCGATATTTAAGATATATCTTAATGCTATATAAATAAGGATGAATATAAATACTGTTACTTAGGTCGTATCGTATAATAATTTAGGAATGGATATAATTCTGCAGGAAGAGCCTATTTTAAGCTTCCAGATACACAAATTAGTACGTTCGGTCTTTGATCGCAGAGGTTATGATTTTAGATAGACAATATACATATTTTTTTATTAATGTAATACTTTGAGAAGGTTTTGAATTCTATTGTGGCGTCAGGTTTAATTAAAAGGATAATATAAAATAGTATGAACTGAATATTTAAGACAGTATTAGTGAACTCATTTGACGACTATCCATTTTTACTTAAATAAACATCATATATCGTTGAACCATTGTGTTCAGTGTGACCTATATACCGTCGATTGTGCATCCAGAGTCTAGTAGTAGCTCCGTTGATATTTGTCAAACAGATTTTATGTCAATAATATGAATCATGTATGAAGATTTTATAAAGATTTAACGTAAATCATAACCTAATTTTTTTTTTAAATCATAAGTTTTCGATTTGTAATCAGTACTTACATATACTCGTCGAGTACTTCAGTGGCGTAATAATTAAGCGCCGTGGCATGCGATAGTTCATATTAAGCTATCTTTCGTAAGGATCGGTCACGGGATGGACGATCAGAAAAATAATTTCTTTTAAGCTACCCCGTGCTCCAGAAGGCACGTTAAGTTGTTGTTCCCATCTGCATTTGTAGTCGTTAATACCCTTCAAATCCGCGACTATGCTATAATACTAGCAGAGTTTTGTATTCTCTTTTACTATCTGGTTATCACATTAACTATTATCTTATTCAATTTTACTATTTAATAAAAAATGGTTAGATAAAATTGAGTATATTAATAAAAATAAAAATAAAAAACTTTTTTTTTGCTTTGACCTTGTTACGTTATGTACAGAAATTCTGCCAACATCCCATAGTGAGAGAGAGATACGAGACTCGAGAGACTGAGATTTCTTCCTTGAGACTGTTCTTTCTCTTCTCTAAACAGAACAATAGAAAAGTAAACATCACTATAATTATGGTAAAGAATTATTGCAAGTTAAAAATCCATAATTTTGTCACTGACTTCTCATAGATCATCAAAATTCTAGGATACTCCTAGCAGACCCACAGACTCCAAATTTTGATCATTTAGCGTTATCATTTAGCGTAAAAGTAAGGAAAAAATCTAATACTATGAAATTATAGTCCCGGATTTTTAATAACTGTATATTATATTGAAAAATCCGTCAATGTGTTGTTTACTCTTTGTTTGTTTAGCACTCGGATGAAATATAAATCTATGGTTTAGCAAAACAACAAATCAAATTATTGTTGATCACAGGTTATATAAAGATATTGGATACAAAGAGTAAAGTATTTGCAATACAAAGTTGGATCATAGAAATAAATACAAAAAACTATTAAACAAAGAGTAAATAGTATAATATATAAAGAAAATAATATCATATGAAAAATTGAGGAATACTTTATTTATAAATCTATGTGGTGTATAAAGTGGACCAACGACGGCTGGCAAACAAACGCCATCAATCGGGCTTCATTAGACATTATATAGGTATAACGATCGATATAATCATAAAAGTCAAGGGCTAAGTCTTAATAGTGCATTGATGGACGTTGGTTCTTCAGTATTCACATCCGGTCAAGCTATATCTATTAGTCAAGCATATGTGACACTTTCAAGAGCGACATACCCAATCTGTTTATAACTATCTAATATTTATCGAAAACTAATACATCAAAATCTTTTTAAAAAGTCAACAGAGACAGAGTGATTTTTGAGAAAGCATAACTTAACATAACTGAGACCCAAGATATACATAATACCCGAAAAAAATAGGAGAACTATATACCTATATAAAAAGAAATATATCCCGTTAAAAACATAACATGTACAAAAATGCATAAGTCTTACAACGCAATTTTTCTGCCGTAAAAAGTTATGATATCAACGCAAACCAAGTCGATTAAATCAGAACTTGTCTTTATCATCAGAACTTAGGAGTACTTGGCAAACGCAAAGGTATATTAAGTTTTTTTTTTTTACATAAAACAAAAAAGTAAATTAAAAGTACCTATTGATGTAGTATGCGTTTGTTAAGAATCCTTAAATTTAAAAGAAGAATTGCGTTGTGAGACTTACGCATTTTTATACATGTTATGTTTTTGGCGGGATACCTTATTTTAATTGTTGCAGTACTGAACGTAATTACGTTATTAATGCGACACTACAAATCATTTATAAGAACAAACAAGATATATATTTTTTAAAACAAACCGTTTTATGATGTAAATAAATCTTAAATTTACAAAAACTATATATTACTATCATGCACTAAAATTCTTTTTTTTTACATTGTAAAACGTTATTACTTGGCTACAAGTCAAACGTTTCAAACTAGAATTGACTAATCTTACTAATTGTATAAAGGAGAAAGTTTGTAGGTTTGGATGTTTGTTACTACTTCACGCAAAAACTACTGAACTTTATGAAATTTAGTATACGGATATTCCTCAGCCTGGATTAACACTACTTTCTATCACATTAATGGTTTCCTAGAGAGAAAACTATCGTCAAGTCATCATACGCGCATGAAGCGACTGACGGAAAGCTAGTTAGTAAAATAATATCAAATGTGATTGCCTAAGAACATTTGATTGACTTAAAACTGTACACTTACCCCAATTACATTATTATCTATGGAAAAAGATCCTGGTTCAAGTTTCTTATTATTAAGAGACAAACCCAGGCGTTATCCGGGTCAGGAGATAATCCAACTTTAATTAATTTTCGTGCCAGCCTCAAGCTTGCCGTTTTGGAATTTCTCGCGATTATATTGTAGAGAGAACGAATAGCGGTCGGTAATGGGCAATAATTTTATTCCAGTCCTGTTTTTCAATTAAGTTCATGACACAATCGAGACATTATTCAATTAATAGTACTGGATAGAAGAACGGCACTAAAGCCTCTTGTTTATCAGGATACTGAAAAATCATCGGTAAACTAATTTGTCTCAAATCAATATTCTAATTAATTACAATCAAATAACATTAATGGTTCTAATTTAATTAAAACTAATATATTATACCTGGGTAATCCGTCGGCCTGAACTATTATCGTATCACATTGTACAGACCGATATTGTTGACGATAAGTCGCCTTGTTTACAATTTCCGTATTACAATTCAATTCCTTTGGCGACCCGTTTGATCCATTAATTAATTCCCCTTTATCTTTTACCTTAACCGACTCAGTCTGTGTAAATGTGCCATTTATCTTATTAAAGGATCCTTTATTTATATTAAACGATAAATAGATATAAATAATATGCAACGAGCTTATTTTGCGCCTTATCACTTTATGGTAGGATCTGTTTTCAAAATAATTGCGTTGTTAATCAGAAAACTGTAATTTATCTGACATCTTGTTTCATAAGGTTCAATATTGCTGACAGAACTATTTCTATTTTGGGAATTCAAAAGCCATAGACAAATAATATCTATGGTTTTTGAATTTCCACTGTCAAAATAATTCTGTTAGCAAAATTTAACTTTAATCTAAATTTCGTTAGTTCGGTTATTCATAAATATTATACAAGTATATTTAACTTCATATTTCACAAGTATAAATCTGTACTAATATTATTAAGCTGAAGAGTTTGTTTGTTTGTTCGAACGCGCTAATCTCAGGAACGAGAAAGGCTTTAGGCTATATAACATCACGCTGCAACTATTAAGAGGGAAGAAATAATGGAAAACACGGATGAAGTCGCTGGCGGCCACTAGTAATTAATAAATACTAACTATCATGCTAAGATTACAAGAAGGGGAATGAGAAGCCTGTTGTATTAATGTATTATGTTGTATTAATTCACGGAATGTGATGTTAATAGAAGCATTCTATCTATCAGTTCGAATGCAGTTGGCACCGACGGAATCAGTCGTAACATGTTGGTACCTATCCTCGACATCATACTCCTTGTCCTTTCTATTATTTTCAATAAATCCATAGCGAAGCCGATTTTCCTTCCGCATGGAAAGATGCCCAAATTATTCCTATTCCTAAAAAATTCCAACCTTAAATCCTTCTCTGACTTTAGACCGATCTCCATTCTTCCTTTCCTATCCAAAGTTCTTGAGCGTCTTGTCCATAACCAACTAAATTGCTTCCTGTCCCGCCACGGTCTTTTTAATCCTTTTCAATCAGGTTTCCGTCCTGGTCATAGTACCACAACTGCATTGGTGAAAATCACCGATGATATTCGGCTTGGGATGAAAAATGGTCTCCTTACTGTACTAATATTATTAGACTTTAGCAGTGCATTTAGTACAGTAAATTTTGATATTTTGCTATCCTTAATGCGCTCTATTAACATATCTCCATCCGTGACTGAGTGGTTTCACAGTTATCTGTACGGACGCCGACAACGAGTACGCGTTGAGGAGAATTACTCTTCTTGGTGTGACACGACTGCTGGTGTTCCACAAGGTGGTCCATTTCACAAAATCTTTCTTCTTCCTACTACCTGTACGCAGACGACCTTCAAATCTACTACCAAGCTCCACTGTCTTGGTTAACTGAAGCCGTACATATTACTAATATAGATTTACGTCGTATAGTTGAATGGAGTAAATCGTTTGGTCTCACAGTGAATCCGACTAAAACTAAAACTATTATTATAGGTAGCTCCAGGTTGATCTCTAAATTAGATTTGCATCTCCTTCCTAAAGTGAATTTTAACAGAACTGACATCCCTTTTAGTGAATCGGTTAAAAACTTGGGTGTCATCGTGGATAGTAATTTGAGTTGGGGACCCCAGTTGCAGGTGGTCAGTCGTAAACTGTGTACTTCCGCTGCATCATTGAGGAGGTTGCGTAATTTCTTGCTTACTACCACTAAAATTGCTCTAGCACAATCTCTGTTGCTTCCACTACTTGACTATGCCGATATCTGTTATCTTGATCTTACGGAAGACCAACTTAATAAACTTGAACGACTTCAGAATTTCTGTATACGATTCATATTTGGATTGCGCAAATATGATCACATTTCTCAACTTCGCACCCAGCTCAAGTGGCTTCCTATTCGTTTTCGCCGGAATACTCATATACTATCCCTCCTCTACAACATACTGTTTAATCCCCTTTACCCCCGCTATTTGAAAGAGCGATTTAGTCCATTAAACTGTTCTACTTCCTGTAGTTTGAGATCATCAGAATATCTGAAACTGAAAACGGCTCTACATAGCACCACCTTCTATGATGGTTCCTTCAGTGTCCAAGCCGTTCGACTATGGAATGCTCTCCCGACTACATTAAGACGTGCACAATCGATAAATATCTTCAAAGATTTGGTGAAAAACCTCTATTTGTCCACATATCTATGCTGTTACAACAATTTCATAATTTCTCTAGTAGACATTATAAATATATATTTTATTATTATTATCTTTTTATGTAGATGTAGTTTTATCAGTTATATTATGTTATATATGCAATTTTTATAAATTATTTATGTATTAGTAGTATTAATAGCTTTTTATATAATAATGTAATTAAATATTTATGATTTAATATCTACTAAATTATTTTAGTTTGCACCCCCGTTTCCTGATTGTCATTTAGCTCTCTCCATCCAAAGGTTGTCTGGCAGAGATCGCTCTAAGCGATAAAACCGCCAATTGTTACGCTGTAATATTAATATTTGTATGTAAATTTCTGTATATGTGGTGTTGACAATAAAGAGTTATATTATTATTATTTTTGTATTTATAATTTACTCTTCCCGACCCCTCGACGATTCAAGGGGTGGGAGGATTCCCATTATTATTATTATTATTATATTATTATTAAGGGATATCTCAACAACGAATTTAAGACAATTCTGGGTGATGTAGACGATGTAAAAACAAATTCTTCAATATTGATCCGACCGTGAATCGAATCCAGGATCTTAGAGACAGCGACACCTAGTTGCAACGATAGATACAACAACACTTCTATGGATACGTGATGAATAAAGAAATAAATGCCCGATCTTACCAACGTAGCTTTCAAGCTAATTTTGTTTTATTAATTGGTAAAGTCTATGTTAGACTAGTTAATTAGTTTTATTAAAAATAATGTCATATTGTGCATATAAATCGTAAACAAACAGTATGTATATATTTTTTAAATTATGTCACTTTTGGAGTTACGGACAAGTTCCATTTTGCTCCCTGACCGATTGGGTTGCCTAAATAGTTTTAATATAATATTACTTCAATTAATTTTATCGATAAATAGTTTATTTAGTTATATGTAACCTCAAAAGTCTCATAATCAAATCTACATTCACATTAATGTATCATTAATATGGGTATAAGCAGGTGAAAACTGTGATGTGTATCAATTCAAATTTATGTCGAAACGTCATGTAACAATAACCCTAAATCCTTTGGCATTCCTTTGTCGTTAGCCTTGATTGGTACAATTTAACGAACCAATTGTCTGCCCAAGAGTAATCATAAATACATTACTACTACGCATAACCTATTGTGTTACTTATACATAAGTGGTGAGTACGTTATGTATTCAATCGGAGCAAATGGCACAAGCAGACAATCGATATAATGTCATTATGTTACCTTCAAATCGAATACATCGTTACGCTATTGGGATAATTTTTAATACAGTTAAAACCGGGTGTAAAGGCAAAAAACTGTCGGAGTGCCAGGGACAAAGAATTTTTTTTTGCATTTTTTCATGAAATATATTTTACAGTGTAGCATTGTAAATGCAAAATTGATCAAATATAATAATTAGAAGAAATTTTTGTCTTAACCGAAAGTTGAAATATTTGTATAAATATTTATTTTAGCTGTTTGGGTAGATTGTCTAAACATACTCATAGATGAAAATACGCTCTGTAGTAGCGAAATGGTAAAAAGTGATTGAAAGATTCATCAGTCCTGTTATTTCCTGGGTAGCTCAGTGGTTAGAGCAGTTGCCCGGATTGCGAAAGGTTCGTATCCCATCTCGCAGTGCAAGGGACAAAGTGGATTCATTGAACATTTTCATAAAGATTATATATTTTCAAATTTTATGTTTCATGATGTCACAGAAGGTTCAACAGAATATCGGTGCAGTGGGATTGCCTGCTGCTTTAACTGAGTTGAGTTCAGTCTTGGCGTCACATAGCGTTGATGGCAAATGTCTTTATTCAAGTGAGCTTGTTTCAAGCACTTCTGATTCTTCCAAAAAGTTTTTTCCCCTAACACTTGTTCAGGGCGTCTTTTTATGTCGTATTAGTCGTATATATACAAATGTTGCTGTGAGTGTTAAGTGTGCCAAACCATAATTTATTTTTCTTTCTTGCTTTATTAAGACAATTTCTCGCAAAATGTAAAAAAAATACCCAGTGCCGCAAATTGTATTCTGAAAGCTTCTACTGGGAAAATAAGAGCTTAATACAAAAAATTACTCCATTAGACCTCCATCATAAGTTTTTATATAAGAATTTAATATTATGTGCTTATATCTAAAAATTATAAGATTGGTAATCTTTTTAAAATCTTAGCGATAATGGTTATCTTAGTGATTTAAGACAAACAAAGAATATTAATAAGTTTGAAAGTGATTTGAGGGGAAAGGGTTTTTTTAGTCTTAAGGAATGTGTAAATTCGGAGCAATAATATTTAACAAATTTTAACTGCTTAAAATGTTTATCTTGTAATTTTTTTATTATCGAATGGTCATTTTTCACGTTACAAAGAAAGAATTTGATTGATTGATTGAAACCATTACGATTGCAAAAGTGGTTGATGTAGCCCTTGTGTACAAAGTTACTCACATACCTATATCAATTTTCCTTAATAAAAGCATATATATAAAGAAAAGAAGTACAAGTTTTAGGGTAACTTTGTGAATATTTTATCAGTGTACCAGTATTAGATCAGTGTACCCATTTCATTAAAGACATCATGAAATGTATTCTAAAATGATTTAGATAAGTGTAGGGTTTACTATGACTATTATTTGAATACATGATTTAAAGTCTCGCCTTAAGATCGGCTATGTTAGAATAATTTAAATAATTTAATTTAATGAATTATTTAAATATAAAATTTTGACACAAAATCGTGACCTTTGTGTTATTCGATGACGTGTAAACGCTTCCAATTATTGTTGATTATAAAAAAAAACCGCTAATTCGATTTTGATATTAATTTACGGACCTTCTGAGGTCTATAAGTTTTCAAATAACGTATTATTTTTTGAAACTTTAAAAATTAGCACAAATCGGTGTATTTAAAAAAAGAACATTCACGTCGAACATATACTCTTTTTCCATTTCTAGTCAGTTAAATAGTTTGATTAGTCTTCCTTTCTGTTTTGCCTATATGCGCAGTCTAAACGTTTGTAGATTTAATAATGCGTCATGCTATAATTGAATTGGTAACTTTCGAGAAACTTTAAATCTAATTAGCATGAAATGAAAATTGAAAAGCTCTTTTCAATTCATCTACGATTATTAATGCACAGAGAAATTTCCTAGATTCAAAATATACCCACTCACAACCGATTGAAAAGGAAGAGAGACCAGAACGCCCAGTCAATTACAGAAATTGGTTCTTCAATATTTGCTTGAGTATGCAACGAATTTACATCATGAATAAATTCATTGTGGGCGAATAAAATTTATATGTGAATCGAAATTACACTTGGTGAATAGGGCATGAATATTTCATGATACTGTAACATCGTTAGATCAGTTGGCACATACCGCATGTGTTAGTAATAATTATTCTTCAATTTGTATGTTTATTATACGAACTATATTCAATTATGTGAGAGGGTGTAGTTTGAAGAGCTTCACATAAACTAAGTTGAAGGGAGAATTTGTTAATATAATTATTTTATCCAGATGACTGAAATCACTTTATTTTATAGAGTGCATTAATATAGCAAATATACTATATAAAGCATGTATATCGGCAATAACATAAAAGTATTAGCTATTTATCAGACCGCGAAAGTCGTAAATCTGCTAAAGGAATAGCACTTAATTATCTTGCCTTTATGTAGGCGGCGAGCTGGCGACGTACAATATTGGGTCATTATTTGACACAAAGGTCGAATAGCCATTTTGTTTGTGATGCCTTCATAATCGCTCTTCCCACAAGTATTTATAAAATTATTAAAATGGGTTCATTAGTAAGTACTATATTACACGAATGAGATTTGTAATTTTATTTAAAGTAAAATACAATAGAAGATTATTAAACAAGAAGTTAAAATAGCCAATTATTTACCATTTAAGAGATAGTATTACTTCCGAACTTTAGCTAGAGGGAAATATAAATAGAAACCGAGTTATATTAATTATATTAAGTAATGGGTTTTTAGCGCCGTGTGTTACACTCTACTCTTCATTTCGTTTGATAAATAAATTACCATCACCTGTTAAATTATTAAAGATTTCATGGCAATGCTTTTTTTCTTTAGTTTGCCTTTAGTTACTAAGTTTAAATTGAATAAAAAAACGTTGGACATACAAAAGTACAAACAATTACATCTTTTATCTTTATGAATTGTCAATATAAATTCATTTTCGTTACAAACTTTTAATGACCATATGTGTCTTTTTTATTATTTTTTTCTCTTTCATATTAATGCTCCACTTATGCATCAGGAAAGAAGCACAGGGAATACAAGCTATGATCCATTATGTGGACATAATGCGTACTGTCCGATGGTAGTGACTGCAGATGTATTTTGAAGAACTTTTGGTCACCCATGCGTTGATAAACCTTTCCGATTAATTGCTTAACTATAACAAGGTCGATCAAAGGTTCTAATCACTGTTTCATCGACTTACACTAGTGCACTTAATGAATTGTGTTTACAAATTGAAATAATTCAATTTTATGAATTGCTATTCATACTCGAATACAAGAGAAAAGTGGTGCTCAAACAATATAATCCTATTTTTCTAACACGACCGAAGGTAATTTAATAATTCGCATGTGACGCGTATTTTTCAAAGAGACAGTAAAAATTCTGCTGAATTAATGATGGATTACTTAGACTGGTAACAATATCTCATGTATATTATACATTTATTTTCAACAATAAAACGTGCATTACATGAAAATCCTTATAAAAATTACCAGTCGCTAGTGCTGAGATGGGATTCGAACTCATAATCTCACCATAATCCCTGGAGCCTGCTGACCAATTATGTCTGAACTATGTGAAATAAAGTCCTATATTTACTTTATTTTATGTGAATGAAAAATCTACGTATTATCATCAAAGCGCTTTCGCCCAAATTCATAAAGATTTCATACGGATTAATAAAACTATATCCATTGTGAACGCTTGAAATGATTTGTCTTTAGGTATAACATATACACATTACGTCAAAATGCTCTTTATTTCTACAAGCTTTTATTTAACTTGCCTTGTAAGTTAGTGCGTAAATCTTGGAACTCAAATATGATCCACTTCCCGATGTCCAATAGAGTTGAAATTTTGCATAGCAATGTAATTCAGATGTTAATGAAATATTATTGCGTAAGTAAGCTGATATGACGGTAAAGTCGGAAGCTGGTCATAGGAACTTAGTGAAGAAATGATACAACTGTATCGTGGTTGGGCTCATTAGATCGACTTTAATACTAGATGCTTTCCAGACCAAGGTCTGGTGATAATAGAGCTGGAAGATGGTTATAGGAACTTAGCAATGAAATAACGCAACTGCATCGTGTTTGAGCTTAAAAAATAAAAATATAATAAAATAAAGTTTATTATAGTTTTATTTATTTAAGTATTTTGTGCGATGGTGGCTTTATTAAAATGAGAATTTTTATAACACATAATTTTTGTATAGCATGTTGTGTGAATGTTTTTATTATTTTTTAATTCGCTTAGGAAGTTCTTTGGCTGTCGTTCTGGACGCCAGCTGTGCCGGTGGCGGTACCAATAACGGCGCGGGCAGCAACGCGGGGAAATGAGGAGCAGTCAGATATTTAAATAGAGATGTTTATGTGTTTAATATAATATGAGTTCCCGAGTGTGAAATATTTATATTTAATTACTGGATTATTCATTTCAATTATTGAAACGTTAATTGAAATATAATTCGCCGCTCGATTGGCGCGCGTCGCTTGATGCCCACTCCTCCTTCCCCCTCCTCCGCTGCCTAAAAGTAGTAACGATATCGCAGCAATTTAGTCAATGAACCGATTTTCCTATTCACGTCTATAAATAAAGCATATTTTAAAGTAATTCTATTGGAGTATCGTCGAAGCGTATTCACTTAATCAATCGTTGCAAGCCATGCGAAAAATCGGACGTTAATAGCTAGTGTGCTAAACAAATTACATTTCTTTCGAACGCATGAGAACGACCAAACTTGGACTACAGAATGGCTTATACAAACTATCAATTCGCGCGAGTCGCGCGTAGCACCGTCGGCACCGCCACCGTGAGCGTCCACAACGAGGCCTAAAGCCGCCTGGTAAGTGACAAAGGGTATGTAGGACTATAATCCGTCACCGAATTCTTACATACCAAAACTCCTACGGTGTACCCTCTGCTGGGGGATGAGACCCGGGTAACCGTAATCGAGTCCCAAGGATGGACATGGATATTTGGTATACTTAGTTCATTTTTTTTCTTAAACAATAATATGAGAGATAAAAAAATACGTAGGTATAAATGAGGCAAGACGACTTACAATAAGCTTTCTAGAAGATGTACGTTCCATATGAGCTTTCAAGGAAACCTTTGTCCACTTTACAATAACTTAATGTTCCACGTACTACTGCGCCACTTAGCTCATATCTGAGAAAAGCGGTGATTCATTATCCTGACCATACTTGAGTGGTCATAAAATATATATATTCAGTTATTTATTACTTGCAATACCAACATCAAAGAGTATTAATGACTTGGGACTTTGTTTTGATAAAGAAAACGTTTATTTTAGTCCAGTGTACTTACTTTCATTGTTGACCTCATCTTAGCCTAAGATTTAGAAGAAATATTTTAATGTAGAAATAAAATATTATAGAATACATTTATTTATTATAGAAATGTTTATCGTAAAATAGAAAAGTGAAAGGCATAATACATCACCCATGAGACACTTAAAATAAATTAATATCACAATAATATTTATTGAATATAAAATTTATTGGAAATATACAATATTATCGATTTATCATACACATAGTATTAAAAATATTACAGAAATAAAAAACAGATTCCATTTTATAGACAACAAAGAGGAACCTTCGCTTTCACAGAACAGACAGACAATTTGCGACATACTCTGTGGCCGATGCAAAAGCGTGGTATCCGTGATATTAATATTATTATTTGTATAAAATTTTCAATTCTAGTTTCATTGTTCCCTGCCAAGTTACAACTACATCGACATGACTTGAAAATACACTAATAGAATATTTAAACGTCTCTCTCTCTTTTCGCGTCGTACTCCTTAATCTTGAAGATCGTAATACCCTGGCAGATACGAGTACACCTTCTTATTAATTCCCTCCACTTGTTTTGGTCTTATGCTTCGTAGAGGTCCTTATGTCGACTGGTATCCAACGCTGATCAAATTTGTTTTGACCATATTATTAACCTGCGGCCTTTAACTACTTTATTTTAATGTACTACTTACTGTATAAATAGAGATTTTTTTTAGTTTCTGTAATGAATGATGCTGTTCTGCCTATCCATATACCTATTCGCTAATCAACACAATTTCTATTCGATACTTCCGATTTTTTTCGAACGAATAGAGTTATATGGCTACCTGGACCTATTTGCACTCATTTTTAAGTTTTTAGTTGAATAAAATTATGCGTAACGTGTAGAAATCGTGCACTATAAAACTTTTTACTCGAAGATTATCTCATATAGTGTTATAAGAACTTTTCTACGGTTGGTTATATAGGCAGCAACTACGAATTTTCATAATCAACATATAAATATTGAATCATGAGAGTCAAGTGGAGCAAGAAGAAAACATGAAAACAACAACACCATTCGTTAGTACCTTTTTAGACATAGGACATGAAACCTGTGTCTTTAATAATTTAGCATTCTGTCTCACAATTCTTGAATTTCTTTTGTTGCTTTCTATTTCCAAAAAATAAACATAACACTTTTGGCTTTGTCACTATAATGGTGACTTAGCAATACCTATGCAAATACTTTGTTTCCCTTAAATGTAGTGATATCCTATTTTTTTTTTCAGATGTATTTACAAAGTTCTAGCAAAGAGAAACCATTTACAAAACTGCAGTTTCTAAATGGTATTGTCAAGTCAACCTATCTCGTATTCAAAGAGCTTATTTAAAGAAAATAGCGTTCACTAAAAGTAAACACAATCAACAACTACAGGCTACGGAAAACTGTAGAAGTTTGTTCTTCGAGAGAATCTTTGAGACTATCAAACGAAAATATACTTGACATCAAAAGGTAACGGTATAATGAAATAACTGACCTAGTTCAGACTGAGTACAAAATATTGGTATTTGAGCAATTATTCTTGATATTTTTTTAATAAACTTATTTAACTTGCCTTGTACATAAGTATATTAGTTAGTGCGCAAATCTTGGAACTCAACAATGCCATATTTTGGTGTCAATAAACTGATATGATGATGGAGTAGGATAGTGGTCATAGGAACTTGGTGATAAAATAAAGCAACTGCATCGTGTTTGGGCTCTTTAGATCCATCTTTATAAGAGTAACGATATATTGAGATAAAACTGAAAAGTAAGAAATAAAACATAATAAAATAATGCTTAAAAGGCATGTACCGCGTAAAAAATATGTCTATTTCCTCGCCTCCGATTTCATTAGCACTACAAGCTTTCAAAGATAATTACTGTTAGAGAAAATTTTTGATGATAAGTACTCTAAATACTTAGAATTTAGTTATTTACGTTTAAGTGCGCACAGATAAAAACTTGAGCTTAAAAATATTTTTCTTTTATTTTTTTATTTTTTTTAATATATGATATGGACAGGCGTTAAATAAAATTTATTATCTTTCATCATGCTTCAAAATCTTTTATTAAAGTCTGGTGGGGTATAATGATGATTTGATCGACTACAACGGAAATTTCTTGAACACATCCAATAAATACTATTTTCAGTATGAGTAAATCCTAAAGGCTTGCAAGTGTATCTTAAACATCCATTCACTCAAGCCTACTTTCGTTGCTTCCATCTCAGAACTGCCCCTTGACGAATGCAACCAAAAGCTAATGCTTTTCTAGGACGTGAGTATAGCTTAGCTATAGTAGTGATGTGAACTAAATCATAGAATGTGAGCAAACATCGAGTCTTTCAATAAATACAAACGTTATCAACAATTTGACAGAATAGACAAATAGGTATTTTGGATAGTTTTATTTTAACAAACGTAATAGACGTTAAATTTATTGTATCACAAGAGTTATATTCAAATTTACAGAGTCCGATTTTCTTACGAAGTATCTTTATAATCACGTTATAAAGAGGAAAGATTTTATTACTTCAAAACTATTGTAATGATTTAAATTTTTTTATCACCTACGGGAAGCTACGTCATTAACGTAATATATTTACAAGATTTTACAAGGTTTTTGAAATACCTTAAATATAATTTGAAACTTGCAAAGTGTCGTCAAATTGTGCAACTGAATTTTAAAACAGTTATCTTCAACAGATGAAATTAAAATTGTTCATATTTAAGCATTTAAAGGATATATATATGGAAGAAAATTACAATAAAATATAAAATGTTTTTAATTAAAAGTAAAAACAAGCTTATTTCTTACATGCGAAAAAAAATAACATTGGAATAAATCTAACCTGTCATTTGCTTACATTAAAATAATATGTGTAAATACTCATCGCTATTATTTTTCTAAAACACAACCGATAGAAATTAAAAAAGTGTGCTGTTCATTATATTTAAGTATTGTTCGCATGCACCAATACTTTGTCAAGATGTTTATCACTCATACCCGGCACAGATAGACCCATCTCTATTTTTATATACGTACGAAATGACCCCGTTACGACGCGACGTGGCAGGAAAGCTCTTAGAAAAAGGTTTTTTACATTACAAAATATAAAAGGGAAATCTAGTTTCTTTAAGCATGCTGGTGAAATATACAACATTTAATTTAAAGTGAGCTTGAAAATCTAGCGATGATATTGTGGCGTTTCATATTATATATTTATGTTGTGGCTTCAATTGGTCGTCTGATATAGTTTCATTTTTATTTAAACACAGCAAAACTTTTTGTTTCTATTCTATTTTTTAATCGTTCTTTTTAATGTCTTTGTTAATATTCTCTTTGATTGCTTGTCAATAGTAACATTTACTGTACTCGTATTCATCTTAATACAACTTGGATTATTATTTTCCAAATTTATTCAATGAAAACAATTTATATTTTATCTGTGTATATTTATTCGTCCAAAATCAATTAAATTTATTTTCATAAAAAAAACTTACACTAAAATTTATAAAATACTTACATTATTAATTAAAATAAAACAAAATATTATCAGACATACAGCGACATTACCCATACAAATTTGACATTCATTAGAGCTTAAAGGCGTCATTAAACCTTAACGGACGTTTGTGCAACTGACCGTTAAGCTGTAAAACGCACAACATTAACCACGTGCAAGTATAGCTTACGCTCTGTACTAGCTACAAAATGCCATCCTATTGTTCGCTTTTGTTTTTTTGCAAAAATAATGATGTCTATTGAAAACAAGTAATTGTCACCTCTTCCCGATCGCCAGTGTTAGACTAACCACGACGCGAAGCGCACATCGTTCGTTCGCTCTATATGATTGTATGTATTCGTCTGCCCGTGCGCCACCTTCTGAAATCGGAATACTGGATGGATTTATCACAGCACACCCACCCACAATAGTTTCTTGCATCCCACTTATGCTGCACTTTTCTACTTTTTCATAATATGATAATATGCTTGCGAATAATATTTCACTAAATATACTTTTTTAAATTCAATATTTTATTAATCGTAAGTTCTTCTACGGACGTCCTAGTTTCTTATACGATACGCGTAGAAAGACACCAAGCATTGCTCCACCAAGCAAACTTTCCATTGGCCATTGGATGATCTTGAGCCTTCTTGTGCAACCCATAACCATCTTCAACCATGGTGTTCAAGTTTTCCAAGGTCTCAGCCATTACGATCGTATCATCGGCAAAGCAAAAGTATGTTAGGAACTCGTCATCCATGTTGATCGTATCCTTTCCAGTCTAGAAGCTTTGAAATGTCCCCCAACACAGCGGTAAATAGTTTCAGAAAAATAATATTCGCCTATCTCACGACTCGCGGCTGATGGATTTTCATATCTGGTTCTTTGATCGGATAAACATAGTGGCATCTCATTATATGCACTTACACATCTCGATATACAAAAATAGTCCTTGCATCTTCGAAAACAACTGCAATACTGCCTATGTTTTGATCAAATCAAAGGACTTCTCGTAGTCTACAAACGCTAAGCAAAGTTACAGATTTTCGGTTTTCTGTATAACTTCACGAAGAGTATAAATGTGATAAGAATGAATAACCAATGATATATAGTCTATAATTTACTCAAACCAAGTATGGATTAGGCGACGTTAAGGTCTGTAGAATAACTCCTTATTGTTCTTTAACGGAGAAATTAGGATCTTTTGAATTTGGTCGTACATCATGTGAAAACCGTTTTTTAAGTTTTTGGACATTACGCTGTAATTATAAATCAAGCGAACTAAAGATAAAGATACAATTATTAATTTTTCCTCTATTTTATTGAGAACTGCGATAAGAGCAGTATCGTTCTTCTATTGTTATTCAAATCCCTTCGCAAATGGTTCAATAAAAATACGACTGATTTGTTGAAATAAAAATTCTATTACATCGTTATCTTAATGGAATACAAAAACGATTTATCTTTCTTTGTCGCTGGCAAAATTCTGATAATTTTTCAGCGAGCAATTCAAGAAATCATTGAATACTAAATAAGCAACAAAAAAGTTGTCATTTTGTTAAAATAAAGTTCATTCTGTAACACATATTTCATAATATTCAGTTTCATCGATATTTCCGCCGAGAATCTTTTTCAGTAAATAGGTGAAAACAACCTTTTTTAAAGTTTTACTTTAGAACACAATTACACTTGATATACAAAACTCGATTAAAGATTCTATGGAAAATTCACTGCTTGCATTTTGGCGACAAACGATGTAATTTACGCACGTACCTTATGCAGCTGTTGTACCTGTACCATAGACAAGAGAGTAATTGGATTTGGTCAATTTGAAACTGTACATCACATGCCAAGGTGAATCTAAGCTTACCTAGAAGAGATTTTCACAAAGAAAAAATAATACTTACCTTAATTTTTTTAAGAAACATTGAAGTTGGGCTGAGGTTCTCTGTAGTTAATTAAATATTAACCCCCGAATTTCAAGATAATTATGATTTTTCACTTTTTTAAATTTGAAGTTGTTCCAATTTTTAAAAGATTTTATTTCATGCATTTTAGTGATATTTTGAGTTTTGGGGTAACAAACATCACGCATACTTAATGCAAATTTAAGACTTATATGGTTTTCTCATAGATACCATTGCCAGATCTAGACAATATTAACATGGGACCACACAGCAAACACAAGGTTTCAAGTAAAGAATCCGAATGATCAAAATCGGTCCGTCTAGTAAAAAGTTATGAGGTAACACACAAGAAAAAAAATACAGTCGAATTGAGAACCTGATTTTTTAAGTCGGTTAAAAATACATTAACGTGTCGTTGCTGGTTGTTATCGCATGTAGTTGCATACATATATTTCTGTCGCCGCACAACAAAACAAATAATTATGTATCTGTCTTTATACGTAATCTAGATATCCTACAAATATTATAAAAACGAAATTTTGTAGGTTTGGATGTTTTTTATTTGTTTATTAAGAATATTTTTCAGTATAGCATTGTGAATGCTAAATTGTTTAAATAAAATAATTATAACAAATTTTCACCTTTATTAAATAATTATCGTTAATGAAAATATAAGAAATATTTTTCAAATATTTAGGAACTTTAAATATTTTTTTAAATATTTCTTTCGGCTATTCGGGGATTGCCTGAACATTGGTGAGAACACGCCCTGTAGTAGCGAAAAAGTAAAGCAAAAGAAAAAATAGAGCAATTGCCCGGATTTCAAAAGGTAATGGGGTTCGAATCTCATCTCATGGCGCCAGGGACCAAGTGGATTTTTTAAGCATTTTTATTAAGAATGATTATTTTATACAATTTTTTGGTATTTGTAATTACAGCGCCGACAGAAATGCATCGTCTGTGAAAATTTCAACTGTTTATCTCCGGTTCATGATATACAGAACCAGACGGACAGATAGACGAAGAAACGGACAGTGGATTCTTAATAATAGGTTCCCATTGTTTACCCTTTGAGTATAGAACTCTAAAACGAATCTCATTGCAGAAAAACTCGCAAAATCATAATATTGCATTTTCATCGATAAACTAAATAATGTCGAGAAACAGTTAGTCTACAAATACATTTAATAGTGCGGCGCACAATACATGTTTAATATCTTCGAGTTACAGCGTTGTCACAAATTAAAATTAGAGACACAACATATTAAGATGACGGATAGAATGGTCATATTTAAATGTAACGTGATGGCGTATGTTTTTACGAAAATGATCGTATTTTTGACCTACTTATTGGTAATAGAAACAAGGAAAGAGCTAAAGCGATAGAACAACAAGAGTCGTGAAACTGAATCGTAAAACAAAACAACACAATAGCTCCCATTTACGTTATAACTACGAAACGGAGAAGTCTTATAACTAACTTTATCCGCATATAAAACAGTATAACAATATACCCGTGTACTCACATAAAATTGGCCCTATTCACTTATACTAACTGCTTATACTATGACGTAATTAGGCTGATAATTATAGGTAATAATATAAATACTCATGCCTATATTTTTTTATCTAATCTTTCAAATCTCGTGCGTGATAGATTAGATAAAGAAATTGCAGTCGGTTAACTGTTGAATTGATAAAAATGTATTAAGTGTCTAGTCCTATAAATATGAAAAGAAATAAAAATATGACTATTTATTTATTTTTCCTTTTAAAATACAAACGTGCTTTTCAATTAATCAACCTGTATGTGCCCTTCCATAAAATTAGTGCAAAATAATAACAATTGTCGTATATAGGACAATTTACTTTGCTCTCAAGATCAAATGGACTTTAATATCCCCTAAAACAAACACAGAGGTTTGTACAAACAGTATATCTGGATTGCCAACTGATATAAATATTTCAGTACCAAATTATATGACCGTTGTGGACGATACATAGAGTAATAAAAGTAACAAAGGAAATAGTATAACACTAAATATTGAAAAAGAAGGATACCGTTTCTCATGCTCATTTAGAAAAGAAATAAAATCATAAAATACACCCGTGACTTATAATTCAATGTAAGTTTGGTGGCAACCGGAGACTAGAAAGTGTGTAAATAAATGAGCACACATAATTGTTTAATCACATTGGCTACAAAAAACGAGCATAGTCCAAACATTCCAGCCTTATTTTCGGCGTGGAAGTCAATCAAGCACAATCCCAGCTTCCTGACGAGCAACATAGCGATGTGTGGGACGTTGTGTGATAACTCAACTGGAATTATTTCAGAAGTGAGCTTAAGTTTTGTTTATATTAATATTTAATTAACTCTATAAAGTTACTTCTTGACATTAATTAATAGAACTAAAGATGGCTACTTATATGAGCATAATTACATAAATGTTTGAGCTTCACTTGTTAGAAGATCCTAATAATTTAATCATGGATGCGGTGTAGGTTTATCTATTTATTTTTAATACAAGTTTGTGTTTTATACAGACATTTTAAGAAAATTAATAATGCCTTTTTGATGTCGGAAACGACAAGTATGGCAGCCCCCTTAGATATTTATTTTATATCATGAACCGTGACAGTTGGACAGTTAAAAAATTTACAAATGTTTTATATCTGGTGCCACTATTATAAAAAAAATAATAAGAGAACAAAGTAAAACCTTTTCAACTATATATTGAAAATAGTCAATAATCTACAACAATAGCAGCCTATTTTTAGTTACTAATAAGGTGGCTTGACCAAATGTGCGGCATACAATTCCCAAAAAAATTAGGTCACAATCTGCACCGTAAACAAACTTAATTGCTCAGGCCTAGCTGCCTCCTCCAGTGAAGGCTGGCTAGAAATAGAGCAACCTTTGTTTGCGACCTCTTGTCTGATTTATTGTTATCTGGAAGGAAGCTATTCACGATAAAAACTTTGGCGATGACGTCACTAAAGTGGGGGAAGATTGACTCTTCAGACGTACGTAGTAAAAAATAATATCTGCACATCAATAACTTCTTTAAACGCTATTTATTTATTCAAAGTAAAGTGACAATGATTTCAAAAAATAATATAGAGTAATTAGACTAGATAATTATAATATTAGTATTAATATTAATAATATTAATAATAAAATTAGTGTACACAGCATAATTTGCTAACGATTTTTCAGAGGACGGTCTATACAATCGTAGCAATAAAAAATTTTATTTAGGTCATAAATACTGTAAACTTAACTATTAAAACAGACTTCACTTCTGTGGCACATGCCTGCCTGTGGATGGAATTTATTCAAATCGAATAAGAGAATGGATCATATCCCAGAACGTGTGCCCAGTGCGGATTAGAGGTTATTAACGACTGTAGATGCAGCCGGGATCGACGGCTTATGATAAACGTCAATTTTATCAGCACTCACGCACCGGTCGCATGACACGAACCATTTTCCATATCTTTATATGAATTTCTATAGTACTCCGTCCACTTTCTACTTCGTCCACACCGTAATCCCGTAAAATATGAGCAATGAATGCTGATGACGTCATAAGGATTTCTTCGATAGAGCTACTAAAAAAGTAACCATTAGTCAAGGATAACACTGGTCAACACTCAAAAATTTTGCAGTGTTTTTGGTTTAATTTAGTGTACTGGTTATAAATATTACATAGTTTTTCGTTTTTTGCTAGCAGCTTTAATTTTAAATTTATAGCCAGCTTAAAAAATATCCCAAAATGTACCTTACGAAATACTAAGTAGCTCTAGTCGAGTTGGCAAGCAATAAAAACAAAAAGTTAGACAGTAGTTCGATACTCAAATAGTCAAAAGGTCAACGAGTGTTTGACCTTTGTTAAGGCAGTTTATTGATTTAGTCTACGGGGTCTAAAGTGAATCTGATGTGACTCGTGTCATGACCATTGATAGGAATAAACTTACAATTTTTCCATAATTTTGAAAGTAATCGGGAGCTGTTTTATATCTCTGCTACTTGTAGTTGTACTTTTAGCTTAGCTTAGCACGGTTTGTATTCTGAGATTATACAAAACAATTAATTTAAAAAATGCAGTTTTAGTGTAAAAATGCAATAACAGAGATGAATAAGGAAGCAAAATAGTACCATCAGAAATAGTATGTCCACATAAATTATAATGAATGGCACATTGCCAGTGTTATTATCTGTGGCTCGTGTAACAAACTCAACTGTGGCCATAAAGTTTCATACGACGTCACGCTTATAATTAATTCTGTGGCAGAAAATTTTTGGTGCAATTCTGTGAATTTCATAGGAGACCGTTTAAGTTATTTTTTATATCTAGGTATGTATAATATTGTCAAAGAAACTCCTGTGTTTTCTGTTTTCTTAAATATTAACAGTAACAGTAGTATTGGAAGATGTAATTCTGATAATATTACTTTTTTCTGTAGAAGTTTAGCAGGCGAGTTCGTGCTATTCATGCCTGCTTATTAAACACCAGCTAATATTTACAATAAAAAAAACAACCTTGACCTTACACACGAAATATTGTTTTTTTCTAAAGATCATTATAAATACATTATACACACAGTATTATCAGGTTCTGAATTCTCAAATGGAATTATACGTGAAGTAGAAAGTTAGAAGTAGTAGTTATTCCAAAAAATAACACAAAAATTAATAGTCGCTCCATAATATATATCAAATCTGTTTGAATTTTGATAATACAAAGAATTAACTGTTTTTCCGCAACTACGCCGACGTAAACTATCTCGTATGCGTATAAAGTATCTTCCTGTAGGTGAAAGAATTTTTAAAATCAATCCAGTAGGTTTGGAGCTAATTGGATACAAACAAACAATCAAATCTTTTATCATTTTGGTATAAGTATAGATGGTACAAGGTTATTTACTGAGTAACATATTAAGAGTAGCCAGCTATATTTATGATATTACGGATCAACATCAATATTATTTATATATATGAGTATACGACTTTTTTATATGTACATAATTTTCATGTAAAATGCACATTAAAACGTTAAAAAACATTTAAGAAAAAAGAAACAAAGAATATTTGGGAATAAATTCATCTGAATTACGAAAACGGACAAAAATTACGATCGCTTAAAATGAACTCACAAAGTTTATTCAGATTTATACTGAAATTTGGCGCAATGTTGTTTCAGTATATTTTCAATATAAATATTAATGAAAGTCTTCTGTCAAAGCTATTTTTATTTGAGTACGCAAGTTTGATTGGTTAGAAAATAAACAAGAACTTTCATAACTCTTAATTTTCTTATCCTGTTGTTTATTTTTTTATAGGATTTTTTGAAGCATTAAAATAATTTTCAGATTTCTCTTATATAGTTGTTTTTAATAGTCATACGCGTTTTAATGATTAACGATAAGTTGAGTAATTGGAAATAAATACATTTTCGAAGCCTGCAAATATTCCTAGTAGTTTGCTTTTGCATAGAGCCTCCCTTGATAAATGATATAATTATATTTACATCATTAATTTTCAAAACGGAAAACTGACTTTTACTGTCACTATGTTAACATAATTAATTCAACCACCGTTACTTAGAACAGCTTACAAAAATAACATCAGATATAGACAGTATGTCTAAACAAATCTTTTCTACTCTTGCACAGCTTCAAAAAAGACAGTTACGTTAGCGCAATGAAGATAAGAAACTTTGTTAATTAAATGTGACATTGACAACCGCAAAACGTTCTTGATAATGTAACATTTTACGTACGGCGTGTCTACAAAGCGCCATGTAATTTGAACGGGCCTTGTCATGTTGTCACCCGTGAAGATTACAACTCGCTAAAAATGTAAGCATAATTTTTATTTTATGGCACCTTTTTATACTTACAAATAAATTGGTCGGGAAATAAAAATTTTACGGGAAAGCTTTCTTTATAAAAATATTTAAAATAATTAAGTGTTAATTAACTAAAAAAATAAACATAAAATAGATATGTCTAAACTACTCTAAATAAAAAAGCAGTTCCTTTTTTATAGGAATCGTCGTAAAATTGTGAGCAGCAGGCAGCTTAAAAGCATAAATATGTATTGCACTATTATCTGCTGTTTCTAAGTTTATCTACGTCGGTAATATTACCCTGGTGGCACAGAGAAAATTTGCAGCAGATGAGAAAGTTCTCACAGCCAATCTAGAGAGACTAAATGTATTTTCAGAACTAGTGACTGATATGTAAAAATGAAGTGTCTGCTTTCACTTAAATAACTAGTTAGCTTATTATCGGTAATGTAACTCAGGTGAGAAGCTTTGAAATATAACCCCTTACCTAAATACCTAGGAGTTACACTGAAAAGATTATAATTCTACAGCGAAAATCTCGGCAAACTCTCCTTAATGAAGATTGGAATAAGAATCAACATCTTGCAAAAGCTCTGGTACGACCTGGGGTGCTTCTGCAGATTACCTACGCACTACTGGCACTGCGTTAGTGTACTCCGCCGCGAAATGTTCCTCTCTGGTTTAGTTAAACAGTTCACATACAAAGGATGGATACTAGGTTGCACGACGCCATGTAATGTATATCTGGAACAATCAAGTCTGCCCCTCGACTCTGATCGTCTGTATTGATATACAGCTCCTCTATATCTGCTCCAAAAAATAGCAGCCTTACCACCACCTATGTTGAATTGTTCCCTCCACTGTCAGTCAGTCTCAAGTCCCGTTACGCCTCTTGCATCTCAGCCCAGAGGCTTTCTGACTTTGATATGAATACCTGATGGAAATGGGAATGGGGCACGGAAGCGGACGGAATATTTGCCCAAGTCGCAAACTCAACGACCAAACCTAAGCGCATCAATTTACCTTGTAAGCTTTGGTGCTAGTTAAACAGGCTTAGATCATGACATGGTTGATGTAACTTCTTTCGGCATAAGTGGAGATAACGAGATTTTGATTTCCGCGATTGCGACGAAGAGGCTGAAATCATGGATCACATTATAATATAGCAATGCCCAATCCATTCATATCCAATACCCATAGAAGATATTTACAATCTTATTCAAGACTTAGCTAATTGATTCAGAAAGCTAAATGTGGACTTATAATAACTATTTAATAAATATTGTGTATATATTCGCCTATGTGGTTAAATAGATAAATAATCTATCAGTTACTCAATCAGTCTCGACTTGGTAACCAGAACACCGCAGTATCATCTGAATCTGAAAGATAACTCGTCATTTCCTTACAGCAGAAACTGCAATGAATAGAATATCGATCATTAGTGTAGTTATCCTTTGTATTTTACATTTTATAGTTTTTTGTGATGGGGGCTTTTCGTATAGCGCAACTTTAGATTATTATTGTTTGGAATATGATTACTACATTTATCTTATAAATAACTCATATGGCAATTGATACAGTAATATTTTCACAAATCTGAAACATGATACATCATACGCCTTGTTTGTAATAACTATATTGATTGTGACTTAATTTTTGCCAAGATACTTATATAAGTTCATAAAGCTAAAAGCATCTCTAAAGCGACCTGATTTTCAAGTTCGTACCACTTTCCTTAAAGTCGGGAGATCAATATTAATTAATAAATTACAAACAAGCTCATAATCTCCGCCAGACTTCAAGGAGATGTTTCTTGAATTAGTTGACCGTCATTTTAATCATTAATTACAAGTATCACTTAGGGCCGGTTTTTCCATCCGTAGTCAAATGTCATTTCACCATTTGTTAACTTGATTGTATTAAACGGGTGTGAAATTAACACGATAGATTGTTAATTAGGTTTTTCACCCACTTATATTTCCCGAACTTTCGACCGGGTTACACCGGCCGTGGTCACGGGATGACAGTTGCTGCTTTTACAATGCCGCTAGACCAGTGCACTTCATATTGAAAACCAACAATCAGTTTGTAATTTTGTTTGTGCGATCCATTTTGTTAAAGAACGAGTTTCGAGGTATGACTAAAGCATTCCTGTACTTTTCAACTTCCGCTTGCGATCTATTATTCACAAGATATGAAGTCCGTCCATATCTATAAAAGCAAATAAGGAACAAGAACAATGAGCTCTTTCTATTCACAGAAATATAGGTATCACTCTCACTCAAAATATTCAATATTTTCATCAAACAATAACACGACACATCAGATTTTTTGTCGAATCTATTTCAGCGTTGTACCTTGGCGGACGTCCAAAGAATCGTGTGTCGTATGTCGCATCGTTATTATAAATAAGATGTCTCCGACCCTAACCTTGGTGGGATCTTGGATCCATCGGATTATTTGAACACCGTGTAATTTGTGAAGACAGAAAGACATACTAGAATAGTATACAGAACTTCCCGAAGTTACCGGAAATGTAGAATTTGTAAAATATTTATTTACTTACTAGCATTCCCCCAGCGGTTTCGCTCATGTGACCTTTATTATAAAATATCTCAGTATACAGACATTGGGAAGCGACTTTTTTTATACAATGTACTTATATAGATAATATACGGATCTTCGAAAATTCTAAAAGATTGAATACTCAAATATTTATGAAGCATCGCTTTGATCAATTCGAAATCATTAAATTACAGACATCCGTTTGGGTAGTAATCACAAAAAAAAAACGAAACTTACTAGATCAATTTGAATACTTGTATGGCTTCATCTACATATTTTTAATAATTTGTTATCTTAGTGAGATGCGTTTTTGTCGTTCCAAAAATATTAAAATGAAAAGGGATGGAAATGTTCGTTATATAATTCGATCAATAAATTGGAATTAAATTAAACAAAACTAAATAATAATAATGCTATACATTTTATAAAAAAAAAACACTATTTAATTAATGTAATAAGGACTTAACTAAAAAGATTCTATAGCTTATGATCTGCAATGTATTATGTTCAAACTTACTTCTCTATACAAATCAATTAAACTAATCATGCAAAATGAAAATAAAACTTGGTTTAGTCGTTACGAAAAGATCTACCAATAGTATCATGAATTTCAAAACCATCACCTTTGACAACTCTATTAATAATTATAAAAAAACTTAAGAGTTTCATAATTTTTGTATCGGTTGTGATTATTAAGTATCAGCCATTTAGATCGAAAATATTTGTAACAATACAAAATTTGTTCTTAATACTGCAAATAGTAAAATACGAGTAGTAAACAAACCTTTTTATAATTTCTCGACGTCCGTTTATGTATCATTCTGAATGTGGTTGGTTATATGTTTGTTGGTCGGTATTGCATTTAATTTTTAAAGTAAAAATATAAATTTAGAATAGTAAAAATATAAATTTATATATTGGAATTTACTTTCTTCATGAGAACTCCTAGAGGATAAAAAATATTGGGAATCAACGAATATAAAAAAAAGAAAAATAAATCTTAAAGACAAAGTATTAATTTATTTATTTTATGTTTTATAGTTCTTAAAAAAACTATCACTTAACCGTTTATTAATCTAAAGTGAATGATCACATTGTTTTGTTAATAGTATGAACGTGTTGCATCCATACGAGGGTCAAACTGAAAGTTCTTAGAAAATCAAAAACTGATTACATTAGCCAGTTATTAGTTTTATTATATCTTTTCAAAATATTGTCCATTCACGTCAATACACCGCTGCATGCGATGGAACCACTGGGAAAAGCACTTTGCCCACTCGTCCTTAGGGGTCTTTTCAATGGCATCGCGATACGCAGCCACCGCTTCTTCAGCATTCATAAACCGCTTTCCTTTAAGTTTTTCTTTAATTTTTGGAAATAAATAAAAATCACAAGGTGCGAGGTCGGGGCTATACGGCGGGTGACCCAGTAATTCAACGTTTGATGTCGCCAAATAGTCGATCGTTCGCTTGGCGGTGTGCGACGAGGCGTTGTCGTGGTGAAGGAGGATCCTACTGCGAGGTCGTTTCTCTCGAACTTTTTCCAAGACAAGGGGCAAACAATTGGTAGTGTACCATTCTGCAGAAACTGTTTTTTGATCCTCTAACACAATTGTTGCAAAATGATCTATCCTTCCAAAGAACGAGGCCACCATTTTTTTTCCCGCACTTCGATCTCTCTTCACTTTAGTTGGCAACTCCTCGAAAGGAAACACCCACTGAGCAGATTGTCTTTTGGTTTTAGGATCATAACAGTAAATCCAGCTTTCGTCACCTGTTAGTATGTCGAACACAGCATTTGAGTCACCTCCGTTAAATCTTTCAATCATTTTACGACACCAATCCACACGATGGAGTTTTTGAGCCTCAGTCAAATTATGAGGTATCCACCGGGCGCAAAGCTTCCTGACCGCTAAATGTTCGTGGAGGATTTTGTGCACTTGACTCATACCGATGCCTAAGCTTGTCCGAATCTGTTGATAGGTCACTCTTTTGTCAGTCTCTATCATACGCCGCACAACACAGATGTTATCTTCAGTCGTCGCCGTAGAAGGCCGTCCCTCACGTAAATCATCAGTGAGATTAGTGCGACCACGTTTAAACTCATTAAACCAGTTGTAAACAATCGCACGAGATGGGGCTTCATCGTGAAAGGCCAATCGTAGTCTATCATAACTTTCTTGTTGACTTAAATGACATCGAAAGTCATAAAAAATCATTGCACGAAAATTTTCTCGTGTTAAATTCATGATGACGTGACACAGACAATTTTCAATTTGCCGCCAAATCGTAAAACAAATGACAAATGAATGAAATATATACTCAGTAATATTGGCAAAGAGTTATATTTTCAAATTTTAGAATTATTTTTTTATTATATTGTTTATAAGTGGCCAGTTCTAAGAACTTTCAGTTTGACCCTCGTATTTATTTTTATAACTCACTCATCATAACAATGTCTGTTTGTTATCACTCGACGGTCGCTAATTTGGTGTATCTTCCGGTTATTAGATAACATTTGGCTGACCGCTATTTTTATTCTGATATATAACAATATGAGTCAACATTAAAATGATATATTTTTTATTAATACGAATCAGGACTTTTTACAGTATGTCTTTCAATATTATTATCATCAGCCATTTATAACTTCCCATTGCAGGGGTCTTCCTTATGGATGGTTGAGGATGGGCCATAACCCTCCAAGCCGGCCCAATGCGGATTGGAGGGTATTAATGATTGCAAATGCAGCTGGAACCAACGGCTCAACGTGCCTTCCGAAGCACGAAGTAGCTCGACGTTATAATTTTTTGGCTCATGTCGTGACCGACCCTTGCGAAAGATAGCTTAACATGAACTATGTGAAAAGTGATTATCAACAATGACCACGGGCCGCGGCTCACCAAAGTAGATCAACCATGCTTTGACACAACCCTTGGGGTAAGTAACCCTCTGGAGCCAAATTCTACTAAATAAATTTTGTTTAAATTGAATTGAAAACGAAACGAAACTGAATGAAACCGCTTTTGGGGTATTTTTACTTTAACATCTAGATATGCACTTCCTAATGTAGCTTATACTCAGTTGTTTCGTTCGTATTTTAAAACTTTAGAATAAAAACGTAGTTTCATCATTTAGATATGATAAAAAAAATGATAATTATTATTCGACTCTCATTGAATTAATAGGTTCATTTATTTTATCCTGGTAACACTTATGACAGCTGTTTATGGTTCGGGTGTAATTCGGCTTGGTTTTAGTTTAGCGAATATGCGTTTGATAAATTGACGTTAATAGAATACAAATTTACAGCAACAATCGAAACGGAATATATTATAGAAACGCTATTCATGATCGATCGTTATAAATTAGTGGAATTGGCCTCCTGATTTTTAATCGATGCTTACATATATATATTGGCTAATTGAAAAATTGTGAAAAAGAAGTGTGACAGATCTACATAAAAAAAAGAGACGTTTGCGATGAGTAACATACATTTTTATTCATGACACGTTTATGTAATGTTAAGTATTCATAACCCCTCTTTTGGATTGTCAATTGCTATAATTTCATTTACCACTTCTCGTACTGAGTCACATTACATTTCAGATACATTACAGGATCCGTGGTCACGCTTTCATTAAACGTGTTGTATGCGCGGAACGTATAATTTATTTTAGCTTCAATTTATCGATGCTTTACGCAACGGAGGTCGTAACTCCATACGAGGAACGCAAAAAAAAAGCAGTAAAATTGTATACCATACAAAACCACACATTTAAACGATTATTTGCAAAATGGCTATCTCATCTATTTTAAATGAAAATTGCGTTATATTTGCGAACCTACTTTTTATAATAGGTTTTATTATTAATGTCTCGTTTGTAGGACAAAGACGAAAGAGATAATGATGTATTTCAAAAGCAGGGAGAACTTTGTAATGACATTTTTCAAAGTAAGACATTTTAGAGAAATACTAAAAGTAACATTAAACAGAAAGGGCAGAGAGAAGATAATTGACACATAAATGGTCCAAAACATGGACTCTTTAACATACGGGTGTAATTTCGAATTCTACTAGCGGATGATTTGTATTTGATAATTTTCAACTTAACGTTGCTATTCCAAATATGAATATTGATTTACTGAAAGTTTATGACATTAAGCCAAACTTTGTAGATATACCTACAAAGTTTGTCTGTAAGTCATAAACTTTCAGTTGTAGGAATTTCTTAATATTAATATGCATTATCATTTCTAAGTTAAACTTGGATGATATATAATGAAACAGTAAGATTATAATCGCGTCAGCAAACTGCGGTATAGAAGTACAATAGGAAACAATATGCAATTAGTTATGCACCGCTTCCCATTTTAAACATACGTACTTATACACAATTAACACATAAAATAGCCAATGTTTGTTTGTTGTGCACTTTATGCAGTTGTTTTATAGTTTGTATTTGTTTGGCTGGTGTAATTACTGATAATGATGGTAGTTGCAGCAGTAATGGGACCTGGAAGGACACTTGAAATGATTTAATGAGGTGACGATTGTTAATAAGCAAGTGTGTAGCACCGAATAAGTGGCGTATGTTTTGATGACATACATATTTTCAAATGAAATGGTTGAGTTATTGTTTGGACGAGGAGTTATTACACACCAAATGCGAGCCCCAAAAATAACTTAGTATTTTTAGGGTTTTACCCAAAGGATAAAAAGGAAACCCTATTACTAAAACTTCGCTATATGACCGATAGAAGTTCTCTTATCAAGCTGAATCTCATGAACCGTGAAAGTTAGACAGTTGAAATATTCACAGATGATGTATTTCTGTTGCCGCTTTAACAACATATACTAAAAACCGGAATAAAATAAATATTTAAGGGGTTTCCCATACAATAAACTGATTAATTTGTTTGCTTTTGTTCGATATTGATAAGTATTTAAACTTATTTATAAAGTAACAATAATTTCGCATTTATAAGCATGAATATGGTTTCGTGCGCGAGGCCGACTAGCACTTGGGCGGTTTTTAATTTTAAATATTACAATTATAGTACGAGTATATTTCTACAATATTTATATATCTCAAAATCTACCTAAGTAGATAATATTTAGGTACTTTGATTATCTAATTTATATAAACAGATTATTACAGTTTTGAATACTTTTCGTTTTATAACCTATACTATAATGGTTATAGAGAAGGCAATATATATTCGGTCATGAAAATGGGTGTTTGAAAAACTTCTCCATGCTTCAGTTAGCATGTTTTGTTGGTAACTGTTGCTCTCCAATCGTAAACGCTTATAAATCCGCACTGGATCAATCAACAATTAATTTTATTAGGCTACTGATTTTGCTAACGTAAATTATAGGTAAAAGCTATTTATAATCTTATACGAATTAGGTCCTTAGAATTTAAACTTAAGATATTTTTCAATTTTTATATGGGTATGATTACGATCTAGTAGATTGTAAGCAATACATTGTACAAAAGACAATCTTAAGGTTGAGCCTCAACCATAAATAATGTCCTATATAAAATTTATATAGTGTTAATTCCCTTCATAGATCTTATATTTAATACCTTATGTTGAGGCTATAAATAGTCAAATCTAAGTGGTAGTAGTTGGACTAAGTGGGTCTTATATTGTATTTCCATTGTATGACAAGTTATCAACCTGTCCACCATTAGAGGCAACAAATTATGACAAAGTACTCAAGTGAAATTTCTAGAATTAGTAGTTTGAAATAAAATGTATTTATACTTAAGTATTATCTTGAATAAATGTATTATATGCATATGTTTAATCCACCTATAGAAAATGATGTAGATAAGTCAAGACTTTTCCACGGACGAATAGCCAAAAATTTTTTTTTTCTCGTTGTCTCGAATTTCAATAAATTTTAAGTAATATGTATTTAATATTTTAAAAGTTTCAGCTAAACTTAGAAATACAATATCCTTGCACAATTCTGTTTCTTATCGTATAACATCATATTACATAATGTTTCAAATAAAAAAATGTAAATAGAATATTGTTAATGAAAATTGCTTAAAAAACCACTTTGTCCCTGGCAGTCTGAAATGGGAATCGAACTCATGACCTTTCGCAATCGGGCGACTGCTCTAACCACTGAGCTTCCCAGGACCTAACAGGACTGACGAATTTTTCAAGCACTTGTTGTTTTTTCGCAACTACAGAGCGTATTTTCATCGATTTTCAAGTAATCCACCCAAACAGCCGAAAGAAATATTTTAAATATGCAAAATTGATCAAATATAATTATGTATATAAAAAGATAAAAAATATTCTACGTATAAAATTATATACTGATATATAGCATAACAATCTCCGAGGAACATAAATTAATATGCAAACCTCATAGAAAGGAAGTTGTGATACACTGGCTGTTAGATGGGTGAATAAATTATAAGGCACTTACTTATTCATAAAATTATTGTTTTGTGTGAAGATTGAACGAATTGTTAGTGTTATATTAACGAAACAAAAAAAATGCCAGTGATTTTTCAAAGTCATCGGAAGAACCAAATACCTAAATTAACCTAACCCTAACTTAAAATTGGTGTTTTCTGGCCCATTCGTAGTCATAGCAGAGTTACCAAAGACTTTAAATAGCTAGGTCAATATCACAATTTATATTAAAATTTTATTTTTTCTTTGCTTGAAAATTATCATCAATGTTCGGTGACCTTTCACATCTATAGTAAATATTGCAACAAAAGATTTTAAACTTATAACACTATTCATATACATAGTAGCCAATTGCCATTGTCGATATTATAAGCTAATAACATTACAATTATTAGAAATATAATATATACGACAAAAGATCACACAAGAAGACTCGAGTCCTTAGTCTCAAAAGACGCCTCGACTTATAATGTTACTCCAGATTTGATTAAATTTACGATGTAAAAACAAGCTTGATTCAATAAAACTTAAAATATTACTGACACAACTAATTTAGAATACACAAATAGGATCAACCTCGTTACAAAATTGTATGTAAATTACCAAAATTGCTTGACACGCTCTCAAAACAGCCATCAGCCTGGCAAGAAACATTGAAGATGAGGGTTGTCAATGGTGTATTTGAATAAAAAAAAACCTTTTTGCTCAAGACGAATATACTATTTAATACCTTGTAAATACAAAATATTAGTAGATTTTATAACACAAATATGAATAAATCAGCCTGTCATAAATGTCGTAATGAACAAGGGAATTATTTACATAATGCTCTTTTATGCTAAAAAAGTAAATACAACATTATTTCTCATTCTGATATTTCATCTTAAGAGTGTTGCTTGCTACCTATTAGATCCATATAATACGTGGAAAACCAATGAAAGATATCAAAAATACTAATTAGAATTATATTTTAGCCGTCTTGTTAAAAAATTCCACCATAGTGGTCATATTATTGTACGGTCCTTTCAAATCTTTTCTAGGATTCTTTCCATAATCATTCTCATTATTTTTTTTTTGGTGTTAAATTTAAGTTCTGTTTGTACTAAAAAAGTTAGTGAAGGATTTTTTTATTCTTCATTGATGCTAATTATGATATTATTCATTCTCATCCAAACTCTCCTTAAATGGTTCTATTTCCAATTTTAATTTTTGGAAAGCTCTATTCAGTTTTCCAGAATATAAAAAATAAGTCTAATAAAATCATCAGCGATAATTTTAAATACATTCGTCTTCCTGACGGCAACCCTAGCTATGAGTAAATTTGTTAAGCGTTGCCAAAGTCTTACAAAACGAGGCTCACTAAAATTTGTAACTATACGAGCGATCATTTCCGTTGTTTATATAAATGTCGTTTAATTATATTCTCGGGTTTATCAACATCTGCGTTTGTTTTTATTACAAGGATATCATTTGTTCTTGAGTGAATGTAGTCAACGTCATAGTAGTAGTACAGTAAATTGAAGTGTTGGTATAGTGGAGGGTTTAAGTTACCAGATTTCACTTCGAGCTCGCACCAAAGTGCGACGCAGCTGTAATGATTCGAGTGATTTAGCTGCAATATAGACATTACGAAAAAAATTTAGTCGGTTTAATATAAGAATCTTATATTATAGATTCTTAACTCTAGATGGTCTTAGAAATTAATGGAATATTATGAATACGGTATACATAATAAAATAAAATATTTCTGTACTTATAATGAACTCGATAATAGTATAGAGTAGATTGGGATCTGGATAATATCTATTATCAAATCAAACTGATAAGTATTGGTGAAGAGTTTAGCGCATTCGCTCTGCGATGTTAAGCAGCTTTCACAAGGGCCTGTCGATAAATGGGTGACCAAAACTATATTATTTCTCCGCCGTTAAGTTATTGGCTCCGAATGTAATGTTAAATAGTCTTTAACTTTGTTTATAGATAGAGGTGATCCATTGCGTTAGTTACTTTTCTTCTAGTGGAGCAGAATTTTAATACGTTCATATATATACTACTAATATATTTTATATACTAATAATATATTTTAGATTTTTTTTTCTATTACAAATTCAGCTATGTAGATTGATACAGATGGCTTTCTATTGTTCACACTCAAGTTGCAAATTAAAATATTACTCTTAATGATTGTCATATTATTTACTTATATTTAATGTAAAGGTAATACTTTTCAAGTGAATTTTATAAAATTTATCATGCTAACACAATAGATATAATACACAAGCTCATCAAACTGAGCAACAGTGTGTCTTAATCGATATTAGGTTCGCATAAACAATATATATACAGTGAATTATTTAATTACATCATAGTTAAAGTCGTGACCGCATTATTTATAGATAATTATCTTTCGATTTATAGTATAATGACGATGGAACCATCAATAAAAAGAGACATTGTCAATATGATTAGATAAGCAAACCCATTTTAGGCAGTTATAATGGTAGCGGCCTATATTGATCTCAAAGAATATACACACAATTTTGCCTTTATAACAGGAACTGCTGCTATATTATATCTATAAACTCTTATATTAATCGTGGGTTGCGTTACACTCATACAAGCTCTTTAGCTACTTAATTTGGGATCTATGTAAGCAATGCATGTGATTGCCTACAATTGTTAGCCATTTTTCTTATTATTTAATTAGGGTTGGCGTAATATCTATTCTTCTTCCGTACGTTTTGGTCAGCCGTCATCTCAACATTTACTCCGCATATCATCTTTCACACATTCTATCATCTTTCTTCGGTCTTCCTTTCCTTACATTTCTTTACAATTCATGCTCATAACCTTAACGTTACATGTAAATCATCTTTCTTCATCAAATGTCCAATATAATCTGTAGCTTCCTTTTTTTTCTGTAATTGGCGCTACTTTCAAATTTTCTATAATGTACTTACTTATTCTTTATTTTGTCTATTCTCATGATAATGTCTTACATTTATGATTTATTTTATATATAGCATAGTAAATACAAAATAAATAAAATATAACATTACTTTATTTGCAAACCTTGTATTAAAATGTCAAATCTTATTGACTTTAAAAGAAATTTATAGAAATGTCACATTAATTTTTGTATGATCACATGCAAATATAATGATTATGTGAAACCTGTTATTGGCTTTAATGTTTACCTTGTTATAACCTATATTATTATTTTATACGCTGTGGGTTGCAATAATAAATAAATAAATAAACAAATATATTATTTGTGTATAACTTCCGTCAATTTATCGGACACAATAATATTAATTATTTCCAATCTGACTAATCTATTAAGGCACAACTAAAACCAATGATTGGATCAAAACTACCCAGTAGCGTAGTGTATAAGCGCCGCGGCCCGTGATAGTATTTGTTAAGCAACTTCCGTAAGGGACCACGAGATGCGACCAAAAAATTATTTTCTCGAACTACTACATGCTTCAGAAGGCACATTAAATCCTTGGTCCCAGTTTGTATTTGCAGACGTTAATACTTCCCAATTTGCATTAGGCCAGTATGGATTTTCTTACTCATCCTCAATGAAAGTCTGAGCCACTGCAACGAAGAAGTAAAAAGGCTGATGATAATGTATTATTATGGCATAGCAGTGTGTTAAGAAAGAATATTGAATAATTCAAACTCATATTGATTTCTTTTATTTTCAGGCGCTTATAAATGATTAAATTTATAATTTAAACTCCTTAAATATTCAACAGGCGTTTGAAAATCATAACAATCACCACGAGCGAAATCGATGACAGATAGATATTATTTTTGTAAATGTCATAAGTAAAAATAAATATTCACCAATTTTACAGACAGAATTACTAAATTGACAGAATAACTATTCCTTTGCATAAAGAAAAACAAAAGGCGAAACAAAATGGCGGCGTAGACATCATTGTTCCCGCCATAATAATTAAAACGTGCAAATTGTACGCTTTGTGCTCGAATTGTATCACGTATTGTGTTGAGTTTAAATTGTACTATGTTCGCGACTAACGATCGTTGAGTTAATTATCTATATGACTCTAAACAAAGATGGTCAGGATTTCAAATGTTCGTTAGGGAAATTGGTGGGGATTAAATAGCTTTGTGGTTTGTTTGATTAGCATGTAATCATTGCTTCCACACGAACAAAATTACATCTTGATTAGTTTGTGTTCTTTCGTTGGCTTCCATACAGATTAGTATGGAAGCCAACGAAAGATGTCTCGTGAGAATTGACTAAAGAAACAGTAAAAGATTTTTGATACATGGTTTATGAGATGTAAGTCAAGATAGTCTTCCTATTGTTGCTGAAGTGGAATAAAAGAAAAATATAAGAGTCCCATCAGTTGCTTGTCATTTCTCTTAATAGTACTCTTAATGCTAGAAAATATTATATTTATCCCTTGTGTATCACATCTTCTCTGCCAATGAGACAGACAGGAATAGGCGAAGATGTATTGGGTCAGAAGAACCGGTTTTGGCCACTGCCCACTTTTTGGTCATTTGGAACTTCAAAGCGTTTTAACTAAAATATTGGCAAACATATTAGTTTAATGTACACGACTTTTAAAATGTTACGTTACAATAAAACAAACAGTGTTAACAGCCTTATGTACTAAAGTTAACTTTTTAGTAACTCTCATAATAACCAAAATTGTCGCCAGCCCTATATAGGAAAAGAAGCGCAAAAAATATTTTTGGTCAAAAACTCCCCGTTGCACATACGTCCATTAAAACTGTCATTAGTTTATAACGATAAAATTGACAAATTCAAATTCAAGTATATTAAATTACATAATTAGAGTTCAAAGTCGTCATTAAACCTTCATGGACGTTTGTACAACCTTCGTAGACGTGTGTACAGCAGTTACGATTTATATTTTTTTATCATAAAATATCTTTACGGGAACAATATAAATTACGGCGGTGTGGTGGTTTACTCGGGCTACGATTGTGGAGATAAAGCGACCTTCCCTAGAGCCGATCTTTATTTCCGATTCCCACAACAAAAGATCCTACCTTACATAACGTCACCTTTTCCTAACAGATACTCTTTTGATGTCTAACAAAGTAGCATGCCATTTGTAAACAAACTCTCATGTGACCTCACATATTTGGCAGTGTATTCGTATTCATTATAAAACTGACGAAACGATTAATATTAATAAACTGAATTAATAAACTGAAGCTAAATAGCACATTAATATCTAACTACTTTTCAACAATATTAATGGTTACTTAACTATGTTAATAACTAATATATCGTACTGTTTTCCATCAAATGAACTGTTCTGATTCTGATGTAAATGGAAAAATAAAACATTTAAAAGCAATATAAACTGAATTTAATTGAAGACATTCAAAAATATATTATGAAGTTCAATTCTCGTCTTATATTAAATAATATTTTAGCACTTGTAAGAAAAAAATTATCAGTGTTATTAATAAACAAGGTTTAGCGTTGGAGTAAATTTACGCTGAGACTGCACTAAGTATTGGTCAAAATTTATATTATTAAAAAGAGACGTAGCAAAACAAACTAATCCGAGGTTCTACGGGAGTAATATGTAGTAAGTTTGCTTATTCTCTATATAATATAAATTTGGACTAATGCTTAAATTTCAATTTCAGCGTGAATTTACTCTGACGCTTAACCTTGTTTGTTGATAGCACTGTACTTTAGCGTCGGAGTAAATGATTGAGGGTATCAAATAAACGAAACTGGAAATGTACACCTAATCTTTTATTCAAAGAAACATATGTGATCTTCCATTTTCTTTTTTTTATGTATATTAAATGAAGCCATAACACAAACACAATTGATCTATAATTCTGGTTTTAACAAAGAAAAACATTTGTTTTCCATTCCGAAATGCTCCCACTTGCTATTGTAATAGGTGTTGTATTCGCATAACGATTGGCATTTTTAATAATAGCGGTACGGTTGCACAGTTTTCTTTCATAGTATAACAGGAAGAGGTAATCATCCGACGCACGCTACGCTAGGGACTGGTTACCATTTATTGTCGGCCCGTGAATGGCCGTTGTGGGACTAGATAACATGTGGCTTAAGCTATAAGCACTTGAAGGCTTTGCTAATGTTTACGTAATAATTGTATCTCAATCGCGTCTCAACTAATTGCATCTTGCAATTGTACTATCTACCTTAGGTCCAATATTATTAATGCAATGTCTTCTTCAATAATCAATGGTGACAGATTATTTTGCATTCTAGTAACAAGAACCGTGCACTAAAGAGTTGTCGTTGAAGAGCTTATGCCTTTCCATAATAACGCTAACATTAGAAGAATTGCTTAGAGATTCCATGTATGTTGTATTAACGCCCTTTTTAAATAATTGTACCCGTATTTTCAATGCGTTTGCTACAAATTTTCCAACTATTTTGATTCTTCCACTGAATTGAGAACTATTGGTAGTATAATAACTCAGATCATGAAAGGAAAATATGAATTATTACCTATATATTTATTCACCCTACTTAGAATCTCTAAAATTCAAATTTCTAAGTCAATCCAATTGAAAGATAAGATTGCTTGTTCATTTTTCATATTTGTACACCCCGCAAGGAGAAAACCTTATGCCACTTGATGGTCCTATAAAAAATATTTTATTTTGACTCCTAACATTTTTTTCCTCCTAAAACCTTTGCTTTATTATTTAGTTCTACTTCGGGTGCTCACTATGCTCGCTCATATTTAATCGGAGTCACTGACCTAATTGGTATTTTAATATGTATGTATTTTTAATGATACCGATATTATTATTTCCTCTGGCGATCTGTTTAGTGGAGTCACCTAAATTTATCTTGATCACTTTAAAATATAATAATAGGTAAATAGAATAGTTGAAGATCATACTTTTGATGATATTTTTAATTAATTCTAAACACAGTTCTTAAAATAACCTAAAAGTATTGCTTAGAATTACAGAAAATTATTTTAATGTTGTGTATTTAATCTATTTCATTATAGACAATAAAGATTTAAAAAAGATAAATCACAAAATTAAAGCATAAAAAATCGCCCTTAATTTCGAAGAGCATCACCCGCGTGCTACGACACCGTCGATGAAAAGACTTTCTTTTTACATTACACCACCATCTATGAAAATGTTACGGTACTATTTAGTAAATCGATCAAATCAAATGTTTCACTGTCACAAATGTGACACTACTAACAACGATCATTTAAACGGAATCTTATAATTTAAACTAACATGTCGGATTGTCCATTAACTAGTACTGTCCAATAAGTAGTACGTTACCCTATAAAATTATTTCTATTTTTGAAATTTTTATATAATCTTTTTTATTGGGTTGGCACAAAAGTAATGAGACACACTAGAAAAATCTATAACATTTCCTTTTTAAAATCAATTTTTTCGTTAATATTCTAGAATGTTGTAGAACATTCTAGGTACTTCTGGTGTAGGGTATATAAAGCCGCGCTCGCGATTTGTTTAGTCAGTTTGAAGAAAAATGGACGAGCGACAAGTTCGAACACTATACTTATACGAGTACTTGTTAGGCCACAGTGCGCGGGCTGCGGCTGACAATATCAACAATGCATTAGGTGCTGGAAGTACAAACCATGCAACGGTGTCCCGATGGTTTGACCGTTTTAAATCAGGAGACAGGAGCCTTGAAAGTCAGCCACGCTCAGGGCGACCACCCGCAGTGAATGATGACGATTTGCGCCGCGAACTGCAGTTGAATCCGGATGCTACCACTCGTGAATTAGCGGAAGCACTTAAATGCAGTTACCACGCCGTGGAACACCATCTGCATGAGCTTGGTTATCGAAAAGTTTTGGCTCGGTGGGTACCGCACATCCTTACAGACGCCAGTCGTGCAGTCCGTGTCGCTATCTGTCAGTCACTTTTGCTGCGACCCCGACGTAAAGAGTTTTTGTCAGATCTGGTTACTGGAGATGAATCATGGATTTATTACGAGAACGATACACGTCGTGCTTTTTGGCTGCCTCGAGAAGAACCGCCTCCAACTCAATCGAAGCCGAGTCAAAAGAACCGCCGAAAAATTCTGCTTTGCTGTTTCTGGGATGCGCAAGGCATACTGTTTTATGAGCTATTACACAATGAAACTATAAATTATCTGCCGCTATCATGAAAAAACAACGAAGACGAGTCAATGTAGTTTTACTGCACGATAACGCTCGACCTCACGTCGCATCTGTGGTTCGCCGGCAGTTGGAGAACTTGGGCTGGGAGAGGATACCCCACCCACCTTATTCCCCAGACCTCGCCCCATCAGACTATCATTTGTTTAGAGTCCTGAAACAACATTTGCGGCGTAAACAATTTAATGATTTCTCTAACGTAGAGGCGGAGTTGAACAACTTTTTCGAGGCACAGCCATCAGAGTTCTGGGCAAAAGGCATCCAAACTTTGCCGGATCGTTGGCAAGAAGTCTTAGATACTATTGGTAATTACATCATTGACTAAACTTTTTTTATTGTAATAATAATAAAAAAGTAAAAACTTAAACCAAGTGTCTCATTACTTTTGTGCCAACCCGATATAATAATAATCTTTTTTATAATAATAATCTTTTTTCAGAGATATGACACCATAGTAAATGTTAGTAACAATAGAACTACAATTTAATATTAGTAAATAAAGAGACAACAATACACTTTAAATATAGTATGCAACTGCATCCAGCATATCAATATGGGACTGTCCCATCCCTCTGCAACTAACCTAAGAACGCTGTTCGGACTATTGCGTATCCTGTCCAGAAGTGGTTAAATAAAGGGTTGTACTTTTTGCTAACGCCCTTCTCTTTATAGTCAATTTGCCCATTATATAAACACCGAATGAACCCTTTTAGTGACTACAATCAAATATAATTTCCATGAGCCATTTATTTTTAGTTATTATTTAGAATGATTATAACTTAACAATTTACATGAAATATTATAACGCTAAGAGTACAAATTAAATGTTCTGTAATTTACATTATCATTTGTATAAATATTACTTGATAGGTAATGTTGTTTCAAATATGTATTTTAACAACACTTTTTCAATAGGAACTAACTGTTTAATAATTTAAACCTTTTCATTAGCACTTATTTTTACAATAAAGTTTTTGTAACTTTTGATTTCGTTTGTTAATTTTGTTACAAAGTCTTAAAACTCTTGAGAAGACAATTTATCGAGAAAAAAGTTCTTGGGTTCACCATCTACTCGATCCTGTTAGTTATTTTAGACAGTTAAGGACATTCGATGTAGTATCAGCCGAGAAGTTGAAAATGTACAGTTTCTAAACTTAAGTTAATCATTTATTATTTATCTTGTATTTGTAGGGTAAGCTAAAGAGTCGCCTTTGATGCCATATAACTGAATCCGTTCTGCAGAAATGAAAAAGCCGTTCATTGTATCATCCGAATTGTTATAGCGTATAAGATACTAATTATTAGTAAACCAGTTTCGAAAATCGCCAATACCTCATAAAATACACCATTTTCTATGTCATATTGTGTCGCAGGTGGCGATATCGCAGCGTTGCAAACTTGGAATCGCTGTTTACAGAAAACATAGTACGTGATGTGACGGAAATCTGCTTCAAATATACTCATTTTGTTGATAATTTCGGTAAATATATTTACCATGCCACCGTGGCTTCCGTAGGAAGGGTTTTCTTTTATCAAATGTTAATGGGATTCCCCTGACCCATTTTCACTTGTTTCTCTTAAGATTATGCATGTGGATTTTGAATACGATCGCAATTTCAAATTATGAGCCTAAAATCTCATCTGATGTGAAATTTGTATATTGTTTCCCGATTGAAACAAAACGTTTTGATTCGATGTATCCTGTATTGTGGCGTAACGTTCATTTCAAAAGTGTGTACTACTTGCACTGTGCTTACAATATGTTAATTTATTTTAGATCAAATCAATTATTTATTTGCCCAAATATTATTAGATATTATTATTAGTATTCACAATTGAGTATTTATTTTTTAAGCTTCTCCTTGGTTTCAAATCAATGACGTCTGCTCAGATATTGCAAAAAAGTTCGAATCCTATATATGGCGAATTTTTCAACATTACCTATACATATATATAAAAGAATATGTCCTGACTGACAACGCACAGCCTAAATGGCTAGTTGTAGAAACTTGAAATTTCGAGGAAACATTTTCCTTAATACGTAGAGATGTACTAAGAACAGATTTTTAGAAATTCTATTACGAAGGAGAAAAGGGTGAAAAAGTTTGTATGAAACTTCTTTGTTTATGGACCTAAATCAATTAAAATTAGTATTTGGGAAGTTTATGGTAATAGGTTACATTAGGCCCTAGTAAGGTGATATATTATATTTTATCCCAAAAAATAATCATATGAAATATGGGATGGATCATATGGGATAAAAATGGGGAATCAAAATGTTACCATAGCAAGTGTTTTTTTTTTAAATCTGATTTGTCATTGTAATAAATTTACCTAATATTTTTTACAAAATGTTTGATTGTATAGCGCCGAAAATTGATATTTGTGTAAATATATAGATGTATGTATTATTATTTAATATTTTGTAATTTGTAAGTACTTATTTGTATATTGTATTGTATATCATATTGTAGGTAATAAAGATTCTTTTAGACGCCATAGCCTACCAAATTATAATTTATTTTTTTCTTTTTGTAACGGTTGCCTGGAAGAGATCGCGTCTAAGCGATAAGGCCGCCGATTGTACTTATTATTACTTATTACTGTAAATTTTCTGACTGAATGGTGTTTGTACAATAAAGAATATTTCATTCATTCATTCATTCATTCAAATATTACATTTTTGAAGTTTTAATGGATAAAAGTGTTCAAATTCTATTAATTTTGTTTAGGAAAGAAAAAATATACTACACTAGATAGCATTAAATGAATGCTAAGTCGCAGATGTTTTTGCCTAGAATTAATTTTCAGCCAGCTGATGGTGATTATATTCTAAATCGCGCTATTATTTTAATCAAAGAACTTTGCGTAAGCTTTAACATCAAAAAACATTAAAATATTGCACTGAGTTTGGTTTTAAGAATTTGTAATTATTGATAAGTATTAGTAGGTCTTAACTTATTATTTACGAGTTGATAACTTTCATAAATCTTATTTTATTACATTTGTTATTTCATATTTTGTAAGCACCTTAGTATAGGTTTGCAAATATATATGTCGTGGCCAGATCGTAGAATTGACCAATTCATGATGCGACCAGCCATTTCATTAAATATTTGTATTTCATGTAATGGAAAAATCTTGCTGCCCACATCATGATGTGGCCTGATCAATGAATTATTTGTATTTAACGATATGGGCGGCTGATAGTATGACTTCTTCATGATGTGGATAAGAGTAAGTGATCATATCGTAAAATAATAAGTTACTTAAGCGTCAGTAAGAGGCGCTGATGTCGCATCGTTTTTGTGATACATTATTATTTTGTAATTTTTAGACTAAACAACAAATTAAAAAAAGTAGGGAACAAAAAACTAAGGAAAAAAAAACAATTACTTAAGTTTAGTGAGATAAATGTAAGAGTGCAGTGCAAAGGTGCAGCAGAAAAGGCTATTTCTATAGTTTTATGATTATGCCACAGGTTATGATAAAGACAGGATTGTGACCTACTCCAGAGGATGATAAAAATATATTAAAGGACACAGCCTAAACCGCTGGTCATAGAGATTTGAAATTTGGAGGGTACATTCGTCTTATTGGGTAGGTACTAAGGACAAATTTTTAGAAATTCTACCTTGACGAGAGTTAAAGGGGTGAAACGTTTCTATAAAACTTTTTTGTTTTCGGATCGATGAAAATGAGTATTTGAGTAGTTTAAGGCCCTGAAAACATAATTTAATACCGAAAACCACCACTTACAGGGATAGAAACGGGAGTGGAAGTTTTAATTGAAAATTGAAATATTACCATAGCAACGATTGTTTATTTATATGATTTGAAATTGTAATAAATATATCTAATATTATTTATAAATATGCAAATCATAACAAAACAATATATTTTAAATTTGTTTTCCTTAAAAATGTTCAAATGGAAGTAATTTCGTTTACGAAAGAAAAAATCTTTTTTTATTTTTTGAACTGTACTGTTTTGCCCAAGATTGAGTTTTAAAATAAAATGTAGTAAGAAATTTAAGCTTTGCTATACAAGATGGCGTTTATTCAAAAGTAATCTGCGCTAATGTTTCTTTCCAAGAATTTTGCGTAGTCTACGTTTTCAATTAAGTTTAGTGTAAACTTCAGAACTGTTTTTTCCATCTGTATTTCAAATTGGATTGGTTTGGATTAATATCTCTAAAGTTTTCTAAGATACTTTAGAGATATTATTCCAAACCAAACCAAAAAAAAAACAACAGGATTTTTAGAAAATATATGCTGCCCAAAGTAACTATACCACGCGGCCGAAGTCGCGGGCAAAGGCTAGTTTATTTATAAAGCTTATTTATATCTATATTTATAGCCTGTTTATTTTATATTTCTATTTATACTTTCCGGATATACAACCATTTTAATATAATAAAATAACATTTTTGTATGCAACATTAAATGCGGTCAGGACAGTGATATAACGGCGGGAGATGAAGTAACATTAACTACGTGTGTACCTCGACTGACGTCCGGTCACTAGGGCTGCCGCGATACTTATTTTATTCGGTAATTTTTTATAAAGGAACAACATAATGATGATATTAAATAATAAGCATATCTTTAACGGATCACTATCATCATTTAGTATTTACGTACTTACCTTCATTCTCTACTACATGCAAAATGTGAACAAAAATATTCAAGGATAACAGTAAATGACACATCACGCAAACTGAATTCATAATAACGGAATTAAAGACAACAGATGCAACCAAGACCAAAGATTCAAAGTGACTTTTGTAACACGGATAAGTTCAAGATAATAATCTCTGGTCATACGTTTGACGAAGAGCCTTATGGCCCTCCATATAAACTTACCTACATTATGAGAATGTTTTTCAATTATCTCCAATTATAAATATAAATACTTCTTTTGCTTGTCCTTCTTGAGAAGATAGATTTATATTGAATTTTAAATAAAAAAAAAAAAACTGTCACACGATATGACAACCCTCTTTCTATAAAACGAATGCCCCACTTCTATCAAACTCACAGGCTAAAGAACACAATTCACATCTGACTACTACCCAGTTTAAAAAGTTCAGTTTGACATTGAACTATATTCCACTATTAACAATGTCGAGGAAATTATTTATCTCTTTCCCTTCTTTATAATAGAAAAAAAGGGAAAAAAAAATGGCAAATTCCCTGTGGGGTATGCGAAGAGAACTGAGCCACAAGGAACAATTTGTTGCTTCCATGAAATGTTCATTATTCATTTCATACATACTCGACGATTTTAATTCCTGGTATTTCGTTTAGACCGCATTATATTCAATATTATTTTAAATAATTATTCACTTTAATTTTTTACTTTACTCATCAGTAATTACTGCATAAGAATTCGAATTTTACTTTGTCAATGATTCTCTATATCTTCTATTTCCGTTTATGTGTAATTCCTATATATAATTAAAGTAGTCTCAATCATAATAAGCAGAATCATTGTTTTTTATAATTCAGGTATGCTAATAATTACATAAAACTTATTTTAACCGGTTTCATTTAGAATCTCTTAACACCAATAATCGATTTGTTAATATTCAGTATAAAATAAGGAAATTAGTAGTTAAAGAAAAAAAGTCTTCGCACATATTTATAAAATCTAATTTCAATCAGCTGTAACATTTAATAAGCGATTGGAGTCGTCATTGTGATTTTTTGTATCAATTTATTTATATTCATTTTTAGTTTTTACCCGACTACGGCAACGAAGCGAAAAAGAGAGTTATGATTTTGACCGGTATGTATGTAAGAATGTTCATCTGTTCTCTTATAACATCGAAACTACTCATACTATTCAATCATTGCATTTAATTATAAATGAAACGCCTTAATTAGCACATTTCAAATATATATATTGATAGCTTTTGTTTGCAAATTTTGTTTAAATATACCCGAAAATTAATTGAATAAAAAAATGTGTTCAAAAACTAAAACCCGACTAGAGTAAATCACACTCTAGAAGGTTTAAAACAGAAATTTATTTTAAAATGATGTTTATTTGCATAAAATATTTATTTGATTGGTGTGTCATAAACAATGTCGTTAATGTCACATTAAAAGCTTATTGTATTGAGAAAATATATATTTTGGCTCAATATTACATATTGATCCAATATATAGTGTGGTCATAATGTAATATTATTTAGTTTAAGACACTTAAGATCGTTTTAGGATTCATTGTTCTAATTCAATTAAACCAGTCAAGTGGTATATGTTTTACTGTGCAACAAAACATTATGACGTAATGCATATTCATTACAGAATGGCACTGTCAGAATTTTCAATGATAATAAACACATGTAAACAATACGGTTTTACAATATGCAGTTTTGCGAATGGACATTTTTTTTGTGTGTCACTAAGCCCAAAACGGAAGAACAATAATCATAATAGAATAATTCTTTCGAGCGTTCACTTGAATTTTTGATAAAAACTATTACATTTACAGATAAGAGACACATTGCACATTCGAGACGAAACTTCATTTTTATTAGAAAAATAAGCTTAAGTCAAATTTTATATTTTCAGTAGAACGCAGTTTATCCTCCAGGTTATAAAATATTAGATGACTCAGTGTACTTTTGTCATCGTTCATCGTTTCTCTCTCGACTACGACAAACATTTTATATATATTTATTTGTGGTGCTCGAAATATTAATTCATTTTTTAATTATTTTTTTTTATGAATCTAATCCTACATTGTTGTTTCCTGTTCCAAGTTCAGATGTAGTCACATATAATCTGTTTTTGCGGGAATGAAATTTCGGATTATTTTGTAAATCTCCTACAATATTATTAAAAACAGTTTATTTAATTTAATTTTACTGATGAGTCATATATTTTAATAGGATCGTAATGAAATCATTAGAATATACGAATTTTATTTCTCGAAGACACAAAGTCGGCACCTTTTTCGTAGCTTCAAGTACAGATTTTGTATTGGCATAAACCATGAAGGAGGAAAAAGTAACAGTTGATGCTAACTTATTTGATGAGGAAAGTCCTATAAAATTTTATTAAAAACAATTTTGAGTGGTCCACCTTTTTTTAACTACCATCCGCTCCTTATCTTATCTGCGTTAAGCCATAGGTCCTGTATATGCAATCCTTAAAACCTACCCATCTGCACAGGGCTCGGGTGGTGGTCCATGATCCATTCCCCTGACTTGACTCTATTCCATGTATTGGAAATACCTGTGCCCTAGCAGTAGGGATATTAAGAAGCTGATGATAATGATAAATGTTGTACAGGGCTGTGTATCTTTGATATTTTCTCGAAATTATTCTCCTTTATTTTTTACAGTGACATTTATGAAACCAAAATCGATATAAGCCCGTCGACGTTCTCGTCATTGCGCTAACAGGTTACTGGCAGGCTTTTAATCTTGCGACACAATTTTTAAACTGATATGTACGTTGTGACAGCGCGGGGTGAGCGAGCTTTATCGATGTAAAAATGATAATATTTTTTTGTTCATTTAAACGTTTATGTTAAGATTGTGAAACACGAATTACTAGGGTAACGTGACTGTGATAAATAACTTTTAGCCTAATGTTTTTAATTTTCTAGGTTCGTCATTTTAAGGATATTCATCAAACTATTCCATGAACTAATCTTAATTTATGTAGGAATTTCAATAACACAGGTATAATTTTTTTTTCTAAGATATAATATATCAATGTTGTGATTTGTTAAGAATTGAAATTTAATGAAAAATATATTATCTTTAAATATGTGTTTTTATGAGATGTCTTGTATTTGTCTTTTTATTGAACCGTCAATCTATTCTACTCGTATATCTTATAATAAGAATAGGCATATAATATGTAAAACGTAATTATGAAATATAGTTTATAATAAAAAAATAATTTAATCACAGAACTTCGGTATTTACAGGGAGTGTAATTAAATTATCAAAAATCAAATAATGTGACTTATGCGGAAACGGATTTTGTGCTGGCATAATAAGAAATTCTGATTGGACAACTCTTACTGTAAGGTAGTTGCTACTTTTAGGGGCATTATTATTCGAGACGCAATGGCCTGAAGACATGTCATCCAGAGCAGTGTAAAATCACAGTATAATATAGTAGTTAAAGCTGAATAATTTCTGAAAATAAATACCTATGCTGCATCGGAGCGTTAGGGTTGCCTTCTTATTAAAACTAGTTATATACCAACATTATCTTTTTAAAAGATTTTTATTGATTATTATTACCTATATATACACACTTTATAATAATTGAATTTGGTTCTTCTGATATACTTAGACTGAACATGATGACTTTATATGATGAATAATTACTTGACAATTCCAATTGACATAAATTAAAAAACGTCGCAATCTATATCACTATCACATATCAAATAGTTGAAGCGTGAACTTTGTGAACATCTTTCAAATGTCACAATTAGATGTTTAAATTAGACAATTAAGCCCATTAAATATTGAGCCGTACTTTCAAAAGATTAAGACTTGAAATCGATTGCAAAGACTTGACCTTTTCTTATGGCCTAAAGTCATATAGGAATAAGGAAACAAGACAGGGTGAGATGAAATTAATAGATATACTTAATCGAATAGACCAACAAAAACGGAGATGGACAGGACACGTGATTCAAGAATAACAGGAAAAATGGAGTAAAATTGTATCAGAAAGGTATTCGAGAGAAGTAAATCGTAACAGAGGACGTCAACATATGAGTTGGGAAGAATATCTAAAAGTCACAGCTGGAGGACAGGACGCAATGGAAACTGTTGGAGGTCTATGCCAAGAGGCACATTGAAGTACGAGACATGTAGGGTCAATATTATACTATCGAAATTTATGTCAAGACTGTACTAGAGGTTCAGTATAAAAGGCTTATCATTATTATTATAAAGTCCTGTTCAATGTTTGTATCAATATATAATAACTAATGATAATATCTATTTATTGTTTCAGATTCATTCGGCCTATGGTAGTGGAGGTATGTATAGTTAACTTTAAAATAACTAAAAAAGTGAAAACTAATACTTTTATCTATCTATCTTTATCTTCACGCCGTAACTCTTACGAGGTAGGTTTTATGTTACTTTTATTATGTTCACGTTCTTCTCTTGAAGTCGGGAGGTTCATATTAATATATGTTAATCTACACAAAACAGGCCCTTAATATTAAATAAAATTTCCTATATTTTTAGTCGTTTCTTTATTTATTTCATAATTTTAGTAATATAAACATTTTGATGTTAAATAACATAACAAAAAATAAATTATACTAGGTAATTCATTAAATTTTTTATTGCTTTGTCAATTAACGTTCTTATAATTAAGTTGAATTAATATATATGTTGGTCTACGTCAGAGGCAGATGCATCATAAACGTTAAAGAATATGTGTCATTTAAGAGTCATACGTTTTGAAAGTAGGATATGTTTTTGTTTAAGAAACAGAGGAGGTCTAGAAAAATTAAAATAAAATTGTATTTGTATACTTGTTTTGACAAAATTATCAATGAGCATCGTATAAAAAAGTAAGTTTATTATTCCTCGAATTCCTCATTTTAATAACCTTTCATTCTTATATAAACCATATTGGAATTAATACGAATATTGAAGAAAGAATGTCTAAATATAATCGAGCCGTCTCAAGTGATGTGCTTGTTGACGTAATGGAGCAATGTTTTTATTTTCAAACAAAATTAATTAAATATATACGTAAAGCTTTATAACGCATTCGCTAGCATGTTTTATTCATATGTATAGGATGGGTGACCAATGATTTCGAATTATGTTTTCTACTCCCTATTTGATTACATCTTATGGGATAACCCATAGAGTAAATATTAATACATACCTAAGTGGGGATGATTCAATATATCGCTTTTTGATAGACAAACCCCTCTGAGATTAATAATAAAGTGATATATTATTAATATGAATATAAAAAGTTTTATTTATTCAAACAACAATTTCAACCCAAATTGTATTTTATTATCGTGCCGTAAAATGCAGGTGGTGTGGTTTCCGACGGGGAGAGTTTTGAAGTTGAAGTATGCCTGCATTGCGACAGCATATGAACATATTATGTTAATATTTATTTAATTATAGTGGAAGAAATCCTAACAAACATTTGCCAAGCAGGAGTATAACTGTAAAAGGAGAATGGGCAGAAGTCGGCCAAAGTTACTCAAATATGCACTACACATTTATATATCAAAATCGATTTATTCTATATTTACAAAAATTATGCAATGTTTAAAATTACACCTATTTATTTATGATTTCTGCTCTTATATACGTAGATTATTATGACACAACCCCAAAATGCCTGTTAAATATTCAGATAAACTCCTACTACAAACTTTTAATGCACTTTGTCAACCGATCATCGCTTATGGAATCTGCTCTTGGGGTGGTGCAGGCAAAACTTTCCTAATTGATGTAGAACGAGCTCAGCGGGTGGTGCTAAAGGTGTTGCTTCATCTGCCATATAAACATCCAACTACACGCGTCTACGAAATTGCTCAGGTATTAAGTGTCAGAAAATTATTTATATACCGATGTGTAAGGCGATTTCATCGATACTCTGCAAATCTATTAATTCCGAAAACAAGAATACAAAGGTGCGACAAAGGAGACAGATACCAAATTCCAAAAATAAAAAGTGCTTTTGCCAAAAGACAATACTACCATATGGCGCCTTACTTATATAATTCATTCAATAAATTTTGTACTAGCAAAAATTTTAATCACCATTTAATAAAAAAACCTATAAGAGATTGGCTACAAAAATATGATTACGAAGGTACTGAAAAACTCCTAATGTGTTAACACAAACACACTCACATACACACACTCACATACACATACTCACACACACACACACACACACACACACACACACACACACACACACACACACATACACACACAATAGTGACACGCTAATTTCATTAGTAGATTTAACTTAACTTAATTTTTTTTTTTTTTTTTTTTTTAATTGTTATTGATCAACTCAACAATACCAATAAAGTGTATAATTTAAGGAAGGAACTGGCTTCTGAGACACAAGTTACTTAAATTCAGAGGCCAGTGTTTCATTAATATGTTCTGGTAATGTCGCAATAAATTCATTTTCATTTTTCATTTTCATTTTCATTTTCATTTTCATTTTCATATTCAGATATTCTCAAACTCCCGCATAATTTTGTAATGGTGTTTCCTACATATTCTAAAAATTAATCCCTATCGTTTGTCGTTACTTTTGACAAGGTACACGGTAACACTAAAATATCCGAATTATTCTCATAGTAAATTGCCCATTCTCCTATATTGGAATTAGTCATAACACCCGCTGTCTTCTTGCTCTAGCAAATGACGGTTCCGAGCGATGGAAAAGGATACGTATGACTACGGGAACGATAACCTGATATAGCTCAACCCTTACATATGTAATTGTATGTGTACATACAGGTATTTATTGTTGAAGAGAAATAATTAAACGCTGATCCATTTACTGCCAGTAGTTTTAAATTACTCATAATGAAGCTTATCTTTCAGTACAGCTTAATAAAAGCAAATTTAACGATCACGTTAATGGGCATACCGTTTTATGATACCCATTGCGATATAACGCTTACTGTGGTAACGTCATTTGAACATAATACGGCACTAGTATCTGCACGTTACTTCTTCTGGGTTAGTTTCGGAAGAAAATTTCAGAAACAAAATTATATCATGTTACTTTCACAGCATTATATCTTGACTATACGTGTAAGTATAGATTTAAACTTTGTGATATTTAAAAGCGTCTTCGAAGGATTTTGTGGTAAATGCTGTTGAATCATGAATAAGGTTGTAGTCAATCGATACGACATATGGGTGGGATCACACATTAATTTTAAATGCTATTCTTGTTTTGCAATTTCACTGAATTTAATAATCAAGCTTTGCCAACATGTGTCTGACAAATAAATGCGATAGGCACTTTAAGATATTTTTGCTTAAATTAGTTAAATAACATGGATTTGGGTGGACATTAAAGTTGCGACCAAGACGAGGCACAGTAACAATATAACTTCCCGAAATCATTCGGGTCATTTTAGATCACTACTCTCACTGATATAATTGAAATCACTTATGCCTGTTGGAGCTTATAATTGGACTCCTTCTCAGTCTTAACACTCTTGGCAGAGTGGTCATGGTCAACACGCAGTATCCATTGCTGTGGTCTATGTAACTCGCCTCACGACATCTTCCCCTGTTATTCAACATATTAAAGCACTCGTGAAAAGGTGTGCCCATCAAGAACTTTATTTGGTCTTTTCTTCGCCTCGGTGATTGCTATGATTGCTATTTGGCTATTTGAATATTTTGGATTATCTAATTATATAATTACAATGACAAATTGGATAGTAAACAATGGTTACTATGGAAAAGTTTTAATTCCTCCCATTTTAAGTCCTTTAATTGCTGTTTTTCGGGACGAAAATATAACTTATGTTAACCGCATACGATGTAAGTAGTTTCCGTAGGTGAAATAATTTTTAAAATCGGTTAGAGCATATTCGATGCAAACAAACAATCACATCTTACCTCTTTACACTCTTAGTATAGACATCGCTGGTGATGGTGACATCATCGCTATTAGATCTTACATAGATGTTAGTATAGCAACGGCATTTGAACAAACGAACGATGAGTATATCTTTGTTAGATTTCACTGGTTGGACCTTAAAAAATATTTCAAGTTTTTTTGATTATAAAAATACAAGTTGACGAAACCCTTTTATTGTATTGGACTTTCTCAAATATTTGGGACAAACAGACGCTGGCACACTTATCGTATTTATTTAAATAATCTTTTGATCTGACGTCTCTCAATTAGGATGATCGAAGACGTGTTGAAACAAGTGTTTTATATAAACGAAATGTCTAAAAGATTGACCACATATTTTATATACAAACTAGTTTCTAGCCAGTCTCGTTTGGATCTGTCGCTACATTTAATACACTAATATATTATTCGATTAACTTAACTTTCAATTAAAAAAAACGGCTTATTTAGTTTTTGGCTTGTCATAAAAAATTATGCCTTTAAGTATAACCAAAATTGACCCATCGTATCACTTAATTCGACGCTTATTGGCTGCCAGCCAAATTAAAAAAGTTTCTCCCACCCCCGACCCTGTCATGACCGGGAGCAGGTATTTCAGCGCTTTATTAGTTTGGTAACGGTTTATTTGGGTGGTTTAGCAAGTTATGTAAATATTAACTATTATAGAGGTACTGAAATTTGTAAAATTACTGCAGTAATATTACTTTTTAATGTTATTTTTGAATTTAAGTTAGCATGGTTATTCTTATAGATGTGAGTCACCTTAATAATTAAAAGAAACCACTACACTGTTTTTTGGGTGCCTTTATTAACAACGTTTACAGTAATGAAAGTCAAAGTTCTTGTGAAACTGAATAAACAACGATTAGAATGTCTTATACCTTGTTATTATTCTAAGGTCTTATATTACGCTTCACTTCATGTCGTCTCTACCGATTCAATACTCTCTTTGGTTACTGATAAAATTTTGCACATTAATATTTTTTCATCAAATTCCAACAGCCGGACGTCCGCTAGTAACTATATATATTTGTCTGCTTAGTTTGATATATTCTCATGAAACCTTAATCAAAACTCAAAGTATTTTAACATGAAAATGGTTGGAAACTTTATATTTCAAGTCAATTTCGTGAATTTATTGATAATAGTTTCGAGGATGGAAATAAACTACTCGTATCCTGAATATTGAATATGTAACTTATATAATACATTTGAAGAGTTGGATTAGCAGAGTAGAATTTTGAAATGAGAAGAAATAGAAAGGGTCGTCAAGACGTAAAAAGTCGTACAATCTGGATTAAATTAAAGGGATGACCCTGTTTCCAGGGAGTCGCTGTAATATAAAGGGTTGGCAAGAACTGGGGTCGTTTTTTATTCGTAGCCTTGGTTTGATAGTTTTTTGTTGATATCATCAATTTCGGTACTGACAAGTTTATATGTGTGTTTTTCTTACGGATTGATTTTGTGTTACGTCAGATATTTGAAACGGTAAGTGATCCTATTTTATAAAACTTTTTTATAATTCTCCTAAAGAAAGTGGTTTGTATATGTGCAATGCAAGTTCTTGCAATAGAATCTTATCGCAGTAAATGAATTTATTTTCAATAATATAAATGCTTTTTTATAAACATTATTGTATTGGTTACTGCATATTACTTTGATTCTCCATAATATCACGTTTTTTGACAACTTTTTTAACCTACTAAAATCGGAAATAAAGAAGATACTATAAACACGTGCAACTTTTACTGTTCACGGAAAGTAATGAGCGGTTTTTTATTATATTCCTAAAAAGGGTATATATACCACAAGAAATAGAAATTATAGAATCACATAACAATAACGGGCCATATTCCGCCACGAAAATCATTGTGTATTGAAGACTTTAGATGCAGTCAAAATACTGAACGTACCTTCTGGAGCGTTAGTATATCATGTTCATATAATATTTATTCCGCATATCCTATCAGTGTTTTTTTTTTCAGTTTATTGCATTCATATAAAACATTACTTTATACACTAAGAACCTGTAGGCTGGCCAAAAAAAACATTAATTGACTAAATGTATTATGTAAGCATCTCAAAAGTAAACGATATTAATGGAACTATAGTTACAAAATCTGAAATTCTATTTTAAGTCGCTAAAATGTAATTCCAGTTTGCTTCCAGCTAAAAGAAAATAATTCACAGTCTTGAAGAAAAATTTAAAGTGTGTCGGCCACTAAAATAAACCATTTATTTCGATATGATAACATGTACAAAAAATATATAGGAGCTAAGTTGTACGATCATATTTTAGCAGCAGCAGATTTTGGTACGTTTTGAACGTTGTCCTTTGGCTTTTTATAGTAACTGTGCCTAACATGCTCCTCTATACATAAATTTATGACTATTTATGTTCTTTTTTAATTCGTATTCAAATAACTCCCATTAGCTAAAATCATCAGGCAAGTATTCTTTCTGACAGATTTTTATCAATATTGCAAATAAAAAACACAACACCAGGACAGTATAATGACATGATCTTACATAAAACTCTTTTTATAAAATAAACATATTGATTCGATACATTACGCTTTTTGATGTTAAAATGTTTGCTTTGTTGGAGACACGTATCGTTTCGGTTTTATTTATTTACAGTTTCCTGTTTAGCGAAAGCGGGACAGTGGTGAATTCCTTTGTGATATCTTTATATGTTTTATTTGGGTAAATAAGAAAGCTGAACAATAGAATAAAACGTAGTTTCAAACTTTTAAAATAATATTGTTTTAACGTTTTAAACAGATGCAGCATTCAGTTGAAGCGTAGTAAAATTTTGATTAGAGTATAGGTATGAATAGAAATACCTATAATATTTAATAAAATATATTGATTGTGTTAATAATTATGTAAATATAATTCTCGGCAATTCACAGACAGATAAGGCTGTACCAAAAAACTGCGTTTTTTTTAATAGAGTGTGAAGCGACATTAATGCGTAATTACGTTTTTGTTAAACTTGTCATGGCTATTATATGTTTACCTAGGGGTAGATCTCACAAATCGGACAGTATCAGCACTGTTGGTATACCAAAACCCATGCAATATAGAGTCAAAAATATAAGACCAGCGATAAATCTAAATTCAAATGGATTTATACCCGAAAATTTTAATTGATTTTTCTTTTAATTATGACTTACTTCTCCATTTATAGATACTCATTTAAATAGCAAAAGCATAATTAAATATTATGTAGCAAATAAATGAGGGACATATTCGATATTTCACAATTATTTTTTAAATATAGACTAGATGTTAATTAAAAACATGAGGTGAATGGATGTCAGAAAATAAATTTAATTGGAGTCGTTATTTTATGAAAGCATCAAGATTGGATATTAATTAATCTCTAAGAAACTTCATTTTATTATCCATGTTTTATATAATTAGTTACCTATATTCAAGAACGGCGGATCTGCTGGTGGGTGTAATAATGTATTTAAATACTAAGATAGGTAATTAAAATTTAAAAATATTTCAATAATTATACAGCGTGTTTGGTAATACCTGTATAATCCCGAATATGGCACATACGGTATGATGAATAGAACCCAGAAAAATGATCACTAAGTCTGAAACCCAGCACATGACCTAGATATTTAGCTTTTTTTCTTCGAAGTAAAACTGTACGCTGACGACCCTAAAAACAGCTGTTGTGTTGTATTTGGTCATCAACTCCATGTGCCGAACTAGTTTAAAAAATAACAGAAGTTAAATAAATCTAAAGATAAATGCCTAGAATAAATATGCATCCGAGAGTAATTTATTATTTCAAAACAAAGAAAAAGTTGGTAGTAAATGACTTTTAACCATAAAAGTACAACAATCTTGTGATTACCGGTGTTACAAAAACTATTATTAAGAAAACTTCTCTAATAATATGCTCACATTAGTCTATGCAAGAAGGAGCGACAGAGACATAAAATCGACGACGATGTGTATTGAGAAACTCGGGTTTCTGATGTGTCAGTAAGGTTCTGTAGATTAATTGCTTTGAAGTTTTGTTATTTTTTCATAAAGCAATGTTATTTTCACGAAACAATAAAATACGGACTTATACAATGATATTAATAATCTAAATATCTCGCTTATTCTTAGTTTAAATGATAATTAAATAAAGGTTAGTTGTAATGGAAAGGTCTAATAATAAATAATATTTCTTTTCTTTTCTAATTTAATCAATAATTTTTATGCCTTATAATTTTGTTAATGACTTGGTCTTAAATTAGGTAACCACTTTTAATATTATGGCCTTTTTTTTCTTTTGTAACCGTGAAAAGCGCAAATAAAATTGTAATAATAAGTAAACTGCCTAATTATTAATTTCGTCACTAAAAAAATAGTATAATGAGTTTCATTGAAATTTCATTGTTTGATTAAATAATAAAATAACGATTTTTTGTTAGGTAGGTTATCTAACACAGAATTTGATGACGCGGAACCCTAAATCAGTGCACTTTTGATTCAGGTACCTACATTGGTGTTCGAGTTGTAATAATTACCTATGTAGTTTTGGTCATGGCTTCAGTCGCGTCGGAGACTTTCATCGGTGTATTTGTGAGTTTTCAGAATTTAGAAGGTCAACTTACGTTTTCGTTCTTTCGGGACTTTTGGTTTGTTTTTCATACTCGTTCTGTTTACCTGTGTGTTGTGTTTGTGTGCGGTCAGTGCAATGAGTTCGTACTCAAATGCCTAATATTACGAGATGATATTGTGTGTTGGTGCTTGTGACGGTAATCTTGCTGCGGCTCGGCGGCTTTATGACGAGCGCCACGTGTCAGGGATATATGAAAACCTTCGACGTCTTCCTTCTTAACAGTGCTTCGCGGCACTTGTGAATCGGTTACATACAACTGGTTCATTCTATAGTGTGATACAGGAAGGCCGGCCGTACACCTATTCCATCGAGAAAGGATATGATTTTACGTTGAGAGTAACACGGTCTTTGCCGAATCGAATGGAGATGTGTGTTTTATGCGGTGGCCGGCATATTGAGAACTTGGACTGATAAAGTGGAGGTGAAGTGTAGGTAATGTTGACGAGTGAGAGCTGAGAGAGTGATTAGAACGCTGCCTCTAGGTATGTACTTGTTTAATCTTAAATTGTTTTAATTAAAAGTAAACTCATACGCAGTCAAGTGCGCGCGTTGGCGAAATCAAAGTGTATTTTAGGAATCGAGAGAGAGTGAGACGTAATGTTTGTGAGAGAGAGAGAGAGAGAGAGAGAGTGAGTACGCCGGGACGGCACGTATAAGCTTTCAGGGTTGTAGAATATTAATTGAAAACAAATTGTTCGAATATTTGTATGAAAATCTCAATTTACGTGAAATTGTTTTTTGACATATTAATTATGTTCTTTGTGCTGAGTTGTATGGCCATGTTTCGGGATTATACATGTATTACCAAACACGCTGTATAATCATTTTTATCACCTTGATAACACTTTTATATTTATATTCGCGATGTTCGAGCATGTAAAAATAAAATAAAAGAACATGGCATAACTTGGGATAACCTAAGATTATACAAATAAACCAAATTTAGATTTTTGCCCAGAATCTTTGTTTTGTGTAGAGACATTGGATGAATCCAACAGAAAATTTCAAAACCACACTGGCGACAAAGGGCATTAAATAAATACTATTATAATAACATCAAACATTTCAATGAAGCTTCAATGAAATAAACCTTTATTATCTTTTGAAGAAGGTATTATATTTGACTTAACCCTTATATTTTACGGGTTAAAGTATGAAATTTCTGATTTGTACTGAAAATCGAAATAGTTTATTTTTAACAAATTTAATTTAATTAATTATAGTTACAATTATTATCTATACATTGCTGCATCTAATAGGAAAGTCATATATGTCTTTGCGATATAAATCTGAGGATCTAGACTGCACAAACTGTGTGAAAGCATTTCGTACCGCCTCCTGGAAAGAAAACTTCTTGTCACGTAGGTAATTGTCAAAATCAGGAAAAAAATGGTAGTCCGTTGGAGCAAGGACTGGCGAATATGTAGGACGACGAATGGTTTCTAACTTTAGTTTCTGAAGGATCAAAACGGTTTTTCGTGCTGTATGAGGTCCGCGTTAACACGTATTTAAAAATCACTCGAATTTTCGCAGTATCCATCTGTCTTGTCTAAGTTGAATAACAAAAAAACAATTGAAAGTCGATATTCAAATGTTTCACGTTTTTTAAAAGAAGAATATCATAGCCGTGTAAAAAAATATTCTTTCGAAAACCTCAAACCATGAAGATTCTATGTCAATTCAAGGAACCTATTACAATAAACGGCAATTTCATACTTTAACTTCTAATACTATGACAGTGCTGCACTGAACTTCAAGTCCAATACTATTTTTATAACAGAATAACACTACAGAGAAAAAAAACCTAGTCATATTCTTCCCTAATGTAACCACTTCTCAACTATCGAATGCTGTCAAAAAGTATTATATGATCTTTATTCAGTATCATATCGCTTCTATTTGAAAGATGGGAAAGCTCTTCCAAATGGACGTAACCCTTTGAAGTTTATATTTTCGCTTATCCTGTTATCCCGGTAAAAGGGAAAGCCTCTGAGCCATTATGAGGGAATGCAATTTACATGTTCCGAAAGAAAGTGGGCAGGTTTCAGAGGTCCCGGTGTAGTAACATAACAGAATACGATATAGAGATTAGATAAAACATCTTGTTATTGAGACTATAAATAACATGATACTTATTGTTAAATAACTTTTTTATGGATTATATTTGACCATAAATTAAAAAAAACAACGCAAAGCAACGTAAAATTGCGAAATGTCTTTAAGCATGATAACAAAGCTAAGCAACGTAAAGCTGTATAGGACGTGTTCTTAAACATGGGAGGTACGATATTTTGCAACTTATGACGACGGGAAAAGCTGCTAGAAAGAAAAGACATGATATGCGAAGGCCTAACTATCCAGTCATTGGATACGACATCTTTACGATTTCATTTAATTTTACTTCTGTGTCATGTTTTTTTTTTTAACTCAATTTAAAATCCATACGGAGGAGGTTATAACTATATTCGATGACGATCTTTTTAATGTACGAGTATGTTCACCGATATTTCCGCTAATTGTTGAACGATTTTAAAAAATCTATTTTTATTCGACAGCTCAATGAACCGATGTGGTCCCATTTGAATTTTATCGAAATCGAATCAGTAGTTTTCCTTATATAAAAAAAAAAACTCTTTTCATCATATATCACCTAAATATTTAGATGATATGTATTCATGTATTTCAGCTAAAAAACAAAAGATTGAGTAGGTACGTACTCATTCAAAAACCGAAAGAAGGATTTTCTATAGTTCAAGAAGTATGTATATTTTTATGTAACTATGTCAATCGATTTCGTCTTGAATTGTGACTAATTGCTATCAAAGTAGCTGCTTTCCCGCGACTTCGCATGCGTAAATTATATCCAAACGTGTATTAAATAGCTTCCCGTAGATAAAAGACTTATAGTCTGTCCAATAGTTAAATAAGTAATTAAATATTGAAATGAGTATAGAATTATTGGGAAAAAAATATGACGAGCAAATAAACAAAATCTTCTTTTCCAAGACTTTCACTATGTTGAATATTTTTAATCGACTTTAAAAAAGGAGTTTATAAATTCGAGGTGCATGTATGTAATTTCGTTAGAATTGAAAATACGTGTGCAAAATTTTATAGATGCATGTATGTTAATATGTTTGTCCACATATTTCCGAAGTTTGTATAGGGAACGAAAACGTTACCGTAGGAATGATTGCTTATTATTCAATTTGTCATTGTACTCGTAATTATATCCGTATCATGATATTATGATATGAATCAATATCCAAAAAACAGTTTTTTTTTATATGATAATTTATATGACCATGCGGGCGAAGCCTTTAATATGTTTAGTGTTACCTATTATCATATAAAAAAATCAGTATCATGAAAAAGCATGAAAAAACACTTAAAAAGTTCCTACTTCAAACTTAAAAAAAGTGATAAATAGAAAATGTTATTTAAATCAGGCGCCTTTCATTTAATTGATAAATTTACAAAAGACCTCTGGCCGAATTCAATAATTATTTCTTGAATAAGTCACTTTTAAGATAAATATAATTTATCACTATTTTAAATTTTTCAGTCGGTTCTTTTTTTTTAAGTTTTTGGTGAACAAAATTTGAGATAAATTACTAATTTGGTAACGCTACTGTCTGATCCATAATCATTGTTGGTTTGTCGTTATAAAAGTACATGTGAAACGATATATAGCCATAAAATCGATGTCATGGCTTATGCTAGGCATTCATAGCTACAGAGTTAGGCGATCGCACCCCACATGATAGGAGAAGATCCTGGTTGCATAATATAAGAGAATGTATCGGTATTAATAACATCGCAGAGCTCTTTCGCCTTTCCCAAGATGAAACAAAGTACAAGAAGCAGACTTCCAACCTTCACTAATTGGGGGAGCAACTTAAGAAGATGATAATTTTACATAGAAAAATGAAACGAATCCATTATAACAGGGCTGCATTAAATAATTACAAATCTCCCATGGCCTCCATCTAGTTTCATGATCATAATTATCCTGGATATTATCGTGGAGTGTCACTAAATATTGCACAATATAGACAACATCATATAGACTCTACCTACACGTTGCTCAGGTTCCAAGATGATTAGCTAAAGCCTCCGTAATATGGAGTATCTGAGACAGCCAAAGGAAAGCAAAACTCAAACCCGAGGCTATATAGAAAGGTCCAGTTTCTACATTGACTTGACTGGTTGGCGAACCTGGTGGCGAAACTTGCTATTAAAATTACTGGTCTGGTTACACAGTATTTGAAACGTTATAAATTTATGTTTCATGTCTTTTCCACATGTGTTGAACAGTCAAATAGCACAAAATATGTAGGATACATATCGTAATGCTTACTGAATTCTTATAATTTCACGCGCACTATTCACTATTCTGTAATAAAATCAGACTCGAACGCGATGTTAAGTCATAGCATAGAGTTTCAATGAATTAAAACCTATATTACTTTTAAAGTAGGTTTCATTTGATTGAACCTTTATGCTATAAAAGCGCTATACTCGAAGCCGACTTCGAATCAGATGTTACTACACAATAACAACACAGATTCACTCTAGATCTAATTACCCATTTATAAAAAATATATATTTTAAAGATAATTTGTTCATTAAACTATTATTACGTAATCTGTCTTAATTAAAAAAAAATCTTCTTATAGAAGATTAATTAGAATGTTAGTTTTTTGTAATAAATAGCCGGGAGTATAGTATTATTTATTAGTAAATTCATCTGTATTCGAACAGATGAATCTACTTATTATGTAGGTATTTCAATAATAAAATTGTAAATATAGGTGACAAAACAATGATAAAACTGAACAAATTATTCTTTTTTAAATACAATGACCTCTACACGTCCGTCTGTCTGTCACCAGGGTCTTTTTAATTGGCTCTGTCCCCATATAAAAAAATGAGTTTTTTTTTGTGTTTTATATTAAGTGTAAGAAACTCTTCGTGTGCAAATTTGACTCTCATTTGGCCGATTGTTTTTTACTATGTTTCCTCTCTATCGATACACTATAAAGTGGCATACACTTAAAATGTTTTTCAAAACGATTTGTTACCCGATCGGATACACAATAAAACGACAAACCTTTTTCGCTTTAAAAACAAATTCGATACTCGACCTTTTTGGAACAACTGAACTGTTTACGTCCAAAAAGTTTTAATATCCAATACTCGAAGCAAAGAGAACGCGATACCAAAGTCCTTGAAACAATTTGTTTAAGGAAACTACGACCGTCTTTAATATAAAGCTCGGTCCATTTGATCTTCAAGGGTAGCACACTCCCATTGTCATGCCAGCGTCGCATAGAATTTATGAGTTATGCGAAGAGAGGATGACGAAATGGCGGACTGCCATCCCGCAATATAAAAGCTGTGTGGATTTAAATAACGCGTCGGGTATTTCGTCATAAGAAAAAGCTGAGAAATTGGAATAAATGGATCTGTATAACTATATATTTTGCCTTTTATTCACTTAGTGGTTTTAACTAATTGATACTTATTTTTTTCAAGCAGGTTCATGTTATTTTAGGCTATCCATAAAGATCGAAACGGGGGTTTTGACTTTTTACTGTATATATTAAAATAAAGACATTTTTAACGTGTTAAAAGAAAAATATTAATAATACAAATATTATTTTGCCCAATCCAGTCATAAAACTATGATTGAGTGATAAAATGTTCACAGTAAAATATAACAGAATTATACACTACGATAGCATTGCATTTTGTACCGACTCCTATTAAGGAGGTCACTAATTGGACCTGTATTATGTTGAATCATGTGGATATGGTATGTGGGTTACTGTCTGCATAGCAAGTAATTAGTAAAAAATAAAAATAAAAACACGGGACCGACAACCCTGTTCCTCCGTACGCGACGCCTGAGTGTCACGTAATAATTTACCAATCTGTCTTACATTTATTTAATTTCTTTTGTCATTTTCATTTGGTTTCAGAGTTTTAAATTCAACATTCACACTCTTGCCTCACGTGATTTTAATTTATTGGAATGTTACACTGATCGTGTGTTAGTCTGTGTAGGCTTCTGAACAAAATTTATGTATGTCCATGTGTTTTTCGCAAATTAGACATAAACTCGCAGTATTTTCTAATGTGATTATATGTATTAACCTTCCTCTTGAATCGCTCCGTATATTTATTCCAGAGGCGCATAAAAAATCATTGTATAGTTTAAAAAATGTCAGCGCACAGCGAGAAATGACTGAATAGGTATGACGACACGGTAAAAAAAAACTATTTAGTCCGTCAGTCAGATAATAGAAAAGTATTATGTAGATAAGTTTTTTTTACTTCAATTCAACAAGAAATAGCTTAGATAATAAGCATTAAAGGTGAGGTGCCTTTGGGAGAGGGCTCGCTACGTCACCGTTTTGTAGAAAATGTACAAGACATTTAAACTCGAATGTATCTAGTTAATGGATAAACAAACAAAGAAATTAGTCATCATCCCTATTGGTTCAGTGGTTTTGAAGGTTTAAAGCAGTTCAACTAACTTTAGCAAAGGATTGTTTTAAATAATAATAAAACCGACTTCAAATAAACATAATAACAGTGAAAAGTAATTCAAGAAGCTTTTTTAAGCCGATCGGTAAAGGCTAGTTACCTATAAAAATCCCGCCGATGTAAGAAGAAAAGGAAGAACTCGTAAGGTTGACCACACAACATGAGAATTTTATTCCGCCACAGCACTTATCGTTGTCAAGATGGAAATAACAATGTTAATAAATTGTCATTATGAATTCCGAACAATTAATCGTCGGTTCAACGTAAGAGTCTAATTAATGCGACTGCCACACTCCGCAGTAATTCATAATTCAGCCAATTTATATAGCACGCGATACTCATGTAAGTGGAGATGGTTATAATGCGTTCGTTATAATAAATGCTAGGTATACATTAAAGCTATTTGTATTAACATAAATTGAAGCGAGGAACATTTCGTGACAGATACATTATTTCATCATTAACTAGCTTTCCGTCAGCGGTTTCGCCCGCATGGTCTTGTATTGTACATAAAAACCTTCCTTTTGAATCACCCTATCTATGAAAAAAAACCGCATCAAAATCCGTTACGTAGTTTTAAAGATTTAAGCATACATAGGGATATAAAAACAGAGAAATCGACGTTGTTTTATACTATGTAGTGATGATGTAAAGGGATTGGACAGTTATTTGTAATACGCTGTGTAATTTGTGTGTCAGTGTGTGTTTGATTAAAGGTGAACGGGGATAAATTAAATACATTTATATTTGCTATATCTGGCTACGTGATCTTGTTAGAGATACAAATGTCTGAGACCACATAATTATTCTGGAGGATTGTTAATATAGTTAAATTTTAGTATCGTTGATTTTTGTGACTAGAGGATTCCAGTGAAGTAATAGCATAGGAATACTAATAGAATAATTGATTTGAATTTGTAGTGAAGAAGTACCAACGGCAACGTGTAACCGACCTAAATATACGTTTACGTAATATACGCATCTCAAAAGAATCTCAACTACTTGTATTTTGCTATTGTACTCGATACCTGAAGTCAAACATTGCTATATATCTGCCACCTTAGATCTGTGAAGAAGAAATTGCACTAATAGTATTGGACTTTATACGAGGGTCAAACTGAAAGTTCTTAGAACTGGCCACTTATAAACAATATAATAAAAAAATAATTCTAAAATTTGAAAATATAACTCTTTGCCAATATTACTGAGTATATATTTCATTCATTTGTCATTTGTTTTACGATTTGGCGGCAAATTGAAAATTGTCTGTGTCACGTCATCATGAATTTAACACGAGAAAATTTTCGTGCAATGATTTTTTATGACTTTCGATGTCATTTAAGTCAACAAGAAAGTTATGATAGACTACGATTGGCCTTTCACGATGAAGCCCCATCTCGTGCGACTGTTTACAACTGGTTTAATGAGTTTAAACGTGGTCGCACTAATCTCACTGATGATTTACGTGAGGGACGGCCTTCTACGGCGACGACTGAAGATAACATCTGTGTTGTGCGGCGTATGATAGAGACTGACAAAAGAGTGACCTATCAACAGATTCGGACAAGCTTAGGCATCGGTATGAGTCAAGTGCACAAAATCCTCCACGAACATTTAGCGGTCAGGAAGCTTTGCGCCCGGTGGATACCTCATAATTTGACTGAGGCTCAAAAACTCCATCGTGTGGAGTGGTGTCGTAAAATGATTGAAAGATTTAACGGAGGTGACTCAAATGCTGTGTTCGACATACTAACAGGTGACGAAAGCTGGATTTACTGTTATGATCCTAAAACCAAAAGACAATCTGCTCAGTGGGTGTTTCCTTTCGAGGAGTTGCCAACTAAAGTGAAGAGAGATCGAAGTGCAGGAAAAAAAATGGTGGCCTCGTTCTTTGGAAGGATAGGTCATTTTGCAACAATTGTGTTAGAGGATCAAAAAACAGTTTCTGCAGAATGGTACACTACCAATTGTTTGCCACTTGTCTTGGAAAAAGTTCGAGAGAAACGACCTCGCAGTAGGATCCTCCTTCACCACGACAACGCCTCGTCGCACACCGCCAAGCGAACGATCGACTATTTGGCGACATCAAACGTTGAATTACTGGGTCACCCGCCGTATAGTCCCGACCTCGCGCCTTGTGATTTTTATTTATTTCCAAAAATTAAAGAAAAACTTAAAGGAAAGCGGTTTATGAATGCTGAAGAAGCGGTGGCTGCGTATCGCGATGCCATTGAAGAGACCCCTAAGGACGAGTGGGCAAAGTGCTTTTCCCAGTGGTTCCATCGCATGCAGCGGTGTATTGACGTGAATGGACAATATTTTGAAAAGATATAATAAAACTAATAACTGGCTAATGTAATCAGTTTTTGATTTTCTAAGAACTTTCAGTTTGACCCTCGTATAATGCAATAGTAAAATGCAATTCGTTGAGATCCTATTGACATGCAATTACAACGTAAATATTAGCAGAATTGGCATCCTGACGAGGGAGTGTAAACGTAATGCGGCTAAATTAATGCAACATGATATCATAGTTTTCCATAGAATATGCGTGATAGGATTCTGATATATCGAGTTATATATCGAAAATAGAGAGTACTTACCAAACTATAAGCACCACCAGGACCGGATCAGTCAAAGCTTTATATATATAAATAGTAGGTAAGTATTTTGATAAAATCAAAATATGGAAAATGAGCAGTTCAATATATACGTATTTTCAGTACAAGCGTTGATAAATAAAACAAAAGACGATCGCATAGATTTGCTTTTTTATGATTGCCGTTACGGCTTTAAGGAGGTTTCAACTGGCTTATATATGCAACCTCTTTTTAAGTTTGAATTGCCAGCGGCGGCGACACAGAACGTACACCACAAAAACTCCATTGAGTGGTGCACCCTTTAATGGTGCACCTTTAGCGAGAATCAATAGGTAGTTGAAAAAAATAAAATAAGGATAATAGAGATAAAGTAGCTTCATCAATAAATATGAATGTAAGTGTATAAAAATCGTATAAAACGTATTTCAATGACATAAGTTTTATTGCTGTGCTGTTATTTCATACTCTATGCATATATTTAATACTTTTATGTTGTAATTGAGCATTCATATCTGTTTCATTATTTTATTTTTTCATTCGACATTTTATTTGTCGATTGACACAATCGAATAAATTAAATGTATAATGTATTATTACACACTCCTAAGCAAATACTCTACTTAACTGCTAATTGGCGGCCTGTATTTGTTATTATTTATGTTGATGCCGAAATTCAAATAATAATTGCTTCCTAAGCTAACTTCAAATAAATGTCAACATCTCCTTATAATTTCAACAGTAACAAATAAATAATGCAAACACAAACAAATTACATTTAACGGTCGGAGAGATCAAAAGGTCAAAGCGTCTTCATTGAAGCAAAAACTGTCTTTCACTTGATGTGTTTTTGTTATCAATGGCGCCAAATATGATTTAATAAAATGGAATACATGTAGCATATCATCTGCTTATTGGCAAAAGTTAAAAAAAGTTTTCTAAATCTAATCCAATAGTTGGCCCAAGATGGCTGTCTACTTATTTTTTGTGAACTATTTTATTTATTTTAGTTAATATTCTCAATAGATATTCATTTAATAGAAGGATAAACCTCTAACGATAAAAAAGGTGATATAATGTCATATCAGGTCAATGAATCCCCTTTATATTCACATCGTTACGTGTCGCTTGACCTACTCAGCTAAATATACAAAAATAGACTAGCCTTTCATTATATTACACATTTTAATAAATATACCTACAAACATTATAAATGAATGCTCTTATAAACATTTACTTTTGACACGTAGGTAATATATTTAAAATAAATTTAGTTTTAAAATATTTTAATTTCTCTCTTAAATGTAAATGCATATACACCTAACCTAAAGAAATACGTCCTCAATCTCAAAATTAATTTCCGCCCTAATTATCTTTCCGTGGAAAGTAAGCCTTTAAATTGTATGTTTGTGTTTCAAATTACGTGTACGTAAGATAAAGAATGTTTTATAAGTTAATATTGATAATAATTGAATATCCTATTTTCAGTAAAATTTGATAGATCGCTATCCAAAATATATTCTCTGACCGTTCCATATAAAATAAAACAATATTTATTGGTATTCGGTTTGTAATTTTTAAATTTGTTGCCTATTTCTTTAAATAATAGTCAAGTGTAACCTGAAGTTCTGTTGGAGAATTCGATTTTTATGAGCAAAATTGTATATTATTATAACATAGATTTATATTCTCTATTGTTTTCAAAATTGCATTAAAAAAGAGGTCTAATTGTTAAAATTAAAAAAAAACTATACAGCGAATGCAAATTTTAACACCAATTGTTTGCACAAAACTCGCCTGAGCTTCCCGGCTGGTTTAAGTAATGAATTACAAAACTTCCGCTTGTTTTTGCATGCAGAAAATTCATCCCAACTTATCCAATTACAAAAATGATATAAATTGTATAATGATATCCTTTACAAAATTACGAACATGACGAAAATCAATAAAATATCTTAATTACAATAAAAGCGGTTTACAAAATTCATCTCAAATTTGATTAAAATAGACAATTTTTAAAACCTTTCCGAGAAGACAATGTATGAAAAATTGTTATAGTTGTAATTTCTTCGTTATTTATTTTTTTCAATGTAATTACTAATGTTTACAATAGATCATTGAGTATAAGAATGAAATATAAAACTTCTCTTGTTCACCTTTTATAGAAATTCATACAACCTTTTCTTATGGTACATTAACTTTAGAAGGATCAATAGAAGAAAATTTTCCTAAATCTTACCACCTACACGCAATTTTAAAAATTTTTATTTTTGAAATACTGTAATTAAAGCTACATAGTTTTTTTAGCAAAGACAAAATATTTTCCTTAATTCTCGTATTACACGAGCAAAAATGATAAATCGACTGTCTTTGTTACAGAAAGCGATGCCATGACGTCGTAATGTTGGCAGCAAAGTGGCAAAACAATCGAAGATGAATACAAAAAAATCGTCGGAGAAGAGAAAAACTGAAAGAGTGAAGAAGAAAAACATGGACATAGTTTTATTTTTCAATAAAGAACAGTCTATATTGTGAATTGTAACAATGCCAAGTGTGACCGTCCGTGCTATTGGTGCGGATGTGTGTGGCGTTAACAAAGAAGAGAAGCGTGCGAGATAAAGGTTAGTGATTAGAATAACCGAATGAAATAGGGAAATGAATACTTTTCAGCACGCGTAGCATTACGTTATGTCTCAATAGACAGAGAGCTCGTGACAAAAAATGTGCAACAGCTTTCAAAGTTTATTATTTTAGTATGTTGAAGTACTAAAGGTTTCATTACTCAGTAGCCAGTGCGGAGGTCAGGCGCTGGAACACCTGGTGGCTGCAATGCAAAACAAACTTCTAGACATACATTTGTTCCATGAAATGAAAGTCTGAGTAATTTTTTTTTTTATGATTAGGTAATTCATATCACTAATAATTTAGCAATAAATTAACTTTAAACCACAGAAAGAAAATATTTTGCAGTTACAACACCTTTTTTTTTTTTCTCTACAATCATTTTGTGAGAAGTCTGATTAGTTCATACTACTATATCAAATTAGGTTACATATGTACATAACAATTCGGTTTCTTTCGATATCAGTACCATCATAAAGTGGTTTTAATAACGACGAAGACATGAGAAACGTTAAATCTCTCCTATATATTCAATGTAAAAATCATTTTTCAAAATAATACCTACTACACTTCTTTAGTTAGTATAGATGTTTATATTGAAATCTGGAACATTCGCATTATTGATTATTAGTTTTTTTTTAGAATCTTTATTCAAATTTTGTTATTGACAGATCCCCACATATGGATCCCGTAAACGGATCCCACAGCGGGACAAACGCAACCATCAGTGATCTCACAAATGGAGCGTACAACGCAACTCATGCCGACGAGTGGACGAGTAGCGTTTTGTTCAAACTGCGTACCTGCGTGTTCCTGCTCATTGTCATTATGGCGGTGCTGGGCAACATGCTGGTCATTGTCAGTGTTATGAGGCACAGGTTAGTACTTAATAAAGACGTTCGACGTAAATGCTTTTATAAATGAAAGTGTATGTGATAACGTTCACGTGTTTGATGATCCTATCGCTGTCTACCTTAGACATCCAATTAGCGATATTCAATTATGCTGTACACATATATACCTAAAGCTTTTATTTCCGCAAGTTTCGAACAATCGCTCGGATAAATCAGAATAAACTTATTAAAAAAAAGGTGTATTTATCGGGCCTCGTCCACAAATCGATTAAATGGATTATACATATACTGCGCTCAGGGGTTATAAGAACAGATAGTGAAACTGGCATAAATTAAAAGTCAATATACTTTTAATTTATGCCAGTTTCACTATCTGTTGTCACTATAATAATTAAAAGTAGATGATAATAATTGTGATATATTAAAAAAAGGAGATATTAGAAATTACACCTAAAATTTTACAACGTTAGAAATTCTAATTTAGGATTGGAATCCCATTAAAGATCAATGTAATGTAAATCTAATAAATATGAAATATTTGACATTCAATCACTATTATATGCTATGTAGCAACCATATTGGAGTCATAAATTACCTAATTTTCGTATGTTACTTCAAGAGAATCATTTATAAAAGGATCATGACTGACATTACAGATGCTTTCAAATGAACAAATGTTTTCGTTTCTATCAGTTTTAATGATATTATTAGACCAGCGATTCATTCGTTTTCCTGTCAATTTGTAACAATGTTTCATTTTTATAACAAAACACACTCACTTTTGGTAATATTGAAAATCTATTATTAGTATCTGAATCATCACTGAAATTATTTTAGTTCGCTTTATTTCATATTATTAAAAAAAATCGTTCTAAAACTGATTTACCTGTTAATTCAAATATGACTTCTATTCATAATTACCCCTTATATTGCATGTTTTAAGATGAATGTGCCTATATGAAATCAAAATTAAAAACTTTCGAACCACTTTTTACGTGGCTTTTATCAATTCGCAGAATAATTTTATAGAATTATGACAGTGATTTTTGAAACTATATCTAGAAACCTTTAGAGTTAGACTGAATGTGTTAATTTAGCAAAATAAATAATTTATTTCCTCAATGAGCATTTCACATAAAAGAAAGTGTAAACTGCATGATTTTGTTACAGAAAACTCCGTGTCATCACAAATTATTTCGTCGTCTCCCTTGCATTTGCCGATATCCTTGTTGCAATGGTGGTTATGCCGTTCAACTTCAGCGTGCAGTTCAATCAGGGCTGGGTATTCGGGAAGACAATATGTGATCTCTGGAACTCCTCCGACGTATACTTTACATCAACATCAATACTCCACTTGTGTTGCATCTCCGTTGATAGGTACTACGCCATTGTGAAACCTTTGAAATATCCTATCAAGATGACAAAAAAGGTTTGTTTATATTTCATCGTTTAATTTTTAATTAGTTTTTTAAGTTATAGTTTCATTTGTTTGTACTATGCAATGAGTAAAAATAATTATTATTAACATTAGAATAATATCATATAGTAGTTAAGATAAAACAAAAAATAGTTAAATCTCCATGGAAAACTTTTTATGTATAAAATACAAAAGCTCTATGAAGAAATAATAAAGTGCAGCCGTGTCAGAGATTTTTCATAATACTTCTTAATTACTTTGTTGAAATTGCGAATCCGTGAATGATCTGCAATTCAAATTTCTTTGTCGATTTTTCACTAACTTCTGAGAGATTCAGAGTTTTACATAATATTGTTAAGGGGATCAAAATTTTAACACGAGCTTTTAACTTTTGTTCAGCATTAGTTTAGAGTGATTCGAGTATAGTATACAAAATTTTCCAAAGACAAAAAAAAATTGTTCTTAAAAAATGTTTTAAAAAGCCGGTTCGCGAAAGTTTATGCGTTCAAGTCCCATCTCAGAGTGCCAGGGACAAAGTGGATTTTTTAAGCATTTTTTATCAAGAGTATCTTTCAGCATTATAGCATTGTAAATGTAAAAATTATCAAATTAAATAACAAATTTGCTGCCTTTTTTGTGTCAGCAATCTCATTTCTGCAAATCTGTACCTCTGATGAATATAATGGCGGATTACAAGAAAACCTTTCAGTGGGTAGTTTCTATGAGAGATAAAATTCATCAAAGAAATATATTCTCTTGAATATTCTAATCAATTTACCAAAAACTCAAGTTGCCTTTGTACTCTCAGTAATTTTAAATATTCCATTCATTTTCAAAAGGTATATTCAGATTATCGATTTAATTGCGAAACCTTTGCCGTGGCTCTAGTAAAAGTAGCTTGGTATATTACTATCCATACAATTTGTCTGAAATGAAAATATTGGCATTAAAGCCAATATTTTCCTTTTCTTGCCGCTATTTGAGAAACAATTCAAGGGGCAAATCGTGGACTTTTTAAAAATCTCCTTATCCTATAAATTGTTTTCGCACAAAGAGGTATTTATGACAAATATCTGGACACGTTGATTGTGTATTTTTGTTTATTTTATAAATAAATATAAACCGAATTTATATTTATATAATTTATATATACATTTATTGACCTCAAAATAAGATTTGTTAAAGTTTTTCCACATCAAATGGAATCCATTGTAAACAAATTTTAGAAATACCTAAATGTGTATGTAATCATTTTAAATGTTTTCTTTTAGATGGCGTTTGTGATGTTAGCAGCAACATGGTTGAGTCCAATAACAATATCTTACGTCCCAATATTCATGGGTTGGTACACAACTACAGATTTCCTCGAGATGCGTAAAGATGATGAGTGCGAATTCAAAGTGAACAAACCATACGCCGTTATATCGAGTTCAATATCGTTTTGGATACCTTGTACAATAATGATATTTACGTATTTAGCGATATTCAAAGAGGCTAATAGACAAGAGAAAGCGTTACACGCTAGAGCTGGTAACGCAATGCTAATGCACAGACATTCTAGAGAAGTAAGCGATAAGAATGGAGCATTACATATAAACGCTACCACCCCAACCAAAGATAGAAATATATTGAAGATGAAGAGAGAACATAAAGCAGCAAGAACATTAGGCATTATTATGGGAGCATTCATTCTTTGCTGGCTACCTTTCTTCCTCTTTTATGTGTCGACATCTTTGTGTGACTCGTGTAGTTGTCCAGAAGTAGTGACAGTGATTATGTTTTGGACTGGTTATTTCAATTCCGCTTTGAACCCTATAATTTACGCGTATTTTAATAGAGATTTTCGTAACGCTTTCAAAAATACTTTAGCTTGTGCATTCTGTAGTTTCTGCAAGCGTAGTGCATCAGATTTAGATGCAATGGAACGACTTGATAGACGTGGATCAGCGCAGCTAAGAGTGCCAATCCCTTCTAGAAGAGCATCGGATTTAGCGTCGCTTTGAATGTCGTAATGACGACAGCCTTTTGAGGCCTACTTTAATTTCAACGAAATATTTTAGGCTCTGGTGTACTTATACATATTTTATGTTGACTGAGTTATAGATATTGTTAAAATGAACAGTGAAGCATCGCCGAGTTTGACCTCTAGAGTTTCAGTAAAAGCCGTGACATTAATTGATGATGGTAATATAAAAAGCCATGTTAAACATAATAACGTTTCCTTTGGGAAAATGCCAAATATTGTACGGGCAGCAAAAATCACAAGTTGACCATTAAATTGTATGGAAATTTGATGTTGTATTTACAAGTAGTAATGCATAATTATAGCGTTAAATTTCCTGACTTTCATAATTAATTGGATTTTGTTTTACCAAATTAAATTCTATGTTTTATTCGATAATATAGATAGATATTTTACTCTTACAAAATAATATCAATAAATCTCTAGGCTTTCACTTTTAATTTGAATTTATTTTACCAAAGAACTACTTTTCCAGTTTGATTAATCTAGTTCTAGAATTTAAAATACAAATGAAATTCCGTGTCTAGGGTTAGTATAAATAAGGATGATTAAATATGTTTTTTAATTACCATAAATTATATTTAGAGGCTGATGAACTTATGTGTATCAATGGCCTATATTTCTTAACTAAAAAAGTGTAATACATGTAGGCCGAATCATATTATTAAATGTAAATAAACATAGTCATTAATAGTATTATTTATTTTATTTATGTAAATGAATAGTCTATGGAAATATTTTAAGCTGGATGTATTATAGTATGAATTTTATTGAAAAATATTAAACCATTTTCATATTAGATATATTCTCGTGGTAATATAGCATCAATAAGAGATATCAAAAACTATGTGGAGATGAGAGTAATTTTTGTATGATTTATCAAAATTTTTATAAGAATTATGTAGCTATATTACAGTTTAATAGAAAGTCATATTGAATATAAAAATGGGACTTGTGTAATATTTGGTTTTGAACATTTTTCTATATTAAAACTTTTTAGCAACATTATTTTTACATTTGCCACATTGTAAATAATCATTAGTGAGATTTTACTCTGATTGTAAATAATATAAGACAAGTTGAAAAGATGCAGAGCATGAACGTGTACATAGAATAGTAGATAGATTAGTTATAATGAAGTATTAGAAATAAATGTTTTTGTTTAAACATTAATAGGAAGATACGATAATGATATGGGGACAAATAACGCTTCAATAGAAAATGAAAAAAAAAAAACGATTTTAAAATAATTATCGATGTACTATTAAATTAATTGACAATCCCGTTAGATTCGATGTGTCAGTGTTGTGTCGAAAATTTGTTTTTAATATAGATGTAATAATAAAAAAGACTAATATCTCTTTATAATTATTAAAGATATTTTTCAAATAATCGGAAATTTCTATCAAATTTAAACTTTATGATATAATTAAATCCAGTTCTAAATTATAAATTAAACAACCAATGGTAGAAAAGCTCTTTAACCTTTATATCGTTGCACTGAAGTATATAAACGATAAATTTACTTTGAACTGGATTTTATTAGTAAGTACTAATAACTGGAAGAAAGTCCTCTATCTAATGTGAATAATATTTTTTAAATGGGTCAGTCAATTGATAAACATTGTTATGTCATTTATTATTATATCAAAACATCACCTTATTAGTAAATTGTACAGGAAAAGTTTTTAGTTTGTCAACAATATTTAATAAATACAGTGTTCTTTTTTAATCTCCTGCCATCGGATATAAAATATGTTTATAGCACATCACTATTTAATTATGATTACTGAATAATCGTGCGTTTTTTGTTAATATATCTACAGTTTGTTTACTGTAGTTAAATAAATATGAAAATGTTAATATGTATAAAAATAAAATGTATCACTTTAAATATATGAAATTTTAATAAATTGTTAGTAAATTGTGTTTATATAACTTTAAAATTTTATAAGAAAAATTTTGGTCCGATTACAAATTATTTCTATATAGAACTGATATTGGCACTCTTAATTATATCAACTTCATGAATCACCAGACAGTGATTCGATGTAAAACTATCAATTGACTACCATGTTAGCAGATAATTTGACATTTTCAACTAATCAATATATATATTGTCTACAAAGTGTTACGTAATCTGTGTGAACGACTAACATTGAATTTTAGTTTGAATGTGACTTCGAAACAAATGCTATTGTAAATTCAATGTGTCTTCCTTTTGAATAAGTAATTAGGCTCAAATTTTATGATAAAAGGAAATATTTAATATAGAAACCGTACAGATACTAGATTAACGAATTTTAATAAAAAAAAAACTATAACCGATTTTTAGTCTTTGTCGTGTTTAGTAAATGCCCACATCAAAATAACTGGGGCTCTAATTTAAATTGAGTAATAATAAATGGTTGTGAATTTTTTAGATATTACAACTAACTTCTTATACGAATCATATCTGTATTTGAGAAATTGGTGATTTATTTATTATTTCTTTCATCTAATACCGTTAACACTATATTCACTTCTACTTAGAAGTTGAAATACAAGCATGGTTTATTTGTTTCAGTTGAGATCCGTCCAATTCATTTGTCTCTTCAACGTAGCCTTAACAGTAGTCTGTGTGTTGAAATAATCTAGAAAATAGCTCTCGTGTAGATAATACTTCGTACTTCAAAATGCCATGTTGTATCTCACTCTAACACTCGTATCGAAAGAAGTACCTAATTACTTGAGAATATCTCATATTGTAACCGAATAATTTTAACCGATAGACGAGAATTTTAATGAATCACTGCCAATGGCTAATGTTCTAAAATTTGACATCTGACACTTCATTGAAATACTTGTTTATTAGTTAAAAATATATGCTGAAATTATGATACGAGTGTTAAAGTTTAGAAACATCCATGACACTTTGATTGGTATAAAACAATCGGACATTGAATGAAGTTCGATGATATTCAGTAATAAAATATTTATTGATAGTTACGTCAATGTTTGGATATAGATTAAAAATCTTTTCTCCAAATTCATTTTCATCATTATCTAGTAAATCTGTTTTATATTAATGAATATTTTAGATTACACGCAGAAATGATTGATTTTCATGGTTGTCTTGACTGTTTTAAATGCTAAAACTACATCTATTACTTCTAACTTTGACGCTACGTCTCTTTCCTTTACCTCATTAGCTTAAAGCAATTATACCGATCAAAATAAATAATATAAAAATAATAAAACAGCAATATGTAAATTTAAACTCTCTAATAGTAGTTCTGTGTATAGACTAGTTTCCATTAAAATTGTCGTTTTCATTTCTTAAAGTAAGTAACATTGAAATCAAATGGTAGATTAGCTAATTTTAGATGCAGAGTATGTTTCATTTGCTCCAAGTGGTATATCCATATAATTTTAAAGTTCCTCATTATTTGTTATTGAATTTTTTTTTACTCGTTACATCATTTTGGACTGTGATAGTTATATCATGTGTTTTATTGTTAATTTTTTTCACATCACGAATTTTTATAATTGACTTTGTTTCTGTTGACTTTTTCAAAGTTTATTGTAAAATGTTGATTTATTCATACGTAATAATCTATCTTTGTCATCGTTAAGTAAAAAAATCGTTGTAAATATTCTTTAATTGCCATACGTGATAATAGCGAAATTATTATATAATACAATGTATTAATATTATTGCTATTACTTATAAATTTAATAGAAATGTTTAATTATTTAAAATGATGCATGATGAGACTTTAACCTTTAGGTATTTACCTAATATGTGCGTGTAATCAATGCTTTTTGCAAAATAAACGGAAATCGTTTCGTATATAAAATGACTTACTTTATTTACGCCTCTCCTTAAACTTAATGTAGATTATATTTAATAAATAACTAGAGGATCTAGCAAAACTAAAACTATTTTAAGCCATAGCTAATTCAGGTAATATATTGAATTCATGACCTATCTATACCTATATATACTTTTTAAATAGGACCGTCTTCGTACTTTAAAAAAGTGAGAATTATTACTTCCTTAAAAGCGATTTTTTTCAAGAAACTATTGGTTTTTTGTTCATTATTAATTAAATGATAGCCCCAAATTTGAGACAGAGGAATTGGTGAGAATGGCTACCATATCACTATATAGTATAAAAACAGTCGCTTTCTCTGTCCCTATATCCGTAGTAAGCATACGTAGGGACGTATGCTTAAATCTTTAAAACTACGCAACGGATTTCGATGCGGTTTTCAACAATAGATAGAGCAATTCAAGAAGATTTAAGTGTATGGTAAGTTTAGTTTTTGTACAAATTGACGATATGACAACGATATTAGTTCAATATGTCGGAAAAAATAAAGCCGATCGGAAGCTTTCCTCGAAAACGTTGCCAAAATCTTTTGAGTTATAACAAAACATTGTATGGGGGAATTGAACCTCTTTAATAGATCTACAAAAAAGTCCGTGGTAGTATATGTCTATATTCCAAGGATAAGCCACAATAACCATTTTTTTACGTATACTTAAAACTAATGATGGGCTATTTACGCACCTATTTTTAACAATACAGTATTGATCCTTATTCAAATAAATAAGTTAGATACGTTATGAATGTAATGTAGATCAAAATTGCCCTGTATACTATATAAATAAATATATATAACTAATGAGTTATTGAAAAATAAAAATCTCCGGGCGAGCTATTAAATATCGATGAATGGAAATGAATCGCCGAAACGTATGTACGCGCATAACTTCATAATTCCAGTTCCGACTGCATCAAATTGGATGATCCTTTTTTTTATGTGTTCCACGATTCTTGACACGGTTTGTAGGTATATAAGATTTAATAAAAAACGGCTATACGAAGTTCACCGGGTCAGCAAGTCTTGAATAAATTCAAAATAAAAAATATAATAAAGTTCTCTGAATTATTTTAAATATAAAAAGATAAGTTCAAAACTAATAGAAGATTTTTTTTTGTAGATTGTTGTAGCCAGCAGCCATAGCTACAAGAACGTTTTATTTATTTTAACAATTAAAGTGTTGATATGCTTTCGTAATAATATTTTTTATTGTCAATAACATTAATCTATTAATAATAATGCCCATAGTAAAATCAATAAAATATTTTTTTATTATAAAAGAGTAATTTTGTCGCAGCCAATCGCTTACCTCGAAATTGCATGATTTCAATTTAGTTAGCATTGGATTCGATGAAAATGCATTTGGCGTTCAATAAGTTGAATAGATTGAATGCATTAGAAACTCCTTAAGTATTCCATACTTTTTTCATTCCATACGTTGAATGTATTTTCATTTAATTCAGTAACAAGGAAACCGATGTAAGTATTGTTACGGAGATCCCACAGATGTTCTTAATATGCAATATTAACAGAAGGAGATTGGTGCGGGTTTCGACAGGAAAGAATACTTTATAGAAACATTACACTTAGGAATATTCTAGCATTTTTGTGAACAAAAAATACCAGCTTCCATAATATGAACCAAGCGGTCAATTGTATGCCTCGAAATAGGTATCTAGTTTTTAAAATCCGCTTATATTCGCCAACAGCGACCGGGCGATGTTACAAAACGTCACATTTATCACCTGTCAGATGCCTAGACGCTAGCGGCCATTAATCAACAAGAGATTTGCATGTGAATTCCTATCTCTTCCTTTGGAAATGTAAAAATTCGACGGTCTGGAAACGGTATGGAATTGTTTAATTTTAACTCTATTTTTGAATAGAAAGTATAAGTTATAAGTATCAAAAGCATATTATGTAATATAAAGTATATTACGAGATTTTTTAGTTTTCTATAAATTATTTTACTTTAACCTATCTCTTTATCTTTATTTTTCTTTTATTTTTCCCGTTACACGAGATTGGCCTTCCTCATTATGCGGCTTCATGTAATTCGCTGGCTGGTATCCTCTCCTTTAAATCCGAGACTAGACCATAAAGTTTGGCAGAAGTTGATTTCAAATATTAATTTAAAACTTTTTGTTAGCAAATTCATCATTGGAACATGCTTAACCGTAGTGCCATAATTTCTTATTAGTTTAAATAAGCCTCTTGTTAGTAAATATTTGAATGTTTGCCAATTTGAAAATAAATAAATAATTAGCTAGTTTTATTTACAATAGACTTTTTTATATACCGTAGTATGCTTTCTTGTTTAATTTGAAGGTATATATAATATAGGCAGAATTCACATATACTGAGACGAACAAAATGACCGACACAGCCGAAAGTTTCAAGTTAGGTTACATGCAAACGTGAATTTTATTTGACAAATATTTAAAAATAAAGGAGGTGTAAAAATGGAGTAAAAATTTTAAATTTCTAAGTGTTGACAGCCCTATAACGCGCATGCGCAATATCGATTGTGTGCAGATTACAACGAACCGCGAAATACATTAATTTAATTTAATTGTATACCGATATCTTAATGATAGTCGATGCTGAAAATGTCCACTTCCTCTCTGAAGACTGAGCTAAGCACGCTCTTTTCAATGCCGGGCATGCACGCGCAAAACACATCACATTTCACACAAAACTAAACACAACCTACACTAAACTAAACTTAACACTCAAGACGAAGACTCTAGTATCTTATTAACAAGAATTCAATTAAAAATGCACTAGAACAAAACAAAAATCGACAAAAAAGACGCTTCGCAGCGGTGCGTCGGCGGCGATGCGCAACAACACTCCAGCGCAAAAGGTCGGCGGCGACTGAGCGGCCGGAAAATACCGACAGAATAATGAAGCCGCATGGCGGCTGGCGGGTGGGTGGGGCTTTGATATCGAGGGACGAACTCGGTTCACATTTTTTTTATTCGTCGTTTGATATCACGCATTTTTTAATGTTCTTTTTAAATGCTATTTTAATAACAAATTCCTCAATCTTTTAAAAACAAAGTTCATTTGTGTTAATGATGAATCGCTGGAAGATTTGTGAGCTTATCGAGTTTAATTAACGATCCCGTTGTTAAAGGAGTATTACCCCATTCAAACATTTTTTTTGGAGAACTGCTCTTTTAAAATAACGTAGGCTAATGTTAGACTGTTCTCTCTACAATAATTTAGGAAATTTTACACTCGGTTTCTTAATTGAGAATTTAAAGTTAAACGTCTCAAACTAACATCACTTAGTTTTCGTTTCCGATTTTAGTTTTTTGATGATCAGTTGATAGCAGTTTGATAAAACTAGGACTATTTGACTTGTGAAATAAAAAAAAAACTTAGGTTATTGAGAATAAGCAGTAGAAATTTTCTACTTTTTTCAAATCAGAAACCGGCTGTTAGTCTGTAAATCGATTTAAGCATTTTGACTGCCTTGTTTATTGATTGTCTGAAGCAGTCTTATAAATCACAAACTAGTTTATTTCGTTTTTAGAAATGAAGAAGTCAATGACCGATTAAAAACTTTTCCTTAGTACGTCCCAAAAACAGCTGACTCAGGGTTGAAAACACTCATTCTTTTTCAAAAAATTTATGATTGAATATCTCCGAAACTATTTGACCTAGACATATAATTTTTTTACATCATATTAAAGACAAATAGCACTCTCCAGAAACCTCGGGAGTGTCGGTCGTTCGGTTCCACCAAGTATTAGAAAATTAAAAAGAAAACAAAGAATATATAAAGATATTAGGCAAAAAAAAATCGACAAAACCACAACCATTACTCAGATGGTTTCATAGCCATGATATTGTTGGTGAATTTGAAACAACAACGGTACTACAATACCCAAAATCGAGAAAACACAAAAAAAAATTTCTTCATTGACTCGAGATGCCGAAACATTGAAATAGTCATGTAAGCCACTAGGCTACACAGAACGTTTACCTATTCTTTTAGGCAATAATATAATAAAATAACTTCTTATATGTTAACTGTGAATGGGATTGAAAATGTGGTATTAATAGTATTAAAACTGGATTTGGTTTAGGCAATAGAATTGCTATCATTATCAGCCCTTTTTCGTCCCTATTGCAGGGCCTCAGGCCTCCCTTATGTATAGTTAAGGAATGGGCCATGGCCCACCATGCTGGCTTAATGCGGATGGAGGGTATTAGCGACTGGCGAGACCAACGGCTCAAAGAACAGAGTAGCTCGAGATAGTAATTTTTGGTAACCCATCCCGTGACCGACCCTTGTGAAAGTTGCTTAACGACAACGATCGCGGGCCGCGGAGCTTATCCACAACGCCACCAACAATTGTTATATCACTGTTACACTAACACTATCATTTCTGAACAGTTCGTCATCCTCAATATTTCGAAGATTGTGAAATCGTAAATAAACACATGACTTCATGCTAATGCAAAATTTTGATAAAACACTTCCCTACATTTATACATACTGTTAATATGAGTGGAAATATTAATGTTTGGATAAGTTCCAATAGTCTGATACTATCCAATGTCATGCGATGTATAAATAGTGGCGCTAATAAAAAAAATCAGTTTCATTCTCTTATCGTAGTAATGTGTGTAAATTTATCGTTTAAACGGTACCAATTACATGTTTATTCGAATGCGTCAATTGAACTTCAAAAATATGTGTATAGTCCTATCTCAGAGTGCTAGGGACGAAGTAGATTTTGTAAGCATTTTTCATCAAGCTTATTTTTAGTATAGCATTGTGAATGCAAAAAATTGAAATAGTTTATGATGATTGGCTGGTGTTGAGGACTGTAAATGCAGGAGCAACGGCTTACTTCTTCCCATTCCCATTAACTGATCGACTCGCTAACCCCTGCGTCGTGTATGACAGCCCCAAATATAATATAACGTTTAAAAACACTTTCAATGATTTACATTTATTAATCATATCAAACCTAGCTCAAATTAACTAATTAAAAGAATAAACGACAATCGATTCATACATGAACTAATGCCCCATAAATACCTCTATTGTAAAAAAAAATTGATAATTCAATAACAAAAACAATGGGTAAACGTCTACTCGTAAACCAAGAGCGAGAGATGTATCTGTCAACCATGGAAAATCGAAAAAGAGTCCCTACCACATATATGTATATGATTTTATTAGTATGTATGATTTTTATTTCTTTCGTGTGTTCATAGCATGCTTTCCATCAATTTGAAATATAAATATAACTCCTATTAATAGTTATTCAATGGTTCAAAGAACTGATGATTACACTTGATGAAACATTAAATGATCACCGATAAAAAAATAACACGACTTCAAGATTTTAAAATAAAATCACATTTCGTATCAATATGGGTAGCTTAAAATCGCGATTTGCTATTTCCACAGTTTTTCGAGTGTGGGAGGAGTAAGCCCATAAATAAGGAGCAGACAAACGGAAGAGGATAGTCGAGATAGAGACAAATGACTCCCCATTTGCTTTGATATAGGACTGTCCTATATACAAATAATATAATATATCATTAATACAGGAAACTTATATTTTTTGGATGAGAATTTAGTAATTTTACCAGTTGTCTGTCCTCAGTTATCCAACATTTTAAGACTTCGTCTCAATCAAATTATTAACCAGTATTACCACTGACATAATATACTAAGCTATAGACTGACTGTTTGTTTGCTACATTTTATTGGAATCCATGAATTCGTTAATGGATGAAGGAAGATGTAAAAAAAAATATAAGCATCTAAAAATAGAAACTTTCACGTCTATCACGTTAGATTTATTGCTACATAACAGTGAGGTCAGTATGCAAAGGCTGAACGGAAACTACTTCGGGTGGAACCAAAATAATAGGGATGACGACTGGGTAAAAAAAGGCAATTCTATTTAGTCCGTCAGTCAAATAATAGAACAATATTAGATAAGTTTTTTTTTTACTTCATTCTAACAAGAAATAGCTTAGATAACAGGCATTAAAGTTGAGGAGTGGGGGCTCTTTACGTCACAGTTGAGTAGAAAACGTACCATAACGTGACTTCATGCGAAATTTCAACTCCATGTAACGCCGTAATTTTATGATTACGAGAAATATACAAAAGTACATGTTTAATATTTTTTACACTCTACCTAACGGACAAACAAACAAAAATTAGTCATCATCCCATTATATTGTTGACTAATCTAGCACAATTGAAACCCATAGGTACCTATATATTAATGTTACGGCCTCCGTAGTGGTTCGCACGCCGCTTTTAAGGTTTGTTTAGGCCCCAGGTTCAATTCCCGGTCGGCTAAATGTAGAAAATGGACTTCTTCTTCGTCTATATTGTCTTTACTCTGGGTGTTGTGGTACCTTAGAGATCATAGATACTCCATAATATGGGAGCTTCAATTACTCGTAAAAAAAAACAATGTATGCGATTTTGTCTAATATTAATTTTTATTTATAATATCGCATGCATCAGGCACTCGACGCTCTAATTCAGCTAGTAATTCTTCTTCCAGCTAATCAAAAGAGTATTGTAAATTAGAATAATATATACCTATGTATATTAAATAGTTACATTAAATAAATTATATTTTACCCCCATTAAAATTTCGGTTGTAATGTTTATTTTGTTCTTTCATAAACGCATTACATAATAATAACAATAGGTAAATATTTTTTTATGTAAATGTATAAATAGTCATCCATAATAATACCAACGAAATGTTACTCTCCACCCTGAAACCAGGCTATTTTCCCTAAAAACTTCCCGCGAAAGCCAGGACCGAGGTTTATTGAACCAGAATAAATGGATTATCGGTCCTTGCTCTGTTTTCATGCGGCTGAGCGCACAAACCAAGTGTTTATATCTTTGAAACTTGTCAGTGAACTTTTATTATTAGGCAGGTATAGTTGCCTATTATGTAGATATATAATAATCATAGAACTCAGTAAGCCTACAATAAAGGTATATAATCATAGAACACAGTTAGAGATGACTGGCAATTATATAAGACTTCCCCGGTCGATCTTCACTCTCAGTAGCTTTACATGCAACCGGGACCGACGGTATTTACGTGTCATTTAAGTTAGAACGAATCAGATTTAATATTTAGTCATCCATCCTCGTAAAAGTAATGCCTTAAATATCCTCGGCCAAATAGTTACAAATGCTGAGTATTATATACCTATAGTATTCATTGTTGGTTCTCAATATTGTACAGTAATTTTTGCAATAAATGGAAAACCCTTAATTTAAAATCACATCGACTATTTATTATCTATTTATAAGGTACATATAAATAGATAATAAATATTTTAAAAAAAAGTTCATTCATCTCAATTCTATAGTTGCCTGCAAAAGCAATTGTTACACGTAGCAAAATTATTTCTTTTTACTTTGAATATTTTTGTATTTGGTGTTAACAGAAAGTGATAGTAAGAAATTATAATATATCCATTAGCAGTTTAATAAAACTGTTATGAAAATTAACACGCTCTATATTACACAGCAAGTCAGCAACACAGTAAAATATTCCAAAAGCTATCATTTTTATTCTCATATCACACATCCTTGTGCATCCCAACCTTTTACACTAAAGATACGAAGGAAGGGATTTAATATTTTACCAAAGAAATATCAATTTTCGCACATCACATCCACTTCTCGCCATAAGCCGCTTTTCACACCTCAAACTTGGATAAAGCTTGAATAACTTGGCCAAGTATACTCAATTTGATGTAAACAAAACGTATTCGGTAAATCCGTGAAAGTCATTTATTTATATAGCTATTTCTTTAAGATATATAAATTTTTACGAAAATGTATTTATTTTAAATATTGCCGATTTTACAGCAGGTACTCTATACAAACCCTAGGAATTATATAACAATACCTTATGACACAGGAATTGTATATTTTTAAGAATACTATAAGTTTACAAATAGTATAAATTATATAATTAATAAAAAGAAAATATTATTACAATAAGTTTTCAATATTCTAACATTCTACATACTGATAATTTAAAGATTGGAGAATATGTCGTATAAAATATAGATATCACTAGTATTACCTATTCCCATTCAGAGAGTTATACTTCTCACAGCAACGGACTTTAAACTTTAGGGTCTCTTTTCCTTTTGCGTTCAGACAAAGCTATAAGCCAAATCGATTTTCAGGTCAGCATACATGAAATATTCAGTGAACCATATTGTAATCTCGGTGTAAAGTGAACACAATGTATGTTCTCAGTCTCTACTGAGAGTTTGACATTGCTTTCACATAGTCCTTTTGTGTGCATAACATTCAAACCGCATGTGCGCGCTCTAATTTTCCGGCAAACGGCCTATAAGCTCTTAAATGCAACGCAAAATTCGTTGTCAAAACTATGCACCTTTATACATCACGTGGTGCAGTGGTACAAATATGACAACACAATTAGCTCCAACAGAATCAGTGGCGTAGCTAGGTAACCTAGGGCCCTGGGGCAAATAAAAAAATGGGGCACACTGCTATCAAAACTGGTAAGGTTTTTTGAAGTAAAATCATTAAATATACAAATACTTTAAAAATGCTAAGCAAATTTATCGTCAGCTCTTTTTCGTGCATGGGCAGGTAATAAAACTATTAAACACTTACAACATGAATTACAATTACTTTAATACTTGGTGTAGGTATTGGGAAATAAAACGAAATAGAAAAGATTCAAGGGTTTATTATATTTTTTTTTGTTCATAGATACGTTGCACCAGCTTACTGTTATTTAATCTATCGTCATGCAAGCTATTTATAAAAATTATCAATATAAATATTTTGTCCAGAAGTACTTGCAGAAGGCTGACTAAAAAACTAGTCAATTTTGGGCAATTTTTGTTTACTTTCTTCTCTTTCTTGGCGTTGTTTGCGTTTAAATGCACCACTGGGTTTCTTTTTTTTTTTTGTCCATAATATTAGTTTTCTAATTTATTTATGCAATATTTATGTAATATTGTACTCAAGTAGGTACCGGGGAATCCCCGGCAAACATTTTATAGCCGCCAGTGTTACCACATTTGACGGTTTAAAAAATGTCAAAAAAAAACATCACGTAATTAATGGACGGCCCCCTACCGCATGTGGCTTATATTTTTCACGGTATTTTGAGTTATATAGTGAGTAGGCGAAATCTATAGATTTCTTTTCGTAACTTTGTATACATACTATAATCAAATAAAATTGAACTTTTGTATGGATCAGTACAAAAAATTTATTGACATACGCTTACTTACTCCTGATACATTAACTTTTTAACCATTCTCGAAAAAAATCTCGACTCGAAGTTCACAATCGCAATAATCACAATAACGAAAATCGATAAATAATAATATGCAGATATTGATATCCGACAAATTGGTGAAAACATCAATAACACTGTCAACCCCACACAAATAATTTAGGGGAATTCCGTTTTTATAACTTTGGAATTTCTCACAACTGAGTTGCCATGATTAAATTTGAGTTGCCACCTGTCATATTTATTTTGAAAATGGGAGAAATTTTCAAAAGTTGAGTTCGATTCTGGTAAAGATTCGAGGGCCCCCTGAGCTTGGGGGCCCCGGGGCACTGCCCCGCCTAGCCCCTTAGTAGCTACGCCACTGAACAGAATATAAGTTCGCTGAAATGAAACTTTTACACTTAACTTTAGATTCTAATAGTCTTCAATTCTAGGGATCCCTTTGACTTTGAAACGTAAACTTACCCAGCGCATATGAAACTAGGTACCCTAAGCAAAATACTGGAACTTGGCGCCAAGGCAAAACACTGGTACGACGCCCATAAAAAAAGTTACAAAGTGAAAGAGAGTAAGTACATCGAATAAACAGTGTAATTTTCCCATGACAATACAATCTCCTTAGCTACTTTTGGTCTGAAAATTTTATACTTTTGAACACCGTGGACATAGAATCGTGTTCAAAGAACAAAACTATATATTTTTAAAGATTAAAATAATTAGAGCAAACATAATCTGTTTGATATTCTTTGCCGGCCCACAAATGCGAAAGCCCTTAGGTAGTTGCCTATACGGACGGGCTGAACATGCCTACTTAAGTACTTATAATTTCTACAATATTACACCACTTATTGTATCTGTGATGTCAAATATCCACTTCGCTAGTACTGGTGGGTACCAAATATAAAACAAATACCATAATTTTAACTGAAATTGTAATTTAAAAAATAACTTAGCACTATTGTGCACTACATATAGTTGTCATTTTAATCCTAATTAATTTTAGTCATAGAATTCGAAAAAATTATAAAACGACTAAAATTCACGTTCATACCATTTTTGCTGATATCGTGTAGGTATCATAAAAACAATTAACTAACAATTTAACGGCACCAACGAACAAAATTGGAAACCATTAATGCCCCTATTAAACGAACACGAACGAATCATGGATTAACGAAAGCTCCCGTTAAGGATAATTTAGAGACGGGATAGCATAACTGTAAGAGGTATAAATTGCAAAATACAACTGCGCCTGGATGAAATTCCACGGCAACATGTCATTAACAAAACATTTGCATTGTCAAATTGTCTGTCTGTCTTTGTTAGAAAATCTAGAGGTATATTATAAATCTTATAAGAACCTTCATAAATATAACATTTTTGAAAATTCTTATAATTTAAAATACCTTGATTCTAATACCCAGAAATCATTATTCACGCGATTTCAGCCATGCATATACACCAATGTTATTTTTCTTTTGATTTTGTTGAAAGTAGGCAAGCAAAAATAGTGTGCTGAACACTTTTGTATTCAATGTTACATTTTTACGATGACCTAGTTTTATTCTTTACTAAGACTTAAAAAAGTAAAAGACATACGAATGATTTTACATTCGAGATTTTTTTATATTTTAGATTTGGAATTGTTATTCCAAATCTAAAATATAAAAAAATAACGACTCAATTTTCATATTTTGTAAATCTTCAAAATATATTTAATAATGTTAACTAGAAAAGTTTTCAAACTTTATAATTATAGCAGACATCCTTTTCAAACGATCGGGTTTCAAAAAAGATTGAATCACGATGAAAGTTCGTTCTCAACGTTAAGACCTGTAAGACTAACACAACTCCTTTGCATAGGAATCCAACCACAAAATTAACTGGCAAAGAAACTTTACTAGGTCGAGATTTACAATTAAACTTCAGCTGTAACCGCGCGATTAAGTATCGGTACGAACTTTCGTAAGGTTTATCAACAATAAATTGTTGAATTTGCCTTTGAAATGTCGAGGTTCAAGTAATAGCGACGCCTACATTTATTAATGTAACGTACCACGAGAGAATATTAAAGATAACGAAACTAAAATAGGGTTATGTGCTTTACTTATGGACGTTTTCAGAATTTAGAATTAAAATTATTATTTTCGCTAAGATCCTTTATTTTAAGTGCATAATATCAGACTTCATCTTAATTGCAAATCAAATCAATATAATAAACAACCTTAACCGGGAAAAATATAATAGTTTTTGAGGAAATAAAATATTTAAAAAAGTCTCATATTGGTCAATATGAGACTTTTTGTACAAAATTTAGGAACAAATTAGACTTTTAGGAACAAATATTGAATGTACCAATAGACAATAATGTCCAAGTTTGGACAGTCGTGTTGTGACGATTTTACTATCTGTCTATCTTAATCCAAGAATTAAAAAAAAAAGAATAATATTGTAAAACAATTTAAAAATAATCAAAATATAAATATATTTACAATACTCTCAAACTTAATTGAATCTGCATACAATAACATAATTACAACTTAAAACTAAAATTAAAACAAGCAAAATATTATAAAGAAAAATAATAAATTCAATAGGCACAGTCTGGGCAAAACTGTTGTATACTCAGTAAGTCTATTGTTCATGCGCTTGCGCATTGCCGACCGAAGCGGGAAACCGGTTCTCCAACAAAATGCGGGTGGCACAATTGAGATACGACCGCAGCGACAGGACATATTGTCGTCACTTACATTATTTCTCACTAATTACTGTCTCCTTGATTGTGAATTTTTGATTTAGTCATCTACAAATATAGTTTATGTGTTTATTCCCCATATTGGGTAAGTGTTGAAAGACTTATATTCACTTTTGCTGTAGTTTTGGTACATATTGGAAATGCATTGTCATTAAAGGTTACCTTCACCAATTTAGAAAGTTATTATTACCATTAATTCATTTAAATAATCACTATAGATTGTGTGTGATTCGCTTTATTGTTGAATTGTATACGTATTTAATTAGTTGTTAGTGCTTAATATGTTTTCTTATAATTGAGCGACCTTCATCGTCAACCTTGTAATTATGCCTTTTGCTTTAAACTTTAAAGTGTAGTAATTAGTAATAGGTTCGTAATAGTATTTCGTGAGATCTCATCTACATCATTATAGACGTTGATTATAAACGTATTGCAAATAAATGGATCTCACGAAATAATATTTTTTTATAGTTAACTACCTACTTATGGTTTTATTCATAAGTAAAGTAATTTTATTGCTAAACTTGTATTGTTTGTCTGCCTCATCATTGATATCTATTTATGCTAGTCATTTCATCTGCACTGAAAAACTCCATCTCACACCGCTTGCAGTATCATGATGTTGCAGTCAGACTATAAAACTGAATAGTGTTGAAATGTCTGGTTTTGCACTATTACAGGGACCTATCCTCTGGCAGGGTAAAGAAAGGTCTGGATTGTGCTACACACGTTATTCGGGAAACCTTTACTTCTGCACCAGTCGTGTCTGTATTACTGGGACCAGTGACCGGAGATCTGCAACGTGCGATATTATCTGGATTGCCAGGACAGTGGTGACCAAGAATCTGCTACGAGACGGTTGCTTAATGTCACGGACCCACACCCTAAATTTTCAATATTTCTTTAAATTTAATTTTTATAAAACTATTTTGGGGACCTACCCTCCTGTACGTAATTAAATAAGTTATCATATCTGATATAGTCTATTTAATTGGCTTAACCGCCACAGTGTACCTATAGACAGACTATTTAAATATCATAAAACTAGTATAAACAGCAAATATTAAGATATATAACATATTAAGAAGTTAAGTATTTTAACTTCACAAATACTTAACATATAAATATTTAGAAAAATCAAATAAACTTACATTTTATAGACTACTTATGAGACAATAACATTTGAAACCAAATCTAAGCCCATATGCACATGTGGAGCGTGGAGACTGAATTTCTTTATTTTCTTCAAAAACCCTCTTCACGACCTTCCTAAAAGCTCGAAGGTCTATGTTACTAATCTCATTGTTTTTGATATATATTACGATGATACATACAAATAAACGATAATAACCTCTAAATTGCCTCAGCTTGAAAATCATAACGCATATCTTTGGAGATAGAATACCTACCAAAACAAAAACAAAAACAAAGTCAAAAATACTTTAAAGATCTGTTCGAGTAAAAAAAATGTGCTTTTAAGTTTTTGAGTTATCGAAGGTGTCCAAAGGTTCATCACTTGACCCTAATAACAGAAACTCCATACAATTGAAAATAAAATTGTGTTGGTAAATGTACATTATTGCGGCTAGTACACTATGCCGTGCTATTTTATTAACTATGCAGTTTACAATTTATGATACCACATTAACTATAGACCTAGTACAACCTATATAACACAACATTAATATTTGATCATTATAAAAGCCGAGACGAGCTTATTCCGAATTTGTCTTACAGCTTGTTTTGGTATATATGTCATGGAAAAAGTGACTACTCAGGCATTATGAATAATTCCCGCGGTTAATGTAACATTCCCAATATGGTCTCATCTGCATTGTGAGAAAAGGATAGAATATAAATAATCGAAATGGACAGACATTATTTATATTACTACATTTTTCGTATCTCTTCCGTTGCATCAGCTGTCCTACCTTATTTTAATTCCGCTCATTTTAAAGTCAAACTTAATAAATAAGTTAATAAGTAATAAGGAAGTTAAAGTAAAACTTTATTATTTTGTTCGAAACAATTTGCAAGGGTATTGAACAATGCCCTTATTTATCACCTTATTTATATGGATACACAAAGTAATCTATGATCGTAGGAAAGTTTCATTCTTTAATTAACGTTGTACGTTACCTAGTATGAAAGTAAACCAAATGCGAACTTTTTGTGTAATTTTAATTATTTCAATCAACCAACTTTTTTTGAAGTCTCATATTAACGGTTGTAGTTAAGTTAATACTTAAATTTATTGTCTTGTATTATTTTTATTTTCGGCGTAGAGTAACACTTTCATGCGTAAGCATACACGAATATTAGATAAATATTGTGGCACCATGTTATGCCATTTTTCCAGGCACTAAATCACCACCGAGCCAGATTTTGAAAAGGATATATTGCTCGATGGCGGTCATCTACATAACAAGTTGTTACTGGACGACTTTCATATGCATCATCGCTAGAACTAAGACCACAGCTTAAATGTGAAGTTAACCCGTAAATTAAGTCGGGCGCCGTAATATGTCGAGATAGGACGACTCCGGGCTGACATCCACCGAGCCTAATGAGTTGGATCTAGACGTGATAAGAATACACGGATCGTATCCAGGGCACCTTGAAAAAGAAATGATAACGCCATTCTAGGGCATTATGTAATTTCGTAAACGTATTTCTTGTAATTCTATTTTAACAGAAAACTCAATTAAAACATATTTTCCTTGCTATAATGGAAACGATGCGTCTCTTTTTTTACTCGTATCGTCGTATTCTTAACTACCTAGGCGTTATGTTTTCTAATTTTTTTTAGGAATTCTAACTAGTTTAAGCCTTTGGATGTAACTTTCGAAACGGCTATATTTAAAGTCTAAAAGTATAAGACACACGAAAATCTGTTCTTATAAACCATATTATTGATTTCAGTGACACGACAAACTGCATTCATGCATTAATAACAAAATAGTTATCTATTCGGGAATTGAAACCGGACGTTTTAAGAATAATACTTAAATTTAAACTTAGATACCGGTTGTGTTACTTATTTAGCAGGTCTTCGATGACACTAAAAATAATTTTTACATTAATATTTGTGCAATAAACTTTAAATAAATAAACTATTACTATTATGTTATAAGATAATATTAACAGATCTATTTTGTTTTGTATAAGTATGTTGTTGGTTTATCCACCGTGAGTTTAAATATTTTGATAAAAATGCACAGTAAATTTTTACTCTCATAGCATCCATCTGGAAAAGACCTTAAATTTACTTCTCTTAAATTTTCTCGAGAGACCTTGTGTTAGGAAGATATGATAAGAATACCTTGTCCTTCTTTTTATTTTATACATAAAATCTAAGTAGTGCTTTGCAAGCAACACAGTAAGTCAGACGGAATGCTTTACAAATCATTCCAGAATCTTTGAAATCGAAATTGTTTGAATTTACCGATGAAATGTTTAAATTATCTGTTTAAAATTTATAACATATAAAGTGAATATATCTTAAAAACACGTTTAATGTATTAGTAAGTGCTAGATAGAAAATAAAACCCACTAAAGGGTATGTATTTGTTATATAAGTAATAACAAATTTTCATCTTTATCGAAAGTTTAAATATCGCACGTTGAGAACGATAGTGACACAATGCAAAAAATGTGATTTTGAGTACTCATTACTCAAAATCAATGTTTAAAGTTCAAGAAATTGTAATCAACCCCTCTAAACATCGTATCGTCACTACGCCATCTAGCAGTTTCTATGCAAGCTACGTTCACAGGTATCTTTGCATTTTAAAGTTTATACTTAACAAAGAAAAATGTTGCCAAAAGTAAAAAATACGTCGTTTTTGGTTAGTGACATTGTCATTCTCAACGTGCGATATTTGTTTGTTTCGGCTGTCTGGGTGGATTGCCTGAACATTGAAAAAAATACTCTCTGTAGTAGCGAAAAAGTAACAAGCTGTGCTGTTAGGTCCCGGGTAGCTCAGTGGTTAGAGCAGTCGCCCGGATTGCGAAAGGTCATGAGTTCGAGTCACATCTCAGAGTGCCAGAGACAAAGTGGGTTTTTAAGCACTTTTCATTAATAATATTTTTCTGTATAGCTAAACTTTAGCTATACAAAAAATAGTTAAAGTTTACCAACTTTTATTCATAATTGGTGGATAAAAATGTAAAATAACCTCATGTAACATATACCATATATATGGATATATATATTTTCGTAAGGTAAAATAAACACCTGGTACTTCACTCGTGTTCTATTTAATGTGTTATTGTAAAGACATAAAGCTCATTTTACAAAACTCAGTGCTGAATCCATACAGGCATGCAGGCATGACTCTCGGGTTGACATCCGTGTGCCGGATGAATCTGATTTAGATGTGATAAAAGCACAGAGCTGTACTAAGAGTTTACTTTTAGCTGGTGATTATTCATAATATATTCACTTTTGAGTAATTGATGAAAGTAAATGAAAATTAAAAAAAAACACGACTGCCAAAGTCGAACTAAAAATAAAAGAAACGAATTGAATAAGGCTTTGTTAAAACAAATTCTTATAATACCAGTGTTGCCCGGTATGACGTCTTTCAAAAGTGATGATGGAATAAAGATATTCACATTAATACATACATACATTATACTCCTTTTTTGGGCAGTCGTCTAAAATAAGAACATTTCCTTTCAACCTGGCTACAATTACACAATTCAAATGAGTGCAATACCATAAAAACGTATAAATGAAATATATTATTTAAAAGCATATCATTCTAATATAAACTATCGAACATAGTTATTAAGCGCATACATTAATTTATTTTACAATATTATTTCATTTTTCTATATGTCTGACCGTAAAAATAGCTCTTTAGACTGCAAGGGTTACTTTCTTCCCCGATGACACAATAGGTACTGTTAAGGTAAATGCATGTGCTGCTACAAATATCAATAAATGTAGTATAATATTATATTTTGCTTTCCATTCTTGTAACTTCATGATAAAGTTTCCAACTTCCCTCAATATGCAATGTGTAATCAAATATAAACATATTTAACTTTTGTATTGCAATGAAGTTGTATAATAGTAGAATGTAAGTGTGGGCTACCACATATACATTAATATTTTCTTTTAGAACTTTCTAAAAAAAAAAACCAACATGTCACTATTGATGGATGCACTAATCCTATTAATATTTTAAATGTGAAAGTTTCTTTGTTTGGATGTTTGTCCGTCAATCACGCCGAAACTACTGAACGGATTTTGATGAAATTTGGTATACAGATAGGGTATTAGCTGACATTTCCCTAGAGACCACATGGGCGAAGCCGCCGGCGAAAGCTAGTCCGTTAAAAAATGAATTGATCTTACTAAGCCTTTTTGGTGCCAAGTCGATATACCTATCCTTATCATGATCAGCCTATTGACATCCTTACAGCTGAACCATAGGTCAGCGGTAAAGGGCTCACCACTTGGGAGTAGTGGGCGTTGGTCGTTATAGTATAACTAGCCTCCTGCCAGCGGCTTCGCCCGCGTGGTTCCATATTACACAAATCCTTTCTTAGTGTTTACTTCCATCATGAAAGGAGCCCCTGTATCAAATTTCAAATTTATTTCTAGCATATCATTTTCGTGATTTTCATTTACTTTAGAAGTAAAAGATGAAAATAAGCTTTTTTTCTTATATAACTATGTCTTAGTAATACACTGATGATTCTCCATCCGTGGCAAAATAATTTATTGCGAGTTTTATGTAGAGCAACCTAAACTTTGTACATTTGATAAAACTACCAAAAGGAATTAAATAAAAATTGAAAATATTTAAGGTGGACAATTTATATTAGGAATGTAAGTGCATGTTAATAAGAATTTGTTTCATATGGGCTACGCGGCTGTAAAAATACAGCGTTCAACACTGTGCTGTCGCAGTTTTGGTTTAATAAAATATTTCCAATATTACACTTAAAAGTATATATTATTTGCAACAGATTTGACGTAATTAAATAAATTAAAAATCAATAAGAGAAAAACTGGCGATTCTTTTTTATGAAACTGACTTTTAAAATATGAAAATGTCGATTCTGAGGAATCATTCAATCTCGGAGCTAATTAAATGTGATGAACTATCCTAGAAGAGTTCCATTTTTGCTTATGGGTTACTAAATACTAAAATAAGTAATAAGACCTTTAATATGTTAATTAGCATAACTAGAGAGTATTCTCTAAATAAATCTGATTATATCTACCTATATTTTAATATTTTATAAAATAAAGTTGCTGTCTATAAACTGAGATATCTTTAACTATACAACGAATTTTAATGCGGTAATCATCAATACATAAAGGTTCAACAGGAATATAGGACCACGCGGATTGAACATCTTTGATAACAGGTATTTATTTGAAAGGTATAGATAGATAGTACTTAATTCATACTTCTTTAAAAGGGTTTGTTAAGTTACAAAATTGCATTTCAGATAGAAGTAACAAAGTGTTGGTGCCTACTTCAAAAGCGCCGGTAAACTTTTATACAATTTTAAAGTAATTTTTCTTGTTTTTGAAATTTAGGGCCATAAAATGCGAGGTCACGAGCGTTTATAATGTTTTTGATTACAGTTATATTACCAGTACAAATATAATAATGACTTATTTTTTCATGTTGTCTTAAAAGATCTACATATAATTTATTATTTTAATGAAGACTGTGATTTAATGATATTATTTATAATAATAAACTAAATGATATGTAAGTTTATTACTATCAATACAAGTGCCAATACCAAAAACTACCTTTCATAAAAAATTAGACATAAATCAAAATGGGTCGCTTTTACCCATGCATTTGTTGTTCTCAGTGTCAGTTTTATTGGGCCCGCGCCGCATGGTGTTTCCATCGATGAAGTACTAGTTTTCATTCATTTAACGCGTATGAGGAGGAAGTTATACCAGCCTAACCTTTTCCTCTATTTTAAATAAATAAAACTAAGTTGTGCCGGACTGGATATGCGTAAATGCCGCAGACCCTTTTTCAAATAGGTAAATAGAATAATTAGCACAAAGTTTAATAATGTTACTCTTATAAATCAGCCTTGGGAATGCTTTGTGGAAGAAATAAATGTATTACTTTAATTCAGAATAATATAACAAACTATTTATTTACCTTATACATGATATCATAAGCAGTATACAAGGTTACAATCTCCAATTTAGTGGCCCTAATTCATCTTACCCTCGCAATTTCATCCAACATCCGATCTTCTTGCGATTTACATTTTTATAAGATACGTTGTGTCTCTCCCAATGAAATGACAATCCTTGCAAATATGACGACTGTCACAAACCGAGTGATTTCAGTTGCTGATTTTTTTTTTGTTTTTTCACGCATAACACAGATCCTTTGTTAGAGGTTGAAAACAATTTATGTTTCGCATGAAGGTTGACAACTTGGGAGTGTTCTTTTGGGGATAACAAGAAAAATAAATGTCGGACATATAATCTGAAAAGCTTGACATAAAGGATTTATTTGTCAAGTAGTTAAGATAACAAAATGGGTAGGGAAGAATATAAACCTTTGCAATCGTGCACCAAAATAAAGTATAAAAAATTGACTTTGGTATTTACTTTTTAAGTCTATAAAATTAATTAAACTCTAATTTCATATTTTCACCGTTTTAATATCATTTAATTTCAATAGGTATTAGATATACAAAATAATGATTTATGATTCCTTTACAATATGAGTTTGTATGAAGATCTAATCGTGAAAAAAAGTAGATAAATTAATTTTCACTATCCTCAGTTTTAATTTCAAAAACGAAGTGATATAGCAATCTCATTGAATTCTTCTGTTGTCTTTTCAAGGGCAAGATTTACAAATCGGTGATAAGACTTATCGTAACCTATGGATCAGATTGTTGGTCTATGAAGAAGATGAATGTACTTAATTACAAATAGCGGAGATAAGAATATTGGAATGGATGTGAGGAGAGACGAGAAGAGATAAAGGAAAGCGTATTATGAAAAAGGAATATATGAATATGAGTCAAAAGATCGTATTATATTCATAAAATAACTGAGTTTAAGGGTTTAATTTGTTGTTGTATGATTTCCTGGTATATTTTCTCTACCTATTAGAAGTATATAATAGAAAACAATAATATGTATATTATTACTAAGATATTTTTGTGTCATGACATTTAATATGTACGACCTCTATATTTAATAAATTCACAGGTTATTGATGTTAATAAATCAATAATAAAAACAAATATTACTTTTGGATTGATAGAAAAAAAGTGTACATAGCATTATAAATGGAAAATTAAAAAAAAAAATATATATAAAAAAGATTTTTTATAGTTTTGAAATATGCCTCATAACTTTAATGAACCAAAATGAAAAGTATTTCTGTTACGTTTTATGAAAATCAGCATCAACATTGTTGAAATGTAGAATTAAATAATCTTGATTTTTCTGGCTGGAAATTCATCTCGGGAAGAAAAATATCACATTATCAGCATTTTCAGTAGAAAGCTTCATTTTTGTAACGTTATACGACTAACTTTACCCCAGTCAGCACTCATCTGGCGATCGACTTCCAACGAAAAAGATTGTGTGATCAAGTTATTCGAACGTGAGGCATACACATTAGGCCAAAATAAAATCTGAAGAAATTCAGAATTCAAGCCAACAGGTGCTCTCTGACCCATTTCGTCTATAACATATCCTTTTAAAACACTTCGGTTTTCATATCCATTCGAAGTAATGAAATACATTCCTCCATGAATTGTTTTTCGATATACTTGTATATATACATTTCAAAACACATTTTCAGTACTGAACTTTTTCTATCCTAAAATATTTTAGTGAAAATGAGTGATAGAAAAGAGAGAATGAAATCCGGGGATCAATTGTTTAAATTAAAAATCATTTGAAAGATATTAACGAACCTCACGCTACAACTATTTGTCATTTGATCGCCGAATGCTATCGCTACATTTTTTTTAATATATTGTATGAACGATATCGTTGATTTCAATAGTATAAGCAAAGCTATAAATGCTCGAAAGCTATTGAGACAGGTCTTGTGAAAGAGGTGATTGCTAATTTTAATATTTCGACGGGTTTATCTATGTTTTTATATTTTATATAATGTTGCTTGATCAGACAAATTATCTTTCGTTCCAAAAGCAATTGCAACTTTTAAAGTTATATATTTCCAAAAATTGCTATAGCTTTGAAAGGTTTTGCGATGTATTTCAAAATTAACAATTTAGCCATCGGGATCCGCAGCATAGAGAACCAACCGACCGAGATAAAAACTTTTTTGATAGATATATGAGCGCTCGAATTTATTTTATAACTTTCAAATCGGGTATGCACAAGTTTGAACCCTCATGAAAAACCAAAGACAAGTTTAGCACTATGTTTTAGTAAACTTTGAAACGATTTATTAAAAAAATTTAAGATACTAAAAAGATTAATTTTTAAATGATAGATAGATATACTGCTTTCTGGGATCTCAGTGAAATAGTCAGATTTAATAATAAATTTATTTTGCATGTAAAAAATATTTAAAGGAACCCAAAACTGCCCCAGAATTGTTTTATAGTTGGATATAAAAAACATATAAGAGACTTAATAAAATCGAAATGACAAAATATAGACATGATTTATATTTTTAAAGCAGAATACGCGTCGCATACTAATAATTTCCTAGAAACAATGGAACCCAGAATAATTTTCACGTTACAAATAAATGACACGCAAGTGACCTCATAATATCTTAATAAAAAAACATTGGTCGTGGGTTCGATTCCCATCTTAGGGTGCCAGGGACCAAGTGGAATTTTTAAGCGTTTTGTATTAAGAATATTTTTCAGTATGGCATTGTGAATGCAAAATTAACAAAAATATAATAATACATATTTACAAAAAAGGTTCAAAGGATAAAACCAGACTACATCTTAATCACGCTATAAAAAGTTTAAAACAAGAAATTTATTTTATAGCGATAGCTAGATATAATAACGATAACCAAAAGACGCTGGTGCCAATTTAATGTAACGTCACATAGCCTATAGCACGCGGTCAATTTACATTTGTCCAGTTACGATGTGTAGTTTAGAAATTATAAGGTAACATATTAACATTTTTACATACATACCAGCCAAAATCATAACACTCCTTTTCGCTTCGCTGTAGTCGAGTTAAAATTCATAAGTTACAGTCTAATTTGTTCCTCTCAAAATTAAATATGAATATAGAAATTATAAAGATCAAGTTATTCAGTTTTGTAGTCTGTGAAGCATCTTATCACATAAAACTACAATTTTTAGAACTTAAAATTATCGATTTGTGTATGAATATGTATTGCTATTTCAATTGAAAATAAAGAGTTTTTTTATTAAATGAACATCAAGTCGAACATCAAGAAAAAGTTCAGTATGATATAAATAAATAGAAAGAATAACAGCTTTTAGGATTATGATCAGCTAAATATGATTGATTGCAAAATAAACATCAAAATTCGATCAAGGTTTTATTGGATTAATGAAGATAAAAAGACACGTGTACAACGAAATAAAAAAGCTCATAAAGACTGCTAGAAAGCTGTGAAGAACGGATAAAATCTATCAATTCCTCAACGTGCAAAAACTCTGACGTTAGATACATACCTACGCAGCGGAATTTCACTGTTCCAATATCGTGTTACATCGGAAAACGTCCAAGAAGATATCGGGAATAGGAGGGTGTAGTGCCGACTGGATGCGAATCCCCGATTTATGGGGCTGGCACACGATACTGAAAATCAATATAGCGTTTCTAGAGCTATTGCCGTAAATTGTTTTTTTTTTTTATTTTATTTCACTCTTGAATCCATACTAAAGCTATGTGAAACTATGTTTAAAAATAATACTACGGATTTTTTATCACATTTAGACGCTAAATATAATAATATTACTCAGATTGATATTTTACATATATCGGTGTATGGACGAGATTGACTTATGCAATTATTAGTTTTAATGAATTTTATATCAAATTCATAGACTAAATTCCAGTATTTTTCTTAAATAGATTATTGTGTTTTGAATACACAATAAAAACAATGTTTTCAATTTAAAAAAAAATATCAGACTTTGGTAGATCAAATATATCAACTATATTACTATGGAAATATTACTACTATAAAAATATAGAAGTCTTTGTTGAGAAATAAAATAATTGTTACGTGTAAAAGATCGTAGCAGTTACGTTTTACGTAAGGCTTACAAGATTTGCAGTAAAATGGTGCATTTTATTTTATGTCATTGTCTCAAATAGCGACAGTGTCCCAAAACAACAAAAAAAAAAACATGAAACTCATACCATCAGTATATTCATTAGATTACGTGAAATGATGAACTGGCTGGTAAAAGAAAAAAAGGTGAAATAATTTTTTGGAAATCCGTTCAGTAGTTTGGAGCGTATTCGATAACAAACAAAAGTACCCTCTATAATATTACATATAAAAACCAGAATGGATTCACCGATTTGGCTGTAAAAGTTTGACAAAGACATTTATTACATTTGATTCCAACGTAAAGATTTAAAGCTATTGTTAAAAACTTCATTACTTTTTTATTAATTGACATATCGTCGGCGTCAGAACAGGACCTTCCAAATGCAAAAAAAATAAAACTTTGCCGGAAACAATAAAAACTTTATAAAACGCGAATGAACAATTTGAAACTATTCTTTTCACATTTTCACTAAAGTTTGCAGTTACAAGGTCGTGCACTAACGAGTACGATAAAGTGTGTTTTTTTAGTTTTCTATTTCAAACAATTATGAGTAATAAAAACCGCTTTTAACAAATTGTGATTTTTATTGTGAACGTCGAACGAACGAATTTTGAACGAACAAAGCGTCGATTATGTTTATTGAGAGAATTTACAAATTATTAGATAGTAAGTTAAAATACTGGCGAAATAAATGAAATTTAGCGTAACTAAATTTAGTTTTACTCTACAAATACTTTTCTGCTAGCTTTACTTAACAAATACTTACGTAATTGTAACATAGACAATCAAATTTCGTAGATTGAAACACGATACCTTTAAGTCACGCCAGATGCATCAAAAAGTTTTTTAATTTTTTTTTGTATTACTTGTATATATATGTAGATATTATGTATAAGTATTACTAAAATATTAAATATATTTTTAAAAGAAACTATGTTTACTTAACGAAAGCCCTGTAATTTTTATTTATTTGCATAACGTTTCGTTATTTATTTGCATAGAATCGGTGAACATACCTATTTGCATTAAAAGTATAAACATAGAAAATCTACCTTTCAGATTTTGATAGAATGCCATACTTGGCATTCTATCAAAATCTGAAAGGTAGATTTCGCTATCTTAAGGATCTCTATCTTAAGGACGCTATCTTTTGTTTTTTTGCTGATATAAACATGTCATCAACAATTTATGTGGTACCTGATGAAAAGCATATTTTATTTTGTTATAAAAAGAAAAAACAGACTAACTATTATCGATTTCAATAAAATTTAAATGGGACCACCTCGGCCCATTAAGCTGTCAAATAAAAGAATTTTGAAAATCGATCCATAATTAGCGGAGTTATCGCGTAATAAAGGTACAAAAAAAAATGAAAAACATACAATCGAATTGAGAACCAACTCCTTTTTGAATTCGTTTAAAAATTACGTAATTATACTTATAATAATACCAGCCTATATTTAAGTAGAGGATAGTAACCCAAAATGGAATAAATGGAATAATGATTCCTAAAAGAGGAAAATTATAAAACTTTAATACGTCCACGCAATACGATCGGATTACGGATTTGCTTTGCTTCCTTTAGATTGTATCAACTATACATACATTTTGAGAGGTTATATTACCGTGGTAAATGGTGATCTTCGGAAATATTGATCCGATCGTGAAAATTCTTTCACCTTCGGGAAGTTACAGCATACGCAAGTAACATAAGCTATAATACATATTTATTAATTTCCCCTACCTAAAATTCGATTAAATAGGTTTAAAACAATTCTTCAGTCCTACTGAGATGTATTCTAATTGGTTGGAATTTAGTAAAAAAAGTGGGTCTTATCTACACTAATATTATGAAGAGGAAAGATTTTATTATTTGCTTGTTTGTTTGCAACGAATAGGCTCCTAAACTACAGGACCGATTTAAAAAAAAAATTCACCTAAAGGAAGCTACATAATGTGCGGTAAACATAGGCTATGTTTTATCCCGAAAACAAATATATAGATGAAAATACGAGTGGAAGTTTATATAGGGAATTAAAACGTTACCATATTAACAATTGTTTATTATAATTATATCCGTGTCATGATATGAATCGATATCCAAATAACTAATTACCTAGGAACCACGCGGGTGAAACCGCTGGAGGATAGATAGTTATGCTTATTTAGTTAGACCCTTAATTTAAATTTAATTTAAAAATATTAGAAGTAGCTCGGTGGCGTAGTGGATAAGCGCCGCGGCCCGCGATCGTTGTCGTTAAGCAACTTACGCAAGGGTCGGTCACGGGATGGGTGACCAAAAAATTATTATCTCGAGCTACTCCGTGCTTCGGTAGGCACGTTAAGCCGTTGGTCCCGGCTGCATTTGCAGTCGTTAATACCCTCCAATCCGCATTGGGCCAGCGTGGAGGGTCATAGCCCATCCTCCTTAACCATCCATAAGGAAGGCCTGAGCCCCTGCAGTGGGGACGTAAAAGGGCTGGTGATGGTGATGATGTGATGAGTTAGACCCACTTTATTGGGTCTTATATCTTATTATTGTTACTTTCATTTCTAGTGAGCGTAACTCCATCAACGTTTAAGTAGAATATCTAAGCAGCAGAAAGGAATATTCTATAGTTATGTGGATGCTTATACTCGTTATGCAAGTACCTATTAACATTCCATAAAGCTTAGTCGCTCAACTCAACTGTAATGTAACCAACTTAAATTTTGATCCTGGAATAAGAGCATGAAGGTTGTTAGTGGCTTACATACCGTCGTGACTCAACTTTAAGTGTATCTTAGGCACCTTAATTGTCGTTTTGTTGTTAATACGGAGCCCTTAATTGACACTCATATATAACTTTACTCTGTACATGAGAATATATTTTCTAAATATTGTATGTTTAGTTGGAAAACTTAACTACTAACTTCAACGTCGTCTGCTTGTCTTTTTTTGTGCATGAAATAGGAAGAAAAAATAATTATTTTTAATTTTAAATAAATAAATGTTAGAAAACAACACACATATTTCTCAAATTCCAAGATAAGTAGCTAAAATCCTCGCATTATTCGTATTATAAAAGGACTTCGTTGACACATTGACTTCTTTAAAGCAATTAATTTAATCAGAAGACACCATTTTCATGCATGTATGTATAAATATGTCTCTTAAAAGAACTAGGACCATAGAGAAGTCTATGAGAAAGTGACTCGTTCCTCACAGAGGCACGTTGCTATACATTACGGGGGAGTATGCGCTCATTAAGAAATACCAATTTACACTTAAGAGATGGATTGTAGCTTGTTCTTTCTATACAATATTCTCTCCATAGTGTATATTTCAACAGTATGTGTAGTCATGACTACAATTATTAATACTTCTATATGCATCAAAAGGTGATACAAGTTTTATAAGCTTGTTTAACAGAAAAAAAAAATAGTATTAAGAATGCTTTGTGAATAAACTAATATGTAATATTATATTGCCTATTATAGACATTTTTTAACTAGTTAATAATGTGGAAAATTTGCCAATATTCTGTCGAATCCAAAATTCCCAAAATGGTTTTAGCTATTTCATTTGAGATCTTATATACCTAATTATATATTAATTAATATTCATGATGTTCCTTTAAATCTTGTCGTACCTATCTTCAACTTTATTTACTCACAAAATCTATCATAAAGTAGTCTGACCTACTCTGAGGTGGTATCGATCCGCGATACTGCACGGGCTTGTCCCAATAAATCACAGATACCTAACGGCTATACGGGAGACCCTCCCGAAACTTTTTTTCCTGTGTACCAATTTAGTTTTAGTCTACCAATACCGGTATATAGAATTCCCACAATGACGCTCATATAGTATGTTGTAATTCATGCATTGCGCTTATCATAATAAAAAAATTAGGAACAAGTATTATAAATGACTAGCTGAACCGATAGATGTTTTCCTGTCTTAATTATGAATATTGAATTCGAATTGGTATAATTAATAAAACAAATATTTCATCCTATTTGACGATATTTGCAACACGCACTCTTTCAATTCAATGTCAAAGGTTACCATAAAAAAGTTTATATTATCCAAATCACTGAGGTTAAATTAGAAATAATTTTATATTTTGGTTAAATATTCTTAAAACACTACTTTCTTCTTTTTTCTTTAGAAGAATTGGCGAAATGTGTTCACGTGTGATGGCGTGACCAAGGGAAATGAGGATTCATTTATATAAATATACACAAGTTGATAAAAATCAACGAAGTACTCGTCCAGTTTAGATTCCCTTTATTGAAAGTGGTAGAATTAAATCTTTAAATACTATTTTTTTTTTCAAACTTTCACTCTAAATCAACGTTCAAAAGTGATTCTAACTTATACCTATACTCACTGAGAATAATTAGTGAAAATTTTCTACTTTTCTCAATTTAATAACCGGCTGGATTTCTTTTTATTATTATTATAGAGTAAGATAAAATATAGTTAAGTCCATATCGGTTATACCAATGTATATCGAATTTGATTAAATGGGACAAATCCGGTCAAGACTTCCTTTTAGCTGTAAAGAAAAACGCACGAGAAACTCGATTAAATAAAAAAAAAAAACTGTTGTTACAATATGACTATTTCTCAAAAATCACTTACACGTATACATATTTAAAGTCACCAGATCTCCAAAAGTCTTCGAAAAATTTTATAATTAATTGATTTGTTTATTATTATTATTATTTGATTTGATGTAACACTTTACGGCTTACACCAACATTGTAAATGCGAATATATGAGGTAATGACGATTGCTCGTCGATGGGAGTTGGTATTTTATATTATACTAGCTTTCCGCCAGCGGCTTCGCCCGCGTGGTCCGCTGGTACCTGGTACTCATAGTCCACTTCGCAACGGACCGTGCAGCAGAAATCGTAATATTTTAATTTCGCAATAATTTCAAAACCAAACGTCCAATTTTAATCATTCAAAGACCAAATATTATCTACATAAACTGTACTCAGTGATGAAAAAATATTTTGATAAGGATTAATAGCATGAGTTTAAATGTAGTCCAAAGAAAAATCAATATTTTTAAATAAAGAAATGGTTGTTGTGCCTCGATCGACATATAAAGGTATAGTGTGTTGCGGACTTTTTTGTGGATAGAGTAAGATCTACAATTAATTAGAATATTTTATGGTTACATCTATCATAGTTTAGGCAGCGTACTGTTATACGGGACTTGAAGATTGTCTTTTTAAAAAAAGATTTGAAATATATAACACGTTTTATTAGAACAAAACTCAAAACCGACTTCGATGGTGGTTGCGCAGCGACTGACTGGCCAACCAACCTGAGCACGGGCGTCTGGGTTAGATTGCTCAGTCAGCAATTTGGGCGACACGACTCAGCACTAACCCCTACAACGACAGGGTATAACAACCCCCCCTTTAAGAGGAAACTTATAGTGAAAAATGAAAATAAGGGAAATGTAAGTTTCCGTGATTATTCTGTCCTTAATCGAGGAACAGAGGTAGTACTAATAGGACTTTCTATATTTTCTTGAGATACTGGAGGTTCAGGGTTTTTGCTGAGACATTTACAACATTTATATTTAAAACAAAAATAAAGAATTACACAAAAAACTATAACTATAGTAAAGACATTAAAAACAGTGAAAGCTACATGGTTATTAATGGATGGTTTTTCTAGCACTAAATTTTGGGAAATCTGATCAGTAACCGTTTTATAATCATTCAGACTATCTAAATTTACACTTTTTATTTTAGAAACAGGAATTTTAGGGCTAATTTCCCTAAAACGGTGGAAATTACAACAACTATCATTAATTATATTAAAATCTGTTACAATACTAGGAATATTTAACTTTGGATAATCTTTAGTTACAAACTTAATATTTTTATAGAATGCCACACATTTTGTTGGGATATTAAGTACACCTGTACCAGATATTACATTTTCAGAAACTGCATCGTTACATTCAATAGATAATTTAGTAGGTTTCGACTGAACAAAGATCCATTTATTGTTATTTAACCTGTGCCAAATATCTACATCTCCAGCTATGAATTTATATGTACAAGTTTCAGGGATAGAAGTTAAGGCTTTAGTTATAATTTCAATTTCACAAGAAGGATTATTAAGAACTGCGTAAATGTCAGTGGTTTCACAAAGGTAAGTTTTAGTAAGTATATTTTTACAATTATTTAAATCTTTAAGGTAAGTGTATGACAATTTATCTTTTGAAATGGCTAAAAATTGTTCCGCGGGAATGATTAGAGCAAATGAGTTTAACTTTCCATCCGTATGTGGAGTTGGCAGAGGTATATTCTTATATATATTGTATTGTTGTAAACTTACTAATGGTAATTTGACAATAAACATTAATCTATCACTTATATAATAACAAGTTAAATCCGCTGTGTTAATTAACATATGAATATTACTTATATCTAGTTCAACTGGAAAATCTTTATATTTAGGTAAAATCTTTAAATTACTAACAAGGTCATTATACATTTGACTTGGGGTTAAAATAGAAGGGTGCAATGTATTACTCTTAACAAATAAAATAGAATTCAAAAGATCTTCGATCTTAAAAGACATGGTGAGTAAATTAGCTTGTAAAACATTTAAAATATTGTTAAGTCTAACCTTAAAACTAATTACATTTACAACATCAGATATATTTCTTATAGAAAATGATAGACTATCTATAACATTAGATAGTTTTGCTTCATTCATGTTCAATTCATGTATAGATCGGTTTATATTAGAGATAGCAGTTTGCGAGACCATTATAGCTTTCTTGATTGAGGCGCTTAACTTTTCATCGTTATTATAAAGAGCTTGAATAGCATTTTCATAATTTTGGGCGTCGTCCTCGTCTAATGTGCCAAAGATGTGTTTAAAAGCGACGCCTATTCCTCCAAACCAAGATCTTTTAGATATACTATTAGACATTATATGAGAGATAGACTTGAAGTCTCGTGTGATATCCATATAGAGGGCTTCTAGCGGCTGTAGGAGGTTATGACATTGATCGTGGTCTATTTCATCATTTTCGCGACATTGGGACCTAATGATGTTAAATACATCATGGATGTTTTCTATGTGATGTTCGAGTGGGGATACATCAACCGGGATTACGATATGGAATTCGTCATTAATTATTCTTAAGGTACCAACGGGGTCAAAGAGAATACCAGGGCTGTTAGTGATGTAATTAATATAATGATTCGCACCATTGGCAACGCTGATTCTGGAAATAGAAGATTTAAGAATGTAAAACGTATTGTATATAAAAGGTAATGTATATAGAATATGTAAATGCTTTCTTATATCTAAATTAAATCTAGCGAGTAAAATAAGGTATATAGAGAAGGGAAAAAAAAAATGTAAAAATAAAATATAATTATTACAAGAGGTAGGTTATGTATATATTTCGAATGTACAATTAATAATCTAAGACCGTTTTATTCGTCATTGGAAGCTGGTTTAATTTCGTCATAATGGTGTTTTATATGTCGTCTATTTATTAATAGAGAGACTGAGTTATTTCCGTGGACTTTAACGATTTTGTATGGACCCTTCCAGATCGGAGAAAGAGCTTTTCGTAGTCGAACATGGTTTTTAAGATATACATAATTTCCGACTTTGTATTGAGTGGAACGAGAGTGTCTGTCATAATATGTCTTTGATCGTACTTTCGAGGCATTGATGTTCTCTAAGGCTTTCTCTCTTGACGTTTTGAGACGATGCTGAAGCATTTTTGTATATTCTGGATACGTGACATCTGTACTTTGATTAAATATGGAATCGGGAATATATGGTTTATGACCGAAAAGAAGTTCGTAAGGTGTGAATTTGGTAGTTGTGTGTACATTACTGTTGTATGTTAACATGGCAGTGTACACGAATTTATGCCAGTCGGATTGATTGTCATTGACGTAAGACTTTAGGTATTCCTTTAGAGTGGAATGACTGCGTTCCAAAGCACCTTGAGTTTGTGGGTGGTAAGGGGATGACCAAATCTGTTTTATTTTTAGGAATTCGCAAGTGCGTTTGAAAAGGTCTGCCGTGAAATTCGTGCCTTGGTCTGTTAGAATTGATTTAGGAATACCGAATAACGAGATAAAGTGTACTAAGCATTCACAAGTTTCTTCTGCCGTAGCATTAGATATAGGATAAGCAATTGAGAACTTTGTAAGGTCATCTTGGAGAGTAAGAATAAACTTTAATTTGGGAAGACCCGCTTCGGGTAAAGGGCCGACTATGTCGAGGCTAACTCTCTCAAAAGGACGTGTAGATGTAGTAGTGATTTGCATTGGAGATCTATTAATCTTTCTTAGGGCTTTGTTGGATTGACATAATTTGCAGTTTTTTACATAGTTTTCTATGTCGGTTCTCATGTTCTTCCAGTAATATCTTTCTTTGATTCTATTAAGCATTCTTTGGGAGCCGAGGTGACCGGCTATTGGGATATCGTGATTTTCTTTCAAGATTTTCGCAATTTCACTAGGAACAGGGTAAACTATAGTGTTATGATGAATATTTATTGTTATATTTGTGTTGTTGAATAAATACATGAGCATGCCATAGATTTTTACAAATGAATGTTGTTCGAAAAGGTTCTTAAAGTCGGATATAGCGATATTGTTAATATCACCCGCAAGTAAGATGTCATCTCGGGCGGCTTTAAGAGCTTTAAATATTTCAGGGTAAGTACTTGCATCGAAGTAGTAGACTTTAGTGAATAGAAGATAGTAAGTTTTGCCTTTTACTTCTATTTTCTTAAAGGAATGAAGTTCTCTTTCAGCGTTCAAGATATCAGGCGAGTTATCAGCTTCAGAGAGGATATCGTCCAGGTAAGGATTTGAATCGTCTAAGTCAATTGATACAGGGGTTAGAATAGTTTTACAGTTGCTTTTAAGAAGGGATTCGTTGTGTTCTTGGATATACGTGTTGAATGTTTCATTTTTATTAGCGAATGATTTAAGGAATGTGTTGTAGTCAGCATTAGAGTTGGAAGTACTATCTGATGTTTCAGTTTGCCTAGGAGATTGTCGATTAGAGGTTTCTATAGGAGGATCACTCGCGCTTGGAGGATTAATCTTTCCAGGGCTGTACGCGGACAAGGATAAATCATCATCATCTAAAAGTGGGATGGAAGGTAAATTACTGTTTGATCCAAGGAAGGGATGTCGAGATCTTCTAAGGTGATTGGGCTAAAAGCAGAAGATTCATCGGAATTAGCAGGGTTTTCATTTTCAGGTACATCCGGTTGCGGAGTTGGATTCTCGTTGGACTCTGTAGGATCATTGGTCTGAGGTAAGATAGGATTAACCGGATATGGAGAAAGAGCGTCGGCGTTACTATTGATTTTACCTTTCTTGTATTCGACCTCGTAGTCGAACTCTTCCAATTTGAGTCTCCATCTTATGAGTCTGGAGCCAGGATCTTTATGATTGAACAACCATTTTAGTGGACGATGATCTGTGATTATTGTAAATCGTCGGCCATATAAGTAGGGCCGGAAGGTTTTAGTGCCAAATAGGATTGCAAGGCATTCTTTTTCGGTTGTGCTATAATTGCACTCGGCCTTGTTTAGGGTTCGAGAGGCATATGCTATAGGTTGGTTACTTCCTATGGGACCTTGGGATAATATAGCGGAAATAGCAAAATTAGATGCGTCACAGGTCAGGACAAACGGTTTGGTAAAATCGGGATATTTTAGTAAAGGAGCTGAGATTAGACAATTTTTTAATTGTTCGAAAGCTAATTGATGTTCGTTCTGCCAATGGAACTGAATATCTTTCTTTAGGAGATTCGTTAATGGCTTAGCCATTTTAGACAGGTTAGGAATAAAACGTCGGTAATAGGAGACTAGACCCATGAAAGACTTGATGTCTTTCGGACTTTTTGGTTGTGGAAATTGTTGGACGGCTTTGATTTTATCTGGATTGGGCTTAACGCCTTTGTCTGTGATGATATGACCAAGATATGATACTTCCTTACGGAGGAATTCGCACTTGTCGGGTTGGAGTTTGAGATTAAAGTGTCGGAATCTATCGAATATATCGGAAAGAGATTTAATATGGGATAAGAGATCGTATGAGTAGATTACTACATCATCGAGATACACATAGCATTGTAAGCCTTGTAGGCCTGAGAGAGCGGAATTCATCAACCTTTGGAATGTAGAAGGCGCGTTTTTTAACCCAAAAGGCATACGGGTAAATTCAAAGTGTCCTTGAGGGACAGAGAACGCAGTCTTAGGAGCGTCACGCTCAGACATTAAAATTTGGTGAAACCCGGAAGCAAGGTCAAGCGTGCTGAAGTATTTACTTTTCCCTAATTGGTCTAGGATTTCGCTAATGTTTGGGATAGGATAGGAATCGCCTATTGTGACATCGTTGAGTTTTCGATAGTCAATTACGACTCTCCATTTACGTTGACCAGAGGCGTCTGACTTCTTTGGGACAACCCATATGGGTGAAGACCATGGGGACGTTGAAGGTTTGATTATTCCGTCATCAAGCATTTGGTCAATTTGTTTCTGGACTTCTTGTTTATGGACCTCGGGGAATCGATATGACTTAGTGCTGATTGGGTCCGAAGAGGTAGTCTGTATTTCGTGTTTTATTGCGTTAGTGTGAGTCAGTTTGTCATTAGGTAGATGAAAGATGTCTGAAAAAGTCGAGCAAAGGTCATAAAGAGCGTCAGTTTCTTCATGATTAAGATGTGATACCCGTAAAAGATTAATAACTTCTTCAGTTCGATTAATGACGTCTCTAGGGTAGCTGATTCTATTTTCGGAGTGCGCGGTATGAAGAATTTGGAAGCTATCTTCGTGTTCCAGTGGAGAGATTTTTAACTTTAAATCAGAGTTAATTGTTAATGGAGATTCAGCTGTATTTACTACGGTTATATTCACTCGTAGATTAGGCTTAACTTTAACTAAGCAATTGGCTAATAGTAGTGAATCATCGGGGTTTTGATTAATTATGAGTCCCTCTTTTATATCGGGGTTTTTGACAGAGCATTCGATGATCGCTTCGGATCGTGGTGAAATAACGTAAATAGGTTTTGTGAATTTAATTGGAATCGATACTTCGTTGATAGTTAACTTTTCGTTAATAAAGTCGATTTTGCTTGGGAATTGTGATAGTAGATCATTGCCGATGATTCCATCATAGGGGAATTTTAGATGGCCTACGAGATGGAATTTATGAGTTAGTGTTTTGAATTTTATGGGAATGGTGCCCATGGATATCATGGGGTTGGCGTCGTTGCCAAGTCCGGTAAAGGTTACTTGTTCATCGCATGTAATAGAGGGCATATCATTGATTGAGCATGCTTTTATTATGCTTATAGCGGCACCTGTATCAACTAGGAATGTTAAAGGCTCTTTAGAGACTGACGTTTGGACTTTAATAAAAGGTAAGTGTCTTTTTGAGGGATTTGTAGTAATGTTATGTATTTTGATATTTTTCTTTTCTTTTTCAGGAGCAGAGGAGGAAGCAGTTACAGCGTTTGCGACGGGGCTGTTTGGATTAGCATTTTTGCTACTGGTGAGTACTGAGTGAGACTTTTCAGATTTAAGTTTCGACGGGGGTATAGTATTGGTAGGTCGAAGTTCTAAGCTCTTTTGATTTTCTTTGCTTTTAGGATGCAGTGAGGGTTCGGCATGTCTATGAATTTGGGGCTGGCTACCCTGTTTGTTAGACAGCGAAGATTTAGAGAAGGCAAGTCTGTGAGTTTGGGGCTGGTTACCCTGTTCGTTAGACTGCAAGGATTCAGAGAAGGCATGTCTATGAATTTGGGGCTGGTTACCCTGTTTGTTAGACTGCAAGGATTCAGAGAAGGCATGTCTATGAATTTGGGGCTGGTTACCCTGTTTGTTAGACTGCAAGGATTCAGAGAAGGCATGTCTATGAATTTGGGGCTGGTTACCCTGTTTGTTAGACTGCGTGTTTGATTTACTAGGATTCAGTGATTGTGATGTGGTATCGAGTTTAGTTTTCTTTACTCCCGCACGATACCAGACGAGAGAGCCATTTAGTTTAAATCATTGTTGTCAGTTTCGTCGACACCATCATCATCATGAGAATTTATGTTATTAATAGGCTGACGTCTCTGGAAAGACGTATTAGGATTTTCGCGAGCAGGTTGATTGAATTGAGAAAACCGCCTATTATTATATTCGCGTTTGCGACAAGTTTCAATGTTGTGTCCCGGGATTTTACAATATCGGCACACAGAAATAGGATTCGACCCGAATGAAGGTTTTGGTTGATAATCTGACGGACGATTAGGCTGTCGCGGGAATGGCCTATTATTTTGTTGTGGACGAGGACGCGCATAGTTTTGAAATGAATTAGCGTTACGGCGCGTCGTGGCTAAAAGAATTTTTTCTTCGGAAACTGCGAAGTTAATAGCGTCATTCAATGTTTCTGGATCGCGGCATCTAACAACTGTTGAAAGTTGAGGATTAAGACCGATAATGAACGTGTGTAAAGCGAGGTCTTGCATAGCAGCGACACGACCGGCCAGTTCACCTTTTTTCTTAGTGGGAATGGAAATATTAATTTCTGTCAATAGTTTTGACAGGCATGACTCAATTCGTAATGCAAACTGGTTGGCCGTTTCATTGGATAACTGTCTGCAATCTTGCAATTCAGAAAGCAGGGCAGCGTAGTGCTTGCGTTCACCGTATTGGGATTTTAAAAAGTTTTCAAGTTGTTCCCAGTTTTCAAATTCTTTAATTGAGCAAGCACTCTCTGCTCGGCCTTCGAGTTGGCTCAGGATATATTTGAGCAGTATATCCTCCTGAGATGAAGAAGCTAAGTTGATTGCATTCCGGCAATTGTTAAGGAATGCATTTAATTTTTCTCTACTTCCGTCGTATTTGTTAATGAATTTAATTAAAATATTTAAATCTATTTGTGACATTGTGGCGGAGATGGGTGTTAGTGTCTTTGTCTGCCCAGTTTCTTCTTTAGTGTCTTTAGGCATTTAGGAAGTTATTCGTTCACAAATAGAATCAAATAATTGCACTGGATAAGTAACAAAGTAACAAAATTAATAAAATGTAAAACAAAATGTATAAGAATAAAACAATAGAGTCCGATTGAAACAATGGCTTCACTTACAGCAACAATGTTGCGGCGACGGCGACGACAGGATGCCTTGATTGCATTCTTGTATGATAAGAATATTTCACGGAATAGTTCACGGAGTATTTCACTAATATAATTCTATTTTTAGAATAGAATTAAGCACTTTCACAGATTTTAACACTATTTTCGTACTTTTCACAGGATTCGGTTTTCTTTTCAGGATTCGGCGGACTTCACAGTATGGTACAAATTTTCTTTTCAGGCTACTGGATACGGTGATTTTTTCTTTCAGGATTCAGTGGACTTCTGATTAACGTTGACCACCTTTATGATGAGTCGAGCACACCACGGAATAGTATATGAATATTCACGGTTTACACGATGGAACTTTGTTTAGGAGACGGTACCGAGGATGAACTTTTCATCCCTTTACGCTGCCACCAGTGTTATACGGGACTTGAAGATTGTCTTTTTAAAAAAAGATTTGAAATATATAACACGTTTTATTAGAACAAAACTCAAAACCGACTTCGATGGTGGTTGCGCAGCGACTGACTGGCCAACCAACCTGAGCACGGGCGTCTGGGTTAGATTGCTCAGTCAGCAATTTGGGCGACACGACTCAGCACTAACCCCTACAACGACAGGGTATAACAGTACGCAAAATAAATAACTTTTCTGGTTGATTTTTTACACCTTGTGTGCGAAAAACCTTATCTTACGGAACCCTATTTTTTTCAAAATGAAATATTGCCTATGTTACTCGTGGATAATGTAGCTTTCGAATGGTGAAAGAATTTTTAAAATCGGTCCAGTAGTTTTTAAGTCTATTCATTACAATTAAACAAACAAAGTTTTCCTCTTTATAATATTAGTATAGATAAAATAGTATGTGTGAAAAAATCTTTACACCTGTAAAAATTTAATGACAGGTGACTTAAGAATTGTGACGATTTTTATATCAAAAATTTGTCCGTCCCATTTCAGAACCTGGTAATTGTTTTTGAATTAATTTTACAAGCGAAGATAAATATTAGTGTCGCCATTTTAAAACAGCATTTTAAACTACGAGTATAAGGTATCGTTTAAAATAAACTGCAGTGACGTGTATTGTGGTAATTTACCGTGTTACTTTGCGCTGCATTGTATTTTTTCTTTATTTTTAATAAAGTTGTGATCAACAAACCTTTTTTGTTATTATAATAAATATTTATAGCAAAGAGAAATTGATTTAACAAGTTTGCTTGGAACCGCTGCTGGTTAAGAAAGTTAAGTTTAATAATTGTGTAGCCCAGAACAAAGTCAAACCAAGCTTCTAATTTTGTATTTTATAAGAGGGAATCTTGGAATTACCATAATAAGTAATTGATTCTATTTTTAGATCCTTATAAAACCCAGTTTCAGAAATTCTAGATAAATCTCAAGGCTAGTTTAAATTTTATAAAGGTCTGAATTTTCTGTTTTCTGTATTTTTAGAATAAAAAAAAAAAATACAGCCTGTTTTATATTACTTCTCTTGAAACACTTACTTGGATGTCACCTATGAAAGAAGTTTTAAAGTAACCAAAGTAAAATATGTTTTATTAATAATTAAAATTTTATCGTTGAATAAAAATTGATATTTCTAAGATTTTCAGCGTGCGTACGAAATATGGACTAGTATAAATATCATCATCCAATCTGTCAGTACCAACTGCTAAATGGTATCTACCGATATTAATTATAGCATAAGCGGCTGACAGCAAATATGCTTAAAGTATAATGAAACAGTCATGTGAGGAGTTATTAATTACAAGTACTCTCTTGCTAACCAGGAAATTAAGTTTAAACACCAGCTGATATGCTAAGTTACGTAAAGTAAATAATACTTACGTCGTATTTACTTTATATTGGATTTTTATTTATATTGAATGAATCATAATGCACCCAAAGTTCAACACTATATTGAACGATGAGTAAATTTTATTTAACCTGATATTTTGAATGTAAATACTATACCTGAGGAGCTCGATAGCGCAGTGGCTTAGAAACTTTAGTGATTTTTTTTAATTATGATCATTTGATAAAAACTGATAATTTGAATGGACGTTTGCGCAGCTCGATAAAAGATTATTTATATCATATATATTTGATCAATTTAGCATCCATAATGCTAAACTTAAAAATATTTTACAGAAAATGCTCAAAAAATTCACTTGCCCCAAGCATTCTGAGATTGGACTCGAACCCTCGAAAGTGGTTAAATTAGTCGCCCGTATTGCGAAAGGTCATGGTTCAAGTCCCATCTCAGAGTACCTGGGAAAGTGAATTTTTGAGAATTTTTCAATAAGAAGATCATTATACTACAAATGGAATTGGACCAATAGGTCCTAATAAGGAACGTAGAATGACGGAAATTGGGGAACCAATACTTAAACTAATTTTCAGAAACAATAACTAACATTAAGTGCTTGAATCGTGGGACAGTTAAAATAAATTACATTCAAATAAAATCGATTAATCGATTAAACCAATGTTGAAACAAAACTAAGTTGGACATAAAAATGAACGCTTGACACAATTTTAATAAAATTTAACAAATTCATAATTCATTCATTAATACTTTAGAAGATGAGATTAACATATCAATTAAATAGTCATCTGTATTTTCAAATTAAGGGAATCACAAAAAGATCCTTATTCAAAATGATTCTAGATAGTTTTAGCAACATGGGAGGAATACACTACGAGGGTCAAACTGAAAGTTCTTAGAACTGGTCACTTATAAACAATATAATAAAAAAATAATTCTAAAATTTGAAAATATAACTCTTTGCCAATATTACTGAGTATATATTTCATTCATTTGTCATTTGTTTTACGATTTGGCGGCAAATTGAAAATTGTCTGTGTCACGTCATCATGAATTTAACACGAGAAAATTTTCGTGCAATGATTTTTTATGACTTTCGATGTCATTTAAGTCAACAAGAAAGTTATGATAGACTACGATTGGCCTTTCACGATGAAGCCCCATCTCGTGCGACTGTTTACAACTGGTTTAATGAGTTTAAACGTGGTCGCACTAATCTCACTGATGATTTACGTGAGGGACGGCCTTCTACGGCGACGACTGAAGATAACATCTGTGTTGTGCGGCGTATGATAGAGACTGACAAAAGAGTGACCTATCAACAGATTCGGACAAGCTTAGGCATCGGTATGAGTCAAGTGCACAAAATCCTCCACGAACATTTAGCGGTCAGGAAGCTTTGCGCCCGGTGGATACCTCATAATTTGAATGAGGCTCAAAAACTCCATCGTGTGGATTGGTGTCGTAAAATGATTGAAAGATTTAACGGAGGTGACTCAAATGCTGTGTTCGACATACTAACAGGTGACGAAAGCTGGATTTACTGTTATGATCCTAAAACCAAAAGACAATCTGCTCAGTGGGTGTTTCCTTTCGAGGAGTTGCCAACTAAAGTGAAGAGAGATCGAAGTGCGGGAAAAAAAATGGTGGCCTCGTTCTTTGGAAGGATAGGTCATTTTGCAACAATTGTGTTAGAGGATCAAAAAACAGTTTCTGCAGAATGGTACACTACCAATTGTTTGCCACTTGTCTTGGAAAAAGTTCGAGAGAAACGACCTCGCAGTAGGATCCTCCTTCACCACGACAACGCCTCGTCGCACACCGCCAAGCGAACGATCGACTATTTGGCGACATCAAACGTTGAATTACTGGGTCACCCGCCGTATAGCCCCGACCTCGCGCCTTGTGATTTTTATTTATTTCCAAAAATTAAAGAAAAACTTAAAGGAAAGCGGTTTATGAATGCTGAAGAAGCGGTGGCTGCGTATCGCGATGCCATTGAAGAGACCCCTAAGGACGAGTGGGCAAAGTGCTTTTCCCAGTGGTTCCATCGCATGCAGCGGTGTATTGACGTGAATGGACAATATTTTGAAAAGATATAATTAAACTAATAACTGGCTAATGTAATCAGTTTTTGATTTTCTAAGAACTTTCAGTTTGACCCTCGTATACGTGCATACATATAACTTGACATATATATACAACATTCATCACTACATAAACATAGACATTCCGTATTTATGTAAAGAGTTCATCATCATAGATTAAGGAAAACTCAAAAAAGAAAACACTTGTAATCTATTGTAATTTGTAACCCATTTGTGTGTGAGCTTATTTTCCTTTATGAAAATCTGCTGTTAATTTTGTTTTTGTATGAACGATATTTGGAAGTCAAAATAAGTGTTAAAAAGTCTAACTAAAAAATTTGTTTTTTTTTTTCAGTAAAATGTTAGAAAAATTATCTAAAGCAACATTGTTGTAATTTCTTATTACTCATATTCGATTGCTAAATCTCAATGGCTTGCATTAAGCGAATTTTATTTTCCTGAGAAGCTTAATAACAATAGATCATTGGGAAACCTAAAAGTGGCTTGAGCAATTCGGAAATGCCTTATTTCCTTGTTATTCACGAAATTCTCGTTATTCAAAGAACTCAATCATCTTGACGCGCCCAATTTTGCTCTTTTGTGCTGAAGAAGGATGTTGATATTCTATAACTAATAGTTAAGTTTATGATTTATTTTATTAAAAATATGTATTAACATTACATAGAAGATAGTTAAACATTATTAGATTACGCTGTGAAGCTACTTTTTGAAATTTATAACTTTCAAAATATTATACTTAAATATGATTCTAGTTATGATATCTAGAAATACATATTCAACCAAAACAAATATCGTACACTAGAATTATTGTGCTGACTTCTTGGTGAGCAAAAAGTTAAGATAAGTTGACTCGGATCGTTGATTGGATAGGAAGGAAATATTTATACATCGTGATCATAGCACAATCAAATTTCAAACGTTGGTTTTACTGGGAAGTTTTTAAATAATAAAATTAATTCTCGATCATCACTGTTATCCACAATTTCAAAGACTTACGGGATTATCTATGGGAAACCACGTCATACATACATTTTATTTTACAAATAACATTAGTACCTATGAATCTATTTTTATTTTTGTCAAATACTATACTGAAATAAGCTGACAATATTATGGCTCAATGTTATTAGACTTCCTGATTAGTTACCTACCCACTAAATAAATTGGCTACGGTTGTCTTAATTTGACAACGTATTATTTTTCCACTGAACAACAGATATTTTTTATATTGTGAAGATAAGTATTCACCGAATTGAACATAAGAGAAAATTTTTCAACAATTTTCTCTTACACAAATTTTGCTAGTAAAGTAATTTATCATCAAATACTTATCTTCCAAAACCGGTACCGGGATCAAAGCAATAAATCTGTAAATTTCTAAAGAGATCTCACAGTACGGACTCGCTTCTACGATAGGAATTCTGTTAATTAAAATTAAAATATCCCATAAATTATAACATAAACGTAGAGCGCTGAAGCAGTTTAAAGATAGCTGCCATCCATTGATATAAAATACATATTCAAACATTCGTCCGCAGTTTTGCCTGCACGGATTTTGAAATCGTTTTCTACTAGGATACGGTGCGTATGTACAATATCTTACTATCAAAGAGATGATTGACATCATAATACAGATTATAAATTTTAATTATATTTCAAACTAAAAAATCGTTAGTTAGATAATAACATCGAAGCATACATATGAGATTCCAATTTTCTAATGTCTGTAGAAAAAATAGAGAATCATTTATTTCCATTTTTAGCTGAAGTATAAAATCAGTAAAAATTGTATATTTTTTTGGTGAAATATTACTATGTTTTGACATGTTTTTGTTAAGTTACTGGCATTTTGCTTATATATAGTGATCGAAATCGGCATCTTCTACTAATTTTTAGTTTTAAGAAACAATAATTCTTTAAATTATACACCAATATTTCTTAAGAAAAAATATTAAATTTATTCTTATATATAGGTCAACGTCTACGAAGGAGGAAGGATGAGTGATTTTCGGGAATAATAATAAAAGTTACGGATCAGAGCACGTGAAAAACGAAATCTGGCAGATAGATATCTGCCGGCTTTATACCAAAGCAGTTAATCAAGAGATTATCTCTGCTTGCTCCTGGAAAACAAACTAACTGTATGATTGTAAAATATCTACGTGGATGCAACCTTAGGTCTACACCGCGCGGAGAACGTCTCCAGAATTAATTTTCTATGTCACCGGCCACCTTAATTGCTCGTTTTGCTGGCCCGTCATCTCTACTTGGATTACTAAGTTTCTGAACTCTTTTTAATTTATATAGTTTTTACTTTTATGATTTCTATAATCCGATCAAATAGTTTATTACTTGGTGGCATTCGATATTGGTTGAAATCTCATTTCAAAAATATTTGCCTAACTATTTGTATGATTATTTAAAAATAGGTATATGCCCCACTGCGTGGCCTAGACGGCAGTTCTGGGCTGTAAGTATGAAGTTATATAACAAAATGAACACTGTCAGAAATATTTACTCTCTATTTGGATATGAGGTTAAAAAGTTAATGCAAGATATGTGAATTGAGTGTTTAAAGAACTTTTAAAATGATATTTAGTTAGTGTCTACTTTACTGGAATATTATGTATGTACGTATGTTTATATGTATGTATAGTTATAAATTATAATGAAAAAACCTTAAAAAAAACTTGACTTAACCAAACTTGAATGCGCTCAGAGGGCAGTTTTAAAAGTCTGTACTTTCCATTCCTATCGCTTTCCAACTAGAGACTTATATAAATACTGCGAAGTACTTAATGTGCGGCAACTGTCTATCTTACAAATAATCTTAAGGCAACACACCACATTATTCCATTTAATCTATCACGGAGCAAAAGGCAAAACAAAATCCCATATAAATCTGTATGCAAAATAGCTTTTGCGAAAAATTTTATTTATTCCTTGGACGCTTCTTGTATAATAATTTAAAAAAATCACTCATACTTTACGATAAATGTAATTATAACTGTAAAAGATGGTAATAAAGTACTTCTTGTATCTCTCATATTAAGAAATAGAATTTATCCTTTAACATAAAATATCACACACATGCATATATATGTATTAATTCCTCTAACCAAGTTAGTTTACTTTGAGAAACTGTTAAATTTGCTAGTGCTTAATGCTCTAAGCTCTCTAATTTTTAAGCACCAGCTGTGTATTTGATTGTAACCCTAAGATAACTAAGCCTAGTACCCCTTTTCATGTAAAAATGTAATAATCATGAAGCCGATAAACAATATTATTATTATTTTTCGTGATTTCTCAGCTTGAAGCTGGTTAGTTTTATAATTATTATTTATATTTTTATATGAATATGACTTTTTACTTTGTTGTTCTTTGCTTTTGCTGTCAGTCTCTATGTATATCTTGTGATTTGATTATACTTATATTTTCTAAAATATAACTTTTTCTAATGCTAATGTATTATTTGATTTATACTACAGTCCACGTTCCTGCTGTCAATAACACTAAGGTATAATAATCACAAATAATAGTAAATACATATGACCAGGTAACAGGTCAAAAATTAAAAAATTGCAAGCAACTTTGAGTTTAATAGACTACTCGTACAAAATATAGTTGTTATTATCTACATCAGTATAATAACTTTGAGCAAGTTTCAATAAAGGTCTAATGGAATTTATGCATCTCCAACCCCTTCTAAGCAATTGAGCATTCTCCTTGAAAACAAAGAAAGTCATATATAACTCTGGAACGGCGCGAAGGTGATGCTGACATGATTTATCGCTGGGACCTTTAAGGCATAGTTTCTCAACCTTGGGGTTGTGACCGCTAACACAATTGTGGACTTCAATATTATAGATTTACTGCGATATCAAAATGACACTTTTATATTTATTTATGTATACATGCAGTATGCCTTGTAAAGTAGGCAGAGAGGGGCGAATGCCACATATAACAAATCCTTTTATTTAAATGTATTGAAAAAATATATTTTTGTGTCATTTAATACATAATTTTTGTGGCGTTCTGTTCCTTTATGGTTCTATATCGCTTTTAATACGTGTATTAATTATTTACCTTCAAGAATATCATTCGTATTTTTGGATTGAAAAAAATTGGAAGTACAGCTGCCTCGCCTTGAACGAGGACAAGGTAAGGCAATTGTGTCTAACGCGGTCATTCAAAACGACTTTTTAAATTTTTGAATCGCTAAAGAAACTATTTATATACTTCATATTAAATGAAGTTAAAGTAATATCCAAATATTTCCACATACTTATTGAGTATAAGGAGTTCACATTAATTTATAATTTAACGTTTTGACTATTTAAAGGAACGTAACAAAAACTTTGAGAACCTTTACTTTGAGGGAATGTTTCTAGGACACTTTATTGGGGTTTTCTTTCGCATTTTGCTTTTTCTACAGAAATATTATGTCCGTAAAGCGTGTCAGGAATATAGGGCATTACATACGTATGTTCTCGTTTAGGTTTGTCAGTATTGGGACAAGTTGGTTTTTTAAAATGATTTATGGACTAACTTGACTTCCACGCTTATAAGTTATGCTATTGTTTAATTAGTTGAATACATCTATGCTACGATAGGTGGTACATATAAGAACTACCTAGTAGTTTTTTGGCGACTTCGCCTGTGTGGTTTTTTTAATCAGTCCAGTAGTTTTGGAGCCTATCTGATGCTAACAATAATTAAATCTCTCTTTAAAGTGGGTACACTTTGAAAATAATCCTACACAAGGGCATACATGGCGATTTTGCACTGGTCAATGACAGCTCGACGGCGCACTATGGACCAAAACCGTGCGTATCGTCTCAAAAATCTGTAACTTTGTTGCTGATTCAAGTAATAAATTTAAATTTAACACATGGTCTCTCTAATGTACAGAGAATCAAATAATAATACATTTATCAATCATTTATTAACATATAATTATTATAAAAATTAAATACAAATACTAATAATTACTTTTCAATAAAATTATAACTTTCATAATTTATTAAACTGTTACCTATTTAGTGTTATATAAAAATGGTATACATTACATATATATTATTATTATTCTAAAGAAGTATATAATCCTTGACTTAAATATAACATTTTTAATTATTACTATTATAAAATTGCTATCTTATTAATTATCTTAAAAATACTTCCAAAAATTATTCAAAAAATCTAAAACGGGTTTCTTTACTACGCTATCCGTCCGTGCGTCACCAGGCTGTATCCAATGAACAGTGATTATAACACAGTTTATATTTTAACAGATGATATATAACTAACTATTATTACTATAACAACTAACACTAAAACTAAATAAAATAAATATTTAATTCCCACATCATAACAAACGTGATTTTTTTCTTATTTCTCGTACGGAACCCTTTGTCCACGAATCCGACTTACAGTTGGCCGGTTTTATTTTTACTCTTAAACACCGATGAATGGTTAACATAATGTATTTAAATATATTAAGACAGGAAATTATGTTGGAGAAACGTTTGTAATTATTTATTAAAATATCTAACGCCTGTTAGATTTACAGCTTAAATTAGTGACTGATGATTCTCTAATGCTTGACATATATACAGACCTGTTGAAAATGAAACACAATGAAAATCTTCTTCATTGCTTGCAGTTATAGTCTTGTCGTTGTTTATCAATATCCAGTTAATTCATATAACGATAATACAATATTTATCACTTCATACCATGACATGAAAATAAAAAATAAGTCTATTGACTATTTTCTCGCCGAAACTAAACCAACGGTTCAACAGGAATGTAGTGTTATTTAGACCTATGACATAAAAAATAACATAATTCTCGTCACAGAAAGTGACATCCACTTAACCTTGAATTGGTATTAACGTTTCGTGGCATACACGAAGTATGTATATTTCTAAATGACAAAGAGATAGAATATTTTAGACATGTAGGTATATTCAATCACTCTTGTTTAGTATTTTTATACAAAAAATGGAATCAGTAGAATTTATAGACTAAATGACGTGAATACGAATCAGAGTTTGAAATTTTACGGAATCGCTCTACTAGTCGCAAGATTTATCGCCGTTTATGCGGCGGTGCTCGCTTTGAATTAAAAAAGGGGTGCATTTTTATTTTTCAGATAAAAAGTGGGTGAATGATACTAAATATCGTTTTTAAACAATAATTATTATTATAATTGCAAAAAAAAAATCCATTAGGATTTGTCACACAAAAAGTTTTTATTATTGATATTTATATTCTTAGTAAAAAAAATCTTAAAATAACACTTTGTCCCTGGCACTAGAGCAGTCGCCTGGATTGCGAAAGGTCACGGGTTCGAGTCCCATCTCACAGTCATTAAGAATATTTTTCAGTATAGCATTGTGAATACAAAATTGCTCAAATATAATAAATATTTATAATAGAGAAGATGTAAAATATACAATAAAAATATAATAATAGATAAATTGACGTTTATATCTTGCTTTTCATAAAAGTAGCGGATCAAGAGATACGTCTTTAGATATTTTAACATTTTGCTCACGTATTATTTGGCTCATATGTATTATTGTTTACGTATGGTGTAAGTTGTATGTTCAAACAATGGTGTTACTACCATTTTTCTGAATGTGAGGTCAAATTTTATTTCTTATGATTATTGAAATAACATAAATTAATAATTTAATCATAACATTGGTAATCAATATTGGAATCTTAATAGTATGTAATATAAAAAAGTTCGATTTTAGTTAATTATTTCTCACCAAAGAGTAAGTGTGACTTTTATCCACTTTCATCACACTAATTATTCGACTTCACCCTTGTAGACCCTCGTATGATGAAGCCTTCCTTAGGTGACTTTTCCATAGAAAAAATTAACATGAAGTTTTACGAAAGAATCAACCAACTAAACTATTGTACAAGGACAAAGAGGATATATCCATAATAGAAATCAGTGCTAAATTTTCTTTGCCAACTATTTCAGACTTTGAACCTTGAATACTTTAATATCTATTTTGAGGATGAGTACTAATGAAACTGGATTAATCAAAACCTTAACACATATGCATTGAACACCTACACGTGGTAAGTTAGAGGTGAACCTAACCTAGACAGGGTATAAAGTCAAAGAGTATATTAGTCTGTCGAACTCAAGAAACTTCTAAAAATACCTATATCTTCTTGGTCGAACTACTACTAGGTTCATAAAGGGTCCTTTTTTAATAATGCCGCATATAGATAGGTACTCGTATTTATTATGGGAGTGATCAAGTTATATCTGTCTAGGAAACCAATTCACTACCCAGGTATGGTGGAGGTGGTGGTATGTGGATATGGGTCACGGCACGCGATTGTTGATGTTAAGCAACTTTCGAAAGGGTCAGTCACGAGATGGGCAAATAAAAATTATTATTTTAGTGCTTCATAAGACACGTTAAGCCGTTGGTCCCGATTGCATCTGCAGTCATAGACACCGACCAATCCGCACTGGACCTGCGTAGTACATCGTGACCGATATTAAATGTAAATAGATATACATATTGATTTGAAATTGAATTTTGTTAAACCAAAGTGCGCCTACATAATATACATCTTACATTAGAAAGCTATTCCGCTGTATCAAATTCTTTAATTAGAAAGTAACAATTCTCTGCTCTGTAAAGCCTTCCTCGAAAAGTAATTTCCAGGACGAACAGTGAGTTGTACGCACTGGAATTCGGGATTGTAATTTTCTACATCGCTGCTCCTACTTTCATTCATATTCACTCGGCAGCCAAGAGAATCCTTTAGAAAAAGTTTAGAGTATTTTAGTGTAGAAGTCGTGTACTGTTTAGTCGTCTATTCTATAATAACTTACGTTTTTAATTTTATTATAATTACTATTACTATTCACACATTACTATACATAGTAAGGCAGATAACAATGAAAATCGCGGAATATCTAATATTGATTTAAAGAGTACGGCCCTTGATTTATTTATCCACCATTTTTTGTGTCATAAAATTTATATCCATTATAAGAATTAGAAGAAATATTTGGTATATGAAACAAATATCTTCTAATGCGTATTGTTGTAAATACGACCATTTTATGCCTGGCAAAATGTAGGCCGGCAAAATGTTTCAAGATTTTTAGAATTATTATTTTATTTCATGATATTTATGTGCTTTTAATCCTAATTATTAATAGCAATCATTAACTGTGATTAAGTTTTGTTTGCTTATGTTATAACCACATAAGGAAATTAAGTTACATTATACTTCGCGGTTTTTACTCAAGATAACCTGTAAAAAAGACTTTATTAACTTATATAGTAAGTAACGCTTACGTGACACCATTCATATATTTTTAGTAGGTGGACCAATTCTATATGTGCTTGTCGCCTTGTTCAGGAGCTCATGCGCTTTTTAGTACTACGCCACTCCACACTAATAAATAATTTTGTTCCATATCCTTTTTTTTTCATAACAACACTTTTATTAAAATAAGGTTTGCGCTTGCGAGTGATGATTTCAGTTATATCCATAGAAAAATGAGAAAATTAGAAAAATGTTAAAGAAATCCCGACGAAGCCAGATTATTGAATCATCTTCGATGGCGTCATCAATAATTTTTATAATAATTATAGTGACCTATTTTTGTCAGAGTGTTTGATTGCATTCATGATCTTGACCTTGATGTGGCGTTCAAGTTCACTGCAGTAATTTTAAATGTATGTTTTCACTTACATTGTACTTATATTAAATTGTGTAATGTTATTAGCATCTATTTATTAATCAATATTCAGATTCAGACAAGATTTAAAACAAATTTCCTTGTTTCTTTATAGTGACAGTAAAAACTTTTAAGATGAATCAGATTTCAGTGTATAAATCGGAGTTCTGCGTATAAATTACTAAGACAAATAAATTTATTTCTACAGAAAAAAGGTTGGTAGTTTATTCTGAACTTTTTCGATTATTTGTCATTAAATATTTATTTTATCTAATTAAAAAATCTCTTATGCATATAATTTTAATTTATAGTTAATTGAAGTGAATAATTTCGAAATATAAACTACATAGGGGAAGTTTGGCACCATTCGTACACGGGGAACCTTCATACAGTCACTATTACAACTTGTAGAAAAGCCTATTTATTACGGCTTTGTGTCAGTGGATAGGCGCCGGCGACTGCCAGTTGTCCACGTAGTTAGCCACACATGCAGCCACTGCGAGCGAAACTAGAGAACTTAAAGTGTTTTGCCATGCTTATAGTAAATATTTTGTTAACGTTTTTGGATCTACCGTGCTTTAATGATACGTCAAATTTTATTGGATCATTGCTTAATCGTAAGCGAATATGATTAAGATAATAATAATATATCAATTTTGTGTATTTTTCTGCGTGGGTTTTGTGTTATAAAAAATAATTTTATTCTTTATCTTCGGGGCACATTCGTACATTTCCAGCAAGGGCTCATTCGTACGCGTATGTATGTTAACGATTTTTATGATTATTTCAGAAAATTTAGAAAAAATGATCGGAATTTTAAGAAGAAAAGGCAAACACGTTCCCAATATTAATTAAATTATATTTTTTGCGACAGTAAAAGGAGTTTTTAAATAGTCAAAAACAAATAGTTTTACTGAAAAGACTAATAAATTGAAAAAGTTCAAAAACATATTTCGGACTCACGATATTGGAAGTCAGAACACTATCAAATGATTATGACAAAGTTTTGAAATATAAATGTTTGCAAAATTGTTATGAAACTGGCGTCGCTGATATAGAATGGATACACGGTTTTCGTAGAAAAGATAGTTAGACTCTAAGCCTATATGTCGTTTAGTTTATTACATCGTTGATAAATTTAAGATCAATGAAAACAATTATTTTAATTAATTTGTTGTTTTACTTAATATATATGAAGTTACCACATTGTCTGAATGTTCCCCTGCCCATGTACGATTGTACCCTGTAATAGGGGTAGATTCGGACATTCATTTTGCTTTTATTAAATTTCAATCCTTTCATTTATTTTACAAGATATCGACTTTGAACTTTTTAAATAAGGAGCAGAAAGTATGTTTTATGTTTTAATAAAAAATTGAGTAATTTATCTTTAATTATCAATATTTTAAAAATCATTGACTAAAAAGTGTACGAATGGTCCCAATCTTCCCCTACATGAAGTATAACTTAACTTAAAAAGACACAAAAAAACAACATTATAAATAACATGTAGTCGGAGGCATGCACAAAGAGAGACTGATTTGACTTACTATGGTCAGTCTTTATGAATTTTGTTTCTATGTCTGTTCTAAGTCTAATCTAAGTAGTGGCAGACAAAACGAGGTAACCACTGAATGGTTGAAATCTTTTAAGAAAAGCAACATTTTATTCTATTGTAGACTAAATCTTTTCGGCTTTATCTGTGAGCTAGCCTGTCCAGATTAGATTACCGTGATAAAGGAAAAACATTTTCTGCTATAAAGAGAAAATAAATTGTGGGATTACTTTCTTATCTATCTAAACCATCCACGCATACAGACTGACATACATTTTACTTAGTAAGAATTATACGTACCTATGTGCTCATAATAAAATGCCACATAACTACATATTAGAATATCCCCAGTAACGTCACATGTAAACATTGTATTGCGAATTCCTGTCGAGTTGTTGACAAAACAATGATTAAATCACTATCGATAAAAAATACTAGTACTAATAGTAATAAAGCTGAAGAGTCTATTTGTTTGTTTTATTGAACTCGATAATCTCAGGAACTACTGGAACTTTTTTTTTGTGTGACTTATCGAGAAAGGCTACAGTTTATATAACATCACGCTATGGCTTGCTGGAGTGGAGCAGCAATGAAAAATGTTTCAAAAACGAATATTTTTTTTTTACTTTTTGAGAGCTTTCCTTGCATGAGCTGCGTAAACGGTGAAAGTTACGCCAAAATCATGTATTAAGAAATTGATCCCCTTTAAAAGTTATTGTGTATATAGTATCCCGAAAAAAACACATACTTGGATGAAAATAGGAGCGGAAGTTCGTATATTCCATTAAATTGTTACCATAGAAACCATTGTTTACAATTCAATTTGTTATCGTAATTATATTTCATGTCATCCTTTTCTAAATCCATTATTAAATGATTTAAGCTCTTTACGCAGTATTATATAATGTTAAATAGCGACAAATATTTTACCGATTTGAATTAATTAATTCAAATCAGTTCAATCGTTGTCGCTAATAATAAATGTGTATGTTATGTTGGTTAAGTACACAAAGATGATACATTTAACTCAGCTATTCATAACTAGATGACGCTAATTACGAAGGCTGCGGCTGGAGGATCGAAAAAAAAACCGATTTAATTATAATTATTTATTAAGATAATGTTAAAAGTATTTTATTAAATCTAATACTTATGTTAGGTTCGGACGAAGTAGGTACCGAGATTGAATATTCTAAAACTGCGATGGTGACATCGAAGCGCGAAGCACGAGGCGTCGACTCAGCAGTCACATGTCGTAGACCGATGTTCCATATGACCGATGCTGAATTCGCAATTACACAATTATAATATTTTATTGTGTAAATTATTAGAATTGGCGACGTAAGCTCGTTCATGGTAGTATAGGCATGTAACACGCTACTACTTTTAAAATGGGATTTTGATTTTTATTATGTTTGTAGTATTTATTTCTTCCGATTTATATCAAACAAAGTAGCTTCCTTTTTTAATTTAGCGGTTTTTCCAATAAGATAATTTAATGGGGTATAAGTATACGAACAATTTAATGTTACATGTAGCTATATAAACTTTTAAACTTTCGCGTTGCATTATATTAGATTGTATGAAACAGGTAGCTGTTTTAGCTGGATGACTCCACTGTATTATTTAATCGTGGTTTTGATTTCTTTAATGTTTGTCGTCTGTATTTTTTCCGATTTTTATCAAAGTTATTTTCATTTTCAATTCTTGCGGTTCTATAATCAACAAAGAACCTTTGAGTTTCGTCATGTGATTTACTCTGTCCGTCGGTTTGCGGTTTAAGCTCAAATACGATTTGCATTAGAGAAGTGTAATTTAGCATAGTGGCAAAATATTAGGGGTGTGCGGAGACCGTTTTTCGATTTTGTTAAATGTTCATCACTTATCTCAGCTTCAAAGTTCTAATTTTCGTTAGAGTCCCATGTCCCCCCACCAACTAAACGGTTGTTGTTAGCAACTGGAAAGTTCACTTTACAAATTTACGAGTAATATGGCAAATGCATAAACGTCCATTAGGGTTTAAAGACGCCTTTAAGCTCTAATGAATGTCACATTTGGATAAGTAATGTCGCTTTAAATTAATGTCAATTTTAAAGGATGTTTGTGCAAGATGCTGTTTGTCGATCAAATTTATTTAACCCAAAAATTTGAAAACAACAAAAAACTCCTCTGAAATTGTGTTTTTTTTTTTGCGTTTTTAATGGATAAATTATTATCAGAAATTCAGCGTTAGAACGCTTACGCAATTTTTTAATAATATATTTAAGTGGAGAATTTTCATAGGACGTTAAAATAATATATGGGTGACAATTAATGAGATACTTTAATACTTACCTGTGAGGCGTTAATTATATTTGCGAAAAATGTTCTAAACTGTTGATAATTATGAATTATAAACGACTAAAAAAAAAAATTGAAATGAGCTAGTGGTAGGAAACAGTTTTATCTAAAATTCAAAGTATTAGAGTTAAATAATAAATTGAGTAAAAAAGTACTGAGTAGACGAAATTATATACGTTGGATACCTACAAATTAAAAATATCACAGAATATCTTTTGGCAAAATTTCACGAACGTCTCACACTAAAATCTCTAAAAATGCTGAATTGAGAAAGCAAGAACAAGCTGACCATCAAGACTTCAATAAAAGAACTATTATTTGAAAGAAATCATTTGTTTGCATTTTTTGCAAGGCATGTCAATTTTACTGCGCAATAAAATGGAAAGAAGGGCAACTGGACTATTTTTTGAAGACATGCGAATTGTACACAAAAACACCGGTAGATTTGCCATAATTTGTTCTATCTATTTAGCGGATCTATGTCCAGTAGTGGGGATGTTGATAAGCTAATAATGATGATATAAAGGTAGATGCTTACTAGCAGATTTCTAATTAATAAGACCCCAGTATAGCAGGTCAGTGTGCACACAGTACCCTTGGACCACGTGGTTGAAACCGTGCGTTACAGCTAGTAAAATATAAAGGTATTTCTATTTTTCTAATATGAAAACGCTTAATAATGTTTCACAGCATGTAATTTAGTAACCTGTGATTAATTTTGAAATACCACGTTTAGATCATACTTTTGAATTTTTGTTTGAGGGTTTTAGAAAATCAAATGTAAGGGGTTATTTTCGTTAGTTCTACGTAACTCTATTAAAATCTGCGAAAGTTCATTTTCGTGATATACATACTATTTATTATATATTGACAAATTTGTACAAATCCAATAATTATCCTACCACAGTATGGCATGAGTTCAATTTATTTCAACAATCACTATATAAATAGATTTAGCTATGGGAAAATGATCAACCTTCCTTTGAGACTAGTCATATTGTTAACAGTTTTTAAATCTTACCAGCTTTGTCATCGCAATTTAAGAGAACCGCCTCTTACATTCATTTTTAAAAAATGCGTGATAACCACACCCTCAAAAAGATGATAGTTAAAAAAGTGAGAATAGAGTATTTAATTAGTATATAAACTAATACATATATTAAAGAGAAAATATTTGTTTGCGTCGAATATTTCCCGAAATTACTGGACTGTTTAAAACTATCTTTCTACATCATACGCGATACCAATTTACATATAAAAGCAGCTAGTTATTACGGAAAATAATATAACCATCAGTCCAAAACATGTAATATTAAAAACTGAATCAATGGTCGCCAAATGTAGAATATTATTCTGAATCTCCAAGGGAAATGGTCAAAGCTCATGTCGTTAATAAATTTTCTTGTAAAGTATCCAGGTTATATTATATTACCGTGAGTTCCTGGAGGCCAAATCAAATTTCTTCGGGAGCGGAGTTAATAAAGTCTTAGATTGGTATTAAATTTTCTGAACAAGCCAACATTTTATATAAAGAAACCGTGATACTTAAATATTGATACGCAAGTTTCAAAAAGTTGATTTTATTAACATGGGTCGTTAAATGCGGCATATTCCGAATAATAAAAAAAAAAATCTATTCAAGTGACTTTTTTGCGTTGAGATTAAAGTAATTGTAGTAATTGTAGGAAAATGTAAATGAGCTCTAATTCTATAGTGTCGAAATCATAACATGTACATCTATGTATAATACTTTATTTTACAAATAGCTAAAGAATGTAGTAAAACAGGGTTGCAGAAAGCATCTAGTTTACAATTACGTATATCTCTCTTTTTATATAACAGATCATATAAGGGGGCTATTTGAGTTATATCTTTAGTAACAGGAATAATTAAAAGGTTTTCTAATTTATCATAAATCTACTACTGTACTGTAAGTTTTTAATTGTTTGTAGAAACTTGCATTCTACCCTTCGCCTGTGGTTAGGAGTAGGTAATTGCTATAGAATATAGAATTGCTTTCTATTTATTTGTAGATGGGTATTTGAATGTTTAAATTTTATAAGCATAGTGTTTGGGGACGTGTATTTATCCATTTAACAAATTAGTATTTTAATATTAATTCCAAACGGCATGACTTTTAAGTCTTATGGATGTTCATAGTGTGTGATGAGAATGATTATAGAAAATAATATTTTTTGATTCGAATCAACACTCGTCGCATTTTGTTGGTAAGCATAGCTGAAACTCTATTTTTGATTAGTGCTGTTTTCTCTTGAACTTTTAGTTGTTCTACATTAATTACGAGTATATTGTTAAATATGATAGTTCATTCAGATTCATGTTTTTCTTTGTGGTGTACAATAAAGCGTTCATTGTATTTACGATGTAGATGTAAGTGTAGATATATAAATACAGATGCTTCAATTGAAATGTTTAGAATTTCTCTTTGAACGCTCTGTCCATAGTCCATCGTAAATGAACCAATTAGACCTTTAAAAAAAATCAATTATGTACACATAAATATTTGACAACCTCCATTGTCAAGTGGCTTGCATGCTGTATTAGGTGTCGTCTACTTTGAATCCCTGGGTTCGATCTCCTGTCGAGTAATTGTAGGAAAATGAATTTTACTATATTGTGTCGGTTTTGAGAGTCGTCCCCCAGGATTTCCATATTAAAAGTGCTGAAAGCTATTTCATTTGGAATCCGAGTAATATATGTGATGTTATTTAATATTTAAATGTTTTATGCATTTACGTTGTATATAGAAAATTGAAACTAAATAAAAACACGTAAAAAAATACGCATCAGTATAATCATCGAATAATAGCTTGTTTTCCGTAACTTCGCACGCGTAAATTAGCCTATGACAACCCCGTATGAATGTGAAAGAATTTTAAAAATCCGTTCATTAGTTTCGGAGCCCATTGGATGCAAATAAACAAAGAAACAATCAAATCCTTCCTATTTATAATATTAGTGTGGATTTCTAAAGAAGTATTTAATATTTAAATTTGACTTATAAACGATAAAACATTGTGTCTGTTTGAATAAACTTGTTAATTGTATTGATTTCATGTATTTACTTTTCGATTGCCATCTTTAATGAAGAACTTTTATAAATCTTCCTTCCCATTATTTAAACAAGTTTAAAGTGTACGTTTAAAAATATGACTTATACAACTTTTTAAAAATACAAAGTGTTGTAAGTCGGGCCCTCACTAGACCATGAAATCGATAGACGCAACCAGCTGAGTTCTCGCCTACCGAACAGATACTCCTAGAGCTAGACAGAGTGGATAAGCGGACGCGGATAAGATGCGGATACTATTGATCGAGAAATATATTATCTTTCTAATAAAATCTAAATATATATATATAACTAAAAGGTGACTGACTGACATAGTGATTGATCAACGCACAGCCCAAACCACTTGACGGATCGGGCTGAAATTTGGCACGCAGATAGACGTTATAACGTAGGCATTCTCTAAGAAAGGATTTTGATCAATTCTACCCACAAGGAGATAAAATAGGGGATGAAAGTTTGTATGAAACTTTGACAATTTTAAACCGATCGGGCTGAGACTTTGCATGCATAAAGCTACTATGACGTAAGCATCCCCTAAGAAAGGACACTTTGACTTAACGATGAACGAACGATAAATAACTAAAAATATGAAATTGCCAGCATTGTTTTCAACTTACTGTCAGTTGCACGAACGTCCTTTAGGGTTTAATGACATCATTAAGCTCTGATGAATGCCAAAATTGTATAGTAATATCGTTTTAAACCAATGACAATTTAAATGGACGTTTATGTAACTGGCCGTTAGTCATTTATCTCAAATTTATTCAATAAAAGGCATGTCCAAGCACTAAAAGGAAACGAAATATCGTCACAATATTCGTTAAGATGTCGTAACATGAGGTTAGAATCATGGCTAGAGAAATAAGCGGTCGCATCTCAGGTCATAATAATTATCTTCCAGGCGATCGTTATAGACATCAGATGGTTAACAAATAAGGCGTGAAATGGCGAATTTATTTTTCATAAGAAATCATTAACATAGTTTACATCTGATACATAATTATACTATGTTTATAAAAGGCTAGTGTTTGTTGTGTAGACAAGCCGCGTATTATTTTTAAATATATATAACTACTACTCTACTTCAAATCACACAATTTACAGTTTTAAACGCGCAGCAGAAGTCTTTTAAATTGTATATGTAAGTAAGCTTAACTATCAAATTTGTTATTTCGTGACTCATTACAAATTTACGATTCAAAACAATAATTTTAACATAAGCGAATTAATTAAAGCATTAATAATTTCTTTACCTACATACTGTAAACATTCAAAGAAAATTGATGATATAAATATTAGGTATACCGCGTCGCACCCAAAACCGCGTTCTCTTTTCAGTCTGACCAAGCATTCATACGATGACGCGCTTTCATCGTGCCATTAAAACTTTAACAGATATTGCGGTCGAGACTCGTGTTATTGAAAATAGACCTTATTATAAGATAATATAAGGTCCTCACATCAATTTCATCGTGCGTTTGCGTTTGAATAAGATTGAATAAATTAAATTTACTGATATAAACCACTAACAGTTTATTATTGTTACTATGATTGTGTTTATTTGAGCAAAATGTTTGCTGATTTCATGATTATACTGTCTGAGCTTTGAGCGTTCGATTTCAGCTTTGCTATTCTGATGAAAACGGCCTCGAACTCGATGTTGAGCTCGCGGTGTAATAAAACCTTAATTAATTTTTCAAGTAGGTTTTACTTGATCAAACCTCTACGCATTTAAAGTGCTGTAGGCTTCTCGAATTCTGGTTGATAGATCATATCTGGTAGTTATATAACATATCATAGTAATATGAAATTTTCATTATTATTTTTGGTTTCTTGGTTGAGATAACAGTTGTTATTTAGGTTTTCTTTAAGGTCGTCTTGTACCTCTGCTTACGTTTCCATACAAATACGCAAATAAATACGCATCGAGAGTGAACACGCGCTCGTTTGATTTCATCATATATTTTTAATCACAGAATAAAAACAAATGTAATTATAAAAAATCTTTTGTATATTTCAGATTATATCAATACCTATTTTTGTATAATTATTTTGATGAAATATATTAGTCGTAGATAGATGCAAAAAGCTTTTTAGAACCATCTCTGCGATTTTAGAATAAATGTGGCAATATCGTATAACCCCACCTTAGCGCAAGAACTTTGTGCCACGCTTACGATGGTAAGCTGCCAACTTGCTTTATTATTAGTTATCGAAATAGCGTTTCGCCGTAAACAGGTAGAAGTCCAAAAGAAACAAAAATACTTAATCAATACCACAAAAATATGTGAAGCCCAACTAATTTAAAATACAAACGTTATCAACGTCTACAACATTCACATCAAAGGCATTGTAATAGGGTCGATAATGTATTATCTCAGGGACTGCCCACCTAACCCTTATAAATAGCTATTTGTTACGCCAACCTTAACTTTGATGTTCGGACATCCCTAGTTGTGTAGTACCTACTGAGGTTTGGTCCGAACATAGAATAATCAACTGCCCAAAATGTATGCATATTTATTTATTTTAAACCAGCAAGTGTTCAAAGTTAAGCTTTTAAAATGCCTTTACGTATTCTTTCATGTTATAATACTCTGTCTAAGCACGAAAAACGCAAAATTATTAAACGAATCTTAATGCTGAATTTAACAATACACAGAGTAATCGGTGAAAGAAGTTTTAGTGTACGATGTGTGACTGAGAAATTAAAAATATGCAACTAAAAAAAAACAATATTCACAAAATGGCGGTCTGTATACAGCACATTTCTGTCAATCCTCAACACGAAACGAAGACTTCAAAATAGAATAAAGACTTCACATGTAACATAGTAAATAGCTGAAATATATCATTTTTCAGAGAACCTCGGGCCGAGTGGATTTTTTAAGCATTTTTCATTATGAATATTTTCCAATAGAGCATTATGAATGCAACATTATTCAAATGTAATGGTATTTTTGAGTTAGAAAATTAACCAATTTTTGAAACTTTAATTTTAGCTAAAAGAACCGAAAAAGTTTAAAATACTAATATCATTAACACAAAAGATTTGATTATTTGTTTGTTTGTTTGTATTATCTGATTTTTGGACCGATTTTAAATATCTTCATATAGGGTTATCATAGACAATTTATTTGAATAGAACCAATGTTTCAAAGCACGTAGAGGCATTTAGTTTGATTTCTAGATCTATTTTTTTAATTGGCATTTGGCAGAAAAATCACATTGTTGAAAATATCGACAAAATTATGACTGAGAATGTTCTCACTATCGGATTTATGCACATCACATATTATACCTGTGCAAAATTTGGTCATTCTAGTATCTGTATTAAAATCATCCTTTTCTGCCATTTTCGTAAATGTAGGTATGACTTATATTACCGTTTTAACATTAACTACTAATCTGAACCGCTGATATTGAATTGTTACAGACTATACCATTAGTCTGACACCCACATAAGGTCAAAATGGAAATTCTAAACTAATTCCAGTTTGCCAACTAATTTTAATTCCACTCGGAATTGAATGCTTATAAGGATTCAATAACTATTCTTAGGCGTACAAGTGGACTCTTTTAACTACGCACTATTCCATATATACACTATAAATATGAAAAAAATCTTTATCAGGGAAAAATAAATAAGTTACCAATTATACAAATTATGCAAGATCTCAAAAAATCTAACTTCTTTTGAGATTATAGTTCCAAACGTAAGACTAATAGTAAATCGGATTATTAGCATTACCAAGAAACAAGCTTATCTTTGTCATTGGCATTAGAAAAATAATAATCTTATTACAGAATAATGGTAAATATATTGAAGGCCTCTGTCGCTGAGAAAAATAGTATTGGGTCTACTAAGATGGCGACACCGGCAAATCACTTTTATACAAAGGCCATAGAGTTTAATTGTTTACCTGAATGATTACTTTTTAAAACGAGTATAAATTCTCACTTCTAAACGGTAGCAAAACTCTTTTAGCAAATTCCATATAATTAACTTAAACCTATTAGCTACGACAAATTTCAGTAATTATTATTGAACGTGTTGTTATGACAGCAAAATTAAAGTCATTACCTCATATGAGTCAAGTTACCAAAAATAAATGAATTTTATTATTTATTTATAACGATTTCTGTCATTTTCATTACGATCATTACGCTGCATTTGTACTCGTAGTTTAATAACTATTTTCCTGTGACTTCACCCGCGTAAATTATAGCCTATGTTACTTGCGATGATTTTCTCGTAGGTGATGAAATTTTAAAATCGGTTCTGTAGTTTCGGATCCTATTCGATGCAAAAAACAATAAAATGTTTTCTTTTTAAATAATAATAATAATATACTTTATTGCACTCAAGATTACAGGAACTTATTATTCAAGAGATAGAATAAACAAATGGCAGCCTTTTGGCTAAACATAGTAATTAGTACTACATATGTCTATGTGTAACATATATAATGAAAGAAATGTATTGATATGAAATTGCTTAAACAAATGTAGTACTAATTTGTTTCTTTGCATAAACTCTAGGCACGAAATATATTTATTTTAATATCAGTTTTGTTACTTTTAGCAATGCTAATACAGTACTTTCACAAAATCTCTTTCGACAGATATAAATAAGCCGCAATATCACACCCATCTCTTATAGAACAGCTTGAGCCGGCTATTCACTGCGCGATTTCAGGTTCCTGATATTGCATGTAAGATTACTCTACTTCTATATATTGTACTAGCTTTTGCCCGCGACTTCGTCCGCGTGATATAGTTACTTTGGGCAACATGTATTTTCCAAGAACGCTGTTGTTTTTTGAGCTGATGATGAAATTACCTTGATGTTTAAGTTCGAAGATAGTACAACAAAAAAACCAACAAATCTCCAATATGTTTCAGCACTTTATCTTTGAAACTTTAGATATATTAATCCAATTCAATGCAATTTGAAATACAGATGAAAAAAAAAAAACAGTTCTGAAGTTTACAAAAAACTTAATCGAAAACGTAATCTACGCAAAATTCTTTGAAAGAAACGTTACCGCAGATTACTTTAGAATAAACTCCATCTAGAACACAGCGCCATCTTTTCATTTAGTCAAACGATATTGAAGAATTTTATCTATAAATCACGGTACACCGCCATCTATGAGAACTTCATAAAACTAAACAGTAAATAAACACTTGCTTAAGAAACAATTAATTAGTACATTTTATTCGTTTACATTCACGACATAAGCGAATAATTGAGATGATAACAATCCTATCCAGTAAGTTAGACCAAAATACGGGTACATGTGAAATTTGATTGAAATCGATCTAGTAGTTTTGGAGTTTATTGGCAACATACATTGTGACACATAATTTTTATATATATAAGATAATACAAAGATGATCCTTGCTTTCTCTGACGAATGTTTTGTCTTATTAATATTAAATTTGTTTTAAGTAAATTATATAGAAAATAATTTAAGTTATGTTTGTATGTAAAATTATTTGCCTATCATACAGGTTACTATAGAAGTGAATAGTGCGAGATGGCGCTAATCTAACCAGGGTCTTCCGTCTCGCTCTAAGCCATGTTAATACATCGTGCAAGATCCTGGCGCATTTTAGTATGAAAATGAACTACGTAAGTGCCGTCTTGCGCGACGAAATAAATATTACATAGGAATGTATTGTAAATTAAATAGTGATGTTATAATGTAAATAAGTTGAGTTAGAAAAATGTTTGTTAGAAACTCATGGATGCTAAGAGAAGAGGGTAGCTCCGCAAAGAAGGGGAATAATGTTTAATTTTGATTATAAACTACTTATGTAAGTAGCTAAGAGCGAGCCACCCCAAGTGAATGTAAGAAGGATCGGTAGAGCAAAATTTTGTAAGCTCTCCAGACTTCAAGAGAAGAAAGTAAAGAAGAAATAACCATTATCGAAGAAGTTTTATTATACAGTCCAGAAATGACTAGCTACGTGTTATTCTGGTCAAGATGAGAAAGATCCACAACACTGTCTGTACTCAACGGATTTTAATGAATATACAGAGTGACTTAAGAGAAAGGTCTACAAGTGTAATAAAGGATTACGCAAAGCCGCGGCGAAAAATGTATCACCCTTTTAATAAAGAGTTTATTGACTTAATCAATAACTGCATACCACGGGTCGCCAGCGCGGCTAACTGGAGTTATGTGGGGCTCCCCCTTGCGGACCCGCCCGCAGAATTGCGCAAGTCAAAGAGCAGGGGTATACCCACTAAAACCCAGCGATATTCCTCGCATGGAAGGCGATGCACGGGTTCATCCCGGAGGCCATATACCGCGCGGTTCGCCCCCATTTCGGCCCGCCCTGAAAAGGGCAGGTCCCTCTGCAGGTTGGGGGTACATCTCAGAGATATTCGAGACGCATCCCCCAGATGAAGCAGAGGCGTGCAATGCCCGACCAGCGCGCAAACCGGTCAAGCTGCCCCAGGCTGACTTAATCAATAACTGCTTGTAGATCTGACGAGGTTGTACTCTGAAAACCAAATTTTCAATAAATAGCCAACTTCATCGAGCTCTGTCCCAATCTATTTCATTAAAAATATGTTAAGTAGAGCAGGTCGAACGAAGAAATAATCCACGATACATCTAATGTAGATTTTAAGATTACAGGGCCAGTGTCATAAAGTCTTATGACTCCTGTTACTAGAGTTTGGCAAGCGAAACGTGACACCACCTATTTTTCCGTTTTCATATGGCAACAACATAGAACTGTCAGTTTGACACTACGTTAGACAATTCAAGAATATTGAATTTTGTTGTTTTTGCGAATTTGAACTTGTGTTTTTGGTTAAAAATTATGTCGAAGCCGATAAAAAGTTCATCGAGAAAACTTCTTTCCATCATGATTGACAAGTTTACTGAAGTGAAAACTGAATTAAATAAAAATTTCATGGAGAAATTACAACGATTAGATAAAGTTGTATCTTTTTTAGGTTAGTTTTGTATTATAATTTTGATACTTTCGTTTTAATTTTCTGTAATTAACTAAACAGATATTTTTTATAAAATATTGCTCTATTTCAGATAACTGTGATGGTGATATTCAACCAATAATGGAGGAGATAAATGCAATAAAAACTTTAGAAAAACAAGAAATGCTGAATTCGGAAACGCAGTACTTACAAAAAATTTCTTCAATGACAGGTCTCTTTTCTTGTTTTGATTTAAGATAGATTGATAGTATTCCTATAATATTTACATAGGTTTTTTATGATGTATTGGTTTTTATTGTTGACATCCAATGATGTCATAAGAATGTTTTGTTTAACAAGGAAATTCACAGAATTCATGAAACTAATCAAACCATGTAATTGTTATACATGCTAAATATGCACATAAACTTAACTAAATTAAACATAAATTGCATTCATAGTTGAATAGGTATTTAAATTATTTTGATGTATGTGTCTATCATTATTTGCTTTTAAATACATTTAACATATCTTTGTTTCAAAGTGTTTAATCTTTTATAGATGTAAGTATAAGGACACTAAGAAGGATAAAAAATGAAGCATTAATTAATAAAGGAAAATGGGACACTCCTGGGAAAAAACGACCTCATCAACCAACAGTGTCTGCTTTAGATAATTTTGATTTAAGTGCAATTCGGAATAAAGTAAATGAATTTTACTGTGTGAAAAAAATTGTTCCAACATTAAGAAGCCTTCACAATGAATTAAAAGATGCAATAGGATTCAGTGGTAGCCGTGAGACTTTACGAAAAATTATGCTTAAGAATGGATTTTCTTTTAAAAGCAATGAAAATGAACGTTCTATGCTTATAGAAAAATACCAGATTTCTGCATGGAGGCACAAGTATTTGAGAGAAATAAATATAAAACGAAACGAAGGAAAGCAAATTGTGTACCTTGATGAAACTTATGTACATCAGAATTATAAAGTTAAAAAGTCTTGGCAAGGACCTTCAACAACTGGTGTCACTACAAAGATATCCTCTGGAAAACGGCATATTGTTGTGCATGCTGGATCTGAGGAAGGTTTTGTGCCTGGTGCATTATTAGTGTTCAGTAGTAAATCCAAATCTGCTGATTATCATGATGATATGAACTCATCGAACTTTATGAAATGGGTCAGAGAAAAATTAATACCAAATTTAAGTAAGCCCAGTGTAATTGTTATGGATAATGCCAGCTACCATATAAAACAAATCAATAAACCGCCTATAATGTCTAATACCAAAGCAGATATCCGTAAATGGCTTGTAAATAATGGAATACATTTTGAGGAATATCAGACAAAGGCAGAGTTAATGTGTTTGGTTAATGATAAGAAAACATTGCCTGTATATGAAGCTGAAGAGATTTTAAAAGAACATAATCATGAACTTTTATTGCTGCCACCGTATCATTGTGACTTAAACCCAATAGAGATGGTTTGGAGTCAAGCAAAAAGAAAAATTGCAAGCAGAAACATTGGAATACCAGGAAAGGAAATGGAAAACTTAATAATAGAGTGTTTTAACTTAATTACCCCTAGTGACTGGAAGAAATACACTGATCATGTTTTAAATGTCGAAAATGATTACAAATTAAAAGATGGCATTGTTGAAAACGAACTTGAAAAATTTATTATATCTGTTGGTGCAGACAGTAGTGAAGAGAGTGACTCTGATGATTCCTTGTCATTGTTATCAGGTGTAGAATATTTAGAAACAGATTTTGACTATGAATCAGACTAAAGTATTTTTAGTCTGATTCATAGTCAAAATCTTATCTTAAATTTTCTATTGTGATTAACATGATGATTTTGTGACACCTGTATTATGTAATTTATCCATGGCACTTAATTGTAACAAAAATAAATGTTTTTTTTATTGTAATCTGGTGTTTATATTGACTAATTTAATTTGATAGATAGTGGTTCTGGATCAGAGCAAAAGGTTGTGATGAAAATCCCTTAGGAGACATGTATGTGTTATGAACACATTATAAATATAAGGGCCAGAAATCAAAATTGGCTAACATCACATTTATTAAAAAAATGTGGCCAGAGTCGCCCATATTCATTACAAAAAAACAAAGAAGTCGTTGCAAAAAACACCCTTTTAATTAATGACAAATATGAATTTTTAATATTATAAGTGCTGTTAGCCAATAGGTATAACGAATGGGTTAAAAAAAAGATTCGATTTAGTCCGTCAGTCAGATAATAGAAAAATATTGGATACGTATTTTTTTCGCTTTAATTTAACAACAAATGGCTTAAGAGGTACTATGCGACGACTTCAAATATGCTTTGCAACAATGTTACTTTAATACAGTTTATCGATACGAAATCAAGTGTCAAAATGGAGTCCAGTGGAGAATGCCGATATTGACATTTCGAAATTGCTCATCATTGATAGAGAATACGAAATAGTGATTTTGACACAATCAAAGTGTCTATTTTTTACGGTGATGACGATTCTTGGTTGTCAGTTGAGTTAGTGAATAGGCCTACTGATATGCTGTTAACTGTACAAAGAGAACAGTCACGCTTTAGTCAAATGTTCCAAAACAAATAATTTTAATCGATATCTAAATGTTAAGATTAAATATAATTAATAAAAGTATCAAAATTATTTTGCAGTACTACATTCAGTGTTTACTGCTTAAGAATTTTTGAAATTGCCGCCCTTTTCTTGTGACACGTTTCGCTTGCCAGACTCTACTCATAACGACGAATTAAAGACGAACGATTTTGATTTACTTACAGTATGGATAGTATGGTAAGTTTAGTTGGTCTTTGTTAAGATTCTGTTCTTGACAGGACTTATTATTGCTGTTTTCAGACATCAAAAGGCCGTCACCGGATCCCGAAATGATTGAATCAAAGATAAAAAAAATTGTTAGTATTTGCGGTGGGGTATTTTTACGTCAAATATTATGAAATATAAATTGTGTAATACTACATATAAATCGTGTATTATGTAAATTGTGTAATCTAGTGTCCCAAGAAACGCGGCTTTGGTGGAATCGTGGATTACGTTCGAATTTTTTTTTAGGTCATCTTGCTTGCTTGAAACAGCTTTACCAGATCCAGACCCAGATCCAGATCCAGATCCAGATCCAGATCCAGATCCAGATCCAGATCCAGATCCAGATCCAGATCCAGATCCAGATCCAGATCCAGATCCAGATCCAGATCCAGATCCAGATCCAGATCCAGATCCAGATCCAGATCCAGATCCAGATCCAGATCGAGATCGAGATCGAGATCGAGATCGAGATCGAGATCGAGATCGAGATCGAGATCGAGATCCAGATCCAGATCCAGATCCAGATCCAGATCCATATCCAGATCCAGATCCAGATCCAGATCCAGATCCAGATCCAGATCCAGATCCAGATCCAGATCCAGATCCAGATCCAGATCCAGATCCAGATCCAGATCCAGATCCAGATCCAGATCCAGATCCAGATCCAGATCCAGATCCAGATCCAGATCCAGATCCAGATCCAGATCCAGATCCAGATCCAGATCCAGATCCAGATCCAGATCCAGATCCAGATCCAGATCCAGATCCAGATCCAGATCCAGATCCAGATCCAGATCCAGATCCAGATCCAGATCCAGATCCAGATCCAGATCCAGATCCAGATCCAGATCCAGATCCAGATCCAGATCCAGATCCAGATCCAGATCCAGATCCAGATCCAGATCCAGATCCAGATCCAGATCCAGATCCAGATCCAGATCCAGATCCAGATCCAGATCCAGATCCAGATCCAGATCCAGATCCAGATCCAGATCCAGATCCAGATCCAGATCCAGATCCAGATCCAGATCCAGATCCAGATCCAGATCCAGATCCAGATCCAGATCCAGACCCAGACCCAGACCCAGACCCAGACCCAGACCCAGACCCAGACCCAGACCCAGACCCAGACCCAGACCCAGACCCAGACCCAGATCCAGATCCAGATCCAGATCCAGATCCAGATCCAGATCCAGATCCAGATCCAGATCCAGATCCAGATCCAGATCCAGATCCAGATCCAGATCCAGATCCAGAACCAGAACCAGATCCAGATCCCGATTTTAAAATTTCATTTCATTTCTGTTGTTTGATTTTTCACGACTACTTGATATCTAAAGGTATATTATTCGTCTTTTATATTATTCATATATAAGAAGAATAATAGTTACCTAGGAGGTTTTATTGACGCGGACTGGGCAAACGATACGACGATACTAAAAATCCGCTTTCATATACGAGTTTTGTGATTGTTTTAAGTGATGGACCAATATCTTGGGAGGCAATGAAGCAGAGAACAGTTACTCTATCTACAATAGAGGTTGAGTATATGAATTTATGCTCTGCTAGCAAAAAGCTTTGTTCTCACGAAAGTTCCTATTCGAAGTAAGTGGCTGTTCAGATGATGCTGTCTTGTATGGCGACAGCCAGAGTGCTCAGAAAATCGTCAGGAATCCGGTTTAGCACATTGACACAAAATATTTTTTATTGGAGAAAATGTGTCGAATAATATATTAGGCTTGAGTTTATACCTAGCTATGACTTACCTGCAGATTGTCTAACAAAACCTCTGTAGAAAGTCAAACTGCAAAGATGCCTTAGTAGGTAAGGTTTTATAACATAAGTTTTTAATGTGTTGTATTAGAAGTGTTTTCTAGATTAAGGGGGGATGTTGTAATCCTGGCGATATAGGCTTGTCACGGTGTAAAAATAATAAAGATATGATATACACAATTTTATCACTTCCGAAATAAACACTGTAATGTCATGAGCTCTTCTTCTTCTCTCTCGTTACGCTCTTGACAGAGCGGTCGTGGCCATCATGTTGTCTCGTTCCTTGTCTTTGATAGTTTGTGCACTATCTCTCGCCATTTCGCTCTGTTGGCCGTCATTCTGGTGCACTCATGTAGTTGGCCACCCACAGCTGCTTTTATTTGGTCGGTCCATCGCATGGGAGATCTACCACGGGGTCTGGTACCCTCCACTCATGAGCTCTATACTTGTTTATTTACTTATAAACCTTTTATTAAATAAAAATAAGAAATCAATCATCATCATCATCATCAGACTATTTATGTTCCCATTGCTGGAGCATAGGCATTCCCTACGGCAATCAAATTGAGTGGAGAGAATGGGTCATGACACACCATGCAGGCCAAGTGGATATTGTTGTTAATCTGGGTGTAAACGGTTCCTTATGCATTGCATTGCATCAACTTAAAGAAAATTTATGGTCACCCATCCTATAATCGGTCTTGGCGAAGTTTCTGAACTTTCGCATCGCAAGCCGAAAGCGCTAACCATTGCGCCATCAAGTTTCTCGAAAAGCAATAGTTTAACGCTAAAACTCTAAGTGTGTTTGAAGTTGAATAATGTTTGTATTAATAATATTGACTACCTCCGAGACAGAGTCGTCAATCTAAATAATAAGAGATCCATTAATCTCGATTCAACCAGTGTTTCAGTTCATTAACTTAGAATTATCTCTTTTGGGAGTCTTAGTCTGCGACATCATTTACAGGCTATGGGATTAATACTTTGGAATCCATTTAGCAGAAATTAAATTATATATCAATTTTACAAATGAAATCACATGGTATAAAAAATAACAGAGAAGTTCTTCAATTGACGAGATGAGATGAAATGTCTATGAATCAATTGGAATTAAAGTGAATATGATGAGAAATGTAAAATAGAGCTGCCTTCAGTACAGTGTGTTAGCACCTCGTGTCTGCATCTCTCCACTTTAAATCCGCCACGTTGAATATATTCAGGCAAGACCCCGGCTTCTAGTCTAGGTCAAACTTAAAATTGTGCATTCTGAATACATATAGCTAAGCAATTGCATCTGTCACATTCATCAAGAAAACGAGTATTGCCTCGAAGTTCACTAATTTTCTATTACAAAATAGAATAATTAGTGAACTTCGAGCTGATTAATTAAAGTAGTTTAAATACATACATCTGAGTCAGATTTGAATTGGTTTTTTCTAGAAGTTGTTTTTATTGCATAATGTGTCATGATTATAAAACATGACACATTATGCAAAACATGGACTCTGTCTTATTATAAAACATGGACTCATTTTAGTATCAGGTTTAAACCATTATCCAACTAAAATAAGTCAACACGCCTCAGTTTGTCATTTTATTTTCTGTCGTTGTCAGTTCTGAATAATTTAATTCAAACATTGATTTACAAACAAAAACTTTAGTCCTCTATGGTGTAGTGGATAAGCGGTCAGTGTTGTGAAGCAACTTCCGCAAATCTCGGTCACCAAAAAATTTATTAACTCGAATATTAAGAGTTGTTAGAGCAGTCGTTAATACCCTCCAATCGGCCAGCGTGGAGGGTCATGGCCAATTCACAAGAAAGACCTGAGTCCCTACAATGAAGATTTACGTAAAAGGGCTAATTAAAAAGATGATAACTTTTGTCCTCGTTTTATATAAGGCGATATATATTTATTGCACTGGATTACAAATCTATGATTTTTATCAATTACCATCTATGATCAATAAATAAATTTAAAAAATTCAGTGTTTGAAGCGAGATGGCACTTTTAAATAATACAACGTTTTCACTTTAACAACTAATGCAATCCAGGAGACGTTTGAGAGATCTTTAATTTGGGAAATCTGATATAATTTAAATAATTACTTGTTAACGAAATAAATTTAAAAAACTGTAGTAAGTTTTTCAATTTGTTACAAGTTCTATTACGATCAAGCACTAAATCCTATTAATTACAGTAAAAGAACCTACAGAGCCAAAAATGCTAGTTAGTTTCCTAAAACCCCTTTACTGTGAAAATGTATTAGTACCTGCCACCTATTTTACAGTACTGTGTACATAGTTTGGAACTATCTCGAAAATGCTATTCAACTAACTTCCGACAGGAGGTCCGTACCTCGCTATCGTACCTATCGAAAAGTTCAGGCTCCAACTAAATATGGGTTCCACGTTTTGTTCAGCTAACAATGTAAAGTTGATTTCATGTTCGATACAGTTGGCTATCAAGCATGGTAACTGTATAGGAATAAGTAAATTACAACATTTTAAAATCCAATAAAGTAAGAGAAATCATGGCGACCTTTATATGTAGTAAGGACAATCATAATAAATAAGATCTACTCGCAAGACTAGTGTTGTAACGTTGTGTTACCGTTTATTTTGTCCTAGATTCCAAACCAAACTGTTTGTCTTTGATCTTTTTATTCATTGCCATTTATTAATCGATTTCGTAATTTTAAAAATTTCGCTCCGTTAAGTTCGTGTAACTTCTTCTAACAGTTACATGTTTACTATTGTTAATAATAAAATAATTCAAATTATTTTTGTGTGTAACATGAATTTACTACCTCGTTTCATTAAGATTATCGAAGCTAAAGGACTCGTTACAGTGTTACCCAATTACACCGAATAACAATGCAAAGTTTTAATCATTGTTACCAGATGGCGATACGGATTTATAGTAAGTTACCAAACTATGTACAATACGTTACATTTGTGTTTAAACAGTATTTCTTTAGTATTTAAATGTAGGTACTATGTAATGCATAAAACTCTTTGGTTTTCTGATACTGCTTATTTATAAATGTCAAATTATTAGAAATATTAATATTAAAAAGTGTGTGATGTTGAAATATTTAAATTACAAAAAATATATAAAATACATGTCAATAAAAATTCACTTCAAATGGCGTTCCTTTACTTTCAGGTAGGAATTTTATTAAGTGTAATAGTTTAAGTAGTATTAATACAATTTGTTTTTGTTTCTAACAAATAAATATACACTTTCAGAGCAACACATTTTTATTGTGTCCATCCTTTTTATTGAAAAAAAAAATAATAACTTATGTAAGACTGAACTCCTGATCTTCTTAGTGGATAAAAGTTATTACTTAGTTATATTTGATCCAAAGTTTGTTCCTGACGTTACTTAGTAAATTTCAGATAATTTTAATGATATTGCAATTTCAATGAGTTAGTTTTGCTTTTGACATTAAGCATAAGTATAGTAATTATTAAAACAGGAGAGCGTCAACCCTCTCTCAGTCTATCTTCGAAACACGGGACGAGATACCCCAGTGTCCTTGGTTATACATATGTCATCTCGTTACCATCCTCATTCTTTTTGATGTTTTCCATCCTCTAGAAGTTTAAACAGAAACTGCACACCAAAGCACCTTGATTCTACTTTCATACATAAAAACATGGGAATTCCATTATTTGGTGCTACCGGCATTCGGACTAAAAGCGAAAAGTAACAAGTGCTTAAAAAATTCGTTAGTCCTGTTGGGTTAGACTCAGTGGTTGGAGCAGTCGCCTGGATTGTGAAGGCTCATGGGTTCTAGGGGCTGGTAGATTATTAAGCATTTTTCATTAAGAATATTTTCAAATATAGCATTTTGAATGCAAATTTGATCAAACATAATAATATACTGTCTTTTATTTTAAAATAATATAATCTAAATACGAGTATAATAGCAAAAGGTATCTGCAAAATATTTTTCTAATGTCTTGTTTACTTCTTTGTTAAGAGAATCTTAATAATCTCATTTTGTGAAACCATCAAAATTAAATGGCAACCAATGTATAAGAAGAAACACAGCAAAGCATACATATGGCTTTTGACCTTCGTAATTCTGGTACCAACAAGTTGAGAATAATGCTATTTTTCACCGCACATAAAGCGACCCTCATCTGATGCGGCGAGCAAGGTAAATAAAGGTTACATCACACCTACATCTGAGAGCTAGGGTAGGCTGGTATTAGAAACATTAATAATACTTAGGATTATAACGTTCCCCTGTTGTTCTCAAAATTGTAAGTACCTCCTTTTTGAGAAATACGATATTACAATGTTTTGTAAAATAAGCATTTTGTATTAAGGAATAATCAATTAATCAGAACTTTTTATTCTGTATTCGAAGACTTATTTATAAAGTATCCACTTTTTTCTCTGAAATATATTTAATAGTAAAAATTGATAAATATTTATTTAATCATTTCGAAGCCTAACGCTGACATACATTATTTTACAATGTTCGTAATAGTTTGCGAATAATTAAGTAAAAAACATATTTCGGCACTTCTAAGTATATTCTGTCTATACCTGTCTCATTGACAGGTGACATGGGAGTCAAAAGAGAGAATAATCGTGTTGATGGTCGAGTGCTTGTTACAAGTGCCTCTAAGAAATTTAATAATTTCCATTTGTTGAGTTACTTTTATCCGCTTTCTGTGTGTTTGTGTTGTTTATCTGTATTTGTGACGTATTGGGGATCACTAGGTAAGTGTTGTAAAGCTTGTTTAAAATAGCATAAAGGCAATTATGGACACCGATCCACCAGACCCTGGTGGCGGTACGGCTCATTCTCAAGATTTGTTTAGTTCTCAATTTGAGGACAATCAAATTACATCAAATAGAAAACGCACTCAAGCTTCATCATCTAATCCCATTCCGGCAAAGAAAAGTTCATCTGCCCAAATTACTGCGTCAGCGCAAACCACCTACATTCTACCAGAATTTGCAGATAAAAGAACTAACTACGCAAATGATGACCTTGGTCCATTTATTGTTCACATCTCAAAAAGAGAAGAGGCTTCTCAGGGGACGGTTTTGCGACCCATTAATTTTGGCAGATTTCTTCATACCAACAATATAAAAAATATTATATTAGATGGTGTAAAGAGGGTAGGGCGGAATCGCATATCTGTCCAATTTAAATCAGCTGCAGACGCTAACTCTTTCATGGTCCATCCAGCCGTTAATGACAATGATTACTTAGTCTCAATTCCTTCTTTCAATATCTCTCGTATGGGAATTATTAGAGAGGTTCCAGTTGAGTGGTCCATGGAGGAATTAGTAAATAATGTTAATGTGCCACTAGGGTACGGAAAGGTTTTCCGAGCAAGACGCTTAAACAGGAAATCGGTGATAGGAGGCTCTACTCTAACATGGATCCCCACTCAAACAGTTGTGGTGACTTTTACAGGAAAAAAACTGCCAGAACACATTTATTGTTATTATACTTCCTTACCAGTTGAAATGTACAGACTCCCAGTAATACAATGCAATAACTGCTGTAGGTTTGGCCATGTAAAGTCCCAATGTCGCTCAAAACCACGATGTTTTAATTGCGGTGACATGCATGAAGGAGAGACCTGTTTAAGCCAGGCTCCTCCTAAATGCATCCTGTGTTCTGGAAACCACCTAGCCACACATTTTTCTTGCCCAGAACACGATAGACAGAAATCTATAAAACTTGTGATGTCGCAAGAAAATGTATCCTATATGGAAGCTTCAGCTAGATTTGCACCAGTTCGCAAAACATTCGCAGATACCACTCGCGTTAATTCACCAGTGGTTCATCCCCTCTCCTCTCAAATGAATTCCCCTCCTAGGCCACCTACCACCGCATATAAAAAACTATTCTGACTCCCCACCATCCCCCCTCCCCAGCTTCCAGTCCTGGCTATGACAGATTGACACACAATAATATTATTCGTTCCCCTTCTTTTTCTCAACCAAATGGATGTGCTATTAATAGTAACATCTCTCCAAATATTGTGCCCAATGATAATCTAATAGAAATGTTATTTTTACAACTAACAACTTTAATTAATTTTATACAGCGTTTTAATGATATCGAACTACCGTACAATATTCGACAAAAACTTACTGAGCTTTCCTCCTTTAATAACATTCACTCCAATACTTCAGTGGAACTGCAGGAGTATCTATAATATATAAAGCTCAATTTTAAATATAAAAAAGCTGATATTATTTACTTCATAAACTCCCACAGGCCTGTGATCCTTGCCATGCAGGAGACTTGGCTTGGACCGAGATCCATGTTCTGGATCCAGGGCTATGCATGCCTCCGGGATGACAGGAATGACGGCAAAGGTGGCTCCGCACTATTTATTTTAAGAAACATTAATTTTAATCCTATTGTTCTTCCTCCTCATGACCCTGACAATTTTAATTTAGTGGCTGTCCGCACTTTGAACATTTCATTTATCTCCCTTTATATACCTCACCCAAGTCTTCCTATTTTACTTCAAATATTTTCTATAATCAAGAACATTGAAAAGCCTATTGTGGTTCTAGGTGACTTTAATATCCATAATGAAGTGTGGGGTTGCCATACTTCTGACCCTCTCTCATCTACACTATTAGATCTCATTGATGACTTAACCTTTGTATTTTAAATGATGGCTCGCCAACCCGCAGGGTTATCCCATCACAAAATCCCAAGAGTGCCGTTGACTTAACCCTGTGCTCAGCTAGTCTGTGTTCTGGGCTTAATTGGCAAGTAATGCCTAATACTTATGGCAGCGATCATTTCCCCATCCTTTTATTTCTACCTGTATTCCTATCCTTTTATTTTAACCTGCACCCAGAAAAGAACCCCCAAAATGTATAAATAGACAAAAATTTGTTTTATCTCGAGCAGATTGAAAAAAATATTCTGTCACATCAGATGAAAAAAATCAACAATCTATCCTCTCTAAACTCAGAGGATGTAGATGTAGATTACCAGCTTTTCAAAAATTCCGCAGTCTGCTGCAGAAGAATGTATACCGATGCGTAAACCCCCACCTAGAAACCTTTCCTCCCCACCATGGTGGGACAAAGACTGTACAACAGCCTGTAAAAACCGCAAGAGCGCAGAAGCAATTTATGCCTCTTCAATTAGCCCGGAGAATTTTCTTAATTATAAAAGAGTTGCAGCAGAAACTGTTAAACTGTTAAGGCTCAAAAAAAAGGAAGGCTGGTCCAATTTTTGCTCAACTCTTTCACCAAAGACTCCCTCCACACTTGTATGGAAAAATATTAAAAGGTTTCGCGGGTCGATATCTAATATGTACCATCACAACACTTCTACAGACCCATCTCCTTCGTTAATACCCTTTATCCAAAAAATTGCCCCTCCATCTGCCCCGTTATTGGAAGAGATTGCCAACCTCCCTTCAACTTCAACAACATCCTCGTCAATTTTAGAGGCATCTTTTTCTTTAGAAGAACTGTCCTTAGTGTTATCTGGCTTAGAGGACTCTTCCCCAGGAATCAATACAATCTTCAATAGAGGTACTCCACCTGATGAATGGAAGACACAAATTATTATCCCAATCTTAAAGACAGGCAAACCGATTAACGACCCATCTAGTTATCGTCCTATCGCTCTCTCTAACACAATGTATAAAATATTAGAACACCTCATCAAAAATCGATTGGAGTGGTATTTGGAGAACAATAATAGTCTTGCAAAAACAGAGTTTGGTTTTCGAAAAAGATTAAGTACTATGGACAGTCTCAGTACCCTTGTCACCGACATCTGTATTGCTTTTTCCAAACGAAAATCAGTAGTAGGCGTATTCCTCGACGTTGCATCTGCCTACGATAATGTTCTTCTCCCGGTGCTCAGGCAGAAGATGCTACAGCTGAACATCCCTGAGAAGATACATAACTTCATTTTTAATAGCCTATCAGAAAGATCAATTCTTATTAACTACCAAAATTCTAATTCCTCCCCTAGAAGGGCGTGGAAAGGCCTACCTCAGGGATCGGTCTTCAGTTCCTATTATATAGTATTTACACTCATGATTTGGACCTCTCAGTTAACTCATTTTGTAATATTCTCCAATATGCAGATGATCTTGCTTTGTATTTAGAGGTCGATAATATTCAGGATGCAAGTGGCAGACTCAACTCTGCAATCTTCTACTTAAACAACTGGCTCTCAGATCACGGTTTATCCCTATCTTTCTTCAAAAGCAGTGTGGTATGTTTTACTAGATCTAGGAGCATTCCGCAGTGAGATATCTCCTGTAATGGTCAATCCTTCCCCATAGAAAACAAAGTAAAATTCTTGGGTATGTTTTTGGATACAAAAATGTCGGGTGTTCAACATATAAATTACATCACAAGGAATTGTGAGAAAAATCTGAATATCCTCAGAGCTCTGTCAGGTGTCTGGTGGGGAGCCCACCCAATCACGCAAAGAATGCTTTATAACTCTCTCATTAGAAGCCTATTAGATTATGGAGCCTTTCTCTTGGAACCATGCAGCAAAGTTTCTTAAAAATCTTTAGATAAAATTCAAGCAAAATGCCTCCGAATCATTCTTGGTACCATGAAGTCATCCTCCATAAATGCTATGCAGGTGGAATGTGTAGAACCCCTCTAGAACTCCGTCGCCAGTATTTGTCGGACAAATTTCTTTTTAAGACCTATCAATGCTCATCTAACCCTTTGATTGAAAAGCTTCATCTATTACACCAGTTGGTCCCTTCGAATGAATACTGGACCCACAAAAATCTTCCTTGTTTATTGTTTAGTTATAGAAAACTAATCCACCACCCCTCTCCTGTTTACCAATGTAGACTAAATCCCCTATTTGAAACTCCATATCAGGCTTTAATTTACCAACCGAAAATAATATCAGATCTAAATATAGATAAAAATGCTGTGTATGCTCAAGCAAAATTTAACCAATTAATGTCAGAGCAATGGGCTGATTGGCTTTCAATATATACAAACGCATCAAAATTATCAGATGATGAACATGTTGGTTCAGCGGTCTGGATCCCAAAATATAAAATTATATTAAAGTTCAAATGTTCCTCGTCCTCTTCAGTTTTTTCAGGTGAAGCTATCGCCATATTAGAAGCTTTGAAATTTATACAATCCCATAAGCTCCATAGAGTAGTTATATTTTCAGAGTCAATAAGTTGTTTGCAGGCCATCGAATCTAATCAGTTTCGTTGCAGATTTAAATTTCAATATATTTTAAGAATTAAAACTATTTTGTATGAATGTCATCGACAAGATCTATAAATAGTCCTGGTGTGGGTCCCAGGGTACACAGGTATTAGCGGTAATGAGACAGCAGATGCATGCGCCAAGCAAGCTACAGTTAATGGTTGTCTTTCTCACAGTGGCGTATGGCGTACCCTAACGATCTAATCGCTATGGCAAGTAAGGATGTACTGTCTGTATGGACTAAAGATTGGAAAAAGACCTCCTTATCAAAAGGACTTCATTACGCCAGCATTCAATCGGATATTCCGTGTACTCCATGGTTCAGCAAAATTCATAATGTCAAAAAACAAGTAATTTCTACCATAGCCAGACTTAGATTGGGTCATGTATGCACTCCGGTATTTCTAGCCAAGATCAGGGTGAAGGACAGTTCCCTATGCGAATGTGGTCTCGACGAGGGTACCACAGATCATATATTTTTCAAATGCTCTAAAAATAGTTCATCCTTATACAACTCCCTTCCATTATTCGTCCCTCGTCCCACAAATTTTAAGTCCCTATTGCCATTGGTGTACACTGATTTTGTAAACGTCCTGTGTTCGTACATAGATAGTAATAATATTAAACTGTAACAGCTAGATAAATAATGCTTCTTTACTAAGGCCCTAACAAGGATGCTTTGCCATTGTTTCAGGTACCTCAACTTTAGATTTTAAAAACAATTTTTTCTCCTTTTATGTTTACCGTTTGTTTGCTTCCACCTCCTGCCCTTGTACTTGCATAACGCCCGGTTACATTACCAGCAGAGTAGCAGATAACAAGCAGAGTCAAACCGAACAAATAAAAACACCATTGCTAATTTTGGCTAAATCATAGAAAAGCCAACAACGACGAAAATGATTGGTTGATTGAATAATCGTGTTCCGACGTTATCCGGATTTATATTTATTTAATAAAGTAACAAGAGAATATAATTGTCATTAAAGAGAACAAGAACTAAAGCAAAGAATTTAAAGCAATACCCTTTTGATTTGGATATAATTTAAAATCAATAAGTTTTCTACATAATTTCAGCTCAAAATCTTGAAACATAATGAGCAGGAGATAATTAAAATTTAACAGAATTGCTTCGTATTTATAAATTGTATGATATTAAAGGATAATAAAGTATTTATATTCATTGTCATCTAGAATAAATGTTATTTTCCAGGTCAACCCCAAGTGGCAAAAAAGGTGGAATAAAAATGTAAATAAGGAAATAACTACTAGGGATGTGTTTTTTAATTTTAAAATAAAGAAACGTTTCTATTAGAAAGTTTTAATAAAATATGAAGTTATTTTAAAACAAATAGGTGCATAACGTATTCTTAAAGTGTTAAAAAATTAAAAAAATAAGCCTTACAATAGAATCGTGACATGGACCATATTTATTGTATAATTTACTGTTGTTTGGGCCTTGTTCCTATAATCATAAATGAAATGAATAATTGTACCTACGATTTTCAGATTCTTTTAAAATAGATTATAAATTACCGGATTCCCTATGATAGATGAAATACTCAACAAAGATTCGAAAGCTATATAATATTTCTAACAGTGATTTGTAAAATCCTACCAATAATTTAAAAGTGACAGGCTCCTAAGAATCGCATTAATTTATTTTTGATGTCTATTTCTGAATGTTCTGTGCCTAAATTCAGAGGACAGACATTTCACGGCACTAGAGAAACCCCAAAATGTGGGTACAAGTCACGTACTTATGGAAGCCCACAAATAGCTCCATGAATTATTAAACACTGAATAAAATTACGGTCTATCTACCTGCAGATGGTAGAATTTACACACTTTCAGGGGAGACGGTCTCAATTTCGTTCGGATCCTGTTACTATTTCCAGCTTTAATTTCATCGGTCGTTTCATTTGTCAGAACCTTTAACAAGTTGTTATAAATGTGAGACTTTATAATGTAATAGTTAATACTTAAAAATGATATGACGCTTTGAGTTTCATGCGAAAGCGGGTTAATTCCGAAAATGACATTAAACAAGCAGTGTTTGTTTTACGTTATTAAAAGGTCTTTTATCTATTAAAAGTTTGTTTATTTCTTAAACCCTTATAACAAAAAAAGCAATGCCTGATTTAATGGTAATTCGTCATTTTAGAAATTTTCCCAAAGCGCTATATTTTTCAAAGTAAAAAAATATTTGTTGATACTTTTCTTTCGGCTGTATCTGTATAACAAATGCCAGTTTAATGCTTAAGGATTTGAACACTTGAAAGACACTTGAATTTATATATTAATATGTTATATAATAATAATGACTTTTAACTTCGACTTCAACCGTGGCAAGAAAACGGACTGCATACTTTTGCATACTTTGGCAGCCCAAAGACACTTCGAGGCATTAAAAGAGTGCAATCATTCTTGAGGCAACTCGGATGAGTAAACGCTAAAGAGAAGAAAAAGGGGAGACTTAAGAGGAAGAACTAAGGCTCTCACTGCCAAATAGATACTTGGTGTCGAGGTTGCGAAGAAGAAGAAATGTGTGGTCCATAATCCTCTGAATGATTAGAGAAATATCTTACCGGTTATCCAAAAATAACACCACAACAAGTTCTTGTCATGTGTGTTGGAAACAAACAGATGCAACCTACATATTAATAACGTTAAAATATTATGTTGAAATATTCAAATATCTTAGTCTATCTTCTAATCACGTAAGATATATTTTAATAATTCATATAAACACTACTCAAAATATGCTATTGTCTTAAAGAAAGTCATTTTAATAAATAATATTTGTATACAATTAAAAAAAATCTCATTACTTAAGTCGGTTCGAGCAGTCTTTCAATATAATTGGACCTTGGAACTCAAATGACGTGCTATAAATTCGGCATCCTTTCTCAACGTTTTATTTCTAAAGGGGCTTTTTCTGGTACCGTGAATAAAGTTCATTCACAGTTGTTAGAAAAGTCTGGAAACAAAAATCTCTATGTAAGCTCTTGTCTGCAACTTTGCCTATATGAATTTTGAGATGTTTATTCCTATTATAGACTTTTAGAGAAACAGATGCAAAATTTCAATTAATTAAGCATATTAATATATATATATATGTCAAACTTGAACAGAATTTGTGAAATGACTAGTTCTTGCATTAAAAGGCAATAAAATAAATATAAAAAGACAAGAGTTCCATTTGTGGTAATTTTTGAACAATACAAGTAAAAAGCCCTTTGTCAAAAATCGACGAACAAAGAGAACTATTTTCGTATACACAGAATATGTACCCAGACATCGACTGAGCTTAAACCTACATTTAACGAGTTCACAATGAGAAATTACGCTGGAAAAGGACAAGAGAAAGTAATGAAAAAAGTTAATGTCCCCACCCGAATATAAAACGGAATTTCGGTGAATATAATGCAAAGCGAAACAAATTCTCTGTAAGTTTGTATTCAGAATTCAATTTGGATGATGGAGGTTTTAAAACAGGTACTGTTAAATCTTTATTTTGTCTTTTAGCTTACGCACTGTGACGAATAATCTGGACGTTTTATTTATCCTAATGATAAATTTTTAAAATGTTAAAAATGAGGGAATTCTATGTTTATTGATCAGTCAGTCTGTTTTTATTCATAAACTGTATTATGAAATTAGAAAATGAGGATATGTGTAATTTTTTAATTCCATTTTTCCGTGGCTTGCTTTTGCTTATATTTGCGGTCTAATACGTTTCTGCAAGAGTTTTTCCAACGATCATCAAGATCATCATCATCAAACAACGATGTTAGTCAGCGAATGAGTTGCATATGCATATGCTTAATAGGTACTACAAGAAGACAATACTCGTAAAATAAGGTCTAAAGCACAATGAGATAGACACATCAATATTTTCGTTACTACAAAAGACGTTAAGGTTAAAAATCGATCGAAGGTCTCTTGGAGTAACGTGACGTGCTAGGATCTATAATGCAACCTGAACTTTTATTTTTTTTATTACTAAAGTTTAATGCTATTTCTATATCCAGAGCAGTGCGGTCAAAAACGTGCTTGAAAATTTAACACAGCGTTTTCCTGTATAAGTGTTGAATAATATCGCAAGTAGAGCTAAGTATTCTTTCCGCCTTAGAAAAAAAACGTTTCAGGAGAATATAAATGTAAATCCAAATGCGTGTCCCTAACAAGAAGCTAGAAATATTATGGAGTAATCTTTAAACTGAACTGTTATTTAATATCGGATTGGCCAATAAGTAATGCGTAATAATAAATGCGTCGATATTTTCGAAACTCGCAAGGCAACTTCCCATGAACTCAGAATTTTGAAATTTGGTACAAAGTAACGTCTTAAAGCACATATAAAGGAAAAATTGCGAAAACCGTAAATTTTTAATTTTAAATAATAATTAAAAATATTTATTAAATATTTTTAATAATTTCAAAGTTACCACTACCACTTTCCTTATGATTGCGTAGAAATATTAAATTGAAATTCATATAAATTACTCAAGTCTATAATACCTTTAAGCTGTAAAAATATCGAACTTCCATTTTAATCCATTTTAATGAAATAGAAATTTAAGCCACATAATTTCAAACTCACTACTATTCACAAGTCAACAAGTCGCAAGGGAATCTAAACCGAAATGGTACTTCCAGTCGACCTAGAATCTTGAAATTTGTCATTAAGCGATGTTTTATAGCAAACAAAAAGGGAAAATTCTGAAATCCTTAAATTTTTAGTTACATCACATTATATATCTACAGGTTTGTAGGGAACCCTCAGTGCGCGAGTCCTACTCGCAGTTGGCCGGTTTTTTTTTTCTTTTTAGCCGCAATATTTGAACTTTATTTATTATCTTCTCAATATGAACATTATTGGGTGTTTTTTTCGAGTCATCTTCTTTTACGTTTGTTATTTTTGCTACTCTTATCATTTCCACAGTTCTAAATACGCTGTATAAGTTACATATTCATATTATATATCATGTAAAGTGGTTTATATAATATTTACTTTTGTAAAATCTAAATTGTTAACAACATAACTATCGTCATTTCTAAGTGGTATCAGCCTCCTAGACGATACAATTAATAAAAATTAAATTTAAGTTAAACTCAAATTCCAAGGATTTCAGTTAAAACCATCGTATTATGGAGTATGTAATACAACGAAGGAACCATATCCCCAGACCCAACTCAATATAGAATAAGTATATTTTAAGCATTGACTCGACTGGAAATCGAACCCGTGACCTTAAAGATGGCGACCTTAAAACGGCGTGCAAACCACTCGGCTACGGAGGTCGTCGTCTTAAAATGGAAATCCTATATCGGCATTCGCATTCATTCAAAAAGTCACGGTAATGCTGCCACATCAAATTATTTTTTGATTCCTGGTAACTCTTTCATAGCCCAATGTTCCCTGAATTGCTAACTAAAGGTGAATGTTTTTACGCCGCACCCGGTGCGTAATCTTTGTCTTTTGATGGCGCTTCACCTTCGAATGTCGATCTGTGTTAGAATGGATTTTATTTTTATATTTTTAGAATTTTTAGATAATGGCAGGGTTTAAGCCTTACATTAATCTGCAAAGTAGAAGTGATCGAGGAAATGGGTGTGAAATCCTTCAAAATCTGTTTTGTGTTGCGAATTTATTTTTTTGTTATATTACTTCGTCTGAATAATTGAAAAGCTTAAAAAAGTTTGCTTGCTAATGAAAAGTAATATATTTCGTAGTATATAAATTTTAGAAGCAGACCTTCGGAAACTGCTCCGTAGTGTCTAAATTTATCTCTTTCCAGATTGGATCCCATATTGATGTAGAAGCCTCTTGTGATTTAACGACGTTCATAATGTCATTTTTTTTTTCTTGAATAAAGAGAATTTATGGAAATAATGATATTTTTTGGCATAATTATAGTAAAAACATCAAAAAGGTTTTATATATTTAGTATTTCACTTATTACATCATCCCTTTTTCGCGTGTCGTTTAAATTGATATTACCTAACTGCGCATAGTGACACCTGGTGCGGACTAGGTATAATTTCAGTTTCATATTTGAAACTTTCTATATTTATGTAGATCAATGACATGTTGGGTAGAATCAAATGTATTGAGTGACTTGTAAGATGACTGGAGTATTCGGTGGGCAAATGACGACGGATATACTAGTAATATTAAGAAGGTATTATTCAGAAAAGATGAAGAGTTTCCAGAATTAGCTATTGAATTTCATTTACAACCGCCCTTTATTACATAGATAACAGTTTATTTCAACTTCACATTTTTTTCAGTAAATTTAATGTTAGGCATCCTACTCCCACCTCACCACCCACATTATTCATACTTTGTCTGAGGGTTATAGGAATTATTATAAATTGTGTCGGTCTTCTTTATAATACTGATTCTATATTTAAATTACCGACAGCTAATATATATATAAATTTCGACACATGGTGTATTTAACAATAGATTTTTTTTTTAGAAACTCAATGATGTTTAACCAGATTTTATACGTGTAAAAAAGAAACTAAAGACACAATGTTTAAAGAATAACGAAACACACACCAATTCCGCCCACGAACCGACCGAAACAAATAAATACTTGAAAGTTAAAATCCGAAATAAACTTGCTACAGAGAATGTGACGTGAATTAAGTAGGGCGAACTTAACTGTGAACTTCAGAAGCTTCGTGGTGAAGCTTTTGATTCCTCCAAAGTTTGAGCGGAGGGAAAAAATGACGCGTTGAGTTTGACAAATTATATTCTGAAATGCAGATTCTGTAAAAGAAATTGCTTCATGAACTGAATTCTTTTGCCACGTAATTCGGTCTATCAGTGAAAGATTTATTGATGAATGTATAATTTATGAGCTAAATTGAGATGTAATCTTTTAGGATCGAATATAAAGGGTTTAGCCGGATACGTATGACGAGTCGGCCCCCAAATGGGAATCGATATTGAAACTTATGTGTTAATATCGACTTGATGTTCAAACACGATTTATGTACTTTTCGCGACCGACTTCCGCTTTGACCTTGAGATAGAGAGCAAAATATCCGTATGCTTGACTATTACGGAATGTGATATATCTCTGGAGCTAATTAAGATAAAGAAGTGAAACTAACGCGAGGTGTTAGGTTACATTACAGAGTATATCACATATATTTTTTTATAATTTTTAGAATAAAAAATTACATTAAAAAAATAAAAAATAAAAAAAATCATGATTTTTTTCTGAGTTCTCTGTAACTTACAATCACGAAATTAATATATGTTATGCTCCTTTGTGTGCTCTATTACCCATAAAAATTGCGTGAAAAAAAAGTTGGTGCAACACAACGAAAAAAAAATATATGTGATTTCTGTCTTATGGTATACCCCTGTATTATAAGGTTTTCACATTACATCATTGTTTTTTTTTTCGAAATTTCACATCAGCTTGTTTTAAAACATAAGTAACTAGTCTTAAGAGATGGGATAATAGTTAAAAAAGAAATGAAAAAAAAAACAGCCAGTGTTCAATACTTATTATTATTACTTTTTCGTGTCTATCAAAATACGAGAAACAAAATATTAATCATCGTCACTGTTGTAATTAATTACAATCGGAACACTTTGAGTCGCAAATAACTTAGTTAGGACCTCAGCAGGACGTACGATTTTGGACAAATATCATCCATATGATAGATAATAAATAATAGCTGCTACAAGAGAACAGCATCCCACTGTACGTTCGCCATTGGGGCAATCACAGCAATAACGAAGAATACTATTGTAGTCATTACCTTCGGAAATATAGTGAATGTAAATTCGATAGACTTTTCTATTTATATGTCTTGATTTTACTTCTGCTTTGATGATATTAGGTGCTGATTTCACATATTGTACTGAGAGATTATTTTGATCGTCCATTATTTCGGCCAAGTTAAATGCTGCACATTTAGAAGTAGAAGCTTTTTTGTTAATATATGGGATAAGTCGACACTTCTTACAAAAAATATTAACTATTACGATTTTATTCAAACAGTCACTAAACACTTTAGCTTCTTCTTCATTCTTTATAATTTTTTAATAACCAGGAATCTTACACAGGTACTTGTTACAATTTTTACACTTTGTCGACATTATTACTTAATAATGATTTGGTTCGATAGTTAATAATTTCAAAATGCTGATACAAAAAACCTATGACAGAATTTGAGTCCCAAACTGCCTTCTTGTGTAATACAAATGACTGCTACTTTAGCTAAACAAACGATGCAGTAAACAGCTCGATAACAAGTTCGAACTTGTTTGTTTATACACTCACACTACAAGGCGCGAATCACATATAATTTTTTTTCGTTGTGTTGCACCAACTTTTTTTTCACGCAATTTTTATGGGTGATAGAGCACACAAAGGAGCATAACATATATTAATTTCGTGATTGTAAGTCACAGAGAACTCAGAAAAAAAAACATGTTTTTTTTTATTTTTATTTTTTTAATGTAATTTTTTATTCTAAAAATTATAAAAAAATATATGTGATATACTCTGTAATGTAACCTAACACCTCGCGTTAGTTTCACTTCTTTATCTTAATTAGCTTCAGAGATATATCACATTCAGTAATAGTCAAGCATACGGATATTTTGCTCTCTATCTCAAGGTCAAAGCGGAAGTCGGTCGCGAAAAGTACATAAATCGTGTTTGAACATCAAGTCGATATTAAAACATAAGTTTCAATATCGATTCCCATTTGGGGGCCGACTCGTCATACGTATCCGGCTAAACCCTTTATATAATATTTTTATCTAAACTAATTTAATAAATCAGAATTTATGTTCGTCCAGCGTCGATCTTTATACTAAGATATGATATTTTGTGTAGAGATAGTCTACACAAAATATCATATCAAAAGTTAATGCGCGATTTCACCTCACTTCTAATTCAAGGAAATCAATCTAAGTATCTCCACCGACATCCCACTCAGGTTTCCTTCAAGAGTCTCTTCCCGCAAATCCAGGGCATCCACAAAATGTCCCTCGAGAAGCCAGATAATAGACACGAAGGTTTTTTATTTTTATACCAAATACAACTCTCAAAGTGGCCCAGACGGAGCAACCTGTCCCTCTTTAGCTGTCGCGTTTGCGGCAAATAGTGGCCAATGGTGCATTACAATTGAGGTTAGTTGCAAATGTGCTAACAAATCCGTGGAGATTATCGAAGGAATAATGCGTTAGTATGCCTGATGGACTGATAGATCATCAGTTGAGTATCATATTAAATATTTGTCAGTTTTGCGGTGGTTCTCATATTACGCGACGGATCTCCCGTTATGAATAAAGTGTCGTTCGTATAAAGAATACTTCTACGCGATATTTCATTAATTAATTAAATAAAAACTTACGAACTTAGTTCTTCTACAAATTGCCAAGTCAATATTGTCCAAGACTAATAATCAATTCCAAGTAGACAATATTTGATAAACTTGTTAGACCCAAACCCTTTTAATAGGACAAAGCTAGATGTACATAGTAAAAACTTGTATTAGTATTGCTTCAGTTGTACAGTCAACAGAATATAATTAAATGACTTCTGTTATCTTAGTTTTTTACAGGATTAAAAGTAAATTGAGTTTTGTGTAATATTGCGAAATTTTAAAAACGCAGGATATATAAACACAAAAACATATAATCCAAACTGAAATCAAATCAAATATGTAGTTGTGAATACACGCAAGTTCTTGTGACTCGTTCTCCCAATTTAATTATACCTATAGGAAAGGTTTGTCCCCAGCAATGGGTACATTATTAGGCTGATGATAACCTTTACTGGATCTGCCTGGTAAAACCACATGAGTTATTCACTCAATATGATTCCGTCTGTACAGTAAAGGACAAAAAAAAAACACTTAGGCAAGAGAAATTTGAATTGTTAAAATGTCGTATTATATATACAACGTGTCCCAAAATTCAACGTTAAGCGGGCGCCAAGAGGTAGACCTGCTCATGTGTACTTATGGAAAAATAAGAAAAAAATTATATCTAATTAATCTTTTTTATTATAAAATTAAATTCGAAAATCTTCGAAAATTTACACCTTTTATGATATTTTCAACTACCACGACCACAACTTCTCAATTATGTTCAATCTTTTTTTGGTATCGGATACCTAAGTAGCACTACTATTCGCTACAACTCTTAAAAACACCAAAATGCCCGCAGTTTTTACACAAAAAACAATGAAAATGTATTTTTTCCTTAAATTTTCACAGATTTTTACGTTCCGTAATATTTGACTTACGGTCTTGTAAAAAATAAGTATGGACACCACTGTGGCAAGTTGTTTTTAAAATTGACTGAACTCATCAAGATTCCAAAATGGTATAATAATCTAAGATTACTAGTCACAGTAAAAAAATATGCACAACATTTGTAAACCAAGAGTATTCCGGGCGTTGGATTGGGCGACTTGGTCCTATCTTATGGCCACCCCGATCACCCGACCTAAACCCCTGGACTTTTTCTATTGGGGTTGTCTCAAAGACAAAATCTATGAAAAACCCATTACGACATTGGACGAGCTTCGGCAAAAAATTAGTCAGGCTGCGTCATATATCAATGCTAAAAGGTATGCACGAAAAATAAAACGCTCTTTTTTAAGGCGATGTCGTGTGTAATGTAATGTTAAAATGAATGAGACTAAAACTCACTATTGTTTTATTTCAATATTTTTTTTTTAAATATTAAAACATTTCGGAACAGTACAATTTATTACTCACAACTTTGGTTCTTGATTCTAAATGGTATGATTTTTAGTTTGTTGCTAGTTATCATGAAGTATTATACCATTATGGAATCTTCATGAGCTGCGTCAATTTTAAAAACAACTTGCCGCAGTAGTATCCATACTTTTTTTCTACATGACTGTGAGTCAAAGATTACGGAACGTAAAAATCTGTGAAAATTTAAGGAAAAAAATACATTTTGATTGTTTTTTGTGTAAATACTGTGGGCATTTTGGTGTTTTTAACAGTTGTAGCGAATATAAGTACTACTTAGGTATCCGATACCAAAAAAAGATTGAACATAATTGAGAAGTTGTGGTCGTGGTAGTTGAAAATATCATAAAAGGTGTAAATTTTCGAAAATTTTCGAATTTTATTTTATATTAAAAAAAATTTAAAAGATATAATTTTTTTCTTATTTTTCCATAAGTACACATGAGCAGGTCTACCTCTTGGCGCCCGCTTATCGTTGAATTTTGGGACACGTTGTATATACTCGTATACATATCAACTTCATCTTGATTTAATATAACATCCTCAAAGATACATCCTTATCAAGGCGATTATTTTTAACCCGTTCCCTAAAACACAAGAATACCTTCGGCGAAATGAAACAACCCCCATTTCCGTACAATATTCTATTCGAAAGATGTTACGATGAAATGCCGTGAATTTTTCCACGATGGAATTCAGAATTTATTAAATTTCACACCCATCTATGGCCGACGAGGCGGAAAACATCCATTCTGCTGACACATAGCTTCTTTTACGCAATTCATTATAACGACCTTTACTAAGAGACGATAAAATACCATTACTGAATTTACAAAGCCATCGAGTATTTACCATCAATCATTATGAAGTCAGAGCTAAAGTTTGAGCATTTTTCATAACCTATGCTTTCTGATCTTCTAGGTATAAATAAAACTATTTATTTGTGAAAGTTCTTTATTTGGATCTTTTTTGTTTTGTTTTGTATTTAAGATGGAAAATTTATTACTTACATTAATTAAAGAAAAAAAAATATAAGAAAATTACAGATGTTGGGGAATCGAGCAAATTTGGAGCAAATTCGATAAAAAAATTGATGATGTCGTCTGAATTTTATTGGATTTTTGGATATTTGCTAGACTCTTCTTTTATTCTATTATGTATGTTTTTATACATCATCATCATTCTTTTACTTACCCACTATATAGGGGCTCTTAGCCCCTACAGGGGGTAAGTAAAAGAAAGCTTTAGCTTTCCTTATAGATGGTTAAGGAGGATGGACCGTGACCCTCCACACTGACCCAACGTAATACCCAGTTGGACTGTATTAACGACTACAAAACTAGCTCAGTATCGTTTGTGGATAAGCGCCGCGACCTGCAATCGAGCTACTCTGTGCTTCGAAAGGCACGTTAAACCGTTGTTCCTGTGTTATGAAACGAAGGTAAATTAACTACAGATGACAAAGAGGGTAACTTCAATTATTATATTTACAAAAAACAAAGAGTGGTGAGTGAGGTGAGTAGTGACAGCGAAGTGTATGTCAGTGGTGAAGGTATTCCGGTGAAGGGGACGTGGGTCACGCCCGAAATTAGCCTACGGAAGAGGAGGTTTGGGGATACAATAGCAGGTGATGAAGTACTGAAGGAGGTTACAGTGAACTAATATAAGTTGTCCTATCGTTTAGTTAAAGCTAGAAAGGTGTCTTACGACTTTGAGACCGTACCTTGGATGAGTCAGCAGGGCAATCGCCCCCCCCGGGAATAGGCCTTTTATGAATTTAGGTAGCTCAGAGCGAGCACGAAAAGCTAGCTTAGGCAACTGTTGCCGTTAAAGTGATCCAGGAACTACACGGGCAAGGCTTTACATATCCGAAGACGAGCTCAAATTTGGAAGTGAACGATTTCAATTTAGAATTCTAAAAATTCGAAAGTTATAGAGGTTGAATACCTAAAAATTACAAACAGTGAGTCGATTTTATAAAGAGTATTAGATGTAACCTTGACAACGAAGAAAAACTTCCATGTCAAATCTGTGAAAATAATTCAAATTCGCGATAAATTGTTTTATAATATAGAAATAAGTGCTTGAATGTTATTACAAATTGTAGAAAGTAAAAATAAAAACTAATAAAGTTACAGGTAAGGGTTGACATTAGTTAAAACGTGATGTAAAGTTCATAGAGGTTTTATATAAATTAATATTACAGGAATTTAATCATTTCAGGTATAAAATTGAAGGTCCACATAAAAAGAAAGGACAGTGTGAAGAATAGACATGGAAAATAACTAAAAAGCTAATCGATACGAACATAAATTATGTATATGGATCTTAACAATTAAAAAGATACGAAAGGTTAGCTACGACACCTGGTAGTTTTTATACAAAAAATACAAATTAAAGTAATTTTGATTCTTTACTACAAAAATTGCCTTCGCTGTTAAGGGTAAATTGATATCACTTAATTGGGGACTCATCAAAACAATGTGTATAGTCTTCACATAGCACATAGCACGCGGGTAGCTGTATGAGATCAATGTGCTCAAGAAATGAATTTACAATAAATGTAAATTAGTTACAGGTTTATTTATGTCAGCATAATTGTAACAAATGTTGCATATATTAAAATAAATGTTTATTTTACTTTAGACATCAAACTAACTGTAAAATAAACAATATCTAATAAACTTCTTATTTTGAACTGTAAATTTTTATAGGGTACTTCATATTTTCTATGTATTTTTTATATATAAGACTAGCTTCGACTAGTATCTACTATAGGTAATAATATTGTATTTTCAACTTGTATAGAGTACAACAGAAAACTTATTAATTTCCTCAGTAGCAGCTTTTAATAGGTCAACATAGAATACTTTTATTTGTATTAAATTATAAGTTTTTCTTCTTTATCTTTTAGGCAGAGTATGGAATTTCTCAGAAATCTCTATCGGGTATGGCCGTGAGATTAATTTCTCATCTTGTTTCATTACGTTTTATCAGTTTGGAATTTATACGATAATATAATTATTTTTTTGTGTTTGTTTTTGTTAATTAACATGCAGAGTCCGAAATGAATCTATTGATCAATTATTCCATTTTTAATTCTTAACTGTCGAAATTCGTATTTTATATTGACTCAAAAACATATTTGTAACAGAAAAATATGCCCATTTTATTAAAAGGTAAAGAGCTCAGCATATGGCTTCTAATCATAGCATAAACTAAACAGCGATGATTTGCAGCCAGAAACTAACTTCAAAGCAAAAATAAAAAGTAAATTATTATTTCTTCATTTGTAGTTAAGATGAACGTATACATAATAGTAACATCAAATATTAACATTCATGCTTTATTGCAATCATAGACCTCATTTAGTACATCTGAATGTCTTATATCTAGAAGACATTAGATTTCAAGTTTACGGTAAAGAATTTTCTTGCACCTTCATTGTAAAAAATCTAGAGCTTTTTCTGATATAAAAAGTCGTTATGCTGTAAACTACAGACGTAAAAAAATTGTTCAATGAAAAAAGTTTTTGAAGAACAAAGTTTGTGAGTTTCACGCTCGAGGGTTTAGCGTTTCCCTCTCACAGGATCATTTTCAAGAGACGCAAGATAATTATAACGTGTGTCTAAAACAAACGAGAGAAGTTTCTCGTGTTCTTTGACAGTTGTCTAGGTCTTGTTCACTTGTATATATGTTTTAATCTTTGGTTATTGTTAGGACGTTAATGCCTGTGTACGTTGCTGTATTAAAAACTTGAGAAGAATTATATTTATCTTCAATCTCAAAAGTATCTAGAACTTAGTATAATGTCGTCTTAATTATCAAGATTCAATGTAAATTAACTTCATGAAAAACCTATTGACCTTTTATTTCTTTATTCATAACTTATTATGCAAACACAAGATTTCATAAGACACTCAAGACAACTTTAGAGCTTCAAATTGTAAATATGTATCAGGTATATTATTCCGAGGTGGAACGTAATTTTAGTTGAGTTGCTACTCGTATTTTATGTGTCTGAAATAACATAACATTAACTTTAGCAACATTGCTCAACTGGAGAGCGGGTATAGACTCCAAATAATAGAGGATATGAAGATTATTTGGAATACTTGTATGTTTTTGGACATAATTTGGAAGAGAAACGGGGTAGCCAAATAAAAATGCACCAAATTATAGAAAAATAACTTAACTACAAAAAAATACAAAGTAAACAGAAATCTTAAATTGCAATCAAAACAAAAATCTCTAAAAACGTGTTTTGATTTACGGTGCAGGTAATTATTAATGTATTACACTTCGTAGCCTAAATTTTCGTTTTATATTTAAAATTCTACAAATTTATTAATCAAACTAACATCATAGTTAAATAAGATCATTTAACAGTTAAAATAATTACTATAAAGATTTTACGTATAACACTTAGATTGTTTGTCACAGTAAATTAAGATCACTGATTGCAGTCTTACCGAAAAAAAAATCACGTTTTATATCAAGTGTTTTGTAACTTAATTTTTAAGAATACATTTATATTGACTTAGAAATGTAAGTATTCCAAACATGATGCACTTCCTCTAATTCTCATTATATTTTTATCGTTATTTATTGTAATTTTTATGAAATCGATATGAATCGATATGAAATAAGACACTCAAAACAAATTTTTGACATACCTACGTGACAGTAATTTAAAATAACTAGATAAGAAAAGTAGTAAATGACATTTTCAGGGAATATACTCTATATATACAAAAGTTAAGAACGTTAACAGATATTTGTATCGGTAATGGCGCACCGTTCATCTGTAGGTACAACATCATGATTTAATAATCTGTACATCACTTTATCAATTCCATTAGATACTTCGAAACTATGTTTTAATTATTATTTGAACTTAAAGCAAAACAGACAGCAGCATTTAACCATATAAGCTAAATAACATTATCTAAGAGTACTTGAGGTCATTTCTCTACGTTAGCATGTCCCAGATAATATTTGAAACATCAATAATTAGAATTTAACAAATTAATTCAGTAGGTATAGTTTTGAAATAGATATACGAAATAAGAAGAACCCACATCCTAGTGGACTGATTAAATACAAATGTATTTGAAATGTAACATAATTTACTTGTATTTGTTCTATAACTTTTACAAGGTATGAATTTACATGATTTATATGTGCTCTTTATAAATTACTTATAACAACAATCAAAATAGAGAGAATACCGATTGGTTAGACTTACAACTGACCTCGTTTGTTCATTAAAAATTAATTACTGGTTTAGAGTATATTCCTTATCATTAAAAATTAATTAAAACAAACAGTTTAACTCACACATGGATTGAAGCTGACACTGTCTATTAACAGACCGTTCCGTACTCGTAATGCTGTTTGCGAACACCGTATTTAGTTAAACAAGTCTGAATACTGGAACACTTGACTGCAGTGTTGCCAGTTTATCCAAAAAAACAACCATTTATGTATGTGTTTTGTAAAAGATTTTAAGATTTGTCAGAATATAAAATCCATCTCTAAGTACACCTAGCAAAACAGTGTGCATGAAATACACTACATTCGTAAGAGCATTCGTATTTAAAGTAATTTAAGACAACCTAATAAACTCGGGAAATAATTTATTATCTTAATATTCAAGAAGAGGCAAAATCTAGAGTAGACAACAAGTCTTAGTATCAAACTGTGGTCGGCATATCGACGTAACTCGTAGACTGCAGTCACTTTACAAAATTTTTGCCAAACTCGAGTCCCAGCCGTCACGTTACGCGTGCTGCGGCTTTAGCTTGCAGCTTTTGCGCGTATTTTCTGGCTCTTGGCATCGTAAGCTTCTCCTACGCAGTAAATGTGAAGACTAGTGAAATGTAACATGCAATGTATGGCGCAATGAAAGAATTAGCCGTCCACATTTTTGTACATTTTGTGATTCTCAGAGACTGAACGTTTATAACTCTCGAACTTGTATATTTCTCTATCAAGCAACCCGTGATTTATTGTTTTTGTGTACGCAGAAGGCTCTTACTTGAGGTACGATGATGATTGCAGCTAACATACATAAGACAGAATTATACATTTTATGTTACATTTCGCCAGTCTGTACTCTGTATCCGCTATCAGTCTTGTTATTCAATAGAAATACTTTTACAAATTATAAGATTGGACTACAAATCATCATTTCGATTATTATTTTAATATTGTACAATCGTTGATCACAAGCTATGAAATTTTTACTTTTTTAATAAATATCCAAAACAATAAAGTAGTGTAGCAACATTGTCTGCTTGTACTTTTGCCTCCTAGTTATCCCCAGTGAATATACCGGATAATCTGTCTACCCTAGCTTAATATGTGTACGAATACTCTCAGGGACTTATTATAAGAGCTATTTAAACATTTTGTTGGAGTTTACTTTGATAGAACATGAAACTGAATTGTCTATAAGTTGAAGTGAAGACTTGCTAACGTATCTGAAATTAAGAACCCCATTAGAATTGCGCTTTAAATCAAAACAAATCAAATTTATTTATTCAGTTTAGACTTTTACAGAGCATTTGTGAAACTCGAAAACTACGTCATCGGTTCGCAAAACTACGGCAGGAGACCTTGTACTGAGAAGAACCAGCAAGAATCTTGTCAAGGGCTGTTTTCTCCCTGTTTTATTTAGATTTAGAGTTTGTTGAGTTAATATCCATGTGCACGTAGCAGTATACCCAGTTACCGCAAAATCTCAAACTTCCGCAATGGATTTTAACTGACAACTTAACTGTCAACTCGTTAAAGTTTTCAATTTATTGCAGGAAATCATAACCTGTTGAACTGTTATCTAGACTTGGCAATATAAAAATATTTATTTCAATGTCAAAATAATGAAATGTAATAGGTACTGATATGATATATGAGCTTTATTAAAAAAGCTATAGGACTCATATTTCGTGGAATGTTACTAAGCAGTAATTGAAGTCATGCCGTCATTCTCTGAAATTTGAGCTTATAAGGGCAAGTTATATTTTTATTTTCTGTTTTAAATGGTGCAAATCTATTAGGTATTTTTGTATATAAATAGAAAGGAGAATGTTATAAATTCGTCTATATAATATGTAAATCTATCTATGTCTTCATGTCATATCCCTTGCCTATCCTAGGTAGACAGGACAAGTCGCAATGTATATCACTGATATACATCTTCCACTTTTATTACTGTTTTCTATTATATATGAATCCTAACTTTCCGCCAGCAGCTTGTAATATTATATAACACACGCGGGACACCGCGTGTGTTATACATAAAAACCTTCCTTTTGGATCACTCTTTGTATATTTATTAAATCCTCATCAAAATCAGTTGCAAAGTTTAAAAGATCTCAGCGTATAATCAGCGGAAAGCGACTTTTCTTTATACGATGTGTAAATATAGAGGTTACTATGAATTGGATAATATATACGGTTTATAAAAAAATTTGAAATGCTTAGTTAACTAATTTACTTCGATGGTTAATTCAATAGATCGATTAACCCTTTTCCAGATTTTATCTTGTTAAGCGGACCGTGAAATCATATTTGTAAACTCGAGGCATGCAAATTGCTTGTTAACAACGTTATCAGGGGTTTTTACCAGCAATATAACAAGGTTCGACAAATAGCATATCAGATTAGTACTTTGTTTTCTCTATCTAGGTTACCATGTATCTGACGCCAGGATATAGATAGATTTTTTGATAGTAATCTTACTTTTTTACCCAAGACGAAATAGAGAAGAATTATAGTCGTATGTTAGGCTCTAATTCTACTTGAAATTCTAGAGCACCCCACAAGGCTTTGTATTTTAATTATCCTGCTAATGTATGTTGCTCAGATTTAAATTTGCATGTTTTTATCTTATGGGTTACTTATGGATTGCCAGGGTGATAACCACATAATATAGACTAATATAAAAAAGGGTATCACACCAATTTTGTAGCACACCAATGTAGTAAAAATGTCAGCTTTTGCCAACCCAAATCACCGAATGATATAAAAAGACAGAAATTAATTATTACGCGCTTTCTCTTCTTGTCAATGATTGGTAATTCATAATTACATGTAAGAGAACACTATCAGTAATTTTGCTTGACTAATGTTCGTCGATAAGAATAAAAAGTTCCTTAATTATTTTATATAAGAAATTTTAATTATATTATTGCTATTACAGAAATTATTATTTAACATTAGAAATTAACAGAATTAATTAAAGTTGCTTTTATCGATATTCTGAGGCAAATCGAAAATTACGTCTATCTGCTCACGGAAAAGTAACTATTTTCTTCAAAAGACTTGTAAAGATTTTGAATGGCAGCAATTAATCTAGGTATAATATAGTTTTCAAATCTTCACGAATTAGTCTTTCAGGTTTTCACTTGAATTATCTGAAGAAATTAATGCTCAAAACAAGTCGTCGATACACGAACATCTAATATAAAACGAGCAATGTAAAGCAATTCAGAACTTTTGTAATTAACGGTTAACTTGAAACGTGGTTAAACTTTGTTAAGTGGATTCGAGATTAGCGTTTAATCATAATATTGTCTTATACCAAATTGTTAAACCCATTATGACTTTGACAAAAAGGAAGATTATGTTTTAATTTATATTTTAATAATTGCAACAGGTGAAACTAACGCAAATTCATTTGCTAACATATAAAACATATTTAATTATATTTTAAATGACCTCTGCCAGATATGTCTGTATAAATTTTTAACAAACAAATTTCAAATTATGAATTAATGTTGTTAAAATATTTTTAACAGATATCGCGTATATTTGACTTGAATCAACAGATTAATAATTATAATATTGAATCACTTTTGCATTGCTATTTGTTAAGTTTAAGTTAAGCCCGGAGTGAGAAATATTACAGATACGAATCCTAACTTGAGTTATTTGGGACTGGTTAATTCACTAACCGATTTTGTTTAATAAATACTTAAATAAGATTATCTTTAAACACGCACATTCTTTGACATCATTCATGAAATGCAACGTTACTAAAATAACATGGTAGCAGGAATATGTGAAGTTCAATTTTCACACCTCTATCACATTGGTGATACGTAAATGACTCGTAACTCTCGCAAAAGTTATTCAAGGGTCTTTTTATGTAATACACATAAAAAGAACAACAGTGTTTTAGTTATATAGGAAAGTACGTCTTATCTTGATGGCATTATAAAATAAATAATAAAAGCTAAAGAACTGAATAAAAACTTCATAGAAATCTAAAAAACAAATATTTCCGCCCTGCTTTATATATTCATGTTCCAATTATCTGGAAAATAATACCTATAAATACTATGAAATGTATCCCGATTATTTAATAAATACTATACAGCACTTAAAAGCCTAGTTATATTTTGTTAATGTTAATATTTTAAAATAATGTTATTATTTTCCTTATATGAGTTATATTAATAGTATAGCCCAAGTATTAGATCATTAATTTATTTTTGGACAGTTCTTACACAGTTTATCTCCTTTTTTTTCGTCATGGTAGATTTACAAATAGATGATAGAGTTTTTCAATTTTTAATAGACGGTCAAATATGTGAAAACTATCATTTTCCAATGTAAACAAATATCAAATAGAAATACACTTTTCGAGAGACGCAATAACAAAAACGAGTGCTGACCAATTTACTTACGCATTCAGTACTCGAACTATCCCTGTGTTCTCATGGGTATACGTTACCAAAATGGCTGACGCTCAATATATAGCCAATTTCCTAGCTATTCCAAACTGTGCGGTTTTATAGCTTCGACTATTTCGTTGATTATCTGAGAAAGGAGATTTTTGTAGATGTAATCTTGTAAGCGAAAAGTGGTTGTCTTTGTCTTTCGGTAGTAAAAAGAAACCGTTTGTAGATAAGTACTCTCGATAACAATATGTACAGTAATCAATTTGATCTCTACACTAAGAAATAAGACTTCAATAGTACCTCAATAGAGCTGGATGGCGAAGAGGTTAACTAACTCAGTTTGCGATACTGAAGTTCAGCAACTTTTGCTAAGGCCACACGATGGGTGACCAAAAATTATTATCTTGAGCTCTTCCATGCACGAAGAACATGGAAAACATCGGAATTTATTGATTTCGGATGCATTTGCAGACTATTTTATTGGAATGAATTATTGCCGATTTTTTCCTATTTGAGTATATCGATAGGGAAGGCCTGTGCCAAAGCATTGGGAACATTAATAAGCTGATAATGATAGTGCCTCAATTTACCAACTGTGCATGTAATATATTTAATATATTTGTTTGAGGCGAAAAACACGGTGTCATTCCTTTCAGCATCATTACTATTAGCTGACAATGAAAAGTGCTAATGCCCTATTTTGAAAATTTATTACATTACCAGAGCAACCCATGCTATAAGAATATACGATCGTATATGTCCCACATGTCCTGCCCACTACGAGCAGTACAGGCCTATGTTCAGCATGAATTGGTGGATGTTACCGTCTGTAGATGCATTCGCTATCAACAGCTTTTCTTAACTACCAAAACATGAACGGAGAAGCTTAATATAATAATTTTTACCTATCTTATGATGACCCTTGTAAAAGTTAAAGATTATTATCATCAGAATTATAAAAATAGTGCGGTATCGTAGTATTTGAATACGATACCGCACTATTTTTATAATTCTGAATGAAACTGGGACCACCACCCATTAAAATTTGAAAAGTTTTGACCCCTTCTTGCGAAACAAGTGATATGGAAGGATAATAAAAGGCGTAGTTAATATCTATTATAGACAAGAAAGTTGATGTCGTTCTATTTTTTTGTTGTGTAGTGTATGTAATATCTTTATGCCGCATATCCTCGACTACCAAGGACCCTATCTCGCTGCGAAGAGGACCGAGCGTCACAAGGTATCACCTTCTCCCTTCTCCTTTATTTTAAACTTACAATGAAATAATTGCACACATTGTCATACATTTGACTTTTGTTTAATTAATGTCGGACAATCACAAAGCCTTTGGTAATAAAACCTTACGGGATGGCGGCGCGATACCTTCTTATGGCGTCGCTCTCATTGGGTACGTAATTTACATCATCAATATAAATTTAAAATTAGAGCTATTGGTTATCAGCACCCACTCCACAACACGTATACCACTCGTATTATTCACTGTCTACAAAATAAATGGAATTTGAAAATTTTAAAATTACATTATTAATTTACCTTACGTGTTCTTTAAAATTCATTTCTTACAAATAATCAGATTTTTGAGAAATCAGTATAATAAAAAAGACTCGGTGATTTCAAGTTAATCGGTGCATGAACTCTCGGCATGTATACCCCTATTAAAGTTAAATGCCAATACTGCCTACAAATTAGACTAGATTTGTAGTTTCACCCTCTAACTAAGGCGCTCATGTTTATTCATTAGAAACCTTAATTAAGTAGGAGCAGAGTGAATTTAAATTGGTGTTTGGTTTTGAGGCTATTTCGGCTATATTAAATGTAAGTAAATCAAAGAAATCGCCTCTCCGGCATAATAGTGTCAAACTTCATTACAAATCAACTGTTGAGTTGCTTGCTCATAAAGGCTTTCACTAAATTCTCATCTCAAATATGAATATATTGTTTTTAATATCTGTCTACTAACTTCCAGGGATTTATTTGCTCAACCGAAGCAGCTCTTCGACTTTGTTGTTCTATTTCTTAGTTATTAAATATGAAAAATATTTACAAGATAAAAGCTGCATTATAAAAACTTTTAATATCGACACAGTCACAACAGGAAACTATAGTTGTTGTGTCCGATTTATAGACTAGCAGGTCACTGCTCCGAACTAAAACAAAATAATTTTCCTGCGACACGAGAAATGCTATTTCAGCCCTGCTTTGATAAATTTTAATGTCGGTCTTTTTGAGTAAATGAAAAAATATTTCGCATCACAACATTTTACATATTATTATAAAGAACAAAGTGCTCAAACTCAAAGTAAATGTGCTTTCTCACTATGGCAGGTGCAGAGAAAACTTTAGGATATAACGTACAGAATATTTTACTAGCTTAAAGTGCATTTAGGAAGCGGTTATTAAACTGGCGAAGCGTTAAGAAGGAAACTTTTAATGAATCAGCAATTTTATTTCATAGCTTTAGATTTTTTGTATCTGTTGAAATATCAAGTTAGTGAAGAATAACTTGAAAACACTTTTTAAGTCTACAGTTGAAATATATATATACACATGTGTAAACTTAAATAGTTTACACATGTGTATATATATATTTCAACGGAAGCTTCGAACAAAACATTGTTTGGGTATGTTATTATAAACTAAAAAAAAACATTAATATTTATGTTTATCTATACGAAAATATTTAGCAAGGTAAATTACCTTTGCCAGTTAAATCAATCAAAAATGTTAATATTAAAGCAGTATTTGCAGTTGCAAATTTTAATCTTCGATTTGCAATCTTAGTCCTGTTCACCTAAGTTTCAAAATAATAAGGATGAACATCAACAATGCCCTTCTTAGCATCTCGGGCTATTTAAGTGACACCTACTAAGGTATCGCTTAAAAGCCTTCCAACGACATAAAAGACTATGACTTGTCTATTAAATTCCGTAACGCTTAAAACTTTCCATACATGATGATTTAAGAAGTTTTCTCAACACATAAAATATTTCTTAGACTTAAATCTAATTATAAAGGCTAATACTGAACCAAATATTGTTACATATTCAAATATATAACAGAATGAAATTGATGTTATTTTTTTTTGTCTGCATTCTGCATGCAACAGGTCTACCGTGTAAATATGCATATATTGTGTTTCGTTTTTTGAATTTGTCATTCATGAGGGTTCATATTAACGTTAGAAAGCCGAAAGACAATGTTCGGATAGTTACGTGGTAGTGCCGTTCATCTACAAGCGAAAGGAAAAGTTAAAAATAAAATGCTTCAGTTGCTGGCCTCTCATCTAGTCGATAGACTACTAACCTCTCGCTATAATTAATGTGGGTTCTGATCACAGACCTCTTTTCTGTGCTCTGTGGTTCTGATACATCAGATTTGTAGGGTACAAATGGCTTACTATTGTCGGTTCTTGCTAAGTGACGATGCATGACAATCCAGACTAAGCGACAAACTTGGTAAAATTTATTACAACCACCGCGTTTGTTTTAAACTTGAGCTATTGATCAATAGCATGAGTTTCCAACTCCATAATCGATTGAGTACGCCAATTAATTATTTAAAGTTTGAAATCTGTAATTTAATCATTTACATGAATTTGGAAAATTGATAGGTATTAACTGTGGTAACCCTCTAGTCCAATTGCTTAGTAGTCAGTTTTATTTCAAGTCTGTCGTTAACTGATGGCAGAGTTCAGTAAGCTATGATGTAGTTCCAAACCCTTTTTTAATTACATGAGAAAATCCTCTCCAGTGTACCTTCATCTGGGGAACAAAACCCGGGAAGTTGTAACTGAATTGTTGAGACAGCCTCGAAATTCTTACTGATAAAGAAAATATATACTAGACACAACACAAATTAATACTCATATATGTGTGTGTCATTTCATGTGTGTCACATAGATGGCCTTGTAGAAATTTGTATTTGATGGTAGTAAGAGTAGAGCCTACGCATATAAAGGCACCACTGCAAACCATTGTCTGTCAGCTGATTAATGGTACAACTTTACTTGTTTGATTCATCTTAAAAAAATTGAAAAGTGATATTAATTAAGTTTAATTTTGGGTGATAATAATTATACCCAGATTAAAAGCAAGTTTCCTCTAGCACAAAGCTACAAAGTTAAGTTTAAGTTGTTGATACATTAGCCTAAACCAAAATGCCGATAACATACATCCAATTTCACAATCGAATGGAAGGGCACGCCGTCGTACATATGAATCACTGGCTTGTCTTAATTCCCTTGCAAGGTACAGTCAGCAACAATTAAGCACGCACTGTGTCTTGCTGCTCCCGATAAAAGCGTTCATAAATCAGGCCCCTTGAACGTAGGGACTGCCTTTGAAAATGTAAGTGTTAAGGATGGTTTCACGACGAGGAAATTGTTAAAATACCCCTTACAAATTCAGCTGGCGAAGGGCAAAAACATTTAAAATGAAGCTTTACAGTCAAAGTAAAATTACATAATTTAGAAACTAACCTCATTACTTTATACTCGATTCTTTCACTATTTAGAAGATGCATTATTCTATGAAAGAAGATGTACCTACCAAGTAGGTACTTAAGTTCAAATACTTTATTTGAACGGGCTACTAATAGGTATATAAGAAATTATTTAAAATATCGCTTTAATTCCACATAAAGTACAACCACAGCCGCAAAGAATTTAGTCACTGCGTCAATGAAGCCATTTTTGTGGGCAATAACTTGTCATTTATAGAATGGCAGTCAAATAATTCTATTGGGAAGCAAAAGTCGTAAGTTAAATTGTTATATTTGATGATTTTGCATTCACAATGCTATACTAAAAAATATTCTTAATGAAAAATACTTATAAAATCCACTTTGTCCCTGGCGCTCTGAGATAGGACTCAAACCCATTATCTTTCGCGATCCAGCCGACTGCCATGTGTTTAATTTTGCCAAATGCAATTTCATTAAGAATATTCTTCAGTTTAATTCACCAACTACATTTACCTTTTCATAACGAGAATATATGGTGAAGGTAATTTTTTTTTTCATTGACGTTGATCTTAAAACTTTGCATATTTCATACTTCTGAACACAGCTTCTATAGTTTCCAATATAAGTTTAGTATATGATCATAAAAGCTTACTTTCGCAAAGGCTTGTTATCTATTAGCTTGTAAATAAAATTACTTTTATATATCGAGAGTTCCAATTTGATTTATCTCCGAAGAAAACCTGTCTCTAGAGAAGCCTCAACAAACTGTTAGTCCCAGCTACATTAGCAGTCGTTAATACTCACCAGCCCCCAAGGAGGTTCACCGGTGGTTATTCTCTCCATAAGAAAAACCATTGCTCAAGTAGTATGGGATATTATGCTGATTTTGTTGTGCCTGAAATGATCTGCCAAGATACAAACTCAGGTAATAGTGATGGTGATTAAAAGTGAAAACAAATTGATATCACTAATCAATCAATAAAGGATCGCCTTTATAACATTTTTCAGCGTGCTACAGATAGAGCTGTGTACGCCTTAAGGTATCGCAAAGGTCTCAAAGGCCTAATATACAAAATTCCAAGATCGTTTACTTTATTGCATTCCTAAAAACGAGTTGCTTTTTTGCGAATTTTTGTACTTTATTGCGAATTTGCGAAATTGCGAATATTCGAAACTTTATATGTTGTAAATTGGCAGTTTTTAATTGAAAATTTGAAATTTAAACGGTAACCATATAAACAACATAACTATTCATTGTAAGCAGCTAAAAGATTTGTAGTTATACGTGGCATCAACCGTGGCAATTTCAGCGTGGAAAAATATGTAGCAGAACACGAACACATAGGTAGACATAAAAATTTTGACAAATAATTTATTTCTTCTTCTTCTTTTATTAATGGCTTATCTGCGCATTTGGCACAATTCTGCCAATGTCAAGTGAATAAATAAATAAATTATTTATTTTACTTGTTTTCATTTAAAAGTGACAGTACGCGAGAGAGAATCATAGAGAAGTAGTAGACAACTTTATTTGTTGTTTGTTAGCTGCCGACGTGGGAATTACTCCCATGCAGGCATATTCATCGTTGTTTTTGCTTTTTTTTCGCCGTCGGTAATTTGGGAGAAAATAGACTTATTTATATGTATATCATGCTATTTAATATATATATATTAGGTATATACTAATATAACCATAATTATATATATATATATATAACCATAATTATTGGGTTGGCACAAAAGTAATGAGACACACTAGAAAAATCTATAACATTTCCTTTTTAAAATCAATTTTTTTGATAATATTCTAGAATGTTGTAGAACATTCTAGGTACTTCTGGTGTAGGGTATATAAAGCCGCTCTCGCGATTTGTTTAGTCAGTTTGAAGAAAAATGGACGAGCGACAAGTTCGAACACTATACTTATACGAGTACTTGTTAGGCCACAGTGCGCGGGCTGCGGCTGACAATATCAACAATGCATTAGGCGCTGGAAGTACAAGCCATGCGACGGTGTCCCGATGGTTTGACCGTTTTAAATCAGGAGACAGGAGCCTTGAAAGTCAGCCACGCTCAGGGCGACCACCCGCAGTGAATGATGACGATTTGCGCCGCGAACTGCAGTTGAATCCGGATGCTACCACTCGTGAATTAGCGGAAGCACTTAAATGCAGTCACCACGCCGCCGCCGTGGAACACCATCTGCATGAGCTTGGTTATCGAAAAGTTTTGGCTCGGTGGGTACCGCACATCCTTACAGACGTCAGTCGTGCAGTCCGTGTCGCTATCTGTCAGTCCCTTTTGCTGCGACCCCGACGTAAAGAGTTTTTGTCAGATCTGGTTACTGGAGATGAATCACGGATTTATTACGAGAACGATACACGTCGTGCTTTTTGGAAACGCCACCAACTCAACCGAAGCCGAGTCAAAAGAACCGCCGAAAAATTCTGCTTTGCTGTTTCTGGGATGCGCAAGGCATTCTGTTTTATGAGCTATTACACAATGAAACTATAAACGCTGACAAATATTCAACCCAGTTTACCAAATTATCTGCCGCTATCAAGAAAAAACGACGAAGACGAATCAATGTAGTTTTACTGCACGATAACGCTCGACCTCACGTTGCATCTGTGGTTCGCCGGCAGTTGGAGAACTTGGGCTGGGAGACGATACCCCACCCACCTTATTCCCCAGACTTCGCCCCATCAGACTATCATTTGTTTAGAGCCCTGAAACAGCATTTGCGGGGTAAACAATTTAATGATTTCTCTGACGTAGAGGCGGAGTTGAACAACTTTTTCGAGGCACAGCCATCAGAGTTCTGGGCATAAGGCATCCAAACTTTTCCGGATCGTTGGCAAGAAGTCTTAGATACTAATGGTAATAACATCATTGACTAAACTTTTTTTATTGTAATAATAATAAAAAAGTAAAAACTTAAACCAAGTGTCTCATTACTTTTGTGCCAACCCAATATATATATGTCGGCGAGAAGGCGCTTCAATTGTGCGAAACGTCATCTGTTACCTGCAGCTGTCATCTGTCAAGATCTATGGTGCTTTGCGAAACGTCAAGTTATGACATTGACGGCTGTCATCGCTTGGGAGTGGTCTATGCTTGTTCGAAGATGGCACTTTACGTTGTGCGGCCATATTAAGCGAACGCAAGCGCAGAACTTTCCGTGTTTCGTATCGCAATCTGTTTGCATCGAGTTATTATTAATGTACTCCGATTAGATAGTTAAGTAATTCAACTAAATAACTGATTTGTGACCTATATGCGATCTTATTTCGAAGGAATATCTCGACCACTAGTCAGATTGCGGATGTTGACTAACCTAACTTTCCGCCGGCCCCGCATGACTTTCCGACATCAGAAGTGGGATGTAACCGACCAAGTGGACACACAGATATCATGGATATGGAGAATCGTATTGCAGTAACAAAATCAAAACTTTATCGCCCTCATCTACGTCATGAATGGGCCGTCGTCGAGTCACATGTGCATCTGCCCGAATTCGATCCTGACAAAATACAAGAAGAATCACTTGAAGCCTTTGTAAGGAGAACCAAGCGTTCCTAATATGAAGAACAGTAACCCGAACGCTGCTGTCACGTGCTTCAATTGTGGAACTGAGGGTACCCCCAAGATGCCTGTAGCCGAAGAAGATGCAACGGTGGCAAGCTTGATGGCTCGTCTGCTGGTATTGCTAGTAAGCGACATGTGGACGTCTGCACTATTGATACCCTTGCTAGTATTTTGCAGCATTTTGGTGAGACGTTTTCATTTTGTTTTGATGTCTGGAGTCGAGTGCTCCCTTATAACGTAATTAATATCGTGAATAATTCATGGCAATCGAATTAGTAACACTATTAAAATAACTAATATTGGTGATAGAAATGTTTATAGTATCGTGCAGATTTAAGTTTTGGTTCAGATTGACGATATTGTTTTTTTAATTTCTTTTTCATGTTCTCCTGGAACTTCAACTAGTTTTTATTTGGTAGTTCAACAAAACTTATTCTTTGTAACTATTTTTCTCTCCTTTTTTATTTGTAAAGCAGTAGTATGTAAGTTGCTCAGGTTGTTTACATCTTCCGGGCCTTCGTAGTCGTAGGCGTAAATCGGGCTAGATTTCCCGTCGCATTGCGGCCACGTTTGTGAGTGGCGTGCGTTGGCTAGCAGATGTAAACGATCGCTGTTGGTTCGTCGCATAGAGACGACGGTTGTGTATGGGTACCGGATGGAGGTCACCCGTGGATGTGTTGTGTTGTGAAAGGGTACCGGATGGAGGTCACCCGTGGATGCGTTGTGTTGTGGAAGGGTACCGGATGGAGGTCACCCAACCACGTGATTGTTTTGTGATGACCGGATGGAGGTTGTCACAAGGTGCTGGATGGAAGCATCTGAAATTATAGAGTATTGCATACGTCACTGTTTTACTATGTAATCCATAATTATCAATTTGATTTAGAAAGCTAATTTGTCTGATGAGTTTCGTTGAACTGTTAGTGATCGTTTACGTAAGATGCCAGAGGGACATGTACCAGTCGAAGTCGAAGTGGAGTTTAATGAAATGTCTGATGATAATAAATTAGTTTAATTGGTAATGTGAATGCGAGTAAGAACTCTACCGGCCGTAGAAAGTCGACCGTACTAGTAACTAATACGTAGCCGTAGCCTGTTGGAAGTCGGTGTCTCTTGAGGCAACTCAAGTAGTCCGTGGGTGTGCGGTGGGCGTGTAGTACTAGCGGAGGTCGTGGTCTGTATAGACCGTCTCGTGTGTAGTCTAAGAGAGATGCACATGTGCGATTTACAATGGTAAATGCGCGTCTGTGTGAGAGAGTTGGTGATGACTCGTCGGCTATGGAGGCCGTGGCGGTAGAGATATTTACTCGGGTATTTTGGAAGTTAATATGTTAGTGTTTTAAGTTGATTTATTGCTAGATTATTTTGAATTATTGTGAGATAACGATGGTACATGACTCTTCACAGTTTCAAACTGAATTTTAATGTAATTTAATGAAAGTGTAAATTGATCAGTTAACAATCTAAAGAAACTTAAAGTAAAAACGGTCTCTAATTATTAAAGTTTCGATTGGTTTCAAAATCTTGCTCTAGTTGAAGTCAGGACTAACCGAGTAAAGAATCTACTGCGCTGCATATTTTCCCTTTCAGATTAAACCCCCACGCGAGGATGCGTGAGGCTATCAGAATAGCCGTTTCGCAGAGCATCTCCATCACCGTTACGAAGATCATTTGGTTTAGTTTTCTTTTTTTTAATTTTTATTTACTCGATTACTTAATTACTCGATTGTAAAGAGGACGTGATCATCGATACTTTTAATTTTATAAGAATGGTAACACCGACTTTGACAGTTCGATAGCGTAAAGCAAGTTGCCGCCATTTTGGCACACATGATTCTCTTATGCATTTGAGCTGGGAGAAAACTCTGGAAAAGCTCTATAGTAATTATTGGTTTGAAAACATGTTTGGCAACTCTGATCGGGTCGTAGGCTTGCTTGTCGTCGGGTAGTAAAACTCGGTAGAAGGTGGAAGGATGGAATGTTTTATTTACAAATCTTACAGCTACTTATACTAAAACGTAATATAATATTAACCAATTAAAATTATAAATACAAACTTAACCAATGAGAAATGTACATTTTAAACCAATTGCGAGAAAGCTACAATATTTACAATGGAAGGGGAAAGTGCCGAGAGGAAAGGGAAAGGGACTGAGACGCGGGGCGAGGGATCGTGTGACGTAGCGTATAAAGGCTGGCATAGAGTTAACGAGATCCCTTTTGCCAGGCGTCGGGTGAGCGTGCGGGTGACTACGCTGCGGAAGGTTGACATGTGGCGCGCAGCTGTTGACACGCACTTGTTGCGTTGCTTTCTCCTTTGTTTCATACGGACAGTGACGTTGAAATAGTTCTTTTAAGAGCTCCTTATTTCATTGGCGGATATACAAATAAATTTTCCTATAACTGATGTAGTCTTATTACTGTCTTACTGGTGGTGTAGCCACACATGTTAAAATATGTTCGTAAATTCGTTGACAACTGTATCCCTTGGTGATGTGACGACTGTTTGTGAGGTATCGTCACTTGGAGGTGGCATGAGTTAAATCACTCGTATTAGGTGATGTGACGGCTGTTTCTGGGGTATCGTCACTTGAAGGTGACATGAGTTACATCGCTCGAATTAGGTGATGCGACGATTGTGATTAATAGAGTTGATGATATGCAGAGTACAGAGAATGATAAAATTTGACTGACTGACTGAAGTGACTTAGTTTTGTTACAAAATGAGGAGCGTAATCAGACCTAACTAGAGCCGAAATACAAGGGACCGTTTAAGGTCATGGAGTTATTAGATGGTTATCGTTATTGGTTAAAGGCGTCAAATTCTAAGAGGACGTACAAGTATGCTCATGATAGACTGAGAAGGATGCCTGAAGGTCAGTTGGTTGTAGAAGAATTGGTGGATCAAAGTGATGATCCCGTGTCCGAAGTTCCTGGCACATCGCGTGATTAAGTTGGGTATCATTCGATAGAGGTGTTACTTGAGCGTTCAATGGAGTTGCTCATGGGAACAATGCTCGATGGAGGCATTGGTTGTTTATGTGCTCGATGGAGACACTGGTAGCATAACGCTCGAAGGAGGCGTTTTGCTTGTGTTGTTAGAGGCATGAAGGGAACATAGTGCTCGATGGAGGCGATATGTGTTCAGTTGTGTACTGATGAGAGTAAGACTTTATTTAAAATTTGAACTTCAGATATCCTTCGAAGTTGTACTAAGGCAGTATTTGATCATTGTACATAGTTGTAATCAGTAAACATGGTTTATGATCGGTGTGCTTATGTTACCGTATTTTTACTGGTCAGAGATGACCGAGTGATGACAAAGGCTACTGGTAGTGTTTTCATTTTTAGACTCACACGAGGACGTGTGATGCAGCAGGATGGCCGTGTCGGCGAGAAGGCGCTTCAATTGTGCGAAACGTCATCTGTTACCTGCAGCTGTCATCTGTCAAGATCTATGGTGCTTTGCGAAACGTCAAGTTATGACATTGACGGCTGTCATCGCTTGGGAGTGGTCTATGCTTGTTCGAAGATGGCACTTTACGTTGTGCGGCCATATTAAGCGAACGCAAGCGCAGAACTCTCCGTGTTTCGTATCGCAATCTGTTTGCATCGAGTTATTATTAATGTACTCCGATTAGATAGTTAAGTAATTCAACTAAATAACTGATTTGTGACCTATATGCGATCTTATTTCGAAGGAATATCTCGACCACTAGTCAGATTGCGGATGTTGACTAACCTAACTTTCCGCCGGCCCCGCATGACTTTCCGACATATATATATATATATATATGCAACAATGGCCTTTGCTGAGACAGGGTCCATCTTAGCCTCGCATTTTTTACAATTTTCTTGTGTATATGTTTATGATTAAATAATGTGTAAAATTAAATAACAATGTTAATGCGGTTTTCATTAATACCTATAAAGAGAAAGGTTTATAATGTATAATACAAAACCGCGCTGGCAGAGCTGTTGACGGAAAAGTAGTCAATAATTTTTTTTTTTTAATTATTCTGCCTTTCTTAGTTAATCTAAAAAAGTGTACGAATCTAAAAAAGCAATCTCGTGTTGTAACTATTAAATTAATAAATTGTATGCCAAACCAATTAAAACGTCCATACATAACATTATTATTAATAATAATATAACTACATCGTGCGCCAGAACTTGTAGCATGGTTTACTTCCAAAATTGCTTCGCTGCTCGGAATATTGATGCACGTTTGATGCCTACCACTCAAGTCATTAGAATCTAGCGGGATGATTAAAAAAATCTTTTATTGAAACTTAAGATGCGTATTATTTTTCAGAACTCCTCCTTGACGAAGTTCAATTATATGTCATAAAATGCTTAATTAAAACAAACATCTTTATACTCTCGCCAACACAGACAGAGGTAATATGGCATGGATGTTCCTAGGTAATAAAATGATTTGAATTTGGATTATCGAAATTCTTCTGAAGGCTCTGAACATAAGGCCGTTGAAATGGAATCTAATGAAGTATAATGCAGACCCAAGAAGTCGAGTGGATTAAGTCCGATAGGAAAGATATGTCAAGAGGCCATGAAGCAAGTTATAGCTAATAATTTTATATGCAATAAAAAATGCTTCTGTGATAGCATAAAAAAACGCTTAAATCTTCAGACTTGGTTCTTATCATAATGCCTAGGCGGTACCCACGTTAAAAGCCTAGTACGCTTTACGTATCCAGTTTTTTCATTTCTGTGTGTAATAATATTTGCTTATTGATATTTAATATTTAAAATAAAACTAACGGTAAAGTCGCATCAGTAATTTCGACTTTAATTAAAAAAATCTAGACAATAGGTTTCTGATAATATTTAAAAAGGTACAAATAATTACGATTCTTCCACTCCTTGTGATATTGAAATTATAAAAAAAAAATCTTTAATCTCTTTATGGTAGTTGACTTGAAATAGCACTGAGAAGCTCATTTTATAATTCAATGTGGACGTAAACCAACCCAGATAACAGAGATAGTGTGACCACAAGATATATTGGAATTTCAATTTATACAAACCTTAATTTGTTTGAAGTTCTAAGTCAATAGAGAAAAAGCTTTGAATATTTTGGGTGGTCAGGTTAACCAGCCCGCCATCTTTCAGTACGAAAAAAATGGTAAAAACGGTAAAAACTTGCCCTGAAAATAATTGGCTGGAATGAACTTGGACGATTACTACGACTCTACTGTCTGAATATCATCAGGATGTATTCTGGTGATAGCTAGACAGTTGAACTTCACAGATGAAGTATTTCTATTGCCTTTTTATTAACAAATACTAAAAACAGAATATAATAAATATTTAAAGCCCATACATTGAATGTGAGTTTTTAATTTGTTTTTATAGATAATGACACGACAAACTTTATGCGTGAGTCTGACTCACAATTGGCCGGGTTTTTTTTTATATTTTCTTATATAGCAAAAGCACCAATAAGCAAATATAAGCATAAAATGCGCACAACCTAACTCTACTATATTATCATAATCATTATTTATACGAGTAAGTAGAATCAATAACTACTAATAGGTCACCTGGAAGCAGTCACTATTCAATGAATGGACTTTTGAATGCATTAATCATTTTATATCTGAGCTGTTATTTTTTCTTTATTTCTGCCATTAGTTATGTAATAATATTATTTATCCCGTCTGTATTATATACTTTTTTGTAGTAAGATCAACATACTTTGCTTTTTGCGGTAAACTTACTGTTTGTAATAAATATTAACCATGTATGTTGACTTTAAATGCGACCGGTTTGGCCTAAACTCCATTCGTTGGGTTAACCCGAACAAGGGATGACTCTTAACCGACGAAGGTAAATTTCTAAAACGGCACTTATTAATCTAAGTAGTTAGATGGCTAATTAAAATAAAAAAGTACAAAACTGTTTTTTGTTTTGTCATTTATCATGTTTTATCAATTAGCTAGCTATTAAATGAAAAAATAATCTCATTTGTCAGATGAACCAAAGAGAAACACTGTTTTTAACCAGCGATTGTATCTTTTAATTTCTTTTCATGCAAAGACATATTAATGTAGACGTAGGTATTTAACCCAATTAGGTTATATTAAAACCCCTACAAAGGTGACCTTTTCTGACTCTGATATATTTAACATAGAAGGAACTTGTAATATGCTTACTTTATATTTTAACCCAAGTTCAGTTGGCGAAGAAAGTTTGTATAGATACTGCATATTGATGGCATTATTTAAACTCATCGTCACTAGCTTAACGCTCACTTATTTAATGGAATGCCTACATGAAGACAGCGCAGTTAGCTTGCCTCGCTTTTTGTTTTTCTTCTCCCATAGACTACGGGGGCTAGCATGGCATATTTTACGAGTATCTTCAATCAGCCTGCTGAAATAAAGACGATCATAAATTTGCAAAGAGTAAATTTGACTAAATATAGCATAATATGGCCAGAATACATAAAAAGCATGTTGTACTTATATATGAACATCAAGCAACTGCAGCAATAAATAAAATCAGTAGTGATAACCTGATAAACCGACATGTGCATCCTACCTGTCATGGCCTACGGTTCAGCAACGAAGACACTCAAAATATGGCTGGGTCCAAATAAAAGTTGTTCCATCGAGCTATGGAACGTACTATGCTTAGATCTTCCTTCCGTTGAGGAGGAGAGGAAATATCATCGACATATCAACCTAAAGTGGCAGTGGGATGACCATATCTGTTAACAAATCGATAAGAATCTATGGGGTAAGTAAGATACCGAGTGGAGAACGCGGGTCCACAAACGTGTACCCCTATTCCAGATATCCCTACTAACAAATCGGGGTAGGGGTGTGTGGAATAGGGGAAAGTGTAGTGGTACGATCTCTAGCCAATTGGAGCAGTGATCAAAGGAAGATCGGCAAAAATAGACCTAAACAAGGAATTATGGTGCGTATTCGGAGAGCTCTAGGCAGCAGGCTATAATTAGTGACAATCTCTACCATTTTCTCGGCGAATACTATTTTCAAATGTCGCAATAGGTTTTCTATTTTTATTGCTACAAGTGGCCAGTTTCAAAAACTATTTATGTTGTTACGTATTTTACTTTTATCTATAAGTATAGCTTTACAAAGGTAATACACTTGTCTCTTATATGAAGAAATAATAAATATTACTGTAGAAAACAAACAATAAAATACTTTAAGCGTGTTACTAAGAAAAGATTAACAAGTTCACTATAAACGACTCCAATTTATCTAAGAGCTTGTATCTTTAATCTCTTCTATACGATAGGATCAAAGGAGCTAACGGTTGAAATCTACCCAAATTAACTCAATAAGTAGTTGAAGACCGATCTTATCGATCTATTTACTGTAAAATGTTTATGTTTTTAATCATAGACTTCTATTACCACACTTGTCCCTGAATACTCTTATATCAAGTGGTTTTCTGTGTACTATGACTTTACAGCATTACCGAAAGTGTCAAGAACATAAAAATGTAGAACAATACTAAAGAGAATAAAAAAAAATTAAATTCGATGATATGAAACAAGAGTTCATAACATCGAATGCTTGGTTTTGTGCTTCGAAATGGTAGACTATTTAAGAAAGTTAAGTTGTGGCTGATTCTGTATAACGCCCTGGTTAGGGATCATCCATAAATTTCGTCACACGATTTTCATGATTTTTTTTTTGCCGCTCCCCCGTCCTAGTCACAGCTGGTCACATTTGTAAGACTCCCCCCTCCTAGTGTGATGTTACATATTATAAAGTAATAGTTTAAAATTCGTGTTTTAACACTTAGATTATAATATATTTTGAAATGTGACGTCACGGAATTTAGGACCCTCCCACCTCCTTGTCACACATCGTCGACCCCCTCCCTCCCCCTTAACATGTGACATAATTTATGGATGGCCCCTTAGAAGCATATTGGAGTATTGCTCTTCAGTATGGTCCCCTATTTATAACACTCACACCGATAGGATAGAGGCTGTCCAGCGTAAATTTATTAGAGTTTTGTGCGCTAAGATTGGTTTACGTAAGAAAATACCGGATCATTCAAAAGGCCTTTTGTTATTTTAATATGATTACTCTGGAAAAACATAGGTGGTTCAGAGATCTGCGTACCCTTCATTGGATTGCCAATGGGTCTCGTGATGGTGGTTTGTTGGAGTCATTGCAGTTTAAGGTAACGAATCAGTCTGTCAAAGTCAAAGTCAAAGTCAAAATAATCTTTATTCAAATAGACTTCTTAAAAGTACTTTTAAATCGTCCAACATTTTTTCCCTACCACTCGTTCAGGACGTCTTTTGGCTGATAAGAAGCTGACGAGCAAGAAACTCACCAGCTCTAATAAGAGTAATGACATTTACAAAAACCATGTCATTACCAGATCAAGTGTGTAAGCCTCAATTGTTCTATGTATCCTCTACCACTAATAATGTATCGAAAAACAATCCTTTATTTAGAATGTGTGCTTATTACAATGATATTTGTTCGGATTATGATATTTTCAATTGCAGCCATCTTTCTTTAAAAAAAAAGTTAATGTCGTTATTGTAACCCAACAAATAAATATGTTTAGTTAACATTATATTTTTGTGATGTGCATGATTTTTGTAATTTTATTTTTATTTTACCTCGACTGTTTATGGTCATTGTAACATGTGGCTTTTTTATCGTTTGTAAGCAGGTTGCTTAGATACATAATTTAATATGAGATTTTTGCATATGTACATTGTTGTTCACAGTACAAATGTTGAGCACAATTACAATTGGGCGCAGACATGCCCTTAGATTTATTTTTATATGTAGTGTTTTTTTTTGTCTGATGTCTGTTATTGTGCCATTTTAAATAAATCTTCTTAATTTAATCACCTCATTTTTGGAACAAAATCTTTCAGAAAGGTTATAATCACGAAGAAAATATTTAAAAAAGTTGAATCAGAGAAAATTTACCTACTTTTCTTTTTCTACACTGTGAAAAAGTTCGGGTTATAGATATATCTCATTTCATCTAATACTCTTTTATCTGAAATGTCAATATATTTATAAATATTTGATGATCCAAAATAAACTATATCACTTTTTGTGGTACTTAATAAATAAGAAATAATTTAAAATACAATGTGTACAAATAGCATATTTAATGCGTGTACACATGCTACATGAAATTTTAAGGGCAGTGATTTTGTTATTTTATTAGCATAGCAATTGTCATTTTAATACGTTGTAATTAGTGTACCTACGTACGTTTGCTTTCTAAATTACTAAAATAAACAATGGACGCAAGGCCCCTGGGCTACGGGCCAGGCAGTTTATGCATATTGCATATTATATTAGTCATAAGTTCATAATAAAAGGGCCGAATATGCTTTAAAACAAGATAATTTAAATACAAGAATGAAAAATTTAATTATGCTATTATAATTGCTCGTGGTATCGAATACAAAATAGGTCTAAATAAATTTATATAAGTATTTATGTCCCTGTTGTTAAACGAGAAATGAGTGTGAACATTCTGAGAGAGTAGTATAAAAATATTTATAGTTAGGACACCCAAACAAAATTTTGAAAAAAGAAATACTGCATAAAATATTATTGCTTATGCCTCAAAATTTCAATAATAGGGATAATGGCTAATTTTTGTTTGTTTGTCCGTCAGGTAGAGTGTTAAAAAATATAAAACAGGTATTTTTTATTTTTTTCGTAATCATAAAATTACGGCGTTACATGGAGTTGAAATTTCGCATGACGTCACATTATGGTACGTTTTCTACTCGACTGTGACGTAGCGAGCCCCCACTCCTCAACTTTAATGCCTGTTATCTAAGCTATTTCATGTTAAATTAAAGTAAAAAAAAATACGTATCTAATATTTTTCTATTATCTGACTGACAGACTAAATAGAATTACATTTTTTTTTACCCAGTCGTCATCCCTGTTGTTATCTTATAGAAAATTATGCATTGAAACAATAATCAAGTGTAGTTAAAATTAAAAAATGTATATCGATTAGTAATATTTCTGAGAACAGTATAAAAGACGTTAGTAGGAGGTAGTCCGATATACTTTTTCGCCGACATTCGACGGAGTCGGAACGCTACAATTCAAATCACACATTCGATTACGGTTAGTTTGATTCTGTTAGTCGGAGCTGGAGCGGTAACGATGTAATTATTCTGTGATGTTGTAAGTGTGGAAGAATAAACATTATTACCGAGTGAAAGTGAGTTTAATTTAACACTATTGTATAGATCGCCACGCCCTATCATTAATGTGGGATCTGCATTTTAACGAATTTTGTTTTTTTATATAAAACCTCATAATAGGATGTAAGGAATATTATCACAAAAAAATAATAGTTGATTTGATTATAATTACGAAGATAATTACGTTATTAATGTCGGTAGTGTCGCTTGTGTACGTACAAAAATGAAGGTACTCACTTACAGTCAATTTTGATCGGACATAACCGACGAGTGGATGTGTCGATCTTGCGTCGATCTGCCAGTTACATAGTTAATATCGAGAAAAATGCACGTAGGTTCTTTAGAGCGCCAAATTGTTGTGAAATATTACATATACTCTGATTTCAAAAGATATAATGTCGGTCGACCGCAAAGAAGCCGATCCTCAAGGATATTAAGCCTTATTTTACCAAAAAACGCAGTTGTTGAAAATGGTGCATGTAATGATACAGGTAATATTACAAAGTTATTAACTTTATATAAAGACTTGCCACTCATATTTTATTAATAAAATAGATTTCAAATTTATAATTTTGTATAGCAAATTATTTCCATTTTTTTGGTATAAGAAACAACGTATCTAGGAAAATTAACAAAATATACTTAGTTTTCCGATCAAAAACTTCATACCTACCATATCCGACTTATTGTACAGAATTTAATCTAGTCAAAAATGTTAAATGTGCCACATCCGACACGTAGTATAGAATTTTATACAACAAAAAAAGTTGGATCTACCACATCCTGCGTAAGATAGTAAAATATGTCCGTGTAAAATAGCTTCACGTGACATTGTAACGTATATAAAGTAAAATAAATTAATCTATTATATTTGTTTAATGTATCGTAGAATAAAAAACACCCATGCCTAATTTCGTAATCCTAACCCTTAAAATATCGTTTTTATTCAACTTTTCATCTTTAAACCGCTCTCCTGTAAAGTTGCATATTTGTAGATACTACTTTAATGATAGGGCGTGGCGAGATAATAGCAAAAAATACATCAAAGTAACTAAAATTACAAACAATCTAATACGTAATGACACAAACGAAAACAAATTCCAACCGAGTTTGAAATTATTCAATTCGCCATTTTGAATTCATATATTGTATACATATTCATCAAAGATTAAGGTTATCAAAGGTTAATCTGTGACGGTACATCGCTTTGAATTTGGGAATATTCATGAAGATTCTCCTTTTGTTGACAAACGTAGCTGAATCAAACTTTTAATAAATTACAATTCGTGTAAGAAGGGAATGGTATAAAAATTCATCAAACTGAAAACGTTAGAAATTAATATTGTATCGCAGTGCTGAAATTCGATACAGAGCCTATCAATCAAATTGCCTTTTCATATAGAGTGCCTAAAAACAAAAGTAAATTTGAACATCGCAAAACGAACGAAATAGAGTAAAATATTGCTTTTCAATATTTTCCATCTAAAATTGTCAACAGTCGAATTACATTTTTCTGTTGTATTTCAAATACAATATGAATAAAACCACGTAGAAGCATCTGATATTACCAAGTTTCTTGTTAGTGTCACAGTCACGTAGATTTGCATACCGTTAATGTAATTTTATGAATTTTACGAAGGATAATTGTACCTAGTTCCATTAATTTAAAATCTCGTTAACTTAAATTCAAATTGACAATTTATCTGACAACATTATCCAAGAAACTGATTAAATTGCGAATGAAATATGTTAGTCTGTAAAGAAGAGTGAAACTGTGCAAGTCTTTTCTAAAATAATTATCTTATTGATATTATTATATTTTTTAATGATTTAGATTAAATAAAAACTCTTACTCTTGTCCATTTTCCATAAAATTTAGAAAAAACTATTTTAATTCCGTCGGACAGGACAAACAAACCTCTGAATTTGTATGTATATAATGTCCCCATTGCTGGGCTACAGGCATGCGCTATGGATGGAATAGAACGAGAGAATGGGTCACCATACACTACGCTGGCGCAGTTCGTATTGTGTACCACTGATTGCAATTGCAGCCGAGACCGGAGCTTAACATGATTTTCAAAGCTAGGGTTATTCAATATTTGATCGCCCATCCTATAACCGGCTCCAACTAATGTTGATTAACTTTCGTATCTCAGGCCGAATGCGCTAACTATAGCGCCATTGAACTCTTTTAATAGTTTTGGGCTGAACTCTTCTAATAACTTTGGGATTCTTCTGTGTGAAAAGGTTTTTTTAGACGGTAGATGTCTGCCAAGAATAGCCTTCTAACAGCTATTAGAATTACTGTACTGCAATATTCTACTAACTCCTGCATTTCCCGTAAGGTGCATTGAAGTCACTTTCTCGTGCCAGTGTATTAAAAAAAGTTTAGAAATTGCTCTGATAATAGTTTGAATGTATTCCCAAGACTCGTTGCTCGAACTTACTTATTTGAATACCAAGTTTGATGTAAAAGTAGCTGAAAATATCCTCTGCAAAATATACATTTATATGCAAGCTTATATTTCTGTAACCATAACAGGAACACTTATGATAATGTTATTGGGTACTTCGAGTCATAGACATCTCCTAACTTAAAGTCAATTTCGTACCCCAAATAGCATTATAATGTCATTATTACATCTCTGAATATTGAAACGTTAACAATATATAAGGAAACAAACATGAATTAATAATTATATTCCATCAATTTTACATTCACAATGCTTTACTGGAAAATATCCTAAATGAAAAATGCTTAAAAAATCTACCAGCCCCAGGCACTCTGTGATGGGAAAAGGAAAGAATACTTTCCAGTGTTGTTGAGTATGATTTTCATCTTAATCGGAAGTTTAAAATATTTTTAAGAATATTTATTTCAATTGTTCGTCTAGTTTGCCTGAACACTGATGAAAATACGCTCACTAAGAGCGAGAAGTAACAAGTGCTTGAAAAATTCATCAGTCCTGTTGGGTCTTGGCTAGCTCAGAGGTGATAGTCGCCCGGATTGCGGAAGATCGTGAGTTTGAGTCCCATCTCAGGATTGAAATTAATAAATTTAATTTCAGACAAAAAAAAAATATATCTAAATAATTCATATGTCGGCGAGAAGGCACTTCGATTGTGCGAAACGCCATCTGTCACCTGCAGCTGTCATCCGTCAAGATCTATGGTGCTTTGCGAAACGTCAAGTTATGACATTGACGGCTGTCATCGCTTGGAGTGGTCTATGCTTGTTCGAGGATGGCACATTACGTTGTGCGGCCATATTGAGCGGACGCAAGCGCAGAACTCTCCGCGTTTCGTATCGCAATCCGTTTGCATCACGATATTATTAATGTATTTCGATTAGACAATTAATTAATTCAATTAAATAACTGATTTGTGATCTATCTGCGATCTAATTTCTCAATAATATCTCGAACACTTTCGACACCTGACTTCCCCGCCTGACTTTCCGACACATAGATAAATAACTTATTTTAACAATAGTATCACTTGTCTATTAGTACTTAAGCACGTGAGTCTCTGCTTTATATATTTAAATAAGAACATAGACTAAATATAAAAAAAGTAAAAATAAATTTAGTTTCAAACATTATTTTTGAAAACATGAAACCCGTACAGTTCTAGACTAACTCCAAACTGATACAGATAAAAATAACGTGACTGTATAACTCAACTATATCCATGAAAACAAGTAATGTATACCGCAACGATACTACCAAGCTATCTCACATAAAAAGTTGTATAGAGATTTTAAACTTTTTCTTGCGTAGCTTTTTTAAGATATTGTTCAGTCATATCTAGACTCTGTAAGTAGTTTCATACACTTGTTTTGGACCATAATTAACTATTTTTTTTAATTTATTGGTAACTTCCCTGGTCTGGAGAAAAATAGAAATCGTTAATATCTTAGACATGTTAAAGGTAAACTGGGTATAGGGAGTAGCTATAATAATAATCTGAATGGAGCTTCAAATAAATTTCATAATCGTACAACTGTCATTTTCAATTCAATGCAATTTTGAACTCTTTTTCTCAGTCGTACATATGGATTGTGATCGTGGAGTCGAGTGGTCGTGGTTATGGATCGTCTACAGTCTGTAGTTGGTTTGTTGCAGTTTTTGCGGTACTTTTCAGTCTATCTCTACTTGTACCACTTCGTTGTAATATTTGATGATACAAGAAAGATCTATCTTTATTGTGGGTGATTGACCGTGAGAACGCACTCCACTCTTTCTTGTATCATCAAATATTACAAAGAGTTCTCATTATGACTAATATGTCCAAACATTTTAAGAATTCGTATTTGCACAGCGGATAAAAGTCTTTATTTGATATGTAACTCCTGCTGGATACAGACGATTGTGCGGTGTGCTGTCCATTTTATTCTCAACATACGTCTCCAACACCACATCTCAAGAACGTCAATTTTCTTGCGATTCCTTGGATGAATCGTCCATGTTTCAGCTCCATGCAAGAAAATAGGTATCACTAAACATATCATTAAGCGAAATTTGGCATTTTTAGCCATGTAGCAATCTTACCAACTTTTTAAAGTACTGCGTAAACACGGTTTATATTTTCGACCAACTAATACAATTGACATTACCTGACGAATGAACGCATTAAAACCTATTAAAAAATGGGCCTTGAGTGTCAAGTCACTCGTAATGTTTATCAAGGAAGTTGTCTACGCCCTCCGATTGGATAACCAACTAATTTCATGTTGTTACTGTCCTATCACACCTTTTTTGTATTCAACATTCATGGCAAGCTCTACATACTTGTCAATTGCTAACAGTCTTCATGCAGGTTCTTAATTAAAACTTCAACAATTAGATTTATGAATTTTCTCTAAGAGTTTTTGGAGAAAATTCATAAATCTAATTGTTGAAGTTTTAATAAAGAACCTGCATGAAGAATGTTAGCAATCGACAAGTATGTAGAGATGATTCCTAACACATTTTACTCTGTAAACTTCCATAAATCTCGTGTTTACTTTTCATGTCCAATTCTCCTTGATTTCTACTTAATAGTTTGTCTCATAGTAAATTATGCGAATTCGCTGAATAACAAACACTACTGAATTTCAAGAGTAAGGGCTTTATAGTTTCCATGACACAGATTTGGTGTGTGTCCTAAAGAGATCGTAAGCGCATTCTCTAAAGCGCGGATGCAAATACTATATATATCGTACTATATTAGTTTACTATTTGCTAAACGTGTTTAGATATAGACATTACTATTATTAAGTTAATTGGATTACACTTATAATTATCGAAAATTTAGCACTTTACAGATATACATTACATTAATAGAGAATAACATAAAAAGTTACTCCACACTTTAGCACTAGTTATCACCACTCGTGCGCAACGAAGACTGCCACGATTCAGTTAGTTGTCAGCTTATATACTTTTTGTGCCGCCATTTTGTAGCAGTCAACGATAAGATGGCAATCTTATCGTTGAGTGACTTAACTTATGTGTAAAAGAGACATTACTTACCTCAGTTACTTTAAGTCGGCTACACAGTTTCCAATAGCAAAACAGCAAGGAACAGTGATTTGTTTAAGTGTACCAGAATTTGATAGCAAAAAAAAAAGAAAATATCATATGGCAATATAAATTGCCTACGGTTGACAACTGTCAAGTCAAAGTGTAAATTATCTATACTTATATTGTAAAGCTGAAAAGTTTGTTTGTTTGAACGCGCTAATCTCAGGAACTACTGGTTCGAAATGAAAAATTATTTTTGTGTTGAATAGACCATTTATCGAGGAAGGCTTTAGGCTATATAACATCAAACTGCAACTATTAGGAGCGAAGAAATAATGGAAAACGCGGACGAAATCGTTGGCGGCCACTAGTTATGAATATTTTTGAAAATATTTAATTATTTTGTGAAAATGCCCAAAAAGCCATTGATATCTTAGGCTAGAAATATTATTTTTAAATAAATTTGTAAAAAAGCTGAAGATCAATGAATTTTTTTATTTTAAAATTGTTTATGAATTGACCGGTAACTAGCAATGACGAGTCTTGATACTTAATTTTTTTTTAATTAATTTGTAAATATTCGTTGGCGTGTTGACTACTACAATAAAACGAACTATTAGTGAAGGAGAAGATATGGAGATATTTTTCTTTACCGGGTAAAAATAGGAACCGTGAAAAGAAGAAAATAAACTAAATCTGATTTAATATATGTAGATGTGTAAGTGTTACTGCAGTTGTATTATAAGTAGAATAGTAATAAAGGAATATTCTAAATGAAAAATGCTTAGGAAATCCACTTTATCCCTGGTACTCTGAGATGGGATCAGGGACATAATGGTTTTTTTTTAAACATTATTCATTAAGAATATTTTCCAGTATAGCAATTTGAATGCCAAATTGATCAAATATAATAAATAAGGAAATATATAAAGTAAGGTTTTTATTTATTTTTTCGTGTGAAATAAAATATTATTGTTTTTTTTATAGCATACGTGGTTTTTTTGCGACTGTACCGTGATCTCTTGTCATCGGTACCATACGCCTCTGCTCCAGTTTCCCGAGGGACCTCCTAGCAACAATGTTCCAGTCTTGTCCGCTGGCACTAGGGATATGTGTGCGTGTAACGTTTTACCGAAATTGTAACTAAAAATGTTGTATATGTTGTTATGTTTGATAAAGACCATCGCGTTGGCAATTTTATTAAGAGAAAAACATAATATGTTCTTCGAATAATCAGGCAATTCTAAAAATTCTTTCACTTGCGATTAACTACATCATACGGGTTGTAACAAGCTATAATTTAAGCGTGAGAAGTCGCTGGACAACAGCTAGTTAATTATATAGTTTTAACTTTTCAAGAGCAGTCTTATCTTCAAATTATATCATAACAATATTAAGAGTAGCTGGTTTATACTTATATGTTTGGTATACAAACGAATAACTTTATTGGTATTATGTCGTTAAACAATTCTATTTACGATAAGATACAATTAAAATAAATAAACATTAAATGTAAAACATTCATTGTTAGTAACATAGATCATATTTATTCGGTGGAAGAAACTGTAATTCTAAGTAATTCACTCCAATTCGCCTTAACATTGAAAAGCTTTATTTGATATAACATTTGAATTGCTTGATATATAAGATTAATTGCTCAAGCAAATCAATTTTAGTTACTATGAAACGTACATACACAGTAGCGCGTGATTTTACCATTATATATCAAATTTCCGCAGTTGATTTAGAACTCCACCCTCAATGTATTGGGTTTAAAATGAAGCGGGAAAATTCGATACTTTTATAAAACCCGACCCGACTCGGCTGATTGTACAAATTCTCCGAAAATTCCAATATAAAGTTGACAATAATTTTGTTTTGAATTTTGAAATATCAGACAGTGTAAAACAGCTGTTAAATGTATGAACATAGATTTCTCAGATAAATTAAGATACCATAGAAAAGTCTATTAGTTTCAAAGACTTTATATTATATAAGATTAAAGATTAAAGTTTTTCATCGTTACCATTCTCTTTGCTTGTCACATCCACATCCGATTTTTTTATATCATCCTTTTTATATTTTGAACGTAATTTGTTTAATGTCAGTTCCTTGCTTCTTATCTGACTTCCAAGGAAATCAGTCCTGGTTTAAGTCTATCTCAATTGTATGATTTTAAAAAAATATGAGAATACACACAAAGAGCAGCTCGGTGGCGTAGTCGATAAGCGCCGCGGCTCGGGATCGTAGTCGTTAAGCAACTTTCGCAAGGGTCGGTCACGGGATAGGTGACCAAAAAATTATTATCTCGAGCTACTCCGTGCTTCAGAAGGCACGTTAAGCCGTTAGTCCCGGCTACATTTGCAGTCGTTAATACCCTCCAATCCGCATTGGGCCAGCGTGGAGGGTGGTGGCCCATCCTCCTTAACCATCCATAAGGAAGGCCAGGGGGCCAATTCTACTAAATAAATTTTGGTTAAATCGAATCGGAAATGATCGAAAACGGATCGAAACCGTTTCGATCCGCTTTCGATTCGATTTGTGTGATCTTATGTGAACAATATATGTGTGGACAATAGACATTCAATTAGGAATGCCTACAGATCGACCCTTAAATATATATTTGTTTCATAAATCTATTGTTATCGAAATAATTTCAATTAAAGGTCACCAGAAATAGATCCATTTTTATTTGTCAATGTGGGCGTGATGAATTAGAAGAAAAAAATGAGAATGAAATTTTCAGAATTATTTTTACTTATTATTTAAGTTTATCCTTGATACTTGCACATTTAACTTAGCACTTAAATATTATTTTTAGCTAAATAAACAATTAAAGGTCCTTAATATTGTGTTAAGGCATTAAATAAAGAACTAAAACAGCCTTATGAGTATATTGAATAATTAACGCTTTTATAATAAGACACTGATAGTGTGGTATTTTTACATTTTATATATTTCCTTACATGTAATGTGCAACACTTGATTTTGTATTCATGGCTGCACGTCAGGTTACCACAACTTGTCAAATTGCTGCAATGAATTTTTGTCTCTACCCGCAACAGGTATCAAATTGAGTTGGGTAATTTGACAGGTATCTATAGTCTGACGTGTTGTTGACTATATATGTTTTTATTAATGAATCTCGTCTGCAACGACAACCTATTTTGTTATACTTCATATAATATATGAAGTATTACGTAATGTTATCGTTGATAAATAATAATCTGATGTCAATAATGAAGACGCATAAATACTTTTCCTTTCAAATTTTCTATGTCTCCAAATAAAAGGTATTTGTACACGTAGGACACTAATACCGACAGGGATCGATAAGGAATAACAATAACATCACAAACTAACAAAAATAAATTAGTTATGTGTCCCACAAATGTTGGCTACTATCTTGACTTTTCGTATCGGGTAACTTTTATGTACATAGCAATTAGGATCAACATAAAATAAAACAATAAGTTAATCATTAATAACTCGCTTGTATTATCGATTGGTTTCTTTCACAATTTTTCATAACCTCTCGATCTCCTCAATACCAACCATCAGACTCCGTCGAATCTAGGCGTTGATTGTCTTTTTAATTAAAAGTATAGCTACCTTCGAAAACTAATACTATTAGACATATTCACAATATAAAAATTATGTAGGCTAGAGTTATGACACCGTAATTGTGTAGAACCATTGCTTTGAATACCGAATGATTAATTAACAAAATCAATAAATCGATATAACCTACATCGATTAATGTATATAAAAATAAATTAACCTTTAACTAGTGACAAGCGGTCTCGCAGACCGAGCGTTGTTAGTAATTCTTAATTTCACCCCGTTCCTCGCGCTTCCTGTGTTTGTGCGCCTGAGTAGCTTCAAGTTTAGTTGCGTCTACGCCTTGGATGGGGAAATCTGTGTTGCACCGGCTCATATTGGTAAGTTACATCGATACAAAGTTTTAAAGCGGCCTCTCAGACCTTATGTCACCAATTACGTAACTTTTTAACGTAAATTTGGTATATTGTTTTTTTCGTTTGACAGTTATTTATTGCTATTGTTAGTTCAGAACCTCCAAAAAAGAAGCGTAAGGAATCTGAGGCCTTAACTAGTCCTCAAATTGAAGACTTCCTGGCTGAGGAAGTCTCGAGCGGATTGGAAGCCGAAGATATTCCTGAAATTTTCGTCCTGGAGGAAAGTGAACCACAAACCTCCGAAAATAAACCAAAAACAAGGAAAACCTGTTTTAGTTGTCCTCCCAAGTTAAATTTTAAATCGAATTATCAGTGTTTGTCATGTAAAAAGCAGGTGTGCTTGCAATGTGCGAAGCAATTTTTCCCAGACTGCCAATAAAAATAGCCAAAGTTTACCCATTGTCATTTTAGTGAAATATTACTTACGATTACTTAATTATTGTTTTTTAATTTAATATTACGTTAATTTTAAGAAAACTATTGTTTCTGTTATATATTTTTTAAATTTTTATATATTTTATGAGTAATTGTTGATATTACCTCAAATTTTCAGTTGAAGAGACTACCTAAATTGTGATTTAAAGTTTATTATAATTAAAATACATACATTATTTATACCGTCGTTTTATTTTATTCTCTAATATGTCTTTTATCTAATTCTAAACACTAAAGCAATACATCAAATTTATTACTAAATTATAAAGCAAAAACGACAGGGGCTTTTCAGACCGCTCGTCACCAGTCACGTTACAAAAAAACCATGTCAACAGTTAAAGGTTAATAAGTGTTTCTAACACGAATGTTCCTTTATCAATATGATTATGCTCAGCATGGCGTCTGTTTCTTATTAACCGACTTCAAAAAATTCGTCGTCGTTCGTTAGTAATGGATAATAAAAAAAAACGATATTGAAGATTAAAGACAAAAGTGGACCTAGGACGAAATAAACGGTGGTACGACACACCGTTACATTAAAATCAATAATCGATAGAAATTCAAATGAAAAATCTTAAAAACTTTTCACAGTGCCAAACACACAAAAGCAACTTTTGGACAATTTTCTTTAGTATCCACCAACATTTTCATCCGAAGCCTTGCGTTTCAATTCGTGCCGCCGTAACAGGACAAAATGAACGACAAACTTTGAAACGACCAAAGTTAACATAAAATGTTGCTATTTAGGTTGCTATTAGCGGTTAGCGAATGGGTAGTTAGAAAAGCATCAACTCTGTTTTTGTTTATTCAGTGGGTCGCTTGAATATAATAAAAACCGACTAAGTGCGTGTTGGGCCATCCAGTTTAAGGTTTAGTTTATCATAATAACGTCAGATGAAACAAAACTTTAGCCATTCAGAAAAAAATACAGATTAGCTGGGAGGCAAATAAGGGTTGTTTCGTACTCATCCGATGACATCTCATCCCATTTCTTTATTGATCCCAAACTAGTATTCCTAATTCAACCTAGGTATAACACTGTTTTGTGCACAACCTAAAGAAAATAATAAGTTAGGGAAAAAAAATTATTCGTAATTATATGAAAAAAAAACAAAACATTTTTAAATAAAGTTTATTTACATTTAACTAAAGTATGTAGGTACGAGTACCATTTTGTTCGATAACTTTTTGTCATTTTGTAGGTAGGGACATGATCCCATTCCTATAGTAATTCTGGGACTTCTGAAGAGACCGAAACAGGTGGAAATCTGAAAGTGCAAAATCAGGACTATACAGCGGATGCATTAATACTTCCAGCCAAACTTTTTTTTTTTTGAGTGGTAATAGATGTGTGTGGTCGAGCGTTATCATGATAAAAAAAACACACCCCTTCTATTCATTAATTTTGGCCGCTTTCTCTAAACTTCTTGCTTTCATCTCATCAGTTATTCGCAAAAGAGTTCAGAATAAATGGTACTGCCTGGCAGTAACAGCTCATAATTAATAAAACCCTTCCAATCCCACCATACACACATCTTGTTGCCAGTTAACCCGGGTTTCATCAAAGTCTGTGAAGCCTGACCGACCTTTGACGACGACCTTTTTCGTACTTTCTTGTTGTACGTGATGCACTTTTCATCACCAGTTATCAGCTACTTCAAAAATAGTTCGTTTTTATTACGCCGTAATAAAGAATCACACGGTCATCAGGTTTCTTTCAGTGAGTTCGTGAGGTATCCAAATATGCAACATCAAATGAACCTAAACTGTTTTGTGGTCAATCTCCAAATGTTTGACGACATCGTAACAACTGATATGCCGGTCTTGCTTCACTTTTTCTAAAATGGCATCCATTATATCCATAACAGGACGGCCGGAGCGACGTGCATTTTTGACATCAAAATTTCCGGACTAAAAACGCTTAAACCAAATTTATGCTACTCGCACAGAAACTTATTTTCAAACCTAAATTTTTTTGTAAAAAAAAATATATTTTTCACTCACTCATTTTGACAGTAAGAAAAAAAACGAAAATTGCTCGTTTTCTTAATTTGAATTCAAAGTTATCTTCTATAATATTTAAACTTCTTAATGATACCGAAACCAGCTAGATATCGTATAGCCCGAAATATTTTATTAAAAGTTAATCCATACTATATGCCTAAACTGATATATCATTGACCTGCATTTATTTATTTTCATGAGAATTTTTAAAATCTAATAACTCGTAGTTTAGACTTATAGAAATCGTTGTATTTTTTAATAATAATGTCCAAAATTTATGTAACTCAGTAATTATGTTACGAGATGGCAAAAAATCTTCTATTAAAATGACTTCATGGTCAGATCTAAGTAACATAAAACTACATATAAACTTCCATTTGAAACACTGGAGCTACCAAAACACCCTCATATGAAATACAACAGAACATTTTCCCAACCCTATCTCTTTATTCAAATCTCGAATACCCTTATTAAAATCATTTATGAATTGTCAGGCTTTTTTAATTTACCAACCATTGTGCACATACAAGGCAATATATGGGTAGGGTTGCAGCATTATTATAACCACCCGTAAGTAGGTTCGTATTCTTAAAGCATTCCATGGTTTGAAAATTGAGAGGCAAGTGTGCCTTTGAGTTTCGATTTCAAATGTTATTTTATTACGTCTCCCGCTGTACAGATTAAGAAAATCATAAAAGTGTTTTCATAAATTCTCCCTGTGATAAACTTAAAAAAAAAATCTTTGTTTCATGTTGATTTGGAGACGAAACAAAAACAACATTAGTCAATTGCCTGTCATACTAAGTCGTTAAAAGTTGGTCGAATTTTATTTTCCCGAAAGTTGTAAAAGTTCACTATGAGAATGGATTTATGTTGTCTATTGTAAAGATGACAGACTAACAGATTAACACTATTTGGAATTAACTGTTTTTTATAACTGAATTCAAAGTAATCAGTTCTTCAGAATGACCCAATATTTATCTTTAAATAGCTAGAAATAAAAACTAAAAAGTAAATAAAAATGCTTAAACTATAGAATAGCTTGACATAATATATTTCTGGTCACCCTAATGACCATCTCTTGTGAGAGTTGCTTAATGTCTGTAATCACAGACTGAAAAAATCGATAACCAGTTAGTTACGTTATATTGCTGCATTTAATTTGTTTTCATCTCTCTTTACCTTCTGATTTCTTCTACCTTCCAACTAAGACCTTCCTATCTTCTTTTTATTCCAGGTTTTTCAATCATATCCACGTAAAATCTGCTTCATATATGGATGTTTTATACTCTATCGACTTCCTATAGGATAGAGAAATGAATTTATTAATTTTTCAATCGAAATAACTAATCTAGAGAATAAAATAAAACTTACCTTAAAGTTCTGTGCAACCCCATTTTTAGAGTTAGAACCTGATAAATTATGCAATTGCAATTATCAACAACTTTTATTCTACAATCTCTCTTAACCACCTATATACATATATATAGTATAAGTACTTCGTATTTGATTGGATAGCACTCTAACGTAGCTCCAACAATAAATTACAAATTCTAACCCTTTATAAAATAGCTTACGAAGAAAATTTTCCCATAAACTTCCTTCAAAAATTGATATTTTACTGAAATTTATTTAGCACTCTATTGCCTAGCGAATAAAGTACGTTTTGGTGAAGGACCAACAAACTTAAATTACGCAGATGGGGAGTCTGCTGAGAATAACCGTATACTATCATGTCGAAATAGAGTCAGCAGAAAAGATAAAAATTATATTACATTAAAATATAATGTAACAAATTTCTATTAATTGAAATTAAGTATGTAAAATGTTACTAACTCGACGAATTTTCATGAACTGACATTCTTAAGCAAATTGGATTACTCAAAATTTCAAATTAGTAAAAGTGAATAATAAAAATAAATTATGTTGAAGATTAAATAAAAAGTGGACCTAGGACGAAATAAACGGTGGTACGATACACCGTTATATTACACAATATATAAAATTTCTACAATTAATTTTAAACGCTACACTCAAATCATTAAGAATTGAAATCAAGTGAAGAAATATGACAAATTTGTATAGTCTAACATGTTGTTCACTGTACATAATAAATATGATGTTATAACCCTTTATTAATAACTTATATATATATATATATATGTTAAATATAAGATAAGATAACATAAAAACACTTTATTGTACAACACACAACAGAAATAAATAAAGAGTAACTTACAAACATTTAAAATATCATAAATATCAAACGTTAAAATATCTTATCTATCTCTAAAATAATAAAAAGACTCTTAAATACTATGCTAATAATCTTTATTATTATTTAACAATTGTATTTACGATAGTTTTTGATCATTATCCGATATTTATAATCAAACGTAAAAGTTGTTATTAAAAGTCAAAATTTTTAAAGAAATAGTCTAAACGTTAAATATTTTAAGCTTTTATGTCGACCATACAGGCTTTTCAAGTCAATCTTGACATGGGAATAACGCTACAATTTCAAGGGCAAATTCTCATAAACATTCGGATGACTGCAGATCTTCAATAATCGGAAAAAAAAAGTCAGTGATATCGTAATCCCGGGGGATTGATATAAATTATTACGGTTTTTTTTATTTAGTCTTACAGTTTTGTATAATAACAATATGATAGATTAAATATTTATTGTGGTTTGACCTAGAGTGAGCTTGCTGGATTACTTACTCTGACTAATTTATTTAATGAACAAAAGCTTCTTTTCATGAACGGGCCACAGGCTAGGAAGTTTAGAAAGAGTTATCTTACCGAATTCCGTTGCTACTAAGGAATATCGCTAATTTGACTGTTGCACTCGGCACATGCCTTACATATAACAATATACCTAAGTATATAATAGTATAGGTTTGCAATAATCATTAAATTACCATAGTTATTGAGAGAGCGACCGAATTCGCTATGATTGCGATCAGAAACTGCAGGTGTAACTCATAATAGCTGACTGAACAATATTGTTTAAAAGGGCTGGCAATGTTACGTTTGTATTCAAGAGATGAGTAATAAATATCAGTACATCGATTAATTGGTGGTATTTTTGCTTATCGTTGCTGGGAATAACATGGGATTAGTTTTTATCCCAGAAAACCATTCAACTAAGAAGCGAAAAGAAGATAGAAGATAATATCGGTTGTTGGTAAACCGGTTAAGAGTAAAACGTTTTTGTTTAAGCTTTTCATGTAACATTCATAGATTATGAACATGACATGAAAAGCTAGAAGAGAACTTACAATTAAAAATAAACTGATTATTTCTGTTTTTAATGTGTAATGTCCTATCGTAATTTTATGAAATGTGTAGCGGTTGCATTCTTACAAAAAGAAAAAATGTGCTACCATGTGTCGCATATGACTTTGTTAACATTCGTGAGATCATCGCTCAGGGTGATATTTTAACCGGTTAAAATGAGCAAACGAATAAAATAAATCATTTTTTTTTGTGTTCAAACCGGTTAAGATGAACGTAACCTACTCCTTTTAAAAGCTTAACTTATATTAAAGTCAACGTTTAATGAAATAATAAATTGGTTTCCAAACTCTGCTTCTATTAGTGGTTTTACGTAAACTATGCTTTTTAATAATTATATTCTCATTATTCTACTTAATAATCGCTTGAACTCCATTTACGTGGTATACAGAATTGTCACCTCTGGGGATTCTTTTAATCAAATCAAAATTAAAATTTATACCGCAAAGGTATTTCACATGTAATAAGCTACTCTTTTACATTATTATTTTGACATCGTAACATAATTAATTTTTAATTGACTTTGAAGTCACTTTACCACAAAGGTGGTATCATCAAAAAAGTCAGTCATAACCAAAACTAAATACATGCGTTGACGATAATATTTTTATATAAACGACCAAAAATAAAGCTTTACTACATATTAGTAAACGTCTGATTGAATTTAATGATAGATCTCGGCACATAAGTTGATTCATACACATTAGCCAAAGAATTCAATGTTTATTAATAGATCCTACATAATATATATAGAATTTTAAAGTCTTTTGGCAGTAGCATTATTTTAAGTCCCCAATAGCAACACAGTATAGCCCTTGACTGTGCCTGCACGAAAAAATGGAAAATTTATTCAACTTACGTACCGCGCATTATACGTATATTACTTTGATTCCCTCAGACCAAAAGTAAGAGAGCCAATTTCAAATTTGTCAAGCAGAGTGCATCGGGTTAGGTAGGTAATTCCTCCGTGAGGTAGTGGTGTAACAGCATGTAAAGCTGACCGTGCGATCACGCGAAGGCGTAATAGGATAAATTCAAATTTAATAAAAATATATCACCTGTGAAAATTTCAAAAGTCCGGATTCTGTCCAGCTATCACTGTTCATCAGATAAGCTTGGGATCAGATGGGCAGACGGACGAACAACGGAGATAAATAGACGTAACAGGGTCACGTTTTACCCTTGCGTATAGAACCCTAAAAAAGGAAATAAAAAAATTATAATAAATTATAGGTACATACCTAAGGTGCACGAGATTTAGATATCGAGAAATCCCTTAAATAAATCGTGAATAATGAGCATTAGGGTCTCGAACATGTATCAAATGTCATTTTCTACAATTCGTATGTCTTCTTTCGTTATTATGTGACGATATTTACAAAAAAAAAGTAATAAAGGAATAGAAAATTTTGTTATATATTAGCTGTTTGTTTTATATATATATCAGCGTATTTTTCTTAATAGTGGTGAAAAAAAAACGAATGGCGATCGATATATTTTTGTTCATAATGGATGGCTTCACAGAGGTTTGATTTTACGTATGTACATATGTCCAATATTTTATCAAATCCGTGATGCCCGCAATGACTGCGGCTACAGAGGCACCAGGTATTCCTTTATTGTTGAATTCTAAAATAATAAAAGTAATGTATTAGACCAGAAAGACTGATAAAAACAATCACACAACATATATGTCGCAGCCAAATGGTATAATTAACTTAAACAATTACTCTGTACACGAATTTTAGTCAAGGAATAATATTATTTATGTGTGTCTGCAACTGCGTTAACTTTTGTTTAGATCATTTGTATTACAGGTAATTTAAGTGTAGATATTATTAAGGTATGAGGATGGGAGAAGAAGACATTTTACATCCTATTGATTTTCAGTGTGTGAAGCCATTGTTTAGTAATCATATGATGAATAGAGGGTTGTTCCGTATTCATCCTATGACGTCTCATCCTAATTCTTCACTCATCCCAAACTCTGTATTCCTTACTCAACCAATGAATATTTTTCTATATTCATCCTAAAGCGTATTCCTTACTCATCCTGAAGCAAATATTACTAAAAAGTATGGATAGCAAAACAACGTTTAATATTTTAACGGAAAATTTAATGTATACGATAAATATTCGTATCTAGTACATATTAGATATAAAAAGTATTATTGTTTATAATATATGTACTTACTTAATCATCATCAACCACACTACTAGGTCACAGATCTTCCCTATGGAAGGAAAAGAATAAATGAATAAGGATAATGGTGCAGTGCAGATTGGTACTCAGGGGAAATCCGGAGACAGGGAGTAGGAGATATGTTCCTAATAAATAAATTAAATTAGTTTAAAACCCACTTCTCAACTCACAACGCAGACATTGCTGACAAATTGTTGTGTGCTCTGTTTTGTTTTCTCCAATGACACTTACACTTGCAATAAACAGGCATAAAACGCGAAAGCGGTTCAGTGACTATTTTGTTATCTATTCCACACACACGAAAGTTTGTGTTGTGTGTATTACGAGTAAAATAGGTTTTTCTGCTTTCGAAATAATATAAATAGTGTCCAGTAAAATATTATAATATTATTTTTAGAGCAGATTTGATGCTGTTGATAGCCAATAGCGATACTCTGTTTACAGAAAAAAGAGAAGCAGGTCCAGTCATAAAAAGTGATGAATACAGTAATTTAAATTTTTATTATTAGTACCCTATGTAGATAGATAACTAACTACACCTACATAAAATTGGTAATGGTTAACAATGATTCGTCAGATGACAGGGATTTCGCGCCTTTGGGACTTTTTCATGAGACAGAATTTAGACACCATACCACAGAGTAAACAGTCTTATGCACGCAAGTTATTTGACTCTCATCAGTGAGTAATCGACCAAGTGCGTATACAAATACTTACTTCAAGATACTACTTATTAATCGGTTCTAGAGAATCGATACCAAAATTACTTGGTATCGAAAAAAAAAAAGTATCAAGTATGTATTTGTATGTACTAGTATTGTTACATCCCTAACAATCGCAGTTCAAAAAGTTCATTTGCATTTTTTTGTAGTGCTGTTTATCGCGAGTCTGTATTTATTTTTTATAACTATTATTCCCAAGAGATATAGATAAAGATGTATCAGTCTTTGTATGCACTAACCATTTGCCCATCTTCTTTACCTTTAAACCAGTTTTAATTGTAGCTACGTTCTTATCAGTTCACCACCATGGTCATATAAAAAAATAGGAAGTCGCTTTTGACACTTGAAAAAGAAGATTAACTTACAAAGTTACGTTATATCTTCTTTTTCAAGTAAACAACGTAATAGGAAAGAAATTATTACAAAGTAATATGATAAAAATATAGTATACTTTTTAAATTAGAAGCATAGGTTATATTTTTTGTTCAAACAGTACACAAAAATCTTACATTTTTAAATGATTTGAAATTGGGATGAGCTAAGAACACTGATAGAATGAGTAAGGAATTCAAAATTAAAATAAATTGTCGTGGGTTGAGTGAAGAACAAAAATAGCATGAGTAAGGAAAAAATAATGCATAGGATGAGACGTCATAGGATGAATACGGAACAACCCGAACAAGAGTATTAATTGAATGGCGTCCGCCCAGGCTAGCCGCCCAGTTGGTTGACTAATAATACATTTGGCTGCGACATATACATATATGGACATTCCACATCATAGATCATTGATATTGGTCAAGATAGCCCGCATACGGGGTGCTAATGATTTAACCGTTAGTCGACTTACACTATTCTTAAGAAATAATTTAACTTTTGTAATATATCGAGGTAAATGTGTTTTTAATTTTACAAACTTTATACTTACATACATCCACTAGATTCTAGTAGAATTTTTGTTTTTAATGAGTAGTGGAATTGTGGAATTTTCTTATTACAAAAAAATTCTGTTATAAATAAAAAATATCAAAATGAATATCAAAGTACAACCCTTACGTGACGACAGGGTAACTCTAGTGCCAACTCTCAGATGGACGCCAAGCTGGCTTATCGTGTTGGCAGCCCGAGATTTATGCTTATCTTTTTCGCGTGCTTCAATCTATTGTGACTTAACTCCATTTTAGATAAAACAGCAAAATTATAAATACATAATAAAATTTAATGTACAAACAAATAAATATACACTTACACAGTAACACTTTATAAAAATAGGTGTATCTAAATAAATGATTGACTAACATAATTACTCAGAAAGTAATACATAGAGTTATCTCAGATAAGATAGGTAAATGTTATATTGTCAAATTGCAATTTTTATTTTTATTATTATAAGAGAAGTATATCTATATGAAAAGTCACTTCTAAATAGGTGAATAGTTAATTAATTTGAACTATTAAATCCTTTAGATTATATCACCAGTAAACCGAATAATGAGGCAAGTTTTAACGAGGGATTCTCCAGTGCAACCCACCCCAGTAATATTTACAAAGTAGATATTTGGAATATTTTGTTGTTGAAATTCAAATACTCTTCGTGATTTCGTTGCAATGTTCGTATAAAGTATCAGATTTAGATGTTTCTGACAGCTTTTATGTTTTGCTTTGAGTATTTACCGACATTTTATCATGTAAAATTTTGCAAGCAAATAGTAAAAATTTAACATTAAATTCATGTCACCTTTTGAATTGAGTATGGTGTAAGTATAGTTGATATTTTATTTATTTGATAGTTGATATTTTATTTTTATTTATAACATTGTTGAATGAAACTTTAATGCAAGGAATGTAGTATAAATACAAGTGAATGTAACTGTAAAAATAAGGTAAGCAGATTTTAGTTGTACATATTTCATTCTTGTTTTTATTTGATTTTACACATTTTTAAACAATTTGTCGTTTACTTTTTTGTAGTCGAAGATATCGATAGCTTAATAGTTAAAAGCAACTTCGGCAAGAACTGCATGGCTGACCAAAAATGAGTTACCTCGAGGTCCTCCAAGATACGTTAAGGTTTTTTCTTAACTGTGTCGATAGCCGTTAACACTATTCATTTTATTATAAAACGAAGACTAACTTTAGTACCACGTATAAAACATTATCCGATTTAAATAAATCAACAAGTATCAATATCACGTTTCCTCTTCTCTCATTGACAATTTGATTTAGGTGTCCAACGGCTTATATTAAGACAATATAGTAATAATAAACATTTATTTACTCTTCACAATAGGTTTTTTAGTAAAATTAAAAATAAGGAATTACAATTTATCAAGTATATTCTTACTGTGAAGAGCTGGTGCCTGAAATAGGTCTTTTTACAAAACGCGTTACACAGCGCTCCTACTCCGTGGATATTGATACTCTAGTTTATCACCTAATCTTGAGTATCATGTGATAATTAAACAATGGTTTAACCTATAAAAATCAATAGAATGTAAAATATATTTTTTTCCCACCCTCATACCTTAAAAATATCTACACTTAAACTACCTGTAATACAGATGATTCAAACAAAAGTTAACGCTGTTGCAGTTACACATAAATAATATTATTCCTTGACTAAAATTCGTGTTCAGAGTAATTGCTTAAGTTTAGTCAACACTTAGCCGTACTTAAATTAGCAGTACTAGAGTAGTCACAAAATAGTGATGCGTGATTGATTGGTGATGAAGTATGTGAGTAAGGTGAAAAAACTTATTTTATTTAGCATTTCGTTTATTTTGTATAAACAACACGATTTATTACACTATTTTAGAACAATATGTTGTCCGATGGGAGTGCAATTTAAAAACTGATTTTATTCCATATTATTATTGCGTTCAAGACACGGTTTCCTATTGCATGACGACAATGCGATAGGAAACGTCTATGTTGTGTTTTTTATTCTAAATGGAACTAATAGAAATTATATTATAACAGTACGTAACGATAGGTGTTTGATTACATCAATAGGAAAAGCTTGACCCCACAAGCGGGAAAATTAATAGTCTTTAATAATGAATATTCGAGCCGCTTCTAAAAGCCATTTTAAATAAGGATGCCAACAATTTGTACTTTAGTTTTCATACTTTCAAATAACCATTGCATTGAACATTTCAGAACGTATAAAATATCAAATATGTTGACTTCCGAGCTAGTCAAATAGAAATAGCAATATTTATGTGCAAGAATGTGGTCCAAATGTAAACATTTTGTATGTCGACTTTCTATCCCGAAAGTCAATAATAAAAATCTTCTTGGTAATAGCACATCAAAATAAAATTCCTATATTCATTGGCTTTAAACCTATACCATCTTATTATAAGACGAGGACTAAATTTAAATCTGTTTAAACTATTGGTTTAAAACCTAAAGCAAATTGACAGCGATACAAAAGAAAACGTTAACTTGAGATATGTTGACTTGTTTTGGTCGGATAATAGCATACATTTGGTATAAAAATAAGCCTTCGTTTTATGATAAGACGGTAACATTTACTAAATAGAATTTGATCATAAACCTCTTATAAAAGCAACAGCAAAATTTTTCAGTTTATTAGTTTCATTGAAATATTATTTATTTCGCACTTACAATTGGGATGACGACTAATTTTTGTTTGATCGTCTGTCTGGTAGATTGTCAAAAAAAAAATAAACACGAATGTTTTATTGTTTTCATAATCATTAAATTACGGGGATACATTCTAAAAAAATACGTATCTAATATTTTTCTGTTATCTGACTGACGAACTAAATAGTTTTTTTTATCCAGTCGTCATCCCTATTCCTAGGGAGATATCTAAGAGGAAAAAGTTTATTAAATCTTTATCCTGGCTGTAGGTAGGTATGCGTCAAGTTTAAAAAAAATCCATTATGACATTTTTATATGAAGAGTTTAAATATAACACAATCTTCATCATCATCATCACCCTTTTTACGTCCCCACTGCAGGGGCTCGGACCTTTCTTATGGATGGTTAAGGAGGATGGACCATAACCCTCCACGCTGGCCCAATGCGGATTAGAGGATTTTGTGGAGGAACAGCTTAATGTGCCTTCCAAAGCACGAAGTAGCTCGAGATAATATTTTTTTGGTCACCTATCTCGTGACTGTCCCTTGCGAAAGTTCCTTAGTAAGAACGATCGCGGATCATGGCGATTATCTACTTCGCCATCGAGCGCTACAATATTACTTATAAGAAACTATTATAGAACTAAGAATTACTGCTAACGGATTAGAATTACATTTTAACCGTACTTGTTTTCATTACAAACAGAACTTCGTGTTTCACCAAATCTGTGTGGGTAGATTTAGTGTCAGCGGTTAAGGAAGTGGACTGAAGCTACGTTATTCAGCACGATAAAGTCTAGACATAAATCGTTGTAACTTACCGTCTAAGTTAGATATAAGCTGAGTTACAATGTTTGCGAACTAACCAAGTATCGTATTTTTAACTGTATTATTTAGAGCTGCTGCTTTTGTATTTCTACTCTAAACTATAAAGAGGAGTTATAATTTAGGCAAGTATATAATTTTTCCATATGAAATCTTTAAACTTTTTATTATAATAGGATAAGTTAATAAAAAAATTGAAAAGTTACCTCTATATGAAATTGCTGTTTCCTTACTATTCTTATTATAGCTTGTACAAATTAATATTTTATAAGTAGTAACTTCAGACGTCCAGTTCCATGACCTTTGAAATACAAGGCAAGACGTTAAAGTGCGAAATTATGGACAAATAAAACTTTTTCGTTTACTCTAATTGGTTCCATTTTTAAACGCTTGGTAAGATAGAAGTGTAGAAAATCATTTGACTTTAATTATAATTTACCACAAAATCAATTTACTATCAACCGAAGCAATAGAAAGCATCATCAATTAGCCTTCAATATTTTTTAACAAGTAATCGAAGTTCGTTAATGGTGAATCTCATAATACCTCAGAAAATAGCACAATAATATCCCGCTAACATTTGATGCTGAATATATCAAAAATTAAATGCCTAAGCAATCTTTATTTCAAATACATTTAAAATTGACATACAGCCAGTTGCACAAACGTACATTAAAGTTTTCATTAGTTTAACACGACATTACCCATACAAATTTGACATTCATTAGAGCTTAAAGACGTCATTAAACGTTAATAAACGTTTGTGCAACTAAGCGATAGCTGTATAAAAACTTGATCAGTCACCCATCTAAAAATCAAACTTTTATTTGTGGTTCAGTTGTACTCATTTGTGATATCATGTAACGACTATTATGTAAAGACCACCTGACCTGAACAAAATGACCTTGGATTCAATTATCTCTCACCTTGAAGTTTATCATTTCTATTTTAAGTAATTTAGCTTTATCTCCGCTCTTTATTTTAATAATTTTCGTCGGCGAGCGGCCATTATAGGGTTGTCTCACATCTTTCTAAAGATGTGTAAGTTCATAATTACCATCACCACTACTGCTTGATATTAACATAGATATTATACCGATCAAGAAAATAAGCTCACAGAAATAACCCACTCATCGTATGCGAGACCATGCGGAGCGCGGGTTATTTTTATTTCAATATTTATTTTCCATTTCAATGTAAGTAGGTCAATAAACACCAATGAATATTACTTAATAAGGAAAATGAGAGGATGCTATAACCCGCCCTTCAATCCTATTGTAGATGACAACAACGCTGATATTCCCTAAAAGTACAGAACGAGAAAATAGGAAAGAGGCAATTAAAAATTAAGACATAAGGTCGCCAATTGTCACATAATTTTGTAAAACTGATTTAAATTTTTATATATAAATGTAATGTTAACAATAAAGAATGTTCCTATTCCTTAACGGTATAATGTAACCAAACTTCAGTTAATGCATATCACTTTTTATATTTCTGTTTACTGTTTTCTCGCGACTTTGCCCGCATAAATCCTATATCACCCGCGTATAATGTAGCTTCCATTAGGTGATAGAATTTTTAAAATAGTACCAGTAGTACCTATAGGAGCCTATTCCATGCAAATAAATTAATAAAATTTTCTACTTTATATTATTAGTATAGGTAAGTTCACAGTGTAAGCAACACCCAAAGTTATGTTCAAGCACAATAATGATAAACTGTCCTATGCCATTTACATATTTTATTGGAAGCTCAGTGAAACTGTAATTTGCATATAACTAGCTATAATTTAAATTTGGGCCTTGCGCCAGCTCTTACTAAGCACTTTCGTACCGGTCCTACGATCACATTAACGTAACCTAATTTCAATATCATTTCTGCTGAAAGTTTTATGACGTCATTTGCCGTTAATTTGCCCAATCAAATCGTTCCATGACGTCCCATAATATTTCGACATCGAACGTTGTTTAACTATTAACTACCAAATTATTTTTATAGCATTTTTACGTTAAACTTTCAAGGAAGGGTTTTATAATACTTGCTTTACTATATTGCATTATAGTTCTTACGTGGTAGTGACGTGGGGGGCAGTCGCACATCTACTTACGACGGAAGAACCCAGAAAGTTGACACAATGTTTAATATAATGTAGATTATATTATTATTATAATAATCCTCCTCTATGAAAACTGCTTTAATTCAATAAATCATAAAAATCAAACGCATTTTATATCGGAATGAAAAAGTTTGTATTTTCATTGCGTATTTTGTACAACCCTAGCAGTAACCACTGGCCTTTTTCCGTCGAGATTTGACTTTCTCATTGAACATTTGAAGTGGCTTTTAAAAATTTTAGGGAACAAAAATTTTCTTTTGCGAATGACCAAGTTCGTTAACCTATTTTTTTTTTAATTACACCTTTATCTTTAGAGAAAATATTAAGGAAGAATTTTTTCTTCGATTAAGGCAGTTTGAAACTTTTACATGAATTCATCTGGATTGCTTTTAATCAAAGTTACGGACAGTTAATTTACATTGTCTTTAAAGACAAACACTAGCTCCCTTTTATAGAATATCTGAGACAATGAAGATACCATAACTCCCAAACCCGAGACAATATAGTAATATATTTTCTACATTGACTGACTGGGAATCAAAATCAAAACTTATTTATTTAGTTTAGGCTTTTACGGTGCACTTGTGAAAGTCGAAAACTACGCCATCGGTTCGCAAAACTAGATCTAACTAGGTGGGAGATCTTGTACTGAGAAGAACCGGCAAGAAACTCAGCAAGGGCTGTTTTTTTCTCCCTGTTTTATTTCACACAGAAAAGTCTTATTGAAAAGTGACTTCATTAGAATATGAAGTCATTTTCCATTATGAAATGAAATGAAAATGAAAATATCTTTATTCAAGTAGGCTATTACAAGCACTTTTTAATCGTACAAAAAAAAATTGTTACCCCTACTACTTGTTCAGGACGTCTTTTAGCGGACAAGAAGAACAAGTGAAAGAAACTTACCAGCTTTTTATCATAAGACATTTACATAAATCATGTCATAAAAAAAATAACACATATATTGAACAATAATAAATACAACTTTCAAAGTCTGTAGGACATAGGTTGAACATATAATTAGTCTTTATAGAACAAAGCGAAGGCTATTAATTCCATGCATTACGATCCTTAAAATAATCATCAATTTTATAATAGCCTTTACTCATAAGTATATTCTTTACATGAATTTGAAATTTATTTATGGGTAGGTCAATTACATTTTATGGAACTTTATTGAACATAGCAATACATTTACCCAGAAATAATCCTCTGGTTTTTTGAAGTCTGAAGCTTGGAACGGCAAGTTTATTTTTATTTCTTGTGTTAAGATTATGAACACTACTTTTTTTTGTGAAGGAATCGTAATGTTTTCTTGTGTACATAATATTCTCATAGATGTATTGAGACGCAACAGTCAAAATATTTATTTCTTTAAATATTTCTCTGAGAGATTCCCTAGACCGTAAATTATATATAGCACGGACAACACTCTTTTGTAGAATAAAAATATCCTGAATGCTAGCCGCAGAACCCCACAACAATATACCATACGTTATTACACTATGAAAATAACTAAAATATACCAATCTTGCCGTTTCAACATTTGTCAAGAGTCTTATTTTCTTAACAGCAAAAGCTGCAGAACTTAGTCTACTTGACAAGCTATCAATATGAGGATCCCATTGCAGATTACAATATTAGAAAGTAAATACAATAAAGTTAAAATATCAAACACCATGCCTTTTTGTCATTTAGATATTCCTTAACGGTATAATATCCTTTACTTAGTAGACAATTTTTAATATGACTTTGAAAATGATTTATTGGCAAATCTAATACATCGCTGGGATCTTGTTAAAGTATTGTATACCTTGACCCATGAAAGAACCTAATACCTTCTGTAACCTGTAAGAAAGCATTACTAACTTGTTTTTATTTCTAGTATTAAGTTTGTGTACATCACTATGTTTGGTATACACATTAATATTGTTCCGGACAAAAAGTATACAACTATATATAAATTGAGATGCAACCGTCAATATTCCAATTTGTTTTAATTTCTCTCTAAGAAATATTCGCGAGCTCAACTAATAAATAGCTCTTATTGCCCTTTTTGTAAAAGATATATAGACTGAATATCGGCTGCCGTTCCCCACAATATAATGCCATAGGATATGATACTGTGAAAATAACAAAAGTACACTGTCCGGGCAGTTTCTATATCGGTAATTTGTCTTATTTTTCGTATGGCATATGCAGTCGAGCTGAGTTTACCAGCTAATATAGAAATATGCGGGTTCCATTGCAGTTTTGAATCTAGTGTTATGCCCAAAAATTTTTTTGAACTTACTAACTCTAAATGTTCGTTTTTGAGTTTCATTTCAGTTGGTTCTACTTTTACGTTAGGTAAAGTGAATTTTATAACTGTGAACCAAGATAACACTCGTGAGAGAACATTGTTTACATCGTCAAAATTATATTTGTTTCTGTCGATGTTAAATATCAATGAAGTGTCATCTGCAAACAACACGATCTCACATAGGTTTTTAACAAAAAATGGTAAATCATTTATATTTATTAAAAATAGAAATGGGCCTAAGATAATACCTTGGGAACGCCTATTTTTACATGAGACCCCGAAGACTTCGCACCGTTTATATCTACCGTTTGTGTCCGTACCGTTTGAATCGAACCCAGACCCCAGCGATGGTGACAGCGGCGTGCAAAATGGATTCTATAATTATTACTATAATTGCTTTTATTATATGTGATCAATTTCGCATTCACAATGATATAATGAAAAATATTCTTGTTAAAGAACTTTTTTCATTAAGAATATTAAAATTTCGTGATATTTTTTTCTTATAAGAAAATTAATAGCATAAATTTTCTATAAAATTAATTGAAGTTCTCAGGGAATCCTTTTGATACCCTTACATTATCTAAGGCCGCCATTTTGAGTGGACCGCCTATTCGTTTGAGTATAACTGCTTCAAAATTCACTTGCAAGATTAGGCGAAAATACCTACTTAAAGTTAAAATAAAATCTTATAAAAATGTAGAATGAACATGTTTCAAAATGCGAATATCGTTAATAAAACCAATTATGGTACGAACAAAACTTCAACCAAACCCCTTTTCTAATTCTATGTTATGCCGAAAGTGCTTAAAACGCATTACCAACACTAGAGACGAGTAATAAATATCGTTACGTTTACATTGCTGTTCGAATATAACATTGTTCTTCTAGAATGTTTAAGTATCAAGTAATGCATAAACATTTTATATTTTATCTCATGCTTGTTTCAGCTTCGATGTAAACGTTTAGGTCTGTGGCATATCAGAGTAACGTTCGTGACCAAATTCTATTAAGCCAATTTATGGAGTACGGTTAGATAATTTAATATGTCACAAATTCCTTCCTTTTCTAACAAGATTATAATATTACCATAATATAGCAGAAACATTTAATTATTTTTAAAGTACTGTACATTGTACTAAACAATACAGGTCAAAAGGACCGTTGATTTTGTCTAGTGCAGAAGTTGCTATAGTCAAGGTTCGCTTGATCCTTTTTATAATGGCTGTGTTTCATAAAATTAAAATGTTTTGTTAACTGAAATTCATTAATAAGAAACAAAGAATGGAAGGCATTGATTACTTCTGTAGTGTTCATTTATGACCCGACACGGTGCCGAGAGAGATTTATTACAATACTTTATTCTAAACTTACGAGGAAAATATAAGGATGTGGATCGAAGATACGAAGCCTAACGAATAAAAAATTAGGTTTGATAGAAATAATTTATTTTTATAACTTTATACTTTAATACATATAGTCACTTAACTTTATATTAACTTTATAAAATGTTTGTTTAGTTGTTGTATTGTTACATTAGTATTAGTCGATCTCTTTCGAACAAATTTCATTGTAGTCCGTAAACAGTCAGTAACTGATTAGTCTTCGATACATTGTATGTGAATAGGAGTATAAGGAATACTGCGACAGTTCGCTTGCACTATCGGAAATACGTTTCCATTGTGTCTTTTATTTAAAGGTACTTTTATGAAGAGATAAAGTTTCTAACTTTGTTAATCTTCAGAAATCCTGATCTGATCATGAAAATTCTTTCGCACGTACGAAAAAAGCAAGTCAGTTACATACTTAAGAGGTGATGGAAAGCCAAAAGACCGTCCCTTGCCTGGCGTGATAGATAATAAAATATTCCTCCAAAAACTAGTTTTAATTATTTAATTACAAACTAAATCGATTATTGTAAAAGTGCGTCATGCTTTCGGATAAAAAGAAACTCACATATATATATAATCATTGTATAAAAAAGGATATATAATAAAATATATAATTTCAACCATAAATGGAAGAATTTTAGGGGTAACTTTGCGACTTATTGGTGCTTTACTTTGATAGCTGAATCAGGACTTCAGTTACGCGGTAGAGCCGCAGGCACATGTGAGAGACATTCGACTTGGAAGCTCAGAACTAATCAAAAGCTCGGAAATCGGTATCACTGTTGATACTTGTCATGACATAGACATATGTCTTTATGAAAAAGATTACTTAAATATGTGCATGGAGCACATATTTAATTTTAATTTGAATAAAATTTTTCCCGGAAGAATTTACCACGTTGACACGTAAATTGCAAAAATCGATTAAAGAAGCGACAGTAACACACCCGAAGAACCGGTCTAGGTTCGAAAAGAAAGCAAGAAATAAGCTTTATTTGTATTCTTAATAAAAAATGCTAAAAAAAACCACTTTGATTTTGGTACTCTGAGCTAGGATTTGAACCGACGACCTTTCGCAATCCGGGCGACTGCTCTCACCACTGAGCTACCCTAAACCTAACAGGACAGATGAATTTTTCAAGCCCTTGTTACTTTTTCGCGACTACAGGCACCCAAACAACCGAAAGTAATTTTTTTTACAATTATTTTAAACTTTCGATAAAGATAATGATTTCAATAATGGTACTCTGAGATGTGAAAGTCGTGGGTTCAAGCCCCATCACATATTACTAGGACCAAAATGGAATTTTAAGCAATTTTAATATTATGAAAGCAAAATTCATCAAATATAATAGTTTATTTATTGCAAAAAAATTGGAACAAAATAAATATAAAATGTTTGTTTAAGTAATATGAAAAGATATTATTAGATATTGCGATAGGTACCATTTGAGTACTTACCCTGACTACTCAGTTTACAAGCTGAAAAATATTATTATAATATCATTAATATGTTATTCCATAATGGTTATGTTTATTATAATTATTGATTTATTATAGACAATTTAATAATATTAAATGCTGATGAAATAACATTCAAAAAATATTTTTTATGGATTCTCCAATAGTTTAAAATTAAAATAGGAATAATCAAAAATACATAAATAGGTTTGCATGTGTCGTTGGAGAATGATGACACACCCGCGCCACCGGTCTTGCAGACCAGCCATCCTACGTCCCCAAATGAATCATTCTGGTACCTGTCTTGGAAGTCAGTCATCCCAGTTTTTACCAATATATAGAGTGAGTCAAGAATAAGGTTTATATATGAAATAGAGGACCACGTGACCAAAGCCGCTGGAGGATATTTAAAGCCTCATATAAAGCAGCTAACTGTGGTAAACCACATGTATTTGTAAACTTCATTACATTATAATATTCAAGTACACTCAAGTCGATGCTCAGGCATAACAAACCATTAATGATGACAAACTCCAAATGCCAAATGTCCACTCTTAACGTCCAATATAAAGAGAGCCGTGGAACTCTAATAAAAGTACTACGGAACGCATTAGTTTCAGTAGACGGCTCCTCCGCTCTGCAGAGAAATACCCCGGAAAAATATAATGAAATCACCCGCTCTAATCTCACGCTTGTGTTGGACAGATAATGATGTCGCTAGAGCAGACGAGGTTTCTTCGAGTCATAAGAGGATGCGATTAATGTAAATCTAATATATTTAGTGGAGACATATATTTTATCTTGAAAACCAGCAAATAGAGGGATGAAAATGAGAGTGAGAGTTTATTTAAGGAATTAAAACGTTACATTAGTAACTATTGTTTACTATTCAAATTGTCATTGTAATTATATCAATGTCATGATATGAATAGATATCAAAATTGGTTATTTAATTATTTAAGCTGTTGACACAGAACTAAATAGTCTTATTAATGAATATTGTTTGTAAGTTTGGATGTTCGCTACTTCTTCACGCGAAAGTCACTGAACGGATTTTAATGGGATTTGGTTAACATATAAGTTCCGCTAAACAGTTCCCTCGGGCAAAGGTGCTAACGGAAAGCTATATTGGAGTTTTAAAGTAAAATGTTTTTATTACAGAAATGCACTCTACCGCTTTTGCATTAGATCATAACCACCCGTTCCGAACAAAAGTCGTTTGGGAAGGGATCTCAGTAATATCATTTTGTTGATTATGACCTTTTCTGGTTTTGTTGGTTGACAATAGTAAAACCTCGTAGCCATGATCCACCGACTGAGACTATTTATTTTTATTTTATAGTATTATTAATAAATAAAAAATAAATAAATAAATTTATAGAATTATGATACATAAAATTATAATTATTATATAGCTTTGTATTTACCAGGTTTATTTAACTGTATGGGTTTGAATGCTTGGGTAGATTGCCTGAATATTGATGAAAATACGCTCTGAAAAAGATTTTTCAGTCCTGTTAGGTTCTGGGTAACTTAGTGGTGAGAACCGTCACCCAGATTACGAAAGGTCGAAAGTTGTTTCAGAGTACCAGCGATAACGTGGATTTATTAAGTATTTTTAATTAAGAATAATTTCCATTATAGCATTGTCAGTGCAAAATCGATGAAATATAACAATACAAAGCTATTTGTTCATTTTTAAGCTTATTAAAATCCAAATATTTAAAAATAATTAGTAATATTAGTCATTTTACCTTCAAATTTGAAACAGATAAGTACTATATTTAATATTAATTATTAATTAACAATGTTTGAATAAAAGGTCTTATAAATTATAACTAATGACTTTTTATAAAATGATGAATTAGTCATTTAATCATATTAGAAACAACATATACCTTACACTGCCAGTGCAGTAAATACTTACAAAAAATTGTTTTTCTCACTAATTTAGTCGACTATTGATAGTAGGTAGATAAACGATAAAACCTTATAAAACTATCTAAAGCGAACATATCTATAAACAAATCATTACGAATATTTTAAGCACATCAAGCTGATAGCAGAAGATCATCAGTGTCGCAGTCAGTCTAGAACTTTACTTCGAGCACAGCACATCACATCATAGGGATTGAATCAAATGAAACCTACAGGATTAAAGCTGGTAGCAGAAGATCATCAGTGTTGCCATCAGTCTAGAACTTGACTTCGAGCACAGCACATCATAGGGATTGAATCAAATGAAACCTACAGGATCAATCAAAAGATAATAAAGGTTTTAATTTCATCGAAGCTTTATGCTGAGACGCTTTATTCAACGTCGAGTTCGAAGCTCAAAATCAAAATCGAGTCAAACGATAGGAATTCTCTTTACACATGGCAAATTATTATTTTTACTTTAGCGCAATCGATATGATTCAGTGAGCGTTTAACTTTAATAAAAAAATGTATCATATATTTTACTTTAGAAATTCATTTTTAGTGAATTAATAACATCGTAATATCAGTAAAAATTAAAAGTGAAATAGCAGTTGAAAATGTGTCTCAACTGTATTCATTTGAGACTCCTCTATAAAGGAAGTCTTACATAGATGTAAAGCTTTGAACGTCGTCCTCATCATATCGTTTTTAATATCCTATCGTATAATAACGTATAAAATTAAAATGAATATTTATTTTATGATTTTTATGCAATGTAAATTTTCACATGCTGTAATATTAATGTGAACGTTTTATTGTTTCTACCTTAAAAGTAACAGAATAATGTAAAATAATGTATTTAAAGATTGGAATGGGCCTTGAGATTGAATTTATAACGTATTAATTTTTTTATTTGGTTTTTAAAAGATTTAAACTAGGTGAAACAGAACCCGCCATAGTGTGATATAATACATACAGTTTACGAAAAAGGTTTTAGTATACTTTTTTCGTTTGTTACGGTATTTTTATTAATAATAATGACTTTACAATAAGCTGTTATTTATTTAACTATGAATAAATATGATGAAGAGATATAAGTAATAATAAAGTCAAACGTCTGTTTGATGAAGTGGTCAATAGACCAATATTGTATTTGTCTTCCTTTGTACGCCGTGATCAAACACGTGATCTGTGTTGTTCTAGAACAAACAGAATATCGTGTTTGCGTATTAGGTACCTGGTTAGTTAGCTAATTAGTGTTAGTTTGTTATACATGCGGTGATACATTTAGTGCTACTGCTAACGGAACGGTTAGTATATTCTGACAGTTATTTTTCATAAATTATTTATTATGTGTTCCGGAATACTCCGGAAAACCGAAAAAAATGCTGGTGGCATTATCTATTCATATATAAAAGGGAGATGTCCTGACATACTGAATGACACACAACGCACAGCCTTAACCGCTGGTTGTAGAGACTTGAAAATTGGTGGTTACATTCGTCTTATTACGTAGAGGTGTACTACATAATATTTAATGAAAATGAAATGAAAATGTTTTATTCAAGAAAGCTTATTACAAGCACTTTTGAATAGCCCAAAAATATTTTTTCCCCTACCACTTGTTCAGGACGTCTTTTGGCTGACAAGAAGAACAAGCGAAAGAAACTTACCAGCTTTTTATCATAAGACATTAACATAAATCATGTCATTACCAAAATAATACATATATTGAACAATAATAAATACAAGTTTCAAAGTCTGTATGACATAATTTGGTACATACCTATTGTTGAGGATCATCAGCTGAACCGACCTATTTTTATACGTTGTCTTTGTTTTTATAGTTTTTTTTATGTATATTTGATTTTTATTCAATTTTGTTTTGGTATTGACATATGGTTTTTGTTTGATTGTCAACGTGCTTTGGCGAGTATATTCGTTTTGTGGACAATATAGTTTTGAGAAGATACGCTGTTTATTTTCGCTCTCGTGCCCACATCATTCCTCGTCACCCTCTTCGTCGATAACACCTATAATTAATCGTTATAGAACAGAGCGAAGGCTATTAATTCCATGCATTATGGTCCTTAAAATAATCATCAACTTTATTATAGCCTTTACTCATAAGTATATTCTTTACATGAATTTGAAATTTATTTATGGGTAGGTCAATTACATTTTGTGGAACTTTATTGAACATAGCAATACATTTACCCAGAAATGATCCTCTGGTTTTTTGAAGTCTGAAATAAGAATTTTAGCTTCACTAGGTATACTAAATGTCATTTATTTTTAACTGAATAACCGCTTTTTTCAAAAAATTTTGCTTAGTTTTCAGTTTTCGATTAAGGTTTGTGTAAACTTTATATTTGTGTTTTATTTTATTTGTATATTAAATTGAATAAACAGCTTTAAAGTTTTAAAAGATAAAGTACTGAAACATATTGGACTTAAGTCGGTTAATTACATGTATAGCTGTTGCTGTACCATAAATAAATTTAGGTTTTTTTATGTAGTCGTTGATGTTGTAGTCTTTGAAGTTGTACATTAAAGAAAGAATCATGTCCACTTTCCATACATTGATTGACCTGTCACTCGTTTCCTTTTATAGGTCGCGTCTACTTACAAATGGTGTTATTTTAAATTGGTCTTTGTTTATAATAGAATTTTAATAAATAATCTTTTCATTTAAAGCCCAGGGAAAAGTGTTATTTGTAAGTGATATTGAGATTATAGCAACTTTCAAAACTCGAGATAAATGCGAATCTTTGTTATATTTAATGGCATTTATTGATTTTAAAATTGATAATATTTTTGATTTTCACATCTCACGCAGCTTTAAAGCCTTATTCTAATGAAATATCGTCCAAAAAAGATGCTGTTGTGTTTTTTCTTTGATCACCCATTCTATGATCGGCCCATGATATTGGGAAATTTGCATGAAAATAGTATCGCAGACCGAGTGTACTAACCACATATTGATCGAAATATTATATATTAACATTCTTTTTTTTCATTACTTCACTTACACATCTTTCTACTTCATCACCTCAATTAAACTCGAAAGAAGCAGCTGTGAGTTTAGAAGTCAATTAAGCAATTGTAATTTATAATGTTCTTAGTCTATTTATTTTGGTAAATGTCTGCTAATCTCTTATTAAATGATATAACGAGGGACTAGGATAATCATTTAATTATTCCATATTAAAAATTATACATGCAAAAGTAGGTCCGTATACGCTCTTATGCCTAAGCCAGTAAACAGAATTGACTTGAGGACATAGAATAAAGGTTGCTTTTATCGTGATTAAAAGGTTGACATGGGGAATTAGAGTTTGTATAGAAGAGATAAAATCATGAAACTTTATATTTTGATATTTTATACGAAATATTAAATAATCATTTGTTTTTAGAAACGCTGTTCAATGTGACTTAACACGCGAACAAAGTCTCGCACAAATACTGATAGAACTATAAACTTAATCCAATATGACTTTCTGTGAGTTTACTGTGAAGGTTCATGATTCACGCAATCAATTTGCTTCCATATTTGTTTGAGTTTCTTATTAAAATACCAAAATGGTGGTGATTTAGAATGACGAACAAGTGTCGTCAGTTCTCATATCTCTCCTAGTATTCATCTGCGGCAGCCCTCTCTATCCGATCTATTCGGTGAAAGTGAGGGTACATTCATGCCAAAATTCTTGCGTTAGCAGCCGAAGTGAATGGATGTGTCAAAAGTAAAGAAAAGATAAATGTAATAATTGTTAGCAGGTGTTAATGTAAAAGTCTTAAGTTCAGAGGTCTGAGTAATTTCTGAGATATCCGATAATATAAACGATAATCAAGGAAATTTCATGAAAACATTTGATGAGTACCTATTTCACGACAAAGACAATAATAAATAACCATCTTTAACGATAAGAAGCAAGAAATATATAATAAAAAAAAATCTATTAAACCGAAACTGCGAGATTTGATTAAGGAACGAATATAAGGAGTTCTTTGTGCTAGTATTGCCATAACCGAAATTTTCCACCAACTGATTGGCTTATTGTGTCTACACAAATCGCTAAGTTGCAGATATACAAGAAAAAAAAAAAATTAAACCAAAAAATTCACTCCTGAACTTTAACGCAATAAATTCTTATTTCCCTCACCGAATCTACCTAAATGTATCGTTAAAAATATTTTTGGGCTTATTGCAGAGATTGTCAAACTAGGGGTATAATAAAACAAGGCTTATAGCTAAATGGGACATTTTCAGGTCGTTCACGGGAGTTTTTATGGCGATTTTATGGTATGATGCTACTAGACGGATTTATTAGGCTGAAACCTCTAAAAAGTTAAAGGCTGTTCCAGATTATAGATTTTCTTCTCGTTATTAAAATCCTTATAAGAATCCATTATTCTAGCAAGTAAAGACAGAGGTTAAGCTGCTTCACAAATCACAGGTTTTATGTATGCGATAGGCTCTAAAGTTAATGTAACATCCTACATAAACCATTCATAATTTATATATTTATAAACATTCTTATTCGTGAATTCTTTAAAAAAAACACTACATCTGATCACAAAATACAATGGCTATTGCTTAATTAATTTAAAATCAGTCTAAAGAGGGTGCACACAACCTCATTCACTAACTTTCAAGGGATTTTGTAAAAAACATAGTCTCCAAACGAGCCATGAAAAAACTACTGATTCAACTCTTTAATGTAATATAGTGGTAAATATATCAATTTATTTTAAATTAATTACTTTCAAACCATTACAATTAGTTACATACAATCCTTAACACATAATAAATATTTATCATTTTTTCCTATGTTTATGTTTTTTCTAGATGAATCTCAGGGGCAACTAAGTATTTTTTTCTTTTAGAAATTGATAAGTCGGTTATGATAATGATAAAATATCGCTTTCACGATAATAATTGGCAAGTAGAAATAGGTAGTATTAAAAATTCTCAAGAAGTAGAAAAATTATAAATCTTTTTGATGCGAATAGAAAATTCTAGTATAAAGATATTTTTTTTTTTTGTAAAATGCTTAAAAAATAATTTAGAAATACAGTAACATTTCCTCAATCAGTATGTAGAAAATTTTAATGAAAAGGGTGAAGCTATACAAACTTATTATATCGCTAAAATGTAACAAAAACTTATAGTAGGACGTGCAAGAATACTTACTAAACATCTCGTGTAAGGTTGCAAAGATGTCTGCGGAGAGCGCAAAAGTAGGCCGCTGAGGCACTGGCTATAAAAACCTAAGAGCTAACCACGGAATTATAGGATGGCGTACAACAGAGGAACTCTATGGCGCAGCGATTAAAAGATTCCTTCATTAGTAGGATACAGTTGGAAAGGACAGCTTACCGAAAATTTGCTCTATTTACATTACAACAACTGACTGAACTTCACAGCTGTTATATAATTCGATTTTTTTAATAAACAATTAAATTTACAACTGTTTCATAAAACTGTAGACCTGAGACTGGAATCGATTGACGTATGACATTTGATTTCAACTTTTTTATATTCGGTAGATCAATTAACCTAACCTTCACGATACTTTTAAATATAAAAGTATCGTGAAGGTTAGGTTAGGTTAGTTTAGTTACGGGCGATAACAAACTCTTACTTCACAAAATAACTAAACGCAAAAGGAGATATTGTTAAACCTATTCGGTTTTCAATTTGAACGTACTGCCAGTGTATCAGTCATATATTAAAATTTTATATTTTAAATAGTGTGACATCTGGCGGATATCTTTCCAACTTTTAAACTATGCTAAACTATATATTTGAAAAGCCAAACTCTGTTAATAATAAATAAATAAGTAGTTAGCACACACTACCAAGCGAAACAGGCGCAAGCACACGTAAACCCATTTTGAATGTCGAAATTTTAACCATTTAAGAACATTTGTGAAGAAAAAAAAAATATTATAGTCTATTTCGCTCGTTTGTATGTATATTTCCGTCTAGTTATTTTGTGCTTACATTCTAGACTAGCGCGATGTGCTATTACCAATTCTCGCTGTGTGACTTGATTAAATTTACAAGTTCCTTTTAAGTTCCATAAACAATGGTTTACGATTAATATCACAGCTTACATTATGATTAAAAATATCAAATTATTGAAATGGTAGCCTTAATTTGACATAATAAAATTTAATCTATTTTGATTAAATTTGGTACGTTTTTATTCATCGCGATCCATGATTTCAAATAAAGACTACCTTTTATGCCCTCAAAAAATTCTTTAGAGATAGCAATTTCATAATCCAAAGGATGAAGTTGGAGAGAATCTAGTGAATTAACATTTTTTATTATTTCTAACTCAAACAAGGCGCTATTATTCAATTTCCTGTTATAGTTTGTGGAACCAGAGGGCTGTCTGTATCACACCCTTGGGAATTAAGCGAGAAAATTTTATTTATTTACTGTAGTAGGTTTATTGCTCTGCCCGATGGATATTACCTAAGCAGGGTTAACCGTGCGTTCTGTATTAGTCACTGGAATACAACAGATTTATTGGTGCCTGCAGTATTTTCTATGAAACATACCCTCGTTTGCATTAGTCAACATCTACGACGCATATGTCGCGAAACATGCGATTTCCGAACTAAATATTATTTATTTTATGTTGGTAACACTAACTAAAATCATCATAACTTTGACATAAATTATGGCGGGTAAAAAAAAGACATTAATTATTTTGACAATGAACAATAAGGTCAGTGTTGATCTTTTATTCATTTCATTTTCATTTTATATGTAAAAATTAATTTATTTACTTGACATTGGCAGAATTGTGCGAAATGCGCAGATAAGCCATTAATTAAAAAGAAGAAGCAGGTCAGTGTTATAATGATGAAATATATAAGAGTTTGAGTTATGAGGAGACATGTGAATGTTAAAGTAAAGAAACCATCAGGCCTAAGAACAGTAAAGACTGCTGAGTGGGTTAGTTAAACATGTATTATAAAGTGTATTGTATAATTGTGTGAAGAGGTAATGGATTGAGAGATATAAAGATGAGTGATGATAAGAGTAATTGTGGAAATTCTGGAGGTCGAGGTGGTCTATGGGGAAGGCAGGAGAACCAGTAAGGGCTATCTATCTTGATGGAGGAATCAATTGTCATGAAAGCGACTCCTGGGTAGACATATGCTGTCGCCTAGAAATTTTAACTTTATTTTTGTGTATTCCACGATGTTAATGAGCATCTGATCTCACAATGCATGTCCTAACGTATGTACGTATTAGTCGCAATGACATCCCTTAGAATTCAGGCATAAGTACATAATATTAATAATATACTTCGCGACAGCATACATTGATTGATATGAAATTAGTTTAGTTTATTTTTTTAACAATTATCTTTTATATCTATTTTATTTGGAAACTATAACCAAACAGTTTTAAATTTGGTGTGAAAGCGACTTCGCCTAAAAATTAATAAAATATATCACTTATAAACGAACCACGTCTAAAATCAATGACGATTTCAAAGCCTTTTTTAGCTGACTAGGTATTGAGAAGATGGATAGTTAATTCAGTTTTATATTTACCGTTTTTAAAGAAACTCTTTATTACATTTACATTTTTGACGTTTACTATGTTCATATTAATGTCCTATAATTTCATATGTAAGTTCTTCGACTTCATAATAATAAACTCGGTGATGTTCTCTTCAGAAGCATCTTGGACAATAGATATGGAACGGTCTCGCATTGTTGAATGGAATTCTTATTGTTTGCCTATACTGATGTGAGATCTCGTTGTTTACTGGGCTGCTAGATATAGCAGATATTTATTATATTTGATCAATTTTGCGTTCACAATATTTTCGCTATCAGAGAATAGTCACACGGATTGCGAAAGGTCGTGAGTTCGAATTCTATCTCGAAGTGCCAATGCAAAGTGTTTTTTTAAGAATTTTTCATTAATAATTATGTCATACATGTTGCCGAGGTCTATTAATCTACAAATCAAAAAAGTTTCATCAAAATCCGTCCAGAAGTTTTGTGTGAAAGACGAAATATAGACCGACAGATAGAGAAAAATATCAAAAATTATAGTTTTGGCTTTTGTATTATCACTCCTGGAAGTATTGTAACTACTGCATCATTGTTAAGACCTTAACGTATAAATTTTTTACTTTGTCTAATCTCGACATTCCATAGTCGAGTATTCCATATCCATATCAATCTTAACATACGCATATCATGCTTAAGCAGCTTTCAATACTTGAAACATGGAAGAATATGATTTAAAACCCATACATACACAACAATTATTTCCTAGAATTCCAAAACATATTTTATTTCGCGTAGAAAAATCACTATTAATATTTTGCTATCTTAAACTTCCCTATAGCACACTTTAAGTTTATAGTACGATTTCCTCAACGTTACTCAGAAGCTAATTCACAAAGTTCACCTCGGAGAACTTTGATTAAGAACCACTCCAAGAAAATGCAGCCTTATAGAAGATCTTTCTTTAATAACTCCCGTAGGTTCCTGTTTTAATATTTGTTTATAGGAATCCTTGCAAAAATGTATATTTATTCAGTTGAAAATCTTATTTTACAGTGTTACATATCTTCTTACGTAGATACACATACGTTTAAAACCTTTATTTGTAAAAAAATCACTGCCTCGTATAATATATAATAATATATATGTCGCATCATCATTACGAAGATCGTTTGATTTAGTTTCTTTTATTTTAATTGCTAGTTACTCGATTACTTAATTACTCGATTGTAAAGAGAGCGTGATCATCGATAACCTTAATTTTATTAGAATGGTGACACTGACTTTGACAGTTCGTTAATAAAAAGCAAGTTGCCGCCATTTTGGCACACATTCTGTTTCGGATCGCCGAGGAGTAAAGACATCTGACGACATCACGCTCATCTCGTTATATTTTCATGTGAAAAGTGATAAAATGGAATAAATCCACGTTGGTATGCACGCCTGCAATGTTATTTTAAAGATAGTCCTCCGATATGGACAATCTATTTGGGCTTCGTAATAGCCCCTTCGGACTACCTACCCGTTATATATAATATATAATATTTACGTTTCGGTAAAAATAATACTGTTGACAGCAACCAAGAGCATATAACGTTATACTCCAGTTTATCGTAACTGTTGGAATGGCTAAAACCAAGTCATAATTTTAAAATAGCCAGAACCGGGTTATTTGGCCTAGTAGCTTCAATCAAGAAAGCAGTACCTATATGAGCAGAGAAATCGCAACTAATCTTACAATCCGAAATACGTTTTTCAGGGTGGCGATTGGATTCTTTAGACAAAAGATGGCGCATAGCCATTCAACTCTGCAATACGTTGGTAACATACATTATAATTATTATGAAGTCTTATATAAACGTTTGTAAATCCTGACTTCCATTATACAAAAGCTCTGTTCCTTGTGAGATAAGACGATACACTTATAGGGGTTCCGTGATCACACAATTCTAACTTAACCGATATCTTTACTGTGGAGTAGTTACAAGCTAATTTTTTATACCTCAGACTTTTAATGAAAATTTCTGTAATCTTTTACTAGTTTATCTTAGCGTTTGCTTTGAAGAATGAATCGAAATAGCTTTTTCAAGCTTCTCTTAGTTTAACTGATTCCAGGGCCCCGATGTTTTATTTTTTAATATTTCTACATTACTATATTTCAGCGCCTTAAGTGAGTTACATTTTAAAATAGGATTTAAACAAGGCCACATGCGTGTTTAAATATTTACTTACTTCCATTAACTTTAGATATTTAAGTTTTGCGTTGCATTATAGTTTCGTAACATAGATTAACGGTTCGTTTACTCATCGACTTTTTTACTAGTTGACCAAAGAACTGTTAACTGTCGACGCGTTGATTCTACGTCATAGGTTGATTTAACTGGTCCGTTGATTCAACACTCATCGCTAATATAGAGTTAATAACATAATAACTTTACGAGTTATAATAACTTTTCGACAGTGCGTGTCATATGGTCTCGGCTTGGCAACACTTTTCATGAAAATGTTTTCGGTGGGATTACAATTATCAAATTAGACAGAGTAATTTTCTAGTCTTCCCAATACAATGTGTTGAAGTTTCACGAGTATCTAGTAACTACCTCGACTGAATAATACTATAATTACTATAAAACTATGATATTTAGCCTCAGTACTTGAAATATATCTCTATATTACTTTTTGACATTTGATGCTCATTTCAATAATATTACCTCTAAAGCATACAAGGCAGTAGGCTTTTATGAAACGTGTATTTCGTGATTTCAAGCAGGCCAAGACTTTAAAAATTCTATATTTCACATATGCGACGCAGGTTTGGAATCCAGGATGTTCAAGTTACATCTCTAGATTAAATTTCTGCGCAATATTTTCGATAATCTAACTCTTATTCCTTCTCTATTTATGTAATCCAATGTAAGAAGTATCATCTCCTACCATTAGATTGAAGACGTGCAATTTGATCTTTGTTTCCTCTAATGTCACAAATTGCTCTTGATAATTGTTTTGGATTTCTTTTTTTTTTAAATATGACTTAATAAAATTCAGAATAATTTTATTTTTTGTATTACTCAATAATTACAAATGACGGTTGCCGATAAGAGATTATCTGATAAGGCCGCCATTTGTACTGTTCTTATGTTTTGTGTTCAGTTTTATTTTTATTGTAGATAGATAGTTGGAATAATCTATTTTATGAGTGCAATAAAGATTATTATTTATATCTATCTACATTTTTAATTCATCATCAGCTGCCCTTCTAAGTCCCCACTGCAGAAGCTCAGGCCTTCCTTATGGATGGTTAAGGAGGATGGACTATGACCCTCTACGCTAGCCCAACGTGGATTGGAGGGTAACATTTTGAATTACTTATTTTAAAACAGAAGATAAGATGAATCAAATAGTTACAGGTAAATATCACATAACTACTTTTAGTTTATAAACGAAATAATGTAAATCCAGTAATGGGTAAGTTTTACAATTATCAATTTTTATAAGTTTGATTTTCATTATACCACTGCGCAATCATTTATCTTTCATTGGTTAATCTTAATTACATGAAAATATCATTTAAATGACGTAATTATTAATAAACAAAATACTGTATTGGATGCTAAAAAAAATCTCTTTCTACAGAGAGCTCACTCAGGGGTTGTTAAACCATCAGTTAAATATTGTAGTTTTACAGTTATAGCATTAGACTTCCGCAATATGCCACCAGATTCTAATAAATATTTGTTAAAAGGATATGAAACATAGAATATTTGAAAAACAAATTTTATTCACAATAAAAAGAAATTGAATGTAAAAAGAATTCATACCAATAAATTGTTCATGAAATAAGGCATAACGTAAATTCTATATGAGGCAATAAAAAAGGGTTTTATTGGTGATCGAATGGGCTTTGTTTGATCCAAAGTTTAATCTTATCTATGAATATTGTAATATGGAACGGTCTCAATAATCCGTACGAGGCATTCGTATCGGCATGTAACGGATTTGTTAGAATCAATTTTTTCCATATTCCATTCAATCCCTTTCATCCCATTCAATTTAATTTAGCTCTGAAGTTTCAATGAGATAAAAAGACGTGATACGAACCTGCTGTAAGCACTTAGAATACTACTCCACCAAGATGATCAGAGGCTGGTAAGAATTTTTCAGCAATGTAATCTAGTCTATTCTAGACGGAGAACTAGTGACAAAAATGTGCAAGAACTTCTAAGATTTATATTTCAGTATGTGGAAGTACTAAGGGTAATACGTCGTTCACCAATGTGGAGAACCTTCTAACAAATGGCGAATATGTTTGTTCCGTTAAATGTATATAAAATCCCCAAGTTTTTCTATGAACTAACTGCTAATAATTTAGTAATAAATCAACTTTAAACCATATCGAAACTCTTTTTCGACGCTTATTTTTGCACCAAATTCTGTGATCTGCTCAGCCGCCACTTTCTTTGCACAATTGTGCAAACCTAGCAGTTTAGTAAAAATAAGATAATCGTTAATTGAAAACATTTTTTTTTATTTTACATTACCTCCAGACTGGATTTTAATGTATATACTTAGTACTTCCTCATACTAGAATATCTAGCTTTAGAAAGCTCTTGTACATTTTTGTCACGATCTCTTAAACTTGTTGATCCTGACGTGGTAAAACGTGCAGGTTTGAATTGTGCTTGAAGATAATATTTTATAGATAAAGGGAATTAACGGCAAGTTCAGAAAATAATTTCAGTAAGTTTTTCAGACTCTTCCCACTTCAAATGTGAGAGTGGGGTTTAGTGGGGTATGTCACCCGTCTTTGACTAGTCAAAAGGCGGCTAGCCATCGGACAGAGCCTGTTAAGCGGGGATTGCACTAGATGGGCTTGCCCGCGGATAAGTCTGCAGAGATAGCTGTCATATAGACAGACAGTATAGGGTGGGCATGTCTGGCTAGTGTAGAACCGTCGCACTTATAAAAAGCAGCAGGGACGTGTGTAGACGACGGCAACGAATGCTGCCTCCGTTAATATATTATTTTTTCTTACAAACTTGTCACTTTTTGAAATAATAGGGCCGATAACTTAAAGTTAAAGTAACTCTTGTTTTTGTATTTTTAAAAGAGTAAAACATTTACAGACTTTTATAGGAGTTAAAATTGATGACTTACTTGTTAACCAAGTTAAAAAAAGGAGGCCGTATGTTTACCTATGTATGTACGTCATTAACCGACTTCAAATAAAGAGGATAAAGGCCCAATTTGACTTGTGCGTTTTTAACTGACCTTAAATGATATAAGGTTATCAATTTGTTTTGGTGTGTGTGTGATTTTATTGGAATATGACGCAATATTCATATGTGTTAGTCGTTGCATAAACTTATACACATTTTGTAGGTGTATATTATGTTTGTGGGTCTATATGTTTGACAATGTATTTCCGTAAATAAGACATGAAGACATTGGATTGAAATGATACTTTTTGTTTGAATAAGTATTTTTCAACTTAGGGAATAACATAAGAGAAAAATTACTAAATGAATTAAGAAACAAACAGTTACCATAATAGTAGGTTAGGTTAGGTTAGAACTGCGACCTCGATAAAAAATAAAATTGCTTCAAGAATAGTGGGTTAAGTTAGAACTGCTTCCATCACAGATAATATGTATCCAGTAAATATAAGTAGGTATGTTTAAATACAGATAAAGGTGTCAATTTATTACAAGTTAGAAGTAAGTAATATGAATCAGTCATAACTTCTATTATAGAGATCGAGTACAAGGCCAACTATAGAAAGACCCGTAATCATTTTGCAGTTTGTGAAAGGTAAGAGACATTATTTTGGCGTTTTGACAGATCAGGAGGCTGCAGAGGAATTTGCACAATATTTTTCCTCTGAATACAGTTCGAGACCAGTGGTATTAGACGTTACGACGCCGAGTACAATAGCGCCGGCTAGTGCGGCGCGAGTACAATGTCATGAGTTGGCTAATGTGGAACAGGCACTGAAAAACTTAAACCCAAACACTCCACGGGGCCTGATGGTATGCAGGCATTTATTTTTAAAGATTGTTACTGAGTGCTGGCGGATCTGCTTTTCCATATCTTTAACACATTGCTCGGTAAAGTAAACCTAAGTGTGGAAGTCAGTGACTTTAGGCCAGTGACAGTATTATTCACCCCGCCTAAAATATTTGATGCGGCGCTGCAAGTAAATACTCCGTTAACGGAAGCATAAAATGGATTTCGACCGGGCCGCAGTCATCATCATCATCACCAGCCCTTTTACGTCCCCACTGCAGGGGCTCAGGCCTTCCTTATGGTTGGTTATGGAGGATGGGCCATGACCCTCCACGCTGGCCCAATGCGGATTGGAGGGTATTAACGACTGTCAGTATTCGGAACCGTACTTTACTAGATCGGGGGTCATCCAAGGGAGTAATTTAGGTCCATTAGAATTTATTTTGATGGTAAAAAATCTTCCTGAAGTAGTTATGAATGCCAGTTACCTTCTTTTGCTATCGATCTAAAATTAGCGCGGAAAATAGACCACATTTTGGATTGCGAGAAACTACAAGCAGATATAATTAGAGTAGGTAGTATAATGGAATCATAGAAACAAAATGTAGGGTTAGTAGGGTTGTGCGTTCCAAACCTGTTCTCTGTTCTGTTTTGTTCTCATTACCACGTGTATGTTGGTACATATTAAGAGAGGCACCTATACAACGAACATTACGTTGTCTAAAAGAAGTTGCAAATTCTATAGCTTTGTTGTTCATAGAACTATTTATTATTTATTATAACGGCAGTATTATTTTTTCTATGTTATATGTCTATCGCATTAGTGAAACCTTTAATGATAGTAGTATCTTGCAAATAAATAAATTATAAAAGAAAAAAAACCTATTTAAATAAAATCGACTTCAAAAAAAATTGTTATAAAGAGAAACGACTGAAAGAGAGAAAGAATACCACAAATTTTCATCTCAAATATACAATAATTTGTGTTTCGATTTTATTAAAGATGAAAATTTATCTTTTCAGTCGTTTCTCTTTATTCCGATTTTTTTGAAGTCTGTTTATTTTTTCTGAGTAACAGATGTGATATTGCCAAAATATTTTAAAATAAATCTAGTCCCTGGTGGTCAAAACAAGGTTCTAATCCGTGACTTTTCGCAATCCGGACTACTGCTCTAATCAATTGAACTAACAAAGCCTTAGTGGGAACGTCGACTGTCTTAGGTATTTATTTTTTGTGAGCTAAATAAATAAATTACTTTCATTATTAGTGAGCACATCTCAGACAATGTACAGACGATCTACCTGAATAAACATAAGAAATATTTTTTTACAAATATTTCAACTTACTATTAAAATACCTAAATATGTACGAGTATATTTGATAGATTTGCATTCGGATATGCTATATTTTATAAACTCGCACAAAATAAACAAAAGTTTAACATAATAATAATAGGTAAATTACAAGTGTGGGCTGTCTCTATAAGAGCTCTCTTGCAGCCAACAAAGGCGGTGTGGGAGATCAACCAGTAACGGGTGACTGACAAGTACATAATTGTGAAATTATGCACTTGAGTTATTCAATATTTTTATTGTTTTTTCAAATGAGCTTCTGTACTTATCGACTGTAAAAAATGTCTGTTTTCACATAAATATTATGTTATGCAAAACCAAAGGCAAGTTGTCCATTTTTTATTATATAGCCGGATAATATGATTACTCAGGGTTCTATATAAGCCCACAAATCCCAAGATAAAGATCTTAGGCATTTGCTTAAGAAGGTAAGTTACCCATTTCCAAATCGTAATAGGCTCTGAAGGGTGACCCACTATGAGCTTGGAGATCTAAAGATTGAATGAGATTAGTCTTAAGTAAATGATGTGAACCGTATTTACTTGTAATATGATTTTGTTTATTATCTCTATGAGATAAGAATGTGTTTTATTTTATGTTAACGTATTCACATATACCTTGCAATGAAAAAATAGTATATCTATACTTGTCAACCAGCGTCAATACTAAAGGTACTACAAAGTTGATGAAGTAATGTAAATCTTATTATATTGTGAAGAGCTTTGTTATTTGATACAACACTAATTAGAGATAAAGAAAATAAACTACTCGCATATACCTCAAAGAGAAAGTGGGAGTTATGTACCAAGACATAAATAAAGAAAAAGGTAATAGTTATGGCAGGTTCTCCACCATTAAGAGCGTAGCTTTAAATAATAATAATAATCATGAACCGAATAAATACTTCGTACCAAAATTCTTCTTAGATCTATTTATAGTTTTTTTTTTAAATCAACAAATATATGTAGCCTAACCCTATAAAGATTGAATAACTATCATTTGTAATAACTTTTAAATATAATATTTGACACTTTATTCTACACAAGCAATACTCTATCGTCTACCTGAATCTTATTGACAGAACCAAAGATTTTGTCTCATTTTCTAAATAACTTCAAAATATATCTAATAAATGCCCGCATGGAATGAAGCTTTAAGTGGGATGAAAGGATGACATCAAGCGGATTGGGAGGCCCAAAATTTCTTTGAAGACTGTACAGAATTTCATTTCCATCATTTAGAAGTTAGGTATATAGAACTCTAGTAAAGGGACCATTAAAATGTAAATTCCTTTCCGCCAAACTTTTTGGTATAAACATGATATATTCATTGAATTATGTTTGTAAATGGTTATTTAAAACTTTTATTGAAAATCAGTATATTGTGCATCAAATCTTAATCACTTTCCTTTACAAACTTTATGTGAAAGCTAAAATCTTCGCTCCACCCTAATGAGATCATGACCTTAGTATCGGCTTTTACTTACAATGCCGGGCTTTATTTATCAATCGCGTCGATCAATGTAATCAGATATTACATTTTCATTCATCAAAAAGCACTATGATGGTAAATTGATAACAAATTATTTCAAATTAATTAAATTATTATATTTTATCAATTTTGCATTCACAATGATATTTTTATATTTTTTTAAAAGATCAATTGTTAAATATTTCAAAATATATTAATTGAATATTGGTAATAAAATAATCATTAGAATTAAATAAAGTTCTTAAGTTGAAATCCAAAAATTCAAAATCTCATCATTGAAATTAATTATCCGCGGAAAAAATATATCTCTAAATCAAAAATCTATATCATTCTGCATTTGAAATTCAAGAATTTCAGACTGTTAATTATTTAAGCGATCTAACCACGCGACTCAAGTCTCGTCTTAATGTTACGAGTTCATTTTATGAGAAAATGAAGTTCAGCCATTTTACAAAACCACAAAACAGGGTAGGAAATAGAAGGTCTGCTTTGAAGTGCACTTAATAACCTTGAAATTACTGTAACTTATCTCGCTTACGACTAAAATTTATCATACTAACTTTAAACTCTCGGTGGAAATGGTCCGCCTCATAAAAAATTACAAAGTCGATATGTGTTTATACACATATGTACTAACGAACTATCAATTATTTAGTTACAAATAGTTTATTCTTAATTACGACCAAAATGAGAACAGAAAAAACTATATGACGATTATTAATTTGATAAATATTGCTTTCATAATGGCATAATTCATTAGTTAAATATATAAATATTTAATATATGAATTTCTCAGAAGATATTTTTGTACACCTTCAATGTGTTTTATGTTATGGTGTAGTTTTCTCATTTTCAATTACAGCTTATAAAGACTAACGGCGGGGCTCAAAAGAAAGCGACGGACAAGGCTATGCTCGGAATTTTTCTGCGAGATTGAATCAGAAATGAGGATTGAATTCGCAGACGAACCAATTTGACCGACATAGCCCGAAAAGCCGTGAGCCTGATATGGTAGTAGTGGGCAGAGCTCATCATAGCTTGTAGGACAGATAGCCGTTGGGGCAGTAAGCCCCTCGAGCGGCTACCACGGACGGGAAAATGGAGCACACACGGACCTCCACAAGAAGGACCACAATTTGGTCGGGAACGCCGGGCTGTATTGTAGGAGGACCGCACGCGAATACCATATAACGTTATACGATATAGAGATTTTATAGAGGAAAGAGACTGATATTTCACGCATTATTTACTTATAGAAAACCAATTTTTACGTATACATCCTCCTAATAAAATAAAGCTTCTCGGTTCGTTACACCATAATAAAATCTACCGCTAAAACATAACTAAAACATGAGACCAAAAAAGGAGTCAATCTAATCATGAGAACTTACCTACTGTTATTCATGTATATTGTGGTAGGAAAACGCTGTTTATGAAGTTTAAAACTAGTAGGACCCTGAATAAGGTTAGATGGGACGACTTGGGTGCTAGAGGTTTGTTTGGAACGCTTATTGTTACTAAAATTTACGAGTCTTCCACCTTCAAAGTAATTCTCGGCCAAAACTTTTAGACCCAAATTAATGTAGTCAGCAGAACTATTACAACTACTCTTGAGTTCGCGGGGCAATCGATAATTAACAAAATACTTTTCAATCACTCATTCGTATGAACAGAGCACTCTTAAAATCAATTTAGATGTCGATTTAAAACTTTTAAAGCAATATTCAAAACTGCATAATCTAAACTTAAAAATCGCGAAAGGTTGTATATTCGAGACTAATCTCAGGGTGCTGGTGGATTTTGTAAGCATTTTTCATCAAAAATATTAATTAGGATAGCATTTGTGACTGCAACGTTTATCAAATATTATTATTAGATTATTTTTAAATCGAAAGTTTTTAAAAATATTTTTTTCAGCTGTTTGGAGAGAATGCCTGAACATTGGAATACGCTCACCGGTATTGAAAATTAATCAGCCCTGTTGGGTGTTGAGTAGCTGAATGTTTAGAGCAGCCGCTCGGTTTGAGAAAATTTGTGGATTCGGGTCCTATCTCGGGGTACCTGGGATTGGTGGATTTTTATTTAAAAAATATGTTTTATTTCATTAAAGATGTATCATAGCATTGTGAATCCAAATTTGATCAAATACTTTTTTTTCATTTGAGCACATACTTAACCACATATTGATGTCGCTATCAATAAATGGTATTTTAGAGAACATGTAGCGAACATTGCTGTGATCCCAAATTAACTAACTAAATTACCTGTAGTACGGAAATCTGAAAAATGATTGCAGCACAATACCCAGACTCAGACGAGATGTTTGAGAATGGGCAATTTGTTATAAGAGTTCGGTTTTTTTTGCGCAATTGTGCACATTGTTGAAACCAACGATAAACGATAGAGAATTATTTCTAGAATGAGTAGGAAAAAACCCATTTTAAAATAATGCCGGAGTGTGAGAATTTCTGAATATTTAATAGGGATTTTGAGGTTAGGTCGTTAAAATATTTACGTTTATAAGAGCAATAAAATGAATAATGTATTTCAAACATTCGATAACTAACAGATATAATATTGCGGAAAAGCACATATCTTTACCTATTTTAATCTTATCCTTATGCCTATACGAATAAATGAAGCTTATTCTTTGGGATTAGTGACGAACGTTAAATTGGCCGATCGTTGGTTCAGTCTATACGCGTCATATTAAGATGCGCCACCCGGATTGTATTTATTTGCCTCCTATCATTTACTATGAAATAGCGTACATACCTCTGTTCATGCTCAAAAGATAATCAAAAGAAGTCTTATCTTAGATAGTAATTGAACAATCGATTTTTTTAAATCGATTAGGCGATCAGCCTTACTGAGTCTATTTTTAGTCTTGGTTGACATGCCATATCATGAGTCTAAATTAGTCAGTTTAGCAATTTTTTTAATACGGTTAATTTTAAATGCCGCATAATTTTAAAATAGTATCTATATTGAATATATTATAATTAAAGAGAAGATTTTAGATAAATAAATGCATAGTGCGCAATTTGCATTAACTTAGCCGACTTATGCCCATTCTCCTATCATTTTTACATTGACCCAACCAGGATTCGAAGCCGGAATCACAGAGATAGCGACACTATAAAATTAGTGTACAAGGGTCATAGATTATACTGTCCACAAATAAGTATAACGTAAACATATAGTTAATTTAGCGAACCATCGGAAATTAGCACAGCAAATGTAACACATCCAGTTAATTATAAGTGTCATGCCATGATGGATCCTTAACGTTTATGTCTGATGAAGTGGGGACTTGATTACGCTCTGGCATAGATTGAGCGAGAACTATTTTTAATTAACGAAGATGAGTGACCTATGATAGTATTAAGAAAGAAAATCAAGGAAATAATATTACAGAAGAGTAAATATAAATATTGTGAGTGTTAATAACATTTAACATTTACATATTGTAAATATTTTTTTGCGAATAAATATGATTGTATTAGGTTTAAAAAATGAAATATTTAGTTAAGGTTTTTCTTGTTCTGCATAAATAATTACTCCGTTCAACTCTCTTCTGGATAAAACATCTAATCTAATCTAAATTTAACAAACATTTGCTAAACGTAACCTTGATGTGTAAACTTGTTCTTAATCCCTATGGATTAAAGCGTAATTATATGTAGCTATTGTTAAATGAACACAACATGTACAGTCGATCAATTTAATTTTTCAGTCACACTATAGAACCTACTCTAATTAAAATAAATCAATTTTACAATAACGCTAATTAAATTAGTCATATTGTTTTAATTGTGATAAATACTATCATAAAGTTACGTAGCCACAATATAAGTAGTGAGCTTTGCTTTTGTTCAATGGCAAGAATTTGCAGGATGAATTTTAATTATTTAGCGTTCTCATTTGTGAAAAAAAGTGATATGATTATGTTAGAGCTGATAGGGATCAGGATCCTTCCTCTAACTATAAGCTCGAATGCATTCTAAATTCAGGTGCTCATTTAGATGAAAGAGCAAAGAACCAGACTTTTGTGTATACTAACTACAAGACAAATTGTACAGCGTCAGCCAAAGGCGCCAACTTCTAAGCATAGGCCTCGACGACGATTGGTCCTACGCTACCCGCATCCAGCGGCTTCCCACAACCTTTACAAGATCGTCGGTCCACCTGGTGGGCGGGCCTACCCACTGAGCGTCGTCCTGTACGTGGTCGCATTCGAGAACTTTTCTGCCTAAACGGCCATGAGTATTTTTTTTATCAGCTACTTTTCTCGCTAAGTATCCCACCCAATGACACATAGCGACACAAGCTGGACGGTACTAGTAAATTACTAGCTAAAATATTGTGTAAAACAATTACATCGTTCAGTCGATTCTAGTGCTATCTCGCTTACTCCAACAGAAACTCACTTTGGTGCACACATTGGCATGCTCGTACTGTGTCACAATTTTAGTTCAGAACTTCTAGTCTAGTTTTATACATATAGTTGTTCCAGAGAATGAGACAAATAAAATAAATAATAAATAAGAGAATAACAGAAGGAAATGAAGGCAAAATGGTAGACAAAGAAAGTGGGCCGACATGTGGATGGTATATACTTGTTCATGTACTGAATAGTAGCTGACATTGAGTAGCGGTATTAATTTCATAGCCGGACCATTGCGGTCAACTTGCATTTCTGTGCAATTGTGCATGCAATACGCCGGTCAGCAGCGGTCTTATTAAAAAATATATCGGTTCGCTACAAAGATTTCTGTTGACTATACCATATCGGGGCAGTGATTTTTAAGGTTGATTAAATTTTACCGATCCGGAGATAGTTCAGATTTCCCAAGGGTGATCGTGAAGAAACTCAGAATATTGGGAAACTGGTAAACGATAGTGGAGAAAATAAGTTGATTCATTATACACAACGGTTATATATAGTGTTTATTCTGAAAGCAACTAAGTGGATATTTAAACAAAAAAAAAAACACTTTTTCGTTTATTCAATTTAACAGATAATAAATCTAATATTTCAACATCGATCGTGTTAAAATTTTTGATGATTGTGACTCAACTTCTTTATTGACAAATGTCATATGAGTCAAATCCCCTCTTCGAAATATCAGAAAAATATCTTTTGTGATGACCATTTTTTGTTATAAATACTATAATTAATAAATTATATTGATTATTTATATTTCTGCATTATATAACCTAACTTTGACTAAATTAAAATATTTATGAGAAAAATAAGTCAACTTTTGACTGTTATTTTGGAAAGGGAAATAAACCAAAATGTTGATTAAATAATATATTATAAATAAACATAACGTAACAGAGACCTATCAACCAAATTTGCTTGATATACCGTGTGTCGTTAAATTAATAAAACGATCTTAGATACCACCACGGCTACGTTATGATGAGGTTATATGAGTTAAACGTATTGAACGTTGAGTGCATTTTGATTGAATAGAATGCCAAACAATTCGAAGCCAATGCTGTTAGGAGGCATGCCTGCCTGTAGGACTTGGAGTGACCTTTCACTAACTGGTCAAGTGCTCTTCCGACAATTTTGCTTTTCTACGAAAGTTCCTAGTTTACAGAATTTAAACCAATTTACTAGTTTTGTAGCTCTAAAAAAAAGTTGGGTCTTGTAACTCTTACAATGAAATTTCGTTCTGTCTAGTTGAATCATCATTTCGATTTTGTTTTTTTTTTATCAGAAACGCGTCGAATGAAATTAAAATTAACATCAAACACTGCAACTCTGAAGTCTGTTGAAATAAAAATATGTATTGTCATATCAGAAACGTAGATTTTTTTCAATCGACAACATCTTTTGGGATCATCGGATTCCAAGATGACAACGAATGTACCACGACGTCCAGATCCGATAACAAATTATGTATAAAACTACATACTCGGGTCATGTCAGTCTAAATTGAACCCTGGACGTCAAAGATGGCGACACCTTTAAACCAACGTACTACTCTACTCGGCAACTAAGTAAGCAAGTAGTCCTAGTAAGTAAGTTAAATATCAGTATAGCAAGATGAATGAATGTAATGTCAAAAAGTATAATGGTTATTATCTAATTTTGTTTGGTTCTATGCTTTTTATATCTTATAAATACATAACTTAATCAAAAATATATGTTATATGCATTGCAATAAATATCAAACAATCTTCCTAATTATAAGATTTCAATTCTAAACTAGAATTGAATAGGCATTTCTTATAGATTTGTTTTCTAGTCACAATCAAAGAACTCTTTGGAAATCTTTACGTGCTACCTCTTGTAAGTTGGTTTGTTTTGATCATGATGTGATAAACGGTGTTGCTGTAGAATTATATCTCATATGTTTAATTTTTGAATATCAATGTAAATTGTATCACTGTTTGTTTATCTCTTAAAATAAATAAAAAAACCTCTCTGCATTGATTTGTAGCAACAATTCCACTTTCATTTAAAAAATGAACACAAAATAAAATAATACATTATTATATTTGATCAATTCAGCATTTACAATACTATACTGAAATATACTTTTAATGAAAAATGCTAAAATAATACATATTAAAGTGAAGTTTACATTGAACTTATCAAAATAAAATGATATTCTAATTCAAACAAAAAAAAAAGGGTTCAATACAAAATTTGTGAAGATTTTGAAGAATGATTCAAAATTAAAAACTAACAATTATAAAAAAAAAATCTAAAAAGTCTCAAACCTACGTAAGAAGTCAAAATATTCAAGGAATTTCATTTTTATTTGTGGAAGGATTTGCTGGCTGTGTTGTTATTTTTAATACATTTTCGAACGAAGTTTATTGAATTATTAAAACTACTTTGTAGTTATTGAGAATTATTTTTAAATTCCCTTTCAAAAAAAAAAAATTAAATCTACTTAATCCTTCTTTCGGATAAGAGCAGTCGAATTGAAAAAGTCTGTTTTTAAGGTAATTTAAAAACAGAATTTCACATCAAAACATTTCTGTATTCTATTAGTTATGATTATATAGATGTGTTTCAAAACACATTTAGTGGAAATAATTTCGCGGTATAAACATTCGCTTTGCGAACGCACAAACATTGATTATACGATTAGCCCTTAATTCCGCGTTCGGGTTCATAACAAGAAATAAATTGTTTCCCTCGTGTTTGCATATTGCACAAATACCAGTATAGGATTGATCGGAATATTTTTCGAAGTATTCCACAGCAAATATTCGACTCGAAACGACTCCATAAAGTGAATTCCTAACATTACAGTGCTACTATCGAATCTCACATATATAATCGTGAATTTGTTTTACGGTAACGTTAACGCGGAATATTTTCTACACTTTTAAGAAAACTAACAGCAACATTTAAAGCTGAGTTTCTTGAAGGATTTTGAATAACAAAGCTCATAATTTTTTTTTCACAATATGTCGACTTGGGGATATATTCTGCTGCCGCCATATACTGCGATACTAACAAAACAATAAAAAATAAGTGGCAAGGGCAATACATATTATTTGTAATATTAAAAAACAATCATTATTTAACAAAAATAGATTGACTATATAACGAAGTTTGTTGACAATTTCTATGTTTTGAGCTAGTTAAACAATGAAGAAATATTATGTCATTTATATTTATTAAATGCATGTACGTATATGAAATAAAATCGAGATACGATAGAGATCAACTAGTAATACCTTTTGACGTGAACTATTCAGCATCGTGATCAAACAATTTGTATATTGCCAGCGTTCACAGCACAGTATTTACGATCGATACTAGAATACTTCAGTTTGTAACGTATATCATCACTTGAGTTGATTTGCATAAAGTTTTCGATTTGATTTTATGATCTCAATTCTAAATGCACAGATAACCGTAACTTATGAATTGGTTAGACGTTATGAATCATACATATTAAAATTTATTGCTAACTAGCTTGTGCCCGCAACTTCGTCCGCGTGGACTTTATGACAAAGTTAACCGATAACTTTGAACTTGATTTTGTAAGCATGTAGACCATTTGCTGTAAGTGAATTTTAGAATTCAATCGGGTAATTTGTAACATCATCCTGGACAATTTAACTATTATAGGAATTGTAAACCACTTTATCGTCAACGATTACCACTATAATTTTTCATTAAGTGCGCGTGCTCGGATATTTCGGGGAGTAATACCCCTCGTTCGTATAACCAAATATTTAATTTGCTCGGAATAAAATTCAGGTCTTCTAATACTGCATTTTACTCAGCACACTAGGAATCGTTACCCGAATGTTCTTCTTCATTGTTGTTATGTTGAAAAAATTTTGGGCTTGTAAAATATCGCTAAGGTGGGCTCTCATATTGATAATCAGACTAAATAATTGAATATGTGGCCATAGGCATGCATTCTTTAATGAAGCATATATTTTATCTATTTTCCCTTTATTTCAGAAAGAAAAAATCTCCAGAGACGAGACTTTGACGTTACTCATTGGTCAATCATCTTGGCGAATTGCCTACCGCTTCGAGGGTTTTTTTGTTGCATATGATACATTCATCCCTAACGATTTTCGCGATATAGAACAAGTTGATGTTGCAGTTATGACTAAATCGATTAGGATTTTGAACATTGTGTGCCGTCTTAGTGCCAAGAAGCAGCGAAAAGCAGCAGGATTGCTCTTGTAATATATGTTTGTTAAGTGCCCCCGAAGCATCTAAGAAAAATAACTTTACTACATTATTACAGACGATATGGACAACTTTGTTATATTTTTCGATTGTTCAATAGTTTATTTGAAATATTAACTATGGTGGCTAATTCTGTACAAAAGTCATTAGTTTTAGCAATCGCATAGACAGTTTTGTGGTCTTTCAGATCCCTTAAGAATATGGGAAATATATTAAAAATGTAACAAAAGACATTTTACGTACTTTAAGGAACAATATGAAGGATGCAATCACTCCAACCGACGACAGAGTGTTAAATAGTTTCCTTTGTTCTATAAAATAATTATAGTACGTGAAATGTCTTTAGTTACATTTTTTTATATATTTCCCATATTCTTAAGGGATCTGAAAGACCACAAAATACTAACATTATTGCGGACATATGACGTAAAGAACGGAGACTATCAGTAACCGTGCTACTTTAAGAGGGTTATCCTAATATTGGAAATCGTTAAGAAGGTGAAAAAGCCATGTTAGTTGCTTGAAAAGTAGGATGCTCGACATCATCATCAGTATGTATGGAGTTTCTAATTGTATGGAGCATCAGGTGCAAAAATTAACATTCACCATTAATGGGATAAATTGAAGACACCCTACCTAAAGCATCAAAGTGAAATATGTAAAAAAATATAAGCTGATGGCGTTAAAGTTAGCAATAAATGTTCATCAGAGTGAACGACTTTCACTTATATGTGATTCTTTTAAAAGTTAAATTATAGTATTTGGAAATCTGCATCAGATGTTCCAAATCTTCGAATTTTTATCGGTATTGAAAATACCCATCGGACTAAACAACTTTTACTAAAACCTCAGTCTTGTATATTTTATAGTGTAAGTGGTCTCTTATAGTTCCACACCACATGACTCAGATCTTTGATTTTTATAAGTCAACAAAAAGAAAATGTTCATTGCCTTGAACAACTTCTATTAAGACATCATGTTAGTACAGCGAATTCTTAGAGCTCCACATCAGATGTTTCAAGTCTCCGAATTAAAAAAAAAATGCTTATCAGATGGAACAATTTTTACTATGGCGCTATTTCTGTATCTCTTACGATAACATTGATCTCTTAAGGTTCCATATGATGAAGATCGGTCACCAAAATTAATTATTGCCCAATTGGTGCCCCGGATAATAAATGAAGAATTATTAAAATCCGTTTAGTAATTTGAGAGATTAGCGCGTACATACAAATAGATAGAAAAACATTTTAAAAATCATTTAGCTATATTCTGTTAGTGTTTTAGTATCGCCCTGAATAAATTTTAAGGAAATATATTTTATGTACAGACACACTATTTTTACTGTTTTGTTATAGTATTGTATATATTGCAAAGTGTAGGAGATGAACAATAAGAGTGAATAAAACTTATAACATTACTAAACGTATAAACATAAATATATAATACCATTAGATAAGCTCTAAGATTCTACTTGCAGATTTTGTTTATTGCTTGACGTCTAGGAGTCGTACACTCGTATCTATAGTCAAGTACAAGTAATATAAGTAATATACTTGTACCTATTCAACTTATTACTTGTGCAAATACTTATAACAAATAAACAAGAATTTGAATGAAATAAGAACTCTTAAAAGTTAAAATACTATTATTATTTTTAAGCTATTGACAGTTTATGTCAATCGTCTATGATTTAAAACTAATTTATTTACTACTCGACTAACACCTAATTGCACAAACGTCCATTAAAATTGTCATTAGTTTAAAGCGTCATTACTAATACAAAATCTCAAATTTAGAACATTAATTAGAATGTCAAAAGATGTAGAATAATTCAAATATTACCATGCAAATGAAATAAAAAAAAAATCTTGTATTAGATAGTTATCTCCAGATCATCTGTATTTTTTTAAATCTTTCGTGTTCAAATTCACTGTCGCTATTATCAAAGTTTCTCATCTGACTTTAAGAAAGTAGATTAGCAACCTGACCCCACATTACCCACGTTGCACTATTTTGTAACCTATGTTTTTAAAAAATAATGTTTTCGAAATAGTGTTCTTTTAAAGGTACTGTGGCACTGCAGAGTACCGTTCACATATAAACCAACTTAGAAAACTTTCTCGTAAACTAACATTATGGTTCTAGATAGCGAAAGTAGTATCATTTCTGAAACTCGTGGTAAACTGTTATCATACTAGTAGGAAAGCAAATCATTTCAAACAGCCTCTTGGAGCATTATATAAATTGTTCCTATTAATCCCCAGTGACCGTTTACTTTCGGACATTTAATGCCCTACCTCGTATTAACGATGACCTTTGTTTGCCCTCTGTATTAAGCTCTGAGCAGCTTTGAATAGTGATGTGCTGAATCAGGCTGACACCAGTACTAAGTAATATATTCTTAATAGGATTGAGAGAACTGAGTTATAGAATTCGAATAATCAGTATTCTAACTTAATACGATTTTAGTGTACTTTACGTATAACATAGACATACGTACTCGTTTGTGTTTGAGTATTTTGACGTAATTATAATATTCGAACTCTTTTTTATATAATAATGTTAGTGTTACAAAATATTAAATACTAGCTTTCTACCAGCGGGTTCGCCCGCGTGATCCTAGAGAACTGTTTATTAGGATATCAATTTATAATCATAACATGATGAAACCATATAATTACAATGACAAATTGAGTAGTAAACAACCGTTAGTATGGTAACGTTGTCATACCCTGTACAAACTTCCACTCCCATTTTCATCCCTTTATATGATGTTTTTCGGGATAAAATGAAGCCTATGTTTACCGCACATGATGTGGCTTCAGTAGGTGAAAGAATTTTTAAAATCAGTCAAGTTAGAGCCTATTTGTTGCAAGCAAACAAACAAACAATCAAAACTTTCTTCTTTAAATAAAAATATTCAAGGTTTTTTTTTCATTTATTTTGGCATCAAACAGTCATGTAAAATAACAATAATTTCACAAACAGTAATGGCTATTAAGACCTACAGTGCCCAAGTTTAGTACAAACAAAGTGTTTTCATGTGTAGATAAATATTCATGCAGTAATAAAAAAAAAATGCAAGTGATTACAACAAAAATCAAATCAGAGAAGACGATAATTATTTTTTACTTTAGGTTAAATTTCTTTTAATTTCTTTTTTAATATACTTCAGAGATGTGTTAAACAAATCTATGTTTGACAGTTTCTTATTATACATAGTGGTGGAACGACAAAAGAATGCGTTTCGGGTATAACTTTTCCTGCGACGCGGAGGAACAAACAGAGGTAGTTTACGTGAGGAGCGTATAGGGAGACGAGTTCGACCGGAAAATTGAACATGGCCAAGAAGCTCTGACTGTATCAAACATAACGCGGCGATAGCGAAGAGTAAGCAAGTTACATTTATTCAGTGCATAAGATTGTATGTCATGTTACTGCTCTTATTTCTATGATTAAGGGATTTCAAGAATTTCTTTTGAACTCTTTCGATTCTGTTAACGTGAATATTATAACAGGGGTTCCAAACAGTACTACAGAAATCAGGGATAGAGCGAACAAAAGAAAAATAAAGTATCTTTAGCGTGTCTGTATTTTGAAAAGGTTTGCTAATCTTAAGAACGAAACCCAACCTGCGAAAAGCGGCACCAACAACTACGTGATAGTTAAATGCAAGATTCGAGTCCATTATGATCCCTAAGTCTTTGATATGGGTCACTCGTTCGACAATGTTGTTATTCATACAATAATCAAAGTTAACTTTATTCTCATTTCGCGCGTAAGAGATGACGTGACAGTTATTGATATTTAAGAAGAGTTGGTTTTGGAGACAATAGGCACACAGCGCACTCAGATCTTCTTGTAACTTAAGGCAATCGTCACGACAAGTCACAATTTTATATAATTTTGTATCATCTGCATAAAGCAAGTGATGGCTGTAATTAAAGGTATTGCCAATGTCATTAATGTAAAAAGAGAACAAAAGAGGACCCAAATGCGAGCCCTGCGGGACCCCGGATGGAATTGGAAGAAATTGTGACCTTTGATGCAAAGCGCTTGGCTTCTGTTTCTGATGTAGGATTCGATCCATCGAAGAAGGTTACCTTGCACTCCGGCTTCTGCAAGCTTTCTGATAAGGATATTATGATTTATTTTATCGAAAGCTCTCGAAAAATCTGTAAACACGACATCCACCTGTAAATTTATATCCATTGCCTGCGCTAGAAATTCAGTAAAAGTGATCATGTAACTATCTACGCTTCTATTTTTATAAAAGCCATGTTGCTGAGGTGAAATAAAAATACGGGCTGCCAATGCCAAATCTGAAGTAACCATTTTTTCAAGAATTTTACCAAAGATGCATAATTTTGAAATGGGTCGATATTCTGTTACTAGATGTTTTTGATTGTTTTTTGGAATTGGGGTCACTAAAGCCGCTTTCCACTTAGAGGGGAAAATCCCAAATTCTAAAGATTTTTGAAAAATTATAGTGAGGGGAACAGCGAGTTCTTCAGCGCAATTACGAACCAGAATGGGGTGAATATTATCAGAACCAGCACCCTTATGTATATTAACTTGTTTTAATTCTTTTTGAACACGATCAATAGTTATATTGACTGAATTAATATCTAACGTAGATTGAGCGTTAAATTTGGAAGGATAATGACTTTCGTGAGATGACACCAATACTGAATTGAAATATTGATTGAATCCATCGCAAATTTCAGGTCCAGTTGTTAAAGATTTGTCGTTGTATAACATTCTAGCAGGAAAATCGCCTTTTGCCTTCTTAGATTTTACAAAAGACCAGAATAATTTAGGATTCGATCTTATGTTGAACTCTGATGATTCAATGAATCGATTAAAGCAGTACGCGGACATTTTTTTAAAACGATTCCTTGAATTTGAAAAATTTTCATAATCGATTTGGTTGCAATATTTTTCATTTTCTGTGTAATTTATTTTTTTCTTTGAATAATTTTATAAGCGGCATTGTATACCAAGGCGGAAATTTTTATTTTAAATTTAAATTAATTTTTGATACATATTTATTGACCACTTCATCGATAAAATCATAAAAGAAATTTACCATACTCTCAATATCTGATAAATCGTATAAAATTTTAATCCAGTCAACAGATGACAAAGCCGTCTTAATAGAATGTAGATCGGCTTTGTGATATTGTGGTTTTTTACTGTTTAATGTTAAAAGCGGCTGAACGAAACTATTTTTAAAGATATAATTAAAGACTTGTGGTATAAGTCTTCTGGTACCAACGGATACTCACAGGAGGAAACTAGGCAAATGGTTTTGTTTATAATATTTTCCAATAATTCTATACCCGTATATAAAGAGGAAATATTTGATTGCTTGTTTATTTGCATTAGATAGCTTTCGATACTATTGAACTGATTTATAAAAGTCTTTCATCTACGAGAAGCTACTTAATACGCGTTGGACATAAGCTAAAATTTACAACCAGTTAGATAGAAATTGGTTCACATTTCAAGAAGAAATCGTTTGACATACCTACTTTCATAAAAATATACATACTCCTTGAACATAGAAAATCCTCCTTTCGGATTATTTATAAATTCAAAATACGCAATCTTTTCTTTTGAGCTGAGATACATGAAAAACAATACATATGATCTAAATATTTAGATTATATATAATGGAAAACATATTTAGTTTTTTCCATAAAAGGAAAACTGCTTATTTAACCTCTATAAAATTTAAATTGGTCCCATTTAAATTTTATCGAGTCGGTCCAACAAATTATCGAAAAAAAAGATTTTTGAAAATCAGTCGACAACTAGTGGAATTATCAATGAACATACATAAAAAACATACATCACCGTCGAACATATAACCTCTTCCTTTCAGATTATGAAATCGGTTAAAAACAATCGGTTAAAGACAAACATTTTTACCCGAACTGAACGTTATGTACAATATAATAACGTCAACGGAGTTCTGTTTCAAATAACAATCCTTTTTATTTTTTATTCTCTGTAACTTGTTTTGTTCTATTGTGTGCAATAAAGTTAAGTATTATTATAATAAATTGCTTATCAGACTTCGATGAAATATTCCTTCAGTGAGTAACAAACTTGTCACATCACTAAAACGCTGATAAATTCGTGAAAAAAATTATAAAACAACGACACCCCGCATATTATGTACATAGCTTAGATTAGATCCCATAAGTACCTACTTAAAGCCTTCGTGTTAAGGAAATACTCAAATCCTCGGCAGTTAAATACGGAAGAGTTAATTTTTTCTACTAAATTGGCCGGGAATATAAAATATTTAGGTAATGACAACGCCCTTATTTGGGTAAGAGAGTGAAATTGCCAAGAAGTCGCTAAAAATAAGCACACAAATATGAAGAGAGAAGTAGAGGGAGATGGAGAAAGAGAGAGACTTAATAACGTTTGTTCTTAGCTTGCCAACGTTCATTGTTATTTTCCCTTTTATTGTATAACATTGATATTGATACGGTAATGACTTAAAAACATACCGTTATATAATGAACTCAGCATTTTCTTGCGACCATTTTTATATAATCAAGCGAGATATTGACTAGATGGGTAATATATGTTTATTGTATGACTTGTAAAAATATATTACTACAGGTTTTTTTAATTCAAAAAGGTTTAACTATAAATTTTCTTTAAAACTATTGTATAAAAAATCAAAATTCAATTTAGTATATTATTTATCCCAAAAATTGTGATTAACTTTCATTTGTATTTTAGTTGTTTTTCTGTAGAAAAAAATAATAGAAATAAAGAATTAATATAAATATGCCTATTCAATATATTTTTGAATAAAAAAATGTACCTGTCGACCGTAGACCGTTTACACGGCCGAACTATGTTCAAACAAATTTTTAATTAGGGTGACCATAACGAACAGATGGAATACATATGTAGCGTATCTACGTTCAACTTAATAATTTCCCTTTGTAAACTAACAAATCAAACCCAAAATCTTAGATATTAACTCAACGAAACAAAACGACCAAAGAGATGGTAATAATATACGAGTACCTTCTTATTATTTTTCCTTGGTCACAAACACTAAGGAACAAGGTTTTTTTTGCCTTCTTAAATTGTTCTTAACTATAACAAAAGCATAGTATTTTGGAACAAACAATATCAAATTAATCAGCTTTAGGATTCTGACATATAATATGTATATCAATTTGGCTAATCCTGAAGTATCCTGGATATAGTGCATTTATTTATATACATCCCACTTACAGTCTGAATCAAAAATAAAGCCATTTCACGTGCGAACGATCGCCAATCGTTTAAACTATTTTTGATGAAAAATGAAATTGTGATAAAATTCGTGTTCAATCCAATATTAACTACATTTACAATGGATTTCTGGACTGCAGTGGAATTTGAAATGGTTTCTAATTTTTAAAGTCTTTCTAAGTTAAATTTAAAAAATATGTCAGACTTCTGACATTTTAATTTAATTGGGTTACATCATCGTCTGCATATTAATTTACCCATTTACACTGTGCGTAAATGATTTGAAGTATGTCTCTCTTTAAATTCATCATCAGTAGTTTCACCAAACAATTCTTTTAAAAACAAACAAATCAAACGACATTGACAAAAATAAATATATGAAAGCGTAAGATTTTTCCCCATTCAATCTAACTTATTCAAATATTGTTCAATGTGATTAATGTCTCCCGAAATTATTACGCACAAAGTTAACTGCAGCAAATGTTGTTCCAATAAAAGTACTAATAAATAACTCTAGTAGAGACGAGTTACAAAATAATTTATTGAACCTTATTTTTGTGGTCTATTCTAATATATCTGAAACTGATTTCGTATTATTTCCAAAATGACATCACAGTTCTATCTAAACATTTTGATAATTTATGACTATAGCTTTCTACATTATGTCAAGGACAACTGGACAAATAATGTACACCACATATTATACATATTAAATTAATACGTATTCTCCTGTTAAAACAAAGTAAAAGTGCCTAAAGAACCGCTTAGATCTATCAAGCTCTCAAATCCTAAATTTACGACTGAGATGAGTAAGGAGAGTCTATAAGATGAAATCAACTAAACCTAGACTGCCACCTCCGATTTGAGGTCACCAAGGGTCTCCCCTACTGTATGAAACTAGATTTTATTGCAAAAGAATCAACAAACCGAAAAAACACGATAATTCTCAAAGAACTAAATTTCCTAATTATGTATAAAAACGTTCTCGGTAGTACAGAATATTCCCCGCGTTCTTAACGAACTAATCGATTGCTCTCTTCGTTACTAACTCTTGGAGAATCAAATTACACCAATAAATTACGTTCTGACCAAAGTTGTTCTTGTTGTCAAATAATTTAACTTGAGAATCAACTTTACGTCGCAGCAGTAAGAAATTTTTAGGATTTCAGTAAGCATAAGAAAGTTCTAACTTATCATATCCTTCTGACTCTTGCACCCAATACCCCATATTTTCTCAATCCATTATAAGATATAAAATTACTGTGAAAATATTTATTATGTTACTAGCAGTTTTTACGACTTCGGCCGCGTAAATTATAGTCTATGTCATCCGCGTATGATTTAAGTATTTCTGAATTTTGTTTGTTTGTAGTTATCTCCTAAAAAAACAATCAGTTAGAAACTTTACCTCTTTACAATATTAGTATCAAGAAATATAAATTATGATCCAAAATATACCCGTATTTTATTAATATTTATTAGCTATATCCGCAATGCACACAATTCTTAATATGGTTTATCATCGAACTTATTTGATTGGCATGGTCCAACTCAGCAATACAACGTTGCTTATAGAATTATTTAGGCTTATCTTATTTTCCTTTGTATCAACAAATTACGTAACATCACACACGATTCGATGGTTTGACTTCAATAGATTATAATCTATGAAAAGTATTATAATAGCGTGAGATATATTGAAATCTAGTGCTTTTTACAAACTTTATAGTTACACACTTGGGTTCTCTTCTTTTAGAATATAAATCAAAATAATATTAATATCATCACTAGCCTATTAATGTGCCCACTTCTGGTGCTCAGGCCTTCCCTAAGAATGGAGTCGATCGAATCTAAATCGAATAGGGAGAATGGGCCATTACCCAGCACGCGGGCCTAGTGCGGCTTGGTGGGTATTAACGACTGCAGGTGCAAGTCCACCAACGGCTTAATATGCCTTCCGAAAAACGGAGAAGTTCAAGATAATAAACAAAGAAGTTCAAGATCCGTAACGAGCGCACTTTTTCTGTCCTTTTATTTATTCCTACAATTTCTCTTTCCCGAATCCATCAAAGTTTCTTATAAGTATCATCATCTTTTCAAAAATCCACCATAATTTATCATAACAGTTACATTTCATCCAATCTCTTTAGATATTTCAAATCCTTTCGACTTTTTTACATTTGATAAATTTTGTATTTGCAACGTTTGTCTTAAAAATCTACAATCTGAAAATGCCCGACATTGTTTAATTTACTATTAGTTATGATTTAAAAGTGTGTAAAAAGATTAACACTATAAAAATAATAAGTAACGTGTAAAATTAAATAAAAACAATAGTTCTGGTAACGAATTAAATATGTTTTGTAATATGCAGAATTGTACAACAAGCCATTCCATATTATATACCTCAATTGAACTAGTCCTTTAAATGTCAACTCCTATTCTATACGACTATATTTATTATGATCTAATTACAAATGTACCTAGAATTTTCAAATTTCTTCTTCAGACTGTACTATAAAACGATGTTGCTTACCAAATGACATAGTTCTAGGACAATAGTACCAATAATTTTGATTCCTTTGAGTATCGATATATTTTTTGCGGCATAAATAATCTTTTTTTTAACGTTAATTTTAAAAATCTATTTTTATAGCTACAAGAGGTTGTAAACCTGATAATAAGTTTAATTTCAACGTGATATCTCCACGTGTTCCCAAAATTAACAGTCATAACATAACGCTAAAAATGGTAATCAGAAGCAATGTGCACGCAAATGTGCACACAAATAAAATTTGATTTAGAATTGAAACAAATAATAACTGATGTAACTAGAATTAAAATAAAAGTATACCATAGAAAAGAAATTCAGAAATGATATAATAGAAGACGTTCGAAATCAGTCTGCGATCGATCCAACTCCGATGAATAATTAGACAGTCTCTAATCAAATCTATAGCTGAGTGCGACTGATTGAACTGCTCCGACGCTCTCTACCAATAATCGAATCAACTGTCGCGACGGTTTCCTAATCAAACGCCTCTAATCAGATGGGATTGTTGACAGCTGTTACATTAGTTCATTACTTATAGAGTTAAATTGTTATGGCACATTTTCATTGGACGATAGGATCCGCATATAGATTGTATTCGAAGCAATTTAAAGACACCATTGCACAACAACTCCAAATATATTCAAATTGAGATCTTTGTCCGTTGCCATAAACAAAAATCAAGTATGTTGAAAGTAAATTTGCATTTTTGGCTTCAAAATATAAATTAAAAATTAACAGCATAAAATGAATCATAAATAAATTGTAACAACTTCTCTATAAAAAACTGTGGGAATGGCTTAAGGAACTAAATTATATTGCGCTTGAGAAGCTTACAAAATTCAATTCAATTTGCGATAAATTTATACTAATTTTAAAGTAGCATATAATTTTAATTACTAAACGAGCACGACCGTAAAATTAGACGGTTCACAAATATTATGTTTTATAACACAATAAGATGATAGAATTTCAATAATTCCCTGTTCTATTCAATAATTAAAATATGATTACTCTACAAATTAGCTCTATCGACCAAGATAAACAAACTATTGTCCGATCATTTAATATTTATATAACGACTTATAGTCCGATGAAAATGAGCACTATGCTGTTGGACCATTTCATGTTAATGTTTCGCCTTCATCATCATCATCATCATCATCATCAGCCCTTTTACGTCCCCATTGCAGGGGCTCAGGCCTTCCTTATGGATGGTTAAGGAGGATGGGCCATGACCCTCCACGCTGGCCCAATGCGGATTGGAGGGTATTATCGACTGCAAATGCAGCCGGGACCAACGGCTTAACGTGCCTTCCGAAGCACGGAGTAGCTCGAGATAATAATTTTTTGGTCACCCATCCCGTGACCGACCCTTGCGAAAGTTGCTTAACGACTACGATCGCGGACCGCGGCGCTTATCCACTACGCCACCGAGCTACTCCTTAGTTATAGTTTCGCCTTCAAGTGTTTGTTTTTACTTACTGAACTGCCTGGAGGTATGTGTTTATTGATTATGTGGGTATGCTCGTTACACATAATCAATTTCGTTAGCATAAGCCAATTGGCATTGATTTGATAACAACGTAATATTCTGTAAAGACACAGAATAATAGAATACTAAAATACACTGCTAATCTGATAAGAATTTGTACTACGAGTACATTTATAGTGAACTAAAAGATGTCTTGAATCAATTAAACATTGTTAAATAATTCAAAGTCGATATGTTGTTATAAATAATCATGGTTATCAAACAGATACAATGGAGTATCATTGCAATCAAATAACATTGCCATCATCCTACATTTTTTTTTCTATTACACCCTTTGTGTATTAACACAGGACTATTAAGGACATCAGGACATAAGGACATCATTAACACAGGACATCAGGACTATTAAGTCCTGATAGTAGTTACTCAATCTTGTTGAAGCCGGAAAGGCCTGTTAAGCACTAAAAATGACAAAGGTAAGCAAAGAGAACATTTTCTGAAGAACTGGAATAATGAGGTTAGAAAACGAAAGACCAATAGAGGCTTTACAGCATATTAACAGAAAAGGAAAAGTATATAATAAAAAATCCTCCAATATGTAGAAAGAATATCGGAAAATATTAAGGCAAAGATATTTAAAATGTTTTGGGACATTAGCGATCATAACAGACAGTGGCACTTTTTGACAAACTATGCTACCAAAAACATGAAGAAGAGGATAACAACTTCTTCTTCTTCTTCTTGTCAGAGCAGTCGTGGTCAAGCATGAGGTTTAGAGGCACTACAGCTCTCCACTTGTCTCGAATCGAGAATTGGTGGACGTTATCGTTCACAGATACGTTGGTCAAGGCTTTATCTGGTCGGTCCAGTGCAACGGAAACCTTCTCCGTGACCTAACTCTGTACCATCAATCGTTCCATGACGTCCTCACGGCGCATCACATGGTGAAAGTAGCGAAGGATTCTAGTGTTGATTATAGTATCTAGGCAGATTTTAACACATAATTCTCCTCCATAACAATAGACCAGGAGAATACTAAATAACTGAGTACTATTTCTTACACTTTATCTTTTTATGAAAGGGATTTCCGATATTTCGGCGTCGTTGCGAACACCACGATCACGAAGTTTTTGCGGGTGGGTGTTATTGGCAGATATACCTTCTTTCGAGTCCTTTTACGTTTAATATGTATGTTCGTACGTAAAATGACTCAAAAAAGTAGATCGATATTGGGAACTCAAGAAATATAAGGTAAGTGGTAGCCATCCAGTCTTAAATCATTCAAAATCGTTCTCAATAAACTTACTTAAATGATCTATACAAATATAATTTGAATACACAAAATTAAATAATATCTCTTTAGTCTTATGTTGTTCAGAAGGCCTATATATTCAACTTAGAAAAGTCCGCTTTTCTTCCTATTTTATATAGTACTTATTTTTTTGCAACTTTGCCCGCGTAAATTATAGATTATGTCATCATTTTCAAAATCCGTCCAAAAGGATTTTGTTTGTATTGTTGGAGCCTATTCAATACAAACAAACAATCAAATCTTACCTCTTTGTAATATTAGTGCATAAAGATACGAAAGTAAAAATTAAGGCGAGGTTGTTTCCAATAAACACTTTATAGACAAATTTCATTCTAAATTAAACATATGATCACAAAATTTTTATTTTTATTTGTCAACATCTCACCATTTTTGAAATCCCAGGTTCGATAGTTGGTTGAGACAATGCAGATAGATATAGCGCTTATGTACAGATCGTTCTGATGAATGGTATGTTACCATTCCGCAACAGTAATCCGTACGGAGCCTGCGCGGTCACGAGCTCACCATCTCGATCAGAATTTGTGGTGCTAAATCACAGCTCTTCAAGATCGAATGGAACCAATCCACCCAACATTCCATACTGAGCCCGTGTATAGGTCCCAATGCGATTGGTGGTGATATAGTATAGGTATTTGTAATAGGTGACCCAACGATCAATCCAATGCAGATTGGTAGGGTGCTGGGTACCTACAAACAATCCTTTCTTATGGATGGTATGATACTGATCCAAACAGTAATCCGTACTTGGCTCGTGTTTTGGACCTAATGCGGATGCGGAAAATTTTAGGGTGCTAAGGGCACTTACAGGTTTTTCTGATAAATGCATGAGAAAGCCTGTAAGCTAATAATACTTATTTAATTTTTGTACAATCAAGAGCATATCACATTTTGCAAGTTTTTTTTTGCAAAATTGTAATCATTAATTAAGCATTAAGGACTTCAATTGTGTAAATAGGTATAAATCTACATTTAATAAAATTCAAAACATATTTGTAATAAAACATCTGTAGCGACCCCTATATTCTACTAATAACAAATAATATTTATGTAATAATATTTGACGTGATTAAAATATAATTACAATCAATCGATATAACAATTTTCGTATTTATTTAATAAAGGAGAATGACTTTATTATCTGAATTTCGTTAGCCTGTAGTATGTCTGACTACGCAATCTATGATGTGGTGTACGTCAAAATAGCAGGCACACCAACGAGTTTATGTCAATTACTACTATATAGCAATAGTACAAATATAAGTAAGAAAATTGCGAATACATTATGACAAATAGTGATACATGGCATATAAATAGGTACACTGCAAAAAGGAAAGATACTGGAAGAACTTATTTTACCTGTTAGCTACATACCTAGATAGCAGGCATAATAGAAATACGATTCGTATTAGATTAATTTACATGTCTAATATATTTGACTAAATAGTGACATCTATAACACTAACTTTCCTTTTGTGATTTTTCCAAACAATTGGGTAAGAATAAAAAAAAGAAGGAGCTAATAAATGCACAAAACTATTGTGACTTATAAATTATGAAAATTGTAATGATACATTAAAAAAAAATTACATCTCTAATTATATATAGTGAGATACACAGCATGCGAGAGAATAACAACACGATAAATTCAAGTTAATGTTACATAAGAGTCGAACAATTGAAGTGCGCCCTGGTAACAAATCACACCAGCAACATTGCCGGAGATAACTTGCAACAAACTTAGGGTTGACTGTATATTACTTATGGTAAAAAGGCTAAGACAAAGATAAAGAATACTAACAACTCAAGTTCTCAATATATAGGAGACGAAAAAATATTTTATGGGAATTCGAGTTTATATTACTCTATCTAATAATAAAGCTCGTTTGTTTGATTGAACACTAAAATCTCAGGATCTACTGAAACGAATTGAATTATTGTTTTTTATCTTGAATAGTCCACTTATCGACGACGGCTATAGTCTATATAACATGACGCTATGACTTATAGAGCGGAGCAGTAATGAAAAATGTTACAAAAACGGGAGAATATTTTACTTTTTTTTAACTTTTCATCGTAAACGGTGAAAGTTACGCAAAAATCATGTTTTATGAAATCGATGCTCTTTAGAAGTTCTAAAAAGTCCGTGGCAGCGTATATCTATTTTATATCGTATCCCGATGGGATAACTGATAAAGGGATGAAAATGGGAGTGGAAGTTTGTATAGGGCATGAAATCGTTACCTTAATAACCATAGTTTACATTTTTTTTATTTTAATTTCTATCCCAGTGTGAATTTTTATATAATCGCAGGGATGGTTTGAAATTATTTTAGTTTGTGTTAAATTTATGATTTTATTTTCCCGTTTCTTCAAGCGTTTCTTACGTACGTTTCGTGAACGGTGAAAGTTACGTAAATCACGTATTAAGAAATTGTTTCCCTTTAAAAGTCCTAATAAAGAGTCCCGCGACAGCATATGCTTATCTTTTAAAGTTGACCAACTTTTAGAATTTTTTATGGGGATTTTTTAATAAACATGATATTGTTGTTGAAGCGGGTACAGAAATACATCACCTGTGAAAAATTCAATTGTCTAATTTTCATGTTTCATGAGATACAGCCTGGTGATAGACAGACAGACAGCGAAATCTTAGTAATAATGTTGTCTTTTTACACTTTGGGTACGGAACCCTAGAAATAAAGATGCTGCAGAAAGTCACTATTCTACGTGGACGAAGTCGCGGGCACAGCTAGTCATCTATATGGAAGATCCAAATGTGCGATTACTAACACTCAGCTAACATTTTATCAAAAGGTCTAAGGCCAAACAAAGAAGTTATACAATGTCATTGCATTGTAATGCAATAAAATGTACCGTTGCGTAACCATATTTCTCACCCTATATTAATTTTCAATCTTTCGTTAATACGTAAAATTTAAAATTTAAAAACAACCACTTATAAAATAATGTGACTTGTACTAAAAAAAAAAGAAACGACTTCTCAAATATTTCTTCGAGCCATCTCAACCCTACTACAGAGCAATTTTACGAGGCCCTCAATAAATCTATTTAGCACCAACACCTCCTCGATGCTAGCGTCTCCTACCGGTCCGTAATGAAACTTTTTACTACCGCACAAGATCCGTTTCCCGCTCTAAACATTTTTTTTATTGCTCCTCGGGAAGTGTTTTAAGACTTCTTATTAACATAATCTTCGCACCTTTTAAACCTTTCAGGATTTTCTTTTATTTTTTACACGTTATACGAAAACTCAGTTACTTAAAGGCTTTACCAGACAAGGAATTGGCGGAGAATACTCTTAACTGATAAATGTATGTTGCGTGTTCTTTGCGATTTGCAAATCAGAAACCACTATGCCAAGTACATGATCTAAATTGGGCCTGATCTATTTAACGTACACATGACTGCACGTCAGGAACCATAATATATGAAATTTCTGCAAAAAAAATAACCTCTACCCTCATCAAATTAATGCGTGATGAAGAAGCACGACTAATATGATTGCACATAGTAATGACAATTTACACGCAAAGCATGATGACCCTTCTCCTGCTGGATTCCAGATATTTCCACCCACGCTACTGTCCGCAGGAGGTTTTATCTATACTAATATTATAAAGAGGTAAAATCTCTGAGTTTGTTAATTTTTAGGGGGTAAATATCGGAAAAACTGAGCGGATTAGATTATATAGCTGTTTATTACTCAGACGAAGTCGCGAGAAAACATGTCTTATATAAATAATACTACACTTTGATTTCGTTCATCGGGACAAGTCCTAGTTGGAGAGCCTTGGGGGTATAAGGTGCATTTTCCCTACGTTAAGAAAAAAGGTACGGTTTATTCCTAAAAAAGAAACGATTAGCTCCTTACAACATTAAGAATTTCTATAAACATTCAAAATGTTTAGAAACAAAATATTAATAAAACTTTTTGTTTGAAATAACTTTTTGAAATAAATTCAAGCTTGAAATAAAGTTATTCAGAACTCATGAAATAAATTTTGTTGTTGAATCTAAAATATTTCTTCGAAGAGCTATTTTGGTTGTTTTATTATATAAAATGTATGAGGACTTTGAATATTTCGAGAACTAGAGTTGTTAGTAGCAGTAGGTATTGAAAAACTTACAAACAATATAACAAAAAAAAAATCAACACTAATATTATAAAGAGGTAAAGTTTCAAACTTGATAATTATTTAATTTAGTTATAACAAAATATTTTACGTAGTAGATACATTAATTTGCTCATAGGCGTGGAATGTATTGTCTCAGAAAAAAAGTATCACTGCGACAAGCTTGGCGCTTGCGACATTTCGAAACATTGTTTTAACACAAAGAAACAGAAAATATAAGAAATAGGAGACCGATCTTTCTGCTTAATAATCTTATGTCCATTTTCAATTATAAGAGTTCTAAATAATGTGTTTGTTTTTCTAATAGCTACAACAAATCTAAGACGATCCTCGTTGATGCACATTAAAATATTGAATCCATACACTGTCACCTCTCTCTTTTTAACATAATACAAGTGTAGGAGAGTAATCCGATAGACTCACGATTCCGTGAAATGGAAATCTGATGAATTAAAAAAAAACACGCTCCATTAGACAATTCCATTCGCTCGGTCATTTGCATTTGTTCGCTCGTTAATTATTCATTCGACGATTATGAGGTTCTCGTGCAATTTTAGTAGGCAAAGGTATTTCGAAAGAGAATCGTACAATATTATAATAAATTACGTCCATTGTCGATTACTCTTTTATTATTTTTTCTCGAGGATTAGAATATAAATCATACACTAAAACTACATGCTAAAAACAATCGGCTTAAGGTACCTTCCTAAGCAGGGAGATTCTCGATATTAATTTTTGATCAGCTTGCAAAAGTTGTTTATCAACCGTATCGCAGACTAAGAGCGTTAAATTCTGCACCTTCGCGCTCTCCAATTCAATTTCTCTTCATTTCAACTTCTCAAGTACTATTTACTGTTTATCCGATTTCTAAATCAAAAGGAGGTCTTCTACTATTATAATTTCTTTTACTAGTATGTATGTCTTTATTTTCATTAATAATTTCACGTATTGTAGACCGATTGCTTTTTTCTTTTTATTTGAAAACATACGAATCTGAGATGGTCGCAAATTAAATGGAAACCGCAGTTTTACTACAATAATACGAGGGTCAAACTGAAAGTTCTTAGAACTGGCCACTTATAAACAATATAATAAAAAAATAATTCTAAAATTTGAAAATATAACTCTTTGCCAATATTACTGAGTATATATTTCATTCATTTGTCATTTGTTTTACGATTTGGCGGCAAATTGAAAATTGTCTGTGTCACGTCATCATGAATTTAACACGAGAAAATTTTCGTGCAATGATTTTTTATGACTTTCGATGTCATTTAAGTCAACAAGAAAGTTATGATAGACTACGATTGGCCTTTCACGATGAAGCCCCATCTCGTGCGACTGTTTACAACTGGTTTAATGAGTTTAAACGTGGTCGCACTAATCTCACTGATGATTTACGTGAGGGACGGCCTTCTACGGCGACGACTGAAGATAACATCTGTGTTGTGCGGCGTATGATAGAGACTGACAAAAGAGTGACCTATCAACAGATTTGGACAAGCTTAGGCATCGGTATGAGTCAAGTGCACAAAATCCTCCACGAACATTTAGCGGTCAGGAAGCTTTGCGCCCGGTGGATACCTCATAATTTGACTGAGGCTCAAAAATTCCATCGTGTGGATTGGTGTCGTAAAATGATTGAAAGATTTAACGGAGGTGACTCAAATGCTGTGTTCGACATACTAACAGGTGACGAAAGCTGGATTTACTGTTATGATCCTAAAACCAAAAGACAATCTGCTCAGTGGGTGTTTCCTTTCGAGGAGTTGCCAACTAAAGTGAAGAGAGATCGAAGTGCGGGAAAAAAATGGTGGCCTCGTTCTTTGGAAGGATAGGTCATTTTGCAACAATTGTGTTAGAGGATCAAAAAACAGTTTCTGCAGAATGGTACACTACCAATTGTTTGCCATTTGTCTTGGAAAAAGTTCGAGAGAAACGACCTCGCAGTAGGATCCTCCTTCACCACGACAACGCCTCGTCGCACACCGCCAAGCGAACGATCGACTATTTGGCGACATCAAACGTTGAATTACTGGGTCACCCGCCGTATAGCCCCGACCTCGCGCCTTGTGATTTTTATTTATTTCCAAAAATTAAAGAAAAACTTAAAGGAAAGCGGTTTATGAATGCTGAAGAAGCGGTGGCTGCGTATCGCGATGCCATTGAAGAGACCCCTAAGGACGAGTGGGCAAAGTGCTTTTCCCAGTGGTTCCATCGCATGCAGCGGTGTATTGACGTGAATGGACAATATTTTGAAAAGATATAATAAAACTAATAACTGGCTAATGTAATCAGTTTTTGATTTTCTAAGAACTTTCAGTTTGACCCTCGTAGTTAGAAATCAAAAACGTAATCAAAAAAAATCAAAAAGTAAACAAAATCACGTATTTCTTAAGTCAATTATTAATTTTATATATCTCTTAAAGTAATAAATTTTATTGCTTCTGAACTTATTTGCAGCAATGGTTAGATAATATAAAGTTGTAGGTGTGGACTTTCTGAACAAATAAATAAATAAATAAATATTTAACAACATCACATACATTGCTCAGATTCCAAGATGAGTAGCTAAAGCCCCCGTATTATGGAGTATCTGAGACAACGAAGGTACCACAACACCCAGACCCGAGTCAATATAGAAAAGTTCATTTTCTACATTGACTCGACCGGGAATCGAACCCGGGACCTCAGAGATGGCGACACCTTGAAACCGGCGTAAAAAATCTTCTCTATATTTTGTCAGCTTCCCAACTTTGACAGTTAATTACAAACCCGTTGCTTTCCAGGCAATAAGCTACTTCATCAGGTATACAATAATACCTTCAAACTTTGATAGGATCCAATATGGCGGCGGGGAACGCCAAAACTAGTTCATAATGCCACATAACTTTAAGCTATTCCTCAAGTGTTATGGAACTTTGTTTCAATATAGGTTTACTTTATTTTTTTTTTAATTTAACTCCACCCCTACTAATTTATAAATTTAAAAGTAGCTTACATAATTGAATGCTTCTATTTTTTTTTTAATTAGTTCAAAGATAGATTTGACTTTGGAAAAGGTTATAAGTTTCCGTGAAAAAGAGGTTCAAATGGGTTAAAATAGGAGATGAAAAGTTGCTCACTTAGCGTTAGCTAGATCTCAACTTTTTAATTTATCAAAAGTGCCTTCTAATAATTTGCGAATAAAAAGTGGGTGTTCTAATCTTATTCCTAAAAATCTTAACGCACAAAGGCCATAGCTAATGGCAAACCTAATCCATCTGGGACAAAGTAACATTTTCGAAACTATAATCATGACTGTAATGGCAAAAGGAGAAAAGTTGTCCCCGTTTTCCAATAATCCCGATCGATTTGCCGTTTCGGTTTAAAACAGTGCACTTTTCTGTGACACAGCAGCATTTGCTAAAACAATAAACAAAGCTCAAGGATAGACGCTGAAAGTTGCAGCTGTACATTTAGAAATAAGACTGTTTTACCCACGGACGGCTCTATTTGGTGTAGTATTTAAATGCTGTTAATTTTTAACCAATTTCAAAATCCAGAAGTAGAAGGAGGATATGTTTGACGGCAATGTATTTTTTTTTTATGTATGTTCACCAATATTTCCCCCAATTGTTGAGTGATATTAAATATTCTTTATATTCAATATCAGTCAACAGTTGGATATTATTTGACAGATATAGAAAGACAAAAGATTGCGTACTTGGAATTCGTTCAAAATTCGAAAGGTGAATTTTCTATGTTCAAGGAGTATGTATATTTTTTTATGAAAGTAGGTAAGTTGATCGATTTCGTCTTGAATTGTGTACCAATTTCTATCAAATTAGCTGTTTCCCGCGACTTTGCCTGCATAATTTATAGCCTATATTTTTTATTCCCATAGATGAAAGAAACAAGGAATCCAATCTTTTCTCTTATTAAATATGATTATAGAATTATTGAAATAAATTATGTATAATATCTTCTTTTCTAAGACTTTCACTATGTTGAATACTTTTATTTATATAGATATTTAATACTTTAGCGATACCTATTATATAAAAAAATGACACTAAAAACATGAAACAAAAACTTAAAAAAAAACTGACTATATTATAAAAATATGATAAATAGTACTTATCTCAAAAACTACTTATTCAAGAAAATACTAAGTTATTAATTAAATGATAAGCCCGACTTCGATATATGAACTCCGTTGTTTTTTTTAAGTTTTTGTAAGTAAACTGTTGTGATCTTCCGTAAATGCTTAAGTAAAAATCTCAGACATCATCACCAGTATATTGATGCATTGCTGAAGCTTTGGCATTCCCTATGGATGGAATAGAACTCAATTAGGGAATACAATCTCGTTCTCGCGAGATCTCGGCCTTTTTTAGCGAGATTGATCTCGGTCGAAAAATGGGCGAGATCTCGCGAGTTTAACGAGATTGCACTCGAGCATAAAATTTTCTAATTTTCGATTAGTTCTAAGTGCGTCAGCGCGAATTTATGCAATTCCGGGGAGTTAAAAGGCGAAGTTTTACACTTTTACAGTACTTGTGTTATCGAAAGGGTCTTCTCGGTGGCTGGTTATCTGGCTAGCACAATAATAAGACGAAAAGCAAAAATTCTTTGGATATTCGTGCTTCTTAAGAAGCTACTTTCACAATTTTTTGTAATAATGACGTGTGAAAAAATTGAATAAGCCTTTAAATTGATTGGTATATTTTGTTAATTTATTCTCTAATTTTCAATAGATCTCTGGGTAGACATAGTTTTCTTTCAATGATAATTATCTCAGTTAAATAGTCAATTCAACTTAGTTAATGAGTTTTATTTTAGTTTTTGTATTTTTGTTATAAAAACTTTTTTAAATTTGATATTACCAGAGAACACTGCTTGTTTATTTCATTTTGTATTTGATTAGATACGTCAAAGTTTAGTTTCTTAAAAGATTAGTACCTGGATGACTAAGCTTTACTTGGCACTTTTATAATATAAAAAAATAAACCTAACTAAATCGATTTATCGCCTCTGAAAGCCCCTGCATACTTAATGTCATGAAAATTGTTAGAGCCGTTTCCGAGATTATACTCGTAATACAGTAATTGCTCTTTTAAAGGTTTTAGATAGAAAAATATAATTGCGTCAACCAATGTTAAAATATATAAAACTTTATTGAAAATACCCTAAAAACATATTTATTTAAAAATACCTGTATTTTTTTCTAATTTATTCAAATATTGTGGGTTGAATAAATATTACAGTAAAACAGTAAACACACAAAAGTGTCAATCTCGCGATATCTCGCGAGATCTCGCCCGCGTCCCAATCTCGCGAGATTGCATTCCCTAAACTCAATCGAATAGAGACAATGGCCCACTCTATGACCCACCGTGTGCATCCAGTGCAGATTGGTGGGTATTAACGACTGAATATGCAGCCGGGACCTACCGCTTCACGTGCCTTCCGAAGCACGGAGGGGCTCCATATAATAAATTTTTGATCATCCAACCGTATCAAACAAATCAGTTTATAATTATATTAATTGCAAAGTATTATGATAAAAAATTAAAAATGCTGTCCAAAGTAATTATATCACGTGGACGAAGTCACGGGTATAAGCTATTCAGTTTTCTAAAAACGTTAATGATTACGTCAGTCCAGCTTGGGTAATCTATTTTTTATTTTCGCTTCTATGTAAGCTTTGCTCATAACATACTAGTTACGAAAATTGACATCTTTGTTTGATACGAATTCGATTCGCTTTCGTTCCAGTTCCAGAATAACTAAAACGAATCTCTTTGTACCATAATGTTTCCAACTTTGTTCTCAGTTAAATTTAACGCATCGCATAATGTGTTCAGTTGTATGTCTAATGAAGGCTTATATGTCACGAGTTTCGCTGGTTTGTAATTTCAGAGCGAGTTTCCAAATTGTTAGAGTTGAAATATACTAAGGCATACAAAGGCACGTTAGCGGTCTATTACAAATTGCTAGGATCTTATCTACTGCGAACAACCTTTGTAACTTTTGTGATAAAAGCCTACTTATATTATTATTTTTCATTGAATATTAATACAGTATAATGTAAATACAGTATAAATGCATTCGTATTATTTAACTTAGATACTTCTAATAATATATTGGTATTGGTTTAAATTAAATAATAGACGGAGAGCACGTGAAAAAATATACAAGGGTTTTCAAAAATTTTATATTTCATAGAACAAGGCAAAACTTTTTTGCTAAGAAATGCCTAATCTTACGAATCGCTTAAACAGATTAGTATAATTCCAAACAACACTGGTCGACAAAAAAACACCTGTTGTGTCTAACATGAAAACTTTTATCTAAATATGTTAAGGACAAGGATAAGGATAATAGAAATAGAATTAGAATGCTTCGAATACGAATAGTTTTTTTGTAATCTGATATTATATACATTAAGAAAATTTCAGATTTTATTGACGAAAATAAGTTATTTTATCATATTATAACATTAATTTAACTAAAGCATTATTATTTTCTTTTGTATTTTGCTACAGAGACATCTCGTTGTAATGTCCAATAGTAATCTGCTAGCATACGTGGACTCCACTTGCCCTGGTATCGTTTTTCCATGGTAGAAATTTCTTGATGGAATCTTTTACCATGTTCATCGCTGATGGCGCCAAATTTTCAGGAAAAAGGTCTAAATATGAATGAAGGAAGTGTATTTTCAATGACACATTACATTTCAAAGCCTTATATGCAGATAGCAGCTCCGCGACAATAGTTTTATAGTCATTTGATCGGTGATTTCTTGAAAAAAATGGAAGTTACTTTCATAAAAGTAGATGTTTCCAAATCACTGAGCTTTTCTTTAAATATTTCGTCTTTCATCAAGTGTCTGATTTGTGGGCCAACAAAGATGCCCTCTTTAATTTTTGCCTCGCTCAGTTTAGGAAACTTTTCTTTCAAATATAAAAAGCCGTCACCACTACTGTCTATAGCTTTCACGAAGTTTTTCATGAATCCAAGTTTTATGTGTAAAGGTAGTAAAAAAACATTATAAGGCTGCACCAATGAAGAATTTTTAACACTTTTTGTCCTGGGGTGAGAGATTACCTTTTGGGCCAACGTTTTTTAATATTTTGTCGATCCCTGCTGTCCCATTCACAAATAAAACAACAGTATTTTGAAAGTCTAAACAAAAGTTCTGCCTATGTTTGGGCAAATTTAAGTCACGTACTAAATCATTGAGATCTTGTTGAGATAGTAGATGTGGCTCTTTAGATGAAGAAGCTTCTTGAAAGTCAGGATCTAATGTGTCGTTTTCCACTGTTAATGGCGTAGTGGCCAGATCGGAACTTTGTGGTGGTTCTGGTACAGGTAGTTTCTCACTGTGAGGGATCGGTCTTTTAGCAGATGACACTTAACTCAAAAAACAAAACAAACTCTATACATTTGAAATTAATAAAATTTCTGAATGCAAAAGTAGAACCAATATGATTAATTTTCAATTTATAGTAGTTGTAACACAAAAACTAGAGGTAGGTAATTCAAAAATAGTAAGTACCTATCTTGTTACAAAATTTTGTTGACCAGTGTTATCAGTTTTTCTTTTATAACTTCACACATTCGTGACCAGTCATATTACGCGAATGCCTAGTATAAGGCGCCGCATAAAGCTGTCATAACTTTAGACATTGCTTAATGTGGTAGACAGTACCTGCTGCGCATTGGGTATTCAGTGCTTGTTACTCCTAGTATTTCAATATACTGAAATAGTTACCTTTAGGAAATCTTTGCACATTTTTGTCACAATCTCGTTAAGTGCTATTAATAAACAAGATTTAGCGCCAGAGTAAATTTACACTAAAATTGTAATTTTAGTATTAGTCCAAATTCATATTATATGGAGAATAAGCAAAACTACCTTCTAGGAGTAAATGTTACTCCTGTAGAATCTCCTACTAGGTTAACTTTTGCTAAGTCTGTTTAGTAATATGAATTTTAACTAAGTGCAGTGTCAGTGGACTAAAAATACTATAACATATACTATAATCTTCTATGTTTTTGTGGCATTATTTTACGTTGATAACACACGCACACACAAATAAAAAAAGCTTTGTTGTGCCCTGTATGAAACATGGTGTAGACATTTAATAATATAAGATTACATGTATTCAAGCCGAATGCCACAGTAACATAGCGAGATATTAAAAATCACCGGTAACGTAATAAATTGGTACCGTTGTCGCAGTGGTATCATGATTACATTTTGAACTCGAATGAAAAGTGAAAATAAGATTGATTATCTGAGTAAGGTATAAAATTGTTGTACAAAAATTCTGTAACAAAATTTCGTGTATATGTTTAAAAATTATAATTAGATTTAAATGGTATATAATAATCACTTATTTATCAAAGTAAAAGTTAAAATAATCTTTATTCAAATAAACTTATTTCAATTACTTTTGAATCGTTCAACATTTTTTTCCTGCCATCCATGCAGCAGTTCTATTCTGTTATAAAAACAGCCTAGAACTCGAAAACGAACGCAATGCTGTCACTGCGTAAAAGTTCAATCAAATAAAGCTTACTTCTAAAAAATATAAGGGTTTTATTTTATTGATGTTAGGTCATGACAACACTAAGCTTTCTCCACAAAGAATAAAAGAAACCGTGACCTTAGAATGTTAACATAATAAACAATACAATAATTAATCTATACTAATTTTATAAAGAATAATATTGGTAAGATTTAATTTTTGTTTGTTTGTATGTTTGGCTCCGCAACTACTGCACCGATTTTAAAAATTCTTAAAAGAATACATCATACTATGTTGACAAAGGCTATAATTTACACATGTAAATAAATTTACCCAAATAGCTGGACCACGTTAAGTTTAAACATTGCTCTCTGCAATAAGTATAATCAAACAACCTACAATAAGCTTATAATTTTATAATAAGGATTATAATCTTATATTACACTGTTATGAAACAAGGATAAAAAAACTAAAAGATGATAAATAAAATAAAATAATTTATTTATATTAAATAAAAAAAAAAGGACGAGGTGAAAAGTGAAGAAGTGTGAGTGAGAGTGTCAGTGTAGGTGAAGGGGCGTGGCAACTAATAATAACTAATAATAGCAACGAAGAAAAACTTTGATGTCAATTCTGTCAAAACAATTAAAATTAGCGATAATTTGTGTTATAATTTGTAAATAAGTGCTTTAATATGATTAGAATTGGTAAAATGTATAAAGAAAAACTATGAAAAGTACAGGTAAGGGTTCACATTAGTATAAGTAGACAAAAACATAGGATGAAAGTTCGTAAAGGTTTGGAAAAGTTTATATTACAGAATTTTAATGGTTACAGGTATAAAATTGAAGGTCCACAGTTATAGAATGGAGAAAGTAAAGAATATAAATGGAAAACACTAAAAAGTTTATCGATATGAGCAAAATTAGTGATATGAATCTAAGGAATGAAAACGATACGAAAGGTTAGTTACGACATTTCCCCCACAACCCCAGAAAAATTTTAGACTAGAGAAATTTTTTAAGAATTGTCTAAAGAAACCAGAGGACACTACTTCACACAAGCATACACCTTTCAGAATGATACATATTCCTCATCTAACATGCCATCCTTTCATTCTGTTTAGAGTGGAGTTCACATTCAATGACTGCCACTCTAGAAGTGTGATCCAATATGACTAATAAGGCTTATTTAAGGAGTTGTCAACCGCTCCATATATGGAAAAAAAAATAGTGATCTAGGCTTATTTAAGGAGTAATCAACCGCTCCAACCTAAGGCTTATTTAATGAGTAGTCAACCGCTCAGACCTAAGGCTTATTTAACGAGTAGTCAGCCGCTCAAGAAATAGTAAGACTATTAAGGTAGTCTTGGTTAAGAGTATAAAACAAGTAAAGACACAAGAAGCCTTTAAGTTAAGGAGAGCGTTTAGAGCGCCCTAAAGTAAAAAAATATATATAAAAGATGAAAAAGTTATCTTCAAAGGATGCCAATTGAATAATTGGATCACCTATGAGGGAAATATCGTAAGAAACAATTATTTCAGGTTTGTTAAGAAAATCAAATTTTATTAAGCGAGTCATTATTAATAAAGTTCAAGAGAATTACCTTGTTTCCTTCTAGAGAAAAGAAAAAAATATATAATTATATAATAGTTAGAATGAGTGTAAAATGAATGAATGAGATGTAAAATAAAAGAAAGTTCGGGAAGTGAGAGTTAAGCTAAGAATTAAATTATTTACCTAAAAGAATATTAGGTAAAGTTAAACGTTAAGTAAAAGATAAAGTTAATGTTATCCTAACAATAAAATTACGATTTAAGTTAATTTAATTATAAACCTACCTAGACTAATAAAATCAAATTTCCGTACTTTCTTTCTGTTATGTAGAAGAAACCAAAAATAAGCCAAAGAAGGATGAATACACTAGACGAAGTGTTATTTTAGAATTTTGAAAAATAAAGAAAGAAAAAATGATAGACAATAAAAGAAAAGAAACAAAGAGTAAACTAGACAACGATAGATTAGACTATGCTAAATAAAAACAAAGAGTAAATGTCTTAGAGACCAAGGAGAACAACAAAGAACAAATACCTAATAAAACTATAAAGAACCTTAATATTTCAACCTAAAATAATATCAACAACCTATGACTACCTAAAAAGAAAAAGTATATAGAAACTAGAACCTAAGAGTTGGGCGCCAAATTGTTATGAAACAAGGATAAAAAAGTAAAAGATGATAATTTAAATTAAATAATTTATTTACATTAAACAAAAAAATAAAATAAAAGGGACGAGGTGACTAGTGAGGTGAAAAGAGAAGAAGTGTGAGTGAGAGTGTCAGTGTAGGTGAAGGGGCGTGGTGTTAGGAATAAAACCTTATTTTATATTGTATTGACATTGTATCGTTACGTTTTTGGTTACCTTAGAAACAATATAACAAGAATGGAGAAAACCCGGTTTTTTATTTAACTCCTTATAATTTTTAGTTTCTCATTTTGTACTGTTGAAGAATTATTACTAAAGTACTTATTCAGATACTCAACAGAATGGCGACCGTGGAAAAAGAGCTCGACGACGCTATTAAGAAACGAGCACATACTCGAAGAGTTTTTATGAGATCCGTGAAACAGCTTGAATTTATCAAAGATATAGCTCAGATCACGGTCGAGTTTCAATATTTGAAGGGGAAGTTTGAAGAGCTCAGAGGCCTTGATGATATAATAATGAGATTGAACATCGATGGTACCGACGAGCAATATGCGAAGGAGTTCGACGAGTGCGAGTCCTATGTTAAAAGCTTCTACACTATCAAATGTAGAGTAGAAAATCTTCGAATAGAAAGTAGCAGACCATCAGCATCGGGGGTCGAGCAGCAACGGCGGAACATAACGCTGCCGAAAATTGAGCTGACTAAGTTTGACGACAATACTAAAACTTGGTTGTCTTTTTGGGGCCAATTTAAGAAGATCGACGAAGACGATACGCTGGAGTCAGAAGACAAGTTCCAATACCTCATCCAGGCAATGAAAGATGGTTCAAAGGCACGCGAATTGGTCACGAGTTATCCTCCGTCAGCGGAGAACTATAAGAAGGCCTTGGAACAGCTGAAAGGTAGATTCGCCAAAGAAGAGATTCTGATCGAGACGTATGTCAGGGAGCTGTTAGGTTTAGTTTTGTGTCAGGCCAAGGGCAATACCATGGGTATAAGATCGCTGTACGATCAATTAATGACACATCTTAACGCTTTAGAATCGCTTAAAGTCACTAAAGAAAAGTATGAAGCGATGTTGTATCCATTAGTAGAGTCCGCCTTACCAGAAAATATTTTAATGGTTTGGAGCAGGGAAAAGATTGTTATTGACGATAGCAAGTTAACGCAACTTTTAGAATTCTTAAAAAGAGAGGCCGAAGCCGAGGAACGAATTAAGTTAACTCGCGCTAATTTTACCCCTTATATTCCCCCAAGCAGCTTAGATATACAACCTACAGCAGCGTGCATCGTAGCTCAAGAACAGAGATCGTCGGCAAAGTTAGGTAATGAGTCTTGTCTTGTATCTAATAAGGAGAGCCCTAAAGACTCCTGCTACTTTTGTGAGAGCACATCTCACACGGTTCTACAATGTAATAAGGGTTCTAAATTATCTTTAGACCAAAAGAAGGCTGCTGTTAAAGATAAAAGAGCTTGTTTTATTTGTCTTCGTAAAGGTCACGTAGCTAAATACTGCAAGGCGTTTATAAAATGTTTATCTTGTGGTAAACGTCATGTAGTGATTTTCTGTCCAGACCTACACAGTAAAGACAAACAGAAAGGCTCAAATGAAGCTGCAGCTCTCTTATCCAGTAAAAGTGTCAATGTTCTTTTACAGACGTTAGTAATACAAATTTCATTAAACGGTAAACAAAAAAAGATACGCGTTTTGTGTGACACTGGTTCGCAACGGTCTTATATAAGAAAGAGCATTGTAGATGAGCTAAGTTTAAAGGTAGTAGGTACGGAGAAATTAGGGTACTCACTTTTTAGCGGTGTGACTAAACCAGCAGAACGCCATAACCTTGTCGAAGTGTGTATCAGTAGTCTCGACTCATCTTTTACTACTACGATTATAGGCCTAGAGCTCGATAACATATGTGGATATCTACCTAAAGCGGAAGATCCCAAACTAAGGGCGAAATTACGAGCATTAAATATAACTATCGATGATATTGAATGTGATGTAAGTGACATCGATTTGTTATTAGGGGCTGATTATTTAGGAGTCATATATACTGGTACTATAGTTCAATTAGAAGGGGCTTTAGTTGCAATTAAAACTAAACTTGGATGGACTTTACAAGGTCCTAATTTATATAGTGCTACTCATAGTTCATTGAGTTTTGTCTGTCATGCTCAGAATAATTTGTCTGATTTGTGGGATATAGAGGTTCTAGGTATTATGGAACCACATGAGCAGATTCGCAAAGATAAAAAAAAGAAAGAAATTTTGTCTCGGTTTTCAGAAAATATTATCTTTAAACAGAATCGTTACGAAGTAGGTTTATTATGGAAGGACGGATACCCAGAGATTAGTAGCAATTATAACATAGCTCATAAAAGACTATTAACGACTACTAGGAAGTTGCAAAAGACGGGTTATTTATTAGACTATGATGGTGTTTTCCAGAATTGGTTAGAGGAAGATATCATAGAGTATGCGGCAAACGACACTGCCGAGGGTCATTTTCTTCCTCACCATGCGATCATTAAGATGTCTAGTGCCACTACCAAGGTACGACCCGTTTTTGACGCATCGTGCAAGGATGCTCAAGGGTTATCCTTGAATGATTGTATTGAGGTGGGTACTAATCTCATAGAGTTAATACCGAAATTGCTTATAAAATTTAGAAAGGGTTTATATGGGGTAACGTCTGATATTAAGCAAGCATTTCTTCAGATACTAGTTTCTGAACAAGATCGGGCCTACTTAAAATTTTTATGGTGGAACGATCCGCTAACAAGGGACAAAGTAATTACTTATAGACATAAGAGAGTAGTGTTTGGGGTATCTTGTAGTCCGTTTCTTCTGACGGCTACTATTAATTATCACTTAGATAACTTTCGAGGCTCATATGAACAAACAGTTGAAATGTTAAAACACTCCTTTTACGTAGACAACTGTGTGAATAGTTTGGACACGAACGAAGATTTATTTAGATTCATAAAGGAATCTAAAGAAGTTATGTTAAAGGGAGGATTTGACTTGCGTTGCTGGGTTTCTGCTCCAATAAGAGTAGATAATATAGTTCAATTTCAATCTGTGTTAGGTGTGTCATGGAACACTATCACTGACGAGTTACAGTGTAATTTAAAATTAAGTAATAATATTACCCTAGATCAAATTACTAAGAGAGATCTTTTATCAATAACTCAGCAAATATTTGACCCCATTGGTTTTCTTGCACCTGTAACCCTAGTCCCTAAGCTGTTGATACAAAAGGCTTGGATGCTTAATACTGGATGGGACGAAGCTGTCAATGATGAATTAGCTAAAGAGTTTAAGATTTGGTTGAGTTATGTTCATCTTATAAGTAATTGTAAAATACATAGACCATTATCTGTCACGGCATTAAAGGATTGCGAGATGAGTTTACATATATTCTGCGATGCTTCGATCAACGCTTATGCAGGTTGTGTGTTTCTTCGAACGGAACGGAACGGTGTAGTGACTGTTAGGCTGGTTATAGCAAAGAGTAGAGTCGCGCCTATTAAAAGGTCTTTAACATTGCCAAGGTTGGAATTGATGGGTGCACTTATCGCTTCACGCTTGTTAAATGAAATAAAAGAGCCGTTGCTAGAGAATATTAATAATGAATGTCCTACTTATTGTTGGACAGATTCGGCTGTCATTCTAGCTTGGATTCAGAGACATTGTACGTGGAAGCCCTTTGTCTCTAATAGGGTCCAAGAAATCTGCACCCATACAAAAAAGGAAGAATGGCATCATGTACCAGGCGTTTGCAACCCAGCAGATTTGTTGTCACGTGGTTGCAATGCCAAAGTTTTATTAGAAAGCCACTGGTGGGATGGCCCTTCATGGCTGTTGTTGAGTAAAGAACAATGGCCACAGTCGGATTCATTGTCATTAGATGAGAATTTAATACGTAGTGAAGCTAAAAAAGAGATACTTGTATATACTAATGTAAATAGGCTTCCTTTTAGCTCGGAGTTATTGCATTTCTCGAGCTATTTCCGAATTGTACGAGTGGTAGCTTTTATCTTAAGATGGAGATTTAGAAATCAAAGAAAATATAGCACACATTATGTAAATAACGATGAGTTTGAGGAAGCTGAGAGAGTTCTTATTAGATTAATTCAGAAAGAACACTTTGTAGATAAAACTAGATTTAATAAAAAATTACTTATATTTACAGATAACTATAACATTATGCGAATCAAGACCAAGTTAGCTTTAGTCTACAATGACTGCGATTTTGGAAATCCTATAGTGCTTCCTGGAAAGAATACTATTGTGCGACGACTAGTAGAAGAAAAGCACATTAAGTTTAATCATATGAGTTCACTAACCATGATATCAGAACTCAGAAACAAATTTTGGATTACTAGTGTGAGATGGTTATGTAAGGACGTTGTAAAAAAGTGCATAATTTGCTTTAGACACAAGAGCAAGCATTTTGAGCCACCAGACGCGCCGCTACCCCCGGAAAGAATTGAAGGTTCAGCAGCATTCCAATTTACTGGTATAGACCTTGCTGGTCCCTTATTTTTACGTAATGGAGAAAAATGCTGGATTGTGTTATTTACTTGTGCGACTTTCAGAGCAGTCCATTTTGAACTCGTAGAAGCTTTATCCACGAATAGTTTTATAATGAGTCTTCGTAGGTTTATTGCCAGAAGGGGTCGCATAGAAGTAATTTTTACAGATAACGGGACGAATTTTCAAGGGACATATAATTTGTTGAATAAAATAGATTGGAAGGAGGTTGAGAATTCGACTTTAGCCCATGCTATAAAATGGCGGTTTAACCCTCCAAAGGCTCCCTGGTGGGGAGGATGGTGGGAAAGACTTGTGAGAGTGTTAAAAGAAATGTTGCGGAGGATTTTAGGTCGACAATGTTTGACTTGGATTGAGTTGAGTACGGTTTTATGTGACTGTGAGTCTGTGATCAACTGTCGTCCGCTAACTTATGTTTCTATATGTAGTGATGACTTACAACCACTCTCACCAATGTCGTTTCTACATGGGTTACCAACTAATGATATTCCGGACTTAGACCATATTGACCACAAGAATTTAAATATAAGATACAAGTATTTACAGAAGATAAGAGAGGATTTTAGAGTGAGATTTCGGAATGAGTATTTAGCATTACTTACCACTTCACGGAAAAAGAACACTAGAGAGGTCCATAAAGGTGATGTGGTCTTGGTTCAGACTGACGCCAAGAGATTATATTGGCCTTTAGGATTAGTTACAGAAGTGTTCGTTGGGGCCGATGGTAACACACGTTTGGCGAAGATTAAAACTCAAAAGGGGGAACAGTTGAGAGCGTGTCAGTCCCTGTATCCTCTTGAGATTTCTAGTGAACATAGTGACATAATAGAAGCCGCGACCAGAAACAGGAAGGAGGTTGTAAGTCCTAATCCTAGTGTTCCCTCTGTTTCAGGCGATACTGTTGCTGCTAAGGCGACTCGTTGTGGTCGCCTTGTTAATATGCCTGCACGTTATAGATTTTAGGTATTTTTTTTTCTCGTGTTTCGATTTACTTATATGGTATTTTTTTGTTTGTATGTGTATATATTTGTTCCATGAGAATTATTTAATATTTTGTTCCTGTAATTTGGTTATGTAGTATTTAATTTGATGAAAGAACTAATTGTTGCGTTAGCTGGGTTACCTATTTTTCCTTCGGTGTGGAGTGTGTTAGGAATAAAACCTTATTTTATATTGTATTGACATTGTATCGTTACGTTTTTGGTTACCTTAGAAACAATATAACAAGAATGGAGAAAACCCGGTTTTTTATTTAACTCCTTATAATTTTTAGTTTCTCATTTTGTACTGTTGAAGAATTATTACTAAAGTACTTATTCAGATACTCAACACGTGGGTCAGCGGTGAAGTTCCGTTGATGATGTACTTCAGCAGTCTTGAGGGGCGTCTGGATCCGAAGCGTAAATTCGGCGAGGCATAGTCTCTCGATGCGTCGAACAGGAGATTCTTCGGCAGCCAAGAACTGAGAGCGTAAATCGGTGAGGAGTAGTCTCGATGCGTCGAACAGGAGATTCTTCGGCAGCCAAGAACCGAGAGCGTAAATCGGCGAGGCGTAGTCTCGATGCGTCGAACAGGGGATTCTTCGGCAGCCCAGAACTGAGCAGCAGCTCGGGCCTAAGGCGTATACTCGCAGACAGCCTCCAGGAGAGGCAATTTTGGTCTAAGATTGCAGGGGTGAAGTAGCGAAGGAGGTTATAGTGGAGTATTGAATTGTTGTCGTCTAGTTAAAGCCAGAAAGATGTCATGTGACTTTGAGACCGTAACTTTGAAGAGTTCCCGGGGCAGTCGGCCCCGGGAAATAGGCCTTTTAAGAATTTAGCTAGCTCTGTACGAGCTCCAAAAAGCTAACTTGGCAACTGTTGCCTTTGAATTGATCCAGAACTATTTGAGCGAGGCTTTATATACCTGAAGACGAACTCAAATTTGGAAATAAATGATTTCAAATTAGAACCCTAAAAATTCAAAAACTACAGAGTTTCAATGCCTAAAACTGACAAACAATGAGTCAATTTTCATGAAGAGTATCAAATATAACCATAGCAACGAAGAAAAACTTTGATGTCAATTCTGTCAAAACAATTAAAATTAGCGATAATTTGTGTTATAATTTGTAAATAAGTGCTTTAATATGATTAGAATTGGTAAAATGTATAAAGAAAAACTATGAAAAGTACAGGTAAGGGTTCACATTAGTATAAGTAGATAAAAACATAGGATGAAAGTTCGTAAAGGTTTGGATAAGTTTATATTACAGAATTTTAATGGTTACAGGTATAAAATTGAAGGTCCACAGTTATAGAATGGAGAAAGTAAAGAATATAAATGGAAAACACTAAAAAGTTTATCGATATGAGCAAAATTAGTGATATGAATCTAAGGAATGAAAACGATACGAAAGGTTAGTTACGACAATAAAATTAAAAATGATTCAAATTTATTTGGGTATTTCTTTGTTTGATACTTTATTAAAGACAAGCTTTCCACCAGTAATTTCCTTCCTCTTGTTACTCTATATATCGATGAAACCTCATTAAAATCCGTTGTGTATCACAACAAGAAGCGACTTTGTTTTAATACTATGTATAAAAGCGCTCAGAAAGACGCTTGAATGATTTATTAAGTTTTAAAGTCTGCCAAAAAATATATATACCACGTTTTGGTTAAACATAAAATATTAGCTACATATTAAATTCTTTTTTTCAGTGGTTATAGGTACTGGTTATGCTGATGGTAGAATAATATTAGGAAATATCGCAGTAGTAATGTAACATTTGCAAAGCATACATTTGAGCTGACTAATACTTAATATATGATCCATTTTCAATTTGATATACATCATAGTAAAGAAATTAATCATAGAAATAAAGAAGGATACATCACTTATACATTTTTCTCCAGTCGTAAAGAGGCCAGATGACTAAGCGCTATTAAAAATCGAAATACATATCAATTTTTTTTATTAAGATCTACTCGAATAAAAACCTTATCTGTTTAGTACAGTTAAAAATTCATGTACTAATTCTTTGCTTATCATTGATTGATATAGAATCTACATGTAAAATTTGAAAACCTGAGATAGGTAATCATGAATTCTCACAGGGTATTTTTTTTAAGCAGTAAACAATTTTCTTACTGTAATAAAAAATATATAATAATATAATAAATATATAGTCTTTGGAAATAGACGTTACTAAATTTTAACAGCCGCAACCAAATATTCTGTGGATCCAAGCCACACGAAGAACTTGATGGCGCAGTGGTCAGCGCGTTCGGTCAGCGGATGTTGCGAAGTTTCGTTAAGCTATTATTTTTTGGAAGTGGGTAAAAAAAAGTATTTTTCACCAAAAAAAAACTAAAAGATTTTTATTGACGTGTGTATTTTTATTATTACATTTATAAACAATGTTCCGAACTCTTTACACGTCCCAAAGCGTCAAATTACTTTTTAATTTAAAAAGTAATAAACTAAACTCGTGTAAATCAAAATCTCGAGTCATTTTATAACTGATAAAAATCGTGAGATTAGAATACTAGCTTTTTTATCGACTAAATTTATTATAAAATAAAAGTGATTTTATAATAAATTTAGTCGATAAAAAAAGTGATAAAAAGTAAATAGGTTTTTGTCAAAATGAGTTAAAGAAGAAACGAATTCTAACATGAGTGGCAGTAGAGATAACAACATTTTTCTTCAAAGCAACAAAAACAATTGAAAGCGATACCGACTCAAAAATAGACCTTAACAAGAGTGTTCGTGCTCATTATACCAATTTAAACCGCCGCCGCTGTCAACCTTCAGCTATGGTCTGGTGAAAAGTCCCTGGGTTTGTGCAATTTTTTTTTTCACTTTCAGCCAAGTCATTAGGCGCACGGTCGGACGATAACGAGGGTAGCTTTCGTTTGCCACGAATGTTCTAAACAAAATGGATCAGTGATCCTACTGCTGTTAAAATACACACCGCTATGATTGACCGTACAATAAAATCCGTTGGCGTCATGGATCTTTAGTAGCACATACCACCACCACCACTGAGTTTAGAAAATCACAGAAAAGAAAAGAAAATAAATATATAGCAAACTTTTTATCCCACTAAAAAGTTTCTTAAATACCGAGCTTCTGGTAAGTAGGTGCCGACGAAATTGCCGGTAGCAGTTTTAATCAATAAATAACTTTGTTATCCACTGTTTCATTACAGAGTGTGGAATATCTTTGCATAATAAGTTTATAATTAAATGAGTAGCTCTTTTTTTTCACCTGGAAAATGAACAATTTTGGTTATTATATTATTTAAAACCGTTATAATAATCAGTGAAATATTTACAAAAGGTAAAGTATGAAGTGTACGAATGCCGTATCCAATTTATCCAATTTATAATACTATGTCTCCAAAAAAAATTTTCGACATGAAATATTAATGTTGATATTGCCCTTTTTACAAACGCATAATATATATCTAGAATCGCAACTAGATATCCGTTAAAAAATCTAATACTGACGACATACCTACAATGAAAAACTGTTAGATCTTGAACCGCATAATCGATCAATGATAATGATATTATTGGCTCCACTCTTAAGTATAGATAAACAAAATAAGAAACAATTGGAAATTGGACTCGCGCACGAAGAATTCCGTACCATTAAAAAAAATGAAAAAAAAACACGATTGTTTGTGGAATTAATCGAAATTTTCGAGTTAAATATCGTTAAGTCGACTATTATTCGTAAACTTGTAAAGCAAATGTGTCATCCCCAAATTTACCTGTATCGTAAAATATGTTTTTTTTTGTAAATATTATTTTACCACTTTGTCGGCGTAATTAACGTTTTTGAGCTAAACTGCGGTCGCACCCTTTAGTTTCGCCATCAAAAGGACACGGCAAAACTATAAAGGTTCGTTGTTACCATGCTAACCCTAAAGAAGGAGGTTAGTAACAGCTTTGCTTCATTTTTATTTTAGATCAAATGCACTCAACATGCTTATTAAACTGGATCCCATACAGAATATAATTGTCAGCTAAGATATTTGTGGTTTTGAATGGGTGTCCCTTTTTTAACTAATTTTAAGGTATGCAATTTGACTTAATGTTTTTTCGTCAATACCGAATTCACTGATTGATTTTTTTTTTGTTCAGATAATTTTAATATACCATATTACCATAAAATATACCATATTTTACACTTCCATTAAAATTATAAAAAAAGGCAAGATCTTGAAAAATAAGTAAGGTTACACCTTGCTTGTCACTAAAAATTATCAAAACAAACATTGTTTCAATACTCTCAAAAACTATAAATTCAGTTAAACTGCCAACTTCACAGGATTTTTATTCTTCATATTTAAGTAACTGCATTTGAAATTATACGATTGTAAGTTACAAAAACCCGGATTCTAAGTAATTTTACAAGTATTGTAATTTTGAAATCCACAGTAAAAATATATAAAATATATCCATTTCTTTTTTTTTAATACAATATGCCAATCATTGCTAAAATTTCTTGCTGATTCTATTTACTACAGGGCTTCCATCAGCTCTAGGATTTACAAACCATACGATCAAAGTTAACGATATTAATAAAATAGTGATTTGAATCAGTTTGCAAAAAGTACACAAACATAAATTTTAGGACGTTTATTTATTTTAAATACAAACTTATAGAATGAACAGCTACACAGAATTTTTATTCTTCATCGTTTCAAGAAAGAATCAAATCGGTAATTTCAAAGCATTACTTACTTCTTAGACAAACTGCGAGTTTTAATCTTTGAAAATAATAGCACTAATTAATCAAGGGTCCATTATCGAAGACGGCATTCGGAAGTATTTGTAGTACTAAGGTTATAGAGCGAATGTTTTATAGCTTTGAAAACACTTTACTAAATTTTAAAATTTTCTCTAATTTGAAATTCCATTGATTGTATAACAATAAACTTGAATGCAAAGACAACTAATGTAATTAATTTATATTTATAGTCATCTCTTCTATTTCTGCGTATTGCTCATTATAAGCAAACGCCTTGTATAAACCTTGTAGGAGCCTTGTTTAAACGTCCTTCGTTTAAATTAATTTCGAATTAGTTTTATATTTCTTTTGATTAATTATATTAAATGCTGTCTGATATTTCTGGTTGTTAAATCAGTAAGAATGTAAATTCACGAACATATAATACATCTGAAACAACAAAAGTCCGAGACAATAGTATATAGTAGATTTTACAGATTTTGATTTGAAACCCACTTGTGAAACACTAAGAATTTTAATAAATATGTCGTCCTAGAAGTCTATTGAAACAGTACCGTACGGAAGTCCTAAAACAAATATTTTGTCTATACACTACAAGTGGTAGGGGTAATAAAAGCTTTTCGTTGTCGGCATAAAGGCTCGAAAAGACACGATTCTTTCAATCACTCCTCTTTGTCCGTGGCCCCGTGCCGCCCATTGGCAATTGGCGATATTGCCAAGGAAAACAAATGAAAGCTGTTCCGGTACCTACCTTTATTGCTACCAACCTTTTACTAAGTAGAAGCTTCCAAGTTTTACTTATCCATTCTCTTATTAGACTTTATCCTTCTTTGTCCACATGTTTTCGTAATCTTTAATCCTGAAATGGCTTTGATGTAAAGAAAGTATTTAATGTTAATTAAATACATGAGCTATACATACGTGGACTTCTATGGAACAGTTTTTACATGAATAAGTAACTAAATTCTGCCTTCATATTTGTAACATATGTACACACCGACTGCAGGTCATACGTATACAGATTGACCTTGAAAAAATTTGCAGTTTCGATTCCGAATCGACACAAAAGAGTTAATTCCGCTTTTATTATGTGGCATGGATGAATGCATAGAAATGAGATAGCATGTGCCAACTATACAATGAGCGAGCCATATACAAACATTCTGACATTGCGCTCGCACAGTCATGCATTAGCCAATTTTGCAGGATAAAATAAACCTAATATGTTTACGATATCCATCGGGAAGCATAAAGATGAACGTACAAAATTATTTTGTGCTGAGAAAGGAATTACAAAAGCAAAAATTTATTCTTGAATGATAAATACCAATTTAGAATAGGTTTACTTAGAATTAATTATGCATTAAGTAATAGAATAAAATGTGATTAGATTAAAAGATAGATTTTTTGACTCAAAAGCATATTTATGTCTCATAAAGGTAGTTCCGCGCACACATTTCATTTATAGTAAACGTCCATTTTATTAAACGTCCATTATACACACGAACCGGCCGCATGACACGCAACGGATTTTCCATATTTTTGTATGAATTTGTATAGGACTCCGTCCACTATAGACACAGACCCACAAAACATGAGCAATGAAAATGCTGATGACGTCATAAGCACTTCTTCCATAGAACTACCATAACTTACTTCCATAGATCATTGACATTCTAGATGTAACTTAAAGCGTGACGCTTTTTAATAGCAATAGTTTTGTCCATAGTGTAGCGATCAATAAAAAAATACTCCATATTAGATTGCTTTATCAGCTGGACCATTTATGAAGGATACCACTGGTCAACATTCAAAATTTTTTGTGTTTTTGGTTAAATTAAGTGTACTTTTATGAAAATAACACTGTTTTTTGCTGACAGCTGTAGTTTTAAATAGCCAGCTTAACAAATACCCTAAGAGTAAGTATTTTTTACTTATTTTATTCGAAATAGCCATAATATAAGAAATATTCCCGACACTGAGTTTGTAAGTAATTACAGACTCAGTTGTAAATTATTTCAAGAACTATGCCAGGAGATCATACCTTTACTGCGTCCACAGGCAAGATCTCATGCCATCGAGTCCGCAATTAAAGTTGGTAGATATTTTATCGTAGTTCTTGATAAAAAAAATGCAAAACTACTATTATGCATTTCATATTTTTTTGATTCTTACAGCGTTGAATGATTATGTACGAGGTAGTTACCAAGGATCCGTATCTCAAAACATGGATGGGCCTATGGCCCAACAAACAGTTTCACGGTGTTAGGAGGTTAGGACTGCCATCAATTCACCAGATTGATTATTCCTTCAAAACCAAATTAAAAGGAATTTTATTAAGAGACAATGAGTATCTAATAGATTATTGATTATTTTGGCTTTATGTATGAATTGTGAATAAATACCTATAGAATTATGTGATTAATATAACAGATTTTACGAGGCCATTATTTTTTGCCATTATCACTGAAAAATATGACTGATAAAAAGTAAATTTATTACGAAAAACCTTTTTTTGTGCCCAAAAACTAAATATTAGTTTTATACTTACTTATAAAGTTTTTTACTGACTTGTCAAGATAAAATATCGGAACTCACAATAATCAGTTACTTAAATAAATTTATATTAGTATCTAAATACTGAACAGTTTGGTGAAACTTGTAAAACTTTTGGCGGGATGAGAATCGTTTGTATTATACGGATATTTAAGATTGCCGTTCGTTGATTATGGCCATCGTATAAATGAAAGGTTGTTTTTAAATATGTCGGTTAATACTGTCGATAAGAGTTCTTTATAGTGTCTTGATCAGTTGTATCGAAAAATAAAATTCATTAATATACTTATTTTTTCGTTATATTATTATAATATTTTACATTTAAACAATGTTAAGCCACTAAAATTTTTATTTAAAAGAAATATATGTATTGTTTAATATTATATATTTCAAGTTACGGTAAAAACCGGAATTGACATTATAAGAAATCCAAAAACGCCATTCACTCCAATCGATCACAAAAATTGTCTTTGGAATCGAACATTCATTGATATATACGAAAATGATAAAGAGTCAACAAAATTTCGTTTTCGAGAAAGCGAGTAGGCCTCCAAGAGCGTGAACTGTAATATTAATAAAATTAAGGGATAAATTATCGAGAAAAATATATAATTTTTGAAAATTTGTAAAAACACAAAAAATACAAGAGACAGACGGCAATATCAATAAAAAAATAACTGACAAAAGTCATATTTAAATAAAAAAAAAATATGAAAACACATGCTGTCGTCAACAATTCTAGAGAAACTTTTCACCTTTCTCTTTGGGCTAATATTCAATTCACTTCGGTTTTAAAAAATCAACTCAAACGATAAACGATATTTTTTTATTTAGTATAGTTAAGACATAGCTTAGATAAGTAGGTTTTATTTATTTTCATTATCCTTGTATAAATAAAAACTGATAACTCAAACGATAATGGAATTTAATGCTCATCTTTAATATAATCTTTTACAACGGTTTTAATATAATCTTTTACATGTAGTAAAGTATTTTGCAATCAGATAAAAATGAAACTATAACAAAATTAAGAGATATACCTATGCCCGTTTTCACTGAACTTAGGACTCGTCCAAATCTGTTGCCTAAATATTTAGAAATCGCGTAAGATGAAAATGCATTTCACCAGTGGTTAAGAACCAACTAAGGACATTAAGTAATATCTAAAGTTATGATATGCGTTTTGTTATGCGGTACCTTACGTGCACTAGGCATTTGCGGAATATGACAGAATACGAATGTGTCAAGAGATTAAAAAAAACTATTATTTGTAATTTAGCGAAACCTACTACTTAGGCTTAGGCGATTCATAAGATTAGGAGTTTCCTAGTTAAGCCTTGTTATAGGTTAGTGAAACAGATGTTATTGTTTGTAATATAAATAAAAGTACTTACTGGTGACGAGATACCATGCTTGCTAAGCGTAACGTACATTTAGCTGTTTACCGTTCAGTGTCTGAGAACAATCGACAAAAATACTTAATTACCAACCAAAACCAAATAATTTTTTTATATGGATCGTGATCCTTTATCGATAGTAAACGTTATATAATAAAAAAAGGAAATATAGAATCCACCATATAAATTTAAAAAACAAGGGCCATTTTTATTAAATATTTTTTTTTTTCTATGAAAAATGCTCAATAGCAGTGCGGTCACCGATTTGACATTTTTTTTTTATATTGTCTTTAACAGTTTCTATATTTTTAACAATCTTCTAACAAAAGCGTCACAAACAAATCCTGTATGGTGTGTCGATCATTGAGGGTGTGTTAGCACACATCCATAAATGTAATAAAAATAAGTATTCGGCTAAGAGGACGACTAAACAAAAAAATCATTACATTAAATTGAAATGTAAAATCAATGTCCATAAGAGTTGATTTGTAGTTTAAAATTTCGGTTCGGTTTTAAAACAACACTCCTTAAACTTTGATACAATAAACGGGATATGAAAAGTAATATTAAATATCTCCATTTAGTATAGAAAATTTATACCTATTATTTTTTTATTATTATTTCACCTAAGTTTTAAAATTAATTATCATCGACCCTTAAATTTAGTGTTATCTTATAAAATAATCAATTAATACCAAACTCAATAGGGTCGCTGCATTTAATGACCCTTCTGGCTCACTCATCAGAGTAAGCTTATTATATATTATTAATGGATTTTAATCCAACTTAAATATGCATGCAAAATTTTAGCTCGATCGAAAACCGGGGAAGTGGGTCAAATTAAACTTTCAAGATTTGACCTATACTAACTATACGGCAAGTTAAATAAAAACTTGTAACAAGAGTATAAATCCACAAAGGCTAAATTAAAGGAGGATATTCTACTATGTTTAGGTAACAAAACAAGAATACCTGAATGACTTAATATAATCTAATCTAACAGATCGTGACAAAAATGTGCAAGAAAATTCCAAAGCTTGACATTTCAGTATGTGGAATTACTAAGGGTTACATCACTCAGTACCTCGAGTGGAGGTCAGTCGCTAAAATATCCGGTGGCAACAGGGCATTGTAAAGTACGAATCACTTATCATAGATGCTTTTTAAAGTTAAAATTAGCGTAAAACTTATTTTTAATATACCTCGTGTAATAAGTTTAGAGACAAACTTTTTACTGAAAATATAAAATAAAATCCGCATTGGGCCAACGTGAAGGGTCATGGCCCATCCTCCTTAACCATCCATAAGGAAGGCCTGAGCCGCTGCAGTGGGGACGTAAAAGGGCTGATGATGAATGATGATGATAAAATAAAATGTTACTATCTGTTATTTACTTTTTTTAATGATTTTGAATTTGGAATGTTAACTTTTAGTTTATTTCTATCGCAAATTCATTTGTTTATAGTTTCTCGTGATCTAAGGAACGAAAAATATACGTGCATCTGTAATTTCGCTATTTAAGGCGGGAATAAAAACGATGCAGATTGAATAGTTTTCATGTAAGTCGTTACTTCGTCTATTACACAACATAGCGGTACAAAGAGACAAGTTATGTGCAAGATCGCCAAAGGAGTGGTCGGCCAAGCTCTGTGTGGACACCTGCGAACATCAAAAGCATCCGAGAGCGACTTCGCCGATATCCATGTCGCACTCAGAAGAAACTCGCTTTGCAGACTAATATCTCACCCGTTTCAGTGAACAGAATAGTGAAATATGATCTTAAGGTAAAGAATGTAGCAGTAAAAAAGTTTACTTTTTAAACGATCGTCTTCGTAAGTTACGAAGCGAACGTTGTCCATTGCTGCTCAGGAGACATGATTTCAGGAAGATACTCTTCACCGACAAAAAAATTTTTATGGTCGAAAAATATTTCAACCGACGCAACAATAAACTCAGATTACACATTAGTGAGACGCGGTAACTCATGTGATCTCAGAAGTATGTAGGTATGAATACGCGCTCCGAAAAAGACTTATTTCGTAATAAATTACTCAGACTCAGACTTCAATTAATGAAATACAGCAATCGCTAGAAATTTGTTTCGCATGCATACTGAAATATTAAGATTTAGAATTTATAATCCTTTACAATGAGATCTGGGATCATTCATATCCTGTATTAGATAGGACATTTAATATTCATTCAACACTTCCTAAATGTAACACTGAGGACGTGAGCCCTTTGAATACATTAGCACATTCAATGACAGTTTCGGAAGACAAAGATTTGCATACAAAATATAATCTCACTTTCTAAGGTGTAGGAACTCTGCGAAGAAAATTGCACCATTATACTTACGAATGAAATTCCTATTACGAGCTTAAATGTACCTTAATATCAAATTCTATCAAAACCGACTCTTATTTAAATGTGTATCTCTTTATTCAGTACCAGTAGTGATATACGGGTATAATACCAGTTACCGATTGCGTTAAAATACTAATAACTGTGCTAGTTTGAATTAATAGATATTAAGCTTAAGCTTAACATTAGTATGTTACTGGTGTCATGAGGCCGCACATTCTCAAACAAAAGCATCAAGTAAGTAAGTTTTTAAAAATCTAATGATGTAAATGTATATTGACTTTAAGTGGAATTAAGGATTGCTCGCTCATTAAAGTGTACGCAAGGTACATCTGATTTTCTTTTAATGCTGTTCACAATTTAATCAAATAATTTACATAAATAAAATGAATATATATTCACTTTCTTAATAAAAATACAAAAAAAAAAATCATTTAAATTTGACATTCAACTATTTACAATTGACGGATTCAGATGAAGCTAGTTTTCGGGCATAAAAATCGATAAAAACTGTTCTTGGAAATGCCACATTGAATATGTTTGTGAAATAAAATCACTTTAAATACGCACTTTGGAGACTAGAAAAATTAACATACTTGCAAACTTCTTTGAAAGCTTATCACGGCTATGTAGCAGCTAACTTAAGAAACGGAATTTTGCTGTGGGGCAATTCAGTAAGAATGAGCGCAGAAACAGTACATTCGAGCAATGAAGGATGTATCATCCAGAAGTAGTTGCATGCCTTTATTTAAAGAATTAAATCCAGAAGATGAAAAATTGAAGCTGCCTTATGTGAACACGGAACCTGTAAAGGGTCCGAAACGTCAATAAAATTAAATGAAAACTGTTTAAAAGTTGTTTCATTTATGGATAGCACGCGTGAAAATATAAGAAATGAATAGTTAAATCTATTGACTCTTCCTTGTGTATATATTTTTGCAGCTTGTAACTTTGCTGGATCCAGACATTCCAGAAGATGTACTAGATAAACATAGAAGCTAGTTATGCCCAACCTAATTAAGGATATAACTATTATAAATAGCTTTGCCATGGTAGTTATAATTATAATAATCTACCCGAAGAAATTGCAGTACTGCCGTCTAAAGTTAAATTGTTTTAGTAGTTTGTCAGCAAATTATCCGGTCTCTAACTACCTTAAAAACTTTTAAATAATACTTTTATTTGATCTTAATTTTACATTATATTTTAATTTTAATGAATTGCATGTCATTTTTTAATACAAATAATGTATTTTTATTAGTTTACTTTTTTTACAATTGACTTCAATTTAAATGAATCCGCATATTTTTTTAAAATATTATTATATAATTTTACGTACGAGTATATTTTGATTGTCAGAAATGGAAAATCTGCTGTACTTACCTTAAAACGAACACCTTATGATAACCCCGCATTTGTACAAATAAATAAATTTCATCTCATATAATGTAATTTCATTTTAATTTCAAACTGCATCAGTTCGACGTTAATTTCCAAGGGAAATTTATCATTACATAGTATAAAAAAAAGTCGCTTTCTCTGTCTCTATATCCCTATGTATGCTTAAATCTTTAAAACTACGCAACGGATTTGGATGCTTTTTTTTCATAGATATGATGATTCAAAAGATTTTTTTTTATGTATAATACAAGACTACGGGGCGAAGCCGCTGGCGGAAAGTTAGTATACTATATAGTTATTAAAAATATATTGGAATAATTTAATTTAATATAATACTAGCTGTTTTCCCACGGCTTTGCCCGTACGCGTACCTTATAGCCTATGTCACCCGCGCATGATGTAGAATCCCTTTGGTGAAAGATTTTTTAAAACCTGAGTGCCAGTCTTTTCAATGCAAACATCAAATCAAATGTTTTCTATTTACAGTATATAGCTTTCCGCCAGCGGCTTCACCCACATGGTCTCTAGGTAACTATATCTCTAGTAGAAGCTTTTATAGTTTTCTAAAACTAATTATATTACTATACATTTCACAGTAGCGCCTCTAGCAAAAATATTTGAACTATCTAGTTACTCATTAGCTACTTATTAAACAATCAATTCAATATCAAATATAGAAAAATTATGTGTTCTATAAGGGAACAATACTGTTTCTCACATAAAAATTTTAATCGAGTGACGAAACTAAGACAGGTTTTGTTTTCCGTAACTTTCAGTTAGTCGGTAAACTTGTAATGAATACTGCTGTTTACTCGAAAATCATTCGATAACTACCATTTTTAGTTTATTATGGTTTCCGCTAGAGACACCGTTGTGAGATATTAGGAAACAAAATATGACAAAGATAGTTTCGAAAACAAATACTAGACGTACGGGATCGTTGCGTCATTGTTTTTCTTTATATAAACGTATAAAGAAGAGCACAAAAAACTGTGAAGTTTGTTCTATTGAGGAATTTGATGCTTCATAATTTTTTGCGTAAATTATAACAATAAACTGGTACTAAAGGCACTGTTTATTTGGATATTGATTCATATCACGACACGGATACAATTACAATGACAAATTGAATAGTAAATAATGGTTATTATTATAATGTTAACTTCCACTCCCTATACAAATTCTACTCCCATTTTCATCGCTTTATTTGATGTATTTTTTTTTATTGGTCCTGTAGCTTCGTGGCCTATTTATTTATTGCAAACAATTGTATCTTTCTTCTTTATAATATTAGTATAGAAGTTTAAATTTCAACTATATAAAATATATTTATTTACCTTCATGTTGGTTAATCTACCGTCGTCAGTAGAAATACGCCAACAACTAGAGATTGAGCCCATTGAAAGGCAAATTAGATCCGCGAAGAGTCTAACCGATTTGCATGAGGAACGAAGCTTCTTAGCTCCTACTTTGAACATGAAAGAAAACTATAAGTAACTATATATTTCGTACCTAACTTAAAATAACAGTAGTAAATAAATTCATTGAAATACTCTGTTGCACATTGTTTTGTTACACATTAAAAAAAAAGAAATAAGTAAATCATATTTTATAAAAAAAAACACAAAAAATCAAGTTTGTTGTTTTCAAAGTAGTTGTTCGAAATTTTCGAGTTAAATACATTCGGCTGACTATCACTCGTAAACTTGTAAAGTTAAGTGTTTCTGCATGACAACAAACAAAGAAACTAGTTGACCTAAATTCGTTATATATAAATCTTGCTGTCGTGACATCTGTGTTGCTAACAACGACCGTTTAGTGATAGAGGGGAGGGGACATTTCACTCTAACGCAAACTTTGATTGGCACGTTAACAAAATCGAAACACGATCTTCTCACATTCCAAATATTTTCGAATGACCTTTCCAATGATTCTCCACACTATGGAAAGATAAAAAAAATCCCCCACTTTACATGGAGGTAACCGAAAAAAAAAAAATTTTTTTTCAATGTTTTATTTTACCGCTTTGTCGTCGTGACATAAGTGTGCATACTCATGCTAAATTATGCTTTTATAATACAAATCGTTTTTGGGCTAAACTGCAGTCCAGACACATGACATGGGCATGACAAAACTATAAGGGTGTTTGACTATGGAACCGGAAAATCATTTATTTGGAAAACGATGAAATAGAATATAATTACAATGACAAGTTGAATTGTAAATAATTTTAGCTATGGTGAAAATTCAATGCCCTATGCGAACGTCTATTTTCATCCCTTAATTTTTTTTTCGAACTTTTAAAGGGAATAAATTTTTTTATACATGATTTTTGCGTATCTTTCACCATTTACATAGCGCTAGCAAGAAATGCACTCAAAAAGTAAAATATTCTCCCGTTTTTGCAACGTTTTTCATAGCTGCTCCTATGAAAAACGTTCAACTTCAACACAAAAAAAAAAATATTAATTCGTTCCAGTAGTTCCTGAGATTATAGATTTCAGACAAACAAACAAACTCTTCTACTTTATAATTAGTAGAATAGATTGGTGCGAAAATAAGAAGAGACAATGCACTATCATATAAAAAATACAGATTCGAAATTCAAAATTAAGTTTTGTTTATTTTTAATTCTAACAGTATATATGGCCAGACTTATTTTGATATAATTAATTGAAATTCAAAATAATAAAAAAACAAATGCATACGGAAGCACGAACTTCTTTAGTGCACGCGCATTTTGGACAGTATTATCGCTGTCTTATTTGACAAAGTAAAATACCTACGTACTTTTATGGAAATCTGAAACAACGAAATTTCCAGAATACCTACCCAGACCAAACATAATTTACGCGACTTCATCCACGTAAATTAATATAAATCATCCACTTATGACGTAGCTTTTCGCAGTTAAAGGCATTTTCGTGATCGTATCAGTATTTCCAAAGATTACCTACTATAAACAAATAAGATGGAAAATTTGACAAAATTACATATTAACATGGATTGTTACATTGTTTTTTGGCAGCAGTTCTTTGATTATTTATTGTATTTGTGTTTGTCACACACACAAAAAAATAGACAAATTGAGATTCTCTTCCATTTTGAAATCGGTTAAAACCGAATATTTTTCATATCAAAATATATATTGAAGACTGAAACTACTTTTGAGTTTCGCAAATAATATCATACGGAAGCTGATTTTTGTTATTATAAATAAAACAGTGACAATATTTGGTAACATAAAATATCTCGAGATTATTATTATTAAAGTCCCAATAACATGAGTAAATCTCCAAACCGGGAATTACTCTAGAAATTGAGTCACCCGTAGGGTTTTCAATTTGCATAAGTACTCTGGAGCAACGATCGCGGGTGAATTAAGTTTGACGGAATCGAGTGTTAGTGGGTTCAGTTGAGTTCTGATGACGGTTCAGCATGTATAAAGATGGAAATCATTTAAATATTAATTAACACACCGCTAACGTTGTTCCCCCTAAATATTTAACCGAAATAGTTGAAAGTTGCCGTAGATGACAGCAACGTATGCCGCCTCCGTTGTTAATTTATTTTTCTTTGAATTTTGACATTTTTTAAAATAACAACGGAGGCCGATAAAATTTATCTGTCACATTAAACATTTTGTAAAAGATACGCCTGTTTTTGTATTTTATGCAAGTATTAGCAAGATTTCCACCTTCTGTCGTTTATATTGTAGTCTTCTAGCAAACAAGAACCGTACAGCAACATATGTTTTATACGCCGTCGTGCAAAATGATGAAAACTCGTAGTGTTGCACGAAAGGAAGCTGCTAATACTACCGGTATGTCTTCAGAAGTACAAATAAATCAGGAACGTATGTATGACGCACCTTCTTTGTCTAAAAAATCGACCAGAACAAAATCATCATCTTCATCAGTACGAGCACGTAAGTTGCAATTGGAATTACTAGACGCTGAAGAGAAAGCACGTATTGATAAAGAACTTATTGATAAAAAGCTGGCCACTGATTTAGCAGATTTAAATAGTTACAGTTCACAAGCTAGTTCAGTACGGTGTTCAAATAGTGACATCGGCGAATGGATGGATCGCAGTCAATGTGAGTTAAACCAACAGATTGCTAACGATTATGTTAAAAACAATACGGCAAATCTGTGCCCGCCGCAGGTGATTGCTGCTGAGGCGACCTCCGGCACTAATGTAATTCACCAGTTGGCTACTGCACTGAAGGACCTCGCCAAGTCAACAACAACCACCGATACTAATACCAACCTGATAAATAGATTGAGCACATCGAAAGAGCTTCCCTGGTTTTCTGGGGACCCTATGGAATGGCTCCAGTTCAAACAAGCGTTTGATGAATCGACTGCGATTTGCAAATTTAGTTCCATAGAGAATCTATGGCGTTTGAGAAAATGTCTTCGCGGAGCTGCTAAAGAGGCAGTCGCAGCACTTTTGATTACTGGTTCGTCTGCCGAGGAAGTGATGTCTACACTTCAGTTACAGTTTGGAGGCGCAGACACCATTCTATCGCGCAATGGATGGGAAATTAATAGATTACACACATTGCCACATGACTATCACAGACATATAGTCTCATTTTCAGTGAAGGTAAAAAATTATGTTGCCGCTGTCCGTGCTCTTCAACGTAATGAGTACCTGCATGACGTAAATATAATTAAAAATATTTTATCTAAAATACCAACAGTATTGTTATCGAAATGGACAGATTATTCTTACACAAGCGATTCTACTAAGCCGAAACTCATAATTTTATCTGAATTTTTGAATTAAGAAGCTGTCAAAGCATCTACGTCAAATGTGAGTTTACTCAATATTCGACCTGATCAGTTCAGACGCAAGCAGTACGAAGTCAATTTATCTCAGACAAGAATGACATTATTAAATGTAGAATGAAAGCGATACATGTAAATATTGCCGTGTTTCAAAACATGCACTCCCGGATTGTAAGAAATTCAAAAAATCGCTACGAAAAGATAGATGGTCTTTTGTAAAGCGTATTGGTATATGTTTTAAATGTTTATTGACGCGCCATGATCGTAATACATGTTGTGCGCCTATGTGTGATAAGAATGATTGCGGTCAAGCCCATCACCGTTTGTTACATTATGATGTTTCTAATATAAGAAATAGCGATTGTATAAATGTAAATAAACAATGTACAGGTGAGTCTTCGGATGCATCCCCACAGTCACCGTCCGTGGAAATGGTGACCAATTTAAATGTAAGTAGTTTTAAAGTATTGTTGAAAATAGTTCCCGTGACTGTACACGGTCCGAGCGGCACTGTCCGTACGACAGCGCTGCTTGACGATGGCTCCACTGTGTCATTGATTAGCTCTTCTCTCGCTGCTCAGATAGGCGTGACAGGCAAGAAAGAGATTTTGCGTGTAGGTGGTGCCTGGAATGATAATGATGTCGTTTGTGAGTCACAAATTGTAAATATTAAAATATCTAGCTTAAGTGATACTGACGATATGTATAATATTAATGTTAGAAGTGTTAATAAGCTTGATTTACCTTGTCAAAATATATCGAATGTTAATTTTAATAAGTTTTCGCATTTACAATGTTTAAAGAGTTATTTTATTTATGAAACATGTAAACCTGAAATTTTGTTAGGGCAAGATAATAATCATTTGCTTTTACCTTTAGATATTGTCGCGGGAAAACCGAATGAACCCTGTGCTACTTGTACGCCGTTGTGTTGGTGCGTACACGGTATGCTTTCTCAGTCGGTCGCAGCTTCTATCCACCAGTCTTCGTTACTTATCTCATGCTGTAGTAATGAACAGCAAACGTTGCAGGAAATACATGACGAGGTTCGTAGTTTCTTTTCTCTTGAGATGATGGGAGTGAACGGAAAGCCAAGGCAAATCGCCGATGATGTCCGTGCCGTTAGTCTTCTTGAAGAAACTGCTACTTTGTTGGAAGGTCGATGGTATGTAGGACTTCCTTGGAAAAGTGATAGCGTTCTTATGCCTGACTCTTACCCGCACGCAATATCTAGGTTACGTAACGTTGAAAAGAAAATGAAGAGTGACAACGGTTTCGCAGTTTGGTATACTGAACGCGTAACACATTTGTTAGAAAATGATCTTGCTAAAGAAGTACTTACGCCCGATATTAAATCATCTAAAATATGGTATTTACCACATTTTGGGGTTGACAACCCTAATAAAAAAAAAGTTAAGGTTAGTCTTTGATGCAGCGGCTAAATCTAAAGGTGTCTCTTTTAATGATCATCTATTAACAGGCCCTGACCTACTCGTATCTCTGTTTGGCATCATGTTACGGTTCCGTGAAAATCCTATAGCCGTAGCTGGTGATATTAAAGATATGTTTTTACGAATAAAAATTAGGCCAGAGGACCAAGACGCACTTAGGTTCTTATGGAGATATAAAGCCGACGACCCAGTAAAGACTTTTTGTATGACGTCGTTAATTTTTGGTGCTAATTGTTCGCCTTTTATAGCTCAATATATAAAAAATAAAAATGCTCAGATTTTTGCGTCATCTAAACCTTTAGCGGTTGAGGCGATTTGTAAACAGCATTATATGGATGATTACATAGACAGTCTGCCAAACACAGATGTCGCAATCGATTTAGTAAAGGATATAATTTTTATTCACAAACAAGGTGGTTTTCATATTTGTAATTTTAATAGCAACAGTAAAGATGTATTAGATACGATTCCCAAAGACTTATTAGGTAGTGCAGGTTAGTTTTAAGTTCAATCAACAAATTACTATCGAAAGAACGCTTGGTTTGCTATGGGAACCGATGGACGATACATTGAGGTTTGATTTGTCATTTAAAAATATAAATGATAAAATTATTAATGGTTCACAGTGACCCACAAAAAGGGATATTTTGCGTGTCGTTATGTCAATTTACGATGTTTTTGGTTTTCTTTTGCCTTTTACGTTACAAGGTAAACTAATTATGCAAGAAACGTGGAAAGCAAATATTAAGTGGGACGATACATTAACAGATAACTTATTGGAAAAATGGAGTTGTTGGATTAAACATTTACCCGATATTAGTCAGATTCGTCTCCCTCGATATTATCTTAAGAATATACACAGTGATTTTGTAAATAATTTAAAAAATGTACAATTGCATATTTTTAGTGATGCATCTACGAAGGCCATGTGTGCAGTCGCTTACCTACGATGGATCAGTAATAGTGGTGTACACGTTATATTTGTAGCTGCTAAGTGTCGAGTCGCTCCCCTCAAACATGTATCTGTGCCTAGGTTAAAGTTACAAGCTGCTTTGCTTGGAGCGCGTTTAGCAGGTACCTTAATAAAAGAACATAGGATACACATAGAAAAACGGTTTTTCTGGTGCGATTCTACAACGGTACTTCATTGGATACGAAATTATACGCGAAACTACCTTATAGTTATTTGTCGCTCATCGCTTAGGTGAAATAGATGAGATATCGCGTGCATCCGAATGGTACTATACAGCGTGTTTGGTAATACCTGTATAATCCCGAATATGGCACATACGGTATGATGAATAGAACCCAGAAAAATGATCACTAAGACTGAAACCCAGCACATGACCTAGATATTCAGCTTTTTTTCTTCGAAGTAAAACTGTACGCTGACAACCCTAAAAACAGCTGTTGTGGTGTATTTGGTCATCGACTCCATGTGCCGAACTAGTTTAAAAAATAACAGAAGTTAAATAAATCTAAAGATAAATGCCTAGAATAAATATGCATCTGAGAGGAATTTATTATTTCCAAACAAAGAAAAAGTTAGTAGTAAATGACTTTTAACTATAAAAAACACTAATCTTGTGATTAACGGTGTTTCAAAAACTATTAATATGAAAACTTCTGTAATAATACAGTCAAAATAAAAAAGAAATTGCAAATACTTTGATTGAAGTTCAATATCTGCACCATTGCTCACATTAGTCTATGCAAGAAGGAGCGAGAGAGACATAAAATCGACGACGATGTGTATTGAGAAACTCGGGTTTCTGATGTGTCAGTAAGGTTCTGTAGATTATTTGCTTTCAAGTTTTGTTATTTTTTTCATAAAGCCGTGTTATTTTCACGAAACAATAAAATACGGACTTATACAATGATATTAATAATCTAAGTATCTCTCTTATTCTTAGTTTAAATGATAATTAAATAAAGGTTAGTTGTAATGGAAAGGTCTAATAATAAATAATATTTCTTGACGCGGAACCCCAAAATCGGTACACTTTTGATTTAGGTACATTGGTGTTCGAGTTGCAATAATAATAACCTATGTAGTTTTGGTCATCGCGTCAGTCGCGTCCGTGACTTTCATCGGCGTACTTGTGAGTTTTCAGAATTTAGAAGGTCAACTTACGTTTTCGTTCTTTCGGGACTTTTGGTTTGTTTATCATTCTCGTTCTGTTTACCTGTGTATTATGTTTGTGTGCGGTCAGTGCAATGAATTCGTACTCAAATGCCTAATATTACGAGATGATAATGTGTGGCGGTGCTTGTGACGGTAATCTTGCTGCGGCTCGGCGGCGTTATGACGAGCGCCACGTGTCAGGAAGACCTGAAAACCATCGACGTCTTCCTTCTAACCGGTGATTCGCGGCATTTGTGAATTGGTTACATACAACTGGTTCATTCCATAGTGTGCCACAGGTAGGCCGGCCGATCACCTATTCCATCGAGACAGAGGATATGACTTTACGTCGAGAGTAACACGACACGGTCTGTGTCGAGTCGAATGGAGATGTGTGTTTTATGCGGTGGCCGGCATATCGAGACCCTGGACTGATAAAGTGGAGGTGAAGTGTAGGTAATGTTGACAACTGAAAGCTGAAAGAGATTAGAACGCTATAGGTATGTACCTATTTAATCTTAAATTGTTTTAATTACAAGTAAACTCATACGTAGTCGAGTGCGCGCGTCGGCAACATCAAAATGTATTCAAGGAAACGAGAGAGTGAGAGGTAATGAGAGAGAGAGAGAGAGAAAGAGCGAGTGCGCCGGGACGGCACGTGTAAGCTTACAGGGTTGTAGCATAGTAATTGAAAACAAATTGTTCAAATATTTGTATGAAAATATCAATTTACATGAAATTGTTTTTTGACCTATCAATTGTGTTCTTTGTGCTAGGTTGTATGGCCATGTTTCGGGATTATACAGGTATTACCAAACACGCTGTATACCAACAAAAATGAACATCGCGGACGTGGGTACTCGTGAGTGTCATGACCATTCTGTTATAACTAAAGAATGGTTAAACGGACCGTTGTTTCTTAGTGAAAATGAGAACTCATGGCCGATGGTCACTGAAGTAACTGAAATAGATAAAGATAGTTCAGAAATTGCTTGTATTATACAACATGAGTCAGTCGACTTACCTGTTCCTGACGTACATCGTTTTTCAAGCTGGTTACGTCTTTTGAAATGTATGATTGCTATACTCACTTTAATAAATAGATGTAAAAAACGGAACTATATCAATAATAGTAGCTTAATTGAGCAAGCGGAACGATTATTACTACGACAAACGCAGTGGCAGTCGTTTAGTGTAGATATTGTTGCTATATTCAACAATAAATGTGTAGATAAAAAAAGTAAATTACTTACCTTATCGCCGTTCCTCGACGAATACCAGATTCTTCGCGTCGGTGGTCGTGTTGATGCTGCAATAGGTATTCCGGTTGAAATGAAAACTCCTATAATTTTAGACGAGCATCATCATTTGTCAAAACTAATTGTAATGTATTATCATAGAAAATTCGCACATGCTGCTCAGGAAACTTTAGTTAATGAAATAAAACAAAAGTTTTGGATAATTAGGTTGCGTCCTGCTATCAACACGTTGTTTCGAAATGTTACTTTTGTAAATTGCAAAAGGCTTCTCCAGTAATACCAAAAATGGGTGACTTACCTGAAGCTAGATTAGCTCACAGCCAAAGACCGTTCACCTTTTGTGGAGTAGATCTTTTTGGACCGATGGAGGTCGCTGTTGGTAGGCGTAAAGAAAAACGGTATGGAGTCCTTTTTACGTGTCTTACCGTAAGAGCGATACATATAGAAATTGTACAAACGCTAACTACAGGTTCGATGATTATGGCGTTGCGCCGAATGGCCGCTAGACGTGGCTGGCCACGTAAATTATATTCCGATAATGGAACAAATCTTAGGGGCGCAGATACAGAACTTAGGAAATCCATTATGGAACATAATAACGAAAACTTAACGTCGGAGGCTATTAATCATAGGGTTGATTGGTCTTTTATTCCCCCTGCGAGTCCTCATTGGGGTGGGTCATGGGAGCGCCTCAAACGTAGTGTTAAAACTGCTCTCAAGGTAACTCTTAAGGCGCGTACCCCTCGTGATGAGGTACTTTGTACTTTAATTGCGGAAGTTGAAGCCATGGTGAATAGTCGCCCACTCACTCATGTATCTGTGGAACCAAGTAGTGCGGAATCGTTGACACCTAATCATTTACTTGTCGGTACGTCATCTTGTCTTCCTGCGATAGGTTCGTTTAATGAGTCAGATTTGTGTCTGCGCAAACAGTGACGTATTCCGCAACAATTAGCAGACATGTTTTGGCGTCGATGGATAAGGGAGGTGTTACCTACCTTGCTGCCAAGACAAAAGTAGAACCGGGAAACGAAGCCGATACGACGTGGTGCTATAGTTGCCAGTGCTGGTAAGCCAGCACTGGGGTCCCACCCCAGTGCTGGCTTACCAGCACTCATCGTGTAGATGACAGCAACGTATGCCGCCTCCGTTGTTAATTTATTTTTCTTTGAATTTTGACATTTTTTTAAATAACAACGGAGGCCGATAAAATTTATCTGTCACATTAAACATTTTGTAAAAGATACTTCTGTTTTTGTATTTTATGCAAGTATTAGCAAGATTTCCACCTTCTGTCGTTTATAGTTGCTATTAAGGATTGTGTGGGCAATTTAATGTGGTTTTACGCTTTTTATGTAATTTTTTAACGAACACTAAAATCCGCAGGCATACTAAACTGACCAACATAGCACGTATAATTGCAAGAAGTAAATGACGTTAGGAGGGACATGTTAGCCGTAGGATGGATGGAACATGGAATCAGAGAAAGTTGTAGTGGAGATCAAGGAGAGGAAAGAGAAATGTCGGTAGATAACTAAAAAGATGGGCTGACGGCAAGTCTGTGCAGAAAGAACCGGATGCATAAAACTCAGGATAGGAAAGAATACCCAACTAAGGGGTGGTTGGTGGTATGAGGTGGTGGGCTAATAAAGAGACGTAATTTTTTTACAATTTATGAAATCAAAAACAAATTTATGTTGTCACTTAAAACTTTGTACCATGTCTATAATCACTATATTTATACTATAAATAAATCCATTATTTAGATAGATAATATGATTACTTTATCAACTACACACAATTATATATATTTGGAATTGGTATAGGTTACTATAGGTTTGGAATAACATAAAAAACTATATTTCAAATACATGATGTACCTATGTGTAGGCTCGGTGTATCTAAGCTCCCAAGAACGAGCAAAGTGCCAATTATTTGCGGCTGATATCGCCAATTTCGTGTCCGCTAAAGTGAACGTTATTGTTCAAATGCTTCGAGTTATTATTAACACTATATAAAAATATTATAATAAAATTTTGTGCACTTTGTATGACAATTAGTAAAATGGAAAGTAGTTTTTAATATTTCTCAACGATAGTGTATTGGTGTGTGTATAGCTTATATAATTCAATGGTTAAAAAAACAGATTAAACACTAAAGAGATTCAATGTAGATTCGACAATGTTTTTTTCTGTTTGTCCGTCAGGCAGTTTATTGAAAAATATGTAACATATATTTTTATTTTTGCGTAACCAATAAAATACATCGTTACATTGCCTTTGTACATTTTCTACATAGTTGTGATTAAGAAAGCCCCCACCCCTCAACTTTAATGCCTATTATCATTTGTCGTTAGATTGAATCAAAAAATAAGTATCTAATTTTGTTTTATCTGATTGACGGATTCAATAGAACTTCTTTATTTTTACCCACTCATCATCTCTATCTTAGAACACATATGCTTCACTGGATTTTTTGGAGCGAACGTTACGTAATTATTCAATACGTCGAGAACTTTCAATATGTAGCGATGATACTCACTGATATAATATAAAAATAAATCCACCTTTTAGATGTAATAGGTTTTTTTAATCATCATCGACACTAGCCTATTATTGTCTCCAACCCCAGCAGGGTTCAAGCCTTCCCTTTGAAACCGAATCAGAACGAATAGGGAGGTCAGGCCCAGTGTGAATTGGTTATTAATTACTGCAGATACAGCCAGGACCGACGGATTGCTTTACGAAGCACGGAGGTGCTCAAGGTAATACATTTTTGGTCACCCATCGTATACCATTACAAAAGTTGCTTAAAAACCGAATCGCACACCGAGCGCACTAACCACTGCGTAATTGATCTCTCTTCTTGCTAATCAAACAGAGCCTTTAAATATTATAAAAACTACATATAGTAATTTTTAAAAATATATCCGTATATATCCGATTGACACCTATAATTCTCTTCATTCGTCATAATGTTATCTTCTTTTGGTAGTCAGGTAAAAGTATATAAAAACGCCATCTTCAGTAAATTTATCTCGATTTATTTATAAATTAAATATTCGAATAACATCACAAAACAATATCATTAGAATATAAACTTAGAGTAATACTGTGTAGCATCACATTTGAGTCATTTACACAACAACTGGGTTTTAAAAATATATTTCTTATCAATTTTTTTCATAAATTGACCTAGCTATTAATACATTTACACACTATTAATAACAGAAAATGTACATATTTCACTTTGAGTAAAATAAAAAAAAAACATATAAATATGTATCGTTTAGAACTATTTAATTTACAATACACAATATCTAAAAGGAAATTTTTATTTCTCATAATATCAATATACCTACGATATTTTAAAATGTCTTTCAAAGATTTTCAAACACAAATATAAACAATAATAATTATTGTAAAACATCACTTAGGTATATTGTTCTAACTTCAATATTTAAAGAAAGTCATTAAAAATTTCACATACATATATTTAAAAATGTCCATCCTTTCCTTTTATTAAACTAAGTGATTTTAATTAAGTGATACTCTATGATATAAAATTATTTAAAAATACATAACATTTCTAACAACTTTACAAATTATAAAAATCAAAAATAATAAGAAACTTAGATATACTGATCGTTTAAGATGCGTTTTTGTCTGGTTCCGCTTGAAGCCTGGATTTGGTTTTCTAGTTTTACTGTAGGTAATTAAATACCGTTAACCTTATGAATCTCTCAACCATTATTATTCAGTATCGTATCGTAACCAGTATCGTATAACTTCAAGCACTAAATGAGCTCTCAGAATTAAGCCTTTGAAAATCTGTTATGATAGATTAATTGTTTAACTACAGGCACACTGGTGACTTTATGTCATCTTGACTAATTGTTTCTGTCGCCGTGCTCTTGTCATTTCTATGAAAGTCACCTAATTGTCACGTAATTTTGTCGATGCTATGGCGATATTTAGTTTGATTTCACTACCGCAAAGATTCAGACGGTGACTGGAGACAAAATGTCACTATGACAAAAAGTCACCAGTCGATCTAAAGTCATGACAGTTGAGTTATCAACTTTACAGATTATATAGAGTTTTTTTATTTCGACACATCGATCAAAGTTCGAAGCTGAGTGGTACAGCTGCAGACAATACACAGACAAAAAAAAAATACTTAAACTGGTCCATTATCGAACGACGAACCATATAAGACACCGTGAAGCTAACATGGCAGCCGTGAAAATGAAATGTATAAAATCATACAAACTTACCTACTTACTTGCCTACTTTATAAATCATTAACTTACGTATCAATACAAATAAAATACTAAATAAATAGAAAGTTAATAGTCTAACTATTAATTATATCATCCTGTGAATAAATTAACGGTTTAAATGAGCGATGTAGTCACGATTCAATTTTGTAATATTGAAATCAATATCACACATACAAATGCATACGTAACATTAGAAACCTATAAAACAATACATGTTTAAATAAAATATTCGATATTTATAAATGACATTATAAAATTGTTAAGTACTAATATACATAAGTCTTAAAGACCGATGTATCGCTTTCCTTGTGGATTTCTAAGGACAGAAAATTAATCACAGTATTTGTAACATGTCGAAAGACTTGAAATTTTAAATAATTAAAATTAACGCACTTAACTATTATTTACAATTAAAATACACTACTATCACATGGACATAATATCTACGTCATTTCAAATTACAATTAAAATCTGTTTACTAAAACATTCGATCAATCATAATTTCATAAATATCCATTTAAAAAATGCACCGCTTGTTTATATTAGTATAAAGAATTTATAAATAAATAAAGGTACAAATAGTAATTTGGACCATTGACCTTAAACTAAATACTATTAACTTAAAAATCGATTAATTCAAAAACATATACTAATATATATACGACCCATGGATTAAAAATTTGAAAGTGAAAATAAATTCTGTAATTATTTTTTGATACACTATACTGACAAATTAAATTTAAATTCCGGTATCTCAATCATATCCATACTGTAACAATATGTCCTAAGTTGTAACAATATCTCTACCAAATGGGCAAATAAATACCTTACTATGATGAACAGTGATAATAATAAACTTTTGAGGAGACACATATCAAATAATTACTATATCAAATGTATGATATAGTTTTTATACTTTTATAAAATTTATTATCCTTTCCTCTATTTAGTAAGCTAGAACTTTAATGAAGTTTTTCTCACACCTGTTTACACATAAAATTTATATTCATTCTTTTCCATATAACTGTTTTTTTTTTTAATTGAAAATGAATTCGAAATTAAATACTATTTAGTCATCTTCTTATATTCGTCATAATATTTTTCTTCTCACAGAATGTCAAGCAAGAATAATAAATATTTTAAAGTAAACCTATTCACCCTTTCAATAATGAATATAGTAAGAATGGTTTCATCATATGCGTATAAAGTTGCTCACCCCTAGTAGGATTAATCTACTGGTAGTATTTTTAATTAATTGTCAATTAAATATACATATATGTTTTATTGTAACATCCAACATTAAATATTGTCCTTATAATTACCATTAATAACAAAATATTTTACTAAATCTCCTTCTCGGTACATTGACTATTTTTATCTTTACCTTTTCATTGAAATATAGTAATAATGTATTTTCTTCAGTCGATATTTTTAATAGCAGTGTTACGCTATAAATATAATATAACGACAATTTCATAAGTAAGGTCAATCTATAAGTCTAGACATCATGGCAAACCTTAATTAATAAATCGTCCTAACATGGACTTCTTGTTTCGTATGAGTCCCAACGTGGCATATAGTTAGGAACGTATTATAACCTATAATAAAGCCAATCACAATCTTGTTCTTTCCGGGAAAGGTGATGGCGATCTTTTTGTCTCATATATTTCGAACAGTCTGCTAGCATTTGTCGTAAAAACAACGGAAGGTTTAACTTCTTCTGCTACTGTCTCTTCTGTTTTCTCAGAGGACTCTTTCTCTTCTACGCGTTTCTCTGTCTTGGCATTCAAGAATTTTCTGGGTTTTCCAGGCATTTTTCTAGCTAGTTTAGCTACTAAAGGATGTAGTAATCTTTCGTCGTAGATATCGGAGTCTTTACTAGTCAAAAGGCCGATGATATAACCAGAAATAAAACATGCTATTGTGCCGATAACTGCATACCACATATATGAGATTGAATACGTAGTTAGAAGACCGGAGGATCTGGAATTATACACAAAACACAACATTCAACGATTATGAGAATTGTAATCATTTAATTATATTAGATACTGGTTAAAATGGCTCAGGTAGTGGCCTGATCTTGTTGTCTCGAGTCATCAAAAATTATGAAGAAGTGACAAGTCACTTTTTGCCTACAGAAAATTAATTTAAAACTATTTCTGCAGTTAAATATACAACCGAGTCTTTGACTTCAGCCATCTTCCACCAAAAGTACTACAGACTTTAGACTACACTTCTCGTTAACTACACCACAGTTCTAAAAAGTCAAGTTTTCTAATAAGTATGGTATAAAAATGCTGAAGAGTGCCCTGGATGGTTTTAACATTTCGTAAAGTTATTTATTATTATTATCAATTAAAATTATTCACAATTAATCTCAAAAAATTACCAAGTATTTGGATTCCGCCCGAAATCAAACCTCGTTTTAACAGTAATAGAGGGACAAGTGTTTCTTCATTTTTTTCTTTGCATAAGGTTGTCAATAAACTTACATGGTACTTTGAGTGGGCATCGCGTGACTCGTATTTAGTGCTTGAAGGATCGGTGCAAGCATCCTCAGTGTCTCATTCTGTCCCACCGGCTGCGGCTTGTGAAACATGCTCACTGTCTCGTTTGCACAACCCTGATGACAATAACAAAAGTAATGTTCAATCTATTGTGAAAGACACTATCTTCTAGAAAATATTGATAATTATATATAACTGGCAGAAGGCTCTAACTTGATAAATTTACTGTATTCACTAATGTATTTATTAATATGTAAGTAGGTATCATCGTTGATATTAGTACAGCCACAGATACTGTGCATCAACATGATCCTGAAGTCATTACCCGATGAACAGTCGAAACCGAGACATAGTTGGAGACACCTCGAGACCGGCATGCAAACCACTTGGCCACGAAAGTTGTCATCTGACCCAATTCATATTATCGTTGCGAAAATAGAGGAAATGTCATTCTCAGAGAAACAGAGTAGGCCTTCTGAGCTCCACCGATCCGCCACAGATAAACCCGAAACAGGGTTTTGTACTTAAGTGTTATTTGATGTTATTAGCATGTTGTTTATGAATTTTATTTTAGTCAACGAAAAAAGTACGTAAGAAGTAGGCCAGAATACACACGTACCCCTATATCAGTAGGCAGCGTCGCTTTACTGCCATTCACGTACAACAGCCTGCCACACGCCAACCACACGCACAGTACATGTGACAGCAGCATTCCACATAATGCCCCAGTACCATTGGCCGCGGGGCATATAGTCGCCAACAGGAACACACCGAGTAATGCGCCTGAAGTGGCTGACGTCACTAGTAGCGACCCTTCCACCACTCCCTCTACCATGCCCACAGCTAACGACAGGCACATTATCACCAACGCTGGAAAATGTAATATGACATTAGAAGCGATTTTGTACATACTCATATTCCTTTTTTTTCTAATACCATAAGCAAGACGTTTGACGTAAGACGATATACGAGCACGGAAGAAAGGCGGTCGACCTTGCCACCTAGGGCTTGTTTTTATTAAATAGAGATGGGAGAGGGTCAAAACCTAGCAAAAATGATCTTTCTTAATAAATGGATTATTATAAATAAAACATCGTACATGAAATCGATGAAATAGTTCAGAGAATTTTGTTATTTATCAACTCAAGTGATGTGAACACGCCGAGCTCTCACGGGAACACATCTCTAAAGAAGACAATATGTATTGAATCACACTTGATAAATATTTAGTTTAGATTTAGTATACGCTATGAACTAATTGAATGCTCAAACGATTACTTGGAGGAACACTAGATCAATAAACATGAGAATAATAAACTTTTTCGAAAAAAAAATTGTGTTAATGTATTTTTTCTCAGATTCATTTCACTAGTACTTCATCCTACAGCTTATTCATAATATAAATTAACATATCAACTCACCATAAACGATTCCAATTATTTTGATGACTGTCAGTTGCTGTTTGTCCTTTATACCCTTGAAAGGTTGTGCTGCAGATACGAAATCCTCCCATGTAACCGTAGCCAGAGAATTCACGTTCGAAACTAGGAAACTGAATATAAAAGCATATTCATTAAACATAAGCTATAATATTTCACAAGTTCGAAATAAATCAAATCGATAAAATTATTCTAAAAGATATCGACCATTTTTCATTCAAAAGGTTTCTTTGATCTAAGGTATATTCAGAAATCGGATGTGAAAAGTAATCTGGTGATACTACTAAGTATAAATAAGAAATTTCCTTTCCAAGAGTGTAAAGTTGAAACCTAACAGACACGAGTATTGTGAGAGGCGTTAATAACTTTACTTTAAGATAAATAGCCACTCTTTATGAATGTGTGCTAAAACTAATTTGTTTTAGCTTTATTATTATTAAGAAAGGACTACAAACCTTAACGTGGCCATATTCGACCCAGGTACCTTATGAAATTATTCTATCCCTATATACATACATTCTTACCTCTATCCTTACGTTAAGACCCGGTTTATGAATTGAGAATGTAAAGTTATGCTCGTCTCAAACCGTACTTATAATATCTTAAACAGTTTTGTGTCTATGATTTTTTTGAAATGATGAGTTGATAGTACTTTCACAAAACTAGCACTTATAAAACGTAAATTTGGTGGCACTTGATATTTCAGGTGCCCAATATTCTATAACCTACATAAAACGTTTTCACTCTATATTGACAAAGTTTTTAAATATTTCAGTTTATGTTATTTTATACATTCAATATTATCTCAAACCTTACCTTAGGGCACCATTGAATAGACATCCGAGGAATAAACCCAACATGCCAGGCAAAAATGCGTACTGATCTTCCACATAGTATGGCAAAACTTCATCCTTGGCTGAAATGTGACCAGACATCAAAGGATCGCAGTTCTTGTACACGGAGTATATCGCCATACCCACAATCCACGATAGACTGAAGAGGACGCCCACCGCTGGGACATTAGCGAGAAGGGTCTTCTTGACCCGACTCTCACTAGACATGGAGCAGTATCTCTGAACAAACGTCTGCTGGCAACCATAAATGGAGACAGACATGAATAACTGACCAAAGATGGCGGATAATGTATCCACGCGTACGGTTGGATCCCAAGTAAATCTGCAGAGAAAATAAATTGGCATTACAATAAATATGAAGTTATTGTATTCTTGTTTCTGTAAAATCCATAGTCTTACAAAAAAATCTTGTAATCCAAATAAAATGAATAAGATTAAAACATTTTAGATTATGTCAAGTCATAAACTGGATACTTTGTGATTACAATAATTAAACATTATTTGTATATTTCTACATCTACAAGATTCTTGTTTAAAACCTTGTCCAGAATAATGTTTATTTTGTTCAGTTAATAATTAAATCTGTTATAATATTGTGAAACCTTGTGTTGAGAAGAAGCAACAAGAAACTCGATAAGAGTTTGTTTGTGTTAGTAAATTTTATTAAGAATAAAATATTTAAATACTTTAAAGAATACAACGTATTATTTGCTTCCGAAGTATTCGAGTTAATAAAACAATACACTCACTTGAAAAACTGCAATCTGTTTCCGTCGATATTGTCTTGGAGCACCTTCCCCGGACCGCCAACTTTGACTGTTGCTTGTGTTATAAATGCCACACTAATCATCACCATGGCTAAAGTTTGAATGACGTCCGCTCTAGAAGTAAAGTAATCAGTTCGTTAAAGCATCATGAAATCAAATAACTTAAATTAAATTATTTAGATACAAAAACCTATACTGATCTCGTCAATACGAATACGTGATATTACTCTTGTCTGGTATGATAACGCTTTGAGTATAATTTTTGTCTGTGGTACTAGCCGATTCTACTTAATTCGATATATATATAAATTCAATGTTGTGTATTATATATTATATATATATATATATATATATATGTATTTAATAGGATCAGGAGTTACCTTGAAAGTTATTTTGTAAATATTAAAAAACTTAATTATCTATCAAACTCCACACCAAAATACTGAGTACACGGTAATTGGCATTCTAAAGACTAATAAGTCCTAACGATGCTTAATGTAGAAGCGAAAATAGCGCAGAGCGAGAATAGGTAGTCTTGGTTGCGACATTAGGTCTACATGCTCAATTTACTTGCTCATTTGCGAACGGCGACAAATATAGGTATAGCAGCCGTATTGATTAATTTTAAACAGTTTTTTGAAATATTGATTTCTTATATTTTCACGCGTACTATTCATAAATGAAACAATTCTTATATGATGACTCTTATGTGAACACGAAACCCGTAAAGGGTCCGAAACGTCAATAAAACTTAATACAAACGCGATGAAACCGATTTAAAGTTGCTTCATCTATAGGTTTTTGAAAGTTATCTGATCTCCTATTTTGCAATTAATGTTATATACTCTTATCATGATCATCGGCCCTTTTTCGTCCCCACTGCAGGGGCTCAGGCCTTCCTTATGGATGGTTAAGGAGGATGGGCCATGACCCTCCACGCTGACTCAATGCGCATTGGAAGGTATTAACGACTACTAATGCGGCCGGTACCAACGACTTAACGTGCCTTACGAAGCACGGAATAGCTTGATTAATATTTTTTGTCACCTATCCTGTGACGTCTGTCACCTTGCGAAAGTTGCTTAAGGACAACGATCGAGTGTTCAAAATGACTTCAAATTAATCAACCTACCTGATAGCAGCAGATAATCCACCAAGGAGATTGAAAACTATAGCCACAACAGTGAGTACGGCAGCAGAGGCCCAATGAGGAAGGCCTAGCACGGCATGAAGGGCCACTGTAGGTGTATATACTGTCACTGCGAGGTTCAGTACTTGGCGAATCAGGAATGTGGCCGCTGCTAATTTTCTAACCGACGCAGACCCAAAACGTAACTGCGAAGACAATGCATGTAATAAAAAATCTGAACACAAAGATAACACTTATTAATGCAATAATGGTAAAGGTATTCTGTGTCCGCACTATCGACAATTTTTTTCGCTAAATTCATTAACCTTTTTGCTATGTAAGTTATATGCTTTTTATTTATTGAAACAAAAAACAAATGTCTATGAATTTCTAATTTAAACGGTCGTTGACGATTAAATTTGAATTTTCGATCAATATTGCTTGGTTTTTTAAGCCCTCTCATAATTATTGTCGGTAGACATACATAATACAGATAAATAACTGATTTTTTTATAACGGTTGATGATTCTTTGGTGCAATTGTATTTATATTTTAATACACCATTTTCATATTTTGTTTGCGTCTGAATGTTAATTTTCAATTTTTTTAATCTATTGCAATCCCTTTCAAATGTGATAGCGATTTATGATTTTAAATTTAAACAATTGGCCCCCTGTTTATAAATTGACTAGCATGGACCAATATTACTCGTATTTTTTGCCATGTCTCTAGAAGGGAAAACTTATCCAAACCTTCGCAATACAAAGCTATTTCCAATGATTCAATCAAATTTTACGAAACGCATTATCGCGCGATAGAATTATACTAAGACTTCTTGAAGTGAGCATCGATCGCTGTTATATTAGTGGCTTCATTCCACTAAACAACGTTTAAATCGTATGTTGCCATACCACAATTACTGCCATTATATAAACATACAAAGCCAGTATTGTTACACTGCGACTGTATTATTACTACTGTTATAATTATTGTTTTAAGAATCATAACAATGGGTGTACTATTTTGTTAAAATTAAAATAATATCTCACGACTTCCGCGATCTAATGGTTTGTTTGTTAGTTAAATAATAGAAAGAATACTGTAAAACTAAACTAAAAAAATGTTAGTAACATCATATTGGTAGAAATTGTATTGCACAAAGTAGATTAAATTTAGGTTTTGAATTTTTGATATAAAGAGATGACTTCTTTAGATTTGTTAATTAAAAACTGAAATTTGCAGCCTATATACAGGTGTTAAAAGAAACACAGAGAGCTAAAAAAATAATATTTGATTTACTTTTATTACATATTTTAAGTATGTACAGCAATTCGTATTTGAATCCATACATACATACACACCCACACCTTTCATGCTACTCTATTATTACCCGACTACGGCGAAGCAAAAGGAAGGGTTACGACTTTTGTCGGTATGTTTGTATGTAGGTTATAATATTGACGTAAGAATTGAAGTAAGAATTACAGTTTTGACTTCCACAAGTACTTGTAACATCCTAGACTGAATTAATGATTTTGATATAATTTGATTAATTAAATTACCTCTAAGTATTCGTACACAGAGTTGGTGTGCAGCCTGTAGTAAACTGGCACGAACAGGAAACAAACGATGGGAAATGCCAATATGATGCCGTAAAGCGTCTCCCACATCGCTGAACCATGATACACAAGCTCTGAGGGAAAACCTGAAAACATATATAATCATATTATAGTCATACATCAGTATTAAGTTGGACCTTGAATATTGAGAATATTACTGAACTGAAATTTTCTTCCCATTTCCAAATTTATCTTTAACATTTCAAAATATATACTCCAGAAAGTTTTTAGAAGTCCGGCGCAAGTTTTCTGTAGGTAATTCGTCTAACTAACCGACTTTAATAGCCTTTTCTTAAATTATTTTTCACTTTTATGGAGCTTTTGAAGTTGGTTTTGTTTCTTTTTTCTTCATTCATTTTTTTATGTCTGTTTAACTTTAATTGTTTATATCCATAAAGCTTCTGAACCGAAGCAATTTTGATGAAACTTGTACGGTCCCAAAGTTCAAAATAAAAAGACGAATCATTGAGATCTTACGTCTTATTTGCGAGAAATACGTGGACAAATATATATACAAAAAACAGACATACATAAATACACGTGAAATTTTAGCACACGTGTTCAGAAATCCATTCGACTAATATAAAATATATGAATATTGTGCTATTCAAACGAAACCACATAAGTACGAGTTAAAAATTATTGCAGCTCCACCAGCTTAGGTTGGGTCATTTCTCAGAAACATGACGCTTAGGAAAATTATATCTCATATAGATAGAAAACAAAACCACGTTCTACAAATTTTTAATAGGATATCCACTCAGCAAACAATGCTGCGACCTTTTATGTTTCATTAGATTATTATAAAATTTGAACTCTAAAATTGTCTAACTCCAATTTATTTCATTCCGTGAATTATTGATAGAGTTTAAAATTATGTGCCGAAATTCTAATTATTCTGGTAATTTAGCTTGCTATGTATGTCACAGAGCCCACGAAATATAAATATATGCTTTACCATCTTTATTGTGACTTATAATTTATCTTAAAATAAAATATAAAGAATATTGAATAATTTTGAATAATAATAATAACATTTTGAATTCCCTACTTTAGTGAATACATGTAAACGTTTCTCAATGTACTTATCAAATTTTTGCAATGAATATATATAATAAAACAAAACACGAATGTATTTTCTCTTTAAACATTAATTGAATATATGGTAGTAACATTTTGTTTGTTATTTCTGTCTGGCATTCTGTCTATGTAGATCTTTGTTGGTCTATGGTGCAACTTAAAAGAAAATAAACTATAAAGAAGTTTCACGAAACTAACATAAAAGTAGAAGATGCGAACTTTATTTATTTGTTTAATGGGGAAAAAAATATGAAAATTATTTCGGTTACAATCAAATACATCATACGCGGGTGACATAACTATAATTTACATATGTGTAGTCATGGGAAAACAGCTAGTAAAACTATAATATAAAAATCTTATTAAAATATCTTCCAAGTCCGCTTTCACGTTTAAGCAAAATAAGATAATAAAAACACAAATATCCAACTGAAAAAATCCCCATTTGTAATATTAGTAGAAAAGGTTCATCAAACTAAAAATGTGAAGGTATTTATGATTGTTATCTGTTAGTATAATCAATTAATTTGCCTACAATAGCTTTAAACTAAGTATGCTAATAAAACCAAAAACGGTATAATGTTCATATATAGTTCTTGTGACGTCACGAGTTATTTGCCTCAAGAAATATGCCTTGATAACGCACACGAAAACAATCTTACTGAAAAATCAATACGCAAAACCTTGACTCGTAAGTTATATAAACAGCCCGAAAGTAGTTTATTGCATTTTTATTACTTAGCATTCCTCAGTAAATAATTATTAACTGTTATGAGTTTGAATAGTTTTCTTCTCCGTTTGAAGGACTGATATCAATAGGGTAATTCTGGTAATGTTTACGTAATAATCGCATCTCAATAGAATCTCGACAACTTGCATTTTAGCAATGTCTTCCTCGCACCTCAATGGTGACAGATATACAATAATATTTGACTTCAGGTAGATCCATAATATTACAGTCGTGTTGTACAAAACTGTCAAATGTCTCTACTTGATTATAAACCTTATACGCTGAGGGTTGAGTTCAAGTTGCAGATATTTGACAAATTGTGGTAACCTGACGTACAGCCGTGTATACATTGGTAAAATGTAACTATTTCAAATTCTATTCAGATGCGATAAAAGTTACGGCTGGCTTATATTTAAGTTATGCTCATTCAGTCTTTTGTCCTGCCTATCATTGGAGGTATCTGTTATCCTGATATAAATGAAATCTACTTAACAAGTTGAACGGCCTTCTCAACAATTATATTCGCTTTATTTATGGACCATATCGCCAAAGTTATAATGAGATTATTGCCAAAGCAACTCAAGTGGCTTCCTATTCGTTAGCGTAGGAATTTAAGAGTTGTCTATGCGCTCATCAACGTTCTTTTCAATCCACATGTCCCAGCGTATTTGAAGTTTAAGTTTCAGTTTTTGGGTTCCTCTCATGACAGTAATCTTCGCTTATGTAACAGCCTTCCTTTGGAAAGTCCTATCCGCCATTCTGGTTTCGATTTCTACTCCTTATCTTTTACTGCCAAATGACTCTGGAATTACGCCTTACCATTCGGAAAGCACCCAATAAATTTCAGTTCAAGAGACTGATTTTTGGACATGATCATAAATTTGTGAATTAGTCTAATGAGACTAGCGGTAACTATCAACAGATACAATGGCATCTGTTGATAGTTACCGCTAGGGCATCGATCTCTATACTACAATCTTAACTAGATTGGAGATAAATATAAATGTGAAAATAAACGATGTTTAAACTCTAAGTTTTTTAAGAAGAACACCGTTCTGTTTGTTTTTTTAATATGTATTTAAATTCAATATTATAAAGAAATTCTAAGTTAGTTAGTACAAAGTTTCCTAAGTTTGATTGTCGGTAGAGAGTAATCTTCGGATATACTGATCAGATCAAATGCGGTTGTTACAGAGTAAAAAATTACGCAAGCAAAATTTTCTGTATGTTGATGACAATCTATATCAAGTACACAAAGTACTGTATAATATTGTTCCTACTTAAATATAAGTTTTTGATATAAAATTTGAATATAATCAACAATTTCATGCACAATTTGTGTAGGTATTATCAACCATTATATACATTTGCGCCCATTATACACATATGCGTATCAAATGTTAATACTATGATATGTACTTAAATTGAACATGATATGTTACTTTGAATGCTAATCTGAGAATCGATCGCCCCTCTCTCGCTAAAACCATAGCCATGGCTAAAGCTATTTATTTATTTATTTTATCAATAAATTTCTTATTTCTTTTATAATTTTCTTGTGTATGTAATTCAAAATTGTTATTTTAATCATATATGCTTTACACCATCCATTCATTATATCATCGTTAATTTCACTTAACTGTGTTGATATTGTTTAGTTGCATGATAACACTGTTTTAAAAAGAGCTCTTACAAACTTATTCGAAAATGGCGACGCCAGATAACACTAAACTTAAATATCGACATATTCTTTACACTATTTTGTGTATATTTTTACCAAAATTTTATGATCAGTATTCGTAAATCGAGAGTATGGGAGTAAGATCATTTTTTTTTTAATTTAAATTTACCACCCCTAGTGGAGCCTACATTTTATGTGTTTCAGAGTAAACCAGCTGTGAGAAAACAGACAGATAACTGAATGATCCTATACGCGTTTTGTTTTTATTTTAAGTTTTGATATTGCCTCAACGCCATAGGTAAGCTGATAAAACCTGCTGCTGCTACCTCGTGCGAAAGCACGTGAACTAATATTTTAACTATCCGAAAGTAACATATGAAGCCTTATGTGATCTTAACACCACGTGAAATATCTACTTTCTTATAAACTAAGTCATGCTTGATAACACGTGGTTATTAAGATTTTTGGTGGTTCAAATTACTTCTGAATATAAAGAAATAGGTTTAATGCGTGAATATAGAATGAAAGGCAAGATAGATTCATGAAAAAAAAAAATATGGATATTACCAAGATAAGACGGTGAATTTTATGATATCCAGTTATGAAGTATGGTAAAACCTAAACGCATCCATCCAAAAAAGAATGAATTTACGATTATACTGTCTTTGTAATCTTAAATAAATACTTATTTGAAATAAAAAGAATAATATCGTCATAACATTGAATTATGTATATGTCATTTATATATTCTAAAAATAATAGTGGACCAATTATACTCACTGGTGGTACGCTACATCTATTATAAAGTTATGTCGGAATCAAACATTTTCTTTAATTCTTCTGGAAAATATCCTTGATTAACATTCAAAGCATTCCACCATAGTGTAGGTTAAATAAGATTGTCATAGGACAGACACAGTAGCTATAGTGACTTGTTTTATATAAATGCAATACTCCCAGTAAAATTTAAAACCGTATACTCCCATACTTATAAACGTTTATTAAAATTAAGACCTAGCCATTAAAAAAAAATACTTAAAACGTTCATTAAAGTGAAATCGCATCTTAGCAATATTTTAAATAGCTGTTTGTGAAAATGTGATTTTGGTGGTAGTTGTGGTAATTTTGGCGAGGTGGATTTTTTAAGCATTTTTCAATAAGAATATTTTTCAAAATAGTTTTATGAATGCAAAATTTATCTTATATTCTTTGTGTTAAAGATATTTGAAATGGTAAAGATATCAAAATAGCTCTTAACCGAGACAGTTACATAAGCAAAAACAGAAGTTCTAAGACTGGACAGGATCTTTACGGTAACTTTTGGCGACTATCAAACTATACGTTGCATAATTGATTGTCTTGTTCTCATTAATTGTTTTGTGTACTTACTCATGACTAAAATCGTTTAGCAACACATGAATGCATCAAACACAAAAGGAAATAGGTAAAAAACATGCATCTTGTAAAAACCCACCTGTCCATACGTTATTATACCCATTTTTATCCGAGTTACAGAATTATATAACATAAGGACATGACATAAAGCTTAATTTGTAATAATTCATAGTTTAGGTGTTCCGATTTGCTACCTTTTCCGTAGGTATAATTTACTATTTCTACCACGGAACAAAAGAGTTTTAATGTGTTCTGTAGTTCTCATTACATTTTTTATAATGTGGCATAGCTATCCGCTTTCATAACTTCCCCATTGGACTATTTTTAACATTGATATTTTTTAGAACATTAGTATTCGAGTTAATTATTTGAGTGTAGGTATATCGTATACATCTATGGTCTTAAAATTTAAATTATAACCTCTAATGATTCCACTAATGACTTTCCACTAATCGTCTCTTATTATAGGTACTCTAAAAAAGTAATGATGCAATTAATGAATTTAAGGATACAAAGTATTTATCGATACTGTCGAACATAACGATTGAATGGCCGGGTATACCCGTATCTTTTTTTGGTGACATCATGAAACCGAGATACCGGAGATAGAATTATACAAGTGTTTAATAAATTTGTTATTTCAAGAACCAAAAACATCTTTGATAGACGGTTCATTTAGGCAGGTAACGAATTTCAATTGTCAATAGAACAATTCTTAATGCTGTACAAATAAGTACACAAGTGCAATAAAAATGTATGGTTTTTGGGTTTTTGAAAGACAAATGTGTGCTACATATAACTTACACATCGACACACAATATCACATCAGGTTACCTAAAATAATAAACTTCTTTATTCCATTATAAACTTAATGCGTTAAACGTTAAAATCCAAATCAATTAAATAAAAATTACTTTTACGATAACCTAACGCACGTCATCTTTTATGTATATTGAACTGTAAAGGAATTTTGGTTACTATTATATATAACATAGCTGAACTAACAAAACGTACATTTGGAAGTAACAATACCAAGAAGATATTTTATGATTTAAAATTTTATGTTTTTATGTAAAATCCTAAAACATCATATTTGCAACTATCAGCAAATGTGCGACTATGTCTACTGTACGATATTATACTATTTAAGAATGTGAATATATAGATTTGATAAAAGTAACTTACCTAAAAAAGACCGGACACCTAGTGTACCTCTCCCAACAGAGAGTATCATAGCCAGTATAGAGACTCCACTTTCAGCGAAGATATATGCTTCCTTTGCGCTGAGTCCTGCGTCACTTGGATTCCTTCTCCTCCATAAGGGCATACATGATGTGGCTGCTACAAACACCCCAAACACTATACACTCCCAGGCCAGCCAACCTGAACTCATTGTAGATCTGAAACGATAGAATACACACAAAATTTAGTTTCTTTCAGTGACGTAGGGCGAAACGGACATAACGATACATATTTTATTTAATTATCATATCCACCTGAATCTATAATAGTATACATATAAATAATTATAACACGTTTGGTCTTCGAGTACGACAATCTTAAGCCGACAATTTTTACTCCAGTTATATTATTAGCTAAATGTCTCAGAATCGTGACATTTCAACTTGAATATGACTTTTTTTATATTATGGTAAATTTATTTTCTGATATTTGTTGGCAAAAAAACTAGTCCAATATTAGATTTGAAGTGAAGGTATTGAAAACAGAAAAAAGGAATCCAAATATTTGTTAAAGAATTTTCACATTGTCATTACATATCAGATTATTTTTGCTTCGATTGAACTGGATTTATACTTTTTAGGTATACCTTTCAATGTATTGATTGTGGCTTAATTGTAAAGTTATGACCTGTGAAAAAAAAACAACTAGCGTAGCGTTGACAGAAAAGGAATAAATTTATTTCAGACCAACGTTTTTGATTTAGATAATTTTGAAAAAATGAAAAAAAGAAAACATATCTTCAATAACAACTAAAACACCATGACTTCTTTCATCTCCATTTTTTCGGTATGTCAGTTATTTTTCTACACGTACGTACGTATAAAGAATATTAGTCATTAATATAATGTATTTTATCATTAGTTAATGACTAATCGTCGTTATTATAATTGTCTTTAGATCTACATAAATTAATATACTAATATTTGTGAATTCCACATAGCTACTTGTTTTTGATAAAACCCATTGTTTTGTGTTTAAATAATATGTCGAACTAATATCAGATTATATTTTTTTACATTCATTACCGGTACCGCAAATATATTTTTTTCCCAATTATCAATAATAGTTTCTTCCTAAGGAACTATTTTACCATACCTCATGATAATAATTTGTTTGTATTGTTTAATTCACTTCAGAGATTATGAGAGAATTATTAAGCTCTCTTATTGGCTAGATTAATTATACAAGTTAAAACCAAAAAACTTGTAACAAAAAGAAGGCTGTTGAGTTACTTAATAGATAAAAAAAAAATATTGATTGATACAAAAGGACAAGGTGTATTAAATTCGACACGACTGACGATGACAATTAGAATTTGTTTACATAACTTCAGTTCATTTGCACGAATGTCGTATAAGATTGCGAATGAAAAGGATAACATTAAATCCACATGAGCTGTTTGGAGAACAGAAATTTGAAATTCTAAATTTGTGTCACCCGCATATGAAATAGCTTAGTTTAATAGAAAGATTTTTTTTAATCGGTTCGGTAGAATCGAAGCCTATTCAATGCAAATAAACAATAAAATATTTCCTATTTATATAAAAACAAATATTTAATTATCATGATTTGATCAATAATTAGGGTAAAGATACTTTTTTCTATATCGTTTATAATAATTTAAATAATATTACATGAATATCTATTCAAGATATAGATTTTGAATTTATTGACATATACGTAGGTACATGTGCCGATATGTCACATGAATATGTGAACGCCTGTTAAGGTTGTATGAAGTTTTCGTCTGAACGTACGAGTAGTATGCAACGCACTTGATTCTTACCACAGATACACCTAAACTACTTTAATATCACAAGCACGGCTCAGGGTTTGGTTATAGGCCCTCCCCACTTTCTGGCTTACGTTAACAAATAACTTACGTGTTCAAACATTGTGTATCATATCAGTTCGCAGATGATATGTGTATTATATCTGTTGCAAAAGAACCAAACGTTGCATTAAATAAACTTCAATCTTACTTCAATAGTTTAAACTTACGGTACCATGATTCAGGTTTGGTTTTAAACGCAACCAAAACCAAATAATTACACATAAGATCAGCTCATATGGGAGATAAAACATATTTAAAAAATGTTATTGCTCATGATCACGGTTACGTTCATGAAACGGGCTACTTGTCCTGTAATTGTTCACTGATTGAAACAGAAGTTACTCATAAACACCTTGGATTAATTATCAAAAACTCTTTTGATTGGGGACCGCAGGTTGAGCGTGTATGCGGTAAACTACGTGCTTTTTCTATTTCTATTTAAAAAAAAAAAATCTTCAAATAAGAATTTTAAAACATATCGTTTCACCTAATATCAGGCAGCAGTTTGCTACAAACTACGTTCAGCACTTTAAACATTGCAAAGTACTACCCGTCAAAGATCTCTTTGTATACCAGTTTCTCAAGGAAGAATATTTTAATGGGTCTGTAAAAAAGCAGTTGCACACGAAAAAATATAAATATAAAGCAAATTAAAAACGTAACTTCTGTATATGCTGGATCACAATGACCAAATAATAATTTAATACCTCAAAGCGAACTAGAGAACATAAATTAAAATCTTAGTGGTTTGTAATATGCTTGGAAATGTATTTTACTAATTGTGAAATAATATTGATGATAAATAAATATAAACAAATAAATCTAGGATTTTCCTTTTTTATGTTTGAATTTCTAACTAATTAAACACTATAGCTTATTGCAGTCACGTTTTTTTCTAGCACCTTCAATTCTATTGGTGTCACATGGGTATCCATTAATATGGAAATCATCAATAAAAACAAAGGGAACACTTGTAAATGCGAAATGAGGTTTCAGTTTGTTTTATTATTGTAGTGATTCAATCTGTTATTAGTTAACTAATGAATAATTATTATTAGATAACAATTACTATGTAGTTTATGTACTTATTCTCTGTCTGATGGCGTCGTTGTATGGTCATTCTTTGATTACAGATTATATGTAACTATCACAAAGGTCAGTACTTAGCTAAATCGAGTTCTCCGTACTTCAAAAAGAAGATCAAAGCGTTTGTTACGGCGGATTCACCAATCTGCATCAGTCCGGCATGTGGCTTATAACCTATTATCCCTGTTTTTCTTGCCCCAATACGTCTGCCTCAGCTTTAGTACCTAATTTAAGCATTTAGATGATGACAATATAACAGAAACTTCATCATCACCACCAGTGATTATACATAAACGTCTCTATTGCTGGGGAACAGAACTTCCTATGGATGAGAGCGAATCGAATAGGGAGAATGAGCCATGAGCGATCACACCAGCCCAGTGCAGTTTGACGGGTGTTAACAACGGATGATGCAATCGAAACTAATCCCGAATGAATGTTCGGCCTGACCATTGCGCCTCCGATCTCATGAGCTCATTAGTTCGACCAATATCGATTAATACCTATTAAATAAATATTCGATTAGTCTAATGGAGTGAATCTTTATTTTATTTTTACTTATAAACGACTTACGTGTGCATTTTTTATAGATTATACACATAAATTATAAATGTTAGACAATGCAGGTTATTCTAGAAACTGACACAAAACTCTTGCAAGAATTGCATTATGATTATTCTACTCGTAATAATAGCTGGATTAAGGTTTATGCCAAATTTGACAATATCTATTACGCTGACTTTAAGATTGACTATGGAATACGTTGCACCATCTTCCTTGTTGGCGTAGTACAACAATAACTTTAACCAGTAAAACTTAAGCGGTTATAGTATACAGTCAAAGTGAAAACGTCATCCAACCATTGCCAAATGATAACTAGTTATTATTTGCTTAACCGGTACTTTAAGATGTTAGTTATTTTTAAATTAAATTGGTGCAACTAACCCTAACTAAGACATTTTAAAATTGAAAATGTTGGCATTTGTACAGTAGTTCTGTAGAACGTCGTCTCCAGGGGTGCGACCGCCTAGTACTCTCCAGTCTTGATTCTAGTCATAGAATACGACATCTCAGCGAATATTATGACGAATATTTCATTACATTTTACTACTTTGACATGTCGTTTGATGGATAAATTTGGGATAAATTACTAATTTGGTAACATTGCTGGTAAATTCATGTTCATTACTTTTTGTAATTGAAGTAAACGACAAAGTAGAAAAATGAAACGAAATAGCTACAGGGGAGTGACTGATTATATCAATTTTGGTTTATTTATCGTACATTTTGTTTTGATGTAATTTTCAAAATAACTTTGTTGGTCTAAATTCAACTTCTCTTGAATTTATTCTAACTTACATAATTCAGTAAACTATAATAAAAGCCATTGACTAATTGCTCAAGAAAGTTAGGCGATCGCTCTGCAAGTCCTGTAGAGTATTTTGTAGTAAAATCGACGTACAGCGCTTTTGCAGCATAAAGGTACAATCAAAAAGGTTTTATTACTTCAAAAGGGAATAAAGGTTTTAAATCATTGAAGCTCTGTTCTATGACTTAAAATCAACTTCGCGGCTGATTTTATTGCAGAATAACAAAGCAGTTACTCAGCTGATCGACGTTTGCAGTTTTATGTTAACCGTTTGCGACATATATAGCGCATGATCAAACAAAAGAAAGTAAGATATATCTATATGCATTTGTTTACTAAAAATAACTCTTCCATAACGCCACGGTGATATGCTAAAAATAAATAATAAACACCACTGATAACTACTAAAGCGAGGACTTTATAATGAAATGCTAAATAAAATGAATATAATATTATATTACTACATACGTTTACAAGTTTATAAGTCGGTTACAGAACAATAATTTTTAAGCTACTCATCACAAAATCAAAGTATACACTAAAAGTAAAAAACTATATATACACTATGCCATCTGCCAGCTAGTTTCTAACAATCACTTTCTCATTGTTGTTTTATTATACAATTAAGACTTATCGAAACATATACTAAATTCAATGTGTCGTGTAATGTGGCGCTTATAATTCGTTTACGCGACTTTTTTGGAACATTACGCATTCAAGAGTCTTTTTTCCATAATTACAATAAACGTAACATTTTATACAAATCACAAAGTGAATATTGTAAATGAAGACATTAGTATTCACAACTTATTATTCAATCGTGAGAACTGACACAGCATGACTTAAGGAACTCTTATTACATTAGAAATAAAGTGTAAATTGTGTAATCGGGTCGGAATGTTCTTTTAAAAGGCAAAAAACCCGTCAACCAGTTCGACAAATATCTTGGCATGTTCTGTTATTAGAGTAGATTTTGGTATTCATTTAAAATAAATATCTTTAAGGCAAGGTTGTACGAAATTACAACAGTTAAAACCTTTATTTTAAGGTTATGTATTTGCCAAATAAAAATCATTTTATGAAAATTAAACATATGATCGATTGTTTGCAACAAACAAATTTCAATAATTGTCGCGACAGAAAAAATCGCAGAAATATAAATAGGTTTAGATTTTACGACGAGTATAGTTCATTTAACTTTATAAAATATATGTACAAAAATAGGTACTGATATATTCTATTGATCATTTTTTTTATAACTGTACTTGTTTTTTTTTTTCTTCGAACGTAAGCGTAAGGATGTTTGAACGTAAGAATGTACAATAGGGCCTTAAGCCTTTATTTCCCACTTTTGGCCAGTCATCATTATCAGATGTTCCAAGCACAGGAAAAGTATTGTGCTGTCTATTATGTATTGTGCTGTCTATTAACATCGTAAAAGCCCTTATTTTGTTATACATTGTTTTTAAAATTTTAATGGAAAGTGACCTCATAGTCTAATGAAGTTAGTTGTGGGTTAATATATTAGAATGTCTTTACTTTTGTTAGAGCTGTTAAAATTCTTTTGCTCGTTTATTCTATTAATAAGAAAACCTCTTGAAAGTTTCCTGAAAGAGTAGTAAAAAAAAAATTGGGTGAATCAAAATACTTTTAATAAGTTTATTTAAAAAAGATTTTTTGACTTTGATTTTGTTCTTGTTGCCGTTGTGAAACATTTTCTTATTGCACTACTTACTTGAGTAGCTCGGTGGCGTAGTGGATAAGTGGTGACCAAAAAATTATTATCTCGAGCTAATCCGTGCTTCGGAAGGCACATTAAACCGTTGGTCCCGGCTGCATTCGCAGTCGTTAATACCCTCCAATCCGTATTGGGCAAGCGTGGAGGGTCATGGCCCATCCTTGGAGGTCTGAGCCCCTGCAGTGGAAACGTAAAAAGGGTTGATGATAATGACTACTTGCTTAGGTACTTACTAGGGTTGTCAGATAAGAAAATTAATTAAAGTAATATAACAGATTTAACGCTAATACGTTAAAGTTAAATCTGCGCTTTAATAATTTAAAGCTGTACTGATTGAATAGTCCATATAATTTCCCTCTTTGTACAGCAGTGCAGAACATTTTATTTACAAGATAAATTTAAAAAATATTTATAATAGTTTTGTTGAAATTTTGAACTTTAGGTAGTCTGAAAGAGTTGGGCAATTTTACATTTTTTCGGGGTGAGATGAGACTAGCATTTTCTATATTCATCTTTTACTGAGAGCCAACATGGAAATAAAACTATCTATCTGTTGTTTTGATTGATTCTAATTGTAAGTTTATATAATTAGAATAAAATTTTGTTATATCTATGCCCAGAAAATAAAGGTAAACAAAATGATTTTTTTATTATTACTGTTATAAAATTTATTCAGATATTATTAGACTATTAAATAAGATATTGGAAAAACTTGCTGAAATGTCAAATGTCAATTGTTGTAGACCACTCGGGCTTGCACCAGAATCGCAATTTAGCAAAACTTAACAGTAATTACTCAATCACCGAAAATGGCAAAACAACAAGAAAGGCAAAGTAGCATTCACAATAAATGACAATCCCAGATTACGTATTTTGACTATTATGAATAAATCATAATCTGACAAAATTAAAAAGCCCAAACGTTTGAAGGGATTAGGCAACGTTTTGAATTTGGTAGAGTTATAGTGACATGAGAATCGTGCCGAAACTATCTAACCCTGTTTCTTTAGGTTCTTTAAGATGAACACTTGTTATTGTTATAATTATTAAATGTTTTAAGTCTGTCAAATACTCATGAATTTGTTTAATATATAGCTTAAAAGACAACGGTTAAGTATAGCAGCTGGTATTTAAGTGGATATCTAGCAAATTAGCCGTGAGTCTTAAGATAAACATGATTGTTGACATTTTGACACAAAGTATACCATAAAAAGAACCTTATTTTCATTCTGTCTAATGCTATAATGAATGGAGTATAATTTTAATTAATAATTCAAAATCTATTACAATTATTGTAAAAGTATTACATAAGATCTTCAGAGTGACTTACTTTTACAAATTACTACTTTTAAAAAGTAACTTAAACTATACCGTAACTCTTAAACAAGTGAGCAAAGTATGGACCAAAATTACTATGTAACATTAAAACGTAGTCGCAGAACATTATCCAAAAAGAAAAAAATAACACAGCTAAATAAGATATGAAGAAAACAGACAACCACATGCTTCTAAAAGCGCAGGATGCCTTGGAGTTGTCTTTTAAAAGTAAGTATTTTACCGTTAAAGATATCTAGTGAACAATGCTCGACTACAAGATCATTATACAGGGGACACATACTTGTATTTGGATTATAAGACGAGGTGTTATTTCTATAGATTTGTAGGCAGACAATTTTTTTTTATGGGGATTACGCGATCTGTATTTTATATTAAAATTTAGTAAAGAGACAAGAGACGGTGAGTCAATGAGTGCATGCACTATTTTAAATATACTGTTGACATTTGCGACGAGCCGAAAAGCTGGACATTTAAAATTTTTGTAGCTTTAAATTAGGTTAATATAAATCATTACGATTAAAAAAATTAAATGAAATCTAAATTAAAATCAAATTTAAAATAAAGATCAACATTACAATTAAAATAAAATATATTAAAATCGATTTGGACATAAATATCATAATAACAATTCACAATAATAATAAACCATGCAGGATTAGGTTTAAAAATATATATAAAATACAAATAACAGAAAATAAATAAAAAAATGATTACAATTACAATACAGTATCAGAAAAGAAATCGGAAAGCATAAGAAAAGTATCTAATCTTTTTCTGTTATCTGACTGCCAGACTAAATATATATTTTAAAAATATAAAAATATATTTTTATATTTTTTTTATCTTACGCATCATGCCAATCAAATCAAATCGATAACTCTTTTTTTTTGAGGTCTTTAAAAACGGGAAAATGTATTAAATAGCAAACATTGGCAACCCTAATTACAAATAGATATCTTTGAAGTTATCGCAAAGCCTATTAGCTGTAGACGAGTTAAATATAAACAGGAATGCAGAGGCATGTGGTCCCGGACGTTTAAGCGAACGAGAATATTCCAAAACAAAACCAGCTTCATGGAACAAACTGTTTCTTCTGCACACCGCTAGGGCTATGAAGATACAATTGGAAACCTACAAACGTTTATTTATAAATCAATTTTGGATTTAAACGAAAAGGATTAGTAATATGAAATTAATGCCGTCATTTCATAATAATAACGTTTTCTTTTAATTGGTTAATACTTAGTAAGATGGAAATGGTATTACAGTATGAAAAAAGAATTAAACCTCCATAAATTTTTAATCCGCCAGGTTGCCAACTTCAAATGAAGATTCTTATATTCTAACTGCTTTTTTGTTGTGCTGAATTATTTTCACACTTTTAATTTTTTTATGTCAATGATTTTGGATTTTATTAATTGAATAGAGTCAACTGGGACCTTCATTTTTAAAAAGGAGGTGCTGGTATGGTGGCTGAGTATTATGACACTTACGGTTTTTTCGGTTATAGCACTTACGACACCATAAGTGTTTATATTTTGATGTCTTACCGATATGTATATATTTTTTATATATTCTACTCATTTTTCATCATCAGTACAAAACTGTTCGAATAAAATAATCTCTTATAACCATCGAAGTGGTTCTATACTTTCCCAGCTGACTAAAAGTCGAATTACTGTCATTTATAAGTAAGTACGCCATTAGAAAATGAGCAATGAGTCAGATAAGTATAGAATTCTTCCTAGAAAATGCTGTGAAACCCGTATGAGTTGATTTTATCTTATATAAACAAATCATTAACATCAGCTTAAAGTACACCTGCAGTCTATCAAATAGGATCGAGGGATTTACAATCTGGAATTTGCTTAAGATATGCTGGTGCCTTCGACTTAGTCTGTGTGTTTTTACCAACATAACAAATAAGAATTTTTATTTGAATAGGTACAACTTTCCTTAATATATACCACTGTTTATGTATCTTGCTTCTATGTAAAATCTAGAGTCATGGGAAAAATGGGTGCAGCGGGTAAGTGTCCCATAGCTAAAAAATTTTTAGGGTTTCATGACCAAAAGCTAGAATCGAGCCCCATTACTAATATTATGTAGTTCTCCGTTTATCCTTCTGTTATGTGAACAACTAGACAGTTGAAATTTTTACAGATGATGTAAACACAGATTAAAATAAATATATAACTAACGATTTTTTTTCCGTTCTTTTTTTCTATAGATAATGGTACGGAACTCTTTCGTGTGATATTTCGACTCGTATTTAGGTTTTTTAGACACGGGAACGTCAGCCTCGCCTCTTAATAGGTCTTCGCACATTAGGTCACGACGCTCGAGGTGTCTTACATTTCTTTTGCTTTTTCTATTTTCCGGAGCTTCATAAACAACACACACACCTCACATGACTCGATCTCATTACCAAAACTGGTTTAATAAATCTAAGAATATAATAGTATGTATTATTTGAATCTGGCTGGATTTGATGACCTTAATAAGCCAATAGAATAAAGTTGATACATTTCTACAGAAAATAAATTATATAATTCGAGTTAACAAAAATCATCCAACGATGGCAAATAAATATGTATTACCACAGATACACATAAACTGTATTACTATGCATTTTCCTGTATAAAAACTTACAAAAAATGTCTCGAGTTTTCATATTAAATTTTCGACAAAATTATCTCCGTATTTCAATATAGATTAAATAGTCCCGACCTTCAACTAAAATAAAATTTGCGAACCTTTGCGATAAAAACCAAATGGCATTTAAGTGGACACAAAGAACAAATTACCAAAATCAATTTTGTTGAACAACATAAATAAAGTCTAAATTAACATCAATATTAAAACAGGTCAAGTGTGAGTCAGATTCCCGTATAAAAAAAACCGTACCATCTATAAAAAAACGTTGTAAATGTGAACATGTATTTTTCCTGAAATATTTTTTATTCTGTTTTGACTATTGTTGTTATAGTGCCAAAAGAAATACATTATCTGTGATAATATCAACTGTCTACCTATCACGCTTCAAGACATACAGCCTGATGACAGACGGACGGACAGCAAAGTCTTATTAGGTCAGAAAACCCGGGTTTGGCCATGGCTCCCTTTTCGGTAATTCGGAACTTCAAAACGTTCCAACTAACACATAGACAACTATATTAATTAATCATGAACGGTTTTCAAAATATTTCATTATAGCAAAACTAATTGCGTTAACAGCTATGATGTATCAAAGTTCATTTCGTCGAAACTCTCAAGGTGGTCAAAACTAGCTCATAATCTTAAAATGGCCAAGACCAGGCTATCTGCCCCAATAGGGTCTCGTTTTTATGCTTTCCGTACTTAAAATGAGATAACTACTTACAAGTAAAGATTCTAAAGCTCTAAGAAAAATACAAAGATAGGGGAAGTCCGGGCAACGCGAATAGGTCAGGCAAAGTGAATACCTCACATTATTTCAAAATGGCGTATTCGTGCAAGTCCGTAGCTTGCCATGAGGTCCGCCCCCCTCTCCTCAGTCGTAAACAAGCAGAGCAAACGCAAGGTCGCGCGTCGTTTGTGAAAAAAAGGTGAAAAATAAAAATATCACAATTTGTTACGATATTTTATGGTACTTCTTTTAATTATTACTATTGTGCCTATAGTGTTACTCTTTTGAAATCATTATTGACGTAAAGTGCATGTTTTCTTGTTGAATTACTGCGATATTCATTAAGTTATTGTGTCTGGATTTGATTGTAGGTTAGTTTTCGTTCAAAAAGTACCTGTCACACAAAGCGAACATGGGCAAAGTGGATATGGTATCTACTTTGCCCAGTAATTATGTGGCTCGATTATTTACTCCAGCATATTTAAAAAGTGCTACTGCCAATAATGCCATTAAAGGGTTTCAATCTCCAGGAATTTGGCCAATTAATATGGATATATGGGAAGATAAGGATTATGCACCATCCTCTACAACAATGATGAAACCTAATACCGCAAAAACAAAAGCAGCATTTCATGAAACAACTAATCGAGATGTGTTAACTGCAACGGTAGACCATGGCGCGGTGCCTACGACGTCAGGGTTTCAATGTTCATCTGGACCAAATAAAGCTTCGGAAATTTACGATCATGATTTTAGTGACGAAGAGGTCGAACCTGCTGGACCTATTTGTATAACAGTTCAAGTTCATACCTCAACAATGAGAGAAACGAATGATTCGGCGTTGGAGTCTGTCTTTTGTCCCAGAATTAGCGAGCCTGGAGGAGTATCGCCAACAATAATTCCAGAAGTAAATCAAGAACATCCATTTAAAATCTCTAAAACCCCTGCTAGATATTTTACTTCTGACATTCAGCACACCTCTGGATCAAAAGATAACTTATTGATCTCCGAAGAAATCTATGATCAAATTAGGTCAAGATCATGCACACCTAATGTTACTGATGACCACGTCATTCCAGCAGCTAATAAAGCAGAGATCAGTGCTACAGATTTAATGAGTACTTCGACTTTACTTTCAAATAAAAAACCTGCAATATATCAGACTTCACCTGCCGCTTATTTGTGTCTAAGAGAAATAAGACCACTTCCAAGTCCTTACGTTCCCATGGGAACACGAAAAATATATATTCAAAGGTCTGAGGTGCTTACTAGCACACCGGTTAAGGGAGAACAGAAAGTTAAATTTGTTAAAGCAAATACCAAAGCATTAAAAAATATTAACAAAAATTTAAAAACAAAGACTAGACCGAAGAAAAAGACCAACATAACCAAAAATATTGAAGCGAGAAACACTAAACTTAAGAAATTTTAAACTAAAGAAAATGACGAAAACTGCACGTGCTATTTTTGTGGGGAAAATTGTGTTAAAGTTAATGGGCAACCAGTTGATGATTGGATCCAATGCAGTTCCTGCAAGAAATGGAGCCACGAGAAATGCACGGCATATGAGGGAAAGGGCATTTTTCTTTTTGATAACTGTACTAATAAGTGATTAGTTACTTTTTTTTTTTGTTATCTTTACTATATATTTTATTCGTAATTGTCCCTAGTCTGATTGTGTTCACTTTGCCCTTTGGTACTATCCACTTTACCCGATGGGTTGGGCAAAACGGATAGAAGCGAAGGATGCAATTTAATCAATTTTTTTAATAAAAGTTATTAAGTTACGTTTTTGTTTGTTGATTTCTTTTAAACTTTAATAAAGACTGATTCATATTCCCTCACTATTTTATTACTATGTCTAGTAGATCACATTCCATAGTCTTTCAAAGCTTAAGATGTCCGCTTTGCCCGGACTTCCCCTATAAGTAAAAACTATTATCAATATATTTTATGGAGAACATTAAAACATGGACAATACAATAACTTTGTTGTAGTTATAGAGAATTAATCAACCAAAGAATCAGGTTTTATTGCGTAAATTACGCCATCGTCTCTCTCTATCTCATTGACTCGCGACCCTCTCGTTTTCACGTCAGCATTATGCACTCTTAAGTATGCGTATTGCATATCGAAGTCAACAAAAAAGAACTGGTTTAAATTTTAAAATAAGACGCATACAAATACACATTTAAAGATATCCAAGAAAAAAAAAACTGATGAACGGCTGTTATGTTCGTTATTTTGCCGTACCGATTTGTTATCTTGAGTTACTTTTGTTTCACATATTAGGGTTAGCGCAATTAAAATGATGTATTATAGACTAACAATCAACTTATTTACGACCGAAAGACATGGCGATTTTCAAGGAAGGCCAGTTCAGTAGTGATCGTTTTCCGGTTGAAATGATGATGAATGATGAATTAGTCAAACGGACAAACGGTTAAATATGAGACACTTATATTCCACGACATCTTTTGTAAGCCATATGTATAATATATTAAGTAATAAATAAATGATTGAGTGATTGATTATTGTCTGTTGCGTACCAATGAATACTTTCGTGAGTTGCTTGAAGAATATTCTGTCCGATTTGCACTCACCACACATAAATTATAACAAAAAACATAACACCTTATAGATTCGCAGCACCAATTAACTTCAAGAATAACAAACATGCTAAAGTACCGGTTAAACAAATGATGAGGTGCACCGTTTTTCAATGGTTAGATGACGTCGTAACTTAACCTGTTATCTATAACCGCCAAAGCTTTAGTTAAAGTTATTGTTTTACTATAACAAGAAAAGAGGATGTTGCAATGTTTCTGCAGCCAATGTTAAAGTCAGCGTGATGGTTATCGTCTGACTTTTACCATAACTTTAAAAGCTTATGTGCAATCTAGACTTATACTGTTAAATAGCGAACGGGATTTTCAGACTAAATTTTTGATAATATAATATTAGCAAAAATATAAAAAACAGTGTATTTAAAATAAAACGTGATTAATAATAAATTCAGGCAAGTTCTTGTGCCTGAATCGTGTCTGTGTTAAAAATTTACCTACCCGTAAATATTGTATCTCGAAGAGCTCCATTGGAGCAGGAACATAGTATATCGATATGCTACTGGAAGGGCAAAAAACCTGGTCATAAACAAAATGTGACAAAATCAATGCGCCGAATTAGGCCGATATATGGAAAGGGATATATTCTGATATTTTTAAATGTTGAAATACTAAGGACATCAATGGTGCTTAAATACTAGGAACAAACTTTTAAAAACTCTTACAGATTTTTGCCATGAGCACTCCGTCTAATAAAGTCTATAGCGCGTATCCTCCTTAAAAAATTACTAAAATCGGGTGAGTAGTTTTGTTTTTATTTAAAAAAATTAGAAAACTTACATCGTTTAAAGTTTAAATAACCTTGATGATGTTGTTTCTAAATATTCTTAAATAAACATTTTAAACTAAAAATGACTTTTAAAGAGGTTAGTTAAATCTTAATTAAATCAAAATTTAATAAACTCACAAGTTCTTATCCACGAAGAGGGGATATATATCTGTAATTCGTATAATAAAATTCCTTTTATTTAGGCATAGTTATTTCGTTTGTATTACGTTCAAACGTCGCATTTCTTGACGACATAGAAAATATCGCAATAGAATTTGAAGGCAGTAAACAATATTTACTTTTTTTATCTGATAGATAAATTGAAGGAATGGGAATAACGTGAATGGTACTTCGAAGTGTTGAGCAATTCTCCGCTAAATTAAATAAATATTTATTTATTTCTATCTGGCAGATAATGTGACAATAAAATCTTACCTACTTCTGTTGATGTCGAATTAAGCCTTATTTACGATGTGGGTATTAAAAAAAAATCTCCTCTTTCTCGATACTTCCAACAGTTTCTGATGATGTCATTTATAACTCGTACGAATTATCATGAACCTTTGGAAAATTTCTAATCGTTCTTTATTATTGTTAAAGTCATATGAATGGAGATTATCTGTGCTTCAGGGACAGTGTCAGGTCCTACTACAGTTGTTTAATAAATTATAAAAGATGCGTTTCTTTGGAGTCAAATAAGTATTTCGAAAATAGACTAAATTTCCTTTTCTGAGAAATATAAAGGCCTTCAGGTGTCATGTTAATTGACACGAGTAGTATCTAACTTTTATTTATATTTTAAATTCAATGTTAATAAAACAAAGTCACATAAAAGTAATTTTGAATTGCATATATTTTTAATCAAAATTAAGTACGTAGTTATAAACTCATATATGATAAAAAATGTGTTATTTGATTTCCTATTTGTATAAATACGTCTGAATCAGACAAATTATGCAAAGATTACTAACTGAATCACCGCAAAATTATTAAATTTATAAGCATTTTGTATCAATAGGAATAAAATTGTGGTAAATAATCTTCAATAGGTAAGAATCGGATACGTATTTTGGATAACTGGTATCTTGCTTGAAATTGGGATCTCTAACCTAGCTCCTTAACCTTTGAATCAAATTTAATAAGAAAATTGATTCTCTCTATCGCACATTAAGAATTTCTTCTATAGCATATTTAAATGATAAGGAAGCAAAGGTTTTATTTCGCGTACTCTAATGAGTGTAATCACTAGGTAACTATTAATAAAAAGCTATGCGTAATGCGTGTCATACAACACGTTGGAATAATTCCAAGCGATACAGATATCGCAGATATATGGCGCTCAGAGTGGAATTTAAAATTACTTCAGTTTATAGTAGAATTTTGTGAACGGACTTCGATCCGGCAGTACAATCATTGACATAGGTCAGTCATTACTTCAGCTTATAGTAGAATTTTGCAATTGACAGACTCCGTACACAAGCTATCATTAAGATTTGTGTAGGATAGTTATTTCCAATTTCTGTATTCTTAGATTCGTTTTTAATACCATATTTCGAAAGTTGATCCGAATTACAACTATTTTAAAGCCACCAAATAGTATTTTAAAAAGGTTGCAGATTCTGATTTACTTTTTTCCTGAAATACTTACTACGTATAGTATACTTAATACGTATTTACAAAGCATTATAGATTATATTATTCCTAAATTTTGCATTTTGACGATCTTTTTTGTCTGGCTTTTGAATCGTATCATAAATATAACAAATAATAACTCTTTCTTGGAAGAATACCACTTCTTTCAACTGCGTAATAACTACCCAGCCTAGCTTCATCTGAGTGATAAACCTGCCTTAAGAGAGTGCGAACATCAAAAATCTGGTTATGTACAGTAAATTAACGTCCAAGTAAACTGTAATTTAAAATAAGATTACTACATTATATTTGCAAAATTCTGCCGCAGCTAATACGTCATATTAAAAAAAAATCTCCATAGAAAAAAAAACACAAAATTACCCCTAAAATTCACTATTCGTTCTTTTTCTTTGTACTCATTTTGAAGGGAATTGAATTGTAAGAATATCTAAGACAGATTACGTTTCATCTTAAGAATGTTACTATTTATAATGGAATCAACAATTCGTTGCGCAATTTAGAAGCCGTACTCGTATATAAGGGTCTCGCCTAACAAGCAAATGTATGGAAAATAGTATATATCTGCATGACGAAGGCTAAAGGAACGACAGAGCGATTAATTTTTAACTACCACTACATATTGTAAAACAAAGTCCCCCGCCGCTTCTGTCTGTCTGTCTGTTCGCGATAAACTCGAAAAATACTGGACGGATTTTTATGCGGTTTTCAATAATATATAGAGCAATTATTGAGAAAGGTTTTAGTGTATAGTAAGTTTAGGTTTTGTACAAACAGACGATATTAGTTCAATATATTGGAATAAATAAAGCCGATCAGAAGTTTCCTCGAAAACGCTGCCAAAAACTTTTGAGTTATAATAACAAAACATTGTATGATGGTATTGTACCTCTTTAAAAGATCTCTACAAAAAAGTTCGCGATGGTATATGTTTGTATTCCAAGGATAACCCACAATAACCATTTTTTTACGTAAACTGAAAACAGTAAAATGACGGGTTATTTATGAATCTATTTTTAGTTATACAGTTTTAATCCTTATTCAAATAAATAAGTTAGATACGTTATGCATTTAATGTAGTTCAAAATATTACGCTATATCAAAAGAAATTATAACTAATGAGTTATCGAAAAATAGAAATCTCCAGGCGAGAAATTAAATGAATTGATGAATAAAAATGAATCGCCGATACGTATGTACGCGCATAAATTCCGAATTCCAGTTCCGACTGCACTAAATATCCAATTTGATTCTATTTTTATGTGTTCCACGATTCATGACACGGTTTCTGGGTATATAAGATTTTTTTTAAACTAGTGTAAGGTGGTATAAGTTCGCCGGGTCAGCTAGTGCATTTATATATTATTACATAAGCAAAGTGCATAATGCTGTCAAAATAGTGAACTACGTTTATCCTTATCTTAATTAACCATTGTAATGAAAATGACTTCATACTTTTGATGTCATTTCCTATACAATGTCAACTATCGTAGATTTGCGACATGATATGCTTTTCGTTTTCCGCAAGTGACAATAATAAATACTGTAGTCTAATGAGCTGACAATGATTTAAATTTGTAGATAAAATATAATATAAAACATCGTAAAATACATATATGTACATACGTATATGCACATATACATGCCGCCGATACAATGAACACGTTAAACGTAATGCTGACTTTGATGTATTTAATTATTTAGAACTTAGAAACTTATTTATTATTACAGTTATAACTATATTGGATGATGTTAAACTGTGCGACATCACGTACATTTACTTCAGATTCCAACATGAGTAGCTAAAGCCCTGTATTATGGAGCATCTGAGACAAAGAAGGTACCACAACACCCAGGCCAGAGAAAATATGTATAGAAATACCATTTGCCTATATTGACTCGACCGGGAATCGAACTCAGGACCTCAGAGATGACGACACATTGAAACCGGCGTGCGAAAAACTCCGCCACCGAGATTGTCGATCGATTATTCATAGCTTGTAATATTACCAGAGGTCGGAATTAGGTAGAGTTATTTATGTACTTGCATCGAAATGTTTATATTAATGTGGACCTTCCCGGGATTTCTTTATTTCTTCTTTCTTTATTTCTTTCTTTCATTGATGTAAGTTTGGCAACGTCGTGCGTGCAGTAGTTTTAATTGTGTAAAAGTAAATAACTTTTTATTTAAAAAATCACGGGAATTTTCTGCTCTTTAAAATTAATCTCGGGATTTGAGGCATATCCACTTTATTCTTTCGCTGTATGAAATCAGTGTAAGTACATGAATAACTCTACCTAATTCTGACCACTGAATATTACTAATAATTTATGTTAATTTTATTTAATTTGTCAATTGTTATCCTTATTCAGAATGATATTATGTCTTTTTCAATGTCTGTTTTGAAGTCGGCTTACTCATTCTTATTGTAATGTTAATCACATTTTAGTTATACTGCGTTTTATTACAACAACTAGACATTGAGTTATGATCAGCCCTGCGATTCTGCAAAAATCCAAACCCGAATTCGAATTCACTCAGGTGTCTGAATTCACTTCGAAAAGTAGCATCAGTTCTATCTTGAATCGGTAATAATGTTTCGTGGCATAAGTGAAGTGGGTTTCGATTTGATATATGAGTGGAATATCTAAGACACGTGTAATCAATCAATTCGTTTTGTATTAAATACAAACAAAATGGAGTCAAAAGAATCTCTACTTTAAATGTTAATTGTTATACATGAATGAATTCGAATGTAATGTCCTTAATTGTAATCTGCTATCAGTCAGTTGCACAAACGACCATTAAAGTTGTCATTAGTTTAAAGCAACATTACATTAGAGCTCAAAGGCACCAATAAACCTTAATGGTCGTTTGTGCAACTGACCATATGTGTTGTTAATAAATAAGTACTCATATATAAAAACTCATTCTATTTTGACAATCGAGCATTGAAGTAGTTTTAATATTAGATACCAAAAGTCAGACAGACCTTATTACGTAGTTTGCCTACCTCACGAAGGAATTACTATGAAAGAACTGATAGAGAAGATCATTTGCCTATACAATATTAACATGTGGATTCCGGACAGTATGAACAATATAAGATTTTGAAGTAATCTTTTACACTATAATTATTTCATTAATCTAATTTATCTATATTATTTATAGTGAAGTTTAAGGGAAATAAAACCTATTTTAAATCATGACAACCCCAAATAAATCATAACAGAATATTGCGAAACTTACACAACAAAGCGTCTCACTGATAGCGCACGTTATTTTAATATAGTACAATATTTAATAGGCACATAGACAGTTAATTACTCATAGCGAAACGTCAGTGTAAAATAATACGTCTAGCTAATTGAATCATAAAAAAATGAATCCTTTCGTTGAATCATACGTAATTCTTTAAAAATTCATAAGCAAAATAAATGGCAAGCCTTTTTAAGGGCTCGATCCCTGTGTCGATTCCCGGTCGAGCAATGTAAAAATTGACTTCTTTATTGTATCTGGTCTGGGTGTTGTAGTACTTTTGGTGACTCAAATTCTGTGATGTAATACAATATTTATTTATTTATTACAAAGATAAAAGAGAAAAAGAAAGTAAATGTACACGTTAATGAGATACAAAAAGACAGTGTATGACGTATTATCTGTCAAAAGGTTTTAATTAATTACTCGCAAACAATTACGATTATTGTTTATATTATTAGAATTAATTGAAGAGTTTACTACGAGCACAATATTGAATGGCAAAAATTGATCATAAAAATCGTTCCTTGTAATCGTACAATGGGACAGTTAAACGTGTTCCGCATTAGTTTAAACAAACGATTAATTATAAAAATAAATAAATTATCAGCACGGAATAAAATGTCATTGTTACCCAGCACACAACGTATTCTTGGCATCAAACCAGACTGCGTACGAACTTTGTCTAAATTTGGAACGATTATGATCTTTTTGGGAAGTTTCATTGCCAAGTTAGATTAAACCACATAATACAATTATTAAAGAAATTTTAAAGTAAAGAGGATTTAATGGAAAGTTTTGATTAAAAGTGTTACGTAGGAAATATTTGTGTTCAATGCACTAAATTTAATATTGCGTTTTTGCCATCTGCACAGAACGCGTTTACGCAAATGGTCTGCCTATCATCAGGCTGCATCTCAATCAACGTAATAGAAAGACAGTTCAAATTTTCACAGAAATGTATTTCTGTTGCTTCTATAATACTTCTATAATATAAACACTAAAAACAAAATGTTATTAATATTTAAGGGGGCTACCCATAAAATAAACGTAGAAAATGGTAAGGATACGGAACCCTTCGTGCACGAGTCCGACTTGTGCTCGGCCGGTGTTTTACCTAATAACATCGGAGATAATATATGAATAAAATGATTCATACTTAGGTACTGTATCAGGAGGTCGGAGACCGTTTTTTGTTTTGTAAATAAATCCACAGTTACTTTAAATAAAATTTCATCATCAATTTTGATATTTAGACATTAAATTGCTAAAGAAAGTTTTTTGTAAACATGTTCTATCAGTAAAGACACAAAAAAATTAGCGCACTGATAACAAATTTTTACTGTATAACTTTATAACCTTTAAACATATTAACATGTTAGTTTACCTACGCCTTTTGTTTTTCGTTGATTCATTTTGACTTGCGGTTATAGGCTATTATAAATATTATTTCCTTGTCCATTAGTTTCAAGTCTGACAATTTTTTTTAAGAGTAAAATTGACGTTCGTTGACCCTTGGACTCTATATCGACTTTCGAATGTAAGGCATTACGAATACATTTTGCGTGTGTGTGCGTTTTTTTCTTTTAGTTTCAATCTTCAGCTTGCTAACACCGAATCGTATGGAGCCCGTTTCTGAGTCATAAACAGAAAAGAGTTTTTGTCACATTGAAGCGTAACGCGAATAGGTTGCCTCTTTCCTGAAAAGTACCGAATTTCTAAATATTTCGATTGGCTCAAAATATTTCAAAAATATCTAAACGTTGGACAATATGGACATCAACGTTTAAGTGGAAATATTAATATCACTTCAAACTAAGCTGAACCTTTGCCTAATTAAATATACGAGTATGTACAACTTTTTAAAATTTTATTTAAAAATATCTAAAAGCTATTCGTAGTATACTTAAATATACCTAAGTCAGTAATTAGTTGTGTTACAAAAACAATGTTGCGTAATTATTTAAATAAAATTTATATTTAGATCTCCTATAATAATAACCTATATATAAATTTTATCACACTGCAGTGTAATACAAGCGCAAGGGCCGGAAGGAAAATTATACATACATTTATTAATACATCAAAATAATTGGTTACCTACTTATTTATAAATAAATTTATTTAATAGACATTAGTCTGAACTTTAAGTTACAAAGCCATACTTAGTAAAAACAAATATTAAATAAGTTAAACCTATTCCCTAACTTGATTTTTTAATCTAGCTTAGCATACGGGGTCGATGACCAATTACAACGTAACAGATATTTCTTATGGGGCTTTTTACTTCAAAATAAAAAAGCAAGCTAATTTAAGTTATGCGGAAGTTTAATTCTTGATAACAATTTTCTTGGGTTCTATAATAACTTGGCATATTCTATATTACACTTGTATTATCATAGAAATTGTAACCTAATTTTGGCAATTGAAAAAAATGAATCATCAAATGCAAAAGAACGAGACGGCCGGGCAAAATTAAAATTAATTCTATTTTATGTATATGATAAGCTCCCGCATGCGAGTGTTATATGTATATAGATTTTCAAAAAGTTAAATCATATATAGAGTCTTAATAGCTTTTACAACTTGACAAATCGCTAACTTAAAGACTTACGCTCGTATTCGAGAGAAGTAAAAAATAAGATATTTTTACCAAAAAAATAAGAAACCGAATGAAGTAATGACTGTTAATAGGTAGGATACTAAGATTAGGTATCAGCTATTAACAGTTCTTATTTCATTCAAATTCTCGTCTATTGATTAAAAACATTTCCTTGAGTTGAGCCTTAGTGTTCCGAAAACGAATCATGATAATCGGGTAAGGTTCGTTGAGCTTCTTGGAATTATTAGCCAAGGATTAAGGTTTATAATAATTATATTTTTAATAAGTTTTTTTTTATTATTTTATATATTATATTAAGTTTTTTTTAATCGTCGTATTTGACCATTACATGTCTAAAGTACCAGCTAAAATTTTGGAAAAAAACGAAATAGCATTTCTTAGTATTTTTTAATTAATTTTTTTACTTACATATTACTGAATGGAGGTAAATTAATTTTAGATTATCTGATGACACTATATTTTATATTTACAACTTAATTCAGGCCTCATTTCTCATCTTAATACCTACACGATATATTGAAGTTATAACTTTTTTTGAACCCGGCGTGGGTTTAACCACCACGTTGAACATACCTTCGGAGCATAGTTTTGTTTTGCAAAATTTATTTCAAAATTTTCCTTGAGATATTATACCCCAAAATAAATTTCTGAAACCCAACATTTCGACATATTTTTAGAGAGCCGCAAAAGAACACAAGTTTTTTTGGACCACTTCAAATTACTCGTTCAGTTACAATTTTATGTATTTTTTAAACGTTCACAAAATAATACTTTTTATTAAAGCACAATTGCTCAACTTTATCGATAAATATTTATCGAATGAATGCAATAAAATAACTTTCATTTTAAATCAATCCTGTGTTGTAATAAACAGAAATGAATATAATTTTTGCTTGTCTTATTACCACTGTTGTACTAGTTGATAGGATATCGTTTCACATAAACTTTTTCGCTTATTACAATTTCATTGAATAATACACTCACAGGCACAATTAACCGCCCACCTGTATCATTCGTCAGCCAGTTTGGCTCCATTAACCATGGCTTATCAATTGTTTTGTTTTTTGTTAAGTGGGTACTCTAGCAACAAATGAAACACTTATACTTTTATTTTCTTTCCTAAATTTGTGTTACCGAAGGGTTTTCAGAATTTAGTCGTTGTTTTACATTGTTGCTGTTGTGTTATAGAGTTATTATTTTCTGCTATTTTCTATCATAGTGGTAGTTAATATTGTTTAATTTGAAATTATAATATGTGCTCATTGTTTGTGATTGCAAAAAATGCCACTCGATGCAACTGATATAGCTAGGTTTTAGCTGATGCTGCGTATAGCCAGCGTCGCATCGCTCGCACACTCTGTGTACCTCGAATTTTGGGAGACAGGCTTATACACCCGCAGGCTTGGTCAAGGCCGACATCGATGCACTTCGACTCGAGATGATTGTTTCGTTGTCACCAATTTGTTGAGAAATCGCTTTTCGACCGCTACTGAAGCTCGTACGCGTATTTTTGCGGTGAAAAATGTCAGTTTTAGAGAACATACCATTAGAAGAAGACAAGCAGGAAGTTATTTGAGGGTTTTTCGCCCAGCTCGCGCTCTACAACTGCTCTCACAACACCATAGAGCTAGACTTGGTTTTGCGTTGCGTTCAACATACTGTTGGACGATGAGAGCATAATAGCTTAAGAGGTTCAGAAGGACGTCTACGTGTCTACAGGCGTCAAAATGAGAGGTTTGCTCCATGCGCTATAACTGAAACAGTAGGTTACCAGGGAGGGTCCATAATGGTATTGGGAGGTATCTATTATGAGGTTCATACCGATCTTGTTGTGTTCGATAGAGGAAGTGTAAACGCTCGAAGATACGTGGAAGAAGTTCTTCAAGACCATGTTTACCTTTCGCTCCGTTCATTGGTGATAGCTTCAGGTTAATGCATGATAACGCACGTTGCTATATCGCAAGATCCGTCTTTTACCATTGCCTGCACGCAGTCCCAATTTTAACCCAAAAGAGCTCATTTGGGACAACCTTAAAAGACGAGTCCGAGCAAGAGTACCAGTCTCTACGACAGACGACTATAGGAGAGCTAAAAACATCTTACTGCATCTGAATTCGGATACATGAGTGAATTAGAAATCGGTCTAGATTTTACAGAATTGCAGGGCTGTTCTGTGGAACATTTTTAACCTAAGGTGTCCCCCGACTGCAGTGACAATTTTGTTTTAATAACTTGTTTCTTTCATTTTTAGATTGATTTTTGGCAGTCATATTTTTAAATTATTTATTGTTATTTTGTAAACAAGTAATGCCATAATATTAATAAACATACGTTCACTAGTACTGAAAGAAAAATCTAATGAAATTTGTCAGTCGTTACGTCTCAAGTAGCTCAATTAGTTAGAGCAGTCACCTTGATTGCGGAAGGTTTTGGGTTCATATTCCATCTTGGGCTAGGACTGGTGAATTTTTGAGCTACAACAATTTTTGTTGAAAACTAATAATCAAACATGCATGTGCATTGAAGATAAAGCACTCCGTAGTATATAATTTTGGTGTTACAAAAAGAGGAAGGTAGGTAAATCACAATACACGGCGATTGCAGCTTTAAAAAAAAATTTCGTGTACGAAACAATAATAGATACAAGTTCAATCTTTGAAAGCTAATTTTTTATATACTTATATTGCATTTTAAAATAATTTATATAAAGCACGTTTTAAATTAGCTAAATTCAATTTAGAACTTCTGTTTAAATTATAATTTACTGCTGTATTTTAAAAAAATATTCGCGAACATTTTCTCTTAAATACAAATTGTACCTTTACTTAATTAAGCAATAACAAACAACAGTTCCAGTTCTTTACATACGAATCGTCAAAAATGTATTGCCAAGCAATCCTCAATAATTTCGGTTTCATCAATATTTCATTATAATTACAAATATTACAAACACAGTTTCACAACTGCATAACCAGCAAACACACACCTAGCCTTATGCCTATTTCGAATTTAATTTACTGTTTCATAAATTATGAGTCAAACAAACAATCAAATATAAAAAAATACTTAACTTTTACAATCAAACTCGAAAAGGTACACAAAAAATACATAAAATTACACTTTCAAATCAATATGGAAACTCCATAAACATAAAATACAGGTATCACTAATAAAAACAAAATGCAACTTACATTCAAATGTTATTCTCGATACACCAAAACCGGAAACAAAACAAAAATATTTAAAAACCGACCGATAATGATTTAAAAAAACGAGAAAGTAACGCACGTCCACTCGCTCTGAAATCTCACTAACACTGAACCCGACTTCATAAGTTTCCTCTGACTGTATGTATATATATAATCTGTAGATTTATAAATAGTGTTTGTATTATGCACACGACATTATATTAGTCATTGCTTATCAGAAGAAATTAAACTTATGTAGGCAGAAAAGGTTGACTTTTCAGAAGTAGTTATTCAGTTAGCGTAACACGGGAGGCATAGTTTTTTAGGAAGCTTACCTAGTACGTGGCAGATTAATTGTGAAATGGCTTACACTGAGTCGCATAAACATACATTAAATTTGTCATTAGTTTAAAGCGAAATTACAGATACAAATTTTCAAATTAGACCAATATTAGATCTTGTCTTAACCTTAATGGACGTTTGTGCAACTGGATGTTGTATTATTAAAATTTAAATTAGAATTTTATTCCTTTATAATTCATTCAAGTGAAAATAACAGACTTAAAAAAATAAACAAAAATTCAAACGTCTTGAAAAATAATTGTAATTGGATTGGGTACACGAAAATTTTTTTTTGAGGTAAACTGCCCGCCTTTCTTTTTTTGAAGTTGCTAAAAGAGAAGGTCATTAATTTTACGCCTTTTATAACTTGGTTAATTATTTACTCCTTCTATTAGTACTTTCAGTTTTAATAAGTTTATATTTTCAAAACAACTGAACCGATTTTCATGAAACTTATAGTATATCCTAAGTTGAAAGCAAAACAATTAAACAAAAAAAAATCATTGCAGTCCGACGTCCAATTTGCGAGATATTCGTGGACATACATACAGATACATATATACATCTATAAAATTTTGCGCACGTGTTTAGAAGCCCATAGAGACCAACATAAATATATATTACGCCACTCCAACGAAATTACATACATACGCCTCGAATTTATAATCTCTTTTTTTGTAGTCAGTTAAAATGAATATGTAGAATAGATGGAATATATTTTGCTACCCTTTATATTATACTTCTTTATATTATACTAATTGTCGCTATTTAAAATAATGAATAATATAAAAATCTGTTTGATAAACTTTATTAACCTTAAAATAAGTGAAAGTTTTTTAATCATTTATAATCTACAGCATACCTATAAGACATATATAAAAATAATGTTAAAGTGGTTACGATAATTTTCCCATTCTTGTCGCCGAAAAATTTAGATTCCAAAATTTTATGTAGTTTTTATGCCAAGAGACTTTTATCAAATTAAAAACAGTTTTTTTTTTTGTGTATTTTTGCTTCGAGAATTTTTTGACGTTTTATTCGGAGTTATTTGCGAATAACTTACGTATCTTATATTTTCATACTTTTCATGTGTGAAAAATTTACACTTACTCGCGAACAAGTCCAAACGTAGCTCACTTGTAGCAAAAAAAACTTTTTAGGGCATAATGTTGCTCAGTATTAATTCAATCATTTGTCCCGAACTTCTTTTAACATTAAAAATTTTCACCCACAGGTGTGGCAATTGTGGTACTTAAAGAGTAAAAGCAACCTCCTGCGCAGGATCAAGTTTGAAGCGGATACTAAGATGAATCCAAATCCATCTTAGATCTTTGCGAACAATATCGGCGTATTTTACTTTTATTGACTGAAACGTTAATTGATTAAGCTTACTTGATTGCTTGTCTATCTATATACTTTTAAGGGTTCCGTACCACAAGGACTTCGCTGTCCGTCTGTACTTCATCGGGCTGTATCTCATGAAAATGAATGGTCATGAACAGTGAAAGTAAGATAGTTGAAATTTTCACAGATAATGTATTCTATTGCTGGTATAACAACAAATACCTATTAAAATTTGAATAAAATGTATATTTAAAGGGACTCCATTACAACAAACGTGAATTTCTTACTTGATTTTGCTCGATATTGATAACGGCAACAGAGTGGTAAGTGTAAGTTTTACGTTAACGAGTTCACTAGTGAGCGCGTTAAGAATTTGATGGAGATTTGTAGTTCTTGGTAGTTACCGCTAGATGCGCTTTCATACTAAAATCTTACACACACAAAAAAACTTATACTAAACGCTCAGGTAGACGCTTGAACATCAGACGACTTTTTTTTATATACATTTACGATGGTAAGGATTGCAGAACTCTTCTCACGCGAGTCCAATTCGCACTTGGTCGGTTTTTTAAATACTTGGTTTAGTTGACCAACGGCTTAGCGTGCGGAGAATTTCTAGCTAATAAATTTTTGATTACCCCTGATCGACTCTTGCAAAAGTTGCATATTTTTTTGCAAAAATAATAATATAGGTGATACAGTCCAAAGTTGATAATATCCACTAGTGGGACACGACTTATAGTTTGAGAGCCACTGTACTACCAAGACTTGAAGCGAATAGGTACCAAGGAGTCATTAAGAAGTTGAATGTTGGAGATAACTTAACAATTTTTTAAAATATAGTTTTCTTATGTTTTGTTACTTACAGTTAAAAGTAAAGAGTTTTTTAATCAAAATGAATTTGCTATTACATGTACGAAAAAGTAAATATCTAATCTATTAACATAACCATAAAAGTTTGTTTGTTCTAACGTCAAACATTATCTAGTAATTGGTCAGCCAAAATATTATAACAGCAAATAAATACTTTTTGAGATTATCCACAAAAACGTCACTCATAATAATTGAAATACAAATTGCATACGTTTATGATTTTGCTTTAATAGGTAGTGTGAATTGTTAATATTTAAACCATCAATAAAACGCCATATTTTGCTGATCTAATAATAAAATTGTGTACTTTAATATTTTATTTCGTTTTAATATAAAAAAAATCCTACGTACATGGCGTAAAAATCGATTTCATGTGAAATCTCACATAATGTATTTTTATATCATCTAATTTATCTCTCCAAAAAGGTTCACATTTGCGTGACCCTACTCTGCCCATCTTTGGGTCAACTTACCTGCATACGACGACTGACATACCTAAGCATATTCCAAATTTTTCGGAGAAAATCAGCTGCGATAAGCATACCAGTTATCTTTTCAGAGTGCAAATTATGCAATAATAAACTCAAATTCTGGATATTTTAAAAACTATTAAAAAAACCTACTTAACTTCTATACCTACATAAAATACGGATCTTTCATAATTAATAGGCTATTAATATCACCACAGTCGGAATACAGGACTTCTCTATGGATGAGGCTTTCCCTATGAATGAGAAGGCTATGGCACATCACGCGGGCCCAGAGTGATTTAGTGAGTTTTAACAGCCAGACCAACGGCTTAACGTGCCTTCCAAAGCACGTACCTAGGAGCTCAAGATAACATTTTGATCACACATCCTATGAACGTCTCGGGCGAAAATTGCTTAGCTTCCTCATCCCAAACCAAACGCACACTGCGTCATCGAGCTTTTACATGTATAGGAATCCCAAATACAGGTTCTGCAGTCATTACTAATGTAGTTGTAGAACCGCGAAGATTACTTTTACCGGTACGGACAGAGGATTAAAAGAAAACTCGAAAGGTACTCATTAAAACTAAGAACACTAAGACGCAAGAATGAACCGCTAATATCGCCAAATTTATATAAAAGATTCAGATATGTCTCACTATCACGGAGCGGTTACGATGCAACCCTATATCCGATTGTGAATGTTTCCGAAAATAGTCTATTACAAAATATACACTGCATCTTCTGAGTCATGAACTTCATGTGCAATCAGGCCATCAGTCTCATTGTCTGTATCAAACAATTCCATCTTGTCATAAACGAAAAAGCTGGATTATTCTTAGCCATAATTTTCTATTTACTTTGGTTTTCCTCTTATACGTACCGTGTAAAATAAAATTTTAATCATATAATTTTAAATATCTAAGCGGTGTTATGGTTATATTTCGTTTCATTTTACTAGTCGAATGATGATTATGCATTTGACAGCGGTATTAACAGCTTATTCATTTATCCCAAATTTATCAATTATTAATAACTGAAATATTATTTCAAATAAAAACTAGGAAAAGCAAAGAAAACCCTAGAAAATATAGATAAAATAATTTTCGGGAATCGAATCCGTTTTATTATGATATGCTCCGAAGAAATTGCGTGAATAGAAATAACTGAGCAAGAAGACTAAATACCTACATCTAAACTTCATGTTATTGGCAACCTCGCAGTCTTTGGATCACCGATCAAATGAATTTAAAAAATTTAACATTTTGGGGGAGAAATAAGAAGAACAAACGAGAGGTGTACAAACTTTATCGTGACATATTAAAGAAAAAGCTTTTTTGTGAGAATCTGAAACATATTTTCTACAACCTCAAAATAAATATGATTACAATCCCCTGCCTCTCCCCTCAAATCATAAAAATGTATAGAAAACAGGTTTTTCCACACTGACAGAGTTACAAGTTGAAGTGTAGGTAACTATAAATTTGTGAAAGTTAAATTTCACATTTATCCATATTTTATCTTTATTCTCCATCACCAGCGGTGACTACAAAACGGCTCTCACGTTTCGAATACATGCTTATGACTATTAAGTGTCGAGCGATATCAAAAGCATCTCGATATATAAAGCAAATCGATCAATATCTCCACCTCAACTTTTTTCAAGATAACTAGGTTTTTTGTTTTATGCTTGATAAATCAGTGTTAAGAGTCTTGTAAAAGATTGCAGATTATAAGAAAGTAAAAATATTATCTATAAGAGAAACACAAACCTTAGAGATTCTTAACAGAAAGAGTGAAAATGTAAAATTTATTTTCGGAGTTGGCTTATTTCGTAGCAACTAGTACCAAATCAGTTGGTTTTGAAGAAACACGATATCAGAGACGTACTTAGGTTCCATTCTTGCTTTTTTTATTTTATTTGTTTAAGAAATGTTAGAAAAGAAAATATGAAGTTACAGAAGTTTTATTAGGAAAATTTCCTCATAGAATTATAACAATAAAAATTACTTTCGAAATTGCTTTTAATGAAAGATAAAAAAAATAATAATAATTGCAATTTACACAATCGAAATATCTTCTTCCATCCCGCGAGCATTGCATTCTTCGTAATTTCTAGAAGGCACTACAGGGCGTTTCAATACTTTTTTAAAATATTGAATATCTAGACACTGTTCCCATTCTTCACCATAGTGTTTTGTCAGGCTTACGTTTTTATAATTTTTTAAACAAACTCTTTGCTGTCCTCGTGTCATTATTTTATAAAAATTCTCCACTAACAAATATGTTACCTATTTTTGATCTTTTAATCACAACTCGTTTCACCTTGCTGATTTGAAAATGTCATCGAGCAGAATCTTTCAACGCTTCTCGGGATGCTGATTGCCAATTCAGCCACTGGAACTTCAGTTCCAAATTGAAACGTTGTCGAATGTTTCCGTATTATTTCAATGTAATGTAACCATCCGGCTTAGATAATTACGTGTTTTCATATATTCTTCTCAATGAGAGGAAAAATTTTGTCCCTAGGTAAAATAAATGGCCCGTTACGGAATTATCTTTTTAACAGTTCTAAGCACGGTGAAAAAAAAATTATGCGCATTTCTATTTCGATAGTTTTTGTTTTGGGCGCTACAGCTGTTAAACGTTGAGACCCCATCAATACCTATGCCCTTATTCTGCAATTTTGTTAGGCTGTGGTATACCCCAAAAGCAATTTCATTTGATGATTTAGAAGGCACATCTTCAGTCCACATGTAAGATTCTACATCGTTTGTAGTGAGCTGCACGTTGGATGATCCAATTACTACTGTGAAATTGTAGAAATATAATTAGGTAGAGAAATATGTGGCTTGGTTTGGAATTTTTGGTAAGGGCCTTACCGTAAGGCTAAGTTTTTTTGACAGTCATATGATATAAGATCTTCTCGTTGTTCTCGTAGCATTAAAAACAATATTTCTCTAAGCTTGTGTATTCGTTGATTTATAATCAAAGAGTTCCGCTGCTCGGTAGATTTTTGTAGCTTTAACATTTCTGTAAACTGTAAACAAGTGGAACATACGTCTTGTCTCGGCGTTCCAAAGCCTATGTTGAAATTAATAGTAAATATTTTTCTGAAAAATGATTCAGTGACTCCAAATCCTGGTTGAGCAATGTCGTTATACATGGAATGCATCTTTGATATGTTCAAAGTAGGATTTAAATAGAACCGCTTTACATTTTTTCCCCTGCAATAGTGTGTTTCCTACGGATGAACTTTTTGAATAAATTTTATGATACCTTCTCCCCTAGTTGCAAACTCAATATTTTTGGTCTCTTTTTTCTGAAGCCATAATTCCAGTCGTGTTAAAACGCTTCAAAACATTTGACATGAAAGACGGACAAACAAACAAACTTATACACTCATAATGTTAGCATTATGGATTGATTTGTTTATTATAACATTTAATTTACATTACACACAAAAAATTTAAAACACGACTGTCAACGAATTAAATATAAAAAAAGAAAGAAGTTGTATTATTTATGGCATATATTGTCATTGCAGTCGGGCACCCTATAACATTAATACAACTTATTTTCTTATTGGCAGTCGTGTTTTTATTTTTTAAATTTTTTATTTTTTTTTATTCCTTTTAGTGACGAATTTTACTGTATTAATTATTTTTTTTTTTTGGAATATACTCATCAAAACCTTTTATTTGACATGCATTCAGCTATAAACAATGCATTATAATGAATAAAAAAATACAGTGTTCTAAAAAAACATTCAAATGGCGTTATACGTCCGCCATATTGCTAATTTAAAAAAACATAGCGAGTGTCACCCAGGTTGACGTGAGGAATCTAACTTTTGCTTTTTCTTTTTTTGAGACTCTTTTAATTTTAATACGTTTCCTGCGCTTCCCGGGCTCTGCCAGCAGTATTTGATCCATTATTTAATATAAAAATTCAGATAAATTTAATAAAATAGTTGCACGTTGATAATTCGCTTAGAAGATGCAAACAACAACTTATTGCCACACTACTGCTTTGTGATTGGCCCTAATGGAGTTGGCTCTATTTGAAATACAGTATGGTTGAATTTCCTTAGAAAAAGAACGGATTTGGATGTTTTCGATGTGACATTTTCGGTCTTTCACCACAGATAAAAAAGTTTTATTTTTTGTGAGTTGGAGTTGGCTGCTTTTGAAATCGATCGACACATTTTATCACCTAGTATTTACGGTCACATCTGAAAATATAGACAGGTATACTGTACCGCAAGGTGCAAAAGTTGCTTTAATTTGAATAACTTCATTTTCGATGATTTCAATTATAATCGTTGGATTTTTTTACAAGATCCATAGAAAAAGTTTATTTCGTGTATGAGAAACAGAAGTAGGTATTAATACTTTTTAGAGTGATTTTTTGGGTTGGGGTATTTTTAAAATGCTTAGTTATTTTTGCTTTATGTTGTTCTCTAGCTGTATTAAAATTAAGGTTTTGTAAATGAAAGCAGGTTGGCTCTGGAAAGTTTCGAGCTGAATAAACGGAACCCCACAACGAGCCCGTCGTGGTGCAACTCAGGTAGGGGGACAATCTTTCAATGAGCCGGTGTCGGAAACCCACTTGCCGAATTTGAGTTGAAGGCATGTGAGTGAATTCCGACCTGGGAAAGAGGGAGAGGAATAAAGATTGTAAGCAAGATAGAAGGCTAAAAAAGAGGAAAAGGAAAGGGGGCCAGAACGAAGACAGGGCAGGGGCAGTGGCACTTAGACGTCTATGTCTTTTGGGCTACGACATTTTTTCTCATAATATTTACTATTTATTTAAAAATATGTTAAACGGATTTAATGAGACCATAAATCTCAGAGATCCCTTGCACAGTTCCAAAATGGATTGGAAAAATGGGAATTAGGATAGGTATATTTATTTAGCCAAACTTAAGAAACTTCTTGAATATAGGTATGTGTGACATTCTTTAAAATAAGTATCATTTTTAATTTGGTTTTATAGATAATTTTTTGTGATTACTAATTCATTGATGTTAATATAAATAATTGTTGATAATATAACAGAAATCTTAGGAAAGAAAAATAGGTATACAACTTATAAAGCAACTTCGCATATGCGCTGTAGATGCATGGCCAAAACTTTACAATTCTTACTTTCAAATGACAGACGTCTAAATGCCACTGCCCTTTCTTCGTTCTGGCCCCCTTTCCTTTTCCTCTTTTTTAGCCTTCTATCTTGCTTACACTCTTTATTCCTCAATCGTCCTCTCCCTCTTTCTTCCCGGGTCAGAATTCACTCACATGCCTCCAAACTCAAATTTGGCAAGTGGGTTTCCGACACCGGCTCATTGAAAGATTGTCTCCCCATCTGAGTAGCACCACGACGGGTTCGTTGTGGGGCTTTCCAGAGCCAATCTGCTTTCATTTACAATATAAAAGCAAAAATAACTAAGCATTTTAAAAATTACCCCAACCCAAAAAAAAACACTAAAAATAATTAATACTTTTTAGTGTTTTTTTTTTATTAAAATAAAAATAAGCTTTGCCAAACTAAATCGTCATTGCGGAACCGTTTTGGGACGAGTATTTTTTTTATTTTTTATATCATGCTTTTTTAATTTCTAATACTAAAAACTATATTAAAAAGTTATTTTTATAAAAGACACTATCGCAAAAAATACTTTGAATATATCGGCTTATTAATTTACAAACTAGGATGCTGTAATAATAAACAATTCGTTTAAGAAACACCGCAATGAATAAGGCCATCGAATAAAAAAATCGCACTCAAATCGGTTCATTATTTCAGGAGCTTTGGTGCCACAAACAGATAACTCAAACTTATAAGATCCATCTTATTGCGTCGGGTATTAATAAATAAAACTAAAGTATTTTAAAGAAACTGTTAAATCTTAATAATATCTATAAGCTTCTTACAAATTGAGTACAATATAATATCTTCAGCAAAGTTCTAAAGTTTATTATACACGATAATCATTAAATTATACACACAAAACAACAATTTGTATAATATTTGGTGCGCTTTATGGCCAGAGCGGGACGATATTATGTATATTTCTTATAATAAATAAGACAATGAATATAATCAATAAGGCAAATATTAGCGTCCACTAAAACTTGACATTTGTAGATGATTTGATAAAATATTTTAAGGACTTCAAATCTGTTTTACGCTTAACTATCGTCCCGCGAATGAAACCGATATTTAAAAAAAATCAACAACTCATTAAAAAACTACGTAACAACAATAATTTCGAGACCCTCAATAATTTTCTGATTACGAAATATATAAACATGTTTGTTGCGAGTTTACTACGGTTAAATAAAAATGATATGACTTCATTTGTATAGCCAACAGCTTTACCAGTTTTCCGAAAGCTGAAATATTCTTTCCTGATTTTGAAGCTTGAAACATTGATTATGTAATTCTAAATTGATCGGGCTTTATCAACATTTGGAAACTTAAAATGCTGATGGGTATACATGCGCTATATTGTGACATTGATAAAAAAATCTAAAATTATTATATAACCCAAAAATAAATTTAACTTTATTTGTAATGGATTTAACTCCAGTCACATTTATTTGTCAGTTTGTTCATTTGTTGATAAAATAGTTTAATTCACATACATTTTTCCTATAATTACAACAATAAAAATACTGTAAAACCTGTTCTTACTCTAATATTTTATATACAAAAATAGTTGTGTTTATTTATTCAAACGAAGTATTGATTTTTTACAGTAAAAAGTTGAAATTAAAAAATATCCCTTTGATAATTTTCATCACTTAAATTCAAGTTTAAACATATATTATGACTAATCTAACAGATAGTGTGTCTAAAAAATCTAAAAAGATTTTTTTTTTTATATTCTGCCATATTTTTTTTTTGTATTACATACTTATAGATCCGATAATATATTCAAAGTACTCGTGGAATTTTTCAAATGACGAAAAGGTCAACCATGAAAAAGTAGAATAAAAATGTATTGTACTTTTACAATTAAATTACAATGTTAAAGATAATTTTACAGCAAACAAAATGGTATTGAAAATAAATTTCGTAAAGCAATTATTACTATTAAATGTCTTTTAGACGCAGTAAAACACTTATAAGGTAAAAATTTGTTAGAATGCTACCCCATAAACATTATTTTAATGATACTTCTGGACCTATTTCACAATCGAAATAGGTAGATCTTGCTTTTTCTGATAATGTTGTTGGTTTAGTATGGATATACCTGATCCTAAGATTTCAATATTACTTTTTATTATAAATAAATAGAGCTTTTTTATATTTTTCACAAAATATTAAACAGTGTTTTTTAAATTCTCGAATATATAAGTATGTTTCTGTATTATTAAATAGATAGAATATGAATGAATATATTGTAAAAAAAAGTATAATTATTGATATCTATTTTTTGTTTGATTCTCTGTTGTTTGTACCTTATAAATATATAATTTAAAAAATATATGTTTTAGACTTTTGTAACGTATTGTCAATTATTCTGTCAAATTGTAAGATTTTAATTCTAGTTTAAGACACTCCTATGGATTTTGGAGAACTTAATGTGCGACCTCTTGTAAGCTAGTTTGTTTTGATCATGATGTAGTGTACTGTAATTATATGTCATCTGTTTAATTTTGTCATATCAATGTAAATTGTATCACTGTTTGTTGACCCCTAAAAAAAATAAAAAATCTCGAATGCCGGAATCATATCCACATCAACATATACCTACTAATAAGACTACTTGACGCTTTATTCACTTTACGTTGAAAGCAATAAAAGTTGAGAATAAAATATATCAAATCTCTATGATACTGAAGCAAAAAATATATTCTACTGCGAGTATTATTAACTCACATAAGGCACATTTTACTCAACTATTCAATTACAAACCGAAATACATTATGTATATAAAACTATGATATTGGAAGATCTAATTATATTTTCGGTGTATATATAAACTTTGGATTAATGGCATCAAATTGAAAATATCACAATGCTTCGCTACATTACAGTACTTTTTATATTATTTGTAATTATTAAATTTAGATTATATAAATGAAAACATAGGCCTCAATTTAAATTCGAGGTTGTCACGAAAATAAATGATAACATCCGCATTTACAGTTGTTTTCTCTCTCTCTCTCTCTTTCACTTTCTTTATGACACTTTTGTAGTATATACACAAATGAATTACATTAAAATGGTAATACTGCAAAATATATATTTCTTAGTTATTTCGTGCACCACTGATACATTACAATAATGGTAACATGAATATAAGTACTCTAAAATGGTGGGAATTAAATAATGGCTTAAATGTAATATTTTGTAATGGTAACCAAGAAGAAAAATCAACAAAGCACAAAAAATTTTTGGTCACCCATCTTTCGAGTGGTTTGTAAGACACTGCAAACTGAACGATTTTAACCTTTTTAATGTTATTTATAACCTTTTTATATTAAATTTATTACTTATCAATGTCTTGTTTTTTTGTAGCGCATCTACTGGGTTTCAATTAGAGATCGTCTTTGAAATTAAAATATTAAAAACGACAGTAAATTCTTATCTTTAAATGCCAATCTTCTAGTCACACAATGAGAGGAAATATCTATCAGGTCGTTCTTATTACAAAGAAATAAGGGACGTACCTGTGTAAATATTATACAAAACAGACGTATATAATTATTACAACCATGTCTAAAACAAATGCTTTATTATGCTTCTCACTAATGATCGGAATACGTAGTGTTATTTTTGGTACTAACATAAAATAGTATGGATATCCACTTGTTACCGTAAAATAATTATAAACTAACAATGATCTACAGTAATAAAAAAAAAGTTACGGCTTTTTATTAATATGAAATCCTCTGGTTATTAAACAGCCCCTACAGTTGTTTTATTAAAGGTTTAGGTAACTCTAAATATTCAGATCACATCAATGTTAATATATCAGACGTGGATACAGATATCTATTCAACAAATCGACAGATATATACGTTTTATTTGAAATGTATATATTATATCAGACGTGGGTGTGATACAGATATCTATTAAAAAAATCGAAATAGCCTTACATTTTCCGATCATTAGATAATGTGATCCTACCGATATAAATGAATATAGAGTGCCGATACCGGAGCAGCGACAGATCTATTTAAATGTTATTGTTCTGAACATTTTTCTTTTTAGGGGGCGGAGTAGGTGGTTTTTCTCCACCAGTATTCTTTCTCATTGCTATAGAATTGTATAAAAAGGAACCTCTAGGAGTCCATACTGTGTCATAGTTGTTTCTCGGTGGGAGCGGTGTCGTATCAGAATTATTATTATTATCGCCGTCTAAGTCCATACTTCTGTGGGATAACTTTTCTGGAAGCGGTGGCGGTTCTTCTTCATCTTGGTTGGAATCTGTTGTACCTGAAGACAATATGATTTACTTAGATACCTAACTTATCACGTTTGCCTAATATTTGTCTGACTTTTAATAGTTCATTTATTGTTAACCAGTCCTGATTTTGAAAATAAAATCCATCATATACATATATCACAAAGCTATTATACATTATTACTCAACTCTATATGGATACCACTACCTAATTACAGCTAATCTGGTGATATCCGATTAAAATAAGGTTGAAAATTGATTGTACTCAATCTTACCCATGGAGTCTCTATTTGAAGGTGGCGCAGAAGAGGTGAGAAAGCTAGTCCTTTGCGAAAGTCGTCTCTCTCGCTCTACTGCTCTGAGTGGTCGTTCAGTCACAAGCTACAGATTATAAAAATGGTAAAAATCATTTTTTATACTTAGATAATTATCTCATATTTAAGTATACATCGCAAGCCAAGCTACGATGAAAGCAAGTATTTTGTTTATATATTAAGATTGCTCATACATGTAAAAACAATAAGATATAAACACATTGTGGTGTCTTTTGGCTTCAGCTGCAAATTAACTCGCATATTTATAATTACGAGTAATAAAAAACCGGCCAAGTATGAGTTGGACTCGCGCACGAAGGGTTTCGTACGTTTGTTGTATGGGTGCCCCCTTAAATATTTATTTTATTCAATTTTTTAGTATTTCTTGTTATAGCGGCAACATAAATACAGCATCTGAATATGTTTCAACTATCTAACTTTCACGGTTCATGAGATACAGCCTGGTGACAGACAGGTATTTGGGACAATTATTTCATTTGGACATAGGTATCATTATATATCATTTGAACGTAAGAAATAGTTTTCTCATTTTTATACACACGTCAGGTTAACACAATATGTCAAATTTCCTCAATTAATATTCTTAATGAAAAATGCTTAAAAGACACTCTGAGATGGGACTCAAATCTATGACCTTTCGCAATCCGGGCGACTGCTCTAACCACTTAGCTACCCAGCACTTAACAGGACTGACGAATTTTTCAAGCACTTGTTACTTTTATACTACTACAGAGCGCATTTTCATCAATGTTCAGGCAATCCCCCAAACAGCCGAAAGAAATATTGTTACAAATATTTAAACTAATTGTTGATAATGATGATGAGTGTAGCATTTTGAATGCAAATTGAACAAATAAAATAAATTCCTCAATTAATATTAACCGTCTTTAACCGACAACTTTACCGTCAATGAATTAAGGTTTCAAATCAAGCGTAGAAATTTGACAGATTTATATAAACTGACATGCCTGCACTTTACTTCTTCTATTCATAATTAACTTGCTATATGCACTTTATTAATAAATTTAAGTATTATTTTATATTATTAACATTTAACAATAAAATAAGTAACGAAAGCATTTAATAACAATAAAGTAATGATATTTATTACAAGTAAATAAATTACAGTACTTAAACAATATAGGTTTGTTAAATACAATATATTAATGACTGTTATTTTAACTAGCGTAGCTTGCGCAAGCATATAAATTAAGTCGGATCATAATTTAAATAGCATTTTGGACATAATCTGAAGAAACTCATACATGAAACTAATGCATTGAATAACAATTCAATTTTTAGACGACTGCCCAATAAAAAATATGTATTGTTGTAATTTTATTATGATAATGATTACGTAGGGTACATCTATGTCAACAATGAGTATTATATTGAACGTTGATCCCTCATTATACTTATAAAATAGTTTCTAAAATATTACTCATTTATTATTAAAAGTTGTTGACCTACTGGTCAATTCTAACTTAGCCATTAAAAACTTAAGTAAAAGATGATTCCTATTTAATGAAATTTGCAATTAATAATAGAATAACTATATCCAAGGCATATAATATTATATCAGTATTGTATAGTGCTAATTGGTAAAGAGAGATCTATTACTTTCAGACAAAGTTCATATTAAGAAAATCATGGTTTAGGATTGAAATGACCTTTGCCAGAACCAAAGTGATCTGTCATAGTGCTTTACAATATAGATATATATTTTTTTGTCAATATGGTTTACAGCTTTTATAATAAGCTGGGCACTAAGCGGCGATATGCATAATTATGATTGTAATTATACCATGCCGGGAATAGCGCTTGGCTGCTTCTCTTCGGGTGTCCTGCATTTAGGGAATAAACGAAGAAATTTCTTTTGAGTCTAAAAAATTAGTCTATCCATATACACAATCATTGAAACAAAATAAAATTACATTAAAGATTGAGCAAATTAAAAACATATATTAATTTGATTGTGATTATGTTTACGTACCAATGCAACCATTCCAATAGCATTGGTAAGTAAACATATATAATTACTAATTTTGTACTGATTATTTGTTACCTACAATACTTAATTAAGGATCTTACTGCTATTCGGTCCGTTTCTTTTTTTTTTCTTACACTAAACACATTAAAAGGCTTTTTAGTGGGACAACTATTGTGGGAGTGGGTTATTCAATATCTTCCCTTATATAAAGGGTATATATTTATATAAGTATAAAGCTTATATAAATATACAATGGACTCAAATAAACAGTAATCACGTCATCCCTATTATGCGCAATAGTAACATGCACTAATCGATAATAATGCGCCCTTGGTAATATTTTGAAACCGTGACGATCCGGCAAACCGGAGGTACAGTTATATGTGTAAAAATAAAAATGTGTACACAATGACTACCAACCTCTTGCCGTAACTCCCTTAGAGGTGAAGCTGAAGGAGTATCAGGTGTAGTATTGTTATTGTTCGTTGTTGGTGTGTTCGTCGTAGTCGTTCCGTTAGTTGAGTGACTAGTGTACCACTGACTTCCACTCGCTGGAGTGCCCACTTCACTCTAATGTGAACGAATGATGTGCATTAACACTAAGTAGTCGAAATACTTGTGAAAAAATTAAGGAAATGGGTTTTTGTGTCACACATTATGTACACGACAAGCTGGCAATCACAGTAGTAATCTAATAGTAACACTATTAGATTACTACTTTGAGTACAATATCTGTTCATAGAACGGTCGCCGCACATAAGATTTTCGTATGTTGACCTTTGTGCCTACTGATAGATATCGTAAATATAATAGGTTCACTTTACTATGAAAAAATTGGCTAGATGCACCTGTGCAAACAATATGAAAAGAGATATGTAATAGCAATATGAAAAGAGATATGTAGTGCCGGGTCATTGTACGAAATTCTTTATGTTCAGCGACCGTGCTATACCAGAAATATTTCATATAATGTATATTATGTTTTTACTTAATGAATAAATATATCTAAAACTCTGCACCGTTATTAACAGAGTGTCAGGGATAGTGCAATACCGCGTTAATAAAACTTGCATTTAACAGCTAATTTGAAGTTAATTGTAATTTCAATTCACTTTGAATAAATTCTTCATTACATGTGTTAGCTAGACGGTGTCGCAATATCCTCCGACGATATCTTATAATATACAGTAATATCAACAGTTGCAAAAAGTATCGATCAATGGTATAGACATACAAATGATTTTGGTACTTTTTTTTATTGTTTATTTGACATTTACTTTGAATTATGATTATTACGCTTTGGTTCAATATTGGTCTCATTAAGTTTCTCACCTTCCTGCCTCTTCGTTTGTCGCGTCGCTTGGGCGTACTTTGTAAAGTTCCAAAATAACTAACAACTCCACCGCTACTGTTCCTACTTCAAAATAAAATTAATCACGTTATCATAAATGTATTAACATTATTTGAGCAAACTGCATTCAAAATCATATCTTTTTGTAAAATATCTAAGAACTGTAATATACTTATGTTTCGGTTACATGTTTTTGTCTTTTTTTAATATGTATATATTTATAAAGGATTTGCGGAGTGACACAAACTGATGTGTGAATTAAAAGAGTTATCATATAAAATACTCTAGAGGGTTTTAAAAATAGAGCCCTCATTTGTAACTAACAACAATAGTCATAGTCCTATTATTGCTTCTATTTTAAATCTATATGTTCAGATTACAGATTTGCATCGGCAGGCTACAAAGTGACTTTGGTTTAATTTAATGTTAACATAAACTTGCTCACACGGTTACTCAATTCATTACTGTACTGTTATTTGATATTGGCATACCTGGCTAATGGATTAATTGCACTGTTGAAACTGAAAAACTTCGATCTCGATGCGGAGCTAAAATAAAACATTTAAAAGTTTCATTAATAAGGATCATCAACTTAGAAATGTTCGTGTAACATCTTATTTAATACAAAACTAAACCTAGTCACGCACTTATAATGGCTATTGAAAAGAAAATTCAAATATATTCATGTATATACCTCTACAAGCATACATAATAGTAAAATCGTTTATCTGTAACGTACCAATTCTAGTATGGTTCTGGTACATTTATGTCCGTATTAGTGCTAATAATTCTTTTACTACACTCGTCAGTGAAGAAATGGATGGCGAATGACGAATTATTTGTTGGATTAAGAACAAAGTTTCGAAGGCGGATGGGAAATATTTTATCCTTAATACTGCTCCAATTATTTGTCTAAGCCAATGGTTATCGTTGCTCGTTCGCTGTCTACACCAATATTATAAATAGGTAAAATTTCTAACTTCATTTGTAGTGTTAATTTTAAGGGGCGCAGGCGAAGACTCCTATTAAAAAAAGCTAGTTGAATAGATGATCATGATTCTTTACTTTTCTTCATTTCAGTTAGTATGTATTAGCTTGCTGGTATATCGGGGTCATTGGAAACATAATTAGTTCATCGTTTCAATTAAAAAAATATATAAACTCACTCATTGCCAGTGGATATATCAGAGATCCTGTTGTTGACCAGAGCAGGGTCGGAGGGTAAACTATCCCTCATACTCCTCAACTGCACTTCAGGTGTTTCAGGTTCAAATTCACACATCTGTCACCAAAAGAGTATTATTAATAGTTTTTAATATCAGACCATAGATCTAAATAATGTAAGTAATAGAATTTAATCTACTAACCTACGATAAAAAAGAAATCCTTGGCAAATAAAAATGCAGAGAATATTAACTATTTTAATAGGTTAAAAACAAAGCTTCGCTTTGATATTATATGAGTGAACAGAAATACGATATTTCAGACTCCTCTTTGCTTGGAAACGCGCTTTAATTCGTTGATTTCGAATACATATGTACTCTTTAACACGTACCTATTCACACTGCTATGGCAAGTTCTTCCTATTTGGGACCATTTCCATAGGGAACGTTTCTACCTCAGTATTAAGGACATTAATAATGATGATAAGCCACGCATGTGAGTAAATGATTGATCGAAAATCGCCAATAATGGGTTAAGTGGTTGGTTCATAAGAAAGTAAGAGTCGGTGTTATCGAGAGAGTAAGTAAGTTAAGGTTCCATTAAATGTTTTAAATATAAAATAAGAGATAAGCACCCAGTTGCACGCACACTAATTATGTTTTAATGATGTCTTACAATGGATGTTCTAAATTTGAAAACTTGTATCGATAATTTCGCTTCAATTTAATGGACGTTTGTGCAACTTGGTGAATTTGAATAGGCTAATTGACAACCTTTTTTTTTTATTTTAAATAGCAAATTTTTATAGAATATATTCCCTACTTTATTCAAGTTTTCAAAAAGCAATATTTTCCAAATTAATGTCATAAAATTTATTTTACTAATTATTATTTATAAGTTAAAATGGTTCATATTTTCCTGTTGTGTATTTTTAATTAAACCAGTATTTACACTTGAAGGATACAAGCCTATTAATATAAATAAATAAATGAGATGTAAGCACACAGTAGCACAAACATTAATTGTTTTAATAACGCATTACGCTCTAATAATTGTTCTAAATTTGTATACAAGCTAATGAAAACTTAACAAACGTTAGTGCAACGGGGCGACTTCTATTAATGTAAATAAATGAGTATACAAGCGAGTTTTTATGTATGTAAGTTATAACATACCTTCCTGCCGTACCGTTGGTGCACATGGTGTTGCACGCGACGGAAGCACGCCAACAAGTGCGCGTGCAGCGCCTCCATACTACTGGGCACTCGAGATCCGTGCACTTCCAAGCCTAACGCATTATTTTATTTAAAATAGGGTTGTCGACAACTTTTTTATATTTTAATTTTATAGATACACATGAAATATATCTAAAAAAGTATAATCCGTATAATAAATTAAAATCTAAACATAAGTATAATTTTCAAATATTCCCGCAAAAACTTCACTTCTGAAACTTACATCGTTCTATGTATGCAAAGGTTGAAATCTCTAAGTTCTGATATGAGTAAGAGGGGTGTGTCGTTATACACTGTTTACGGTCATGTGACAACGAATATAAAATATTACATTTTTCATAATTCATTTGAGCAATATGTATTATAAAAGTGTGATTATCAGTAATAGCAAACACTAACAGATAAATGTACTTATTTTCGTTTACTGTCTTCACCTATATTAAGGAGAACACCCCCATTTTTTTTAATAGAAAATCTAGAAGTTCCATAATAAATAATGCAATTTATCAAACGCTATTCAACTTTTAGTGTAAGTACACATTCGGCGATTTGAAAACCTTCGAGTATGATAGGTCTGTATACATTATAACGCGAGTTGTAATGTATACAGATGTTAACCTCGCCCTTTCAGATATATAGGCAACAATTTCGGTGTGCGTTTAATGTAGAGTTAACACACTAACGAAAATAGAAATCGAGTATTTGGTACGGTCTTGTTCGTAGGTAAAATTCAAATGCAACCTGAAATTCCATACGTCTATTTGTCTAAGTATCAATGACTAAATTGATACAAGTCTTACCGTATTTAAGTAGAGGTATTTGATCAGCTATGAGGTCTTTAAGTTGTTGTAATAATTCAGCGTGTTCTGGGTGTCTCGCTTCATATGACGGCGTGAGGAATGCACGCTCATAGTTCACTATACCACCTTGTACTGCCGGATCTAATATACCTATAAACGATTTATAGATTGTAATTATAGTTCTAGAAAGTTACCAATGTACAAATTGAATAAAGAATAAAGTATGAAAAGTCTAAAACTCGAACTTCATGTACCGAGTCAAATGGTTTTCTTCAATTATATATAATCTATGTTAAAACAGTAAATCAATAAGTACTAATAATGTCAGTATTTAATGTCAGTATAGAACTGATTGTGATTCTAAGATTTAAATACAAATTGTTTAAATAAAAATCTCAACAACTTAAAACACTACTCTGAAATAGTTGTACCCACTCCATACCGTTACTGCTAAATTACTTACCATTTAACCTCATCGTGAGCGGTTGTAGAGGAGCATCGGGTGCTCGAGCGGATAATATTAGTGCTTTCAAAGCTCTATTAGATTCCCTGAGAGCTTCCACAGCAGCTTCTATTGGCGACACCCAGAACGTTCTCTGGCTAATGACCGGGAACCATCGGAGGATGCCTGAATAGAAAATTAATTTATTTCCTATATTCCATTTATTGTAAATAGAAAGTAAATAACTTTTGGAGTTATCATTAATTTTAAATTAGACTTTTCAGCACTATTATTTTATCAGATCATTTCAATGTTTCCAAATTTGTTTATATCATCTGAAGTGGAATAACACATAATAAAATCAATATTTGAATTTTAAAAAATTACAATTCGTCGTACATTTAATTCAAAACTACATAAGCAACAAAGTTCACAATCGTCCAAATCTGAAAGATGAAAGACTAACGCAACAATTTTTCTATAAAAAAAAATATTTTGAGAAAATAATACTGTCTATAGTACAATAATTAAATCCTCACTGGGCGCTAACGAACGGGACAAAAGTGTACCTTAAGATAGAAATATACCTGGTAATCTATCACTGATCTCTAGTTCCGTTCTTTCTAACCATCTCGTCGCAAATTCATTTTGACTAGACAAATCATCCGTTGATCCGTCTAAAGATTCCTCTGAAAATAAAAAAAATGTGTATAATACAGATGTATATATAAACTAATGCTTTTTCTCTTTTTATTGACTTTTGCTTAAATAAATTTAAACTCACCTGGTCTATGGAAAGGCCTCGAGAAGACAAACTTATCAACATTATTGTGCTTATAGTACATGAGTATTTGGTCCGCTACTGGCTTTCCCGATAGCCGCTTGAGTTTATCGCTTATAACGGGTTCCACTGCGTTTATTTGGAGATCTAATATGCAACTGTTAAGGTTTCATTTCAAATGTCTATAGATTATCTAAATTAACGTTGATATTAGAGTTGAAGTTAATTTTTTAAATAGTGTACATTAATAGTTGCGTAATATACAATATAAATTTTACATACGCGCATAAAAAAGCAACCCACACTTAAGTCTATCATAGTAGTCCATCTTGGTAGGGGATTGGTTAAAAACATTATGTTATACCGGTTATTTAAACAATTGACAAAATAATTTTTCATATATTAGAGACCATAGATTCATTGGATTGTTAGCAATTATTTACCACAGTACCTGTCTTTCGGATACTGAGTAAGTGTGAAAGTTGTTAGATATCATAGTTTGGCGGTTATAGCAATGGATACTCGCAAAATAACGCTTGGTTTTATCAAATACTTATTAGATCGCATGCGTTGTCGCTGCTTAAAATTACCCCGGTAGCACCATTATATCACGTGGTTTTAATATGGACGTGTAAAGGATACATTGTCCATCAGATTCTGTAATATCTTCACCGGGTGGGTCTAGCTTTGGAAGCACGTCGGCGTCAGGCCATTCGTCTAGTAAACGCTCTTTGAAGTCTTGAAGCTGTTCGTATTCATTACCACGATATACGAAACCCTATTGGAATAAGCATTATTTATTATTGTTGTCGAGTCACTGTTATTTGTTAAATCACAAATAGTTAGTATTGCAGTTCAATTCAAACTTTATGAGTTCTCTAAAGTTAACTAATAGGTACATAAATGCACCCAGATCGCAAAGATTCAATTGAATTAAATAAAAATTAAACTGAAATCCTATTTATTTATCGCCAATAGTTTGTTGGCGAATTATAAATAGTTAATCTGTTTCATACTATAATCAAAACATGAAACTTTACATTAAGTAAAAACAAAAACTTATAAATAAGCAGCTATAATACTTGAAGCCACAGTTATTTAACAAACGACGATAAACAAATGAAATCTTAACTATACCAAGAACGGAACGCAAGTGTCTTTAGTTTACGTATGCACTCACTACTGATTTTTAGGAAGGTAGTGAGAGGCGTTGCTATTGCGAACGAATGAGTGAGCGGGCGTGAAATGTTTATAGAAATTTGAGGGGTACTTTAATTGTCATTAGCCTATCAATGTTCCCGCTGCTGGGACTCAGACCTTCCTTATGAATGGCATCAATTAAAAATCGATTAAGGTTTGTGGGTGTATCTGCAGCCAGGACCAACGGCTTAATATGCCTTTCGAAACGAACAGAAAAAAAAATTGGTTACGCATTCTACGAGTGGCCCATGCGAACATTACTTTACTATCACATTACTCTTCCGTGCCATCGAGCTCCACGTAACTATCGCATAGCCGACTTACTGTTCCGTGCCACCATGCCCTATGTAACTATCCCTACGTACTATGATAGTAGTAGCAATACTCACACGCGGTCCCCTCAAATGGTGTGGAAATCCCCGTCCGTGATAGAGCACCCGAAAATATCCGGGATGGTATCGCGGGGTCCGCAACATACCGCCATACAATCCCGCCAGCTGAGAATGTAACTCCGCTAGGGGCCCGTACCCGAGTGCTTCCTCCTCGTACACTGACACAAGTTCTTTCACTATCTCCACCGCTAATTCCCACTGTCGACCACGGTTCAACAGCTCCGCTATCTCCAAGTAAAGATACTCCTAAACAGAAATCGTAAGGACATTTAATGAATCCAGCGGTGATAGACGAGGAGTCGATCACTATTGTGCTGTAAATAAGGTCTATTATTATTTTTATTTGTGTAAAGTTATTGTAAATACGTTTACCAAAAAAAAGTGTGAGTGTTCCAGAAAACAATTATGAAGATGCGACAAATCGAGTAGTATAATAATATTATAAAGAGGTAAAATTTAATTGTATATTTGCATTGATAAGATTCAAATCTGGATCGATTTTGGTGACATAAGATATTATTTATGAGGACTAAGTCGCGGGGAAACAGCTAGTTTATTTCAATTATTTATTTTATTTATTTATTATAATTGAAACCAACAGCGTTACAAATAATAGTATAGGTTATAACAAGCTTAACATTAAGGCCAATAAAAGGTTTCACATCATCAAACATTTACACGTGTTTTTTAAAGATACCGATCATACAATAGTAAAAGTGGTATTTCTATTGCATTTCTCTTATACAACTTTTCAATATAAGATTGACAAAAAAGGAAAAGCAATGTCTCAGAAAATTCCTGCCAATTACAAAAGAAAACCTCTCAGTTACGAGCATATGGCATTGTAGAAGCATAATTTACTGTAAAATGTCACTCCTGTTATAATAGTCCAACAATCAAAAATTTTATGAGAAAAAAAATATATTTGGATTCAGTATATATTCATATTCAAAAGTATAAGTACACCAATATAGTTACGGTACAGATATTGTAACAGAAAATCTAATAGTAAAAAGGACTCGAATATGAATCTCACCTTTAAATCGCGATGCGTGGAATGTCGATCTTGCGCGTCGGGCGAAGGGTGTCTCAATCTGGGCGGTAAGGGGTCAGTTGTCCACTGCAGCAGTTTCGCGTGTAACCTTAACGATAGTCCAGCTTCTGCCCATTGCTGGGCTACTAGGTGCATATTAGCTAATTTATGCACGTACCTGGTTTAAGGTAGGATACTATTTATTTAACATAAAGAATTTTTCACACATGATGAAGGTCACATCCATTTACTGTATTTTTTTGGTAATGGAACTCCAAATAACGATATTTACTGAATAAATCCTTTGATAACTAAATAAATTACTTTGTAGTTTGAATATTATCTAAATGTTGGAAAAACGGAAAAAACTATAAATGACAAATAATAGTGTAAATTTAAAATGTAGTCCTCAATAATGTTTACGAATGTTTTTTTTAACTCGCGTACAGAACACGGAGCCTCTGTTAACCTTCTACGGAGCACTACGATTCCGAGGACTACCTTTTGGGAATGTTAATGTCGACGCGTAAGACAATAGGGATGGTGACTAATTTTTGTTTATTTGAATGTAATTAATTAATAACGGCGATACATTGAGTTAAAATGTTGCATGACATCACGCCCTTTTTTAAAATTTCTTGTTTAAATTAAAACAAAAAATATATTTAATACTTTTCTATTATCTGACTGACGCACTAAATAGAATTTCTTTGTTTTATCCAATCGTCATCCCTATTCTACGAAGTACCCGACACTGACTCACCGTATATACATATGCGGTCTCTCTACTTGTTCATAGAAGTGCAGTACTCTAGTAGTGAGATGCATACGATGTGGTGTCGCAGACCTGAGCGCGGCAGTTCTATATTGCAGTAATGTATCTAATTGCCGCGCGGCAGCCGCCACTAATGCCGCTGCAGCCACTCGCAACCCTCCCGCTGCCGCTCCACATAACGCCCCACATAAAGATACGAATTTAGCACGCCAAGAAGAATCCCCTAAGCCACTTTCTACCAACACGTCCAATTTGTCTATCAGTTCGCTTTCCACGTCTTTCAGGTGACTCTCTATAAAAAAATATGTATAATTACATAATAAATACTTGAATAAACCAAAAATACTCTCTGATTACTCTAGAATAAAACCTATTTATAAAGTGCTAAATATTAATACGAATATAAAATAATTATCGCAAACTTACCACTTTCACCACTTGCAATGCTATGTAAATATTCAGTCTGCATCATATCAAAGAACAATGGTATCGTTGTATTTCTTACTTCTTCATCTCTCAAAAAGCTCACTTCTAATATAGGACCTACTAAACATGGAATAAAAGATCGCTTGTGTTCTCCTGAAAAGAAAATAGAATATTCGAGTTTTATAGTAGTATATATAGATAATATATTATTAGTTTTATAGAATATTTGATTTCATTGATACAGGTACAGCTGATAAATATGGGGAGTATATTAAATGATACTGTCTCCAATAATTTATATTAAAATCCCGGAGTCTCAGGAACCTCTATTCGGTCATAGTATTTCTGTATGTCTAAAGTAGATAAGCAAATAGCTCTCCATCTTGCAATCACAGATCATATTATTTAGACTTTTTCTACTTATATACCCGACTTGGATACAAGCTTTTAACACTACAACATGAATAAATTAAAAATTATTATCTATGGGTAATACCAAAAATGAGTAAAATAAAACTGATGTGTAATAAGACAAAAATATTGATCATTTAAATATAGACTATATTCTATTTTTAGCAATTTGAGCAGAGCAAATAATAATTGTTTTTCAATTTTAGGATAGCAGGCATGATATATTTGTTGTATGCAAATATTATCACGTTGTATACGTGATCAACAATTACCTCCCTTGTCAGCAATATGTGTCACGTACTCTAAATCCCCCTTTACTTTAAGTAGTACATAAGTTGAAGATTTAGTTAGTTAAATAGAGATCTACAGCCTAGAAGTTAGTAACATCTCTCCCTACCGCGCTGACGCTATTTCATGGCGACCCTAACCACGATGGTCCGAGTCTACGAAGTAGTGTTTTATTGTGTTGTGACGTGGGCCAGAAGTCAAGCAGTAAGTTATTTTTCAACAAATTAATGTTGGGATAATATCGACAACAATAACTGACTTCTAGAGAATACAATGAACTTTGACGGACTTAAAGTAGGTGCAGGAAATATATACATAAGTAGAAGATATAAGAAGTGGAAATCAGCAATGAGTTAAACGTTGGAAAATATGTGAGCTGTAATATAAAATAAATAATAAACGGCGTGTTATTGAAGAAATGAAATATTGGAATATGCTGAATTACTTACTCAATAATGTAAGCCAATAAGCCAAATGTGAAGTTTGAATCAAGAATAAAGACAATAGGAAGTGTTTATGGTATCTGTAGAGCAATTAATAATTTTTCGTATATCATATTTAAATGGTAAAAACTGTAAGTATTACGTCTCGTAACTTTAATAATTACTATAAAAAATTACACATTTTGCTAATATTTATTAAGTTTGTTGTAGTGTTTTTTTTTTAATAATGAAGCGGTTTGACTTTCCTTACGGCTGTAGAATTATTTCCCATAATTTCGGGACAAGAGGTCTTTGATAGATAATATTGAGTATTATTGATGAAAATTCGCAACAATTATTGATAAATTTTGTCCTGAAAACTCGATTGTTTTTAGTAGAAAAAAATTATTTAAAGTCTAATTATGAGAAAGTTGATAGTTGAATTACTAACATAAAAAGTTGTTTTCTGCTGAAAAAGTGTCCAACCAATATTCAAATTAAATTTATTAATTGTAGGCAAGGAAGTAGGTCTATAAAATCATTTGGTTCAGAGATAGATAAACTGTTGTACGATTTAACGTTAGCACAGTCGAAAAATGATAAAACGAAATATAAAATGCTAACTTCCATCATAACTCGGTTAATTCTCCTATCTTTATTAGTAGAGAAACCCGATTTTATAAATAATAATTTCAACAGAATAAAAGTAATTCAAATCGTTAGATAAACAATAGCAAACTACGAGAAAAAATTAAATTGAAGTTAAATTAAACTAAATGAACATTTATGCGCGTACACAATTATTACGCTGACTTTGGAATTAAATCATATTCACTAACGCGACCTTGCTGACATATGAAAATATTACATAACTTATTGTTTATCGAATTTAGTAATGTCGTGAGTTTTATATAAACATACTTTTTGATATTTAATTAACAATTATCTTTAAAAATTTTAATAAATCAAATATTAAACCCGAATCATTTATTACCAAAATTATTCATTAATCAAATATTAAACTATCTCATTCTAAGTAATACCTATTGCATTTCTATCGTATCTTTCGTCTACAAACATTTGTTCAAAATAATTCCCTTTTATATATACATTTTTACTTTCCAGGAATTCAACAAAGTCATCCTAATTATTTTCGGTTTTATTTATTGTACTATCATTATAACTTCTTTCACATTTACTATTATTATAATTTTTATTGACCATTTCTTTCGGACATTTAACTGTTAAGTTTGGTAGGACCACTTTATACTTATTTATTAAATTATGCAAATTCGCAAACCATTTCTTATCAATAATCAAGCTTTTAACATTTATATCTCGACAAAATACCTCAAAATCTTTTATAAATCTATTCCCTTCAAAAAGTGACGAGGTTTGAATAAACATGGCTGATTTTATTAGTACATAAACACATAGTCCTTTTTTAGAAAAAAAATACATTTGTTGTCCTTAATGTCCTTATCAAATAAATCCTTGACGAATATGTCTACATAATAATTTGTTTTCCCATGAAACTGTTCTACAGGCGCACATTTCTTGCCTACTTTAAAATTCTCGACTTTTACTTTTATTTTTAATTGATTTTTCTTAGATGTCCTCCAAATAAAAACTATTTCTATTTGCTATATTAAAATAATTCTCATGTATATGAAAAATATATTTATCTGACTTTAAGTCAAAACTTCTAACATGCTTGATAAAATTATCTAAGTCTGTAAAAGAGTTACATGAAGAGCTGCATTCTTCAGCTACATAGAGAATTTGCTTATCACGCGAAACTCTAAAATCTAAATCTGACCTCGTTTGCTTTCTCAGTTCATTAAAATTACTAATATCTCTATTATACTTTACACATTGAGAATTACTACTTGATTTTAACACATTGATTATTATATTTATACTAATTATTTGGCTATCTATAATATATAAAGCTCAATTACCACTCACTGACTCACTCACTCACTCCATGCTTTTTTCAGGTAGAAAGAGGGGGAAAATGACGTTTTCATGTATGAAGGGTGACAATATTTTTTTTAATCGAGTTGAAGTACCATATCGGTACAGCCAAAAAACAAAATGGCGGCGAGATAATTTTTTTAGTTTCTACATTATTTACTCTACGGTTACGATATTCAAAATGGTCATAGATTTGGCTAAAAAAGTGACACTGAAAAAAGGTTTGATTAAAAAAACAAAATGGCGGCCGAGATATTTTACCTAGAAAATTGACATTTTTCGACCTCTGTTCGGGCGGATGTCGTTTCTTTTGTGGTGGGTTCGGAGGGGGGATTTTTACGCTGGCGACTCGGAAGTATAGTCGATTTTCACGTATGGGGAGTTTTCATTTGCGCTTCAACATGGCGGCGGTGGTGGCGGCCATTTTGTTTCGGGAATGAAAAATCGCCATTTTCCAGTGAGATTTTCTCTAAGATGGCGGCGTCGGACGGATTCGTGTTCTATGGGCCGGTCGTGGGGCTCGCTGCTAACTTTTTAAGTTGGTAATAATTTCTACCATTTTCGTGGTAGTTTAGGAGATTTTGGGAGAAAAGTGAAATTTCGAAATACGCACTTTTCGCGGAAAACAGACTCGATGCGGTGTGGCGCCGGGGGAGCCCTATGACTTTTAGTAGTTTTCGTTTCTGCGAACTGACAACCCTGGGCTCCACGGTAGAAAACGTGTTTTTCGACATGCCCTCATAACCCGAATTGTTTGGGAATCTGGGTGGCCAGCGGAGAAAATCTGTGAATGAGGTGTCGCGCCAGATATTGTCGTGACTATGGGAAAATTATGAAACTCGGAAAAGTCAATATGGCGGCGCCGGCAGCGGCCATTTTGTGATTTTTTCACTTTTTCGAAAAATTCAAACGCACTTTTAGCACACATGGCAACATCGGAACGCTTCGCCTGGTATGGACTGGTCGTGAGTGTCCGCTGGCTCTTTCGAATGACGTGAAATTTTTCCCCGATTTTAGGGTAATTTCGGAAATTTACCCCAAAAAGATGAAAAGTAGAAGGAGCCATTTTGGGATTTCAAAAATGCATTTCCTCGACGGAGAGCACTCTCCGAAATGACATTTGGCTATTTTCATCGTCGTCACCTGGCAACCCCGGTGGTTGCGGCGGTTTGAAAAATTTTGCCCATTTTTTACTTTATCGACTCTAGCGCGGTCAGTATTGCCACTAGGAAAATGGTAAAAACTGCATCGGATGCGCTATCGAGTTGGCCACACCGGTACGGAGCCGGATTTTCAAAATTCAAGATGGCGGCCGAATCAGCGGCCGTTTTATCCGGAAAATTGGGTATCGTCACCATAACGAGCTGATTTTGACGCACTCGCCGACATTTGTCAGAGGACTTCCGGGGAAACATTTTTTAGGCAAGTAGCTAAAGTGTTGCCAGGCTAAAAAAAAACTTGAAAATTTTTTATACTTTATGAGATTTTTGAGGAAACACTTTTTGTCGAATTTTTGAACTTTTTTGATGCAAATATTTTAATTTTAACTTTTCAAGATACCCGATGGAAAAAATAGAACAATCGACTGGTAACACTGAGAGCAAACGACGTTTGAAATTCAACCTCGATTTTGACCGACTTGGCAATCCCGCAGGTATTTGGCGTATATGGAGCTATTGTGTATCTCTATAGACTCTTTCATGTGGTGGAAAAAAATACCCGATTTTAGGGTAGTTTTTGAGATTTACCCCAAAAACTATAAATGTCAAAGGAACAATTTTAGAACATGAAAATTGGTATCCGACGATGGAGGGCGCATCCCGAAATCACATTTGACTGTTTTCATCGCCTACATCTGGCAACCCTGGCAGCTACGGCGGGTTAAAGATTTAATGCCCACTGTTCACGTTTTGGACTCTAGCTCAGTCACTATCGCCGCTAGGAAAATAACAAAAACTGCGTTGGATGCGCCAATAGGTGGGCTACATAGGTCTTAAGTTGAAATTTCAAAATTCAAGATGGCGGCTTAAACTGTGGCCATTTTATCTAGAACATAGATGATTTTTCACTACTTTTACTTTATAGAGCTGATTTTGGCGTTTTTGGTAACATTTTTAAGAATACTTCTAACAAAAAATATGTATTTAGCTGAAGTGTTGCCAGATGAAAAAAAATCTGTAAATTTTTTATACCGATATTTTTGAGAAAATTTCATGCATGTCATTTATGAAAAATATTTAAATATCATTTTACAATTATTTCACTGTTTAACAAAATTTTTACTGTTGCATTTATAACATAATTTATGGAATAATTTGAGTGATCGACTAGCAACACTGATAGTAGTCACCATATAAATTTCAGAATGATTCTGACCGAGCTCACGATTCTGAAGCTTTGCATATATAGACCGTTTGTGTATCTTTACTCAATCTTTACGTGGTGAGAAAAAAATTCCACTATTTTAGCCAGCACAATAAAGCGAGCGAGACATTGTCATTCGGTAAGATTAGAACTGTGACTAAAACAAAAAGCGAGCGAAGCGAGCCATAAAGGGTGACCATTTCGAGAGATTTTATTAATTGGTAAGGTTACAACTGTGACTAAAATAAAATGCGAGCGAAGCGAGCCATAAAGAACACCATCAATAGAAATCTGATCAACCATTTAGATTAGAACTGTGAATAAAACACAAGGGTTATGTTAGCACTGTGACTAAAACAAAAAGCGAGCGAAGCGAGCCATAATGAGTAACCACTAAGAGAGATTTGGTTAATTGATAAGGTTAGTACTGTAACTAAAATAAAATGCGAGCGAAGCGAGCCATAAAGAACACCATCAATAGAGGCCTGGTCAATCAGTTAGATTAGAACTTTCAATAAAATAAAAAGCGAGCGAAGCGAGCCATAATGCTAGACCATTAAGAGAGACCTGATCAATCGATTATGTTAGCACTGTGTCTAAAACAAAAAGCGAGCGAAGCGAGCCATAAGGAGTAACTGTTAAGAGAGATTTGGTTAATTGGTAGGGTTAGAACTGTGACTAAAGTAAAATGCGAGCGAAGCGAGCCATAAAGGACACCATCAATAGAGACCTGGTCAATCGGTTAGATTAGAACTGCGAAAAAAACAAAAAGAAAAAGCGAGTGAAGCGAGCCATAATAAATGGAGACCTGGTCAATCGGTTAAGGAACTGTGACGAAATGTGCTTATAGGTGTGCTATACTGAGGCTGAAATTTTAAAATTCAAGATGGCGGCTAAGACAGCGACCATTTTATTTAGAAAATGTATATATTTTTCACGGTTTTTACTTCATAGAGCTGATTTTGGCGTTATTGGTAACATTTTTCAGATTACTTACAGAAAAAAAATGTATTCAGTTGAAGTGTTGCCGGATGATAAAAAAACTGTTGTTTTTTGTTACTGTGATTTTTAGGAAATTTTCTATTGAATAAGAATAAAATAATACAAGGTGATTTATACAACATTTATTTTAAGTTTTTCTTACATTTTTCAACTGAATATTTCTTTTTATATTGCGTGTAAACTGGCAACCTTTTTTTATGTATGATGTTTTGCGTACTTAAAGATCTTTTATTTCAAGATAGAACTTACTAACTTTTTCTAGGCAATTTTATACTGTAAACCCAACATAACAAGAGGCGGTCTTAAAACTCCAATATCTGTATTAACTAAATATTAATTACTTTTGAATAAGATTAAGAGAATAAATGACTACAAGCCGATCTATTCCAAATTTTATTTTAGTTTTGCTTGCGTTTTTCGAATGAATATTTCTTTTTCTATTTAGTGTAAACCGGCAACACTTTTTCTTTGAAGTATGGTGCTTTGTGTACTTAAATATAATTCATTTGAAGATAGAACTCACTAACTTTTTCTAGACAATTTCGAACTATAAACATAACAAGAGGCGGACCTAAAATCCCACTGCTCTGATTCCATAAGCGACTCGTTTATGCTCAAGAACTTTACAATAAGAAAGGCAACAAAAACTTGTATAGGTTTATAATGACATATGGGTTAGGTAAGGTTAGTGTATGAAAAACAACGCACGAGCCGAGCGAGCGTAGCGAGCGTGCCGCGGCAGCGGCCGGCGAAGTGCCAGAAACGAATCGCTTTTGTTGATGGTAACATTTGGTTTATAATGTTTAAAAGATGATCGTGACCATTTTAATTTCAATTTTGATTTCGATGGACTTGACAATTCGGGATCTTTATAATGAGAGACTATAATTTATTTGGAGTTTTGCTTGCGTTTTTTGAATAAATATTTCTTTTTCTGTTAAGCGTAAACTGGCAACCCTTTTTCTTTGATGTATGGTGCTTAAACACCTTTCATTTTTAGACAGAACTTACTAACTTTTTGTAGGCGATTTCAAACTATAAAACAAACATAACAAAAAAATCGAAACACTCAAATTCTGCAACGGAGGCGGACTTAAAACCCCACCGCCCCGATTCCTCTAGCTACTCAAGACCTCCCCGGGCTGCTGGGCGAAAGCTTCTATTCTGAAACGAAGGCGGACTTAAAACCCCATCGCGTCGTGAAGTTATCTATTCTAATATCTGGCCATGACATCGGTTCCCTTTTCATATAATAAATAAATCTTACATAAATAATGTAATGTAATAATGTAAATACAATAAATACTATTTCTTGACATTTAATTGATTAATTAATGATAGTAACACTGATGGAATAAATATATGTTCGATTGTTTTTTAATATTATACAGTAATTTAGTAATAAATTAAAATAAGAAAAGACAAAACTTATTTTAAGTGTCTATACAAAATTTATTTTAAGTTTTGCTTGCGTTTTTCGACTGAATATTTCTTTTTCTATTAAGTGTCAACTGGCAACACTTTTTCTTTGATGTATGGTGCTTTGTATCCTTTAACACCTTTTATTTGAAGATAGAACTTACTGACCTTTTCTACGCAATTTCAAACTGTAAACCCGACATAACAATAGGCGGACTTGAAACCCCACCGCCCCGATTCCACCAACTACTCGTGACCTCCCCGGGCTGCTCGCAGCCCGGGGCAACCAAGCGAAAGCTAGTCTATAATATATAAAGCTTAATTACCACTCACTGACTCACTGACTCACTCCATGCATTTTTCGGGTAGAAGGAGGGGGAAAATGACATTTTCATGTATGGAGACTGACAATATATTTTTTTAATGAGTTGAAATGGTATTCCTATGCAGCCAAAAAACAAAATGGCGGCGAGATAATTTTTTTAATTTCTAAAGTATACACTCTACGATTACGATATTCAAAATGGTCGTAGATTTGGCTAAAAAAATGACACTGAAAAAAGGTTTGATTAAAAAAACAAAATGGCGGCCGAGATATTTTACCTAGAAAATTGTCATTTTTCGACCTCTGTTCGGGCGGATGTCGTTTCTTTTGTGGTGGGTTCGGAGGGGGGATTTTTACGCTGGCGACTCGGAAGTATAGTCGATTTTTACGTATGGGGAGTTTTCATTTGCGCTTCAACATGGCGGCGGCGGTGGCGGCCATTTTGTTTCGGCAATGAAAAATCGCCATTTTCCAGTGAGATTTTCTGCAAGATGGCGGCGTCGGACGGGTTCGCGTCGTATGGGGCGGTCGTGGGGCTCGCTGCTAACTTTTTAAGTTGGTAATAATTTCTACCATTTTCGTGGTAGTTTAGGAGATTTTGGGAGAAAAGTGAAATTTTGAAATACGCACTTTTCGCGGAAAACAGACTCGATGCGGTATGGCGCCGGGGGAGCCCTTTGACTTTTGGTAGTTTTCGTTTCCACGAGCTGACAACCCTGGGCTCCACGGTAGAAAACATTTTTTTCGACATGCCCTCATAACCCGAATTGTTTGGGAACCTGGGTGGCCAGCGGAGAAAATCTGTGAATAAGGTGTCACGCCAAATATAGTCGTGACTATGGGAAAATTATGAAACTCGGAAAAATCAATATGGCGGCGGCGGCAGCGACCATTTTGTGATTTTTTCACTTTTTCGAAAAATTCAAACGCACTTTTAGCTCACATGGCAACATCGGAGCTCTTCACCTTTTATGGACCGGTCATTAGTATCTGCCGGCTCTTTCCTATGAGGTGAAAATTTTCCCCGATTTTAGGGTAATTTCGGAGATTTACCCCAAAAAGGTGAAAAGTAGAAGGAGCCGTTTCGGGATTTCAAAAATGCATTTCCTCGACAGAGGGTACTCCCCGAAATGACATTTGACCATTTTCATCGTCATCACCTGGCAACCCTGGTGGTTGCGACGATTTGAAAAATTTTGCCCATTTTTTACTTTGTCGACTTTAGCGCAGTCAGTATTGCCACTAGGAAAATGGTATAAACTGCATCGGATGCGCTATCGAGTTGGCCACACCGGTACGGAGCCGGATTTTCAAAATTCAAGATGGCGGCCGAATCAGCGGCCGTTTTATCCGGAAAATTGGGTATCGTCACCATAACGAGCCGATTTTGACGCACTCGCCGACATTTGTCAGAGGACTTCCGGGGAAACATTTTTTAGGCAAGTAGCTAAAGTGTTGCCAGGCTAAAAAAAAACTTGAAAATTTTTTATACTTTATGAGATTTTTGAGGAAACACTTTTTGTCGAATTTTTGAACTTTTTTGATGCAAATATTTTAATTTTAACTTTTCAAGATACCCGATGGAAAAAATAGAACAATCGACTGGTAACACTGAGAGCAAACGACGTTTGAAATTCAACCTCGATTTTGACCGACTTGGCAATCCCGCAGGTATTTGGCGTATATGGAGCTATTGTGTATCTCTATAGACTCTTTCATGTGGTGGAAAAAAAATACCCGATTTTAGGGTAGTTTTTGAGATTTACCCCAAAAACTATAAATGTCAAAGGAACAATTTTAGAACATGAAAATTGGTATCCGACGATGGAGGGCGCATCCCGAAATCACATTTGACTGTTTTCATCGCCTACATCTGGCAACCCTGGCAGCTACGGCGGGTTAAAGATTTAATGCCCACTGTTCACGTTTTGGACTCTAGCTCAGTCACTATCGCCGCTAGGAAAATAACAAAAACTGCGTTGGATGCGCCAATAGGTGGGCTACATAGGTCTTAAGTTGAAATTTCAAAATTCAAGATGGCGGCTTAAACTGTGGCCATTTTATCTAGAACATAGATGATTTTTCACTACTTTTACTTTATAGAGCTGATTTTGGCGTTTTTGGTAACATTTTTAAGAATACTTCTAACAAAAAATATGTATTTAGCTGAAGTGTTGCCAGATGAAAAAAAATCTGTAAATTTTTTATACCGAGATTTTTGAGAAAATTTCATGTATGTCATTTATGAAAAATATTTAAATATCATTTTACAATTATTTCACTGTTTAACAAAATTTTTACTGTTGCATTTATAACATAATTTATGGAATAATTTGAGTGATCGACTAGCAACACTGATAGTAGTCACCATATAAATTTCAGAATGATTCTGACCGAGCTCACGATTCTGAAGCTTTGCATATATAGACCGTTTGTGTATCTTTACTCAATCTTTACGTGGTGAGAAAAAAATTCCACTATTTTAGCCAGCACAATAAAGCGAGCGAGACATTGTCATTCGGTAAGATTAGAACTGTGACTAAAACAAAAAGCGAGCGAAGCGAGCCATAAAGGGTGACCATTTCGAGAGATTTTATTAATTGGTAAGGTTACAACTGTGACTAAAATAAAATGCGAGCGAAGCGAGCCATAAAGAACACCATCAATAGAAATCTGATCAACCATTTAGATTAGAACTGTGAATAAAACAAAAGGGTTATGTTAGCACTGTGACTAAAACAAAAAGCGAGCGAAGCGAGCCATAATGAGTAACCACTAAGAGAGATTTGGTTAATTGATAAGGTTAGTACTGTAACTAAAATAAAATGCGAGCGAAGCGAGCCATAAAGAACACCATCAATAGAGGCCTGGTCAATCAGTTAGATTAGAACTTTCAATAAAATAAAAAGCGAGCGAAGCGAGCCATAATGCTAGACCATTAAGAGAGACCTGATCAATCGATTATGTTAGCACTGTGTCTAAAACAAAAAGCGAGCGAAGCGAGCCATAAGGAGTAACTGTTAAGAGAGATTTGGTTAATTGGTAGGGTTAGAACTGTGACTAAAGTAAAATGCGAGCGAAGCGAGCCATAAAGGACACCATCAATAGAGACCTGGTCAATCGGTTAGATTAGAACTGCGAAAAAAACAAAAAGAAAAAGCGAGTGAAGCGAGCCATAATAAATGGAGACCTGGTCAATCGGTTAAGGAACTGTGACGAAATGTGCTTATAGGTGTGCTATACTGAGGCTGAAATTTTAAAATTCAAGATGGCGGCTAAGACAGCGACCATTTTATTTAGAAAATGTATATATTTTTCACGGTTTTTACTTCATAGAGCTGATTTTGGCGTTATTGGTAACATTTTTCAGATTACTTACAGAAAAAAAATGTATTCAGTTGAAGTGTTGCCGGATGATAAAAAAACTGTTGTTTTTTGTTACTGTGATTTTTAGGAAATTTTCTATTGAATAAGAATAAAATAATACAAGGTGATTTATACAACATTTATTTTAAGTTTTTCTTACATTTTTCAACTGAATATTTCTTTTTATATTGCGTGTAAACTGGCAACCTTTTTTTATGTATGATGTTTTGCGTACTTAAAGATCTTTTATTTCAAGATAGAACTTACTAACTTTTTCTAGGCAATTCTATACTGTAAACCCAACATAACAAGAGGCGGTCTTAAAACTCCAATATCTGTATTAACTAAATATTAAATACTTTTGAATAAGATTAAGAGAATAAATGACTACAAGCCGATCTATTCCAAATTTTATTTTAGTTTTGCTTGCGTTTTTCGAATGAATATTTCTTTTTCTATTTAGTGTAAACCGGCAACACTTTTTCTTTGAAGTATGGTGCTTTGTGTACTTAAATATAATTCATTTGAAGATAGAACTCACTAACTTTTTCTAGACAATTTCGAACTATAAACATAACAAGAGGCGGACCTAAAATCCCACTGCTCTGATTCCATAAGCGACTCGTTTATGCTCAAGAACTTTACAATAAGAAAGGCAACAAAAACTTGTATAGGTTTATAATGACATATGGGTTAGGTTAGGTTAGTGTATGAAAAACAACGCACGAGCCGAGCGAGCGTAGCGAGCGTGCCGCGGCAGCGGCCGGCGAAGTGCCAGAAACGAATCGCTTTTGTTGATGGTAACATTTGGTTTATAATGTTTAAAAGATGATCGTGACCATTTTAATTTCAATTTTGATTTCGATGGACTTGACAATTCGGGATCTTTATAATGAGAGACTATAATTTATTTGGAGTTTTGCTTGCGTTTTTTGAATAAATATTTCTTTTTCTGTTAAGCGTAAACTGGCAACCCTTTTTCTTTGATGTATGGTGCTTAAACACCTTTCATTTTTAGACAGAACTTACTAACTTTTTGTAGGCGATTTCAAACTATAAAACAAACATAACAAAAAAATCGAAACACTCAAATTCTGCAACGGAGGCGGACTTAAAACCCCACCGCCCCGATTCCTCTAGCTACTCAAGACCTCCCCGGGCTGCTGGGCGAAAGCTTCTATTCTGAAACGAAGGCGGACTTAAAACCCCATCGCGTCGTGAAGTTATCTATTCTAATATCTGGCCATGACATCGGTTCCCTTTTCATATAATAAATAAATCTTACATAAATAATGTAATGTAATAATGTAAATACAATAAATACTATTTCTTGACATTTAATTGATTAATTAATGATAGTAACACTGATGGAATAAATATATGTTCGATTGTTTTTTAATATTATACAGTAATTTAGTAATAAATTAAAATAAGAAAAGACAAAACTTATTTTAAGTGTCTATACAAAATTTATTTTAAGTTTTGCTTGCGTTTTTCGACTGAATATTTCTTTTTCTATTAAGTGTCAACTGGCAACACTTTTTCTTTGATGTATGGTGCTTTGTATCCTTTAACACCTTTTATTTGAAGATAGAACTTACTGACCTTTTCTACGCAATTTCAAACTGTAAACCCGACATAACAATAGGCGGACTTGAAACCCCACCGCCCCGATTCCACCAACTACTCGTGACCTCCCCGGGCTGCTCGCAGCCCGGGGCAACCAAGCGAAAGCTAGTCTATAATATATAAAGCTTAATTACCACTGACTGACTCACTCACTCACTCCATGCTTTTTTCGGGTAGAAAGAGGGCGAAAATGACATTTTCATGTATAGAGACTTACTATATTTTTTTAAAATGAGTTGAAATGGCATATCGGTACAGCCAAAAAACAAAATGGCGGCGAGATGATTTTTTTAGTTTCTACATTATTCACTCTACGATTACGATATTCAAAATGGTCGTAGATTTAGCTAAAAAAATGACACTGAAAAAAGGTTTGATTAAAAAAACAAAATGGCGGCCGAGATATTTCACATGAAAAATTGGCATTTTTCGACCTCTGTTCGGGCGATCGTCGTTTCTTTTGTGGTGGGTTTGGAGGGGGGATTTTTACGTCGGCGACTCGGAATTATAGTCGATTTTCACGTACGGGGAGTTTTCATTTGCGCATCAGCATGGCGGCGGCAGGGGCGGCCATTTTGTTTCGGCAATGAAAAATCGCCATTTTCCAGTGAGATTTTCTCCAAGATGGCGGCATCGGACGGGTTTGCGTTGTACGGGGTGGTCGTGGAACTTGCTGCTAACTTTTCACGTTGGTAATAATTTCTACCATTTTCGTGGTAGTTTAGGAGATTTTGGGAGAAAAGTGAATTTTGGAAATACGCACTTTTCGTGGAAAACAGACTCGATGCGTTATGGCGCCGGGGGAGCCCTATAATTTTTGGTAGTTTTCGTTTCCGCGAGCTGACAACCCTGGGCTCAACGGTAGAAAACGTGTTTTTCGACATGCCCTCATAACCCGAATTGTTTGGGAACCTGGGTGGCCAGCGGAGAAAATCTGTGAATGAGGTCCCTTGCCTGATATAGTCGTGACTATGGGAAAATTATGAAACTCGGGAAAATCAATATGGCGCCGCCGGCAGCGGCCATTTTGTGATTTTTTCACTTTTTCGAAAAATTCAAACGCACTTTTAGCCTACATGGCAACATTGTAGCTCTTCGCTTGGTAAGGACCGATCGTGGATCACTGCTGGCTCTTTTGTATGAGGTGAAAATTTTCCCCGATTTTAGGGTAATTTCGGAGATTTACCCCAAAAAGGTGAAAAGAAGAAGGAGCAGATTGGGAATTTCAAAAATGCTTTTCTTTGATAGAGGGCACTCCCCGAAATGACATTTGACCATTTTCATTGTCGTCACCTGGCAACCTTGGTGGTTACGGCGATTTGAAAAATTTTACCCTTTTTTTACTTTGCCGACTCTAGCGCAGTCGGTATTGCCACTAGGAAAATGGTATAAACTGCATCGGATGCGCTATCGAGTTGGCCACACCGGTACGGAGCCGGATTTTTAAAATTCAAGATGGCCGCCAAACCAGCGGCCGATTTATCCGTAAAATTGGGTATCGTCACCGCATTGAGCCGATTTTGACGCACTTGACGACATTTGTCAGAGTACTTCCGGGGAAACATTTTTTAGGCAAGTGGTTAAAGTGCTGCCAGGCGAAAAAAAAACTTGAAAATTTTTGATACTTTATGAGATTTTTGAGGAAACAATTTTTGTCGAATTTTTAAACTTTTTTGATGCAAATATTTTAATTTTAACTTTTCAAGATACCCGATGGAAAAAATAGAACGATCGACTGGCAACACTGAGAGCAAACAACGTTTGAAATTCAACCTCGATTTTGACCGACTTGGCAACCCCGCAGGTGTTTGGCATGTATGGAGCGATTGTGTATCTCTATAGATTCTTTCATATGGTGGAAAAAAATTACCCGATTTTAGGGTAGTTATTGAGATTTACCCCAAAAACTGTAACTGTTAAAGGAACAATTTTAGAACTTGAAAATTGGTATCCGTTGATGGAGGGCGCATCCCGAAATCACATTTGACTGTTTTCATTGCCTACACCTGGCAACCCCGGCAGCTACAGCGGGTTGAAGATTTAATGCCCACTATTCACGTTTTGGACTCTAGCGCAGTCACTATTGCGGCTAGAAAAATAATAAAAAGTGCGTCGGATGCGCCAATAGGTGGGCTATATAGTTATGAGGTTAAAATTTCAAAATTTAAGATGGCGGCCTAAACAGCGGCCATTTTATCTAGAAAATTGATCTTTTTTCACGACTTTCACTTTATAGAGTTGATTTTGGCGTTTTTGGTAACATTTTTAAGAATACTTCTAACAAAAAAATATGAATTCAGCTGAAGTGTTGCCAGATGAAAAAAAATCAGTAAATTTTTTGATACCGAGATTTTTAGGAAATTTTCATGTATGTCATCCTTAATGAAAGTTTTCATGCAAAAATTGTAATAATTTGAATGATTGGCTAGCAGGACTGATCCATATAAATTTCAGACTGATTCTGATCGAGGTGGTGACTCGGGAGTTTTAAAGCATATACAAACCGTTTGTGTATCTTTACCCAATCTTTACGTGGTGAGAAAAATCTTTCCAATGTTTTCGCCAGAAAAATAAAGCGAGCGAGACATTGTCATTTGGTTAGATTAGAACTGTGACTAAAACAAAAAGCGAGCGAAGCGAGCCATAAAGGGTGACCAATTTGAGAGATTTGATTAATTGGTAAGGTAAAAACTGTGACTAAAGTAAATTGCGAGCGAAGCGAGCCATAAAGAACACCACCAATAGAAATCTGATCAATCAGTTAGATTAGAGCTGTGCATAATACAAAAAGCGAGCAATAATAAATGGAGACCTGGTCAATCGTTTAAGGGACTGTGGCCAAAATAAAGAGCGAGCGAAGCGAGTCATAATGCGAGACCATTAAAAGAGACCTGATCAATCGGTTATGTTAGCACTGTGACTCAAACAAAAAGCGAGCGAAGCGAGCCATAAAAAGAAACTATCAAGACAGATTTGGTTAATAGGTAAGGTTAGAACTGTGACTAAAATAAAATGCGAACGAAGCGAGCCATAAAGAACACCATCAATAGAAGCCTGGTCATAAAGAACACCATCAATAGAACTGTCAATAAAACAAAAAGCGAGCGAAGCGAGCCATAATAAATGGAGACCTTGTCAATTGCTTAAAGTACTGTGACCAAAATAAGGAGCGAGCGAAGCGAGCCATAATGCTACACCATTAAGAGAGACCTGATCAATCGATTATGTTAGCACTGTGTCTTAAACAAAAAGCGAGCGAAGCGAGCCATACGGAGTAACTGTTAAGAGAATTTTGGTTAATTGGTAGGGTTAGAACTATGACCAAATTAAAATGCGAGCGAAGCGAGCCATAAAGGACACCATCTATAGAGACCTGGTCAATCGGTTACATTAGAACTGCGAAAAAAATAAAAAGAAAAAGCGAGCCATAATAAATAGAGACCTGGTCAATCGGTTAAGGAACTGTGACCAAATGTGCTTATAAGTGTGCTATTTAGGTCTTTAGGTCTGAGGCTGAAATTTTGAAATTCTAGATGGCGGCTAAGACAGCGACCATTTTATCTAGAAAATGTATCATTTTTAACGGTTTTTACTTTATAGAGCTGATTTTAGCGTTATTGATAACATTTTTCAGATTACTTACAGAAAAAAATGTATTCAGTTGAAGTGTTGCCGGACGATAAAAAAGTTTTTTTTTTATACTGTGATTTTTAGGAAATTTTCTATTGAATAAGAATAAAAGACTACAAGGCGATCTATACAACATTTATTTTAAGTTTTGTTACGTTTTTCAATTGAATATTTCTTTTTATATTGCGTGTAAACTGGCAATCTTTTTTTTATGTATGATGTTTTGCGTAATTAAAGATCTTTTATTTGATGATAGAACTTACTAACTTTTTCTAGGCAATTTTTTACTGTAAACCCAACATAACAAGAGGCGGTCTTAAAACTCCAAAATCTGTATTAACTAAATATTAACTTACTTTTGAATAAGAATAAGAGAATAAATGACTAGAAGCCGATCTATACCAAATTTCATTTTAGTTTTGCTTGCGTTTTTCAACTGAATGTTTCCTTTTCTATTTAGTGTAAACCGGCAACCCTTTTTCTTTGACGTATGGTGCTTTGTGTACTTAAACATAATTCATTTGAAGATAGACCTTACTAACTTTTTCTAGGCAATTTTATACTATAAACCCAACATAACAAGAGGCGGTCTTAAAACTCCAAAATCTGTATTAACTAAATATTAACTTACTTTTGAATAAGAATAAAAGAATAAATGACTACAAGCCGATCTATTCCAAATTTTATTTTAGTTTTGCTTGCGTTTTTCAACTGAATGTTTCTTTTTCTATTTAGTGTAAGCCGGCAAGCCTTTTTCTTTGACGTATGGTGCTTTGTGTACTTAAACACAATTCATTTGAAGATAGAACTCACTAACTTTTTCTAGGCAATTTCAAACTGTAAACATAACAAGAGGGCGACTTAAAATCCCACCGCTCTGATTCCACAAGTGACTCGTTTATGCTCAAGAACTTTGTAATAAGTAAAGCAACAAAAAGTTGTATAGGTTTATTATAACATATGGGTTAGGTTAGGTTAGTGTATGAAAAACAACGCACGAGCCGAGCGAGCGTAGCGAGCGTGCCGCGGCAGCGGCCGGCGAAGTGCCAGAAACGAATCGCTTTTGTTGATGGTAACATCTCGTTTATAATGTTTAAAAGATGATCGTGTAAGGCTGACTATGAGCAATCCAGCCCGCGCAGTTACCATTTTAATTTCAATTTTGATTTCGATGGACTTGATAATTCGGGATCCTTATAGCGTGTATAGATGGACCATTTGTGTAGGTATCTTACCTACACTTTCAAATGGGTAAGTATGGAGAAAAGAAAATCCAATTTTTGACACGGTATTTAATTCTTAAAATATATTTTTCCATACTTTTAGATTATTGAGAAAACATGTTCTCTTGATATTCAAAATGAAAGTGTTCTACGCAGGTATGAGTTTGAAATTTGACATTTATTTATTTGGTGTATTATTTAAGGTAACACTAGGGGAAATATCTACTCGATCCTTTTTCATACTAAATGTAAACTTACTATTGAATAAGAACAAGAGACTATAATTTATTTAGAGTTTTGCTTGCGTTTTTCGACTGAATATATCTTTTTCTGTTAAGCGTAAACTGGCAACCCTTCTTCTTTGATGTATGATGCTTAAACACCTTTCATTTGAAAACAGAACTTACTAACTTTTTGTAGGCGATTTCAAACTATAAAACAAACATAACAAAAAAAATCGAGAAATTCAAATTCTGCAACAAAAGCGGACTTAAAACCCCACCGCCCCGATTCCACTAGCTACTCGTGACTTGCCCGGGCTGCGAGCAGCCCGGGGCAACCAAGCGAAAGCTTCTATTCAGAAACGAAGGCGGACTTAAAGCCCCATCGCGTCGTGAATTAATCTATTCTAATATCTGGCCACGACATCGGTTCCCTTTTCATATAATAAATAAATCTTACATAAATAATGTAATGTAATAATGCAATTGACATTTAATTGATTAATTAATGATAGTAACACTGATGGAAATATATGTTCGATTGTTTTTTAATATTATACAGTAATTTACTAATAAATAAGAATAAGAGAATAAAAGACAAAACTTATTTTAAGTATCTATACAAAATTTATTTTAGGTTTTGCTTGCGTTTTTCGACTGAATATTTCTTTTTCTATTAAGTGTCAACTGGCAACACTTTTTCTTTGATGTATGGTGCTTTGTGTCCTTTAACACCTTTTATTTGAAGATAGAACTTACTGACCTTTTCTACGCAATTTCAAACTGTAAACCCGACATAATAATAGGCGGACTTGAAACCCCACCGCCCCGATTCCACCAGCTACTCGTGACCTCCCCGGGCTGCTCGCAGCCCGGGGCAACCAAGCGAAAGCTAGTCTATAATATATAAAGCTTAATTACCACTCACTGACTCACTGACTCACTCCATGCTTTTTTCGGGTAGTTAAAGTAGGAAAATGACATTTTCATGTATGGAGACTGATTATATTTTTTTTAAATGAGTTGAAGTACCATATCGGTACAGCCAAAAAACAAAATGGCGGCGAGATAATTTTTTTAATTTCTACAGTATTCACTCTACGTTTACCATATTCAAAATGGTCGTAGAGTGGGCTAAAAAAATGGCAATGAAAAAAGGTTTGTTAAAAAAAACAAAATGGCGGCCGAGATATTTTACCTCGAAAATTGACATTTTTCGACCTCTGTTCGGGCGATTGTCATTTCTTTTTTTGTGGGTCCGGAGGGGGGATTTTTGCTCCTTCAGCTCGGAAGTATAGTCAATTTTCACGTAGAGGGAGTTTTCATTTGCGATTCAACATGGCGGCGGCGGGGGCGGCCATTTTGTTTCGGCAATGAAAAATCGCCATTTTCCAGTGAGATTTTCTCCAAGATGGCGGCAATGTACTGGTTTTCTTTATATGGGGCGGTCGTAGGGCTCGGTAGGATCTTTCCATATTAGTACTAATTTCTACCATTTTTGTGGTAGTTTATGAGATTTTGGGAGAAAAGTGAAATTTCGAAATACGCACTTTTCGCGGAAAACAGACTCGGTGCGGTGTGGTGCCGGGGGAGCCCTATGACTTTTGGCAGTTTTCGTTTCCGCGAGCTGACAACCCTGGGCTCCACGGTAGAAAACGTGTTTTTCGACATGCCCTCATAACCCGAATTGTTTGGGAACCTGGGTGGCCAGTGGAGAAAATCTGTGAATGAGGTGTCGCGCCAAATATAGTTGTGACTATGGGAAAATTATGAAACTCGGGAAAATCAATATGGCGGCGCCGGCAGCGGCCATTTTGTGATTTTTTCACTTTTTCGAAAAATTCAAACGCACTTTTAGCCTACATGGCAACATTGTAGCTCTTCGCCTGGTATGGACTGGTCGTGAGTCTCCGCTGGCTCTTTCGAATGACGTGAAATTTTTCCCCGATTTTAGGGTAATTTCGGAGATTTACCCCAAAAAGGTGAAAAGTAGAAGGAGCCGTTTGGGAATTTCAAAAATGAATATCCTCGACGGAGGGCACTCCCCGAAATGACATTTGGACATTTTCATCGTCGTCACCTGGCAACCCTGGTAAGAGCGGTGATTTGAAAAATTTTGCCCATTTTTTACTTTGTCGACTCTAGCGCGGTCAGTATTGCCACTAGGAAAATGGTTAAAACTGCATCAGATGCGCTATCGAGTTGGCCACACCGGTACGGAGCCGGATTTTCAAAATTCAAGATGGCGGCCAAACCAGCATCCATTTTATCCGAAAAATTGGGTATCGTCACCACGTCGAGCCGATTTTGACGCACTTGGCGACATTTGTCAGACTACTTCCGGGGAAACAATTTTTAGGCAAGTAGCTGAGGTATTGCCAGGTGAAAAAAAATCTTGAAAATTTTTGATACTTTATGAGATTTTTGGGGAAACACTTTTTGTCGAATTTTGAATTTTTTCGATGCAAATATTTTAATTTTAACTTTTCAAGTTACCCGATGGAAAAAATAGAACGATCGACTGGCAACACTGAGAGCAAACAACGTTTGAAATTCAACCTCGATTTTGACCGACTTGGCAACCCCGCAGGTATTCGGCATGTATGGAGCGATTGTGTATCTCTATAGAATCTTTCATATGGTGGAAAAAAATTACCCGATTTTAGGGTAGTTTTTGAGATTTACCCAAAAAACTATAACTGTCAAAGGATTACTTTTAGAACTTGAAAATTGGCATCCGTCGATGGAGGGCACATCCTGAAATCACATTTGACTATTTTTATCGCTTACACCTGGCAACCCCGGCAGCTACAGCGAGTTGAAGATTTAATGCCCACTATTCACGTTTTGGACTCTAGCTCAGTCACTATCGCCGCTAGGAAAATAACAAAAACTGCGTTGGATGCGCCAATAGGTGTGTAGTGATGGCGGCTTAAGCAGTAAACATTTTATCTAGAAAAATGATATTCTTTTACAATTTTCACTTTATACAGTTAATTTTGGCGCATATGAAAACATTTTTCAGATTACTTCCAAAAAATTATCATCAACTGAAGTGTTGCCAGATGGAAAAAAAATTTTTTTTGATACCGTCATTTGTAGGAATTTATTATTGAATAAGAATAAAAGACTACAAGGCGATCTATAGGAAATTTATTTTTTAATTGTGCTTGCGTTTTTCAACTGAATATTTCTTTTTTTATTAAGTATATACTGGTAACCCTTTTTCTTTAATGTATGGTGCCTAAACACCTTTCATTTGAAGATAGACCTTACTAACTTTTTGTAGGCAATTTCAAACTAGAAAACAAACTTAACAAATAAAAATCGAAAAACACAAATTTCACAACGAAGGCGGACTTGAAACCCCACCGTTCCGATTCCACCAGCTACTCGTTACCTCCCCGGGCTGCTCGCAGCCCGGGGCAACCAAGCGAAGGCTAGTTCTTATTTAAAGCTGCTTGTATAGCATCTTTTAAATATCTAAAATTTTAAGCAATTAATGTTATACTAATACAACTATTATTCAGTCCGTCTGAACATCTAATAGTTGACTTTTCATTTATAGTATGCAGTACTTTGTTATATTATATTATGTATGCACTATAGTGAGTTATGTTATACAAGAATATGGTAGATTAATGTGTATTTTTGCGATAGAATTTTCAAGAAGTGAGCTGTATTAAGTTTTAAAATTAATTGTAAAATGTAAACATTAAATGTGTGTTCCTATTAATTATGTAAATTATAGTGATACGTGATCGGTTGTGTAATAGTAGCTTTAAAATAAGAAAGGTCTTTTCAGGGGCGGTGTAGTGTGCAAATATTATCACGTTGTATACGTGATCAACAATTACCTCCCTTGTCAGCAAGCAATATGTATTTTAGATTAAGTAGTATATAAGTTGAAGATTTAGTTAGTTAAATAGAGATCTATAACCTGGAAGTTAGTATCATTTCTCCCTACCGCGCTGACGTTTTTTCATATTTTTGTTTAATAGGAAACAGACGTTGTATCCAAAATCAGTTGATTACTTTATTTTAACTCACCTAAACCAAACCACATTTCGCCCAGTAGTGTTGCAGCAGACCTCCTAAGGTCCCCGTACAAGCCCAACACACGTTGCTTCCTCCCCGGCGGTAAAGTATCCAGTTGCAGAACAGTAGACGTCGCTAGTGTAGCCACCGCTGTGAACCAGTCCCTCCACATCGTGTGTATGGCTGTTATAGCGTCTGTGTCAGTTTCGTCTACGTTCGCTAAGCGATCGCGCAGCGTTGTGGATAGTAATCTGTAATATTTTGTGGGCTGTAGGTACTTATCATCATTTTATCTAAATGTAAAGCTGGATCAATATGTTTATTTATATTAACAAGGTTTAGCGTTGCAGTAAATTTACGCTGAGACTGCACTTAGTATTAGTCAAAATTCATATAAACAGACATCTAGCAAAGTTCGACGTAGTCTGAGGTTTTACGGGAGTAATATTTACTCCAAGATGAGGTAGGTTTGGTTATTCTCTGTATAATGTGAATTTGGACTAATACTAAAATTGCAATTTCAGCATAAATTTAATAATAGCACTGTGAGATTTTGCGAGCCCAAATTCATTTCTTTTATTCAGACGATTTCTTTCACTTTGTCCTACTTGGACTTCTTTTCTAACTAACACGTTTAGTCTTTGTTTCATATTCTCTCTATCAGGGTTCCGTACCTAAAGGGTAAAACGAGACCCCATTACTAAGGATCGCTTTCCGTCCGCCATAAAAGGTGATGTTTTATTTTACTTTTCTAATAGGTTTTTCACTTGCACTATTAACTTACTTTATTACACTCAAGTCACTTCCTGATAATTCTGTTCTATTCACGTCGTTGTAACTAACCTGAGAGCATGAAGCATAACATAATGTTGCAAATGGAGGATGTCAGCCCAGTGTGCTCTGAACACCGGCCGCTGTAGAAGAGCCGTCATCAGATGTAGTGCATCAGAAAGCAATGAGCGCGACCCTCCAGCACTTTCAGCTTCTAAAGCTTTTACCACTATGCTATACTGTTCGTCCGACAACTGACGAACCATGTCCAGAAGTACGCAGACTACGCGCCTCTGAAGTGAAAAAAAAAATACATTTTGGATTAAAATTCGCATAACTCGCAATTACTCCAATATTATTCGAATCTTGCTTGCTGGACTTGCAAGACAGAAATATGTTATATAAAATAATAAGTTTTTGACAGAATAGATTGTATAAAAAATTATGTCTATTTTTTTCAAATTACAAACAAAAAGCAACGTTATTGTATACAAAATAAGGCTTTACAAACCAATAATGGGTCATCGGCTGTGTTATCACTCGTCTTCTTCTCCTTCAACATGGTGGCGGCAGTATTGAAAAATGTTGGCAGTAGACGCTTCGCCAACTCACCCCTGTCAGCTTCCACGGGTCCAACATCATCGCGGGCCAATAACGTCATCACTTCGCCAAGTGTTTCGACACATAGTTCCACCTAAATAATGGGTTATTTTAACTTGGTAAGGCTGTCTTTGTTATGTTTATTGTTATGTTTTACAAAAGATTTCGAATATTTTGGCTAAAAACTTTCAAATCATATGTCACGGAGTTCACACCTTCACTTATATGTTTATATAAAATTGCACTAAACAAACTGGAATTCTAGTAACAGTGCAAAAGAACTTGCAAGTTTTAAATTCCCAGAAACATGTACTTTTATAAATTTATGAAGACTCAGGAAATATTTTTAGTACCTTACTGATTTTTATTTGTTTTATAACTTAATTTAAAATATTCCATTATATTGTGATAAAGTTTGTAAACAAGCCACTATTTCGAATAAAAAATAAAAATGGCAGGCCAGTAAGAAACCCGTACTCCATACTATTCAGAACTAAGGGTATGAAAGTGAAGTCAAATTAACTTGAAAATCTTTCATAGTGACGAGAATATTCATCTTTATTAATTATTTATTTATTAATTATTTAAACCCTTTACCGAGATGACAATGTATGGTTATAATGAAAAACATATGTTACTAATGTACTGACCTTACAAGCTTCTAAATGACTGCAGTAAAAAAAGGGAATTGAATTAGTTTTCTGGTGAAAATGAAACCATAAAAAATCATAAAGAGAAAGCTATACGATATAAAATAAAATAATAATATTTGAATAAAAATAATAATTTATGAGAACTAGTACAGTCACGTATAAAAATGTTTACACTGTCGACAATGTACATATCATGTCAAATAGTGACCTTACTTATACAGGAGAGTTTAAAATGATTAATTAACTTTTGAAATTAACATGAGTTACTGAATTATTAGCAAATATCCATCGCTACTAAATGGCTTATGTTAAAAGCAGCAAATATAATATACAGATAATAAAAACATGAAAAGGACGGTTACAAGAAATCAGTTTCATCTGAGCTGTAAGCGAAAGTAGTGATAAAATTTGACCTATATAACACTATTCGTACGAATCAAAAAGGCACTAGGCCTTTTCTATTTCTTCAAAAACAAAATTTCGTCTTTTCAAAATGGTAACGACTTCAAAGATATGCATTTTTCGATAATTTATAATGCAACAGAAGAAAGATTTTACACTATACGTTTGAGAGCAAATACAATAGGCCCTCAAGTGTCATGTTAATTTGTATGAGTTATACTTATAATTAAAATACGCGCAGCCAACTGGTTAAAACGGGAGTTTACGTGTATGGACAGTCCTTTGATTGACTGTCGCGCTTTTCTAGCCGTACAATTAACTAGTGGCTGATACAAGCACATAGATAAAATACAATGTAACTGACACTACCAGATGAGAAACGTTATCATGTTAGTATAACAAAATATATAATTTGCTAGATCAGTAGAAAAAGTTTAATTAATTTAAAAAAATATATGTAGAATTTTATGTATGCTATTATCATCAGTATTCGGATGTACTGTAAATCAAATAGAACGAAGAATATGTGTAGGGTAGGGTATGAGTTCAAGAAATCCAATATCGAGCTCATAATAATCGTAATAGTTACCGCTAAGAGCGATATATTGAATTTAATACCAAAATCTTACTTGTGAGATGGCGGGAATCGACATGAATAGTCCCTGGATTGAAACTTACTATTTGTGTACGTGTTCCTCTTGTGTATGTATTTATAGGTACGTACGATCTGTCGGCCTTTGGTGCCGTCTTGTAGCCTCGAAGAGTCAGCTCCCAACAGGCGCGCCGCTTTGTCCACCGAGCGCGACTTGTGTGCCGCATCGCGATCCCACTGAACGCACACTCTACAAGCTTGCGACAGACGCCCGTGTTTCGTTGTACGTGTTCGTTGCACATGTGCGATGCGTATTACCGGTAACCGATAATTCGCGTGTTTGTCTAGACCAGTAACCTCTAAATAGTGATACTCAATAACTAAAATGTGGTCAATTTTTTTACGAAATTTACTATTAATTTCGATCTACTGTTAATAGGTTGATGATCAAATTTTAAGACGTTTCGGATACTTTAAATTCGGATACGTTCCATGTTCACAAGAGTAGAATAACCGAGTTCAATCACTGTGATCATGTCAGTTAGATACCAGAACCATTATAAAACCGGCATACGCATCACATATACAGCGAAATATCAAACAACAATACCTTTACGACAGGTTTGAATGAAAAAAGGAACCCATATATATATACATATATTTAAATCAACAATATTTAAAGATACTTACATAATTATCTATCGTAATGATACTGCATTTACAGGCATCCGTCATAAGCATACATCGATTGCATACGAGAGACCATTCGTTTTATGAGTAAATATAAAAAATTACATAACTATGTTCGAATCATTTCTGATGATACAAGGTTATTGTCTTTCAAAACTAGATCTATATTTATAAATCAGAAAAGAAAATCAGAATGCATATCATAGATAATTTGAATGAATACTTGAAATATTTCAAAATAGATGATTCAAAATAGAACAAACTTTTATTAAAGTTTACAGAACTAACGAATGGTCTATCGTGGCACGCCAAATGATACCTGTCAACTTGACAGCATCAAGCTGACAGCTGTCAGTTAACGTGCGCACTGCATGCAACACATCAAGAGTTTGCACACAATTTAGTTCTCAAGCGACAACTAGTGCTCGCTTGCTTATAAAATTACTGAAACTATTTATTAAAGAAAACATCGAAAATATGTTGCAATGTTATGTTTGTATGTTATAAGAGAATTTATGTTATCAAAAGTTATTTTCTATATGAAGAAGAAATAGAAGAATAAAATATTCTAAATTATATTAATAATGTAATTGTTAATATTATAATATACATACAAAAAGAAAATATTTTCAAATAAAAAGAAGAAAAGGCAAATATTATAGTGTAAGGACAATACAAAATGTTATTAATAACACTGAACACACAGACATACAAATAATTAACTACAAGCCATCTTTTATAACCACATCTTTTTTTTTATCTAGTACGAGAAAACCTTTGTTTTCATTCGATCTAAACGTTATCTTAAAATCAGTCTTAATAAGCTGGAAATGATATAAAGTAGACACGGACCCGCATTATGTAGATCTAAAGAGCTCATTCATATATGTATAGAATTTTCGAAATATCAGATGTCGCTATATCCCTAAATAAGTTTAATGGAAATCAAAAATAAAGACACTCTCTACATACAACCCACCCTAGAGGCAAACCCGAAATAAAATCGAACCCTCGGAAATGACTTAACTCCTTGGTTGGTCGTTAATAAAAACACGAAATTCTAATTGTTCTAATTATTTCACAAATATCCCAATTAATTCCATTATTATGATGGCCCCAAAAATGTCGTGTAACGAAAAACACACTACATGCTAATACACTAACACACACACACACAAACACACATAAAAGTGATAGTTAGTAAATAATAAATAATGATAAATACGGGTGTAGACAGTAAACGAAAACGGGAGGCCGGGCTGAAAGTTCCCGGGGTAAGTTGTTCCGTTATAACTTTTTAAAGGAAAGTGAAGTCTTTTAAGCATCAGATGACGCGCTGCTCTGGCAACCATCTTATTGGCTCTGACAACGGCAGATGAACGGCTGTGTGTACTTTGTTATTAGAACCCCACGGGAGTAATTTTTTTTTGTATATAATCTTTTTGGTCTGTTTTTATTTATTATTGAGAGTAGCATTAGTTAGATATCTTAGTGACTGAATGTTTTTAAATTGATTTCGTTAATTTGCTAGTATGACAATTTTATACTAAAACTTATATTGGGGCTACAAGTTCCCTCCTAAAGGGGCTGGTTGTTCTCCGGAACAACTCACCCCAAATGACCTACAAATTCATCATATTTTTAAGACACTTTTTCTATTTTTTTTAGGATGGTACGTACCTATAAACGAAAATTGAGAGAGGGAAAACCTCCAAATCTTTACTGCACTAAGCTGTCATAAAAGATGTAAGAAAATTTAAAACGGTCGCCAGAGAACTAGAAATTTGCCACATGACATTAGATCGATTTGTTAAAAAAATTGAGCTGGTAACGATCCTACCATAGGCTAGAAAAGTAGATAAGTATATAAATAAAGCTGATATAACTTATGTGTGTCCCAATTGTGAGTCAGATGAAGAATTTAATGATTAATAAGAATAAAAGATGCCAACGTTAATTATGTTTAAAACAAGACCGATGATTTATCTTCATTGTAATTCTACTAAAATAAATATAATTTTATCGCCTGGATTAAAATGATTTTTATTTAATATTACATCGATTACATTACTAAATGAAAATAATATGGATGTTACAAGTTCAGTTTTGTTATTTGATCAGAACTGAAGTTGTGATATCACTTGTCATTACACTTAATAATGAAACGTTAGTCTGGAGGTTACCAGTTGTATTATTTAGTTAAAATAAGTGCAGTTATAGATTTGATAAGATTTTTAACTTGATGAATTTATATTCAAGTTTAAAGTAAACATTTATCTGAATGCTTTTTGTTTTTTTTAAGTTATGTTATGAGAGTGCCAATATTTTTTAGTTTTAAAAAAGTTTTATCTCGATGATCCTTTCCAGTTAGAATTGTTGTATCCTTAATTATAATTAAACATATAAGTAATGAGATTTATAAACTAATAGGTCTCAATTTGAGTTAACCGGTGCAACATGTTAATCCAGATGTTACTAGTCATGTTTTATTGTTGTTTTATTTGTAGTTTATAGCATTACATTAATACATACTTAATGTGACTTTAAAAATGACTGTTATATTTAAAACAAACCAATTTTATTTCCATTATCCAAGCGGCACAATTTGCCCCACACGTGGAACAACTCGCCCCAACACGGGGTTGAATGTTCCCTTCCGAAATTTTGCAATAATATGCCTGTAAAAAAAACTATTCAGGTACTGGCAGAAATCACTATACTATTACAGAGACCGATCAAGATTTCTATAATAGATTCAAGTACCAAAAATAAATCTTATAATTTTCGTCATATAATTCCATGTTATTTGTAAATCGGAACTTTTAACCCGGCCTCCCCTGTTACCGATAATCACGCTTATATGCTCATTATATTTATAATATTTCTTATACTAATTTTGAAAAACAAATATTTTATGCTAGAATGTGACGTCATAGCGACGCCATGATAGAAGTAGCTTTTTCAAGGGAAATTTTGAATATTAAATTAATTTTTTGATTTTAACTCGTTATATGAATAATATTATTTTTAGGTATATTTAATGTAATATCTATAAAATAAAAATATAAAAAGTTGTCTACACCCCTATTGATAATTTTCAGGGACAATAAATGGTTATTTTATAAATAATGTTGTTTTTATTTTAGACAGAGGTAAATTATCAGTGAAATGAAGTTAGAACGATTTTGTGTGCATATCTCACGATGCTGGTGCGACGTGGGAGACTGTTTTGTTCGTGTACTGGATTAAAATGAGCGAAAGAAAAATTCAAGACATCAAAACGATGTCTAAAGGATAAACTAACATATTAAATTGATATTTAGGTTCAAAATTGAAAATCACAAATTTGCTCTCTTCAAAGCATTTTAATCCAGCCTACGACTCTACTTAAAGTAACAGTTTATTTTATTGTTATCGATGTATATGTTGAATTGAGACATATTAAACTTTGATATTACTAGATGCGTATATCGCTTAAGAAATGGTGTTACCGTGACTTATAAAATGGGACTCGTTAGAAGCGGAACAAAAATATTGTTTTTGTATTAACAATATAAATATTATTAGTTCTAACAATAGCCCAAAGATGTTAAAAAGTTAGTAAACTAGGTATTAATAGTTAAAAATGTGAGATATATGCGTATGATCCGTTTTAATAAATGAAAGTTCGAATGTTTGATTTTAAAGAGAAATCTGATGACCTTTTAAGATGAAGTTGATATGATAGTTATATCTATTCTTTTCAAACTAATATTCATTTCGTCCTACTAAAATTTTGTTAAATGAACCACGTGTACATATATCTCTCACATACTTTCAACACATATAATTCATAAACTTAACTATTTACTCATTTAAATAACTATAAAATTGAATTAAAATTACAATTTAAAGAAACTATTAATAAACGTCCTAAACGATTCACTAATGAATGTATCACAAATTTAATAGCAAATAATTAAAGGCATAATATACTTTTTACGCAAATTGTACATTTTGGATATCGTTTATGCACTCAGCATAGATTGCAGAATAATGTTCACAGGACTAGTTACTACGAACTATTACTTTACGATTACTTCGAAGCATGCAGTGCTCTTAATAGGACGTTATTATTATAGTTTTACTTTCTGTTAATAAACTTAACAGAAAAAAAGCACATGTATCAAACACAAATTAGTTATGTGCCATACAAGCTACATGCATCCGCGTGCTGTGCTTACCTGAATACTCGTCTGCCGACATGAACAAACATTTGGACTGCTACGTTTGTTTGGTTGAACTTTTGACAAGGTTACTTTACTTAAAATTGAACTTGAAACCACCATAATGACACATTGTATTTTAGCAAAGCATAAAAATCACTGACGGAAACATAGAAGAACATGAACGTATCAATCAATTATATTTTTATCTCATGTTATTTGTCAAAGACAAAGATAAATAATGTTCTGAAAAAGTATTCATATCAATCTGTATTGATATATAAAACTTATTTTGTGTTTTATATTGATAAACTACGGATAAATAAATGGACTTAATCACTGTTCCGTTAGAATACCCAAGTTAACTAAGTCGTTCACTATATGCGATCATATTTACGTTATTTCAATGAAAAATTTTATTATTGTCTACTTTAATGCTTTTGTTAGTAGGTTGGTGACAAAGTTCATGTTAATAAGTTTAATTCTAAGTACTCAATAAAAAAAGTATTGTTTAATTCTACAAGTAAATTAACCAAATACTTCTGATTATTATATACCAATATTAAAAGATATAAATTTAAATCCCCGGTGTAGACATTGTGTAAAAATAGCTCGTGTTGGATCATACATAATTGTTAAAGTTGAGGTAAGTGAGTTTCATTACAAATGTCAGAATGGATGGATTGTGTTTCTCTTTTCTTTAAAAACACCATCAGTATTTACATACTTGCAACAGTCTTGTCAAAAGTTCGCACTACTCATAAGTTATCATGATACATACCATTGCTTAGGGAGTGCGGTGTGCGAACATACCATAACAACGTGGTAAGGGACGGACACATAAACTGATGCACGTGTACTAAAACCTCTTTTACTTGTAAATATTCATAGACAAAAGTATCATTTACAAATAAAACCATATAATCACCTTCGTAATTATCACAAACATTGTTATCTATTTAACGGGGTATTTATAATAAATAGTGAAAATTATAAATAGAATAACAGTTAAATACATATTAAAGACTGTTTCTATTTGTAATCTTCATAACACAACAACATCACGCGATAAAAATCAAAATTTTTAAATGACGTTAATGACAAAATTGTATGCAGCTGCATTTGATGACATTGCGTAGAATAATTAATTAAATTATTGGGCATGACTAAAATAGGGATGATGCCTGGGTAAAAAAGAAAAGAAATTCTACTTAGTCCGTCAATTAGATAATGGAAAAATATTAGTTCCGTATTCTTATGCTTCATTTTTTAATTTGAGAATCGGGATTGCTTACTTAAGTTTCTTTACAACTACATATGTAGAAAATATCCATAGATGTGACGTCGTGCGACATTTCAACTCAATGTATCTACGTAATGTATTGTTATGAAAAAAAAAATACGTGCTTAATATTCTTCGATAATCTAATTTACGGACAGATAAAAAAACAGTCAACATCCCTACTCAACTGGGACTCGTCTTTTATGTTATGAATAAATTAAACAGATAGTTTTATTTTCCTGATTATTTCTCAACAACTAGATCAATAAACTCTGTAATATTAGCAACACTTTTATATTTTAGAAGCTACCGTCAATTACCGGAACTACAAATAGGTTATATATGTACTTAGGATTGAAATGTTATGTAGATAAAAAAATTGTAAAGCCCGTCGCACATGCACACATGTAATGTCATCGGTCGACCACGGTATGCCAAAAATTAGGACAGTACTCAATGCAATCTCAATAAAATCAATCAAAAATGAGAGTATTGGAAAAATTGCATTAAACCATTTAGTGTAATCCACTGATAACTGAATTAAAATGTATTGAGAAGTGTAAACTATAATTGAACTTTACTGATAAAATATTTAGATTTAATAGTTGAATAATTGGGCTCACTGAAAAACGTTATGACTCATTTGTTATTCTTTATTACGGCGTAATGAAACCGAACTTTATTTGAAGAAGCTGATAACTGGTGATGAAAAGTACGAACGACAGAAACGTGCGAATAAGGTCGTGGTAAATAAGGTCTGTCAGTTCACAGAATGTGGCTAAACCAGTGTTAACTCGCAACAAGGTGATGTCTGTTACCGCCAAGCAGAGCCATACCTTCTGAACTATTCTGCGAATAACTGATGAGATTAAAGCAAGAAGTTGAGAGAAAGCGACCAGAATTAATCAATAGAAGGGGTGTGGTTTTTCATCATGATAACGCTAGCATAACCTCACACATCTTTTTACAATCAACAAAAATTAAGAGAGTTCGCCTGGAAATGTTAAAGTATTCGCCGTATAGACCTGACCTTGCACCTTCAGATTTTCACCTGTTTCGGACTCTTCAGAATTCTCTTGCAAAGATTAAATATATTTACATTTTAATTCGAATTCAATTCTAAAATAAAAATAAAACATATCTATTGTTAACATATAAGTTACCATTTACAGCATTTTTATAACGTAGACATTTGCATACCGTGTTAACCAACACAAATGCTAGCATGTACGAGCGCTCGCATATCCTGGTGTTTCTATACTGACCTCTGCCTTATCTCTGAGCAGAGCGCGCACCGTATGCGCTAGATGGGGCAGTAATAACGCGCGGGCGGCGGGCGCGGCACACAGCGGGCCGCGTACTAGCTCTAGCAGCGCCAGCATACGCTGCTTGCTGAGCCGGCCCATCGGTAGCGCGTCCAACGCACGGACTAGATACGCGCTGCGACATATATGACCGTATTGTTTTAATAACTTTACTATATAACTCCATACTGCCTTAGAATCAACGCATGTTAAGAAGACACTAAAATAAATCGCTGAAAATTAATTATGAATAAGATAATAGAATCCAAGTTAAATATGTAAAAAACTCAATAAGACTAAAAGGGAAACTAATCCTAAAGGCGAACTAAAATTTTAACGAATTTGTTATTTTTATATTATTGAAACAACTCGCTGTAAGTTACATGTTACCCTTTATGTAACAATGGGGATATTCACATATTTTAAAATATAAATAAAAGCCTAAACAACATTAAAATTATAATCTTTTGTTTTATTTGCTAACTTTTTGCACCAACGACATACCTATAGGTGTACATTTTAATCATATGTTCTGAGATATGTATTAGGATTGCCTTTGAATACCGCCTTTACTTTTTAATAATTATTTTCCCGACGATAACAAAATAATGTTGAAAATATTCACATACTTGTTCTAAAGCGATAATGAACATCATCATCAGCCCTTTTACGTCCACTGTAGGGGTTCAGGCCTTCCTTATAGATGGTTAAGGAGGATGGGCCATGACCCTCCACGCTGGCCAAATGCGGGTTTGAGACAATTAACGACTGCAAATGCAGCCGGGACCAACGGCTTAACGTGCTTTCCGAAGCACGGAGTAGCTCGAGATAATATCTTATTTTTTTATGGTCACCCATCCCGTGACTGACCCTTGCGAAAGTTGCTTAACAACAACGATCACGGGCCGCGGCGCTTATCCTCTACGTCACCGAGCTACTCATAATGATCATAATAAAATATACTTATTTAACCCATGTTTGAAACAGACGCATATTTACTATTATTATTTAAAGAAGTTTTTTGCTAATTTAATAATTTTACATTACCTAAGTTCAGCTGGAGGGCAAACTTTGAGAGCGTGTGGTACAGCAGCCGGTAAAAACTTTAGCGCCGACCCCTGACACGTCAGAGCATGTTCTTCCCTACGCATCAGCCATACAACCGCCTCTAGTAGGCTCTAAAAATAATAAAAAATTCTATTTTTTTTATGAAATTTTTTTGCCAAAATCTGTTTAGAATAATTTAGAAAGTTATGGATGTTATATTATACAGTAGAATGTTTTCATGTAAATGTTAAAAGGTAAAAGTACAGAGGGACTGTCTCAAAAACCCAAGCCGAATAAAAAAAATTGAAACTTCCTCCAAATAAAAACATTTTGATCCCCCGACTGTTTACGTTTTCTATTTCGTGCCGCTGGCCTTATTTAAGAACATTAATAATACTATGTTATAAGTTAAGGACTTATATATTATTACAACTATTTGGATAATTTTATCGATGAAAATAAATCATCTATTAAAACATTGATGTCTATCGATTTATGAACATTTAGTAAATTCATTTAATAAGAAGCTAATAAAATGTGACCTCGAATCTCTTCCAGAAGTCAGCATCAGCGGTGCTGTCTCCTAGAGCACTCCTCAGCTGCCTACTCCTCACGATGATCCTGATTAGACTCTCCACACACTTCATACACACTAGCAATCTTTTCAGAGCCGTTTCATCACTGTCGGCCATCTTTATCACCCAAACTATAACCGATATTAAGTTCCTGTAGAAAATAATAATAATTGCATGTTTTTGTTTTCATAAAAAAACTTAACATATTCGACTCTAACAATGTAATAAGGTCTATTTCTTGTACTTCATATATACATAGTATAAAACAAAGTCGCTTCTCGCCGTCTGTAGGCTGAAAGCTTTTAAACTACACAACAGTATTTAATGTTTTCATCAATATAAAGAGTTTTCAAGAGGAAGGTTATATGTATAATACAGAAACACTGAGGCGAAGCCGCTGGCGGAAAACGAGTAACATATAACCTAGATTATTCAAATTTACTCCAAATTTTATTTGTTTTGAACTCAAGGGTCGGTGCACATCTGAACGGACCATTTGTCAGATATCCACCGACCCTAATAGCATGCTTCAATAAACAAAAATCGGTCAATCATAACTAAAACATACTCGTAAGCGAGCGCGTCGTAGAAGCTCTCGTCGATATACACATGAAGAACAGGTTGGAAATGTTGATACTTGTGGTCAGCCACTAAAGAAATTACGCGCAATAGACATTCCAAAACTAAAACGCCATAACTCTTATCGCTGTATGATGGCTGATCTTCTTCGACCTAAGAAGAAAAGGTTCTTTTAGTTTAAAAAAATAAGAATAGCCTGTTTAGATAGCAACACTATCTCTGTAAAATTGGTTTCGTAGAATTAATAACTAAATTTCATTGATTTATGTGATTTTATCTATGATAATAGCATATATCATTGTTAATGATTTCAATTCTTAGAAAATATCAAGAGTCCTGATCAAAGTCTGAAATCCGAAACCGAAACTGGATAAGATTGCCTGCTTCTTTACAGATTCTGTGATTTTTCTTGACCCGTATTCCATTGGCATTGGAATTTGAATTTTTAAACTGTCTTCTATTAATATTTTAATTAATAACACCTAAACGTGAAATGAAAATGATAAAATAGTAAATATACCTGGGTAAGTATATTGAAGAGAGCGTCCAATATATCTTGTAAAAACTTGACTAATTCTTCGCTAGGAACCTGTAACAATCTTGTGAGTGCAGTACGCAATGTACCTTCTGCGTGATGTGTACTCCACTTTAGAACACCAAGAATTTCCTCTGAGAAAAAAGATTAAGAATTGATGAAGAATATTATGAAAAGTTTGCTGTTGAGAGCAAAATAAGAGAGCTACGTGTGCTTAATAAGATTCAACGATAAGTTTTTATGATTACGCTGCAAAATATTTTATCTTCGACAAAAACCTGGTAATACTAATGGCTTGTGTAAGCAACTTACATGACAACTTAAGGCCTATTATATATTTTATCCATTATATTTCTACGGACACGAAATTTCGTTCGAAATTCATTTGAGCACAAAATCCGTCTATCTGTATCTGCTGTGGGTATAAGTAAAGATTTATTGGATGGAGGGTAGTCTTGTTCACATAACATGGGTACGATGACGTTTGAGATTTGAAGCTTTTAGAGATGCAAAAATTCGATAATCGATTTTGAGGTCAATGTAAGAAACAGGATATAATAAATATATTTTTTCGTCAAGAAGATGAACCAGAGTCAGGAAACTACTTGACTCTTCACCTTAATTACTTAAGTTACTTGAGAGTCTATTATATTTTCTATTTTAATTTCGCGCTCTTATTTATAGATACAAAATCGTTCGTTTGTGTTTTATTAAGTGTTGCTATTTATTTGCTAACTACAAATATGATAATATAATAAGCTGTCACTAAAACAATGTTATTTTAAATTTTATTAGAGATAAATTTAGTTTTTATAGTAACAAAAATTAAAAACTTATCAAATGATTTAAACAATTTTATTAATTCAATTCCTATAAAAAACGTTCCAGTTTACATTTCAATTTCAACATATCAGTAATTATGGATATTTGAAATTCATTTGCATTTTTAATATATAAATTTAAATAAATATTGAACACGCAATAAAACTATCTTTTATAATGATAGTTTTTAATAACATTAGAAATATAAATTGCGTGAAATGGATTTGTTAACGAACGTCACCGTACCCATCGTATGTGAAACGGATAGTTGCTACCTCTCTGCGTGAGCTTGGTAGAGCAGAGCTTGGTGTGTACGAGGAGAGTGTCCTTGTGTACGAGTGACAAAGCACCACGTGTCAATCCACGTTCAGCACCCGCGGGCAACTCGTCACGTCGTGAAGGTAATCCGAGACAAAGAGACGCCGCCTCCGCCTCCACGTCCGTAGTGGTACAACGTTTCGCGTCTATCTATCGACATACCACATAACATAACATACCCACCCATGATATTCTAAAAGTCGTGCGTGAAAAAGAAGTGTGTAACATTTTCTGAAGCTTAATGTTTATTAGGTTGAAGTACTAAGGATACACATCATTCAGTATCCAGTGCGTAGGTCTGACGCTAGAACCTCACCTTAGTACTTCAACATACTGAAATATTAAGCTTTACAAAACTTGCACATTTTTTTCACAAGCTTTGTGTCTATAGGAAAAAAAACATAAAAAATTGTTATAGATCTATATAAAAAATAATCATTAATACAAGAACTTAAAATAAAGTTACTATAAAAACAATACTAAAATAAAATTTCATATTTGACCAGGTTCTGCCTAGAACAAACTTTAGTAAGATAAAAATGAACAGATAAACTAAATATTAAGCATTTCCCCTAGCAAACTATTGACATTGATTTAGTTCGAGTAACATTCGCCATTTAATTAATTCATTCATTCATTAAAAGTTAATATCACACTTACCTTATATACACATAAATTGTGATTAGTGTCTGGAGTAGTGGTTCCCTCCCTTTGCATAAGTCTTAAATAAGACAATGCAAAATGTTTCTCTGTTCTATCTTTTGCTTCGTTAGAACTTCTGTGTCTACATAAGAACACTAGATGGGCTTCTTTAAACTCTTCGATGTTCAAGCAAACCTGTGTAAATTTACCAATTTATTTATGAAAATACAATAAAGTAATTCAAAAATTAAGACTTAAAAAGTTCAAAGAATCATTTGTAAAGCATGGATATTTGTAAGCAAAAACTTTTTTCATTATATGCCTTATTCACGAAACATTTGAGTATGTATTATGGATGGGTAACCTTAATATTGATATGACACAATTAAATTGGATCAACTTATTGACTTAATCACTATACTTCAATATTAACTAAACTAAAATAATCAAGGTTGGAATAACTGTTAATGTATTTATTAATGTTAAATTAATGTTTTATTCACCTTAAAAACTTCCTGCCATCTAGGTCGATCGTCATGGTAATAAACTATAGAAGTGTATTCATTAGCCAGTGGCACGCCTGCTCCAAGCGATATTACACCCTGTAAATAAAACAATATGGTCTATAAAAGCTAATATTATGCCAAATCTTTCACTCGTATTACCGACTGAGGACGGTTAATTATCTATCATATGTAAAACTATCCGCAAATCTGAATAATCTCGACATTTAATTTTGTATTTTTGTTTATCTTATAGCTTCAAAATTAAAAACAAATAAGTAGGACCTATTTTATCTTATATATTATTTGTTCGGGTTTAATTTTTTGACATCTTATAATATTACGGTTACATTATACTCACAGGTAGAGTCTTTCCGTGTTTATCGACTACCCTCACTGCAAGTTCAATATTCCTCTCTGAAGATTTACCCCCTCCTTTTGAAAATGAACCACTGACCAAAGTCACATACAAGTCATTGCGTGCGTCTCCCGGCAAGATCACTTCGGGAAAACCCATCTTGCGAGCTACCGCCGTGTTACCAACCACTAAATGTGGATTTTCTTCTCGAATCTGCAACCATTTAAATTGCATAGATGACGTTTTTAGATCATGTAATTTTACTTTAATCTATTTACTTTAATTGAATAAAAACTCAAAGAAAATAACGAAAATAGAGGCATTTTCATATTACTACATATATCTATAGTGAATTTTGCAATTACAATGCTTATTTTATTAGTGGTCCGAAGATCGAAGGCATATCCATGCAACTATAACGTAGTCTTTTCAGCTAAAACATCTAATACAAACACTGTAATAATAAATAATGATTTCTTTACTTTCCAGAATGTATATGAGATCATTATATAGAAATAATACTTACCTGTTTTAAATCCCCTTCGACCAACTGTAAAGACACCCAGAGCCCCTGAGAGTGCTTAGCATTTTTCAAATCGCGGTTGGCGAGAACTTTTTTGAGTAGATCGTCCATATTTTCTTTTTCACAACTACGAAAGTTAAGAAATAGACAAACATACATGATCACATTTAACTATGAAATAAAATCCGGGTGGGTGGGTGATGAATAGTGTCGCATTACTTTATACAACACTAGCTGCTTTCCAGCGACTTTTGTCACTCGCGTATGATGTAGCATCCCGTAGGTGAAAGAATTTTTATTATTCGATACAAACAAATAAACAATCAAAAGTTTTCTCTTTATAACATTAGTATAGACAAAGTATTCAGTAAACATCCGTTTTTTTCACCTGTTCTTCAAAAAGAGCAAAGCTACAATAAAGACGTTCAACTCACGCATAGAAGGGCACCTGCACATGTTTATCGGGGTTGTCGTTGAACAGATGCCGCGTTATGTCGACAGCCGCTACTCCAAATGGTCGCCGCATACCTCCAGTGCTGCCCCCTGCAGGAGGGGGCTGGGCTACCGAGCTGCGTCTATTCATTCATTCATAAATCAACGTAATCGATATTAGTTACCTTATGTGACAGCATAAATGATATTTGGTTAATATTGGAAAAGAAAGCAAACCATCTTAATATTTATAAGATAGTTTTAATGTTGTAAGCGAAAAATTCCATTTAACCATTTTCCATTTAATTTTAGGTATCTGAGAAACTTTAACATTATGCAACCGATAAAAAGATTTACGTGTGACTCACCTATGATCGATATTTTGTGGGTCCATTGGACCTATTCTAACTACATGGCACACTAAAAATACTTTTTCTCTCTTCACATCACTCGATAGGTCCTAAAACAACAACGATGATAAATACAAAAAGTTATATTTACACAGTAAATTAAAAGACATAAAGTAGACTAAGCATTGTAATTTTTTAAGACATTTTTAAGTTACATCATTATAATAGGCTTCATTTGACATCTATGTCTTTTTTTATTCATTTAAAAAAAATCTATATGGAACAAAATAACAAAGTTAAGGCAGATGATCTAGTTTTGGCCATTTTAAGATTGTGATTTGAGATTATGTGGCACATCATAGCTGTCAACGTCATTGGTTTTGCTATATCAAATATTTCGAATCCGTTCACCCGTAACGTTATATATTTGACGTATATTGCCTTAGTTCAAATACCCTTAAGTGCCAAATGACCAAAAAGGGAGCAGCGACTAAAACCGGCTCTTCAACACGATCCTCAAAATTTACAATTCGACATAATGTGTCTCTATGGATTTGCCATGTTCAATGTTTTGGCTGTATGTCCGCTCTTAAGTTTTTGCATTATGCTTTGTAAATAATTTCTTAAATGTACATTACGCAGTCTGATGTAGATGTGCACCGTGAATAATCACGGAGTATGATACTCATAGATGTATGAGTATCATTTGTTATTTGTGGTTTTCTTGTTACAATATCGAAACGAAACATAATTTAATAGTTAACCTCGTGAATTTAATAATAGATATTTACGATAATTATAATTAATATTATATTTACGCAATAACTGCATTCTATTCTCGTTTGAAAACCATATCGATTCTTTATAATAATCGAATATTTTAAACGGGACACCTCACTATCGATTTCTGATTGACAGATGTCAAATGTGGCTTCTGATCACAGAACACAGAAAGACGTTAGAAGGGCCTTGTGGGCGTGGCAATGTAGCCACGATCCTAGACAAATGTACAGGATCGTGACTTCACCACGCAATCGCGATGTTTAGTCATTCACGAACGCGCGCGCTGTAAGTACTGTGAAACACGCCACTAAAAGTGTTAAAAATGCCGACTTGCGCAGTTATTAATTGAATACAAGAAGCCCATCCTCAAGTAGGTCTAAAGGAAGGATTTCTTTCCATTAGTAAGTAGAACACTTCTCAAATTTAGTATTTTTAGTCGAAATTCGTGAAATGTTATCAAAAGTGTGAATCACAAAAAATATTTCCAAGAAAATATACATTGCTGGAGAAGTGCGCATATTTATTACATTGCGTCGTACTAAGCACGTAATGTAAAGAACATCGCGAAATCACCGTTTTAAATAGCAACATAGATTACGGTATGGGTAGTGAAGTGCCTGGAAACATTTAATCGATTCTTGGTGTGTTAGTTAGTAAAAACTAAATAAAAGTATGGACGATAAAAATAGTGGTAATAAAAAATATATTTAATCAGAGATTAACCATATTGACTTCGTTTGGTATGCGATTGTATATTAATTTAATAAAGAGTGTGGTTATAAGTCTGTTTTTATATTCTTTATATTGTAACAGAAAATTAGTTTTTTTATTATTATTTTTTTCTTTTTTTTATGGAATAGGGGGCAGTTGAACAGACGGATCACCTGATGGCGAGTGATCACCGCCGCCCACGGACACCTGCAACACCAGAGGAGCTACAAGCGCGCTGCCGGCCTTTGAGGGACGAATAAGCTCTAAGCGAATAAGTTCTATTTTGAACCATTAACAACAATACTTTTTAAATCATCGGAATCCGTTCAGGATAAGTTCCAATAGCATTTATTGTACTGATAGTATTTTTTTATTTTGTATATATTTATTTACATTATATTGTTTGTCATTATTAGTAGTTTCATTTAAGCGATGTTGCCGATCTTATCTGTTTACTTGATACGAAATAGAGTAACGTAACGTATAAAAAATACCTACTATTATTATTAATAAACAAACATATTTATATGCAAATAAATATTTAAGCTCGACTAGTACCGATTCAATGTTAGTCCATTAGTAATTTAAATATTTCTTATTAAATCAGCCAACTAATTAAGAATTAATATCTACAGAAAAAAGATAATGTCTCATTAAATCAATACAATTCAATGTATATCCAAAATAATATAAAGAAATCATTACTCTAGTATCCTTTCAATTAATCGACTTGTTGTTTGTCAATATCGATAGTAAATAACTTAATGTCAATCACTAGTGTGATATGTCAAATTAAAATGGCTTTTACACGTTTTTTGCGCTCTATAGATGTCTGTTATGGTTGAGCGTGATTGGTTATAGTTATATTGGAGCGTTCTGATTGGCATGTTTAAAATGCAAGTGTGTGCATATGTTTTGTATAATTGGTCTGCTATTTCGTCTGATGTACGGCGGACTAAAATTGGGACAAGACTGACGACATCGGTTTTCGTACAAAGGATGCATGATCGCCTTTCTAACCTCTTTTCCGTGTTCTGTGCTTCTGATGACCCAACTGTGTTTATTCATAGCTGCTTCAAGATTGAGAAAGACGATTGCAATCACGGAGATTAAGCAACTTTCACAAAAGCCTGTCATGGGATTGGCGAATAATAAATGTATACTTCACGTTTCTACGTGAAACAAAAGATAACCCGTTGATCCAGCTGCATTTGTATTCGTTAGCACCCAGCAATCAACTTGGGGCTCGCGTGGTGGGTTATGGGCCATTTCTTGTTTTATTTTCATGTGGAAGGCAAGGTGGAGATATCGATAGACTAAGCCGGCCATTAGACAATCAAACTGAATCGTGATCAGATAAAAGTTGCGGATTGACGGCAAAAATCAAATTGTTTGGATGAAATGTGATCCATTTCAATATGGTATCAATCAACACATTAAGCGATTAACCTAACATCATTTTGATCAAGATCATGGATTGATTTGACGCCAAATTTAACGTCTAATAATGATGATGGTAATAAAAATCTAACCGTGAAAACGACTTGCGCAGGAGTGAAGTAATGCGCGGGCCACCTTAGCAGCAGATGTTCGGTTAGTTTGTTCCCCTCGGCGTCGTATAATGCCGGCATTAGCTCTGCAGAGTCAGACATTCTGCATACGAAGTTGTGAACTCTAAGTGCTATAGTGTATGTGCGGGCTGTAGGGGGAGTTGTCGTCGATTGACACGTTGGAGTAGTTTCCTATAAAGAAAAATAGGTTAGAATATAAATTTTGAAAAAATCTTAAGAGAGGTAAATCAATATTTTTAATCAATTACAGACATGTAAAATGCCATTTTCGCCAAATTTGCGTATATAATGCTTCCATGCTCTTATTATTTATAAAGCATTAGCTTTGATAGTCTTCAATGGCACCCAACGTGGGGCTAAAATTCCGTACTACATTTACCCTTTATTTATATACATATATATATATGTATATAAATAAAGGGTAAGATATATATACATATATATATGTATATATATCTTACCCTTAAGATATATATACATATATATATATCTTTGACATTAATTTATTTTATTTATACTTACCATGTTCTTATCGATGCGAGCATTCGCTTCATCGTGCATAGAGTTGAGTCTATATGTCGAAGTCTGCAGCGGATCCACCAACTGTCCGTTAGCTGTTCTCACTGCTAACTCCATGCCGAGAGCTCTATAACAAAAACCTAATTCAATATCTGCGTAAACATAGAAGACTATTTAATTCAAAATAATACTATTTTTTAGGAATGAACAAAATTACATGCTTCGTTATATTTGATTAATGTTAAATTCACAATGTTATATCGGAAAATATGGCCCCATCTCAGAATGCAAAGTGAATTTTTCAAGCATTTTCCATTAAGAAAATAATATGTTGTTTACCTATTGCCTTTATCTATAGTAAACACCGCGGTCCTGGCGACCTTTCTCATTTGATCTTGAGGAAGAGTCCCACTAGCGGCTTCTCTTCGTAATTCTAATAAAGCGCGCATGCTCACTTCCATGAACTTAAAACGTTCATCATTTGTCTGCAACATAAAATAGCAAATAAGATTGGCAGAAAACTATACAATCTATAGAAAACATAACAGTTAAGGAAAAAATAGTCTGTCGATAAAAATTACAATAAGATAGCATCATTATAATAGGGTAGTTTTGGTAGTAAAAAGTAACGAATTGGCACAAAAAAGTTAAATTTACATCGCATTAACATAGAGATCCTGATTTTGAGTCATAAAATCGCATGATTAGCTTTTTATCTTAATCTTGTATCATGTGTCTTGAAACCAGGGTTCATAATTATCAAGATTTTTTTTTTCTTATATAATTATTCATATTATATTAGCATTAATATTTTGATGATTTTTATTTTAAACCTATTTATTGTTAATAAAATGTTTAAAGTTATTAATCTTAAAAAAAGATATTTATTAAATTTAGCATTCTTTTATCGCAGCGATGTACAATCACAAACAAAAAGTAAAATAAAAATATTTGTTTAAATAAAAAAGGGGGCTTTTGATGTTCTTTTTTTTTTTGTTTTGTTTTTAGGTCCAACATAGACATATTTCTATGCAAATTTGATAGTTGTTTAAAGATGATTCCCATTTAATAGCAAGTCTTAAAGTAGTTTGTGTAGTGCTTTACAATAATCGGGGTGTATTTATCAAGGTAATTATCGCTCGGAACCACAGAACATAGAGAGAGAATAGAAGTAGTAAGTGGGCGGGGCAAGCGTCGCTGGCATATGCGCTTTTACTCATATGACGCCCTTTCCTCGGTTTTATATTTGTCAGTCGTTCGTCAATCGTCGAGTGGTGATTTTACTGATTTTTTCTATAAAAAATACCGTTTTGTGCTATTATCACTTGCAAAAAGCAAAACAAAGTATATAATCTAACTAATGCAAACATTTCCTTTCACTGGTAAGTACAATTTTAGTGCTAAAATATAAAAAACGTAATAATTTGACACAATTTCAAATAAAATATACATTGTTTGCTCAAACCAACATTAATGTTTCTAACCCCGTTTCTAGACAGCAATGTAAATCATATTGTGCACTTTTGCAAAAAATAGTGCTGTGCCTCCTGAAAATAAAAGATGAATTGATACTGAACAGATGAAATAATGAACTATTCAGGCACTTTTTTACGAAGATTCGGTTAATTATTTACACGCAGATAAATATTAAAAAATACTGATGTGCTATAAATATCTAAGTTACGAAGTATATCAAAGTTTTATGAACAATATATAAATCAAACGAAACTTCGTGAAAAGCTACGAGTGTTGGCATAATAGGTCTTAATAGAAACTGGTGAAACTGGATTTCACTTATTTTGCATTACTTATATTTCAGTTTCCCTAATAACTTTACAACGGATTGCCCTGTTTACATAATTTATTTTGTCCTATCCGTTTTAGACCTAAACTTATCAAATGAATTTCAAAACAACATATTATCTATACAAACAAAAAATCATGTTTTCAACTAATGTAATATTGTTGGTGGTGTGAATTTAATTTGCAAAATTAATTTATAGGCGTCAATTTAATTTACTTTATTATGCTGATTCATAATCGGAAACCATTATTATAGAAATTGAGTTAAGATAGCCACTTTAAAGAACCGCCCACAGAACAGCTTTTATCAGTTTTTTTGTTGCTTCATATTTGCACATAAGTTTATAAACGCATGTGACTTTATATGTAGATTGACGTTTGTACGTACTTATCGCTTTTGTGTCTGTCTTCAAGCTTTTTTGTCACGGCTTTCAAACTCATACTTGACCAGCGATTCCTTATTGTCCAGTCGTTGCAATTAAAAATGTAGGTACTATTATTATTACAGTTATAAAACTTAGAATAATAAAGTAAAACAAACATGGCTATGATCAATTTATTATTGTAATGATCATATTAGTTATTATGAATCGCTTTTGAATCGTCCAAAAATTTTTTTTCCCCTACCACTTGTTCAGGACGTCTTTTAGCTGACAAGAAGAACAAGCGAAAGGAACTTACCAGCCCTATGATATTTACATAAATCATGTCATTTCATATCTTATCACAATAATAAATACAACTTTCAAAATCTGTAGGACATAGGTTGAACATATAGTCTTTATAGAACAAAGCGATGGCTATTCATTCCATGCATTGCGATTCTTAAAATAATCATCAACTTTATAATTTACTTTATAATTTTATAAGCCTTTACTCATAAGTATGTTCATTACATGAATTTTAAATTTATTTATGGGTAGGTCAACTACATTTTGTGGAACTTTATTGAACATAGCAATGTAAATCCTCTGGTTTTCTGAAGTCTGATGCTTGGAACGGCAAGTTTATTTTTATTTCTTGTGTTATGATTATGAACACTACTTTTTTTTGTGAAGGAATCGTAATATTTTCTTGCGTAGATAATATTTTCATTGATGTATTGAGAGGCAACAGTCAAAATATTTATTTCTTTAAATATTTCTCTGAGAGATTCTCTAGACCATAAATTATATATAGCATGGACAGCTTTCTTTTGTAGAATAAAAATATCTTGAATGCTAGCCGAAGAACCCCACAACAATAGATTATACGTCATTACACTATGAAAATAACTAAAATATACCAATCCTGCCGTTTCAACATTTGTCAAGAGTCTAATTTGCTTAACAGCAAATGCTGCAGAACTCAGTCTACTTGACAAATTATCAATATGAGGATCCCATTGCAGTCGGTAATCTAGTGTAATACCAAGGAACTTTGTCGATTTCACCAACTCAACTTTTTCACTATTTACATTTATAAGTGTATTAATATGCCTCACATTAGGTAATGCAAACTTTATGTATTTCATTTTATATGAATTAAGCTTTAAATAATTACTATCAAACCACTGTAGAACATTGTCGAACTGAATTACATTTTACTGTTTCATAACAAAATTTAAACCTCTTATTTCATCAACTACTATTATGTCACATCACTAATATGCACAATCGGAATGATACCAGTAAGAAAAAATTTCAAATTAGGCTTAATGTAATTAATACAAAAATTCTGTTGGTTTCTTAATTTTTGTTTCTTTTTACACTTTCCCTCTCTTAATTATATTACTCCACAGACATATGATAGTGTTTATCATTAAGTTTTCTTAGTTTTTGTACTGCGTTTTTTAAAAGAAGTTATATAGGGAAAAGCGTTATTTTTTAATATTCACTTGGTTACAGCAAAATCTAATTTTAATAGTTCGCACATAAAATGATGTCCCCAATTTTTTAAAATGTGCATAATCTTAAAATATTTTTTCCCTTCTGGTATCCCCGTATACAGCCACGTGACAGTTCAACATTCATGTTAAAGTAAATTATTTATTATCACGTTGAATTAGAGTTTGTTTTTAATCGTGTGATTTCTTAGCTTAGTATCTTTTTGGGATTCTGTTTATGTTATCACGAACGTATCGCATGGCAGCTTTTCATGTAGTGAACAAAATGATCATTTCATCTAATCTGTATTTGTGTGCGGAGAGGCGACACTCGGTTCCCATACTAAATCAATATCATTATACTTCTATTCTCTCTCTATGTTCTGTGCTCGGAACCCTGCTTGAAATACGACCCGCCGTAGTGTGACGTCGCTCCAGCAACATCTTTCAGAGTGTCGTTAACATTATTCCTACTTATTGTAAATCAAATTTCTAGATGGCACCGTTTTACCGTATTTGTACATTTTTATTTTAAAGTGGATCGCTAGATGTCGCTGTTCTTGTTTTATTGACATCTTTTAATCTACAACTCTATGCATTTTTTTCGTGTATATATCGGAATGACGTAGTTTAAGGCAAGGAAACGTGTTTATTTTGTCCAAATATTTGTTTTTAAATGACACTTAAAAATCATTTTTTTTTTAATTACAATTATAAGTTCTATTTCATACAAAGATGAACCCTTTTGTTGCAAAAGCTTTAAGTTTGGACTTTGTTCACTTATTAGTTTTGAGCATGTTTCGTCATGGCATTGTATAGAGTAATTTTTTTGCTGTTGTAACACGGTTGTTTGAAACGTTTATTAATAAAAATATATCATATGTTTTGGAATAAATGTTTCAAATAATATACAAAATTGCAAACCCGTTGCAAAACACAAAACATTTCCTCGGTCTATTTCTTTGAAATGCACAGAGTTATTCTCTACAAATATTATATTTGTTTCCCAAGGCAGTGTAATTAACACTAGTTAACATTAGCTTGTGATGTTGCCCGTCTATAGTAACCGTTAATTATGTGTCGAAACAACTGAAATAAAGCTTCTATCTAGTATAGTACTTTTATCTCATCATATTACATTGAACCATGGTGATCTGAAAATTAAAGAAAAACAAAATGCTTTTACTGCTCGTTCCCTCTCAATAGAAGTAAAAATCGGCCTAGAGAATAGATTATATGTGGCCCTTTACAATGCCGACATTTGTATTACTTACAATTATAGATAAAAGTGAATTATTAATGAATGAATCACTTACGATGTATAGTTTCTTCCATTGCTCAAGCCATTCTCTGAGAGTTTGTGCTATATCGTGTGAAACGCCACTGCCACCAGCCGAGGCTATTATTGTTCCGCCACATCTGAAAACAAATAAGGTTATTCGATATAAAAAAATTTGATAGTTTTAGTTGATTTTTATAACGATTTTTCAGAATTTCATACAAAAACCGTAATAAATATTTAAAATTATATAGATGTGATAGAAGTACCCAATTTTGATAACATTAACAAATAGCAACTTTAAACATCGATACATAATGTTATTTTCTAGATCTTAGGCTTATTCATTCTGATGTTCTCATATTTTACGAAGTTTTATATATTTCACATTAATATAGAGCAAAATATCATATCACACCTTTATGAAGTATCTATTCAAGAAAGAATTACCGCCAAAAAAACAATAACCAATCAAAATAGTGAACCAAACGAGAAGTTTTCATGTTTTGATAACGAAACATTCCAATTCATCGTTGTTTTATTTAAATTTGTTTCCCAACGATCCTCATCTACACAAAGGATACTCAAAAAACTTACATTTAAAATTATTCATAACATCTCCTATTACAGTAGCGCAATATCATATATCAGAGGCAGTCCAGCGATAATAATATATCAATTAAACATGCGCATGATTCACAGATTATCGGGGGTCGACGAACCGGTCAATTGTTGGGTCAGAATGTTGTATCAGGTCACTGGGCTAATATTGTTTTGAGATAGGGTTTTTAATAGTAAAAAAAAAAGATTTACCAAATAAAAGTTTTTTTTTTAATTAAAAGAAAATAGTTAAGCAAATAAGATTTTAAACATAATATTTAACATCTACTTCTTTTCAAAATCTGTTAGAAAAATATAACGGTATTTATTGGAGCTAAGAATCACATATGTTTATATACAACTGATTTAGTTTCTATATCAGTGTTACAGTAGTTAATGGTCAGTTCCATAATTAGTTACAAGTCTGTCGACGTTACAGTCCCTTCACATTTCCGACATCCTGTCTAAAAAAAATCCTGTCTAATTTTCGAACACTTTAAAGCTTAAATCAAAACCTAAAATAAGATATGATGTCTGTCATGATACTATGAATAATGATCATACACACTTTTGTAAGATGAATAATACGTTTCAAATAGTTCTTCCAAATTCACTTTTCTTTCTCGAATTATTGGTTTCAAACTTTATTTTTTGTTAAAAATCAAGATTTTGCGGTAACCTTAAGTTATTGGTAAATGAGAATGAAAACAGGTTGTTATTTTCAATACTTTACTTTTATTGGCAACGTCTTCCTGTTCTCTCCCACTCTCTCTTCAACCCGAAATCATCTGTCTATTTAAAGAAAGGAGAAGTTTTACATGAGTTTTTGAGCGCCTGACTGACCAAATAACGGTACGTAGTTATAAGTTTGTTACATAGAATATTTGATACATGTGTGTCAACGACATGTGGGCTTCATAAATCATTCCCAGTAAGTCTGACAGGAATTGTCAAATTGAAATTGCTAGCTTAGCTGTGTTCGAGAGAGCTGACTTCAGCGTTGGTGTTGTCGCGACGTCGAACGCGTGGGCGGCGCGTCAATATCACGACGACCCTTGACTTATCATCCCTCCGGAGTTGACGCGTGGTAGTGCTTTCTTCCAAAAGGTACGATTTTTTTGTACCGATGGACAAGCAACTTTTGCCGCCGAAGCGAAAAGAGGGTAAGTTGTGAGTCAAATGCTCTCATGACGTCAGATGATGTTTAGAGGCTTTATTTTAATACTACGATCCTGTCACTCCGCCCTCGAACGGCACTCGTCATTATATGAAGGTTGTACTCTTTCCCGCTGGGCCTGCTTACGCTATGATTCTAGCGCTGAGATTATATTAACTCAAATACGCATTGATTTCAGGAGGTTTTTGGTTCCGGCGGTACTGTACAAGACGTTCCTAGTATCAGTTGTTGATGGTACAACTCCCTTATTTTCTTCGCTTCTGGTCCCGTTTCTACGAGCAAAGACTTATCAGAGTCAGGGCTGAACGTTCGCCCTCACTCTCCAATAAGGTGCAGTCTTTCCATATTATTAATCCGGGTTCGTTGGGACTCGACCAGCGGTGGCGCTCAACAATTTTATTTTATTCAAAAATTAACCATTGATCGATTTACAAAACCGAGGTGTTAATCCAGAATAACTTTATTAGTTCGAGTCACTCACCCCTGAATTGTCTGGGTTAGTCGGCCATCTCCCAATACTGATAAATAAGAGTAATTTAATGAAAATAAAACGTGTCAGATAATTCTGGGCTTTATTCTTACTATATCCATTGTGTTAACAAAAATAATTGTAACAAGTTTGACGAATATATATTAAGTAGTAAACAGTAGTCTCTGAGGTAAAGTTATCTCTATGAAAATTACGAAGATGTTAATTCTGAAAGATGAAATATTGGGAAGAAATTGAAATTTTGCATAGCTTTTTTCGATGACTCCAGTCTAACATTAAATACTAAAGAATCAAGTTCTTCGCTAAGTATTGTCTCGCTATCTATAGCACCCGTATGATGTAGTTTCCCGTACGTAAAAAAATTTTCACGAGCATGTCAGTATTTCCGGAGATTACCTTCTACAAAGTTAGAAAATTTACCTCTTTATATAAGTATCTATAGATTTACCTGTCTACGTTACAATCTCTAACGATCACGTAACTCTTTGGGAACGCTCCACAGCCTTCTTTCCGAAGACTCCGCCCCCAGTACCAGTGACGTGTTTCCCTCTGCACGTGCACCAGCTCTCCAACGTCCAGACAGAGGTGGTTTTGGGAACCACTATTGAAATTGTATATTGCTGTAACAAAACCATAGTTCAGATACAGTAAACAAAAATAAATCGCATGTCTGTCACTTCTAAAGGATGTGAAACAAATTGACGATTAACAGGGCACAAACGCGTTAAATTATTATGTATTACTATTCCACTATATTAAGTACATGTAATATGAGACATTATTATTTACGTTATAAAGGAGCTCGATGGCACAGTGTTTAGTGCGCTCGGTCTTTGATACGGTTATTAAGGGACTTTCGCAAGGAACGTTCACAGGATGGGTTACCAAAAACTTTTTTTATCTTCCGTGCTCCAAAAGGCACTTTAAGCCGTTTGATCCCAGCTGCATCTGCAGTCGCTAACACCCACCAATCCGCAATGTGCCCGCGTGGTGTATCATGTACCGTCTTCGCTATTTGATTTGATTAAATTTATCCAAAGGGAAAGCCCCAGCAGTGGGGATATTCATAGGCTGGTAATGATGATGACAACAGTTCCGTTCTAAGCGTAAAAAATATAATAAAAAATAATGAGTTTAATTTAAAAAAACTTCAGATCAATACACAAGCACTAGGACCAATTGAGACGAGAAGAAAAAAACTGTCATCTCAAAACTATTTTTTATTTGAGTTAGAATTTCACTGACCCCAACATATTACTGACCCCAACCAACGGTCCGTCTTGGAATTTGTCTGTCTCCTTATATCAATAAGTAGGTCCAATAAATTAAACTAGCCTACTTTCTAAACGGTTATCTCTGTGACACATATTAAACAATTTACGTTCTGAGAAAATTATATCTTTGACGTTAGTAGTTATTTGTCTCCAAAAACGCAACTTTTATTTCTCCAATATTATCAAATGCATTTTTAATACTGGGAGTCAAATGCATCTTGAAATACTTATTTAACGTACAACACTACTTTTAGAACTTGCACATTATTTATTAACAGTAGAAATCCAGAATAGCATGATTTTTTTAAGAGTATCCATTTTGTATATAGCATACTACACCGAACAATCATTGTCTTTTTCAAATCTTGTAAATAATGATTAATAATCATACCAATCATTTCCAAAAAAAACTACAATTATAATGTACCTGGGTTAAGAGTTGTATTTAAAGGAACTTCGTTATTATTTATTCCTAACATTTTTTTTTTATTATTCTACGTTACTATAGAATGGGCGACATATTTTAAGATAGAAGGATGAACTCGAGTTAGTTCGCTTATAAAGCTATCTCGAAACCAATAAACAAGGACAATTAGTGTAAATAACATAATTAACACTTTATAAATAGCAGTAATAATGGTTTCTGCGTATGTTCTACTATGAAAATGCTAATATAAATACTAATTTAATTAATTTTATTACTTGTGAAAAATGTACTAAGTAAAATATTTCCTAATGTATATAAAATATATGCGAATTATATATGCGAATATTGTCTAAAGGCATTTTTTTAGAGGTGATTTATTATTTTGTGAGGGATATATAGTCATACTATCCTATCTATTATTTAAGTTTCACAGACATTGCTCATACTTTTACATAAATACTAGCTTTCCGCTAGCGGCTTCGCCCGCGTGGTCTTGTATTATACGTAAAAACTTTCCTTTTGAATCACCCTATCTATGAAAAAACTCTACAAAATTTAAACTTACATAGGAATATAGGTACAGAGAAAACGACTTAGTTTTATACTATGTAGTGATAACTAACTAAAATACTATCGTCAGAAAGTCGGTTAAATAGTTAAATTATTTGTTCCGAGTTCAATAGCTTGTATTGAAGTTAAATTTGACCTAAATTCTGGCGATTCACTGTACATAATACTTACAATCTATGTTGCTGAATATTTTTAATAGGAGTAAAAGTTTTCATTAAGCTAAAGTACTGAAAATAACAAGCTGTTAGAGATCCGCGCGTCACATACAATCATGGACAGATTTCATGCTTAATGCGATGTTAGAGTAAACCTTTACACAAATAACATTACACTATACTAATATTTGTAATATGTTATGTTTGTAAACTGACAAGCATTTAATAATTAACCACCCCTCTCACGCAATTTCTAAACGACCGTTAGCACTTACGCCGGCCCATATCAATTAGCCTGACTGAAGTCTAAATATAAGTCTCTTTAACGACTAATGACATATTAAAGACCAACACTCACTGGCACTAGTTCACAGTAACGGTATGTTTCAACTAGTAATTTTCAGAAACAAATCCATTTTGCTCTTCATAAAACATTAATCTCTATCTTCTTGTATTACGTTTTTTTGTTTATTTATGCGCTAGTAAGCGTATTTATCTGATGAATGTCTGCATTGATTTGGATTGTAATAATTCAAATAGCAAAAAAAGGGGAAAATTATAAAAAAATGACTTAACTGAAAGATGCTTTGTCGATTTTGCCTCTTTTTATAATTTAAAAGGCCTAGAAATACTTATTAATTAATATTAGAGTTATATAAATAATATATATGCAATTAACTATTTTTGAAATATTAGCTCAATAATTTTTTACTCTTACGTAGGTAATTATACTACTAATCTTGTAGATGTAGTGGCGGTTAGGTAGTGGTACCTGGTAAGTTCCGTCACACCTCTCACGGATGTATGCATTAGTACGGAATTTTCGTCCAGATTACAAGTTTGAATGTCATATCATAGGTATATTTGTTAGTTCTGACGAGGCATGACGCCAGTTTAAAAAATTGGAGTGAAAATTAATACTTTAACATTATCAACCTAAGAACATTTAAGTACCTACCTAAGCTCTTATACGTGAGCGCTAACCTTTACATGCTAAAAAGGAGACCTCTATGGATGGAAATGTTGAACAATAGGTTTGCCAAAACTTTCATAACATACCAAGGCAGTCAAATGTATGCAAATGTATGACGGATGTATGAAATCATACAAATAAATTACTCGTATCATATTATATAAGCATTAATTAAATACGTTGGACACTTGCGTGAAAGTATTTTGTAAGAACTTCGTGACACACCGTTCATAAAAAAAAATTAACAAAACCTTCCTGTAAAAATATCGAAAGTTGAGGATTGCCACAACAATATCAATATCGAGTTTAATAAATTATAACGATTTTGTAAAAAAATCCAATAGAAAATAAAAATTAACATTCCTAAGAAAACAACAAATTCAATGGAACACAATTCACATTTGTTTTCAAAGCAAACATCTCGAAAGCACAATTATCAAACATTTCTTAAATAATTTTAGAAATAACACATATGTTCATATGCAAAAAAAAAATACTAATTTAAATATCTAAGAAATGGCAATGAGACAATTCGTAGCTACCTTTTCTGGATTAGTGATGGTACAGTACTTACATATCGAACAATTAATACATCACAATAGGACGGAATGCGTGATTCAACGTCGCGTCACATGCGCCCGCGCACCCAAATCAAGAGAACCGCATAGCGAATGACGATTGAATCGTTATAGAGTTAGTAACGTGAAGAAAGATCTAAACAAATAATAATGTACCGCTAATTATTTATTTATTATTTCTATTAAAAAGCTACTAAGAGACTATTGTGATGATCTTATGAATGCGATTTATTTTGATATGTAAATTCAATTTGTTACGAAAATGTGAGATTCTAATAATAAAGTCACAATTTGTTGCACTATATTTGCTGTGACTCATTTTACAATTGTATAAATGTTTTTACGAATTTGATAAATGAAATAATCAACCAGAACCAATACAAGTAAAAGAAAGAAATAGACGACAACGAATGAAAATAAAATATTGAGTATTCGAATATTAAGTACCCTCCAATCCGCATTGGGCCAGCGTGGAGGGTCATGGCCCATCCTCCTTAACCATCCATAAGGAAGGCCTGAGCCCCTGCAGTGGGGACGTAAAAGGGCTGGTGATGGTGAAGTACACAAAAATAAACGTTTTTGTTATAATCAGAGGTCGGAATTAGGTAGAGTTATTTATGTACTTGCATCGAAATGTTGATATTAATGTGGACCTTCCCGGGATTTCTTTATTTCTTTCTTTCATTGATGTAAGTTTGGCAACGTCGTGCGTGCAGTAGTTTAAATTGTGTAAAGTAAATAACTTTTTATTTAAAAAATCACGGGATTTTTCTGCTCTTTAAAATTAATCTCGGTATTTGAGGCATATCCACTTTATTCTTTAGCTGTATGAAATCAGTGTAAGTACATGAATAACTCTACCTAATTCCGACCACTGGTTATAATAAATAGTTTATTAATAAATAGTTTTTTTTATCACTATTCATAATTTGTATTCAACAATACAGTATTAGTTCCCGGTATTTAAAGATTAAAATCAAACTTAAATGTAATCAACGTCATTTTAACGATAAAAATATTTTCACTATCTTCATGTCTAGACATATTTTATATCTGTGCGAATACGACTCCATAGTGCACCTGCCATTCGATACTAGGAGAAATATAATACCGCTATTGGCATCGATCGATGCACTAATGAAGGCACGCAGCTTTGTCTGCATAAGCAATATATAAAGTATTATAAAGCAACTGCTAATATTTTGGGTTTCATTATAATATAAAATACTTCAACCAACGATATCAATGTTATATGAGAAAAAAAAATTATATCAGCCAGTCGAAAAAGCCGATAACGATACGACTATGCTATCTTAACATAAACCATAAACATTATTACAGAATTTTATAACTTATAAAAAAAACACTCGATAAAATGAACCAAGTTAAACTTTGTTAAAGTCCCTCAAAAATGATGACGAGATAACAATAGAAATACTATTATAATAAAAGACACTGAAGTGCACTGCCAACATAAAAAGCGTGAAATACCGAAAAAGTCCTATATCGTTATGAACCTCTACTCCATATATGTACACAGAACATCTCGGAAAGCATCTGTTCGACCTGAAAGAATATAAAATCAAAAACCTAAATCATTCTTAATTTTTGAGAGATGTCAGGACGAGAGTAAAGGTGAGATATATAATTTGGTAGAATTCAGTCTCGAGCTGGGCTCAGAAATCGCATAAAACTCCATATTTTTTTAGACATATCCATTTGGTTTATTTTATTCAGAATCGAAATGATGTCGGTTCTGATCAAACAAAACTATCGAGACGACCCCATTCCGACCGAGAATTTACGATAGTAACTTGGTTAATAATTTTATTTGCCGATATTTTTCAAACAGTTCTCATTCTGGGCGAATGTTGAGCTATCCGGGACTTTTGCGAAACAAGCGAATTTTATAACTTTTCTCTTAATTTTAGTACGTAGGAACAAAGCAGGTTTAACCTAGTCATGGGCACCTGGAATTAGTATTTTTTTTAATCAATACGACATTGTAAATGCAAAATTGATCTCATATAATATAATTTTTGCATTTAAATGAAAGCAAGTTTCGTTACTTTCCCATTTTTTCTGAAGGATAGAAGGGAGAATGCTTTATTCCGAAAAGCACAATCTAAATATCAATGTATTGTATATGTTAAATGAAATTTTGCATAAATCGCTATTTAATCTAGCAAAATCTCACTTGTATTGCCAAAATCACCGCAATCCGATTATCGGGTCACGTGTTTTGACAGGCAATAATTGGACCTTCCTACATCCTCGACGACGGGAGACAACAGGAAAAGGGGACCGTTTGATATAATAGATTTAGATGTTAATATTGGGAATATTTTTGCACATTGGGTTTGGTACAACAAAACAGGAAGACAATTAAGTACAGTAGTATATTTTTTAATTTAATTTGTCATAATAAATTTATTTATTACCTACTTAATATTTTCATGTGCATATTTTGGTGGATTTTAGAAGCATACGACCATAGAAGATTAAGACCATATGAAATTCCTTCCGCTTGCGTTACCCTTACTTTTCCTGTCACACGGTGAATATCTAACTTTATCATCTAGCCCAGTGATTCCCAAAGTTGATTTAGCTCCAACCCACCAAAAACTGTCCAATCATGGCAGCTATTTTAGAGAAAAAGTAGACTAAATATCTGTAATGCTCAAGAGTCTCTAGAGACGCCTCGTGAATCTATTTCATACTTTCTTATTGGTTTTGATTGTAAAAAAATGTTTAATACAATTTGATACTCCAAGCAGTGGCGGATCGCCCGTTACGGCAGACTCATTATTCGTTCGCGACCTATAGTTTGGGAAATAATGGTTTAACTTTATCGCCTACAATTACATTATCTTAACAGTACCAGACAAAACATTCTCTCTCACTCAGATAAAACTTCATAGCTTACTTGCATAATGTCAAGGTCACAAAATACTATCGAAAATAACAAAAATATGATATGCAGTGTTACAAAACATTATCGGTAACAAAAGATACCATATCGGTAGCTGTAAATTGCTGATAAAATTAGAAATTTTGGTAAAGTTAGTAAAATGCTAATAAAAATAACTGTTGTGATATTTAAACGGGAGTTGGAAAAAGTAAAAATATACATTAACTATTATGTGACTATTAAATAGAAAACATAATTAAATGCATTCTCATACATAAGTCCACCAAGCTAATCTAAAGAATAGAACATGTTATAATTAAAGAGAAAATATTGATTTTGTAATTCATTTATCATATCCAAAACATAAATGTCAATGAAGAGCAAAGTTTGATATTAAATAATGCGTCGTTCTAGACTCCACCACAAAAGAGTATACGGTATAACCTTTGGCACCAATGAAGAGGTATTCAGACATAGGCCTACATAGGTGCCAAGATGGAATTCATGTTTAAGATTTGACTCGGCATTTTTTTACATACAAGCTGTATTTTATTTGCAAGTCAGTAGTAGTAGTCCCCCCTCCTCTAAGTCCGCCAGTAAGCTTAAATTACATCCCAAGTGTTGTCGTTGAAGTAGAGATACTAAAATAACATTGTTTTCCTACATACATGCTATATTTCTTGTGCTATTCACGGGATATAACTATTTTTAATTTTTAAGGGATACACTATTTTTAAGGGATAGGCCAAAACGGGCTCACCGTTTTGGCCTATCCCTTAACTGGAATGAATCACCTGAGGGCTGGGACAGGACCAAATATCCTGTTTCCAAGTTATCTATAAGTGGGTTTGGTTTTTAATGATTATTTGAGTCAGTATAAATTTAGAAGCACCATTTTACTTGCATATTGATTAAATGGTGTAGGAGTTGTAAAGGGATGAAAAGTAACTTAAAATAGATATTATGACTTGACAGTGAGAAACTTAATGTTTATGTGAAATAAATGTACTCTATTTCAAACCAATCCTAAATAAGAAAAATAACCATGAATAAATCAACTCGGGATTGGTGGATATTAAGAGCTCAGTTAATTTAATAGTAGGGTTGCCAACCAAGTAAAGGCACTTTATTATTTTCTGCATACAAAACATGTTAAGAAATTTGTCTTAATAGAGATTTTTTTTTTTGTATAAAAGGGAACTTTCATCAAAAACCCTTATAGCATTAGTGCTATATTACATAACAGATGTAGGTAAATGAACATATATAAGAGCACTGATAAATTCTACTAGCAAATTATATTTTAATCTGCCGTTGGAAAAAATACTGACCTTCTTTTCACGGTTTTTGTTGGCATCCTCCGATAGATGAAATTATCATGATAATCACACTTTTATGCCTGTTATATTTACAACATTGTTTAAACTAATTATGAATAAACAAATATTTTATGCTCGTTGTCAAGTGACTGCAAACAGCTCATGACGTCATGCCCCTTTTACTCATATCAGAACTTAGAGAATTCATCTTTACACAAACACTAGCTTTCGCCAGCGGCTTCATGCGTGGACCCTAGGGAAATATTGAGTGGGATAAATCCTATTATCTAAGTCAGCTGTATACCAAATTTCATCAAAATCCGTTCATTAGTTTCGACGTGATTCACCTACAAACATCCAAACAAAGAAACTTTCACATTTATGATATTAATAGGATAGATCGAAAATTTTTTCAGAGTCCCGTGACGTCATTGCGACGCCATGAGGGAAGTGGCGTTAGTACAAATAATTTTAAAAATTGAATTTATATTTAGATTTTAACTTATTATATGTATGATATTTTTTAAATCCTTTTTTAATATATGTCATGTACATCTATAAAATAGAATATACAATATTTTAAAAAGTTGTCTACACCCCCATTCCTCCATATTGATATCATTTAACATAAGAGAAACATTGTAGTATTTATATACTAAATATTAGTAAATATAATATAATAATATTAAAATTGTTTTCTTAGAGTAAAATTCTGATAAAATATATACATGGAAATATTAGTTTTCCTTATTTACTCAATTAGTTCAATTTGATTCAGCACACATCAATCAAAACAAGCTTCATCCCTGATAGGCTAACTGTTGGAGTATAATGTTTACATGATTGAGGAACTTAATTCCATTTTCAGTTAGAACCAGACTATAGTTAACAGAAACAGGGTATTATGTGTTTGCTTTGGTGCATGTCTATATTTATTTTTTTATTTATTCATACAAATAAGGTTATTTACACATATTAATAACAAACAGAAAGAGGACTCTGAATATAAAATTTAAGAATATTTTGATTTAAGGCAGATTAGTTAGAGTACTTTATTTTTTCTCTGAATTTCTAATGCAATGTATTATCACATATTAGTAGAAACTCCATAGTATAAAATAAAGTTGCTTACTGTTGTCTGTATGCTGAGTCCTTTTAAAGTACACAACAAATTTCAAGCAGATGAAAACTGCTTAATAAAGGAAACTCACAATATACAGAGTGATTCAAAACGAAGATTTATATGTATAATACAGTAGAAAGATAGTAGTATAAAGATTGTTTATCATAAATTTTTTGTCATACATAAGTCAAAGATTTTAGTTAAACTCTTTTATCACTGTCAAAATAGAAATCTAACCTAAAATTGTTAGTTATATCTCAAATTCTATTCAATTCTGAGTTTAAAACTTAACATCTCAAAACTCAAAACATATAATGTCATGTAATGGAAACATGAGCCATAATGTTATCTTATCTATTTAACTCATTTACTCTAAATCAATTCACTTTTATTACCATATTTTAAACAAATAAAAAGTGCTCCATTATAATTGAAAATTATAAAGCAAGCCTTACCCTATGAGTGTTTGAAATAATTTCTCATTAAAGAAAACATAATGATTTACCTATAGCCTTCAAAAAGATTGTTTACATTTTTAAGACCCCTATTTCCAAGGGTCAAAATTATCAATTATGTATTGAACATAAATACCAACAAATTGTTTAAATAATAGCAATGACTTTATGAAATAATTATGTAGTAGCTACTTTTACTATATTATTTTTCTTATATTATGTTTCATATTTTCTAACAAGAGTTAATTAATAAGTTATTTAACTTAATAACATTTAACAAGATTATGTGTATAGAATCGTTATAAAAACATTAATTGAACGTCATAATGCCTTCTTAAACTTAACGAACTAGGCATCAATCATGTTTTGCCTTGAAAATGGGAGTGGCTCTTTCCAAAAAAAAAAAAATTATACGTCTTTTACCTAGATATAATTACGGTCAATTTCTAACAGAATAGTTTCGGTAACTATTGGGTGTATGGTGTATATGATACAATGTTTATATTTATCTCATACTCAGCAGGAGGTAACACTAGCAACAAGTGGCAAGGATAAGTGAGAAGATAAAATCCACTCCTATTTCTTTTAACATAGTTTATATAAACGAAACTCACCGACAGCGTAACAGTCTTCATTTTCTAATTTCTCCCAAACTGTCATGTTGTCGATAACACAATAATTTTATTAAATCAATCGCGAATCACACGAACTTCGTCATTTTTATCGAACTAAAACAATGACAATGACAGCAACGACAGCTAAAGATCATAGAGTAGGGATATACAATACAAGTATTTACTCGATACTATTTTTCGTTACCGAATACTTATGGCACAGATATTGTAGAACCTCAGATGAGTAGTATCGAGAAGTATTTTTTTATATTACTACTTGGTCGTTAATGAGGAATTAAAAAAAATAAAGAAACTAATAAAATTTATGTCACTAGATGGCAGCACAAATTGTAGGATCTAAATGTCAATTCATGACGTTAAACCAAAGAGAATAGAATTGTTAGTGTTGTATGGATCTGATAACTCGGATTAATATAAGTTGAAATTCAATGAGGAAGTATTTAAATAAAATAAAGATAGCATTTAAAAAGCACCTCACTAGACGGCGACTCTAGCAAAAGTTGATTTTTGCAGGAAACGAATGGACGAAAGATAGTCATTTCCTTTCATTTTAACTAACAAATTAAAAAGCTGAAATTTGCAAAGTTCAAAACTTAGATATCAATTCATATAAGAAAAAGTACAAATAGAACATGAGTTGTTTAGTGACTTTTGAAAATTAATTTACTTTTATACATAAAAGAAAACCGGAAGGGTTGTCATGGAGAAATCAAGAAAGCACCGTAGCGACATCTAGTTTGATTTTGGGAACGATTTTTTTTTTAAATACTTCCTCATTAGTTCGAGTAACGCAAACGCAACTCGATTAATACGAAGTAGGTAATCTTTGAATACATTTCTTTTTTATTTGGAATTAATGGCTACTAAGATAATGGAAGTGAGCAAAAAGAAGGTTTTTTAAAAGTTATGGAAATCAATTAAATTAATCCTGTGAAATTATTAAAAGTGGCATTTACCTATGGTATACAATAATATTACCGTAAAATAGTTTTTATGAATAAAATACTTATGTCATAGTAGGTCTAGGAATTTTTCATTATAATATTTAACAAAAGTTCTAAAAACAATAACAACTAAGTAAGTTAGTTTTATTGCTATTAGTTGTTTGTTGAACTTACAACAACAAAACTACATCAAGTGTCAATAATATTTTTATATTATGAATAGTGAGAGAATGAATAGAGTTTATTAATCAGTAAAAAAAAGTCATAAAACCGATAATTATAATAAAAAATCCATTTATTGTCTATACAGCGTGTTTGGTAATACCTGTATAATCCCGAATATGGAACATACGGTATGATGAATTGAACCCAGAAAAATGATCACTACATAAGTCTGAAATCCAGCACATGACCTAGATATTTAGCTTTTTTCTTCGAAGTAAAACTGTACGCTGACAACCCTAAAAACAGGTGTTGTGTTATATTTGGTCATCGACGCCATGTGCCGAACTAGTTTAAAAAATAACAGAAGTTAAATAAATCTAAAGATAAATTCCTAGAATAAAATTATATCCGAGAGTAATTTAGTATTTCAAAAACAAAGAAAAAGTTAGTAGTAAATGACTTTTAACCATAAAAGTACACCAATCTTGTGATTAACGGTGTTTCAAAAACTATTATTAAGAAAACTTCTCTAATAATACAGTCAAAATAAACAAAGAAATTGCATTGAAGTTAGATATCTGCATTATTGCTCACATTAGTCTATGCAAGAAGGAGCGAAAGTGACATAAAATCGACGACGATGTGTATTGAGAAACTCGGGTTTCTGATGTGTCAGTAATGTTCTGTAGATTAATTGCTTTGATGTTTTGTTCTTTTTTTCATAAAGCAGTGTTATTTTCACGAAACAATAAAATACGGACTTATACAATGACATTAATAATCTTAATATCTCGCTTATTCTTAGTTTAAATGATAATTAAATAAAGGTTAGTTGTAATGGAAAGGTCTAATAATAAATAATATTTCTTTTCTTTTCTAATTTAATCAATAATTTTTATGCCTTATAATTTTGTTAATGACTTGGTCTTAAATTAGGTTACTACTTTTAATATTATGGCCTTTTTTTCTTTTGTAACCGTGAAAAGCGTAAATAAAATTGTAATAATAAGTAAACAGCCTAATTATCAATTTCGTCAGTAAAAAAAATAGTATAATATGTTACATTGAAATTTCTTTGTTTAATGAAATAATAAAATAACGACTTTTTGTTAGGTAGGTTACCCAACACAGAATTTGATGACGCGGAATCCTAAATCGGTGCACTTTTGATTTAGGTACCTACATTGGTGTTCGAGTTGCAATAATTACCTATGTAGTTTTGATCATCGCTTCAGTCGTGTCCGAGACTTTCATCGGCGTACTTGTGAGTTTTCAGAATTTAGAAGGTCATCTTACGTTTTCGTTCTTTCGGGACTTTTGGTTTGTTTTTCATACTCGTTCTGTTTACCTGTGTGTTGTGTTTGTGTGCGGTCAGTGCAATGAGTTCGTACTCAAATGCCTAATATTACGAGATGATAATGTGTGTTGGTGCTTGTGACGGTAATCTTGCTGCGGCTCGGCGGTTTTATGACGAGCGCCACGTGTCAGGAAGATCTGAAAACCCTCGACGTCTTCCTTCTTACCGGTGCTTCGCGGCACTTGTGAATCGGTTACATACAACTGGTTCATTTCATAGTTTGATACAGGAAGGCCGGCCGAACACCTATTCCATAGAGACAGAGGATATGATTTTACGTCGAGAGTAACACGGTCTGTGTCGAATCGAATAGAGATATGTGTTTTATGCGGTGGCCGGCATATCGAGACCTTGGACTGATAAAGTGGAGGTGAAGTGTAGGTAATGTTGACAAGTGAGAGCTGAAAGAGTGATTAGAACGCTACCTCTAGTATATGTATGTACCTGTTTAATCTTAAATAGTTTTAATTACAAGTAAACTCATACGCAGTCGAGTGCGCGCGTCGGCGACATCAAAGTGTATTCTAGGAAACGAGAGAGAGTGAGAGGTAATGAGAGAGAGAGAGAGAGAGAGAGAGTACGCCGGGACGGCACGTGTAAGCTTTCAGGGTTGTAGCATATTAATTCAAAACAAATTGTTCACATCATCACCAGCCCTTTTACGTCCCCACTGCAGGGGCTCAGGCCTTCCTTATGGATGGTTAAGGAGGATGGGCCATGACCCTCCACGCTGGCCCAATGCGGATTGGAGGGTATTAACGACTGCAAATGCAGCCGGGACCAACGACATATTTGTATGAAAAAACTCAATTTACGTGAAATTGTTTTTTGACATATTAATTATGTTCTTTGTGCTAAGTTGTATGGCCATGTTTCGGAATTATACATGTATTTCTAAACATCCTGTATTCTTACCCGATATATATCAAAATTACTAGGTATTCGTACAAAATAATATGACTTCTGGCTAAAATGACCTTTGTGCAAAGTGTAACGTGCAAATAACTTGTGCTTTCGAAATTAAGACATTAAAAAACTATGATCAGTTATTCAATCTTATATTCATAATAATTAAGCTTTATATATTATAGATAATTAAATCATCTTAATAAACATTCAGCAATCAACAAGAAAAGTCCGTTCTAACCGAACAGCAAGGTTATATATAACTTTAAAGTTCAAAATCACAAAGAAATGTACAGTAATTACACTATTGCTACTGATCGATGTCGATGGCGGACGTCGAGCCATGTGTTAAGTTAATTCGTAGGGGAAGTTTGGCACCATTCGTACACGGGGAACCTTCATACAGTCACTACTACATCTTGTAGAAAAGTCTATTTATTACGACTTTGTGTCAGTGGATAGGCGCCGGCGACTGCCAGTTGTCCACGAATTTAGCCACACATGCAGCCACTGCGAGCGAAACTAGAGAACTTAAAGTGTTTTGGCATGCTCTTGTAAATACTTTGTTAATGTTTTTGAATCTTCCGTACTTTAATTACACGTCAAATTTTACTGGATTATTGCTTAATCGTAAGTGAATACGATTAAGATAATAATAATATATCTATTATGTGTATTTTTCTACGTGGGTTATGTGTTAGAATAAATAATTTTATTCTTGATCTTCGGGGCACGTTCGTACATTTCCAGCAAGGGCACATTCGTACGCGTATGTATGTACCCCCTAACCCCCTGTGTGCTAACAATTTTTATTATTATATCAGAAAATTTAGAAAAAATTATCGGAATTTTAAGAAGAAAAGGCAGATACGTTCCCAATATCCATTAAATGAGTTTTTTTTGCGTCTGTAAAATGTATTTTTATATAGTAAAAGACAAATAGTTTTACTGAAAAGACTAATCAATTGAAAAAGTTCAAAAACACATTTCTGAATCACGATATTGGAAGTCACAACACTATCAAATGATTATGATAAAGTTTTTAAATATAAATGTTTGCAAAATTGTAATGAAACTGGCTTCGCTGATATAGAATGGATGCACGGTTTTCGTAAAAAAGATAGTTAGACTCTAAACGACTTATAGGCATATGTCGTTTTGTTTATTACATCATTGATAATTAATTTTGAGATCAATGAAAACAATTTTTTTTTTAATTAATTTGTTATTTTACTTAATATGAAGTTACCACACTGTCTGAATGTTCCCCGGCCCATGTACGATTGTACCCCGTAATAGGGGTAGATTCGGACATTCATAAGCTGTTAGTAAAATTCAATCCTTTGATATATTATACAAGATATCCGCTTTCAACTTTTTAAATAAGGAGCAGAAAGTACGCTTTATGTTTTAATAAGTAATTGTGTAATTTATCTTTGATTATCAATATTTTAAAAATCATTGACTAAAAAGTGTACGAATGTGTTTTTTTTCTTACAATAATATTGTTAATAATAGATTGACTATCTACACAACCTACTCTAAAAATCAGTTTTATTGAAATATATTAGTTACTAAGTACCTAGAGTTGTCATGCTCTCTTAAAAATCTCTGGGGTGAGGTCCTGTGCGTTAGGTCGTTACGTTTCCTCAAATATAGTATAGTTGAAATTAAAAAAGCAGCCCTTGCTGAATTTCTTGCCGATTCTTGTCAGTACAAGGGAGATCTTAGTTATGCGAAACATTGGCAAAGTTTTCGACTTTCACAAGTACTATGTAACAGCCTAGACTGAATTTATTTTGATGTTTATATTAATATCATTCGTTTTGTGGATGCATAATGACACATACAAATACAAGCTGAATTCTGCGCTCCGCTTTTTGTTCTTCATTCTAAATCTGAATACGGATGAAAGTTACGAGTAACCAATAAGTTAACTCATCACTAATGTTGACGTATTAACCAAACATCGTCCCTTTATACGTAACATAATAAACAACTTAAACTTACGATTATAATTAATTTGAAAGTTAAATATTATAAGAAACACAAAACGATGTCATATTTATTATATGACATCGTTTTGTGTTTCTTATAATATATAACGATGTGTTATTTTCGATACTCAATTAACTTTTATTACATCAGAAACAAAATTTGAATGAATATCATAAACAAAACCCAAACATCACGAGTGACATCTAGTATGATTTCAGGAACTAATTTTTAATTTTTAAATACTTCCTCATTGCGCAATAGTACAGTGACTAAAATCTGTCTCATGAAAAGTCGCACAGACATGGTGCCATTGACGTATGTCGAAGAGTTCTCTACTATAGATAAACTCTACTAGGATTGGGCAAAAATTATCGATATATCAAAATATCGATATTTTTTCTCAAAATATAGATATAAATCAGCGAAATTTTTTTTCCCGCGATATATCGGCTTTCGATAATTATTTTCAGATATCAAATTCGTTTCATAATCGATATATTTTTTAAATTTCTGCTATCTGCTCATACGTCGCATCACGTATTTCTTAAATTTAAAAAAAGATGTAGGCAGTAGGCTGTATTAGCTTATTAATTATAGTCTATATCCTGCTTGTCTTTTTTTTTCTTTATGACAATGCAAAAATACGGATCTTATATTTTTCTCTTATATGACTGACGGACTAAATAGATTTTTTTTTTCACCCAGTCGTCATCCTTATTCAGATATCAAATCTGACAATATCATATTTCATAGAAGCATTTATGAAAAACTGTGAACCTATGTCACCGAAGAATCTGTGCAATGCGTTGCGTGTCATGTAGCCGGTGCATGCTGCGGTAGTCTTGACACGTGTCATCGAAGTCATCTGATTTGGATCGGAATCGGACGAAATAGGAACGATATGTAACATGTCCCAGAACAGATTAATAATTATCGATTATAATGTGAGATCTCGATTTATTTGTGTTTGTGATCATGCAAGATGACTTAAATATTATACGACGGGGCGTTTTATCTTCTCTTTAGAGTATGTAGAGATTATAAAAGTAGCTATGAATACTTTTAATTTAATACCGAGTAGGTGTCGCTACCATGTGATAGATACCACATGACCGATACGCAATCAGGTAAAAATATCGATATCTTTGAAAGACTATAACGACTATTCCTTTTTTGTATTTTTTTCCATAAGGTAAGGCAAACGGAACTTAGTCTATACAGTATACAGTCATCGTCTGTTGTTTAATGACTGTTTTCTTCAAAATTACATAGGAGAAAATAGGTTGTAGCTACCTTTTTAAATAATAAAACTCAACCATATGAAATATAATAAGCCAGTAGGGCTTGCCTGTATTCTAGTAGTAGGTAAATCTAAATCAAATCATTCAACTGTAAACATATTTTTTTACAATATTAAAATTTTTGAATCAAAGAAATAGCTGTTGTCATTTTAGATTATTAGAAATCGTATATAATATATACATAATGCAACAAAAATAACAGCACTAGTTTGCACCACAAAAGGATATATTTCAATTAATAATCATATATCCTAAATTGATTAAGACACACAGACTTTTACTCATGGGGTAAACTAACCCATGTAAGGAGCGTGGTTTTATTTCAAGTATTATAAAATACCAAATGGAGTTTAGGATAAGTATGCGGTCTGGCTGATGTGAGACGAACTAAAAGCAGTTCCGTGCAGTGGTGCGCAATGCCCGATGACCGTTTACAACAGAAAAATTCGCGGGCACTTGTTCAAATGACAGCTCTATAAGTATTTCTCATCTTTTTACTAAACTAATTTTGGTATCCATTCCCGATAGATGGAATCGTATCGAAACGAATAGGAAGAATGGGCCACATGAGTGGGTCATTTGCCACACGGGTCCTGTACGCGTAACATGACGAACTCGAGAAAGGCCTTGTCTACACTCATTTGTCAATTTCTCGAGTCGAGAGTGAGATATCGTATGGGCGCACCCGAGAAAAGTGACAGTTGAGTGTAGACAAAACGTTCTCGAGTTCGTCATGCTACGCGTGCTGGGTGGATTAGTGGGTGCCAACGACACTATCGGCATAACGTGACTTTCGAAGCATGGAGGACTGTCCAGATAAAAATTTTTTGGTCATGCATTCTATGAGAAGTCTTTGCGAGAGTAGCTTGCCTTCTGCATCGCAAATCCTCTCTTTTTGATAAATTCTAGTTTTCTTGAGCTAAAAAAATAATTTGTGTTTTATTTTACATACCTAGGAGTACGAGTTTCAAAAATAATCATTTATCTAAGAAAAAGTAGGGAAGGTACATATAGGTATTAAAATCAAGGATAAAACTGAGTTCCGTATAGTAGATATTTCAATATAAATTCAATCTACTTTCAATGGCCATGTCTCTTTAAGTGTGCTTTTAGTCTAAACTAAACCATTCTATCATGAATTCACATTTGAAATAGCACAAGAGGAGAATTCCATTTCAAACAGTGTCTATCCAAATAGGTATGGCAAAATTACGTTTAGCACATTTGCTCCGAATGTAATGTCAGGATTAAAATAGTGAGTTTAATAATATTAATGCTTGAGGTTACGGTGGTCCAGCTTCTACATTCTTCAAAGGAGAATGGGCAAAAATCGGCTAAAATTATGTAAATTGCGCACTACGCATTTATTTATCAAAAATCTTCTCTGTAATTATAATTTATTCTATATAAATACTATTATAAAATTATGCGGCATTTAAAATTGACCGTATTAAAACAATTGCTAAACTGACCAATTTAGACTCATGATATGGCCTTGGATAAATGTCAACCATGCAACAATAGACTCGATTAGGATGATCGCCTTATCGATTATAGAAAAATAAGGGATTAATCAATGTATCGCAAAATCTAAGATAAGACTTCCTTCGGTTTGCTTTTGAGCATGAATATAGGTATGTACGCTATTTCATAGTAAATTAAGAGAAAAATTAATTGAATCTTAATATGGCGCGTACAAACTGAACCAACGATTGGCCGTTAACATTCATCACTAATCCCAAAGAATAGGCTTTGTTTATTCGTGTAGGCATAAGGATAAGTTTTAACGGAGGAAGAAACATGCGTGTTTAAGCGGTGTTATACATAAATATATCAAAATGTTTGGTGTTATACATAAATATGATTCCATTAGATAAATACCCAAATATCTTAAATTAAGATTTCTAGTGACATGCGTTATAATATTTTCTTCAGTGGTGAATATATACCTACCTACTAAAATATAACTACGACTACCTTCTTATTAATCGACTTGACATGCGAACTTCCTACCACTACTTTTACAATACGAGGGTCAAACTGAAAGTTCTTAGAACTGGCCACTTATAAACAATATAATAAAAAAATAATTCTAAAATTTGAAAATATAACTCTTTGCCAATATTACTGAGTATATATTTCATTCATTTGTCATTTGTTTTACGATTTGGCGGCAAATTGAAAATTGTCTGTGTCACGTCATCATGAATTTAACACGAGAAAATTTTCGTGCAATGATTTTTTATGACTTTCGATGTCATTTAAGTCAACAAGAAAGTTATGATAGACTACGATTGGCCTTTCACGATGAAGCCCCATCTCGTGCGACTGTTTACAACTGGTTTAATGAGTTTAAACGTGGTCGCACTAATCTCACTGATGATTTACGTGAGGGACGGCCTTCTACGGCGACGACTGAAGATAACATCTGTGTTGTGCGGCGTATGATAGAGACTGACAAAAGAGTGACCTATCAACAGATTCGGACAAGCTTAGGCATCGGTATGAGTCAAGTGCACAAAATCCTCCACGAACATTTAGCGGTCAGGAAGCTTTGCGCCCGGTGGATACCTCATAATTTGACTGAGGCTCAAAAACTCCATCGTGTGGATTTGTGTCGTAAAATGATTGAAAGATTTAACGGAGGTGACTCAAATGCTGTGTTCGACATACTAACAGGTGACGAAAGCTGGATTTACTGTTATGATCCTAAAACCAAAAGACAATCTGCTCAGTGGGTGTTTCCTTTCGAGGAGTTGCCAACTAAAGTGAAGAGAGATCGAAGTGCGGGAAAAAAAATGGTGGCCTCGTTCTTTGGAAGGATAGGTCATTTTGCAACAATTGTGTTAGAGGATCAAAAAACAGTTTCTGCAGAATGGTACACTACCAATTGTTTGCCACTTGTCTTGGAAAAAGTTCGAGAGAAACGACCTCGCAGTAGGATCCTCCTTCACCACGACAACGCCTCGTCGCACACCGCCAAGCGAACGATCGACTATTTGGCGACATCAAACGTTGAATTACTGGGTCACCCGCCGTATAGCCCCGACCTCGCGCCTTGTGATTTTTATTTATTTCCAAAAATTAAAGAAAAACTTAAAGGAAAGCGGTTTATGAATGCTGAAGAAGCGGTGGCTGCGTATCGCGATGCCATTGAAGAGACCCCTAAGGACGAGTGGGCAAAGTGCTTTTCCCAGTGGTTCCATCGCATGCAGCGGTGTATTGACGTGAATGGACAATATTTTGAAAAGATATAATAAAACTAATAACTGGCTAATGTAATCAGTTTTTGATTTTCTAAGAACTTTTAGTTTGACCCTCGTATGAAGTATTTTACCTTTGATAATGCTAATTAGGTACTATATTAGTCAAAGACTAGTTTTTAATCGGCCCAGTCGTTTTAGAGTTTATCTTTTACAATAAAAAATTCAATCTTTCCTTTTTGTAATATACGTATAGATATATACTTTTTCGCAATTAAATATTTATATTCGTTAGTCATCGATTGTTTGAAAAACATTATTCATTTTATTGCTCTTATATACGTAGATATTATAACGACATAACCTCAAAATCTCTGTTAAATATTCAGATATTCTCAAACTCCGGCATAATTTTAAAATGGTTTATTTTTTCTACTCATTCTAGAAATAATTCTCTATCGTTTACCATTGGTTCCAACAATGTGCACGGTTACGCAAAAATAGCCGAACTCGTAAATTGCCCATTCTCCTTTTATTTCACAATTGAGTCATTGTAAGTTTAGTAGAATATTAATAACGTTACTTCTTAAAGTCACTCGTTTGTTAAATAATTGATTTTGTAGTGTGACATGTTCTTTGTAAATGTCGTTAGGAACTTCTTTTATAGCTGGTGAGTTTCTTTGCTTGTTATTCTTATTGGCCAAAAGACGAGATACATATATAGACAAACGAGTGGTAGGAAAAAATGGTTGAAGATTAAAAAGTATTTTAAATAACCTAACTTTGAATAAAGATAATTTGACTTTTTGACAATGGTAATATTGACACTGACTCAGCACATCATTAGTACCAATAACAGGTAGATATTTTTTTATTATCCTTTCGATAGAAATGAATCTCGAAAGCTGTAGGCCCACCCAAAATTATCTATCGGATGATTTTTTTCCTACGTAGCTTTCTTAAATCTAAAATTAAAACAAGAGAACTGACAAAACCCACTGTTTCAGAATTGAGAATTTCAAATTAAGAACGTTTCAAACTGTACTTAAACGTCAAGCAGTTTTCTGTTTCTGATTAAATTTTTTTTCAAAACATAATCATATTTAATTTTTTAGCGCCGGGCACGTTTTTATGTGGTGGTATTCAAACCAATAAAACGACATAAAGTTCAATAACGGTTTGTACTGTCTGGCGATCACAGAAAACATAAAATACAAACAAGAAAGTTATAAAACAAAACGTAACCCTAATCTAATTAATTATAAACTAAATTAAACAAATACGTTTGAACGGTGGACCGCGCGTGCTGTCGCGACAGCAAGGGGAGCGCGGGAAACTACTTATTACCTGCGAGGTGCCTCGTTTGATTTCCTCATTTCGACAAAATGAGGGAGTACTCGTTTTTCAATTTTGAACCAACTCATTAAGCTCCTCACTTTTTGAGTGAGGAGCTAAGTAGCGAGTTATTTCGAATGAAAAGGCGACTCGATACTTACTCAATATATTCAAGATTGAGGGAATGGGTTAAGTTTTATGAGTTTTATGGAACTATTCAGGTTTGTTTATGTGTTTCTTCGCAAATACGTATTTAAAATTTTATAGATAAATGATATTAATCAGTCTAAGTAAAAATCAAAGTTAATAAAAATGTATCGGTTTCATTTAGAAATATATTTATATGATTCGAAATATAAATTATTGATCGATTTTAAAAATGGAACATTTGACACTATTGCAAATAAGTTGCGTGTTGTGGTCATTCTGTTAAATAATAATCTAATAAAGTTTATTTCTTAGAATCTAAAGACAAAATATGTTTTGTTTAGCATTACCGACTCCCTCCCTCATTTTGTACCAAACGGCACTTTGCGCGCGCCTCGCTACGTACTCATTCACTGCTACTATAACATTACCTATCCTCACCTCAAATGAGGGGTAACTCACGAGCCCCTCACGAGGGAAAATGAGGTACTCACTCATCCTCATTAAATAGAGCTACACACAACGCTACTTATTACGCGTGCGCGCAGTAGTGGGCTCGCCGACAGACTCAGTATTCGAGCGTCGAATTCGTCGAGCATTCGTTAGCGCACGGGCGAGTCCAGCTAGGGATCGCGGTAGCGTTGAGGTTTACGTTGGCGAGACAATCGCTGGGGCAAATAACGTTTTGTTACAATTTTAAGTATTTGAATGACTAGCGTGCTAAGCGCATGCTTTTAAGAACGTACAAGAAAGAAAAACTTGTTTGACAGTCCTCAAACAGTTCCTCAGTCAGCCGAAAATTAAGCGTGCAATTGTGGCTACATAATATACTCTCAACATCAAAATTTTGGGTAAAAAATAACTTTATTTAGTGACGATATCAACTTGTCTACTGTATCTACAAATTCTTGACGACGAAAATAAATGCGTTGTAAATAGGTGTATTTCATATTTGTAAAATTTTTACTTAATTGTTATGACAGTGAGGAGCTCGATCGAAAGCCTGCGACAAGCAGGAAATTGTGAAATGAGGAATATTACTAGGAGAGCATGACTCTGGCAGCGGGAACGAGAGGAGTCCAGACCGGCTCTCCTTGCGGATACCGGGTTCTTCCTATCAGTGTGAGATGAACCGCAGCGGGTTTACCAGGTAGGCCTTCCACACCAACCAAGGGTGGAAGAAGAGCCCTGGTTTGCGGCTTGAGGTGCATTTCCCCTGCGTTAGCAAAAAAAAAATGACCATGATCTGTGCATGCAAGTATGACCTCTTACTCTTTAGTGTAGAGTCGAAAATCGTATACTTTATAAAAATACAGGTGGATTAAGTATTTAGAAATATATAACAAGTACGACCTAGTATTGAAAAGAAGATGGATCTATTCAAGTAAATACGGCTCACCTCTATCCGCGATACGGTTTTGCAGAAGAACAATCACTTGGACCCGTTACATCTGTCAAATTTCAATCTCAGTCGTTCGGGTTTTTTGAAAAATGATCTGATATCTGTAAATTAAAAATAACAGCATCTAGCTATATAAATTACACTTATTTCCAACGTTAACTTTGACTTTTATTCACTTGCTTGACTTTCTTGATCGCTTCCAATTTGAAACTCCCTCGAAATACTTTTATACCAAATCCCACCACCTAGAGTATAAATCTAGCAGTTTCTAGTATATTCTTGAGCTCAATTTTAAACTATAGAAAATGCTAGACACAACCAGAAAATTTTACGTAATGTGGCTACTTGCTGTTAATTCAGCTACTCGCTCCTAGATGAAGTATAATGTTGCGCTTCTGTTGATTTAGTATCGATATGCCGTGCTGTTATTTATTTCGTCAGACAAATGACTGATATATTAAAATAGAGATTATCATAGCCTTACATATATTTTACTCTGTTCTTGCTACTGTTAATGTTCTGAGCAACTATTTTCAGACCAAAGATGTCTCAGGCTTGTGACTTCACTGACACACACACAAAAATTCTAACCTTTGAAACATCTAGAAACTAATTTAAATTTGGGAGGAGATTGAACAGTTTGCAAAGAAACATGACATTTCTATGGAACCTGTATCAAAAAGGAGACGACATGAAAAGGATTTCCATATTGAGATAACAGTTGGAAATAGTAATATCTTAGATTTTCCGATAGATAGTCAGCCCCGTGAATATTGGAAAATAAGTATTTATAACAGACAGGTATTTGGCAACATCACTGCCAACTTCAAACGGTCATTTGAAAAATATCCCATTAGCGAATGCGGTAGATGCTTTCCTGAAGCTTGATATGGAGAATGCAGATGATTTTATAAAAAATTATAAAGATGTTTTAAATACCGATGAAGAGGCGTTGAATACCATGGTAACGATAGTGAATAACATGTTTATATAAAAAAAAAAAGATGTAAACGCAGAAACCGTAAAAAAAAAATTATAAATAAGGAATATTACCCAAATTTATAGGTATAAACTACTTCAAGCAGCACTAACGCTCCCCGTAAGTTCCACCAGTTGCGAAAATAGTTTTTCTGCAGTGAGGCGAATAAAAACCTGGCTGAGGACAACTATGCTCCAAAATGGTTTCTCTCATCTATCTTTAGTAATTATAGAAAACGAAGTGATGAAAAATACAATAACACCAGAGGCCGTTTTCAACCGGTTTAGCGAAAAACACAGAAAATGTAGAATTGTTTGAATACCTGATTTTCTTGTTTTAATATCTTATTTTCTTATTTCAAGGCATGGAGGGGACAAAGTTACATATTTTTGAGCAACCAAAAATATGTAACTTTGTCCACTCCATGCCTCCATGTTTTTTGGTTTCTATAAATAAATAAATAACATTATACCTAATAATAATAAACTATCTATTTGATTTACCTTGTTGTTGGTAATTTAAGGTAAGAGCGAAGCTCATGTCGGTGTATACCTAGCTATATTAACGACTTCAACTACATAGTCTTAGTCACGTAATAAAGGAATATATAGAATATAGTATATATTATTTATATTCGTAGTTATATTATTTATGTCGTATTCAGAAGAATTGGATGATTTTCAGTCATGCGATAGTACGGATTCATCATTTCACTCTACAGATAGTCTGCAGGATGTGTTCGTTACTTTGGGCGATAAGCTCAATAATGTATTTAGTACTGTGACAAAAATTTTAACATTCGCCATATAATGCTCAAAGCGTCCCCAGCCATCATACGGAGCTGCGTAATGACTTTTCTTCTAATACTATCCATGCTGTTCTTGTATCTGAAAGTTGGTTTAGGCCGGGTCACAACTCTTATACGTATGCCTTGCCTGGATACGAACTCTTGCGTAATGACAAGCTGACAAAATGGGGTGGTAGCGTTGCCATTTATCTGCGCACTGGTATTCAATATCAAATTCTTTCTACTTCGGATGAGTTTGATAATGGTATCGAATTTCTCTTTCTTGAGATTTCAATATCTGGCTGTAAGGTAGTTGTTGGAGTCGTATATTGCCCACTTGCTGTCGATAATATTTCTTCTCTTGTTTCCGTGTTCGATGAACTTGCAGTTACACATATCACATCATAAAGGGTGATTTCAACACTGATCTTTTGAAAGATAATCTTTCCTCTCATTCTTTTCGATTAGTTGTCGAGTCCTACAATTTCTCTTTTCTCGAGTTGCATCTGCTGTCGACTGGTCTGATGTTCTCTCTGCATGTGATACTGGGGAAAAAGTGAAAGCCTTCAATAATATTTTATTGGATTTTAATGACAGGCACCAATACGTGTAGTTAAGATTAAAAAACCACCAGCCCCATGGATTACTCCTTTGGTGCGTTTGGCGATGAGGATATGTGATAGAGCTTTGCACAAGTTTAAGAGATATAGAACGGACGATAATTGGGTCTATTTCAAATCTGTGCGAAACCGCTGTAAAGAGCTGCCAAACGCCGTTATTACCATGATATCATCATTCAGTCATCTCCAGCTGATGCTTGGAAGTTCCTTAGATTTCTTGGTTTAATTAAGTTAATCTCCCTCAATTTTTATATTTCTGTATGATTGTTGATATCAGTGATAATAGGTGTTTATTATGTAAGTGTGTGATACTTTTAATTTGTAGAATACTTATATCTATGATATGATGTAGAATAGATAGTAAAATTGTATTACGACTTGCCTAAGTTGCGAAATGTAATAAAGTGTAAATAAAGGATTGAATTGAATTAAATTGGATCAATATCAATCAGGTTTTAGACGCGGTCATTGTACCACTACAGCATTGTTAAAAGTGGCCGAGGACTTGCGCGCTGACATGGAAATGTCACGTTTAACAGTGTTAATTCTCATTGATTTCTCTAACGCTTTCAATGTTGTTGATCATGATATTCTCCTGGCAATACTATTACATTTGCGAGTCTTATCTCCTTAAAATATATTGGGTTCTCGTCTTATCTTCTGGAACATCAGCAGGCAGTACATTCTAAATATGGATTGTCTGATTGGTGCATCTTACCTGCAGGCGTTCTTCAAGGCGGCATTTTGTCTCCCCTACTCTTTTTGATATTCATTAATTCAATTTCCTTTATTCTTGACAAATCTTATCATTTGTATGCAGATGACCTGCAAATTTACGCACAAAGGGAGATAAACAACCTGGATGAAGCTATTTGATCGATAAATGTAGATCTGCAAAAGATCTCTGACTGGTCTAATATTTGGAATTCGGGTCAACCCTAACAAGTGCCAGGGTATCATAGTGGGTAGTACGCGATTTTTAGCGAGGGTTTTATAAAGTTTGCCCCTTACGTTGTCGATCTGGCTATTTGCATTGACATCTCACTGAACTGGAGGACGCAGATTGACTCTGTCTATGGTAAAGTTATTGGCATACTTAGTTTTTTTTATCAATTCAAAAATTTGCTTCCCATCTCCACTAAAATCCTCCTAGTCCAATCAATAATCTTTCCTATCATTGATTATGCTGATGTGTGTTATGTTGACATCACGCAGGAACTTCTAAACAAACTGGATCGTTTATTTTCTGCATTCGTAAATATGATCATGTCTCTGCCTTAAGGAAAAAGTTGAAATGGCTAACAATTCACCAGCATAGGGATCTGATGATCCTCTCCACTCTCTATTCTATACTTAAAGATCCGTGTGCGTCTGGATATTTAAAATGTAAATTTCAGTATCTAGATGCATTTCACAGCCGTAATCTTCGTTCAGACAGCAAACAAACTCTCACTTTTCCTTCTCTCCGGACAAGTTTCATTTCCAAATCATTTTCGCTTCAAGCTATACGACTCTGGAATGTACTGCCTTCCCCTAGACAAGCTGCTCCAAATAAACTTGCCTTGTGCGAACACCTATTGAATTCTTCTGTGGTTAAATTGTTTATGTAAGTATATATTTTTATATGTTTATATACTGTACAACTAGGATAGTAGCGGTGCTAAGCGATTCGAGATCCGCCCTACAGTCGCTGCAAGATCCAGACTCCTCGCACCCGATCACGAAGGCGATCCAAGGTAACCTGGTCCAACTTAGGGAACTTGGTTGCAAGGTCTCCCTATTTTGGATCAGGGCCCACGTTGGCGTGGTCGGGAACGAGAGAGCGGACGAGCTGGCGAAGGGGGCGGCTCTCGGATTGAAATGCAAATCGCATTATGACGGGTGTCCCATCTCCTTCGTCAAAAGGCATTTACGCAATTTGACGAAGGTAGAGTGGGACAACCGTTATAAGAGCGAAAGCACTGCTGCCACGACGAAGGTCTTTTTCCCAAGCGGGGAAAAGGCCTTCGGCGTCGTAAGAAAGATGAAGAATGATAGATGGGCTGTACAACTGCTAACGGGGCATGGAGGGTTTAGGTCTTAACTCCATGATTTTAAATGCAAGGATACCCCATACTGCGAATGCGACCCTCAAACGAAACAGGATGTTTTCCACGTCATTTTAGAATGCTCCATCTATGGAAACATTAGGCACACTCTACAAAGCAACATAGAAACAAAACTTAGCAAAACAAATTTAGAAATAATAATGGTAAACAAAGACGAAAGAGATGTATTTATCAAATATGCATGTGAAATGATTAAAAATGTTAATGCTAGAAATAAAGATTAAGATAAGGACAAGTAAACAAGAAAACTGTGATATTAGTAAGTAAGTAAAATAATCTGTCACCGTAAACAATGTACACTAGAATTAATAAGATAAAAATGTAAATAAATTAGAAATAACATACAAAGAAATATATAAACGATGTAAATAAGAGTAAGAAATTAATATTAAGACAAACTGTAAAGCATAAAAATGAACTATGTATTAAAAATAAAAAAAAGTATTTAAAAGAGGGAAAAAGAGCGATCCCCAACAGGCTGAATAACCTGTACAAAGAAAAAGAAAGAAAAAAGAAAAACAAATTAAAAAAGATAAAACAGCCGACCTGCTAAACAATGGGAGAAACCTGTGAAAAAAAAAAAAAAAACTAGGAGAGTTAATAATAAACAATTCTTGTTATGTCTTATCTTCTTTAATAAACTTTTCGGTTACAAACAATTATCCCAAGTCCTCACTCCAGTCCCCAGACTAATTATCTCCGCCAGCCGCTGTCAACATCACAGACTATCACAACATCCCCCTTATTAAGATTTCAAAATAAAAATACAATCAACAAAACTTAATCACAAACATAATCAGATAACAATTAAACTTAATCACAAACATAATCAGATAACCATTTAGGTGTTTTCCTATTTCTTACTGTTAACCTATTCTCCACTTTTTTCTCTGCCAACTCAGGAGTTTCAGATCTTTCCTCTATTTCCCTTTCTTTATAACTATCATTGTGATCTATGTCTATGTTTATCTCCTCTTCAATTCTTTGTTTAGAAAGATCTGATACTCCTGGAACTTCCTCTAAGACAATTTCTCTTGTTGGCTCACTATGAACAAACACTTTATTATTTTCCTTTTTTTCTTTGAAAGGCACAGGGGCCAAATGCCATCTGTTTCTCCTGTAAGTTGTTCCTTCTATCAACACATAATAAGAACTTGGCTCTTTTGCCCTTCTTACAATGATGCCATATTTTCTTAAATCAATAACCCACACCTGATCTCCTATTTTTAAATCACTTAAGTGGACCACTCTATGTCTTTTATTATAATTTTCTGCCATTTTGTTTCTAATATTTTCCTTTTTTTCTAGAAATTCTTTGTAATCTACATTCCCATTAACTTTTAATTTGCTTGGGTGAACAGGTTATAGTTCTCTTAACTTTCTACCAAACAACAATTCACTGGGACTTAACCCTGTCTCCCCAGGTGTATTTCTATAAACCAACAAAGCCAAATAAATATCTTTATTTCTATTTAAAAGATTTTTTGCAATTTTAACACCTGCTTCTGCACAGCCATTACTTTGTCCAAAATATGGACTGCTAGTAATGTGAATAAAATTATATGACTGAGCAAATTGTGTGAATTTTCCCTTAAACTGTGTACCATTATCTGTTCTTACTATCTCTGGAATTCCAAAACGCGCAAATGTTTCCTTACAATGTTTTATTACTGGAGTTTCTGTGAGATCCCTTAATTCACATATTTCTAAATATCTTGAAAAATAATCAATTATAACCATGTACCATCTGCTATTATTTTTGAATAGATCTATTCCTATTTTTTGCCATGCCCTACTTGGCATATCCTCTAAGACTAATGGTTCTCTATTATTTGTTTTCTCTTGAATACATTGCGGACAATTTTCAACTACTATTTTGATTTGTGTTGACAACCCTAACCACCAAACAGACTGTTTAGCTCTTTCTCTACATTTTGTTATGCCCAGATGACCTGCATGTATGTCATCTAAAATATATTTTTGTAAAGAATTTGGTATAACTAATCTAGTATTATACAATAAGAAATCCTCTTGAACTGAAAAGTTGTATCTAAATTGATAATATTTTTGAACCTCCCCTGATATTTTATTCTTATTTGGCCACCCTGACAGAGTAAAATCTTTTAGTATTTTGCATATATTACATTTACCTTGCTCCTCTTTAATGATTTTCAATTTGTGGTCCTCTAAATAAGTATTTGAAATGGCATTAATGGTATAATTTTCTTCTATTTCTATATAATTAAGAGGAGCACGAGACAATGCATCAGCCGCCATTAATTTTTTTCCTGGAACATAGACAACTTTATAGTTGTAACTCATTAACTGTAATCTAAACCTTAATAATCTAGGTGTTAAATCATCAATGGGTTTTGTCTGTAATATTTGTAGGAGGGGTTTATGATCAGTTTCTAAAATGATTTCAATTCCTACTATAAAATCTCTAAATCTTTTCACTGCCCAAGCTAATGCTAAACACTCCTTCTCTATTTGAGCATATTTTTTTTCTGTAGAGTTCAATGTCCTACTAGCATATAAAACCACTTTTCTATATCCCAACTTATCCTCTTGTAAAAGAACTGCTCCTACCCCATATGAACTACTATCAGCTGATATAATAATTTTTTGTTTAGGATCAAAATGACATAATGTAGGTGCTTTTGATATTAAACCTTTATTTTTATCAAATGCTTGCTGCTGAATTCTATTCCACATGAATGCTACACCCTGTTTTATTAATCCATATAATGGCTCTAGAATTGTTGATCTATCTGGGATAAAACGACGCACATAATTCACTAATCCTAAAAATTGCATCAATTCTTTCTTGTTAGAGGGAACTTTAAATATTGTTATGCTTTCTGTTCTTTTTGGATCAAGTGAGATACCTTTACTATTAATAATATGCCCTAAATATGTAACCTCCTTCACCATAAAGACACACTTTTCTTTATTTATAGTTAATCCTTCTTTTGTTAACCTATTCAATACCTCTCTTAATAACTTAACATGATCTTTTTCATCTTTTGTATGTACCAATATATCGTCAACATGTATCACAACCCCTTCTAAATCACTAAATAAATTAGAAAATTTCATAGAGAAATATTCAGGTGAACAATTTAATCCCATAGGGAGTCTATTATACATATACCTACCAAACGGGGTAAGTATAGTTGTAAGCTTACGGGACTCTTCACAAAGTTTAATTTGAAAAAACCCTGACGTAGCATCAATTTTAGAAAATATTTTGGAGCCTTTCAGTCTACCTAATGTGTTTTCCACTTTATGAATCGGAAAAATTGGACGGACAATATTTTTATTTACCTGGGTGTAGTCTCCACAAATTCTTACACCACCCTGCCCTTTTGGAACAACAACCATAGGTGACACAAACATAGTTGGCTCTTCTACAGGGACAAGAACTCCCAGATCAACTAACTTATTTAATTCTTCTTTCACTTTGTCTAAAAGAGGCAAAGGAACTACTCTTGGTGTTGATTGAACATAAGGAGAGGGTTTGGTATTAATTTAATAGTATAAGCCTCTTTAAAAACCCCTAAATTATTAAAAATATTTGGGTACTCCTTTTCTTTATTAATGCTATTATCCAGACTATTGCAACTCTTGCTCATATTACACAATTTTAATATTTTCAATTTGTGAATAGCTGGTTTTCCTAATATAGGAACCTCTAATTTTTTTATTACAAATGCCTTACCTGCATAAGTCTTATTTTTGTAAGTCAATTGAACCCATATAAACCCTAATACTTGCAACTGAATACCCTCTGGCCCCCTTATAATTTCTGTACTAGGAAGTATTTTACATAATTTTCCTAGTGTTTTATATGGTATAGCTACAATATCAGCACCAGTATCTATGAGAAATTTTACCTTATTTTTATAACTGTCAGCTTCTAACTCTACCTCTAACATAAACTCTTCATTTTCATTCTCAACGTAATTTACTTTTCTTTCCTTACAACATCTTGCAAAATGACCTCTTCGCTTACATTTATGACACATCAGTTTTGCTGCTGGACATCTATCTTTTCCATGAACTTCCCATTTTCCACACCACCAACATTTTCTATTTTTTTCTACAGCTTTATTTATTTTATTCAAGTTCCAACTTTCTTCCTGTTTCCATATAACTTTGGCTTCATTTCGTTGTTCTTCAGCCTGGCAAGCCAGCTTGTATGCCTCTTGTAGTGTAAGTGACGGCATTAGTTGTAATTTTTCACTTGTTTTTCTGTCAGCCAACCCCACAATTAACCTATCTCGGATCAATTCTTCTTTTAATTCTCTATATTCACAGTTTTCAGCAAGCTTGTGCAACTCCTTTACAAATTCAGCCACTCTTTCTCCATCTTGCTGCAATCTGATGTTAAAATTGTACCTTTCAAAAATAACATTTTTACGCGGCAAAAAATATTCATCAAATGTCTTGATTACGGAGTCAAGGCTATTTTCTGTTTCCTTAATCTTGAGCAGCTTCACGAGTTGTTCTGCTTTTTCTCCTAATAAATAAATCAGTAAATCTACTTTTTCCTTTTCTTTTCTATTTTCGTTACCGCTAATTTGTACATAACGCATGAACCTCTTCCGCCATTTATCCCAATCTTCCGGCTCAAAAATAAATTCTTCCGGAGCTCTTACATTTTGGACCACTGATAAAATATTACTTTGCTCAGACATTGTACACCGCTGCCACCATGTACAACTAGGATAGTTAATAATAAACAATTCTTGTAATGTCTTATCTTCTTTAATAAACTTTTCGGTTACAAACAATTATCCCAAGTCCTCACTCCAGTCCCCAGACTAATTATCTCCGCCAGCCGCTGTCAACATCACAGACTATCACAACATATACATATATTTAATTATGTATGTATGTATTTATATATGTTGTATATGTAAATTATTTATGATATTGGTAGTTTTTAATTTAATTTTTCACGTTGAAACTGTATTTCTGTCTGTTTCATTGTTGCACCGCCTTCTTTTAAAGCTCTCTGCTACAACTCTGCTCTGAATGCCACCATGGCATTAAGTCCGCCATTTGTACATTTTAATTTGTGAAATAAAGCTTAAATGAATAAATAATAGTACAGGATAGCTGAAATCCTTAGATAATGCCTACAATAGTTAAACGCGCGCTGATAGTCAGTGCCACCGATGTTGCCAACCCCAAGAAATTAGAAAAAGAAAGCTCATAAATAAAAAAATAGCAGGAAACAGTAGAATAAGTAAAAAAGGCATATTTGATACTATACTCCTATAATTAAAACAAGCACATACTTTTATTAGTTATCAGGACTTACATTGTTTTATTATAATACCTATTGATTACAAAATAAAAAAAAAATATTCCCTTCCGATTTCCCCTTGCATCAAAATATGAATGTCTATATTATTCTTGAATTTGCGGGAATCCCCAACCACCGTCTTTTCTACTCGTATGTGCTGTCATACGAGTGCTGTCTGACAGAGTAGCTGTCTAGTATAGTCTTTGCGTTTTATTACACAGTGGTTTACATAAATATTTGCATAGTGTGTGTGGTAATATTTGGCGTTAAATACGCACTGAAAAATAGTTAAAATTGGGAATGAAACACTAATCAATGTGGAAATAGGAAATCTACTGTTAAAACAGCAGGGTTATGGGCCATGGCCTCCCCCCTAGGAAAAAATCCTAGCTACGCCAATGGTCATAAGAGTAGATCACTCACGACTGATAATGTGTTTTTAGAGTTATTTGTTGCCGTGTTCTTGCTTTGATGTGGGTCCATAGTAGGTAAATAGGTTTAATTTATTCATTCGACGTAGCTGGGACGTGGGATATTTGAACACATAGGAAGCAGGACATGTATAATAAGCTTAAAAAGACAACGTAACATTTTGAGTTGAATTACTAATGTTTTTACAAAATAATTGTTATAATTAATAACTGGGAGTAAGAACGAGTAGGCTCCTATTAGTTTTATACTAGTCTATCAGTTGTTTTTTAATTTCTCCTTAATAACTCCGTTTATCAATTAATATTATTAATTGTTAACTTCACATTATATGATCTACATACTTCATCCAGGAACGACAAGAAGTTTCGAATAGCGAGAGAAAGGTGTCTATGATTTTAGTGATATTATTGGGCCGAAGTTATACTGGCCATTTAGATAAGCCAATATTCATATAGTATGTAGACCTGTAACAGAATCAGACATCACTGAGACTTGGCTAACGAACCGTACTGGTACCACTATAATATATAGGTATGTGGGTAGGTCCATGTGCTTCCATTATGTAGGGAAATAGTTCACAACGGTTATTTCTAGGATTGCCAGATGGGAATAGTAAGATATCGGGGCATGATTTCATAAAATCGGGAATATTTGGGACAAATATCGAGCCATTTATCCTTCGCCTCGGAAAAATTTTGATGATAACACATTAAGAAAATGGAATTAGTTGTAGGTCGTTTTAGCCGTTACCGAGCGATTGATTTAATGATTTTATTAATTATACATTTGACGGGATATTTCTATGTTTTTGAGGACAATCACCACCAATCCCTATATAATATAGCCCATCTGGCAACCCTAGTTATTCCTACTGAGTCCATGTAAAGAATAAAGTTAGAAAGAAAAAAAAGAAACTGAATGCAAAATTTTAACATATTTGTATAAATCTAGTTTTGTATTTGAATAATCTAAAACACAAAACAAGAACAAGTGATTTAATTGCAATTGCAAATAGAATGCATTCACGGCACTATTGACATTATTGTGTGAAAAAAAAAAATATTAACATACTCAAGTACTTTTGTAATTTGTTCTGAAGCCTAAAGTAAGTAATATGTTCAGACCCAACTCAAATCTTTTTCTGAAAAATGAACATTAAAGCTGTATTAAACGCTCGCTTGCATGATCAGTGTATCACACTAGCTCTTAAGTAAGAGTATATTTTAAATGCAAAACGTTGCAAAACTTAATTATAGTACTTGATAAATATTTTCAGGAGGATGGTAACAAAGCCTGAACATAATAATTTTATAGATTGAGAAAAAATATTGAAGTAATTTAATTTATTTCACCCACTTAAATAAAATAAATGCCACATTCTACATTTTTGTGTACGAATCGTAGAGCCATTATTTATGGTTCCACGTATTTTCTTTAAAAATACTCAGATAAAATAAAATATTAAGGTTTTATTATAAATAGATAAGAGGTTAACTTACATAATTAACGACTAGACTCGAAAAAAATGTTTTTCTAGACTTTTCACCTCCAGCCTTAGTTTTTGAATTTATATTAATCAAGATAGTAGGTTCAAGGCTGCCCTAAACGTGTCTAAACGTAGTTTGTTATTTAAACGAGTACCGGGATATCTTAAATTAAATGGACAGCAGACAGAAAAAGGGATACCGAAAAAAGAAAACAGGGTAAAGGTATGCCTACACCGCTAGTTCCAACAGATGCTTTGCTATTATTTCATTAGCGATAGCAAAACTATATCTTATGCAAATATCAAATCGAGTATTAAGTTTTAGTTTTTTAATAGATAAATTTTAGGTTTCCGTATCTTTAAAGGTAAACAACGAAAACTTTATAGTATCACCTCGTTGTCTGTCTGTCAAGAGAGTTTCTTTTCATGTAAAGATATCAAGTTTAAATTAAAACCATATTCTATTCGGTCCTTAAAAAGAAACATATAAAAGCACTTATTTCGACACTCACAGGGAATCAAAAATGATAGGGTACTTTCCGGTGACCTAGAAATATTAAAATTAAGATACCCATGACCATTTCTTTGGAGCGTTTTACCATTATCGGTAGGCTTGTCGGTAGCAATCAATCCGTTACGTGCCGGTATAGTGTACTATCATATCACCCATTTTCTAGTTTTCTTTTCTAGAGAGTATTAGCGAAGTAGTATTTAAGCTTGCAGTACACATTCAGACTTAGCTGTTACAGCACTGCAGGCGATTAACGGTGTCCTCCATAAGATTACACGAGAGTAACCTTCATGAGACTCATTCCCTTAGATATGTACGTCGTAATATTGCGCTGGATCATTTAATACAACTATTAATTATCTAATAATTTATTTCAGCAAATAAAATATAATTTTACATAAACAATTTTATTTCGTGCTTACACTGACACATTGATACAAGGTAATACAATATATAATTCGTGAGTTACATAAAATCTTTTATTTCATAAAAGCATTTTAAAAAAATGACAGCGTTTTTCCTGAAATAAAACGCTTATTAAATACTTACCTTATTTGAAACTTTATGGTTTTAGAGATAGGCTCTATGGTTTCCTGCTTGCCTATTTGCCTCTCTTTCTACATATTTTGCCTTTCACTCGCACATCTGACGTCTACTCGACCACCAGGCAGGCTTTGCGTGCTTGCTTCATTGAGTCGAAAAACCCACCAGGCAGCATTTAAATTAAAGTTTCAAATAAGGTAAGTATTTAATAAGCGTTTTATTTCAGGAAAAACGCTGTCATTAAACACTTGACCGTTATTTGAAACTTTATGGTTTGAGACGTGTTTGTTATCGCCTGGTGGAGATGAACGACGCCAATGTGACATTAGACATGAAAATGGATTTGAAAGAAAATTACACAATTGTTTGTTTCATATTATAGAGTTCGATATACGAGGTACAATCTTTGTATCAAATTAAATAAGCTTGATATTATGTAGCAAAGACTTACTTAGTTATTAAGTCAATGCAATTTGTAATAATTACTAAACTGAAAGCAGTACAAAATCAGTGATGTTGCTTAAATTTATATAATTAATCAATTTGTAATTGTTACAAAAGTATTTATAATATTTTGATTCGTACTATAGCTGAAGTTGGAAACGTTCACGTTTATAAAATTTTCTAAAAGTATTTTCAGATCTCCAGTTACTACGAGATATAAGATTTCGTCGACTGAAAGATTATTTGTCGATCTTGTAATAGGTTCATACATTTATTTACCCAATAAACGGGATCGAGATTTTTATTGCTTGTATCTGTCATTATTTTCCAATCCAATTGCCTGCAGTTAGAATTATCAGATTTAGATCCAAACCTAGGCCATAAATCAATCAATCAATCAATCATTTATTGCATTAAAATATGGGGTAACAGACGTCATAAAATAAGGGTATCACATATTTACTGTTTGATAATGTGCAATAGTTTTAGTAGATATATAAATTTACATTTTAAAATAATGTAGTCGTCATTTCTCTTAAAATGGTCAAAATCTACTGCTAATAAAGTAAGGTCATGAACTCTACGACCTAAACAAAGTCACATTGCAGTGTGTCCAGAGACTAAGAATTTGCTTTCTTTGTCAAAGTATAATGTTTTAAAAAAGACATAAGATTATTATCAATATCCCAAACAGACGTTTTGTGTGTTATAGGGTTTTTAAAAGAAATTGACGTAACAACGTGTCGAATAAACACGTGAGAACTATGGGAACCTGATAGTTCTGTATTACACAACGTGGATATTACGTAACAATACTGTGTTATAAATAAGAGAATAATTCTTTAAGGTATAAATAAGCTAAAAACCTTGCTTATACTGAACCATTACGTTGAAAAGCATTAACTTATGTAGCTTGTTCCATTTAAGCCATCTAAGCCAGGCTGCCCTATATGTCTTGCGCGTAGATGAACGCCATGATGATTGTAAAAGATTGAGCTGTCAGTTACGTTACTTGACCAGCCCTACAAATCCACACTACCAATATCATCTCTTGTACTTTCGAAGATGGAAAAATTCGTTGAGGTATCTATCAGGTAACGACTTAGGTGGGGTATGGTAAACGGTGGAACCAATGCTCTGGATTTCAGACCTGCTCACCAAATTACTCGATCCCATTGACGAAATAAGTGCCTTGAGCTTGGTTGAGGTGACTAAATTCTTTGAAAATTAGATAAGGAGGAAGGAAAATCCAACCTTTCGCATAGTTCTATTAACGGGAAAAAGCTCCGTGATAAATTGAATAAACATCGTTTTGGTCCAAAAAACATAATTCGCAACGACATGAGCAGTCTTTGATGCAAATAAATCTATCACAGGCACACCAAACTTTTTGAACACAATTTCTGCACATGCAGGTAGAAGATGCCACTCTGGTGGTAATCAGAAACGAGATAGATGATCTGCATGGCCGTTGTACCTTCCCGGTATGTGATACACAATTATTCAAATTAAATGCAGCTTCATTAACTGAAAGTTTTGGTAAGCCATATTTATCAGAGATGCGGATTTTGTTCCACCTTCGTTTCGAATGTAAGCAATAGCTGTTTTGTTGTCGCTTTGCCATAGAAGGGTGGATTGGTATATATATGTATATATGTAATCGCCCTTGAGGGATTACGAAGCTGGAAAAATTAAATAGGCCGATAAGGCTGTAATTCTTTTTGCTGCGCTACTTTCATCCCCTGAAAAACAAGGCTTTGTTGAGGAACTAGTATAGATTTTTCCAGATTTACTTGCCACTCAAGAAACTGCTTTCTTTCGTGAGCTGAGCTCGAAATTGTAAGACCTGCTGATCTTAGTGGGTCATGGGAAAATCGTCCCAGTAACAGTTATACGTATCCCCTCTGCTCGTAGCCTTTGGGCTACCCAGTTTGTGACTTTTGGGGCTGTTATGACAAAATCGTTTAACGGTTGAAAATGGGCCGTGGAGAGCCATCGGTCTTTAGAACAAGCAACATCTTTGAAAGAAAGCGTGGTGCTATTTTGACTGGTTCGAGAACAGCTTGACTCTATAATAGTAATATTAACGATGTCATTGTGTCGGTGATAGGAGTGGCAAACCGAATGTCATGAGGATTTGGTACAACTACGACTTTGCGATACCCCCGAAGAAAGGGTATGCGATACCCCTGATTGAGCCTCAAAATATAATATGGAGCGCCCAGTAACGCCAACGGTGATGATATTGCGACAACTGGCCCCCTTTGAGTGCCTGTTTGTCAAAACTTATATTAATTGCGTGCGCATTATTCTCAATGGATGAACCTGTATGTTTACGTCCTCTATTGTGATCGTGATCTCTATTGTTCAAACGACCTTCTTTGCACCAAAGCCTCTATCGTATATAGTGGCCGAATGAAAATAACTACTTGTCGCCTTCTATCCCTGCGAGGAACAAGGTTGATACCAACCTTGCGAAGGTTGATTTGCATGGGAAATATGCGTAGATGCACAATATCCATGAGTGCTTCCCTGCGAGGGAGCATTGAGAAATACCTGCCCCAGCGAGGGGAGGTACGTTAGCCTGCTTTGTTCAAGATCACAAAAGCTTTCCGCACTCTACCTGTTTTTTATAGGAGGGTAGTCAATTCCTCTTGTTTGAATAAATGTTGTGCTTTGTACCTTCTGTCCCTGCGAGGAACGAGGTTGATACCAACCTTGCGGTAGTTGATTTGCATGGGAAATATGCGTAGTTGCACAATATCCATGAGCGCTTCCCTGCGAGGGAGCATTGAGTAATACCTGCCCCAGCGAGGGGAGGTTCGTTAGTCTGCTTTGTTCAAGATCACAAAAGCTTTTCGCACTCTACCTGTTTTTATAGGAGGGTAGTAAATTCCTCTTGTTTGAATAAATGTTCTGCTTTGTACCTTCTGTCCCTGCGAGGAACGAGGTTGATACCAACCTTACGGAGGTTGATTTGCATGGGAAATATGCGTAGATGCACAATATCCATGAACACTTCCCTGCGAGGGAGCATTGAGAAATACCTGCCCCAGCGAGGGGAGGTTCGTTAGCCTTGTTAGCAGTATGGCGGAATTTTTCTTAAGGCTACTTTAATTAACGGATCTCGAACGAAATTTACAATAGCGTCTCTCCTCATCTGTAATACTTAGGCCTTATCACCACAAATAATTTGTAGCATTTCAGAATTGATTTCATGAAATTGCTCATAATGGAACACGGTTTTATCGTGTCCCTATTGCAGCAAAGATCGTAAGGCTGTTTATAAAGCATCGCGTTGCTTCAGTACACAAAAGTTAACGCAGCAAATGGTTTATCATTCAAATATCTTTAATTCATCATTAACGTCTAAATCAGTTAATGCGGGTGAAAGATTATAAGATTTCCGAGTGTCTGCATAACGGACTTAACACCGTTCGTTATTATGAAACTACTGAATATCTATTAATATTTAAAAAAAAAACTTTGATGTGTTTTAGGAAATGAGGGTTCCTTTAACTTTGTTTCGATTTCAAAATTAAAACCGGGTTGAGAATAAATGCTAACGTTACAATCTCGAAGTAACTCTTCGCTATCGTTACCATCTATAATTTCTTCGTAATTACGATTCGAACGCGACGTAGATGGCATATCGTAATAAGACACTCGTTTACGTAGGACACACTTCGCAAATTAATTTACTGAAACGACGATCTCGCGTTGACGGTTACGCTTTGACCGCACAGGTTCTGTACAAGACGATGAGGATGACAGAGACCTACACGAGGAGCTCGAAGAGCTACTTACTACTCGAGGCACTGCGACAACGCTTATTTCGTTTCTTTGTTCGATTGTGAGATCCGTTATTAGCCGTATCACTATGTAATGTATTCTCATTATTACTGTAAACATTTCCATCATTTGAATTATTTAATGATTCTCTGAAAATATCTAGATAAAAGAATTTTATTATTGCAAAAAGAGGGTAGTTGATAAATTCTAAAAATAAATAATTACACATTTGAAATTGAACAATTTCGAAAGAAAGTAAAGTCTACCCTATTGATCAAAAATGATTCATATATGGTTGGCAAAATTGTAGATTTACGTACTTGTATATATATAATATATAAAAAAAAATCACATGCATTGCTCAGATTCCAAGATTAGTAGCTAAAGCTCCCATATTATGGAGTATATGAGACTCACCCAGACCCGAGACAATATAGAAAAGTTCATTTTCTACATTGACTGAGATGGCGACACCTTGAAACCGGCGTGCGAACCACTCGGCTACGGAGGTCGTATAAAAAACCAAATATAAAATTATTACTTTGAAAAAATAAATAAAAAATTTTTGAATTCATTTCATGAATTTTAAATATAATAAAAGAGGCTAGGGTATCTACAACAATTGACTTCTAAGAAGAAAGATTCGTTAATGTACTCACTAGATATTCGTTGAAGCACGTCCGTGCGCTGCAGGAAACAAGACGCCAATGAAGCAAGCGCGCAAAGCCTGCCTGGTGGTCGAGTAGACGTCAGATGTGCGAGTGAAAGGCAAAATATGTAGAAAGAGAGGCAAATAGGCAAGCAGGAAACCATAGAGCCTATCTCTAAAACCATAAAGTTTCAAATAACGGTCAAGTGTTTAATGACAACAATTACCTACAAAATTAAACATAAAATAAGTAACTAATGAGAGAGTTGCTTGTGATAAATTCAATTGAATTTAGCCAGAATTTGTGTTGTTACAGTACCTCACCAATGGAACCAACAAAGATGCACGTAGGATGAACAAACACGTTGTATAATACTACGGCACAATAATAAAGCTAGTAACAAAAGATATCCACATATTAGAGCGCAGTTGATTGTGATTTTGTTAATTTTATTTTATTCTGTTTGGGGAGATTACATACACATAACACTATAACTAGCGAACTAGCTTTTCGCCAGGGGCTTCACCCGCGTGGTAATGTATTATACATGTTATAAACCTTCCTTTTGAATCAATATACATATTGATGTCTAGTTTAAGAGTTCTCATCGTACAGGAAATAAAACAAAGAAGCGATTTTGTTTTAGTTAATACGAAAACTTGTTATTAGTATGTATAAGCTAATAACAAGTTTTCGTATAATATTACTACGTTGAGAAGATTTTTATTAAGCCTAGTGAAGCAGTAATTAAGTCACAATAGGCTTATTTGGTTACTTTGGGTTTGTAATTGCCCAAGGCATTGCATTAGTGGAAGATATTTCTTTTTCCTTTTCTAAATAAATGTACAGATCCTTTTGTAGGTTGTTTGTAGTGTCGCGCTTAAAAAGAAGTCTCGGAAATGGGTCTATTTTATTTTTGTTAATGATATGGTTTGTTTCTTCTTTGCCTTTTTGAAAAAACATTACCTAATTCGAAAAGTAAAAAGATGGCTTATTATACGATAGTAAAAAAAGAGAGTAAATTTTTGTTAATATAGGTATACTACTCGTTGAACATAGAAAATCCTCCGTTCTGATTTTGAATGTTTTCGAAAACCGCAAAGTTTTATATTTTAGATGAAATATTCATATGATGTTTATATAATTTAGATATTTAGGTGATATTATCTAAAGAAAAGTGTATTTTGTTTTGTTATAAAAGGAAAACTACTGATTTGATTTCGATAAAATTTAAATTGGACCACCTTGGTTCATTAAACTGTCGAATAAAAAAAAAGAATTTCGAAAATCGGTCAACATAATTATCGGAAATATCGGTGAACATACATAAAAAAACAGGTCACTGTCGAACATATAACCTCTTCCTTTTCGATTTTAAAGTCGGTTAAAAAAATAAATAAATAAAAATTGAATCGACTAATTAAACAGTTAAGTTCTTCCATGTGATGTCAGAGATAGCAACAGTATCAAAATACATGACCAAAGAAGCTATTAACATCTTGAGCGTGGCGCCGTGTAAAGAAACAACATTAAAGCCTTCATTCCAACACATCCCCACTAGCACAAGGGTTTAATTAATTCACGGCTATTCTTAACGTACTTAACACTAACTATAAGTAATTTCAAGATGCCTATTTAGATAGGGTTAGTGTGGCCAGGACCGCCCATAGATTATAAAGTAATTACGGCCCATTCAAATAATTTCACCAAAACTATTTTGTTAACTGTTCAGGAATTTGATGAGTTTCCTTATAATTGGAACGGCTTTCTAAAACAATCAAACAATACGACCTAGTTAGGTAAATGTTATTCCAAATGCCTATTTGATCACAAAAAAAGTAGTCGCAGTAGACGCTACCTATTCATTGAGTTAATTCATAAATGAAAACAGAACTGATATTGTATGTATAAAATAATGGTAAAAAGAGTCCCTAAATCTCTGTACTGGGGCTTAATCTAACGCTTTTTTGTGTCGTAGGGGGTTTTCTGCACTGTCCCTGCGGCTTGACAGACGATAAAGAGTGTGTGGGAATCGCCATGCACATGGACACGGACCCGTCCAAAGGCAGGTCAAAACGCGGATAGAATACCCAATAAACCGTATTCATTCCCATTAATTCCCCAGGGTCCAGCAGAGACTGCTCCACAGTCATTAGCGGCAAAGAAAACACTCAGGTACTCATAAGCTCTTTCCTTAGTCAGTGGGCTTAATGTAAAGCAGGGACCACATTCATAAAACGCATTTTTTTTTAATAATACTGACGGAATTTATAGTAAGAGCGAGCTCAAGACTGTTTTTTGACAGATTCGCATAACATAACAGTATCACTGTTATTATCAACAGCGGTAGGATAATTCTGTTAAAAACCAGCTCTATGGGGCACTGTGGGGGTTACTATCACCTCAAATACCAATTTTTTATCCGTGCAGTGAGCGGGACTATACGACGAGCACTATACGACGATATATATATAATATAACAAACGCTTAGGCCTCTGTAGCTCATTTGTATAAGCAAAGCATTTTTAATGTTGTTTTAATTTCTTCCAAACAAACATCTTTTTCTATACCAGCAATCATTACTCAAAGTCACAAACATTTCTACGGACCGCATTAAAGAAACGACAACATTTATATCTCATCTGAAAACGGAATCGAACATTTATACTTAGATGGAATCTTTTGGTAAAATTAAAAAATAACTTGGAGACTTGCCAGAAGTATTTCGAAGAAAATTTTTTGCACATGCGGAAAATTGAAAACTTGATAACAATATTTTTTGTTCGTGTTAGAGAAGTTTAATACTTTTTTGTAATCCAAAAACTTCAGACATCGACTGATATTAAATTCTGTTTTGAGAAAAAAATATAAATAATAAAAGAAAACAGTTTCATGTAGGTAATATGTCACTCTTAATTCGTGAATGTTATCATGCCATGAGTGTCCATATTAAATAAATATATGTTGTTTTGCTGAGATCAAGAACGGCAAAATAATAACTAGCCACTTACTCAGATAAAGGACCTGCAAATATATAACGCCATCTTTTAAAATATATATATAAAATTCCGGGTAAATATTTGAGAAGACAAAAAAGGGAACGATAATTATTTATGACAATCTAATACGAGAAAAGGTACTACAGCTACTTCTTTATGTAGGTAAACCATTATACAGGTTTTTTTTCCACTGTCTAAAAGCCCATGATCTAGCCCCGTGATGTATGGGGGTCATAAATCTTACCGTACTTTAACATCTTAGATAGATTCGTGAAATTATTATTTTGTTTATTTATTATTACGCAAACATAAAATTTCTACAGTATTTCCCTTTGTTAACTTAAATCTTGTAAACATGTAAATCTGGAAAAGTAGTTTGGTGGAACTCGACGGCGTAGTGGTAAGCACGATTGGTCTGCAATTTGGTTGTTAAATAACTTTTGTAAGGACCAGCAATGGCCCTTTCTCCCTATTCGAATTAATCTATAGGGGAGCTTGAACCCCAGCCGTGGGTAAATTAATAGGTTGGTAATGAAGTAGGTATTTGCGCTGTATTTTCCTTTTAAATATTATGAAATTTGACTGAGTTTTGTCCTAAAATATTATTTGAAAACAGGAAAAATGTGTTTTAATATTAATTAAATCAGCGTGTAGGTAAGACAAAATAATGTTTAAGATCTCGCCAAACAATGAAGAAGCATTTCATATACCATTTAAAGCATTTTACGTTTTAATTATATATCATTAAGATAAATTATTAAATCGTTATTTTACAAGACAACAGGATAGCACACTATAACAAACACTGATTTTACTGGTTCAAGGTGTGAGTTTATAAGAAAAAGTCCCCTAAAGTCCTGACATGAGCCGATGTTAGAAAAAAAATTGTAAATCTATCTACTGCCTGTATAGTATACATTCCTATTCTATCTCTCCAGGGGCCGCATTTGGGACAAAACCAATTTAATAATGTCTTTTACTATGTTCCGTTAAGAGGACTGGACATTTTGTTTGTACATAAAATATGGTACATTTCTTCTGCGCAGACCCTCGTAAATAATGAGGTTAACTTTGTTATTATTGAAATATGTGTCGGCTTTCCTTTTACGTTTAGATTATATACCTACGAGGTGTATATTTACTCTTAAAAAATTATACGTTTGATAGCTTTTATGAGATTATGAATATCTTATAAAAATTACATTAATATGTGATATGCTAAGCACATTTAGTTTCTTATACACTACGTTGTATTAAGAAATTTAAAAGATTTTTTTCACTAATCTTATTTTTCAACAATAATAATCTATGTTTTAATCTTTTACTTGTTAATAAATAAAAGAACTAAAAAGTTCAAAATAGTTAAATCATCGAATTTTTATCAGAGGCCCAATTTTTTTTTTATAGATAAAAGCGTGTTTCATTTTGATTGATCTTTAGAGAACATTTAGAAGTATATTACACCATCATATTTTTTTTCTTTGTAGTTACAAATTCCTTATTTTATATAGTTAATATTGATAATTCATTTAGTTTTTCATGTGGCTCGGATTACATTGTGGTTCTGAATCCAAAATAGAAAGCAGTTTATGAGTCTATAACATATCTATCTCTCTGTAGAATATTTTAGTTCCTTGGAACCATAGGCTGCAGCACCACATAGGTCCACAGCTAGTACACAATTCATCGTCACCTAAAATAAAATAAATAAAAAATACAAAATAGGGAAACAATGAAAGTGAGAATTTCAGAGTTACTTTCATCTTCACACACACCTTACTCTCAAATACTTTTGTTGAAATAAGTAATCATCACCAGCCCTTTTACGTCCCCACTGCAGGAGCTCAGACCTTCCTTATGGGTGGTTAAGGAGGATGGGCCATGACCCTCCACGCTGGCCCAATGCGGATTGGAGGGTATTAACGACTGCAAATGCGACCGGGACCAACGACTTCACGCGCCTTCTGAGCCACGGAGAAGCTCAAGATAATAATTTTTTGGTCTCCCATCCCGTAACCGACCCTTGCGAAAGTTGCTTAACGACAACGATCGCGGGCCGCGGCGCTTATCCACTACGCCACCGAGCTACTCCTACTTTGTGAAATAAATAATAACTCTAAATATTTTTCTCTCCTCAGTACATCCCTGTAAACCCCAAATGAACCCTTTTCAGTCAAGATTACGATGTCGCGTGTGACCGGAATAGTGCCTTTGATCTATCGCACCAACAATTCTCGTAGACAAATAAACAGATAAATAGAGCTACTATCACAACACATAGACTTGTAAGTAATTCGTGAAGTCGCGGGAAAGCTACTATTTTTATATATTAACCGTTCACACGTATAAATAAACTTTCTCTTCCTTCATCAGAACAATGAATAATCCTGTGAAAGGGGGGAGGACAATACAGTTTAATTCATTCTGATTTAATCCAATGTCAAGGATATCAATGTTAGTATAGGTAGTTAAAGACCCGGCTTCATTCACATGATAAACGTTCCGGTTTTCTTTTGAGGAGTGGAAATAATGAGAAACAATAGGTATTGGTCTCATGTAAAAAAGGTGAAATCAAAGTGGAATCTCTTTTTTTTATTAATTTTAATAAAGTTTGTTTATAAAATTTCTAGGCCTTAATTTTCTGAAAATTTCAAGTGTCTTATTATTACGGTTTAAAAGACAGGGCACAGAAACAAATGTATGTTACTTTATTTTAAGTTTAATTTATAGGACTCACAATGGTATTACATTTATTCACTTATTTTTAAATTTGTCGTGTTAGCACCCATAGTAACAGTATTGTAGGTTTCTTAGAAAAAATTGAGTGTGTACCAATAACGGTTCAAAATATACATCTGTGACATGCACATCATCACATCACATCACCAGCCCTTTTACGTCCCCACTGCAGGGGCTCAGGCCTTCCTTATGGATGGTTAAGGAGGATGGGCCATGACCCTCCACGCTGGCCCAATGCGGATTGGAGGGTATTAACGACTGCAAATGCAGCCGGGACCAACGGCTTAACGTGCCTTCCGAAGCACGGAGTAGCTCGAGATAATATTTTTTTTTGGTCACCCATCCCGTGACCGACCCTTGCGAATGTTGCTTAACGACAACGATCGCGGGCCGCGGCGCTTATCCACTACGCCACCGAGCTACTTACGCCACGCCGCCACGTGACATGCACACAGCGGGAGAATATTAATAGGGCCTTAGACATGAAATCCTCAACAGAAGACACTTTTATTTGGTTCGTACGAGCATAAAATTCTTGCGTTCGTTATAGGAGAGATAGAGGATAGACATTTAAATAGAAATCCGGAAATGGAAAGGAAAAAAATTGAAATTTCTATACAACAGACACTTACGGTTTAATAAATAAATAAAAATATTAGAGAACAATACTGTACTGTCGCTGTCTGTCTATATCAATGGAGTGACTAGTGTATGTCTGTCTATAAAAATGTTAAATCCAATACCTGTCGTCGTTATCTTTCGTTTCTTCTTCTCATTATTTTATTTATATATTTTATACATTAAATAAATAGGTACAATAAGAAAAAATGCCGGCATCTCTATTACAAGACTCACTGTTATAATATATTTTCTTGGAAAGGTCAAGTGAGAAAGGACACGCAGAGAATGATCGGCAAAAATACTACACGTAGAATAATTTATGGATCAATCTAGAAAATACACTCACTGGCTTAGAAGATGTCCTACATTTGTAGATAATATACAGAGAGAATAAATTAAAGGTAAGTGCAAACGGATTAATTTGCTGAGTTAGATACGTTGATATGCTGTCGTTAATTACTTAAGAGAGCATGTGTACACCAAAAATCTGTAATACAAAAAAGTTGCCGTCTTGGAACTACCAACATTCTACATTTAAAATAATAGGTCTTTGATGATAAACCTATGAAACTGCCGTTCTGCCGTACTAGCTATATCAAATCAAAATAGTTTTCTTTAGGTCAAAAGAGTTTATTGTAATTTCAAATTAATTTTATTTTTAATACAGCAGCTTTCGACGTAAGCTTGCCAATTTAACGCAAGTGGACCAATATTGGTTCATTTACGTTAAATTGGCAATATAAAAAATCTTGACAAATCGGTACCCTACGAACTCAATGATCGCCAGCGCGAAGTACGCGTCGAGAGGTGCCTTGACTGTTCATCAGGCATCCCAATGAAGGAATTCAGACACCAGGAATTCTGAACCGCATTGTTACTTGTGATGAGAAATGGATCCTGTTCGACAATCATAAGTGCTTAGCAAGTTGGTCAAACCTGGTTCAGCACACAAACAATGTCCTAAACGAAAACTTATCCCTAGAAAATTGATAGTCACTGTTTGGTGGTCTACCGCGGGTGTAATTCATCACAGCTTTTTACCAAACGGGACAAGCATTACTGCAATGTACTGTGAAGAACTGAACACAATGATGGTGGAGCTCGCACGTCTCCAACCTGCTTTGCTCAATAGTTCGGCTCCACTGAACCTGCACGACAACGCGCGACCTCATACTGCACAACAAACGGTTCCCAAGCTACAAGAGTCTGGGTTGGAAGTTCTTCGTCATCCGTCGTACTTACCACACCTTAAACCTACGGGCTCTACTTTTTTCAGAATTTGGATAACTTCTTGGAGGGAAAAACATTCAATACCAAGTACCAATACCAGACAGTACAAAATGCCTTTGAAGAATTTGTTACCAATGCGTTGGCTAAGATGCATTGATTGCATGGGTGATTACTTTTATTAATAGAAATAAAAAATACACCTCATTAATTTTACGTAATTTCATAGGTAAAGACCTAACTTAATTTTGATACTCATAATATCGACGCTAATTTTATTGTACCACTATCTAAACTAAAACTTTGTAACTTTAATCAAGGCTTGTTTTATCGTTATTATATAGTTATGTATAATAAAAAAAATTAATATACCCGCTGCTGAATAATTAATATTTTACTTTATTGAGTTTACTTGTTATCTTAGCCATTTTCACATGTAATAAATGCTGTTTGACAGGGCTACTCCTAAATTTAGTCTTGTTTGTATAGAGTTGCTACTAAACCTGTATACAAGATTTCATCTTAGACAAACTATGGGATCAGCTTCGCAATAAAGCCTTTCTGTAAATAAATATGTAATTTAAAAAAACGGTTGTATTCATAATTGCCAGAATTCAGAAATACACGAATATAAATGAAAAACTAGTTCCGCTGACTGAAGTACACACAAGAGCGCTTATTATTGGCCCTAAAGCACTTAGAGTTTTTGCTGCGAGTGGCCATTTACTGGAAAGTAGTGTGAGGAGTTCATACGCAACCTTATTTCTTAAGTATTAAGGTCTGTAATCGAAGCAAGGCCAAATGCTGTGTCTAAGAAACTTACTGGTAATTTGTTGCTTGCTTTAGCGAACAATTACCTTTGGGATCGGTAAGGGTAATAGTCGTAACTATTAAAGTTTTATAAATAAACGAATGTGCGCAACTGCGTTTCTGTTACTTAACGTCAACTTAAGTGGAGATTATCCATAAGATGTAACTTAATTGGCTACAGTTTATATTTTAAGCTTCTTTTATTCTCGTAATTAACCATTATTTTTATGTAATGGGCGCTGAACAAACTATGTTTTTTGCATCTTAGGACGTGCTGGAGGTTGACCCGGCCTACTCCTTGAAGAATCCCGTATCCTCCCCCCCCCCAGGGTACTCGTAGCAGGTTTTCCAGGAGGGTTTGCCCTTTTTAGGACGGGTGAGGACGGAAGGCCCTGGTTTAAGACTTAAGCTTGCATTTCCTCTGCGTTAATAAAAAAAGAACGCAATGGGGGTAAATAAGAATAGCATAGAGTTACAACCAAATAAAACCTTCAAAAGGTAAAAAAAAATCATTGATGCTCTCTGTTATAATTATATATTTTAACAGTATGTAACAACAACATAGCAGCTTATCATAAAAAACCGGCCAATTACGAAACGGACTAGCGTACGATGGGTTCCTTACCGAAATAATAAAATCGCGTTTGCTATATGAGAGCCCTCGTAAATATTTATTTTATTCTGATTTTTTTTATTGAAGCGGCAACAGAAATACATCATCTGTGAAAATTTCAACTATCTAACTTTCACGGTTCATGAGATACAGCCTGGTGACAGATAGACAGCGAAATCTTAGTAATAGGGTCCCGTTTTATACTTTGGGTATGGAACCTAAAATAATTGTTATCGTCGCATATTTACGTATCTTCACTACTTTATAAATAACTAGCTTTCAGCCACTGACTTACCTATACATATAAACCTTTCTCTTGAATAACTCTGTATATTAATGAAAATGGCATTAAACTATGTTGTGTAGTTTCAAATATCTGAGTGTAAATTTTGTTATCGATCCGGCAATTGATTGGTTTAAAGTATTAAGTTAAAACAACGGAACTGAACTGTTTCGAAATTGTATGAAATTTGTTCAAGAAAAATTGCTTTGCCGTAGCGTGAATGCAACTTAAAATAAGTTATACAAGCCTGCAAAGCTTGTGTACAAAATAAAATAAAAAATATCAATCGTTCAAGCCCAATGAAACGGTCTTAAATATTTTAAAATGGAACATGTAAGCGGACATGTGGCAGACGGCCAAAGGCTCGCTCCTGTTTGGCACGTCTGCAGCACTGTGAAGCAGAAAGGCGTTTCACAAATACTAGGGAAGCTTTTATGTGAATCTAAAATTGTTTATACGAATCATTATTTTGTATTCACAATGCTATATTGGAAAATATTCTTAATGAAAAATCTCAGAGTACTTACCTCGGGGCAAAGTAGATTTTTAAGAGAATGTGAATTTTGTTATTTTCATATGGACATCACAATTTACGTTATTAAATAAGTAATATGCTATATTACAAAATTCGTGAACACCAAAAAAGGATTTTCTGCTTTTGTGCCAAGAAATAATGTCTAATTTAACTATTATTAAGAATTAGATCATATTTTTAAAAGTTTTATCATGGTCAAAACGTGAATTTATAAAAAGCGAAATCAAAATTTTCTAGACAATTTGCTAGACGAGCATTCAACCGGTTAGCCAAAGATAGTTTATTAACATATATTTGTGCTGCAATTAACTAAATTAGCTACTGAAAATCAATTACTGACAAATTTTTCTGTGATAATTGTAAAGATATCGATTTTCAGTCGCAAAAAATATTTATACATATAATTTATCTGTAGGTACATACACATATGTGCTCTACTCAATAGACTCGAATCCAAAGCGATCAAGTCAACCGCATCTCGAAATTCTCCTTTCAATAAAAACATTAAAAGTTGATATCAGAATAGAGCACAGTTTTGACTACAGAACAGCTTTTCACAACAAAAAAGTTTTGAATTGTTATATTTAATATAATACTCGGAATTATTTGCTGCTAGCTAATTGGTAGTAAACAATCAATCCAGTCAATGCTGAATTGAATAAGCGGCCCGCCGATTCTGATATTTATTTTTAAATCTTATTTATTGACTTTTGATTACTGTACAATAGCTAAAATATTAGAGGAGCTCGATGACGCAGTGATTAGCGCACTCTGTCTACGATGCGGTTGTTAAGCAACTTTTACAACGGCTGGTCATAGGATGTGGATGGATGCTCAAAAATTTACTATCTTAGGCATGTTAAGCCTATCATCCCGGTTGCATTTGCAATCGTTAACATACGTTAATCCGCCCTAGGCCCGCCTGTTTGGTCATGGCGTTCGCCATTCTCCATATTCAATTTAATTCGAGTGGGGACAGTGGGGACGATGTGAAAAGATATTTTTAAATTTCAGAAATGACCGAAGATAAAAAAAAAATCTATAAAATTCTCGTGTCTAGTAGTCGGAAAAAGGTCTAGGCTTAGGCGTTGCACTGACATCATTATAGTTAACAGTTACATTCGTATGCATTAACATTTCTACGAAAACAACATTATGTTTATTTTCGAAATACCAATACGACTCCATAGAAACTATATTATACTAAATATTACAAGTTAATTAGTTGTGTTAAATATTTATGTTCAATGTCCACATAATTCAACGATCTCTATTGTCGAGTTGTCGCACATCGTCGGTTTCTAGTCTAGCATAGCAGTAGGGCAATTCTGATAATTTTAGAGTAATTATTGAAAGTCAATCACGCTTCAACTACAATCTTTTACGACACAATTTTTGTTACTAGATCACAAAATAATTAATTGAACTTTACTGGTAGCGTAAGTCTCTGATAGCAGCCGGGTTGAATTTTTAAATTTATATACAGTGTTACTTTAGAACTTTAGAATAATAGCATTTCTCAATCTGTATTACATCATTATCATCATCAGCCCTTTTATGTCTCCACTGCAGGGGCTCAGGCCTTCCTTATGGATGGTTAAGGAGGATGGGCCATGACCCTCCACGCTGGCCCAATGCGGATTGGAGGGTATTAACGACTGCAAATGCAGCCGGGACCAACGGCTTAACGTGCCTTCCGAAGCACGGAGTAGCTTGAGATAATAATTTTTTGGTCACCCATCCCGTAACCGACCCTTACGAAAGTTGCTTAACGACAACGATCGCGGGCTTATCCACTACGTCACCGAGCTACCTGTGGTACGCCAGTTATTTAAATTTTGGCCACTTGAAGTTACAAATTTCTATCTAGAAAGATATTGATAGTATTGAAAAAGTGTTCAGAGTAGCAAAAATCTCATTAAAACATAAATGAAACAACTTTAAAACTGTTTCATCGAGTTTGTTTTTAGTTTTATTGATGTTTCGGATCCTTTACAGGTTCCATGTTCACATAAGACTAAGGTGTTGATAAATAGTATAGCTACCTTCAATACCATTGGACACATTCACGATTAAAAATAAAATATGGCAATGTTTAAATTAATAAATTAAATTAAATAATTAATAAATCCATTTAACTTATTTATTTACCCCTGGCTACCGTAATCTACCACCAGTTTCAAATTTGGCAGTCTTGTCTGAGAAGAACTGGCGAAACAAACTCCAAAAAGTGAATTGTTCCCTTTTATTTAATACTAGTGGCCGCCAGCGACTTCGTCCGCGTTTTCCATTGATGATGTTATAGCCTAAAAGCCTTGCTCGATAAATGGTCTATTCAACACAAAAATATTTTTTCAATTCGAACCAATAGTTCCTGAGATTAGCGCGTTCAAACAAACAAACAAACTCTTCAGCTTTATAATATTAGTATAGATTAATCAACTGTATCTTTTGGTTTTGCAATGTGTGATCTGGATTGAGATTTTATTTGGCATATGTCAACCTTCATCTCTATTAAAAATCGGATATCTTTTTTTATTTCAATAGCCTCGCGTATTATTCTAGAGTTGAATTTTCGTTCAACCGCAAGTATTTTTAAGTTGTCAAAAGCGATGAAACCGTATAAAAGTTGCATCATTTATATTGAATTACGTTTTTTATAAAGGCCTAAATATTTTCTTTTATTATTACATGAACAATTTAAAAATTAAGAAGCAGATGTAACTAACAAGTTGATGCGAATTAACACGCAAATCTTGTTAAAAATGTTAAAAAAAAATTCAGTCGTTTTTGAGCTAATCGCTTCCAAACGGAGACTATTGGTGCAAGAAAAACTTTATTATAATATCTTAGATTGTCAATAGCATTTCGATTCCTTCATATTCGAAAAGGACGAAATGTAAAATGAATAAGTGAGATTCAAACCTGAAGAGCATTTGGCATCGTCCCAAGTTCCAACAAAGACACGACATAATGAACTAGTCACCAGCTTTGTCCACATACTAAAAGCACCGTTTTATTTTCTTTTAGGCAATCGGTCGTAGTAAAAAAAAAATCCTTTTAATTAAGTTTTTTATTAAATATTCTATCACCTAGTTGCTCAAACGTCCATTAAAATAGGAAATGATTAAATGTGTCATTACCATTACGAATATTAAAATCTAGAACATTCATTAGAGCTTAAAATCGTCATCAAACCATATTGATGTTTTTGCAACTTCTGTAAAGTTTATGTGAGTAAGATTTTTATTACTTTTAATGTGATAATAGTAATTAAGTGTTAGAGTTGGAGACTGTCTTGGTATTTTGAAATATTTTTTAATAATCTATCCGGAAATTTAATATCAATTTGGTTTTGTAATCTAAATTACGCTCAAGCCTAAGCTCAAAGAGCAAAAAATAACCCTTTTAATCTCGGTAGTTAAGTTTTTGTTATAATTGTAATAACAATTTTTAGTCGTCAATAAATAACCAACACTAATTAGAAATACACAAAATAATATAAAGTATTTTTCGTCTTTAAAATAGAAAAGTGTACAACTTGCATTAAATTTGTAATTTTTTTAAACCGAAATTAATCGACCATTTTTTTTTACAGTTGTTTAATCCAAAGCAACTAGGCTTTGGATGAATTGTAGATATTGTAGTGCCATGGTAATATATAAATAAATATTCACACATACTCACATATATAAATATTCACACATATATAAATATTCACATATCTATATTAAAAATATGTCAACATTATGAAAGTCCTAGGAAATAAAATTTTCTTTATTTACTACTGAACTGTTTTTAAAATTTCTTTCTATAAATTATTGCAGTAGTGTGTCAAAGTCGTGGGAAAGGTACTAACATTTCAAGATAATCATCTGATTGGAGTATAAATTCCGCTGTGTTCACTTTTACCCTTGTAATATGATTGTACAGCTTTCGAACGTTTGGCGACCCGCCAGCAGGCTTGCAGTGTTGCAGGTTTAAGCAGATGTAGTTAATTGGCTGTGCTGCCGACAGAATGCACTCGAAATCTATTGCTATGGTGTAGGCAGATATCAATTACGGCATACGAACTTTAACCATAACTGTTAGTGGCGGGAAACAAACAATATTGGACACTATATCTTCAAAATAGCCTCCTCCTCCGAAGCCAAGTGGTTCACACTTCGTGGTCGGGTCAATGTAGAAAATGGACTTTTCGTGTTGTCTTGGGTCTGGGTATTTGGTCCTTTCTATGTCTCAGATACTCCATAATTCAGAGGCATTTGCTATTCAACTCTCTATCAAATTGACACCATGTTCTATTGAATTCTAAGTATGTTCTATTTATCTTCTAAGTATGATAAATAATAGATATAAAAAAGCTTTGCATAAGCTATTGAGCTGAGGCAGTACAATTGATAGCGGTGGAGTCAACGGACAGTGTCCATAATTTCTTATAATAACTATCATGTAAATTTCTTAAAAAATCTATATAAACTTGTTCAGACGTCACGATGGATTAATATATAGTAATAATATGCAATCAAATGGTGACTTAATTATAGAGATCAGTGTTAAGAAAATTTTGTCTGGGATGGCAAAATAGCTGAGCCAAGAATAACAGTCTCGGCAAAATAGCTGGGCCCAGAATAGTGGTCCATTAATAATGTACCGATTTTTCACACTTAACAATGTAACACGTATTACGCACCAAGGACATGACTCTTCGGGATCTTTTAGATGATCCCTAATACGAAACGTGATTCACGATAGATGAACGACCTCGACGGACACCTCGCACCATTTTTGATGTATTTCACTAATGGTTAAGCTTTGCGTATTTCTCAGGTAAGCCAAAGTAAATATTACCCTTACTACAAGCTATGATATATTATGTACCGTACGTTACTAAGTTTATTACTAAGTTTATATATGTATCTAAGTTCACAGTTATTGTAGTTTTTATCTAATATTTTAACATTGATTTGTTTGTGGGTTTAATCTCCGGAAATACTAATCCGATCATGAACATTATTTCACATACGGGATGCTACATCATCAATTATAAAAAAGGAAAACATATCACTTTCTTAAAATTTCATAAACATTAGAATGATTAATACGGAATGGCTAACATATCAATACTTTACATTTCTCGAGGTCCCGATATTTCGGCACTATTGCAAGCACCAATACCGCTTACTTACACCTTTGCCAAAAGTATGAAAGTACCTATGTTCTTATACATCCAGATAACATCAACTGGCGTTGTGGTGGTTCGTATATTGGACAAACAAAACGAACAATACCGTGCGGAATGAAGGAACACATTAAAGCAGTCAGGGATACGAACACTCAGCCTAGACAGGCTGATACCAATTTTCACTAAGCTTAGGAGTCACCCAAATCTGTCGCCGAAATATTTAGAAATCGCTAAAAAGTGAGAATGCATTTTACCAATATATAGGAACCACGATATTAAGCAATGTCTAAAGTTATAACGTGCGTCATGCGGCGCCTTGCGCTACTCATTTGCGTAATATGTCAGGCCACAAATATGTCAAAGGATAAAAGAAAAAATGTTTATTTGCAATTAAACTAATCGCTTGGGCGATTCGTAAGATTACGCGTTTCCTAGTTAAGCTATGCCTTGTTTTAGGTTCGTGAAAACGAGCATGAGTGTTCGTATATTACGTTACGTATAGGCTAGATAGCCTATATCTATATTCAGTATGAACTCGTTGGCACCTCATAAGGGATGTTTCTTTCAGCGACTAGACTTTAATTTGCAGGCGACAGATGTGAGAACAGAGAACAATGATTTTTTTTTGCACTTTCTGTAAATGGTAAAGTATGATCAGAGAAAATGAAGGAGTTTCGCATACCGTTTGTAATCCATTCAGACGTTTATATGTAATAGTGGTCGCCCAAATGTCTTATCTACATGTGTTGTGTAAAAATTTGTATTTGTTTAAACTTTCCCGAAGGTCATTGAAACGATTAACATAATCTCAAATGAACAAAAATATGGCAAAACTTATATACGACATGAAAAGTCATCGATAGTTGTTGTGCGCCCAACTATTATTTTAGACTGTAGGTAATTAAGGGTACAGTCCTATACTGTCATAATAAAAGTCCTTAAGGGGCTGAGGATACCATAAGTCTTTCAGAAATACACATGATCCTTTACATAATTACAGATAACTACGCTAGTGTGGGTTGGCTCATTGCCCGTCCCTCAGAATAATAACAAATGCCCACAGAACACAAAATGCCCGTCGGTTCAGATAAAATTTGTACTAATAACAAATGCTTTGAGTTAGCTGTATAGAGTGCTTTAACGAGAGGTGGCGCTGATTTTTTTTTACAAAATAGAAATAATTTCTTTTTACTTAAGATTTTTATGGCGCTTACAAAAGACAAGCATGTTTTTTTTGGGGTCGATAAAATAACATGCTATCATTTTGTTGTTTCATGTTTCAGAATTTCATTCTAATTCATTGATATTTGAATATAGGTATAACAATGAACAGATTTAAAATTTATGCATAACGGAGGGCTATCTTTAAAATAACACTGCAGGCGGGTATACCAATGTGGATTTATTCCATTTTATCACTTTTCACACGAAAATATAACGAGATGAGCGTGATGTCGTCGGATGTCTTTACTCCTCGGCGATCGGAAACAGAATGTCTGCCAAAATGGCGGCAACTTGCTTTTTGTTAACGAACTGTCAAAGTCAGTGTCACCATTCTAATAAAATTAAAAGGATTGATGATCACGCCCTCTCTACAATCGACTAATTAAGTAATCGAGTAACTAAAAAAAAAAAGAAACTAAATCAAACGATCTTCGTAAAGATGATGCGACATGCAATATCTTAATTAAATCACATTTCTTCACTCGATTTCATTAAACCTTTAATGCATTGAAGGTAGTGTTGAAAATGAATTACGATAATTTGAGAGATTGTACTAACCTGAGTTGCTGTTGTGTGTACCTGATAATGTGGGCCATTCAGAATGATTCAAGTATCACGTCATGGCACTTAACCCCCGCCGAGTATGACTGAGACGGACACATAATGCATTGTATTTCATACCTTATTCTTATTATAACAAGAGTCACTATACATTTTAATCATACCTACTTTTGGTTATCTTGGAGAGTGATAAGTCGGCTTAAAGCAAACCAATTTTCACCATATGCAATATTAATTGGAACTCATTTTAGTTTATACACATATCCATATCAAAGTTGCTGGAGAATTCGAAAGAAAGCAATTTTAGAATAGTTTTTATGAAAATATAGGGTAGATGCGCCTGTTTCTACCACCGTTATGTTGTCGAACATTTTATGGCTCATTCAAAAATAACTAATGCGAAAAATAAACAGTTGGACTCTTTCTAATATTTGGACTGTGGTTAAAAAAATATCCCGTTTTCATAATTTCAAGAAGAGTTTTATTTTCACTAGCTATGATCTTTTTGTGGAGGTGGAGAGATTTATTTTGTAATACTGACGCATCTTCAGAGTACAGGACGCTTAGGGTAAAACCATTAATACGAATTTATTTTCTTAATCCCATTTATATTAATGGTTTCAAAGTTGCCGTCAGAGATTCTTATTTGTAACTGTAAAGGGAATTGATTCATAAACAATATTTTAACAGTCTATACATATTTTGCATAGTATAATTTTTTTTTACAAAAACTGTGTATGAGAACATTTTATCGACCTTTTATACATATTTGTACATCATTAATCTAATGCAGCCCTTTCCAAAATGGGCAATAACGCCCACTTGTGGGCGCTGCAAACTTAAAGAGAGGGGGAGGGGGGAGATACAACAATCTCTTGGAAGAAGCCACTTGACGAAGTTGACCACAGCAAGCGGGGAAGTCGTTGCTTCGAAGCCAGCGGTCCTCTCAGAGGTGGAAAATTTCTATGCCCGGTTATACGCTTCGCATGCATCTCGACCTGATCCCGGAAATGAGGATTCTAGAGCCACATTAACACGCCACTACACCGAAGATCTGCCAGAAGTCAGCATTGGCGAAATCGAGATCGCTCTGAGACAGCTTAAAAAGGAAAAGCCCCTGGAGAGGATGGCATTACAACTGAATTATTAAAAGCAGGAGGTAAACCAGTACTGAAGGAGCTCCAAAAGCTTTTTAATGCTGTCCTTTTCGAAGGGAGAACTCCGCAGGCGTGGAGTAGGAGTGTAGTCGTCCTGTTCTTCAAAAAGGGAGACAAAATCCTGCTGAAGAACTATCGACCCATTTCCCTTCTAAGCCACGTCTATAAGCTGTTTTCTAGAGTAGTCACGAACCGTCTTGCGCAAAGATTTGACGAATTCCAACCACCGGAGCAGGCTGGGTTTCGGAGTGGATACGGCACCATAGACCACATCCACACAGTGCGGCAGATTATACAGAAGACTGAAGAGTATAATCAGCCCCTATGTCTAGCATTTGTGGACTATGAGAAGGCCTTTGACTCGATTGAGATCTGATCCGTTCTGGAGTCTCTGCAGCGATGCCAAGTCGATTGGCGATACATCCAAGTGATAAGATGTATTTATGAGGCCGCCACCATGACCGTCCAAGTACAGAATCAGCAGACAAGTCCTATACCGTTACATCGAGGAGTGAAACAAGGAGACGTTATGTCTCCGAAATTGCTTACTAATGCAATGGAGGATATGTTTAAGACGCTGAACTGGAAAAGACGTGTCATCAACATCAATGGCGAGTACATCTCCCACTTGAGATTTGCTGACGACATCGTCATCATGGCAGAAAATCTGCAGGACCTACAACAGATGCTGAATGACCTGGTTGACTCTTCTATGCGCATCGGCCTACGGATGAACTTGAATAAAACCAAGGTCATGTTCAACAAACACGTACTACCGGAACCGATTGCAGTATGCGATGCCGTTCTCGAAATTGTTCCAAAATATGTATACCTCGGGCAAACATTGCAGTTAGGTAGAAACAACTTCGAGAGCGAGGTAAATGGAAGAGTTCGGCTAGGCTGGGCAGCGTTTGGAAAACTACGTCAGGCCTTCACATCGTCGATCCCGCAGTGCCTAAAGACGAAAGTCTTTAATCAGTGCGTTCTACCCGTTATGACATACGGAGCCGAAACGTGGACACTGACGGCACGGCTGGTCCACAAGTTGAAGGTCGCTCAGCGGGCTATGGAAAGGGCTATGCTCGGCGTTTCTCTGCGGGATCGAATCAAAAATGAGGTGATCCGGCAGAGAACCAAGGTTATCGACATAGCCCACCGGATTAGCAAGCTGAAGTGGCAGTGGGCTGGCCATATTAGCCGCAGAACCGATAACCGTTGGGGTAAACGAGTTCTTGAGTGGAGACCGCGTCTCGGCAAACGTAGTGTAGGACGTCCTCAGGCGCGGTGGAGTGATGATTTGCGCAAGATGGCTGGCAGGAGCTGGATGCGAACAGCCGAAAATAGAAGTAGATGGCGTGCAATTGGGGAGGCCTATGTCCAGCAGTGGACGAATATGGCTGATGATGAAAAGTCTTGTTTAGAATGAATTTCTTATTAATGTAACCTGAAGTTATTGTGGTTTTTAAGTAGGTGAAAAAATGGGGACGCTTATTTTTTTTTTATTCTCAAAGTGGGCAGAAGACGACATAAGTTTGGGAAGCCCTGATCTAATGTATCATATATCTGAGAAACTTGTCATTTGTCATATTTTCAGATGCTACTCTGGAATGATCTTCTATCGAGGGAAGTTAATACAATCGTGTTTCGGTTACAAGATCAGAAATAGGATCAGATATAACCACAATTTTTTTTGGAGATAATTTGAACTACATATAGGTTTTCCGTGAATTACGGTCAATTGCACAAAATTCCATTAAAATCGACATTAGTTTAAAGCGACATTACACATACAAATTTGATATTCATTAGAGCCTAAAGGCATCATTAAACCTTGATGGACGTTTGTGCAACTGACCGTTAGTACGATTCAAGCTCATTTTTATCGATTCAGGTCTTATCGCCTTTAAAAAAATATACAATCTAGAGTCAAGATTGTATGAGGTATCAATTGTGTGAATTTATAGATTCAAAGTTCTCTGTATCTCACTGAAAATATTGTTGTCGTATTATGTATGTAACGTAAACTGACAATGTTTATTCTTTTCCGAGTAATAAAAAAAGAAAGATCAATATAGGCTCATAAAAAGTTTAATATTTAACAACACATGCCGATATAAAATCAGTTCTCAGTTGATATTTATGACCTTTGTAGACCCGAGGCAATTTCAGTTCACCCACCGTTGGTTCTTAAATTATTCTTTGGACTGTTGATGGACCAATCTAAATTACAACTAGCAGCTTACATGATAATAATCCCTTACCTCTCCGCATCAACACAACGTTTCGGAATAACTATAAACAAAGTTAACTCTTATACAACGACGATCACAGAATAGGGCCCTGCGGGCTTCGCAGTATTTCACTCACGTAGCGGACTCCTCAAGTTGTTCCTGTTAATTATTTTGGATACTATTATTATTTGAGCGGCGACCATTTTTTGTCTCAGATTCGTTTAACAAAGGTGTTTCATAATTTGTTTTACAAAAATATCACTATCATTTATCGTCTCAAAATCAATAATTGATTTTAAAAATAACTTTGAATTTTTGACAGTACTGTCTGTTTTATTATATCGTAAAAGTAGTAATAAAGGGTTAGACTATAATAAAACTTTTTTTACGATTACAGAAATATAAGATACAAATAAAAAAACAAGTTCTAAGGGCCTTATCGCTAGATAGCGGTCTACTAGACCAATAGAATTAATTATGTAGAAATAGGCTAAAGCTAGTTTGGTGGTGCATAAGAACAATACAATAAATATAATATTTAATTAATACCATAATATATACATGTATTATAGATTTGAAGCAAAACATTATCAACTATTAAAATATAAGAAATTTTTCATCAATAAATAAAAAAATGTTTCGCAGTTTTTGATTGTCTCATGTAAAACAATCAAACAGAATGACAATGTTTAAAAGTATCGTTATCTAATAAGTCTATACAGCACCATCTGTGAGGGCTTTCGTCGCCGATAAATAATTATTCAACGTCGAGACTTGATTCAAGAAGTTGACGGCCCATTAATCAACTTTGAAAAAAATCTATTTGATAGACTTGAGAGGTTTCTGTTTTTTGGGACCTCACAAAATCTAAACATCGAAAGAGGATTGTATAAAAAGTTTATTACTATTATTATTAATAGTAATAAAATTAGTGAATGTTGTTTATGTTTTTATAAGCATAAACAACATTCACTTACAATGCTACTCCAAATTTAATTCAATGACTGCCATAGCCACTTGTGATGGTATACATCAATCATCATCAAGGTGAGAATATGAAACATACTACACATTCACGATTTCTTTAAATAGTGATGAAGAATGTGACGCCACAAAAATAGAGGAGGTTATCTGTGACCCATTACAATATTTAAGAATTTTTATAGTCTCGTATTAGGAACCCCTCTTAATTGAGTTATATTTTTAATGTTGCACACAATCTACGTTATCATATGACACCTATATACAAATTGTACCCCTTTTTTGACTTTAATACTCGCCCTCGTGATAATGATATTTCATAAAGCCAACGATAACGTAAAACTCGTAAGGATTATCCATAAATATCCATAACTTGGTACCGAGCTTAAAATTTCAGGTAGGACGATTCTAAAAATTAGTGATGATAAGATTCTGAACTAGTTTTTATCATTTTTTCTAATATGTATATGACAGCACTTTAGACTCATAGATCTAGAAAGGTTCGGTATGAGGAGATCTGGACACACTTATTTCTCTTATTTATAGTATGATCCAAATTATCAGTATGTAAATAATTCTTTCTACCTTGAATTATCTCAGATACCTTGTGGGGTAGACAATGAGAGCTAAGTGTCACAAAACACGGTCTTTACATTGTAACTCCAATCACAAAGCCCGTCGGTTTTTATGGCATCCAACAGCACGCGATCAATTCGATGATGAGAGAAGTTGCTCTCCCGACTTCTGTATCCTCAACTATATACCATTTGCTAATGCAATAGATAATCATATAAAATATTTGACGAATGTAAAGGTAGAGTCCATAAGCATATCATTATCCATGTTCTTCTGACACTGTTTAATCACAGTTTTATACCTTTTTTGCCGAAGATAATCATATTTTTCTCCATTTATTTGTCACATTCATGTCATTAGTGTCTTCTTTATCACATTATGCTAATTGGTATTGATTTTCAACTCTACGATCAATACCTATAATAAAACTAACTACGATTTAACTGTCTTTTGTTTTGCTTCATCATTCATCATCAATAGCCGTATGAGGGCCACTACTAAGCTCATTCCCATAATAAAAGTGCTGACAGCTACTTAATTTGGAATTTGAGCAATTTATGTGATATTTATTTATTTACGTGTATAATAAATGAATGAATAATTTATTGAACAGGTAAACGATATTTTTCATTATGCATTATTATAACAAACATCATAAGTTACTTATAAAGTTGCCTTGTCTATTGATATACATAGAAAAACATAAAATTGTATCAATGGAGCTAAAACAGTATCTTGACCACAGAATACCTGTAAATACAAATACAAATCGTAAATTATTTTGCCGTAAAACCTTCTGTTACCAAGAGTGAAAGGGAAACAATATTGAGTTGCGGAGGAGGCGTTAATTATGTAGTCAAAAAGAAGATATTACATTTGAATCGTATGATAAACGAAAACATTTTGGTTTTCGTATATTTGTTATTTTAAGTAAACCTTTCTCACATTATTAAATGTCACCATTAGGCTTTAGCTGTTAAGCTTTTACGCGAATGATGAAAATACTGATTCTAATGTTACTTTAAATAAAAGATAAAGAGAAACTTAATTTTCCTCGATTAACTAATTAATATGTTGCTCATATTTCATGTAGGTATCCAAAGACTTTAAATAAGCGAAGGTTGATTAAATGAAACGTACTTAAATAAGCTTTTATTCTATTGTTTATACCTTTACACTAAAAACACGAACCTATATCACTTCGTTGGCTATCTATTCATTCATCACCAGCCTTTCAATGATTCCGCATAAGGTATATGCGGAATCATTGAATTTCATCGAGGAAGAAATGAATAGGGGGAGTGGGTCATGTCCACCGAGCGGGCCCGTCTCGGATTGATGGGTATAAAGAACTGGCTATAGATGCAGCTGGATCCAATTACTTAGCGCGCCTTCCAAAGCACGGAGGAGCTCAGGGTTTTTTTGGTCACCCATCATATGACCGGCCTTTGCCAAAGTTGCTTAAGAGCTTGACTTTTAATTTCATTAAGCTCTTTTGTCTGCTTCTACTTCGCTTCAGCTAGTAGCTTCGATGCAAACAAATAAATCTTTACTCTTTAGATTTTCTCCGAAACTACTGGAGGGATTAAGTTCAATTCTATACATTTATGTAAATTAATGACTGAAAGGTGGCCTTGTAATGTAAATAAATGAATTTTATACAAAATTTTTTTTTGAGGTTAATTGCAAAATAAAAAGGTTTTGGAAATTAAATTGTATTAAATTATACTTACTTGAAATGAGTAGCTTTAATGTTTAATTTAATTTGAATATAGGTGTTTATAATTTTAAATTTAAATTAAATATTTTATGGTAGGTTGCTAAGTTAAGAAAAGTGCAAAATCGCAACTCAAAAGTGCAAAATTCTCAAAAACTTAAGTTTTTTACGTTTCACATGGCAAATATTTTAGATCTTCGAGGGAGGCATATGCTCAGCATTGATCTTGATACGGCTATTGATGATGATAAAAGAAAATCATTAAAAATTAACTATGCGGTAACTGTTCACGGTCGCTCTTGATTGTGTTTTTCATCCTCTATTATTATATTGAAATCATTGCCTACCTACACGATTGCCTTGTGTATGTGTTACATTGTGTATATGATTTCACTCTTTTGCGTTGCCCGCGGCCTCAATAGATGGTACCTAGCCCGCGGGATCTTTCTCAATTAAGAGGTCTGCAAATGAGGGTGTGAATATTTACATAATTGTTTTACCTTTGTGTTGTTAGCGGGATATTCGGGTTGGTTTGTTTATTATCATTCGTGGATTGGTTATTATATGTAACTATATATCTAGAAGTCACGGGCAAAATGTGTTAATCGACACCCTGACCAGTAAGTTACGCACATTAATACATATTCGGAATCGTTGCATTTTTCTTCGTCGTCTAGATTTGGTTTATCAAAAAATATTGAGATCATCATACTTTTACTGAAAGCGTAATTTGTCTTACATTGAAAAAACACCCGATCATCGTTTAAATTTCATGTCATTTATTTTGTATCAAGCAAAAATTTACAGATAAGTAATCTATCACAGTGCTCATGGTGGCCAAATTAAAAACCTTGCGAGCTCTGTCACCTGTCTCGCCATAGTATGTACTTGTATTCCTTTTCCACCGGGTTAATATTAAAACTGTTCATTAATTATGATATATATTACAATAACCTTCAATAAATGTATTTTTTAAGTAAAATCTAAAAATAAACTTGGTTAAAAATATATTTTTATTTCTTTTCAATTACAATATTTTTTAAATTCATTTACATACGTTAATATATGTATATACAAATATTTTAAAGTAATATAATATTCTGATTAATTACTTTTGTTATTATTATCATTACATGTGCAAATATTTTATAAATACAATGACTAAAAATAATGTTTATTTTGCTCTTATCAGTTACTTTAAATTAAAATAAAAAGTCAGTAATACTGATTATGAGTTCTAGCGGAGATTATTTACCTACGAGTACTTTTAAAAACACAGGTTTTATTAAGAATCAGTTTTTATTTACATATGATACACACAAACCCGATCCTTAAAATAACACTCATTTCGATTTAAATACCATTTTTCATTTATAACCAACGTTACAGGAATAATTGTATATATTAACTATTAATTAATGAAGCCGTTAAAGATGCTGTACTTCTTGTTTTACAGTAAAATCGCAACCAAAAAGTGCTAAACAAAATCTGACATAACCAAAAGTTTTATTTTGTTTAACGTGTTTTAAATTAGTTAAGTTACATTATTTAATGTAAATGGTTTCATAACCCTCTGTGAACCCAAATCACAGTGTCATAGATTTTGCAATAGAAATTAATAGATAGTTTTTGGTTTTCATATTTTTTTCTAAAAATGTCACGTGAAATTTCAAAGCGCCAAAGCTCGCAAGGTCGCACATAGCCAATATCTGTGTTACTACAGATAATCAAAGAGAAAATACACAATAAGCTGATTTATTTCTATGCAGCGATCACATTCTCTCCATCCACTTACTGTCACTACCATCTCTCCCACTTAAATCAATTCTAGCTAAATAACTAAGAGCGAGTCGGACTCGCTTATGCTTACAACATAATAGTTTTCGACATTTAAATTCGAGCCGACCTCTTAAATAAATTAGCGAACTATCTTCCTAATTGAATAAATTTTCTCCGCCGTAAAGTGATAGAATTATCACATCGGCGCGATCCTGAATCGATTATTGATCCGAATTGGCTTGTAGTGACCGCTCGAATTTTTCTCATGAATAAATTCTGAGTTGTCCTGTTACTTTACTGCGTGGAATTTCCCTAGAGAGTGATGCTTGCACATTGAATATCACTTAATACGATATAACGAAAACATCTCATAGAATATTGAGTTACACCTTTATCCTTAGATACCAACAAGCCAAGAGGGTATCAAATATGAAACAACTTTTTAGAATATATATAATATATTGCAAAGTGTATTTTTTATACATATCCTCTCCTATCCTCTCTACCCTTTTACGATAGTTCGTTTTCATCTTTCAAAATGTCCCTGCTGTCACTTTCAACCCTATCCAAACTATTCATTATATTGACATCACAACTATCCATAACTAAAAGTGAGTGAAAAATTTTCAAAAATATTTTGTTGTGTTTTCTGTAGTAAAATATACTTCATTTTTTTAAACTCGCTTAAAATTAATAATATTTATTAATTACATGTCTCCGCGTTTTTAATATAAAAATCACCTAAAAGATAGTTATTATTTTTCGTCTTATGTTAAGTGCATTAAAAAAAAAACTGCTAATCCGATTTAAATAACTTATTTATTCAAATTAATAAGCTTTGAAATAAAAATAAAATTGATAGTTGGTCAATAATATAAGGAAAAATCAGTAAACATACATAATAATAATAATAATGTTTAATTCAAAGAAAACATACAGGTTTTTAAACTCAATATTACAATTGAGTAGCTTCAAAATCATCGCCGTCGAACATATAGCCTCCTCCTTTTCAATTTTGAAGTCGATTAAAACATACAATGGAACATATAACCTCTTCATTTTTAATCCATTTAAAAGCAGTGATCTTAGACATTGTCATGCATAACATTCTGCGAAACTCGAAATATTGGTCGGTACTGCTACGGAAGCTCACTATAAGCTTAGTGGCCATGCTTTCCTTGAAAATACGAACTTGAGAACATTAAACAAATGAATGTCTTCTCTCGATTTTAAGTCCTATTAGAGATGAAGTAATAATGCCTTTATGCACTCAAACCTTTTTGATACAAAAGCTTTAAGATGACATAAAAGGAAATACTTCAGAAAAAAATCCTATACATAATTGTGAGCATTAAAGTAATACACTGACAATTTGATTTTATTTAATTTCTTCTACAATTATTGTTACATTAATATTGTTAATTATACATATATAAATATAATTTACTAAATATACAATCATATACAGGTATACATCACATGCAAAAACACAAACGTATATTTACTTAGTATGCAGTTCGTACAATTCCACTCAATGAAAAACAACTAGACAACAGTTACAAATAAATAACTATTGAAAAACAAAGAAAACAATATAATAGACTGAAACGTTGTCAGTTAAACAATTAATAAGTTAGTAATAACTTCAATTCATCTTTAAATTGAATTAGAGACATTTACATCAAGGGAACCATTATATTTTAGAGCAGGCTAATTTAAAACCTAGATATTAAAACATTTCCATTGAAATACGCCAAAGAGGAGATCACAAAGTACACCGTGAACACGTTAAACTGAAAAAGTAACTAACGGATTGTCAAAAAGTAATTAATTCCAAGTGGACAATAAGGTTTGTTTACAAATATAAAATTATTATAACATCATTAATTTTTTTATTTCAATTTAATTTAATAATTTAACATCAGTTTGTTTTTACAACTTTCATATTGGTTCTGAAAATAACCAGCAAGATTCTCAGCATATAGGGTAATACGAACTTACCTAAGTGAACTTCGATCATAATCATTGGAAGTGCTGCGCCCGAAGTGATTAGTATACTTACTTAATATATTTTATGAATATACACTATGTAGTAACACCCAAGTGTCCACTTTCAGCACTATGTTTAGAAGATTCATTCATTTCCGGTCTAAGTATATATGTTAGACCGAAAATGACTACTATTTCTTATTCTATATTTCTTATTTCCGGTTAATTGTTAAAACATATTTAAAAATATATATATAACGCAAGTATTGGTTACCCGCCGAAACTCACCCCACCTCCACACCCAGCGTGCCTTTGTCCTCATTAAGTTGAGGGAAAATAAATATTTCCTTAGTTAGGGAAAAACAATTTAAAACAAATAGTGTGTTGGGAGGGAGGGATTGCATATAATCTCTTCGGACTAGACTAGAGATTAGTATACTTACTTATTGTATTATATGAATATACATTATGTAGTATTGAGTATTGAGAGAAAGGAATTATTTATAATAAATATAACAATTTATGCATTTAATCGTTTCTTACAATTATTATATAATAGTAATGCTTATAAATGTTAACGGAAGTTTATGTCGCTTATATTTTTATTAATTTAATAGTTATTGAACTATTACCAAGTTATAAATCTAGGGTTCTTGCTAGAAAAGATAAATAATTGATCCTTTAAATAGGATGATGATAAGTTGATGTTATTCTATGTCGAGTTCTATGAACAAAAATGATGGATACATAAAATCAACAGTGCTCATAGAGATTTTAATCGAAAAAATTTTATGACCACCTTATATATATTTTAACTTCAATAACTATATAAATATCAATAACGAACGTTATGTACTCATAGCTACTATTATCATTATTTCGTTTAATTATAACATCTTTTTAAAATAATACAGTAATACCCCACTTCATCCCGCTGCCTACACGCTTAATGTACCTTGTTTGCACCTAACGCCTTCTCGTCTGTCTCTTTCGGCCGATAACTCACTGCACACACTCAATGTGGGTGATAATGGCGGAGGAGGTGATGGCTGGTAGTTCGACGTCGGTGACATCGTGATGGTCGGCTGGTCCTGTGTCCTGTGCCTGTATTGAATTTGAAGTGGCTGTGGACCTAAGAGCCAATGAGGGCGATGGTGCGCTGGGGACTGGAGGTGGGGGGAGTTTTGGCGGGAAACCAATACCTCAACTATATATTTTTTTTGTTTAACATTCATAAAACATTTAACCGGAAATTAGAAAATAAGTACAGTCTAAAATATATATTAAGAACGGAAATAAATAAATAAATTAATATACCTACAAATATAAAGTAACATCACATACTTTGTTCAGATTCCAAGATGAGCCCAGGCCGATATAGAAAAGTTAATTTTCTACATTGATCCGACCGGGAATCAAACCCGAGACCTCAGAGATGGCAACATCTTGAAACTAGCATGCGAACAACTCGGCTCTTCACAGTATCTTGTAAACATAGTGCTGAAAGTGACAACATTTGGGTGTAACTACATACTCTATATTCATAACATATAAAAGTAAGTATACTAATCTCGTGGAGGCACGAATATAATATTACATTTTCTGAACCTAAAACTCATTTTCGCATCTCTATATATAATAAATTATTTCTGTGTTCGCACAGATTTATTTTTATATTTTACGTGTTATTTCTTTTCTCGCTTAAGCCATTTAGCACGTTTTCCATATCACGTTTTATCTGTGCTACAACACATTACTTTGTTTGAGCATAAGAAGAAATATATTGTACACATGGGATTTTTTAGTAATAAAATACAATACAATAAAATAATAATTTATTAAAATACAATCATAAAATATTAGGTAAATATAAACTATATGTCGACTCCGTTGAGTACATAAAATACCATCTTTCACGAGAAACCCAGAGTCAATTACAGCTAGCTCAGACTTTGAACGTGGGATAGACGAAGGAAGCTGGAATGACCACTTTTGTTACAATTGTATTAAACCCTTAATTTCCCATAATAAATTTCCAAAACCCTCCCATTTTAAAGCTTTTATAAGATACATAACTTCCCTATACTCCTATTATAAAAAAATGTAATTATTCTAATTAGTTGGCCATATAAAACTTACTAACATCTTGTTTCTCATAATTTCACGCGTGCTACACATGAAATAAAAACTTTTAAACGGTTTTATTGTTAATTTAACTGTAAAATATCAGAAACATCTGAAAACTTATATACGCGAGAAAACCGTTTGAATGTAGGTTTAATTAATTACATACTAGTGGACGCCCGCGACTTCGTCCGCGTGGAAGTCGGTATCCCGTGGGAGTGAGAAGTTTTCCCAGTAAAAAGTACCCTATGTGTTATTCTGATGTATAACCTATATTGCTGTAAAGTTTTATCCAAATCCGTCCAGTAGTTTTTTCGTGAAAGAGTAACAAACATCCATACATCCATACTTACAAACTTTCGCCTTTATAATATTAATAGGATGTTCTATATATTATATCGTGTCTGTCTCTTCTAGGTAAGACAACAGTTGTAAGGTTTTTCAAAACTCAAAATTAATTTCAGCATTCACTACACATGGGGCTGGATGTGAAGTACTTACTCCCCGCTAGATCCCAGGCCCTCCCCACAAAAGTGAGGGTGTACGATTTAGTGGTTATGCCATCCACGTTTTAACTAGTATATAAAGGGACCCGTGTAGATATAGAGTCCGACACACTCCCTGTCGTTTATACACTGTCCCCACACACGTCAAGCGATGGGGACAATGCATAAAGCATTCCCCTACGTTAAAAAAAGCATTTACTACACATCATATGAAGCTTAGAGTCTATTGAAGTAAGAAAAAGAAAGATCTATGGAATTCAATAAAAAACAATCGTACTCGACGCCCGCGCCGATTATAGCGATGTCATAATATAAATAGAGCTTCAATGAAATATAACCTGTAGGTATTATATTTTGGAATAGTTTATATTGATTGAAATTTTATGTTGGATATTTCGAAATCCAAAAGAGTATTGAGTAGAGTAAAGAATGTGCCCATGAAGGTTGTATATAAAAGTTTATTATAAAACCCAAATAGGGGACTAGGAAACTAGGATAAAACGTTAAAGGAATAAAATTTTTGTTATTGTTTTAAAATTTCATTACTAATATCATTACTTTGCGGTTTTAAAGATGATAAAAATGATGACTGGGTAAAAAAAATAAATAGTGATGACGACTGGTTAAAAAAAAAACTATTTAGTGCCTCGGTCAGATAATAGAAAAATATTAGACACATATTTTTTTTTTTAATTCAGATTAACAAGAAATAGCTTAGATAACAGAAATTAAAGTTGAAGAGTGCGTCATAGCTTTGTAGAAAATGTATAAAAGCGTGACGTCATGTGACGTTTTAACTCAATGTAACGCCGTAATTTAAAGATTACGAAAAAAGTACGTATTTAATTCAACAATCTATCTGATGGAAAAACAAACAAAACTTAGTCGTCATCTGTATTCTATTTAGTCAGGCAGTCAGATATATATAGATAAATATTGGTTACGTTTTTTACTTCAATTTTACAAGAAATGGCTTAGATAAATGCATTAAAGTTATTAGTTAAGAGAATTTTGAACTCAATGTATCGCCATAATTTATTGAGTACGCAAAAAGAAAATACATGTTTACTCTTTTTCAATAATCTACCCGACAGACAGACAAATAAAAATTAGTCATCATCCCTCTCAAGTCAAACATTTATTTCAAAGCAATTTTCTTTGTTAAATCCGTTTGACCTATTCTAAATTATATGATAATGATATTTTTTTACCTAAGAATATATGAATAAATTCATTTTGTTGAGCTAAGCAACTTAGCGATGCCTCTTCCATGGATTTGTTATATTCAACGCGGTTTAGGTGAAATGCGCACATTCAAAGTCTCGTGGTTATTGAAAAAAATAATACCTACAGTAATCAATTTATTATTTATGATATTTCGAAAGTATTTTCGATATGTGTATATGTGTATACATATGTAAATAAATTTAAGGTTAGCAATAATTTCATCATCACTAGTCTATTTATTGATGTCCCCACTGCTGGGGCTCAGGCCTTTCCTATAGACAGAGTCGAATAAGGAAAATAGCTTATGACCCACCACGCGGGCCAAGCGAATTAGTGGGTATGAATGGCTGTAGATACAGTAGGAACCACAGAAATATATCTAGTTAGAAGGAAAAAGTGTACGTACTTCGCGTGCCGAAACGACGTCTAGACAGCTTCATTGCTCGCCGCGAGGCTCAGTCCACTTTCGATCACAATCGGTGTTGGACGAAATTTAAAATGATGCGTTGTTCGATAATTACCTGCTCAAACACCACCAATATGGTTGGATCTTATAGTCGAGGTATTTCCTTCCATCGGTAAGTAACTATTTACCTTGATATATCTATTTTGAATTAAAAATCATTAGTTTTGTTGCTCCGTATTATTTTTATCAAAACGGTCATGTGTCTAGTAATAGCTTTCCATTGCGGCTTTAATTTGACAGTCCAAATTTGCTGTGCTTGTAAAACCATCGATGTATAATTCAAGGTCAATTTGTTGGAGGCCAAAAATGGAGAATAGTGCTGTACAATGCGATTTTTTACCCGATTAAAAAAATATCGTTTTTGAAAGCAGAAGAAAGGATAATTAATTTTATATTGAATTATACTGTAATTTTTGTTTTAGTCTTCCGTATGATCCTAATATTAAAAATAAATGGATTGAAGCAACAGGACTCTAAGGCAAATAGTAGGTATACTTACTGGATATGGAAACTTTAACAAACACCTATATAACATGGGTTATTCTGACAGTCCTCTGAGCAGGGCGTGCATGGAGACTGAGGAGATTGTCTCCGCAGTCTCCATTCCAGTATCACATAAGCACTTGTGCACTCATGTGATACTGGAATGCAGGAGTCTATTAAGACAAAAGGACTACATATCTATGAAGCCCAAGGATACTAGTGGAAGCATGCAGCAGAGTTCGAGATCTTACGGGCTTCCTGGAGAAGTTGGGGTGGCAGGACTAAAGCAACCCCGTGTCTGGAAAATAGGAACTGAGTATCGAGTTGCAGAAAAGCCCGCCGTGAAACATAACATAACAACACAGGACGTAAAAATGTGTAGCGTGTCGGGAGGGGGTAGCGGCTACTACAAAGTGTTTGCCCACAGAAAAATGCCGATTTCTATTCTATCGCATAAAATCTTTTTTGCGCCGATTCACTAAATTACATACGTGAGTTCGTGACATATACATAATATTTAAGCAAAATGGTAGTCTGTCTATAAAGTCATGAAAAAAATTGAGGGCGCTTCGATCGTGCACGTAGCAACCCTGTGTAGTGAGACAAATGATTTTGATAGTAGGATTTTTTTTACTCTTATTACCCCAGAAAAGGTAAAGAAAGGCGTATAATTCGTAGACAATGAGTTTATTCTACATTGAAGATTACAAAATAGTAATCGTAATTTTTATAAATCTTTTTTTTTATTATTGCCAAGTTGTTTTCTCGTTTTACTGCAATGTGTGCTTGTGTTCGATTAAAGCCTGTTACTTTGACACTCCTTGTAAGAAAACCCAATATATTTCAGAATTTAACGCAGAACTTCTAGGCTATAATTAAAATCCAGATCGGTTTTGGCAATCCACTGATGTTTTCTTCATGTAGGTACCTCTTTTTTTCACAGAGTAAAAGAACTGAATCTTTTGTCGAAGTGCACAAATGTTGCAGTTAACCATTTATTTCTTAGGACGACTATCTATGTTTCCCAGGGGTTTCAAATATGCCACCATTTTTATAACCTTCATCTACAATACGTAACACTATATTCTCTGATTTTCCTGAAAGTAAGTTTTAAAAATGTAATACCTATAGGTATTGGGCAAAAAGAATGGAATCGCCACAATGATCAAATTAATGCTATAATTTTAGTAATATAAAGCACAAACTTTTTATTGGCGTACATAGGTAAAAATCGTACATTCCTAAAAGGTATATTTTTTATTCAGATTAAAATCAATGATAAATTTGATTATCCAAAAGTATTGAAAGTTCGGACCGCACTACAATATAGCCTTCTAACATTTTCAATCTAACTTATAAATGCATAATGTAATCAATACTTCTTTTAGACTTAAATTCATATATTTAGTAAATTTGAAACTTCTGGTAACCAAAACTCAATCAGTAACACGATTACTGCCGTTCGAGCTTTAACATTCTACAAATATGATAAAATGTGTCCAGCTTCTTGTTCCAATAAACATCACTGAAAAACTTTATAAATAATATCCTGAGCTTCACTCTGATTAATTCTCTTCATTTTTAACACTTTTCGACGGAGTTTAGAAGAAGTAGCTTCAGTTTAATCAAAACAAATCAAAAATGCAGAAAATCGAGCTAAAAAATCAAGTTGTTGACAGTCGATGTACTTTGATTCAGTGTTGTGATACTTGTGTCTAATGTTAGTTCCTCAAACATTATTTTCATGACTTTATAGACAGACTGTACACGTTGGTCTCCGTCGATCGATATCGTTTTTCAATCGATAAGAATCGGTATGCCGTTTCAAATACAACATGTATTCGATGCAAGTGAAATTATGTCTTCCATCACTAAATTAAGATCGTGACGTCATGATACCTACACAAAATGGGGCACGCTCGGTCTCCATATAAATCGACGAACATGTTCCTTCTAACTAGATTTATTTCTGTGGTAGGAACCAACGGCTTAACGTACCTTCCGAAGTACGGAATAGCATTAGGTACAGATTAGATAATAGTTGCTCGAAGTAGTTTTTATCGAGAGTTGTAAGTAAAATCGGAGAAACATTTTCTTGATTTATCTTTTTTTTCTTCATGAGAAGCAATATAGTTGAGGTATACCCGACAGCGCCATAAAAGCTAGAATTAAATTTTAATTCAAACAAACCAGTTAATTTATCTTCTTGCATTGTCTCTATAACAGTCTTACGGTGTTTGTAGTTACGCATCAGTCGAGGGGCCTTACCGTGTCAGACATCAGCAGGGTCCGGAGCGAGTAATGTTTTATAAATATTCACAGCCGATTATCATTCTAATAATGCTATTTGAATAAACTCAATCGTAGTGATGTTTCAAACGTAAGACGAAGAAAATTATAAGAATAATTAACATAGGAATCGAAGACAAAACAAGACAAGAACTTCATTAATAAGGTTAAGTAACGATTATATTTCTTTTTTATAAAAAATCGTTGGGCAATAGTAGTAAAACTCAGATTATTTCGAATACTCAATACATTTCAAATCATTCGCGTGGCTTATAAGGCGGCTTTAAAGATGTTGTCCTGATCATCAGTGTCCTGGATTTGATTCCTTGTGGAGTTAATGTCTAAAATGATCTTTACTTTATTGTCTCTTACATCTTTCTAAGAGGAGGCGGGACAAAATTGCATTCATTTTCATTCATTTACATTTCATTTAATAATAATTGAAGAAGATCTAAACCAAACTGGCTGGGTGTTATAGTAAGTGCCTTTGTTGTTACAGATTTTCATATGTATCATATATCAATATTTAAAATAAAGGAATTTGAATTGTTCAAACTTATTAGGCGTATCTAACCCAAAGTAACTTTTGCGTATTCTTTTCTCGGCTCACGGAACACATTTGAGGTGAAAAAAATGAAAATAATAGCGTCGTCATGTGTGTAAATCACAGCATGTCAGGGTCAACACAGGTAGAAAAAAATCAAATACATGAGAGCTTCAATTTAATATTCCATTGAATACAGGGTGCGACAAGTGTCCTTAATAATTTACCAAGCTGTCTCACATTTCTTTTGTCATTTCCCATTTTCCACTGATTTAAACACAACGTTCGCGTATTTCCCTCTCTTTTTTCTAACAAAACCCTGGATTTAGAAAAAGACATACTGAACGTAGGACCAGGTTCAAGATGTTACCGTCGAATTGCGAGGTGTAAACTCGTTTTATTCAAACTTTTCTTCAGTATTTCATTAAAATAAGCATAAGCATCGCATTTAAATAGTAATAGTGATGCCTTTTGACTTCACTTCTACTTTTTTACGTAAAGCTGACAGGTATAAAATGAAAATTAAATAAAAACCATTGATATAGATATCCATTACAATTTAACAATTTATTTTAGACAGGTGTAGATATTTTTTAAATTATGCTAAGACAAAGTTTACTTCATACCAATATTGCATGTGAACAGTTCGCTTAAATGTTATCACTTAAACCACACTTTAGTTAACAGTCAACAACATTCCATTTCACGCATTGACAGTTTGGTTTTTAGGTACATCCGGGATTGGTAAATATTTCACGTCAATTTGCCTCTCAATGGTATATAAGGAAAAGGAATTTCAGAGACAGTTCGCAAATAAATAATAGACATTTCCAATGCACTACCTACATATTATACTATCTGTTTTCCCACGACTCCGCGCCCGTAAATTGTAGCCTATAACACCCAGGTATGATGTAGCTTCCCTTTGGAGAAAGAATATTCATGACCGCCTCACTATATATTACCTTATTTATTACACAAAGATACAAACAGACAAAGTTAGAAACTACCTATCTCTTCATAATGTTAGTATAGATTTAACTTAGAATTATAGTTCAATAGGATGCTATAGAATTTAATATGCCACAGTAATTTATTACTGGCTGCAATATCTTAAGTTTCAACATTATCTGCATAATCAGCTTTGCTATTCTGTAAAAAACAATGTTGAACGCAGTATCAAAAATATTGCTGTCGCACCATAGAGGTATTCATCACATCTCATAAACTACAAATGCTAGGAGATTAATATTTTGCATGGCCGTTCTTCTTAGGATGTACATGCTCATCAATATGGTATTTTGCGTAATTCGATCCATAAGGGATTATTATTGTTTGATAGACATGAAACTTCATTACTACAAGTGCATGCAAGTGTAAGTGTATCAAATTTCGCATAGGGATTCCATAAAGTACTTAATAGTAGCATTATGCATATCTTTATAACCACGTGGACAAAATCGCGGGCAACAGCTAGTATGTCATACGTTTATAGCAAAGTTAATTTAATGAATACTGTAACATAGGATAAAAAACTTTCAGTGTTTTACTTATGCGATAAGCTTGACTGCTAGATCCCGATGACTTTTGTGAACGTGAAACATAAAGTCTAATATAAAAAAATATTACTTTAATTACATTGAAAAGTAAAGGAGGTAAATATTGTTGAAATATGTCATGATCACGCCTTTTGTCGGCCTACCAGGTTGGACAGATTCTGTTTTCATCGGGTTAACAGACCCGATGAAAATAAGATCTGTCCAACACACACACATTGGTAAAAAAAAATCCATTACCATATTGTGGTCATCGTGGTGAAACGGTATTTTTTTTATTATTATGTAAAGATACCTCTTCTCATATCCTTCTGAGCTTTGCGCCCAACCAACCTCATAATTTCTCTTTTCTTTTGCCACACTCCTCTATAAGTTGCCTAAAAGAGATTGCTGTTTAGCAATTAGGCTACTTTTTGTGTACTTTGTATTTTATACCGTGTATAAATTGTATTAATTTAACAAAAACATGCATGTCATCATATTCTCTTGTTCATGTTTACAATTCGCCTGTGAATGTTTCATATAATCTTATCCAAGCCATTCAGCTGCTCTCAAGAATAGAACTCTAAACTAGACGAATTCATTGAGCCATACTCTAGGTTAGGGTAACCATAATTTACTTATAAAAATGTGAAATAATTGCTAACATGTTAATTTAATGAATTATACATTATACTTATCTTAAAAGTGACCTATTCAATAAAATTCTACTGAAGTCGGGTAGACGTATTATTAATTCCCGACTTCAAAACCACGGTCCACCACGGTCCATTCCGTTTTTTGTTTGATTTATGTTGACAAATCCATAAATTATTAATATGGAATTCTTTATCTAGCTTAAAAAAATATAGAAATAGTTTCTTTTAGCCTTAAAAAATATGGAAATTTCTGGTCACCATACTTCGTGTGCGGTCAACCATTATGATAGGAGAGAGAGTACCCACTGGACTGCGTAATGCTCTCTGCCGGATCCAAAGAAGTGCTACTGACACTATTTGCCGATCGTTTGGACATTAAATTTGTTAAAGACAAAGTTTTTGATTTTGTATATTCTATTCCTTTAATTTATTTGGTTGTTATATAAAGTTATGTTATTTCGAAGTTCGTTATCTCTTCGTGATTCTGAACCTTGATCATTGCGGTGCTTACATTCAGTATTATCTTACATTCTGTATCTTACATTCAATTAATACGATTTTTACTGAATTAATGTATTATTGAATTTAAAAAAAAACTCATACTTATTTTTTTTTTGTATATAGTTTCAGACACCGTAGACTGTTGTTAGTATTTTTAATTACCTAATAATGTGAATGAAAAAAATGCCAGCCGTTTATAATGTAATAAATATTTTGAGTATTATGCAATATTTTGCTTGTGAATCGCTTGAACAAATTTTATTAAGTAAAAATATATAATAATCCTTTGACGTATTTTCCATACGGGTAGAAACAATTCATATACATAAAACAATCGCAAATCAAAAAACAAAACCCTGTATTAACATAACAAAGAGATATACAAAGGGAAAAGTATTTTTTACAAAATATCGTTTTTTTTTACTTCACAATAAATTTAAAACCCATAATTGTCTTTGTTTCTAAAACAAGAGATTGCGTCATTGCTTATTTGTTGTATCATAACATCGACATTTGAGCGGTGGGGAATTGCGATTTTAATTGTTTGCTCTATTGCTTTATTGAATCTGTTCACTGACGCGGTTAAAAGAAAGACTGCGAAACATTGTTGAGGTTAATATTTTATATTGTCCGATAGAAAGGGTAACGACCTTGTCCTTCTAAAGACATATCAAACGAACCTAATTTTTTTTACAGAGGTATCGGTATCGTATAGTATCCTAAGATAAGCTAAATTGCATATTGCAATGTAATCCAAGTAATATAGGTATATATGAATATTTCAGCTTAATTTAAAACCGAATGTGAGTTGGTATACAATCAAAGAGTGGTTCATATTTATCTCACATTTGATTATAAAGGAAATGTAACTAAACAAAATATTTCTGGACCTGAAAAGCATTAGGTCGGATGTCGGGAATCTTAGGCATAACTGTATAAAAACAGAAATAGCTAAATGCAATCAAAATATTTGAAAAAGTCGTCTGATCCGACTTTATGCATGACTGTTGCTCATGAGTAAAAAGGCACAAACATACAAGAGTTAATTTGCCGGAAAGAGAAAAAAGAGTGTAGCAACGTTATGGCGATAAGTGATTTTAGCTGGTTCTGCACATCCGACCTAATGCTTTTCAGGTCCAGATTTAGCAATCACTTGAAGTATTATAATAATAATCAGCATATCCTGATTGATGATTATGACCATATTATTATTATGATTTGTATATACAAAACTATTAAATATCTGTGGTAATCTGGGGTAAGTTTATAAGTTTGGCGTGTGCGTACTTTATCTACTCAAATGTGTGCATTTACCCACTTACTTTACATAAACAAATATATATTTAAGTAAAAGCTGCGTTTCTTAACATTTAGTAATAATAATAGCCTTTTAATCGGAACAAAGCTTAAGCTTAATTATAGTATTTATTAACACTATAACTTAATCTAGTAGGTATAATTTATTTGTTGATTTTCTGTAAATCCATCTTCTAATCGGCAAAGGCGGGAGGCCTTCATATCTCATCACATCTGCCACTTTTTCAACGGTCTGCCTCTTTGTCACTAGTTTACTCCATTTTTCGCAATCCCTCATCATGTGCCCTGATCATTTCCACTTGAGTCTCATTTTTAAGATGTTCAATGCATCTTTGATTTTTGTTTTATTTCTGATGACAATGTTTTTTAATCTGTCTGTTTAATTTATTTACATTCATCATACTCATACACTCAGGAATATGATGAAAGAAGGAGTATTATGAATATTTATTAACATAAATGAATTCAAATTGATTTTAGGAATTAAAAATATTTACTGTAGTTGTATTGTTGTTCGAAGTCTATGGATACAATTAAATTTGAGGTCGTAAAAATTAATAATATGTTAACAAATCCTCATCTCATTCATTCAAAGCCTCATCTACTTCAAACAATTACTTACTACAAATACTATAAACATCACTTAACCAATTTACGCAAATAGTTATCAGGTCACATAAAATAATTCGTCACATATAGCGTAATTAGAATATGCATTTCACGAATAATAATTAGAAAAAAATACCATACTAATCCAGGTTAAAGGAGAAAAATTCTGGTTTCCGAAAATAACAGATTGTTCGTTGTGCCCAGGCCAATATTAATTAGAAGGGTGTCGTAAATCTCAGAGGTCCGCTTATAAATAATTCTAGGTAGATATTTACCTTCGCTGGGTTTGCAATATAGGTGGTTCATTTTGTTAATTGAAAACCGTGTTATTTTCCTTTAGATAAAAATCTTCTTATTGAGAAATCTTGGTACTGCCGTGAATGTGCCTGCAGTAGTTTACTGTTCTGGCATGGTCAGGAACTGATGACTTAAAGAACTTTTTTCAAAAGATTTTTTTAGGATTGAAAACTTTACGGGCGACTGTCATTTAATAACGTACAGAAAACCTCCGCCCGACTTCAATAGCAGTTTCTTGCACTGCCTCCGATTTCTAATTTACTTTCGAGGATAAATAGAATAAGGCCTAAATTCTTACGAGTAGAATTGCTAATTGTCATATCGCGAGTCCAGTGCAAGACGTAAACATCGAATATCGAAGATGATGTGAATTTGCCTTATCTGCTCTAACTAGTTACGAAGATCATTGGCAGATTGGTTTATTTAACAGGACTGGATTTATTCTTAATGTAAAATGTTTAAAAAAATCTACTTTATCCGTGGACTCAAACCCTTCTATCCGATCTTTCGCAATCCGGGCGACTGCTCTAACCGCTGAGCTACCTAGAACCTAACAGGACTGACGAAACTTTCAAGCACTTGTTACTTTTATGCTAGTAAAGAACGTATTTTTCATTAATGTACAGTTAGTCTACCCAAACAGACGAAAGATATATTTTATTTACAAATATTTAAACTTACGACAAAGTCGTTTTTTTTCTAATTATTACATTTGCTAAATTTTGCATTCATAATGATATACTGAAAAATATCCTTATAGAAAAATGTTTAAAAAATTCATTATGTCCCTGTCATTCTGAGATGAGACTCGAACTCACGCTCTTTCACATTCTGGGCGACTGCTCTTATCGCTCTCCCAGGACTAAATTCGTAATAAATTAGTAATAAATTCGACAGTCCTATATTTTTTAAACTAAGCATTTGGATGACATTAAATTATGTTATAACCCATATTGCATAAATAGAGTGCATGTTTTTAGCTGTCTAAGGCTCATGAACATTTGTAAATGGTCAAGAATTGGAAGACAGAACATTGTGTAAATAATGTTTATCTGAACAAAATTGATTACGGACTTAACTTCATTTTCCATTAAATTTTAACGATTCTCGCTTGCCTTGCAACGAGATATTTATAGGATTTCAGTCATATATTGATAAATGTACTATACGAAAAATATGTCATAAAAACTGGTCCGTATAATCTAATTATTAGTAAAATATTTGTTATGAATGTCGACCAAGAAAAAATACTCGTTTTTTTATTCGGTAAGCATTTTATAGTCATTTATAATTATCTAGCTAATGAAAATCAAAAGTTTATATTTTTAATTATTGACGCAGTAATATTGGTGCCCCTCACTGAGCAAAGTTTTAATGAAACGTCTGCACACCTAATGAAGGATTTAACGAAGCACCTACACATTAAAGACTTCACGAAAATGTTGTCCCCTACCAGCGGACATGGAAAATTTAACACTAGCTTCCTATACGAAAATATAAGACGCAACAATTATTATACTACTCCTGATTTAAGCGACAGTAGTTTTCAAAGTCTTTTGGACGAATATAGGGCCCTGGTACATAAGTCTGATTCTACTCCCATGAGCCAAGTATTTCAAAAGGAATACTTTGAACAGTATCAGCAAAACTTTCATCAGTATTATGGCTTGCCGGAAAAATATAATACAAGAAATATAGATCATATTTTCAAGCGATGGAAGACCGCTCTAACGGCTAAAATTTATTATACTACAAAGCGAGTATTTGCTCATAAAGGCCTATATAATATAGCAAGAGAAGGAGAAGCAGCGCCAGCAGAAGGGATAGAAGAAAAAGGAGGAGAAGCACCTCTTACAGAAGGGTTAGGAGTAGTAGCACCTCTGGCAGAAGAGGTAGGAGGACCAGCACCTTCAGCGGAAGGAGAAGGAGAACAAAAAGAAACAGAAGGAGGGGGAGAACTCAAAAGTGGCGAGGAATTGGTTTTAGGCAATGCAGGGCCACCGGGCCTGGCAAATAGGCCAACTATGAGGTAATCATTTTTTAGCTCCAGCTCATTCACAATTCACTACGCATTTTGAAGGGAAGCGAAAGCTTTTCTATTTAAACGAAAGCATAGTCATAAAAATAATTTGTTTTTAGGTTTACAACTCAAAGTACAAATTCAAGGAGACGGTTTAAGCGCACAACACCATATCGTATTTCAATGATAATAGATTGTGATTATAATGCCTATTACTGCCTTAAGGGATTCACGTATGTATCATTGTTAATAGTCGACAATAGGACCATGTGGTGGGCCCGTCCGTCTCACCTTATGAGACCGTGAAGTTAACCTTCATACAGACGGACCTTGAACCATGAAATAGAAATAGATTTATGTAATTGAAGACATCTATTCCATAAAAAATGATGACTGAAAATGACCTGAATCTTAGAAATTATATCAATAAGATTAGCACGTTGGTAATATACATTATATTATTAAATTTTATTTCAGCACAGGGCATGTTTGTGGACGATCTTTGTTCATAACTTTTTATACTTTCAAAAATTATTGTATGCTGGATTTTGTTAACTGTATGGAGAGATCAGAAGGTGGGGACAAGTGAAACTTTTCATTGACTTGATCGCTAGATTGTTTTATATTTGGTGAGACTCTCAATAGTCACGCTTAAACTACCACTTTCGGACACCAAAAAAAATGGAGTTACAGTACAGCCTGAGTATCAATCTATCTTTTAACCGACAAAATCGAGATGAAGGAGGTTATGTGTTCGACGACGATGTATGTTTTTTAAGTATGTTTATCGATACTCCGCGAATTGTTGACTGATTTTCAAAATTCTTTTTTATTCGACAGCTTCATGGGCCGAGATGTTCCTATGTAAATTTTACAGATATCGATTCAGTAGTTTTCTTTTTACGATAAAATGAAATATGTATTTCATCAGATACCACATTTTGACAATATGTTTGTATCATACAAACAAAGAAGGATTGCGTAATTATGAGATATACTAGTATTTAAAAGATATTTGTCCTTGCAGCGTGGCAACCTGCTTATATGGGGAAGTGCTTTGAAATGCAACCATTGTCGGAATACAAATGTAAGTGATTCTACAAAAATGGGTACAAACATACGTACGAGTATGAAATACTAATTTTCTTTCTAGAAGAGAGACATAAATCCTAAATAATGACATAAAGCACTTTCTACAAAATACGCATAATTGTTAGTCGAATGTTCTTCCTATCTTTGACCAATTTGTAGATATTACTTAAAAAATACGTTGTATTTGTTTGATGTAATTTTCGACCTTTTAACACAATCATTTAAGACGATATATACACTTTTTAAATTTATGACTCGTGCACATCTCACAATTGTTAATGGCACAACAAAATGGTGTAGGTAAGTAGTAAAATGTTATCTCTTATAGCTGAAAACGTCTCCTGCCGTAGATTAACAAACCAATGGCATAGTTTTTCGACATTCACAAGTGCAAGATATGGGTTTAGTTCAGTTTATATCTCAAAAACTTGAACAAAAACCATTATTATTAAAGATCCCTAGTATGATAGTAAACCACCTGCGTATAAATTTGTTGCGGTATAAAATTATAGTCCTAGATTTCTTAGTAGCCGAGTGGTTCGCATGCCGCTTTCAAGGTGTCACCACGTCTGACGTCCCGGGTTCGATTCGGTCGGGTCAATGTAGAAAATTAACATTTCCATAATATATTATCTCAGGTCTGGGTATTGTGTTACCTTCGTTGTCTCAGATACTCTACGATACGGGGCTTTAACTTACTCATCTTGGAATCTGAGCAGTGTATGTGATGTTGTCTAATATTTATTTATTTATTGTTTTTTTTAGCATACCATTATAGTTATGATACCTGGTTCCGACAGTATTATGTGGCAGATGATATATAAACAAGCAATATATAATTATTTTTTAATAAATAAAAAAAAATGTTTTTCATATGTTTTTTTAATTAACACTGTTATACTTCTAATGATTATAAATAAGAATAAAAATATATAATCTAAACAAGGAAGAAATCTTTTATAGTGAGAGTTAAATTGTCACACATATCACCGAAACAACGCCTGCTATTGACATTTTTAATGCCTTGTGGCTAAACCCTTTGCAGTAGGTACATAGTAGTCCTCATGGGTTGGTTTGACGTCGGTTATTTATACTACATGTAAATATTGGGATATTTTCCATTGATATTAAACCTTAATGTGCCCACTGACAGTTTAAAATTAACTGCAGAAGTAATGGAACTTAATATGTTTAAGTAAAATGGCGGTTGTAGAGGGTCTGTAAATTCAAAGTTTTTTATTTGTGGGTAAAATATTTCTATATCTATACTAATATTATAAAGAGGAAAGATTTGATTGTATGTTTGTTTGTTATAGCATATTCAAACACTTGATACTTTTTCGTTATTACAGAGCGTATTCGTATTCGAAAGTTTAAATATTTGTAAAAATATTTCATTCGGCTGTTTGAGTGGATTGCCTGAATGTTGATGAAAAACTGTAATAGCAAATATGTAACGTCAGTCCTGTGAGGTCCTGGGTAGCTCAGTGGTTAGAGCAATCGCAGTGTGAAGTAAATGATAGTGAGTGGATTTTTCGTTCAAATATTAACATCTAACGAAATGAATAACACAATGACGTAGTTTTCGGTTCAAAGGCGCCTTAAAGCCAAAGTAATTTGAATCATCATCATCATCCGTATTTGGTGAATAAATAAGTTAAATATTAAAAATAAACTTCTAAAGAATATCATTTTATGTGTTATAAGTCCGACTTTATTAAAACTTTTATTTTTAAGTTAAATGACTTTTTAGATCTTGTTTTTTTATTTTTCAATTATTTGTCTCGGTACTACAATCATAATGCAATTTTAAATTTTGATAATTTTTTGCGCAGAAAGGAAATAGATAAACTATTGCAGTGAAAAACGACATAGTTTTTAGAATCATGGGAAGGATATTATCGTATTATAATAGAAATTTATTAAAAGTAGGTTAATTCTAGTAATCGCTGGGGCAATGCCTCTTATACATTGAATATTGGCAGGTGTTCGAAAGGTCGCCATTTCAAAACTGAACCATGATTGAGCGAGCAGAAATAGTGAACAAAAAAGCGTTCCACTGAAAGCCTACGTAGCCATGGACGTACCACACTTTTGAAAATTTAACCTTATATTATTAGATAGGGAATTTTCATATACCTTATTTTCATCATCATTAACACCAGCCCTTTTATGTCCCCACTACAGGGACTCAGGCTTTTCTTATGGGTGGTTAAGGGGGATGGGCAATGGCCTAATGCGGTTTGGAGGATATTTACGACTGCAAATGCAGCCGGGACCAACGGACGTACATTTTGTTGCACGGAATAGCTCGAGATAATATTTCCATTGCGTTACCGATCCTTGCGGGAGTTTCGTAACAACACCAATCGCGGTTCTTATCTACTACGTCATTGAACTATTCTCCTCTCATCTCTCTCATCATCTATTATTTAATAAAAACCAAATGTTTAAATTCAATTAAACAACAGGTGAGGATTGCATATAATATAATACCGTATGTCTAATTAGAACAGTAATATCAAAGAAATTTCTGGCCATTCTCCAATCATGCACAATTAACCATAGGTTAGTAGAATACCTACTAACTAGTCATGACGAAAATTTAAACAAACGTACACATACAGTAGCAACAGCTACGGACAGTTGTCTAAAGAAGTTTAATTAAAACTATTTGGCTGGAATTAAACAACACTAGTATGAAAATGAGTGTAACTCATAAATCAAAGTTTTTCATATTATTTCAAACGTTATTAAAATTGAAAGATCCAGAAATAAAACAATGTCATGAACATTATTCTTCCAATCAGCAAATGATGGGGTCCGATTACAAATATATAATTCTTCATGTATACACGTGAGGTCACCACTATATGCCAAATTTCTGCAATGGATTTTAACCTCTACTTTTGATTTATGAGTTACACTCGTTTTCATACCTCTAGTAAGAATACAAGTGTAACTCATAAATCAAAATGTTTCGTATTGTTTCAAACGTTATTAAAATTGAAAGACCTAGAAATAAAACAATGTGATGAACATTATTCTTCTAATCAGCAAATCAATGAACATTATTGTTCCAATCAGCAAATGATGGGGTCCGAATACAAATATATAATTCTTCATGTACACACGTCAGGTCACCACTATATACCAAATTTCTACAATGGATTTTAATCCCTACCGTCACGTTTATAATTGATTGGAAAAATTTTACAGGATTGTATAATCTGTCGTAGGTATTGTAGAAATACGTGTACAAATTTATATGTATACCAGATGATTGTTTAAGAATGACGTTTAAAAATTTTAAATAAAGGTGCATAATCTAAATTTTAAAATACGTTTTAAAACTAATGAGATCGGAATATCCACTTTTAAAACTAATAGTCATTGTTGAGGTTCATTTGGTAAGTGACATTAGAAATATCATGCATAAAAATTCAGCAACATCCAAAATTGCTCTAGTTTTTCACTTTGACAACTTATACTCACTGTCTCTTTGTACGATGCCTTATTTCCCAGAGAAACTTAGATAGCTAAACCAAGGAGCGTGGTAAATAATACATTTTTTTAAATGTAAGTATCATAGATCGAAAGCCATTATTTATGGGTTACATTACTTTTACTCAAGCAGCCCGTTATTAGGAAGTTTGTGTTAATTGATTCCGAGCTCAGCGACGCCTGCAATTAATTTTACGGTATTCACGTGGGCCTGTTAACTAGGAAATTGATATTCGACTCAGTAAATTATCTTTTAAGGTAGAAAATGTAGAAATTCTAAAATCGTTTGCTTGCGTTATTTAATGCTTAACACAATTAGTTATACATTTATTATCACCTGCTTAAGGCCCCGCTTAACGCGGGCCCTGTACAGGTTGGTCTTTATTAGTGACCGCAGAACATTAGACAACACCACATATATTGGTTAGATTCTAAGATCCATCCATTCAAAGACCAAAGAGAAGCTAAAGCCATCGTCTTATGGAGTAGCTGAGACAACAAAGCTATCACAACATCCAGACGGAGAAAAGTTCATTTTTTTTACATTGATCCGACCGGGAATCTAACGCAGGACCTCAGATATGGCGATATATTTGAAACCGGCATGCGAACCACTCGGCTAAGGATCAACAGATTTATATGCCTTCTGCAGCACGGCGGTGCTCGAGATAATACATATTTGGTAATCCATCTTTACATCCCTTCCCTTCCGAACGTTGCATAAATCTGCATTTCAGGCAACTACTGTACAAGATCAAATTTTGCCCATTTTTAAAGTTATGAAGAAGTGAAAGTTGAGGTATCGCAGTTGGCAACGGTACCTATAAACTTTGCTATAATTCAACATTTTGAAGACCGTGTACGGTAAAGTATACACATTTACCTATTATAAATTAGAATGCTTTAATGTTCCAAATGGCCAAAAGAGGGCTAGTGCCTAAAACAGGGTTATCTGCTCTTCGTCCTCCGTGATACTAAGTAAACATTTTTATAGTAATATAACTATGAACATAAAGACATAATGGGGGTTCATTGCTAAGGTAGAAAATAAAAAGTGCATTAGAGAAATATATTATTTTGATTGAGTTTTTCAGTTTTGTTCTATGATATAATACTGATCTAAGAAGTAGTCATCCAAGTATGGGTAATCTGGAAAAAAAACATTTATACCAATTATAAGTACTAATAACAACTGTATTTATATTCAAGATGAAGACGGGAGCAAAGTTAACATACAACTCTTTCGTTTGACATTTTTCAAAAGCTTTCAAAGATATTTGTGTCTAGCTCGTGCAATATAGACTTATAGCTAACAACTCGTATTTTATATCTGCCCCGATAGTTCAGCTTACCTTAGAAATTTCCAATTAAAGTTAAATTAACCATATCTTTTATTCAATATCTTTAAAACAAAACGTAGCAATCACAATACTTACGTAAATATTCTGACAATATCTTCAGTTCGAAGCATTCTCCCATATGAACGATTTGCCAAACTGTCAAAATAAATTGTATTGTACACACGACCGCACGCGCTACATTCCACCACCGTAAGCATACTTCTGTTAATAGGGAAGATCTATACCTACGAAGCGCGGTAGGTACAAACTCCATAATGTATAGTCTGACGTGCAGCCGTATGTACATGTCAAATGTTATGTTCTCTGAGCTTCAGGTTCGATTCCCGGTCGAGTCAATATAGAAAACGAACTGTTCTATATTGTCTCGGGCTTGGGTGTTGTGGTATCTTCGTTGCCTCAGATACTCCATAATACGACTTTATCCAGTCATCTTGGAATCTCAGCAATGTATGTGTTGTTGTCCTATATTAATTTTTCTTAGCATATATAAAAATACTCTAAAGTTTCATTACAGTAAACTTCAGTTTATCTGAATCGTTATTTTTCGAATTTTGAAGCTGTTTGACATGCCTTTGAATTTCAATCGTAGTTTGAAAATTTAAAGCATTTTTAACACGTGACCAATTTTTTTTTGCATTCGAAAACATTTTCACAAATGCTATTGGTGACATTCTACGTTTGCACAGTTTGCGATCATATTTCGTACTAATGCGGAAAAAAAAATCAAAATAAACTTAGTAGCTAAGTGGCGTGGTGAATAAGCACCCAGTAGCGGGGACGAAAAAAAGGGCTGATGATGTTGATGATGATATACAGTACAGATAAAATCAAAAAGGATTACTATCAGCATTATCAGCCCCTTTACGTCCCCACTGCAGGAGATCGAACCTTCCTTATGCATGTTTAAGGAGGAGCCATCCTTCACGCTGGCCCAATGCGGATTGGCGAGTATTAACGACTACAAATACAGCTAGGACCAACTACTTAACGTGCCTTCCGAAGCACGGAGTAGCTCGAGATAGTATAATTTTTGGTCACCTATCCCCTGACCGACCCTTGCGAAAGTTTCTTAACGACAACGATCGCGTGCCGCGGTGCATATTCACTACGCCACCGGGCTACTATATATACACATATTTACTATAAATTACAAAGAGGAAATATTATATTATTTGTTTGTTTATTTGCATCTATTTTGATTTCGAATAGGCCCCGAAACTACTGGGCCGACTTTAAAAATTCATACATACTTATAATATCATATTCAGGTTATGTAGACTATTATTTGTATGTTTGGTATTGAGTCAGATATTTATGTAAAGTAATTTCTTTAAGATAAATATAACACAAAGAAATAGTTGAACTTGTTATAGGAAAAACTCCTTGGTATTTGTGGGTAAATATTTGGGATCGCCGGGATACCTTCATATCGTTCCATACAGTTGACATAGTCCAAAAGGCAAAAATTCTCAAATGTCGTATACACATTGTACATGGTGCGTCCGCATACTTTGCCTGTACTGTAAAAAAAAACGTAGTTTCGAAGTAGGTTCACAATGTAAATTAATTAATAATCAGCTCGACAACAGTCTCACTCCTAAATGTCAAATATCAAATGAGAGAATTCTTCAATAAGAATTCTCTCTGTGAAATAAAACAGGGAGGAAAAAGCAGCCCTTGCTGAGTTTCTTGCCGGTTCTTCTCAGTACGAGGTGTCTTGCCGTAGATTTGCGAACCGATGGCATTGATGGTTTTCGGCTTACACGAGTGCTTGTAAAAGCGTAGACTGAATAAACAATATTGAATTTGAATATAACAGCTGTCAGAATGATACTTTTAATCTGCCATCCACGTTTCGGCTGCGACAACAGGTTTTGAATTTATCACTGAATTTATCACTCGTGCTTTGAAAATGATTCTTCAAAAATATTATTTATTACAATACTGGAAAAACTAGCCAAGAGTGAGTCGGACTTGCATACAGCATAATTATAAATTTTTAAACATATATATAATATTGGCAGTTGTTTCAGAGATGAACGAGAAGGCAATAGCAATGTATGGTCTATTTCCTTAAATAACTTTTAAAATATAATCCAAATAAAAAAATCTTACATGTAAAATGTTTGTATTTTTTTTTTCTAATTGACCGTAATTCGTTTATTTACGTTAATATGCTAATCTCGGCGTCACTGTATATGTAGGTAATAATTTAAATTGAATGTGTCCAATAGAATTTCTCTGACAATTTTTATGTGTCAGAGAAAATCGACTGTCACAGACGAACATACGATCAAAGTAACAATAAGAGTTCCGTTATTCCTTTTTTTGGTACAGAACCTTAATAATAATACATACTCATAAGCCTTGAAACAGTAGTATGCTACATAATCACACTCTTCTTCGAAAGAAACGCGAGGCGGTGTTGTCCGTCTCCGTTTGGCTCGAGTGACACGGGTTGAAAATCTGAAAAAATATGTCGTTTATTTTTATATTTAGCTATACTTTATTGCCGGAGGCATTCTCTAGTAATAAACCGGTGAGGATAAACAGAAAAATCGCAAGGCAATATGATTTTCAAATATTGTAGTTTAATATTGTATTTAAACATTGTTTTACTGTGCCTAACCGGTTCCCTATTAGGCTCCCTACTGTATAGCAGTGTTATTAAAAAACAAGGTTTAGCGTTAGATTAAATTAACGCTGAGTCTTCACTTAGTATTAGTCAAAATTCATATTATTAAACAGATACTTAGCATAGGTTAACCTAGAACGAAGTTCTACGAGAGTAATATTTACTCCTAGAAGGTAGTAGGTAGATGTTAAGGAAGATGAGACATGATCATCCATGCTGCTCTAATGCAGACTGGAGGTTATTAAGGACTGCAACCGGAACCAATAGCTTAACATGCCTTCCAAAGTACGGAGTGGCTCGAGATAATTATTTTTGGTCAACCATTCCGTGACCCATGCAAAAGTTGCTTAACAATGCGGGCCGCGGCACTTATCCACTTTGGCACCAAGATACCAAAACAGACTAATAAACCTCAATGAATTAAGCTGTTAGCGCCATTTTCGTCATCGCTCGCACCGTGTCTTTTTTGTTTATAAATAGACTCTCTCCGATCGTATTAGATTTGTTACCGAACACTAGTAGAGATTTCTCTGATATTCGATAGTTTCGATTACGATTACAGTACTTACTTATGACCATCTGGAAATTTTCTTTTAGTACTTCCAACTTGTGGTGCTGACATTTCACCCTTCCCATCATCAAACATCGGAGGTCTAGTTCTTGTGGTACGTGGTACGGGTGGAGAAGGAGGTGGCCGGTTTGGTGGTGGATTTTGCCTTTCTATTTTTTTCCCCCATTTAGGATGGTGGCCTTTAATCAGCGCTGGCTGACTCACTCCCTGTAACTCTTTTCGTATTGCTGGAGTATTTAAAGACATATAAGTAAAATATGACTGCTTATTCTGTGGTGCAATTATGCTTTGCTGAAGCAAAGTCGCTCCAATCGTTTGCTTTGTCTGAGGTAAATAATAACCCATGGTATCAGCATCTACCAGTTGAAAATGTTGGATAGGTTGAGGCCGATTGACTGGAGTATTGTGTTTGTGCACCATTCCTCGATACACATCTAAAAGTCTTTGGAAACTTACGTCATTTGTATCAGCAGCGGCCAACGTATTATGTCGGCGTGCGTCTGTATATAAGCTAGTAGCGTTCTTTTTGTTTATGGTTTCACTTATGACATTCGTTAATCCATAATTTATTGATTCTTCTCTGTTCTGCCTAATTTGATTATTCTGATGTAGCTGATAATTTATTTTTGACTCCGAACGTTTCGATATTTTGTCTTGAGTTGTAGAAATGTCTGATGGTGCATATATAGTTCGGTCAGTCACACTGAACATTTGTAAGTTTGATTTGCTCGTTTTGATTTCATTGTAAATACTAGTATTTTCAAAATTTCTCGCACAGGTCAGACTAAGAAGTGACAGAACTGTTGTAAATAAATTGAACGACATAATTTTTAACAATGAATACATTTTAATGCATATTGGAATATTATTTTAACGGTGACTTTGAAATTTAATTACTACTGGCCGCAAAATATCTTTGATAGATTAAAAAAATAATTTCCCTTCATTAAATTACCGATTAACTTGCAAATGTGTATAACAAATTAAAACTAAGACATTATTACCTGAAATAAATAAAACTTGTTTGCTTGAGTTATCAATCATAACACAGTTCTTAAAAATACGAGTTAATATTTCATTGTGGATCTTTATAATTTGTTGTTTTATCGTCTTCAATATAAGATATAAGAAATGTATTCAACTTTATCACAAGATAAAGCCATATGACGGCCTTTAACTTGAGGAAACAACTTATAAAATATTAATTTAGTTTTTGTCGTAAAAATAGTTGGTTAGTTATTTCCGAGAATGTTTTTTACTTTCGCCCCTTTATTGATAACATATCAGTTTCAATTAATGTTAGTTTCAACTGTTTGCTTTTCTTAGACGAGATTTCTAATATTATATCCAGAGTAAGTGTTTAATTGAAATTGACGGTTCCATCATATCTATGATATTAACAATAATCTTTACAATTTTATTAAAAAAATTTTTTTTATATATTTCGGGGAAATAAAATAGGTTCAAAATATTTTCGTTCGCACTAAACAAATTTTAATATTTCCATTTCAACACAAATGCCTTTTTTCTTATTTACGTACAAAACTTGGTCTCTTCTTGTTTTTTATTGCAATTAAGATACATATCAACTAATTATGATGATGAATGAAATGTAACAGATAGTACAATTGGCGGCCTTATTCTTAAAAAGCCATTTCTTCCTGGTAATCTACACATTTTCACATTTATAATGTAATAAACTGATCGTTTCTTAAATTCAATTATAAATCTTGCCTGTAGCTGACACTGACACTTCTCAAACTTTCACCATTCTGGGACCCCGCTGGTATATTTTATCTCAGCAATATTTCAAATGATCAGCTCAAATTCTATAACGAAAAACGCTTTATTTTAATTAGCTGCTACCACTACCATGAGTTTGTAAACGTAAATTTAAGCGTAAGCTTATCTATACTAATATTATAAAGAGAAAAAATTTGTATGTATATTTGTTTGTTTCTAATGAATAGGCTCAAAACTACTCGACCGATTTTACATTATCCATCATCCATCCATCCATTATCGAAAGCTACATTATTATAGCGTAAGCTATAATTTATTTTGAAAAAAATTGGGTTTCGTAAGATATTTGGGTTTTTCAGACACAAGGTTTAAAAAATCAACCAGAAAAGTTACTTATTTTGCGTACGCTGACTAAACTGTAAAATAAAGAACCATAAAATGTTCTATTTAATAGTAGATCTTATAAATATCTACAAAAAACGTCCACAATAAACTAAACATATCTATGTCCAGTGAGGCACAACAACCATTTTTTATTTAAATATCCTGAATTTTTTTGGACTACATATTAACTCGTTTATTATACTCATGCTATTAATCCTTATCAAAATAAATTATTCCATCACTAAGTACAGTTTATGTAGATAATATTTGGTCTTTGAATGATTAAAATTGGACGTTTGGTTTTGAAGTTATGGTGAAATTAAAATATTACGATTTCTGCTGCTCGGCCCGTTGCGAAATGGGCGTCACCAAGGCGGGGGTGCGCATGCGGGAGGGGGGAGTTTACATCTATGAGTAAGCGGACCACGCGGTCGAAGCATTCCGCTCTCAGCTTTCGTTGCGCGCCCTCGGGCGCGTACACGACTCTCTCCTACCCAAACTGTGAGTACTCTCGTGCCGTCTGCACACCCCGAGCGCAGGCCCTCCTGATTTTGTTTTTTCAAAACATTAAACCAGCAGGACTTGACTCACTCTTAAGTTCTTGAGTTGGTGGATACCTAACGGTGGCAACTAAGCCAACTGAGCGATCCCGGTACGCTCGCTAAGGTCCTTCAGGCTTTAGCAACACCGAAGAGCCGATCCCAGTGCACTTGGGCCTTGTCCCAAGGGTGAAGGTTTGCCGCTATATCCATTAGGGATAGCCGCATTTTTCCGCGTCGCGTTTTCCCCCCTCGCTCCGGCGCGGGGTAGGTCTTTTGCACACTCGCCCTATCTCCCTCTAACCTACCAAGGTAGGTGTGACGGAGAGAAGTGCGAGTGAAACACATCTACTCTTCTCTCTTTCGCGCATTTAACGGTTTGCATTGCCGACATGTCCGATCTGCTTAACAGAGAATTTTCCCTCGCGGAACTCCAACGCATCCTACCCGACCACCTCTGCCAACCCATTCTCAGCGCAATGATGGCCCACTCAAAGGCATCAGCGCAATCCTCAACCTCCCTCATGGAGTGCGAAAGCACATCCATAAAGAGGACCGCTTCACAGCGATCCTATCCCCGCTCCTCCTCACCGTTGGACGACGACCTTTTCAGGACGTCCGATTCCGACGATTCTTCTAACTCTTTTCATACGGTTAGAAACCGCAAGAAGCGTCGTAAGCCACGCTCTCCCAGAGCAAGTGCGGACGTTTCTGTGGTAAACGTCACTCAAAAGCCCCGCACCGCCGGAGGCAACACCGGCAAGAAAGCCACTCGGGAGAATACTTCTAGTATAACTCCCCCCCTCACCCCGCTGCGGCCGCATAATAAATGCGATCCACGGCCGGGTAAACCCAAACCTCCGCCTCCCGTACTTATACGAGACAAATCAAGATGGGCAGAGGTCTCGAATCTCTGCGTACAAAACAAGATCAACTATACCCATGCCAAAAACATGGGTGTAGCTATCCGGGTGGAAACACCCACTAGCGAGGACTATAGAGCCCTCACTAGACTCCTAACCCACCACAAGGTGGGTTGTCACACCTACGCTCTCCCAGAGGAGCGTAAAGTTCGTGCGGTTCTGAGAAATGTTCCGTACGAGCTCGCCACCGATCAGATCCATAAGGATCTTAACGAACAGGGATTCCCTGTAGAATCCGTTCATAAGATGCACAGTAGAGCCGGCAGGCCTTTTCCTCTGGTTCTACTCATCATTCCAAATGTCCCCAACGCTCGTGACATTTTTAAGGCTAAAGACCTTAGGGTCTGCGGCCTTTCCAGGGTTAAAGTAGAACCCCCTCACCGACGCGGTACTCCGGGGCAGTGCCACCGATGCCAGCTTTACGGGCATGCGGCGGCCAACTGTTCCGCGACTCCGAGGTGCGTAAAGTGCCTCGAGTCACACCCCACAAAGGAGTGCTCTCGAACTCGGGACACTCTCACCCCTCCGGCCTGTGTACTGTGTGGCCAAATCGGCCACACGGCCAACTATAAAGGTTGCCCACGAGCACCGAAGCCCAAACCCTCTTCTAAGAAGAAGGGCAAGGGCCCGGTGTCCAATAAAGCACCTAAAGCCCCCCCCCCCCCGCCCACTGCGGCGAACTTCCCCGCCTTACCAAAGGCGAACCACTCCGCCCCCAACCGGCTCCACAACCGGTATGGACGAAGCCTTTACCAAAGGCTTCCGTGCCACCTCCCAAAACTGCTCCTGATTCCTCATCTTTAGCCGATGACATGAATACAGTTCTGAACTTGATTCGTGGAATCGACATAGATGAAATCACCACCGTAGCGGCTAAGCTCCGCCGCGCTTCGTCCACACGGGAACACCTTCTGGCGCTGTGTGAACACGAAGCGTTACTAAGTGCCTTATCATAAGCACTAACAACATGTTAGGTTTCCCAAACCTCCCACAACCCATCCTTTGGTCGACCTGGACCTCCTCACGAGACCCAGTAGGCCAAATCCATCCCCATCATACCGACCCTTCAGGTCAACCCACTCTGTCCTCTCGACCTGACATCCCTTCAGGATGCAGGCCACACAAGTTGCTACGAGTATCAAATAACACCCTTCTGGTGGTATGTGATGCCGCCCTCCATACGTCGACCCTTCAGGTCATACCCCCGTCCGATCCGGCTGATCGTTCCCCTTCAGGCAGTCAGCTGTATTCTCGACGTCACTATTCATGTATGTGTTTAGAGACGTCTGCGCCGCCCCCCCCCCCCCCCCCTTGAGGGGGGGCGGTCGCTCCGATGAAGGTTCGTTGCCTCCGGGTATGTAACCATTAGTCCAAGGCGGTGTTTAGTCAGTAGGAGTCTGACATAACCCTCACAGCCGGCTGTGTTGGTATCCAATGAAGGATTCACCGCCTCCTTCCTCCGTTGATGGGAAGGTGGTTCCGAGCCCTTAAGGTTGAGAACCAAAAAAAAAAAAAAAAGCGGTCGAAGCTGCTGTCGGAAAGCTAGTATTACATAAAATTTTATAATTGAAAAAAAATTGCCATTTTTCCGTGATTTTACCCGCGTAAATTATACCCTATGTCACCTAATAATATTTTTTAATCGATGCAGTAGTTTCGGAGTCTATTCAATGCAACAAACAATTTAATTTTTCCATAAATAAATATTAGTATAGATATAGATAGCCTATGGCTCTATCCATTAATTCTGTGTCTGGCATATATAACAAAATCGTGCCAGGTTTTTTGATCAGAACTTTTTATAATAACCCTTACTAGCGGGAAAAGAAAGGGGTAGGATGCGGACCCTGCAATGAGAGCGCCAGACCTGGATATCTAAAGAAAACAAAAATAAAATTACAATCTACCATAACATGTTTTTAGGGGGTTTATTGTTTACTTTTAAAACTTATCGCAAACTCTTTCAAAGTTATAGTGATTTATGATATCTTATAACTTTTAAAGACTTTGGAAGAATGATGATTTGAATGATGAAGAAACATATTAAAATCTAAGTTAAACTGTCGAAACATTGTAGTTAGCATTTAACTCTCTTCTTTGATATTGTTCAAAAGTTCTAAAACAATTATCCCATTATTAAGTCAATTCCAATTAAAGTCAAATTAACGATATAGTTCATTCATTATCTCCCAAGATAACATTGCGATTGCAATCGCTATCCCATGTCAAATAGTTGTGGCGTGAATGTCGTTAATCTTTCCCCCTGATGTCAATTATTAAACGGTCGTAATCACTTTGGAATGAACCTTATGTATTCACCATTTACATCTTCATCATGTATATTTTTCTATTTGTTTGTTACCTCTTCTTGAATATGATTTTTTATTAAAATTTAATCTACCAATTTAGCCAACAATGCTTTTATCTAAGAATATTAATTAAGGATTACTGTTTAAACAAAATACAAGCAAAGTCGTTTGCTAAAAGTTATATCTCAGAGTATATTTGATATTGTGTGTACTCATAGTAGAGGTAACCACTTTCTGTTCGAGATCCCACTATCGTCACTACTCAAAGTAATCGTTTCAAAATAGACTCTATTTCCTTATAATAATGTTAAGATTCCGACATTTGTACTGGTCACGTACAAAATTGAATCATTTCTCTTTTATTTAGACGAAGAGGCTGTAAGTTAAGTGCAATGATATTTCGATAGTAAAAACAAATAATGGCATTGTTATAATACACCGAAATAAAATATATTATAATAGGGACTCCATAATTTAAGGATATACATAGAATAATGCTGGACGCAGGCGTGGTTGCAGTCTGATGGACGTAGCCACTAATAATAAAATATATACCTCTTTACTATGTACCATAGGCGAAACAAGGAGCCTTCCATCATTGATGTGACATTATGGCATTCTATATAAATAAATGAAACGCTGTAAATACATATAATTTTTAATTTATTAAAGAAAATAGAACGCGACGAGATGTCGGAAAATATAAAAAAAAAAACTAAAGAAAGTACACGCTTCTTTACGAGGATTACTAACAAGAAGTTAAAATCATGTAAGTCAATTGGAAAATTTACCTTATGAAGAAATCGATTCTAGGTTAAATTCTTTACAAGATCTATTACAAAAGTTACAAAATTTGCAAAAAGATATGGAATTAGAAATATATGACACCAATTTAGACGAGAAAATAAATACAGATTTGATTTTGAAGGGGGTTATATTAAAATAAGAACAAAATATTTGACATTACGTAATTCAAATGAAATTCAAACTGCTATACCGAGGAGATATACTTCACCAACGGTTTATACTAACTATACAGACAAATCTCCCAAACTAAATTTTCAACCGTTCCAAGAAAAAGTAACATTCGCAAATTTTTTAAAAGCAAAATGTATTCTTTCTTATAAACGCAATCACCAATACGAATATGAAAGTGTATACACTTCTATATTACACGAAAAGCTCTGTGATTTATGCTCGGCAGAGGAATCTATAAACAAAGATTACGTAACTCTGACACAACTACTATACGAATATATTATAGACCCGAAACATAGCATGTGGTCATTGCAACATTTTATTTCAAGATTACAAAGAGAAGAAGAAACAATACCTATGTAGTTAGCTGAACTTAAGAAGCTTACAACTAATTGTGAATTCTAATGCCGAAATTACTCTAAAAGGATAGCCGAGAAGTTCCTAATTTTACATCTATTAAGAGTATTAAAAGATAACGAAATAAGAATTAAACTGTTACAGAACAAACAAACATATGAATTCAGTAAACTTTTGAAATTGCATCTACTTTGGAAATGAGTAAAATAGAAAGTTACACAATGAATAAAGAAACAAAAAAGAACAGTACTATAACCATGGACAAAGCATCAACTTCACAACAGATACGAACATTCAAAAACCATTCGGATGGGAATCATAAAATCTTTGAAGGCGATTCACACTGCCCCATCGGAGTTGAATTTTCCCTTGCAAGAAGTTATCCAAATTTCGAAAATAATGGTAATCTGTTGGAGCAAGGTCCGGGGAGTAAAGTGGATGTCTTAGACATTCCAACTGAAGCTCTTCTGATTTAGTAGCCGTCTGTTGTGCACTGTGTGGTCTAGCGTTGTCGTGAAGTAGCAGTGGCGTAGAGCAATTGACCAGCCTCGGTTGTTGTAACAGCTAGTTTTTCCAGCATGGTTTTCAATTGCTGACAATAGACGGCTGCCGATATCGTCTGGCCAGATTTGAGAAAACTATAATGAACGACACCAGCACTGGTCCACCAAACGCTTACAAGTAACTTTTTGGGATCAATTTTCGCTTGGGGCGGGATTTGGCTGGCAGGCCAGGGTTCAACCATTGTGATGAGCGCTTCCGATTATCGTAGAGAATCCACTATTCATCACAGGTAATTATTCGATTTAAAAACTCTTCATTATTGTGCCGGTTAAGTAATGAAACGCTACAGTTGAAGCGCGTTTGCCGGTTTGCTTCACTCAATTCGTGAGGTAACCTTTCAACCTTTTTAATCTTCCCAATTGGCTTCAAATGGATTAAAACAGTTTTATCACTAGCACCGCAGCCTGCAGCTAACTCGGACGTGGTTTGCGATATTAATTATTTGAATTTGGAATTCCTAAATCAAGGAGGTGAAAATTGTGATTAAAGTGGCCAGTACGACAAAATGCCAATTTCATATGTAAGGATCTAATAATTGATTTAGATATAGTAGGGGAGCCCACGATGCTAAATCGGGATTTACTCGAGCATCATAGAGACCTATTGGGTTGCGAAGCTTAGATGATAACAAAAAAAAATTTCATATAATATATACCTTTTCATCGGTGGGGGAAGCGGCTATAGATTTTTAAAAATGTAAAAAAAAAAACTGTTGTATAGACATACTCGAGCGCGTCAGATATTAATATCATCCATGTCCTACGCATTTTTAAAAACTGTCGTATGTTAATCTGATCGTTTCCATGATGGGGTGGTTATACGTAAGGGTTGAAAATGAAAAAAAAAAATTTAATCGAGCGCGTCAAATTTTTTGAGGGAATGTCAAGTGAACCTAAAAAAAAGCTCTCATATAATAATCTGACGATTTGGATGTGACGCAAACGCGTGACCATTATTAGAATGTGCAAAAAAAAAATCGCCATTTTGAAATACTCAAGCGCGTCAGATTAAGATATATATGGTTCATCTTTATGCCCCAGACGTGATATCTCATAATCTGACGATTATCTGAAGGGATTTACTTAAACTGACACAAAAAATTTTTTTTTTAATTTTTTCAAATCATTGAGCTTAATTAAATAGAAAAGCACCCGAATTAGCATGCAAATAAAAAAGTGTATGTTTTTTTTTATGTAAAATACTTATATTTATAAGAAAATGATTATATGAAAATTTAATTTTTACAGTATTTTTTATTAATTGTCATCTTCGTCGCTAGAATCATCTTCTTCTTTTTCTCTTAGTAAATATGTAAAAAGTTTTATTCACACAATTTACATTAAAATAACAAAATAAGCAAAAACGTTGGAAATACGATGTAAACAATATCACGCCACGAACGAGTCTGTGTCATCAGCTGTCATGGCGTCATGGCAACCGAAACCAGAGTGGGGACGGAATGAGAGAGTAATAGACAGAAAAAGAGAGAGAAATAGTGATGCGGAAAAGGAAATATAGGTATCACGTAGCTTAAACGCATTAAATCTTATCGATTAATTTTTATTACTTCGGCTTGTGACAATCGTCAGATTATATATTTTTCGGAATCCTTGAATGATTCCCTTCAAAATAAAAAAAAATTAGCTACGCTCGAGAATGTCAAAGTGACGTTTTTTTTACAACTTTGTAGCCTTCCCCCTTCTTTACGTCACTCTCAAATTGTCAGATTAGAGGTATGTACACATTTTAGCATGTAACTAGCTCACCTTACCTTAATCTGACGCGCTCGAGATTTTCAGATGATCAATTTTTTTTTACTAATCTGATCCTTCGTCCTTGCCGGGCGGCCATTTTTTAGGGATCATACTTGGTCCAGGTACTTAACTGGGTACAAGGTATCCCCCTGTATATTAATCTGCCGCGCTTTAGTAAATCCCAAAATCCCCGCTTGGGCTTCCCTACTAATAGGCACATATCACATTATGTTACCACTAAGGGTTCCGATCCCGCAGCTTGTATTCATTATTAGTATTTGCGGGATCCGCAATACATAATTGGAAGATATGCGCGATCCCGCAATACAGAAACACTGGAAGCCGTAGTTACCACAATATGTAAAATATTTTATAATGCACTGTATGTTCAATGAATTATAAAATAAAGTGGAAAAATAAATTTTGTATAACCAAACGTAGTTTTGATATACAAAAAACTTTATAGCCGTAAGAGCAATTTTCTACGATAGGCCAACTCAAATAGCTTCTGCAGTCAGCGTTAATTAACGCAAACTTGACCACTTCGCTGGTATATCTAACTCAAAAACCAACGTGCTAAACTTATTAATAGATATATATCTACGTAAATTTATGTTATCAAGTTACGAGAGGAAACTTTGTAAATGGGCATGATAAAGGAATGCGATGCTATTCCGTACTCATAAGTGGTTATTACTCCATCCTGAATTCAAAGGTATTCATAATTCTAAATTCGATTTTAGGATGGCTCAATCTCACAACTTTAACTTGGCTTTAGAAGTGTTCTTTTGGATTTCGTATGAAAAAGTTGTATTTAAATAAAATAACAGATGATAGAGTTGTAAGTCAATGTTAAAAATCTGACCCCGACAGTTAGACCCCGAAATATAAACGTAAAAACAGCCTTTCAAAATATTATTTTCATGAAAACCAGAATTTCTAAACGCTAGTTTGCTAATGCAATAGTAATCATTACATCACCTTCATACATCATCTTGTGAAATGTCTGAATATGGGCAAGTGTAATAACTCCTTTACGCAACGCTTCAAATAATCTCAGGTTTTCATTCCTTTAGTTAAGTTTGAAAGGCGGTCTTGATGACGTCATAGCAGAAAACTTTTATGAACTGAATAATTTTTTTTAAAATTGAAGATGTTGAATTTAGATATTTCACTCTAGTACTTTGGCAGTGAGTTTGGAATAAAATCTAGAGACAGGATGTATAGGTTTTTAAAATTGTTTTTTAGTTTTAGTACATTATACTGGGAGAAGCCTCTATACATAACTATAAATACTTAAAAATAAAAGTTGTTAGTTAACACTTGAGTGATAAAAAATCTCATTCAACCTCATATTATGCAGTGGAGTTACGGCTCAATGGCTATCATAGAGTATATGTATGATGAGATGACAATCAATGTGTTCAACCTTTTTAGATAGTTTTCTTAATTTCTCAAATGGTTAGATATTGTTCATTGCAGGTAGTTTTTACAATTTCATTAGATTTTGGACAGTAAGACCTTATGGAAGCTCAAGCTGAGAATAACAAGAATCTTGGAGCTCTTCTTATTGTAAATACAAACAGCAAGCCAATTTCTGCTAATGATAGATGAAATTCGATATAATTATATACTTATCACCACTGATGTGTAACGAAGACATTGAATTAATATATATTGGACTTTAGATAATTGGTACAATGGTGAAAGGCCAGTCGTTGAGATTCTATTGAGATACGATTATAACGTAAACAGCAGGCCTGCTAACCTGTTGCCTTTTCAAGTCGGTGATCTGTCACCCTATCTAGAGGGCTTTTCTGTAGATGTGTACCTTAACTTAGCTGTCGTTGAAGTTTGCATCCAGTTTGAGTCTTGCTTTCACTATCGAGTATGTCTCATCGGTGTAGTGGTACACGCATGTGGTTAAAAATCCACATGAAATATCACTTTAATATATTGTAATTGGACATAATTTTACCAATATACACTTTATTTTACTAATACAGGGCTTTGCTACCTGCTTATGTTGAGTTGAGGTCAGCTTGACAAGACACAACATTTCAAATTATGTAACATTTACATTGTTTAAGATTGATAATTTTTTGTTATTTTATATTGTATTTCTATGATTATTATGCTATTGATGGATGTTGCCATCAATATTTATGTTTATTTTTATGTTGTAACGAAGATCTGTGAACATAATCTTACATTTTAGATCTTTCGCCTTTTGGTGATATGTGCGAAATCCCTCTACAATGACGCAAAGAAATTTAAGCTTTGCCGACCAACCCTTAGAAACTTTTCTTATCTATTGCTATTGCCAATGTAACCCTTTTGGGTTTTGTCGTAAAATGAGACGGTAATAGGCCATTTCATTAGAGTAGATCGAGGTTAGAGATGTTGGTCTTTGAGTAGATAATTTTTCATGGGTATTCAAATGTTTATTTTTATGAGTACCATCACCATTCTTATTATTATTTTACTTTAATATGATCTTCTATGTTTGCATGGTTCTGCCTTGTTCTGTTTTATCTTCAAGTGAAAATTTAATTTTAGAATTTATTTACCAAATTTGTACTCCACCCATACAGAAGTTTCAAAGTAAATTGTCTATAACTAAAGTGAATCCTAAAAACTATCAATTTGAAATACCAACGCCACATATTGATAGTTGAATGTAAACTCGACAAACCAATTTAACTTAAACATTTGCAATCCCTGTTTCAAGCTTATGGAATAAGAACCTGAATATGAATGTAATAGGATTCAAAGAATAACCATAATTCCTACAATGCTGTTTGACTTAACAAGGCGTGGGTAAAGGAAAGTTTTATCTCGAAATTAGCATATTTTGTATGTTTGATTGCTAAGTAATTTTAACTCTGTAGACAGTTGTGTTATTCTAATGAGTAGGTTTAGCATTGTATAATGACATGCCCTCTTTGTTTTTGATGGTTCAAAGAGCAAAGACTGAAAATAATAAAATAACTTATATACTTGATAATATTTCTTGAAATGTAAATAAAATTACCCATGCGATAAAATCTTTTCATCGGATGAGCACGTTTGGCAAATGTTAGGACAAACATTAACAAGGGTACTTCACTCAACAAGCTTGACAAATCAAAAGGAGTTCGAAGTGAAACATCTGTATCAGAGGGTAACTTTTTTCACGTACATCACATAAAGCAATTTACTAGTCTCTTAATATCCGTGCTGCTATATTTTTACCATATTCCCAAAAATTGTCGAAATTATAACGATACCTATTAGATCCCAGTCGAGACTACTGTGGTACCCAATCTACCTACATAATACACTTTGCGAATCACGGTAACAATAAACATTCTTTTATTCAATTCACAATCAGTTGCACAAACATCTATTAAAAGTTTAATTAATTTAAAAGCAATATTAATCATACAAATTTTCAAATTGAGAACATTTATTTAATTAGAGCTTGAAGTTGTAAAATCAAACCTCGATGGATGTCAGTGCACCTGGGTGATAGCAGAGAGAACGAGTATTTATATCCAATATATGCATCCAGGTAACATACGTTCAGTCGACGGCGACCATTTATAAAACTTACCGCATTTCACCGCGCTCCACTTCGCTCCGCTCGCTTAACTCACCCGCTCGCCCTGCGTTGCCAGAAGGTTACTTTTGTAACCTTTTAGGTGATTTTTAACTCCTTGAGTTTACTTCGAGGTTACACGACACAAAAGGTAACTTTGTGGTAACTTTTAAAATTGCGCGGAAATGCTTTTCTATGTTCCCACCAGGGGCTTGTATCTACCTAGTCTGTGACAGGAAGTGCAACCACAGAATCAAATCAAACATACTCTTCAATCGTCCGATTCGCTCGGCTAATCGTCTAAAGTTAAATACGCGATTCACTATCTTACCACCTGATGTTAAGGACAAGATGTTTAGTCCCAATTTTGGCCGCGAGCAGACTTATCTTGGGCGGACTCTATCTTCATTCATTCATTCTTCCAGTCAGTTTATTTATTATATTTTAAACTGTGCATTTGCATTATTGTTTTATCAGCTACAATATTGCAAAATCACTGACCCCTACAAATTAGAGTACTGTAGTCCACGGTTTTTCATACCGCTTGAAAAAATGTATCTAGGCGTGTCCACTCAAGAATCCATTATTGAAATTGAAAACGAAATTCCAGCAACTAAAACGCAGATAACTGATTTTAGAAAATCATGTTTGTCGTTTTATATCGAAGCAATCAAACAGATCACACAACGTTTTATCTTTTCGGACCCACTTTACGAAATAATCGAACTAGTCACAGATCCTCAAAAAGCTCAATCATTTGAGACAAAAGACCTTACTTTTGTCGTCAATAGATTTCCATATTTAAGAAACGATTTAGATCTCGAAGAGCTAAATAAAGAATAGAAAATGCATGCACTGTTAGATTTTACTCATTTAAATTTGTCTCCGAATCTAGAAATACTCGATTACTGGAACAATGTGTTTAGGTTAAAAAAAAGTTCAGGAGATTCATGTTTAAAGAAAGTTATAATGCTTTTGCTGGTCCTACCCTTTTCAAACGCCAGCGTTTTCAGCCAGCTCAAATTGATTAAATCGGACCATAGAAATAGGCTTGCCATGGAAACAATATCAGCTTTGATGGCTACCAAAGCAAATATTCCAAATGCCATGACATTTTAGCCAACAAAGCTGATGCTGAAAACTAGAATAAAATATAAAAAGGATGGGGAAAGCGAAGAAGGTACTAACTGATTACTAATTTATTGATTTTTACTTTGTACGTAATAATAAGAAAGCCATGTGATCTGTAAGAAAGGTCCTCGTGATCTATTGGGTTGGCACAAAAGTAATGAGACACACTAGAAAAATCTATACATTTCCTTTTTAAAATCAATTTTTTCGATAATATTCTAGAATGTTGTAGAACATTCTAGGTACTTCTGGTGTAGGGTATATAAAGCCGCGCTCGCGATTTGTTTAGTCAGTTTGAAGAAAAATGAACGAGCGACAAGTTCGAACACTATACTTATACGAGTACTTGTTAGGCCACAGTGCGCGGGCTGCGGCTGACAATATCAACAATGCATTAGGCGCTGGAAGTACAAGCCATGCGACGGTGTCCCTATGGTTTGACCGTTTTGAATCAGGAGACAGGAGCCTTGAAAGTCAGCCACGCTCAGGGCGACCACCCGCAGTGAATGATGACGATTTGCGCCGCGAACTGCAGTTGAATCCGGATGCTACCACTCGTGAATTAGCGGAAGCACTTAAATGCAGTCACCACGCCGTGGAACACCATCTGCATGAGCTTGGTTATCGAAAAGTTTTGGCTCGGTGGGTACCGCACATCCTTACAAACGCCAGTCGTGCAGTCCGTGTCGCTGTCTGTTAGTCACTTTTGCTGCGACCCCGACGTAAAGAGTTTTTGTCAGATCTGGTTACTGGAGATGAATCATGGATTTATTACGAGAACGATACACGTCGTGCTTTTTGGCTGCCTCGAGAAGAAACGCCACCAACTCAACCGAAGCCGAGTCAAAAGAACCGCCGAAAAATTCTGCTTTGCTGTTTCTGGGATGCGCAAGGCATACTGTTTTATGAGCTATTACACAATGAAACTATAAACGCTGACAAATATTCAACCCAGCTTACCAAATTATCTGCCGCTATCAAGAAAAAACGACGAAGACGAGTCAATGTAGTTTTACTGCACGATAACGCTCGACCTCACGTCGCATCTGTGGTTCGCCGGCAGTTGGAGAACTTGGGCTGGGAGACGATACCCCACCCACCTTATTCCCCAGACCTCGCCCCATCAGACTATCATTTGTTTAGAGCCCTGAAACAGCATTTGCGGGGTAAACAATTTAATGATTTCTCTGACGTAGAGGCGGAGTTGAACAACTTTTTCGAGGCACAGCCATCAGAGTTCTGGGCAAAAGGCATCCAAACTTTGCCGGATCGTTGGCAAGAAGTCTTAGATGCTAATGGTAATTACATCATTGACTAAACTTTTTTTATTGTAATAATAATAAAAAAGTAAAAACTTAAACCAAGTGTCTCATTACTTTTGTGCCAACCCGATATAATTTTTGTTTATTTGTGAATCTATTGTCTTTAATTGCAGGTGTTCAGAAGAAGTAATTTTTATACTTAATAGCAACTTAAATATGGAGAAGAAACTTTTAAATGCCTACCCATAAGAAACTTTTAAATGCCTACCCAAATGGAGAACAAACTTTTAAATGCCTACCCTAATTCATCTAAAATGTAAAAGGTTACTTTTCCTGTAAAAAGGTTACTTTTTTGCACACCGCAGGTAACTTTTGACAAGACCTCGCTGGCAACACTGCGCTCACCTCACTCGCTCATTACGCTCGTCGACACCGTGACGATATTAACGTGCAATTTGCGAGTTTCACTCGCTGGGGCGTGGTTCTGTTAATCGCTTTAAATAATTCCACATAAATTGGAAGCGTGTTTGGAAAAATGTATCTTATTTATTATTTTATGAAAGTCAATTTTAAGTAGGTATTTAATTTAAATATTTATTCCGAGACGTTTTAAGATCTACATATTTTTTTAATAATAATATATTTCTAACGATTTTTATTGGCGAATGTGATTTGATAAACAAGCTGCAAAATATTAAATTAGCATTGTTGAGATATTTCCATTTGATGTTTTTTTTTTATTTAAATAGGGTAAGTCCTTTCATTTGATGCCCAACACGGATCTTTTCAACTTTATGTCCTATCCTATTTTCAACTTTATATCTAATATTTATATAACATGTAGAAAACAGCTTTTAATCTGCCTGAGTTTAACCATAACTCAATATTATATTTGATCAAAATTAAATTCACAATGCTTTACTAAAAACTTTCCTAATGAGAAATGCTCAAAAAATCTTTCACAATACGGGCGGCTGCTCTTACCAAGTTTGGGTGGATTAACTGAACATTGATAAAAAAGGCTCAGTAATAGAGAAAAAGTAAAAAGTGCATGAAAGATTCGTCAGTCCTGTTAGGTCCTGGGTGGCTCAGTGGTTAGATCAGTCGCCCGGATTGTGAATTGTCATGGGTTCGGATCACATCTCAAAATACGGATTTTTCAAGAATTTTTCATTAATAACTCAATATTTTGAACAAAAATGAATATTCAAGTAGTTTTGATGAAGATAGCATGCGCCATCCATCTTCAAGTCATAAACAAAAAGACAATTATATGCTCGCGTATTTTGTAAAATTTCTCCGTATTTAAGCTGAATATAAGGTCCTATCAAAATGTTTGTTTATAATTCTGTTTTAGTCTTGCGAGGCTGCCGGTATTTTACAATTACGCTGTTTAATACTCGTATAATCATTCTATTCTAACAAAAAACTTTGATCCATTTAGGGCAAACGACGCGGTGTTGGTAATTTTAAAAGTCACAAAGAAGTGAATATGACACTATACAGCTATTAATTTGCCTATGAGTTAGTTATAACGCTATAAATTTCCATCTGGCAAAAAGAGGCAGTGGCTAAAACCTGGTCTTCTGCCCTATGATAAATATTTGCTTTAGAAGTTATGCGTAATCTGATTTACTTAAACGATTTCCTATTTAACGCAGAATTTTAACTTAAATAATTTATCTTGTATTCTTTTTGAAATAAAATAAAGGAGTAAGCTCAAGCCCGAAAGGGTATCCATTGTTTTTAACGCCATTGTTTTATTTTCAAACGCTCAGTCATCTTTCCATCAATTCGTTTGATTTTCAATACTTGTGGTATATAAGTTTCAGTATCAACGCTATTATGAGGAAACTTCGCAAACTGCACTAACTCGTTTACACAGTAGCACTGGCGATATTCTCAAAGTATTTATTGATTGGTGGTATGTCTCTTGTAGTTGTTCAGTGTCTCACAAAATATAAAGATAAATTAAACTAATAATAAAAAAGGTATTGTTATAAAAAAATGTATTTATTGATATCATATCCATATCCCTTCTGATGTCGCTGTATTCATGTTACCCATAATACAATTTTAATATATTCTTTCTTCTGATCGATGGTATGTGCACACACCGACTGAAGAATCAGTTCGTTTTGTGAACGCACGCATAAGTGACGACAAAGCGTACTGATTCTAATGTCGGATGTGTGCGTTTTCTCCTGTCTTCAGTGATGTTGCATATCTTGCACTTGAAATTCTTGAAGTTATGAGGAAGTATTAAAAAAAAATTAGTTCCCGAAATCAAACTAGATGTCGCTACGGTCCGCGCGGTGTATGGCCTCCGGGCTGATCCCGTGTATCGCTTTCCATGCGAGGAACATCGCTGTGTTTTAGTGGGTACACCCCTGCTCTTTGACTAGCCCTATTCGTCCGCAGGGGGAGAGCCCAACATAACCCCGTTTAGCCGCGCTGGCAATTCGGGGTATGCAGTAATGCATTTCCCAGCGTCAAAAAAAAGAAAAGATGTCGCTACGGTACATTCTTGATATCTCCATGATAGCCCTTCGGGTTTTTTTTTCATGTAAAAAAGTAAATTTATTTTCGAAGCTCAATAAATAACTCATATTCTATTTGTACTTTTTCGTATTTGTATTAATATCTAATTTAGAAACCTTGCAAATTACAGTTTTTTTATATGTTAGTTAAAAGGTCGGTTAGAGTCGCCATTTAGTGAGGTGCATTTTAGTGCTTTCTTTTTTTCTTAAAATACTTCCTCATTGTAATCTTCATATTTTTATTTTCTCCAGTATCACCTTTCCCGCTATTTACGTTGAAGTATCGTCCCTATAGATAACATAATAGAAATAATTTTAAACCTCAACAATAACTTTCTCAAAGTAATATCAAACAGCATAGCTACAGTACAACTTGCTAACTGATTATAAACATAATTTGTAATATTTCCTTACATGATGATATATACAATGACATTTTTTATTAATTAATGAGTACTGTGTTGTTAAATGTTAAATGTTTTCAATGCTAAAATCCAATTTAAACCTAATATCATTATATGTAATTAAATAATATCCCAAGAGAAACATATCTTAAGAAATCAGTACAGACAAAAAGTATCTCAGAAATTAATCTAAGCTATACTAAGAATAATCTATCTTCCTCATTAACTGTCGGTCTACTTTGTCTTTTACAAAGCTTTTCAAAAATTTTATCAAATAACTAAATTCTCCATAAATTAAATTAAAAACTTACATAAGCACCTGGTTCTCGCCGCAAACTGGCGTCTTATTATTCGAAGGGTTTAAAGTATCAATTAAAAGCTTTGATTGAGTATAATACTCTTAAACATTTAGAAAATAAATTTAAAACAAAGGTTATTTTAATATTATAAATTTGTTAGGCTACAATTAAACATATTTTTATAAAGCTTAAAAAAATATATATTCAATGGATAAAATATAAATAGCCGGATTGCGAAAGGTCAGGAAATGGATTTTTTAAGAATTTTTCATTAAGAATATTTTCCAGTTTAGCATTGTGTATGGGAAATTGATCAAATATAATAATATAAATAGGTACTAAATTAAAATTATATACTTTTAATAAGTAAAATTATTATCAATTCATCCAAAAAATTTATACATATTACCTTACTTGGTAAAACTACGCTATTCCTGAAGACCTCACCTATTTTCTTCTGCGACTCGTAGCATGACTACATCGCACCACCTACACGATTAATGTGTGGCTACGTAAATAAAATTTTGTAACTCCATTGGCGTAGATTTGCTACGACTACGTCGAATTGATACGGCTACGATATCTTGGTACGTTTGCTACGGTAGTGGTGAAATGTATATCACTTTTCTATTCCAGTTTAGAAATATCTGAATATTTTTATATTACTACATATTCAATTTACCAAAAAATATGTCTGAACGGAAACAAAAACCAACATTATAAAGACTTTATTTTCGGTTTTTATAGCAGTAACACCTGGGGTCAACCATAAATCAACTGAAGCAATAAAATACAACGATTCATTGAATATTAAATTGGTCTTTATTTAGCTAGGAACAGAATTCAAAACAGCATATCGTATCGTGAAACCGTATTATTACTATCGATTGTGCTGTACTGTTATATTGAGAACTAAGTGTTCCTCAAGGTTTCTGCTTTAAGAAAAAGGTTTAATTAAATGAATTTATTTCATGCCTTACATTAAACATCTTGGTTACAGATTGTATTACGAATTTTAATTGAACATTCAAAGTTAGATTTAGGAATAATATAAAATAAATATTTGCCGTTATTTTTTAACTTGTTGAGTTATTGTAAAGCATAGGTGAACTACCTATATAAAGAGTATGTTCAGCCGCGAGCAAGTTTGTATTAGATACGCTCATGACGCAAGGCGGCTTTTCAAAAGAAAGATGGTATAAAGTAATATTGTAGAGTATAGTGCACAGGTTAATGAGTTCGGTGAGAGAATCCGGAAGCGACTTACGCACTGGCAGTCATCAGATGGGTGAAATATATTACCTTAAACTAAGCCGTTCTTCAAAAACTTGTTAATTCATTGATCTGTATATGTAGTCGTGTGTTACAACACGTCCATGGATAACGTACGTGCCCACTGTCCAAATAATAGGTTGATTATATTGATTATAGGATGATCATATTGCTGTGTATACTTAAAAAATGTAATCTTATAGAAACTGTGCTGATATTAATCGTTTCTAGTTCTGAATTGACAAACAAAAAAATCTATATTCTCTAAATTGTAGTCTAACCTTTACCCAGCGAAGATAGAACAGGCCATATATGTAAATGGCTCAGTATCGTGAGTATTAAAACACAAATAAACTGTCTAAAAATATAGCATTATAAAGCATTAGAGGTTTATTTAAATAAAACCTTTAAAACGTTTTGTTTGGTTTAAACCTCTAATGTTGCGACAGTGCTATGTCCAATGTCCAATACCGATATATAACAAGACTAATATATAGATTGAGAGATAATATATTTTGGTTACTCGTCCGATAAACCGCCATTGCGAGAATTATTCAACCTCTATGTCATCAAGCTTCTGTAATATAGAATTTTTATTAATATATCTGTCAATAGAACTTTAAATCAAATTAATCAATTGAATCGCGTCGCGTCATGAGGGTGAATTTATTAAGGTGAAAATTTTGCTGTGAGACTTAATACAAGTTATATACTTACAATTTATTCTTAATATAAATATATTTACGATAATTTAGAATATTTCAGCTTTTATAGTCCGTACTTTGTAAAATTATTATAAAGCGTTCTTTTTAGTAACTATTTTTACCTAACAGATTATAAACTTGACATAAAATCAAACTTTACAAGAAATTATAACGAAAAATGCATAACAATAAATCTGAAATAATTAACTATTTGCTTATACATAAGTAAATTTTTAATATTTCTAATTACGCAACAGTTAAAAGAACAAGCTATATTTCTATATAATATTTAAAGAAATACAAAAGATTTATTTTTGTTTTTTTTTTCAATAAATTATTCTAAAAATGTTACATCTAATTATAACTTACCTACTTAATTACATCTAATATTGTAAGAATTTGACCGTGATAATAAAGCGTTAAGTCGTGAATGATAATATTATATCTTATTATATACAGTATAATTTATTTTAGTCAGATAAAAATTAAGTACGATTGAACATAATAATATCAACATATAAATAATAAAAGCGGTCGATATTTGTTTGATCCAAAAGTTTATAAAGATATTGATATACATTAAATCACAATAATATTTAGTCAGGGATAATGATTCTGAAACAAGAGCGCGTATAGGTATACACGTATGATAATTACACGAATCACTCTTTCATTAGAACAACAATATAATCACAATACATAATGACATTGTGATGTCACATGTGAAATAACCTTATTACTCAAGGAATAATTAATAAAATTGTTGTTCATTTTTTTCAGGAATAAAACGTCTTTGTATTTAATGGTTCATTAAAATATTTCTTACTTTAATGAAGGTCTTAAGCAAATGTATCTAAAATAAAAATAATTGTATTGCGACCAATGTACTGGCATACTGCATCTAATTTTACACAATTTAGAAAATTGCCACTTTGGGTACCTTTCTACAAAGAAACAAGACACGCGGCTGACAGTTAGCGACCCGCGTTCGAACGAAGTAGACGTATAAAGTAAGTATGGGTAAAAGTTATCGGGTAACAAGCGTTTGTGTAACAACTTTTTAGTAACCTTTTTTTGTTTTAGCACTTCTATACCATGAATTTTCCGCTTCAAGATAGTAGTATAGAAGAACTGTGGCAACAAAAAGTTAGTGATGATGAAATTATATCAGAAACTAAGGATTATGAGGAGGACAGTAACCATGCCAGCGATACTGAGCAAGAAGCGGATTCTTATTATATACCTGACATTCCCCCACATTTTGAAGAATAGAAAGAGCCAACGTTATCTGTGCAATTAGGAACAGACTATTTAGATACCATTGTAAACTTGAAACTCATTTTTTCACGAGATCGTGATTGTATAAATATTGATATTGTGAAACTACGAGCCCTTTTTGGATTATTGTACTTTTGTGGTCGGATGCGAATCTCTCACTCCAATACAATAGACATCTGGGCAACAAATGGTACTGGTTGTGACTTGTTTTGCAGCTTTGTCCCTTCAAACACTTAATTTTTTAATGAAATCTTTACTTTTCGATAATATGCATACACACGAATAACGACGAGTAGATGATAAATTTGGACCTATTCAAGAGATTTTCCAGGATTGTAATGCCAACATAAAAAAAGCATTATTAATTTGGAGAAAATTTGACCATTGGCGAAAAAATGAAGAAGTTCCGTGGCCGTTGCCCATTTAGACAATACGTTCCTTGTAATCCTGGAAGTTATAGTATTAAAATATTTGTTATGGCTGACGCTCAGAGTTTTTACACGGGAAACATGGAGGTTTATATAGAACAAAATGATGGGCCTTTTCAGAAAAGAACCGCAGCAATTGTTGTTGTAAAACGGATGGTGGAACCATTAAAAATAGCTATCGGAACGTAATAATGGATGAATAAATTTGGCACACCCGAGAAATGGGACATTTAGGTGTAGACAAAACATTTAAGAGTTTGTCATTCTATGCACTAAATCGGTACCTTGTAGAATTCCGCAATTACAACAAACAATAAACAATCAGATCTGTTTTTAGATTTAAGTCACAAATTGATATTGAATAATGCAAACAAAAAAATTCACATTTTTCAAATAACATATATAATATTTTCACATGTATGTAGCTTAAAACCTATAACGATGAACGATATCATACACTTAATTCAAGAATATCAATAACATTACAACTTTTGGGCTACTCGAATTCAAAATCCTTCAAACATGAACAGGTTCGCTAACGCCAATAAAATAATAATAAAACAGTATACAATTAGTCAAATGATCTGAAATAATCCAGAAAAAAAATAATCTTAATTCCAATCCCTTTTGATACAAGATTATTTTGTTTGTGGAGAATTTACATCGTTAAATTCAATCGGCACAGCAAACATACCAAATAAAGGAATGGTATTTACAAATAACTCAACTGACAATTAAGTTAACAAAACAATCGCTGTCGATGGATATTTAGATAAAATAAATGAGAAAAGGGACATGTTAAGTATAAATTATATAATCTGTAGAATGTTCATTGTCTATATTTTTTTTAAACGACACAACCTAAAAACGAGGTAAAAATTATATCTGTAGTTATTGAAATAAACAAATATTTGTACTATCAAACAGAAAACCTATTTAATCACAAAAAGGATATTTCAAAGCTTAATATTTATAGTATAATAAACAGTCTCTAATAACGTTTTATTGCTGTACAATTATTATCAGTAAATAAACCATTAATTATATTAGTATAGTAATTAAATTGATAGCATTTGCTGTTTATGCTTATTATTCCGTCGCTTAATTAAACAAATTCCATTTCATAGGCGCGCGGATCATTTTATGGAATATTATCTGATTAAATTTATATGAAGATTTGATACAGGAATATAATATATTTATTATTTACTTTTATTCGTCTAATTAATTATGTAATAAAAAGAGGGTACGTATTTCTGGTAAGAAAGAAGTAGACATGAAGTATCATCGCATTGAATAAATTTAAAATGATTAAAGTTTAGTACTTATTCAAGTATCTCACGGAGACAGTATTCTAGCTCTAGAAAGTGATTTAGATTGAATGTTCAACAGTTCTATAGAAAGTTTACATAGAACTTAACAAAGTGGAGTTTTATCGCTATGAAAACTTTCATTTACCTCTTACATTACAGTTCTGGAATAGAATAACGCTGTAAACAAATGCCTTCAGAGTTTCATTCATAAATAAATCAATGAGTATCGCATGAACGACATGCACAATATCTTCACACGGTATTCATATCGCTATTGAATAGTGTTCCAGTCGTTTGAGTTTCTATTTAGAACAGTTTGCAACCAGCAATATTGGAATACTGTATCAGATATCTAACATGTGAAGTGATTTGAAGAGTAAAAAAGCAAATGAACAGAATAAACTCTGTAATAGTCAAAGAAAAAGTAATAGTAAAAATACAATATCGCCTCTGTTTAATTTTCCTTCAAATGTAGAAATTGATTTGTAAATCAAGTTTTGGGATTCATCTTAAATCATATTAATATTTTGTTTTAAATTAAATATACCAGTGTCTTTGCTAAATGAAAATTATCAATCAATATTCATGGTATTATTAAAACAAATTTAATATTAGTTGTAGTACAACACATAACTTTTTTATTGTCAGTTATTGCTTTTAAATATTTTAAACCTTTATTGATTGTTGTTAATATTGTTTATAAATTACTTTTGTTTTTTTTACTGATGCTTACAATGTAATTGTTAAAAAGGTTTTAATATCTTAAATAATAATTTTAGAGTCAATTTTTGAATTATAAACTAGTGGAAGCAAATTTTGTGTATTTATATAATAATAGTAAAAGCGAAGGCTCAGACTGTATTTTTTTACAAAATGTAACTGACATGATTTTTTATCAATAAATGAATATTGATCGTTTCAGTAAATCAGTATATTTATTTTATTTTGAACATTTGAAGAAAATGAACTATTTATTATACATCAGCAATTTTGATATGCTTCGTGATTATTATAAAAAAGCATACAAAAGATTAAACATTTTTAATTGTTTTTGATTTTTAATATATTGTGTTACGAAGAAATAAAATTGAATATGAAACGCGTTTGGAATATGAGAATTCTTTTTGGAATATGAGAATGAGAATTCAAGGTCAACTAAAATTGAAGAACTTAAAACGTACACTGAATCCGATGTCCATGATATTGCAAACGCTTTGTCTATATGAATGACTGTTGAGCTAATACATTACTCGAGCGGTCAGCGTGCAAACATTGCTACCAAAGGGATTAGAGTTAAAAGAGCTAGAGGACTTCTCATCATGGCACCGTTGCACTCATCCGTGTCGCAGCAGAAAGTACGAGCTCCCCACCATTCTGTGAACAAACATATTTATTTATTTACAGGATAACTGACGTGAGTTACATTGGATAGTTACTTAAAGGTAAAACTTTACAGGGTAAACACAGCATACTTAATATATATTTTTAACAAATTTATAAATATTTAATTGTAAGTAAGTAATCAGAAACAAAAATAAAATAATACGTTGCTAGAATCTAGTATTTAGATGAGCCTGCGAAGATTTTGGAGACGCACATTAAGTTCCGGTAATTCTTTAGTAATTTTGTTCTACAGTTTGGTACGTACCAAACAGTTGACATAAGTAGGTATCTCGGTGTTCTTGAAGGAACATTACAAGTGAAATGGCGTATTAGGTCCGAGCTGTTAATACATTAACTTATAGAAGAATGACAGTTAGGCAGTTAGGTTGACCGGAAATCGAACCCATAAGATTACACATCAGTGGTACAAGACCTCAGTGGCCATCATAATATTATAAAATGTGTTAAAGTAAAGCAGATAAGGGGTTTTAAGCTGAGGTGCGTTAAATCTTCTCTGATTTCTTAAAATTTAAAAACCGTTAGGACGTTGGCACCATAGCACATCAACTATAATGACTTCTTTTCTAAAACCCCTCCTTTCCCCTTCTTGAAGTAAAATTTTATTAAAAATAAATAATAATAATGATTTCCCTTTCTATTGACATCTATATATTTATCCATCAGATATCGGATCTTCCTGTGATTCTAATAAAATTACTTTATTGTAATATAGTGATGCGACTCGAGTTTTCGAGTGACTCGTGTAAAAAAATGTAAACATGCTACTCGAGTCAGATTTCTTGATGTGAAAATACACATTAGGAGAGTTTAGATATGATGTTCATTTAAGTAATTAAGAAAATAAAAAAATAAGCAGGATGGATCAAATAAAATAGAGTAGCGAAGAGGAAAATGAATCAACTCGATGCGCCGAGTTAACTCGATAACTCGAAAGCTTAGAGTCACTCACTCGAGTGAATTTACATAAATAATAATAAATAATAATAGGTCACAAAACTTTTAAACTAACATTAAGTAAAGATTGAAAAGTTGTAAATTACATTTTGTTGTAATTCAATGTAATCAAAGATGTCATCGATGAACTTTATATCACTGATTGCCTTAAATAACGACTAGTTTATTATCTGCCATCTACATAAAGGCCAAGATTAGACCTATTCCCTACCCGTTAATAGTTCTTGCCAAGTCATAATTTTGGCCAAAACTGGGTCACTTGCCCTATACCTTAATTATAAACGATATGAAAGCTTATACAACCAATATTTTGCAGAACTATAAGCATTATTATGTATAGCTCTTAAATTATACGAAATATGTATAATTAGTTCAGTTAAACGTCACCTGTCTGCCCTCATTTATACTGGCAATTGGAAGTATAATTACTAATAATATAATAATATAAAATATAAACGCCCGAGAGGTGTAATTAAACTTGTAAGTATGTTTGTTTCTAAACGGAACAACGTTGGAGAAATGTGTTAGCTAAAAAAATGGACGCTTGACATATTAGGAAAAAGGAAATAAAATTGACTGCATAACCTGACTTAAAGATAAAAGCAATTATTTCATAGTGCTGACATTTTAGTTATGTACCAAAAAAAGAATAATAAAGGTTACGTTTAAATGTAACGTAACCCGTATCAATTGTAGGGAAATATAATGGAAATTTATTGTGTAATTATTTTCGTTTGTTATATTTTAATTTTATAAAATATAAAATTTTCGAGTTGTTTTAAAACTGGTTTATTATGAGTATTCTCTTGATAGCGTGCTCATTGTTTACTGAATTAACAGAACAAAATAAAATTATATAGAGGGACTTGTCATGTAGCTATTAATATTTATGATATATAGTGACCACTTTGTTAAGGTCGATGACCTCGAAGATATCGGGAAGTTTCAAAAAGGTTTACCATAAAAAATAATACTTAACAAATGAATATTCTTTTGTATTGTATTTAATTGAAAGTATTAAGATCGCAAATATCGCTTATTACACATCGCTAAAGCATAGAAACATACGTCAGACATATTAGCCACACATCAGCTGTGCCCCCATCAGTGTATAAGTCTAATACCGTAGGGAATCTGACTATTCTGATAAGCAACTGATTAAAGCAGTCGCACAGATGCGTATATGGCTTTGCGTCTTTACAATATGTCCCTAGGTGAGATGAATTGGGGACGCCTTTTATTTGCGTATAAGGGAAATCCGACTTGAGCCTTGATCAGAATCAGAAGATATGCATCCGTTAAGCATTTCTGATTCGCTTATATAGGCTTGTTTATTCAAAGGTATAAATCGATGATGATTATCGTAGTTACATTAAAATACCGTAACAATACTAATATTACAAAGAGAAAAGATTTGATTGTTTTTTTGCATTGAACAGGTTCCGAACTTACTATAGTGATTTAAAAAAACCTACAGGAAGCTACACAACATACATGGTGCGAATTCGGAGATAAACAGCTAGTTTTTAGATGAAGTGAATGTCCGTGACTTCATTGGCATGAAGTACACTGGACCTTAAACATTTCATATCCTAAGTTGAATATTGAAACATATTTGAAATTATATTTCATAGCAAACTAAAACGTATTAATTTAAAACCCAAATGCTAAACGTTGATTAAAAGCATTAGCAACGATCAGACTTAGCATTGTTTTATCCCCTATTTGTCAGATAAACGTCTACTAACCGCAGCTAAACATCCAATGAGCTGGCTTTTGTGCAAACAATAGTCAGCTCATTGGATGTTTAGCTGGGGTTAGTCGGTCATTTGTTTGCATAAATGACAAACAGAATATTGTTTACTTTTGTTCTAATTGATGAACGCTATGTAATAAAAACATTCAATCATGGATTTCCTTGCCTTTTTAACTTAATTAATTAGAAAACATTTTACGATTTGTCTATGAACAGGATTTAAAAATGTATGTAATATATGTATAATAATGTAACACAAGGGCGACTTGATATGAAATTGCGATTCTAAGAAAAGAGAAAATGTTTTCATGTAACAAGGGACTCGTTACAAAATATAAATACCCGGTGGAACAGAACGACCGACACTCCCAAAAAAATTATATGCCTAGGTCAAATAGTTTCGGAGATATTAAATTTCAAAGTTTTTGGAAAAAAATGAGTGTTTTCAACCCTGAGTCAGCTGTTTCAATTCAGCGATTCATCACTAACACAAATGTACATTGTTTTAAAAACATTGAGGAATTTGGTATGAAAACAGTATTAAAGTAATTGCATTTAAAAAGAACATTATAAAATACATAATATCAAAAGAGGAATTAAAAAAAGTTGAACCGAGTTCGACCATGGATAAAAGTCCCACCCGCCCGACAACCGCCACCCCGCTTCATTGTTCCGTCGAGGGTTCCTGTAACCCAGTCGCAAAAAATAAAAATACAACACCTAACGGAGCTCAGTCGCCGCCGACCGTTTGCGTTGGAGTGTTGTTGCGCATCGCCGCCGACGCACCGCTGCGAAGCGCCTTTTATGTCGATTTTTGTTTTGTTCTAGTGCATTTTTAATTGATTTTTTTAAATTAAAGATTGTGTTTAGTTTTGTGTGAAATGTGATGTGTTTTGCACATGCATGCACCAGCATGCAAAAAGCGTGCTTAGCTCAGTCTTCAGAGAGGAAATGGACATTTTCATCAAAATATCGGTAAAGAATTAAATTAAATTAATGTATTTCACGGTCCATTGTTTTACTTCGCACAATCGATATTGCGCATGCGCGTTATAGGGCTCTCAACACATAGAAATTATTTTAATTTTTTACTCCATTTTTACACCTTTATTTTGAAATATTTGTCAAATAAAATGATGTTTGCATGTAACCTTACTTGAAACTTTCGGCTGTGTCGGTCATTTTGTAGCTCCCGGTATGATTATATATCTTGTATAGAAGTTGAATTTATCCCGCGTAGAAAAGAAAGAGAGAGAGAGAAATAGTCTTCGTTATTTTGTTTAAGTAATATCTTCATTATATCAGCCTGTCGCGGTCCACTGCTAGACGTAGGCCTCATACAGAGAGCGCCTCAAAACACGATCTCCCGCTGCCTTCATCCAGCCACTGCTGGTCACCTTTCTGAGGTCGTAAATTCGTTTTACCGGAGGGCGTCTGACACAACATTTGCCAAGGCATGGTCTCCATTCGAGAAACTTTCTACTCCACCGCTTGTTATTTCTGCAACAGATGTGGCCAGCCCATTGCCACTACAGCTTGCTACATTTCTGGATGACATCCATCACTTTAGTTTTCTGTCAAGTGCCTGAAGGTCATCACCTTATTCCGGATTTTATCTCATAGAGAGACTATGAGCTTAGACCTTTTCATAGCTCGCTGAGCGACAGGTACTCGGTGGGCCAGCTTCACTGTCATGTTCCACATTTCAGCTCCATAAGTCAAGGCTGGTAGAAGGCATTGATTGAATACCCAGGTTTTTAGGCATTGTGGCAGTATGCATGAAAAGTTATTACGAGAGATTCCAAAATGCTGCCCGGCCCAGCTGCTCTCTGCTATACCCAGTGGTTGGTTATACTCCTCAGATTTCTGTATAATTTGCTTTACTGTGTGTATGTGGTCTACGGTACTGTAGCCTTTTCGAAGTCGCTGTTCGAAGTTCTTTTTCTGTCGCCTGTTCCGATGGTTGAAGGCGTCTTATGTTGCAGTAAGACGTTTCGTAATGACTTTCGAGAATAACTTACAGATGTGGCTCAGAAGTGTGATCCGTGTGTAGTTATTTAAGAGAGATTTATCTACTTTCTTGCAAAACAGAGAACGAAGAACGAAGAGTGAACATATTCGAAATATAGACTCGCGCCTTAAGAATATGACTACGATACCCCATGGTAGTTGGCCGTCGATACAGCCATTTATACAATAGAAATAATGTGAACGTGACGTGATCGTTCAATCAATCTAACATCCTAAGTGCCTGGGCATATCTGCTTTAACTGTATAAGGGCAGAAAACTGGTAATCGAATTGTGTTACGTTCGATTTGTGCTCATAACAATCGAAGTGTTTTTAATATATTCATGACATAAGTTAGAATGCTGTATTATTCAGAATGTTAACTTACATACGACCTTATTCTCCATTTCTAGTATATACTTAGATTTGCATAGTATTTCAAATATCTTTCTCCAATAAAAATGCCATCAACATTATTCCAACACGAAATCCCCGAACTATTATTATTCGGTAAAGTATAAAAGGCTGGAATCTCATATCACTTAACGTAACATATAGTAATATTACTGTGACACATGTACCCATTAACACCACATTTGGCCGCAATTTGTGACACATGTCTCATATATTTCAACTTTTCTGTCGGTTACAAGGTTGTGCGTAACTGGTTTTTAGTCAAGTCAAATACATCTGCTGAATGGATTATATGTGTGCGTGTTTTATATAAAATTTTGAAACACTAAAAAATATTTTGGCTCCTAATTATATGTATTAAATAAATATAATATAATTTTAGAAGGTAGAAAACTCATCTAGGTAGGATCAGTTGCTGGTGATTATAATTTTCTACATTTTGTATTTATTTGACGGATTCGTACGCATTGGTTGCTTAATTTTTCCCTGTTTAGTAGTAATAACGCTGGTTCTGCAACTACATACTTCGAAGTCACTTGTATGCACAAAATTGTTTCAAAAGATACTACTTACCTACCATTATGCCGTTCGCTAGGATGGTGTCCTAACCACGTTTACTATGATTTGGTTGGCAAAAGAAAAAATCACATTTTCCCCACTTTTTTACCATACTAATATCGGAGATACTGATGATGAAAAAATGTCTCTAAATATGTTATTACTTAAAATTTTCCGCCTGTACCCGTAAATCACAGCAAATTGCATAAATGTCGAGAAAAAGACACCGATGCCCGTTTTCACTAAACTTGACATATATATGACAGGTTATATATATGTCAAGGGATAAAGGAAAACAATATTTATCTGGAATTTAACTAATCTACTTAGGCGATTCGTAATATTAGGCGCTTCCTAGTTAAGCTATGCCTTGTTCTAGGTTAGTGAATATGGGCGTAACAATCTTAAATATAAGTGACAATTACGCATTTTTTGGGTCAAAAAAGCCACAACAGTTTTAAATATTAATATATTTTGTTTTATGTAATTAAATTTAAACTGTTAATATTAAATTTTGTGTAGGAGTTTGTATAAGTCTGTTAAAGCAATTCTCTCATAGGACAAGATTTCCAGAGACACCTAAGTAGGTCGCAGCGCAGACGAAGATAGTTTTATATTTTCAAACATTTCAGTTCTCTTGCATGGCCCGTGATCATTAGCACTGTTTTAGTAAATGTGTAGCACTCTAAGATGTAATTAAGTGTAACCTACTTTACCAGAAATTGGACTTGCTCAGTGTATAAGCTTAATGGAAACAACCGCGACCTGCCAAAATACATAGGCATGGTTTGTTAGTAAACCAAATGTAAATTGACAGGTAACTCGATTATATCTGTTATTTTTACACGAGAAGTATCAATCTCTTTAAATGCATTTTAGGTGAACGTCCTTTAGTCAGCACGCGCGCACTGGCTGCACTGCATTATTTTATGCAACGGATTATATTAAAAATTGCCTATAACGTCATCATCATAATTCTGACGTCAAAACTGACAGTTGCATTTTTCATATAAGCATATACGATAAATTCGACTGGAGTGGACATATGTCATCGACAAATCCGTGCAATGCGTTGCATGTCGTGCAGCCAGTGCGTGCGTGCTGAGGCAGTGGACGACCACATTTTGTGACCCACTTTTAAATACTATTCTATTCCTAACAAGAACTTGATCAATTTATGAAAAAATAAATATTTCATACCTTATGTCAACTTCTCTATACTATTTTTTCGCGATGTAAGATAATATTTCTCCTTTCGTAAAGTCAACTCTATCTCTATACCGAGTTTCGTTAGAATCGATTCAGTGGTTTGGGTGTGAACCCATTTTCGCGATATAATGTTATCTTGGTTCTTTCACAAAGTCAACTCTCTTTTTACCAAGTTCCATTAAAATCGATTTATTGGTTAAGGAGTAAACCTGTTTTCTAAATAAAAGGTAACCTTTGTCTTTTACAAGATCAACTCTATTGCTGTGCCAAATTTCATTAAATTCTGTGTAGTTTAAGTCAGAAAGCTTAAAGAGAGGCAACATAAAGAGTTACTTTCACATTTATTATATTTATAAAATCATGATATAGAAATGATGTACAAAAAATCAGTAATTATAATTAAATTAAATTATGATAATATTACTCGTAATTATATCAATTGTTCAATAATATTAAAATTGATTATACCATGTTGTTTCTAATGACTTGGCAATATTTTGAGAGATTAAAACCTTCCCCAATTAAACGTAACCTCTTTCGGGTCAACCAGACAATGGATTCCAAACCGAATCCTTTAAGCGGATTAATTGAACCCTGTCCAAAAATAACAATAACGATCTACATCCACATTATTTATTACCTGTTGATTTTACACATTACTACCTTTCCGCCAGCAGCTTCGTCCGTGTAGTTCTGTATTATTCATATAAAAATTCCACTTGAATTACTCATTCTCAATTTTCATGATATCCACATTATAATACATACCTTTTTCTTTGCATGTGGGTACGCAATCCCGTACGATTGTCAATTCGCTAACATATTTCTGTAACAAAAGGAAAAACATTACAATTAGTAATTATATATTAAATTACTTAAAACAGCCTAATAGGTATTAGTTATTAATATAATAAGGTATTAGTTGGCAGTGGTTAACAGATAAACGATGTACCTATTTTTCAATTATAATACCGGTTATTGATAAAGTTTTGTATATGAAACGACAGAACATATCTTTCATCAATAGTATCACAAAGTTACAACGTCGACGTCAAACTCAGGGCATACAATGTTTAAGCCAAAGTAAACAGTTTATCTGAGAATTCATACCGAATCGTAAAGCAAACTTGTGATTGATTTCCAATCAACAAAACGAACATTTCCATAATTTTTTATTCCACTAAACAACAAAACGAATGTAAAGATTAACTTTATGATATAGCCACAAAGTTTATATTGTTAGAGAGCTCGGAGGCATAGTGGATAAGCGACGCGGCCCGGATCGTTGTTTTTAAGCTACTTTCGCAAGGGTCGGGCACAGGATGGGTGACCAAAAAATTATTATCTCGAGTCACACTGTGCGACAAAGGCACGTTAAGTTGTTGGTCCTGGCAGCATTTGCAATCGTCAATACCCTCCAAAACCGCACTGGGCCAGCATGGAGGGTTATGGCTCATTCTCCTTAACCATCCAAAAGGAAGACCTGAGCTTCTGCAGTGAGAATATAACGGGATTGATGATGATGATGAAAACTATTAAATCGCACGCGTTCTGATAAATCTGTTAAGTGCCAAATAAAAAAAAATGAGTTAAATATACCATTAGTTAGAGAATGTTAAGCTTTATCTACTGATAAAACCCACTTCGGTTTTATAATATTTTAGACAGGTTTTATCATCATAGATGCGATTGAGTGGATTGAGCTTGTTAATTGCAGAAACCTATATTTTGACATAGATGACCGTAGTAATAAACCTTAATAGTAGAAATAGTATCTCCTCGATTGCGACAAAATACAACTGATTTCATTACCCCTGGACACAATAGTTTTTTAATCATCGAAGTTCGCATTATGAATTGCTAAGTCTTTGTGTACAGTTGCTTATTAATATTTTTATTGTTTTGATTATTATTATTAAATTATTATGTTATCATTATAAGACCATAGTTTTTTTCTCTCTCTATTTATAATGGATTGATCTGGTGATGACATAGCTTTTGTGAATATCATTAGTCTTATTAGAGCTGATGAGTTTCTTGCTCGTTCTTCTTATCAGCCAAAAGACGTCCTGAACTAGTGGCAGGGAAAAAAATGTTGAACGATTCAAAAAGACTATTAAGAAGTCTATTCGAATAGATTATTTTGACTTCAACTATTTTGACATTATATTACCTTTATTACGATACAATCAAAGTTTGGTAGTTATCATAATCAAAGACTTGTCTGCGCAGCTCCTAAAATATTCTAACCTATAATACGTCACTAAAGATTACCGTTTCTATTTTATGACTAGGAAGATTGGATTTTCACAAAAATATTTCATTCATTATAAATAAGCTTTACGACCGTCCAGGTATTTTACGACGTTATCTTTATTTTTTTGTACAATATTCAATATCTGCTTAGATAAAGCATTTTTTAGGTATGCGTCCCTCAAAAGGAAAAATAACCATGAATGATGCGGAGTCCCGCGCAGATATATTTATTTTTTGAACCATACACTCCTAATAGATTCTTTACGTTATATTTGTCTCTATACATTTTTATGTATTTTTGCCAAACTACTTAGTGGTTTTGAAAATGGGGTCATTGCAAGTGTCAATTCATATTTATATTATATATATATATATATATATATATCAATTTATATACAAAAATATATTTGGGATGTCACAATAAGCCCTTCGATTTCATCAAAAATTAAAGTATTGGGTTGGCACAAAAGTAATGAGACACACTAGAAAAATCTATAACATTTCCTTTTTAAAATCAATTTTTTCGATAACATTCTAGGTACTTCTGGTGTAGGGTATATAAAGCCGCGCTCGCGATTTGTTTAGTCAGTTTGAAGAAAAATGGACGAGCGACAAGTTCGAACACTATACTTATACGAGTATTTGTTAGGCCACAGTGCGCGGGCTGCGGCTGACAATATCAACAATGCATTAGGCGCTGGAAGTACAAGCCATTAAAACAATTTAATGATTTCTCTGACGTAGAGGCGGAGTTGAACAAATATTTCGAGGCACAGCCATCAGAGTTCTGGGCAAAAGGCATCCAAACTTTGCCGGATCGTTGGCAAGAAGTCTAAGATACTAATGATAATTACATCATTGACTAAACTTTTTTTATTGTAATAATAATAAAAAAGTAAAAACTTAAACCAAGTTTCTCATTACTTTTGTGCCAACCCGATATATTATAAGTCTTTAAAGCCACTTATCATAACATCCATGCACATATTTATAGGTAGTATTTTATAAGTCGGAATATTTAGATTTTATATAAAATCTGCCATTATGCTTTATAATAATAGAATATAATAATAAATTGTAAGTAAATCGTAAGTCTAGTTAAGGTGCTTCGAAAGTCATAAATCAAAAAGATTGTGTACCGAGAATAACCTGAAAATACTAGATAAAAGGCTTCAATATTAAGACATGATATCATTGTAACGTATTAGGTAGCAACAATGACAAACACAATTTCGTGTGCCAAAAGAAATATACCGACATATTATTTTAACATCAATCATTCCACGGACCGCGTACCCCGCGGCAATTCAATAGATTATTAGTTTAATCAAACACCCCACCTCTAACTTCTAACTTGAATTTAATTAATAGCCCCTAACCTGACCTGACGGGCTAAATTGAATTTGATCTACGTTTATATCGCAAACATGTTTAAGAGTTAAGAGTTTGCTCGAAGATGAAAAGATAGCTACTAGGAATCAATAGAGATAATAGCGAATTATACCCGTAGTATGAGCACTTGAAATATAATTAGTCCGCCATATTAGAATTAGAATGAATCAATCTATTCATCGCAATCTTCTAGGCGAATTGTTTCATCCGTCCGCCATCTTGAATGGTCCACAATTTTATTATTTTAGCATTTTCTTTAGCAAACCCCTTTTAATCAATATTTTCGTCCTACAAAATAAAACCTATTTAGACGTTCCCGTTTGATTTTCTTTTTCAAAATTGATTGTGTCTGATGACAGTACTGCTTTCTTACTTTTAATTACAGTTTATTTTTTAATTAAAAATCATTGATTTGAGTTAATGCCTTCTTAGATATGAGACTATTATATATTTACTTACGTCTGTGATATACATTCGTGGGGTTCAACTCAATTACACGTCACTTTCAGTGTTCTTATGTATTGTCCCCGATCTGTGTGGTTATTTACCTTTGTTTTTTGTCTGATTTTAGATAAAATAATATTTAAGCATTCGTCGGAATGTATGTGAAGTCATACAATTATGACATTAATGTAGTGTAGTTTTTACCTATATTTTTAGGGTTCGATTTACCTCATTTTTTTTTACTTTACAACGCATTTAATCAAATACATTTTTTATTTTAGTTATTTTGATGTAGTATTCTCAGCAAATATTTTATTTGATACCTTTAAAGCACAGAATTAAAACAACTTCCGCTTACTTGAGCCGTCAGCTATTTTATATTGTAAATAATGTTACTTGGCTAATCATATATTGTCATCTTAACTAAAACTGTTTGCAAAATTTCAAACTAATCGGTTGCTGGTATAATTGACTTAACGTTGAGTTGCAAAATTTGACGAAGGTAAAATTTTACTAGGAAATGTATCTTAGGCTAATCTGTGGTATCTTTGATTAAAAAACTTGCGAAGTAAAATACTGACACAAAATATTCTTTATTCAAAATAGATAAATTTAGTTTCGCAGTATATCCCTGGATACTGGTTCTTTGTATGATAGACTTATTCAAGCGTAACTTCGACGGGCATTGTGTAACTATGTTTATTGTACAAAGAAGGAAATTGGGAGGAATGACTTCTACATTTCCAGTTAACATACTTATAATAAACTTTGTTAGGATTATTAACTTTTTCCGTTTTACCTTCTTTTCCAAAATTGATTCAATTTGATAACAGGATCCTATGATTTTATCGAATGATAAGACCAGCATAGAAAGAAAGACAGCTTAACATAGGCCAACAAAATTTTGCTTGCATTAATTTCAAATTAGGCAATAATCCCCTTCGCGGCATGTACACTATTACAGAAAAAAAAATCAATGCGTAAGAGAAACAAACAGATGCACTTTCACATTTCTAGTATTGGTATATATTATAGTCATAAAAGCCATTAAATACCGACCACAGCTGTTTAGTTTGTAGATTACTTTGAAGTTTGCTTTACCCGACTAAACTTAGCGGACGGCACGTTACAACACTATTGGAAGGGTGCCAGATATGACAAAAGGACCTTAATATGGCAAGGAAACTTTCGAAAATAAAATAAATCACTTTCTAGTTAGATCTTTTAGTGTGTGTCAAAGATTTACGTTAATGGGAGATATTTGAGGTTTTATTTATTTGTATTGGATTGGATAAACTCAACAACGGGATTCTGAGTTCTGATATTTTTTACTTAATAATCCCATCTCAATGGAATCTCAACTATTTGCATTTTTCCATTAGTCCAATATTTCAATATCTTCTTCACAAATCAATGATTACAGATATATTAATTATTTTTCGATATAATTACAAGATCTGTGTCACAAAGGGTAGTAGTTGAAGCGCTATTGACCTTCCTTTGCGCTAACATTAACAGAATTGCCTTAGTAACCTTAAGGTTTATAATGTTACTAGTTTTCAGGGCTTTTATGTGTTCTGAGCTAATTATTTATCGTCCCACGTGTATTGTATTTGATCAATTTTGCATTCACTATGCTATACTGAAAAATATTCTTAATGAAAAATGCATAAAAAATCACTTTGTCCCTGGCACTCTGAGATGGGACTCGAACCCATAACCATTGGCAATCCGGGTTTTTATCCGGAATGTATAGTTACAATAAGAACTAGTGTGAAAGTGAAGTTAGATTAATTAAGACCTGCAACTGTGTGGGGATAGACAGGAAGCTCGGCCAATATAGTAAGGCCGGGCTTATCATTAAAAAAAAAGTAGGAAAAATCATTTATTAATCTCTCTCACACACACGCATGCTTGCAATTATTTCAATAGACAATCATTGAGTGTATCCGATGTGGTGTCAAAAACGAGCCTCATGGTGTGTCCAAAAGGAACTCGACTTGTGCTCGACATCTGTTAATTGCTGAAAATTTTTATATATAACAATCGAATTCTAAGATTATAAATACGATATTGTTTTTATAATATAAAAGCATCCGTAATTTAGGTTCCTAGCATTATAGGTATGTCATGTTGTCTTATATTAATTGTATTTCGTTACTTCTGAGTAACAACAAACTTTTGATTAAAAATAATATGCAATGTTGCCAAAATACGGATGCCTTCGTACATTATTAAACTGCCGCCAACTGTTTCGGAGTCAAGAGTCTTAATAAAAGTTTATTTGACGTTATATTACTTCAACAACTGTTTTCATGAGCATTGTATCTTCATTTCAATTCTAGTTAGTTAACTCGTATTCCAGTGTACTTTTCAAACCCTTTTGCACACATCGTGTTGTGTCGCCGCTATGAAAACAATATAGATAGAATAATTATATAAACGTGGTTGGTACGGAACCCTTCCTGCTTGTATCCGACTCGCACTTGACCGGTTTTTATTGTAAACTAAACAAAATGTGCACTCTCGAACATTATTTTAGCATAAATCTGAACGTTCGCTCATACACTAATCAGGCTCTTCTATAAAATAAAAGCGAAGATTTTCGCTCATAATTCTTTTATTTGCATAATCTTAACCTCCTGACCGCTCTCGTGCTACTCATAGAACGTTAATTAAAAAAAAAATTAGTGACTTTTAATTTCCTTAACGGCGAAAATAGCACATAGTGATATATATTATTTGTTTCCTGTTACTTTTAGTAAAATAACGTCGACGAGTGGAGAAATGCGCTCACGCCAAAAGGCCGGTAAGTAAATTTATTTTAATAATTATAATTATCGCTTATCTCTGTATAAAGTAGATGCTAATGCCTAGGCTGACTGATGAAATAAATATATTTTGATATATTTTTCGAAACAGATGTTTATTTGTCTTCCCACAATATGTGGTTTTTAGATGTCCATTGTCCTTTAGATGTCATAGTACGATGTTAGTCTACTAAGTTTTGTTTGAATGTACTGCCAATGTTCTAGGTGAAGTACATAGATTGGAATTTCATTTTTTCTTAATTTTTTAACTATTTTTTTCCAGGATTAACAGAAGAAAATATCACTGAAGTCTTGAATTACTCTGATTTTGAGAGTGGTTCTGAAGTATCCCATGATGATTCTTCTTTTATTCCACAAGAGGATTATCACGAAAATTATTTAGAAAGATGTTCACAGAGCTCGTTAGTTGAAGACCAATCATTTAATTCTACACCTGTATCTCTATATAAGTATTGTCGGTTTAGAAAAGCTAGGCTAAATTCGTACAAGTGGAAGACGAGGTGGTAGGCGTGGAACAACACTTCGCAATGCCAATAGAAATAACAGTTGGATTGCAGAAAACATTGTGCCAAGCTATAGAAATCCCGCACGAATTAGGCAAAAATATTTTTGATACCGTCCATGAGACTAATTTTAAATAAGTATATAAAATAATAAATATGTTATCATAAATTAAAAATTGTTTCAGTATTTTAATACCTATGAATATAAGGTTTATTAATATCTAAAAGGCAATGTCCTATGCATAGTACATCTTCAAACTCTTCATTTATCCTATAAAAGTGACAATTTCCGACTTAAGATTTTTTTAAATATTTTTGCCACCATATTAGGATCTATAATAATAATATATCTAAGTTTCATGGTGAAATTGTAAAAAAAGTTACTCAAATAGTCAGGAGGTTAACTAGCGATATAGTCAAGCACCGGAAGGAAGTCAAATCTTTCTCGAAAATTCCTATTGGTTCTTAGTTATAAAAATGGCGAGTGAGTTTAATTGAAATAGGGTTGTGTCCTACAAGTGAAAATACAAGTTTCTGTTATAATTAATGTTCCGAAAACATGAACCACTAAAACTTATGCATATCAAAAAAAAAAATTTTTACACTTATTTGAAAAATTATAAAAAAAACTTATTTTATAAATATGAGACTTCGAAAACTTGAAAAACGTAGGGAAAATATATTACAAAAATTTTCTAAAATAAATATGCCATGAAATAGTGATCTTAAACGTAACAACTTTCATTTTCATAACTATAAACATATACGCGCAAAACAACAACGATATTACGTAGATTCCCTAGTCGCCCATACGTTTTTTGCTATACGGTAGAGAAAAACGTATGGGCGTCAACAAGGCGTGACGTCACTTCGTGGCTGGAATTGTTTCGGCCGACTAGAAGCAGTTCATCGCAGACATGCTGTTACTTCTACATTATTTCTCAGACATCAACGGACCTTTAATCTATAAAATAAAAAGTAGTTTACTGGCCTCTTGTGCTATGTGCTTTGATTAAACAAGAAGCTTACACTAATACTAACATTATAAAACTTCCATTAATTCAGAGAGTACCTTAAACCACTCGGAGTCATATTTCAGCATTACACCATAAAATATTAAATTAAAAAAATAACATTTAAATAGGTGAATAAGTTACAAGGAAAAACGACGAGCGGACTGGAAATTAAATTAACTTCGCAAACTTGAATGAAGCTACTTATTTTTCGTAGGTCGTTTATTTTTTCTGGTTAAGTACATTATGAAATTAGAAAATTATACTGTAATATGAAGACCAAACTGGAATGAGACAATTAAAAACATTTAAATCAATTTATATTATGAAGATCATTGTTTGGATGAAGAAATGTAGGAGTTAAATAATATTTTTGGAAATCAAGTTTGTTTTTTTGGGCTTAACACACATTCAAACAGGAATCGAAAAATTAAACAAATGCGTTTTCTTAGGACACCACAACAGACAGAAATGAATATTTTATTTTTTTATTATTGCATTAAAATTTTAAATTGGGATTATTTGCACTCCAGATTATTACGCACAATTTATAATAACTAATATTATTTATTAAAGGGCCCCCTAGGGGATCTGATTTGAAGCTGAAACACTAAATATTATATTCAACCCGGTATATTCAATATTATATTAAAATATTGAAGTGATCTTCATACCATCTTGTTTTATTATTAAATGACTTCAGAAAAGAAAAGGTTATTAATTCTATGTTTATGTATGTAATATTGTTGGAATCTTGCAGTAATAATATAAAAACTAAAGCACGTATTCCATGAAAACTAAAGCAAAATTGTAACAACTTTCATACTAAATATCATTTTTAAGTTAAAGTTTTAATAAAATTGGTTGAATAGTTTTCAGGATATACATATATATCATAAATTTTTTACTTCACTTTTTTCATTACATAAAATTATACTTGTAGTTAAACTAAAAATATTTCTAAAATAAAAAAAAAACAATAATTTTAGTTAAAAAACAGTTCTAATATACTCAAAAACTGAAACGTACCCAGAAATGTTGTTACTATACAACAGAAACTTCTGTTGTAATAAAAAAAAATATAATCTTCCATTCGGTTTAAATATATTTGGTACAGTTTCTTGTTCGTATTGACCAATTTTCTTGGTCTATATAATTAAAAAAAAAAACATATTATATGGAGATTTTTAAAGTCCTTATTTATGATAATTTATCAATAAAACCTACTAATAAATCCAAAAATAACTCAACATATACTATTCAATCCTGAATGAATGTTACTTATTAAAGTAGTTAATCAGAATTAGGAATCAGGGTTACATTTTGCCCATCACTATCGCAGAGATTTTTAAGAATGTTTTATCTGTGTTGTATTTGTGTAGTCTGGTAAGTACTTAAAACTGACATGATATATTAGGTATGTAAATTTCCAGTGCCGTATTAAGCCAGAGCGTTAAATATTCTCCCCCCTGCCAAACTGATTAGTTGTCCTTTGCTTTCCGAATAACACAACACAATTAGTTTGCAACTTGAGTTTTATTTGTCAGTTTATGTTTGTTTATGCTTTTATAAACGTAGTTTCTTTTATTACTTGTATTTTTTTTTCAAACTTGAAAATAAAATAATTTATTGCTCTTAACCATAGCAAAGCTTCCAATTGCGCAGTTGACCCAAACGAGCGGAGCCCTTAGTGTTTGCTACTTTTGCTACGTGGCTAATCCGGCTCTGTAAATGTCTACTTATAGTTTCACGTATAGTAACACCTACTACATATGTGACGTCACGCAATCCTATTCAGCCGCGGTGTAGTACTCATCATTGAACAAGAAAATGCACTCCAGAAACTTCGGGGATTGACAAGTTGACAGTTGTTTTAAGCTATCAACAATATTGACTCAGAATCCTCTTATTTCTCTATATTACAATGTTGTTGCAACATACATATATTTGATTTCATGTTGCATGATTCATTACTGGTTTCATGTTCACTAATACAGGCTTTTATTTAGGTCGAAATTTATTTATATTTAGTTCGGTCTGTTGTGTGGGATTTAAGTAAATTTTACTATGCCCGCTTATAAGATGGGTGACCAAAATTTTATTATATCAACTTCGAACTGCAGATGTAGACAGGACCAGGACCAACGACTTAACGTACCTGTTAAGCTGTTGGTCACGGCTTTATATATGAATTTGTGATTTGTCATTTGCGTATTGCAAATGCCTAGCGCGAGGTTCCGCATGTCATAACTTTACACATTACTTTATGTCATTGTCATACATTAATGTCATTAGGTGGTTCCTAGTCATTGGTGAAATGCATTTTCGCATAAGATGTTTTCGAAATATTTAGGCGACATATTTGGGCGACTACTAAGCTAAATGAAACGGGTATAAATTGCCGATGGCTAGCTTAAAATTTGTTTTTAGTTTGTGTGATGTTGCATGTATAGTAACTATTTTTTTTTAAATATTTTTCCAATTCAAATAAAACGTTAGTAGGCTATATTCAATTTTATACAGTTACCTAATCAACGATAAAAGTTGTATCTACTCAACAACGGTGTTTATGTGCCTACTGTCTTATAAATATTCTCTTACTCTTTATTCAAAAGAATTCTTTTAGCTCCGTTTTTTCCTCGTAAATCCTCTATCATTCATAATTAGCCGGTACTCAAGTTCTTTTCTCATGAATATGAACTTAATTCGCTTTCAGGTCATTTCGTGAGAGCAACTGTTACTCGGCAAAGGAAGGCCCCACAAAGGGACATTTTTACGCCCTCCATTTTGGAAAGGCTAATTTCAGTGACTTGCACCTTTTTATAAAGAAAAACCCGGTAAACTGTTACGCCCATATTCAAATAGGCCGCAAATTTTACTTCATTTAAAGACGAGATAAAATGCGATTTAGTTATTTTGAGACTAACTTCTTCGATGATTATTATATTTGATCAACTTTTAATTCACAATGCTATAATGAAAAATGCTTAATAAATCCACTTTGTCACTAACACTCTGAGATGGGATCCGAATCCATGAACTTTTGAAATCCGGGCGATTGCTCTAACCACTTAGCTAACTAGACCTAACGGGGCTATAATAAGTGCGTGAAAAATTCGAATATTCTTCAATAATTTTAATGTAGTGTCAAAAGAGATTTTATAAATAATAATTTACCAAAAAGTTGCAATATGGATAGTGAACAAAAGTTTATATTTTATATGCAATATTGTAGACAATATAAAATAGGAAGAGCTTGCAACGCATCCACGTCCATTATTCTGTAGTTGAAATGGAAATATTAGGTCATAATAGTTGTCATTTTTTAAATTTAGTTACTGTAAAATAAAATCAGCTGTAATAGACGGTCATAGAGATAGATAGACACAACATAAACATTCTATGAGTATTCCGTTTTTTTTTTATAGGCTATAATTTAGGCGGACGAAGTCGCGGAAAAACTACATACTAGTAATAGATAAACTTAAAAATCACCAGATTGATTTAAAATACTCTTTCATATACATAGAAGTCTTGGTAAAATAGACAGTGTTCTATAAAGAAACATTCAAACTGGCATAAAAAGTACTTTATATGCTTAGAACTTTATATCTACTAGCAGAATATTCGTAATCTACAAGAAAGTGAATTAACGTGAGCGAAAGAACAATTACTCTTAATACCAGTTGTACCTAACTTGAACCAATAAAGATGTTTTCCTGTAATAAAGTATAATATCATCGGAAAAAAAAGGTCTGAACTATTCCCCATTACGAAAGTGATTATTACCAATTTGCGGGAACAAAATTCATTAAGGTCATTAAAAAACTTTTTGCTAGAAAATTATTGGTTCAATTTGAAAAATATTTTCGTGAAGGAAATTTGCAATTTAGGAACATTAATAGAACTTTAGTAGTAATGGGAAGATATATTAAAAACGTTCTATGATTACTTAAAGATATTTTATTCATTAAATTATCAATATCTTGTTATCTATTTACAAAGCGTTGAATAAGTTTACTTCAGACAGGATTCAAAAGTATATGTATACATTTTTATATGTATACATGTGTAAAATTAAAAAATGTAATGAAAAATGTAAGTATGAATTTTCAGAGCAAATTTCATAACATCAAGTAATGGCTTTAATTTGGTAAAAGGCGCATCTGATATAATTGTAAGAGCCTCTATCGCAAAAATAGAATGTATTACGTAAATAAATGAATAATGAACATGCGGCTAGTTTACAAAAACAACTAAGATCGTGTCTGAATCACACACAAAAGGTTGCATAGATATGTTCAATTCAATAAACCATATACTTCAAATATAATTTCTTGTAACCTTGAGTATTTTTTTTAGGTCAAATAGTTTCGGAGAACATGTGTCACTTAATGCTTAAGCCCCTATTTAACCCCTTTACAAGTACAACATTCCAAAATCCTTATTAAGTGAACCTTCATCTCATAATAACTACAATAAATATAAGTGTTCCGTAACGAAACAGATCATTGATAATTGGCTATGCAAAGACAACACAACTGTGGGTAAAATTTTTATTGTCTATGGGCAAGGCGATTAGCTGTCTTCGTTCCAAATCCCCACCCTTAATCCTTGGGTGACGGTTTACTACTGTGATTTCAAATTGTTAACTGCGCGCACCTAATTTTGATTGAGCTTGGTGAATTGTTCGTTATCGAGAATAAGGACATTTCGGAAGAACGGTGGATCAGTGCCTATGGACTATATATCGTGTATGATATATTCGCTGGTAACCGCGTCGACGCACCCCGTTCCAGAACCCAGCCCTCGGAACCCGTGGCGGTAAAGGATCGCTTGCGGTGAGTCGCCAACCCCTGCTTAATATCGTACATAATTTCTTTTGGTCCTTCGAGCCGGATTGCTATCTTTCAGTTGTGTTGTCTCTAAACAGTATTACGTACTTATTATCATGGATAGTGACGCAGCGAATTCGAAGCAGTCATCTTTGTTACGCAAAATGTCTGATGATGAATCGCCGTGTGAACAAGATTTATTCGAACGAGATCTTATTCTCGATGAGTTAAAACGAACATTACAGTTCGCAGCGACAGATGTCCAACAGTTTCGCTCGCGAACTACTGATTTAAATTCTCACCAACGTAAATTCAATAAAGTTCAAACTAAAATTGAAAAAACGTTAATCAAGTTAAGGTCTTTTAACAAAGAGGAACAGATTAAGATACGCAACGATTTCAATGATTTGTACTACGCTATTATCACTAATTTAAATAATTTAAAGAGGGTGGATGAAGAGCAACGACGTATGAGTCGTCCGTTAATAACGCCTTTAGTTCAGTCATCTAATTATAATAAGAATTTACCAACTTTGCCTTTGCCTAATTTCAGCGGCGATCCTACGGATTGGCCTTCCTATTTCGATTTGTTTCGATCATTAGTCCATTTAAACAGTGCCTACACAGAGGCGGAAAAATTCCGTTACTTATTACTTACGGTACACAACGAACCCCACAATTTAATTAAATCTATCCCTATTACAGACGAGAACTATTCGGTAGCTTTAAATATTTTGATATCTCGTTATGAGAATAAAAGAGTTATTGCCTCAAAACACCTTGACAGAATTCTCGACATCGAACAGTGTTCCGATAGATCGTCTCAAAGTATACGTAATTTATTAAATGTCTACCAAGAAAACATTAAAGCACTGGAGATTATGCACTTTCCCGTAAGCGAATGGAGTTTTTTGTTACTTAGCATTTTGTTACGAAAAATACCTATTAACACTCGTAAATCTTATGAACGTTCTTTAACTAATTCGTCCGACATTCCAAACGTTAGCACATTGATTTGTTTCTTAGAACGCGAAATATCAGCTGAGGAAATTATCTGTTCGACTAACAGCGGACAGTACAATAAATTATCTAGTGTGGCTAATGTGAATATGCGCCACCGTCACAATAATCGCGTAGAAAACCAGTTGCAGCAACGGCAACTTCGTTCGTTTGCTGCTAATGTCACACCAGTTTCAAAACCGTCGAATGATAATCGGTCTTATGAACAGAATCATAAGAATAGAAATTGCTTATGTTGTAATGCTCAACATACGTTGACAAAGTGTTCGCAATTTTTAAACTTATCCCCTCAAGATAGATTTGCTTTAGTTCGTAAGAAAAATATTTGTTATAATTGTTTGCATTTTGGGCATGATGTGAATCAATGCAATTCTAGTTTTGTCTGTCGTACATGTCATAAGCGACATCACACATTAATTCACTTTTCAAGTAAATCGTTACCGATTACTGATAATAAAATATCTGCAAATAATGCAGTCTCGCTCCCACCTTCAGTGGTAGCTGAGATGCCTGTAACCGCTACCACGAATGATCCGCAGTGCGTTGCTCCCGCCGGTGAGAACGTGATTCATAATTGTTGCGCGTCCAATGCCGCGTTCGCTCGTACGACTACGGTGCTATTGTCTACGGCACTCGTCGACGTATGCATAGGTGCGGTGAAAATAGCGACCGTTCGCTGCATTATAGACACTGGAAGTCAGGCGAGTTTTATCACTGAGGCGTGTGCGCAGCGTCTGGGTTTGATGCGCGGGCATGTTAATGTTTCTGTGTTCGGTATAGGCAATAGTGAAGCGGCGCGTAGCAAAGGATTTATAAATTGTAATATCGCGCCTAAGGGTAGATTAGAACCCTTAGTTCCGGTAAATCTTTTAATTTTAAACAAATTAATTTCACAAATGCCGAGTATGCAGTTACCGTACACTGGTTGGCCTCATATAAAAGATTTAAATTTAGCGGATCCCGCTTTTCATACGCCACAGCCAGTGGACCTGTTATTAGGAGCGGATATACTATCCCATGTGCTTTTGAGTGACGTCATTACGGGCTTACCAGGTTCACCGATAGCAGTAAATAGTATATTCGGTTATTTATTGTTAGGTAAACTAGATATTGTTTCCTCTCCGTCTCAACTTCAAGTTTGTTTTAGTTCATTTGACAATGACAACCTTCAGAGATTTTGGGAATTAGAGTCACTTCCTGAAAAACGGAGTTACACTCCTGATGAAGAAATATGCGAATCCTTTTTTCAAAAGACGCATATACGTGACGCAACGGGGCGATACGTGGTCGCTTTGCCTTTTAAGCCGGAGGCTCCCCCTCTAGGCGAATCCCGTCAAACTGCACTTGCGCGCTTTCGTAAGTTAGAGTTTCGTCTCGAGCGAAACCCGAAGCTTAAGGAAGACTATCATGCCTGTCTCCAAGAGTATCTGGATATGAAGCACATGGAGCCCGTTAAGGGCGAGCCGACATCAGGGGCCACTTATTATATTCCGCATCATTGCGTGGTCAAAGAATCCAGTGAGACCACTCGCACTCGAGTAGTTTACGACGCCGGGTGTAAAACTTCTAGTGGCTACTCATTGAATGACATTTTGTTGACAGGTCCTAAACTTCATTTAGATATAGTTAATGTTATTTTAAAATTTCGTATTCATTCAGTGGCCTTCACTGCTGACATCAAACAAATGTTTAGGAATATTTTAGTTCGAAAGGAAGATAGGGATTTTCAGCGCATTTTATGGCGGAAGTCGCCTGATGAGGTTATCCGTGATTATCGTCTTTCTACAGTCACATTTGGAGTGAATTGCTCTCCATATCTGGCTCTCCGAACTATCCAGCAATTGGCTATAGATGAGGCTTCACGATTCAAACTTGCTTCTAAGGTTTTATTAAATGATGTTTTCGTAGATGACGTCACTTCCGGTGCCTCTACTGTTCATGAAGCTTTAGTAGTTCAACAAGAGCTTATTAATATTTGTAAGACGGCGGGTTTCGAGCTTCGAAAGTGGCATAGTAATTCACCAGAGGTACTTGCTGCAGTAATTCCCCCAGATTCTCATGGTGAGCGGCTCGATGAAGTCCGATTCGCCGAAATGGAACACGATGAACAGGTCAAGGTCCTTGGACTTCAATGGAACCCTATTTCCGACTGTTTCAATTTTAATGTCAAAATATCACCTTGCTTAAGCACCAAGCGCGCTATTCTTTCCGAGATAGCTAAAATATACGATCCATTGGGCCTTTTAGCGCCAGTTACTTTATATGCCAAACATTTGATCCAACTTTTGTGGATAGCCAATATAGGTTGGGATGAAGCACCGCCGATTGATATTGTTAATTCATGGAAATCATTTAGTAGTCAGTTACCATTTATTTCGAATGTGTCGTTCCCAAGGCACATTTTTTCTGATTTAGGATCTGTTCAGATTCATGGCTTTGCCGATGCTTCAGAAAAGGCTTTTGCCGCCTGTGTATACATACGCCTTACGGGCAAAGACGGGCATGTTCGTACTTCGCTTATTATAGCCAAAACTCGAGTCGCTCCACTTCGTATGCGTCTTACTATTCCCCGTCTCGAACTTATGGCAGCCCTATTGTTGTCAAAACTACTACAGCAGGTGTTAGTTACCTACTCAGATTACGTCAAGGGTGATCAAGTTTACGCTTGGTCTGATGCATCCATAGTGTTAGCGTGGTTACGTTCGCCACCACATGAATGGAAAACATTTGTTTCTAATCGCACTAGCGAGATTCTTTCACGCGTTCCCGTTAACTGCTGGCGACATGTACCGTCGACCGATAACCCTGCTGATGCTGCGTCTCGTGGTATGCTACCTGGCGTATTTATAGAACATGATTTGTGGTTCCAAGGTCCAAGTTGGCTCCGACAGGACGAAGCTTGCTGGCCGGAATCAAAGTCTTACTATACAACGGAAGAGGAAAAGCGTCTCAATATTAATTTGATTAACACTAATTTAACTACACTGGATCCCTTACCGGATGTAGAGATAATTTCTCGATTTTCTACGTTAGGAAAACTTGTTCGCGTTACTGCAATAATATTTAGATTTTATTTCAAATGTAAAAAACACATTAAATCTTGCCCTAATTATATAACTGTGCCGGAATATAATTTTTCCTTAAAAAAACTTATTTATTTAGTGCAACATAGTGTGTTCAGTAATGACATTGAAAACATTTCAAAGGGTAAATTGCCTTCAAATCAATTACGTCGTTTAACGCCATTTCTGGATGAAAATCAATTTTTACGTGTGGGAGGCAGAATTCATAAGTCTCTTTTACCATTTGAATCAAAGCATCAATTAATTTTACCGAAAAAACATACTTTAACCAATCTCATTATTGACGATGCGCATATAAAGTATTTACATGCCGGCCCACAAACAGTCCAATACTTATTATTACAACGTTTTTGGATACTTTCTTGTCGCGATATCGTGCGCCAGCGCATACATCGCTGTGTTATTTGTTTTCGCTCTCGTCCTAAGTCTAATCAGCCACGTATGGCACCGTTACCTGCTACTCGTTTACGTCCCTCGCGACCCTTTATTAAGACCGCCGTAGATTACGCGGGTCCTTTTTACGTACGTGCAAATAAGGTGCGCAATGCTAAAGTTGTGAAATGTTACGTTGCAGTTTTTGTATGTATGAGCGTTAAGGCCATACATTTAGAGCTTGTGTCCGAGCTTTCCACGGAAGCTTTTCTCGCGGCTTTGCGGCGTTTCACATCCCGTCGAGGTTTATGTACTGATATTTTTTCGGACTGTGGGAAGAACTTTGTCGGATGTAATAATTATTTAAGGGATTTGTTCGCGTTCTTAAACAGCGACTCTGTACAGGCTAATTTAAATCGAGAGACACTTAAACAAGGCCTAACGTGGCACTTTCAGCCACCATACGCAAGTCATTTCGGTGGGCTATTCGAGGCGGGTGTCAAAAGTTTTAAGCATCATCTACATCGTGTTATTGGCACTCGTACTCAAACATATGACGAGATGCATACCCTCCTATGTCAAATAGAGGCTATACTGAACTCGCGTCCACTCTGTGCAATCAGTGCTTCGCCTGATCCGCTTCCTTTAACTCCATCACACTTTCTGATAGGAGAACCTTTGATTGCTTTGCCTGATGTTTCTTTGGTGGACGAGAATACTAATCGACTTACGCGTTGGCGCTGGGTACAGCAGTCCGTTCAGCATTTTTGGAAGAGATGGAGTAGAGAGTATCTTCATGAGATTCAGCAAAGTCAAAAATGGTTTGAGACTCGCGGGTCTTCTATTCGTGAGGGTACTATTGTGGTAGTTTGCGATGATCACCTGCCACCATTACAATGGAAACTAGCACGTGTCCATGCTCTACATCCAGGTTCGGATAATGTTACTCGTGTGGTGACTTTACAAAGGGGCAATACATTTTACAAGCGACCTGTTGTAAAGGTGTGTCCACTCCCTATCGAATAAACAATTAATCGTTGCATATCGAATCTTAGTTCTAAGTTTTTTATTTATATTTTATTTTGTTCTAAATTTAATATTCAATTTGTTCATTTAATGTTAAAGGCACGTTCCTTTAAGGTGAGCGGCATGTTCCGTAACGAAACAGATCATTGATAATTGGCTATACAAAGACAACACAACTGTGGGTAAAATTTTTATTGTCTATGGGCAAGGCGATTAGCTGTCTTCGTTCCAAATCCCCACCCTTAATCCTTGGGTGACGGTTTACTACTGTGATTTCAAATTGTTAACTGCGCGCACCTAATTTTGATTGAGCTTGGTGAATTGTTCGTTATCGAGAATAAGGACATTTCGGAAGAACGGTGGATCAGTGCCTATGGACTATATATCGTGTATGATATATTCGCTGGTAACCGCGTCGACGCACCCCGTTCCAGAACCCAGCCCTCGGAACCCGTGGCGGTAAAGGATCGCTTGCGGTGAGTCGCCAACCCCTGCTTAATATCGTACAATAAGTGTGTCTTCTTTTTATATTAAAGTACTATAGTCTATATAAAAGTACTATTAAAATATACAGTCCATTTAGTTGTATGGGCTTTACGTTGATAGATCAGTCAGTTTCTGTTAATATTTGTATATGTCTAGATATATATAGACTACACAATACCTATGCTGAGCGTGGTGTACTCATTAACAGTTATCACGAGAACGAATCTATCTAATACTACGAGAGGACGATATTAAACCACACACAAAACGCCTAAATGTGCACATCTATCAGCAAGAAGTAGTGGCAGAATCATTAAAATAAATTACTGCGTGCGGTCTATATAAAAAGTTGAGACAAACACGATCGTTTATTTACTCACGTTCCCATTAAAGAAAAACGTCCAAGATCACTTGTTAATATACTTAATGACCTAGAAAATTTCGTCTCTTTATTTGGATGATTCCATATTATTTCCATAGTGAAAATAATCGTTGTGAATCTTTTTCTGCAACGGAATGGTAAAATTTTCAGGATCATCATCACTATTAGCATTTAATAGGGCTTGGTCTGCTTTAAGACCTGCGAGACAAGCGAGGAAAGATCTTTCGTAAATAAGTTTTCGGTTTTCACAGTGATTCAGTGCAATATTCTATACCTCTCAGTCAGTATGCCACCACAAACATTAATAATCTAAACGCAAAATACTTCGATCCTTTAAGTGAGAGGGACACTATTAGACTATAAAATCCAAAACGAAATTGAGCGTAAATCCCAGGTAAATGTGGTGCTTTCATTGTTTCACGCTATATCTTGAAATGAGCGCAATGGTGTTGCTAAATGTTCTTTACGTAACATTTAGCAACACCTTTTTCTTATTCAAATTTTAACGATTTGTCCTTAATTTTAGTTATAATTTCAAATTATTTACCAAAAATAAATAATCCGGTCAGTAAATCCGATAACTAACCCGACGTACCTCGTATATTACCGGTTCGATAAACCGAACCGGACGCGAATATTGGAACAATGGTACGACGATGCAGATAAATATGCTGTGAATAAGTTAATGAAGTTGAAACTAACAAAAGTTGTATAGTGTTATCGCTAAAAATATAAAAACAATAATATTAATAAACTATGCAGTTCAAAAGTTAAGTTTTACAATAATAGAGAGACAGTGATAATATTAACAGAGATATAATTGGAAATATAGGAATGCAGAAGTATAGGAGAGTAATTATGGCGTATTTTAACACTACGGCGGTCATGCTCACCGTGTCCCCTGAAGCGGAGGCTAAGGGGCTAACTTACAGGAGGGTGATAATGAGGGAAAAAGAGGAGATAAATTACTCAAGGTCCCAGGAGCTGGAAGCGACAAACAGGCAGACAAACTTGCGGACAGACTGAAGGAGGTGTTTGGTAGTGAGGTCAGAGTCACGCTTGACGGGTCGGTGATGAGCCCATTAATCGAGGGAGATGACGGACTCAATGTGGTCCTTGTAAGATGCCCGGTCCGAGCAGCTAACCTGCTTTTAAAGGAGAGTCGTTTGCAGATTGGATGGTCTGCAGCTAAGGTGAAGATGTTGGAGCCTTCGCCCATGCGCTTCTTTAGGTGCATGCCCTTTTCAGGGCGGACCGAAATGGGGACGAATCGCGCGGTGTATGGCCTCTGGGCCGATCGCGTTCATCGCCTTCCATGCGAGGGACATCGCTGAGTTTTAGTGGGTATACCTCTGCTATTTGACTAGCCCCACTCTGGGGCGGGTCTGCAAGGGGGAGCCCCACATAACCCGTGGAGCCCTTCGCTGGGCGAAGCAGGTATGCAGTAATGCATTTCTCAGCATCAAAAAAAAAGGTGGGGGTAACGCAATCTGTCGTAACGCTCATGGTGGCCAAGAGTGAAAACATTGCAGGCTTTGTCATTTCTCATACCATGCTATATACTCGTATTTCTTTCCACTGAATTAATGTGAAAACTTTTAATTAATGATTATTTATTATGCAAAAAACTACAACAAATATTTTTTTATCGAACTAACATCACACTACATAAATGTTAATATAAAATCACATTATGATTAATTACTTTTGAAACTATTACCATATATGTAAAAGTATTTTCTAAATGCAATGACTGAAAATTATGTATGAAACTTCTTTGTTTATGGACGTCGATAAAAATTGGTATTTGGGTAGTTTATGACCCTAGAATAGGTTATATTTTATCCCGTTAACTAACACTTAAAGGGATAAAAATTAGTATTTGAGTAAATATTACATTTTTAAAATTTTAATGGATAGTAATGTTTAAATTAAAGACAAATTATATATAATATACATATATACTTCATTAATTATATATATATATATATAATTTATCTTTCGTAAACAAGCATTACATGAATTCTAAATCGCAGATTTTTTGCTAAGAAAATTTACCTAGAATAACAGTCAGCTGATGGCGAGTATATTTTAATAGCAATTAATAAAATGTAATCCTATTCTAGAGTACCATATTGACTTTGTTAGGTATGCATTTGTATCGAAAGAATCTGTTTTTATATTCCTAATATTGTAACAGATGATGAGATTTTTTATTTTAAACCACTAACAACAATACTTTTTAAATCGTCGGAATCCGTTCAGGGGTAAGTTCCAATAGCATTTATTGTACTAATTGTTTATTTTTATTTTGTATACATTTATTTTCATTTTTTGTTTGTCAATGTTACTAGTTTCATTTAAGCGATGTTGCCGATCGTATTTGTTTACTTGATACGAAATCGAGAAACGTAACCTTAAAAAAATTACCTTCTGTTATTATGGTATTTATAAACGAACCAACAAAAATATATGCAAATAAATATTTAAGCACAACTAGTGTTAGTTCATTATTAGGAAGTGATTTGACAAGCATAAAAATGTCATGGTCTTTTAAATATTAATATCTAAAGAAAAAGAAAAATTACATTTAATTAATACAATTCAATGTACGAGTATATCCAAAATAATAAAAAGAAATCATTACACTAGTATCCTTTCAATTAATTGTCTTGTTGTTTTTCAATATCGATAGTAAATAGCTTTATGTCAATCACCAGTGTAATATGTCAAATTAAAATGGCTTTTACACGTTTATTACACACTGTAGATGTCTGTTACGGTTGAGTGTGATTGGTTATAGTTATATTGGAGCATTCTGATTGGCATGTTTACAATGCAAGTGTGTGCATATCTTTTGTATATTTGGTCTAATATTTCGTCTGATGTATAGCGGACGAAAAGTGGGGCAAGACTGGCGATATCGGTTTTCATACAAAGGATGCATGATCGCCTTTCTAACCTCTTTTCTGTGTTCTGTGGTTTTATGGATATGTCACAACTTATGATAAAGTCTAGGTCACAATACTGCCTTTATCCTGACCTGCGACATATCACTCGAGATGACGATAAAAAAAAATTACAGGATATAAAACAAATTTGAGATAAGAACTCATCATAACTCATCATGATTCACTACTTTAGGTCACGTGTTCGTATTAAATTTCGAAGTTGTTTTTTTTAAACCACAAAGCATAACTCTAAGGGATATACAAGGTATTTCAGAAAATAATTAGATTTCTAGAATTTTACGAATACTACCTTGAAGAGAGTTAAAAGGGGTGAAACGTTTATATGAAACTATTTTTTTTTGGGTCGATGAAAATGAGTATTTGAGAAGTTTAAAGCCCTGAAAACATAATGTTATATTTTATACCGAAAACCACCACTTATAGAGATGAAAACGGGAGTAAAAGTTTTTATTTAGAATTGAAATATTACCATGGCAACCATTATTTATTTATTCGATTTGTCATTGTAATAAATGTATCTAGTAATATATTATTTACAAATATTATAAATTACATAGCAATAAAAATTGTTATGTATGTAATTTATAACAACACAATATATTTTAAATTTGTTTTTCTTGAAAATGTTCAAATATAAGTAATTTCGTGTAGGAAAGAAAAAATATTTTTATATATTTTGAACTATACCAGATGGCGTTAAGTATTCGACACCGCCCTGGCTCAATGTTGAGTTTTAAAATAAAATATACTATGAAATTTAAGCTTTGTTATACTAGATGGCGTTTATTCTAAAGTAATCTGCGCTAACGGTTATTTCAAAGAATTTTGCGTAGAGTACGTTTTCAATTAATTTTTGTGTAAGCTTCAGAACTTTTTTTTTCTATATGTATTTGAAATTGGATTGAATTGGATTAATATTTCTAAAGTTTTCAAAGATAAAGTGCTGAAACATATTGAATAATTGTTGTTTTTTTTTGTAATAGTATCTTCCAATTTAAACATCAAGGTAATTTCATCATCAGCTCGAAAAACAAAAGCGTTTTTGGAAAAGCAACTACCACGCGGACGAAGTCGCGGGCTAAAGCTAGTATTAAAATAAAAATTCAGTCGTGATTATGAGTTCCAGAGAAAAAAATATTACCTGCTTTTAAAACATAGGCATTGTAACATATCATTGTTTTATATTGTGACTAATACCCACAAATCCGTCCTCGTAATACTCATTTCGATAAAAAACATATTTCATTAATTACTAACGAATAATTTAATATATTACTATTATTTAATTAAATCGCCGAAGCCTTACTTTCTAATTTCACACGTTTACTTAAATAAAATATAGTTACCTCATTTAATTTGAATGATTCAAAATAATTTTACAACCTTCTGTTCACCTTAATCAAAGTATCGAATTAGTTTTGTTATATAAAAATAACGGATAGTTGTTTGAGTTTCGTCTAAAAACGACACGTTTAATAACAAAGCGTCAAAGCTACCTAAGTTTAGGACGCTAGATGTCGTTGAAGTCATCACATAGCCATCTAATACATTTTAAATATTGGCATTACCCGCATACAGTAAAAAGTAATGGAAATTTCAAAATGAATTATATTAAAAAACGAGAGCCTATCATAGTATGATTGAGTATTCAATAAACCAAACAAACCCAATAAGATAAATATATTGGTAAATGTCCATCAATCTTTTTAGGACGCACCGACTACAGATATGTAAAGTTCCATTACTCAGACAATTTATAAAATGTCCATATTTTTGTATTCCATTCCATAGATGGAAATATCAAATATTGGTTGATGGCATCATATCGTGTCGTTTCCCGCTGTCTACGCTCAAATCTTTGAAATATACTAAGGATTTTAATACGGTTATCAAAAATATACAGAGTGATTCAAGAGGAAGGTTTATATGTATAATACACGGCGAAGTTGCTGGAAAAACCTAGTTAAGCGCTAAGTTGTGATAACTACTTACATAATCCATTATATGTATTTAAAAAAGGTTATATCTCATTAATGCCCTATCCAGGACTTTGTAAAATTCTTGATATTAGTTTATTATCTTTTATTTTCTATAACACTGAAATAACTATGATATAATCGATTATGCATATGACGCACCACATTACTTTGAAAACAAACACGATATAGTTTTAGAGTATAATACTACCCCTGAAATTACCCCTGGCTTTCATTAAGGTTCCCAATAAAATTAATACTGGATTATATTAGTCGGAACTCAGATAGTGTTAACGGGGTCATTTGTTAAACAAGGGTCGGCCAAAATTGCTAGAAGGTTATTCAGTAACTGTTATTGTTACCAAGGTTTTATTTTACGGAATCAGGCGTTATCTTGGGCAAGTATATTGCAACATCTTTTCATTTCACACACCCAGTCGGTGATTAGTGTATAAGGTAGCATAAATAGACGAGAGAACCTGTCAAATAGTGACAGATCCTTTAGTAATACTAGAACTGACATTTGCGAATGGTCCTGTATCTAAGTAGGATGTAGAATTAAGTTTTATTTAGTCGTTCGCTACTGTTTTGTATTTAGGTAAGCATAGTTAAGTTAGAACATTGTTAATCAGAAAAGAATAACAAATAATCACCATCTATACTATATAACATATACTCTTATCATAAAAAAATCAGTTTAATGAATTTAATATTAGACAGAAACAGAGATATAACATTTTATTCATGCCCAATGAATAATAATGTGGCAGGAAATGTAAAGGGAGTGTAAGATTTTTTTGCTCTTTTCATGTATAATATTTGTTTTACGTGTTTCCTTTGACTTAAATATTTTAAAAAGCTTTCTTGGTATTTAACATTTTATGCATATAAAATATCAAAAGGGGTTTATCAGAAAGTGATTTATATACTTTTGTTTAATTTTTATTTACTTACAAAAAGTTAAATAAATTTAAAAATAATGATTAACGTATCAACTTAATGTAATAATGGTAACGAAAGTACTGTTTGTGATAAGCATGAAATCTTCCATATTAAAAAGCCTATTTCTTTTAATAGTAAATCTCAACTTAAACAAATGAAATTCCGGGTAGTCACGAGTGCTCAACTGAAACATGAGTGAGCACTCATAACTACTCGGAAGCAAAAAGATCAAGTTCGAATACGAACACTAATATTTGTGTTGAAAAGATTTAGTTCACTCGACTTAGAAAGGTGTTCTTGGCCTGTCCTGTGTTCTTTTGGTTTCTCATAATGTGATTAAGATATTTTAGTTTTATAATCTTTAAGGCTGTAAAAACGCAGGGCTAAATACTACGTCAAAATACTTGACTGAACTTCTGGGTTATAGAAATACTGTTGTAATCCAAATATAGATTAACAAAGATAACAGTTGCAAATCTCAAATAAGTCAGACAGGCTTATTGACAAAGACTAGTTGCTAAACTTCCAAAAACTCCTCGAGGGTTAATTAAAACGATGAGCGAAAACTTTTCGTTAGGGAATTTCACTTGAAAGGGTTCGTGAAAGAAATGACTTAGGAGCGATCTTGGGCTTCTGGCAACTGTAGTTTCTGATTAATGGTTGTTCAAACTTCTCGTGAAGGCACCTCTATCAATTTGTTTAGAATTGTGGAAGCCGAGTGGAATAAGTAATACTATATTTAGTTTGAAGGAAACAAATGATGGATATCTAGGTAAATAAAACCGATAAGATATACACAATTACATGTTTAAAAAGCTTCTTGATTTATCATACATTCTAAAGGATGAGAGCCACGAACCGCGATCTTTGTTCACTAGATTGGTGACCAAAAAATTATTATCTCGAGCTTATTTGTGTTTCGCGAGGCACGTTAATCCGTTGGTCCTGGCAGCATTTACAGTCGTGAATATCCTTCAATCCGCATTGAGCTAGCGTGGAGGGTCATGGGCTATCCTTCTTAACCATCCGTAAGTAGTACCTTTATGTACTTATATACTCGTAAATAGTTTGTTATTTCTTTGCCTCCAAATATCCTTGAACTCTGTTTAAACCGGTTTGATTTGTTTGCTGTTCAAATGATTCGAAATGCAAGTATATATATATATATATTTATACTATACATATTATGAAATAGAGTCGCTTCCGGCTGTCTGTATGGTGAGATCTTTTAACATACACAACGGCTTTTATAGTTAATAAAAACAAAAATATTACCGTTAATTTTTTTGTTTTTATTAACTAGGTCTCAGATAAAAATTAATAAACGGCCAAGAATCAGTCGGACCCGCACGCTGAGAGTTCCGCTCGAACATAAAATTAAAATGCCGCATTTAAGATATTTTTACTGTTCGTTAATAAGACGCTTAGAAAATTAATGAAATATGTTTTGAAATAAGCACATCAAGCCATTTCATATGATACTTCACTTGAATTTTTAATTTCAATATTCTATAAGACTATTTTTAGGGTTCCGTTGTAAACAGGAAACCCTTATAGTTTCGCCATGTCCGTCTGTCCGTCAGTCCGTCCACGGATTACCTCAAAAACTAATTCACTTATTATTGGCTCAGAAAGTTTGAAAACTTTGGTATGAGTACTCACGTAAATTATGCCGACAAAGTAGTAAAATAAAATTTTTAATAATTTTTTTTTCGTCTTTTCCATAATGTGATTTCATACTGAGTGAGCATCATTAGATAGGTCTTTCAAAAACATTGGGGGTGTGAGAAGGCCGTTTTTCGATTTAGTAAGCCGTTTGTGACTTATGAAGCTTTAAAGAGCTAATTTTCGTTAGAGTCGAGTATTCCCCCTCTACCAACTAAACGATCGCTGGTAAAAATTCAAAAGTTATGGCAGCAGCACCTATATATAACAAAGTTAAAGGGAAAATGATCACACAATAGGGTTTACAAGTTTACGGTTAAAAGTCGACCAATTGTATTTAACTTGAAAATTTGGATTAACTCCATTGAAAACAACAAACGTGTTTTTTTTTTACTTTGTTTAATGGATAATGATACGGAATCCTACTTGCGCGAGTCCGACTCGCACTTGACCTATTTTATGATTTAATAATAAATGTACATTTTTCAGATTTATTCCTCAAACTTACACTATGAAACGATGTTGGTTACATAATTTCATACTTCAGAACAACGAGAAGTACCTACCCTATTAAGAAGCTGGGCGGATATATACACAGTCAGACAGACTTATAACAAAGTGATCCTATAAGTGTTACATTTTATTCTTTTTGAGATAACGTAACCCTAAAAAAAGTCTAAGTGAATTTGTCAGAACTGAAAGCGTTATTGAATCGGTGGCGGACAAGCACTTCAACTCCCAGCACTTTGCACTTAGGCTTCATTTTATGCAGTGGCTGAAATCAAAACCATTATAATAGAATCAATTTTCTCGAGTACTCAACCTCTTAGATAATTTATACGCTATGGTTATACAATTATTCGTAGTAAACTAATTTTAATTGAAATACCAACTTTCAACTGTTTATATTTATCCTTAATAAAATATTTTGATTCGCTATTTTAGACAAAGTAAACATATTTAGGCTCAGGAAAGCATGTCTCGTACTTGATCAAGTGTCTCGGATAGATATCCCTACCAGTACATTTTGTAGCAAAACACCTACTACTGCCTCCAAAACGTACGTAACTCTGAAAGAAATTATTTCAACAAAATATTGGGGACGTCTTAATTATTCCAATATTTGTTTTCAGATACATAAATTGAATGGAAATTAAACTGCAAAAATAAAAATCACCATCATCGCCAGCCTATAAATATATCCGCAGCTGGAGTATAATCCTTTCTTATGGATAAAGTTTAGTCTTTCTTTAAGGATAAAATTTGAATAGGTAGACGCTCCAGTGTGTGGACTCAGTCCCCATTTGTGTATGTAAACGATTGCAAATGCAGCCGGGACCAAGGCCGTGCCTTCCGAAGCACTTTGGAACTACAGATTATAATAAGTTGTTATCATCCATTCTCTACCTGACCAATGCAGAATTGTTTCACTTTCGCATTACATACTGAATCCGTTAAAGACTGCGGCATCTAGTTGTCCTCAAAAAACAATAATTATACTAAATATTTGTATGAAAAACACCCAATGACGCAAGCCACCAGTATTTGAAAGAAACAGAATAATATGAGTGTTTCAAAAGATTTACTTACAAGCTCGCACCTTTCATATTAAAGCATCAGTACACTTTTCACGGTATTTTCCTGGAGATTCTGTAATAGATGGAGTCAAGAGGAATCACAATAACGTTGATAAATGTACCGTCAAAGCTTCAAGTAAATTACATTGTTATATAACATGAGGTACTCGTAAATTGTTTTAAAATATTATTTTCTGTACTTACAGGATTTTACTGTGCAAATAATACTTGTACTAATATGATTTATCTCTTTTGTGAAAATATAGATGGATATCTATCTATCTAGTCTGTCTATCTATGTTTTCGCAGCGAATCTTTAGCGGTATCTTTATACTTATACTAGCTTTCGCCAGCAGCATTGCCCGCATGGTCCCTAGGGAAATGTTTAGTGGGTTAAAAGTAACATATTATCTAAGTTAGTATTATCTAACCCTATCTGTGTTCCAAATTCATGAAAATCCGTTCAGTAGTGTCGACTTGATTGACTGACAAACATCCAATCAAAGAAACTTTCAAATTTATAATATTAGTAAGATGTATTACAAAGAGATAAAGTTTCTAATGTTGTTTGTGGGGGTAGTCTTCGGAAATACTAATCCGATCATGTAAACCTTTTACTTGCGTGCAGCAACATCATACTCGCGAGTAAGCTGTAATTTTCGCAGCCATTGTCGCGGGAAACAGCTAGTAAAATAAAAAAGTAAAAGTTCGGCAGTCCAGCTGCCGTCAAATTTTCATGAGTATGAATCACGTATGAATCATCTGAGCGATGGCAACGCTATTATCTGTTTTGCTATACTCAAATTGGCGTAAGTTAAATATTCAAATTTTTGAGGTATTCTGATAGTTGAAATACCTATTATACTATTCTATACATGTATAATTTTATACTTAGCATCTCAAAATAAATATTTCTGCCAAAATAAAATAATTAAATGTTTAAATTATCAATTACATAGCAAAGCCGTTGGACAATTTGTTTAAACTAGAAATTTCTTTTATCGATAATATCGCGTCAAACAAAATCTGGGTTCATTTTCTCGCTTCATATAATAAGTGATAACATCTAATTGTTTTGTTTGCAAACTTCGTTCGCTATAAATTTCGTGGAACACACATTGCCTTATTGGTCTTTGTTATCTTCTGTTTCTTCGAAACGGTGTTTTCGTATAATATTTGATAGACAAAGTAGATAAGCTGATATTATATAGGTTTTTATATTTACTATGGACGTTTCTGAAATTGATTTTCAAATAACATGTTCCGCATGTTGACATTAATATTGTATTGATTGTTTTTATTCTATGCAACAGGAGATAAAATAATTTATTTATTTTGAATCGACCATACGATGAATACTAACTATAACAAGTAGGTACATAAACTGCAAGTTCTGACTTACTCAAAAGAGGTATAATTTTTACAAATTTGAAGCTAGTAATCAAATAAGCCCAATTTACGTGTAACTTTAAAAATACAAGTATTTTTTATTTAAACTAAAGTCAACGCAAAAATTAAGTCTTAATTTCCAAAACTGTTTTAACAAAAACAAATTCAATAAGTTTCATTTGAAGTCGGGTAGTTAAAAACATCAGTAGGTAATCAAATTTTCGAAAATGTAGTCTCCGAATTTCAAGATATTAATGTAACTAAAATCACAAAACCATACACTCTAACAAGAAGAATTAATTTGTCATAACATTTATACTTAGTATGTATTCTTAAAGGTGCTTATTAGCAGATAGTAGGTTCGCCATTATTTAAGAAACTTATACCAACAGTTCGTATAGGGACTCTGTTCATTTGTATGTTGTGTGTCCCAATTATTGCGCCCTAATTAAGTATACAAAGGAAAAACGTCTCCGATGATGAGCTCTGTTGTTGGAACTAAGATAAATAAGTACTGATGCTGTTAACGAAATTGTATGGAGGTAACATTCGCTCTATTGAAGTATAATTTAGAGGTAGAATATAAGTGTTCTAGAAGTAATTTTGGTTAGTAATAATCTTAAGGTTGGGGTTATTCGTAATTTGTCTTTTTACCAGTTTTAATTTATAATAATATTTTCAAAATGGAATGAAAATCTTATGTATGATCAGATTTATCTATGAAAAAAACGCCATGTTTGTAATTGTTAAAAAAATATAATCATATTAGTCTGCATGCCTTAATTTTATCGATATATTTTCTCGGTTTAATGAGAAAATTATATAAATAATTAAAAGAAAAAGAAAAACAGATTTTTCATAAATGAAGAATTAGAATGTTTTCTACGCTCAATATGTAAAAATTTAAAGGTCTTTTCTATTTCTTTATTCTATAAACCCGAATAACCAAAATTTTTCTGTATTAGGTTTATATGAGTATATTATAATATTTATTATGTATTTTATGATAATATTCTTGATGTAATATAAATATATAAAGTTTTTTTATTGAGATTTTCCAATATAATAACAAAACACACTTTCAATGTATCAATTTCAGAACATTGATAGCAGAAAAAAGGTACCTATGTCGAGCATTAATATTTTTGTACGGTCCAACGAAAAATCGCTTACCCACGGTGTTTGGCTGCGGACGATAATAAACGTCATTTGTCAACCTTACTCCCCACCCATTCATCCCCTCTTTGTTGACATATCTGAAGGCTCAGTTAGATTGCAGTCGCATACATAACGATGAGCGGAAGCGGAACGAAAAGGAGATCGGAATTGTGGCAAAAATACCAAAACTAGGCGAATTCTCGTGGCTATTTGTCAGGGTGAATACTTTCTACACACAGATAAATACTATGGACATGTTGGACTCATTCTTGAATGGAAATATTGCGCTAAATGTCTCTAAAATTCTCTATTTTTGGTTACAAGAAACTGGAATGGTGTTCAATGTTTATATTCTTACACAGTTTTTTTACAGTTGGCCAGTTTTTCACTTCAATTTCACGACACCCTTTCTCATTAGCCATTGTTATGAACAGTGACGCGTCACGACACGTACTATGTCTAAAATACAAAGCTCTGAATTATAATTTAAACAAAATTTTTATTCTAGCACGGCTTGTACATTTACCTATTTTTAAGAATATAATAACACAGTTAATAAACTATTTATTAATACTTTCTTTTATTTAATACTGTCGACTCCACTTTGCTCACAGCTGTATTAGCGAACACGCCTTAATAGCATGGTTATACAGAACATATAGTTTGAATAACTAAACGGGCCGATGAAGGATAAAGGCCTGTTCTTGCCCATACTAAAGGCTATATTAAGACATGCCTACAAGACAAAACGATCATCGTTTATTTCTAGTTCAGAATAATTTTTTGATAGAATTTTTGTGATATATATTGCAGCTTCGGTGATTCTATATATCTTTTGCTTTTTAAATTTAATTAAGTGTTATAAATATTTGGAAATCTATACCTACTAATAAAATATCATTAAATAATCTTTTTTTATATGATTTGAATAATTTTTATACTTAATCACTATAACAGTGGCACTGTCCTAATTACTTTAATCATCACACAGGCCTTATTATATAAGGAAAACAAGCTTATACCATCACGTAGCCCAGTTGGTGTTAGTTTGCGCCTAATTTATTTATTTTTATTAACTGAAAGCATCGTAAAAATTCGCTAATAATTGGCTTTTCCTCCATCTAGTCTTAAAGGCTATTTCCAATATAAAAGTAAAAATATAGCGCATTAAGTACAAAATATCAGTTTACCTAATATTAAAATAGACTGATGTAAAAATCCATTTATTTTATTTTTTTGCACACTTTGCGGTTCATTTATATTCATTAAAGCTGTTAAAGAGCTATTTTTCAAAGTGGTTTTTTTAATTAATATTTACCACGGCGACGTCGTTAGTGAAAGTATTAAAATTAATTATAACAAATTAGTCATTTTGATGGTGTTATTTGTAAAAGAATTATGCTTTTCTTTAATTAATTTTACGAATTTTTATTTTAGTATAAAATATGTAAAAGTGAGAAGTCTGTGTGAAGTATCTTCTTAACTCAATGGCTGCATAACGTATTAAGTTTTCTCTTGCAGATTAACGATTATAGCTCTTTGAGGGTTAGGTTGCCTTTAACTGCGTTGACTTAATAGATTATGTTGCTAGGAGTTCCCGTTTGGTTTTAGATCAACGAAGAACATGTACTCACATGAACACGTCTTGGATCTTGGATGTTGTTTCATCCGGGTGGAATCGGTAAATTTTATTAAGATATGATTGCAAATATTTTGTTAAAAAGTAATAGTGTTTTGTAAGTGGCTAATTAGTGAAATTTGTGAATTTATGTGAAATAGTTATAAATAAATCACCATGTTGCGTGCCACAGATAGAAAGGCGGGCTTCATTTATGAATTCATATTTTTGTAAATGAAACATATATATAATTTTAAATACCTATAGGTATTTAAAAGGTATTTAAAATGTATGTAAAATGACATATGTGTTTCAAGACGAAAACGGTCCTTAAATTTTCAAAAATATAAAAAAATATGTCAAATATGACACATATTGACATTAACACCAAACGCGGTTACAATAGAGAACAGTTAACTAGATTGTGAAAAAACAAGAAATGCTCTTCCAGCTAAGCTACAGGAAAACTTAACGACCCTGTGAATTTTCTGAAATTCTTTGGCTGATAGTAAGCATATTTTTAACTAAGAAAACTAACCACACATTCAAAGGCGGGAACTTATTATACGAGTATATAGTGATATTCGTGTAAAAATTCATAAATAAGCATTTTTATCTGAAGTATTAGCTTGTTCCATAGTCAAAGTTCAATATTATTTTTTGTGTAAGAAAAAAAATAATATGGGAAACAAAAATAGCAAAATCGTTAAAATTTCGATTACGTCCAAATATTGTGTACCGTTTCACAATGTGTGTTCCCAAAGGTAAATTATATAATCAATAACACTAAAATATTAAATGTTACAATATTTAATATCCACAAAATGCATTCACTTAATTGTGATTTGCTTAATTTCCATGAGGGTAATTTATATTATAAACAGAAGTTTAGAAGTTTTGCTGTCAAATGGCCAGTTTAAGTAAAGTGATAGGAGCTTTAATATCAATAAATAAACCCTCTAATATTAATTCTAAAGCTACACATGGGTTTTATATAATCTATGTGTTGTTAGTTGTAATTCATCATGATCTTTTTTTCGAGATTTTTAATTTTGGTCATCTTACTTTTGATAATTTAAAATCTAAATCTTCAAAAATACTTAAATATCCTCTTTGTCCTATGCGGTTTTATTTTGATCTACTCGTATGTACGTATGTAAGAATACACGATATCGTAGCGATAAGTGAGTTCAATTTACAATACGGAGGTTAACCAACTTTCGCATGGGCCGACCTACGCCATGCTTCAAAAGACACACACGTCAAGTCTTTTATCTCGATTGCATTAGCAGTCGTTTGCACTCACCCACCACACTGGGCCCGCTTGGTTGGTTTTTGCCTTCTTATTTAAATTTATCGATATGTCCGGCCCGTGCCCGTGCCGCTATAAAGGATTATAGTATAGAAACAATTCAAATAAAAAAAAAATACTTTAAAATAAATTTGCAAATGTCATCAGGGAAACAGTTATAGATTTATAATATTACATTGTTCTTGCTGTTGAATGATTTGTGTGATGTTCAGATATATTGTTAAATCTTGACAAAGAAAAATATTGTCTCTCGAAAACAGCAGAGCAGTGAGTTGGCTCTTAACACAGAAACCTAGTTTGGAGGTCGTGTACACAAGGCTTTATTAGCTCTCTGTCATCCCGCTACCTATGTAAGGCCACGAAAGGGTTGGAAATATCGTGAAATGATCCCCTAATTGTATGAATAGTGGAAGTACATGAATTAGGATTTACTTACTCATATAACAAATATATGTATACCTATCTAGACGGTTCAAGTGCCTAGTTCTAATAAATATAAATAACTTTGGAAGAAGACAGCAACTGAAATTGTATTTTCTTGTACACGAAAATATAGGCTTAGTTTGTCTTTATTATTATACATTCCAAATCACAAAATAATTTAATATTAAAAAATATGAACTTTTTTATTTTGTCAATTTAAGTAAGAATATACTTGTTATAGATATTGGGGCATGGGCTATAGGTTTCTTTTATTAAAAGAGAAATTAACGAGGAAACATTCCTTTTAAAAATACTTTTACGTAACAAAGTACAGGATAGCAAAATAGACAGCAAAAGCAAAAATGACAATCATATCAATTTAAAATTAAAAAATATATATATAACTAGCTGACCTGGCGAACTTCGTACCGTCTTATACCCGTTTTAAAAAAATCTTATATACAACAAACCATGTCATGAATCGTGAAACACAAAAAATTTAATCATCTAATTTGGTGCAGTCGGAACTGGCATTCGGAAGTTATGCGTGTATAAATCGATTGTTTTATCGGATTCGATTGATTTTTCAAAAAATATATGCTATAAATTTTGCTTTTTTTTTCTTTCTGTAAATTGTTTTCCGCCCTTCGACCTGGGTAAAGATACTGATGGTGCGCATTATATCAAAAGCCAAGTTTAATAACTTGTGTCTCGGAAACATACCATTTTAGATTTTTGTTTAACAACATATAATTTTTATATTTAAGTCAACTGTGTATACGAAAATGTATATTAAAGCAGTATTAATTGAAAATATCCACTAGATCTAAGTTTGTTGGTTCAAATAATATTGGTGGTACTCTTATCTCGAATATCAAAGTAACCGTAAGTGTATCTAGAGGACGCCACGCGATCAATTTCCGGATAACGTTATCCGGTGGACATTTTGTTGAAATAACGTTGACCGACAAAATGGCGGTAAAGTTTTCTTGTACTATTTACGTTGATTGTATCTGATTATTTAGAGCTACTATTTTATTTTAAGTTGTATTATTGTCAATTTTAGCTATTAAATTATTTTATTTATTGTTTTTAATAAATGATAAGCTATTTTCTTTTTATAATTCAATTATAAAATAGAGTACTTACGATGCAGTATTTTGAATTTCCTGGACACTCTTCCAGATGTGCTGCACTTCGATTGTTGCAAGGTGTTATGGAACCGACTCCGTCGCTGTACTGACCACATTTCCAACACCTGATTGCGGTGGCTGAAGCGGCAAGGCTTAAGAGGAACCCCATCGTCACCAGGCGAGCGCCACTGGACATTTTCTGTAGGCAAAGGACATGTATTGAAAACATTTGTATCTACATCTCTTTAGTGAATCTATTTTGACTTGAGTGAATTTGTCATCATCAAAGTTATCAAAAAAAAAAAAAATACCGAATGCTCTTAGGCTCAACTAACAGTATCATATCGAGTAATTTTTCGAATACGTTTTTGTCACTGTAAATGCAAAAAATACCAAAGATAATAAATAAGAAACAAAATTATTTTTAAACAATCACTGTGAATGCGAAACACACCGAAAATAATAAATTAGAAGTGAAATTGTTATTTTAAAAAATATTATTTTTGCTATATAAGTAGACTAACTTATATCAATGAAAATAGGCGAACCGTTGAGAGATTCGATATAAGATCACTCTAATGTTTGAAATATATTATCCTGTTTAGTGTATTATACTTTCTCATACCAAATTTCACCTAAATGGTTACAGACCGAGTTTCGCATTATTATTATTAGTAAGGATAGTTAAGGAAAAAAAAAATGCACTTCTCTGGTAAAACAGGTAAAGTCACAAATATATCACAACTCATGGTAAACCAACCTCATAAGCTTGATGCCTTATTATTAATTTAAACAGATAGTAGAGGTATTTCTAGAGAGCTTTGCTGGTAGCTAGCATTAAATTATATTCTAAGCTCTGTACCGTTATTCTTGTGCAATTTCTAATAGTTATGTAGAAGTGAAATCTCTGCAAAATACGTTAAATGTACCTGTTTTAAGAACAATAAACAGTTTCTTGAAAAATATGAGTAGTAGTGATTTAACTTCTACTTAACTATTAGTATACTATATCCTCAATATTAGTTACCTTATCAATGGAATTGTAATAGTAAATTCGTATTAGAGTTCCGTACCCAAGAGTAAAAAACGGAATCCTATTACTGAGACTCCGTTGTCCGTCCTTCCGTCTGTCTGTCCGTCTGTTACCAAGATGTATCTCATGAGTCGTGATAGTTGAAGTGACAGTTGAAATTTCACAAATGATGTATATTTGTTGCCGATATAATATCAAATACTAAAAAACAGAACAAAATAAATATTTGAGGCAATAATATATCTAATAGGCGCGCTTGGAAGTACTTCTAGTGTAGAAGTAACAAACATCCAAACCTAAATCTTTCGCCTTTATAATTAGTACTAACGTATCAAATTAACGTTTAAGTACACTTTCGAATTAAAAGGGTAACTTGAACCCACAAACAAATATTATAACACACGAAGGACAACCCATTTTTTCGACTTTTTCGTAATTTTTTTTTTGTATTTCTTTCATTGTCTTAAATAATTTATACATACTTAAGTTTATTTGAATGTGAACAGTCAGAAGCGATATGTATTTCGGTTTCCTAACGTTCGTAGCTCTTTTACCTGCATGCTCGCCCATTTTATAGCGTCTGACATTATTCTTCAATAGAACGCGATCAATCTGATCGTAAAAGGTGGATTTTACCTTCCCCGGGTTCTATATTCTTACATTTCCACATAAAAGGATGTCTGTTTCTTCATTATTTATACACGAAACTGTGGTAATTTATAATGTGGAAAGTTCTGATAAATATCTAGTTATAATTTCAGTCTGCGGGAATTGGATATTAAAGATTTTTTTCTTCTTAAACTTTAGAGTGTGATTCTCTCTTCTTAGTAAACGAATGCAATCTTTCTTTCACAAAATCAGTATACATATATATATATACTGATTTTGTGAAAGAAATATATATAAATATATATATATATATATATATATATATATATATATATATATATATATATATATATATATATATATATATATATATTATATTGTTTTTTATATTTATTTGTTCCATTAACAACATTTTTATTTTTATTACAGGTCCTAAATGTTAATAAATTGTCGATTAAAAAAGGTTAGAAATGAATAATTAATTACATACGTATACATACATACATATACCATACATCACGTATAATTGAAGACTATAGACACTCTTATGCCCATTTTCACTACACTTAGGCCCAAACCGATCGCCTAAATATTTAGCAGTCGTCTAAGATGATAATGCATTTCATCAATGACTAGGAACTACCATGGACATGCCTTATGTGTAATATAACAGATGCGTAATAAGGCAGAAACTCTTGGATTAAAAGAAAATATGTATAATTGAAATAAAACTAATCTTCTTAGGCGATTCGTAAGATTAGGCGTTTTCTAGTAAACTGTGCCTTGTTCTAGATTAGCAAAAACGGGTGTAAGCCTATTAACCCTTTAAGATCCGAGTAATCTACAAAATTATTCTTCCTTTGTTGTATAGACTAATTAATTAAAAGCTAGTGAAGTTGACCCTTGAAATTTTGCACACGCAGCACACATAATTTTTAGTCAGTATCGAAATACGGCACCCGACCATCCCAATGCGAGTGAAATGTGGTTGAATGCGACGCAATAAATCAGGCTTCGCTGCGATAGATTACCATGCTTGTTCCGTATTAGGATAGAATTCAGAATTATATATAGCATTACTACGTTGTTTATAACATGAGACAACGGAGCTATAAAAAACAGTGAAGACCCATTCTGAAACTTTGAGTTTCCGGAGTTTTATCGTGATAGTGCAAATAGCTCCGTGATCATGGAGCTTGTCAGTCAACAGTCAATAAATAAGTATCAATTTCGTAGTATTTTCGCAATTTATTTGCAACAAAATTACAAATTACAGTGATTAGCGTGTTCGGTCTGCGGTACGGTTAAAATACGGGTGATAGTTGTGCTTCCGTAGTGGTTTAATTTACTTTTATATTCTAATTATTGTAATTTTATTTAAATGGAGCAATACAATGTGTATTTAGAACATTATCTATTTAATTGTGTTTATATGTATAATATTTATCAGGTAATTACTATTTTTTGTTTTATTATGATTATTACGCTATATCAATACGTAGGTATATTTAATTATTATTAGGCAGAACTTCACCACTTGAGAGGTGTCAGCTAAAAACCGATGTTGCAGTTATTTGTAACACATGTCGAGCTGACACCTTTTGGACACCACACCGGGTGCACATTGAATTAAATTATAATGTCTTTTTTGTTTTTTGTAATTGTGTGTGTTTAATAAAAGTAAAGTGTGTGTGTTTAATAAACGTTATCAATTTAATTTCAACAATTATTTGTTTTTTACCTTTTGGACACCACACCGGGTGCACATTGAATTAAATTATAATGTCTTTTGTTTTTTGTAATTGTGTGTGTTTAATAAAAGTAAAGTGTGTGTGTTTAATAAAAGTAAAGTGTGTGTGTTTAATAAACATTTTCTATTTAATTTCAACAATTATTTGTTTTTGGTGCAAATAAATGCTTTATGTATCTACAAACTGAACGTTTACCTGTAGATTACAATTCTTAATTCTACGAAGTTCGACAATCATCTAGTTAATTCTAAACAACAAACGCATTCTAAAGAATTTAAACTTTTGCTATTCAATCTTTTATCGAATTGGAAAGTCCAACTTAATTTGCCACATCAGTTGGTTAATATTAAATAATACAAACGAAAGTTTCAAAATCGTAAATCTCTCTAAATTTAAACTAAGAAGTCACAATTACACAGCACTTATTGTACACCTAATTTTCAAGAATAAATATAACCACATCATCGTGATTATTAAGTTACTTAAAATCCAAACCTAGTACCAGAACGGGTAACCATTGACTAACTCTATCAAATTATTGCAAAAATCAGATGTTTATTCACAAACTAGATTCTATTATACCGTTTTTTGCTTTATATCTATACCTTAAGAACTGTTGGCGTCATGAATTGAAACATATTATGAGAAATAAACTCCATTTAATAAACTTGTTTATTGAAACGTGGCCTGCGCCAGTTTTCCCCATAAATAACAATTTACCCAATAAACGGATACATAACTTCACTGAGCCAACTCGATATGAGACCTCCTTGCTGAAAGCTTGCGGTGAATTAAAATCAAAATGTATATTCGCCTCGTTTTGTATTTATCTTTCACACAAAATTATATACGAAATGAAATAATACTACATATAGATTTTGACATTAATACCGTATTGTTTTCAAAATAAATTAATAATATAAAACAGCATCAAAAACTGTCAGTAGAACATTATTTTTTTCATATATTACACATACATTAATCCTAATCACAGTGCACTCCTTTATTGGGCGGTCGTGTAAAAAACTGGCCATTAGCAAAATTAGAAAGCCTATGTAGCCGATAAAACTGTAATTATTTTTTTTTTTATTTATTATCAAGTAAACAAACAGATAAATGAAAAACAGTTTAAGATAACATCTAAAGACCACTCGGAATATAATATTATAAATATAAAGTATCAAGTAACATAATTCTATATAACAACTCTTGAATAGCGGTGTGGGTTTCGCAATTATTCTGACATTGATTAACATAGCTATTTGTTACCCCTTCAATTAATTTACACTGGGCAAACCACGTGTAAACTGTTTACTAACCCAAATAATAACATTAAAATTGCTACTGGAATAGGAAATATCTTTAATTTAGAAATAGTCGGCTTGAATATAATTGGTATTTCCAAGAACAAGAAACAATGAAACATATTTAGTATTGTCGTGGACAGAGTTTATGACTAACCTGTCCATCTTTTGGGAACTCGGCATCAAACAGTGTTTATCCTTATAATGGCTTCAGTTCTCAACGTCGTTGGAGACTTATGACTCTGTGAAACTTCTCGTGGATGTGCGAGGTAGGTCGCTGGTGCACTGGACTGATCAAGTGAAGATTGCTCTTAACGCGTTCTAATTCTAGGAGTGTAGGTACTAGGAAAGCGGCCATGTGAAAAGAGTGACGATGGATAATGAAGTGAGTTAAAAATTCTCAACACAAAACGAATCTGTTACACATTTTTCAGATGGAAGAATTTATATCAAAAATAATACATGAGCTAAATCGGATTTGTTTGCCAGACTTGATGACGTCATTTATATTACGCCGTTATTTCCTGGAATTTTCAGTGCGACAAATTCTTCAGCTATATATATTATATAGTATTTTATGCACAACATAGAACCAAATTATATAAAAAATATAATTTCAGAATGTATCTAAAAACATAAACCGGTCAACCACAAAAGCCGGGTACCATAAGAACTGAACCCTTATAATCATGTGACTTTCCAAGCGTATACTCATATTTTGTTTCTACTTCGTATTCGGAACCGCGGCTTAATACTTCAAGTGACCTTTATGATAAAATTTTGTAAGAAACTATAACGAACTTTAGAAATATTTAATTTAAAACAAAATAAAGAAATATATCTGGACTCAAAATTAGATTAAAAGGATTTGATTATGAATCAGATACCTAAATCTGTCGAATCGTCATATATTTGTAATTTAAATCTTATAGAGAAGAAGAATGAGCTAAGAACAGTAAAGATTATTGCGTGGGAAAAAAAAAACGTTCCAACAATAATAGGAAATTGGAGATTTCAAGTTCTAACAACTAAAGATTGCACAGAATTTAGCCAAATGTTATGGTTGCCAACTTTGGCCGTCTAATTTAAACTAGTATCTAAACTAACCCATTTTTGTAACAATTACTTAAAATTCAATTGCAACTTGCAATCATTCGCTAAGCAAGTATATTTATAAATATTAAAAACAAATCAAGTGGAAATCTTGTGAATTATTTCTATTGCAGCTGTATAGCCTGCATTTAACGAGTCTCATAGATCGTCAAAACACTTAACCCTTTAAATGGTCAGCATTCACAATTAACCCTCTGGCCATTCGCCAGATGCTTAGATACAGACATTTAATACCGTGTGTGACTTTTATCTTGGGCTTTAATAAACGACTTCCTTAATATGTTAGTAAGATAAATGCGCAGCTATTTACGACCGCGATATTAAAGTTTAGATATATTGAGGGATGGATGTTTTTGGCAATATTGGCATTAACGTTAATATGTTAAAAAAACATAATACCCTTCGTTGGCGTCACTTGAAATCTTAAATTTTGTATTCGTATTAACGCTAATAAAAATTTTTGTGTACGTAAGCTTAGTGGGAGTATTAGGCGAAAAATACAATATTTTCCGTATGTACAATATTATACCTAAAAATTTGAATAAACTCACATTGGTCAGGAACCAACAACATTGTTTACAGAAAGCAAATCCTGTAAAAAAACAAGATCATTTGATAACTTTCGTTTCAATTTTTTGTATAATTATATAAACTAATGAAATAAAATTACAGAATAAAAGAAAATTTCTTCGTTAGACAATATGCTATCTTACTTGCCTTAGCAAATGGCGCTTCTATGTGATAGAAGACGATAAAGGCGATACCAAGCTGTCAGATAAGGGTGTATTTCAACCCTTGAATGATTTTAGGGCAACGTTGACTGTAAGACTCAAAAAAATTTCCTTTGTATTTTCTATGTAATACTACTGGCTAGTTACAGCCGGTAGAATAAGGTGACTAATAAACTATATGTATATATATATATATGCAAATTATCAGCTTTTCTTTTTTCTTCGGAAGAGTTCACATAACATTCATATAGATCCAGAATAAAGCCGATGTTTTTATTGACAGTCTCAAGAGCTCAACAAAGAACGTCTAACAAGAAGTTTCGAATTACTTCTAGTATATGACAAGTGTTTTCGTGTCCTATCAAGCTTAAAACATGTATGAATCTACCGGTCCCTCGTGGCTGACAGTTTGACAACCACCGCCGAGTTGGAAGGAAGTTAAATCAACATTTTAATGTTTCAGTACAAAACATCGAAAATAAACTTTAACTCGACTGCTTTAAGTTCCTTTTCCAGATGACGGTTTTCGGAAAATGTATCCCGAGAGTAAGTACTTATTGCTATTTATTGGTGTTTGCATTATCAACGTGCTTAAAATTTTAGTAAATTTAAACTTCGAGAAAATATTCAGCCGAATGTCATCAGGGTAAAGTTTTATTTATAAGTATTTGTTCATAGACATTCAACTTAGTTTCCCAGTGAAAGAAAATCATTATTTTCATATAAAAAACTATAATAGGTATATTGATGTCAATTCATATATAAATGAAAAAAGAGGTTTGTTTATATTAAACCTGTTGGCGAAAGCTTTGCCAGCCTCTTTATATAAGTGTTTATATATTTTTTTTACTGGAGTATTTGATTTTTGACACTTTTAATTGTTTATTCTTGCTGTCCAACTCTACTGTTAAGCATAAAGTTTTTGGAAATATATCGTTGTCTTGAGTAATGTGTTATGAAACAAGATATAAAAAGAACTAAAAGATGATAAATCAAATTAAATAATTTATTTACATTAAACAAAAAATATAAAATAAAAGGGACGAGGTGATTAGTGAGGTGAAAAGTATAGAAGTGTGAGTGAAAGTGTTAGTGTAGGTGAAGGGGCGTGGGTCAGCGGTGAAATTCCGTTGATGATGTACTTCAGCAGTCTTGAAGGGCGTCTGGATCCGGAGCGTAAATTCAGCGAGGCGTAGTCTCCCGATGCGTCGAACAGGAGATTCTTCGGCAGCCAAGAACTGAGAGCGTAAATCGGTGAGGAGTAGTCTCGATGCGTCGAACAGGAGATTCTTCGGCAGCCAAGAACCGAGAGCGTAAATCGGCGAGGCGTAGTCTCGATGCGTCGAACAAGGGATTCTTCGGCAGCCCAGAACTGAGCAGCAGCTTGGGCCTAAGGCGTATACTCGCAGACAGCCTCCAGGAGTGAAGTAGCGAAGGAGGTTATAGTGGAGTATTAATTTGTTGTCGTCTAGTTAAAGCCAGAAAGATGTCATACGACTTTGAGACCGTAACTTTGAAGAGTTCCCGGGAATTAGGCCTTTTAAGAATTTAGCTAGCTCTGTACGAGCTCCAAAAAGCTAACTTGGCAACTGTTGCCGTTGAAGTGATCAAGAACTATTTGAGCGAAGCTATTTATACCTGAAGACGAACTCAAATTTAGAAGTAAATGATTTCAAATTAGAACCCTAAAAATTCAAAAACTACAGAGTTTCAATGCCTAAAATGACAAACAATGAGTCAATTTTCATGAAGAGTATCAAATATAACCATAGCAACGAAGAAAAACTTTGATGTCAATTCTGTCAAAACAATTAAAATTAGCGATAATTTGTGTTATAATATATAAATAAGTGCTTTAATATGATTAGAATTGGTAAAATGTATAAAGAAAAACTATGAAAAGTACAGGTAAGGGCTGACATTAGTATAAGTAGACAAAAACATAGGATGAAAGTTCGTAAAGGTTTGGATAAGTTTATATTACAGAATTTTAATGGTTAAAGATATAAAATTGAAGGACCACAGTTATAGAATGGAAAAAGTAAAGAATATAAATGGAAAACACTAAAAAGTTTATCGATATGAACAAAATTAGTGATATGAATCTAAGGAATGAAAATGATACGAAAGGTTAGTTACGACAAATGATTATAATGTTAATTTAAAATATGTCTTTTTCTTGAAATTTATCTTTAATTTACTTACCACAAACCCTGTTCCGCTGTCAATAACAATACCAATACTCTAAACTAAGTGTCACATGACGCTACAAGACGAGAAGGCTTCGCTTAATCTATTGTTCCCTCCGAGCAGTGACAGCGCTGAGACATGTATGTTTGTGTCAATTAAATTCAAATTTTAAATTAAAAAAATACTGGTATAAACGAAGTTACTTCTTACAAAAGTACCAGGTGCGCATATATTGCGAGTAGTATACTGTGTGTATCGTTGTTTACGCTGCCATACGTCATTACTCATAGGCGGACGCGTGACAGACCTATAATCGGACTTCAAAATGGAAAACCATGCTGATAAGTCTGCATCTGATTCTGAAATCAATCAAATCGGAATTGATAAAACACCGACTGGCATAATATTCACACAATACAAGCGAAGAAGGGAGGATGATTTTGTAATTGAATTTAATAATTTCAAAACAGAAATAAAATCTATGATGCAAACCCAAGAACGCGAAATGAAAAAGATATTTAATGATAAACAACAAAGTAACAAAGCTGATTTACTCGAGAATCAAATAAGAGAAGATAGAAAATATATAATTTTACTTGAGGAAAAAATTGAAGATCTACAGATGTCACCACGCAAAGCAAATTTTGAAATAAAAAATGTCCCAAAAACAAAAGAAAACCTAATTGAAATGGTCGCAAAACAAGCTGGTGCAGTTGGGAGCAATTTAGCATAAACGGATATTAAAAATATCTGTAGAGTAAAAGTTCGTAAAGAATCATCTCAAAATATTCCAATTATTGTTGAGACAACATTCGCCATTTTGAAAACGGACATCATCAACCTGAGTAAGTTATTTAATATTAAGCACAAGAATAAATTGCAGGCTCTTCACAGAACAGTTAACCTCACAGGGCTCTCGACTTTTCTTCTTAGGACGGGAGATATAAATTTTGCTGGACTGCGTAGTGCAAGGTCGATGTAAGAAAACATGAAAATTCTGTACCTGCAAGAAGCATGACTATGTTTATACTATTAACGTAGAAAATTTTATGTATACTTTGATTTTAGTTTAGTGATAAGTTTAGTACTTTTATTACCGAATTTAGTCAAGAACTATAATTTTCTGAGTTTAGAAATACTTTAATTCATTTTCTCATGCCGGAGGTTGTAACTAATTTATTATTTAAGAAAACAATATGTTTTAACATTATAAATGTAATATCTAAATTAAAACATCTAAATTAAAACATCTAAATACTACACAGATAATTTCACAGACTCTTGTTAATTATATTTTTAATCACAATTCTAATCAAATAACAAACACCGGTACTATGACGAATAACTAAGAAATAAATCAAAACCTAAATTTCTTCAAAAAGTATATTATACATAAATACATAGCACTTGCAATTATTTTATCACGAAAAATGGATATCAATCTTAAAACACAACATGAAATAGACGGACCAAGTATCAAGCGCAATCAATTGTGATATGGATGATTTTCCTTAATACATAAACATTAAACAAAGTGATATAAAAAGTGTTGATAGCAATTTGAATGACGAATTTGACGCTCAGTATATTAAAATTCTGTCCAGACATAATAATATTAACTGAATGCAGACTTTATAGCAAAAATTCTGTTCCTGGGATTAGTGATTATATCCCATATGTAACCACTAACCATATTTATCGAAATGATGATGTGATGGTCTATATAAAAAAATAAAAAAACTAACCAACGTTAAGACAGTTCCTGAAATAAAGTTTAACCACGCATCTTATTTACAAGTAATGGATCAGGATACTGTTGTAATAGGAATATATAGATCATCTTCCATTGTTAATGTAGAACAATTTATACAAGCACTAAATTAACACTTGAATACTTCAAAATCGTTTAAAAATACAATATCTACCGTGGCTTAAACGATATAATAAAATCGTTTAAGTCACGGTAGATATACATTTTAAAATGTTGCCAAAAGAACTAGAACAATGTTATGAACGCAAAATAATAGAAATTATTTAAATATGTTTGCTAATAAACCAGGGCATTTATAACCAACACTCGAAACTGACTGCCTCGACCATTACATGATTGAGTCAGATTTAAATAAATTGTCTGCAACAGTAGGTGTTCTATTTCACGGTAGATATACATTTTAAACTGTTGCCAAAAGAACTAGAACAATGTTATGAACGCAAAATAATAGAAATTATTTAAATATGTTAGCTATTAAACCAGGGCATTTATAACCAACACTCGAAACTGACTGCCTCGACCATTACATGATTGAGTCAGGTTTAAATAAATTGTCTGCAACAGTAGGTGTTCTATTTCTGGCCATGCAATGATATTCCAAATTTAAGTCCTTTCGAAAAAAAACATATAAATAGTACTCCAAAATTAAAACCATTGTTGATTTTAAAAATACAATTAAATGTCTTGCTGAGAAAAATATACCTGATCTGCGATATTGCAATAATCCTGATACCATAACAGAAATGCTTATCAATAAATTATCCGAATTTCTAAAAGAGAACACTCGTACCATAAAGGTTCCCAAAAGTAAACTAATTATAAACCCGTGGATGATTGAAGGAATGAAGACATAGAAATAAATAACAAAGAAATCCAATCAAATACGGCCAAAATACGATACATAAAATATCGATTAACCTCTTGGGTGCTTCAGGGTCTCATTTCTTCTAAAGTCAAGGTAATAGAATATCTCATTGCGACTCTATTAATTGTAGTTTTCCAGTGTTCTATCTATTTTAAGCCTAGTAGTGCACTGTATTCCTAAATCAGTGGTGACACATTATTTGTTATTTTGAGATAAAAAAAAAACAAGGACTTGAAAAAAGGCAGTCAGTCACTGAAGTATTATTGACTCGTCCTAATTAAACTAACATTAACAGAATTAAAGCTCTGGGTTTCAAAGGTTATTAAAAAACAATTATATTAAGACTCATCAGTTTTTACAGCTTTCTAAAAAGGTTTGTCAATAAAATCGATAATTTATTAACATTGAAATATACTCCTTAATTTGTAGGAAGAAGGTATCGTTTTTACATAGGCGCTTTTCTTTTTATTGACAATAACGAGAAACGGTACAAAATAATGCTATTGCCTTTTTTTTTATTGTTAATCTTCATCAAAGTAGAAACTTTTTTGAAATAGATATTGATGACTATTCAAATAAATTCACCTACTCTTCCTAGCTATAGATTTTTAGCGTCAAACGTTTTTTTTGTTTGGTTGACGATAATTAACTTAAATGATACTTACATTTTTTTCACATTGTGCTTTTTTACTTTAACTTTGCATTTGTGTGTTTTTATTTCAATTTTAAATTAAATTGACTTATAAATTACTACATTTTTGTTTAGTTTTATTCATTTTCTGATTCACGTAATGAAAATATCCTTAGGTCGTTGAGATTTTTTTTTTATTTCTAGTGAATATTTAGGAAAAATGCTAAAGCAATATTTTCCTATTTTGTTTTATTTATTTAAACTTTTTTATACACAGTACGGACTTTATGCCTTTAGGTATTCTCTATCAATCAACCGGAGAGTTGTATACAGATAAAATGAGGCAGTGCGAAAAGATCAAGTGTATTAGATAAATATTTACGTCTTACTACATTATTATATCCTATATATAAATAAACATCATAAATGAATATACACAAACAAATACATAATTATTTAAATAAATGTATACATACATAATTAAATAAATGTACATATCTAAACAAATGATGGGTTAACCAGATGAGGATAATGAATTTGATAGATGTTCACGAACTAATAATTCGACGGAGATTTTATTTGGTGTTTTCTGTATATTAGTCAGGAGCGCGTTCCAAATTCGTATTGCCTGAAGAGTAAATGAATTTAAAATAAAACCAGTTCAGTGGAAAGGGGTGAGAAGAGATAATTTGCTATCTGAGCGAAGATTTTGATCGTGAGTGGCATCCAAATACTGAAACTCACATTTCAGATATCCAGGACTACATCAGGATCATTAATTCTATAGTAAAGAGTAGAAAGGATTGACCTATAATGGTTGAGGGTAATAAAATTTTTCTTTTTTGGTAAAGGCAACGTATGCGCTTCACGCCAGCTCTGAGGAAATAACCCGGTAAAAAGAGATTAGTTAATGATAAGAGTGATGATGGAGAGGACATTGTCAAAACACAAGATTATTATGCAACGACTCATTTCATTACATCCAACTGCGTTGGACTTAAAGGACATTGTAATTTTACGAATTTTGGACTCTGAAACCAAATAAAAAGAGAAAACATTTAGTTAGAGGTTGCAGAGAGACGAAAATCTTTCAAAGCCTCAGATTCATATAGTATGTTGGTAAAAGAATTAGATGAGAAATGTATATTAAAATCGATGAGAGAGAAAGAATGAGGGAAAAGATTACTTTATGATTTAATGAGACCAATGGATTTTAAGAATTCTCAGGTGTAAGCTGACGAAGAATGTAGATTTTCGTGAAAATAATGGCGTTTAAAAACTGCTAATGATAAATAAAGATGGTGAGCATCTGATTACAGCGATTCTACAAATCTTGAAATAAATTCGATTATTACGCTCAAGAATAAAACCAGGCAATGAAAAAGCTGTAGAAAAATGACATGGTTTTGAACCAGTTTTCTGATATCAGAATCGCGTGTAATAAAACCAAATAGGAAATGTCTAATATCTCTGAGTAGTGGTTAAGTATACTTTATGCATTAATATGACAAATGTTAAAGCTTTGTAATGTAGAATCTTATACTTTACCAAGCTCAGCACTCAATGTCTCTGTTTCGGTGTCCGAGTCGCTAAGAGAAACATATGATAGCTCCGAGCTGTCACAGGATATAAAACCTACCACATCCGCAAAATCTGACATTATAACCAATGAAATTAATAAATATAAAAAATTTATAAATATGAATTACAATATGACTACTACAAAACCTAATGAAGAAACTAAAAATAATTACATTCGCGCAAAACCCACCAGCCAACTGTTATAAAACAAAAGTACAATATAGTAAATAGTTTAGAAAACAGTCATTACGTTGTGATTGTAGTTTAAATAACACATGAATAAAATAATAAATACTTGCATGAAAAAACAGAATAACATTCTTATATATTTTTCTTGTTTGTGGATACTACAAAAGAAAAAAGAATAAAAATATCACAACAATATCAAACGCATATCAAATAATAATGACAACTTTGCGCAGAGTTTTTTTGCAATATTGTAACCCATGAAGTTACAAATAATAATGACAGATATGAACACAATCTGTACTGTAAATTATGAGCAATTAGGCATTGGCAATTATCGTATTTCATTTAACAGTTTTGATATTACAGTATACATTTGTGAACATAAAAAAAAAATAGTTCCAATAAAGGCACATATATAAAGGCACATGCATAAGAATTGGGACCGGACTCGTCGCCGAAGTGCTCGCCGTTACTAATGATGCTGATGATTACTGATTACTGATGATGAGTTCACCTTTGATGATTGCTAATAGTAACTGACGCTAAGTACCACCCGCTGAAGTGTTATTATCCTTTTACTCCTGCAAATACTTGACATCTTAAGACAAGACATTACTTCATAAGGCACAATGGAGCAACCGCAGCTTACACTATCTCAGCTGATGGAGACATTCCATAGCAGGATGAGTAATTTTGAAGCTCAATTGCAAAAGACTCAGAATGCACCTAGCACCACCACCACCACCAACACTGCGAGTCTAGCTAGTGAATTTGCATCTTTCAAGTCCTTCATGTTGGAGTCATTAAATGCACTACAGTCTCAAATTCATTTAGTTGCAAAGACAGTTGATCAAGTGGTAATGAATGGCCGGAGAAAGGTGTTAATGTTTCATGGCATTCCTGAACAACTGAATGAAGATACCTCTCAGCTTATATCAAGGGTTGTTCTAGACAAATTAAAAGCTGATGGTTTTGCAATCGGGGATATTAAGGACTCATACAGGTTGGGTCGATCCAGTAACCACAATAAGCCTCGACCTATCATTGCTAAATTTCAACTGAATAGTACTCGAAACAGGATTTGGTCCAGCAAGTCAAAGCTGAAGAATACTGGTATAACCTTGTCTGAATACTTGACGCATTCTCGTCGCACTGTTTTCATGGCTGCCCGTGAAAAGTATGGAATCAATAGATGTTGGACTCGTGATGGCGTCATACTTGTGCTTGGCCTTAACAATACCCGGCATCGAATCACATGCATGGAAGAGTTAAATTCGATTGACCCTGAGCCTGCCAACTCTGTGAAAACCGCACCCAAAACACGACGGATTGCAGCCACAAAGAAGTAATGTACACGATCTTGCATTCATTCATTTTCTTGTTTTTATATTTTTGCATAATCCACCTCAGTCTACCTTCTTTGAACTTTATTTTAATTATTAATGAATAATGGGTAGTCACTGAAAATAATATAATTTTGTTTCTTTTTTATATTTTGAAAATTATTTGTCGTATTCAGTTTGTTTTTGTGGATGTCAAAATGAAACGTCAGTTTTGATTTTTTTTAATATATGTTACAATAGAATCCTAGACCATACAGCCATGTCACTGTCACTTGTAAAAGTTACATCCGTATTATTGTTGCCAACATTGTATTTGTATATCTGTTAAAAAATTATTTCCTTTAATTTTTTCCCTATTGTTAATTGTTTGTTATTATATTAATTTAGTTAACACTAGCGGGTGGTATATGGTGTTTTGCCGGTATTAGTTTTACTTTGCTTGTATTTTTTAGTAATACTATTTATATTTATTTTCATATTTAAGTACTTATGTTATTTTCTGATGATGAAAATTCTTCTGATAATTTTTTATCAGCATGTAGTAGCGTAAATGATAGTTTTGCAAGTATTTCTGCTTTATCCGACTCACTCAGTTCTTGTTTCTCTGATGTATCAAAAAATTTCAATGTTGTTCATATAAATGCTCAAAGCATTCCGGCTCATTTTTCTGATATGCTGACAAATTTTGACTGTAAGAACATTCATGCCATACTTGTCTCAGAGTCATGGCTTAAGCCATGTCTACCCTCTTCTACATATTCTTTGCCAGGCTTTAACTTAATAAGGAATGACCGTACGACGCATGGAGGGGGTGGTGTCGCCATATATCTCCGTGCTCATATTCCATTCACAGTGGTTGATATGTCACCTCAGCCACCGCCACAGAATGCTGGTGAACACCTCTTCTTGGAGATTAGCCTGTGCCATACTAAAGCACTTCTCGGTGTGTATTACTGTCCCTCTTCTCGTATAAACTATTTTTCTTCTCTTGATAATATATTGGAGTCCCTTTGTCCTACTTACAGTCATACTATTATCATGGGTGACTTCAACACTTGTCTTCTTAAAAATGACTTCCGTTCAGCAGCTTTTCATTCGATTCTCCAATCTAATAATTTATTCTTACCTTATTTGAATGCCACCCATAATTTTCCCAACTGCACTCCCTCGCTTCTTGACCTTATCATCGTCTCATCTTCTCAACATGTCGCTAAACATGGTCAACTCCCGGCTGATGCCTTCTCTTATCATGACCTGATTTTTCTCTCATGCAAGATCCGCCCACCAAAAGCTAAGCCGAAAATTCTATTGCAGCGTAATTTTAATGGTATTAACAACAGGAAACTTTGCGAGGATGCTGCTAAAATTGATTGGTCACAGCTTCTCGACAGTAACTCTGTAAATGAACAAGTGAATCTTTTTATATCAGCGCTCACAGTGTTGTATGATGTTCACGCCCCTATTCGACCAGTGAAAATGAAGCAACGACCATCTCCGTGGCTTACTGATGACATTAAAAGTTTGTCAGAGCGGAAGGCTGCTGCTAAAAATAAGTACAAACGTAAACCTTCTTCCTCCAACTGGGAAAAGTATGTTAAAATTCGCAATCAATGCAATAAGGTGTGTAGGAGTGCACAACGCCAATTTATTCACAACTCCGTTGAAGTCGAAGATCCAGCAAAAGTCTGGAAATTCCTGAGATCTCTGGGCATAGGAAAACAGCGTCAAGAATCTACCTCTAGTAATTTAGATATTAATTCCCTTAATAGGCACTTCTCGTCTTCACATGGCCTTGATTTAACAAGCAAGTCTAACACTTTGGATTATCTTTCATCTCTTCCGTGCCCAGACTATCCACGTTTTTCATTTCATCAATTTTCTGACTGTGATGTTAAGAAGAGCATTATGTCAATAACCTCCAGTGCTATGGGTGTGGACTCTATCAGTAGGAAAATGATTACCCTTATCCTTGACGAAATCCTTCCTATTATCTCCCATATTCTTAATCAATCCATAAACACGGGTATATTTCCTTCAGCCTGGAAAGATGCTTCCGTTATCCCGTTACCCAAAAAATCGAAACCACTATCCTTCACAGACTATAGGCCTATTTCCATTTTACCATTTCTTTCCAAAGTCCTGGAACGCCTTATTCACAACCAGTTGTCCTGTTTCCTTTTCAAAAATCAACTCCTTAATTCCTACCAATCAGGTTTCCGCGCTGGTCATAGTACTACTACTGCACTGGTGAATGTAACTGAAGATATAAGATCAGGAATGGAGCATGGTAAAGTTACGGTTCTCTCTCTACTTGATTTCAGTAACGCATTTAACACCGTTGACTTTGACATTTTGCTTGGCATATTGCGCTCTATTAACATATCTCCGGCAGTTATTGACTGGTTTCGTAGTTACCTGTCTGGGCGCCGACAGCAAATACGCATTGAGGATTCCTTTTCTACTTGGTGTGATATTTCCGCTGGTGTACCGCAGGGTGGCGTTTTATCTCCATTACTTTTCGCTATATTTATCAACTCCATCTCACGCCAGTTAGTTTCATCCTACCACCTTTATGCAGATGATTTACAAGTTTATTCCCAAGCTTGTCCTGATCAACTGTCTCTAGCGATTAATGCGCTGAACCGTGACTTAGAAATAATTTGTGACTGGAGCAAGTCCTATGGCATAAAAGTAAATGCACTGAAAACCCAAGTCATTATTGTTGGCAGTCCTGCAATGACAAGTAAAATCAACCGCTCATGTTTACCTGCAGTTTTGTTCGATGGTGTTGCTTTAATCCCTAGTGATAACGTACGAAATCTGGGAATAGTTATAGATAAAAACTTGACATGGGGACCACAGATCGAGCAGACGAGTCGGAAAATGTTTGCTGCGGCTGGTTCCTTGAAGAGGCTACGTAACTTCTTGCCTGTGGCCACTAAAATTGCGCTCGCACAATCCCTTCTTCTTCCAATACTGGATTACTCCGATGTCAGCTATCTAAACTTAACTGAGGAGCAACTGAATAAACTTGAGAGACTTCAAAATTTTTGTATTAGATTCATATTTGGGTTACGCAAGTATGATCATGTATCTGATTTTCGCACTAAGCTCAAGTGGTTGCCAATTCGACTTCGTCGGAATGCACATATTGTTTCCCTGCTTTACAGTATACTGTTCAATCCTCTCTCACCATCTTATCTTAAGGAACGCTTCAAGTTCCTTAGTGATACGCACTGTCGAGTTTTGAGATCATCGGAGAACCTAAAACTGCAGGTGCCTGTGCACTCCACAAAATTCCTTGATAAGTCATTTGCAGTTCAGGCTGTTCGCTTGTGGAATGCCTTACCTGAAGAAATAATGCGCGCTCCTTCATTAAAGTGTTTTAAAAATATGTTAAAGGAATACTATCTATCACTTTAGGAAGAAATGCTATCGTATCATCCTGTTATATTTATCTTGGTACTGTTTCATTTTAAATGTTTTTATGTATATTGTATTATATTATATTATATATAGTATATTATATTTATATGTAGAGGTATGTATATGTTATTTGTATGTATATATGTAGGTATATTTCTCTCGCAATGTAAGACACCATCTACTACCCGTCTATTTAGTAACAGTCCAGTCTAACCTACGGTTGCCTGGCAGAAATTGCTCTTTAGCGATAAGGCCGCCGATTGTACAACTAAACTGTATAAATTGTATTTTCTCTATAATTTATGGTGTACAATAAAGAATTTATTCATTCATTCATTCATTCATTCATTCATTCATTCATTCATTCATTCATGATCCAGGTTGAGAATTTTGTGGGTGTTATCCCAAAAGAAGATCTAATTCTTTCTGATCGTTAATATGACTCAATTTCCCATCCGGTAATTTAAGGATTATGTTACTATCGTTTGTGTTACCAAATTTCGGATGACTCACCATCTTTTTCCTCCATGCCATTGAATAGAAGTGCTGTACAGTCCTCAATATTACAGAGATATGCTGCTAAAGTTAAGTTACGAGTAATATTTCCTCAACCATCTCTTTGAAGTAAGCAAAGTTATTGCTGAGGCCTTTGAGATCTACAGAAGGTGATGGAGTAGATGATAACTTTAAATAGCTTCAAAATCATGACATCCGCTGCATCAGGGACTCTTCTAAATTCCACTGTGTCTTCATGATGTTAGCAACACTTGCCATAATGATTTGTTTGATGATAGGTACCAGAACGTAAAAGTGATCATGTAAGTAAAGTGTAAAAAAGGGCGGTTGATGTTGGTAGATTAGTGAACTTAAACCATTTATTATTAAATATACATACATGAATGATGGTGACAGAATATTATAATTATCAGACTGAGTAATGATTAATACACCTATACTAATTTTTTAACAACGTATTTATCATTTTAAATTATTTTTTTTGTTGAAGGTGTTTGACTTATTTCACTCCTATTTTGAATCTACCTAAGTACAATAAACGTAAGTTTATAATTTACTCCATCAAACTACATATACTTACGTATACGTAGTTTTAACATCGTTAATTTTTTATTATATAACACTTCAAATCAAATTAAAAGAATGATTGTTTTAGCTTTGATATTATTTATTATAAATCTCTCCAGTCAATCAATTATCCTCTTATGAGTCATTACATTAATCTTAAGAACAATATAGCTTACGCACTTGACACACTAAATGATAAGATTATTAGAGTAAATCATAGAACATATGGAGTAAATAATTGTTAACACAAAAGAGTGTAGCAATGGAGGAAGCGTTCTACTGCCGAAGGAAGGCAACTGTAAAACGTAAGGACTATAGGGAAATTGTTTTCCTCCAGATTGAGTCTTGCTAGGCTATTGGGACCATGGTCTAACCAAGTGATATGGCAATGTATATTGTACGGTGCATATAAGTTTGCTTAAACACTTTGTAAGCGGGATGTAGCCGCATATCAGTTTCAAATTCTTACTATATGAATTGCAATATTCGTCTTGATGTTAACGCGGTAATTGAAAAATCTACGACTGTGTAAATGTTACAGAAAAAAGTGATCAAGTATGATAAAATACAAAAGTAAACGCAAAGTAGAAAGAAATGTTACAGGCAGATATTCATTTATCTTGAACATTACGTTGAAAGCAGTATCAAACATGTACAGAAAATATGTTACATGGAAATGCACTAGCCTTTTGAGTTCTGCTTATATTGTACCATTCATAATAATAATACATTATACAGACATGTGAAAATATTTCAATAATTACTCTGCCCTAGTTTTAGTATATACCACTATAACAGGGATTACTTACATCAAGTCGAATATCAATTAATTGAACGCCAAACAGATATCGAACTTATCAAAAAGTCGTGTGTAAACGATTATTGAAAATCGATTTGTGGTATTATTCACTGACAAAGATTAATAAGAAATTAAAGTAACTTTCGTATAAGCATTTAACACTATTCGTATTTTGTACGCAATGTAACATTAAAGTTAATCAGATTGAAAAAGTTTTTATTTTATATTTATCAGCGCATTGTTTGATTTTAGATCAACAATAAATTCTATGTTTGTTTCCCAAGAGGGTGTATTAAACAGGAGTTTGATATACGGCTTTCACGGGCAAAATAATATAAAGGTGGAAATTCAACTCATTCGGGGAAACAACTCCCAAAAGCTATTAGGATAATGAGTAGAGACGATGGATGAAGATATATCTATAAATAGAAACTACAAATGTTATACCTATTATTAAACAGCGATTCAAAAAGGAAACTTTTCATGTTAATATAGTTGGTGTGTAATTTACGCTGAGATTTTTTTTTTTTTTATATATATAAAGGAGGGCAAATGACTGCGCTCCACCTGATGGTAAGCGGAGGCGTAGTCCAAACGCGAGGACAGCTAGTGAAAACAGTACGTAGGTACTGCACTAGCCAACCTCACCTTGCCGACCTGCAAGGTGCTTCTTCACGCACCGCTTGAAGGACCCCATGTCATAGGAAGGAGGGAATACATGGGCCGGGAGACAATTCCATTTTTTGGTAGTACGACAAAGAAATGAGTCGCCAAATTTCTTTGTACGCGAAGGAATCGCTGCCACAGTTAGTTGGTGGCAACGCAAACTAAGTATTAATTAAAGTTCATATTATTAAACAGATATTTAGCAAAGTAACCTTGTACAGGTTCTACGGTAGTAACATTTACTCCTTAAAGGTAGTAGGTTTTCTTATTCTCTGTACCCTCCAATCCGCATTTGGTCAGCGTAAAGGGTTATGGCCCATCCTTCTTAACCATCCATAAGGAAGGCCTGAGCCCCTGCAGTGGGGACGTAAAAGGGCTGGTGATGATGATCATGATTATGATGATGGGATATTAGGTAAATGCACTCTATAGCTCTTCGTACTCCACTATCTTCACTTGCAAATTCTGTAGATAAGTAATGTCTGACCGATGAGAAACATGATGACGCATTGATAAATTACAAATCCAAACCAAGAAATGCTTTTATTTCATCAGTTTAGACAGAGAATTCTCGTGCGTTTAGATAACCGTATCACAATGATACTATCAATTGTAATAAAATGACATTTTTTTTGTAAGGAAGAAAAGGGATATTTCTAAAGCAGTCAACATATTGCTTTTCATATCTTGACAGATTTGCACCTTCCCAAACTCATATTCAAAATTTTAAAATATACTCGGAGCGAATGTTTTCTAGGTCCACTTGAAACTGACTAACGGTCGCCAAGTGGTTCATTGACAATTTCTATCACAGAAGTTGAAAGCTCGGTCGATGATCCCTCGTATTCTTGAAGAACTGTCGTATTTTCAATCAAGATTCGCGGAGCAATCTTTTGGATTTAATTTTCCTGAGTTCAAAAACCACTACGAAACAATCTGCTATCATCAAAAAGAGATGAATGTAATTGTAAAAAATCACAATCGCTTTCTTAGTTGACTAACGGTCGCCAAGTGGTTCGTTGACAATTTCTATCACAGAAGTTGAAAGCTCGGTCGATGATTCCTCGTATTCTTGAAGAACTGTCGTATTTTCAATCAAGATTCGCGGAGCAATCTTTTGGATTTCATTTTCCTGAGTTCAAAAACCACTACGAAACAATCTGCTATCATCAAAAAGAGATGAATGTAATTGTAAAAAATCACAATCGCTTTCTTAGATAGTATTTTTTTTTTTTGGGAAACGGTTCTCCCCGTGGTCGTTAAAGGGTAGTGAACTTTTTAAAAGCAATTGTATTCTAAGACTATGCTTATATTTTCCAAATAAAAATCATTATATGAAAATTTTACTTATGACCGATTGCTTGCTAAAACAGAAGCATAAAGGATATTGTCTTTATCTGTACCATATGTTTTATTGCCATACTTCACTCTTTGTTTCTTTACTATATTATTTGGGCGTTATGTCGGTTGACTGATGTATTTACTACATTCGAGTCGTAAGTATTGCTATTTTAATGAGTAAAACTATTGACAGTGTTTAGATAGTTACTTTTGTAATGTGGCGTATCGAGATAGTTACTCTGAAGTGATTTGCTGTGTTGAGATAGTAACTCGTCTTGGAAAACGGCGGTCGACGATTATGGTGCCTGCTTATTTGTTAAAAATAAATAGAAAATATCAGTTAAGTATTATCTATCACGTGTTGTAATCTATATAATGCCAATTCGCTTCTTAAGTGTCACCTTAAATGCATTTCTATATAATGAATAAATGGGATAATAATCAGTCATTAAATATGAATGTAAAATGCTCTTTATGATTTATTTTCGAATATCTTAAAAATGTGGTCAAATTATGATAAAATCTTGATGGTAGTGAGAAGTTAAATAATAACTGACTCGTTGAAAGTTAAGATAAGATAAGATAAGATAAAAACACTTTATTGTACAACACACAACAGAAATAAATAACGAGTAACTTACAAATATTAAAACTATTGCACACAAAAAAAAAGTTTTCAATAATTGGCTCGATAAAAGAAATCACAAAGATCTAAATACACCTATTTTGCTATTATTATATATCTGTTTTGGATCGATTTTACGACAAATATATTTCATCTTAACTATCCTATTAATATTATAAAGGCGAAAGTTTGTAAGTATGGATGTATGGATGTTTGTTACTCTTTCACGAAAAAACTACTGGACGGATTTGGATAAAACTTTACAGCAATATAGGTTATACATCAGAATAACACATAGGGTACTTTTTACTGGGAAAACTTCTCACTCCCACGGGATACCGACTTCCACGCGGACGAAGTCGCGGGCGTCCACTAGTATCAAATATATACAAATATAGGTTTTGATATAATTTAAATTATACAAAAGGATTTTTTTAGCGAGTGCTTTAATACTCTCGATGAGTATTTATTTCCTATTTTTTATATGGGTACGTAATCGGAGGTGCAAGAGGGCCTTAATCTCCACAACGTTAGTACTACGAAAGCACTTCGTAAAGCACCTTTCGTGGTCCTTAGGGACTTTCCCTACAAATGACAAACAACACATAATATTATACAAAATGCTTTTAAGAAAAAACAAAGTATTCAAATGCAGAGAAAAAGGGTTCGGGTAAAATTTACATATATCAAATCACGCCTTTTCCCATGAGACTTGAACGGGAAATTTTAAAGTACACAAGGTTACTTCTTCACGTTACTTCTGACAAATAATTCGGTTTAAAATTCATTGCATACTACTTATAGAATGATCACTGATCTTTGTTGGTTGTAATATATAATAATGGCATGTTGCCAGCCTTTCGCTTGCATAAAAGACGATAAAAAGCCATTGCCTTGATGAACTTTTACGACTCGGATAAAATTTTGGCTACCTACGAGTCATCGAATGTTTTATTTGAAATATTATTACTTTTATACGTAATCGTTCTTGTAAATACTTTTATCTTAAATAATAAAGTGATCAATACATTTTACTTTAAAAATGTATTTCTGTGGTTTATCTATCTTCATGATATTGATTAATTGATTATAACAGCATGCATTACATAAAACAGAAAGAATCCATGTCTGTCTAGGGCCTGATTGTCTTATTTTAAATTAAATAACAATCACGTTTCTAAAGTTATTGCTTTTATTCCATAAATAGCTATCACAATTGATATACCTTTTAAAATGATTGCGACAGAATTCGAAATGAGAAAATTAGACCACTGTTCCCAATGATTTTAAACAATACATGGAAACTCAACTTAGAGTTAGCAACTAGCATTTCTTCCTGCACTAGACGGGTCATTCTAAGCCTTAAGTGGCTTTTGTTTTAGCTTAGGGTTGAGCATTCTCAGAAATACTCATTTAATTTATATTACACATCTCTCCTTAGATTTTATTATTCAGACAGTGAATACTTTGCACGGTTTATGGTAGGAAATACGAAAAAAGACTACCTTTAAATAAAATATTATTATTATACAATTTAATAAACGAAAGTGAAAAATAACTCACTAAAATAAATTTCATTGTCCGATCAATAGCATGCCTAACATAACTAAATTGTCTCATTCGATATTAAACCTTAATCCATTTAGGGTAAATGTAAAAAATTTACATATTGTAGCGACGTGACATGCAGTACATATTTTTCAATATTTTGTTGGTTAACTTAATTAAAAACAATTTGATTTTTATTTAATGAAAACTTTAGTTAGGAGTAAAATATAGTATTTTGCATTGTGAATGCAAAAGTGACCAAATATAATAATTAAGAAATACTTTTTTATTACAGAACTCCACATTGCTTAGATTCCAAGATAAGTAGCCAAAGCTTGAGAGCTTTGGTGTGTCTGAAACAATAAAAGTACCACAGGCAAAAGTCAAACCGGCATGAAAATCACTCTACAACAAAATGTATATTTTAAACCGACATTTCAATAAGTTAACCATTACACAGCGTTTTGAACTAAAACTGGAAGTGTTGTATAAATATCATTTTTGAGTTTTATAAATATTTTTATATTATTGTGACAACCCTGCCTGTCGTCTCGAGAGTGACACTATAAAACGAGCACAACACTCGTTTGCTGTGTTTCATCTGAGGTAGTGTCTGTCATGAATAGTTTTTTATCTTTTTCCTATTTCCAATTTATCACGCCTTGCTAATTCGTGGCAAAATTTGCATGTAGTATTATACAAAAAATATATAGAAATTCTCCTTGTAGCGTTGGTATCAGTTTTTCATGAACTCGTCAACATATAAAATGAGAAGTTTTTAAAAATGCTTGCTTTATACACCTAACAAAATTTAAAAGTAATTCTTTTAAATTTTGTTAGGAGTGAAGCCGAGAGCCAGTGAAAATAGGATTGTTTAATGAAATCTAAACACATTGTTTTTAATTGAAACCTATTATGTGCTGTCAGAAACAAATGTATTAACAAACTTTCTAATGGTTGTACAAAGAGTGTGGCGTAACAAACATTAACTTCACCTTACTTATTCACAACATACTTGCCGTAACAACACACATACATACGTACGTAGTTTACATACGTCAACATTAATTGGAGTTCATTGATAACAGTACAAAGGCTGCTCAAAGGCTTCCAATACCGACGCAATCACTTTACCAACAATCGTTTCAAGCAAATGCCAATCTTATAGCGTAACTGTTAAGATCGGTATGGCTTTGCGCGTGGATTTGGCTTCGCGCCAGTTCAGGGTAATGATTCCTGGGGAAATTTTAACGCTTCGAAACTTTACGGGGGCTTTCGACGAGTGGGGAAGGCTTCAGTTTCAGGTATAAATATTACTGTTTAATTTTGATGCACTTTTAAATAGTTTAGTGAATTATTAATTGGGTTAATGTTTTCAAAAATGTTGTTAGGTACTACCGTTAATGAATCATATTTATTGTTCCTATCATCTTGTAAGTAAGAAGTATTGAATGATCAAAGGACAGTGTAATCGTATGCCACAACAGTTTGTTTTGTTATTTACTTTGGTCATCAAATATTTTAGAGCGTGATTTGGCTGTAGTCAGGGTAAAGTTTTTGAACTTATTTTATTATCACATTCATAATTACGCCGATGAAACTGATGTTTGTATTTGATCTCTGATCTGAATATAGTATGTCAATGTCAAAATCGCTCATTAGTTTGCGAGCTTATTTCTTAAACAATAGAATTTTGATAGACGACGGCGGACATACAAATTATTAAGTTTTGCCTGCGACTTCGCCCTTGTGGTACATCCAATAACAAACTTTCATTTTCTTATTCCACACCTTTCAACCGCACTCTTCGATAAAAATGATAACTTAGTTCCTTTCTCAAGGTCAACTATGTACCAAATTTCATTAAAACCGCTTCAGTGTTTTAGGCGTAAAAACGTAATAATCAGACAGACTGACAGGCAAAGACAGATACTTTTACATTTATGGTATCAAGCAAGAATTAGGTATTTATGCATTACAAACCTATTTAGGTAAAAAAAATTAAAGGATTTCCTTATGATAAGGTTATTTCTAGCCAATCTAAGAAATAGTAGGTAGTATTTTTATGTCTAAACTTAATGTTTTAGTACAAGAGGAAGTTTCGTATTAAAAGCGATATAAATTGTAGTGATATAGGAATAAAACTCAAAGGAGTATTTTCTGTTTCGCTACTCACTGTATCACGGCAGTGTATTACCACAGAATTTATTTTTTATTATCATATAAGTACTGACGACCTCCATCACCGAGTGGTTTGCACGCCGGTTTCAAGGTGTCACCATCTTTGAGGTCCCGTGTTCGATTATCGTTCGGGTCGATGTAGAAAATTGACTTTTCCATGTTGTCTCTGATATTGTGATACCTATAATCATCTCAGATAGGTACTCCATGGAATAGAGTAGGTAGAATCTAAGCAATTTATGTGATGTTATCTAATATTTATTTATTAATATTTAATAATAAAGAATTAATGATAGTACAACTAAAATATGTACCTATTTTTTTTAATCTATTCAATATTAGTCAGACAAAATTTTCATATTTAGAAAACGTGACATGACATATATTGCTCCGGTCCCAAGATAAGTAGCTTAAACCGTTGTATTACGAAATCCCGAAACAATGAAAATGCCACAACCAATCAGAGCCGAAACAATATAGAACAGGGAAATAATATTTCGAACACCAAAATAATGGGCACCTAAAACTACTATGCATAATTTGGTGTACGTTTATTAATTCTATTGTTTTAGTTACTATCACAGGTTAGTATAATGTCCTTTTAAATACAATTACCGTTTTATATTTTCAATAACCGCCATTGAAAAGTCAGTTTTGAAACCCAAAGTATGAGCGGTGGCGAATTAATATCTACCACGCGTCGTATGTATTTAACATCTGATTTCTAAATCGATGGATTGCGACTACCTATGAAGGTATCGAATCAACAAATTTAATAAAATTAATATGTCACAATCATAAAATAAATAAAAACATAATTCACAATTCCGTTACCATAATCGAAATTGCGTTCGGATCCCAAATTGGTTATGATTTCAATTTTGCGTATAAATTGAATGGACGTCATATTTAAATATTAAAAAATGGGGCATACTTATATCGGAAGTGGTCGATAAGCTTATAACTGTTTTGTATTAGGTTTTCTGTAGTGTAGGATATTTCTTTTTGTCGTTAGTAGTTGATTTTTCAGAAATTCCATAAAAGTAATTTTTAATTTCTAACCAAATAGCAAATTTTTTATTGATTTAGGCTAATAACCTTAGCAGTTCACACATCTATACGTCCTCGCGCAAATTCCCAAAAATGCTCCCGTATTGCAATCCTATGAGTATGAGTCGATCAATAGCCTGATTGTCTAATTTAGTAACCTTTCTTTCAAAAGTTTAGCAACAATTATAAAACGTTTAAAGTCTATAGCTTTTGGAACGTATAATGATTAGAATGATCAAGAAATATGGTAAAAAATTAGACCTTAAATAATATACAATCTCTTTCAAAAACGTGTATAAAGCCTGATTGAAAGAGATTGCAATAGATTTTAAAATAAGATAATAGGACCTCTGAACCTTTGAGGAAACAATTTTTCAATATTATTTCAATCATCAATCATTTTAACTAATGTAAATACGCTGTCCACTTTTTAATACGCCATTAAAATATGTACAATTATATTCTTGTAAAGATTATAAGAAACTTACAATTTACGTTTAGGTTCAATATAAGTAATTAACGTTTTAAATTCTAATGGAGAATAGAAAGGATGTAACTAAACAATCTACAAATAGACCATTAATATCGGCGTTAATGGGTCTAAACAATGTAGTTCATTGATTTTTTTAAATAAAAAAGAAATGATTTGAACATTGAACAGCCGCTTACTTTTTAACAGGCTATGAATTCTCAACAATACTTTTTAGATGAACAACAAAAAATATCATGCTGTTAGCGAACGGGGTGAAAGTTTTAACGGCCAATAGTTATAAACTAGAAAATTCAACCTTACCTATATTCGATTTGCGGTGAAAACTTTTTGAAATAGGAATAGCTGCATACTAATAAAAATAAAAGCATAAAACTCATCAGTTTACTACTAAAGCGAATCTCAAGAGAATAAATGCTAGAGAAACGGTTCGAGAGTGAGATATTCCCGTACAATAAACCCACTCTCGGTCTTGCTCTCGCCTTTTTTGAGTCTCTAGAGTATGTCATACTATGCGGGTAAGTAACACTTACAAATATTTTTAATTAAATACCACGGACACTTGATATAGCCGAAGTTTTTAATTAAGTATTTCAAATACTAAATATTTAATTTGACTTTTATTTAATTTTAGTTTACATTTGATTAACAAATTCAGTCGTATGTTTAGGGTTCCGTACCCAAACGGTAAAACCCTATTACTAAGACCTCGCTGTCTGTCTGTCATCAAGCTGTATTTCATGAACTGTGAAAGTAATTATTGTGCGCGAGTCCGATGCTCGCTTGGCCGATTTTTTTATTCCCGCCTGAAATTATTTGATACGGTGGAGTTGATTAGTAATTTCTCTAAAATAAATGTAATTTTTTCTTAATTTATTGAGACAGGTCACACCAATATTTAAACGAACAAGTAAATAGGTTTATAATACAGCACTTGTATTATGGTAATCTAAAACAAGAGCGTACCACAACACCCAGATCTGAGACAATAAAGTTAGTTCATCTTCTAATCAATGACCGGGAAACGAAACCAGGACCTCAGATATGGCGACACCTTGTTATAGACGTGCGAGCCACTATTCTATTTAATTGAGTTTGCATTCAAAATTTCTATATTAATATCAATCAAAAACAAGACAGGTGAAGTTTTTAAACAGTTTTCTTATTATAAAGAGGAAAGATTTGATTTTTTTTTTGCATCGAATAGGCTCCATAACCACTGGAGCGAAAGCTACTCTATACGCGGGTGACATACAGGTGTAGGTTATAATTAATGCGGGCAGTGTCGCTTGAAAACAGCTAGTGGCATAATAATTTTCATACGGCGTTATCATCCATGGGATCATAGTGAAATAAATCTACTTTTACCGGTTATTTTAATAGCAAGTAGTTTCTAAAGGCTTCCTTCAAACAAATTTAATTGTTTTACAACAAATCACATTATATAAATATATTTTAATAAGGTTTCTATATATATTAATAATTCCGAAATATTTAAAAATGTTTTTTCGACAAAAATCACTATCTATAATTACGCAACAATACCAATAAATTACAAACTTTCCAACAGTCACTCTGAACTCCTGAAAAAAAGGTTGTAAATGAACTGTTTCAAAACAAATCGTCAACTGTTATCGGAGTGACACTTTCACAGACGACTGAACAGACAAATCTGTTCGCTAAAGTGTTTAACTGCTGCTTGACCCGAGATGAATGCGAATCAAAAATGGTCCTTGGGACTCGGATCTAAGTTGTGTCTCTTTTTAAAGCCATTACATTATTTTTGATTAATCGCCCATTGAAATTGGTCGACTGAACCCACATATACTAGTCTAAACACACATGATGATCGACCAGTGAAATCGCCTGCATTCCGTAGATAGGCATTAGGTAGCCTAGCTTTTAGTGTAAATTAGTCAGAATGAATGACGTTATTCTTCTATTATTTAGTCATCAAATTTATCAATTGATTTGTCATGGAGTCAACCTGAATAACAATGCGTACAAATAACTCACATCATGCGGATGAAAGCTAGTATTAAATACTTTCCGTCAATATTCACCAGGAAGCTACTGTTGAATAAAGGATATAAAAGAACTTTTCTAATAATAAAATAATTTACCGCCATATGACCATGGGTTGTACTTTGAAAGTCAATTTTCGATTTATCGTCAACTTTATTGATCTTTTGGGTTGAGTATGATATATTCTGATATTATAAAGAGGTAAAACTTGTTTGTTTGTTGAAGTTAACCTTCAAAAATACTGTTTGGTCATGAAAACTATTTTACCTGATAATAATACTAAATAGATTTTACAAGTAAAACTAAGCACATACCCCAAGATGGAGATATAGATGAGCCGATAAAGGAAATGATAATATTTTTAAAAAATATAATGCTTGGCCTTTAATAAGATAAAGAGTCCCAGCAAAATAATCCTCATAATCCTGTTCTTTCATCGAGGTCGTTTGAGCATAGAAGAATATTTTTGTATTTTAATAATATTATATTCGTCCGCCTTTCTGTGGAATTCCGTTTGGTGAAATACTTCGATTGTAGCCAGTAAAATTGGTTTAATTAGTTTTTACTGTATTCTCATCCAACAATAAAAGATAGAAGAATAATATTATAGCAGCGAAAGTACGAGTAACAAGTGTTGAAAAATTCTCCAATGTCGGATAGCTCAAGTGTTAGAGCAGTCGCCCGGTTTGCGAAAGATTGTCGATTTGAGTCCTACCTCAGGGTGACTGGACCTAGTATTATATTTTCGATAAAGATATTATAAATATTATTAGTGTTTAGAATCGTTAAATATTTCTTCTTGGACGTACTCGTAATTACCATTGAAGATGTTTCAAAATCTCCTGTATCTTTATTTCCAACAGTTTTCTACGTAAAAATCGTATTCTTATATGAAAAATGCTTGGAAAATCCACTTTGTCCCTGGTAATGTGAGATGGGATTCGAACCCACGACCTTTTGCAATCCGGGCGACTAGTCTAACCGTTGAGCTACCCAGGACCTAACAGGAATTACGAATATTTATAATATATTTAAGCATTTTTCATCAAAAATATTTTCAGTATAGCAATGTTAATGCAAAATGGATCAAATACTCGTATAATACATAAAACTCATTTTTCGTCCCATAAAATGACTAACCCTAATAATATAACAAACGATTCAGATTTCGATCAAACAAATGAAAACAAAGTTAATTCAAATGGCATCTAATTTCCAGTTTCAACGAATTCGTGGCCAAAAAAGTCTCAGTTCATTAGTATTTCCCGTTTTGCAGTTCGATTCTAAAATCCTCCCTCCTCCCGACCTAGAAATGGAGGAACGGCCGATATCCCAAAAATACCTACGGTAAAAAATACGAGTAAATTCGACAGTACGGTGACCGCAAATCGAAAAAATACACAAAGTAAAATTTGTGTTGGGTATGAACTTTTTAAGGTTTAAAAAGATATTTTTAATCACGTAACATACTATAGTAAACTATCCCATGCAGAAAGAACACAAACATTCTTTTGCCTAACAAAAATATGATTGGTATATTTTTCCGTTTTGGCGGTCTTCTTTAATTCGATATACGTGTGGGTTATAGCCACGATTATTAATAAATTGTTTTAAGCAGTCTTCCAGTCTAAACATTACTGAATTATATATATATATATACCTTATTAATATTATGACTAGAATAAATTTTCTCTTTATGTTGAAAAGTGCGGTATTCTTATTTACTTCACTAAACCGACAAGACGAATTATGGATAATTAACATTATCGAACATAACACACAACATGAACTTTATAATACACATTTGAAATCCATTGAGATATTAAATTAATTACCAATAGCATCAGTCGAGGAAGAGAAAACATAAAAAAAACTAAAACTCTTTTGTGATAAATTCTTAGCATACAGAAAAAAAAAGAGTATGGATGTATAGAGGAAATAAGTAAGTCTGATGCGATGGTACATTTACATGCTTAGTATTTCCACATACTGTAATATCAACAGATAGATTTGTTTACCAGTACCCATTCTCCAGAACATTTTTGTTACCAATTCTTGTACTAACAATGACGACGATGTCGCAGAGGTTATAATGCGTTCGGTCTATAATTTGAGGTTTAACAACTAAGGTCTGTCATTCAATGGAAAATTTATTACTTCAGCTCGTCCATGCTTCTGAAGACACGTTAACCCATCAATCAGTCTTACATTCGTTAAATAATCACTTATCTGACACTGGGTCCACGTCATGGATTATGGCCGTTGTGTCTATATGTCAATATCCTTAAGGAAAATCATGTCTCAATATTACAGACAGTAATAACAGTAATTTATGTTACTTAAATGAATATTAGAAAGGAACAGATAACACCAAATCCCTGAAACGTAATGATATTAAACCAACATCAACTTTTCTTTCCTATCTCTGGTCGGAGTGGTTGTGGTAAAGTCGACAGCATATTGAGTAAATACAAATCGTAAAATTTCTTCAAATCATTTTTAGCTTAGCTATCAAGAAAAGTTTTAAAAGAAGTTGACATTTTTGGTACCCATTAAGTAATTGGTAATGAATAGTTTTACATATATATATATATATATATATATATATATATATAGTGTGATAATATTATATGCCAGGATTTCGTGGAGTGGATTAGTTAAGTACACTAAACAAATTTTACTATGTAAAAAATTGTAATACCTATAAACGTTGACAGTATGAAACAGCTGATTATTTTTTCGTGAATTCAGTGTTGCCTTCATGTAAATGTTGTTCAGTATACTTAAATAATCCACCCTACGAAGTCTTGGTATATAATAATATTACACTTTATTTAACCAAATCATCAAAAAATAAGTGTAGTTTAAAAAAATCGTCAAGTCTTCAACAATAACACAAAAGTCAATAAGAAATCTCATTATGCGAGAGAATCGCGAATGGTTGTATTAAGCTTTATGTAAAAAGGGACTTAGAATGAATAAATGTTCCGAAGGAAATCTCCATAAAAATCTTTATGATATTTATTTAAGTCCCGCACCGCTAATGTGGCGGCAAAATGAGCTTTTTTATTTAATTTTATTAAAGATTTCAATGTATACAAGCCACATTAGTATGCGTAAAAATTGCCAGTTAAGAGTTAAAACTGCGGTACATATCCTGAGTGACAATATTATTGAAATGTAAATACATATGCGTATTAATTATAGACAAATTTTTAGTGTTGAGTAGCTCGGTGGCGTAATAAGAGCCGAAGCCCACTATCGTTGTTGTTAAGCAACTTTCGCAAAAGGTTGACCACGGGATAGGTGACCAAAAATTATTTTTTTGAGCTGCTCAGTTCTTCGGAAGGCATGTTAAGCCGTTGGTCCCGACTGTATTTGCAGTCGTTAATATCCTCAAATTCACATTGGGCTAGCGTGGAGGGTCATTGCCTCAGTAGTGGGGACGTAAATGGGCTGATGATCATCAACCTCTGTCTAATGTGTTTTCTTTCGCTCGTTTTCTTCTAATATTTTTGCCTTACCATAGCCTGTGTTCCATGTGAGGTCAGCTACAATAGACATTTGGGATCGTACAATTGTCATAATTTTACCGGAAAGTTTAAACATTATAGTTACAAATATGGTACAGTAAAAATACTTCTCGTGTATCTCGTTATTTCGTATAATGGAGACGTATATTTTTAAATAAACAACCAGTTAAACCAATAAAAGATTGTTATCTATCTCAATGTAATAATTTAATCCCATGGTAGTAAATCATTCATTGATTCTATCTTGGCTGGCACCGATCTGACCGGTCCGCACAGAAATCTCGTTAACGAACGCTCTGGAAATATTTTTAGGCGACTATTCCCGTGGGAAGGTTATAAGTTGACAGATTGCGGAACGCGGGACAATGAAGTAATTTTGAGTTCTGTTATCTTTTTTAGAAAAGTTCTTTTATGTTTCTATATCTCAAAAAGAAAAAAAGGAACCGTAGACTTCATCGTCCTTCTGTATTGCGATTGAGATTGGTAAGTTTATTTTGATAGTGACGACGCTTCTTTTGTCTGAAGAGGTTGTAAAGGCCCTTCAATATTTTCATGTTTTAAATGGGAAAAAAATATGCTTGATATGCGAATTACATTCAGTGAACTCTTTTGCTGTCTCAGGGGAAATGCTCATTTTGCACGCATGCCGGGCTCCCATTATTTTTATTAAATTTTATTAACAGAGCTCTTCATTTTTAAAACTATGATTTTAGAACAGATTATTATAAGAAAAGAGCTTCTTAATGCATACAGAATATTAGCTAAGAAGCTAGAAGGTTTGCCAACTCTCTATTTTCGACGTTGTCTACAGTTAGACAATATATCAGATGTCGTTTACAGCGTTATTTTTCTCTCGTGGCTCTTTACTACTAGAGGTTTGCTGCCAGTTCAGCAAAATTGCCCTTGTTTTACGCCAAGCGAGTTGTTCAACACTGAATTTCGTAGATTCATTTGCATCTATTTCTTCCTCAAGAATCTAAAAGTCGGTTTTTCATTACGTTTTTCCCATAAACTTCTCCATTTTAAGTATTTTCTTAATATTCTTCAACTTAGTAGCCTTATCCTAATACCTAATGTTTCTATACTTGATACTAAAGACCTTTGATTTTACTATATAATAATTACTATATAATAGAAAGCCTATGAGTAACATAAATTAATAGTACGTTTAAGTGTTATGAATGGATTCTAAGGGATGGATAAATTGATCCTCTCTGTACATAGTTAATACTTTTTTTATATGAACTTTATGTTAATATACTCTTTAATGTTTTTATATTAATATTGAGGTTCAATGCTTAAATGCCTTTAATAAAGTTGTCTTGAACATAATACATAGATAGATAGAATATTCTTTACTGTACACACAAAAGAAAAAACACTTAAATAACGAAAACAAGAGACGTACAATTGGCGGCCTAATCACAACAAGTTATCTCTTCCATGCCTACCTTGGGTTGGAGTTAATATAGCTATCCTCGTATTACTTTTACTTTCCTCAGGTTTTTCTAATGTAATGAGCCATATTTAATAACTAATTATTAAGAATAGCTCATTAAATTAGGAAAACCTGGAGAAAATTCATGATTAAGATATCTTGTAGTTCTGGCAAACTATAAAAAATTGAATATAACACATTTTACTAAAGTTGTACTTCATGGGTAATAAATATATTTCTTTAAGTTCGAAAACAGCAGCAATTTTTATAAATATAAATTTCACTTATAAAGGTCCATATAACTCAAAGCTTTGGTTTTAAGTAAAATATTAAAGAAAATTAATAAACTATCAGCTTATATATACATATATATATATTGATATTAACAAAACAAATAATGTCATGAAAAGTCGAAATATAATTTTATTCCCAATAGAAATTAATGTATACACAGAGCGCATAATTTATCAATTGACAATAGGACTACGCCAGAGATAATAATTACTTGCGACAATGGAATTAGAAATGAGTGCCAATTTATATTTCCGACTGGATCGGTTGATGAGTTTTGTAAATATTTGAAACTTATTAACATATTTTATAATATAGGCCGGTATTAATAAACATATTTCTGCTAATACATAGTATATTAAATGGTATATAAAGGGAAAATAAGGTATTTGAGTGCAATGACTTTATAATGAAAATTACATTCGTTCCTTTGACTTGGCAAAAAAAGGTAAAATTGGAAGTCATAAATAGTTGAATAAGTTGTATCAGATGGTCGAAAAACGATTCTTAAAAAGAGCAATTCAATTTTCCGCTCAGTAAACTTCGTATTCCGCAAAATGGAGACCACATTCCCAATCATTAAGGTAGGGTCCGTACAAAATTATTTACTAAAACTGATATCTCTTTGTCTAATACATCCTTTTAAATCCAAGGCGATAACTTAAGTTATACGTTAATGCGTGCGTATGTGTTAACGTGTTATACGAAACGTAAATATTAGTAGCTAAACGATAATGTAAAACTTTGACGCTTAAGAAATTATACTCTCGCGCGAGAAAAAGCAAACATGTAACAACATGAACAGAAAACAAAATAACCATCAATATTGTACTAAGTTCATGCGATATTACCTTTTAATCCTATCACAATAACGCACATAATAGCGATATACAAATTAAACTTCCAAAAATTTCACGACAGCAAACTTCATATGCTTAGGAAATTGAATTTTACGCATATTGAAAGATGTAATCATGTTGCCTCCCCTGGTGTTCTATTGTTGAAACACTCGTATTAAATAATAAATAATATCGTAATAAATAATTTGAGAATCTGTTCTGTTTTCCATTACATATCCAAATCTCAGTCAGCTCTGCTTTGTAAGCGACCTGTGCCACAGTGTGCCCCTTATGTTATGTATATGATAGCAAAAACAGTAAATTTGCAAAATCAATCAACAGTTTATTTGAGAAGCTGTTTTATTTTCTATTAATTTTCTAAATCTCTTGCTGTTCTGTAATAAAATCAGGTCGAACTCAATGTCGAGCATAGCGCTGACACAGCATAGAAGTTTCATTTCATTAAACCTCTATGACAGCACTCAACGTTGAGTTCGATGCTGTTTTTTTTTTGGAATAGCATCGCTGCCTTTTACAAACCAACGGTTGCAAATTAAACTGTGTAAGAATAAAATATTATCGCGTGTTATTTTATTAAAGAAAATGGTTAGTTGAAAACTTCTTTATTTTATAAATAAATAGTTCATTAATATCTGAAAAATAATGTAGAAGTAACAGCATGTCTGCGATTAATTGTTCGGAGATACGGTACTATGTTTGTTGAACTGCTGCTAGTCCCTCAAAAATGCTCCCTACAAATTCAAGTCACTAAGTGATGTCATAAGGTGCTAAAGTAGCGAAAAACGTGTGGGCGGGCGTCTGGGATTTTTTTGTGATATCTTTGTTATTTGTGCGTTTATATTATAGGTGTTACAATGAGAGTTGTTACGTTTTATGTAATTAAGTTAATGTATGTATTATATTTTCCCTACTTTTATCAAGATTTCTAAGCCTATTATTTTCCAAAATAGTGTAATGAACAATTTTTATTTAACAAAATAAAATTTTTATTTTGTTAAATAAAAATTGTTCATATTTTACGGAGATATAACAGAAACCTATATTTTCACTTGTAGGATTCTAATTCTAATCAGTAATCGTTTCTTTTAGAAATGAAAATCAATAGAAAAGAACGTCTTATATCTTAGTCGCGCCTATTGAGCTTTCTATCGGATACTCTTACTGGTTGAGTTGTAAAGAATTCTGTAAGCCATTAAGACCGCCTTTTGAAATATTGCAATAAAAAAAATATAAAAAATCTCGCAATGTTCGTCGAACGGTTTCAAAAATAGAGCCACGTCGTCGTAACACTTCAAAAACAGTCTCGTGTATCACTTTGTGAGATTGGCCACGAGAATTCACCCTCATATTTGTAAGCTTTCAAAAGATTCTATTCCATTTCATAAAATAATACGCTATATATGAAAATTCTTGTACAAACGTCTAATGATTTCACGCTTATTTAAATAATAAAAAAATAAACCGTCCAAGAGTGAGTAGTACACCAAGGTTTCTTTAATTTAAGTATTTTGTTAAATTACATACTACCAAGCGGAGTTCAGTTCTAAAGGAACAGACGGAGATATTTTACACAAATATAAGGCTTCCAGTTTTTCTTTTGCAGTGCGGAACCCTAAATATAACGCTCTTCGTTAGTACACTCACTTGGAACAGCTAGTCTCAAAGAGATAAATTAATATAATTTTCATGACTCGATTGATTTGATTATTCTCAATTTAAATAAAGTTTAATGAAAAAATATATAACAGTTGCCCGAAATAAAAAATATGTGTAGCTCACTTCGGTATGGAAGAATATTTAACTAAACATTACAGTATAATTTAAAAATAACAAACATAACATAAATAACATGGCTCCATGTTAGGTCACAAAATTTTATATTTTTTTTGACAGTTTCGTATAACCTACTGTTGACTGTAGTATATATCAAAACAAAACTCATAATATTGCCACAATCATCTTAACATGCAGTTTAAATCTACTATTTAAAAAATACTTATCAAAAAAGCTTATTATAAGGTATCCGATTATATAACAGATAAGAACGCTTGGACTTGAGATGATCCAGCAACTGGATAGGTGATTACTTCTAAACTCATTATCTTGTTTCCATTATTATTAAATGATTATGTTATCATTATAAGTACCATACCATAGTTCTTTTTTCTCTTACTGTTTATAATGTATTGATCTGGCATCGACATGGTTTCTGTAAATGTCATTACTCTTATTAGAGCTGGTGAGTTTCTTGCTCGTTCTTCTTATCAGCCAAAAGACGTCCTGAACGAGTGGTAGGGAAAAAAATGTTGGACGATTCAAAAGTACTGTTAAGAAGACTATATGAATAAAGATTATTTTGACTTTTTATAAGAAGAACGAGCAAGAAACGTACCAGCTCTAATAGGAGTAATGACATTAACATTTTGAACCCAAAAAAAGTCAATTATATAAGTATTAAATGGCAGCTAACACTGGAAAACTTACAAATATAACACTAGACCAATGGTGACAAGTGTCAAGTTTTTATTTTTCTTCCGCATAATGTTATTAATACTCTCTCGATACGTCCCTTACAAAGTAACGCCAGTCATTGGTAGATCTCCATTTTTCACTACCTCCAATCTTTTTCCGAGCCCTCTTTATGACTATTTCTCTTCGGGGGCCATTCAGAAAGATTGCAAACAAAGCCACGTAGAACTGAGTGCTCCGTTTTGTCATTGTCCTAAATTCTAAATTGGAATTTATCGTCAGCCAATGACGGTCCACTTTTTATTGAACCGCTTCGAAAGCGGTCAGTGATGCGACGGATTCGTGCTTTGTGTCCGCAGAAAACGCGCTAAGTAGTAAATAAATCGGTTACCATTAATGGCTAATTCATTAACGGGACTCGAATCAATTGTAGATACAAAAGTCCTTACGAGTCAAAGGAATCTATAAACATACAAGCCATAATTGCTTGTCTAATATTATTAAAATGAAAGATTTGGTTGTTTGTTTGTAACAAATAGGCTCCGAAACTCCTGAACTGAATATAAAATTTCTTGCACCTACAGGAAGCTACATCATATGCGGTGAACATAGAATATATTTTATCCCGAAAAGCTTAGTTGTTTAGGGAATTAAAATGTTACCGTAGCAACTATTGTTTACTATTCAATTTGTAATTGTAATTATATACGTATCATGATATTTTCTCTCTTTCTCTCTCCATTTAAGTATAATATATTGATCTGGTCATGACATGGTATTTGTAAATGTCATTACTCCTATTAGAGTTGGTGAGTTTCTTGCTCGTTCTTCTTATCAGCCAAAAGACGTCCTGAACGAGCGGTAGGGAAAAAAATTTAGACGATTCAAAAGTACTTTTAAGAAGTCTATTTGAATAAAGATTATTTTGACTTTGACTTTAAATTTATCCAAATAAACAGTTCAATAAGGCGCGCGGGCGAAGCCGCTGGCGGAAAGGGAGTATTGTATAAAATGGAATATGAAACATCATTGTCACCGGCCTATTAATATCGCCACTTCTGGGACAAAGGCCTTCGCTATGATTGAAATCGAATAGGAAGTATAGGCCCATTGCGGATTGGTAGGTATTAACTACTGCAGATGCAGCCGGGACCAACGGGTTAACGTGTGTTTAAGCACGGAGGAGCTCGAGATAGTAAATTTTTGGACACCGATCGGCTTGAAAACCATATTGTAGACTGAACGCGCTAACCACTGCGCCATTGAATTTATATTTGTATATTTGATCAACATTTTCAGTTCCAATTTAAATCACCATTTTTAGTTAATATGTGTTACAAACACAATTGATGAAATTCTACGATATAAAAAATACTACTAACACCTGAGAAGCATAAAATGTGGACTGTAATCGTAATCGTTTAATGTATTTAAGGTGAATAGTAATGTTACCGCATCCATATTATTACTTCCTCTCATAAAATAGGCAGTTTATGCTTTACTGTATTTGTTTACTATTATTGCTCTTCAGGGAGGTTTCGTGAGAACGAACTAACCGGGCAGTCTGTTTTATTGGTTTTAGGCGTCAGCTTTTGGCACTTATCTTATTTTAGGGTTAAACTTAATGGGGACCCTATAACTAAGACTCCGCTGTCCATCAGTCTGTCCATCTGTCACCAGCCTTTATCTCATAAATCATGATAATTAGTCAGTTTAAGTTTTTTATAGATGATGAATTTCTGTTGACGTTATAACAACAAAAAAAAAACATAATAAAATATATATTATTGGGTGCTCTCATTTCTCATAGGCAATTGTTGTTTGCGTTTCTCATAGGAAATTGTACGAAACCTTTTGTAAATAAGCAACAAGTAGGTATTTCTAATAGATTCTAGGTATATAATGTAGGTTATCCAAAGAGTTCGTAAACGACAACCTAAGGCATCTGTTTGTTTTTATGTGCTTTTCGCTAATATATTTATAAGTTGATTATTGTTGCTATTATCCTTTTAGAAATATTAATAATGACCAATAGTAATACTACAAACGCGTTTGCTCAATAATTACGTTATTAAAATTCTTTAATGAAATTTATTGCGAGCCAGTGGACGGTTACTCAGTTTTTATTGGAACACGATGACAAATAGTTCAGGATTAGTGATGAGTATTATCGGATACGATATCCGTAATATTTATACATAGAATGAGTGTCATTTTATTTGATAATATATTATTGCTGTGAGAGTTTACTACATGTGCTAGCGCTGCCATCTACGCTGAGCTTTGCGTAATATTTCACAATAACTAACTATAATATTTACTTTATCCTATAAAATAGACATGTTAAAACTTTCATAAAATAACAGTGAAACAGTTATGAAAAACAATTTATGTCATTTTTTTGTTTGTAAAATACAAATAAGTTTTCACTAACCTAAAGGCATATATCAACTAGGAAACGCCTTATCTTAAGTGTCACCTAAGCAGATTAGATTAATTTCAAAAATCAATTTTTCTTTTATCCCTTGGCACAGTTGTGATCTATCATAAGCAAATACCTACCGGAAGTTACTGCATAACACATGTCATTACTCTACACATTACTTAATGTCGTTAAATGATGATAGTCTTAGGTGAAACGCTTTTTTGCTTTAGACGTATATTAAACATTTAGGCGACAGATTTAGGTGACTCCTAAGTTTAGTGAAAACGGGCATTTACCGTATCACCCACCATATCTTCATGCCCTGGATTTTTATTCCACTAATTATTTTCTGCCTTTACAGTTACTATACTCATAAAAGGAAACTTTAATCTATCGAACAAACTGCTCAAAAAATTTAATCAGTATACTAGTACGTCCCGACGAGAATTTGCTTGTAAAAACACAAGTTGTAACAGTGTTCTAAATTGACCTAGTCTACTGTTTATGTACGACTTTTAACCTGTTTAGTTATTTTTCTATGCGTGTGCTTTTTAAAATACGCATTCAAATAATTAATTTATTTATTAGGGCTATAATTTCTGAACTTTCGTTGGTGTTATAAAAACTCAATGAACTATACGTATTTAGCGACATTACTTAAAAGTAGCGTACTAATTAAAACAAAATTATTAATTTAGAACTGAGTAATATTATCTTTCGATTGCTAAGATTAAGCACCTTTCACAATGGTCGGTCTTCGGATGGGTGACCGAAAACTTTTTGTCATCCGTCCATGGAAAGCATATAAACTCGTCCCAGTTTTTATTAATCTTAAGCAATCACTGGCCTTTAACGAAATTTCGATCTTAAAAGAGTTTTAATTGGATTTAATCTAGTTCCACTTCCAGCAGTTGTTTTACTGCTTGCGCATTGTTGCCGTCCTGAGCAAGCATTTTCAGGTTAATAATCTTCATTAGGCGATATATTTTAACATTTTCCAATCCCCGGTAATAAGCAAAATATCAGAACTAGCTTGAAAACAAACTTCAAACATCAAAGTTATAGGCGTCGATGCTTCGAGTTTCAGATTAAAATTCATACAACGCCCTCTACAGTGAAATATGAATACGAAAATAATTACAAACAATTTCAAATACCTACTTCATGTGCGTATAGTATTATCTTAGTTAGAGATATACACGGTTTATTATGAAAATTTGCTTTCATGTGTTATTTGATTGTACCAGTTTGTAAGTGATAACATGTAGATTAATAATTTAGAAACAATTGTGTAACTGTAACCGGTTGTCTCATTCTCATCAAGCAACAGAACACGTTTATAACAATAGAACAAATACAAATGAATAAAAAAAGGCTTTAAAAATATAGGTACAAGAACCTTCTCTTGAAATCGGCCAAAATCAGCACAGCATGTTAGAGTATTTGATTCTATAATTGCCCATCGTATCTACATATACCGTATTATTCCGTCATTTTAAATTTTTTATTTGTTCTTTATATATACTTACTAATATTATACACTTACTAATTTACAGATTTACAAAAAACTAGAGGTCTTAACATCGAAAAATTTTCGTTGGTTCCCTTTTGAGAAAATAACAACAAAAAACAATGCCTGTTTTTTTTTATTTTGTATCAAATCTTGCAATTTAAATTAGACTCACTCCTGGGTTTTCAATTAAGCTGAAATTTTTCATACATATATTACTTAAGAATGCAATATGAAATTGAGTTCATAGATAGAATTAGATTGTAGTCGTGGGACTAGAGTTTGGGCTCGTTTAATTTGTCTTGACAAAGACTTTGATCCAAGATAATATCCAGGTTCTGATGATGGAACGGGAAGCAACCATTGGATCTTTGTAATTAAATAACTTAATCCCGTTGGGTCTGAGAATTTTTGGCTTGTCTATACAAGATCATTAAACAAAGCAATCCCATCATATTTAGGGTACTATCCAGGGCTGATGGTACAGGAAAGTCGCAATGGGCATTTTTTATTAAATAACGCAAAAGTTTAAAAATTTAATTTCAGTTTGCTTTGGTTTGACTTGTCTATAAGAGATCTTTGGTCCATCAAAAGCTTGGTTTTAAAAGAAAATTTTGTTTAGAATCATTTATTTATGTATCAATATAGAGATCATGTGGTGGCGTAATTTATTATCGCTGCTCTCTTATCATTTATTACGCCGTCGATGGTTCACACTAGCACTGCTTTATTATATAAAATGTGGACTTCATTAGTGTTATTTGTCCTCGGAAACATAGTGTGACAAATGATGGAGATAAAATGGTAGAGATATAGTTGTATCAACGTTTGGTTCATTCCAGTAATATTCATAACTTTAGTGCGTTTAGTAAATGTTGAATCCAAGAAATTTATTGTATCTATAACGGTACGAAATCGAGAACCTACTTTAAAGGTACTAGTGACTGCCCCGGCTTTTAATTGCTGAAGTAGAATTAAAAGTGAAAACGGTTAATTTTTGGACATTATCAACATTAAATAAATATCACGCAAGACCACGCAAGCGCTGGCGATAAGCCTGTTCTGTTAAAAAATCAGCTTCAAATCAGACAGCAAGCGCAATATATCAGAGCATAGTGATATTATGCAACCAATATGTGAGCCACTCGAACATTAACGTATTGTAATGTAGACAGTAACTGAATAACTTACGCTAGTTTTGTGTCTTAAAGTGCACATAAAATTAATTTAACGAAAAACAATTAATTTAGACTAATCTACCAAATTAACTCTCGCATAGTGTATAAACTAAATAATGTAACTCCAGTCTACACTAATTAGGCAATCAGTTATTTTAGCTCAGCTTACTCCACGTCGGCGTCGGCCGATGATTAAATACTGCCAGTCTGTTAACCGATTAGATTCTTAATGAAAGTAAAATTAAACAAGATGCCTAAATAATGATCTTACTCAAATTATTTGTTTATAGCGTATTTCCGTAGAAAATAGTGCATACATATAGAAGTGCAGAGATTAAGCAACTTTCATAAAATTAGTCACGCAGCCTTTCATAAAATTAGTTTTACAAGCAGCGCTTAAGCCTGAAAACCAGTTTCTCCAACCGCTTTGACCTGAAAAGGACAGGTTGAAGCATATTTGGCAATGTAAAATTCGCTACGGATTACAGCTGAATACCTTCGTTGGCGGGAAGGATCCTGGATCAAGCAAGGAGCCCGCTGGATCCAAACTCATACCACGATCGGTCCTCTCTGTCCTGCCCGCATCTAGCAGCTTCCCATGAACTTTATCAGAACGTCGGGCCGTCTGGTTGGAGACCTACTCATTGAGCGACATCCAGTACGTGGTCGCCATTACAGAACCTTTCTGAGGAACGGTCATAGGTTGTTCTTCTATGTTCTACCCACTGCCACTTTAGCTGATTGATCCTTAGAGCAATGTCAGTTATGTTAGTTCTCTTAAGGCCTTACCCGTTTCTTATCCGTAGGGAAACACCATGCATTACTCTCTCCATTACCCGCTGGGTCACCTTGAGCCTTCTGGTGAGACCCATAGCATTAGTAAACGACCACGTTTCACGGCCAAGTTTACTGAATAAAAAATACTACAAAACTAAAACTACTTGCAGTTTATATAGATAAACTATTATAACAAATAAATTGTATTATAAAAATAAAAAAATAATAAGAATTGCCCGTTCTAAAAATTCTATCTGTGAATTGATCTAACTAGTGGTTTGTACACAGCATATCTGCTATGCTATTCTTAAAGAAATAACCTCAAAGTCATGGCGGCGCGTCGACAATGTCAGCGCTGTCATAGTTTCAATGAAATAAAACCTTAATTAACTTCGGAGTAGGTTTTATTTGATTGAACCCACAGAACACAGAAAGACGATAGAAGGGCCTTGTGGGCGTGGCAGTGTAGCCACGATCCTGGACAAATGTACAGGATCATGATTTCACCACGCAATCGCGATGTTTAGTCATTCACGAACGCGCGCGCTGTAAGTACTGTGAAACACGCCACTAAAAGTGTTAAAAATGCCGACTTGCGCAGTTAATAATTGCAAAACAAGAAGCCTATCCTCAAGTAGGTCCATAGGAAGGATTTCTTTCCATTAGTAAGTAGAACACTTCTCAAATTTAGTATTTTTAGTCGAAATTCGTGAAATGTTATCAAAAGTGTGAATCACAAATAATATTTCCAAGAAAATATACATTACTGGAGAAGTGCGCATATTTATTACATTGCGTGCATAGTAGCACGTAATGTAAAGAACATCGCCAAATCACCGTTTTTAATAGCAACATAGTAGATTACGGTAGATGGCTAGTGAAGTGCCTGGAGACATTTATTCGATTCTTGGTGTGTTAGTAAAATCTAAATAAAACTAAGGACGATAAAATAGTGGTAATAAATTTAATTAGAGATTAACAATAGCAATAAATAAAATGTAACTCTATTCTTGACTACCATATTGACTTCGTTTGGTATGCGTTTGTATATTAATTTAATAATGAGTGTGATAATAAGTCTGTTTTTATATTCTTAATATTGTAACAGAAAATTAGTGTTTACTTTTATTTTGAACCATTAACAACAATACTTTTTAAATCATCGGAATCCTCTCGGGATAAGTTCCAATAGCATTTATATAATGCAACTAGTAATATTGACAAACAATATAATGTGTTTGTCAATATTACTAGTTTCATTTAAGCGATGTTACCGATCTTATCTATTTACTTGATACGAAATCGAGTAACGTAATTAAATTATTATTTACTATTATTATTTATAAACAAACATATTTATATGCAAATAAATATTTAAGCTCGACTGGTACCGAATCAATGTTAGTTCATTAGTAATTTAAATATTTCTTACTGAATCAACCAACTAATTAGCAATTAATATCTAAAGAAAAAAGATAATGTCACATTTAATCAATACAATTCAATATATATCCAAAATAATATAAAGAAATCATTACTCTAGTATCCTTTCAATTAATCGACTTGTTGTTTTTCAATATCGATAGTAAATAACTTTATGTCAATCACTGGTGTGATATGTCAAATTAAAATGGCTTTTACACGTTTATCGCGCCTTCTAGATGTCTGTTATAGTTGAGCGTGATTGGTTATAGTTATATTGGAGCGTTCTGATTGGCAAGTTTAAAATGCAAGTGTGTGCATATCTTTTGTATAATAGGTCTAATATTTCGTCTGATGTACGGCGGACGAAAAGTATGGCAAGACTAGCGACATCGGTTTTCGTACTAAGGATGCATAATCGCCTTTCTAACCTCTTTTTCGTGTTCTGTGGATTGAACCACTATGCTTGAATGCGACAACACATCCCAAATAACTTAACATGCATCTCGAAGCATGGAGTAAGTCGACGTAATAAATCTTTGTTCACCCGTCCCATGACCGGGCTCTGCGGCAGTTATTTAAGATTTGCAAACGTAATATGCCTTCAAGCTCCTCACCATTAAATTTCATATATATTTGCCCACCTTTTAAATATAAAATTGGATCCTATCAATAAATTAATATAACCAAATAAGTATTAACGTATCCGTACAGACACATCACTAGTGAACAAGCCAAATGAAATTCTGAATTAAATGGAATCGATTTGAAAAGTGGTTGCGGTTCGAGTTTCAAATGCAATGGAAAAATTTTAATTACGGGAAAAAGCAGGCGAACTAAACTAAATTTTAAAATCTCTTTATGTATTACATTAGGGTACTGTAACCCTTTCTGTTCATCCAATTGTCAAAATTCATTTACTCCGAAACTGATGTACATGCAGTTGACTAAGAAGTCGCCAGGATTGCGAAATGTCATGGGTTCGAATCCTTTCTCAGAGTGCCAGGGACAAGGTATTAGCGGAAACTCAATAGCATTTCAACTTCTACCTTTTATGACACAAATCTTATTTTGATCGCAAAATATAAATGTATCTGTCACTGTTGATTTGTAAAGAAGACATTGCACTAATAATAATGGACTACATGTAGGAAGTACAAAGGCAAAATAGAATTGTAATTGAGAGTTATTTGTGACGATATTACTTAAACATTAACAGAATCTAGCTGCTATGATCTTGTTGCCTTATAAATTACCTATGAAACAAGAGTAGGTTGTACCATTCTAGGCCGGCACACGACTTGTATAGATTTCCTAGGAATAATAAATATAATTTCTGGTTATCACTTTTGTCCTGTAGTATAAAACATTAACCTAGTTTAGACATTTAACATTGAAGTTAGTTTCCTTTACCTGTTTTCACTAAATCAACACAGCTACGTTTGCTGTGTCAGTATAAGCTTCATAAATATTACATTATTCATTACTCTCCTACAAGTAGCTGTTTAAGAAAATACGAGACGCAGGCAAATGTATTTGTGACACTGATTTACTTGAGAAGTACGTTCTTGTTAGGGTTGCCAACAGTGAGATCATTTTTAGAATAGAAAGAGAAGAATATGGACTTTGGGATTTGATTTTTGATAAAAAACGTTATTACTTAAATCAAATTTTAAGCTCAAAAAATGGTTGGTTTATCCACTTTTTGTAATTTGATTTTATTGAAGATAAATTTGTGGTATTATTTCTTATTTTTCAGTCGTTTCTCTTCAATACGATTTTTTGAAGTCGGTTTATTTTCTTGGAAATTGTTCTTTTATTTCTTTCTTTTTTTAAAAATAGAAGCTATCACCGATTCGTATTACTTACGTTTAACTTAAAATAAATAGACACCTTCGTCTATTTAAATATTTAAACATTTACTGGACAAACATTTTCTGTGATGGTAGCAGTTCGTGACTAAGATAAAAGATAAGATAAGATAAGATAAATCACTTTATTGTACAACACACAACAGAAATAAATAAAGAGTAATTTACAAACATTTCAAACTTTTGCACAATAGGCGGCCTTATCGTTTAACAGCGATTTCTTCCAGGCAACCTATACTGGAAGAAGCAATGATGACAATAATGTAGGTAGGCTGTGCGCGTTACAAATAAATTTAATAATATTAACAGAAATATAAATATGATAATATAGTTACATAAAAAAATAAACAAACATAAGATGCTTTAGATAATAAGAAGGCAACATATCAAGTAGATTTCTGTTCATCTGACAAAAAGAACTTCGCAGCTAGAGATTTGAAAGACTCCAGCGTTTGGGCGCGTCTAACATTCTCAGGTAAGGAATTCCATAAATGGATAGCTCGCAGGGTAAAAGATTGGCTGTAAAATTGAGAAAAGTTAGGCGGTATGTAAAGGTGGAGATTGTCAGATGAACGAAGGGGAAGATTGTGAGTAGAGGAAAGAAACTTAAAATGCTCCTTGAGATATCTGGGTGACAATGGATTGAACAGCACAGAAAAGAGAAGGGATAATATGTGTAGGTCTCTGCGTCGGCGAATGGTAAGCCAATTCAACCTTTGACGATAGTGAGAGACATGGTCATATTTACGCAGTCCGAATATGAACCTTATGGCGAAATTTTGGAGACATTCTAGCTTATTAAGAAGCTCAACTGTAAGGTCTGGATAGCACACATCTGCATAATCGAGTATAGGAAGAAGTAGGGATTGTGCAAGAGTAATTTTGGTGGCAGTTGGTAAGAAGTTACGTAAGCGCCGCAGCGCCCCAGCTGAAGCAAACATTCGTCTACTGATTTCTGCAACTTGTGGTTTCCAGGATAATTACATATATAGAGGTCAAATTGATAACCTGATTACTTTTAAGGTTGATTGAAAACGTTGAGAATCTCTTTTTGAAGTCGGTTAATGACAGATATACAAAAGTTTACCTCTCAACGGCTTTACTTATTTGTCCGCATTAAAAAAAAAATATTGAAAAAAACAATAAATAACTGCTTATCATCATCCGGCTGTAGTTTTATTTATTAATTAAATAGCAGTATGACTCAAATGTAGCAGATATTATATATAAAGAAAGGAAGATATTAAACCATTGACAGTTTATGAAAATAAGGTCAATTGTATACGTAACACACGTGCTAAGAAGTCCATACAGACCAACATATATGAATATTTCGCAATTCCAACCAAACTACATACGACTACTCAAATTAATAACCTCTTTTTTGAAGTCGGTTAATAATGATAAAGCTACATGACAACTAACCGATGATTATTAAATTATTTTTTTAGTGTAGCTGGAGTTATGATATTGATTTTATTTTATATTCTTCTATGTTCTATATGTTTAGGTAGATTGATCATCGAGGGACTGTTGAAATTCATCAAATTTTTAACTAGAATTCTATGAAAAATTACACCCACACGACAGCGATATCGTTTGATAGTCCTAGTACTAGGAAATCGGTGAACACGTAACGTCTCATTTTTATACATGTTTGCTATTTTATTTCGAAATAAATTGGTGAGGAACTTGAAAAAAAAACAGTTTAAACAAAGCATTTTTGAATGTTTGCATTAAATTGCAATCAAATAACATTAATGGAATCCTAAAATAAATTACTAGTTTCACATACTAAATATATATACTTATAAAAAATGTAAGTTCGTAGATAGTATATTGTCGCAGTGACGCCTAAAGCAGGTTTCGTGTTGGATACATACACTTTCGCATAATTATCTGCATCAAAAGGAGCGAAAAGCCTAATTTATGATATATCAAATAAGCTGTAATAAACATGGAAAAATAAACCATAACATAATACAGAAAATTAATATTCAAAGGAGTTTATATTTGAATAAACAACATAAATTAAAACATTATAGACTTAGTCGTAAGACCGGAGCTGATACAGTAACACCATTTAAAATAAGTGCTTTCAAAAATATCCGTAAATATCAAGAGACGGGTACTTAGTGCTGTCTGATTTACTGAGAACAGCTGTCGTCCATCTTGAGGGTCCGTGAATTATTCGCACGTTAAATAAAAGGGTTGAAAGTGAACAATTTTAAAGGCTCGAGCTCTTTTCAGTGGGAAAAGCGAAGGTAGTTTGTAAGTTTGCGAGTAAAAAGAATGAAGATATGGGTCTTTGGGCGTTTACCAATATTAACGTTTAGGACAGTATCAATCCGAAACTATAAAAGATAGGGAACCATTGGTTGATTTCAATTTATAGTTCTCTTCATCGATTTAAACTGACCGCAAGAAGTGTATTACAATATACTTATATAAGTATATTACCTATATAGGTATTAGCACCGGGATCGATCCTTGTATCGCTGCATCTTTCAATTTGTCTGTATGATTGTAACAATTTCAAACCTACATCATGTCTCCAAAAACGTACGGAATCATTCACTGAGATGGGTAGTTGAGATTTAGCAGGTTGTTGATTATAGTTAAAAAATAATTCAATGGAAAACTATTTTATTACTATTGTGGTTGAAAATGGTATGAACAGAAATAATAAAATATATTTTTGACACTTCCCATGCTTTGCTTTTCATCGATGCCAAAAAGCTACTCATAAAGTTTATCACTGAAACATGAAAAACAGTAAGGAGTGGCACCTGAAATAAATATGCCTAAACCGATGGCCAAGACGGACCTTTATCCAAAGACAATCATGATTTGCATTTGGTGGGACAGGGAGGAAATGGCGTACTGGGATGCAAGGTGAAAAATAATCCTTCGCGACAATAACAAGCTCATGTTGTACAAGTCTTAAAAGCTGCGCTTCTAGAACTCGAACGGGAGGTCCTTTAGTATATATCATATTATCCGGACTTTGCACCTATGGATTACTATCCCTTCTTCTCCCTTTTGAACCATAGAGGCGTTATCTTCGAGAGTGAATGATGACCTTATAATCTGATTCAACAACTACTGACAACTGATCGAGTATTTAAAAATGTCGAGATATACGAGGGGATTGTAAACTTTAACAGTAAATAAGAAGGTACATCATTGATTACTTTATTTGTAGTGTAATTTATTTTGTTAAAAAAAGTCTTTGATAAAATCTTATTAATAAAATATAACCGACTTCTTAAAAGCGAATTAATATCTCTCATAGATCAGACGGGCTGCTATGGTTTCACATCAGGATTTCAGACTTCCGAGGTCTTCAGAGCTAATCATAATTCAGTCTCATATTCAGAGTATTTTTTTTTATTTATACAATTCTTCTTGGAGAGCTTACAGCATTATTTACAATATAATTACATCTATAATACATAAAGGCTAATAACAAGCTTCCGCATATGTGCAGATTATGTTTTTAAATTAATATTATTTATGTAAAATTAATGAAACCGGATAACATCTGTATGCAGATACAACTATGCACTGCAATTAGAATATGCTAGAGACATACTCAGCGAAGATTTCAACACAGAATCGTACCTTCAAAGTAGGAAGTTAATTCGTTCTTAATATTTCCTGTCGTACTATTGAAAAGGTCAAATCGACTATCATCATTCAAGTTTGTATTCAGTTCATTGATCAAATTACTAATTCTAATTAATATGCTGTTACTCCTAAATTTCGTATGTACAAAAGGAGTGCGAAGCAAATTTTTTCAGACTGAGCTTTTAATTCGGGATTTTGATTTGAATTTTGCTCAAGAGTTCCGGACTATCTATATTTCCTTGAGCAATGTTGAGTAAAAAACAAACAAGTGGCATCTATATCATTAAAACTTGACCGCAGAGTTTATTTTTGAGGAGTTTCCTGCAATATCTTCCACATTGTTGACCAAAATTTAACCATTTTTTTAATCAAATTCAACCATAATAATTGCCGGAGATATGTTGTCACACTCATAAAAAATACACTCGGATTGAGAACCTTCTTCTTTCTTTAAAGTCGGTTAAAACACTATGAACTTCTTCCCCAACCCAAAAAAACATGTAAATTTAACCTATTATTCGCTAGCAGAATCGTCCTCATTATAATAAATGCAATGCAGCTAACGATCAAACGACCAGTATAATACTGTTAAAAATCAATGTCTTTCCTCCAATAAAACACTCAAAGCTTAGCGATATCCATTCGAACTATTCACACTTCAGTGCGGTTAAACTTATCTTTCTTCGTACTTGCTCCTTGAAATAACAATGTTTTTTTTTTCTATTCGATATTTCTTATGTGAAACATAGATTAAGTTTAAAAAAGGTTTTAAATGTATTCTAGTTTGTGCTACATAACTGCTACCAATGTTGAGAATCTCTCTGAAATAAAAACGAAATTGAATTCGATAATTTCAAAACACGGATAATGAAATGTATGTATTATTTAGTGATCAAAATAGCTGTTTTCCTGTGAGTTCACACGCGTAAAAATCGGTCCGTTTATCTTAATCGGTAGTTTCGGAGCGTAGTTAAGGCAAACAATCAAATCTTTCTTTTTTATAAAATTTGTATAGATAAACGAACTTATATTTATCTTTCGTCTGTTTTTCGTTCACCGAAAACCTGAATGAAGCGTATTACATCAAAATGTGTAAACGTTTGATCTAAATCACCTACGAACATATTCTTCTAACACAAGCTCATTTAATTTTCGCGTTTAACGCTATCGCGGTATATGTGTGTGTGGCTATTATGTGTGTTCTCGACAAAACTAAAAACAACTATGAACTGAAAACAATAGCTTGAGTCGCAACAAGTTCATCGTTGAAACAAGGCAATTGAAAGCAATTTCGCTTAAAAAGAAGTAAACAAAATTCTTCCAAAACAACTAACTTTTCGATTCCGAAAGATTCTTAGTCCAGTGTTCGCTTTCAGAGAGATTTAAAGCTGTTATTACGTTATACGAACAACTTGGGTCTCATTAGAGAGCGCTATTTTCACAAAGGCGGATTACATAGTAATAGTCTGGTGTCTTTGATCGGATACTTAATAAATGAATTAGTTATATATTATATTTCATCTTTTTTTTTCATATGTCAATAAAAGACTTGTTGACTGCAATATTTCGACGGTTGATCATTCACATCACTCGCTCCAAAAGCGATTGCGAAAAGTTAGACAATTCTATAAATCACTATCCCTTTGAAAAGGATTACGATAAATTTGAAAATTGAAAAATTAGCCTACAGTAAATACAATGAGAAACATTTGCATGCTGTAGCGCCCTTACCTGCATCTTTCTCACCAATCAATATTATTTTATAAAATCAACAAACCTTGATAGCTTAACATAGATTCAGTAATTTCATTATTATTAAAAGCTTAGAAATTATGATTATTCGGTTTAAATCACCACATTTGTTTGTGTATGTAAAAAGGACACATAATCTTATAAGTTATTATCTTCTTCTTTCAATGCACACTGACTTTTTAGAGTTTGCCTAGGAAATATACATATTACATAATATCAGCAAAATGAGTATCTGTTTTCAACCTCTGTGTTTCTTCTATTCTCATACACGAGCGTTAATCCGTAGTACAGTTTTATTTGCTTGAATATATCGAATATGTGAAATAGCACAAAGGTAAGTATGAGTAGGTTGTCAAGTCTAACTTATTATTATAAAGATGATTAGCTTTACCATCAGGTTTAAGGTAAAGGTAAGTTCCATATGTCAGTACGCACGCACCGGCCGCACGCTACATCTATGACGTCGTCAGCATAATTCCGACATCGCATTTTTCATAGAAGCATCTGACAAAAATTTGACTGCAGTGGACGTACGACATCGAAAAAATACGTGCAATGAGTTGCGTACCGTCCGGTCGCCGCGTCGCGCCGGTGCGGGCGCACTGGAGCAATAGAGGAGCACCTATTATTCGACCAAATTAAGTCAACACGTCTCAATTTCACGTTTTCTCATATGTCATTGTCAATTTGCTTTAGGTGACTAATAGTATGAACTAAGTATTCAATACTCGTTTTATAATAAGACGGTACGGTTTCATTTTTAGGGCTGCCTCTATTATTCCGTAAGGTTAGGGCCTAACATTTTACAAGATTACAAAAATAGCTATCCACCGATGTATTCAAAACAACGTATAGGAAGACTACGTTTTTATTCATTTTGAAATTTTCGGTTAAATCATCGGCGTAGGTACGAGCCCAATTGAAACTTGGTAGATTTTTTAATCTATTATATTTCTCCGAAAACGAAATTTCATAAATATATTAGAAGTGACATGATAAGGTCGGTACTTGTGAGATTCCATCATCTTAGCTTTATATTGGGCAAAGCAACTGTGTATGATTTTTTATGCGCTAATTGAATCGCTACTCTCATATAAATTGGAGACATATATATGGTCGTAATTTTAAAACTTGCTTAAATAAAATAAAATTATTACAAATCCGTTTCTTTAAAATAATAGTTAATAAAAATACAAAATACCATTATTGATAGCTCTGGATAATTTAAATAATGATTCCTTTAAGAAACCTATGTCACCACTTATGATAAAGAGCTGGTAAGTTTTTTTCGCTTGTTCTTCTTGTCAGCTAAAAGACGTCCTGAATAAGTGGTAGGGGAAAAAAAATTCTGGACGATTCAAAAGTACTTGTAACAAGCTTACTTGAATAAAGATATTTTCATTTCAAAAAGGAAGCGATTTGTAGTTCCAAAATATTAACAACTATTTCAGTAAAAGAATCAATAAATATATTGTTCCTAGAATTGATAATGAATAAATTCATTTGATAATTGTATTACCAAAAAAATCTGCCAAACTTAAACTAAAAAAATATTTACTTGTAAAAATTTTAAGAAAAATATCTTATGCCCGTTTTCACCAACGTCACCTAAAGTTAAGGGACCACCTTAGCTAAGTTAAGTGGCCCTTAACGTTAGTTTCGTTTTCACCAACCTTTAGGGAACCCTTAAACGCTTAGGTGACCCCTTAAAGTTAGGGGCTCGATTATCTATTAGAATATCAAGTGTATTTTTTCATAATTACGTATATATTACTTATATTAATATAAGTATAGAGAAGACGTGTGTAGATTACCTTCTTAATAGATTAAATTACTTCCCTCGGGTCATTTAATTTGTGTTTAATAAAAACAATGTTAAAAATATTTTTAGTATTAGTTATGTATAAGGTTCGTACGAGTTACATTTTTATATTTTAAACCAATGACGTCACGGCTATCCCGAATGATCAAAACGCCATTTTGGTATATAAAAGCGCGTTCTACGAGTAAGTATACACTCTGATTCGCATCGCTAAGTGATAACTTTCTATACACTTAACCGTGAATGCAAGTTTAGACTAATAAATTGAAAGCAAAGTTTCGCTGAATCTCAAAATAAATAAAAGCTGTGCAGAGTTTTTATGATAGCAGTGCTTTGAAGCGGAAGTATAAAATTCCCGTGACATTTTTAACGCACACTCTAAAATATTTTTTGATTGAATACAAACATTCGCAGCGTATTTTTTACGCCTGGTAGCTTACTAACGTATTTTACGTTAATAAATTAAGAAAAGTAACTTTTGTATACAGCTTTAAGCGTAATTAAAAGTTCAACTTTAATACTCGATTGATAATATACAAAAGCTAGATATATTTAAAAAACCACAATGTAGTATTAACATTAATTTAATAGGATTAAGTAGGTTATTCCAAACATTTTTCGAAATTCAAAATAGTATTATAGCTATATAAAAAAACTATCATAAATGTTTTCATGCATCAAATGATAATTCACTCCTGAACCCTTTAGAATATTTGTATGTCATTTTTTTCCTCTTATCCTAAGCTTATTATTAAAGTGTCAACCTTAAAATCTCCAATCCCGAAGGGCCAATGGAGCTGTCAGATATTTATCAATAGCTCCTGAAAAATGGAACGATTGAACGTAACATGATAAATGGTCCTCTGTCGATTATCAATATCCACGATTCGTCGAGTACCTTACGACGACGCCAGATGACGAAATAATCTCATTCGTATTTTAATGTTAGCGGTTCGATTCGATTGGACATATCTACAAGAAGGCACTCAAATAAATATCACTAATTTCAAATTGATTATGAAATATTTTTCTTTGACGCTCTATTTAGTAAAATACCGCGCCCTCTGTGTCTGTCTCATTGATTTGATTTATTTTTACTTTCTATGCACTCTTAAGAAGAATATCATTCTTTATCTATGTGCACTCTTAAGTCTAAACTCTTATTATCCTTTATTTATTTAAAGTTTGTTGCAAACACTTTTTAAGTTAAAAGAAATAAATAATTACATACCTTACTCAGGTTCTAAATTCCATAATGGAAATCTAGTATATCGCAGTATTATGGAAAATTTCATTTTCTCAAACTCCTCGATTGGGAATCAAATCCAGGACTTCATAGATAACTTGAAACTGGCGCATGAACCTCTCGGACACTGAGGTTGTCAGCGGTTCTAGAGATTTTTCCTTGATATATAAACGGTCTCACAAAATCCATCACTTGTTTCTTTGTATGTATTAAGTTAAAGCCAATATGATTAGCTAATAATTATGTGTAATCAATAATTACTAAACTAATAATTTTAATTAATAATAAATCATTTTATCTAGATATTATTCATAATAACTTCTTGAGTTTGGCTAAAGTAATAAATACGACATGAAAATAACGAGAAAGAACTACGCAGCATCACGTATTAGATTCCAACTTTTATGATTTGTTGATATTATTGTTTATTATTGTACACCTATTAATTACTTTATCCAAACCATATTAGATATTTTATATACAAGCAAGATAAAGAAATAAATTCAGCTTTATTATTCACTTTGTCTATATTTGTCTATATTATACATAATATCTAGATATTATCATTAAAAACTCGATTTATAATTTTGCTGTTACTTAGATATTAGTGTAGACTCGATGTTCGATAGACATTTTAGATTTAAGTAAAGAGTGGATATAATTCTTTCAGGATATTACAATTATTACAGGAACTTTTTGAATCATATTTCCATTTGTAGTAATATTGCTTTGAAGTTCCAAATGACCAAAAGGTCACAGTGGTCAAACTGGGTTTTCTGCCCTACATTTTATCTGTAAAAATAATTTTAATAGAAAGTCTTGAACTCGCAACATAATATTTTAGGTTTATACCAAAATAACGTTTATATCTAAATCGATATAATATTTGCCGTCTTTATCGTCTTGTTCTCCGTTGGATTAATTTTAAAAATTATATTTTTTTCTTTTTGTTTCTTTATAAATTTTCAAATTTCATACTTTCACAATTATTTCGGCGATAAAGCTCGTGTTTGCAATATTGTATAAAATTAATTTAAGAAGACAACTTTTACATTAGTCCCAATACGTTTTATTATGTTTGTGTTTTATATTGAATAAAAGTTTCTTAAAGTGTGCTTATGCTAGAATTGTGTATTGGTCATTTTTTTATTTATTTTCATAGGTAAATCAACAGTTATTAAAACGAAAATGTTCACAAATTATGAAACATAGAACCAATTATAGATTCACACAAATGGTCACTGATTAACTCTGAGACACTCAAACCAATGAATCCAGTAAGATAATAAAAAAGTACATTATATAATAAAAATATTAAGACCTTCCGATCAAGTGAGCAGTTTCACAATATTTTACCTCACTGAGTTACAACTTGAGTTGAATAACTCCAAATAAATTGAGTTGAATAAAATTCCAAATAACGAAATTAAGTTGCCAAATCACTTGTAATCTGAAAGTAAAAAAGTCAACACCTAGACCCGAGAAAACATATAATAAGTCATTTTCCAATATTGCCCCGACCGGGAATCGCATCCGGTATGTCGGAGAAAGCGACACATTGTAAACGGCTTAACTTTTTTAAATCACACTTTAGACTCATTTAAATAAACTAGGCGTCTTTAAGTTATTATTTTTATCTGGAAAAAATATAGTCAGCGTACAAAAACTGCTGCGAGGCGTTCCCGAGTCGTATTCACACTGAATATTTCAGGCACACTGAAAGAGAACACTCTGCCGCCGTTGCTGTGAATTTTTAAATACTTCAACATGAGAAAAACCCATTAAAAGCTCTTGGCTTATTGAGCAAAAAATATAAAATAAAAGGGCTTTGATATTGACTGAAACTAGAATGCGCTATTGCAAAAACATTTTAAAACACAGTTAAGTAATCTTATCGAAGGAAGTTTTTCTTTTTATTTTCAAAAACACCCAATGATAATCTCTTTGGTGTCGATATCGATATAGGTAGAAATATATAATTATTATTAGGATAAAATTAACGCTGTATTGTATTGAAGCTCCAACAGAATTTAATTGAATCTAGTTGATAACAAATATTGATAAGTTTTTATGGCTCTCTGATTTCGAAAAAAAAAACAAAATCGCAAAAAGGTACAAAAAAAAATACTTATAAGAATTATAATCTCCAAAACACGTCACGTTTTTTTTTGTATAAAGTACTCGTACCTACTACTATTTATACTGTCTCCACATCACCCAAAGGTTAACTAGCTAAGAATGCCCAAGCGATTTATTTTATATCTGTACCATTAAGCATGATTTATTTTAAAATAATTATAAAGATAGACACATACATTACTATTTTCACATTCATGGTTATTACTGGCATTTATCGATGGGTATGATGAAAATTTTGATATAAAACAATAATTTCATCTTTAATTTAAATTCTGAGTTAAATATTGAATTTCAATTTATATTTATATAATTATTTATTTTATTTATGTAGTAAACACATATACCTATAAGGATGACTATTACTACTATTGTACAATTAAGTAATATAGGTCTGTCAAATTTTTCCACTTCATTGTTAACCTTCATGTTTTGTAGGTAAAATTTAAAATCAACTTAAAAAATTTACATACTGTGGTAAACTAACATTCAGCCGTGTGCACCCATATATTTCATTTAAAATGATGCAGTTATAATTGTCATATTTTTATATGCCACTAGTGTTTGTGTTTAAAGATATTTATTCGCACATATTAATTTATATTTACTTACGTGAGAGTAACTTGTAATCATATACCTATCTATTAGGGTCAGTTGTGACTTATATATTCTATTATAATTGCCTTATATAACAGTTAATATTAAGACCAAATTTTTAATGCATTCTGACTGTTCAATTATATATTAATATTATATTTTGGCATGAATAAATAATTATTATGATTAAATCTTAAAAACATATTCTTTTTTCTTTATAAACATTAAATTGAAATAATTTTAACACTAATAATTATTTAGCAATAAAATTATTTTAATTAAAATTTCCGTCGTTTAATTTTATGTAGATAATATTTTCAGTCATCTGTTTTAATACTATTTCTCATATTTTGCCTTAGAAATTAAAAGCTGAAATGTCTAACAAAAACTTGAATAAAAACTTGCAGTAAACTTTCAACCAAAAGTTTTCAAACTCAATAGCATACTTACCAAGCGCCTTATAACTCGAACGCACAGCACAAAAAGGTTAAATATCACACCAAAATACCTATAATCTTTTCTCCCGATAGTTTTTTAGACGCATACGTATATACGTATTTATCTCGCGGAACCACCGTCCGTAACCAAGCAGAGGGAAGAACTGCCGTACCGAATATCACTGAGGGTCCAACCATTGTAAGTCGACCTTTAGCACGATATACAAACTCTACGGCTCTCCCAAATGTTAAACGGAGGACGGGACATTCTACCTTGATTGGTGATCCCTTAGCTATTCCTGTTCTGAATGTCGGTTCATTCGTAGATTTTGGTTTGCCAGATTTGATGTCGTTCAGTCAAATAGTTTTTCCTACTTTTTGTTTAAGATATTTTTTGGTTTGTTGAAATATATTTTGTAAATGAAATATTGTGTACGTTCACTCTGAAAGTTGTACATTACAGGGTGAGTATAAGATACACTCAACACAATTCAGAACAGTATGCTAACAAGTTCAGTTAGTTTTGAGAATAAATAAGGTTTTGTATAGAACATTTTACATACTCTTTGGTTGTTTTTTGACTGGCTGTGACTGATGGCAAGTTGCAATGAAAATGAAAAGACTCAGTAAAAGACTAAATTACTAGAAAATGTAGTTAGCTACTTTACTCTTTAGTACTGCACTAATGATTAATGACGTATTGTCCCTTTTGGTTAAGCATTGATTCTCAAATGTACACCCGGCACGTTATAAATGTATTTCTAATTATAAAATAAATAACTATTATTTTCACCCTTAAACAATAAAAGTCTTTAAAATTATCTGTTGACCGATTGGAGAAACTGGCTAGATAGTGCAGTTGTTAGCGCGTTGGGTTTTCATTTGCGATACAGAGATACGCCACTTTCACAAAGGCCGGTCACAAGATGGGTAATCAAAATATTCATAATTTTAATATGTCCTGCTCCTCTGTGCTTCGGAAGGCACATTACATGATGGTAGTCCCGGCTCCATCTAAAGTTACTAATACCAATAATTACCACCAATTATCACTGGGCCGGCCGGAGTGGTGGTAAATCAATCAAAGTCATCTTAATAATGCAATATTTCAGATAAAGCTTCGCCTCTTATAATAAATAGCAGTATAACGCCCTTTTCCTCAAAAGTTTTTGACAAAACAAAGTGTTGTCTTCAATATATGGCAGAAATATTATTAGACTGCTCCGACTGGGGCAGAAAATCCGCTTTGTGTTCCCGTTTTTAAAAGGTAATAAATTATTTGAAGAATACTTATCCTTTAAATTCACTCGAGATGCTAAAAAGAAAACTTTTTCAAAGATAATATTTCATAAACGTTTAACAGCGGTTGGATGATAGAACATAATTTATTTACATTTTTCATTTGGGGCCGGTTACTGTTAGTATCAATATTTCATTGATCTTAAGAATGTTTACTTTTTCTGATTGCAAAGTTGCATGCCTACTATCAGTATTGATTATGGTCAGCTAATCCAAGGAAACAATCTGTACTCGGAATGTAGGCGTCAATGATCATTTTAATGACACCAAAATCATCCGTTATCTTTACTTTTTCCATACCAAACATAAAAATCAATTGTACTTCAAAATAATTAATATATTCTTTGGTAGGATGAAATTCCTAAAATAACTGATGAGTATAGATTTTCATGAACTCTTTGTTGCTGCTTACTGTCATTGCATCCATTTCTGACCAGTATAACTGCATGTCACTGCCAATGGGAAACTTTTGCACGTTTTTATCCTAGATAGGAGTATTGCTTTGAGGAACTGATATTCGTTTGAGCAATACTCTTTCTACCAAAGAGTATTCCTCATAAGTAGAATAGACGTCAAACAGCTGATATAATGATGATGATGATTCCATCCAATGATACAATTTCCAAAATCAATTATAGCCTATAAGCTGCCCAAGCTTAATAGCTATTTAACTTTCATACAAATCCATCCAGTAGTTCCAGAAGTAGTAGTTTTTAGGTTCTATTACTATTTTTAAACTCCCTTTAATTGATTTTTGTATATTTATTCAATGTACAAGCATAACTTTTTAGATTTATTATAAGTATAGTATATGACGTAAGTATAGCTAATTTTGAGTATAAATAAATGAAAAAACAGCGTCCCAAACGAGTTCGAAACATTTTCTATTTTTCCATCATTCTAAAAACTCTTACAACCATTTAAGTCTTCATTATTAAGCTGATAAAAAATTATTATTTAAAGTTAATTTGTTGTATATACCAATATAGTGCTTTGCATCATGAAGATTTGTTTTAATAAATGGATTAGTTATTATTATTTTTTATTTATAATTGCAGTATATTACATTTGACGTCATATGCTTGAAGTTTGCATAGTTATATTCTAGTTAGTTTAGATGTTTATTAGACATATAACAGTAAAAATTGTAGTTAGATTATTAGTTTTTGTGTTCGTGTCAATTGCATTTCTTTGAGTTGTGTATATTAACAGCATGTATTAGCGTAATAAAAAACTATTATATATTGTGAGTTTAACTGTTGTTATTTCTGTGTAACATTATTATGAAATTGCCAACGGCGTTGTTTTTTATATTACCCATGATCTTTATAAACATTTTTATGTATTCTAAAATTCTATATGGAATACAACATTTTTGTATTTTTAATTATACGAAGATAAAGTTAAACAGATGTTTTCTCCGCGAATATACCGTTTGCACCGTCAATATTTAATTTCCGTTGTATACAGATCTTGGGACAAGTACCTACGTCCATTTGATGTCCGAATGACTTCACAATATTAACTCAAGGCCTTAAGACGTTGTCGCAAAAATTGAAAAGAGAAATAAGAAGAATGAATGAAAGAAGGTTGAGGGAATGTCTGATAACGTCAGAGTAGTCTACTGAGGACTCAGAAGGAAATATTCAATTACCGACCAAGAAGGTGACGTTCTAAATGACAGAACCATTCAGTGTGGGAAAGGAAAGAAACGTGTCATGGCAATATTGGCGCCAATTAAGTATTTTGTAACTTTAATTTGGGTTGTTAATAACATTGTTCTACAATCAGTAATCAAAGAAATATAGTATAGTTATGCGGCGGGCGGTACCTTACGGAAGCAAATTACAATTATTTTAAAACTACGATATTTAGTGATGTCATAGTTAACACCAGAAATATACTGTTAATTCTGGTAGATTTTTTTAAAATAGAACTTCAAACTTATAAAAGTGATAAACAATACTTATCTCAAAAGCGACTTATTTAAGAAAATGCTATTGAAGTAGATATTATTTGATTGATCCTTTATATAATACTATGACAGGTCCAGGTCTAAGCCGAGGTCGAAATTATTTTTATAAAAACATAGCGATATTGGTATCTCACTAATACTAACTTTGAAATCACCAAGTATCGTAATTTTCATACCATTAATCATTGTTATTAGCTTAAGTATAGTATCGCCTGATTCTATTAAGTTTAGACATTATAATAGTTAATTACAACAGACTTACAAAACCTTTGATTTTGATATTATATATTTAATACTAGGTAGGTATGTAACCATATTAATATAATACTATCATCGCGCTTTTTGGCACAATGACTATAATAACATGTAATAAGCTCACTTTCACTAGTCATACTTCACTTCTAAATAAAACATTAATTAACTATCGTTCTACACTAAACCATCATCATCAATATCAGCCCTTTTACGTCCCCACTGCAGGGGCTCAGGCCTTCCTTATGGATAGTTAAGGAGGAACGACCATGACCCTCCACGCTGGCCCAATGCGGATTGGAGAGTATTAACGACTGCAAATGCAGCCGGGACCAACGGCTTAACGTGCCTTCCGAAGCACGGAGTAGCTCGAGATGATATTTTTTTGGTCACCCATCCCGTGACCGACCCTTGCGAAAGTTGCTTAACGACAACGATCGCGGGCCGCGGCGCTTATCCACTACGCCACCGAGCTACACTAAACATTGCTGATAAACTACTCCGGTTATTTGTGAAAACCGAATGAAACAGTTAGGTTCTTGTTAAGTTTTTACTGCGGGTACAATTAATTACAATTTCAAATAACAATTAATTTAGCTTAATAATAACGAAATTTAAATTAAAATACGATTACAATTTTATAGAACGAAAACAAGCTTTCCGCCAGCGGCTTCACCCGCGTGCTCCCTAGGGAACCATTTATTTGGCTATCGATTCATATCAGCCCTGCAATTCTGTAAAAATCCAGACCCGAATTCGAATTCACTCATGTGTCCGAATTCACGCCATTTAGTATAGAAATCCTATTGATTTCATTTTTTGTATAAAAATACTAAATAAAATTGATTGATGAAACGTGCCTTAGATATTTCAATCCTATATCATTTCAAAAATCACTTCACTTATTTCACGAAACATTATTACCAATTCAAGTTTAAGCGGATGCCGCTTTTTGAAGTTAATCGGACACCTGAGTGGATTCGAATTCGGGTTTGAAGTTTTACAGAATCGCAGGGCAGGACACAGATATAATAATAATAACAAATTAAATAGTTAACAATGGTTACTATGGCAATGTTTTCATTCCCTATACAAACTTCCACTCCCATTTTCATCCCTTTATTTGCTGTTTTCTTGGATAAAATATAGCCTATGTTTACCGCATATGATGTAGCTTCCCGTAGGCGAAAGAATTTTTAAAATCGGTTTAAAAGTTACGGAGCTTCTTCGTTGATAATAAACAATCAAATCTTTCCTCTTTTTAATATTAGTAAAGCTTAATACCTATGATACTAATAAGCTTGTGACGGTTTCGATGCTTGGGCGAATTAAAAAAAAGGCTGACTAGCTTGAGAAATTATTTATTTTATGGTGATAATGGGTAAAGAAAACTAACTGTAACAAACAAAAAATGAATATAAAAATGAAATAAAAAAATGAACAGTTTGTATGTTTACCTAAATATAAAAATAAAATTGCTAAATAAAACAAATACATACCCCTTTTTGGGTTTTTTGGTAAAAACTTGGACGTTATTACAGGATATAATTTTATATATTCTATTTATAATTTTTATTTTAAACACATATTTTCATAGTTATAATATTTATATTTTTAAATTTAAACGATTTACATGTTCACAATAAAAGATTTTTTTACGAACTGACTTTCATAAAGAGCATATTTGATTAGTCAAAATTTCAAATGCAAAAGATGAATAATAAAAAGAAATTATGTTGAATATCAAAGACAAAAAGTTTGAATCCTGAAACCTATGAAAAAATAATGGTGGTACGGCGCACCGTTACAAGCTGATATCCTACGACTTTGCTCGCTTAAATTATAGCCTATGTCCACCTACTTATGACGTAGCTTCTCATAGGTGGAATTAACATGATCGGATTAGTATTTCCGAAGATTACCCCCACAAGCAAACAAATACCGTTGGAAACTTTAATATTTTATAATGTGAGTATTGATAAAACTGTAAGAGTATTTCTGAAGATTACCTCCACAAACAAACAAATACAGTTGGAAATTTTAATACTTTATAATATTAGTATAGATAAGACTGTAAAATAACATTGAAAGTTTTATTTAACAGTATTACATATCATCATTTGAACCCTACACCCATAATGGGGATGACGTCTGGATAAAAAAGAAATTCTGTTTAGACCGTCAGTCAGACAACATAAAATATTAGATACGTATTTTTATAGTATTTTTTATGCTTCAATTTAATCAAGAAATGTCTTAGATATCATTAAATTTGAGGAGTGGGGTTTCGTTACGTCACAGTTTTGTAGAAAATGTAAAAAAGCGGGACATCAAATGACATTTCAACTCAATCTTTTACTGTAATTTATTGATTACAAAAAAATATATATAAAAATACGTATGTAATATTCTTCATTGATCTACCTGACGGACAAACAAACAAAAATTTGTCGTCATACCTATTTTAGTTAAGTATAATTTTATATATTCTATTTATAATATTTATTTTAAGGAGGTGTAGGTTTTGGAGGTAAATAATATATTCTTCATAATTATAATATTTACTTCTATAATAGGTAAAATAAAAAATATGACTCACCCATTTGTGCAAACGTACATTAAAATTTTCATTAGGTTAAAGCGACTATCGGTCAGATACTCTAACATACATTAATGTCTTTAAACACTGATTTAAAATGATTGTTCAAAATTTTAAAATTTGTATCAGCATTATCACTTTAAATTAATAACAATTTCAATGGACGTTTGTGCAACTGGGTGATTGCTGGAACAAATATTTAAATTATTAGAGCTTAAAGTCTCCATTACCTCTTAATGAACGTTTGTGCAACTGGGCGACAGACATATAAATATAATATACCCACATATGAATTACATTACTACTTAAATAGATAACACTGAAGTAAAGTGGAATCAAAAAGTATCGTTATCTTGAAAGTAGTTACAATATTATGGCAATTAATTACATTTGGAAGAAAGACATGAAGTCAGCGGAATCTGCGAAAGATATTTGGTAAAGTGCCAAATTAGTATGACAACTAATGAGATTCAGTTCATTTATCATAATTATACAAATTTGATGTCGCATCGCTTAGCGTTTGAGCAATCCTTTATAACAACCTTAAAAAAGTGGAATTTTCTCTATTCGAATGAATAGTTTTCTTATATACAATAGCTACAATAGTAAACTATATAACTTTGATTTTTGAAAAATAATCATTAAATTACAAAACAAATCCAATAAACTACTTTTAAAGTTGAATTAAGCAGTTAGTTGCTGCAAAATGAAATAAAAGAATATCGAAATAAATCTCGCATAAAAATAGCAGAATTTCTTGAATTTTTAACAGTTATTAAGTATGAATGTTTTCAACTAGTACCTATTTTAAATTCACATATATTAAATTTAAAAAAAACAGCGGTACTAAACCATGTGAGTGTTTGTAACTTCTGCCATTTTTATGCAATCTACGGTATTAAACGGGGTAAGAGCACATGCACCGAACCACGCCTATTCAGTGTAGCTTATTGAGCAAATGTTTACACATCGACGTTACATATACACAGAGTCATGACTCAGTACAAGTATGAAATAAAAGGTCGGGAATTTATGTTGAACAAAAAAAATAGGTCAAATTAGCTGTACTCAATAATAATAGAAGATCTGATAAAAATGTTATACGTAATTTCATATTTAAATTGTTCATATACAGTGTGCCACGAATGTTAAAGGAGAAAAATAAATCAATTAAGAAGTATACTCATCACTTATAATTTGTAAAAAAGATACATTATTTCTTATACTATTCACTATAATTACGTCTCGATATTATAAAATACAATACGTACGAGTATATTTTGTTGAATTCTTACATTATAGTGAGCTTTCATTCGTAAAAGTGGTATGTAATATATTATAAAAAATCTAGTAGTATATTCTAGAGTACTATGGAGGTGAATAATATATTGTTCAATAAGGTTTCACGAAACAATAGAAAGATCTAGCCTTCAAAGAATGGAACTGAAGACTTCAAAAATAGCAATCTTGAAGTATGACTTTTGTTTCGTAAAAGTGTTATTTCACAGAATAGTGACATGAAGTGAAAATTATGTTTATCAATGAAATAATTTACAATGTGTGAATCGTAAACAAGAAATCTTCTATTAGTCGATCAGGTAATCACTTTCCTGTAGAATTCTCTGTTTTCCTACATCATTTATTAACTTAATTGTACGCCTAAGAATAAAAAATCGTCGAACACGTTTTAGTAAAAACTGAAGATTAATATTACCAAGGGTAGGCTGTATGAGCTGTATTGAATGCCTTCTTAAACGAAAAAACTAATTTAAAAAATAATAAACTAACAAATATTGTTTTTAGAAGTAAATATTTTACTTTACTCATAACTAATGTATGAAGCCCTTTTGCAAATCTCTAAACCAAGGACCGGCAGTGAATCATCGAAGCACGTGTTTAGAATTACATCGTCCCTAGAGAATCACCTTGCGGTATTATTTATGGCGTAAGTTTTGAATGATGAACTATTGCTGTCAGTAGCTAACAGGCTGTGGAAGGAACTGTTGGTTAGTTGAATAAAATACCTAGTCGATAAAATTGTCTGTGATACCAAAAGGTTTACATTAATCGATAGGGCCAGCATGCGTCATACGGATAGTTTCTTAAGAGCATAACATATCCGCAAGTGGATAACCGTTTAGTCTAGACAGAACTGCAGCAGAATCGATGGTATTTGGTATTTGGATGGTATGGAATAGAGCAATTCGATCCATTTTTCGTCGCTCCCACTACATTCCCTTCGGTGCTGTTCCATTTCTTAATTATAGATATCACTTTTTGCGTAGTCCTTCTCTTTGGTCCCCGTGCGCTCATTTTATCGACTGAAGACTTAAACTGGCAGTTTATACTTCATGCAGTGACTATCCACAAGCGATTTAATAACTGTGCAATTGACTGGTGACTTTCGTTATAGTTCATTTACACTGAGGTCAGCTGGCAACCTTTTTTTTTTTTGACGCTGAGAAATGCGTTACGCATACCCGTTTCACCTTGCGCAGGCTTCACGGGTTATGTGGGACTCCTCCTGTGGTCCCACCCCTGAAGGGGCTAGATAAGAAACAGGAGTTTACCCACTAAAACTCAGCGATGTCCCTCTTATGGAAGGCGATGCACGGGATCGGCCGGAGGCCATGCACCGCGCGGTTTGCCCCCATTTCGGCCCGCCCTGAAAAGGGCAGGTCCCTCGCGGGTTGGGCGGCACATCTCAGAGACACTCGAGACGTACCCCCCCAGACAGGGCGGAGACGTGTAATGACGACTAGTGCGCAAACCAGCCAGCTGCCCCCGACTAGGGACTAGAGATGCGCGACTGTGCGATCTCTAGCCTCTTTCCCATCTAGTTGGAAGGACCCACACAGGCAGAGCCCTTATCGTGGATCCCTCCTCCCGTGTGACTGCAGCTTCGCTGGAGTACGGCCCGACCACAGCCCTGAAAAGGGCGCTATCAGGCCTCGTCTACCAGCGCCGCTGCTCCTCTCTGCGCGGCCCCAGACTCGGCACTTGCCCGACCCGGACGTCATTCACACCAAACAGTGTGAATGGTGGCCGAGCCCGACAGCCAAGTCTGGGGCCGCATGAGGAAATCCCCTCACCTGCAAAACACAGGGCGGCTCCTCAACTCCTCTCACTAACTGCAGCACAGGCGCACTTGGCAGACGTAACCCTGCCAGGGAACCAGTCGACAGTTAGCCGCTTCGGTTGTCCCCCCTCCAACGAATAGACCCACTAATGCGAGTCCATTGCATTGGAGAGGTCACCAACCGGTTCCGCACGAGCAGTATGAGGCATGGGAACCAACCACGGCCTCACCCACTTGGGTGGTGGAGAGCACCTCACGCTCCCCATCACATGTTCAGCAGGGAGAGACGCCTCCGCGCAAACCACGCAGTGCGCTCTCCCACGACACCCAGCCGCCTTGTGCCCCTCATTACCACATCTAAAGCACATTTTAGATCGATAAGTGCTGGCAACCTCTGTCAATAAAGAAAAGACGGATCAATGAAAGCAAAGAAAAAGAAATCATCCGTATGCCATATCCGGATATCGTCAACCAGTCTAAATACGCCATTAGTCGTTATCCCGTTTTCGGGGGAACTCCGCATATGTCATTACAATCAAGTTATCGATCAGTTTAACTAAACCATTAGTATGAGACTTAATAATGCACACGTATGTGCGTATTATTTTCATATTTAAATTGTATTAGCATATAAGAAACGTCATCTTCTACTCGCATTCCTCTTATACGACATCTTCTTCATAAGTTTGTTACTTCGTAATAGTCTGCAATGTAATGTCATTATAGCTTCGTTATGAAAGGGCAATCTACCCGATCGAAGGAGATATTATGGATAAGGTTATCTTGATGACATCAAAAATGACATCAAATCAAAAAGATGACATCAAAAAAAAACCCAAATTAAATTTTATTTAAAGTATAACTAATTTTAATAAATTTAAAAAGGTATACATACCTAAAACTACTAAGCCTTACTAAAAATAATAATCAAAACTATATTAGAGCCAACCTATAATTTTGATAATAACTTTTACTACGCAGTTTATTTAATTAAATTCTAATAATAGACTATTTTTCTAGAGTTGCTCGTTGGCATATTGGATAAGCGCCGCGGCCCACGATCGTAGTCGTTAAGCAACTTTCGCAAGGGTCGGTCACGGGATGGGTGACCAAAAAATTATTATCTCGAGCTACTCCGTGCTTCGGAAGACACATTAAGCCGTTGGTCCCGGCTGCATTTGCAGTCGTTAATACCCTCCAATCCGCATTGGGCCAGCGTGGAGGGTCATGGTCCATCCTCCTTAATCATCCATAAGGAAGGCCTGAGCCCCTGCTGTGGGGACGTAAAAGGGCTGGTGATGATGATGCATAGTCTATTTGTTTCTTTGTCTCTCTCTTTTTACGTGCGTAAAGAGAAAATAATTATCTTAATAGTTGGTTATCCAACTTTATTTAACTTAAATTTTCTCTTACCAAATCTGAAGGAGTTGATATAATTATAATTTCAAATTACGAGTATAATATTATTTTAATAACAAATGAATTTCTTCCAAGCTCGCAAGTTTTTCAGGGTCACTAGTAACACATAACGAAGTTAACAAAGTCGCTTATATAATTTTAATTAATTCCTCCCAACTATAAGTTACTATATACAAGCGATTCGCGTCACTTCTGTTACGTAGCTAATTTCTGACGATGGTGATATAAGGTGAGATATGCTTGCTCACATATTCAATTGAAGGTTTCTATATAATTATAGTAAGTGCTGGCAGCAATGACTAGTTTTCGAGATAGATCTTGTTACACGACTCTAAATTGTATGAATTAGAGCCATTCTTTCTGCCCTCGAGCTAAAATTCAGAAAATTTCGAACCGTTCTTGTAATATTGTTAAAATCAGATCTTTAAAGATTATATGTGAAAAATGCGTTACTTTGAAGTACAATTCATCATCATCATCATCATTTCAGCCGAGAGACGCCCACTGCTGGGCATAGGCCTCCCCCAAAGATCTCCAAAATGATCGGTCCTGCGCTTCCCGCATCCAGCGGCTTCCCGCGACCTTCACCAGATCGTCGGTCCACCTTGTGGGGGGCCTGCCAACACTGCGTCTCCCGGTACGCGGTCGCCACTCCAGGACCTTACCGCCCCAACGGCCGTCAGTCCTGCGAGCGATGTGCCCTGCCCACTGCCACTTGAGGTTTGCAATTCTGTGGGCTATGTCGGTGACTTTAGTTCTTCTGCGGATCTCATCATTTCTAATTCGATCTCGCAAAGAAACCCCGAGCATAGCCCTTTCCATTGCCCTCTGAGCGACCTTGAGCTTCCTTATGAGGCCCATCGTAAGCGGCCACGTCTCAGCACCGTAAGTCATCACTGGCAACACGCACGAATTAAAGACTTTTGTCTTGAGACACTGCGGTAGATGTTCCGAGAATACAATTAGCATTGCGAAAATAGACGAAATATTGTTTCCTAAATTTTCAGAGTAATAAAATAAGCCTTCAGTTGTCATCTTAATTTATACGGGTAGTATACATGAGCAGACATGCCGTTACATGCCGTTCCTTCCTCACAGCTTTTTCTGGAATATTTTTCCATTTATATTTCTCTTCATCCTTCCTTTTTATATTTTCTGGAATTATTGGTTTCAAGTCAACGCTATCAGGGAAAGAGATCCTACTCCCTTAATCGAATACTACACACTGTTTCACAATCCAAAGGTATAGTAAAAAATATAGTAAAATTTCATATAACTAAAACGTTCACTGGAATAGTAGAATAGTCACGACGTTTCTCTGTTATCCATTTAGACACTAAATTTTTATTGGCAGAAGGATTGTTCAGCGCAGATTTATTTAATTTGCATAAATTTTATTATTTTCAATCTAATGAATGTTTAATGATTATACAAAAATTTTTAGACGAAAATAGTTCATTGGATTGATAATTATATCGTCGCATTACTCGTTTATTTAATTTAATCAGTTTTGATTCAGTGATCATCTTCAAGTATATTCTACCTTTCGCTTATTTTACTTGATGAACCAAAACTGTTCTTCTGTTAATTCGGAAAAATATAAAATATTTGCACTATCAATTTCTCAATAGTGATTGGTTATTTAACTGACGGTATTCCGCAAACTAGCAATGTTGGCTTGCAATTAGTGTTATGCTGAAAAATTAACTATTAGATAATAAAGGAGATTTAAGCCAGATTATTTAGCTTGACGCACTAACGCATCATTATTTGAGTGTGCAAAGTTATGTTTTATTTTAAACTAGCTGTTACCTGCTACGCATGCGTGAAATATAGCATATGTCAATCAGGTATGATATATCTTTACGTATGTGAAAGAATTTTTAAATACGGCAAGTAGTTTCAGAGGAGTATACAAACAAACAACCAAATTTTTTCTCTATCTTCCTCTAATACTAGTCATAAATATTATTCTTTTGTTTTGATATTACTCACCAATGAAAAAGCACGCATTTTCCATCAGACATTCACTGCTTATTAAGAAGACCTATGAGGAACCCAATAAAAGACATTACATTACAAGCTTTATCTAACTAGTTCATACAAATTTGAGAACAGAAGAAGGATAATAGCAACTTAACACTAGAAGCGCCACTATGCCATTTTTGACCCATACGCAAGTTTGATTGTATGTAACTTTTTAAAATGTTAATTTATGTCGATAAAAATTTTTGACTTTTAATAATTTTATACATTTGTATAATTTAAAATATTTTTAATTTTATATCTGTATCACTTTTGGAAAAAATACGCTTTACCTAGAACTGCCGCTGGGTCAATTTTTTCTCATCTTTATATAAAAGAATAATTAGACATACAATCATTGCTCCGAGAAGATACAGGGGTAGTGGGACAATGCATGTGCGAACAAACAATTGAACGTTGTTTTGTTTAACAGTCAGTTGACTACATTATTACGTTGACTATGGCTGTACGTCTAGAGCATACGTTACTGATTTTCTAAGTATGCTTTTCACATATATAAGTGTATCTAGTCAAGGTCATAAAACAATGAAACCGCACGAAACTGTGTCTTTTTTCTCATGCGACGAATTTGAAGATACTTAGATTCAAATGTAATAAGGTAACTTTATTGTTTAAATCTTCGTGAACTCATACTGTGCGATATTTGTAGTTGTATGTATGTTCAATATACATAGTTATATGACAATATGTTTAATGTCTATTTCTCTTTTTTATATCAGGAGCAACGACTTTGATCGTCAATAAAGCATAAAATCAAAAGCGCAGTCAAAGACAAATACGAATCGGTGGTGTTCGAGCCGGCCTTGGCCATAGACTGCAACATTCAAAAGGTAGTTGATTTGTTACTTTTATGTTTGTTAAGCAATAAGAATTCCATTATTAAACGTTTTCAGAATTTTAACGAACGAATTTTTTATTAAAAACTTTCATGTCTTATATACAAACGATCATTATAATAAATAGAATGGGACAAAAATGGCACGACAGTGGTTCAAAGGGGGTCTTGATATTTGGCGCTTCTAGTGTTAATCGTTACTTGAAAATAGTTTTAATATAGGTTCGAAGTCCATTATTTGATCGATTATCCCGTGTTGGCAACTAGTTATTACGTCGATGAAAATCAATTTTGTGCCCTAATCAATTTTGAAGTATTTTTATATTAACCTTCAATCAACAACGACGAGATGTGTCTGAGAATGTGCAAGTTTATAATTTTAATTTATTTGTGTGTTATCTTAAACAGAAGTTATTATAAGCAAATACATATATGAACGATTTCAAAACATTTTAACTGTAATTGAGTTTTGTGCATAAGCTCGATAAAGCTGAGGAAATATAGGACCTTCTGTTATATTCTCGTTTGTAGACGTAATGACGCCGCGCCATGTGTTACAAGCCAAATTGCTATCGATTAAACCCCAGGGGTATAACACTAGTTTTATTTATTTCCCTCTTTGCTAAACACGTTGAGATTCTAAATTCACAACATACGTGCCATTAATGCTCGAGTAAAAGAATGGAACTCCCTAAACTAATACGAAAGGAAAGTAATAAAAAAATACATATCGCAAAAATTTAACCTAAGTTTCTCCTGTGATTCCTTTGAAATGGTTTTACTGTACATCAAGGCCTATATGAATCGTGAAGAACGCTTTTCGACATTCCAGTCCACTATCACACACATCAAAAACACTTTGTGCCATCAATGACAATGCTGGGTGAGTGACATGCCACTTTTCTCGGGTATACAAATGTTTTACTGCATTGCATTTTCGTTTTTCAAAAGGTGAGTAAATAATAATTCAATGTTGCGTGTTAAAAGTGTTATAAATATTTTTGATGACGATTTTATATTAACACATACTATAAGTAGTTTAGTACTTTTATTGTTTCAATATCGAGTTTCCGTTCAGATGACGCCTGCAAATGACTCGAAGCATTGAAAAAAATATGTTAAAAGTTTACAAATTAAGTACACATTCTAAAAACGTTAAATATATTAATATAACTTATTATTACAAAAAAAAAAAAAGGCGTTATCTACATTCCGAGACAAATCAAATTTTGAAGTGCTATTTTAAAAAAAACAGCGTCAAACACGACATTGAGCAGAGTGCTATCACAACATAGAAAATCAAACAAAACCGACTTCAAAAGTATGAAGGTTTAATTTCATTCAACCTCTTTGCTGTAACAGTGCTGATAACTACGGGTGAGCTGTATTAAAATAATATAATATATTCGGAAAACATAGTAAAAACAAGGATAACACAAATTAATATTTAAATTATACAACAAATCAGATCACGAACGTGAAGACACACAAGAATTTGACAGACCACCAAAAACTAAAAAACGTCAATCATATTCAAAATATATACAAAGCTTTATAAAAAAGGTGAGATGACCAGCCAGTTGCTAACAAGTGCTGTGGTCGACGCTGAGTCGATATAATAACAACGCTGATTGGTGATGCTACAACATAAAAAAACCAAACGCAAGAAATCTTTTTTTAGACATAACTTGTTTATAAATAACTAAAAGTTAAACATAATTGGAATAATTGTTTTTTTTTTTTATAAAGAAATGCGTGTTACATTAAAGAATACATTTGGCATATTACGCATTCATTTTTTTAGGGTTGAATCAGTTGAAATTTTCAAGGATGATGTATTTCTGTTTCCAATTCAACAACAAATACTAAAACAAGAATAAAATGAATTCTTCCATACAACAAACGTGATTTTTTTTGCTTTTCTTATCGTAATAAAAGCACTAAAGTACCCGTCAAGATGAATCATATGATCCCAAACGCGATGGGGTTGTGTCATCTAATTGCTTCCATTTCCATCATCAGATCCTCAAATAAAAGGCCTCTCTTTCATTTGATACCCATATTCGGCGGGTTGTACAAAAATGCTACCTTAGATTTGAATTTTTTCATGGTGTTATTGTATTCTACAAGTTAAGCTTTTGTACGCCGCCATTTTGTCACTGCGACCGGATTTGAGATTAATAATAATCAAAAAGAATACTGTAGCGTTACCATGAGTTTACAATGACCGTACTCGCTAGCGACTGCGTAAATGATTTGTATGGAAAACTGTACAGCGCTCCTAGCGGTCACTTGAGAAACTAAAGATTGCTAGTATGAGTCCTATAGTAAATTTACCTATCGAAAGCCAATCGCTAGCGACTAACGTTTTTTACGTTTTGTAGCTTATCCCATAGAATATCTGTACCATGAGTTACAAATTTGACAAACGTCATCGAGAAATACCGTAGCGACTGTAGTTAACTCTCTCACTTGCAAAACGTAGCGTGAAAACTTATTACTCTTGTAAGAGTATTGTTTCATAGATTATTTTCAGTTATTATTGACCCAAATAATGTCAACTAGGCATTATCTTGCGTGGAATATGTTGTCATAAGCTGCATATGAAGACAAACCACGAGAATAGAAAAAATTTGAAGCGGATATGAGAAATATCGGCAAAAATATCTAGCTCGGTGGCGTAGAGGATAAGCGCCGCGGCCCGCGATCGTTGTTGTTAAGCAACTTTCGTAAGGGTCGGTCACGGGATGGGTAACCAAAAAATTATTATCTCGAGCTACTTCGTGCTTCGGAAGGCACTGACGTAAGAGGGCTGGTGGTGTTGTATGAGAAATATTAGTGAGAAAAATTTTATCAAATAATATAGGCTTAATAAGGAGTGTTTTGGTTAACTAAGGTCACCATTTCTGTTAAAACATTAAAAAGGGATACGTGATACGGATAACAACAAAAATAAATAAATGAATGTAACGGGGTTAGATCTGATAGCATTGGATTAGGTTGTATATTCTTACTATATTTCAAAAATTTCATAAACTGCGTCTATTTGAAAAGTTTTATGTTTGATAAATTACAAAAAATAATATATTATTAAAGTCCCGCTAAAATTTACCTTAATCGAACAAAGAGCACTCAGCATTCCTTAACTTTATCTGAACACTTAAACAAATATTTCATCTAAAAAAAACTGGAGGGCTACATTTTACTGTACAAAGTATGTATTGAAGTACATTCCTTGCCATATATTCAACCAATAACTGTATTTATCATACACTAGTCCGCATTTAATGTTTAGGTATTATGCACAATTTACCAAAACAACCGCCAGTCAAGAAACAGAAACACTTAATGATCTGTCTCAACACGGAAATAACCGAATAAATTCAATAATCAGTTACACTTCGCGTTATGAGAATGATCAATGACGCTTAAAATAAGTAGGGTTTTATCTACTTTTTAAATTTGAAGATCTAAATAGTCGGTTTTTAGCCCAAAGTCATCGTTTCTCACTCTATTCAGCATAATTAGAACGAGACAGTTTCATTTGGAGTGAAGTTAGGCGCAATACACTGTCACGTAACAAAAACTATTCGAATGTTCGAGTTAACGTTAGCGAGTATAGTAAATGTAAATGTGACTCATGGTACAACTTCTATCGAATACTATTCGAAGTGCGTTTATTCGCTATCGACTGCGGTAACGTAATGAGAATTTTCGATAGCAACTCATGGTAGCGCTACTGGGTAACAACAAGTTGATGAACTTTAGCTTGCAACAGACAAACATCGGTACAGTTGAAATTAAATAAAAGCTTATAATAACAACAAATATAACTTGTTGTTAATAAACATGTTTATTCTCTTAAAAGTTTTCAAATGTGTATCGGCTTAGTACATAGATTCCCAATTTATTTTAATTTAACAATATATGCAATTATGATACATAGCCAAATCACTTTAAAAATCCTACCCTAGTTTTTTCCATTGAAAATATGTGGTTAGTAAATAAATAAACTTTATACTATTTGTAATACACAATAAATTTACTGCTCTTAAAATTAACAGTTCAAAACGACATTACTGATACAGAATTTGTAATTTAGAACAATAATTAGAGATTAATTTGGCATTAAACCATAATGGACGTTTGTGCTGGATATATAAGGATTGTACATAGATCTTAAAAGTTACACCATGTGTTTTAACCAATTCGCCACTAAAATAAGTTTTAGTTTTGTTCAGTGATAATATTTCACTTTATCCTTTACAAAATAACTCACCTTTAATCATTCATTCTTATAATTGTATCAATATATATTTATACACAACCTCCTGTTAAAAATACGATATTTCTGTGGTTCATGTGTCTTTTTGATGGGATCCATTAAAAAAGTATATTACAGCGGATCAGTATGGCACCCAAGCTCGACACTAAAATGTTTTACACCCCTCAACAGATAAAAAAATAAGTGACCGATCAATCATCATCTATTTTAGTATCCTCCGAGGTAGAATTTTCAAATTTAAATTGAACCCACACGAAGGTCGTAGGTATATCCTTTTAGAAATCAGTCAAGTCGGTAAAAAAAAAATATACGCTTGTGACAGGATGTTTACAGCATTATTTTTTTTGTTTATATACTATTTTATGTCTGTCAAACGTACTATTAGTTTACAATCTGCATCGCTACATAAAAGAAAAACTAACTTAATAATTTTAGATTAGATTAGGTTATAATAATTCCTGTAGGGTACAATAGTCCCAACTAAATGGAGCATGGCGAATTTTGGTTTGGTTCAAAAACGCAGTCTAACCCTACTAATGCTGACTTTAACTCCAACTAAGATGGCGGATAGTGTGAATGTTTATTTACGAAGCGATGCTAACTCCAAACGAAGGTAAGATAAAAATTAAAATCACGCTTTTATAAGACTAAATTTTAATCATACTTCTGGTTGTAGATCTACGCAAATAATTATTCACCATGCGCCATATTAGATTGAACTTGCTGAAGTAAACTAACATTGACATTTACAATTTTTGTCTTTGCATCACACATCAACACATCGCTTTTAAAAAAACTAAATTTTTTGTTGTTTTAATCTAATAAACATGAAGATTGATCAAAAATTCACGAAGGCATCAACAACTGGCATCATAAATGGTATTCACGCTATCGTCATATAAATTTTTATCACAAAAATTTATATTTCATACAATGAACCAGTGTTGCAATGCGACAAACTGCTGTGACACGCGTTAAAAACCGCCATTATTTCAAATTTATGTTTATAACACACTTGGGAACGTAACTCTTATTAAAGTTCCTAACTACATTTTTAACAGGGTTAAACTATTTTGCCATTACCATATGAAAATACCACAGAAATATTAAATTTGAGGAGCTCAATGGCGCAGTGATTAGCGTGTTTAGTCTACGATGCAGCCGGCCATAGGATGAGAGCTCAAAAATGTATTATCTTTAGTTCTCCGTGCCGCATCTGCAGTCGTTAAGTACTACAATTTGTACTGGGTTCTCTTGGTGGGACATGCATGGCCCATTCTCCCGATTCGATTCGATTCCATTCGATTCCATCCATTAATAAGTTCTGGGCCCAAGCAGTGGCGACAATTTATTGGCATTTATTTATATTTGTTATCCGCAATTTTAGCGATGTAGTCTGTCATTAGATAAAATAGCCTCATTCCAACAGCTCAAATATTTCCTACAAAATAAAATCGTCCATAACGACAATTCATCAGAGAAACAGAAAAAAGCTTTCTTATTTATGCTCGTTAGCACTTATACTTGTGTCACCGTTTTAATATTCCTTGAAAACTTGAAAGGAATAAACGTAGGATGCGTCAGCTCCTTATCGCTTTGCACCAGTCATAAAAATCAACAAGCATTTTTTTTTTGAAAAGGAAAAATATTAACAGAATAATAAATAAATAAATAAGTACAGTGGTTAACATCACGTACACCTTCAAGTTATTGAAATCTGAAACAACAAAAATGTGATAAAAAATCTTCCAACCATTACTACGTACTTAATCATTACTACGGTCTAGGGAATCTCTCAGAGAAATATTTAAAGAAATAAATATTTCGACTGTTGCCTCTCAATACATCTATGAAAATATAAATAAAAGTAGTGTTCATAATCTTAACACAAGAAATAAAAATAAACTTGCCGTTCCAAGCTTCAGACTTCAGAAAACCAGAGGGTCATTTCTTGGCATTGCTATGTTCAATAAAGTTCCACAAAATGTAATTGATCTACCCATAAATAAGTATAAAATTCATGTAAAGAACATACTAAGTTGATGATTATTTTAAGGACCGCAATGAATTAATAGCCTTCGCTTTGTTCTATAACGACTAATTATATGTACAAACTATGACCTACAGACTTTGAAAGTTGTGTTTATTGTTGTGATAATACATATTATTTTTGTAATGATATGATTTTGTAAATGTCATTACTTATAAAGATAAAGAGCTGGTAAGTTTCTTTCGCTTGTTAGGTAGTGGTAGGGGAAAAAAAATTTTTGGACGATTCAAAAGTGCTTGTAACAAGCTTACTTGAATAAAGATATTTTCATTTTCATTTCATTTCACTGACAGGTAAAGAGCTCAAAAAGAGGCTTGAAATTGCGCAAAGAAATAGATAAACACTTAACAGATTTAGTATGACACTATTAAAAATTCATATTCTAATTACACGCTTAGTACTCAAATCGAAATCACATCTTGTACACATGTTGAATTAAGATTCTATTAATTCTACGTCGAATTGATTACAGGTATTTTACTGCAACAGTGTATTGTCATTACACTTCAGTTGAACACTGGACTGTTTGAAAAATGATATATTTATTAGTTATAAGCTTTTTTATCGTAAGTATCAATTACTATTTGATACATAAGCAGTGGCGTAACAACAGCACAACTGGTAAAATACCACAAACCGTCAACTGAAGGAGACCCCCTTAGTTAGGAAGGGCCGTGACGTAAAAGGTATTATTATTCTATGACTGTGAAAATTGACACATTTAAATTATTACGAGCCTTAAACAGTACAGTAAAACCAGTGCATAATGTTTATGGCGCTGGATTATGACAAAAATGGGATTTTAATCAAAATCTTTTAATCATGAAGATCCTAAGGTTGAAATTATTGTAATTTTATTTTTGTAACACTATCAAAATCCATCCAGTCATTTATGGAAAAAAACTTGTACATAGTAAAAATATTTCCATCAAATAATAGTTTGATTGAGGATGAGGGAAGCGGGAACTCAAGCAAAGTGAGGGCGAATGACAGTTACAATTATTAATAGAAATATTACATTTCTGGGTAAACACATTTGTATGTTCAATAAAGTTCCACAAAATGTAATTGCAACCTACACGTAAATAAATTTAAAATTTATGTAAAGAACATACTTATGAGTAAAAGTAAAGTTGATGATTTATTTTAAGGACCGCTATGCATGTTATTAATAGCCTTCGCTTTGTTCTATAACGACTAATTATATGTACCAACCTATGTCCTACATAGAGACTGACAATTGTATTTATTATTCTTATAATACTATTATGGTAATGACATGATTTATGTAAATGTCATTACTTATGATAAAGAGCTTGTAAGTTTCTTTCGCTTGTCTTCTTGTGATCTAAAGAATGTCCTGGTAGGGAAAAATATATTTTTTGACGATTCAAAAGTGCTTGAAATAGGTTTACTTGAATAAAGACATTTTCATTTCATTCACAGTCGATAGCGTTGCGAACTATTTATCAAAAACCAAACAAGTTTAGGTAAATTCTAGAATTTTATTCACAATCCACAACTACCCAATGTTTTTTACATGAAATTTAAGAAATTCTCGGTTTTCTATTATAGTTGACGCATGAAAATAACTTTTTTTTTAAATTGTGTGACTCTTCATTTTCAATTTCTCTGTCAAAAACGCTCAATCAAAGATCGGAACAATTAATGAAATAGCCTAATATTGTATTATGGTTGACGCATGAAAATAATATTTTTTTTAATTGTGTGACTCTTCATTTTAAATTTCTCTGTCAAAAGCGCTCAATCAAAGATCGGAACAATTAATGAAATAGCCTAATATTGTATTAATTAAATTTACAGAACTATCATAATGCTTTCGGATACGAGCAGCCTAGTTTTAGATCAAGTAAGAGCTTGTTTATTAAAATATTACAAATATATTTTATATATTTCTTTTATATTCCTGAAAAGTATTCATTAAAATGCAAAAATTTTGTATTATTTCAATTTTTACTAAAGGTTGGAGCGAAGATGGAAAGCCGATTCTTAGAATGGGACCAGAACTTGTTGATGATTCACGTACGTATTTCAAAGGATTATATAACACGTGATCCTTGATAATAGGTAGTTTAAAAACATTTTAAAGTGAAAATATCCTGTATATACCTACCTGCCCACATAGCTGCGGAGTCACAGTAAAAGTTTTTTAAACTAGACCTTGGGTAGAACCGCCTAACTCTAACCATAGGATACGAATTCTTTGGCCCTGGTTCTGGGCGCTCGGTCCGGCCGCCATACACACACACCGCTTTGGTGTGTGTGACGGCCGGTCCGGGTGGCACCATTACTGGGGCCGCGCAGAGATGAGCGACGGAGCCGGTTGACGAGTCCTGATAGCGCCCTTTTCAGGGCTGTGGTCGAGCCGCGCTGGTGGTATGCAGAATCCATTTCCCAGCGTCAAATAAATTGGATACTCTCACCGAATATTAAGACGATATTTCGTTTTATTTTACTACTTTGACATGCCTTTCATTCCCTAAATCATGATTCTTTATAATTCGTTTGTCGTTGTTAAAGTACATGTCAATGTAGTAACATGAAATGAAATATCGCTATGCATTGTGTAGTAATGTAGGTAATCTGATAATTATTAATATTGTATATAATAAGGTAGGACCTGTGTACCACATTCATTCGCAATATACAAGCCACCGTGAATACTTGTTTTAATCAACTATATCCCAAATAGTTTATTGGCGACGAGGATAAAAGTGAAAAATGTCATTCGGAAAGGTCACTGACTTCAACATCAATTCCGGGAATTGGACGTTATATGTGGAGAGACTGGAAATGTATTTTAAAGTCAATAGGGTAGAAAATAATTTATGGCTGCCAACTTTAATCACAGCGATCGGAGATGAGAGCTACGAACTGTTGAGTAGTTTGGCGAGCCCTAAGAAACCAGCGGAGTTGACATACGAGGCGGCGGTCACCTTAATGCGGCAGCATCTCCAACCTCAACCCTCGTTAATGGCGGAACGGTACCGGTTTCGGCAAAGAAGGCAGCGGAGTGATGAAACAGTAGCGCAATACGTCACTGAGCTAAAAAAGTTATCAAGAAATTGTGACTTCGGCAGTGTATTAGAGGACAATCTGCGTGATCAGCTGGTTTGTGGGCTTCGAAGTGACGTCATACGGCAACGGTTATTCGCGGAAGACAGTTTGAAATATAACGGCGCGATAAAGTTGGCGGTTGCACTGGAAGCAGCGGAACGGGATGCGGCAACAGTGGAGGGTTCCACAGCGGCAGCTAACGAGGTATCTTCGGGACTGCACACAGTAGCGGCGAGAAATGACCGGGTGGAACGCCCGCGTTGGCGGACTTCAAACGGGCAAGCGGGGGTCAGGCGTTGTACGGCGTGTGGAGTGAACGGACATAATAACGAGGCGTGTCGTTACCAAAAATTTGTGTGCAGCAAATGCAAGAAGATGGGACATCTGCGTCGGGTCTGTCCACGAGTGGTGAAGAAGGGGGAAAGAGAAAGAAGGCGAATGAATTTGATGGAAGCCTCTAGAGGGACGGACGAAGATGAAGACTCGAATCCCGAAGAAATTGAGGAACAGTTACACCAACTGAGCTTAAATAGTTATAAGCCGGTAAGCTTAAAAATTCTTATCGATGATAGGTGGGTTAACATGGAGGTAGATACCGGTTCAGCAGTGTCATGTATTAGCAAAAAGACTTATGAGAGATATTTAAAATCTAGATTGTTGGAAAATAACAATATAATTTTTAAATTTTATAATGGTAGCTGTGTAAAACCGTTAGGAGTTATCAAACCAACTGTTTGTTATAATGGGAAATGTAAGAATTTGGAATTGTTTATTATTGATGGAGGGACTACTTCGTTGTTAGGTAGACAATGGTTATCTGAGTTAGGTATAGAAATTCCACAGTTTCGTAATTATAGTAAAATAAACAAGTTGAATAAGGGAGGGTATAAAGAAGTTACTCAACCTTATATTGATGATGTAAAAATGTTAATTGACAGGCATAAGGAGTTGTTCAGTGGTGGACTGGGGCGTTTTACCGGAGGCCGGGCGCAGTTGCGATTGAAGGAGGGGGCCATGCCGGTATTTTGTCGTGCGCGGCCCTTGCCCTATGCATTGAAGCCTCAGGTAGATGCGGAGTTGGATTCTATGTTGCGGGATGGTGTGATTGAACCGGTAGATACATCAGAGTGGGCAACCCCGTTGGTACCGGTACGTAAAGCGGACGGAGGGTTGCGCATTTGTGCTGATTATAAAATTACGTTGAATCCTGTCTTACTGGTCGATAGGTATCCGTTACCGAGAATAGACGATTTACTAGTTAATTTGAACGGGGCACAACTATTTTCGAAAATTGATTTATCTCAGGCCTACAACCAGATTGAACTCGATGAGTCCAAGGAATACACGGTAATCAACACACATAGAGGTCTATTTAAATATAATAGATTAGTATTTGGTCTCGCTTCAAGTCCAGGTATATTCCAACGTATTATGTCGAATCTTTTCAAGGACATTCCGGGGGTAGAAGTATTTCTCGATGACGTTATCGTAGGTACTAAGGGAGGACGGTCAGAGCATTTAATTATTCTCGAAAAAGTACTAAATAGATTGGAAAGTCAAGGCATGAAGTTAAAGAAAAATAAATGTTCATTTTTAGTGGACGAAGTTAAATATTTGGGATACTTAATTTCAAAAGACGGAATTAAAGTGGATAAGGACAAAGTAGCAGCTATTCTGAACATTCCAAGGCCCGTGGAGGTATCACAGTTAAGGTCGTTTCTCGGTTTGGTAAATTTTTATGCAAAGTTTGTTAAAAATATAAGTTTTATACTGTCTCCTTTGTATGAGTTACTTAAAAAGAATAAAGTTTGGAACTGGACCCGGGAATGCGAACAGGCTTTTCGTAGTATTAAAAAGGTTTTAACTAGCGCAGAGGTGTTGTCTCATTATGATGTTAGCAAACCAGTTACGTTGACGTGCGACGCGAGTGCGAAAGGCATAGGCGGCGTGTTGACACAGTGCACGGAAACGGGCGATGAGGAGCGGCCGGTTGTGTATGTATCGCGCGCGCTCACAGATGCGGAAAAACATTATTCTCAAATTGATCGCGAAGCGCTCGCTATAGTTTTCTGCTTGCAAAAGTTACATCAATATTTATATGGTAGACGTTTTACGCTCAGGACGGACCATAAACCGTTAGTGAGCATTTTTGGACCCAAGTATGGCATTCCGGCGATGGCCGCGAGTCGTATGCAGCGTTGGGCAATTATACTATCGGCATATACCTATGATATCGAGTACATAAATACTAAGGAGAATGGCGCGGATGGTTTATCGCGGCTACCGGTGGCGAGTGGAGGGACGGGGGACTCATCGTCACTCGACCTGCCCGAACAGACTTATTTACATTTCGCGCAGAACGCATTATTATTAAATTATAATAAGGTTAAACATCAAACTTCTCGAGACCCATTATTAGGAAGAGTTTTACTATACATTAGGGATGGATGGCCGGATCATAATGACATTAGGGAATTACAACCTTATTTTAACCGGAAAAAAGAGTTATATGAAGAATTAGGGTCCATAATGTGGGGGCATAGGGTTGTTATTCCGGAACAATGTAGAACTCGAGTGCTAGATGATTTACATGAATCTCATATGGGTATTAGTAAAACAAAAGCAATCGCCCGGAGCTATGTGTGGTGGGCCGGCATAGACGAAGATGTGGAAAAATTGTGTCGTAGTTGTGAAGTGTGTGCGGCGGAGGCAGACGCTCCGGAGCGCCACGCTGTGGTTCCGTGGCCGTGGCCGAACCGCCCATGGTCCCGAGTTCATTTAGATTTTTTGGGGCCCTTTTATAATACAATTTATCTAGTAATTATTGATGCTAGAACCAAATGGATTGAGGTTTATCCGGTACCCAGTACTGCGGCTCGATATACGATAAACAAATTACAAGAAATATTTGCAAGATGGGGATTACCGCGACAATTAGTATCAGATAACGGTCCACCGTTTTCAAGTAGCGACTTTTTAGAGTTTACTTCAAGTTTAGGTATCGAACATTTGTTTTCAGCTCCTTATCACCCGGCTTCTAACGGAGCTGCAGAAAATGCGGTTCGTACAATAAAACGAGTGATTCGTAAGGCCATTAGGAAAAAGGAAGATGTACAAAAATTTTTAAATACTTTTTTATTGCATTATCGAAACACAGAACATTGCACTACAGGCGAAAGTCCAGCCAGCCTTATGTTAGGTAGAAGCTTAAGAACCAAATTAGATTTATTAAGGCCAGACCGTCAGAGGACAGTAGAGGTAGCTTAGTATCGACAGAGGAAGTTAGGCACTGAAGGGGATCGTTGCTTGCAACCTGGGGAAGAAGTATGGATACGTCAATATCAAGGGGGTACTAAGTGGACACCAGGGTTGGTAATGGAAAAGTTAGGGTCTACTGACTATAAAACTCTTGACAAAGCTGGAAAGACAACGCATAGGCATATTGACCAGTTAAGACGGCGTTCAGTACGTGGTTCTTTAATAGCACCGTCATCTCCCGGAGAAGACGTTTTGCCAACTTCTAACGACGTTCAGGTGGAACAACCAAAAGATGAAGGAGTCACACTGGTAGGGGGTAATGAATCCAACTCTGATCTACTAGTGGAGGGTGAACCAGAGCAGTCTCCTCCACAGACTATGGTCACTAAGGAGACTGAACAAAGGATGGAGACCTCAAGTCCACCTTTCACAGCAGTCGCAACTGCTTCGCCCTGCTTAAGCCCTCAACCTCCACAAAAGTTAATACGTAAATGTCGTTTGAATAATCCTCCTCGTTATAAGTAAATGTTTAACGCTTTATCTATTATTGTTATTTGTATAATTTGTTATTTTTGGTTTTATCAGAACATGTTCTTATTGTTGGTATAAGCTGTAAAACTATATTGTTTGCAACAGATGGATCTATGTGTTTAGAGGGGAGGATTGTAGTAATGTAGGTAATTTGATAATTATTAATATTGTATATAATAAGGTAGGACCTGTGTACCACATTCATTCGCAATATACAAGCCACCGTGAATACTTGTTTTAATCAACTATATCCCAAATAGTTTACATTGCTAAGATGTCGTATCCTATAGCTAGAATTATTACTTGAGAATTAGGCAAACTCACCCCTACAACGCTACTTAACGGCAGAACGGGAGAGGTAACTTCGTAAATAATGTAGGAAATGATAAATAGTTTATTTGAAATAAAGGAAAAATCTGAATAGGAATACATATATAGAAATATACCTATGTAAAATATATATCTATAATTTCTAAGATGTTACGTATCAAAAATAGAAAGAAAAAGGTAGAGGAATCAGTAATGGAAATTTACTAAATATTTACCATATCGACTTTAACTCTGCCAAACTTTTATACGCCGTCCGCGCCATTTTCATAAAAAGTGGCCCAAAGTTTTTACTTAGCGTATTTCGAATTGGGAACATTTGGAAATCTGTAGTACTATCTACATATGTAATGAAACTGGTGGCATTTCAATAAGAACCTCTCATATGTCGATATGCCAATACAAAATACAACAGCATACAGCTACAATGTTATAATAAATATCGTTGTAGATGTATCATAATATCTGAGCTAATACATAAGATTAAAAGTGGAATGGTTCATTTATAGAAAGCGATCAAAAACAAGAAACAGATGTGGATTGGTTGAAGAATTTAAAGAAGAATGTAGTGGATTTAGTAAAAACTAAAGGTTTAGACAAAGCAAGCCCTCAAATAAGAAAATTGGTTGACGGTAAGCCTGTCACTCAATGACATTTTATTATTTATTATTCACGTCATACCAGTATATTATTGCGTATTATACCAGTTAATTTTATGGTGGTAGCGTAACAAAATAATACAACCACAAAAGGCAAAAAAGGAAGATATCAAAAATCTTCAGCGAAGAATCTTCAGCATACCTGTTGTTAATAACGAGATAAACATACTTAAATTGACTTGTTTAGTTTTACGTGTCAACTGCTGTATCTTCATAGAAACATAATGCATGAAAAAACGGCCTCGTTTATATTTTATTATTTTTATTTAAAAAAAAGAGTCTTACAATCCTTACGCATTAGATGATACTCGTAGCTTTCTTGCATTTCTCATTTTCAATGTGTCATTTGTGCATTGTTTAATAGCGTATAAAGGCATTTTTTTCTAAAACTTTTCATAGAAAATTACAATTGAATATGACATAAGCCACAACGCTTGCTAAAACGTGACCAAAGTGAAATCAAAGAGTAAAATATATATAAGGGAAAAAGAGTGCCCACTCTCCAATTTTTTTGTCATACTGTGTGAGAACGAGTGAAACTCGCCTTGCTTTTTTGTTGTCATATGAAGGGTGTAGGATATTTAGTAACACATAAGAGGACTATTATAATTGCATGCTGTAGTCAGTATCCCAGATCCGGGGAGTCACTGCAAGCTGTAAATAACCAACTTGTGGATCAAATAAAATATGCATGCAAATGAAATCAACACTATCCTTTCTTTGCATGTGAAATTAACTATAATTCACTGAATATAGTGTTAACGTAATTAAAAATTTATTGCTTAAACACATTCCCGCCGCGCCGAATACGTTTATTTGGGCATGATTAAATTAATAACTATTGAGACGATTTTTAAACGGTTTAAAGCAACAGAAAATGTAAATCAAAAATATCTTGAGGTTTATAATTCACTCAGTTTTTATGGTATTTAGTTGAAGTAATAGCTCACTATGTTCAAAACACCGCCACGCTTATTTAGGATTCTGTATTCAAATTATAAAAACGAAACCTTATTACGAAGACTCCGCTGTCATAGATAGACAGAAAATTTCTTACAGACGGTATATTTCTTTTGCCGCTATAACAATAGATAATAAAAACAGAATAAAATTAATATATAAGAGGGGACCATAGAACAAACGTGTTTTTTGTGTTTTAACATAAGCGAGCTGCGTTATTACACCGTCTTGGTTGTTGACAAAAATTGTGAATATCTGGGGCTCTTCTACAGTCAAAATATATGAGTCCGAAGATTACTCAACCACAATGGCATATCCAGTAAACTACTCCTGTTCTTTTTTCGCATCAGACTCGACTGCGAGACATGAAATCTACTTTTGAAGCCTTGAACGATCGTTAGTTATCTATAGTATGATTATATTTATAACAATAGTGTCAAATTAAATTATATTAATATTTCAGACACTGAATTGAAACAAAACGTTTTATTACGTGTAGAAGGTAGGTTTTAGTTTATTTTTTATAAGGATCGGGATCAAATGAATATGTGTTATGGAAAGGTGAAATCAGAAGCTTTAAATATTAGTAGCTATGTATGAAAACGGAAGTAAAAATAATAAGCCATTTGACGCTCAGTTTTCTCTGTCTACGCTATAAACTATGTGATATAATGATATGGTATAGATAATTATTTTCTTATTTATTTAACTTTAAATGAACTGTGTATAATTATTCCAAATAATAAAATTTCAGTGCATCGAGACGGTAAGAATTGTGATATATATTATTGTCAAAGAAATTGTGCATTATTTCGTTTTTTTTTTATATTAAATATACCTTACGTAATATTAAGGATTGTTTTAAAATCAAAGATGATTCTTTGATAATGTCGTCGTGTTGTCGCACTATCGATAGTTTGACGATAAATAGTTGACCCCCGATCGAAATTCATGTATAATATCAATAGATCTATTTTATGATTATATTTTACGATTTGTTATCATTTTTATTATTTTTTTACTACAATATTTTATTTATTTCAAATTATAATTGTGTAGTAGTAAAACAAATATTTTTTACTATTAAAGGAAGAATAGAGGAGTTTGATGATGGTTACCGCATTTGGTCTGCACTGTTGAGGTTAAGCAACATTCAAAAGGGCCTATCAAAGGATGGGTAGCCAAAAATGTTTCATCTCGAGATCCTCCGTATTTCAAAACAATAACACCGTTGATGTCAGCTACTTCTGCAGTTGTTAACATCCACTCAGGGCCTTTATAACCCGTGACAATCAAAATTCCACACTTGGATCTTACCACGCGAATACTACGTCAATATCACATCTTGCCCTTACCATGTCACGCTAAAGAATCTGCTAATTCATCATCCTATTCCGTATTATCAAATCTGTATCTGCCAATGTGCTGCTTTGTCTTCAATGCTGATACGGGCTAATCAATTAGAACGCCGTCGCATTTTAACCTTAGTCACAGGCATTTCGCACGATTTCCGTGTATGGAAATATTGAAAGTTGATGTCGCGCCGAAGTCGTTCGTTTTCTAAGGGGTTTCATTCAGAGTGCATAGAGAATACAAATATAGCAAATTTCTTATCTTAATACAATATTGACATGGTTTGGAAGCAAATAATAGACAAATAGTCATAGCGAATAAGGACCCATTCTCTTTATTCAATTCGATACCATCTTATCTTTAGGGAAGGGCGGTGCCCCACCAGTGGTGACGCTAATAGGCTGATAGTGATGATGTTAGTATCGGTGCTATTAGTAGCATCTATCGATAGTTCTTTTAATAGCTACTATCGATTATATCTTTCAAATTCAAATTAATATATTCACTAGAGCGTCTAGAGACAAGCACATGTGAATGTCGTTATTGCGCTTCAATACTATAGACGGTATTGCTGTTATTAATATATTTTATCAAACCAATATGATAAAATATATAGATAACAGCAATACTGACAAAATATTTTTGTTCTCTCAGGTAATACGCAAGTCACTTTTAAAAAAATTAAACGGTCGGCGAGTCCTCCAGGTATTAAAAACAAATTAGATTTAAATTTTAAAAACATTATTATTTATATATATATATATATATATATATATATATATATATATATATATATATATATATATATAATATGTCGCATCATCTTTACGAAGATCGTTTGATTTAGTTTCTTTTTTTTAAATTGCTTGTTACTTGATTACTTAATTATTCAATTGTAGAGAGGGCGTGATCGTCGATACTTTTAATATTATTAGAATGGTGACACTGACTTTGACAATTCGTTAACAAAGAGCAAGGTGCCGTCATTTTGGTATATATTCTGTTTCTGATCGCCGAGGAGTAAAGACATCCGACGACATCACGCTCATCTCGTTATATTTTCGTATGAAAAGTGATAAAATGGAATAAATCGACGTTGGTCTATTTCGGACGATCTATTTGGGCTTCGTAATAGCCCCTTCTGACTACCCGCCGCTAAATATAATGTAAATATAATGTGTATGTGTATATATAAGTATACAGCAATACGTTCGTTTACCATAAAAAAATGAAGATTCTACATCAACTTTATGTTTGATCAATTTCGCATTCACAATGCTATACTTGATGATATATGAAAAATATTCTTAATACAAAATGCTTAAAAAATCCACTTGGTCCCTGGCACACTGAGATGAGATTCGAACCCACGACCTTTCGCAATCCGGGCGTCTGTTCTAACCACCCAGGACCTAACAGGACTGACGAATCTTTCAAGCACTTGTTACTTTTCGCTACTACAGAGCGTATTCTCATCAATGTTCAGACATCCACCCAAACAACCGAAACTAATATTATTACAAATATTGAAACTTTCGATAAAGATGAGAATCTGTTCTAACAAGTAACAAGTCTACGTAAAAATAGTCTACGTACTACACCACTAGGACATTTTATGGCAAATTGCTTTCAAAAAATTTTAATGTTTTTTTTTTCATATTACAGCGGTGTGGCGTAAGTATAGTAATATTATTATAACAGATATGAAAATGCTATTTTATGTCTTTACTATTATTATAAAAAGGTGAAGTTTTATGTTTATTTATCTGTAGGGATAATTATGAAAACGCATACACTATACGTGTGTGTCAAAGCCTATAATTTACGCGGGCGAAGTCGCAGAAAAACAGCTAGTGACATAATTGAAAACACTGTGATTAGCGAAATTAAAGTTTTAAGCACACGCAGAAAAACGAACTATATACTCGTATTAACAATTGCTGATTATCTGTTATGAGATTACTCTTTAGTGTGATGTGGAAAAAAGCGATAGGCTTTAAAAAGTCCTGATATTCTACGATTTATCTTCTTGGAGCTAAATGGCATAGTAGTTAGGTTGGGTTAGGTTAGCGATTTCAGTCTGCGATGCGAAGGTTAATAGGACGCGTACATCATAAATAAGTAATTTTGAATTGATTTTGTAGAAAGAAATAAATCTTAATAAGCTTTTAGTAAAAAAAAGAAAACGATATCATATTACTAATGGTTTTGTCACAGTCAAAAATGAAATTTATATTTTTTCTTGATAATGAAAGCAAAAAACACAAATTCACCTTTGAAATTCATCAACTTTCTTATTTCACCTCGTTATTATATTCTTTTTCAATAGAGATAAATTATAAATATGCATGTCACTTTGTGGTAAGGGGCGAACGAAGCAGTTTACCAATAATCATAATGTTTTTCAAGATATAAATAATAAACATACTATCACTAATATTGCGATATTTTATTTAACTACCCATTTTTATCATAAACCATCAATTGTGGAAAGTACTATAAAAATACCTTTCTATAAAATCAAGTTTTTGCTATTATAATACTTAAATGGAGTTTTGTTTATGTATTTAACTATTTAAAAACGGAGATAATACATATCCAACCACCAACCTATTTATAATGTGGTTCGTTCAACACAAGAAGTTATTTGAAAATATTTGAACATGAATAAAAATTCATTTTTGTTTTTTTTTTTTAGCCCCCACACCCGCGCCAGATCCGGAATGGCTTGTTGATTTCAAAAACTACGTCAAAGATATGATAAGGGAACACGATGATGAGCAACTAGACGATTATATAAGAACTATGGTACAATGTAAGCATAATTTATTGTAACATTTGGGTAATTGGTAATAAATATCTTTCCTTCCTTCTCGCGTCGCACTTCTCATTCTATTTCCCTCCACTTGTGTTGATCTTTTGCTTCGTGAATGGCCTTGCAAAGACTGATGTTTAACGGGGACCGGGTTCGGTCTGGCTTTCTTAAGGAGCTTGTCTGTCACCATCAGTTGATTCAGGTTCTATTATGTGGCCAAAAATTTTATCATATGCCAACATAATATTCAAATTTTGTAAACACCGATGTTTTTTCTGCAATAAAATAGTAAAAGTAATTATAATCATTTTCAGACCATGAAAAACACAGCCATGTTATAATCCAGAATATTGATGGTAAATATTACATATCTAATTATTTATGTTTAGTATAAAACGTATTAATATTAGCCCCGTCCCGCCTTTACTAAGAGTATATCGTACGCTGAAAACGATAGTGACACAATGCAAAAAATATGATTTTCAGTAATGAGTGTTTAAAGTTCAAGAAATTGTAGTCCACCGCTCTAAAAACGTATCGTCACTACGCCACCTAGCAGTTTCTATGCTAACTACGTCCACAGGGACCTTTGCATTTTAAAGATTATACTTAACAAAGAAAAATGTTGTTAAAAGTAAAAAATACGTAGTTTTTGGTTAGTGACATTGTCATTCTCAACGTGCGATATGATCATCAACATATTAATAAACATATTACCCACTCCTGGGCACAGGCCTTCCCTATGAAAGGAATCGAATAGAGAGGAAGAGCCTTGATCAACCATGTGAACACAGTGCGTATTAGTTGGTATTAACGGTTGCAGATGCATCTGGGTCTGGCTTAACGTGACTTTCTTTAGCAAGGAAGAGCTCAAGATAATAAATTTTCGATCACCCGTCCTATGACCGGCCATTATGCAAGTTGCTTAACAGCATGATCACAAATCGAATTTTCTATTCGTGCCGCCAAGCTCCTCTGCAGCTGTGTATGCGTTCCCTACCCAAGCAAAACTACACGCGGCGGGCTAAATATAAATCAGCTTAATAATTTTATTTGGTACTTACATTAATTTTCAGTTAATGATAAAGGTAAGAAGTACTACATATACAAATCAACATTCCACCAGAGGGCCTATTTGTTTGTACTCGAAAATTTCCAATCCTTATAGATTTGTTAACATCATATCTATGAAGATTATCTGTGTACCAGAGAAAGTGCCAGGACCTACCTCCGACGCGTCATAAATTATTTAAAAATGCTTTTCTTTGAATTCGTATTAACATTTCAAAAATAAAAGAAATTTAATTTTAGGCGAAACAAGACCTTCAGGTGTCACGTTAATTCGTGAGAGTAGTAGCTTATTATTATTCACAGTTTTTTTTATACATTCTATGGTTATACAACGTTTTGCTGCCCTCTTCCAAACAAAATATTGTATTCACACGTTAATGGACAACTATGTTTACTTGTCCTTCTTTCACGACGCTGCGGTGCGTCGGTTAGCTATGATTTATTATGTGGAGATTGTTGGAAGGCTGCAGAGTAAGAAAGGCTACTTTTTGTTGTAAATCATATCTAGATGTATCCTACGTCACTTTCCAGCCTTCTTATTATCATCTCAACACAAAACATCAAACAAAAAACGGTGCTCCATTGTGACTTTTTAGACTGTTACAATCAAACACACTTTATACACGAGATATGGATTTAAGGTGACCTTTTCGAAGGATATCTACTGTCCTTAAAAAGATTGAAAAAGCCGACAAAAAGAAATCATATTGAGTTAAGTTTGTATGGTTGTTTCGGTCGCTGGAGTGCTGAAAATATATTTAAATTATATTCTTTTGTCCTTCCTGATCAAACGGTGCAGGTCTATGGTTGAGATTTACTTTATTTTGCTGTTTATGACCACTGTGGTTAAAACGGTGGGTCTTATTTGGCCCTCAAACCTTCTATGCAGAGTCGCTCGATTTAAACTTATCTCTGTGTCATTCCATATCATATATATCTTTAAACTAGCTTTTGCCCGCGACTTCGTCCGCGTGGTATAGTCACTTTGGGCAGCAGTTCTAAAACGAATATTCAATGATTATATCATGTAAAATACTTGAAATAAAATGGTGTTGTCTTTGACACTAACAAACTTTAATTCCATATTTCAACTCTTTTATCACAAAAAACAACCTTAGTATGTCCTATCTCAAGTCGACTCTGTTGAGAGGGTTAGACGTGAGAGCGTAACTGAAGTAAACACAGATTTATTTCACATGTATAATATATGTATGGAATAATTGAATGATTCTCCTTGTCGCTCATTACTTCATATAATAAGAGATTGCCAGACAGTTACCGAAATAAATATACTATGAATCACGATTCTTTGGTCGACTTTTAAGAGCCATATGACAAATTTTCACTATGTGATTTGAGTTCTCGAGAACTTGTTCAAGGTCACGAGTCCACAATACTGTGTTGAAACCACGTTCAAGCTATTTTGATACTTTTCCCAATTTTTGTATTTATTTTAGTATTTCTATGGTGAGATTCATTATCGATTCCCGAATATTTTAAACGACTGCTCTCGAAAAGGAGTCTATTGTTTTTAGAATTAATGTATGTATGTGAGTATTTTTATTGCACCATAACTTTTGAAAGATATAACGGATATGAATGTACAGGGTATCATTAGAAACATCATCCCAAGTTACCACAAAATACATAGAGTATCAGTGAAACTAGCTTAATTATCAATATTAAATAGGTATGGGGACGTGTGACGCCATTTAAAAAAGTATGTTTTTTTATAATCATAACTTTATGGGTATCAAATTAAAGGTCCATTAAAAATATATAATCTGTATACAAAATTAACTGCTCACTAAAATGAATAAAATATAAAAATTATTTAAAAATTAAAAACACGACTGCTAAGATCGGACAAAAATTAAAAGAAACAAGTTTAGCCGAATCATAGGCTATAAATATAAATAGCGATGACAATATATCAATAAAATTATAAATATTAATTAAAAAATATTCGTGCCATATTTTTCGTCGACGATTTCGAAATATTATTGGCGGTTTTTGCGCTCTGTAGGAGTGGGAAAATCTACTGCTACTGTGTCTACCAATGTAGATTTAAGCGTCCTTAACAGACACTTCTCCCTTCCTCCTTCTACTATCGATGGTGACATAAAGGATTCTACGCTCGCAGAACTTTCACTAGTTCCGAGGCCAGACTGCACATCTTTTGTCTTTTCAAAAATATCCGATACTCAATTTACTTTTATCATGTCAGAAACAAAATTGGAATGAATATAATTGACAATATCCAAACATCGCTAGTGACATCTAGTATGACTTTAAAAACTAATTTTTATTTTTAAAATTTTCGCTCATTGACGTATTTTAAGAGCCATATGACAAATTTTCACTATGTGATTTGAGTTCTCGAGAACTTGTTCAAGGTCACGAGTCCACAATACTGTGTTGAAACCACGTTCAAGCTATTTTGATACTTTTCCCAATTTTTGTATTTATTTTAGTATTTCTATGGTGAGATTCATTATCGATTCCCGAATATTTTAAACGACTGCTCTCGAAAAGGAGTCTATTGTTTTTAGAATTAATGTATGTATGTGAGTATTTTTATTGCACCATAACTTTTGAAAGATATAACGGATATGAATGTACAGGGTATCATTAGAAACATCATCCCAAGTTACCACAAAATACATAGAGTATCAGTGAAACTAGCTTAATTATCAATATTAAATAGGTATGGGGACGTGTGACGCCATTTAAAAAAGTATGTTTTTTTATAATCATATCTTTATGGGTATCAAATTAAAGGTCCATTAAAAATATATAATCTGTATACAAAATTAACTGCTCACTAAAATGAATAAAATATAAAAATTATTTAAAAATTAAAAACACGACTGCTAAGATCGGACAAAAATTAAAAGAAACAAGTTTAGCCGAATCATAGGCTATAAATATAAATAGCGATGACAATATATCAATAAAATTATAAATATTAATTAAAAAATATTCGTGCCATATTTTTCGTCGACGATTTCGAAATATTTTCGTCATCCATAGGAAACATGGACTGTTTCCTGTTTGGAAAAGTAGTAAATTAGAATTATATTAATTAGAATTATTTCTTTTCTCATGGCTAGATGCGATGTTATTCGATATGAATGAACGATATCACACGAATCGCATGCACTTATAAAATGTATGAAAAAACTCGTGTTTGCTCATGAGATTGTACTATCTGTCAATATCGGTCACAAATCTCATGGTCTGCGGTATCACTTCAAATGTATGAAGGTGGTAGAACGCTCGATCTGCTTTTGATTTTCTATTCAATAATATCGAGGAACGATTTATTTGCTCATACTTACCATATCATCAAAATATATTGAATTTTACAAAAAAATACGGCAATATCCGTATATAAACAAATGAAAAGCTCGATGGTGCCGGATAGCTCGTTTGATCTGCGATTGAGGAGGTTAAGCGACGATTGCAAAGGCCGGCAATTGGATGGGTGGTCAATTTTTTTGGTGGTCAAAAAAGAGATAAGGCAAAAAGAGCATATAAGAAACGTCCAACTAACCGCAATCTTATTCGTTTTAAGGTTCTTCGAAATTGCTGCAGTCGTATGTGTAGGGATGCTAAGCGACGCTTCTTCCATAGCTCTCTTACTGATCGCAATCCTACTGATGCCTGGCGGTTTTTGCGCTCTGTAGGAGTGGGAAAATCTACTGCTACTGTGTCTACCAATGTAGATTTAAGCGTCCTTAACAGACACTTCTCCCTTCCTCCTTCTACTATCGATGGTGACATAAAGGATTCTACGCTCGCAGAACTTTCACTAGTTCCGAGGCCAGACTGCACATCTTTTGTCTTTTCAAAAATATCCGAAACTGACATTAAAAATACCATTCAAGCCATTTCTTCCGAGGCTGCTGGCGAGGACAACCTAAGCGTAAGAATGTTTACCCCTATTTTATCTTTTCTCCTTCCTATACTTGTTCACATACTTAACTTCTCACTTGAATCCGGTTCTTTTCCCAAAATTTGGAAGATGGCGCACATTATTCCACTGCCTAAAGTATCTAATCCTTCAGTCCCATCTCATTTTCGTCCTATTTCTATTCTTCCCCTTCTCTCTAAACTTCTTGAGCATATTGTTCATAAGCAATTATCAACTTTTCTTTTTTCTTATTCCCTTTTGAATAGGTACCAATCTGGTTTCCGCCCTGGTCACAGTACTGTAACAGCTTTAATAAACATTACTGATGATATACGTTGGGCTATGGAGAATAAAGCTCTTACAGTTCTAATTCTTCTAGACTTCAGCAGTGCTTTTAATTCTGTCGATTTTGACATTCTTCTCGCTATTCTTCGTTCTTGCAATATCTCTCCTTCTGTTCTCTCATGGTTTGATTCCTACCTTCGGGGACGCACGCAACGTGTGCGTCTTGGTAATAAATCTTCTGATTGGTACGACCTCGGTGCGGGTGTTCCTCAGGGTGCTGTTCTCTCACCTCTCTTATTTTCTATTTTCATTAACTCGGTTAGTAAAGTTATATCTTCCAACTCTATGCAGACGACTTGCAGCTTTATCGACACTTTAAAATAGAAGACTGTAACTCGGCACTGGTAGCTATTAATAACGATTTGGATCGCATTAGTACTTGGGCAAAATCGTTTGGCCTCATGCTTAACCCGAGTAAATCTCAGGCCATTGTGATAGGTAGCAGGTTTAATATAAATTCTATTTCTGCATTATCTTTACCACCCCTGCTTTTGGATGGGACTCAGATCGAGTTAACAGACACTGTAAAAAATCTTGGAATTACAATGGATTCAAATCTATCATGGACTGCCCATGTATCTGAGGTTAGTCGTAGGACCTTCTTCTCATTTCACACACTTAAATGCCTTCAAAACTTTTTACCTTTTAAAACTAAAGTGTTACTAGCACAATCCTTAATTATACCTCTTCTTGACTATGCAGATGCATGTTACTTGGATGCCACGGAGGAGTTATTAAACAAACTTGAACGACTTCAAAATCTAGCGATTAGATTTATTTATGGTCTTCGTAAGTATGATCATGTGTCACATTTACGTAAGCAGCTCATGTGGCTTCCCATTCGTCAGCGTAGATATGTCAGGATTGTCTGTCTTCTGTTCAACATCCTGTATAATCCCGTCTATCCTTCCTATCTGCGTGAGCGTTTCTCCTTTCTCCGTTCTCCTGATGCTCTTTGCAGATCCCACCTTAAGTCTTCAAACTCCTTCACACAAAACGGATTTTGCTTCATATTCCTTCACTGTTCATGCTGCTAGACTCTGGAACTCTTTACCTGCCGATATACGTGACAGTCGCACTATTTCTGTGTTCAAAAAAAGAGTAAAGGATCATTGTTTCCTGTTGTTGATATTGGATAGTGTAGGTATTATTAATCTTTATATATTATAGATATGTATATTATTATTTATATAATGTTTGAACCGTTATGTATTTTTATTTTCTCTCTTTCCCGGTATTTGAATTTGTTTTTTTTATTCCATATTAATTTATTTAGGAGGTACACACTGACTACCTTATTGTATTTCTTTTTCCTGTTTTGGGCCTGCTGGTAGAAATTTCAATTTGAAATAAGCAGTGCCCTTGTACTAATGTCTGTTACATTTGTTCTTATGAAATTGTATGTGTGTACAAAATAAATAAATAAATAGATAATCCAACATTTTGTGGCGGCGGCCATCTTGTATATAAAATTTTGTCATAGTAAACAGTATTCTACTACTCAAGCCCTTTTATTTAATGTCCGTATTGAGGGAGTCATGAAAAATATGTAGGTAATCCAACATTTTTGGTGGCGGCCATCTTGGATTTGAAATTTGTCATAGTGTTCAGTATTCTACTACTCAAGCCCTCTTATTTGATACCCATATTGATGGAAAGGTGATAAAAAATGTGATCCGACATTTTGTGGCGGCGGCCATCTTGTATCGATTTTCATCAAAGTGAAGAACACTCCCGACTAATACACCTTTTAAACAAAATCAAAATGGGTTCATCCGTTCGGGAACTATGATGCCACAAAAAGACACAAACACACCACACACACACACAGAGACATGTCAAACTTATAACACCGCGTCGTTTTTGCGTCCGGGATTAAAAATATATTGAATTTAGAAAAAGTTGTTTCATATGCGGATCTCCGATAAATTTGATATCGGTCGAATTGCATCGAGCCATAAGTCTAAGTTAATCCTCATTACGTAAGTCAACTTCTAGTGAAAGTCTCTTCAAAATCGGCCAAGCCGTTTCAGAGATTAGCCAGAACTAACAGACAGACAGATAAAATATATTATTTTTGTATATGTACCATGTATACACACAAATGTATTTAGTGAAAAGCGGTTATTTTAATATTACAAATATGCACTCCAATTTTATGTACTAGTATAAGTGTATTGAGAGAAGAAGTACCTTGCTTTATTTGCATTTCATAATATAAATATATATTTTAACTTTCTTATACAAATATACCTAGGGGTCTTTCGACCTATGCTGAAAATAACAAATGTGTATTAGAAATAATTCAATAAGCTATATAAATTCCATATAAATCGAACTTCGTGACCAAAGTTGGAAGTCCCACTATACTGCTCTATTTACGCTCGCTCGAACGTATCTAGATCGAAAAATGGCGCGAAGAAATGCGACACAGATCTTACGTTGAGGAGCGCTCGCGCGGTACTGAGCTCAGACGGCCGCTGCATCTTATTTTGTAGTGATTTTGCGTTTACATTTATCGTATTTAATGAAATAATATAATAAATTTATGCTTTAAAATTATAATAACTTTGTTCCTCATGAAATAGTCATTAATCTGGCATAAATTTTGTTAAATAATATTGTTGTGGCTAAGAGAAATTCAACGTTAACTTCAAGCAATTTTTGATGTTTTTTGGTTTGTAATATAATTGTTTTTCTATATTTAATCAGTGCTATTTCAAAATTTCGAGCTACTGTTTACTTTACGACTATATAAGAGATATCATTCTATTTCTTTTATTTCGTTTGTTAAGAACAGTAGCTCAATCCAGGACTTCAAAAAAGTGTCTTTGCGCATTTTATGAAAAACTTTCTCTGGTATTTTGGATTTAATTAAAAAGATGAGCAAAATTTCCAAAAAGTTGAGCCACTAATTTCTATACCAAGAGTTATTCTTCACTATTCAACAAGTCAAAATTGTTAATTTGTTTTTGTTTCCGAGAAAAATCACGCAGAAATCACAGTTGCGATGTAATATGGCTCTTAAACTCACAGCTGTTAAATTCAAATTCAAATTTTAAATTGTTAATATTATAATGAATATGTCGTAGACAAGTGGGTAAAAGAAGAGAGAGAAAGAAAAACGCGAATCTAATGTCCACACAAAACTTAATAGAAAACTAAAATATACGCAACTTTTTTTTAAGAAAACGATTACGCAGTTTAGTTGAGATTAAACCCCATCACCATCATCAGCCCCACTGCAAGAGGGGGGCAAGCTCAGGTCTTCCTTATGGATTGATTGAGTAAGATGGGTCATGAGCCTCGACGCTGGCCCAATGCGGATTAAAGGGCAATAATTACTGCAAATTCAGCCGAGACCAACGGCATAACGTGCCTTCCAAATCACGGAATAGCTCAAGATAATAATTTTTTGGTCACCCATCCCTTGACCGACTCTTCTTAAACTTGCTTAACAACAACGATCGAGGCGCTTATTCACAACACTACAGAGTTACTCATCCGTATAGCAAAGCTTAAAATTCTTACTAAATTTTATATGAAAACTTGAACCAAAACAGTGCGATGTAGTACCTATACTTAACGCCATCTAGTATAGCACAAAATGTCTAGATTGCGTTTTCTATCGTACATAAAATTATTTGTACTTGAATATTTTCAAAATTATTTATTTCTAATATAATTTTTGTTATCAATTATGTACTCAAATAGCAATTTTAATGTAAATTTCAAATGTAAATTTATTACAATCACAAATCAGATTGAAAACAATGGTTGCCATGGCAACATTTTAATTCCCCATAAAATGAAATAATGGGTATGTTCCGATATACACTGCGAGCACTGCGCAGTGGTCTTACTGCTGAAAAATCCGTTCCGTTATGGACTGCCAGTATACTGCTACAGTACTGTAGGGAAATTTATGACGTCATGAATTGCCGCCATATTTGTACTGTGAGCACTGGAGATTTCGAGGTGCAGTGCTCGCAGTGCTTTTGACCATGTGATCAGTCGAAACAGATAAAATAAAATACTTACGTTTATTATAAGATGGATTTGATTGATAAATAATTTTTTTATACAATTTTCCAATTTTATAATATTTTCTTTTGAAAAGAGGGAATCTTTATATTTATATTCACCTTGCATTAACAAATTTGAAAATGGCGCCAAAAATAGGATTAACAGTATACTGGATTGCGTTCCGTTTTAAAAAGTCACCAGTATAACTAGCTATAAAGGAACGGGCTTCCAGTATACTAAATTGACGTCATACTGTTCAGTGGTCGCAGTGTATATCGGAACATACCCAATATTTCTATTTACAGTGTATCATATATTTTTTTCAATAAACGACTTAGGCTTTCCAAAAAAGGAATCTAATTATTTGCTGAAATAGCTTGTTTATTCGTTAGAGTTATGATTTTGTGGACTGAAAAAAAAATCCTCGAAATTTAATACGATCGCTACGCTACGCTTCGTAATTGTCTTAATTTCAGTTCATATCTCAAAAACTTTAATATCCTCCAATATATATTTTTATCATCTTCTGGAGCTAGGTCACGATCATGTCTTTATCATAACCTGCGACATATCCATAAAACTATAGAAATAGCCTTTCCTGCTGCACTTTCGCACTGCACTCCTACATTTATCTCATAGTCGATATGAGTACTTACTCTTGGCCACATAATGAAGAAGTTATACTATCAGCCGCCCACATCGTTAAACACAAATCAATCATTAATCTGGCCAGGCATGGCAGGCATCATGATATATAAACATTTCATGAAATGGTTCATGAATATTGGTCAATTCTACGATCTGGTATACGATATGATACGTCTGTGGTACGTCAATTCACATATACTTGTAAACCTATACTAAGGTGCTTACATAATATGAATTAACAAATGTTATAAAATAGAATTTGTGAAAATTATCATCTTGAAAATGTTAGGTTAAGACCTAGCAATACTTATACTCAATAAATTAATTACCGATGAAACGAAAAACATAAATAATTGCGATTTCTTTAATCTTAACTTGGAGCAATATTCGTACTTCGTACACCTCTACGTATTAAGGGAAATGTTCCCTCCAAATTTCAAGTTTCTACGACCAGCAGTTTAGGCTGTGCGTTGTCTGTCAGTTAGTCAGGACATCTCCTTTAACTACATTGCTTACGAAAATCTATACATAAGTTAAATAAATCACAAATGGTATTTTTATTTCAAGATTTATATTTTACAAAATGTCAACCCGTAAATTATTATTTTCGCGATTATTTTAGTCATATAATGATACAATTTTAGCATATCAGATTACACTTTCGCTACGTTCTCATAATGAGTGTTCATGAGCAGAGTTATATTTCACACGTGTTAATTTGAAGTTTCATATAGATCACAGCCACATAACAGTTTACTATCCTATGATCTCAAACCCACTCGATAACAGAGTTCTCAAATATAAGGGGAGTCACTTTTCTGTCGGATAATGTGTCGCGTTATGTATCATCGGCTGCGGAACGTCAAACACCTATGTAGTAAATTAGCATTGTGAATTCGAAACTCGGTTCATGGATGAAGCGAGGTATAAAAGTGATACTATCCACTATAAATACCGTTGCAGAACTCAGTCTGCCCTCATTCTTTGTGGATTCATCGTGATGAACAGACTTTTAGGTGATCATTAGAAAAACACTCACTCCGGCTGTAGTTATATTGAGTTAGTGGTTCTTACTTATTTAAAGTACGATTTATTTGGATTACTTATTTGGAGTAAGTGGTGTAATAATTAATTATGCTATTAAAAAGTGTGTTAAGTTACCGAGGTGATTTAATTATTTTATTATTACATTCAGTCATTATATAAAATAGATAGTTCGGTAGATTCAAATTATAAATTTTACTCTAATAATTGTTTGTTTGTTTAAGAAGAAATTCGCTTTCTGAAAGAATTTCTTACATGACGTTTTACGAGGTTTATATCATTTCAATATTATAGATAATTAGATTTCTATTGTCAGTGCTTTATTGATTAAATATTTTCTGGTTCATATATTGAAACGATGCACGTGAAGGTTAATTTATTTCAGGATAATTCTGAAATCTAATTTGTGATTAGCAATTTGAAATTCGATTTTGTGGACTCCTTCTACGCGTTTGATGAGAATAGGTTAATTATACCTTTATACGAAATCAAAGCAATATAATACGCTAGGTTTTGAATCCTATTATAATCTATTATTCAAGTCCCACTTTATACGTCCGTTTATTTTATTTAAAATTACTATTTATTTACTAACACAATCATCTTTTTTCCCTTAGGTGAACTTGAAATCACATGGAAACCAACAAAAAAATACGTCGGTTAAATAAAACGTGCAAGTGTAGTCAGCGTATAGTGTCATATTAATAAAATCTATTGTTTAAATTTATATGTTATTGTACATTAACAACCTTACAAAAATATCAACAAAAGTTACATGGTAAACGAATCTACTATGCACTTTAACAATGTTATTAAGAAACGAGGTTTAGCGTTCTGATGCTTTTACTCTGGTAAATTAACGCTAAAATTGCAATTTTATTATTAGTCCAAATTCATATTATACAGAGAATTAGCAAACCTACTACCTTCTAGGAGTAAATATTATTCCCGTAGTACCTCGTACTCGTACTAGGTTAACCTTTTCTAAGTCTCTGTTTAATAATATAAATTTTGACTAATACTATGTGCTGTCTCAACATAAAAATAACACAGTAACAGTATTAGCTGGGTGTGAAGCAGGTGGGAGAACCACGAAAGCGCGCAGTGCGCACCGTGGAAAAAGAAGGATCTTTCGTCAGACAAACTGTTACTTTTCACTAGAGAAATTTACGTATCTGTGCATTTATAGTAAAAATAAATAAACATGCGTCACGAAACCTGCTACGTATTCAATGGCAAATGGCAGTGATCGATGTCGAGAGGATAATGAAACGGCTAAGAATATTCAGATTTCAAGATGAGTTACTAAAGCCTTTGTACTATGGAGTAGGTATCTGATACAATGAAATCAGCATAACACCCAGACCCGGGATAATATAAAAAAGTTGATTTTCAATATTGTCCTGACCTGAAAATAGAACCTAGGACCTAAGAAACTGGCATGATAACTACTCGGCTACGGAGATCGTCATAATCATCATTTACAAATATAATCGATCTTATTGTCTACGCGTATAATATTATAAAATCCATTTCCTAGGTCTATTATTACACAGTATAACAAGCGATTGAAACATTCTGTGCCTCTGTTTCGATTTGTGTATTTACACACAAATCGAAACAGAGGCACGGCTATATCATCCTTTTCTCGAAGCCATTGAGGACATTTCCACTATAAATTCATTGTGGAATAAACTAGAAGCCTCTTATAGTCAGTTATACTTCCAAATTACATTAAATTTGAACAAGTAACAAAAAAATATTGCAAGTAGAAGTATGTTAATTTTATAAAAATCTGTACTATAATTACAGAAGTATACTTCTGCATGGTCCAAAACCAAGTTTATTTACTGTCCGCGTCGTTCTGTCCACAGTTTTGTGGACAACACTTAAACAGAAAGGGAGATCGACCCACTTTCCCAACGCTACACGCTGCTTCAAATTATACGAAAGATTACAGCAATCTGTAGCGAAACGGTGTGCTTTAATTCTTTTCGACGATTTCGTGGAACGTACTTGGAAGAAATAATAAATGATAAACTACGATAATGATAGTACCTCTTATAAAAGTATTACAAACTTTGATGTATATACACAGCATCGTAACGACACTGCTTCATACATATGTTGTTTTGTCAAAATTTCGTTATTATTTTTTTAAACTACTCCAAACAAAGTAAGTCCCAGCTCAAGTTAAGTTCAAAGATTGCTAAGGTATAATTTCAAATTGACAAATCAGTGGAAAAATAAACAATAATAATCAATATCAAATTTTGAATAACCCAATTCTTAATATATAAAAACAATAACTTTCATACTAAAAGAGAAAATTACAATTATAATAAATCAATAAAACTAGTCTCTAAGGTTTTTACTTTAGTTGTTACCTCGTATTGTTTTAGGAAGCAGGTGCCATGCTTATAAGAGGGCTTAACCCAATGGATCTTTAAGTTCTACGACGAATATCGATCAACCCCTTCAGAAAATTAAGTGCAAAATATTTTATAAAGCGTAATCAAATAAAAATAATACAAAAATTAAAAATTTCAAATTAAGAACATTCTTAGAGCTTAAAGTCGTCTTAACGGACGTTTGTACAACTAACTGTCAGTCAAATACAATCCTTCATTAAATTTTAAAGAAGATTTTATTTGACTGCAGTTCTAATAATGCTGCGACAGCGATGGCAGTACGCCATTGAAAGCAATGGATTATCAAAGACTGGGTTTTTTTTATACTATGTTAGTACGAAGTAGTCAGTCACTAGTCGGGTTATCAAAAATTTATTAATAAAGCCAAGAAGAAATGCCCGTAGTCCACCCAGGTGAAATAAGTAGGTGTACCACAGCCGAAGACAATAAGGCATGCTAGGAGTTGCGTTATTTATGGCAGCATTTTATTGCCTTTCTCCATCGTCCTATTCTTTTTTGTCATTCAAAACTTCATTTGCTTGGTGAGAAATGAAACATGTTGCCTATCGCTGCGAGGAAAGCGCGGTGTGCTAGTGTATACCCGCTATCTTTCTAGCTCTAGCAAATGGCAACCCTATGCGCAGAGTCATCATCATCATCAGCCTCTTTACGACCGCACTGCGGGGGTTCAGGCCTTTCTTATGGATGGTTATGGAGGAAGGGCCTTGACCCTCCACACTGGCCCAATGCGGATTGAAGAGTATTAACGATTGCATGTGCAGCTGGGACCCGCTGGTCCGCTGGTTTAACGTGCCTACCGAAGTACGGAGTAGCTCGACCCCTTTTACTTAACAACAACGATTGCGGGCCGCGGCGCTTATCCACTGCGCCACCGAGCTACTAGGGCGGCAAAACAGGGTGACAAAAAAAGCGATACCATGATGCCACACAAAAAAAATACACCCAGTCGATTTAAGAATTAAGAGTAATCGTGAACGCCCACCAATCCGCACTAGACTCGCGTGATGGGTTTTGACCCACAAAGTCTGTAATCTCTATTTCAATTCCATCCATAGGGAAGGAATGTATGTGCCTTTCGAAAGGCTGCAAAGGAGACATTATTAGGCTGATGAAGATGTTCCGCCAGATGGAGCTGAACTGTTGGTAGGTACCGGTTGCATCTGCAGTTGTTAACACCTACCAATCGATACAAAGCCTGGTGGTGGCCTATGTGATTTCATTTGAAGACCAGTAATCCAGCAGTGGGAATATTAATAAACAGCACAGTCTTAAACAGCAATACTACTTTATGCCTTGCGATGAAATATTTTTAAATATAGTAACTTCAGTCCCTCCCTGTATTCTGTAGCTTTTTATTCCATTCCTGTGGCGTCATGGACCTGCATGTTTTCAAGTACTTTAACTCTGAAAGAAATAACTCTCCTGATTAAACTTGGACTTTTTATTAGAAATATTCAAAACTCTTCGCGATTTCGTGTCATTACGCTAGATTGGAGTTCCGTCGTTGAGATTTCTTTGTTCAGAAATACCTTTTTATTTGCAATTACTTCTGTGTGTATTTCGGCATTATAATCTTTTCAACCCACTTCAAAATAGAGAAGGAGGAGGTCCTATGTTCCACAGATACTATTTAAGTATATTTTTTTCAACAACACACCATTCTAAATTTCACCATTAAAAAGATATTTTTATAAAAATGGGATATTTTACGATACATAACTGTGACCTAAGTAAATAAATCTAACAGCCGGTTTCTAAATTGAGAAAAAATAAAAATAAATAATTTAAAGAAAAACAAAAATCCGACTGCGTAAAAATACATGAAAAATTAACTTAAATAAAGAAAACAAGCCCAGTAGTCTAAGTAATACAGAACAGAACGACTCATAGTCGGGGCCCCTTGGAAAGATTTGATTGGTAAAATTTGAATGGAGTCATTCATTTTGACAATATGGCGTCTGGTTGTCGCCTTAGTGAATTTTGATTACTGTGATGTCTTTAGTGACACTCACAAGGTTAAGACGAATGGATTGACGTAAGAATCATCGGTCTACGCATTTGGTCTCTAGAACGCCACATAGAAACAAACATACATACATACATAGACTGATAAATACATTACCCTCCTTTGCGTTTTCCTCAACTGATTTTTCTCAATAACTTAAGTTTTTCAAATTTATTATTACTCAAGCTTAAATTATGTGAATAAAAAAAAAGAAAATAATAAATACAATTTATTTCAATTCGAGGACCTACATGGTCTTAATAACTTTCAGTTTTCTATTATTTTCCACTCTGCATTAGGTATTTGTTTTGCCATTTAACGTAGACATCACCTACAATTAAAATAAAATAAAATAAAATAAAAAAAAAATATTACACTAGACTATTTTACAGTGATAGGTAATTTATAACATTTTATTTTATTCGTAAGACCAATAGACGTTGTATTATGATGTTGAATTTCAAAAGCTGATAATGAGTCTATTAACTATGCAACGGATTATCTGTCTAATCGGTAGAAAATTCAATGTTTTTTTTTATTACCTTTTATAATAATTTATATAATATACTATTATATTTTGATTAATTTTGCATTCACAATGCCATACTGAAAATTATTCTTAATACAAAATGCTTAAAAAATCCACTTGGTCTCACTTCCCATCTCAGGGTGTCATGGACCAAGTCGTTTTTTTAAGCATTTTGTATTTAATATACATTTTGAATTTATTAATATAGATATCAATGGATGTCAATACTATTTTTATCGGTGTAGGTATCGACTGAAGTGCGTATCGCATCCAACAAAAGTAGCAATTTCAACGTTTTATTTTGGAACAGCCGAAATGGTAGCTTTGAAATAAAAATGAAGGTTTAAAATGATTAAAAGTAAAATTACACCTACTCACCATATTGGTCAACTGAAAATTTTCATAATAATTTAACTACGTCGGTAATAAAATCATCACCGGTATTAATGTCATGTACTTTATTTAAATCAATAAAAATAAAAAAAACACGACTACCAAAATCACACTAAAAATAAAAGAATCAAGTATGGTTAACATAGTTAAAAAAAATTTTTTCGCAGTCGGGAAACCGTTTTGCGGAACTTGTTACCTAATAGATTCCATGACCAGATTTTTTTCTTTTAATTTTACTTTAATTTTGGCACTCATGTTTGTTAATTTTTATATTATATATTTTTATTTAATTCCTTTTAGTGAACAGTTTATTATGTATGCAACTTATATATTTTTGGTATTTACTCATGAAGACCTTCAACTTAATTTTTACTTTTACAAAAAAATCTTTAACAACAGCAATATGGGTATATTGTTTTAATTAAAGATTTTTTTTTCACATTTTATTTCAAAATGGCGCCATAAATCCGCCATATTGAATAATTTATAACCAGTCACTCGAAACGTTGTAACTAATGATATGGTCGAATAAAGAAATTCAAATACATATATACATTAACAGTAAACATAACATACTCCTTTCTTTGGGCAGTCATGAGACATAATATTTCAGCGACAAAAATGCTAAGTCCAAAATTAAATAAATTAAATAGCAATTTCTTGTCGGAAGTATAATTTTATAACGAAATATAGTGACAACTGATATCCTGATAATTATTATCCAATAATCGCATATCAATAGAATGTCAACTACTTGCATTATGCCATTGTAATATCTACCTGACGTCCAATATGTTAGCGCAATGTTTTACTCACAAATGAATGGTAACAGATATATTTATTATTTTTGATATAGTAACAAGAACTAAGGTCATAAAGGGTTGCAGTGGAACCGCTATTTACTTTCCATGATTAGGCTAACCTAAGCAGAATTGCTCGAATATTTTTACAATAAAATGTAATGGTTTTTAATGATAAATTAATGGGGAAGAAAGTTATCATTTTTCGAATTTTGAAGTGCTCAATGGCTAGGACGTTCGGTCTGCTTCTTTCGCAAAAGCCGGTCATAGAATGAAGAGACCAATTTATCTGAAGCTCCTCCATGCTTTCTGAAGCCGCTAAATCTGGATCAATCTACAGTCTTTAAACTCGGACCCGGATCTTCAACTCTTTCCAACCGAGGCAGAAACCTGACTGTACCGGACCCGTTCGGTGGGTTATGTATGGACTTATTCTCTCTCTTTAATTCGATCAATAAGGAAGCTCTATGCCTGCAGTGCTTTTATCATTATGCATTAAACTTAAATAAAATTATAATTACCGTCTATATCATCAATTAGCACCTTATGCTGATCTTCAACGACTGAAAACAAAAAATAAACTAATGTTTTGATTTGGCAAAACTTGAAATATAATGTAAAATATATATCTAAATGGAAAATATAATTCGAATAGTCTTATAATACCTATATTATAAAATGCAATTATAAACCGGTTAATACGATATTTAAACAAAATAATTTATTCACAGAACAGAATTATTTACAGCGAGTGTGAGTTGTTATTCATCAAAAGTAAAATAATGTCACTTGTCCGGAAACGGATGTTGTGTTGGCTTGATAAGAAATGCTGATTTGACTAGTTTTACCGTAAGGTAATTGTTAGTTTTAGGGGTTTGTTCGAGATGCGGTTGCGTGAAAACGTGATCCGGAGCAGTGTGAAAGTGTGATTGATTGATTGATGATTAGAAGGTTATAGATTGATTTTAATAGAATTTTAATTCTTAGTGTAATAAAACTTCTAGATTCAATCACACTTTACCATTTCATTGATTTTAAATTCCAAACACTGGCAGCGTGGTTTAATTGTAACTAGTAACATCTTAATAATAAAGAAAACTCATCAAGTGAAGCATAAACTTATGATAATAATACAAAAAAAAAAACATTAGCTTACAAGAAATGGAGCAGAAAATAAATAAATAAGTGACAGTTGGGTCAATCAGGACTCTGTCAACATAATTTGTTACATAGGTCGCAACAACGCTCATATTCTGACAGCGGCCTGTTGGTGAGTGACGTGTGAATAAATAAATAATTACATAATTAAAACCATCACTGTCAACCTTGTTACATCCCGTCGGGGGCACAGGTCTTCCTTATGGATGGTCAAGGAGGACGAGTCATGACCCTCCACGCTGACCCAATATGGATGGAGGACTAACGATAATAAAATAAATAAATATATTTAACCAAATAAATAAAACATATATGAAGTCACAGTTTTTTTTTTATTATTTAATAATAAGCTGTATTTGCGAAATCCACATCAAATATCAGCACACCATGACGTCAGCTTTTTTTGATTGCGTACGTGGCGCCACGTAGAAAGCAGAAAAATAATACTGTATATTATAATTAATATATTTCAAGCACAAATAGAATTTAAACACTACCGGTTTTATTATTAAACAAGGTTTAGCTTTGTAGTAAATTTACGCTGAGACTGCACTTAGTATTAGTCAAAATTCTTATTATTAAACAGAGCCAGCAATGCAGCAATGGTTAACATAGTACGAGGTTCTACGGGAGTAATATTTACTTCTAGACGGTAGTAGGTTTGCTCATTCTCGTCCAAGTTTCAGACTTCAAAAAACTAGAGGACCATTTCTGGGTAAATGCCTTGCTATGTTCAATAAAGTTCCACAAAATGACCTACCCATAAATAAATTTTAAATTCATGTTAAGAAAATACATATGAGTAGAGGCTATTATAAAGTTGATGATTATTTTAAGGACCGCAATGCATGGACTTATAATAGCCTTCGCTTTGTTCTATAACGACTAATTATAGGTATGTACCAACCTATGTCATACAGACTTTTAAAATTGTATCTATTATTATTATATACGTACTATTATGATAATGACAGGATTGATGTAAATGTCATTACTTATGATAAAGAGCTGGTAAGTTTCTTTCGCTTGATCTTCTTGTAAGCTAAAAGACGTCCTGTACGAGTGGTAGGGGAAACACGTTTTTGGACGCTTCAAAAGTGCTTCAAACAAGCTTACTTGAATAAAGACATTTTCATTTTATTTCTCTGTACCTCTATAATATGAATTGGGACTACCTAATACTAATATTGCAATGTTAGCAGAAATTTACTCTGACGCTAGACTTTGTTTATAAATAACATAGAGCACGTTTGTATGGTGTGATGCAAACGATTATATATTATTATACAATATGCAATAAAAAAGTCCTCTCATACGCGCAAAATTCTACACTAAAGTGCAAACGCAATGACCAACTACCCAGTGCTAGCGTGCGTTATTATATAGTGTGAAATAATATAAAACGAAAAATATGAATCATATAAAACGATTATATATTAAGTTTTAAGTTTAAACAATTGTCCGACCAAAATAAGCAGTCACGTCTAAATTTTGCGTTTTATCTTCTGGCGTTGTCAATTTACTTTAGGCGGCCAATGATTTACATAAAGTGTTAAGTTTATTCCTCGTATTATAATAATACGGTTAAAGTTTAATAGAATGTTAGTATAATGTAAATAATAATTTAAAACTCACATTTTATAGTGGGCCATAAAAATTCAGAGACTTGGTCCTTTTCAATTGTCTCGACTGTGTGCTTAACGTAATTCTTTAAATCGGTTAGCCATTCCGGGTCCGACTCTAAAATTTCAAAGAATATTTAATTACATTAACAGAACCGAATTCCTTTACTTACATCAATAAGTACGGACATTCGTTTCTGCTAATGTAACAATGGCGTACAAACTCTTTTTGCATTATCACCAACCAGCTCATAAATGTCCCTGCTGCTGAGGCATCAGGCCTTTCACATGGATGGAGTCGAATAGGGAGTATCGGCTATGCCATGGGCCCAATGCGGATTGCTTATAATTTTAGCAAAGAAAAAGATTTAATTATGAATAACATATATAAGTAAAGAGCCAATAATTGACAAAAGTCATATTCGATTTAAAAAAATATATAAAACCGGTACCTCAAGAGGCAAAGCTGTTGTCGATGACTACATACGACCATTATCCATTGTAACCATACTTACTTTTTGAGGCGGATCGTTTGATATTTTTGAACTTTATAGACGAAGTTCCTAGAAATTTAGTTAGTTACATGTAGCAATTGGGAATTGGTATACTGAACATGTATTAGTTAATTATTTCACATTAAAATCTTACCGTCTGGTTTAACTGTGAAATATATTACAAACTAATTATTAAAATAAAATATTTCTATATACCTAAATAGCTAATTAAATATGTATATAAAGTTTTAGATTATAGTAAAAAGTAAAGGCAATGGGTAATTAATAGATTGTATGTTACCTAAAACATGCAGTAAAATATTATGTTTCTTCTCAGTCTCTGAAATCATCAAAAAAAGACTGTTTAAAAAGATATAAAGTCCAAATCAGCTGTAAGAAGGGCCAGCCCGTTCATTCATGCAAACTACACAACTGCTTAGTACGCTTTTATTTGAGGATGGCATAGCATGGTAAACAGATTTATGTTTACTCTACTTATTTTAACCTTGAAAATTCAGTAGGTACCTTAAAATTTCCTCCTTTCTTTGAACTTGAGTCCATGTCCGCGATTCAAAAAGATATTCAGACCGGCAGTGCCTAAAGAGTTTCTTTTGTCATTGCCAAGATTACACTCTTTAAACGTTGTAACATCGTTAGTCTTTTATTTTGTTATAATTATTTTATGGACTTCATTTCGGTGTTTTGCCTAGGGTATGATTTTAATTCAGTGCAATCCCACTCTAAGTAAATTTTTGCAAAAACTTATTATTTAACTTAGGTGCCAAAGGAACCTAAATCGACCTATCCTAATTTGATTGCTCCACCGAAGAATAACTATTGAATTTTAAAAATTATAAATTTAATTCCATTATTATTAAAACCCTTAATTTTATGACTCGTGGAGATATCGAGTTTGATACATTTCTAATGATGCATTCATGTCTTTCAGAAGTTGCAATAGAATATATATACTCGCATACATACACTAACCCTAAATTTTTTAGGGCATTAAAAATCATTAGGGCGTGGCTCGTTTTTATTTTGATAAAAAGCTATGGCGAGTTCTTCGAGCGTCTGCGCACTGTTGTAATATTTCTATTTTAGAATAGTTTCTATTTAAAATACTAGATAGGCACTAACCTTCAACGAGTTTTTTTATATACGGACTTGCCCTTTCACTGCCTAAGTCGTCGACAATACTTAATATCTTAGTGCTTAGCTCTTCTTTCCAATTCCCAACTCCTTCTGAGTCGTCCCAAAGATCTATTGGGTTATGAAATTAAATAATAAGACGACACTTCACTGGCTATTCGCAAGAAACTTATAGGTACACACAAAACATTACTGGATTATATAATATTTGCCTGTTCGCTAAATAGAACCAATAAAAACACGTTTACAATCTTGCGAATACCCGTGTATGACACTAGAATAATACCTATTAGGTGTCTACCATACCTATAAGAAAATAAACCTGTAATAAAATCAGCGATGAACCACTCCGAGGACAGCGTTGTCACAGCATAGAGTTTCGATAAAATCATATTAATAGTATAAATGTGAACGTTTCTTTGTTTGTCCGTAAAGCTAGTAATTCAAAAGTCAATACATATAGGTTTCTATTTATAATAAATAATTTCAGCCTTCGATGGTAAGTTTCCGTAGTGTAGCGGTTATCACGTGTGCTTCACACGCACAAGGCCCCCGGTTCGATCCCGGGCGGAAACAGCACTTTTACTTTTATTTTTAGTCTTTGGTATTTGTTATTTTTTCTTTATGCTATTTAGACAATAGACTATGTATCATGTGGCTTCCCATAATTAAAAGAGTTATCTTCGTAGCCTTTTCAATGCCAACTAAAATATTGTTTTTGTTTGCATTGAAAAGACTAGGAATATTTCCTGTTTATAATGTATTTATATAAAGAGGAAAAAAAACAATATTGAAATAAAAAAATACGTATATTTATTTCATATGTTTGTCTACTTATATTAATTTACATACCTGACTGGGTGAGCACTCGAAGTAATGGTTTACTGTCACCATTCCAGCCTTTATAAATTTAATCGAAGTTAGTATTTATTTTGAAACCTATAATTTAATATACTCGTAGGTACTTTTGTTTTAATTAATTAATAAACTCTGTCAGTAACATCATTACAAAAAAAAAATTGTGCATTGTTGTAGGTATAGGTCTCTAATTCTCTATGTATGGTACGATCTGCTGTTCAGTGTACACAGGACTGTACATCAAACTACTACAATATGTCAAATTTCCGCAAATGATTTAATACTTTACTTTCAAGATCATCGTCACCATCACCAGTCTATGGATGTCCCACTGCTGGTGCTCAGGCTTTCAAATCAAATCTGAATCAAATCGAATAAGGAGAATTGACCATGATCCACCACGCGTGACCAGTGCGGATTAGTGGGTATTAATGACTGCAGATGCAGCCGGGACCAGCGGTTTAATGTTATTTTGGGTCACCCATCCTATGATCGGCCATTGCGAAAGTTGCTTCCACAGGGCCATCGAGCTCTGTGAACTCCGAACATTCAACAAAACAAGGTTTTAATTCATTTGGAGAAATTTGTGTTTAGTATAGCCTGCGTTGCTATTGACTGTACATACGATATAGTATTTTATTAAGAGTTAACTATTGACTTACTCGATGCAAAAGCATGTCGATTAAATCCAAAAGCAAGTTGTACAGCCTGTGAATTAGTATGTTATTGATATTAACCACCCAACTTCAGCAGAAGTTGTTGAAATGCGAGTATTAAACCACCAATTTTAAGAGAAGTTACTTGTTGATAAAAATTAGATAAGTTTATTTTATTCTGGTAATTTTTTTTTTAAATTATCTACCCATAAAAAAGTAATGTTTTAATGTAAAAAAAACAGCAAGCCAATTGTAAACATAAGTGTTGAGGTTATATTTCCTCACAGTTGTTTCCATACTTTATACAAAACTGCTGAACCGATTTTGACAATTTTATGGTAACACCTCAGAGCTATTTAACGCCTTTCTAATAAACACAAATAGAAACGTGGAACGTCCTCCTTTTTGAAGTCGGCTCAAATCATAATCGACCAGATAGAGAATTACGTAATTTCCAAATATTGTACTTACGTAAAATAACCACAAAATATTTCTATAAAACATTTTCACATTCTAAACAAACAAAAAAACACACTGATATTCTGAAGAAACAAAAAACTCAAAAATAATTACATAGGTATAATCACTACTTACTAAGTATGTAATTGATTCGCCATAGAGTAATTAAATCGGATTGATGCATGATCTCTTACAAACATTATTTTCCAAGTTTTCTAATCACACTACAATTTTTAAAAAACAGTGTAAGTGCGAGTCGGACTTACGCACGTAGGGTTCCGTAGCGTTATTCATAAAAAACCCAAAAAACCACGTTGTTGTATCAAAATATAATAAAATATTTATTTTTTATATTTGTTGTTGTAGCGGCAACAGAAATACATACCTAACTATCACGGTTCATGAGATTTAGCCAGAAGACAGACCGATGGACGGACAGACAGACAGGCGGACAGCGGAGTCTTAATAATAGGGCTTTGGGCACGGAACCCGAAAAAGGATTGACTTCTTTGAATTATTTTTAAATGGATTTATACAAAAGTGTTACAACCAAATAAATTGAAAGGGGCTGTCAATCGTCTGCCCTGTGCATCTGCCACTTTCGAATTCAACATACTCGTATTATATGAATATTCATATATTGTAAATATCGAAAAATATGCAATAAGCTGGCAAATCTACGGCGAGATACCTTGTACTGAGATGAACCGGCAAGAAACTCAGCAGGGGCTGCTTTTTTCTCCCTAGTTTATTTCACACAGAGAAGTCTAATTAAAATTAAAAAGTGAATTCATTAGAATATGAAGTCAATATCCATTACTTAGAAGATTACATTAAGAGATAATATGTTTATCTAATAATATGCCGCATCATATAAATTAAGTGATAAAATTATATAATATTTTTATAATACTGTACAATATACTCCAGATCATCCATAAGAGAGGAGTTACGTCATTGACTATCTACCGACCGTTTACCGCGTCGTCTTCAAGCCACCATCGCTGATGATGGGTCATCAGGTGTGTGACATCTCTACCCCACCATATTATCTCGGGTCTGGGTGTTATAGAACCTTCGTTGTTTTATATTGGCATGATAGAAGTGTTTCAGCTACTTTATTTAGGATTCGAGCAATATATGAGATGTCCTATTAGTATTTATTGTCGAAATCGAAGACACCTTGACGTACATATTTATCATTAAAAATGTGGTATTTGTCTTACTATAACATTGGAATATTATAATCGTTATCGGGATCTTATTTATTTAATAAAATCGCCATAATTAAAAAGTATATTTTATTAAACAATGTACTAACTTATAACTACTAACAAAATATAATTGCATAAAAACAACATTATCCAAATAACATCATTTAAGACTAACAAAAATATAACACACCATAACTGAACGCAGTTAAAATAAATTGATTTCCTTTCATATCTTATAGCTGTGAACAACAAATTAATATTGACAAAATGTGAGGTTTCCCTTCCATAATGTGGAAAGCTTACGTAGTCATTTTTAAATTATCGCTCTGTAAAATCAAACAGAGATAAAAAGGGTTTTACCATAAATTGTTAACTAATGTCATATTATTTATGACTTTCACAAGCAACAGCCTAGACTGAATAAACTAATAAAAAAAAATATATATTGTTCTACATTCATTGAAAACGAATGTATTTTAGGGATAGTATTGTTCTACTTCTCATTCACAGTTTGTAAAAGACAAGGTCAAAGAAAATATAGCTTTATTATAATGCGAACATAAAAAATACAATAGGGATGATGACTAATTTTTGTTTGTTTGTCCGTCAGGTAGAGTGTTAAAAAATATTAAACACGTATTTTTTTATTTTTTTCGTAATCATAAAATTACGGCGTTACATGGAGTTGAAATTTCGCATGACGTCATGTTAGGGTACGTTTTCTACTCAACTGTGACGTAGCGAGCCCCCACTTCTCAACTATAATGCCAGTTATCTAAGCTATTTCTTGTTAAATTGAAGTAAAAAAAAATACGTATCTAATATTTTTCTATTATCTGACTGACGGACTAAATCGAATTGCATTTTTTTTACCCAGTCATCATCCCTATTTCCAGAAAAAAAAAAAATATTCGAAGTGACAAATTTTTAGGACGTTGTACTTTTCACAGCCGTCGTTCTAGTCAGGGGTCATGTTATTTAGCACGTGTAGTATTTTAATATCAATTGTAGTTGTATCCAATATTAGATATTGGGTCGCAAATATATATATATATATATATAAAGATCAAATGAATTGGTATTATTTACAATTTACCTTTCACATATAAAATTATTGTCACAAAGGATCAACCAAATGACAACTGGCATAACCTCCAATCTAACCAGCACTATCTACTTTTAGCTTTTCAGAGTGGTGACTGTAAGTTTCACGTAATGATATGACAATAAAAACGCCAATAATATGATGGCAATCGGTCGAGGTAACTCGGCATCTCGAGTCCACGGCTTCATACGTCGTATGTGAGTTATTTTGTCCGTGTTGAAATGAGTGAGCAAGATAGCAAGAGGGTAAACAAGACAAAATATGTAACACCGCATCTGTCTCGCTTGATATGTTTATGATGCAATATTGTGAAATTTACGGCCAATTTTTTAATTAAATAAAGTTCAAAATCTCAAGTGATTATTCTCAATTACTTATTTCTTTGCGTTTTACATGATAAAAAGTCCTAGTTTTATCAAACTGCTATCAACTGATCAAATCAGACACAAAAACCTGTTTAAGAGACGTTTAAGTACGGTTTGAGACATGCACAACTTTAAAATGTAATTACAGGAACCGGCTGTTAGTTGAATTCATTGAATTCACTTGGGGACTTTCCTTAATTTCGTGTGACAGAGAACAGCATATTTTAAATTATTATCTCATAAAAACGGCCCCAAGCCAACACTGCCAACGTTTTCGCAAGACTGCTCTCGGGTGAGCTAATAAGCTTAATTTTATAATGCTTATTTTCGAACGCAAAAAATCCGATCTACCTTTTTATTATAATATCATAATATCAGCTGACATACTGCTCTGATTAGTTGCCATTAATGTCATCGACACAAAATAACTGCACCTATTCTATCACTGTTTCTAATCGTGAATAATCAAAATGAAAATTAAGAAACCTTTCCTTGAAACCAATTTATCCATGGTATTCAGGTACTATAGTCAGTGTGATCCTCTCTCTCCCTCTAACAACGTCTATTTTCAGACTACCGCTGCTCTTCTCCAGTAACGTGTATATATCCGTGGCACTGTGAACCGGAGACCCATTAATACTGGTCACTATATCACCTGGCTGCAAACCACCACTGTAAGAGAGATACCCCAATTATATTATTCATAATATTCATAAAAATAATTAAGCCGCATTTAACGATTTTGTACAGTTAATTTTTCATCAAATAAAATATAATAATAAGAACAAATTTTCATCTCAATCGAAAGTATAAAATATTTTTTTCAACTGTTTGGGTCGATTGCCTGAACATCGATGAAAATACGGTAACTAGTAACGAAAAGTAACAAGTGCTTGAAAATTTCATCAGTCTTGTTAGGTCCTGGGTAGCTCGGTGGTTAGAGCAGTCGCCCGGACTGCCAAAGGTCGTAATTAGCTAAATCTAGTGGATTTTTAACCATTTTTCATTAAGAATGAAAACAAAATATTCAATATCTGTTACGGCGCTGACCTCACAGCACTCTGAAACTAATATCTTTATAAGTATGCATAAAGTTGATTTTCTAAGAACTGATATGAGTAAGAGGGGCGTGACGTCACGCGCTGTTTGCGGTCACGTAACGAGTATAATTATTTTTATGATTAATTTAAGCAATATTATAAATATAATAAGCATAAAAGTGTGATTATCATCGGTAATATATTAAACACTACCAGAAAAAAATAAATAATATATAATTTATTTTCGTCTACTGTCTACACCGGTATTGATTATGTGTTGCCAACTTATATTTTCTTATTAGAATATTTGTATGTGATAGTTGCTTAAGGGGATATCAGTCAACAATTATCACTGATGAATAGAAAGTATTAAGTAATTTTTCATTTCTTTTGCGCACTAGGGCAAATTCGTGATTTATTTTATCGCACTAATACAAGCTATGGAGTTTGAATAAATTAGTTTATTATATTTTGTTCAATTTTGCATTCACAATGCTAATATTCTTAATAAAAAAATCTTAATAATCCACTTGCCCCAGGTAGTCTGAGAAGGGATCATTTGAACGATAAGGACAGAAAGCGTACCCACCTTAACTTAATCAATATATGTTATTCACTTAAGAAACCTTATGTATAAACCATATTTATTATTATATTTTCAGTTATTTAGCTCCGAATAAACTGATAGATAGCATTCGTAACATCTTTACTTTCGAGCAATTTCACTTATACTTAACAATGTCAAAGTATTGGTCAATATATTTTAAAAGGACTACCAATTCTCGAATAGAGAGGTCATTGCCGTTATTTGATTACGCTACTCCCCGCGCACAGAGAATAACCTATTCGTAAATCCGAATAAAACAACAATAGTCCCTTTTACCAGAAAGCGAAAGTTGGAAAACCTTAAAACGCTTATCTTAAAAGGGATCGTTATATCGTACTCCAAGTAAGTCAAATACCTGGGCGTCACATTTGACCAAAAATCCACGTGGACGCGCCATATAAACAACATAACCCAAAAGGCTAAAACAGCCTTAGGTATATGATGTCGAGTAACTGGGGCAAAATGGGGAATAAATCCCAAAATAGCCCTATGGATGTACACCGCCATTGTAAGGCCAACGGTGACATATGCCAGCATCGTATGATGGAAAAAAGCAACACCAGCTACATTAATTAACAAACTGAATAGCTTGCAAGGAACAGCATGCCTCGTGGCAACCGGCGGTGCCATGTCTACCACTCCAGGAGCCGCTCTGTATTCCCTGCTTAATTTACCACCTCTACATTTATTTATAATGAAAGAGGCGAAAGCTAGCATATATAGAGTAGGAGTTACTGGTCAAAAGAACTGGCATTCTAAAGCACTGAGATCTTTATATCAAACAGTCCTTGAGAACACACATCTAGCAATGACCACAGACGTCATGACTCTGCTATGTAACCTTGAAAGAAATTACTCAGTTGAGACTCCGAGCAGAGAGGAATGGTCAGAGGCACACGAACTCTGCAAAACAGGAAGCCTAGTCTGGTTCACAGATGGCTCCAAAATGGGTCATAATTTAGGATGTAGAGTATATGATTTGACACCGAAATTCAACAAAAGTGTGAATCTTGGGATAAACGCTGCTATTTTCCAAGCTGAAGTATACCCCATTTTAGAATCTGTGGAAGCTAATCGCCAACAAAACTACAAAAATTAAACCATTTACATATACTCTGATAGTCAAACAGCACTCAATGCCATACTCAATGAAACTGGTAAAGGACTGTATAGACAGATTGAATGAACTGGGCAAAAGAATAAAATTATTCTTAAATGGGTATCAGGACACTCGGGCATCATCATCGACAATGAGAAAGCGGATGAATTAACAAGGGCTGGAGCACAGGGACTACAAATAGGACCAGAGTCCTTTTGTGGTTTCACAAAAAAACAATATGATGCAATTCTTAAGAACGACCTACAAAGGGATTCAAAAAAATACTGGCAAAGACAGCAGGGATTAAATCACGCTAAATTCCTAATTGAAGGTCATTCACAAAAACGAGCTGAAGAGCTCTTGAAGCTAAACAGAGCAAATATAAGTACAATTGTACGAACCTTAACGGGACACTGCAAATACCAAAAACAGGCACCTATTTAACACGAAACTAAGCGACAATGACATTTGCAGATATTGCAAAGGGGAACGTGAAACACCAAAACATCTCCTTTGTGAATGTGGACCACTGATCCATAAACGAAGCATACATCTGGGACGACATATAATCAGCTCAGAACATAAAATCTCTAAAAAGCCAGGAATATTATAGACTTTTTGAAGTCTACCGGGCTAAAGGAGTTACTATAGCTCTGGCGGCGAGTCACAATAGATCTTCAAGGTCGCAGTGACTACAGTTCCTCGGGGAACTGCATAGCCCCTTACAACAATAAATAATAATACTAAATATTCCCCTCGCATACGACTATCTCTAACATTTACATGCCATTGTGCATTCCATGATTTCAGGTTTACATTACAATCAAATATTAATAGGTATAAAGTAAAAATCATAAGGTTCAAAATTGCCTGTACAAAATATCTGCATAATTATTGGACCACTAATTATACTCACTTATAAGCAGGAGAGCCGATGATCACTTTCCATACTAAGATACCATGTTCTATATCTCTGGGCATCTGTAAGTTATTTTGTTCTCATGTATATATCATATCTCTTATTCATTTCGGAGCACAAAATAAGACTTCAAACTTAAATAAGCTCGTTTTTTACTTATTATTTATAGTAATATTATAAAGATGAAAAATTTGTTTGTTTGCAATAAATATGCTCCGAAACTACCGGACCGTGACATAGGTTATACTCGTAATTTACGCGGTCGCAGTGAAGTGGCACTTGAAGTGATTATATAAATGAATATTTTATGTTTTTGGTTGGCAAAAATTTTAATATCGCCCTATTTATATATTAATACAAGTAATGTTAACGTTTTGTGATTTTTTTTTTTTTTTTCTTAATATTTGCAATAAATAATAAACTTAAGCATGTGTAAGACTGAAATAATCTACATAAAGTAAATTTGTTTTAATTAAAAAAAGGAAAACAAAAAACTCGACTTCGTAAACGATTTAAAAAAAATACATGATTAATGAACTTGAATAAAAACTAAAAAGAAAGAATTCAAATTCAAATTTTACCAATCAAATCTTCCCAAGGGGCCCCGACTATGAGTAGTTCTGCTCTGTATTACTTATCAGAATTCTAAACTACTGGACTTGTTTCTTTCTTTTTAGTTTTTATTTAGGATTATTTTTTCATGTATTTTTTAAAATTCGTTTTTACGCAGTCAAGTTTTCTGTTTTTCTTTAAATTATTTATTTTTATTTAATACTTTTTAGTTACGATTCGTTGACTTCGTTATAGGATGGTAAATTTCGCAATCTAGTCATTTCATTGAGGGAATTAATATCGTGGGGATTATTAAGTAACTAGCGGTGGTGATTAGTCCCTCTAGAGACCTAACTTGGCTCAAAGCTACATATGTTTTATTTTTTACCAAAAATATTTGATTTAATGCTCTTTTCACTGTTTTTTTGTTTTTATATCGTTTATACTTTAAATAAAAACTTAAATCAATAAGTAATAAAATTAGCGTGAATAATTATTTTGTTAAACAACTTTAAATAGTAATATATCCTAAACTATTATTTAAAATGAAAAATGATAAAAGGAACCTAAAGATGATTTTAAAATACCTATTCAACAACACCCCACTTGACATAGTTCATCGATTTTTTTTTCATTTTGACAATATGGCGTCTAGTTGTCGTTGTGGTAAATTTTAATTACTGTCATGTCTTTAATGACACTCGCAAGGTTAAGACGAATCGATTGACGTAAGAATCATCAAAATCGGCCTACGCATTTGGTCTCTAAAATGCCACATAGAAACAAACATACATACATACATAGACTGATAGACACATTACACTCCTTTGAATCGCGCAGTCGGGTAATAAAACTTTTACACCCTCACCATTATAATGATTATAATAAAGCTTTTGAAATATAGAGCTACCTTTGTTTAGAAGGAAATGTACTAAAAATTACCTCTGGATTTCTCATTCGCAGCTCCATAAGAATATTGGGTGACAAAGACAACATAGTGATTCCCAGGTACCGCCTCGACACTTGGGGCGATTTCGTTTTTCCTGCATGAGAATAAGGATTATAATTTAATAACACACAATGAGTATCACCGTGTACGGTCTAAATGGCTATCAGTCGTGCAAATGAAACTGCATACATATAAATTGCATTTGTATCACTGATAGCCACATACAACACCATTCACACAAAGGAATAACCACGTTTTTTTTAAATTTAAGACAAAAGTTAAGTAACTTTTACAAGCGCCGGTCATAGTATGGATGATCAAAAAATTATTCCTCCCCCTCCATGATACGGCAATGGCCGTGGTGGGTTACTGCAAATTCGATTTCATCTATAGGGATGGCCTGCAACCCATCATCATCATCATCATGATTAATCAATGAATTGATGATGATGGGTTAATTCATTGATTATAATTAATTAATTATTAACTCACGTTTTTCCAGGAATTCTTTGACGTAATCTATGGGTATAGCAAATGATATCCCTGATGTGACTTTCATACTGTTTATACCGATTGCTTCTCCATCCAAATTGACCAGGGGCCCGCCACTATTGCCAAAAGTAATAGGTGCATCTGTTTGTATATATACCATGTCTTTACCTGGAAAATATAGTTTATTGAACATAATCAGGCAAAGTATATATTAAAATAATACAAATATTCCATTTTTGACATTATATTAGCTGTAATTTTTTTTTAACCAGACTAATAAATCAAGTTGAATTATTTTACCTCTCAATCCAAGTTCTTCACTTGCTCTCTGTGTTGAACTAACTACCCCTGCAGTAACTGTATTGCTCAGTGCCAGAGGACTGCCCATTGCAACTACCTGTAACATTATAAATTTCTTATAATTTCAAAATAATAATTGAGGAAACAAATGTAATCAACGCATAAATGTTATTAAAACTGATAGTAATAGTATTATTACACACTAGTACACCTGAGGACCTATTTTATTTTTTCATCATATCCGTGAAGGTTATCTGTGCATCAGAGGCAATGCTAGGTCCTAAGTTTGTTGCAACATAAATTATCGATAAATGCGTTTCTTTGGAGTTGTATTAGCATATCGAAAGTAAATGATATTTCATTTTCAGGGGAAAAAGAATAAGCCTTCAAGTGTCATGTTGATTCATATGAGTAATACTTATAATATAACTAACTTACAGCTTAACTTACAATAAACAAGATTTTTTGTTTTTATAATCAAAACTTAAGTTTAATTATTTCAAACATACTGTGCGATTATTTTTAGTGATAACATTGCAATATATTTACTATAATTTGATAGTTTTACAAATACATGTAAACAAAATACAGTACCCACTCGCCAGGTTTTATGTCAGAGGAGGAGCCCAGCTTCATAATTGGCAATCCTTTAACTGGTATACGAAGAGTTGCTAAGTCTGACTTAAGATCTACATCCTCAACAAAACCTGTGTGAGTAGATCCATCCTGTGAATAATCAAATAAAACATTTAACACTTGTTAAGAGCATTGCTGTGTGGTGCAGACAATCTGCACACATCCACACTAAGTGACAGGCATAATTTTAAAAAGCTCCTTATGTCAATAAATCAAGCTATGTGCATCAATTTAATTTTATTCACCAGCACAATAATCTTAATTTAATGACATTGATGGAAATATATTGAACTTACTTCTAATTTTACATGATAAGATTATAGAGGATTTTGAAACTCATTTCATAAACATTAACCTAAGTTAAAAAACATCTAGTGTTTTTAATATTAAATTATTTTTTGTTAATTATTTTTACTTTCATATTATTGGTAGTAGACAATTAGTGGTGATTACAAAATTAAAAAATTTACATCAATTACATGAATGGAGTTTAATTTCAGGACTCTTTCATCTTTCCTGTATTATATTACCTTATATTCTGTATTTTTTTTTAAGTATATGTGTATTTACACATAATGACCGTTTTTTTATTGTGATTTCAATTTAGGAACATAGCAGTCTGATTTCGAATTATCACGGAGACAATGAATTGAAAAAACTCGGCCCATAAAATTTCACCATACAAGCTTATGAATTAAGGGAATTTTAATACAACTCCAGTCAAAACTTACCATTAGCCGAACACTGACAACAGCGTTGGGTTTATTAACCACAACATGGGCGTTTGTAAGAATCAAACCATCTTCTTTAACAATAAATCCAGATCCATTCGAAAGTGTAATAGGATGACCGCTGAACAGGTCTAATCTTCTACCGTCTTTAATCTCTATATAAACCACCGAGGGCGCTGATACTGCTACAACATCCGCGATAAAGTTATATTTTTCTCGTCTACCTTTTAAATCGTTTTTCACAACAGTGGCAGCAAATAATTTCTCTTTTATACTAATATAACCTAAAAGACCTGCCGCAACAGCAATTGCACTAAAATATGCGCTTCTATTACTTTTCCTTTGGTTTTCACTGTCAGGAATGGCGAGTATATGACTACAACATCTATAATTATTATTTAAGAATGGTTTTATTTGAGTAAAAATACGAGGGAATCGTTTTGCAACAGACATTTTTAGTTTACTTACAGTTGAGTGTCAAGTTGACATTGACATAAACCAGAGCAATGCGAACGAATGAATAGTATGGTAGTATAAAACAGTTATATTATCGTTATAACGTTATAGCTCACAACGATTAGACTGCATTGATTGGCATATTATATCCATTCATTCATTCAGTTGATTTACCTTTCACTTGATTATTTATGTAGTTCGAAAACGATATCTAATTTATTTTCGCATTCCTTCTCAGCATTTCATTACTTACTGACTGCATATTACAGACTTTTTTGATATATTTTTAATGTATGTTTAATGCATTCTTCATTTTGTTTTGGGGGATATTGTAAAAGAATAAAACGTTTACGATAATTTATTACAATATTTATTCATTGTTTCGATAAACATATTATGTAGGTACGTAATATTCGCACAAAAATCGCATATTCATTTTTAATCTAACATAATATACAATTAATTTTATACTATATTTGAAACCAAAAACACAATGCACTAAGATAACTTGACTAAGATATAAAGATAGTAGGCCCTTGATATGTTCAACTTTATATCATAACTTATGGAACTATATAAAATAAATTTAGGAACTATCTATGATTTATTTACAATTTCTCTGTATAGTAAATATTTTTAAAGTTCTACGATAGAAGATATTCTAGTACTTTATGTAGATATTTATTACCATCACTAAAGACATTTTGTAAAAATTGCTATTCCATCATTATAGTCAGTTATAAATTGATTGGCACTGCAATCTTACGTATGTTACAAATGGGGACTAGATTCTTATAACTAAGGTTTTTATTTACATACATTATAATCTATCCTACATATCTATTCATATACATAAAACATACTTACAAACGTGATGTTATTTTCCCAGCCGGCTGTCAAAGATAACAACAAAGTTTTACGCGTCGTAAGTAATTTTACAATAACAAAACACGTTTTTTATATTGCATCTAAAAAAATACTCAAACAATTGTTTTATTTTATTGTATCCATAACGTGTTTTGTGATATCATATATAAAAATATTTCCAAAATAAACACTATTAGTGCTATTAATAAACAAGGTTTAGCGTCAGAGCAAATTTATGCTAAAATTAAAATTTTAGTATTAGTCTAAATTCATTTTATACCGATAAAATTAAGCTAACTTACTTCTAGGAGTAAACCTCCGTAGAACCTCATACTAAGTAAACTTCTGCTAAGTCTCTGTTTAATAATATGAAGTTTGACAAATACTAAGTACAGTCTCAGTGTAAATTTACTCCAACGCTAAACCTCGTTCATTAATAACACTGTGTAAGCGTAAAGCATAAATATATTCTATTTTAAGTGCTTGGGTGTTATTATTATATGTTCAATAGCCATTGCAAACTTCTCCGCTTGTTGTAATGCTGCAATTATGGTTACTATTTACCTTGCAGTGGCCGTTTTCATGTTGGTGATTACCGTTTCCTAGTATACCATTGACAGCGTTCACACCATTTGTACTATTAATATTTTCCGAATTATACGTATAGAAGACAGAACAGAAAGCCGAATCATCACGAGGCAAATCGTAGCCTACATGTTTAGCTGCCAACCAGGCTGCACCCATTGCACTGGAGACTCGTAATCGCACCAATTCGAGTTCTGTTGTAAGCTGGAAATATATATTTTTGGGCTATATTGTGTGTTTCAAAAATATATATCTATAATGAGTCAACAATTAATTGTTAATAAGTATACCTATTACGATTTTCTTGTAACAGGTCTTCAAAAATGAATTTTGCAACAATTTCTTGTCTAATTAATAACAAATTAAGATAATTAATCAATAGAATAACGCAACGCATACGAAGAAAATATGTCATTGAATTCTATATTTGAAAAAGCAACAAACCTGTCTCCTCGCAAGTTCCTTTAAAAATCCAGGTTTTAAAATCTCCCAACTCTTCCAAACGGAGCCAACACACACAACCCTTAGTCGGTTGATTGTTGTACGCTGCGCTAAAGCAACTATGTGCGCTGCAAGTGTTTGTCCAGCTTCAGCAAATATATGACTTGAAAGCTGATCCCCTTGATATGCCAACTTTGCCAATTTTACTGTAACACCTAAAATGTATTTAAAGTGATGAAATGCTAATTACTTTTTGTAGCTTCACCATTGATTCATGCCACATTCGTTCTCTCAGATAACAGCTCTATATTTGCATAATATGAAACAAAATAACAAAGGCGGTCATCGACATCAGCCGACTGGAACTGAAGTGAGTTTGACGATCTTGGCAAAGACATCACATTCAATGTACCTATTTTTCTTAGTAGTTTATTATTTATAAACAGAGAAAGATAAGACGTACAAAACCTAAATGTGTACAGTTTAGATAAAACAAATAAACAAAGTTACATTGAATTAAATTTTATTTCTTTACAAGAGATAAGGAAGTTATATGCATTTTCCATTTTAAGGATTAAATAAATGATTGATTGCCAACATGATCATATTGTTTGAACGTTGGTTGATATAGTTTCGTTTCATTCCAGTCACAGATCCTAATTATCTCACATTTACAATATAAGGCAATTATTCCATTCTATATTTTGATAAAATATTGGATATTACTACAACACAGTAAGGGTCTTACCAGCGAAAAGAGGCTTGTCAAAATGTTTATAAGCATGTGGAAGGAGATCAGCTCTAGTGTCCGCGTTGAAGTGCTCTCTGATCACTTCCCAGACATTGTGAATTGAATATGGCGATGGGTTCAATCCATCTATGTCATCGAATACAGCTTTTACTGCACGATGGGCTATCCAGTATGCTATAAATTGTAAAAAGAGTACTTAATATGTATTTGTCCTTTTAATGCAATTTTATAATAAAGGTAAATCGAGATACACTTCATATACATAATAACACTTAAAGTCATAATAATTTATTAATAGATTATTCCGAAATCTTTGTAGGCACCCGAGTAAAAGCTTTTTCGTTCTTTTAATGTAAAATTGTGTCTCATGAAATATTTCCTTTTCCTATCTAATTACAAAATATTTATTGTAAATATGAACTGCTGAAAACAATGCAGGTATTAGTGCTGAGTGACTTACCACTCCCTTCGTCGCCTAATAAGAAACCCCAACCTCCGCAGCCATGTTGTTCACCTTCTGGTGTTCTCAACAACGCGTTAGATCCAGTACCTACACAGTCATCATCATCATTATCAACCCTTTTACGTCCTCACAATAGGGGTTAAGGCCTTCCTTATGATTGATGGTTAAGGAGGATGGACCATGACCCTACACGCAAAAATTCTCAATGCAGATTAGAGGATATTAACAACTGCGAATGTAGCCGCGACCATAGGCTTAGCGTGTCTTCCGAACCACGGTGTAGCTCGATATAATAATGATTTTTGGTCACCCATCCCGTGATCTATCCTTGCGCAAATTGCTTAACAACAACGATCGCGGGCCACAGCGCTTATCCACTACGCTGTCGAACTACACGGACACAGTAAAATTTGATTTAAAACCACTACGATCTTTTTAATTGTAACAAAAGAAAAATTACTGATGATTTTGAAAAAATAAATGTTCATGAGACTATGATGTCACAAGATGATTCTACACGCATAGACGTTATCTTGGTGATGTACATATCATTATTAACATTTGAATCCTATATAAAATTAAAATAACGTATATTTTTATATTAATGTAATATAAGATTTTTTTTTTAAATTACAGTTATGTATCGAAATCGTAATTGAGACATTCTGCGAGTTAATGACGTACCAATTTTCCTTGTAATTAATCATTTGATTTATGTTAATATATTTTTATGATAATCGGGAATAAAGTGACTATCAAACAACGCCGGTATTCAAACGCAATGATAAGTTGAAAGGTTATCTTCAAGTTAAGAGAACTACTACACAGCGCTGTTCTGATTTCAAAATAATCATGACCTACTTTTGGCATCCTCCTGGTACAAATGTCATTGTCAAACCAATATTTACATTCATTGGATAACGACTTCATGAACAATATTTCAATAGGCGCTAGACGCTAAATACCAATAGAATATAAACTCATGGAACACATATTGACACATTTAATAATTTTATTGAGGAAGCCCTGATAGAGTTTGAAAACTAGCCTCTGATGATTTTATTATGAGGTTATTATAAGAAGTAAAATGTTACGGAACTCCAGAACTTAAATACCTATATTGTATATGACATGACATTTAACCTTGTACACTACAGATGGACTATCGTGTATTAAGATATACTTTCTTGAAAATATTGACACAGCTTTCGTCACATTTGCACCGACCTTAAGTTTTGTAAAGATTAATAACCCAAAGATTATGGTATCGTGGGTTTACTTTGTAAAAAACAAAAGTTGATCAATACACACATTATACCTAACCAAAATATCTACAGTTTTCTTTATGTTGCGTCATTAAATTGTATTACTCTACGATTGGATAATATGAAAGTTACATTATTTGACAATAGTGTATGATGACGAATGATATTATAAGTATATTTTGAATGCAACCTATTTATATTGGCTAGATGTCAAATTCAAATTCTATATCTTTATTCAGTCTACGCTGTTACAAGCACTTGTGAAAGTCGGAAAGTCTAACACCATGCCATCAGTTCGCAAATCTACGCTGGGAGACCTTGTTAGAGATGAGGCTTTGATGTTTAGGATTTTTTGTTTTACAAAGAAATGTTTTGTGAGATGTTTATCTGCGACCTCAACGAACTGATATATCACCTCATTGTGATTATGCGATTTGCAAATAATGACATTATTTAGTTCTTTATTACATATCACGAAAAAATAGCTATTAACTACAAATATTATATTAATATTACGCTATCTGCTACATCATACGTGTTGCGTAAGTTTTAATTATTCATGTCGCTTAACAAAAATTAATTTGTTTGTTAATATGAATGTCAAGGTTCGTTGAATTACTTCCGACTAGTGGTATTTGTTCCAAATACTTTGTTCTTCTATTAATTCTTGTTTAAAACCAGTGGTTACTAACTTTTTCATTATTGTCAACCCCTATGATCTATTAAGAACTGATCTAACCACTATCCAATTCCTCTTCAAGAGTCAAATAAATTACGTCTTAACTTTTTTAATAATCCATAATTCTTCCTTACCAGCAATTACCACCATCCCTCCCCCCGGTGCCCCAGTAAATAAAGATCCTGCCGTATCCGACGCCACGTAGATTGCGCGAGCGCAATTGCCATTTTTCTTTTTCACACACGTTGCCAACTCGGCGTTGCTGCTCTCCTGCTCGCACCCAGATAACGTCAAACCCTAGGGAACGAGTCATGTCATTTATAATTGAAGTAAATCAATACAACCTTGTGTAACAGGTACTATTTATACCCAGTTCTTAATCACGCAAACTATTTAGTAACTGAATTTTAAATATATATCGGCAATTGAAACGCTGATTGATCCTAGGGCCATTTCATATTTGCATCTGTAAATTTTGGTTGTTCAAAATTTGTAAGATACTCAATATTAATCACTATACCGCTTAAAATATTCAACCTTACAACCGTCCACATGAGATAACTAGAAAATTACCACATGATTAAAAATGTCTCACACTAATTGGGTAATTATTCATCAAAGCTTCAAATATATACAAAAAATCATTTCAATTTAACAACAAAACCGAAAAGAATATCATCATGGTTTTAAAAAACGATTACAATATTCAAAAGAATAGCACTGAGCTCATCAAGCGTCGATATAAATTCGACGTGCTTGTTTGCATAATATGGGGCGTTTCACTCAATTGAACAATAACGAAATTATGCTGCATTAAAAGAACCTCTTTAAAATAGTTGAAGCCGTATAAATGTTTTAAGTTGTTTTTACTTTCAATAGCTATTTCTGCAATTTTATTAATATCTAACCAAAGAATCCAAGGGTTTGTCTTGTGGTATGCCAGCGTTCTCCTTAGCCTCGCGAACCATTTCTAATATTCTGTCAGCACAGCCATCAATGCCAAGAGTCCAATGGTTTGTACCCTGTCCTTTTGCCGTACCAACCACTTTGCCCGTGCCATCACAAATTATGAGATTGGAATGTGTTGCACCTCTGTAAATGAAAAGATTGTAATATTTAGATAAATGTCGATATACATTAACCTCCAAATAGGTCTCCCGGTCTTGTTTGCTTTCATACTAAAATGAAGATTCTCTGTACACAAGAAGCCTTGATATTTCAGTAAACGTAAGTATGTAATATCAAATAAATCTTTTTCGCTTTCAAATCAAACTTTGTGTCAGAACTTTATAAATTAAGCGTATTTTCTTAAATTGTTTATCATTTCATTAGTGCTGTATATTTTAAATGCTATTGTTTGGAGCGCTTTGCCATAATAATTTCCTTTATCAATAATTGTCAGTACACATCAATATGAAGTGTTTAGGTAGTTTTCGCAAAATATATTAAAGGGACCACCCACTAAGATAAGGTAGATATTAGATACTCTATGTTGTTATTATTTTCATACTAGCCTTTTACTAATGGTAAATAAAAATCTTTTAGGTTCGTTAGCTATTTTGTTTTCAGTGTTCTCGTGGAATTGGTACACACCACCGATATATGTATGTCTCAGTCTATCTATCTATCTATCAATATGAAATTGAAGAATCGCTTAAAAATAAATTAAAGATAAATAGTTTTATCAGATTGATATAGAATAAAATTTTATCTATAAAAGTAATTCTTTGATCGATAAAAACCATATATTAACCAATGCCAAGTTCAAGATTCGTGAAATACGAAAAGATAAGATTGATAAGGCTTACAATGGAATTATAAAATTGCATAAATATGTTTGTTTTCTTTTAAATCATATTAAATGTTTAACAATGGAAAGATTTACTTGTATGATATACTTAAAATATTGTAAGACTACAGATACAGAATTATTGCAAAGAAATCTTAAGCGTGTAAGCTCAAAATAAAGCATAACACTGATAAGAATTTGTTTTATATATATCCAAAGGCGGTTCAAAAATCCAAGTTGCCAAAATTTTTTTTTAAATTATGTCGCATTAGCAAATAATACATTCTCGATCAAATAGTACCACTATTTCGTACTATCTGGGAAGGAATTACTAGCTTTTTATTGTAATAAAAAATTATGATCACCAAACGGAACAAAAAAACTTCTAGGTATGAATTTATTAGTTGGTGGAACCTAATCTGTAAAAAATGCGGGCGAAACGGGAAATAACCTTAATCAACAAACATAAGTATTATCGACCTACTTTGGGAAACAAGGACATGGGAAATGTTCGATGCTTAAAATATATAAAAACTGTAAATAAGAATAATGTTATGTTATATTTAGAAGTAACAAATGGTAAAATAACAGTTTAAGGTTATCAATAGCTTAGTGAAAATGCGACCGACGAATAGTTTAAAGATGGAAGCGTTGTTGTTTATGTTGTTTTTATTAAAATCGATATTGTATTGGTTTACCTTTTGAGTATGTTTGAATAAAATCTCTTTTATGTCATGCGTAATGGATAGTGCTGTAACAGACATTCATCAACTTAATTTATAAAATTGTGTATGTTTTATTAATAATATTCTTGATTTAATTATTCATAAATTATAAACCCACTAAAAGCTATGGCGGCCATTTCGTTCTATATCCAAAATAAGGAATTCCAAAATACATCTGATTGAGATAACAGGAAATTTCTTCTAGAAGAAAAAGTACAAGTGTACCTAGTATACCTAGGGTGTCGACTTAATGAAGGATAGGAAGTTACTAGAATGGAAATCAACACTAAAAAAGAAACGAATGCAGGCAATCTACGATGGAAAAACGATTTAAGGACAGTGAGAGAAAGAAAGTGTATACAAAAAGTAAAAAATCGTTCAATATGGAACACATGGAAGACTTAGTTTTGGGCTAGTATAGGAGGAAGAGAAACATATAGATATAGCAAACCAAGTTTAGGAAAATTATTCATAGATGTTTGTACTCTGTCTTGAATTCCGATTATGCATCCTAGTAATTTTTATTTGGTTGTTTGTGTGCTAATTGTTTTTTATTCCACATAAAATAAAATGTAGTTTTTACACCTTTTTACTAAACTTTTGTAATAGGCATTGCATATTTACCTTATTGGCTACGTGCCATGTGTCAGTCAATCACCTTTTTATTCCGCGCAACCTTTCACTTCACTAGCACACTTGTTTACGATAAATTAGCATAACGTCTTAATGTTAGTTAATAAAAAGGTATCATTTACTTATTATTTCTTTCTTTATATTTTAATAATGTATGTACATGAAATATTTCTGATTTCTTTATAAATAAAAAAAACGATCTATACTATTAGATCGTTGTTCTTTAAGATTTCTATTAGAACAATTAGAATTTTATGAATAATTAACTATAATGATAATTTCAATGGTACGAGTATTTTATTTGAAATAAAATGGTTAATTACTTGAGAAACGTGAGTAAAAAGCATTAACGCTTTTTAGCAATCTATCATATTTATGTATAATGGAAAATGTGTCTACTTCTTAAAAAGATTTTTTTTATGAAGGGTTGTAGGTATTTTCTTATGTGATTTTTTTTCATTTAAAGGAATAACATAAGCAATCGTACGACTTATATGACGCAGATGAAACAGTCTTTTATAAATGTATTATGCATTATTAACAATACGTGCAATTCTGTTGCACTTCTGTTTACAAAAGTAATGATTTTAGGTTTGGTTTGTTTTAAGTTATATTTGTGGACCTAACTTTGTAGATTTAACTTTTTTGATTTCCTACAAATGTCAATTTTATTTATTGTTAATATAAATGTGTATTTCTTAATTTACTTTTATAATTAATGGAACTGTGTATTTTTATCCAGGCTTGTTACTTTTCCTATCTCTATTTTTACTGAGTACTGCATCATTTACAAATTGTATTAAATCAACTTTAATTAAATTCAAATCAACTGACAAACATAACTTCTAAATATCAAGGACAACAACAATTGCATAGCTCAAATTCTTTATGTCAGACCAATGTATCCAGAATTAAGACTTAATGTTTTTAACTTTAGGTTAAATTTAGCTTACCTAATACTTTTGGCGGTGTGTCGGCCAAGCCATTCGATGTAGGCTTTGCTATTGGTGAAGGTAAAACGTGTAAAGGATTTTTATTTATTTATTTAATCGATTCAGAATATATAACGTTTTAATATTATGAAAAAACCTACTAAAACAGTGTATTAATATGTTTATTAACAGTTGGTCGTTATTGAGAAAAAATAAGCAGATGTTAATGATAGTCAATATGTTTTATTGACATAATATTTAAAAAACGTTGGAGGTGATGTTACTTGTCATTGACATTTATATAATCTTTTTGCCAATGATTTCGTGTCTGAAATAATTATATGTAATAATAATTAAAATATGTATACGCATAATTTGAACAAATTCACAATTCACATCAAAAAAATTAATACAGTACCTAGTACTTACTATTGAATTCACTAATTATGAATGTTATGAAATGTCTAGGCATACTTCAAGGCGAGTCTTTTCCACTTTCAAATAGGTATTGTGTGAAAAAAATCATACTAATTAACATTATTTTTCATTTCACTCACCCTTCAACACCTCCAAACAACTTAATATCACTCATATTTATTTTAAGCAGCGTTTAGTAATGGAAACTATCTTTCACTTGTTATTAAATATAAATACTCCGGTTACTTTAAATTTACGATATAAACGAGATCCTTTCACAAACCCGATCGGCAAACTAAACAAAAATAATTTTGACATGACATGTTTTGAGTGAATGAATAGAATAATGTTGCACATCTTAAAATCTTAATCAGAATCGTTATTTCAACGGAATCGTTATTTCAACGATTCCGGCTATCACTAATAACGGGTCTGTTAAAGTTACATTTTTAACAATATTTACTCGAAAAATTAGTGATAAATTTGTAATCAATCATTTAATTTAGTTATTACTAACTACTTTTGGAATATAATATAATCGTAAAAACAGGAACGTATAGTATCCATGTCCATCCATGTCCGTGATATGTTTACATTTTAATAATACTTTTACGTTACAAATTAGTTAGTTTACTTTACTTCTTTACACTAGTTTAATTTAATTGTTCGAAATAAAATATTTATTTACAAAAACGTTTTTAATGGACTTAAGAAAAATTATATCTACATAAACGATTTATAAAGTTGTAAAGAAAATAAGACAACTTATAAAAAACAAAATTGACTATTATCAATATAATATAACGTTAGATAAAAAACTTGATAAAGGAGTTTATTATTTTAATAAGTATTCTCTCTATATATAATTCATTTGACAAATAAGAAGTATAATTTATGGAGTGTAAAGATTTCGGGTTCTTAATTTTTGCATAATCCTTAATAAATGAAACAACTTGTAGGTAACATCTCATATATTTATACACAATAATATTTATATCGCTTACACATACAGTTACAACATTTTACTAACGAAGAGTATTAATTTTAAAACATCAAATACACAATAGAATTTGAGGAACGTTGAGATCTTTAAATTGCGTAATTTTATATCATATTTAAAGTAAACAAATATTTAAAAGCTATGACATAAAAGAATAATTTTTATAATACGAAAGGAATAATAAAAATATGTCTTTATTAACACCTAAAATACTTACTATTATTCGGTGCCAAAATTGCTTGATTTACGAGAGTTTGTTAAAGAAGGCGTTATGAGATCTTTTCTATTGCAAATACCATATCGATGACTTTATTGTTTATCTGAATTTTATGCATATCTATATTAAACCAAGAGTCTCGATGCCAAAGTTATTCATCCACCTACATTGAAATCTAGTATTAATTTTTCAGAGACTCTGATTAGATTTTGCTTCAATGCAAATGTATTCATAAAAAGGTACTACTAAAATAAATATAAATGGAGATGTCGATACTCTGTTCGATATATTTCTAAAGGTTCGGGAAAAAATGACATCAAAATGGACAAAAAGAGTCATTTTTGTTCCTGTATACGTGACATAATAAAAACTGAATTTTGCTTGGACATTACACAAGTTTCAAAGTACGTAGCGACATCTAGGTAGTTTGATTCGGAAAAATACTTTTTTAAATACTGGCGCATCTATCATTATAACTTAAAAGCAAAGTCGAACCAGATAATTGATTTAATATATTTTTATACAAAATAGGCACTGTCAACCACCTTTCATTCCATTAAAATAGTTTTTTACAATAAATAAAAGCAAATCTTTGATAAGAAACGAATCAAGATCTTTGGATAACTATACTTATTAGAAACAATAGTTTATTCACTTTTTATTATTGTAAAAAAATATTCATGTTCTTTCAGCAATCCATCGTTGAAAAATTTCTAACTCTTAAACAGAAATTTCGAAAAATATGCTAATATCACACGTTAGAGGTTCTGATAGTTGTCAAATTGTACGTAAAGGACATAAGTGAGAAGACTTTTTGGTTATTAGGAAACGAATAATAACTCAAGAATATGCAAATAGTTAGTTTATTCATAAAAGCAAAGTCTAACTATTGAATATGATACTGGAAAAGTGCGTAATCAGCGCACATATTTAATAATAAGTTATGTTACTAACGTAAGAGACGAAGAAGAAAAAGATGTAAAGACGTTACTACTTATGATATCCCATACTATATGGATGTTGATGACTGAGTTTTATTAATAAGCCTACAGTGTGCTCACAACTATTAAAATAAACATAAAAATATTATGAATGTTACATTATTTATAATGATATTGAAATATAAAATAATATCCCCGTAAATAGGTTTTATTATCGATACTAAGCCGCAGGAAAAAAGTGCACTGATTGCAAGCTTCCTGTACATTATGACAATGAATAATAAAAATCGCTTATTAGCATTATTTTCTTTAAAATTTAGTAATATAGTAAAGCGAATGCTTCGATTTATTATTTTATATAATAAACGTAAATGATAATTAAAGCTTGTTTATTCAATAGATTCAACTTTTGAAAATAAGCAATAAATTCTGATAATATTCCATAGGAACAAGTAATTTAAGAGAGGAAGATTGAAAATAATGTACTCTGAAAATTTCATATTGTTTCAAATATCAGGAGATTTATTTGAGTGCCAAATGTTATATATGCTAGCACTGTATAATAAATGATTTAAGGAAGTCGTTGTCATATTCGCGTCACTTTTTTGATATTTTGTTGATCATAATAGGGTTGACGACTGCGAAAAAATAAATCAATTTAGTCCGTCGATTATCTGACTGACAAGTCCGATAATAGAAAAATATTAGGTACGTATTTAATTTACTGTAATTTCACAAGAAATAACTTGTTTATTAAAGTTGAAGAGTGGGGGCTCGCTACGTCACAGTATTTTAGAAGATGTACAGAAGCGTGACGTCATGTGTCATTTTAACTCAATGTATCGCCGTAATTTAATGACTATGAAAAAAAGTAAAAAAATACGTGTTTGATATTAAGCAATCTACCTGACGGAAACAAACAAAAATTGGTCGCCATCCCTATTCTGACATATTGTTTTAGTGAACTTTGTATATGGAAATTTTTTGGAAGATAAAATTAAAAATATGAGTTTAAAAAGTACAGGGAGTTTTTGATATAATAAATATTATTTAAGTATCAAGCTATATTTTCTGTTAGTTACAATTATTATTTCTCTTGGTACAACGTATTAGTTACAGTTAAGGATTAGTTACAATATTTATAAAGTTAATACGGAATTTTATCATAATAATTATACTTTATATTTACGAAGGTAAGTATCTAGGTACTATATTAATTTAGTTACTATGAAAACATTTAGCTATCTAATAATATACATTAATTTGATCAGACAGTCTTTTCAAGAAATAATTCCACTTATATATTTTACACCAACTTAATTAGTTCTTAACTCTATATAATAAATACACTAAACTTCTAGATTCATTCATATTTGCAACTTACGACACCAAGTGAGGTACTGTATTCAAATAAAAAAATCATATATAGCTACGTGTTAATATGAGTGTTCTCTGAATTAACTTCATTATTGGTAATTAGAATTTACTTTGTTGTTGGTGTTTAGGGTTCTATTGTTTTAATCTAATATTGCTTTGTTCGTTCTATCTAGTTTTGTTTGGAAATTTAAACAATCATAATTTTCATTAATAACGAATTTTGGTTATATCAAGACTAATAGCGTCAGAGTTCATCTAAATAGCGTAACGTTATTATGTATAACGCTATTTTTTAGAAGTGCTATTTTCCGCACGTCTCTATTTATTATTTGCTAGACACATGCGACGGTCGTTTGGAATTGAGGGTTTTGCCGCCGCATAGTTTGTCGTCACCTGAAACAAAAAAATATACATAACAAATCAAAACGTGTACGTCGTGTAAGTAATTTCTTGCTTCATTATATAATTAATTTGAGGGTAAAATTATAGATTTTATCCATCTCTATTGATTTTTATTCACAAAAATGAATCGTTAAATGTGTTGCTAAGTGCAAAACTAAAAACGGCTGAACCGATTTGGCTGATTTCTTTTGTGTTTCCTAAAGTCTAAGAAAGGTTCATGTGGAGAGAAAAAACGTAAAATTACGAGAAAAATAGTAAAAAATAAATATTTTTCCTTTACAAACCACTTTGTCAACAGCTGTCAACATTGACGTCAATCAATGCAAAAGAAAGGTGTCTTAGGATTAACTTAATTATAGATCTTTTAGTAGGTATCATCGCCATCTTTCATTCATTTCATTTTCATTTTACATGTAAAAATTAATTTATTTACTTGACATTGGCAGAATTGTGCGAAATGCGCAGATAAGCCATTATTTAAAAAGAAGAAGAAGAAGAAGAACTTAATTATATTTTATTTTTAGCTCGGTGGCGTAGTGGATAAGCGCCGCGGCCCGCGATCGTAGTCGTTAAGCAACTTTCGCAAGGGTCGGTCACGGGATGGGTGACCAAAAAAAATATTATCTCTAGCTACTCCGTGCTTCGGAAGGCACGTTAAGCCGTTGGTCCCGGCTGCATTTGCAGTCGTTAATACCCTCCAATCCGCATTGGGCCAGCGTGGAGGGTCATGGCCCATCCTCTTTAACCATCCATAAGGAAGGCCTGAGCCCCTGCAGTGGGGACGTTAAAGGGCTGGTGATGTGATGTGATTTTATTTTTAACTGATTTCAAAAAAGGAGGTTATCAATTCGAAGTGAATGTATGTAGTTCGTTGCTATGGCGTAGTTTTCATATATGTTGGTCTGTATCTGCTTCTTCAACTTAGAGTAGACTACACGTTTTATCAAAATCGGTTCAGTAGTTTTAAGATATAAACTAATAAATAATTAACTGTCGTAAAAAAGTTTTCAATTTAATCTATACGTTTATAACTAACCTTAAAATAAATAGTTAATCAATTTGACCTATATGTAATGGAATATGGCGCAATATTCATATTATGTTAGTTTATATGCGCTTCTAAACACGTGTGCTATATTCTGTAGATGTATAAAATGGATTTATGTGTGTCTACATGTTTGACAATTAAATTCTTGGAAATTAGACATTGGATTGAAATGATACTTTTTTGTTTGATTAACTATTTTTTAACTTGGGAAAAACAAAAGAGAAATGATATATGGTGAATAAATGAACTGTTATTAGAACAGTAGGTAAGGTAAGGTTAGAACTGCGGGGAAGTGGTCCCGTTGGGGACCATTACCGTGCGCTGTTCCCTCGCAGTGAGGGACATCGCTGAGTTTTAGAGGGTAGGCCTCTGCTTTTTGACCAGTAAGTAAAATATATTGATTCTATTATTAAAAAAGGACAAAATAGAAATACAACTAAAAAAAATTAAACCGACGATAAATCGTAATAAAAATAAACGACTGAAAAGAGAGAAATAATACCATAAATTTTTATTTTCAATAAAACCGAAACACAAAAAATGGATACACCATTTTTTTTGAGGTTGGTGCCAGATAGTTACAAGAAAAACATGTGTGGCAAGAGAAATATTAATCTTCTGATAGTGCTGTTTTACTTCATAGTTATGACAGGGCTGGTACTGACCTCAAAAAATTATTAGTGTATCCACTTTTTGTTTACAAACATTGGCATGATAACAACTTAAATTCTTCTAATTGGAACCACAAAACACATTAAACTCTTCTACAATATTAATTTTTTAATGAAAAACTGTCATTTTTCTATTTATAAACAAGGGAAAACGTGTTATTTCTAAATATTTTTACGATAAAATGGCTGGTAGGCAAATTTGACAGATAAGCTACGGATAGTAAGTTTGACAGCTCTACCGACGGATAGATTTTTTTATTGAAACACTTTTTTGCTCCATTTTTATACATTTTGCCTACGAACGGTTATCAGTATCAGTTTAATCCGTTAGTTGCACACCGTCAGTAGCTTTACCTAGCAATGGTATGTTATTGAAATACTTTTTTGCTACCATTGGTAGGAAATGCTACGGATGGTAGCAAAAACGGATAGTTTTTTGGTTATTGAAACCGGGGGTAAATTATGTTCAAATCAGAAAATAAACATTTTGGCGGCGCTTAAAAATAAAATAAAATGACGATGAGTAAGGTTTATTTACCCTCTATCGATTAATATATATATACTTTATGCTTGGTTAAAGATAATTTAAATAAAGAATCAACCATCATACAAAAAACTTCTCCTTGATAAAAATTCTTTAGGTGAGTCGAATGACTATTTAATTGTGATTATTTTTTCTATACAAGTTCTTGTGTATTCCTAAAAGACCAACGAACTTATATATACATTCTGAATAATGAGTAACATCCGACCTAAATAATGAAGGCATTTTCTTACGACATGGTCGAATAATGACATTCGCTGTTTTAGTTCCAAAACAATATAAAGTTTAATCATTGATTTCTGGTCTTATATTAACATACGAGCAAATGCTTCGAAAAAAATATAAAACCAGTAAGTAGTATATGTAAATGAGTTTTTTGGTCCGGGGATATTGGACTTGCTCATACAAATACACATTCGACTTATCATAGAATATTAAATTTTTTGATATAGTAAACTTTTAAAAGAAACGCATGAATTAACCAGTATATTTAATCAATGACAAATACAATGCATCAAATAGTCTATTAAAATAGAGGTAAATGGCACAGTAATTATCAGCGTCATTTTTATCATTTTTTCATCTCTTTTAGATCCTTGAAGTATTATTATCTTAGTAAATAAGCTATCTAAGTAAATAAATAAAAAGGCTGATTCATACTACGGCTACGTTGTTTTGATTTAGACGTGAAAATATAATTTAATTTCCAAAAAAATATCAATAGAAAATAAAATAATTCTTTAGGATTGCGATCCTTTTTATTTTTACGAGTATTTTTAGTATATGTCCAGATTTAAGACATACTTTAAAAATAATATTATTTATCATATGTATATTTGATATAATTTTTGAGGTAAGCAAATAACTTAGCAAGAGATGTGATAAAATGCTTGATGCACTAGTTTTATTTATTGTGGTAATATAATTGCAGTAATATAAATTACGTGAATTCGAACACTTGAGTGAATTTTTTTTTCAGATTCGGATATTTATAAGATAAAGCAGGCTAAAATGATATGAAAATGTGAAACGTAGACCCGGTGATCATTTAATTGAAACATATTTTGTTTTGCTTTGATTTACATTAAATATTTAATATGTGTATAAGGTCTATGCTTCAGCAGAGGACGTTGATAAGCTAATGATGATAATTTATAAAAGTGGATGCTCACTGGCAGATTTTTTATTAATATTATCTTAAGACGTCATAACAGCAAGCAAGTGTGGGTTACAGCTAGTGTAAGTATATATGTGTATTTACCTCTCACTAGCAGTGGTGGTATGCGTGTGCCCTGTATCATGTTCATCCAGCGAGTGCGAATGTTGCGGCTTGTGATTGGCGCGTCGAGCTGATCCTTCATCACTCTCTCTTCTCACACCCCCTCCACCACAGAAACATTTGCAGATGATTCTTTTAAATGCAAACCTGAAATTACAAAATTCTATTTATATATCTTGTTAAAATTATGACCCATTTATGATTAAAGAATATATATAGTTATAATGAAATTTTAAGTTAAACGCTTTTATTTGAAAGCCGGCAATGGAATGTATCCAGTAGTCAAGCCCTTTCATTCGATATTCATATTTAGGTGTTAAGATCATACTTTACTTTTATTATATATAAAAAAATGACTAAATTGTTAACACATTCTTTATTATTCGTTCGTTCAAAGCGGTAAAATGAAACGAAATCGCTAAGATATAATAGGCTAGAAAATTAGGCGGCCGAGTACCAAGTAGCAAATATTACCATCGTATTGTCGTCCAAATGTCCATTAATATTATCATTAGTTTAAATAAATATTACCGATTCAAGTTTTAAAATTTTTAAAAATTCATTTAATTTTGAAGTTGTCATGAAACCTTAATCGACGTATCTGGATGTCTGTCAAATAAACTATTTCATGCCTTTTCTGAATCCTCCTTAACGCATTAGCCAAAATTGTGGCAATATGCCAGCAAAGTGATATATTCATTTGACTTACCTAAAATCTTTGGAGAATAACGCGTAAATGAGTGGATTAATGGCAGAGTTGCAGTAACCCAACCAGAAGAGTACTGAGAAGACTATAGGAGTAACGCATTCCCCACAGAAGGCTCTTACGACGTATACACTGAAGAATGGCAGCCAGCAAAACACGAAACCTCCCACGATTATGCCCAGGGTTTTAGCTGCCTTAGTCTCCATTCGGAAACGTTTAACCTGAAAGATTGCTATTATCAATCAACTGGCCTAGAAAACACTAATCTATTTAATTACATACTCAAATACTTTGAGGAATAGTATAACTTCGGCTATTATACAGATCAATAGGATTGAAGATAGAATAACAACCGGTTTCTGAATTGAGAAAAGTACAAAGTCTTAACTGATAATTTTCAATAACTAATTTTTTTTTACAAGGCACACAGTCTTAGTTTAATCAAACTGCTATCAAGAGATCATTAAAAAACGATCGAGACGAGCTTAATTTTAAATTCTCAATTCAGAAACCGGGTGTAATTCAGTTTTCCTTTCTCTATTCTTACATCGCCGTCGAATATATAATCTCCTCATTTTTTATTTTGAAGTCGATTAAAAAGAAGTCACAGTTGTGCTTGTGTCACCGATTCTCTTTTATTGAACCTTATTTCACGAGGAAGACGTTCGATAGCACGTTCGTTATTCGATTTAAAAGTTAGGCGACTTTCTCAAATGCCGATGAAACATAAACACAAAAACAAAATATTTATTTTTCATTGTAATTACCAAAAATTGATTAAAGGCGATAAGTACACACCTGGGTGCATGGGTTATCACAATATGTCAAATTTCTTCAAACGATTTTGAACTCTGCTGAGAAGTTTGACAATTTTATAGAGTATGAAGAGCTCGATAATGAAATGGTCGGCGCGCTACGATAGTTATTAAGAGATTTTCTCAAAGGCCGGTCATAGCTTGGATGATCAAAAATTTGAAATCTCGAGCTCAAACGTTAGGTTAGGCAAGGCACGTTAAGCTATTGGTCTTTGTGGTATCTGCAGTAGTTAACACCTGGCGCTGAACCCATGTGGTGCGTCATGGCCAGCCTACTTCGATTGATTTTTTTTTGTGTTTCATAAATTATCGCGGTGGATGTCGAATCCTATTTGTCAGATGCGAGACCATTCGTTGATTATTTTGTTTTATCTTCTAACTCACTATTAATATATACAAAAAAAAATTACCTGAGCTTTTATATTTCTCTTGCCCATTCTTCTAGTCGCCCTTGGTTTATCATCATACTCATCATAAAGAGGGCCTGGTGCTAGATGATGGGGTGGTTTGACTCTCAATCTACTCTCAGTCAGTTCCCGCCCATCCCTTTCATAATGAACAGCGTAAAGACTTGGACTTGGTGATCTACTAGGAGACCTGGAGTTTTCTATTACTGGACAGATTTGCTCAGAAGATGGGTAGGATACGGATATTTTAACTTTCTCATGCGCACGCCTGGCGCTAGAGTGTCTGAAAGAATACAAAATATTCAGATATATAGGTTTCATATATTTTTCTAGGAAATAAAAGACCATCTGCTTTTAACTTTCGAGTTATTCTTTATTTATTTGTCTTCGTTCAAAATTTAAAAAAACCACAGAGTAAAAAATTTCAAAACTTTCATTTTGAAAATTAATTTCTTTATTATTATTTTGCAAACACAATACTATACTGAAAAATTCTCCAAAAATCAATTTGTCCCCGGCTCTCTGGGATGGGACTCGAACCCATGACTTTTCGCAATCCGTGCGACTGCTCTAACCACTGAGCTACCCAAGACCTAACAGGACTGTTGAATTTTTCAAGCACTTGTTTGTTTTTCGCTACTACATAGAATATTTTAATGAATGTTCAGATGATTTCATTTTTACCGAAAAATTTAATATTTGTAAAAATATTTCTTTCGGCTATTTTGGTGGATTGCCTGAATCTAATATAAGATGAATAACATTGAAAAAGTTTTTAATGACATCACCGGCATCATTGACTATACTCACATGTTTGACTGGATATTTCAGAATGTTTTAACAAAAAATATTCTTAATACCTTCTTAATCTTTCTGGAGATGCACTCAGTGATGTGCTAGTGGAATGATTAGAAGCAGTCGACAGCGGAGAACCGTGCGGTCTAGCAGAACCACGTCCTCGGTGTATCCTCAATGTCAGACGGTTGTCATCAAACCGATTACCTAGGCCTTTACCTGATTATTAAAAAATAAGATAAATTTAATGAGCCTTGTTCCTTAAGCGAGATATTAATTTGAAACTAATTATTTAATTAAAGTTATAACTAGGCAATGTTACAATGTATATTTGAGGGTTGCTGAGTTTCAGCTATCAGAAAACTATAAGGCTTTGAATTTTTGTACTTTTACGAAGGATTATTGAATTAGCAATTGAATCAATTATTTAGCATTGTACGTAATATCCGATGACATAATAGTTATACGCAGCATGTAGGATTAGAAGTCCTGTCACTTCAAAATAACTGACTCATGTTTATATTTTTTGAAACCATTTATAAGTTAAAAAAACTTGCTGAGACATCGGTTATTATGATAATTAAATCGTCCATGTCAATACACATCGGATATTAATTTTATCAAAAATAGGTACCACGATTTACTCTAAATTAAAGAGCAAACGATATTAAGACATGAATTTTAGGAGTACCTAGCTTCGATGTTTGAAGCAATGTTAAGTATGGATTTCAACTGCAGGCGAAACGATACAAACAATTCATTAATTATTAATTAATATTAATTTATTAATTATTAAATTGGAAATATTATTTTAGTCAAAATAACAATGAATATATGATGATGAATATGTGTCTTTTCATTCAATACAGATTCAGACAATATTCATCTAGTTTAGTTATTTAGCTTAAATGTTTTTCTGACTAAAATCTAAACCAAGGAGAATTTATCCTGACCTATAATATTTGAATCGTATCTTGCCCCTGAAAGTCATACTTTAATGATGATCAAACCATTTAATCTGCATTTATTTTTATTCAGCGCTCGGTAACTCAAGATATCATTTATTCATTAATTTACGACTCGAAAACCATAGGAAATGAATCAAAAACTTGTTTTTCCACTCTGACTAACTAAACTGACCAACTGGCTGTGCAGAATGGAACTCGAAGAAGCATTTTTTTTCCAATCTAACCAACTGGTTGATCACATATTATATTTTGGGAAGAAATACTCTATTCTATCCAACTGAACTGATCAATGAAAGGGATCAACAAATAAAGAAAAAAATCATAAAAGTGGTAAATCTAAAGCAAATCACGAAGCGTGTTTTAATATTATTGGTACTTATTGCCGTTTATTTTCAAAACTATATTTACCTTTAGTAGTTCTAAATCCTTGGTTGATAGCCTTTGTAGTTCTTACGGCAGCCTTATATATTCTCCAATAGAAAAACAACATCACGAACATTGGAATATAGAAGGAGCCAAGTGCCGAGTAGACTACGTATCCAGTGTCGTTGGTAAGCTCACAGGTCCACTCACAAGGGGGATTCTTTTCTTCGGGCTGTTGAGACATAAATTTATCCCAATAAGTTTACTTAACAACACAATTGATGGGTAGAAGATGGGAAAGCCAAGGCCTGCTTTCGGATACTAAAGCTTTAGTAGACCTATATTTCGGTTCTGGTTAGATATCAAAGAGTTAACGTATATCTTATAAGAGAGTTATAGAGTGTAATAACACCTTTATAACCTGGATTTTGGCGCAAAATTATACAGGTAAAGTCTGTATAAACCCCTTAAAGTGGTTCTACATAACTCTTAGTAGAAGTGTATTAGTGGTGTTATAAGATCATTATTTTCCGTTTAAAACTGTTTTTCACCTGTATCATAGAGTTTACTGAGATCTTAAGTTTTATAAGGTACTTATATCGGTGTCAAAAAGAAGTTAAACCATTATTTAGATACCTTATAACTCATTTGTAGCGATTTTTTTGTCACAGTTTAACTATTCAGCCTTAAATACGTCAAGTGTTAAAGTTTTCATAATATGACAAGTGCTTCAATCGGTCTACCTTTCATCACGAAATGTAAGTATAATTTCTTAATATATTTTTTAACAGTGTGTTAAGTGTAACTAAAGTTTACTTATAAGTGCGCTTGCAAGTTTAATGTGATTGTGTATTATGTTACTCATCTCAATTTTGACGCGCCCTCAAAAATATATGATTTTAAGTAAAAAATCAAATAAATAATTAAAAGTGCTAATAACCTAAAACAGTTTTTAGATTGTAATTTTCAAAGATTGATCAGTTTTAGTCTTCGTATACACTAATAAAGCCAGAATTAAGTCAATAATTGGGTAAATTTTGGTACTTAAATTTTAAAATAAGTGAATTTGTATTAATTAACATTTGAGGTTATCTTGACAGAAAGTGTTCAAAAATGGTGACTTTTTCCTAAAGGTACAGTCTGCCTTCAAATATAATACTATACTCGAATAACGACAGCGGCGGTATCCAAGAATGCTGTAAGTTCTTTGGTGATTTAAAAGAGTCACATAACGCTTTCAGCTTTACCTTTAAACATTGAGATTAGGGTTCTATATGAAGTTATTGAAATCCTAAATCTTTAGGTAGTTTTCATCGAATAGTTTAGTATTCGTACAAAATATAATCTATAAAGTAAAACTTAATAATAATTACAGCATACAACGCCTGTTTAAATTGTTAATTATTAATTTTATTTTCTTTTTCCATAGAATTTATAGAACGTCGTGCCCAGAAATTAATAGTAAAATTTCAACAAAATCAGCCAAAGTGGAGTCCCCAGTTCGCGCTGGGATGGTTATAACTCCGGTGCGCGAGAGGACGACGCTGTGCTACTACTATATATCAATTTGTAGTTTATATCGTAATAAAGTAATTTTTGAATAAAAAATATCGAATTAATAATAAATCTTCTTATTACCTAATCATCCTATACTGTTTATGGAGTGACAGAAAGTACAATATAATAAATATTATTGTGGGTTACATGAACTAATTTGCACTTAATTTCACCAGTGTATTTCATTAACGTGTAACGAATAAGAGAGTTTTTCAACTGTATGCATATTAAAATAAGACGATTTAATAGGAGTTTCAAATATAACATCTTTATTGATTTTTTTTAATAATAGCGTCTGCGAAATTCTGCTTGGATCCGTGGGCAGAGCTATTATTGAAATAAAACTACCAAAGTCGAAAAATCTTTATCAAAGTCTTCCTCATCAAAAATGTACGGAACCATTCTGATATTGTTGCTGAATTTTATATCTCACTCCACCTGTTCTTTTTTGTAGTCTCTACGTATCAATTTATCTCATTGTAAAATTAAATGCATAAAATGAAATTCATACAATTATATTTAGCACATAAACTTTAAATGTAAGAAATATTTAACGGTGTCATTGAAGAGTTACCTACAGCTTATATTCTTACCAAAACCTTTATATCATGATCTTACAAAACTGCTGTACAAACTTTAACTATATATAAGAGTTAACGCATGTAGAGTTTGGTGTTACTACACTCTTATCTAACTCCGTTGTAGAACTAATACAGCCTTATGATTTATAAGGTTCGTCAATACAGAATATTTATAGTAATAAGAGTTACAGAAAGTTCATGAAGACCTTTAAAATGCTTTTGACGTTGCAGGCCGAAACAAGCTTTAACGTTATAAGTGTATAAGCAGCTATCGCTACTGCAATAACTGTAGATAAATTATAATTGCGTTATTTACGATTCTAATACCACCACAGGAGTAAAGGTTATTTTATAAGTAAACTGTAGCACCTCTAGTGACAACCGAATCCATTATAAATCAATAGTATTACTCTAAGCTTTAAAATAACCTGCAACCAGCGCCTAATTGTTTCTTGGGATCATTATAGTATTCGGCGCCTTATTCACCCGTGCTAAAATATCCTTTCGACTATCGCTCTTAATATTTCTTGACACATTTTTGTTATTGCTATGACTATGACTATTTTTTGTTATATTCCATCTCACTCACTAATAATATAATATTCTTTTTTTCATATTACATAGTATACAGATGTTGTTAATAGGTACAGTTCATGTGACACCCTGTAAGGGTACAGCAATTTAAATTCAAGTTACTTTAGATACTACCTACTATAATTATGGGCGTTATTAAATTTAGAAATTAAAGTATTTGATTGACAAAATCTCACCTTTTTATCCTTCCACACTAGTGGTGGGAAACAGATGACGAATGATAAAATCCACAGACCGGCAATTAACGCTTTTGCGCGCTTTCTGCTCATAATGCTCGGGTAACTGACAGGTCTCGTCACCGCCACGTAACGATCGAGAGAGATGACGCATAAGTTGAGAATAGACGCCGTACACATCCAAACGTCTACCGCTAGCCACACTGAACACCAAACATCGCCGAAGATCCATACCTGAAATGTAAGGCAGAATAAACTACTACAATTGTTTATTAACAGAATAAAAGGTTTTAAACTATAAATGTCCTATTTAAATAAATAATTAATCCAAAATCCAATGTCGTGTGGATCAACTTCTATTTCTTCACTCAAGTAAGTAATTTTACCTAAGGAGTGCATTTCTAAAAATGTTTTATAGACTTCCAGACAATCCATTCATAAGTAAGGTACAGTTAACAGCACGTCGGGTAATACAAATCTGTCTTTCTCCGTTCGATTTTAAGCCTTAATGAGTTGAAAGTAGAGTTTAAAATCAACTGTGGTAATTTGACATATTGTGCAGCTGTGTGTACATGATGTAGTTTTGATGTAAGCTTTTGAAACTTACGTATTTCAAATTCCTGTTGTACATGAAAAAAATCTGGTATCGTGTTTGGTTATTTATTTACTTGTACTTAGAAACCAACGGCGTTACAATATGCTACTAATATAAGTATAACAATGGATACTAAGGCAAATAATAGGTTTCTTATTTACTAATTAAACGTAACTTGTAACAGATAGTAGGTACTCGTAAAGAAAAAGAAAATTAAAATATTTTAATGTCAAATATACGATCAGATATTTTTAAATTACCCTTCTATACATCTTTGATAAATAGCCATATAGCTTAAGGCTGAGATTGCTTGCCTCTTTAAAGCAGTTTTGGTGCAATTAAATAAATCTATGTCAAAAAAATAATTATTATATATGTCGCATCATCATTACGAAGATCGTTTGATTTAGTTTCTTTTATTTTAATTGCTAGTTACTCGATTACTTAATTACTCGATTGTAAAGAGAGCGTGATCATCGATACCCTCAATTTTATTAGAATGGTGACACTGACTTTGACAGTACGTTAATAAAAAGCAAGTTGCCGCCATTTTGGCACACATTCTGTTTCCGATCGCCGAGGAGTAAAGACATCCGACGACATCACGCTCATCTCGTTATATTTTCGTATGAAAAGTGATAAAATGGAACAAATCCACGTTGGTATACCACGCCTGCAGTGTTATTTTAAAGATAGTCCTCCGATATGGACGATCTATTTGGGCTTCGTAATAGCCTATTCGGACTCCCCGCCGTTATCAGAAGTGGGATGTAACCGACCAAGTGGATACACAGATGTCATGGATATGGAGAATCTTGTTGCGGTAACAAAATCAAAACTCTTTCCCACCACGTAATCCATCCAGTCCTCATCCACGTAAGCCACATGTGCCGTCGTCGAATCACATTTGCATCTGCCCGAACTCGATCCTGGCAATATTTCTGCCTGTCGATACAAGAAGAAATACTTGAAGCCTTCGTGGGGAGAACCAAGCGTTCCTAATATGAAGAACAGTTGCGGAACAGATGGTCACTACTCTCAAGATACCTGAAGCCTAAGAAGATGCAACGGTGGCAAACCTGATGGCTCGTCTGCTGGAATTGTTAGTGAACGACGTGTAGACATCTGCATCATTGCTACCCTTGCTAGTATTTTGCAGTATTTTGGTGAGTCGTTTTCATTTTGTTATGATACTGGAGTCGAGTGCTCCCTTATAAAGTTATTAATATCGTGAAGAATTCATGGCAATCGAATGAGTAACACTCTTAAAATCACTAGTTAAGTGAAAATAAAATTGAAAAAGTGTGATTGCATTGCTGGTTAAGTGGTGCAATCGAGGTTCTCAAACCAGTTTGTTGTTTATGAATAATTTCATTGTAAATAAGATTTGATGATAGTATTTATCAACTCTTAAATTCTTATTACTAAAGAAACTTAAAGTAAAAACGGTCTCTAATTATTAAGGTTTCGATTGGTTTCAAAATCTTGCTTTAGTTAAAGTCGGGACTGACCGAGAAAAGAATCTACCGCGCTGCACATCAATTAGATGCCTAGTAAATGGTTAGTGGTATTATTAGGCACTCTATATTTCTCGCTGTTTGATAGAGAGCTAACATTTTCATGAAAGTTCAATTGAACAATCAAAAATTTCTTGTGAAAGACTGTATAAATCTCATCCTATGAACTTCCCAACTTTTAAGTCGTTTTACAGAGCCTCTGGGGACCACGGTCATAAATAAGGCCCAGACCCCAGCTTCGTCCTGCCTGTTTCCTTTAGAGCCTCTGGGGACCACGGTCTCATGTAAGACCTAGACCCCAGCATCGACCTTTCCCCATCTCCTTTTGAGCTACTGTGGATCATGGCGTACAGGACCGCTCATGACCACAGCATCACACTTGCTACGAGTACAATAATCAATGCAATTATGCGTGGAGCATTTGCATTGACCAAATATACTTGATAAAACAGCTCATTTTCCTAAACAATTTCCTAAACCTTTCCTAAACAACTTAACTACCGTTTTTATAATAATTGTGATAAAATACCCGTTGGTAATGAATTTGATGTTTAAAAAAAAATGATGGCCGAAATCTTGTTCAAATCAAAATTCCCAAATGACTAGGTTTACAGATACCTAGCTCAGAAAATCTCTTGTATTTTGTTACAGAAACGCGACTGGCGCAGAGCACGCACCGTCTCCCAGAATGGCCGTGTCGCATCATCATTACGAAGATCGTTTGATTTAGTTTCTTTTATTTTAATTGCTAGTTACTCGATTACTTAATTACTCGATTGTAAAGAGAGCGTGATCATCGATACCCTCAATTTTATTAGAATGGTGACACTGACTTTGACAGTACGTTAATAAAAAGCAAGTTGCCGCCATTTTGGCACACATTCTGTTTCCGATCGCCGAGGAGTAAAGACATCCGACGACATCACGCTCATCTCGTTATATTTTCGTATGAAAAGTGATAAAATGGAACAAATCCACGTTGGTATACCACGCCTGCAGTGTTATTTTAAAGATAGTCCTCCGATATGGACGATCTATTTGGGCTTCGTAATAGCCCATTCGGACTACCCGCCGTTATATATATTAGGAATCCGGGAATGGCGCGTTACGTGTCTAATTAGTTTTGGTTTGAGAGATATTAAACAGGTTATGTATCGGTTGTCGAGAGCGAAGCGCTGATATATTCAGCGGTATGTTTTCCACAAGCTCAGAACTGTCCACATGATTTCCCATTATATCGTATAGTAGGCAGAGATCCATCAATTTACGTCTGTCATCTAATGATGACATGCTGTACCTACAACCTTAACTTCCGCTTTAGGTGTCCTAAAGCGGAAGTAAAGGTGATTCACGAATTTCACTTGAAGTTTCTCTAATCGATTCTTATAGAAGGCATATCCGGATGACCAGATTAGACTTGGATATTCAATACCACAGACATATTTTTACGATTGAAACTAATGCATTCGCATTTATCTATGCTAACAGATATATTATTCTTTTTGTAATAATTTGATAAATTATTCCAATCTGATTGAACTTTTAAACGGTCTAAATTGGTTTTAATTTTAAGAAAGTACATCAAGCAAGCCTCGATATCGTAAACATATGCATTATAGAACAAGGGCCCTAAATACAAGCCTTGAGGAACCTATTAGTATTTGCGTGAAATCAGATCATCTGAGCAAGACACCATGCATGTATATCGATCCACACGGTCGAAAGCTTTTTCGAAGTCCGTGTAGATCACGTCAGCCTTCCCGCCCTTCTCCATATGTGATAAAACGTATTCAGTAAAACTTGTTAAGTTAGTAACGGTAGATCGACATCATAGAAAACCATGTCAACTAGCCGGTGTCTCTTAGGGCGACTTGCGCATCGTCGTTAAATACAGTTTAAGAGCGACTTAAACGCATTTAGTCTGCTAAATATAATTAGCGTCTTGCACAACAAAAATTTAGGCACTACTTACGTTTAACGAACTGTCAAAGTTAAATACCCAAAGATGGCTATTTAGCGTCGCTAAATACGTTTAGTAGCAATCACTAGTTCGTTAGGTAGTTTGTACGATGGATTGGTGGGAATTGTATTCTGACGACGATGAGGAGATTATAGAATGTATCAACAGATCGAGGGCATTGTTTGAGTGTGCAGACTTATTTGGAGTGTATTCGGACGACAAATTCTTCAGAAGGTTTCTTCCAACGAAAGAAATCACTATAATTTTGTTCCAGCAAATAGCCCAACATTTACAAATCATAACAACACAATGTGACAGTTGAAAGCTCGTCGGTCCATTTCACGCACTTTTTTTTAAGAAATGCAACCGTTTTGCTTTCAGTCAAGTGTTCAACGCACGAAAACGTAAAAAGGAACGCAAGAAACTGCTTTACCGACTCCCTAACTACGATTAGTTAAATTTCCATCCAAACGGACGTGAGCAAGACCTTTTTAATTGTATTTAGGCAAAACTTATTTAGCAAGATAAACACATTTAACTAAATTCTGTTTAGACCAAATGATGCGCAAGCCGCCCTTAGTATATGACACTATATAATTAATCATATACTAGTTTTTCAAAAACTTTTGCAATAGTATTTCAGATTGAGAATCTTCTGTAATTTTTGTCTTTTATTTTAGTCTTTTTCTTCACCACATCATCAGCTTTTTAATCTCCCTACTGCTAGGAATCAGGTCGAATAGATAGAATGGGCCATGACCATAGAGCAGACATGACCTACCATGTGGGCCCAGGGCGGATTGGATTAACGACTGCAGACGCATCTGGGTACAACGGCTTAATGTGTCTTTCTAAGCACGTAGGAGCTCGATGCAATAAATTTTTGGCCACTCATCCTTTGACCAGTCATTGAGAAACTGTATCGTAGCGCACTAACCACTTCACTATCGAGCTCTTCATTTTATATAAAATTATCAAACTACTCAGTAGAGTTCAAAATCGTTTGAATAAATTTGATATATTCTGATAATCCATGCAGCCGTGGGTACTATTCTTTAATCAATTTTTGCTTTAAACAATATAAGATAAATATTTTTTCTCGATCGAAATAACTAAAACGATAATACTTTTGCACAAGACGCTCCAACCCTTACTAGTTACTTATACTCGGTGGAACAGAACAACCGACACTCCCGAGGTTCCTAGAGAGTACTATTTGTGTTTAATATGATGTAAAAAAATATAAGTTTAGGTCAAATAGTTTCGGAGATATTAAAATACAAAGTTTTTGAAAAAAAATGAGTGTTTTCAACCCTGACTCAGCTGTTTTTGGGACGTACTAAGGAAAAGTTTTAATCGGTCATTGACTTCTTCATTTCTAAAAACGAAATAAACTAGTTTGTGATTTATAAGACTGCATTCATGCAAATTCTACCAGACAATCAATAAACAAGGCAGTCAAAATGCTTAAATCGATTTACAGACTAACAGCCGGTTTCTGATTTGAAAGTAGAAAATTTCTACTGCTTATTCTCAATAACCTAAGTTTTTTTTTTAATTTCACAAGTCAAATAGTCCTAGTTTTATCAAACTGCTATCAACTGATCATCAAAAAACTAAAATCGGAAACGAAAACTAAGTGATGTTAGTTTGAGACGTTTAACTTAAAATTCACAATTAAGAAACCGAGTGTAAAATTTACTAAATTATTGTAGAGAGATCAGTCTAACATTAACCTACGTTATTTTAAAAGAGCAGTTCTCCAAAAAATTTGTTTGAATGGGGTAATACTCCTTTAAAAACGGGATCGTTAATTAAACTCGATAAACTCACAAATCTTCCAGCGATTCATCATTAACACAAATGAACTTTGTTTTAAAAACATTGAGTAATGAAGTGATGTTAGTTTGAGACGTTTAACTTTAAATTCACAATTAAGAAACCGAGTGGAAAATTTACTAAATTATTGTAGAGAGATCAGTCTAACATTAACCTACGTTATTTTAAAAGAGCAGTTCTCCAAAAAAATTTTTTGAATGGGGTAATACTCCTTTAAAAACGGGATCGTTAATTAAACTCGATAAACTCACAAATCTTCCAGCGATTCATCATTAACACAAATGAACTTTGTTTTAAAAACATTGAGTAATTAGTTATTAAAATAGCATTTAAAAAGAACATTAAAAAATGCGTGATATCAAAAGACGAATAAAAAAATGTGAACCGAGTTCGTCCCTCGATATCAAAGCCCCACCCACCAGCCAGGCGGCTTCATTATTCTGTCGGTATTTTTGTTTTGTTCTAGTGCATTTTTAATTGAATTTTTGTTAATAAGATACTAAAGTGTTCGTCTTGAGTATTAAGTTTTGTTTAGTGAAGATTGTGTTTAGTTTTGTGTGAAATGTGATGTGTTTTGCGCGTGCATATCTTTTGCATACACTGGCATGCAAAAGAGCGTGCTTAGCTGTCTTCAGAGAAGAATTGAACATTTTCAGCATCGACTATCATTAAGATATCGGTAAATAATTATATTAAATTAATGTATTTCGCGGTCCGTTGTAATCTGCGCACAATCCATATGGCGCATGCGCGTTAAAGGGTTGTCAACACTTAGAAATTAGAATTTTTACTCCATTTTTACACCTCCTCTATTTTTAAATATTTGTCTAATAAAATGAACGTTTGCATGTAATCTAACTTGAAACTTTCGGCTGTGTCGGTCATTTTGTTCCTCCCTGTATATCTATGTAGTATCTATGTGTAGTATCTAGTAGTATATCAATGTGCTTATGCAATAAATAACGCTACAAACCGTATCCACTATCGTTTTAATTGGAATAAGTACAACACTACTATATATTAGTACGGAATGAAGACGATAAGTGGGATTTATTACCACAATTAATATAGATAACGTTATAGTGTTACATTTAATAGTATTTAGTCGTTCGAAGTGCTTGTTAACATTTACGCGAGCGGTTGTGTTGCTATGGCATCAAGCGAATTTATCAATTTTTTGAGGAACTCGATAGCGCAGTGGTTAACGCGTTCGAATAGCGATACGTATTTAAATAACATTTCCTGTTATTTCAATGTATTTCAATGTATTTAATTGCACTTCAATGTACCTATTTAAATAACATTGTTCTTTACTAAGGTCAGAGATATTTGTTTATTGTTAAATTTATCGCTATCTGTGGAGGCTTGTCATTTGCTCTCATCAAATAGTTTGTAAGTTACTTTGTAATTCAAGCAGTTAGCCACCCTAATAAAATAAAATAAAAAATAAAAATAAAATAAAATAAATTATCACTTTTTACCTTCGCAAGAATTGATAATCTTTAAATTTCCATAGAATATACAAAAGTGTCTCGAAAAAGGTTAAAGTAAAACAAAGTAGGGCAACATTTGCCATTTTAATTTACCGACATTATGTTTTGTACCGCAACACCCCATAAATTGTGTTAATTAGCCGAGCTTAATGAGTTGTGCTTAATTCAAGAATGAGTTGGCACATTTTCATATGAGTAAGTTGATCTCTGCAATCAACTTAAGACACTTAAAAGCTTATTATGTTACTTTGAGTAAGACTAATTCGTATAAGTACACCATTTATTTTTCGTGTTTCAGTAAAAGTATTTTATACCGTGCACATTTATTGTTATTAAATTTTAAAAAATGGTGGAATTTTATTAGCAGATATTAAAAGCAATATTATAACAATATTGGGGGCTATTTTCCTTATTATTTTAGTTTCTTATATACTTAAGCTAATGCAGCTGATTATAGACGTTCTGCTGCTGCCACTACTGAAAACAGCTCTCCGGCTTATGTTCTAGAGGGCGCCATAGTTAATTTTATGTGTTACAAACTACGCCCGCGACTTCGTATATCTGCCAATGAAATTCCCGTTAAAAAATTGAACAGAATGAACATACAGACAAAAAATTAAAAATGTTATTAAGATATACGGTATATTATATAAGTACTGTGTATTCATACATATGCACGCGGTTATTTTATTATTACAAACAGACACACCAATTTTATTTATTTATAGAGATGTAAGTTTAAGACGCCCAATTTTTAAACAATACTCAGGGAAATCCATAATAATTCGTATTGAAAGGAATTATTAATTTGGCGAAGTCTCAATTGATACAAATAAAGGAAAAATCCTCAAGTTTTATTTTATGATATGGGTATTTCTTTTCTATTATTTATTTCTTGTTATAAATAAAAGTAATTTAGTCGTACATTAGAAAATACTTTTTTTTTGTTTATGATCTTACAAACTCATATCCCAGCCATTCCATTTCATTTCTGACTCTTGAAACTAGTAATCTTTTATTGCTGTTTTCATAAGACAGATGTCAATCGTCATTATCAGTAAAATTAAGAAAATATAATATTTATTCTCGTATTTTGAGAATAAAAAAATAAAATTAATTCCCACCTGTAAATAACCTTCAAATTTTGGTTACAAAAGCCGAGCAATACATTCGCAACATGACACGGTAACCTTTGTACTCTGTGCGGGGGTCCAATTTACGAGCCCCGTACCACCTTAATATTAGGGTCCCAAGCAATTAATGTCTCATGGGGTACACAAAATGGTTGGCTGCTATGAAACCGCTTCAAAATATTATGGTTACCAACATAATATATATAATATATGTGATGTGAAAACAATATAACGTTAATGTGGAAATTAAAAAATTAGTATTTGTTTTTATACCTGACTTTTGTACTTTAATAAGCTGGCCGCGACTTATGTATACCTTAGATTATAGCTTATACCACCCTTTTATGATAAAGTTTGCCGTAGGTGAAAGAATTTTAATGATCGTATCAGTATCTCCGTAAAAATAGTAGTAAACAATTATATGGTATTTTTGTCTCTTTATGAAAGATTACCACGTATTTTGGGTACTCAGAGTATCTGTGAATAAGCTCTCATTAGCCCGTGTCAATTTCAATCAAATATAAACATAGGTATTGATGAGTTGACCACATAAATGTTCATCATAAGTCTTTTGTGAAATGCATGAAAAGATGTTCCGTCGATATTATGTCAATCAGACGTTAGACTCAACCATCTTATCCAAGGGAATCTGTACATAATATAATACAAAGTAGTTTCTCGCTGTCTGTACTTTGAGATGTACTTTTAAAATACACAACGGATGTTAATGAGGTTTTTATCAATATACAAATTAATTCAAGATAAAGGTTTATATGTATAATTTAGGAACAGGCCCACGAGGATGAAGCTGCTGGCGGAAAGCAAAATAATAAAGCAGTCATATAACAACGTAATAATCTATTGTACCGAAAAAAAACTTTTATTATTTCCGATAGCAAAAATAATACAATTCCCAAAAACGGTTTTCGTCCAGTATCATCATCACTTGTTTCAGTTAACAATTACTTTTCGTAGAATAATAATGAATATATACCCACTGTTCTTTTTAATGAAATCTCTGTAATTAAGAAATGAAATAATAATGATGTATTACAGTTCATTTGCAAGCATATCTAAAGTGAGAACGGCTAAAACAATTTGATTAATTCATTTGGATAACGTAAGCAGACAATTTCATATTAATCGAATAATATAATTATGAATTTGACTGCTTGTAATTAATTATAATTTGCAAGATATCACTAAGCCTAGTTTGTTAATGTTTATGTAATAATCTTATACCGAAAGAAACTCAATTACTTGCATTTTGTTATGTACTATCTACCTGAAGTACAATATTATAATATGAATGTCACCAATGATGTGTGAGGAAGACATTGCATTGAAGATAAGGGTTATGGTTTCTCCTCTACATGATAAAATGTATTTGCGGATAAAACATCATTTATGTATCAAATATACCGAACTTCGCAAAAATATCTGTCCGAGAACTGATTTTTCTTTTCAAATCAAATTTCCCGTCGACCTAAAGATAGAAATGATGTATTTAGGCATCGACCGATTGAAGGACCAAAAGGGTACTTCTTTGCTAAAAATATAATACTTCGGAATCTAATGAAGTGTATTGCTTAGGTGATAAGATCTAATTCCGAATTAGAAATTTATTGTTATTTTTGATCTTCCTCATGCACACTTTTGTTTACTTTTATATTTAGAAGTTCGACGGCGCAGCAGTTGGCGCTTGATCTGCGATGTGGATGTTAAGTAACTCTCGCAAAGGCCAGTCATAGGATGGGTGACCAAAAATTCATCATCATCATAATCATCACCACCATCATCATCGTCATTATCATCATCATCATCATCGTCGTAGTCATCGTCGTCGTCGTCGTCATCACCGTCGTCGTCGTCATCAGCCTACAGATGTTCCCACTGCTAGGGCTCTGACTTCTATGAATGGAATGGAATCGAATAGGGAGAATGGGCCTTGACACACCACGGGGACCCAGTGTCCGCAGATGCAGCCGGGACTAAAGGCTTAACGTGCCTTCTGAAGCGCGAGGATCGGAAGATATACATTTTTGATCACCCATTTTATGACCGGCTCTTACGAAAGTTTTTAATAACTTTATCAACTTTCGGATTTTTATAACATGGAAGCTTTATCTATTTAGGTTCTTTCAGTTCAGTAATATAAATTCTGGAAAAAATAATACTGAGAAAGAAAATGTGTTTTCTTTTTTATCATATCAAAAGGGAGAAAAATGATGGACTCAAGAGTTTCAAAGTGACGTCCTTTTAATGAGATATTTTTAACGAGGTGCGTAATATTATGCAATCATTCATTATGTATTTTTCTTGTTTCCTACTTGACTTGTTTTTCATACGTTTAGATAATAATAAAATTGAAAAAGTCAGGATTAGCAAGAAATATCACGACTTCAAAACGAGGGCTTTATACTATTAAAAGAGTGTTGCAGTTGAAATACGTGGTATAGAAATCTGTTTATTTATACAGCAGTTTTGCCGCGACTTTGCCCGCGTAAATTATAAACCTATGTCATCCGCGTATGATGTGGCTTTCCATAGATGAAACAATTTTTAAAAACGGGCCTGTTAGTTTCGGAGTATATTCAATTCAAACAAATAAGTGTCAAATCTTTCGTGACGAGACAGATAAAGGTGCCTGCAACAACATCACAAAAGTTTATGATTGTTTGTATCTTCTGAATAAAGATAGACTCTGAAACTACTCGATTGGCATTATACGCCGGTGTCATAGGTTATAATTTACGTGAGAGAAGCCGTGGAAATAGAGCAAGTTTGATATATAACGTTTCTACCTGTCGAACAAAGAACCTCCATCTTTTAGATTTTGAAGTAGGAAAATCGCTGAATATACAAGAAAAAATAGTATTGTTTTGAAGGTAGATATACTCTTAATTAAAAAGACAACGAAAGCCTTAGTTTTATGTGAACACAGTACCTGTAAAGGATCCGAAACGACAATAAAATTAAAAAACAACAGTGATCTTGGCCATGGAGGTGGAAAAGAATGATGACCTGATACTGGACATCGCGTAGTGGGTAAGCCCCAATCAAGCAGCGTTAGATGGATCGGCATGCGAGCGGCAGCATGCGGTAGCGTTAGATATACTGGGGAGGCATGTTCTCAGAAAAGGGTATCTTATGGCAAAGATGATGATAATGAAGTTGGCGAACCTTATCAGAGTTTTATTCTATTACAAATCTTCCATTAACTCCACGCACTACGCATCAGCGTACACTATCTATCCTGAAAATAATTGTCCACGAAATCTTGTATTCTATTTTTATTAAACTTTAGAAATAATACCCCCAAACATTTGTGCTAATGATTGGAAATATTGTTATTCAAGTAACGCAATACAGCAAGACTTTTCCCCTTTGATTCCAAACGCGGGTTCTTTTGGGATATTAACACTCCACACACGTAGCTTTGACCGATGGAAAATGAATATTTTATGGCAATACTCAAGTATCTTTGGATAGTTTTTGAAATAGTGTTTACGTTAACGTGCGTTAATAGAAAAAATTACTTCCAAGAGTCATAATGTCAACCTTTATAGGTTATGCAAGTTACCTCTAATATATCTACAATATAAATAAATATAATCTACATAGTATAATAAAAAGAAGCAGTTCGGTAGCAGATTAGTCACGGCATAGGTGACCAAAAAAATGTTATCTCGAGCTATTCTGTTCTTCAGAAGGCACGTTAAGCAGTTAGTCCCGGCTGCATCTGCAGTCGTTAATACCCAGACTGGGCCCGCGTGGAGAGTCATGGCACATTCTTTTTCTCCAATTTGATTTAATTCCATGCATAGGGGAGGGCTGAGCCCCAGCTGTGGGTACATTAATAGGTTGGTGATGTTTAAGAATCTGTTTATTGGTAGTATACAGAATCTGCGCAATTTTTAAAGTAATCAGTACTTAGATTTTTATTTCTGATTAATAATTGTGCGAATAAGGTTGTTGGGAAAATAACAAAAAAAATATAGAGTAGAAGAAGCAAATTAGCTAAGATAAACTGTTTATACAGCTATCAACGTCGTTGTATAGAATCGAAATTATCTATTGTTTTCATAATTCAATTGATTCAATGCAAATAACAGATGTTATTAAATAAATATTTACATTTTTATTTACTATAAAAGTTTTATACCAATATACCTTTCAGTTTTACCAGTTATCGAACAAATGCTGAAACCATAAAAGTAAACTTACAACTTGCTATAACAAAACAAGCAGATCGTAAAAAATATAAATTGTTTTTATAGTGTGGGGGTGTATTTATTGCAAAGATTTCGTGACTTGAAATTTTTAGGATGATATTTTAGGAACTTTTAGTATAAGGAAGGTGTTTTTTGTAAAATCTGGACAGCTTTCCGGCGTAACAATTTACAAATATTTTTGTAGGTATGTACCTATCAAAACAATCTTCCATTTCCCTTCTAGGGAAATTCGTGTCTAAAACAAAGAGGAAAGGATACGATCATGCATGGATTTACAAATCTAAACACACTTTCCCTAATCTATACATATATAAAAAGAGATGTCATGACATTCTAACTAAACCGCTAGTCGTAGAGACTTGAAATTTGGAGGGGACACTCTTTTTATTTTGGAACGGATTTTTGGAAATATCACCCCGAAGGGGATCAAAATGGGTAAAAACTTTTGTATGAAAAAAAATGTGCAAAATGGGCAAAAAATTTTTTACGAACTGAAATTCATAAAGAGCATATTGGATTACTCAAAATTATGTTAAAGATCAAAGACAAAAAGTTTGCATGGGGAAACCTAGGACGAAATAAACGGTGGTACGACGCACCGTTACAGTACTGACTTGGTCAAGATTGATTGACTTAAAATATAATAAGAACTATCTAAAATATAGTAAGAGTTCGTTTGCACAATGGTTAGCGTATTCGGTATGCGATACGGCGATTAAGCACCTTTCGCAAGTGCCGGTTATAGGATGGGTGACCAAAAATTTATTATCTTGAGCTTCGGAAGGTACACTAAGCCGTTGGTGTTGGGTACATCTGCAGTTGTTAACATTCACCAATCCGCATTGGGCCCGCGTCATTGACCATTCTCCTTTTTTGATTGGATTAGATTCCATTCATAGGAATGGCCTGAGTCCCAGTAGTGGGAACATTGATATGCTGGCAATGATGATGATATAGAATTTTATAAAATGGCGTTTATTCTAAACTAAACTGCGTTTTCGTTTGGTTCAACGATTTTGTGTTAAGTTTCTTTAAATTTCGAATTGACAATAAGTTTTATATCAGCCAAAAAAAATTGCGTATTTTGCATTCATTCTTTCTATGTTCAAGGTGTATGTATAATTTTTATGAAAGCATGTCAATCAATTTCTTCTCGAACTGTGAACCAATTTCTATCAAATTAGCTTTTTCCCTGCGACTTCGCCGCGTAAATTATAGCTTATATGCAACGCGTATTATTATGTAGCTTACCATAGATGAAAGACTTATAAATCGATCCAATAGCATCAGAGCCTATCCAATGCAAACAAACAAGCAATCAAATTTTCCTCTTTATAATATGGGTATAGAATTATTGGAAAAAAATATATCGAGCAAAAAACAATATATTCTATTGAAATACTTTCACAATGTTGAATATTTTTATAGATGGATCTACATCTATACTAATATCATGAAGAGAAGGTTTGTTTGCAACTACTGGACCAATTTTAAACAGGAACCTACGGGAAGCTTCATCATGTGTGGTGAACATAGGCTATATTTTAACCCGAAAAATAGAAAATAAAGCAATTAAAATGCAAGTGGAAGTTTGCATAGGGAATTAAAATGTTACCACAGTATCGACTGTTTACTTTTCAATTTGTCATTGTAATTATATTCGTGTCATCGTGTTATAATATGAAACGATGTCCAATTAACAAAATCCCTAGGGACTACGTGGGCGAAGCCGCTAGTGGAAAGCTAGTATTTTTATTATTTTTAGGGTTACATATTATGTAAAAATAATCAATATCACTAAAAACCATGAAATCTCAACATGAACACGAACTTTGAAAATGTGATAAATAATACTTATCTCAAAAGCGTCTTTTTTTTAAAAATGCTATTTAAGTTGAGCGGAGGTCTTCTGTATGTTTATTAACCGCTTATTTAAATTTTGTAGTCGGTTCAGTTTTTTTGACAGGTAATATTCATTTTGACCACGCATGTAATAGCTGGTTTAATAATATAAATACTACATACCGGAAATATTCTTAGGGGCTGTTTATTAAACACGTGATTTTTTTCAGCATTTTTTTAAACACCCCTCCCCCTTAGTGATACATGGTGAGGTTCAAGGCTAACCTCTCCCCCTACTCCACCCAAATCACGTGTATTTTTTAGTTCCTCCAAAAAAATCTTAATTTTTGACGCCGTATTCGGTTTAGTAGTCGCGTGTTTGAGGATAAGATAAATACACGTGATATATTACTACAACTGCCCTCTCCCCTTGTGATATTTCGTGATTTTTGACAAACCCCCCTTTCGAGCCTCTCATGATTAATGGACGGCCCCTTATACGGTAATAATTAATAAAAAAGTGAGATTTTTAGCACAGAAACTGTTATATAACTTATTTATTCATCGGTGAAGAGTGCACTCACTGAGTATAAAATACCTTCTAAGATTAAAAATAAAGATTTTAGTTGACAAACATTAGACAGCAAAAGTGAAATGTATCTCGTGATATAATGATTTAATGTACATTAAATCAACTTATCACGAGATAAATTTCTCAAAAGTTTCATTAAACCTAAGGATGTAAATGCTTTATACAGCTTGCTCGATATTGTCACTTATATCAGTTTGGACCCTTTAACTCAACCCCCTTACGTTTTATTAGAGTCTTATACGTGTGTTCTATCAGTGAAACACCAGATAGATACGACCGCAATCGACTGAGACAAAGACATATTGGCTGTAGCTTAAGTCATAGGCGAATGTGTTTTGTATTTACTATTTTATACAAGTAATAGATGTTTTAAATAAGAAAGAAGAATTATTGTGCTTAGCTGATTTCAGATTACTATATCTTCGTAACAATTAGACGTTGTTTTAATTTAATGAACCTGTAATAATTTACTTCCAATTTAAAATAACGTGGATTCAAATGATTATTGGAGCGTCTTTGTAGCCTAAAATAAATTCGGTGTATCTTTAATTATATTAATCAAGATTGCGATTGCGCAAAACATAATATGGCCTATGATAATTGCCGTAACAATTAATACAGGACTGAGAGTAGTGGACACCACATTGATTGTAACAATAGATTACTTTATTACAATTGTTTCATTGTGATATAATATTACTTGATAAATCATTTACCCTCGTTACGGGCAAAAATATTATGTACAGATAAAATGGCAACTAATCTAAAAAGCTAAAAGTAGATAGCGGTGGGGGGGTTATTTGTTTAAATTATGAAAAGTTTAGAAATGGACTGATATCTAAAGTACACAAGTTCTTTCTAAATAAACTGCAAACTAAAATCCCTAAAAGAACTGTCACACTGTTTGTTATCTTAATGGGAAATAATAAATTCTCGTTCGAAAATCAGACCTTTGTGTAAGTAGAAAAAAAGCAATAGGTACACCATAGCCTTCATTGGTTACTTATTTCTAAAATTAGATAAAAGAAATATAAATTCATTATTTAAGTATCTGTCCTCAAAGTATGAGTTTTGTTTTTTATCTTTTCTTTATAAGAATAATACACTGTTCTGTTGCTCAGACATATCATTGAAACTGCAGTTGACTTGAGTATATTATTTGTAAAGCATTTAAGATATAAACGTCAGCGATTTCAAATTATACAATATCAGTAAAAATATAAAATGAAAAACAGAAATAATCGCTAAAATGCGTTAAATGTTTTTTATCGCTTTGTCACGAAATTATTTCATAAAAAAGGCTTATCATAAATTAACAGTGCTTTAAACGGTCGGTGAATATTGAAACGAGGCAAATGGTGTATTTAGGTACATATTATTCGTTACCAACTTGTGGCTGAAGTATAATGATAATTATTAAAAATTATGAAAAAACATCACCCTTTTTAACCGACTTCTAAAAAGCAGGTTATCAATTCGAAGTGTATGTATGTAATTTCGTTGGAATGGCATAATATTCATATATGTTGAGCTTCTAAGCACGTGTACAAAATTTTATAGTATGTAGACGCCCAATTGAAATGATTCTATATTTCTTGTAAATATGTATCACCCACTCTTAAAAAATTTTTGGTGTATCCACTTTTTGTGTTTTGTTTTTATTGAATATAAAAAATTATGGTATTATTTCTCTTTTTTTGAAGTCGGTCATTTTTTTTATTGTATTTGGTAGCTTCTTCTTCATAATCCCTAAAAGTCGCCGGCTGCTGAATGTGAGCTTCCGCTAACGAACTTAACGACTTACATACTTGTCTTGCTATTGCTGCCTGCTCTCCGTATCTTTATATATACAGCCATCATTCTTAACACTATTTTATTCGTCCATTATCATTACAGTCGAGATCTTTCGAGCAATGTCAGTTCTCATGCGGACCTCCTAATTTCTAATTATATTACATAATAGAACACCAATCACTCCTTTTTATTGTCCGATTGGCTTTATATGAACAATCTCGTCAAAAGTGTATAAAACGTTTGGGATGCATTGGATTTCCGAAGCCTGTAGTGGGTCAGAATAATAAATTTTTGCCCATGGTATGGGTCGGATCTTACGGCTCTTATGAGAGTTACTACATTTCCACAACGCAAACCGAACGCAATAGCCATATCACAATTGAGCTGCTCTGTACTCATTTATGCATATATCTATGCATAGTATAAAATAAAGTTGCTTCTCGCTGTCTGTATGCTGAGATCTTTTAAATTAAACAATGGATTTTAATGTGATTTTTATCAATATATAAGTTGTAATATTATTATGTGCCAAGACTTTGTGGAGTGGATGTATTACATATAACGATTAACTTATACATTGGGAATAACACTGATGTTACGGGAAAATTATCAACTGTTTCTTATAGTCGCTAACAGGCCACTGTAGATATTACAATATTGTATAAAGAAGCTGACAGTATTTCCATGAATTCGGTTTTGGTTCCATAGTAAAAGTTATTCAGTATATGTAATTCACCCACCCTTACCATATATGTATAGAGTGAGTCAAGAGGAACGTGGGCGCAGTCGCTCGCAGCAATATCGGATCGGATATGATATGATCGATTTGATTTTATCTCGGATATGATTTTATAAAATTATAGGACGATTCTAAATTTTCCGAATATTTGTTCGAGGACAAATAGAATAGGTAGGTGTCACTTTAATTCATACAGAGTTATACGTGTAAATACGTAATATCCGATAGAAGTTTCGTCGCTTAAAAACAGAAACGTTTATAAATGAATTATATTTTCGGCATTGTATGCGAACATTTATCTTGACAAATAACTCGAAAGGTGATTTTTACTCACCGATAACGATCTAAAGAGGGCCCTCATGTAGAAATTGCGTGATTGCTGCACGCGTGACTTGTGAGTTTTCGTCACAGTGTAACTGTTATTGTAATGCGAGTAGGTCCGTAATATTATTATAGTAATCGAATCGATCGTATAATACAAAAATAACTTTAGCTATCAACACGATGACGGTTTTCTAACCGAAGAGTCGTATATAATTTAAGGGTGATTATATATTCAATCAATAAATCGACACGGTCGTTAAGCATCATTCGCAATAACCAGTCATTTTATTAAATTATTATCTTATACTCCTCCGTGCTTTGGAAGCTACGTTAACCATTTGGTTCTGGCTGCATCTGTAGTCGTATAACCCACCAATCTGCACTGCGCCAGCGTGGTAGGTCATGGCCCATTCACCCTATTCGATTCGGTTCGATTCAATCTACATGGATTCTAACCTAAGCCCCACCAGTGGGGACATTAACAGATCGATAGTGATGACTTTTTAATTAGCGTACGTACAGGTACGCCAGCCAGTCCATACAGGCAAAACTACTCGTACATTAGTCTTTTATTTTGATGTGTTCATTTTATAAGTGTGGCGTCGTTGCAGTGTTATACCTAGGGAAGCCAGTGTCAGAATTTTGTCTAGGGGGCACGTTCCAGTGTTTTGTCCAGGGGGCAATTGCAAGTCAAACTGTTTGGCCTAGGGGACAAGTTTCATTATTTTGCCTAGAGCACCAAATTCCAGTGTTTTGCCTTACCAATTTTTAGTACTTATAAGGATATCTTAAACTTTTCACATCCAATATAATTTAAGTGCTTTATATATAGGATAGACGGCCTTCCCATAGTATTGCAGTCGCAGCTTTCCATTACTTCGAAAGAAATTCTTTATTACTGTAAATTATTAGTCTAAGTTAAATGAGCATCTGAAATAACGATATCGCTATTTCATATTAATGTTTTGATTGCTAGAAAATAAAATCCAGACTAATATTTGGCTGTATATTCGCTGAACATTGAAAGATGGACAGATGACGGCCCATTTCATAAGTCAGGTAAGTTCCTGAACATAAGTATTACTTTCTCTATGATTGATTAACCGATACATCAGATATAAATAAAATATGTGATACTCAGAAATATTTCTTTGTTTTAGGAAATTAGATCTTATAAGAGTAATTCTCGCAATTCTCTGGGAATGTTATGTTCTCTTAACACAACGTTGTAACTATCTATTAAGGATTTTTTTTGGATAGCAACTGTTATACTTTGTGTTCAGTAGTCCCATACATCGATAATAAAAAAAATATATAAAAAAATGAATTCGAACACCAACGAACGCAATGCGTATACTTGATAATATATTTTTATAGTTCCATAGTAAACAAGGAACTCTTATAGTTTCGCAATGTTCGTCTTTACAATGTTCTATTATGCCGACAAAGTGGTAAAGTAGAATTACAAAAAAATAATTGTTTAGGGAATCTACATGTAAAGTGGGGATTATATTTTTTTGTCTCCCCCAAAGTGCGGGGAATCGTTGGATAGATGTTTCAAAAACATTGGGGGTGTGGTAACTAATTTTCCTTAGAGCCAAGTGTCCCTTCTACCTGTCTACCAACATATATAAAAAAATTAAAGACAGTATTTAAAAACCCATCTAACAAACTAAACATCTAAAGGTATAAAGCAAAAAACACTTCCGCACGCACGCACACATACGCAAACTTCACATAACATACATGTTCATGTATAACTACATATTTCACACACATTTCGCACACCACAATTTCTTCGATTATTTTATGTAACATATCACTGGTACCTCATCTGCTTCAGGATTATCTGTCATACAGTTCTACTAGTACAGACACCACTCTCTCACATAGATTACAAAATTGTACCCTTCCGCTTAGCTTCTAAACAGTGGCGTAACTATACCGGTTAAGACCCGTTGCAAATTCATCAGATATACTATTTTTTTTTACTAATTGCGTAATAATAAATGTCAGGAGTAATGAGTCTCCTCTGACCGGGGGCCCCTTCCAGCTGGGGGGCCCGTAGCATTTTGCCTACTTGCCACCCTGTAGTTACGCCACTGCTTTTAAGATATTATTATATTATGATATCTCTGTGAGAGAAGAAATAAAGTTTCATTATTATTATTATTAAATGACGACGATGATATTCTACCTTGCTCACTTTCTAATGAAAACAATGTTAATAAGTTCCAATACTATTCCAAGAATATAGGTATAATAATTATCCACAATTCCTTGAAGCTCTAGTTAACATTAAAATAGAACATTATAATAATGGGAATGGTATAATTTCGAGCGCCAGAATATTACTCTGGGGCTCGATATTAATTTCACACAAGTAATAATATGAGGGTTTAAAATACAGTGATTCTTTAATTGTTACTAATTGAAGTGCGTATTTTTATCAGCAAAAAACCTTTACATTTGAAGTAGCTTATGTCAATGAACCTCTATTCTGTGGCTATGAATGCACTCGATGTTGAGTTCGAGTAAAAATAGCATAATCTATGTTATTAAAAATAGCATAATAGCATAATTACGTCATAGCATACTAATAAAGGTGAAAGTTTTGATTGTTTGCGTTGCATAGGGTCCAAAACTACTACAAAAATTCTTTGGCCGCTATAATTATGCAAAAAAATCGTGGGAGCACAGCTAGATTCAGGTAAAGTTAAAACAGACATTAAATGTATACCCTTTCTTCATAAAGATATGGTGACAAAATATTTTTGGTCTTTTAAACCTGCGATATGAAGAGACAAAACCGTGCCAGAAATGGCCATTCCTCTTTTCTTAACGTATAATAGCATTTGCTAAGAATTTGCCTTTAAAACTAAAACGAAATAAAATCAGACCATTTTGGGCCTTATCCTCGAAGACGTACGTTGTTATTCCACTCAACAGGTTGCTATGATTTAGAACTGGGCTTTGTGGAAAATTCGTATTTCTGTTATATTACTTACGTTTCAATATTGCTTGGAACAACTTTTATGTATGAGTACGGTTTGAATTGGATTTTAACAGCATAAATTTAAGGTCTATTTTAGTATGATTTGTATGTACAAAAATTAACCCTTACGTTAACATCTGTTACCACGATGGGTAGCGTAGTGTCTAATTATATAAAATGACGGTTATTGTATGCAATGAAGTACCCATCCGAAAATGTTGAATATATTGAGAGTAAAATTGAATTAAATTATCTTGTTTTAATGAGATTGCTTCTTCAGGAGGGCTTAAAAACTTCTTATTACGAAACTCGTTTCGTTTTTGGAACAAGGCGGTTTATCACTGAACTTTGTTAAAATTTCCCGAAAGTATCTGGAGTATATACAGATGCGAGTGGCTTTTACATGCACATTACTATATAGTTGTGTTATTAGACTGAGATCAGCATCGTATATAAAAGCCAATAATTTTTATTAGTAGAGTTATTGACACTTTTTATTCTTACTTCATTCAAAGTCTATTTATTGGTTAAAATTATTTCCTCGAGTTATTACAAATTCTTCTGCTCGACTTATAGAAATGAAGCCTGAGTTGTTTATTATAAATAATTTTATTAATAATAAAATTAATTTTTTTATAAAAGAAAACTTAAAGACGCAGACAGCAAGACAATTATCACTGAGTAAATCAAAAATAGAGCCCTCTTTGTATTGTTGACACGAAGGTATCGTGAAATTTAACTATTTACATGCTCATCCTGTGACTACTGTCACATGCTTCTATTATCTTTTGAAAAAGGTCTTATACTCATCCTGTGTCACATGCTTTCAATGAAATTTAACTTTTATTATCTTTTGAAAAAGGTTTTATTTGATTGAACGTCTATGCTATGGCAGCGCTATTAACGTAATGGAATGGTTATTTGTTAGTGCGAATGCTAGCCTAATGTGATATGTATTATTTTGACCTTTTTATAAATTTAACTGTTTACTGTTTATGATAATAATAATAATATTTTCAGATTTATCCATTTTAAAATTCATCATCAGTCCTTTTACGTCACCACTGCAGGCCTTCCTTTTGGATGGTTAAAGAGGATGGGCTATTATCGCGCGGTGTATGACCTCCGGGCCGATCTCGTGCATCGCCTTTCATACGAGGGACATCGCTGAGTTTTAGTAGGTAAACTCCTGCTCCTTGTCTAGCCCCTTCACGGGTGGGGGCCCAGGAGGTGTGCCACATAACCCGCCGACCCCGCGCTGGTGGGAGTAAGTATGACTAACGCATTTCTCAGCGTCAAAAAACAATTACGAGCCTTTATATGATGCGGCTTAAAGTTTTAGTATTATAAGTATTTTAAAAACTGTTAATTGAAAAGTAATATATTTGTCTATGCGTTAGTTAGAGCCAAATGTTTAAAAAGGGTGATGTGGGCAAAACCGGGGTCTGCTCTACACTGAGTATTAAAGTTTGCACTTTTTTAGATGAATAAATTGACACTTTGCGTAGTACTTTTGTGTTAACTTACCTCAAACACTTCCCTGGTGGCTGAGAATGGGAGTACTGCTACACCCACCAGCAGATCAGCCACAGCCAGTGATACGATGAAGAGGTTCGTCACACTTCGCAGCTTTGAGGAACAAAGAACAGCCGCTATCACTAGACAGTTTCCTGAGGAAGAAATATATATTTTTTGTCATTAAATAAATATTTATAATGACTTATTTTATGTCAGATCAATTATAAGCAGAATGCTCATCTCTGGCAAGCCTTTAACAATGTCAATGACCTATCTAGGCAGGCAAACTTTGATCTCTTTGACACTAACGAGTTTTTGGCTAGGCGTATTTTAAGTTAGTGTGTTAAGTAGGTACCAATATGTTATTAACAACTTTTGATTGAGTTTTTAATTTATCATAGCGGGAACTTGATGTGTGCGTGATCAACGTATAGTTGTAATACACATTTGCTATTGGTGGAGACTTTTAATTGTCTTTTTTTGTTTTTACTAAATTTTTATAAGTTTTTTCATTGTGTAGCTTTAAGTCTTCCAACAAGTAGTAAAAAAATGCATAATAATTAATAATGTATTTGACAATTTGTCAATTGACAATTTGTATTTATTTTAAAATTATTTGATAAAGATGCTGCTGACATTTAATTTTTTTATCAGTTTGATTTAATGTAAGTGACAATTTGTTTTTTATTAATGATTATTTTGGAATGATGTTGACATTTTATTGTATTTTTTTTATAATTATTAGCATATTTTGTCGTCAAGACGACGTGCAAATATTACAATGCATGTCCTTATTTGATAAATAGTTAATAAATAATGAAATCCCTACTTCTCAAAATATAATAGTTTTGTAATTCATGTTGGCACAGTAACCATGATTCTGATTCAATTTACATTGTTTGTAATCTTTACAAAACTTTTAAAACTGAAATCTTTATACATGTCACATTAGGCACAGTTGATAGAACTCAAGAATTAGTGTTTGTAAATAGATTGTATCCAAATTAGGGAAAAAAACTCAGTGGAAAAAGCGCGGGCATCGGACTTCATCGAGCAGGTGACATAAACATATTCAGTGTTCATATAACACATGGCAGAAGCCATTGGTCGCCTAAATCAAACTGACAATGACTGAAGGGAAAACGTCAAATTGAGACGTGTTGCCATAATATCTTTGAATAATGATTTAAACGTTCATAACGGGACGAGCGAGCTATGCCGCTGCCGTGTTTGAATACTTAAGCTTAGATCACTAGAGAATTTAAATAAAAGTTACCTAGGGAAAATTACACATTCTTGATCAATTTTTATTTTACCGGCCTAAGGTTATAAGTAAATTACACATTTACTATTTCAGAACGTTTTGTACTTATAAATTACATCATTTCTAGTTTAAGCCAAAAGCATCAGCATGGTCAACAAGTCCCGTCAACATTTCCAGGTTCTAATATCAATATATAGGATACTAATCAATTAGTTACAGATATTTCACAGCTTGGAAATTACTCGGTTCCCGAAGAGCATTCAAGTATTAATCGGTATAGGTTTGATGATTTTTTTATTTTTGATAAAACTGAGAAAGAAATTTTATTTTTAAAAACACCCTAGTATGAATCTTAAATACCTCTCAACTATACCTCTAATTAATATTACACTTTGATGAATCAAATACTTATTTAAGTTGTATAAATGCTACTAATTTTTAAATAATAATTATAACATTTACTCAGAAGAATCGTTAGAAATATCTGTTACCTAATAAGATCTAAATATGTACGTTGGCGTACAGTGCCATAAACAAGCCCCAAGAACGATATTATTTCGGTATATAATTGGCTACTTGGCGGTTATTACAACCTATTATGAAATATATTGGAAACTGTAACAATAACAGGATTTTTTTGTATATTTTACTTTACCAAAATTAACTTGCAATCATTCGTAATCTGTGGATTACTAAAACCGAAAGGCGGACCGCCATGACGCAGCATCGTGTGACGTAACATTTTAATAAACTATCATCATCACCAGCCCTTTTACGTCCCCACTGCAGGGGCTCAGGCCTTCCTTATGGATGGTTAAGGAGGATGGGCCATGACCCTCCACGCTGGCCCAATACGGATTGGAGGGTATTAACAACTGCAAATGCAGCCGGGATCAAGGGCTTAACGTGCCTTCCGAAGCACGGAGTAGCTCGAGATAATAATTTTTTGGTCACCCATCCCGTGACCGACCCTTGCGAAAGTTGCTTAACGACTACGATCGCGGGGCGCGGCGCTTATCCACTACGCTACCGAGCTACAAAAATAATAATAAACTATGCGTCTTTCATATTATATAGATTTTTTTTGGTTCGGCTAATGAAAAGAATAAAAAATATATTTGAAAAGCTTTCTTAATTTCACTTAAAATATTGGTAACTTATGCCTTAGCAGTTTAATCATCAGTTCTTTTACGTCCCTACTCAAGTTCTCTTTATGGAGGGTTAAGGAGGATGGGCCATAACCCTCCACGCTGGCTGAATGCGGATTGGAGGGTAGTGGCGATTACAAATGTATCCAGGCCCAATGGTTTAATGTGCTTTCCGAAACACGGAGTAGTTCGAGATAGTAATTCTTGATCACCCATCCCGTGATTGACCCTTGTGAAAGTTGCTTACTATCAACGATCGCGAGCCACGGCGCTTCTTTTCTATGCCACCGAGTTACTCGTACACCTTATATAGTTAGTAATTATAAACTTATAAACTTTCGCGTTGCATTACATTAGATTGTATAAGACGGGTATTAATGCGATAGATTTCGATATTTAGGTTTTTCACCTACGGCCGTGGTTACGAGCTGATTGTTTCTGCGATGCTACGTCTCATCTTCTGAAGTGGATTCCACTTCTACCGTCCAGTTTTTCATCCGTTGTCTTTTTTGGAGTGTTTACCACAAATTATGTAGGAGAAGAGTTGGCCCATGTTCAGGGTCATGTGCACGGACGACATAAGCAGCCGAGATTAAAGAGTAAACATCTTGAGGCTAAAAGACAACTGTCCTATCTGCCTTACGTCAAAGGAGTAACCGATACGATTGGCCATGTACTACGTAATTACTCTGTGCCGACAGTATATGCTCATGGCTTAAAGGTAAATAACATCGTGGGAACGCCGAAGGATGTTTTATCCTTACAAACACCTGGCGTGTATATTGATTGCAGTTGTGGTCGTTGTTACATTGGTCATACGAAACGAACGATAATTGAAAGAGTCCGTGAACACATAACAGCTGTCAAAAACCGCCAGGTAAATAAATCGGCGATCACAGAACTAGACTTACTGGAAAGTGGCACAAACCACTGGATCGAATTCCATCGTACACGGGTACTTTCTGCGGATCACCATTTCTATTCGCGGATTGTGCGTGAGGCGATTGAAATTAAAAAACATCCCAGCAATTTCAATCGCGAAGATGGTTTTAAATTATCAACAACATGGAATCCAGTGATAAAAATTTTGCGTGGTTGCCGGACCACCAGAATACGGCTGCGATACAGAATAGGGATTCCATTAGTATTGTGTGTGGTACTGGCGGTACCTGGAGAAAAAACTGGACGGTAGAAGTGGATACCACTTCAAAAGATGAGACGTAGCATCGCAGAAACAGTCAGCCCGTGACCACGGCCGGTATAACCTGGTCGAAACGTCGGGAAATATATGTAGGTGAAAAACCTAACTTTCGAAATGTATCGCATTAATACCGGTCTTATAAAATCTACCTAGTAATTAGATATTAAGATAATCGATATTTCATACATGTGCTCTTAATTGGGCTATAAGGTATAATCTAAGTTCTATGCTAAAATACTCATTGACAATAATCTGTGTTGGGCGGGAAGAGCCAAATACAACCAGTTTTTGTATGAAGATATGAAGTAAATCGTCTATGGTACGATATCACAGGAAACACATCTTAAAAGAATCATACGAACACCAGTTCTCCGTTATTAAAAATTCAACGAAATAGCCTTTCATAAAGCAAGGGAATTCGCTATAAGGCATTATAAATTTACGACCAGAACGTATATTAATTAATTATTCCAATGGAATAATAGAAGAAAACAAAGCGAGGCGAACGTGGCTTTCATTTTCGGTTTCATTTTGGACGGGAAAGCAATAAATAAGAAAACAAAAAAATACTTCCTAAAGGCGCTGTCACATTACGAGTATAGTTATGGTAATTTATTTAATGTATCTCACAAAGAAATAGTCATAATTATTAGTGAATTATATAAGATAGTGAGCTAACATCTATTTGAGAACTTATGATTTGACCGGAATGGAACATAAGCCAGTTTTTAGGTGTCACCATCTCTGAGGTCTCCCGTTTCATTCTTCGTCGGGAAATGGCTTTTTCTTTTGTCCCCGTGTCTGGGAGTTGTACTACCTTCATTGATTCAAATTTTCATCAGCTACTTAATTTGGATTTATATGATTTTGTCTAATATTTTATATTGGGTGTCTACTATATTGTAGACTATTTATTCTAACATGATGATAGATATTAGTTTAAATACAATGATGAGTTGGAATCTTCATAAAATTAAATGAAGCACACTTCATGTAATTTTATGAAGTGTACTTCATCTTCACCTAATTTATTTATGTATAAACAGTTTTAATCAGATTGTATTATAATTCTTCTTGACTAACAAAATACCTAAATAGTCTATTCGTTATCGCTAATAAATCTCAATAGGACCACGCCCTAACATGCGGAGCAAATAAAAAAGGCGACTAACAGTCAGGGCCTGATCTACGGGGGGCAAGTCGAGTAATTGCCCATAGCGGCAATATTTAGGTGCGTTAAAATCGAAGGACAGAGACTCCAATATTCTCTTCGGGTAGAAAAATCAGGTAAATATTTTTTTTTTATATGGGATAGGGGGAAGACGAGCAGACGGATCACCTGATAGTGAGTGATAACCGCCGCCCATGGACACCTGCAACACCAGAGGAGCTACAAGCACGCTGCCGACCTTTAAGTATATTTTTTTTTAAAATTGATTTTTGACATTACATGTCTTTTATATGAAAACATCACTTTTATATTCTGAGAAGTTCCAGTAGGCAGTTACATAAAGAACGAAGTTGCTGTCTATAATTTCTGATGGGTGAGACAGCATAAAGTGCGGCGAAAATATTTTTGCCCAGAACATCTAAATATTCTAGATACGGCCCTGCCAATAACATTTTCCAAATGATAAATTTAATTTTATCAAGGGAATATTCTTTGATACACTAAACGTTGTTCTTTCGATTTCATTGAACGTATTATAAACATAGAATTACATGTAAAGAATAAAGATTGTGTAAGTAATAGCTTCCCTTTTTTTTTTTAACTTACTTTTATTTTGACTGTTTGATTAGTGAACGAATATTATGTCGACAATAATCTTAAAATGACTATCTTAAATATATGGTATGGTAAATTATGCAAGTAATCTTCATGTATCTCATTCGAAAGATATTAGAATATATAGAAAAAAAAATCAGCCGAGAGTCAAACTCAGGACCAAAACTTTACTTTTATACTTTTAATAAGAATAAAAATTCTTCATAATGAAAAATGCCCAATAAATCCACTTTGTCTTTGATACTCTGAGATGGAATTCGAACCGAAGAATAATTATTCTTAATCCCAAAAAATCCACTTTATCCTTGACACTCGGAGATGGAATTCGAACCCATGAACTTTCGCAATCCGGGCGACTGCTCTAACTACTGAGGACCTCCAACAGGTTGACGAATTTTTCAAGCACTTATTACTTTTTCGCTACTACAGAGCGTATTTTCATCTTTATCGAAAGTTTGAATATTTGTAAAAATATTTGGCTATTTGGGTAGATTGCCAGAAAAGTATAAATTATTAAAAAGCCTTGGATCATTATTAATAAATTTTAATTTCACGCATATTCACGTCAGATTACAACAAAAGACCAAGTTTGAATACAATTTCAATGAATACAATTGTAGTTAATTATAAATATATGTATATTTGCGGGATTGGAAACATTTTTAAATGGAACTAATAAAGAATTATAAAAAAAGCACTCAATAATATTTATAATGAAATAACAATGAATCATTAAATATTAACTACATTTTTGGTAACTTATATAAGCCTTATGCTCTAGTCGAATATTTCATAGAAGCTTTATTGAAAGAGGCTTTCAAGGGATAAGCGAAAAAATTCTATACAAAGATTTGTGTAAGTTTTTATCCATGAGTTATGATATGAATCGGAATTCTAGTGAATGGATTTGTAAAGAGTGTAATATTATCTAGATGTACATTTACTATAAGAAATACAATTTATTAATATTATGTATCCTATGAAGAGTGATCTGCCATTGAAGCTAAAACTGTGGGGCATTTTGTTTTGCAGATGAATTAGTGATAATAAGTTTTCCTCCAAAATATGGCACTGCTTTCATTAGCAATGGGCAAATGAAATAGACAAATCCTTGTTTATAGCTTTCATAAGGAAACATAACAGTGCATATTAATACAGCAAAAGCAGTCTGGAAGTGATTTTTATTTCTTCCAGATGTTTCGTTTTCAGTAGTCATTGACATCATTTTTATATCCATTTCCAAGTTCTATTAGCACTGTGGGAATGACAACGGACGTGCTACTTTTCAAATTCTATAAAGATTATCTGAGACAAAGGGCCGTGGTGGAAAAGATGATCATTATGTATTGCATTTTTACAAACTGAATAAAGGGTTTCCGGATTGATTTCTAGATATTGCTTTATTGTGTCACTTTGTCGTGATTCATGTTTCTTAATATATAATATATTGTTCTTTATTGAAATCTTTATTAAATTTAAAGATAATAACATAAAAATTCGTGTGGGATTTTAATGAATTAAATGTAATAATTGAACGCACACATTTTAAACCCAGATAAAATCACTGTACTAAAATTGCCTAGATACAAAGTTCTACTTATCATAACTGGAATCAAAATGTAAAACAAGGGTATATTACCTATATCGTTAAAATCAATTTTCGATGCATTGTCAACTTCATTAAACTCTGTAGTGTTCTATGACATTAAAAATGCTCAAGTTAGAGCAAAACTGGCAAATAGTCTACGATACATTGAATTTCAATTTTAAGAGTACAGGGCTAGACATCAAACATTTGCTCATCCAATCCATCCGTGTCACCATCCATTAGTATATCATCAATATATGCAAATGCACAGAACGGAAATATGTTTCGCGTTCCTTTAACGGTGGAAAATATGGAATAAAAGTTTGGAGAGTATGAGTAACCCAAACAGGTGAATATACTTTGATATTCAGATATATTCCAGTTAGTGAGTATGTTTATATTAAGTATTTATTTATTTGTATTATTGACATTGAAAAAATAATCTCTCAATTATTTTTTTAAGCAGCCAGGGACAAATAGACAACTTTCCTTGTTAAAATCTGATTTTAAAACTTAATCTTTTACAACTCTAGAATTGCTTGCAACAAGTGTTGATTTGATTATATCATAAAGCGACAATGAGTATAGTATGTATGCACTGTTTGTGTGTTTGTGTGTGTGGTGTGTGTGTGTGTGTGTGTGTGTGTGTGTGTTTAGTGTGTATAGCACACTAGTACATAATAGAACAATTAAAAGCATTATTTTAATTAAAAGCATTATATGATAATGTTTTAAATTCTAGAACATATAAATTAGATGTCGATTTTATATGATAATGGAAAGTAATCTATGCGATTTACTAATGAAGCGTAGCAAAAAGAAATCATTGACCTTTGTTTTTCACTATCGAAGAAATATGGAATAATTTATCAATATAAAAAAATAAGAACAGACAAACTCAAATTCAATTATAAAAGTCACCTCTAACCATAAAAAGTGGCAATAACTTTGAATCACCAGTGTTTGAATTTCTGATGAATAAGAAATCGGGTTTCGTATTTTTATTATGAAGTGAGTTTGCTTTGATTTGAAACTGAATTATTTTAGCCTAGATATAGATTTTTAAATCTAATCTCCAATCCAAGATCAGTTAATTAAAAAATACCGAATAATATCATAAAATTGAAGAGCTGTATTCAGTTACTCCATCAAATAAGAAAATTAATAAATGGAGAAAAGGTTAATTAGAATAAAACGATGTCAAAGGCAACCTAGTGCTGATATTAAACGCAATGTAGCCATGTATGTAATCTCACCAATATTTTATTATGAAACTTTAGCAGCTCCAATTATCAAACATCAACTAGGAAGAAATATCAAACTAAAAATTAGGAAATGTCCCACAGTGTCGAAGAACGTAATGTGATTTTCAATTAGCTTAAAAAAATTCTCAACAATTGAGCAATTACGTACAAAAATTTTAAATCTATTTAGTTACAAAATATGTTCAAAATAATAAAAAGTAAAGGAACTCATCAGCTTCCTTATACTCCTCCTCCTTATATTCCTCTACATAAGATTAGAAGAAACTGAACACAAAACTATATAGGTAGTCGATTGTTATTTTGCTTTTGAACAGAGGAATCCGATGAGAAAGAACGACGGTCAAATGAAATAAATTCTTTAACTGAACTAGTGTATAAATAAAAGATTTCACAAGACTCTCTCAAATTAATGAGCGTGGCGTAAATCTCTATTGAGTGAATTAGATTTAAGGTTACTTTTTAAAGGAATTACAGATTGAAAACTTATTACCGTTTAAGTTGGAACGTGATACCAAAATAGTTGCGCTATTTTATTTGTGGTGTATTGAAAGATTATTAATAGTTCTTGTATTTTAACAACATACACTATGCGGACCTAGTGCGGTCTGGTGAATGTTAACGATTGCTAATTCAGCCAAGAACAACGGCTTAACGAATCTGTCGAATATGAAAGAGTTAGAGTGATACAAATTTTTTGGTCACCCATCCTATGACCGGCCCTTGCAAAAGTTGCTTAATTTTCGCATCGCAGGCAAAACGAACAATCTGCATCATCGAGCCTTTCTATATATTACCTACTAGCTGTGCCCGCGACTTCGTCCGCGTAGAAAGTAGCCTAAGTTGCCTCGTATTGCATTAACGATCTGCCAGTGAATGTACCGTCAAATTTGGTAAAGCCATTTTAGAGATTAGCTGGGAGAAACAGACAGAAAGACAATACATGTACCGTGTATACATAGATATGTAATTTGTGAAATGTGGTTATTTTAATATTACAAACAGACCCTTCAATTTTATTTATTTGTGTTTATGTATGTTTAGATAATGGTTATGAATAATAAATATCATTCTCTTTCATATATTTTACATTTTTAAACGTCCTTAATTAAATGTATTATTTGTAGATTTTGTATTAATTTTTGAAGGGGGAATTATAAAATGATCGACTAAAAAATAATTTAGCGACTGATGATAGCATACTGTTTTAATAATTTGAGCGTTATGAATTTGAGTAAGCGGAAAATTAACTTAACTAACGACGAATATTGATTAATGAAACAAGCTTACAAAAAGTGGGTTATGTTTAATCCGTTTTAGATGTTACAATTCTGTCCGTGAGACTACATTACTAATTGAGCGACAAGATATACAAAGAGAGCAACTTTAATATTAAGATAGATTAGATTTTTTCCAATAAAAGTTTTTCCAACGAACTACTAAAAAGTTCACTTTAAGCAAAGTTTTGTAAGCTGCATTATTAATGATTATTGGTTACTGATATTCTATGTGAAGTCTTATGTTTTTTTTTTATTTTGATATGATTTCTTAATGAAAAAAATAAAACGTGGCCGGCCTGCTAAGTCGAAGCCAGAACTTATTTACCAGTGACGATGAGTATAATAGTAGAGCTCTTCATAGCTATCTATCAATATTTGTTACAATTAATAAGAAGATTACTTTTTAAGTTGACTGAAGCGTCTTTTTTGTTTTGTTGATTTGATTTAAGTACCTTAATGCATATTACTTACTTTTTCCAGAATATATTGTTTCATTTAATTTACCTACCCTTAAATTTTAATAATTTTCTTGGCTTATATAATAGTGTTTCTTAATTTTTTTTTTAATATGATGTGGTTTTTGTATTTGAAACACTTCATATAAGGTAATTTGTCGCGCAGGATAAAAAAAAACATTTGTCAAATATTGAAAACAATGCAGGACGTAACGTTGGCGCTCAAACAAATATTAGGTCGCTCAAATATTAAGAAGCATCTCATTGTGTATTTTAAGTATCTCAAATTAATGTGTAAGTTGCTGTTTAGTTGATTTCTCATCTTCAGCAGTCAGTTGCTCATTTAGTAATACTATGATGTAAACTAATTATATTTGACACTTAAAACTTTTATTAACAGTCAATCGTTTTAATACTACCCTTTTTAGAGTTCTTTATTTAAAATGTACCTGATCAGGAAAGTTGTCTTTCACCTGATCCTAGTATTACTTCTGCTTTTATCAGGTTTCCCTATTTCTATTGAGTTATCGATAATAATAAAGAAAATAAATTAAGAAAGATTTTACTGACTCCAATCGTTTGATTTATCGTTTTATTATTTCATGGAAGATATAGTTTCGAAGTAAGTTCCCACATCTTTATTTATGGTCGGCGAAATGGGGCTTAGTTTCGAAGTACACGATCGTCAGATGGTAAGGACAAGGTTGTCGAGATATATTGAAAAAGTTGTTATAAACAAGTCTATGCCGATATGTATATAAACGATTACTTGATAATTGTACCAATTGAACGAAATAATAAAATTATAAGTAAAAAAAGCAGTAAACAAAAAAATATATAGTCACTTAAAAATATAAGACTTTTTCTTTTAATCTGTGCTCTAAATTAAGTTTCTAAATCAAATGCCATCCCATTCAAAAACGATTATTAAAGCGTTTTTTTTAAAGCACAATCACTTTTGGAATAAGAATGATGACATGAATGGGCCGGCTCGACCGGAGTGATACCACGGCCTCACAGAAAACCGACGTGAAGCAACGCTTGCGCTGTGTTTCGTCGTGTGAGTGAGGGTACCGAAGGCCCAACCCCTCCCTATTCCCTTCCCTCTACCCCTCAACCCTTCCCTCCAAAGCCGGCAGCGCGCTTGTAGCCCCTCTGGTGTTGCAGGTGTCCATGGGCGACGGTAATCACTTACCATCAGGTGATCCGTCTGCTCGTCTGCCCCCTATCGCATATAAAAAAAAAAGAACAAAAGGCATTACAAAAACTTGGCAAATTAAGATTAATATTTACTTTTCAAAAAACGACACGGTTGCAATCGCTAGCATATCTCAAACGGTAGTAGCTTGAAGTTCGTAAACATCTAACAAAAGTCAAATTTCAAAGGGATTGAGATCGATTTTAAATATTGTTTACATTTTATATTATATTATATAATTTATTAGAAGTTTTATTATTGTTGTATGTACAAAGAGCAGCTCGTCAAGTTTGCATAATATAACAGTTTGCTTTTCTGAAGTAAATTTTGATCTTTAAATTGAACGCATTGATGTGGATCTAGTGGATAAAATTGAGTTTTGTAGAGCCCGGTGTTGATTGTACCTATTATGGTACATATTCATAAAAATTCATAAAAATATAGACCCGAGACAATATAGAAAATATCGTGGCGATGCACCCGATCATCACATCTATATTACTAACAGAATAAAGAGAAAACATTTGAATGTTTGTGAGTTTAATAAGCTGTTATTTAAATTTTGAAACAATAACAATACCACTACCTCAATATGTTCTGTGCCTGAAACAGTAAAGAAAAATCAGTTTCGACATTTTCCCGCCCGGTAATCGAACCCGGGACCTCAAAAAAACCGGCATGCACGCCACTCAGCCATGGAATTCGTCAATTTGATATTTACTACGATTACTCGGAATTCATGAAGTCGTGGGAAATGACCAGTCATTCATATTAATTAAAGTGGTCTAAAGTAATTACTTAAAATCCAAGTATATACATGAAAGGCTCAGTTGTCATTCAAATGTTCACAATCTGGGAGTTAATTAAGGTAAAGGGTTTGGTTTTGTTGAAAAGGTCCAAAGTCTACTGCGACTCATTGACGTAGTTCCAAAATGTTTATATTATCTAAATATATATAACTCAAAGGTGGCTGACTGACATAGTTATCTATCAACGCACAGCCCAAACCACTGGACGGATCGGGCTGAAATTTGGCATACAGGTAGATGTTATGACGTAGACATCCGCTAAGAAAGGATTTTGATCACACGATTCTACCCCCAAAGGGAAAAAATAGGGGATAAAAGTTTGTATGAAACTTTGTCAATTTTAAACCGATCAGGCTGAGACTTTGTATTCATGTAAATGTATTAAGTTGAACCTATCAGTACCTAATAGAAGGAATAAATAAATATTCGTTAGAAATGCTGCTTAAAGTAACTTTACCACGCGGACGAAGTCGCGGGCAAAAGCTAGTGTTAACTATGCGTATATGTGACTGCAATAAATGTAGGCGACAGCTTTTATAATGGGTATGTTTAGTTTATATTATCACAATAATATTAATAGAAATTTTGGAAAATTATTATGATAATTATAATGAAAATTTAATTATACATTTATACATTTAATTATAATGAAAATTATCAAATAGAATATAATATTTAACATAAAAAATATCAATATAGCATTGTGAATGCGAAATTGATATAGACTCGATATTGGCCACTGGCTTTTTGAAACTTTAGTGTTGTAACTTACGCATAAGGAAATATGTATCTTTACTGTGTATGATCTTTAGTATGGAGAACTATGGCAAAACTAACATTGATGGCAGCAGTGATGTGTCAAAGTTTGTTTCTTCGTAATTGTCAAAATGGCCAAAACTAGGTAATAATCCTAAAATGGCCAAAGCTGGTTCATCTGCCTATACATAATGCTTAAAATTAATATTCTCAACATAAGAGTAATAAGCTTGCGTTTAACCCTTATGGTACTTTTTTTATGAAAATACATCAAAACTGTCTAGCAAATATTTGTTTAGATTCTGTACAGACCATTAATTTTGTAATGACGTATAGATCTTCGCGTCACTTCTTCTAAATGAAACAACTAGCAGTTTACCCATGGGTAAAGTGCAAAGTCATGACTTTGCCCGCATAAATTGTAGCTTATATCACCCGCGTATGATATAGCTTCCCGTAGGTGAAAGGAGCCTCTTCGATGCAAAGAAATAAACAAACAAAAAATTTAATGCTTACTCTATATTATACTAGCTTTTTGCCAGCGGCTTTGCCCGCGTGGTCCCTAGGGAACTGTTTATTTGGATATCGATTTAAACGGATATAATTACAATGGAAAATTGAATAGTGAACAGTGGTAATATTGGCAACGTTTTAATTCCCTAAAAATTTCCTTTCAAATTCATCCCTCTATTTGTTTTTCAGGATATAATGTAGCCTGCGTTCACCGCATATGATGTAGCTTTTAGTAGGCGAAAGAATTTTTAAAAAATCGGTCCAATAGTTTTGGAGCCGATTCGTTGCAAACAAACAATCAAATCTTTCCTATTTATGATATTAGTATATACAGCATTATAATAACGTTATAAATATCGTTGAGAACTGAAAACTGACAAAGTTCTTCGTTATTTTTAAAAAGGCCAAAACGGGGTCATAACCTTAAAATGACTAAATCTCGGTCATCTGCCGTACCTACGTAGGTACTCATTATGAAAATAGAATAATTTGCGTTTTCGGTCCGTTTAATAAGACGTGGAATTTTATACTGAGAAGCAATATTAAAAAGCAGTAATATACTTAAACCTGCCCTAGATACGTTCTTAATGTTCTAATCTATATTAGGATAAGGTAGCAAATCATCTCTGTTGAAAGACCTTCCCACTTAATTAGGTGATGGCTTTTGGTGCTTAATTTCAAATCGCACGAAGTATGAGTTTGTCTTATTATTAAAATCCGCATCGCTGTTCGTTGTCTGTCCGTCTGTCTATAGGCCGTATCTAATGAATAGTGATAGTTGACAGTTAATATTTTCACAGCTGATGTATTTCTATTACCATAATAACAACAAATACTAAAAGATCGCTTAAAATAAATATTTAAGGCATCTTCCATACAACAAACATTAATTTGCGTTTTTCATATGTAACGGTACGGAACCTTACATGCGCGAGTCCGCGCAATTGTCCTATTTTTATTTATCTATAAGTTTATTAGCAGTTTGTGGAGACTCTTCGAAGGTTGGATAAATACTTTTCAAAGTCATTAGTGTAGTTGACTTACTTAACTGTCTGTATTTTCCGCGGGAAAAAATATAATAATATATGCGTATGATAACTTCTTTATCCTGCATGTGGATTCTATTTCTCATTTTTGTATTTTCCTGTAAAACTTTTACTGCTTTAAGCGACTAGGCCAACATACGAATTCATAATAAAATATTCAATAAAATTCCTAAAACATTTTCTTTTCTTCTTGAAAAATATTTAATTTATGAAAACTGGTAAATATTTGAGTCCATTTGCAGCCAAGGCCCGATATTGAGCGGTTTCACAATAATCTCAACGGTTGTCAAGCAATTAACCTTTGCCTTACCGCCTCACAGACGACGTTACTCAAGTACTTCCGCCGTGTAATCTGACACCTACCTTTTTTTCATCCTAATTAAAAAGTTTATTTGATGTTTTATTTCCAGAGAATAAATTCGTCGCCAATCTTTATCTGTCTTGTTGACTGTGGCTTCGTGATTATTACTTCTTTTCTATTCAAATTAGAACAGGGAACAGATCTACAATAGTCCATCGATCAAAAAGAGAAAACAGGTTACGATACCTGTCTTAGCATGCGTATTTAGAGAAAAGAAGATTTGCTGGACGGTTAGACTGATTTATCATATTCATCCTTTAATGTGCATTGTCAATAAAAGACAGACAGAGTACCGCGGTCTTATATCCTTTTCTAATCGAGGGATATATTCGCTTACTTTTTTGCAGTTCTAGGATATCTCCTAGGATAGAGGTAATATACTATAATAATACCTGGAGCATACATTATCAAAATGTATGCTCCAGGTATTTTTATTTTATTTACCTTTATCTTTTTATTGATTAATTATTTTTCCGCGACTTCGCTCTCGAACATTGTCACCCATAGCCTATGCATATGTCACTAATGCGTGATGTAGTATTCCGTTAGTGAAATAATGTTTAAAATTGAATCAGTTTTACAAGATTACATCGTAAAAACAAACAAAATTAGAAACTGCACCTCCTTATATTATTAGAATAGACAAAATATAAAATTTCAATGGTATAGTTATTAACATCGAATGGTTCACAAATAAGTTTGTGTCTGTTTACAATGGTTGCCGGACGCTCACCCACATCCCGGACCATCCTTCGTCGGCTAATTCTGATCCCGCCTAATTGACAACTCGAAAACACTATTCAGATTAGAAACGCTCATTAACTAATTTCTAGAACTCCCCACAAATCAAGTTTTGAAGCTTTGAAATTCAATTATCTCTTAGACAGTTAATGATACTGATCAAATATTCAGGGGCTGCTCTAAAACGTAATACACTATTGCATAATACTTATTGTGGTTATAATGTGTATGAAAATTTACTCTTATGAGTAAATTCAATCATGGTTTTTTATAAATTTCTGTCATTTGTTATTCATAAAAATAGAGCCAAAACACGTCAAAAATAATCCAAAAATATATATTGCCTACCTTCCTGGATTTTTTACTCGTGTCCTATACTATTTGTTTATTATAATTAAATGAAGGTCTTAAAATCTAAAATGAAATATAGCACTGTGAATGTAAAATTAAACAAATAAAATAACTAGAACCAATTTACAGCTTTATAGTTAAAAATATTTGTAAAAACATTTCTTACGGCTTTTTGGATTGCCTTAACATTGATGAAAATAAGCTCTGTAATAACGAAAAAAGTACAAAGTGCTTGAAAAATTCGTAAGTGCTATTAGGTCCTTGGTAGCGTAGTGGTCAGAGCATTTGCCCGGATTACGAAAGGTGGGTTCGAATCCCATCTCATAGTAACAGGCACAAAGTGAATGTTTAAGTATTTTTCATTAAGAATATTTTCCAGTATAGCAGTATGAATTCAGAATTGATCAAATAATAGGGGTTTAAGTATGAAAATAAAATAGTTAATTTTAGAAATTTTTGAAAATTTTCGCAGTATCCATCTTTTTTGTCTAAGCTGAATAACAAAAACAATTGAAAGTCGATATTCAAATGTTTCACATTAAAAAAAAAACATTATAGAAACCATGTGAAAAGGTTTCTTTCGAAAACCTCGAACCATGAAGATTCTATGTCAATTTAAGCAACCTATTACAATAAAATAGCAATTTCATACTTTAACCCCTAATACGAGTATAATAATAATATAACGAATATTAAAATGTGATTCTGTGATTAAAATGCTTTATAGATAAAGCTATATAAATAAGTAGTCCATTATCATCTGAAAAATTATGGAGAAGTAATTGTTTAACAGTTTTCGTGATATGGTGCTGTGTTTCTTGAACTGCTGCTAGTCGGCTCCATACAAAGCCAAGGCACTAAATGGTGTTATACAGTGCTACGGTAGCGAAAACCATATAGGCGTCCGGGCAATCTTTGTAATATCTTTTTTATTTGTGTGTTAATTTCTATAGCTGTTATAATGAAAGTTGTAACGTTTTATGTAAATAATTTTATGCTATACGTATTTAACTAAATCTTTGTAGTTTATTTTTTCTACATTGTTCAAGTTTTCGAAACTAATATTATACAAATTAGTGTCATAAAATGTATTTTGTTGAATGTTTATAAGTTATGTATGATGGTTAATATATCCTGAACATAGAAACCTGCATCTTCACTTGTAGGACACAAGTCTATTTTATTTTCTAGATTATAACAATATTTTAATTTCCTGATAAATTTATCATAAAAAAATATTAAAATTCAATTACCCAACATAATAAAATACTAAATATATTGTGAAGGTAATGTTAAGACATTGGTCCATTTAGCCATCTTCTATAAATAGTATAAGTTAACAAATTATGAGTTCTTTTACATTTTTTATGTAGCTAACCCACAAAACGTAAGGTCCATTGAACAACATTTTATTATAAACAACCGGGCCGGAAATCAAAGCTACGACCCTTGCCACAAGGTCTACACCGAAATTTAATTAAAAAGAGCGAAAAGGCGGATATTTTCGGGTGCAAAAAATATGGTCTTCGTTTGGTTTTTTGTTACGGGTATTTAAATTGAACATAAATTTCGATTGTGTAAAATATAAAACTAAAAATATGTTTTGAGTATGCCTGGATAAAAAAATGAATTTATAATATAATAATAATAATAATAATAATAATAATAATAATAATAATAATAATAATAATAATAATAATAATAATAATAATAATAATAATAAATATCCTTTATTGCACAATAGAAAAGATACAATATACAAAAATCTTACGCAAACATAATAACAACATCGTACAATAGGCGGCCTTATCGCTTGATAGCGATTTCTGCCAAGCAACCTAACAAAGTATAGAAATTTAACTAATAACAAATATAAGCAGATAGTGCAAATTTAAATTAAAGTAATTACGCGGACAAATAGAACAAAAGTTATAAGTACATACAAGTGACAAAACAAATAGATATATAAAGCGTGAAAGCATACCAGCGACAAACAAAGTGCGACATGTGGGGGAGGAAAGAGAGAAGAGAGAGAAAAAAAAGAAAAGAGAGGAGGAAAGGAAAGGAAGATTAATCTTCAGACAGGTAAAAATATTTTAACAGCGATTTGAAAATGTCTAAAGACTTTGCCTGTCGTATTGACTCGGGTAAGGAGTTCCAGAGTTTGGTGACCTGTAGTGTAAATGAATTGCTGTAAAATAATATAAATATATTAGATACGTATTTTATTGCTTCAATGTAATGAAAAATGACTAAGATAATAATAGGCATTAAAGTTTAGGAGTGGGGGGCACTCTACGTTACAGCTATGTAGAAAATGTCTGAAGGTGTGACCTCATACGACATTTCATTATTTTCATACCTTAATTATTGATTACATAAAATATTAAAAAAAAACGTGTTTAATATTCTATGATAATCTACCTGACGGATTGATAAACAATAATAATAAACTATTTAGTTTTGTTGTTTTTGTACATATGACGTTTTTTAATATGGTATCTACGAGCAGATAATGCTCTAAGATTAAAAATATTTAGACAGACACAAATGAATATTTTACTTATTAGAAGTTGATTGATATAATAGTACCTGTTTAAATGATAATACTTGAAATATTATGCTTCCTGTTACTATTTTTCACTTGATTTCTAATCGTGACAACTTGAAATAGATCATAATATAAAACATCAAAATTAAAGGGACTATCTCAAATCCCAATAGTTTCAGTGATCAACTTAAACAATTTCTTCGACTTTGATAAGTGGATTTGCACGGAAATCCTACACTTCCTTAACGTAGCCAAAATTCGAGCCTAACAAGCAAAGTTTCTCTCGCGATTGATTTATTTATTTGATAAAATTTATCGGACGGATGAAGTAGTACCTGCGGGAAACTTCAAAAAATATTTGACGTAATTCGATTCGTATTCCCTCGGGAAATATGTCCGAACGAAAACACCCCGAAGCATTTTCTAGATAAAATTGGAACATAAAAAAATAGTTTAATGGATACATTGAAAATACAATGTAGTTATTATTGTTCAGTAAGAGTAAAAAAGCAAGGTGTTTAATAAGTGAATTCAAAATCCAAAAAGAAGAGGTTATATGTTCGTCGGCAATGTATTTTTTTTATGTATGATCACCGATATTTCTGCCAATTCTTGGTTGATTTTCCTTTTTTATTCGACAGCTCAATGGACCGAGGTGGTCTCATTTATATTCTATCGAAATCGAATCAGTAACTTTCCTTTTAAAACAATACAATATTTACCATATATTACCTAAATATTTAGATGCTATGTATTGTATTTTATGTGTCTCAGCTAATCAACAAAAAATTGAATTCGTATTTTGAATTCATTGAAAATCCGAAAGGAAGACTTTCTATGTTTAAGGAGTATGCATGTATGTTTTTTCATTTTTATTGTTTTAATTAGCACTGTGTTGATAAACTACTTCTCTTGTTCGTAAAATAATCACGTTGTTATTTATTATCAAAATAAGGTTTAACGACTAGACTTAAATTTAAATTACACCTCGCAAATTACTACAAATATAGTGCTCCGATTTTGTCTCTTACAACTTCAAATAGTGATATGTTGCAATTAATTAATATTCTATTGAAATGTTACCTATCTTTCCTCTGTTGAAATTACTCCAATAAATCAATTACACATATTTATACTATAATTTACTTTTATTCTGTGAAGATTGAATAGAGATTATGAGATATTACGCAAGATAATAATCTATCAATAGACCTGTATATCTGTACAATATAGACCTGTATATCTGTACAATATATCAATATAAAACAATATTTAGCTACAATATCTAACATTGTTATTATATTGTTATTACGAGTATAATCACCTAATAAATTCGGATTAGCAGATCTAAGAAATAGTCTCTCATAAGAACGGGCGTCTAAGGATAAAATATTATTACATCCAAGCCCTTAGTCTTTCGAGGCAAGTAATTATCAAGCTTAATACTACGAGGAATGAGAATATAATAATTAAGGATATTTCTTTTTATAAAACTTCATCACTAAATGGAGTCTCACTTATTTCAAAATAACTGACCCATAAAAGTTTCAGTTATTTAAGTGAACATTTAATAAATAAATCCTAAAAGTCATTACTATTTATATAAAGCAGCAATTCCTTTTAGAGAAAAGGTATTTTCCTACGACAGGACTTTCGGTGGCACCACCGACTTTATAAAGCTCTGTTCATACTGGTGCTTTTTTTCTCCTGTCACCTAGCTCGAGAATCCTTACCATGGCGCGCCCACTTGAATACGTGACAGTTAGGTGGCTTTCATACAAATAACAGCAGCATGGTAACAGAAACAGTAAGTCACGATGAAAAAAAAACCATCATATAGAATCGATCTTTTAGGTTTAATAACAACTTTAAGCAGTAATGTATGTTCTCAATTTGAAAAATTGTATCGAGTGGTATCGATAATGTCGTCTGGTTACAATTGCCGGCGGATCCCAACCCTCGTCCCCCCACCTGGAGGTTATTTGGGGGCTATCGCATTAACCCTGTCCTGGTTTACGGCAGTACATTTCCCCTAAGTTATCAAAAAAAAAAGGTTTTACCTGCTATGACCAGTACGTCGATGAGCGCAAGCACGGCCAAACTAGCGAGGCTCGTCGGCTCATCCCAGCGGACGTCATCGAGTAGCGCCGCGCACGCGGTCTCGTTCAACGAGCGCATATTACGCGCGTCGCTCGACGGAGCGCGCGCGACGCCGCGCCGCGCATCGCCCACCCGGCGCTATGTCGCCAGTCGCATTGTTGTTTGTTGTTTCCACCTTCCTGTGAACAATTTATTTTTATTTAGGATGATCAAGAGCTAAGATTCATCGTCATCCACATTGCAGAGGCTCAGGTGTTCCTTATGGATGGTTAAGGAGAATGGGTCATGACTCTCTATGCTGGCCCAATGTGGATTATAGGATATTAGCCTACGAGTCTACTAATTATAAATTTTAGAATAGATCGTACAATTTTAATAATGGCGGAAATAAATATCCGAGTGGAACTCTCTTAAACGATTTCAATATATTTGGATCGACACAACAATGTCGCACGAAACCTATTCTTGTTCACTATCGAAATTATTGTCATTTATCAGATGCATAGACAAATGTTCGTAAGCTCTTTAAAGGTAAGAACCAAAAGATGGAGTGAGTTGTGACCACAGATTTATTAAAAGTGTCCGAATGACAACAATTTCCTTAGAAAAATTACTAAAACAATTTCAGAACAAAATTAGAAGGTGGCAGAGCTAAGAAGTCTAATTTACTCTTTGACATTGAGTAGATTGTATCTCATTGGATGGAAAACAGTAATATTTTGTCAAATGTCAGAACAGCTCAAACTTTATTTTAAAGGATTTGATGATTGTCAACTCGCTAGGGTACGGTTACTACACGTGATTTTTGGCTTTCGTTTTATAATTTACTTACTCTATCCTTTCTACGTAGTATTACTGTAAAGTGTAAACATTAATTAGAAACACACAGAAACAGTTGTTTTTTGTAGTGGTGCTGGTGAGTAACTTATAAATTAACTTTGCATCCTTTCCATTGACTGCAGAGAGTAATCAATGGAAAGGATCCCTCCTGACCCTCCGGATCCTCCGGACAGGGCACCCACGCCTGTACCTGCGGAATTGTCTCCCTCAATATTTACTCAAACCCAGTTAGGCACTAAAAGACGGAACATGACTAACGAACAGACAGATGCTCCAATCAAAAGAACTATACTGGAACTCAGTCAGTCACAGACTATTTTGTCTTCTCCAAATTTATATACACACCCATCTTTATCAAATTCACAAACAAAACAATATTTAATGTCAGATAAAGGTCCTTTTATTGTTCATGTTTCCAAACTAGAAACAGATCCTTCATCTGGTACCTCGATTCATCCCATCAAATTTGGACAGTTCCTTGTCAAAAATAAAATCAAAAACATTACTAATGATGGTGTAAAAAGAATAGGTCGGAATAGAATTGCCGAGTTTAAAACCGGCTTAGATGCAAATAAATTTATTGATAATGGTTGTCTCACACTTCTCAAATATTCAGCAATTATACCAAATTACAATATTACCCGCATGGGTATTGGTAAAGGCATCCCTACAGATTTGTCTATGGAAGAATTAGTTGAGTCTCTCATTGTCCCCGTTGGCTGCGGCCCAGTGTTAAAAGCAAGACGTCTCAGCAGGAAAAATGTTTCTGAGGATCAGACATCATGGATTCCTACTCGCACAGTGGTCTTCAGATTTCAAGGTCAAGTTCTGCCCCCAAAACTATACATCTTCCACACATCAATGCCAGTTGAACCGTATCAACTTCCTACTATTCAGTGCCTTAACTGCTACAGGTTTGGACATATCAGCACTCAATGTCGATCTAAAGCAAGATGTTTCCGATGTGCTCAACCTCACCGTGGAGAAAGCTGTAAGATACTTGAAAAAGATTCAACATGTTTATATTGCTCTTCTAGACACTTTGCGAACAATAAATTATGTCCTGAACAATCACGCCAAAAGGCTATTAAACTCGCTACGTCCCAAAACAATGTCTCATACCAGGAGGCAGTTGCAAACTTTCCTCCTGTAAGGAGGTTATATTCCGACATTGCACAGACCCCTATAACCACCCAACCAAATATTCACGTATATCAAGAATCGCCTCAAAAATCTCAGATTTCCTACAGGAAATCTGTCTTCCAGCAACCAAGACCCAAACAAAATTTGATTAAAGGTTATGACAAACAAGCCCATCAAAACATCATTAATAATAATGGAGTTACTATGCCCAACGGATGCGCTTTGAATAATTCTTTTAGTTCCATTGACATATCCCCTAATGACAATCTGTTAGAAATTCTTTGGTCTGTACTTTTCAACTTACTCAACAGATTTGATGATGTACCCATACCGCCCAACGTTGCCTCAAGACTTAGTGAACTTAATAAATTTATACAAAATAATATAAATAATGGCCAAGATTGTGCAATGGAACAGTAGAAGCCTACGACCTAAAAAACATGACCTATTTTCCATTATAAATGAATTCCACCCGTCCATCCTCGCCATTACGGAGATATGGTTGAAACCTGGGACTCTGTTTAATGTGCCCGGGTACAGCTGTCTTCGGGATGACAGGGATGACCTAGGTGGTGGCTGCAGTCTTCTCATAACTAGCTCTCTAACATTCTATCAACTTCACTTACCCCCTCACAGCCAGGACATAAACGCAGTTGCTGCAAGGATTTTTAATATATCTTGTATATCAATATATATCCCTTATCCAAACCATACTTTAATGGAAGAATTAAAAAACATTATTAGATCACTACCTCCCCCTGTGCTTGTTATGGGTGATTTTAATACCCATCATGTTTCCTGGGGATCTTCACACAATGACCACTGTGGCTCACTATTACTAGATATCCTTGATGAAGAAAATTTATGTCTTCTCAATGATGGCAGCCCCACAAGAAGAGCCCGCCCTGATCAAAACCTCTCAGCGGTCGACTTATCAATCTGCTCCCCTTCTCTAGCTTCCAATATATCATGGTGCACCCTCAATAGTACTTACGGAAGTAATCATTTTATTAACTTTGTTAGACAAATTATCTTCGCCCATACGACTTCCACCTTTATTAAAATTCAAACTCAATAAGGCAGATTGGTCGTCCTATTCTTCGGCTTTGGATGATAAAGATAACCTCCCTCTAATTAACGTTGAAAACTGCTTTAATATATATAATGACTTCGTCACATCACTGCTCTCTGCTGCAAGTTCACATATTCCTCTAAAAAAGAACTCTCCAAATAGAAAAATATATCCCCCCTGGTGGGATTCTGACTGTACGGAAGCTATTGCGGAGCGTAAAAAAGCGGAGAAAAAATACAATAGTACAATGACTATGGAAAACTACTTGGCCTATCAAAAAACAGCAGCCAAAACTAGAAAAATACTTAATCAAAAAAAAAAGAAGGATGGCTCAAATTCTGTGAGTCTCTATCACCAGGGACCCCCTCTTCCTTGGTCTGGAAACAGATTAAGAGATTTCGCGGTTCCCTAAATTCACCCAACAGCAGTTCAAATGACTCCTCGAACTGGCTAGAAATGTTCGCAAATAAATTAGCTCCCCCTTATGGTCCTTACATTGATTGCTTCCCTGTAGAAATCAACTCCATGACTCCCACTAATAGAGACCTAGATGGGCCTTTTACATTCGAAGAACTACATAGAGCACTTCAAGGCTTAAAAAACACCTCTCCAGGCGCTGATGGCATCCCATATTCATTTTTAATTAGAGCTCCGGATAAAACAAAACACCTTTTCTTATCTTTGATCAACTTTTTCTATGAGCACGGCATATATTCTTCCAAGACTCATACCAGAGTCTTGGAAGAATCAAATTATAATCCCTATTCTCAAGCCTGGGAATAATCCCTCTGAACACGCCTCATATCGACCCATCGCTCTTTCGTCAGCTCTCCTTAAAATTATGGAACATATTATCAGAAATAGACTAGAATGGATAGTGGAAAGCCAGAATATCCTCGCCAAATCCCAATTCGGGTTTAGAAAAGGATACAGTACATATGACAGCCTAGCAACCCTTACAACAGTCATCCGTCTGGCATTCAAAAACAAAGAGTACATGGTAGCAATTTTTCTAGACATAGCATCGGCATATGACAACGTCCAGATTCCAATACTCAGGCAAAAGTTGCAACAGCTGAGTATCCCTGCGAAATTGGTACGCATCATCTGCAATACTATCTCTTCTAGATCAATCTCCATTAGATTTCAAAACGTTTCCCTTCCTCCCAGAACCATATGGAACGGTCTACCACAAGGCTCTGTACTTAGTCCTTTATTGTACAGCATATATACCCACGATCTAGAAAGTACAGTGAAACCTTTCTGTGAGGTTTTACAATACGCCGACGACGTAGCTCTGTATATAAGCGTCAAATCTATCCCAGAAGCTACATCCCGTCTTAACCGAGCGCTGTTTTATCTAGGAGACTGGCTGGGAAATCATGGTTTATCACTCTCAGTACAGAAATGTAGCGCTGTCGTTTTCACAAAAAAACGTTTTATTCCCGATCCTAATCTGATGTACAATGGAAGCCTAATTTTTTTACAAAATCAGGTCAAATTCCTAGGGGTAGTTTTGGACTCTAGACTTACAGGCAACCCGCATATCGATCAAATCCTAAAGAAAACAGAACGCAATGTGAACGTGCTACGGGCGCTATCAGGTGTATGGTGGGGAGCCCATCCTATGACACAAAAAATTCTATACAACGCCATAGTGCGTAGCCACTTTGACTATGGTACTCCCTTCTTAGAACCTTGTAATAAGGCAGCATTAGATAAAATTGATAGAGTCCAAAGCAAAGCTTTGAGAATTGTCTTAGGCGCTATGAAGTCGTCCCCAATAAATTCCCTCCAAGTAGAGTGCGTCGAGCCTCCACTGTATTTATGCAGGCAATACCTATGTGACAAATTCATACTTAAAATACTTTACAGTTCCCACCCGCTCATCCCAAAACTACTTACACTTGCTGATACATACGAATCTTGTACGGAGCCTCCCTCGTATTGTAGTAAGCTTCAATAAATTTTATAGGCCCTCTATACTGATGGAGAAATTTGCCGTCAACCCCCTCTATCAGAACAGTTTCTACTCCCTTATATTTCAACCGGATATCCGTCTTAACTTTGGAGTTGAAAAGAACTCTCCGAGTGCTTCTCACGATTTCTCAGAAACTCTCTGTCTAAATTGGCAAGGATGGATACCGATGTACACGGACTCCTCTAGACTTACGGTAAACGGGCACGTCGGTGCCGCAGTGTGGATCCCAAATTACAGAATAATATTGAATTTTCGCCTTCCAACCCTCTCATCTGTATATACTGGAGAGTGTATCGCTATTCTGGAGGCCGTGTTGTACGCGGAATCGCACAGTTTGGACAAAACTATAATATTCACAGATTCACTTAGCTGCCTCCAAGCTCTTGAGGCCAATCCATTCCGCTCAAAGTCCCGAACCCCTGCCGTTCTTAAAATTAGAGAAGCATTATTGAGATGCAAGAAAAAGGGTATCAGTATAGTAATTGCCTGGATTCCTGGGCATAGTGGAATAAATGGTAATGAAACAGCTGACGCTTGCGCGAAAAACGCAATCACTACAGGAATTTCTAACCACTTGGAGGTCCCTCATATGGACCTAATTCCTCTTGTACGCACCCATCTAACGCAGTCCTGGACTCTAGACTGGCAGAATACGAGGTCAAAAGCTGGTAAAAACTATTTCGATCTACAACCTTTTATAGTAAACCGTGGTTTTTCGAACTCAATAATGTCCCAAAAAAAATTATCTCCGTCATTTGTCGCCTCCGACTTGGCCATGCTTGCACACCGGTACATCTGGCTAAAATTAAAGTTCGGGATAGTTCTCTCTGCGAGTGCGGACTGGATGAAGGGTCACCGGATCACATTTTTTTCAATTGCCCAAATACTCCCCATTCCCTTTACGATTTCTTACCCGAAGATATCCCACGTCCGCTTAATATTAAACTGCTCTTAAGGTCTATTAAAGAGGCCCCAATAATAAAAACACTAACAAAATTTATCTGTATCAATAAATTAAAACTCTAACATAGCTAATCTGTGTGTCTAATATCCACTAATTATGTCCTGTATATGTTTATAAGTTAAATTGAGAATGTGGCGTCCAAAGTTTATGTTGTGTTGTTTAAGGTAAAGCGACCTAGAAAGAGATTTACTACCTATTCCAAATTGATTATATTAATCTATTATACCGTGTAGTGGTCTCCTACGTGAAATTGGCAGGATTGTGGTTAACACAAAATAGTCATTAAAATAGAAGAAGAAGAAAGGATTTGATGAATAAATTGGCAAAAAAAAAATAAGAAATCATAATTTTAAGAGAAATTAAGAAGTATAGCCATTCAGCAAAAAACATATGTGAATAACATTATGACTACTAATTAACTTTGACCGATATTACGAGGATCTAACAACGAACTTATTATGTAACTAGTATCTTCAAATATAAATCCAAACGTTCAGCAGAACTTGCGTATTGTATGTAAAAATTTAGATGGATTATCTGCGCACAACATTGACAACAAAAAAGCAAGGCAATTGCCCGAGTTTCACTTTAGTCATGTTTCAGCAAGCGTTGTGGCTATGCCATTTTCACTAGTAATTTTCTGTGAAAAGTTGTATAAAAAATGTCCTCTTAATGTGTAAAAAAAAGGGTTTAAACAATGCACAAATTACACATTGACAATAAGAAAAGCAAAAAAGATATCATTTTATACGTAAGTAATGTATTTATTTTAATCTTTTTTATTTTAATAAAACTTTATTAAAAGCGGCCATTTTTTCGTGCATCGTGTTCTATGAGGTCGCAGCAGTTGACACGTAAAGCTATATTCTAACAAGAGGTATTCTAAACATTCTGATAGGGAGATAAATATTTTTGATTTCTTCGAGCTCTTTGTGTTTGTATTATATAATGTTACGCTACCACAATAAAGTTTACGCTATTTTAAAATGCAACAATGTACGGGTCTGGCGTGTCTAATAATAAAACTTCATTGAGCAGAAGTGTTGATTGATTCAAAGGTAATCAAATGTTAATAGTACAGTTGCTATCTCATAAAATTATATTGTAATTTGTTACTTTAATTATACTAAGATAATATTTCATTTATTTTAGATGAGAAGGTGTGGATAATGGAGCTCGTCACGGAAAATGTAAATAGTATTTAAAAAAAATATTACTGGTATTGGTGCATAAATATTCTACATGCGGTGGACTAGCAGATTGGGAATTAGGAAGTTCTTGAAATTATGTGATATGGGATTAATATCCTCATGTGAAGGGCCTTAACAATTTTTGTTTATGGTTAATGAATAGTACATTACGATATTAGTGCGTTATAACCAATACGCACGTATATCGTACGACGTCTTTTAACACATTTACGAGGAAACAGAAATAAAAACATTAAATAAACTCAATCTGTGAATGTACACTGTTGCTTTCCCGCCATTTTAACAGTGCGCTAGCGCTGCCTACTGACTGGCGCCGCGCGGCGATTAGTTCGAAATTTGAAAATTTGAATTTGAATGGCAAATAATATTGTTATGGAATTTGTATGGACTATAACTTAACTATTTGCTTTGGTAACACACGCGTTTTTTATGACCCGCTTTACATTTTTAAAACCGGTGGAATTACATCAGCTTTACGAGCAAAGGTGTTAAAAATAAATAAATTCTGTATTTGAAATTTTTTAAACAAATTTTATGCATCTCAAAAAAAAACAGTTGACTGTTCTATTTTTTATAAGTCGTAAAAATATTGAAGCATCGTCGTCGACTAGCTGTACCCTCTTTGGGGCACAGTCCTTCTTTATGAATCGAATCAAAAAAGAACGGGCCATAACCCACCAAGGGGCCCAGTGTGATATGGTGGTGATGGCGAAAAATTTAAATAAGAAAATAATATCTAATTTTGTTCAGAAATAATATCAATTTGATTATATCAGTTCTATGACATAGTTTAATTTCACAATACATAACAATACTCTATTTTCCAATTCATCATTCTTATGATGTTAAAGGTACTATTGATTGTTCTGTTACATTTAGAAAATGTACCTGTAACTGCTGTGCCAACGATTTCCATCTGACACAGCATTTTTAGGACTTCGTGCATCGACGACTGCCTCTCGCGAGTCAGTCTGCCACATCCCGCCGGTTCGGTCAATCGCAACCACGAACTAATAAATCAGTAAAGTTTTAGGATTAAATAAATATTATTTTTGAAAAAGACTCTTTAAATCCTCAATCTAACAGTTCGATCGAAAACGACGTGCACCGTCGTAGCACATGACACGACGAATCCATCGATATATCGAAAATCGACGTAGAGAGTACCACTCCAGTTTATCACTCCCATGTCGACAGACATAAAAGAGAATACACGCTTGTAACATCAATTCTTGTAAATAATGACTTTTTATCTAAATGTTATAAACAAAATACTACTTACTAAATATTTCTGTTAAATCAATATTAAACATTGCAATAATTACCTATAATACCAACCTACTCACTTATTTAGTTGAGACTTGGAACGAATCTTGTCACGTCTGCATAAATATGACCACTTTGCACAATAGTGCGACGACGGGGAGAAATTGTAGTAACCCTGTTTTTCTAAATGAAAGGGGAGATATTCTATTCAAAAGTTTCAGAGGTTTTTTGGATTTTATATTTCAAGAGGAGTTTGAAGAGCTTATTGTTTACTACGTGTATTGTTTTTTATGCATTTTTTATTGTTTTTAGTCAAACTCTAATTATTTTATTGTATCAACCACTTTTACTGAGGAAAAGCCGAAATAAAACTCCGCAAGGAATGGTGAATAATGAAATTTGCATCTACTATGCTATATTTATAATATTAATATGAAACTAGTTCACCTTGTTTACTTCGTACCGTAGTTAGTGATATGCGTACTATAAAGTAAGTTTATAGGTATAGGTGGAAAATTTTTGAAATCGATTTACTTATTCTGTTTGAATTATCTATTACAAAGAAACATTATTATTGAAACATTATTGAAAATAATATAATATCAATTTAGATAGTCCAATTTTCTTTTTGACAGAATCAGATATTAGTCATACATTTCATCCTTTAGGAAAATGCAATAGTATTCTGTAGGCTCTAAAAATCAAATAGTTATAATAAAAAAATAAATATAATTAACAAAATCCCTCTAAATTACCTATCTTAATACAATTTTTAGATATTTATCCTACAATAATAATTGTTAAATCATACTCAATATACTGAATGCTACGCTTCGAGAATATTATAAGCACAGATTCTAATTATAAATTTCTTTATACGTCAAAATGAGTCAATAGCATATTATATCTCTTTGATATCAAAGGCATGCCTTTTCCAGGCTTGCCGAAACAGTATTACTTATTTCATTGTGTAATTAATTTTCCTTATATGTTGCGTGAAATGAGATTTGATAAATTATATGAAATATTTTGATTACATGTAATAACAGCCTAGGATTTCAAATACATTATCGATCACAACACAACTGCAGCACGAATTTAATATAGATTTTAATAGCCCTCAACTTGGAACAAATACGTAAGAAAGGCCTTATGCTGGGTCAAGTTCTTATTACATACAATCGTCTCCTGGCGTTTCAAAACTACGCCATATATACTATAACAAGCAATCCAATATTGGTTTGCGTGAATGACCAGTGAAGGACTGTGACTCGTGCAATTGGAAGCTTAAGGTTGCCATGTTGCTCGTCGTGGGTCTCAAATGCAATAAGTAGTCAGTTTAAATAAGATAAAATAATCCGAGGGGGTTTGTCAATACAAAATATTACACGTCCACTGATACATATAAATTTATATGTTGTTTTAAACTTTCATGGTAGTTAACATTAGAATAAGGAGGAGGATAACTCCTTATTGTGCAGACAGCGCCAACGTAATAGGGACTCGATAAATCGAAGGAACATTGTAGATATCGTAAAAAGCTCATATTCTAAAGTTAATTTTATTATTTTCACATCTTTATACTGATTAGTCATATAATAAATATTTTATAATTCACAAATAAGGTTGACTATCTTTGACGTATGTATTTTACAATAAAAAATATATAAAATTGAAACGATATTTAAAACCATAGTTATACGTATCGTATCCAAAAAAATAATTTAGAAGAATAAGAAATTAGAAAGTATAATAAAAATGAAATTTAGATTACAGTTCCAAAAAAGTTTAAATGTAAACAACCAAGGGACAAGATGAAAGATGTCAATGGTACGACCCAACGTTACAATTATTTTTAGCCGAGTTCAAAATCGAAAAAAAATATTCTCGGGGACACAATAGTATCACAATACTTTTAATATATAAAAACTGTACTTCCGAAACAAATATTCATGATTACATGAAAAAACTTTGCCCAATTATAATAAACACAAAAGGTAATTAATGACTGGCTGTATTTAATATTACATTAATAGATAAAAAGACATTTTAATTTACTTTGACGTGACGTCAATTAAATTAACCGCTCTCTAAAGACCAGACTGACAACAATATTTGTATTAATTAATGTCGTGTAACCTTATTTGTTCTCATAATTTTTGTTGCTGTTTTTTTTCTTTTATCATAAAATGTGTTGGACTTTTATTTTCTAATAAAAAGTAATCAAAACTTTTTACGTCATACCTTATCTTACTTCTAATCTGTATGTGCATTTTTATGTGTTTTAACATCACCAAAGTGTAAAATTCGTTTATTTATTATTTATCCCTGCTTTACTAGAAAAAATGTAAAGGAACCATTCTTTTTATCTTCATTGAGAAATTGACAAACCGTTTTTTTATAATTAATCTCTTTGTTCAATCTATAGATTTATTTTTTATATTAGAACCCTTATCACTAATAGTTTTTTTTTATATTTTGTATGAGCGCTATTTTTATTTTCTTTTTTTTTAATATCTATATTTATGTTTTCGCCGCTACTTGAAAATAATTACATAGGTATTTCCTGTTTATTACTTACATGTTACTCTAATCTTAGTCTTTATTCATCCCAATTATCTTTTCTACCATATCTTCTGATATCTTTCAAATCAAATCAATCTACTACTATTAACAATACCTACATGTCTACAGGTGAGTTTTGTTATAGAAAATCAAATAATTTAACTATCATAATTTTCTATAGTAGCTAATGAATAGAATTGGTTGAGTCGCAAATAATACATCGGTCGTCCACTGTATAATAACACAACCGTGTTTTTCTGTGGCGAAATTACCAGTCATTTTGTTTTTGCTTTTTTTCCCCCTCTTCAGCATTCATCAGGCTGTTTGTTGGTGTAATGAAATAGTATTCAGTGTAAGCAGGCCCGCTTAATTACCACGATTTAGCTAAGTCGCAAAATATAACCGCAACCAGTAACTTAATTTTACGGAGGAGAATTAAATTTAGGAGTCTTTTTTTAAACATAACTTCCTTTCACTTTGTTTAATGAAATATTAATTTCATTATTTAGATTGATATTCTTTATTCCTATCTATATTATGAAAATCAAAGGACACTGATTTATCTATCAACGCGTAGTTCAAATTTCTAGACACTAATGCAGCTTGTATACCTCACAATCGCATGCGAAAACGAAACAACAAAAAACTTATCAGTTCTATGAGAATGTTTCGTATATACTTTGTCTTGCTCTATTATTAGCTCGACGATATAGGTACGTCCTTGTCAGTACGATTATGTCGGCAACTGTGAAAAACGTCGTTACACAGACGCATCAGTTTCGTAAATGTTTCACATTCGCAATAGGTTCGTAGGGTTTTGCTTTCGCAAGCGAATGCGTAATAATAATATAAAAGCCGTCAGTTGTATGGTAACGTTTTGTGTCGCTATATTTTAAGCTCGAGGAAATAGCTTCATCCTTGCTCAAAAACAAAATAGCTCCAACTGCGAAAAAAGTCGTTACAAAGATGCAAATATTTTGCATTTTCAAAATTTTCAATAGTTACCCTGGTTCTAGATTTCTATTTAGTGTACATTCTTTATGCGATAATACCTTGATTGTTTTAGATCTGAACAAAAATATTATTTATGTATCTTGAAAAAAGTTTTGGTGATTCTTCAAAATTACAAGTTATACTCGAATATGTCTTATAGACAATTTAGATCACTCCTTGTAAATACACATTGTTAGCAGTGTTATAATTTGACTTTGAAGATTAGAATGCCTCCCCATAAGATCTTGTTACGCCGGCATTTAAACTAATAAATTAGTTATAATTATAATATAACGTCTGAGTCATCAATTTCGTCGGTTTGTTAGTTGTCACGGTAGTCACCGTGTAACGTTAACAAGACAATATAATACTATACGTATTGTAAGTGTTATAATGATATTAATAGTTTGCTTGTAGTAACCTTTACTGCCTTTCGACGTTAGTTTTATTTATTTCAAAGCTGCGACGGCATTGTCCTCGACGCTGTATTTATAACAGATTAGCACTCCGGTACAATAACATTACGTTTCAACATACTTTGGTGGCTACAACGGAGTAACTCAAACACAATGAAGTTGTATCTTTCTATTCCAGCGATCGATGGACATGCCATCGCCATTTGTAATTTAATATTTATCTCTTTCATTTGGTGACGGGCACGAATCGGGATCAAAGTAATAGAGAATGGCGTTTAATTTTATTGATGATGTTCACTGAATTTTATACTAAATATTTAACATATAAGACTCATGTATAACTTTGTTATTCTGATCTGTTCATCAAATCGACGTTTATATAACACTAGCTTTCAGGCAGCGGCTCCGCCCGCGTGGTCCTGTAATATACATTAAAATCTTCATCTTGAATTACTCTGTATATTTATGAAAACGGCATTAAAATCTTTTGTGTATTTCAGAAGATGTCAGCGTAAAAACGGCGGGAAGCCTCTTTGTTTTATAATAAGTATAGATACGAGTGTTATTAATGTACGGCGTTAGTGAACATTTCCCTGTATCTAATGACATAAAAATGTTTAAATATTTATATCAATGCTTGTCGTTACGCGGTTACCGTTCAAACTAGCTTTCCATTCGCGGCTTCACCCACGTGGATTTCTGTTTTACTACGATAAATACTATCCTATGTCCACTGTATTTATTCAGTAGTTCAGTAGTTTAGGCTTGAAAACGTTAGAGGCACACAGAGTTACTTTTGCATTTATAACATTTAGTGTGAATAGAATCCACTTAATATTAAATACATTAACCCCATCTAATGAAAATTAATAAATATTCACCTGTGGCAATGTATGGGTTAGATATAACTGCCTAATTAGGCATGAAAAATTAAAATTAATTTGAAAAATTCTGACAGTATGTATATCTTTCTAGAATTGCAAATGCACAATCATTTGGTAAGATCTAAACTACAATTGTATAAGATTACAATTATTTTAAACCATAATAACATAAATTAATAAAATGTTTTGTCTCCTTTATCGTCCTTATATATACATACTGAAAGTAAACTTTTGAAATTGCTAGTGATTTAGAGTTGAAAAGTTCAAATTAATTCAGTTATTAGCAAGTTATAAATTGATTTTATAGTTGTTTTATACAGACGAAGCATCGAACCGTAATTACGTCTGCCTTTTTAAAATTTTATTACGCTGAACGAGTGAAATAATAATTTGCCTTCGTCTTTTCTTATCACGGCTCAAAGCGTCCATAATAATTAGAATCAAATCGACTGCAAAAATTATTCGATATTGCTTTAAACAAAAGCTCTTAGATTGATTGAGTTTATTTAAGGAGTCCACATTGCTGTAGGCATTGTGGATTGGTTAAATATAATAAATATTTTATGAATATTGACTACTGTTTTATTTTTATATTATCTGTAACCTGCGTAAATCCTCAATTATTACTTTATTGATAAATTTGATATGGATTTTGCCTCACCGATGGTGCAGTAATCAGTGCATATACAAAAATTTGCAAATGCCAAAATTTATTAAATTGAGGTTTATTACGTTTAAGAAAACTTATCACCACCAAATTAAGACAAGGCATTAGTTTTTGGACGTTTATCCTCGTGTTCAGTACCGGCACGATAATTCACATCGAAATATTTATATTCCATCGCTGTTAATTAGAGATTCAATCTGCTCTAAAATATTCAACTTTCGACAGATTTTGTACAAAGAAATAACTTCCAAATTAAATGATAATATTTCTATTTTGCCAATAACAGATTTTATAACATTTCTCTATAGAAAAAAATACAAAGTAGTCCTTACAGTTCACCTGTCTTTTCATTTTGACTTTATAGCAGTGGACACTATGCAGCACTTTTACAATAATTATAATAGTAAGCGAGAATTGGAAAACATATTTTGGGCTCAATGAGATAGATAGGGCAAGCCTATTTATTTTAAGCCCACTCGTAATATTTATTCGTGTTACCATTTTATAAATTAGAAAAATCAAATAATAAAAAAATATGTAATGAATTTATGATGACTGTTCCAAAGAAAAAGAGAAATTCAATGGAATTAAATCGAGATAACGAACCTATTCGACTAATGGTTAGGAATCGATTACGCTGTGTAAATGCAAACAGCGATTTGCAGTAGAACGGATTGAAAGCGGGATCAAATAGGCATTCAGAAGTTGTATAGGGGTGTTGGTTAGACTAATCGATGAGCGGAAGCGGTTTTCAATACACATTAATTAAATAAAAAAAAACTAAAAACCCGGCTAAAGCTAAATCACGCTCTAAAAAAATGTAAACATGAAATTTACTTTATAGTCATATTATAATAGCGCTGACTAAAGGACAACATAACAAAACAAACAGTTGTGGCATACGACTATGCTATAGAACTTGTTGGATAAATTTGAGACTATTTGAGTACCTTAGGTACTTTTAAATTAATGTAAGAATTCGTAGTTCATATGTAATATATATTTTTGTTAGTTAAAAAGTTACCGTCAGTTACAAGTTTTTAGGTAATGTCATTTTGAGGCTAATTGAGTATCTTTAAGACTCTTTGAGCTTGTAGATATTCACTGTGTTCTTGTGTTAAAGTACTAGTTATTGCACAACAGGAAATAAAAATAGACACAGGTAAATTTTTACATAATTATCATGCATTTGGCGGTCTTATCATCAATTAGATACTGAATGAGCCATTAGTTTTGTTTGTAGGTATCTATAGTTCTTAACACTCAACAATCCACAATAACATTTTTCTATCCATAAAATACAAGAGCGCAGACGAAACTCTTTAAATGATTATGTGACTTTTCACTTTAACGACACCGATACGAAATTTTTGGGACACTGTAACGTTCGTAGTTCTCTTAATAGCTACTTAAATACATAACAAAATAAAAAGACTATATTTAACAAAAAATCTAATTACAAACTATTGTAGTATATATTAGTAAGTTTTAACATTATCTTTGATATTAATAAATTATTAGCAAAAGATAAAATGCGAGCGAACATACGAACAAAGTGAAATTTTGTTATTAGTTATTACGGATAATTACTTTACGTAGCTACTGGTTTGACAAGGACTGTGCGGGTTGAGGTGCGCTCCTGCGACAGGCACGACCAGACCTTGGGGCCAATTCTACTAATTTACAACGATCGATCATCAATAGCGTTTCTGTAACGGTTACGTTTCGATTTTTGCTGTAAATTTGCATTCCGCTAACATAAATTATCAAACGAACGTTTACTAAACTGAAACGTAATCGGAGCCGAACCAAACAGCTGTCATTAGTGTTACCAGAATAAAATAAATGAAATTATTAGTTAAACGGGAGACGATTAATGATTATTCATTCCTTCATTTTTTTATCATTTCTGTACGTAATGAATCTATTATATTCTTATTCGATCGTTTTAAAATACGGACGAAACACCCGACTATTAGCTACATTAAGAAAGTGCATACCTAAGTGTTAAGCTATAAGGGAAAATACCCGAAACGCGAATTTATAATTAATATTTTTATCATTATGGGTATTTGACACTATAAAAATAAGTTTCGTACTATTATCATCATGTTAGATAATAATCTAATAAAAGTTTATTTCTTAGAATCTGTAGATTTAAACAATTATATTCATCGAAAATAGAACAGATTCTCATGTAATATATTGACAGTGTGTTTATAATGTATCAAACAACTATTTTAATTAATAAGTTTTCAGAAAATCGTCATATACCCAATTCTAACTTTTATTAAGCACTCAACTTTAAACATGCTTAATATTTAAAGCATAAATCCGATATAATTAAGTCTTTTAATTAACAAAAAAGTCAGATGAAATACTATAAATCCTGGCGTCGACTAAAGATAACGTCAAGCTTAAAGAGTTAAGTTTCAAAATTCGAATGGTGTTGGTTAATTTTATTGTTTATACCGAGTTTTAATTCGCAAAATAAATGTTATTATGTGAGATAAAGTAGCATGAAAGTGAATAATATGATTCCGTAAAATAAAACGGTACCTACATAGGTAGGTCGTGAACAGAAAAGTTTTGACTCATTTTCGGTCACTAACAAACTGTAATAAGTGAGGTATGCAATCAGTCCAAGACTAGAACGAGCATTAATCCAGAGGTGTATACTTTACTTTAAACAACTCCGTTTCAAAAGAATGTACAACAAAAATAATCATTAAATTTATATATTTGTTTGTACTAAAAATTAATTTTGTTTGTACTAAATATTGTGACTTTATGGGACTTCATTAGGTTTTCATATAAATTTCCAATTACGGGCATTGGAAATTACATAATAATAATAATATATATATATTTATTTATTTGGGCGTTGTTGAATCAACAACCGTAGTAGTCCGTAAAACTTAGGAAAAATGCAAAATTGCACCAAAATTAACTAAAAGTATATTAAAGTTTTTTTTATTCAATAAATGTTACTGCAGTGCTATTACATATAGTGAATTAATCGATTATTATCCAATCGATTTTTGATTTTCATATTGCAACACCAATTCACTTTTTGTCAATACTCAAAAGGACTTGAATCCAGAGCCGTTAAGCTCAATAATAATAATAAATTTTGTCAATACAAACCACAATGATACAGACAATGTTTTAATTAATCTTTCATTCATTACTTTTTCATTTTACATGTAGAAATTAATTTATTCACTTGACTTTGGCAGAATTGTGTGAAATGCGCAGATATATCATTAATAAAAGAAGAATGAAATTGACAAAATTGAATTGTAAATGACAATTTAATATGGGATATCTACTAAAACAATCCGCATATGTGTATTTTGTGAAAGTGAAACATTATACTTGAAAATATTATTTACAAAATTAATTTTATAAAATAATTCATACCATGTATTGGCTACGCACGTGAAATTGGCAGAATTATGCGAAAGCCCTTAATAAAAGAAGAAGTTTTCGATTGAAAATAAATATTCATACGTATCAATAACATAGTGAAGAAGATAAACGATAGTCGACTCAAAGTAGACACTTAAGAGAGAATTATTGATGATGAAATGAATCCAATATCTTTCGAAATCTGGCTATACCTACATCTGTACACCGAATCAAGCAAGGCAACATAATATATACTGTGGAAAATCTATACAAGATTAAATTTAAAACAATGTTTGTTATAGAAACCCATTAGAAATATCATTATTGACTAGATATTATAAGTAAGATAGAGAAAATTATTAATGATTTGACATATCTTTCACATTAAGTTGTATACAAATTTAATTCTTGTACTTGCATAGATCTGCTCGCAGCTGTCATCCATGCTGACTATGAGCAAATTAAGTATAAGTTTCAACTGATATAAAAGAACTTACACATATAAATTCCTGCAAAATTGAACATGAGCTCCTGATTCACAGGCTTATTTTTTTTGTTCTAAATTGTAACCCATCATAGTGTATGACAGTTTTCTTTGGGTTAAAATTGGTGGTTGATTTTAACTTTGTGTCAAAAACAGTAGAATATGTATTTTTCATGTAGGTAATACTAATCAGGCTGAACATTTATCTTGCACGCAACTTAATATATGGTTACAGAAAGCCTCATGTTATTTCAAATGTTACATAAAACTGAGCTGCGGCTAAGCTCAATTTTATGTAATTTTTAAAATTAAAAATAATTCAGAATAAAATCTTATAAACAGTATATTTACCTGTTTAACAATCCTTTAAACATGATTATGATATGATGTAATAATCCTTTATAATATTATAATCTCCAAATAAAAAAGTGAGTAATACTTATGTCAGAAAAAAAATATTCATAATTATAATTTTTTAATTAAGATTATTATTTGATCATATTTTCTTTTTAATGTTATTGATAAAATTTACACCCCTGTCTTCATAAATTGTTATCTCTCTCTCTCCATCCCATGATTGCCTGGAAGAAATCACTTTAAGCGATAATTGTAACATTATTTTGTTAAACTGTTTTAAATTTGTATACCTATATAACTTGTGTAATGTTAACAATAAAGAATTTTCTATTCTATTCTCTATAATGGTATTATTAATATAGTTTTGGTGAACTTCCTAAACATAAATGAGCATATGCTCACTAGTAATGCAAGTAATTCTTAAATTCACAAAACCTGCTGGTTATCTGGTAGTTAAATTGGTTTTAGCAGACGCCCAGACTGTGAGTGTTTATGGATTTAAATCCCACCTCAAGCACTAATTGCTTGAAGTGGGTTTTTTAATTATTTTCCTTTAAGATAAATATCGATATAGTATTGCAAATGCAAAAGTGATCAGAAAAAATAATGATAAATTAATTAATTTGTAAACAAGGACTTTTTCAGTGCCATTTTTATTGGAATTCCACACATGCTTGTAAATACACACTTTTAAGTTTTCCTGTAAAAATACTACAATAGTTTACTTTTTTCAATACAAAATATTCAAAAATTCATGTTTTTATAATCATATTAGTTTACTTAAAGCCAAAAGCCCCTACAATCTAATAATGATTTTTATGATGTTCCTATTTACAATGATTGTTTATAATTATGTAAAGTTTTAACAGAAATATAATTTTTCAATTTTGATTTACATTACATGCCTCAACTAGGTGGACCTTATTTATGTTAAGAATCTACATAATATGAATTCAACATTTCAGATTGATAGAGGAATGAAAACCTATTAATTTATCTATAAAATGTAAGTTTTTAATAAAAAATAATAATTTAAGATTAATAATCAAGATATAATTTATTTTATTTTTAAAGTCTGCCAACATTTGTACATATCAATAAGCAACCACAAAATTACAGAACTATCTATAACAAATAGATGAAATGGTGTACATAAAAAGTTTATTAAACATATGCATGCACTATCACACTTGTTTATCTAGCTCCATAGTTTTCGATTTAATTTTTTTTCTAGTCATTTTACATAATTTATATGACATGGATTGCTATGTTCTCATGAGGTAGATGAGGAATCTGGTGTTTGATACCCAGATTTTGTATATTTACTTCAGACGTCAGGGTGCTCATTGAAAGTATCCTTGTATCTTTGTGAAATAAATAATATTGGATAGAAAATTTTATATGCTTGAAGTGCTAGACAGTTAAAGATTAAAAGTTTTTGGTACCTTAATATAAGGTATTTTTATAAATAATTAATGATAAAGCAAACATATCAATGGATTTACACAGCTTATTATGTTCTTTACAGTCTATTGATAACTCACTCACAAACTCTTAAAATGTAGGAATTAAAAGTCACAGTGAATTGGAGTATTTAATATATTTCACGTTGTAAATACATAAAAGTCAGATGAGAGTAAAGAAGAGAGTGACATAAAAAACAATAAACAGTGTATAAAATACTAATTCAAAAAGGTATATGAAAAGATGCCAGTGTCTGATTAATATAGAAAAAGGTTTTATCTACACCTCTCTGTAATCAGGACACTTATGTACACCCTTTATATAAACACACTGTATGTACAAAAACACTATAATATCAAAAGTACCTTAACACTGATGCCCTAACCTAATTAACCTAATAACACAAAACAAATAACACTAAACTAATCCTAAATTAGTTAGACACATATAGTGTCTCAGCTTAGGCAGTGGCTTTGTGAGAATGTCTGCTGTTTGATGAGCTGATGATATGAATGACACATTGACTTGTTTAGTGGATATAGACTCGCAAACAAAATGATGTCTAATATCAATATGTTTTGTGCGGGCGTGATGCGTGTTGGTTTTTGTTAATTTGATGGCACTTTGATTGTCACAATTAATGGTGATGGGTGACGAAAAGCAAAAGATGTCGCTTAGTAATGAGCGAATGTAGATGGCTTCCTTACAGGCTTCACTTAGAGCCATGTACTCAGCTTCTGTTGTTGATGTTGCAACGGTTCTCTGTTTACGTGATTCCCATGACACTGCTGAACCACACATTTGGAAAACATATCCTGTATAGGATCGTCTGTCCACCAGATTACCACCATGATCGGCATCAGCAAATCCGATTAGATCACCACTATTGTAATAGGTCAGTTTCCTATTTTTTATAGCCTTCAGGTACCGAAGAACACGTTTCGCAGCTCTCCAATGTACCGAGATAAAACCTCTTCTATACAAACACTACAAATATGTTTGCCGAAGTTACTATTGTAGGGCAAAATGTTTTTAATTATCAATTCTGAAGATGGATCAAGGTATTTTATTTCACTCAGCAATTGGGGGTACCTAATTGCACCTCTTAAAATTTTAAATAATATAAATTGTTTCACATCTATCATTAAACGCTAACTATCGATCGTCAAAAAGTAGAAATTTGCAACTTTTTAGAAATCGTTAATTTTGACAGATGAAACGTTCGGATTTAGTAAAGTTTCAGTAGCGTTTCGATCCAACGAAGTGTCAAAATTTTAGTGGAATAAGGGCCGACGATCGACTCAAGTATATGGACGTAGTTATGCAAACCAGCCACATGATGTCAGTTTTGAGAAAAATGGGTTTCTTGTTTTTAGTAATAATTGTTTGTAGAATATATTTTATTTTATTTATTTATCAAGAAATTTTGTGAATTTACAACATGTGAGTTTAATTGCAACACTTTTAGGCTTCTCTGCACATAATTCGATTTTGACAGATTTGTGGGTTGGTTCCGGTTTGCATAACTACATCTGTATAGTTCTATGTTCGATTGAGCGAGTAGAATACCGTTTACAGTTTCTGTTGATCGATAGTTAGCTAAACTAAAATAGAACCGGAACTGTATCGTTTGACGCCATTTTGACACCGAGTAGAATAGGAAAACCACTAAAAGTTGTAGTTTCGTTCGGTTTCGTTCCGTTTTCGATTCGATTTAAACAAAATTTATTTAGTAGAATTGGCCCCCTTGTTAAGTTACACATGTGCCTATTGAACGCTCGCTATTACTCATAATTTTGAATTTTAACGTACACTTTGGTTCGACGTCTACTTAAAAAAAAAAACTAAATCTTAAAGCTATCTTTCGTAAAGAATTTATTATTCAATAAATTAAAATTTCATAATGTTTGTGTTTATCCCGTACTGGGTAAGTTGTGCAAATATATATATTTCTTTATTAGAGCTACTGTAAATGGTATTTTGTCTGCTTCTTTACTTCCGCATACATCATATGAAACCGTTATACTAGATTTCCTTATAGATGTAGTTATAGGGGAGAGTAACCTATATTGTACTGACTCCTAAATTATACCACCTTCATATTTCCTACTAATTGGTGCCATTATTCTACACTGCCAACATACAACGAAGCAACTATAGTGCCACTGTCACGGCGCCATTTTATTTTTTCTTACGACAGATGACACGGGAGTGACAGTGAAAAACTTTTTTTTTGTGTTTTGGTGTATTTTTTACGTATATTGTCTAAGAAGGTAGCTAAATAAAAAGGTTAGTAGTCATTCAAAACTATATTTTATAAGAAAGCATAATTCCTGCTGTTTTTGTGCATCACGAATACAAATCAGTTGCTTCAGGTTATGTTGTTGTTTTTTTTAAGATTGTTGTCGACTCACCGTGTAGCCTATATCGGACCTGTATGTGGTTCCAAAATTAGACCGGTACAATTTATGCATCTTCTTTAAATGAGAAAAATAATCCTGGTTTCAGTTTTGCTTTAGATGGAGACTGCTCAAAAAAAAAAATTATAAATGGAGTAAAGAAGATTTGAAAAAGGCATTGCAAGCATATGAAGAAAAAAAAATGGAATTAACGAAATCTCTAGAAGGTTTCAAGTACCAAAACCAACTATTTTACGGCACGTCAAACAGCAGAATAAGTATGCTAATAAAGATACGACTCATAAGGGAAGACCAACAGTTTTCTTCCATGAGCAAGAAATGGAAATAATAAACCATATTTTGCTTTTAGAAAACCATTTGTTTGGTCTTACAATCAAAAATGTACGGCGTTTAGCTTACCAAGTTGCAGAATATAACAAATTCCTCATTCATTAATAAGGAAAATGAAATTGCTAGCAAACGTTGGTTTTATGCATTTAAAAAACGTCATCCACAAATTACTATTAGACAACCTGAGAGTACTTCTCTTAACAGGGTAAAGGGGTTTAACCGCGAAAACGTGTTCAGTTTTTATAATATATATGTGCTATATGTATATATGTGCTATATGTAATAAACATTATTTTGATAAAAGTGATCCACAGGTAGAATGGTTACAATGTGTACGATGCCACAGATGGTTGCACGAGACCTGCACCTCTAACCCTGACATCTGCGACAATTGTTTAAATTAATAATTAACCAAAATATTTATGTTTTTCCCTTTTTATTGTTGATTAGATAAAAGATTTACGATATGTTCAAAACTTAAGAAATACTCAATCTTAATTATATCGACATTAAAACTTAATTTTTAATTTGTTATTATGTTGACGTATTATATGTTAACCTGAGGTAAGATTTCAGAGAAAAATTCCTGTGATGATTCTAGAATTACCAAAAATATTGTTCCTAATAATAATAATAATAATAAATAAAGAAATTATTATAACCGAAAATTTAGTTTTATTTGAGAATGCTACCTAAATTTTATACTGTGGGTTTCTTTGGTACAATTTATGTATCCCGCGGTACAATTTAGAATACTAGATCAATAAATTGGACCGAAGGACAACTATCAGTAGATGCATATTTTTAAATAGTTTTAACTTGATAAGAATCTTAAGTTCGTAATATGATGTAACTGAAATACCAAGCTATCACCTAAATCAAATTGAGTTTCTGTAACTAACAAGGTTTAGGTTTTTTTTTGTGTTATGTCAAAAGTGGTCCAATATGGGTTACTCTCCCCTATAATGTGAAAGGTTGTATGTTGGTTCACTTTGTAATATTCTTTAAATCTAAAAGTAAAAAATAATAATAATGAACACATTGAGATTACTAATAGTCATTTTATATTTTTAAAGGTGTATTGTTAGAAATTTTAGTATTAGTAAAGTAGAATAGTACGATAATTGTGCCATCAGTTTGATTTGTAACCGTTGCTGCTTTTTTATTATAAGTGCCAGTTCATCCCAGTAAAATCATAATGCTTTTCTTTTTCACTCCGGGTACTCGTAATTATTAGCCCAGTAGTCACACCCGGCTTGGTCTGCTTCTTAGTCCTTAGGATAAAACTAGTGGCAGTACCAGAATCATCGGCCTTGATATTAATTAGAATATTAATTGGCTTCTTTAAGAACTTCGTTGGGGTTATATTACCCTTTATGTTGCTGCCCTTGTGGAGAAGGTGATCCCCATTTTATTGAACGCCGGCGAAGAACACTCTGGACAAAAGTGTAGACGTTTTCTGGACCAGGTGGAGAAGCTACGTATCCAGGGGAGTGCCGTTACGGTGCACTCGCTATCGACCTCATACCTACCCACGACCCACAAATATTTTTATTTTTCTACATAACTGTAACTTCATTTTAAAATTAAAAGTAAAATCTTATTTGTCGTCTTTTTATTTATTTTTAAGTTTAGAAGAGCAAAATAAACGTATGTTCTAGTTTGTAGCTTATAATTTTTCATTCTGGGATATTATATAGCATAAAGTTGTTGTCCCGCGACTTCGCACGCGTAAATTATAGCCTGTATGAGCCCCATGTGATGTGGCTTACCGTAGGTGAAAGAACTTTTTAAATCAATCAATCCATTAGTTTCGGAGCCTATTAGATGTAAACAAACAAACAATTAAATATTTACTCTTTATAATATTAGTATTGAAAATGAATTTGAAAAATTGCGGTCAATTTTAGGGTTACACTAAATATTTATGAGATTTCAAACTATTTTGTTTGGAATATCAAATAAAAGAATTTTTGGCGTCAATTGAGAAAATGAAATATTATATTAACCATTTTTAACTGTCTTTGAAATTACATAGTTAATGTGTATCTCCAGGAAACCTATAGGCAGTTTATGTTTCTTTTTTATTCAAACCGTAGTACCGTACACACATAAAAGTTTTTATTATTTTATCTATATCATATCTATACTATAATTTGTTAACGATTTTATCCATATTTGGGTGTTTAATTTTTTCTTATTCAAATAGAATAAGATTAATAAAGTGATTATATAAAAGGTAACATAAAACTCATTCTGTTAGATGCCTTTCATGTTGCTAATTAGCTGTCTCTGAAGGGTTTAACTTAGGTTTTTAATTACTTTACAAAACACCCTTTCGGACATATTCCGAGTGGTTAAGTTAATTTTATGATTTGCTCTTATTAAGGTTAACCAACTTTGACGTTTTAATATAGAAAAATTACATATTTCTTTAAAAATGCGTTATCAATTTCTATATTTTATAATGAAGTTTGTTGCGTATGAGTCTCTCTCATATGTTTTTAGTAATTTTAAGTAAATAAATTATTAGAAATACATTATCATCATCATCATCAAAATTTAAACTGTCAAGCTATCTGATATCTGATTAATAAATGCCAAATAAACAGATAAACGGACGGACGGACAGCAGTCTTTAAATATAGGACTCCATTTTATCCAAGGAACACTATAGAACAAAACTTACCCTGCCCGTTTGTATTTGAAACTGAATGCTATAAACTCAAAAACTTCAAGTTATCGCCATTTCTGAGGTCCCGAGTTCTATTCTCGGTCGGATCAAAGTAGAAAAGTCTGATGTATTACTTTCGTTGTATTATATCCATAATACCTACAAGTGATTCAGCTACTTCATTTGGGATCTACGGTTTGTGTGTGACCTATGTATGGTCTTGCATTATACACCTATTTAATCACTTGACACTTTGCAATGATTTGACGATGTCACATAAGTACGTAGGTAAATGAGACCCCCAGCCAACTTGTTAGAGGATAGTGAACTATTAAAATAAAATATATTAATAATTGACGCGTGGCGTTAGCGTAAATGTTGACACGGATGAATGTTCGGTGCTAAACCATACTTATTGTCCATTTTTTTTAATGTCCTATAAATGAGGTCTATAAACCTCCGTGATTGAGTACACGATTGTCAAACACACGATGTACCCTGTCAACCCTCATCTTATGCCTTTGTCTTGCATCGGAAGCAATTAAAACTTTTTATTAAAAAACGATCCTGAAAACTGTATAAAACTAATTGATAAAAATGGTTGTAAATAACGTTTTAAAACTATATTTTTTTTGTAGCTTAGGTTGTGATTTTATGATAAAAGATAGGTATAAAAATGTATTCGTTTATGACTGTCTATATATTATTTTTATACTTCTCTTTTAAGATTAGATAAAAAACTCTCGCTAAAGGCATACAAGCAGTTTAAATCTTTGTTTTTAGTTTGTATTACTTTATGGGTTTGGATCTGTGGGTTTAGGTTACGTTTCTATTAAATTATTTAATATTGTTTATTATATAGACGAAAGTAAAATTTTGTTAATTCTTATGACGTAACCTCATTTTATATATATTTTTTTATTAATAAACCTAATATTTAAAATTACGAAATTAATGGTTACATTTTATTTATCGTTAACAATTAGCCAATAATATCACTAGCCAGTTAACTGATTTATCAATCCCGTCTAGAGGTAATAAAACTGCCAAAGTTGATAGGCACACCGCTCGTAAATTATTTATGAAGGCTTCTATTATGGTTCGGATCCATCAAGTAATTAGAACTTGTCGAGAGAGTCTCAAGAAGAAGATAATACGATTTTTCCATCAATGATAATAATAGTTACTACGCTTGGTCTGTAATTGGTAAAGTGATCTTTGCGTGTGCATTCTTTGCAATTTTCGGATGGGTAGCCAAAAGTTTACTAAATAGATCTCTTATCTTCAAATATATCGTTTCAAAAGTATAGCGATTGTTCTAGCAATTTAGCAAGTTCTAGATTGTTCTAGGAATTATGTAACGTTTAACGTCGCTTTTGGAAAAAAATTAAGATTTGAATTATAAAGAAACATAATAAAAAGTTAAATGGTGACAGGCAAAACATTAATAAAATGATTTATTTCTTAAAAAAAAAAGTAGAATGAGACTGGTTTATCAACTCACAAATTCTGTCTTAGAGATTATAGGATCTTAAATGATAAGCCGCTACGTAATATTACGTTCGACATTATTTTCCACGCAATTCCTAATCGATAAGTCTAATAATTTCAACCGACAAAGTTAGTTTTAATTCCACGAAATTACGAGGTGTCAACTTCCAAGCATAAATCTGGCGTTATCTTAAAGCGGGGGCTTATTCTCTAGAACCGCAAACGATATTTCTATTTCACCAGGGTTTTTCTCAAAACTTTGAAGTGAGAAAAACAGTTGTCAAATAAAACTTTACAAGGAGTTTCAGCTAGGACCAAGTAATTTATTTAAGTCACGCTTTGGATACCTACCGCTGTCACATCACCTTTCATTTAAAACTTCGTCTGTAATCATGAAATAAGGCTGAAGTAAAAAAAAAAATATTCGTAACTTTTCTCGAAAGTAAGACTTTTTGCGTATAAAAATTAGACCCCCCATTTTGGGAGGCGCGACATCAAAAAGATGGGGGGATTACCGTGGCAGTCTTATCGCGTCCAAACGGGAGTTAACACATTTCCCTACATATACACCTATAGGACGAAATTACCAATTCTTATCTTAAACTCCCCAAGCGTCAGAATTTATGGGGATGAATCGGGAATTATTTATGACAAGAGAATAATAATACTCTTAATACTTTTAGATAGGCGTCTTTGGTATTTCTGTATATCCTGTTATTGAAATTATAATTTTCTGTTTCGACAGATATTGTCGTTATGAATACTTATTATAATGCTTATTCACGTGTTTTTCTTTATGATAAATCAAATTCCATTAGAAAAGATTTCGGGATTGTTAAGTTTTCTTTAAATAGTTGTCGAAAATGGAACCTGTCTGTGTGGTTGGCAACAATTGAAAAATCAAAAAATTTCCAAATACGTGTTTCACCCTTTTAATTGGTATTTTTTATATAGTAATATTATAAAGAGGAAAGATTTGATTCTTTAATTGTTTTTAGGCTCCGAAATTACTGGACCAATTTTTTTAATTCTTTCATCTACGGATAGCTCATCGTACGGGGTTAACATAGAGGTTAATATAATCTACGCGTGCGAAGTCGCAGGGAAACAGCTAGTGCAAGATATAGCGGAAGCCGATCATAAAAGTATTCGTAGAATTTTTTAAATTTAATTGTTTCAATTGAAACAAGAAAATCATATATGACTTCATCCACAAATAACTCAACGAGTGGAGTCCCCAACCGATTCCATCTCTGCAGTGCATCACAGTAACAGTATCTTGATTGAACCCACACACTGCCCTTTTACGACTACATAGCGATAAGCCAAAAGTACTCGGAAGATGTAAACTATTTATATCGTTGTATAGTAGATCCCAACTCATATAGCATGTTTCGACTTTTCATTTTATCAGGCTAAAATAACTAGTTCCGATTATCACCGAACTTATGTATTAAATAAATTTATAATAATTTATTCGTAATGAAAAATGTTTAAAAATTTTTTTTTTCTGGCACTCTGAGATGGGATTCGAACCCACGACCTTTCAAAATCCGGACGACTGGTGTAACCTCCGAACTACGCAGAACTTAACAGGACTTTTTCAAGTGCTTGTTACTTTTTCGCAACTACAGCAATTTTGATTTCTAATCTTCTCAAATAATCATAAACATTCGACGTAAAATACCAACCACCCGATTTCTGTGTCTGTCACACTCATCAAGTTAAAGATTACGTAATGTTTGACGGTACATGTCGTTTCCTTTTCTCTCAAAACCATCATTGGCTAAAGCAAAAAAAAAAGAGGATGTGCGATAGTACCCCACTTGATTTTCGAGTCGATAGACAACTTGCTTTTTACGAGTATATTTTTCTAAACACGTGCGCGTGGATTGTCAGGATTTGTCGCATCGAACCTATCAAGTTTCACAAATCTGTCAAGTTTCTCCACTTGATTTGAAACCTTAAAACTTTGAAGATGCAGTTTAATATGAACTGGAGAAATTGATATATAGTGGGAACGTCGTACAGTCGTGTATAGATGCGTGAGCTATATGAGTTGTTTTACTTAAGTGTACTTGTAGATCTTAGAAAATGGCCAATTTTTTTAAGTTTATCCTAGACTAGAATTAAAAATACAATTTCATTTATTTTAATTGTAGATGAGCATTAATGTTTAGGTGCATATTAATTTACAAGCGCATATAGGATATTAGTGAGTCTCTTATAGTGTTAAGTAACGAGAATTAGAAATCTACAGATACTAAGATATTCTTTATTGACCGACTTCGAAATCGAAAAGGAGATAACCTGCTCCTTTCCTTTATTTTCTTTCGTTCAACGGCGATGTATGTTCATTTTTAATGATTATTTTTTAGTTACTACTTGGACCTATTTATTTCACGTCTAAGTGACAGCAGCGAAATGACCGAGCTACATGAATTTTGTTATGGTGTAGAGTTTGTGAAGTTGTTGTGTATAGAGCATACAGAGGCTTAGCTCTATACGGGATCTGATAACTTTTTATTTTTCAAGTTACTTAGCAATGATTTACATTAAAATGTTTTTTATATATAATATTAATTCGTTTTTATTAAAAAGTTATATATTTAAATTCAACTTTAACAGCAACGGTAATTTAACTTTATAATTTCCATTTCATGTTATAAAATCTGTAGATATAACAAGATTGGGTAGAAACTCACTAACGTATTTCATATTACTGTTTCAGAAGTTAATACGATGTCTTCCCCATTCACATGAAGAATGGATGGCTGTAAAGGGATAATAATATGAAAGATGTAGCAGTTTTCTGACTTCGCAGTATCTCCCACTGGAAGTAATTCTGTGTAATAGCTTCATTACGACTTCTTATATAACTTTAATAACACTTAAAGTAGAGTAACAGCCATATTGAATAAGGATATTCAACATAGTTTTATTTTATGTATGTTCGCATATTATTGTTTAATTAATCTTAAATTAAACGTGTTCCAAATCATTTTAGAGTTATTTACATAAGATCATATGATAAGCATTTACAAATGATTCTTTTCTATTACATTTAGTACGTGATCTGCCTTATCTTAACTCTCTAGTAAGAGTTTCTGTTAGAAATCAATTTTCTGAGCCAATTGAAGTTCCAAGGTTAGTGTATTTTTTTTTATATGAGAGAGTCTTAGATGTCCATGGAAGTAATATTGGCTGTCTTTTGAATTGACAGTGACTCTCAATATATCAGCTCATTGAGAAAACGTGGCGTGGGAAAAATGCGAAATATTCCTGCTCTGGAATTGTGAAAAAGCCAATAAAAAATATTATTTTTTACGTTAAAAGCACATACCAGGCGGTTTCTTATAGGTTAACATACATCGAGGCCTCATTATGCGAATGCTTGGGTTAAGACTCTATGCGCAATCGTTGAAGTTTCAGTCTGCATATCACTTATTGGTTCGAGTAGTGACAAGTACTTTTTGGTTTAGATGAAGCCCATAAAATCCTTACTCGTAATCGACTTTTGCATCTTATGTAATATGACAGACTATTGACAAATTCTAAGTTTTCTATCCGACCAAACATTATCTAGGTGTGAAATTTGGTAGATATTGTGATATCTCAGTTACTGTAATAGACTTCCGCAAAGTAAAATCTGGTTCTATTGAATAACAACATAAAATATTAGAAAATATAAACTTCTGCTATAAGATATAATTTAATTTATATCAAAATGTTTGATTTAATAATTTAATTTGCCATATAATTTGTAGACCTTATAACCAAAAGTAATTTAGAGAAATTTAAAAACCATGTTTCTGCAAATCAGACTCACTTGTCAGCTAGTAATTTGGCAAAATATAAAAGATGTCTATAATATTTGTTTTAGCTTTATAAGGGGATAATTTGACAAAACATTTAAACTCAAAACAATTACCTTTTGTAACCAAAAGAAGAAATTTAGTGATTGGGCTACACCTGGCATCTACAAAAGTCGAAATAGGCTGTATGATTTGTATGGACTAAAGTGTTCCTCGACTGATCCAAAGTTTCTTGAATATGTCAGAAATTATTCAAATTTTTTTAGGAAAGTACGTGTTGCAGCAAAAGCAAAATATATATCTGAAAAAGAAATTATAATTCAGAAAAAAAATAAAAACAACCTAGACTATCATAAATTAAGAAACGTGGAAAAAATAATATAATATACGCACATAATCATTACAAGTTGACAATAAAGTTGTTAAAACAGATGAAGCGGTTGCCAATACATTTGAGAAATTATATTCTAAGACACCAATAGAAATCACTAGAAATCTTAGTTCATGTTCTAGACTTGCGGTTACTCATCTAGAGTCAGTTATTGATAAGCGTAATACTGAATTTTATTTCAGACATGTTAATAAAAGCTCAATTACGAGGGCGGGATGATAAATAGCTAGCCCAGCCCATATTTTGTATAATAACGATATAAAATCTCCGTAGTATTTTACTCATTGGTTCATAAGTTGCCAGTGTTCCAAATTTCAAATTGATCGTTTGTTTTTCTTTTAAATATTAACATTTTAAAAGTATTATTTTTTTTCTACAAAATGGATAAAATTGAACGACGTGCTGTGATAAAGTTTTTGCATTTAAAAGACTTAAAAGGTGGAGAGATTTTTTCGGAGATGAAGGATGTTTTGGGAGAAAATGCTCCTTCATATGCGACCATAAAAAATTGGGTGGCTGAATTTAAGCGTGGCCGTACCAGCACCCAAGATGAACATCGTCCAGGACGTTCAAAAAGTGCCACTACTCCAGAAATTGTGATCAAAATTCATGATGCAGTTCTAGCTGACCGAAGATTGAAACTTTCCGCGATAGCTGATACTGTAGGCATCTCTAAAGAACGGGCGCATTACATTTTGACTCAAGAATTATGTATGAAAAAATTATTCGCAAGGTGGGTGCCGCGATTACTTACAGTTGCCAAAAACGCGTTCGTATGCAAATTTCACAAGAATGTTTGGACTGCTTTAAGAGCAATACAACCGATTTTCTACGACGGTTTGTCACTACAGACGAGGCTTGGGTTCACCACTATTTACCCGAATCAAAAATTCAGTCTAAACAATGGACGGGAAAAGGAGGCCCGGCTCCAAAGAAAGCAAAAGCCGTGAAATCAGCGGGTAAAATCATGTTAGTATTTTGGGATTCGAAGGGTATATTGATGATTGATTACCTTCCAAAAGGACAAAACATAAATGGCGAATATTATGCTGATCTACTGGAGAAATTACAAGTGTGTTTTCGTGAAAAAAGACCCGGCCTGGCAAAATAAAAATATTTTATCAGGATAATGCGCGCGTTCACACGTGCATTACTGCTATGGCGAAATTCAAAGAATTCAATTATGATTTGCTACCACACCCAGCTTATTCTCCTGATCTGGCACCATCAGACTTTCATCTATTCCCTAAGCACAAAAATTTTTAGGTGGACAAAGATTTGAAAATAATAGCGAGGTGATGTCTGCCATGGACAGTTATTTTGAAGGGCTTGAAGAAAACCACTTCAGGGATGGCATCAAGGTTTTAGAGCATAGATGGATGAAGTGCACAGCGCTTAAAGGAGATTATGTCAAAAAATAAATATACTTTTAACAGACTACATCAAGTTTTTCTATGCTAGGTTAACTATTACCATCCCGCCCTCGTATTAACATTCAATTCCATGAATGTAAAAAAAACGGAAGACCTTTGGGGCGTTTCAACTTATGTTATCAAATCTATAATACCATCTATAGCGCCTCAATTAACTTTTATTTTTTATAAATGATTGATTGATAAAGGAACTGTTCCTGATTTAATTAAATATGGTAATATAATCTCACTTTTCAAGGCAGGCGACAAGTCTGATCCCAGTATTTTCAGACCAATACTACTACTACCAATATACTACCAGCGCTAAGTAAAGTATTTGAGATTTTTTTTTATAGTCAACTGCTTGCACACCAACTAAATTGATTTTTGTGAAGTACCTATTTTATTTAACGAAAAAATAAATTACTTCACAAAAACCAGCTTGGTTTTAGCAGAAATAAATGTACCACAGACGTTGGAATTGCACTTCTGAGACAAATCTATGATGCTTGGGAGAATAAACAAGATGCTATCGGTATTTTTTGCGATCTGTAAAGCATTCGACTGCGTTAGTCATGAAACACTGTTGCGAAAATTAGACCTTGAAATTAGACTTGACCTGGAAATTAGTCATGAAACACTGTTGGGGAAATTAGTGACGAAAAATTCACTTAATCTCATAAATCATATCTTTCTGCTAGAATTCAAAAAGAAGTAATTGACAAAGCGAAATCTGCAGGGGCACACATGACTATGGGCGTACCTCAGGGATCGGTATTAGGACCATTACTTTTTCTAATTTACATTTATGATCTTCCTCACATTACAAATAATTTGTGCGAGACAGTATTATTTGCTGATGACACCTCTTTAGTGTTTAAAGTTAAGAGGGGTAATGATTGTTTTGACGATATAAATGATGCTATCGACAATGTTAAATGTTAAAAACGAATGCATAAAGTTTCATTGCCGAGATTGAAAAAGTTGAGTAGGTGGGATCGACAAAGTTCCTTGGTATTACATTAGATTCCCGACTGCAATGGGATTCTTATATTGATAACTTATCAATTAGATTGAGTTTTGCAGCATTTGCTTTTAAGAAAATTAGGCTCTTGACAAATGTTGAAACGGTAAGATTGGTATATTTTAGTTATTTTCATAGTGTTATGACGTGTAGTCTATTGTTGTGGGGTTCTGCGGCTAGCATTCAAGATATTTTTATTCTACAAAAGAGAGTTGTCCGCGCTATATGTAATTTACGGTCTATAGAATCTCTCAGAGAAATATTTAAAGAAATAAATATTTTGACTGTTCCAAGCTTCAGACTTCAGAAAAACAGAGTATCATTTCTGGGTAAATGCATTGTTATGTTCAATAAAGTTCCACAAAATGTAATTGAACTACCCGTAAATAAATTTAAAATTCATGTAAAGAACATACTTATGAGTAAAACTATTATATAGTTGATGATTATTTTAAGGATCGCAATGCATGGAATTAATAGCCTTCGCTTTTTTCTATAACGACTAATTATATGTACAACCTAAAACCTACAGACTTTGAAAGTTATATTTATTATTGTGATAATACATATTATTTTGGTAATGACATGATTTATGTAAATAACTATACTTATGGACATAACTTATGATAAAAGCTGGTAAGTGTCTTTCGATTGTTCTTCTTATCAGCTAAAAGACATCCTGAACAAGTGGTAGGGGTTTTGTTAGTCCTTCAGGTAGATTGTTGAAAAATATCAAACACTTCTTTTTTATTTTTTGCGTAATCTATCATAAATAATTTTACCCAGACCTAAATAGTTTTTTTTTTGACCAGACATCATCCCTTAAACTTTTTGGTATAAAGGTAATTGATTAAAAAAGTAACAATGTACTGTTATTGCATGGATTAATTTTATATGCTAAATTTTCTCAATATTCCTGCTAAAAGTAAATGCAGTGACATGACAACCCACATGTCGCAGGTTTTTTAATTAACTTTCTATTGATGGCCGTCAGGCTTCACTGCATCCCGGTAGGTCAGACTGCTTATACAGTTCAAGCTAAGTATGTCAACATTTTAGAGCATTTTTATCTAAAACGTTCCTGATGCTTACCAACCCATTACTGAGCGACGTTTTTTTAATTTGAATTTGTAAGTTAATTCTTGTAATTGAATTATCACCTCTTTTCTGTCGATAAATAGACCTGAGTATGCCTCTATGGCCTGAAGAAGGTTCATTGAAAAAAAAAAATGAAAACTGTACAGAGAAAGAATCTCTTCTTCGAAATCTCTGGAAGACTTTGGTAATTTATTTAATAGTTAGCTTTTTGAAGCCTATTAGTTTTTATTCAAATCATTTCTGCTCAAAAATAATAAATTCGACTTTGTACTTACATAGCGTACAGTCGCTTAGTCTTTCCCTGAATTTTAACGGCTATTATACACAAAACGATGTCGATGCAGTATATACTATTGTACAGGATTTTTTAAAATAGGGTTTTATCAATCGTCCGAAGTCAGTCAAACAGTTCTGGTGTGTAGTTTTAAATAAAACATTGGCTTCGATTAGGTTGACATTGGATTCAATCAAAATGCAGTCATGTTTCAATATTGTAGACGTGTATTTAACGTTGAGCGCATTTGATTCAACACGATGTTTATGCATAACATTAACTCTGTTTCTTACAAATTACAAACAAGAAATTAATATTGAGTGTATTTACGTAGAATGCAATGCCTGAGAGTCGTATACTTTTATCAATATGGATGCCTATACACTTCTGTCTTATGACTCTTCATTTTACTGCTCTCAGCGATCAGAAGCGAATTGGTAACGACGTCATTTATCTGACGTAACACCTGTACCTCACACGTCATCATAAATCCATCCCGTAAACTAACACATCCGTCTTCATACCTTAATGGAAGGTCATTCGCTTCCGAATGGTGTTACACAGATATGACACTTTGATTCTACCTCTGTAGTGTAATTGATATGATTTTGTTTGCCGCGCCAAAGTGTACCTACATCATTTAGAAATAAAAACATAATTCGTGAAACCATTTTCCTTTTTGTTTTGTCGTCGTTCCGTTACTTTTGGACTCTTGGTAAAGTAGCCGGTCTCATTTGAAAATAAGATTTGGTAAATCCTTTTTCTTTAGAAAACGATGTTTTTACGGAATGAAAAGATGTTAAAAAGTGCACATTTTTTCGTATCTTTATAGAAAAAGATATTTATAAAGGCATTATGGCACAATTTTTTTGTAGTCAGTTTTATATGGCAGATTAAGATTGCCTACACTACCGCTTAAATGAACTGGCTTCAATTTGAATCAAAAAACCAAGTGGCTCGTATGCCGGTTTCAAAGTGTCGCCTCTGAAGTCCCAGGTTTATTTCTCGGTCGGGCATTATAGAAAATAGACTTTTCTATATTGTCTCGAGTCTGAGAGTTATGTATCTTGGTTGTCTCAGATACGTCATACTACGTAATCAACAAATTACAGCGATACATTAAGTTGAAATCACACACCTTTGTACATTTTATGTAGAGCGTTAGTTGTGACGTAACGCTCCTCCTCAGCTTTAATGCCTATTGCCACAAAAAAGTAGCCACTAAATTGAAAAAATATTAGGCTCATATATTATTTCCCGTTTCGAGCTTAATAAAATATTATCTCGCCCACTCCGTGCCTATTTCAGAGGCCGTTTGAAAGGGTAATTAATTCTTACGGAAAATTCTTTTACTGTTTCCGTCGGTCATCTTTCAAATCATATCGAAGGATACACTGAGTGCCTATTATCCCCTACTTCTTTCTTATTTATATCCGGATATCGCCTCCCCCAACCACGACCTGTCGAACAGATTCAGCAAGATAATGAACGTGAAAACATTTTAGCTTGACATTTTTTGCGTGTTCGATGTTTTTGAATGGAATTTGGAATTATTGGTAACTAGCTGTGAATTATAGCTTCTATCACCCCCGTATGAGGTAACTTCCTGTAATTGAAAGAATTTGACCTGATCTGTACTTCCGAAGATTACCGTTTGCAAACAAAGAAACTTTGACTCTTTCATCATAATCAGCCTATTGATGTCTACACTGTTGGGTCTCAGGCCTTTCCTATGGATGGAATATGATCAAATCGAATAGGGAGATTGGTGGGCATTAACGACTGCAGATACAGCCGGGATCGATGGCTTAACGAGCTTTCTGAAACATGGAGGAGCTCGATATAAACATTTTATGATTAACCATCCTATGATTGTCTATTACGACACATGCTTAAAATTCTTGTCTAGACCGAGAGCGTTAGCCGCTGCGCCATTGAGCTCCTCATATCTCTTTATAATATTAGAATACATTAGATTATTTGAAATAACTCCGTACACTGTAGTTTTAAAGGTTATATCTAAAAGAAGGTTTTAATAGTAAAAAAGTATCGTACGGTATGATTAATTGGTGTGTTAATTTTCATCGGAATCGGCGTGTCGTTTTTATTTATAGTAGTAAAAGGATCTAGTCTAGTTTTTGCATCTTCATTAATACTAATAAAATTAACTCAACGAGGCCACACCAGAGCCAATCGTTCTTTTCCTATGGAAAATTTTTATTCACTGTTTATAATTATATTGAAAATGCAAAAGTAACTAACTCTGTATTTGTATGTGCCTGTTATGTTTTCAAGCCTAAGCTACTGAAATAATTTTAACAAAATTTGGTACACAGATCGAGTGAATCTAGAGAAAGGACATAGGATAGTTATTAAAGCGAGAAATAGACTTACAGGATATCTACGCGGGCAAAGCAATATAATATCAAATTAACAAGATAATATCAATAAGTATTAGCCAAATTGCATACATTTTCCAGATTGCAAATTAACAGCAGAATTACTCGTGTTATGGAAATTTGGAACAACAACATGCTGTCTTAAACACCCAGACCCGATAACGTATCGGGTCTGGGTATTTATTTAGAAGTTTATTTATAGAAAAGTTTATTTTTATATATGATTAAATGGTTGACTGAGTTACGATTATAATCGCAATTTAGAATCTATTTGAGTTGTTGTCAAAAAGTTATGAATCATTTTTTTGCATGAAACAGTAACCAGTATTCCATAACCAGATCACTTTATCGATATTAGATTTATTTATTTCTAGAAGTGAAAAACGAATAATAATAACAATGTATTGTATGTACCTCTCGAAATTTAATGTACAGGCAACAGGATCATCTAGTAAGTAAACCTATTCTTCACTAAGAATTTACACAAATGCCATTATATAAACCACTACGATTAATCTTCCATTAGAAATGGAGCTTTGGACGTAAACTCTAGCGACACGCTAATAAAATTTCGCTTCTAACGAATACCGCAGTGTAACACAGCGAACTACTCGGGGACACGCTTGTGCCGATTGTTAACCACTTAAGCTATTTATGGAGCTTTCTTAGAGCTTTAGCGACAATACATGAATTGTTAGTTATCGGCATATACTTATAAATGTTTGTAATATTCTCCTTGTCTTTACATAATCGTGTCTATTAAATTTTGTTTTAATAAATAAATATAAGACAAAGTATGGAATGCCGTTGTTTCCGGCTACACTGGCAGTCGTTGATACCCTCCAATCCACATTGGGCCAGCGTGTTGGGTCATGGCCCATCCTTTTTAACCATCCTTAAGGGAGGGCCGTAATGAAAATGTGACATCGCATTCATGATCATATTGAGTGCGATGACTGACGGCTCTATTTAAAATAAAACCGACTTTTCTGAGGTTTTGTTATTTTTTAAACACCATTCGACATGATTTAATCAATACCTGTGTTTTGTCTAATATATTTTCTAATTTATTTACAATATTTATTCCTGTAAATTAATTATTTTGAAAAAATATTTAGGACTTGATCATAGTAATGCAATAAAAATAATAATTTTACACACATTGTGTGTTTACGTTTACTAAATCATCAAATAATAACTAATCAAATAAATAATAAAAATGACAACAAAAATAAGCCTTTAGCACCCACAAACAATCTTTGAGTAATAAATAACTCAATTAGCGATTCGTTGTAAGCTGAGTACATAAATATAGAGACTCATAAAATTCTTGCCCTTATTTGACTTTACGACTCGCGCAGAACTTATTATTTTCCGGTAGAAAATTAAATTAATTTTAATGATATTTATCTTATAGAACAATTCCTTATATACTAATAATATAACTCAGGTGATTGTGTGCAATGAGATAAATTATGGGAAGTGCCGAGTGAAATGGGTGCACCACAACACCTAATTGAACTGATCCACAACCTTTACGTTAACATCCGCTCTTTCATCAAAATAGACACCGACTGTACAACTGTGTTTTATGTTAAAATGGGCGTCAAAGATGGATGCATTTTATTACCCCTACTCTTCAACATCTATGGTGAATGTATGATTCGCAAATCCATCGAAGACTAGGATAGTGGATTTACTATGGGTGGTAAGCGCATCTGCAACTTGCGGTATGCGAATGACACAGTTCCTCTCGTCGGTATGAAAGAATTACTGTTTTGTTATTGTAGGTTGGAGATAGAAAGCATGAAGCTAGTATTAGCTACCGACAAAAAACCAAATTGATGACAGTAAATCGTATGGGGAAAATACTAGATGTTCAGAGATTCAAGACGTTGACACTATGGAGAATATCATCCATTTGGGATCGAATATGAATAACGAAAGAAGCTGCGTCCCGGAGATCAAACGCAGAATAGCTATGGCCAAAGATGCGATGACACGTCAGGAAAAAAGGGTAATAAGATTTAACACAAAAACATGTTTAGCCAAGGCCCTTGTATTCACGATCTGCCTCGATAAGATGGAAACTTGGAATATTGGAAAAAGAGAGTCAAAAAATAAATGCATCTGAAATGTAGTGCTGGAGGCGAATACTACGAACACCGTGGAGAGTCAAACACACAAATCTATTCTTTCCCAACTCGGCATTAAATCCCGACTGTAGAGCTTGTGTCTGCAACGCATGCTTTCTTATTTCGGTCACACAATACGAAGAGGAGATGATAGCTTTGAATAACTGGTCATTGTTGGAAATGCCGAAGGAAAAGGATCACTATTTCTGACCGAGACCCGAATTCTAAGAGGTGGTGAGGGCTACTTCTCATCAGAATCGATGGAGAAGGATTGTTTGTTTGACAACTTCCAGTGATCACGATCTTCAGTAATTAGGAACCGATTAGAGAGATAGAGTATATATTTGAACTCATAGCCTTTCACAATATAAATATAGTCGTAGTATTGTAAATGCTAAATTAGTAATATCATCATCATAAGCATTAGCACTGCTAAGCACAGGTCTCGTCACAGATCTCCACGATAATTGCATAATTTTGTATGTAACCATCCTTTTGAATCACTCTGTATACAGATACGAACACCGTAAAAATGAGTCGTGTTGTTTAAAATATCTCAGCGTACAGGCAGCGGGAAGCGACCTTGCTTTTTAATATATATAGGTAATATGTCATGAAACGTCTTAAAAGAATATTTGTGATAAAAGTATCTAGCTTGAATAATAAGTGCCCAAATACGACACAGAAACTAAGACAAAGTTATTTTTATAGGTTGCCGTCAATCTTTTTTGTTTTTCAATGCCAAAAGTTAAGCATTTGATAATTTCTGCAATGGATTTTGACCTCTACTCTCAACGTAATAAGGTTTTAAATCGAGTAGGGATATTTGACAGTTTTGTGTAGTCTGAGGTATTGTTGACTGTACATAGGTGATGCGGTACTAAAATTATTCAACTTCAAAACACCAGCTTAACGTTTCCCCCTTTAAAATCTTTACGACCAAATTCATTATACTCGTGCCCGGTACTGACGTTTTGTGAAACGGCTCGTTATTATTTCCTATGAGTTTTCATGTAAATCTCATTATACAATAATACTTCGTTTTGATTTCTCCAATTTCGATCATTTTCTTCTAAACACTCGAATTAATTATTTAAATCTATCTATTGATTGATATGTTTTCGTAATGCAATATAGCTTTTTTGTTATTGTTATTTTTGGGAATTTATTGAAATATAAAATGAAAAATTAAATACAATATTCTTTACATCCATAAACCTAGTTACGTTTGTTTTGGCGCAGTTTACTCGCATAATTATATATTTTAACATAGTAAACTTAATCTTATTTTTTGTTTAATAATTAACCAATAGCTTTCGTTAAATAAATAGTGGCAACAGTACGTGTGTAGACAGTCAACAAAAATGAAAACATATTTTTTTCAGGTAGTGTTTAATCACATTTTTATGCATATAATTTTATAATATTGCTAAAGCTAATAAAAAACAACTACATTTTTATATTATTTACAACAACACAATGCTTGATTGAACAACACAATGCTAATTTGATGCAATTATTGTAATTTGACATAAACATATTTAACATAAATAATAACTTGATACAAATATATTAAATTAGTATTATGTTTTAATATTAGATCTTTTCTCATTAGTTTACTTTTTTTTAGTCTATCTTGCTGCTCAAGAAATTTATCATGTAGTGTCCGTGCACCTTATCTATTGTATAAACTTTATTTTGATTACTATTAGAAACTAAATTTTATCAATTTTTAGAGACTATTTCTAAACTTCAGATTACTTTTACTACATATTTCAATGTACATTATATTTAGAAATAGTTTTTTTATAAAGATGAAAATTATACCAAACTAAAAAAGTGCAAAAAACCAATTAAAACACGTCATAAATCTTAAATATTTACTTTTATTTTATTGGTTATTTTATTTTTCATCATGATTTTAGAAAGTAGAATACGAGATAGAACACGGTTAAACCAAGGTTAAACCAAGTTAAACGTTGTGATTACCGGACATTTAACATTTTATCAGTTTTTATACTGTGTATACCATAATGCGACCACATTACAATAAGCATCAAGCCCTTTTGTTTTAATTAAAACGTGGGATCTTTTTTGACGTCGTCGGTCGTAACAGACTCGTTTTGCGTTTATTCAAATATTTAATGATAATAATTTCATTTTTGGCTTAGGAATTGCAAATTAATTATTTCAAACATTTGTCAACACGTCATTTATTCTCTCACAAGATAATTAATCAAAGTATGGCTTTATAAATATATTGATAAAGAATTACTCGGATTGCCATGTGAAATTTTAAAGCAAAATCTTTCGTTGTTTTGTTTGGCGAATTCGTATTACATTTTCGTGTTCACAGAATAGGGTTGAATTTATTTAATGGGTTTTGTAAATACGAAATTACGAAAAATGTATTTTCTTTTTAACTTTTGTTCATGGATTTTCATTTATTTATTTTTCTGTTAAGATATCATTTTCTTGTTTAAATTTTCAAAAGAATCAAATTCTTACGAAATGCATTTTTAACGTTAAGCATCGAATATTTCAAAAGGTTTTTTTTTAATAAAATTTTAAAGTTTTCATTTTTATACATTACAAACAATATTTTATTTCCTTTCCGATGCAGTCTATTAGAGAGCTGTCGTATCTAGAATGGATCTGAATTCGTCAGCTCGCAAACGGGCAATTTTGTCAGAAAAACAACTTTCATTAAATAATAAACAATCTTTTAAAGGTTTTGGGAAACTGTGCCTATAAAAAATACTATATGCTTTGTCAATGTAGGCAACAATTCATATAAATTTAAATTCTGACATGTAAATATAAAAATAAATTGAAACAACAATAATAAATAAATTTATATATAAAAAGAAAACATCATTAAATGCAGTCTTATGAAATCTAGTGGATTATCCACTAGATATTGATGTTTCAACTCGTTTTTAAATAAATCAAAAGTTTATCTAAAACTTTAAAAACTTTATCTAGTGTGACGTAGCATTATGTTACCGATTTTATGCTGACCTACTGACACATAATGTCATAAACTTTTTCTGTGATAAGAAATAAATTCTAGCGACGATTTTTCTAAACAATATAATGTGTTAAATATTTAAATTACTTTCATTTATTTATTATGACTCATAATTTATGAGACATTAAGTATAAACTTTTTGCACTATATATGTAGTCTACCTACGAAAACTGTTGAGTTAGCATGTTTGTAGCCCTTGCTTGGCACCATATTGGCGTTATGCAGGGCTGTGTGCAACAACAACCAGTTTATCATATAAATAACACAGTTGCCTTCAGAGAATGGGAAATATAAATGTAGGATTGCAAATCTGTGACCTAGTTGTTAACTTTTTACTGTACAGTGATGACTCTTTGTTGGTTGCAGCAGAAGCTAGTTATACTGATGTTAAATAGTGTAGTCATTAACGATAAAGTTTGCATTACCTAATGTGAGGCATGTTAATACACTTATAAATGTAAATAGTGAAAAAGTTGAGTTGGTGGAATCGACAAAGTTCCTTGGTATTACACTAGATTCCCGACTGCAATGGGATCCCCATATTGATAACTTGTCAAGTAGACTAAGTTCTGCAGCATTTGCTGTTAAGAAAATTAGACTCTTGACAAATGTTGAAACGGCAAGATTGGTATATTTTAGTTATTTTCATAGTACAATGACGTATGGTTTATTGTTGTGGGGTTCTGCGACTAGCATTCAAGATATTTTTATTCTACAAAAGAGAGCTGCCCGCGCTATATATAATTTACGGTCTAGAGAATCTCTTAGAGAAATATTTAAAGAAATAAAAATAAACTTGCAATTCCAAGCTTCAGACTTCAGAAAACCAGCGGATCATTTCTGGGTAAATGCATTGCTATGTTCAATAAAGTTCCACAAAATGTAATTGACCTACCCATAAATAAATTTAAAATTCATGTAAAGAACATACTTATGAGTAAAGGCTATTATAAAGTTGATGATTATTTTAAGGATCGCAATGCATGGAATTAATTGCCTTCGCTTTGTTCTATAACGACTAATTATATGTTCAACCTATGATCTACAGACTTTGAAAGTTGTATTTATTATTATGATAATACATATTATTTTTGTAATGACATGATTTATGTAAATGTCATTACTTATAATAAAGAGCTAGTAAGTTTCTTTCGCTTGTTCTTCTTATCAGCTAAAAGACGTCCTGATCAAGTGGTAGGGGAAAACATTTTTGGGACGATTCAAAAGTGCTTGTAATAGCCTACTTGAATAAAGATATTATCATTTCATTTTATTTCATTTCGAGCTGTAATTGGAACTAACCCAACCGATAAAGTAACGAGGTTCTATAAGTGTAGGCGTGAAATAGTTTCGCTCGCGAACGTCCACCGATCAAGATGTTGGGACACGTACACACTATTATTCTTGGTTTACAGTTACAGTTTGATAATAATTTCTCGGCTTCTCGTGTGTCTTTTAAAATAAAAATCAATACCAGGGGCTGTAAATTGTCTTTTTTCATATGTGGAGCTCGATGGCGTATTTAGTTAGCGCGGTCGATCAGCGATACGGTTAAGTAACATTCGCAAAATTCAGTTATATAGTGAACAAATTTTACTATATCGAACTCCTCCGTGCTTCGGAAGGTATATTAAGATGTTGGCATCGACTGCATCTGCAATCGTTAACACTCATCAATACGCACTGGGACCGCTTGGTGGATTATCATGGATCATTTTCACTATTTGATTGATTCGATTCTATCTATAGCCTGAACCCCAACGCCTCGAATAAGAAAATGAGTTGATGGTGAGATAATTGTATGGTTTCTGTTAAAATTTTAAATTTATTACAAATACTATAAAACAACATTCTAAAATTAAAATAGCAATTTTTCTAAGTAGCAGTTTAATTGGTAATAATCCAAACGATTTGTCTCGTCCGTTTTTCTTTTTTATTATCTATGGACGAATGGACAATGGAATATAAACGATACCTTTTTGGATGGGACGCATTCATTACTTTCTATTGTGCAAATTGTATAATAACAGATGAGTATCATTAATTTCAAGTACGGTTTCTGAATTTAATTTTGCTATTTTCGTTAAAAATTGATATAGGCGGTTTTATTTGTTTATTAGCTGCTCGCAAATATCGTGCCACTATAGGTTAATAATTAAAACATCATTTATTTAAATAAGATTATTGAAGGCACTTTTGAATTGTCCAAAAGTTTTTTCTTACCATTTATACAAGACAAGCCACAAGATTTTTTAAATACAGAAAGATTTGACCATCATATATCATGCATACATTGGTTGGGTATGCATGGTATCTATATATTTACAGGACAAATTTAAAAACTATGTATGTAAGATTAAAATGTTATCATACATTGAAAACAGACTTAAAAATAACGCTATTTTAAGTTTTTCTTAAAAGATTGACCATTTGCGAGCTGACGAATTCACAGCTAATCTAGATACGAGAGCACTCTAATCGGAAAGGGAAAAATCTAGTGGCATAATGCATTTTGAAGTTTATTGTAAAAACGATAAACTCCTTTGAAACTTTTTTTTATTATAATGACTCATTATAAATTTTAATTTAATTTGGAATACATTCTGTAATGATACAGATTGTTGGATACCAACGATCACAAACGAAGCTATGGCCAATATCTTAACTCGGAAAACTACTGTACTGTAAATATAATTTGACTTGGTTGCATTCGATATTGATGATCAAGACAGATGTTTTTAGAAATATTATATTGACATGAATTGTAAGTTGGTACAATAACAAGAACGCAATTGTACTTTTGCGTGTTGTTTTTACTTTATTTATATAGGTTTTAGTAGAAATCCGTATTCGTAGATATCAAAACAAGTAGTAAATCCTATACAGCTATGAAGTAACTCATAAAATATATATAAGAAACCTTTTATCTCTTTCACGTTATAAGGAAAGATACATCCTTGTTGCAGTCAGATTGAAATACCCCGGAGATAAAGTGGAAACTTATTTTCCTTTGACTGTTCGCATAAGTTTTTGTCGGTTCAACAAAAATATAAATAAACATGTTCTCGTGAGAATAACTGTATAAAGATTTTGAAACTGGCCATGTACGAGTCAGACTCGGGCACGAAAGGTTTCATACCTGTGAAAATTAGCTGTAAAAAGCGCAAATGTCGCGTTTCTTTTATTGGAGATTTCATTAAATATTCACTTTTTTCTGTTTTTAGTATTTGTTCTTGTAATAGCAACATTAATAAATTATTTGTGAAAAATTCAATTGTCTTGCTATCACAGTTCATAATATATACAGTCTGGTGACAGATGGACAGACAGCGGAGTCCTAAAAAAATCTAAAAACGTCCTAAAGGAAGCCACCGTTGACACCGTTGACTATTATAAAAAAAATCTTTTTGCCCATTATAACAGGTTGAATATTCTAAAAAAATTATTAAAATTAGAAATGGAGTAAATTGAAAATTTTAAGGTTAACTTTGTTATTTAGTTCTAAGAGAAAACTTTATAAATTCACGTTTTCCTTACAATCTTTATTTTTTTTTGGTCCAAAACTTTGGGTTATTGGACTTTGGTGTATGCGTCTTTTAAATGTAGGTAAAAAGGTATTTTGAAAACAATTACCAAAATCAATTTTATATGAGTTTATTAAATTTAATAATTAAGTTTAAGAATTATTTGGATTAAGTGTATTTTTATTTAATTTTATGTTTTTTATGCTATAGAATACTCATTGATGTTAAAATCTGATTGCAATCATTATAATAGAATTGGAACCTCTGTAATTTCTTTTATGTATGTATTTAAATAATGTCATAAAGTAATGATGTCTTAATGAGTGGATATGCATAAATGTTGTATTATATTCTTTATGTTTGATCTTTTATGTTGTTTACCGTTTCTTTATGTTAGATTTGTAAATGTATATTTAGGGAACTGTAGGTTTATATCTTGTTAAGAATTTTTTTGTTCATGTATTTTATTGAAACTGTTTGTTCCTTAATAAAAATAAAAAAAAAAACAATTCGATTGTGCGAGTGATTAAAAATGCAACCCTGTTGCATTTAATAAGATTGTCCATAATTTCATATTTTAAAGACTTTGCAAATATAGTGATATTTCTTGAGTTGAAAACATTTTGTAGAATGAAAATGTTTATTATTTAAACGTTACATATTGAAAAAATATTTTAGTGATTAGAATTCCAATGTAATTATTCGTTCATATTTTCATAAACAATTATCAAATTTACTTCCGAATACACATTGGACTACTATTTAAAAAGGTACAATGTTTTGTCCACAGACAAAAGAGAGAAAACATTGTAGCGTCGTTAAGTTTCTTTAGAATGAAATAGGTTACATTTAGAAAGGTTTATTGGTCAAAATTAAAATTGCTTTATTTTTATATACATGACATTAAATATATTTGAATAATAAACAAATTTTCAATTGTACATTAGCCCTAACTTTTAATAAAGATATTATAATATCTTTACTACATTACAAGATTACTTTGAAGTAGAGACTAAGAGATGTCAAATGTGACAAAAACACCAACCAAAGTTGGTTAACGTAATTTTGAATACTATAAATAAATAGTAACTCACTGTCATATCTCCTATGCTGTTTTGTCTAATGCTATTAAAAATTCATATGAATAAAAATATGAGCAACAGAACGACATAATAAAACGCACGCAGAGTTCTTAAAACTATAATTTGTTGTGAAGAGATTGAGGCGATGACTCCGTAACGTGCTGTTTTACGTTAGCGACAAAGCTACACGCAGAATGCCATAAAACTATTTCCTGTCTATGGCAATAGCGAACCTAATGTCTTTCTATTTTTACGTGTGTTGAGAACTAGCGTAAGGTAATCTAAAATAGACAGTTTTAAACACAATTCATTTTAATGGTTTAGATTGATTTTATACTTCCGGTAATGCTGCTTGATTATAAACGACGTCTCTTGGAGATGGATCTGAAAGTTTTCTAAAGAAAGAACGTAAATTTATTTTTCATCGCGTAATATTTTTTAGTTTTAGAAAATAAGTTTATGATAGTCGCGCCCAAATATTATGAGTTCTATTTTCATATCAGGTCTTCTATATTCAATATTTTTGAGAGTCTCAAGTGCGAAATATAAGAATGGAGATGGAGTCTTATTTAATAACTACAACATAAATATCAAAGTACGATAGTGAATGTAAAATCTATTAAATATAAAAAATATTTTTTTATTTGATTACCACTTGTTTTACGTATTTTCGTTATGTTGCTCCTCAAGATATACTAACGGACTGAACGGCGATCATTCCATCGAACATATTTTAAAAATCATGAAATTCATATTATGGCTTGCTTTAATTTAGCACGACAGAATAGTTCATCAAACTCAACTGACGATTTTAATAATCTAGAACTAGATTATGTGGGATATGCGTCTAGAAAGGTATTGTATTTGTTACAAACGTAGGATACATAAGGACACTAAGGATACATAGGAAAAACTTTCAGAGTTGAAAAGGTATTCTTAACTTAATAAGCAGTGGTCGGAATTAGGTAGAGTTATTCATATACTTACACTGATTTCATACAGCGAAAGAATAAAGTGGATATGCCTCAAACCCCGAGATTAATTTTAAAGAGCAGTAATAATCCGGTGATTTTTTAAATAAAAAGTTATTTACTTTTACACAATTTAAACTACTGCACGCACGACGTTGCCAAACTTACATCAATAGCATCGGATGTCCGAAGATGTCCAAGATTGTCCATTAGAAATCCCGGGAAGGTCCACATTAATATCAACATTTCGATGCAAGTACATAAATAACTCTACCTAATTCCGACTTCTGTTAATAAGTACATTTTAATATGTATAATAAATTATCATATGACTGGCACTTATAAAATTATTTGACTTTTCATACGATAAAGCACTGTCGTATGAAAAGTCAAATAATTTATAGTCAGAAAAATAGTAAAAATTGTCAGAAAAAATATGGCTCCAAAAAAAATAATAAATATTGGCAAATCTCCGGATTTTTGGAGACGTTGACGCTATTTAAGGCTTGATACAGTTTATTCTATTCAATATGGATATTCAAGTTAAGTCTTTGAGGTCACTTAAATTTTACGGTAGGTAAATTTTATTTGTCCTAACTTATCCATCTCCCCAAATGAAACGTCGTTGAAAATTAGAACAACTATATTGTTTTTCTCTTATGATTAAAATATGAGTTATGTAGTTAGGTTTAGACTCAAATTCAATTGACTAGATTTAGAAGAAAATTATAAATATTTTTTTTTATTCTGTCAGCAAAGTTTATTTACCATTCATAATAATTTCCTCTAACCAAGCTCCTCCGTCCAACAATTATATCATAAACCATATCATCAAAAAAAATACTCCACATCTTTTTGGCGCTTACTTGGAAAACCCTTGTCCGATTATTATACATGTAATAAAGCTCAAAGCTCCGCGGTTAGTGCATACTGTGATTGCAGCATTTATGCAAAGGCCAGTCGTGGCATGAGTGATTAATTATCTATTACTTCTTTAACTTGCTATGTAGTTTGTTTTAGGTTCTTACTATTGTTAACACCCTACAATCCACACTAGGCCTTTATAATTGGGAGGCGACTACCCACTTTGCCTATTTTAATTACTAGTCAATATTCATTTAAAATTTTAATATGTAAATTATAAATATTTATGAGATAATCTTTAACTGTGAATTTAATTTATCATTTATGATTATTGCTACAAAAAAACTCACCTGACCATGATGATGATTCATGAGTCCAACTTTTTAAGGTAAAGAGTACACTTGGCGACATCAGTTCACTTAGAACAACTTTTAAAAGTATAGATTAGAGAATTTTAAAAATAAACTTTAAATTATATATTTAATAGCCTCACGGCTACTTGCCTAAATGTCCATTTAAATTTTCAAAGCGTCATTACCGATACAAGTCAAATATATAACATTCATTAGAGTTTAAATAATTCATAAAATCTTAAAGATCGTTTGAATAATTGGGTGTTAGTGCATACAAAACACAACGCACGAGTACTAATAATACATAAGAAAATATTTTCATTACCAGGTTCGCCTGCTACTTTAAAAAACGGTAAATTATAACTCTCCCACTAAATATTCCGTGAGGCTCGTTGTTTCAGTGACTTTTATAAAAGTAAGTTATATTTGGTGCAACAATTATGTTTATATTAGATAAGTAAGCAAGAGAACTGGCGGATATGGATTGCAAGGACAATCGATCGTCTAGTAGGCTGCTCATGCATTATAAATGAGCTAAACTTGTGCCATGCTTATGTAGTTTGATTTGATGAACGGTATGTCTATAGGAAAAATTAAAATTTACCTTAATAGAAAAAGGTACTTTAAAACTTGACCTATAACAACTCTATTTTTTTTTACAATTTTCAAAAAAGGTTCCACGCTTTTAGTTATTTCTGTTAATGGTGGATCGATTTCGATGATTCTTTTTTTTTCGGTAAGAATGTCCCATTGACATGGTTGGACTTGAAAAATTTGTATGTTAACATTGCGTCTGTCATCAAAAAAATTTAAACTATAATATTGGTTATTTCTTTAAAAAAAATGGCGAAATTATCATCATTATCATCAACAGTTCGACGCCTGCTGAACTAAGGCCTCCCCCATAGATTTTAGAGATTATTTAATAAAACGTCGAGCCCGAAAAAAATATTTATTCTTAGAAAAATACGAATACTTTTAACATAAAACAACTTAAATTGAAATAAGACCGCTTACAGATCATTTAAATTAATCTTGTTTGATTTCTTAATGGCCTCTGTAGTTTTAAAGTGTCGGTTTTTTATTAATAAATAATAAATTCAATAATAAATATTTAAGTCGGTTTTATTTTTAAATTAAAATCTAGACGAATAAATATATAGCATTGTAGTAAAACAAATTTTCTTAAAAGTCCTTGCAAAGATATTGAATATAATACGCAGCTTCTTGTCTAATATGTTATGTTTTTGTTCTAAAGACCAAATCATCTGATTTTGTTTTACCTTCAAACTAAAAACAAACAGTTAATTCACGTAAACATTACAGAATGTTTATTTTATAAATTAATCCAAATAGCAAATGAAGTAGAATATTCAAATCAATGGGTTATTGGGATCATTTTACCTAAAATCAGGTTTCTGATGATAGTTTTTTCATTTCTATTTATTAACTATAAGTTTTCAGTGAGCAAACAACTAAAATATGAACGTAAAACAGTCTATTCTTAAAACATTATACACGTGTAAGACATTTATACATACCAAATGCTTTAAGTACTGGTTATGAGTTAGACGAACAGATCGAATTGAGTGTGAACTCTTTGTTTATTCACATAACAGCGTATAACGGAAATTGTGCATGCTTTCAAGATTAGTGTATATGATGTGGAAAATTCATTGACTACAGAGCTCTTTAAAATAAGAACAGGAACTTGATTTGACATACCAAATAAAAAAAAAACATTTTTTCGATTCTTTTCAAGTGTCAAGGGACAAGGATATTTTAAAAATTTTATATAGACGCATTTTATAAATCAAATCAACCTAATTCATACTTGATTATACAAATATTATTCATTAGGCATTTTCACAAGGCACTTAAAAACCCGAGTTGGACCGCGCACACTGTTCCGCGTTAATGTTTAATTTAAAAACCATAGAATTCAATTTTTCCTGTAAACTAAGATAAAATACTTACACCACACCCAACCACACCCAATTCAAATAAACGTAATAGTTTGGATTATTAGTAGTTCATACTATGTAGTTATTGGATCGCACTAGTTATTTGAAGTGCTATTCTGTTAAAGAATAGCTTCAAACTCGATGTCGAGCACATCGCTGTTACAATATAGACATTCAATTAAATAAAACGTACAAAGGTTATTAAAGTTTAATTCAAAAATAAGCAGATTAAGCAGTACCTATGCATTACCGTGTTGTTGGAAAGTTGATATTATTAAGAATATATAACTATCAAATTATTTCTTTTGTAATATTGTATCCATTTGCATGCTACAAATAATATAGCGAACTAGGTATAAGCTCATCGATTTGCAATACTAACCGCAAAACTGTATCACCCTATTTTTAGCAAATAAATAAATTAATGAAATAATTAAAAAGCTCCAAAGTTGATTTCATGATATATATATATATTTTCTTAAATGAAATTGTTCATATTATTAATTATAAATAAAGTAACTTTAAAAACTGCATTAAACCCAGTCTAAGTGTATTAATAATGTTTCAAATTAACCATAAAATAATAATATAAAATAATTTCATTATTTTATTAATTTCTAAAAATTAAATTATTTTCATAAGTTAGTTAGTTAGTTAAAAATAATATTGATAGCTAACATTTTTGAATTCATGAAGGTTCAGTTATACACAGAACTTATTTCATTGTTGTTTTGTATTACATATAATTAAAGAGAGTCGGTATATGCCTTAAATACATGATAGGTCAAAGTTCAGCGTTAACTGAGTATTGAACGAGCCCCGTGGAATTTTCCACTTTGACCTATGTCCGACATTTTCACTCAAAACTATGTAGTTTCGTTTCATTATCTATTAAATTTTCTAGCTGAAAAATGTTTCGGAATAGTTCATGTAAAAATTTAACTAAATTAAAATTTATTACAATAATTTGGCAAACATTTCGCTTTAAAAATTTTGAAAATAATAAGGAAAATATATTAATGACTTAGATTAAATGTAACAATTTGAATTATAACAACTAAAAACATGAATACACAAATAACAAAGATATCACAAATATTGCCCATACGTTTGTATTACCGTAGCACCGCGGCAGGCGTGGCGTCCGTTCGTAGCTTGTACAAATTCATGCTACGAACAGACGCCACGTCGGCCATGTACCACAAACACAGCACCGTATCTCCAAAATATTATTGCCGTTTATGCCGTTTCTGCCGTTCATTCATCAGACATGCCATTTCTTCCACATCATTTCTCAGATGTTAACAGACTAATTATAATATAATAAAAAAAGTAGTCATCTAACCTATTATGTGAATTACCCTAGCAAGATACAGCGCTTTATTCATTCTATATTGTAACCATATGTCAAACAATCTAGATTAATGCTCGACCTTCGGAAGCCGAGCTTTATAAAGTATTTAGAAATGAATTTGGACTTCAATAGTGCGGCATTTGGATTTTTTAATAGATTATACGTATTTCTTTGTTATAGTTGGATATTACACAGCAGTTTTATGCTACTTCTTCAAAATTTTCACGTGGTCCAAGTACAGAAAGTTTGCAAACCTTCATTTAAGTCTAGTAAACACCATTTTGGCTTGATGAAATAGTTTTAAACTCATTTTCAACATTATATGAGTCTTCTAAATACGTATATTATAAATAACGGAAACTGTTTTACTGAAATAAATCATTCAATAAAGACCACTCAAATATAATTTATTCATAAAATATGATATATAGTAAGAATGACAAAAAGCTGCCAGTAAGAAAATATTAAGACTGACACATTCGTTAAGCAAACAAGACTCCTAAATGCAATCTTCAGCGAACGTGGCTTGAATTCATTGGAAGGAACACTCATAGCCACCGGTATCAGCGCTGTACTTGAAAAATGTTGGAGCAATGCTGCAAACAAGTTCAGAGAACAATAAAATCGCCATTTTAATAAAAAGTTACACATCCTGGTCGTATATTTATATATTTATTATAATCTAAATGTTATTTTGTAATCAACTTTCAATAAGAGAGTGGGAGGTTTTATTACGGTAACGCAAATATTGTATAACCTAAATATGGAAATTTATGTATAACGAAACTCAGGAGCTAAAAATAATACAACAATGGGTAACAATCAATCAAACGCTTTATTGTTGATCACATGTTATATAGGGATGTCTGTCATAGAAAACAGTAATTTATATAAGATCTTTCTGAAACATCACAATAAGAAAATATATATGTTATTATTTTTGAAACGCTTGCTAGACATGTGCTGGCACAGACACCAACAGGTACCGTGAATCTGTACATAGACAACGTTGAGACATGATCCGAACCGATCAAGAAGTTTTGATATCTTTATATTTATCTTTACTTTTGCGCAGATAAACCGGCCACGAGCTGTGCCTGTTGATGTCTGTGGATGTTTGTTAGCGTCTGTGCGCTTGTGTAAAATAAAACAGATAGGGATAGGATGGCAAATTGTGCGTCTAAACTTTTTCAAATGCTCACTCGCAAACAATTACTATTATAAAAGTGCTTTATAACAAAGTGAGTCACATGTTTATCACTTTTTCCCATAAAATGGGTATCATTATGACAACGAGAAATGAAAATAATGGTGAATTTTAGGGATAACGTTGTAATTTTTTTTTCTTTAATAAACAAAGGTTCTTTTTTTGTTTCAGTTGTTATAAAACCCTAAGAAACATATTTTGTTATTTAATATTCGGACGAACTTTGTACAAAATCAGTTGAAAGTTTGTGACTTTGGGTATACACTACCTCATAAATACAAATACTGATGAAATAAAGACAAAATTGATTTATTTTCTTTCCCATAGAACATTTCATAATTTGCTTATGTTAGAGATTAGGTACTCTTTGTAGTAATCTATGATATCTTGTCATTGAATAAATTTACACTTAGCCAGTATAGCCAGTATAATGCTAAATATGGGTTGACACATGTAAAGGCAGTTAAGCGGTTGTTTCGTTATCTGAAGGGTAGTAGAGAAAAGAAACTGAATCGGAGTACATTGCACTAAGCGAATCTGCGAAAAAAGCAGTTTGCCTAAGAAAATTGGTGAGTAGCCTCATTCCAAGTGATGACAGTCTATGTGTGAAGATTTACGTGGATAACCAAGGTGCAATTAAGTTGGCTTATAATCCAGTTCATCATAAGCGCACTAAGCGCAAAAAGCTGAGGATTCATTTCGTTAAAGACTGTGTCGCCAGTGGTTCCATATCACTGGAATATATCCCTACAGCAGACAACATAGCTGATGCTTTGTCTAAAGCACTATCGAAGGCTATGTTATGGAACTTTATTGACAGTTTACTTGGCCAGGCAGCTTGTCATAGTTAGTAAGATTTTTTTATTATGTTTTGTTAATATAATGTTATTTTAAGTTACGTTGGATCTGTGTTTGAGGGGGTTAGATACTCTTTGTACTAATCATTGAATAAATGGTCTATCAAACAGTCGATCCGTGTATTTAATTCTATATTTCTAATACTTTATATTTCTAAAATAATATTAACAGTGACGTCATGCGTTCTTATCGGCGTTCGTTCGGATCTTGCGCATGATTTAATTACGTTTCGTTAGTTAAAATATTCAAAAACTAAAGAAACGCCAGTGCATATTCAAGTATTTCAGTCATATAAATGAGTGGTGTATATTATGTATATTTTTTTAATGAGAGCGTCGAATTTCAGAGCCGTGTGTATCCTTCTAGTTGTCATTCCAAGCAAAGACTCTGAGGATCCAAATCACAACCAGTGCCATCACATTCTTAACTTGATCACGCTGCCAGAACCTCGCTGACAATCATAATTACAGGACGTTATTGGCAACTTGGTGCTTGCATTGATGGAAGCTGTGAATTTTACTCGCAAATAGTTTTTTTCGGGAAAAAGTTCTATATTTATTTGTCTTAAGAAAAGTAAGGCAAATATATTTTTAAGACTGAAAATAATTCTCAAATACAATAATTCACTTATGCCTTTTAAGCTTATTTACGATGCAACCTCAAACTAAGATAAAAGCTTTTTCCTAAAAATTAGTTTGTGTGAAATAAATGTTTCTCGTCGCCTGTTTTTTCAGTATCAGTTTTTTTTAATTATTATTAAATAAAATCCATACAATAATGTAAGTGATTTTGTATACAAACTTCTTCTACCTCTAATTTTAATCCTTTTTCCGGTATAAAAACTATCCTATATCCTTCAGTATCTCAATAATACCTCCTCGCTGAATTGTTATTAGAATTTTCTGTGGTTTAAGTATGAAACCATAATAAAGAGTTTATTTCCATTATATTAATTAGGGCTAGTAAGCATTGTAATATGTAGAAAGTATTCAGTATAACTTTTTCCGATATCTATTATCATAACTCAAATAATCGATATCTATTATCATAAACAAAACAATCATCATAACTCACCCAATTTATACGAAATTTAATGAATTATACACTACGAAGGTTCCTCATTGATTATTCCGTTCAGTAAAAACTACTTGAAAATTGGTACGATAGTTTTTCAGTGGATTATGCGATCGTCACACTTGATAATAATTTATCATGTAAATCAGTTTTAAATGTAATTTAAGTAATACATATAGCCTTTCACATTTGTAATTGTTTAGTTTAGTTCTCAAAATGTATATTTTGTTACTAAATGATTTATTGACATTGTGTTATGATAAATTTTATTTTCTGTTTTGGTGGAGCTTGGCGTTAGCGCTTTCAGTCTTCAAAGCACATATTGCGTCAAGCTTTCTTTCGAAAAGATAAAAAATCAAAATCATTTATTCTGCATAGACTTTTACAAGTACTTTTAAAAGTCGAAATTCTAAGCCATCCGTTCGTAAATCTACGATGGGAGACCTTTTACCGAGGAGAGCCGGCAAAAAACAGCAAGGGCAGCTTTTTTCTCGCAATGGCCTATCATAGATTTATTGCTTAAATATTTTCATCCCGCTCTTCAGTATTTCAGAAGGTACGTTAAATTTATCAGTAACGACTGTATATGGAATATGGTTGACGACCAATTTTTATTTGTAGATTAAATATCGTTAAATTACGGCGATATAATGAGTTAAAATGTCACATGACGTCACGCTTTTGTACATTTTCTACAAAACTGTGACGTAGCGAGTCCCCGCTCCACAACTTTAATGCCTGTTTCTTGTTAAATTGAAGTAAATAAACACGTATCTAAGATTTTAATCTGAATGATGGACTTTTCATAATAGTTTTTTTTACGCAGTCTTCATCCCTATTGTCAAACGTTATAGAGAAGCGTAGTCTGTTATAAGGTATTGTCCTCGTTTGATTCCATTCCATTCACAGAGACCTGTGGTGTAGCTGTCAAAAAAAGAATCAGGATATAAAGTAAGTCTGCAATGAGAACGCTAAGACTGTATGAGTACCAGTCATTCTCTGAAGTAGCTAATAAAGCGGCATTAAAAATATTTTTACGATACTTTGTAAAGAAGCAAAATTGTTTTTTTTGTCTTTTTTTTCTCTTTATTTTGGCATGAACAAAATTATAATTTGTAATTCTAATAATATGAAAGATCAGCATCTTTAATCTTTAATCCATAAATTAAAAAAGCAGCTTTTAAACATGAATCTAGTTATAAATTACCTATTATCATAAAATAATCATAGAAAACTTATTACCCATAACACCAAATACGTATTTAGTAGGTTTTACAGAGAAAGTGTCAGAGTGAGAGTACGAACAGGTTCGCAAACGTCTGTACATCAAGACACATCCAAATGAAATACGGTTAGACAGCGTTTTGCAAACAGCTTTAATAGATGGGTAGTATGATGTAATATGACTGTTACTCAATTTTCCAATGATGTGCTAACATACCTGAAACAAAACAAAACATTATTATAAATATAGTCATCAGCCGTTTAACGTCTACACTATAGGGATTACCATAACCTTCCACGCTGACCCAATGCGGATTGGAGGGTGTTAACGACTGCAATAGCGGTTGGGACCAAGGGCTCAACGTGGCTTCCCAAGCATGGAGTAGCTCAAGTTACACATTTTTTGGTCATCCATCCCGTCTTGACGTAATTTCACTTGACGCCATTTACGTATGCAACATAATTCAGTTTACTATTTGTTAGTTTATATATGTTAGTTATCTGTTGGTTCATCTATTGTATAAGGTAAAACTAAGGGTAAAAAATAAATATTCTACTAGTTAAGTAGTTTAGTTAGTTTTTGTCTAGCACAAACTGATTATGATCATATAGGTGTAAATATTTCTGCACTGTTTTGTAAATGTATGCGAGTCGAATTTGCGCACGAAGGGTTCAGTGTCATAACTTTTTAATTATAGCGGCTACATAAATACACCACTTTTAAACATTTCAACTGTCTAACCGTCATATTGACGCATTTCTTGGACGGCATATCCTATCAACGCATCGATATTTGTGGAACTGAACGTTAAGACCAGGCTTAGCACCACGTGCCTCCGCAGAATATTTGAGTTCTTCGGGCAGTTACTAGAAAAACGGTGACAACCTAAAAAATTGCTTGTCACGGGCAAGATTGAAAAAAAAGGACCCGGTGACGAAGCGCTATACGTTAGATCTACCAAATTCGATGGACACTGGACTCCACCATCAGTGACGCCATTCACACCGCAAAAGACAGTTCTAGGTGGCAGGATGTAATCCAAAAAAGTGCAAATGGAGATCACCATCCTAAGCATTGAGGATATCGAGGGAATTATCATGATATATAGACTGGTCACAGACAGTGAAACGAACAGACAGAGGAGTATTAGTAAAAAGGTAAGTGTAAGGAACGCAACGTAACATACCAAAAAAGAAAAGAAAAAAGGTATTATTAGATTCAATCATAGAATAATAAACCTTTCATTCCATCCTTAAACATATTCATAAAGAAAAAATGTATAATTTACTACTTTTGCAATGGAACACAAAGCCCAGGTTACAGTGGTTGAATACTAGATTCCGTTATTATATAATTTAATAAGTGATGTTATTTATTTAAGCAAATTAATATGTAAGTCATAAAAGGAAATAATAATTTGGGTACGATTTTATGCGGAAACTTATTAAATAGTATGCAAATCATAAAATAACATATTGATTGTAATTCTAACCTTCATATTCCAAACTATAGTCGATAAATTTATGAAAACTTATGAACCATTTCACTATTTGATAGATATATTCAAAATCACAATGTTGATTTCGATAGTTTAACGCAACCCGGAAGAATATTGGCGCAAAACTGAACAACCGTTAAAATTAAAGTGACAGTGACAGCTAACTGACAAATAGGGATGCTTGTAGTGAAATCGACAATAGCTATGTTGACTGGGTAAAAAAAGAAATAATATACATAATATAATATACAGATAGCAGAAAAATGTTATTATTTTATTTACTTCAATTTAAAAATAATGGCATAGGTAATAAGCATGTAATATATAGATTTCACAAAAAAAAATACAAATACGTGTTTAATATTTTTCATTAATCTACCTGATGGACTAACAAACAAAATATTGTCATCATTCCTATTAGTGCTTTCGTTAGTAGTCGATCTTTGTTCCTTCTAACGTTACCAACCTTATCATATATTACCCTAGATATTTTTTTCAACAAGGTTTCAAAATTCTAAATTTTTCGTTATTATTAAATGTAAATAGTAAGTAGCACAGATATACGAAACTTTAAATGGGACTCATTCGTATAACTGAGTTATGTTGGAATATTTTTTTTATAATTGGAACTAGTCTAGATTAGTTCTTATTATTCATTAATAAGCTTTAAAGGTAAAAACCTATTCGGTCAATAAGTTTTACCAGTTTAAAAATTATGTACTAACAGAAGATATAAATACATACTATAAAATAAAGTCGCTTCCCTCTGTCTCTTCGCTGGTATCTTTCAAAATAAACAACGGACTATAATGCGGTTATCATCAATATACAGTGATTCAGAGGAAAGTTTATATGACAGGGCTACACGTCAGGTCGATGTCAAATTTCGACAGTTAATTACAAACTCTACCCTCGAAACATTAAGGTTTAAAGTCAATGGAGATATTTGGCAGATTTGTATAGACTGACGTGACATTGAATGAATGAATGATAATTTTATTTGCAATAATTACAGCACAACATGCTAAATATACACTGACATAAAATATAAAAACAAATTAAAAATAAAAAAAATTAAATTAAACAAGCGATTAAAACACACACAGGGCAACATGTATGCCGGAACGATGCAAAAAGGGCAAAAGCTCGGCAATATGTTTGCTTGAAAAGCAAACTGCCGATTTTCAGCTTTGACCTAAGTTTGGATTAGCGGGGAACCAAAGACTAATGTGTTAAATAATAAAAGCATATCATCATATTCTTATTGAATAAAAAAAATAAAATAAAGAAAAGCGTATAAAATAAGTTAATAAATATAAATTAAAAATACATTGACTGTATAATACAAGACCACACAGGCGAAGCCGCTATCGGAAAGCTAGTATCTAACATTTTTACACATATAAATAAATATTAGACAACATGACATACATTGCTAAAATTTCAAGATAACTAGCTAAATCCCCTGTGTTATAAAGTATCTTAGACAAATAAGTTACAACAATACTCGAGACAAAGAATAGTCCATTTTCCTAATACACGTTAATAACTCCGGTTCAATACCCGGAGTACTTGTATGTAATAATAACATTCAATTAAAAGAGGGTTTGCATTTTATCAATAAAAAAAAAAATCATTTGGGATGAGAGCTATATGTTTTGTGATATTGTCCATTTTTTTAAATGTCCAGAAATATAAATAAAATTAGTCGTGATTTTTATTTTCGTTGTCGAATTACACACAGCATAAAATCCTACTAGGAGTTCATAATGGGCTATTATTGACATTCATAATGTAGAAAAAGGTCTACCCTCTTTCTCGATATTACAACTAGGTCAAACTATGATACCCAAACGACCCCAATTATAGTATGCTCCATAAAAATATGTCATCTGTTGTACCGCAACACAATGCCTCCTTCAAAACGTCCTCTTGCCTCGCCCAAGTGGCCGTGGGCTATTTTCAACCGTCTTTAAAAAAGGGAGGTTACTACATATTTTAGTTTATATGCGTTTTTTTTTAAATTACATATTATGAAACAGTTTTAGTTATTATTTATTATTACAATATAGGTATCAATTTATAAAATATATAAATTACGTCTGTTTTAACGTTGTTTTATAATAAAATTCTATCAAAGATATAATTTCTAAACTTTTACTTACAGCGTATCGACTAACCGGTAACGATATAATTTTCTTTTAATCAATTAATACAAACTGGTGGTTAGCTGTCATATCCAGTGAGAAGTCAATTAAGTTAAGCGACGCGATAAATTGTTAGATGAATAATAAACAATTGAATAAACTTTAGAAGAACCAAGCAGTTTCCACACTATTGCTTGGTTTAAGTGTATATTCGATGTTTTTTAATATGTTATTAATGGCATAATGGCATTTATGACAACAATGGCCTTTTTTAATTTTTATAAAAAAAGGTGGATAGTATTTTTGTATACTATTAAATCAGGATCTCTTATAGCCAGATGCACAAACGTCCATTAAAATTTTCATTAGCTTTGTCGTCCATTAGAGCTTAAAGCCATCCTTAAACCATAATGAACGTTTGTGGAACCTACCGTGGGATTTAAAAAAAAACACTTTTAAAGTGGCTTTTATATTTGAAATGTTTCGTGAACTTGATAATTTGAGAAAATTACAAAAAAAAACTTTATTAGAAACTCTAATCAAATTATAAATGATTTTAAAAGTATAAATGATTATAAACTACGAGTCAGTTTTAAGTCCTGCACTATATTGAAGCGCTAATAGACAGTTATCTTAATTAATTCCGTGATGACTATTAAAGTTTAATAAGCCGAGGTAAAGCTATTGAATTAAGCGATCAGAATTAATTTAAATAGAATTTTAATAAAACTATAGTCGTGATTAGCTATTATAAGTTCAATTCAACTTTAAATATACCAAACAAAAATTATGTGAAATTTATTACAAAATGGGACGTGAAAAATATTGATTGACAATCATAAAACTTATATATAAAAGGCTGAATAAAGAATTAAATTTATTAACTTCTTTAATTGATATGATGGGGCCGGAATCAGAATAATTTTTGTTATTGTTGCCTGATTACTATACGAATAGCATGACAAACTCGAAAAATACTCTGTATGCAGTAAATGTCACTTTTCTGCGGTCGAGAATGATATGTTTTGGACACACCCGATAAAAGTGACATTGAGTTGTGGACAAAACATTCTTACATATTACATTCCGATCACCATTTATTTAGTATGGATTATTACGATAACCCAGCAGTACTATTCTGTTATTAAACAGCTTTCATCTATTTATTACAGGAAGGATTACATTATATCTGTTTCAAACATTTGTTCATTGGGGACAACGAACAAATGTATGAAACATATACTCAATGAAATAGAAATGAGGAAAATAAATACTCGTAATGTGTATAAATGAGTAGTATATGCATTAAAAATGACTCATAGATTTGAAATATGAGATGCGGTACGTAACTGTACTTAAGCCCATTAAAATTTTACCAATCAAATCTTCCCAAAGGGCCCCGACTATAAGTCGTTCTGTTCATGTGTATATCGATTATAAAACTATTTAAATTGTGTAGTTATTTAGCATTACTTAAAAGAATTCTAAACTACTGGGCTTGTTTCTTTCTTTTTGGTTTTTAAGTTAATTTTTTCATTTATTTTTGGAATTCGTTTTTACGCAGTCAGGCTTTTTGATTTCTTTAAAATATTTATTTTTATTTTATACTTTTTAGTTATATGTAATTCGTTGACTTCGTTATAAGATGGTAAATTTCGCAATCAAGTAATTTCATTGAGGGAGTTAATATCTTGGGCAGTTATTAAGTAACTTGCGGTGTTCTAAACTACTGATGATTAGTCCCTCTAGAGAACTAACTCGGCGCAAAGCTACATATGCTTGACCAATAGCAAAAATTTTTTTTTTTTTACCAAAAATATTTGTTCCTCGTGCTTTTTCACTGTTTATACTTAAAAAAAACTTAAATCACTAAGGAATGATTGTAAGTTAAATTAGCTAGAATGATTGTTTTGTTAAACAACTTTAAATCATTATATATCCTAAACTATTATTTAAAAAGAAAAATGATAAAAGGTAAAACCTAAAGATAAGTTTCAAATATCTATTCAACGACACCCCACTTGACATAGTTCATCGATTTTTATTTTTTTCATTTTGAAAATATGGTGTCTGGTTGTCGCTGTGGTGAATTTTGATTACTGTTATGTCTTTAGTGACACTCGCAAGCTTAAGACGAATCGATTGACGTAAGAATCACAAAATTGGCCTACGCATTTGGTCCCTAGAACGCCACATAGAAACAAACATACATATATAGACTGATAAGCACATTATCCTCCTTTGCGTTGCGCAGTCGGGTAAATAGCCTTCTACTTCAATTTACGTACCACACATTATACATGCATTGATAGATTTTTAAAAATATGTAAAAAAATGAACCACTTTGAGCCCCAGATTAGACACTAATTGATTAAATTAATACTTGAACAAGCTAAAATATATATTTAATGATAAAAACTATATAATTTTATGTATTGAAAAAATAAAAAAATACAGCGGTTTTTATCTCAGTAATTAAAAATTACGAATGAAGAATATTAAATATCAATAAAAAATAACATATAAGGTCGGAGACAAAAAGTTTAACCTAGGAAGAATACGTACCGTTTGAAACTTGAAAAAGAGGGCAATATCAATTCCTCACTTAACCTTATCGCAGTCTATACATGTGATACTTTGTAGTTTTTTATATCATAATATTTCAGTGGCATTAGAACAAATATCGTATTAAAAGGACTTCATTCTCAATCATTCTCAATCACTCAAATAAAATATCTGTCTGACTCCATATTTAATATATATCTATAAAACATTTTGTCGGCATCTGTGTTGTTAGTACCGAAAGGTTTCTATATTCGTTGAAAATTGAAAACTCGACGTTCTTCCTACGGTAAGAGCTCTCGATAAATTCAGTGCTCGATTTTGAAAGGCACAGATTAAGATGGGATTGGCACTCGATGAACTCATTTTGTTACTCAAGTGACACTTCTAATGTTAAAAAGTTGCGATAAATATCTACTACAAGGCCAGACAAATATTCTTTTCAGCCATCATCATTATCATCTTTGGGAATTATTTAGTTATTTATTTAATTTAATCATTTAGTAAATATCGACGCTGGAAAGCAAACAAGTAGTAACCCGCAAAACCAAAATTGTTCTTTAGAGTAGACAAATATTCTTTTCGATAACTAATTCCTATAAACGTCCATGGTAACAAATGGGGTGTTCCTTAGCCAATTTATATGGAAAGAAGATATTTTTTTGGAAAATTATAAAGATTTTCCACTCTAAATATCCATTTTGGTTTTGCAGGTGTTTGCTTTCCAGCGTCGATATAAACCGACAAAATATTAAAAAAGGTTTACCTTTATTATAATATCATCAATTTTGCATTCACGATGATAACCTGAACAATATTCTTAATGAAAAATGCTTAATAAATCCACTTTGTCCCTGGCACCTGAGATGGGATTCGAACCCTTTGATTGTGTACCTTTTTGATTGCATAGATTTGATCGTAAAATTACAATTAATAGACAGATGAAATTTCCGTTTAATCGTTATTACATTAACTTAATACTTTTTAATTACAAGTTAAGTTAAATCAATTGTTACAATTGGTTTAACTTAACTTGACACAAAACAACACAATGTTTTGTGTCAAGTTATTAAGTTTATCAAGTTATTAAGCTTTAAATTATAGTAGTATCGGTCTATTCAATATTTTTTAACTGTTTGTAAAATAATGCATTTATTTCTATATCGTTAATGTACGTTGGTGTTTTATTGTATATTTTTATCGACATATGGTATGCTCCTAAACTTACTAGGTGGAGATTTGTAAAAGGAATAAATTATTTGTTGCGGTTTCTTAAGCAATGAGTTTGGGGATATTTATCTTTGAATTGCTTATACAGATGACTGTTCTTTCGTACAAATTTGCAAATTAAGAGCATATAGATTGAAGTTAGAGTTAGTATATTGAGTTTTATAAAATGAGGCCTACAGCTCTCTATGTCCGCTATATTCATCAATAGGTATACGAATGCATCTTTTCTGTAAAACGAACAGTTTGCCAATGTCCGTAGCGTTTCCCCATAGAATAATTCCGTAACTGAGCCAGACTTTGGCATAGGCATAATAAGCACTCTTAGCTCACTTTAAGTCTGTACTCTTCTTTAATTCATTTAGTGCATAAGTAAATTTTTAAAGTTTGGATGCTTCTCCATCAATGTATATTTTCTAACTTATGTCTGAATAAATTTCTAATCCCAGCAATGTACAATATGGTACAAATTCTATTTTCTAAATATGAGGCTAACTATTCATATGCATGTCCACGTATTCTTATAGTCTGTAATTTCATTAAAAGGATTTCATGTGAAACTCTATCATAGGCTTTGCTTATATGCCTATACCCAATTCTTGATTATTTATTATTTGCAATATTTTATTCGTGTATTCGTATAGAGCAGTTATTATTGATCTACCTTTGCGAAATACATGGTGGCATTAATTGAAAATCTTGAAAATGAGTGACCATTGCAGACTCTAATATTTTGGAAAATGTAGACAATATAGCAATAGCTCGAAATTGTTGTTGTTGTCTTATTATACTAATAGCTAGAATGAATAGAGTTTACATGCGTATTTCTCAAAAAGGAAACTAATTCAATTTCCATTCGTTATGTTAATTCCCAAAAAATGCGGGGTTTATACTAACATATAAGGTATCCGGATAAATTCCGGGTAGGTTACCCGGTATATACCCCCCAGAAGGTGGACCGACGATCTGGTGAAGGTCGCGGGAAGCCGCTGGATGCGGGAAGCGCAGGACCGATCGTTTTGGAGATCTTTGGGGGAGGCCTATGCCCAGCAGTGGGCGTCTCTCGGCTGAAATGATGATGATGATGATGAGGTTACCCGGAATGAGGTGACTGATATCAATAGAATGCTTAATAGTTTGTGTAGGTATAATATTTTAATATTACTTTTTAATAATATCCTAATAAATAAATTAAAAGTTACGCTAGTTAAAGCTAAAGGTAAAATTACATGAGTAAGCTGCATTGGTAGTTATGGAGAAGAAGCAATTACAGATATAAAGCAAGTGAACGCTAGGACTACAAAAATACATACGAAACAAAAAATATATGATTTTTTGCGGTTTTTGTATTCTTTGCTGTGTCTCTCCTACAATAATGTTACGTCAATTCTATGATCTTTATGAGTCTTTTTTGCTCATTTCCCCACAAAAACTTTACGTCGTCGTAACGTGTAAATGTGTACGAGCCCTGAAAATATTCATTTTTTAACTGGCTAAAAATATGATATACAAACGCGATGAAACCGTTTAAAAGTTGCTTCACTTATCACATATGTGTCAATAATACACATTAAGGAATACAATTATTTTACCTATTAAAATTTGTGCATTGTGAAAAATAAACTAACAAGCGTAAAGCACTACTTAAATATTTTCAACCGATTGGTTATATTTTATAGAAGTTTCATTGTTAACAAAGTCTTGTCTGGGAAAATATTGTCTGGTTTAAAAAAGAAATCTCTATTATTAAAAAACTAAGTGGCCATGTTTATTCTTCATGTTGAGATATTACGCTTCAATAATTAATCGCTATTAATGGGACAGACATGGTGACGATATTTTAAGAACTATTTGATTTTTTTACTGAAATGGGACTAATGCGTTTAAACTCTGGGTTTGCTTTGTGTTAGTTTTCAATTAGCTTTTATTTTTGTAAATTATAAGTGTTAGTTAGTTTTCGTAATCACTTTCAGATTATAATCGACAGTTTATAATCGGTTCTGTTTCATAAATCAATCTTATACATTTAGGTTAGACCAGTGGTTGCTATTCTTTCCATTAATATTACCCTTAAGCCCTATTTGAATTTTTTTATAATTTTATCCCAATCTCAAAAGGCTTGTGATACAAACATTACAAAGTAAATACAGATATGTTTACTAATAAGTGATGGTTTTTATCATCTCACATTTACCAGTTTTTATGTAAGCACATAAAACATAATTATCCAATGTATAAAGGGACACCTTGGGTCAAGAGGAAATGACGCTGCTGATCGACTGGCTCGCGGAGTATCAGATGCAGACCCAATAGGCACTGACTGATCCAATCATCCTCATACCGATAAACTGGTTAATTAGTAAGTTACACTAAATTAAATTACATCTACAGAACTGGCATATCTTGAAAACCAGCAGGCAGGCTAAAAGGATAAATTTGCACTATCCTGAGTGAATGCTTTCCTCTCCAGAGCCTTGATTTATTTAACTAGAGCTCTCCAACCTGTCCTGAAAAGGACAGGCTTAAGCGAGGCTTGCCTACGTGGTTTAACCGGCTGTCAGTTTAAGGCTGGGGAGGAAGGACCCGGGATCCGACAAGAAGCCCGCCAGGTCCAGCCTTACTTGCCTCTACAAGACCTTCGTACAGTTAAGAAAACCAATAATGTGCATGATAACAGTTGCTATCAGCCTGCTGTGAAAAGAATGCAAGGAGGCAGATGAAACAGACTGTTTTCTCATTTGTTCTGGTTTTAATAATTAGATCTTTCCTACCCCACAGAGTAGCCGTTTTACCCCCGCAGTTGTTATTGCCAGGTTAAAAACGTATATATTATAATAAACATAAAGTAAAAAAAAATATTTTTTTTTGTAAATGTTGTTTACTATCGAAACCATACTAAGAAAATTGTGAGTACAAATCCCTTACAATAGATAATACAAATTTACTCGTAACCAATTTAATAATCTATCCAAAATACTTTCGAGTCGGTCTCGTTGATAGTTGTGAATAGGAACCCTCGTTTCATGTCTTGTTATTCTTATTGGGTACGAGAGTACGCTAGGAATTTTCCTTAAGAAAGGTAGAATAGTATATACAATTTATATATATGTATAGATATTCTTTCTATAACAGAAAATATTACAAATAAAATAATCTGATTATTTTTAAATATTAAATTAGTTTTACATGAACTATACATTTTATTTTAAAAACTAAATTTTCATGTTTTTTCGTTATAAATACACAATAGATGGTCAAAAAATGATCTTCAAAAGAGAGTTATGAAAAGCAAATCAATATGTGTATGTATATTTTTGATACCTGCATTCTCTTAACGCTCAGTTACAGAAATCAAATATTGTAATATTTGATGATTGTAATATTGGCTAAACCTGAGGAGATTAAAGGAATAAAAGGACAAGGAAAAACAAAATGCTTAAAATTTGTACTACCTAATGTTAAAAAAGAAGATATAAATATTAATATAAAAGATAAGAACATGGGCCTTGTGGATACGACAGTATTTTTAGGAATAACATTAGAATCTAAACTACAGTGGGGCCCACGTATTGATAAATTGTCGAGTAGACTTAGCTCTGCAGCATATGCCGTAATGAAAATACGTAGGTTAACTGACATAGATACTGCCAGATTAGTTTACTTCAGTTACTTTTATTGTGTAGTGTCGTACGGAATCCTATTGTGGGGAAATGCTGCCGACATACAAACGATTTTTGTGTTTCAGAAAAGAGCAATTAGATCAATTTATAATTTTAGGATTAGGGACTCTTTAAGGGAGAAATTTAAGGAAATATACATTATGACTGTTGCTTCTCAAAACATACACGAGAACTTAATATACGTTCGTAAAAATATTAGTTTGTTTTCTATAAAAAGTGATGTACACAATTTTAATACAAGAAATAAAAATAAATTAACGGTGCCTGTCACTAGACTGCAAAAAGTTAATAACTCATTCAAGGGTCTTTGTGTGTGCTTTTACAATAAGGTCCCAAGCAAAATACAACAATTAGATATCATGCAGTTGAAATCTACTATTAAAAAATACTTATTAAAAAAGCTTATTATAAGTAATATAACAGATAAGAACGCTTGGACTTGAGATGATCCAGCAACTGGATAGGTGATTACTTCTAAACTTATTATCTTGTTTCCATTATTATTAAATGATTATGTTATCATTATAAGACTATAGCTTTTTTTTCTTTCTCGTTGTTTATAATGTATTGATCTGGTAATGACATGGTTTTTGTAAAAGTCATTACTCTTTTTAGAGCTGGTGAGTTTCTTGCTCGTTCTTCTTATCAGCTAAAAGACGTCCTGAACGAGTGGTAGGGAAAAAAAATTTTGGACGATTCAAAAGTACTTTTAAGAAGTCTATTTGAATAAAGATTATTTTGACTTTGACTTTGATAACGAGTACAGTAGCCGATATCGTCGCATAAATTGATATGGCACAGAATATATTTTTTAACGACACATATCATACACACTACACAACAGGAAGATAAACAAAAAATACAAATAAAAATAATAAATAAATAAATATTTAACAACATCACATACATTGCTCAGATTCCAAGATGAGTAGCTAAAGCCCCCGTATTATGGAGTATCTGAGACAACGAAGGTACCACAACACCCAGACCCGAGTCAATATAGAAAAGTTCATTTTCTACATTGACCCGACCGGGAATCGAACCCGGGACCTCAGAGATGGCGACACCTTGAAACCGGCGTGCGAACCACTCGGCTACGAATTTGATTTGAATTTTGGATTTGATTGATATTAAAGAGTTGTGTGTTGTCAAAACTGGTCACAGCTCAGTTAGGCACTAGATGTGCCCTATTGCACTGGTATTCTACTCGAACCAGCAGTATAATATGCTGTATTATAGTCAGGGTTTTTTATTGATATTTGAGTTGTGCGTAGCCTATGTGGTCTACGTACATTATACGTGGAGCTTCCTGTAGGTGAAATATTTTTTTAAAATCAGCCCCGTAGTTTATGAATTTATTCTATGAAAACTAATAATCAAATTATACCTTAATAGTATTATATATTTATAACATTACTATAGATAAATAAAAATAATTCGCAAAATCTGTTAAGTGTAAAATTAAAATTTCATCTATATATTTTATATTCGTTGAATTCTGGGAAAGATTTGTATGGAGGTAAAAATCAAAAACATGAGAAAAATTATAAAAATTTACATAGAAAGAATACTTTTCTCTCCCGAAACAAATTATTTGCAGATCAAAACAAGTGTTATAATAAGTTTTATAAAATCACAAACTAATATGATCTGTTTACCATCACTGTTATCTTTAGCAATTAAATTATCATGTTCAACAATTCAGAGACAATGCATCTCTACACAACAACCCGTACTTGAAGCAATCATAAAAACTAAAATTTTCATATTACAAATTATAAACTTGGGATACAATGACGCCATAATACTTGGTTGTAAGCTAGATTACAAATTATGCCAATTTGATCATATATAGTTTGACAAATTTTAAAGCAACAAATTCTAGTGTATTATCATTTTCTTCCCATTATTATTTATATGACGCATAGAAGATTCATGTCGGTGATATATATAATGAACTAATGCTAAACTACTTTACTAATGCCATAACATATTAAGTTAACAAGCAGAATCATCCGAAATCTAAATTTGAATTTGCCCTTTCCAACTGTCTGTTTGCTAACCCATAAATGTGAGTTGACGCTCAATTTTCTTAAGTATACCTACGTAAGTCATATGCAAAATGTAGGCAGCGTCAGTAGAACGAAGCGACATAATCCAAGAGGGTCGACAGCCCCGGGTTCGCTCTCTATTTCCGCACCGGACGAGGCCGCACCTTCAGGGTTAGACCTAAGTTATACGCATATAGCTGTCTGACAAATATGCAGAAGCAATATGACATCCTTTTAATAATGCATTACTTTGGCGATAAGCAGGGTATATTCAAATAAATCGGATTAAAAAAAAATATGCGTGGCACAAAGGAGTATCATGAGAAAAGGTAAAAAATGTATGCTAAAAACAAAGATAACCAAAAAATTATGTATTGCCACAGAGGAACAAGAAATACGCTAATACTAACGATGAAAAAGGACAAAACCTACTTGAAATTACACCACTTGTAGTGGTGTAAAGATAATAATTTTAAAGGTAGTAGTAGGTAAAATCCAGCAGTAGAATAATCAACATAGTCAATATTAAGATATCAATGTATATGTTTTTTTCCATGTTCCAGGAATGAAGACAATAATGAGCTGACTTTCTTTTTTTCGTTTTCTTTTTTTCATTTCACGTTAATCTTTATCTCAAAATATTAAATTAACAATTAGAATTAACGATGATCATCCACAAACCTTTACTAATTTAAAACAAATTCTCTTAATTCTTCTTTCTTATGATATTAGATGGCTTAGGCCATTACCCACCATGATATTACATATCAGAACTGACGGCAAAGCTAATGACTTAATCCACCCGTCTCATCCATAATATCTGACGAGCGCCTATGTCTTATAGCAAGTCATGGGTTAAAATTGGGCTTGAAAAAGGTTAACTTACATCACACGACAGGTCAAAAGATCCTCTCAAACTTACAACTCTAAATCCTAAATTACAAGCAACGTTATCGGTGAAGTTTTAATTTGAAAAAGGGTCGGATGAAATGCGCCCAGTGGCTTTGAAGCGATATGGGTTAAAGTTAAATTAGAATTAAAGAGTCTGACTGCAAAGGGGGTCAATCCGGATACTTTTTATTACAGTCGTAATTCATTTGTTGGTACTTTTGATCCTTACTTTTATTTCTAATAAAAGTAACTACCGCAGAATCGAAGCATTTTAGAATTAGGAAATTTTAAAAGGTTTTCAATATTTTGACTAAGCATTATATGACTACTTTTCAAGTATAATTTTATTCTAAAGTTGCTAAGTAATGAACTATGGAAATAAGTCTGCATCAACAATAAAAAAAAAAACAATAAAAACAAAATTAAATTTATATAGGAATAATTACAATTTGTGTGTCAAGCTCAAATATTGTTTTATAAGTGCTTAATTAAAATTATGAATTATTGAAATACGATATACATATACATACACTTACATATGCATACAAATATATAATATATATGTAGATAACAACACACAACACAATACACACACTCACAGCACACAATACACACATTTACAACACAATACTCATACACGAACTCATTCATTCATTAATGTTGGTTCTTGTTAACATTAAAATATGTACTTGCCACAAAGCTGGAGCGAGATGGTCCCAATACAAGTATTTTATATTACTTACTGGGATAATTTTTAGATTGTAAATGATGGAAATAATGATAATAAAGAACATTTTTATATAGTTTTTTGATTGCATTACAATTAATGTAAACAATTAAAAAGTTATATAATCTGCCTAATGCAACATTCAGTTTAACATACTGTTTAAAGTGACTATTTTCGACAGACTTAATTTGTAACCTATTCTACTGATACATGTTATAAATGCGAAAGTTTGTTAGGATGGATGTATGTTTGTAACTCTTTCACGAGAAAACTACTGGACGGATTTGCATGAAACTTTACAGTAATATAGATTACACATCAGAATAAGATATAGACTACAATTTATAATTATTTTATGTAATTTAATATGATGATACATGCCAATTAAGTCGGATAAAAGTCGCCCTCTGATAGCTATCTTGGCGTACGCTGCCTAAACCATTGGAGTTACACAAAGATGATATTTGGAATAATATATACCTTTTATGTGGAAGCCACTATGACTAAAATTGTAAAACATTTATTTAATCAAATTAGATTCTATTTTACAATGCACATTTTATTATATTTATACTTCGTGATTGGTACTTTTTTATTGGTAAAATTGTCATTTTTTCCAAAGCGATTAATTACTTTTTATTTTAATTTCAGTCGTATAAAAACTGTTCTTAATATGCATCCGTATACAACTTTTCACACACACACAGTAGGTATGTTTTATAATGTTAAAACGTTCGTAAATCACAAAGTTATCCCTAATATATACAACATTTCTTCATTTCTTGTTGTAATTAATATAAACAAGTGAATCATTTTGCAGTCGTGGAAACTGCACTTTTACAACAATCGTTATGGTTTGCATGATAATACTGATAAAACCGTTTTTACTGCGCAACTTGGCATAATATACCCTACCCCATTGCTGAGCGTTATAAGATATCCTTTTTATTAATTATACACTCCTCCTTTTTGGAGTCGTAGAAAAATAATTCTTTATTAGTGATATTATTTTTCTAAATCTAACAAATATAATGTAAACAAAGAAACACTAATTCGATATTACACCTAATCGTTTTCGCCAAAAGTTCATCCACCCCTGTCCTAGTTCAGGACCATAGATTTGTCAATCAACTAGCAATCGAGTTAGTGATCGTTAATCGATTCCGTTGTTCCGGCACGGAAATACGAAATCTGTATGCCAATTTTGTCTTAGCGATGCAGCTTTTTTAACTTGAAATAATTTCATTGAATCGTATTTGTTCTTATAATTTAGATATTGTGAACTATAGCAACTACAAAATAATATTCATCACCAGCCTATTATTTTCCCCGCAGCTGGGGCTCAGGTCTCCCCTATGGATGGAATCTAATCGAATAGGCAGAATGAGCCATGATTCACCGCTCGGACCCGGTGCGGATTGGTGGGTATTAACGACTGCAGATGCAGCCGGGACCAACGGCTTAACGTGCCTTTAGCACGGAGGAGTTCGAGATAATAAATTTTTGGTCACCCATTATATGACCGACCATTGGGAAAGTGGCTTAACAAACATATCGTAGACTGAGCACGCTAACAACTGGCATAGTTAATTAAAATTGCAAAAGTGATATCGATAAAATATTGATTGATCGATCAATCGAAATAATGATGTGCAGGATTAATTGTAAAATATTATACCGGAATAAATAACTAACATTATAACATAAATTACAACGCTTGTACTATAACTTTTAATAATTCTTTAAATTTTGTCATAGCACACAAATTAATCTTCATAATAATTATAGCATTCGAATACTTAATAATAATAATATAATCATTTTTGCACACAAAGAGACAGGAAAACAGAACGAAATTACACGGTAAAACAACACAGAGTATACAAAAGGCGCTCTTATCGCTAAACAGCGATCTCTTCCAGGCAACCTATGGAGGAGAATAATAAGAGGAAAGGGAAAATATGGGGTGTAATAGTCAGAAGTATATGATAATTTTTTATCTTTACATATTAAATAAAAAATTATAAGTAAATAGAATTAGCATAGAGAAAGGAAATAGCTTTCAATTCAATCGCCGAAAGAATTTAATGAGCGAGTGTGCCTGACATCTTACGGGAGAGAATTCATAAATGCAGAGCATGTACAGAAAAGGAATAGGAGAAAAAATCAGAAGTATGACGCGGGATGTCCAAAGTGAAGTTCGATGAGGATCGCAAGGAAATCAGTGACGAAGAAGAACGAAAAAAGAAACATTGTTTGAGATAATGTAGAGAGGAAGGTAGGAAAAGTATAGAATATAGTAACTTTAAAGTATGTAAGTTCCTGCGCCGGCGAATAGGGAGCCAAGACAATCTGGAACGAAAATTCGACACATGGTCAAATTTACGAAGGTTGAAAATGAATCGGATACAAATATTCTGCAGACGCTCTAATTTGTTAAGTAGTTCCTCTGATAGATCCATGCAACAAAAATCAGCGTAGCCTATGATCAATAACAATAACGAATGCGCTAAAGAGACTTTAGTTCTAGTAGGCAAAAAGTTGCGTAATATGTTAAGTGAATAGTACAAGGCAAATACCTTTTTTCTAACGGCCTCCACCTGCGGCTTCCAGAAAAGATTTTGATCGATGATGACGCCAAGGTTTTTAACAGTTTTTGAATAGGGAATTACAATGCCGTTGAAAATTACTGAAAGTAGTAACTCAAAACTGACCCTAGAAATGTAATGAGAACTGCCAATTAGAATCACTTGAGTTTTAGAGGGGTCACAGTAAGCCCGTATGAATCACACCATTTACTAATGGGAGACAGGGTTAATTACTGAGGCTGCCTCTGATAAGAGTAAAAAAGGCGCTTGAGCATAAATTTGAAGGTCATCGGTATGGAGGTGATAGGAAAAAGAAAGTCATTCAATTATGGAATTTATAAATATAGAGAAGAGGCAATAAGATGCCACCCTGAGGAACACCGGCTTTGATATCGCACCACGTAGAAACGGACTCGTCAATGATGATCCTATGCCGGTGTCCTTGCAGGTAACTTCGAAACCAGGCAATTGCAGCTGGAGATATGTTGAGAAAAGCCACCGAGAAGGATATCAAAATCAACCGTATTGAAGGCATTGCTAAAATCTAACAACGTCAGCTGACGATTTTCCATCCGTCGTCAAATGGCATCAGTAACCTTTACCAATGCAATAGTCGTGCTATGGCCAGTACGAAAGCCGGATTGAAATGGATTAAGAAGGTGGTTTGTATTAAAAAAAGCCAGTATTAAGAAACGTTTCAAAAACTAGGATGGCATGTATATTCTTGCAATCAAATGATGCAAGCATGTCTGAAAAGTAAGCGGGGATACTCTGTGCATTTATGTGTACAGCATTAAAATTTTTGCTAACATCACAAAAGGTTGTCACCTTCTGAAGGTTGTCAGTAAGAAATGTTACTCGTAAATAAACTTACGCTAGTAACTCTACGATTATCTAGTATCAGGTATGTAGTGACTTGTAGTTATTTTGCACAGCGTGCAAGCGTAGCGTTGTCCTTTCGTTCTTGATTAAATAGAGTAAACCCGGCAATACAAAAAAAAATCATAAAAAAAATTTGTTCCGATATTATATTTAAATTTAAAGACTATTATTTATAACGTAAGTGATCTAGTTCTGTGAGCTTCCTGGTGTTTATCAAATAACCCTATATAGTTTCACAATTTTTTGAACAAATTCATTATGTAATCGATGGGATAGTCAATAATACATTGTAATAAATATAAATCAAAAGCTACAAAAAGTCAACCGCACATAAGGTTACACAATAGTGTCAAATTTTTACAAATGTTGTTCAAGTTTTGTCGAGGTAATATAGAATAATTCATTTCCTGTGTTTGACTTAAAAGAGAATCGAATTTTAGAGTGCCACTAGCCTCCGCCAAGCAGTCCAATATAGAAGTTGTTAGTCAATGCTTCTATAATAAAAATAATACTTTGAAGCAAATTTTGTGACAATAATGGGCTTATCGAAAAACACTGGAAAATTATACAGCACAAAAATTTCCTCAATTGCTTCGGTTCAATGATTCCAACCAATAATTACAGCGTTAAAAGCCCATTAACTCTAGCAACAAATCACTGAATGCGACAGAGTCGAATTAAGGTCTTTCCTACACTAGGGTTGTGCCTGGGATGTGGTAAAATTTGGGTCTAACAGTCAGTTGCACAAACGTCCATTAAAATTGTCATAATTTAATTTGATATTAGTTAGAGCTTAAAGGCGTCATTCGACCTTAATGGACGTTAGTGCAACTAACCGTATGTCACAAAAGTAATACTAATTAAATAAATTTAATCATTATTTTTAGTTGGCTTTTGCATATGAAGATGTCGTATTGTGTCGTATGAGTACGAGAAAATATAGCATCTACCTGCCGAGAAGAAAGCAAGGGGCCAATTGAAAATCAGTGTCGATAATTACACACAAATCTATCTCTAGTTTCTAAATAGAATGAATAGAGAATCCATATTTGTCTATAGGCACTCTGAATTAAATTAAACTTATCGAATGTTTCTATTCGAAATAATCACAAAAATTCGCTTAGTTTAATGTAAATTTTAACATTGGATTACAAACTTAGATTCTAGATTACGTCGTAATATATATTTATATATAAAATATATATAAAGATATATATATTTTAACTGTCACACGTTAATACCGCCCGTTAATTGAAAGAATATCAGCTTTTAAGATATCTAAATTCATTTTATCTTTTTATTAAAAAATACCAATCATAGAATAATTGAAGTGAAATTTCTAATTAGTTAATAAAAATATAAGAAATAAAATCATAACTTAGTCTATGTGCTATGTGAACCTTGTATTTTTTAAGACTCAGATTCCAAGTAAAAAATAATCTTCATTCAAATAAAATTACTAAAAGTACAATTGAATCGCACGACATTTTTTTAAATACCACCCGTTCTATTGGCTAAAAACTGCTTCAAGGACCAGGCGAGGCTCTGAAACAGTTTTTTTTTATTAATTCACTTAAGTGAACACGTATTAAGATATCATTATTGACATAAGTAATATAAAGCTGCTTTCAAAGCCAAAGCTTTCACGAGTAATAAATGTTTCTAAACATAAATTCTCAAATCCGTTTGTCCCTACTTAAGTTAACTATTACAGATATCTGTAAATGGAATGAAAATACCTAAGAGCTTCCAATTCATCAATTTATTCGTAAGATTGGGATGGCTCTAATGAATCGGAGATAGGATCTACTATTAACAGCCTATTGACAGGGTGGGATTCAGTCATAGCATTCAATGAGTCACTCAGTGTCAAATTTGTTAAAGTAATCGTGGTCAAATTATTATCGAGGTAATAATAGAAGAAATAAATAATTAAAATTAATATAATTTATTAAATATATATTTAAATATACTTTTGTGTTTAACGTTTTCAACACCATACTTTCTGATTTTAAAATAATAATAAAAATACTAATTAATAGTAGCAAACAATGCCATTAATTATCATTTGTGAATTATAATTAAAATTTGAGCGAGATTATATTATTATATTGTATGTATTACATGTGACTTCAAAACTAAATACACAAATTTAAGGGACTAATTGATAGAAATGGCCATATGTAAAGATGGAAGGAAGAGAGTAATTCCTGGAAAAATATACCACAATGGAAAAGAAATTAATAATATAAACTTTTCAAGAATTAATACGATACACCGTTTATTAACTTTTGTAATAGTAAATACTAGAGAATTAACAATTTCCATAGCAAACACATGGAATAATTAAAAAATAAAAAGTAAAATAATTTTTAGTTCGATTTTGGCAGTCGTGTTTTTCATTTTTAGATTATTCATATATGTGATTTTTCTCATCAAGATCTCTTATTGAATTTTAACATAGTAAAATCAAAGAAAAAAAGATTCTCATATTTCATAAAATTATGCCACATTCAATATTAAAAAATATAATATATAGGTATAGTCAGTGGAATAGTCAAACTCACATATATACTTACATACATAATACATTATTAACCCTGAAAACAATACACTCCCTTTTAGGCAGTCGTGTAACAAGAAATACAAATAGGCGAATCTAACGATCGCCCCTTATAACTTTAGATATAAAAGCTTGATCTAATAAATCAATTTAAAACGATCTCTGGAAGAATATTTAAATGAAAAGTTTTAGATAAAATGGTGTAGTTGTATTTTATCTAAAACTTTTCATTTATAATATTTATTTGTTGTGTAATAACATATGCAATATCTTTAAGGGTATTTTTAATACTTTTATAAATCGAGAATATGTTTTTTTCGTTCTTTAGGTATTCAGGTAATTTAATAAAAAGGATTGTCATCTCGTAAGTTCTAGAACTGTGTAAAGTTAATGTAGAAGGTATTTGGTTAAATTTAGTTTTATAGCGTGATGTATTCATATTATGACGTATTGTTTTTATCATAATTACGTTTATTAAACTGCTATCTAATTAGACATTGTATATTAATATGTGCGACTTAATCATATATCTCATTAATATTGCAAAATATCAACATGTTTATCAGATTGTAATAAACTTTGAAGTAGTTGCAGAGGTGTATTTCACGATATCATTTTATATTTAATCTGTCAAAGACTTCTTTATTTTAATTCACATTCGACTTGGAAATTGATATATTGCAATACCTATTTTAAATTTTGCTTTCTTTTCATTGAATGGCGTAATTCAATTAAAGGTATAACCGTGTATGCCTAAACTGTGATATAAAACTGCAGTATATTCAGTACATTTAATCAAAACTATTTATTTTTAAATTTAAGGATATTTTTGAATTTAAATCCATATTATTTTTCTGAGTTTTATTCATGAGTACGTGAGAAACAATTCAATATTCCTAGCACCGTATATTTGAGGAAATAAATAAAAATCTAAAAACTAAATCTCGCGCCATAGATTTACGAACCAAACAATATTTCGACATCCATGGTGCTTGTAACAGCCTAGACTGAATGAATGACATAAAGTTTTAGATACTTTTTTGTTTGAAATGGTTTATTCTCGAGGGGATTACAGAAATTGTATCTGGAAGATCCACATCGTTTAAATTATCTTTATCGTGTAGTTGTCACTAAAGGTCGATGTAAATCTAGTGGATAATCGGCCTAAAGTGACGATGGATCAATTATCAAGGTAGCATGTCATATCATATATTTGTTAGTTTTAACGTTCCGACAAGACGCGCCACATCTTCCGCATCCGATCAGAAACATGGCCATCAAATCCTCGTCCAAATTCAAATAAAGTTTAGAAAATTTATAGCATTATTTCTAGGTTTCTTTTCAAGACATTTTTGTTTTTTTTTTTTCAATCTATAAATAAAATCCATGTTTACATATCATGATTAAATATCATCACCGGTCTATTAATGTCCTCACTGTTGGGGCTTAGGCCTTCCTTGTGGATGGAATCGAATATAACCCATCACGTGGGCCCAGTGCGGATCAGTGGGTACTAACGACTGCAGATGCAGCCGGGACGAACGTAACGGAGCACGAGGAACTCGAGATAATAAATTTTTAGTCATCTATCCTATGACCGGCCATTACAGAAACTGCCTAAGGACACTGCACCATCAAGCTCCTCACATCATACAACTACACAATAATACTAGTAGTTTCGACTCTGTAATTGAAATATTTTAAGTGATGTTGTCTAATATTAAAGAAAAAGAAAGCTAACATAGCGTCACCTATAAACGAATACAATTTATTTTTCTTTATATAAAAACCACCCGTTACGGATTTAAGCTGAAAATGTGTAACCATATTGCTGACATACCAGGCTTTTTGTAAATTGTTCTTTATTACATTTTTTCTCGTCTTGTCAATTTGTAATAAGAAATATACCGCTGGTTGTTACTGAATATAAAAAGACTTATTTAAATGCATAATTGTTACAAGCCATGATACGTGGTATTTGTTAATATTAAGTATTACATACATTTTCAATACATTTGTTATTTAATAAAATTCGAAAGAACGTTTAAAAATCAAAAGTGGTTTTATAAACTCAACTATTTTTTTTAAATAAAAGTTCAGATATTTGGAACGTGTAAGATTCCTTTCACAGGAAACTTCACTTAGCATTGCAATAATATATGTTCCTAACGTTTGCAAACTCCATTAGCGTTCATTAACCTGTTCGTGACATTGACTGACAAACGACCTGAAGTTGAATACCTGAAGAACCCAAAAATAGCACCTTTAGCGGCGAACGCAAAAGATAAAAGCCTTTTAAGAGGCCCGAGCTTACAAATAGTGCGACTACCACAGACTACTTAGAAAGTAGACAAGATGACGTTATGAAAGAGGAGGTTTGTTAATGTTGACAACCTTTTTGATAAACTTTGCGTTAAAAATTCTATGATAATATAATGTAATACAACAATACTTACATAACAGATTGTAACAATTTATAGATTTAAATACTTATATTATTTTCTCCGTGGCCGAGCAAGTCAAGTGATTTTGTGGCATCGTCATCGCCACCTCTGAGGTTTTGGATTCAATTTTCAGTTTGACAAAACTTTCTATTTTGGCTCAAGTCTAGGGACCGTAGAAAACCGTGGTGGTACCTTTGCTGATTAGATTTACATACTTAAAGAGTTTTAGGTACTTAATCAAGTAGCCAAGATATAAAAATGATGTGAACAAAAGTTTTTTATTTCTATTAGTTTCCAGCTTTTTTAATAACTTAGACGACATTCGAGAAAAATAAAAGATTGCATTGTGAATAAAGTACTCTTTAAAAAAGTACTCTACGATTAGTGAACACGACAATCAATAATCTCTTAAACACATATATATTTATACCCATCAAAATCATAACCTTCCTTTTCACTTGACGGCATTGATGTAAAAAAAGACCTTTTTAATGTTTCACTCTGTTATTAATGTGGGTGTGCTCGGCGATTTCATTCGTCACGCGGCTTCTAAGCGTCAAATTATTGTCAGCTATGCGACCGTCTGACACGGTCGCTAATTTTCGCGCCGCTTTTCAATTTATATTAAGGCTGGTCTGAAAAAAAAACTGTCTCTGTCCATATAATTGCATACGGTGATACGATAACAAGGGATAGAGAATGCCGAATGGTGTAAAAACAGTTTTTCATTAATTACTCGCAAGTTATTACGATTTTTGTAAAAGTGTTGACATAACCCTAGATTACAAAGATATTCATATATTACTCTCCCCTATAGAAATGAATATAGTTATGACAAAAATGCTAAATTGGTAAATTTTTTGTGATGTTTTTTCTCATTTGTGAATGCCAATTATTTCGATGTAATATCTTATAAAATAAGGTAAAATAGAAATAAGAAAGATGTTTTCATATAGATTTCATATTTATTCGTAGCCTCATAAGCAGCTGAACCACTTTCATACTCCATATTTATTTCCTACCAGATGACTCGGTATACTTCGTATTACTTCTCACCGTTTAAACCTTCTTGAGATAAACGACAAGAAAGAAGAAAAGAAAATCAAAATCAGCTGGTTCGGACCAGCAGTTCTCGTGTTTTAGGTAGACAAATGAAAAGCAATTGATTATATATATATATATATATATATATATATATATATATGTGTGTATTATATATGAGATTTGACCGGGTATATCACGATATTCCGTCATTTCTTGATTTGGCCATCTATCATTCACCATATCGTTCAATGCTTTACGTTTGACAATTTTACCGACTATACTCAGACCGATCGATTGTAATTAATTAAACTACCCTTTCCTGAATTCTTCGGATTCCTTCTAATTACTTTTGCCTAAAGTATATATAACAATGACGTTTAGCTACCTACCTAACTGTAAATGTTTTGCCTGAGAAGATCAACACTTTAAAATTCTAGCTACGGCTATGGCTATTGTTATATCAACATTTTCAATATCGTAGGTAACTTTATATGATTATATTTGAAAGCGACAGATGTAATGTAGAATATGTGAATAGTTTGATACTGTTATATTGCATCTGTCGCTGTCAAATATAATCATGTTTGTATTTTTAAGGCTTACTTTAAAGATCATTTTAAATTTAACAATACCAAAGGTTGTAAATTTTCTTTTTTCATTATATTGAGCTCGACGGCGCAGTGGCTGGCGCGCTCGGCCTGCGACACGTTTGTTAAGCAAATTTCACAAGGGCTGGTCATAGGATGGGTAACCATGTGCCGGTGAGCTGATGATGGTAAATGAGATAGCTTATACAGTTTTACAATTTATTACTTATTATAATTAACATGGGGGTGGATTCATCATTCGTCGATCGGATGCGCAATAAAAAATCAAGGAATACCACTGCCCTGGTAAAGGAGGAGTCCGTCCACGGCGCGGTGTGCTAGGGGATGACCTTCTGATCCAAAAATCACGTTATGTCCAATCGGCCTTGCCGTAGGGGTGCACCCCTTAATATGGGGAATAATTAGCACAATAACTATATTTAATTTCAAGTTAATATTTAAATTATGGATTTGAATTTCAGTAGAAAGCAAAACAGCTTATAAAATAGTTAAATTGACGAGAATCCGTCTTAACTCTGCGGTAGTACAAAAATTGTGTCTCTCGCCGTTAAGAAACCGGCTTGCAGGTACGGTCGACGATGCGCGAGCGCACGAACAATAGGTTTAACATACAAGCGCTTTGACCCGACTTTGCCTTGGAATTTATTAATTATTAATTTTTATTGAAATAAATATATTTTTTTTACATTTAATTTTAAGTTTGATATTGTTTAATTATAAGATAGTTAAGTTTATTTTGTACATACGAGTATCATATTTTTATTCATTGTTCTTTGTTGTTAGATAAGGATTAAATAATTATGACTTTAGTAATTTTAAAATTGTAACTGTTGTTATTAAAAGATTAAGTGAACCGTTACATACCCCCCTTTTCAGGTTGGGATTTTACTTATAAAATCCACTTGAGACTAATTAGCTATTCACAACTCCGTTCAGTTTGAAATCTTTAACGTGCCAGGTGCCTAATTTGTTCCCAGCCATGTCCTCAAGCTCATATATTAAGTTAGATTTTTTTTTAACAATACGACATTTTATATATTTAGGGGCAAGTTTTTTTGAAAATCTGTTATCCTTATCGCTCTGATAAAATGTACGCTTCCAAACAATGTCACCTATTTTAAACTCCACATTCTTGCGACGGAGGTTATAATCTGTGCTATTTCTTGAATGTGCTTTAATGAGCGATGCTTGTACTTTATCGAAAATTTTTCGTAAACAGCCTAAGTTTTCAGCGTAAGAGTCCCGAGGTACAAAAACAACGTGGTCTTCAATATCTGGATCGATGTAATGAGAACCGCAAATGACCATCTCCCGACCAAAAACCAAAAATGAGGGTGTATAACCAGTAACTTCATTGACAGCACTATTCAAGGCAAATTGAATTTTTGGTATTTGTATATCCCATGATCTGTGATCATTTTCAATAAAAGTTGAGACAGACGTTATAATGGTTCTATTGTAACGTTCCACAGTGTTCACTTGTGGAGTGTAGAGAGGTGTATAAAAAATATTAGGTATGTTAAAAGAGTTAAATAATTTTTTTAATGTGTTACTTACAAATTGCCTACCATTATCCATTATTATTGTACTGGGTACACCGTGGATAAGAAATACTCTTTCTTCTCATATTTTAGATATAATATCTGCCGTAGCTCGACGAATAGGAAATAGTAAGCAATATTTTGTAAAGCAACAGGTGACTACTAATAGAAAAGTATTCTGTTTCCTAGATATGGGGAGGGGACCTACCAAATCGATGCTCAGCATTTGAAAAGGTCTACAGCATTCTTTTGGTCTACCCATTACACCAAGGGTAGTGTGGTTAGGGTATTTATAAGAAAGGCATGTCTCACAGCTTGAAACAAACTTTGATACGTCATGGTGCATACTAGGCCAAAAATATCGAAGAGCTATGCGTTTGTAAGTTTTGAAAATTCCAAAATGTCCAGATGTAGCTTCAGCGTGATTTTGAAGAATAATGTCTGAACGATATTCTAGAGGTATGACTTGTTTCCATTCAAATTCCCTATCAAGTGGGTGAAGTGTTTTAATAAGTCTATATAATTTACCATTATGAATCTTATAATTGGGATGAACTGATTCAGCATTCAGACATGCATTGAATATTTTAATGTACCATTCATCGTTAGTTACAAAAGTTGAATCAGTCTCGTTTGATGTAATGGCATCTATGGGTACAGCCCGGGATAAACTATCAGGTACAACATTATCAGTACCTTTACGGTGTTTGATTTCAAAGTTAAAAACAGACAAACGTACGCCCCAGCGAGCCAACCTTCCAGTAGGGTTATTTAGGTTCAAAAACCATTGGCGCCTGACTAAAGGTGTGTTCGAGATCGGTTTGCGCAATTAAATTTCTATAAGCATCAAATAGCTTTCTTTGGTGTTGGCCTTAACTTCTAGAATTAAGGTTGATTGTACTAATATTGTAACTTTAAGTTGTGTACTGTAGTGGTTGAAAAACCAAATCATTGTATCTATACTCACTTATATTCATTGATTCTGCTTATCATACCTATTTTCATTATACTTGAGACGTTTTGTTAGAATTGTGCTTAACTAATTTATTTTGCAACACCTACCCTACAAGTGGTGATTTATCATTATGGCATATTCAATTAAATTTCTTTCCCTACAAAAAGCGGAGTTACAATATGAAGTAGAACTTCGTGGTGGGTCAGGAGATTCTGTACAAGAGTTAAGAAAACAAATTGTTAAGTTATCTCAATTATTGCCACCAGAAGATATATTAGAATCACATTTAGGTCCTATTGATGATATAAAAGAAGTTAGAGACTCCCTTTTAAAATCTCAAAACAATTTGAGTAATCTTAAATCTAAATTCGATAAAAATATGTATAACCGAACTGAGACATTACTTCACCATATTTATCATCGAGTTAATAGAATTACTAATTCATCTGAAGTAAATGATTCATATAAAGTTTGTGTGGCTAGTCTAAATTCACAATTAAATGAGTTATCTTCCTTAAGACCACAAAGCTCTCAAGTCAAGTCTCTAAATTCAGGTACTGAAAACAATCCTGAAGTTTCTACTATTTCAGTATCAAATATAAAAATCAATATCAATATAAAAATATTAGGTTGAGCTCCTCTGTACTTCGGAAAACTCGTTATGCCGTCAGTCCCAGCTGCATTTGGAGTGGTTAATACCGTCCAATCCGCATTGGCCCCGCGTGGTGAGTGATCAATACTGTTAAATTTCTTTAGGTAATTTTATACTTCATGATTTTAGAAATTGTAATACACAAAACCGAGCGATATCATCGCTAGAACTGTGAACGTGCCTTTACCTCGCTACCATCCGTTGTTATTTAGCACATAGCCCGAGAAATGCTCGGTTCAGATTATACGCCCTGATCCAGATTGATTGATCATACCCACGTGGGTTGGGTCCGTACGTGTGAACGGATCGTCAGTCTCACCAGTCAGATAATATGCTGACTGATCACCTAATAACGTTGTACTAATACCAGGGCAAATTACTGATATGCTTACAAACCCCCGGTTTAACCTATGAAACAAAATATAATAATCGGCCTATTTTTATCACTCGAATGATTAATATTCCATGACTACTGGCATAGTGACATTCTAAATGTCACTATGCCATAAGTCTCGGAGTCTATTCCTGCTTATAATGCAAATATCGAACCATTTCTTGCTGTTTCGGGTCTGGGTATTGTGGTATTTTTGTTGTTTCGAATAGTCCATGATACGAGTGCATTAGCCCATGTTGGATTTCGAGAAGAGTTTAAATCAAACGAATTCTGTCGATACAGCTACAATGAAAAAAATAACTTGCTGTTTATGCTTTTACCGAGTTGGTTCCAGCGGAGGAACAACTGATAACAAGAAAAGCATATGGTATACCGGAACCTTTTTGGGTAATTTTTTTTAAATTATTATATTTGCCCAATTTTACATTCACAATGCTATACTGATAATTATTTGTATTTATATTGTTACTATGATATAATACGTTTTCTATACCTTATTACTCTGTAAAACTCTTCGATAAATAATAATAATAATTTGTATTGGAACTTTACACTTAATATTAAATATTAAAGGATGATTTATTTTCATTATAGATTTTATATCTATAATGAAAATAATTCATTTATTCATTCATTTTCTCCATTAGTCGGTTGAGAATCGAACCTATAACCTTAAGGACGTCTTGACCTTGAAAATGGCCTGCCGTTGGCCATGGAGGTTGTCAATCTTTATGTATTTATTTATAAACGAATCAAACTTCGTATTTGCAGCATAGTAATAATATATTATAGGTGAAATTCGGCATTGGCTCGTCGCCCGACATCGGATGCCAGAGTTGATGCAATCAATTCAACAAGCCATTATGTTAGATAACCAGCTAATGCCACTAATGCAGTGATACAAGATGTATTAAGCGAACGAACGTTATTTAAAACGTTTTAAATATATATTTGTAATGCATATAACATATGTATTTAATTATATTTCAGACAAATCTTACACGACGATTTGAGATATTGTTCAGAAAATTGAAATATAAAAAAATCATATATTGAAGATATTTTTATTTACATATTTTATGTAAATTTTTAGTTGAAACTTTTTTAAACTTCAAAACCAATGCGAGAATCAAACTTTCTATCAAAATATACGACGAGGGCGCTCTTCTACTGAAAAAAAAACTTATAAGACTAACAAGAGAACTTATATTGTACACGTAATGACTAAGTATACTGTATATTATAATCATGATCATGATATCATGAAGCACACATGACCTATCAAGGTAACTACAATATTTAAAACTCCCGTAGTTAATTTTGAACTCTGTCAGCAATAAGGCTTAAAATCAAGCGGATATATTTGACAGTTTTGTCTATCCCGAAAGACTGTTGACAGTACAGCAAGAATTTGAATTGGAAACAATATAGAAAACTCAATTCTCTAACTGAACATGAAATCACAAAATTGAAGATATCGTGATTTTTTTTAATGATATTGAAAACGATTTCAAGGATCAACATATTGAAATTTGACTTAAATAATATAAAATGTCGTTCAGACCTTTTCTATCCTTGTAATGGTAGTAGTAGTCATTTTATTTAAAGCAAAAATCTCAGCTCATGCAGCCTTATATTCGTAATATTAATATTTTGTTTTCAATAAATAGTTTATGTGTGACGATGAATTTCTTTTTAATCGGGTTTTGAGTGAATGGATTTCCACAGGTTTTTTGTTTTAAAGAAATGCAGAGAAGCACATAAGAAAGAGGCGACCCATTTGCTTGCCCACGTTAAATTCATGGAACAAGTTTCACGACTACAAACCATGTATCATATTATTTCATTAAATTACATATATTTCAAGATCATGACACTTTGTCTTGCAAAATAACATAACTCTTGCGACCCAAATGAAATACCCTTAGTATTTCATAATACAAATGCAATAACATAAAAATAACAAAAAAAACTCCTATCCCTACAAACATCACTCATTCGCCAGCATTACGCGTAGACCAGCCGTCGCGTTACTTCATTCAGCCATATTTTACATACGTCGATCTGCCCTTTATGGCCCAACCGTTTAATCACGTCACTAAATAAAATTGGGATCCACTTATCCCCTTTAGCTTCCTTAGATATTTCTTTAATTCAGGTATACTTCCAATACCTAAGCTATCAAATATATGTGAATTATAACTGCGCAAAAACTTTATACAAAACTAGTTTACCTGCAATCTTTTTCGTATCAGCTCCAGCTCGATTTCAGCGCAATCAATACTTCAGCGATGATACACTGAAAGCACAAATATAACAAAATTTATTTACTTATTCAAACTATATTGCTTACTGTACAAATGGCGGACTTAATGGCAATTCTCTATCAGTCAGCCGGAGATTTGTTGTAGAGATAATTTATGAGGTGGTGCGTAAAGATCGACAGAAAATTGAAAGATATAAAATCAGTTCCAACTAATTAGTCTAATATAATAATTTTAGACAAATATTAATGTCCAACTATAATATTCTATCCATAAACATCATAAATAAAAAAGATACATATTTAATAAATAGATACATATTCTTCATTAAAAATGCTTAAAAATCCATCTTTTTCCCTGTCATTCTGAGATGGGACTCGAACCCATGGCATTTCGCAATATGGACGGCTGCTCCAACTACTGAGCCGCCCAGAACCCAACAGGACTGATGAATCTTTCAAACACTTACTTTTTCACTACTACAGAACGTATTTTCATCAATGTTCAAACAACCGAATGAAATAAAGGGTCCAGGGTCAAAGTGGATTTTTTAAGCATGAAAAATGCTTTATATTTTATTTAGTAAAACATAATATTTTATATAGAAATGCTTTATATTTAATTAAGAATATTTTTCAGTATAGCATTGTGAATGGAAAATTGAATAAATTTAATAAATGTACCTGAAATAAATACATATTATATAAGTATACACATCTAACTAAACAATAGATTAACCAGATAAGGATGAGAAATTTAATAGATGTTTACGAACTAATAGTTTGAAGGAGGATTTATTAACAAACTAACGGTCAGTTGCAAAAATGTTCATTGAGGTTCAATAGCACCTTTAAGCTCTAGTAAATGTAAAATTTGTATCGGTAATGTTTTTAAACTAATGGTAATGTTAATGAACGTTTGTGCAAACATTTAATCAAATTCAAGAAGGAGGAGGTACTCAACTCGAGTGAATGTTTTTGTGTATGTTTGTTATGCGATTGCTCAATTATGAAACGATTTTCAAAATTTATTTTTTATTCGACAGCTTAATCAAAATTTTAAAATTTTATCAAAATTGAATGACTAGTTTTCTTTTTATAATAAAACAAAATATGCCTTTTTTCATCACCATTATAGTTTATTTCATCTGGGTAATCCTATAAGTGCTACCGAGAAACACTCTATAACCTTCATTATAAGTCCTCGGAAACCGGACAAGCTCTAAATTATATTATCAAGATACAAGATTTCATGACGTAATATTAAATTTATGGTAGCTTAAAACAAGCTATTAAAGTTTAAATATGACTCTTACTTCATAATTTTAATATAGCTGTAATAAATATTAATACTTTCTGATTATTCAAGAAATCTTTCACCAGTGGCTGTACTTGTTCACGAGAACTTGATAAGATTTAAAAAATATATACAGGTTAATTATAAGCAAAACTAGATTTCGCTAAGACTTGTTGTAGTTGAGTCGCTGGATCAAAATTATGAGTAAGTATTCTGTTGTCCCAAGGGCCTATTCTGTTTATCCTTAAACGATTTTTTTTTTGGAATCCCTCTTATAATTAAATAATATCCGTAAAATATATATTTGCATCAAAGGTAATGTCAGGTCGTATGTCCGTTGCGTCATAAATTTTTCAGAAAATACGTTTCCTTGGAGTACTTTAGCATTTCGAAAAAAAAACGTAATTCCGCTTTCAGAGAAATAAAATTTACAGGTGTCATATTGATTAGTTCGATACTACTCATACAAATTAACACAAAGAAGTATTTTTGGAATTTTACGGATACAAACATAGCGAATTTTTTTTTATGTATAATTTAAAACTTGTGAAAAAACACCATTAACAAAACCAAGAGCTTTAATAATAGTGGATAACAAGCAGGGTCAAACAGAACATTCAAACACACCATTGCAACCTGAAACTTCACCTAAATTATCACCATCACCAGCCTAATAATTTCCCGCTGGAGTTTAAGCCTTCCTTATAAATGGAATCAATTCAAATCGAATAGGGAGAATGGGCCATGACCCACTATGCGAATCCAGTGTAGTATTAACGACTGCAGTCAAGGTCAATGGAGCTTGAAACAATAAATTTTGGTCACCCATACTATGACCGGCCCTAACGAAAGTTGCTTAACATTCCTACGCAGATAGAGCGCCATCGAAGTTCTTCAAAAAATTTAATCATAGAAGATCCAATATCGGCAGCAGTTGAATTGAATGAAACCTTATTATTAACTCTTGAAGTACGGAATATCATAACTGAATATTGGGGCTAAGTGAATGAGAGTAACAGAGGTAACGACTGGGTAAAAAAATAAATTCTGTTTAGTCCATTAGTCAGATAATAGAAAAAATATAGATACGTATTTTTTCACTTCAATATAACAAGAAATAGCTTAGATAGCGGGCATTAAAATTGACTCGCTACATCAAAATTTTGTAGAAAATGTACAAAAGCGTCATCCCTATTAACCATGTGACTTGCGAAGGGTTTCTTAGGTGTCAGGTCTTAGTGGGCAGGCCTCCAAAGACTTACAGAGCTCAACAGGGTGATCAGACCCAATGCTTAACGTTCGAAGTGCAGAGATACTAAACCATTGAAATTTTGGTCTACTGCGTAATTAACCGCTTATCGTCACTGGACTAGTGGTAACGTTCGTTTTGTGTTACATGCTACCGATTTGATTTAAGTTAAAGTCCGATAATAAATACTCAAACAGGTGCGACCAAGCGTGATTATAGTATTCGACTAAGCAAGCCGGTTTCCAGATAATCGTAGTTAATTAGTCGTGACGTCAGAACTGTGCAGTGGAGTGTGACGTCATAGATAAATGACGCTGAACGGAGCTCGGTGCGTGGGCGTTACAATGAGACCGAGACGCACAAACAAGCGATATCACATTTATGTAATACTTCAATTTATTTACGCAATTTCAATTTGTATGGAATCTTTATCTTATCCTATATCAATGAGGTAATTCAGCATAGAGTAAAAAATATTATTGAATTCGAAGAGAAAATAAGACAAAATTGCAAAGTAGAAGAATAAAGCAGATTTAAACAAAACAAAAAATATACTATCAAAGGCAATAAATTGCGTGGTTTGATTTTTTTTTATTAATTAATTCAAAACCATTCGTCATATGGAAATAACATAATAACTCCCTGCCACTCTGAGAATGGACTCGAACCTACTACCTTTTGCAATCCGGGCGACTGCTCTAACCATTGAGCTACCCAGAACCTAGCTATCAACTTTTTACTTTTTCGCTGCTACATAGCGAATTTTTATCATAATTCAGGCAATATTAAACTTTCGATAAATATGAAAAATTGTTGTTATAACAATGCTATACTGAATAATATTGATTTTTTAACCATTTTCCATTAGGGAGATTTTTCAGTATAGCATTGTGAATGCAAAATTTTTCAATTATAATAATGAAATTTCTTAAATTAATTTTAATTTTAATGTTGTAATTGGAATGATGTTGCTGTAATTTTCTTTGTAAAGATTATTTTATAAATTGATAATTTAGACAGTCTTCTTCAGAAATATTATAATTTTTGACTATTGTTTATTAACACTTTTTTCCTACTTCTGTATGTTTGTTACGCTCTCATTCCTAAACCAAAGAGTCGATTTTATGTTCCTATTAAATGAAATCAATATATTTATAAGGTTACTGACTGTTTTCCTGTGATTTGCGCACGCAAATTTTATAGCTTATGTAAACCCCGTATGATGAAGCTTCTCGTAGGTGAAAGAATTTCAAAAATTAGTCCAGGAGTTTCTGAGCCTATTCGATGCAAATAAACAAACAATCAAATCTTTCTTCTTTATAATATTAGTATAGACTAGCCCTCCATCAGCGGTTTCACCCGCGTGGTCTAGTTTCCATATTTTTAAGCGCAATAGGGTTAGTTTTGACATTAACGTCAGTAAAAAAAAAATTTAAAAGCCATATATTATCTTGGCATGTAATAGACAAAATACCATTTGCTTGTAACAAAAAGAAATGTAAAGATGAATATTGGATAAAAGGTGGATAGATATTGGTAAGAAAGGAGTGAAAATTGAAATGACGGATGATTGTGAAACACGAAATAACATAATATATTGCGCTAATCTTAAATAAAACAAATGAGACAACGAACAATTATTATTTTATTATATTTACTTAATACACTTCAATAAAAAAGTATTTAATATTCGAATTACCTACCAATATTGTACGCTTTTTATGACAGATCACAGCTTACTTAGTACTTTTATATCATTATTTTAAATTAACCTATAAAAGAAATAAATATTGATTTGATTTCATTTGAATTACTTAATGACAATACCTGTTCCATGGTAATAAACAATACGAGTATGTTAAGTACAAATTATCTATGAAAAAAGATGTTTCGCCATTTTAAAATGCGATATCAAAAATACTCGTGGCTCAGCATCTTCAATAAGGGCTGTATTGAAAACGATACGGCTGGGTCAGCAACTATCGGAGTTGTGCGACTAAATCCAATTTGGGGGATCACTGTGACATAATAAAGCTGGGCCTCGTTTAATATTGTCTCACTTCTTACAAATAAAAGGAAATAACTGTGGAACATTATAATTGTTATGGAAAGTTGTAATTCCTTATATACTTCTACTACTATTAATACTTAACTTATTCTAAATAGGGGAAAATTAGTAAATTCGTCTTTTGCTACAATATTCTAGGTTTTGCGACTGCAATGGGGCAACAAAACTACAATCCAAACGAGTAGTGTTTGTTTATTGACTTGTCAAAACGAAGTCTGAAATGTGTGTTCTTATATAACGGTAATAAAATAGATTATTTTCCTATTGCTCATTCAACCACAGCAAAAGAAGAGTAGATATTCAGTTCTGGATAAAATTAAGTATAAAGAACATAAGTGGGTAATATGAATACGATATCAAAGACACTGGAACGCACATATGTTAGCTGATTACTTCTGGAACATTCAGAGTAGTGCTCCTGAATCAACTCATAAAAGAAAATTTAACTGACTGTAATTGATGACAATAAAATTTATATATTATTTTTTTACTAAAAATTTTATTATTACATATTCGATTCAATCGAAACCTGGGCAGTACTGCAGTCCCTCCAGCGATGCCAAATCGACTACAGGTACGTCGAAGTGTTGAAGCGTTTGTATAGCAACGCCACAATGTCGATTCGCTACCAGGAAGAGAGCACGAAACCAATCCAATTGCGCAGAGGCGTGAGACAGGGAGATGTCATTTCTCCGAAACTGTTCACGAATGCATTGGAGGACGTGTTCAAGCTCTTGGAATGGGACGAATACGGCATCAACATCAATGGCGAATACATCACTCACCTTCGTTTCGCCGATGATATAGTCATCTTGGCAAGATCGATGGAGCACATCAGTACAATGCTCAGCGACCTGAGTATCGTTTCCAAACAGGTGGGTCTTAAAATGAACATGAACAAGACGAAAATCATGTCGAATGTCCATGTTGCACCCGTACCGGTGGTCATTGGAACTGATACTCTCGAAGTTGTCGATCACTACGTGTACCTAGGACAGACAATCCAGTTAGGTAGATCCAATTTCGACAAAGAGGTCGCTCGAAGAATCCAACTCTGCTGGGCAGCGTTCGGGAAGCTACGCGATATCTTCACGTCCAAATTATCACAGTGCCTAAAGACGAAGGTGTATACCCAGTGTGTGTTGCCAGTGATGACCTATGGCACTGAAACGTGGTCCTTAACTGCTGGCCTCTTAGAGAAGCTCAGAGTCGCTCAGCGAGGCATGGAGAGAGCTATGTTAGGGGTTTCTTTGCGCGATAGGATCCGAAACGTGGATATTCGCCAAAGAACTAGAGTGACCGACATAGCTCGCAAAGTTTGTAAGCTGAAGTGGCAGTGGGCAGGCCACATCGCTCGACGAACCGATAACCGATGGGGACGAAAGGTTCTCGAGTGGAGACCACGAACCGGAAGACGCAGCGTGGGTCGACCCCCGACTAGATGGACGGACGACATCGTCCGAGTCGCAGGCGGCCACTGGATGCAGCTGGCGCAATGTCGTCCGTCGTGGCGTTCAAAGGGGGAGGCCTATGTTCAGCAGTGGACGTCTTCCGGCTGATGATGATATTTCGGAAACTAGAACTGCCAGAAAAAAACGGCTTCTCATCATGCATAAAATCCCATGCAACAGAACCTGTGATCACCAGTGTAGTAAAAACACTTCACTACGCGTTGTAGCAACCGCAGAATAACCACATAGCGAAATTCTAAACGAAGTAAAGCCAGAACGCATTCTGAGCATTAATTAGTTTAACTATCTGTTTCGATTTACAATAGCAATTCGCTTGGTATTTCGCCGGTCAGTGTCGCGGCACCCTCGCTTTGCTCGCTCGGCTCGACAAAAACATACATCACTGTTATGCAAGCAGTGGGTACTTTAAACACTTGGCAGATACAGCTGGGACCAATGACTTAAAATGTTTAATAATTTTTGGTCACACATCCCAAGATCGGCCTTTGCGAAACTTACTTAACTTTCACATCGTATATCGAACGCGCTAACCACTAAGCCATCAAGCTTCTCACGACCCAAAATAGTGAGAGGTGATCAACCTCACGTTAAATAATTTGTTAAAACCACACGTTAAAAAAAAAAAGTGTATCACCATTAATATTTTAAAATCGCGCATTGGTTTTCATGTCAAATTAATTTATTACTTCAAACAGTGACAAGTTACTACTAGTTTAAGAAATCAGATTCAAAGTAATGACGAAATCGATTCATACAAAACCTCATGCCTGTATTACTTCGAAATCATTCCATATTTTGCTTACAAATACATAAAAATTCGAATACAGTTTGAACGCAGCATGGAGTAAACGGGGTGAGTCCCGAACAATCGCGAAACGCCCGCCCGCGGAGTCGACTCACTGCTCCGGATTTGGGATGTCTATTATTGACCGTATTTTACAGGAGACAGTCGTAGTCGTGATTTCTACAAATCGATTTTAGTACCGATTTGGTATCAAGTAAATATCTCTAATAAAAAATTATTAGCAAAATGTGAAAGCCTATTTAGTTAAAATTAAGGTAATCAACTCGAGCTTGCTTAAAATCAACGGATATTAATATTACTGTTAAAATAAAATATCGTGCTCATTTCCATATTGATTTTGTAGGAAAACCTCAGGAAACGATTTCAATAAAAGAAATAATGAAAATCAATTAACTCTGGGTCACCAAGAACGCGATATCGATACTGATATATTTTTTTGTCATTATTAAGAGTTATTTGGCGTGTATTATGGTGTGTCGTATGAATGATGTATTGTGCCGCGTTTGGCTTTGTAGTAGAGGTTAATTGTGTGTTCGAAGCAGAGTTGTAACAATATAAAAATATATCGATACTAGTAATAATATTTATTTATTTCAAATATCTGTGTTGACATTATAACTAGATTACTCAGTAACGTGATAGGTACTATTATTGTCTTGGAAATTAGTACGATTTTAAATAGTCCCATTGAAACTCTACTATTGAAATAGTAAAAAATGAAAGTCATCTTAATGACGGTTCATGTTTATGAAACTTTTATTAAAGTCGGACGACTTCAATGGAAGTTTCATGAACATTTAAAGATGAACATTATTTTTGACGATTTTAATAAAAAAAGCTTACGAAAATTTGATACAAATACACGATCAGAAGGAAATGAAAATTTTCCTCGATAATACATAAATATGTAAGTCAACCGGTTTCTTGATAGTGTCCTTCTTAATTCATACGTTGTTTTTTTAATGAATGATTTAATCAACTTTTTATCCTCGAAATATTGTTTCACAACAAAGAGATCTGATTCAATTAACTGATCAGCGAAGATTGTTCTCTGGGTGTTTCGGCGAGGGGTCGAGAAGAAGAAAAAAGATTAGGCAGCACGTTCAGTCAATTAGAACCGCAGACCAAAGTGGATTCTGTAGATAAGTCATGTGAGTTCTTAGTAATTATATCAACGCTCTAATCTTAATCGTAATGCACACAACCTGTATAATTTAAGTCCTTGAACTTATTTGTAAGGAGCATCTATATTTTAATTACATAGTAGCTGTTAAAAATAATAGTCTATGCCACCCGCGTTTCAGTTCAGTTTCAGCTTTCCGTATATGAAAGAATATTCAAAATCCATCAAGAAGTTTCGGAGCCTATTCAATACAAATAATCAAATCTTTCTTCTTAATGATACTAGTATTGATATCTCAAAATGTCAGAATGCTTAAAATATAAAGCCTAGTAGGATATTTCTTTATTGTTAAAGCTATCCAGTGGCTGTCTCATTACGAGATCGTTACGTACTCGTCACGTGCCCGTCTCGTCTCCTATTTCGCACTCCGCTGCTTTTTGCACCAGTCGCCTGCCGAGGTAATGATAAATTTTCTTGGTTAGGCGTCACGGATTGAATTCTAGGGTCCAATTAAAAGAAGACTGCGATGGACACATAAAGAACTATCGTGTTGATTGTTTTTATTAAATTATTGAATTTACATTTATTTAAACACAAAATTAAATAGGTTTAAGGGAAAGTATCCCCTAACAATATATAGTAAACAAAGTCAGACAGACGTCTGTCCCTATGTATGATTCGATCTTTCAAATTACGTAACGGATTTTGATTCGTTTTTTTTTTGGATAGAGTGAGTAAGAGTGTTTTTTTTTTATGTAATACGGGATCATGCCGGCGAAGCCGCTGGTGAGAAGCTAATATAAAAACTGCGAGTAAATATAGTTTTTTTTAATACACTATAATTGAAATTGCATTTATTTGTAATTGTTATATTTGAAACAAAACAAATTTATAACAACATAATTAGGAGAAAATCAATTTTAATCAATCAATAAGTCATAGGAAACGGTATGACATTACGATCGCAATAGAAATACATGAATCTAAATTTAAATACATTACGGTAAAACTGCATACTTATATTTTTATAAATATTCTCTATAACAAGGGAAACAGCAGAAAAAAATGTGAACTTTTCATGATGTTTTTTTCAACTCCTTGTAAAAAATCAGTTAACGATATTTGGTAAAAGTTAATCGTATATTTAATGACAAGTTTTAATTTATCTATCAGACGCTGACTTATGACAAGAAGAAACGCTTTTAACTTATACTTTGAAACGGCAACTTAAGACGTTTTATATCAATTTACGAGAACAATGTCACATTCCCCTGGCCCTGCGTATTTCGTGATAAGTGGCGCCGAAATGAGTAATATGAAGTGTTCACTGCGTACCTAGATTTACATTTTATTTATTACTAGCTTTCTTCCAGCGGCTTCTCCCTCCTGGTCTTATGTTATACATACAAACCTTCCTCTTTAAATACCCAGTGTATTGATGCAAATCGCATTGAAATCCGTAATTTAGTTTAAAAGTATATAAAATATATGAGAAGATTGAGTCTTTGAAGCATTGCCTTAATACACATCATGTTGTGTCCATTTCATAAAACGGTCATATTTCATTTTAGAGAACAATAACTGTTATTTATATTTATGATATTGTCTAGCTAGATTAATGACCGGTTGGCGTTTAACGATAATAAAGAATGTCCAATAACATGTAATACGACCATTTAATGAAGTAATCAATCCCAAGATCTGGCCATGACATTTTTGATGACGGTTTAAACCAATTTCACTTAGCGTAGCATTGCAGGATAGGGATTATCACATGTGCACTGGCACATTCTACTAGTTTTAAAGCAATAATCGCATATCAATGGAATCCCAACTACTTGCATTTTGCCATATCTACCTAAAATCCAATATAATCGGAGCAATGTTTTTCTCACAAATCAATGGTGATAGATTTGTTTATAATTTTGTGATCTAGTAACAAGAATTTTGTCATGAAGGGTTTTAGTTATAGCGCTTTTGACATTCCATAATTACGCTCACTGACGAATCAGCCTACTGGCTACAATATAGTGAAAATTTAAGAATTATCGTATTAATAACGATGCGCTTTACATTAATAAAATAATAATCGTCATTTTCTTATTGTATCCGGCCGTGCTATGTCAAGCAAGCGCTCGTAATGCAAATTATCGCGCCTAATCTGAAATGGAACTTACATGTTTCTCTTGGATTCATCTTGTCATTCGGGTTACGTTATTTTATTAAAAGTTTCATATCCACCTCTTAGTTCCGTCATAGGTCCCTGAATATTGCCACAAAACAATATCCCAAGACAAATGATGATGAGATGGGTGATTAAAAATATAGTATCTCGAGCTCTTCCGTATTTCAGAAAGCACGTTAAAACATTATTACCGACTGTATCTGCAGTCGTTAACAAGAACAAATCCACATGGGCCCGCGCAATGGGCCATGGGCCATTCTCCATTTTAGATTTGAGTAAACTTCATCTATAGGAAAAGCATAAGTCCTCAATAGTTTTACATAATGAGCTGGTAAAGATGGGTGTCTGGTCAAAAGTCGGTGCGCAAACACGATAAACGAATTAATAGCTTGTAAAATGTGACAAATATTTGAGACGTATAAAATATCTTGACACTAGCTGACGTGCGAGCCTCTCGTCAAACTAAACGGTAAATAAGTTTAAAAATTCAAAGCCCCTACTCAATTATCTGATTGGTTCAGTTTTATCCCAAAGTCCGCGCCGGGGTTGTTTGCACCAAACAAACTGGAGTCCTCACATATATTGGCAACATAAAAATCCTTTTTGGGATAATTTAATAACGGGTGATCCTATTATGACCTTTTTTCGCATAGGGTATAACTTATCAATATATGGATGTTCTTATTCAAAGTCAAGTCTGCTCCCGTAAGCATACCGCATAATTTCATTTAAAATTATTCATTTATTAATTTATTGTTACAAGCTTATCACTAATAATACAGGTAACTTTAATACAACAGCGTAGCCACATTACAATTAAAATTGCTTAACAAAAAAGACCGTGGGTGACGGCGCTTGTCCACTATGCCATCGAGTTACTTTAATATGTGATACTGATGAATTTCATAAAATTGTAGAATAAAAATTATCAATTTTTATTCTACAATTTTACAATGTGATACTGATGAATTTCATAAAATTGTAGAATAAAAATTGATAAAGCATGATATAAATGACCCGAGTTCGGTCAACCTCAATGCTTCGTTTCAATTAATCATATTACTAAACGTGTTTTAGTAGCCTTCAGCTTCTGTATATCTAAATTTATTTTATGTCACTGCGTACGTTAATCTATAGACAGATGATGGATGAATGTGCCACACATAAGAAAATTTCCTGTCCCCGATGTTAGAAGGATTATGATTCTGGGTACAGTCTGTCTATTTGATACATTTGTCTCTATAGACCTTTGCCTCTTCAATTGCTTAGATGATGAGCAAAATATTAATGTTACAGTGAAATTTACCCATAAATTGAAGGTCATAAGTAGTATTCTTTCTTCATAAATTAACATTTAATTATTCATAAATACATGGATAGAGCAGTGTTAGTATATACTCAATAAATATATTAAATCCTAATGGCTGATTTTCAAGTATATTTTAGAGGAGTCTCTCAGACACCTTTAGTCATAGATAAAGAGAAATTCGGGTTATACATCTACGCTAATAAAGGCAACTAAAATTTTAGAACTCTAAATTATGATCCACCGTTGTAAGTTAGCATCTTCACACCTTGCTTATTGTAAAAAAAAACGTTGAATATAACACTGTCACAGCATTAAAAGTTCAATGAAAGAGACCTTTATTATATTTTGAAGTAGCTTTTATTTGCTTCAACCTCTAAAACTGTGTTCAATGTTATTTAATAATAGCGCTCCACCAATATAATATAGCTAATAAATTAATAAAACAATCTTAATAACGCCGCACAGAATAATAGATAAACAGTGTTATTTCATAACCATGAGTTATTTCATAAGCAATTAAAATTCTGAATAAAAAACACCCAAAAAGAGCTTGATAAGGTTGCTAGCATAATGAAGAACAAGTAATTCATACGTCATACTGCATATTTCTTTCACTTTCTAAATGAAAAATATATGAAACTTACTTAATCCATGGTGAAACATTAATATTAATGATAAAGGTACTATTTGAAACATGAGTATAAATTGAGACACAGCCTCTCTTATTAATTAAATAGAAAAACAAGGAAATAACTAAAGTACAGAATCTCAAACACTAACACTAGATACTTAAAACAAATATTCTGAAAATCAAATATTTAACGTTAATTAGTCTATTACAGCCATTAGTATTTCGTTATTAACAACGCAGCTTAACATATGTCACTTATACAGTAACAAGCCTAGCTTTGAAATTAAATAATCAAATTAAATTTAATAAAATAGAAGATACATAAAGTAACACAACCACATTTTCTTTAGCAACAAACCATTTGCAATGGACAGAGTCCGTATTGCGTACCCTAAGGCACCCTTTCTTCTGTGAACAAAGCTTTGATCTACAGTCTCCTTTGTTCCAATGTACCTTTCTTTTAGTCACATAGCATTTTTATTTACGTATTCCGAAGCCGCTTCAACTATGAATAGAATCTTTTTCTATGTGTAATATGCGAAAAAGTGTCAAATTTAATTATACGGAAATTATCTTGTTATATACGTTCATGGTTTTTAACATTAACAGTATAATAAGTTCATGGTCCGTTACGAGCGTGTGGATGCTATGGACGTTTACCTATATACTACGTAATGAAACAGTCGATTATTTGCGTTATTAACTCATTGAACTACAGTTAATACCCCTATTTTAATTTTATTTTTGACGCTGGGAAATGCATTACTGCATACCCCGGGTCGGGATTATGTGGGGACCCCCCTGCGGACCCACCCCAGAATGGGGCTAGTCAAGGAGTAGGGATGTACCTACTAAACCCAGCGATGTCCCTCGCATGGAAGGCAACGATTACAACGATTATTAAGTAATATTAAAACGATGTAAATTAATTGATTGCCCGCATTCCCACGTGAAAGAAGCATATGTGATATAAAATAAATTCTACTAACTAGTACTGAGTATCTCATGTAAAATATGGTTTCCTACTAACAAATTAGTAGGTTAATAAGTCAAATAGTATGTAAAATTATTTAACTAAACGCTGAATGAGAGTATTCTATTATTCAACGACGACAGTTTTCACACCCACTTCCTTTCCTTCCAACGCTATTAGTTTTATATAAATACATTAGGTACTATATCATTAATGTACCTATATTAAAGCTTATTTGCATTTAATGAAAAGTCTACATGGAGCTACTTTCTCAAAAGAAAAGGTAGAACAAGTAATATTAGGGATACTCCTTATGTCGCTGGCAGTCTATTTCGATTACCACTCATCATCATCAGCCCTTTTACGTCCCCACTGCAGGGGCTCAGGCTTTCCTTATGGATGGTAAAGGAGGATGAGCCATGATACAAAAAATTCATCAAATATAATAATTATTACTTATCTAACCTTTGATACTGATGATCAAATATAATCTAAAACCTTTATTTCTGATGACTCAGAATAGGTACCGTTGCCACAAATTTATTGGTTTCTCAAATAAATATATCAAGAGCACAGAACTCATAAAATAGAACTCTAAAGTTTACACCTTTTTTCATTTGAACTATACCGTATATAAAAAATAAAGAATGATAAAAAGTTTTCTTTCAAGAATGTTCTTACAAAAGTTACATTGTTTATTGAAAACCACCTAGACGTCTGGCTATTGCAAATCAAATTTCAAACACAATCAACAAAAACTATTCAAAATCCAGTCCCACGAAGGTCATCTTTGTCAAAACGCTGGTTTACAACTATATGAATCACCCTTTAGCTTATTGTGAATGGGCATAGAGTAGGTATATTTTACCAGAGCTTGCAGTTAAAACGTGCATATAAGAAACTATTCATTTTATCGTTTTTTCAACTTTGAACTTAAGAATCGAAGCAATCTAACCTACTCCAAGTTTTTTAAAGAGTATGCAATTGAATAGTATTATAAGGCTGTATAATGATCATTTAAAGGATGTTGTATTCGATTCAAATTCAAATTAAAATTATACATGAAAAACAAATATAAGAAAGGAGTATATATGGCTCATAAGCAAAAAAAAATAAATCCATTGATAGCTTATACACAGCTTGTTATACATTTGTATTTTTAATAAATACTGGTAAAACAATCACTAATACCTGTAGCATCTCAAAGAGGGTCAATCATATGGAATCTACTTCAACAGGTTATAAAGATTATATTTCACTGAACCTCATTCTTTGACGAAACTAAGCTGCGATCAATGACAAGTTGAAGCTATTTAAACAGAATGGCATTTCTGAAAAGGTTTAAAGAATTTTTAAAATTGTGTTATAAATAAAATTTTCATAATAATAACAATAAGATAAGATTAATCTTCATATTAAAATTATTTTATAATACAACGTACTGCAACTACAACTAATGTGTGTCGGATTTATTTTATGTTAATACCTAACTAGGTTTTACTTGTATCGTAGATATCTAATAATTAAGGGTGTATATAGGGTCGCCTAATTTTTTGTACTCCTAATTGGCTTTGGCACGTAAACGGTCAGCCTAATTTTTTTTTCGCTCAATTTTAATATTCCTAGTGGTGTTCAATCTAATATAATTTCGCGTAACTTTTTATCGCCATATTGTAACTTACCAAATGTGACATTAGGCGGAACAATCTGTATCCATACTCCTCGCAATTACTAAATAGTAATGCGCACAAAATTAAAACGCACGAAAGTATAAAAAGCATTAACGTTTTTATCAGGCAAAATTACTTGGGCAAGCATGCAGCATGCAGGCAAGCAAGCAGCATGCAGGCAAGCATGCAGCACGCAAGCAAGCATGCAGCACGCATGGCTTCTGTCACAGCTCCGGCGCTGCGGGGCTCCAGTGGTCCCACGCGAGCTTATCGTCGCAGATGGTTTCCGCCCACCACCTGCTCCTCAGCTCGCGGGCCACCTCGCCCCTCCGCGCCTACGCGGGCTTAAATTACACTCTAGGAGTCGGACAAATAAGACTACGTCATGTCGGTTTTACGGCGGTGTCGGTTTTGCTGCGATTTGTTTCTCAAGCCAATTGTTTTTTTTTGCACATTTAAGATTAGAAATGCTAAAATGAGAGCTTTTAGTATTTAAGCGAAATGAAGATATGCCAATATATTTTAGTGGATTTCATATAAGGAATTCTAAAATTAGGGCTTTTAATTCTGAGATCAAGCTATGAAAGTGCCGAAACAACTGTTAGGCTAAACAATAATTGTACGTTATAAGTTTAGGCCAATACAGTTCGGCCATGTTAAATTAGGACTTATGTTTTTACGCGAAGCAAAGGGCACCCAATAATTAATCAAAATTAATAATTAATCAAATTTCTATTTGTGCTTATTTTACAATAAAATACAATAACAATACATGATAGATGTAATATCGAAACCAAAAATATTTACTGTACTATGTATATATTTAATAATTACCTTGGCATCAACGAAATCATAACAATTTTTTTTTTCAGTGTCATCGTAAGATCTGATGGTTCTAACCAATTATGTATGATTTTTTAGGAACGATTTTATTTACGACTATTGACAAGAAAATTACAATTTATACAATGAAATTCTATTTTTGGTATTCTTCAAAAATCTCGAGCATTCTTCTGGGCTACTGATTAACGATTCATGTTCATAAGAAGCGTCGATATCTGTGAAAACACCACATGTTATACAACCCATGTCGATTTTATTTAAAAGCCTGACTTCAGCAATTTTTCTTGCCGGTTATTGTTCATCTCCAGTTTTGCGTTGGCTTGGTTCGTTAAAGCGCTGGTATGAAGCACATTTCGCAGGTTCTTGTTGTTTAGTGCATTCCTTCATTGCATGACCAATGTCGCCGCAGTGTCCACAACTATATTCGGTTTCTCTACAATACTTTTCTGAGTGACCATATTGTTGACATTTATAACATCTTGTTACAAATATATAATCTTTTACAGTACAAGAAGTCCAATGTTAATGAAAACCCTTTCCTGGTGAATAAATATTTTTTCTTAGATCCGGCGTTACTTTTAGTATGAAGTTATAGTAGTCATCCTCTCGTCCTGATTTATGGCTTAGTTTGATAGAACTCATAAACTTTTCTCTTTCGAAGTATTGGTGTTTAACCGATATATTTTGTTCATAGAAACGGTCGAATACTCTTTGTCACAGGTATTGTTCGGGACTCCTAGTAATATTATTTTAAGCTTAAGTTTGACGGTGTCCTCAAGTTTTAACCCAGATGTTTTAAGCTGCTATGATTGTTTTAACTTCTCAGGGTTTCCTTCAGTATTGATAACAATACCTCCGCCTTTAATCTTCCTCATACCACGTATATAAAGTCTCATTTCATCAAGCTTTATAACGGTCTGAATAAGTTTTTTGTTTCTTCACTCTACTTATCCTTGATTACTGGATAAACAGCAATGCTACTGGTGCTGGAAAGTTGGATAAAATAGCTTTATTTTGTCTAACAGTGTCAGCAAAAGTCATACTTGTTGGTTTAGCCTGAGATGTTTTCTTTATGCATTATTTTAAGTCATATAGCTGGTCTTCGATTTGAACAGAGGTCTCGTTTCGCTCAGTCAAGGTCATCATTATTCTTTGAGCATATATATATTTTTGTTTCAAGGTATTATTCCCTGAGACACGCCGCGAAGGACATTCATGCTGATATTGCTTATTTTCAGCTTTTATATATACATATCATGTAGTATTTATGGTGTCGATATGGTTTCGATTATTTTTCGATTTTCTTTGAGGTGGACTTCAGGTGGTCATGGTACTTCGATGTAAAAAATTTATTATTATTGTCACCGGTTTTATTTTTATAAAATAACACCAATTATGAACAATAATATTTTGTCGACATGACTTACATTCACTAACACAGATTTATGCGGAAGCAATTTTGAAACACTTAAGGGTTTATCGTTATTGAAATAAATTTAATTGCAGATGGCACGTCCATCTACAACCGAGAATCGCTCCCCACTGTATCTTGTTAATGAAAAATGCTTAAACCCTGGCACTCTGAGATGGAACTCGAATTCATGACCTTTCGCAATCTGAGCGGCTGCAGTCACAGGGACAAAGTGAAAAACTCTTTTTTGTATATGAAACTTCTAATTATAAAAATTCTACAGTATAAAAGTATAGGTACATTATCAGTAAATGGGAGAGGATGTTTTGTAAAAACATAAAGGAATAGACGGCTCTAAATAAAAACATAAGCGCCTTGAAAAATGTCAGATGTTTTAAAGAATTTTTCCAGCACGACAGTCGACCCGCGGCTATTAAAAATAAACGCGCCAATAGAGAAAAAAGCAAATACTCGAAGAGGGATTTTCTCACGATTTTACTTATTGAATCTTTTTTTTAATAAATTTCCCTCTTCCTCATTATATGCTGAAAATCAAGACGACCAAAAAATTTGAAAAATATAAGTTTACTTTTGATTTAGAGGAAGTTATATATTCCACGGCGACGAATGTATTTTTTATGTTCACGGATTTTTCTATCAATTATTGAATGATTTTTAAAATTATTTTTTGGTCGACAGCTTCATGGACAGAGATGATCTCATTTAAAATTTTTCGAAATGAAATCAGTAGTTACCTTTTTATAACAAAACAAAATATGCTTTTCGTGCGAAAAATTATAGCTTGTGGTCCCCGCCTACTATGTAGGTTCCAGTAGTTGAAGCTTTATTTTTTATAATTTGATTTATAATTGGAATTTGATAGATAATTGGAAAAATATATGTAAAGCAAATAAACAAAATCTCCTTTCATAAGACTTTCACTATGTTGACATATTTTCATATAGATATCTATGTAACTACTATATAATCAAAGATAGATCTTTAATATATAATTATCAATATCACTAAAAGCACGAAACAATTCAACGAGTTTTATCAATAAGCAAGAAAAAAGTTGGTAAAAAATTATCTAAACAGGCAAGGCTGGTTTTGCATCACATGTATTTTTTTATTTACATGTTATCCAAAACATAAACTTTGAATTGAATAAAAAACAGGTGAGGGCAACATTTCGCATATACCGTATACCTAACTATAACCTCAAAAGTGCTGTTTTCTCAAAACGTACCATTTTTTTAATACTCCTAATAATTTAAGGGGACGACATAAAACCTCTTTCATATTTACCAGCTAATAACTTGATATATACATACAGATAATATCGACATGATATTCTATTACATAGAACTTCTTTTAAAATGGTTTAATATTAGTTATAACAACATACTGCTTAATCCTTTCTACATCTATATATAATAAAGCCTGGGGAGTAAGCGTCTTAGTTACTTGATCACGGCTTCCCGGGTCTCATCCCTAAGGGAGGGTACACCGTAGGGGTTTTTGTGGCTAGGTCTCCGAAAATCCTCTGCTTGGTTAGCCACGGGGTGGGTTTACGAAGGAGAGGCCCAGACACCTCCTTTTGCTTGCCAGGCGGCAGGGCAGGAAATGCATTAGGCACTATGCATTTTTTCGACTTAAAAATATGTAAAACAAAGACTCATATTGAACATAAGAAATGAACAAATTTTACATATTAAATATAGAGAAATTTAAATTTAGTCGCAAACACACATAATAAATCCAGGTGGTGGTAAAAATCCGAACTAGAATTCGAATTGACCAAACTCACTTCGAATCCACTATACTTTTTAATTGAAGTTCTGCAAGCGACAGATAGGGATATAAACGTTTTTTGGTTGGTGTTTTAGCACAATGGCTATAAAAAGGGTGAGTGTAATCAGACGGGACTAATCTCAAACGATTTTGCAAATGTTTAGTCATACACTTATGGAATATATATTTATTATTATTCGTAATTTTAAGTTCCACATGAAACTGTAGTCACTGCGACCTTAGAGATCTATTATGACACGCCGCCAGAACTATAGTAACTCTTTCAGCCTGGTAACCTTCAAAAACTCTATGATATTCCTAGCCTGTATAGTCTTCATCTTATGTACTGGTTATGTATCAAATATATGCTTCGATTGGAGATTAGTGATCCACATTCATACAGGACATGTTTTGATGTTTCACGCCCCTATTTGCAATATGTGCAAATGTCAGTGTCACTTAATTTTATTTGATATTGGTGTCTATTTAATTTGAAATTTGCATTAAACATATAACCAAGAATCCTAGTACTTCTAAGACTTTCTTGAGCGGAATATACATGTATAAAATAAATGCGCCTGCTGATTAGTTATGCGACACAAGTTTCTGCTTCAATCGATTTCGAGCTCCAGTGTCTCATAATATTAAGATACAAAATGTATTAATAATGTTAACACTCACATGTATAGCTTTTTGTTTTGAGAGATTAATCTATTATTATTATTATAAAAAAAAATTCACGTCCAGCTGAACGCAGTATATAGCTTAATGGAATAAAAACTCTCTGACAGTGCTGAGCTTGACGTCATATTCCACTTACTTACGTACTTACTGCTTTCACTCAGCGCCCCAGAGTAGGTCCTGGCCTCCAAAATCAGAGCAGACCATCGCTGACTGTTCTGTGCAACCTCGTGCCAACTGTCGACTTGAAGCTCACTCTGATCTAACATCACTCGGTCTCGCCAGCGATATTTATGTCGAATTATGCTGTCTTAGCTCTCCGATATTCCCCCATCCATTCGATATGTCCGAACTTTCGGAGGCATTGGGCTTTAATTTCCCCAATTATTTTTGCCTCGGAGACAAGGTCTTCCATTTTGAAATTTACTGGTCTCAGGATTTTTTGGAAGATTTTCCTCTCGGCCGACGACAGTTTGTCTTCCTTCTTTAAGATTAATGTCCACGTCTTGCATCCGTATGTTATCAATCTTATCAGGTCATTTTCCAAGCTTTTTTTATTTAAGAATATGCTGCGGAATAGTTCCTCTGGGATACTTTTCTGACACGCACGGTATAAGCAGATACGAACGGTCCTTAACTATTTTTCTTATAACATAACATTTTATGCTTGATCGAGCGTCAAATGTGACATTTTCACATGGCTTCTTCAAAAGAATATTATATTCGTGAGAGGATTATGCGAACGAATTGTTTCTTAGATTTCAGAAACAGAATTCTTATTTCATGTAGAGTTCGGAAAAATAACCTTTTTATTTATCAGTTAAATTTTTATTTAGCATATTCTAGTAATAATATTTATGTTTAAAGTATTAAATACAGCCTACAGAATTATACAATACTCATAAAAATTGACCGAAAAAAATTGTTGACCGGTAAATTCAAAGCAATTGTTGACTGTAATTTGTGGTTGGAAGATGAGAAATTTATTTCCTGTGTATCCAACGATTATAGAAGCTATGCCATTTTAACGACCTCATCGTTTCATTATAAATTTATCTTACAAAACAATAAAAGGAAATTTAAATAAGATACTGGTAGCAATCCTGTTGCACAGACTTATCAAACCTCGTTTTTAATTATGAAAATAACTAAGATAATCGAATAAAACATATTATATACTTATTATACAGGAGTATACTTAATTCTCTTTGATAACACGTGAGTCAGAAATAAATACCATACAAAACCAAAATTTTGCCTTCTTTTGGCTAGTTGATGTACTCGAGTGGTACAAAAGAATCGGCAACATTGTATATCGAATTAATTCTGTAAACAGTCTTAAGGAATTCAAAAAATATTACTTTGTACACACAGTGTTTTCGGTATAGCCGCTCTTGATCTCCCACAAATCCTTGTCAGCTACAAGGACCCGCAAGATGGTACACCGGAGTGATCTGCTTTCAATTTGGCATTTGAACGATATTCAGAAACTTCAAGCTACAATTATTTGACATGTGATAATGATTTCTATCGCTTTAAGACATTGAATTAACGATATCTTTAATTTGACGTTAATTGGAATTGTCTTCGAGGGGCCTTTTTTTTTTTGACGTTGATAAATGCGTTACGCATACCCGCTTCACCCTGCGCGGGCTCCACGGGTGATGTGGGACTCCTCCTGTGGCCCCACCCCCGAAGGGGCTAGACAAGAAACAGAAGTTTACCCACTAAAACTCAGCGATGTCCCTCTCATGGTGGGCGATGCGCGGGATCGGCCCAAGTTTTACATTTTATAATGTTTCTTAAAATAATTCAAAGCATCGTTCCAAAAACGATTGCGACTTTTAAAGTTACATAACTATAAAACGCTTTCAAATTTATAGATAATAGATAAGTGGTCCACAATTTCTTTTAGCTGGTTCATGCTGTTGAAGCGGCTGCTACGGCCACCTAGTCAACGGTCGTGATGTTGCAAAGTATCGATCTTGACGGAGCTATCATAGTTCAGATGAGGCAACAAAATAATAAGTTGTTGATGTGACTTCACAATTTCTCCCCATCTTAATCTATTGGCTGATATCGTCATGCATTTATTTAGAGTATCCCAACTGCTAATTTAATTTAATCAGTCTATCGCATTAGTCATTTGCCACCTATGTGATATACTCATCACCTTTTCTTTCCACTCTTTCTTGGCCCAGCAAATGCTCTATAAAGTCATTGTTTTGCCTCGAGGCGTATATAAAGTAATTAATGTATATCTTTTTGTGATTTAAATGTGCTTTACTATTCGTGTTTATTTTTTTTTAATAAAATTCAAAAGCATGTGTTGGTACGACGTTAAAAATCGAACTACAACTTTTTTCTTCTACAGAAAACACATATTTTTATAGTGCCTCAATTTCTCGATGATGATATCGTTTACCAATTAACATATTAAATACCTTATCTTAAAGCCTAACTTACCCGTATACCAAAGAAACAGCTATGTACATGTTTTAGTACGCAATACTAAAAATGAATATAATAATACTATTCCGTTCCATTTTAATTGCCTCTTACCGATCGTGGGTTGTATAATTTCGACGTAATCTTAATGTTTGTGACTTCCGGTGTTCCCCTCGCTAGTGACCTGTACGATAATGGTTGCACAGCGGTCAGGTCTAGTGTTGTCAGCTGTCCCAGTTTTTGTGGGACACATTTTGTCCGTACCTGAAGTCCGTAAATTCTTATAAACTTTAGCGATAGTACTCCTTTTTGACCGACTTCAAAAAATAAGGACAATATCTTCGTCAATATGAACTGACGTTGACGATTATATTTGAATTAAAAAAAATGGATCTAAGAAATCAGATACGCTTTTTGTATCCGAGTAAAAGATTAATACAATTTCAAAGGCTGCATAAAATATAAGTTATTTTTGTCCCAATTCCATTTTTCATAAAGTCCCAACGCTTATGAAAACTTATCTAACAACACTAAGGCCTTTCCCAGCAGCTTAATGGTGTGCAACATAGCAATACGAGTATTTTTATATTAAATTTTATGAAGAATGAAATAAAAATGATTTAAGGAATAGGTACTTGAATTGAGTTCACATTTCGACGAATAAAAACCGTTATACAGTGACCTTTTTGGTGCTCTGTCCCACTCTACAGAAATAAAAAATACGCAAATACATAAGAATAGGATAGAAGATGAATGTTCATGATTATTATATTAAATGTCTATTTTTAGAATACCGCCACAAAAAACTCAAGATAAGTAATCAATTGGATAGGTAACTTAATTTATTTTAAGCGGAAGTAAAAGGGAACTAAGTCGTGTTTCTTTTTATTAGAGGTGTGTAAACTATGTTAAGGAATTTGTGTAGATAAAATATATATTATAACGTTATACAATAAGTCAGATAATCACTGTTTATGAATGATATTTTCAATTCACAATACTATATGGATATAATTTATCTTCATATATGCTTAAAAAGATTTTTTAAATTGTTTTATAATGTGTACCACGCATATTGTAGGGATTAAAAATAGTGCAGGCAAATAAATTTTTTATTTAAAAATTTATCGCTATCCCTTTGAAAGCTAAAAAATAACGTCATAATCGCTTTAAGAATTAATGATATTTTGAATGATCAAGAAATATAAAAACTTGCCTAAGCCCGTCAAAAGATTGCAGTTAGCATACAACTATTTTGTTGGATATTACTGAATAACATTTTAAGATATTCTAACGCTTGTCCTAGACAATTCCTATTAACGTTAATTTGACAATATCGTTCATTCAATATCTTTTAAAAAAATCCCTGCGAGCGCAATTGCTGTCACCTAACAAATTTGTAACTTAGCCGAAAAACAGACCCTAAAAGATTTTATCATTTTCGAACAAAAATCTGATCTTTGCTGACAAAAAACTACTCCACGTGATATTTGACGTCCTGCCACCTTATTCTCGAACGCTATCGCAACCGATCGACATTGCAATTGTGCCGCTCCGCACTTTTGATTGGCTTACTAGTATACTCTGGCACTAGCGTACCCAATCAAGTCTATGTTCGAGACTAAGGGGGCAGAATTTAAGTGAAGGTTCCAAAAATTATCAAAAAAATTTTCGCTTTGTCAATTTATCATTCGGTGATAATATCCGTACATATAACATGGTTTATTTGAAAGTTGGCTGTGAAAAAAAAACAATTAGATATTTGGTTGGAAAACCGAACTCACTGTCCGAACAACCTATTATTATTTTACAATCCTTTTTACAATCTATTAAGTGTAAGAACCAAAAAGAAATCACTTAAAAACCCATTTAAAACATTCTAAAAATACTCATGTATATTTTTGTACACAAATGAACAACGCCATAGATCAGGGTGGCCATTAAACTGTCATGGCGGAATAAATAGGGTTGGCGACCGACAGTATATGGAACTAGGACAGACAATTTCTGAACTAGCTTACTTTAAGTTGGAGGCTCGCTTACACTTCGCCTACATACTATTCCGTTACTGAGATATACTTTATGCTAAATAAGCTCGCGACATGCAACCCGTTTGATATTTAATAGTAACAACTAATTTTAGTTAATTTATTCACAATCTTTAGGATTGGGATTAGATTAGTTTTAATACTGAAATAAAATAAATACAAACATTAACATATAAAACGTATTCAACAATAACGTTGATAAGAGAAATAATAATAATATAATTTATTCATCTCAGATACTTCTATATAGGCCGTGGGGTGCCGGCCTAAGAGTAGCACCCCCCCATATCCTCCCGTGGGTGTCGTAGGAGCCGACAGAGGGATTATACGGAAGGCGGGCAGCAGCGCCTCCCGGTATCATCTACCACCACCTACTGCGATCCCCAAGTCGCCTGCCAAGCGTGGGGATTATGGCAACCCCCCCCCCTCATGATGGACGACAATGATGTACGGCCCCCAGTCCCCGGCAGCCCCTCTATTCCTGTCTCTGGTAGCGGGACAGGTAACGGAGGGGCAGGGGGTGCTAAGAATCTCCGGCAGATTAGGCGCTACCAACACAAACGGACTCTGGCCCTGGCAACATACAATGTCCGCACACTGAGGACTGACGTGAAGCTATTAGAGCTGGAGGAAGAATTGAGCAAGTTGCGATGGGACATAGTGGGATTATCCGAAATCCGAAGAGAGGGCCAGGATACGGTAATCCTTGAGTCCGGTAACATGCTCTTCTTCCGGGAAGGAGATCAAAAATCTCAAGGTGGTGTTGGGTTTCTCGTTCACAAGTCCCTCGTGAACAACGTGGTGAAGATCGATAGTGTATCGAGCAGAGTGGCGTACCTTATACTCAGAATTACCGAAAGGTATTCGCTGAAGGTCATACAGGTTTACGCCCCGACCTCTTCACACTCCGACGATGAGGTAGAGGCTATGTATGAGGAGATTTCTGAAGCCATACATACGACTAATACCTACTTCACCGTTGTAATGGGGGACTTTAACGCGAAGCTGGGCGCTTCGAATGGCGATGAGTTGAGGGTGGGTCGATTTGGGTATGGGCGGCGCAACCACCGGGGCCAGAAGCTGGTCGATTTCATGGAGAAGGAGGGACTCTTTGCGATGAACTCCTTCTTCCAGAAGAGACCCTCCAGGAAGTGGACCTGGATGAGCCCTGATGGTTCGACAAAAAATGAGATCGACTTCATCATGACAACCAGAAAGCACATATTCAATGATGTCTCCGTGATTAGCAGGGTGAAAACCGGTAGCGATCACCGAATCGTTAGAGGCACATTGAATATCAATGTTAAGCTCGAAAGGTCACGTCTGATGAAGTCTACGCTCCGTCCAAGTGCTGCTCATATCATGGACCCCGAAGCCTTCCAACTCCAACTACACAATCGCTTTCAGTGTCTAGCTGAATGCGAGTCTGTGGACGAAATAAACAACGGGTTTGTAGAAACAGTCCAAGCTGTGGGGTCTAAGTTCTATAAGGCCCCGCGCCGTATTAAATCTCAAAAGCTCTCAGACGAAACGCTCAAGTTGATGGCGGACCGGAGGGATATGAGACTGCAATCTTCAACCGATATGTCGGAATATGGTCGACTTAACCTCTTGAGTGTCTCTCTCTCTCGACCGGACATGTGGCAAGCATGTCGTGAATTTCAAAAACAATATCACCTTGACTACTATGGCTCACAAAAACCGTTATTAGGGCATTCTATTACAATAATAATTACACAATACGCACATCATTGTCTTCGCTATAAAATTTCTGATCGTGTTAAATATATTACTTAGTTAGAAATACTCACGTTTATGTGTAATGATGAAAAACAAATGACGATTATGATTTTTCGACTTGTCGACTCCAACAACGAATGTTGAAATATCGGATTCCCTCACATGTACACTAACACAAACACTGTCACATTATCACTCATATATTCACGCATTCATTTCATAAGTTATTCGTTTCTAAACAATCAATTGATACCGTAAAACAAATATTTACATTACGTTAGCGCGGGAATTCGTAATGTCGGCCATCAACTGTCCGCCGGGCCGGTTGACCGTTGGTGCAGTCGGACCACGTGATATCGCAATGGTACCGTTGACAAAGAAAACATGAACAAAATTATGTAATACTTTTGATGTAATTTCGATTTTGTTGATGTTGACATTAATAAGGATAAATAATTATATCCTTATCAAAATTATATTAATGTTATGAACGTGTTTTAGTCTTTCTTCACTAATAATAATGATAACGATGAAAAAAGGGTTTTAATGTTATTTGTTTCGAATTGTGCAAATATTGGTAATTTTCTAAATCGTATCGTTCCATACCTAGTTACTTTATAGGAGAAAACTCATTAGCTTAAATATAATGCGGCTTTAATTTCAATGTCTAGTAGAAATAAATACACAGTTGTAACGGTTTATGACGACAACGTTAGAACAACATACCTGTCATATAGAAAAAATGTCCCGACTGAATGCTAGATGATAGCCTTATCTAAATCATTGTTTCTTTACGACATTGTTTATTACGAAATACCAATTTCTTATGACCAGATATATTGTAAATGATTTGAATAGATAGTATCCACACCTGGAACAGTATAATGGTCAATATAGAGGATCGCAAAGACAAAACTTAAAAAAAAGTCCTGTGTTTAGGGTCTGTTATGGTTCTTTAGAAACGAAATACACGTGCTTGCAGTAAAATCAAAATCTTTTGTCTTGTGTTCTAAACAAACAAAAAATACGGATTTTATGAATACAAAAAAATAATAATGTTTTGTCATATTGTATGTTTTATGTGAAATAAACAATGCAATGTTTCTACAAAGAATGATCTCAAGAACCGCATCTCTAGAGCTATACGACTCTTTAGCTATAGGTATAGCTCACGTCCACTTTCAAACATCAATGTTAGATAGATAATGTCAATTTATTTTTGCATATGCCTGCTAAAGTAACTAAGACAAAATTCTTCATTTACTTACACCAAAAGCTTTTTCCATTATTACTCAGTCTGAAAATAGGATCCATGGTATGAAAAAAAATTTTAAGCATTTTGTATTAAAAATAAATAATCTTTTTTATAAATATTTTTATTAGTAAAAATAAAAGTACTATATAGTAACACACTTCACAAAAACTCAAACTTCTCATGGCCGAGTGGGGGGAGGTAATATTTATTAAAAGGTCAACTTACGAAACATACAAGAAGGCAATACTTTACAATTTTTTTTTAAGTCGCCAACAGAAGTGCTAACAGTTTCTTTTACAAGCACGACATGATTACAAGATAAGAAACAAACAGCGTTATTGATTTCTTTCTTATTATTTAAGTACATAAGTAACTACTTGAGAAGCCAGTCAGGAAATAGATTCTTACTACTTTTTATATAGTAATTGTTTTATCCGGTATAATTGATAATAAAGAGTGTACTTTAAAAATACTATCGGTCACTCGCGGCTTCACCCGCGTGGTGCCCGTTCGCGTGCGAAAATTGGGATAAATAATAGCCTATGTGTTATACCGATATATAACCTATATTATTGTAAAGTTTCATCCAAATCTGTTGAGTACTTTTTTCGTGAAAAAGTAACCAACATACATTCATACTAAAAAACATTCGCATTTCTAATATTATTATAGTAGGACACATCCAAACATTTTTATGCTGACGATACTTTATTACGTAATACACCAAAATGGCGGTTGGATTTGACAACTAATTTGTTTGAAACGAAGTTGTAGTATAAATATCTTTGTTTCAATCAATTTTCAATCAAAATATCTCAGAAAAATTAGTAACGATTGGTTACGTTATGTTCCTAGATAAATAATCTAACTACTAATCATCATTTGAAAGGAAATATAAGGATATTTCACAGTAATATATAACAAAATATGGTAGGCGAAACGATGAAAATAAACACACTTCAAAAGTTATAGCCCTTTTTCAAGCATATTTTTTGCTTTTTTTTAACTTTTCTCACTTTAAAAATAAACTATAATCATTTCTCAGTAGGTAATTATAATAATTCTTACCGTTTACGTCTCCAAAACATCACACTAGCACTCACAAAACAGTCACTACAACAACGTCAAATTTCACTTCGACAATGAAAGACAGACAATTTGTTTTTATTACTTTTGGGTTGGCTTGGCGGTCCGAATCCAGCTAGAAATGTTCCCAGTGTATTAAATATTAAGTAAAGAAACGAAACGTAAAGTCGGACCGTGATTCGGACTAAGCTTAAAACAAAAATCGACGACCAATTACAGCCATCCGCTTATGCACATAGGGTGTGCGTCCGACACTATAGACCATTTTTTTTTACGAACATACGTATGTGCGTACGACACTCAAGGGGTTAACAGACGAATTTCCAAATCGATGCGACGCGATCTGCGCTCCTATAATACTACACGTATTAGGGAGGCAATAGAGCGGAACCAAGGCTCCAAAGTGTTTGCACGAAATTTGTCTGCTGGGTCGAGTCAGATGACGAAGCTGAAGATCGACGACGGCAGGATCGTATCTTCAAAACCGGAGATTCTGATTGAGCTTGAGAGGTTTTATGGACAGTTGTACACATCATCACAACAACCCGTTGAAAGCAATGCTCAGGACACCAGAGCAAAGCTGACCCGACATCACACCGAGGATATCCCAGACATCAGCCTGTACGAGATTAGAATGGCACTCAAACAGCTGAAGAACAACAAGGCACCGGGGGATGACGGAATCACTACTGAACTTTTGCGAGCGGGTGGAAAACCGGTACTCTTAGTCCTCCAGAAATTGTTCAATTCCGTCATTCTCGAGGGTACGACGCCAGAAGCGTGGCACAGAAGCGTGGTTGTGCTCTTCTTCAAAAAAGGTGACAAGACCTTGTTGAAGAATTATAGACCAATCTCGCTTCTGAGCCACGTTTATAAGCTGTTTTCGAGGGTCATTACGAATCGTCTCGAACGCCGGTTTGATGACTTCCAGCCTCCCGAACAAGCCGGTTTCCGAAAAGGCTTTAGCACCATAGACCACATACATACGCTGCGGCAGATTATACAGAAGACCGAGGAGTATAATTTGCCACTTTGCTTAGCGTTTGTGGACTATGAGAAAGCCTTCGATTCAATCGAAACCTGGGCAGTACTGCAGTCCCTCCAACGATGCCAAATCGACTACAGGTACGTCGAAGTGTTGAAGCGTTTGTATAGCAACGCCACAATGTCGATTCGCTACCAGGAAGAGAGCACGAAACCAATCCAATTGCGCAGAGGCGTGAGACAGGGAGATGTCATTTCTCCGAAACTGTTCACGAATGCATTGGAGGACGTCTTCAAGCTCTTGGAATGGGACGACTACGGCATCAACATCAATGGCGAATACATCACTCACCTTCGTTTCGCCGATGATATAGTCATCTTGGCAAGATCGATGGAGCACATCAGTACAATGCTCAGCGACCTGAGTATCGTTTCCAATCAGGTGGGTCTTAAAATGAACATGAACAAGACGAAAATCATGTCGAATGTCCATGTTGCACCCGTACCGGTGGTCATTGGAACTGATACTCTCGAAGTTGTCGATCACTACGTGTACCTTGGACAGACAATCCAGTTAGGTAGATCCAATTTCGACAAAGAGGTCGCTCGAAGAATCCAACTCGGCTGGGCAGCATTCGGGAAGCTACGCGATATCTTCACGTCCAAATTACCACAGTGCCTAAAGACGAAGGTGTATAACCAGTGTGTGTTGCCAGTGATGACCTATGGCACTGAAACGTGGTCCTTAACTGCTGGCCTCTTAGAGAAGCTCAGAGTCGCTCAGCGAGGCATGGAGAGAGCTATGTTAGGGGTTTCTTTGCGCGATAGGATCCGAACGTGGATATTCGCCAAAGAACTAGAGTGACCGACATAGCTCGCAAAGTTTGTAAGCTGAAGTGGCAGTGGGCAGGCCACATCGCTCGACGAACCGATAACCGATGGGGACGAAAGGTTCTCGAGTGGAGACCACGAACCGGGAGACGCAGCGTGGGTCGACCCCCGACTAGATGGACGGACGACATCGTCCGAGTCGCGGGCGGCCGCTGGATGCAGCTGGCGCAATGTCGTCCGTCGTGGAGTTCAAAGGGGGAGGCCTATGTTCAGCAGTGGACGTCTTCCGGCTGATGATGATGATGACTTCTATATAATCAATACAATTTTAAGTCCAAAAAAATAAGAAATAAGACAAAACGGTTAATAACTCAGTGACGTTCAGAGCAGCAACACCTTTGTTATTCTGTCATACCCACATGGTCAATTCATATAATGACCTTCTGATTTTTTTGATGATTTTGATTTTTATACTGATGCCTGTTTCAATATTTGTAATATAATAGTTATCTAATAGAATAACCTATGATTTACCTTGCCTATGACATGCAATAACGACATCGAATATTGAGAAAATCTTTTATTTACACTAGCTTTCCGAGAGCGACTTCGCTCGTGTGGTCCTGTATTATAATACTACCTGTATAATCACTGTATATTGTTAAAAATCATATCCGTAGTTTAAAAGTACCTAATTAGCGTAAGGACAGCGGGAGAAGCGGCGAATTTGTTTTATATATTTATTTATGTGATCTTTATTGCCTAAAATAAATTGACAAATGGCAGATTTAATGCCAAAGAAAAATTATCTACTAGCCAATCAGTAAGTGTGGTACATAGCTTTAAATGCGGTGATTATCATAACGTTGGTAAATACGTGCGTTACGCTATTAATCTACCTACAAAAAAACTGAGTCTCAAAATATATACAAAAATAGAATACATAGTTATATACAAAGATTATAATTGTGAAAAAAAATGTATATAATGGAATATTTTCCATTTTATAAGTATTTTGGTTTCATATCGCAAACGAAAAATATATTTTTCTATAGAAAACAGCAGATTGGATTGCGGGAAGTGTGTTATCAGATATTGACGATTTGATAGTACCCTTTTCAATTAATTGAAATTAAAAACTATTATCAGATCCTTCACTGTTAAAATAATTAAAAGACAAACTTAATTCTTTACTTAGTGTAATGAAAAAAATCACCGAACCAAACTGACTAAAACTTTATTATCTCGGACTCCTCCGTGCTTCGGGAGGCACGTTAAGTCGTTGGTTCCAGCTGCATCTGCAGTCATAAATTCCCAACAATCCGCAACTGGACCCGCGTTGTGGGTCATGGCTCACTTTCCCGATTCGATTCTATCCATAGGAAAGGCCTAAGCCCCAGCAGTGGGGACACTAGTAGACTGATGATTATGATGATGATGAATAAAAATGAATATTAAAAAATAACCTACTCGTCACGAATCCTTTCAAAAGTTGTTTATTGAGTCCATTGATTTATCCCTATCGCAACCTCATTTTCAATACATCCAATATTTAAAAAAAGCACTATTAAAATTTTCATTTATGCAATACTAAAATTTGACCCGCGACACTTATATATGTACACAAACTATAAATAACTAACTTCCATATAAATTATTATGCCCTTACTAACTATACTAACTATTTCAACCCATTTTTAGCTGTAAAAATTTCAAATGTATCAAATTTCATTGAAATTGCTACATCAGACAGAAGCACAGAATTTGTTTTACGTTAATAATATATTAGTAAGAATATTCTGTAGGCGAAATTCAGAATAAAATCCATGTTTAGCCATTTATAATAACAAAATGAAAACATTTATTCTTGTAATATACTTTTTTAACACTCAGATATTTTTCGTTGCTTTCGTTGTGCAAAACATAAAAGGAATGATCACGATATTCCTTAAAAAGGAATTTTATTACCGTATAATTGTAGTAACTTTGTATTTGTATACCAAGCCCGTTTTATAGCTCCATTGTCAAACCTCTTGCAAAAGATTGCATTAACAACCGTTGTGAATCACGGGTACTTTTTGTATTGTCAAGTCGAATTGATAAATAAATTAAACGTATTTTAATGGTTTTTCAACAATTTATGTGGTGCTTGAATACTGATTAAATGTACGTTACTATTGAAACAATATCCCCGTTTATCTGCATGAAGGTGGTCAACAAAGTCAAAGTCAAAATAATTTTATTAAAGTCAAATAGATTTCTTAAAAGTGCTTTAGAATCGGCCAACATTTTTTCCCTACCGCTCGTTCGGGACGTCTTTTGGCTGAGAAGAAGAACGAGCAAGAAATTCACCAGCTCCAAAGGCAGTAGCTACATTCATTAAACCGTGTCATACCAGATCAATACACTGTAAATTCAGAAAAATAAACTGAGATCTTATAATGATAGCTCAATAATTGATCAATGGGAACAAAATCATTTTGTAAAGACGTAAATAATTTAGAAAAAATATCACTTTTCCAGTTGTTGAAATATCTTAAATCTTATGTTATATAATCAGATACCTTTTAATAAGCCTTTTTTTAATAAGTATCGGGTTGCCACAAAAGTAATGAGACACTTGGTTTAAGTTTTTACTTTTTTATTATTATTACAATAAAAAAAAGTTTGGTCAATGATGTAATTGCCATTAGTATCTAAGACTTCTTGCCAACGATCCGGCAAAGTTTGGATGCCTTTTGCCCAGAACTCTGATGGCTGTGCCTCGAAAAAGTTGTTCAACTCCGCCTCTACGTCAGAGAAATCATTAAATTGTTTACCCCGCAAATGCTGTTTCAGGGCTTTAAACAAATGATAGTCTGATGGGGCGAGGTCTGGGGAATAAGGTGGGTGGGGTATCGTGTCCCAGCCCAAGTTCTCCAACTGCCGGCGAGCCACAGATGCGACTTGAGGTCGAGCGTTATCGTGCAGTAAAACTACATTGACTCGTCTTCGTCGTTTTTTCTTGATAGCGGCAGATAATTTGGTAAGCTGGGTTGAATATTTGTCAGCGTTTATAGTTTCATTGTGTAATAGCTCATAAAACAGTATGCCTTACGCATCCCAGAAACAGCAAAGCAGAATTTTTCGGCGGTTCTTTTGACTCGGCTTCGGTTGAGTTGGTGGCGTTTCTTCTCGAGGCAGCCAAAAAGCACGACGTGTGTCGTTCTCGTAATAAATCCATGATTCATCTCCAGTAACCAGATCTGACAAAAACTCTTTACGTCGGGGTCGCAGCAAAAGTGACTGACAGATAGCGACACGGACTGCACGACTGGCGTCTGTAAGGATGTACGGTACCCACCGAGCCAAAACTTTTCGATAACCAAGCTCATGCAGATGGTGTTCCACGGCGTGGTGACTGCATTTAAGTGCTTCCGCTAATTCACGAGTGGTAGCATCCGGATTCAACTGCAGTTCGCGGCACAAATCGTCATCATTCACTGCGGGTGGTCGCCCTGAGCGTGGCTGACTTTCAAGGCTCCTGTCTTCTGATTTAAAACGGTCAAACCATCGGGACACCATCGCATGGCTTGTACTTCCAGCGCCTAATGCATTGTTGATATTGTCAGCCGCAGCCCGCGCACTGTGGCCTAACAAGTACTCGTATAAGTATAGTGTTCGAACTTGTCGCTCGTCCATTTTTCTTCAAACTGACTAAACAAATCGCGAGCGCGGCTTTATATACCCTACACCAGAAGTACCTAGAATGTTCTACAACATTCTAGAATATTATCGAAAAAATTGATTTTAAAAAGGAAATGTAGATTTTTCTAGTGTGTCTCATTACTTTTGTGCCAACCCAATATTTATTTAATAGTAGATTTAAGCTGCATAGTATCTAATTGTTGTATTTTGCTTGGGACCTTATTGTAGAAGCGCAAACAAAAACCCTTGAATGAATTATCAACCTTTTGAAGCCTAGTAATAGGAATCGTTAAGTGCTATCGGTATTATTAAAATTGTGTATATCACTTTTTATAGAAAACATATTTATATTTATACGAACGTACATTTAGTTCTCGTGTAAGTATTGAGAAACAACAGTCGTTATGTCTTCTCTAGTAAATAATATTATTAGATTTTTGATTCGCCTGGGTTACTTTCTTCAGTCCACATTAAAACCAGGCATAAGTCGCGTTACCCTAACACATTTTCAATCCAAGTCTACAAAAATAAAACGTCTTTTTGTAAACCGATCGTAAGAATGTGTCGTACATATAACGAATTGAATCGTAATGATGGAACTGTCGATATTTTCAATAACAAATTCACAAAATATAAAAAAATAATATCAGACGAATTTTTATAATTATAATATAAACACCATTGAATATTTAAATTTTACTCTATACTTAAAGTTATTTAAGGATCTGTTCATTTTGTAAGATAATACTGTTCATGTTGTGTACGCTGTTTTTAGATTATAGTCTAGTCCAAATACTTAAAATATGTTTTTTAGGTTTCTCTTTTGATTCTGATCTATTTGTGTACCATTTATAAATAAATAAATAAATTATTAAAAAAAATTTTTTCAATGAAATATGATAAAAAAAACAATTGACTTTCAGCGATAACAACCTATAATCAATTGAATTTCGGCGATCACAACCTGTAATAAACCACAGCTGACGTTCGACATAAATAGAAGTTTCTGAACTTCTTGTGCTCAAATAATCCGTTAATAAAGCGTACCAAAGCAAGCTGAAGTATCATTTTTCGAACTGATTTTTGAACGAAAATGAAGACGCTCTTTCGGGTATTCTCTCTGTTTCTCATGATTCTAATAGAGGCTACTAAAATGAAAGAGTGGCTAGTGTGTGTGTTTTTTTACTGCAGAATAGCATAAACTTTTGTCTTTTCACGCCTAGTTCAAACTTTTTTTAATGCAAATAAAGACACATTTAAATACGAGCAATTGGAAAACTTTTCCAGAATAAGGGTTTATTACAGGCGTGATCATAGTTAAAAAGTTAACTAGAAGTTTGAAACATGCAATCGGAATATCAGGAACTCGTAAAATATAATAAAGTATATGGTAGCAATCCCGTTTTTAGCAATTATTCTTTAGAAGAATCCTTAAAAATAAAAATGACGTAAAGAAGTTTATCCTAGGCTTTTCAAAACAAAACGAGGGGTAACATATTCGTGATCACGGCACGCAAAGCACACTAACTATGGCTTTTACAGAGTGATTTATATGTTTGTGTGATAATAGAGACAGTGATAATTGATATTATCGTTCTCCATAATGATCGCTTTGTGTTTACAAATTATAAGCTACAAATCAAAGGAGAAAGCGTATTCTTTTAAAAACATATAGAGTAAAATCATGTAACTTGAAATTAAATTTTACTTGATATTTTCAATATCGATTCCAATTTAAAAAGACCTCCTCTCACTATCGCCATCACTAACTACGAATCATTACCTAACTATGCAACTAAGATTTACAACATAGATAGAAGAACATTTTGAAATTTCACAGGGATTATTTTTTTCTTGAAGAAAGCTATTTTGACTTTTTTAAGATACGAACGGGACCTGTTATCAGTTACTTGATAGTAAATATAGAAGACCTGCTCCATAATGGTTGATATACACGTGATGGTAGATAACTAGTAAGTAGATTTTTCACTTCATTTAATTAAGTACGAGTAATCACACAAATCCAATGACTACAAAAATAATATAACATAGGGGAAATCGCTCATCGCTTTGCTTTTGTACTTCACTAAAATTAGGCTATTATCATAGTCAAATAAACACAAACATATGCTGCTGAAATATCGTATATCATATCTAAATAAATCAAATCAACATCGGAATGGGGAATGGATACATTTCCTTGATCTTAAAGTGAGTACATATCCGTGAAGCATGTGTTAAAAACTGTCGGCATATGTAGAATGCCACAAAAAAGAAATTACCAGTAGGTTAACTTTTGTAGGTTAAATTCAGTTTTTATTGAAATAACTATTATATTAATTGGGTAAATTAAGTAGCTTTTACAACTTACATTATGGAAATCTGAAACTACTAATGTAGCAAAACACCCATACCGAAGAATACACGCAGAGAAGTTAATTTCTAATATAAATACGATCGGGAGTCAAGCCCAGAACCACTGAGCTAACTTTTAATTCTTGTACATTTTGTTTAGAAGGTACATACCAACTCCCGGGGATACTTTGTGACCCTACTAACCTGTCTAATCGATTTTCATTGATGTACGAGAGGAAATTGTATAAGTTTTAATGTTTATGATTTGTAAATCTGGTATCTAATGTTTGTCTAAAATATTGAATTAGAGTTCGGATCCGTTAAATCGAGACTTTTTTTTACCTTTTAAAACATTTGTCGTTTCAGCACGGACGCACCGACAGTATACATTTTACTTAATGGATTGAGAAAGAGTTATTTGTGCGTTAAAACAAATAAAGTAGGTAGTAATGCGAAACCTTAATATGCATTGCTATCATTTATACTATAATGAATTGGAAATCAATGCTTTTACAATTAAAGTCTATATATCTATCTTTATAAAGCAGCAGTATTTAATATTCATTAGAACGAAGGTAATGATGACAGAAGTTGCAAAGAAAAGCGTCTTATTTTCACACAATATAACAAAACAGTCAAGTTTCAGCCGAGACAACAACAGTAAAAAGTTACTTCTCATAAAGAATTGGGCATTTCAAAAGACATACTTATCTTTGTTGTTAGAAAACTAACATCGACGATAGTCGAAGTCGGCTTTGTGAACTACGCATATAGTTAAAACATTTTGTGGTGTGACGTTACAATTTTCAGATTCTTTTTTATACCGTGTCATAAAATATACCTCTGCCTGTCACGGCCAACGAGATGTATCCTATAGGCTAAGCTTATATATCTTCTTTATTTATGCTTTATTGTAACTAAAATATATAATAAAACCTATTGTTTAGTTCCGGTATGTAATATAAACTTTGCTTTGATATTTCCATGTGTTGCTGAAGAAATAAATAAAAAAATATCCTTTAAGAGTTTCTTTTATAGTTCGAAACCCTGAGATTAATATTTAAATCCAGTTACAGAACAACGAACGTTTATTTATAAAATGCAAACAAAAATATCATAGCCAAATCCAAGCTTTCACAAACAACATTCACACGTAAAAATTTAAAAGAAAGCAAAAGTGGCAACAGAAAATAAGCCTGAAGAACATCAGACTTGCAAATACGTGCATGCATATATGTAGGCGAGGCCTCACGCTAAGTGATTTTGGCCTGAAATGGTGGTATGCTACATTCTACCAAATTATATTCATTAATTTCTACACGAAGAGCTAATTTTGCGCTCCGAGTCGCCTTTGAGTGACTCCGAAATAAATTCCTAGAATCTTATGACAAGGATTTTGATACTTAATGTCTTGTAAATTAATTTAGAGGTAAAAAGACAAAAACATTTTAGTTTATAGTGATCAAATTATATAAAGTGATATATATTATAACACGGTTTTTACGAGATGTATTAAATGTTTACAACTAATCCATACTTAATATTCGGTAAAACTACAAAAGTAACTCACTCTGTGAGTGAATGTGTGTTTGTTACGTTTTTACGCCTAAACTTCTAAATCAATTTAAACAAAATTTCGTACACAGATAGAGTGGGCTTCTGAAAGAACATAGGATAGTTTTTATTGCGTAAAATAGGCTCAAAATAGAAGTAGTGTGTAGTATATGAAGTGCCGTCGTTGACGATAAAAATATGAAATTTTGAATGTAGGCATTGGATAGAAATTAAATAGGTAAATATTTTTACTATAGCTTTTGACATTTCGACCTATGAATGGTGATAATAATGGAATTCCACGCGGGCTGAAAACTAGCTATGGATGCAAAAGGTATCTTTTTGTTTTTTAGAACTTACATAAACATGTTTTTTCAGTGTTGATATATTTTTTTATATTATTTTATCCCATGTTTTGTGTGCGGCGCCTTGAGTGGGCAGAGAGCACAAAACGTTACAAGAAATTATATAACAAAACCATATTCAGTATAAAAAATGTTCCAGCAATTGCACCATCTTGTACAAACAGACGACTTTAAATATTTAATACCAATATCAAGAGAAGTTACCTTGGTTAAAATATTTTTTTTCTATGTAATTAACTACACGTAAAACAATTGAAATACAAATGATGATTATCGTATACAAATTAAGAGTAAGGAATGCAGATTGGTACAAAATAATAGTTGCGAGCTACTGACTTGAATATAAATTTGTTTGGAGCTGTTAGAACTTTCAAAGGCAATGCATTTCAGAGTCTAGTAGCAGTTTGAATGAAGGAGTAAGATACGGTGGCAGAATAGTGATAAAGTATTGGAAGTACCAAACCATTAAGAGCTCGATACAGCGCAGTGGTTAGTGATTAGTCTGAGATACGGTTCTTAAGATACGGTTCTACTTTCGCAATGGGATAGGATAGGTGACCAAAAATTTATTACTCGAATTCCTCTATGGCTGGTCCCGGCTGTATCTGCAGTCGTTTGTACCCACCAATCCTACGTGGTACGGCCTACAAAAGAAGCCCTGAGCCCTAGGAATGATAATGATGATGATGAATACTTAATAGTATTAGGGCCGGTGCAGATCTGACGGAAGATCCGTGAAGCGTATAAGTGTGCGATAGTACGCGACGGAATTACCGACGACCGTGCAAGTTCAGATATATGATATAACCATTAGATTTAAGTGTCTTATTTTTGATCAATGATATAGGAGACCTATTTATATTTTTTTTAATGCTATAGAATGCTGTCTGTTTTATGTCCACCATTTGTTATATTGCAATAAAGGTAAATAAATAAATAAATGTTTAGTAAACTCCTATGTGCATTATGCACTTTTATCAATTAACATATTGTATAAGTTATTTGACCCTTCATTAACCAAAATCTATTTAATGTTGCCCATTATGGTGGTCAGAGACTTGCCGTGTCACATTTAGTTCTATTTGGCTCTAAACTATTATTACTTTAAAACATTTATGCGATGTCTAATTTTTTTTTTTAATATCATCCAAATTCACTGGATTGGAATATTTTTAACTTCTGAGACAATAGATCCGCTATCAGTTTTACAAATAAATAAAAAAGCTGTTGTTTTATAAACCCATAATGACGTATAAAATCATTTCCTAAATCGACCCAATTGATATTTGGCTAAGCAATGCAACAGCCTAACTCTCCTTATAACTCTTATCATACGATACTACATCTTAGCTATTTCATTTTATTACTTTGACATTATTACATACATTTTACTTTGACATAATTAGAACTTTTTTTTTATGGGATAGGGGGCAGACGAGCAGACGGATCACCTGATGATAAGTGATTACCGTCGCCCATAGACACCCGCAACACCAGAGGGGGTATAAGCGCGCTGCCGGCCTTTGAGGGACGAATATGATCTTAGGGAGGGAAGGGTTGAGGGGTAGAGGGAAGGAAATAGGGAGGGGTTGGGCCTCCGGTACCCTCACTCATACAACGCAAGCGTTGCTTCACGTCGGTTTTATGTGAGGCCGTGGTATCACTCCGGTCGAGCCGGCCCATTCATGCCGAAGCGTGGCTCTCCAACTTAAATAACGAAAAACGAATGATAAATATGGACTTAACAGTGTTTCCAACTAAGTTATTTAGCCATCAAAAGACATGTTAAAGTAGAAAATTAAACGAAATATCGTCACAGTATTCGCTATGATGTCGATTCCTATACTAGCCATAGAGAGTTAGACGTTTGCATCCCAGGTCAGTAGCTACGCAATTTAACCGACATGTTAACAAGCGAGCATGCACTATACTGATTTTTTATTATCCTAACAACACTCTTACCATAAATTGTATGTTTGTCCAGTAAATACCACGAAGTGTACACTAATTTGAGTCCGTAGTATACAAATAACAGAGTTTATCGATTAACTGCCGCCGATCCGGCGAGTGATTAAAACTAGCTTTGGCGCTGGAAGTTGGTTAAGCCAACACGCGACCAATGAAATTATTCTAAATTCGGAATTCAGTATTGGCTATCGAATCACGTATTTTTATCTTTTTTATATAGCTAGTGTAATCTATTATAGGAACAAGGCCCTGAGTCGCTGTAACTGAATTTAATTGAGATAATGTCAGACAACATCATACACATTGCACAAATTCCAAGATGAGTAGTTAAAGCCCCAGTATTATGGAGTATCTGAGACAACGAAGGTACCACAATACCTAGACTCGAGACAATATAGAGAAGTACATTTTCTACATTAATCCGACAGGGAATCAGAGATGGTGACACCTTAAAGCCGGTGTGTGAACCACTGGGCTTCCGAGGTCGTTGTAGTTTTCGTTGTCCTAGAGGTCGTCGTAATTGTAGCCGAAGCGAGTCTCACAGTAAATATAAGTCCGAATTATTAAAACGACATAATTAATTGAAGGGAAAAATTTATTCACTTTGAATAAGAGTATATAAAATTCCAAACTAAAAAACAAAAACAAAAAGCCCGAGACGTCATTAGAACTTGTGCTATTAAACCTCATTGATGTTCTCGCGTCGCAAACGGTAATTGTTCTTGTATAAAGCATCGATATGAAGTTAATTGATATGTGAAAGAACATTATACTGTAGTTCTAAGGTGTTAGATATATAAATTGCCATATAATGATTTTGTAGATGTAAATATTACAAAAATACGAAAATTCACAGAACGACAAACATCAATATCTAAATAAAACTTGAAACAGCCTTATCGAGCTCTCAGAAATAAATCCAGATCATTTCGGAATAGAAATATCGATTACTCAGTCCAACGTTATCAGCTGCCGCTATGTTAGTAAGATTTTCAATCTACTATCATGTGACTTTATAATTTTTCTTTTTTTTTCTCTTTATTTGGTAGATTTTAGTTTTTTTAGTCATTTAACAACATTTCAATCTTTAAAGATGTTACAGTATATTGTAGACAACGAGTAATTACTTAATACAAAAAACAACGTGGGTTACATAGTAAAAAGCGGCCTTGTAAACATTTATAGATTGACAAAATTCCAATAGCTTATATGAAGTATAGGTAGGATAGATAAAGTTGAAAAGTTAGATCATTGTAACATATTAAGACTTAATGCTAGTTGAGGTATCACATTACAGGTCAATATTGGAAAATTGGCTATTATATATTTTGAGACAACGATAAAAATAACTATTGCAGGTATAGTTTTTGTGCTATGATGTGGTGGTACAAATATTTTTATTGAACGTAAGGATTCAATTATTTTAGGCAGTAGAAAGCAGTTAATTTTACTGTTTATCAATTTGAAAAGAAATGTAGTATTTCTTTTCAAATTGAAAAGAAATACTACGAAAAGAAATAGGAAATCATATATCTTTCGACTACTCTCTAGCAATAGCATATTTATAGCTTTTTAGTGACTCCTTGTGCTCGTTATTTGTGTAACTTCATAAACTAAGTTGAGCCTTTTCTAGACGAACTATATCTTTTTTATAAAAAGTAATTCCTAAATCTCTAATACTTCCATGTCGTTAATCTTATATTAATATGTAATTGGTTATAGTTTTCTTGAAAAACTAATGATACGGCATTTTATTAAGGAATTTAGATTAAGGAATAATTGATTATATCTTCAATATTTAGTTAAAGAGTCCAAATCGCTCTGCAATCCATGACAATCATCTTACTTAGGACACATGACTTTAAATATTTTTGTGTCGTCTGCATATTTATGTAAATGTAAAAGAGGATAGGCCCAAGATGGGAGCCCTGCGGAACTTCAGATGGAATAGGTAAAAAAATGATATCTTTATAGAACAACCGGGATGACTACTTGACTATTTAAATTATAAATAACATGACCAGCAGAGCGACCTTACTCCCTAGCTATGATTCTAGCCATAGGGTACGACATCTTAGCGATCTCATAAGGCTATTTAAAGTAATAAAATGAAACAAAATATTGTCATAACATCATTATGATGTCGTATCCTATAGCTAGAATAATGACTAGAGATTTGGCGGTCGCACCTCTGATCCAGATACCGTATTGCATACAAAGCGCAAAGCGAAATGTTGGCACTTTTTCATACATGTGTCCAAAGGCAACATAAATTAATTGCTACGCTTGCGTTGTGTACGTGACATGAGATATAAAAGTATGTGATATTATTACCCAAAACGGAGAGATTTAATTTGCGCAGTTTTTATCTGTACTGATTTAATTTATCATTTGATCCAATGACCGTAGGCTTGGCTTAGTTTCAGCATTAACGAGTTAGCTTAATTATTTTAGTTGAGGGATTACAAGCAACGATGAAATACAATTAATGCGTTAGTCTTTATAGTTAGGTGTAGACTCTATGAGGTAATAATAGAAAATGATATCGAGTGAGTATTTAAGCTGCATTTCTAATTAGTTTCCCCGTAAGGAACCGAGTTATACTTCAGGGAAAAAAGCAGCTTCCACAGAAGTCTGGAATAAAGAAAGAAAGTAAGAAAAATAAAAGAACGAGAAGAATATGATTATTGAGCCGTGTTGGTAGATCATCTAAGAGTATAATTACAAAGTCGTTTTTATATTTGAATCGATATGAATTCACGGTGCTATATTGATATTTATTTTAAAGAAAACTTATTAAAAAATTCGTAAATTCGGCCACCTGGTACTGGTGAAGTTTTTAAACATTGTAAGTAATTGTGTCTGTGACTATAATATTGTCCATACTATATAAAATTCCTGTAATTTCCAAAATTTTGTTTTAACACTGCCACAAAAATATTTATTTTTTTCGTATAAAAAAAAGAACACAACAAAGTAGGTACTTGTAATGGAAGCAATTTAGACTATTTGATTTATTAAGTGATAATGTGATATCCGAGGTTTTTTCGAAATATGGCAGGAAAAAAAGACCAAATAATAGACAAAAAAAAAGTGCTTCCATCATTATTAGTTTTATCGTTTACGTGTTTCAGTTTTCGTTCTCGGCCGCTTACGATGGGCCTCATAAGGAAGCTCAAGGTCGCTCAGAGGGCAATGGACAGGGCTATGCTCGGGGTTTCTTTGCGAGATCGAATCAGAAATGATGAGTTCCGCAGAAGAACGAAAGTCACCGACATAGGCCAAAGAATTGCAAACCTCAAGTGGCAGTGGGCAGGGCACATCACTCGCAGGACTGACGGCCGTTGGGGCGTTAAGGTCTTAGAGTGGCGACCGGGAGACGCAGTGTTGGTAGGCCCCCCACAAGGTGAACCGACGATCTGGTGAAGGTCGCGGGAAGCCGCTGGATGCGGGAGGCGCAGGACCGATCATGTTGAAGATCATTGGGGGAGGCCTATACCCAGCAGTGGGCGTCTCTCGGTTGATAAGTGTTTTTTTTTTATTGGATAAGGGGCAGACGACCAGACGGATCACCTGATGGTAAGTGATTACCGTCGCCCATGGACACCTGCAACACCAGAGGGGCTACAAGCGCGCTGCCCGCCTTTGAGCGACGAATATGATCATAGGGAGGGAAGGGTTGAGGGGTAGAGGGAAGGGAATAGGGAGGGGTTGGGCCTCTGGTACCCTCACTCACACGACGAAACACTACGCAAGCGTTGATTTACGTCGGTTTTCTGTGAGGCCGTGGTATCACTCCGGTCGAGCCGGCCCATTCATGCCGAAGCGTGGCTCTCCCACGGGAAATGCAAAATAATAAAAAAAAAAAACGACAAGTGTGAACCCTGGAAAAATAGAACCATTTTGTAGATTATTTTTTTTTGAATGATTAACAGTTTTCAAAGGATATTTATTGTATCTAATTTAATATCAGTACACTTTCAATAAAGTAATGGTTAGATGGGCATAATTATTTAAATATTGGATTTAAATCAACCTATCAATTCATAGACATCACTGTTTAAAGCTCCAAATTCAAATCGTATAAGTTAACAAAGCAGTCAATCAGAGTCGTATCGCTATTCGTACATTACGTAATACGAAGTAACAAAACGAAATAATTGAATTGGGTCCAATGTATCGATTCAGCTCCATTGATATTGAATTTGATAGTGTGGCTATTAAATTTATGACTGCCGTTTGGAGAATAATTTCAGTCCATTCGGGAAAATGTAAATTTCTCAGGTGGCTTAAGACTTGAAATATGACAGGATTGTATGAGTTTTTTAATGATAGATGCAAAGACAATTGGGGTTATGACATTTTTAACTATGCGCAATTGTTATCATAATAGAAACAAAGTACGACAATTATACAATATATGATTTAGCACTACATTTATTAATTCTAAAACAGAATATTTACAAGATAAGCTAGTTGAATGATAATAAATATTTTCTTTTAAAACTACCTTGCTACTATAATAAAACGTTGGCGAATTTGTATTTTGGTTACGTTAAAATAATAAAGTTACTAACTTAGCTTAACTTTATTAGAGTAAAAATGAAATTAAAACAAACAGAACATTGTGGTTCTTCTTTACTAATTTCAAACTTCAAAGTGAAAATAAAAACAATCATAGTGTGTAATCTGATAATAAAAAACAATTATTCGACGAATTTAAAAAAAATAATAGAATGTCTCGATGCTCGTAGTGGCCTTTGATTCTAATCTTAGAAGTATTTTTCACATTTGTCCTTTTTATGTTGTTAGATTTATCTGTATCTATATTGTATTACATTTAATGATTTAACTTTAAATCTGAAAAGAAGCGTCTATTATTTTCAACTAATCTTTTGCTGTCTTAAATTTTTATCGTTAATACATTGAAGTCAATTGAATGTTTTCTTTATAGGTTACTAAAGCTTTGCTTTAAATACTTTGAAGCCAGCCGACCTTTGATATCTAGTTATCAAAAATACTAATATTACGGACACTGCAAAGGATCTGTATAATATAATATTTGACAATAGAGAGAAATGAAAAACTTGTTTTTAAGTATTAATTTTTTTCATGTTTCATTTACAAGCATTTGTTAATGGAAAATCAACAATGTACTAAAGTAATGAATCATTTCTTGGTCTCCTCTTCCTTATGCACGCACAAGTGATGTAAATTAAACACAAATGGCAAACTATTGTTGTACGCGGCTCTGCGTTTCCAGCTATTACTAATCCGCGTCCGCAGTGCATTGTAAACCTAACAGCTGTTTTGTAGATTTACTAGTAAAATAAAAAATAACTGAATAACACTATGGCGTTATTCCAGTTTTCACTAAGCTTAGAAATCACCCATATCTGTCGCTTAAATACTTAAGAATAAATTAAATTTCACCAATGACTAGGAACTGCCTAACGACCTTATGAAATGCGTTATGCGGCGCCTTGCGCTAGGTATTTGCGTAACAGGTTACAAAGATATCAAGGCATGAAAGACAAAATGTTTATTTTGGAATTAAACTATTCTGTTTAGGCGATTCGTAAGATTAAGCTTTTTGTAGTTAAGCTACGCCTTGTTTTAGGCTATTGATAACGAGTGTCAGACTAAGGTTTTGCGATAAATGTAAGGCATTGATAACTCAAAAGTCTACATTAATTGGGACCACATGAATTCATTAAATTATACTAGGAAAAATTAGATTGTTAATTTTAGAAAAAAATACTGGACCGATTTAAAAATTCTTTCATCATTCCTATGTGGCGTAGCTATACTACACTGACAAAGAAAAAGTATACTAAATTACAAAGCAAAACAAATGACATAAAAAGTGAAAATGGGTAAATCTTTCCATTTTCATCAAAGCACGCTAACAATAAACAGCCACTGACAAACCGATTCCAAATAGGTACATTGAATTAATATTTTCATGGCCCAAAATCAATAATATGAAAAATTAAAAAATATAAAAGAGAACAACTTATTTTCCATAGTAAAAATAGGGAATCCTGAGGAAATTTAAAGAATACGGATCTGATGCAAAGGTGCTTTACTGACTCATTTAAATATAGAACTTCAAAAATTTATAAATCCTACTTTACATTTAAAATATAAAAAAAACTATAATCAATGTACTAACAAAAAAAAAGCATAACATCACTAAAAGTTAAAAGGTTGATAAGTTTTAATTCTTTTTTAGGGAACGTCGGCGTCCTAATAACTATTAGTGTGCTAAACAGCTTGATCCGTCTAGTAGATTAATTTGTGCGTTGATAAATCAACTTGCAATCTTTTGCTTTTTATTTAAATAGATTACTAGCCCATTTTTGAAATTGGATTAAAGAGCAGCTTTCACGTCTGATTTTTTTAATTACGAGTGAGTTTAATAACAAAATATACTTTCTTTATTCATGACGAGAAAGAATGATCTTTATATGAATGGTGAAAAAAACACAACAGTTGATTTAAAAATAACATCACATAATAAAAAAAGTTTTGATGTCAATAATGATTGAAATTTATTCTATATTCAAAAAAGACAGATCAAATACATCATTGTACCTTCACATCCGAATGAAAGAATTAGGAAAAAAGCTACAATAGACAATATTTAAAAAGAATACCCTAAAATCAAACGAAGACTTTGAATACCATTCTATAGCTGTTCAGATCTTATTGTTTAAGATAAAAACCTATTGAATACCGATGATCAGAATTGAATAAGAGCGTTGAGCCAATTACAATCGAGCAATGCGATTGTACTCAGATAACTTTGTTGGAAGAATTAATTAGCAATGATTGTTCGATTGTTTAACGATAAAAAAGCGTACGCTTCCGAAGTACCTTCCGGAGTACCAGAGATAATAATTTTTGATCACCCATTTCGTGACCAACCCTTGTGAAAGTTGCTTGACACCAATGATCGCAGGCCAAGGCGCTTATCCATCACGCTATCAAGCTATTCTTATAATACTATTAGCTACACCATTGCGGAATGTCCCCATTGCTGGGGCTCAGGCCTTCGATATGAATGGAATAGAATCGAACAGGGAGAATGAACCATGACCTACCTTGCGGACCCAGTACGGATTGTTGGATGTTAACGATACTCGAAGACGAAGCTCGAGGTAATAGTTTTTTGATCAACCATCCTATGATCATACCTATATAATATATTTGGAAATCAGGTAGCTCTAAATTTGATTAGATCTGGCAATACTGCGCATGACTGCAGTGATCAAAGTAAATAGAAATATGCTCCGTTGGTTTGGACATGTAGAAGTGCAACGCGAAAGTGTAAAGATTCAAAAGCCGAGACACACCTTTCACGATGAAATCAATTGCATGCTGTTAGAAGGTGATATCAGAAGCCATAAAAACCGACGAGTGTGTATGAAAAGTGTAATAAAAGTGGATGTGCCGAAAGACGTGCGTATAAGGACCATTCGTTGTGTAGTTCGGTCCTCTCTGCCTTTATAGCGAGCCATTTTTATATCGCACAGTTTCTCTAGTAATAGTGTAATATAGCATTTAAAAATTCTGATATAGCATTTAAAAATTAAGAATTTATTAACAAAAGTTTATGTGACTAATGATTATAAATTAAATTAATTTAATAAAACATTTCTGACTATAAATCATAAAGTTATAACAGAAAGATAAGAAACGGTTGGTATATTGATAATGATTAAATATGTATTAAACTGCATTGAAAACGGTTTTTCCACGTCTTCGTAACGCTAAACGTTTGTTTGTTTGCACACGACGACGTAAATATGAACTATCCAAATAAACTACATTTATTATTCATGTGACAACGTTGAGTACTTAATTTGATATTTTTTACGAATAATATTTTTATATCGGTTTTGAATTACAAAGTAAATCAAAAGTTGCTGTGATTTAGTTAATAATATTTCCTTATAAACAGTTCAAATTTTAAATAGTAAGGATTAAACCCTCAGATGAACGTAGTTAGCCGGAATTCCAACTCCGATTCCAAGCTGTGCCTTTATGATTTCAAATTAAAAAGAAAGTCTTGAGACTTGCCTTTGTATAACTTTCCTTGAAAGATTTCGTTGCACAATCGATCAATCTAAATATATAACAGCTGGTTCATGAATCTGGCATGTGTCAGGACTTGAGAACATTAACATTTTTTAATGACAGCGGACAGAACTATATACTTAATAATTTAAATTAACTGTATATTTAAAAAGTAGAATAAAAATGCCCAAAATACTTCCGCAATAAAATACATGTCCTCGAGCCAACTTGGTTGACACTGTAAGAACTGACAAGCTCTGGAGAATCGCATAACTTTCTAGCCATGACTCTGGCTATAGACTACGACATTTTATCGAATGATGACTAAGTTGGTAACCTTGTTATGTAATCCATATACATTATTCTCTATCAATCGTGCGTCGTTATTATAGTACATATCAAAGTTTTAAAACGAAACTTAATATCGCCATAACATCGCTAACATGACGCATCTTATGGCTGAAGTCATGGTGTTAAGCAATTGCACCCTTGAAGATACTTCGGAGAAGGGCGAAACTGTATATAGACAGAGTAATATATTGTTTGTTTGTGCAATAGCATTACTGCCCGTTTACAGCAACACTGAATTATTGCCGGTGCTCCAATTATATCTTTCAGTTACTAAATAGATGTGGAAATACAAAATATTGTAACTGGATAGGCGAAAAATTGAGAAAAGCAATGTGATTGGTGCGCCAAAAGAATATGAGCAAATGTCCTGTTTCTCAGACACAGAGGCCGTTTCATACTATCTAATATGCATTTTATTACTGACTGACATGATGACTCCTGCTATTTATATTTTTGTCTGTATCTTGTACAGAAAAAAAAATAGATTTGGGTTTAAGTCTAAATACATACATAATGATATAGTCGCATAACTATGCTAATTAAAGAGCTTAACTTTTTTTTGTGGAGGGTTATATTCGGAAATACTAATCTTATCATGACAATTCTTCACTTACACGAAACTACACTATATACAAGTGACAAGTCACATAGGCTATAATTTACGCCGGCGAAGTAGCGGAAAAACAGCTAGTATTTTATAAAACTGTCTGATCTATGCATGATCAAAAATAACGTTTGTAAGAATTATTTGCTATTATATTTTCTTACTCAATAACAAAAAATTATACTGTGTGTCGTAACAACAAAGTTTGTAAAATTCTTTAAATGCAAACTATTTTTTTAATGGAAAAAAAGAAAACATCTTCATTTTTGTCCGTACTCATTATTAAGATAGCGTCGAGCGCTGAGAATCAGCGAGATAAACTGGAAGATAAGATTTTGTTTATGCAAATAAGAAAGGGGACAATCAGCCTGAGGGTACTTCGCGAAATAGTTCCAATAGGAAATTCTAATGGATATTATTCTTGACAATCAAGGCTGTGGTTGTTTGTTTATTTTAATGAACGTTACAAAGTTTAAAATGCGAAAATTTTATTTAATATCAAGATTTGCTTGCACTATCCCAACGCTTTTATTGGGGTCGGTGCTATTTGTATTTTTTTTTTCTATAAATTTCGATCATCAATCATCTCAATGTTCACTCCTTGTTTGCTTACACTTCAATCGCTTATGTGAATATTTTCACTTATATGCTCGTCACTCATAGCTGATTAATATTTGTAGTATTGGAGCAAGTGTTCGTTTGGTAGATAAGGAAGAAAGGTATTTGAGTAGGAGCGTTGACACTACTACGAGGCATATTTTTCGATCATTAAGGGATTCTTCCGTTCATGTGTACTTGTAGCGCAACACATAGTTGGTAAACCGGTAACCAGTTGAACTGACTATGTAATGAAGGCGGCAGGGTGCCGGTTAAATTCAGGCAGCACCTGTGCTTAGTTCAGATCAGTCTTGACTGATCGTCGTAAAAATCCACAGAAGTAAAGTTTACTCCGCAATGGTCTGGAAGTCGCACAACTAAAATGTTGGTAACAATGAAGGCATAATTTCCACTTAATCAATTTATTACTTATTTTTCAATTCTTGTGTAAAAAGATCCAACGGCACTGAACTGATTTATATCTATATGAAAGTTTCATTACTACGCTTGTGGTAAACTAATCAGTATTTGTGTTATCGTTGAAATGGGTTATCATTCTGTCCTTACAATGACCTCATAAACGTTATACATTTTATAGGTTGGTTCCGTTTCGAACACTCATGCACATCGATTTATTATGTGTAAAAAAAATTACATCTGCATTCTTTATACAGAATTACCGACATGAATTATGAAGTAATTGAAACAATGCACCCGTATCAACGCTACAACGAGATAGTGAAAAACAATAATAGTACTACGAATAATATTTACGTTATTTTCTGGGAAACAAATTATATCAGTTGAAATAGTGGCTAGTAAAATAGAATATACGTCGATTGCGTGATATTATCAAATCAAACCAGAGACTCAATGGAATTTCATCCAATATATGAACCTATTTCAAATAAATATTTTTTTAGATAATGGAGACATATAATTCATCGCAGTAGAAGATGATGTCTTGAGTAAACATAATGCTTCCGCCATTTTCGAGATCTTTACAATTCAGATGCTTGGATTGGATATTAAGTTCCTAATGAAAATAAAAAAAAATTAAATGTTACATTTCTCAAGCTAAAAAGACCCGGAACCCATAGCTTTTCTAATTGCTCTTTGTATTAAGAAGAGTTCTTACTATAACTCTATAGGTTTAAGCCTTCTTACTATTGAGTTCTTAATATATAATTAAGTGCAAATGATATTTCATGTGCACTGAAAAGACGGAAGCTGTACATTGGCAGTAAGTGCGTCCTGCGAAGCCACTAAAGGTAAACTGGTCTCTTTATTAGATCGACTATACATCAGAAACAAGTTTCTTAACAACTCTAAGTACATAATATAATGTCTTTATTCTATAAAGATTTAATAAATGTTTATACCTAATAAATATTACAGACCAAATCACGCTTATGGCGTATTTACATTAGTCGATGACATCCGCGTGCGGCTTATTGCTATTCCCCGCTACATTAATCGACAATTGATAATAATATTACACCCAAATGTAGACGAAACATTACATAGAACGAAAAAATATCAGACAGTATACAAAAAGGCGGCCTTCTTGCTATGCAGCAATTTCTTCCAGTTGACCAATAGTGATACAGAAAAAATAGGTAAATTATAATGATGAAGGAAAGTAGGTGCAATAGCGACAGGAATATTGAATAGATATACTCAAAGAGGTAAAGAGATATGCATAAGTTACGATCAAAGATTGAATTCGCTCATTGTGCAAAAAACAATAGTTTACAACGCGTTGTGGCAATGAAGAGAAACATTTAAGTGTATTGAACCATATTTGATTAGGTAAGATTAGGTTGAAGTATGAGGGGGATGAAGTTGCTCGCGTCCGCGGGAGTTTGCCCTTTGTTACCCTGCACGTGTCCCCCGGGTGGCGCCAAACGAGCAACAGAGAGGAGCCCGTCAGGCGTCCCGGACTTATTCCAGGTAGCGGCTGATGGGCAGGGAGGTGGTGGGTTCGGCCCCCTCTTCGGAGGGGGGCCGTGTTGGCCTTTTTCAGAGCCGTCGAGAGGAGTATAGGGGGGAGGTAAGACCCACTTTTCGGGTCGCGCTGTGGGGTGTTTCCCTCTTGGAGGGAGTCTTGTTGTTGAGGGCTCCGGGCCGGCGCCCTGTCGGTAAGACGGGAAGCGGCGGCGCGGTTCGTGCTGGGCGGGCGTCCCGAGAATGACTCGGGCAGCGGCCGTAGAACCGAGGGCGGTGGGCCCGGCGTGTCATGGTAGCGTGAGCGTCGGGTGTCTTTTTCAAGACAACCACCGGCCGATCCGTACCACTGAGTCGAGCAGAGACGGAGGGGCTATCCTTCGCCGGACGGCTTCGTGTAGGTGAAAACCACGCTAAAAAGCGACCAACCCCAGACCTGGGTTAGGGAGTGAGTGGCCCCTGGTAATGGGGTCGCTACAGGTTCTCTGGAGGTGGGGATCAGCCGCCCTCCACCTTCACAAACCTAGGCTTGCTTGGATACTGAGCCTCTGTCCAAATTGACCGCGTTTGCTCGTTACTCGTGGGATAAGCTATGAAGAAATTAAATACCAACAAAAACAAATTTGCTGTCGAGAGGAGGCCTGACTCGGGCGGAAGTGAACGGAGGGGGCCCAGCTCGGGCGGAAGAGAGCGCAGCCGTAGTAATACCAGAACCTCACAACCTGTTACTGAGAGGAAACTCGCTGACTCAAATTCAAGCGGTAGCTCCGATGATTCTGCGAAGAAGGTAAAGGCTCAGGAGGATGTTGTAACTAACAATGTGCCTACTAAGGCACAGTTGGAGGAGGCCAGGAAGCACTTGGCCAAATACGGCAAGATTCTGGTAGAGGATCAGTTCGACGAAAGACGTGATGGCAAGATTTTCTTCAAGAGGGAGGGAATCGTTGGACTGTTTGCAGAGGTGAAAAAGATGTGGGGGTTGATCTCCGGTGCGTCTGGTGACGCAAATCAGTTCATGATTTCGTTAAAGAGGAAGGTTACCATCTCCCGAACGGAATATCTAGAGATGGCAAAAGTCATTGAGGTGATCAGCTCTAACCACAACTATATCATGGGCGCTCTGTTGCATTGTAGCAACCTTCTCAATAACCTATATCTAGAGAAGGATAAGTTGAATAGGGAGCTGGACGAAATGGAGGAGGAACTGGACAAAGTAAAGGCAGAGAACAGGAAGCTACTGGAGAGGGAATCGACACGCAAGTTGCTGGAGGAGGCGTTAGTTAGACTGAAGAAGGCGTCGGGCAAAGACGTCGGACTTGGGCTGCCAGACAGGCGGAAGGCCAAGTTTCAAAGAGGTTGGCTGCCAGACGGAGGAGGCGTGGAGAGCTTCCTTCCGCCCACCATTGCGCCCTCCACTGGCTTCGGACTCTAGAAACAGAACGACGGAACAGCGGAGACAAAAGGGGAGACCCTCTGTTTAGTCAGAGTTGGCAGGGGCGGTTTTGGCTGTCCGGAACGATGAGGAAACGTGGGCACAAGTGGCTGCGAGAAAGGAAGGCAAGAATGGTAAGAGGGGCGTGGTTTTTACTGCCCATGTCTCTCCCCCTGCCCCCACACCTACCTTACTGAAGCCTCCTGCAACCCACAAAAAGCGAGGAAGGCACAAAGCAGGGACTAACACCACTGCGGTGGTGATACCAATCCCCCCGAGACAGAGGCTAGGGGGGTTACCTATGAGGAAGTCCTCGGCAAGGCCAGGAAAGGGATTGCACTCCCGGATCTGGGCATCACGGGTGGAGTCGAGATGGGTAAAGCCACAGGTGCACGGATTTTAAAGGTGCCCGGGGCTGATAGCGGGGAGCAGGCAGATTTGCTTGCCTCCTGAGGGAGCTGCTGGACGATTCAGCCGAGATAACAAGGCCCATCTAAAGAGTGGATCTAAGGGTGACCGAGCTTGACGACTCGGTCACGTCTGATGGATTGAGGGAGGCAGTGGCTCGGTTGGGGAGTTGTCCGCCTGAGCAACTGGTGATGGGCCGTGGTCGTGGCCGTGGACTGGTGAAGTGCGGGCGTGGGAGGTCTTAGAGTGGCCCTTCTTAAGTGCCCTGAGGCAGCGGCTGAGGTCTTGGCCGAGAGAGGACGGTTGTTGGAGGGTTGGACATCAGCCCGCATTAACCTCCTGGACCCGTTGCCCTTGCGCTATTTTAAGTGCATGGGCACGGGTCACGTTCGGAGGATGGGCCCCTCCAAGGAGGACCGCTATAGAGTTTGCTTCAGGTGCAGCCTCGAGGGGCACAAGGCGGCGTGTTGGCGCAAGGAGGCCCGCTGCACCGTTTGCGCTGCGGCGTCTCTACCGAGCGGACACGTAATGGGGAGCAAGAGGTGCTCCCCAACTTCCGTACGCGCACAGTCGGTTCCCGTGCCTCGTGGTATTCGTGCGGTACCAGCTGAGGACCTCCCTGAGGTGATGGACACGCACTAGCGTGTTCGTCTCTCTTGGGGGGGGGGACGGCTGGAGCGGCTAGCAGTCGACTGGTTCCCTGGCAGGGTTAGTCTGCCGGGTACGCCTGTGTCACTGTTAGTGAGAGGTACATGGGGAGTCAAGCTGCATTGCACAGTCGCGCATCTCTAGTCCGTAGTCGGAGACAGCTGGCCGGTTTGCGCACTGGCTGGCATTGCACGTCTCCGCCTTGTCTGGGGGGGGGTGGGGGGGCACGTCTCGAATGTCTCTGAGATGTGTCCCCCAACCCGCGAGGGACCTACCTGTTGTGGATCTTCCTGGATCTTGAACAGATTTACACGTAGCTAGCCGATGCTTGGACTGTATAATTGAAACTTCCTTCGATGGTTTTCACTTCTTCTTTATTCTTAAATCTTGAGGGCCGGAGAGCTTACAAATTTCGCTCAAATCGACCCGTCTTACATTTGTTGGGGTGGCTCGCACTTAGCTCCGTATATTATCAGTTGGTTAGCCTATTACACATCTAACCCCTACTTTGCGAAGCCATCCCCCACCCTTAACATCTATGTATCACATTATTGTTAATTACTACGTTTTACTGTTTCTACATTTACATCATAAATCACGTTGAAACATCATCATATTATTGTTACATAACTCGTATCGTGTCGGGCAAGACCGCGCCGTCGAAGCTCATAATCATTCTAAGGCGCGCCGCGCTCTTGCCCGATGTATTTATGTGGTCAGAGCGAGACGGAAGATCCCGCGTAAACCAGCGCCATCTCGCTCCGATACATTTTTATTGTTAACATGAAGGTAGTCGAACATTTTACATTTTAAACACCCCTGTATCGAGGCAATACCGTATAGAAACCCACATAAGCTCCCTTGACTCGGGCAATACCATATAGAAAACCCACATAAGCCTCCTTGAGTGAAGCAATACCATACAGAGAGCTACCTAAGCCTCCTTAGCGAGGCAATACCTTATAGAAAACCATAGCAAATAAAATCCAACCCCTCACAATCATTTAATTTGCTATAACTTAAATTATCTTAATACTAGGGGAATAAATACACCCATAGGTTGTATCATTTAATTCTAAGCTTTAACCACATTCATTTAACTAAACTTACTTATTATATATAATTTACTTAAGATCATCTAATATATACAACTCGACGAGACGTGCGTCCGTAACAGAGCTCCCCCCGGCGCAGCATCCGCGTAGCCCCATCACTCCATCGTCAGGACCGCCAGTCTCGTCGCCGGTCGCCGGAACGTGCCGCCCTTCGTCTTCACCTCCACATTGCGTATCTCGTTGTCTGGTCCAGGATATACTTTGGTGACGACGCCCCTTGGCCATATGTTGCGGGGTAGTGTGTGATCCACAACTATAACCAAGTCACCCTCTTGTATCGCACGACGCCCAGCGTCGCGGGCACCTCCACGTGGTATGAGCATGGGAAGGTACTCTCGTAGCCATCGACGCCAATATTCATCGGCCAGCGCTTGTGCTGCCCTCCAGGTTCGCTTGTCGGCGCGCTCGCACGGCCCGGTAAAGGGCAGGCCGTTCGAATTACCCAATAAAAAGTGATTGGGCGTGAGTGCTTCTGGATCTTCAATATTGACTGGTACGTGTGTCAGAGGTCGAGCGTTTAAAGTGTATTCGACCTCGGTCAGTAGTGTGACTAAGACTTCCTCTCGCGGCGATTTTTCATGTAGCGTCACTCGTAATGCATTCTTGACACTTCTAACGAGACGTTCCCATGCGCCTCCTTGGTGTGGCGCGCCCGGTGATATGTAACGCCAGTCGACTCGTTGTGTAAGCGAATAGTCTCGTAGTGCCGGCTCCCATTCATTGTATGCGTCCCGTAGCTCACGGTCGGCACCTCTAAAATTCGTCGCATTGTCACTATACATTGTCTTAGGCCACCCCCTCCTCGCCGCCATTCGTCGTAGTGCCATAATCGCGGAGTCGGTAGACAGGCTCCCCACCACTTCGATGTGCACGGCGCGGGTTGAAAGGCATGTGAATAGCGCCCCCCACCTTTTCTCATGTCGTCTTCCTATTGTCACCGTCATAGGGCCAAAATAATCGACGCCACAATTACTGAATGGTCTGATAAAGGCTTCCAATCTTACTTGAGGTAGATCACCGTGTACTGGTTTCGTAGGTATCGCTTTTCTCACGCGACAGAAAGCACATTTATAAGCCACTGCACGCACCGCTGGTCTTAATCGTAATATCCAATATCGTTGTCTAACATCATTCACGACGCGTTCATTGTTCGCGTGATGGGCGCGACGGTGTTCGCGTTGAAGCAACAGCCGCGCATACGGGTGGCTGCCGTCCATTATTACTGGCGTAGTAGCGGGGGCAGACACACCCGCTGCCCTTATTCTCCCGCTCGCTCGTAATACGCCGTTCTCGTCTATGAATGGATCCAGTTTTCGTAATCGACTGCTGTTAGACAACTTTTGGCCAGCTATAAGACGGTTAATATCATTTGTGAAGCTTTCTTTCTGTGCGTTTTTCAAGAGTAACTCCTCTGCTTTGTTTATGTGTTCCACGGTTAAATCAGTACCACGGTGGCGACATCTATCGATGAACATTAAAACCCTCGCCATCGTTCTCACGTAGCGTTCGTAAGAGGAAAAGCGATTCACATCGGGTGTGCTATTATCGTTTTCCTGCGGCAGTTGTGCTATCGCGTAACATTCATTTTCATCCGTATTGTTCGTGACGTCACAGGTAGGCCACTCTAATTCGCTAGCGTATAAAAAGGTCGGTCCAGTGAACCACCTATCCGTATTCGATTTTACGTAAGCTTCGCCTCGCGTTGCGTCATCTGCGACGTTATGTGCAGTAGGCACCCATCTCCACTGTGACGCCGTCGTGGTTTCAGTTATTTCGGTTACACGATGAGCCACATACGGTGTAAAACGCGCTGTATCATTGTTTATCCACTGCAGGACGGTTTTTGAATCGGTCCAATACACGACGCGCTCTGCATGCCATCTTTGTTCCCTCGATACGGTATTCGCCAACCGCGTAGCGATTAACGCTGCCTGCAATTCCATTCTAGGAATACTTTGTCTTTTTATCGGTGCCACTCTGGCCTTTGCGGCGGCCAGCGTCACTTGCACCGCCCCGTCATTCTCGATTCTCCAATAGACTGCGACGCTATAAGCGACCTCGCTCGCGTCACAAAACACATGTAGCTGCTTTCCCGTCACTCCCCCCGTATAGAGACGCCGGGGTAGACGCAGCCTACTAATGGTACTCATTCCATTAAGCCATTCGTGAAATTCGCCGGCTTCCTCATCAGGTAAGGCCTCGTCCCAGTCTATTTTCAATCGCCATATATTTTGTAATATAATCTTCGCCCGTATCGTGTAATAACTTAATAATCCGAGCGGATCAAATATAGACATTACTGCGCTTAATGCCTCCCTTTTTGTAGGGGCTCGTTTCATTTCTTTTATGTCCGTATTCACGCGCACCATATCCGTGTTAAATGCCAGTTCGTCCGTAGACGCATCCCACAGCAATCCTAGTGTCCTACCCCATCGGTCCTCGCTTATGGCGAGTTGCGTAGGCGCTGTGGCACGGCTCTCTACTGGCAGCTCTCGCAACACTTCCGGTCCGTTTGAGTTATAACCGGTTAGCGTGAATCCCGCCTGCGCGTGCACAGTGGCTACTTCCTTTAGCGCATCCATCGCCTCTTGTTCTGTGTCGTAGCAGTCGACATAGTCATCCATGTAGTGACTCTTAGTGATTGCTTCATATGCGCGTGGATACTCTGTAGCATGCGCGTAGGCATTCGCGTTCCGTACACTGTGAGCCAGGAAAGGAGAACTCTTAGCTCCGAATATCATAGACGTCATCTTGTATCCTTTCGGCGGCGTGGTTCGCTCGTCGCCTCTCCACAGGAACAACTGCGCCGGCTGATCCTCCTTGTGAATCTTTATCTGAAGAAACATCTCCTTGATATCGGCCGTGACGGCGAACGCTCGTTCTCTAAACCGTAAAAGGAGGCCCGCTAGATCTATAAGCAAGTCGGGACCCTCCAATAGTTCGTCATTGAGACATACTCCATTCGTTACGGCAGCCGCATCAAACACTACTCGTAACTTTCCTGGCTTATTCGGGTTCGACACCGCGAAGTGGGGCAGATACCATAATCGTTGGCTCTGTAGTTCCTCCCCATTGCATTCCTCCGCGTACTTTTTATCGATCAGATTCTTTATCTGCGCTTTATATGTGTCTCTGAAAGAGCTTGACTTATCCATCTTCTTTTCAATGGTTTTCAATCTCTTCACGGCGGACTCGTAACTCGGTGGCATCTTCACATCATTGCGTTTCCACGGCAGTCGCACCTCATATCGTCCGTTAATTTGTTTTGTCGTTGTATTAAACAATTCCATTGCGCGAGCGTCGTTCGGACTGACTCGCTCCTTTCTATTTATTCCTATGGAATCGATTTCGAAGTGCTCCTTTACTTTTTCGTGAAGCGCATCATCCCGGTCGAGAGGGCGCGAGACCGTCGCGCATCGCGGTGTGTCTACGTATAACACCGAGTCGCTCTCTTTCAGCATCCCCGATCGCGGCGCTGACCCATGGATGACCCATCCAAGCATCGTGAGGGAAGCGATCGGTTCGTCACGCTTACCCTCGAGCAGTCTTCGAGTTACTATAAGATGCCAGTTGTCCGCTCCGATCAGTATGCGCGATTCGGCATACCCATAACATAGATCTTTGCTACGTAAGTGGCGCATATGCTTATAGTTTAACGTTTCTTTATTTATCTTTTGTCGGTTCAACGTAAGATTTTTCATAGTTTTAGCTTTAATATTGAATCGCTTCTTATTCCCCGCGATCAATTGAAGATTTACTTGTTTCGTTTCGTATACATTCTGCGTGTTAATGCTTCGTATGCTTAAGTTATTTGTCGGCCCGTCGGCACCCACGTAATTGGCGAGATCTTCATCTATCACTGTTATAGTTGACCCTTCGTCGACTAAGGCGTAAGTGTTGACCGAGCCTTTCGGTCCTTTTATGGTGACGGGACACACTTTCAACAATACTTTGGATCTTTCTGTTGAGTGAGTAGCTGATGCAACCATCTCGGTTTCCTTTGTGGGTCTCGCTTCGCTCGTTTGGGCACGGTTCTCGTGTAACATCGCATGATGTGGGTGGCGGCAGCCATCTACACCACATAACGGGCTGTCACAGTGTATCCGACGATGTTTTCTGTTTACACATCGAAAACAAATTTGGGATTTCTTAACCCATTTCCATCTTTCAGGTATCTTCATAGCTTTAAACCGTTCACATTGTGGTACTTCATGACGTCCCCCGCAACATAGACATACTTTGGAGGTGACGTCATCGTTGGTCGCGTACACCGCAGTGCTTCTCTTTCTATCGTATCGCGGTTTCATTTGTCCCTTTGTCTCGGCGATATTCTTTTTCATAGCAGCGGTGTTGTTGTTAGTCACATATGCGAATTGCAGTGATCTATTTGCTTCGCGCATCAAAAAACGAGACAATGTTACGATCTCTGGCTCTGCGTAGCTTCCGGATTCATATGCATAGTCGCACCAACGCGATCGGAGGTGGGGGCTAAGCTTTTCCACCACTTCTCTCACTAGTAATGGATTTCTCAAATACCCTCGGTCGTCGACATTATCCAATATGCATACTATATTTTGAAGCTTAATTGCGAACGTGTTGAGTTCGCTTGCCGTCGTACCCGGTCGCGGTAAATTCTTTATGTCTTCTAGCGCTCGATAAATAATCACTTCGGGTCGACCGAAACATTGTTCCAAAGACTTCATGATTATCTCCGGATCGGCGACGGTATACAAAAGCGCTGATACCGCTTCTTTCGCTTCGCCTTTCAAACAACTCCTTAATCTGGCTATATTTTCAGATTTAGTGAAGTGCCACTGTTCTGTGGTGTCGCGCATTGCTGCTTTAAACGGCAGCCATTCGGCCGGTGCGCCGCTAAAAATTGGTAATTCTTGAGCCTGACGCGGCACCGGACGCCTATTCATCATTCTTTCTAACGTATGAGCGAGCTTATCCATCCCCGAGTCTTCCTTAATCGTTTGCCGATCTCGGTTTGCTGTCTCATCGATTAGTTTATCATCACTCTGTTCCTTGAAGGGAGAGTCCGTAATGTGGCGGTGTTTATCTACCTCTACGGCTCGCGCATCCTTCCTTTTCTGTTGCGCGGCCGTATCGCCGTCCCTTTCCGACATGGGCTCTAACACGTTCTGACGCCGTAGATTCTGGAACCAGTTGTCCACTCGTTGGACATTATCGACGGCGGGTAAGCTCTCCGGATCGGTTTCCTCTTGTATAGTAGCTATTTCGTATGCTAATCTCTTTTTTACTAGCTCCGATTCAATATGCAACTCGCGGCGTCGTATTTCCGCGAGTCGCTCTTCCGCTGCGAGTTGCGCCTGCTTAACGCGCGCAGCAACGCTCGAATTCGAACATACCGTTGGTGGCCTCGATCTAGGCATATCGTCGCGATGTTCAATTCTCTGTGCGGCGGTACCTTCTACGGTTTCTTGTGGCGCTTCCGACGGCATCACGGATGAGGCAAGGCACGAGGGTGACGCAGGTGGCCTGTCGAACACTTTTCCTTTAGCGCTGTCCATTTTGCTTTGTTCGGCTTGGCTTTGACGTCTCGTCGTTGGCATGTCCTCTTCTTACTTGCAGCCCCTACTCCTATCAATCTCAAACGGGTACGCTAACTGGGGAGCCCGCTTGAGGATGGATATCGTGCAGGATAGGAAGGTAGGAACTACCCAGCAGAGAGTCGGTCGCGGACAACGGGGCGCTCGCGTATCGGCTGGAATGTCCGATAGCATTGGCAGTGCCTACAGAAAGGACCCCCGCTCCACGCCAAACCTTACTGGCGTAGTAAGACGTAGTTCGGAAACGAACTATCAATCTAATCCGTATGTTTACAGCCCCGCGAAATACGACGTGTAGTTCGGAAACGAACTGACCACTTCGTCCGTATGGTTACAATGCCTTGCGTAGTACGACGTGTAGTTCGGAGACGAACTGACCACCTCGTCCGCCTTGAACGGCGTTAACTCACTACGCACACCGTTTGGCACCGTTAGGTGGTGTACGCAATGAGCCCGCGGTCCACCCGCGTATACTCGTGACAGAACACGAGTGTTTTCTTCGGCTATGTCCGTAGGTCTGGAACGTTTTTCAGTCTTCTGTCTTCATATATCCGGCGAGCGATGGACCAAACTTCTGTTGCGGATCTTCCTGGATCTTGAACAGATTTACACGTAGCTAGCCGATGCTTGGACTGTATAATTGAAACTTCCTTCGATGGTTTTCACTTCTTCTTTATTCTTAAATCTTGAGGGCCGGAGAGCTTACAAATTTCGCTCAAATCGACCCGTCTTACATTTGTTGGGGTGGCTCGCACTTAGCTCCGTATATTATCAGTTGGTTAGCCTATTACACATCTAACCCCTACTTTGCGAAGCCATCCCCCACCCTTAACATCTATGTATCACATTATTGTTAATTACTACGTTTTACTGTTTCTACATTTACATCATAAATCACGTTGAAACATCATCATATTATTGTTACATAACTCGTATCGTGTCGGGCAAGACCGCGCCGTCGAAGCTCATAATCATTCTAAGGCGCGCCGCGCTCTTGCCCGATGTATTTATGTGGTCAGAGCGAGACGGAAGATCCCGCGTAAACCAGCGCCATCTCGCTCCGATACATTTTTATTGTTAACATGAAGGTAGTCGAACATTTTACATTTTAAACACCCCTGTATCGAGGCAATACCGTATAGAAACCCACATAAGCTCCCTTGACTCGGGCAATACCATATAGAAAACCCACATAAGCCTCCTTGAGTGAAGCAATACCATACAGAGAGCTACCTAAGCCTCCTTAGCGAGGCAATACCTTATAGAAAACCATAGCAAATAAAATCCAACCCCTCACAATCATTTAATTTGCTATAACTTAAATTATCTTAATACTAGGGGAATAAATACACCCATAGGTTGTATCATTTAATTCTAAGCTTTAACCACATTCATTTAACTAAACTTACTTATTATATATAATTTACTTAAGATCATCTAATATATACAACTCGACGAGACGTGCGTCCGTAACACTACCCTTCTCAGGGCGGGCCGAAATGGGGGCGAACCGCGCGGTGTATGGCCTCCGGGCCGATCCCATGCATCGCCTTCCATGCGAAGGAAATCGCTGAGTTTTAGTGGGTATACCTCTGCTATATGACTAGCCCCATTCTGGGGTGTGTCCGCAGGGGGGAGCCCCACATAACATGTGGAGCCGGCGCTGGGTGAAGCGGGTATGCAGTAATGCATTTCACAGCGTCAAAAAAAAAATGGTTGCAGTATGACAGATAACGCACGAGCCGAGCGAGCAAAATGAGCGAGCCACGGTAGCAGCCGCCGAAATGCCAGAAGCGAATCGCTATTTTAAAATAAAACAGCTAGTCAAACCAATTAATGCTCAGAACGCATCGTGGCTTTTCTTCATTGCCACAATGTTTTGAGGTCGAATATCATGTCAGCCGCGACACGAATTTCACTATGTGATTATTTTGCGATTGCCATAACGCGTTGTGATCTATTTTTTCGCTCAATTAGTGATTTAGATATTTGAGCGCAACATATACAAAAGAGTAATGAGTTAAAAATTGGAAACAAAGTAGCACTTCACTTCTGCGAAATGAATAGGATAGGAAGTCAGAGGTATGAGGTGGTATATCATGCAAAAGAATAAAATGTTTAAAGGTAGGGTGAGGACATAGACAAGACAAGAATAGAATACGGAAGCGTAAAATATGTAAGTCTCTGCGCCGGCGAATAGGGAGCCAGTTAAGTTTTGTTCCTCTCAAAACTTAACTGGCTTCCTGGCTGGCGATACATAGTCATAACTTGCGAAGGGTAAAAATAAATTGAATACACATATTCTACATACGCTCTACCTTGTTAAGGAGTGCCTCAATATATCAAACATCGTAGTGAATGATAGAAAGTAGAAGAGTTTGTGCTTTTATTGACCAATAAGACGAACACCTAGATGACTTCACACTTCAACTAGTCGTAAGGATTTTTTTAAGATATTGTATAAACAATATCGTTAATAGAATAGTCCAAGCAAAGCGATAAATACCTGAGAGCTATTGTGAAATGTCGAACAAAAGATTTGAATGCTAATTGCAATTTTTCGATGAGATTATCTAAGTATTTATTTTTTTAACACCATCATCAGCGATACAGGGAAGGCATGCGCGGGAAGTGGTCCCCTTGGGACAACCACCGCCGATCGTTCCCCGTGGAGAGGACATCGCTGAGTTTTAGTGGGTATGCCCCTGCTTTTTGACTAATCCTCATTCTGGGGATGGGGCCACAGGGGAGAGTCTCACATAACTTGTGAAGCGAGTATACGGAACGCACTTCTCGGCGTCAAAAAAAGGATATATTGATTTCCGATGTTCAACATATAATCTACAAGAATTCATCAAAATTAATTCAATATAAAACAAAAATACTGAATTGATAGCGCTTTTATTTTACATACAATTGAAAATGGTACCAAGAAACAACTCAATTACTGTCAAGTCAACAAAGGATAGGTAACGATATTTACAAAACACTATTCTTATGTCAGTCAATATCCAATTCTGTACAGAGAACCGAATATACATATTGAAAGACTTAGAAATATTCATGACAACTATTATAAAATGTAATCGGGCTTTTGATATCTAATTTTCTGTGTGAGATTATTTCGGTTTTTTTATTGATAATATAGAATTAATATAGCTTACTGATTTCTTATATTTTCACGCACACTATTATTAAATAAAACTATTTTGAACGGGTAAAGCGTATTCATATTTTACAGGTTTCATGTTCATTTAAAACTTAGATTTTGATAGTCTTTTTTTTATTCCCATTCAAAATACTCGTAGTTTAATTTAAAGTTATAGCTTTTTTACTCGTGTATGTTAATGATAATTCTTTATTTATAGCAATTTATACACAACTGATCCGAAACTATTTCGTTACTCTACTCAAGTTTAACTTTGTATCTGAAAATCAATTTCTGTAACAAATAAAATTTAAACTATCGCACAAATACAGTTTCCCAACATTGTTAACTAATCAGAAATCTAAATATTACCTCTATTATTAACTAAGTAACGCAATTGTTTGAATATTGCTGGGACACACTTTTAGTGATTTAAAATTAGAATGGCCTTATTCAAAATAATATCAGAGAAACATCTTTTTATTCATAAAATTTAATTTTGAATTGGAAACTCATTTCTATTGCCTTAGAATTAAACTTCGAATAAAAATCATCGGTCGAGTACTTGAAATCTTAATTCGGATGGAATTGGAATTAGATGTGTAGCTGGTACGTTTAACAATGTCATGTAACTAGTGATGAGCAATAAATAACCGTATCAGATATCATCCATAATTGACACACAAATATAATGTCTAGCCCCCAGGAGTAACGGCGTAATGTTTAAGATATCTGGGGGCGCGGAAGTGCGCACGCCAAGTCGAGCAAAAATATAAAAAAGGAGAACTACCTACAAAAAAAATCCAGTCTTGGAGTATGACAGATAACGCACTCCACCCTTGCCAACCTCTGGACGGCCCTTGACACTATGACCTCGCGAACTAGACGTTAAATCTCTTTTTCAACTATACTTCAGAGATAGGTCCTCTCTAGAAATCATAAGGAACATAACAACAGAATCTGTAGACCTACCCCTGAGATTAAAAAAAGATTGTTACAAATATTTTTTTAGTTTCGTTCTTTTTTACCTACAGCATGAGGGGTATTTTTCACCCAGGATATACACAACATCTACTACCCCACGCTTTATGGTACTGAATTAATCGACTTGGTTTACCTTGAAATCGTTGATTCTACCGTCCTCAACTTATTCTTCTACTTAATAGAATATACACGCCATCACTCTTAGCTCCATATATTATTGTATTAGACTCCACACTGCGCTATTTACCACATAACTAATTAATGTACACGTTCAACCTCTATTGAAAGTAAATAAATTCCCTAATAGCCATATTGGCTGGTCTATATTTGGGCCAATAATATTTAAAGCCTCATCGGTGGGTCAACTAAAATTGCTACAAAATTAATTTTAAATGCAATCCAGTGCTTAACTAACAATTGGAATATCTCGCAATACTTTTTTGATATGGTGAACCTTAACTATCATATGTTGATTTTAATGCGTTCTTTTAGTCACATTAAATATCGAGCCCTAATATGAAAGTTACTCTAAGTTACCCTAATTTTTTGTTTAAGTTTCTCTCATCAGTAGTTTACAGGCAAAACTTAATCATTATGAGATGAGAAAAAATTTAGAGGGTAAAAATAATTCAAACATTAAGTAATAATAATTAATCAAAAAAGTTTCCAGATAATAATATTTTAATAATTTGAATGTGTCCTACAAAATTGTTTGAAGATAGCTAATACTTTTAATATTTTATGTCAACTTATATATCAGTCAAATATTTAAAGGTACTAATACATCTGAATAATGTTTTAATTTTAAAAAAATACACGCGATAAAATCGTTCAAAATTCTGGCTGTTTTCCCGCGACTTCGCCCGCTTAACTTATAACCCGCATTTGATGAAGCTCGCAGGTGTAAGAATTTTAATGATCAAAACACTTTTTCCTAAGATTACGCCCTTCAAACAAAGTAAGAAACTCTACTTCTATATAATATTATTACAGACAATCGGACTCAGAAGCGCTTGAGATGTATTTATCATCATAATCTTTACCGAGTACAATTACAAATACTAACAATTCCATCTGTTCTTTTATCAAGTTCATAATCTAAAAGTTGTTTCTTTAGTGTTGTCTTAGAATAATAATGTTGCGAGAATTTTAGGCAGGCTAATCTTAACAAATTAAATATATATTCTTCTTTATTTAGAATTTATTTTCAGTATTCATATAATGTTTTTGCTACTATAAAAAAAACTGTTACCAAAATGTTTTCATTGCAGTGTTTGAGTGCCTTCAATATGAATTCAAATAGACTCATAGCCGGTTTCTGAATTCAGAAAAGTACAAAATCTTAACTGATTTTCTAAATAACTTATGCTTTTTACTTTTCACACGGCAATTGTTAGTTCCTAGTTTTATATAACTGCTATCAACTGATAAAAAAAATCAGAAACGAAAACCTATTTAAGTGACATTTAATATGGTTTAAGTACGGATTGAATCACGCTTAACTTTAAATTCTTAATTCAGAAACCGGGTCTTAGTGACATTCTTGGTCGTAGTATACGTCACATTCACCTGATATCTCACAACAATACAAAATTGCTGGTAACGGTCAGGAATTTAAATTGGGGTTTGGAAAATAACATTATGAACCAACTAGCGAATCACCCAGATTTTTCATGGAATGTAGATGAAAAGATGTAGTCGCCGTGAATTTCCCAAACATTTTCGAAAGCAGCAATGATACTTCAATCATTTTATATAAAACTAGCTGTTATTCCGGGACTTTACACAAGTAAATTATAGCCTATGTCAACCCCTATGATGTAAATATCCATAGATTAAAGAGATAACAAATATAGTCCACAGCCTTAAAGTTATAGTGTTTATAACGAATAATCGATCACTATCGAAATCTGTCAGTAGTCGCACTACTTCTCGATTGAAAATATATTAAATTTCTCCTTTATATCCGACATAGAGAACGGGACAAAATAGGTGAGATAGATAATAATAAATGACTCACTGTACTCTACACTCTGTTGGCGTATAGTGCGTTAAAAAGTATGTGCATCCAATTAAGAGAAGTAATTTACTAATTTAATTTTCATCAAATTAGTTGTTTATTATCAAGGTGGAAACTTTTCAATACACCATATTGGATAGTTTTATATTTATTTATATTATTGTCTATTTTTAACCAACTTCAAAATTCTTAAAGAACGAGGTTCTATGTTCAATGGGTATGTGTATTCACTGGTTTCTCTTTTATAGATATCTACGTTTTCATATCAGTTTCAATGCGATAGCCGGCCATTTCATGAAGTTTTTAGCTTTGATGATAACTGAAAAAACATACTATAAAAATAAAAAATATAAGCGCAATATTTTTTCTAATATATAAACTTTTTGTTTACACTAGTTTAAATGTGGGAAACATGAAATTGAACAACTCGATTTAATTAATCTCAATTGAAACTCATCCGTTGATCCGGACCTAGGACTATATTTATATCTTAATTAACCCATTTTATCGTTACTAGTTAACGACTACTATAAGTAATGAAGAAAGTGAAATACCTTTTCATTAAAAAACTGCAACAGTAGATTATAAATGGAAATAGATCTTCACAAGAAATAAACCTGTAGTAACACTGTTTTACCACAAATATTTGTATAGTTTCCAAACTCAAAAAATCACCGTAATCGCATCATTAGTTTATGCTAGCAAAAGAAAAATCTCATTAAAAGAAAAATACCACCACTACCGCGGGAAAAGAAAGTACCAAATTTTCAAAATCCGAACGCAACTTTTCAGATCGAAAGTTTATTCGATTACAAAGCGGCCAGCGTTTGTGTCGCGCGCTCTCACCCGCACACGTTCAAACACTGGCTACGTAAATCTACGTACCGTTCGGCATGCGCAAAGAGGTTGCCAAAGACATACATAGCTATGTTGTTGTCGAAAAAGTGAAACTCGGCATTCCTATACACAATTTACTGAGTGACGTAGACAGTGGCGCCACAATCCGTCGCTGAAATAAGATTGCGAACAGAAAATGCTACGTCTTCATTATGCGTTACGTTTTTCGTATTTGCATTCAACAGAGGTTTCAATAGATTGCAGAGTTTTTTCAGATAGCAATATTCGACATTGGCTGAATAGAAGACTTTCTTTTCATGTGTAACGTAATACATGTATTTTCAGATTTTTCATTAAATGTTATAAGTACATATAGATTATTTTTTTCAGTATAAAAGCCAGTTAAATGTAAATATTATTATGAATATAAGTTATAGTTTAGATTGATAATGTTTGCTTTTATTATAGTCATGTAAGATTTGGTTGTTTGTTTCTTTGCATTGAATAGATTTTTAAAATTCTTTTTCCTAAGGTAAACTAACTATGTCGTTGAAAATAACTTTTAAGTGAGCCATGGTTCCCTGGAAATGGCTGCCTGATTGCGTTTCACGGAAGTCACAAAGTTAAGGATGCCTTACACTACTTTACCCTATTTCATTTCGCAAAGGTTGGGTTTACAATGTTACAACAAACTAAAACTTTTGAGTGATTTAAATATGCAGATCGCTCTGTTACTTCTCTTTTAACTTGGTACTATGTTTACGACTCACAACTACGCGTATACTACCGCCGTAGTTACATTCTTGAGTTTTTTTTGTGGCAACAAGTTGGATGAAACTGGCAGGATGTTTGGACTTTATTTGATGTCAACATAAATTTGCCCCAAGATCAATTCGCAAACAGATTATTTGATGTTAATTATTCTGGAAAGAACTCATTCAACTAATCTTTATCACGGGATTACAAGACGAAAAATTAGGACGTGTAAAGGGAAGAAGTCAAATTAATATTTTATTTAATATTTCGGATTGGCATTGAGTTTTTCGAACTAAGAGACTGAATAACGCGTACAGATGGACGAGGAGTTCCTAAAACATAGAACGGTATCGAATCTAAAAACAAGACGTAATCTATATCCTTCGATTTAGATTACCATAAAAAGAATTCCATTTAAAAAACATACAATAAACGATATTCGATTCTATCTCTCGATAATATAATTCTCAATCCAATGAAAACTCCGAGTTACCTGTTAAAATATTCACTGGTCTCTCAATCATGATCAAAGTTTAATGGAAACTTGCCAGTTACGAATCCAATGATTGGCAGATTATGTAATTAAGTTAAATTCGATGAAAAATTTAAATCCAAAGTATTGAGGTATAATATCGTTAAGAGAGATTTATTTACTGCTCTGTGAACAATAAAACGATTGATTTCAACAAAGATGATTAATGTGAAACAGTTCATAAAAGTAATTTTATTTTAGTTTAAAAAATAAAATTTGTTTCACCGTTTGCCCTAAGATACCAAACTTGTAACTTTAACTATTATCTGTAACTCGTTAAGCTTTGCTAGTTAACGTTATTGTTTTACTTTGTCAAGAAAAACATAACATGTACAAAAATGCATAAGTCTCAAAACGCTTATTCGTAAAAAGTACCGTAAAAAGTTATGAAATCAAAGTAAACCAAGTCGATTAATAAGTCAATCCCTATCTTTCTGTTAGAGCAGCTATCTAACCTTGTCATAGGAATACTTAACAAGTGCATACACCCATTAATCACCTAAATACTGAATGTCAAATTTTTCAAGCACTTCTTTCCTTTTTGCTACTACAGAGCGTATTTTGATCAATGTTCTGGGTGGCTTGCCGAAAAAAAATTTTATAAATATTTTAAACTTTCGATAAAGATGAGTATTTGTTCTTATTATTATATTTGATCAATTTTACATTTACAATACCATACTGAAAAATAATATTAATAAAAAATGCTTAAAGAATCCACTTTTGGGATTCGTACCCACGACCAAAGCGGCCAAACCTACTTACATACATCTCTAATAGTAGTTGTTTATATTTTTGCGTTTTCCGATAGTCATTCACCCGTTATCTCGAGACTTGCCTTGAGATCACACACACAACAGACACACATAAACGGGCATGTCGCTCAAGCAGACACATCATAATCACAATGTCAAAATTTACATAAATAAAACGGCATAAATCTTACAATTCGTAGATATATGATAGAATATTTTTTATTTTATAACAAAGTCATTTCAGTTCTAAACCGTTTAATAAAGCATTAGTTATATGACTCTTACAAAGAATTTGCATTCTAGTGCAAATTCTTTGTAAGAGTCATGTAACTAATGCATCTCTATTAAACGTTACAAAGATGTTGAGTTTACAACAAGCATTAAATACCTACTTTTTGTATATTGTAAACTTGTCTATGGTTAAAAAAGCATATAAATAAGATCATTCAGATTAGACTCTTAATCCTCTTTTTGGCTTCGCCATTGTGTAAAATAATTAACGCTATCTGTTGATAGGTAAATAAAAATAAAAACGTCACCTAAAATATTATTATTTTAGACAAATAGCGAAAATCAACTAAACATCATCGTGGTCGGATGTTCCCGTGTGAACATAATGATAAAAAGTATGAGTATCTGCGCAAATGACGCTAAAAGGTAAAAACTAGTCAAGTAACATACGCAGTGGGTAAATAAATGGAACTTGGCCCCCTTAAATAACTCTTGTAAAATTTTTTTGGGGCAAAATTAACCCACCAACGACGAATATTTTTGATATCGAACTTGGCACCTGTTTCGTATATTTTAATGTTTTTATTGCGATATTATAAAATTTTGGGTATAAATTATAAGTGTCTTCATTATAGAAAATTATATTATTTTCCTCTTGACTTCACGTTGAACTATTTTATGCTATTTTCCCTAATTGAGTGTTCCTTTGAAATATTGATATGTATTTATTATTAATTTTCATTTTTAGTCTACTGTAAAGCGAAATAACATATTTTTGGATCATTTGGAAGTGGATTAAATTTTATTTATTGGTGCCTTTTTAATATATGAAATTAAATAGGTTTTCATTTATTTTCATTGCAAGTTGCAAAAAGATCACAAGAATTTAAATCGTATACACGGCACGAGTAATATATACACGGCTGCTGTGTCGCTAGTTTATTTTGTTTTTTGAACTTGGCTGGCCACGCAGCAGCGTGTCTAAATGAATAATTAATCCATCGAATGTTTTTTAATTCTTCTAACACTAAAACAAGGACGCTTATCTATATTGACTTATCGTTAATTCTATAAATATTTTCCCGTATAAATAAAAGTGTTATCATAATTATAACATCCTTAATTATGTAATAAATAATATTTATCTATAATTTGTAGTAGCGTTCATCGCTTCTAGGTTATTATCTTGATTTTTATGTTATTCGTTTGATAGATAATCATCAGTGCTATTCCGTTAAAATTACAGCGCTAAACGCAGTGACGACGCGTTCTAAGATTACAGATACAGTGACAATCTATTTCTCAAGCTATAGAAGTAATACAGCATTTTGTTGGACTGTATGTTGTCTGGTATAGACAATGGAGTGGTATATCATAACAGACAGTTTTATTAGTGATATATGTGATCGAACTAAACATATAGCGTGCCTAGTTTGAGTTAATTCACTTTACTACCGCGTCAATCGAGTAAACGCCAAACGGATCGAACGGTGAAAACATGCGAGTTTGAGTTACAATTACGTAAACGTTGATAATAAACCGACCGCATTCGAAACTGCTGTTGTATATTGCACGCACTGTGAAATCAGCTATCTGTTAAAATTAAATGGGTTTTATGTCTTTTAATATGAGATTAAGCATATAATAAAAATATTTAAGCAAATTTCCAAGGTTATATATATGTTACGCTCAAAGATCGAAAACGCTCAGTGAGCGGAAAAATAGCTCACAACGCGTTGTGGTCACAGTAAAACATCCACATGGCGAAATTCGTGTTATGGCTCTAATGAAAACGCGCACGACGCGTTGTGGCAATCACAGAAAGACCAAAGAGCGAAATTCGTGTCGTGACTGACATGCTATTCGATCTCAACGCGTTGTGGCAATGAAGAAAATCCATCACGCGTATGGAAGATTATTTGATTACGACGCACACTACTTTCCGATATGGATCCTACTAGGCCTAGGCTGGAAACGTTTTGGTAGATGTCGTTAGGAAATATTTTTTATTTTATAAAATCACTGCATAAAGTGTTTGTTATTATGAAATATATTATTTAAATTAAAATAAAACGATATTTGTTTTTTATTGAGAATACTTTATATTTAAAAAAATCAACGTATTAATATTAAGTAATAAATTACTGAACACGAAATGTTAATCATTTGTAAATTTCTTACAATTCACTTAAAATAATTAGGGATTTTAATTTTTTAATGACAATTTAAATTCTTTCAAGTAATAAAAATATTTAACACAAACATAAATGTTTATTGTCCACCAATAAACAACAATAATGTTCTTAAAATAAGTATTTGATTGCTATTTATTTTTACAGGAACTATTACTGTGGCATTTGGAGTTGCATTTTATATTCTTGGAGCGACACTTGCACTTTTTATCAATACAGTGTCTTTTGCAGTGGCACATTATAAACCCTTGCTTACTTCCAGATGATAACATAGATGCTGAGCGGAGTGTTAACGACGAAGTTCGTTACTACCTGTCTGTTGTGATATGGTTAAAACAATGAATGCTCAGAACGCATCATGGCTTTTCTTCATTGCCACAACGCGTTGAGATCGAATAGCATGTCAGCCACGACACGAATTTCGCTATTTGGTCTTTCTGTGATTGCCACAACGCGTCGTGCGCGTTTTCATTAGAGCCATAACACGAATTTCGCCATGTGGATGTTTTACTGTGACCACAACGCGTTGTGAGCTATTTTTCCGCTCACTGAGCGTTTTCGATCTTTGAGTGTAACATATATATTTTTTATTGATCAAAGAAATTAAAACATTTGCAGGACAATTTAAATTCGCAATCATTATCGTCAGTCTATTATTTTCCCAATTACTAGGATGCAACCTTACGTTATTATTGCTAGATTACTTACATAGGTAAAATTTACTATACACATGAACTAGAGCAGAGGTTCCCAAACTTATTTTGTCTACTGCCCACTTTGAGAATAAATTATTTATAGCGCCCCATTTTTTCACCTACTTAAAAATAATATAACTTAACTTAAAACCTGAGTGCAACAGGTAATACACAACGGCGCTCAGGTCTCAAGTCAACTCTTACGGGCTAAACCTGCCAATGAAAATGATTATTGAAATGCAACTTTATAGTATTCAAATAGAGTATATTTTATTCAAAATAAAACATAATTGATCCTTATTTAAAAACTATTCTGAAAGATGAATCTGATGCTGTTTAATAACTCCGTTGATATCAGGTTCCAAGTTACTCAAGAACAGTCGCAAGTTGCCACGTTCGGTAACATGCAAACGATTTCTAATTTTAGTAAGCAGTGTTTCCACTGCACTAAATCCACGTTCACACAAATATGCACCAACAATCGTTGAAAACTGACTACAATCTAGGGTACAATTACAAAATTCTCGGTAACCTTTTAAGACTTAATTTTTATTTCCTTGTTTGTTGTCAATTCTATAATTTCTTCTTCCAGCTGAGATTACATTGTTTTTTTGACATATGAAAACGGATCCAACACCTAGTCTGGTAATTCCAAGTTCAAAAAGTCCTGATATCATTCGGTAAAGTCAATATAGAGGTTTTCCAAATGTTGGCAGTAGGCAAATAAATCGTCGTTCCTGTAGAATTTTGATAAATCTGGAAAGTTGCGCAACTCACGTCTGCCCATTTTATTTTGCGAATGCGAATGCAGCAACGACGTTTTTTATTTTAACTAAAATTAGTTCATTGCCTAGCAGTTGAATATTCATGTCGTTGAACAATTTGTACAGGTCTGTCATGCAAGCCATATCATGATCCTTCGATGTTTTCAGCCATTTCATCAATTCGTCATTTCACAGAATTATTACTCAAATGATTTTTTTGGATAATCTCTGCGGGCGGTTGATAAAGCACAGTAGTTATTACTTCCTTTATTGCTAGCAAAATTAACTCTTTTTCCAATGTTATGTTATGTGGTTTGCCTTTTTCAGAAATTAACAAAGAGTTATTGTACGCCGAAAATAGTTTTGTGTAGCAAAAAGCATAATACTCAGCCGAAAATAGTTTTGTGCAGCAAAAGCTCTCCTTTAAGTCTGCAGCGACCACAAGGGGGCCCACTTTGGGAAAGGCTGATCTAGAGTATGAGGTGTTTTATATTAACGATTGCAGATATAGCCGGCATCCATGGTTAAGCATGCTTTGCAAAGCATGGAAAAGCTTAACATAATATTCAGTGGTTACCCATCCCATATCAGAATTGTAATTTGAGGTTTCGTTTGTAATTTTGTAATTGTGCATATAAATAGAGCTTGGGCGAGTTTCATAAGAAAACTAAGTACCTATTGTAGAATCGGGCCCTTTTATAATTTTAATAGTCATGGTCATTTCATTATTTAGTAGCTGGAAGTACAAGGTCTCCCGCCGTAGTTTTGCGAACCGATGGCGTAGTTTTCGACTTTCACAAGTGCTCAGTAAAAGCCAAAACTGAATAAACAATTTTGATTTGATTTGATTTGGAAACATACTTGATGCAAAAAAATACCATCTCATTCTAATTTTATTTTAATTCAAAACACCCATTTTAAACATATGAAAGTTGTGAATTTAGTTCTCACTTCATAAATTCAAGTGAAAGTTTTCACATGCGTTTGCGTAAAATTCAACGAAGTTCGTGAAAACATATGAATCATGCTCGCGATATTCACGAAACGCATTCGCTTGCGAGCGTGAATCGGTTTTCACTGTTACTGGTGAACGCGCTTAAAACTCAAACTCGCAAATATGTTTCAGCTAGTGTGTCACTAGAAAGCGATTTTTAGTTTCCATACAAATTCTAAACGCACTCACTATCGAGCGCGAAATGTAAACGCCAAATAAAACTCAAACTAAGCACTCTGTTAACTTTATCTATTTACTAAACTTAGAAGTCGCCCAAATCTGTCGTCTTATTATTTTGGAGTTTGGAGTCGAGCTATCTAAAGGATCGACGCCAGTTTATAAAGTTGAATGGATTTGAGTCGGTATACTATTACACAAGGTCCGGTGTGAGTCAGGGTAGTACATTGGGGCCGACCCTATTCCTGATTATGGTAAAATGATCTCCCTGAAGTGGTAAAAGTCGCCGAGTGTCTCTTGTTTGCTGATGACCTTAAGTTATATTTGGGTGTAGAGAGCCAGGACAATGCAGATGCACTGCAAAAAGACATAGACGCTGTGGTTGAGTGGAGTAAAAGTAACCGTCTTCCCTTTAATATTTCAAAATGTAAAACCATTACATTTGGACGAAAACGCTCGGTTTTACATAATAACTATAAGTTATTTGACACCCCATTGGAAAAAGTTGACGATATTCGAGACTTAGGGCTAATATTAGATACTAAGATTGACTTTCACAAACACGTGACTAACGTTTGTAGGTCAGCTAGTAGGATGTTGGGCTTTATTATTAGAACATCTTCGGAATTCGACAGTCTGGCAGTGGCAAGAGTACTGTACAATGCTTACGTGCGCAGCAAACTCGAGTACGGGGCGATCATTTGGGATCCGTATGAGGAAAAATACAAATTATTAGTAGAAAGAATACAGAGGAAATTTACCCGTTGGTTATATAAAAAGTGTTATGGTTATTATCCCTTCCTCTACCCGTCCTTGTTTGTGAGTGGGATGGTAGGTGTCGAAACGTTGACCTTTAGAAGGAAATTTCTGCTCATAGCATATTACCTAGCTGTGATTTACCACAGGGTGGATTCTCCACATGTATTCGACACCCTCTATCTCTCAGTTCCCTCTCGGGTCCCGGTTTCCGCCGACGGCTTGGTGGCTCCTCGCCGCTATCCTCGTCTGCTGAGAAGGCCGGTCACACGAACTAACTATGCTGCACAAGCTCCTACCGCGCGTGGGATACGCTTGCTCGGGGATGTGCTCGCTCAACACAAGGATTTGGATTTGTTTGCTGATGGTATGGGCCGATTGTTATCATCGGCTAGACAGATCCTAGATTCTTTATAAATTAAGTAATCCTTAGCATTGATTTATATTATTGTTAGACATTTATCTACTACGTACTTTAAATTCATGTTTTTTTTTTAAATTATATAAATTAATATTTTGATTATTTTTTCACAATTTGACATTGCCTATTTATTGGTTGTAAATCTGACGTAATTCAATATCAGTGCAAATACTTTTTTTTTTTTTTTTGACTTGTAAAAATTTTAATTATTATGACAAATGTATAATGAGCCAGTGTGATGGAGTATTTTGTAAGCTGGTGCATGATTGAGTAATAAATAAATAAATAAATAAATAAATAAGATAATGAATTTCACCATTGACTAGAAACCTCCTAACGAAATTGACCAATGTCTTAATTTATGATATTTGTTATACGTCGCCTATATCTAGCATTTGTTGCATGTCAAGGGATAAAATCGAAAAATATTTATTTAGAATTAAACTAATCTGCTTAGGCGATTCGTAAGATTAGGCGTTTTCTTGTTAAGCTATGCCTTGTTTTAGGTTAGTGAAAACGGAAGTGACTCCCTATTGTTAAGTGTGTGATTAATGATGTCTGAATGATAAATCGATGTGTATAATTTGTCGATATGTTGTGTTTTAAAAAACTTTAATTTTTTACTGTAAATAAACGTTTTCCAGTTTGTTTACGATTAAAGGAATCATTGATATTAATTATTAAGTCTAAATTACACCGTTTGAGTTCAGACCATTAGCATTAAAATCTTTGATGTGATACAAACTGTTTATAACTGAAACCTATCAATATTTTTCATTAATCACTTTCTAAAAGGGAATTCAAATTACACTTTATTACATATTATACAATAAAGTACTCCGCCACTTCTGTTTATCTGTTTGAATTAAAATGAAAAATTACTGCATGGATTTTCATGAAATTTGCACCAATAGATACGAGTACAAGTCGTTTATGACGGTCAATGTTTTGTGTAAGTTGAAAATAATAGAAAAAAAATGTTGTAATTACCTTATTTTATTTGCAAAATTATGCTTTAATAAAGATAATAATATTACTATCTTTATAAATATTGTAAAGAGGGAAAGTTTTAGAAATTACTAAACAAATTTAAAAAAATCTTTCACGTACGCTTTATTATATATGGGTGAAATAGGCATTTTTAATTTAAGTTATAGTCTGTGTGACATTATTTGAAATATACCAGTGCATATAATACCGTCTTGCATTAAACGAATACAGTATGTCAGGTTTTTTATCAGGATAAATGCTTAATATAAAAAAGTAGGGAGAATAGAATACTTCGTATTATGCTGAAATCGCAAATAGTGCGCATTGCAATTAATATTCCGAGCGATCATTGTCAATTAAATCTAACTCCCGGAAGAGACGAACGTCTGCAATGAACAGTAGAACATTTTAAAAGTTGATATTTTCCTCTACCTTGATCACAAACATAATACCGGACTTAGTGTACCTACACACGAAAGTACACAGCACATAAGTTCTTTCATCTGTCTAATTTCTCTACTTAATTTTAAACTGAATGCATTAAGGATAAAATTCAAAATTGTTTGCGAAGATTTGAAATATTATAGAAACCTAGTGAGCATTTCTATAGCCAAATCAATTCATACATAAAATATCAACTTCCTAACTCTAGCGATTCATGGGGTTATTTTTGTTACATTTTTATACACTTTATTTACACTATTTAAGTAGAAAGGCAACAACTTGCGTAGCATTGTCATTTTCAGGACACTTTCCAGAATTAGATATATAGTGCTAACCTTTCAATTCCTACGCCCGGTCTATTCCTACTTATATTTTAACAGGCACGTTGGAAGATAATTTAATTGTTAACATTATATTTTACTTAAATTTTATCACTATCATTATATTTACATACTTGAAAGTGCCATTTGGTGTCACAACTTTTTTTAAATCAGGCTTCAAATAAGTAAAATATTATTAATAATACTAGTCTGTGTGTGTCTATCGTGCTCTCCGAGCCGGGGTTGGAGTGCTTTTGCAAACCATTTCGCCCCGGGGATACAACATACACATCTAAACTTATCATCATTTACACTCTAGTGACCGCCCCTTCGGGTGTAAGCCCGCTTAAGGATTGCACGGGCGAGTCATCCTATGCAAGTAGGAGAGGAAACTTCAGCCGCGGAGTTTCCGGGGTCCGGCTGCCGCACACACTCATTTGGGGTGTGAGGTGACTGGGCCTGGGTGGCACCGTGACTGGAGTTGCGACTAAAGGATGGTGAACCATAACCGGCCTGGCTTTGTCGGGCTGGACATCGAAAGTAACCGGGGCTATCGGGGAGGGGGATTCAAGAGGTGAACCCAGGTGAATCCCTCTTGGGAGGTGGGAGATGCTCACTCACGCATCTTCTGCTCTTAGTAGGGGGCAGCCTGGCAGGTTAGCGCGCTCGCTCAGCATTGCACGCCCCTTGTCCTGTGTAAGAGGCGGGACTCGTATGCGTACGTAACCCTGCCTTTAACATGTGGTGGGACTCGTCCCACAATGGATGTATCGAAACAAAGGCGAACCACGCGGAAGCTGTCTCAGTTTGGGACCGTCACCGTGCATCATCCTGGTGGAAAGGGACATCGCTAGGTTTCAGGCCCCTGCCATTTGTCTAGCCGCCCCAATCTGAGGATATTATCTCAGGACCTTGGATATTATCTGGACCTTGTGCAGGAGGAAGCGAGTATGTTTAATGCATTGTCTAGCGTTCAAAACAATCTCTTATTAAAAAAATCATCATCATCATCATCACTTCAGTTGAGAGACGCCCACTGCTGGGCATAGGCCTCCCCAAAGATCTCCAAAGCGATTGGTCCTGCGCCTCCCGCATCCAGCGGCTTCCCGCGACCTTCACCAGATCGTTGGTTCACCTTGTGGGGGGCCTACCAATACTGCTTCTCCCGGTACACGGTCGCCACTCCAGAACCTTACCGCCCCAACGGCCGTTAGTCCTGCGAGCGATGTGCCCTGCCTACTGCCACTTGAGGTTCGCAATTCTTTGGGCTATGTCGGAGACTTTCGTTCTTCTGTGGATCTCATCATTTCTGATTCGATCTTGCAAAGAAACCCTGAGCATAGCCCTTTCCATTGCCCTCTGAGCGACCTTGAGCTTCCTTATGAGGCCAATCATAAGTGGCCACGTCTCAGTACCGTATGTTATCACTGGCAACACGCACGAATTGAAGACTTTCGTCTTGAGACACTGCGGTAGATGTTCCGAGAATACACTGCGTAGTTTCCCGAACGCTGCCCAGCCGAGTTGAATCCGTCTATTTACCACTCTCTGGAAGTTGGACTTACCTAATCGGACTATTTGTCTCAGGTAAACGTACTCGTCGACAGCTTCCAGTGTAGAGCCTCCAACATTCACTGGAGTGGGTATGACATGGGAGTTTGACATTATTTTTGTCTTCTCAATGTTCATTTTAAGACCAACTTGTTGAGAAACTCTACAGAGGTCTTCGAGCATTGTGCCTAGATCTTTCATGGTCTCAGCCATGACTACGATATCATCATCGAAAGGAAGATGCGTCATGTACTCGCCGTTTATATTGATGCCAAATCCTCTCCAGTCCAAAAGCTTTTAAACACGTCCTCCAGTGCGGCAGTGAACAGTTTCGGCGATATAACGTCGCCCTGTCTCACTCCACGCTGAAGTCATATTGCTTTCGAGTATTTCTTCAAATGGGCCCTGTCGCCCTTTTTGAAGAAAAACACCACCACGCCCCTGTGCCATGCTTCTGGCGTCTTGCCCTCGAGTATGGCGGAATTAAATACCTTCTGAAGCGCTTTCCGAACTGGTAGTCCACCCGCTTTCAGAAGCTCCGCTGTGATTCCATCATCCCCCGGCGCCTTGTTGTTCTTGAGCAGTTTGAGAGCCACACTAATCTCGTATAGACTGACGTCCAGAATGTCCTCGGTATAATGTCGAGTTAATTTGGCTCTAGGGTCTGTAGCCTCAATGACAGGTTTCTGTGAACTGTCCGTAGAAGCGTTCGATCTCCGCCACAAGCTCAGGACGGGATGTAACGACTCTGCCGTCCTCTGTCTTAAGCTTCGTCAGCAAGCTTTGTCCGAGAAATAGATCTCTAGCGAACACTTTGGAGCCCTTATTCCGCTCAATCGCCTCCTTAATACATTGAGCAGAGCTTGTTTATAAACAATATTATTTATATTTACAATTTACATAATGATAACAGTATATAACTCGGTATGATCAGCCTCTCAGTTTCAGAGCTAACACCCCGTATAACTTGACGGAGTTATAGCACTAGGTTGTGACAGTCCGTACAGTCCGAGCGCCGAGCACAGAATGAATCCCTGAGTCGGTGCGAGGCCCTTTAAATACCTGTCACGCCGTCCCCACCCGGCCATACGCCTGGCGGGGATGTCGTCGACCAAGTACAAAGGAGCACTTCTTATTCGTAACAGGAAATACTTTAATATTGTAAAAGTATCATATTACGTACCAATTATGCAATTAATTAATTAATCAAATATTAATTATTATAACATTTGATAAAATCAAATGTTAATAATTCTAACACGGCCATACTGACAGTACTTCGTCCTCGAAGTACTATAATATATTACAGTTATTATAGGTACATATAAAACATACAATTTATATAAAGCCAGAGCTTATAAGGCATCGTATTATAAATCATCATAAATCTAAATATATAATATTTATCATAAAAAATTATTTTTATTATCCTAATCCTATCATTTAATATTTGCCTCGACATGTCCAGTTCCATCACTAGCTGGCAGTGAAGACAAAACGGACACCAAGCATAATATGTATCTTTCCAGCAATAGACCATCAGTTCCATCATTTAAAATGAAGACCAAGCTGTGGATTTTATTATCATCATCAACCCTATGCCTAGACATGTCCAGTTCCATTACCGGCTGGTGGTAAAGACCAAACTGACACCAAGCGTAATGGTTTTCCAGCCAATCTTCCTTCTTCTTTTTCTTTTTTTTGTCAAGGTGATATTAATTGCCATGCTTTATTGATACGAAGCCTTTACAAAAACTAATCATTTTCACAATCATCACTTACAAGGTAATTTTCAACAGAAACGTTTTGATCAACCCATTCTCCTGGCCATTTTCTTAATTTTTCCTTTGCAATAATTACATTTCGCATATTTCCAAGACCTCTTAAGGAAAAACGATCATTTTCTAAAGTACTGATTATTAAATAAGGCCCCTTAAATTTCTCTTTCAATTTGTCATGTCTTCTATGGTCTTGATTTACATAAACTGTGTCTCCTACGCTAAAATTTAAATTATTTCGCCTTGTGTTATCAAATCGTTTCTTGAATTGCTCAGCAGAATTTTGTAGATTCTGCTGTGCAACTTGTCTATCATTACTCACATCTATGGTATCTTGCTCTACAACTTCGTTCAAACGAGCCTGTATACGAGGTAAGTTTGCAGTTCGACCGGTCAATAAACGGAGAAGTTCAAACCCAGTAGAATTCTGGACAGTTGTATTCAACGTTAGTTGAACCCTCCAAAGATTGCTCGGCCAATCCGACGTGTCAGAACATGTAGTACTTAACAAATTAATCACAATATTGACGTAACGTTCGACTTGCCCATTTCCTCTAGGTGTGCCAGTAGTTATCATGTGATGTCTAGTATGCCATTCACGAAACAAATTTTGCAACTGTTGTGAGGAAAAATTAATTCCACGATCGGTAATTGCTAGGGAGGGTGTACCGAACAATGTCATAGAATCGCGAATGGTATTAGCTAACTCATTCCCTGTTAAAGTTTTTAAAGGTTTTAATATGCAAAACTTTGTAAAACCGTCGATGATTAAGAGGATGTGCTTATACCCATCGTAAGATTGACTAAACGGGCCTGTACAGTCTAAATGTACTGTATGGAATGGAATAGGAGTTTTTTCTATCGGATGTAGTAATCCTTAAAGCCCGTGGTGTTATTTTTGTTTTATACAAACTAGACAATATGACAGATACTTTTTTATAAATCGACTCATACTGGGAAACCAGATATATTCAAATATCTTTTCAAAAAGCTTATCAAAACCTATGTGACAATTTTCGACATGGAAAATACGAAGAATACTCAGCCTACTGCCTTTTGGTATATACAATTTGGGCTTAGCGTTGAAATTAACTTTGTAATATAATAAGTTGTTTCGTATAACATATTGATTAACGTCGCTCCCCAGAACGCACCTTTCTAGTAGGGATTGGGTTTCAGGATCTCTTTCTTGGGCTATATGCAACCATGATTGCGGTGGGTCTATTAAATTTACTTCCCCTGCTAGTTCAGGAGGCAAAGCCTTTGTTGGTGCAACTTGGGGTATCATTTCGGGGTTACGACTAAGGTAGTCATCGTGACTTATAAATTTGCCTTTTCTATACACGATTTCGAATGAAAAATCTTGCATATAAGTCCACCAGCGAGCAACTCGTGGTGATAAATCCTTTTTATGGAAGGTAGATATTATGGCATTACAGTCAGTTAATATTTTGAAATCAACTCCAAGTAAATAGACACGAAAATGTTTTAAAGCATTGTATATAGAAAGGGTCTCTAATTCGTAGGAATGATATCTAGTCTCCGGTGGCGAAGTTCTCTTACTAAAATATCCCACCACTCTAGTGATATTATTGTTTTTTTGAAGCAATATTGCACCATAGCCAAGAGCACTGGCGTCAGTATGAAGCTCCGTTGGTAGTTTTGGGTCAAATACTGCTAACAAAGGTTTTGAAACGAGATGTTTTATTATATAGTTACGAGCCTTTTCTTGTTCTGGACCCCATTCCCATTTTTGATCAAATTTAGTAATGGCGGCAGTACAAGTAGCGAAATCTGGAATAAATTTTCTAAAATAGCTAGCCAGTCCCATAAACTGTCTAACCTGCTTGACTGTGCAAGGTATTGGTGAGTTAATTAGTGCGGAAATTTTTTTGTCACTTGGTCTAATGCCATGCTCGGAAATAATATTACCCAAATATTCAATACTTATCTCAAAAAACCTTAATTTTTTTATATTTATTGTAAACCCGGCGGTACTGAGAGCTTCGAGCGTTTACTCCAGATATGATAGTCCTTCAGGAATGGAAGAAAAAGCGATCAATAGGTCATCTATATAAACTAACAAAAATTTTAGATGTTGAACTGCCTTACTTATTGCCCTTTGGAAAACGGATGGACCATTACAAATCCCAAAAGGCATTCTCAGGAATTCGTAATGACCGTCAGGGGTAATAAAAGCAGTATACTTGGAGGATTCCTGTAAAATGGGTATCTGGTAAAAGCTATTCTTCATATCGATAGATATGAAATATTTAGAATTTCCTAACTGATCCAGTTGGTCTTGTATAAGTGGAAGGGGGTATCGTTCTTTTTCGACGATTTAGTTCAACGCTCTAAAATCAACACATAATCGGTAGCTACCATTTTGTTTTTTAACCAAAAGAACCGGACTAGCAAAGTCAGAATCACTCTCATGAACAATACCACTTTCTATTAAGTCCTTAATGATTACCTTTACTTTTTCTCTTTCAATAGGGGCTAAGCGATAGGGTCTATAGTTAATAACTTTGTCTTCTTTCAACCTGATTCTTAACTCTCCAGTTTGGACTGTACGGAGCCTATCCGGTCGTGGCAAAATCATAGGGTATTTTACAAATATTGATCTAATTTGATTTTGCAAATCTGACTCTAAATGTTTTACCGACTCAATTAAATCAGACCATTCGTGTTCTTTTTCAACAGCCAAATTTACAACAGGCTCACTAACTATGGAGGGTTTTAATCGGATTATCTTACTACCGTTTACATCGGATACAATTGCTATATCAGGGTGTTTTATTATGTTAGTCCCAATTAAACAATCGTATTGGAAATTCGAGTCTCTAACCACATACAATTCTAGTTCAAGACATACGTCATCAAACCTTAAAGGGACTAATATTTTTGAAAATATAGTAGTCTCCCCTTACCTATTCCATCAATATATAGAGAACACGGAGAAATGTGACATTCAAGACGCCTTGCTACGGATTCCCTTATGAGGCTGCAATTGGCACCAGTATCTAATATACAATTTACTTTTTGATCGTGAATAAATACTTCAGTTGGTTTTAGTCACATTTTATTTGAATCACTTGTTGTATTGTGAACACGCGGTTTAAAGAAGCATTTTTCAGCAAGGTGACCAGTTTTCTTACAAAAAGTACAAACAGACTTGTTTACGTTGTCAATTTTAATAGTTTTATCAGAAGAATCGTTTACCGAACATTGAGCCTTGATATGTTCTACCTCCCCACAGTTATAATTACGTTTCTTATCTCTACTAAGAGTTTGCTGATTTGAATCAATTTTAAAGCGCTTTTGATTACTCGGTCCTGGCATACTAGCTTCACCAGACAACGAAGGTCTGCCAAAATTATTATGGAAATCGGATGATCTTTTCGTAGTTTGTTTGACATAAGAGGAAAATAGTGTAATAAGTTCAGACGTGGTTGTTACAGAGCTATTAAGACAAGTAATTCGAACGTTTAGCATCTCGAACACCTCCACTAATAAGCTCTATAAGTTGTGGTTCCGTGAAAGAAATCTTAGTACATCGCAACAGTCTAAGTTTTTCCCTAGCGTATTCACAATAACTATCTGCAGAGTCAGATGAATACAGCGCAGCCTTGGTTAATTTATCTGATTTTTTTTTTTCGGGATAAAGGTCTATAAGATCTTTCCTCAAGTTTCCCCATGTATGTCCCGATTCAGGCTCCCAGGTTTCAAACCAGGACAAAGCGGATCCCCGAAGGGCCTTACCGGCTTTAGCTGCTTGCTGGATGGTACTCCACTGGAACTCCTGGCCCAGCTTTTCTATATTACGGCACCAAAATTCGGCACCGTTGTCACTCTTCTCGGGATCATACAGCGGTAGAGCGATATCATCCTGCCTAGGCTTGGATACTGCATCGCGTATAACTGTTAGCAGCCCCTCGAGCATGACAGGATCCATGTCGCAACAAATCCTCGACCCTTATAAAAAGAGAAATAAAAAAAAAATTAGGACAGAATACGGTCCCACTTCTTATGTCAGAATGGAGGTATATAGATAAATAAAATACATAGCAACTTTTAATTTATGTATATTTACCTAATCAACTTTTTATATTTATCTTATATTCTACAATATACCTGAAACACTAGTAAAACAATTGAATTATAGTTTTTTAAATTTTATATATTCATATCCATAAAATGAAGCAATTAGTATCACTATATACTTATCTTATACACGGTACCCTCGGGTATGATCAGTCCCTCAGTTTCAGAGCTTGTATATAAACAATATTATTTATATTTACAATTTCCCTCGACTTCGTATGCGTTAATTATAGCCTATATCAATCCCGTATAATATAGCTTCCCGTCTTCACTCTATCATTCAAAATTTACCAATTGTTAGATTGATAACAAAAGATTTATTGTCTACTTCCTCCGTGTTTTTGAAAGCACGTAAAGCCATTTGTTCCGATATCACAAGTTTTGCAATTATTATGATAAATAATTAAAGTTATTTTATCGAAACAAGTGATATAGTGATGAATAAGTGGATCAAAGATGGTAATATTAATATATTTGAAGTTTCACGAATAAAAACAAAGTGCTTCTTATTTTTTCAGCATTGTTGCGGATCTTCCTGGATCTTGAACAGATTTACACGTAGCTAGCCGATGCTTGGACTGTATAATTGAAACTTCCTTCGATGGTTTTCACTTCTTCTTTATTCTTAAATCTTGAGGGCCGGAGAGCTTACAAATTTCGCTCAAATCGACCCGTCTTACATTTGTTGGGGTGGCTCGCACTTAGCTCCGTATATTATCAGTTGGTTAGCCTATTACACATCTAACCCCTACTTTGCGAAGCCATCCCCCACCCTTAACATCTATGTATCACATTATTGTTAATTACTACGTTTTACTGTTTCTACATTTACATCATAAATCACGTTAAAACATCATCATATTATTGTTACATAACTCGTATCGTGTCGGGCAAGACCGCGCCGTCGAAGCTCATAATCATTCTAAGGCGCGCCGCGCTCTTGCCCGATGTATTTATGTGGTCAGAGCGAGACGGAAGATCCCGCGTAAACCAGCGCCGTCTCGCTCCGATACATTTTTATTGTTAACATGAAGGTAGTCGAACATTTTACATTTTAAACACCCCTGTATCGAGGCAATAAAGTATAGAAACCCACATAAGCTCCCTTGACTCGGGCAATACCATATAGAAAACCCACATAAGCCTGCTTGAGTGAAGCAATACCATACAGAGAGCTACCTAAGCCTCCTTAGCGAGGTAATACCTTATAGAAAACCATAGCAAATAAAATCCAACCCCTCACAATCATTTAATTTGCTATAACTTAAATTATCTTAATACTAGGGGAATAAATACACCCATAGGTTGTATCATTTAATTCTAAGCTTTAACCACATTCATTTAACTAAACTTACTTATTATATATAATTTACTTAAGATCATCTAATATATATAACTCGACGAGACGTGCGTCCGTAACAAGCATTATCTTTAATATTATATGTTGTTTGCGCAAAACTCCTTTCGCTTTGGGACTTATTTTATGACAGTTTAAAGGTATATACTTGATTCCTAGGGGAGTTAAGGGAGTGCTATTTATATTCATATTAGCTCTTTGACGTCACGAAATATGCTAACAGTTGACGAAAAACTATGCAATATTTACAAAGGTTCGTCACTATTGATTAAACATGTTTAACAGTGTCATATAATATATAATCTCTTCGTACAAATCACTTATAGATTTATGATAGAACTTCACTTACAGGATAAATTCGTTTAATCATCAATTATACTTCATGATTCGTACTTAAGATTAGTAACCCGTAAAAAGGACTATTGACCCATGTAGTTGTTGAGAGTAAGGTTTAGGGAACTATCAATAAAATATTGTTATGTTAATGATATATTTTATTTGGGAATCGAAAGATTAATGATTATGCAATAAAAACAATCAAATATTAACATTGTATTCATAATTAAATATTAATCATTTAGATAAATATTGATTTATGTCGCTGTTTCGTTCGAGCTCAGAGTAGTTCTATTATAAAATTTAGCAAAGATGCTGTAGTCGATCGTCCAACCCATTGTTTTTCGAATTTGATCTATTCCGACGCCTTTCAAGTGAGTTCGTGCGGTAGCAGCGTGTCAGGTGCGGTGAAAATCGTAGTATCTATGCCGTTGGTTTCCATAAAAATCGTAGTATTTATTTATCTTGTGTAAATTTATCTTGTGTGTAAATACGAGTAATACATTTTATCCTACGACTTATAATTTGAGTAGACAGGTTTATATGGCTTTTTAAACTTTTAAAAAGAATATTCGATTTTTTTAAATTTTGTGTATTAGCCGGTTAAAAGTAGAAGCCGAACAAACTTGCGATTTTTCTATGAAGAAAGATATTTGTAGTAAAGGTTAATTATTGTAAAGATTGGTTTGGGAGTTTTTATAAGATCGGGTATTTTGATGATCAATTTATGTGGAAATAAAGTGATATTTTTAAGATTAATTTCGAATAAGGTTTGCTCCCTATGTGCAGTAACTAATGCTAGTAAAGTTATATTTTTTTTTAGTAAGTAGTTCTAAAGATATTTCTTCATTTGGATACACCAAGATACAATCTAAGATAATGACAGGCTCCCATGTTGAGTCATATTTGGGAGCTAGAGTTCTCAACCGGAAAATATCCTTAAAGAATCTTTGTATTCTATAATCTTCTGAAATATTTCGTCCTAGAATAAGAGCAAGAGCTGATTTGCAGCTATTTAATGAACCATATTGGTTGCCATTTTCATATAATTGTGTTAACTATTCAAGAACTGTATTAATAGAAGATTTAAATATCTCAATATTATTTTCATTGCAATAATCGTGCCATTTTTAATATAGACATTATACTGTTTCAATGAAGTTCGATGATAATGATGCTAATGTAATATCTAATTCGGGCTCCGACACTTCTAATCGGAGTAATGCCCCCCGGATAATGTCCCGACGAATAGAATCAGGTTGGCAGCGATATTGCTGGTATGTCATTGACAGTTAATAGTTTTGGAAATTAAAAGATTTTGATAAATCGAATACCAAGGCTGAGTTGACCACAATGGTACAAGTATGATACCCGTTGCCCTTTCCATGATTATTTTCCGAAGTGTTTTCAAAATTATCGAAAATGGTGTAAACTCATAAACGAATAAATTGAACCAATTTATTTGAAATGAGTCAGTCGTTTCTGCATCAGGATCTTTGTGCCATGAAATGTATCTTTTATATTTATTGTTTATCCTACTGACGAATTAATCGATATCTGGGATTCCTAATTTAAATTTTATTATTCCAAAGTAGAGTAAGTACCTAGAAGAGTGTTCCTAGATTATAGATGGGCTATTGTGATATCTTTGGACTTAATGTAATAGGTTAGTACAATTAGTTTTCGCCCTTCGCACCACTGCCAAATTTTTTTAATTATACGGTTTATATGGGAAACTGTGGTAGAATTATCAACACGTAATAATATTTGTCAGTCAATAAATCCTTGGCAAATATTTTAATAGCTATATATGCAGCTTGCAGATCTTATCAGTTGATAGCAGTTTACTAAGACTTTTTGATTTGTGTAACGTAAAAAGCTTAAGGTATTGAGAATAATCAGTTGAAATTGTTTACTTTTCTCAATTCGGTAAACGGCTGTTAATCATTTAATTATGTCTTAATGTTCGAATATTGAATTAAGCCAGTGCAATACACTTCAACATAATAGACATTACTTACGAATAGAGTTGTATCAACTTTACCGACTTCGTATAAAGGAGCTATAAAATCATGAAGCAGCCTCTGCGGGTCGATTGTTCTCAAACTGGAAGCATATTAATTTAATTGAAGATGTTTCTGCGAATTCATTTCCAAAGCTAAGCAATTATTTATCTTACGGCGTAGGGTGGTATTATCAAAACAGATAGAAATCATAATGGTAATTTATACAGTGAAATTTAAATTTAACATAAATCCTAAAACCATTACTGATAATAGTTTTCGTTATTTATGCTTCACTGTTTATAATATTTCTAGGCTTAAGATATTAAGTAAAAACAGCTATCGAACTTAAATTACTTTAAAACAGCGATTAGTTTTCGTTGATTTTGAAATTGGATTTTTAATAATAATTAATGATTTTATTCAATAAACTATACAAACTATTTATTGCACTGGCCAACTAAGCAAAAAGCTTCTCATCCACCTTTTTGCGATAACTAGTGTGACTAGCTTGTCCCTTTAAAGTACCACTGATGTACTTTAGTTAATACGAAGTTTCACACACACACATTACGCCATATTACGTTTTATTTATCATCATTGGACTGATCTTTAGGTACACATTCAATGATTAACAGAAAATATCAATATTCTGTTCTACAGTATATAGTAAAATTCTACAGTTTTATAGATATAAACACATTATAAACAATAACGTCATAATTTAACTTATCTGTGGATCATAATGTTTTTTTTTATTAATATTTTATGTGATTAAAATAAGCAAAGATACTTATATTCTAAAACGTTAAACAACGTTACCTTTTCCACCTACATTCCTTACCAACACTTAATAATAGTATTTTAGGCGTCTACATTATATTATGTGTGCAAATATCCACATGAGCAAATGTTATTATAGAGTCGAAGATTACTTGAAAAGCCGGAGTGCCTGAAAATAATGGGTTTCGGTCATAAAAGCTATCTTTATTATCACTTTCTGGTGTACTTGTATTATGTATGGAACACTCAGTTATTAAACATGGCTTTAGAATGGGATTTTTTGAAATAAATTTATGATTTCTCTTAAGAAACAAAGTTTCGCTAGCCGATATATATTAGGTCCTTACATATGAAATTGGCATTTTGTCTTACTGGCCACTTTATTCGTTTTAAATTTCGCCTCCTTGGTTGGGAAAACCAAATTCAAATTTATACAGCCATTTACACATGTATTTGTGTTTCGTTAGGCGGCATTCATTTGCTTTTTTTCTTCTGTTTGTCCTATTTACGTCACCCAGTATAAAAATGGAAAATGTGAAATATCGTGTTATTTACGAGTACGAGTTCCACCGTGGTACCAGTGCTGCGGAAACGGTTGTGTCGCAAACGAAAACACAGTGCATTTTTGGTTCCAACGTTTTCGTTATGGAAATTTCGACCTGCAGAACAAGCCTCGTGGACGGCCGGAGACCCAAGTTAATAATGAAGAATTGAAGGCTATTGTGGATCCATCACAAACCGCGTCCGAGTTAACTGCAGGCTGCGGTGTTAGTGATCAAACTGTTTTAATCCACTTGAAGCAAATTGGAAAGATTAAAAAGCTTGAAAGGTGGGTACCTCCGAATTGAGTGAAACAAACCGGCAAACGCGCTTTGACTGCTCAATACAACAATTAACCGGCACAATAATGAAGGGTTTTTAAATCAAATCATTACCTGTGATGAAAAGTGGATTCTCTACGATAATCAGAAGCGCTCATCGCAATGGTTGAACCATAGCATGCTAGCCAATTCCTGCCCCAAGCGAAATTGACCCAATTTTTTTTTCGAAATTTGGACTACTACTTATAAGGGAAAAATTCAACTCCGCTGGGGTAGTGCAAATCGTCTTCAAAGATTTTGTTGATTTCCGTCCTAATGGTTTTTTTAGTAAGGGGAGCAATGAACTACCTTTGAAATGGTAAAAGTGCTTAGATAACAATGGCTCATACTTTGATTAAATAAATATATTATATTAAAAAATATTAGACTTTTTGCTCCTCCCATACCAAACACAAATTTTATATGTAAGGACCTAATATAATAGAATAAACACTAGACTTCTTCACAGACATCAGATCCCAATATGAGCTTCTAAAGTTCTTGTATTACAGAAATCTGAAACTACGAAGGTACTACAACACCTAAACTTGATACAATGTAGAAAATATTATTTTTTACATGAAAACTTCTTAGAAATCTCGGGACCTGGAGATGCGACCCCTTGACACCGTTGTGTGAACACTCTGTTACGGAAGTACAAAACCGAATGATAATAATAGTTAAACAAATTAAAATAATCAAAGAAATAGCATTGACAAAGAAAAATAAAACTTGTGTAATAATGACTTATGTTATTGTTTTAAAAAGAAAATACGAGTATATTACTTTTCTTAAAGTCAGCTCATTTATTTGAGTAACTTTTACTGAAGTATAGATAGCCGGCAAATCATATAACAGTGATTGTAATTAATTTACTGTTATAAAATCGGATTTAAAAAAAAAAATCAGTCTTCAGCCATATGATTATTATAAAGTTTATTATTTGGGAATGATTGTTGTGAATGAATGTTGTTTTGAAATAAAAACAAAAAACTGTTGATCGGATTTCAATAAACATTTTATGAGACAATTTCACTCCTATTGTAGCTCTAAAATTAGTTTTGTATACATGTTCACAAATGACAAAGAAATCGCTTGACATACATGAAAAAAGAATAATAAGCGTCGTACACTAATCTCCTTTTGTGAAGTACTTAAAAAATTATAGCGAATGATATAGTGATTGAACATCACTGTATTATTTATAACACCAGATGGCGCTGAAACAAGCTTCCGAAACTTTTGAAATGATTAATGAGGTAAAAGCCAATAGCAAAGTTTTGATTTAGTGCTGAATAATGATTCTTTCTTACAATTATATTAATTTAAAGTTGAGGTTATTGATTGTAAAGTTTTTAATATGATCAAAAGAAAATATAGTTGTATTGGAGAAATGAGTATAATTATTTTCATCTAGTGGTAAAAAAATATATTTGATAAGGAATATTGTTATAAACTGTAAAGCACAGGAAAATGTCCAAGAGTACACAAGATTTCCTAAATATCTCCATAAAATGGGTAACATCGGAATTCCTCGAAATGGCCCAATTCGCATTGAACTTCTCAAACTGTGAAAACCGTAAAAGATTCTCTCCAGTCCGCAAATAAACATAGCGCTTAGAGCACACCAGTGAGCTCTATATTCTATTTTCTAAAACACATTCAGATAAGAATAAAATATTCGCTTATATTCATTTTCTAAATTGGTCATCATCATCACAAAGACCTCTGTCTCTGGTTCCTCAAGGTCTTCATTCCAATTCTCTCTTGGTTCACTTTTTCCAATCTATTCTAGCTATGTGATCTGACCATCTCCACTTTCTCAATTTTATTGTAATAACAACATCTCTAAAACGAGTCTTGAGATCTGTTCATTTACTTTGCAAACCGATAGTTTTATCATCTGCTCTCTCTTTCTAATGCTCGTTGTTTTGTCTTGAAATTTTTAACAAGCTTTTCTTTTACAGTTACCTTTTCCATCTCATTAGTGAATACTGGAGCATACAAAACTGACGACTCTAGCGCTTTGTGCAAATAAAATTTCATTAGGTGTAAAGTTACATGAGTTTGTTAAAGAGGAAAAACGGAATTACAATATAGATATATTTATATTAGAGCAGCACTTTACCCACTTCGTGAATATAAGCAATATCACTCACGTATAATTAATAATATAAGCTATATTATTTTAATTTTAAAAATCCAATAGTTTCATAGCCTATTCAATGCAAACAAATAAATAATTGTTTTCTCTTTATAATAGTAGTATAGATTCTAATGATTCATCTGATCGCTTCAATATAACAAATTATTAGATTTAATACAATGATAAATAATATAGGAAGGTATATTTCAAACTAGTATTAGTAGAAGTAATAAACTTATCTTTACTAATATTATTATAGATAAAGTGTCCAACTTAAGTCGTTCGTTTGTAGGTAATCTTTGAAAATACTGATCCAATCATGAAAATTCTTTCTCCTATGGGAAGCTAAGTTTTCTTGCAGGTGCAATAGGCTACAATTTATGCGAACAAAATCACTAAAACAGCTAGCAAGTAATATACTTGTATTATTACTAGGTAACTTTTCATTAATATATAAACAATGTACGTCACAACGCTTCGAATCAACATCATGCAAACCCACCGTCCTATACTAATCTTTAGATACTTGTGAGTGACTTCAGTTTTGGATTGATTCGCTCTAATTCCGCACAGTAAAAAAAATCGAGTGGAGCACGTGACGGGACTCGCATCTGTCGAGCACTTCTCTCCACCCCAACAGGATACTATGAATTTAATTCAATCTGAGGTCCTTTGAATCTGAAAGATTTGTTTGGGATTCATATTAACAAAAAAAAATTGTTGTTTTATATTACAGTCAAAATTCTAATGATCTATTTATTTAAAAGAAAATCTGAAATAACATCTGATTACATTCTAAATTGAAAACAAAATTGAGAAATATTATTTAAAACAACAGTCTAAAAACATTTAGAAAAATTTTTGAATAGTTTTTTCTTTCACTGTACACCGTCAAAGTAATATTTTACCGAAAGGCTATAAGCCTGTTTTTAACAATCTTTAAGTCCATTGTAAAAACTTATTTGAACATCTTTGAAGTTTCGTTAAAAGCTTTATTGTTTTAGTGTTACTAACAATAATAAAAAAGTATTTAAATGTATGGACTATCATATAAATATATACAATAGCCATAGATTTACAACTAAATCAAATTTGCCTTAATGAATGTGTCACTCCTGACCATGTCCCAAGCTTATATATGACAATTCGGGCTAGCTTCTGCCCTGTTTTTTTATACCGCGTATTTCACACTGTTGCTCTGTCTTGAAAGTTAATTCACTTTTTGAAGTAGATGCTATGAGAATGTTTAAGATCTTGACAAAAGTTGCGATATCGGCGAGTTCAGTTGTTATTGTTATTGCAAGGCAAAAGCGAGTAAGCGGTAAGTTGTTGATTAAGTTAAAATTAACAGATCGCGATCCTATTTCGTGCCGATTCGTACACCAGACGTTTGACTAATCTTTCGTCAGATTTGCACCATTCCTAATATTTATTTGTCAATGTGAGTGAGTATTTTAGATCTCTGAGCGTAACACATACTTAAAGTACACAAAGAAAACATTATTTACAATAAAATACAATCATATTTTGTCACAATAACATTACAATTTATAATACAAGAATTGGAAGTCGTTACCCTGTTGCTATTTACAAAAACTATATTTCACGTTTACCTGAATTTCTTTTGTAATCCAAAGAGCAGAACGCAAACAAATTAATTTCATTAGAAAACGCGAAGTCCCCGCCATATTTATTGCACCGACGATTTATTTATCGCCCGCCACCACGCGAAGACGGTAAATTATTTATTATCGAGACCGTCTCGTCGGTATTTAAGGTAACCCAAGCTCTAATATACTTTAATAGATAACTAAAAAAATCCAATGGTCGTTAAATGATTCAAATCAGTATTCAGTGAAAAAAAATAAATGAATGGATGAAAAATTCGTCTATCTCACATTTCTCGTAATTATTATTATAGCTACTCCCAAGAATTAGCTATAACATTCAGGTGTACAATATTAACTTATCTAGGATAAATTGAACCATCAAAACCTAAAACAACATCTTGTTTATTATATACATTACCATTTACAATTATTTGAAATATGTATAACACACGTAAACTCCCAAAGCGAAATGACGAGAATAAAAATATGTTTTACTTGCTAACGTTCTTTGTAATAAAGTCGTGTAAAGACCGATTAATATATTGTTAAGCACAAAACGAATTATAATAATAAGTAATCAGTCAGTAAGTGGAGTATAAACGTGGTCGAGCAAGTAAGTCGGAAGTTTCCGTTTGTGATGAGTACTAGTGGGGAGGACTATGTACAATGAGACGTCTTAGAATGAATACGGATCAACCTGTACTACCTCGTAGTAAATTATCGTCTGTACCTATTTACCATTTTCAATCTGTTCATTGAAATAAAATGAAAGAATGTCTTTAGAATTATTGATTTCATTCATTATAAAGACATTCTTCCTGCAATCATAACTACATTGTAATATATAAATAGAAAATAAAAAATAAAAACATAGAAAATAAAATAAAAACAACCTGGACTATCATAAATCAAGAAACGGGGAAAAATAAATGTAATATGCGTATATACTCATTAAAGGTTGACAATAAAGTAATTAAAACAGATGAAACGGTTGCCGATACATTTGAGAAATTCTTTTCTAAGACACCAATAGAAATCACTAGAAATCTTAATTCATGTTCTCGACTTGCAGTTACTCATCTAGAGTCAGTTGTTGATAAATGCAATACTGAATTTTATTTTAGACATGTTAACGCTAACTCAATTATTAGAATATTAAATCCATTAATGTCAAAAAAACCGAAGACCTTTGGGGCGTTTCAACTTATGTTATTAAATCTATAATACCATCTATAGCGCCTCAATCAACTTTTATTTTTAATAAATGCATTGATGAAGGAACTTTTCCTGATTTAATGAAATCGCTGCTTTTGAAGGATACCGTCGTAACTCAAATTGAGTAATTTTTTCTGTAGAGCACTTTAAAGTTTTTTCAAAATCTTCAAATACTGTATTTTTTTATTTACTGCGCAAATGTTGATGAAACTTTAATAAAATACGAAAAATATATTGCAGTTTATGTTTAATATACGTTTTTAAAAAAATAATACTTAATTAGTACTAAATATTGGAAATGACCACGAGGTCCCAGACTTATAACAAAATAACACAGACAAACTTATGAAGATTACTGGCTTATTACAAAAAAATACTAGAAATAATAAGGTTATTTTTAACAACAGTGGTGTTTTTAGAAATAATTCAAAATAGTCATTATGTTTTTCTAAGTAATACTAATACATTTTGAGTTGTGACATCTTAGCATTATTTATTTTAAATCAACAGTGTTACAGTACCAATTCGGTCGTTCTTTAACAAAAATGCTTACTGTGTGATATAACATGTTTTTTAGAAAAATAAAGTATTAACTGGATTTACAACAAGTAATAAACATATTCAAATTTGAAAAATAATAGAAAAATGAGAAAGTTCAACATCTTTAAAAATAGCTAACGCTTATTAAGTAATTGTTGTAGCATAAAATCTTATAAATTCTGGAAACAAAACATAAAAATTCAAAAAAGCTCAAAATTGAACAATGTAACTCTTATTAACATAAAAATTAGAAAAAATTTATACTGCAGAGTTGCTTTGGATTTGACGCTCTATAACAGAGTGAACACTGTCACCCTCATTTTGCGTATGACCCTTTATGAGGAATTTATGACAAATTGAATTTATAAAATCATGGTTATGCACAGCGGAAAATGTATACTGCCATAAAATAATGATTTTTCTGCTGCCCGCAGCAATTATCTGAGTAAAATATCAAGTCCAATTTTGAATCAAGTTTTTTGGCGGTATCTTTCAAGCTTTCAATGTGCACAGGTACCAATTTCATTAGCTCCACCATTTAGCTTCGCCTTCGTGCCATACGTAACAGTTCACATCTTTGGTTTTAATATCATAAATACTAAAATTATAGCAGTTCAACTTGGATAGTTAATAAAATGTTGACGTATCACCTTTAGGACAAGGCATTGCAGTTTGAAGATCATAAACGGATACTATACAATTGCCCGGAGTATAGTTTTTGTCCTGATCTTTTTGATCCCTTGCTAGTTGCTTTTCCTTTAGGTGAGTTCATAACCATGTTTCATAATTTGTTTGTCTTCTTCAGTCGCTTTAGAATAATTTGTACAATTTTCGCATTGATATTTTCTAGGTTTGAAGAATGCCATGTTGTATTCGTAACAAAATATATTGTAATATGCTAGATAATTACCAAAAGGTAAACCTTTACTTTCACATTCAGCAACATAGTCTCTATGTAAATCAGCTACAGTCTTGCCGCCTCAATGTATGTTCGCTTGGTGTCTGCTCTGCAGTAATGACTATCAACTTTCGGGATAGAATCTAAGTGTTTTTTATGCTATCTTTTACCAAAGGATCAAGATGAGCGTGGTTCTCGTGTTTGCCTCGACGATATTGCTGTAAAATAGCCATATCGGACAATTTATCGGTAACAGTCTTAATAACCCTGTCGTTAATATCAAGAGTGGCTTTGAAATAAGTTTTACAAACTCGAAGTTTATTATTAATGTTGTTATAAAAATACTACCTTTACTGAGTATACAAAACAGATCATTTTACGTTGAATGGTGTTGAAAAATCAATTTTGTAGTATTTGGTAATAATACACTATTCTTCCAAAGCAGCGAAATATGGTAAAATAATCCCACTTTTCAATGCAGGCGACAAGTCTGATCCCAGTAATTTCAGACCAATATATATACTACCAGCGCTAAGTAAAGTATTTGAGAAAATTATTTATAATCATTACTTCATATAAATTACTTCACAAAAATCAGTTTGGTTTTAGCAGAGGTAAATGTACCACAGACGCTGGAATTGCACTTCTGAAACATATCTATGATGCTTGGGAGAATAAACAAGATGCTATCGGCATTTTTTGCTACCTGTCAAAAGCATTCTACTGCATTAGTCATGAAACACTGTTGGGGAAATTAGAGCATTATAGTGTGACGAAAAATTCACTTAATCTAATAAAATCATATCTTTCTGCTAGAATTCAAAAAGTAGTAATTAATGCAGCAAAATCTGCAGGGGCACCCATTACTATAGGCGTCCCTCAGGGATCGATATTAGGACCATTGCTTTTTCTAATTTACATTAATGATCTTCCTCACTTTAGAAAAAAATTGTGCGAGACAATGTTAATTGCTGACGACACCTCTTTAGTGTTTAAAGTTAAGAGGGGTAATTATTGTTTGGACGATGTAAATGATGCTCTCGACAATGTTCTACAGTGGTTTGATATTAATAATTTAAAGCTTAATTCAAATAAAATAAAACGCATAAAGTTTGCATAACCCTAATGTGAGGCATGTTAATACACTTATAAATGTAAATAGTGAAAAAGTTGAGTTGGTGGAATCGACAAAGTTCCTTGGTATTACACTAGATTCCCGACTGCAATGGGATCCTCATATTGATAATTTGTCAAGTAGACTGAGTTCTGCAGCATTTGCTGTTAAGAAAATTAGACTCTTGACAAATGTTGAACGGCAAGATTGGTATATTTTAGTTATTTTCATAGTGTAATGACGTATGGTCTATTGTTGTGGGGTTCTGCGGCTAGCATTCAAGATATTTTTATTTTACAAAAGAGAACTGTCCGCGCGGTTTTCTGAAGTCTGACGCTTGGAACGGCAAGTTTATTTTTATGTCTTGTGTTTAGATTATGAACACTACTTTTTTTGTGAAGGAATCGTAAAGTTTTCTTGCGTACATAATATTTTCATATATGTATTGAGAGGCAACAGTCAAAATATTAATTTCTTTAAATAAAAAATATAATTGCGTCAAACAATGTTAAATACATAAAACTTTATTGAAAATACCGTAAAATAAATGTTTATTTCATAATACCTATAATATAATTCCTATATTTTTTCTAATTTATTTAAATATTGTGGTTTGAATAAATATTACAGTAAACACACAAAAGTGCCAATCTCGATATGATCAAAAGCGATGTTGATATTCATAAACTCGCGAGATTTCGCCCGAGTCCCAATCCCGCGAGATTGAATTCCCTACTTCGGATTAATGGCAGTTCACACATAACGTTCTGTTACCCAGGATTCTATGTCTTTGTCATTATTTAACTGTTTTATGTTTCGTTTTCTCTAGAAACCTCAACTAATTCAGTAGCCCAAGCAGTTTATAGGTACAGTGAATAATTCCATCATCAATTTCTTTAAGAATATTTTATTGAGTAAAGTATTCTTTCCAATTTTATCTTTTTAATTTTCCTATTTCTTTGTCATTCCAATTTTCATTCCAGTACTTCATAAGCTCCCAATGCAAAAAATAGAAAAGATTCTGTCCCGAATAGCGTAAAATTAAAAGAGGCACCCGTCGAGACAGGAGAAAGCAATTATAAAAGGCATTACCCACTTACAATTAAGATACCCACCGTTCCCAAGATACATCTACCCTGCCTTGAGAAGAGTTAGGGTACGGTGGAAAAGTTGATTTCACTTGCAAAGTGAAATTATGTTAATTTGATTTAGAATGTTTACTCAAGCTATGCATGAATAGAAGAACGTTTGCGTATGATGACTACTAAAAGAAAATCTTAATGCAATAAAAATGCTAAAAAATCCACTTCGACCCTAGCATTCTAAAATGGGAAGGTTTATGACAAAAATAGTCGATAGCCGTGATAAAGTTTTAAGATTTAGCTTTAGTCGAATTTAAAAAAAAACTTCAACTTCTATAGACAGATTGCAAAGAAGTTCTTCGTTGGCTTGATGTTCCCATTGCATAGGCTTAAAACGGGAAGGATGGCCCACCACGAAGGCCTAGTGTGGATTATTGAGAAATAATAACTACAAATACGGCTAGGACAACTGCTTATCATATCTTGTTAGAAGTTAACATGCTCTTAATTATCCTTTCTCAGTATAGTGAGTATGCAACTTATAAAGACAGAAAGCTAAAATATAAATAATATAATCGCTAAATCGTTTTTAAAATTGTTTTATCACATTGTACCTACATTTATAATAGAGATTAATTAAACTGGCTCTTAAAAAAGCAAAAGAATGTCTCCCATTAAAACCATCTCTACCTTAACTCTTCTATTTCGAGAGTCATCTTTCATGCAAGCCATTACGTCAGCTAATCCCCTGTGATTACACTCAAATTCAATTGTTTCCCACCAACAACGAAAAAATTTCTGTTCTGTAAAGACAGAACAGACCGTTTTTACTGTCTTTACATTACATGAGATGTCTTTACATCTCAGTATACGATTTGCTCACATAGGAACCAAATCACTGATATTCTGCTATAACCCTATGAGAAACATCAGTCGCCAAAGCGCCGTATGTTAAAAAACATTACACATAATAAAAATAAATACCTACTTCTTCACAATTTGAAACACGAAATTACGATAGTTGAAAATAAAATACATTTACATATATTAAATAAATATTTATATAAAATTCCCTGTGTATAAACATAACAAGTGAAAACACGCATCACACCGCACAATCTAAATTGCAAAATCCGTCACCAAGAACCCCTTAGATATATCCACGCGCTGCTTACGCAGTACAAATAAAAGAATAAGGGTTCATAACGTTCACTTGTGTATTTATCGTGTACGTTTGTAACGGTAATTATCATCGATTCATCAACACCGCCCTCTGTATTTTCGTTTTGCACTTTAATATTATTCTTAGGTTCTATATACATATACATCTAAATTTATGGCTATGATTCTAAGCATCGTTTTTGAATATTCCATTTAGTAGTTTTAAATTATTGGCAGTCAGGTGGCTACGATATCTTGTGTTGACTCCAGAGAACACAGTTTGGTCTTCTATCGAATTGAATTTTAACTGTTTTTTTTATCAATCAATAAAAATGAAATCAAATCTTAAATAATATTAACAATATCTTTCATTACTAGAGGTCAGGGTAAGTAGAACTAACACATGTTTTTAGATTGTCCTTGTACATGCATTTTAATAAACTTTATATTGATTATCTTGTAACAAACTAGTCAAGATTATTTACGATTTAATAAGAATCACATATGTTCTTCAACTGGTTCAGACGCACGTTTTGTAACTATCGAGCAACAATAATTTGACCATGGAGTATCAGTAATATTAATTTATTCGATGCTTTATATACGATTCACCGAAACTTAAAGTCAACTAGTGAAATAGAGACTTATATTTATTTTTTCAATGAAAACTACATATTTATAGGAGATTCAAAAGCTTTGTCACATTGTATAAATAAAAAACAGCAGCTTTATTTTTGTCAGAATCCTTCAGCTTATTACTTTACTTTCTAAATGGAACTTATAAAAATCACTAAACAAAATCTTAAAGGTTTACACCATTTTCGTAGGAGGGTGTAGGAGGATAGCAAATTAGCGGCACGTGCATTGTGTGACGTCACTACTGCATAGCAGCTGCCACCCTCGATAAAATATCCATAGAATACATTCTATATATAGATACGGTACGTTTAAGGTAAAGATGATATATTAGTCTATATGTAAATTAGAACACCTTTAAGCCCCAAATTGCTAAAAGGGGCTAGTGGCCAAAAGCAAATAATCTGCCTTATGCCCCAGCATTAAAACTGGACATAAAGCTATAATAACGTTCCTTTCTATCTCATTTCACCCCAGTAAAGGGACTGAAAGAGAGAGAAGATAGCCAATTGCGAGTAAAAACTATTTTCAATTATATTCTTGCAAATCATTACGACTACTTACTTTAAAAGCTTTATTACAAGCCCTTGGTGACAAAGTGACTCAAATGCTTAACAATTTTCCTTTCATTATATTTGATCAATTATATTTGCATTCACGATGCTGCACTGCAAAATATTCTTAGTGAAAAGCGACAAGTAACAAGTGCTTGAATAATTCGTCAGTCGTGTTAGGTACTAGGTAGATCAGTGGTAAGAGCAGCCGCCTGAATTGCGAAAGGTCATAGTTTCGAATGCATTCTCAGAGTAACGGGACTATATGGATTTTTTAAGCATTTGTCACTAAGAAAATGTTCTTTTTTATTCTATTTTTTGAATTTTTTTTTTCTATCTAAAGAATATCATAAATGTTTTGGCCTTTCCAGTGCTCTTCCATTTAGGATTCAATTTTCTCAATTTCGTTTTCACACAAATTGACATAAAACAAAAATTTAACTCCTCGTTTTTCTAATTGTCTATAGTAATAAAAAATCAGAAGATAGATACAGAAATTAAGAATCAATTGCAAGTAAAGAGCTAAGTAATTATGATAGCGTTTATAAGATTGTGTAGATATAGAATTATTATATTTAGTTACACTTGTAACAATTCAAAGATTTCTTTACATCGTGCTCTTTAGAGCAGATAACGTCGATAACGCTGATATCTGAATGCTGATAGATAACGTCGAAACTAAACAATGGTAGTAATTAAACATAATGACACCTAAGTATTCAGATCACAACTGTTTGTTAACCAATTTTGATTGTACGGGTGCTTTTTAATTACACTCCTTGTAGAAATCTTACTTAAAATGTCAAATTTCGATAATATAGGTACTGCAAATAAGTTATTATCTATTCATAATAATTAACGTTAAAGAAATAGTTAATACCTTTTTTATCGAGTCACCGATATTTTTGCCAGTTGCACAAGCGCCGTGATCACATAAATGTACTGTGGCCCGATAAGGCCCATTGTTATTGAGCACTGGAGTTCTAAAGGCTAACTGAATAAGTCCCAATTACAGTCGCTGGTCGACTAATTAAATAAAGACAGAAAAAGTTGATTCAAATCTATTTCAACTGAATTTTTAGTACTTCAGCGGTCAAAACACAGTGGCCAAAATAAACAACAACACTGAAAATAATTCTGTATCTACAATAACAAGTAAAGGGTTTTCAAACTTTTCAGGGACACTTGCACTAATCCTTGTCAGTGCGCGACTACGATCCGTTCTTGGACGGTCGATATAATTATTTAGACTATATCTAAATAAATATAATTCAAAGGTGACCGACTGACATAGTGATCTATCAACGCACAGCCCAAACCACTGGACGGGTCGGGCTGAAATTTGGCATGCAGGTAGATGTTATGACATAGGCATCCGCTAAGAAAGGATTTTGATCAATTCTACCCCTGAGGGAATAAAATAGGGGATGAAAGTTTGTATGAAACTTTGTCCATTTTAAACCGATCAGGCTGAGACTCTGCATGCATAAAGCTACTATGACGTAGGCATCCCCTAAGAAAAGATTTTGATAAATTAAACTTTATTTTAGGTATTTCACACGATATAATGAATAAATATTCGTTAGAAATGCTGCTCAAAGTTACTTTACCACGCGGACGAAGTCGCGGGCAAAAGCTAGTTATACCATAGAATTACACTAATTACAAAAGATTGTGATCATCTCAATTATCCAATTACAATTCTTATGACAATCGTAACATTCATTTAATTTAAATTACTTCAGTACGAAATGAATATGATTTTGTGTTTTCCTATTTCCAAACTAGTATTTCTAGTATGTTAGATGATTTCATATTAAAAAGGCTCAAATGTGAATTTAAAAAAAAATCTGTTTAATATATGTATTGACGAAAAAAAAAAGTTAAAGCTAAAACAATCATAAGCATACATTTTAATATTTTGATTGAAAATTTCTGTTAATTTTCATATTACCTATCACTCAAGTAACTTAATTAAACTACAAGACCTTTTAAAGCTTTATGGTTCGAGATAGAAGCGATTAAACTATAGCCTATGTCACCCGCCTATAAAGTAGTGTCCCGTAGGTGCAAGAATTTTTTGAATCAGTCCAGTAGTTTCGGAGTCTATTCAATGCAAACAAAGAAACAAACAATCATATCTTTCCTCTTTTATTGGTATATTTAATAATTCAAGGAATTGTGAAAATAGAGCAATAAATTTATTTGAAATTACCTTCAAATAAATTTATTAAATTGAAATTAACTGTCATATAAACTTCGAAATTAATAAAGCATCGGCAAAGACAGAAAATATGGGATTGTATGCCATAATACAATACCAATAAGTCTATGAACGCCAACATGGAAAATTTAGCCGATACTGTCACATTGTTTTAAAAGTGAGCGAAGTAATTACTTTTCTTGTCGAGTAAAATAAATCTTTCATTTGACAATATTATTAACAGAACTTCTTAATTGCCAAATTCCATTATTATCCGTCCAACCACTTTCACGTGAATAGTTAACAAATATAAAAACTTTCACATTTATTATCTAAGGAGAAAAGTAGAAGGAGGTCGGTTAAAAGGGTAGAATGTTAAAAAAATATTGAGAATATTTTGTTATCAATACTACTTTTTGGGGTTTATTTGCTTCAAAAGGAATAAACGAAAGACACATCTTGGTGACTTAAAGACGGTCGTAATTTATTTGTCAATATTTTAAATATGGTAACCTGTTTTGGAAGGTACTAAAGACAGATGATAGCAGATGGTAGCATCAAAAAAGAAAATATTGAAATAACTTACTTATCCTTAAAGCACCCACCAGGCCTAGGTACTCTGAGATGAGACTCAAACTCACGATCTTTCGCTATCGCAAAAAATTGCAAAATGTGAATGAAAAATTGATCACATATAATTAAATACTTATCATCATGATCATGGTGATAAGTATTTATTCATGGTTGCTATTCGTCGCGGTACACCGGGACATATCACTAGTTTAAAACTTCATTCTCAATTAATCTAGAAAATGTCCTGGTATTTCAATACATCGTGTACTAACACTACCTTCCTATTGGAATGACTGACTGACGCCAATACTTATATGCCATCCCTGGTCATCACAAAATAATATTTAAGTTCGATTTCAAAATGACTTGTTAAGAATTTCATAAGTATATTATATGTAAGCCAGACTTACTAAATAAGGTGAAGAAAGAAAGGTTTTAATTTAAATATTTATGGCAGAAATAATTTAAAGCTGATTTCTTAATAAAATTAAAGTAATGAATGTAAAATGGTAAAAATTTTGTTTTTTTTTTCGTTTACATTTAATGTCCCGGTTAGTAAAAAGGCTGCCATGGCAACCCTATATTAATGCCCTAATGGCTGGAGCACGGGCCTTTCCTAATGGATGGAATCGAATTGAATAGGAAGAATGGGCCATGATTCAGGTCCAGTGCGGATTGGCAGATGTTAACAACTGTTGATGCCTTCAGAACCAATGACTTAATGTGCCTTCTGAGGTATAGACGAGCTCATAATAATAACTTTTTGGTTACCCATCCTATGACCGACCCTTGTAATGTTGCTTAATTTCCGGAGCACATATCCAACGCGCTAACCTCTGTTCCAAATAACTACTTAGTTATTCACTCATAGCCAACCATTATTGTAATATTATGTTGATGTCAGTCCTAATAGAATCAACACATGTATGCCACATTTCTATTTGATTCATCTTCACTAGTCAAAATATAAATAATATTGCGTACTTCATTGAAATTAAAACGTGCGTAGCATATAAATAACATATATACCTCCAAACAAAGCATAAATATAGTTGTACTGATAATAATGAATCGTTATTCTTGATATGGAGACAGTATAACAATGATATGCCTTGCCTTTACTTTTCATTTAATCAATCATTCATTCTTATAAAAATAGCTACACGTAACGTCCTATTTACATACATATTTTAATATATTATAATCACTTTGTATAATGAGCAGGAGGAAATAAAAAATATAAAAAATACTCCAAAAAATTACTAAAAAGGCTTAATAAGTCATGGCACTTATATTGATGTCGAGTGGTAAATATTTATAAGCTATACACCTGACTTCAATCAATTAGTTAAATTTGAATTCTTTACACCTTGAAATAATTTAAAAATAAAAAATAACACTGTCAAAATAGAACTAAAAATAATAAGAACAAGTTGTACTATAGCTTGTGGGCAGTCGTGTTAGAATACTGAACCGATTTCGATGACATTTATTGTTGTTCCTAAGTTGAAAGCTAAAGCGAAAAGTAATCTGATATCTAGTTTGCGAGATAAACACGAATAAATATATATACATATACCTACGCTTACACAATTTTGCACATATATTTGAAAACTTATAAACTAAAATATATAGATAATGCGCCATTCCCTTTTTTGAATACAAATACATAAACATTCATAGAATTAATTACCACTGAGATCACCGAGTACTTTTAAATCCAATATTCAATGCATTTTTAAGTTTGAATATCAAGTAGAGAATTCTGAGTTTTCTATAACCGGTGTATATATGAGTATAACGGCCACGAGTAGACAAATATAGTGTAGGAAGACGATGATATGAGAAAGGTCGTTGGTCCCAGCTTGTTACTGAATAAGTACCGTATTTTCTTGATCGGTAAATAACTCATTGTGAATGTACTGGATCTAATAGAACCACGACTAATTACGTCTAGCATAAACAGCATTCGCAGTTCTATGGAGCTACTGGAAAAATTCCAATTATTTTTAACAGTAAACTACTTACTTTTAAAGTCCAAGGCATCGTGCGCTATTAAAAGTATGTTTGTTCGTTTTATTGCTGTATTAATTAACTGGATTTTCGTAAAATGTTCTGCTACGTTTTTATCTTACCCTCATGGTTATGGAAAATGAAAAATGAAAGTCTCTTTATTCAAGTAAGCTTATTACAAGTACTTTTGAATCGTTCAAAAAAAAATTTTCCCCTACCACTTCTTCAGGACGTCTTTTAGCTGACAAGAAGAACAAAACTTACCATCTCTTTATTATAAGTAATGACATTTACATAAATCATGTTATTACCAAAATAATATGTATTATCACAGTAATAAATACAACTTTCAAAGTCTGTAGGTCATAAGTTGTACATATAATTAGTCGTTATAGAACAAAGCAAAGGCTATTAATTCCATGCATTGCGATCCTTACAATAATCATCAATTTTATAGTAGCCTTTACTCATAAGTATGTTCTCTACATGAATTTAAAATTTATTTATGGGTAGGCCAATTACATTTTGTGGAACTTTATTGAACAAAGCAATGCATTTACCCAGAATGACCCTCTGGTTTTATGAAGTCTGTAGCTTGGAACGGCAAGTTTACTTTTATTTCTTGTGTTAAGATTATCAACACTACTTTTTTTTGTGAAGGAATTGTAATGTTTTCTTGCATACATAATATTTTCATAGATGTATTGAGAGGCAACAGTCAAAATATTTCCGGTACGGATAATTTCTTAATTGTGTACATTATTTTAAAAAATGAGCTTGTTTTGCTCTCAAAACATTTATCTCTATAAATAAATTAATAATAACCCTATAATGGAATCAGACGGAAAAATTAAGTGTATTGGGGATGCCTTTGTCAAGTAGTGGACTGCTATAGGCATAGCAATGATGACAGAACAGTGAACAAGCAGACAATGATAACCACGTGCGATTAAATTGAAGGGTATTACGTACTTCTAAAAGATAAATTTCCATGGAACAAGTATTAAATAAATACGAACAGACGAATGAGGTAATTTCTTTCTTTATGTACCGAAAAGACGCCTAAACACTTTTGTGTCTAAGCAATGATCACAAAACACCCAAAAAAAGAGCAAAGGGAATGTACAAAGAAAAAACAAAACGTTAAAATACGCAAAAGCCTCCATAAACGCCGAGTGTCGACTGTTTCTAATACATTAAAATTAAAGTTTGTTTTCCAGATACAGCTATATTTTAAATGAATGTAATTACATCAGTTATGTTCTTTTATATTCCCAGTATATATAACTAATTATTAAAGACCAAATGTCTTTTAGAAAAAGTTGTTTATTAGCTTAATCGAAAAAATAGAATATTTTTCTTAAAAGTGGTTCATATGTTCAATTCATATATACTTCGTTAGTATAATTGATCCAGTAAATTTGACTTGGAGATAAAACTATCGATCAAATTTAGTTAAAAAGATTACATATCTCACAGATATATACTTATAGAATGAAGAATTCGAAATCAAACTACTTAGTAAAAAAAATATTCGTGATAAAACATTTTTAAGAAAACTTCTTTCGTTTTTTTTTTCAATTGACAAACAGATTGATATTATGTAAATGAGCAAAAGAAAAGAAACAGTTATTCTTATTATAATAGCAAACGAAAGAAATCTGTGGTAGAAAGTGCTGTTCCCAAAAACTGTAGTAATAAGCTAAGCTGGCTTATAGTTACAACTCGCAAATGACAACGCGACTTTAAGGATACATCAATATTTTGAAAGAGAGTTAAGAATCTGATAAATACAGTTAGATATTTATAACATACAGTTAGATATTTTAAATTTTATCAAATTTTCATGTGAAAAGAAACATAATTTGGTATTTTGTAGATATTTCCATTCTAAAATAAAATGTCAACGTAATTAATTTTCAGCTGTAGCTTAAATAAGTTAGCTTGAAAGTGGATAACAAGACTTGATTCGACTTAATGATTCAAAAAGATAATTCGATTGACGCGAAGCTCGTTTTAGATTTCAAATGTCGAAGGAGAATTTAGAAATCAAAGATATTTGATTTTGTATTAAGACTCTTTGATAAAGAGCAAAATATATAATTAAAGGGTTCTTAGAATTCGAGTCTCTCGTTTACTGTCATTTTGCTTCTACAAAATATATAAAATAATAACAGATTTAATAGCCGACAAAAATATTTTATCATCACCTAAATAACATTAAATACAACGAAATATCCGCACAGATTCTATAAAACACCATAGGCGCTTAGCAAAAGCGACTCATTCCTTAATGGAAGTGGCTTTCATTCGTAAAATTCTAACATACGTTTCAAATCAGTGTGTCATCATACATTCCTGCTTAATGTATATTGACCCAACAGTATATTCTAACTAAACCGGTGATATAGAACGAAACATTATAAAAGTCTACATTTTGTAAGATCTTACAGTCATTCACAACCTATTTTCTTTTTTTTAGCTCGCCGTGCCGTGTGTTCAAATTACAATGAAATGGAAGCAACAGTTCGTAGCACATTCGTTTCATTCTCTACATAATGGTTTCGTGTTAATCTTTCTATTAATATATTATACTTTGTTTATGCGAAGTATTTACAACGAATCATGAAAGTGTGAACATTACAATATATATCTTCTTTGTAATAATAAATATTATCATTTATATACTTTTTTATATATATTTTTTGTAAATTTGACTTTGAACTTTTATATGTGATATATTGCTAGTTAAAAGTTTATATAGTAGTATTGTACCCAAAAATAGTATAAAGTATGCACAATGAGAGTCTATCTTTACATAACACTATCATTCTTATGGTTCTTCGTCATCAACCTATTAGTCTCTGTGCGGGCCTAGGTCCGTAACCTAATACGATTACATATACCGCGAAGACCAACAGTTTTGTGCCTTACTACTAGATAGTTACCTCTAAATATTAGGTCGTCCATGCTTTAACAGGTCTTTGCGGAAAATGTTTTAATCTCCGCATGTTGGGGGGCGATTGTTTTGTTTAATTTTAATTATTGGAAAGAATAAGTCGTAAAATTAGGTAATATTATCATAAAGTAAGTTATATGCTTCAGTACTACAATTACAATTGAATACATCTATAAAAGATAGAGCAGCAATACTCCCTACAAACTTATTTATATTGTCTTTACAGTAATCTCTCTTATATTCAAACCATGTTGAGATAGCTTCAAGCTTTTTAATTTTAAGAGTGATCATTTGAGCTATGTCATGGTCTGAGAGAGCGAGACGACAGAGTTCTGATACTACATTTGACTGATTGCTAGCAATTTGATCGAGACATGCATTCAATCTTGTTGGAGATTTAATATGTTCTTCAAAGTTATATTGTTTTAATATATTGTTGATAAAGAATAACTGTATCAACAATATTAATATACAGTTCCTTCTGAAATTAAGATAAATGTAATGAATAATAACGGGGTATATACCCCGTATCTGGTTATTAGAAGTTAAGACGTTTCACGGAGATATATATCGCAACACAGATTTTACATTTACATATAACTTACATATATAACTTTTTTTAAATATTGATTTGAATGAAATTTTTACGAACTGACATTCAGAATGAGCATGACGTGTTTCTAAAAATTTTAAATTATGAAAAGCAAAAAATAAAAAAGTAATCTTAAAGATCAAGACAAAAGTTTGTACAAAAAGTACGACGCACTGTTAAAAAAGTCATACGAGGGTCAAACTGAAAGTTCTTAGAACTGGCCACTTATAAACAATATAATAAAAAAATAATTCTAAAATTTGAAAATATAACTCTTTGCCAATATTACTGAGTATATATTTCATTCATTTGTCATTTGTTTTACGATTTGGCGGCAAATTGAAAATTGTTTGTGTCACGTCATCATGAATTTAACACGAGAAAATTTTCGTGCAATGATTTTTTATGACTTTCGATGTCATTTAAGTCAACAAGAAAGTTATGATAGACTACGATTGGCCTTTCACGATGAAGCCCCATCTCGTGCAACTGTTTACAACTGGTTTAATGAGTTTAAACGTGGTCGCACTAATCTCACTGATGATTTACGTGAGGGACGGCCTTCTACGGCGACGACTGAAGATAACATCTGTGTTGTGCGGCGTATGATAGAGACTGACAAAAGAGTGACCTATCAACAGATTCGGACAAGCTTAGGCATCGGTATGAGTCAAGTGCACAAAATCCTCCACGAACATTTAGCGGTCAGGAAGCTTTGCGCCCGGTGGATACCTCATAATTTGACTGAGGCTCAAAAACTCCATCGTGTGGATTGGTGTCGTAAAATGATTGAAAGATTTAACGGAGGTGACTCAAATGCTGTGTTCGACATACTAACAGGTGACGAAAGCTGGATTTACTGTTATGATCCTAAAACCAAAAGACAATCTGCTCAGTGGATGTTTCCTTTCGAGGAGTTGCCAACTAAAGTGAAGAGAGATCGAAGTGCGGGAAAAAAAATGGTGGCCTCGTTCTTTGGAAGGATAGGTCATTTTGCAACAATTGTGTTAGAGGATCAAAAAACAGTTTCTGCAGAATGGTACACTACCAATTGTTTGCCACTTGTCTTGGAAAAAGTTCGAGAGAAACGACCTCGCAGTAGGATCCTCCTTCACCACGACAACGCCTCGTCGCACACCGCCAAGCGAACGATCGACTATTTGGCGACATCAAACGTTGAATTACTGGGTCACCCGCCGTATAGCCCCGACCTCGCGCCTTGTGATTTTTATTTATTTCCAAAAATTAAAGAAAAACTTAAAGGAAAGCGGTTTATGAATGCTGAAGAAGCGGTGGCCGCGTATCGCGATGCCATTGAAGAGACCCCTAAGGACGAGTGGGCAAAGTGCTTTTCCCAGTGGTTCCATCGCATGCAGCGGTGTATTGACGTGAATGGACAATATTTTGAAAAGATATAATAAAACTAATAACTGGCTAATGTAATCAGTTTTTGATTTTCTAAGAACTTTCAGTTTGACCCTCGTATTGCCACCATATTGCTAACTTATTGTTGTTCTAAGGGCGCATATTGCTACCTTTGCCTACATAAAAGGCTACATAAAACTAATACCTCAGTTTACTTTTACGATTTTACTCGTGATTTAAAATCATGTTTCAACTTCACTTTACTAAATATATTATCTATTTTAAAATTTATTTGCCGATAACATGAAATAAAGAAACGTTGCTACTATTTGCCGGCTTGGCACAAATGTGGCAGTGAGCGCACCGCTCAAGATCAATCTGCAATACTGCGATATTTGGGCTTACCTACGTGAAACAGACTTTATAAATTTAGACATGACATATTTTATTTATTACCTATTTATCTTTACAAACTACTTCAATTACTTAATGAATGAATACTTTATTGTTCACAAAATACTAATATAAACAAGTACAATCGGCGTCTAATTTATCTAAAAAGATCTAGTCATCGTATAAGAAATATATTATTGCGTTTATGTAAGTTAAATATTTAATATATTCCGCTTGGATGATAAACGACCGTTATTTGCGTTATGCGCTTGTGCCACACAAGAAATCTCGTTTAATTATGAAGCTCCTATCTAACAATAATACGACAATTACTGTAAACTATCCAAAAGTAAAATACTGTAAATTACGGTATGACATCCGCTGTAGTCTAGAACTTTATAAAATCGAGTTGAGAGCAGCATGATTATTGATATACATAACATGTTGCAACGCAAATAAAAATAACTAATAACAGGGATGTATGTTATACTTGTAAATTTACGTTACAAGATATCATATTTTTATTACGAAAAAACTATATTACCATGAAGTAAGGGTTATTCTATATATAATGTCATCTACATGAGTATTATAGGGAGGATGCCTGTTGCAATATTGAAAACTTTGTATTCCGCCATCAACTGATATCATAGGCTAAAGAAAAGCAGCTTATAAAGAAGATAATTTTGCGTGAAAAATGAAAAGTACATTTTTAAATGCGATTAGGGAAGTTGACAATAAATTACTTACTTATAATTTAATTCTACGTACAAAACACGCAAAGTCAATAAATCAAATTATCAGAAATTCTAGGACCCTAGGAACTCTCTTTGTACTACATACCTACGTATTTTACAATTTAAAACTAAATTGGCATTACCAAAGCTTAAAAGTAATCTAATATTTATTTGTATTTTTAGTAGGCTTGCTTCGTATGCCACGTAGTATTTACAAAAGTTATTTATATAGTAACTGTCTGATGGTTTTCTGTGCATTAGTTTTCTGGCATCACCTATTACATATTGAACAATAGGAGAATAGATCACATAAATTAATGGAAAAGAAATAGCAGCACAGAACCACATTTTTTATTAAATTGTAAGCTTAATTTTCTGTACTTTGGAAACTAGAGTGGTCAATATAGGGACGTGTCCTCTTACAAAGAAAAAACTATAACTAGTGTACGAGTATATGATTGTAACAGGAATTATTTTGCTTGTCGCCTACGTGCATACACTTTGTCTTCTTTCACGGTATAATCAATATCAATTAAAGACTTCCGACATTAAATTTAACCTATGTAATTGGGTATACGAACGAAACAAAAATAAATTATAAAAAATATATATAACAAAATCAATCAATTGTTTGCCGCGGTTGTTTCTAAAGCCTTAGTTACAAGTTGACAAATATAAGTTTACACGATAAGTGATTACGCTCGATAAATTTCTGGCGACGACCAGACAAACGAAATAGAGCATTGTCAATACAAAATTTGTTTAAAAAAGCTTTATTATCTAACTATAATCTTATTCTTAAAGTTAAAATAATTATACAAAAACGTCCGTTAAATATAATGTCAACTCTTTCCGTCTCGCCTTAAGAAGAGAACTTACAACAAGTTAATTATTACCATTATTTGTTCTACATAATATTCTTTCTCCTATTAAAACTGGCCAAGACACGTATAAAGTTTTTCTAACCGGAAACCAGCAAAAATCATATATGTCAAAGTCCAAATATATTTAGCCAAATAAACTTGTTTAAATCGTCCAACATTTTTTCCCTACCTCTTTTTCAGGGCGTCTTTTAGCTGATAAGAAGAACGAGCAAGAAACTCACCAGCGCTTACAGAAGTAACAACATTCACAAAAAGCATGTCATTAGATTTTTTTTGTTGTTTTTTAATACTTACTTCTCATTATCCTACAGGTGAAAAATAGTTCTTGAACTAAAAATCATCTAAAATGTTATGTTTACTTTATTTACTTGCTATAGGTACATATCGTGACAAAGGATCACCATTGTAAGTGACTGCTGTAAGCTTTACTCTTATACGACTGTGGTGTATGGTCTGGTGTTTTTCTTGATTAAATAAATAAAAAAATAGCTGATAAATTAATTATAAATAAATGACGTCACTTAAAATAAAAACATCATAAAAATCTAAAATATCACAATGATAATATAATAGGCAACATGCCCACATAAATATTAATTTATTTATTCTGTTTTAGTGTTTGTTCTTATAATGGCAACAGAAATACATAATTTGTCAAACTTGTGCTGCCAATAAAAACGTATTATATTCTATTCTAGTCTAAATTTCAACTGTCTTACTATCATGATTAATGACAGTGGACTGACAGCGGAGTCTTAGTAATAGAATTCCATTTATTACCCTTTGGGAACGGAACGCTAAAAACAGCTATTACTGAAAAGTAAATTTCAATATTTAAAATCGTTGCAGTTATACTGACTTTGTCTATGCTGTGGCAGAAAGCTTGAGTTTTTATTATAAACCACCGCCTCGTAGATTGCACCCCATCTGAGAAAGAGTCACGATCGTGAAACTTTCTTTAGATAAATGTAAGGAAATTTAATCAAGAGAAAGATGAGTGAATACATACGAATTATTTTGTAAATTATTACTTTGATACCTTATGCAATAATCTTTTCTAAAGCTAAATAATTAATATAGGTAACTAGTGTTAATGGATGTTATGTATTTATATTTGTTAATTTATATATTGTTTGCGACATAATTAGATAGAGCATAATTGTTTGGACATCTATGTACGCACTCTGGCTGGATATTGTTAGTGTAGTCCGAGACAAAGTGGATTTTTTTAAGCATTTTTTATTTATAATATTTTCCGGTATAGCATTGGTAATGTAAATTTGATCAAATATAATAATATAAGCTTTATGTTTTTATGGATATTTTTTTTTTACATAGCCTTTACTTATAATCTTAATAATAACCTCGTTTTGATAAGGCTTTGATTAGCTTAATCTTACAATCTATTATTTTACACATTCTTTTTTTATTCTGAGCATAAGTTCTATGTTTTAAGATGACTTACAACTGTCTTCTCTATGAAATGTTTAGATCCAGTTGTTCAAAGTGATAAAAGATAATAAAACCACTGAGAACTGTCATTATCAGTATAAATCTGCAAGTTTGAGACCACCTGCCAAGAGAGGCTTCCATTTCATATCGCACTGTGTCGGAAAACGCGGTTTATGTGAATTTATCTAAAAACCATTTTATCTTCTATTACTTTACAAAATTAGGTTCGGAAATCAAATTCGAATTTCGTTTTTACGTAGGTACTTCAATAAAATTATTATCTTATTACTCTACGCAATATTATATTTTAACAAAGTTAAGACTAAAGTGAGTTTATAGCATCATTTATGGTTTGAAAAATATAAAAAATTTACTTAATTAAAACTTATAAAACAACCTTTCACATTTTAACCCGTATTATTTAATATGAAGTTTTTTTATAATGCTAGGGTAATCGCTTTAAGTTAGTTCTATGACACAACCCTTACAAAGCTCAGAAACGATCATCAAATAAAAAGTAATACCCGCTTACTGGTGCCTCCAAGTTTTTAATAAAAAACAACGGGTGCATTAGTCTCAGGCGGTACTCGAAGTTGTGTTGGGTTGCTTTGTAGATAAAAGGACAATTTAGCCTGAAACGATTGAATCATAACCCTTTACGAGCAATCTAGGATAACGTCACTAGATACGCAGAGGTGGGAGATAAGAAGGGTAAGCGTAAATAAATAAATACATACGTTACAAAATTATATATTTTTAGTTATTTTTATATATTTGTCTCTTCATTGTGAAAAAACAAATGAACCATTAAAATTCATTATTTTAACTTACTAATAAAAAGAAAGTTTGATAAAATGATAGTTTGATAATGGATAATTCTAAGCCTGGATTTTCATCTAGGCTTTTTATCCTATTAAATCATTTCTTAAAGATATAAGTGCCATTAAGTCATCAAGTAAACTATGCGGGTGGAACTCCTGGCGGAAAGCTAATCTATCCAACCAAAGAAGAATAACAAAGTAACCATCGTCAATAAAATATGAAGCAAATTGTAATAATATAAAGTTCAAGTTAACTTTAGAATGTTTTTTGTCGTTATTCGCTGGTCAGAGACAACGTTAATAACGACAAGGTGAAATGATTAAATAATTCCGAACTTTATTGCTATAAAAATATATGTTAAGTACATATAACTAGAGATATTAGCACTAGTACTTCTGAGAACTCAAGTTTCAAATCGTACAACTTGGTGCGTGTTTCGCATAAAGGCAAGTTTATATGATACATATTTGTGAGCGAAAACTAAATACAGAGTTAAGTTTACGAGCTTCCAAGTTATTAAACGTAACGCCTTAAAGTAAACAGTAATATCATACCCTCTCTGTATAGTAACCTCGAAGGTTAAATTAAACTTTCTTGACTTGTTTAACTTTCAACAACATTTGATATTTTCTAAACTTTACTATATCAAATATTAGGTCCTTTATATGAAATTGGTATTTGGTATGGGAGGAACAAAAAGGCGAATATTTTTTAATCCTATTAATAATATAAATGTGAAAGTTTCTTTGTTTGGATGTTTAGATATTTGGATGTTTGTCGGTCAATCACGCTGAAACTACTGATCGGATTTTTATGAAATTTGGTATACAGATAGGGTGTTAGCTGACTTAGATAATAGGATACTTTTTATCCCACTAAACATTTCCCTAGGATTCACGCGGGCGAAGCCGCTGGCGAAAGTTAGTATAATATATTTATTTAATCAAATTATAAACCATTATTATCTATGAACTTTTGCCATCTCATAGGAAGTTCATTGATTATTACCACTTACTATTACTAAAAAAAACCATTCGGACGGGAATCAATAAAATGTTTGGTTGAAATTTAGTACTACGTGGATTATTATATAATCAAATTTTTATCTTACTAAACGGTTCCTTAATGATTAGATGCAAGCGAAGTCACTGGTGGAAAGCTAGTACTTTAAATCTCGTTAAAATTGGCCACTTCATGACTGAGGCATTATTTATCTTAAAATTCTTAAACAATTCTTTTTTTGGGGTTAGAAGTCTATTATTTTTAAATTTTAACATTTGTTTCATTCATAATAAACAAACAAATGCTGTTTGATGAAAAATAAATCAAAAAATTAATGCGGTCAGTAAGCTACGCTTCGTGGTTATATTAATGTCTGAATTATCGCGATTCTTAGATTTTTTAAATAGTAATAGAGTTATGGGTGTATAGCAGTCCGCAAGTTCTATTTGATTCTTGGGAAAAAGTGAATCAGATTGATAAATTAATTAGGACATTCGCGTCGTGTATCTGAAAGTGAGAAGACTTCTACAGCTATGCGTATTATGGTACAAAAAATATACAAAGATAATAAACTATATATTTGTACAACTTACAAATAAATAACATTTGAAATGGTTAAAAGCTGAAATAATAATACTTTCACGCATTTAGTAGTTTATTAATAGTAAGTATTGTTGCTACTCAAACCTGCGTCACTTATGACCGGATATATGCATAAATTGGTATGGGAATCAACTCTATAAACCTATTAAAACTCTTTGGAAATATCTAACATATATTCGTGTTTTTAATTCAAGTATGATTACAAAATACAAATAGGTAGCCGTAAATGCTGCGACATTAATGAGATTACACGATAGAGCTAACGACTACACAAAATGTTTTCAAATGAGTCTGCATATTTTTTTTTTCAGAAGTGAATGCAGAACCTTAATGTCACATTAAGTAAAAATGTAGACTAACAGATGTTACGGTTCTTTTTGTTTGAACCCTGCAGTTAAGTTTTACTGTCTGTCTACTAGGGTAACAAGTAATTAGAAAACCCAAACACTTTCTTTACTATCCTGCAATAATATTATATTTGGCCGACTTCAAAGAACATAAGAAAACTGACCGTTATTATTTAATAACCTACCCTGAAAACCTCCACCCGACTTCATATTCTTTAATAAGCAATTTCTTTAATAGTAGAACTCCTATATAATATTTCCCACTTTATTTATTCTGAAGTCGGTAAATTAAAAAAAAGGAAATGTTATTTGTATCTAGTATCTACATATAAAAAGAATTTGCTATCTTTAAACTGTTTGGCAAATATAGAGAACTAAAATAATTTATAAATGAATATTTTGAATGCTACATCATAAAAGGCTGTTGAGTAATAAAATTTGGTACAGATAAATTGAACTCTAGCATTCATTTCACTGCTCACAACTGTAACTTTAATTTATTTGTATACTTAAAAAATATTTAGACGACCTCCGTAACCGAGTGGTTCACGCGTCCGGTTCAAGGTATCGCCATCTTTGAGGTCCCGGGTTCGATTTCCGGTCGGAACAATGTAGAAAATGATCTTTCCTACGCTGTCTTGGGTCTGGGTGTTGTGGTACCTTCGTTTTCTCAGATACTCTTTAATACGGGGGCTTTTGCTACTCATCTTGGAATCTAAGCAAAATATGTGATATTGTTTAATATTTATTTATATACGAAAATAGACTCCTCGCGGTAACAAATGTTTTTGGATGTTATTTTATTTGTAAGTAGTCTGTAATATTGATATCTTATAAATATAGTAGTATTTGTAATTGTTAAAAGCTGAAATAAAAATACTTTCATGCATATAGTAGTTTATTAATAAAAAAATATTTATGGATATACAAAAACAATTTATGGACCGGCCGATATACTTACATAGTCATGGTTCATTCTATTTTATGGCATTTAATTTTTTTTTTTTATTTAAGCAGGAAAAATATACACTTTTAATTTTAATAGTAAAGTCTGTCCTTATTTCAGTGTATTGCTCAGCAATTATACATAATGTTAAATGTGAAGCTTAATATCAACTATTTCGTTTATTTTCTCATCTAAGAGGATACCAGTACGGCTACTTATTATGCATAACATGACTAACTAGTAACTAACTAATTCTATACCGCTGCGCATATAATTCATTAAAAACTTTTTGGTTAGAAACGTGACCATTAATTGTAAAATAGTAACTAGACTATATTTTTTTATGATACCGGCAAAATGTCATTATAAAAAGATTACATTAACTATTATATAAATGAATACGATTTGACGACCACAACGAGTAGGTCGAATGTGGGTTTCAAGGTGTCGCCATATCTGAAGTCCCGGGTTCTATTCCCGGTTGGGTCAATGTACAAAATATATTTTTATCTTGAGTCTGGATGTTGTGATAACTTCCTTGACTCGTTACTCATCTTGGATTCTGAGCAATATATGGACTTTTGTCTAATATTTTTTTTATATTTAACAGATCAATGATGTAATTTATTTTATAGAAAATCCTCGAGGCCTGGATTTCTATTGCTCACGTTTATCCTTGTATAGGCTTCAAAGTCACTATAAACCCTGCCCTTACTATTTTTGAAACTCTACTTAACACAAAAACTAAAATTTGCTATTACATTGATCGCAAGACTTAGTCGAATTCCTGCAAGTTGAGTTTAAGTTCCGCAATGTATGTGGAGTACAGCTATGTTTTTGAAGTTTTTATAGTAATCGGGGTAAAAGTTCTTTTGACCGTTCCGATCGGTATGTCCCTTAAGGTGCGAGGTAGAAGATACTTAGAGTTCGTTATTTATTTGAAATAAACTATTTCGTCAGGGTCTTTTATTTTTAATAGATGGTTTAATAGATATACTCAACGCATATCATAAAATGTATGATATTTTGATCTGGCCTTATCGGTTCAAGACAATAGTTACCTTTTTTTTAAACGCTCTTATTTAGGAGATATTCAACAGTATCAGAATATTAACACATGAATGTACTTGGCAAATGATTATATAAAAAATTCACGCTTAAAATAAAACGGATATTTTTGGATACAAACGCCCATAAATAAATCACCTAATAACCTTCACTCAACAGGATTATAAACATTAATTTAAAATGCATTACGCATCGGAAAGCTCAGTATTGCAGAAATTGCATTTACACCATTGTATACTTTATACACAAATATTATAGTTCCACATATATACTATAGTATATTAAGTCCGCATTATCTAAATGCTCTACGCTTGTGACTATAGGCACGGTAAACTTAATAACCTGTTGCTACGGTAACCTTATCGTAGCTTCCAGACAGTTTGGTAAGCAACTACTGTATGAATGTAGTATATCCTATGGTCAATAGAATTCAAATAATAAAGTTTATTGTTCTAAGTTTTAAATTTTATTCTTCCTCTTCAGATACCGTTCCAACTAATGAAGGTCGAGTTTCTTAATTTTTTTCTGTCCAAGGCATGCAGATTGCGATCTCAACCGGCCTCTAATTTATAGTGATCGCATATAAGTCTCTACAGTTAAGTGTAAAGTTATTTATTAGACGCGAACCAAGTTCTATAAAATTATTAGTTTTGTAATGATATAATTTAATAACTGAGGGCTTTGCGAGCGCTATCAATGATTTTTTTAAAATAAATATTTGTTGAGCATGGTTTCAATACTTTATAAAGCGTTGATTTAAGAGCTGTTACCAAAAAGTGCCGTTTACGTGCAAAGCACGAAAAAAATAAAAGCTTAAAAATCATTCAGTACGGAACCATCGAACAAGAATGTTACCATTCGCAATCGAAAAAGGTAAAAATGGGTACGCATTTTACGATTTAGATCACGTACGTTTGGCCGATTAAATTATATAAAGGCAGTCTACCTGATTCTCAGACGCGAATAAAAATTCTCCTAATTCATTTTAGTTTTACACATGGGGTAAACTAAACTACGAAAATGAAATGACTTCAGTTGACTTCATAAAACTACATACAATCTACCTGTCAGGCCCGATTCTAGGGGGGGCAAGTGGCCAGTGTTAGGGGGACACCAAAGTCATCATTAAACAATACCTAATTACTGTTATAAAAAGAATGAGCATTATAAATCGTTTCATACACATTATAGGCTACTATAGACCGGACATGCTTCAAAACTCCCTAAATATATGATAATATAAAGTTCGCCTTCACAGAGCGTGGGAAGGTTTGAGGAAGGGCGCCATACGAAGTTTCTAAAATAATTATATTTAAATGTATTGCGCACCCAAATCAATTATAGTTGTCATACGAATTTATATAAAACTAGGTTTTGCCCGCGACTTTGTCCGCGTGGTAAAGTTACTTTGAGCAGTATTTCTAACGAATATTTATTCATTATATCATGTAAAATATCTGAAATAAAGTTGCATACCCTATTTTATCCCCTTAGTGATGGAATTTGTCAAAATCCTTTCTTAGGAGATGCCTACGTCATAGAAGCTTAATGCATGCAAAGTCTCAGCCGTATCGGTTTAAAATTGACAAAGTGTCATACTAACTTTCATCCCCTATTTTATCCCCTTGGGAGTAGAATTGATCAAAATCCTTTCTTAACCGATGCCTACGTCATAACATCTACCTGCATGCCGAATTTGAGCCGGATCCGTCCAGTGGTTTGGGCTGTGCAAAGCAAACACGTAGTAACCAGCAAAACCAAATTGGATATTTAGAATGGAAAATCTTTATATTTTTCCAAGAAAAAATATCTTCATTTCGTATAAATTGACTAGGGAACACCTAATTTGTTACCATGGACGTTTATAGGAATTATTTATCGAAAAAAATTAAAGCTTTTCTGCTCTAAAGAACAATTTTGGTTTTGCGGGTTACTACGTGTTTGCTTTCCAGCGTCGATATATAGATCAACATTTTTGTTGAAAGTTTTTTGTAAATATTGCATTTTTTACTTAAGTAGAAAATCATACATATATTATGTATAATAACCTTTTAATAAATTAGCTCGTATTAGTAGTATTAATAGCGCGGTGGCGTAGTGGATATCCACCATATGCACCACAGCCCGCAATCGTGTTTGTTTAACAACTAATGTTGAACAAGTAGATATAAACATGAATATAAAAGATAAGAACATAGGCTTTGGTGATACTACATTATTTTTTGAAATAACACTAGATTCTAAGCTTCAGTCGAGCCCACATATTGATAAATTGTCATAATGAAGATACATGGGTTAACTGATACAGATACTCCAGTTACTATCATAGTGTATTATGTCGTACAGGCTCTTGTTGTGAAGAAATGCTGCCGACTTACAAATGATTTTTGTTTTTCAGAAAAGAGCTATTAGATCAATTTATAATCTTAGGATTAGGTAATGGGTTTTGTAAATGTCTAATAGGAGCATTAAAGCTGGTAAATTTTTTTGCTCGTTCTTCTTATCAGCCAAAAAACGTCCTGAACGAGTGGTAGGGGAAAAAATTTTGGTAGATTCAAAAGTGCTTTTGAATATTTTTAAGAAATCTATTTTAATAAAGCTTATTTTGACTTTGACTTTTCGCAAATGTCGGTCACGGGATGAATGACCAAAAAAAAAATATTATATCAAGCTACTCCGTGCACCAGAAGGCACCTTAAGCTATTGGTCCCGGCTATATCTGCAGTCGTTAATACTCTCTAATTTACATTGAGCCAGCGTAGAGGTCATGGCCCATCCTCCTTAACCATTCATAAAGAAGGCCTGAAACCCTACAGTGGGGACTTAAAAGAGCTGATGATGAATCTTTTTAAATCACCACCAATTCCAGTTCAATAAAACACAATAACTTCAGAGTAAGATACACTACTACAGTATGTTCCAAGTAATATAACGCATGGTGAATCTGGATCATGGATTCCTGGATGGCGTGAAACTTGAATTATTCATATTTGCCGACATTTGCTGCGCTTCTTAATTTAACCTTCTGCGCACCTGTGTAAATGTACCTACATTAATGAGCTACATCGATTGTATCCTACTGTACTTTTGCAAAAGATTTTAGATTAAAAATTGATGTTTGGTCTATCATCAAATCTTTCTTGGTTAAGAACTAGACAAGTTGTTTTATATCATACCAAGTCCTTGTTTTGTGATACCAAGATTGATTGTAATTTTTGCAGGTTGTTCTTGGTATATTTCAGTAACCTACTTATGTTTATGTTATATCATATTTATAGTTGAAAAGTATTCTTTCATAAAATAAATATTTGGTCAAAAATAATCATATACTTAAACATTTTTTTATACACAGAGATAATTTTAGCCATTATAAGAAAGATATATCAATATTTTACTGAAATTCATAAATTGAAATTTGATATCAATTTAGTATCTGGAGATTCGATTACATCCATAAGAAGAATCTGCGCGTCAGCCTTAGCAATATTAATATGCTAATTATAATGATGTTTTAGCATGATTTTTGCGTAAATCATCATTATAATATCATGCTAAAACATCATTATAATTAGCATATTAATATTGCTAAGGCTGACGCGCAGATTCTTCTTATGGCTGTAATCGAATCTCCAGATACTAAATTTCCCACTTAGGTACTAGGTCACTCACCCCATGACCAACCCTAGCGAAAGTTGTTTAATCTTCGCATAGCAGACCGTAAGTGCTGACCACTGCAACAGCAAACTTCTCCTTGAAACATATGAAAATATTATAAGGTCACCAAAATAACGTTGGCAATTATAAAAATAACTTCAAAGTACTCATTGATATTCTGGTACCTAATGATACGTGGACAAAGGATTTAACATAAATGAAAATTAGATTAGGTGAAAAACCTAACTATCGAAATCTATTGCGTTAATACCCGTCTTATACAATCTAATATAATGCAACGAGAAAGTTTAAAAGTTTATATAAATGCAAATGCTAGAATGATAAAAACAACAAGCACCAGAAGACCGTCCCCGTAACTATTATTTAAAAAAAAATCAAATCGTTCTTATAATTTTGTTAAATACATATCCATGGAGATTTTCGGTGCATCAGAAGCAATGTCTGGTCCTACCTCCGTTCCATTATTAATTATCGGAAAAAGCGTTTCATTGGAGTCGTATTAGCATTTCGAAAATTGATGAAATTCCGTACGAGTAGTACATACGATTCGTTGGATTAAATCAAATGCAGTCAACGTTCAAAACTGTATTCGAAACAGTGTTTCATACGATATATCGGATTGAATCAAATGTATACGTTCAATAATGTATTACACCCAACGTTCCAACCGCATTGAACATTAAGTGCATTTTCATTGAATACAATGTCAACCAGATCAAAACCTATTTAGTGACGCGGTCCCTGCTCGACAGACACTCATTATCGCTTTAAATAGTTTCTTATTATGTAATATGTTTTCGTTGATACAAAAGTATGTGAAAATTTATTGTGTTTACAAAGTAACGAGTCTTAAAAGGAAGGTTTTTGTTATAAAGCTCGTCGCTCTGCAGCTCCTGTGAGGTGTTTATACGAGGCACTTTAAGAAACACTGTGGCATTGCGCGCGGTTTACTGCATCCACTAGCCGCAGGCGGAATCACACCACTTGTACTGTTTGCAAAAAAAAATAAGGATATTTTTTTATTATTAATAGAGAATAAATATTATTACAATTATATAAAGTTAAAGAAATCAAAAATCATATCATATTAACGTATATTCGTTAATAATGTATTATCAACGAATACTCTTTAATATGACGATAATGATGATACTATCATCATCATATTAATGTCCCCATTGCTGGGATACAGGCCTTCCATAAGGACGGGATGAAATGGTATGATTTAGGGAAATAGGCCACACAATTGATGCTCCTTATGCTTGAATAACGCAAGCTCTCGTACTTTATAATACTGTGATGAAATGTAGTGTAAAAAAAGAACAAAAAGTAGTTACAGATATTTTTAAAAGTAATTTAGCAGAATTTATAATAAATAACAGTAACTTTAATAAATAGTTTTTTCTTTTTGTGATGAAATATATTTGACATTTCTACGTAAAAAAGAAAAAATGACTTAGGTTTAAAATTGCCTAGATATCGACGTAAACATTTTAGTTTGAATAAATATTCCCTGAAATATTATATGTTCGTTTCTGACTGTACCAACATAACAATACAAAGCTGCTAGAAAATCCGACATGTGGCGGTAAAGATTTGCAGAGCGAGGAATGTTATAGTGTATAGTTAAAGCAGTAAGCTAACATAAAAATTAACATGCTATTTAGAACATTTACGCAGAATTGCCAATTTTTTATTCATATTGAAAAGTTATTGTTTTTACTAACAAACAACTATGTTTGGGTGGATGCATGAACATTGATGAGAATGCGCTCTGTAGTAGCGAAAAGTAACAAGTGCTTGAAAGATTCGTCAGTCTGTTAGGTCCTGGGTAGCTCAGTGGTTAAAGCAGTCGCCCGGATTGCGAAAGGTCGTGGGTTCGATTCCCATCTCAGAGTGCCAGAGACCAAGTGGATTTTTGAGCATTTTGTATTAAGAATAACTATTTTAAATTTCATAATTATAAAAAATCAAAAATATTTTTTGGCAATTCAGCTTTAAACGAATGAAAAAAGTATTAAGACATTACATAGTTATTTACAAAAATAATGCAACTACAAATAATCGTTTGAAGTGATACATTATGAATGCGGCGACATAATGTATAATATATTACGTAAATAAGATGATTAAATACTGCATTAACTCTATTTTGTACTGTGCACCGGTTTTCGAACGAGAAACGACTCGTTTGTATCTTGCATGAAAACTAATGATGATTCTTAAATCTAAAAATACTTCTTTTGTATATTAGCTTTTGTTTTTAAAAAAAACGTTGTAATGATTTGTTATAGATACAACAAACGAAACATTTTAAGAGGACACCGAATCTAAAATTCAATTTTTAAATTAGTCCAAATAAACGATAATTAACAGAAAATTAGATGGTTTATATCAAAGGATGAAAATGCGGCCTAAATGTGAATTTGTAAAAATATATCGACAGAAAAATATAACATAATCACGTGTAAAATTATCATAATTAAAACAGAACGAAATTAGGTGTTCGTTTAGTTTAAAAAAAAAGAAGATTTTCAATATATAATTTAACTCTAAAACTCACAAAAAAAATGTAAAAAAAGGACCAATTCGAAATCATTTTCAACATATTCCAGCAAAATATCTTCATTGGGCTTTATTGTAAAATGAATAACCTTTTATTCGATTGTATTTCAGAATCAGTATGCCTTCCCCGGTTCCCTTGGGAATTAACGCCTCCTCAAAGTTTATTCGGCGAGCTTTCTGACTATACAAATAACGGTTGTACTGAATTCAATATGAATGGCTTTTTGATGGACCAATTATATACTTTGTGACATTATTATATTAGAAAATTAAAACGACGCTATAGGAGCTACAGTTACTTCTAAAGTTTATATTTGTTTTCTTAAAAAGAAGTTATTTAAAAAAAAATATTTGATATTCTTATAAGTTCTTATATTTGATATCACGTGCTATTAAAACGTCTTTTTATTTATCTTCCTACTAGCTTTTTTCTGATGACTTCACCTATGTCGCCCGCGTTATAATGTAGCTTCCTGTTGGTGCGCAACGGGAAATTCCTTATATGTAGGTGACAGCTGTACATAGTATAAAACAAAGTAGCTTCCTGCTATCTGTGGACTAAGATCTTTTAAAGTAAACAACGGGTTTTTATTTCGGTTCATCAATATACAGAATGATTCAAAAAGAAAGTTTATTTGTATGTATAATACAGAACCACACAGGCGTAACAGCCGAAATATTTTATGTGGCGAACACGCTGGGAAGCTAGTATAAAATTATTTTTAGATTTCTATACCTCAAGAGAAAAAAACGAAATATTTATAAATTTCTTAGTCGGCTTCAGTAAAATTCGATTAAAATTTGGTAAGTATTTGTGAAGGAACTCGATGGCGCAGTTATCGAAGCGTTTCGGTCTGTATAACCTCTACATCTAGGTTATGCAACAAAAAATTATGATCGTAATTAAAAATGGTTTATCTCATGCTATGAAGCGGTTCCATCTGCATCTGCAGTTGGTAAACCACCAACCAGCGCTGGCCCGCGTGATGAGCCATGGCCCATATCTATGCGAGAGTCGCTGGCCCAAAGGCGGACGGCCAACGTAAATTAATGAATTTTCAACACTTTGATGAGACCTCTTTTTTGAGGTAAATTGGAACATTAAAAAATATAAAACTTGTATTAAAAAATCTATTTACGTTACGTCTGACGCACATTAGGTAAATACCCTATGATAGTGAAAGTCACTCAAAATATTCATATCTTACTGTACGCTCGAGTAAGATATAAATATTTTTCAATCCTCCGAGTAAAAAGAAAAGCTATACTATGAATAACAAATAGTCTCTCACAATGCCGCCGTATTTATAAACTTCGGAATACGTTCTATTTGTTTATGCAACTATTGCCGTTTAAAAGCAGAAATAGTATGCATTTGGGTTTTCAAAATATGTAACAGTGATAATATTTAAGGTTTATCAAATTTCAATTCAGTTTTGGTGAAATCGCCTGTAACTGGCAGACAGTTGAGTGATTCTATATGTAATAAATAAAAAAATAAAAAAACAAAATATCGAATATTTTAAGTGTAAAGATTTGTTTAAACAGAAATCCTAAGCATATCCACCTCAAGCACTTAGGGCTCGGAAATATTTACTAATGCAAAATTTTTCAAATATAAAAATATTTTATCTTTTACTTCTTAAAATTAATGTGAATCACATTACCTACTAGTAAATTTTCAAAAGCATTCAAAAATACTAAAGAAATACCACTAGATTGTAACCCCTAATCACGTATATGTATAGGTACACTATGCTTTGTCAGGTTCATTCAATGTGGCAATTTAAATTAGAATTCCGCGTAGCATTGGGTTACGACAGTATGGTTCTGTATGTCGGGTGAGGCAGTATCTAATATTGAGTTAGGGTATTACAAACATAAGCTAGTTTGTTAGCAGTGGGCCACGAAAGAAGCGACTCAAAGTTTTTTTACTTACTATATTCTAAGCGTCCTCCTTGAAAGTTTTCTTAAAAACTTTAAAAAAGGTGTTATCAATTTGACCCATATTTGAATATGTTATTTCATGGGAATGGCGCAACATCCATATATGTCAGTCTATACGTAAGTATATCTGTGTGTTCACGAATTTCTCGCAAATTGGATATCGGATAACAATGATTTTTTTATTTGATTACATACCCAAGGTTAAAGGGTAAAATTTTTTACTTGTCATACGAAAACAACTTTTAAGTTCAGTGTTTACTGATAAGAATGATACTCAATGATCAGAATCGGAAAACGAAAAAGCACTTAATTTTAATCACGATTTTCTTTTTTAATAGCCCCAAAGCCTTACCAACATAGTTATCGACTAGTGGCGATATGTGACAAGAATATGCTGAAGATTTCCATTTGCTCACATTCATTAACACTGATTTATTCAGAAAATTGTACTTTATTACCTTGTATCTTCATAAAGCAAAATGAAAATCTTAAGTGTCATCTAAAGTATTTCATGTTAATGGTATTTTAAATATTGAGTTATTGAAATGTGTTACTGCATACTCCACGTACCAGCTGACAGCAGGTCAGCTAATTATGCGCGGGGTTCGGGTTGCCAACTGTCTGGCTTTGGTCAGAATTTGGCTTTATTAGGTGTTGTTCGGCAAAATATTTTATGTCCTGCTCGTAAAGCTTTTACTTAAAAGGCAAATGAACACTAAATAATAATTTTTGTTAATAAATTGTTTAATGTGTGGTTAATAAACAACCGTAACCTTCGACGGATTTATTAAAAGTTATTATTATAAAATTTTAAAAGAAGAATGGTGAACTCCCATATAGTTTTGGACCTGCATTTTAAAGTCTCGTTCATATATAAACTTGAAGGTATAAGTTAAACTAACAAAATCCTAATCGTCTTTTGCTTTAAAAGTTGGGATTAAAAAGATATGGGTATAAAATACATTGTGCGGTTATACAGTGCATCTTTACTTTTTCGTTGAATAGACATTAAAATAAATAAAAATAGTAACCAGGTTACTCCGTTAAATATACTAGATTTATTACATATCTAACAAGATAACACTTATAATAGAAGAAACATTTATAACATATGATTAGACTGTATGGACTAGATCCGTTCGCCTTTAATGAAATCATTACAACTGAAACAGGCATTGTTATAACCATAGGGGTAATAAACAAATCGCTTGCTAATCAGAATCCATAAGTAATACAAATATCAACGTTGAGGCAAAGATCGTTAGTCCAAGAGACACGCTTAATCGTCGGGTTGAATAATAACATAAATATTAAACTCCACGAACGAACACAATAAACAAACCAAACCAATCATAGATGAAAACAAGCATGTCAAAATAAAATCAACTAATCGATTATTTAGAACAAAATAATCGATACGTAAAACTTTCATCGGATCAACTGGAGAACTGCCAATAATGTTCTTAAATTGATTGTGGTATCTTAGCTTTCAATTTTTTGTTTCTCTTGTATTCAATACGTAACTCTAACGAATAAAATAAATATTTAAGAAAGTATTCAAATACCTTATTTCATATAATATAACATAGGATTTAATATTGAAGATATATTTGATGCTCAGTCTGTACGCATCATCATTTATTATTTGCTGTAAATGACGACTGATAATATTCTACAGAACATGTTCGGAAAGATTCACGATTAATTATCAAAAACCATCCAAACTACAACTCTTTGTCATATTGTGTGGTTTTTAATCAAAGGCAAGGGAATCTATTCTATATAGTCTTATGTTAAACTTATATTCGATTATTAAGTGGATTAATTGTACTTAAAGGCAGTGAACGATAAAAATCCATTAAAATAGATGACGCTATCATTGCCCGGCACAAAATTCACGAAACACTTCCAAAATATAGTTTTATTATTAAAGTACTTCTGCGTAGACCAGAACGTTTCTTAAGAAGATTTTCGCGTTTTGGTTTTGCACCATCACCAGACGTTTTGTTATCTTGATAATTATAGGAAGCATTTAATACTTTACTTTGGGTCCCCGACATTTAAATTCACTATTTTGTAGAAATAAAATCTATTAATCATACGTGTATATTATTTGTTTGTCACATTGCCATGCATGTACAGTTTTGAAAATTATGGAGTCTGATTTCGCCATTCTTCTTTACATGTGGCTCTAAGTCCGTATTTTAGGGCAAATGTCCGGTCTAATACAGCACAGAGTCAGGCTTTTGACTGCACAATGCAAAGGAGGGTTATGTTTTATGAGTCTATGTATGAATGTATGTTTGTTCCTATATGGGATTGTAGAGACCAACGGCTTGGTCAATTTTGATGATTTATACGTCAATCGATTTATCTTAACCTTGTGAGTGTCACTAAATATAACTTTTGCTTCGCCCATTGAAATTTCTACTGGCCATTTGAATGATTGAAACTTCAAAAACAAGGACAGTTAGTTAATGATTTGAAAGCGTTTCAGAATAAAATACGCTTGTGGGAGGCACAGATGTTGTCTGGAAACAGTTACCATTTCACCACGCCCGCTGCGTGTGAGAATATTGCTTATGCTCAATATGCTGAAGTTATTATCGGACAGAGGCAATTTTAGAACAGATTTAGCGATTTCAGAAACATTAAAGATTGTTTCAATTTATTTGCTACTCCAACAAAAAGTAATGTACAAAATGCTCCAATACACTTGCAAATGGAGTTGATCGAGATTCAAGAAAACTCACTCCTAAAATCTAAATTTGAAGACGTGGAGTTGTGATTTCTACAAAAAATACCTCAAAAAAAGACCATTCTCCGCGGCTTAGAAAATTCGCAAGAAGATTGATTTGTGCGTTTGGCAGTACTTATTAATGCGAACAGTTCTTTTCACTGACGAAAGTTAATAAATCAAAATATCGTACAAGGCTGACTTACGATAATTTGGAAAATTCTTTACGTTTTTGTATCAGTGGATAAGTTTCCCAAGTTCAAGCTCAAGTATCTCATTGATTTCGGTATCGCTATTTAACTTTCGTAGTTTGTAACAATTCCTAATTGAACGATTTAATTATAATGTTATTTTTTCATTTTATTATTTTAATAAATTGATATTATAATAACATTGTCGTATTATTTCATGTCTGATCTATTATATATCTCAATAGATAAACACATTAATGTTCAAAGTATATATACGGCTTCTGTCGATGACGAATAGTATAACCGACATACATTATCAATTACGAGACGTCTTATTCTGGTGATTGAAACTTATTCACCTTGCGTTGGCTGAAAGTGTGGAATATCTCCTAAGGGATCTTTAAAAGTGAGAGCGTTTAATTCAATTGCGGGTCTCCGAAAGGGGATTAATAATTCATGGCTCCTGCGGGCGCATCGAAGTGAATTAATGGAATAGTGATAACATTAGCTATGTAACTGAAGAAAGAAAGGGAATAAAATATTTCTCTCTTTAGCGTACAAACGTGCGCATAATAGAGTTATATATATATATATAATAAAAAGGAATAATATTCAGAGGTTATAATTTATCGAATACCTTTGAATTAGTATTTATCTTTACCCCATTCACTTCATATTTAGTTTTATAGACTTTACCAATAATTTAAAAAGTTCTAAATACACGACACCTTTCAAAGCTGAAAAAAACAATGCTGACGACCCTTAGGTTATGCCCGTGACCCCTCGTGTAAGTGTACTGGACTAAATCTAAAATTGTTTCGAAATTATTGGAAACTAAATTTTTTCTTCATTATGAAACGATTATTGTAGTATATGATATGTAATCTGTATAAGTAAACATTATTTTTCTAACAGTATCAAAAAATACAAACAAATGGATAACATTTGATTCGCATACCTACGAACTACGTAAAGGTCATATTGGAGCTTAAAGGTCACATCTCATTAGAGTCACCCTGACCTGACTAGGATCGCTCTGCTTTAAATTGTTAGTGTGAATTTCTATGAATGCCGTGCAATTAATGGACCATATCTTTTACAAGCTATAAAAAAGTCATCGTATGTAAAAAGCGCGCACATATAACAGTAATTGATCACAACTATCAATATGCCGAAACTCCGTCATACAGGGTATCCTAGTGCAAATTTCACTCTTTCATGAGGGCTATGATATTTATGAATTAGCTTTAAGTCTAATGTAATAAAACATTTGAAGATGTTAAAAATGAAATTAAAAATTAACATGTTAAAAAACATTTGAAGCTATTGTGACAGAAATAAAGTGATTATTATTTTAATGACTCACGCATTTGCTTTGATTTATACATACAAAACTAGCATTCCGCCAGCGACTTTGCTCGCGTTGTGGTATATTATACATAATATACCTTTCTCTTGAAAATTAAAATTCATCGTGTAGTCAAGAGATCTCAGCGTGCAGACAGTGAGAAGCGACTTTGTTTTATACTATTAACTATGAAATTAATATTTATATTTAGAAATAAACAGCGAAACTATTGTTAAACAGTTCTTTAATAAGCGGATTCATACACCTCATCTCAAGATGTAAAGCCTTAAAATAATCTTGTACACACGGCTGTACGTCAGGTTACCACAATATGACATATTTTGAAGTAGGGTAATATTGGGCATTCTGTCCCCCACTCGTTCGTGTCGACGTTTTGCCGCCACTCACTCATGGAATGACAGTATGCCCAATATTACAAATAGATATTACATTCATTTGATGACGGTTTTTTGACGAAAATCCATAAAATGTTTCTGATTACTCGCACTTTATATAAATAGTCAAATTTGTACAAATTGACTCACTTTATCTAGGACACCCGAAAGAATCGCTTACTACTATGAAATTTATAAAACAATCTGAAACGTTGCAATTGGATAGAATTTGTTCAGATACTGAGACAGTTATTTCTCGACATGGAAACTTGCTTCCTAATTCAGTTCGGTGTTTAGTTTGCGGTCCATCAAACTGTGGAAAAACAAATTTAATAATTGGTCTTCTGTTGCATGAAAATGGATTACATTTTAAGAATGTATATTTATACTCAAAAACACTGTATCAAACTAAGTACATTTATTTAGAGAACGTCTTTAAATTGCTACCTAGTGTTACGTTTGCAAAATACAGTGATAATGAATTGATTCTCAGTCCACATGATGCTAAGCCCCATTCTGTAATAATTTTTGATGATGTTGCTTGTGAGAATCAAACTAATATGCGAGATTATTTCGATATGGGCAGACATAAATTTATTGATTGTTTTTACTTAAACCAAACATATAGTAAAATACCAAAACAACTAGTAAGAGACAATGCAAACCTTATAATATTATTCAAACAAGACGATATTAATTTACGACATGTATATGATGAACATGTGAATACAGATATGTCGTGGTCAGAATTTCGGGAAATGTGTTCAAAAATTTGGAAAGATACATACAACTTTTTAGTTATTAATAAAGATTGTGCAAAGAATGACGGTTGCTACAGAATGAACTTCGACACCTTCGTTACTTTCGATGAGTAACAAAATAAAGTTACTTTCAATCTAGAACACAATTCATTTAAGAAGTAAAGCTATAAGATACAACACGTTGCATAGCTCAAGCTACTGTTCTTTCAAAATGGAAATGGAATTAAAAGCTGAGGTTGTTCGAGCTGCAGAAGGTGTTAAAAAGAAGTTGAAGGAAATGCGTATGAGGGAATCTTATCAAGAAAACATGTTAAATACAGTTTTTCAACCCATCACTAAACCACTTCATCAAATAATTCATCATAACACAAATCCTTCAAAATCTAACAAATCTAAAGTCCATGAAGTACCTAAAGAAGACAATTTGAATACAGACTCATATTTTAAACGTAACGATTCCATATCTGAGTCCCATGATAGCGATTCTGATGACAATATTGATGAAAACAGTTTCGATGGTCAAAATAAAAATAATACAAGCGATACATCGTTTGCAACAGTCGAGTCCGTCCATAGTCCTAACCGAGATGCTTTGTCTTGGTCATTATCTTCGGAAGTATTTGAGGATGTGCCATTTGGTGTCAGAAGAGAACGAGGTAAACTATTGATGGGTAACTCACGTGTGGAAGTTCACGAGGAGAATATATCCGTAGCAGGTCGAGTATACAAGAAAACTCCTGGATTATATGAACTTTTGTTCAAGAGAGTTCCTGAATTAAATTTGGTTACAGAAAAAGATTCGCAAGTATATAAAGCATTGTTGTTAGAAACAAATGCTCATCGAAGAGATTATGATCCAAATAAACCAATAAAAACTAATCGAGGTCGAAAGTATTTGCAAATTATAAAACCGCTGTTTAAGTTACGTAAACCGTCAACATCTTCTGTTTCTTCTAGAACAGAACATTTAAGTGAAGGAGAAGGGTTAAGACTTAAGAAAAAGTTTAAGAAATATACTGATTATATTTATTGGGATGATCCTAATGAGTTAGTTGAAAGATTAAAATTACTGATAGCTTCTAAAGAAGCAGGAAATACTGGAGTAGAAAATGAAATAATTTCTATTATTGAAGAATTACGTGAAAACGGAATTATAAAATAGTTGTCATAGTTTATTGTTTTTTATTTACACACTCTCCCTTGATTGCATCGGATCTCTAATTAATAAAAATGAATATTGATAAATTCGGGCATCATGTCCACAAAAGGCTACGTTTGTCTGAACTGTTAGATTTTAGGGAAAACTCTTTAATGAAATCAGAAAGTGGGTGTTTTAATTTACAATCATCTAGATTAACTGGAGTCAACACACCTTTGGAAAAGGATCAAATCAAATCAAATCAAAATTTATTTATTCAATTTAGGCTTTTACAGAGCACTTGTGAAAGTCGAAAACTACGCCATCGGTTCGCAAAACTACGGCGGGAGACCTTGTACTGAGAAGAACCGGCAAGAAACTCAGCAAGGGCTATTTTTTTCTCCCTGTTTTATTTCACACAGAGAAGTCTTATTGAAAAGTGACTTCATTAGAATATGAAGTCACTTTCCATTACAATATTAGAAAGCAAATACAACAAAGTTAAAATATCTAACACCATGCCTTTTTGTCATTTAGATATTCCTTAACGGTATAATACCCTTTACTTTGTAGACAACTTTTTATATGACTTTTAAAATGATTTATTGGCAAATCTAATACATCACTGGGGATCTTGTTAAAGTATTGTATACCTTGACCCATGAAAGAACCTAATACCTTCTGTAACCTGTAAGAAGGCACTACTAGCTTGTTTTTATTTCTAGTATTAAGTTTGTGTACATCACTATGTTTGGTATACACATTAATATTGTTCCGGACAAAAAGTATACAACTATATATAAATTGAGATGCAACCGTCAATATTCCAATTTCTTTAAATTTCTCTCTAAGAGATATTCGCGAACCCAACTGATAGATAGATCTTATTGCCCTTTTCTGTAAAACAAATATGACGCTGTCAATAAACAATACGTAGATGAAAAAATTGCAACCTTGTGCACGAAGCATGAACTGCATGTTTGGATTGAATCAATAAAAGCTGATATCACCAACAAAATAAAACAGTTTGAAGAGAAGTTTAACACTAAGAGCTTGAATGAATAGAATGTAACCAACAGAAAAAATGGTCAAGCTCCAAGTAGTAAAAGAAATCCATAGGTCTGCACGTAAAAACTTTATTCGAAGATCTGTTGTACTAAAAGGCATTAATGATCTATGGCAAGCAGATCTAATTGATTTTAAATCTTTAAAAAAATATAACAGTGGTTACACATATATTTTAATTGTTATTGATTGCTTTAGCAAATATGCATGGGGTATTCCCTTAAAGTCAAAATCGAGAAAATGTGTGGTTAATGCGTTTAAGAGAATTCTCAAAACAAGTGGTCAATCTCCTGTTCACTTACAAACTGATATGGGAACAGAATTTTACAATGAATCATTTAAAGAACTAATGCAGTCACTAAATATAAAGCACTATTCGACTTACTCTACAAAAAAAGCATCTATTGTTGAAAGATTGATAAGAACATTAAAGAACAAATTGCATGTATCTTTTAGCTATAACGGTAGTTATAAATGGGTGGGAAAGACTTTAGAAGATGTTTTGAATACTTATAATAATAGCAAGCATAGTGTCACTAAACATAAACCAGTTAATGTAAATTCGATAAATGAAACAAAGGTTAAGAATAACATCGAAAAGTTTTTTAACAGACGAATTAAATCACATAGGAATAAATTTCAAATAGGTGATTTTGTTAGAATAAGCAAATACAAAAGCAGTTTTGAAAAGGGTTATACACCGAATTGGTCAACAGAATTATTTATTATTAAATCGGTCAATAAAACTGATCCTGTTACATATAATTTACAAGACCGAAGGAGTCAACCAATATTAGGAACGTTTTACCAGGAAGAGTTACAAGAAACTAATCATCCTGATGTTTATTTAATAGAAAAAGTAATTAAAAAGAAGGGTAATAAATTGTTCGTTAAATGGTTAGGTCTCCCTAATAGTGAAAACAGTTGGATTGATCGCAGTTCAATCACTATATAATATAAGAGTTAAATAGCATTTTTTGTAATCATTGCATATCCAGATATGCAAGGAGCAGGACTAGTCAACAGTATAATTGACAGTTTACCGTTTGAACTACATTTACCAGGATATAATTATTGTGGACCAGGGACCAAGTTAAAAGAAAGATTAGCGAGAGGTGATAAAGGAGTCAATGAATTAGACGAAGCCTGCAAATTTCATGATATTGCGTACATAAACACCGATTCAAACAGTAGACATAAAGCGGACTTGGAACTACTCAGCATGGCGAAGAGACGATTGCATTCGAAAGACGCTGGAAGAGGTGAAAAACTAGCGTCATGGTTAGTTAGTAAAGTTATAAAAGCTAAAGTAAAAAGTGGTTCTGGAGTAAAAAAATTTAAGACAATTGTATCGAAAATTCAATCTCAAATAAAAAAAATCAAACCAAAGAGCCATACAGCTGCAATTAAGTACGCATATGAAGCTGCTAAAAAATGCTTTCCCAAAAATTGTCATTATCGTCTACCGCGAATAATACCGATTCCAAAGACAGGAGGAATATTACCTCTGATACCCATTTTTGCGGGATTGTCTGCTCTAGGTGCATTAGCTGGAGGTGCGGCAGGTGTTGCGAAAACGGTAAATGAATACAAAGCTGCGCAACAAAATTTAAAAGAATCAGAACGTCACAATAAAACCATGGAAGCTATTGCATTGGGAAAAGGTCTTTACATCAAACCGTATAAAAAAGGCAGTGGTTTATTTATAAGAAGTTCAAAAAACTAATTTCGCAGTTACCCAATAAAGCTTTATCTAATATTGAGTTAATGAAATATTCTAGAAATATACCTCATTTTCGAGGAGTTTTTATGAAAGATAGATTACCAACTAAGTCAAAACCAATAGAATGTGGAATCGTTAATTTAGATAATCATAATAACAATGGAACGCATTGGGTAGCTTATGCAATAATAAACAGTTATTGTGAATATTTTGATAGTTTTGGTGATTTAAAACCACCAAAAGAGTTATTGAAATATTTCGGTCATCGTGATATTTATTACAATTATAATCGATATCAAAAATATAATAGCGTTAATTGTGGACATTTATGTTTAGAATTTTTGCACAACTTTTGGGATCAAGTTAGTATATATTGACAGACTTGATTTTTATATATACATTTTCACGATGTCTTTCACATTGTCTATAACTGGCAAAAGTTCCATATTAACCACGAACTACTCACCAACTTTAAATCTGAATGGTGATTATGAATGTGCATTATTGCATTTCTCTACTTTTAATTCTATACCGAATATCACTAAAGCTAATAACAAATTTCACTATGGTACTAATGAAGTGGTTGAGATTCCTGAAGGAGCTTATGAACTACAAGATATTTACGATTTTTTAAAGTTTGAAGTAAAAGATTGTGATTTAAAGTTATATTGCAATAACAATACACTAAAGACAACTATATTCTGTACTAAAGATATTCATTTTGAAAAACACGATTCTTTCGGAGAATTGCTGGGTTATAGTAAGGAAGTCCTAAAAAGTCATATATTACATGAGTCACTTCTTCCCGTAAACATTTTATCAACGACTGTGGTGAGAGTCGAATGTGATATCATAAGCGGGTCGTATATAAACGGTGAACCAAGTCATATACTACACGAGTTTGCACCCACGGTACCTCCGGGTTATAGAATAATAGAAATACCAAAGAATACTATATATTTTCCAGTGAACAGAGATACTATCAATAGTATCACCATAAGAATACTAGATATATATAATAATCCTGTTGACCTTCGAGGAGAAGAAGTGAATTTATACTTACATATAAAGAAACATGATTGATTACAATAAAAACGTATCATCTCATAGTCACAAGTTTAGTGGTATTCGATCACTTCGCAAGAACACACATTCTTCTGCTAATATTAAACTAACTCCACAAAATAAAGCATTTTTGAAATTGATTGGATTGTTAAAATGAATATTCTAAATATAACAAATCCGCCTGCATATGACAATTCTATAGAGTGCATAGAAACTCATTCTTATAAACCATACATAACAAGTTTCAATAGAAATGATGAAATAAGAATACCGATAAATCAACAAGACTTATATGTGCTTCCAAGTGCAAGCACCTTGTATATTGAAGGAGTGGTAAATGTGATCAAATTTGGAGATAAGGGTACAAAAGAAAGAGTGCCTTCTTTTCATTTTACTAATAATGCGTTGATGTACTTGTTTCAAGACATACGTTATGAGTTAAACGGCGTTGAAATAGATAAAGTGAAAAATGCTGGTATAACAACTACTATGAAATCTTTACTCTCTATGAATGAAACTGAATCGAAGATATCTGAAGTCTGGGGTTGGAATATACAGGGTTTAAAAAATACTATCGGTGGTCACTTCTCTGTATCAATACCACTAAGTAACATACTAGGATTTGCTGAAGATTATAAAAAGGTTATAGCAAATTGTAAACATGAGCTTGTTCTATTACGAAGCAATACAAACCTCAATGCTTTAAAACTTAATAACGATGAAGTAATAGAAAGTATTGATATACATAAAATAATTTGGCGTGTTCCTCATGTCAAAGTATCTGACAGAGAAAAAATCAATTTACTCAAAATTCTGGAAAAAGATAAACCAATTCAATTGACGTTTCGGAACTGGGATCTTTACGAATACCCAATGCTACCAAAGACCACTAAACATACATGGTCAATTAAAACTTCTACTCAGATTGAAAAACCTAGGTATGTTATTCTCGGCTTGCAAACTAATAGAAAAAATAATGGATCAAAAGATATGTCCCAATTTGATCATTGTAATCTACGTGATGTTAAGGTTTATTTAAATTCTATTTATTACCCTTATGAAAGCTATAATACCGACTTTGCAAAGCACAACTATGCCTTAATATATGAACAATTCGCAAATTTTCAGCAGTCTTATTATTCGCGTAAATCGAGTTGTTTATTAAGTGCTCAAGAATTTAGAGAATATGCACCATTATTTGTAATCGATTGTTCAAGGCAGAACGATAATATAAAAACAGGACCCGTTATTAACATTCGCTTAGAATTAGAGAGCCATAAGGAGATACCGGACCAGACATCAGCATATTGTTTGATTTTAAACGATTGCATAGTCGAATATAAACCTCTTAGTAATATAGTTCGTAAAATATCATGACTTCTACTGTTTTTGTCGATATTCAAGGATTTAAAGATTATCAAAATAAGTTCATTTTAAAAGAATTAGCATTGTCGACGAAGGATATTTCTCAGGTTTTCTTAGTAAAACCACCCTACCCGTATTCAAAGTTAACCGTGGATGAAAAAAAGAAAGTGAGATGGATTGAACGAAATAGAGGTATCACGTGGAGTGAAGGAAATATTGACTACAGAGAATTCAAAAGACTTATCATTCCAATTTTACAAAACAAAACTATAATCATGAAAGGATTAGAGAAACAGAAATGGATAAAGGAATTGTGTGAAAACTGTTTTTTGATAAATATTGAAGAAAAAGGTAGTCCTAATTTTTTAGATCTGTATAAAACATATTGTAAGTGTGAATCTAATTTTAATTGTTTAGACCATAAAAAAGAATGTGCGCTAAAAAATGTTTTCTGTATTAAGAAGTGGTATTTAAATAATTGTGTGTAATAATGTTTAATAAAATTAAATTTATAAGAAAAAGTGTATTATTTTAAATTAAAACCTTACTATTATTTTGCATATCTGTACCATTCTCGACTCAATGGTGACTAGGAAATTTCGTAAACATCCGTTGATGCCACTACGACAACTTTAATCTTAAAAATTATGAAAATGTCAAATTGATTAAATAAAACAAAGAAAATATATTTTAGGGTTTATATTTCAAAATAATATAAAATATAAAACTAACTACTACTAAATCTAATAATTCACTTAAAAATTATTGTCACATATTTTCTTACTTATATTTCTAATTAATTGTTCCGTTTGTTCCATAATTGGATCATAATGATCAGCCACTACATACTGACTGCTGTACAGTATTTTTTCGTTGTCACTTTCACTTTGCACTATACTACTGTTTTCCAAGTCAACAATCTCCACTTTGATGAGTCGAAAACCTCGTTTAGGTTCATTAGTGTAAATGTAGGATCCCACACTATGTACGTTCGATCTTTTCGGAGGCACCACTGCACATTCTTCTTGAGCTCCACGTTTTCCCCTTTTCTTCTTTGGTTCTCGTTGAAGCTTAGCCAACTCTGGGAACATTTCGTCAAAACCAGCAAGAGGATCCTGAGCATTTTGCTCAAACAAACTGCATGAATTAATTTCGTTTTCCATTTGTAATTTAACTTAATATCGTGTTGATATCACAATGACCAATTGTGGAATGTTTCAGAAACCACATAATTTGCCAATAAGGTGATGTACCTACTGACAGTACAATAATGCTGACTTAATAATGAAATCAAGTTCATGTAGCAAAGCATATTCAGCAATATTTATTTCCTGCAGTTATACCTACAACCTTGATTTGATTTTAAACACATGCATCTATTAAATGTAAAGTTATATATGTTCATTAATAATAACAACTTCTTTATAGAATTGTAGTTACATTAACCCTATTACAATAATTTATAACAAAGTGTTAAAATACTAATGTAACTTACCTAATATAATAAAATAACCTAAAAAAGAGACATTTTAAAACGTTAACCAACATAATAAGCCAACCGTTACAGTATATTAGAACTACCCCAAGCAGTAGTGGATATTCTATCAGATGATATCAATCTTTTATCATCATTACCAGAGAGAGCAATTTTGTTAACACCTCTCGTAAGGATTTCATGTTTGATGGATTTAAACAAAATATTTTTTTTACGTATTATATTCGCGTTTAAAAGTACTGATTCATAGTCACTCATATTCAGGTCGCGAATTACATATGATTTGACTCCTTTAGCTTTTTTTATAACTTTATCGAAAGTTTTTATACAGTACAGTTTAGATCTTAGTCCAACAAAATCAGATATCAATTGTCCTCCCATTTCATCTTTGAATAATCCTGGTACCTTTTTATTAATTAAAGGTAGTTTGAATTGATTTTCTTTATTAAAATTACTAGTATCAAAAAAATTTAAGAAAAATGTTTTTAGATCTTTATAAAAATCTAGAGTATTTATGATGTAAATAAAACTGTCGGTGTCGGTATAGCAAAGCTTCACGCGGTCATGATAATACGGTTTAACTATATTATAATGAAAGTGGTACATATGTGCTTTAGATAGCTCTAAAACGGTAAAACCGACGTAGATGGGTTTGTCTAATACAATTTCATCAGGTTTCATTTGTACAGCAACGAAATTTTCTGTAAATACAGAAACGCTATGAAAATAAGGATTAGCGATTAGTTTACTAGCACTCAATCTTTTTTTAGTTTTATTACCAGTATCAGACCAATAGTTCACTAAATGTACATTTACACGAGCTTCATTATTTTCTAACGTTTTCCCAAACACCGAGTTGTTCAAGAGCTTAAAAAAATCTTGTTCAAAGGTGGATTCTGCCTTTTGACGCAAATGTGTATTTAATTCTATATATTTTTTAAGATACGCACTTTGTCTAAATGTAATAGCTCGATGAATTTTGCGTAGTTGAAGTCCATGTTCTAAACATTTTTTTAAGTGTACGTAATGAATGACATAATTATACTTATTGTATAAATTAGGTATCAGTTTCTTATTTTTACCACCCGGTGGAATGAATTTTTCAGGACAGAATGGTAAATCATTATGATAATGATGCAAGTGTTCAGGATAAAGCAAGTCCACTTCAAGAATATATCCGTTTTCTGCGTTATCATCTATGGATAAAACGTCTAACTCCTCTATTTCATTATTATTTAAAAATCTAAAGTTAGAGTAAGGTAGTGATAGACTCATACTGTAACCATATAAATTATTACAGTCTAAATAAACTATAAAAGAGTCTTCTTTAGAGGGATCATAGTCAGGCATGTATTTGTTATTTGCCTTACCATAACGGTGGGAACACATACACACTCCCCCTCGTATTCCCTTTTGTATCATACGGATCATTGACAAATCATCGAGGAGCTGAAGTTGAACACCTGTTATCAAAAGCATTGCATCAAATGATAAACTGGGCGCAGTAACATAAAAGGCCGGATCGAGTTCGTAATGACATTTACATGTTCTGCGAAACTTTTCAAATATATCCGTTAGTAAAAGTACGTCTGTTTTTAAGTATAAATCGGTATAAGCGCCTAAATCTCTTAATTTGAAAACTGACCAAACAGCTTCAGCGTGTTTATAGTCATCTTCAGAAATATGTTCATTAGTTAGGGAGTTAAAAAAGCATGATTTAGAAGGTAACGACTTTTCTGAGTATCGATCTAAATTATTCATATAATCGTAAGGGTACACTCCTTTTCTAGTTAACAAATCAAATTGCTTAATGTTTGGGAAATGAGAACGTAAACAGTGAAAATCATCTTTTTTCATAGTTTTGGCTAGTTTATCTAAACTCGTACCCAAAAACTTAAATGAATCTGTGAAACGTAATTGTATAAATTCGCCATTAGACATTGATAAAAACTTGGTAAACGATATATAGTTTTCTTTAGTTTTCGCTATAACTTTTACCTTGCCAGGCATTTCACCTAACTCTTTTATAAAAAGGTGACAGTCATAGCCAGATAAATTATGAAAAAATATAGGAATAAATTGAGGAGTTTTGTAACGCAAATTACAAATTTGATGAGCCGCTCCGCGATACAGACCGGTAACATGACAGTGATCGCGTACTTTATCGCTCCACAGTAGATGGTTACAAATGTGACAGCTCGAGGCTTTGTTAAAGTTTTCCTCGTCTAACTCGGTAAAAATCATCGGTTTGGTAGAACTTAAAATATCATAGATTTTTTTTGCTTGAATATGAACTAATTTAACGAACTTCGTAACACAGTCATGACCACGATATGAAATAAATTGATTTTTCGAGGCGTCAAAGGAACAGACAACATTATATGCGAATGCAATTGGTATGTGTCGCTGTAAGTCGGTAGTACCCGCAAAGTTTGGATTTGGTTCACACCCCGATACTGGCTGTAACATAGTTTCGAAATCAGCGTAAATTACAAAAGGTATATTTTGCTTGCGATCGAAATTTTTAAATTGTAAAACAGAACCTTTTTCAGGTAAAATAGTAACAACTCCCTCGCAAACATGATTATTAAGCTTATCTGTTGATGGAAAAAACATTAAACAGCTATCGCAAAAAAACAAAGAGCCATGATGTTTAGTAATTTGACTTCTAACGAGACGTTCTAGATTTTTAATTAAACAGTAATGAGACAGGTTGCCAACCTCTATAAGTAAAATATGAATGCGCTTACCACTTTTATTTTCAGATCTATACAACGGACCTGTAACAAACTTATTATTTTTTAAACCATAGACGTTAATACTGACACAAGGATTATTTCTCTCAAAAATATTGATATCTGAGAAATTTACTGGAAAAGAGATATCATTAATATTAAGCACATGTCTATAATGTGGATAAGAGGTTACACGCTCAGGGTGTTTATTTGTTGGATACAAAGCCGCGGTAACACACCATAAGAAACAATGTTTGTCTTTGTTGTGAATATTGAGACAGGCTTTTTTATTTTTTATAAACTTTGGTAAGTCTATAAAAGTTGATCCGCTCAGTGGCTGAAATTTGTTTATGTTTATTTCAAAATGAGAATTATGTAAAAATGTCCAACCACTATCTTTACATTGAAATTCTTCTATATTCTTAACCAGAGAGTTTCTTATATTTAAATAAAGATCATTAAAATTATAATTTAAATGGATAGAAAAATTTTTCGTTGCAAATGATTTAAGTTCCTCTCTGTCGTCTTTTATTAATAAAAACATGGAATATAATTCAAAGTTGACTTTAAGACAGGTATGAATTTGCAACGATTCATCTAAAAGGACTTCAACTTTAGAACGAAGAGTATCTAAGAATGAAATTATAGAATAAAGTTCCTTGCCTTCACGGGCTCCTATTCTATACGCAGCAATGCGACCACGAAATGCCGACTTTATTAACTGTACCCCATCACAATAAGGTGAACTATTATTGTTTTTATGTTTGTTACTTCGTAAGTGTCCTACCCAACACCTACTGTCTATTGTCGTATTACAAGATGTACAAAAAGGCATTATTACGAATAAGCGGTTGACTATTAATAAATAAATTAAAAAAATCTATTATACTGAATCGATATGGGATATTATGATTGTGTTTAAAAGTGTCTCATTAATAATAAAATATAATTTATTGATTTAATTTATTTTACGCTACGCTTAATCTCTAATTTATCACTATAAAAAACAGGATTCGCGTCCTCAAATAAGAGGTTCGTTTCTTTTACAAATCGCTGTAGGTGTTTCCACTGCGTCGAGTCGTTTTCCAGTAAACAGTTCAATCGCAGCAGAGCCTTCTTCCAGCGTTCGTCTGGGAGACTGGTTTCAACGTCGTCTCGGTGGTACACTTTCAGTTCCACATAGAGGTCACCGGTTGTAGAGGCGTATCGACGTTGGGAACCGTTCGCAACTTTGTTTATTATAACCGACGACAACTTCGAAGACTTCACCTCTGTCACTTCGGTGTCTTCCTCGCCGTCACATAGACCGAAAATGTCCACCACCTTTGGCTTCTTGTTGGTACTTCTGAAAATAATTTTAATATTTATCAGTGTTTAATAAAAATATAATATATAAACCGGTATTCTTCTCGTGATCTGTAAAAAGTAATGTAACGAAAAAACGTAATTAGGTATTACCGCAAGTCGAACACAGTATTTCATTATGCTAACAACATAAACATATAAGTGAACAATCTACAGTAAAATATGTTAAACATAAACCTTAGTATATAGCTTTTTAGTTCTGATTCGTCATAATAACTGTAAGTGTTTGTTTATATAATGTACTGAAATAAAACATCTTAATAACAACAAACAAAAAATAGATTTTACCTTTGTGAACTGATGTTGCTCTTACGCTTATTTGTTGGATTTTTCTTTGCGCTTTTCGCGATCACGTTTGGAACGGCAATGGATTCACACTCGGAGTCAGACCTGGAAATAAAACAAATATTAGTAAGTGAAATACTAAGTCTATAACCTGGAACTAGAAAATAATTCGTGAGTGAATACTAAGTCTATACATGAAAACATTATCCAAACAATTCAAATAGATTATATTTGTAAGTAAAATTATTATAAATACTCACTAACATTTTTTTTACTTTTTAAGAACTTGTGCACACCTCAATATACTCGATGAAGGTTGGGGCAGCGGTGTGAAGTATGTGGAGTGGCAGCAGCGCTCTTGCAGCTTTGTACTTGCAAATACTTGTGAAGAATGAATGAAAATTGTTCGTAAATTCGGGGTTTTATTTAAAAAAATACGCTTGTACAGCAGTTTGTAATTGTATTTAAAAAGACGTAAATACATATTCCGTTGTTGATTTAGCAAAATGTGCCTTATTGTTTTAAAGTTATAACTCATTAGCATCATATCGGATGACACGCGCAAGTTAGTAAATCAATTTAAAAAAGACACATATCAATATCGTAATCATGACGGCAATATGAACTGTATTGCTTACAAATTATGAAGACCGCGTGGTTGAGTGGTTAACAAGAGACGGTTGTATACTAAGTTTATCCGTGATAACTCGAACTTATTATCATCATCAATAAAAAATAGTTTTATTAGATTATGTTAAAACTATTTCTAAAAATTTTCATATATTTTTTTAATCTCTATACGAAAAACAATTACTTTAAATAGCTTTAAAGTAATTTGCATAAAAATCGATAATACATTGAATTAGAAATGAAGAATAAATAAATATTACACAACATTATCACATCACGTATATTGCTCAGATTCCAAGATGTGTAGCTAAAGATGTACTTGTATTTGAAACATCGAAGGTGCCATTAACATCTAGAACCTGATGCAATATACAAAAAAAGATTTTTCTACATTGACCCCACTGGGAACCGAACCCGAGACCTCAGTGACATTGACTACGGAGGTTTTTTATATTTTAGTGTTTATTCTTTATCTAGATACATCGATGCATGTAACTTATAATAAATAAATATTAGATAATATTTCATATTGACTCGACTGGGAATCGAATTCAGGAACTCAGCGGTGGCAACACATTGAAACCGATGTGTTAGCCTATCGATAGTATTAATATTAGAAGTTCATTTTCTACAATGACCCAAACAGGAATAGAAACCAAAACCTAAAAGATAGCAAACGGCCTGCGAACCACTTGACCACAGAAATCATCATACAAGCTATACTTACATAGTTTGTGATATAATAAATGGTGATATAAATGCTCCGTTGCTGTGTGATTATTAGGAACGCCTCAGTGCTAACATGATTTTAACAAAGGTGTACCGGGTTTGGTTCTTGTATGAGTTCATATAAAAAAAATACTTTTCTACATTGTATCATCGTTCTCATATGATTTGATTTTTGTGATAATAATACACATCTAAATGTTGATATTAGAATAATATGGACTATGTAAATATACTTTTTCTAAATCGTATATATTGTGCTATTTACTTAGCATAATAAATCGTTTAACAATACAATGATAACAACATGTAATAAATTTTAAATATTTTTTGAATAAAATTCGATTTTATTATTAACATTAAAATGCTTATAAACTCGTTGATTTTATTTTTTCGGTTTTATAAGTAATTTTTTTTATAATTAGTAGATAAAAATAACAAGTAAAACCACGACAAGATTATTTACTTGCTAAAGTATCACGTTTCATTTAGCGGATGTTGGTCGTATACCACTTTATGCCTTACTTGCAGAAAAATATACATAAACAACGTTGCAGAAATGAATTATAGAATAATGTTATAGAGTGCGGGAGCTGTGTGATAAATAATTCCAAACAGATATTTTTATTGTTCTTTGAATATTATTTTCTTTAATATATTCTTCAATAATAGTGATTTATTACATGTCACAGTTTTTATTCTTTAATAGTAATATAAAAACTTACTATTACTATTTATTAATAATGTAAATAAGTAATAATAATCGTTTCAACGACTCATCAGGAAGATGGCAATTAAAAATACGTATTATTACAAAATAAAAACCATATAGTCTTTATAAAATAAATTTTCAAAAGCATTAGTTACTCGCTTATTAGACTACTCGCGGATGCATAACTGTAATTGTTTTATGGACTATGTCCTCTAGTATCATAGGATATTTTTCTAGTATCCTATGATACTAGAAAAATCTAAAACTCGATAAGTAATATTGTTAAGAATTATTTTCTGTTTTAAATCTATTTTACATTATGTCATCGATTTTATTTATTTAACTCCTAGTCTATAACCTTCAGTGTTGCATATAATGTGGTCCAAGTCAAAGAAAATAAGATTATAATGGTTCACATTGATTCATATACTGCGATATTTATCTAACTTGAATACTTTCGCATAAATAAATAGGATCAAACAATAGACTTTCTAAATAGAATGTATAGTGTTATTATTAAATGAAAGTATACTCACGTGTAAAATATTAAGTTAGTTAATGATAGATTATAAATACATATATCACAAGTATGTATGTTTAGTTATTCTATTAGTACCTAAAAACTTTTTGTGAGTTTAAATTATTACGTTGGTTATTAATTTAAACATTAAACTATATTTTTTTGTGATGAGGACTTAATTATTTTAAATTTCATACATTGGTTTTATTTCAAGGCAAAAACGCAATATAATAGCGATCAGTTCAAACCAATTCTTAAAACGCTTCCGCTTATAACTTGAATAGTCACACCGTTTGTACATTCAGTCAGTCAGTGTTCCGATAAGCAACGTGTAAAGTGTGTGTATTTAAACAGTGAGAAACAAAATAATTTATTAGATTCCAATTATCATTTAGATGTTACCTAGCTAGTTAGGGGTTATTGGTATTACTTTTTAACTATATTGGGTGAGGAGACACGAACCAATCGGGTACAGAAAAAATCTAGAAGTCAAGATGGTAACTCCGAAGCAAACTGCACTGAATTTTTATTCAGGGAGACCATGAGCCAATCGGGTCGAGACTTCATAGAACTAAAACAAATATGATACTCCAGTGGCAACTCCGAGGCAATCGGCACTGAATTTTTATTCAGGGAGACCACGAGCCAAACTGGATGGAGTATATAATTTCTGATTTTGATTTTACTACTAAAATTATGATACTCTAGTGGCAACTCCGAGGCAATCGGCACTGAATTTTTATTCAGGGAGACCACGAGCCAAACTGGATAGAGTATATAATTTTACTACCATAATTTCCGGGTGTTAACTGAGGCAAGCTGCTCATCCATAAAGTTATAAAAGTATACCGTAGTCCTATCGCTAAATATTTAATATGTATGTTCATTGCGTTAGGCATATTAAAGGAATCTAATGAATGTTTACGTTTCAGTCAGTGTAGTGAAAAAATGTGATCAATCTCGCTGCCATGGTCACCAGGTTAGTCGATTATCCATTCAATAAAACTTGAATTAAAAAGCATGAATAGCATCAATTCTCTAATAAATTCTAATAGTGAATCCATTTATAATATTGGGCATTCTGTCATTCCACGAGTGAGTGGTGGCGAAACGCCGACACGAATGAGTGGGGGACAGAATGCCCAATATTACCCTACTTTTTGATTTCACAGTTAATTCAACAGTTGATTTTAAAACATTTTACTCAAAACATTAAAATTTAAAATCGGGTGGACAAATCTGAGTGATTTGTACAGCGCTTTAATAGTATAATATTATGTCTAATTATTATTAATCTAAATAAATACTTCAATAAAAATTTATTTGTCTTATATCAAGTACCTTAGTGGTAATTTTTTACACCAAATAACTCAGTAGTAAGTAACACGGTAATGAGAGAAGTTTTTTTATTTGATCAAAAATTAACTTAGATAAAACAAAAATAAAATTTAAAGATATTCATTTTAAAAAGTATGAACTAGGAATATTGATGGGATAAATAAGTAATTTAAAATTATTTAAGTTGTTGCGGGTTGAGTTAGGAAAAACTAATTCATTAGACTTTCTTGAGGTTGATTTTCTTTTTCTTTTTTTTTTGTCTCAAAACTGTAGAATTTACTTTACCAAACAAATAACGAGACCACATGCATCCAGTTGTCATCCGCACGAAACCTTTTTCACTACCAGTCATATGTCACCCGAATAGATAACTTTTCTCGTTAAAAGTCATTCCGAAACTTGGCTTATATGTTAATATAACTCTGTTTTACTACCTAAACATTTAACATTAAATGAAAAAAGTGTTAAAATTTAAAAAAAATAACACGACTGCCAAAGCCGATCTTATAATAAAAGAAACAAATTGTATTATGGCTTGACTAAACAAAATCTCAATCAATCGGGGGACCACTTAGATTACGAATATTCCACAGAACGGTCCTCCGATGCAATGAGAATTTTATTTATTTAGTCAAGCCATAATAAAAATTGTTTCTTTTAGATTTAGTTCGATTTTGGCAGCCAAGAAATATTATTTTTTGCCGATAGTTCAATTCACTAGTTTTTGCTTCCGATCGTTTTCGTATTCAATTCACTAGTTACTGATCGATTACCGGAACGGTGGATTACTCTAGTGATGCGACTCGAGTAGGATTTTTTCACTCGAGCCAATTAGCTATCTCACTCAAGTCATCTTAAGTTTTGGGGTGACTCAAGTAAAAAATTCCAAATGTGTTACTCAAGTGATATTTTTAATCAAATACATACATAATACAAATAAAAAACACACTAAAAGAGTTAAGACATATCATTTATTTAAGTAATCAAGAAAATAACCGCCATACTTATTAATAAATTAGAGTAGCGAAGTGACATCTGGTGGCAAGGAAATCATCTCAACATACCGAGTCGCCTCGGTAACTCGAGTGAACATTTTTTCACTCGAGTACTTGTTTTAAAAATTCACTCGAGTGATTTAAGTAGTGATGAGCCCCTCACTCGCAAGGTGCCTCGTTTGAAGTCCTCATATTGACAAAATGAGGGTGTACTCGTTTTTCAATTTTGAACCACCTCATTTAGCTCCTCACTTTTTGAGGCTTCAAGCACGAGGCGCAAGCACAAATATTACACCTCACGCAACAGAATAGCGAGTTATTTAGAATGAAAAGGCGACTCTATACTTACTCAATATATTTAAGATTGAGGGAACGGGTTAAGTTTTATGAGTTTCTTGGAACGATTCATGTTTGTTTATGTGTTTCTTCGCAAATACCTATTTAATTTTTTATAGATAGGTAAATGATATTAATTAGTCTTAGTAAAAACCAAAGTTAATGAAAATGTGTCGGTTTTATTTAAAAATATATTTATATACCGTTGTTCCTTTTTTAAAATCGATTAATTAATGATTATTATTCAATTCGAAATATAAATCATTAATTGATTTTAAAAATAGAACATTTGACCACTATTCAAAATAAGTTGCGTGTTGTGGTCATTCTGTTAAGTAATAATCTAATAAAGTTTATTTCTAAGAATCTAAAGACAAAATATGTTTTGTTGAGCATTACCGACTCCCTCTCTCATTTTGTACCAAACGGCAACGTAGCGCGCGCCTCGCTACGTACTCATTCACTGCTACTGTAACATTACCTATCTTCACCTCAAATGAGGGGTAACTCGCGAGCCCCTCACGAAGGAAAATGAGATTCTCACCCTCATTAAAAAAGACTGAGTTACACAATGCTAGACTTAAGTAAAAACAGAACTCAAGTCACATCATTAAGTCTATCGCGTATTTATAAGAGCCGATACCACATCTAGAATGTTCTAGAACATTCTGTGTTGGTCTCGGCCCTACCAGAGTATTCGAGGCACCAACAAATAGTACTAGACCAAATACTCGTCCTTTTCTTCTCCAGTGACCGTCCCTTTCTCGCCAACCTATATGACACGCATAGTTTCGACACTGTTAGCGTGATTCATTGGCGCAGAACGCCATCTTGTTATGTGTAGACGAACCGCGTCGCTGCACTCCGAAACATATCCGTTAATTCTTTCAAAAATTACGGTGGAATAAAAAATACTTACATACATTAAACCTAAACACAATACACTCCTTTTTTGGGCAGTCGCGTAAAAAGAAACTACTAAATCACTTGATGGTGATACTATGTTAGATAAACTGTTAATTCTTGACCAGAAATTATGACATAATAGCACTTAGAAATCAAATTAGATTTTCTTAATTTGCTAACATTCAAAAGCATACAACGACGCTTTGTTTCATTTAACGTGATACCTCCTACGCATTAGTGATGCAGGAGAAACTCACTAATAAACACTACATAGAGAAGGCGGAATTCGTTAGCGGGAGACTAAGTAATTTGTAGAGTGATTGTGTCACTACATACCATACGCTCTTATCCCAAAGGGATTGTGTTAAGTTAATAAAATGTTACACATCTGTTGAAGCAGAGATGACACTCATTGCCTCAATATAATGATTGACTGCAGATACACCCTATTGTTAACACTAAATACAAAACATAGATAGAACAAAACAATAACTTATAATTTTCAGCTCTGCGTTTCTGTGAAAATCCAGAACCAATATCGAATTCACTCATGTGTCCGAATTTAAGTCGTTTAATATAAAAGTTCTATTGATTCTATTTTTTGTTTAAAAATAAAAAACAAAATTGATAGAATATACGTGTCTCAGATATTCTGTCCTATGTCATTTCAAAATTCAATTCACTTATGCCACAAGACGTTATTATCAATCCAAGGTTGAGCGTATACCACTATTTGAAGTGAATTCGGACACCTAAATAAATTCCGATTCGGGTTTGGATTTTTACAGAATCACAGGGCAGGTATCTAATCCAAACAGCCTTGGGATGAAGAGATAAACTAATTTTCAGTCAACTACACAATAAAAAAATCATATTTCTACACGAGGACGCTAGACCAAAGAATTAATAGTTAAAATTTTATCGTCATATAAAATAAAAAAATCTAAAATTAGGGTGGTAATGTCAGTTTGTATCCAAACCGAGCTATCGTCTGAAGCCCAAAATCACAACCGAACTCTTTATTTTTCCATTACATTATCTTTTTCCATTTACAAACTGATTCATCTTTCAGTTTTTCTTTATTTTTTTAATAATACGGTTCGATATTACGAATTCTATACTTACCAATTTGTCCCACTAAAGAGTCTAAAGTTAGAACATATCTGTTGACCATCCCGAGTATTCTATTGTAAGAGTTTTATTAATAGGTAGTGTTAAAAACCTCATTGGTTCTTTATAAAAGCTTTTTCTTTCGTATGAATATAGTAATATAAATATTACAAACAACAAATGTGCAATGGTTTTAATTGATGTATTGAACAAAACCATTATCTTGCCAATATTGATTGATCTTTGTAGTAACAACATATAAACTAAAGTTATGTGATGATACCCAAAGGAACGTAACCTTAAAACTAACGTATCAACTTCAAGTATTGCTTTTCTATAGCGAAAGTAAAATCCACATGAAAATTTATGAGCCTCTTGATATTTAGTAGACGCTTAACTCAACTAAAGCTAAGAGCAGACTTGAGCACTTTACATTCAGATTTAAGAAACAGGTGATATCTTCGGTGAAATGAAATTCATCGTCATCATAACCGGACTTTAAATATTCTCGCTGCTGGGGCTCGAGCCTTCTCTTTGTATAGAATGGAATGAAATCGAATAGGGAGAATGGGCATGGGAATATGACCCACCATGCGGGCCCAGTGAGGATTGGTGGGTATCAACGACTTAACGTGCCTTCTGAAGCAAGGCAGAACTCGAGATAGTGAATTTATGGTCACCAAGTTTCCCGAGATAAATCGTATAATAAATAAATCAATGAATATTAAACAACATCACATACATTGCGCAGATTCCAAGATGAATAGCTAAAGCCTAACAAAAAGCTAAACGAAGGTACCACAACACCAGTACATTTTCTACATTGACCCGACCAGGAATCGAACCCGAGTCCTTAGACCTTGAAACCGGCGTGCGAACCACTCTGCTACGGAGGTCGGCAAATGATAATTAGTTCTATTAAAATAATCGGTGGAGCAGTGGTTAGCGCGTTCGGTCTATGAACTTTTACAAGGCCCGGTCAAGATGGCTATCATAGAACTTATTTACAATAAAGTTATTTTGGCGGAAAATCAATAGTAAAAATTTGTAAGCTATGTACTGTTCGTTCTTATACAATATTATAAAAATTACTATATATAAATACATAATCAGTTTTTATTACAAAATTATTATTATTATTATTTTACAAAATTATTTTTTAAGCAAAACAAGTAAAAAAAACACACGTTTTTTGTATAGGAGCCCCCTTAAATATTTGTTTTATTCTAGTTTTTAATATTTGTTGTTCAAGCGGCAACAGAAATACATCATCTGTAAAAATTTCAACCTTAACTTTTACAGGCAGATGGACGGTGAAGTCTTATTAATAGACTTCCCGTTTAACCCTTTGGATACGGAACCCTAATAAAAATAGTTATAAGTAAAAGCAGTGAAGTTTATTAAAATATTACGTAATAGCAACTAATACGAGGGTCAAACTGAAAGTTCTTAGAAAATCAAAAACTGATTACATTAGCCAGTTATTAGTTTTATTATATCTTTTCAAAATATTGTCCATTCACGTCAATACACCGCTGTATGCGATGGAACCACTGGGAAAAGCACTTTGCCCACTCGTCCTTAGGGGTCTCTTCAATGGCATCGCGATACGCAGCCACCGCTTCTTCAGCATTCATAAACCGCTTTCCTTTAAGTTTTTCTTTAATTTTTGGAAATAAATAAAAATCACAAGGCGCGAGGTCGGGGCTATACGGCGGGTGACCCAGTAATTCAACGTTTGATGTCGCCAAATAGTCGATCGTTCGCTTGGCGGTGTGCGACGAGGCGTTGTCGTGATGAAGGAGGATCCTACTGCGAGGTCGTTTCTCTCGAACTTTTTCCAAGACAAGTGGCAAACAATTGGTAGTGTACCATTCTGCAGAAACTGTTTTTTGATCCTCTAACACAATTGTTGCAAAATGACCTATCCTTCCAAAGAACGAGGCCACCATTTTTTTTCCCGCACTTCGATCTCTCTTCACTTTAGTTGGCAACTCGTCGAAAGGAAACACCCACTGAGCAGATTGTCTTTTGGTTTTAGGATCATAACAGTAAATCCAGCTTTCGTCACCTGTTAGTATGTCGAACACAACATTTGAGTCACCTCCGTTAAATCTTTCAATCATTTTACGACACCAATCCACACGATGGAGTTTTTGAGCCTCAGTCAAATTATGAGGTATCCACCGGGCGCAAAGCTTCCTGACCGCTAAATGTTCGTGGAGGATTTTGTGCACTTGACTCATACCGATGCCTAAGCTTGTCCGAATCTGTTGATAGGTCACTCTTTTGTCAGTCTCTATCATACGCCGCACAACACAGATGTTATCTTCAGTCGTCGCCGTAGAAGGCCGTCCCTCACGTAAATCATCAGTGAGATTAGTGCGACCACGTTTAAACTCATTAAACCAGTTGTAAACAGTCGCACGAGATGGGGCTTCATCGTGAAAGGCCAATCGTAGTCTATCATAACTTTCTTGTTGACTTAAATGACATCGAAAGTCATAAAAAATCATTGCACGAAAATTTTCTCGTGTTAAATTCATGATGACGTGACACAGACAATTTTCAATTTGCCGCCAAATCGTAAAACAAATGACAAATGAATGAAATATATACTCAGTAATATTGGCAAAGAGTTATATTTTCAAATTTTAGAATTATTTTTTTATTATATTGTTTATAAGTGGCCTGTTCTAAGAACTTTCAGTTTGACCCTCGTATGAAAGTTAAAAATAGATGTTGCTATTTAGTTTGAGGTCATATAAGTCCGGCAAATTGCTAATGCGCTGGAAAATTTTCTAAATAGCACCCGCGTGTCGAAAGTCGTGTTTTTAAAACATCGCTAAAAGTAGTTATGCAATAAGAGACATTATATAGATTAATTTTTAATAAGATCAGCTTTACTTGTTTTAGAAATCGTAATAGCAGCTGCTATTAGTATACCATAACGAGTAACAACAAAACAATAACAATCGAAAAAAAAACAAAAGCATAGCTCAAATTGTTTGTGATATCAACACAACCCAACTCAATTAGTGTACTCGTCAACCAGTATTTATTTGTTAACGGTACTCATTTTTTAAACATAATAACGTCACCAAAATGGTGGCAAGGAGCATTAATAATTTGCAACCAAATATGATGAGAGTTAATAAAAAAAATATATATATATATCAACTGTCATCATATTAGATTTTAAATCTTTAATAAAATAGTATAATGTAGTCAAGTCCTTGTTACCCAAACCATACGGTGCACAATCTCGTGGGAGATAAGACCCGGGAAGCCATGGCTGAGTTACCTGGACACTAATTAATTCCTCGTACTGGACCGAAGTATTTAATACAGCTAATAATAATTCTTTCCTTTTTATGAAATCTGTTTTACCTATTTACTTTGTCAGATTTATTTCTTAATGAATATATTTTATAGTCATATTTATCCACTATTTTCAAAGCTCGGTATGAATTTCTTTATAAATAATGACAATTTGTTCGACGTTTGACCTACAATCATAATAACGACCGCCTAGCGGGACCAAAATTGGACATCACTGCGATTACAACAATACTTACTTCCCAATCATGCAATAAAATATCGGCCTAACAATATGTTTAATAGTCTACCTTGTTCTGTGGTCTTATACATATTATGAGAGTTTCATAACTCGAAAAGAAAATACGGAAACTTTATAGGATCACTTTATTGGCCGTCTATCATTTTATTGTCCGATTGTCGTGATGGGTGAACTTTTAATTAAATGCCTACAGGTTCGTACGTAACACTCGCGAGTCGCACTTGGTTTTATACGTTTTAATCATTTTATCTCATAGTCAACTCCATTTATTATTCAACGTTACTCAAATAGGAATGATGAGTATTTTTTTTGTCTGTCCGTCAGATAGATTCTTGAAGAATATTAACTACGTATTTTTTTTCTGATTTACATGTCACAACGACGTCACGCTTTTGTACTCGTACATTTCCTACATTATTAATATTTCTTATTTAAGTTGTTTCTTGTTAAAATGACGCAAAATAAATTATGTATCTTATATTTTTCTTATGTATTCTATATTTTATCCGACTGACGGACTTTTTTACCCAAGTGTCATCCCTATTGTAACATTATAGAAATAAAAATGAAAATATTCATTCTTCATTCTGTGTAATCCAAACTTAATAGTTCGTAAGTTTCGAAACTACATGAAATTCATTCAGAATTCATACTTTTTTGTTTAGGTTGGAATAAAATTTTATTTTTATGGTTCCGTAGACATGGAGTAAATGGTACCCTATTACAATGTCTTCGCAGTCCGTCCGTCCGTCTCTCACCAGGCTGTTATCTCATGAACCATGTTAGTTAGACAGTTGAAATTTTTTTGTTTCATATCACATTTTCAAAAAATCTAAATAACACTCCCATACATCAAACGTGATTTTTTTGCTCATTTCCGGTACGGAACTCTCACTTGGTCGGTTTTTGCTTTCGTTGCGCGTTTAAACTAGGAAACAGAAAGAAGGTACTTTCGCCTAATAACACCCACTTTTATAGACGCTAAAGCGCTAAAAATTCATCTGTTATAGCTTCAAATTTCAATATTCCGTCCTTAAAGATCTGTCAGTGTGGGTTTGTTAATAAAATATATGCTAGTTATTTTTTTTAGCACTCCAGTGGTTGAAACATTGGGCGTTATTAAGTGACGGTACTTTATTTCACACATATTGGTGCAAATTTTTATGTCACTTGACACTCACATTTTGTACATCATGCACTTCATCTTACTGTATTGTACCTGTATCGCACTCTACAGCATTAAAAGAAATCGAGAGAAAGTAGCGACGGCAACAGAAATTAAAATTAATAGTTTTAGAGATATGGTGCTAGTTTTTGGAACTGCTGCTAGTCAGCTGAAAACGCTCCCTACAAATTCAAGCCACTAAGTGACGTCGCACAGTGCTAAAGTTTAAACCAAGAAACTTAAATATTTTTTTATTAAACATACTATTTATTACTATTACAATGTATTAGTTAAAGACTCTTATATAATGCCATTAAATATATATATAGCTCACTCGAAGTGGTCTTCATTGACTGCAATACACTACTTTAAACGTTATCAAAAGATACACGCACTCTTTTGTTTTCCATGGGCAAATTCTTGGAGTCCCTAAAACAGCCAATCGCATGGATTGTTTTAGGGACTCCAAATTATCATAGCGTTTAGAGCAAGCCTTAGTTTCAAAAACTGAAGCTTTCTAAAACTGACCATAAATCATAATTCAAGGAACTAAGATCGAGACTAGATGACGGCGAATCTTGAGCTCTGATGATGTGCGGAACATGCGTTTCTACACAAGTTTGGTCAATCGAGCTTGACGACCTGACGTCGAGTCTAGCTGAAAGTACCATTCTTGGTTATTGAACATGGAGTGTTAAAGGGCTTAACTACCTTCTCGAGAATGGTATTTTGATACACTTATGCCGATGTTTAGATTTAAGTCGGATCATGTTCACGTTGTACTCTGCTAATGTTGACTAATCTTCATCTCCCAAGATAGAATCTCATGCTTACGGATATAATTTCTTCGAATTCTTTCCCTTACAGTTTGATTGCCCTTTTGTATGAACACAACGTGGATGGCTAGATCTTCACAAACAGAGGAGGTTTCATTGTACCTGTCAATAGCCCAGTATACAAACATTTGACTGATACCAAGTGTATGGAGAGTTTTGCAAATTGTGTTTGGCTCCATACCTCCTTTATGTAATGCAATCAAAGCGATGCCGTTCTCTTTCTTACTTCACTCCATTTTAATATTACAAAAGACAATGCACAAAAAAAAGACAGATTCTAGATATTTAGTTTATTTTTAATTCTAACAGTACTTATAGCCAGTCTAAGTATATATAACATTCTTGGTTTAAGCAGTGCTCTACCGCCCGCATTAATATCAGCGTTGAGGTCAAAGTCGAGCACAAAGTTGTCCAAGCATAGAAGTTCAATCAAATAAAAGCTTCAAATAGTATTAAGGTTTATTTCATTAGTATACTATGGCAATACTGTGCTCGATTTGAACTCGAGGCTCATTTTATTACAGAATTCTATTTATAAGATATTTTTAATAATATCAAATATCAAAGAGTACTGAAATATTCCATTACAATAATAAAAAAACAAGTAAAAGAATTGTTAACTCATAAGTGTCATTACAGCGTTGTTATAATAAACGAAAAAAACGTAGCTTTGAACGCGGCGACTGAAATGAACGTTAATTATACGTTTTTACAGTTATTATTGACACAAATCTCGGTTTGGCGTGTTTTTTTGACATATTCCATGTTGCATGTCAGCCTGTGATGAGTTGTGGACTATAAACGTCACCGGCGGGTGTTGGGACCGCTGTAAATTCACTAAAATAATAACGCAACTGAAGCGTCACAGTCGCTAATTGTGACAGAAATAGCTTTATTACACGTGACGTGCCTTTGGTCCACACCAATTTTTTTTTATATAAATTAAAACAACTACATGTATCTTTTATCAAAACTTTATTCAAAATTTATTAATAAATAAAGAAAAAAATTTATAACAGTGCATAAGTTTTGCCTTTAGTTTAGAACGTTAATTGAACATATTGAAAATTTAATAGAAATTAACTCTTATTGACAAAGATGGGTCTTCATCCCCCAGATACATAATTAGTATGTAATAAGTACGATATTTGCGATAAAAATAAATAAGCTGACTGCAATTTATATGTTTTACAAAACCTTGACTTTTCTTTTTCATTTCTATTTTAGATTTAGGCGACCGTCAGCTGTTATATGTAAACTATGGTATTACTCTAAAGTTATATTCAAAGTTTATCAAAGGATCATTTGTTTAAAAATCCATTAAAGAATATTATTCTTATATTATACTTAATGAAAAATGCTTAAACAATCCACTTTGTCCCTGGCATTTTTCATTAACAATATTTTTCAGTATATTACTACTAGCACTAGCACTGTAAAAACAAAATTGATAAAATATAATTGGAACAAATTTTCATATAATTAGAATTATAAAAAAAAATCATCTATATCGAAGGTTTCAATATTTGCAAAAATATTTCTTTCGGCGGTTTGGATGGATTGCCTGAACATTGATGAGAATACGCTTTATAGTAGCGAAAAAGTAACATGTGCTTGAAAAATTAGTCAGTCCTGTTGAGCAGTCGCTCGGATTGCGAAAGGTCATGGGTCAGAGTGGATTTTTCTTAATGAAAGATTTAAGAATATTTTTCATTATTGCATTGTGAATGGAAAATTGATCAAATAGAACCTAAATTTAAGAATATTCCTAGACTCATACAACTATTGGCAATGACAATTAAAATACGGCAATTAATATTGCAGCACCAATTTAATACACTTACGTAACAAACTAGCAAACGAAAGAGAAAATTGAAATATTTCTTTGTACTCAGAAACGAGGAATCCTCGAATGTCAACAACAAGATTATCACAATACGAAATGATTTGGGACCGCAAAAAAAAATCATGTCCGGGACTAGTTTAACTAACGAAACCTCACAAAATTGTTATCCCCGGTATTCACAAAGAGCTGCCTTGAAAAGGGATCCCTTCTTTACGGACGAAATGTGCGTGTCACATCATCATATTTTATTTTCGGTAATAACCTGCTTGATAGACTCCGTGGAGTTCTCTGGGATATCACTCATTGTAGTACTGAAATAACGAAGCCCTTTACTATTATAGTGGATCTGTTAGGGCAGAAGCTAGAACAATAATAGACTAGTAGTTATTTAATAAATGAACAGTTCATTAATATGTGAGTAATAATATATAAGCAAGTAATAGTTTGAGAGAAACGGTGCTGTACCTGTGAAACTATTCCTAGTCAACCGAAAACGCTATCTACAAATTCAAACAACGAATGATTCATATTTTCTGAATATATAACAGAAACCTGAATTTTAACTTATAGGAAACATCCCAGTTAGACTAGTAGCGACCTATATAGTAAGATCTCGGTTGCCACTTTTTGTCGACATATATACTTATATTAGAAAGAGGTAAGATTTGATAGATCGTTTGCATCGAATGCTTCAAAACTACTTAGATGATTTTAAAAATTCTTTTGCCTACGGGAAGTTTCATCATACACGAGTGCATAGGCTACCTATAATTTACGCAGGCAAGAAAGTAGCAGGCGAGAAAATAGCTAGCTTTCAATAAAATCGTACAGTCAATTCAAAACAAAAGCTTAACTTACAAGTGCGTTGCCCGTCCATCGGTGATGAACTAATAACCAAATAAAATCTGAGTAACTGGATTGGTTATCCTGATTAGGCACATCTGTCACTGTGGATTTTAAAATATTTCTCTATAATAATATCCATTATTATAAGCATCTCTGAACAACATATATTATCATAAGCTCAACGATAAATCTAGATAATACAAAACGGATTCCCCGTTAATTCTCACAGTTGGTCTTTGGGCTTCGTCAAATATTCCAGGCGCTCCAACCCCAGATCAAAGCTAAACTTCATGTACGACCCAACTTCTAACTCGTAGTACATACATTATTTGAACAGTTTATAACAATAGTGCTTTAGTAGGTATACGATATTCTTATGAACCAGCTGTTTTCCCGTGACTAAATTATAGCCTGACCGACCAGTTGATGATAGCTTCCCATAACTGATAGAATATTCATGATAAAATCAGTATTTCCTAAGATACCTACAAACAAACAAAGTTAGAAATATTAGTATAGATAAAATTTGTGTTTATTTGTTCTCCATATCCTTCCTAGTCAATTATCATAATCTACGTATCTCTGTAACATTTCTACATTATTACAGCCCCCAAATTAATAACTCTAGTTGATGCATGGCAATAATTTTCCAGGGGTTTGAATTTATATTTCCCAGTGGGCAAGAAGTCATTCTAAATTTGTTTTTGCTCTCAAAGAATTAATCATAGCGATGCTACTGGGCGTACACACTATACTAGAATAACTAAAGTTTTTTTAAACGCCTAGAAATTCGAACTAGATACTTCTAAATACCATTTTTTTTTTAAATTAGATACGATCTTCTATCTAATTCGCACTATTGTTGAAAATATCAAAACTAATACTTTGCTAATGATTTGTAATATTATTCTATTTTGCCAAATGGTAAATTTTGGTATATGATAGCTACAATATTATGATTTCGCATGAACTAAGCGGCGTCACATTATGGAACATCTGGCGAGATTCTGTGAGCCGTAAAAGCCATATAAATATAAAGGAAGCCATATTTCATTTACACATTTAATCTATACTAATATTATAAAGAGCAAAGATTTGATTATTTGTTTGTTTTTTTGCCACGAAAAGGCTCCATAACTATGGGACCGTTTTTAAAAATTCATGAACACAGGCTATATAGGGAATTAAAATATTATCATAGCAACTATTGATTACTATTCAAGTTGTGATTGTATCATATAATTATATCATATAATTATACGCGCACGAAGCCGCTGGTGGAAAGTTCGCAGTACATTATAGTAGTAAATCACTCTTCTCTCTTCGCGTCACACTCCTCACTCCTAAAGGGTCGTGACTCTCTCGTTGAATCACTTTATTTCCATCTTTATCCCTCTAATTATTTCTGTCATATGCTTTGTGGAGGACCTTATCGAAACTTATGCCCAACGATGAATGTATTTGGTCTGACCATCTTAATGGACTGCGGCCTCTTGGTCAACCTAGCCTGTCACTATGAGGTGTTCGAGATTGTGATCGTCTTTTCGAACGATGTGGCCGAAGAACACTTCGATTTCGGATGTTTAATAATATATGATGATGCCCTGATTATTCAAGTATAGAGACCGAATTAGTGTCACGAGGTGTTGGGGCACTCCCTGCTCTCCAATTACAATTTTAGATTCTTATAAAGTTAATCGTTTCATATGTCGCTTTTTGAATATTTTGATTATTTAGAGCAGACATTAGAAGCAATCAGTTTACTTGGCGAATACCATAGAAAATACAATATACTGATGAATATCAGTGCTTCGAAACATTTTTAAAATCTAGCACATAAATGCATAATATAAAATGTACTAGGCATAAGATCCGGTGTTCGCCGATTTTAGATTAGAACCCAGTTTTCGCTGTCTAAAAGAGTTATGAGGAATTGAACTTTGTGACGTCACAAGTATCGATTGTATTAATTTTACTATAATTCCAAATTTCAAAGACCCTGCACAGTAAAATAATATATTTGCTTTTTTTTAGTTATAACGCTTTAAAGTCCCAAAATACCAAAAAGGGGCCGGTACTTAAAATTGAGATATCTGCCCTATATGCAAGAGATTTTTTTACTTCTGTGAATGTTTAACAGTCACTCGTAACCATTAAAGCTAGAAGGAACTAGATACGAACATTCTACCTTCACGACAGCTTATTAACATAAATCAAAAATTGTGCCAAGAAATATTATTAGCATTCTCAACTTCCTCAACTGCCAGTAGCTCGAACAGCGGTACGCATATAAATTTCAACTTAAACTTAATGGTCTAGAACGCAATTTGCCGTAACAAAGTTTAAAGCTCACTCAAGTGAGAACATCGTTGTTTTAAACTAGAACAAGTTACAACTATAGTGAACATATTAATAGCAGTAGAATATTTTCATAAACCATACGATATTAACACGAGATATCGACCACCCACCTCTATGAGATCCAAAAAATCGCATTATCATAACAAACGATCATCTAAAAGAAGATAAAAAATATATAAAAAAACACAATGAAGTAAATCACCCTGTAGCATTCATGGCATTCTTTGGGGTTTTTCGACACCTATCATATAAAATAATCGATTTACTTGTTGTTAATAGCCTAAAATTAACCATTTTCACAATTTGTGTTGACCCATTTAATTCGTTCATGGTACGGCCCAAGCTGAGATTTGTTAGATTTTGATAAATTCATTTTAGTAGTAACATGTAGGAAGTTCGCACAGTGATATTATGTTGGTAAATTAAATATACTGACTACTCCTCCATTATTTCACAATCGACGCTTAACTTTTTTCATCGAGATTTATGCGGTAAATTTCAATTAATCGTTGTAGTTTGCTTTTTATTACGTTCTAATTGAATTGTTCTAAAGTGACAATAGTTTTATGTAATATTATTTACATAAAACTATTGTCACTTTAGAACAATTAAGTTTAATGTAAATGTTATATTCTAATTGCATTTTTTAAATACTACATTAAGCATATTACTAATAGTAATAGTAAAACGGTATTGAGGCAAAATATAATGTATTATGTAAATCAACAGCATGTAGATGTAATTCGCCTGGGCGTATCGACAAAGAGAGCGATCGTTAAATAGCGACCACAAAACATACTTGTCGGTTATCAAATTTTATCGTTAAGTAACTCACTAGTACCGATATCTTACTTGCAAGAACCGTTTAAATACGATCGCTTTGTGTTAACGATCGAATTCTGAAAAATTCTGATGGTAAACTCTGTCGAGGCTGTATATGCTGGTAATGCTAGTGAGTATTACTGTGTCATAAATGTATTGTGAATCTGTGACCTGTAACATGACCAATTAACATTTTAACTATCTTTAACAGAAACATTTGTAAAGTTCAAGAGAAACTGCTACTTCTAAATTTAATTTTCTACGATTAAAGTCTCTCGAAGTCTTTTCTTGCGCTTACGGTTCAGTTTGTAGGTAACCGAGAGTAAGCTAATAATGAGTAAAAAAATGTTATTCTAATGTTCCTGTTAAGAAATCCGTCCTAAGATATGTATATTACGCCCGGATGCACTATGATTAGAGGCAATTTTCAGCAAATTTAAAGGTTACTGCTTAATTAATTTTATTCAGTTGAGGTTGCTGTGAGTATTACTTGTGGAAGTTAAAAAATCTAACAAACATCGACAAAAGACTTCGTAGGTTACTGAAATAATTTAATATAAATTATATTAATTGCCAAACTCATAGAGACGAGATGAAGAAAAGAAAGATTAACGTAAACTCCACTTGAGGGTTCGCCTTCACATAAAAACGTTAGAACTCGTCAATTTCCAGGAAAAGAAATTACACAAAGGCCAACAGAATTAATATTCTGGCGTGTTTTGTTTCACGCGTGAGTAGATCCTGCAGGATAGCTTCTTAAGGGAATAAACGCGCTCCCAACGGCAATGTGTTTTTGATGACAATCGCTACCGCATATTGTACGTATGTGAATAAAGCCGGACATACACGGGTATTCATTTCAAGACTATTACTTTATACGGATTTTAAGTAATATTTCTTATTCATATATTTGACTTCATATATAACTTTTATATATTTATATTTTATTGATCTGGTAATGACATGGTTTTATGAATATCATTATTTCTCTTAGAGCTGGCGAGTTTCTTGCTCTTTTTTCTTATCAGCCAAACTTCAACTAAAAGGCGTTCTAATAATGTTAGTCATTTCAAAAGTACTTTAAAAAAGTTTATTTCAATAAACGTATTGTAATTTTCTTCTTTTACTTTTAAATATACTCGTATATCAGTTATGTTGCATTCAAAACATATTTCTTATTGTATGTTTAGATTATTGATGTCCATATTTTTTCTAAGACTTAATAATTAGTACTCCTCTCGTAATCTAAGACCTTTTCGGAATATTTTTCTTCAAACTCTGACGCTAATATCTGACACCTGAGGCAGTAATTGTTCACCGAACAAGACGGTAACCCAATTATCTCTTTTTAAAATAGAAAAAGAACAATAGCTAATAACTTTTATGGATTAAAATATACCTTTAGGTAATAGTAATAAAATGTTATAAGAGAAATATGATTTCATTTAAATAGAATTTACACTGATGAAATATTTTTAATTAAGATGTGTTTCTTGTTTCCTTAGTAAAACCGATACGTCAAAGAAAAATAGTTATGTCACAGTGAAAAAGATATCATACAATTTTTGTGAATATTGAATTCACAATTCTTTAAATATATCGCAAAGATTAACTGACGTACCAGGCTGCCAGACAGAGAAATGTATTTTGTAGCCGTGTGTTATCAACTGACAAAACGAAATGTATACTTATGTAAAATCGCATAGTATTTCTTTTGGTAGGTATTCTAATATAAAAGATCAGTACAAACTAAGAGTTAGAATGTCTTACCGTGAACAGCGCGCTTTACACGGCATAATATATCGAGCTAATGGTGTTATTTCGATAGCGGCTGCGGTTGTTTCACGTAATGGACCGTGAAAATTACTATAATCAACAACACCCAGACGCGATACTGCTGAAATTTTCTTACCAACACCGATGTTTTCGATTTAATTATTTTCATATTAGTTTAAGTACCTGGTTTTGTAATTATATATAACTTGTTTTGTTATTAATATTTTTCCAGTGTTATGGATTTGTTAAGGTGATATTTTGTCATTGTTTCTTTATTGTTTTTGTCATTGAGACGACACCTCCTTAACGGTCCCGGGTTCGATTCCCGGTCAAGTCAATTTAGAAAATGTAATTTTCTATATAATTCTGGATCATCATGTGGGACCTTCATTGTCTCGGATACTTCATAATAAGGGATACTTAGCTACTTATCTTGGAATTTGAGCAATCTATATTTTGTAGTCTTATTCTATATTTATATATCTATATTTTGTAGTCCTGTCATTTCAATGGAAGTGCTCTAATTGCTACAGTACTTGGAGATAAATGATATGCATCGGCTAAATTTGAGTTTCCAAAGACGACCGAAACATCTAAGCATTATACTAATACTCTTTGACAGACTCCAAATTGAAACCGATGCGCCACTGGCACAGCATAGACCTTATTTGATTTTCTTAAAAATTGATATTTAATTGCAATAAATTTGTAATTTTAAATAAATCTTAGAGCCAAACTTAATTTTCTATGCCCATAATTTATGTTGAAATACTGTGTTTACGTGATCTAGTTTGCTTGCCACTGCAAATAAATTTTGATGCACGGTGACAGAACATTGAAAGTTATCAGTGCATGCGTAGCCTTACAATAAGAAAGTACCTGTATCCTTACACACCCTTTATTCTTGGTTTCAGAATAGCGGCGTCTCCGACAATCCAATCACTCCTGGGACATCAGTCATTTATCATATACCTCGTATGGAATCAAAAGTTATAACCATTTGTAGGATTTCGTATCTGAAGAAGATAGATATACCGGAACCTTCATAAGACCACTTGGTTGTCTGTCCGTCTGTCACAGCTAGTTATGTCCATAAATACTCGAGCGATTGAATTGAAATTCGGTGGGCATATGTAAGTTAATGACCCAAGAGTGGTCTTATAAAGTAAATAAATGTTTTGTAAATATGGGAAAAACTAAAAAAATAAAATTTCGCAAACTATTTTGTGTAACATATTAAATAAAAGACCTTGTTATGAGTATCAATCTATTCACCAGTTCAGTTCGCTATTGACTGTTTTTTTTTATTATTAGCATTTGCTGCACCAATATTTCATCTATTTAATTAAAATGAAAATAATATGAATAATCACTAAGACTACTAGCAATAATAGAAACAGATATTTTTCATAATTTTTCTGTATCATATAGCTAAAATACCGATACTCTTGGCTCTTTCAGGCACTAGTACGAACCATTTTTTATCAATCATGATAGCAAAATATGGAAGCAAACTCTGTAAGTTTTTTTAGCAGGAATAAATATATATGTATATACATATTATTAGGTACTATAAGTATCCTGTTTTATGGACACACATTAAAAATAAAAAAGTAATAAGCCCTAAAACAGTGCGGTTCAGGGGTTGCTTCAAGTATGCGGCCGCAAAAATATAGAACGGTCTGCCTCCACCTTTAAGGAAAAAGTCAGCGGACGGTATTTCAAGAAAACATATAAATTGGCCCTTTTAAAACGATAACTAGCTGTGAAAAACTTGAAGCATGCCACCCGTTAAAAGAATATTTCTAATTCTTAAAACTACATACAGTCTCACACAAACACACACACACACACACACATACATACCCAAAGAAATACAGGCATATACAAAGTAATAATACCTGATCAGCGCAAAGTGTTACATTACAATATATTGAATAATTTTTGAAATTGAATGAAATGTTGATTAATTAGTAGGTATTCAGTATAATATCTTGGTCTAATTCATATTTATTTATAATATTAAATTATTATTACTAAGTTTGTGCTGCTGCTCTTTCAATACAATAATTTCCACATTTGAACTTCTGGGACGAGGGGTGACTGAAAATCAGCGGTGCACAGGTGCATGCTCTTGCTCAACATAAGCTGAGTCACCACCGTTTGTCTCTGTAGTTTTTTTTTTCTATATAATGAATAGTTTTTGTTATGTGAGGCAATAAATCATGTTATTATTATTATTAAAACTTTATTACCCAGCTAATTTAAAGTAACAAAATATAATAATTCAAATGAAGAATTTGAACATCCAGATGATGAAATTAGAATAAACCACTAATATATACATAATAATATATACTAATATATATATATATATTTTATATACAAATATTACTAATAAAAACTACAATAAATACTTTTGGTACTACATCTCCTTGCCAAGATTCCGTAGTATCATAGTAATCAAATGAGTTGGTTGTACATCTGATTAATTTTGAATATGGTGTTAGCAATTATATTACAAAGAGTAAACATTGTTTTCGATTCTGTGGATATAGTGTGGTATAAGTAAAATAACAGACGTTATTATAAACGACTAAGAAATTATATTAAAAAGCCAAATTTAAAACGAGCTCAATAGTACTTAGCGCGTTTGGTCTGCGATGCGGTCTTTCGCAATGACCGGTCACAGGATAGGTGACCGAAAATTTAATATCTTGAATCCTTTAGCTTTAGAAGGCATGTTAAGCAATTGGCTGAATTTGATGTCGCTAATACCTAAAACTCGGCACTGGGCCCGTGATGGGTCCATCCATGGGGTAGAGCTGTGCCCCAGCAGTGGAAACTTTGACAGGCTGGTAATGATAATGATGAAATTAACATTGATTATTAGCTATGTTTAGTTTACAATAGAATTAGTACCAATATCCGTCTCCGTATTAATCGGATGTGATAGTCCACTTATATGCACTCATCTTGTGCCACGTCATCGGCGCCGAGAACCGTACAAGGTCAAGTACTCCCCTCCAACTACTCTTTGCCTGACGTCACCATTACAAAGATACCTACATACATATACACTTTTCTGTTATTGCGTGTAAATGTAAATATGTGTCAAGATTAGAGCCTAACACCCAATTCCTGAATTGATTATTTAAGGTTAAGCACGTCTCAAATTGTACTTAAACAGGTTTTCATCGCTGATGTTAGAGTTTTTATTAATGATCAATTGATAGCTGTTTGATAAAAGCTTGAAATTTTAGTCTTGTAAAAAGTAAAAAAAAAAATAAGTTATTGTGAATAATCAGTTCAGATTTTGTACTTTTATCAATTGAGAAAAGGGCCTTAGGTCTAGTATTGCACTAAAATGATATAAATTACTTATAAATTTAAGATAACCTTTAGTAAATATTGTTAAAATTCTAAGGTGAAATGTCGTCAGAAACTTTAATTTTAATAACTAAATATGGGTGCTTATATAAATACGGACAAATAATTAAAAAAAAACACCAAATTCAAAAATAAACAATAACAGGATATTAAATATAATAAATATCTCAAAAGCTTAACCAGAACACTTCTGACATCGGAAAAGATGTAAATAAAAAATGGCTCGAATATTATAACATCCTTCTAAACGAAGAATTCCCGCAAGACACTTTATATTACTTAATGTCATTATATAGCCCTTTGGAACAAATGACAGAGGATGAGGTTAAATTGACCTTCAATAAAATAAAGAATGACAAAGCGGCTGGGCCCGACGAGATACCATCAAAACTGCTCAATATGCGCGGTTTACGTCACTATTTAACCTTAGTCTATCTCGAGGGAAAATGCCAGGTGAATAGAGAAAAAGTAATCACATCCAATTTTACAAAAACAAGGGTGACGTCGACTGTGGAAACTATCGCGCTATTAAACTGACATCTCATACCCTCAAAATCTGGGAAAGCGTTATCTCTAACATGTTGGCATAAATTACTGAAATATCACCCAATCAGTGTAGATTTACGAAGGGAGTCGGTACTATGGATGCCATTAACGCAATCAGAATTGTAGTGGAAAAATAAAAAACCCAAAAAAGGGCCTCCACTTAGTTTTTATTGATCTTGAAAAGGCTTTTGACAGAGTGCTGAGGAAACTAATTTGGAAAGCATTGCGTGTACAGTCTGTCCCAGAACACTACATTCTCGTTCTTCAAGATATGTACAACGACATTAAGACAAAAGTTATAAGCTCTGCAGGTATAAGCGAAGAATTCGAAGTCAATAGGAGTACACTAGGGGTCGACATTGAGTCCACTGTTATTGCACCCTGAATGCATATGGACGACATTGTTCTCTTTGCGGAAATGATACAATAGGTACAATCCGACCTTATTGTATGGTGTAAAGCTCTGAAACGAAGAGGGCTCAGAGTAAGCTAATCCAAAAAAGAATATATGTATTGCAACTTATCTAACCCAAAAACTTGTGTAACACATCTACCGTATAATAGGAAATACTACAACCTCTTCTGAAAACAATTAGCCACTTCAGGTATCTGTGTGTTAGTACTAACATCTGACGCCTACATTATTAGAGATTTTGAAAGCCGAATAAACACCGGATGGCTGAAATGGAGATGACCAACTGGAGTAATTTGCGACCCGAGAATGTCTTTGGAAATCAAAGGCAATGTATATAAAAACGCAATTAGGCCTGCCTTACTTTACGGGGCACTAAAAGAAAAAAATTCACGTCACAGAAATGAAGATGTTGAGGTTGTCCGGGGAGTTACACGTAAGAATAGAGTCAGGAATGAGCATATTCGGGGTACATTGAAAGTTGCTAGAATAGTTAACAATCTGACTGAGGCTTGTCTGCAGTTGTATGGTCATGTTATGAGGTGCAAAGTAGTATATGACAAAATACGTCATGGACATTGAAAAACCTAAGCGAGGTCGAGGTAGACCGCTGACTACCTGGATAGAGACTATAAGGAACGACCTGGCAACAGAAATACATCAATCTGTGTAAATTTTTATAGGGATGATGACTGTTTAAAAAAATAAATTCTATTAAGTCCGTCAAAAATTTTTTTTTTACTTTAATTCAAACAACAAATGGCTTAGATAAGATAAATTGAGGAGTGTGGGCTCACTACGTCACAGTTTTGTATTAAATGTATAAAAGAGTGACTTTATGCGCCATTTCAACTCACTGTATTGCCATGATTAATTGATTACGCAAAAAGATAAAAAATACGCGTTTTATAGTCTTCTACTAACTAACTGACAGATAGATAAAAAAATAGTCATCTTCCCTACAGCCTAAACATAATGGTTTATGAGATACAGTCTGATGACAGACGGACGGATAGAGAAATCTTAGTAATAGAGTCCCTTTATACCCTTTGGGTATGGAACCCTAAAAATGATTAATAATATATTATGACCTTAACTTTACGCACTTGACAGAAAATCGGTCACGCACTAACGCATACTTCCATATGACTCTTAAAGGTGACATTCCACTATGTCCGCATGCAATGACTGCACAGTGCCGAACGGCACGAAATTTGTGACGTGACGAAATTTTCTTATGTATAAATTTTATAGCACTCTATCCACTATTCACACCAGCATCTACAACTACGCCGGTAGTCCTATTATAAATCCGAATGCAAAAGAATGTATTATCGGTAAATCCGTACAATCTGTTGCGTACCGTGCGTACGTTGCGTGCCTGCGGACACAGAGGCCATCATTTTTAAGGATCTTCCGCCAGATTTGCACGAACCCTTACGTCCACGGCAACACAACGCGTGAACTCAGGTAGTGGTGCTAATCGATGAGAACTTATAGCATTTTTTTCAGTACACAGAAGTCTTTGACTAAAAGTATAATTCACTTCTCAGTGTATGTATTCTATAATCCAGTGTTTCGCATATGCCGGGTTGCTACCCAGTACTGGGCCATCAAAATAAAATACCGGGTCCATATGCGGAATCAGACGTTTCGATGAAATGTTCGTCATTTTCGGCAAACTTGGACTTATCAGTAAGAATTAAGCAGCAGCTTCATATCACCATAATTTGCACCAAAATTTAACGACTAAATGGGCAATACCGAAGTATGTAGCATTAAAAAAATCTTTTTACTATTAATAGATGTGTATTAATTTACCGGCACTGTTTTAACTGACCAGCTTGAGTTCAAAAGTATTAAGTGGATATCGAAGAAGCAATGTGAAAATTACCGGGCCATGGCAAAACAGTAACTATTTGGGAAACTCTGCTTTAATCCACTCCCTACTGCACCTAGCCAATAATACATTTCTAGTGAATTATTGTCTAAAGGATGAAGGGGAATATACATTACCTGCGGATTATGGAGAGTTATCGACTACATACGCAACAAACTTTAACTGTTGAACGGGCCTCCAAATAACGGAGAAGCTCTAATTGATAATTTGTTGGTCTTTGATTATTTTTTCAAATTTAATTTACAACCTAGCTGGTCTCAATGTCCTCTTAAGAGGTTTGGTCACGTAACGCGCCCTACCCGTGGACCTCTTAAGAGGATTACAAGCCAGCGATGAAATAAAGCTTTTGTACGAACTGAAATAAGTTCCATTTATGAATGATATTTTTCCCCCGATAATGTGGTAAATTACCCATCTATTTCAATTCAAAGACTAAAAAAACTCTCCAAATGTCAAATAAAAAAGGTAAACTTGACGTTGAGTCAGTGCCGCTATTAAACCTTAGACGTAAGCTGTGTGTTCTGTGTAAAATACCGAGAAAAAGTTTTATTGTGTGTTTTTTCTTAAAAAATTGAGTGTAATGTTAACAAATTAATTGTAAATTATTTTGTGTTAGTTGGGGTTTAGCTCAAAGTAGTGCCGTGAGATCATCATCTATGTATTATAATACTGTTGTCTGAGCGATCTATGTACTGTTGTCCAAGATTATATTTATTATTATATAATCTTGGACAACAGTACAAAGATCGCTCAGCTTCCAATATGAGTAGCTAAAGCCTTCGCATTTGAGATAACGAAGGCACTACAAACCCGACACAATATATAAAGTTTTTTGCATTAACCTGGATCAAACCCAGAACCTCAGAAAGTGCAACATCTTGAAACCAGAATGTGAACTACTCTGCTTAAGAGGTCGCCTATTATTTTTATGGAATAATTGTACTACGTGACTTACTTAAATAAATATCCACTTTTTAATTCCACACTTCTTAAAATTTCAATCACAATATAACATTATCTCGTGAAATAATACAATCATTTGTAGGTGTATAAAGATACAATTTTATTATCAATATAAAACCGAGTTATAAAACTTGCCAATTTTTTATTTAGCACACAGAATAACGAATGATAAAAACACTCCCTTTTTCATGGTTATCATCCTATCTCAGCGAGATGATTACCCACAAATCATGCGACAGGTAATATTTTTCCCTGACACATAAAGTGACTCACATATTATTCATGTACTTCAAGTTGCGGAGAGAGGTACCGAACCTTGGGGGCTTATACTCAAATATATTGCATAAAATTGAAACGAGATTGGTTTCTAACAAAAGATTTGGCGCTACTTTTTAATGGTTTCTGCAGTGCGAGTCCGTTATAAATCAGCCTCGAACCTGACGATGTGCGCAGCGCTATCGGAGTGTAGAGGTTCACTCAACTTATTGACATGTTATAAAAGTTTTATTTCATTTTAAGCTGGCTGTGTCGGTGCTGCATAAGAGGCTATTTCTATAATAGCATAGCTGGTTAATTTACAAAAAATTAACATATATGTTTTCCCTTTTCTCTCACCATGCATGTTTATATGACAAGACAGGATGAATATTTGGTATCTAAATGACCACCAAACTTAAAACGATAACTAACGACATCTAGAGGTAAAACTTCGATTTGTTTTTTATTGTTCAATCATAGTAATGTGTATTTTTAAATAAATCCTATAAAACATAATATAAAAACTTCTCTAAATTTTAACATGAATATTAACTTTGCAGCGACATTAATAAATAAGGTTTAGCGTCAGAGTAAATTTACGCTAATATTGCAATTTTAGTATTACAGATAATATCAAACCTACTGCCTTCTAGGAGTAAATATTACTCCCGTTAATCTATGCTAAGTCTCTATTTAATAATATGTATTTTGACTAAAATAGTCAGTGCAGTGTCAGCGTAAATTTACTTCAACGCTAAACTACTTTACTTCAACGCTTATTAATAACAGTTTGTGTTTATTCAGTACAAATGTGCAAAATAGGTAGCTATACTTTTATTTATGGCTGAAATATTATATGATGAAAACTTGGAGTGTATCAAATAATCGGTATCCGATGCCGGCGTTCACTTTAAAATTGGTTTTGAATAAGAGGGTTCCTATATAAAAAATAAGAGAGTTTGTGCATAATAAAAACTTAATATATCTATATAAACAAGAAAAGTGTATTATTAAAAATTAATATTTCAGTAATACAAGAGTTTTTTCAAATGTAAAATTATCTTATTTTAGCGATATCCAAATATTTGCCGAAATGTCGAAACCAAATTGAGGGGATCATTTAATACAAGAGGCCTGTTACGAAAATATAATCGCTATAATCGGCCGATATTTAAAATTGCAATTTACTTGATTTTACTCAAAATTTGTTGAATAATGCCACTTTGCGGAACGGTCATCATCCAATTATCGTTATAAATTACCCTGCACACTTTCAGCTTATAATATGGATGATTTTCAAATAATTCAATTTTTTTTAATGGTGAGAAGTTATTGTGGATGTTACATGTCAAAAATCATTAGCAACACCAGAGTCGGTAATTCATTTCGTAATTTGAATTCAACATTTTATCCACGAGTTATTTCATGGAGTTTTAGATCAAAAGGAATGTTCCCGAAGCTAGGAAAAGTTTGCGGGAAAAATTCCTAATGAGCATTACGTGGCTTTGAGGCTCTCTTTGCGGGGATTTTTTTTGAGTTAATCTTATTAGACATTTGTCCGTTTAATTTTCTTTTTGGCGTTGCCCCAAGGATTTGTTGGCACCTCGATTTCTATTATCTTTCTCTCTCAGGTTTAACAAAAAAAAATAGAACATATTTGGGTCATTGTTTTACTTTTTATCATAAAAATTATATATATTCCGAACACAAAAAAAAGAAAACTGAAACATATTTTTTAGGTGCCATCCGATTACACAATCTGATAATTGTTAAAAAGAAATCAGCTCAATTCTGGTCTGTTATGTTGTTCTTTTATTTTTTAAATTCACATTAATTGCGAGATATTTCAAAGAATTAATCATTTTAAATTAATAAATAATAATTTTATATTTTAGAACCCGTTTTCATAAAATATTACATTGTTTAACCACAATCAAGTGGGTATTTAATAACGAAATTCCCAGTTACGCCGACATGGGATTCGAACCCATAACCTTTCACAATCCGCTAATTTGTAATTTTTTGTTGCTTAAGATAGAAAGTTGAGACAATATAGGTATAACACACCAAACCTGCGCTCGCTGAATCTATAGATATACACCTTTACCTTACCAATGATATAAATAATAGCAAAAGAATGAAAAACTACGTAATTTTTAAATCACTCTTACTGTCATTTATATACAACATACATGAACTATCGCAAACAACGCAATTTCAAAATCATTCCATAACCTTTATAAAAATTGGAAATAACAACGCTTTCCCTAAAATATATTTTTTATATAACAGACACATCTTCTTTCTTTATATAGAAAAAGTGGCATTTTACCAACAGATGTAGATATCGTATGAGGTAAACAAAGATATGTGTCTTCAGTGTATAAGTTGCCACAAAAACAAGTAAAGCAGAAAGGTGTCATAGATCTACGAAACAAATGAAAGTGTCAAAATCAAAATGTTATATATTAGTTTTTTTACACTAAAGTTTAACTAAATAACAGTGACTCTAAGGCTAGCAAAATCGTTGGCAGCTTCTAGGCATCAACTAAAAGTATGAATCGAAAAGTAAACCGAATCTTTAACCGATTGTGCCACCACTACATGTGCCAAACATCAATATCTATAGAAGTGTCAATGGAAAAACAAACAAACCCAGATCAAAGCATAGCGGCATTGCTGAATCGATTCACGCAGCCAGAGGTCATCGTTCTTGATCAGCTTTCTCTAATTGGAACTGTACCATAATTGAGCCTATACGAAAATATTTGCGATCTCATTATATTTGCCTGTCGTATTAGAAATTAAACAACTTACATCGTATGAATATCTTACGTCGCCTGAGATTTATAACTTTATAATTGGTAAATTAACTCCTATTCTCAGGACTAGATGGCCGATGATTTTGCCGCTGCAAGGGCCGACTCTGGCAAATTCTATTTGTAAAATCTAGCCGATTTTCTAGACTGAAGCCAGTTTACAAACTAAATTCAATATAGTCACATCAGAGTTGATACTTGTCAGATGTCAAAGCCTACCTGTTAAATCTATAAAAGTTAAAATTTTTCGCTAATACAATAAAAAATAAAGAAGTATGCAAATATTGTCAGACTAGTTCTTATGAAGATTTTGATTGCATGAATTTTAAGTCTCTTAGGCTAGATGATAGTTGGTAGTGGGTAATAGACAACAGGTTGCCGCAAAGGTTCGCATCAATAAAAAAATGTAAAGAGAAATGTGATGTAGACGGTTGCGCTGCGAATCGACGGCATCACACCGTCATCAAGTAGCTTTAATTGCAACGCCCTTTGATTTTTTTACATTCTGGAAGCTCATAAGAGAAAGCTTTTCAAATATATTCTGTAGTCCGATTCGGTAACGGTGCCTAAATGTTAACATAGCGACGCCTGCGAGTTTTGAAGCCCTTTTTTTTCGCGTGGCTGGGATCTCAGATTTAACCGATATACAGAACTTGAAGTACATTGCTACAGGCCTACGTGATAATAGAGAATTTTCTATTCGTTCTTATTAGATTTCTAAACCATCTTTTCTTTTTTACCGAAAGATACCTGGGAACCAACCTCTTACAAACCCCCGACCACAGAGGAATACAAAATTATTTCCAATACGTTCGCACTTTTATTTTGTATATTTGTATATCGTAAGAGGGATATTTTAATCACCGAGATTTCATAGCAATCAAAATCAATTTGTGCTTGTCTGGATCGCCAAACAATAGCGTTGATATTTGATTGGCAATGCATCGTCTCGCAATATTACTATATTAAAAGTTCGATTAAAAGAACATTCAGTAAAATAGAGTGAATAGTTTATGCATCATACCTACTATTTTCTGCTCCAATAGAACTCAGCTATTTACCTCTTTTTGTTTAATTTTTAGGTAATCTAAAATAATGTATATATTCTTAAATAATAAAAAAAACAACTGCTAAAATAACAACACTAGCGAGAATATATACCTGCTAGTTTACAAAAAAAATAACTTAAAATAATAAATAACTTCTCTTTATTTATTTATATATTAACGCTATTTATTTCTTCTCAATATTGCACCCACTTATCATAGTATCTTAATTCGTTATCCATTTTCACCATAGGTGGCCTGGAAGAAATGGCTGTTTAGCAATAAGGCCGCCATTTGTTTACCCAATCTTGAGTGCAATGAAGTATTTTTATTATTATTATTATAGTGTTAAACGTAGAGAAGCAAGAGCACAGTGGTAAGCAAGTTGGCTTTGCGATTAACAAATTAAGCTACTTTCACTAGATCCAATTATAAGATGAGTGACCAACAATTATTATTTCGAGTTCTTCCGTACTTGGCCGTTAAGCCTGCTGGTCCCAGTTGCAGCTGCAGTCGTTAACACCCACCAATCACTGCTGATTCCGTGTAGTAGGTTTTTTCCGTTCTTTTTGTTTAATTATATCGATAGGGAAGATCTGTAGCCTAGTAGTTTATACTAAAAGAAATAGATATCGTTTATATTTACACATCATTTTAAATTTAGATCAAATGTACTCCAAAAAAAGAATATCATAATTAATTATTTACCTAAGTTTTGGTGAAATTTTGTCACCTGTATTATCTAATAATATTGTAACTCTGTATGATATATGTCTGACGACAACATGGCGCCTCTATGCGCTCACGAAAAAACAGCGGCAGCTACTACATTTTCAGTTTAGTTCGTGTTTATTTATCCTGGTGCGAGGTAATTGTGCAAAGGAGTAACTTGAACAATATGCACAACAAAACATTGAAATGGTATTATATACACAATGTGTTACATAGTTTTGCATCTACTGGAATATGAAATTACATTATAAAATCTGGGACACTCTGCTAACAAAGTATATTCATTCATGTATGCACGTTGCAGCGAATGAAAACAAGATGTTGACGCGAACAAGCTGTAACAAACATTCACAGTTCCAAAACATAATTACAAGTGAAAAATATCTTGAATTATTTTTCAGCATACAGACCATTGATAGCAATTCTTACAAATCGTGCACTCTTAACAGAGTGTTTGTGGTTGCTCTCATGCTGTACAAGGTTATGATTACCGAACTGGCCTTCAGTATTCGTGACATCAACCGCTTTTCTGGAAATTTGTCAAATATTCCAATTTGACAAGGATATCAGAGCCAAAATAGTGAATTAAAAAAAGAAACCTAACTCGGGCAAAATTTACTGATCACAACAAGTTATCTACATCTACTAAAATCTCGGTTGTATCAATTAGATTTCAACTTTTGATATGTTATACTTTTATTTAATTTCTATATTTTCTATTTAAATGTTGCCAATGGTATATTTAGTAATATTATCGATGATTCTATCTATCACCTACACTATGAATACTAACATAGAATTTTAATTCACATCTCACACAAAAAATATTAAATTTGGTCCTTTTTTTATACTTTATAGGTTAACGCTTGACTACGATCCCACCTGATGGTAAGTGATAATGAAACCTTGGGTGGTATAGCGCATTAAATGAGTAACAGCCTATTCACTCTTGATTTCAAGACATTCACATTATAATTACAGTATAATCGGTAAATTTTTGCATTCACAATGCTATTCTGAAAAATATTCATAATAAAAGATGCTTAAAAAATCCAAAGTGCTTTTTCCCTGGCACTCTGAGAAGGTACTTGAACCCATGACCTCTCCCAATCCGTGCGACAAAATTCAGTTACAAATGCAGAGTAGTTAATAACATAAATGTTGATTGAATGAAAATGAATATAATGAAGATAGTATAGCACGTATACCAATAAGTTAGTTATCTTTTACATTAACTCAGTAAGTCAGAGATTTTTTATTGCAAGTTTGACATTATTGGTTGCTAAAAATATACAAATTTGAATTATTGACAGAAGTTACTTACTACGAATAAGCTAGCCTACGCTGTCACGATGAACTACGTATAGCTGTTTAATACCAAATCAGGTTTTTATTTACTATTTCCCTCTCAGTTTTTCAATTTATTTCTTCATAAGAACCTTCCTGAAACTTAAACTAATATTAAAAAAGTAAGCAATTAATTTATTCATAAGAATCTTCCTCAAATACAAACTAATATTAAAAAATAACCTAATTACTGCATCTGTGTTTTAAATATATAGATTTTACACGATATTTTATTAAGCTATTAGACTGTTATGAATATTAATAACAACCAGATAAATCATTGTTGGAATCCATAAATAACGTGAATTGAAATGAATTTGACATTTGAGAATATATTATTCTTCGCTTCGAACGATACTATAAATATTATTATTTTACCTACTTCAGCGTGTACGACAGATATCATAAAGATTTATTGTCCACTTCTTAGAACAGAACTTGGACCTACGGGCATTATTCCAAGGGACGTAACGCATCATTTATTATTAAGGCAGTTGGATTGGTTATGGCTACTGTCACTTCGAACTTTGTACAATTTTTATAATTAATAAAATTGTATGTGTATGTAGCCATGTTGATATTTATTAAATAGAACCTAAGTTACATAACAAACGAACATAAACAATAAAGACTTCACTCACTTCTAAAACTATACTATTAAAATATTTTTAGAGTAGTATTTTGTATATATATTACTTATGTTCAGTTTAAGTAACTTATGTTCAATGTAAACTTTAAATTGTAGAAAGTGAATTATAATTCTTCATAATAGTTAAGTCATTGTTAACCTTATAGTATTTGTATTTTATAATATCTAGTCCAAACTCCAGATTACAAATAATGTTATTGTGAAATTTCTTGACAAGGATTGTGTTGTTTAATGTTATATATATAATCTGTGATTATTATTTTTTTGTAATAATTTGTTGTTAGTATTCTGAAATATAAAAATCCATTCAAGAATAAGAAGTAAGTAAGGAAAATAACCTCATCACAATAAAATAAGCAATGTATTTTGTATGTTAACTTATATTTATGGATTTCCCGATATTCCACCACCATCGGAAGCGCCATGACCACGGAGTAACTTAATAAATATAAGATATATGCTATCAATTCTTAAAATAACAATTATTTTAATTTGAATAGCCAAAAAAGTTTAAAACGACATAAATAAAAATATGAAAAAAAAATTGCCTAACTCCGTATTCGCAGTAGTCTCAATAGCTATTGGCGTCATTGCCAAAGAAGTCAGCCTCCATGGCGCCAGTAGCTTTAACCTTCATATCTTTAGGGGTTCAAAACTATCTTTGCCAAGGTCGTTCGAGATATTCGTGCTGTTACGACTAAGAAGTTTACTTAGATCACAAATCAGGCTGTTTATATTAATATTATTTTCATAAGAATCATATTAAGACTTAGCTAATTTCGATCAGAACCGTCAAACTGCTGTCAGTCTGTCTATCCGTTTGTCTGTCTGTTTGTCTATTCCTAAGCTATATCTCATTAACCGTAATAGCTAGACAATTGAACTTTTTACAGATGATATATTTTGAAAACAGAATATAACTTTTAAATAATCGTCTTTCATAGATAATAATACGGACTCCTACTCGCACTTGACCGGTTTTTACCACTTCATAAAGCTTCAAATAACATTGTGGTTACAGCAAATTAATATCAACAATTACTATGAAATATCGTATAACTGTTCTAGTAATTAAGCCCCGTTAAACAGTAGAGTTATAATTGGATTACCAGATATAAATTATACTATACTATATGTTGCAACCAATGTCCTTGAACAAAGTTAGCACGTACCGCACGATTGTTGCCAAAATATTTGTCAGACTCCACGGCGCTAACGAAGCCCCGGCAAACTTGCAACCAGTGTTACCAACCCTACTATTGAAACAGTAGATTTGCTGTTTTTACATTGATGTCCCTGTTTTCTGTTTCATTCCGACTTTTTACTGTTTTTTCAATAATGTAGCGTTCAGCGCCACCTATCACACTATGCAAATATAATCCAACATAACAGATTACTACTCATTTGAAGCTACAGAAAGACACATAAAGAAATTAAACAAAACTGAATGATATTAAAAAGCATTTTCCTTTTAAATGAATCAGAAAATAAAGAAGATGAAGCAAATGAGGATGAAAGTGGAAAATGATTTAGTTGTTTATTTCCTTTGATTTTTCTTATAATTTTTATTTTGTAATCAATATTATAATATTACAATGTCTGTAAGTCCTGATAACTAATAAAAAAAGTATGTGATTGATTAAATTATGAGTACAGTATGAAATATGCATATTTTACTAAACCTACTGTTTTGTCCTGTTTTCTTTTTAATTTTTATTGGTGGGCCGTTGTTTTTTAGTTTCATGGGGTTGGCAGCACTGTTCGCAACCTTGACGGATTTTCGGAGGCTCCCAGATAAACTGAGTGTGTCAATTTATTATCCACTATCTCTGTCAAGGATTTATGGGAATGGCTATCTGTAATACAATATTGTGGAAATATTGTTTGTTCAGGAATGGAATACATATGTCATAATCCAGGTTATGAAAGGACACCATTATTCTTAGAACTTACTTATTTCGAAAAAGGAAAATATATATATTTTTTGTGTTTATGTTATGTGACATTTTTATCACCCATATTAATGGTCTTTTCTAGATATAATCCTAGACTGATTTTAATAGTAACGCTGACGAAAGCTAGTAATCAATATGATTACTAGCTTTCGTCAGCGGCTTCGCCCGCGTGGACCCTAGGGAAATGTTTAGTGGGATAAAAAGTATCCTATTATCTAAGTCAGCTAATACCCTATCTGTATACCAAATTTAATCAAAATCCGTTCAGTAATTTCAGCATGATTGACGGACAAACATCCAAACATCTAAACATCCAAACAAAGAAACTTTCACGTTTTTAAGTTGTTTTTTTATAATATGGTTATTAATGTCTCCACTGCTGAAAAAATATTCGTAGCCTGTTAATATAATAACAAAATGAGAAAATAATTTACTGTCCAACCTGAAAATATGTATAAATAAATTTACCTACAACTACTTCGTAGTTCCTTTGTTGATGGCGAACAGTTAAAAGCGTAACTATTAAAATATGGAGTTAATATGGATTTTTACAAATACCAAATTTTGTTCAACATTGAAGTTAATGTGCCTTTTTTGAAATAATAATTGAAGTTATTATTATTATTATTGATATTTTAATTATGTTTATTAAAAAAATCTTAAAACTAGTGTTTTTAAACTTCTTGACAAATTGATCTCCTAATTGCTAATAAGTACCAAATATATGAAATTTGCATCCGATAAAATTTTAAGATTTGTATTATTTAATTTGCCATTACTTATATGTTCTTATAAATAATTAAGAAAAACCTACTAACCGCAGTAGTACTCCCGCAATCTTTGAAAAGCATTTTCTATACTAATAATGTTAAAGTCTAGTTTAGAGTGCAAACGTTGAAGGTCATTGGATAGATAGCTGTAGTATCATTGTACGCGCAACTGTAAATTATATTACAAAAATAGCCATTTAGATTTTACCTTCATTATATTACTGTAAGGATTGGATAACCTGGGTAAAGTTTTTTGATAGCATTAATACTGATTTGGCCCGTATAGCAACCTGGAATTCCTCTTTTGGGCTGAAAGTCAATCCTAAGAAAACTCAATGTATAATTATTGGTAGTCATTACTTTGTCTCTAGGATTTATTTTGGGCAACTGCCGACAGTTAAAGTTTAAACGAAACAATGATCCCATTTACAAACACGGTCTGAAATATAGCGATTCTATTTGCAGAACTTTATCTTGGGGACCACAGGTTGCAGAAGTTAGGAGCTGAATGTTTGCTACGGCAGAGGCGTTGCAGATTGCAGCGCTTACGTAATTTCCTACCAACTGCTACCAAAATTACTCTAGCACAGTCTCTTCTCTTACCAATACTTAATTACGCAGATGTTTGCTACCCCGATCTTCCAGTCGATCTCCTTATTAGACTGGAACGTCTCCAAAATTTTGCAATTGGGTTCATATTTGGTCTGCAACATAACCTAAAATGGCTCTCTATCCGACATCGTAGAGATTCACATTCTTTAACTTCTCTACTCAGTGCTGTTCAATCCGTTCACACCTATACATCTCAAACATGGATCTCAAAGAACGTTTTTATTTTCTATCTGTTAGCATAAGGTTTCCCTGCGTTTTTCTGACAATCTCTGCCTTTATATTACGTTAATCTTTTCAAAATTTTATAGCCAATCTTTTGTCTTACGAACTATACGGTTATGAAATTCTTTGCCTGAAAACATTACACGTGGTCAAACGTTAGTGTCTTTCAAAACGCACTTCTTGTCTGATGTATCGAAGCATTGATAATTACTATTGTTAGTTAGTTCTTACGTCTTATTAATTAACTGTTTTTCTGTTGTAATTTTCATATATTATCATCTATGTATTTGTTATATATTAAAATATTTATGTATTATTATAATTATTTATGATATAACTATATAATTCTTAGTTTTGTATGCTTCAACTCAAATAAATAATTTTAATTTTGTAATACGCTCTACGCTCGCTTATTTTTTAATGGGCATATGATTTCTTCTCACAATTTAAGTTGCCTAGAAGAATTCGCTCATTTAGAAATTGTATGTTTGTATTGTTCTATAAATTTTTGTAATGTGTTAAACAATGAAGTGTAAATAAATAAATAAATAAAGCGAAGAAATTCCACAGTTTGGTTATAACCCGTAGTGGCGGTGACTATACACAACTGCAAGTCAGGTTACTACAATGTGTCTAATTTTCTTATTTGATTTTGAACAATGCAATGCATTTAGATTTAAAATCAACTGGAGGAAATTAAGATTTTTATATAGCCTAACCTGCTGGTACATATATTTTATCTATACATTTATAAAAGGAGATGTCCTGACTTACAGACTGACAAACAACGCACAGCCTAAACCGCTGGTCGTCGAAACTTAAAGTTTGGAGGGAACATTCCCCTTAAAACGTAGAGGTGTACAAAGAACGGATTTTTCGAAATTCCATCCCAAAGGGAGTCAAAGAGTGTGAGAAAATTTGTATTAAACTTCTTTGTTTATGGACCTATGTCGATGAAAATTGATATTTAGGTAGTTTATGACCCTAGGAAGGTAATAGGTTACATTTTATCCCGAAAACTAGCACTTAAAGGGATAAAAATGGGAGTGAAAAATTTTATGGGGAATCAAAATGTTACCATAGCAACCATTGTTTACAATCTGATTTGTCATTGTTATAAATTTACCTTATATTATTTATATTTTTTTTTATTGCATAGCGATGAAAATCGATATTTGATGAAATATTACATTTTTGAAATTTTAATGGATAAAAATGTTCAAATTCATATAATTTTGTTTACGAACGAAAAATCATTACTATATATATAAACTACACTAGATGGCGTTAAATGAATTCTAAATCGCAGATATTTAGCCTACAAAATTTACCTAAAATAACTTTTCAGCCAGTTGATGGCGAGTATATTTTAAATCTCGCTATTATTTTGATCAAAAAACTTTGCGCAGGCTTTAAATCAAAAACATTAAATTGTTGCTCCAAGTTTAGATTAAAGAAATTGCAATTATTTGTGTTTTTCGTTTCAACAGTAATTACTTTATTGAGGATAAGTATTGTTTTAGGTCTTAACCATATTCAAGTTCAAGTTCATATTCAAGTTGTCAATTTTCACAAACCCTATTTTAGTTCATTCTTATTATGTAAGCACCTTAGTATAGGTTTCCAAGTATATATATATATGACTTGGCCAGATTGTAGTATTGACCAAACCATTTCTGAATGAAATTCATTAATTCAAAAATGATTTTATTTCATGAAATGGAAAAATCTTGCTGCCCACATTATGATGTGGCCTGGCCAGATGAATGAATGATTTGCATTTAACGAGATGAACGGCTGATAGTATGACTTTTTCATGATGTAGCCAAAAGTAAGTGATCATATCGTAAAATAGTTACGTGAGTCTCAGTAAGAGGCGCTGATGTCGCATTGTTACATTATTTATTTTAATTTTTAGGTAATGCAACAAATAGTAAAGAAAGTAGGGTGACTAAGCAACGGAAAACAATTACTTGATTAAGTTTAGTCAGATAAATTTAGGAATGCAGTGCGAAGATGCAGCAGAAATGGACTATTTCTATAGTTTTATGAATATGTCGCAGGTTTTGATAAACACTGGATTGTGACCTAGGTCCAGAGGATGATTAAAATATATTGGAAGATATAAAAGTTTTTGAGATATGAATTGAACTCAAGTTTCTATATGATTCACTATTTTAGGTCACGTGATAAGTTAGAAATTTAAGACCGAATTAAGAAAAGAATGATTTATTTGAGTTTCGAGGTTGTATTTTTACAGACCACAAATCTTAACTCTAACGAATAAACAAGCTATTTCAGCAAATTAATGATATGACCAAACGTGGATTGATATATCATTTAACGTTGACGCTTAAATTATATGATCAAATGGACCGCCGGATAATATAATCGTCAATTCTTCTGCATGGCTACGACATATATGAGTAATGTAATAAGTCGTTTATTGAAAAAAAAATGTTGAAATGTAAATGGAAATATGATTTCATCATCAGCCCTTTTAACTTCTAACTGCAAGGGTGAGCCCTCAGGCCTTCGTTATAGATGGTGGTAAGGAGGATGAGCCATGATCTTCCACCCCAGCCCAGTGCAAATTAGATGGTATGAAGACTGCAAATGCTTCCGGTCCTTCCAAAACACAGAGTAGCTCGAAATAATATTTTTTGGTCACCCATTCCGGGATTGACCTTTGCAAAAATTGCTTAACTACAACGACCGCAGTTCGCGGCGCTTAACCACTAGGCGACTAAGTTACTCGGAAAATGAAATAAGTATTTTTATTAGAATCTAAATGTATCTATTTTAAAAATCACATTAACGTTTTATTGTATAACTCCAGAGACAACAAGGTGCTGCCAACATATATAATATTTTGCTGTAAAGTTAACAGCATATCAGGCTATACAAAACTGACAAATTTCTCCATTTCATATTAAATCTTAACGTGTTGAGAGTAGAGTACTGAGTTTTAAAATAAAATGTAGTAAGAAATATAGTGGCGTTTGTACTAAAATAATCTATGTTAACGTTTCTTTCAAAGAATTTTGCGTAGATTACGTTTTCGATTGAGTTTTTTGTAAACTTCTGAACTGTTTTTTCATCTGTAGATATTTCAAATTTGATTGGATTAGATTTATATCTCTAAAGTTTTCAAAGATATAGTGCTGAAACATATTAGATATATGTTGGTTTTTTTTTGTTGTTGTATCTTCGAACTTAATCAAGGTAATTTGGTCATCAGCTCGAATAACAGCGTTTTTGGAAAATATATGTTACCCAAAATAACTATACCACGCGGACGAAGTCACGAGCAAAAGGTAGTCTATATATAAAGCAGGGGTACCGCTTACTTTTCAACTAAGAGTGTTATATTGTTATATATGGCAAAGTTAGTGGTGGAATAATAAGCAAAATCACATCGAAATCACGTTCTCACGAAGACACTAGAAAGATGAACACTTTATTATAACGATTTCTTTTTTCTTATACAGGTAAAAATAACTGTCTTGTTCTTTGATTTGTGACTGTTAATTTTAAAAATTTGTCATATTTTAACAATATAAAAATAAATAGAATAAAATGTAATGTAAAATAAATCTACAGAGTCACAAATAAATTTAACAAGTAACCGGTAAAGTATCTTAAAACAATAACCAAATCTCAGAATATCGTATTCCTATAATACACCGTGAAGTTTTAATTAACTAACATTTTTGGAGGGCTTATGTTAAATCCATAAATTACGCATAGGAATAGAATTTGATGATTCGCCCCAATTTCTCATGACGCCTAAACTTTAAAATTACTATTATTTATAACAAGCCTTCATGGAATTAGGTTATTATCGTATTTCGTAATTATATGCCGTACTTCAAACCCCTTTAAACACACACACATGAGCATAGTTACCTTACGATTTATTTTTGCATTTATTTATTACTAGCTTTCGCCAGCGGCTTCGCCCGCGTGGTCCCTAGGAATATGTTAAGTGGGATAAAAAGTATCCTATTATCTAAGTCAGCTAATACTTAATTGCATCAAAATCCGTTCAGTAGTTTCGGCGTAATTGACCGACAAACATCCAAACATCTAAAAATCCAAACAAAGAAACTTTTACATTTATAATATTAATAGGATTTTTTAATCGCTTCGTACTATTATAAATTTATATGATAATTCGTGTAATAAGCATTAATTATATCAGATATTGATTTAGAAATTCAGACATAAAACTTTACAGAGAATCAAATCGCTTCTTTATTTTGGGAAAAAAATTTCGATGCTCTGAACATCTGCATGTAAACCCTAATCATCTGCGAGAGAGATATGAAGTATAAATGAGAATCAAACGAACTTACGAACTTTGATATCTAATTATACGAATATCTTGACCGAAAATGATTAGACTCAAACACACATTATACACAAAAACTATCATAAAGTTTTTCTTTTGCTCTAAATAATGACAGGTAAAAGGCGGGGGCCTGCCCGGGAGCGTGAAAAGTGGGTAGTCAATAAAGTCTTTTTTTTAATTTATTAAAAATAACTTTTGAACTATGGTGAGGACGGCAGCATCTCGTGTACTGCTGCATGTAAACCCTAATCATCTTCGGGAGAGATATAAAGTATAACTCAAAATATAAATTGTCTTTCTTTGTCAGAGAGTTCTCATTATCCTGAACAACTTTTCCTAAGGCGTTATTTATATTCACATGTCTTAAGGTTTCGTTGGGCTGCTAGGGTTTAACAGCAGTTGTATACGTCAATAAGAAATTCTCATCGTATTGAATAACTTTTCCTTAGGCTTTATATTCGCATATCTTAAGGTTTAGTTGGGCTGCTAAAGTTCCACGGCAATAATAAATAAATATTTAACAACATCACATACATTGCTCAGATTCCAAGATGAGCAGCTAAAGCCCCCGTATTATGGAGTATCTGAGACAACGAAGGTACCACAACACCCAGACCCGAGACAATATAGAAAAGTTCATTTTGTACATTGATTGGTTGGATTGGACCCGACCGGGAACCGAACCCGGGACCTCAGAGATGGCGACACCTTGAAACCGGCGTGTGAACCACTCGGCTACGGAGGTCGTCAAAATTATAGCAAATATTTCAGATCTTAGATTTTTATGTGTTAAGAAAAATAGCTATCACGTTGATTAACTTTTGTTAAGGCATTATATTGGTATCTATTAAGGGTTTATATAGGCTGCTTCAGTTATACAGTAGTTGTTCCAAATCTTCGATTTTTATACTTCACGCTGAATGACTTTTTTTAAAACGGTTTATTAATATCTCTTATGGTTTAGCTTAGCTGCTAAGTTTCTACATCAGATATTCCGATCTTTAAAATAATTTAGCCTATAATTATGTTACCGAGGACATAATTATAATATATATAGGAATTTATTTATATACAAAAAAAGATAAAAATTTTAAGTAGGGTAATCTTCCAGTCATTGGACGCTACTAGTCATTGGACAGAACAAAGTAAATACTTAAAAATTAAGATTGCTCTTAAAACGATAACACTGGAACTAATCTCTTTTTGAACTCTGCTTTTTGACAATACTGAATAGTTCAAAACATTTGTAATAGATGGCATTAGTAGTTCAGTTTTTTTTACTTTTGTTGGCGGCCTCACAATCGACGGTGTTCGTCGTGAAAAATAAGCAATTTGGTAAGTTTGTCAACAAAGTTTATAACGGTTAATTTTCTTATTATTAATCCTACATGCTTAGCAATGTAGACCGTAGAGTATCATCGTATTTTGAATAGAATTTATAGGGATAGATGACATGAAAACATAGTTTTTAGGTTATAATGCGCTGTCCAATGATTAAATGTTTTTATATTTAAAATCTAATTATTGGACAGGTGTCCAATAACTGTGTTTTTCAAATTTCAATAAATTTAAGCTATTATAGATTCTCCTGTCTCTATCTTTAAGTTGAAGTAACTTTTATTTATATTATTGCTTAAAAACATTTTCTACTAGTCTTTGGACAGGGTGTCCAATGACTCGTATTAATGTGTCCAATAACTCGTTGGCTGCAGGTAATCTTGGATAGTGGTTATAAGAAGGGTTACAAAAATGCCTAAGGGAAAGAAGAAAGACTATGATCCTAATACTTTAAATTTAGCACTTAATGAAATAATAGAAACTGGAAAAATTCGAGAAATAGCGCGAAAATACAACATTCCTAAGTCTACCTTGCATTTCAAACTCAAAAACCCAACTCATAAAACATCTTTTGGTCCACCTCCTGTTCTGACTGAAGAAGAGGAGCGTACATTAGAGGTTTTTGTAAAGGAAGTTATGAAGAAAGGATTCCCTTTAAAAACTGATGATTTAAAACAAAGTGTTTACAAGTTTTTGACCGAAAATCCACGACCCAATAAGTTCATTAATAATTATCCCGGTGACGGATGGGTAAGAGGATTTTTAAGACGACACCCAGCCATTGTATTCCGTTCAAGTGAAGGTGTAACACAATCTAGTGCGTGTGTTTCGGAATCTGATATTAGGAAATGGTTTTCTGAAATTCATGATTACTTATCACAAAATAACCTGTTAAATATTTTTAATGAACCATCTAGAATTTATAACGGAGATGAAAGTGGATTTCAATTATGTCCCAAAACGGGTAAAGTGCTAGCTGAAAGAGGAACTCAAAATGTTTATAAAGTTGATCAAGGCAATGCCAAAGAGTCAGTAACAGTAATGTTTACTTTTTCCGCTGATGGTACTGCGTGTCCACCTATGGTTGTTTACAACTATCAAAGAATACCTCAAAAAATTGCGGATGGAGTTCCCAAAGAATGGGGAATTGGTAGAAGTGAAAATGGGTGGATGACATCCGAACTATTCTTCGAATACATAGCAAACATATTTCACCCTCATCTGATTGCTAAAGGCGTACAATTCCCCGTTATATATTTTTTAGATGGACATAAAACTCATCTTACTTATAATGTAAGTAAGCTGTGCAAAGAGTTGGGCATCGAAGTAATAGCATTGTATCCTAATGCTACTAGAATCCTGCAACCGGCCGACGTAGCTGTATTCAGGCCAGTAAAGGCTGCTTGGAAAGATGCTGTAAAGTTATGGCATTTAGAAAACAACGGCGAACCAATTACAAAAGTTAATTTTGCATGTGTTTTGGAACTAGCATTAAAAAAGTCTATAAAACCAGACACTCTGATTAATGGTTTTCGTTGTTGTGGTTTAGTGCCATTCGATCCTAACGCGGTTGACTATTCCAAGTGCCTCGGTGGAATAAACAATAATAATAATTCAGGTACAGACGTTCTGCCAGTTCAACGACAACCTGAAACAAGTTCTTCGAGTGTTATTACTTTGGCAAAATTTAGAGAGCTGGTTGGACCATCTATAATGTCAAAATTGTATGCTTATGGTAATAACCCTGAAGATGATGAAAACTTGAATATTTTGTACCGTCTCTATTCAGTATTTGACGTCCACTCCTTTAAGTCACCATCTGTACAAAATGTTTCAACTAGCCGTGAAAACGATATTCCTTTAGCGTATAAAGAGCCGCCTTTGACTATTCAGACCAACGAAGAAATAGCAATGAATGATGAAAGTCGATGTGATGAATATATGACACTGGAGCAAATATATGGTGGACATAAAATGTACGAAGTAAATGCCTTACAGCCTATTCTTTCCAATAAAGATAGTTTGAATGAAGATCTACTTATTCCCGATGTTGTTCCTGAAAGTTTAGAAAACATGACTCCAGCCAAACAAGTTGTTGGCTATAATAATATTTCTGTAAGCTCAGCACAAGCGAATGTTCAGCAACCTGCATGTGAGACTAGCCCTGCTTTTAAAATAGTCTCTAACAGTCTATTGGGAAATTATTTAACTTTGCCAAAAACGCCTGAAAGGAAAGGTAAAAGAAACACCGTGAGAATGCCATTTGCAATATCGTCTGTCAAATATAGAACAATGTTTAAAGAACAAATAACAAAAAAAGAATTAGAAACAAAAGCAAAAGAAGAGAAAAGGAAGAAAAAGGAACAAACTAAACTACAGAAAGAAAAGGAAAAGGTTGAGAAAACAAAACAGAATATTAACAAAAAATCGGAGGCCGCTTCAACAAATGCGTGCAAGGTATGTTATAAATCGACTAAAACGTCAAATAGAGTGGAATGTAATATGTGTTCGACGATATTCCACGTAAAATGTGTACCAACTAAGCATCAATAGCATGTTCCCGAAGATATAGGAATAGATCTTTTTGTATGCCATGTTTGCTATAAAGAAGATAATACCGATGACACTTTTGATCGCAGCTCTGAAAAGAATAGCGAAGATAGTGATGATGATGCACAAATATTATACTGGGTGTTAGGGGAACGCTTCCGAAAACGAAAACCAGTGATAGAGTAAGTGATTCTGGATACATTGCAATGAAAAAATGATTACTTTATTTTTCAAAAAAAATATGTTATTTTTATTTTTTTTTCATTTTTAGCGATGTAAAATAAGTTAAGTATTACTATTTTTATCAATAAATTTGTCTATTTATTGATTTTCCATAAAAACGCAATGTAATTAAAACTCGAAAAAATCAGCTGATCGGCGGTAGACGACCCCGAGAGTTCAATAACCTTTGGTACGTTCGAAGGGCACTTTCATTCTTTTTCCTTCACCACTGGTAGAATGAAAAGAGACAGAAGATACGAGTGAGAAACTTCAGCGACATCTAGCGACGAAAAGCTCTTAGTTCTCTACGTTGCTAGTTTAGGTACCCATTTTCCTGTGTTTTATTAAGAAAATGCAATGAAAACGCAATTACTAAAAGTAGTTTTAAAACGGCGTTTTGTTATTTTTTCAAATTGTTATTTATTGATGATCATTCCCTTTCACGCAATAACAATAAGTAAAAACGAGAGCGAAGATACTGCAGGCCAAGCTCGTAAACTTCTAGATACATCTAGCGGCAAATCGCGGCGGTTTTGATGATATAGCGAATGAGAATGATAGATGCAACGCCATCTAGTAGTGTAAAGCAAAATCAATCGGTAGTGTTTCCGTGTTAAGGGGTGCCACTTTTTAATGACTAAATATCGTTTTTGAATAACCTTCTAGATAAAATGCATGTTCTTCTGGAAAACATTTGTTTCGACTAAACATTTCAAAACGGTTTAGTAACTCTAGTATTTACAAAATTTTTATCTTTGTAAATTTTTAAAAATAAAACTTACATTACATGATTTTGATAAGTGCACTTTTTTATTTACTTGTCTTTAAAATGTGAGCTTTATTTTAATGAGTTTTTTTTACGTTAGCGCAGAAAAGTTTAAGACAAAAATAATTTGATTTTATTCAGAGCATGTAACTAATAACGATATCTTTTAACTCGCATAGTAATTTATTTAGGTTTTATAAAACACAAAAAGATCAGATAAATACATTTCATTAAAATGAGGGGAAGGTGTTAAATCATTTTTATTTCATCAAAATCTAAATGTATAAGAAACTTCATTTCTCCAGAAGTGTGTGTGTGTGTGTGTGTGAAATCATTAAAAAAGTAAACTTTATGAAAAACTATTGGGAGTCCCAATTGAATTTTTTCCCGATTCAATTTTAGCATAATTATTTCTCTTGTTTCAATTTGAAAACTATAAAAAAGCGGAATAGTTGTTTCTCTTAATAAATACTTACTTTCCATGACTAACCCAATAGTATAATCCTATCGGGTTATTCATGATTAAACGCGATGTTGAATTGTAAAACTTCACTTAGTACTTTTACGACAAACTTTATTTATAAATCTAAACACATAATTAATTACTATTAAAGTTGCTAAGTGAAATGAGTGGCAGCCCTAGATATCATTGCGAACTGCAGTGACCGGTGAGTGTGTTTATAAAAGATGCCGCTTCACTTTTCCGGTCCGTCCGCTTCCGGTTTCTGAGACATGCTGCCGCTACACGTGCTGCCAGCTCTAATATTTTCCCTTAATTGGGTAATTTTTTTACGGGATAAATCCCATAAAAATTGTATGATATTAAAGAAAGGTAAGCTATCTTTTAAATATCTATCTATCTTTTTAATATTTTTGATTACATGGTATTATTAAAATACTTTTTTTTTAAATTGAAGTTGATGTTATTGAAATAACATTAATCACTTTTAAAAATTTATTCGTATAACAATAAGTTAAGAGCGTCGCAAATAAGGTTGGTTAAGTTACGTTAGCCAATGTTCCTGCCAATCGGTTAACAAAAACGGTACCCGGATAATAATTTCTCTGTCTTACTTTTATTTATTAGGATACGGTGAAAACAATTATTAATGATGCACAACATTCTTTCAAACATTTTACTTATTTTGTCATAAAAATAATTTAGTATAGCGTACACTTTCAGACAATTTTCATTTGGTTTATTTCGGTATTATTAAAAATTACTTACGATATCAGTTCTTGTAATAATTCACAATGTTAAAACATAAATTTGATCGAACACGTAATGCACAATCCATTCAATTGCAGATTTCATTTCTAAAACAATTTTGGGAATTTGGTGAAAAAGTTGCAACACTCGAATATTCAGTAGGAAGAACTGAAGAACGAATGATCGCGGCTTCTTTGATATGAGCGAGGCATGAGGCCGACCGGTGGCAAAAAACTTTCCATCTCGGTTTGCGAATGCGTATTTTAAAGTTTATTTCGTTAAATTAGTTATCATAGTTTTTAGTTGAGCGTGTGAGGTTTATTTATTTAGTGTTTATTTTAAGTTTTATTAGACAATAAGTGCATCTCATCATGCCTAATGCGTATGTGTACAGTGCTCGTGAGTATGGGAACATGGTTATGTGTTTAGGAGAAGCACGTGGCAATGCTTCTCTAGCTTTGAGAATTTACCGGGAAAGATTTCCTAATGTGCATCATCCAGGAGACTCTCGAACCATTACTGCTGCGTTTCAACGACTGTTGGAGAATCAACCGATCGTTCCGGTGGCGGTCGGCGGTGGGCGACCAATAGACATTGCAGCCGAGGAGCGTATTCTCGATGTGATCCAACGCAACCCCCGGTTGGGCACGAGGACTGCTGCGAAGTTACTGCAGCGGCCAAATGGGCCCTCAGTTTCACATTGGACGGTGTACAAAGTTTTGCGAAGAAACAGAATGCGGCCTTACAAAATTCATAAAGTGCAAGCTTTGATACCCGAAGACCTACCCCGTCGTCGCACTTTCTGCCGTTGGTTGTTGGATCAACAACAGCGTCTTCCAGGATTTATTCAGCATGTTATCTGGACAGATGAATCTACATTCACAAGGAACGGCATGTGGAATAGACGAAATTCACATTTATGGTCTGAAACCAATCCACGTGCCACTCAAGAGACTGGCCACCAAACCCGATGGTCGGTCAACGTTTGGGCTGGCGTCTTCAACAATGTTATCTTTGGGCCGGTGTTTCTACCACAACGACTTGACGGAGCTGGGTATCTTAGGTTCATTAATGAGAGCCTTGATGAAATTCTTGAAGGCATATCATTAGCTGAGCTAAGAAGGGCTTGGTTTCAACACGATGGCGCACCGCCGCATGTGGTACGGCCGGTACGTGAGCGTCTCACTGAACTATTTGGTGACCGTTGGATCGGGCGATTAGGACCGCAAGCCTGGCCACCACGATCTCCTGATTTGACACCTTTGGACTTTTTTTTGTGGGGGTGTGTTAAAGAAAAAGTGTTCAATAGAGTTTGTGACAGTGCTGAGGAAATGCGGGCAAGAATTGTGAGTGCATTCGAGACAATAAGAACGAGTTGTATCGAGGACTCAACTCTCATGCCTCGACTTCACGAAGAGACGCGGCGACGGGCTCGAATTTGTGTTGAGATGAATGGGGCACAATTCGAGCCACACTTAGTTAGACCGCGGAGAACATGAACAGGTAAGTACGTTTTTGCATTACAATAAAAATCATGATGTTAAGTTTAACTGGTTAAATTAATCGTTACTTATAATAAAATTAAAGGTTATTGTAATAAATTACTTTACGTAGTACGTAGTACTTACGATCGTCTCTGTGTGTGTTTGTGTGAGCTCGTTTATGCATGTGTGCAACTATCAAAAGCGCTCGCGCCGCGCGGTCGTTCACCCGTGTATTTGTACGTTTTACATTGCGTGCTTAGAAAATACGATTTCGTTAAATACTAATTATTCAAGTAAACAAATATTTTTGTAGGACTCCATTAATATGGTATAATAACCATGTTAAAGATTCGGAAGCGTTTTCCTAACACCTTGTATGATATGATTATTGAACAAAAGAAAAAGAAAACTTAGTAGAACTACTGATTCAGAAGACATACATAAGCATTGTTTTATTTTGAAATAAATTATAATTAATTTCATTTTATTTTGTGTTTAATGCTTAAAATACATACATAGAGGTACCTAAGATTCGATAAGACTGAATTATATAAGTTTTGTTACCAAATGTGATTAAAGAATTCATCAAAGATATAAAAATAATATGTTCTCTAACTTTCCTAATAAATATAATAAATTACAAACAGATTTTAATTCATTTATTGCCTTGAAAAGCGGATACCTATCATTGATTAATTTGATATTTTTAGAGTTCATTAAAGTGCTGTCCATTGACTAGTTGATGCTGTCCAACAATAAAAATACTGTCCAATGACTGTATATTTTGTTACATTTTTTTTTCACAAGTATTTTTTCGCGGATTTGATGTTAAATGCTGTTTTTAAGAATATTTTATGCAAATATACATATTAAACTAATAAAATAACAATAATATTAGCAGTGATCTTTGTAAATCTCTTCATAAACTACTCAAAACCTTCAAATGCTCGTTAATTGTCCAATGACTGGAAGTTTACCCTATTATTTTTGGCTTCTGTAACATATATTAAGAACCCAGAGTATTAAATTTTGTGTAAATAAATTAATATATGATTATTATTTTTGAAGATATCTACCGGGAGTTTATTAGAAATAAATTTCACCTAGTAGCTAGTTAATAATATAATATAAAATACAGAAATATAGTTAAGAATCTTTCGTTTGGCTCGTCGGCATCGATTTCACAAATTAAGTCAGAAGAACTTTCCCTTAACAAAAATACTTTAGGCGGCTTCATCGTTGTTTACAAGAGGAAATTATTTGAAACTAATTAAGGCTTTTTAACAACTCCGTGGTTGTTTGTAATTTTACAAAATCTTTTGGAAAGGTTAGGATTACCACCTCCATTCCAAGAGAATTAAAATGAATCAAGCTTAATCAATCATTTATTCGGAAGATGGCCTCTGTGCGTAACTTTGCCTATCCATACTTATATTATAAATATGAAAGAATTTGTTTGTTTATTTACATTAAATAACCTCTGAAACTACTGGACCAATTTTGTGCTTGAAAAATCTATCAGTGTAGCTCGGTGGTTAGAGCAGTCGCCCGGACTGCGAAAGGTAATGGATTCGAGTCCTGTATCCTGTATCAGAGGGACAAGGTGGATTTTTTTAATTACGAATAAACACTCTTTTTTACCACCGTTGCAAAAAGAGTGGTGTTATAAGTTTGACGTGTGTGTGACTAAGTGTGTCTGTGGTATTATAGCTCCCGTACTGAACCGATTTGGATAATTCTTTTTTGTTTCACTGACTTAATGGTTTGATTAGCTTTATTTTATAAAAATCTTTACAGCAATTTGAAGGTCATCAGGTCTTTTCCTAAATGATCTAGAAGCAATCATTAATTTAATGGACTCTTAGTACACTTCTACTGCACTATTTGTTTTGAAACTTAAAACATATAGGAAATCAAATAACACGATGATGATACGGTGACCTTAGTCTAATGCTGCAGCCAGGATAGTCTATAGAGTACCTAACTCCTCAAAAACTTACAGCAGATATATCGAGTTTAGGCTCATTTAAAATGGTTTATTAGCTACATGCACTTTACTAAGAAGAAGTTGCTACTTTTTTTATTACATTTTTTTTAATATCAGTAATTGATATAGTATTTTTGATCATAAATCAAAAATAATAAACATTTTCCATGCTAAGCGCATTACTTAAAAAAGACTTAACCGATGTCACTAAATCTTTTCTTAAAAAAGTCCGAATAAGGAAAATAAATTGAAAAGCTTCTTAGAATTATGAACGTCGATAGTAATTTTTTATTTGTTTTAATATAGAACAAATTATTAGTCGTAATCTCTTAAGAGGGCCTATACTCAAAAAATGAGTATCTATCAATTACTATTGTACTAAGAACTAACGTCCAATAAGCAATGGAATAAAAAAAGATTCAATTTCCTCTCGTTTTTATTCAAACCAATTCGCCAAACTATCATGCAATTTGCCAGTAAAAAATATATTTTCCCATTTTTTTACCAAAAATTTTAACTTAAATCGACATCGCTTAACCCTGAGATTTGCCAATATTTAAAACATTTATATTAGTAATCTAATATATCGAGACAAACTAAGTAATCCCAGAGGTCGGAATTAGGTAGAGTTATTTATGTACTTGCATCGAAATGTTGATATGAATGTGGACCTTCCCGGGATTTTTAATAGACAATCCCGTGTGGTCAACAATCTTACAACTATATAATAATAACAACGTCAGAGATAGACAAATAAAACAAAGATAATTAACATACAATTTTTATTAGTTTACATTAATTTACAATACAAATTATAGATCCAATGTCATTGATGTAAGTTTGGCAACGTCGTGCGTGCAGTAGTTTAAATTGCGTAAAAGTAAATAACTTTTTATTTAAAAAATCACGGGATTTTTTCTGCTCTTTAAAATATCCACTTTATTCTTTCGCTGTATGAAATCAGTGTAAGTACATGAATAACTCTACCTAATTCCGACCACTGGACTAATCACACACAAAATAATTTTAATTTTGTTTAAACTAAACATATAATTAGCGTTATGTTTAGTTTCCGATGAAAAACAACGTAGCATCATACACATCTCACAAGATAACCTTATAAAGATCCAAGGGATGATAGTCCTTGTTATGTAAATTTGTCACAACAAATGCTGCGTATGTATGTGTATATACACATTATATAAGTACGTTTACTCATACACATGCAATACACATTATATATACGGGTTGGAGTTAATCATTCCCAGCGCAATGTGACTACAAACAAAAGATCAGTCTACGCGCTACCACTGTTGCAGAGCTAATAATTGTATAGTATTGACTAAAATCATACAAGGCCACTTATATCTTCATAAGCTTAGATCTCAAATCAAATATTTGAGTGGTTTCCATAACCACTCAAATATTTGATTGCTAATACAAACAGTAATCAGTACAGGGCTGCGTGGTGGGTCCCAACCAACCTACCAATCCGCAAAGGGCCCAGCGCTCGGGCCCAAAACGGATTGATTGGTATCATCCATTATGAATACCCATGCTTTAGCACTACCACATGGACAGCACACGACTTAAGTTATTGTTATTGTCATCAAGAAACGGTTACAACGTATGAGTGACTCAGTGCTGCGAGTGTGGTGCGTTGGAACATGACGTCACACATCCATAGCGAAATTTTTGAAAAAGGCAGAAATTAAAACAATCGTATCTTCATAATTACTCACTCGATTTTTAATGAAACAAAAACAGGTGTATTTTTAAAGGTGATCTACATGGACACGAGTTTCAAGCGATTTAACGCGCCCATTAATATTTCTTATTGCTCATAAATATAAATAAATAACGAATGCTTATATAATCCAATATAATAAAAAAGTAAATATTTTTACCCATAAATAAATAAACACGCCGAACCTGAATACGAATCGATAATATCATAATTTTATTGATTATAAGTACACTAAACTAAAATAGAATAAAATGCATGCAGAAGCTTAATGCCTAATTATTGGATGACTAAAATAGCGTAGTAAGTACAAAATCAATAATTCAAATTCTATCATGATTTGAATTTATCAAATTTATTAATATTCTATGATAAATAAACAGAATATATACATTAATTCATACTTTATTCTAAACATTTCCCGGTCTATGCTATAAAGTTACGCATGCTGACATTGTGGTTTACACAGAAAGTATCACACTAATTTCGCGTCTCTCTTGTTTAGTGAGCAAACTGCGTATTATTATCCTAGTCGGGATTTATTAACTTGATACTTGTGCCACTGTTGCTTTGACAGTTATTAAATCTCGCAAGGCAATTAATTCAGGATTATAAATGTAATACTCTTAGGTCTAACTTTGACTTAAAGGAGCTATTGATGTCGAAACCATTCCTCTTCTTTAAGTACTCTAAAAATGTTTTGCTAATCTGAGGATTTAAGTGCTCAGATCACTGAAAACAGTAATCAGTAAAGTAATTATTACCTGAAAGCAATGGAGTTACTTTTAGTTTTGTTCCCGTTCTCAATTTAACTAATAGATAGAAATAATAAAATATTTTATATTATTTCTATTTATTTCTTTCCATATACTATAACTATAGTGGAGAGTTATATCTGAGATTTCTTTCTGCTATTTTTCATGTGTCCATATTTACTTAGAAAAATTCGCAACTTCTCCAATTACCCCAATTAGTCTAACGACATTTTGAAACCAATTACCGCTATCCGTACTCACCCACGCTCCCCTGTATTTTGTATCACTTACGACATACTGGAACGACATAATAGTATTTATTCTACTCTTATACAACTACTATATTATAAAATCTTCATCTTATTTGCGAAGAATCAAAGATGTTTCATTCTATAAATCATGTCGTGTTTCGTCAATTAAATATTATCTGTAATGGATATAAAAATTCACGGCACATTTTTACGTTCCTTGAAATACCAGACCTTAAGTTTCGTATCCTGTGGGAATACAAAAACAACTATTTGAGCAGCTTAAAAGAAAACACAGTAATCTGCGTTTAATTTTATTAACAGTATAACTGAATTCATTTATCAACAAAACATTCACATTACGCGACACACACTTCGTGATTTCAAATATCGCTCTAAAAATCTAATCGAAAGGTAATTGGCCGACATATAAACTCGAAACTCAATCTACTAGGTTTTGAAACTTCCAATTTTGGACCATACTTGCTTTTACAGCGCAGGTGTGCACTTTGTCCTTAAGGAGGTATAAAGGAGGTAGGTTTGTTTCTTACTCTGTTATTTTTGAAGTTAATCGATAAAAGTTTACTCTAAGTCATTATTAAATTCTTGTCTGCTATTCTAGAAACGAAAGATTGTTTCGATTATTATACTTTACACATACTTGCTTAATTCCCCTTATATTTAATGTAATCTATTTATTGAATCGAGTGATGATAGTGATGTTTACTGCCGTATTTTTTTTTTTTAATTCAGCACTTACCCGATTTTATGATAGAGCAATGTGCGATTCGGATTTGTGTCACGTGCCGGCCGCCACTCCCGCGAGCCGCGACAATTACCTCCGTTATTGCAGGTGATTTGGTGCTCTGTACCTACCGTTTTTATACCGTTTCGGTGACATAAATGGTGACAGCAAGTTTTTGGTCTCTCGTATATATTATTTTTCAGTTTTTACATTGTATTAATGCAACAGATCAGGTGATCCAAATTCGAAGAAATTCAGTTATCGATTTTGATTGAACTATAAAGCTGCCTTCAGACAAACTAACTGAACTGAACTGTAGCAAACGGGTGCAGTCGAACTGACAACTATGTGCAGTCAGCATATATTTAACTGCATGCAGTTAGATTATAAAATTCAAGATATATATCAGATTTTGTGGTAATCTAATGAGCTGATCGATAGATTCTTACTCCAATATACTCTGAACTTATTAGTTTTTTACAGATACTCAATTTATAACACCTCTATGTAATGAATAGTTCTAAAAATTGTGATTTTCGGCACGATATAACTTAATCATCGATAGAGCAAGACTTTGAATGGTAAGTAGTTATACATTATAATACGTATAATTATATTAAAAGATATAATAGAACTGTTACTAAACGTACGTAATATATTTCATTACAAATACCTACTAATTAACTAGAAAATTATTTCATTACAAACAACAATTTCATTTAGTAGACATTGCTCAGGTGGCAAATATTTTCATACAAATAATATATGAAGAGTTTTTTTTGGTATCTCTGGGGAAATAGGCAGCGAAAGATGTTTCTCCACCTATATCTACAGTCCAGTATATATGTATGCGTGTTACAGTCTATTTATTATAGAATAGACGGTATATTTCGTTTATATTTGCGAGAGTTTTTCGTACCGTTATTTTGAGTAAGATATTAACTACATATTCTTCGCGCCAAGTCCCTTGGAGGGTAGAATTTTTTCAATGGAGATAAAGTCTATTTTTCTTTTAAAATAATTATGGCGCTATACGTAAATTATCATCATCATCAGCCTATTAATTTCCCCGTTGCTAAAGCAGAAACCTATTGATGGAATTTAAAAGGGAGAACGAGCCTGACGCAGCCAGAACCAAGTGCTTAACGTGCCTTTTGAAGCAAGGAGGCGCTCGGGGGCGCAGTTATGTTCACATTTGTGTCCCCGTACTCGAGGTTCTGAATCCGTGAAGGCTAACTTCCCGCCTTGTTATCCTGTTGGTTACGACCAGGTGGATGATTAAGAGAGCTGGTAGTGAGGGAAGCTGAGGAGTCGGCCAGCATATGCCGATGAGGGAATTTTCCATCTCGCTCTCTGGTAGTGGCATCGTCTTGGCCGAGCTACTGCACACACCGTTCGGTGGGTGGAGTGATCGGGCTTGGGCGGTGCCGTTACCTGAGTGTGACTAAGGAACGGAATACTGGTGACTGGCTTGGCTCACGCTAAGCTGGACATTGATATCCGGGGCTATCGGGGTTTAGGGATTCACAAGGGTTCAGCCCAGGTGAAGTCCCTCTCTTAGACGGGTTAGGGTGAGAGATGCACAGTTGCGCATCTCTTGCTGACGAGGGGCAGTCTAGCGGGTTAGCGCGCTCGCTAGGAATTGCACACACTTTGTCCTGTCTGGGGGTTTGGACTCGAATGTTCCTGAGCCCTTCCCCTAACCCGAGATAGGACCCGCCCTATAAAAGGAGCGGGTCGAGCGGGAACGGCACGCTACCACGCGTCGTTTCCCCGCAGTGAGGGTCATCGCTGAGTTTTAGTGGGTAGGCCTACCCACTAAAACTGCCTGCTTTTTGACCAGCCCCCACTCAGGGGGTTGGTCCGCAAGGGGGAATTCTACATAACCCATGGAGCTCGCGCAGGGTAAAGCGGGTGTGCGTAACGCATTTGTCAGTGTAAAAAAAAACACTATATCAGTTTCAATGGTTATTCTTTTGTTTCTTTGAAAGACAAATAAAATGTCACCGATCAAATTCGCATGATTGGTACACTTACTACACCTGCACAATATGCTCTTTATAATTTCATTCAGTATTTATTACTAATTCTTGAGTATTCATTACATTCCTAATTTTCACAATGACCAAAAATGTTATTCTCCTAATCTTCTCCATTGAAATCAAAGTTCACTCTCCGAAACTCTTTTGACCAAAAATTATTAATTAAATATTGACCGAATAATAAAGGTATTTATATTGGGCGATATTTACGTATCTTTCCAGTAGTAAATTTCAAAAAAGTATCAGTATTTTTACAAAAAAAAAGAGGTCCAACAAAGTCTTCACGAATGAGAACAGCAGTAACTTCAGTATCAATGCTGCCAAAATCATTATCTATTCTAACCGCAAATCTTTATAAATTTTTTTTTTCCTAATAATTATATGCATCGCAAGATTTAGCGTTTTGCAACAAAAATAAATGTTTTGAAACGACTACAAAATTTTTTGCAAAATAAATGCCAACAGCGGCGGCATATAATGGATGGTTACGGACTGGTAAATTTTTTAAACGTTATTATCAAAATTTTCATCTATCATTAAAGCATTACGAATGAAAATTGATCAAACATAATAATATTGTATATTTATTCTTCTCTTAACTGTAATATAATCTTTTAATTTAGAATGCATTTTTAAATGAGCATAATAAATATAATCTGAGTCTAGTTTCTGTAACAGAAATGCTACAATTATCAGCTTAAAGCTTGGGAATCGAATTCTATTTGACTTAATTGGTGAATTAATGATGATATTAAATTCATTCCTCACTGAGCATCCGTATTATTGGGGTAACTTGCGTCGCTTTCAAATTTTAATTATATTCAGAAACTTCCCAGGATTTCTTTTGCCGTTCCATCGTCGACACTTTGCTTATCATTAAAGATGGAATTGAAACGTAAGTCAGACGACTCCTAATTATAAGTGTAACTTTGTTCGCAGTTGACTTTGCACGGTACATCCAAAGGAATTATATCAAGTTAATTCTTGTCCGTCTTGTTCATCGTTTTTCTCTCTTACTTGAAACTTATCCTATTTATTTAATACTTTATGCACAAAAGTACAAAGGCAGACTTTAGCGCCTTGGGTATTCGAAATGTTACCGTTTTTAACCTATAACACTCAATATGAGGGCATCAGCTAGGATCTTGGAATCTGAGCTATATATGTCATGTTGTCTAATATTAAGTTGATAGAACGTTGCACAAGCCTTTATTTCTAAGAACTAATAACATAATATCGGGCTGGCTAATAAGTAATGAGCGTTTTAATTTTAATTTTTAGAAACTATGAGTAGGGTCGAAAATCTTATATGGCGGGGGGTATAAAAAGGGCGAGTTGCGATCATTCACGCCAATAATACTTCGAATGTCGTTGTGTTAACTTAACAGAAAAAATGAATGATATTAAAACCCATGTCCGACATTGTTTATTATATGAGTACAAATCTGACATTTTCGCTGCAAAAATTGCACATAACATATGCCAATGGGTAGCCCATGACGCAGTCTCCGTGGCAAAAGCAAAGCGGTGCTTTCAGCGATTCTGCAGTGGAGTCTATTCCTTGATAGATCAACCGAGGTCTGGGCGTCCAATATAAACAAATACAAATAAACTAAAGACGTTAATTGAAGAAGATTCTAGACGCAGCACACGTGACATGGCTATAGAAAATCAAATCCAAACGCCATATTTGTAAGACTTTCCTAATAGTCTTACAAATTTGGCGTTTGGATTCTACATCAGCTGACCAAGGATCAACCCCCTTACCGTGCAAGTCTTACAAATTTGGCGTTTGGATACTCCATCAGCTGACCAAGGATCAACCCCCTTAACGTGCATAGATATGTGTATATCTATTATCATTTCGTCGTTCCTTTAACTGGCTAGATCATCTCGTCACTGGAGACGAAAAGTGGGTTTATATGTTAACCATACATGCCAGCGCCAGTGGCTAGGCCGCAACGAAGCAGGCAAACCTACGCCAAATAAAGATCTTCATCCTCACTAGACGATTCTATCGGTATGGTGGGATGTACATGGAGTAATATATTGGGTAACTCTACCTACCAATACCACGATCACAGCGAACGTGTACTGTAATCAACTCAATAATCTGAAGCTTGAACTTTATCGTAAGCGTCCACGGCATGACAAAATATTTTTCCTCCATAATAATACCTGCTCGCATATTACTAAGAGTACCCGACAGAAACTAATGGAGCTGAACTAGGAAATAGTTCTACATCCTCCGTATTCACCGAACTTAGTGCCAACAGATTTTAATTTATTCCGGTCACTTAGTAATAATTTGCGTGAAAAAGCTTTCATGACGAACCCCGGTTACAACAGTACTGTAACGGTTTATATTTTATAAAACGTATACATTTATTTTACTATAAAATTTGTTGTCCGAAGATTGACAAACCAATAATTTTCTATATAGATAAACGGCGACTGGCTTGACAACATGTCTTGCTCGAAGCTATTGTTCTACGCGCCGCAGGAGCAATCCAGTTTTATGAAAGGTACAAAACCCGTGGACGCGCTCCTTGTGACACATTTCAACTGAAGGCAGTGTAACGTCAATATGTAGTCCTTGAATATTGAGATTTTTCGGCCGCTGCCGTCGCGAACGTAACATTATCAACGTACTAGTAACTTTGTTTTTTTTTAAAGGATAATAATGTATTCGAAGTGATATCCCCGTATTGGGTAAGTGCTGCATAATTTCTAATCAGTTTAGCTGTTTTTTTTTTGTCTAAATTTTATATTGTGTTTCTCAACAATATATTGTATCTTTATGTAATTTCTTTTATTAACGGGCGTGTTTTAGTCCCATCTGTTGTCCCATTGTCAATATTACCTACACAAGACTATAGAAGAATACTTGATGATATTGGAAATTAAAAGGTTATTGAAAAGGATTTGTAAAATTTAATCTCACACAGTAAAATAAATACATAATTTAACACTTGGTCATTCGTCTTAACTCCCCTAGTAATCTAAAACTACATATAATTAAAGATATCGACTAGCTTATCACTACAACATATTCAGATTTGAATCAAAATCATATAGCTATTCATTCATAAACATAAAATTAAATAATGATAGAAAGTAGTGAAACACCAAATTCCGGAAAGTCAATTGAAATGTTAACTAACTTACAACTTATAATTAAAAAGCTAAAACATGTTTAAGAATTTAAGTGGGTGATAAACGTGCGAATAAGTACGCGAACTTGTGGCTCGACGACCTTTCTCGCTTGTGTGTCATCTTAAGTACGCGTACTTTAAAATTGCCGCGCAGGTTTGCCGACGATCCAAACGGTTTGAAATCTTACTCACAGCTTGTCTCGACTCATGCGTGTGGCAGCGCTGCGAGCCGCGAACTAACACTTTGTTTCCGTGTTAGTCCATGAAGGCAAAACGGTTGTTGTTTTATGTTTGATCTTATTTAAGTTATTTTAAGTATTAATTTATTTATTACTTATTTTTAATTGTGGAAATCTTCCTTCTCATCACTTAACTCTCTTACTAAATTCATATATTAAAAACGCTCTCTTTTCGTAAGCCAGTTCTTTACCCTCATTTTTGGATTTGGTCTTGCTTTATTAATTTTTAAGATGTAATATGATATAATTCTTAAAAAAACAAAGCTTCTTCCGTTAATGTGTGTCAATCTAAAAAATCGCGTACATAAAGTTCGTACGTCCATCACCCACTTTACAAAGACAAATTTATTATATTAATTTGCTTTGAAACATAATATATTTGGATAAGCAAACTTAAATTAATTTGACAAGTTTTGGCTTCTATAATTTATTATTGTGCCTTCTTCATTCGAATACAAAAAGCGGAAAACAGAAAAATTTCTTACATGCTTATTTTATTCATTTTGCTATTTGTTTTTTTTTTTAGCAATTATATCTTTAAGGTCATGTAAATAAATAAATTACAAATATAAACCCAATTATGCTATCTAAACAATATTGAGCTATGACATCTTAAGATTTTTGATTAATTCACAAAAAATAATGAAAGTACGGCAAAGACAAAGCTTCTGAATATTCCAAGAAGTTACTTCGCGACATAAAAGATCAAAACGAAATACTATAAGAAAAATATACTCAAAAGAAAATTTGGAATATTCTTTAAACGAATTTAATCTAAAACCAAACAAAATACTGTTATTATAGTATTTTGATTCAAATCACACTAGATATATTAATAGACGGTATCACGTTTCTGACACACTTTCTACTTCGATCACATGTCTGTGCTTCCTCTTCTTATGAATACCGTCGAATTCATTCTGTATTTCTTCTAGCGTCCGTCCCTTAGTCTCAGGCACGAAGAAGTATACAAATATAAAACCGACGATACATATAGAGGCAAAATACCAAAGTGCCCAACCCAAGCCAATCTTCTTAACCAAATGTTGAAACATCTTTGTCACTGCAAAAGCGAGAAACCAATGGAAGCCAGCAGCAATAGCCGTGGCTCGTCTCGTTGCATTGCTTGGAAATATTTCTCTCAACATCAACCAAGGAATTGGTCCAACCCCTGCTGCATATACGCTTACAAACATTGACAGCGTGAAGAGCGGTATCCAAGTTCCATTTTCATACTGTATTGACGTCTGCAAATGGTAGTATATCACAGAACAACCTAAGCTTAAAGCCATTGATGAAAACGATAGCATTAGTAAAACTCTTCGCCTCACAGTTTTAAGAAGCATCGTTGAAAAGTACGTAGATGATACGAGACAAAAACCGAGAATGATGGCAGCACCCGGTAAATTTTGTGAAACCAAGAACATTTGGAAAATGTATTGAGCATAGAATATAACGGGATATATACCACTCATCTGCTGGAAGACCATAAGTCCGAAAGAAACGATGAGAGCTTTCACTGTTGCCTTAGTACTAAATAATTGGCGGAAGGTGATTTTGTGTTTTGTATAATTCCGCATATGTTCCTTTAGTTCCTTGATTTCTGCATCTATATTGTTGTCTATACCACGGAAATATCTCAAAGCAGTTTTAGCCTCGTTGTATTTTCCTTGTGACATGAGATAGGCTGGTGACTCGGGAAGAAATATGAACGCGATGAAATAGGCTACTGGTATGCTGGCGCATAAGAAAGAGAGCCACACTGTACTTGATACCATACCTGTAACAATAAATTAACCTTATAAGTTGTTTAAAAAAATAGTCGAATTGTGAACTTTCTCTTTTTTGAAGTCAGCTATTAAGATAAACATACAAAAAATATCGCAAGCAAGCCCCAGATAATAATATGTTATTGTGTGGAATTTATATTTTGGCATCACTACCTACCGTTCTTGGAAAACTTTTTCATTTTCTGTTATTAATCTTACTACGAATATTTTATTTTTATCCTAGTTATTACTTAAAAAAATAATATATAGTCATTCTAATACGTCATAATAATTTCACCTTCTCCTGTATGACACAGCGTTATTTTAAAATGCGCATAAATAATGTTCAAAATAGTTTTTCGCTATAATTAATTTAATGGAAAATAATTTCACTGCTCGTTTAATTTATTCTTCAATTTGCAGAGATACGATATGAAATAAGTTAAATAAATGAATTTCTCAAATTGTTTGTTTGAGTTTTGTCTGATTAACGCGTTATTAAATTTATTTGTTACTATTTTGTGAAAGCGAAAAAAAAATGTTACATTAGAAAGCTGTGGTATGTATATGTAAGAATCTTAATAAAATAAGATTCGTACTAAATGTAAAATATTTTGTCCTTACCAACAACATAGCCAAAAAGAACGCCACACGCGAGATGCACATGGTAGAAATTTGCTAGTGTAGGCAGCAGCTGCTTTTCTGATATGTCTTCCACATAAGGTGGAATCCCAACGCTGAATGCTCCGACCGACAGACCACCAACGAAACGACCCACATACAAGCCATAGACGTTGGGACTGTAAGAGAGAAAACACTTTAAGAGAGCATGGTTCAAGACTCTTTAGTTATAGGTACTAAAAGTTTATTAGCAGACTTCATACAAATTGTTTATTTTTAATATATAATAGCAAATTACAATAGCAACCCAAAATAACGAAATTTAGAAGGATAACACTGACGGTAACGGAAGTCATGTCTTAACTTCAATAATGTTATTGGTTTAGTTTATATGGGTAATGAATATCGATAATGACTCTACTTCGGAACTTACAATTCATAAAAACTATGAAAAAATAGACTTTAAAAAATTATAAACCATAACTATAAACCAACAATTTTTCTACTATAGCTTTATGTTAGAGGTTCCGCTGCCTAATTTCACGACAAGAAGTCCTTCTTTATTTCTTTTAAGTAATAAGTTCTTTAATACTTATTACTTACAAGAAAACCATTTTGATAATTTATGATGCAACGATGGAAGAACTTGACATTGGCTCTGTTGCACAGATAATCACGGAGATAATTTTAGCAAAATTATTAAAAAGGTTCAAAATATTCCATCCATAGACATCAGAACTCACCTGGAAGCAACCATTAGCCAGGAAACCACAAGTGGAAGTGCCAGATACAATAAGGTCTTCTTCCGTCCGAAATATTGAGAGATCAACCCCGTTGGTATTGCTCCACACACTGCTCCAAAACAAAGTAGTGATGCCGTCCAAGAGGCCTCGGAGTCAGATAACTGTGTACAAAAATGACTAGTCATTATCATAATTGTACAATCATCATCATCGTCTATCGTCCATCGGGAAGCTAGATGGTACAATGGTTATGCATTTGGTCTGCGAAGTGGATGTTTAGCCATTTTTGAGATGGCCAGCAACAGTGAGGAATATGGCTAATAAGCTGCTGATGATTGACCATCGTCAAACAATTAATATTGAGTTACAATATTTATTACATAAACATTATTACAAAATCCTATATAAATGACATTTATTTATATTATTACTATTTTTATATATTATATTCAAACTCCTTGTTTAAATTAAAAAAAAAACTAAACGAAGCAATAAAATTAATGTACTCTCTGTCAAATTCGTCCTTAAATCTTACTATAGTCAGTTTTCAGTATATTAACGTTCATTTTTGATTACAAACAAATCAATTTTAGTAACTCAAATCATATATATAGACCTAACATCCAATTTCCATCTCACGAATCCGGAAATGAAGCATGTAGACCTATCACTATACCGATAGTGAACACACAAACGTCTCAACTCAAATCGGATGATAAATCACTAACGGTCTTTGTAATCTCTGTTCTGTCGATTGTAGCAGAACCCCTTTGTGATTCAAAGCTATCTGTTTAGTTTCCAGGTATTTGAAATCGATTATTGATAACAAATTATTTGTATGCATACATAATAATAAATAAGAGTTACTAGATATCAATTTTAAGTAAATACTAAACGAGTAAATCGCACTTGAATCTTAAAAAAATAAAGTTCAGTTGTTGTTCAGTGCCTTGATAAAGGCAAATATTTTATAATAGCTTTCCGTAAGCAGCTTTCTCCGCGTGGTTTATATGACAACTTGATAGTACATTTATCCTAGGGAACATTTTGTGAGATAAAGTAGCTTATATATTAATTCAAGCTTAGAATTATCCATATAGCATTTCATCAAAATCCCTTCATTAGTTTTATCATGAAAGTTAAAAAATATATCTACCCTTAAATTATACTCTAAAACTTAATATACAAAAATCAGTAAAGACACTACTGCCATCTATTAACAAATATGGAAATTAGTTTTGGCAAAATAAACTTCAACTAAACAATTATCACGTGTGTTATGTTCAGGTTACATAGATTCCAGTATATCTAATGGCACCTTGACATCAATATATTTAAGAATGTGCAACAATAATAAACTGACTCAAACTATTTTAGCAAAATAACCTTTGCACAAACTAACCGATAGTTTTGGATGAGTACTGTTGGACATTGTTGACAGATTCGACGAAACGTGGCTGAGCACCGGCTGTAACAAAAAAAAAGAGTAAATAAAATGTGGATAAGAGATTTACTAAAAAAGAGTCAAAAACAACAAAAGTCTCTAACGAGGTAAAAGATGACACACATTCACGTCAATTTTAAATTCACGTTACGGCTTATATCTAGGTCTTTCTTTCAGGGTCGATTTATCTTGGACCCAAATGGTTATGATGCAAGGCGATAGGAACAAGAACAGGCACATTTTAAAATATTAAAAACCTTTAAATTGACCCGTTGCTACTCAGTGTTCCAGCGCCTAGCCTACGCATTGTGTACTGAGTGATGTATACTCTAAGTACTTCAACATACTTAAATGTCAAGTACGCACACAGCACAGTTTTCTCACCAAGTCTCCGTCTGTTACTTGTATAATAAGCACCTGATTTTTGTCCCTACCGTCCAACTCAACATAGAGTTCATTCGCTTCTATTATTTGAATAAAATTATTTCAATTTAACTTTAAACAAAATATTATTACGTCAGTCACATCTCACGGTAAGCCGAATAGTCTTGTAAGTCAGCTCTGCGAGCAGACAGCATAATAAGCGCACCTGTTCTGACATCTGTCTTGATGATCAAATAAGACAGTGAAGTCTTCATAGGTTAAAAACTGAACATAATACTATTTAATGAACTAAATACTAATTTGTTGAACGTATTATTGCTATTTTATAAATAATTTGCATTATTATTTTTTTAATCCACTTCAAAATCGGAAAGGTGATTCCGACTATGTTCGACTGTATCTTTGTTTAAGTGTGTTCACCGAGATCTTTGCCAATTGTTGACCGAAAATTCAAAATTATTTTCATTAATCAGCTTTTATGTTCGAATTGCTCCCATTTATAAGCGGTTATCATTTAACAACCTACAGAAAACCTCTGGCTGACTTCAATAGCAGTTTCTCAAACAAAATTAAAGCGCTTTTAAGATAAGTATTATTTATCTTTTTTAAAGTCTGAAGTCTGTTCCATTTTTAGGAAAAATATCTTATACGTAAAGCCAACATTTTGTCTTTATACTTATTATTATTATTTTATTCACAAATTGTATGAGACACTCAAAATATATGCTCAAGTTCACTATTGTTTACAGTCCTTATAAGCTGATGATGATGAAGTGAGAAATTCTCTGCAATAAATAATCGTTTACAATAAGCAGCTGGAGTCGTAGAATGCAGCTAGTCAACCGCAGCACACCTGCTCGTAACACTCATAACTTTTGCCATAACTCATCTCACGGTTAACTTCGCGAAAGTTCATTTCCTTTATTTAAATAGGGTTGTTTAACTTATTTTTTTACTTATAAATGGGAGAAATCGTGACTGTTTATATACTGGTATATTGTAAATATGTTTTACAGATACTTTTGTAATTTTATCTTAAATATTGTCTATACTAACATTAAAAAGAGGAAAGATATGATTGTTGAAGAGAAAACTAGCTTTTTTAAACCTATAAATTTTTATGCAAACTATAATGGGTCTAATGAAATTGGCTTAATTTGTCAAAAATCAACTCTAAAACCAATAAATGAGTAACATTACATTTGTACTTGCAACCTCTTCGTTTCCTTCGTTTTTAGGAAGTATTACCTCTAGCGATTTCAGAATTATTACCTCCAGCTGTATTAATCTAGACTATAAACTGTTTATGTGCAAAATTTATCATACGTACACAAACTAAAAATATAGTGAACATACAGAAATTCACACTTAATATAACATAAGTAAGATTAAATTTGATTTCGTCCCTAATATGTACTTTTCGAAAATATCAATAAATAATAAATATCACATACATTGCTCACATCCCAAAGTAAGTAAGCCCTTGTTTTATTACCACACGTAACGTAAATTTAGTTACTTAAACAGAGCAAAATATTTTTCCAATAGCTAAATTCTACTTTGTGTATAGTAGACTACTATATTTTCAATTTTCTCAGTTTCACCTTTGTGTAGTAAAAGTAAAAAGATATATTTCACTCAAAACTGGGGATAACCCTATAAATTAACGGAAGGGTGTATAAACTTGAAGTTATAAGAATCGTAAATTATAAGGAGATTTTTACAGAATTCAGACATTCTTCAAATGTTAACGAATATTGTACCTTTTTCTATTTTATCAAGAGTTAATAATATTGACTGACTGAAGGTTAGTTTTCGGTTTCGGCCAGTTTCTAGCAAGAAATCTAATTTCGGTTAAGATGATTAGAACTCGAATATTTTGATGATAATAATAAGATGAATTTTTAACGATAATGGTCGAATCAGACGGAATCAGATTTTGAAGACTAGAAAGCAAATGATTTTCAGATGTTTGTTTGCATCCAAGAAAATACAGATTCTGGTAATATTATGGGGAGGTATCAGTTCAGCAAATAGAACTGAGCTTATAATTAAATTGTTATTTTGTGTTGTTGTTAAAAATAACAATATACCTACTTTTTACAGATTTTCATTCAATTTTAAAATTACTCGTTTAATATTTAACAATGATAAATTGCAAGAACTTTATCATTTTCTAAAACCTAACAAATCGGTCCTAACAAAAAAATACTCTCGTAAAATCACATATACATCTATATGTATATAGAAATCAATTGCCGTTTGTTTGTCTCGCTAAAACTCGAGAACGGCTGAGCTGATTTAGGTGATTTCGGTTTTGAAATTTATGTCGTAGTCCAGGAAAAATTTAAACGTTAAGCCATCTAGTTTACAATAACTGCAATTCCAGTGCACATAATTTAGCTAATTAATTTAGTCCTTTATATTCTTTCAAGGTTTTGGTTAGGTAGCTCCGGATAAAGGATAATTACATTTCGGCTCGTGGAATACGTATCGAACTCAAACGTGCATGAACATTACAGCCATTCCACTGATTAGTCACGCCGTATCCCAATCTGTGAAAGTGACTTGCTTAATTCTCGAGCACGTTGTACTAGTTCACACGAAATCATTAAGACATAGAATAATAGATTTGAATACAAAAATCAATGTGAAGTATACCCCAAAACTTACATGAAAATTCCATCTATTTAGTGACAACTAAATAAAAAGAAATTTAATAGTATTTTTAATAGTATTTAATAAAAAGAGGTTTAATAGTTTTGAGTTTATCATGATCATTATCAAACAGACGGCATGAACACTTGGTTAGAATTGTAAAGAACTTATGATAGTGTTCCGTAACGAAACAGATCATTGATAATTGGCTATACAAAGACAACACAACTGTGGGTAAAATTTTTATTGTCTATGGGCAAGGCGATTAGCTGTCTTCGTTCCAAATCCCCACCCTTAATCCTTGGGTGACGGTTTACTACTGTGATTTCAAATTGTTAACTGCGCGCACCTAATTTTGATTGAGCTTGGTGAATTGTTCGTTATCGAGAATAAGGACATTTCGGAAGAACGGTGGATCAGTGCCTATGGACTATATATCGTGTATGATATATTCGCTGGTAACCGCGTCGACGCACCCCGTTCCAGAACCCAGCCCTCGGAACCCGTGGCGGTAAAGGATCGCTTGCGGTGAGTCGCCAACCCCTGCTTAATATCGTACATAATTTCTTTTGATCCGTTCGAACCGGATTGCTATCTTTCAGTTGTGTTGTCTCTAAACAGTATTACGTACTTATTATCATGGATAGTGACGCAGCGAATTCGAAGCAGTCATCTTTGTTACGCAAAATGTCTGATGATGAATCGCCGTGTGAACAAGATTTATTCGAACGAGATCTTATTCTCGATGAGTTAAAACGAACATTACAGTTCGCAGCGACAGATGTCCAACAGTTTCGCTCGCGAACTACTGATTTAAATTCTCACCAACGTAAATTCAATAAAGTTCAAACTAAAATTGAAAAAACGTTAATCAAGTTAAGGTCTTTTAACAAAGAGGAACAGATTAAGATACGCAACGATTTCAATGATTTGTACTACGCTATTATCACTAATTTAAATAATTTAAAGAGGGTGGATGAAGAGCAACGACGTATGAGTCGTCCGTTAATAACGCCTTTAGTTCAGTCATCTAATTATAATAAGAATTTACCAACTTTGCCTTTGCCTAATTTCAGCGGCGATCCTACGGATTGGCCTTCCTATTTCGATTTGTTTCGATCATTAGTCCATTTAAACAGTGCCTACACAGAGGCGGAAAAATTCCGTTACTTATTACTTACGGTACACAACGAACCCCACAATTTAATTAAATCTATCCCTATTACAGACGAGAACTATTCGGTAGCTTTAAATATTTTGATATCTCGTTATGAGAATAAAAGAGTTATTGCCTCAAAACACCTTGACAGAATTCTCGACATCGAACAGTGTTCCGATAGATCGTCTCAAAGTATACGTAATTTATTAAATGTCTACCAAGAAAACATTAAAGCACTGGAGATTATGCACTTTCCCGTAAGCGAATGGAGTTTTTTGTTACTTAGCATTTTGTTACGAAAAATACCTATTAACACTCGTAAATCTTATGAACGTTCTTTAACTAATTCGTCCGACATTCCAAACGTTAGCACATTGATTTGTTTCTTAGAACGCGAAATATCAGCTGAGGAAATTATCTGTTCGACTAACAGCGGACAGTACAATAAATTATCTAGTGTGGCTAATGTGAATATGCGCCACCGTCACAATAATCGCGTAGAAAACCAGTTGCAGCAACGGCAACTTCGTTCGTTTGCTGCTAATGTCACACCAGTTTCAAAACCGTCGAATGATAATCGGTCTTATGAACAGAATCATAAGAATAGAAATTGCTTATGTTGTAATGCTCAACATACGTTGACAAAGTGTTCGCAATTTTTAAACTTATCCCCTCAAGATAGATTTGCTTTAGTTCGTAAGAAAAATATTTGTTATAATTGTTTGCATTTTGGGCATGATGTGAATCAATGCAATTCTAGTTTTGTCTGTCGTACATGTCATAAGCGACATCACACATTAATTCACTTTTCAAGTAAATCGTTACCGATTACTGATAATAAAATATCTGCAAATAATGCAGTCTCGCTCCCACCTTCAGTGGTAGCTGAGATGCCTGTAACCGCTACCACGAATGATCCGCAGTGCGTTGCTCCCGCCGGTGAGAACGTGATTCATAATTGTTGCGCGTCCAATGCCGCGTTCGCTCGTACGACTACGGTGCTATTGTCTACGGCACTCGTCGACGTATGCATAGGTGCGGTGAAAATAGCGACCGTTCGCTGCATTATAGACACTGGAAGTCAGGCGAGTTTTATCACTGAGGCGTGTGCGCAGCGTCTGGGTTTGATGCGCGGGCATGTTAATGTTTCTGTGTTCGGTATAGGCAATAGTGAAGCGGCGCGTAGCAAAGGATTTATAAATTGTAATATCGCGCCTAAGGGTAGATTAGAACCCTTAGTTCCGGTAAATCTTTTAATTTTAAACAAATTAATTTCACAAATGCCGAGTATGCAGTTACCGTACACTGGTTGGCCTCATATAAAAGATTTAAATTTAGCGGATCCCGCTTTTCATACGCCACAGCCAGTGGACCTGTTATTAGGAGCGGATATACTATCCCATGTGCTTTTGAGTGACGTCATTACGGGCTTACCAGGTTCACCGATAGCAGTAAATAGTATATTCGGTTATTTATTGTTGGGTAAACTAGATATTGTTTCCTCTCCGTCTCAACTTCAAGTTTGTTTTAGTTCATTTGACAATGACAACCTTCAGAGATTTTGGGAATTAGAGTCACTTCCTGAAAAACGGAGTTACACTCCTGATGAAGAAATATGCGAATCCTTTTTTCAAAAGACGCATATACGTGACGCAACGGGGCGATACGTGGTCGCTTTGCCTTTTAAGCCGGAGGCTCCCCCTCTAGGCGAATCCCGTCAAACTGCACTTGCGCGCTTTCGTAAGTTAGAGTTTCGTCTCGAGCGAAACCCGAAGCTTAAGGAAGACTATCATGCCTGTCTCCAAGAGTATCTGGATATGAAGCACATGGAGCCCGTTAAGGGCGAGCCGACATCAGGGGCCACTTATTATATTCCGCATCATTGCGTGGTCAAAGAATCCAGTGAGACCACTCGCACTCGAGTAGTTTACGACGCCGGGTGTAAAACTTCTAGTGGCTACTCATTGAATGACATTTTGTTGACAGGTCCTAAACTTCATTTAGATATAGTTAATGTTATTTTAAAATTTCGTATTCATTCAGTGGCCTTCACTGCTGACATCAAACAAATGTTTAGGAATATTTTAGTTCGAAAGGAAGATAGGGATTTTCAGCGCATTTTATGGCGGAAGTCGCCTGATGAGGTTATCCGTGATTATCGTCTTTCTACAGTCACATTTGGAGTGAATTGCTCTCCATATCTGGCTCTCCGAACTATCCAGCAATTGGCTATAGATGAGGCTTCACGATTCAAACTTGCTTCTAAGGTTTTATTAAATGATGTTTTCGTAGATGACGTCACTTCCGGTGCCTCTACTGTTCATGAAGCTTTAGTAGTTCAACAAGAGCTTATTAATATTTGTAAGACGGCGGGTTTCGAGCTTCGAAAGTGGCATAGTAATTCACCAGAGGTACTTGCTGCAGTAATTCCCCCAGATTCTCATGGTGAGCGGCTCGATGAAGTCCGATTCGCCGAAATGGAACACGATGAACAGGTCAAGGTCCTTGGACTTCAATGGAACCCTATTTCCGACTGTTTCAATTTTAATGTCAAAATATCACCTTGCTTAAGCACCAAGCGCGCTATTCTTTCCGAGATAGCTAAAATATACGATCCATTGGGCCTTTTAGCGCCAGTTACTTTATATGCCAAACATTTGATCCAACTTTTGTGGATAGCCAATATAGGTTGGGATGAAGCACCGCCGATTGATATTGTTAATTCATGGAAATCATTTAGTAGTCAGTTACCATTTATTTCGAATGTGTCGTTCCCAAGGCACATTTTTTCTGATTTAGGATCTGTTCAGATTCATGGCTTTGCCGATGCTTCAGAAAAGGCTTTTGCCGCCTGTGTATACATACGCCTTACGGGCAAAGACGGGCATGTTCGTACTTCGCTTATTATAGCCAAAACTCGAGTCGCTCCACTTCGTATGCGTCTTACTATTCCCCGTCTCGAACTTATGGCAGCCCTATTGTTGTCAAAACTACTACAGCAGGTGTTAGTTACCTACTCAGATTACGTCAAGGGTGATCAAGTTTACGCTTGGTCTGATGCATCCATAGTGTTAGCGTGGTTACGTTCGCCACCACATGAATGGAAAACATTTGTTTCTAATCGCACTAGCGAGATTCTTTCACGCGTTCCCGTTAACTGCTGGCGACATGTACCGTCGACCGATAACCCTGCTGATGCTGCGTCTCGTGGTATGCTACCTGGCGTATTTATAGAACATGATTTGTGGTTCCAAGGTCCAAGTTGGCTCCGACAGGACGAAGCTTGCTGGCCGGAATCAAAGTCTTACTATACAACGGAAGAGGAAAAGCGTCTCAATATTAATTTGATTAACACTAATTTAACTACACTGGATCCCTTACCGGATGTAGAGATAATTTCTCGATTTTCTACGTTAGGAAAACTTGTTCGCGTTACTGCAATAATATTTAGATTTTATTTCAAATGTAAAAAACACATTAAATCTTGCCCTAATTATATAACTGTGCCGGAATATAATTTTTCCTTAAAAAAACTTATTTATTTAGTGCAACATAGTGTGTTCAGTAATGACATTGAAAACATTTCAAAGGGTAAATTGCCTTCAAATCAATTACGTCGTTTAACGCCATTTCTGGATGAAAATCAATTTTTACGTGTGGGAGGCAGAATTCATAAGTCTCTTTTACCATTTGAATCAAAGCATCAATTAATTTTACCGAAAAAACATACTTTAACCAATCTCATTATTGACGATGCGCATATAAAGTATTTACATGCCGGCCCACAAACAGTCCAATACTTATTATTACAACGTTTTTGGATACTTTCTTGTCGCGATATCGTGCGCCAGCGCATACATCGCTGTGTTATTTGTTTTCGCTCTCGTCCTAAGTCTAATCAGCCACGTATGGCACCGTTACCTGCTACTCGTTTACGTCCCTCGCGACCCTTTATTAAGACCGCCGTAGATTACGCGGGTCCTTTTTACGTACGTGCAAATAAGGTGCGCAATGCTAAAGTTGTGAAATGTTACGTTGCAGTTTTTGTATGTATGAGCGTTAAGGCCATACATTTAGAGCTTGTGTCCGAGCTTTCCACGGAAGCTTTTCTCGCGGCTTTGCGGCGTTTCACATCCCGTCGAGGTTTATGTACTGATATTTTTTCGGACTGTGGGAAGAACTTTGTCGGATGTAATAATTATTTAAGGGATTTGTTCGCGTTCTTAAACAGCGACTCTGTACAGGCTAATTTAAATCGAGAGACACTTAAACAAGGCCTAACGTGGCACTTTCAGCCACCATACGCAAGTCATTTCGGTGGGCTATTCGAGGCGGGTGTCAAAAGTTTTAAGCATCATCTACATCGTGTTATTGGCACTCGTACTCAAACATATGACGAGATGCATACCCTCCTATGTCAAATAGAGGCTATACTGAACTCGCGTCCACTCTGTGCAATCAGTGCTTCGCCTGATCCGCTTCCTTTAACTCCATCACACTTTCTGATAGGAGAACCTTTGATTGCTTTGCCTGATGTTTCTTTGGTGGACGAGAATACTAATCGACTTACGCGTTGGCGCTGGGTACAGCAGTCCGTTCAGCATTTTTGGAAGAGATGGAGTAGAGAGTATCTTCATGAGATTCAGCAAAGTCAAAAATGGTTTGAGACTCGCGGGTCTTCTATTCGTGAGGGTACTATTGTGGTAGTTTGCGATGATCACCTGCCACCATTACAATGGAAACTAGCACGTGTCCATGCTCTACATCCAGGTTCGGATAATGTTACTCGTGTGGTGACTTTACAAAGGGGCAATACATTTTACAAGCGACCTGTTGTAAAGGTGTGTCCACTCCCTATCGAATAAACAATTAATCGTTGCATATCGAATCTTAGTTCTAAGTTTTTTATTTATATTTTATTTTGTTCTAAATTTAATATTCAATTTGTTCATTTAATGTTAAAGGCACGTTCCTTTAAGGTGAGCGGCATGTTCCGTAACGAAACAGATCATTGATAATTGGCTATACAAAGACAACACAACTGTGGGTAAAATTTTTATTGTCTATGGGCAAGGCGATTAGCTGTCTTCGTTCCAAATCCCCACCCTTAATCCTTGGGTGACGGTTTACTACTGTGATTTCAAATTGTTAACTGCGCGCACCTAATTTTGATTGAGCTTGGTGAATTGTTCGTTATCGAGAATAAGGACATTTCGGAAGAACGGTGGATCAGTGCCTATGGACTATATATCGTGTATGATATATTCGCTGGTAACCGCGTCGACGCACCCCGTTCCAGAACCCAGCCCTCGGAACCCGTGGCGGTAAAGGATCGCTTGCGGTGAGTCGCCAACCCCTGCTTAATATCGTACAGATAGTATAAAAACTTTTTACACGTTTCCCGATTACATAATATATTTTATTCGGCAACATTAAATCGCTTCACGGAAATTCATTTCAAATAGTGTAATTGTACAACCCAAAACAGTAGCACACATAATTTATTTGATTATTATAACGTAGAGTGATTTATTGATCAGACCCTTTTAGCATGAGAATAACTGCATTGCGCTTTTATAACTGTAGCCAATCCATTTGAATACATGTGCACCTTAATTTATAGTCTATTTGCAGTTACCCATATAAATTTAACGATTGTTTTCATTATTTTTAACGAAGAGTATACATAATAGAAGATTCAGAAGTAATTGTTAGAACCAAGAAAATAGTCGAGTCATTCCACAATTAAACTTATTTTATTACATTATAGTATAGTCATATTTCCTTATTATGTTTTTGCATTTAATATAGTAAATCTTTAAATTTAAAAGACTTACGTGAAAAAACGATATCTTTGCAGTATATGTAATACTGTATCATTACAACACCAGGCACTTCAACATATAATTATATTTTTCTATATAAAACAAAAGTATTCCGAAAAATATGCAGATAAAGCCGAGGAAAAATGCTCGCGTTCGTAGCATTATAACGCTGCGCCAAATTGTAATGCAGTTTCAGGGACATTATTTAATACTTGAACGAATGCGCATTTAGCGACGTCTACCTGGCTCATTTATTACTGCTGTGGTCTCATTCCATATGTTAACTGTTTTGGCACTACAGCACAGATGTTATAAATATTAAATCGCAAGGTAACCAATGCGCTTTTATTTTTTTAAAAGAACAAATATACGAATCCATAGTAAGTCTACTCCTATATAAAAATACATAGCAATTAGCTGAGGAAACCTTTTACATATATATTTTTTAATAAACACGCCATTATATTTTATCTGATGACTTCCGTAGCCAAAGTGTCGCCATCTGTGATATCCCGGGTTATGATACCGGTCTATTCTCTTATATTACGCAATTTTCTTTCCAGCAACATTATTAGTTGCTGGAAGGACCGCTGTCATGCCTAAGGACAAGTCCTAGGTATCCAACTTAACATTGCTTAGTGTTAAGAGTGAGAAGCTTAATCTAAGGAGAAGTTACATTTCTAGTTAACCCGACGTAGGACTTCCAAGTTAGTCATTTTTTGATTCCATTATATTGTCATCATACATATGTATGCGCTTTAATACGTTGTCTGAGGTCTTCTTTATTAGTCAAAGTCTCGGATCCGTTTAATAAAAGTGCTTAAAACTATTGAAGGAACTTAGAAATGTAAGGTTGTGTGGTATTTTTTTACACTTACAATATTCAATATCAATGCCACTTCTCTAGTGAAATCGAACATATTTTACTCTATTTATATTTGAAACTTTTTTCGTCATTTATTTCAAATCTCATTTCGACGATCAAAATGTTCCATTAATTCACAGAAATACCAGATTCAATTTCGTTTCTTTTTCTACAAAAAAAATATATATTCTTGCCAACATTACAAAGTTTCCCAATAAAAGCGAGTGCTCAAGACATCTCCTGAGTCAGAAATTTACAAAACTCACCGTTATAACGAACAAGGGATTTTCTAAATTTACATTAAGTATTCTTAACTTTTGAATTTTATTAAAATCTCACTTCTACCCACAACTTGTTTGGGTGCACTTCGAATTTATTATCCTTTGAAAACTGGAATAAAAAGTATCTATGTTTAGTTTAAGAATTAGAAAAATGTTACCGTATATATACGACCACGGTGTTTTTGTGTGAAAAATCAGAGGCCCTGTCGTCTATTTCAAAACAAAAGATCAGTTTATCGCCTTATTTATATATTTAATGGCTCAGATTGCCGAAGGGCATAAAAAGAGGAAATGAAAAGGAAACTGATTATAATATAAAATTTTATGCACTTATCACAAATTTTTCGTTGTATAATATTGTCTATATAAATATTTGTATTAATTATTTATTCACCTATCCATTACTTATCTACCGCAATAATTAAAAGAGTTGTATCTAACGAAGCATACGACTACATTTAACCCTTTTAAGGTCAACTTAGAAAAAAGCATCTGTATTTAATAGCAGACTTCCATTATCGAATATTTTGGGTCACACACGACCCTCTAATGGAACCAGAAATACCCATACCTATACCTGACCCCAGCAGGTTTAATTTATCGCTGGGATTCTAATGAAAACATTATTTATGGAACCACCTCTATGGGTACCAGCGTCAATGATGAAAAGGCTAAGGTATTCCGTTAATTCTGCGGCTTACGCCCGAGTTGTTGAATTTAAATTATATAGAATAATAGTTAAATTAAACACACAAGTTTAAAGGTGTGTACATAAATAAGTAAATATTTTCGAAGAATCAATAAACTATAGAAATATACATTTAACAAGCTGGTAAATGTATATTTGCTGTGTCTGCGACTGCGCCCGACTAAATTATATCCTATGCCACCCATCAAGTACTAATTTTAGTCCTTCTTTTTGAACGATTTAAGTTTCTTTAACCATTTTCAAACCTCTCTGAGACTTGTCTAGACATCCAATAAATCACTTTTGCCCAGTGTCTGTGCACAGGATAAACATTTTTCACGGACACAAAACTTTATTATGATGCCATCACTAGTGAACTAACTTTCATATTATGATATTCCGATATTTTTTGAGAGCAAAGCCTTAATGGTTGGGATCGGATTAGCAAAGAATTTTAGACTGTAAGATTTAATAATTACTTGCGTTATATAGTCACATAAATAGTTACTATCGATAGCTCATTAAAATTAAGAAACATGAGGAAAGTATAACAGAAACATGGATCAAAGGCAACTTTACTAAATTCATTTAAACTTAAAGTATAAACTATGTACTAAGAATATCTATTCATCCATAACAACAGTTATGTTAACACTGGTATTGGAGTATTTACTATAAAACGAATAAATCTATAATACTTATGGTATCGTAATTATAAAAACCTATTTTATTCATGTAAATTGGATGATCGTAACCTGACCTATTCTTGTAAATTGGTTGATAATTTTTTTATTAGACAACATCTCATTTCTCATATTCCAAAATATATAGCTAAAGCACTCGTATTAGATTATCTGAAAAAAACGAAGATAACACAATACCCAAACCCGAATAAATATAAAAATGTTCCATATTCACCGGACCGGGAGCTTAGGAACTCGGAGAAGACGACACGTTGAAACCGGCGCGCAAGCCACGCGGCTGCGGAGATTTACGAGAGATGGGAAATAATTTTTACTTACATCGATATGGTGTAAAAGTGGAAGCGCTGATGATGACCAGGCTATGCAAGCACCAGATGCAAATGCTCCAAGATTCACTGAAATTTAAAAAAATAAATTCACTGAAAAAAGTTATAAGTGTAAAACTAGAGTAGACTAGTATAGTAGAAGATTTAAGCTCTGCAGTTAATAAGAAGCTTTTATGATTTTGACCAGTTTAAAAAAAAGAAGGTTCTCATAATATCTGCCTCGTAGGGTAGAAACCTAATATTCTCATTAATTACCTATTCCTGTTGCGATATATTGTGTTGTAATTCCGGAAGTATCCTTCTTTATATCTGGGACAGTCTCAATCCTCTGTAGTATTCTCGGGTTACCGTTCTTCGGCTCCTCACATTTTTGATTGTCGTCATTGGCTTCCGCTGCCCTTGTGGAATTGGATGCACAAGCTTCCACATCTTGAGTTGCCGGCTGGTCTTCACTCACTGAAAGAGAATGAATTGGCTGTTATTATAGGAGGGTGGATGCGTCAGTTACACACCATTAACCGTGGTATGACATTTCAATCTTTAAGTTAAAATATAAACGTTTCTTTTTGCATTTTCTACAATTTTTACGTTTTGAAGCATTGTTGAAGTACAGCAATGCTTGGATAACAATACCTTCGATACCAATACCAATAATGGAATTATAGCTAAAAACAATATACATACCCAATAAACTTATAGTAATAAACTTATAATTAGAAAACATTTGAATAAGTTACATGATTTTAATAGGGATGACGACTGGGTAAAAAAAATGCAATTCTATTTAGTCCGTCGGTCAGATAACAGAAAAATATTAGATACATATATTTTTTAAATTCAATTTAATGAGAAATAGCTTAAATAACAAGCATTAAAGATGAGGAATGGGGGCTCGCCATATCACAGTTTTGTAGAAAACGTACCATAACGTGACGTCATGCGAAATTGCAACTCAATGTATCGCCGTAATTTTATGATTACGAAAGTCATAAAAAAATACGAGTTTAATATTTTTAACACTCGACGGACAAACAAACAAAAATTAGTCGTCATCCCTATTGTAAGTAGAATGTGATTTTTTGAGAGCATCAAAATTAGTTTTATTAGGATGTTAAATCGGTTACTACTAGTGCACTTACCCTAAATCAGAACAAATTTATTTCGAAGTACAGATTATCAGCTGATGACTTTGATCTTCAATATTACAAGGGACAAACGTCAAAATCTTACATACTACGAATCAAATATTTTTTTAATTTCATTCGTAGTATGTATGATTTATATGTTAAAAAACTTTAAAGCTTTTTTACAAAAAAAATAATCTCGTTATTATAGATACTTATAGATATACTATTTATGATGACATACCCATTTATTATACAATATCTGAAACATTTAAGGTAACAGGACACCCAGACCCGAAACAAATCGAACGAATCGAACCAGATACCACGAGATCTCAGATACCACGACACCTTGAAACCGGCGAGAAAGCTATTCGACTACGTTTGTTGTCAACGAAAAATCTATACTACTCGTAATATTATAATGAAATAAAGTTTCTAACGTTGTTTATTTGTTTGTTTGTAGGGAGCAATCTTAGGAAATAAACGATCCACGCGTATTCACGAAAAAACAGCTAGTTTTGAAGACTAGCTTTCCCCCAGCGGCTTTGCCTGAGTGGTCCCTATGGGACACATGTGTTTAGGGGGATAAAAAGTAGCCCATATTATACAGGCTTAAAATATAATTAGTTTTGATAAGTTTTAATGACAAATTGAATAGTAATCATAGTATAAAGTTTAAAAATTTTGGAATTGAAAAGAACACCTAACGTGTTGTTAACTGTACAAGTTCTTGGTTGAATGATTTATTATCTATTCCGTTCATACTATTGATAATGAATGAACAATACTTTTACCCTTTATTTCGGTCAATGCTTTTACTTCATCTAATGTCACGTACGTTATAAAAGTCACGTACGTAAAATTCACTTCTTGTAATAGAACACAAAGTTGTTTATGAATCATAATTTTTTATTTATAGTGTTATCGAAGCCTTAAAAACACGAAAACACACTTATCACACTTCGACGCGCCCACCGCGATAATATACTTCATTCTTAGCCTTGGTTTCTTGAGTATTTGACCTTAACAAGACTAGGACAGTACCGTAATATTCTCGACAATTAGGTATCGTAAACGTTTGTAGCTTTTTGGCTTTTACACATGAAACTCGTGCATGCTTACAGCTTAGTCATTATAAATACGAAATACGAAAATTTTCCAGAGAAACCCATTTTTCGATCATTTAAGATGCAATGGACATTGGAGCTAACGCTGAATCTGATGCACTGATAATCTTCAGTTTTTGATTTTAGCAAAATTATATCGACGATTTTCCAAACTTTCTTTCGAAGATAATCATAATAGGCCCTGGGGTGTCATATTTATTGGTACGAATTTTACGAAAATTAGAACATTGTTTGGTAGCTTTAAAATTTAACTGTGTAAATAAAAAGTTCAAAATGTAAATATAAGTTTGAGTTAAATATGCATTTGTCACACACGCATATTCAAACTGAGAAGAGATTAATTTTATAGTCAACAAAAGTAATCATAACAGTAAATAATAACAATTTTGCAAAGAGACTAGTATGACTTAACACATTAAATTAACTTTTTTACACAGGATAACCATACAGTATTATTAATTCATTATTAGAGGCAAGGAGATTATTTTAAAGTATTTATACTTTTTCATTGTTACAAATTTTAGTTTATTGGCTGTAGTAAACACAACGTTTTTTTTTACACCAGAATTAAGTATGTAGATGCATAAATATATCTCAAACGATTCATTATAAAAAAATATCTCTGTGAAAAATGATGCTCTTACTTCCCATTAACCTTAATTCTAATAAATAACTCGGGGAAAATGGAAATAAACTGCAATCATTTTTATTGATGGTGGAATTTTGTTTACGGCATGCGGCGAATGCAAAAATGGATATTCATCTGATATAAGTGTTCATTGCATATACCTGTAATAATAAATCTATGGCATTGCACATTTTATTTGTGAATGAGCAGATATATGTAGCATACCTACCGTTTTAAATTTATTTGACTTAATATCCTTATCACTACGTGATATTTTAATTGAGATATATCTCTTAATTTGAATACAATGTAAATAACTAGAAAACAAACTGCCAGTTGCACAAACGTTCGTGAACGTTTAATTACGCCTTTAAGCTCTAATGTCTAATTTGTATTGGTAATGACGCTGTAAACTAATGAAATTTTTAATGGAAGTTTGTGCAACTGGCGGTATGTTATCAATTAACTACTCACCTAAAATTAAAAATATATCTTCCTGAAAAAAGAATCAATAATAAAATTCAAAATTGGCTAGATACCCATTGACGTGTAACGCTTGAGTTGTGACCAATTTGGAATTAACTATCAACAAAAATGTAAACATACAACAGTAAGTAAATTAATATTCTTAAAATCGCAATATGTTTATTCACGAGACAGTTATAATGAACATACGTAATCAGTCAGTTCATTCATTCATACTCATACAATGATCGATTTGTATCTTCTTAAATACCTTATCGAATCTTAGTAATCCCTAACAACACAAAGGATTCAGAAAAATTACGTTAGTATTACGCTCGTGCAGAGTATATTCAACAGTGTCCATTACACATCATAAGTTGTCAAAAATATCTACAAGTAATTTAATTACTTTTCTTCTCGAAATGCAAGTGAATTGCAAAAGATGTTCAACCATGTAGGGTGATCAAAAGTTGGTACTTATTTAAAAGCTTGATTAAAACATCAAGTCGTTGCTTCAATAAATAACACATCACCCTATTGTCTATCTCGTATAAAAAGAAGCTTAATTTGAAAGATAATAAAAACACTCACTTTTTCTTTCTTTTGTTAAATTTTAAAAAAGAACAATTTCACAACGGAATGTTAAACTTTAGTTAAACGCGCCAGTGGCCAGACTAAACGGGTGTAATCTTGATAAGTACCAACCTCTGTTCAAAATAACCACCAGGCGTGATAAACCGAGGGTCGGTCGGTGGTGATAGTATTTATCAACGGATGTTGTGTAGAGATGAAATTAATGACGCCATCTGGCGGTGAGAGAATGAGACGACTGTTTTTTTTTACAAAGGACATCATTTTTGTCGTTCGAATTAGTGATGTACAAGACAGACTGATTTGAGTAGAAACTCTAATACCTGTAACACTAATTTGTACACTTAGGACAAATCGAGATCTCAGTTATAATGAATCGAGTTTGGTTTTATTTGGAACTAGTATTTTCAGAATAATCTGAACTACATATTTTCTGAAACTTAAACTTCATAAATAAGTAAGGCAATCAAATTGATGTTTGAAAAAATGAAATGTCCCTATGTTAATTATTTCAGTACAAGTCCGAGTTCTTAGACCCTTCTATTGATTTTTCGTCAAAAGCAGAAAGCATTTTCTCTCTGTTTTATTTCATACAAAGAAGTATGTTTGAAATATCGTTAAGAAGTATGTTTGAAATATCGTTAACCGGTTTGTATAATAGTAGCAGATTATAGAACCAGCCAATAAAAAAAACATGAAGATCGCAATGTCATTTCTACGTTATAAGTATAAACATGTGTTATTTAAGTTTATGCATTTTATATAAATATCAAGTTACTCATAACACTTATCAATCCAAAATTCATTCTTAATTCTTTCAATAATACTGCACATCACTAGCACGAGACGGGTGACACATTTATTTTTCACCCTTGCTTGTCATAGAACAGAGAAGATGAGCAAAACTCATCTGAAAATTATTTTATGCTGTTAGGCGCCACTTTTCGAGATTGTCCTTTTTTCATCAGTTATACACGAATAATATCGTGATTCGGCATAATTTAAAAGATTCCCTTAAAAACATAATGTTCACTTTATAATATTATAACAAAACTTAATGCTCAGGGCAAAATAAGAGATTAGGATTTTTTATAATGTATTTTTAACCATGTTATTGAGCAAATGATCTAGTTTCTTGAAAATTTTCAAAATTAGCATATCTTTAAAGTGTATAATTTACTAATTAAAAAAAAAGTTAAGTTTGAAACTCACGAAAGTGTAACCTGAAATGATAAATGAACCTTAAATTTATAACAATAATTTATTGCATACTAGCTTCGCCCGCGTAGTCCTATATCTATATATACAAAATTCTTGCGTTACTTAGTACTACTGCATTACTGACTGACTGTCTGATAGGCAACGCTGAAACTACTACAACTACTACTAGCCGATACTACTGAGCGTATAAAATTGAACTTTGGGATGAAGATTCCTTAGGGAGTGTAGAGGAGCACTAAGAGAGGATTTTTGAAAAATTCCACCCGAAGGGTCTACATTAGGGGATGAACGTTTCTATGAAACTTCATTACTACAAGTGCTACGAGTTTCAAATTTTTCATACGATGTATGCACTCATTAAGACGGGATTTTATGAAATTCGACCTCTAAGGGGTTAAAACAGGGGATGAAAGTTTTTTTGATTTTTTTCATTTCTGGTCTTAAACCTAGACCACGCGCGCGAAGTCGCGGGCAAAAGCTAGTTATACACTATTGCATTTCAATCGTTAAGAGTGGGTATAAAATCGAAGATAAAGGGTGGCAATTTGCGTGTCAACGCTTGTTACAACTGTTGTTAATTTTGTATTTTTTTCATTCATGAAAATTTTATAATTATATCATATGAAATTAATCAAATCAAGGTCATATATTCAGTCTAGGCTGCTACAAGCACTTGTGAAAGTCGGAACTCTATGCCATTGGTCTACATAAACTGTACTTAGTGATGAAATTTATTAGTAAATTTATTTTGATAAGGATTAATAGCATGAGTAAAATAAACGCGTTTAAATGTAGTCCAAAGAAAAATCAAGATTTTTAAATAAAAAAATGGTTGTTGTGCCTCACTTGACATAGATAGGTATGAGGTGTCGCGTACTTTTTTGTAGATATTTGTAAGATCAACAATTAATTAGAACATTTTATGGTTATATCTATTATAGTTTAGGCAGCGTACGCAAAATAAGTAACTTTTCTGGTTAATTTTTTACACCTTGTTGCCGAAAAACCCAAATATCTTACGGAACCCTATTTTTTCCAAAATGAAATATAGCCTATGTTACTCGTGGATAATGTAGCTTTCGAATGGTGAAAGAATTTTTAAAATCGGTTTATTAGTTTTTGAGCCTATTCATTACAATTAAACAAACAAACAAAGTTTTCCTCTTTATAATATAGATAAAGCATAATAGAACGTGTCAATGTGTGTAGTTCCATTAAATATCTGCTTAGCAATAATAAAACGCAAAAAACTGTCTGTTTTTAAGATAATTCAAAATACCCAATGTTTTGTGAATGTGGGCAGAAAAACAGAACCGAAGTGCAAATGGCTTAATTTCAAAAAACTATAACAAAGAAACGTACTTTAACATTTAAAAAAAATGTTTTCATAAAGTCGATATACTCATGTGTATATGTAATTAATCGTTTTTCCGATTTTAAACTATTTTCTATTGTTTTCAACTAGGTTTGTCTCGATTCCGTATACGGTCTCTTATTCACTTTTTGCATGGCGAAGTATGGAGTACTATGCACTCAAACCAATGAGCATTTTGATTTATTTGCTTTGGTTTGGTTTGATACTATGTTCCCTGCACTCTTTAGAGTAAAAATAGTCTCACTGAATCTATTCCGGGTGATGGTAAACTATAGTTTTTGAAAGTGATGACGAAAGTTCCGATAAAGACAATGTTTCTCTTACTAACCTTGTCATTAAAAAAATAAACTGAGACGATCAAATGGGAATCAATTGGATCATGTGAATTACACTTTCACTGGATAAACTTACACTTGTTTAAAATGTATAGTTTTATGCTATAATGAAAAACTGCTTGTTCAAATTTCACTAATAACTATAGTAATTTTCTCAATACATACCTACGACCCCATATATGGTTCCATAAAAAAAATCGAAAATATAAAACTTTTTGTTTATTTTTGTTTTGCTATATCTTATTTTTGCATAAATAAAGCCGAACAATTTTTTTTCTTGAACGCTTTTATAATTGCACTTGAGGGTTAAGACTGTTTCAATAATGAAAAACATTGCCATTTGACTAACGGGCTTCTATTATGTTTGAAACATGTTCCAATAATGCTAAGTGGTAATCAAATAGCAAACCAGCTCAAGTTTAACGGTCACGTACTACACACAGGAATTGAACTGGCAGCTTATTCAAGTAAAGCCGCCACAAACATAGGGGCTCGCATATTTCATCGCGGCCGCTTTGATATCCCTCAGCCTGCGGATAAATTGAAAATCTTATTTGAACTTTGACCTGAATAAAGAGCTCTTATTCTTATGTAAAAAAGATGTATTAAGACAACATATTCAATCGTATTGTGTTTATTTGTAAATAACGCGTGAAATATGACTGGCATTTTATTGTAGTACTTTTTCTGATTTGCCCATAATATTACAATAGACTTTGCTAACTTATGTCTATGGAGATTTATAAATCGCTTTTTGTTATCTATTTAATTTTTAATATTTTCATTATTTAATAGCTGTTCGTGTAATATAAAAGAAGCTTCCCGCGGTCTATGTACCGACAAAACTAGTTAATAAATGAATAATCAATTTTCGTTTTTACTTAAAAACGAGGTCTTATGCTAGATTTGAACTGCATCCTGAAAGTGGAAACTCTTGAATGACCTTTATATATATTACGCTCATTTCGATCTTTGGATCGAATTCGCTCATTGAGCGAAAAAAAAAAAGTTCACAACGCATTGTGGCCACAGTAAAATGGCTCTTATGGAAACGCTCACGACGGGTTGTGACATTCACAGAATAACCACTTGTGAAATAGAAGAAATTTGTGTCGTAACTGACATGCTAAACCACATTTGATTATGACTCATAGTACTTTGCGAAATGGGTACAGATTTTAGTTCAAGAATTTTGTTTTAAGTGTTAGAAATAGAATTTTGTTTTAAGTATTAGAATTAGCAATAGAAATAGAAACCCATAGGTTAAGTTAGATTAGAGTATGACAAACAACGCACGAACCGAGCGAGCAAAGCGAACGTGCCGCGTGAGCGGCCAGCGAAGTGCCAGATGCGAATCGTTATGTTTCCGACGAGCGAAGAGAGGAGGAGCGTATTATATTGTCTGTGAGCAAACTAGAATCGACTTAACTAATACTACACCTAGTCCATCGTGTTATGATTAAACCGTTGTAGATTTTCTTCATTGCCACAACGTGTTGAGATCGAATAGCATGTCAGCCACACCACAAATTTTGCTATGTGGTTATTCTGTGATTGCTACAACGCGTCGTAAGCGTTTCCATTATAGCTTCAACACGAATTTCGCTATGTGGATATATGGCCACAACGTGTCGTGAACTATTTTTTCGCTCAATGAGCAATCTACATTTAGAAGTTTTCCATAAAGAATAGAAATACCAAATAATAAAAATAACATCATTTTGTCTTCAGCGCTATAAGTCATTGTTACAGCGCTTTTAAACGTTTCATATTGCATTTCATCTCTCTCAGCTACATCTTTTAAGAGTAAATTAATCACAAGATTGGTCTTCCCTGTGCTCGCTGTACAGATGACACCTAACCCCTATATCTCCTAGCGCCGTTTTTAACATATATACATATAAAATATTACAGGCGAACATTATTATCTAACCACCTCGTATCAACAAACAAGATTGCGCCTCTATTGTATGTTTCTATTTGTTAAGCCGATTAATTGTAAACATACACACATAAAATACATTTAAATCAACCTTCTGTAATTAGGCTATATTATTTAAGTGAATATTGTTAATTATCTTTCCATTTAATACTAGTATTTAATACAAATTACATTTGTACATATATATAAAATATGCGCGCTGACGTAGAAAACATCTATACAATAAATCATATATTCAACATACCTATAAACCTTTTGTCCAAAACACGCCCATAACTTAAAAAAAAGTTCCAGCTAATAAATTAATGTTTTAAATATCTATATCTATACTAATGTTATAAAGAGGAAATATTTGATTGTTTGTTTGTTTGCAACGAATAGACTCTAAAACTACTAGATCGATTTTAAATTTATTTCATCTACGGTAAGTTACATCATATGCGGTGAATAAAGTCTATATTTTATCCTGAAGAAGAACAAATAAACGGATGAAAATGAGAGTGGAATTTTGTATAGAGAATTAAAACATTACCATAATAACCATTCTTTACTAATCACTGTCATTGTAATTATATCTGCGAATAGGGTCGCGCACAAAAGCTATTTACTATTGCAATATTCTAAGCGATTTTCAAAGACAGAAAACCGCTTCGAGTTTGAATTCTGTTCTTCGTTAATGCAGGCCTTATCAGTAGCTATCACCTAAGACCATATACATAATGGCAGCCTATTGAGCAATGTTTTTAGATAATAATAGATGTAAAACTAATAAAATTATTGAGAAGCTCGATAGCGCAATGTCTGGGTGATTATAAATTTACTATTTCGAGCGTCACCGTTCTTTAAAAGGTACGTTAATGCGACGGTCCTAGCTGCAATCGTTAATAACCACCAATTCGTACTGATTCCGCGTGGTTGGTTATGGGCCAATTTCTCTGTACGGTTCAATTCGATTTCATCCATATGGAACGCGGTACCCAGCATAGCGTATAGGGGACGTTACTAGGCTAATAATAAAGATCCAGCATTACGCACCCTTTTAAAGCATCGTAGACCATGTCCTTTCCCATATTTTGTTTCAGCATCGTATGATGTTTATTGAAAAATGACCTCATAAAACATGTTTATCGTAATAATTATATTTCTCTAATAACTTATAAAGCGATGCGCTTTAATAACATAGACTTGTTTATACTCTATTTCCTGTTTGTCAAGTCCATAGAGAATAGGTCAAGACATGTATGTGTACTCTCTAGTATCTCATTAGAGATCTAATTAACAAGCAAAGATTAAAGAGTAATAAAAACTTCAGAGTCGCGGTTATTTCTAGTACCCTCAAATATTTCAGAAGTCGTATCGAGCTGTACTGTAACAAAAAACAAATGTTACTTTCATCATCATTGTCAGCCTAACCAGGTCTTTCCTATGGGACGAATATGATCATAGGGAGGGAAGGATTGAGGGGTAGAGGGAAGGGAATAGGGAGGGGTTGGGCCTCCGGTACCCTCACTCACACGACGAAACACAACGCAAGCGTTGCTTTTCGTCGGTTTTCTGTGAGGCCGTAATCACTACGGTCGAGCCGGCCCATTCATGCAAGCGTGAATTTTATATAAATTTCCTAGATCCAGATATGATAATAAATACTGACATAATATCACGTAATAATTACAACTAAATAATTAAGTTTTATCTTCCGAAAGTTTATTTATAAAATTCAAATGTTTAATAAATATTGGAGATCAATTAAACTGCTTATGTACTGCAATCTTGAAATAAAATAGCATGTAATGAATGTAGTATTTTAGAAATATAGCCCACTTTATAAGAAACAGTAGCTCCGCTACACAAGAGTTTTAGTTTTCGTATTTAAACATTATTTCATAAAATAACAGTATAATGAGACCACATAAATGAATTTAATTAAGAAGTCAAATATGAACGTACAATGTGTGACCAAGTTATGTCTATGAGAATGTTGACTATAAACGTACTGACTATGAATATATCGACTGTGATCGTAGCGATTGTAAATGTGCTGACTACGTGCTTGAAGAAAAAGGAAAGTAAACTCAGCTTCTCAGTAAACCGGCTTAGTGCAAATTGAACTCACGCGATGAAGCTTACTCACAAATGTTTTTTTTTAATCATAGATAACTTACACGTTTTTCGATAAACTTTTGGTAAAAAACGTTTTTCCGTATTTTTTTTTTCAAACCTAGTTGTTTCAAATATCAGAATATATTCAATTTTCGTATTTTTATGCAAGCACACCAAAATTATTTGGAGTCGTAAAAAAATATATATTCGTTGTTCGCACAATGAACCCGTTCTTTGATATTTCGAATAATCTTTCTTTGATGTGGTCCAAAACTCGTTTTTCCTTAATAATTTTCCCTCCTAAAAAACGCCTCGTTTTAGTTACCAAATCACAACTCGTAATTCTCTCGTAAATCACTCGCCGGCAACCTTATGAGCTGGAAGAGCCAAAAGCTACAATATACAATTTTTATACATCTGTTAAACTAAACATTTTCGTTTCAACATTTTTCATATTATATTTGTGATTTTATTTAAAATAGAGGCATTCGAATATCTTATGGTCAGTCATAGTCAATATCGCAATCATAGGTTGCTAAACTACGTATCGATTACACGATTTAAAGGATTTTATCATTAAAATACTAATTTTATGCATACAATGAAACTTTAGAACTACAACTTTTCATCGAAAGAGCCGCATGATGCTCGTTACCTTAAGGTTGCCGACCTCTGTTCTAGACTGATTGAGTGGAAATTTCATAGGCAAACATATTTTTCCTGTTGAGGTAAAAGAAGATTGTATAAATCTAAATGTCTATATTTCTAAAATACTAATTTTAATAGCTATGTTATCTTTAAAATACATAAACGACAATGTTAAATACTCCACTTATTAATAAATACCTCGGATAACCCTTTGAAATAAAAACATCATATGAGTGACGTCATGTGATCCGCTATCCTTCATATACAACTGAAAACTTTTTCCTCCAAGATAAATTGTTACGAAAAGTATTCAGTAAAAATTATACTTATCTCGGTGTCAGCTTATAAAAAAGATCCTCGGTATAATTGTGCCACAGTTAATATACAATCGGTAGTACATCATTACTTGGTTTATTTACATACAATAGTCGCTTACCGTTGTCTGTCCGCTGAGATCTATTTAACTATACGTCGGATTTAAATGCGATTTTTATCCATATACTGAGTGATTCAAGAGAAAGGTTTATAACCATAATACAGGATTACCCCGTATGATGTAGCTATACGTAAGTGAAAGAGTTTTTAAAACCAGTCCAGTTCAAAGCCTATTCGATACAAACAAACAAACAATCAAATCTTTCCTCTTTATAATATTTGTATAGTTTTTAAGATCTTCCAGTTTAATTATACATATATTAAATTTTAAAAGCAGTTGATTTACTGACTCTCTAAACACTATGTCGCCATCGCGTTAAAGATAACTTTTTTGTCTCCTACCAAATGCAAATCCCGTCGGCGCGGGATCACCATCATGTTTTGTTTATTTAGGGCAACTGTCAAATTATTCTCCTTTTTTATAAGTATAGTAAATACGTCATCAAAAGGTGTTACATTCAGATAGGATATATTGAATCAACTCAAAAGGGATTATATAAAAACTAGGCTTAAACCACTGAAAATGTTTTTTTAAAATCATGATTAGATACATACAGAACAAAATATATTATTTTGATACGAACTGCTTTCCCACGACTTCTTACGCGTAGATTAAATACTATATTAACCCCGTAGAACGTAGCTGTCCCAAGGTGAAAGAATTTTTAAAATCGGTCCGGTAGTTTCGGAGCCTACTTATTCGACGAAAACAAACAAACGAACAAATCTTTCCTTTTTATAATATTAGCATGAAAAACTTTTTATAATAATTGCGTTTGGCATATCAATTTGGCGCACTTAAAGTTTATTTCGAAAGTGCAAAATGCTAATACTTATATATTTTTAAATAAAAAAAGATATTATACATATATTATAACACTTGTATAGTATTTTTGTTCATTGAATGTCAAACAATCATAAAGAAGTTTATAAAACCTTAATGCATATAAATTATTTACGCTCAAATTTCGACAACAGGGATGACGACTGGGTAAAAAAAAAGAAATTCTATTTTGTCCGTCAATCAGATAATAGAAAAATATTAGTTATGCATTTTTTTTTACTTCAATTTAACAAGAAATAGCTTAGATAACAGACATTAAGTTTGAGGTGTGGGGACTTGCTCGCGAGAAAATGTACAAATGCGTGACGTCATGTGTCATTTTAACTCTATGTATCGCCGTAGTTTATTGATTACGAAAATAATAAATAAGTATCTACCTGACTGACAAACATTTTTGGTAAATAATTCAAATCCGCCTGTCGATATCAGGTGAAATTGAGATTAGAGCTTATCACAAAACAGAAAATAGTTTTTATTTCATTAATAAATCGATGTTAAAAAGTATTTTGTTATTTCATTAATAAGTCGATGAAGTGTATTTTCAACTTAAGAACACAGAAGGTCCCAAAGTACACGGCGATCGTTTAGATAAGTGCCGTCGACCCGCGGGACTAATAGGGACCGCTCGATGGGACACTTTATAGTTACCGGGACAACTTCCAAAACAACCTATCTAAACGAAATACTTTAATATTTAGGAATAAATATTAAAATTTACCGGTTTATGAAAAAAATTTGTATAAGTTATCTAATTTGTATAAGGTATCTAGGAATAGGTAACCAACATAAAATTTGTACCCTCCAATATTTTATGTAGGTGGATATTAAAAAATCAATTTTGCAGAATGCCCTAGTAGCGCTGGTACATTTTTATAAAACTATACAGCAATTTTTTTATTCGTTCTTACCCCGAAATTTAATATATTTAAATTTCGGGGTAAGAACATATTTGATTTCACTATTATAACCGTGTATCAATACATAAATAATTCTGTGAAGTCGTTATAACAACGATCTCATGGAATTGATGGAATCTTTAATATACGTAATTAAATTATTTTGATGTACATCAATTTTTTTTTAATATAAATATATTATATTATATGTTTAATTATTTTCATATCCAAAGTAAAGCTATCACTAGCTAGAAATATAAATCTTAACCCTACAAGGCTCAATATTTCTTTTTTTGGTTGTGGAAAAAAGTATATATAATGTAATTAGTTATTAGTAGTTAAAAATAATCCAATATTCTACCAGATAATTTTTATTTTTATTTCAGTTCCATATATTACTATACTATTTACAGCCTTAACTATACTATTTGGCAATGAACTACAATAAACGTAATAATTAGGTAACAGTATCTTATATTAATTATCACGAGCTTTTTTTGTTTTATCATTATTAACATAATAAAGAAGTACATTACAAAGCCTGAAACAAAATGAAATAAGAAACAATTATGTTTAAAAAGCTACTTATGAAAGTTTCAGAAACAATAATTATCTTTATTCAGGTAAAGTCTTTTAGTAGAACTCTTTTGTACAATAACCAGCTATTGATCAAAGAAATATCAAGAAGATGATAAAATAGTCTCAACCACAAAAAATATCGAAGGGGTGTTTCAAAGTCTTTAATAGGTGACTGTACACTTGTGTATCCAGTAAACGGAGAATGATTTGAATGAAAAGTTGTTTTTCTCCAAATGAATCTCCTTTTATTTTTTATGGGAACATACGTAGAACCAATGGCTCCAGTTGATGATCCGCCAAGTGCCCGTGATTGTGTAATGGTACTTGTAGTTGTCTCTGATGTGCCCGGCTGTGGGTCGGCTGATATTTCAGGCCCTCACAACATGAACATCCTCGTTAGCAGGAGACAAAGATAGTCTCTGCGGTGGTAATGAAGTTTCCTCGTCGTTAAGTGATTTTGATATCAGCTTTTGGATTAATTGAAACTTCCAGCGTCAGAAAAATCTTCCTCATCTTCCCTCCCAGAAGGGATATTCAAGAAATCCTCAATATCTTCACTACACAATCCTCTTCGTGACATAATCTATAAAAGACAATAAAATAATAGTAATTATGTAGCGTAAGTACGAAATAGTAAAACGAGCACGAAAACTCAACGTACCGTATGTAGCAGATAGATAAAATGTCGATTTCTAATACTATTACTACAGTAATATAAAAAAATAACTTACCTCTGCATAATATACACTCTCTTATTACTCACTTAATTTTTTGGACTCAGAACTATGCGATAACATTTTTTTAGAAATTGGTGAAATCGTTATGGTGAATCGTTGGTGAAAGAAATTGGTGAGTGGTTGACGTAAAACTTTTACTCAAATTTCTTACCAAACTATCTAAACAGGAAGCAGTGGCAACATCTATGCGCAATGCTTTGTATTATTTTGTTGCTAAATATCCAACGGTTATGTTCGGATTGATAAAAGATGTCGTTGCACGTTTTTCATCGCTGTAGGGACGATATAAATGGTTGTCCCACATGTGGTACTGGAGGCCTTGTAAGGTTAAAGACAATAATGCCAGCAAATGCTCGCCGAATATTGACCTACACAAATAATGACAGTATTTTATTATATAGCAATGACCATGTGGACATAACGGCCGCTGAAATTTATGAACAGTGGTTTAAGAATTCTTAATTAATTAATATAAATATACCATCGTTGATTTGCCATTGCCGATAAATAATATATCATAATAATATATTTGTGAAATAAAACTTATGATTAGCCCAAATAAGTAATTCCCGAAGACAACGCGTAATCTCTTCAAGCATCATCGCGACGTGTCGCATCTCGGTGTGAACTCTAAAATCTTGATGAAAGTCATACACGTTACCATCTCTTATTAGCTTCTTTCCGTCATAGTTCATGTTGAGCCACTATTGCAAGCAATGAAAAAAAAAGATAAAAAAAACTATTGCAAGCGAAATTTAATCCACTTCGTTTTCGATTAAGCTAAAAATTACTTAAATGACAGCCAATAAATGAAGCAACCCCGTGGAATTTCTCGTTCTTCTCATGGAGGTTCATTTGATTTATGTTAATAAAGACAATGATATGAAAAAAATATTGAGGTTTTGATGATTGAACTAGAAAGTGGCTGAGGGAATATTTCACTAAATAACACTTTTAAAAATAATTAAAATATTAATCACTGCAATTACATCGGGTTGTGCAGCTCAAAGGAAGTCTAATGACCTTTTTACTATGTTAGTCTGATTGGTTATCACTAATTAAGCTGTCTGGAAGCTATTATACACTTTGACGATAATGTATCAACATAGTGCAATAACTTTTTAATTCAACCAGTTCTTTTTCTCTTTTTGATAATTAACTTCATTTTATTATCATTGAAATTCGAATAATAGACTGCACATCTCATCCTTTTTTGCCGAAAACATATTAATATTATCATAAAAATGCGATTAATAGACTACCTTCTCCATCATCAGGAGATAAGATTCTTGAAGACAGTCGCATAAATTATCGTATAAATATTTTCATAGGATAGTATATAGATGAATTATCTCAAGGAATATGACAATAAAACTAAACACACAGCATTCCCCCGATTGTAACTGGTCTCCCATTGTCTGGAAATATTCTTTCAGGTTTTCAATGTTGTAGTAGTCCAAGAGTTTCAAAGGTGACTTATCTCCAAACAATCAAACATCAAACGTTCTGTTTATTCCAAATTAAAAGGAAATAATATTTTATACTTATTTTTAATTGAATACCTTTAATTAATTATATTAATATTTAAGACTCAAGTTAAAAAGAACTTGAAAGTAAATTTTATTTACTTAAAAAATATTTCTAAATCAACAAAATACCTATAACCAAAACATTTTACACTCGAACTAAACCTTTGTTTTTTAAAGATTTAAATAGATGACTTTGCTGATCCACTTCAATTTCTTAGTTATGTAATTTCATTATCTATAAATATTGTTTTTATAAAACTTATCAGTATCGTTTATTTATATGCTATTTATCTTGTTATTATATGAAATACTATCTTAATTACAATTTTCTTGTAAATAATAATACATTATTTTTTAACAATAGTTGCATTAAATAGAACTCGCAAGTTCTGTTGTACTGAATGCATCTCGAAGTAACATCTTTTGCACACGTAGTATGTCAAACTCGAGAAACATCATATCGTCGAGAGATATCGTATGGGTGTACCCGTGAAAAGTGACATTTGGATGTAGACAAAACGTTCTCGAGTTTGTCATGACGCATGCTGATCATCAGATTGATCTTCAATTCAATCTCACCCCCGCTAATGGAACTGTTCAGTGAAATGTCCTCCGAATATGTCGAAGGTCGGGGACCTACCCTCGAATATCCTTGGGCATGCACCTGGTTACCCAGGCATTAGAGTCAGCCATAACACGATATTACCATCGATATAGATAACCACCATTTGTAAAAACTAAGTAACATTATGGCACATAAATGACGGGACCGATACTTTCGCTTTTGTATTTACGATAACTTTTATATTTATATTTTTCGATACTATCGATGTTGTCGATAGCCTGACGTAATTTTTGTAAGTAATAAAACTGCTTTAAATGGCGGATTTAACCGAAGCTTCGTTGCACAGTTGTAGTTTTCAAATATTTGCTCGACGTGCCAGAAGGAGCTAATAACACTCCCATACAAATACTAGCTTTCCGCCAGCGGCTTCGCCCGAATGATCCCTAGGGAACCGTTAAGTGAAATTATAAGTTGAGGACACCTTACATGTTGATCCAAGCTGAGAATTATTTCAGTAGATTTTGCGTGAACGAGTAAGAAACATATTCACAAACTTTCACATTTATTTATAATAGGATATGAATGTTAATGAAAAATAATGTATTATTAGTATTATTATTTACAAGAAAATTGTAATTAAGATAGTATTTCATATAATAACAGTCGGGAGTAGCCGTTATGGGCTATGTAATGTAACCTCCGCTTTACTACTTTTGTTATAGTATATCTTGAATTTATACTAATATAATATTGATCTGGCTGAACGTTACCCTTCAGAGAGTCAGCTATAATGTTATTCAACAAGAGCCCCTTCAGGGTTAACGGCTAACAACTCGTTGTTACATTTCACGTAGGTAAAATTTGAAGTCTGACGAACCCTCCCCCATCCCACCCCCCTTGCGGAGGGGCGGTCATTCCAGTTGAAAGTTAGTTGCCCCTTCAGGGCACGCAACTTGCTGTCCAACGTGATGTTTAGTCACTAGGAGTCTGACATAACCTCACAGCCGGCTGTGAGGAATCCCATGAAGGATTCACCGACTCATTCCCTCGTCGGTAAGACGGTTCCGAATGCCTAAGGTCGAGGGCCGAAAAAAAACAGTCTGTCCTTATTTTTCGTGGATCCATTGTGGTATACAGACGTTTGAGTAACCTTTAGAAATGACACTGCCACTCTGAATCTTATTATATTGATTTAGTAGATCTTAATTATTCAATGTACAAGAAGTTATTAAGATTAGTTATTTGATTAGGTGTTCGAGTTCAAATTATTGGTCTTAGTGCTAATCAATAGTTTATTTGTGTACATATATGTTACAGAGTGTGTGTTGTTATGTATATTCAAAAGTAAACATCTGTGCGTAAACATTGCTTTAAATTTATACCTTATTTTATCTCTCTGTAAAGATATGATAATGCTTTTTTAACAACAAAGAAAAGAGTTTATTAAGAATTTTAGTCGCTTTAAATAAAAGTATAACGAGAATAAATGTTATCGGTATTTGAATGTTTGTCCTATGGTTTAAAACTTTATAAAAAAATTTATTAACATTGTCATGATTATTGTAATAGTAGTAATAAATTCGAAACATGAAACCTGAGACCTATTTCTCTTCGAACGAAAGTTAGGATTTAATTCTTTTAATTTTGTTATTATATTATATTAGTGAAGATTTAATCTGTGCATCAAAAGCAGTGGTATTATCTCCGTTGAATTGAAATCAACTACTTTTTTATAATCATTTCGAAAATAGAGAAATCTTCGAAATCGCAATTTCAGAAAGTCTTCAGTAGGGCGAGCACGAACACTTTACGAAACATTATTCGTATCGTAATCGCAAATGTTTGTATGGGATTTAAGCAGAGCCTCTAACGGGCGTTAACGTAACTAAATTTGGAAGCACGAATTACATTCGTATCGTTATCGCAGTGTAACGTATAAACTATACGTAGATTGCGAGTACGAACTTTTTTTGACATACGGTTTCGCCTCTTACGAAGGCTGGCTAACGTAAACTTACAAATGTTTTTCACGTAGAATTTGTCGGTGAGAAAACTAGCATTAAATTATTCAACCATATTTTAAAGTGTTTTATGTGATTGTTAAGACTAAAATTGACTTTAAAATAGAAAACGTATCTAAATTTTAACATTGGCCATTATGTTATTACCTATTGCGTATTTTCCAGTACGTGACACGATCATTGGGCGTCACGAACTGGAAAATACGCAACTAATCCTTATTCGTGGCGGGCATAAGAAAAACGGGATAGTCTAAATGTGATTAATGCCAGGGATAATTTAACTAGATCATTATTGCACTAGATCAGACAATTGACAATCTGTGGAGATGACTAACGATTTGATGTTTCAATGTTTAACAATATTAAAGGAATATACCTACATATTAGTATTTCAAATAAGTACTTACCTTTAACTTTTCTTTTTTTTAAAAACTAAAGCCAAGTTAAAATAACATTCCATTTTCAAAAATCTTTATCGAAATTGTATTTTTATCTTACAATAAAAAACAAGACTCATCGTGCAAACGAAAAGCTCTTTACCAGGACCACAGAGCGACAGAGGAGGTATCTCAGCTCTAAATGATTGATGTAAACGGCAAGAGGCAGGCACCAGTCCAACATTAATTCGGCACTCGTAAGATATTACTTTTACTATCTTACTAAAGGCTGATTTAGAAATGGCGGACAATAAATGAGAAAAACACACTAAAAGATATTGTAGATTATACAATTTTGTCAGAGTTTACACTGATAGAGTGTAGATGTTTAATGCATGAAACATCTCATCTGTATTCGACTCTAAGTTTTTTGTCAGTTTTTTTTTCTCTTCCAAAGTTATCTTTTGCGCTTCTCTTATACAAAAACCTTAGTCATTCTACGAGTATATTGGCGAGACATTTCTTTATTCAACTTTTTCATATTGTTACTCAGATACAAAAATTAAACATTACCAACCATGTTCTCTTTTTTTCTTGCAACCTCCGCATCAACTCTCCAGTTAACTAATAGAGAACTCCCAAAGGCATCAAGTCCGCAATTTTACATATTAAAAATTCGGACATAAAATTTTAATTGTACATATTATCTATATACTTTAGATGCAATTTCATTGACATTTGTGATCAAATATGCTGAAGTCAATGTAAACCAACCTCAACTTCAACTAAAGTGGGTTGTGATGGATCTGAAATATCATACGTACTTAATACATTTGTAGATTAGAAGTCCGCTTTTATTACAGCAGCACTAAAATTCTAGTATGATCAACTATCATTAGTTGAAACACACAAAAACAAATATCTGGTTTTAATAGATATGTTGAATACGTTAATAATAACGTCAGGTAATAAAACAACTTGTCCGATCTTACAGAGTTGCAGGATTTTAATGCAGTTTTCATCTATATACAGAGTAATTCAAGAGGAAGGTATATACAGGCGGAAAGCTAGTAATAAAACATATTTCTAACCTTCAAATATTTTCTGAATAGTGTCTAATGTATTCTTATATAATTTTGTAATAATGCAGTTTAGTGGTTTTAGAATAGAGAATATTAAACTAAGTTTTGACGTAGATGGCAACATTAGCACATGTAGGGTATGTTCCGATATACACTGCGAGCACTGCGCAGTGGTCTTACTGCTAAAAAATCCGTTCCGTTATGGACTACCAGTACACTGCTACAGTACCCTAGGGAAATTTATGACGTCATAAATTGCCGCCATATTTGTACTGTGAGCACTGGAGATTTCGAGGTAAGGTGCTCGCAGTGCTTTTGATCACGTGATCAGTCGAAACAGAATCAGAAAATGATAAGTTTCTAAATAAACAAAAAAAATACTTACGTTTATTATAAGATGGATTTAATTGATAAATATTTTTTTATTCACAATTTTATAATATTTTCTTTTGAAAAGAGGGAATCTTTATATTAATATTCACCTTGCATTAACAAATTTGAAAATGGCGCCAAAAAATAGGATTAACAGTATACTGGACTGCGTTCCGTTTTAAAAAGTCACCAGTATAACTAGCTATAAAGGAATGGGCTTCCAGTATACTAAATTGACGTCATACTGTTCAGTGGTCGCAGTGTATATCGGAACATACCCGTAATGTACAAACAAACTTTACTCATCGTCATCAGCCCTTAAACGTCCCCACTGCAGGGACTCAGGCCTTCCGTATGGATGGGTAACTAGGGTAGGCTATGACCCTCCACGCTGCTGTTCCAATACCGCTGCTGGACCAACGGCTTAACGTGCCTCACAAAGCACAGAGTAGCTAAAGATAATATCTTTTTGGTTATCACACGTCCCGTGACCGACCCTTGCAAAAGTTGCTTAACTACAACGACCGCTTCTTCACTCACTACCCCGTAAATGATATTTTAAGTTTATAAAAAAATATTGACTACCATAAATACTTTTTTTATTTACATATTAGTTTTCTTTTACTTTTCCAGCATAAATTATAGCCTTGCTATCATCATCGTATTATATGCAAAGAAATAATCAAAATGTTCCTCCTTAAAATAGTAGGATAGATATTGACTATCATGTATATGAAATGACTTTGTTGTAAAAATGTCTAATAAAATACATACATAAAGCTTTATTCACATAAACATATCAGTGCCGTCGCAGTATCGGCAAAGTTCGTATCAGTTTTAGTGATGCGTCCGTTCTTTTATTCGCCTGCCGTCAGTGTTTTGGAAGGCTAATAATAAAACGCAAATAATATAATATGAAGAATTGTGATTCTAAATATGTAATTGTGAGAAATTATTGCAACAAAGAATTAATTAAATATAATAAAAAACATCTTCGACCTTCTAAACAGCGTCCGTGATCCGATAAAAAAATCGCCTTCGCCGATCACGTTAGATTGCCGGTACCGGCACTTGCACTGACTAAAATAAATACGTTCACATTAAAGTGTAAAAAATAATTAACGTTGATGTACACAGCTGCACATCGGACTATACATCGTGGACTCTATACCAAGCGCGATTGGTATAGACTACTAAAAGAGGTCTGTTTACGACGGTGGTGATGACGTGTGGCCGTGCGTATCTGTTCCAGTACTGCGCTAGCACTATCAGTGCTAATTTGTAACCATAAACCGTACCGCGCGTCACCGATATGTGTGAATAAAGCTTAAATGACGATTTATAAATGAAAGTGCAAAGATCAGCCGCCTAGCAGGATAACAGTAAAGTCGGTCACAGATATTGTCGCGTCTGTCGTCTGCTCCATATAATAGATAGAGCAGACTACAGAAATTATAAACAATTGGGGCAAACGTACTTTTTATTGACATTTATCTATTTTATATCCTTGCAGATTTTTAACAGAAACTGACACTGAAATTTATTGTATTCCAAATATTTATTTCGATCTCTAGTTCTTTCTAAATTAAATCTTTCTTTTTATTTGCATACGATTTACTAACTTTAGCGCGAATATATTTAATAACGTAATAATAAAATGAAGTATAAAAACTCAAATATAGTAAGTATAACTAGAAAACAGCGAAAATGTGACAAGATGAAAGAACTACGATACCAATTTATTAATTAAAAAAGAATAAACAAATATACAAAAAATATGAAACTCTTTAGTGGGAGCTTTCCAGACAGTCGGTGACCCTGTGACCGTACACATTTAACAAAATTGAAGCTGTTTATGAATTTGTTATCTACAATTTTAGATACAGTCGATAAACTGACAGTATCTCCGATAGACATTTTCATAAATTGGATATTTTTGCGTGTAATAAGACTATTACTCTATGTAATAGTCTAATAACAAAAGATACTAAAACCGTCTTCACAAAAACAAAACTTTTTTTTACTCGACTACGGGGAAGCTAAAAGGAGGGTTATGATTTTAGCCGTCACGTATGTAATAATGTTCATCTGTTCCCTTGTGATTACGAAACTACTCATCCTAACTGGACAAAAGAGGTATAATTAGAAGCGTCTAAGTTATTGTATATGACGTTATAATAAATTGGCAACAGCGCCCTCTAGAGAGCATAAAGTAAGAAACTAAAAAAAATATATTCATCAAACATTGTACCCAAAAATTAATTGAATAAAAAAGTTCAGAAACTAAAACTTGACTACAGCTTAATCACGCTCTAAAAAGTTTGAAACAAGAAATTAATTTTATAGCGATGATCAAAGGACAGCGTAGTCGTATGCCCTGTCACAACAGTTTGTTTTGTTATGATCAGTGGTGTACTATTTTTCTTTTTATTCTTTATTACAAAGAGTAACTTTATTGTAATGAATTTTTGTACTAAAATAAAGATAAATAATAATAACAATGTCGCTGCACACATTAATCGAAAAACTTAGGGTATCATACGATATTGATCTGCTAATCAGAACAATTTTTTTATTATTTATGTTTTATATACACATCTCTAAATAAATTATATAATAATTTTAACTTTGTTAAAGTACTATGACACATATAAAATTACTATATAGTAAACTTTGATATAAAACGGTTGTATTTCGAATGAGTTATATAAATATATGTGCTGCACATTTAATTTTTTATATGAGTCGTATCGAATCTTTTCTAGCTATTTTGATATAGTCTTCTTATTTTTATAAATAGCTAGAAAAGATTATATAAATAAAATAAAGTACAATATAGTAAAGTACACACAAAGATCTTATCTTACTTAATAAGTGTCATTTCCTTATATATATTAGCCTGTTGCCAAAACGATATTTAGAATTTTTTTTTTTGTAGCACCCTGTACCTATATAGAGTATAATAAAATAGATATCATCCTAACGTTCACGTTTTCCTGCCTCGTGTTTCCCATACCTATTTCCGAGTCAATAACAAACGACATCGACTCCATGAATCTCTCCAGTTATTTATTGCATATTCGTAATACCCTGTCTATGGGACGCCTATGGGAGTCACAAATCACCACAAGCCTTGTAACAGGGTATGCCATAACTTAATGATTTATTCAACTTCGATGTTGTACTAAATTCATTACATATATGAATGAAGAGTAACGATCATGCTTATTCTACGTCGGGTTATGCAAAATTCTAATTTGGACCATTATTTAATATTAAAATTATCAATTTTAATAGCTTTTTGAGGACACGTTTAGCGGTTGGTCCTGCTGTATCTATAGTCGTTAAAAATTACCAATCCACACTGGACTCCGTGGTAGATTACGGCCTGGATGCGATTTTATCCACGGGGATGCTCAGTGTTCTAACGAAATAAAGATATTCTAAGAATCAGCGTGTTTTCATCATCAGCCCTTTTACATCCATACTGCAGGAGGTCAGGCCTTCCAGGAGGTCCGCATTGGGCTACCCTCCACGCTGGGCCAATGCGAATCGGAGGGAATTAACGACTGCAACTGCAGCCGGGACCAACGGCTTAACGTGCCTTGCTGTAGATTAGAAGACACTCTCCAAGTCGCATTAGGCCAGCGTGAAGTATCTATTATGCCGTTAAGAAGTTTGAAATTAGGGCCAAGAGCGACGGACTCACGCTCTGAGAGTTCCTTTTAGGTTATAAATAATAAAAAAAACATTATGAATCAATAAGAATTCAAACATCGTACAAAGTAAATAGAATGTTTTAAAAATGTGCACTAGTACGTGCTAGAACGAGATTCAATTATAAATTCTGACTCACTATATGACTACATTTTAAAAAAATCTGATTTTTTCGAGAACTATAAAATCCTGTCAATTTTTATTCCCTTTTTTTGCAGCGTACCTTTCTCATGTTAATTTAGAAATTTTATTTTTCACAGCTTTAAAGGAAACCTGATTTTAATATCAACTCAATATCTTTCCATGATCCTGAAATAAAGGGCCTTGAAAGACAAACAAATGGACAATAAAGCAAACCCGTTACGTTTTTTCTTTTGAAGTACGGAACCCTAGAAAATTATTTTAAACAAATAAATAAATATTAAACAATAACTAGCTAAAGCCCCCGTATTATGGAGTATCTGAGACAACGAAGGTACCACAACACCCAGACCCGAGGCAATACAGAAAAAAGTTCATTTTCAACATTGACCCCACCGGGAATCGAACCCGGGACCTCAGAATTGGAGATGTAGATTTGTGACACCTTGAAATCGGTGTGCGAACCACTAGGCTGCGGAAGTCATTATTTACTAATTATATTACAGGATTAGAAATGGCTTCAACTTACAGATACAATGCAATTGATATTTGCTAACAAAAGTTGACAGATTGGAAGTTATTAAAGTTGGAGTTCCATCGTCGGAATCGCTTAAAATAATAAGTATCGTTACTGAAGCTAAAAGGGCCATCAAAATAAGTGATTTAATACTTAAATTTTGTTAATGTTTAAATCGTTAAAATTGTTTGACAACAATACAGAAACGACCTCGTTCCAAATCTGACGTTAGATATATCAAGTATCTCACTGCAGTAAGCGGGAGTACGCGGCGGATAATCCGTCGAGGATGCAAGCTTGAATATCGTCTATACTAATATTTGATATTTTTCTATTTGCATAGATTCAATATTTTTCTATTTGCATCGATTTGATATTTTTCTATTGCAATAGGCTCCAAACTTACAGGACCGATTTAAAAAGTTATTTCACCTACGGGAAGCTACACAAGCAATATAGTTCTTATGTTCCGCGACCGAATATACGCGACGCATATTCCGACAGATATGCATAATATATTTGTCTGCATAAGTAATCTTTCTGTATTGCTGTGATGAAAATTCTAGTAAAAGAGGTATTAAAAGTACATATATTGAAAAATGCCGATACGACAATAAATAACAGAAAAACAACTAAGCAATAAATTAAAGAAATTTAATTAAAATATCTTCATGAAAAATTCGCCAATTACAAAGTATGACTTTTACGGTTATACTTTAATTTTGGTTAAAACCCTTTTACTATTTACAAAATGACTTATATTACTATATTATGTAACGACGTCATAAAAAAGGTCGAGTTTGGTTCTTGTTCAAATTGATCTTATTAAAAATATACGTTATGTGAATGCTGATATAGCTTACAAAGCAGCAAAAGATAACAATTTATGAAAAATTGTAAAATAAAAAGACACATTGAATATATCCTAAATGAATTCTATGATAGTGCAGATTGATATTAATTAAATCACAAAGCACTTATATTATATTAAACACTGCAGTAAAGCATATAATAGTTAAGTGCTTCTTATTTTTCTTGTTAAACCAAAATCCTAGGCAATGATTGTAACTTAATACAAAAGCGGAATCAAATAATAAGATTAAGATGACGCATTTATCCAAACACCTCAAAACCTGCATAGTGTCAATTTTACTTCAGAAAAGTGTAGTATTGATTCGTACTACCTTGATGAATATAATTTGAATACAAATTCATTTGTTTCTAATTCCAATTTACGCCCTTGCATTTATTAAAAAATGTAACATGAATCTTTTGAACAGATGAAGGAAGACTTATAATTATTGTAAGATAGTCCACCCAATTGCACATTCGTCCATTACACACAAAGTAATTTGTTTAAAGCGACATTACCTGTAGATATTTTCAAATACTGAATATTCAATTCTGCTTAAAGTCATCCTTAAACCTCGCCGGACGTTTATGCAACTGACCGTTTGTAGTATTGTTATCGTACTTATCGTACTATCCTATATGTTAAGAAAAATACTTAAAAAAATCTCCAGGCCCAGATGGGATAGTGATTTTTTTATAGATTTATAATATTAGTCTTTAAAAGAAATATTAATATAGTATTGCCAATGCAACATTGATCAAATATAAAAAGCAATAGTTTTTTAATACAATAGATGAAAAACATTTTTTTTTTACCTTTAATTTCTTTAAATATTATTAACTAAACGTACGCCTTCTGTAATTTATCATTATGTAAATCTAAGTTTTCGGTAAAGGAATATTACAAGGCGTTTGATAATATTGTGGTGGTTCATTTAACGTTGTTGCTCCTAAAACACCTCCCGCTGCTACTAATAGTAGTCTACGTCTTCTATGGTGCCGTAGTAAGGAAGACACGCTTGTGAAGCTCCTCTCTCCTCTCCTGGCGAAACCTAAAGCCAGTCTGCCATCTGGTCGCCGACGAACGCCAACGTTGTGTACCGCGTTGGAACAGCATACGCTCAGTGTGTACACGTGGTTCGACTGTGAAATATAAATAAATCTTAGTTAACCACCTTCACAAAATTTGAATAGAGGAATTCAGGAATAACTACTTGAATAAAGACTTAAATAGTCATTTTCTTTATACAAAGCCATCAGCATTTCTACTGAAGGCAAACTACAGAATTCCACTAGTGAAACAGCTTTATTTATACAAACAACTGTAAACAGTGTCAATAAATGAGCAAGTGGAAACAAAGCGGAACGGGGACAGAACAATCTCAAGTTTTCGAGTTAATGTCTTGTAAATGATTCTGCAGGCGACCCGAACTGTAATCCAAGAAGTACCTTCGGGTATCCTCTAGAAGCGAAGCAATAACGTGTCCCAGTAATGATTCGATCTGGTGTAAAAAGGCCAAAAGATCCAGCTTCATGCCAATTTATATAAAAGTCATTGTTTACTTTTTCTATATTCTTTATCTAAGTTTTACCAACTCACCATTATACTTTATTCTTGATACAGACAGTTCTTAAACTTTTTGGTTTATTTAACCAACATATAAAAAGATCAGTGTCATTAAAATAATACAAAGACCGTGGTTTGACCAATATCATAATAAAATATTATATAGACGCATCACTATGACGACAATTACGGTGCTCACATCATCTTTTAAACATTTTCGTGACCCAAGTCAATACTTTGTACCACAGTTAATACTATTGTGGTTATCATATATAAAAATTAATTTCTGTGGTGTTTGTACTATTCCAATACCGCCCGAGATCCGATATCGCGTCAAGCTCGAGATAATAACTTTTTGATCTCTCATACTGTGACCGGCCATGTGAAAGTTACTTAATTTCTAGACGAACTAACCACTGCGCCATCTAGCGCCTCTTAAATAATATTACTGTACTGTTAACGGTATTAACTGGTTCACAAGCTTTTAATACACTTAATAAAGTGATATGCAGAGAGGCCCGTGAACAATGTCTTTGTCTTACATGAGAACTCTAAACTCCTTTTGATACGTTCAAACAACGAAATATTCTGTCTCCTCCTCGTTTTATGAATTTACGAATTTTCTAAATCAAATGTTTGTAATTATCTTTCTGAAGGTATCAAAGAGTTCAACTAAACTGCGAGGAAAATAAAACGACGTCATTAAGTGGTGTATTTACTGAAATAATGAATGAATGAATGAAATATTCTTTATTGTACAAACACCATACAGTCAGAAAATTTACAGTAATAAGTTAATAATAAGTACAATCGGCGGCCTTATCGCTTAGACGCGATCTCTTCCAGGCAACCGTTACAAAAAGGAAAAAATAAATTATAATTGGGTAGGCTATGGCGTCTAAAAGAAGCTTTATTACCTACAATATGATATACAATACAATATACAAATAAATACTTACAAATTACAAAATATTAAATAATAATACATACATAATATAATGGAATACAAAAATACATTATTATAATCATGATATCAAAACTAATATAAATATATACATTTATCCTTTCTCGTCGTTTCTTTACCTGAAGAGTTGAAGGCATCCAAATATGCAACATTATCTGCACACAGAATTTTTTTATATAAAAATTTACGAGTATACAAAATTTATAAAAAGGTACATTTCATCCGATCGTGAAAATTGTTTCACCTACGAGAAGCTACATAATAAGTGGCGCGGGTGATATAGGCTATAATATATGCGAGCGAAGCCTCGGGAACAGTTAGTATATTGCAATCTACGATTAATTAAATAAAATAAGTATATATTTTCTTTATCCCTTTTGTGAGTCTCAAGGAAAGGAAAGATCAAATTTTAAACTATGCCATTTTTTACGATATTAATCCGTCTCCTATTCTTACTAATTTCTTACGAAGACTAAAAAAGAAACAAATTAAGTAGCTACAAATTATACATTATCACTACCAGAGCCCATAAATAAACATAAATTCATTTATTTTTCTTATAGAAAGATGCCCAATAATTCCACTTTGTTCCTGGCACTCTGAGGTGGGACGTCCCATTTATTAATATTTTTTTAGTATAGCATTGTGAATGCAAAATTAATCAAATATAATAATTAGAACAAGAGTTCATTTTTATCGAAAGTTAAGATATTTGGAAAATTTATTTCATTCGGCTGTTTGGGTGGATTGCCTGAACATTGATGAAAATACGCTCTGTAGTAACGAAAAAGTAACAAGTGCTTGAAAGATTCGTCAGTTCGTTGGGTTCTGGGCGGCTCAGTGGTTTGAGCAGTCGCCCGGTTTGCGAAAAGTCGTGTCCCATCACAAAGTGCCAGGGCGGCGGAATTTTTGGGCATTTTCCATTAAATACTTAATAGAAAATGCCCAAAAAATTTTTCAGTATAGCATTGTAACTTCAAAATTGATCAATAATCATTTATTTTACTTTTTTCTGTGATTTTACTTACATCCATCATTGTAAATGCAGTTGATCCGTCAAATTTTACAATCAAAAGCAACGTACACAACTATGCAATATTAAAGGCAATTGACCTAGTGAGGTCAAACAATGGATCGGCCCAGGTCATTGTTACGTGCTTTACTCAATTAGGTACACGACCGCAAGAGGTTAAATATCATAATAGCGATGTATGATTGGACTTCTATAAAATATATAGAATCAATAGAATCTCTACTACTTACATTTTTCCAAGATACTATCTATCTGAGGTCCAATATTATTATATATCTGTCACTGATATCATTGATGTGTAAGGAAAACGTTGCTCTAATAATATTAGTATTTAAGTAGATAGTATAATGGTAAAACGAAAGCCATTGAGATTCTATTGAATTGGCCTGCTGTGTAGTTTTACCGGCTTCAAAATCTAAAAGCATAACAGCTCCTACTGTACAATTCTGTTACAGGACAGTCTCAAACTCAACGTGGGCGCAACGCTGTCGAGTCATTGAGCTTCAGTGAAATAAAACCACCGTAATATGATTATTATTTATCATAATTTTAAAGAAGCTTTTTTAATTTTGTTCTCAAACAGTAATATTGTTTGTCTTTAAAATATTGAATAATATTTTATTATGTTTTAGACATAAATATCATACTTTGTAACCTTTGTTTGTAGATGTGTTGAATATTTATGAAAGTTGGTGATCATATACGAAAATTTATGTAAACCCATCAAAAGGCTGTATAAGCCAAAAAAAACTAAATTTCAATTAGTTTTGTACAAAAAATAACATCCAAATAATCTGCTTTTTATATAAATGAGAAAGTTACATCATATTTCTAAGAGCTTCCTTACATTTAAAACTGGATATTCCTTAAATTTATCATTTCTTTTCTTAATTTTTATCACAATATTATAAGATCTAGTTTTTTAATTAATAGTCAGCTAAAATTGGGCCACAAATTAAAATGAATATCTTTTCAAACATATCAACCGAAATAATTAATTAAAAGAAAAAATTAAGACCTTTTCTCGGAAATTCATTTTATATGACTTTTTAATGATATTTAAATGAGGCCTTACATTTAAAAGTAGGCCAAAAGATTATTTAACCTTTTCCTTAATTAAACAAACATTTGATTGGACCGTTGCAGACAAATTGACTTGACGTATTGTTGTGCTGGCTAGATCGGCCCGCCTATGAAATTTTGCACTACTGCATCTAAATGTAAATCTCTATGATTGCACTTAGTGCATTGAGCACATTTCACCAACGACCACCACTTATTCTCTATCTTTCATTTCCTTTTTTACTTTCTCTTACATACTACCTTGGTTTTAAATCGACGGTTGCAGAAAAAGTTTCCTGATTCCATCCTAGAAGGCCTTATAAGAACACTATCACTCAAAATAAAAAAGGAATAGAAAAAAAAAGTAATCATTTACCTGACTAGAAGGCCTCAAAACAAATGTCCCATCAGCATATCCCTTCAATAAGTTCTCGGCTTCCTCTCTGTCAATGTTCATGTAATAAGGTTCATTTTCCACCGGCACTGGTAGTGGACGGTCTGCCATATTACACGGCCTCTCGTTGCCGTCACGGCAGACTTTCTCATCGACGGGACGTCTATCATCATGCTCTTTGTCACCGTCCTGTTCGGTGTCGTATTCTTCGGATTGGTTCGCGTCGTTTGTTTCTGTAAATATAATAAGTATTTTATTAATGATCTGTAGCCATACGATCACTGATCCGCGAATTACATAGATTTTCTTGATTTAGTTACACAACAAAGAGTAAAAGTATTACACAATAAACCAGCTATAAACGGTAGAAAAAGCATAGAATACCAAATCTCCTCGACATTTCAAATCAGTGGAAGAGTAAGAGCTAAGTAATTCTAATGTTTAATCTTCTTATAAAGAAAGAGACAAGCGGTTGTCATTTTGCCAGATGTGAGCTTTCATAATTTTATTGATGGGAACCATCATACCAACTTACCTATCTACCTACTATCAGATTACTCAATTATAACCAGACAAATCGTTAAACATTAAGTTTTGAATGATATAGTAACTATCAAATGGCGAAATGAGAAAAAGCAGCGAATCATGATTTTCCTAGGCAGATCTTGTTCGGTCATTTTTGACGTTTCGCCTACGTCATACAGAATAAATTTGTAGTCTGTGCACAAACTTAATATTGTGAGTATTTTCTTCTTAGTCTGTGATATTGTGATCGTTACGAAGAATAATATTCACGTTTTTTCCTCTTTTAATAAAAAGGATGTCTATATATACTTTGCTACTTCAGATATACTTTCTGTAGAAGCAGATAAATAATCGTATTTTATCAATATACCTACAGTTTCTTTATTGCTATTGAAATAAACAAAGAAAGTTTAATAATTATAAATATAATTTGAAGATGAAATTTCGTAAATAGAATTTCTTTACAAATGTGTTCTATTCACGATATCCAATATCAGGAAAAACTAGAGCAATGAAATCTAAATTTCCTATATAATTACAAAGTTGTGCTCATTAAATATTATATCAAACGATATCAGATATTCATAGCAACCAGTTTTAATCAATTCAATGGTAGAATGATTTGCGTACCGATTTTATAGTGATATCTATGAAATTTTTTGATCGACTCAGAATGTTGATTTAGACTGTATTGTTTTTAATTTATTTGATGTTTCATTAAAACAGATTAACATGGATATTGATATACTTTTTCTAAATATATCATTTACTAAAATAAAAATCTCAATTAGACAGGAATAGATATATTACAAAATTGAGCCGTCTTTCAGTTATATAGTAGAGATTGACAAATAAAAACATTGTCTCCATTATAGAGCTTAAACAGCAAAAAATTTGTTAATTCAATCAAAAATCTCTCGATCTTAGCATTCGTAAATTTGAATTTACTTATTTAGTAAAAGATCCACAAATTGCTTTAATTCTGGAGAACTGAATAATACTATATACATAATGATTGTAAGTTTATTTAAAGTAATTACCATGCCAATTGCTTTAACAACGTATGGAAGAAATTAGTGAGAGAACAGCACATTGAAACCGCCTCTTCCCGCAAAGCTTGTCGTGGTATAACAATTTCTATACAGAATAAGGCACAATAACAATAATAATTATTAGGGCATGTATCCACATCGCAAGGCTGTTCGTGAGCGATTGTGAGCCTTCTAAAGCAGCAGCAAACACGTCTACCTCACCTTGCAACTAATGCTCTGCTCGTTTGAGCAATGCCTCGCAATGTCAATACACGCCTTTACTACAGTAATGATTTACTATAAAAAGTAGCTTGCTTGCATAGTGGATAAGCGCCGCGGCCCGCGATCGTTGTTGTTAAAAATCTTATCAAGTGTCGGTCACGGGATGGGTGGCCAAAAAATTATTATCTCTAGCTACTTCGTTCTCCGGAAGACCGAAACTTTGGTACCTGCTGCATTTACAGTAGTTAATACCCTCCAATCCGCATTAGAGGATCATGGCCCATCCTCCTTAACCATCCAGAAGGAAGGGGTCCCTGCAGTGGGAACGTAAAAGGGCTGATGATGATAAATTTACTATGGCACAAATACTTTGATCCTAATATTACGTTAGAATTAGTTATTTAAAACTTACATACTCGATGCATAAAATAAATATTAATATCAATTTATTTAATTCATGCCAAACTTGAAAAAAGCTTTAGTAACCAATATATTTCTAATAATACTCGGAATACGGAATTAACTTTTTATTTTCAATCTTCTCTGGAGTTATCAAAGTGTATTTTTCACTGGGAATCAATACTATAGTTTCCATTGCATAAATGTCATCTTGATTGATTACACAATACTAAATTTATATTTTATAGAATCCTATTAATAATTAGTACTTTTAATTAGGTAAGCATTAAACACTGTTATCGAGCTCCGCCGTTTTGTAAGTGTGTGTAGGTTTATAAGGTAAAAATCTCACCTGTTATAACATCCGTGAAGCAATGCAATGTGCTGTACAGAAAATCCAAAAGACTGTTTCCCAAACGAGCTCCTAGATTATAGATCAGAGGCACACTCACTGTCACCAACCAACACATTGTATTCTACACCACGGTTCACATGTTTCATTCATTCGCGATAAATCTTGAGGGGGCACTTTCGACCCGCGAAAAGTTCTTTTAAAAAGTACTATTGCTTTTCTTTTTTAAATACACTAATCATTTTGTATCAAAACTCACTAAGTTATTTTGCGAACTGACACATAAAAAATATTGTTTGTTGTAAAATGTGCCCAATAATAAAATATAAATAATATATTTAAATGATGGCCCCATTGAAATACATTATTTGTATTTTATTTTTTACGCTAAAACCATATTGTTTTAGCGGATTTTGAAAAAAGACCACTAGATATCAATTTCGTATCTAATAACTGAAACTAATCATTATTACTCTTTAATGTGATTATAGGAAAGTTTTATAAGAAATCCTATTTACAATATAACTTACATATATAATGAAAACAGGTTTAGAAAATGAGGTTTACCTAACACAAAAAATTTAACCTTTGTCTGTGTCCTTGACATTATTTATTATCATGAGTTTGATCTCTCAACCTTTCAAAGCGTGTGCTCTTACCCCGTTATCTTTGATTTGCCACGCCTAAAACCACTCTGCTACAATTAACAGTAATTACAATTAATATAAACTAAATTCTCGCGTAGACATATACTGAGAATGATTGAACAAGATACATTAAACTAATTGTCACCGAATCACTGACTCATAGCTGACTCACAGTCACCCCCATAAATCCACCATTTGTCACGCAAGACGATTTTAGAAAGAACACCTAAGAAAACACAAGAATTTGCTTTCTCCCTTCCCCTACTGCTTCTTAAGGAAAACTTTATATAATTTTTACAAAAGGAACAACTTTATGCAAATCTATTTTATATGTATTCTTATCTTACGCGCGTTTCCACACACTACACTTTTGTTCATTGGTTGTAAAACAGCCGTATTTAGTTTTCAATAATTATTTCTTACAATAGTAACACATAAAAGCAACCGAATTCTGAGAAAGTTTTACAGAGAATCAACAATAAAATATTCCTATGATAGTGTAAAAAGTAATTATGCAATTTAGAATTTAAAATAAAAATGTAAACGTGGAAATCAATCATAGCAAAAGATTGAATATGAAATCTGTGAGTAAAAACAACGATTTTCTACAATAAATAACAACACATTTTAAAACATTGAACAACCGCACAAATATTAGTCTCTTAACACAAACAAAACAAAGAAAAGCTTTTTTCAAATAAATATCTGCTTCACCAATAATAATAGATTGTACTACAACTATGACGAACTTTACTTTCACACTGAAGTTCTACTGCAGGAACTCGCGATCGTTTCATTGTCATATATTTTATTTTGAAAATATTCCTATTCATAGGGACGTCAAAATATTTGTAAGTTATCGTTAAAATGATGTGTATTCAGTTTCCTTTGTGCACGTCTTATTTCGACAACGAAGACGAACAATTTTTCAAAACTAACAAATAAAAAGTTTTATTGGCCTTCACATTTTAAGTATTGCAACATTATAGAAAAATATTAATTACAAATGATCATATGTTTTATAAAGAACATTATTAAAATTTATAAAAAATTACAAATTATACGTATTCTAGTATATAGATGTAAATATTCATAAAATTATCATATAGGTACGATTTTAAACCAAACAACTTTATATTTTCTACAAATATCACATAAAACACCATGATTTCATAACATCGATATCGGTATCGTTATATTCACATCACCACACGTGGTGAACACATGGGAGTACGCCCAATAAAAAGTAAAAAACCAATCATGAGAAAGTGAATGTAATATAATTAACTTCACTTGTTATCAACAATTCTTTCCCTTATGAGGTCAGTAAAGAAACACTTACTTCTTATATATATAATTTTAAGGACTTTTTACTCCGTATCGTACTTTATAATACTTTATCTACATTCAAATCGAAAAATTCTAAGTACGAATTCAAAGACGATTCTATACATACGCACTTTATAAACGCATATACATAAAATAAAAATAAAACTCATTACAGTACCACCATCTTTTTTTACTCATTAAACTAGTCTATGATTTAGGCTGAATATGAAAAAAGGCGCACGCATGCGCAGTTCCAATTGTGAAAAAAATGGCGCACGCATAAACTACTTCCTTGTCACCTACCTACTTTGTTTAATTTCTATTTTTCCTATGAGTGAAGATGAAGTAGTGTATGAAACTGCATATAACTTAGGTATTAAAACACTCGAGTCAACGTATTATCGCATTTGGCTTCGCCTCATGCGATAAACAAACTCTCGTGTTTTTATAACCCCATCTTATATGACAGTTGCATAAACTACTATTACCGCAACATCTACTACAAATAATAATACATTAAAACTTGACTTTATCAAAAATACGAGTTGGTTGGCGAGCTTAACGTGCCTTCCAATTCAAGGAGAAGCTATACATTTTATGACAGGCACTTGCAAAAATTGATTAGACTTTGCACTGCGCCAACAAGCTCTAATATCTATACTAGAACTAGTGAATAATGCTTCAGTATTGCATTTGCGTTTGGTAACATAAGTGCCTATTTCATTATCAAGACAATTATTTTTTTAAAGTTAAAGACCTACAGTCACCAAACGGACCTAAATAGAACAATGACTCTTGTTTCTGACAGCACTTAATAAGATTAAAAATAACAACATGAATGAAAACAAAGGTTCAATTAGTTTTTTTTTTTTTTATGTTCGTATTGTCGATAGCTTTCCCAGACTCATTGAATTTAGTAGTGTTTTAAATTATTTTGATTGTTTTTTTAATTATATTTTTTATTATGGTTTTTTAAATAATATTGTCTTATCTTTTGCTTTATAAAACATAACAGATATCTACTATATTTTGTATTTACTTTTAATTTAATGTAAAAACGCCATCTTTAAAAATGTTTGTACATTCAACGTAATGTTCATATCGGCACCCCATAGTCAAGCAAAGCAAAATATTTTTGCTTGCAACGAGCAGATAATTAAAAATCCGACCTGTAATCCCTAAAAGGCCCTTTTATTTTAAGCCCGAAGCATTTTCTTAAATAAGTTACCAAATCAAGTATTGGATTTTTTGACCTCAATTAAACAACCATCTTTAAAAGAAATCCGAGACCTCATTATGCTTCCAATAAATATAAAATTCAGATTAACTACGAAAACTCTGGAAATATTGAACAATATTTATTAATCCAATAATTCGAAGGCGTATTCTGTATTTTAACGATGGGTCCGTGGGGCCCTGGAGCCCATCGTCTTCATCAAGAGTTAAAAAAGAAAGTTTTCGACAGGTCAGGTGATCAGAAGGCTGGTTTCCACCTCGCCCGAATAATTAGTTTAGCTATTCAAAGAGGAAACGCTCGCAGCCTTCTGGGTACCTTACCTGTAGGCAATGATCTGGGAGACATTTTTTATTTAGTATAGTTATTATTTTAAGACATAGTTTAGATAAGTAGTATTTTTGTATATCATTGTTCTGAATTACTGTATTTTGTATATTTACATTTTATATTCTTAGAAATATTCTTTGTGAATTACTTTATTGATTGATTCGGTTGTGCTGGGACGTAACATTATAAAACGAATAGCTAATCTAAAATTCCCCAGATGACATACAAACTGTTAAATATAATACTAATCAAAGGGATCCCACTAAAGAACATATTATGGGTAAGTGTTATAAACAGCAGAATATGGACTATAGTAAATTCATCGTCATCATCAGCCCTTTTACTTCCCCACTGCAGGTGCTCACGCCTTCCTTGTGGGTGGTTAAGAAGGATATCCATCCTCCTTATCGCTCAGTAAAATAAATTAAAGATAAATTACAAGAAAAACAAAACAAAGGAATAGTAATAAATAACATAATAATAATAATAGAATAGACAGTACCAGCAATAAACAATAAAACGCGACAAAGTGATAAAAAGTTCAAATTTTAAAAAATATATAAAAAACACCTACCTAAAGAGGCTGGCAAAGCTGTCATCAACAGTAGTAGGTATTATACTTATTAAACAAAAGAACATCTGGCGCAAACAACGCCACTTATAAAGCACAATAATAAAAGCTTAAACGAGAAGTACTCTAAAGTTATAATCGCTCTGAAACCCAAAAGAGACTACAATAAAACTATCTCCGTCCTTTGTGGAAGCCAATAAAACTTTGGCAAACGTAAAATAAGGCCGCGATATTAATGATCGCAGTCCATTACACCGCCACCGTTTTTAGACGAGCTGACAACAAATATTGATAAATAAAATATGAACGAACAGATGTCATATGCTATTAGTTACTTATCCTTAAGATTAAGGGAAACTTAAAAAAAAACTCTAAATTTCCGTCTTTTCCCTAAAAGTGGCTATTAGATAATATTATGTACTTATCTAGCAGTTTGTCTGGTGATATAATGCAGAATCATGTAATAGATTGCAACAAGCAACAACAATGAAAGTATGGAAAAATAAACGCACTTTAATATTTCTTCTCAATCTCAAAAAAATCTTTTTCGTTTTCTAATATTTTCTAGTCTTTGTATTTGTTTATTGTTTTCATTCAGAGGCTGACTTTGCATAAACACCACGGAACTTCTAGCAATAAATAATTTTTATCGCGTATGAAAACTACTCAACAACCAAAAAACGTGCCTATAATAGACACATACATCGATGGTTTTTTTACGGTCAATTCGCCGCTGATCGGATCACTGTGATTGCTATTTGGGGTGTTTCATTGTAGATAGCGGTGCAATGAACGGCGACCATTATGTTAGAGATAAGAAAAATAAATAACCCTACGATTTAAGTTGTGCTGAATAAATCGTTTGCATTTTAGCGTTATTTCTATTTTTGTTTTAAACGACAATAAATACGGAGTATTCTTTGCGATCTTTCAAACGATATTCTGATAAAAAAACTGTTTCTAATTTTTGTTAAGCTAAGGCCAAAATTCTCTTTATTCGAAATATTAGTACAACTTATTTGAATAGTTCACTGTTATAATAGTTAACTTCTTTTTGGTACTCATTTGTAATGGTTCAGATTGTAACTAAACCTTCTATTTCTGCTGTTTTGTAATAAATTAACAAAATTGCGATACCCATACGTTGTAATTATAATAGACTCAATATATGTAACATAAAGGCAAATTTATTTATTTAACAAATTCAAAATTCGCGAAGTGGCTACCTAAAGCAAGATGACAATGACAGAAGAAAAAACGTCAAATTGACACATAATGACTTGATTTGGTCCTTCATTTTATAATTAGACGGAATCAATTTAATTCCCTTTAGTAGTTAATATTATACCAAAAACTTTGCAGTGTTACATAATTACTGCGAGTATTTATATACCACACCACTTCGAAAGATGGCGACAAACTGAAGTGGAGTCATTTGTAGAAAACTGTTATTGCAAGAAGGGGGCACCCTAACCCGCAAAGACCAGCTCTATTTCGCACCATTTAAATGGATATTTATTTTGAATACAATCAACTGCTTCACTTTATTAGAGAATTGCTCTTATAGGCCGGAGAGACTCACGCCGAAAAGTGTCGCCGAGCCTTCTTGGCGACAAGACATATAAAAGAATGAGAAGGAGAGAAACATAAAATATCAAATTTACCAGACTAGGGTGTTCTCGGGGCTTCTCGGCATGAGTCTGTCCGGCCTATAGCGAAATACTAAGAAAGCGTATTTGAGTCGACCGAACGGTAGCCTGAGTCAGTCTGCTTGGCTAACCGGCGCGAGTTGTAAATTGATATTTACCAAGAAATTTCATACAACAGATAGAAATGGCAAATGGAAATGTTGGAAGTCAAAATCTACGTTATATTAAAGGAATAAGTAAGAAAATGAAAATACTTCCTCACCTCTTCTAAGGCCAAAGCGGCTTTCAAAGATACTTATGATATACCCAATAAGAGACTCATCCTTCTGTTTGATGTTCACGTCACAATAGTCTTTACAAAGCACCACCGGCTCCAAATAGTCCTCTACTGGAAGATTGACCTAAAACAATAACATTGTAATAATAGTATTGTCATTATAAGATCATAGTTTTATTTTTCTTCTTTAATTCTTTTTTAAATATCTTTATTCAAGTAAGCTTGTTTCAAGCACTTTTGAATCGTCCAAAATCATTTTTTTTCCTATAACTTGTTCAGGACATCTTTTAGCTAACAAGAAGAACAAGCGAAAGAAACTTACCAGCTTTTTATCAAAAGTAATGACACTAACATAAATCATGTCTTTACTAAAATAGTATGTATTATCACAATAATAAATACAACTTTCAAAGTCTGTATGACATAGGTTGGAACATATAATTAGTCGTTATAGAACAAAGCTAAGGCTATTAATACCATGCATTGCGGTGGTTAAAATAATCATCAACTTTATAATAGCCTTTACTCATAAGTATGTTCTTTATATGAATTTGTATTTATTTATGGGTAGGTCAATTACATTTTGTGGAACTTTATTGAACATATCAATGCATTTACCCAGATGTGATCCTCTGGTTTTTTGAAGTCTGAAGTTTGGAACGGCAAAGTTTTTTATTTCTTGTGTTAAGACTATGAACAATACTTTTTTGTGAAGGAATTGTAATGTTTTCTATTATATCATATCTGCTAATGACATGGTTTTTGTGAATGCCATTACTCCCTATAGAAATGGTGAGTTATATTGCTCATTTTTCTTAATAGCCAAAAGACTTCTTGAACAAGTGGTAGGGAAAAAATGTTCGTCTATTTAAAAGTACTTTTGAATAAAGATTATTTTGACGCTGACTTTATCTACTTATGAAATCTGAGCAAAGTATGTGATGTTGTCTAATATTTATTTATTAAGTAACCTTACTCCATAGTATTACATATTACCTAAAGATAAATTTATTATTACGAGTATATTAAAGAAAGCTACTTACTTGTTTTATTTTGCTACAATCAACTTCACTTAGTCTTTTTGTCACTAAAACTGAATCATACATATTGCTAGCCGCATCACCGTTCTCGTAAAGATGACTTACATTATCTTTATCGACGTTTTCAATTTTTTTATCTCTTTCTACTGATACTTCCGGTTTTTTAAAAAAGGGTATTTTAAAAGATTGGAAAAGTTCCTGCAGCTTCACCATACATGGTTTAACATGAGCAACTTGTTTGAACTCACTTTCATTTATTTCTTCATTCTTACTAACGTCATTATAGCATAAGTCTTCATAAAAGTGATCTTCCGGGAGTTTTTCAATTATTTCTTCGGCAGCAGGCAGAGATTTATATTTCGTTCTCGAGTCTTGTGTCTTAGTAATTTTTTGAATATAGTATCTAGTGTTAGTTTTAACGGAATAGTACCCTCTATCTTCCAAGTTTTCGTGTTTTGAAAATCTTGATAGAATATCAAAATTTGGATACTCGTATGAACTCAATCTGAAAAATTTTTTTGGTTTCTTTGTTCCAACATCCATAGGAAGATAAGACGGTATATTTTTCTCTGCTCGATTTGTATAATTTCTATAGAGAAAGCTTTTGGGTGGCACTAGTTTTTTTAATAAGTCTTCAACGCTCATCATAGATGAAGCTGCCAGTTCCGATTTAGTTTTTTTTACAGTCTGATACTGACATTCGACAGGAACTTCATTGCATTTATCCATAGTTTCACTTAGATATTTTTCAGGGTTATTTTTCAAATCTTCTATAAATGAAATTATTTTTTTCGCATTCACTCTAGGCCGCCATAGCTTAACGATTCCTTCAGTGACGTCCTGAAAATTACAACGCAAATAAATTTTGGTACTTGCATAATTTGTGGAGTTATGTGAAATTGGAAAATGTGTTTTATGTCTTCCGCATAAGAATAATATTGCGAGTGGAAGAAAATGTGCTCTAACTAATGGTTTAAATTAAAAAAGTTTGTTTGTGGGGCGCTTTGGAGTAGTTTTAGTGGCGAATTCACTCGGTACGCTATGAGCTAGTCAAGACTGAGTTTATCGATTTAACAGTGTAACGAACGAGCTCATCGGAAAAGTTTTTCGAATTATACAGCCGTGCTCGTTTCGCTGACAAGTTTTTGAAGCATAATATCCTCATTATTTTCTATGAAAGAAATTTCCATCTCTGTATACGCATGATGTGAAGTTTTCGCCAAAGTTATATTGCGAAGTCGTTGAAAACATTTTATTGAAGAACAAATGACAATTTCATTGCCATGGTATATGTAAGGAAAACTTACGTATATAAAATATTAACATCAATTTGTTATTAAGTCTTAGGGCCTAAGATCATACAATAATAACTGGATTTCATTAAAAGCAACATTCAGTCAAGTAAAAATAATCCTGTTTTTCTTAAAATTCCATAACAAACGATGAACTAAATTAAAAAGTGGTGAACATCGTACAATTTTATCGAAATTAAATAGTTCGCGGTGGATTGAACTCTACAGCAATCAGGATTTAGGCCGTTCAACATCGTAACTTGCAACCACTAGGCTCTTGGTGCGTTACTAATAAAATATCACAAGACAAACAGAGGTCCCTTCATTAAAACTTGGAGCTCTACAACAATTTCAGGGAAGTTTAATCCCCACTTATGAGGGGAATAGTTTGAACATAGTGGATGCACTTAATACCAGTAGGTTTTATTCACACCTTATTATTTTAATATTGGGTAAGATGGAAAAGCGACTCTCTATTAAAAAACATAAAATTTAACTTTAATGCTTCGGCGATTCCAATTGTGACTACAAACATTCATTGTCAGCCCTTATACGTCCCCGCTGCCTTATGGGTGGTTAAGGAAGATGGGCCATGACTCTTTCCCAAGTCGGATTAGAGGGTATTAATGACTACAAATGTAACCGGGACCAACGGCTTAACTTGCCATCCACAGCACGGAGTAGCTCGACATAATATATTTTTGGTCACCAAAACCTTGCGAAAGTTGCTTGACAATAATAATTATGGGCCGCGAGGCTTATTCATTTCGCCACTGAGCTACTCTAACTACAATCATTAGCAGCCACATATCAGAACTAGGTCTATGTGGTGGATTAGGTATAATCCGTTATCTCTGTGTTTTTTCCACGAGGAAGGTCTTTTCCATATTTTATTACTATGATCATACTATTCAGGTAAAACAATCTAGTAGTTTGGGGACTATTACTAGTACTCTGAATTCATCGTATTTGTTCTACTCTACGATATTAAAAATATATAAGTTAGCGCAGCATAGGCGACGAAACAGTATAACAAGTCTCAATTTTTGAGTGCAGTTTGTCGTTCTTATTTTGAATAAAAACTTGACCTACCATAGCATAACTCACTGTGGAACTACGCAAGTAGAATGAAACTAAAAGTTTTGGAACATCTTAAGAGTTGTCTTGAGTTGGGCCGTCGTTGGGCTGTGTTGGAATTCACGGAACCTGATCACATCTCATTGTTATTTCGGTAAGCAGTTAAAGACAAGACTAACTGGGAGACCCCTTAAATCAAGACGAAAAAACTATTTGCTTTGCGCTGGCCTGTATGTTTCACCGTAACTACATTGACTTAGATTTGGCTGGCATTGAGTTCAATCAAAATACACTCACAGTTCAATACTGTTCAATCACATGCATTCAACGTTCATATTGTTATTACTTTTACCTATTTTATTTAAGCTACACTTCGACACTAGAATTGAACATATTAACTTGATTCAAAAGAAAATCTGTATTCATCAAAATGAGCAGCAACTGAATTTTATCATATAATTTTGTGATGTTTACAAACTGGTTTGTTTTTTTTTTATCTATGAAGCAATTCAAAAAACCCTGAAAATTCTTAGCGTCCTATTATAAAAAGGCACTACTTTAGCACAATATTTTAACCATTATCCTACCAAAATAAGTCAACACGTCTCAATCTGTCATTGTCGATTTGTTTTAGGTGGACAATGGTTTAAACCAAATACTAACTTTAGACTTTTTAGACTTTACCGTTTTATAATAAAACGATAAAGTCAAAAAGCACATTTCGCTAATATACAACAACAAAAATAACATAATACTTACTAATAATTTCCTCCCATCCACTTTCTTTTCCCATACAAACTCCACGAACTCGTCTAGCTCATTATTTCTCAATAATTCAACGACATTTTGGATTTCTAAATCTTCCAGTTTTGAAATCATATTTTAGTATTTAGCACCTAAATTGTTGATAAAAAACATATATGAATATATGAAAAAAAGAGAAGGGAAGAAAAAAAATAAATGTATGGTTTCTTTAAATTAAAAAGTATACGATGTTTTCTTTAAATTAATCTATAAATCTAACGATACCTTACATCAAATGAGAGAAATTTTACGAACGTGCTATGCTAATTAAAATTAAATTCAGCAATATTTCCCGGTATTAGTGTAAATTCGATTTAATTTTCCGATCTCGCTCGTTTAAATTGTTCGATTAACATTTTAGTTTTTTTGCAACCGCCTTGTTAATTCCTAACCTTTTTTTGATAACACGGGAAATGCACCTTAAGTCTTAAACCAGGGCTCTCCGACTCCGCATCCACTTTGAAAAGGACAGGCTTAAGCAGGGTCGGCCTACCTGGTAAAACCCGCTGCGTTTGCCAGGTCCAGCCCCACTGATAATTTTTAACCTAGTATAATGGCTAAGATGAAACAATTGATTGTTTTAGTATTGTTCTATAAGTTAAGATGGTTTTATCAACTATAGTGCCGGAGAACTGGAAAATCATTACATGGGTCTTAAGTTCGGCTAACGTTTGGTTCGCCACCTTTTTTATTTCTGCTCGTAATTAGTATATACTCTTCACTATTCTCTGTTTCTATCAAATTGGGGCTGTCTTTTGTTTTTATGCCCAATCTAAGAACAGCGTTCATAAGGTTCAGGGTAAATTGGCATCAGTATACGACCACACCTACCAACTGAACATCGCTATGATTTGTACATTACAATTTCAAAGAACTTTTTTTATATAATAATTGCAATAACAAGAAAGAGGTATGAAGGAAAAAAAGCCCCGCAAAAAGATAGGTCAAAAAATCAACACCCGAGCAATAAAAAAAAAGTGAAAAAAAGCAATGTAAAATCACGCAAAAATATACGATATCACGAACCAACGATCAAAACAATATTTATGTACCTCAGTCATAAAACTATAATGGGTACCATTCAAAATCATAACCCTCCTTTTTTACTTTTAAAATGAGGACACATCGGATAATAATCTATGGTAAACGCAATAATCGCTGTTCTGCCTAAAACAGGAACGTGTTGACTCACCCCTGATAAAATGTTTGCCTTGCCTAACTTGTAACGGTACACCAGGGATTTATAAGTTTACTCTCATGGTCATATAAGATTTTGGTTTGTGTGTATTGCAAAGATATTGAAAGATATTGAAGTACTACAGTTTGTTGTATTTGATTTAGAATAATTCACTATTATTTCAAATCGGACAAGTTTGAAGACAGGAACTCCGCTTCCAACTCCTTGAAGACCACGTTTCATTTTTTAATTTGCTATTATACTTTTTTAAATTATTTTTCACTAAACAACGGATTACAAAACAATATTGTTTAAGTTTACTTTCACTCTAAAGGACACAACTTGAATTGCCTATTTCTTTCTACCAGCTTTAAGATTTCTTTTTACAACATGATTGACAATATTGGAATGATTCAATTACAACACTTTGTTTGCGAAGTTATTACGAAGCGTTTTTCTTTAAAAACATATTTTTATTTCATTTAATATTTCGTTATCTTTGAAAATAATTTATAACATCACCTATATATTATTAACTGTATTGAAAAATACCTGTATGTATTAAAATAAATATTTTTGATTCAAAGACTTTTTAAGTGATGAAAATATTATTATAATATTATTTGCTTTATCATCTATTTTGAATAAAAGATATATTTTTTTTAATTTTACCACTGTTTAACACTTATAAAATATTTCACTTTTCACTAACGGAATGTTCCGAACACTGAGTTCGCCTGTGCGCGAGTGCTGTATGATCTCTGGACATCATTTAATTGGCTTGATTAGCTCATCGTCTTTATTGAGTAGGTACTGAGAATAGCTTGTCAACTGGTCCTAACAAGTGAACGTGCAAATATCCATTATATATGGATTCCCAACAAAGCACACAGAAGTCTGGTTCCCAATTCACATATGGAAATCGGGCACCGGTAGCATAACGATGATATTAAAATTGTCTAGATATATATGATGTAATATTGAAAATTTTATTTTCTCCGAATATAGAAATAAATTCAGTTTACCAGCAGGCCTAGCGCGTTGTATTGGCATCGGTTTTTCAATATAAAAATAAAAATAAATTAACGGTGCCTGTCATTAGACTGAAAAAAGCTAATAACTCGTTTAAGGGTCTTTGTGTGCGCTTCTACAATAAGGTCCCAAGCAAAATACAACAATTAGATATCATGCAGTTTAAATCTACTATTAAAAAAATACTCATTAAAAAAGCTTATTATAAGGTATCCGATTATATAACAGATAAGAACGCTTGGACTTGAGATGATCCAACAACTGGATAGGTGATTACTTCTAAACTCATTATCTTGTTTCCATTATTATTAAATGATTATGTTATCATTACATGACCATAGTTTTTTTTTCTATCTCTCTTTATAATGTATTGATCTGGTAATGACATGGTTTTTGTAAATGTCATTACTCTTATTAGAGCTGGTGAGTTTCTTGCTCGTTCTTCTTATCAGCCAAAAGACATCTTGAACGAGTGGTAGGGAAAAAATGTTGGACGATTCAAAAGTACTTTTAAGAAGTCTATTTGAATAAGGATTAATTTAACTTTTGACTTTTATTGAACGTCAAATGTCGAAATCAAACCTGATCAAAGTCAAATATTCTTCAGTCAACATGGCAGCATTGAAATAACCTTTATAAATTAACAGCTGTTGTGAATTAGTGAAGTCTGCACCTGTAGGTACCAGTGGTGACCACTGTTTGGTATCGCACCATGACCATTTTCATGGTGCGACACCATGAAAATGAGCCACAAAAATCACTCGCATCCCACATGCAAGTCTCCATATCCATCCACAGTGATTTTTACCTCGACACAGCAAGAGACGAACCTTTTAACCCTATCCAAAGTGAAATTCCCTACTCTGTGTTTATAACACGTTGATTAAAATTTTAGCACTTACGCTTGACACCACATCTATTGACGGTCTAACTTCATAATTGGTTCACATTACATAGATGAGTGTCGATTCGACCCTTAGATGATTACCGTTTGTACGGAGACTGTGGCTACTGTTAATATAGGCTTATCCTTTTGTCAGCCAGACTCTTATGCCTGAACCCCTCGATTATACATTTAATATCCAAAATGTTCTTATTATTTTTATTTTATTAACTAAACACAATACACAAAAATATATTTTTAACCTATTGGTTCCAAAAATGTTTTTGGCCACAGATCCTGACGTCAATTATTATGAAAAATATGAGGATGCTATGCAATTTAGAGTCTGAGTTACACCTGAAAAATTATTTATTGAACCTGCTCAAGCTTATCATAAAGTTTATTTTCTGTAAGTTTTGCTTTCGTATTTGGTAAAATAAACTTTATACATTTCGTTTTTCAATGTCGTAACAGCGCATCGCTCGATATTGAGTGCGATGCTATTAAAAACAAAACAGCACTGCTAATCATAACTTATAAAAGAGTATTGTTTACATTCTTATAGTTATTTTTACGTAGTCTACAAACAATACAAAATCCAAAAATATTAATCAAATTATTTCTTTTTATTAACCCAAAAATTTACGAATATTCGCAACATATCGAACAATTGACGAATCACAAATTTTCGACATAAGCTCCACTGAGCGAATTAATAGCGTGTGATATAGAACCCATTAAGCAAGTTTGTTCAGGGTTGTTAGCAAACTCTGCCACCGCCCGGCCACAGGTCCTGACGTCATATTCTATTACACTAATCCCCAGAGGCAAACACGCTCACATAATTGTCCTGGCACCTTAAACTGTTGTATTCTAATTTGCCCGATATCTACAGTCATGATCATTTTCTAGATTGCTCTAGATAATGAGTGACTTAGGGGCATTATTTAAATTTTATTTCCTACTGCCACACACTCAGTATTGGATCGTTTTTACTCTGGTTTCACTTTCATATTAGTTCTCACTAATGCTGCTTTTCGTATTTTGATTACTCATACTATTTCTTTTGTGCATTCATCTCTTTCATTTCTTTAACGACTGGGTTTGCCTTCAATCTTATTTTTTCCTTGATTAATTATAATTTTTTTGAGATCGTAACATTTTCATGTACATTTCTATTTTGTTCTTGTACATTTGTAATTTTACATTTATATTTATCTTATTTATATGCTAATTATAATGTCATTATTTACTGTTTTACATAAAGCTTTATAATTTAAATAATACGACATAATATTAAGCATTCTGTCTACGATGCGGAAGTCGAGAGACACTCGCAAAGGCTTCTCATAAGTTAGGTGAACAAAATTTATAATAAGCCGTTGATCCCAGCTGCATCTGCTGTCGTTACCCATTAATCCCAACTGAGCAAAGAGTTAAAGTATATGAGCCCTGTCGCAAGCCATGTCGCAGAATGTTTCGATAAATAGGCAAATTGTTTATGGAGGTATATTAGAAATAGAAAATATAAAAGATCTTAACTTATAGTACAGAATCCTAATATATTATTAAATCTGTCGTTTACAAGACTACAGAAAAAAAATGAGTGTTTTATGTTCAGAGTCATTTATGTGTGTATATGACAATCCGGGCGACTGCCGCCTAGACTGCGAAAGGTCATGAGTTCGAGTCCCATCTCATAGTACCTGAGGCTGTTAGATTTTTAAATTTTAAACATTTTTATCAAAAATATTTTTTGTATAACTCTTTAAATGCTAAACTGATCAAATATAATAATTAAAGGATATCATTACAAACATTACATTATCTCGAATGACTCCGGCTACATGTTTATATATTAGATGTAGCATATGTATGACGCAATCAAAATAAATAAAAAACACGAACCGAACTTGACTTCGAAGTTGTCTTATAGCTTGGTTAAACAAAATTCACATTGCAGTCCAGGATCCCCTTTGTGGAACATTTTGTAGTCTAAGAGATCGTTTATTTTTTAGTTCGTTTAAGGTTTAAGCAGTCATGTTTTTTTAGTATTTGTTATAACATTTCATACAGCCTAGTGACAGAAAGACGGACAGCGGAGTCTTAGTACCTTTAGTTACAAAAGCCTAAAACAGATTATACTACTTTTAACATAATAAAAATAATCGTTTTATTTCTGTCACAATAGCTACAAACGTTCTTCTAAGATATAATTACAATAGGTTCAAAGCTTATTTTATTAATTATAACCATCGTAAGAGAGTGAAACCTGTACTAAGTTTATCTGTGATATTGCAGTTATGGATTAAATATTGTGAAATAGTACAAAATTAAATCATCTGTGAGTAAGTATTATTTAATTTTTTTATCAGAGTTACATGATAAACAGGAATATTCGATAAGATCGATTATTATTATTTTTTCTTCTGTAAAAACAAGCACGTTGTTAATAATATAATAACTTAATACACTTTATTAATTTACAAGTCTTACAATTATCTCGTTATCGAACTTATAATTGTTTTTTTTAGTTTTATCATAATTCATAATAACGGTAATTGTTATAAATAGACAATCCACAATTCACATAAAAATTGTAATTTTGTCTTTTTTAGAAAATCACTTATTTATTCATCTATATCCTTGTTAAAACGTCATAAACTCTATGTGAGACTTCATTTCCAGCGAATCCAATGTAGCAACATTTATGGCTAGGGTGCACTTTTCCTGGGGTTACTGATAACTGGTATGTCGCTCTCCCAACGTACAAAGTTTCACCAGACACCGTGTGACCTCCAGCGATCGCTCCAGGAGGCACGCTCCCATTTGATGCAGGCACCCATCTTAAATTTTCAGGTCTGGCGCAGAGGACTTCAATATTTTGCACAGGTATCTCCTTACCATCGTACATAACTGAAGCTCTGTTATGTCTAACAGACAGCTTCCCAGGAATTAGCTCACCGGCATGCCATGACCTGATCACCCAAAGTGGACTACCATCCCACCCTTCATGGCCTCCGAGAACAGCTTTGCCGGTTAAACTATGAGCTGTTGTTGCAGTAGTCGGGACCCAATCGAAATCACCAGAATTTTCAACCACCTTAACTTGGTTTTCGATCGACGGTGCATTGGATGACTCTCCGTGGTAGTAATAATTGGTAATATAAGTAGGTTGTGGAGGAGGGTCGCTGGTAGGTGGTGGGTACGGGGCTCCAACCGGTACTGGTATCATTACAGCTCCAGGGACGTAGTAAGGATACGGAGTTGGATGTGGATGACTTGGGTCTGAAGGGGGATAGTGTGGGGGATGTGGTAAAGGTGGAGGTGGTGGTGCCCAATGTGAATGGGCGTAATATGGTGGCGGATTATTACCGGACAAATGGCCTGGGTATTTACTCATTTTGCTCAAAGATATACACTGTACAAAATCACACTTACAATACAATCTGAGTTATCAGAACTGCGCCTCAGGTGTTGTGCCACGGTTTATATCAATTTTCAACTTACAATCTTATCATTAGTTGTCGATAACGATACGAAAAAGAAAAATATGAATCAGTGTTATTTGGAATAACACAATGAATAAATAGTGTAGTGAATTGATGATAATACAAATGACGTCACTTGTTTGCCCTTACTCGCGCCACCATACAATCCGTTATATTTTGTTTATAGTCTTATCAATTCAATAGAAATTGATCATTGAAAGGGGTATGTAGAATGTTAAATGACAAAGTCACATTTTAATATTTCAATTACTTAGCACTTCTGCGAGTTTTTAAACTCAATTATCATAGTCCAATATCGTACCTCTTAATTAAGAAAGAGCTCGACGGCGCCGTGGTTAGCGCGCTCGGTCTGCAATACGGTTGTTAAACAATGGTCAGTCATAGGTGACCAAAAATGTATTATCTCGAACTCCTTCGTGCTTCGGAAGACATGTTAAGCCGTTGGTCACGGCTGCTTCTGTCGTCGTTAATACCCACCAATCCACACTGGGCCCGCGTGGTAAGTCATGGCCCATCCTGTCTATTCTATTCCATTCATAGGGAAAGCCTGAGCTCCACCAGTAAGCTAATAAGCGGGTGATGCATTGAGAATCACAGAATTCATATTTTCACAATACATCATTAGTCTATTAATGTCACTTGCTTGAGACACAGACCTCTGTGAATCACCCAGGGACAATGGACCAATGAAAACAGACCAATCATATGGTATAACAGCGATTTCGCCTGCGTAATCCATTCATATCCAATCCGTTGGATAAAAAGTAGGTACCCTATGTTAACTCAGGCTTAGAATTATCCGTATACTCATTTTTATCAAAATCCGTTCAGTAGTTTTTACGTGAAAGTAATAAACAAACACCATTAGAAGAAGAGAAACAAACACAACCATCCTTACAAACTTTAGAGATTATAATATTATAATAGGGTTGCAAACTACTGATATCAAATTGAAAGATGTTAATACTTATTTTTGATTTATTACAAAATACAAGCTTACTAACTAAACAAAAGATATTAATCAAAATAAATTACTTATTTATGTTAATATTTGTACAAGACTTAATAACTAATACAGTTCGGATATCGTTATGTTTATATGTGAAAAAATATTCATTAATCATTGATAATGGACATCTGAAAACATAATTATGGAATCAATCTATTCAGAGAAAACTATGTTTCTAAACTGAATAATAAAATCGATGTCTTAAGTCTACCTTAAAATTTTAAATTAATTTAAGAAAAGAAGTATTCGGGACGAACATTTAATCTATTTCTCTGGTACAGGTTACAAGCGTAATAAAATGTTTTATTCATAATTCTATGAATTTGTTAAGTTAAATTTCGAAAGTTAAAATTGATTATATTTCATCAATATTGATATGTGTTTATCTTTACTTGTGATAGGTAAGTTTTTTACGCTTCTCACCAAAAAAATGTGAAAATTATGAGAAATAAAACTAGAAAGTTAAATCAATTTCGAAAATCGTTTGCCATTCTGCGTTTTGAGCACCATCATTAGCGTTTCGTTGTCTAAAACTGGCTGCCCATTTATTCATATTGAAATTTCGTGTAGTAAATAATATAGTTTAGCCAAATTTTATATGGCTACGGCCAAATTATCATATTGTCAAATCATATTTCAATTTTTTCATATCTATATGAAATAAACCCCTCAAAACGAGTACAAAAATAGCCCTTCTTTACAGTTATCAATATGAGCTCTCTTAACAAGATTTGATGGCTTAAAAGTAGGTACTTGTTAACAATCTAGACCGAACTGAAGCTTTGTTCATCTAATAATTTGATAATATTCTAATACATTCATATTTTCCTAAGGCCATTAGCCACGTTGCCAAAATTTCTTTAAATAAATGTGTTCAGCAAAAATATCTTGGTTTAAAGCAATTTACGCCTTTCGATAATAGTGGTTCACTATTACGTGAGTACTACCGCCCTGAATACACAGCGGTTTCCATCCATGAGTGCAGGCCACACAAACGACTTGATCAGATCCGAGCGTCGCTCACGGGACTCCCCTACTGAGTACCGTACGTGTTTCTCCGGGTTCATCACCACTGGAATCGGAAAACGCATAATTTAGTAACTTTATTAAAACAAGACTAGTGCATAGGCATTAATAAAAAATGAAGGAAACAATTAAGTACATAATCTCAGCCTATTCAACCTTATTTGTAGCTATTATAATAATCACTTATAAAAGAAAGAATATGTATAATGATATAATCTTTAAATTGGCAAGTACAATTTGATTAAATATGTGAATTAAGAGGTGTTTTTTTTATGTTTGTCAAATTGTGCGGATATTTGCCGGTTGCGCACATTACATGACTGGTCGCTTTTCGAATATTAATTTATACCATTTTTTTTTATTAATCAAAGACAGAATTACATAAATCAGCTAGTATATACATATATGTCACAGCCAACTGTTTAAGTTAGCCGTCCAATTCTGTGATTAGCCGTTTGGTAGAATGGCGCCATTCAATAACACTCCTAGTTTTCTAGCCGAATCATTATGGCAATTGGACCGTTCAAAAATGCGACTAATTTCGAAGCCGCCAAAATGTTAATTTAGCATATTTCTTAATTTAGTATATACCGGGCGTGAAGTCAGTGTCGATGCGTAGCGGCGGGGAATGCAGGCTTACGGCCCAGGCGGCACGACAGGCGGCCGCCACCAGCGCGTGTAGAGCCCCGCAACTACCAAGACACGGATACTCGCGCAGTGTACCCAGCACCTGCAGATGCGGGAAGAAACATTCATTAAACATTACACTTCTCAATTAGAAACTCGATTGAGCGTAGAGTCAAAGTTCGTTTAATTAAGGTTTTGTAACGGTTGATAAAGTACATCAATACTTAGCTAACAACAGTAACTAGGTAGCGTAGTAGATAAGCGCTGGGGTCCGTGATCATTGTTACTAAGCAACTTTCGATCAGTCACGCGATGGATGACCAAAAATCGCTATCTCGAGCTGCTCCGTGCTTCGGAAGGCATATTAAGTTTGTCCCAGCTACATTCGTTAATACTATCCGATACTTGCAGTCATTAATACTATCCGATCCGCTTTACTGTCTTAACTTAAATATGTTACTGTTTGTTTAACCGGTTCCAGCGGAAGATCAGCATTGATTACAACACAAGCATATGCTGAGCTGGAACTATTTTGGGGCAAAAAAAAATCTATCTTAATATGACTATATTTTATTAAGTTTTGTTGTCCCAAATAAGTGGATTTCATTGTTATTACTAAATAAATGTTTACCTGGCTGATGACAGTCCGCTCGGCTTCCCCTAAAGGGAAGCTGTGCGCTGTATCGTGCAATACACGGACGGCAGCCGACAGCAGCCGCGTGATATTGGGATCGTTCGAGCTGGACTCGTCGCCAGCGCCCAGCAGCGCCTTCACCTCGCTCAGTCGACGGTCGCGCAGACTGATCGCGGCGCGGAACGACAGCTATGAATGAATGGCATTGAATACTTTTTATTTTCTTCAAAACGGTTTACTACATTGCATTTAGTAATCCCATCAAAAACAAAACGCGTACATAAATACTCAAGTCTCACAACGCAATTCTATTGCCGTAAAAAGTCATGAAATTAATGTAAATCAAGTCGATTAATTCAGTACCTATCTTCCTGTGAGAGCAGCTATCCAACCTTGATATAGACTTAGGAATACTTAACAAACGCACACACCCATTAATCACCTAAGTACATTTAAACCTATAAAGTACAGAACCAATAACTTTAGATAGATTTTTTGTAACATTATTTTACCATTTTGCCTTATAGCCTCGCTAAATTTTTTGAGTTGCATGAATTAGGTACTATTATATTTTAGAAAGTACGCAAAATAAAAATATATTGTTCCAGTTTTATATAGTTCGGGGTAAAAAAATGCATTTGACACCTGTAGAGCGTATCTCAGTTATCTATAGATAACTGACTTTCGCCTGACACGGCAGAGTACCTCCATTCTACCCACCTAATAATAAGTGGTAGTGGAGTTCAGACTCTGAAATACCTGATACGGCAATTTGAGTTATAGTTTGGCTTTTCAAGCATTAATCTGTGCTATTTCATAAGCAAAAATCTCGGTTAAATCAATCATTATGTTTCGTTATTAAGTTTACTTTATGCTCGAGTTTATTGATTCACAAATCTATATAAAACACAACTGCTGTTCGATTGTCTCGCTAAAACGTGAAAACGATTGGATCGATTTAGCTGATTTTAGTTTTGATATGTCTGTCGTAGTGCAGGGAAAGTTTAAACGGTACAAAGTACACCAAGTTATCTTGTTACTAATAAATAGGTTCTGTACCTTCTTAATCAAATCTAAGGATTTGTACCTAATACAGTCAGAACTGTATATAATTTAATATATTTTGAATAAAATACTAACAACGACCACGGAGAAGACGATCTTGTACTTCAAGTGCGGTGTATGTCGTAGCGGCTCCAGCGCCGCCAAAGCCGGCAACGCCTCGTCTGCGGCACGCGCCCACACCGCTGCATACTGAGACACCAATTTACTTCTGAAACATACCAGCATCATTTCATTATCCAAAAAAACTATTAATTTACGTTTATTTCATCAAATGCAAACTATACTATAAATGAAATTGGAGAAATATAAACTTAGATAGAAATTTTGCCTCGATCCATGTTTTCCCCCTTTATGTCTGTCTGTTTCACGAGTATGGCTGTCCAGGCACAGTACATTCCAAATATAGTAGGTACGACTGAATGTGAAATGATCATCTCGGATTTCATCGAAGAAAGGATTCCTGATCGTTTTAACATGTTACATCAAACATTTGTTTCAGAGAAGATATATTAGTAATCTTTAACGAAATTATGTATGTAATCTTGTACTAAATATATGGGCAATATCTCCATAATATTTGAAACGGAATTACAGTGTATTTATTTAAAAATATCTGTATTAAGTTGTTAAGCTACTTGACAATGGACATCAGTTAAATTGTAACTAATTTTACCTATCTGGCAGTTGTGGAGAATCGTCACTGTCTGAGTGATAGCCGTCACTGGCTGAATCTGTTTGTGAACGAGGAGTGCCTTCTGTCACACCTTCTCTATCGCCCTCAGTCATCTGTGATAGTACTGCTGTACAGCCTCGGGAATAACTCATCAGAACTCCAGCTACTGGCCTGAAATTCCAACATCATATCATCAGTAGAAATATGAGATTAAAAAAGCTTTGGAATTAACAAATCACACAGAATGTTTAGTCAAATTTAATTTGTCATTATGAAACCCCAATCCCACAGATATAATTCTTACTCTTAGTTATAAGAAATTACACAATGTGACTTTCATTTAAGGTAACGGAGAAATACCGTGAGAGTCTTTGTATGTATTTAATCAACGATTTAATTGTCGGTTTGTGTAAGTGTCTTTATAATTGATGATTCTTAACGGAGATTGTAATAATTATTGTCGGAATATTCTTATGAATTAACAACATCAACACGCTTGTAATTTCTATGTTTTACACCAGTACCATGACCATTCATTTTACCTTTCACTAAATTGGTAACTTCATACTAAGGATCTGACGATTCCGGATGATAAAATTTATAAAAGTAGCATTCAGAGCTTAATTCAGCAGCCTGTATTGTCCCATCTGTGCATGTTTGTTAAGAAGTCTTTGTACGAGTATATATAGAAATTCAAAGACCTCTTAAAAAATATCTATAGTTACGAGAACTGAAATTCTGGTGCTATACAAACACGAAAAACTTTTTGGATGGTTATATTAAACTCATATTCAATGTTTACGATAATTATTAATGTAAACATAAATTATTAACCTGCTTATACTTAAGTTCTAAAATACAGATCGATATCGCTGAATGTCATATTGAAACCACAAACCCAGAGATACATATATATTCTGTTATCGTCGACTTTTTTTGTGTCGGCACTTTCTTTATTTTTTAAAATACGTTCATGAATAAATTATATCTATATAAAAGATATCATATCCTATTAATATTATAAAGGCGAAAGTTTGTAAGTATGGATGTATGGATGTTTGTTACTCTTTCACGAAAAAACTACTGGACGGATTTGGATAAAACTTTACAGCAATATAGGTTATACATCAGAATAACACATAGGGTACTTTTTACTGGGAAAACTTCTCACTCCCACGGGATACCGACTTCCACGCGGACGAAGTCGCGGGCGTCCACTAGTGTGGAAATATTTATGTACTCAAATAACCCGTGGTAGAGAAGCTCAAATGCTAGCTTCTAGGTATGGCATCCCTAAAGTTACATATTATTCAATATGGAGATAATAGATAAAATTAATTTTCCTTGGCTACTTTGTTTTTTTTTTATTTCCATAACACAAAGGCTTTAGCTACGTAGGATATGAGTAAAGTGTATAATGTTACCTAATATTTGTATATTTTATTTATTTACACGTTTCAAAAGACGTTACGTTAAGCTCTTCATATCTCCTTGTTATGTTTCTATGTTATACAAACAATAATCATTACGTGTTAGCGTCTTGAGTAACTTTGTCTAAATGTTTCCTTCGACTGGAGAAAGTGAAGATTTTCCTTAGCAATTTGCTTTTACTATACGCTAATAAAACGGTGATAAAGTCTACAGTCAACTCATGTCGAAATATTGGAAATTGATATCTGATACTTTTGAATTAAAGATGCAAATAGCACTATTAACGTTATGGTAGTATGCAAGAAACAATGGGTGAACGATTTTATTTATTGCTCTATAGTACATTGTTCCAATCGATAATATATGGAAAATAATTATAAAGGCGAAAGTCTTTGTACTACAATACATGAGACCGAACGACTGTGTGAATACAAATATTTTCTTTTACATAAATGTGAGTTTGTTAAAATTAAGATTTGATAAAATAAATCGATGAAAATATCAAAAATCTTGCTTTAATCCTAAATAAATTGTCGGCACCATACAAAAACCTATTTTTTTAAATTATATACAATATTTCGCATCTTCACCCAAGTTTAAACGAAGTAAGTAATGGCGATAATAATGTCTAATTGACTACAGCAGACGAAACTCAAGGTGTTCAATGCTAAACACCTTGATCGCGTAGGGTAAATAAATTAATGTAAAGTAAAAAGTAGATTAGAGTTATTTTTTCATCTAATATAGTAGAAGATTAGAAGATATTCTTAAAACAATTAAGTTTCCGGAGAAATAAATTATTGAATCTGTCTCGATCTCGAGAAAAGCGAAATGACGTCTAAACACAAAATTTCCAATCAAATATCCTCTCAAAGCTGAAAGGCTCTTACGCCACGATTTCAATCAAAGATGCAAAGAAGTCTTAAGTTGCTGTTAATAATTTAATATTCTTACATAAGACTTCACCGTTTGACAAGTTTTGGGACCTGTCATCGTAAAACCTGATCATTGATCAGTCGAGTATATTTGAAAGGCACTTTCACCGTCAAAACTTATGCGATGCCATGTAATATTGAATGACGGTAATATTTGTCTGGAAGTTAGTAACCGGTATATTGCAACAACACAATATCTTTCAATAACTTATTTTTATATTAGTGCTCCGGAAGTAACTCTGACTAAGAATCATCACTACGTATATCCATTTAATAAATATAAATAGTAAATTTTAGCCTCACTAAAACCTGAGGTTAATTCGTGGTGCGTTTTCTTTTCGGAGAGGGTGTGAACTGAATAAAACGTTCATAGGTTCATTAAAATTATCTGTTATAACCAGATATGAAGCGCCTTTAAAATATGTATTTGTATTATATTTGATCAATATTGCATTCACAAAGCTACACTGATGAATATTTTTAATGAAAAATGCTTAAAAAATCCACAAGGCCTGGATACCCAGAGGTGGGACTCGAACCCACGACCTTTCGAAATCCGGGCGACTACTCTAAAGTACTGAGCTACCCGAGACCCAAGTGGACTGACGAATTTTAGTTGTACTTGTTATTTTTCCGCTATTAGTGAGCGTATTTTCATGAATGTTCATGTTATCCACCTAAACAGCCGAATGAAATATTTTTACTAATATTTTAAGATTTCGATAAAGATGAAAATTATATTATATTTACATAATTATAACGACTCATGTCGATTAGGCTTCGGCCCACGGCAACGAATAGTCCTTACAGGTGTATAACTATAAGATTTGTTATTGAGTACACTTTGTTGTTCGTTAGCAAAATGCAAAATACGTGATCTTTAGTTTTCTACAATGATATAAATAAGAAACAAAACAAAACAAAATTACTATAGTACCACCTCGAGCTCATAAGCTATCAAATAATTTCGAAAATCAATCTAGAACTTCCATAGTAACCGGTGAACTTACTTATAAAACTAAAAAAAAAACAAATTAAATTAAAAACATTTATTCAGTCTAGTAGTAGGGTAAGAAGGTAAAGTTTCTAACTTTGTTGGTTTTTTTATAAGGGAATCTTCGAAAATACTGATCCGTTCATGAAAATCCATTCATCTATGAGAAGCTCCATCATACGACAGTAACATAAACTATAATTTTAGCGAGCGAAGTCACGAGAAAACAGCTTTCCGCATACGCAAATTTCGTAGTTGCTTGGAGTTTTGACTTTCGAACGGATGTTCGTTTATCATATAAACTAAAAGCCCCTTGAATTTTCTGTCGGTCATAATGAAAGAAACTAATCATGAGAACAACATGACAATAAAAAACATTAATCTTCAAATTTAATTGCCTTTCACTTCCTTCACCTCTATTAATCACAGCCTTGCTATTAACGCTTTTAAAATGTTACGTGTTACCAAGTTTAATATAACATTTGAAATTTAATTATAATCTTATATCTTTGATTGAAGCTAAACCGAAATATCATCTAGGTAAATTTATATATCAAATAGTAATTCTTATGATTCCTTGAGTAGTGCTTTAAGTATGAGTGCTTTTTAACAGACTTCAAAATTATATATTTTTCCGCAAATTAGTCGAAAAATAAACAACACATTGATCTCGAAAATTCAAGAACCATTACGAAGCAAAAAACGGAATTTTAATTATTCATAACGTTGAGTGTTATAATATTATGTGAAAAGCATTTCCCTTTCCTCTACAGATGTTATCTACTATCCTTCGAGCGTTAGGAAATAATTATTAAAATGTAATTACGTATGCGCATGAGTCATAACAATGTTTAATGTTACAGTAATTTCACGGTTCGCACACTTATTTATATTGTTTTGTTTTATTTGAACGTTATTTGTGAACATCTTCATCAAGAAAATCTCCAGATTAAAACGTCCAAGAGCGTGAAATTGGTACATTTTGCTGTTTAAGTGAAGCTGTATTCACTAATCTTACCTTGAAATACATAGAATAATAAAAGTCATCAATTACGGGAACAAAAATTGTATAAGTGATGGAGTTAATAAATTTAAAAAACTAAATTTACGCCATCATAAAATCTTTAAATTAAAAATGACAGATTAGCCTAGAATAGTGTTACTAAAAAATATATCATCGTCATCACTTTCTTACCGCGTGTCATTCAAATCCAAAGCAGGATCACTCCTCTTAATTTGTCCAACGCAAGCCAGAACAGCTTTGTCACTCTCCACCCTCGCCGCCAGAGAAGCCACCAACGTGGGTAGCTGTCTTAAAGCTGGTTTGTCCACGATCGTCAATAGAGATTTGTTGTCTATTAACCTTCGCTCTACATCTGCATGAGAGAGCGCGAGTAAGCGTTGGTGAGATGACGAGGCAGGATCCTGGTTCAATGTCACTGACGACTGAAAAAAATAAGTGAAATGATTAATTCTCACCAATTCCTATATAATATTTAATTGGTTGATTTTATTTCTTTCTAATGTGTCTAACCAGTTCATCTAATTTGTGTAGTGCTTGTTTGTAGACATCCACGTGTCGCTGTAGTTCATTCTTCATGGCCACATGAAGGGATATCAACGCTCCTGATGCGTCTGCAGTCAGACCATGAGTACCCAATCCTGTAGATAAAATGAGGTCTGATTAATAAAGAGGTTATTCTTATCATTCGTAATTTTTAAGGGACTATGTAATATGTTCCATATGTAACTATACTATCACTGCGAGCTAAAGAATCTAATGTTACTCGCTGCGAAAACTAAAGTAGCGCTTGTGTAACTTTTTTGATAGAATTTCAACAACTTGCATTTTGCAATTATATTATCTACCTGGAGTCTAAAATTATTATATCTGTCACCATTTATGTGTCAGAAGACATTCGTTGAGATTCTATTGAGATGTGATTATTACGTAAAGGTTAGCATGGTTGGCCTGCTGCACGAGCAACAAGACAAACTTGTAAAAGTCACTTTTTACGGGTCAATAGTGAGATATTGTATGGAGGTATCCCAGAAAAGTGACATTTGCTTGTAGACTACACGTCCGCGAGTTCTTGTTTTCTTCTTTTTTTCTTAATTGATGACTTATATGCGCATTTCTCACAATTCTGCCAATGTTAAGTAAATAAATTAATTATTACATGTAAAATGAAAATGAAATGAATGAAAGATCGACCGCGAGTTCATTTTTCTTTTTCAATTAATGGCTTATCTGCGCATTTCTCACAATTCTGCCAATGTCAAGTAAATTAATTAATTTTTACATGTAAAATGAAGATGAAATGATTGCTATGGGTGCCGGTAGCCTCCAAAAAGTCTATGACACTCTTGACTTTTAAAGCTTTTATATTTTTCTGTTTATAGATCAGTAATGGTCATAAAGAGGCGAAAACATGTTTAGGGCTAGATTAATGGTACGTATGATATGACACACTAATAAAAATGAGTCGGACTTGCACGCTAAGGTTGGCGACTAAATATTAAATTTAAAACATTAATAACTTCTTATGGTTTTCCTATTATATACATTTTTTATTTGGAAATTTAGCGATGAGGTTTTTTAAAGTGGCTTTAGTTTATTAAATCAACGATAAGAATTTCTCATGTATTTGAATCATAATAAAACTAAACTATATATCTGGTATCTCTAAGTCATTTAGTATCTCAAAATTATTCTTATTTAATAGGGATAAATTGTTAAATAGGGATTACAAGAAGATCAGCCCGGTATTTTATTATTAATACAAATTAATTTGGCTTACGTAAATACACATGGTTCTGATACGATACCATGATATTAAGTGCCTTTATTGAATAACAGTCTGTGATTATGCTACTGAATTATTGATATTACTTAATTTGATTAATCTGCAAAGCTCTCAAGGTGATAAATGAGTAACCGCAAGTATTTCTATACTTTATAAATGTTTTTTGCTAAGCTCAGTTTTCATTTAAATTAAAATATAAATTACATTCTGCACATAGATAAATTTTTTGTACGAAAGTTTTTGTCACTTATTTTATCATTGCCTAGTCTATCTTTTCCACAGAATAATATTGTTGTTATAGACAGCCTAGTTGTAAATAATTACATCATCAACTGAGCGTTATTTTTCTGAAGTAATAAAAAAAACTTATATCAGCAGCCAGAGATTTAAATCAATCCGTTTACCATAACCTTTACTACTATCGCAGACGATAGCAGCACTCATATCCGCACCGGCTTAATTATATCCAACATCCATAAAGGAAACCACTAGAATAACACAAGCATAATCATCATCTTTATATCTTTTTGGTTAAAGTTCAAAATCAAATGTGAGTAATTAGTAATTTGTGCTAAAGGATACGAAACATTATCCGTGCTTCCACGTTTACAGAGCAACTAATGTTTCACGGATTATCAATATTATGAACGCTTATGGCATTTTGAGCAACCTCAATATGACAACCTTGATGTGTTGGGAAATGATGGCCCTGATAAAAGACAAAGAACAACAAATTCCAATGCTAACGATTCGCTGTTGGGGTTTTATAAATGACCAGAAAAATATCATAAAACGTTTATTTTTAACTCATAACGATAAATTTATATATAAAACATTTTTCTTTTGTTTTTTCCTATTAAATTACTCCTCGTAAATAAGGTGAGAACAGGATGGTGCTTATTTTATAACAGTAATGATAAAATCGGAGGGATTGGTACGCGTATTACATATTTCTTAATAAACTTCAGTGTTATTCTGTAAAAACTACTTAAAAAGTTTATATTTCATTTTATTCAAGCTCTATGCTGTCACGGCGCTGTGCTTGACGTAGAGTTATTATTATTTTCTGATTTTAAATCAAGACAATAATACAACTCAAAAGTCAAAATATTTAAAAAATATTATGTCTTAAAACGTTTTCAAAGCTGCCGTCCAAATGTTTGGTGTGAATAAAATAATGTTTCGTAGAAAATATGTTTTTAAATTTTATTTTCCTGTATCGGAAGGGCTTTTTCTTTGATCATGTGAATTAATCGTTTCTAATCCCTCAAAATATGTGAAAGTGAAGTAAGAATACGATTTTTTACAGAATTTTTTAAGAAAGCTATATATTAGCTATAAATTTGAAAGCCTGTAACAACATACTATTTGGTGAAACTGTGTTCTGCCCTATTGGGATAACAGCTCACTTGAAATATACCTACATGAATTTAATAATGACTTATTAAGAGCTGTAACGGCCACATATATGGCCATCGATACAGCTCTAATTAGCGTTGATTTCCTTCATCACCATTATTTGAGACAGAATTTTTTATTTTTAATAACAACTTAATTTTATATTAATTCTTTTAATACTACTGTTTGTAACTTGTAACAGAAATAGTGAAAAAAAGTACGAAAATGTCGAACACCTTTCACAAACACATTTTTATTCATATGGAACCGTAGGGTTGTTCCCAGAGAAGAGATAATAGAACTCTTACCTTGCACTGCGGCGTCCAGTTGTCTTCTTCTCGCATCAATAGCATCCCTTGCGTCTGGCATGTAGATGGCGAGGGCTGTAGCCAGTCTGGCTGTGCGCGCACGCAAGCCAGACCCTTGGTCACTGCCAAGCAGACCGACCAGACGCCATGCCACAGCCTCACATTGCACCTCAGGGCGAGGAGAGATCTCCAACGTTATTAATCTATCGACAAACACGAATTTATTGGGACTTTTCTAAATAGTGTTAATTATTTTCTTTGAATTAATTGGTGATACTTAATTGGGATTGTTATTACTTGTAGGTTATATATTTATGGAATTTTTGGTATCGTAAAATTCTGATAACAAAACTAGCTGACTCGACAAACATTTTTTCTGCCTAAAGAAAAAAATATCTATCGTCATATCAATAATTACCTGTAGCTTTTGTGATCATATTTCTTTCACCTACTAACTCTATTTAAACACTCAATAACCTTGTTATCGTTAATACAATCGATATTCTTCGTAACTAATCACACTCAGTAATAACACTGAAAGTAGCTGTTAATGAAACAGTAAAGTGTAATCGAAACATCATTCAATAACTGACGTCCCATTTTCAATACATAACGCTGTGTTCACACGATCTAAAGAATATAGCGACGAATTTACAACTCCCATGATATCGATAACTGCCATTGGCGTTCTACGCCAATAAATAAACACCACTGGTATTTAGGGCACTGGCCCTAGAAATAAATAGACAGCTACCTAATATTCATCTGTATATATTATAAAACAAAATCTCTTCTCACTGTATGTACACTGAGATCTGTTAAACTACACAACGATAGTTCCCGCCTTATAGGTAAGCTAACAAGAGCTTCAAAAACTTTTCCATATTTTACCATAGATCAAATATTAAATTACGTAGACCGTACTCGATAGTTTGCATAACAGATTTATATAAACCTCCTTATCTTTGAACGATAACAGCACATACAAAATGGCAAACTAATATTAATGACATAGTTTGTTTATTTTCGTGAATTAGCATATTTATCTCAGCACGCCTACTTTTTGTGACCGCTTTATCGTTGATTTTCTGGTCCGTGTGAACACACTCTAATCGTTATCAGTGATCACAAGCTCATAAGAAGCCAACAAGAGCAACAGTCACTTTAACAGTTAAACCCATCTTATTGTTCCCACACTACAATTTCTATTTAAGCCAAATAGAACAGTTTTTTCAGCATCTCAGCGTAAAAGAATTGTTTTTAGCTTTCTTTAGTTAATGCGATAAGAGTAAATTATTACTAAGAAAGATATTCTTTATTCATAATATACGACCATAATAATATACCAATGCATTTTTATTCAAATATCACTCAATTTAATTTGCAGTAATTATATTTTAATAACTATAATTTCCTCGAGGGACTTCGAGGAGAAACAGGTAAAACAAATAAAAAGCTTAGATAATTTTGATTACTTGGTTTACTCGTACTTTTCATAATACCGGTCTATTAAATTCATCTAAATCAGTTTCACATCAATATTATTAATTTATAACATTACCTATATATATATATATATATATATATTTGGCATGCACTTGATGACAGTGCTCACTTTTCACAAGGATTTTAACAATGAAGAAAGTCATATAACTTGTTTATTAGAAACTGTTATACGACAAATGCTGTCAGATGAGTTAGTTAAGAATCTGTGTGATTGTTTAATCTTGCTAATTGCTAAATCTAATTTACATTGTTCTCTTCACTTAAACACTGGAAACTGATAAAATGCATTTCCTTCGTCGTATTATCTTGTATTACGTAACAAATGTACTTCCTGCTTGTTTTGATATTAATAAGTTTACATTGACTTATTTATTAAGTTATAATCTTAGAGTAAATGCGGAAATTTATAAATGAAAAAATCAAATATTTCCTATAATGTTATAAAGAAGAAAGAATTGATTGTTTGTTTGTTTGCATTGAATAAGCTCTGAACTACTGGAACAATTTAGAATAATTAAAAAATCTTTCACCTATGGGAAGCTACGTGTACAGGTGATATAGGCAATAATTTCGAGGGTGAAGTCGTGGGAATACAGCTACTGTATGAAAGATAGCAATTCAAAGTTTTTATATTGAGTATATGAAATATGTTTCTTTTTATAATTTCATTATTATAGTTTTAAAATTTTTCAAAAACAAAATGATCGAATATAACCACTCCCCTTCTTCCTATATCTCCAAAAGTACTGAATCGTTTTTTTATTAATAAATAATTTTAAAAAATATATAACGTGACTGCCAAAAATTTGAGCTAATAATAAAGAAACCAGTTGTATTGTAGCTTTATTAAAAAAAAACTAATTGCAATTGGAGGACTGTTCTGTGGAATATTTATAACGTATTCTAAGAGGGTTCGTGACTACCATGGGAATTTCGCTAAACCTAACCATAATAAAACTAGTTTCTTTTATTTTAAATTCGATTTTAACCTCTTAATTATTTTTATTTTATTCCTTTTAGTGAGCAGTTAAGTGTACTAATCGATTGCTTTCATTAGAAAAAAAAAGAACTTCATATTTTTAATGACGTCATACCTATACATTCATATCCGATAAATATTAAAAAGTTACGTCGGAATTAAATTAGCCACATACACACATACGTTAACCCCAAACACCCCATTTTTGGGCAGTCGTGTGATAAAAATATAAGTTAATATTTTTTCTATATATTACAGGAAAATCTATAAAAAAATATATATACAATACTAGCTATTTTCCCGCGACTTCACCCGCGTAAATATTATAGGTGAGAGAATTTTTAAAATCGTACAAGTAGTTTCAGAGAGTATTCAATGTAAACAAACAGTCATTTTTTTTCTATTTATAATACGGAACCTTCGATGCCAATTCCGACTCGTTCTTGTCGGAGTTTTTTAATAAACCTTATCTTAATATTTTTTTAAAGAGTCTCCAACTTCAATTTGATCTTGGTAGCGTAGTTGTTATATTGTGACGTCTTTACACTGTTACTGTCACTCACAATTACTGTCTAAAGAAGCCTTTACGCGTGTCGTATCATATTGCATGGATATTTAATACTGTATAAAAAAGCGTAACGAAACGGATGAAAACATTAAAAATATGCATGAAATTGCTTTAGCTTATGCTGAGTTGCAAAAAAAAGCGTTGCTAATCAAATTCGCTGACTTATTACTTATTATTGCTATGTATTCCGTGACAATAATATTCTTAAGAGCAAATGTTAAAAGAACAAATAAATAATAATACGAAAATTACTCTCAATCAGTATCTTTATTTACTGAAATCGATTAGTCATTTTCAACTTAAATTCTCTGTATAATTTAAAAAACCAGTCATTGCCAACTTTACCTATTAGAAATCATAATATTTCGACTTTTATAACATATAACAAAAAAAAACATAAAGATGACAATACAACTACCCGGACCGTATTTACACTTCTCTCCGGCGTGTTCTTCTAACAAATTCATACATATTATATTCTTTTGATGTTTATCTGATATACCGAGACAGTAACGATCATGCTGGACTGTCGCCGAACAAGGGCAATTATCACGATCGATCACGTGCTACCGTGATGGCCTGTGATTGTCCATTATGGCCTATTGTAGACAGGACCATGACCAGGAGGGTCCAGTGGAAATGGGTGTAAACGACTACAGATACAATTATGTTTTTTATAATATTGATTACACGCTTATATTAACACCATTATTCGAATCAAAAGTCCTTTTAATTGTCACGGGCTATAAATAAGTAATAAACAACATTTCCAATATAATAAAGCTTACAGCAATAAATAGTGAAATTTCAAGTTAATGTCAATTATCGTACAATTGGCGCCCATATACATTTTAATAGCGGCTCGAAAGAACCTTGAAAATGTCTCTTTTTTACGATAATGTCGCACCGGAGTTTATGGTTTTAACTCAATTAACAACGTTTAGCGTTTAAAGTTATAGCTTCACGCTTATTAAGTAATAACTGTAATCATAAAATAAAAAAGCTCCCGTCCGTACAACGTTAATACGTCGATCGTTTGACTCTAATCTTTACACAACATTTCATTTTTTTGCTTTAAAGTAAGGAGGTATATTGACAAGTTCCCATGGTAACAGCATAACGGGTGGCAGAATTAAAAAAGTTTATAATCGAAAAGAAGAGTTTAATGACCGCCACGTACTTACTTTCTGGGATGATTAAAAAAACATATTAAAATATCCAAAGATATTTATTTATAGTACCGATTTGAATATAAAAATATTAACTTTCTTTTTTAAAAGTTTCAGCTATTGAGAATTTTTACGGCAATGGAGAGCCTGTCGCACCTGCATGTTTTCCACGTGACAAATATGAAACAATATTTTTTTAAAGTTCATGTCATCCCATGCAAGATTTGTACTGTTTTTATATAAGATGTTTGTTAATAAAAATGCGTTAACGAATTATTTAATGAAAACAATTTAGATATTGATAGTATAAAAAAAACTTTGTATTCACTTATAAATTAAATTAAATCTGTGAATTACAATAGTTAATTAATTAATTTTTAATAATAAGTAATGGAAAACTTGGGAAATGTTACAATAACCTTCTTTCTTTAAAATTAATAGAGTGATCATTAATTACTATAGTGACTGGTGTTTTTTGAAAAACTCAGGTACAATTATATTGTACTTCAATTATTATACTTAGAACTAGACAAATTTTTGAATGATTATATAAGCCCACAAAAAAGCAATTTAAACTGTTCTACGGAAACAGTGTTTACTTTACTTATGTTTATGTAATAAATCCAGAAGTGTTGTACTTGCAGCATTAACCTGATGATATCATCACGTTTTTAACCCGCAACTGCCACAGACTTTGTGCCGCCCGACCGGTTGTGGCACTTTCTCCCGCGCCGGCCGGTTGTGGCATATCTCAACCCCTCCCACGATTTCGGATATAAGAGACGGTCCACTCGACCAATCCATCTTTTGAATTTTTTGTAAATAGTTACATCGTTTTAACAACTTTTATATATGACTATACTAAGTTGTGCCACGGATTTGTTAGGTTATTAATTTTTCATTAATTTTAATAATTTTTAACCGACTATAAAATCAAGGGGAATATTCTATGTCTAATGATTATGTATATTTGCCGATTTCTCAGCGAATGGTAGATTGATTTTATTTTTTTATCCTTAAGCTGGGTCTGAGGTGATCCCATACAAAATATCGAAATCGGATTAGCAATTACGTTTTTATTACAAAACTAGATGACCCGGTGTATTTTGTATCATCTCTTACCGTTCTACCAAACGTTCTACCAAATAACAAGAATATATGACATATCTATATCATCGAAGAAAACAAAAGATCACGTGTTTTCATTTTTGTTAACCTCGCACTATATATATCGCCAAAATAATAAGATATTTAAACTTGAAAAAAAAAATCTCACATAAATGTGTGAAAATAATACTCATCTTAAAGGGAATTATAGATATGAAAATTTTTGAAATATATTTTTTTTATAACATAACACTTTGTTTGTTTACATAAGAGAACAACAGAATTGGCACCATAAAAATATTATGCGTACCTATTACGCAATATCAATTAATATTATTATTAGATTCAACATGAGATCATTAAAGGTGGCTGTTATTAAATTACCATTTAGAGCAAATTCAATATAATAAAAATAACATAACTGAATCTAATTACGTTACGTAAAATACTTATTAAAACGAATAACGGGAAACGGAAACGCTGCCATGAAGTGTGTGGATCTAGCATCAACATAACATAAGCTGGTATGTAAGAAATTGTTACGAAACCATGTTACGTTCGTGACCTAATTATACTAATGATGTGAAGTCATACTTATGTATTTCTAATCTAAAATTTCATATTTAGAATCACGTGGGGCAAACGAACAAAAATCCGATGTCAAACAAAAAGTATGTAACTTTCTGTTTTGTTATTTATTACTATGTAATGAGCAAATTATACTAAACTGGGTAATTTACAAATGTTTAATCTTTAAAATTTTATATCAATCTATTTTACATAAAAGTATGAAAAACAAAAAAGTTGTGTCATCGTTTACAGTACAAACAATTACACAACTTTTTTATTCGGAACCATAATAATCATTTGTTAATCTGTGCAATATACGCAACATCATTAAATATAAATGTGTAATATCATATTCAATGAATGTAACTGATATAAAAACTCCAGCATGCGAGTGAAATTTTCGAGCCGTAAACGCATTTTTATCAACATTAAAGGATTGCTTACAATTTTTTTTAATAGAATATATTATTTGGTTTCATTCTACGACGATTGCTTATCATATATTAAAGGCAAACAGCCTTTGCTGTTGAGGGATTTAAATAGAAAGAACAGACCAGCACAGTGCGGATTGGTGGGTATTAAGATGGTCGCTCATTCATCTATTACTAAATAACTTCTTACTAAGTTGAGCTGTTTATATTGATAACGTGCAAAACGAAAGTATAACGGACATCAAAATCTCCAACCGACACCAAAACAAACTTTGTGAACTTATTATACAGCAGAATATACAAAAATAATCATTACTTTTTATGTTTGCAGCCATATTAAAATTAACACCTCCTACAATCTATACTAATATTACAAATAGGTAAAGTTTGTAACTTTGTTTGTTTGTGGGGGGTAATCTTCAAAAGTACGAATCGTAGCTATAATTTTCACCGGTAAATGTAGTGCAAATACACTATGTTGTTGTGGGTTAAGAACGTATTAAATCTTTTTATTGTTACTGTAGGATATACCTGTAACATTATTATGACTCACCTTCGTGTGGATCGGAACACATTGTACAGAGAACTTTGACCTGCCTCTCTATCAGAGCTGTCAAAAGAGGTTATATAATCCATGATCAATTTACTTAATGGTTATAAAAGCAATGCAAATATTGTCGAAAGCAGAAGTAGTCTTTGTTTAATTGGAAATAAGGATAGATATTCAATGTTTCTTTGAAAATGATAACGATACTAGAAGTACATAGAATATTAATAAAATACAATATCGTATGTGTAAAAAGATAGAGTTAATTTTGTTAAAAATCGTCATGTTTTTCGCGATCGACATCGGTCGATCATTGAGATCTTAACCATAATTGATTAAAACAATATTTTCTTAAATTAATAAAACGCGTGTCTACATTTTAAAAACAAAATCGTCAACATAAAAACTGTAAAATACTTAACACGTACTTTCGAAGGAGAGTTGTTTATTGACTTTCGATGGGTCGCCAGCGTCGCTTACCCGCATACTGGCACACACCCGCTCATAAATCTCGAAAACCCCATAAAATGACCGCACTCGCCCAACTCGACTCAAAACACGTACATCACGCGAGAAAGCCAACTAACCGGTCAACGCTTTCTTCCATTAACACATGATATTAAACCATATGACGGACGACAGATTACAAATTTACTATAATAAAATGTGTTTTGACTTAAAGTCAAATGAAAACGGTAGTTTCTTACTCTATGGTCAAATACTGATAATCTCTACTTTATATCAATAATGTCGACAAAATCAAAAGGAGATAGTATGGAGAAATATCCACCTGTGTACTTTTAACTCCTCATAAACAACGCGACGCATTTAGATTCAAATTTTTACTATAGATAAGTATATGAAGTAATTTCATGAAAAGATTAATAACAAAAATAAAAAGCAGATTATGACCGCAAGCGATATTATAAAAATTAAAAATCTTCTATAATTCGCAAAAAGTTTTTCTTTCACTCCGAGGTCAACGTGAGAGTACCGTTTTACGTTCAAAACGATTAAAAAAAGCTTAATCTCGTTTAATGAAATGCAATTCTAATGCTTTAATCGTAAGTAATAAAATACATTTTACTGATTCGAGACATTCGCTCAATACAGTGTGAACGTTTTTACATCATTAGACATTTCTTATTGAAATGTGAATGTCGGTAATCTGATGTTATTCAATCGATTAGCAGGAAGTTGCACCTCATAAATCATGTTTTTGCTAAGATCAATCTCTTTATTACAAGTAATCGAGTTTCTAAAGAATAAATGAGTGAACCCACTACAACGAAGTATTAATAGTTTTTGTTATTGCAAATTTTAAGACATTTAAAAATAAATTATTTTTATATGATATATAAAATGGTGCCTAATAATTGGTACTTTTTACATATAAAAACTTTCAAAATCGAATTCCCGTCTCCATGAGACTTTAGTCGATTATCGATTGCGAAATGTACAAAACGACCTCTTCCACGTTGAGTACTAGGAATAATCTTATTTTACATCGAAATATCGAGAATTGTAATCAATAAGTTTATATAAATTTAGCGTAATATAATCTCTTATCATTATAAACATATCTGGTTCTTGTAGTTTCATATTTATACATATAAATACTCGAGTCGAAATAGTAAATGCAATCAAAATAAATGTGCACCGAAAATGTGATTTTGTGACTCAAGTCACTCGAGCCAATTATCTACGTCACTCGAGTCATACTCGAGGTTTCAAGTGACTCGAGTAAAAAAAATCAAACATGCTACTTGAGTGAGCATTCTCTTAATAATATTAAATAAATATATACATAATATAAATAAAATAGTTTTGACATATTATTTATTTAAGTAATCAAGAAAATAAAAAATAAGCGAATAGATTAATAAATTAGAGTAGCGAAGTGACATCTAGTTGCAAGAGAAGAATCAACTCGATACGCCGAATGGACTCGATAACTTGAGTGCATAGAGACTCGCGTAATAATGTTTTCACTCGAGTACGATTCTGAAAAATTCACTCGAGTGTCTAAAGTAAAACCAGGACTAGAGTCATTACAGTCACATTATTGGCTGGACGGGACTTGGTCTTCGAGCTTCGAGGTCTCGTGCTTCGCCTCCATATAGAGGGACATCGTTAGATTTTAATCGGTATGCCCCTGCATTTTGGGTGGGTTATTTTACACAGTCTACATTCTGGGTTAATTCGCAAGGGTGAGTCCTACCCGCCGACCCCGCGCCAGGAGAAAGTGGGTATGAATAACGCATTTCCTAACTTCAAAAAAAAGATGGAGATTAGTGTGATGTTCTTTTAAATATACCTTTACAATATATCATTTACTTTCATTTTTACTTATCAATTAAAAACAACATGTCTGGTCTGATTCTTCAAAATAATGTGGAATAAGTTCTTATTTTTCCCTACGCAGTTATTTTTACAACTTCTACGCTATAAATAAAAGTTGTTATATATAACTAAGAAAAATCTAGAACAGACTTTGCCGTATCGGGTGGTAGGTCAACTAATGCAACACGATGTCTCTGTTACATTATAAAGGTATATACTGAATGGTGACATTAATTTATAAATCAATTCAATTTTTTTTATAACTCATGTTTTTTTCGCAATATATACTGAATAAGTACCGTCTATCATGAAAATTACTTTATAACTTTCTCCGATTTCTAACGAACTTAAAAAAATAGCAATCCCATATTATTCTCATGTTATTAACGAATAATAATGTTTTATAAGAAATTAAAATTTTCATACTATTCTTCTATATTATTATTACTTAATATATTATTTCTACTATTCTTCTATATTTTATTATTACTTATTTTCTTTCAAGCTGTTTTCGACTTGGGCGTTCTCTGGGCGGTTGTCCTGCAATCTCCAAGCATTTCATTTTTTTACCATCTATACTTTTACTGATGTAAAAGAACTAGAAATGATAATCAAACGTCCTAATCAAAAGATTAGGATGTTTGAAAAATGACCAGTGAATTTTTCAAAAGACCTATCAGAATATAAATTACTCGTAATGAAAAATGCCTAAAAAATTCACCTTGCCCCTTAAAAACCCACCATTTTTATGAAAAATGCATAAAAAATCATCTGAGATGTGATTCGAACCCATAACCTTTCGCAATCCGGTCGACCGACGGCTCTAACCACTGAGCTACCCAGGACTTAACAGGACTTACGAATTTTTCAAGCACTTGTTACTTTTTCACCACTATTTATTTTTATCAATATTCAGGCAAAGCACCCAAACAAGCGATTTTTCAAATATTTTAACTTTCGATAAAGATGACAATTTGAATTCACGATGCTATACTGAAAAATAATTTTAATTCAAAATACTTAAAAAATCCACTTTGTCCCTGGTACTTTGTGATGTAAATACAAAATTGATCAAATATATAATAATAAAAAGAAAATAAGAAATATATATATTTATACCGAAGTGATTTATATTTATAATAAAATCTATATACTATCACGCTATTTCTAAAATATAATGAAACAGTGCGTGAAACCGCGGAACATAACTAGAAATATGCTAACTAGAATAACCGTAGCGAACATCTTCAAGCGTGAAGGTGACGTGCCGAGTCGCAATGAAATATTTATAAACAAATGGTTGCTCATTTATGTTGAAAACGATTAATTAGTATTGCATTCAATAGAAAAGTAGAAAATTGAGCTCTATTCACACAACCGTAAGAGAGTCGAATTATAAATAAATTGCGGAAAACTACACATGCTCGCATTAAGATCTTGCTTGCTCTAAATGCGACGCCGCCACGCCTGCAAAGTTTTCTATTGCTAATATTATCGTTTTCCTACTTGATTTCACGATTCTTGTTCGACGGGCTCTTTTCTTGGACTAAACATTACTAAGTCAAACAAACGGAGAAAGTAAGTTTTTATAACATAAATCACAGTTCAAGTATGTATGTAAGACTATCAACAAATGTTGTAATACAGTCTCATTAGAATTTGAAAATGTAATTATTACATAATTTTAGTTTACATACAAATGTAATAGAAAGTACATATAACATTTCAATCAAATAATAGGTATCTATATTATTTTAACACGTTCTTGTATACATCTAGACATAAATAATTTTAAAGGGATTAATATTTTCAACACCCAAACCTACCTACTAAATATGCATTATAAATTAATTAGAAGCAAATTTATCTTTCATGCACATTTGGTACTTAATCAAGTTGTTATTATGTGGTGATCCAATGGACTTCGTATCTCCCTTGGCTATAACGAACAGTTCAAAACCAAATTCAGCTAAATACCTACAATCCCAAAATGGTAGATGAAAATGCAGTATTACGCATTATATGTAGATAATACCGTTTAAGTTAAGGAAAAATATGTTAATAGAATGCATGCCTTTTTTCTTACTTCTTAGGAACAATTTAAATGTTATATAACATCGACTTGTTGTTTAATGATCAAAATATATGTTTCCCGCGTTTATCTTCGAACCGCCATTTTGCAATTACTGCGTTTGCAATAAGAAGGGCATAGCAGTAGTTCCACAAACATAGTACCAAATCCCCGAAACTATTAATCGCAGACATGCTGTTACTTCTACATTATTTTTCAGGCTTCAATATTTACTTATATAATAAAATCAAAAGTACTTTACTAACCTATTGTTGGTCTTTAGTTATGCTCACAATATAATTTGTTATAATATCGGATAGTGGCCACATTATTGTCACGTAAATGAATTTTGGGATAGAATCCAGATAAATTAGGACTTTCGTCTACAGAAATACAATATCAATTTCCGTTTCTATTTATATGAAACTTAACTTAATGGCTTAATGACATAATATTAAGTAATAAAAATAAACCTTGTTACTCATATAATTAGGAATTTAACAGAACATAGTAATATAGAACAGAAGATATCTATATTATTTTTATTTGTTTGTATTCTGCCGCTAGTGGCGTAACTACAGGGTGGCAAGTTGGCAAAATGCCACGGGCCCCCAGCTGAAAAGGGCCCCTAGTCAGAGGAGACTCCTTACTCCTGTCATTTATTATTACACAATTAGAAAAAAAAATAGTATATCTGATGAATTTGCTACGGGCCTCAAACGGTATAGTAACGCCACTGTATGCCGCAATAAAAATCTAATATCAAAACACTGACCTGTTAAGCAGTGTCTCTAGGAGATGTGCCGAATGCGGAAGCGCTTCCAAGAGTAAGTCAATGGGCAGTTCTGCTGCTACAGTCTGCAGCACACCAGGCCCAAGACGCGCCAAAATTGCGCCAGCTTCCCTAAACTGCCGCCCCTCTGCCAGTAGGAGCACCCGTCGCAACGCCAGACGGGGAGAGGTATAAGTGTTCTTCTCTCGCTCCCTCTCTCGTCGTATGCGCTCGCGGCTGTCATTCATGGTGAAGGGTGTCCACTAGCCCATTGTGCGATTTCACAGATTCTTTTGTGCCTGTGGAAAAAGTTACAATTTCAAATACCTTTATAAAAATACTAGCTGTTTTCCCGCGACTTTTCCCGAGTAAATTATAGCCTATATCACTCGCGTATGGAGCAGCTTCCCGTAGGAGAAAGAATTTTCATGATCGGATTAATTTTTCCGAAGTTTTTAATTTATAATATTAGTATAGATGACAAACATGCACAATATTTTGGAAATGTAAAACGATAAAGAGCTGTATCATGTTAGATGAATGCGATCTCTATTAACCAGACCAACTCAAACAAATAAGAGGAAATACTCATGAACATATAAAGACTTGTGTAAGTGACAGTACGATTTAATTTGCCAAAAGTATAAACAAAACGTATACAAAATACAAATCGCTACCTTCAAATCAGATAAAACATTAAATTGAATAACGACTACTGTCTGATAATAACACTGATTGGAATGGAATTAGCTCTACTAGACAAATATGTACGAATTCTATTAAAATACCGTTCACATAATAGTTGACGAGTTATAAAAACGAATGTACTGAGTAACTGTTTGATTTGAGTCAAGAACCTCGATAATAGTCAACAGGTGGTATGGAATCTGGTCCAAGTGACGGATAGCAGGTAAGTAAAGATTTATAAGTAAATAACGATTTATAGGAAAGTAAGGATTTATACTGTTATGAAAATTTTAACATGTACAATTTTTTTATGTTGTGAATTTCTTCAGCATTTCAAACTCTCACTTTACACTTTTAATTAGGATTCAAAATCGCTCACATGAATCCAATATAAATAGATATTGTATTCATGTGAGCGAACACTTGACATATTTATATTTCCGATTCTAAAAACTACGTTAAAAACTCAAACCCTTCGTCATGAATCCCTCGCCCCGTCTTTTGGTGAAAGTTTAGTTTAACTTTAAAATAACAAGAATTATCTAGTTATTATTCCCGCTTATGAACTTTGTTTTTCTTGAAATGATAAACAGCCAGCGTATTCTTTTTCTAGATGAGTTTTGAAGACAAAAAAGGATTTTAGCGCATTTAGTTTTTCTCTTGCATACCGTACATTTGATATTCTCGATAAATTGGATAGCGATTATAGTAAATTTATGCGCGAACGTCACCTCGATCAACTCTCAGCCATTACAAATGGAAATTAACACTTTGAAGTGAAAAATACGAAAGTTTATTATTATTTTGTCGAAATATAATAACATTATACCCTGTTTTGAAACTTAATGAAATTTCATTACATATTGCAATCGCTGCTATGCTTATACATTCTTTAACTTTTAAAACAGTTCTAAAGCGTTGTTAAAACGACATATTAATTGGAAATAATGATAATAGCAATGTTCTGTTGAAATTGTTCATATGTGTTGTTACAGAAATCCATTCATATATTTTTAATGCTTCTTTAAATACATTATTAAAATTATATTTTTATTTGTGTCATTTTCTTTTCTGACTCATAATTAAAGGATCGTTCACCGATTGCATTTAAAATTTCTTAATTGAGTGGCTAAAAACTTTCTTAAATGAGTGGCTGTCCCTGAGACGAAATCAGATCGAATCAAAAACCGAACTTTTAAACTTCATATCGAAACGGTGAGCACCTGTTGTGATATCGAACTTTCTGATTTCCAAAGGCCAAAAACAATAATGGTATCCACTTAGTTTCGAATAAAAGTTTTATTTTCTTTATTATACCTGCTACTATTGATATAGTTTATGAAAATTTAACTTCTACAATTTCCTTTTTATACCTACATCTTAAAGTTCTTATAGATCATATCAGTAACCGTAGTTTTTGATTTGTATAACAAATATAATAATAAATATATAACCTCCTCCTTTTCGATTTTAAAGTCGGTTAAAAAACAGCACTTATATGCACGAGTTTCATAGTGGTCAATTTTTAGTTTGTGCTCTATTCAAGCTTCAGAAAAAACAATAATGAGGGTGCAAAAAAGAAATGAACGGTATAGTTATTGTTCACACACAAAATAGATGCGACGGTAACATACCGTTACGCTCCCGAGGTGCTAACGGACACTAGGGCTGACACCGATGAGAGTACGTATTTTAAATCACTATAGAAATCTTTTATGCAATACAAGATAATTAAAATATAACTACCCATAGCGTCTTTCTGCCTAATTATCCGTCACGTTCTAAACATCTTTTAAATTCTCTGCCGGATCTAGTAAGCAGCACTCGGCTATATATTCAACAACGCGTCATGTTACCGCTGCCCTGTATATGTCCACTAATGTACAAGGCAGTGATAACATAATGCGTTGTTGAATATATAGCTTGCTCACTAATAAAACCAGTCAAGAAGGTTAGTATTTAAAAAAGAGGTCAAAATGATCCTGACTTTGGAGTATGAATATCCACCACCGTGTCTATTAGTGTACCACTGTGTCTATTGAAAGTTAAGTTAATTTCAAGAATAAATAATTTTTCAAAATGGCCAGTCATTGTCATAATATTTTGCATATAATGTTTGAGGCATTTTATGCAAAAAAAAAATCAAGAGTACAGTTCAATAAGACACTAAAATGTATAATTATGTAAAATGGTTTTTAAATAAATTAACCTTATTCGTTTTGAAATATCTCAAGACGTTTATATTTGAACGCAATTAAAAAAAACGAATTCATATATCAATTCATCCATTCGTTTCTTTAATTGTATTGACATACATATTGCATTTTTCGTATCTTAACTTCGTATATGAATGTGATAACCCTGACAATGACAGTGATGATGACAATGACTTGACATCGGTTAATGAGTATTATTAACTCGGACTAAATTGACTTGATACTTGCATGTCAGATTTATAACCAGCAAGTGTCAACTATAGGCCGTGTGTGAAGTCAGTTGTTGCTAATATGACATTGACATAATAAATAGATATCTCACGTTGTATCAGTACACATTTTTACAGTACAAAAATGATTCTTTCATGGGTATATGAAGTTCAATTTTCTTTTGTAGGAATGTATATTTTCCTTGAATGTGGATGAACCAATCATAAAAACGTTGAATGCATTTTGATTGAGACCTATGTCAACCTAATCATAACGAATATAGTTACGCGGTAGGCCTACAGAATCTAATCTTATGATACCTAAACCTCATAGTCACGTATAATGATTACCATATCGGATATTCAATTCTTTATAATTTTCAAAACGTTTTCATTTCTTTTATTGATGACGTGAAACTCAGAACAACTATAAATATTATAGGTATTTTAAGAAACATACTTTTAATCATGCATTAACTTATAAGATTCGAACAAATTTCTTGATGATGACATGACAAAAATTTATAAATCGAGAGTTACCACCCAATTGTCACTAGTCCCCAAAAATATTAACAGAATACTAACCAGGGATCAGCAGTTCCGATTCGCGATTATTTCTTTATAATTTCGATGAAATATTAATAATTTTTAATCGGAATTTCGGTAGCAATTTATCGTTTAAACTGTTCAAGTTTGATTCGGAAGATCAAGTTTGAAGTTCACATATGAAAGATGAACCTCCGGATAAAAAATATAAGAAAACATGATGAATAATATTTCATTCTAAAGTGACTCTTTTAAATAAAAGTTTTGTGGGCCTTCAGTTTGTCTCTGTGTTATCATTATCAACAGCCTATTAATGCTAGGCACATTCCTTCTGAATGGATGAAATCAGATTGGAGCCCAATGCGGATTGGTGAATATTAACGACTACAATTGCAGCCGGAACCGATGGCTTAACATGCCTAATAGTTTTTGGTTACCCATCTTATTACGGACCTTTTCAAATTTGCTTAGCAACCGTTATCGCAGACCGGACGCGCTAAATACTGCGCCATCGACCTCGTATTAGGAAAACAAAATAACAATAAACTGTCATTGAAAATTGACAACATACATGAAGTCGATGGATAAACAAGCCTGACCGTCACCTGCCCGGTCCGTTTCTCTGCGCGTACGCAGGGTAAATTCTACCAGTTTTCCCTCCTACTTTCTACTAGATAAAAATTACTCAAGACACATTTTTTCGCATCATAAAGCGAAATCCTGTCGTAATCTTACTGGTTATTACCTGTACTGATTATAAGCTTAAATACTTTTACAAGTACGTGATAACAATCCAAGCTGAATTATTTGATTTTTTTTACCGAGACACGTTTTACGTAGAACACAAAAAAGATGATTCTACGTTTGTCCGTATACTATTTTTTTACATATGGCAGATTCATATTATGATGGCCCTAGTAATATCTTAATTATAATGTTTTATTAGTTTCCGTGCGACTTTATCTCAGTATTTTCGGCTAAAAAATAACTTATTTCAGAATAATGTTTCTTTGATAATACAGCTAAATCTCTTACTATTTCTTTTCAAATATATTCTCTGTTTTAATGATTACTCTCCCTATACCTACAAACACTCTTATTCGCAAACTCTCTCTTTATAAGTAATATTGTTATTTTTTTCCTTTGTTAACCTAATGTAGCACTGTCTAAAAATGCAGTATTTCTAAAAATAGTAAAAAGAAAATAAAATAACTTAATTGACATTTTTACTATTGCTAAAAATAAGAAGAAACACCTCCCACAATTCGGGAATATTCGATCTTTTTCTAAGTGACTCTAAAACTTTTTTAAGTGACGCAAAAGTTTTTCTCCTCAGTTTGAATGACAGCTTTAATAGCCTACTAGTCAAATGACCACAAAACTTCAAGAAAACCATATTTTAGATAGTTTTGTTACACTACAAATTGTGTTTAGGTATTAACAAAATTGCTTTGCAAGTGCTAACTATTTAAAATTGGAATGGGTCACGAGAATTTTTTAAAGAGACAATGAGCAAAGCACGCTCTTAATTTACCAATATCGTTAGAGGGAATAAAGTCTTAAATTATGCTATATTTTGAATATCCAGCGAAAAAAGGTTGAAAAACACTGCTTTAATGTTTTTAATAATCTTAACTACATTATACTCGGCACACTGACATTCTGAGTTAACTTTTGTAGCACCATGAGTTTGATTTCGGGTTTTGTCAGAATATATTGTCTTGACATTTGATTCTATTTATTATTTTGTGATTCTATAATACAGGTTTTAGTTAACTTGAGATCTGAATAATTTATTAATAATAATATTAAATAATCATTCTCACCATATTCTTCTTATGACAAAAAAAATCCAAAAAGAAGCAGCTCACACAATACACAATAAAAATCACGTATGTCCAAAAACACAACACTAAAAAATGTTCACGTTGCGTTTTATAATCACACGCAACTTGTTGAGAATCTCAGATACAAGCGACGCGACCGCGACCCAAACACGAAATGCAAGCACGTTGGGCGCGTCATCCGTGAAAGCTCATGGATGTTGTTATGCGAAATGTAAACTTATAGTTGTATTATATGATATATGTTGTCAATAATAGGACAGTAATATGTGTTAATTACGATTTAGAACAGTAAGAATGATCCGCCTTACAATACGGCTTTATCACCTAAAAAGCATCCAAGCAATTAAAAATATTAATATCATTATGACAAATGTAAATTAAAAAAACCTATAAATGAAAACATACAGGTAAAAATGATAACATATAAAAGTCTCAATCATAAAGAAGTATTTTTTTCTCTTTATTAAGGAAAAAACAGTTATACATTGTACACATATATAATAAAATCTAGTACATATTTCTAAACCTTTAGTTCCTTGAATGATAAGATTTGATTTTTATTTATAATGTAAACCTCCATAAATATGATATATATATATAAATATATGTAAAAATAGATTATTTAAAAGTAAGTGCAAAACATATATAAATAGAACAATACAATATAAAATCACAAGGTAATATTTATATTTACAGCTTAGCTACTAGTATCATGACGTCTCAATTAAGTATTTTCCAGTAATCTTAGAACTAAAAAATAATGAGTACATATTTCGATTACATTTTTTTTTTTAATTTTTACACAACGCATATGTTACCTTAAAATTGTAAATATCTTTAATTTATAATCTGTCTTTATAATATTTTTTATAAGTTTAAAATATTTAATATACCTACTCATTTTCCTCACACTTGTCTCGGTCTTGCATAACTCTTCAACAGGTGGCTGGAGCTTCCGCTCTCGAGCTCCATGATTTATACGGCAGTATAACAGTATACTTATAATCAGTACCCAATTTTTATTGTTATTTGTAAATAACGTCACGGTCATTAAAAATGGCGTTAGTATTTTATTTCATGAGTTTTTTATTCATTTTAATATTCCTTTAATAATATTTACACAGATAAAGGCATTCCGAAGACCTATATTCAAAATACTAGTGCAATCTACGTATTAAAATAATGATGACGGCACATATGAATTATAAATAATATTTCAAGTAGCACCAATAGCATCAGTTATTTGTTGTCGCTATTCTACACTTTTCAATGAGTTAAAATATATATATATATATATATATATATATATATATATATATAATTTTCTCAAAAAAAAATTATATTTCTTTTTTCATTTTCAAAATTCTATAAACGGGTAAAAATATTCTTATATTACATAAAATACAATACATGTTTTAGCTCGCATTCCAAGGATTCGGTGCTCCTTGTATAATTATTTTATAAATATACTGTGCTTTTAGGCATATTATGCAAATGTTATATACTGTCTTAATATTATCTGGGCCCTATCAACAGCAGCTTACATTGGTCAATGAGTAATAGCTGTACTACTGCGTTATGCAAGTTAACCGTATGAACCCGAGCTATAAACTACTTTTTAATCCCAAAAAACGTTTTATTAGTGAGATCCACTACCAAATGTACAAGACGATTTAGAAATTATAGATCAAAAATTAATTAATTTTAAATATTCGTAGAAAATTTTTTGAATGCTTTTCACGTACTTTCCAATTTTCAGGGCAACTTAATAAATTATTCTTTACCTTAAACTATATCACGTAAAAATAAGTAACCAAATCTCTTTCTCTAATTATACAAAAAATTATTTCATTAAATTTTTATTTAATTATTTTCGGGTGTATTTAAGCAGAAGCGCAAGCAAAAGTTATTTGAAATGTATTATATTAAGCCCTTTCATTTGATACCCTACACGGAATTACTGAATAATATATTTTTTAGTTTCTTACCTTATGCTCTCTAGTTGTGCTGTTTGGTGCCAAATTAATGTAACGTCACATAGACTATAATACGCGGACAATTATACCTCATTTGTCCAGTTACAATGAGTAGTTTTGAAGTTATAGGAAACAGATGAACATTCTTACATACATACATACCAGTTAAAATCATAAACCTCCTTTTTCGCTTCACCGTAATCGGGTAACAAGTTGGTCATTATATAATAATTAATCTATCTTACGAACTGAGTAATGTTACTTAACTCAGCGCATCTAATTGCGTGCTCACTTCAAAATAATAATTAGACTACAATATTTACACACAAACAACAGAAAATTAATCAAAACGAATAGAGGAAATGATGAGTAATCATTATTGTTATAAACCTTGGGTTACGGCTGTTATATTCTATATTATTTTTTCATATTTACACAAGTGAGAAGTATAACTTGTACGAATGAAGATGACACCTGAAACCCTATTCTATTTGTCCTCGAACAAAAGTTAGAAAATTATGAATTGCTATTAAAATTATCTATGCATCATAATTTAAGTTAGAGGAAGTTTCAAGTCCTCCCTCCGTTGCATTATAAATTATCTAAATATGGAGTCGTATTAACGTTAAGAAAATAATCTTTCTTGGAGAATTAAAATAGGTCTTCAGGAGTCAATATGATTCTTACTAGTACGTACGTAGTATTTTGAATCAGTGCATATTATGCGTTGGGTGCTGAACGTACATTGATAAATTATTTTATACTAACTGATTTCCTGCGGCTTCTCTCGCGTAAATTAGAGCCTATGACATCCGCGTGTCATGTAGTTTCCCGTAGATGAAATTATTTTTAAAATCGGTCTAGCAGGTAGTTTCATTACCAAATCAATCTTTCCTCTCTAAAGTAGAAGTATATATAGATATTCAACCTTACAAACTCGATAGATAATCCTGCCGCGTACTAACGCATTCTGCGCCGTGAGAAGTTATGTAGATCTATCAAAACAGTACGTACGTAACTATTTTGAATTAGTGCATATTATGCGTTGGGCGCTGAACGTACATTGATAAATTATTTTATACTAACTGATTTCCTGCGGCTTCTCTCGCGTAAATTAGAGCCTATGACATCCACGTGTAATGTAGTTTCCCGTAGATGAAAGTATTTTTAAAATCGGTCTAGCAGGTAGTTTCATTGCCAAATCAATCTTTCCTCTCTAAAGTAGAAGTATATATAGATATTCAACCTTACAAACTCAATAGTTAATCCTGCCGCGTACTAACACATTCTGCGCCGTGAGAAGTTATGCAGATCTTCCGTGAAATTTGCACCAACTCTTAACTGAATGAGACAATAAGTCAAATAGATATTTATAACATATATTATAAAAATATTATAATTAAATAGACCTCATCGCTCTTCGGGCGGCGAGGTATGCTTAAAGCGTTTCCCTAAAAATAAAAGAAATGGTTGGTTATTATTTTTCAAGATAATATAAAGGGGTAGTAGTGAAGATTTTTCCACTTTTATCACTGTCAGTAAATATTTTGTACTTATGACGTCATAATATTCCTTTCCTTGTTAAACTGAGTTTTATTAATTAAAAAATAATTTCGCAGTAAATTATTGGAATTTGAAATGTGTTCTAACTCTGAAAATATACAAATAAGGAACTCGATGGCCAAAAATACGTATGTTATACTTCCGCACACACAAATTTTTTAAACAAATTATAACAATTGTTGAATTAATTGGATCAAGGATAATATTACCACAGATATATCACGATGTCTGTGAACGATTCTAAAAATTTTTTAATGATACATAAAAAAAAGAAAAATATTCTACATTCAAGAATAGTTATTTTCAAATCGAATATTAATTAAACTTAAAACTATGAAGAAATATACAACGGTTTGTTTAAAAATATTTTCATAATGCCTAAAACTAGAACTTGGCTTCGCATATACAGCAGTGCTTCAAACATTGAATTCGACATTTAGTACAGCGCTGTCACAGCATGGATATTAAATCAAATAAAACCTACTTCAAAAGGTAGGTAATAAAGGTTTAATTGAACAAACATAATGTTTGATTTAATTTGTTTAAGCAAGCTTTACAATCTAAAATCATATTACCTCCGTAGCCGAGTGGCTCGTACGTAACAAGATAAATCTCCAGTTTCCGCAATGAATTTTTCTATATTGTCTCGGCTCTAGATGTTGTCATCCCTTCGCTGTCTCAGATACTCTATAATACAAGCTTTAGCTACTCATTTTAGAATCTGAGATAGGTTTTGTCTAATACTAGATTAATTCAAAATACTATATAATTTCTAAGTACACACTAACAGTGTACCATTGTCTAATTAGGTCAAAGTTGTCAATAAATTGTTATCTAATAATAAAAATGTTATAAAAAGGAACTGGTGTCGAATGCTTTTGTAGTTTTTGTCACACCCGGCCCGTATTGGTTAGTTCATCGACATTGTACAATGCCGTCTTTGCGGTTAGCGTTACCGTCGTCTGCTTCCTTCTCTCACATTGTCGCGGGTTCACTGCCCAGAAACCTTATGATTAGGGTTACCAACCGTATTGTACTCTATAATAACACTAATAGAGGACGCTCTAATACTCTGTTTTAGACAATGTTTAATATACTAGTGGCAGTTATGCATATACGATGCATACCTATTATCTTCACCAAAAAAAAATTACATATTTAAAAATGGGAAATAAATTATACTCTATTTTATAAATCCGTCCTCTATATTTCATCATCAACGTCTGCCTATTAATGTCCTCACTGCTGAGACTCAAACCTTTCCCTATAAATGTAATCGAATCAAATCGAATAAGGGCATTTGAAATTTTATTACAAGAAATATATTATATATGTACTCTATTTCTTATAATGAAAATAGGCAACCCTGCTTATGATAGGAAGTTTTCATTGCGCTGACCACCCCGCAACCGAGAATCGAGTAAGTCGGACTAACATTTGAATTAATTCCTTTATTTTCATAAAGATTCTATAACACAAGTATTAGCCACTAATTTAAACATGCCTAAGTTGGGTATACTTCAATAAAAATACAGTAAATGCGAGCTAAACCATCACAGAGACAAATTGTAAATCGGGCTTTAATAATCGATTTTTTTTTTTATGCATAATGCCTTTATCTCATTCGAGTGCTACCAATGAGAACTATTTTCTCTTTAAAATATAGAATCTTAATACGATGACTTCATCACGTTTCGATCGTAAATAATGACTCCTTAAACAAAAATGTGCTTAAAAATTAAAAATTTAAGGTAACCTACAAACTAAATCAATTTATAAATTGAACCTGCGATCCATTAATGGCACGAATAAAAAAGTTTCAATATAACATAATAATATAATAAATAAATTAATAATCTCGACTTAATATAAAATAAATACCAGACGGAGCTAGTAAGAGGTAATCCGTATTGATATTGATTGACAGCTTATTCATTCGATCTTTAGCTCAATTTATCGTACAGATAATCAAGTCTCTAACCTAACAGTTACATAACAACTTTCATAATAAAAAACCTAGGATATATACACGTCTGTTACATCTTGTTGCATAACAATTTTTAAAAGCCAATAAAAATCTCGCAGTCAATACGCTTGTTTTGTCTTTGACTTAATAAGCAAATCTTAAATAAACGAAAGTTTAATCAATGGAAGTTTCTTTTTATATTCTTATATGTATCTTTTTATACGCTAATAAGTTTAAAAGTCGATTCAAAGTTAGAATACTATAACATAAGTATAAATACAAACATTCTATAATCTATTACATAAATTAAAAACTTATACAGTTGTCCGTTTTTCCCAATTATTTATATATTCTTCTCGATCAGTCATTATCTCATTTCTTATTACAGAATAGCTGTTATGCCGCGACTTCGCCCGTGTAAATCATAATCTATTAATAGCATATGATGTGCTTTCCTGTAGATGAAAGAATTTAAAAAATCAGTCCAATAAACAATTAAATCCTGTTAATAATGTATAGTATAGATAATAGTAGTTTAGATATAATTAAAGAAATTTTGTAATTTTCGGAGAATTTGGTATTCTTCCTTCCAGTAAGATATAGGTAAGCTTTGTTGTAAATGTTGTAAAGTTTTTCTATTGGTTGGTGTGATTTTAAGTTAATTTTGTTTAGTAAATCCTGATTACCTATTTTTTTTATGGGATAGTGGGCAGACGAGCAGACGGATCACCTGATGGTATGTGATTACGGTCGCCCATGGACACCTGCAACACCAGACGGGCTGCAAGCACGCTGCCGGCCTTCGAGGGACGAATATGATCATAGGGAGGGAAGGGTTGAGGGGTAGAGGGAAGGGAATAGGGAGGGGTTGGGCCTCCCGTACCCTCACTCACACGACGAAACACAACGCAAGCGTTGCTTCACGTCGGTTTTCTATGAGGCCGTGGTATCACTCCGGTTGAGCCGGCCCATTCATGCCGAAGCGTGGCTCTCCCACGCATTAATACATATTTTTTATATCATATCATTTTTGCTCTTATTCCACAAAAGTTCAAATAGAGCGTACAGTTTACATCACGCCATATTTGGCAGTGATTAGCTAAAGAGTAACAAATAATCTCCAATCTACTCGACATATCACGCAATTGCCAAAACTACCGCTTGATGTATTCTTAATACTATATAGAATATTATTTTATTGCGTATCTTATTCACTCGAAAATAAAAAAAACGCTTAATGAGACATTTCCTATAATAGAAATAGAACACCCAGGACAAATACCATAACTCATAACTGGTGTCCAGCTAATTAGTGTATGACAGCAGCAACAGGCAAAACATTCGTCACTTACGATTTTGACGAGCCTTCCGAAACACGTATGAGCTTAATATAATAAACATTAACCATCGAACTCCTGATAAAAAAAAAGTCAAGGACAAATTCACTTTTCAATTTTAATTTTAGAGCTCCTTAACAAAATAAAAATAAATTAATAATCGACATTTCAAAGATAACTTTCGACGTTAAACAAACTTATAAATAGTCTAAATATGAAAAAAATATTCGAAAACTTCCGTGTTGTAATTTTTTTGAGATATTCATACAGTACCCACGCATTTCTGAGCGTACTGCAGAGGGGACGAGAGGCCTCCTCACGTTTTGACCTTACTTTTTCAGGTGGAGCCTACAGCCGGTGCATCAATCATCACGCGAGCCAAACAATAGTCGGAGAGTAATAAGACAACCTGCGGTTAGCGACGGCTGTTATACCACTTGTGACTAATGTCACTTTAATGTCAAAAGTTCAGCCCCGCAATAGATTTGAGTTCATTTTTGATATTCTATCATTTAACAATCTATATTTATCTAGTATTGTTTTTTGCATAGCTTATTTGGTAAATATAATGCACTATATGTATAGCTTCAGTGTTCATGTACAGTACATTATTTAAAGTCTGTTTCACTTATCATGGGTACGGTGATGTTTGTTAACAAATCCATTTCACGCAATTTGTATTTACAAATTACTAAAAAATATAATTATAAAAATTGATTGACTGTGGTATATAATAAGTCTTTACTATGAAATTGTCATTCTGCTGTAGGGCCATTTCGGCAAATGGCAATTTCAAAGGTAAAGATCGAATATTAGATATTTATTTAAATTGCATAATAAAACAAAAAAATATTTTTAATAGTCATAATTACTGAAATCTAACCCTCTAATCAACGAATTTGGAACGTTTTTTTAATAAGGATTGCATCGATAAATTCGTTTTAATCGAAATATGTAATCGGTTATCGTTTGCAAATTTTTAAATTATTTTTGTAGTAATATTTAAACTGAACTATAATACAATTTTATATTTTTCTGACTCGGGTCATCTTGCTATTTCCCAAATTCAGTAACACAATACCTATGTTATGGTTTTGTAAAAAGCGCAGAAAAAAAAGTTCAAACCAAGTTACAGAACGGTATTACCTCGAAAGCAGAAAGACATCAATAGCTCCTTTAGTGGTGTACTCTAATGGAAAATCAATAAATAGATTCAAGAAACAGAATATAAGTATTTTATTTGTTTTACTTCACTAGTTACTTTAGTAAGTTACTTTAGTAACTAGTGAAGTATTTGTTTTACATATTTTATTCATTTGATGCATATGTTCCCTTACTACTGTTACTATAAGAGTTTCTTTGCTACAATGACTGAACACTTTTTTAAACAATAATATATTAAGCTCTTTAGTTAACAACATCAATATAAAAAAGTTTGTACAAAACAAATACAAATCCAACCAAGAGTCGGGCTCGTAGAGGGTTCCGCACAAATATTTTCTCTATTAATTTTTATTATCTCATAAAAATTGCTTTTACATCCATGAAACGAAATTTTATTTCTATTTTTCCTGTCAAGTGCTGTTTTTTTTTATATTACAACAATTTTAGAATCAATATTATCGTAGGCGCCATCCAGTCGTCTCAATCAACCGTCAACTGACATCTGACGCTGAGTCCTGACACAACAAAACGATGATTTGCCGAGATCGAGTATCGCATCAAATCTCCTTTCACCCGCGTGTGTATATACATAATTACTAATAATAATAAATGTCGTCCGGCCGCTCTCACTAAGAGCACTTATACATTAGCAGTTAGCGATACCGACACGTACCTTATATTTACACCTATAGGTCCAATATCAGTGCTTGTAACGCAAGATATTATATTGTATTTATAGAATTGATTGATTAAAAGCTCTGCTATATCAGGTTCCTTTGAATATAGCTCAGTTCTGACTACCCGAAAAATAACTTTTAAAGAGTTATATGATGAATAATGACAGCTAATGAAACTAGAATATTGCGTGCCTATGTGCTCATATATCAGACGTTACACGAAAATGCATAACTCGTATTGATTTATTTGTTTAAGACTTTCGTATTCTTACCATACGTTAGATAAGACTGATGATAGTATCGTTACAGTCAATAATATTTATAAATACTATAAGCAATTTTGTATTCTAAATATTCTCTTTATTTATCAATAAATATATACGGTACACAAGACAGTTTTTTTTTTAAACTGTCTTGTGTACCGTAGTTTACCAGAAATAGTATTTTTGTAAGATAGGTGATAACAATGCTATACTGGAAAATAATAATATTAATGAAAAATGCTTAAAAAATCCACCAGAACCAGATACTCTGAAATGGGCGACTGCTCTAATAACTGAGGTACCCAGGACAAGACTGACGAATTCTTCAAGAACTTGCTACTTTTCGCTGCTAGTAGAGCGTATTCTCGTCAATGTTCACGCAATTCACTCTCAAAAATTGATAATTATCAAAAATTAAGAAATACGTGAACTATATTTTCACAAATATAGTATTGGTTTCGTAAGCTGCTAGTGTAAATGCACTCTATACATCAGGTTGCTTCATTAACTTAAACATTGACAGTAGATGTAATTTTTTTTCAATTATTGAATTTACCACGGCGAACAGCCTATTCAGATAAGTCACATTATAGTGTCTAGATAGATACTCATATCTACCGATAATACAACCACTCCGTTAATCGTTATCAGCCGCTTTTACATCCTCGCTGCAGGATCTCAGTTGAACAAGTCGTAGTCTATAGGGAGGGTTCATTGAAAGACTGAAGTTTCGTTATACCATTTATTTTATGGTAACAGCAAAAATCCTTATATTAATAATCACAAATGTATATACAAATATTATCAAGAATACAATCATACCGCGATTCAAAATGGCAGTGCGACATCTGTTATGCAAAATTCGAATTAATTTATCTATGAATATTTTATTTCTGTGGGATATGAACACCTTTCGTAATTTGAAATTTTGAGTAATCCAATATGCTCTGTATGAATGTCAGTTCGTAAAAAAGCATCTGGTGTGAACATGATAATATAATCATATAAATTTAAATATAAAAATTTAATTATAATTATTATAATTTAAATAAGAGAAATATTAAGCTAAAAGTATATCATCGTGAAATATCGTCCAAGTTTTATCTATTACAGAAAACCCAGAAACGGATTTTCTTTTTTAGATTCAGCCGAAAACAAAAGCTTATCGTGCCTTCCGAAGCAATATCTCGAAATAATATTTTTGGTCACCCATCCCGAGACCGACCCTTGCGAAAGTTGATTAACAATAACGAAAGCATTTAATACAATGCGGTAATTGGTTTGCCTTCATCTACCAAAAATCTGGGACTTTAACGTGACCCTAACCTAAGATATATGTAAATGTATCTAAAGAAATCAAAGAGTGGTATACTTAGAACTCTTTGATAGAAATAGACAATTATAGTGGTAGCTTTCACATTTCTTCGACACTAACAAACAAACTATATTAATCAACCCAGATATAAGCTATTAAAAACAATGACGAAAAAGTACAAACTAAAATTAAACACTCAATAATATCTTGTAACAATAGACCATTTCACATTACAGTTAATAATAATTAACATTTGGACAATAAAAGTGTCAATCAATCGATGGATCAAATATTCTGGAAGTATAATGGTGAGGTTTAGTAGTAAGGAAGTTAATACCTACGACTCGAAAATGTAAAAATACACCTCGGGTCAAACTCCAACTGTTAACGAATTTTGCCATTCCTGAAAAAACAGATTCAATCCACACTGACGACTTCCTCTTAATAACAACTGCCCCGGAATATATTTCCTGTAAAATAATGACATATCGTATTTTTCAAAAACTGAGCGTCAGCCTAATTCTCTCGAAAAAAAACTACCCTATGTGCTTTTTTTTCTCCTTCCGCATTTATAATACTGCTGGTCTTTGATTAATATGAATTCAAACAATTATAAGGAAACCTTCATAATAAAAGCAATAATTTACAAAATTAATAAAGAAAAAGTTTGAAAATAATATTGTCATCAGCCTTATATCCAATAAATTAATCATATAAAATCCTTATCCAGAAGAAGCAGTACAAAATCTTCAGATACTTATTTAATTACTTCTACTGTTTGTTTATTCTTACTAATTTCTTGTAAAATTAATAAAATCTAAAAATCTCTTATACTGTTTTATTAAAACTAAATACTCTTACTCCTCTTTCAAAGAAATGACATAGAAATCATGTTATGGCGAACTGATCGTTATATAGATGGATGGTAATTCACAATACAATCGTTCACCATAACATCCCGTATGCATTTACTAAATGTGGTACCCCGTCACCAATAACGCGATACTTAACTGTAAATGAAGCAGAGACGGACTCTGTTTTGATCAATATTAATTACATTGTTATATTCCCACTACTGGGCCCTTCTTCAGCTTCTATGGACGGAGTCAGCAACATCGTAATTTTTAGAAGTCCAAATCGGTGGGTAGTAATGACTGTAGAATCATCAGCTTGACGTACCTTCTAAAACACGGAGGTCCTCGATATAATGAATAAAATATTGGTCTCCCAGCCTATATCCTATCGATTGAAAGTTGCTTAAACTCTGCATTGACGACCAAAGGCGCAAACCCAGTGGTTTGATGACTCCGTAACCATGAAACTTTTTAATCATCATTATGAAATGTGTACTAAATGCGAGTGTCGTATTCATATAGCATTTACGCTGATTTCATGACATCGTCATCTCTGAAATACTTCTTTATTGACATTATTTTAATATTTTTTACGTTCAGAATTGAATTGGATATTTACAGCATGAAAGTTTCACTACTATTACAAATTAACATGACACCTGGTGTAAGAAAATTTGAAAACTTTCGAGTAGTTCTTATAATTTTGTTAAAATCATATACATGAAGACTATTTATGTTTGCATCAGAGGGAGTGTCAGTAGGGTGTTATAAAGGGTTGTAGTTCAAGCGCTATTGACTTTCCATAATTACGATAAATTATCGTTTTATAAAATATCGAAAAATGCGTGTTTTTAAGTAGTATTAGCAGTTCGAAAAGAAACAAAATTTTGCTTTCGAAGAAATAGAATAGGTCTGTTGGTGCTATGTTGATTCGTAAGTGTAGTACATAGTATTTTATAAAGTCCTGCTCTATAAACTCATATCTATTAAGCTTATAGCTCCCAAACCGTACAACGGCTTTTAAAGTAGTTAACCAATATCCAATCCTAACCTTAAATTATAGAATAATGAAAGATAAACTAAAGTATGTACAATTTTAAACTAAATAATAAGAAATTGTTTATTTTACATATATGCATCTTTTATAAATATTCTGTGATCCTCGATACTTACCTGCCTAGAACAGTGTCCGTTTAATATTTCTGCTCACATAGAACATTGCTATCATGTCATATTCACATTTACCTGATCGTACCCCAAGTCATTATGCGTTATACAGTTCAGATTATGTGATTAGAGAGGCTGTGATAAAAAACATAGGAATGCAGATAACTATGCGACAGTTAGGTACATAGTACAATTATTATAAAAGCATTGACTTGTCTTATCTGAAGAACAAGTTGAAAATTGTAAAATCACAAGTTTTTAAATAAGATACATTGAAATACTAGAAGACGAATGAGGCACTGAATAGATTTAAAAAAAAACCTACAAATAAAACGGGTTTTTATATAAAATTGACTCTAGAAACATTATCAGTTATATAGAGAGAATAAAGAATAAAAGCTCTAGGGTTGAAAGGTGTTTTATAGATAACCATTAAAAATAAGCAACCTGCCCACAACTGGACGAAGTATGCCACGAGACGCACATTCCAATCGAATTTAAATAATCAAAACAGCCGCTCGCTATAAAGCTAATAAGTGAAAGTTACCAGTTTGATGCCCGCCCGGTGCTCGGACGTTGGTGCAAGTCATAAAATGAGAAGAGAATGCAATATTAAATATAGATATTTTTTTATTTCTATTGTGTCACGGTTGGTGACGGGGAAAACGGACTATAATAATAAATAGGACATGCTATATATCGATGTTGAGGAAAAAAAGACGGAAAACGATGAACTTTTCGGTCTGTCTTTCTTTAAAAATATATATATATATATGTATATTTTTATTAAAGCCATCAACAGATAGACAACATTTTAAAATAGAAACATGAAAAATTTACAGCAATTAAAAATGAATAAAAAAGATACTGATTTATTGAAAATTAAAAAAGAAAGCCTTTCTTTCGTTTTCTATCGTTTTAAATAAAGTTACTATACTATAAAGTACTACCAACATAAATAATAATACTTTCCAGAAAAATGTCTTATCCATATGGTTCTTTCTATAACCTGTTATGATATAGATACCAAAAAGCTATTCCTGCTACTAACAATGATGATAACTAAAGCCAGTATTATATGTTTGTATGTATATTCAAAGTTAATACACAGCTTGCAACTCGAACCTTAAATTGGTGTATATTAGCCGAATATATTGGTTCCGATGGCTCTTAATACAACGAATTAAAATCTATAATCGATCATGTCCATAAACTATAAACTTTCGCTTTTGTCTCGTCTTCCCATGGTGTCAAGTTCCATTGAAGTTTAAAATGATAACCAACTTAATCTTATTATATCACCTGTCGTATAAATAAAGTGTCTTTATTGTATTAAATTCAAATTGTAATTTCTTACTTAACAATATAAGGCAGTGGTGGCGGTTCTGGCATAGTAAATAGGGGAGCTAACTGATCTACGTTACTTTATAGTCATGGGTTGACAAAGTCCACGATACGGTTATTAGTGTGACCAAAAATTATTATCTTGAGCTTCTCTGTGCTTCGGAAGGCACGTTCAGCCGTTATTCCCGGGTGCATCTAGAGTCGTTGATATCCATGGTGGGTAATGGCTTATTCTCCTTATTCGATGCCATCCATAGGCAATGATGATGATGAATCTGAACGATGATGACGATGATGAATCTCTCATACTTACAATACACGGGGTTCATATAATTGAAGTGGTAAATTTTGACAAACTGTTAGAGGGTTTAAAAAGTTTTCAATATCTGCCCGATTTGAATATAGGCTCCTAATACTCTGATAAATAATATTTTTAAATTTCAAATTTGTAAAAATTGTTTTGTTAGATATTACTTACATCAGTCAAAATGTGTGACTTCGATCTTACTTAACAGACAATCGTCACGTGTCTAACTTTCTAAAAATTTGATACTCAAAAATTGTACAAAAACTTGTTTAGATAAATGTATAGAGCCGTATTTTACACTTTCTGTTTCTACAAGACAGTCAAAATATTTGAAGACAGATAGAGAAAGACGATAAAAAAAATATTTATGCTGAAATTTGTTATCCCGGAAACCATGCATTCGCTCTATTAAGACGGGAAGCTTATGTAGCTGTTGAAATGGCGAGACCCCATATCGCGTATCTCAACACTACTGAAATGGGCTTCAAAACGCACCTATCATAAAATCATATCTGAAAACATAAATAAACTCGGAAATTAATTAGATTGCATACCTCGTGCGTACACGACATTCTTTATTTTAATGAATAATTCGCAATGCATACTTTAAAAAAATATGTCTAATTTGGGACACGAACAATCATCAATAATTTAATAAAAATTTTCATTTTTTTAACTTTTATTGCACGTATTAAGAGAAGCGACCGAAAAGATAATATTTTTTAGACTACAAAAACAGTTCATTAATAAAACAACATACATTATAATTCATTTGATATGGTGATTTAATATGTTCAGACAAGAATTACATGCATTTCAACTGCGTAACATACACACAGGTACATACAAGTAGCTATGATAAACATGTACCTAGGTACCCTCTACCATACAAATAGATATTCATTATTCAGATCAAGTGAACTACTCTATAACTGACAAAACTTTAAACATTTCATATTTGTATTAAAAATGTAAGTCTACATTTAACATTAAATTGTTGTTTTACAATTATTCGGCTTACTTGCCTTTAGTTAATAAACTACAATTCGAATTCCGATTAAAATATACTTTTTACAGTTTATTTTAATAATATTGACCACAATATAATATTTAAGTATGTTTCAGTAATATACACTAGTAACTTATTCCTTTTTAAGACGGATATACATTAATAACTGTATATTTTACAACTACTTGTTGGTAGGACAATGTGCCATTTGTCATGTACATAATATACACATTACATAAAACATTAACTATAAATAAAGTAGCGATCATATTTAACACACCCCGCCCCATCCCGTGTGGAGGCGGTTTATACTTAATATGGGAGTGATGATATTAGCCCTGTGCAACTCGAGCAAATGTATGGAAACTTTAACTTGAGTAATATTAGCGGGATTTTTAACTGTCGAAATATTGAAAATTCATATAAAATAAGGTTATTTTATATGAATTTTCAATATTTCGACAGTTGCAAGCGCTCTAACGCAAAGGCGGATTCAGCTTTGGCGCCAGTCGGACACATAGTCGTGTTCAATACACAAGATATTATGATTTAATTTTAATAATAATGACAATGTAAAAAGTAGGTGTTTTATTAATAAATTTAAGTTATAAAAAGTCTTCTCACGAAACACGTTATTACTTACACTATAAATTGTATCAAATTAATTAAATATTGTTTATAATTGTATGCTATATTCTGTCAAAAAAATTAAAACATTATGTTTAACAATTTTAATTACGTCCTGGACCCAACTGATATCATGACCTCATCACCCCCTCCCAAAATCAAGTTAAATTTTCTCTCTTAACCATATTACGAATACTGTTATTTGTAGAATTTATTTCGTTTTAGAGAATTTGGTAGCGAATTAGTTTAATAATAAAAATGTTACCTATTTTTAACCTTATCACTTAGATGCAAACATTAAACATTGTGCTTTTAAATTTCTATAGGAATTTAATAATTTACTACATGTAACACTTTTCTTTTGAATGTTGTTATACTATTTACACAATTACAATTAATTACATTGTCAAATTTATTTATCTTATATTTTACGTAACTTTAATTAAAACTAGCTTAAAATTAGACATTGATCATAACAGTATATAATTACTAAAATATCTCATATGCGTATGTAGATTACTGATCATAAATTATATGTTTACTGAAATATCTCCTAAGCGAATGTTAATCTTCAAATGTAGGTACTAATTTATTCTACACTAATTTACAATCTACTTTTATTAATCAAAAACGCTCGTTTTTTTAAAAGTAGTTTAGTTAAGTAGCTATTTCAATAGAAAAATATCACTCCATCTATCGCAAACAGTTCTTATAATTTGGATATAACTAACGTTGGTAATCAATGTTTACTAAAACCAATATTTTGCTAGTAAATAAGGGGAACTTGATGGCACACTGGTTAGCTAGTCTAAGTTTCAGATGTTAAGCAACTTTTGCAAGAGCCGATCGTGGGATGGGTTACCAAAAATTTATTCGACGTGACCACCTTAAGTATTTAACCAATCTGCACTGGGCCTACGTAATAGTTGATGAGCTCGTTTTGTTTAAATCGAATCAAAAACGTATCGAAAACGGATCGAAACCAAACGAAACCACAGTTTTTAATGGTTTTCCTATTCTACAAAGTGACATGTGTCAACTATGACATGTTCTACTTATGTTCTACTTAGTGACATGTCACTAAGTAGAATAGAAAAACCATTAAAAACTGTGGTTTCGTTCGGTTTCGATCCGTTTTTGATTCGATTTAAACAAAATTTATTTAGGGGGACAATTCTGTCCCCCAGGGTTGTCACCTTTTAAGAAACAAATTGCGTGATATTCAGATAGTCATAAGAAATTGGGACGGGTGGAAAGTTGATAAAACTGAATGCGAAATATGTGCATCTCTGTAACGATTTTTTATGCAGTCGACTGCGAAACATACGACTGACAAGATTTCGCAAATATTTCGCATTCGCATGCGATTGCGTTTGTGTACTAACGGCGTAATAGGCTGTTGATGATGAACTTACCAATTTTAACTAAGAAACGACCTAAACACATACACAAACGTACGCTAAACATACTTAAAAGAACACTGTTTAAATTTTGTATAATATATCACTGATTTTATGTATGTTAATGTTATTTTCTGACCTAGTATTTTATATTCATTTATATGTATTTTCATTTATATATATTCTTCATCTCATTATATCATTATTTATTCCTTTCCTATCCCAGGGGGGGAGTTTCCGGGTCCATCTAGACGTTCGCCGGCCTCCTCCCCTTCTCTTCCGCGCCTCCCCTGCCTCTCAGGGGTTGGTACGATCCCCCCTCACAAGGGGGATCTAAAGCAATATTTTTCACGTTTCCATACTAAAAACAAGACAGCACAAGGAAAAAAAAAAAAAAAAAAAAAAAAAACCACAACTAAAGAGAGAACACAAAGAAGACTTAAAGACTTAACAGTTAAAGGTATTATGTTTTTTATATATTAAAATCGAGTTCTAGGATCTATAAGACTCAAACATCAATTATATCTATTCCGCAACACCCCATTCCGCGTGTCACCACGCCGTTCGGTGTTTATATATAACTTATTACATTAAAAGAAACGTGAAATGTGAACGCTATAGATATAGATGAAGAGCTTAATCACAAAATGCTACGTAAGATGTTACAGTGACATGAACAAGAAAAACATAAATAATTTAACAAGTATCAAAATAACTAGAATCTATGTTTCTTATTTAAAGATTAAAACTTGCGTAGATAGGTAACTATTAACCGGGTTCTTCTATAACTATGAATCCAACACACAGACAAATGTATCAATATTTAGAAAAAGAACTAATACTCGGTTAATTTTAGTCATATTATTGTCCCGTATTGCATTTCAAATATTTGAACTCTAATTCGATGTTTTTAAAACTTTATTACGACTCCTTTAACATTGTTGAGATATAACACTTCTCCAGATGCATCAATTTATCTATAGAGATGATTTCAATAAATTTAATTCCAGCATTTTCAAAATATCATGATTTAGTGTATTATAATACAATATTAATATTACGTTTCACAATAATACAATATTATATGTAACCGGGCCGAGATATTACGTTTCACAAACTTTAACTCTTTATACATATATTTGATATCGTTAGGTCAACATAAAAAATGATGAAAGACCCGCCAGTGCTTGGTTCGAGAGCCCAGGACAAAGTACAAGGGATCTCAATACCGACTTATTTAAATTTCATTTTAAACATGTCGTGGATTCCAGTCCCATCTCGGAGTACCTGGGACGCGTGGATTTTTAAAGCATTTTTCATTAAGAATTTTCATTTTAGCATGTTCTTAATTATTGTTATCTTATTAATAATGCAATACAAACCCAACATAAAGTATGATGAAAAACAATCTGTCTCGACCCGCCAGTGCTCGATTCGAGAGCCCAACGATCGAGCACATGGGATCTTGATGCCATCTCAATATAAAGGTGCCCATGAATAATGCAATATTAAAAGAAATCGGCAATTCGTATCGTATCTCAAAAACTTTAATTCTAATGCGAGTATATCCGATGTTTATGGAACATTATTAAAAATTAAAACTTATGAGATTTTATGCCTCTAAAGTAGTAGTACTCGTGACTACACCTGATGCGTCAATTTTCTTCAAAGAAATAAAATAAAAAAAGTCATGAAAATGCTTACAAACTCTTTTCTCTTACTCTTAGATTAATATCAATAACCTTTAGTCTCTCAACATATGATGTAAGACAGTCTAGCAACCCGTCAGTACTCGGTTCGAGAGCCCCAACGACCAAGCACAAGGGTTCTTAACGTCTTCTTATTAAATTTTCAGCTCTATTTCAATGCATGGTTATGTTATTAATAATGCAATATTAATATCAGCAATTAGTATCGTATCCCAAAAATTTTAATCCAAATATATTCGACAATTTTGAAACAAAATTACAAGAAAATCATTAAACTAATAACTTTTAATGTTTTCTCTTATTCCTAAACATTCCGGTAAGACCCGTCAGTGCTCGGTTGCGAGACCCAATAACCAAGCACAAGGGATCTTAAAACCATCTCATTTAAATAATGCTTATTAACATTGCAATATTAATAGTATCAATAATTACTATTACTAGCGTAGTGAGTATTACAAGTGTGTCTCTCTGTGTGTATGGGTGTGTGTGCTGTGTGTGTGTGTGTGTGTGTATGTGTAATTGTTTATGACATATTCGTTCATTCACCATTCATTCATTTACAAGAATTCGGCAATTCGTATCGTATCTCAAAAACTTTAATTTTAATGTGAGTATATCCGATGTTTATGGAACATTATTAAAAATTAAAACTTATGAGGTTTTATGCCTCTAAAGTAGTAGTACTCGTGACTACACCTGATGCGTCAATTATCTTCAAAGAAATAAAATAAAAAAAGTCATGAAAATGCTTACAAACTCTTTTCTCTTACTCTTAGATCAATATCAATAATCTTTAGACTCTCAACATATGATGTAAGACAATCTAGCAACCCGTCAGTACTCGGTTCGAGAGCCCCAACGACCAAGCACAAGGGTTCTTAACGTCTTCTTATTAAATTTTCAGCTCTATTTCAATCCATGGTTATGTTATTAATAATGCAATATTAATATCAGCAATTCGTATCTTATTCCAACAATTTTAATCCAAAAATATTCGACAATTTTGAAACAAAATTAAAAAAAAATCATTTAACTAATAACTTTTAATGTTTTCTCTTATTCCTAAACATTCCGGTAAGACCCGTCAGTGCTCGGTTGCGAGACCCAATAACCAAACACAAGGGATCTTAAAACCATCTCATTTAAATAATGCTTATTAACATTGCAATATTAATAGTATCAATAATTACTATTACTAGCGTAGTGAGTATTACAAGTGTGTCTCTCTGTGTGTATGGGTGTGTGTGCTGTGTGTATGTGTGTGCATGTGTGTGTGTATGTGTGTGTATGTGTAATTGTTTATGACATACTCACTCACCATTCATTCATTTACAAGAGTTCGGCAATTCGTATCGTATCTCAAAAACTTTAATTTTAATGTGAGTATATCCGATGTTTATGGAACATTATTAAAAATTAAAACTTATGAGATTTTATGCCTCTAAAGTAGTAGTACTCGTGACTACACCTGATGCGTCTATTATCTTATAAGAAATAAAATAAAAAAGTCATGAAAATGCTTACAAACTCTTTTCTCTTACTCTTAAATCAATATCAATAACCTTTAGACTCTCAACATATGATGTAAGACAATCTAGCAACCCGTCAGTACTCGGTTCGAGAGCCCCAACGACCAAGCACAAGGGTTCTTAACGTCTTCTTATTAAATTTTCAGCTCTATTTCAATCCATGGTTATGTTATTAATAATGCAATATTAATATCAGCAATTCGTATCTTATTCCAACAATTTTAATCCAAAAATATTCGACAATTTTGAAACAAAATTAAAAAAAAATCATTTAACTAATAACTTTTAATGTTTTCTCTTATTCCTAAACATTCCGGTAAGACCCGTCAGTGCTCGGTTGCGAGACCCAATAACCAAGCACAAGGGATCTTAAAACCATCTCATTTAAATAATGCTTATTAACATTGCAATATTAATAGTATCAATAATTACTATTACTAGCGTAGTGAGTATTACAAGTGTGTCTCTCTGTGTGTATGGGTGTGTGTGCATGTGTGTGTGTGTGTGTGTATGTGTAATTGTTTATGACATATTCGTTCATTCACCATTCATTCATTTACAAGAATTCGGCAATTCGTATCGTATCTCAAAAACTTTAATTTTAATGTGAGTATATCCGATGTTTATGGAACATTATTAAAAATTAAAACTTATGAGGTTTTATGCCTCTAAAGTAGTAGTACTCGTGACTACACCTGATGCGTCAATTATCTTCAAAGAAATAAAATAAAAAAAGTCATGAAAATGCTTACAAACTCTTTTCTCTTACTCTTAGATCAATATCAATAATCTTTAGACTCTCAACATATGATGTAAGACAATCTAGCAACCCGTCAGTACTCGGTTCGAGAGCCCCAACGACCAAGCACAAGGGTTCTTAACGTCTTCTTATTAAATTTTTTAGCTCTATTTCAATCCATGGTTATGTTATTAATAATGCAATATTAATATCAGCAATTCGTATCTTATTCCAACAATTTTAATCCAAAAATATTCGACAATTTTGAAACAAAATTAAAAAAAAATCATTTAACTAATAACTTTTAATGTTTTCTCTTATTCCTAAACATTCCGGTAAGACCCGTCAGTGCTCGGTTGCGAGACCCAATAACCAAGCACAAGGGATCTTAAAACCATCTCATTTAAATAATGCTTATTAACATTGCAATATTAATAGTATCAATAATTACTATTACTAGCGTAGTGAGTATTACAAGTGTGTCTCTCTGTGTGTATGGGTGTGTGTGCTGTGTGTATGTGTGTGCATGTGTGTGTGTATGTGTGTGTATGTGTAATTGTTTATGACATACTCACTCACCATTCATTCATTTACAAGAGTTCGGCAATTCGTATCGTATCTCAAAAACTTTAATTTTAATGTGAGTATATCCGATGTTTATGGAACATTATTAAAAATTAAAACTTATGAGATTTTATGCCTCTAAAGTAGTAGTACTCGTGACTACACCTGATGCGTCTATTATCTTCAAAGAAATAAAATAAAAAAGTCATGAAAATGCTTACAAACTCTTTTCTCTTACTCTTAAATCAATATCAATAACCTTTAGACTCTCAACATATGATGTAAGACAATCTAGCAACCCGTCAGTACTCGGTTCGAGAGCCCCATCGACCAAGCACAAGGGTTCTTAACGTCTTCTTATTAAATTTTCAGCTCTATTTCAATCCATGGTTATGTTATTAATAATGCAATATTAATATTAGCAATTAGTATCGTATCCCAAAAATTTTAATCCAAATATATTCAACAATTTTGAAACAAAATAACAAGAAAATCATTAAACTAATAACTTTTAATGTTTTCTCTTATTCCTAAACATTCCGGTAAGACCCGTCAGTGCTCGGTTGCGAGACCCAATAACCAAGCACAAGGGATCTTAAAACCATCTCATTTAAATAATGCTTATTAACATTGCAATATTAATAGTATCAATAATTACTATTACTAGCGTAGTGAGTATTACAATTGTGTCTCTCTGTGTGTATGGGTGTGTGTGCTGTGTGTATGTGTGTGCATGTGTGTATGTGTGTGCATGTGTGTGTGTATGTGTGTGTATGTGTAATTGTTTATGACATATTCATTCATTCACCATTCATTCATTTACAAGACTGCTTAAACTTTCAACAATGTATGAATTGTACTTCGTTATATTTTATCGAAACAATTCATACAATGCCGATCATAAATATCAATTATATCAAAAAAATGTCTTCTGCCTGCCCTATTCATAATTTAATTGTTTTATATAAATAAATATGAAGTATAGGAACCTTTTTTCGTATTTTTAGAAATTAATCAAAATAATAACACATAATAAGTTATACCAGCAAGACCACAGCCAGAAGATGGGAGAGCCAGCACCTAGCACACAGGATCTTAACACCATCACTAGATTACATCGACAATCTTAAATTTTAATAACTAAAACTTTTAAATTTTATAATACTGTCTATATTTAAATTTTTTACTAAATATTTCAAACATTGGTGGATAGAACCTAAAGCAAAGTTATATTTCATTTTAACTGTCACTTAGATGAAAATTAAAATTAGAACATCAATGTAATTAATAAACTGTATTGTGTTATTGATACTTGCTACGGCAATGCCTGAGACAGGACCTCGGGACTACAGTTTTACTTTGAATGCTGTAACTTTTGTGTGATGTTACTTTTTGTATTGAATGAATTTATGTAAAAAGTCAACAAATATCTTCAAATTTAAAAAACTGGTAAACTATCGTTTGGTGAAAACTAAACTTTACATTCTCCCTTTTAAATACCAAAACTTTTACTTAAAAAACTTTAAGAAAAAATAATATTAACAAACATAAATTATATAATTTATTAATCCGTCATTCCTAAGTAACTCCATTTTAAAGATAACAGCATATCAGAACACATTCAAATCTTACAGATTTCTACAAATCAATTTCAACCTTTTGTTTACACTATCAAATCCAAAATAGAATGAGCTAATCTGACATTTAGTCATAATCTGATATGCTGCTACGTTTACAAAAGATTTTCTGACCAATTTTATTTTTCATTCCATTCCAAAATCCATTTCCTAATCAGAAGGTTTCCGAAAAATGTGTCGTTTTTATACATCACGCTTACAAACAGCCTACATTCATACTAACACACATTCTTTGTTTATTGCATTGTGCGTTGTCCGTCAGTCTTACTATAAAAGTGATAAGATCAGCAAAGAAAGCCCGTTGAACCACAATTTGAGAGCCTAAAACGAGAACAACGGGATCTCTTGCTATCTTTGATACTCTAGTGTCCTATTGTTCAATTTTTATTTTTTGTTTTACAATTTCATACAACTCATCCTTTCACATTAATATTTACATCATACATAAAAATGATCGACAGATTTTTTGAAAATCATCTGGTTACTTTAGCGGAAATCCCTTCATTCGAGAAGCATCAAGAATCAAGAGAAAACCGAGCGTAACCTAGTTACTTCATGGATGTCCTCACCATTCCTTTCCTTCATGTGATTATCGTAAAGAAAATTTTATTTTATTTGCCGACTTAAATAGAAAAATAAAACGAATAGTATCAAATTCAATAAAAATAGCATAAAATTTACACCATCAAATAAACAGTACAAATGTACTGAGGTCCTACTTCAGGAATTGCCTCTACAGCTGCAGCAACTACCATTATCATTAAATAATTTATTAATTATATTTAAAACTTATTTTAAAACTCATCGTGTATTTAAGAAAAAATAAGGCTAATAATAAGTAACAGTCTAACAAAGTATTATTATCTACAATAAACTCATAAATTAAATTAAATTCTACACTAACCTAATCTTCTATAGCTTCACGCCAGATACCTCGTCGGAAAGAGGGGCAACTCCTTCCGACAAGGCACGCCTTTGACTCGTTACCATTAACAACCAATAACTATTTCCCAGAAGTATCTCCCACGATATCAAGGTAATACATACTAAAAAATAAGGGCAGAGAGGCATTGGACAGTGATTTAGATGTAACACGAAGTTACACTTGGGTTTAAGATTCAGGGCATACCGTCAATGCTTCGGCACGCTAATCTTTGTGACTTGTTGCCTCATATGGTGAGAGATTGCCAGTCTTTCACAATCTGTCACATACATAAAGGGCAACATAAACCCTTTCCCTTAGTCGCCTTTTACGACATGCTCGGGATGAAAAGCAGCTGACACATTCTATGTTTTTATTTCGCTTCCAGGTCAGCATGGAAGACAATGAGTGGTAGAGAAATTAATTTATGGGCAAAGTACCAGCTTAATTAAAATAAATAAATAAAGAAGGGCAGGTAGGCATTGGAATCGTTTGAAATGTAACACAAAGTTACACTTGGGTTTAAGTTTCAGTGCATACCACCAATGCTATGGTGCACTGATCTTTGTGACTTGTTGCCTCATATGGAGAGAGATTGCCAGTCTTTCACAATCTGTCACATACATAAAAGGCAACATAAACCCTTTCCCTTAGTCGCCTTTTACGACATGCTCGGGATGAGAAGCAGCTGACACATTCTATGTTTTTATTTCGCTTCCAGGTCAGCATGGAAGACAATGGATGGTAAAGAAGTTCATTCATGGGCAAAGTACTAGCTTAATTAAAATAAATATATTAAGAAGGGCATGTAGGCATTTGAAGCGTTTGAAATGTAACACAAAGTCACACTTGAGTTTTAGTTTCAGTGCATACCGCCAATGCTACGATGCACTGATCTTTGTGACTTGTTGCCTCATATGGAGACAGATTGCAAGTATTTCGGAATCTGTCACATACCTTTTCGCTTAGTTACCTTTTACGACATGCCCGGTATGAGAAGCAGCTGACACATTCTATATTTTTCTTTCGCTTTCAAGAAGACAATGTATGGTTGAAAAGTTCACTCAAAAATGAGTAAAATAACCGCATTCTGGATTTAATATGACACACCGTTCGTTCGTCCGTCCGTTCATACCTTCCCAGTCTTTGTTGGACCAGGGAGTTCAGAGAGAGACAATTTCCCTTTAGTCTCACTAACCAGTTGCTTCCTCTAAGTAGGACCATACATAACCACCTTGGCGGTCTTACGAATTCATCGTTTAAAACCGAGTAGATGCAATCTAGGGTATTCAGAGATAGGTGAAACTTTTAAGCATTTTTCTTTAAGATGCAATTCCGTGAACCAATACCCAGTAGTAATATAGAAAATATAAAGTATTTTGGTTCATTTTTAGTACTCGGGCGAGACTATCTCATTCATTACATTAATACATATAATATTTAATACATAAGGAAATGTTATAGTTAACTGTATTGTCTATCTCTGGTTTCACTTTTTAATCAACAAACTTTACTTTAACCATAATTTTCAAAGAGCATTAGTTCTTTTTAAATATACATCAATCTGTGAGTACCTACGAATTTTCTATCTAATATTTTTTTATAATATATACTTTTATTTATTTATTCATAACTTCAACATATATGATATGTTCTACACATCAAGTTAATTCATTATTAGACATAATCAAGTCTAATAATGATTTTCAGCCGTTTACATTCAATAAACTACTAACCATTATATAATTAATTTCACAATTAATACATTTTTAATGCCACAATATAATCCCTATCTAATCGTAATTATACATTATATTATTATACAACTGTTCCAAAAACAACTAAATGTACTTCTATTTACAAATTCTTAACTTATTGATCTTATAAAAATATATTATAGTCGACATTGATGTTAATAAAGATATAATTAATTTGTTTTATCTCTAAAGCTGGCAATTCACTATACGGTCATGCCCGTGGGCAAGTCTGTAAACATGCCTTCCAGCACGCGTAGCATGACAAACTCGAGAACGTTTTGTCTACACTCAAATATCACTTTTCTCGGGTTCGCCCATACTATATCTCACTCTCGATTCGAGAAACTGACAAATGAATTGTGATCGCAAGCTCTGTCGAAACTGCAGGCCCAGCACCTCGTTTGGACGGGCATGTCTGGCTAGTGCAGGAACGTCTTAGTTATAACACAAACCTATTGTAACTAAGAGTGGCAGGCGTGTCTGCAGATTTGTCAGCGGATATGCTCATCTAGTGAATTTCCGTTTTAAGAATAATAAATATTACTACTCGCTTACTGTTATAGTCAATTGTTTACTCCTGTTGTTCTCGAAGCGATCCATGGTCTTGATGTCCATTATCATGGAGATAGATATCGCCAGGCCGATCATCATAATAAATGTCACCATCAACCCCGACCTAAAGTTTTAGCATTACATTCATCAATTCAAGTTTTAATTTTATTACAAAACTACATTACATTTTATTAAATGTATTTCATTTTTAAATTATCCATTTTTTTACTTATTTCTTGTACCAACTTACTTAGATAATAAGAAATATTTTAAAGTACTGGTTAGAAGAATATGGTGCATTTAAAGTATGTACTCTGGTATTATGGTATTATGGTGCATTCCCGCCTAAAAATACAGAAACTAAAAGCTTTTTCCTTTAATACGTTTTATACGTGTACCCTTGTTACTCTAAACGCTCGACTTATTCAATGGCTTAAGACCTTATATAGCCCATTTAACATTATATACACATATAACCCATTGACAAGCTTTTCGTCTAATATTTTCGTCTCACAATTAATTGTAAAATCTTGAAACTCTATTTACTTACCATATAGGTACAGTTGTGAAGCCGATGCAATTGAAAGCATCGGCAAATTTCTCCGTACTGTCCATGAATGGTTGCATCTGAAATATTGAATATTTATCTACGAGTGATTATTATAATCATTAATCATGGCAAGCGTCAAAGTCTTACATAAGGATTCACTATTAACTATTTAATAGTGAATCCTTATGTAACACTTTAACCAAAGACAGGAAAAAGAAGTGTCGGTCGAAAACCAAAACGATGTGCTGTCAATATGGCAAATCAGTACAGAAAAAAATGAATGTACAAATCCCAGAACAGAAAAAAAGGCTGATAAAGATTAACTACTTGATTTTGAAATGATAAATGAAGCTGAACAACAGATAGTGGAAAAGCGCCTCACTCGAGACATGAGTCGAACACATACCTGAATATCAGGCAATATAAGTGTAGCCTCTTCAGATGAGTATACTAGAGGCAGGGAACACTCATAAGCATGTCCAAGTACTGCGGCAGGCGCGTCGGGAGGCGCCGGTGCCTTCAAGTTAAGGCCAGTCGTCTCAAGACCGAATTTGACCTCAACACCCACTGCTTGCCACCATCCTGCTGTTTGTTTAAAGCTGAACTCCAGAGTTATCTAGATACAAAAATTAAACTTATATTTTAAATATGAATAAGAATTCTTTTTAAACGGAATCAGAAAACCATCTCCCATTTATTTTCTATAGAGTATTGGCCAAATACGTATATTTTTTGCTTTTATTTTTATTACCATGCTTATTACCTTATCTTTGCTGTCTCCATACGCAAACCTCACGACCAGTATAGTATATAATCTAGTGGGTTTGACTGTAGGCTCGCCAACCTGCGTGTCTAGGATTGTCGTTGAACCATTAGCCCATCGCAGCTGGGGCCAACCAGATGAATACAGAAGAGCGCTTTTACCGGGTGGACCTGAAATATTATATTCTCTCTTAGATTCCACTAATTTAATTCAAGATTATGCTTTCTCTGTCTTTTAGTCAAATCCATTTCTCAAACAATTTTTTTCTATAATTTACATAGGTAGTTTCACTTGTTTTGTGTTTATATTTATATATTTTTATCGTACACAGCGTGCTATTATTAAATTATTCCTTCTTACCAGTTGCGTTGTAAAGTGAGTATTTCGGTCCTTGCTTCGGAGGCCGCTCATCTTCAGTAGATGGAGTACCAGCATTAGTGCTGCTCTCGTCCGCTTGACGTCGTACTCGACTCCACTCGCCTTCAGTATAATCTACTTGACTTAGAGACACAGAGTTGCCTGGAATAAAATAATTTTATTTATTATTTATCGACACATACACATTATACTCAAAAAATATTATTTTTTTAACTTAAGAATGCAATTGTATATAAACTGAGAGGTCACTGTCAATATCCCACCCTCTTTGAATTTATCTCTAAGTGATGTTCATGAACCCAAATGATAAATAGCCCTTACTGTTCTTTTTTGTAAAATAAATACAGACTCTATATCTGCAGCCATACCTCACACCAGAATGCCATATTACATAACGCTATGGAAATAACTAAAGTATACTGTCCTGGCAGTATCTACATCTGTGAGTTGCCTTATTTTTCTTATTGTATAGGCAGCTGAAATTAATTTTCCTGACTATAATGAAATGTGAGGATGCCATTGCAATTTAGAGTCTAGACACCCAAGCAGATTGTCGAATCAATACAAAACAAAAGTGATTGATTATACGTGTCTCAGATATTCTATTCCTATGTTATATCGAAACTAACTTCACTTATGCCATGAAACGTTATTACCCATTCAAGATTGAGTGGATGCCGCTTTTTTGAAGTTAATTCGGACGCCCGAGTGAAAATGCATTCGGGTTTGGATTTTTACAAAATCACATGGCAGGGTTAAACACAGAATCAAGCTTAAGTAATGTCATTTAACGTTCTCAAATAAAATATCACGTTCTTAAGTAAATGCAGCATAAAACTAAGTCTTTCCATTAACTCAGGCTGAGGAAGATAAACATTGACGATAATACGCTCTGTGATAGTGAAAAAGTAACAAGTACTTAAACTTAAAAGATTCGTCCGTTCTGTTAGGTCCTGGGCGGCTCAGCGGTTAGAGCAGTGGCCCGGATTGCGAAAGGTATATAGGTTCGAGTCCCATCTCAGGGTGCCAGGGACCAAGTGGATTTTTTTAACATTTTTCATTAAGAATATTTTTCAGTACAGCATTGTGAATGCGAAATTGATCAATAATCATTTATTTTACTTTTTTCTGTCATTTTAATTACATCCATCATAGTAAGTGCAGTTGCCCCGCCAAATACAATATTAAACAATTAGTGTTACTATCCTTTTATATCCATTCTATCCATGCTTATCATGCTAATTCAATTTACATAATTTAATTATATACCTTAATTACCACATCAACTTTTGTTTAGTAAATAAAAAATAAACATAAAATAAAAGTAAATAAAATAAACATCCAATTAACTTTTTTTTCTAATTTAGTACTTACCCAGTATCCCCAGCACTCTACCAGCTCCATATATGTCTTGGAGCCGAGCGAACGTTTCCGTCATCTGTGCGTCTCGCTCTGACCATGGACCTTGCAGCGTCAGCATCTTAAATGAGGAATTATTAAAAAAAAATCGAAAACACTAAAAAAGCACCTCCACTAGATGGCGACTCTAGCAAAAGTTAATTTTTGCAGGAAACGAATGGACCAAAGACTGTTCAGTTCCTTTTAAATAACATAATAAAAAACTGAAATTTGATTGTTCGAAACTTAGATTTTAATACAAATAAAATTGAGTTTTGAAACTTAGATATTAATACAAATAAAATTGAGTTTTGAAACTTAGATATTAATACAAATAAAATTTACTTTTAAACTTGAAAGAAAACCGGAAAGGTTGTCATGGAAAAATTGAGAACGTACTGTAGCGACATCTAGTTTGATTTCGGGAACTAATGTTTTTTTTTAAATACTTCCTATTGACATGTATAAGTATCAGAATCTAAATTTAATTTCCGTACCTAAAGAGTTAAACGGGAGCCCTATTACTAACACTTCGCTGTCTGTCTGTCTGTCACTAGACTGTATCTCATGAACCTTGAAAGTTAGATAGTTGAAAATTTCACAAATATATCTGTTACCGGTTCAACAACAAAAAGTTAGAATATTCAAAAAGTTAGTTAAAATCACCAGAACCATCATCATTTATAATCACGATCGTCATCACCTTCATCATTTTTATGACCATCACTCACCACAATCATGTAATCAAAAATATCATCATCTACCTACACCATCACTAACAAATCATAATTATCATCACCTTCATTATTGAATATAATGACCATCATTACTGTCACCATCGCCATCATCACTTTCATCACTCAACATTACTATCACTATCTAATCAAAATCAACATCATATACACTGCCACCATCTAATTATGATCATCGTCACCGTCGTCATCACCACCCTCATCACCTCCATCATTTTCATTACCATGACTCACTACGATCATCGTAATCTAATCAAAATTATTCATTACCGTCTAATCATAATCTTCATCACCTTCAACATTAGATAAAATCACCGTCATCATCACTATACCTTCAACCTTACCACTTTCGTGACTCTTCACAACCATCATAATTTAATCAACATTATCATTATCGACATCATCGCCTTCTAATAACAATCATCATCACCATGATTAGATGTTAATATGATCACCGGATGGTGATGAGGATTCATCACCTTCATTATTTTCATCACCATTATGCACTACGAGTATCGACATCCAATCAAAATTATGATCCTCGTCATCATCACTATCAGCATTATAATTTAATCAAATTCATCATCGCATCTATCACCATCACCATCTAACCAAAACATTCTTCGTTTCATCATAAATATCATCATATCCTCTGCCATTATATTTTCACTGATATTATTCGCGTTATCGTTCAATTATGATACCCTTATTTCAATTATATATTATTTAATTATTCTTAATTCAATTAAATACATAATTACTGTTTCCTTTCAATCATTTTTTTTCTTTTTGAAATAAAAAATAATTTTAAATAAGGTAAATTTCGGTTTTTCTAAATATTATCTAATTTCCTTTCTCTAAAACCGACTTCGAATCGTAATAAATATACAATATACTTATAAGTATTATTTAAGTCTTTATTGCGTCTTTGTTTCACAGCTCTCTATATTCCTACTTAGGTTATCATACGCTATAGACAGAGAGGCAAACTAAATCAAAAGCACTGGAGAGTTCCAGAGCTGAAAATCAATAACTTGTTGAATGTAGAGAGAATTACGCAGTTGAGTACAATGAGCAAAACGCCATTCGCGACAAGCTTTACGTAATGGAAATTGGAAATAGTTTCACACATAATATATTTAGAATCGAGATAATTATTAATTATGACACAAAATGATTTTGTGAATAATAATTTGTACACCTAAACATGAGCTCTTACACAACACAATCGTTGTGATAGTCTCACAATAATGGCGTTTGCATCACTCATAATATGGAAATCGCTTCAAAACGCTACCGGAAACTATTGACAATAATAATAAAATATATAATAATAAGTACTAATTAAAATGATAGTCGATACATATTTTATACACTGTGTATTTGTGACCAGTTCCTATCGATTAATTTATAGACCTCTTACGCGTAGTGATTAACACTCCGATTAAATTATCGCTATTTTCGATGTCCTGAGTCCAATTCTAATTAATGTCATTATAAAAAAATGCAAACATTCTCGGAGTCGTAACTCTTTTTTAATGATTTTCTTAACACGAATTTTTAGCTACTTAAAACCTTCGCTTTAGCATTGAATCTGTCAAATATAAGATCATCCTACGCAAATGTTAAAAGCAAAATCTCACCTGCGTCTCATTGCTAATATAATCCGGATGGACATCCAAGAAATCTTGAGGTAACACCAATGTTGTTTGTCGCTCCAACATCTTCCTCAGCCTAGGAAAGTTCCCGCTGGAGAGAGGCACCGAGTCCTGGTTGTTGAATACCACGATGGCCGCCTGCTCCCCATAAATGCGCATCAAGTCATCTTGCTCCAAATACTTAAGCGCCGGCCTTTTATATTTTTCAAGGGATTTTGGACCGAAAAATAAGAAAGGACCTTCTAGGTTTCCATTAACTATGATTATATAAGAGAGGAGAAGTAATATGTTGTAATGCATTTCGCGTGCGGCCATCGTTCCCACTAAACGGGAACTGCGAACTTTCAATTAAGAGTAGCTGTATCGATTGAGGTCCGCGCACGCGCAATCCAGGTTCCAGTACTTTCCAGGTTACAAAGGAGCTACGTAGCTTAGTATCTAAATTTAGGTTTTATATAGGCTGCTAGTCGAACCCAGCCACCCGGGTGCCCTATTAAATAGCTGCCTGCTATTTCGAGAAAACTTTAGATGAAAAATATAGGATAAGTACCTGCTATAGAATTATGTGTAAAATATTTTGAATCAAAATACGTAATGTTTTTTTTTTGTGAATTTAAATTTTTGCAGGCAGCGTGATCATCATCATCATCACCAGGCTATAGATGACCCTTTATATTTGACTCTATGGAACATACTCGCGAATCATGGAGTTTAATTACATTTTCTTTTACTTATCGTTACTGAGTTCGATTTCGCAGTAATTAGCGCATTCAGTCTACATTATTGCAGATATTACGCTACTTCATAAAGAGAATCAAATGTTTAACCAAAAAAATATTAAAAAAATATTATCTCCTTATTGTAACTATTAGTCCCGGTTGTATCTACGGTAGCTAACTCCCATAAAACCTAATGGTAACGTAGTAAATTATTACAAATTTCTCTTGTGATTAAATATCCTGTTGCCCAACATGAGATGATAATAATGAGAGTTACTGGAGAAGGATTTTAAGGAGTTTGCCATTGTATTTATATCCTCTGGCTCAGATTAGACACAAAAAATTATGTCCTATTACGCCACAATAAGGGAAAATTTTATTTTACAATTTTTGTACACATTAATAAGACTACAAGGGATGTGAAGATCGGTACACAATTTTATATATTTTCTAAGTGTAGTAATTAATACCATCATCATGTTAGCTATCGGGTTGGCACAAAAGTAATGAGACACTTGGTTTAAGTTTTTACTTTTTTATTATTATTACAATAAAAAAAGTTTAGTCAATGATGTAATTACCATTAGTATCTAAGACTTCTTGCCAACGATCCGGCAAAGTTTGGATGCCTTTTGCCCAGAACTCTGATGGCTGTACCTCAAAAAAGTTGTTCAACTCCGCCTCTACGTCAGAGAAATCATAAAATTGTTTACCCCGCAAATGCTGTTTCAGGGCTCTAAACAAATGATAGTCTGATGGGGCGAGGTCTGGGGAATAAGGTGGGTGGGGTATCGTCTCCCAGCCCAAGTTCTCCAACTGCCGGCGAACCACAGATGCGACGTGAGGTCGAGCGTTATCGTGCAGTAAAACTACATTGACTCGTCTTCGTCGTTTTTTCTTGATAGCGGCAGATAATTTGGTAAGATGGGTTGAATATTTGTCAGCGTTTATAGTTTCATTGTGTACATAAAACAGTATGCCTTGCGCATCCCAGAAACAGCAAAGCAGGATTTTTCGGCGGTTCTTTTGACTCGGCTTCGGTTGAGTTGGTGGCGTTTCTTCTCGAGGCAGCCAAAAAGCACGACGTGTATCGTTCTCGTAATAAATCCATGATTCATCTCCAGTAACCAGATCTGACAAAAACTCTTTACGTCGGGGTCGCAGCAAAAGTGATTGACAGATAGCGACACGGACTGCACGACTGGCGTCTGTAAGGATGTGCGGTACCCACCGAGCCAAAACTTTTCGATAACCAAGCTCATGCAGATGGTGTTCCACGGCGTGGTGACTGCATTTAAGTGCTTCCGCTAATTCACGAGTGGTAGCATCCGGATTCAACTGCAGTTCGCGGCGCAAATCGTCATCATTCACTGCGGGTGGTCGCCCTGAGCGTGGCTGACTTTCAGGGCTCCTGTCTCCTGATTTAAAACGGTCAAACCATCGGGACACCGTCGCATCGCTTGTACTTCCAGCGCCTAATGCATTGTTGATATTGTCAGCTGCAGCCCGCACACTGTGGCCTAACAAGTACTCGTATAAGTATATAGTGTTCGAACTTGTCACTCGTCCAGTTTTCTTCAAACTGACTAAACAAATCGCGAGCGCGGCTTTATATACCCTACACCAGAAGTACCTAGAATGTTCTACAACATTCTAGAATATTATCGAAAAAATTGATTTTAAAAAGGAAAAGTTATAGATTTTTCTAATGTGTCTCATTACTTTTGTGCCAACCCAATAAATCAAACGACTTCAGTCTGTACCGGTAATGTCGCTTTAAATATCCCATTGGTAGAAATACTAAGAGATATTTCCTATTATAGCTACCGGTAGGGATATATGGAATCTGTTACTCCACATATCTCCACCTATTTGCACTGGTTGGGATACTTGGATTATTATTTCCATTTATCGTTACCAGCAAGGATAAGTTTTCTAATATTAAGTATGACATATTTGTGCAACAAGGTTTTAGTTTAATTTCGAATCCAACAATTATGAAAACCATAAACAAAACACATTTTTTCTATAAATAATTTATTTACATTCTTATGAAATATACAAGTTGAAGTAAATTATTAAAAGTTCACATGGAATGATAAAAAATTTTGTCCCTAAATTGGTCCAGTGTTGATAACAACTAAATACAATATACAAATATCGTTAATAATACTCAGTCCAATTTCGAAAATAAAAGAAACCTAGATGTCTAGTTAAACAGAACCTTTTGTGGCTTATCTATACTTTTTGTATTAACTTTGACCTCTTTAGTAACAAAAGTATTGAGTAACCTGATTACGCTTCTTAACTATAAAATATATTTTGTCCTATCTTTCACAATAAGCGATGTGACTATTTACAGAAAAAAATGTTGTTATTATGTTTTCCCCTTTTTGAATCCAGGATACCAAAATCATTTTCCCTTAAGGTAGACAGTTTTGGTAAAACATTTTTTATAGATACAGTAGTAATACTTTTAAAAGATATGTTGCCAGAATCACATGAGTCAATGTGGACTGCAATGAGTTCGTCGATGATGGAACAGACGAGAAAAAGAATGAATTCTCTGTAAAAGAAAATAAGTAAAACATTAACAATTATTTCCGACAGTATAGGAAAAAGAAACAAAATTAAAGTAAACCTAATCCAATGTGCTGGCAAAAAACATCAAGTGCAAATCGAGATTTGTATCAGGCACAAAATTATTTCATAGAGAAACTTTGGATGCAACCATGCCAACGTTAATACGAAACTAAATGGTAAGTACAACAAAATGGTTTTTATTGACCACTCGTGAAGAGGAGGTTTATTATGTATAATGTAAATGCAGATGCAGAAAGTGAGCCAGTAAAACAAATGACATACTTTTCTTCTCATTAGGATTGGTGACACCGCACTGTCGATGTGAGATCGTCCTCTTGCGTTTGGTGTTCACGTATCCCGGAATGAAGATACTGGGCGTGTCTAGGCGACCCGATGCTAACAACCTATACACGGAAGTTATAAATAAACATCTAAAAGATCATGTAACATGATAGCTATATCCAAATAGTCCTCAGAAGTCTCCAACTTTTATTCATAAGCAAAAAGTCATATTGCTATCTTATTAAACTATATTTCGAAGAGAAACTCCAAGCCGTCACTGAAAAGTGACTATTTTTTATTTAATTCATGCCACACGGCATTTTTCATTTTCCGGCTAAATACTGCGTATTGTATATCTGATATGGAAAAGTCCAGCTGCAGCTGGTGGCCGCGTGGACCAGTTTAAGTGCAGCAGCAGTTGTATACTAATACTGAATATTTTCTATTTGACCTGGAAAAGTCAAGTTCCAGCTGGTGGGCGCGTGGACCAGTAAAGTGCAGCAGTAGCTGTATGCAGGAGCCGCCGTGTAGAGTGCGCGTGCGTCGTGAGTCCACGCCTAACATCCACTCCGGTATGCCCATCACTTTGCGCACTTCCTCCAAGAATTGACCGCTGAAAATAAATTTCTACGCATTAAGTTTTCGAAGATATTATATATGACTACATGGTTTTAAAAGTTACTATTCAACTTGATCTCTCAAACAAACGTCTATTAAAATTGTCTTTAGTTTCAAGCGACATTATCAATACAAATTTTCAGATTAGAATATTCATTGTAAGGTACAATAATGTTATTAGACGTTTCTACAACCGACCGTAATTCATATTTTAAAAACCGACCAAGAGGGACTCATTCAAGCGCGCAGTAGTTTATGCTCAAATATAAAATTTTAATAATTATAGAGTTCTAATAGGTTTATTCTATTGTATTCTGACAGTAAGCATTTTCATTTGATATGTCACACAGAATATTTGACAAAAGTTTTTACTGTAAATTTTCTATTTACCCCAAAATAGGTTGTCTTGTTTAAAATTTGTATTTATATACGTTTGGTTCTGTACCAAATTTTAAAACTTTTCTTTAAATTTTAAATTTTACTCACAGTACGAATCTAGGAGGTTTCATAATGTTAACAGCCTTAATGATGTCGTTGTCGGGTTCGATGTTAGCACAGGCAAATCTCTCGCCACTTCTCTCCGGTCCAAATATCACTATAGATCGACCCATGGCGGACACCGTACCTTCGAGAGGGAAGTTCGAGTCCATAAACATTTGTCGATCTCCACCTACACCTGAAAACACGATCAAATACTGTTATGAACTACTCTACTTTCAAATAAATTATACAAATAATATTAGCTCAGTTCTTACTAATAGTTCCAAGTCTAGCTGTTATATCTCCAACATCACAACGCAATGGATTGTCTGCGCCGCATTCTTGGTTGTATAAGTCGTGCTGGAAAATTAATACAAGTCAAGCTAATGAAATTAAAAGATTAATTAATGCTCAACAAAAACTCAAAACATATTTTTAACCGACTTCTAAATCCAAAAGGAGGAGGTTATATGTGTATGGAGGTGGAGGTATGGACACCCATATTATACGTTGACAGTATGAAATAACTGATTATTTTTTCGTGAATTCAGTGTTGCTGCTCATAGTAAAAATTGTTCAGTATACCCCCACGAAGTCCTGACATATAATAATATTACACCTTATATATGGAATGAAAAAGTTTTCATTAAAACGATTGCTTACTATTCAATTCGTCATTATAATTATATTATAATTACCTGAAAACATGTCATAATATGAATCGATATCCAAATAAACCAAAAGTTCCCAAAGAACCACTCGGGCGAAGCCGCTGGCGGAAAGTTAATATATTTAATATTTTAAGTGTTACCTATTATATAAAAATATCACTAAAAAGCATGATATAAAACCTTTTTCAAAAAAATTTACTCGAATAAAACTTAAAAAAAGACAAATAATACTTATCTCAAAAGCGACTTATTCAAAGAAAATGCTATTGAAGTTCAACTTATTCCAACCTTCCAACCTATTGTCATTTGTATTTATAACGAGTAATAAAATAATTTTGAAACGGTCTTACGTTTAGTGGATCAGCCAGCTGAGTAAAGTATGGGTTCCAGCGGTAACCGCCAGCCACGCAGCGAGTGTTGGTGACCTGAACCGCAGCATCGACGCCCACCGGGTTGACGAAGATGTTCCAATTATGATTATGAGTCTGAAACATGCCGATATTTCAGTAAAATCTTTGTCTCATAAACGAATAATACCCCTCTGTGTCCAGAACTATTTTGACTCCGGACAATTATGAATTTTAAAGTGTCTGCTCTTGTTGACTACCTCACTTAAAGTTTAATCTTATGATACATCGGGGTAGGATGCATTTCCGGTGAAATGTATAAGATGACATTTTGTGTTTCGTTTTCGAATCAAAGGGCGTACAAGGAACCAAATAATTAAGTAGTTGTACATGGGTTAATGTCCACACTCCTGGAGCAAATACGAAACGAAAAGAGAAATTCGAATTTCAACAAAAACATATAAAAAAAGACACAGCAACAGTAAACCTGATTCGTCACACATTTTAGAGGAAAAGAAAAAAACATAATTATATTCAGCACGGAATACCAAAAACAAACCTGAAATAGTGTACTCACCAGATTCCTATCCCTCTCGCCAGGATGGCGCAGTTTCACTTCAATAATGGTGTCACTGGCACTTCCGTCGTTGTGTATCAGCTGAGTCATCCGAATATAGCCCCAAGCAAAACCGCCAGGATGATGGAATGACGCAATACCTCGAATCTCTCGTGCTTCTGACGGACTGTACCCACGCTCTATAGTAGAGCACGCCCAATGGCGGTCCCTAGTCTAGATACAATTACCCACAAGAATAAGTTACTACTAATTATCAATTAATAATGCTTATCATGATTTCGGCAAAATGAGTTTAACATTTAATGAATTTTAAACATTAATATTAATAAAATATTGGCTTTATTTACTTTTTCTCCAATTGAGAAACTTTAAATGTGTCAACTTTCATACGCCTTCAATTCGCAGAATTTTCGTGAAAATTCAGGGCCCCAAAGTTTTTGGTATTGATTGATATTTTTAAAATAAAGAATTGATATAGTGTTTTAAAACTCACCCTCTTATGCAATACAACGGATCGGCCCAGAATGCTATATGGCCCATAAAGAGATACCTGAGTCTCATTGTAGTCCGCATGGATGGATCGTAAGTCATCCAGCAAACCATACTTATTGCCTAAGTCACCCAATTCATATTGATCTGCTGTACCTGTAATAATAGGTATTAATTCATAATTCAAATGAATAGATTATTGCTTCATATAACACTATCAGTCCTTCACCAATACTTGAAGTTTTTTTTTTTAAATTGGTCGTACCACGTAACTAACCGGAATCCATAAGTCGTACCAAATCAATTCATAGCTTTAAAATAAACAAATATTTGACAACATAACATGTATTTCCCGAATATCAACTAAAGTACATTCTAGCACTTATATTATGGAAATCTGAAATAATACAGGACGACACCCAGACCCGAGACAATATTGAGAAATATAGAGAAACTGGGACCTTAGACATCAGATCAGAGAAACTGGAAACAGAAAAAGAAAATTATTGGCTTTTAGTCTTACCTGTAGTTGGAGGTGGACTAGTGGCTTTATCTACTCCGAAAGGGTTATATGTATCGTATAGCGTCGTCTTCTCACAGGGAAACTCGAGCTCTTTCTCAACTGGTGCCTGAAATATTAATAATATTAACCCATCTGCAATAATTTTTTCCAAACTTACTTAAATGTAACAACTACTTGATACGAGTACTCAACGACTGATCATGTTTTTTAGATTACATGATTTCAGAGTAAAATGCCAAAGGCACTACTTTATTATAAATACTACTTTGATTTTTTTTTCTGGCATCTATCTGACTACTGTTCTTACTCACAACATGTATTTTATAGTTGGTGATGCCCTCAAAGCCTTCCAGTGTAACTTGAACGTTAGTAACATCATACTCCGACTGTTGCGTTAGTTCTAATTTACCCTTCAAAGGCACAGGTTCTCCATTGCCGAACCAATCGCGAACCACCGCTTTGCGTCGATGAAGACCATTCACTCTTTAAGAATAAAGTAATAAGTGTCAATACTAAAATATATATATGTATATATATTTCATCAGAAACCTCCACTCACATGGAACACGCCATCCTTTCTCCTCTTGCGACTGGTCCGTGGTCATCGTATATGACAAGTGATTTCCTCATGATGGAGTACTTCCCTGCGAGCGCTATAACTGAGTCGGTGAACAGACGACGTGTGAGACGTGCGCTATCACGCTTCTTGCCTGCTATAGCTAAGTTACCATGTCTAAAGGAATCAGAAATTTTAAGTTGGGCAGACGTAATAAGCATATTAACCAACATTAATTTTTCGTATGATGCAGCATTACAAAATAATTAAACCAAAACTTATACATTAATAAATTATTTAATAGATTTCTACCATCGATCAAATATACCTTGTAGTGAAATCCCCAATTCTACATAACCCCTCCAATCCTGATCTGCAATATTGCTCCGGGTGCCTGTTGTCTATATCAATCCCGTAGGGTTCATAAACAACTCCTGCACTCAAACATCGTCCAGTCCAATTATAATAGTCAGCTCCTGGTGGTCGCTCGTGGATTGCCCAACGATGTTCGAATGTGTTGTTTACATTTGCACCATCTGCATGAACCTGACAAAGTAGTAGGTTTGAACTTCAATATTCTTAACCTTTGGGTATGGAACTATAAAACGAATCTCATTGTAAAAAATACATAATAAACTGTTGAATATTCTATTTTACTATAAGATAAATATTTTAATACACAATGCACCCGGTCAAGATGAAGAAATCAATTAAACGATATAGTTAGCTCATAAATCAATGTAAAATTATACTCGTAATCGTAAAATTCGGTTGCATCCATTCTCGAAGATTATAAATTATGTTAAAACAAGTGCAAGGACTGATAATTAAATTATTATAAGTTCTTGGCAAACTTTCAAATGTTGATAAACGAATATAATTAGGTTAGGTTTTATTCCTTTTGATCAGCTGTAAAACTCACCATACTTTCAATTATGATAGTAGTATCTTCCCAAGGTCTGCCAAGCGGCTGCCTGAAGATTACTCTTCCCACAATCGGATATCTGAACACGACTTGGACGGAGCTCATTTGCGTCTGGAACTCGGTACCGTATTCATATGGTAAGATGGTGCCGCAGATCTCACGCTTTGGTGCTCTTCTGCAGGACAGTAAAACATGAGTAGCAATTGTTTTTACCTTATATCTCTACATAATATATATAAAAACACGAAAAAAATAAACAATGTACCTATATTATGTTCTTTTTACATTGTATTGACGAACAACATTGTAACTCTAATCTATCTACAGTTTCAACCTATTAGCTGTAAATATATTTTGGAACTTGTCCAGATGATAAATGCCGTAAGCGTACTCGTTCCATTGAAAATATAGTAATCAGACATCGTTGTATGCTCAGCTTACCTAACAACTACCAATGACCTGTGTACGACACTGTTAACTCCGTATAGAGGTAGAAACACATCCCAATAAGCACCGCTTAGCTCGTTAGCCAGTCCTGGCAACAGATACTTGTGATTCAAGTACTCAGTACGGTCCTTGTATTTGCCCAACAAATCTCCAACGGGATATTGATCTTGGGTGCCCATACCTTGAAGTAGAAATAAATACAGATGATTACTTATTAAAAGACAAAGACTACACAAACTAGAAGATAAAGAATAAAGAAAATTAAGCTTAAAAGAAACCCGAAACTCCACCGATCATCTGAATCCATCAGTGTTAACGAATCAAAAGTGTGATAAGGTTTATTTACTCGTGACTTCACGCGGTTTATGAATTGAGAATTTAAAGTTAACCATGTCTCAAACAGTACTTAAACCATCTTAAACATCATTTAAACTGATTTTCGTTTCTAATTTTAATTCTTTTAATGACCAGCTGATAAAACTAGGACTTTTTGCCATTTGAAATGTAAATAACTTAAGTTATAGAGAATAATCCGTCGAGATTTTGTACTTTTCTCAATTCAGAAACTGGCCGTATGTCGCCCGCGTACGATTTTCCCCCCCGTAAGTGAAATTGGTCCAGTAATTTCAACGCCTGTTCAATTCAAACAAATAAAAAATCAAATCTTTCCTCTGTATAACATTAGTAATAAGATAAATATACTATATGACTAATGGGCATATAATTGATTGGACATTTGCCAGTGATGAGTGAAAATGTACACAGGTAGTTTGTTTTCGTCTAGTTTCATAATCCGTCATTACAATTTACAGGTAATCGTTAAAAATTCACATTATTAGAATCACTATATGAATAAAGTAACTCAAATAACACACATATTAAATGTGTAATTTAGAATTACTGATTCATTTGATCAATAATTCTTGGAAAATATCCAAAAAAATCCCTTTGTTTTTAAATATAAATAAATTATCGCTGCCATGATCTAAAAAGCTTAAGAAATTTAGTCTTGACTGTGAAAATTCCACTTATAAATGTATGTACAAATGTTATCGTACAATAGTCTTATGATTCTCTTGCTTACTTTAGCCGTGCTTTAGGCATCTTAAACCAAACACTCAACAATAGCTATCAGCATACCATCAATTCCATTAGGAAAATAAACAGAACATTTGTGTACCGAAACGATTAAGATTCGCTGCAATCGCAAACATTATCGTTGACACTTAAGACTTTATAGAAACAGAACTATTTTAACTTTTTTCGCACGTATCGTGTATTGTTTGGCAGTGCACCAAAAACCCCGCCTGACCGACTTAAGTCTGTTTTAGACTGTAAACTGCCAGCGATTGAAATTTGATAACACTAAATCTTTCCATCTTTCAAATTTACGTGTTTTAACCCACGGTCGATCAAAGCTGTGTTACTGATTCTTTATTTTATAAATGGAAATCCCAACTTTTTTTGCAGTCAGAAGGAGATGAAATGATTACAATTTTTCATGATGTTTGATTCCAAAAAGTTTTACTAAATATAAAAACTGAAAGTATAATATAAGTAAGAGTGGTATTGTATTGTAGTGGGTTCCCTAAGTTATAATTATAGGTATATTGATTTCTTATATTTTCACGTCCACTATCCATAAATGAAACAACTTCACGAAACCAACATTCAATTATTAATGTGTCCAATAGTATTGTTTTGAATGTAGCTTTACTCTTAATTAAAAAGACAATCGAAACCTAGATCTTATGTGAACACGGAACCTTTAAAGGGTCCGAAACGTCAATAAAACAATCAAACGTATTGAAACCGTTTAAAAGTTATTCATTTATTTATAATGATATATTGGAAAGTTTTATGCAAGTGTACGGATACAATAGATGATCCTAATTGACTTAATTAAAAACCAGGATGGGCTCTAGATAATTATTTTACGAGAACATTGTCTATGGATAATGCAATTAGTTAATTAATTATAAAATTAATATCTATAGACAATACAGGTATATTGTTATTCAACTTTGAATTTTTTAATCTCCGACGCAAAAAGAAGGGTGTTATAAGTTTGATATATACGTGTGTGTGTGTGTCTGTCTGTATGATAGTGGCATCATACTTCCCGAAAGGATGACGCGGTTTCAATTTAGTTTTGTTTTTTATATTAAAGGTGACTTATGTGCGAGTGTTCTTAGACGTGTTTGATGAAAATCTGTTGAGACGTTTAAGACATAGACGTAAGACTTGGGGCTGAAAGTGGGGAAGAATAACCGAATCTCTGCAAATATATTCAAATGGGGCCTTGAATGCGCATTGAAAGAGAACATTGATGACTCATTAATCGAGTGTTCTTAGCTTCGGTTGATGAAAAAAATATTATATTAAAGACCCGGATTGCGAAAGGCCATGAGTTCGAATCCCATCTCGGGTGCCTGGGACAAGGTGGATTTTTAAATATTTTTCAGTATATTTTTTATTTCGTTTTTTTACGTATATGAGAGACTGGAGCCTGTAAAAGATACCAACAGGTCACCGGGCCTATATTAAGTAAGGTTGATAACAAGAATTATGTTATATAAAGGTACTCCGTTATTTATAGACATTTTACAGATTATTTCTGTATCTTAATTATAATTAAAATCTCAAATCTGCAGACTTTTGAATTTAATGAATGTGAGAAACGTGTAAGATGAACATGAACAAGTTGCTAATATATAATAATAACTACTCGTATTTTCTACGTACATATATTGAGCATAAAAAATAACACAAACAGATCACTTATAAATGATATAAAAAGATAATAAAATAACTTACAACTAGGACCCAGCCCTGTGCGATTTCTACGCTTACCTACGCTACGGATCCGTTGTTCAGGCAATATCTGAAGACCACTAGGTGATAGTATCTTACCAATATTATAAACGCGAAAGTTTAAGTTGTATGTATGCTTATTAGTATTTCACCCAAAAACTACTAATCGACTTTCGACGAAATTCGGTGAACGGACAGTTCCAAGTCCAAACCAATCTATACGTCACACTTTATTCCAATATACATACAGTTCGCTAGGCATCTCATATGTTAGATATACTATTTAATCTTATATGACAAATTACCTTAATCATGCCAAAGTGGTATTGAGCTTTACTTTTTTCAAGCAATAAAATATATCTTTATCTTTACGATCAGCTAGTTAACTACAAAACTGAGGTTAGAAGGTTTTCAGTATCCTGATAAACTAATGTTTTTAACCAATTAGATAAAATTATCTTATAAGTCATCTTATGTAGAGGGTAAATTGTGAGAATTTCGTTTATTTTATTGTATAAAATAGTCCAAGGAAACAATGAAATTTATATGATAAATTAGTGTGAAATTTTTGATTTAAACATACTTTATAGGTACGGCGTCTATTTTTAACTAGCTCTAGGTTGAATTCAATCTCCCTATGTTTTTTAAGAACTGTATGAAGAACGAACATTAACCATAAGTCACAGAGTCACAACACAGACCGTGTTATGGTTAATAGATAATTTTTAGAGCATTGTGATAGTGTGAATGCAAAGTTAATAAAATATAATAACAATTATTATGTGTGTGTTATAGATACAAAAACTAGTAATTAATAAGTAAAATGAAACGGAACAAGTTTGACTTTAAATGTAATATTTACCTTAAATATAAATTTGAATTTTCGTCAAGAATCTACATTATAATAAGTAGGTTCCTATAAAAATATTAATAATAAAAAAAAACAATAAATAGAACTGAAGTTTTTGTGTCGGGAGTTTTTTAATTTTTAGTTACGATAAAATATGAACGTAAGGTACAAAACCCACGCAAGTTTAAATTATAAAATATACACTACCTCTACAACATATGAAGCCGTATTCTACTTTTAATTATCAATAGATTTATTTTAGTTGCCTCTTACAAACTTCTTGAAAGATTTGGGAGGCATAGTTTAAATTAACATATAGGATATTTTCTATACCACGAAAATTCTTACGAACTAAATAGCAAGTAGCGAGTAGTAAGCGAGTAGCTCGGTGGCGTAGAGGTTAAGCGCCGCGGCCCTCGGTCGTTGTTGTTAAGCAACTTTCGCAAGGGTCGGTCATGGGATGGGTGACCAAAAAAATATTACTTCGTGTTTCGGAAGGCACGTTAAACCGTTGGTCCCGGCTGCATTTGCAGTCATTAATACCCTCCAATCCGCATTGGGCTAGTGACCCTCCAATCCGCATTGAGAGTCATGGCCCATTCTCCTTAACCATCCATAAGGAAGGCCTGAGCCCCTACATTGGGGACGTAAAAGGGCTGATGATGATGAAATACTAAGTTATGAGTCAAAACAATATAAAACAAACACAACAAACCTGGGGGTGGCAAATTATTGAGATCCAATCCAGTTGGGTTGTACATTTCTCCGGTTGTATTACAGATATCATGGACATTACTGGCGTCCATCAACGTTGGTGGCAGCTGCCTAATGGAATACTGCAGTGTCGAGCTCGCGAAACGGAGATTGGCCTCGTAATCCTGATCGGAGGACCCAAGGCCAAAGTTGGCCCACGTGGGGTCGTATGGCGATCGCTGAGTAAAATCTACCGAACCTCGGATGCCGTCCATATTTAACAGGACCCTGTAAACGACACCAAAAATTGTAATTAATTATATAATACCCAATTATTTGTATTTATGGCTGTCAAATATACTTTAAGTGTATCTTGCACTAATCTGCCTGAGCTGAGGTTAACAATTTTCGTCATCTTTTTATAAAGTTACAATTGGCAAGTTACCTTAGCCTCCAGACTACATCCGATACGGAACCTTTCGTGTGAGAGTCCGAATCGCACTGGGGCGGTTTTTTTAAAACACATAACTAGAGTAGCTCGGTGGCATAGTGGATAAGCGTCGCAGCCTGCGATCGTAGTCGTTAAGCAACTTTCGCAAGGGTCAGTCATGGGATGGGTGACCAAAAAAAATATTATCTCACGCTACTCCGTGCTTCGGAAGGCACGTTAAACCATTGGTCTCGGCTGCATTTGCAGTCGTTAATACCCTCCAATCCGCATTGGGCCAGCATGGAGGGTCATGGCCCATTCTCCTTAACCATCCATAAGAAAGGCCTCAGCCCCTGCAGTGGGGACGTAAAAGGGCTTGAGATGATGATGATGATGATACATATAACACGCCTATATTAATTTGTAAAAAAAATGATTATAGGTTGTTTTCTGTTGCCAATTAAGGTAATAACCTTAATAAGCAACACAAGCATCCTAACAAATTAGTATTTATCTGTTAACTCAATTCAAGACATGTCACAGGGGAACTTTCATCACGACTTAATATAAATGTTGCATAATAAAAATAAAACGTACTTGGTACTCTTCGGTTCCATTGTCCTCAGTTTGGCACAGGCCAGGAAACTATCCACATGCCTATTATCAAATATAACAACATAGAGACTCCTCTTCGTTACCTCCATGTCGCTTCTCAAAATATTCAGGACTTCATCCTTGTACAGGGTCCTCATCTTCTTGACGTTAGCATCTGTTGCCACTTTTACCAAACCCAAGCGACTGTCTAAATCGCCTACACTCATTCCATCACCACTGTTCTCTGGGTCGAAAACTAACTGAAGAACATTGCAATTATCTTCATAATTTCCTTTGTCTGCATCAAAAATATCGGTCACAAACAGTTTCCACTTATGTTCTGTGTATTCAACTTTATCTGTAACAGCTTTGGTATGATACAAATCCGCTTGGATATAAGAATCAGACTCATCGAATTCTCTCGCCGAAAGCCACCTAAAATGTAATGAGCCAGCTACTGGTGAATTGAACCTTGCTACAGCATGTTTCTCATACAACTTATCAGTAGAAAGAATGGAGGCACATATAGTTCTATCTCTTTCGGCAGTTTCTAGAACAATACTTTTTCCCCATAGACCATTGAGGCCAGTCAAAGAGTTTTTACTTTCGAATTCCGCGTGGTCTTTACCAGGGATAATAAGATAACCCAGTTCTTCAGTTAAATCTATTATTTCTCTGCCGATATTCGAATCTGAGCATCTGGAGTCTGTTAATTCTCGATAATCGACAGGAAACTCGTGTATAGTCCATCTCCATACTCCGTCAGGGTACTGTAGTGTTGGTTTAAGATTGGTTCTGATGCTGATTAGTGATTCGTTCTTATACGAAAATTCGATTTCTCCGTGGAGGCCATGTTGCGATATGTAAGCTCGGAGAACTAGGGCGGTTGATAATTCTGTTAAAAAAACAATATCCAGATTTGTATTTTTACTACACCTAATGAAACAGCTTTTGCAGAATTTATTAACAAATAACATTTTATGCAGAAATTTTGAACATGACCAACAAAGCAATAGCTTATCCGAAGATCAATAATATACTATATTGTTGAAATAAACAAACGAATTGTCTTTAATTTTCGAATTTTGCATTCACAAAGCTAGTCTTTATCAGCATCTTCTGCATCTGCATATTCTTAATTACACAGAAGATGCTTTTTAAGTTTTATTTGTATTTAAGTGTATACTTAATCTCAGTTCACTCATTAGTTTACTTATATTCATATAACATAAAAATATGTTCTCTCTATAATTTAATACTTCATGATGTTATTTTATCTTGAGATTCTACATTATAAATTTAAAACAATAATTTTAATCATTGCATTTCGTGATATCATTCATTACCAAGGAAATAGTTTGAAGGTAATTATTTCCGGGATATAGTTATTTTTCTAGAGTCCGTTCCTATAACAAAAACTGCTAACTTAAATTGAATCCCAAACTCTATTGTACACCTATAAATTATATACACTATAGGAAAGTGTGTTCTTGTTTATTTATCATCATTATTGATCATTATTATGCTCAAATTTGCTTTAATTCACAACTGTTATTTCCAACTTTGTACTTACCACTAAGTAACAACAATAGGTAACTTAAATATAACAGCTTTGGCATCATATGACTAACACTGTTCACCATTTTCCACAATCACAACACTACTTTTATTTACTTAAATTATTTTATGTCCATTGTAAGTAATGGTAGTATGCCATATCATATTGTGAGTTTCACTGCAGTTCACGGTTAAGTGAAAGGCAGTAAACTTGAAGAGAGGGACCACTATGTGTGATAGAGACAAAGCTACGTGACGTAACGAGGTTGTAACCGGTTGTATTATAGTAGAGTAGTTTTGAATCATTAATACTCGTTTGTACTAATATTGCTCATTCATAATGTTTTATAATATTAAACATAGCATTAGTGGAAACAGAAAATCAATTAATTATTTTTCTTAAGAAATATGTAATTCAAAATTTTCTTTTTATGATAATGGTGATCTCTGGATAAAAGCAATCGTTCAATATTTATTTAAGTTATAGCAAAACCCAAACCCAATCTTGATTCGTTATGGCTATTTCTGCAGATACGTACACACATAAATAACATAAATATAAATATTATAGAATTTAATAAATTATTTTATTCACTCTTGCTTATAAAACCAAAAATTGTCAAGTATCAAAAAATAATTTTAAGATAATTAGGTATTTCTGGGGAATATTTTTTATAATTATGAGCTAACACAGAATGTACCCTAACAAGATTATTTTACTTAATAACAACATTTCCTACAATTTTCCTATAATATTAGACTATAACACTAGATTCCTATTTGTTTAATAAAAATGTTAATTTGACTTCTCAAAAAATATATATATGTGCAATATAAGTGATAGGATTCTAGGTATAAAGTATCAAATTGCCTCATATACCAATGTAAGTAAGGAATAGAAATGCCCACACGCAGTACTGGGATCTCATCGACCAGTGTAAATACGCCATAGTACTTAGCTGCTGCATTGAGAGCCCCAAACAACAGACCCAAAAGTACTCAACGTGCAATCTATAATAAAAATAGAGAAACACTCTCTATATATTATACTAGTGGCCGCCTGCGACTTCGTCCGCATTTTCCATTATTTTTTCGCTCCTAATAGTTACAGCGTGATGTTATATAGCCTAAAGCCTTCGTCGATAAATGGCCTATTCAACACAAAAAGAATTTTTCAATTCGAACCAGTAGTTCCTGAGATTAGCGCGTTCAAACAAACAAACAAACTCTTCAGCTTTATGATATTAGTATAGATTTAATCAATTTTACGTTCACTATCAATTAACTCTGTCCAGTCCCCTGGGAGAAAAGACTGATTTTATACATGAGTCGGCAACGCCAATTATCAATTTTTAAAACAAATCAGCAAGAATCTAATCTAATTAAATGATTCCGCATTTCTTACATAATATTCAGACACCAAGTGCACCAACTATACAATAGAAATTCCTCTACAAAATAATTGGCAAATGCTTAAAAAATCAAAACGAACTCCACAAAATAACCTAACGCTAAGTCATCGCAATTTTGAAATAAACCCTGAGGCCGAGAATCCATCTAACAATCCCAAACTGTCAATGCCGACGGTGCTGAGTGACGTCACCGCCCCCGCGGTTAATACTTGCGCGTGCGCCGCTATTCCCGACACGTTGACTCACGCTGGCCTAAATAATATTATTGTAATCCACACCTTTGCCGTGTGTTCTGTATTTTTATTTACGAAAATATGAATAGCTAATAATATCAGAAGTTTTTTATTCGGACCCACTAACTAGGGTACTTTAGCAGATGTACGTTCACTTCATCAAGAACGGGTTAATATTAAGTCATATTATTATAAACGGGACCAAGAAAAGATAAAATCTACATTCATTTAATGAAAAAAGTAACGATCTTTTCTATTGAAGCAATTAGAAATAAAAATAACTAGGTTACCGTGTATCTCGTAAACAAGTTTGCCACATGAAATATGAATGTGGAAAATAGATTATATCCTATCGTATCCTAGATTTGCTATGAGACAGATAGATACAAACTAATATATATTTGTTTGTGCAAACAATAACGAAGTACAAACGATAGAATGAGAAGCGCAGGAATAATTTTGGTTAAGTCGAATCTTAACTTAAGGGTTATATATATATATATATAGGTAAATATTGTAGTGCCGCTCGAGTTAGCTTTTTAATATAAAGTGAATTTGAGAAGTGAGTTTATATTTTAGATCGAAAACCAACATATACTCGGGTTTTAGTTCGAAGTGATCACTTTGAAGTGTTTCTTAATGTCTAATTTTTTTTTATATCACCATTAATTTAATATGGATGAAATATATTGCCACTTCAAACCACATACCAATATCTCTTTTTATAATATGTTACTTTATATGTTTTCACGAAATAACGCAATAATGACAAGATGTCGCAAAGACAAGTATTTATTTTTAGCTATATAGTATACTACTAACATCTGTGCATTGATTGCCTTCCTTTATAGTGGGGCCCTATTTTCGTTTATGAGTTTTCGCGTTACTTACACCTATATTAGATTAGATTAATGTTCAATAACAAACCTACTTAATATACAATGTTTAAAAAACTTATACTAATACGATGAATTCTCAACCAATGCTTAGTATGCAAGAGACATAATTGTATTAAAACTTATATAAGAGAAATAATTAAATAGATTAACTGTAGCCTCCACACAAACCAAGTTAACCCCGGCAACGATCAGATCCCAAAAATACTTATTTTAAATACAATCGTCTATCGATAGCTCCGGCTAAAACAAAAACGATCCAGGAGGGATTATTTTCGTAAATATCGACCGGCGCTTGCGACTGAGCCAACGAGCGAAACCATTCTGATGTCCAACACCAAATTCCCAGATCTCATTCGACGAACTAAATATGGAATCGTGCGCAACGTACAAGAGGAGGAAGGGTGGGGACACTCCTGGATCTCAGGGAACCGCTGATACCTCGGAGTCAGGGTGGGACTGCCGAGTAGCACGGTCTCTCCTTCGTCGATCGTCCAGAACATAACACAATGGTAAGTAAAGTGAAGTGATGTGACGTGAACAGTGACGACGGAGATAGTATTGATAATGAAATGGACAGTTCGATGATAAGTGATAGAATTGTGGAAACACTAGTAGACTTGAAACTTCATACGTAACTACTTCAAAAAGGAAACCGAAACGTAATTTAATGTACAATTAAAGTATTCAAGAAGTAAATATTTAAATAAATAATGTTTAATAAATCTCCGCTTGAAACGGAAAATGTGATAAGCGTTATTTCGGCAATAACTTTAATTTTATCGATTTCAAATAAAAAAATAATAAAAGTTTAAATTATACTACACCTCAAAAATCTTTTAACCGAACCGTTATATAATTTCTTTAGAAAAAAGTACAATCACGGTTGTTCAAGTTTCAATTTTTTCTACTCAAAATTCATTATATATTTCACCATGGACACAAAATATCAAACAACTAAACCTTGAAGAAGATACGTAGCACCGATTTCAAGAAAATGATAATAGTAATAGGGACTTAACCAATCAAACCTAGATTTCAAAATTAAAGTGATTTTGGTTTTTAAACTCAAACTGACTCTAAAATAATAAAGGAATAATATAGTTTCACCGCGAAATTTCAATGACAAATATATGAATAACATTAATAATGCTCAATCTAAAACTTTCAATGCTCATATTGCATCGGAAATAAGAGCAGACGGTAGTAATTATTTATAACATTTTGACGTAACGTTTGAAACGATTGAAAACGGATGCCAGTATGTGAGCTAAATATAGACGCGCCAGCGCACCACCTTAACTGGACTGCATACTACTACTGATATTTTAAAAATAGAAAATAACATATCTGTAGAAAATTATTTATTCCATAACTCGGTTAAATAATAATATTTGTAACAGTTTCCGAAAGCAAAAATATTTTTAATTTGTTGAAATAAAAACGTTCATCTTATAATTGGTTAATTTAAATAGACTTTAAATATCAATAAACAACATATAAATGCGTGTTGTTACACGCACAGATTATATTGGTATTTTTTATGGCAAAAATGAATAAGAATCAGTACATACTTCAACTATTTTTAACAATTAACAAAATAACATCAAAAACTCTCCTTCGTCACTGAAATAAAATAGCTAAAGAATTACAAAGAACAAATCTATGATATATTTTTACCAACTACCCTATTTCTTTCAGGCGGATAAGGACAAGAAAGTAAAGAAGAAGAAGGCGAAAGAAGATGCGCCTGCCGAAGAGGCCCCAGCGCCAGCGGCACCCGCCTCCACCGGTGGCAGCGAGCGCCAGAGCTCGCGTGGAAGCCGCAAGGCTAAGCGCACCGGCTCTAACGTCTTCTCTATGTTCTCACAGAAGCAGGTCGCTGAATTCAAAGAGGTGTGTTAGAAATTCATAACTGAACGGTTCATCTACTCGGCTCATTCATGCCTAAAAAGTTTGTTTACTAGGAAATCTACGAAATATGGTACTGTAAAAAAGTTAAAACGTTAAGACGATTATTAAAACTTACATATATAAGGTGTAATATTATTCTGTGGCAGGACTTCGTGGGATGGATGAGTTATAAATATTGAGTAATTTTTCTATGGGAGCAACACTGAATTCATGAAAATATTATCAGCTGTTTCATACTGTTGGGGATTTTAGGTTTTACAATTTTGTATAAAACAGCTGATTTTTTTTTGTGAATTCAATGTAAAAGTTGGTCAGTATATTTAATTCATCCAGCCCACGAAGTCCTGGCACATGATAATATTACACCTTGTATAGAAATCTACACTATTCATTATAAAGTTTATAATCATGATAACGCTAAAAAATGAGTTTCTTTTTGAATTTTTGTGGAAAAAGAAAGGCGTTTCTATGACGAATGATGCGTCATTACTCTCTCAAACTCTATTAAAATCTCTCAAACAACGAAAGGTTACCATTTTTAGTTCACCAGACATTATCATAATTATGTATTCAGTCTAATAAAATAATCATTGCCATCTGTTGACCTGTAAATGTAAGATGCGCATCATAAATACAATACCGTATTGGTTTCGGTGAAACAGTATCTATGCTTAGCTCGTGCACAATATTTGTAAACAGTGCACTGCTTGTAGTAACGATCTCGGATGTCTGCATTTTCTCGATCTTGTGTGATTATGACATCATTACATTCCCAGGAATTTTCGAATAAGCCGGAATCATAACATAGGATTGATAAGTTAAAATATCAAGGCCAGAGAAATATTTTAACTTTTAGTAATATTCTTTTTTTGGGTTAACACTTTAATAATACAGTTAGCTGTGATCTCTGACATTAAAACATTTTTCTTTCCCCCAGGCGTTCCAGCTAATGGACCACGACAAGGATGGCATCATCGGCAAGAACGACCTCCGTGCCACCTTCGACTCCCTCGGCAGGCTCGCCTCCGAGAAGGAGCTCGACGAAATGGTGTCCGAAGCCCCCGGCCCCATCAACTTCACACAGCTCCTGACCCTCTTCGCCAACCGTATGTCCGGCGGATCCGACGAAGATGATGTCGTTATTAATGCCTTTAAGACCTTTGACGAGGAAGGCAAAATCGACTCTGAAAGGCTTAGGCACGCCCTCATGACCTGGGGTGACAAATTCTCCGCCGATGAAGTAGATGAGGCATACGACCAAATGGACATCGACGATAAAGGCTTCATTGACACCACCAAGCTGATCACCATGCTCACCGCCAGCGCAGAGGAGGAAGAGGGTGGAGAAGCAGCGTAATCCACCTGTAATCTTCACTGAGAGACAAGCAGTCACGCCCGGCCCGACGGTTTCGCATTCAAACATCAACTGTGAACCGAACAACTTTTTATTTTTAATCTATTTATGTAATTCATTGTTTCCATTTTTTTATTTATATATAATGAAAATATAGTTCTACTATTTAATAACGAGTGTAGTACTATCCCACGCGATGAACCGTTCGTGCAAGCCGAGGATTATATTCTGTAAGGAATACTATGTATTCTGTTATAATTTTCAAATACATTTTTATTAAAAAGTCTGAATATAGTTAATGACGTGCCATTATGGGCGTTTTTGAATACATCAATTCTATCATTACACACGTACACATAAATGCCCGTCCTTAATCCAACTTCCTTCTAACCTACACAAAGAAAATATAGGTAAAATCATATATTTAGATCCCAATCCAAAATGACGATGATGCCACAACCACCTAGAGGGATTAACATAAAAATTCAATATTCAAAATACCTACACACAGAAGCACGTCAGGTTACCAGAATATGTCAAATTTCCGGAATTGATTTTAATCTCTACTTTCAATGTGATAAAGTTTAAAATCAAGTGGATTTTTTCCAGTTTTGTATAACCCTACGTGCTATTGACTGTACATCGAGTAGCCGGATATACACACTATGAAGTATGTGGGTAACCACAAATATATAGTCGATAGCTGTAAGTCCCATCTGCAAGTGCTTATAGTAACATAATAGGTAATCATTATTATGCATCGCCTTACGCTAGGCATTTCCGTAATATGACAGGTCACAAATGTGTCAATGGATAAAAGAAAAAATATTTATTTAGAATTAAACTAATCCGCTAAGGCGAATACGAAGAAAAGCGAAAAGACTTTCATGGAGAAAGTTTTGCGAGGAAATCACTAAGATCCCTCAAGGAGCAATAATTCATAAAGTCTTAGCTAAATCTCCAACTGGAACTTCTTAAGAAAACGGATGAAACTTTTGCCGAAACTGCGGAAGAGACACTAGAACTTCTAGCGTCAAAACACTTCCCTGGTTCAGTACTAATACACAAAGACTCTATAAAAATACCACATAAATGCATCTCCAGACCTACTTACAAGGACTGGGAGAGGGTAGAGAAGCACATAAGACCAAATAATGTTATTTAATTTATATAAGCAATAGAGTACTTTAAGCTGCAAAAATGTGCTGGTGAGGATGAAATCTTACCTGCCCTTCTGTAACGAAACAAAGAAATTCTCACACCTATTTTGGTTAAAATCTAAAGAGTTAGATATGCCTGGGGATACATTCCAGCCAGAAGGACTACAGTAAAAATCCGCTTCATACCCAAGGCAAGTAAAAAGGATTACGGACAGCTAAAATCGTTAAGACCAATAAACCTAACCTCAGTCCTACTCAAAGGTATGGAAAAGGTTATCGATATATGCATAAGGGAGGTACCCCTACAAAATCGTCCCTTGCATTCCAAACAACTTGCCTATATAAAAGTAAAATTCTATTGAAACGGCCCTTCTTGAACTGATGGATAGGATAGAAAGAGCTATAGAAAATAAACAAATAGCTCTTTGTGCCTTCCTAAACATTGAGGGAGTTTTTGATAACGTCACCATTGAAGCCCTATCCAAAGGGATGAAGGTAAAACAGATTAATAGCACAATAACCCCATGGATCAAATCAGTGCTCCTTAATAGGATCGTCAATGTCCACCTTCACGGAGTAACAAAAGCTTTCAATGCTACCAAAGGCTGTCCTTTCACCACTGCTGTGATCGCTAGTGGTTGACCAACTTTTAACATAGGGCTCCGAAAAAGACCTAAATATACAGGGAATGATATGGTAGCTTGTGTCATCGGTGCATGTCAAAGCACTGTATGCAATAACGGGGCGTGCAATGCCAAACCAACGCGCAAATTGGCCGAACTGCCCCCACCTAAGATCGGGAATTTGCAACTGTAAATTCCCGGTTCTAACCCGTCGATTGGAAGGATCCACACAGGCCGCCCTCGGGCAGGCCCCACGGCCCCCCTTCGTGTCACCCTCGGTCACCCTCATATCCACCCTCTTGTGAGGCTCCGAAATCTCAACCTCCCAAGCAGTCCCTCAGTCTAGAGGTAAGCATGTTCACCTGCCCCCTGCTCTCTTCACCACGTTCATCTCCGCCCGAGCTAGGCCCCTTCATAATATTAATTTTTGTATTATTTAAATCTCCATCCATTCTAATTCCACGAGTATCAAAGCTACGCAAGTCCACTCGAACAGAGGCCTGATATTCGAGTAAGCCTAAGATTGTGAAGGCAGGGGTCGGCCGGTTCCCGCCTCCAGAAGCCGTGTAGCGACAACTCATCCAGATGCCATTCAACCATTCAACCTCTCGTCCACAGCAAACTTAGGTTTGGTGACTTTTTCTCGTGGCCATCTCCTCACAAGACCGTTCAACGAAGAAAAGCCTCCCCGTCTTCACTCGACGCGAAGGTACGGGTCGGCCGGTGGTTGCCTTGAAAATGACACCCTTCGCTCGGGCCACCACGACATCACGAGCCGACCGCCTTCGTTAGCACGGTCGCTACCGGAGATATCCCCGGGACGCCCGCCCAAGCCGAACCACGCTGCTGCTTCCCGTCTTACCAAGGGGACACCGGCCCGGAGCCCTCACAAAACAAGACTCCCCAAAAAGGGAAACCCCCAAAACGCGACCAAGAAAGTCTTACCACCCCCCTAGCCACTCCTCACGACGGCACTAACAAGGGCCAACCCACCCTCCGTGCTTTATGGCAACTGGTGCACTGTCGACCACGCCAAGTGCAGCTCTTAATGCCTTGCTGTACTTACCGCCCCCACATTTATACATAATGGAAGAGGCGTAAGCTAGCTTTTATAGAATAGGCATCTCTGGACAAAAACTATGTACATTATATTTTCATAGATATATTGAGAGGCAACAGTCAAAATATTTATTTCTTTAAATATTTCTCTGAGAGATTCTCTAGACCGTAAATTATATATAGCGCGGACAGCTCTCTTTTGTATAATAAAAATATCCTGAATGCTAGCCACATAACCCCACAACAATAGACCTTACGTCATTCGTTACACTATGAAAATAACCAAAATATACCAATCTTGCCGTTACAACATTTGTCAAGAGTCTAATTTTCCTAACAGCAAATGCTGCAGAACTCAGTCTACTTGACAAATTTATCAATATGAGGATCCCATTGCAGTCGGGAATCTAGTGTAATACCAAGGAACTTTGTCGATTCCACCAACTCAACTTTTTCACTATTTACATTTATAAGTGTATTAACATGCCTCACATTAGGTAATGCAAACTTTATGCATTTCGTTTTATGTGAATTAAGCTTAAAATTATTACTTAAAATTATTACTTGATAGTAATAATTTTAAGCTTTCCACTGTGGAATATTGTAGAGAGCATCATTTACTTCGTCAAAACAATCATTACCAATAATACTGTCTCGCACAAATTCGATAAATCAGCCCTAACACACTAACTAGTGAGATCGGGCGGTCGGGCGCTCACGATCACCCGATATCAGGACCCTAACTCTCTAACAGCGATTAGACTTCCCAATTTACAGTGTTCCCGATAGATCGTGTCCGATAAATTAGGTAATAAAATCGGCGCTTAATATCGATATAGTCTGACTACGCAACACTAAAAAACATGTCGATGTCACTGTCAACGTCGCCCACCCGTTTGTTTTCCGGAAAATGAATACAGAAACTATACAAAAAACTACAAAATCATTTAGATTTTCATTTCCCACATGCACCAACGAAGATGTATTTTTTAAATTGGAAGTGCCTGTGGAGATTCCATACAGCGGATCTCCGGGAGAGCTCGTTCAACGCGTTATAAATATGTTCCACATACCAGTCTATTTAGAAGATGGTAAGCTCTTTTTCTTGTGCTAAGAAATATGAGAGTTTAAAAATTTAAATAGTAAAATTATTAAACGTTTACGTAACCCAACATGCATAAGATTTGTCAATGAAATATGTACCCATTGTCCTTAAAAAATAATGCACTAAAATTTGTCATCAAAAGCAATTTACGTCCATGAATTACGTTTAATACTATGAATATTAATTTTACTTGTTAATACTACACGTTAAATTAAATTGCATAATAACACCAATTGTAGGGATTCGATCCCCACACTCGTATACTTGCTTGCTAAGGGGTGCATTTACTTCTAAAAGAAGACCAAAATGTAGGGATTCAATCCCCACACTCGTATGCTTGCTTGCTAAGGGGTGAATTTACTTCTAAAAGAAGTGCTAAATAAAACCAATACGTTTGAATGCTGTAAATACACTGATTTATTTTAAAATTAATTGTCCAACGAAAATAAAAGTGGAAATTGTAAGTATGTAGGTTATTGTGTAATTTATTATATTAATAATAATTATTTCTAAGTAGGTACATTGTCTCTTACACCAATACTTAAACCCTGAAATACTATATTCACATGTATGAATTTTAAATATGAAATAGGTATACATAAACTGTTTCATCAGAACCTAAATGAGAAACAATAAGTAAGATATATTCCTATGTGTACTTTTTCATTAATGTGCTAGATTTAATAATCATTTTATTTGTTGATGTTAGAATAATTTCTGTTAGTAAACAATCAATAAGTGAGCATTAATGACATGTATTTTGAAAACTGATTGGCATGTTAAAATATTTGCCACTATTTCTTGCCCTTAAAATTGTAGCAAATATTATAATAACAGTTAATAACTTTGCCTGTTTATATCTTGAACTCAATATTCTTTTTACATCCCTTTAAATTTTACTCTAATTCTTCAATGGCAGAACTCAATGAAAAACTAGTGGAATTTATATATGAAGAAACAACAAACTTTCATAATGAGAGAGATGAAAATCTACTAAACCAACTCAAGAATGGAGAACTAAATGTAGAAAAAATTGTGAAAAATTGGGAGAAACTTTTCAAAGAAAATGTAGTTGAATATGCTGAACAAAAAGGAACATCAGATGAAGAAGTATTTGCAGCAGCATATCATAAACTGGTACATTCACCAGCGTTAGAAACAATCTTGCAAGTGGAGAATTCTTATGCTAAAACAGTCATGACTACTTTGAAGAATAGAGATGAAGATATTAAAAAGTTAACAGAAAGGTAAAATATATCATTTTAAATAGTTTTTTAAAACAAAGAATTAAAAATTTCACTCATTATAAAACTTCAAAGTGCAGTACATTGTTTAATGGTCTTAATACTGGAACAAACTATACAGACAAAATTGTATTCCAATACAAAATTAACCAAACTCTTTTCCCAATAAAGGCAGACAGAAGAAATGGAAGAAAAAGTTCGCCTCCTAAATACATTCACCACAGAGGAAGAGATCAATGAACTCGCGGCACAACACTTTGAACAGCAGAACCTTGCTGCTGGCCGGTGGGGATCACAGCTAGACGCTCTCTGTCAGGCGCAACGAGCGCATCATCGTACATGGCTTATGAATACTTTAGATCAATACCAGACTACTGCTGAACTGGATACTCCAAGGTTAATATAATTAAGTACTTAATTTCTCATTTTGAAATGTGTGTCGGTTTGTTAGTTAAATAAATCGTCATTAGTGTCGTGTTAGATATTTCTGAATTTCTGAATTCAATGTCATCACTTATTAGTATTCTAATCAGAACTCCAACTCAAGTTTGTACTTAAAAATTTAAAACTTCTATTAATTAGTAACTCTCCACTGGCAACGTTTTCCCTGGAGCGGTTGGCTTTGCCGGCACCCCGGCCACGACCAGAAGAGAGCTTCACCATACATTTGGGCAGTCAACTCAAACAGACCCACAACGTACGCATTGTCGCCATGGACATGATGGATTTATGTACATTACAACATGATGAGTGAGTAACAAACTGAGAAAAATACAAAACAGCTAACACATGCACACAAAAAACACGCACATCATCAGAGAGATAAAAATAGTTTGATATTACAAATGCAAGTTAATATAAAATAACTTAAAAGCTAATTTTTTCATGAACCTATCCGTGTCTACCAATATCAATGTATGAGCATGTTATCATATTTCTATCTAACCAAACGTCGCAAAACACTACTAAAGCTCAGCAGCCCAATTCTAATGTTTATGTAATGGCATCAAAATAGATTCTCTACAACTTTCATTTTACCATTGTGCAATCTACCTAAAGTCTAATATTATTAGTGCAATGGCTTACTCACACTTGGTGATAGATATATAATTCTCGACACATTCGACCTACCTAATTCTCTGAACTGCTGTGTTAGCATGTTTGCAGACAATACAAAGATTTTTGCAAATCCACTCATCGACTATGATCTCCTCCAAGCGAACGTAACTCGTATAGTAAAATGGTCAAGTGAGTGACTTGTCAAACTTAACATAGATAAATGCACTGTTCTACACATTGGTAGTCAAAATCCTCATTACACTTATGATGTTGAGGGCATAACACTGAAAGAAGCCAAAGTACAAATTGATTTGGGTGTACATATTGCTGAAAATCTTAAATGGGAACATCATATCTCTGCTATCACAAAAAAGGCCAGCAGTTTCATATACCTTATCAGGAAAGCGTTTGGTCATTTGACACCAGAGATGATAATTAAGATAAAACTTATGTTAGGCCTATTTTGGAGTATGCCTTTCAAATCTGGAGTCCTTATTTCAAAAAAGATATAGAAATGTTGGAAAAAATTCAACGCAGGTTTACCAAACTCCCTAAAACACTTCAGAATAAACCTTATTAGGAAAGGTTGAAAGCTCTAAAACTCACCACATTAAAGGAACGGAGAGAACGTGGAGACTTGATAGAGGTATATAAAATACTGCATGGACATTACGACATCAAAAATTTCGACAACCGGTTATTTCAATATTCCCATAACACTCACTTGAGAGGACATCATCTAAAGTTGACGAAGAGGGCGTCGTCTATAAATCTATATAAGCACTTTTTTAGTAACAGAGTGGTAGAAGCTTGGAACAGATTACCGACAGATGTAATTTCAGCACAGACTACAAAGCAATTTAAAAATAGATTTTTACAAATTCATGCAACAGGAAGAATGAAATATCACGCAAAAAAGATATCGGGATACAGGCCACATCAGTTGTTGCAGCTGTCTGCCTGTCTTTGATAATAATAATAATAATACTGAACTTCAGGAATATAGCACAATGGCAAAATACAAGTAATTGACATTCTATTGAGATACAATCATCACGTAAACAAAAGCATATTGGCATGCAGTACATCAAATAAAAAATTTATCAGTTCCCAAACAAAATTAAATTTGTTTTTATTAGCAACACTTATCTAATTAAAAACATATTTGGTATTATCAGTATAATAATAAGACACGATTGTCATTATTGTCTTAATCAGCCCGACAGAAGCGTCTCGTCGCCTGCAGACGTCGCTGTCCCTGTATTCATCGGAGTTGTGCGCGTGTGTACTGGTGGGGGGTGGTCCAAGAGGTGGGGATACAACTAAACAACTGGCACGAGCCGCCGCCGCATCCACTGATCATCACTTCCCACACGTGGACACACAACTACAGGATATTGCTGAGAAAGTCAAGGAACCGGTGAGCAGTTACTACTGAACACAGAAATTTAGATGTTGGCAAGGACATGAATGAAAATATTATATATGTAACTGTAAAAGTAACATTTTCCTGGTATATCTTAATTAAGTTTTAGCTCAACAATACAGTAAATTGTTGATAACCAAGACCAAACATACAATAAGGAAAGATATTGTAGAATTTATGCCACATACGAGGGTCAAACTGAAAGTTCTTAGAACTGGCCACTTATAAACAATATAATAAAAAAATAATTCTAAAATTTGAAAATATAACTCTTTGCCAATATTACTGAGTATATATTTCATTCATTTGTCATTTGTTTTACGATTTGGCGGCAAATTGAAAATTGTCTGTGTCACGTCATCTTGAATTTAACACGAGAAAATTTTCGTGCAATGATTTTTTATGACTTTCGATGTCATTTAAGTCAACAAGAAAGTTATGATAGACTACGATTGGCCTTTCACGATGAAGCCCCATCTCGTGCGACTGTTTACAACTGGTTTAATGAGTTTAAACGTGGTCGCACTAATCTCACTGATGATTTACGTGAGGGACGGCCTTCTACGGCGACGACTGAAGATAACATCTGTGTTGTGCGGCGTATGATAGAGACTGACAAAAGAGTGACCTATCAACAGATTCGGACAAGCTTAGGCATCGGTATGAGTCAAGTGCACAAAATCCTCCACGAACATTTAGCGGTCAGGAAGCTTTGCGCCCGGTGGATACCTCATAATTTGACTGAGGCTCAAAAACTCCATCGTGTGGATTGGTGTCGTAAAATGATTGAAAGATTTAACGGAGGTGACTCAAATGCTGTGTTCGACATACTAACAGGTGACGAAAGCTGGATTTACTGTTATGATCCTAAAACCAAAAGACAATCTGCTCAGTGGGTGTTTCCTTTCGAGGAGTTGCCAACTAAAGTGAAGAGAGATCGAAGTGCGGGAAAAAAAATGGTGGCCTCGTTCTTTGGAAGGATAGGTCATTTTGCAACAATTGTGTTAGAGGATCAAAAAACAGTTTCTGCAGAATGGTACACTACCAATTGTTTGCCACTTGTCTTGGAAAAAGTTCGAGAGAAACGACCTCGCAGTAGGATCCTCCTTCACCACGACAACGCCTCGTCGCACACCGCCAAGCGAACGATCGACTATTTGGCGACATCAAACGTTGAATTACTGGGTCACCAGCCGTATGGCCCCGACCTCGCGCCTTGTGATTTTTATTTATTTCCAAAAATTAAAGAAAAACTTAAAGGAAAGCGGTTTATGAATGCTGAAGAAGCGGTGGCTGCGTATCGCGATACCATTGAAGAGACCCCTAAGGACGAGTGGGCAAAGTGCTTTTCCCAGTGGTTCCATCGCATGCAGCGGTGTATTGACGTGAATGGACAATATTTTGAAAAGATATAATAAAACTAATAACTGGCTAATGTAATCAGTTTTTGATTTTCTAAGAACTTTCAGTTTGACCCTCGTATACTTACTACTATGATGGTTAGGTTAAATAAGTATGATGTTCTGTTCAATTGAAAACTCTTAAATGCAATTTTAATGTCAATTTTAAACCAATCCAATGACAATCTCAATTTTTCTTGTAACATTTGTCTTAAAACATTGATTCAATACTTACTCAATGTCAATCGGTTTATTCAATAACTACTCAATATTGAGCTAATTAGCGCTAGTGTATTAAATCAAGAGTACGAAACGTTACAATTTCAATACCGATCGATCGACATTGCGTTCAAGAGCAGGTATGCTCATTATGTTTGATCAATTTTGCATTTGCAATGCTATACTGGAAAGTATTCTTACTGATATTATCCCATTTTTCATTTGGAGTAAGCATGCTGTTCTGTCATCATTGTTCATTTTCAACTTTTACCATCAAACATTTTGTAAATCGTAGGTTTAACCTCAGCAACACAGTAAATGTTGATAACCAAGTCCAAACATACAACAAGGAAAGATATTGTAGAATTTAAGTCACATATACGTATGATGGTTACGTTAGTAAGGTGTTCTGTTGAATTGTTTTGACTACATTTTTTATGGGATATCCTCGCAATTTTTTAAAATGATTGTCATGAAAAACACATGCTACTATAGGTGGAACAGCGCAACGCCCAGCGCATAAAAGAACTGGGCCAAGACCCGAGACGTGCGAAAAGAGACCTGCAACCGGGCGACGTGTTCATCACCAAACACAGCAACCTGGCAGACGTGCACGCTGTATTCCATCTAGTTGCTGACGATGCCGCACTTAGATCAGGTAAAGATCGAGGTCATTATCATCATCACCGCTCTGATGCTCCGGAGCCCTCCTTGCAGGATCCCGTATTCTTCCCACCCGCCCCCCGTAGTGACGGTTTTTATAAAAAAAATATCCCCAATGCTGAAACTATGGATGGAATCAACTCAAATTGGTTAGAGAAAATAGGACAAGCCTCTTCACGCAGATTCCGTTGCAGATTGGGAGGTAATAGCGACTGGAGAGCCGGAACGGCTTAAGGTGTCTTCGACGCACGGCGGAACTCGAATCAATAAATTTTTATTATGTTAAAAAAGCCATGTACACTTTGACTTGGAATACGTGACGCCATTTGTGGGGTTAAAAATAAGAGATTCTCAGTGAATAGAAATAAATTATCATATATATTCAAACTCTGAAATAAAACATATTATAGGTCCTTGTATGTAATCTGTTAAAGATCAAGTAAATTATTAAAATTATTTTGCACTTTTAATGTTTTTCGCAATTTTTTATATAGTTTCACTACGAATTTATAGATTTCAAGTCACGTCATGCACTCGGATTGGTGTTTCATTTGACGTGCGACACAAGAAATATAAATATTTTTTATATTGCAAAAATATTCGGTTAATAACCTTTCAACTTTATGAACTTTTTAACCACACACCTATTCATTTTTTATCTAAGTAATTACTTTTCGGGCCCGTATTATTTTACAACTTTATAAAACCAAATCACTGTTGTTTAAACTAGTTAATTAGCTGATTGTAACTTCCACCCAGGTGACATAACATCCCGTCACCCTGCGATACTCGGACTGCGTAACATCCTAAAAGCGGCGGCGAGCAATGACGTAGCCAGTATATCCATACCGCTACTCCTGAGGCACGACCTATCAGAGGTATTATCAACTGGTTTTACTGGTTAATACCAGAGTGGCAAGTGTAAGTTTTACGCTAACGCGTTAACTAGTGAGCACGTTAAGAATTTGTATGAAGATTTGTAGTTCTTGGTAATTACCGCTAGGAGCGCTGTACCCGATTCCATACTAAAATCTTAACGCGCTCTAGATTGACGGTGAATGTAAACGTCAAAAAAACTTACACTAAGCGCTCTGTAAATCCTATCTATCCATCCTTTATGCAAATATACTTTAAGATACGCCAGTCCCAAATCAGGAACCAATAGTACCTACACAATCTCAATTTTCAAATCTAAATATTAACGGTTTTTTCATCTCGGCTGGTGGATTTTTTAAGCAATTTTTATCAAGAATCTCAAATGTCATGTTATTATTGACTTAAATTAGAAAGTACCAATCGATTTTTTTATTAATCTCATCTATACTAACAATTAAGCTGAAAAATTTGTTTGTTTAAACTCTATAATCTCAGGAACTACTGGAACAAATTGAATTATTTTTTCTTTTGTATCGATTAGTCCATTTATCTAGGAAGGCTATACCTGTAACATAAGGCTATGACTTATAGGAGTGGCACAGCAATTAAAAATGTTGGAAAACGAAATATTTTACCTTTTTAAGGCTTACCTTGCGTGCTCTCCGTAAACGGCGAAAATTACGTAAAAAACATGTATACGTAATTAATTAGTTTAAGACTCCAGTATAGCAGGACAGTACCCTCGACTACGGGCTCAAATACAACTAGTATAATATACACATATGGTCTTTCTGTATCGATGCACTATATTTCCGATTCATTCCAAATTCCAAATTGATAAACATATCCATATTTCAAAAGTCAAAAGCAATTTTGACTTGATAACATATCCACATCTAAATATTTAGCTGGGTTCCAATAATCGGATTTTATCTTATTTATTAGGCTGTTTTGACCCTGATCATAGGAAATTAAATGTTTTCCGTAGGAGACCACAGCGGCATGGTGTGTACGGCGAGCTGAATTGGTATTGAAATGTGTGAAGGGATTCGTGCTGGAAGTGGGCGGTGTGGGCGGCGGCGGTACTGCTGGTAAATATTTAAGAAATAAGTACTTTTTATATATTCATTCATTACCAGTATTTGTACGTGTCTTCGTCCGCGTACTACTTTCATTGACGAACTTCCATACAATATTTCATCCCCTTATTCGAAACTTCTTTTTTGCAATAAAAAGCAGTCAATAACTTTTTCCAAGGTCAACTTTAAAACGCCGATTACAGTTCCCAATTTATCGGGCACGATCAATCGGGTACACAGTAAATTGGGAAGTCTAATCGGTATTGAAAAGTTAGGGTAGAGTATATCGGATGATAGTGAGTGCCGACCGCCCGATCTCAATATTTAGTGCGTTAGGGCCGATTTATCGGGCTATGTGATCGCTCTTAGGGTGGCAGAGCGCTCAGTCGGTTGCTGCGCAGCGTACGTGTGACACATTAGTGAACGACAACTAGCGAAAAATGTCTTCTCAAAAGAAAAAAGAAATGTAATACATAAAATTCAAATAAAAAAATATATTATTGAGTATAATTAGTGATAATAGGGGTTCTGTTATCAACCCCTATTATCACTAATTTACTTAATAATAAATTTTTTTATTTGTTCTGTTATATTTCAAGTAATAATAAGCATTTCCAGTCGCTAAAAATGCTGCAGGGAACAATTGTTTAGCGCTTACAGTTGCTCTAAATATCGTAGGTATCTTGCTTTTGTATAAATGTTGTAACTAAATTTAACAGATGTTCAAATCGTGCAGCGCTCGTTATAAGATAGTTTCTAAAATCTAACAAACTCACAACATAAATGCAATGCATAGTTTATCTCTTAAAAGTAATACATTTTTCACCGAAAATTTTCCTTTTTGTTTTATTTGTATTTATGCTCGCAGTTAAAGCAAGGGCTTTGCCAATTTTGGCATGTCGAGAGCTTAACGGCCATCCTTTCAGCACTACCAACTGAGTTAGGAAAGCGATCTAGTACAGTGTAATCACAACGGCTCCAGCCGCCCTAACTCGATGCCGATAAATCGTGCCCTTGGAAAGTGAAATCGGCGCTTATTACTGTACCAAGTTTCTTTAGTATTGATTCAGTGAATTAGGGATGAAATATTTATAGGTAAGGGATTATGTCGAAGAATATAACCATGTAACGGGTTTGACTGTGTGGGCCATGGAGTCGTCTATTTTAACCCTGTAATTGTTTGTTGAAAACATTATTCTTACTCTATTTTACGGAAATTTTTTTAATAAGTATTTTGGCTATAGGCATAATGGATATTGGTTAGAATTTCAGTAGGATATATCTTGGAAACATCAAAAGAGAATATCTAGAGAAACTAAATATTTAAAAAATACTGTACGCAATGGAACTTTCAGCGATTTGATTTAATCCGATGTCAAGGAAATCGATGTAATGATGGGTAGTTACGCGGTAGACTCGCCTGTACCCCTTTGAAACCTATGTGCGACCCACTCACTAGACCGGATCCATGGTGGTCATGACAACCCCTGACACCAACGCTGAATCCGCCCTTGGCCACTAATTGCAGAGATAAGTATTGAAAGAATAATTGTTTTTAAAACAAGGTAGCAACAGCGGTAGCGGCGGCGGCGGTGGTGGGGTTCACACAATCCACTTCGTATTGCCGTCGCAAGCGGCGCCGGCATTATTCCAGTCACTGGCGGCGTTACTACCCGCTATATTCCGCATATCAAATCCAGTGAAAGTCAAACCGCAGCCGGTGTGAAATAATTAAAAATGTTTTCCACGAAATTCGAACGAGAGTAGACTTTTATAAAAAGATTGTGAAAAGTTTTATCTATGACATTATATCGTCAGTTATCTGAGAGTAGAGATGTTGAATAATTTCTGTTTGTTAGTCCGTCAGGTAGATTATTCTTTCTTTGCGTAATCAATAAATTAGGGCGATATGTTGAGTTGCAGTGTCGAAAGACGTCACGCTTTTGTACTGTGACGTAAGAACACTCCTCAGCTTAAAGCCTATTTTCTTAGCCATTTCTTGTTTAAATTGATAAAAAAAATAAGTATCTAATAATTTTCTATTATCTGACTAAGGACTAAATAGAAATAATTTGGAGAGTCATTTTAAATGCATCCGGTATAATAACGACTATAAAAAGTATATACCTGTGGCTGTAACATAAGGAATTGCAACTAATACCAGCGTCTTATAGATTGCTAGACTGTATATAAGATACTGTAATAAGTTTGTATATATGTACAATATGTTGTCGGTTATAATGTCACTGTTATGTAAAAAAGAAAGTACTACCCATATGTTATTTAATCAATCCAGTCCCAACATACGGTTGCCTTAAAGAAATCGCTTCTTAGCGTTAAGGTCGCCTAATATACTTGAAATTTATGTTTGTATGTTTTACTTTGTGGTGTACAATAAAGTGTTCATTCATGTTTAAGGTTACCGTCATATTAAAGGTTTCTTCATAGGTACTTTGTCTGGAAGTTGTGTATCAATGTATTGTGTAAGTAGGATCCAGTTTATGAAATAATAGATGTTCTTCGTGTAACAAAAAGATAAGATTATCTATCTACACTTGCCATAGTAAGATAAGAAATTACCAGCCAAATTAAATGATTAGGTATGTTTCCAGCAATAAAATTTCAATAAAACACAAACTATAGTTCTCACAATTTATTAAAATCATCTTTCAAATAGCGATGCCGGATCTTAAAATTATATCGATACCAGTTATAATAATATTCTCAATATGTTTTTAAAATATGTAAAATTGTCTATAAGACACCGTAACGTTGTTCCCGTAATGTCTTATATTATATTCCCACGATTTATGCCTACTACAATACACAGTTGTTTTATCTATAATAATGAAATCGAAATAATTAATATAAACTGAATTGTGCATAATCTAATACTATCATCCACATACATTCCAATATAAGAAACACATAATTAAAACTAAAACTGACATGTTAACTTTCAATATTAAAAAACTATAAGAAAAGTTAAAACAAATCACTATATTTATAATAATCACACAAATGTACTTGTTAGCTAAAATCTTAAAAATGACAAATTAAAGTCTAAATTAACCAGAAAATTCGGCAAATCTAATGATAATCTAAAAGTAATATTGCTATTCGCATTGTTTTTTTTTTTCACTAAATATTTTGATATCTAGAAGGAAATATTGTACTTTGAAATAATTCTGACATGTAAAAAACACATGAATTTTATAAACATTTCATCATAATAAGTTATTTGTACTCTCTTTAGATCGTTAATTAGTATCTTTAATTTTTATAACAATTCTTACATTAATATTGTCATTATAACAAATTGTAAAATTATACAAAAACTAGATGTTTGCAAGAGTGTAAACGTCATGATTGAGCTTAATTTGCGAACACATCTCAGTCACAATATTACTATAATCCACTATACCGACTATATCACTTGATACCAAAATATCTTCATAAAATATATCTGAAACAATTTTTATTATTTAATATCAAATTAGTAAGCATTTAGTGTCAAATTATCTTATATATATCAACATGAAATTGTAAATATCACAATTTAAAATGTCTCGTAACATTACATTGTAAATTCAAGTAGGTTATGAATCTTACCTGATCTAGACCTACAATATGTTGTTGTAGTTTACTAGAATATATAAACGGGAAAACTATTTCTCATAAAAAATTATTTTCATACTTTGCTTAATTTTTACAAAGAAATGAGAGGTTTGTAAGAAAATAATATTGCAAAAATCCTTAAATTACAAGACAAAACCAATCATGACGCTGGCCGTCAACGTCATAATTATCGAAGCGCCCAAAATGATAAAAAAGATATTAAGTTGTAGTAGTTTGAGTTCTCAGAACTTCTGTTATTTTTGGGTGCTTTCATGATTGTGACGTTGACTGTGCAACTAATAATCTTTATTTTGTGGTCTTACGTCATATCTGTCAAGTGTCGCCGTGTAAAAAAAAAAGTAGACATTATCATTACATTTGTAATATATTTTTTATGGTTGAACATAGATAATATAAGAATGATGTAATAAAAAATAATAATATATGAAAATATTTTATTAATTTACCTTGTCTTTCTGTTACTCGATTTGTACTCTACCCCAGCAAAATATAGTTACAAAATATTATCTCCGTCGACTGCGACCGGCAGGCTTGGCTGACTCTGAAAACACATAGAAATGTTTAAAAGCTTTGCAGTGCTATTAATAAACATAATAACGATGTAAACAATACTCTCTCACGAGTCTTATCTTGGTTCACAGTTAATAATCTTCAATTGAATGCTAAAAAAACTAAATGTATAAAATTCACTTTACCTAATGTAAAAGTAGAACCAACTGAAATTAAACTCAACAACGAACATTTAGAGTTAGTAAGTTCAACAAAATTTTTGGGCATAACACTAGATTCAAAACTGCAATGGAACCCGCATATTTCTATATTAGCTGGTAAACTCAGCTCGGCTGCATATGCCATACGAAAAATAAGACAAATTACCGATATAGAAACTGCCCGGACAGTGTACTTTAGTTATTTTCACAGTATCATGTCCTATGGCATTATATTGTGGGGAACGGCAGCCGATATTCAATCTATATTTGTTTTACAGAAAAGGGCAATAAGATCTATCTATCAGTTGGGTTCGCGAATATCTCTTTTAAACTACCATTTAAACTTACCATTTATCCGATGAATAAACATGACTGTAAAGTAATAATAAAAAATTGGCTCGTAACGCTTGACTACGACGAAACTGAATTTTTGTTACAGACTATCACTTAATATATATTTTATTTTATATAAAATGCATACCTCATTATAAAATTATACACAATTTATTAAACAAAGAAACACTCACACACACACACACATACACATACACACACGAACACACACACACATACACACACACACGCACATAGAGAGAAAACTATACACTTACTAATTAAAATTAAAAAGTTGTAACTATTTCATATTTTAAGTCTTTTGTTAATACTTTCTGATAAGGAGGAGCGAGATCTCCTGGAACAAGCGCCTGCTTTGGCACTTAAAAGGAGGTCTCAACCTATGTACTGAAAATGTAAATGTTTTGGACAATAAAATATTATTATTATTATTATTATTATTATTATCTCTTAGAGAGAAATTTAAAGAAATTGGAATATTGACGGTTGCATCTCAATTTATATATAGTTGTATACTTTTTGTCCGGAACAATATTAATGTGTATACCAAACATAGTGATGTACACAAACTTAATACTAGAAATAAAAACAAGCTAGTAGTGCCTTCTTACAGGTTACAGAAGGTATTAGGTTCTTTCATGGGTCAAGGTATACAATACTTTAACAAGATCCCCAGTGATGTATTAGATTTGCCAATAAATCATTTTAAAAGTCATATAAAAAGTTGTCTACAAAATAAAGGGTATTATACCGTTAAGGAATATCTAAATGACAAAAAGGCATGGTGTTAGATATTTTAACTTTGTTGTATTTACTTTCTAATATTGTAATGGAAAGTGACTTCATATTCTAATGAAGTCACTTTTCAATAAGACTTCTCTGTGTGAAATAAAACAGGGAGAAAAAAATAGCCCTTGCTGAGTTTCTTGCCGGTTCTTCTCAGTACAAGGTCTCCCGCCGTAGTTTTGCGAACCGATGGCGTAGTTTTCGACTTTCACAAGTGCTCTGTAAAAGCCTAAATTGAATAAATAAATTTTGATTTGATTTGAAAACAAGGTTCAGCGTCAGAGTAAATTAACGCAAATATTACAATTTTATTATTAAACCTAGGAGTAAACATTACTCCCGTAGAACCTTGTACTAAGTTAACCTTTGCTAAGTCACTGTTTATTAATATGAATTTTGACTAATGACTAATCTTGACCGTGAACTGTAGTATGTGGAGATCACAATAGATCAGCAATGGTCGCAGTGATACTGGGCTGCATAAACCCAAGATAATCCGCAACTCGAAACAATAATACAATAATAGGGCAGTCTCCTGAGACTGGTAAATAATAAATACCCTAGTAAATAACAGAATTAAATTTTAAGCAACACAAGTTGACAAAATACCACAATGAAATTTATTGATTGGAATTCTTCTCAGGTCAGGTGTTTTTAATACATAGTGAAATTTATGTACCTAGCTCGATAGAATGCTTTTTATAGTTTATTGCTTAGGTCACTGATGTTTTTACAATATATATAATATTCTCTGTCAGTTGATAGTTGGAACGAGAGAGAAAAGAAAAGAATATTCAGTGATCTGTTACGAAATTATATATTGGAGTATTTAAGGGGTGTTTGATTATAGTATATCATCCAATATTCCGGTGAAGAACATTCTACGCAACCCGCACACTACCTTTCAATTCAGAATGTCCAATTCCCAAAATGACCAATCTGTTATAAAGATGGGTCTGTTGAATCCACAGACAAATAATATATAGAATATTAATGGAATACGTCCCCAATTCCCCATAGCCTTTTTAAAAGTATTAAACATTAACATATATTCAACAAACCCAATATTTAGATTGGACATTTCTGGTTCTTTGCATAAATTCAATAAACGTGTTGCGCAACGAGCAAGTTGAATATACGCTTTTGAAAAATTATATAAGTGGTAACAAAGGGTAAAAGAGGTCAAAGGTCGTCTTTATGCGTCTTATGCACCGTTGTGTAGTAACTATGCTTCTCATAAAGCTCGTATAACATTAACATGCGTAATATATATTGTTATTACTTTTTTGGTAATTTATATATACAAGTCGCTTACCTTCAATAGCAGCGGCGGCGCGGGTACGTGTAGCGCGTACTTTTTGCAATTCTGCGTTTAAAACATTTTAACGTTATCTTTAGGACAATGCTTGAATATGTACAATTAATAAATATGTACGCTCAATTGCACAGTCAGCACAACAATCTTTAAGGTAAATAACGACTGTAAGCTTCGATGAATATTCTTAAAAATGTAAAATTTAGAAAATTCTAAAGTGAAGTAAAAAGAATTTGTATGACACAACACTACAGATGTGTAAAAACCACAACTTCGTAATTAGTTTCTAATTTGGATTTCTTAGAAGAAAATGTACATAAATCTAATAAATACTCACCTTTGACGGGTGACGCTTCAACTTTCCTATTGCGTGTGTTCGTTTTAGGAGCAGCTTCTGTAGCCACAACAGTCTGGACAAAGCAATTATTTATCATAAGTAAGTCATTCATACATACTGCTATTTGTTATACTTATTAGAATGTGTTTAATATAGTATAATTATCACGAGTTTATTTTGATATAATACAATTGCGCAACAGTATGGTCTTTATTGGATTTAATTGGATGTGTGGTCCTGCAAAGTGTGGAAAATAAACCAGTTTGAATCAAGCTAACAGGTTAATTGCAGACAGAAATAATAATATAGAAAAAAATATAACTGACCTAATAAAGTTTCAACTTCACACATAATATTATTATAGGATAAGTACCTTTCGCGTTCTAGTTGAGCGCGATACAATTACCGGAGCGCTTTCAACAGTGGCCGTTTTCTTCGACCGCATATTATTTTGTTTTTCATTATCCAACGATTTCGCTTTGACAGGCTTTTTCACACTTGCTTTTTCGGATTCCATTTTGTTTCTAGCTACTTTAGAAGGAACTACATCCTCTGCAGTAATTTTCCGTTTCCTAGTGTTGGGTACCTGTACGACGACGTCGTTTACCAGTTCCTTTCTTGCCCTCCTTACTGTAGGTTCCGACTGAGTGCTTTCTTGCGTTCGTAGATTTTTTCTAGTTTTCCTTGGCTCTATTTCCGATTTAAGATCAAGAGATGGGATATCACTATTTTGTTTCACTGCCAACACTCGACCCCGTCCACGTTTAGTTGTTATAGCGTCGATTTTAGGTTCAGGTTTGGGTTTACTTTTGTTCGCTTTAGGAGATTCTAGTTTTCTTCGTTTAGCCCCAGCAACATTTTCTATTTCAATAGCTGTAGTTTTCTGAGACTTTTGTGTCGTTTTAGGTTTCCCACTAGATATAGGTGAAGATTCTAAAGTTTGGGGTTTAGCGCGCGTCCTTCTAGGCGGAATTTCTATCGCTATTTCTGCTACAGTTTTCCGACCTCTCGTTTTTTTTGGGCTGGATTTCGTCGAGATATCTGTGACTTTCTCCGTTTCAGTTTTCCGACCTCTGGTTTTTTTAGGGTTGACTTTATTATCGTCTTGTACTTCTGATTTTTTTTGTCCTCTTAGCTTTTTAGGACTAAGAACAGGCAAGCTTTCCACTTCCTCTGGTTTCACTAGTTTATTTCCTCTAGCTTTATTTGGTACAGCTTCTTTTATTTGTTCTGATTTTCCTCGTCTCGTTCTTGTCTTTTTGGGGCTCAAAATCGGTGATTTTTTAGGAATAACAAATGATGGTCTAGCTTTCTTTGCGTCGTGCGTAGTATCTTTCTGTTGGTCTTTGGTTGCTCTAGTTTTACGTAATATATTTTCTTTGGTTTTGGCCGCGCGAGTCTGTTTGGGCGAGAGTGTAGTTAGTTTCGTTTCAGTGTCAGTTTTGGATTTGGTTGTGTTTCTAGATTTTGGTGGTGTAGGCAATTGTTTGAGCTGTTTATCAGATCTGAAACCGAAATATTTCTTAATTCAAGTTGAAATTTATTAGATGTATAAAGTCCACTAATTAATTCAATATTTTATAATTCAATAAAATTCATGATTCATGAAAATAAACATTTGCAAGTTTGTAATAATTTTGTTATAATATGATTAATTATAATAATGTAATAATATAATAGTATAGTAGTTCTTGTAAGTGATCGATCAGTGTACAACATCTAATATTGTGTTCATTACATTAAACTATATTAACTTTTTCTTTTTTCTTAGAAAATATATGTTATATTAACTACAGTTCGGTTTCTTCTATTAAAATAAAAATGTAAATTAAAAAAAATAAACAATTTAAAAATATGAAATAAAAGAAAATCTTCATAAATAAGTATGTTAAATTAGCGATAATAAACGACAGAGGCAAAATTGTACATTGATAACCAAATAGAACATAAATATTAAAAAGTTCACCAAAAGCAAACAGAAAAAGGCTTATTGTTAAAAAGTATCTAAGGAAACTAAAAATAATTCCAACATACCTGATCGACGTATCGTGGTCTGAAGGTGGTGGAATAGGAGACATTCTTTGTAGAGCTGGCGCTGAAGGTTTCTTGCCCTTCAACGGAGTGGAATGAAGCACGCGTTTCTTCAACGGTAAACTATTACTAACACGCAAACTACTTCTAATGTTCACGTCCAAAGTTTGAGCAAGGCTAGAATTCACTTCCTTGTCGACTAAAGAACGCTTCTTTATTGGTAAAGTGTGAGTACTGTATGTTTCGCTAGCAGATTTCCTCTCCAAACTATTCACGACACTACCTCGGATACGCGAGTTACGTATCGGCGTGACACCTTCAAATGAAATAAAATTATTTAGAAGTAAATCTTAAATACTATTTATTTATATAGGCAAGATTACTGAACGTCAAAAAGCACGATAACATAGAACTTATTCCTTGATTGATTTATAAGACTTGCGCAAAATGACAACTAATACATTTTATGTTTCAAATCGGTAAAGAAAATAATTAATTCACATAGAAATATAGTTATATATACCTTCTACAGTGTCAGTTGCCAACTTCTGTAACTCTCGATTTATCTTCTTATCATCATCTTTGTGCAAACATTTTTGAAACTCTTTCTCCAACCACTCTTCCACGTTGTTTGTTATCACATCTATGGGTACGTGCAACGACTTCGCATTACGACTTTTCCGACTTTGAGGCGTTTTCTTTATGAAACTTTTGGAGTATACAGCTTTAATTGGCGGCTTGCCTAACAATCTGTCGAAAAGCCTTTCTGGGTCTTTACTTATATCAGACTCATTGAATAATTCCTCTACACCGCTAACGTCGTTCAAATCGTCCCTTCTCTTTTCTTCTCCGTACATACGTTTCACTCCCCTAACGTCTCTCAAGTCGTTTCTAGGTGAATTTCTCTGCAGCGTACCTTTTACTCCTGAAACATTACGCAAATCATTTGCAGGACTGTTTCTCTGGAATAATCTCTTAACTCCCCTCACATCGGTTATATCATTTTTAGGTGATACGAATCTTTTCTGCGATCTAAATAGAGTTTTAACTCCGGAGGCTCGGCGTAAATCGTTTTTCGGTCCAGCAGCGAACACTTCTTTAACTCTCACGTCACTCAACCTGTTTCTAGGTGATCTAGCAAATACTTTCTTCACGCCATATACGTCAGTCAAATCATTTTTCACCGATTTTCTCGTTCGAGGCGACCTCAGCAATGATTTTACGCCTTTAACATTAGTCAGATCGTTGTTAGGACTATTTTTCTGGAATAATCGCTTGATTCCAGTCAACTGGGGACTGTTTGATGGAGACCCTATCGGGCTGACGAATCTCTCGGGTGTATAAACATCAGTGTGTTCCAGAAGTGAATTTTCTGGAGTTCTACCGGTCAACGCGATCGTGTTCCTAGTAGGACGCCTCACAGCACTGATATCTTCGTCTTCGAACAATTGTTTCCGCGAAAATTCCGTCATGCTCTGAGATAATTTTCTCTTAACAGGGCTGTTAAATAGTTGTTTGACAATATCAGATTCATTTAGATCGTCTATAATGGAGCGTTTGGACTGTGGTTTCTTGGCTGTCGAATGTTTGTTCTTCACTGCCTCCTGTACTAGTTTTACACCACTCTTAGGTGTCACCATTTTGTCATCCGTAAGAGTTTCGTCTTCTATGTTAGAATCTTTGCTGAGTCTTAGTGGACCTCGTCGGAGGCTGAAATTTAGTGATTTGGACTTCGACCCTATGCGGCGGCGTTTAGGGTTGGAAGGGATCGCACCGATAGTCTTCCTCTTAGCGTAAATTGACGCGCGGGTTTTTTTCACAGAATGCTGCGATGCCAACGAGGTTCGGCTCGAGTCTAGAAGGCTTTGTATACTTAGTACTGGAGTCCCGACTTCCTCAGGGCTGTTCCTATTTTCTGGTGTACTCATTCCTGCGTTTTGTACGTCGCCTGGAGTTACATCTCCACTCTTCCTTGAACTTTTACGTTGCACGATAGGAGAAGACAATTTTGAAGTGCTACTTTCTTGCAGAGTCGATTTGGATTTGCTTTTCTTGGACGATCGCGGCGACACGTCTTCTGTATAAGAATTGTCAGATATCAAAAGTAAGTCACTATCCTCGAGTCTGGATCTCTTTCTAGAAGCTCTAGAGACTCTAGTGCTATTCATGGATATATGTCTCAATGTGTTTTCTGGCGTACTCAGAGACTTCGATCGTTTCGTATATGTTGAATCATTTCCAAGAGCATGCGATTCGTTACCTCTGATAGAACTCTGATCGGGACTAGATCGTGACCTGGCCGACGACTTTCTACCAACTTTACCGACGTAAGGTGTACTCGATTCAACTAATGCCGGGTCGATAGTAGATCTGGTCTTTCTGCTAGAACTATTTTTAGGAGTTTGGTACGCAGCAGTGCTACTACTTGACGACCCCGCAGAACTGTAGACTGATGCTGTTCTACCAGATTCGTTAGAATCGATGGAGACTAAATCAACTATCGAATAAGTCTCTAGATTATTCTGCGGCGATCGCGGGCTCAGAGTCTTAGTTCGGAAACCGGACGCGATCGTAGTGTCGCAACTCTGATCAGTCAGAGTTTTCGTTGTTCTTCGAGAGTATCTGCTAGATTCGTTGTCGGTTTCTAACGCTTTTTGTAGCATAACACTGCCTCGGGAAGATTGTCTCGGAGGCGTTTGTGGCGTCATCGTGCTTCTGGTAGTTCGAACGGAACGGGATTCAATAATGCTTTCTCCTAAAGATCTTTCTAGAATTTTACTGCTTCTCGAATGGATCGATTTTCTTGGTGAAGGCGATTGAACGCTGGACGTATCATAATGTAATGTGAAGTCGTTATCTGAGATAGAATTTTGAGATTCATTCGTAAGATCTTGAGAATGATTTTCCAAGTTGCTTAAGTCGAACTTGATAGATTCCGTTTTTCTAGTAGACTTCTTAGCTGTCGGATCTTTCATAGCGGACTTCCTAGGACTCGGCAGGAGAGGCGATTTTAATGGGCTCCTTTGGGAATTTCTCGAAGAACGGACGCTTTGAGAGGACGGACGCGTAGTGTTATCGCTTATCTCTAGTACAGAAACCTGAAAAATGATAGTATGTTCCAGAATCATCATTAAAAAATAAATATACAAACTCACACACAACAAGTAATAATTTACAGTAAAACAAATTTACAAAACCAAATTGGACTTTAAAATTTAATTGTGGTTTATACTGAAATCCCACTGTAAATCTACAAATAATGCATCTATATATAATTATGATGTACAAAGGATTTATATAATTTTCCTGCCTCAATTATAATGTAATCCTGGAAAGTAACTGATGACTTACAGAATTTTCAGCATTATTGGTGCTGCTGGAGCCAGTTTTCCTTGTGTTAGGGCGGGGAGTGGCCACAGGGCTGGGTTTCTTCACCAAGAACGAGGGGGTCCTACGTGATTGGGTGTTAGACATCTTTGACTTAGGAGTGTGACCCGTCATCAACATTATGGCCACTTGTTTTGTTTGATCTGATGACATCAAGATTATAAAGATAAACGTAATTGGAAGTAATCGTAAATAATATTAAAATAGAATTTCATCATGCATGAATCTAGCAGAATATAAGGGAATTCCATAATTAAATCAAATGCAATTTAAATGTAGGTTGGATGGGAACATAAATATCTAACCAGTTCATAGTATGAACGTAAGAAACCTACATCATTTATGGTGGTAGACTAATGGTCAGTTGCACAAATTCAAATTATTTATTCACAGAAAACAGAGTATTTAAGATGTTTTACAATAATTCTAGCTCGTCTTTTTGCCGATTTAAGGTTTATGAAAGTCAAACAAAATGTACATGAAATCTAATTAATAAAAATAATAAAATTACATAAATGAAACAAATTTATACGGTTTCATCGCGTTGAAAATCGTTTAAGTTATTTCAGTTATTTCATTTTCCACATGAAAATACAATAAATCAATATGTCAATTACGAGATAGTCAATAAAACTATTGTATGTCAAGATATTCTCTAAATGAGCAGAAACACTTAATTTTAAGCCAATTAGAAAATTTTCTTCGAATTCGTAACGGAACGTCCATTACTGTTTAATGACGACTTTAGGCTCTAACGAATGTACTAAATTTAAATATTTGTAATGTGGCATCCAACTAATGACAATTTTGACGTTTATGCAACTGGTTGTTAGACCCAGTAATAAACTAAATGTTTTTGCATATAAAAAAAATATTTCAAGAATTAAATTGCCTCTAGTACTCCAAAAAGGCTTTCGAATAATAATCGATAATACTTAATAATCAATAATCGATAATATTATTATTGTTTAGGCTGGTTTTAGTATCACGCTGACCGTCGGTGCTTTTTTGCCTGTACCAACATGTATGGGCTCTATAGAAGCGTTCTATAGTTACACCGAACTTTCAGCGCTAATTATCACACGCGTGCCTCCGCCTTCAGCGAGCGTTCCAGTCTCGAGTCGAGCGGACACCGTCAGCGTACAGTCATGAGGAAAAGCGATGAACACAAGAGAAGTGTGTTAATGCATCCGATGAACACTACAAAAATAAAGATGCCAAAAACAAGTACTACTGCATCGTGGTAACTTATCACCAAACTTTGCCATTAATTAACGCATAAAAATTTCTTGTTGACCTGCATAAGTAGTTAAAGGATTTGGGATCGTCGTCTCTTATAACTCCGTTTCAAACAGTAACTGGTTGAATAATGTCACAAATGCATCCACTAGAGATCTTTGAGCAAAAGTGGATGAACATGCATGTTCATCTTTTTCATTGACGCTTCTTTATTTTTGTATAAATAATACACTGCAGCAATTTGAAAGCGCACAGGATTAGCCAAGGCTATTTCTGTACTTGGCAGCGATAAGCACAACACTGAGACAGCTTACGTTGATAGCTACGCGCTTACGACGTCAGCGCGGACGGTCCGTGTTATACTAAAACCAGCCTTAGACATTATTGGGAACACTAAATTATTCCATCTCTAACTCACCCAGCGTAGCAGGTGGTTGCACCTTAGTTAGTGAGGCGGCACGACGCAGTACCGCGAGCCTGAGGGGAGTCGGTTTCTTCACTGACGATGACACACTAACACTCGACTGCAAACACACATCACTCTCGAGTCACTATCAAATATATTTAACTCAAACGAATCAACATGACACCTGCCCTGCGATACTGTAAAAATCCAGACCCGAATTCGAATTCACTCCGAGTGTCCGGAATCACTTCAGAGAGCGGCATCCGCTAAACCTTGAATCGGTAATAACGTTTCGTGGCAGAAGAGAACTGAATTTCAAAATGATACAAGAATATAATATCTGAGACAAGTATATTCAATAAATTTTGTTTTATATTTTTATACGAAAAATGGAATCAATTGAATTTCATAACTAAATGACGTAAATTTGGACACATGAGTGAATTCGAATTCGGGTCTGGATTTCTGGAATCGCAGGGCTGAAGGACATATCTATTTGTCATCAAATGAAAATTCGGAAAATATCGAATCATTCTTATAACTTTGTTAAAATACGGGTGTAGACAGTAAACGAAATTAAATACATATTATTTACTTTTATGCTATCATAAGCATAAAACTAAATTATTTATGAATAAACAAATATTTTATGCTTGTTGTCACTTCAAACGCAAACGTCACGCCCTTTTTACTCCTTTCAGAACTTAAGAGAATTCAACCTTATACATTCATAACGATGTTCGTTTCAAACGCTTGTGACATCACAGCATTACCAACACAGAAGTGACGTTTTCGCGGGAAATTTAGAAAATTAAATTTATTTCTAGATTTTTACTTATTATATGAATGACATTTTTTCAGATATATATTTTACGTATATCTATAAAATAATATAAAAAATAGTTGTCTACACCCCTATTATAACGCTAATGATTAGCTGTGCATCAAAGTCAGTATCAGGTCTCACTTACTTACATCATATATTCATACTAGCATCTTGAATATAGACGAACTTTCTTTTTCGATGAAATAGAATAGGCACGTATGAGTAACATGGTATAGAAGGACAATGTTCATAAGTAATTAAATCAATGTACAATTGTACACACGGCTGTACGTCAGGCTACCACAATATGTCAAATTTCCTCAAATGATTTTGTACTCTATTGTCAATATCATACAACCAAGTGGAGAAATTTGACAGTTTTATATAGATTGACAAGCTGAAGACTTTCGAAAGACACGAAAGAATGTGTCCCCTATGCTGTGATCTTTTGTTATTGCTCGACAGCCACAAGTTGTACTCCTATTTAATCCTTTAATTAAAGAATGTATATTTATATTAAAGGCGTTATTTTAACGGTGTTAGTAGAATTAATCTATCGGCTTTAGCTCACTCTACTTATAAAAATGTTAGTATGTACTGTACTGATAAAAAAAAAACATTGTTCATAAAATATATATATATATATAAATGGCGATCCATCAGTGACGAGGTACCCATACAAACCTTAAACCACTGATACACCACTCATTTACTGAGATTATGATTCAATTTTGTTTCACTGACCTTTGTAACCTTCCTGGGAGTGGTCTTCCTGGACTCAATCCACATGGATGCTTTAGTGGGGGTTTGGAGTGTGGCAGTCTTGGGGCTGTGTCGAGGCGTCGACTTGCGGCTCTCCTGAGGCTCCAATTCTTCAGGATTGCCACTACGATGCCTTTTGGATTGGGTACTGTTTCTTGATGTGTTGACTTCTGTCACATATTAGGTTTTTTTTATAAATAAAAAAAAATGTAAGAAATGCAATTATGTTTGGAAATATCACTGACCATTCTGCTCTGTGGTATCTCGCCGCTGAGGTTGTACAATAGCTACTTGTTTGCCACCGGCACTGCCTGTATTAATATTAACAATTATTTAATTCAATAATGTTGAATAACATTCAATAATATAAAATTAAACTGCACCAACTCATATAGTAATCCAGACCTTTTAAGTAAAGAAGAAATGTAAAAAAAAACAACAAGCTTTTTTACTTCTCTGTATACTATGAAAGTCATAACTCACAGACAGGTTATCTTTCGAAGGCCTCTACGTAATTAACAAAGTCATAGGCAACTTGTACTATGACAAAATTGGCTAGACGCATCTATGCGAGAAAAATAGCAATATTTTGCGCACGAGTGAAGGAATATCTAGTCTCTGTAAAAGTATGTAATATCAGCAAGCCTACCCTCGAACGCAATCGCGATCGATCGACATTGCATTTATGCCGTTTCGTACTCCTAATTGGGTACACTAGCATAATCTGGCGCTAGCCAATCAAGAGTACAAAACGGCACAATTACAATGTCGATCGATCGCGATTGACGAAATATGGGTGCAGACTTTTTTTATAGATATATTTGAAATATATCTAAAAAAATATATTCATATAATAAGTTAATACCTAAAAATAAACTTCATTTTCAAAATGTCCCGCGAATTCTTCTGTCATGGCGTCACTATCCCTAAGGTCACGTGACAACGATTATAAGATATTTGTTTTTCATAATCAATTTAATCTATATTATAAATATAATAAGCATAAAAGCGCGACTATTGGTAATAGTATATTCAACACCAGAAAAAAATAATCTGTTATTGTTTTCGTTTACTGTCTACACCCGTATTATCTCCTGTTCGGTGACAGGACTATCGTAGTATACGAGATGTTGCAGTATTTATGTCTTCGTAATGTATTATACCGGGCATGGAGGCACGGTGCTGCAGCTCTAATGCCAGCTGTATGGAGGGCGAGCGTGGAGTGGCCGCCGCCACTGCGCTCACTCTGCGACGGCCGCGAGGCTTGCGACCACGACTGTACACTGCTGTACAATAATCACACTGTTATTTATTTTCACTTAATCATACAATAATCATATATCGCACAATTTTTATTTTATTTCTATTTTCTTTAGCAAACTTAGAGCTTTGTATAATTATATAAGAATGTCAAGTTTGCCCTTCTTGGTAGTACAGTTCTAATAAAAAGAGAAACGGGACAGCTTAAAACAATTTTATTTTTGAAGAGAAACATAAAAATTAAGAGCCAGAGTTCGAAAAATAATTTGCCAACTACAAGTTCTTTGTTTATTTAATGAGGTGTTGAATAAATAATTGGACCGGCTTTCAATAATTTAGTCACAAGCTATAGACTAATAGAATTTTACATCAGTCTTCCTTTCACCTCGCGAACTCCTGACGATTGCTCTATCAACTCTAGATGTACCTGTAAGCTATGTACCTGTAAGCTATGTACCTGTAAGCTATGTACCTGTAAGCTATGTACCTGGTTGTGTTTGTGTAGGTCTCGTATTCGGTCTTAGATGCGTATATTCCCAGCGCAGCGAGCGCTCGCCCACAGTAATGAGGTCGCCGTGTTGTAATGCGGCCACGCTCACTGCATGTCCGTTCACCAAGGTATCACCAGAACCGACGTTACGAACCACCGTCTACATAACATATGTATTCTAGTACAGGCATCAGATTATATAAAACGATGAAATTACTCCAATTAATTTAATCCACATGGGAAAGGTGGATTTTAAAATCAACCATGGAAATTTTACATATTGTAGTAACCTAGCTTCTTGCAGGGTTATATATAAAATAGCATATTAGATTATTACATAAGGCAAAAGGACATCATCCATTTTGGTCCAAAAATGTGGAGTAAATCTGATTCTAGTGGTCTCCCTAAACATTTCTTATTATCACACCAAAGCTGTATCTTTATGCTTTATTTGAGTTCAAAAATCCCTTCCTTCATAAATTTCCGAATTTCTTAAATATGTGAAATAACTTGACACAACATAACATACAAAATATTTTATAAAACAATAATGTTTTATATCGTGCAGACATAACTCAATACAAAGACACCAAAAAAGTAACTTTGGAACTTAAGTTATAGTTATAAAAAAGGAATAGCACAATAGACAACTTAAGTTATAGTTATAAAAAAGGAATAGCAAATAGCACAGCCGACACAGAGGAGACGGACAAAGAAAGTCCTCATCTTCCCTGCTACACAATACAGTGCCACCCCTCTCCTAAAGGCCACCCCGCCCAGTACCACTCGACCTGCCGTGTACACTAACGCCACTGTGATATTTTCGCTCACTCTCTTTAAATTGTTTCTTTTTTTTTTTGTTATGTTGATTTTATTTGTTCTCCTTCGTTAAGTTTTGTTGTTACCTTTTGATATTGACTATTACTTCGGTTCTGTATCCACGAAACATGGAAGACTGTATCCTGTGTCGTGTTCCAACTGAGAATCGGCGAATTTATAACTGGACTTCTCGAGAAAGAGACCATCTTGATATTGCTCGTGATCGAAGAATTGGTGCAACGGCAGGTAATAAAATAACACACTCTGCTATGTATTTTCGATTTGGGTTGTTTTGGGGTCGTTGCTCGTGTCCGTAGGATTACCCTATGGGTGCAAGTATGTCTGTGTTAGTGTTTAGATATGTTTATGTGTGAGTGTATGTGTTTGAATCCGGGACCCCATAGCAACCAAGATGCGGTAGGTTTACTCTCAACTTGAAATGTTATTTTTATTCTTTTAGTTAGAACACACTGAGTTAATTTGTCGGCCATGTTGGCAAACAACAGAAAGGACAGATCGACGTCGTGTTCAAGAAGCAGATGAGCAAGTTGGCCAAGAGGATAATCCACCTGAAAATCCAGCTTCAAGACCAACATTATTGGATTTGCCGGGTCTTCTTCGCGCACCAAATACGGCAAATAGTATATTCCAACACTGTGTAAGTGATTCTCGCCGCCGTATTCCTGATAATATCATTCTGCGGATGCTGTGCCAATACAGATATTTCGTACCAGAAAGTGCACGTGTATACAGTGAACATTTGGAACAAAATCTATGGCATATGCTACCTTTGCAAGACAATGCCGCTATAGAGTTTATTGCTGCACAGATAATTAGTATTGTTTCAATGCTACAAAAACATATTACTGAAAACGTTATTGATTTTGAACAGTATGAAAATATAGCACCAGAAGGATTTTATTTCTGTTTTAGGAATCAGTTTGAGGAATTTCTGGCGAGCTTACCAAGCCTCACTCTGATAAATAGAAAAAAAGAGTGAGTGATGAGTCATCGGTATTTGTTAAGTTAAGAACTGGAGATTCGAACGCAAGGCTTGCTAATACCTATATATTTAAATGCGTTGAGACAACATTCCACAGATGGTTACAAAACTCGACGCAATGCGCTTTAAGAAGATTTTGTACCCTTAAATCAAGGGTTTGATCGTATCACACGTGAGGACGTGGCACAACGGAACCAGCCATTATCCAACAATCTGTTTGGCAATCCATTGAGTCCAGAAAGCGAAAGAAAAGCTATAACTGTTTGTAATGGGACATATGTCTACCTACCAAAAAGTGGCAATTATTTTTTCCAACGCGAATCATATAGCCATCATAAATAAAGAAATCTTGTTAAACCATTCCTCTTGGTTTCTTGCGATGCGGCCGTATCATAGAGGTCATCCGTCCATACTCTGCAATCACTTGACATAATTGATGGGCTCATGAATAATGTGGGCAGTGCATTCCATTTTATTTTGGATCGTGGATTTCGTGATTCTGTGGAAAATCTCGAGTCTAGCGGTTATATCACACATATGCAGAAACAAAATATCCAAACGAGACTCAATTAACCACAGATCAGGCAAACAAATCAAGGTTGATTACTATATGCCCTTGGGTAGTTTAAGTTGTCAACGGTAGATTTAAAAGAGATTTTCGGTTGCTGCGTAATGTATATATGTAATAATAGAGCTTTAAGAAGCATGTTCTATTATTTTAGGATCGCAGAAGCCATATTGAATGGTTTTCATGTTTTAATTGAGGACAGTCCGCATGCAACAGACATTTTAACAATTATTCATAAAAGAATAAATAATCCATACAGATTGGCAGAACTTGTGGAAACGCACAATTATTACCGCAGACGTGCTCTCAATTCAGAGTGATGAGTCAGAATACCCAAGAATGAATGAGCTCGACTTGTTTTTATTCGCCCTCGGCGTATACCAATTGAAACAGGCAAAGAACTATTACGGCGAACACATTCTTGACAACGAATCCTTCAGAATAGAACTCGGTAATGATTTGCCTGATGAACACCTGAGAGAATTACAGGAGCAGGAAAACGACCTATGACTCGATCCCGGCATGTCAAGGCGAGACAATATTATACATATATTGTAGTGGATAAATCTATGTCGGGAAGACGAGCTATCGCCTAACATTGTTGTACATGTATTATTGGAAAAAGAACAATTGGGTGTTGTTCCCATATAATATGTATCATATTGTTTATGGGCTATGCTCAGCATTTGCAAAGTTTAAACCCCCCAGGTTTAGAATTAGAGATTATTATTGTTATGCCAGATGATGATTTAATTATTTAACGATATTACATATATAAAAAAAAGTTGAATTAAGTGCAGTACAATACATATTATTTCGGTTACGCTCCGTCAAATATGTCGACTTCAGGGCCGAAAAATCATGCAACAAATGCACCATATAATGATTATGGCCCAAAACCCTATATTGTTCTAGTAACCATGAAAATATAATAACATGCTTAAATTTTTTTTATTTATTTATTTTTATTTATTTATGTAATTACTGTTTTAGACCCTATCAAAAGACTAGCTACCTAATTTAATGACTATTTTAACCAGTTGACTGCTACATATCAGAGGCCGCAAAATGTACGTCCGCGGTGGCAATGACGAAGCGGTGCAACGCACCACTCGCGCGCCAATCGAGCGGCGAATGCGCGACTGTGTGATTTAAGTGTTATATAATACTGTTTTAATTTATTTTTAAATGTAATCGATATTTAAATCAGTATAACTAATAAACAATTAATTAAATATAAACATTTCATACTCGGGAACTGATATTAAACAAAGAAAATTGAAATGAGCGATCTGACTCCTGGGTGTTGAGAGTGGGCTAATTTCCCTGCATCACCGCCCAACGCCACGGTCGCCACCGCCACCGCGAACATCCAAAATAAGGCCTAACACTCATCAATATATTAGGTAACACACCTGATTAGCATGTACTACGACTGTGGCATGGTGAGGACTAACTGAGGGCAGCATAACACGTATATCACAGCGAGGATGACTGCCCAGTGTGGCCAGTCCAGATGTCAATGGGAACCGTTTCACTTCCCTCCCAAGCCTGTCCAGCACTACTAACCGCCCACCTGACATCTCTATGTAACAATCATATACAACATAACTATAAAGCCATTATTTGGACACTGTAAAAAATAATGTTTTTTTTTATAGACGGTACAACAAATAATTTATGAAACTAGCACTAAGCAGTAAAAATAAGAGATAGGATGAAATCTATGGACTTGCAAATTCACTACCAACTGCTATCTTAAGTAAACACTAAATATAGCATGGTCACAGTGTTTGCTTAAATGACAAGGATACTAGATTTGCACCTGTTAAGCAGCAATAGTGGTTAGGTAAAGAAATAATGAAATTGCTGCCATTCTGAATAAAATTATAAGTAGCATGTAATTTTTTCTGAGGATTCCATACTAATAATAAGTACTTATTGTTCAGTTGCAAAAATGTCTATTAAGGTTTAATTTAATGATGATCTCTTGATGCCTTTAAGATCTAATGAATGTCAAATTTGTATGAGTAATGTCACTTTAAACTAATGTTTGTGCAACTGGCTGTATATATCTCAAATCAAAACTTTTCCTTATCAATTAAAACAGTCATCACAAATTAATATCATCATCATGGTATTTCTTAAAGGGATGCCAGATCAAGTCTGTTATGGGCTTTATGTGGCAAAATGCAAACTTCTCTTTTAATTCATGGCCTACTTACATTAACACAATTCTGCCAATATCACATTGGTAGCCTTTACATATAAAAAGACATGTTACTGTCTTTTACTAAAATAAGATAATCAGTCAGTTGCACAAATGTCCATTAAGGTTTAATGATGCCTTTAAGCTCTAATGAATGTCAAATTTGTATACGTAATGTCGCTTTAAACTAATGATAATTTTAATGGACGTTTGTGAACTGGACATAAGTATGACTATCTAATTTCATTATTAAAGTTAGTACAAATTTGAAAGGAAACAAAAATAATTATAAATTATGTGTGGCTAAAAGAATAGCAAATATTGGCAAATTATTATTATTATTTAGGGGATAAAAGGTTACTTTAAAGTTGAGAATGTTAAATTTTAAATCTAGCCTAAGAAATGACAGCCAATTGCACAAACGGTCATTAAAGTTTTCATTTGCTTAAAGCGACATTACCCATACAAATTTGACATTCATTAGAGCTTAAAGGCATCAATAAACCTTAATGGACCTTTGTGCAACTGACGGTGAATCTACTGTAATTCTGCAACTCCAATTCATTACAATAAAGAACTGTTAATTTCAAGGAAAGTAGTTTTTTTCTGAGTTTTACTTTTATGACGACAGCTTGTTAATCTCTCTTAAGATTTAAATTTCCATAAAGAAAATTGATTTATTGTTTACAAATTATATCGTAAACAACTTGTGAAGGTTGGCATTACCGACATCATATATTTCCCGCCACTCACAGAACATTGTAGGTTCTAATTATACGCTGACAAAATTGATTTTAAATTTATGCATATAAATATTGATTATGACAACAAAAAAACAGATAAGCAGTCAAAAAATTACTTATTTTTAGCGAATAAAACTGGATATCCTTACCTACGTCCAACAATCCGGTTCCAGAGCACGAACTCAAAATATCATAAGACGATGAAACGCGTTACCTTGAATATTCAGAAATATCAGAAAATACGTAAGGAATATATTCCAATAAAACGTAAAAAAAAGCAAATTCAATCCGTATATTAAATTGTTAGTAGCTGTCTGTCAGACGAAAACAAACCACGCAACAGAAAAGCTAACATGGCGGACGCTGAGTGTGGTCATATCAAAAAAGAAATCATACTTTTGTAATGAGGAAGTATTAAAAATAAGAAAGCACCTCACTAGATGGCGACTCTAGCAAAAGTTGATTTTTGCAGGAAAAAAATGAACCAAAGACAGTCATTCCATTCTGAAAACCTGAAATTTGAAAAGTTGTAAACTTAGATATCAATACAAATATGAAAAAGTACAAATAGAATATAAGTTGTTTATTGAGTTTTGAAAACTAATTAACTTTTAAACTTGAAAGAAAACCCGAAAGGTTGTCATGGAGAAATCAAGAACGTACCGTAGCGACATCTTGTTTGAGTTCGGGAACTAATATATTTTTTAAATACTTCCTCGTTTAATGACAGCGTTTTTCCTGAAATAAAACGCTTATTAAATACTTACCTTATTTGAAACTTTATGGTTTGAGATAGGCTCTATGGTTTCCTGCTTGCCTATTTGCCTCTCTTTCTACATATTTTGCCTTTCACTCGCACATCTGACGTCTACTCGACCACCAGGCAGGCTTTGCGCGCTTGCTTCATTGAGTCGAAAAACCCACCAGGCAGCATTTAAATTAAAGTTTCAAATAAGGTAAGTATTTAATAAGCGTTTTATTTCAGGAAAAACGCTGTCATTAAACACTTGACCGTTATTTGAAACTTTATGGTTTGAGACGTGTTTGTTATCGCCTGGTGGAGATGAACGACGCCAATGTGACATTAGACATGAAAATGGATTTGAAAGAAAATTACACAATTGTTTGTTTCATATTATAGAGTTCGATATACGAGGTACAATCTTTGTATCAAATTAAATAAGCTTGATATTATGTAGCAAAGACTTACTTAGTTATTAAGTCAATGCAATTTGTAATAATTACTAAACTGAAAGTAGTACAAAATCAGTGATGTTGCTTAAATTTATATAATTAATCAATTTGTAATTGTTACAAAAGTATTTATAATATTTTGATTCGTACTATAGCTGAAGTTGGAAACGTTCACGTTTATAAAATTTTCTAAAAGTATTTTCAGATCTCCAGCTACTACGAGATATAAGATTTCGTCGACTGAAAGATTATTTGTCGATCTTGTAATAGGTTCATACATTTATTTACCCAATAAACGGGATCGAGATTTTTATTGCTTGTATCTGTCATTATTTTCCAATCCGATTGCCTGCAGTTAGAATTATCAGATTTAGATCCAAACCTAGGCCATAAATCAATCAATCAATCAATCATTTATTGCATTAAAATATGGGGTAACAGACGTCATAAAATAAGGGTATCACATATTTACTGTTTGATAATGTGCAATAGTTTTAGTAGATATATAAATTTACATTTTAAAATAATGTAGTCGTCATTTCTCTTAAAATGGTCAAAATCTACTGCTAATAAAGTAAGGTCATGAACTCTACGACCTAAACAAAGTCATATTGCAGTGTGTCCAGAGACTAAGAATTTGCTTTCTTTGTCAAAGTATAATGTTTTAAAAAAAGACATATGATTATTATCAACATCCCAAACAGACGTTTTGTGTGTTACGGGGTTTTTAAAAGAAATTGACGTAACAACGTGTCGAATAAACACGTGAGAACTATGGGAACCTGATAGTTCTGTATTACACAACGTGGATATTACGTAACAATACTGTGTTATAAATAAGAGAATAATTCTTTAAGGTATAAATAAGCTAAAAACCTTGCTTATACTGAACCATTACGTTGAAAAGCATTAAACTTATGTAGCTTGTTCCATTTAAGCCATCTAAGCCAGGCTGCCCTATATGTCTTGCGCGTAGATGAACGCCATGATGATTGTAAAAGATTGAGCTATCAGTTACGTTACTTGACCAGCCCTACAAATCCACACTACCAATATCATCTCTTGTACTTTCGAAGATGGAAAAATTCGTTGAGGTATCTATCAGGTAACGACTTAGGTGGGGTATGGTAAACGGTGGAACCAGTGCTCTGGATTTCAGACCTGCTCACCAAATTACTCGATCCCATTGACGAAATAAGTGCCTTGAGCTTTGTTAAGGTGACTAAATTCTTTGAAAATTAGATAAGGAGGAAGGAAAATCCAACCTTTCGCATAGTTCTATTAACGGGAAAAAGCTCCGTGATAAATTGAATAAACATCGTTTTGGTCCAAAAAACATAATTCGCAACGACATGAGCAGTCTTTGATGCAAATAAATCTATCACAGGCACACCAAACTTTTTGAACACAATTTCTGCACATGCAGGTAGAAGATGCCACTCTGGTGGTAATCAGAAACGAGATAGATGATCTGCATGGCCGTTGTACCTTCCCGGTATGTGATACACGATTATTCAAATTAAATGCAGCTTCATTAACTGAAAGTTTTGGTAAGCCATATTTATCAGAGATGCGGATTTTGTTCCACCTTCGTTTCGAATGTAAGCAATAGCTGTTTTGTTGTCGCTTTGCCATAGAAGGGTGGATTGGTATATATATGTAATCGCCCTTGAGGGATTACGAAGCTGGAAAAATTAAATAGGCCGATAAGGCTGTAATTCTTTTTGCTGCGCTACTTTCATCCCCTGAAAAACAAGGCTTTGTTGAGGAACTAGTATAGATTTTTCCAGATTTACTTGCCACTCAAGAAACTGCTTTCTTTCGAGAGCTGAGCTCGACATTGTTAGACCTGCTGATCTTAGTGGGTCATGGGAAAATCGTCCCAGTAACAGTTATACGTATCCCCTCTGCTCGTAGACTTTGGGCTACCCAGTTTGTGACTTTTGGGGCTGTTATGACAAAATCGTTTAACGGTTGAAAATGGGCCGTGGAGAGCCATCGGTCTTTAGAACAAGCAACATCTTTGAAAGAAAGCGTGGTGCTATTTTGACTGGTTCGAGAACAGCTTGACTCTATAATAGTAATATTAACGATGTCATTGTGTCGGTGATAGGAGTGGCAAACCGAATGTCATGAGGATTTGGTACAACTACGACTTTGCGATACCCCCGAAGAAAGGGTATGCGATACCCCTGATTGAGCCTCAAAATATAATATGGAGCGCCCAGTAACGCCAACGGTGATGATATTGCGACAACTGGCCCCCTTTGAGTGCCTGTTTGTCAAAACTTACATTAATTGCGTGCGCATTATTCTCAATGGATGGACCTGTATGTTTACGTCCTCTATTGTGATCGTGATCTCTATTGTTCAAACGACCTTCTTTGCACCAAAGCCTCTATTGTACAAAGTGGCCGAATGAAAATCACTACTTGTCGCCTTCTGTCCCTGCGAGGAACAAGGTTGATACCAACCTTGCGAAGGTTGATTTGCATGGGAAATATGCGTAGATGCACAATATCCATGAGCGCTTCCCTGCGAGGGAGCATTGAGAAATACCTGCCCCAGCGAGGGAAGGTACGTTAGCCTGCTTTGTTCAAGATCACAAAAGCTTTCCGCACTCTACCTGTTTTTTATAGGAGGGTAGTCAATTCCTCTTGTTTGAATAAATGTTGTGCTTTGTACCTTCTGTCCCTGCGAGGAACGAGGTTGATACCAACCTTGCGGTAGTTGATTTGCATGGGAAATATGCGTAGTTGCACGATATCCATGAGCGCTTCCCTGCGAGGGAGCATTGAGTAATACCTGCCCCAGCGAGGGGAGGTTCGTTAGTCTGCTTTGTTCAAGATCACAAAAGCTTTTCGCACTCTACCTGTTTTTATAGGAGGGTAGTAAATTCCTCTTGTTTGAATAAATGTTCTGCTTTGTACCTTCTGTCCCTGCGAGGAACGAGGTTGATACCAACCTTACGGAGGTTGATTTACATGGGAAATATGCGTAGATGCACAATATCCATGAGCGCTTCCCTGCGAGGGAGCATTGAGAAATACCTGCCCCAGCGAGGGGAGGTTCGTTAGCCTTGTTAGCAGTATGGCGGAATTTTTCTTAAGGCTACTTTAATTAACGGATCTCGAACGAAATTTACAATAGCGTCTCTCCTCATCTGTATTACTTAGGCCTTATCACCACAAATAATTTGTAGCATTTCAGAGGAATTGATTTCATGAAATTGCACATAATGGAACACGGTTTTATCGTGTCCCTATTGCAGCAAAGATCGTAAGGCTGTTTATAAAGCATCGCGTTGCTTCAGTACACAAAAGTTAACGCAGCAAATGGTTTATCATTCAAATATCTTTAATTTATCATTAACGTCTAAATCAGTTAATGCGGGTGAAAGATTATAAGATTTCCGAGTGTCTGCATAACGGACTTAACACCGTTCGTTATTATGAAACTACTGAATATCTATTAATATTTAAAAAAAAAACTTTGATGTTTTTAGGAAATGAGGGTTCCTTTAACTTTGTTTCGATTTCAAAATTAAAACCGGGTTGAGAATAAATGCTAACGTTACAATCTCGAAGTAACTCTTCGCTATCGTTACCATCTATAATTTCTTCGTAATTACGATTCGAACGCGACGTAGATGGCATATCGTAATAAGACACTCGTTTACGTAGGACACACTTCGCGAATTAATTTACTGAAACGACGATCTCGCGTTGACGGTTACGCTTTGACCGCACAGGTTCTGCACAAGACGATGAGGATGACGAAGAACTACACGAGGAGCTGGAAGAGCTACTACTCGAGGCACTGCGACAACGCTTATTTCGTTTCTTTGTTCGATTGTGAGATCCGTTATTAGCCGTATCACTATGTAATGTATTCTCATTATTACTGTAAACATTTCCATCATTTGAATTATTCATTATAAAGTTAATGATTTAATGATTCTCTGAAAATATCTAGATAAAAGAATTTTATTATTGCAAAAAGAGGGTAGTTAATAAATTCTAAAAATAAATAATTACACATTTGAAATTGAACAATTTCAAAAGAAAGTAAAGTCTACCCTATTGATCAAAAATGATTCATATATGGTTGGCAAAATTATAGATTTACGTACTTGTATATATATAATATATAAAAAAAATCACATGCATTGCTCAGATTCCAAGATGAGTAGCTAAAGCTCCCATATTATGGAGTATATGAGACTCACCCAGACCCGAGACAATATAGAAAAGTTCATTTTCTACATTGACCCGACCGAGAATCGAACCCGGGACCTCAGAGATGGCGACACCTTGAAACCGGCGTGCGAACCACTCGGCTACGGAGGTCGTATAAAAAACCAAATATAAAATTATTACTTTGAAAAAATAAATAAAAATTTTTTTTGAATTCATTTCATGAATTTTAAATATAATAAAAGAGGCTAGGGTATCTACAACAATTGACTTCTTAGAAGAAAGATTCGTTAATGTACTCACTAGATACCCGTTGAAGCACGTCCGTGCGCTGCAGGAAACAAGACGCCAATGTAGCAAGCGCGCAAAGCCTGCCTGGTGGTCGAGTAGACGTCAGATGTGCGAGTGAAAGGCAAAATATGTAGAAAGAGAGGCAAATAGGCAAGCAGGAAACCATAGAGCCCATCTCAAACCATAAAGTTTCAAATAACGGTCAAGTGTTTAATAATGGCTATGTGCATGACTTCAGCGACATCTAACGTCCGCAACTTTGGAAGCTTTGATGCGACTTTGACACTTTGAAATTAAAAATCTGATTTTATTTGTGATAATCGCCATTTCTCACTCATGTCATTTTCATTTTACATGTAGAAATTAAATTATTCACTTAAAATTGGCATATTTGTGCAAAATACGCAGATAAGCCATTAATAAAAGAAATAATATACGGTTATTAAATTGCATTACACAACCGTCAATGTAAAGCGTTGACCTCTTAAAGACGTCTACGTATCGTTGCGAACTACGATCGCCGCTTCTTGGTAATCGCGGATATTGTAAAGCGAGACGCCCAAACATCAACATCAAGTAATTTACTTAAGAATGCTTTTAGCTTTACTTTAATAAAGCGTTGTAAAAATAAATAGTTATTGTATTACTGAATTACGAGTCATCGCGGTTGAGGCAAATCACTAGTTAAAGAATTATTTATCGCGAATAACGTCCAGCGTAGCACGTTTCCGAAATCAGGACGTACCTAGTTTTGCAAATAACATTTATTCTACATAATACGTGTAAATAAATAGGTTTAGTATGTTTATCTCCCTCATACCTACGATTAAACGTTAAATTAAATAAAGACAGACTATGTGCCAACGACAGAATGAACAGAAAATGGGTAACTGATACTGTATTGCCAGCTGTCGAAAATTATTTCGAAGATTTTGTTTTAAGATGAATATAAACAGATTCCTTTCGGAAGAGCAGTAAATGTTTTAATTTTATCGCAATGTATCTCGTCAAATCTTACAACTGAATTTTAAAGCATTTATCCTCAATCGGTTAAACTTCACACATATTATGCACAGTTAGTTAAGTGATATTATTTTAAATCTTATATGAGGGGCGCCCTAAATGCAGCTTAATATTATATCAATCATAAAAGTATACTGAAAAAAAAATTGACCACGTTCATGATATGAATATGAAATGGTTGAGTAAGAAAAAAATTAAATTTCTTCATTCTAAATCTAATATGGTAGACCAATGAAGATAGTGGACTTGTTATCTTTAAACAGTCTCATAGCATGGATATCGAATGAAACTGAAATCAATGTGACGAGCTTGAACTTGGGAAACTTATCCATCGATGTTTGGATTAATTCCATTGACACATAGACGTAAAGAATTTTCCAAATTATCATCAGTTAGCCTAGACTATTTCGATACTTCTACGATATTTCGATTTATTAACTTTCGTCAGTGAAAAGAACTGTTCGCATTTATAAGTACTGCCAGACGCACAAATCAATTTTCTTGCGAATTTTCTAAGCCGCGGAGAATGGTCTTTTTTTGAGGTATTTTTTGTAGAAAACGCAACTCCACGTCTTCAAATTTAGATTTTAGGAGTGAGTTTTCTTGAATCCTGATCAACTCCATTTGCAAGTGTATTGGAGCATTTTTTACATTACTTTTTGTTGAAGTAGCAAATAAATTTAAACAGTCTTCTATTATATTTCTGAAATCGCTAAATCTGTTCAAAAATTGCTCCGACAGTACCTTCGAGTTTTTCAGCATATTGAGCATAAGCAATATTCTCAGAGCACACACACGCAGAGGGCGTGGTGAAACGGTAACTATTTCCAGGCAGCATCTGTGCCTTCCACAAGCGGATTTTATTCTGAAACGCTTCAAATGACTGTACTAATCCTTAATAAGCTGTCCTTGTTTTTAAAGTTTCAAATTTAAATCAAATAGCCAGTAAGGTCGACCGAAATGCTAAGTCACATATCCATTTGGGTCACTCAATTCAGTTAGTGGTTTATCTTTTATTTGCATAAAGTCTTTTATCTCATTTGTAAGATCGTAGAACCGTTTCAGCATTTACCCTTTGCTTAGCCATCTGACTTCAGAATAGTATGTTACGTCGTCAGAATAATATGTATATCGGCTGATATTTCATCCAAAAACGCCTTGAATTGACGATGGTTTAGCCCTCGGGATCGATTAAAATTTATAGTTTTTACTACCACATTCATAACATTCTGGAGTCGAATGGATTTAGAACACGAGTTCTATTGGTGGATAATGCAGTGAAGGATTATCAAACCATCTTTTTGCAAATTTAATTCAGTTGCTTTTTCGTTCAAAATTCCCATGAAACTTTTACGTATCTTAATAACATATTTAAAAATAAGTAAAGTCAATTTATTTTTAACGGAGCTTTAAAGCGTCTGACAAAAGTTCTGGCCCATCGAAATCGTTTGACACTTTTAATTTTACTTCAGAATAACATTCTACAAAATATATTTAAAAATCAGTCATACAAATTTAAGTAAATTAATGCTGATTTTTAGTTACCTTTCTGACCTGGTACCTGCGCGGTGTCACCGAGCGAACTCTACAAGTACGCAGGTATTAAAAGTACACGTAGAGAATACTTAGAATCGAAAGTTCTATGCTTTTAAAAATAAGTTATGTCAGATCGCTCTGGGATCTTACTTTATTTGTCTTTTCAGTGAGTGCAGTGTGGGCCATACAAGCAGAACGGGCTTTATTGGGGCTTTTGATTACATCATTCAGGGTTATTTGAGTTTGATTTTGTTGGGAGTTGGTAACACTGAATTTGTCAGCAGTGCTGCCAATTTATCATTTTTATGGCTAAATTTAGCATGTTTTCTAGTGATTTGGCATAATTAAATTCAGTTTAGCATATAGCATATTTTTTGAGCATTTTACTGCGAGTAAAATATGTAAAGATATTTTTCATTTTTTCTTATAAAATATGCTATATATGTCTGAACTATAAGAAAATAAATGTTTGAACACAATCTAAGAGTGTTCGTAGATTTATAGTCATAGCGTAGTCTTTGGTTAGATAAATTCCGCTTTATTATAATGAGTTTTTGGTGAGGGGAATCGATGAGGTCCCTGATCAAATTTTGCGAAAAATAGGGACTAATGAGGCTTATGCATTTTCGTCATCTGCTCCATACCTACCAGCTACATCATCGGCTCAGGATACCGACGAGGGTCATCGCAATTTATTTATAAATGCTTCTTTATAATGATTTTAAATAAATATTCTGTTTCTCTAATAAAAGCATTTTTTAAGCATTTTCGAAATTATTTGGCATATTTTTGACATTTTTAAAGCCTGTTTAGCAGAAATATTTTTTAGAGTTGGCAGCACTGTTTGTCAGCCAGCACAGACCATAATCATAAGCAGGTGATTATGGCTTAGTTCCTTCGCCTGTCCCATGGACGAATTATAATACTACTACTGTATACTAAAAAAAAATCGCAAACTAATATACACAGAACACATTTATTTACTCCAAGAGAAATATACCTCAATGTTAAGCGAGTGTCTGTTGTAAAATCACATTTTATATAAATTATCAAAATGGACATAAATAATCCACAGAATCAAAGTTATTGGTTTGTGCTGAGAGAAGACCAAAACAATGTGTACAATTTTACTATTCATAATCCGTCAAGTATGTACATAAATTACATCTTGAAAATTACAAGTATATTTTGTTTAATTATTAATGAAATAGTAAATATAATAGTTCTTATTTGCAGTATCAGGACAGGATACCAGATATGTAATAGATCCACACACAGATGACAATCGACAATACATTCAGATTGATGAAACTCCATTAATTTTATCGGAAGATACAATACAAAATTGTGATAAAGATACTATCAAAACAAAGGATGAAGACAATTTTTGGGATAGAGATAAAATTAAATTACTGCTTTCCCTATGTTTAGACAACAGATTCAAGAACTGTTTTAAAGACAAGACTATGTTGAATGAAATTGCTATACTGATAGGTTCAACGCCAGAAGAATGCCACAAAAAATACATAAGTCTGAGAAAAACATATATCAGGCTATTGAAAAAGAAAAGGCTCGGTAAACATATCAAATGGGTACACTTTAATACATGTGAGGAAGTCTTTCAAGAATGTAATTTGTTACCTTTGTCAACATTAGAACCATGGGATGATATCAAAGTTAAAAGACTTCTCAATCTTTACTTGGAAAATCTTAGTAAATTTCGTGATCCTTATTGTCCACAGAAAGATGTTTGGAAAGATATAGCACTGTCTCTAGGCACTACAGAATATAACTGTTACAACAAGTTTAAAAATCTTAAGAGGACTTATTTAAAATGGTTGGAGAGAAATAATGAGACAAACAAACTAATCAAATGGCCTTATCACAACTACTTTGAAAAGATATATTATAATTACAAGCCCGTTTTAGGAGCTTGGGACAAAAATAAAACAAATAGGTTAATGCAAGCTTATCTACAAATTGTACATAAATTCAAAAATCCAAAATTTTCAAAGAAAGAATTATGGAAAGAAATATCTTCCATAGTTGGTGAGAGTCCACTTAAATGTGATAGAAAATTCAGAAATATGAAGCAAACATATATTAGGCTAAAGATGAGTAGATCTGTCACAAAGTGGTGCTACTATAAAGATTTTGAAGCAATATATAGCAATATGTCACCTCATACCAATGAAAACATGGGATTCTATAAGGAACAGAATTATATTGTACAACTTCTAAAATTTTATGATGAAAATAAGGAAAAGTTTAGGAATCGTATGATTAAAAATAAGTATCTATGGAGGACAATTGGTTCTAAGCTGGGTTTGTCCTCTGAAGAATGTCATAGGAAGTTTCGTAATCTTAAGCAAACCTATATTAGGCTAAGAGGAAAAATGGAATCAACTGGAAAATGCAATAAATGGCCATACTATGCCTACTTTGCAAAAATATATGATGATCAAAAATCTTCACAAAAATATTGTAACAACAACAATAATACTGATCACTCAACCCTGCTAGAAGTAAAGAAGGTCCTTCGATGTATACAAAAAAGTGATACTGACAAATTTGAGAAGCTTGTCAGAGTTGCAGAAGAGTCCAACAATATTCAAAGAGAAAGGAACAGAATTTTACTTGCGTTATTAGCCAGAAAATAAAATAATCATTTTTTTAAATAATTATTATATTTTTATGAAAAATGCTTAAAAAATCACTTTGTCCCTGGCACTCTGAGATGGGACAAGAACCTATGAACTTTCGCAATCCAGGCGACTGCTCTAACCACAGCTACCCAGGACCTAACAAGACTGATTTTTATTTTTTTTAATGTAAGCATTTTCCTATAAGAATATTTTCCAGTATAGCATTATGAACACAAAATTGATCAAATATAATAAAAGTACAATATTTTTATTTTGGAAATTATTTGAAAAGTTCTATTTTGATTTTTATTTATTTTTATTATATTTGGGAAACAAACAATATTTATAATAAATACAATTGAAACATTTTAAAATAACACATTAATCAGTAAGTTTCCACTAATAGTTTATACAATACACATGACACTTTTCGCATTAAAAAATAACTAAATTATTGTTTGGTTTAATTTTCATTAATCACTAACAAAAAGAATCTATAATGTCAACAATCATGTCAAAGTTACACGATGGTCTATATTCTAATTACTCATACATTAATTATCAAATTAAATTAAGACTATAAATAAAAATAATAACAATATCATTTAATGTTCGTCAGGATTATCCTTTATATTTTTTACAAGTTTTTTTAGAGAAGGAATTGAGCAATTAAAAATGTCAATGGAGTTAAATTTCATGTCATATTCTTTACAAGATCTATAAACAAAAATATTTCCTGCATAATTAGTTTTAGTTAATGGGACAGAAAAAAGCTTTTTAGACCGTGAACCCATCCGAGAGCATCTTATATTAATATTCTGTAATAAAAATTTCGAGTCAACGTGAGCTTTTAAAATCTTATACAAAAACATTTGATCCCTCTCTAAACGTCGATCGAGTAAAGAAGGAATACGAATAGGTAAGTGGTTATCGCAAGCAGATCTAAATTTGAGGTGCTTTTCAAATTTTTTGTTGATTTTTTCAATTGCGTCAATATACACTTTATACTGTGGATTCCATACCGTCGATGCGTACTCCAAAACAGATCGTACATATGAATTATACAATAACATTAGAGTGGAGTTATATTTAAATAACTCCACTCTAATGTTATTTGATGGAAAAAAAGTAAAAATAAATACTCATGAATTAATTTTTACGGTCAATGGTTACTATATTTTTTCTTCTATTTCAGACATATCATTTTCATTGTCATCTTTACTAATAACAATAGCAGCAAGAGAATTTTCATAAATAAATACCGACAAAATAGAATACTGTCGAAAATTTAATAGCTCAGACGCATATAAAACGCTCACTGTTATGCTTTTTCTACTGAAAGGAGATAGCCGGACGGTATCAAGTTCCATCCAGGTGTCATGTTAACTCAAACGAGTAATGTTTGGTTCCCATACATTTTTAATAATAGTTTCTCCCACAGCAATTTATGATTTTGTTTTTGTCTTTGGAAATATTTTTAAATCAAAACTATATTAATCAAAGTTATGTTTTGTTTAATTATTCTTAAGGTTTCAGACCCCATAAGCAAGAAGGCGAAACTACGTTACTTGGCCATTTGTCCCTAGTTCGTAACAAACTAATAAATTGGTCTGGATGGCTTAAGAATTCATTTTAAAATCGAAGAGGTGGCGTTGCCTGTCTGATACACGCAGTGCTCTGACAATTGCAAATGTTTTAAAATATTATTGTGACGAAATCAAGACAAAATACTTAATATAAGTGTTTGCTATGATTTTACTGTTAGACATTACAGTCTTTCTGAAATAGATTTTATATTAATGATTATGTATCAAAGTTCTTTGAATAAATTAATGATATGAATACTATCAAGAGAATTCAGTAGGCGTTACACATTTAACATTGATCCATAAATTACTCAGATTCTAGATTTTATCACATTATAACAGTACTAGCTTTCGCCAGCGGATTCGCCCGCGTGGTCCCTAGGGAAATGCTTGGTGGGATAAAAAGTATCCTATTATCTAACTCAGCTAATACCCTATCTGTAATTTCATCAAAATCCGTTCATTACTTTCGGTGTGATTGACCGACAAACATCAAAACAAAGAAACTCACATTTATAATATTAATTTAACAGTATTTGATTATAATGTAAAATATTAGACCACAGACATATAATATGGCTGTGAATGATATACTCATCGAAGAGGAGACAAGAATAATCAGAAGCTGTAAAATATTTTGTGGTTATTGACATTATTTGCGTAATTTACTCTATTTAATGGTATCCTAGAGCGGTGAATACTCGCAGAATGTCAGTTTCAATGTTTTATTAACACGTGCTAAAAACGGCTTGTTATTTTAAGACGAGCTTCTAAAGTGCTATAGTTTAGAACAAAGATTACAATATTATATTGGAAAGTTTAGAAGATATAGCGTGACGCTAAGTCTGACGTTGCTACGTCATTTCTTAATTATCTTATAGTAATTGTTAAAGCCAGTTATCGCCGCTATGCCCCAGAACTGATGAATTAGAGACTAAAATGATGGCCGGGAAAGATTTTTGGAATTTATTTGGACTGCAGCAGCTCCATAGTAAAGAAAAAGATCGATAAAGATGAATCATGAAATCGTTTCAAAATCGAGGGGTGCGTACGCCAAAAGTAGCATGCACACCAACGAATTTATATATTGGACTATTTTGGTGTGCCTGCTACCAAGACGTCTAGGTACAGGCACATTAGAAATGCGATTCAAATTTGTTTTGATTGTCAAAAAATCGTGACTTCTATACTTCGAACTTTCATAACTAACTTGACGCTTAATTAAAGCAACGGCCAAACAAACGGGTAATTTTGAAGCTAATAAATACACAAAACATTTGCGACTGATTTTGTAATTCTCATGCATGATACATTGCCAAAAAATTTATCTATACATATATAAAAGGAGATGTCCTGACTTACTGACTGACAGACAACGCACAGCCTAAACCGCTGGTCGTAGAAACTTGAAATTCGGAGGGAAGATTCCCCTTAATATGTAGAGGTGTACTAAGAACGGATTTTTGGAAATTCCATCCCGAAGGTGGTCAAAAAGGGTGAAAAAGTTTGTATGAAACTTCTTTGTTTATGGACCTATGTCTAGGCCTGCCATCACCTAAATTGCCGACGCCGGATACACACGGCAAAAACCCCGGACATTTGGGCGAAATATGGTATTTTTCCCGGACACTTCAGAAAAAGTATTTTTCGCAAAAAAATAAAAACATCATTATAATTTTTAATTTTTTATTCTTTTATACAGCTTGATATTAAAATCAAATGAAGTACGTATGTAATAGTAACAAATAACAGACACTTTTAATAAAATTAACCACTCTTTCTGAGGTAACATAGCAACAAAAAATAATTAGAAACACTCTTTTTTTTTTTGGTATCAATCAAATTATTATATGATACTACTAGTAACTAACTAACTAACTATAATACTTTATAATTTTAAAATAAACTATGCCAATGATATTTTCAGTCATCTAGTTAGGTAGCCGAATACCTATCATATTTGTTGATTATTAATTAAAACTTAAGTAATTGCTAAAACTGTTAATTTTAACGAGATCTTTTTTTTACTTCTTTTGGTATTTTTCAGTCTTTCCGATTTTCGCCAAAATATCTTTCTTTTCCAACAAGAATTTGTAAAAGTCGGAACAACTCAGGTCCTTGAAATTATACTTGACTTTGATCATAGAAGAAACCGTGTGTATGTTTAGCGAGTTTCTTTCTTTCGTCCATTGCTGCGTGACTAGAGAGAACACTCTCTCTACATTTGCATTGTGAGCTGGTATACAAAAATAATACTGTGCGATTTTGAGCAGTTCAGAGTATAAATGGGCGTTAGGTGTTTGAAAAAAATTCAGCCACAGCTGGTTTGCGCTTAAAAGCTTTTCGCCGTCAGTAAGGTTCATGCTATAAGTTTTTAAGTTTGTCCATTCGTCAATCGGCTTCGTGTCATCGATTTCGATGTTAATTTCTTTGAGGAATAATACTGTTTTCTCGACATCAGACCATGGAGTATTTTCAGTGATGTTTGGCAACATTATCCAATTGAATTTGTCAAAGTCCTTCATTGGTTTTTCCCACTTTTCTATGTAAGAATTAATTTCTCTGTAAAAATCGGTACAATTCTTTTTGAACTCGTTTTTCGTGCTTTCATCTTGTTTGTTTAAAATACTTTGTGCCTTGAGAGGCACAAAGTTTTCTTTTATTCTGTCTTCTAATGTTTTATTCAAAGACACCAATATGTTTCTGGTTTCGATAATGGAATTATCACTTTTCTCCAATTTTTCGATTTTTCCATGGAAAACGTACATCACTGAATGAATGAGAAACATATATGCTTCTGATAGTGGATCTTCAAAAAATTTTTTGATTATAACGGGTGGTCTGTCCAAGCTTTCAAAATAACTTTTTAAGGACTCATACATTTTCAAAAGCCTCTCTAATGCGGGAAAAAGGCTTAGCCATCGTGTTTTCGAATGAAATAAAAGCTGCTTGTACTCCGATTCAGAAGCTTCACAGAATCCCTTGAGAGCTTCTGTGCGAACTGTATAAATTGAGAAAAAGTTGTATATTTTCAATATAATCGTCTCTACGTCAATAGGAAGTAAGTCGCATCCATGGTGCATAGCGTTATGAAGTATATGGGCAGAACATCCCATGCCAACAATATTTGGATTAAGTTTACTTTTCAGTTTGCAGAAGACATTATTTGTCCCGGATCTAGTGCTCCCACCGAAGTTTGTGTTGCAGTTGTCGCCACTAAATGCTATACACTTCGATAGAAGATCATGCTCCCGAAGTTGTTTCATAATAATCTCAACAATTGTGTCAGATGTCTCATTTTCAGTAGACTCGATTTCAAGGAGCTTTGATGTGATGCCATTTTTTTGTTTATCAAAATACTGAATGATGATGGGGAATAATTTAGTACTGCCGTGATTACTAGCATCGGTGGATACACTTACGAATGCAACATCTGTTAGATCACTTTTTAGTTCAGCAATTGTTAAAGGGCATAACACGTTATTTACAATAGCTGTAGCTTTCGTGCGATTACATGTCATGTTTTTTGCCGTATTTGACTCCGAAAACATTACTTGGTTAAGGGAATTGCTACAATCCAAAGAATTAAACGACATGTGGTGATTGACTGTGTGGTAAGCCATTGCGCCTTCGGCTGCTCGAATAACATTTTCTTCTGAGCTAGGTCTAGTTTTTTCAAAGAATGACGAGATGTTTGAACTACTAGCTTGGCTTTTCGAATTAGTTTTGTGTTTTTGTGTGTTAAGGTGCTCTTTAATGTCGGAAACACCTTTATTTGCAATGGAAATATTCGCAGAACAAATCGTGCACTGTACTTCCCAGTCATATTTTCCTCTTTTCAACATAGGATATTTGCTTTGCAATTCGCTGTTGAACGTGCATTTACGCTTGGGCATTTTGATCTAAAAAGCAATAAAAGAAAAGTCAGAAAGCTTAGATATACACACAGTTATGGCGGGCATCCGTTGCTCGTAGATACAAGTACTTTCCGCGACAAGCGATTTAATTCTGAAGAATATTAACATACGTACTCAAAAAAGTTACCATACTTGTAGGTAGGTACTCAAAAAAAGTGACAAAATAATATGTAAACTTACGTAAATTGCAATATCGAAGTGGTATTAACGCGCGAAGCACGCATGCGCTTCACTTGCTATTATGCGTGCGACTGGGTGAGTGAGTGGCGGCTCGGGTGAGCACGCGGCGCGGGGGCACAGGTGGGGGCGTTCGATCGTCGACTATTTAGCCGTCTTCTTAAATGCGGTTTGTTGTAAATGAATTTTTAACAAAGATTTATTTCAATTTATCGCTTATCTATAAAAAAATGGATTTTCCCTGACAACAAAAGTGTCCGGGTTCCACCCGGACACTTTTCAGAAACCCCTACCGGACGGCCCCCGGACGCCCTTCAAACTAGGACAAATCCGGGGAATTCCGGACGGATGGCAGCCCTACCTATGTCGATCAAAATTGGTATTTGGGTAGTTAATATGTTATATTTTATCCCGAAAATTAGCACTTAAAGGAATAAAAATCGAAGTAAAAGATTTTATGAGGAATAATTTTATAATAGTGTTACCATACCATACCATTGTTTACAATCTGATTTGTCAGTTTAATAAAATTACCTAATAATATTTACAAATATTTTATTGTATGGCGACGAAAACTTTTATTTGAGTAAATATTACATTTTTGAAATCTAAATACATAAAAATTTTCAAATTTAAGTAATTTTGTTTACGAAAGAAATATTATTTTTATATATACTGGGTGGAACAGAACGACCGACACTCCCGAGGTTCCTGGAGAGTACTATTTGTCTTTAATACGATGTAAAAAAATCATATGTCTAGGTCAAATAGTTTCGGAGATATTAAATTACAAAGTTTTTGGAAAAAAAATGAGTGTTTTCAACCCTCGGTAATGTTTCTCTAAACTAATGGCAATATTGATGGACGTTTGCGCAATTGGCTGTTAATGGACCGCGAATTAATTACAAACCTAACGGCCAGTTGCACAAACGTTAATTAAGGTTTAATGTCGCCTTTAAGCTCTAATGAATGTCAAAATGTATGAGTAATGTCGCTTTAAACTAATGACAATTTTAATGCACGTTTATGCAACTGGCTGTAATTGGCGCTCCCAGCCTGAAACACCCATGACTCCTTTATCTACGAATATACATTACTGTGATTACTCCCTTTTTCGTAATGGATTGATAAATAATAGCCGCAAACACCTGAGATTCTGTAAAAATCCGTACCCGAATGCACTTTAACAGTGGCACCCGTTCTACCTTGAATTTCGGGACTTAAGCGAAATGCGTTTTTATATGACAATGGAATAGAATATCTAAGAAACGCATGAATCAATTAATCTTGTTTTGTATTTTTATACAAAAATGGAATTAATAGAATATCTAACCTAAATAACGTGAATTCGGACATGTTGCAATCGAAATTTTACGGCATCGCTCGACGCCCGCGAGTGCTATGGTGACCATAGATCAATAGTCGCGCGTTCATAGCAACTGGCAACTTCACTTCGCTTTCATGGCATGTATAAAAGAGGGGCATTATATTAAAATAAGTAGCGATTTTCTCGGGAATTCTCAAAATAAAAGAGTTTGGAATGTTTAGAAATGTTTTATTTTATTGTTATCGTTCTTATGCTTTTAAATGTATATGTACAAACAAACTATAATAGATTATGAGTTAATCATTCTGAAATGAGAAATCGTTAGCGAATTCAATCCGAGTCGGCGGTCACTCGATCGGCGTCTTACAATACACTGATTATGCTTAATTATGTCTTCAACTTAAAATACATCCGTGTGAATTAGACTTACTATAATATTCAATTTGACATCCATAACACTATACACCACAGTAAGGAATGGAAAAAAAATGTTTAGAAAAAATAATATAAAATCAGTGAACAAATCACATCCAATCATCAGTAAACGCACAGGATTGGATAAGTCTGCGAATACCTCGATCGGTAAACTATCACGAAAACATACCCACCAGTTCACACTCCCATTCATGCGACTCGATACAACGCTAACCTATACTGAATTACCACACTAAGTAGTTATAACTAAGGCTGCCCGGAGCCCGGGCCGCGTGGGCTTAGGGCAGTAGGGCCGAGCTCAGCGCGGTCCGGGCCCGCGGACCGAGCGACAGGCGGCAGGCGGTTCACTTCTTGGCATTCTTCTTAGGTGATGGAGCTTTGCCTTTGGCGTTGTTCGACATTTTCGCTTTCTTGCCCTTGGGCTCTCCCTCCTCATCATCTTCATCCTGTGATTACATTAATTATTTCCATAAATATATATGTGAACTGTTAGATAAAAATCAATCGTCATTTTGTTGTTTGGAAGCATATAGTATGTAGTGATAAGAAAGTTTAACTTTCCCACCATAATTTGAACTACATTTAAATAATTAGTAATTATAGACTTTTCTAATAAAGTGCAAAATAACAATGACTAGGACATTGCAAATCAGAAGGTAAAGGTACTCGGAATGAGTATACAGAAAACCAACAGCCAATGTTTGTGGAGACATAAACACAATAATAATTTTGAACTCCTTAGAGGCTCAATTTCTTAGGACTATCTATCTTAGGAAAAAAAACCATAAAATGGTATGACTGGTTAACGCGGTTTAATTTGATAAGCAGTTAAATGGATTGTTAACTTAAAAGATTAATTTGTGTTTAATTAATAATCACTTAAAAGTAATAAACCACTTATTAACTTAATATATGTTAAAACCAGCCAATATATAATTAATTTAACAATTTAGATGACTACTTTTACACTTATCTGTGTAAACCAGCACTATAACAAGTAAATTACACTGACACTAATGTAATATGAAACCAATATTCAATAATACTGCAGTATATACACTGCTTAGTTTCATCAGAAAGAGGCCTCTGCTCCTTTGCCCTCTGTTGAGCGACCTAAGTTCCCTCTATTTATTTATTATTAGTTGAAGGTTTTCAGTACCTCATTCGTCTTGCGCTTTCCTGCTGATGATTTCCTTTTATTTTCATCATCCTGTAAATTTAGCATCTACTGAGTCACTGTAGCAATAAAAGACTAGTATAATAAATTAATATACCCAAATGTGTCAACAACTAAAACTTTTTTCCTAATATAAATATTACTTTACTGTGACTTGTAGATAAAATTGAATATAATTATTAAATGGCAGGATATATGCATAATGCATATATAATAATAACAACTGATCTCTTAAACAGAATGTTATAGAATCAAGGACTTAAATTATTGTTTATATGAGGGAAATATAGATAATCAGTCACCTTAAATTGAGAGTCATCACCCTCCTCTTCATCTAACATCTCTTCTTCCATCTCCTCCATGTCTTCAAATTCCTCCACTAGCGCACCAAGTAAATGCTGCCCTATCAGATGCACTGGTCCTGAACCCTGTACAAAGAATAGTTAGTAATTCTGCACCTCAGCAAACAACCCTAAATAAACTTTATTGAGAAAGTCAGACAAATGCCTCAATGGATCATAACCAGGAAGAGCAACATCAAAACGATGATGCACACCTGTCACTATGAAATTGGTGTTTAATCATCATTTAAGAATTTTTTTTCTAGTTAGACAAACACTTGGTTAAGCAAAACCTCATTTATATAAATATATACCTGTATAAGTGTGAATGTGACAGGTGCATCTGGGAATTCGATGTCAAGACGTGCATGTCTTGTTTCACCTGCCTTCAAAACTGCCACAGGAATCTTGATCGAATCTTGTAGTGACATTGTCTCCACCTATGTAAAAATAAACAATAACTAACTTATCTATTACAAATTTTATATACATAATGCTAATTTGCTTGTTTTCTACAAGCTTATACTTTAGAAACTTAACTTGCAAAATAAACTATTAAATTCAATTAGGTAGCTACAGTTTAGTTTTATCATCATAAGTCATTATATTGGCATGAATAGTGGTAAAAAGACATCAAACAAATATTTAACAATCCATGAAACTTCACACATAAAACATTTCAGGTTACCACAATTTGTCAAATTACTGCATTTAACTCCACCATTGATGCAATAAGGTTAAGGAATCAAGTGCTTGTAAGGCTTGTTTATACAATAAAGTTTGTTTAGTCTATTATGGCTTGAATACACAAAATAATAAAATATTACTGACCTATATATACAAACCCCTAAACATAGTACAGGTTTTATATAAATAAAGACCACTAACATTAATCACATTCCTAGGTAAAAGCTGCATAATCTTGATACTATTATGAGTAATTAGATGCCTAAATGATATATAATTTAATTACTTTTATTACCTGTGGCACTTTCTGTAAAAAACTAAATGATAACTGTCATCATTGTTACAAACATTTACATTATTAGTTCAGTAACATAAGTACCTGTACAACATTGAGTTCATCTGGTTTCGCGTCTGGCCCAAGCAATGCCTGGCGGATGAGCAACTTGTTGCTGCGTGGGTATTCGGCTTTCGCTTCCGGATCCCATGTCTCGGACTGATGTGACGCCGATAATGTGACACCTGAAAATAAGCGTCAGTCATAAATCACTAACGTATAACCGCATTATTGGAAATAAACCTCTCAATGCGTACCTATCCGTACACAATTCGAAACAAAGAACTATGACGTAAAGCGTAAAGCCGCATATCATACTCGAATGAAGGGCGTGCATTCGCTACAAAAGTTCGTTGCCAGCCGAAACACTCGTGTTGATTTTGAAGTTTAAACTAACCTCTAAAGTGACACCATCCAAACAGAAAAAAACAAGCTCTTGAGTATAAACTCTGTGCAGATTCGTAATGAAAAGAATTACCACAAACTAGAATATATATTTATGTAGCTAACAGACTCGTGGCGACTCTATAAACGCATAAGTCATATTGCCGACGCTTGGACGCCATACTTTTAAATTGCGCGCCTTCATTAAACCTCACTGTAAATTTACAACTTCATGTTTATGCAACAAAATCAATATATAATAACGCCCACGTAAACGACAAATAAAGCGTTTCTTAAATAAAACGCCATTTCAATTTCAAGGAAATATTTGGCAATTTCATTAAGATGAAAATGGCGGCAATGAGGATAGACACACATGTAGACAATGTAGTTTGTGTTAAACATGATAAAACACAAATAATCATTTTAATTGTAATGTATCACACTTCCTGTAATATTTTGATATAACTTTATTTGCGAAATAAAATGGCGATAGCCGGGTGTCAAACTAGACGCACAAATTTGCAATATGATGTATCTTTACAAGTACTATCGATTGAGAATAAATAATATTTCAAATAAAGATAAAAACTAATAAAACTTATAACGTACCATAGAAATATTCGTCCGACATGGTGATTTCACTAATTTATTGAGATTTAGCGACACGTTCACGTGCGATGCCGGCGCACACAAATCTGGTCTCAATGTTGCCAGTAGATGCCAACTCGAGAAGAAAGTTCCATAAACACGTAAAAAGGCTTATTACACTACCCAATTTCTAGAGCCCCAATCGATGGGGTAAGAGCAATCTTCTCTATGGGTGAGCGTGTTAAAATCATATATAAATAAAGATGCGTTCCCTGAAAATAACGAAATAAACCGTAAAACGGAATTAATTAATTTGGTGATTTCATGTTTTGTTAATATAAGATTGCACTACATATGCAAAAAACGGTAAGATTAAAAACGAGTTCAAAAGACAACTTTACAATAAATTTAATTTATTATTAAAGGTAATATAATATCACTATGTTTAAAAATAATAAATTTTATTTTTAAAATAAACAAAATTAATTAAGACCTATGAGAGATTAAGGTAGCTAAGAATACTCTTAATTATAAAAAATATAAGGTTAAATTAAATTATAATGTGTGCAAAGGTAAGAGATTTTATAATTGTACTATAATTTAAATTGAAAAGCTCCTGCCTCCCTAAATTATCAATGAATATAATTACATGTATATTTTTACTAAGAAAAATGAAAGGAGGAAGTATTTAAAAAAACATTAGTTCCCGAAATCAAACTAGATGTCGATACAGTACTTCTTGATTTCTCCATGAGAAACCTTCCAGTTTTCTTTCATGTATAAAAGTAAATTCATTTACAAAACTCAATAAACAAATATTTAAGTTTCAAACTTCATAAAGAATAATGGTCAAAATGGTCTACGAAAAAATAGTTCTTGTTATCAAGATGGAACTATCACCAAAACGTAGTATAAGTTGAATGTAATTATTATATACCAACAATTTATTTTTAAAAGCTGGCAAAAAAAAAGATAATTCTCTCTAAAATATGTCTTTACTTCATAGAACGCAGTTTAAATTATAATATTTTTGAACGCATCTGTGATTAATAATAATAATAATGTCATTCCTAAAGAAGTCCATCTCTTTTCAAAGAACAAGATCGATTTTATTTCTGACTAATCGAATGTGATACAAATCTTGTATTATTTATTAACCGTATAAATCCATGAAAATGATAAAACTTAGATAGATTATTAATATAATAAGATGTTACTCAGAGGAAAATTGTTTATTTATAATGAAATTAAAAACTAATGATTATTAATAAAAATCGATATTGCAGTAATCAATCGATTGCGACAACCCTTTTTTAGACAAGTATGTGTAGACGGTTTCTGCGCAGACCGGTTGTAACTTTGGCGGCGATTTTGTATTATCTTCTGTATTATGGGGAGCATACTAGGTTCCATTCAGCGGTTCCGGTTAAGCAGTTAAGAATTGAGGTCTGTAGAGAAATAGCGGATTCTCTGGATTTATTAGAATTAGACTTAATTATAAATGAAGTCTTAATTATAAGGGGTAGAATTGGGTAGAAACAATAATATGTGTACAATTTAATAAATAATGATACATCTGAGTTAGATGGTATAAGAGAATACTGCTGTAATTGTCTTATTGGTCGATGTACACTGGGATGCTGGACTCATATAATAACCATAGTTTGGTATCTTGGATAGGCCAAACACAAACAGAATGTAGCTGCTCCTGCAGCATTCCGTGATGAGATTCATTAGAGTTGTAATAAAGAAAAGTAAAATCAATATGTTGTTTTGCTATACCCTTTTGAAATTAGTATTTTCACTACTACTTTATATACGTCATAGTTTAAGATAGAAAAGTAGAGTTGTTGAGAGCAATCTTAAAAATTCTATTATTATTCTTGGAGGTTCATTGGTTCACAAAAAATGTTTTTATTTCTTACAGTGAATGAGCAAGTTTGAAGTGTTATGTAAAAGTATGCACTTCTAGGACCACGATTATGCATTATCTGACGTGTGCTTTATATATTTCAACTGTAATACCTCTAACTCAAAATGCTACACAAGATGTCGCTACGGTACTTTCTTGGTTTCTCCATGTCAACCCTTCCGGTTTTCTTTCATGTATAAAAGTAAATTAATTTTCAAAACTCGATAAACAACTCATATTATACTTTATTATTAATATAAAATAAATACAACTCATATTATTATAAAAGAAATACTTTTTTATTATTATTATATTCTATTTGTACTTTTTCGTATTTGTATTGATATCTAAGTTTCGGACTTTGCTAATTTCAGTTTTTGACGTGGATACGTCTGTTTTCGTTCTACAGGGGGGGTCATTCTGTGAGCAGGAGTATATGCACTAACGCCATCTATTGGCGTATAAGTGAACTATGCTTGCTCTGCAGGGGGAGGGGCATTCTGTCAGCAGGAGTATATGCACTAACGCCATCTGTTGGCGCTAGTGAATACTTTTTTCATTCAACAAATGAATGCAACGAATATTTATTTATTTAGTGTTTAGTGTCTTCAATTTGTTTATTTTTTTTTTAATTATTCATTTATAAATGCAATTATGCCACAACGTTGCATAATTCCGGGTTGTTTTGGAGAAGCGAATCGTTCAGTTTTTAGAGTGCCAAAGAACATTGATAGACGTGAAGAGTGGTTAAAAGCTATTCGTGATGTGTTTCCTAACCTGGATGTTGGTGAAAATTTTTATGTTTGTGAAAAACATTTTAAAGAAGCAGATTTTACGGCATATATAATAGACAAATCTGAAAAATTATTCAAAAGGTATCATTATAATATACAATACAATAAATAAAAAAAAATTAGCTTTATGCCATACGTATGCATATGTACACATCCATCTACGAACACGTAAATATAGCTTTATATGCGTTAGCAATAAAATGTAAAATATTTTTTTTTTATCAATTACTCATATATCCATTCATACATAGACGTATCCACGCATAAAATATGGCTGTATCAATGATACAGCCAACCAGGGTTTTTTTTTATTATGTTAGTTAAAAGGAACAAAAATAACTATTTTTGGTCCATTCGCTTCCTTCCAAAATCAATTTTTGCTACAGTCGCCATCTAGTGGAGATGCTTTTTAATGCTTCCCTTTTTTTTAAACACTTTCTCATTGGCGACCACAAAAATTATCATCAATTTAATATATTTATTTATTTCCACGCTTACTTTTAGAAATAACTCACGTAAGTCTGTTACATAGATTACGTCAAATATAAGTACGATGTTAACATTTTTTCACTATTTCAATATACATATATCCAAATGTCAATTCTTTTTACAAAACATTGAAATGTATGTAATTAACATCTTGAACTTTTATACAACATTCCGCCGTCGTTTTGAAATCAACAACAGGCTGTGTTTAATAAAATTTTCGTAACAAAAAGATAAATTATGAAACAAAACTATGAAAAAGTTCAAAACGGCTTTTCATGAAATCCTTTGCACATCCAAGATGTGCCGCGAAAATCCGAAAACATAGAGAAATGACAAGAATATAATACCAAAGATCAATACTTATTTGAATTTTTCCTGCTCTTTTAAAAAGAAATAAAAATTAGTTCTTGAAGTCATACTAGATGTCACTCGTGATGTTTGGATTTTGTTTATGATATTCATTCAAATTTTGTTTCTGATGTAATAAAAGTAAATTGAGTATCGAAAATTAATAAATATAACATTGTTTTGTGTTGCTTGTAATATCTAACTTTCAAATTAATTTTTATTTATTTTAATCGTAAGTTAACATTTTAACATTAGTGATGAGCCAACTTATTGGTTGCTCGTAACTTTCATCCGAATTCAGGTTTGGAATGAAGAACAAAAAGCGGAGCGCAGAATAAACCTTGTATTTGTATGTGTCATTATACATTCACAAAACGAATGATATAAATATTGAATTCAATTCAGTTACATAATACTTGTCAAATTATTACTAAGTAACTCTAGGTACTTAGTAAATAATATATTTCAATAGAGTAGGATGTGTAGGAATTCAATCTATTATTAACAATATTATTGTAAGAACCAAAAAGCACATACCCACCTTACGAATTAAATTAAGACATTCAAGTAGATTTTTATACTAATAAACGACTTCAGCGCTCTTTGATACCCTATAATTAACCGATAACGTACTTCAATGTCTGCTACGATTTTATGGGTTATTTTAAGATCAAAAATTAATAAGTTACCCTTAACACGATTACGATACTAACTACTTGCTGATTTTGATTTGCATTGAAGGTATAAAGGTTTAAGAAGATTTTTTTTTTCGGTGTCGAGTAGTTTCGCATGTATGAGTGATGACTTATGCTAAACTAATCGGTGGGATCGGTTCTTTCGTAAAATTCTAACTAAACTTCCATGTTTTCCAACTTCGATGTTCAGTTTTCGATAAATATCGATGCTTACGATGATGTTGGGCTTACGATGATATTGGGCTTACGATGATATTGGGCTTACGATGATGTTACCGATGTCAACATCGATGTTTTTCTAATTTCGATCATCCCTACCAATAAGACAATTACAGCAGTGTTCTCTTATGCCATCTAACCCGGATGTGTCATTATTTTTTAAAATGTACACATAATATTGTTTCCTCCCTATGTCACGACTTAATTCTACCCCTTATAATTAGGACTTTATTCATATTTAAGTCTAATTCTAATAAATCCAGAGAATCCGGTATTTCTCTCCGGTATTACAAAACAGTCTTCGTAGAAACACGTCTACACATACTTGTCTAAAAAGGGAGGTCGCAGTCGATTGAATACTTTAATATCGATTCGTATGAATAATCATTTGTTTTTAGTTTCATTATAAATAAACTATTTTCCTCTGAGTAACATCTAATTATATTAGTAATCTAATCTGAGTTTTATAATTTTCACGTATTTATATGGTTAGTAAATAATATAAGATTTGTATCAAATTCGATTAGTCAGAAATAAAATCGATCTTGTTCTTTGAAAAGAGAGGGCTTCTCTAGGAATGACATTATTAATAAGATGCGTTCAAAAATAACATAATTTAAACTGCGTTCTAAAAAATAAAGACATATTTTAGAGAGGATTATCTTTCTTTTCCCAACTTTTAAAAATAAATTGTTGGTATATAATAATTACATTCAATTTATATTACATTTTGCTGATAGTTCCATCTTGGTACAAGAACTTTTTTTTTCGTAGTCCATTTTGACCATTGTTCTTTGGGCAACTTATATATAAGTTGCAAAAGAATAAATGTATATATACATTTAATATTTAATAATGTATATATACATTTATTCTTTTGATTTTATTAAATATTATGTTTTAATATGTTGATATTTTCGATAAATATCATTATTTTTGGGAGTCGATTTATCGTTATTTGATATATCGTTCGGCCCTAATCACCGACAAAGAGCAAAGTGTAGTTGAGTACTCCTGGTATGTCATTTTTGTGACACAAAATTTTGTCAAAATACCGTAAACATAATTGCTTTTTCTCTATTGTATTTTTTGTTTTCACTCGTGTTCCCCAAATTATCTATTTCCTTACATTGAAATATTCACAACAGTTATATAGGACAGTTGTATTTTTTCAATTTGTGATTTGATGTGGATGCAGTGAGTCGTATCACTTGAGTTCTTGACCTTAGTGACTGATGCCTTGATGTTTTGTGTTGTGTAACGACGCCAAAAATTAGGAGACGGATGGTGCCAAGTTTGTGAGTAATGTGTAGTGATCAACATATTACATGTATAAAATACATATTCTAACTAATGTGCATCGTTACATCTATCGATAATGTACATGAGTCTGTTTTCATAGCTTAATTATCACAGATTTTATATCGTGCCCTTTAAAACCCCATTAGATGAAACAGTTATCAGCATATCCTTTAATTATAAAAATAATGTTTGGCTTTGTTTTAGGTGATATAAGCCATATACGTTTAAGTCGAGCACCGCAGTGGTCGATATACAGCTGTGCAAACTAAACTACATGTGGAAAATCATATAATGTGTACCTCATAGTGCTTGATGGTGTCTAGAAGCAAAGAGTTTTGTTTCTGATGTTATAATTAATGGTACAATGAGTGAGGACACTCAAAATGAAGCGAGCAAGAACTCCGCGTCGCTCGCAGTGGAGGCGACCACGACAGCCGCCGAGTGTGGTGCACATGATGCCTCAACTAATGTCTCACAAACACAGATTGGACAGGTACCTAAATTTGTTCCTTAGATTGTATATGAGACTTAGATTGTATATATATATATATAGGATGTGATCTTTTCAACTGTTAATAAGGCCATTTAACTTCATTCAGGCTTTGAAGAGTGTTTTTAATTTTTTGTATTTCACTAATATTCTACATTTCAGCCTGAGTTTGATAAAAAATCTATTCCTTTAAAAAATGTGGTGATCCTACCTGAATATAGCTATGCAATATCACAGATTTTATAATACAATTCAGTTGTAATAGCTTCAATATGTATATAGATTTTTCAACTAAAGCAAGTATTATTAATCTTTTATCAAGATGACATGTGCAGGAAAGTTTATATTTAATTTATGAAAATTCAAAATTATGCTGAGTATTCTCTGAACTCTATTATTTATTAATAGCACAAATATAAAATTTACTATAGTAAGTTATAATGGGATCCTATACATTACATCTGTTAAAAAAAGTGCTAATAAATTTATGGAAACCTTCCATAAAAAATATATCAAACAAATGTGCATGTATCCACATGCAAAAGTTCATATTTTTTAACAAAATATTTTGTGTAATTTGTCCCTTTTATTGCTGCTTACTACATTTTGTTAAATTGGTTTTACAAATCTCTAAATTACTCAAAATTAGCCTATATCAAACATGTATGATGTATTTTCCTATCAGCAAACAAATTTTATTAACAGATCAGTATTTCTGAAGATTACCTCCTACAAACACTTAACCTCTTTATAATATACACATTCGCTGCTTATTTTTCATTGAATTATTAAATTATTGAAGACATCACATCAAAATGTACTATGCTACCTTGCTTGCGTGTTAGTCAGCAAGTGTGTTTGAATTAATAATATAAAATAAAGTAAACATCACACATTTTCTCAAATAGTTTTGACTCCGCTCAACAATGTAATTTGTTACTAATATTTCTCTTATTTATATATGTACATACATTTTCTGTTAGAAGTCAATTTGTTATTATTTTAATAATTGTAAAATTTAAAGATGAAAAATAAATTATATTTTTGTATCTTAGTGTTAAATATAACTCAAGTTATTTATTATAAATTCAATTTTTTTATAAAACTTGAAAAATAATTCTATGAATATGGATGTTAGCTAATTTTTTTTTGTTTGTCTGTCATGTAGATTGTTGAAAAATATTAGACATATTTTTTAAGTAATCATTTAATTACTGCAATACATTGAGATAAAATGTCACATGACGTCACACTTTTGTGCATTTTCAACAAAACTGTGACATAGTGAGCCCTCACTCCTCAACTTTAAAATTGAATTTATTTTTTTTACCCTGTCTACATCCCCTTTAACCCTTGAAAAGTGAAAATTGAATAGAATTACCAAACTCAAACTGTCTTTTCCTCAATAATTTGGTTATTGATTTGAGGTGATTTTTCATACTATAGACCTCTGAAATATGTCCTACATTTCATTATATTTGGTGAAAAAAAAAAAATTAAACATACATGAGAATAATACCCACACATTTTCTGTGGCTAAGCTTATGAATGATTTGGCGGTACAGTGTTTATTACATACTTGGTAAACAAATATTATTATGTAACATAAACTAATATTATTATGTTACACCAATGAACTTTATGTCACCAGCTTAGGTTTGTATTTTTTAAATATATTTTTATCAAAGATGACTTGTTGACTATTGCTAATTTGACAGACTCTCTTTGTCTGAGGAGGCATAGCATTGTGTCTGTTTTGCCATTCTTTGTAACGCCACTGCCTGATGCTAAGTACACATTGGGCGTTGTGCAGTGCTCCTAGTGTACAGAGGAATCGCACTAGAAGAACACTTTACCAAAGCATGCGCTTCGAAATGCTCTATGTGTACTTATACTAATAGTAAAGAACTATTTACATGAGGCTAATGGCAGAAACAGTTTAGTAAGCCAGGCTACCATTGGCCATGTTTAAACAAAGACAATTTCAAGCCAATCCAATGAAATAGAACGATTTTTAATATTACTTGATTGGCTCATTAGATTGTCTCGGCTATTGGCATAATGTAAATGGCCTCAAACAATTTCTAATTTGACTGGACTGCCTTACTGGATTTTTCTCTGTTATTGGCATAGTGTAAATGGTCCATAATGATCACGACTGTTTGCAGATGACAGCTGGCTCAGCACCCGCCGAGGGAGGCAAGTGGAGCTGCGAGGCATGCACTTACGAGAACTTCCCGCTCTCTCGCAAGGTAGTTCCCATCAATGCATTCAACCTCTTTTTACACTATTGTTATGTAGCACGTTAATTAAGTTTTTTTGATTAGTTCATGTTTTAAATGGTTAATTCTTTGCAGTCATGCCTCTCATGTTTTGCAGTATAATAGTTTATTTAAAATTTTAATTAAGACTACATAAATCGGTGTATGCTTGCATTAACATTTTACAAACTTGTGTTGCAGAATAATGAAATTAGTTTACTTGAAATAAAAATGTATTCTCAAGTCTATGCAAAACATGTTGTAATAACTACATTTGTAATGTGTACCCATTATAATGTGACAACATAGAAATATTTTTATTCGGATGTAGGTTATTGTTATATTTGTAGGTAGTTTTGTAAAAGTACCTATGCCCCAACTTATATGTTGCGATGTACGTGAAACTTGTGAAAGGAACATAAATTTCAGAGTTATTTTCAACTAGAGCATAAAATTATAGGTTTCTGAAATTTCAGAATTTTATTATGAAAGGAACTGGTTTTACTAAAGCGTAGCTTTACTCAATGCCTTTGGCAATTGTTGTTAGTTTCAGTTACTTGATTTCTCGGATGTGGGTGTAAATTTAATTAATTAAACAATATTACGAGTTCTCAATGTATGAAACATTATATAAAATTATTTAACAGATGATTTGTTGAAGAAATAACCTATATCTATATAAAAATAAAAATGAATTTCCGTTTGTTAGTCTCGCTAAAACTCGAGAACGGATGAACCGATTTGACAAATTTTAGTCTTGAAATATTTATCGAAGTCCAGGGAAGGTTTAAACGATCAGAAATTATAACTAAATTGCGAGTATAATACTAAAAACGACAATTTGATTTTCCCATACAAACTTTTCTTGCTGTCAAACGTTCAGTCGGTGATCAATATTTATGGTCGTGTAGTGGTCAGTTTACGCAATATTTTTCAATATTAATATGGTTTTTATTAAGAGGTAAGTGATACGAAGTTCACCGGGTCAGCTAGTAAAAAAAAAAGAAACGACACAATATAGAAAAGTGTACCAGACAGGGAATCGAACACGATGACAAATTACGAAAAAGATCGGTATAGTTCTAGAATCTAGATAACGGAATCTGTAATTATTACAATAATTAATAAACGTAGCTACCCATTCTATTTGTCTTGTTGATATTTTAGAAGTATATCTAAAGCAGTTTTTAAGTAATACTCTAAATTAAGTTACTGAATACGGGTGTAGAAAGTAAACGAAAATAAATATATTTTTTTCTGCTAGTGATTAATATACTATTACCGATAATTACACTTTTATGCTTATTTTATTTATAAATTTATTTCGAAAAGACAAATATTTTATCCTCGTTGTCACGTAACCGCAAACAGTGCGTGACTTCACGCCCCTCTACTGATATCAGCCTTGCGATTCTGTAAAAATCCAAGCCCGAACTCGAATTCACTTGATTCCATTTTTTTGTATGAAATTACAAAATAAAATTGATTGATTATACGTGTTTCAGATATTCTATTGTCATTTCGAAACTCACTTCACTTATGCCACGAAACGTCATAACCAATTCAAGATAGAGCGGATGCCGCTTTTTGAAGTGAATTCGGATACCTGAGTGAATTCAGACACCTGAGTGAATTCGGATTCGGGATTGGATTTTTACAGAATCGCGGGGCTGTATGCATATTACTTTTAGAGGGGCGTTACGCCATGAAAGAAGATGGCAAATTAGCGGGAAATTTTGAAAATTTTAGAGATTTAGATTTTAACTTATATGAATGACACTTTTTTATAATATTTTTTATAAATATATTTTATGTAGGTATACGTTTCATAAATTAAAAATATTTAAAAAATCGTCTTCACTCCTATAATAAATAAAAGCATTATTGCTCGTCTCGCAAAAAAAAAAACTGGATACAAGTGTAAACTTAGCTAAAATGTGTAACCGATTTTGATTTCTTATCGATTGTATTAGCTACTGATAAGCGTAATAACAAGTAAAACTTGCAATACTTATCAATAAATGGTTGCAGTTCTTTTCGATCATAGTAATAGCCATGCATAGGCTGAGTGCCACCAAATCACCATGATAGTGCAGCTATAGATGATCTGCCACCCCACATTTGAATATTGTCATCTCAATGATATGGAGGTTGAAACAGTTACAGCTGCCGCTTTATATTTAATTAGTTTTATGATTTTTAGAGTTCCGTAGTAAACAAGGAACCCTTATAGTTTCGCCATGTCCGTCCGTCCGTCCGTCCGACCGCGATTAGCTCAAAAGCTACTAGAAAGTTGTGATTTTGTTTGAGTATACACTTTAATTACGCCCACAGAACACGGAAAAGAGGTTAGAAAGGCGATCATGCATCCTTTGTACGAAAACCGATGTAGCCAGTCTTGCCCCACTTTTAGTCCGCCGTACATCAGACAAATAATTAGACAAATCAGAACGCTCCAATATAACTATAACCAATCACGCTCAACCATAACAGACATCTATAGTGCACAATGTGACATATCACACTAGTGATTGACACAAAGTTATTTACTATCGATATTGAAAAACAACAAGTCGATTAATTGAAAGGATACTAGATTAATGATTTCTTTATATTATATTGGATATACATTGAATTGTATTGATTAAATGAGACATTATCTTTTTTCTTTAGATATAAATTCTTAATTAGTTGGTTGATTCAATAAGAAATATTTAAATTACTAATGAACTAACATTGAATCGGTACTAGTCGAGCTTAAATATATGCATATAATTATTAATAATAATAGTAGGATTTTTTTTACGTTACGTTACTCGATTTCGTATCAAGTAAACAGATAAAGCAACATCGCTTAAATGAAACTAGTAATATTGACAAACAATATAATGTAAATAAATATATACAAAATAAAAAAATACTATCAGTACAATAAATGCTATTGGAACTTATCTTGAACAGACTCCGATGATTTAAAAAGTATTGTTGTTAATGGTTCAAAATAAAAAATAAAAAAACTAGTTTTCTGTTTCAATATTAAGATTATAAAAAACAGACTTATTACCACACTCATTATTAAATTAATATACAAACGCATTCCAAACGAAGTCAATATGGTTAATCTCTGATAAAATTTATTTTTTATTACCACTATTTTTATTGTCCATACTTTTATTTAGTTTTTACTACCTAACATACCAAGAATCGATTACATGTTTCCAGGCCATTCACTACCCATCTACCGTAATCTATTATATTGTTATTTAAAACGGTAATTTCGCGATATTCATTACATTACGTGCTTAGTACGACGCAATGTAATAAATATGCGCACTTCTCCAGCAATGTATATTTTCTTGGAAATATTTTTTGTGATTCACACTTTTGATAACATTTCAAGATTTTCGACTAAAAATACTAAATTTGAGAAGTGTTCTACTTAATAATGGAAAGAAATCCTTCCTTTGGACCTACTTGAGGATGGGCTTCTTGTTTTGCAATTAATAACTGCGCAAGTCGGCATTTTTAACACTTTTAATGGCGTGTTTCACAGTACTTACAGCGCGCGCGTTCGTGAATGACTAAACATCGCGATCGCGTGGTGAAGTCACGATCCTGTACATTTGTCTAGGATCGTGGCTGCACTGCCACGCCCACAAGGCCCTTCTAACGTCTTTCTGTGTTCTGTGATTACGCCGATAAAGTGGTAATGTAAAATTTCGAAAGAAATTTTTTTTGTCTTACCCATAGTGTGGCAACTTCACGTTGACCTAGAAGATTAATAATACATACACACAGCTACCAGCCATCACATTCAATGGTGTTCAGACTACTCTATGTAAAAGTGTAAAAAAATTGGGTATATGATTGATACAAATCTTACTTGAGGACTTCAAATAGAAGAAGTGAACCGAAAGTTGTTTCTTGCAGCAGGTTCCTTAAACTTCCTTCCACAGGCAACTAAAATTGCGCTGGCACAATCTGTACTCCTCCTAATCTTAGATTATGCCAATGTCAGCTATCTAGATCTCATGGAAATGCAAGTAAATAACCTTGAGCGGCATCAAATTTTTTGTGTGTTTATGCAAATATAATCGTGTTTCTGATTTCCATGTTAAGCTCAAGTGGCTGCCAATTCGTCTTCCCCGTAATGCACATATTGTTTCCCTTCTTTACAGTGTACTGTTCAATCCTTATTCACCTGTTTACCTTAAGGAACGTTTTAAATTCCTTCATAACACGCGCGGCAGAGAATACCAATGCATGCCAGTAAATTCATTCATAAATCATTTACAGTCCAAGCTTCCTTCTCTGGCATGCATTGCCAAGATATCAGACATGTACAAAGCAAACACATTTTTAATTTTAAAGGACTAGTTAAAGACTACTATTTGTCACTCACTTTGAATCATAACTAACTAAGTAGGTATATGCTATATTACATTAAAGGTATGTACCTCTATGTAGATACATGTATGATTTATTGCTTATATGGTATTTATTTAATTAATATATATATATTAAAATTTCTGAGACACCATAAGCTGCCCAAATTTAGATATAATTTTTCCTGTACGCAAAGGTGGCCTTGAAGAATTAATAAGGCCGCCCATTGTGCATTTTCAGTGATTGTATCCATTTGTTTTGTCCTTTTTGGTGTACAATAAATGTATGGTGTTTATTCAGTCAGTAGTACCCAGTAGCGGCGTTAGGGTAGGGCGCGGTTGGGCGATCGCCCAGGGGCGCCGGACGAAAAGGGGCGCCGCAGGACGCGGAGCCCCTTTTTAGTCCGGCGCTTCTTTCTGATTCTGTATGTAAAACAGAACAACATACCGATTACCAATATGAAGATATGTATTTTATTAGGTAAATGACGTACATTGGCGGGCAATATCGCTCGGTCATTTAAGAAAAATTTCGTTTGAGCATGTTTAAACGTTAAGCTGAAGCTAAAATGCTACAATACAAACGAATGCATCGGCAGTGGAGCCTCTGTCTGGCAAGTCAAATGGTATAGCTACTCAAGAGATTGTGGATGAAAAATCCCGAAGTAAAGGAGCAAGTTGTGCTATGATTACAGATGCTGCTCAGGATAAATCTGTTATTGATTTACAACAAATACATGTACTAGATGATGTTGATATTGTTGTCCCGAATATAGCGGATCCAGCTACTTGTCCACTTATTCGAAATAGCAAAAAAATTGATTATATAATAAGTTGTGGCCCACTGCAAACTCACTAAAAATGAATCTGTACTTACTTAATGATGTGATCCGTCAAAAATGAATCAGCTACTTATACACTATTTATATGTCTACTTTTTAAATTAAACTAATGTCACTATAAAGTTGGAACAAGAACATCGTAACGTAGCGTTAAACGTTTGATTACTGTGTTTGTTTGTTTTAAAATAATCGAATAATTGTTTTAAGAGCGTCCATTTATGTCAAACAAGAAGATAATTTTTGATTGTGTTTTTCTTCGTCAAAAATAAAAAGAGATAGATCTAGGGATTATAGAAAAACACATTGTTTCTGTATGGTCGGAAAGTCGGGGATTTCCGAGAAATTAAACCGATTGAACACTACGTTCCATTCTAATGCTGCCAACTTAAGAATTTACCTAAATTTAGGGAAAAATACAAGTAAGTAGGCCGGGTCGGCGAAAAAAAGATAAGTAACTGATTTGCAGTATGTAGTAGTAACTGATTGTAATTGAATTGCAGTTATAGGGCGCCGAAGAAATTTCGCCCAGGGCGCTAGTAGTGCTAAAACCGGCACTGGTAGTACCTATGTACAACGAAGTTAAAAGGAAAAGTATCACACTTAAGTTGGTTTTATAAGGTTACGAGAATTAACTTTAAAATTTCGAACAACGCCATAGTAAACAACAAACGTTTCTTTTTAACTCTTTTTAATGGATTATGATACGGAACGGAACCCTACTTGCGCGAGTCTGACTCGCACCGGTTTTTTGACATCGTAGGTCATTTATATTTTAGTTTATATTTAATAGTATATATCTTGGCATTTACTTATATACGTGGTAAATGTGAATTTTATAAAAAAAGAGATTAAGGTATTATATTTTTTGTAGAAATTTGACATATTCTAACCTGAAGTGCAGACAATGTGTGCCTTATCAGTTTATGTGTTGTATTTATCAGAAATATTAACTTAAGCTAACCAGCAAAATTATAGGAAAATTAGCTTGTGCCCGCGACTTCGTCCGCGTAGTTAGGTTACTTTGGACAGCATTATTCATATCTGAATATTAAGTTTCATGATACGGTTGCGATTATGCTGAACCTGGCCCTCCACAAAATTATGTTGGACAGACCTGGTATAGAAAATAAAATTGTATATACCAAAAATGGAACACTTAAATTACTTTCTAAATTTTTTATTGATAGAATTCTTCATACAGTATGAATTAAGTCAAGTGACAAATCTAAATGTAATTTCTGTAGATAATGTCAATATTTCTCGATGATGCTTTATGGTGTTTATTTTATAAAAGCTGAGAGATAAACGACAGTCTGTATATTGGTGACCCGTTCTAAATATAATCCAATGATCTAAGGAACTTGCTCTTCAATCGCTTAATTTAATCGTTATGGACTATTTGATAAGGATTCCAGACAGTGCTTGCAAACTCTAGTCTACTCCTAGTTTTATAGTCTAGCGAGTAGACTTATTTATTAATATGTCAATTGTTTCGATTCCCCAGTGCACAATGTGCCGGTCCCCGAAGCCGTGCCTGAATGAGAACATTTTCAACCTGCAAGATGGCGCTAGCGCTCTTCCCACTCAGGACCCTTGTGGTGAGATATAATCTTGATAATAATGTTAGGACAATTTTATATAATGACCAGCGTTTTCTATATGTTTGAATATCACATAGGTGTAGAGGGTGTGGCGGAGCGGCTGAAGCCGTTGCGGATATCATCGCCTCAGGGACAGGCCAGCGCCTCCTCCATTGCCAAGTGGTCTTGTCCGGTAAGAAACTATAATTCAATGTATGCATGATAATTAATGTATACATAGCCTAAAAGAATGTCGAAAAAATCAGATGCCTAACCGTATAAATGTATTGGGTTCGATATGGTTGACGATAAATTAAATCAAAAGGCACATAATACTGTATTGTTAGATATAGGTAGATTGAATACTAACAAATGCACTCAACATTCAACCAAGTTAAGTGGTCAAGAGTACTCTTAATCAGTGGTTTTTGTTTGAAGTTTTGGTTTCTGCCTATCCTGCCGGGAATGAGATGTGAATTTATAGATATTCCTTTTATGTACGTGCGCTTACAGACGTGCACGTACGAGAATTGGCCGAAGTCGTTAAAGTGTGCTATGTGCGGCGCAGCCAATCCCGCGCCCGTTGCCGCCGCCACCGCCACCCCCGCACCCCCACCCACGCCCCGCACACACATAGGTCTGTATAAAATACATTCGCATTATAAAATATATAACCTATAACTCGTGCTAATAAGGATGTCACTTGAGTGTCAATTCGTAACGAAAATTCGGAAAATTTCAAATCGTTCTTATAGTTTTATTAAAATCATATCCGTGAAGATTATCTGTGTATCAGAGGCAGTGTCAGGTTCTACCTCAATTGCATCTCGTTTCTTTGGAGTTATATTAGCATTCCGAAAATAGAAGATATTTCATTTTCGCTGAAATAGAATGGTCCTTCAGGTGTCTTGTTAATTCGTATTAAGTATTTGTAAGTAATAAGTATTTGTTATAATTATAACGTATGGTGCAAAAAAAATTCAGTCTTACTTGTTAAAACCGTTGATTTATTTTTATATTTATACCCATAGGTAGGTAGGTTTTAAATACCATATTAAACTATAACCGTATATTATGTAAAGACGACTTACTTCAAGTACCAGGTTTCGTATCATTGTCCGAACAAAATAATTCAACATGTCTGGACTTGACGTTTTCTCTTCTTTGATTGTTTGTTTAATTTGCATTAGGCGGCCAATGGTTTAAACCAAGTACTAGCTTTAGTCTTCGTTTTATAATAAGGCAGAATATGTTTTCTTATTGAAATTAATATTCCGTTATTAAACTTATGTTGACGTATTGTGTGATAGTATCGGGTGCGAACGAGACATGCAACAGCGGCGTAGGAGGAGTGGGCGGCGGCGGTGGGGGAACTCTCGAAGTGGAGGGGGCGAGACGCTCCAAACGACGGAACAACAATATTGACTGGGTCTGGCTGCAGGCGTGCCTTGGTGAGAATATTATCCAATTTAATTGTTACCACGTACAGTCAAGGTAATAATAGGTACCTTAGTAACTTGTAGCAATCACATGATCATAAATATATACCCTACATGATAACCAAAAGGCCAAACTGATAATCAACACTTATAATGTTAGTGGTTAGCGCGTTAGATCTGTAATTGCGGATATTGAGCGACGGTCGCAAAGGCCGGTAATCGGATGGGTTACCAAATTATATTTGGCTGAGTGACTTAAAACGATTTTGCATTTATTACATAACTTTGTGTTTTTGAATGCTCATATGGGTATTAATGCCCATGGACTACATATTTAAGTCATCAACGTCGTGAGCATATAATGCATTAAGAAGAATACAATTTTATGGGTCTTTCTATGAGTACATATAAAACGTATAACAGAAATAACGCATATCCTTATACACTCCATTTAGAAAATGCATTTCTAATCGAAAATTGGGATTTTACTTTTATGTACTAAAACATTGTTTATGTAAGGACACAGTTATATTGATTGCTGAGTAACAGTGTGACATCTTACAAATCCACACAACGTCAAAATTACGGCTTAGTCTGCAACTACAAATGTACCTACAGCGCAATACCACAATGATATCACCCACTGATTCAAAGTGTTTTGTTGAGTTTAGACAATAATTATGATTTTACTTGTTATCAGTATCGTCTAGCATAGTCTTGCGAACACATAATACACGTCGAGCACAGTATCACCACATTGTGCCTAATCCTTAAGCCTTAAGAATTTTATTTACAAAGGTTTTTAAAAACAAAATCTTTTGGATTTACTTACTAAAAATATCGATAATCGATGGCGCTATCTATATAAATAAAATAAAGTCGTGTTAGTTACACTATTTATAACTCGAGAACGGCTGAACCGATTTGGCTGAAAATTGATGGGAAGGTAGCTTAGAACCAGGAGACAGACTTTTTAAACCTTATAAAAATAATAATCATAAAAGACTCAACTAATTTATGATAATAATGATGTGTCATAATAGTGTCATAATAATGTCTGTGTTTGTGGTTTATTTTAATCATTCATTGACTGCTAGGAGTTTATATATTTTTACATTCAAATTCCTTGGGTGGTATAAAGTTCGCCAGGGCCATTAGTTTTTTATAAACCTTGCACCCTTAGGTGTGGTGGAGGGCGAGGCCCGTTGTGTGGAGGCATATTTGTGCAGCGGCGGTGATCCAGCACGCGCCCTCACCCACCACGAGGTGCAACTGCTGAACCGCGCGTCCGCCTTCGACATAGGCCACACGCTCGTACACCTCGCCATACGGTAATAAAATCTATATATATATAAATTAATCCCAATTTCCCTTGGTCACGCCATCACACATGAACGGCTGGACCGATTTCGCAAATTTTTTTTTCTTTGTTATTAGAAGGTTCTTATGAAAGAAAAAAAAATAAGAAAATTGTGTGAAGAATTAGAATATTTAACCACCATATAAAATTATTTCTTATCCAATCTTAGTGCTTTAGATTATTTCGAAAATAATTGACAGAATGCGAGCTACAAATATCGTCAAATAGAATGTAACAAACTGAATGTCATTGAAAACTAACGCTTCGGTCGGAGTTAATTATTAATAAAATACATGTTAAATAATTAATTTATGTAAGAAAACTTAATTTCTTAGTTCACATCACGGTTAGTTCAGAGCCATCAGAAGTTCAATTGAACTTGAAATATGGATGTTTGGATAAACTAACATACCGTTTTCTTGAATTTACTGTTTATTTTTTTCAATATTCATAATTAAGACGGGACAACATCTGTCGGGACAGTTAGTCAAATGTAAGTCCCGCAATTTTCTAATGCGCTGGAACCTTGTCTAAATGACGTCTAAAAGGAGAAACACCAGTATGACGTCATTTGAAAATACCTAGTCTAGCCATAAATTCTGTTACTGGTTGTTTACACACATTTAAAATGCATAATCCCCTGTTGTTGTAATAATTATTTATTAACTTTAAGTTTATTAATTTATTTTATTAAAATGCCAATTTATATGTTAATATTAAGGTATATGAAAAACAAAAAAAAGTACAGATACTTTACAATAACATGATAACCATAGGAGAGGACGAGTTTTTAAAATATCGTCAAGAATAATTTTGGAATAAGAGACAATAGATACATTTATTTTTAATGAAATCAGGTTTAGTTATTGTGGAAATCATACAACAAAGCTTAACAATAACAATCTAAAACAACAAAAAAAAAACAACACAATCCACCTCAATGAATGTAATCGTCAACCAGTGTTTATTTGTTAACGTTACTAATTGTTGAAAACAATTACGTCAACAAAATGGCGGCCAAGCGCATTAGCAATTCGCAGGGATTATAACACAAAATTTGTTGTCTCACATAGATATCAGAATATAATAACATGTTAAAATCTAAATAATGGGTACAATTGTTACTTGCCTGTTTTGGGAAAAAGTATTTCAAACTTTCATATGATCACATTAAACCACTATCAGATTTATTTTTCTCCAAAGAGTATTTTTCAATAAAGGAAAACATATATTTTTTAATTAATTTAAATTGTCCATTTCGAGCTGTGATGTCAGTTACCTATAAACATGAGGACTGGTTGCACTCGCAACAAAGACGTTAATGTTTGGTTTATCGAAATGTGACGTCACAAGATGTTTCATTAAGGTCGCTCACGTTTCGGTTTTTGGACAGGTAAAATAACTTAAGATAATTTTGAAAAAAAAAAATACTCGCCATTTATTTGATAACAAGAAATACAACATGGCTATTGTTAACTATAAGTAACTATTACCAAAATAGTTTTATAATTTATTTCGAAAACCGTAAAGTACCCTTTTTGCGTTTTTCATTGATTAATCTATTTTAGAGTTTGGTGTCTGTATAAGAAGACCTGTGAGATATATATTTAGCGACTCCAATCCTGAACCAAGTGGAAATTATTTGAGGTACAGATTAAAATTAAAAAAATAATTAAAGAAATTGTGGTGTGTCGTTAACACCCACCAATCCACAATAGGGCCGTGGTGGTGTCATTCTCCCCATTCGATTCGATTCCATCCACAGGGAGGCACATTAATATGGTGATTATTGACGATTTGCAGGTTCCAGCGTCAAGACATATTGTCGACATTGCTGTCGCGGATATCAGGCGGCGGACCAGGCTTGAAGCGGTCACCATCTTATATCGGTCAGTATACGTACAAATATGTCATATAATGCGTCGAGCGTATCAAGTATCTTTTACTACGCTCGACGGACGGATGAAGCATCCGTTGGCTGAGCAAAACTGAATGTTATATACTAGCTGTTTTCCCGCGAGTGCGAGAACGTGTACGTCGTTCTTGCTCATATCACCCGCGTATGATGTTAGCTTACCGTAGGTGAAAGAATTGCTATGATCGGATCAGCATTTCCTAAGATAAGACTGAACATAACATCTTAATTGGACATACCCTATGACGTCAAGGAAGTTTCCGACCCCATCGATCTAGTGAAAATATACTGTTAATCTGATAATGAAAAAGGCTTTTTTTACGAGAAACCTGTTTTAATCGCTGTATAATTGTTAGTAGCAGTATATAATAATAATTTAGTTACCTACTATTTTTAAAGGATCTTTTCTAACATGTATCAAAATAGAATCAGCGTCAGGCTTAGCAACCTGACGGTAATCACCCTGTTTTAACATTGGCTCCCTGTTTCGATGCACTAAATGTATCTCAATACATTTGAATATATAAGAATAATATAAGATAGGTATACCAGAATCAGATGAAAAAAAACAAAAGAAAAAAAGACATCGCGATTTTCATACGGCAATATAAATTGACTACTGTTAACAACTGTCAAGTCAAAGTGTAAATTGTTATGAATATTTGTGAAAATTGTATTTTTGAATTGACCGGTAACTAGCAATGACGAGTCTTGATACTATTTTTTTTTTAAAGAATCAATTCTTAAATATTCGTTGGCATTTTTCTACATGAAGAAGAAAATAAACTAAACCAGATTTGATAATAAAGAAATACGTAAGTAAAGCTTATTTATTCGTGTTAGATTTCGAGCCAAGTAAAATGTTAGATGTTGGTAATATAGAGTGTATGTTTGTGCACTATATTATGTTCATTGCTATGAGGCAGTCATTGAAAAGTGTTTATTATTTTAAAAATATTATAAGTATCAAGACATCTTTATCCTTTTTCCCCAATGTTAAAAATTAAAATTTTCCGATTTGCCATCAGATATTCGTAGACCTATACTGGCTTTATGTTATAAAATGTATTTAATGATCTTATTTGTTAATATACTTTTTTAAAATTTCTATTTGTAGATGTATGACCATGTGTTATATTGTAATATTTTAGCGCCGGACCTGGCAGCTGGTATTCGTCGTCATATGGCGGGATGTATACGGCATAAGAAAGGAAACTTTCCCTGTGCGTATATCGCAGAATTCTGCACCTTCTCGCTGCCTGCTGGTAAGTTTTAATACCAATTTGCAACACACATTTAATAGTTACAATTTTTTTTAAACATAAAACATTCAAATACTTCGGACTATAATAAAAATGTATACAAAGTTTTCCAAGTACAACACATGTTCGTGTATTTTTCTATAGAAAAGAAGTATCGTTCGATATGACATAATTATTTTTATCCGTTTATACGTACTTATATTGTAATTGAATAATCTGTTATAGATATTGAAGAGTTGCCGGCAGTAATTCAAGAGCAGCTGTTCTCTGAGCTCCTGGACCGTGATGCGCAGCAGACGCTGGAAGCTGACCCACCTCTTATCAACTGGAGCCACGAGCTAACTGTTACACTCGGTAAGAATATTTAAAAATTATTATTATTTTTATACAATTTTGTTTCGAACAAATGTGGTTATTTGTTACGGATTTAATAATGTTTTCAAATATTAATCTTATTGAAGTCATTAACCCTAACATTCCAATGCAGCGTAGGTATTGCATCCACGAATGGCTGTAGTTATTTACTATGTTACCTATGTGTAACTATGGTGTTATAGGGTTTAACTGAAAATTGGCGTCGGTCTGTTTCTGAAAAGTAAACAGCTATTTACCTTTTTGGTGCAGTCGTGGGACACAATATTATTTAAATGTTGAATATCCTATTGTTTGTGATTGAACATTTAATCTAGTTTTTATTCTAATATGTAGTTATGTGATTAATTAATATAGTTAAGTGTCCTATGTGCATGCGCCGAATAAATTAATTTGTACCAGTAGCTAGTAACAGAGAGTATGTGTGTTGTGTTCAGGGTCTGCTGGACGCAATGTGCCAGGCCGCGTACTACCAGTAGCTAGTAATAGAGAGTGTGTGTATCGTGTACAGGGTCGCGTCTGTACGCGCTGTGGAACCGTTCCGCGGGCGACTGTCTGCTGGACGCGGTGTGCCAGGCCGCGTACGGCGTGTTCGATAGACATAACGCACTACGCGCTGCACTCGCCGACACATTACATCATGCGCATCGCAGGTACCTAATATACACTACTTAAACCTACAATAACACATCGATTTAGTTCCTATATATTTTTAATTTAGCCATTCAGATATAATGAAACTTAGACAGCATAATTGCTATAATAATTGATTGTAAATAACAGAATATTTTACTAAATTAACGTACTCAACAGAATAACTAAATTTGAATCAGATCATGGAGATTGCAGTGCAATTAGCTAATTTAAATGGGTATTACGTATTAATTGTCAAAATAATATTTTCCATTAAAAATGTTTAATCTAATGACATGTTATATATTGATTATTTATCGTGTAAAGCATGTCGCGTGATTTCGCAGCTTCTACGAACGGTGGCAAGCGTGGGAGCGTGTACAGGCAGCATTATTACAATACGCACCTGATGAACAGCAGTTGAGGGCCGAATGGGGAAGAATGTTGGCAGCCGCCGCCCGTCCGCATACGCCCTTGCATCAGGTACCCACGACGATAAAATAAACATACGCAGATAACATATAGCCAAAGTGAATAGACATTTCCTGGGTAGACATGTACCATCTCAGACCACATCTCACTTACCGTCAGGTCAGACAGTAACCAAATGTCAACCTAGTCTGAAAAAACAATTAGACATCACACTGCTTGGAATCCAGATTAAGTAGATTTAAGCATTTGTATTATGGAAATAAAAACTACGTAAGTTTCACGCCAACTTCTGAGATTTGCTGAGGCGCCACATTGTACAGTCAGTTTGCAGTTTAATCTTATTTATATTATGAAGAACTAGCATTCCGCCAGCGACTTCGCCCGCGCGGTTTTACATAAAAACCTACCTTTTGAATAACCCCATCTATTGAAAATGTCACCAAAATCCATTGCGTACTTTTAATGATCTATGCATATATAGAGACAGGCTAATGGAAATCGACTTTATTTTGTACTATGTATCGATTGGTAAATTTTTACTAACTATTAAAAAGCACCTGTAAAATGTGTTACGATTTATTGGTTGCCACATATCTGTATTAGTGTAATCGTTATATCAAACTCGTATTTTCTAGCAATGTATCATGATAGTTGAGATTATAATTATTCCGTATGTAAGAATGAATAACCAACAAAACAGCTACTTGATTCGCTCTTGTCGTTTATTTCACGTAATCAGTGACAGTACACATATTGATTTATTCTTTGATAGAACCATTTCTCAGAAGCGATTTTTAGCAACCAACATTCTAGCATATTATGGAAAAAATGAATAGTGCAGTGATATATTTTCTATTGTTGCTATTTTTTTTTTCTCTTATTAACAATATTGTATGTATTCAATTTCATTCTGAAATACTGTAGTGAAGTGTAAATTTTTATACCTTGCTATTTCTCGAATTCTTGTTGACCACCTTTTTTAAAAAGCAGTGAAAACTTGTAATTAGCTTTATATTGTTAGCAGCAGTATGTTTTCTGTAAAGATAAAATAAAAATAAATAAAATACTATTATGGGTCAATGGTGATGTTTAATAATAAATTATGGTGTACAGCTTCACGTGTTCGCGCTAGCGCACGTGATGAGGCGACCGATCGTCGTGTACGGCGTCAACGTTGTCAACTCATTCCGCGGGGAGGCGTTAGGATTCGCGCGGTTCCAAGGTAAATATAAATATATCTTATATATTGTTAGATTGGAAAGTATGGATTACTACTGGCTACACTAATCGTCAGTTAACTGTTTAACTTTGACTTGATCGCGCGGTTCCAAGGTAAATATATCTTTTTATTGTTAGAAGGGAAATACCGACTATTACTGGCAGCATTAATTGTCGATTTCACTACGGCCTTCCATAGTGAAATTAGAACTTTTTAATTAGATTTTAATCAGTAGATTTTTATGTTCTTATTAACTTAACGCAACGATACGGTAAATACGGAGTGTTATAAAAATATCATAAAAAGCTATGGAAAATCAGTTGCGTACCGTGCGTCCGGTGCCTGCATACGAACACAGTGGACGTTTACTTTTATAGAGAAGGCATTCAATAAGTAATCCATAATTTATTGAATGCCTTCTCTACACGTTGTCGCAAATGTTTTGGCAAAGATAGATTGACATGATGTCCACACGTTGGAATGCCATAAGTTAGCGTCTCCTCTTTCCATCCATCATCTACCGATACCATAAAAATTTCAAATGTCCAGCTTTCCCATGAACCGTAATAGTTGGACAGTTGACATACATTATAGTATGACTGTTTAAATGAGTCCTCGCCCGCGTGGTACAGGGGCGCGGGGTATGACGACAAAGGGGACCGAGAGAGAGGCGGGCGGCAGGCGCGCGCGCATGAGACGAAATGCACACTAGACAGATCCTAAGATATGTGACGTCATAGTGGATAACGGTGAACAAATTGTGATTTTTTTATTTGAAAATCAATTGATGATTACATTAAATTTAAAAGAAAGAAAATGTAACTTGTGTAGGTAACTAAATAAAATATTTAGTAATAAACTTTTGTACTATTTATTAAATACAAGAATTATCAAAATTATAAATCAATCACTTATGTCCATATCAATATCAGTGGAACTTGATTCTACACTTTCAAAGCTGCCGTCATCAGAATCGTCCTGAGTGTTAATAATAAAATCAACAGCATCATCCCGAAGTCCGTCATGTTTAGAGTACTCGTTCTCGATTTTAATTACGTGGTTAACACAATGCTCCCACTTCTCTATGGAATATTCAGCAAATAATCCCTCTAATGTAATTTTTTTTGGTCAAAATTTGAGTCGACATTTTTTGTACTAATTGTCCCTTAATATCACCCCAGACCATCTCAATAGGGTTCAGGTCTGGGTGGTATGGAGGCAAACGCAACACTTCATGTCCGTTTGTCTTCAATAACTCGTCAATTTTATAAATATCTTCCGTTTCTGTATTTTTCATTAATTTAAATAAGTCATATTTTCTAAGCTCATCATCAAAAGCCACGCCTTTTCGTCGTAACCATGTTTGCATAACTGCCTTGGTAGAAGCCATAGTCGGCTTTTTCTCTTCTCGAACCGAATGGTAAGCTGCGTTATCCATAACGATGATAGAATTTGGTGGTATATTAGGCATTAGCTTTTCATTTATCCATTTACTGAAATTCACGAAATTCATAGAATCATGATAATCACCTGTTTTACATTTGGATTTAAATATCACAAGTGCTCCGTCTACAAATCCAGTTTGACCTCCGCAATGTACGATGATCAAACGGTTCCCTTTACCGATATGAGATAGCACGCCATGTACATCCTTTGATTGCCAGCATTTTGAAACGTTATGAGACGCATTTACATAAGTTTCGTCAAGATATAAAATATGTCGTCCTTCTCTACGATATTTTTTAATAGTCTTAAGGTATTTCCACCTCCACGATGTTATATTTGGCTGTTCAATAAGAAGTTTCCTTTTAGAACCGCACTTCTTAAATTTAAAACCAAGATCATGTAATAACAGCCTTAAATATTCCCTGCCGCAGTGTAATATATTCTCTTGTCTAAGTACAGCATTCAAAGTTTTCAGAGTAGGTATATTTTTTTCAATTGTGTAAAACTGAGTCACTTTTCTTCTTACCACTCCTTTTGTGAAATTGTCTATTTCCACTCTTTTTCTGCGAACTTGTTTCGGTTTTCTCGGTGAGGTGAATCTTTCGTTGTCTTTCAATAATTTCCCTTGCTGTACAATTCTAGATACAGTCTTTTCCGAAAGCCCAGTAACTTCTGCTACGGTTTTATTTAAAGGTATGTCTTGTTGATATTCAACAGAATTTGGGTCCAATTTTTTTTTTCTAAAGTATTCGTAAACCTTAAAAGCCATTTGCTTGCACTGACTATTAACCTTATGTCCGCAAATATTGCGATTCATCTTGAGAATGTAATCTCATGTATATCTCTCACAAAGCCTCCGCAAAAATCAGCACATGTGTTCGCTACTCGCGTAACGATCGAAATGAGGTAAAACAAAAATGCGCCCGCCGCCCGCACCTCTCTCGGTCCCCTTTGTTGTCATACCCCGCGCCCCTGTACTGCGCGGGCGAGGTCTCATTTAAACGGCCATACTATAGTAATAGGGCCCCGTTTTAATCTTTGAGTATGGAACGTTAAAAATAGTTTCAATCCAACTTAGTATTTAGTAATGGAACTGTCAGGTCTATTAGTCAAGTAAGGTTCGATTGTAAATAAATTGTAAAGGACTATTTGTTTTCCTAAATAAATTAAATAAAAATACATGTCTTTTTTTGTCAGGTATCTACTTACCGCTTCTGTGGGAGCCAGAATTTTGTTCCAAGTCCCCGCTCTGTCTGGGATATACTCGTGGTCACTTCTCCGCGCTAGTGCCTATGGAACCCTACTCCTCCAGGCACACTTACATATGTCGGTCAGTACAAAATACTACTATCTTGTATATATAAGTATTAGTGAGGTGCCGGATGCAGAAAAATATATATAAGCAGATACGGATTTGAATACCTATAACCTATCATTACTTTGAAGTCACCATATTCTTTTAATGAGAGGAATATAAAAGTATAATGTAATTATCTATAATACTAATGTGTATGGTGTTTTCTTATTGTTTTGCAGAGAACAGCAAGAAGAGAATGAAGAGATGACCTTTCTGCCATTGACTGATTGTGAGGGAAAATTGCTTCCTGTACACTTCCTCACCTGCGATGAGGCAAGTCTCATTCAACCCATTAATTCTTATTAGGACTGTACATATAATATTAATAATCAAAAGTATCAGTTTTCATAAATAATATGAATACTATTGATGGTGAATAAATAATGATTGATATTTTGTATATTTTTGATATCATCCGGAAAAAGCAAGGTAGAGCAATAAAAAAATTGGGAAATCATTTTAATTCAAAACATTATGGTAAAACTTATATTCGAATGTTGATAGTTATCTAGTACTGCAATGTTGCTGCTGTTTTACAATTAGCCCTTTATAAGATGTACATGAGTACTAACGGTGTTCTCGCGAAAACTATAGAGTATGTTATCCGCGTATAATGTTGTTTCTCGTAGCTGAAAGATTTTTCATGATCGTTTCAGTATTTCCGAACATTCTTCATCATCAGCCGTTTAACGTCCACACTGCAGGGGCTCAGGCCTTCCTTATGGATTAAGTAGGATGGGCAACTGCAAATGTAGCCGTGACCAATGGCTTAACGTGCCTTCCGTAGCACGGAGTTGTTCAAGATTATAATTTTTTTACCACCCATCCCGTGACCGACCCTTGCCGAAGTTGCTCAACAGAAACGATTGCCGGCCGCGGCGTTTTTCCAATACGCCACCGAGTTACTGTATAAAAAGAAAGTCATGTAAGTTACGCCATTCATCACTCGAGAACAGCTGAACTGTTTTTATGATATGTGTTTTTGGATCTGTCTTTGTCGGGAATAGGATAATAAGTATTAAAATATTATATCATCAAAAATAATAATTACAAAAGTCTCGAAAAATTTGTAATTTGTTATAATAATCTACAATTGGCAATTCACATTATATTGTCCACGTATATGGTTTATTTTAAATTGTCGCTAAATCTTAAATTTGCTCACTCATTGACTGTCAGGCGGGACCAAGGAGTTTATATATTTTTACATTAAAATTTATCGGGCGGAACAAAGTTTTCCGAGTCCACTTATTAGTATATATTTTGATTGGTTGTCTATATAACAGATGTCAGATGAGGAGGGGGTGGTCCGTCGTTGGTTATCCGCGTGCGTTACCGGCGGGGGAGTGTTGGCCGCTAGGCAACAGTTGCATCAGCGTCCTTTGCTTCAAGCGCAGATGTTGGAAGAGTGGCTCAATCATTATCGACGGCTACAGTGAGTATATACAGTACTAGCTTACCGCCAGCGGTATCGCCCGCGTGGTCCCTACGGAACTGTTTATTTGGATATCGATTTAATCACGGATATAATCATAATGACAAATTGAATAGTAAACCATGGTTAATATGGCAAAGTTTTAATTCTGTATACAATCTTCCACTCCCACTTTTATTTGCTGGGATAAAATATAGCCTATGTTCACCGCATATGATGTAGCTTCCCGTAGGTGAAAGGTATTAAAATCGGTTCAGTAGCTTCGGAGCCTATTCGTTGTTGCTGGCAACACATTGTCTATGATTTTAAGTCTATAGTTTTAATACAGTAGAACTTCCTATTTTGCTTGAATATTACAGGCAGTCGCCATTTATATTGTACTCTGCAAATATTAGGTTCAAAAATAAAGTTTTTGAGTTAAAAGGGGTGTCTTACTTTCGATTGTCAAGAACACAGCGCGAGACATTCGTTGCAAACAAATAAACAAATCTTTCCTCTTTGTAATATTAGTAAAGATATACACTTACGCACGTATCTATAGTCAAGAGAAGTGATTAATTGAGAATATGTCATAATATAAACAGATATTAATACCAAAGAAAAAAGAACTTGAAAAGTAAGTACTGTTAATAGTTAGAACACTATTTATCATCAACGTCCTCAATACAGATAGTTTTATTACCAATTTCCTTGCAATAATGACATTACGCGGTCTGATTGGTGTTTCGTTTGAGGTGATATAGATTACAAATATTGAACAATCATATATTTTTTTGTTGGTTTAAAATATAAATATTTTTAATTTAACTAAAATATTCAAAGAATAATCTTTTTTCATCAAGTTTTTACATTTAACACACAACTTTGTATTACCAATTTCTGTTTAAGTACTGTATTTAAAATATATAATACGATATATTAAAATTTCTAGAGTACAAATGCAAGTTTTTCTTACTTCTACAGACAGCAGACGCGTGGTCCATTCCCGCCGCGGCTTCAGGCTGCCGCCGAGTTTTCCAGCGACCCAGATACTGACGACGAGTAACACACAAACATACATACACACAAACGCGCGCACGTTTCGGACGATATACACACACACATACTGACAGACATGCTCATTAGTGGCATGCTAATTGATCCCTATGAAGCATGCTAATACCGAGCATGCTCTTTCACTGTACACAAATGTTTATTTTAGGCATGATCACGAAGTGTGTTCCATAGACACTCATGACTTCGATTGTAAGTTACAAAAAGCGAATGACAATAAGCATGCTTATGAGCAAGCCTGTTCATACGTGCTCAAAACACACCCTCTTTCGCCCGCGCCATGAGCATGCTCATTAGTAGCAACGTTACGGCATACTTGATATGAACGAGCAAGCACATGAGAAGCATGCTTTCGTGCTACTAATGAGCATATCTGTCAACATTCACTTAACTCGCTTATTACTACTAATGATGATCTCCTTATTCTCATAATATATACAGATTTCATTGTTATTTGAGATTTTTTACAATGTTGTAATCGACATCGAAAATAATGTAAATTAGGGATTATCGTTTCAGTGATGACATTAACTACATTTGAAAAAAACTACCATTTTGCATAAATCATCAATAAAAATATGAATAGTTGCCTTTCTTGTTGTTCATTACACAAATGAAATGGAAGTCCGATGTGTGCGTGTTTAGTTCAAAACTAAGAAATCGCGGTGCCGTGCACGTGTGTCTGTGACAACAAACGTACTAGTATAATTTCTACACCGAAATTAAATTTAATGCAAAACATAACGTAGAATAATAAAAAAAAATACAAAAACACAGTAACATCGCTGAAATCTTAGTTAGTAAGGTTGCTCATTGAAGGAGTGGATCATTTACTTTATAGTTGAATTTACTTATAATAGTAGCACTTATTGAATTGCAATAATATATTTTTAATAAATAATATAGTATATAAACGTATATGGGGCGCCGCCCATTGCTTTAACCGGGGCTTAAAGCGTTTCTCATTCGAACGCTTCGTACAAAATATTGGCTTATTCTGGATAAGCCCTTTTTAATGTCACTATACCTACCACAGATCGCTAGACTCGTAACCGTTTACATTACGATATTGTTTGACTCGATAATTAACAGAGTGTACTGATTGTAGTGTTTCAATTACGTTCCGATATATATATTTTAAAATTAGGTATATAAAAAAGAGATCAAGTAATGAAAATAGCAAAATAAAATTGAGAACTATAAAGATGTTTCAATAATTTTTTGTCACCGACATGTTGAGGATATTTTCATTGTAAATTAGTGGCGTTTCATTTTTTATTACAGTTTCATATAATTCCTTTTCATTCACGTGCTAATTATATTCCAAAATATCTGGATTGTTATTATCTACAATTAACGTATGTTTTTCTATTTGCTACAGTTTAAAATGCTTAATCTTTGTTATGTTACGTTTTACAATGTCTGGAACATGCTATAACTGTCCGATAAAAAATACTTTTTTTAAAATCAATATGATGTAAATAAGGGCAGCTGTTGAATGCGCTTGTATTGAAATTTGGACCTTATATTTTCTAGGTTTTAGTTTAATGCCTTTTAAGATATCCCAATCAAGTCCGTTCGTAAATAAACAGCGATATTAATGCAATTAATATTTATCTGCACAAAGGTCAAGGACAGAATATAATTTACTGAACACGATAGTAATAATACCTCGAATTGTATGTAAATCCACACATCGTTTAAATATAGTGTTAAAAACGTGGATATGCTCTCTTAATATTATATTTTCAAGCCAATCAATTGATTACTTAAATACTATCCGAGCCAAGTAAGAATAGTACTGTCAAACGGCTATCTTGGTTCGTATTGCGCATAAGCTCCAGCTGTAAGATGTGCAAAAAAAATGGAACAAACCTATTAATTGTATGTAAATTACTGCATTATCGTAGTATGACATATAACGGATTACGGCACACTGACATTTTTAATTGAACCCGAAGTCCTAAAATGGCGACCCCGTCGTTATCGTTACGAAAAAATCTTATTCTTATTTAGTAACAAATAAAATAACAAGAGACCAATTAAGAAAATACACTTTATTAATTCTTGATAGTCGTGATAGTACTTATGAAAAATCCAATAATATAATATATATTATATAATGAACCCTAAAAAAATTAGTGAAATTCACTTTCTATGATGTCACTAATAAAGTGACAACTAAGCCGTGAAGTTGGTAGCTAACCCAATCCTATTCTTATTTGGCACGTATGGTAAATGAATGTGACAGTGAGGAGCGTTAAATAAGTGCTGCATCACTGTGTATCATTAGTTGAATTGACCTTTAAAGTACTCATATATCTGACCATGTATTTGTAACGAAACATTGATTGTTTTCGATTTTTGTCTTACCAAACAATATATAGAAATATACATTTTCTGGAGAAAAAGATACTCTGTCTTTCGGGTGACACGTAAATGCTCGTAAAAATAGACTGTACTATGCTTATGTATACTATAAGAAGTTTGCGATTTGCTAATGCTTCGTATGCCTGCTGGAACATTAATTCAATAAGGTGACAATATTTTGTGTAGCGCAACATTTCCTAGAATGCTTATTGCTAATAAATAATCAAGTCTATCAGTACCATTACAGATAATATTCTATGTTCGCTAGAGTTAGAATAAGCTATGTAGTGCGGCTGACGATACCTGAATTGGCGTGGCTAGGGATTATTTTCTAGAAGGGTCCGCTATCTCTTTGAACTGATAGCATCATAAAATATATTCGATTTTCAAACTTTGCCCTCTTACCATAGTTTCGCCAATGGATGCCCGCCGCACCGGTAGCGACAGTGCCGACCAGTGCCCAATTATAAAACGAGCCTCCAAATTAAACTCGTCTTAATAAGAGTCTATTAAAAAGTTTTACTATGGTGTACAGAGAGTTTAAGGTTCTAATATTTATTATTATATTGTTTCGGTTGTATATGTAAATAGATCCAAATCGGTTCGCGAGTTAGTAATTCGTCTAGATGTATAGATAACGCTGATAGAGTTAGGGTTCGTTCGTATCCACGTCTTGTGCTAGGAGAAATTTTGCTGTTCGTTGAATCTTTTAACGTGGATATTACGGGGTAACAGTTTTGTAGAACAGTGCGAAATTGTTATAGTTTCGTTACAATGCACTGTACCGATCGCCACTGTTATTGAGATCTTTAAATCTAATTTGTAAGTAGTCGTTTTTATAATAATTATAATTTAATTCACACTAAAGCGGCAATACTTCAAGCTGGCAGTTATTTAATGTTACGCAAAGTTCACTGAGTTTTGTAATTTATGAAAATAATAATGTTACACTTGCCTACAGACATGATGGTATAATGTATTAACTGAAAATGAATTGTTATTCATGTTTCGGAATCACTTAATTGTGTTACCAACATATAGTCTACTTATTTGAAAATGTCTATATGAGAAATTATTATGTTTAATTTTTCTCAAAAATTTTGTAAATATTATATCATTAAACCACATCCCCCAGTTTTGTTTATACATGTTACAATTAAAATTATGTACCTATTTACCTACTAATTTTAATCAATAAAGCACTTATTTTATGAAGCTGTTTAAATGTTTTTCATTGCCACACACAGTGTGGGAAACCTGACGTACAGTAAGTTCTAACCTATGGTTCAAATCAGTAGGCGCATGGTGAATTTTCGTTTGAATAGAATCTATTTTTTTCATACGAGACCGAACGTTTTTATTGTTATTAAAATTAATAAAGTCAATTTTATAACAATGATTATATGTGGAAACTACGACAACGCTTTAGGTGAGCGTGAGTCAGACGCATAAATATTAGTGCATCGCTAGATGGCGTGGTACTTGAATCTGCTTGAATCACTCAGATTGGTCGACATATTGCGAGCTTAGAAATTAGCTTTGCTGTCAACAGCACGTCAGACTACAAATAAATCTGTCCAATTTCTCTACTTTATATTCTACCAAAAATAAATTTAAATGCGCGGGAATGAATTGAATGACCTGACGTGCGGTCGTGAACGTCGGTGAGTCACATAAATATCTTCAGTTGACATACTGTATCTGTCTTAATTAAATGTAAGGGTGCAAAATCAAGTTTCTGCCCCGGTTGGAAATAATTGTAGATCCGGTCCTGCGGTGGGACCAACTGCCCTAAGAAGCTCGAGATATTGATATTTTTCGGTTGGTTGATTTGAAAAGTTGCTAAACTTACACATGACCACAGCACATGACGAGCCAAATGCGCTTTAATCACTGCGCCATCGAGTTCCTCGAGTGATTATAGCGTGTTAAGTCATCGCAATTGGCAACTTTGTCGTCTTGCACCTCAAAAACTAATATATTACTTGATCGGTCGTAGATAAGAAAATATTACTTGTAGATTCTCCATAGTATAAACTATTATTATTATTATATTTTTTCATGTTAAATAGTTACATTATTACCGGCAGCAGATAAAAAATTAAACCAAGTAGCTGACGCCGTTATAAAAATATATTTGTGTCGGTAAATCTTTAGTAAAATGATAAAAATGAATTCAAGGGCATAATGATAATGCATATTTTGTTCATGTTAATCGCAGTTAGGTATTTTGTGCGTGAGATACTAAACGCAACTCAAACGTTACTCATGACGATTCCGAACGCACGCGCGGCATTTGATATTTGACTTGACAGCTACTGCCAAACGTTGCTGTTGTATTGAGGGGAGTTGGATTTTTACTGAGTTTTATATTTTTAATTTATTAAAACATAGTTTTTAAGTCGTGTATAAATAAAGGACGTAGTGATTGTGTTATAACGAATGTGCTCAGTGATAATGAAAAAAAATAATTTTGAATAATCGTATTTTCATTCGGCGGACTTCGTTCGAGCAGGTGTAACAAAATGGGTGAGTATACCGGCTATTCGATTTTTGTTGTTTTTGTACGATACTTAATTTAAAATTGTTCTCTAGTCCATATTATCAATGGAGGTCACTACCTGTGCTACTAGAATTCTTATAAGAAACTAATAGAGGCAGTGCCTAATTGTATATTGGCGAAATTATTGATTTTTTATGCGGCCCCTGAAATCTTGAGGTTAAAAGGCTAATTACCGAAGTCTTAAAAAGTATTAAGGAGTCACTTAGCTTTATAATTCGATATCATTACTAACACTATAAGGTTTAACTGATAACTTCTTTATTAACATTAACATTAGTTTTATTATTATTGTGAGGCCAATAAACCTGATTTTCTTCCCGGTCCCTTGGAAGAACTGACGAAGGGGAGGACATCCCTCGGCAGAGGAGACCATTATTTTTACTATTATAAAATACATTATTGATACTTGGGTCACATATTAAATTTCATTTTTTATTAATATTAAATATAAAATAAAAAATCAACAAGTTAAGAAAACACTCAAGTGTTTTGGTTCATATTCATGGTCATATAATATAGCATGTAGCTAAGCAATTAGGAAAGTGTTAAGAATGTTAAAATCATAGTAATTATCTTGTCCTTGGCTTTATATATGTGTGAAATTGTGTAACTAGGACATTGAAATTAATGTTCTTCATTTTTTCATTGTAATGATAGTCAAGTTATACACAACTATTTAAAAAAAGTAATAGTAAAAAAACTAAATTCATTATTTCAGACTATTACTTGGACTTCTATTATAAAACAATGCTACTTGCCAAGTTTCTTACTCAGCAGAAAGTAACTCATGATTTTTTTTTTCCTTGAGAGTGTCTAAAAATTTATTTTTGAGGTCTAAACGGCCATGTGTTGTTTTCATGTTAATTTAGAAGTTAAATTTTTTCTCAGAAAATTAAAAACGTATGCTCAAATATTGAGTTTCAATTAAAAACAGATATACTAGACAGATAGGCAAAAAATGGTTCTCTGTGGGTTATTATTATTATTGTTTATTATTTAATACTTTATGCACATTTATAAGACAATGATGAACTTAATGCTTTAGGCATTCTCTACCAGCCAACCTTAGAATGATGTGGGGAAACCAATGTAAGTAGGGTGCACATTTAAAATATGAACAAAAATATACAGACTTTTAATATATACTTACATATATAACACATATCATAGTTAAACATAGTAAACTACATAATTCATACATAAATTTATATATATATACTAATAAATAAATAAAGATGGCTAGCAATTAGTCTGCCTGTTTTGATAAATAGCTACATAATTTGTTTTTTAAGCTGTACTTACTAAAAATGGTTCTTAATGGGTTCCGTTTTATTTTTTCTTTTTGAAGTATGGTACATTAAAAATTATGGATCTGTGAATTTTGATTAAATACCTTAGATAAAATATCAACAGAATGCTTAGAGAAGTATGGACTTGAAAGGCTTAATTTGAATTAAGAAACATTATTGCAATATTGATACTCTGCATATCATTTATCTGAGAATATTCAAACATTGCTCTAAAAATGTTGTATTTCTAAATTCAGATTCTATTTCCTTATCAATTTAATTATAATTACTTAAGATAAGTTGTAGACTTGCAGCCAAAAATTAGTTAAGTTTTTAAGACACAGATACACCGATACAAAAATTTTAATATGTTGTTTCACTAATGCTTACAACATGTCTGCAACACTTCAGAACTAGGTCACATTGGTAATTAATGTAAATGAGTTTTACTGCAGGAGACTATTATCAAATATGTGGAGTTCTCATATTTAAAACTACTTTAGGTTGATCCATTTAAGATTTTGTTTTTTTTTATTTTTATTTCCAACACTCAATAGCAAGTATGTTGTATATCTATTTCTGTCTATGGCTGTATGCTACTAATCTAAAATGCAAATTTGTGTAAATCTTTGGAAAAGTGATAACAACTGATTCAAAGCTACTGTATTATATGCTCATTCAATGTTAAGAAAGAGTTTTTTTTCTGACAGCACAACTTTTTTTGGTTGGTTGTTATCCACCAACTACACAGTTTCCTGAGAGGTAGGTATAGCGCGGTATGCGATACCGTGTCTCGCGAGACATGCGCCGCACACCAAGGTTACGAGTTCTAATAGTCGGCTAAACAGTAGTCTCAGGAAGGAATTTTGGCTTGAAACATCCACCTAGATGGTTGTCAACAAGCAAGGTCATCTTTGTTGAAATGCTGCTTTGCAATAACAGTGTGGGACCCTTCTTCTTAACGGAGGTTGTTTCCTCAATTCGTGTCAGCAAGTGCTTATTCTTCCTACAACAATAGACCCTCAGTCATGCCAGCCCAGCTGTGCCAAGAAGTTGAGTAGTCTTTTGATGTTTTGGAGGTCACTCATACACTTAGTTGGTGGACTACCCAGGTGCGAGTTCCGTACTAGCTCTGCAACTAGCTCCGCCATGCCTCTGCAGTCAGCAAAACGATGGCACTCATTTGTTCATCCTCTAGGCAGGCTCTGAACATAAGACTGCCAGAAATAGGTACATACCCAGATTAAAAAGATGTTTATTGAAAGGACTATATCTTGTGAGAATACCTACTTACAATTAGTCCGTTCTGTACAAGTTAATGTAATTTTTCCTTTTTTATTATTATTTTTGTAAAACCATGTTCAAGATTGAAAGGTTTACTACCATGTTTGTATAACATGAGTTTTTCATGACGGCGAAGTATGCTTCTCATTTGGAAAGACACCATTCGTCGTGGCCGCTTTGTCTCCGCACGTATATCGATTGTATCATGCATTCGTCTGTATAATTAATCAATGCGTATATATCGGTCGACGAATGGGATGGGATAACGATCATAGTCTGACCTACACGTCAATTGGAGAGTCGCTTCCTTCACAAGCTACTATATTTATAAGAAGTTGCTAAGAAGAGGAATCACGACTTTACCTCCTGTTCTGCTGGTCTAACGCATAACTACTAACCTTACCTAGAAGAAAATTACGTAATATGAGAAGCTCACTGCTATTTGGTGGAGTCTAATTAGGAAGAAAATAAGAAGGCTATTTGAATTGAGGTAGCCGACGAAGTGAAAATAAATCTGTTAAGGAACATTTTATTGTTAAAGTTGAAGTTCTTTAATAAGCTTCGATGCATTACTTGGCAATAGGTGATTGCATATCGAAGGTAAAATCAGCGGAGCGTCGCACGCCGGGCGGCCGTGACGGGACGGTGTCCGGTGGCTGGATCAAGTGCCCTATCTGGTTACCAGCTTTCTGGTACCGGATACTGACACCTATCAAAAGCTTTGCAACATACTACAGATTTATTTTTTCCCACCCAATTGAAACTACTGTCCTTAAACCAATATCTAGTTTCCTCCTTCTACGTAGAATCACCTATTTGACATTAATTAGTAATTTAATATTAGTCGTTTTTCTATTACTATCTGTATTTCACAAAGATGAAACATTTGGAAATTTCATCTTATTGTTTACTTTTCACTTCGCAGGTCCCTCTCGACCTGCGAAGTGAAACGTCATCGCCATGTACAAAATTTTATTTGCACATTCATCTATTTTTCTTTTTTCTTCTCAGTACAAGTTCTCCCGCCGTAGATTTGCGAACCGATGACATAGCTTTCGCCTTTCACAAATGCTTGTAACAATCTAGACTGAATAAATGATATTAAAATTGAATTGAAAAAAAACGAAGATAAAAGTAATACGACAACGAGATTATTTGAAATACAAAGTTATAAATGTAAATTAAGGAGAAATTTTCCTTGATGCGAATTAACATCGAAATGTGTCTCAATCCAATTCCACTTCACGTTCAATGATTGACCATTATCGATTCTTATTAAAATTACTGCATCATGCAAAGAAACATGATCTAATATTCGACTTGGCTTCAATTGATTGACGTGTCACTGTATAATATTTGGTGATTAATAATCTCTACCTTTTTAAATGTGGAACATTGAAAAACAGGACGTGAGCAGTCCCTTCCAGAGGAGTGCCATTTTGTAGGTGAACCGCCGCGATAACTCTGTTAGAAAAAGGTTGTAGATATGTAAATAACGCTGGTTTAACCGTGGTACTAAATGAAAGTCACAATGAAAATCAAATTATTTCACGTGGTTTTTCTGACGTCAAACCACGTGAAATAATTCCCGTATTTATTTACCTTTGTAAGTTTACTTTAAGTGGGATAAAAAAGTAGTATGTATTGTAATATCATAAACCACTATGGATACGGGTATTTTCTATAAAAATTATAATCCAGTTACAGGTTTCATCACGGATATCTGACTCTGATATTCTTAGATTGTATCTCGGCACTGTTAAGGTAACGTTTAATTGCAAGTATTTTAGCGTCAGTCTCGTCTAGATCTAGGTCGCCTTTCCGAACTTGCGTCATTGAACAGCTTCCGGTGTTCAAATCGAGGTCGTTGTTGCAAACTGAATTTGTTTCGCGTTTAGGAGACTCCCTCCTATGCCGGTCTAATCTTTAAAACTCGGTTGAAGGCAAAGAACTTAAATTTGTCACAGGTTTTTCTATTAGGAATAATATTTAACTTCTTAATGCGTTTTTATGGTTTTGCACGCGACGCCGCGCTCAAAAGGTGCTCGCAATCGCATATTTGACGGAGGTAAAGATGGTGGAAGAAACGAATTTTCGTTACACGTTGCACATTAATGTTAGACTCTAATTTCACTTACATTGAAATTATGACGATTCGGCGCGTACATGAGTGCGATAGTCCATAACTATATTCCCATGATTTTTTTGAATTTACCAACCTTAAGGAGTCCATATGCTTTGGGAAAATTTTAAACGTTTATTTTGAAAGAAAGAAAGAACCTTTTTTAGACATTTTAATAAGCAAAGCAAATGCCGTAGTGACCGTAGCTAACAGGGTGGCCGTTAGCTAAAGATAGTCCGCATCAGATACGGCACACAATCTCCCCGCTGATTGTGTTCTGAACTAACTGAACTGTTCATGCTCAGAAAGGCCGCAGCCTCTTGGAAGTTTAGAGCTTTGATATTAAACCAGAAGAAATAAGTTCTAACCTAACCTACTTGTTACAGAAACGTTTATTGATACTTCGAATCGGTTTAACACATTAACAAACAACACAATTCCATTAAACAATGGTAATTAGGTAATCGTATTTTTTTAGTCTATTTCCTTCAGATATTCTTTAAAGCTCATCCACAGGTCAATATATCTATAGAGCCTTTCTGTGACATTTCCGTGATGTGGGAATATAATATTTCAGTTTTAGCTAGATATTTTGATTAAACTATTGACGATGAGAGGGTTCTTTGGGCTATTATTTTTTTTATCGAATATTTTTTCAAATGCGGAAATTAACATACCTCGTTTGAAAGATCCTCCATCAAAGTTAAGTATCTTTTAAAACGTAGGAAGTAGCTACTCTTTGGTGTTTACTTACTCCTTTGTACGAGGAGTAAATCGACCCCATAGATTATAACTTTATAATGGTATATACGAAAGTTGTATGATAGGAAAAATTAAGAGCTTTTCTACATAAAGAAAGCATTTCTCTCAAATATTACATTTGTACTCCTTGTATCAAGATTAAATACTGTTTTATATCAAAAACAAAATCTTCTCGCATCCATCTAACCTTAAATTTTATAACGAAAATATATATGTTCTTTACATTATGAAATGCAAGTCAGCCCAATAACCTACATTCGATAAATCATCAAGGCGTTTGAGTGAACTCGAGTCTTATCAGAAAGCGTGACAAACACTTTATAAAATATCGTGAACGATTCCACGTAATTATAGCAAAGCATAGCTAATTCCTTTTTTTATTATATAATTGTATTTTATGAATTTGTAATTTTCTATATTGGTGTTTGGTTTGGCCACATTTTGTGTTTAGTTTACATCGAGACAAATTATAAATTATTAAAATAAATTTTTGCCTTGTTTCTGCAACAGAGTTTCTATTTACATTATCCTTTTTGATGTGTAGTTAACATTCACCATCGCCTTGTGGGTGTTTCTCTACTTAACTGTTTTGATTATCTTTCAAATTTGTTTACACGAAAACGGGTCTTGATCGTACCTATTTATCCCCCTGTATTGCCTGTTCTTGCATTTGTATTTAGTCAATCATGATATTTCTTGGCAACTGCAACCAGGTATCGAGTTATCGCTGTGTCTCTTTTATGTCACTTTTACTTTTTGTATTAGCATGTGAAAATGTTATGGATGATGAGTCAGTCGAATATCTCATGCTGTTAATTATGAATTCGATAAGTAGGTGAAGGCGAACGGGTCTGCTCAGCTACCGGTTCCATTAGAACAAGCCTGGGTATCGGATCGTTTAAAGCAGGCCATAATCTCTAATTTAGTGATACTGATACTGTTAAATGTTACATCAGACTAACAAATATTTTTGGTTACAACATTATTTTATATTCAGGGTTATCGATCGGCATTCCTAAATTACTTGTATATGTGATTATAATAAACAATATTAGCAAAGCCGTGGAAACTTTATCTTCCCGTGGAATTTTCTTCACGCCGGATCCCTGGCAGGGTAGACAAAGTCAGCCGAGCATTGTAAGATTTGGTCTTTACACGTCTCTCGCTTCGTTGATGTTCATTCATCATCAAACTATTAATAGTTTGATGATGAATGAACATCATCCTGATGGGGCTCAGGCCTTCAGGCTCAGATGTATACCAAAGCGAACGTTATTAATTCCATGCATTCGTATACTTTATTCCTTTTTAAAGTGGGAAAGATCATTAATGTAAATTTGAAAAAGCAATGGTCCAAATATTGAGTTCTGAGGCACGCCCATAGTGATGGGTGCCCCTGTAGATTTGAGCTTCATTAATTACAACTTTTTGAATTATAGCAGAAATATGTGACCTTATTAGTTTGCTGGGGTCATTACTTTTTTTAATTTACATTAACGACCTCTCAGACGTTGAAAATTATGCGGATGCTTGTTGTTCCATGTTTTAATTAAGATGTCTACAACCAAGAAATAAGCACGATGATAAAACTTATTATAAATTAGCTAAAACAATAACCTAATTGGAAATGTAGAGGAAATGAGAGGTGGACGCCTCTTGATTCATTAAAAAATGTAAGTGAGAAAGACGTTGAAATATTGAACGAGGAGTCACTTTTTTGGGATAACACTCTACGATAAATGCACATGGGAAAAACACAGACAACGCAAAAAAAAATCAGTCATACGTGGAATTTTGAGAAAACCACAAGTAAACAAATCGCTCTCCTTGCCTATCATGGAGAGGTTTGCTCAATTTTGAGACATGGTATAGTTTTATGGGGCATCTTTGAATTGTTAATGCGGTCATCACCGAGGAAGTAGGTAATTCTGAATTAAAAATATTTTTGCTTGCAAATCTGTTTCGGTTTTTTTCCCGACAGTTGCACGTAATTGTTTCGTTCCTTCCATCACGAGAAAATATAAACAAATGAATTTGCCATACAAATAAACTAAAATTTAACATTCCAAATTAAAATCGATAAAAAAAAAAATAACAGCCAGTAACATTTAAATTTTTTTTTTTCAATAAAAAGTTTGTCTCAGAACTTATGAACACACGAGGTACATTAAAAATAGTTTCATCTTCTATTTAATGCCATAAAATGGCCAATGTCACTGATGTGATAGATATACCCGACATTTTATATTATTTTTTTTTTTGTGACGCTAAATGATATAAAAAATAAGTATAGTTATAATAATGTAGGTAGTTCCACACAGAAAAATAAATTATCCCTAAGTCAGTAATTCGAGAAAATCTGAGTTTCCACCATTCGTCAATAATATTTGTGATCTGTTAAAGTTGCAAACAATGACTCGTCGCAGTATAACATGCATAATGGATAGAATTCCTTAATAATAATAAAGTTCAACCGCGTCGGATGTACGCACTGACTCGATCTCCTTGTGATATATGGTGGATGGACCCTAGAATTACCAATTAAAAATCCTTTTTCATTTCCATATATGTCGGAAGCCGAGTTTCGAGCTGAATCCTCTGCAGAAACTACGGAGCGCCATAAGCTCATTTTCTCACAGACGTCTTTTATTGGTATACCTCATTCTTTTTATTTTTCCCTCAAAATATGATCTTTATAAGGAAGTTTTGGTTTCGGTTTCGGCCGAAACTGAGAACGTTGCCGAAATTCGGTTTTGGGTTGGAAAAACCAGTTTCGGTTGGACACTACATGGGTTGCATTCAGATATAGCACAGCCTCTTTTTACTGAGAATACTCTGAATTTAAAAATTTTGATGCGGCATGTGTCGTATGTTGGAGCGGGGACCGGGATAATTTAACTTTGTATCCAAGTCAAGCCATTGGAAATAAAATAGTGGGAGTTGGCCAGCATAGTGCCATGTAGTATTAGCAGTATTACTATAGCGTACAGTGTCTACCGACAGCGTGAGGTCCGCAGCGGAGATGATAACCGTCTCAATGGTGGCGGCGACGGCGGCCTCGTGCTTAGTGTAGGTGCAAGCTCGCGGCTCCGTGGCTGTCCCGATGGCCTGCGACCTGGGGCTGGAGGCTTCCAGTTTTTTGTCACCGGAGGCTTCGATTGTGTTTTAGGTTTTTTATTTAGCCTTTTCTGAATTAGACACTACTAGATTAATTCACGGCCTTAGCTGTTTTCACCGTACAAAAACTTATTTATCTTTGTGTTGTTTATGTGTTTCTTCATATCTCTATTTAGAGAAAAGAGAGTAAAGTTTCGTCTCGCGTTTGAATATTTATATTGAAAATCAAAAAGTAGTCGTGCCGTGTCCATTAGCTTCTTTATTAGTTCTTGATTAACATTTATGTGTTACTAGCTTTCCGCAAGCCGATTCGCCAGCGTGGTCCCTGAACTGTTAATTTGGATATCGATTTACATGGATATAATTACAATAACAAATTGAATAGTGAACAGTGGTATATTGGCAATGTTTTAATTCTCTATACAATTTTCCTTTCCCATTTTCATCCCTCTATTTGTTTTTCGGGATAAAATGTAGCCTGTGTTCACCGCGTATGATGTAGCTTTTACTAGGTGAAAGAATGATTTAAATCGGTCCGGTATTTTCGGAGCCTATTCGTTGCAAACATACAATCAAATCTTTCCTATTTATAATATTAGTATAGATATGATTTCAAAACGTTCAATTTTTTACTTTTTCCTAGCGGCGTCAATGGATTAAGTCCTCAAAAGTAAAAAAAAAACTTATTTATACAAATTCATATAAGTGTCTAACAGTTTTAACCTTCATAGTGAATCTATATTAAATTAAATACTAACACGATTGGCTGTTTTGCAATCTGCGGCGGAGCATAAAATGTCAGCAGATAAGATAACCCATTGCCGTACAATCAACGCATTTATAGCCGAAGATTCGATGTTTTTCTAATTCGATACTGGTAAACTATCGAATACAAAATATTAGCGTTTATAATAAACAGCATTGAACAGGTGACACACTCACAAAATGTAGCTGTACTGTTAATATTACGTGTTGATGTTTGCCTCATAATTTCCAATGTGGTGAATGATTCAATGTGTTATGTTATTAGCCGCAGATAAAAAAATATTAATGTTTAATTTAATTAAGGATTGCGGTATTTATCGGTTAATTGTATTTTTATGGGTTCCATTGCGGTGGCTATGTTATTTTATTAAATAATAGTGAAGTTATGTTTGTCAATAATTCAAAATTTACTTTGAACTTTAATCTTAAATGATAGATTACAGGAAGCTAATGCAATCTTTAACCCTCAATAAAATTTTATAGCGCTATAAAATCTTAAGACATTTATACCTACGGGAGATTTCCAGAGTCGTTATATGAACAGTCACATGACGACTGTATAAACGTGTCTTTAATCGGTGTGTTGACATCGAGTATTTCAAGTATCGTGTTATCACGTGTCTAGAATGTCTCAAAATATTACTGCAAACGATATTGTATGAATGTCTCCTGTAGCGTATCGTATACAGTTACTTTGTTACTACACTTAATCAAGTGGAATTGAAAATCGATGCTACTACGTTCCGAAATGCCAAAGTGAGCGTATCTATTATATTATTTATAGAGCTTTTAAGTTATGGAGTATCGTTTGGTATTAAGATATTTAATTGCTCAATTTATATTTCTTTATGAAGGAAGCACATTGCATTCCATTGCCAACTCATTCTGTTATATTTACATTATATGTTAATATATATATATGTCCCAATGTCATTTTCGATTATCTTTACTCCACTTATACTGGTCGCTTTTGTTTTTTGTACCTTTAGAGCTTTTTATTGGCAATGCATAGAGCTAGACAAAACTCACAGATGTCATATAAAACCATAAGATTCCTTAAATGGAAGTGGGCAGGACACGTATGTAGAACAGATGATAATAGATGGACAAAAAAAGTGACTGAATGGATATCGAGAGATGAAAGAAGAAGAAAAGGTAGACCGAAAAAAAGGTGGGAAGACATTTTTATAGAAAGAGTTGGACTACACTGGGTGGCAAGAGCCAGGCATAGAAACCTGTGGAAACCGATACTGACCCTAAATTGTAAAATCAACATGTCATTGCGTCGCAAGTTGTATTTTAATTTATTTTAATAATTACTTGTCACACATTGCAAATAACTTGTTACTCTTAACTTGCTTTCAACACAAATAAGTATTTTTCAATAGGTACTAACTACGGTTTATAGCAAGCGTAATAATTACCGTACTTTACCAATCACGTAATAAACACTTACCTCATTTAATACCCCAGCCCACTTAAAGTTTACAGCACCCATTCGAATTGATGCGACATTCACATTATCTCCATCTACGTAAGTTATAAAATCTGTGCCAATTACAATTGCATCGACCGTTCCTTTTCCTTATCAGATTTTCTGGTCTTACCAAAACTCAATACATGAACGCGTTTGGGGCAAACGGCTTTGAAATTACGAAATGGATGCCGCATAGCGCGAATAAATTCAATTCTTATAGCACTTTGCTCATTGATTGCAGAAACGCGTTCCATAAGGTTTCCTCGGAGCGAACAGGTAGCATTATTATTATTCGTTAGAATATCTTGTAAAAATGTGCTGGACATGACTAAATTAAATACAAATTAGAGTCGTAATTTGTGGGAGCGAATTAATTACACATATTATATTTTAATGAATATTTCAAGTACTTTATATTTTTTGTATAGGACATTGTTGGTAAATGGTTAGCTTAATTGTCTAAATCACATAAAATATGTGTGAAAAGTTAAAAATATAAATAATATGAAATTTTACGTAGAAAAATATAAAAAAGTGTAACACATAAAAAAGCTTAAGAAAAAAAAAAAAGCAAAATGACCTATTACTTTTAACCTACTGTTTGTTATGTTATAATGAAATTTCTTCCCAAACGCATATTTCAGTGTCGAATTTTGAAGATTAACATCTGGTCGGAGATCCGTCACCTTGCACACCTTTCAAGATCGTTTCAATCGTGTTGTATTTGTTCTGAATAAATACTGAATTTTCACTCTAATTAATTAACTAGTTGGCGTACCTATCATTTTCAGCAGCACTCAACAGTCCAAATTATAACAGTTCTGTTACCGCCCCGCATTTCCTTTTGGAATAAGACTACACGACAAGATGGTACAGCAAAATATTTGGATTTGTTAGAAAGCGTAACTTTTGCCCATCTTTATAACTCTATAATTCGTGTTCGCGCATATAATGTAATCTTGCTAACCGATGTTTCAATTAAAGATTTGGACCATTTGGAGATCAAATAAGATTTTAGGAGATACGGCCTTATAGTCCACTCGCTTACGTTCGTCCCAACAGGTCTCTTGAAGTTGATTTCTATATAGGGCCAAATTAAATTAATATTAAATAGATTATATATTACAGAAAATATTATGTAATTAGATAATTGATTGAAACTAAACTTAACTCTCGTTCTATTAAGAGACTGTATGGGTTTCTCGAAGTTGATTTGTTGTTTCAACTACCTGAGATGCCGATTTCAAATCATGGTCGTAACAATCTATGAACCATAGTGTGATACATCTCTGCCTGTCTCTGGTGCTCTGCAGTATGATCTGCCCTGTTTTTTCGAAACTTTGGACGACTTATGTGCTGTAGAAAATGACACCTGTACTATTCTTGTCGTATTTTGTTTACCTTCTGCCTTCTTTAACATTATTACAACTTACTGATACCCAAACAACTCTCAGCTCTCCTTATCATATTGATTTGACAGTTTAAAAAAGTGAGGAAAAGGGCAGGAATTTATGTTTTTAAATTCGAGGTTTTGTTAATTCATAATAATAATGTTAAATTAGTAACAGATATTATGAAATCGTTATGTTAAAAGAGTGTTGTGATAGTAATATCCCGTGTCGGTGGCATGTCGGCGTGGCCGGTGTTGCGTGTCGGCTGTTGGCCGCTTTCTCAGGGCAGGCCCCGTTGCTGCGGTCGTCGTATACTCTGTTTTTGTTCCTATCTTTTGTCTCGGTCGCAAGCAATTACCAGTAAATAGTACTTGGCTTGGATATGATTTGAAAAAGTTTGTTACGACAATTATGTTCTTTTTTTGTAGAAACTAACATTAATGTTTTTCGGTGTAACGTAGCCAAATCATTTTATCTGGAGTTTTTAAGTAACTACTAACCTTGGAATCTGATACGAGCTTCAAAAGTTAGAGAACTATAATAATAACAATTCAGCCGTGAAATTGTACAGCATTCATAGTTCATCTTGAGCAAGACCTTGGCAATGAAATGTAACGTAAGTAGAAAGAAATTGGATCATCGGTCTCAAAATTTAGCTTACTCATGCATCGTGAAAAGCTTTTGATGGGTTCAACGGCCATAAATCGCCTTCTGATTCCATACTGTATAGGAAGTAAAGCTTTATTTATAGAATGGGTCGCTCGCGCACGCCGCCCGCCGCCGCTGTCGCCGACTATGATCGGCGCGGGCGCGGGCTGCGCCTCCTCGCGCTCGCGAACTGCTCTTGTGCCCAGTGCCCCCCGAGACTCCGTCACGGTCGGCGTGTGTTACGATTTGGTAATCACTCACGCTCTAAACGATCGCTGTATCGTCGCGATCCGCGTTTACAATTCTTTCAATAGTGCTAGTGATAATAACGTCGATATAAGAATTTTGCCCAATGGTAGTAGTACTGTGCCCACCTGAGCGATAAACTATCAGATGTCTCGTGCTAACCTTAAGTCGAATTGAATTTTTTCACACTCACGATACACTGAGATAATTTCGGAGTTGCACAGGATTTGGTTATTTTCTTGTGAGAATCGAGTGCCGCAAATTTTTGTGTTAGAAAATGCGTCCCAAAGAAGAAGTAGACCCAAAAATTCAAAGTGGAACTTTTATTCTGTCCGAGAAAATTGATGATACTAAAATGAAAAAAAGTGAGAAGGAGATGAAAAAAGAAATGAAAAGGTTAGAGAAAGAGAAACAGGAGAGGGAAAAGCGGGAGAAAAAGGCTCGTGAAAAGGAAAAAGAACGCGAGAAACACTCCAAGAAAGGTTTGAATCGTTACCTATTTATTGCATTTCAGTCAGAATACAATCACTTGTTAACATCATGATGTCATACCATATACTCGGTAGAATTTTACAACTTGAGTGCTATGGGTTTCGGTTGGGCAATATTATTTATTTTAGTATTGAAGAACGTTTGCGAGAACGATGTAGGTATCTCTATGTAATGAACGACCTTCGTCGTGTCTGCGTCACTTATCACCTTTTGATCACTTAAAGATTATACCAATATCTTAACAAAATTTATCGTGTTGATTGTCGAATTCCTTGTATTAATATGGAGGTATTTCTTAATCACAAAATAAAATTGCATTATGAACTATAAAATAAATAAAGTTTAGGGGCTCAAATGAAGGTTCCAATTGGTTTTGAAATTTGTGGAAAATGATTAACATACTCTCATTCATTTTTATTCATTCTCATTTTTATATGCTTGACGTGTCTGTGTGTGTCTGTTTGTCTTTGGCATCATAGCTACCGAACGGATGAAGCGATTTCAATTTAATTGTTTTTGTTTTAAAGGTGACTTTTGTGCAAGTGTTCTTAGACATGTTTGATGAAAATCGGTTTAAAAGTTGGGGGGTGAAAGTAAGAAGAATAATCGGATGTCTGCAAATATACTCGAGTGGAGTCTCAAATGAAAGCGTAATGATAGAGAATATTGATGATTTAATCGAAAGTGTTCTTAGCTTCGGTTGATGAGAATATTGTTATATTAAAGAGTCGTAGACTAATATGAATATAAACATTAACTAATAGTTATAGAAACAATAACTATTAATAAGTAAAATCCAAAAAGCTTGACCTTAAATGAAGTCTTTGCCTTAAATATGTATAAATTTGAAAATTTTGGACCAGAATCTACATTATTATAACCTATAAAAATGAAAATATTTTTAAAAACCCCTTTGAATTATTAATACATATTTAGGTACTACATAGATCACCAAGAAATCATTATAATCAACATAAATATGTTTTATAATCATGCTATTTTCAAAAAGGTGTTGTAGTCATAATGAAACACGTCATAAACTGCTTACAAAGTACGTACGTAATTTTGATATGCTTATTAATTCCTGATGACAGTTTTTGTCTAGGCATAGGATACAGCCAAAGACATTTTGGAGATGTCTTTTATTATTTCATGTGAACCCAACGGCAATATCGACAGTCCGTCTTTTTTATGTTGCTGGATATGTTACTATATTCTTAAAATACTTTCTCACATCATATACCTCTCGGGAAGGGAGGGGTTCTTGGCACTCGTATCGTATGCGTGTGCACATTTCACGGAATTTGTTCCATATAACTTTTAAGAAATAACGTTTTATTAAATGGACTTCTTTGTACGATATCAATGATCAGGGAATAACACCATGATAAGGTCTGACTATCCGTATTCTTAGTCGAACCGGTTTTGTCATTGACGTTGAACTGGTTATAATATTTAACAATGTAATTATTATTTAACGTTTCCAAGAAACAAGTGGTTGGTTATGTTCGCCTCTTATTAATCATGTGCATAATTAAATCGTATATTGAATTGCAAAAGAGAATTGCAAAAGGATTGCGTATATTACCTAGTTATCAATGAAACGGCTTGAGTTTGAATAAATTTCTCATTCATTGCACTCTACTTACAGTTTCAGTTTCTCCGTTCTATTATTAAAATGCAACGTTTCTCTTTCAATCAATCGTGTACGTTTCTGGCCGTTTATAAATTCTGCTATTTAATACAAACATTGAGTCGCGCGTGACCGCTCCGCACAGGAATTGTTCGGGTTGTCCATTTTGAGCGAGATTTATTAGCTCCTTGTTTTACGTACTCTGGTTCCCTGTAACGGTTTCCTTGAATTTATATGAGAAAGTATGTTTCACTGTAGTCGCGGCTGCGATTTTCAATAACCTACATTGAGGATTAAGAAATTCATTCTTTGTAATTTATGTGACAGCTCGGTCATGACTGGAATATAGTCTGTTTTCAGTTTGTTTTTCAGGTTAAGATATGATACTATGAAAAATGGCACTCTGGTGTAAGATAATAATCCTTACCTATACGCATTTGTTATTTTATTAAGACAGGTAAAAAAATGGGCTATCATTATAGAAAAATGTGACTGTAAATTTTTTCATAAATACCTCCAACGGTTTCATGAAAATCGTAAGTAAATCGAGAGAACATATCCAAAACTGTTTATCCAATTATTGCGTATTGCATAAATACGGCAATACGCTGTGTGATTCTTCAATACGCAGCGTGGTTCTTGAATACACAGCGTGGTTCTCCGATACCCATTGTGTTTCTTCAATACGTAGCGTGTTTATTCAAGTAGTAGCGTGTTTCTTCGATACGCAGCGTATTTTTTCGACAGGTATGAAGTCCGTTTTATTAAAAAAAATGGGGTTATTCATGAAATTTCCATTGAAGTTAATAATAATATGTCTCTAATAACTCTTATTTTCATCTCGTTTAAAGTCTACTTTATTTCTTTCATACATTCTCTCATGAAGTGTTTTGGATATAGAAAAGGATACTTATATTCTCCTAGTATTTGCTAGTGTGTAATAATATATTAAAATCATGCAGCTGTTATTGATGTCGAAATAAAGTTTAAAGATTTTGTGTCTGAAATTTGATTCCGCTTGATCTTGATGAAGTTCGACTAGTGACACAGTATGACTGATCAACTTAAAGGCTTGTACTTGAAACCATATCCTATAATATAACCCAACAAACCAGCACAATAAATTTCTCTCTAATCTATGATCCGTTTTTACATCAAGGAAGTTACCCGCAGGGTTGCATCATTAGCTGACATCGGAGCTTATTTTGCAAAACAAACACTTACTCTCGTGAATTAATGTTTTCTTATTTTTGCTCAGCTGCTTTCGTATTGGGAATAGTTTAAAAGGTTTTGTTTAATGTAGGTATTTATTTTTGATTTTTGCTAGTAGTCAATCGAGTACCTATATGGATTCTGTACCTATTGACATATCATGATGTTTATAGTTTAGTTAAAATGTTGTGTCTATCTGTACTATTCGTTCATGTCTGAAAGATATCACTGGATGTTATGCTCACGGTGGGAAGATCCGTTCTCGGTAGAGCGCATACGCTATTGTGTTGGTCGACGTTGATATTGACATTCGTCTCGTCACAATTCGTAATGACATTGGTTTCGAACTTTCATTGTGTTGCGATTCTTGTGATTTATTTATTGGTATGTGCATATTGGTGTTTGAAGCATGACGAACTTTTAGATGTTACGAGGGTCAAACTGAAAGTTCTTAGAAAATCAAAAACTGATTACATTAGCCAGTTATTAGTTTTATTATATCTTTTCAAAATATTGTCCATTCACGTCAATACACCGCTGCATGCGATGGAACCACTGGGAAAAGCACTTTGCCCACTCGTCCTTAGGGGTCTCTTCAATGGCATCGCGATACGCAGCCACCGCTTCTTCAGCATTCATAAACCGCTTTCCTTTAAGTTTTTCTTTAATTTTTGGAAATAAATAAAAATCACAAGACGCGAGGTCGGGGCTATACGGCGGGTGACCCAGTAATTCAACGTTTGATGTCGCCAAATAGTCGATCGTTCGCTTGGCGGTGTGCGACGAGGCGTTGTCGTGGTGAAGGAGGATCCTACTGCGAGGTCGTTTCTCTCGAACTTCTTCCAAGACAAGTGGCAAACAATTGGTAGTGTACCATTCTGCAGAAACTGTTTTTTGATCCTCTAACACAATTGTTGCAAAATGACCTATCCTTCCAAAGAACGAGGCCACCATTTTTTTTCCCGCACTTCGATCTCTCTTCACTTTAGTTGGCAACTCCTCGAAAGGAAACACCCACTGAGCAGATTGTCTTTTGGTTTTAGGATCATAACAGTAAATCCAGCTTTCGTCACCTGTTAGTATGTCGAACACAGCATTTGAGTCACCTCCGTTAAATCTTTCAATCATTTTACGACACCAATCCACACGATGGAGTTTTTGAGCCTCAGTCAAATTATGAGGTATCCACCGGGCGCAAAGCTTCCTGACCGCTAAATGTTCGTGGAGGATTTTGTGCACTTGACTCATACCGATGCCTAAACTTGTCCGAATCTGTTGATAGGTCACTCTTTTGTCAGTCTCTATCATACGCCGCACAACACAGATGTTATCTTCAGTCGTCACCGTAGAAGGCCGTCCCTCACGTAAATCATCAGTAGGATTAGTGCGACCACGTTTAAACTCATTAAACCAGTTGTAAACAGTCGCACGAGATGGGGCTTCATCGTGAAAGGCCAATCGTAGTCTATCATAACTTTCTTGTTGACTTAAATGACATCGAAAGTCATAAAAAATCATTGCACGAAAATTTTCTCGTGTTAAATTCATGATGACGTGACACAGACAATTTTCAATTTGCCGCCAAATCGTAAAACAAATGACAAATGAATGAAATATATACTCAGTAATATTGGCAAAGAGTTATATTTTCAAATTTTAGAATTATTTTTTTATTATATTGTTTATAAGTGGCCAGTTCTAAGAACTTTCAGTTTGACCCTCGTATGATAAGATCGATCATGGCACTAATTATTCGGGATTGAAAATATCAAAATCATGAACGTTTTTTAATAAATTTTCATTAATAATAAAAAATCTTACGTTTTATGAAAAACAATATTAGAATCAAAATTAAAGGACATAAAAAAAGAAATTAGTTGATTTAGTTTAATGTTATGGCCCATACTAAGCGACCTATGACTCATTAATAGCATTTTTTTTTTAATTTTCTAATAGTTTTCACAATTAATGTCGAAAAAAACTAAAGATTTACCGAAATAAATGTAATCACCTTTTTTAAAGTACTTTATTGGACCTTTAAAAAGGACTATAATAAAAGTTGCTAGCATTAAAAATGGAGTTAATATACAAATAACAAAAAGCAAACACATTTGTGCCATCAAAAATTAACCTCATTTATATCCCAGCTATACGTCTCAGAAAAAAAATTGCTTCAAAGGAAATTTTCTTTTTAAGGTTTAAAAAAAAACATGTTCCTTTCAAAATAACACAAAAGGTGATGCATTTACAAAAAATGCTGTTTGTATAAAAAATGTATTTTATTTTTTGCTGAACACTTTGATTATCTTTTAATTTACATGGCTCATTAATTGAAGACATAATTATGGTCCTATTGTATATTTAATTTGCATGTAAAGGGTATAATTTTTAGCCCTTCAACCTCTTAAACTCTCTGAACGTGAGGGTCTAAAAATGTTATGATTTAAATGACATTATAGCTTATTAAATTCCCTACAAATCTATATTTGAATGAATGAAATCGCTTGAAAAGGGACCGAGTGATCGTTAAAAAACAATTTTTTTTTGAGAAAAATATGTTGGAAATTTACGGAGCGCCCAAATTTTGTAAAAATTTATTCATTCGTATACACTTTGTCGTATTCGTAAGCGTTTCTTTGCACAATAACTGAATGTGTCAGACCACATATGTACAATATAGACAATAAAATATAATATGTAAGGAAAGTAATTTCCCGAAGGAAAAAAGGAACCTCACCTGCTAACGGTTCATTTTCTATGTGTATCACCATAATTTAACACTTTAAACGAATAATGATGGTTGCGTTATTATTAAAAAAAAAATGGAGTTGAATAATTAAAAAAGTTTTTATCAGATTGTGTATACTTTGAGAATAAGAAATCAAGAAACAAGAAATCAAAAGTTTCATGTTTATATATTTTTTCCAAATAATTTCCTTATGCGGGATAGTGTAAATATAGTGATATATCAAAATACTAGCTTTTACTGGTTCAATATGTTAATTACAATTTGTTAAGTTAAGGGGTAGTTTTCATCGCTTCAAACAACTTGCGACTAAGTCAGGCTTGAAGTGGTAAAGCGAGCTTAATTCCAAAATTTCAGACAAATCCATGCAGTTTTACAGACATCGGAGGTAAGGCACTATTTTTACGTTCAACGACTGGACTATTTAATATGTTATCGAAATTCATCCAATGAAATAACTGTTCAAATATTTGATCTTGCAGATATGAACCGATGTACTTACTAATTTATGCGCTCTCGTTATTATTAAATTACTAATATTGAGTGCATAATACGAGTATCTAAAGTTTGTGGTATTAGAAAGTTCATAATTTAATGGGAAAATAATATATCGTATTATGTAGTTGGAGCGCCTCCAACTCTTGTAACAATGTTTGTCTATGTTTATTGTTGACAGCTAACTTTGAAATTATCAGATAAATTTGATCTGGTAATCATGTTTTTTTTTATATTTTCGGACATTTGTCTTAGACTTTTGTGTATTTTACAATATTGCCCGTTAGACATTGAATTTATTTTCCGCCGGTTTTTTGTTTTCTTTCATGTAGTTGCCAATTCTTTTCTAAGACGTTATATATGAACTACGTTTGCTTATTCAAATGACGATGAATAGATTGATACTCTAATTTGATAACGTATTCGTGTGGAAGCTCGTGATGACTTCGCTTTTACAAGCACTTTTAAAATCGAAAGCTATGCTATCGGTTCGTAAATCTATGTCGGGAGACTTTGTCCTGATACGTGCCGACAATAAAATTGGGGCTGCTTTTTTCTCCCTGTTGAAATAAAAATAGGATTTCCGTTAAATAAATTTCATACAGACAAGCCCTATTGAAAAATGATTTTATTAGACTATGAAGTCACTTTCCCTTTTAATATTTTCAAACAAAATAGATCGTTCAATTATAGTAAATTGATTAATATTCCGTCATAAAAAAATAATTTTGATAAAAATTTAAACCAGTGTTAAATTCCTTGAGTATGTTATTATCTCTCGATCTTCCTCAGATTTACCGCTCTATGCACATATTTTACACAGTATTTTTTACCGTTTCATAAAGCAAAAATGTCGGGGATTCGGGGAACAAATATAAGGCATAGGTGTACCCAGTACAGTGGAAGCCAATAAATTTATTTTATACAATTAGCTACAACCTAATTACCGGCCGGCGGGGCGGCGGCGGCTTTGTCCCCGTGTTGCCGGTCGCTGCACGCCGGATGTTTTCCCGCTCCACGTGCCCTCACTAAAATAGATTGTTGATACGCATTTATTTTTAACGCCGCCTCATCATTAGGAATTTCCTCTTTTAAATCTCTATCTAAATATAGAAATAAATCGAAATTTGCTTCATGAGGTTTGATATTGTTATCTTACAATTCATCGTTCTCATCACAGTTTTTAAGCACCATTGTTATACATATAACACATAAATGATAAGAGATTATGTGTCTTTTTATAAAAAGTTTATATGATATCACCTCACCTTTATTTAGATTACGTAATGTCATGTGATATTGATTCATGTTCAATTAGCAATCGACGCGGGAACAATGCTGTGTTAATTGTTATCATATGTCTTGAAATTGCTTCATTTCCATTTCAATCATCAATAAATTTATCATTGCTATCTGTTTATATTAATTATCTCATTAAATGTGTTGTGTTACTATAATAATTCACTTTAATATGTTTTATTATTTTAAATATTTGTTTTGTATTAGTAACTATATTTGTATTCCTTAGAAATGTAGGCTTATACCATGAGCTGTTTGTGAATAAGTTTTTTTAATATTACCTACGTTTATAGCACAATTTTGCCTTCTCATTACAACACTATGCCTAGAATAAACTCTTTAATATATGCCAGCTGGCCACGAATTGAAAGCATTTAATGATTAATTTTATCCATTCCTACTAAATGTAGTTTTTTACAGAACACTTAATCTCACTTCCATTACTTTTGTCTTATCGCAATTGAAGGAACATTTAACGTCTGTTACGTGAGAGTTAGAATTCTAATAGTAATAGAAATAGAAAGTCTAATAGTATGTCAATCTTATTATTTAGAGTATTTAAATAGTAAGATTGACATACAATAAATATTGACTAACATGTGATTGACATTTTTATTTTTTTGTTTGACAGTATACGAATAATAATATAATTTAAATAATCAATTGTTAATTTAATTAATTGTTTGATAATGATACTTTTATGATGTGATTTTATTTTCAATATATTTGCATGCTATTGTTGCTGGCTAAATGGGCTGGACTAATTTATATTGTATTTCCACCTACGATGTACCTCATTTAAAGGCAAATAAATATTATTATTATTATCTGACATATGATCGGCTAGGTACTTGAATTTATTATCTGATTTTTACTATTGACATTTAATAAAACAATTGATGGTGCCAATCGTAAAGATTGGTGCCAATTCTACTTCTATTCATTTAGCAATAGTGAGATCGATAAGAATTAATTAGTTTCTGTGAGTTTAATTTACTAAGGCACATAGAGTTACTTGAAGTTTTTAATACTTCTTGGATAAATTAAGTCTATGCTACCGTCTTTATGAATAAGTATACCATTGTATTGGGTTGGCACAAAAGTAATGAGACACACTAGAAAAATCTATAACATTTCCTTTTTAAAATCAGTTTTTTCGATAATATTCTAGAATGTTATAGAACATTTTAGGTACTTCTGGTGTAGGGTATGTAAAGCCGCGCTCGCGATTTGTTTAGTCAGTTTGAAGAAACATGGACGAGCGACAAGTTCGAACACTATACTTATACGAGTACTTGTTAGGCCACAGTGCGCGGGCTGCGGCTGACAATATCAACAATGCATTAGGCGCTGGAAGTACAAGCCATGCGACGGTGTCCCGATGGTTTGACCGTTTTAAATCAGGAGACAGGAGCCTTGAAAGTCAGCCACGCTCAGGGCGACCACCCGCAGTGAATGATGACGATTTGCGCCGCGAACTGCAGTTGAATCCGGATGCTACCACTCGTGAATTAGCGGAAGCACTTAAATGCAGTCACCACGCCGTGGAACACCATCTGCATGGGCTTGGTTATCGAAAAGTTTTGGCTCGGTGGGTACCGCACATCCTTACAGACGCCAGTCGTGCAGTCCGTGTCGCTATCTGTCAGTCACTTTTGCTGCGACCCCGACGTAAAGAGTTTTTGTCAGATCTGGTTACTGGAGATGAATCATGGATTTATTACGAGAACGATACACGTCGTGCTTTTTGGCTGCCTCGAGAAGAAACGCCACCAACTCAACCGAAGCCGAGTCAAAAGAACCGCCGAAAAATTCTGCTTTGCTGTTTCTGGGATGCGCATGGCATACTGTTTTATGAGCTATTACACAATGAAATTATAAACGCTGACAAATATTCAACCCAGCTTACCAAATTATCTGCCGCTATCAAGAAAAAACGACGAAGACGAGTCAATGTAGTTTTACTGCACGATAACGCTCGACCTCACGTCGCATCTGTGGTTCGCCGGCAGTTGGAGAACTTGGGCTGGGAGACGATACCCCACTCACCTTATTCCCCAGACCTCGCCCCATCAGACTATCATTTGTTTAGAGCCCTGAAACAGCATTTGCGGGGTAAACAATTAAGGATTTCTCTGACGTAGAGGCGGAGTTGAACAACTTTTTCGAGGCACAGCCATCAGAGTTCTGGGCAAAAGGCATCCAAACTTTGCCGGATCGTTGGCAAGAAGTCTTAGATACTAATGGTAATTACATCATTGACTAAACTTTTTTTATTGTAATTATAATAAAAAAGTAAAAACTTAAACCAAGTGTCTCATTACTTTTGTGCCAACCCTATTATTTTGTGCGATAACAATGTGCGACATTGAAATGGCACTCGTTCGTTACGAAATTCGAGATATCGTTTCCACGCTCACCTCCGCATTCTTTGGACAATCGATTTGCTGATAATAGCCCTTTTGGATTTAATGATTCGACTCCATTCGTTTAATTTTTTTGATATTATTTATATATTCTTCGTTCATATATTTTCATCGATTACATGCTAGCAAAGATTTGTAATCTCGGTGCAATTTGAACAATGACTTTGTCCTTCTAGCGGCTAACAAGGAAAATGTACTGGTTTTAGAAAATCAAACCGCAGAATTTGTTTGTGTTAGCGTTTTTATGAAGCAAATATTGATTAGCAGTTCTCTTATTATATTCATGTTTAATTAAGCTGAATTCTTTTGTTTACTTTGTAAATATTGTTAGGGGGTCTTGAAGCGATAATATCTCCGTGTGCAGTGATCGCCCCTAGCGTTTACTTGATTTGTGTTTGAGTGTGAGCTTATTCTGAGTTCACAGCCTCTGGGGATAAACCCTTGGAGCACGTGATATGCACGTTTATCGACGGTGAACCCTTTATATGGTTTATTGATGTTGTTGATATTCACACAATGCTCTAATGATTTATCGGGAAGACGGGGTAGTAAAGCTTAATTTTTTACCCAATTCGCGAAGGAGGTTTTCGTATCGGAGCCTATTCGGTTATAGGTAAATCTGAAAAAGTGATAATTGTTCAATAAACTTAAGAAATAGTATTGTTAATAATTGGCTTTTTTGTGCTGATTTTATAAGAGTATCTGTCCGTTTTCTTTGTTGTTCTTGTCGCTCTGTATCTATTATCTTCACAGAAATACTTTCATATGACATTTCAGGCCTTCATTCCACATAATCTAATAACAACTTTACACCTGAGAGAATCGCCCAATCATGAAAAATTTCGCTCATGAGAAAGTGTTTCATTTAATACCTTTATAATTTTGGAGAAGCAAAATTTGGTAAGACATTGTTCAGTTTGCAAATAAATCGCCAGCTCAAACAGACGCTATCCGGCGGCGGCGCGCTGTGGTAAGGCCCCAAGGTCAGGGTTAGCGTGGCGTCATTTCGCCTGATATTATTTATATTTATATACGAATGCATGTATGTGTGTGCGTGTGCGCATTAAACAAAGTCACCTTGACTACTCGAGGGGCTGTTTGTTTTGTGTCGCTGCTGTTTTTTTTTCACTCACAAGTGATTTTAACTTAGCTCTCAAGATTTCGACAACGCTTTACCTGTTTGTGTTTGGTTTTATAAGGCAGATGACATATGAAGGTTAAGCGTAAACAATTTGGGAGAAAATAAAGTATGACCAGATATCCTGACGACAATTGCTCACTTTTTTGGCATTCTTGTTGTCTCCGCTATTTGCTTCTGTACTACACCTATATATTGCTACATTTGTTGGCTTATTTGATTGTTAAATGTGATAAATATATACAAAAAATATTATTGTATAAGTAATAATGTAAATTAGTACACACACATAACGGTATTGTTGGACACTGAGATGTCGAGGTATTGTTTGTTTTGCTGGTTTTTATTTTTATGGGGTTTTCTTATGGTAATGAGACAAACTGGACTCTGAGGCTGCTTATGTGATGCACAGTCACGCGCACTGTTTTTAGTATTTGCTTGCACCAAGTAATGAAAAGAATGTAACAAATACATCTCTTAACCAAATGGTTCTTTTGACATGATGAAAAGGACCTAAATTTACTTACAGTGTTGCCTTTTGTAATAATATTCTTAAGTTGTAGTGATTTCTTACCAAACCAATATGAGGTAAATTTTTTATTATCGACAATTTTTTTTTGTAATTAAAATTGATTCTGATCAAAAAGATTTTATGAGTGAATAATTAAACATCAAATACGACTTCAAAGTATTAGTTACTCATGATCATTCAACTGCGTTTTATTTTTTGCTCTTCGCGGTAACAAACCGGCATAACAATTGCAAAACTCGTTTTTATAAAAAAACTAACAGCACAACTTTATCACTATTTGACACAGTTTGTGTAGAAACTCGTTAGCTCTCTTTTGCTACAGATTGTTTGGGTTTATTAGTATGGTTAGTATGGATCATGATCCACAAAGTTGTATTTTCTGTTTTAATGGAATTCATAGTGGGTCGAGCATAACCTGGACTTATATAAATAACAGCTTAATTTATGTATTACAAAGCTTATGTCAATGCACCCGAACTTTGGCCCCGAACGAAATTCACACAGTATAGCAAATATCGTGTCTCATTGCTCTCAGTTTGGCGCGGGTATTAATCAAATTCTGCGTTGTTTTCCCGTGACCTTGCTAGTAGATTGCTCGAGAGGAAACCCCCCTCGTTTGGCCTCTAACTACAGCTCAGGGTCTAGAGCAATTGTCTCCAATATCCAATGCTTCCCTTTCCTACGCGAGACGGACGACTGCTAATAAACATATCTCAATGACTTAAAAATTAGCGAGCAGATTTTGCAAACTATTTATGCCATTCATTCGTATAAAATTCATTTAAAATCATTTCATCTCTAATTAATCTGTGAAATGCTTAGCAAAATGTTCTAAAATATGTAAAGTTTTTGTTTATTATAGAAAGAAGATTTCGAAAATTAACTAATTTATAAACTAAAACTATACCCAATAGTGACTATGATATAGTCGTTGCGTTGTAACACTTGTATCTGATCTGTTATCTTTACAAATTCCTAGGTGGAATTAGATACCTGCTTCCTGTCTTTCATCAGGACTGTGTTTGTTCAATCCCGAATTGTTTTTTTACGTCAACGTGTTCTAGTTTGTCAATGACACTCGCGTGTCATCGCCATCTATAATTTGTTTTACTAAATGGCTTGTTTGCTTTGCTATCTGATAATTTATGTTATCTGTTGGTTCTGTTATTAGCAACGATAGCCCGAGAGATTACTAATGTCGCTTGGGCACGGTGATTATGTAAAACAGCAATGTCAACATCCTTCTAATGTGGGATTATGAGAACCAAATGATTTCATCTCTTTTTTTGTTCATGGTCAAGTTCGTTTTGTTAACCAGCGTGATTAACTAAAACATTGGTAGTTTCAATAATGGTTAATTAGAATATAATATTGGAGTTGCAAGGCGGTCTTTACCGCATGATAAGTCCATAACGAGCGATCCGGTTGCTTCACTGCCAATTGTCGAAGTTACGTAACTGTCGGCGCGGCCCACACGTTTCTTTCCCTTTTCTCACTAATTGCACAATGAATAGCTCCTTTTTTCCCTGCCGTCAACCCACTGAACGCACTTTGTATGTTTTTGTTTTACTTTTTATACATTTTCAATAAATAAATATATGATAAAATAAATCGTGTCGTAGTGTTGATGATGTAAAACAATAATTCTGCTATACGTATATATTTTTAGTTGGCATTGTTAATTAAATTATACACGGCGATTCAATGTCACTTCGTGGAACAAAGAACAGTGAGACGGTATCAGCCCAAATAATACAAAGAAGAAGGAATTTGTGTCTGATTAGGTAATTTCGTTGGGTTGAATGCGGCTATTGTTTTATCCCCTTATAAACAGTATGCATGTACAGTCTGCCCATTATTTATATTCTAATCTATTTGTTAGCGATGCTATATTATCATTACTTGGACGATACACACCTTTGATCATCCATCCATATTCTGGGAGCGATCGGGCAAATGCGTCGTCCCTCACGCATGGTGCAAGTAATTTAAAAGCCAATCGTGTTTCTTAACATTTTAAAACTTGGTATCGAATTAATATTTAAGACTAGTCTCGGTAATATTGATAACACAATGTTTATAACTGGACTCTCTACAGAATTTAAAGAGGATAAATTCAATTAAACAAAAAAAAACAAAGATTCTAAGAGATGTGTGAGGTGTATAGGGAGTGTAAAGAGTATGTTAGCGGTGAAGTTGGTCCGGTGAAGTGGGCGTAGGTCGGAGGCGAAGTTCTGTTGGTGGCGTTGAAGTGACAAAAGTAGTGGCCCGACGTCAGCTCAAGAGGACGACGATGTCCTCCAGCAGTCTTGAGTGGCTTCGGTTATTTGGTGGTTGCAGGTGGAGTAGAACTGATGGTGGTAACGGTAGAGTAATTAAGTTGTTGAGTTTATGATTAAAGCCAGAAAGTTGTCGTACGACTTTGAGACCGTAACTTTTTTTTTGACCGTAACCAATAAATAGCACAGGGCCAGCTCAAAAACTAAGCTTAAGCAAATTAAAGTGGCCAGTGTATACGGGGAAGACTTATATACCCGAAGACGAGTTCAAATTTGGAAGCGAACGATTTAAATTAAGAACCCTAATAATTCAAAAGCTATATATGTTGAATACCAAGAATGACAAAGTGTGAGTCAATTTTCATAAACATTATTAGATGTAACCATGACAACGAGAAAAGCTTTTATGTCAATAATGTCAAAATAATTAAAATTCGCGATAAATTGCGTAATATTAGCTGAATAATCATGTAGGTAAAAAGTGTAATACCTATTAGTGTAAATAATCTAAAAAATAGGATGAAAGTTCGTAAAGGTTTCAATAAATTTATATTACAGGATTTTAGATTATAAATGGAATTAAAACCAAAGTTCATCGATATGAATATGAATGAATATGAATAAGTAATACATAGTTACCTTACGTTTGTAGTGATACAAACTATGTATTGCTCGCTATTGACTGACAGGAACAGGAAATTTAAAGGATATAGAGAAAGCGATGGACGCCAAAAATTGTTATCAAATAATGTGAGGGTCTAGTTTCGAATATGAGCACTGCCGCCGGTGTGGGAGCGAACAATGAAGAATGATTGCAATAACGGACGGTATGTGGTAATAATTCGGCCGATGTGCGCGTGCGTCATCGGGGTCAAGCGGCCATATTATGTAACCACACCGGCTATACCAGTCCGACGTGAGTGCTGGATGGTCACGTGTCCTTTTGGTACAACTGAGGAATTTTGACGATGAAGGTTGCCTACATGATAGACTTAGTATATGTGCTTAAATTGACAAAGATATGGAGATCCCATTTCCTTTTTTTTGACGCAAAGACTTGTTAAACTAAATGTTTTCTAACATTGTTTATGGTTTTATGGTACCTTAGATGTATATTCGTCATTTATACATATAAACAGCAGGGCCTAACCTAATAGCTAGAAGCAAATTGCGGCGAGCTTATTTATTTGGGAAACAAATTACTTATTCTTCTCCTTTTCTGTATTGTTTCTATCTTCAATTACGTATACCGAGTGTATACATTTGGGTAAGTGAAACGACGGTGGACACCCACGTCTTTCCCAAGTTTACGCTTGATTTCCGTAATTTATTTGACCCGGCTTTCTGAGCTGATATAAGCAAAGGCATTATTCAACTGCTACGCTAGGTATCTAGAAAGTCGTTATTTGGATTTTCTAATTCTGTCTAGTTCGTAAGGGTCCATCGGAAATTAATTTCTAAGTAAGATTGATTTAAGTACAAAATGCTTTTTGTAAAGAAGCGTTTATCTAAACAAATGTACCGTTAAATGGCAAGAAGTTATTTTTTTGTTTCCCAAATAGAAATACAGTAATGAAATTCATGTTAAATGTTACTTTCCAAGGTTAGAGATCACGAGGTGTCTGGTGTTAACAAAGCTACTGCCGCATGCCGTTCTAGAAGAATAGCATTCCTTTATTTCGAATTAGGCGTACCATCGAAACAAAAGCTGCACCTACACGAGGGAGAGACATAAGACCTCGCTGATTTGTCATTCTTTGTAGTACATGATTTTATAAACCGATAGCCGGATGAAGATTCTTTTGCTTTCACAACTTCTTGTAGATTGTCTAGAAGACGTATTTAGATTAGGAGAATCTATGTAAGAGATAAAATAAATATTACCGTCTATTCAAGTACACAAATCAAAATATATTGCCAATTAAAAACTGTTAATGAGTAGGGCATTGTATAAAGTAGTAGGGGTTATTATTTTTTATGATTTAAGAAGAAAGTTTTCTTAGCTGTATAATTTAAACAATCTTCTGCAATTAAAATATATGAATGTATTAACATTCGACTGTTTTATAATAAAACAAAGTAATAAATAAATTTTGATGAATTTGAACGGATCAATCGAAAGTTTTACGATAGTTAAAACCGATTGATGTAACAGAATAAAAATTAAACTTATGAATGTTTTGTTCAATGCGTGTCACATAAAATCATCATGTGAAATTTACCTATTCAAAATTTGAATCTAAAGGTTTTTTAAAAATGTTCGGCGATCAATTAAGACGAAATACACATAAATAATATATAAGCTCATAAACTAAAACCGGGTAATAAAATTAATTACAGTAGTGCAAATGCTGAAATATACATAATATAAGTTTAAGACAACATATACATAAATAATATATAAGTAAAATGTTGTGAATGTAACGACAATTATTAAAATTGCAAAAGCAAAACAGGCGTGTCTATGCTTTTTGTGAGATGGGCATGTGCTCCGTGGTTAGTGATTCATCTTATTGTCTGCTTTTTATTTGCCTCCATGAATATAATTATGTAATATCAACAGTAATAAGCATTTTTTATAAAGATAACTAGTAGACTTTTTGGGCTTGCGAAACTGATTATCTACAATCTATTTACATTGACGCTGTAGGTATATTGAACGAATCAAATATAACAATATCTGTTACGTTTAGCTTCTCATTCTTTCGTTACGGTAAGATAATATTGCACTAATTTACTATTATTTGTGATAGATATTATTTTTATTGGTATTTTTTCCTGCGTATTCACAAAAAGTGTATTGAATGTTTCTGTGCGTGCTGTTCAATATCATGTATTAATATTTCACACGCATTGCCCGCGGTGCGGATATACTGCGCACATCCGCTAAGCGCATGTTTAGTAGTTAAAACGACAGCAGGCACAGCAATAAGGTGCCATGTGGGTGCCATAGTAATGGTAAACTTCCAGTGCAACGTTCGTTAAATCAATTTCTGAACACGCAGAAGCCAAGTCTTTATTAAGATTTGGCATTTTTTTTTCAATGCATGCATTGTAACATGAAAAAAAAACCGATAATCTAACACCTATCTTCATTATTTATTTTCTATTTTTTTGTGTATTTTCTTGATTTTAAAGTATGACAGACCTCAGTTACAGCGTTCAAAATCTAGATATTCTGGTATTTAGTTATCAATTTTAAACAAGTTTTTGTTATCATAGAAATCCTTAAAAGAAGTTTTTTCGGTTCAGTTCGTATTATTTATTTATTTGCAACATACTACTATCATTACAGGTTTCCCTTATGCGATAGAGTAGACATAAATTATCACTTATCACATAAGACATATAATACTGCCGTTACGAATTTGTTAAATGAACAACAAAATAAATCTATAGACTTTGCAGCCTCGTTTAGACAACGTAACTTTAGTTGTATAAGTGCCTCTCTTAATATGTTTGTGCGTGTACATGGTAATTCGAACAGAGGTGAGGTGGCTGTCGACGCCGCCACACATATCGGTTTGGAAAGCAGACTACTGACTCTAACACTGTATGGTTGAAAATTCGACCACGCAATATTTTAAACAAGTCCATAGTCAAACTCAACTGCCTTCTAACTTTTAACTTATTATATCCAACCATGCCAAGCACAAATAACGTTGGATACATCAAGGAGTTAAACGGGTACACCCCATAAAGCTTGAGATATATAAATCTCATGAATTTGTTCTGTATACGTTCTAGAATTAATTTGTACTTTTTTCATATGGAGTCCAAACGGACGCATTGCATTCTACATGACTTCTTTCTAGTGCTTCATGCAACACCCTTACTGCATTTAAATTTGTAAACCCATGCGATTGGCGCAGCACAAATCTCAAATTACGATAAGCTTTTTTGAAAATTTTTATTACATGATCTATGAAAGTTAGGTAGCCGTAAAGTAAACTCTAAGATTTCTCACTGCAGTTACACGTTATAGCGCTGCTCCTTCTATTTGATACCGAAATTGGCGAGGTTTATGCGATAGGGTGTATGAAACTCTATTAATCATTTTGAGTTGTTAAAATATAATTTGTTTCTATGACTCCATTGTATTACCCTATTAATATATGCTTGTAATTTGTTGCAATCCAAAATATCGACCATATCCGCACCAATTCCAATCGTCAGCAAAAAGAAGGCAAGTCGCATGACTCCTATTATCTCATAATTAGTTACTGGTGGCTACGTTGTTTCTTTATTTCTTTTTAGTTTACCAATCTAATTAGTCTAGATTGCATTATTATTTTGCTTCTGTTTTCACAGTTTGTTGAACTTGATAAAAATATAAAGTCTGTTTTCTTATTTATAAGGTTTTATTTTGTTGACAATGCAGCTTTGAAGGTAATTTCTAAGAAGTGGTACATGCCATTGTTATTAAATATCGTTCAGTGACCCTCTTGGTCGTATTGCGTGCAGCTTTCCGTCTGTAGTGCGCCTAGCTGGTGATACAGGTCAATGACCTGTTGTATGACGCGTCTCCAGCAGTTTGTCCCGACATCACTTCTAACGGGACAACATTGTCACCAATAAAAAATACATCAAAACCACACGCAATTGAAACCTTCCAAGAGCGCAAAACAGTTTTATCGCTGTTTGAGCTAATGCCATCTACAGTAATCTTATCAACTATCAGTATCGATAGTTCGGTACATTTTGAAACTGCGTCCAGCCGTGCTCATCCGTCTTTCTGTCGTTGCCTCATTAGTCACCGATGTCGCGAGATTGTTCTGCTGCTATCATGGTATTCGCCATCAAAGGGTATTTTAAAACGTTCCAACGGTATTCTGAGGCGATTCATTCATTTTCATTAAAAAGTTACACTTCAATTGAAATATACGCACGAGTTGTAACATTATGGTTGAGCGACGGAAATGCTCGTTTAGCTTCTGTATTCATCAGCGAAAGTGGATGCCGTTAAATATTTGAAATCATTTCAATTGGCTTCGATGTACAGAAACATGCTTTAGTCACGCACTATACGCAATTCGAGTTCCAAATTCTATTTAAGTACTGAATGATTGAAAACTAAAGGCATGAAATAAGTCCATTTTTATAGAGACAGGCAACAGTGTATCGAGTCCCACAATAGAATAGTCATGTCGTGTTTGATTCGAGCGCGGTGATCCGTGTAATGGTCGGCGGGAGTTGACGTTATTAAGTTGTTTGGCAATTATTAATGTAACTAGAGGATTGTTTTGGGAGCGGCATTGCTGTTGGAGTCTGACGCTCGTGTGAATCGCGGGTTGTTATATAAATGTTTACTTGTTTTTATATTTCATCTAAGTAAGCCATGTTATCCAACTGTAATTCAATGTTGACTATTTAAAAGTAACTTCGAGTCATACACGTATTCAATTGTGGTATTTTATCCCGAAGTTTGTGATATTTCAGTAGTTGTTATCTAGTCGTCGAATTCGGATTTGCTATCTTGAACATATAAAATCTTTTTAGTTTTTGCGTGTGACTCCCGAGTGATATAATATACTTCACTGGTCCGATACTAGTTCTGAACCAAACCGGTATCGCTACGTTTGCCTCGAATGTGTTGCGCGGATGGAGGAGTATTAAATAATAACAATCGTGTATGTTACGCATATGTGACGGAAGACTCTCGGTTTCGAGCGCGCTCTGTGTTGGTCGGTGTCGGTGGTAACTGGCGGTGGCCTGTGAGTCATCTATATATGCTCCGGCTGCGAGCCAACACGAACTATCTCACTCGATCCTTTTTATACGTCACGCGAGTAAATTCATGAACTCCTACGTAGTATGTTCCCACATCTTTCATTTTAAACAGCAGCTAATGAAAGCTAATAGAATACATATATATTTTGTTGATTGAAATTTAGAAATCGTGGTTTATGGTTATCTCTTTTCTATAGGATGACTGCTTAGAGTTTCATTCATTCTCCAAGGATGACTGCATTATTGCATCACCTCCGCCGCCTGGTGAGTGAAAGAGCTTGTCTGCGACTCTCAGCAGTACGGACCAGCTTGAATGCTGAATTCGATACTTATCAAATAAAGTAGGGATTATCTAACCGATACCCTTTGGGGGAGTTCGCCACCCATGATTTTGGCTTGCCTGGTGAAATCTTATCAATGAACATGAGTTCGTGTATGTTCAAATCAAGTACACATTGAAAAAATTGCGTATACAACTGTTCTACGCTTAGAGTAGTTTTGCTCAAGAAAATTTCTATATTTAGCAGATTATTTCAATCAATCGGTGTTGTATTAATAGAATGACGATTTCACATGTATTCTATATTGTGAGAATATGATTTACGTGTTGATTCAGCAACAGATGGTCACCAGATATTAAGAGTGTGATGACAAAATGTTCTACGGTTTACAGTTCTCTGAAAGATGTGAGAACCAATTCTCACTAGGTTGTCTCACTTTTGTCTTTTTGGTTTTATTTTTTTTGGTATCTCCTATTTTTCAGTGTTAGGACAGTTCCTAACACTGAAAAATAGGAGATACCTAAAAGATAATGTAATAATAGCAGTCTATTATTACATTATCTTTTATCGTGTTAAATTAAAATAAACAGCATTATTCTACCTGTTTCGTTAGTTGATTCACCAAGTTTTGCTTTCTAGCTCGTTGCTTGAACAGAAGCATAACATTGAGGTTAGATGATCTCATATGATAGTAGTTTTGATTATTATTCGGGCAGTGTGTCTCTGTTGACCGTCGTGCGGTGATGTGATGACGTGATTGCCCTTGGCATTATTAGCGCGGTCCGCTATCAAGTGCTGATGTCACCGGTTGCTCGCAGGCGCACATTCGCACACCGCGCGTGTCGCACGAGCACGTTTCTACATACAATTAACGCGCTTGAGAAAGAAAAAGTACTCTTGTTTTATATAGAACAATAAAAATTATTTCTAAATTAGATAAGCTTAAGCTACCGATGAATCAAGTCAAATTGAAAAAATACCATATTTGCCTACTTTGTTCTATAAAAATCTTTTAAATTACTGGTAATTAAAGTACTGCTTAATCACTATACGAAATAGCGGGATATCCATGTTATGACGTGGTACGCTTCGCGTTCTATATTTTCACATAGGTTGATCATTAAATTCCATTACCGGCTGTCGATACCGAAAATAACCTTCTCTATTTTAATGAAATTATTTTTATCATAATAGGTTGGGGAAGTTTCTTCGCATTTTATATGAAATTTCAAAATATTTTTAATAAAGTTTATTTACATTTGAATAGAGTATATAGGTATCATTTTGTTCGATAACTTTTTGCCATCTTGTATGTAGGGACATGGTTCCATTGCTATAGAAATTTTGGGGCTTCTGATCAATAAACCACGATGAGTGGTTGAATGCATTAACAGTTCGCAGCCAAACTCTTAATTTTTTCTAAGTGGCAAAAGATTGTGTGAGGTCTAGCGTTATCATTATGAAAAACGACACCCCTTCTATTGATTAATTCTGGCTGCTTTCTCTCAACTTCTTGCTTTAATCTTACCAGTTGTTCGAGTAGAATACAGAATTGATGGTCCGGCGTGGCGGTAACAGCTCATAATGAATAATGCCCTTCCAATCCCACTATACACACAGCATCAGAGTTGCGAGTTAATCCAGGTTTCGCTACAGTCGGCAAAGCCTGACCGACCTTTGACCGCGACCTTTTTTGCACGTTCTTGTCGTATATGATCCACTTTTTATCACCAGTTATCAACTTCTTCAAAAATGGTTTGGTTTCATTATGCCCTAATAAAGAATCACAAATGAGTATACGGTTCATTAGGTTTCTTTCGGTGAGCTCGTGAGGTACCCAAATATACAACTTTTTTGTGTATCCAGCTTTTTTCAAAGGCGCCAAAACTATTTTGTGGTTAATCCCCAGTTCTTCTGCTACGTCGTTACACTTTTTCATAAATATAACTGCCCTGTTATTATGCCCGGAGTGACGTACATCTTTGACATCAAAATTTCCGGACTGAAAACATTCATAAACATCAAAAATTTTTACGTTAAAGTGTATTAATTTTATTCATTAGATTCATTCATTTTGACAGTAAGAAAAATAAATGAAAATCACACATTTTACTAATTTGAATTCAGAGATATCATCTTTAAAATTTAAACTTTTTAATGATACTGAAACCAGCAAGATACAAATAGTATATCCAGAAAGATTTTATTACAAGATTATGCATACTATATGCGAAAAGAATTTTTTGCTAATCTAATACGAGTACATGTAATTGTTTATTATTAATAATAGTGAACTGGGAAATGTTTAATTATCAACAATTATTAATTGTTTTTAGTGTTATTAGACGTATATATATACTTTGATATGAATAATATTAATTATTGTATTTTCACTTGGTTAAATGAGCTCATGCGTCTTTTTTATATATTATAGCCAGTGTCACTTCACTGATCTATCTGCACTTCGTACAATATATTCTTTACCAATTTATACTTCTTTTATTAAAATTTTAAAAAATTAAAATTCGAAAATTTGATTCGTTTCATAACTTGCTATAAAGTTTATAAAATAATGTACACATGGCCACACATCACGCTATACACCACCACCGTTAGCAAACCTTTGTTATTAGGGGAATTTTATACAAAGTGCAGTCGTTACAAACTCCACAGTGTATTCTTTTACAGTTTTTTTTTTTGTAACGAGTTTTCATTATGTAACGAGTAGGTAATGTGATACTATTTTTAACTGGATCAAACACAGCTAGAAAGTAAACTTTCAAATTAGATTGTTTCTGATTTAATATTGGTTGGGCTTAGAGTCTGAGCATTGCTAGATATCATTACTTGACCAAACACTTCTAATGTATACTGTGAAGATAACAAGTGAAATTTTAGCTAGACAAAATTCTATACAGACAACCTCCGTACTGGAATCTCGGACAAATACGGACGATACGTGCCGACCACAACTGATATGAATGTCAGTAAAAAGAATAGAAAGAGAATTTATACTATTAAAGAATGTGTATACAGCTAACAAAAAACAGTACGTTATCATGAAACCTCCCCGTGAAATAGACTTCAAAGGTTTCCAATAGACACTTTGTCACCCTAGTGATTAACAAAGACAATACATTTGAATAGTAAACTATTGCAATAATTGTCTCATCAATTTTAACTACAGAAATACATTTTTATATTTTCTTTTTACCTTTTGTAAGTTGGTTTCGAAATCACACTGAATACGCCCCTGAAACAATTTACGTACGGATGCAGTTAGTTACCACTTTATGATTCGAATATCCGAGATTTGGAGATAGACCGGAATGGGAAGTAGATGAGTAGGGCGGGATGTTTGACTATAGTGTATGATGCAACGTGCACCGATCACGATGATAGCGTCGCTCCGTTGGTTGCCGTGAGCAGTTCATGCGCAACCAGTGTAGCATTGTACTCGAATAGTGTATGGGATAACATCTCTGCAACCTTCACAGCTGTGTTGAAACTATGGGATCTGCATCATTCTGATCAATATCACCATCTCTGAAGTTCTGAGTTCCTTTCTTGATTTTCCTTCCTTTGCCATTGTTGAGAACCCTTCTTAACTAACTAATAAACTAAACTAACTCGTAGTTTAGTTAGAGAATGAACTCTAGCTCGATACTTCTGAAAATGTAACAAAATTAACAAAAAAATTACAAGTTACAAACTAGTTAAGGTTATTTTATTTCCGGGGTGTATTGTTTGATTTACTTTTATAATGCAAGTGCTTTTAGCTTTTTGTAAGCAGAGTAATATTTGTGATGTTATTTTGATATTTGCTTTATAGAAATTGATGCCCGAAAATGAATTCCGACAATAACTCGATTTTTCCCTTCCTTTCCCTAACTCTTCTGAAAATCCTTTTAAAACTTAAGTTAATTTACCTACTAAAACATAGTCTACCCTTTCACTTGATATCCATACTAGAAGGGCTTGGTTTTGGAAATGATTAATCAGCGTTTCACAAGTGCTTGTAACATCCTAGACTGAATAAATAATTTTGATTTGATTTGATTTCTCAGCGATGTCGCTAAGCTTATTTTTTTCATTTGATACCCTAATCATTGCGGTCACTTAGGATATGATTTGTCATGCTCAGCAAAATCGTACATGTGTTTACTGTCAGGACATTCAGTCGGGGATGACTTGTTTAAAATTCATTTTTAAAGATTTAATCTGCATTACAAAAGCTTATACCCAAATAAAGCTTGTAAATAGGGCAGTATTTTGTGAAAATACCGTCCTGTTTAAGAGTTTTGCCAAAAAATGCTAAGAGGAAATATATTTACTTTAAATCTCAACCTTATCATATTCTAGTCATGTAGAGCGGCTTGATCTGATCAAAGTAATCTCATGTAATGTTAATGAGCATCCTTCTTGTGTATGACAGGCACGGAGTTAGTCTTCGTGTATCGTCTACTACAGTTTCTTTGTAGAGATCATTTCACTGTTTTTATGTTTAGATATTACACGACTCTTAATACGTTAAACATTACTATTTTGACATGAGTCAATCCGCCATTAGGGCCTAATGACATAGCCAGTTCTTCAATAGAACAGAATCAATTAGTTGTTTTTGTATTATTTATAATTTTTATTTCGTTGCTGTTACAGGTATGTGTATCTGCAGAAACTAGCGGCTGTATGGTAAATATTATAGAGGAATATGAATATTTTGATTTGATTTTCAACATTGCAAAAATGATAGATTTTCATGTAAAATATTGCAGACATATTCTCAAAATAGAATACAGTCTTCAATGTTTTATTTTAATAAAGTAAACGCATGAAATAAACAAATCTCAGAAGAAAATTTTGCTGTATCATGAAAAGGAGTTCTGCTTTGTGCGATCGTTTAGAGACGGGCCGGAGACCACTTCAAAGCAACGATGGGTCAGCACTTTCTACGGGCGCGTGCGTTATCGAAACTTGTCTAGCTGGTGCTCATGCAGTCGTCGTCAGAGGAGAAAAAAAAATGTATAACGAATTGCTTGTATTTCCTATCATAATAGATGCCCGAATGGTCACAAAGCAATCAACTGCAGGAGATGAAAGTTAGCAAACGCGGCAATAGTAATAATCACCCTGTCCGGTCGTCAGTCGCACTGATTGCCGTGTGTTTTTTTTATAAGCATTATAAAGCGTTAGTGGCGCTTCTATTTTCGCGGTTAACGAAATTTGATTGTGTTTTGCGTGTATGATGCGGACAGCCATGATACGCGATATTCGGATTAAATTGACATTGGACACGTATGTAACTAATGCTAAATTGGTTGTATTGTGGTTACCGCGATAGCATGCCATTGTGAAATTAGACAATATTAATTGGTTTTTATTATATTTAATGATTGTAATAGAGTCCGGTATGATGATTGTTTGCAATCTTTTTAGATGTCATTTATTATGATATGACTGATGACAGTGAGAGTTTTTTTTGCTAATGTATATTGCAATTTGAATGCTCTACATGTGCAGGTATATTGACATTTTTTTCTAAAAATTTCTAAGTAATGTTTGATTACAATTATACTTACTTTGCTCTGGCATTTGGGATTCCAAAGAGAACCTCTGATGATACATTTTAAAATAGCAGGAAATGGTACCGTCTTATAACGAAACTGAACCCAGTAGAGGAGTCCAAAATTTTTCGAAACTATATTTTCAAACTACATAAGTATGTGAAATGGAGATTATTATGCAGACAGATTGGTTCCCTTCCCAGTGAAAGGCCTCAATGTGGTCTCTAAATTGCATCCAACACGTGTCGGCATTCAGCTTTCTACTTTTTTGCGAGCGACCAATTTCTGGAGATGATGGATGCAGAACGCCCGTCGAGAGCCAATAGAAAGCGATCGTTGCTGATGTGATAAGCTAATGTGTTTATTACTTTACCGTTGAGAGACGGCTGACTAATGGATGCCCAAACAATCGCCATCGAAAATTTAAATTATGCTTCATGAAAACATTGCGTAATTATGTAATATGGTTAACGCAATTATTTATCACCAAAGGTAAAGCGATATTATTAAGTAGGTACTTTTTATTTAAGATGATAAAGACCAATAGACAAATTAACGAAGTAATAAAACTTAAGTATTATATCAATCGAGAAGCGAAGAAAAACAATGTCAGTGAAAGCATGGCATCTGCAAGGAAGTGCACGGGACATTTAAGGTTATGTGTATTGCAGCACAGGACAACAGTGGTTTCATTTTCAAAAGGAAGCTTACCTCCGTCTTGATAACTTCTGTCATATAGTGCTTTTTTGACGACTTCTAAAAAAGTCCATCTCCAGATCCCGGGTACGATTTCCATTTAGATTAATATAGTAGATTGAAATTTAACCTAATGTCTCAGATCTGGAGGTTGTGGTAACTTGTTGTTTCAGATTGTCTAATATTTATTCATATTTTTAGTTACAAACAAAATATGTGTTTCTCAAACGATGAAAGAACTTTCAAAATAGTAAATATCATAGCATATTTAAATATATGGAATATTGTCATTTTTTATATTATGTTGATTGATCGAAACACTAGGTTTAAGACTGACGATTGATCAGTATTCAGCCATTTAAGGAATGTCACCGTAGCTGAGTTACGGGCGGCGTTGACTCCTGGCTAACGCGACTACACAGATATATCCGCGCTTTCTATGCAGCTTAGGTGAAAGCAGATCTCCGGTTTGCACCCGGCATTATTTAATTATAGAGCGTGCCCAGTAACGTGAGCCAGCCGTACAAATTTATTACACCCGACACTGATTAAAGACCTCATAATAACGGTAAATTATAAAAATATTATATTGGAGGTCTAATATTTTTATAATTCGCTCAACACAAGTTTATTTACCGGTTTTGGTTCAATAGTATCCCCACCTTTTTATTTGTTGCATGGTATACGCTGTTATCCTGTGCTCAGAAATTGTCAAGAAAAGACAACATTTCTTATCCTTAGGTCGCGACCCAAAACCATTCTCAGATGGTATTGAGATGGGTCGTGAGGATTTTTAGAAATCTGACCAAACCGTGGGCTTTTTTTAGTTATTATGTATATTATGTTATCAACACGATTACTCAGGATCCTGGACTTCAAATATATATATTCATATTTTGGTTCGCCAGTTAAAAAGGCTGAGAGCCACTCCTATAGGGTGTGGCTCTCAGATTGCATAGTGATTAGTTTCTTCGCATAGGAACTGCAGCGAACAATGCGGAACTTGATCAGGAAGTGGGAGTACCGCCTGTGCCAGGCGCGGACATTGCGGGGAAATGTGCTATCTGTGGTTATACTATAGACCTGTTGTGATAGAACGTTTATAGGATTGCGTTGCTTGATTATATAATAAGAACAACCTTATTATTTAAAGTTTCATGATAATACTTTGTAAGATTAAGAAATTATTATGATGATTGTTGATCAATACGTTGCGTGGTTTTATGGTAAATCAATTAGCTTTAAAAATCTTCCATTATCTATTTATTATTATAATCATTGGAATAGAGGTGGAGTAATTAGGTCTTATTGAGCAATAGGAACACGAAGCGTGGGTGCGAGGTCGGAGTAATTGTATCATCCTGCCGAGAGAGTACGTAGTACGTGTATTTAATCTGTCCATGTTGACTTGTTTATACCTCAAGTTTGACTGAATTGATAAATAACAATTATTTATTGTGTAAATATTGAATATGTCAAATTAACGTTGAGATTCTCACATAATTATATTGTATTTCATGAATATGTGTCAGATGTTGTTTTCTCTGTTATTTATTATCGTATGCAGCCGACAAAGCGACCAGGGCGCTTTCTTGCCCGTTGTTCACCTTGCATAGATAGACCAACAGACAAAAAGCTTCTATTTATCTTAATCATAGAATCGCGAATAGAAAGCGTCATGATTGACACCACAATTTGTCACAACTGTCTTCAGGGACCTTGATGGATATCGCTATTCCGGCGGTCGAAAGTCGTGTGTGGCAATCGGTAAATACTTGTTAACGCATCACGAAAGCAACAACATCGTAAACTGCAATTGAACATCTCATTTCTAATCTAATTAAGTAAAAATAACTTATATTATAATCCATTAATTTTAGGATTCATTCATTTAGTCCATTACTTAGAGGTATAGTCCATTAATTGACCTTTCCGATCGTCCTAACGCATGGTCGTACCTAACTTTTCTCTCACGTTATTTCGGCGGTATTGCGAGTCGTGATCCTATTTATGTGTCTAGTGAGTTCGACCTTTTACACTGTTAGCTATTACTTTTACACGACAATGCGAGGTGAACACAAATAACAAGTGAAAGCTAGTCAGTACAGATTTCGTTAATATCAAAACAAAAGAGGTAAGTGCGAGATAATTGCCTGCTTGATGGACATATCACGAGTTGCTTCGATGTTAGAATGTCAATATCGGTTGTTACCTTCTGAAATCAAAAACTTGAGGGAGTACATTTCATATATATTAATAATACCTAATGATGAAATCGTACCCTGCTCTGATTCCTCTCGTGCTATGTTCGTGTTGTTGAACTCAACACGTAACTACGTTTAATTAAATAGGTCTATAAAAATATGGATATTTGTTAAGAACTTCAACAAAGTAACATAACTTTATAATCAGTAAAAAGTAACTAATGGTCACCTTTAAAACACTATACATAATTGTTATAGGATATGTTAGAAAAAGAGACCTTGACGCGTACCCTTCAAGAATTGCCTTCAATGTCATTGAATGTTACAGGTGGCAGTTGTTTGAATTATGTATTGTTTCTAGTTTTCCTATCACAGACATTATAATACACAGGTATTTTGCATTTACTCATATTTAACTCTTATTCTATCATGCATTATACATTACATATTCAAATAGATAAGTACACACGATTTGTGTATATGTTAATTATTTTTATCGTTCATGCATTGTCTGTTTTTATATTATCTCTTTGTGGGTTTTTTAAATGGAACAGGTCTCTTGTAACCAGTAATTGCTTTTTGGTAAAATTTTTTTCTTACGCAGAATGAGGCACTCATTTTGGTTATTAATTTCTTTCTTCAATCAATAGTTATTTTTATATTTTTAAATACATTACAATATTTTTTTGATATTTGGCCTCACTTTACTTCAACCGATTAATATTATTTATCTAAGATAACATTAAATAGCCACTAGTTGCGAGAAAATGCCGACCCACTCCATCGATCAGTTGTTAATTATGTTAACTATGTATATTGAGTCTATACTCAACCATTCATACGCAGCAACTCACTATTCTGTTGAGTGAGGTGTGATAACTGTGTTTATAACTCGTGTTCGAGGGCCCAGAAAATGAGGAGCAAAATGAGGTGGTTTAAAGAAGGAAAATTGGTACTTACCCCATTTTGTCGCGACGAGTAACTCAAACGAAGTGCCTCACGAGTGAGTGACTCATCACTACTACAGAGCGTATTTTCATGTTCAGTCAATCCACCGTAACAGCCTGAAGAAATATTTTTACAAATATTAAAGATTTCGTTAAAGATGAAAATTTGTTCTAATTATTATTATTATTTATATTTGGCCCATCCTCCTTAACCATCCATAAGGAAGGCCTGAGCCCCTGCAGTGGGGACGTAAAATGGCTGGTGATGATGATGATGATGATTATATTTGATCGATTTTACATACACAGTAGGTACATTGTCCATGCAAAATTGACCAAATATAATAATGGCTTTTATTTTTTTTGTATTTAATAACCATTATTTCCAATTGCTAGTCACGCACTTTAGCAGAATCCAAGATTTGTAAGTGTTACATAATCAGAAAGTACATATATAAGACGGTTTTGGGTCATGGCTCCTTTCGCGCTCCCACGAGATTTGTGTTGTAAACGTGGCCATCCTGTCTCTTGTGGTTTGATGAAGCACGTGCTCAATACATATACCAACCACCCTTTGGAAGAAAATTATCCTTTTCTCAGCTGCCTTATTACATTTTGTGTCACCCATAAGATATAAAGTTCGTTCGTATTTGGTTCAGATTAATTTAGTTTATCTTATTTCTATTCTTTTACTCGTACAATATTCAATATTTTGCATTAAGAGTTTTATTGAAGTCGTAATTTATTTCTTATATCAAATCTCGACGTTCTCATAATGTTATTGATTTAAAGAGTTGAATGACATAAAGGTCTGTGCAATAAATCATTGGTGTTAGGCTTTGATTCAAATTTATCGTAATCGGCGTTCTTTTTCGATTAAAGGTTCACTTTTATGTGGTGCTTGTTACAGAAACGGTGTGGACATAATAATGAGCCAGGTGTCACTAACCGACGCCGTATGTTGTGATGTTTTTGCAGAGGTGACTCACGTATATTATATAGGCAGACGTCTTTTTATTAAACTTGCAACATATATTATATTCAACCTCACGCCGAATAGTTAATGCTCTGCGGGCTTCTTGGTTGAATAAATTAACATTAGGTCAATATATTCGATTAGTCTGCAGTGAAACACCTTTTAATGACGTGACTTTTTTTGCTCTTTATTGCTGCGTAAAATATAATGAAATGACTAGCAAAAGTTCCGGGTCACTTAGAAAATTTCGAATACTGTATTGACTGTATTTTTAATAGTAGTAACAAAAATAATTAAAAAGCGATTAACTGAATTAAAATTAAATAATTATTATATTATTCCAAATGCAGATGTATTTATTTCTTTATTGTTTTCGGTTTAATTCCTGTTAGAATCAGACCGACCGCGTTTTAAAATGAAAAAGACATGAATAGAATTAAGAATGTCGATAACGTGAATTACTTCAAAGACCGTGCCTTGTGGTGCTCAAGGTGGTGGTGGTGGCAATAGGATAATAGTAGTCGAATAATTGTTTAAAGGTACTGTTTTATCTTATAAGAGTTTTTTCTTACCACTACAGTTATCGATTTTTATCGATCGATTATTATAATTCTTGCGTAGCTACGTAAATTTTCGTTGCAGCATCTTCGGATCGAGTAATTATGAAAGAGATGGATAACCATTTAAGTTTACGTATCAAGTAAGATGTATGACATAGATAAATGTATCGATATATCTTTATTTAGGTACATTATGCTTTAATAAATTAGTTTCAAGATACGAATATATTTCACTATACCTTATGATTACTTAAGCATAAGCCATTAATTCTTATACTTAAAAGACTTCCCAAAATTCCGCGAATATAATAGAACCACTATTTAGAGCACAGTTACGGAGCTCACCTTTCATACCTCCATAGATTCAACATCCCCAAATACTAATATATGACTACATTAATGAATATTGTCTAAGAATGCCCAAGATTTAAAGCAAAGGGATATAGTTTCCTTTCTTATCTACTAGAATATCCTAGACCTATATTATATTAAGAGCAATTGACAAAATATGCATCATTTACCCTCGATCCACTTGTTACTTGTGAACCCTAGTGCATGACCACCATCAGCTCCACCAAATGATTTTCCTTCTTTCATACTATTCATCTTTCCTTTTCGTTCCCTGTAAGTGTTCTTCCTCCTTTACTTTGCCTTATACTGTTCTCTATATCTTTCTCTGACCCGTTTTCCTTACCGGCTATTGGTCAACAATCAGCAGCAGTCGGGAGGGAGCATTCGATAGCCACAGATAATTCATTAGGTACTTAAGGTACTAAGATCCAAGATATAAAAAATCAACAATAGTTCCCACCGATAATAAATAAGTTCAATTAAAAAAAAACAAGCCATTACTATTGAAGCAATGTAGTATTGCTACCACAGCAATGGAAACGCGGAAACGGATTCCAGACATAGTCGGGTATTCGGGGCAGGTGTGCGTGCGTTGCTGATTCTGTGGCGGCGCGTGCGGTCGGCGCCGTCTACACATCCAGTAGGTAATCCAATATGGGTTATTCGTGGGCTACGGATACGGACTCAACACCTTTACTGGGAAATATTATCTAATTATGCGTGACTGTCACTAATAAGAGCGTATACTTTTACAAGTCGAATGCTAGTAATTCAGTTACTCCAATATTTTTTTATCACAATTTGACTTCAGTGGACTTTTTAAGATCCTCAAGTCCTAGGAATCCAATCCAATACCATGAAAATGAAAAAGCAAAAAACAAAATTACATATTATTTTATAGTGGTTTTGCGCTTATAACGTATCTACTTAATATTATTATTGTATAAAACTATTGATTTGTTTTCTTTTTAATTTTTATTTGTCTTAACTAGAAAGTGATGCAATAAAGTTGAACCTAGTATTATCAATAAATAATTTTGGGATCGGAAATTCTGTTTTCAAGTATTTTTTTTTGGAATTATATACCGTGGCTGAGGCAACCCTACGAGCGTTTTATCGTTGGCGTCCTGCCAAAGCGAGATAATTTTAACACACATTCCGTCTGCTTCTATATTGCTATAAAGGGGCAACTGCCTTCTGCCCGCCATCGTCGCCGCCGTCGCCCATGGAATTAACGCGGATCGTTTTAAAACCTATAAAACCTATATTTGAATATCGCTGTCATGGCCAATAGATGTTTGAACTTATATTTAAGAAAGTTCAATGCCACACTTTATAACTGATTATAAAATCTAAAGAAACATGAACAGACGTCCTGCCTGTCCAAATACAAATAACATCCTTTTTTATTCACAATCCACCAATTTTGAATGTTTACCATATATTTACAACAGATCCAAAGATAGAGGGAACTTATAGCAAAATATTGAAACCAGACGCTGAAAGCCTAGCGCTGTTTATGTTATGATGTGCATGATCGAATCTGTTTCTACGTCACGTTAATGTTGGTGACCATACTTTGTACCTAAAACCTGTTTTTAGTGTCGCAATTCTTTTGAAGTCCAGATGTTCTCATAACCAGACTGATGTCTAGGACCTTACCTCATTAATAAATGATATGGGTCGTTACTGATTGCAGTATTAGTAAGGACTAGTGAATTGTGTTTCCTAGAATATCGATATATTTTATCAGAATCTGCCAAAATACATGACACAAAATACATTAACTGGGTACATTGATGTGCACAAAAACAACTGCCGTTTAGTCGCATAAACTTTCTTAGAAGGAGGAGAAGGTGAGACATCTCTATCAAAAATAAAATGAATCGGAAATTATATCTCGGTATAGTATATAATTTGAACGTCAACACACTTGTTATAAAAACGCCAACATATTTTGTTTATACAAAAGTTTGTTCACCCTGAATTTTATTTTCAATTTGCTCTTCATTGGAGTGTATTCTAAAGTTGTTGACACGTGAGTGAAATGATTTAGTTATCTCAACATCCTCGTCAACACCGAAAGTGACAAATTAACAACATCTACATTTGCAGTCGTTAATCGTAGCACAGAATAAATAAAACTTTAGTTTATTAGATCAAACTAACTTCTCAGTCTGATTAAAAAAGGAGTTTTCTTATGATTAAGTATTCAAAATCTACAAAACTTAAGCTCGTTTTATTCTTTAGAAGGAAGTGTGAATGGAAGCCTGCGCCCGGAACAACACGCGCATACAGAGCTCATGTAATCAATGTAATACATACCATATGATGAATAGAAACAGAGTGTCTTTGAAACCTCATTAAATCCTAAGATAAAACGTAGGCAGGCACGAGCCAACTGAAACCAGATGGCACTCAACTTACCTATGATAAAATAATGAAAATATTTTTAAGTAGGGTAAACTGTGTTATTGGCATTTATTGTGATTAGGATTTTTAAATGTGGATATTATGAATAGTCGTATTCGAAAATCACGTGTAGTTAATTATAGTATCCTCATCTGGACTTTAAAATATCAAGGGTAATTTTTTATATGCAATTGCTTGGTTTTTATATTCAAATGTATCAAATTGTTTTGGTACTAATATGAGATTACGTCAGTTTTAGTTTGTTCGACGAACTTGAACGAAAAAGGCGGAATATATTGGGGTTTTCGTCTGACCTAATGAAATAGCTATTTTATAATAATAATAGTAGAACAATATTTTTTCAATTTATTAGAAAATAAATCTTTAAATAAAATATATATATTTTTTAGTAAAAGCCATATTCAGTAAACCCAATCTCACACTTTAAGAAAATGATAAATAATACTTAACTCGAAAGTTACTCATTCAAGAAAATGCAATCGAAGTCGGGCGGGCGGAGGTCGAGGCTACAGAAGGTTATTAATTAAATTAAATGATCGAATTATGAAAGTATCATCTATGGGAAGCTACTTAATACGCGTTGGACATAGGCTATAATTTACGTATGCGAAGTCACTGGGAAACAGCTTGTTTTATAGAATTTTGTTTGATTAACATAAAAAATATTCTTTTCGGATTTTTTATGAATTCTAAACACACTATTTGCAGAAATATCGGTCAACATACATAAAAAAAAAATACATCGCCGTTGAACATATAACCTCTTCCTTTTGGATTTTGAAGCCATTAAAATTAAAAAAATGGTACCTACAGTTTTGAATTGTACTGAGATAAGCTAAAGGATCATTAACTCAACCATTTTCTTTAAACTAAAATTAGATGGCGAACATCAAGTATCAGTATCTAAATTTAGATTAATTCTAATAATTTACGCGCCGAAGTGAGCGACAAACATGCAACAGATGTGAACAACATAGGGCGCAGTATGAAGGGGAGTCGCAACAATAGAGTCGATCGACTATAGAGCATTCCGAAAACGGATCATGTCCAAAAACATATGAATCAAATATCAAATAAGAGTTGTATACAGTACCGAATATGCTGTTGATCGATCAACTCATGCATAAGTTTGTGGCCTGGCATGGACATAGAACGATTAGTTACTCTAAAATGACTGAGACTACTCGGATTCCCTTACTCAAATCAAACTATGATTTTATGACCATTTTTACTTCGTTTTTAATCATTAACAGTGACATAACTTTGTATATATTATTTAGACACCTTTGTTAATGCCTCGAAGCGTTAATTGACCAGATTATGCGTAGGAATTTAAATTGCAGGTCATTACCACAATTTTTACTCGGCAAAAACTGTAGCATATTTAAAAATGACATGCTAGTGATTTTAATTGATTGTAATTATGAGAGCATTCAGACTGTTTATTTTAAGAGCGATCAATTCGTGATTGGCAACATCACCGGTGTGTCATGAATTGCTAATCTGGAGCAAAAACATCGTTGACATGGATCTACACCACTATTTTATGAAACGTCCACGAGCATTAAATTGCTAAAGGTGAACGTACCCTTACAATAGTTTCAATACAAATAAAAGCGCTGACTTCATCGGCGGTTATCGATTCCTAAATCGGGTCGTTTATGTGCAGCCGTGTCGTGCTGATGGCGGCGCGTGTCACCGTGACTATCCTGATGGCAACTCATTTATTTGCCTGGGAATATTTCAATTTGTTACCTAACTTAAAAAAAAAAAATTATAGTTCGATCTATCGAATGGCACTATAAAGAACGTGTTTAAGAACCCTAAATATTGTAATAACGTTTCGTGGCATAAGTGAAGTGAGTTTCAAAATGACATAGGAATAGAATATATGAGACACGTATGAATCATCAATCTTGTTTTGTATTTTTACACAAAAATGGAATCGATAGATTTTCTTCGCTAAATGACGTGTATTCGAATGACACATGAGCGAATTCGAATTTGTGTTCGGATTTTTACAGAATTGTTCTGCTGTTCTACTGACTCCTGTCAGTAGAGCAGCAGAACAATTAACGAGTCAGAGATCAGTTAACGAGACCATCGAATGAGCGCTTTGCTAATTACTTTCGCTGCTTGTACTGATACTCTATTATTGTAGTATTACTTGTGAACGTGCATCTATCTTTAACATTTAATTCTATAAATATATATTTTATTACGATCTTATTTATATAACTTTTTTGCTTTGATTGATGAGGAAAATATGCCAACAATACTGCCATACATTTTAAATTTAAAAATATTCATATAATCATTCATTTCGGTTCTCACTCCAATGTGTTTCCGTCATTCCAAAGAGCTCTCTCGCCACTTGGTTCTTCAATTAATTTATTATATTAAACAATGGAATGCTATGTGGGATGTGACCCCGGCCAAGTGGTGATTTGTGAAGAGCTGATTGAATTAATGAATTCGGAGGTCAGTGCAGTGACCTGCCACCTCTGGAATTGCACTAACTAGTAGGACGAGATAATTTACAGTAGTTACTAATGATGATGCATTGTATAATATATTACCTGATTTTACCGTATATACGTTACTTTAGTATCATTTTAGTATTATTTATCAAAAATAAATAAATAGGCAATGCGGTGATCTTACAGCATGATTTTGAAATTCTGTTCAGTTATACGTATTTGTAAGATTCTGATTTGGTTAGGATTCATGTTCAGGCTGATCGAACATTGACATAGATTGTACTGACAGTTTATCATAGTAGACTTACACGTCACGGGGGTTCCGTCGGCCTTAATCCGTAACGATAAGGTGACGCAACAAGTTGTGTAACATCGCTCGAGGGGAAATTATTGGGTCACGGCATTGCGACCGAGGATATGTGTAATTTGTGGTATGCCACACACGATTATACTTTTTAACTTTCCTTACACGTGAAATTCACACTTGTTCAATGCAAAGATTTACTAATGAAACTTAAAAATACATATATATGTGAAGCTAGATTGGTTTAATGGTTAACAAGAGGTTTTTTTCTTTGCAGGCAAGGTGGTGTGCGGCGCTTGCGGTGGCAAATGCAGCGGCGAGGTGCTGCGCGTCACCGACAAGTACTTCCACACCGCCTGCTTCACCTGCCGCACATGCTCCGCCTCGCTCGCCAAAGGAGGCTTCTTCTGTAAAGACGGCCACTACTACTGTCCCCAGGTAAAATACCTATAGATCCATCATATAACTTAAAGATACAGCCGTCACCGCCTTGGCACTTGATGTGCTAATTTTGTGGTTTTCCTGTAGTGTTATGTATTTTAAACAGAATAGAAAAGCTACATTTAATAATGAGTACGTCACCTTTTACCGTCAATCTTTTACATTTGGTATTTAATATATGTATATTTATTATCTTTTCGACGTTTGCGAGTCACTCGGCACAGAACATAGGCATGTTTTAGGGTGCAGTTCATTTTGATCTCTTATTGTTATTGTGTACTTCAATAAGTTGAATAGTTCGTATGTAGGATAAATATATGTTATCATAAAAAAAATTGTTTTGGTACAACATTTGGTTGGACTTCGTAGGCAGGACTGTGATTCATTCATTGACACCACAGACGCATCAATTCTTTTTTTAGCCCGGCGACCAGCACACATTTGTCATTGTTGTTGCTCATAGAAAAAAATAATATAGAGTTATTACTTACTTTTAAATCAGACCTAATATTTGCCTAGATGATACAGTTACAAGTCAACAAAACTATTAAATAGTTTTATTTGTCGTTATTGCTAATATATACGAGGTCTTCATTGTAGTTTCACATATAATTAGAGTGCGTTTGAATTGTATAAAATGTTCGGGATCAGATAAAAGGCGTTCGAAAATTCAATGGAGGAGGAAGTAACAAATCTACCGCTGATTTGCTTCGATGCTTCCAACAAAAAGATAAGTCACTGAAACAAATGCGTATACATAATTATCTTAAAAAAACATTGAAATGGGGCGAACCATAGGCTTGGAGCATTATGATTAATAAATTGGTCTGTAAGACATGTTTTTGTTGTAGTCCTAAATTCCTAATAAGTACATTAAAAGTAAGTTACATAAAAGCAGTTTGATGAGCTCTACTACGCTGTACATGGAATACATATTTATTTTAGGTATCTATATAGATATTTTTTACCCGACTGCAAAGGAATGGTTAAGTTTTACGCGCGTGTCTTGTATGTATGTAATACCTTTTATTTATTACCTCATATCTTCAGAACCGCTAAACCGATTTAGATAAACGAGGTATTGTTAGATTTGTTAGTAACGTTAATAGGTAACGTTAAAAAAGTCAAATATGGCGGGCTGTGCGACGCGATTATATTCAATATTTTTTTGTTCAATTACTACAATATGGCTCATTACAAGGATTCCAAAAAGGAACATCATAATTATCATTAGAGTAATAAAAATAACAATTATAACGTTTAATAATATAGACTTTGTTCTTTCACTTTCTAAACCAACCTGGTCATTTGTCTAACTAAAAAGGCATAAATAAAGTTATATTTAAAATTAAACATAAAACCACCCTGCGTGAAAGCAACTAACTGAAAAGGCTGGAAGAAGATAAAAACGTAACATGCAGTCGGAGGCATGAAACTGTATAAATCTTTCTCTGTGCATGCCTCCGTAATTTAATACTTTTCATTATTAATTCATATGAAGGATAAAACTTTATGTTCACTTCGAAAACCTTTGCATTTGTATTAGGCCTTGAAAAGAGTCATGATCTATTAAATCATGTAATGGCTGAAACTTGATTTGGCGTATGTTAATGTGTTATGTAATACAATTGATCTTTGTCGCACTTGTGATCTGCAGTAGTGGTATTATATTAAAAATACAACGTCGAATGCAGGTAGGATTACACTGCATATATACACTGCGGAACTGCGGGTTGCATTCATAATCGGCTAAAATGAAAATGGTTTATTTTGCTTTGTGTCAGTCGCTATTGGAATACTGTATCACATGTTGGGTGTAGCAAAATCTCACCTTGTCTACCTAGAAAGTAGGATCTTGATTGCCTTACTCTTTTTCATCAAATCAGCTGTACAAGGAGTGTGGTGTACTTTCCGTTAGACATGAAGAATGAAAGGCGCAGAAAGGGGAAAGCATGCCTGATTTCATTCATGAGAGCTGGTCATTCTCTTCGTTTCTACAGCTTTTTGGCACCATTAATTTATAACATTAATATATAACAAATTGAATGATATCCTAAAAATGTATTCTCTAAATTTTCACAAATGTAAGTTGGTAATATCTGTGTGGCTACAAAACTTTGAATACCAGAGGTCAGAAATCTTTTTACAACCTCTTAAATGATCCTTGTTCCTAGTCCATACCTATGCTTATTAGTACATAGTCTTCTTTATTGCTCGTTTCATCTATATGACATCTTCTAGACATTGTATTAGTCATTCATTCGATCTTTAACATAACTTATGCACGCATTTACATATACACACTAGCACGCAGACACACCTACTCATTATACACCGCCATAGACCCGCAAACACAATGTTCATGGATATATACTTTGTAACTTAAAATGTTAAAACTAATGTTGTCACCCATGATTAAAGGGAATTGGTGATCTGTAGTACGAGTAGAATCACTATCAGGCATCAGTCCCTCATATGGTGGGCTTTGTACCTTTGTTTTTTTTTCTTTTTATCTCAAACTGCACTTAACATTTGAAATAAATTATTATTATTATTTAATGTGTGCACTTGTATAGTATAAAGCTACGCACATGAAGTAGAGTAGAAATTAGCAGGAGACAGCTTTAAATAGATTCAACGATTGTCCATAGAACCACAGAATATAGAACAGACGGAACTGTATCCTCACTCATTGAAATCCGTAAATTTTTTTACTGTACCAGTCTTATTAATAACATTTGTTATCTTATTTCGTCATTATGTAATAAAAGCATGACTCATATTTTTTTTTTACACGGTTGCCGATATTTATAACACTGGAGGACAATCATAATGATCCTATTAATAGTTTTACCTTCATTTATTCATTGCATGGCCTTCGGTAACCTATTTTTAATATCAGTAAGTACAAGATATATCTAATTTAGTCGAATTATTAGGTACTTTACTTTAGATGCTTATCACCTATTTTAAGAGAGGCATAGGTACACCAAAAGTCACCTATATGTAATCAATCACTTTGTAACCGAGGACTTTAAGCAGCACTTTTACAATATTAGTAGGCAATTATTATCAAGTTATTAATTAATTCAAAACCGTTTTAGATGCGCAACTCGTCATCATCTATCTCATTGCTAACGAGATTAACAGGGACTGTATTTTGGCTTACCGCTGTTACTTAATAAATTACGTAATCGCCTAATGACATCACCCTTTTAGCCAACCCAAAAGTAGGACATAACATAAACAAAGGGAGTGGCCATCAAACAGGTGTTTCTTTTACATCGGGGTCAGTGAGTCGCGGCCGGCCGGCAACCGGTGGTGGCGGTAAGCGGGGAATTTACTAGACGGGCATGCCCACGGGCAAGCGTCAGACATGCCTGCCAAACCTCGTTTAGTATAGGGCGGGCAAGTCTGGCTAATGTAGGACTGTTGTAGTCATTACACAGACCTATAGTAACGAGGTCTGGCAGTCATTGTCCGCAGACTTGGCCGTTGGCATGCCGAAACTGGAAACACATTTTTTGTTGTCCCTTGTTACGATTACGTACGACAGTAACATACACATGTTTCTGTCGCGATTTAATACTTTCTATGTATACTTAAATAGAAGTCTTTAATTAGAATTAATACAATATACGCAATGTGTCTAATATACCTACTAAAAGTATGAAATAGATATACTTCTGTTGTGACACAATACGGCACAAAAATAAGTTTGAAACTTTCGCATTGCATTGCGAAGTACTCCATGTTTTTTTTGTATTTTATTTGCATCTGCCAATAACTTATTAGACTTTTAGCAAATTTGTTCAGTGTCTTTCTCTGAGGGAGCGTGACTCCAGTGAGCCATCTACTCTTAATTACTAATTATGTCTCCAGAGGATGGAGAGATTATAATATGTCTTTTCTTTTCAGACGTTTCGAGTAAACTTTTATCCACAGTGCTGTAGCGAAGTCATTGGGATGTCTTTCTAAACGGTCTTGGTATCTTTCTTTGTGCTTTTGAATTTCCTCCTTAACAGTGTCTATCATCAGCTCTTTATGTATTTCGATATTGGTGACAAACCAGGGAACACCAATTATTGAGCGCAATATAGGGTTCTGCATTCTTTGTACTTTGTTAATATTTGATGTGGATGAACTACCCCAAAGTTGGATTCCGTATAACCATATCGGCTTAATGACGACTTTGTAGATGAATGAGTGAGTGTAGGTTTTTGAATCTAATTTGAGCTCTTGCCTCTTGATCTTTATATCATGGGCCCAAGTCAAGCGATGGTCCAGATGAAGCCTCAGATGTTTTACGCGGTCATGGTGTGGCATTGTAACATTTTCTAATTTGACAGGTGGGCAATTACCCCTCTTCAGCGTGAATGTAACTTGGACTGACTTGCTTTTATCCGCCATTATTAGAACCATGTTTTTATTTTATGAAGTCCCTTCTGTTATGTCTTTGATGCCACGACTGGATCGGTATTACTACTTAAGATTGCGGTGTCATCGGCAAATGTCGCCGTTAACTTGCGGTAGGTCTGCTGTATATATTATGTACAAAATTGGTCCTAGAACAGATGCGGTACTCCAGCCTTTATATTGTAAAACTTTGATTTTTTTGTCCATATCTTTCACCTGAAATGTTCTCACAGATATTATTTTAACAAGGAGAAGTATTGGTGAGGAAGATTGATTTTTAGCTTGTAGAGAAGACCCTTTTGCAAAACCTTGTCGAATGCTTGTTGTATGTCCAAAAACACCGAGGAGCAGTATTGTTTCTCTTCCAGGCTTTTCCTAGTTCTCTCGCAGACTCTGTGTATCTGTTCTGTAGTTGAATGGTCCTGCCTGAAGCCAAATTCGGGGATTATTTTCTATTTGTTAAGTTTTTGCGCTAAATTATGACGATGAAAATCTTAAAAATACTAATGCAGGTCGGTTGTTTATATGAATAAAATCAACCAATTTTCAAACCCAAATTAAATCATGTTTTATCTTTGTGCAGGATTACCAACGTGCTTTCGGCACGCGGTGTGCTGCATGCAATCAGTACGTAGAAGGCGAAGTGGTCTCCGCGCTCGGCAACACCTACCACCAGAAGTGCTTCACCTGCGCACGGTGCAAGTACGTACACGGCCGGATACAGTGCTATGCTACTATTATACCGTATCTATAGTCGAGTGGAAGTAATTACTTCAGCAAATGACATATCTTTCGAATGAAAGCTAATAATAATAGTATTATAAAGATGAGAGTTATTTATTACTTCATACAAATTCTTGTTTATTTGTTAGACGTTATGAGTCGCTCTGGTAATTATTTCTACTTGACTATAGTACGAGTTTTAGTAACTAGCGACAACATAATTAATTTTATTCATCGGTTTCATCAAGAACTCCAATAGTTTGATTCATGCAAAAATTCTACTTTGGTATAAAATTATTGGTCGATATTTAAATTTGTTCCTATATATATCAATAAATAATATAAAATACAAATAGTAATAAACACAGTCTGTTTCAGTTATTTATTAAGATAATTTCTTCAACTAAATAAATTCCAATTTTAGTTATACTTTCCATAGCGAATGTTAGACAATATACTAGGAAAAAGTATGAGCAACAAGTTTTAATACATAAAGAAAATATATTTGACAACATTACTTACATTCCTTCATACAGTATTTTAAAAATTCAAAACTACTAATAATCCCTGGTCGAAACAATGTAGAAAAGTTACATTATGGAACAATATTATGGGATCTCAGAAATGGTGATACCTTAAAGCAGGCGTACGAGCTACTCGGTATTGAGATTATCAAACTTGTAAATGACCTCCGAAAAGGGACGTCAGACTTTTAAGAAATGTATAATAAAGTTTTCTATGGTATTGATACAGACGCGCGTTCCCGTCTGGCGAAAAGGTAACGTACACGGGCGCGGAGGTGGTGTGCTCTCAGTGCGTGGCGCCTCAACGTCAGACTGCGCGTGCATCATCCGCAGCACCAGCGCCCTCCCCGTCGCCGGCGCCCACCCCCACCCCTGCATCCGCCCGGACATTAGCCAACAATCACGCGCCCACCTCGCCCTCCTCAGCTGGTTCCCCGGACAGGACTGACACGCGGAACCACGAGCCAAATCCTAATGGTGAGAATATAGTATTTAAGCCCGATTTACCCTCCAAAAGTACAACAGTAGCAAGTTAAGAAATTAATCAGTTAAGTAGATAAGAGGTAAGTAGCGTCCCCACTTAGACGATTAAGTTTTTATAAGTTGCCGTTCCGAGAGGAGCAAAGAGTAAAGAGTTGCTAGAATTTGCTAGAAATGAGGTTACAATAAAGATATTAGCAAAATAATAGTCCAGGTACATTTCGCTATAAATAGCATGCAATTTTTTTTTAAATAATATCAAAATTAATATTCATACAAACATAATATGTAACAATTAGCAAGTCCATCAGATATCAATAAAACAAGCAAACAGAATCACACATACAATATTGATACATTTAATAATGTTAATAATAAATTTACGGATATAGCATCTTATAATTTATTATAATTAATAAATTTAAATCTTCATGTAATTTGTTCAATTGATTCATAATATAGTTTGTCAATATTGTGAATTGGAGATACTCATATTTATCATTTATTATAATTAACTAAAATGACAAATTTTGTCTCTTGTCTAAAGAGACATAAAATTTAGGAGTAAAGTAGTAATAATACATTTTAACGACTTCAAAAAATAGAAGGTTCTCAATTCGACTGTATGTTTTTGTCTGTGACGCGGTTACTCCGCCAATTTTGAATCTATTTTGAAATATGTTTTTTATTCGACAGCTCATTGAGCCGAGGTGGTCTCATTCAATTTATCGCATTCAAATCAATAGTTTTCTTTTTATAACAAAACAAACTGATTTTTATCAGCTATCACCTAAATATTCGATGACTGTTAATATCAGCGAAAAAACAAAAGAGAACATAATTTCCATTATACAAAATCCGAAAGGAGGAATTTCTATCTTCAACGGGTATATATATTTTCTATGCAAGGACCTAGGTATATGTTACTGATTTCTTTGTGGTTATATTGTGCAAATAAATAAAATTTTGTTTTATATATTTATTATATTTTCTTTTATATATTTATTTAATATTTTAGTAATACCTATGTAAGTATCACTAAAAATAATGAAATAAATTACATTTTCCAATAAATAGAACTGACTTCAAACTTAAAAAAGTGAAATATAATACTTATTTTATAGGCGGTAAAATTTTTCAAGAAACATTGAAGTCGGGCGGTAATCATTTAATGAATTACTCATATAGACTACAGAAAAACTCAACCCGTCTCCAGAGTGTCTTGATAAATTGAACTGTCTTTAAGATAAGTATTATTTTTCCCTTTATAAAGTTTGAAGCCGGTTCTATTTTTTGAAAAATGTTTTTATCAATGAATATTCTTGTCCAAATGTATTAGCCGACCATTTCTTTGTTTAACAATAACAAAAAACACATTATGAGTGTGAATATCAAACTACAGCTTCACTTAATAAAGTTAATATTAACAGTTACTATCCATCTAGTTTGAGCGAGACTTGTATTTTTATAAGGTTAAAAGTGAATGTTTTTTTCGCAATTAAGCAACAAATTGTCTTTTAAAATTTATTTCAGGATTTTCTAAGTTCCATATTCTAATTTACAGATGTTAAGTGGAATCAATTAATTCAGAATTCGTATTCTGTTTCAGAGTGTGCTGGTTGCGGCCAAGAGCTATCAGAGGGACAAGCCTTAGTTGCATTAGACAGGTGACGAGAATTACTCAATATTATCTCATACCTAGTAATCGCAGTCACCTTTATGTTATTCTCGTTCTAGCCCACAACATTTCAAAACATTTTAAAAGCAAGTAATAAATCAGTTACAAAAATGATTCTATAAATAAATAGATTTCACATTTTTATTAATTGAAAAGAAAACAAGATAAATTATATTTCTATTGAAATAATGTCGACTTTCCACTTAACAAAGGCGTCGTGTCAAAAACGATCTCGAATTACCAGTCCAAAATTAACAACTGTTTTTATACAATTTTTGTTGCTCAATAACAACCATATATCGACCATATGTACACAACCATATGTCACCATTGATTTATAAAGAAGAGATATCACTAATAATATTGATTGCTTCAGGTAGATAGCACAATGTCAAATTATTTTAGATTCAAATTAACACTCAAAATCATAGATCGTAGATAACTTGGTTAGATAAACTAATAGTAATATGTGAGGTGTCCGTATCAGACAATGGCACACGTGGTGCTTCTCTTGCGGCGAGTGCGGCGCGGTGTTAGCGGGCGAGTACATGGGCCGGGACGGTGTACCGTACTGCGAGCGAGACTATCAGCGGCTGTACGGCGTCAGGTGCGCCTACTGTCAGAGATACATCTCGGGGAAAGTGCTGCAGGTACGTACCCAACCAAACAAATTTACATTTAAAACTATTAAAAAATATATAAAAAACAGTCAGCCCGTGACCACGGCCGGTGTAACCTGGTCGAAACGTCGGGAAATATAGGTAGGTGAAAAACCTTACTATCGAAATCTATCGCTTTAATATCGGTCTTATTCGAACTAATATAATGCAACGTGAAAGTTTTAAAGTTTATATTAAAAGACACTTTTAATATATGTTACGATTTTTCGTAATTTTACATTGCTCCACCGCTACCAGGTGTTCCAGCACCTGACATCCGCACTGGGTACTGCCTTAGTATGGGCCGGCCCGTCCATACAGGCAAACTAGGCAGCTGCCTAGGGCTATTGTATTTGGGGGGCAGCATGATATGGCAAATATATTATGTTTGCTCTAATTATAACCTTAATAACAGTACAAGATTTTCAGATTAGCAGTACCTTTGTTTTGTCATTTACACTGTTTAATCGTCGTAACTACATTAGTATTTTACCTAACCTAACCTAACCAATATTTAAATACTACTCGTACGAATTAACATGACACCTGTAGGACTATTTAATTTTTTCAAAAACAAAATTTCGTCTATTTTCGAACTCATCTCTCATTCAAAAAAAAACGCATTTTTCCATATAATTTATGATGCAGCAGATCAGTGGCTGAATATGCCTGCAAAGTACGATAAATCTCGAGATAATAAAGTTAAGGGTAAGGATAACATCTCAAAAAGCATTATGTACATCCTTACGTATCGACTGAAAGAGAATGTGTGCCATATTATCTTCCAGTCGATAAATTAATACTTCATTTGCTGTATTGCAATAAACAATAAATAGGTAAACAAAAGAATCGTTTAAAAATTTAGAACTTGCTTCTTCTTAAATAATTATTTATGCAAATGAAACGTAAGTCGTTAAGATTATTACATGCGACAAACTTGAATATGTATGAAGATCATATACAACAACATTGAGTTTATAGTCATGTTTGCTTCACAATGACATGTCATACGCACACTCCAACATAAAGTATACGACAAATTAGACGATGATCCCATCGATATAGCGGGCCACGTACAGCTCTGGCCTCATAATAACACATTGACTCATCTGCGAAAAGTACAATGTGCAGTATCTCTTTATCTAATCAAAACTTGCATATGTAACATGTATAGAACAATTTCTTTGTTATACATAAATTATGAGTTCGGCTCGAAGGACCATTACATGGTGCTTTATTGTATTGACTATTGGAATCTTTGTAAGTAATTTATGAAACATCTTAATACTTTTTAAAGAGGAAATAGATTTGGTGTATGGGCTAAAATACTTTTTAATGCCTTATCTAAACATACGATTTTAAATTTCTTTTTTTTATAAAAATATTAATATTCTTATTTTTATATGCAGATATAGATACGTTATAGTTCGGTTTATAATGTACCTACCTCTGCAGCGTTAGTTTAAATGAGTTAATTATAGTTATGGTCAACAATATATGAAGGTGTCGGAAAATTAAACAACTGCGTTACATTTTGAATTTATTTTTAATTTTTATTAATCTTGTACAAAGAGAATCACAACGTGTCAGTTTGAAACTGTAACGCTTATAATTAACTTCTTATAAAATTAAATAACAGAAGTTATCAGTTTCATAGAGTATCCTTATTACATTGGATTGCTGCGTTACCAAAATTTAATTTTAAAACATAAGCTTTTCTATTTATTACAAATAAAAACTTAAAATTAATACCAACTTACAACATAATCTTTCAATTTTGATGAGTAATACGTACGTATGAAATTAAAGCACGTTAAATAATAAGAATCATAGATATATTGAAAATACTATAAAAAATCTGAGGGACACAAAAGTAACGCAGTAGTAAGCCCAGTAACACGGTAGTATTTTCTTACATACAATTCTTGTACATACAATATTTGTACTTTCTATAGAGATCTAGTATAACGATAAAAACATAACAAAATATAACTTCCTATGACTCCATATAAAATAAAGTATCTTCAACGAAATAAATTTAAAAACTCGAAAATTAAAAATCACAAAATCAACCTTAATAACTAATGGAACACTTTCAAATCAGTCCTACTTTTCAAAGACGTTTAATGGCTTATCATAATCAAAGTATATCCTTTTACCTTTTACGACAATTTTAGGATTAGGAACAATTTCTAAGATGTTATCGTAAGGTTCGTAAGAAATATCAGTATCTACTGCTTTGAACCTTTTACCAGTTTTATCTACTGTCTTGTAAAACATAATTTTGACGTCTCCTTCTTCATCAACTTCACTTTTAGCAACACCTAGATAAGTGTAATATTTGTCTTTAACAAAGACACTTTTACTAAGACATGGACACCGTCTGATATCTTTGTAGGATGAATATTTAATTGCCTATTATTTAATTGTTACCAATGCAACAACTGCGTTACATTTTCAAGTAACGCAGTGTAGCAGTATCGCAGTTGTAAATATTTAACTATGTTGTATATAATCACTAAATGAAATAACAAAGTGCAAATATTCTAACACTGACAGATCCAATACATGATAAACTACATATAAAAGAAATATTATGTAAATATTGTCAATACGTACCTTTCGACAGTGGTAACTCAGTGGCCACGCAATAAATACACGCACCTCTCCCGACGACTCCGACGCGACTGATCTGACGAGCGTCCTCTTCCCCCGCGGTTGCCATCGTTCGTTATACGAGTTACAATATGTAAAGCCGAATAAGGTGCAAAAAAGGGTGATACACTCACTTAAAGGTTTATTTTCATATAGCAACGCAAGGTAGTTACGATTTTTGTATTTGTTAGGGACACAGTCAAAATAATTTTTTACTCCAATAATTTTTTGATGTAAAAAATATTTATTGGCATTATAAATAAGGTTTAGGGCTTAAATTTTTAAAGCGGAATTCATTATGAATCGCCACCTAGGAAATATTGTGGAAAAAAATCCAGAGAAGCTTGAGACATGTGCTCAAGGACAACTGTATTTTGTATGAAGAACAAATGCGTTACTAAGAATGACAACATTGTTACTATATTTTTTGTTATAATGATGTATTTTTACTACTCAAATCTTTTGTTCTGTATTAAACAATAATGTAATATTTTGAAATTAGCATACCTATTTTACACTTTTGTAGTGTTTTACCGTAAAATTCAACATTAGTTCAAAGGGACAGGTTTTTAGGCATAAAAAAGTATTTTGGCCCGTATACCTAAACCTTAAAAAAATATTTTTAAAGATGTTTGTTTTATTTCTTTATATAATTTTTTGAAAGGACTATGTTACAAGTGCTGACACGAATAAAATTAATTTTGCCAATTATGCACTGTTTTTATAAGTTTATTTAAGAGAAATGAATTAAATCTTTTGCCAGGCCTGTGATGGGAAGATTCGCACCCATAACCTTTCGCAAATCGGGAAAATGCTCTGTTAAGAAATATCCATTGAGCTAGAAATATTGAGGTGTACATAAATCGCAGTCAGTGACTAATTTCCGTAGTGTTTGTTGGTGTTCGGTTTGTGGTCAATGTTCAACATACATGAATATGTTTATAAAATAAATTCATAATGCACATTAGTGCAGTTCGTTGTGAGTCAGAGGGCAGATTCACGCCGCGTATATCCAATTTTTGATCAGACGACATACCGCTTACACATATCAAGATGCCGGCGATTATAATACATATATTAATCTGCATTGTATTATTGTATACTACTTATAGTGTATTTAATATAATACACATGTTTCAACATTTGCAAAACGTTTGATTGGCATTGTGAAAAGCGGTGTAAGATATGGTTTTCTGAAAGCTACTCAATAATTATTGAAATGCCAAGTCGAGCAAAAAAGTGAAAATGGCACGGCCGTGCCATCCTTTTTTCGAAACAGGGACCCGTTCGGTCCATTTTGACCACCTGTAACTTTGTTGTGGAGTGAAAGCTACAAATTTAAACTTGTCTCTTTGTACCGCTGTATTGTGTAATAGACGAAGTTATGGCTTACAGGAAAACTCAACTCGCGGAAAATTGCATCGGTTTTTTTCCCGCTTTAAATAGCGAAATGACTGTTTGTCCAAAGAGTATGGTTTGCCATGAAAACTTCATATATTCACCAAACGCGATGCGATACAGTTCATTGACATTTATACTATGGTTTGTTTCAAAGATAGATAGTATGCCACAGTTAATATTTCATTTCATACGTTTGCATTTTGAAGGCGGGTGAGAACCATCACTTCCATCCGACATGCGCGCGTTGCAGCAAGTGTGGAGACCCTTTCGGTGACGGAGAGGAGATGTTCCTGCAGGGTGCCGCCATATGGCATCCTCGATGCGGCCCCGCGCCTCACGACCCTTGCGACTTAGACCGGCCCTGCTCAGAGCTCCAGGTATGTTATCGCAAAGAACTTTGGAATAATATATTCGATAATATATTTTAGTCTTTATTTCAATTTAAAAAAAGCAGGCTTCTTTGTGAAGAGGTTACCTCTCTTTCTTTTTGTATCTATAACATAAACAGAAAGATAGGGTTGTCGGGTTTATTCGATTTATTACACAAATTGCTTGAGTACATACAAATACTAATTGTAATATCAAGAGACAAAAATACTAGCGATTGTCCTTACGAATCCACACATGAAATACAATCCCATTAATAAATAGCTAAGTAGAATGTTTGTAGTGATGTATCTAGTGCACAGTTTGGTAGACTGCACTTCACCAACAATCGTTTCTCATCACTAGCTGTTTATGTACCTGAATAGATGTAATTAATAGTGGTCGCAAACTTATCCGTGCCGATCTACAGCAGGGAATGAAGTGATGTTTCTTTAGGCCTTGCTTGCATCATTAATAAATACTATAGAGTTTGTATCTGCTTATTACATATATATTTGTTCCCCCTCCTGAATACATAATTCAAATCAGTGCGGGCAAGTGTGCGAGTTTTGATATTTTGAAAATCGATTCTTTCGGTTCCTCCGTTCGGCGGGCGCGCTTACCGAAGGTAAATGTTGAGATGAGATGAGCAATGATGAGCTCTCTTATAGTGCATTTTAAATTCCTTGTTTATTTTCACAGATAATTTATAGTAAAGATTTTCAGTAAATTCGTCTTAATATTACATCAATACTTATTTTTTTGTTTGTTTGCATTCAAAGGCTCCGAAACCACTGGACCGATTTTAAAAATTCTTTCACCTACTGCAAGCTACATACGCAGGTGTAATTAGCTATAATTTACGCGAGCGAAGTTGCCACAACTTGCAGCTAGTAAAATATAAGCTTAAGACGATTTCTTATATATTTTATAATCTACAAAAAATAGCTTTGTAAGCTTTTTTAGTTTTTTTTAAATACGAGTATTTCGATATCGCAAGTAAATTTTTTGTTCAGATATTCTGCTCACCTGTTCTTGCATGTGACTGCCACTTGACAATTATAAACGACGTAATTTATATTTTGTTGTTGTTTTTTTTTTATTTTTGTTCTTACGATGATGTAATGTCATTATTTGACTAGATGTTATATGCAAGTTGCCCTGATGTAAGCGACTGTCTGCGTTCCACGTAGATATCGTCATGTTCATTTAATTAACTAATTTGCAAAAGTTGCAGTACTCATAGTGAGGACCTGTCCCTTCCTATTCCTTTCGTTCTTATCTAAGAACTAGTCGTTATATTGCGATTGAGACTTTAAATTCAGCTCTTCATTCTATTCATTCAGCTCTGTTAGATGGTCTTGTGTCGTGTATCCTGCTCTGTATAAAGATGATAAGGCTGACAATTGATAACAATCTTATTAACGTCTAAATTATTTGCGAATTTTCGAATATCTACTCCAAGGAGTGTTATTCGTCCATGTTGTACATTTGCAATTACAGAGCTTATTTCATCGTCATATGTTTAATGTTAAAGAGAGATGACCATTCTCTGCCCCCTTCATCCCTCCCGCTCCTCGCTAGCCATAAGGACGGGTCTTCACTGACAGCGTGGTTTTATGTGACAGTTTTCGCTGCGCTCGCGAACGCCCAGCGTCAACGGCTCGTACTGCAGCCCATACAGTAGCCTCAACAGGAAGGTCCGTTATACCTCGATATAGAATAATAATGACTATATGATGCCCGTGAACAAGGCCCTTATCATATCGAAAAGAAAAAATAATTCTTTACACGATAAACAAATTAGACTTTGTTAATTATATTTATCAGTTTCTATGAGTTCTTTTGGCAAATTAAATAATAATAACGACTGGAAGATATTGACTGACATGCTCTCGATGTAAATCGTATATTTTGTGTTTTCTAGATATTTAGTTATGATAAAATACTTCATAAATTTCATGTGTTATTTAAAAGTTTGTGAATTATTAATTTTATTATTTTCCTTTCTTTATTCTTTAAATGTTATTTCTTTTTGTTTTGTTAAACTTGGGACTTATTCATTGGCACTAAAATTTTCAGTTGACACATTTACAAGTTTATTTATTTTTGTTTTATTTTTGTTAATTTATTTTATTATTTTTGTTGTCGACCTTCTCGACTGTGAGCACTGAGCATGTGAATGTGTTGACTAACTAATACACACAGCACTATCACTGTGAACCTTAAATATAACGATACTATAAGTGATATCTGAAAACACTGGACCTTTATGCAATATATGTATATTTGTTATTTATTTACCGTTTGTAGTATCGTAGATTTGAGGTTGTAGATTAAATTTACAAATAAGTAGTTTGAGTTCATCACATAACTGTCGAAAGATTTACAATATGAATTTTTCACTCATTCATCTACATAACATTGTTGTCGAAAATTTGTTATATATGATAAATTGATAATACAAAATACAGATTACATATGTGAAATTATAAAATACATTACTAGAAATTTTTTAATTCATGTTGATCTTTTACCAAGTAGACAAACTGTTTCATATGATCCGATACATTTATTTTCAACTATTAAATAGCTTTAAACCATTAATTTGGCTGCCACCATTTTGAAAAAATAAATATAAATAAAAAAAATAAATAAAAAATAAATGAGATATTTAAAAGTCTTTAGTTACTGAGCTAAGCCACTGAGCTCAGTTGAAAAAGCATTCATTAGGTTAATGAAATATCGCCGTTTCAAATCCAACCTAACTAGTTTCAGAACTTGAAAGAGTTTATTTTTTTAAAGATTTCTGTAATTTTGGCTAAAATGCCGCTTATGTCATTTACGTCCAAAAAAAGATGTAGAAATAAAGAAATGTATATGATACAGGTGAAGGCAGTAAACATTTTTTTATTATTTGTGGTACTGTTTAATATACTATTACAGATAATCATACTTCTATCCTTAATGTATTTATAATATTGCTTAAATTAATTAAGTGACAGAAAGCAGCGCGTGACGTCTTGCCCTTCATACTCAATATTAGTTTCAGAGGGCCGTGACGTCATAGCGACTCCTGATAGATGACAAAAGTGACGTTTTCGCGGGAAATTATGAAAGTTAAATTTATTTTTCTTATTATATGAATGACTTTTAAATATTTTTTTAGATATATTAATGTATATCTATAAAACAAAAACATTAAAAAAAGTTGTCTTCACCTCTATTCCGTCGGTGTTATAAGCGGTAGTGACGCGTTATGTTGCGCAGTATGGGTCACGTGCGGCATCACCGGGCACGGGTCTAGGGATGCGCGGGTGCCGGGGCTCCGATGGGGGCTGGTCCCCACACCGGATTACTGCATACAGCTATCTAGCGGCGGAGCCTGCCCCCTTGCGGCGGCCCCTGCAGCCCGCGCCCCCCGCCTCACCGCACTTCCATCGCCCGCCATGTACGTGCCCCCGTTATTTATTTATTTGGACCACCAGTGAAAAATTACAATAAATCTTACATTCAAGGTGACACCAGTAAAATATACTAAATTGCAAAATTCTGTTGAAGACGGCCGCATCATGCTTATAAAGTTATTACTACAACCTGCCTATACGTATCTGTTTCTAAGCTCTTTAAGTCGGTTCCTCCACAGATAAAGTTTTATATGTCAAACTGTAACAACTAACTGTGGGTTTCGTAGAAGTTTTAAAAATTTTATAATTGTAATATTTACCTACTTCTTATACTACAGTTACATCTGTTGATCACATATGTTACATGACTTTTATATGACTTTTCCTACTATGTAAGACCTAAATCTATAGCGTCAATTCAATATAAGCATAATAAAAAAAGTTGAATAGAGAAACAATAGTTCAGACACCATATATGATTAATTAGTAGCAGAATAATTTTCTTTTTCGTATTCGAATGCTTAATTGAAAAGCTTGATAATTTTTTGAACGTCCAACTAACTAATGCATAATTATAAATAATATGACATTAAATTACATAAGAACTATTGTTATGTATATAGCGTCCAGTTCTACTCGTGCTTCGTCCCGCGCGGGCAGCAAGGCATCCTCTCGTCCAGGCATGCGCGTGCTCGTAGACTCCATGTGTAACGATGCGCCCAGACCAAAGTCTCCGCATATGAACAACGAGGTAAGTACTGTGACGGGTTCGAAATTTAGGTGTTGGTTGGTGAATGAACTGACTAGTATTGATAAATAGGTATATTTATGGTGTAAATAAAAAAAAAAATTAACAACAAAAAAGGAATATAAAAAGAGTTTTTATGGATTTCAAAAAATATAATGGTTTGTTGGTACTTTAATAAAACAATTACATAATCCTTTTTGTGTTTTCTTTTGTAGTACTTTTTAATATTTTAAATATATATTTTTTTATTGTGTCATTTTAATCATATCATGTTATGTCGGTACTGGCAGAAGAATTTTTATGTACTGATATTGACATTCACATAAAGAGCATATTGCGTTATTCAAAATTTCATATTTTTCAAAATTGCTTAACTGCATGTTTCATTGTCAACAGTTAATTATTTTTGTCTTCACTGTTAAGGCAGAAATCACTCTTGCCGTAATAAATCCTACTATGTAAGTCAAATAAGAATAAGATCGGGTTAGCTATCAATTACACGGCTTAGCAGTCATTTTAGTTCTGACAGCAAAGAAAATAAAATTGGTAAATTTCTTTTTGGATTTATTTTATATATTTTAAATTTCCTAAGAAGGAACGAAACTTGCGCTTCAACTTCAGTTGACTCTTTACGGTCAGTTTTTAAAAGCGGTCCATCCCCGCGATGTAATTCATCAAAGTTGGTAGGAAACATCTCACTTTACGACTTTGATAGCGTATGATTACACAAAAATAACATTTTGGAGTATATTGTCTATAAATATATACTCTCGTAGCAGTTTTTTTTGCTGTCTATCTCTATTATAAATAATAAGATGAAAATCGCGGACCGTTAGCTACATTCAATATATTCTAACTTCTTCACAATTTTGCACTTTGAGACGTATGTACTATATCTTTAATAATTAGAGAATATGATGTTCCGCAGGAGCCGATAGAGTTGTCGCACTATCCGTCGGCGTATAAGCCGCCTCCTGGTACGCAGCCCAAGATAGAGAGGGATGATTTTCCCGCCCCGCCATATCCTTATACTGATCCTGGTTGGTATGATTTTATTATCTAATGTTACACTAAAACTAAAGTATTATCCCAGAAAATATATTTCTTGATATACAATGATAAATTGAACGGTCATAACCGCTTAATAACTATATTCGATTTTAAACTGGTTGTTAAAAATATTAAGCTCATCCAGAACGCGATACTTTTCTTTCAGCAAACCCCATAATCATCTCAAGTTTTCATATTGTGTACGAATATATCTGAAGTTCACATTATCGTAAAATCCGGCCAAGTGCGATTCACAATAACGTTTCGAGCATAACTTTACGTACCTACCAATTTCTACAAAAAATGCAAAAACACGAGTTTCTTAGTATTGGAGTCGCTTTAAATATTTACTTTATTCAGTTTTAGCGTTCGTTATTATAGCGGCAAATACATCATCTGTAACTATGGATACAACTTAGTCACAGATGAACAAAGGGACGGACAGCGGAGTCTACGGTCCCGTTTTGGGCACGGAACTCTAAAAATATCATGATCATCAGCCTATAAAAGCTCTCACTGCTGAAACACAAGACCTTTATAATAAAAGAGTGAATGATAATAGATACAAGTAAAAAGTAGGAATTTTATTAATAAACTAGATGTTTTCCCGCCACATCGCATGCGTAAACTATAGCCAATCTCAACCTCGTCTGATGTAGCGACCCGTAGGTGAAAGAAATTTTTTAAAACGGTCCAGTAGTTTCTGAGCATATTCAATGCAAACATACAAACAATCCAATCTTTCCGATTTATAATATTAATATGGACGTAGGTTGTACTAAAAAATACCTACCGTAAAAGTAGATTGATATTTAAATAAAAAATCAATCTACTTTACGTATTCTCCCAAAACGCGTTATCACTTCATCTACTTACTCCAATTGTATTAAATTAATTAAATACTGAAAGTACTTAGTAAAGTCTATATTGTGATAAAAAATATATAAACATTATGTTTAATAATTTCAATTAGTAGTCCACCTAGATCCTGGACCTGTCTAAGGGCGAGTACATCACCCCCACCCCCATAACCTTCTTGAGTGAATGTATGTATTGTAGAACGACGCCGGCGTTGGTCGGACACGTACAAGGGTGTGCCGGACAGCGACTCTGAACCGGACGGTGAACGAGTGAACGGCAACGGGAACGGGCTCGATCACAAGCTGCGCAGAGAGGAACAAGAGTTAGCCAAGATCGATACTGGCATCGCGCAGGTATAATCCCCGCAAATTGCTAATGGTCCTAGTCCCCATTTAGATGACGTAATTGCGTTCAACAATCAGTACCGTTAACAAATAAACACTGATTGACGAGTACACTTATTGAGTTGGGTTGTGTTGATATCGCGTATAATTTTTGTTGTTTTCGATTGTTATATTTAAATTTTGTTGTTATGTTTGACTAAAATAGCAACTTATATTATGATTTTCACAATGAGTAAACAAAATATATATCTATTGTCTCTTATTTCATTATTACTTTTGGTTATGTATAAAAAAGTTCTATCCAACTATTATCGCGTTATTACTGTTATATTTTTCATATTTTTATATATACCTCAATATTTACTAAGAATTTGATCTTTTACAAAATTCATGCCATAAATTAACAAACTGAATATTAATATAAACTTTTTTACTATTATTATTACTTTTCTCGGTGGTAACTTAACGTAATGTATTTTTTGCGACTTCTAGTCCCAGTACTCATGTTTCTTGAATTGTAGTGTCACGCACTGTTCAAAATGTCACGTGACTGATTGTTCTGGTTAACAGATATAAGCACATGAAAGTTTAAAAGTAATGTATATGTACAAAATGATGTAGTGACTAAATTGATATAGAATAAAAATGTAAGTTATGATTTTTTACCATTATGACGATCACTTCAAGCCCCAGGTGTAATTATAATTTAGTTATAGTTCTAATATTTTGCAGGTATTTTTAAAAGAAGTGAAAGAAAGAGAAAAACTTCAACAATGGAAAAAGCAAAATTTAGATCCAAGAAACGCAAGCAGGTAAAGAGCAAATGATCCAATAGCTTAATTTTTATTTGTTTTCATGTTCATATTCTCCAGACTTACAATCGCTGGATAAAAATTATTTTAGCCAAATAAAACCATAGAGAAAAATCATAGAGATTCGATACCAGAATTGAGGAGTATATCAAAGAATTAGAAACAGTATCACTTTTTACTATTAGGATTTCGAAATCGTGTATATTGGATTATACCATTTGCCTTGGCGCTCTGAAAGATTATCATCAAAAAGCTAGAAAATGTATATAATTTGTGACATAATTACTTTATATATTCGCAATTAAGTATATTGTTGAATAAAGTCCTTATTGAATGCTGCGACCAATCTAATATTTGACAAGTGCGATTCCTGAAGCAGGCACTCTTCTTCTTTACTCATCGAAATGATTCCTGTATTATGCGAGTCAAATAAGAATAGTATCATTCATGACATGATGACATGGCATCGCTGCGATTTTAGTACGGACAGCAAAGAAAATAAAGCTCGTCAAATTTTTTTTTTTTATTCATTTAACGTATATATATTTATTATAATAATTTAATATAACAATATTTATATTGAATTATTGGATTTTAATTATCAGTATTGACAGATTTTACCAAAAATGAATACAATATTTTTTCTGAATTGATCTCTTCGTGTTTCTATTAGTAGATTTGAAATTGATGATTTTTGTCCCAAATTAACACAAACCACGATGATGCGTTTATTTATAAAAATCTTTTTTGCACACCCTAAGTTAAAGCGCAATACGAACCGAGAGGGCTGTTTGAGAGTCCTATTTGTATTTGGCTCGCGTGACATAAATAAATATTCAACAATATTCCTCTCTTTTTTATTTATTAGAATAATCAAATAGTGAGTATACATATGTAGCATAAAATAACAATGTATACATAAATTTGACACCAACTATGTTTACCACAGAAAAAAAATAGAGAGTAGTATATCTAAATGGGAGGATTTCTTTAGGCATGTACTTAAACAAAATGTAAGTAATAAATATTAAAGATGTCACGTGCTACAAATTATTGATTACTTTTTAATAAATCGTAAAGGCATTTTTTTCAATATACCAGGTCTCGTAACTGCCATATCAATTGTGTTTGAGTTGTAATTTTCTGCTAGACCATACATTAGTGATCATTTACCAGCATTGGTTCGAAATCAATTTGTTGTGAATAAGCTATAGGGATAAGGCAATAAGCACTGGTAGGAACTCCATAATGTATTTTATTAATCAATGGGATAGGTCATATTGATTGTGACACAGATCATAGAGTGTAACCACCTCTAATTGAGAACGTCTGTGTGCATGTTATAAAGTCCAAGAAGGCTATGAAAGCATCTGTAGTGCATGTAGTGCAATTTTTTATTCTCTCACTTTCTCTTTTTATACACGTAGAACGCCAAGTGCGGCCCGTGAGGCGGGCTCTCGTCTCCGTTACTCTTCCCCGGTTGGCGCGTCTCCCTCTCGCTCGCTCGATCATCCCCGCCACCATCATGCGCATACGCTCTCGCACGCGCATGTGCCAACGTACAACGGTGAGTTAATGCGTTCACAAGTCACGTGAAGTGAGCGATGAGCACTGATCAGAAACAGAAGATATGTTGCGAATTTAGAATGGCTCAATACAATTTACGATATATTTTGATGGATGAGGGAAAATTATCAAATGCGGGTGTAGACAGTAAACGAAAATAAATACATATTATTTTTTTTGGTAGTGTTTAATATAGTATTACCGATAATCACACTTTTATGTTTATTATATTTATAATATTGCTTAAATTAATTATGAAATAACTAATATTTTTTATTCGTTGTCACGTGACCGTAAAGTTTATTTACTATTATTAAAATAAACTATCTACGTATTTAAGGTCAGTGCTCATAACTTGTGCCTCTATACGTCGTCGTGTATACCTTTCACTACCCACTTAATCATTCGTAAAATTGATTAGCAATTTGATATTTCTGTTGTAACATTATCCCAGTATACACCATAGTGACCGTTTAAATAGAACCAATTTGTCAAAAAAGCTACGTTTTGTAGTTTCAAAATAATTTCATAAAAAAATTATGCTGTTATAAGAACAGATTGTGCAGAACTTTAGTTACACAATTTATTTATAATTTTAAATGGTCACACATGAATGATATTAATAAAATGGTATTGCTGTTGTTATTATTCATCCATAGTAAAATATATTATGAGCCTCAACTCTTTTTAAAACTTAAACTGATGAACATTTACTAACTCACCACTGAAAAATAGTCTCGGTCTATTTTTCATCAAACGTAGAATAAATACACAGCGACCACTACTATTATATTATATATTATTGAACTATATAATACTTTATTTTTTTATAAAAATATAAAGTATTTTATTTTTCATTCCCAAAATGTTTCCAAAGTAATAATATTTTTTTAAATTTGAAAATGTTTATTTAGTCTTTCACATATTCAATTTGGAAACATTATTAATGTCTAATTAACAACTTAAATTAAAAATACAAATTTTTAGGTTACTGTCTTATATTCACGAATGTGAATAAAGAAATTGAATCATATTGTTTTCCTTAATGAATTTACATTTCAAAATAAAAATATGTATCTATTGCATAATAAAACAAACGAAGTAACTTAATTTCACATATCGCACTTTGAGAATGACAATGTCACTTACCAAAAACGACGTATTTTTTACTTTTGGCAACATTTTTCTTTGTTACCTATAAACTTTGAAATGCAAAGATCCCTGTGAACGTAGCTTGCATAGAAATTGCTAGGTGGCGTAGTGACGATACGTTGTTTAGAGGGGCTGACTACAATTTCTTGAACTTTAAACGCTCATTACTCAAAATCGCATTTTTTGCATTGTGTCACTATCGTTCTCAACGTGCGATATACTGTCCCACTCAAGTTAAAAGTTTATACACATTAGATTATTTCTCAATTTGATATCCACTCAAATTATCGGATAGCAATAAACTCATGGGGAATATTATATTGATCATATTTTATGGAAGAGCAGAGCCTAGATGATTTGATTGCGTGTTACAGTACATACTTATTATATAAGGAAAAATATGCAATTCCGCTTTAATTCATTTGCGTGTATGCAGCACAGGCTTACAGTATTTCATATTTTTTAATTCAAATGCAACGTGTTTAAATTTAAAATAAAAAATAATACAGTTTTGGTAAACCTGATCTGCTGTTAGTGTAGTATTTTAGCCGTATATCGACATCGTCTACGCTTTGTTTTTCATCTCGTATCATTAACTATTGATTAACTTGTACTAACGAGCGATTTTCTTGTGCATTTCTTGTCGGATCATACATTTTTGCTTAATTTATTGTTTTCTTATGAAAATTTTCTGCGTTAATTTTTGCGTTTTGGTTTTATACGATTCATTTGATATGAAAAATGTATGATTACAATAAGACGCATAATGGGCTATCTCGTCTTTTCGATCACAAAACTTGCTCAACACTTGACAGTTAACACTAAAATACTTAAACTGTGCCAAAAAACAAAATACAGTACAAATTTTTCTTTTTACACAGCTATAATAAAATATATATATAACGTAATTTGCGATCGTACTTTTTTAATTTTCTTTATCGACTAGAATATATTGAAGTGACAAAAATAACTTGCATCATTTCCCGTCAACGTTTATTTAAAGTGTAACAAAAAACACGTAGTGTTTCGTTTATGTGTTGAGCAAGTAAGTACGTATCGGTACGGGTGCGGTGAATGTACGGACGCGGGCGGTGGTAAGTGGCACATATTCGTAACATCGCTTACAGCATGACCGCGTAGCTTGCTACAAATTCAGTACCGAATACAAGTGCAACAGTCTGTTCTATCTCTTTCTTTTCCATTCTAACGCGTATATTTTTGCATCGTAATCCTAGAAATTTGCCATGCAGTCCTTTTTACTATTTGATAGTGTCACAAAGTTTGACGTAAGATAAAATTTTTTTATGATTGATATACCAAGAAAATTTTCTTCGTCAATTGGCAAATTTACAGGTACCTACAGATTCTTTAAAGATTCAATTGAAAGAAATAATTATTAATTTGGCGATGAATTTTAAATTCTTGTATAGTATTTCGTAATATTCTCTTTACATTTGATGTACATGTTAAAGATTAAAATTTACTTATATATTTGACGATTAGTAAAATCACAGGTATTATTTATTTATTCAATCTTTTTAACCTATAAGATAACCTATAAGTAGTAGATGGCGAACTTAATGCCAAAAAGGCATTCTCTACCAGTCAAACCGGTGAAACTGTACAGTAACTTCAAAAGGTTGCTGCTATAAAATAGAAGCAATCGGTTTATAGATGTTATCAGGTCATGATTTCAGGATAATAGAATGCGATATCTTGTAAATTGACAAGTTTTCAATGTTATGTAATGTGTCTTTTGGTGCTTAAAGCTTATTTATAATATCGCATGTGCAGATATTATTATATTAATGTTTTATTTGATAAATATATTCACAATATTTATATTTGTCTTATAGATATGTATTTTCATCTGAATATTTGTAAAAATATTTCCTTTGGATCGTTTAAGTAGATTACGTGAACATTGATGGTTTCAAATAACAAAAAATGTAATAACGATCCTTTAACTTAACATTTTTAAGTATTTTTCTATAAGATAAATATATTTACCTATTTACACTAATATAGCTTTATCACTACTTCTCCTAACTTTGTGTTAACGAACTATAACCAACCTGCATGTTTCACCATCTTCTAATTTTATCTCAGAAATAGGCAATATATAATCCTGACTAGCTATTATATTTCTTCATTCTTGATTGGAGATTACAAGAAGAATTCAAAGATTACAAGGAGATTACAAGAAGATTGATTAATTATAAATTATATACATAATATAATTTTAATATGTTGTATCATTTATAAAAAGATTGATGAATGTTGCGTTTAAGAATGATAACGGTTACCACTACAATATGTATTAAAACACAACTAAAGTGAATGTCAAAATCGTGACGGCTCTAGTTCCGGCGATGTCAATCGCAAGATCTGTCTGGTTGGGAGTAGACGTTGCATGAACAAAATGTCGACCACGCGACAATATGTGGGAATCTTGTATGATTAGTATTGCTCTAGCCGAGAAGAGACTAAAAGCTATTTGCGTAGGCTTGTCTAAGAAGGGTCTTATTCCCACCGAGTGTGATAGGTGCTGAAACTTATTTTACACTTTATTGTTATTACAATAAGACAAATTATAAAGTTTTCTGTATTTTGTAATGAAGAACAAAGGCTACGAAATATAATTGTTAATCAGGATTACATTTTAGTTTGCATTTATAGATTATAAATATCGTACATATTACTAATAATTTAATAATGACGTGTATCTATAAAAATATATTTCATTTTGTATTTCCTATGTTCTATAGTTATATGTTATATTACATTTATTTTCGTTGCCGCTGTAACATGATCTTTAATTACAGCACGTATCACACAATATTTGTTATTTTTGTTTGATTTCATATAATCGTTTATCTATATAGCTATCATTTAAATTGTGTGGACTTGATCACGTGGAATACGGTCAAAATGGAGTGTTATGTTTTAATTTTGGCGGTATTATTCGTGTAATATAGGCATTATAATACACGATGGAACCGCGGGATCCTCCGTTTTATGAAGTTTCATGAAAAAAATAAGAGAGAAATTGTAAGCAAATAATTTCATATATAAGCGCCGCGGCCCGAGATCGTTGTCGTTAAGCAACTTTCGCAAGGGTCGATCACGGGATGGGTGACTAAAAGATTATAATCTCAAGCTACTTCATGCTTTGGAAGGCACCATAAGTCGTCGTCAATACAGTCGTTAATACCCTCCAATCCACATTGGGCCAACGTGGAGGACTATGGCCCATCGTCCTTACCCATAACGATGGCCTGAGCCCCTAATGGTGGAGGCATATAAGGGCTGATGAGATGACATTGTACGTATAAAAACTTAACAATACATTCTGTCCAGATAATAATCGTATTAATGAAAGTGATCCCGCGGTTCATACGTGTTTTTATAGTACGTGTGTGTTATGGTTTTGTGTATGTGTGTGTGACAGCATGGGTGGGAGGGGGAGGGGGCGGGGCCCGCTCGTGTACTCTACCGCCCGCGCATCGACACAACGTAAGTGCATCAATAATAACTACACATTCACCGCGCCAATCCAGGTACGGTTCGGGTACATGAAGATATGTCTTTCAAATTATTTCTATTGCTGTACTTTTGGAATATTTAAAAATTTCTTATCGTCTAAAAAGTGACATGTAGATCCATTCGAACACTATTGGCATTGCAATGAATGAAACATTCAACGCTGCGTTTGTTTATTAAATTTTGATGAAATAAAATTGGTGCAATTATGCCAATCAACACGGGCTATTAGATCTCCCAGATTTATCATCAAATATTGTATGGACTATATCCATACACTATTTATTCGATAAGTCATACCTGTGCTCTTCAATACGGTGTAAATGTCGTTGAAGTTGTTGAAGTGTGACAAAGCTATACGCGTATATAATACTTACTATCTCACTTCGATCAATGAAACTGCGTGATGAAGAGATCACGGTGAGATATTCTTAAACGTAGGATTAAACGAAACAGATTTTTGAAAGACATCTCTGCACGTCCTGAATTAGAATAAGCGTAGGTTAAGTTGCTTTATTTCGCTCGTTGGTCCTTCGAGCGGGTGACTGCCCGCTGGTTATGAGTGTGGTGGGTATGGTGTGAGTTGTGAGAGCGTGGTTTTGCAGTGGTATCATCGCTGAGGTCAGCTCCTCGTCCCGGCTACGGACTTTCCAACAGATCACACACCTTCTCCTCGAGCACCGCTGTGAGTATTACTAGATTAGCTTAAAATAAATTTATTTACTTGGTCTAATAATGTTTGCTATCATAAAGACGGCAATAAATAAACAACTAGCTGACCCGACAGGTGCTGTCCTGTCTTAATTATGAATATTGAATTCGAAAAGTTTTTCATAACCATATTTGCAGCACGCATTGTGTCAATTCTATGTCAAACGTCATGAGGTTACATTAAAAAAGTTTATATTATCCAAAGCACTAAGGTTAGATTCGAAATTTTATATGTTGGCTGAATATTCTTAAATTTTGAAAAAAAATCCAAAAATTTTTTTTTGCATTCATGTTAACAATTTTTTTATTCAATTTCAAATATAATTAGCGAAATCGATCCAGCCTTTAACGTGTAATGGAGTGACCAACGGAAATAGGGATTCATATATATGTAGAAGATAGAATATAAACCAAATCAAATCATCGTGATAGTCGTCTTTTCAAATACATACACCATGTTTTTCTTTTGGTGTTAGCGTCTACCTATTTAGGCAAGAAAGATGACTTAGACGTATCCATATATTTTCAATATACCTATGGTGTTATTTTATCCTGGTGTCGTATGTAACTTAAGTAAGATTGTAAGTGTAAGCTGGAACTGGAACATTTTAGGGTGACTTCACATTCAGCGGCATGGGCGACAAGACACACAGCACAGATTTCAGCAGCGGCAAATCTGATAGTGAGTATCATTCCATCACCAATAAAGACGTGTTAAATCGTATTTTACAAAATAAATATATACTAGGTCCTTACATATGAAATTGATGTTTAGTATGGGAGGAAAAAAAGAAGGCGAATATTTTTATAATATAGTATTTATCAATCAAAGCATAAACCATTGTTATATATGCACTTTTGCCATCTCATAGGTAGTTCATTGATCCCCTTAGTAATAAAAACCATTCGGACGGGAATCAATAAAATCTTTGAAGGCGATTTGCACTGCTCCATCGGAGTTGAATAGTTCCCTTGCAAGAAGTCCAAATTTCTAAAAAAATGGTAATCTGTTGGAGCAAGGTCCGGGGAGTACATCATTAACCCTTCGAGCCGTTTACGCAGCAGTGGTACCACGGTGGAACTCGTACTACTCGACAAAACGCCAATTTCATATGTAAGGACCTAATATATATATATATATATATATATATATATATATATATATATATATATATATATATATATATATATATATATATATATATATATATATATGTATATGTATGTATACATATATTTTACTAGTCGATACCCACATTGAATTACCTAATATTATTTTATAAAATACTTGAAGAACATGAGTACCTAAGTACTACCTGAATTTAATCTTTGAGTTTTTAACCATATATAAAATACTATTATGAATATTTGTCTAATCTACATACTTTTTCTCTTGGTCTAATTTTAAGAGGATAAAAAATTCGGCATTCAGTCATTAGTTATTTTGGTATTAATAAGTTTAAAAAGCTAAGTAAATTATATGAATAAGTCTTTCATTTTCACGTTTTTTTAATTCAAAATCCGATTAATGTATTAATGCATCCGATTAATGTATTTGTGTTATCAGGAATTTATACATAACTAGCTGTTTTGCGACTTAACCAGCGTAAGATTTAGCTTCCCGTAGATGAAAGAATTTACAACAAACCAACATAGATAACATAAAGTAAAGAAAGCCTAACTATCAGTGCCCTATATTATGTCCAATGCGTTTGTAGGCAAATATAATGATATCCTAAGCGAGTGTGTGTATTGGTTTGTGCGCGCGCGCAGTGCGGACGGATCTGTGCAGTAAGTATCGCGCGCTTCGCTTACCCGCTCTGTACATAAACGTATATTACTTTTTATAAGCAAATGGACTATGTTACTTTTCTTGTGACAACTATTTCGTGCTGTTAACACAAACCTGTTTTACCTCTACAAAATAACTATGATTTCAGATGTATTTATTGAAATTGAGGGACGCCGTGTTAAAAAAAAAAACAAAATCGTACTTGCATATAAGGTTTTCAATCTCAATCCTTATAGCCAATTTATTTGTCATCAAAATGAAAAATAAAAATACAAAAATTATAGCTATACTGGTATATTTGAAACAGATTTATTTAACACCAATAATATACCTAATTAATTAATCATCGGCATGTTATTAGAATTGTATTTTTTTTGTTATTTAATTATGTTCGCACAAATAGTTGTGACAAGTTTCTACTACAATCCATTATGTAGTTGATTTAAAGTCAATCAATAATTGTCAATTCATAAGCGCAAGCGATCGCTGCGACACTGCCCCACTCAACACGCTTAGCATTCAGATCAGAAAATACATTAGACTTGTAGATTTTTATATATTTTCCCCTTTTGAAATAGTTTTTGTTATACGGTTCTGTCAAACATTATGTAGACTACAACCTACGAATACAGCTTTATTTAACGCATTTTTATGTTTTTATCCATTTGTATTTTTGATAGTTAAGATTCAGCCTTTTTTGTTATGGGTCTTGGAAAACTACCTACCAATATAATTTGTGTCGCTCCGACTTCTTTTAAATTTATGTATGCTACGTTAATATAGTCATAATTGCCATTTTTTTCATATAGCTGTTACCAATCGTAATATTTAAATTACCCAATTTTTCATGAAAGACGTACAATGTTCACGTTTGTTTTATAATTATGCTTTCGGCACTGTATTCAACGCTGCTTAGAAAATTGAACGCCTGCAAATAACTGTTTATCAAAATATCAATAAATTATTTCTTTAGTATCCATTTTATGTTAAGATAACTAAGAACGTAGGTATGTAACTACTTATGTACAAAAATGAAATCATGTAAATATTTTTTTAAACTAAAAAGCGATTTGGTTTCTGTTTCAGTATCTGCCGGCTCGATTACTGACGTCGATAGGAGTGCTGTGGTAAGTCATTGATTTGAATTAAAGTCGGTGGTTTAATTTATTTTCTAAAAAGTATAATTGTACTTGATCGATTGTATAATACAATAAAGAAATTTTGTATCTGGTATTTTTTTTAAAGTTGTTTTATTCATAAACTCATGGGTTCAATAACGGAACTCGACGATAATTTTTAATGTTCTTGACCAAAAAGAATGTCTCTTTGTACCTGTCATTGGCAATTTTCTCCGAAAATAACTATTGGACTGATCGAATGAGAATTCGATTAACATGTAAGCCGGCCATAAAATGTTAATTAATGTATGTGAAACATGCGGCTTTTATTGTAAAAAAAACTTCGTTGTAAATATAAATTAATGTAATTGGAGTTCGGAGCAGCCATTCGGAGACCCCCAGAACCGGAGGCCTGGGATCGGGAGGGGACGGAGCCGTAGACCGCCCTCTCCTTTAGTTTAGTCTCTATATAGAATGAATAGAATTATAATATTTTTATTGACATTCACACCAGAACATTACAACAAAAAAAAAAAAACAAATAACAGACAATAACTGACGAGATTAATATCTATAACCATATTTATATAACCGTATGAAGGCCAATTAGGACCCTGTCTCAGCTAATGTTGATACTGGCATTTGTGATATAGGCATTTATTTTATGTGCAACACAGACGACAACTGACGCCGGTATTGTGGTACGCGGGGGCAGCACACTGGGGGCGGCGCCGCGCGGTATGGGCGTGGGCTCGGTGGGGGGAGGGGGAGGGGGCGTTCGCCGCTCGCTGCCCAACATGACCACCTCGCATCTACTGCACGAGCCCGCCAAATTGTACCCGTACCATCTGCTGCTCATCACCAATTACCGTCTGCCGCCTGATGTCGACAGGCTCAATTTAGAGGTAAGAATATACTTGTGTTTCCGCGGCCGAGTAGATTCATCGTCGGATTATTCTTGAAAAAAAAATAAACAGTCATGCAGAATTATACAATGCAATGCAACTACGGTACCTATACCACAATAATATCATCGTCTTCATCATCAGTCATTTTAAGGCCCCACTGCAGGGGCTCAGGAATTCGAGTGTATTGATGACTGCAGCAGAAAATAGCTCGAAACAATAATTTTTTGGTCAACTATCCCGTGATCGACCCTTACGAAAGTTGCTTAAAAATAGCGATCTCCGCGGCGATTATCCACTACGCCACTACAACCACGATAATTATAATACCTACCAATAATACTAAGAAATACGATTCTGTTTCGAGATATAAAGTGCTTGTTAAGTTTGGTCGATAAATATGATTCTTACTTGTTATAAGTATCGGCTAAGCATAGCCCTACCTACAATCACATATCACACGCCGAACATAATCCACAGCATCACCACATTGTGCCAAACTCTCACGCATTAATTGGTTTAAGAGTCATATTAAAAGAAAGCTCACGTTTCGTTTTTATTTTGTCCTATGATGATTTTTATTACAAGCAATGAATATAGTATTTAATTAATTTGGCATTCTATGCTATTCTGCAAACTATTTTTGATATAAAATGTATGGATTTTTTAAGCATTTTGTATTAAAAATTAATATAGTACCATTTAAAAAGCCTTATTTCATTGTCTTAAGTTTATTTTTTGATTGTTATGACTGTAATGGGTACAGGTGACCATGATTTACTTGATTCTAAATAAATTTAGCAAAAATATTGTATAAATTAGAAATTGTTGAAATCTAATCAGTATCTGATTTTAACGCCGTTAGTACACCGATATTTCGTATATTCATCAGAAACCGAAACGTGCGTCTGTGTCACGATCTTATTTACAGTTGACTCCGAAACCGTACTGAGACAAAGCACATGCGAATCATTGCCATATAACTTGCAAGATTGCGTCGGTGTACTAACGGCGTAAACAAATTATTTTAAGGATTATGTATTATGTTACTCTGTATTATATCTGATGTATCTGTTATGGCTATTTCAGCGTCACCTTTCCGACGCGGAGTTCGAGGCAATCTTGCAAGTGGGTCGTCAGGAATTCTACCGCCTGCCGCAGTGGAGGCGCAACGAGCTCAAACGACGCGCAAGGCTGTTCTAAACATCCACACACAAGAAAAAACATCACACTCCGCTACCGGAACCAGTCATTAACCTTCGCTTCAGTAAAGTTTCGGTCCTGCGAGCCGGACGTCATGCCTAGCGGTCGCAATCATATACGAATATAGGAATCGAAATTAGCGGTATGCTATTTATATTATTTTAACGTCGATTTAATAACGATTCAAATATTTTGTCATCAGACCGCGTTGGACGGTCGAGCAATTTGGCAACATAATCTTGTCCTTGTAATCCGAGTATCCAATCGACTAGTTTTATATTCCGTTCGATTCCCCTTCGAACCTTGCGTTTTTATCTTTGAATAATAATAATAACAATGATATTATAATAAACGTTCACATAATAATAAAATGTAAATTAGTGTTGTATGTACGCGGTGCAGTGTTGGTTCATAGAACTACTGTAGGAACGCGGCGGCGACGCGTCAGCGTGTTTTACTTGATTACAAGACCTATTTATCTAATGACATTATATATTTTAAGTTTACTTGACTCGTGTGTTGTTCTTCCTTCAGTTATGTCTTCTGAATATAATGATTAAGAAGCTGCTATGTTTTATAAGAAATTTAGTTATATTCTTCAAATAAGTTTTAATGTGTTCTGAAAAAATATATCTAAAATTTCTTAGGTATTTACACTTACTTTTAAAGTTTATTCTTGAATCAAATCTCACACTTTAGTTTCTTACAATCTACATTTATATCGTAACTATTTTCCGAGACCTTTAAAATTTTCCTGTATGTAATTAAAAAAAAAGTCTAAAATGACAAAATTGCAGAAAGCATATTTTTTATTATAAAACATAGTATTCAACGTAATTTGTTTTTAGTAAAAATAATATCTTGAAAACTATTTATGAAACAATTTTAAAAATGCCATTAGTTCATTATTCTGTTTAATGTAATCTGCAATATCGGAATCATTATTACGCATTACTTTATTGTATCGTAATTATTTAAATATTGTATTGAAAGCGTAAATATCAGCAGCATTGTTTTTTATATTTAAATATCACAAATAAACAAGCTGGCTAGTCGTCGCAGCCGCAACTTGCACCATAATAAATTATTACTATCGATGCCTTCGATTCAGATTTATATAATGATAAATAGATAATATATACATTGTGATTGGTGTGTAATGTTGATTTACTTTAGTGAGAACCAAATATATTACGACGCGTAATTGACCTATTTCGCTTTAGATTTAAGTCAGGGATATGTAGGAACATTGACGGGACGCAAGCGGTGCGCGATTCTGTCACTTATACATACGATATAAGGTCCAGTTTCTCGCTCCGCTTTACCGTTCTCTAATAATATACTGGTGGCACAAATAATAGCTTCTGTTAAATGTAAACAATATATAGTCGATATATTTCATCGCAGGTGTGAAAATAGCGACGCGGGTATAGTATTTGTATACAATTGTTCGCTTTGTGGTTATCGGCATCGAATCTTGTAATTTTAGGTGTAATCAAATTTGCAGTTTAATAACCGCGCTTGCATCGTATCATAAAACTTATATCAGGGCTGCTGGTAGTATATTAGCCTTTTTAGGTTCTGGTTATTACATTAAATATCCTATTTGATCGTACAGGATGTAAAATAAATAAAAAATTACGATGTAGTAGTAGGTTCGGTGCCCGTCAGATTAGGTGCTAGCGGTATCTGCCGCAAGTCGCTTCAGTCACATTTCTCGTTGTCACATTAATATATTCAGTAAGCAAGATAACAATTGTCACACCGTTTACACTTGTTGATGTTCCTAAACTATACTGCTGTGTGTTTGTTTGTGTGTGTGTGCGTGTGTTTGCATGAATGCCCGTGCGTTGGGACGCATTGTTTTTAATTTTATTCTAGGCAGATATTGATTCGGTTGCAATATATTTAAATATAGGTAACGGTGAAGTTTAGAGTATCGACGCCATCCCGGGGACTGCCGCTCGGGACGCGTTACAGTTTGTTTACTTTTAAGGTTAGATGACTCGAGAGCATTCTGATGCCTAACTCGTTACCATTTTGTAGGAGGTTCTATGCGACACACAGATTTAAATTACACAAACCATTGGTGCGTGCCTAACTCCTCTATAGGAGACGACATCTTATCAAAGTTCATCTTTTACTTCTTTGACATGCCTTTTGGTGGATAAATTACTAATTTGGTAACCCTGCTTCCAAATCAACAATATTTACCATTAATTGGTCGTTAATAAAGTACACGTTGAATTAGTTAAATGAAACGAAATATCGATGCAACATTGCTAAGATGTCGTATCCTGTGGCTAGAGGGTTAGGCGATCGCACCCCTGGTCGGTAGAAATCTGACGGAAAATTCGTAACATCAGAACTAATAGATGATCCGTCAGTCCATACTATAATGTATATCTTATGCTAATATATAGTCCTGTACTGAACATCCGTCAGATAGGCACTGAGCTGTTTATAAATGTTTTCATAATACTAGTAGTAGTTTGGTGACCGATTTTCACGAGAGTGCTACTGAAGATGGAACATCACAGTTTTATTATTTAAGACAATCAATAGAGGTTCTTAGTGTTGTAATTGTTTCTTTTTTCTTTAACAGTTTCAAAATTGGTAATATTCTAGAAATTGAACTTTAAACTCGTAGCACAGATTAGAATCGTTTTCACCACTTTTTGATGTCGTAACAATATCCATTTAACAGTAAACATATGTCTAATGGGTGCCATAATAAAACCAGAAGTTAAAAGAGCAAATGAGAATTTGATTAAACTTTATTAACCTAACTAAACATTTATGAACAAGAAGGGTATCGTTACAACCACTGACCATCTGTCTGTGTAAACGAATACCATGAAAGCAATACAAGTTTTTTGATAAAAAGATTTATTTCAAGCTTTTTTATCTTTTGTTTCCATCCAATATACCTTTATGTATCTGCTTATTTACTGTGTCGCGATATCTGAACAGATTTTCTCGAAAGTCGTTGGAGATTGTTCATTAATTCAGAAGTTTGTTGTATCTAAATTGTATTTATATTAAAATATTCTTTAAATTCAAAGGCCTTAGAGTTGCAATTTAATCAAAATAAAAGTATGTATAACAGAGATTGTTTTTAATGATATTACTGTAATACTTCCAGTATATTTGTCTATATGAATATAAGTTTCAAGTAATAAATCTAATTAGACCACTAGCTAATGCTAATTCTATAAGACAAAACAAACCATGAGGTTCCATTAACACTTCATTTTATAAAATAAAAGCGACTATCGCAAATTACGATTTTGCCTCGATAATATAAATTTTATATCGTAAAAATATTCGAACACGCAAATTCATGTTTAATAATATATTTACTGTTAAGTACTATAGATCGTTTAGTGCAATTTGTCAATTTTAATAATATATTTGAGAATCACCATATAATGGAATAAATACTGAAATATGATATTTCAAATAATGTTTTAAATAAATGCCTTCGGGTATTGTGAACACACTTCAGTGCCCCATGCGTATCCAAAGCACTTAAAAACACAGTTATGTATAAGGTCTTATATTTGCATACGTTTAGTTGGTTTTGATGTGTTTTTTTGAAAATTTATTTTATTTAGAAACATACTATTAACAAAACGAACTGGCGTAAGTTGTATGCGAACTGTAAGGTACCGCTAGGGGCGCTTTTTGTTATTTAAAGTTTATGTGTATTTGTGGTTATGTATAATTTTCGGCGACCAAAATATTTTTCAATTTTATATTTATTAAATGTATATGATTTTAAGTAACAACATGGAACTATTATATTTAATCTAACTGTAAGCAATCACTAAGTACGCATGTGTCGAAATCGACGCTAACACATATGCGATATTGGCTTTCGATGTGTCGCAAATGTACGAGAGAGTGATCTAAATTATTTATATTGTAACTTATGTAGATGTATATAGAGTTTATTTTGTAATATGCTTATATGTATCTATTACAGAGATATATGCAGGGCGGGCTAGTAAGTCCGTCGCGATAATTCATACCTAACTATAATATTATATAAATTTTTATGGCAATTTAAAGAGTCGATGAAAGGAATTTTATCAGTGATTTTTAAAGTGAAGACTATGCTTTTGAAGTAATAAAAAATTGCATTTCAATTGGTTTTTGTTTCTTTATTTACTAACCTTAATTTCAAATCAGACGAGTCTGAATAAACCCGTCCTGAAAAGGACAGACTTAAGCGAAGCCGGTCTACCTCGGAAAACCCGCTGGAAATACCCTCCGTGGCGTGTTAAATGTAAATATATTGAAATCCTTACAAAATTATCTCTCATGAGTTTTATTTTTCAAAGAAAACTGTGTTTATAGTTAGATTTTCATCTAAAAGCAATTGCAATAACTTAAACTATACTTTTCAAATTGTTCTTGGAAAATATTCACCAAATCAATTTGAATTACCCGCAATTTTTCAAATATAGTTCCACTAAGAATAGGGTATTTGACGCTTTTCTGAAAATTATTTTAAATGGTTATTTAATACAAATTATAATTTCATTAGAAAATGTTCTATTTATAATTGTTAAAATATAAAAACTCAAAATCGCGCAAAAAACGCTGCTCTATGTAATAGCGCTGATCACGTGGCATTTGTGACGTCACATGCCAGTTAATGTCAAGGCGACGTAACCTATTTAACAACTATTTATTTACGAAGTAAACAAATAGTATTACAGAATAGAAATTGAAGTAAAATTTTATGTTTTGTATTTCTACCTACTCTGGTTATGTTAATAAAAGTGAGCTACAAATTTTATGTATAAATACAATTTTTGCGTATCTGTAAAAACACTGTTTTGACATAACAGCTTCCGGTTTATTTATGACGTCACTTGCCGGTAAACAAAACCTGTTAATGGTTGCGACGATAACGCATTACAGGGCGTTTTCGTCGTTCATTAAAATTCATAATAATGTTGCATTTTCTTTATGTTTCTTTAGTAAAGCTGAACATATTTTATCTGCAGATTCTAGGAAATAAACTTTATTCGATTATTATTTCACAGGATGACCATAATATGCAACTTATTTTTAATAGTGTCAAATACCCTAAATGGAGTTTACAAAAATAGCTGGACGCTTGGACGCTTTTATTACAAAAATAGCTCCAAACATGTGCCTATTTCCTTATATAATGATGTGCTCTGTGTTAGGCTGAACTTGGTAATACTGCTGTCAAATCCATAATCATCATTCGCTTGTAGTTATTTAAATACATATCAAAGTAGCAATGTTGCCATAACATCGATATAGGTGTATCTGAATCTGATAGCAAAAGAAAACAAAAAAATAATCTCGATTTGTGTATGTGAGTGTCAATCAGCCCGTGGAATGTGATGTTAATTATGTGAAGATTGATGTGAAAATATTATTTTCTGTTGAATGAAAAAGCCATTGATATATCAAGCGAGAAATATTATATTTAATATTGAGTTTTGTATTTAACATTGAGAAAATAAAGAATTCCAATAATAACGCCGCCAGAACTATAGGTAATTAAAGACAATAAAGAATTGATAATAATTTGCCAGTCGCATAATGCATAATGGCACATATGTGCCATTATTTCCATATGGAAATACTACATATAAAAAAACAAGCTGAATTCAGCGCTCCGCTTTTTGTTCTCGATTCCAAACCTAAATTCGGATGAATCGAGTCAATTGAAGTTACGAGCAACCAATAAGTTGGCTCATCACTAATGTTGACATATAAACCATTAAAATTTTTATTTTTTAAATACTTCCTCATGAAATTGAATTTGTTATAATGATAATGCTATAGTTTTAATTTTCTGTCATTTTTTAATGGTTGTAATAATGATTTAGTCCTAAATAATAATTATTTTAATTGTCTGTATTTCAATTTAATAATTAAATTAATATGATATTTGCATGCTAGTGTAATAGCTAAGTGGGCTGAACTATAATTGTCTTTCCATCTTTTATTGTACCTCATTTAATAGCAAATTTATACAAAAAAAATAATATCATAGACAATATCCAAACATCATAAGTGACATTTAGTATGCCTTCCATAACTAATTTTTATTTTTTAAATACTTCCTCATTGGTTCCAGGTAAAGAGCTTCTTTTTTAATGAGGAAGTATAAAAAAAACGAAAGCACTAAAAAGCACCTCCACTAGATGGCGTCTCTAGCAAAAGTTGATTTTTGCAGAAAAGGAATGGCCAAAGATAGTCATTTCCGTTCCTTTTATTTAACATATTAAAAAACTGAAATTTGCATAGTTCGAAACTTAGAAATACGAAATACGAGTTTTGAAAACTAATTTACTTTTATACACGAAAAAAAACCGGAATGGTTGTCATGGAGAAATCAAGAAAGTACCGTACACCAATGTTGCCTTCTACAAATTGAGATTTCGCAAAATGCTATCAGATTCTGGTACACTTATAAGATATATCGTATCCTATGGGTTGCGAGTTAGGCGGTCGCACCCCAGTTAGACCCCTAGATGTAGATATTATAATCAAAGAGATAGTATATTTTTCGCATACGACTTTTAGTAAAAAAAGCATAAGTAAATGGAATCCTTCAATAAAAATAAAAAAACACATCGTTTCGCATATAATTTTATTTATAGTAGTATACTTGAGGTATGTGCATTTATGATGAAGTATTAGGGCAAGCTATTACACTAACATTGTTTAATATACATCGCACTTAGTTAAAGATGACACATCGCCCCATTACGTAAAGTGGTACGTCGACCATGACCAGCAGGTTTGTTCATTATAATAAAAACCCTTCTGACCCCCTGTAAAATGAGAAAATATTCGTTAAAATTGTGGTCATTGTTGTTGACATCCAGTTGGATGATCACTGGTACGAGTCCTTGCTCCAGCTCCTTATTAGAAACAAAGGATTTTTTTAGAGAAGCCTTCACAATAGTGAACGAAATTATTTGGTTATAGAGAAGGAAGCCGCTGCTATCGTAAAGTACTTAAGAAAATGGAGACAGTTCCTCATGGAATATCTTTCAAACTAATAACTGATCAGAAGTATTAGTTTGAAAGATATTCCAAAAACATTCGTTCTAACCTACAAAAGTTAAATTATTTTTAATGTGTAAGATATTATTTTTAATGTGTATTAAACTTGTTTAGATACCAATCAGCATAAAAACAGGCAAGTGCGAGTCGGTCTCATATAACGTGTGTTCCGTAGAAATATAACAATTTAATACCTTGGACTAGAAGATTCGTCATGTTTGTCTGTCTGTGCGTCCGCCATTATGTCACAGACACTTTAATCCGACACTATTAGCATAGCTATTAGTTAGTAGGTACCATTGTTATCTTTTTTATGGTAAGGCTTCGGACCTACATTTGAGACTTTATAAGTAGATGCATTCTACGAGGGTCAAACTGAAAGTTCTTAGAACTGGCCACTTATAAACAATATAATAAAAAAATAATTCTAAAATTTGAAAATATAACTCTTTGCCAATATTACTGAGTATATATTTCATTCATTTGTCATTTGTTTTACGATTTGGCGGCAAATTGAAAATTGTCTGTGTCACGTCATCATGAATTTAACACGAGAAAATTTTCGTGCAATGATTTTTTATGACTTTCGATGTCATTTAAGTCAACAAGAAAGTTATGATAGACTACGATTGGCCTTTCACGATGAAGCCCCATCTCGTGCGACTGTTTACAACTGGTTTAATGAGTTTAAACGTGGTCGCACTAATCTCACTGATGATTTACGTGAGGGACGGCCTTCTACGGCGACGACTGAAGATAACATCTGTGTTGTGCGGCGTATGATAGAGACTGACAAAAGAGTGACCTATCAACAGATTCGGACAAGCTTAGGCATCGGTATGAGTCAAGTGCACAAAATCCTCCACGAACATTTAGCGGTCAGGAAGCTTTGCGCCCGGTGGATACCTCATAATTTGACTGAGGCTCAAAAACTCCATCGTGTGGATTGGTGTCGTAAAATGATTGAAAGATTTAACGGAGGTGACTCAAATGCTGTGTTCGACATACTAACAGGTGACGAAAGCTGGATTTACTGTTATGATCCTAAAACCAAAAGACAATCTGCTCAGTGGGTGTTTCCTTTTGAGGAGTTGCCAACTAAAGTGAAGAGAGATCGAAGTGCGGGAAAAAAAATGGTGGCCTCGTTCTTTGGAAGGATAGGTCATTTTGCAACAATTGTGTTAGAGGATCAAAAAACAGTTTCTGCAGAATGGTACACTACCAATTGTTTGCCACTTGTCTTGGAAAAAGTTCGAGAGAAACGACCTCGCAGTAGGATCCTCCTTCACCACGACAACGCCTCGTCGCACACCGCCAAGCGAACGATCGACTATTTGGCGACATCAAACGTTGAATTACTGGGTCACCCGCCGTATAGCCCCGACCTCGCGCCTTGTGATTTTTATTTATTTCCAAAAATTAAAGAAAAACTTAAAGGAAAGCGGTTTATGAATGCTGAAGAAGCGGTGGCTGCGTATCGCGATGCCATTGAAGAGACCCCTAAGGACGAGTGGGCAAAGTGCTTTTCCCAGTGGTTCCATCGCATGCAGCGGTGTATTGACGTGAATGGACAATATTTTGAAAAGATATAATAAAACTAATAACTGGCTAATGTAATCAGTTTTTGATTTTCTAAGTACTTTCAGTTTGACCCTCGTATTAAACGCTTTAAGATATTTCAGTTTCCTTATTTGAAAATATTTTATTAGGGTTTTATTGTTAATACTCGTACTTAGGGACAATACAATATTAATAGAGGATTTTTAGTGCCCTCCATCGAGTAATAGACAAAACGCGACTTTAAGATGCTGGCAATGCTCAAAACGAACTTATAATACCAGTATTATGATTATTTATGTTGTAATACTACTGAGCCGTGTACACGCGGTTTTGTTCGCTAGCTACACGTTATACGCTGAAGTACCACGAAAAGTGTAATTATCACAATAAGAAGCAACCTATATCTCACGAGTATATAAGTATAAGAAAGCAGATATTTTTTACACGTATAGCGCAAGTCTAGTGATGTGACAATATCAGTATTTAGACAAGTAGCATAATAATTTAATTCAGGCGTGGTGCGAATCGTCCAGTGGAGTAATTCTTTTGGTCTCAAAGTTAATCCTAATAAAACGCGGGGTATAATTATAGGCAGTTCCTTTTATATTTCTTGGATTAAATTTGACAGATTACCACCTATTATATTTGATTGGGTACATGTGCCTTTGGCTTATACGGTAAAAAACTTGGTTATCATCTTTGACAACACATTGTCCTGGTGTCCACAAGTAGTAGAGAATAGCCGGAAGATGTTTGCTGCCTCGGGGTCACCGAGGCGGCTGCGCATTTTTTTACGCATTTCCACCAAAATTACGCTTGTGCATTCACTCTTCTTGCCCCTTCTTAACTATGCAGATGCATGATACCCTGATCTTACACTTGATATTCTCAATAAGCTTGAACGTCTTTAAAAGAAAAGTGAGTGAAAAATTTAAAAACACAGATGATTATCAATTATGATGATGAGCTTATATATGTAGAGTGTACGAATCTTAAATAAAGATTGATATAATGTGATCAATATAAACTCACACTCCTCATCGCCATAGAACTCTGCACATTTCTCGCGCATCTTCGAACACATCGATGCGTGATAATTATAATAATACTCGCAGATAATATCAGGCCTGCAACAGTCAGACACGGTCAGAGTTTTGGTGCAGAAGTTTAAAGTATACCTACTTCTATTATATACCTGTCAATAGTAAAATATTTTTGTTTTCAGGTTTTTTGTTATATCTTTTACTTTGTAATTCTATGTACCGGGCAAGCCGAGTAAAGCAAAATAAAAAATATTACTTTACAGCCTCCCAACAATTGAGCATCTCTTCGATACAGAAGCTGATGTTGTAGGCACCATAGTTCACCATATCGAAGGTAATATTCTCGAACACCAAACTGCCATTGTGGAAGTCCTGGCCGTGCGCTCCTCGTCCCGCCTCTGGAAATACATATTCAGATTATCAAAAAGTACTAAAATGTACATAATGGGAATCATTCAACGTTTATTTTTGGGGAAATCACAGGCGGATACTAAAAGTATGTAAACCAGTGATGTTAAGGAGCTCCGTAACCGTAACCAAAACTATCGGAAATCCGAAATAAAAATATCCGTATCTGTAACCGTAATCAAAATATAAATTTCGGATAGAGGCCGAATTTACATGACAGTTTCCTTTCTTCCCGGCCAAACCGACACACAATAAGACACGCGCTTTTATTTTAGATATTCGCATTTTCCAATTACATGTACGACTGATAAAAGTAGGATAGCAGACTCTGTATTGAAATATCTTGTCTTTTGCATATGCTGTCATTCAAATATAAAGTATATATATACTCGGTGGAACAGAACGACCGACACTGCCGAGGTTCCTAGAGAGTACTATTTGTCTTTAATATAATGTAAAAAAAAATCATAACTCTAGATCAAATAGTTTCGGAGATATTAAATTACAAAGTTTTTGAAAAATGAATGAGTGTTTTCAACCCTGAGTCAGCTGTTTTTGGGACGTATTAAGGAAAAGTTTTTAATCGGTCATTGACTTCTTCATTTCTCAAATAAACTAGTTTGTGATTTATAAGACTGCTTTCATGCAAATTCTACCAGACAATCAATAAACAAGGCAGTCAAAATGCTTAAATCGATTTACAGACTAACAACCGGTTTCTGATTTGAAAAAGTAGAAAATTGCTACTGCTTATTCTCAATAACCTAAGTTTTTTTTAATTTCACAAGTCAAATAGTCCTAGTTTTATCAAACTGCTATCAACTGATCATCAAAAAACTAAAATCGGAAACGAAAACCAAGTGATGTTAGTTTGAGACGTTTAACTTTAAATTCTCAATTAAGGAACCAAGTGTAAAATTTCCTAAATTATTGTAGAGATCAGTCTAACATTAACCTACGCTATTTTAAAAGAGCAGTTCTCCAAAAAAATTTTTTGAATGGGGTAATACTCCTTTAACAACGGGATCGTTAATTAAACTCGATAAACTCACAAATCTTCCAGCGATTCATCATTAACACAAATGAACTTTGTTTTAAAAACATTGAGGAATTCGTTATTAAAATAGCATTTAAAAAGAACATTAAAAAATGCGTGATATCAAAAGACGAATAATAAAAATGTGAACCGAGTTCGTCCCTCAATATCAAAGCCACACCCAGCTGCCAGCCAGGCGGCTTTATTATTCTGTCGGTATTTTCCGGCCGATCAGTCGCCGCCGACCTTTTGCGCTGGAGTGTTGTTGCGCATCGCCGCCGACGCACCGCTGCGAAGCGTCTTTTTTGTCGATTTTTTTTTGCTCTAGTGCATTTTTAATTGAATTTTTGTTAATAAGATACTAGAGTGTTCGTCTTGAGTGTTAAGTTTAGTTTAGTGAAGATTGTGTTTAGTTTTGTGTGAAATGTGATGAGTTTTGCGCGTGCATGCAGCGGCATTGAAAAGAGCGTGCTTATCTCAGTCTTCAGAGAGGAAGTGGACATTTTCAGTATCGACTATCATTAAGATATCGGTAAATAATTAAATTAATGTATTTCGCGGTTCGTTGTAATCTGCACACAATCAATATTGCGCATGCGCGTTATAGGGCTGTCAACACTTAGAAATTTAAAATTTTTACACCTCTCTTTTGAAATATTTGTCAAATAAAATGAACGTTTGCATGTAACCTAATTTGAAACTTTCGGCTGTGTCGGTCATTTTGTTCCTCCCTGTATATAAAACTTTTTAGCAAAGAGTATGATTGCAAACTCAAGGAGTTCACATCATTCACATTGTGCATTTTTTTCAACCATAGACGAAACGTAGTCCTGAAAATACGGCGGCAGCCTTCGACGTAGCTGAGAGTCTTCAGGAGATAATACAAGGGCCTCAGGATGCACATCTATAGGTTGTTAATTTTCTGTGAAATACTGTAGATCAGCAACTTCCTCTACGTCTTCAGTATCCAAAAATACGATCGGCTGTTTTTTTTTCAGCGCTTCGGCAGACATTCGCAAAATGTTTAGGGGTTCTCTGGCTTAATTCGGAATTGTCTGGAGCGGTCGTGGTCACCTTGGTCGTCGTAGTCGTTTTTGTTGACGTTGGCTCCCAGTACGAGTGAACGTCCCCTTTATCATGATATGTTGTTACAGGCATTTTTTTATCCCACACTTCTAACATGTTGTTATTATATAACATGCTACTGCATGTAACGAGTTAGGTATGGAGATAAAAATTAACGTCATTTAAATTTACAATCCGACACGTTCTTTACTCAATTAAAATCACAAAAAAAAAAATAACCCGATATCAAAAAGTGTGTTACGCACAAAGACCAAAACCGTTCAATGAGCGAAAAATAGTTCACTACGGGCCGTGGTCACACTAAAATATCCACATGGTGAAAGTTACGGCTATAATGAAATCACAGAAAGACCACAAAGCGAAATCCTTGTAGTACCTGACGTTCTAATCGACCTCAACGCTTTGTGGAAATGAAAAAATCCATGAAGCGTACGTATTCAATATTTGATTCCGACGCTTACAGAGATATTAATAAACAAGATTTAGCGTTGGAATAAATTTACGCTGAGTCTGCACTTAATATTAGTCAAAATTCATATTATTTAACTGAAAGCAAATGTTAACTTAATACGAAGTTCCACGGAAGTATTATTTACTCCTAGAAGATAGGAAGTTTGCTTATTCTCTATAGCTATAATATGAATTTGGACTAATATTAAATTACAATTTTATTTAATCGTAATTTTACTCTGACGCTTAACTTTGATTATTAATATCACTGCTAGTGTTTTATGAAGTAGATGTAGATTTGTGTTCAAGAAATTTGTAATCAGTTTAGCATCAGAAACATTAACAGTGTTATTAACAAACAAGGTTTAGTGCCAGAGTAAATTTATGGAGAGATCGCCTTTGTATTATTAATTAAAATTTACATTATTAAACAGCAAAGTGACAAACGCGTCTATAAGACTCGTAGTTTAAAGTCAAACTCACCACGACGATTGAGTATATTTTTAAAAATATCTATTTATTAATCATGCAGCTGTTACGGAGTAAGAGAAAGAGGTTTACACAAGCAAACATTACACATTTAACTTTGATGCACTCTATCCAAGATCCATCACGTATTTAACTTCTACTTATAGTTTTTTTTTTTATAAATTTTGCGCATACTTTCGTGAGACTTGAGACAGATCTTTTATTAGATTTGAACCGAACATAATGCTGCCAAACATTAAAAAGTCAAAAGTTATAAATTTTTAGTTGATAATAATGAAAATGTCCTTAGCACTTACGATATAATACATATATTACACCAACAAAATACACCGCGTAGCTAAGTTTCATTTTAGACTTGATATTTCTGAGACTTGAACTATAAGATGCTACTGATAGCGGAGCAACACATTGCGTTTCTGAATGGAGAGTTTGAAGACGAAGAATTGTCTGTTTCGTCAATACTCAATAGTCACGCTCATTTTCTTCTGGACTGTATTAATCCATGGTACCAATTAATGTATTAATTAATATTTCTGCATTAAGTAGGTGATTACTAACAGTGTGCTGTAGCAACAACTTTTCTTGGGGCTGAGTACGTTTACAATTGGTATATATGAAAAAAAATCTGTGTAGGGGAGACCTAGGAGAGTTGTGACAATTTTTACATAAGGGGCTCTATCTCGCTTAAGAAACATTCCACAGTTATGACTCATGTGAATTAGTTTAGCGCCATTCCTTCTGTTTTCAAAACCATCACTAAAATTAATTAAAGTATAATAGTTTCTGAAAAAAATAACAAAATTCAAGTCCACTCCCCTTGTCACAACTCTCCTATCACCGAGGTAAGTTGTGATAGGTACCGAGGTAAGTTGTGACATCATTGTATTTAAGCTATAAGATATAAAAATACCATTACATACGACATAAATAAATCAAGCACGTTTTTTTATCAAATCAGTACTTTAATCAGTACTATAATAATAAATTTGACTTGGAAAACACACACTGAACATGTTTGCAAAAAGTTGTCCCAGTATTCTTGTGCACTTAGTAGGATCGCGAATCAGTGCACGGTCCTTACAGCTTATCACGCGTACGTAGTTTCTACTGTTCGATACGGTTATATGTTATGATTATATTTTGGGGATATTCGACTGATTCTGTAACTGCCTTTAGAGCCCAGAAAAAATGTGTTAGGAGCATATTTTATTAAACTAAATATTATGACCCTGCCATCAATCTATATATTCGAAGTTGGTATTTTTGTCAAACAGGATCAACAACTATTTGAAAATAAGACGAGATTGCGTCATCGAGACAAATTGTGTACGATACCCTCTAAGACAGCTCAGTTGAACAAAAGTATCTTTTGTATGGCTCCAAAAATTTTTGGTAAAATTACAAAAACAATACATAATCTGGATAAATGTAATGTTTTTAAAAGAAAACTTTGTAAATTATTAGTAGCTAAAACATATTATAGTGTAAACGAGTATCTAGCTGACAGTACTTTGTAAATGTATAAATACTTAAAGAATTAGTTGAATTTTTGACATAACATGTTATTGATTAGATTAGTTGACAATTACTAACCTACAAATATTGTATGCTTTTTAGGCAGATCACGGTGTAACTATTCAGTCCTTGCATCCAATATCTTTATATAACCTGCGATCAACAATAAAGATTGATTTGATTTGATTAATCATCTTTTAATACCTACCAACTAAAACAACATAGTATTAATATTAATACTACAATAATATGATTGATCTCAAAGCGATACAATATTTAGTTAATGAAAATATTATAATTACTTGTTATGAGAATATTCTCATCAGTATAAAATCTTAATCTAATCAGATTCACAATTATGCCAAACGTAATGAAGTTCGTCCCCAGTACAATCTAACTGTGCCTAGCCTTTGCATTCCAGGCTTTGGACCCACTGATCATTCGATCTGTTGTCTGCATAGGCTTCAAGGCAAACCAAATAAAAGCAATTATTTTCTATATCTTCTTCATCACTTGTTTTATTCTTCTTATTAGTCTTCTTTGCTTTTTTAGGTTTCTTTTTTTTTCTTCGCTTAAGACACGCTTCTTAACATTCTTAGTCAGTCTCTCGTGTATAGTTATTTGGTATTCTCAAAAAAATAAGTATGCAGTATGCCATTATACACCTTAAGTCGCTACTAACACACCAACAAACATCTAAGGTTAATAAAAAAAATGTAAAAATAGCCCAGCAGAAATTTGGAGTAACTTAGGAGAGTTGTGACAGGCTGTCACAACTCTCCTAGGTGTTCAAAATGACGTCTTGGTCCGAATAATAATTCATATTTTCTAAACACGATGCGCATACAAAAAATCAGTGCCACGTATTGAGACTTAAATAACTACATAACTTAAGAAAAAATAACACATCAATGCACATATACTAAGATATGATATATATTCAAATAATATTTTGAAGAAAAACTTACTTTTCGCAATTTTTTGTACACTGATGATATATTTACGCAACTGTGCCACATGCACCGTCGACAGGTACTGAGTCGTGTAGCGCGTGTCGAGAACGACAAACAAGCGTTAATGCCATCTCGCTTACTATAATACGTAGAGAGAAATCCTCCTTGTCACAACTCACCTCTGTCACAACTCACCTAGGTCTCCCCTAATGATACCTAATACTTATTCTTATTAAACAAGCTTTAAATAATCTTCTTGCATAAAATAAAACCTCATAAAACTAACGCAGTAATATCAAATATTAGAAAATCAATATTTCATTAAAAAATGTAGTTATTATTAGTCACAATAATGATTTTTGTTATCAGCATATCAAAAAAGTAGGTAACTCGGGAAAAAAGGTATCTGTTTTTTATTTATTTCTTTTAGCAAACAGTATTTTTTTAGCAAAACTGATTGAAAAATAAATGAGAAGTAAACGTTACTTATTTATTCAGTTTTATTCCTCGTATTTCAACTGCTGTACACCATTCTCGGACAATATCAAGAAACCATAAAAATTACGAGTTTTGGTAGGTTATCCGACTGTCCTTGTACAAAACTCTTTTCCATCACTATGTTAAAAATCAAAACTAGTGAAGTGAAAAGATAAATACAATTTATGTCTTTTTTATTATAATATAATTACTAAAAATATAATACAACTAAAACCACTCTTCTTCACTGTTAGAATCTTCTGGAAAGGAATTTTTTCATATTGGATCGTGTGTGGAACAATGAAAGATTGAAATAGTTCTAATTTATTTTTTAACGAAGAGACCTCCTTCGTTCTTCTAATCATCTTTAAATCTTACATTCTCACATTGCTTTAGATATTCTTTAAACTATAAGATCTTACTGATGGCCCACGACTGGTACCTCAGTTCATACACGCAACTCTCAATATTATTTTAAATCTTATATGAGGGCGCCCAAACGCGGCTCAATGTTATATCAATCACGAGAGTATACATATTTTTTTTTTACATTTTCATGTATAAAATTTAATTTAATTTATAAAATATTTCTCAAATAATAACTTCGTCTTTTATAATTGTTGTTGTCTGTTAAAGATATCAAATCACGAAAGTAGGCTGCACGCATATAAATCCCTTTGTTTTTCGATAAATTCATTGTTTAAGAAAAAAAGTTCAATTTTATGTATTTTCAAAAAGTTGCATCTTGAAAACTATAGAACTCCTCACCTTGACGCTTTTAAAATATTCGGTCACTTTAGCATCTGTGTGTGTGTATGAAAAAAATATCAAAATATTTGCGTAGTCGCCGACACTAGAGCTGAGCCGTATAATGAGGATGTATTAAAAAAAATAAAGCAACTACAAAAATTTATTTCACTAGATGGCAGCACATATAAAAAAAAATTAGCTTTAATTTTGTTTTCATTGTCAAAAATGTTAATGATTTAAGCGTGAAACTTAATATTCTTTCATAATATGTGTACTCGTGAAAAGAATCGTATTTTATCTTCTGTTTTTCTTTGATTTGCAGAGCAGGCGGGACTTGAATGAGTATTGAAATGAAAAAACGAAGTATTTGTTGTTATAGGGGCAATAATACCTTAAACCCTAAAAACGATGTTAATATTGTGGCACATCTGTTTATAATCTTTGTCGACCACTCTGTGGTAACGTATGAAGGCCATGGAAGCCAGGGCCGGTAAAACCTTTATAAAAAAAAAAAAAATGTGGCAACGTAATAACGTAATCTGTGATATTTTTTAATTTGTATGTGGCACTTCAACATCAAGCAGTTTTGACGATAAAATATGCTGGTCTAAAATTGTAAAACTACATTGTAACCATATTTTCGCAAATAAATAAATATTATTATTATTATTAAAATAATAACAACCAATATACAAATGTTTCAACTAAGGTTATCTGGTTGAAAATTGTACTGTACAAAGTTCATTAAAGTACCTACTAAATCCATGATTATGACTTAAGCTCAGACCAAATAAAAAGTAAAGACGGAGTTCGCTGAACAACAAAGTGAAGCCGATTTTTAGCAATTGTAGTGTGCGTGCCAGTGTGACCATAGTCATTAAAAACACCCCAATAACTTAACGTTACGACGTTATAGAGTTAACGTTAATGCTATGTTATTTAATAATATAATGTAAATTCGTTTGTCAATATGAGCATATTGAAAAAGAAAAGGTGTATGAAGAATAAAACTACTGTATATGTATAAAACTTGTGTATTTATAAATTCAAAACCATTTACAAGTAAATAAAGCCAGGGCGGCTTATTTCGTCTACTTTATTTCATGCTTCAGAAGTTATTTTATAATGGAATGTCTCTTGTCCAATCAGGTAAAATGGATTGTTGTTGATATCCAAATGATGAGATCCAAAAATATTTCTTTAGTGGATATTATTTTCAAGTACAGGTATTTCTCATTTTTAAGGATATTTAGAAACACTTAATGACTCAGTCATTTTTGCGAACGATATGGCCAAGTCGATATTTTTGACTTACGGTATGTGAAGTAGAAGGCTGATTTGAAGCAAAAAAATGATATGTCTGATACTGCAGTTGGGATCTTAAAGATAACAATCATATTAATCGACGCTAATATTTTACCAGAAATAAGGGAGATATTGCAATTAGATGTGAGTGATGTGTTGGTTTTGGCTGTTTTAACAAAAGAATAATAATATTGTTTGATATTCTGATATCTTTAAGAGTAGGTAATTATTATTAGAGGCCATACATTAGAGAGACTATATAATTAATTAAAGATAAGTTTGAAAACTTCCACTATGTTAACTAAAATTTTAATATATAGAAAGTTTGAAACCTTTGGATATGAGTTTTGCTTTATTCGACGTAACCCTTTTATAGTATAACATATCATCGCTCTTAAAATGAGTCGAACAAACTACGCTACGCGAAGTTGGATTCAATGAAGGTTCATTCCGACTATTAAGAATGACTGAAATCCATTTCTCTTTCACATTTTGATGTCGGTTTGGAAATCTAAAAATTAATGCAAACCAAATAAAGAACAAATAAACAAATAAAGAAGAATGGACAAATAAAAAAGTAAAAAATTAAACCGGTTTTTTATTTTTTACTTCCTTATTCTAACACTTCAATATCTGTGATCTCTATGTAGCATTTTGAATGCAAAATTTATTAAATATCGTTTTCATACAACAAGAAATAAATACGTAACGTAATTTGTGTTTTGTTAGAAATAACGCGTTATAAAATTAAAGTTACCTGATTTTGGGGTAAATAATAGCGTTTAACGATGGTAATATTTGGCTGAGGTTTTGTGTTCCAAGCAATAACTTAAATTTTATTTTAAAATTACTGAAAATGTAAGTTTTATCCAATAGTTACGTGTGAAATGTGATTCCATCCTGCTTTTTATTTTTTGAGGATTGGTTTTTACAAGCTTTCACTACACAATTCGGCATTTAGTAAGAATTTTTTGATTATTTTTATAAAGAAACGTTCCGCACACTGTCGGTAGTTAGACTGATAAGGAAGGCGTAGTTTCGTTATGTGTGTGTGCGTGAAACTGTGTACGAATACGCCGAGGCGTAGTTTTGTCGGCTTCACTTTTCTATTAGGCAAAACTCCGTCTATACTTTTTATTTGGTCTGAGGACTTAAGAAGTTACAGTAGTGACGCGAAATATTAAAGTCGAAGTGTGTATATTATTAAGGGTTGATTAAGTATTTTTAAATTGTTCAATAAAGAATCGGATTGTGAATTAAATTGGCGTTAATTTTTTATCCTGAACTCTAGCAGTACTTTTGCATTTGAAATTGAAACGCAATTGTACGCGATTTTAAGATCACCATCTTACCCCCGGTTTCAATAATATACCGACAACCATCGTTAGCAGCTACCGACCGTTTTTTGAGCTACCGACAACCATTCGTTTTTGCGTTTCACAATCATCGTAGGCGCCTACCAACTACAAACCTTAGAGTAAGTAGTTAGTAGAGGTCAACAAATAAATTATCAGTGTTACTAGGTAGTTAAATGTTCCTCGATTATGGGGACATATTTGTTATTAGCAAATGAGGAATAATTTGGTCAGCATAATTTGTAGAAATGATCAGAACTATCTACTTTTTTGTGATTTCACCAAATTATAGCTGTAGTCACCCACGTATGATGTAACTTCCCATGGGTGAAAGAATTAATAATAGAGAAACATTTTTATATTGTAGAAATATTGATACAGTAACTATCATCTTAAATTAACCAGCACAATGAACCAATGGGCTTGGTTACTGTAGTTTTCTAAATAAAATTAAATTTGACTAAATTAGAATATGCTCAAAAAAGTCTAATTTAGACAAATAAAACTATTTAAAAAATTTAATGAAACCAAAATTTTAAAAAATGTTTATAGATAATAAAGAAAGCCGTTTAAAGGAGAATAACGTACCAATTCAATGATAAAATGTTTAGAAAAGCAAATAAATAACATTGTGATGATGTTGGGCTAATGTCAGTCCAGCAGCGTCACTGTATGTTTACTCAATAGCGGTTAGAAAGACCATTTTTTAAAACCTTAGGTCATTTTAGAATGAAATAAAACGTTAAAACTACTGACACATGTTGATATTTCGTAGATCTTAGTAACCACAAAGTATTTTATCATTCTGACTAATCTAATGGAATATTCTAGTCTCATATTTAGTGACGAAATACTAATAAAAAGATATCCAGAATCTTAATAATTATTGATCGAAAACAAATATCTAAGCCTGCAGAGATATTTGACTTTGATTAATAATTACTCAGATTCTGAATTTCATTACTTCAAGACAGTCTCGCTCTGCTAGCACGTATTAGTGTTTTCAAGGTATGGGCGTTTGTGAACCACAGCCGTCGTATCCGCTATCCTGATCGATTTCATAAAGAGACTTGACGGTTATCGTTAATCCACCACGATACTTTGCTCGAATTCTAGTACCAGTCCCAGAAGATTTCTTATCTCAAACTAGAATATCTATAAACTTGCTATTTTCACGCGATTTCGCTTGTGTAAACTGTAGCCTATGTCAACTGCGTATGGTGTAGCTACCCGTATATGAAAAGTTTTTTTTAATCGGTTCAGTAATCTTAATAAAAATGCTTAAAAAACCACCTTGACCCTGGTAGTTTGAGACGGGTCAAATAAAATTATCGGTCCAGTGGTTTCGGAGCCTATTCGATGTAAAAAATAAACAATAAAACCTTTAATTTTTATAATATTAAGTATAGATAAATAATCATTCAACAACATCACATACATGGCTCATATTGTAAGATGTGTATTTTGGAGTACTAAACACAGTATTTTGGAGTATCTGTGACAACAAAGGTACCATAATACCCAGACCTCCCAGACCCCAGACATTAAAGGAAAGTTAATTTTCAACATTTTTGGTTTTTTAATAATAAAAATTAGTGTAAATCATTACACCTGCAGACTTATTTTAATCTATTCTGCCGATGTACGCTGTTGAGTGTGTGAGATTTATTAAGAGGACATAAAAAGCTATGACTTATTAGAAAAATTAATTAATAATAATAATAAAAGTAATTATCAAATACTAAACCAATATTAATTGAGTGAAATCAAAGAGGGTACTAAAATAAAAAGCGTTTTACTTCGTTTCCACAAATATTTTACAAATAATTAGATATATCACATGTATAAATCACATATTGAAAATAGAAATTATGCTACTTATAAGTTAAAATAAACTTACTCGATTACAAAAAACAAATAAATTGTCTACTTAACTGCAGCAAGTACACCAGAGGGCGACACAAAAAAAGGGGCTGTGACAAGAGCTGTATTGGCCTTTTATAGCTATCCATCTCCCGTTCCTACATCCATTCCACATTACCGCCATTTTATCAAAACAAAATTCAAATCTCGATTTAATTAATCTAAATAAGTATTCACTTAATAGTATTAATACTATATAATGTTAAATATATTTAAAAGCCATTAAACAAAATTTAAATACTAAATACATACTATTATTAATTAAAATTGGTTATCCAATCACAAATAAGAGCACAACTTACTTTGTTACAGTGAATTCTAATCACAATTTTTTTTAATATGAAAATGAATATTAGTATACAATAAAATGATACATAATTATTATATTTTAATACAAAATAAAAAAACATATTTTGGTTAGATTACAATACTCTTAAATCATAGATAAGAATTATAAAAAAAAAAGAAACATAACCGATATTATTCCTCAATATATTTTTTAGCATTTCTTTATTATAAAGATACAAACAGATCTTAATCATAGTATTTCTAAAAGAATAGCAACAGATAATATTTGAAGATTAGATTATGGCACATATAAGTTATGATATTGTGATTAAACATTACCTAACAAGTGCCTAAAACTATAACTCCAAGAACAAATCAAATATTTAAACTGACATAGTAATATTTAAAATTTTCTAGCAAGTCTAGTTACCTAGTTTCCTAGCTAGCAAGAGATATAGGATTAATTTTTAATGAAGGCAATTCTTATTTAATAATAACATTAAAAGTTCAAAACTTAGACTATCAGTACCTAGTATAAATTATATATATTTTATTTCTCAAAATGTCCAGTTTAGATTCACAAACTAAAAAGGTTTCATATGGTTAATTAATATTGTATGAAACCAACAAAATAATCGAAAAAATATGAAGATAATGCATTTTATATATTTCAGGCATTGTGTTTCAAAGTATTAACTGCTTACTACTAACATACAATATCTTATAGTTTCAGACTTTTCTATACTTACCATTCTTATTGTTACATTGTGTATATCCCTTTGAGGGAGGTATAATAAAAAGTGAACTTGTTAAGAAAAAATACCTTACTTGTATAATAAGTATTTAACTATTATATCTATTTAATAAAATCCTTATTATGTACTCATACAAACCAATACTGTTGGTGTGCCAACAGCAAATGGCTTCAATGTTGTTTGTCTTCCTACATTTAAAAATAAATGTTTTTCAAAATGCATTGAACACACCCTGGCATGCCTTGAAGGCTTACAATTTGGTCTTCCACAAGCTTCAATCCAATTTTGAAGTTCAGTTTCATTTATCAATCAATTATGAAGTTCATGTTCATGTGATGGAAATCTAAAATATAAACACAAGTACTAAAACACTTTTTTTTATTTCATATTTTAATATGGAAAATTCTTATGGAATAACAATATTTTATGAAGAAAAAACACATTTGGCCGAGATTTATTGATAAAATTAGTTATATTATCTACTATAAACTCAAACATTGCTAACCAAATACATGGCACAATTTTTAGTGATTCTAAATACAGAAATGATGTTCAGTTAAGTCTAGAAGATGTAATTTAACATTACATTACAGTAAATTAAGCAGTATTTTAATATTATCATGCAAAACTTTACTGAGAGGCTTTAAATGCTAATATTTTAGGTTACAAACTTGGATTTATTTTAATCAAAAGTTTAAAAACTGCCCGATTGTTTTTTTCAATCGCATTTTGTAGTTCTATGTACTTAGAAAATAGTTGAGTTTCAAACATTTTGATATTTGTTTAACAGAATATTGATAATTTAATTTTAAAGCACTTCGAGGGGAGATTTTAAGCACGTAGATGTCAGCCTTAATGATTTGAGGTTACATTATTATTTAATAATATTTTAAGCTAGTTTTGTGTCGTATTTAATAAAATTCACATCGGTTATGGCAATGAGAAATTTTACCTTGACGAAGAAATAAACGAAAATGCTTCTAACTTACCTGAAATATGATACACCTACAATATTTCTTACGGATCTATTTTTGCAAGATATAACACTGCACTTAACCATTATTTTAATTTGCTAGTAACGTTTCTTACATCTAAACTTTATACATCATAAAAGACATTGTTTAAATACACTTCTTTCCAACTTTTTTGTATATTATTTGAGTCCAACAATTTTTATGCCTAAAATCTTGACGTCTTGGTGCCAAACAAGCCTGGTGCCAAACAAAAAACCGGCCACATCGATAAGGACAACAAAAAATGTTTTTATCTCAGTTTAAATGATGAAAATTGTAATAAATCATTTCATATCCCGATGAATGAGATAGATCATACCGTTAGTCTATTGTTTCTCTGTCTACGCTACGAACGGTTGTCGGTAGCTCATTTTTTTAAATTGTAATAGGGTATTTGACACTATCGAAAATAAGTTGCATTTTGTGGTCATCCTGAGAGATAATAATCTAATAAAGCTTATTTCTTAACATCTGCAGAAAAAACATGTTTAGATTTAGTAAAATAACGTAAAGAAAATGCAATATTTTTAGGAATTTATTCAACGACGAAAACGTCCTATAATTGGTCGTCGTCACAACCAATCACGATTCTGTTTACTGGCCTGTGACGTCATCAGCTGTCATGTCAAAGTAGTGTTAGAAAGATACCTACATAAAATATCGATGCCTGTAAGTATCGAGTACTTTATAGTAATTTACTGATACAGAATACTTTGCCGCTTTTATTGATAAGAACTGCCAAAAAGAAATACAGAAAAAAGAATCATTTACTAAGCTTTTTAAAAAATCCAAGAAATAGGAAAAACGCCAGCAATTTAAAAAAAGAGCAATTTAGATTTTTTTCTCATTTCTTGAACTTTACTATATTAATTCAAAATTACAAAGTCGATTTTGATGATATATAGTGTTCTCAAAGTTAAAAACTAATTTAAAAAAATCATCGGTATCTGATATCTAATTATCAAATACCATGCATTTAGTGGACAGACATACTACATGCATGTATAAAAAAATTGAATATTCTTTTTCGTACTAATGTCTCATCCAACTGTAGGTCGACGGGCTGTAAAGTGCGAGCCCTGTCAACAAATATAAATAAGTCGAAAAATGTTAATGACAAAGAAAAAAACCAAAAAGAAAACCTTCAAATGTATCGATATGAAATAAAAAAGTTCCAATACTTTTAGCGAATCCTTACCTAATTTTATCAACCACCTCTACTACTATACTATTGTGATTGTGAATCTATTTTCTTCTAGACTCGAAGTTTGTTTGTTATTTATAGAAGTATTAGTACATTGTGGCACTACGCACCACTTGTAGCTCACTTTTTAAAGAAAACCAGAGCAGAGGAAAATAAAAAACCTAAAAAATACGCACTACGACTTCAATTTCTCTTTTAAATTATTATTTCAATTTACTCTAGGAATGTTCGATATTCATCGATGTTGAATAAACATCGATGTTTTAAATTGGATAACATCGGCTTATCGATGTTTTCGTGCCAAACATCGATGTTTATGAATAAAATGTCAAGATACCCTTTAGGCCATCTAACGTGCTCTAGATGTTTTTAAACTCACACGATTTGTATACATTATAATTATATGCAATCGGGTCTTGTTCGTGCATTTTTTAAAACAATTAATTTACCTCGACGTTTCGGCTACGTTACAGCAGCCGTGGTCACGAGGAGACTGGAGAACTGGCGGGTGTCGTCTTCTGATTTTAGTTAAGGAATAATGGATACAGCGCAAGAAGGTCATACCCTATCCGAAGGTGTAAGGAAAGACTACCTAAGGTTCCCAGGCAACGGGCATTTTTAGGCTATGTTAAGGGGGTAACGGACAAAATTGGTTCCATTTTGAGGAAAAAATTTTCTATAGACACCATTTTTACTCCTTTATCAAAAATGTCACACTAATTGCGATCACCAAAGGATAGTATTCCTTACCAAAAACCTGGCGTTTATAAAATTGACTGCAGCTGCGGTAGTTCATATATCGGACAAACGAAGCGGACTATCGCCGAACGTGTAAGAGAACACATAGCAGCGGTCAAAAATCGTCAAGTGGAGAAGTCCGCGATTGCAGAGCACTTATTATCATCTGGATCAAACCACTGGATCGAGTTACATACACCTCATGTCCTTTCCACTGAACGACATTACTATCCAAGGATTGTTCGTGAAGCGGTTGAAATCAAAAAACACAACAATTTCAACCGGGAAAGTGGATATAAACTCTCACCAACGTGGAATCCGGTTATAAAAATGTATAAGTGTCGCGATCGCAAACAACCACGAACAATATTCTCGGATACCGTAAGTGCAGTGTGTCGCCACCTTTACGTATAATAAAATCAAGTGGAGGGTACATCTGAAAATCAGTTAAAAACATTATTACCGGATTACCCTCAACTAAAATCAGAAGACGACACCCGCCAGTTCTCCAGTCTCCTCGTGACCACGGCTGCTGTAACGTAGCCGAAACGTCGAGGTAAATTAATTGTTTTAAAAAATGCACAAACAAGACCCGATTGCATATAATTATAGTGCTCTAGATGATCTCGTATATCAAGTTCAACTATTTTATACTAGATGTCACCGGTTGCACTCGTAACTGGAGTACGCAAACAAATAGTTTTTTCTTTGCTTGTATTTTCCTAGGAAATTAGAAATAAATTTGTCAACTTCAGCGCTCGTTGGTATCTTATAAGTTAGTTTATATTCACCGGTCTTAGTTTAAAAGATCCGTACATTAGATAGTTCCACGTGCGAGTGCGGAATCGAAAAAGTACCACTGATCCCGTCCTCTTCAACTGTCTGAAACAACTTACTTCATATGAGCAACTTCCATCTAAAACCCCCCGTCCCATTAACCTTAATACTATTTTGTCTATTTCTAACATACCTAACTTTTTGCGTCTTGTAAGCATATTAAAAAATATAACAATACACTATAATCTATTTGGCACTATCATATATTTATTGCGATATTTTTTATTTAATTTATTAGTACAATTTGTGACGTTAGCTTTGTGTTGTACTTTTAGAACAAGGGAGGAAGAAAACTATTAAAAACCGTTTCTCACTATCCCGCAAAATTTCTGTGTAAAACGGAAAAAGGTCATTTATGTATATAAAAGAAAAGTTACTTTATGCTCGTTGGGCTAGTTCTCTCTCCGTGAAACTCCCGCGTGATTTTTTATGACACTTGTCTTATTTCATTACTTTTATGTTAAGGGGTAGAATCCATCTAACCCACATTAAAAAAGATTGCATTAAAATATTTACTTCCAAGGCTTCAGAGAGGCTTTTTTCTAAAGCTGGTCAATTCCTTTAACAGCAACACAATCGATGTTTGGGGAACATCGATGTCAATATCGATGTTTTTCCAATATCGATCATCCCTAAATTACTCTAAAGACAGTTGTTACTTATGGATTTGACATATTTACTGGCCTGTGACGTCACGATCAGCGCCATTCATAGAGCAGCGTTTTTCGCGCGCTTTTGGCTATTTAAATTTTAACAATTATTTTCACCAAAAATAGAAAAGATTCCAATAAAATATTATGACAGTGTGTTTAAAATAGTTTTCAGAAAAATGTCAACTACCCTTCGAGGAAAAGGGATCTTGCCATACAGCCTTGTCTTAGGTAATATTATGATTATTCTGAATTGTTGGTCTTTAACATTTAATAATTTCTTAGACAAAATCGAAATCGTACGAAGGTACGATCGTACGAATCGTGTTATCGTGAAACAAATTATCATCTGAAATGGAATTCTGATGTAAACAAAAGAGTTACCATTACAACAAATAGTTTAGATTTATCTCTTTAAAAGCTTTTAGTCATTTTTTACTTGAACTAAAAATCTATATTTTTAGATAAAAATGGGATAGAAATATTTTATGCTGCAGGCAAGAAACAGCGATTCAGAACATTTGGCTCATTGAATTAAACTTTTTTTATTTAGTATGATTTATCGTAAAAATATTTATAAATAACACGTTTTCCCTTGTTAATTAAAAGAATAGTAACAGTTTTTCATTAAAAAAATAATATTGTAGAAGAGCTTAATGTGTTTTGTAGTTCCAATTAGAAGAATTTAAGTTGTAATCATGTCAATGTTTGTACCTTTAAGGGCTCATACTACCAATTAATCATTGCTCCAGATGCTTTCTATAATATGTTTCTGTTGAAAACTCATCAAAACACATCAAACTCTTCTACAATATTAATTTTTTAATGAAAAACTGTTATTTTTCTATTAATTAACAAGGGAAAACGCGTCATTTATAAATATTTTTGCGATAACAGACGGAAAATGGCCGTTAGGCAAATTTGACAGATAAGCTACGGATAGTAAGTTTGACAGTTCTACCGACGGATAGATTTTTTATTGAAACACCTTTTTGCACCATTTTCATACATTTTGTCTACGAACGGTTATCAGTATCAGATCAATCCGTTAGTAGCACACCGTCGGTAGCTTTACCTACCAATAGTATGTTATTGAAACACTTTTTTGCTACCATCGGTAGGAAATGCTACGGATGGTAGCAAAAACTGATAGTTTTTTGGTTATTGAAACGGGAGGTAAGTCGACTTTCCGACGGCGGTGACACATGAGAAGATGACTCATACTTTATTGCGATGTCGTCGACGGAAGAAGCTTTGTGTTATTTTAAGAATTATATCATATTACATCTTAAAAACTAAATAAAAAGACGAAATTGAAAAGTGTGGGTAAAGAACTGGCTTACTAAAAGAGAGTGTTTATCACATGAATAGGGATGATAACTAATTTTTGTTTGTTTGACCGTCAGGTTGATTATTGAAAAATATTAAAACATGTATTTTTTTATATGACGGTCATTCTTATTTAATAAGAGAGTTAAGTGTTGAGAAGGATGATTTACATAATTCTATATAAAAAATAAATTATTTAAATTACTCATATTAGATCAAACATCAAACAAAAAACTTTGCTCCTCTTCGGATTGATTGATGAAACAAACAGTGCTGCCACTAGCACGAGCATAGACAAGCTACGAGTAAAGTGGGTGATAGACGTGCCTCAAGTTCGCGTATTTATCCGCATGTCTCTCACCCACTTAAGATTTCAAACCGTTTGGATTGCCGGTGAATTTGCATGGCAATAAGGAAGTATTAAAATAAACGATGGCACTAAAAAAAACATCCACTAAATGGCGACTCTAGCAAAAGTTGATTTTTGCAGGCAACGAATGTACCAAAGACAGTCATTTGTTTGAATCTTAGATATCAATACAAATACGTAAAAGTACGAATAGAATATGAGTTGTTTATTGAGTGCTGAAAACTTATTTACTTTTAAACATGAAAGAAAACCGGAAGGGTTGTCGTGGAGAAATCAAGGACGTAACGTAGCGACATCTAGTTAGATTTCGGGAACTTATTTTTTTTAAGTTCTTCCTCATACTTAAGATGACACACAAGCGAAAAAGGAAGATAAATAAATAAAAGAAACTAAAAAACTTAAACTGTAGAATTTGTGTATTAATGTATTCCTGCATGTCTAACATGATAAACTCGAGAACACCTTATCTACACTCAGATGACAGTTTCTCAGATCTAGAGTAAATATCGTATGGGCACATTCGAGAAAAGTGACATTTAGGTGTAAACAAAACGTTCTCGAGTTTATCATACATCGCATGCTATGCCATTTTACGTTAGTAATAAAAACATGATTTAAGAACATCTGGGTGGGTATAACGGTCATTCCATTTTTCAAAAATGATGAATCTTGACTGTTATTTTTTAATTTTTAAATCTATATACAAGCTGATATCACCATAGATTTAATAAGTACTACGTACAACTGGAATGCTAACTGCGATCTTTTTGACATATCTAAATGAACCTTAATGATATGTGAATAAAGTGTTTTTTAAATAACCATTATCTACATAGAGAAATGAGCTCAAGTGAGACATCTTTTTTCTTGGTGTGTCTCTGTCGCACAATTGCCATGTGAAATATTGTTGATATAAAGGTGGTAAATTCGTGAAAACTGTTTACACAGAACAAAACGTTTTCTATATGAATATTATATTTGGCTTGTTTATAAGTTTACTAATAATATAAATGCAATAACTTTTAGGTCCAGATAAATCAAAGTTTTTATATTTCACGACATTTCAATATTGTAGGCATGTTTTATTACCTTTACGTTATGCAACACTAGGTAAATTGAAGTATTCACGTGGCACCACAAAAGCAACATGGCGTTTTCTTTTTTGTCATATGGACTTGTTTTTAATGCTCTCTGAATTAAAAAAAGTGCTTTAAATAGTATATTGGATTGAAAAATGGTAAACAATATATGTGCTGTGAGTGGGTATGGGAAAGAATCGTACCTGGCTGTGGATTATCTTTTCACAGGTAAGTATGTCATCAGTAGAAACTAGGGTGACTATACTTGACGTATAGAGATGTAAAGTACGTACGTACTATAAGCATAGACCCTATTATTGCCTAATTAAGTACTAAATTTAAAATTGTTGTATCACTTAACACTTTGGTTATTCACTATTTGCAAGTCTACCTACATTAAGCAAGCATGTGGAGGCTCATAAATGGGTATCCTTTAATAATTTTATTGGTCAGTAGGCTTATCGTTTGATCGATCTTTTGCAAATATCTATTTACACACCAAACCAAACCAAATTATTACTATAATAAAAAATATACATTTTAATTTAAATTTCCAGTTCGCCATTGGATTTAGAGTTAAAGAAAAAATGGTTGCTACCTGGGAACTTACATGAAAGCTGTGTGGTTTGTACACTTCATTTCAAACCCAAAGATTACCGAACAGAGGCTCGAAAAAGGCTGAAATCAGAAGTGATTCCTTCAATCTTGCCAAAGGTTCCTACCTAATATTAAAGGACTCATTTATAAACAACATTATATCGAAAATAATAAGTTAAAACAACAATTCATATTATAACTTATTTTTATGTACCTACCTAATTTCATTACAGATTTTTCCTGATAACAAAAAAAAAAATGTGTTAAACGCCTTTAGTTATACGCCTGACTAAAGTCCTTCATGTAAGAAGTTAAAACTTGATATTAATACTAGGCGAAAATCAAAAGAAGAGACATGAAGATGAAGATTAATAATTTAAAGTCACTTTTAGCAGTTTTAAAAGAAAATTGTAAAAATTATGAAAAGGTACAATCTGTCATAACAAACTGTTTCCCAAATATTCATCACCAATTGAACAAAAATAAATCCAACAAAGGCATGAGATTCTCATAATAAGAATGTCAACTTATGGCAAAGGTCTCACATTCAAGGCCATTGGCACATCTCGCGCTACTTCACGCCATAAATTGCACAAAACAATTTTGTTAAGTAATGTTTAATTTTAAAATGTAAACAATACAGTAATAATAAAATATACTATTTTGATTGCGTTTTATTATTAGGTCTTCCCCCAGTGGGGGGGGGGAGGCTGCCTATGAAATTGCTGATTTTGATAGTTTCAAAATTTATTATTGTTGAGTTGAGATTGAATAAGATTTTTTTCTGCTTCATATTAATATTATTCAATTTCAATAATCAATATTTTCTTTTAATGTCCGATGTATTCAGAGATGGGTATTTCTTCGGAAATTCATCTTCCAGTATGATAATTGAAGAACAATAATGACGGATGCATTATTGTTCTTCAAAAATGTTGAATCTTGACTGATATTTTATTAATTTTAAAATCTATTTAGAATCCAATATTACAGATTTAATTATTTTTGAATAACAATAATGACGGATATATTAAACCAGAAGTTGAATTTTCGAAGAAATAATTTTACACTTAGGATAAAGATGATTTATTCTAATAATTATATTCGATCAATTTTGCATTAAAAATGCTATAATGGAAAAAAATCTTAATGAAATAAAAGAATAGCATTGTGAATGCAAAAATGATCAAATATAATATAAGCTAGAATAAGAATTTTTTCTGCTTCATATTAATATTATTCAATTTCAATAATCAATATTTTCTTTTAATGTCCAATGTATTCAGGTAAGAATGGTTACACTACTTGGAAAGGGACAAACCAAGATTTATGACCTCTCACTCATGTGTTTAGCGCGTGTTTAGACGCACAGTAAGCATTCTAGTTGTACGTAGTACTTATTAATTCTATGGATATCACAGCAGACTCTCATGAGACAGATTTCAAAAAAATGACAATTAATTTTAATTATTTTTTAAAAACGCTAGTGATAACGTTTGTATCAAACCGGAAGTTCGGTTTCCGTGGAATCACGGTAAAATTGTAGGTAGAAATTATATGCCGTGTCCATATACTTTTAGGTCAATGATGTAATCCACGCTCTTTCACAGAACTTCTTGTCTATATACTTTACTCTTTGTTTTTGTCCTATAATGACATTTTTGTTTATATTCTCGTATAGTCTCTTTGAAAGAAAGAAATGTCATAACGTCGCGCGTGTACGTACGTCGCGGAGAAGACGATTTTGGTTGTTCTAAATTTTGAATGACTTGTGACGAAAATAGTATAGTGAAATGATATTGATAGATCGATAAAACAAAGGTTATTTTCCTTATAATTAATAAAATCAGTGTTTATATCAGTATTCAGTGAGTACCATTATGAACTTTGAGGACTATGAAACTCTTCCGACCAGTCAAAATTTTACCACACACATGACCGCTGGAGCGATTGCAGGGGTGATGGAGCATTGCATAATGTATCCCCTCGATTCAGTAAAGGTAATGTTGACGCTATTGAGAATTGAGATTCTGTAATTATTTAAATTGGTTACTGAGCCACTTTTCTTCAACATAACCTAATCAACTCTTGACAGTTTGGTGTATTACGCCACTAATTTATGCGGTTATGTAAAAATGATTAATTCTTTATGGAACTTATAGTATGATTTAATGTCAACAAACTGTCATAGTTAATCTAGAATATTTGTGTCCAAAAATAAAAGTATGTATAATATGGTTTTAATTAGTTAGCATGTCCATCAAACCATTTTAAATACAATCATCATTTAGTAAATAAATTCATAAATTTAGTAAATAAATGAATAGAAATAAACACATATATAGAATACTAACTATTGTTGTCACTTAAGTTAATCTATATTATTTATTTAAAACAGATAAACCATTTATTATCAATTGTTCTATAAATAATATATTTTTTTGTGAAATGAATAATCCTTCCTTGTATAAACACATTGTAATTTCCTTGTATAATCTGTTATTATTGTTATTGTTTATGCAGTGTAATATTAAATAGAATGATAGATGTAAATGACCTTGAGGTGCATGGTTATATCTATAGATTCATCATAATTATAAAAGATGAAACAGCAATGATTACTAAACTATGATGTTTTAAAGTTATAGAGCTTCATGCATTTTTATTGATTTGGTTTCCACATATTTGTATTTCAATTACATCTTACTTTAGGGTATTTTATTAATTTAAATATTGAGTATAATCATAATAAATCAACCTGTTGATACAAATAAAAAACAAAACACCATCTATATATATCCTATGGCAATGTTAAAGATCAGCTTTGAAATTGATTTATAAAAACCACCTTTCATCCTCTTCTGTAGGAAGTTAACAAGGTGACCCACTTGGGCCGGTACTTTTTGGTTTAGCATTCAGTCAATTTTTAAACTAGATTCTAAATTTAATGTGGTATCTGGATGATGGCACTGTATTGAGACCAAAGCCGAATCAGTTTTTTCAGATCTAAAATATCTAATCAATTATTTTTTTTAATTGTGACCTAGAACTTAATTTTAGTAAATGCAAGCTCTATATTCGTAGCATAGTCAATGAAAAATTTTATGTTTATACAAAATATCTAGTGTTACTCTCCCAGCATTTTTATCTATGGTCCATAGCACCTATGATCTGAATAATTTTTTTTTTATCTAAATCATCTTCAACTGCTGCTATCTCCAATATGGCCAAGGCAAAAACTGATTGGGAGATATTATCTACCAGAAATTATTTCATGAACATATCTGCCAATTCTGCAGAGCATGCTCGTCTTTTAGCTGTCACTGAATGGAAATCTAGTCTTTGGTGACAAGGCTTGCCATCATCAGCTGTTGGAACACTTCTAGATAATACAACATTCCGCCTTGTAGTTTATTTATGCCTAGGTGCAACTTGTTACATCCCTCATCTTTGCCCTTGCAATGAAAAAGAAACAGTGAGATAATCTGTTAAAAGTTTGTACATCATCTTGTAATTTCATTTTCCAGAATCATGTATATTTATTTATTTTTGTTATCTATCTTTATCTTCATACCAGCCCAATCCCTTGTGGATTAATTGAGAGAATGCTACAAGACACAGTTCTTAAATACGTCTTACACCTCCTCTACTTTCAACTGCATTTATTCTACCGGGATGCCCCTTTCTGACATACCTAATGTTCGTAACCATACATGTGATTTAAAAACTTAACAGATACAAATGTATAGGGTATTATAAGAAACCTCACATCATTCCAAGTAACACTACTTATATACCTTTCAATATGGCAACTATATGATGTCTTTTAAAAATATAAAAAAATAATAGATATTTCTTCAATTATAACAATATGAGTATCAAACTGAAGGTCTTGATTAGTACATCCCAAAATAAATATAAATGTTGGTTAATAATAAAAACAGTGTTGCCAATCCATCATACAACTTATTTCTTTTATTTTTAGTTAGATTTAGGCAGTTGTGTTCAAACTTGAAAAAATACTATATGCGATTATTAGATATTTCATAATTAAAAAATTACCGATTTCTTCTCTTGTTGGAGTAAAAGTAATTAGTTACCGTTCCATAAATCTTTTTCAGTTAAGTTTTTCATTATTTATCTCATAGAAAAATATTTAAAAAGAATTTTTATGGTGACATTGTTTAAAGTGCTCAACCTCGTCACCCTTATTTTTAAGTGTAACACAATGTTTTTTTATTATTCTCTAATCTGAATCCCTAACATTATAATACATATTAAGACTTTTAAGTGTAACAAATGTTATCGAAATGCTTCATTCCATTAATGATTCAAGGCCACTAATAGAAAAAATAGTGACTCACGCCTCTTTTATTCCATTAGCCGAACAAAAACTACAAATATGACTGTTAGTTTTTCTCTTCAAAAAAAAAATGCTGAATTTATTATTGCTTTCAAAGAAAATATATGTTGGTTGATATTATCATTTTATTTAATGGTTCAGCTAGTATCTGGTATTCTTTATCTCATAGTCTAGTTAAAATTTTAATCGAATATGCCTTAAAAATTCAAATAAGTAAGGCAGCAGTATAGGAGGATGTTATCCAGTATCTCGGTATTGACGTAGTCGCGACTCTCCCTATACGTGTGAGCTCTGCGCCCAGTAATTTACAGTTTTGATAAATCACTAAAGGTCCAATGTTTTGGACAAATCACTAAACATTGGAAGCTTTCCGGAAAGTGTCGGGAAATTGTCTAACTTTTGTGTATTGGCAATTAAATGATTGAGAAAAAATAATCTGTTAATGAACAAGAAAGATAAAACCACCTTAAACAAAATCACAAAAGTAAGGATAAAAGCAAGAATATTAAAAAGACAGAATTAGGAAGACAATGACATCTATTACCAAGACTGGGGAGATTAAAAACATGGATACCTAAATTAAAAAACATAAAACAAACCCTTGAAACTAAAAGATATATTTTAAACATAGCTACAAACTTTTACAAGGCCTTGTATTCAAATAAAACTTTAGAATCATCAACATTTGTGGAAGAAAATAAATATTATTATTATATTATAAGATATTGTATAATAACCACCCGACTTCAAACAAAAAAACTTTACCGATTATTTTTATTTGAAAATTTAGTGAAAATTTCAATATAACTTCGTGATTATTGTTTTTTGCAGTTAGTCTATTTTCTTCTTTAGTTAAAATTTGATGATTGCTGAGTTGATTCTTGGGAAAATAAGAAATGTTATAAAGATAATTTTTTTCCGATAGCACTTGTTACTGAAATCAAATTTCCGCAACTTTGACTTTGCGTAAATGTTGACAGTGACGGATTTACCCTAAGGCCATAGTAGGCATAGGGATATTCTGGGGGGTTAAAAATCGAAGTTTGGGCGTGGGGCAGTTCCTACTGGATTCCACTCCCTACCACAAAAGTGAGAGTGCATCGAAAGGGAATGTTATCCGTGTAATGCAGGCCGATTTATAATACAAAAAAAGGACTGCCAGATGTTAGAGGTGAAGCTGAATAATGAAATACCGAGTCCTGAGATTGTATCTTCATTTATCTAAACAAATTTTAAAGATTAATTATTATTTATACTGATAGATTATACAGGTATACTGATCTGAGAAGAATGAGAAAACAGCTATGTTTTATTCCCATTCACAATTGTTGTTACTCTGATATTTATTGTGTCACATACAATGTAATGCTATTTTAGACGTTTCTATTCTACATTGACATACGTTAACATACTTTTTTTTTTAAATATATTTCAATAAAAATTATCAGAAAAGTAAATTCATATGCAGTGCCTTATTATGAAAGCTAAATAAGTGGCGGCTATATATATATGGCCTAGGACGGCTAAATTCACTAATCTATTTGGCTGTTGATGGTACTGAGCAGGGTGCTGGTTAATAAATATTTGGAGTAATAGTAGCTTCTCTTTTAGCTTTATCTTGAATTATCATTTTAACATTTTCCGGACACTGTTTACATTTATTTAAACAATGATATTATTTAACTTTGTAGCGATGATTCGACTTGCAGTTTTCGTCCCATCTGTATTTATTTAGCCATAGGTAAAAATCGCAGTATTTAAAATATTTGTGATAATAATTTGACTAAACAAATGTCATTTATTACGTATTTAAATTATGTTTTGTGCATAGTAATATAAATTGATAAATATTAGACAACATCACATGCTCAGATTCCAAGATGAGTAGCTAAAGCCCCCGTATTATGGAGTATCTGAGACAACGAAAGTAACACAAAACCCAGACCCGAGACAATATAGAAAAGTAAATTTTCTTCATCGACCCGACCGGGAATCGGACCCGGGACCTCAGAGATGACAACACCTTGAAACCGGCGTGCGAACCACTCGGTTACGGAGGACGTTCAAACCTTTTTTATGATAAAACAATGTTAACGTGGTAATATATATATGAGAATAGTATAATTTACAACATATTAATATATAATCGGTAAATAATGATTTCCAAGAAACAAAATTAAACCAACAAAAAAATATTTACCCCGCCAAACTTTCAAAATTGCTGGAAGTTTAAAAAGTGTTCAGGAAAGTTTCCTCAGAGAAGGAAAGTTTCGCGGCAATTTTCATCTCTACCAGTAACCTTGTAATATTCGTAGATGCTGCAATTGGGCTAGGGTTGAAAAATCCACAATTTTATACAACACCTAGTATAAAAAACGCATTTAGCTTAGAAGTGAATGTTCTGGAGGCTGGGCAATCTCACCTATTCGCCCTCTCGTCCGTACAAATCAGTTTGCCGGCATGCAAACCTAGTTGTGACCAATTTTACAAGCACACATGCATGGGTGTACCACTTCTTACGTACCTAGTAATATAGGTATTTTTTACCAAACTGCAACAGAAAGAGGGTTATGTTTTACGTGCGTATGTATTTTCTTTTATCAAATATATCAAGATTAAAAAAAGATTACTTTTTTATCAACAAAGTTTCACAATTAAATATTTGTTGATTCTTTTCGTTAATTCGTAATAATAATGCAATTTCATTTTGTATTTATAATATTTATTCCCATTACTTATGGTCAAATCTGTCAATGTAACTGCTCCCGTGAGAAAGCGTGGCGGGTAATATTTTCACTGACTGTGATGAAAACCGCTGCTCTAGCAACGGAAGATCCGTCAGGCGAGTCACGAAATTATGCGTTATACGCCAGAACTTCTGATTGGCAAGGCTTTTTAATTAAAGACACGGTTGATATTTGGTTACTATCTGGCCTGATCTGATGATAGGTAATGTTTAGCCCAAAATGGTATATGCCTACCTAGGAAGTGTCCATTTATTCTGGCTATAACTGATAAGGATGTAAATAATTGGGGAATAAAACTTCACTGAAACGGAACTTCGGCGAAATTCAAAAACATACCGTTAAGGAGAACACACTAAGCAGTTAAGTAAATCGCTTGTTCATTGAAGTTTTGTTGCTAATATGTTAGTGCTATGGTTAAAGTGGTAGCTTTTTTATTAACGATTTTTTGAAATGGTGTATTTAGAGCCAAGGCATAGTGTTGTCATGTTGATCATGTCTGTTGATGACTGGTGGCATGAGCTTATCAAACAGTTGTTGAATGTGTTAATTAATTCTGAACACTGAAGAAAAATAAAAAAATGATCTGGAATGTCAAAATGTATTGGAAATTCATATAAAGGAAGTTACGCGGGAGAACCACTGGACTGTTGTGTATAGAAGTTTAAAAACATCAGTAGAATTTAATTGTACATTTGTACATAGACCGATGCTTTACGCACCTAATTTTAGAGTAAACATTTGAGCACAATGAGAATGCAAATTTATCTAAACATTCAAAGTTTTATTGAATTCAATTCATAAACTTGGATTATACAAGAAAATAGTCGGCTTTGTTTGCTTTTTGCCAGCAGACTTGCGTAAGGAATGCGGTATCACAATCATCTGCACCTTTCTGTGTGCCGCAACCTCGTAGGCTGCCTTCATTCTTGGTTTTTAAATCTTCCGGCAGCATCGCCAGCACTGCTTCTATATCTATCTCACCCTCTGACATCATACCAGCCGTTTCCATTATACATTTAATGTAACACTTCAACTTCGGATCCGGCATTAAGTCTGCCCCCGCGTTCACTTTATCAACGAGACTCAGATCCACGCCTGATTCTTCTCCACAATTGTCGTGCAACATTTTTGCCAGCTCGGCCATCTCTTCGTCTATACTGTACACTCCCACCAACATGACCGCTAACATTATTATCTGAGAACAACTCATTCCGATGCCTTCCTCGAAATGGAATGCCGCTGAATTAGCTGAAGCTAGACATTATATATAGACCTGTCAATGTCAAAATAATGGCTGATCACTACTTCTGCAAACTGACGCCTTAATTATATCATACATCAGCAGTCCGACTATTAAATAAAGTGCATATTTGTTTATTCAACGTAAACTTATCTACCATATGTAAACTGTAATTTTTCATTGATTACGGAGTCATTTGAAAAAATTATATCCTCGATGATGTTTATAACATGTTCGCAATGCTGGTTTTTTTTCTATCCAACACGTAAATTGAAGGTTCAAAGTAGTGTTTTATGTCGAAATAAATTTTGAGGTGTCACTTCTGTTAAACACGTAATTGATAGTTTATTTGCATAGTTAGGTAATTTACAATACCGTATGGTACTATTTCTGTCAAATAATTTTTGCTTGATTTCAGTAAATGAAGTTAATTTTATTTAATGTCTTTATGATTCATAGTTGACTATTCTTCCAAATGAGGTCTAATATGACTATGAAATCCAATATTCTGATACACAATTAGATCGAATAAAATCTTTATTGCCTTTTGGTACCAAGTTTTATTTGATTAAACCTCTAACTAATGAATAGCGCTGCTGAAAGTGTTGAATTGTTGTTGTGTTGTTTCAGACACGGATGCAGTCGCTGCGTACGGCGCACAACAGCACCATCGTTGAGACCTTCCGGTACATGGTACAAAGAGAAGGATTACTCAGGTGATAACTCGCATTATAATGATGATATTATAAGATACCAATTTCAAATTAAATGTCACGAAGCTAGAAAACGGACATAATAATTGTAGATAGCCGGTCTCTTTCAAGGTCCAAAGGTCTAAATAATTGTCATAAAAAAATATAAGGATACAAGAATGTTTCATCTTCTAATGCCTAAGAGTGTTATTAATAAACAAAGTTTAGCGTTGGAGTAACTTGACGCTGATATTGCACTTAGTATTAGTCAAAATTCATATTATTGAACAGAAACTTAGCAAAGTTTAACCAAGTACGAGGTTCTACGGGAGTAAAATTTACTCCTAGATGGTAGTAGGTTGGTTTATTCCCTGTATAAGTTGAATTATTGGACCATTATCCGATAAATATCTGATAATTTTCCATAATTACTGGCAACATTTTTTTTTTTAATACAGAAAGGCATTCATCTTTAAATGAACTTTTATTTTTGTCATTCAATTATAAACAAAAAAAAATAATAACTGTCAAATCACATTGAACAAAATGTGAAATGAAAATTTATATATTTTTTTAATGCTAAAAGAGGCTTTTAAATTATTTGTTTGTTTTTAAGGTATATTCTTGAAAATTTTACTGTATCAGAAAAACCATATTTGATAGTGGCTTCAAGTTTATTCTCCTTTAATTTCAAGTCCTAAAGTACAAAAGAAGTTTATAGTGTTTTATAATTGTCAATGATAATTAATCACTCCGATACCTGATTTAGACTAATACTAAAATCTAAAATTGCAATTTTAGCGTAAAAAGTCATGTCCACTTTCCATACATTGATTGACCTGTCACTTGTTTTCTTTTAAAGGTCGCGTCTACTAACAAATGTTGTTATTTTAAATTGGTTTTTGCTTTTAATTGAATTTTAACAAATATTTTTTTTCATTGAAAGCCCAGGGAAAAGTGTAATTTGTAAATAATATATTGAGGTTATAACAACTGCCAATACTCGAGATAATTGCGAATTTTAGTTTTATTTAATGGCATTTATTCATTTTATTGAAAATGTATTGAAATATTTTATGATTTTCACATCTCACACATCTTTAAAGTATTATTATAATGTAATATAGTTCAAAAAAGATCCTGTGTTTTTTTCGAAACATTTTTAATTTCTTTGCTTTGCTACTATTTCTTTGACCAAAGTATACTTGGAATATTAAAATCGATTACGTATAATGTTGTTTTCAGTCATAGATTATATTATAAAATAAAAATAAAAACAGTGTTTCTTATAATAGTTATTTAATATACGAGTGCGGAAAGTAAGGTTTTACGAATAAGGGCCAAATTGAAAACACGAGCGTAGCGAGGGTTTTCAGTGGCACGAATTCGAAAAACCTTTTACGCTCAAGTTTCTTACAACATTTTTCAATGCTTTTTGCGAGGAAATAAAACAAATATATAGGTTAATAAAACTGACTATGTATTAAAGGTTGAAATTATTTGTTAAAATTAAACGTGATATTTGAACATGTTTTTGTGTCATACTCGAAAAACCTTTTACGCTCAAGTTTCTTACAACATTTTTCAATGCTTTTTGTGATGAAATAAAACAAATATATAGGTTAATAAAACTAAGTATGTATTAAAGGTAAAAATTATTTGTTAAATTTAAACGTGATATTTGAACATGTTTTCGTGTCATACATTTTTATTTGAAAATATTCGTTCTAGGCTCCTTGAAATACTTTTGCCTCTAAAGTTTGACATATTTTCATCAATATTTTTTTTTAATTCTTTGGTGCTCGGCCAAAAAAAAAAAATTAAAGAAATACTTTTAAGCACGTGTACAGTAAAGGATTTCAGTACATTTTTATTTAACACGTGTTTAGAGACTCACTTTCGGTGTTTACAATGGATTAAAAAAATAGCACTTTATGAGCAACTGCATTGAAAAATTATTTTTTCACTACCACTATCTCCTCTTAGAACTACTTGATCCAAAAATGCAGCTGGAGGATTAATGTTATTTTGGTGCCTGGCTGCCTGGCCCAACCCAGACACCACACAATCATCATAACATGTGCACAACAACCTACAGTACGACGTCCTACAAGGCAATTGCAACAACATCGTCCATTAACACCATGAAAAACTTATCCCAAAAAATAATTAGTTATCAAGTTTGTTTTTTTTTTCCGAGTAGAAAAATATACAGGCCGGTAAAAAAATATATTTTGTGAATTTTGTATTTTTACGCCATTGGTGAGCGGCAGTGTGATGTGATCCCAGTGTGATTTATTTAAATAATACCTAGGGTAAATGTTCTTAAGAATGAACGGTCACGCAAATAAAAAGTCTATATGTACGGTACCTTACACTTCAACCGTGATACTGCAAATGAAAATGGGAGTCCGTTTGTAATCTAGAAAGTTTATCTGTATATCCTAGATCCATTAACAATTTTAAGTTAGAGAAGTCTAGGTACTTCTTCTTTTTAATCTGAATCTCCAAGTAGTGAAGGTTGGCCATCAGCTTTTTACAAACATTCCGAATTCACGCGAGTTGAAACAGCTGGGTTGCGTTAGTTATTCCCCTCCACTCTCTGATATTTCGGAGCCACGATTTCTTCCTCCTTCTAGCGCTTTTCTTCGCAAGTATTTGCCCATTATTATAAGTTGAAGTTCGTATCTCCGATGTCGAAAAACATAACCTAAATAGAGTTTTCGTCTATTTCGTTTCTTATCTGGTTGAAGCTTACATAGACTCCGAATCCTTTATTCTGATCGATCATCTAACCATCGCACAGCTTAATGACACGGAATGGATTACTCTTGTCATTGAGCACACGTAACTTCAACGGTTTACACAAGCTTAAATGAACATACTAAGAATTATCAATTTCTATGATCCCGATAAAAAGGGTTTCTGAATTGTTTGCGGTTTGGTTTTTAATAAAATTATATCTTATCGGCTTGGCAATAGTGGACGATAAAATTGCTATCGTTTGTAAATATACAATCTAATTGTAATTGTAAGCACACGTTGCCACTTGCCGCGTGCGTAAATAAATGTGTTAAAGTATTAAGAGAAAAAGTTTCACTGACACTGCGAAGCTCTTTTGCAGATACGATCAAAACTTGTTTCATTAAATGTCTAATTTGTGTGGAAATATAAGATTTTAATTATGTAAATAAGTATTTGAATGAATTTTTATCGTCGGTAGTTCATCGTTGAAACAATTAAAGAGTTTATTCCTTACGTAATAAGAAATATTTCAACTGTTTAAGAACTCGTGCTCTCTCAAACCTGTTACTATAAACAGGGGAGATTTGTATTTATATAGCAGAAACTATTTTATAACTGATCAATTAAACAATGAATAGCGTTGGGTAATAATCATAGTATGTAATATAATCTAATATTATCGTACCATGGCGACAACCGTGAACAAAAAGGCACAATGTGACCGTCACATATAATTAGTATGGTATAGATTTTTTTATCACCATGGAATAGTTTGTTTTAGTCTATAGATTCGTTTTGGGTATGCACACAGAATACAGACAGATATCAGGTGCAATATCATAGAATACCAAACAAAATAGCTTTAGCTCTTCCGTGATTCAGCGGCTCAATGAATCTTGGCGCCCTAGGCTACACTAAAACGACGCCCATATTACAACAGAATAAAACCCTGAAAGTACTACAGATATGTGCTCTGGATTAAAGAGTGTAATTTTTTGCAATTGTAAAAGAAACTCTTTAGGTACTGCTAGTTCGAAAATCTAATACCGCGGATATAGATTCATGTCCAAAGAACAAATAATGCCGACTTTATTTTTTTAAATATTTCATGGCGTCAAATAATTAGAGCAAAACAGTTTATGTCATACCGCCGCCAAAATTTTGTCTGTATGGACGGGCCGTCGGCGCTGCCATAGCTGAGTATAGGAATAACATTCGTCTTTCTTCCAAAATATTACAGACTAGCAACAGCATTATAAGTAAATTTATAATAATAAAGTATTACCGTTGCATTGTTTCAATTATAGTGCAACAGTGGTGGTGATTCAAAATGACAGGATTCTAGTACGAGCAGTCAGGGATAGCCATAATCAGTGTTTGTGATATGACCTATTATTACGTACGTATAGACTGTTGTGTGTAGTTCCATAGTGGTGTTATGTTATCTAGTGGTTTTGTCGTCTCGTTCCGTTATCAGAGTACTTGACTCATCTGGTCCTCTATCGTCATAATACAATACTGCATGTGGCGTACGGTGATGTTATTTTCGCGATATCTTTCCTAGGTGCTCTTTTGTACGACCTTGTCACTACCATATCACTGGTAGGACATAATTTATTGAAAATATTTGTCTTATGAACTTTTGGTCAGACTCCTATGAATACTACAAAACTTTTATGTATAATACTAGAAATGTTTGAAATCGGTAGTCACCTTGCATGTTCGTTCTTACTTATAAATTACACTAAAAGTAAAGATTTTTTTACCTAAACAGGAATTCATTCACCTTAACATCAAAACATTCCGTGAATGAGACGTTTGACGGATTTTCCATCAGATATGCACCGCTCCTAAGTATCTCACAATTATAGTGCGGTATTTGTTCTATCAGGCTAGTTCTGGGTTTCTAATGTAAATGCATTTAGTCCGATAATTTTTTTAAGTCGAAATTATGTTATTTTGAGGTAAACATATCAAATGCAATCTAAAAATCATAGAAATAATATTTAACGATTGATTTTACGATATAGTAGGACTATCATTCAAACTAATTTATCTACTATCGATCGATGCGGTAATGTGTTGTCTTATTGAATTGAATAGTATAATTTGAATTGACCTCGAACTTGTGATGTAGCTGAATATTATCCTAGTAGCTATCTTACTTATACACGATTACTCGTTTTAAGCTACATTTACGTCTGCCATCTAGAATTTTAGAAATTGAAGAAATTTTCCGGTCTACGTAGAAATATCAAAACAATGCAATCATATTTTTTTAGTGTACGTGTAACCTAGATTTGTGGTGCTAACTTTCTGATAGATTCTAAGACTTCTATTATTGACTTTATTCACTATTTTTTTCTTTTCATTCATTCAAATTGGTTCATGTGGCTATTTTACTTTATGTAATGACTCCGTTTATTCTCCACATATTTCTTCCATATATTTATTTTCAGGGCCGTATGATATCTATTTTGCCGACGTCATCACATAAAAACTTTCCTCCCCTATTTATATCCAATCAAAGACCTAGAAAATAAGTTTCAATAATCTGGCTTTAAAAATGACATCCATACAAACTTTAATTCCCTATTTGAACCCCTTAGAGACCAATTCCATATTAAAAAGTAGCTTGTCCTTTCTCAGGTTCTAGACTATCTATGTACAAAATTTTATTTAAACCGGTTCAGTAGTTGAGGCGTTATTGTGTTACATAGAGACGAACAGTTACTTTCGCATTTATATAACTTTTAGATTTATGGAACATTTTTAAGGCAATTGCAATATATTTATTTAAAAAAAAAAATCTTAAATCAGTTAAATGAATTTAGACTATCTACCGCTTAGCAAAATCAAAAAACTAACAAAGTATTTCTTGTAAATTGAGGAGCCTGGACTTTGCAAAATTTTGAGACAATATAAGCCTCAATCAATAGTTTTACGAATTTACCCTTAAGTAATATTACCATTGTCATTGTAGATAGTTTAAAAAAACATCGTTTTTTGTAAATTATAATATTTAACAACATTATCTATAAACGGATTGCATGTATGTATAATTATCATCTTTCAAAAAAACGTTAATTATTCTACTCCTTTGTTGTTAATTATCAATTTATTAATACGATATTGCGGTTACGAAGGAGTATGATTAATTTGGCATCGTTAAAGTTTATATGGAAAAAAAGTGTGAATAATGCTCAAGAAAAAACTTCAAATTAATAACATTGCAAACAAACTTCTTAGGTCTTCTCGGTTGCACCATAATTGCATTTAAAGTTAAGGTTTGTGTCAAATTTGATAATGTCTGTCACTGACTCTAATATTGACAGTGGAATGCTTCTTTCTGGGCATAGTAAATAATAACATCAACCAGGGAAACTTATGCGATTATAGTTTAAAGCTAAAGTTATGACTTCATTCAACAATTGGCAACTAATAACTCATTATTATTTGCTTAACCGGTACACTTTAACATGTTTGTTATTATTACTAAAGTAAATGTGTAACTAAACCTTATAATGTTCAAAATATTATTAAATTTTTGACACTTGAGCTACGACTAACTTAACTATGTAACGTATTTTAAAACTTTGGATATAATAAAGATATCGAGTATTGGGTATTGATTGACTGGTGATTATAAAACAGCATTAATAAATAAATAACAGATGTGAACGTTAACGCCAAGTTAGAATTTGTTTAGTAAGTGGTACAACAGAATTAGCACCATTATGAGTCTACTAAAATAAATTCGTTGTTTAATATTTTTGATGTTATTAACTATTTTTGTACTAGAATTGCGGTATATCTTATCTTTTTATAATTGTATTAGTATAAATAATTTATTATGAAAATTTAGCTTAGCAAATTAGTGTCATTAGTGCGTACATTAGCATCCTGCATTGGATCGTTAACACCGAATCCTTCTTGTTCAGTCATGTATTTGTATTGATAACAGATCGTAACAAGGAGTTTTTCATCCACTACACGATTTATTTCTTTTACTTCTAACCCTACCAATTTAATAATAAATTTCGGTGTTCCCGATGAATGGACAGTTAATTGATTGGCCTTTGTTCAGTCGTATTGTAGAACGTTGCGTTCAGCTACTCGCCTATCAAAGATCAGCCTGTTAATTTATTTGGGCTGATTTAACCATTTGGCTGCGACATATATAACTAATTGTAAGTGTATTACCGTTAAAAATTAATAACGAAAAGAGACTTGACGATATTCAAACTGAATTTTAGAAACAATAACTCGCTGATGCATATTTTATGCGGCACACTACATCATTGTGAACGCAGCTCAAACGTACCTGTTATCGAACACGTTATAGTAATCATTTAGGAGTGGATAGCATATCAACTCATATAGATTTTTGAATTGATATAGGTAACTCGTACATAGAGACACCTTGTATTATGCTGTAATCTCTGAATAAGGGGGACGGACATTTACTCGTATATTACATTCCCATGCACGCACGCATGTATACCTACTGATTGATTACATTTTGATTCGCCAATAAATAAGTAATTATTGTAATACAGGGGCTAATCTTACTTTACTTACTTTAATCTATCGCAATACCTGTCAATGTGATATTTAAAAGATATCCACGAACTTTACGTTACAACACTAACATGTGATCGAGGCGCTTTTTTGAAAGACATTGCATGAACATTATCGTTATTTTGACGTAGCGAAAAATGCTTGAAAGCTATTGAGAAATGTCAAACGTAGGATTTGAATGCTAACTGTAACCTTAAGACGGGTTTTAGTGAGTTTTATTATGTTTCTTGATCGTTTAAAATCATCATTTTATGCATTTTGTCGATAACTAGGAACCAACTATCGTCATTGAGGAATATCTAAAACTATGACTATGTAAATGTTTGTTAATGTCACGGGCTTTTTTTTGGATGTTAATTAAAAAATGTTTTGTTTGTAATTAAATTGATCTTCTAAGACGTTAGGCATTTCCTATTTGCTATGCTTTGTTCAAGTTTAGTGAAAACGGGTGTTAGTAGTATGTTGTAAATATAAAACATTATCGTGCTATGGACGACTGATTTGAACAGTCGCTTAATAAGCAGTTCTCAACTAATCTCATTAATAACCAACTTTCATTGCACAAAAAGGGAAATTGGCAATATGACCGTTCTCTCCTTAAATAATACACCTATGTACCTACTTAAAACAATTCTATAATCAGTTATTTATACGCATTTGGCACATCCTGCTGTATGTTCACGTTAAAGAACATTTTATATTCATTTTTAATTACATTCAGTCATTATCGAAACGGGTTTTCCTTTTCATGTGTAATGTTGGTACAATTTTTTATTTTTATTAAGAATATGTTAAATTGCTTCAGTCAACTCTACATATAAAGTAGATGGTACTCAATTATGTTCAATCTGGACATCAATTCAGTCCGTCCGCCTATAATGACGAGATGTGATACACGGATCATCACACCACACTGCTCCGGGATGTAACAGGCCATCTGTAGAAGTATAATCATATATATAGTAAGATTTCATCTTTAATGTCATATAGTTATCAAATACATCACTCATTTATTATTTTGTTTTGATGATATAATTTTTAGATCGCTATTGAGCCTTTCTCTTCGATCATCTAATTTGAATATAATCTGCGAAATTTAAATTATATATGAATACGAGACAAGACGAAAGCATCGCTTTTTTATAAGCGAAGTTGTACCTTATTAATAACGTTGAAGCGTATTATATAACGGGATTACGGGATACTGAGCAATGATTTGCGATCATTGATAAATAGAGATATATAGAATTGCGATCAGAAATCATCAAAGTCATCCCCAGTATCTTGTTACGTGCATTTCAACACGCAGGTATTCATTTTCTTGTTGCTTATTGTAAAATAAAATGTATAAATTGGAGGTGTACTCGTATAAGAAAATCTATAAGAAGAGGTGTAAAGATTCACGTGTTTTAATGTATGAAGTTTTCTATTAACCTATCAATAGTATTATTGGAAATTCAGTTAGTTCTGTAACTCTATTTATTCCTGATTTATTTGTATGTTATTTATTATACCCAAGGCCGGCCCGTCCATAAAGGCTAACTAGGGCAACCACCTAGGGCGTTTCTTATTTGGGGGGTCGTAAACAGATTATGTTTGCTCTAACCCTAACCTTACGAAATGCAGTACCTTAAAAAATTACTCGATCTGATCACGTCTGCGTATTCAAAAGTACAAAATTGATTTTTTTTATAATCGTCGTTCCAGTGCTTAGCCTAGGGCAACAAGTTCTAGTGTTTTGTCAAGGCACCAAGCTCCAGTGTTTTGCCTAGGGCGCCAAGTTTCGTTGAGACGTCACTGATTATATGTTTTAATGAAACCGAAATGAAATATCATAAATTATATTAAAATCTGCTTTTGTTAGTTATAATCCACGACAGCAAATAGTAAAATCGACTAAAATCAACATTTATATGGAAAAATTTTATGTAGAATCCTCTCAATAGGAGGACTTGGCAGGTCAGCGTTTGAAATAATACTCCGCCTGCGTAGTCTATTTGCTCGTGGGCATTCTTAAATAGATAAGTTATGATAGCCATCTTAGAAAGCATCAGTCGCCAACCGAACTAAGAGTCAAAGTGGTCGCCATGCTCGAAATCGGAGCGAAGCATCAAGTCTTTTTACAATTGCGAATATCACATGTTATAAACGCTCGAGCCGCTGTGTATTGTTCATCCCCGCCAAAATAGTTTTATTTTAGTAAAATAAATTTAAATATATAAAATAATAAATAATATACTTAAGTTAAAATGTAAAGAGTCTGTCAACGGCAATTATATACACTCTTATTCAGAAATATCAAAAAGAGAAAGTCGACGATTGAGCTTTTCTTTAAAACTGAGTGTTTAAGAATCAAAATTTTCATGAAGTGTCTAAAATGGAGTAGCTAGTTACGCCCGCGTGTCGGCATGACAACGCGCAGTTCGGTTTACATTATTTAATTTATTTTTAACTCAAATCCGAAAAAAACTGAATATGAGTTTTAAAAACCGTTTGAAAGGTTCTGTCATTTTGACTGGTACACTAATAATAAAACCTTTTTCTAAACTTAAAATGTATGTAGAGCCATAATAGGATATAAGGTATATGCTTCTTACTTTATTGTATCTTACCCCAGAAATAGAAGTCTAATATACCTATTTGAAGGCATATTGGCTAAGTCAATAAACCAACGGTAGTAATTTCTTATTTTGTATCGTATACTTTTCATAGAAATGAAATCCACTGATTGGTCTCGTTGGGTTGAAGTCGCGTTTGAGGCAGGCCAAGCGAGTCACACTCGCACAATATTGCGCTCACCACTATATTTAGCATCTGTATTGTAATGAGTGCATAAGAGAGATGAACCTTGTATTATGACTGTTGTTTTATCAATTTGTTGACATTTGTGATTATATTATGCTTTCACCTCTTCTAATTTAGCTGTCCAAAATAAAATGTCCTCTTATATTTATGATTTATGACAAGACTTAAAACTTTGTCAAAGTTTAAAGTATATCTATACTAAGTAAGTATTTTCGCATAGCGACTCGAATACTTTCTTACTACTTACTACTTGAGACGGTTGTGTAGTGTAGAGAAAGGGCGTTATACGAAGTTTTTGCCCCGGTTAAAAAAATAGCGTAGATCCGGCCCTGTATATTAACTAACATAATAAAATAGTCAATTCTAAGAATAACATTTAGTTTCTGCAATTATCAAGAGGGTAATGATAAAAGGTATCATGATTTGTGGGTGTAACTCTTATCATATGATACTCTGAATAAATACAATAAAGAGCATCTTTTGATAACGACTGCTTATAATTAATTACCGTTTGTGCAGTGTAAATTATGTTACAATCTACAGTCTGGTTGACAAATACTGCAATTCAAACATATGCCGATAGGAACCTGTTACTTTTGAATACACTTATGCCATTTTACTTTATTCTTCTTGTGTATTTTCCCAATAATTAATATTTCTATCTATTGCCACTATAAAACAGAAAGTTTATTATTTTCCAATGGTCGTCTATAGATTGGGATCGTTGTGAATTTTCTATTCATTAATGGTACCGTGTCGACCTTGACGAACTTCAATAATGCCGAATCATCGTTAACATATCAGATTACATAGCATTGACAATATAACTTGGGTGACAAGCAAGTACTTTTTACCTGACTGCGCGATGCAAAGGAGGGTAATGTGTTTATCAGTCTATGTATGTATGTTTGTTTCTATGTGGCGTTCTAGAGACCAAATGCGTAGGCCGATTTTGATGATTCTTACGTCACTAAAGACATGACAGTAATCAAAATTCATCACAGCGACAACGAAACATCATATTGTTAAAACGAAAAAAAAAACTATGAACTATATCAAGTGGGGTGTCGTTGAATAGGTATTTTAAAATCATCTTTAGATTCGTTTTATTTACATTTTAAATAGTCCTAATAGTTTAGGATATATAATAATGATTTAAAGTTGTTTAACAAAACAATCATTCTTGCTAATTTTCTTACTTATTGATTTAAGTTTTTATTTAAAGTATCAGTATCGAACAATCGACGACAGAATTCGATGCACTTCGCGGACAGGGTAAAATAGAGCGAAATTCGTTGCCATTGATATTGTGCTGGGGTGTAACTGTACACAAACTCCAAGGAACTACTTTGGACCGGGCTGTGGTTGACTTAAGTTCACGCATTTTTGCTAAAGGTCAAGCATATGTAGCTTTGAGCCGAGTTAGGTCTCTAGAGGGACTAATCATTAGTAGTTTAGACCGCCGTAAATAATCCCCACGCTATTGACTGCCTCAATGAAAGTGAATGACTAGATTGCGAAATTTCGAAGTCAACGAATCGTAACTAAAAAGTATAAAATAAAAATAAATAATTTAAAGAAAAACAAAACCCCGACTGCGTAAAAACGAATTTTAAAAAATACATGGAAAAAATAACTTTAAGAATTCTGTTAAGTAATACTCTATTCTAAAGTACTGGGTTTGTTTCTTTCTTTTTAATGTTTATTAAAGTAATTTTTTTCATGGATTTTTTAAAATTCGTTTTTTATTGTTGGGTTACACATGCTATACATACACCTGGGTTTTCTTTCGAGAGCCCATTAAACAGACAATGTCGGAAGTAGTATCACTTAGCAATGGAACTCGAGTTCAAACCTTCGACTCTCATGTACGTCATACGTCCCGTACGTATCAAGTTTGAAAAGGTGAAGAGGTCTGAAGAACCTACTGAACTGAACCCTACTAGTTTCACTTTAGGTTGGGTTAGTTCACTTTATCAGAGTTTACAGACTAGTCTAACCTAGTTTATTACATTGCTTCTCTTAATGTCGGGCCGCCAATGGACCCATATCAGAATGTGGTTTTAAGAGACAGGCACGAATAATCAGTCTAATAATACGTCGGTACGGCGGCAACCTAGACTTGGGCGCCACTCATTAGTATGCTCGTCTTTATCATGATGTTTAAGTAGGCGCCTAGTTTGTGTGATAACAGAATAGAATAATTCTTTATTGTCAATAAATACCACGGACACAAAAATTTACACACGAATGTTACGCTTTTTCGTTCATTTTACATACCACAATATTTCTATTCATCTATAAACACACTTGCCTTCAACATATGTAGGTACATTATATATACGGTATTGATAAGTTTATGCCGATAAAAGTAAAAAAAAAAAAATGTGATTTAGGTTATTTCAGCAACTATGGTAATGGAAAAAACCGTACTTATCGCCTACCATTCATATCATTGCTACCAACTATGGCACGGGTGCCTTCGCGCACACTGAAAAAAATAATTTCTTACTGTTCACCTTTTTTGCACAGTTAAAATTTGTTCATTTAGTATAACGTAAATAACGGTAAGTATTATCGATTTCGGACAGTTGAAATGAATACATCAAAACAGTTGAAGCTTGAACTGTTATTTTAACTGACCAATCATTGCCAGCAACTGAAAACCACAGTGACTACTACGGTTTACTTGTAAGTTTTTATCGAAAGTTGGTTTTACTGATGAATCGATTATTTCTACCTCTGAAACATTAAACGAAACAGTAGCACTAACTAACACTAACAATGTCTTAAACGTTTTGCCGCACCCAATGCCAAAACGTTAGTTTTAATGATTAGATAAAGTTCTTTATACTATTACAACATTAAGCGAACATTAAAACTCACTGACACTGACAATTACTCAAACGTTTTACCGCACACAACACCAAAATGTTAGTTATATTGACTAGAAGCAGTTCTTTCTAATGTTACAATATTAAATGAAACAGTAGTACTCACTGGAACTGACAGTTATTTGAACGTTTTACCGCATACAACACCAAACAGTTAGTTATATTGATTAGAAACAGTTCTTTCTAATGTTACAACATTAAACGAAACAATAGTACTCACTGGAACTGACAGTTACTTGAACGTTTTACCGCACACAACACCAAACAGTTAGTTATATTGATTAGAAACAGTTCTTTATAATGTTACAACATTAAACGAAACAATAGTACTCACTGGAACTGACAGTTACTTGAACGTTTTACCGCACACAACACCAAACAGTTAGTTATATTGATTAGAAACAGTTCTTTATAATGTTACAACATTAAACGAAACAATAGTACTCACTGGAACTGACAGTTATTTGAACGTTTTACCGCATACAACACCAAACAGTTAGTTATATTGATTAGAAACAGTTCTTTCTAATGTTACAACATTAAACGAAACAATAGTACTCACTGGAACTAACAGTTACTTGAACGTTTTACCGCACACAACACCAAACAGTTAGTTATATTGATTAGAAACAGTTCTTTCTAATGTTACAACATTAAACGAAACAATAGTACTCACTGGAACTGACAGTTACTTGAACGTTTTACCGCACACAACACCAAACAGTTAGTTATATTGATTAGAAACAGTTCTTTCTAATTTTACAACATTAAACGAAACAATAGTACTCACTGGAACTGACAGTTACTTGAACGTTTTACCGCACACAACACCAAACAGTTAGTTATATTGATTAGAAACAGTTCTTTCTAATGTTACAACATTATTTGCCACAATTACTACCAAAATGTTACCTCTATTGATAAGAACTAATTCTTTGTAATGTGTTTTCAATTCCATAAAAAAATTCTAAATCACCATGCGATTGTCATCAGGGTGATTAAAATAGAAAAATATGGCGTCATATTATTTCAAACCGATGACGTGACATATTCCTGTCTCTTTTTGGCACGTGGCGATTTACGTTATGTTAGAGCAGTCAAGCCAGTGCTTTAAAGTTTTATTTATTGTTACTTCTATTATACACTATCTTCTTTTTAGTTTGTGGTATGTAGGTAAGTACCTGTTCGTTCTTCGCAATTTTAAAATACTAAAACTTAGGGGTAACAACAGTTTTGCAAACGTTTGTCAGATGTTACTCGGGACTGCTTGACGTCTAGTACGAGAGCGGACGACAAAAATAAAATCTCTTCGGGTACTACGACGGGACCGGTATGGGGTGATAATTTCATCGGGGACCTTCAGCGTAACCTGAGCAAAAACGTTTTTGTATAAAAGGTAAAATAAGGGTAATATTTTTTTGTAATGGACCCAATAACGCCAGTGCCGGTCTATATTAATAAAAGTGGCCAAGTGCGAGTCGGACTCGCACTTAAAAGGTTCCGTAGAAGCAAGTATATCTCAGGGACATAATATATTAAATAATAAACGTACCGATTAACTACAATTAGCCAAAATAACATTTTTTCGCCAGCAATAAATAACTTTGTTTTTCACAGTGTTTGTATGAATAACAAAGTTATAATTTGCGGTTTCCGAAAAAGTGCTATATCTCAAAAACTTCTGATTGTATCTCGTTTAAACCAATTTTCGTTGAAAGTTTTTATTAAAATCTATAACATATTTCTTTTTTTGAGTTTTCATTCAAAGTTAGAGGTTGGGGACACAATTTGGCAATTTGAAAGTGTACATAATTATCTTTGAAACGATTGACTTTGAAAGAAATGGTTTTTGAACCTCAATGGCATTTTTGAAGACCTATTTATAGACATCCACTCATATAGGATTCATGATTTTTTTTTTAATTTCAATTCCATGTATGGGGGCCCCCCTCTAATATTATTATTTTTTTATTTTTGTATTAAAATCGTAAAGCAGTTTACAGAATACATACATCTACCTACTAAATTTCAATTGTGTAGTCCTAATATAGTTTCGGAATAAAGTGTCTGTGACACACGGACTGACAGACAGACATGACGAATCTATAAGGGTTCCATTTTTTGCCATTTGGCTGGGGAACCCAAAAATAGTGTTATATTAAGACAGAACTCATAATATGTATAATCATGTTATCTCAATAGGTCCAAGCCTCAGAAATACTTAGTTCAGTAGGCAACCATGTTTTTTTATGAATCAGGTTGCTGGAGTAATCTCGTGGTACAACTTTCATCGTAGTAACTACCCCATGAGGTAAAGATCATTTTTCCGGACCCTTAAATAAAAATGGCCGCAAACCTGCCAAGACAAGACGGGGCAACCTAGTAGGTACCTATACCTATTTGTGTGCTCTTTGACGCCCTCTATTTTACTTGTGTGCCAGGTCTCGCGCTGGTACCGGATAACGGAAATTTCAACAAAAAGTTTCCCTAATTTTACCTTCTTTCTTTCTACACAAAAAATGTATCAGGTTTGGCAAGGTATTTTTCTTCGTCTATGAAGGTAACCTATTTGATTTAGAAGGTCCTCGATAAATTGCTACCACATATTATGAGTCCGTTGTCGTGGTATCGTCATCGTGTTTGATTTTAGTCGTCCGTACTCACGCTATAACTAAAACAGTAAATTCTACCTATCGATACAGTTAGCATGATGTGACGTCATCATCACAACACAGTTAATTTTAATGGTCGGATAGTTACTTCTACCGATCGAACAGTGACAACTCCGGCGCGGACGCGATATTTCCTGCTCGCTGCACGCTGGAACATGCTCGAACCTAGTGATGGACCAATTCGGTTTGTTTACAACTCGACTCGAGTCAACCCGTTTCAATTTTCTCTTAACTCGGTTTCAACTAGAGTTAGCCTACCCATGTTGGTGGATACATGTGACACCAATTTTTCTTCTTTTGGCTTGCTTAGATATGTAAATATACCGTTTAATGATCAAGTCATTTTCTGGTATTATTCAATAACTTATTTTATTTTTGTATTTTATTTTTAATTGATAAATTACATCACTTTTTACATATAATTCAACCGTTAACATACATACATATAAAGTATTACGTCTTTATCCCTTACGGGGCCCGGTAAGGGATAAAGACGTAATACTATGAATGTACAGACAGCTACACTGCTAAGTATACGTTAAAGACGGTCCTGAGGGAAATTCTCATTGATTGAAAGGGATCGATATATGTTGATCGGTATCAAAATAGTCATGAGCTTTCTAGGTAAAAAAAAATATATTCAGTCGTGTTGCAATTCTTCTGTATTACCATAGATTTCAATCATGATGATATTCACTCAGCATTATATTTCCATTTTTATTTTTTGACATATATTCTAAATAAAAACTGCTTGAATTATTAAGAATGCAAAATTTTAAAAACAAAAATATTTTTGTCAAAGAGTAAAAGCTTGTTGTCAAATCTGTCTACAGATCTCATAAAATAATTTTCAAAATCTGCAATAAATTATAATACAATTAAATAATTAAAGTCTTATCCTTAATTTGATTAAAATGCCTACATGAAACACACTTGCACTGTAGAAAGACACCATTATTTTCAAATACTTAATGAGGATGTCGAAAACTACGATTTAAATGACCACGTAAATATTACCTTCTTTTTTTTAAATTTCTTTTTGCGACTGGATGACAGTGTCTCAAACCACTGATTTCTTGACATTGGCTCAAAGTTAAATACCACTAAAACACACACTCGACAAATCACGAAATAAAATCAGCTTATAACAACCGAACTTTAATACCTATATGTATAACCAAACATTAAAAAACCAACAAAAGTAAACAATAAAATCTAAAAATTCGAGTTGACCCGAAACAACTGCAACTCGTGTCAACTCGAATTGGAATTTGAACTCGAGTTGGCGCATCACTACTCGAAAGCACGCACGCACTTCATTATTCATCTCCACTGTCAGTCGAGTCGGCGTCGGCCACATTACCCTTTGGCGTCGGCGCTTGCAGCGAGCAGTGGGTGGATTGTGCGCATTCACAAAACATCATGTCCGACTCAGATACGATTTGTACACAAGACTTGAGGGAACTACTAACGGAGTGGGGCCTGACGAAATATATCGATAAGTTTATTGGTAAGTACATTATTTATGTAGAACTTTCCTACTTAAAATATAATTGTGGTAGTACCTACTGTAGGTACCTCTATAAGTTTTTTGTATTTCAGAAATGAACAATTTTATTATTATGCAGTGAAAAGCTACATGAATTGAGCTGACCTTACTACCTGTATTTTTGGCAGAGTTTTGACGGTAATTTCGTGCTTGTGCATGTGTGTGTTGTGATCTTTGTGGTGGTACCTATTCAGCTTGAGTAAGGTAGATTGCTCCATATAGCCTTTGGTTTGGGTTACGAACTAACAAGCTAACCTTGGAACTTACGCAAAAATATTTGTTTTTACTGAACGAAAAGGTTCTTGCTACAGATTTAACATTTAACTAAACTGTTTTACCTTCAATACGATATTTACAATAGCGATTAGCTTCTGGCACTTCGCCGGCCGCTGCCGCGGCACGCTCGCTTTGCTCGTTCGGCTCGTGCTTTATTTTTCATACACTAACCTAACCTAAACTAATTTTAACCTAATATTCGTTTTTGTCACTGACTTGTCTCTATATATGAATGTAAATCCTTTAATGACGTAAATTCAGTCATGGTGGTGTTTTTGTATTATATCATACAGCAAAAATAACGCTAATCAATCCGGGAACCAAAACAATACACGCTAAATTACTCGACTTGGGCTTGTCCGGGTTTTTTGTTGTATGGAATCAATATCCAAAGATGACTAAATGTTGTTGATTACCTAATTATCTTTATAAAAAAGTTTAATATATTATTTTGTTTCTTTACACTTTTTATTATTTTTTGTTGATTGAGGTCATGTCTAAGAAAAAAGTCCAAAAATTGATACTAAGGTCCTATGAACATTTTCTTAATAAATATTACTATTATTATATGATAATAGTGTTTTGTTAAAAGGTAGAAAGACATTATTTTGTATATAAAATAATATAAGTTATTCTTGGTCTTTCCATAATTTTGGCTTTTTATAACATCAAAATTATGGTATGTTACTAATACTGAGACTTATTTTCACATCACTAGTTAAAGGTTAACCTACCAAAATGACTCTGGCTTACCTTTCACTTACCTAGTTACATAAACATTTTATTTTTCAGAAAACGAAGTTGACATAATTGCATTGCCATTACTAGATGATAAACAAATAGAAGCCTTGATTCCTAGCATCGGCCCACAAGCTAAGTTCAAAAAGGCAATAGCAGACTGGAAAGCAGGAAAAGAAGAAGACCATGCTAAAACAGCAAACAACGATGAAGCTATCTGCAAATTAGAAGACATATATGGCAGCTCTGTAGGAGGACTCGCACCGAGTGAAAATTCCCCAATAACCTCTCCAGTGTCCACACCTACATCGAGTAGATCTTCTTTGTGCTCCCTTGACATATACTCAAATGCAAAATTGGTGAGTATGGCACCCTTAAGAAAAACATTGAGAAAAACTTTGGTCAAGGAAATTGATGCACAAATATTAAAACATGATCCCAAATTACCTGTAACAAATGACGTTTATTCACATTGGATTCAACAAATTAGTAAGTTTCAGATGTAATACAAACCCCTTCCCGAACTCAAATCGCCCGTAAATTATTTTTCCTATTATATTTGTTATATTACATTCCTTTTGCAATGGGTTTCATCCTGTTACAATTTTTTTTTTTGTATTTTTGATCATTTTCAGAGCTATCTGCACTGGTTTAATAATCTATGAAAAAAATGTATAATTATTAATAATTTTGAGGGCCAAAAAATCAACCAGAAAATAATGTTATACAATTACTTAGGATAGAATTACAATTCCTATAATTCATCCTTTTTATCTGTACGCCTAAGGTTACTAGGCTACAGCCAACAGGTATTATAATTTACTACTTACATTTTGTCGGATAGTCCTCATTTGCAGGCATCAGTTAGTATGTAAAGGCGTTAATAGCTGCCAACTAGTGCCTCACCAAAATGGCCGTGTTTAGCACGTTGGACAATAATTATAATAAAAGCGAACAATATTTTATTTAATAAAATATTTACGTCATAATAAGCTGTAAAACTAAATAAAATCTACTTGTTTACAGATTTTCGATATATTGTTTTATCTTTGAGATATGATTTTTTTGTGATGGCGGCGCTAGTTGGCGGCTATTAACGCCTATTTGCTCTCGTTAAGTGAGGAATTTCAACATTTACAAAAAAAAATTTTCAGAAATAACTTCAACTAATTTTTGTTCGATTATGTTAACATTTTAGATAATGTGAGAATACGCTTCAGATTTTGAAGGTAATGTGAATCTTTAAGTTTATCAAATAAAAAATATGTGCACTGCCGAAATTAAGGTTTTATTTATTGTTCACGCTTTGTGCAGGTATTTAACTTTCAGCGATGCAGTACTCAATACGGTTGAAGAACTGTAATAACTACTTATACAACGGTAGCTGGTACTGTTGGTTGAACAGTACCTTCTATTGGATAAGTAGAAGTTGCTATTTCTCAACTGTAGAAATAACATATCCGCGCAGTACCCACTGCTGGCGAGAAACAGTAATTGTTATACTGTTCCTCATAGTAGCAGTATCTGGCAGTTCAGAAGCTACGTTGTGAATTCCAACGCCACTTACTAAAATATTCGCTATTAATACAATTTATCAAAATCTCGTTGTACCTATAAAATTTTTGTGTTTGTGCTATTTTTATAGAGATTCATTTTTAAGAAAATTCAACGGAAACACAATAATCGTGTGCATTTAGATTTTGGATATATTGTGTTTACAGCGAATAATATTTTGGTAAGTGGCGCTGGGGCTCATAACTGCCAGATACTACTACTATGAGGAACAGTAGCAATTACTGTTTCTCATCAGTAGTGGGTACTGCGCGGATAGGTACAGTTGAGAAACAGTAACTCATACTTATCCAACAGTAGTAGGTACTGTTCAACAAACAATACCAGCTACTGTTGTATTAGTAGTTACTACTGTTTCTCAACAGTATTGGGTACTGCGTGAAAGGGTTATTAATACTATTGAAAACAGTTCCAGCTACTGTTTTCAATATTAGTAATAACCTATTCATACAGTACCCCTTACTTTAGAGAACCAGTAGAAACTACTTCTACAACAGTAGCTGAGAATGTTCTTAACAGTTGCAATAACCTATTCATTCAGTACCCCTTACTTTAGAGAACCAGTAGTAACTACTTCTACAACAGTAGCTGGCAATGTTCTCAACAGTTGCAATAACCTATTCATTCAGTACCCCTTACTTTAGAGAACCAGTAGTAACTACTTCTACAACAGTAGCTGGCAATGTTCTCAACAGTTGCAATAACCTATTCATTCAGTACCCCTTACTTTAGAGAACCAGTAGTAACTACTTCTACAACAGTGGCTGGCAATGTTCTCAACAGTTGCAAAAACCTATTCATTCAGTACCCCTTACTTTAGAGAACCAGTAGTAACTACTTCTACAACAGTAGCTGGGAATGTTCTCAACAGTTGCAATAACCTTTTCATACAGTACCCCTTACCATAGTAAAACAGTAGTAACTACTTATACAACGGTAGGTGGCAATGTTTTAAGAAGTAATAACTACTTTTTCACACAGTACCACTTACTTGAGAGAAACTGTAATAACTACTTTAAAAACGGTAGCGGGCAGTTTTCAACAGTTATAATAATGTTTGCATACAGTAATTGCTAATAAGAAGACGCAGTTGTAACTACACACAAAACAGTAGCAGCACTGTTGCTAAACAGTAAAAGTCACTGCTTACCAATCGATAAGAGCTACTGATTCCTTTTACTGTTTCCTCTTACTGATGTTTTTTACTGTTTCCACTTACTGTTTTATTTTACTGTTTCCACTTACTGTTTTATTTTACTGTTTCCACTTACTGTTTTATTTTACTGTTTCCACTTACTGTTTTATTTTACTGTTTCACTTTACCGATCGAATTCGCTGAAACAGTTAAGGGTACTCAGTTAAATTAACCGTTATTACCTTACTGTTTTCATTAGGTTAAAACAACTACTTGATGCAGTTCGCTCCATTTTAACTGCGCAAATCAATAAACTATAACGAAATTTCGGTATATTTTGCCGATTTTTTTTTTCAGTGCAGGATGTGAGAAATTGAACACGTGCTAATGACTGGTATAAAAATTAGTCGATATCTCCATGCAGTTACTATCGATTATAAACCTAACCACTTAATGTTGCTTTAATCTGTGGTTACTTTTATCATTGTCATCGTTAACGTTTCAAACGGGGCATATTGCTAAACGAGCATTTAATGAAGTCGTCGCTTCACGATAAGGACAATACAAAATAAGTACAATATAATAATATTCTCACGTTAATATGACAATGCAATGGTCCATAATTTTGTGATTTCTTATTTTAAAATAACACATTAATTATACTATACAAATCCATTTTTATCACAGTCTAGATGTTAGAAAAATGCGTATCACATTCTCATATTGATATTTTAAGTGTGAGAATATTATATATTATTATTTCTAAATGGGAAATTTTATGTGTGAAGTACGTTAAAAAAGTTCAACTAATTCTATGAGGTTCCTTAGAGATGAATAAACTTCAACCAGTGACAAGCGTAAAATTAACTGAGACTTGGATCAAGGTGAGCTGCTCCTAGTTAATACACCGGCCGTTGGCCAGTCGTGAAATCTAAACGTCTCTTCGAAAACTAAACTGGCACAGTTTCACACGACTGACGTTATTGTAATCGATTGGCATATAAATATAGGCCGTTTAATAAGTAAATGCCAATAACAAGCTGAGTCATCGATGAGATGACCTTGGTCCTCAACCTACTGTTGAGTTTCTAAAACGTCAAACGCTGCAGTCATCGCGACTACCCTTAAAGTGTATTGAATTGAGGCCACATTTCGTTAACAGTAAACTTTTGTTGAAACTCAAATAGGCCTTTCTTCTTTTGGATTATTGTAGCTTTTGATACTAAATATTGTTATTAATTCATGGTCATGTGGAAAAAACAGCAAGTCGTTCTTCTAATTATATACTGATAAAAAGGCTGAACACAAACCCTCCCTTTAAATCTTTATATAGTAGCTTTTCGCCCACTTGGTTTCCCCTTTATGCAGCGATTATTATTTCTGCTTCACTCCTATTAGTCATAGAATGATGAAATGAACTATTCAACACAAGAATATTTTTTAATTGGTACCAGTAGTTCCTGAGATCAGCGCATGCGACCATACAAACTTCAGCTTTATGATATAAATATGTAGATTTTTTTCGAATCTTTTCACAAGACAAGTGAAACGTACAACTATAACGTAAACCTTTACCTCGCTAATGAACCTTTCATAATATCTATATTCCTACTGTTTGTTATCCACTTGAACAATGTTATCAATGACTCGTTCATTGCAAAGGATTTTATTTTTGCGCTGCGCTTTAGTAGTTAGTTATATTTTTATTCAGTGCTTAGATTACACAATGTTAGTGTGTTTGATTAAATATATTAAATTTTATGTGCCATTTGATTACTTACAAAGATGTTTATTGCCAACACAGTTAAAAAGAATCCTGCAGTTAGACTTTTTTCTAAAACTTATATCTTTGAAAAAACTACAAATGATCAGATTATTTGTTTCTATATTTGAGAGGTTAATTCTCAGCTCGACTATGCTATAGGTTTTTAAATAACAGTTAGACTAACATTATAGATAGTGTCAGAGTATTATACAGAGAAAATTATATGAAACTGTAATCTCTCAAAATGACCATATTTATTTCTCATCTTCCTTATGCTGTACAGTGAATGAGATCTAGACACTGTCAATATAAAACGAACAATCGTTGAATTAAGGATTAAAATATAGTAGTTTTCGTACTACCTATATAATTTTTCGTTAACAAAGTACAATTGACTAAATTATTGTAGGATGCTCTATAATTTAATACGAGTGGGTAACCTTACTACCATTGTGGTGCTACTCGTTCAAGATTGCATGTTCAAAAGGCATGATCCGGACACACTTGTTAAATATAATCGTAAACCAGCGACCGCTCTGTATTTAGCAATAGAAATTGTAGAAACCTTTACTGGTTAAACTACCCAAGGACATCAGTACGAGGTGCAGCTAGGTAAGGTGCAGAAGTGGTGTAAAGTTACTTTCACTCTTCTACGTATCTAGGAATTCAGTAACAATGCTTAAAACAAAGAACGAATTGAATAGTTTGGCATAAGTACCAAGGAAAATATTATTATTAGGATAGAGATATTTTTACTCGACCTACTTATGACTACAATCTCAAATTGTGGCTGAAATTTGAAAATAGTGCATAATATGAATTAAGGCCAATACCCTGTCACGTGAATCCACAATATATTTGAATTTTTTCGTTTCAAATATACGTGGGAAATTTTTTATAGAACTGTAGAACTAAGTAAAACCCAGAACGTATCTGCGTGATATGGAAGCGCTTCTAGAGGGTCTTTATTATATTGGTGAAAGCGAGAACGAGAGACTAGCGGGCTTGCAATCCTAATTTCCTGTATCCTCGTGCGTATGATCATAACGCACGGTGCGATTCGCTGTACGCACGCAATGTGCATAATGAATGCGTTCTCCCTGCGAATAGATAGAGTTATAATACTATAGACTTCTTGGAATAAAGCTTTGAACTTGCTGTCAAAAGAAGTCGCTAGTTTTTAATATGATAATTGTACTTGCTTTTATTAATTTAAATTTTCAATTTGTAATTACATATCTATGTATGTTTGTCTAGTTTTCCTAAATAAACTTTATTAAATAGGCAGCGTTGATTTCAAATGATTTCAACAATTAGATTTTAAGCTTTTCGTTATTTGCCGTGTTTAAGGTAAAATCTTAAGAGCTAAATTTGACCATTATATCCAGGGCGTCTATATAGCGTCTTATTTGACTAGTTTAGAAGATATCTGGTCTAAGATAATATAATACAAGCAATGTTTAGTTAACATATCGCACTCCCGGTGCGACACGGTCACTTATGCAAAAATTTAGTTTTTCAGGAGAAGAGTTTTAAACTCTGCCACCTCACAAAACAATGACTTTAGAAGATACAGATGAGATGAATCATACGGAACATAGTTCTGTATGATTAATCTACAAAAGTAACATTATCGCACGAAGTAAAGGGGGCTTTAGGACAATTATTACATATTTAACTAATTGTTGAATTTTTTGCAAAAGTGACAGTGTCGCACCGAGGGTGCGATATATAATATATTGTTTGTTATATTTTTATTGGTCTTACCAAGAAATAACGTCCAAATAAGGTGGAAATCAAAATAGGAAGGTGGATAATTATATCATATGTCCAAGGGTTTTGGCACGGTAAAAACTTGAATTCGTAAAATAATCTTGAAAGAAATTAATCACAATGTTGCCCTTGTATATTACAACATTTTCCTATTTATCTTATTGGGGATATCTCTATCTGAATCATTTTTGGAAAAGAAGATTAAACGGGAGCAATTACCGGGTGTAATTACGGCAAATATTTCAGAAAAAGTAAATATTCCTTATGAAGTAAATAATTAAAAGGATAGGCAGTTTATTATAAGTGTGTTAACTGGATATGTAGAATTCATTCCGCCGAATTTCCTTCTTTATACAATAAATATAGTTACACAATACCCGTCGAAGTTACGCTTGAACTAGATTATCATACAAAAAACCAGTATCCGGGGATATACTGCGAAACCAAATTGCAACTCCACTAAAACCAAACTTCGATCCGGCAAGCTGGACCGAAATATAAGAGGGTTTTACTTCACTTAACGAACGTTATAATGAAGTGCTTTTAATAAGCTCTATTTTGAATAAAGAATATTTTGTGTCAGTGTTTTACTTCGCAAGTTTTTTAATCAGAAATACCACAGAAACTGATTAGCCTCAGATACAAGTAAAATACATTTCTTAGTAAAATTTTACCTTCGTCAAATTTTGCAACTCAATGTTAAGGCAATTATCATCCAGCTACCGATTAATTTGAAATCAAATAGGTTTAGTTAGCATGACAATATATGATTAGCCAAGTTATATTATTTACAATCTAAAATGGCGGACGGCTCAAGTAACCATTGATAGATTCTATACGCCTAGTCTTAATAGGATGTATTACTGCAACTTCAGTGGCCAAATTGTAGCACTTATTTAGCACATGTAGTAAACATTTTTTTATAAACGTCATTCGCAGAGTAAGAAAAAGTGAGTAGTAGGAATTTAATATTTTTTGAATGTATAATTATAATGAGTATGATTTAACTAATAAGGGAAAGATGTAAAGGGAAGAGTCATTCATTTCTAATAGACAAAATGTTCAAAAATGTTTGTTTGTTTACCACATTTGCTTGCCTACGCCGCACTTTGCGTAATATTCCCTATTCGATGAGTTGTTTTTGTAAGCATAGTGTGTGTTTTACAGGCCCGTGCGTGGCATGTCGGCGGTGGTGTTGGGCGCTGGCCCCGCGCACGCATGTTTCTTCGCCACCTACGAGCACAGCAAACAGACCCTCGCCCATCTCACCAGGCATCGCCACGAGCATCTCACACACGGTAAAATAATAAAAAAACACTAGATCAGGGGTGCGACCGCTTAACTCTCAAGCCATGATTCTAGCCACTGGATGCAACATCTTATCAATGCCGATATTTCGTTTCATTTTATTACTTTGGTACTTTAGTAACGACATCAATAAAGAATTATGAATGTGGATTTGACAGCAGTGTTTCCAACTGAGTCAATAGGGATGATGACTAATTTTTGTTTGTTTGTCCGTCAGGTAGTGTGTTAAAAAATATTAAACACGTATTTTTTAATTTTTTTCGTAATCATAAAATTACGGCGTTACATTGAGTTGAAATTTCACATGACGTCACGTTAGAGTACGTTTTCTACTCAACTGTGACGTAGCGAGCCCCCACTCCTCAACTTTAATGCCTGTTATCTAAACTATTTCTTGTTAAATTGAAGTAAAAAAAAATACGTATCTAATATTTTTCTATTATCTAACTGACGGACTAAATAGAATTGCATTTTTTTTACCCAGTCATCATCCCTATTATCTCGAATTTTTCCACCAAAATACATTCAAAGCAATAAAATGAAATGAAATATCGTCATAACATCGCTAAGATATCATATCCTATGGCTAGAATCAAGGTTAGAGAGTTAGGCGGTCGCTCTGCAGTTGCTCCCGCATCTCAATCTAATCAAAAATTAAAGTCATTTTATCCAGTCTAGGCTGTTACAAACACTTGTGAAAGTGGAAGCTCTGCTATCGGTTCGTAATCTACGGCGCAATCTGTGTTTCTTGCCAGTTCTTCTTGACTTGTACCGAGGAGAACCGGCAAGAAACACAGCAAGGGCTGCTTTTTTTGATCACTGTTTTATTTTGCTTCTATGTATTTTAAACGAATTTTGAGATATAATAAAATCGAATCATTATGAATACTTAATCAATCTCTTCTGCAATTTCTTTTATATTGTCGGTGTGTAAATAAATATAATAATTCACTGCAGCTTCAGAAAGGTTCGATGGTTAGTTATTGTACACCAAATCGTCCAACGTATTTTTTTACGTTCAATATAGGTATATTTTTTAAAACGAATCCGCTGAGTATATTCGGTATCCTCCAATCATATAATAATAGATAATAGTAGATCAAGAACAACTATAATTGAAGACCTTCATAGAGCGTAAACAATAATCAGTATAGAAATAAACATTTCAATACCAAACTCATGACAAATATTCGATAAAACAAAATGTTATTAAACCTATTCAATCATATAGTGGAAGTTAAAAAAGTTTTTGGATACAAACAAAGTTTGTTTCGATACCAATAAACACTTGTTTTGTAACATGAATTGTACATGTGCTATGTTTAATATCACGTACGCTAATGTAGCTTTTAAGGATAGATCCAGGTCCAGTTAAGGAGCTAAATTAACAAGAAAAATTACGAACAATAGACAGTGTTTAACTGTTTGATAAGATTGCTAATGCATATATTCGGCGGAAGATTAACTATTGATAGTTAAAGACGCTATGAATATGATTATTTTACTACTTTTTAGACATGTTTTTTAGCTTAGTAGGTAGAGCAAGTGGTATGGTTAGAGCGCGCGCGATGCGCAAGCTGCCAGCGTCGTTAACATACTCCGAAGGTCGACTCGCAAAAAGCGGCTCACGTGTTGACGACACACGCCCAGAGATGCTTGACATGATCGCACAATGCTGCTACAATTGATACATTAACACAAGCAAAAGTATTGTTTGATTTTTTGTTAATAATTTTAAAACAACCGACATTTTAACCTACTTTCAAAGGATAAAAAACTAAGAACATTTTAAATTTGAACAGAAATAAACGTCTGAAATATAACAGAATAAAATTTTGAATCAAAAATTCGCTTAAACGCCTAGTCGTTTGCAGAATTACAAGAACAAAATAAAACTGGACTAAGCAAAATCATCCTACACAATTTTCTTCATTTTCCCGTGCTCGCTTTATCATAGTGCAGTGCAATACAATAGATTAGATTATGCCATTATTTCGACTAAAATATGCATTGTATACTGATTGATTTATTAAATCTAGAGTAAGTATTATATTTAAAAATGGTAAAGGCACTGTTCCTTTAATATAATTTGACCATTGTGACAAACGGTCAAATGTGTTAACATATTTTTACGTAAAACTGGTCTGGACATACAAGGGCCACTTACTTAATGAAATATATACCTATTATACAATACAAGAACACGTATGACGTCTTCAGTTATTTTATTCTGCGGTATAGCTTCCGTTTTGATTTTTGATGTGGCTTGAGTGAGCGGATGTCGTGGGGACGTGATAGAAACTACAGAAACATTACGACCGAAAGTACCTAGTATATGGTACCATTTCTTATAGATATTCTTCTTCTCCACCCATATTTCATTGTTGACAGTGTGGTGACGGTCGATTTGAATGACAATTTATGTTGTGCGGCGCATTTCTTGGTTTTATATGCAATTTATTCCACTTGTTTTCTTTTGAAATTTAATCTGACCACATAGCAGTACACCTTCATTAAATTCGGAAATCTTCACAATTGGTTTTATAATTTTATATGTAATAAGGTAGCCTACCATTAATACTATTGATAATAAAATTAATGTTATGTTAGTGTAAACCCAGATTCAAAGGAACTGTGAAGATTTCTCCGTAAAAGCTAATTACTGATTTCATTGGGAGATAAAAGTAATTCCTCCAGTCTGTTTTACTGCTTTGAGACGCTGCCGTTCTTACTAAGACGGATTCTGACACTCTCGATGGAGGGATTTCGCTCTATCAATCCACTACATCGCCAATGTGCATTTATGCACATCTGTTGAATACGCAGAAATGCACATTGGCTTGACGAATAAAAAAATTACCGATATACAGGCGAATAGAATAAAAAAAAATTGCAATATACCTAATATGGACAATCTGTGTTTATATTATTATCTATTTTATATAAAAGAGATAGAGCCAATCTCTAACTTCTCTGTCTCTCCCTCTGTAACGACTTTAAAAAAGATGCCTACTTAGTTCATTTCAAATGATGTGTTTACCAACGAATGCCATTTCTAATGCTCTGGTTCATCTATGTTGTTTATATGTTATTTTTATATGTATATGCTTTGCTTAGTTTAGGACAACATAAGAACACCTATAAAAATTATCATGAATGGTTGTGTTGCAGGTCTCTCAGGCTGTCTGGCGTCCTTGGTACACGATGCAGTATCAAATCCTGCTGAAGGTGAGTGTACTATTTTTCTTATTTCCACAATCATCTTGTAAGCCACAAACAGTTCCATTTTTGTATTTAGAGCTGCTATACTATCTGTTTAAAAATGAAATGGTTGATCATGTAGTATTAATGCAAAAAATATTTTTTTTTGATGCAATATTGTCTTGAGTTTAGTATTCATTTCTTATTAACATTTTTTCCTCGTGTGAGGTCAGATATCCTAGAAATGGCTTCGAGATTTCTGAGATTTCGATCGTACGTCAGTTGATTCACTGTACCATAATTTCTGCTAGTTTAATTACTTTTAAGAAACTCAATTGCATATAGGTATAAATACTGCTGTATAGCTGCTTCAGTAATATCTCTGGATTGTTTAACGTGATTATTTGACAAATTATTTTTTTGTTTATGTGGTATATTAATTGAAAGTCGTTTATATGATGGCTTCACTTCAGATTTACTTCTACTTATTATATTATTGATAAAGCAACCATTTATTCTAGTTTTCATGTAAAACAGCTAAAAATTAGAGGATTCCGACAATATAGGTAGTTAAAATAGATGTTGATTTCGGTATGACAAAACGACATTACATTTTTTATTTACCGAGTGAATATAATGAGTATGTACTATATTAGTATTTTTTTTATTAGATGCCTTTATTTCAATTAGACATTATGTGATATTAACAATTGAAATGAGGACAGTGGCTGGCGGTTTGATAAGTAGCGCGTGTTGTATGGTCAAACCTCACCGTATAACGATTTGGTTTGTTTTATAATTTTGCGGTTAGCATTAGGACTGTGGTGATTACTTGTTTACACTACAGTACCTTTTAGCTTTAGTCTCTGGTACCTATGTGTGGATTATAAAGTATTAATTATAGTTTACAAGGTTTAAAATATTTTTGTTTTAGTAGATATTTATTCAGCTTTGAATTAACATGTTTGAGGGATCCTCTTAATTGTGGATATGTTGACACTTGACGAACCTCCGTGGTAGAGAGGCTCGCACGCCCATCTGTAAAGTATAAAATGATAGGGCAATGAAGAGAATTAACTTTTATATACCTATTTTATATGCTGTGAAAATTTTTGATACTTTCGTTAATCTGGATTTTCATAACAGGGTTTTGTTACTTTGGCTAATAGAAGTATATATTAAGTATGCAGTATGTTTACAAGTATTAACCCAACTTTCATTTTTATTATTTTCCCTACTTTTTTAAAGTATTCAAAGCGTAATTCAAATATGTACAATAAATCAAATAATTTTCAAATAAGTGTCAATAAATTTATTTTGTTTATTATATATAAATTAAAATGGTTCATATTTACCGAACATATATATATACAGAAACCTGTTTTCACTTGTAGGTCATACACAAGTCCATTAGGCGAGTTCACATGGCACTATGCATTGTCATAGTGGCCCCAGTAGTAATACAGTAGGATTAAATTGATTACAATTTTATCCTACTGTTTTACTTAAACTTGTATTACTTATTGGGTAAAAATTATCTATTAAGAGAACACAGAGAGGTTATTCTTAAGGTTTCTACTTTCCGTGCTTTCCTTTACCCTACTAATATGTTTTATGAAAATTGTAAGGTTGAAATATAAAACTAAAACAACACGTAGTTATTCCTTATACTATTAAACAACAACACAGAAATAACTATTAAAATACAAAAAGTTTGCACTCAACTTTGCAAACAATTTCATATGAGGACACAGATAAGCTTTTAATTTTTATATTCCTGTTATTATTAATTTGTTGTTTTATATTTATATTTAAGATAGTATGTTTGCTGATTAAGAAATAAGTAGTGATTGTATAATTAAACTATATTAGCTCTAGTTGCCTGACACTCTAGTTCTCTAGTGCTCTAGTTCTGACATAAACTAAAAACGTTTACACACAGGCCTAATTAAATGTTGATGAATGCCAAAAATAATAATAAAGAAACTATATAAAAATTTTAATATAAGCTATATTAGACGCTAACATTACCTTTAAAACATATACAATAAACAGGTAAAGTTTGTAGAGGCAATCTTCGAAAGTAGAGATTCATAAATTTCGTGTGGCATAATAATAACCTATTTATATACAAAATATCATCGCTATCATGTTTGTCGTAAGTAATCACGACACTGTTATGAAAAGTAATATTTAATGAGCTAATGAAAATACTTAATGGTTGTAGTATTACCGCGACTTAGTCCGCATAAATGCACTCATATTTTCATTTATTTATTTTAAGAAAATCAAGACGTTGCCTCTATCATTAGTCCTCGACTATCTCTTTAATTTAAAATAGGGATACTATGGCTATGTTTTTGTATCCGGATCTTCGTGAATTGTTATATCGGTTTCGATTATGTTTAAGGATATATCTTTTTATTTCCTATAGTTTCGGTTGCGGCGCTTCCGCACATTCCTGGTTTAAAAACATAAAAGCAAAAAAGAGTTGATATTACTTATCTATGTTACGCTCAAAGTCTCAAACAGCTCATTGAGCGAAAAATAGTTCATAACGCGTTGTATTGCACTAAAATATCCACATAGCGAAATCCGTTTTGTGGCTGACTTGCTATTCGACCTCAAAGCGTTGTGGTAAAAAAGGAAAGCCATGAAGCATATGGAACTAATATTTGATTACAAACGACTAGTGCTTTGCGATATAGACGTAGGTTTGTGTTCAAGAATTTTGTAATTTGTATAGCATTAAAAAGATATAACGTATGGGTTAGGTTAGGTTAGAGTAAGACCCCCCGGGGCGCCGGGACGGAGAAAGCCTGCTTGCAGGTTGCTCGGTCCCGGGGTCCCGGGGGGCGGACATAGGTATCTCATACACACATACACACACTCACATAATACAGACACACTTACACATTCATTCACTTATACAAATATACTTACACGCATACACCCGCTCAAACTACACAATTTACACTTAACATTTACACATATACAATTACACTTACCTCCCCCTCGCTCTCCGTTTGGCCTCCCCATCCCTCTCCGGAAAGAGGGTGCCGGGTACGGCGAATGCGGATTGTGGGGGGCTGCGGGCTTCTAATTCCTGGTGGTAGCCAAGTTCCCGTGTCTCATGTCTTTCCGTGCGGACCGGACGACGGGTCTCTGGTGGCGGGAGCACGAAAGTGTTCCCGTACTCGTGTTCCGAGGCCTCGAATCCGTGAAGGCTACCTTCTCGCCTTGCAACCCTATGGTTACGATCGGCAGGGTGGCTCGGAGGGCTGGTAGTGAGGGAAACTGAGGAGTCGGCCGGCGTATGCTGGTGAGGGGATTTTCCATCTTGCACTCTGGTAGTGGGGCCGTCGGGGCCGGACTGATCACTGAGTGAGTGAGTGAGTGACTGAGTGGCCCCGCCCAGGCCCGATCACCCCACACACCGAACGGTGTGTGGGGTGATCGGGCCTGGGCGGGGCCACTATCAGAGTGTGACTAAGGAACGGTATACTGGTGACTGGTTTGGCTCACGCTGGGCTGGACATTGGTATCCGGGGCTAACGGGGAAGGGGGATTCACGAGGGTTCAGCCAAGGTGAGTTCCCTCTTATAGACGGGGTAGGGTGGGAGATGCCCAATTGCGCATCTTTTACCCTTGACAGGGGGCAGTCTAGTGGGTTTGCGCGCTCATCGGGCATTGCACGCCCCCCGTCCTGTCTGGGGGATTAGACTCGTATGTTCCTGAGCCTTTTCCCTAACCCGTGTTGGGACCCGCCCCGTAAAAGGGGTGGGTCGAAACCCGGTCGACTGTGCGGGATATGGCCCACATAGGGGCCGTTACCGTGCGTCGTCTGGGTCGTGAGGGACATCAGTGGGTTTTAGTGGGTATACTCCTGCTTTTTGCCTAGCCCCCCTTCTGGGGGTGGGGCCGCAGGAGGAGTCCCACATAACTCGTGGAGCTCGCGCTGAGTGAGGTTAGAGTAAGACAAACAACGCACAAGCCGTGCTAGCAAAGCGAGCGTGCCGCGGCAACGACCAGCGAAGTGCTTTATGCGAATTATTATGTAAAATGAAACGATTAGGGTAGTTAAGGTCACATCAGAGGTTTGATATGACTACGAGAGACGAGACGAGAGGCGTATTAGGTTGACTGTTAGCAAACTAGAATCGCCTTAACTATTTAAAAAAAAAATATCACTGCTAAAATACTTTTAATATACTTGAAATTATAAGGAACTTTATTTTATGACAATTTAAAATCCTGTCCGTTGTGATACGGTTAAACTAATTAAGGCTCAGAATGCGTCATGGCTTTTCTTCATTGCCACATCGCGTTAAGGTCGAATAGCATCTGCACCGATCTCAGCAGCTTTTCTTTCTGTGAATGTCACAAAGCGATTTCATTAGAGCCATAACACGAATTTCGCCATATGTGGTTATTTTACTGTGACCACAATACGTTGTGAACTATTTTTTCGCTCAACGCATGATTTCGTACTTTGTGGCCTAACATCTATACTAATATTATCTTTAAAGCGATAGAGTGTATAACTCTGTTTGTAAAGGTAATCTTCGATATAATAATACTCCTGTCACTTCCGGGATGCTAATTCATACACGGGTGATATAGGCCATAATTTGGGTGGGCGAAGTCGCGGGAAAAGCAACTAGTTTATAATAATTATATTGATGATCATTTGTCCTCGGTGTTGCCTTCCCATTCATATGCTTCATGTCTTTGAACAGCTACGAATAATTGTAATCACCTGTCTAAATACAAATTTGTTCGAGAAACTGTGAAATTTAATCATTTGCGTTGCAAGTTGTTTTTTTCAGTTCACATAAATTATTCATTTCGTCTAATAATGTTGCCTATTGTTAAACTAACAAATAATTAGAAAAAGTGTAAAGAAGTGAAGTTATTTAGTAAACAATTTCTTTTGAGCCGAAATGTTCATGTTTAATACGCTGGAGTGGTAGATGAAGCTCGTTTTACGATATCATTCCATCTCCCCTATCAATTAATATCTTTGCACATTCCTGCAGAGGTCTGACCCAAATGGACCAAGGACTTTATACTTATGGTCGGGCTGGCGCTTTCTATTCTACCTTGACAATATTTTTAAGATTTTGTTTTTATAAAATGAAAGGCATTGGGAAATCCTACATTTTTCCAATGCTATATATAATAATATAAATATATATAAGCAAATCCAGTGTATCAAAATAACAAATTCGTATTTTCTATCAATGGATTGTAATTTTAATGTAATTTTTACTACAACGAGTAATTTCATCTAAATAAAAAAATAGCAACTTCCTAGGGATGACTGATTTATTAAAATTGATTAACAGTTACCAAAAGCGCGCGATGATGTCCACAGAGCTCAGAAAAATTTATTTCGGTCGTCCTCAGAATTTAATTTGTGAACAAATTAATCTATTGTTTATTTTCCTCAACTTATTAAAATTATTTAATTTGAACAATTAATCTACTGCCCTCTTTATTCAATTTAATCTCTTTTGTTACCAAGTAGTGTGAATGACATAAGAATAAGGATACGATTTGATCAATGTTAATACTAGTAGTATTGATACAAGCAATTCCCTCATGACAAAAAACATAAAAACAAATACAGGATTGTTTTCAAGATAAAATTCGTGTTAACATAGATTTTTCACTTCTTCATCATCTAATAAGTAATAATAAAACAAGAGTAACTTATGCATATTTTCTCATGTTGTATTTTACAAACAAAAACTATTCATATTTAACATCAAAAATCTATTCCACAATAATAATTCCGGAATATTAGATTATTTAAATAACAAAACATTACAATTTCATAAATAAATATTCAATACTTCTCAAGTTTTATATTTATAGTTGGAAGTCTCTAGAGCTAAAATCACTATGTGTTGAAATGATAATATGTATAGGTATGTTTTCAATATTTATATACATGTGTATGCAAATACATCTTTAGTATGTTTCTGTTACAAAATCTTGTGGCACATATGCATTGATATATATGTAATACATGCATTAATATAAATATATATTATGCCTTATACTCGTATATGCCTTATACATAGTAATGTTGGATAGATAAAACTGACGCCACTTCGGCGCCAACCGCTGTCTGTAAATAGGTTCTCCCGTATAACAATACCCAACATCTGCATTCATATAAGAATTATTTTTATTGAAATATATAAAAAGTAATCCTGTAATGTAATGTAATTTTAACTCAACATGCTCAATTATAAACAGTTGCTATTACTATTAAATAGAAAATAGATACAGAATTTAGTACTTAAAAATAAATATTATGCCAAAGAAGCGAGTCAATGTTATAGACAAACCGAGTTGTGCGCACCAAGTCACAACAAATGTGCATAAATTCATAAATTATTATATTTAATCAGTGCGCGTGCTCCGCTACAAGACAGAGTCGGTCGAATGGAATGTGTTGTGAACTTGTGACAAACACCCGCTTATTTTCATCTTCAACACTTTTACATTTTAGCCTATCTGTATTCTTCTATCAAGGAAAAATAAACAAATAAAAATAGCCTTTCTTCTACCGTTGCATGCAATTAAATTATTTTGAATGTAGTATAATATTCTATGAATCCAAATTAATATATGTATATATTTCGATTAAAATTATAATTGTCTTATTATTATATCTTGTTTTACCCTTTTTTAATCCGTATTAAAAATAATACATACCAGTCGAACATGAAACCTCTCTATTTTAATTTTATATAATGTATACCAAAAGATAATGATTTTCAAAATTATGAGTTTTCAATATACGCTGTATGAGTACTTTTATGCCAAATAAAGTATTATTCTCCTTTCTGCGCAGTGAAGAATTATACATATTTACATAACAAATTCTGCCATTAACACTAGAAGTGCCGAAACTGATGACCCCCCTAGAACCACCGCCGTGACAATTTTGTCCCATTCTATTTTTCACTACGTTTATTAGTATTATGAGTGAAATTATAAATAAAACAATGTGTAAGTTACTTCAAACCATGTTTATTTATTTATTAAAATCAAAATAATAATCCTTTTAAAAAAAAACTTAATAACTTTTTTTTTCTTCTTCATATGGGACTTCATAGCCCTCACAAATAACATAAATATAAATTATAATGTAATAAATTCCAAAAATCTACAAATTATTTATTATCACAATGGCAAATATTACATAAATAATATTCTTTACCAGTGCATTTATTACAGATAGTTTTTTTACACCTATGGCACTTTACAGATGACTTATTACTTGTGCAATTTGACTTGACCTGACACCTTGTACGTTTTTCTTGTTTTCCTGGTATACTTTCTGGAATTTCCACAAGAATGGCTGTTTTTCTATTATTCATGTACTGTGATCCCAATTCTTCTCCCAGTAGCCTCTACGTTTAAAAAGTCTCTACGTTAAATTTTGCTGTTGTTGATAATTTTATACAATACCCATGCGTTTATAGTCGCCAAATCTAACAGATTATAAAATGTATGAACTGGCCAACGTCTAGAAGTCGCCTTTACTGTATATTTCCTGCTCATCGAATCTACAACATCTACTCCATACTTCGTGCTGTTATAGAATAACACTATTTCCGGTTTTCTCTTCGAACTAGGACTTATTGTTTGTTCATCAAGATTATTATTGTGCATCAAGACATATGCATAGTGCTGAGTATTAGAACATTTTTATTTGGCTTAGTCTGATAAACAGTCAAAGTTGTGTCTTCAGTTTTCAGGAGAGAGGTCTTATATAATTCTTCCTTAGCGGTTTTTACGGATGCCGGTATTTCTCTTCGAACTCTATTTACAGTGCCTACGATACTAGTGTTTTTAGAATTCAAATATCCCGCTAGTAAAAGAGAGGTAAAAAAGTTGTCACATGTGACATTTCTGCCTTTGTTGATGTAAGGCTCCATCAATTTCTTTACCACTCAATCACCTAAACGCTCGTCATTAGGTCTATGATCATCTTTCCCAAGGTAAGGGAACGCATTTATTATATAATTTGCATCTTTGTCAACAGCCATCCAAAACTTTTGACCATACTTATCTGGCTTTGAGCTCATAAACTGGGTAAATCGGCAACGACATTCTTGCAACCGTCTTTGCACTTGATCTTGGGTTTCAGTCGCGATGCTCATCAGACTTGTTGCTTCTGAAATATAAAAATAGAATAAAACATCAACTAACAACACAAAAAATAACACACAAATACATAAATAAAAAACAAAAGAAATGACGCTATATTTCAATTGAGCATAAAATAAAAAATATTTACCTTGAGGTATTTCTCTCTCAACAGTCTCATCAGATTCATCAGAAGAAGAATCGGAACCGTTTTCTAACTCGTAGTCGTCGTCAGAATAATCTAAAGGCTCACCATCTGATTCGTCCTCTAAAATGTTATTCAAACTGGACAAAATTTCTTGCGGATTCAATATTCTGCGACGATGGCTAGACATAATTATAATACGTGAGGTATGCGCTTGTAAAAACAAAAACGTACACACTTTACGCGATGCGACGGAGAAGTGAATAGAAACAATGCTCAACTGTTTAGTAGCCCCTCCACCCGCGCAACTAGCCAGGGCAATGATCTTACGTCGTTCGATTGTTACAAATTTTGGCGGGACAAAATTGACCCGGCGGCAGTTCTAGATAAATCTACTATTATTTTATTTTATTTTGTTTTTATTAAATAGAAAACATATTAAATTAATAAAATACAATAAATGATAAAAAGTCAAAAAGTTTCAAGGTCTTTAGTGGAAAAAATAAAAAGTTAGAGACGATGAAACTTACGGGTGGGACAAAAATGGAACGATGGCGCTTCTAGTGTTAAGGGAAGACCCAATATTTATCGTTTATATTAGGTCCTCACATATGAAATTGGTGATAGGTATGGGAGGACAAAATATCGAATATTTTTTAATATAATATATTTTTTTCATCAAAGTATAAAACATTGTTATCTATTCACTTTTGCCATCTCATAAGTAGTCCATTGATCTCCTTACTAGAAAAACCATTCGGACGGGAAATCAATAAAATTTTTGAAGGCGATTTGCACTGCCCCATCGAAGTTGATTTTTTTCCCTTGCAAAAAGTTATCCAAATCTCGAAAACAATGGTCATTTGTTGGATCAAGGTCCGGAGAGTACGGTAGATGTCTTAGAAGCTCTTCTAATTTGGTAGCCGTCTGTTGTGCAGTGTGTGATCTAGCGTTGTCGTGAAGTAGCAGTGGCGTAGAGCGATTGACCAGCCTCGGTTGTTTATCAGCTAGTTTATCCAGCGTGATTTTCATTTGCTGACAATAGATCGTCTGACCAGATTTGAGAAAACTGTTATGAACGACACAGGCCCTAGTCCACCAAACGCTTGCAAGTAACTTTTTTGAGGTCAATTTTCGCTTGGGGCAGGATTTGGCTGGCATACCAGGGTCCAATCATTGCACTAAGCGCTTCCATTTTCATCACAGGTAATGATTCGATTTAAAAACCCTTAATTATTGTGCCGGTTAAGTAATGTAACGCAGCAGTTAAAGCGCGTTTGCCGGTTTTCTTCACTCAATTCGTGAGGTACCCACCTTTCAAGCTTGTAATCTTTTCAATTTGCTTCAAGTTTAAAACAGTTTTATCACTAACGCCGCAGCCTGCAGCTCACTCGGACGTAGTTTGTGATGGATCCGCTTCCACAATAGCCTTCAATTCCTCATTATAAACTTGGGTCTCCGGCCGTCTACGGGTCTTGTTCTGCAAGTCGAAATTTCCAGAACGAATACGTTGGAACCAAAAACGTACTGTTTTTTCTTTTGCGCCACAACTGCCATACCCATCTTTTACCCTTCGAGCTGTTTTCGCAGCACTGATACCACGGTGGAACTCGTACTCGTAAATAACACGATATTTTAAGTATTCAATTTTTTATACTGGGTGACGTAAATAGGACAAACGGAAGAAATAAAAAAACGAATTTATGCCGCCTAACGAAACACAAATACATGTGTAAATGGTTGTATAAATTTGAATTTGGAATTCCCAACCAAAGAGGAGAAATTTGTGATTAAAGTGGCCAGTACGACAAAACGCCAATTTCATATGTAAGGACCTAATATTATTGTTTTTGTTGTCCCTTAAAGATGCTTTGTTTACTTGTAGAATTGAAATCTCACGAATGCAATTATTTATTTAACGCCAATTCAATTAGCAATACGACTATATTTAGTCAATAAAATTAGCCAGGGAGTAGCCGCCACAAATTATTGGCCGATTTTTTAAATACATTTAAAATGTATCGTATTTTATTTACAAAGGGTTTTAACAAATTAGATTTTTGAATTTGCTTTAAACCAAAAATATATCGATAAATCAGCTTTGTGACGCGATATGGTACCTTCGTTGTCTCAGATACTCCATAATACGGGGGCTTTAGCTACTCATCTTGGAATCTGAGCAATGTATGTGATGTTGTTAAATATTTATTTATTTTATTTATTTATATCGATCGATATCGCCCATAACCGATATATATCGAATTAGGTATTATATTATTTTATAAAACTTGCATCTATAGTATCGAGTAAAAGTATCGATATCTGGGTCGTATCGTTTCATCTGTATTCGAAGTATTTATTACCAGAAAGTTTTAGAACGGCTACTCGTCCCCTTCTTCCCAAATAGCCCTCCCTTTCTTACTGACCTCATGACACACGTTTCGACGGTGTTAGCGCGATTAAAATGACACGTAATATTAACGGTTAGATGAAATATGGCGCCGCTGCACTCCGTAACAATACGTTATTGAATCTTATAAAAACATGTGACTTGAACTATTAATGATTCCACGGAGGAATGAACACTTACCAGTATGTAGGTAGAATTCTTAAAACAAATTAAAAAAAATCGATTTTTTACATAAAAATATGTTTAAAAACAAAGTTTATATGGGTACAGTAATAGCGCAGTGAGACTAAACTGAGGTTTAATGTTTAATATTGACATCCTGAATTTGTTGAGGTTTGTATGGTGTATTATTGTTCGTTAAATCATCAACAGATTCAGGGTGTTGTGGGAACTGACTTAGATGCTTACTTCCTCGCTAAGAAACCCTCAAATAAGGAAAGCGGCAAGTAAACAATACTTGTTAGTAAATATTACTCAATCTGATATAATTAATTAATAAATGTACATCCTTTTGTAAAGATGTTTGTGGTGAGAAATAAAATTATTATTATTATTATATTATGGTCATCATTAACACATTAAGGATACCACAGTGTACTGAAACATAGGTATATACTACATATGCAAAATTTTCATGAAAACTAATGTTTGTCGGTTTATTATTACACTATTTATAACTAAATAAATAAAAGAACTTATCAAACTAATTAGTCCAGAACAACACTGAAAGTCCTTTTCGCAATAGGTAATTTTTTCAATTTATAAATAAAGTTGTTTTTTATGAATATAAAATTGGTTTTACTAACCAAAGCAATAGAATAAAAAGTTTCACAAACTTGTCTTCTTTATCAACATAAAAAAAGACATCGCAGTTTTAAAAATAACGAATTATACGTACAAAGTCTCCGTGAATAGAATTTACGAGTATAACGTGACTTACAACATATCCATTGTAAAAAATATATTATATATTAAAACAATTTGCATTTTTATCTGATAATGTTTTGCCATAGCTAATGTTGAATTGTCCCTATAAAAACATGATAGCTTACCACTAATATGAATAATGCAAAGCTATAATTTGAAGAGCACTTATGAGGTATGAAAGTGCGAGTAGCATGAAAGCGAGAACGGTCATAAAGTTAATGAAAAATCAGAATAAAAACGTCCAACAAGTAGGGACATGTGGAGAGTGATGTAAAATAAAGATAAAAATCTTAAAAAAGTAGACTACTTTGGGTTTTGGTAAAACCCAAACTAAATTTGGCTCTTCTTATATGCTGGACGATCTTAACAAACACTTCTCATCTGTTAGCCCTATTTCTAATTCTATGATTCTGTTCACAGTGTCCTCTATTACTTCCTCGGCATCTGCTAACTCTGAATCATTTTCTTGAATGCAAAACAATGATTATATTTATATTTGGTTGTATCCTTCCGGCATTTATTTTTTATATGTGTTAGTATATGTGTATTGTATATCATTGTTCAGTAAGTATATGTATTTTTTAATAAAGAATAAATAAATAAGTAAATACGTCGAGTAGGAATTCTTATTTATTATTATATGCGTTACGCCAGCAGCTTCTGGTCCTTTCTTATTTAAAAACCTTTCTCTTGAATCTTTCTCTGTATATTTATGAAACCCGAATTAACATCCATTGAGCGCTTTAAAAGATCTTAGCGAACAGACAGCGGGAAGCGACTTTGTTTTGCTATGTATCTATGGATAATGTTGAGGGTGGTGATCCGGCTCTATGGACCAAACTGTAGACGATGTTGTATAACCGTGGATGATGGTGAAAACAAAGACGAATTTCTTCTATAGACGTTTTATTTTTCTTCTTACTGGCTACTTATTACTGCTTGACTATACTGCTTGACTGACTTGACTTGACTACAAATATTTACAAATTTGGCCCTACCCTTATTCTAAACTTAACATCTAACTTAGATACTAGTGACGCGCGGCGGCCGACCAATCACAGCGCGTTTTACGCCCGCGCGCCGGGTGGGGGAATCGCCCCCACCGTGCGGACGGCGCCTACGCAGCCAATGGGCTCCCCGATAATTCCGCTAATGTAGGCGCTGTGATTGGTCGTTCGATCTGTACATTTTTCGGCACGTGGCTGTCTTCAACAGTCTCCCCCCGGCGAAGGATCTCCGCAGCCTCCTCCGGTTGGCAGCCCGTGCCCGTCGCGCAGCGCGTCCTCTCTCATCGTTCCGTGGAGAGTGCAGGTTCGACGACGATCAGCTTCGATGTCGGCCGCCGAAATGTTCCTCCTCTTGTGGTTATCTCCACGTTCCGAATCACGCCGTCAGGTCCAGGGTAGGTATGGGCTACGATGCCGCGTGGCCACGTGTTTCGAGGCAGAGCGTGGTCGGCTATGATAACCACGTCTCCGGTTCGTACTTCGCTGCTTCGTGGACGTTGTGGGTCGCGGCGTGGTACGAGGGTCGGTAGGTACTCTCGTAGCCAGCGTTTCCAGAAGGCGTCGGCTAGTGCTTGCGTCGCCCTCCAAGTCCTGCGGTCGCCCTCTTCACATGGCCCGGTGTATGGAAGGCCGGTCGATGACCCCAACAAGAAGTGGTTTGGGGTTAGCGCCTCCGGATCGCTTGGGTCTACGGAGACATGCGTCAGTGGTCGCGAATTGACAGCATGTTCCGCCTCGGCCAGTAGAGTGTGCAGGACCTCCTCTTTCGGTGCTCGTTCGTTTAATGTGGCGTTGAGCGCGGTTTTCACGGAGCGAACCATGCGTTCCCAGGCTCCGCCTTGGTTAGGTGCTCCCGGCGCGATGAATTTCCATGTGGCATCGTAGTTCATCGCCTCTCTCTTCAGCTCGGGAAGCCACTCGGTGTACGCCTTCTTGAGCTCGGTGTCAGCCCCTCGGAAGTTAGTGCCGTTGTCACTATATATTACGGCGGGCCATCCTCGTCGTGCTGCCATTCTTCGTAGCGCCATGATTGCGGAGTCAGTGGTGAGTGATGCCACCAGCTCCAGGTGCACGGCGCGTATCGTCAGACAGGTGAATAACGCCACCCATCTTTTCTCTCTTCGTCGTCCAATTTTGATGGTGACTGGCCCGAAGTAATCTATCCCACAATGACTAAAGGGACGTCTGAAGGGCTGTAAACGTTCTGCGGGCAGATCCCCCGTCGGCGGGCTCCTTGGCTTCGATCTTCGTAGTCGACACATAAGGCAGCCTGCTGCGACTTTCTTAACTGTTGGTCGCAGCCGCAGGATCCAGTACTGCTGCCTGACGTCGTTGACCACTCGCTCGTTGTTGCAGTGTCCCGCTCGTCTGTGCTCTCGATCAATAATTTTCTTCGCGAGTTCGTGGCGTCCGTCCAATAATACCGGCTTCTTTGCTGTTTCCGGTACGTCCGCCTTGTTAATGCGTCCGTTTAGTTTCACAAGCCCGTCCTCCCAAGTGAGGTCGTAACGGTGCAGAGGGCTCGTTCGTGCTACGGGGACTCCTTTCTTCAGGCACTCGATTTCTTGGCTGAAGGAGTCTTGTTGCGCCTGCTGCAGCCATAAATTTGTCGCTCGGTTGAAGTGTTCGCGGCTGAGTGTCTTCGTTCTGTCGCGACATCTTTCCACGAAGAGTAGCGCTTGCGCTGTTGCGCCGATCAGTCGCTCGAACGTCGAGAATCGTTCTATCTCCGGTAACGCCGCGTTTCTCTCTGTTGTGTGCGCGATGACGTGTGTTATTTCCGTCGTTTCGTCATCTTCTCGATCCGTTGGTGGCTTCGGCCATTCCGATCTTGGTAATTTCAAGAAGGATGGTCCCGTGAACCACAGGTCGTTTTCGTTGGCTGGCGTATAACCGGCGCGTGTGGCGACGTCGGCTACGTTCAGATGCGTCGGTATCCATCGCCAGTCTTGCGGTCTGGATGACTCGGTTATTTCTCTGTGTCTCCAAACGTCGTCGTCCCGCTTTTGGCTCTACTATCCGGGTTCACGGCTTGTAGTAGCTTCCTATTGTTACTGTTCCATCCCCTCAGGTGGAATCCAGCCTTCTGGTGCACTGCGTCGACTTGGGTGATGACTTCGTGGGCCTCTCTCGGATCATTGAAGCTGTCGACGAAGTCATCCATGTAGTGCGCTTCGGTGATTGCGCGCAGTGCTGCAGGGTGCGTCTCAGCATGCTGTCTCGCGTTGTGGTCCCTCACGCTGTGTGCTAGGAACGGTGAGCTCGATGCGCCGAAGATCATCGATGTCATCTTCAGCTTGCGCGGTGGTTCATTCTGCCTGCAGTCGCGCCACAGGAACATCTGTGCGGGTTGGTCCTCGCGGCGTATCTTGATTCGCAGGAACATTTCCTCGATGTCAGCTGTCACCGCGTATGCGCCCTCTCGGAACCGGAATAAAATGGTCTGCAGCGATCGTAGCAGATCCGGCCCTTCGAGTAGGTGATCGTTCAGGCTGACACCTCGAATTCTTGCTGCTGCGTCGAAAACCAGTCGCAGCTTCCCGGGCTTATTGGGATTCTTGACGGCGAAATGCGGCAGGTACCATGCGACGGGGCTAGCGTCCTCGGAGCCGTCGCAGGGTTCGGCGTATCCTTTTTCTACGAGGTTGTCGATCCTCCGCTGGTATTCTTCCCTGTCGCGTGGATCTTTTCTCAACTTGTTCTCCAGATTCGTGAGCCGGCGGAGTGCTGAGTCGTAACTCCGTGGCAGTTTGGCGTCGTCGTTTCGCCAAGGCAGGCCCACTTCGTATCTGCCGTCCTTGTGCTTCACGGTGCGTTCGAACGTGGAGACGGCACGCTTGTCCTCTTCGCGGACGTGTGATGCGTCTAGCGACACTCCGAGTGAGTCGATCCGGAAGTGTCTCGACACGAGTTCTTCTAGTCGGTCGTCTGATGCTTCGGTCGTGACGACATGTAGGATATCCTCGGTGCGGCGAAGCGATCTCGATGGCGCCGTCCCGTGGATTACCCATCCGAGTTCGGTTTTGGAGGCAGCTGGTTCCTTGGTTTTTCCTGACCGTAGCTCGCGGGTCACTATGAGCTCCCAGTTGTCCGTCCCGATCAAAATGCGAGGCTTCGCATTCTTGTATACGACTTCTCGCTCGTTGAGATCTCTTAGGTGTCGTAGCTTCATCGCCTCCGCCGGTATCGATTGCGGCGTGAGGTCCAGGCCCACCATGGTGCGAGCGTTGATTTTGAAGGTCTGGTCACTACGCGTTCCTTTTATTTCAATCTTCACTCGACGGCTCTGCACGTGACTTTGCTTCTTGTTTATTCCTCGGACGTTGAGCTGTGCGGTCGGTCCGTCGGCGCCGATCTGTCGCGCCAGGTCGTCGTCTAATAAGGTGACCGTCGAGCCTTCGTCGAAGAGCGCGTAGGTGTCGCAGCTCCCACGTTTGCCCGTGATTGTCACGGGGCAAATCTTCAATTTGACGGCGCGGCTTGTCGTCGTGGCAGCCGTCGTCGTTTCGGTGGTGGCTGGTTCCGTTGCGGCCGCGTTTGAGTCGGTCGCGCTCGTAGCCACGTCGTTCGTCGTTCCACGCTCATCTGCGTGCAACAGTCGGTGATGCGGTCGCTTGCATCCGTTGATTCCGCAGAGCTTCTGTCGGCAGTTCAATCGACGGTGCCGGCCCACGATGCATTTGAAGCAAAGCCCCTCCTTCTTCACCAGCTCCCATCGGTCATCATACGTTAGCTGCTTGAATTTTGGGCAGCTAGGTAGTGTGTGGGCTTCCTGGCATGAAAGGCATCTGCGCTGCGGTGCTTCTTCGGTGGCGACGTACACCGTCTTCTTCTTAGCCTCCGGTCTGGGGGCGGGGCGAGGCGTTTCACGTGTTCGTTGCGATGTGGAGGGTGCGGTGAGGTTCGATACATAGTTGTATCGCATGCAGCGGTCAGCTTCTTTCATCAGGAACGATGAAAGTTTGAGTAGATCGGCGTTCGGGCCCGGCTGTGACTCGGCGAAGTTGCACCAACTCGATACAAGGTAACTTGGCATCTTGTCTAAGACTTCCCGGGTCAGCAGTGGGTTAAGCAGGTACTCTGGCTGCACGTTCCTCAGGACGGCCACGATGTTCTGTAGCTTTACCGCAAACATGTTAAGATCGTTCGCGGTAGGTCCAATCTTCGGCAGCTTCCGTAGATCGGCGAAAGCCATGTCCACTAGTCTTTCTGGCCTTCCGTAGCATTGCTCCAATGTTCGCATGATCTCGTCGGGGTGCGTCGCGGTGCTCAACAATGATGCGACGTTTTCCCGAGCTTCTCCACGTAGGCAGTTTCTTAGTCTTGCCATATTCTCTGTAGGTGTGAATTCGTACAGCCGCGTTGTTTCTCGCATCGCAGTCGCGAACTGTAGCCATTCCAGCGGTGAACCAGAGAATATCGGTAGATCCGATGCTTGACGCGGCGGCGGTCGTGACTTCACGAGGGTTTCGAGGACAGAGGCGAGTTGATCGATGCCTCTGCCTCGCGATGACGACCGTCTTCGTTCTTCCCTATCTGGGCGTCGCGTGTCGCGTTCAGGTGGCGGTTCAGCCACGGCGGTTCTCGAGAGCTCCCCCCGTTGTTGGTCGACGTTCGCGTCGTCGAGCCACTCGAACACTCGATCTTGCAATTTATTTGCCGGTTCTTCAGCTTCGGGTTCGCTCTCTGCTCCGTCTAGTGTTTCTAACTCGATATTGAGCGTCTTTTTTATGAGGTCCGCTTCAATTTCGAGTTCTCGGCGTCTTATGGCAGCCAGTCGTTCTTCTGCTTCGATGCGTAGCTTCCGGCGTGCCGCGTTGCTCGCTGCCGAGCGGGTCGAACGCGCGACGTGCAATCTCTTCGCCGGTTGCACCGATGACGTCATCGCAGATGTCGTTATTCCAGTAGTCGCCGCTGTGTCCGTTGGGTGTGCTGCGCGTTCGTCCGCTCCGCTCGGCGGCTGCGTAGTCACTGCCAAGGCGACGCGTGCTCCGGCAACGTCTGCCCCAGCGCGGTTCGCGTTAGGCGCTAGTTGCGAGACTTGCGGTGCGGTGCGTAGGCTCTCCCCGGCGTTACCCGTCTCGAGACGTCCTCGTACGGTCGGTGTACTTGAGGGCGATCTCGGCGGCTGGTCGAAGACACGACGTTGGTTTTCTTCGTCTTGGCTTCTTGTAAGCACCATCTTGAATTGCTGTTGCTGGATCTCGAAGGTTCTATACGTGTTTAGATCCGGCTTCTCGAAGGACCAAAACTGTTGAGGGTGGTGATCCGGCTCTATGGACCAAACTGTAGACGATGTTGTATAACCGTGGATGATGGTGAAAACAAAGACGAATTTCTTCTATAGACGTTTTATTTTTCTTCTTACTGGCTACTTATTACTGCTTGACTATACTGCTTGACTGACTTGACTTGACTACAAATATTTACAAATTTGGCCCTACCCTTATTCTAAACTTAACATCTAACTTAGATACTAGTGACGCGCGGCGGCCGACCAATCACAGCGCGTTTTACGCCCGCGCGCCGGGTGGGGGAATCGCCCCCACCGTGCGGACGGCGCCTACGCAGCCAATGGGCTCCCCGATAATTCCGCTAATGTAGGCGCTGTGATTGGTCGTTCGATCTGTACATTTTTCGGCACGTGGCTGTCTTCAACAGATAATGTAAGCCCAATTTATCTACATATGAACCTAACTAGATTAAGATATATCAACGCATAGGCAACTACTGTATCTATAAACCTGAAATTTGATACAGGGGTTTCATGATATAAGCGACCACTAAGAAAGGATTTTTAGAAATTCGACCCCTATAGGGAGTGAAATTTATATGGACCATGCGGGCGAAACCGCTGGTGGAAAGCTAGTTTCTAATATATTCTTCTTTTTATAGTTTTTCTCGCAATTATTGTTTTTCTTATTAAGAATCTTCCACTGAATGAACAACTTCGCCTAAGTCATTTTGAAAAAAAAATAATATTTTATTACATGTGTTATATATGAAATTTACCGCTTAGCAAAATATAACGCGATTTGTTTTGATTAATATGGATTCTTAGTAATTTTTATCCTCTTAAGCTTCGTTAATTTTACTCGCAGTTTATAAATATAGGAACAGTGTGAGTAATTGGTTTGTCGCTATTGCCATTCACATCACAAGCGCAGTGTCAGTTGAGCAGGCGACGCTGCGTCGGCGTCGTAACGTTTTCCTCTAGTTATCGTATGTATGCAACCACAAGTTGTCGACTCGGGAAATACCCCCACCTCATTCACGAACAGGCTATTAATATTTTATGTATCTGTGCCAATATCAATAACTATTATGTAATAAAACTTCGGAGTACAGATTCAAAGAACAAGCTTGAGTTATTTCATGTTAATGGGATAGATTTAACAGCAAGTAAAAAAAAACATGGCGTATTTATATAGACCTACCAAAACATTCTTTTATCAAACATCTGATTTATCACAATAAGGGTTTTTTTAAACTACTTCAAATTAACACAAATAAGGGGTTAATCTCGAAATGTGAAATAATAAGCTGAGCTATTATTGTTAAGAGTATTTTGAATTTCTTGAATAAGAAGTATGCACTAAATTATAAAGTACTAGCTGTTATCCCGCGTATAGTGTCGAAAGAATTTTTGAAATTGGTCCACTCGTTTCGGAACCCATTCAATGAAAAATAAACGAAAAGTCTTATCGCTTTACAATATTAGTATAGGTGTAGAATTATTTTTAGATAATGGTTTTCTACATTGAACTGTGAGAAACATCTATTCTCCTTGGCCTAGGGTCCAATCTTAATCACCCGTGTGATAACCTATGAACCTTTTCCGCGTAGCTACAGGGGTTTAAATAGCCATTTGTTATTTAGTCAAACAATAGTCTAATAATATGTTTAGTGTTTTGTGAATAAACAGTTCCCATTATCTTATATCTGGCGACGGTTTTACTAGTGGTTATAATTTATGTCTTACACATAATAAAAACGAATATATCCGCGTCGCGTAAGCTTAACTAAAATTAACTGCCGAACATATTTAGTGTACTTTCTTTAAACTGATTGAGAAATTCATGGGAAAGTTTTAAACGCTTTTTGGGTAGATTATAAATAATAAGTATCAGATAACATCAAGTGCATTGCTCAGATTCAAAGACGAGTAGTTAAAGGCTCTATGGAGTATCAGCGATAACAAAGACACCACAACACCCAGAATCGAGATAATATAAAGTTCAATGTCTATATGTCTCAGTTTTCGATACAAGAACATTAAATAATTTATTTGGAAGCTGTAGTTACTGTTTTTTACGATTAATGGAGAGGAAGAAGAGTGAATGGATGATTATATTTTGCCTTTGATTGGTTAGTGCTCCGACATAACTTATCGCATTAAGTAGCCATGTTAAATGATAGCAAACTAGTCTCCATTGCACACCGGCTAGTGTGAGGGTCATCTAACCATATGCCACGCTGTTTATATTAGAACTCATTTCTGATTTTGAGGGAAAATATTGAATAATAGAGTACAATTGATACACAAGCCCTTTCAGATCAGACATGTCTAATTCATAAAGAAAGTGCTGAAAATTTTGTATTTCATAAAGAAAGTGTATGTAGTGATTGAAGTTGTGGATCACAGGGGTATCGTGTTGTTACAGTGGTAAAGCAACGGCTACAGATGTTGAACTCTCAATATCGCGGTGTGTGGGAGTGCGCGCGGCACGTGTACCGGACAGAGGGACTGCGGGCTTTCTATCGCTCGTACGCTACACAGGTCGCCATGAACGTTCCCTTCCAGGTAACGCATTACATTCATTTAATTGAACTTCAGGGCCGGATCTATAGGGGAGGGGGAGGGGGGACACTTGCACTGGACGCGTGTCAGGGGAGCGCCAAAATTATGATTTAACCGTTAATATAATACGGTCAAAAAGAAAGAATAGCGAGGGGAGGGGGTGCCCCTTGGCAAACATCGTAGATCCGGACCTGCGAAAATATTTATACAATTCATTTAATTAAATTACTATAAACACCCTGTGTTATACACTAGGCCAGGGGATGGCAATCTGCGACTTTCTATGTAAAGTTGCTGCTCTCCAGTTCCATTTACAAGTAATAATTATGTAACTGTCGCAATTGTTTTAATCATGTAATTGATCCAAACATATGCCTTCATTTGCTATTAAACATTGTAATAAGTTCGTATATAAAAATGTAAAATGGTCAAATAGACCTATACATGATTTAGGGCAGGCGACTCGGGTGTGGTTTTATATGAACAGCTTGTCTATTTACCATGTATGTTCACCCAACCTGATTGTATATTGTGTGTGGTCAGGCGTTGCACCTAGTCACGTATGAGTGGTGTCAGTCGCGGCTAAACTCGGCCCGCACGTACGATCCGCGCGCGCACGCACTCAGCGGCGCGTGCGCCGGCGCACTCGCCGCCGCCGCCACAACGCCGCTAGACGTCTGCAAAACAGTGCTCAACACACAGGTAATGTATACCGTCGCAGAAGTAGGACTACGATCAAATAACTTTAGATTTTTCCTTGCTAGTTACCGGGGTCCACCTTACGAGAGAAGGTACTGGAGGTAGACTCGTGCTTTGATTAGCCTCCACTTTATCCCTGGGATGGGAGTCTCCGAGTACCAGGGACATACTGGCTTTTTTTAGCTTTTTCATTAAGAATATTTTCCAGTATAGTATTGTGAATGAAAGATTGATCAAATATAATAAAGCTGTAATATATATTTTTTAATTCTTTCCTACAGTTAAGAACGTTTCTTTAAGAAGTTAAGTTTTTAATATTTAGTGTCAAAATAATACTGAATTAACTAAAATAGTTATGTTTACGTGTATACAGGAGTCTACAGCGCGCGCGGATGGTCTCATAGAAGCGGCGACGCAAGTGTGGCGCGTCACCGGCCCGCTCGGGTTCTTCAAGGGTGTGCAGGCCCGAGTGTTGTACCAAATGCCCGCTGCTGCCATCTGCTGGCTCACATACGAGACCATCAAGCATGCACTCGCTAAGGTATCTGACTCATTTACCCCTGACTTGTCTGTGTAATAAACGGTCCTGGACAAGATGCCTGTCCGCCATCTGCTGACTCACTTACGAGACCATCAAACACGCGCTCGCTGAGGTACCCGCCTCATCCAAACCCCACTTGTCTACATAATCAGCAGTCACGAACAAGATCTCTATCCGCCATCTATTGGCTCATATACAAAATCATTGAATACGCGTCCTTTTAGGAATCCACCTCACTCATACCTAGCTTGTCCATTATATATTAGCTGTGTACCATACAATTACCGTCACTGGCTCCAGCTTCAATAGATACCACCTCAGTTACTCCTAGCTTGTCTATCTAGACATTAGTCTTGCAGGCTAATGCTGGTAATGTTAACGTAATAAAGCTCATTTCAATTGAATCTCAATGACTTGCATTTTACCATTGTACTATCTACCTAAAGTTCAATATTATTAGTGCAATGTCTTTCTTACACATCCATTAAGATGGAACAGATAATATAATAATATTAAACTTCAGATAGATCATATAAAAGCAGAATACAAGTAATTGAGATTCTATCGAGAAGCGATTATTACGTATACATTAGCAGAATTGACCTGCTGCACCATCTGGTGCCCATCTCTATCACCAGCTTCAATAAGTTACCCACCTCATTCACATCCAGCATGTCTATCATCATCTACTGGCCTACACGCGAAAATATCGACCATACTTAGGCACATTCAGTTTATCCAACTGTAGTGTAACATAGTACTGCAACGGATTGGGTTTATATCAAGCACTTCCTTAAATTGCACAAACAGAACAATTAGGACAAAATACTTACCAACATTTATAGAATCTTATTCGTGGGCTCCTGTGCTCGATGAGATAAATCACATTACTAGTGTAAGACACATTTTTCTTTTCAATTGATGTATTTAAAATCACTATGTCAACTCCAATAGTTTTACAAGAATGACAACTCGGAACTTTTCCTTCTTTTTTTAATTCATGGCCTATTTGCGTTTACACAATTCTACCAATGTCACGTTTGTGGTCTTTACACGTAAACAAGCAATAATAAAAATATGACAATTTCGAATTTTGGGGTAATAGATAAAACAATAAAAAACGCTCTGAGCGGTTCTATCCGATGACATTGTTAAAGATAGTACGAATAGAATTTTTATACAAAACAAAGATATTTATAAATTAAAACAATTATTGATTGCTAGGAATTAAGATAAAATTTTGTATAGGCTGAGTTTCTCAATACTCAAGATACATTTTATATTTGTTGGACGAGGAACTTTTAATGGGAACAAACCATAAAGGGAAATTGATAAATTAGGACAATTAGACAACCTGGAACTGTAACGGAGTGAATTTTTGGTTGGAACTTTTAGATTTTGATGTTTTCAATGTCCTTTGCTATACGAATTTAGTCTTCAGTCAATACTTTAAAATTCATTTTGGTTAAGCAGTTACTTGTTATTAAAATAAGTACGGTTCTATGCGTTTCTATATGCCAGTATTTTTTGTAGGCGATGGGAATATATATTATAATTAGTGCATGCTTTAAATCATTTTACCTGGAAATCATTCTGAAGTCACATGGTTATAATCTTTTTGTCAATATTTCTATTGGCATTAGCATTATACAAATGATTTATGACTGTTAAAATTACAATTTAAAAGTTTACATAATGCTTTTGCCTAAATCCTTTTTATGTTTCGTGTTGTTGTGTTGTTCTTACAGGTATGATACTGATCCTAGTAAGAACAAGACAAAATAAAAAAAAAAGGTTTGTTATTTTTATTATATTTTGCACATAGCAATTAATGTAAACCACTTTAAGATAAGAAGAAACACAATAATATTCATTGTATTGAATTCTTTATTTTATTGAAATTTTAAAAGTTGAAATTTTTGAATTATCATCTCTGCAGTGCTAATTTGTTAAAATACAACGTCGAACACGGAATTAGATGTTTATTGAAATTAAACCTACGTCAAAATGGAATCAAGGTTTTATTTGCTCGATTATTTAATGCTGCGACAGCACTGTGTTCGACGTTGAATTAAAAAAACGGTGTTTCCCAAGATAAAATTCCGATATTTTAGTGACATTGTAATTTCTTAAAAGAACATGTTACAGCAAATTTCTGTCGACAAAATGCAGCACTACATCTAGTAAACAGTTTTTTTATGAACGTCAAACGTCATTCACAGAGTAGTGAGCGTTATAGTAATTTAAAACTTTAAATTTATAATTAAAAAGAATATAATTTGCATATTTGAGACGTAAGAACAAAAGGAATCAATCATTAATTTCGATAAGAAAAATATTGTTTGTTTACTACGTGTGCTAATGCTGCCATCTATTATCGAATATAGTTAAATGAAAATATCTTTATTCAAGTAAGCTTGTTACAAGCACTTTTGAATCGTCCTAAATTTTTTTACATAAAGTAAGTAATGACATTTGCATAAATCATTACCAAAATAATATGTATTATTTCAATAATAAATACAACTTTCAGTCTGTAGGTCATAGGTTGTAGGTACATTCAGTCCAGTCCAGTACAGTCGTTATAGAACAAAGCGAGGGCTATTAATTCCATGCATTGCGATCCTTAAAATAATCATCAACTTTATAATAACCTTTACTCATAAGTATGTTCTTTACATGAATTTTAAATTTATGTATGGGTAGGTCAATTACATTTGTGGAACTTTATTGAACATAGCAATGCATTTACCCAGAAATGATTCTCTGGTTTTCTGAAGTCTGAAGCTTGGAACGGCAAGTTTATTTTCACTTCTTGGGTTAAGATTTTAAACACTACTTTTTTGTGAAGGAATCGTAAGGTTTTCTTGCGTATCGTATTGATTATAGATAGCAGGGATGCTATCGATAATCAATACGAAAACAATTAAAAGAAATTTAACTTTCAATTAAGAAAAGTGTTCTAAATAACACATGCATGCACGAAACATGGATAAAACTACAATCAGGTTATATCTTCTTTCACAATGGTTAACTTTCACATAGAAATGACGGGAGGAGATACAAATACATAAACGCCTAGAACATTACATAAAGGCCATAAAATCAATATCTATAAGGTTATTGCACATTATTATACATGTATTAAAAAAACATTCGCTTAAGATAATAGTTGCATACTCACCAACTGGTAAGGAAAAAGATGGACGAAAATAGAAAGCTTTTATGAAGATATTAAAAAATCGATGACATCGAACAAAGCAACATATACTGTAATTGGTGAGAGATTTTAACGCCAAACTTGGTAATAAGCAGGATCCGCCAGATTTATATTTGTGGGCTCCTATGGATACGGTAATAGAAACCCTCGTGGAAAAATATTAATTAATTTCCATTTTCTTTCCTTAATTTAAAGGAAAGAAAGTGGACTTAGCTTTCACAGGGGGGTCGGACCAAAAAGAGATACATTGCATCTTCTGTACTTATGAATTCGTTATTCGAGACTTGCAATGTTGAATAAATTCTACACGGCGAGCGATCATCGGCTCATAAGAGCTAAAATCACGTTTAATTTGAAAGAAAGTAAAACTAAACTAGTAAAAAATAAAAGCAACCAACTGGATCGTTAAGCTAAGTATAAATGCTACAGATTATAAAGCCTTACTCTGAGAGAAGCTTAGGAACATTAATTTGACTGGCCGATCTTAGTAATGACCTTAATGATGTCGTCTTAGAAACGGCGAAAAGAAAGATAACAGAAAGAGAGAAAAAGTTACTTGAGACACCCTAATCCTACCCCAGAAAAAAAGAGATTTGATAACAATTGGCAAGATAAACACCAAAGAGTTCAAGGCGCTTTGTAAAAACACTTGAGAGTATGTGCAGAGAGACATTGAGACAAACTACAAAATGGTCAAATCTATAATAGAGAAACATCCTGAACCCAAAGTATTTTGTAAAACACTACAACCAGGCAACCAACAGATTACCAAAATAAAGGAAACCAATGGTATCTTGGCTTTTAGCAAAAATCTTAAAAGTGGTCGAGGAATATCAAACATTATACTGCGCTAAGACAAAAAGACCTGGCAATGCTAACCGCTCCAAAATAATGGATATTGGGTCAGAAACAATACCAGGGATTAAGTAATAAACGGCAAGGTTGGACTCAAAGATGGAATACTTTCGGAAATGCTCAAGGAAGGAGGCGAGCCTCTAATTTCAAGGCTAGCACATATTTTTAATACTGACATGGTACGAGATGAAATCCCGAAGAATTTCAAGAAAGTGCGGTGGTCATCTTACTGTACAAAAGATGACCACCTCCTCTTTTGTATCTGATCTGATCTTAACAACAACTGGCCCCTCAATTTGCTTTCAAAAACTAACAAACTTTTCCTAAAGGAACCACAACCGCCTTGCTAGGAAACTGGACTTTTATCAGCCAAAAGAGCAAGTTGGATTTAGATTCGACCATAATTTTATAGCTAAGGTTGCTTATAGAATAAAGTACGGAGTACCAAATCCTTTGCCTGTCCCATGGACGAAACAAAACTACTACTACTGCCTCTATGGTGAGTTTTCGTTAACTACTCTAAGACTTTTGACAATGCAGAGATGTAGCATTGTTTCAGAAGCACTACGTAATGCTAGAGTTGACTATCGACATACGAAAATCAAAGAGAATACATATAAAAATGCGACCTATGATGATCCAAAGGGGAGTCAGACAGGGAGACACTCCCAAACTGTTTACTCTGGTTTTAGAAGTTTACAAGGAATTTGACTGGGATGATAAAGGCCTTTATCATCTCGATTATCTAATCTCCGATTTGCGGATGATATAGTGCTATTCACCAATGACCCAAGAACTACAGGTTATGGTACAGAAATTACTTGAGGCATTATTAGATATAGGACTAGAAATGTATCTCATTAAGACAAAAGTCATGACCACAGATAGCTCAAAAGAGGAAAAAGTGGAGAGGATTGAAGGAGTCTACACTAAACTGATCGTGGAAGGCTTAAGATGATGATGATGTGTTCTAATTGTTCTATAAACTATATCAACGTTGCACTGTGAATGCAAAATGAACGAATCACAGCGAATGAATGTGAATATAGTTCATTTTTTGTTACAGATTGAACCGAGTGAAGACAACGGGCCAAGTGTCGCGGCCTCCACCCCGTCGCCGCTCGCTGCTCTTCGCCTCGCCGCTGCTGAGCCACACGTAACACACGTGGCATCTGCACCCACGCTCACGCGCTCATAAGTGTCACCAGTGACCGAACCGACCCATTACTATCATTCCAGGGCAGGCCCGGATCTACGATTTTTATTAACCGGGGCAGAAACTTCGTATGGCGCCCTTCTTCTAACCCTCCTTACGCTCGATTTTTATATTACTATATTTTTGCAGTGCAAGAGTTTTTTCATTTATTATAATGTGATGTATGGATGTGATAAATGAATGAGTGTCGAGAGATTTGAGAAGCTCGTTTTTTTAATTAGGTATTAAATAATGATGATGTTGGCGACCTCGGATATTGGCGCCCGGGGCAAGTGCCTCCACTTTCCCCCTCCCCCTCCCTAGGTCCGGGCCTGTTCCAGGGCTACCGTTTTGTTAATATTAGTTTTTGTATTATAAAGCGCCACGAATTATATTTTAAAGAACAAGTTATGTTTTGAAAGTGAGCGATATATCATATATTTACCCGTATTGTATGTATTTTAATTTTTAGATTACTTATTTACTATGTTTCGCTGTTTTTGTTATTTAATTTTACTTTTATGAATGGGCTTACGGTCGTTTTTATCGCTGGATGTCGCCATAGCGGAATTACTGACGAGAGTGAAAAGTTTAGTGATGGTATAAAATGGTAGCCTTGATTCCCGTTAGTGACCTATTTCGGCAGACTATCAATATGAAATATTATCGATTCATCGATTTGTAAATAATATCTCCCTGGGAAAATTTATTTTTGTTGCACTTTATGGTCGGTTCGGGTCGGTGGGACGGGGCGAGGCATGATTTTTTTTCATTACCGGCGTTACTCGTGTGTTTATTTATATGTTCGAATGATATAGTGGCAGGGCACCCTCGCCTCGGCCCTGGCTGTGATGGTGAAAGACATTCGCGTGTCTTTATCTGTATTATAATAATAATAGATATATGGGAGTCTGTACATAGTCGCAGTGGCGAGCCACTATAAATTTCTCGAGGTGATCTAGAAGTGGTCGTCTCTTTGTCTCCCTCACATCCCCCTTGCCTTTCCCACTTGCGTCGAACGCAATGTTGGGGGGAGAACGGGCTCACGCGTTGTATATATAATTATTTGATATTATTCGTGCACAAGTTTAGATTGGTTATAAAAAATTGAATGTCAATTTTAAAATTGGTAATCTATAATAGCTCTCGGTCGCGTCGAATTTGAGATTATGTAGTGAGACGAGACTAAGCGTTGCCCCCCGCGCGGTGTCGTGGTACGGAGACGTGGTCGCGTGGTACGGGGGCGGCTCGCTGGGCGAGCACAGTGAGATGCTGTTTCGACTCTAGTGAGATTAGACTAGTGTGACACGTGACGTCGACTGTACACCATGTACGCTGATCCAACGTCTGTTGAATATTGACGCTGTGGAAACGTTTATTGATGATTATGATAAATTTATATTTTTAATAAAAGTCCCGTGTGAGTCCTCTCTGAGGTCAGTTCTCGCCGCGATCACCGTACATGCCGTATGACGTGCATTTTGTTGTTGTTTTTGTTTGTAAATGTGTAGTCGCGTTGTGACGTTCGCCAATCAGCTCGCCGCCTACAGTCATACAGTAACCAATAGGGATGACAAAAAAAAAGTAATTCTATTTAGTCCGTCAGTCAGAGATTACAATACTAGATTCGTATTTGTTTTGCTTCAATTTAGACAAGAAAGTTTTTTAGATGATAGGCATCAAAGTTGAGGAGTGGGGACTCGCTTCATCCCAGTTTTGTAGAAAATGTACAAAAGCGTGACGTCATGCGACGTTTCAACTCAATTTATGGCCGTAATTTATTGATTACGCAAATAATACGTGTTTAATATTAATAATCTACCTGACGGACAAACAAAACAAAATTAGTTATCCCTATTTCTTCAGACGTATATTGATTTGATTGAACGTCGTATTACCGCCTGGATTTATTCATTAACATATTTACCGCTTCGATGTAAATACTAACCGACCCCGTCTAGTGTGTAAGCTCGTGACTGAAAGCGGTGACGGCGAGCGGCCAAGCGTGACCAGTAAATACGTTATGTTTGTGTACATTATTATGTAATAAACTGTATTTGTTATATTTATGAGTATTATTGTAAAGTCAAAAGAGAAATTTGAAGTTAAGAGTTTGTTCCAATATTTGTATATTAGTGTCGCGACGAGGAACTCGTTGCGGACGTGGAAATCGAAAAAAATGTGCAAATTAAAAAAATATTAATGAAATAAACAGTTGGACAATATGACGTGGTTTTATTTGATTGATGCTGTTATGTATATACATTGGCCGATAGTCTTGTCGAAATCGGGAAATCGTCACTTTATTGAGGAAACATTGTACCTAGTAAAATTTATTTTCATTATCGTTAGGGTTGGTGCTTTAACGGAAAATGTAAATAGTACTCATTTGTAGATAACTGAAGGCAGACAGGGTCCATGTTTATCCGACTAAAGATGCAATAATTCTCGTTGATCGCGGAACGTCAGACCCCGCGCGTAATGACATTACGCGTCAGACGCGTAATGTGTATAGCAAAAACTATTTTTGTGAAGATTTTTTTAAATTGTTTTATAATTTTACTGCCCTCGCCACAGAAAACACTTCAACGAAAGACTTAAGAATTGCCTCGTGAGCGTGGCGTAGCGTAGCAAAACTCCTGGACAAATGTACAGGTTCATGACTTCACGATCGCGATGTGTAGTCATTCACGACCGCGCGCGTTGTAAGTACTGTAAAACACGCCACTAACCGTGAAATGCACAAACATCCATTAAGGTTTAATGACGCCTTTAAGAACTAATGAATGTCATATTTGTATGGGTAATGTCACTTTAAACTAATGTAAATTTTAATGAACGTTTGTGCAACTGGCAGTAAAAGAGTTAAAAACGCGGGCTTGCCCGGTTATTAATTGCAAATCAAGAATCCAATCTTCAAGTAGGTCAATAGGAGGGATTTCTTTTCATTAGTCAGTAGAATACTTTTGATACGTATGTTTTGTCGAAATTCGTGAAATGTTATCTAAAGTGTGAATCACAAAAAATATTTCCAAGAAAATATACCCTGCAGGAGAAGTACGCATTATTTATTACATAGCGTCGTACTAAGAAAATAGTAGCTCGGTGGCGTTGTGGATAAGCGCCGCGGCCCGCGATCGTAGTAGTTAAGCAACTTTCGCAAGGGTCGGTCACGGGGTGGGTGACCAAAAATTATTGTCCCGAGCTACTCCGTGCTTCGGAAGGCACGTTAAGCCGTTGGTCCCGGCTGCATTTGCAGTCGTTAATATCCTCCAATCCGCATTGGGCCAGCGTGGAGGGTCATGGCCCATCCTCCTTAACCATCCATAAGGAAGGCCTGAGCTCCTGCAGTGGGGACGTAAAAGGGCTGGTGATGAAGAAAATAATGTTAATAAGATATCGAAATCGCCGTTAACAAACAAACCAACAAACATATACGCAAATAAATATTTTGGCACGATTATTACCGATTCAATGTTAGTTCATTATTAGGAAGTGATTTAAATATTTCTTTAAACTATGAAAATTTTTATGCTTATTGATAAGAGAAAAAAAAACATGTTTTTTTTAAATATGTATTAAGATTTTAATAAAAATACAATTCAATGTATATCCAAAACTATATAAAGAAATTACTCCCGTATACTTTCAATTAATGTCCTGTCTTGTTTTTCAATATCGATAGCAAATCTTTACGTCAATCACTAGTATAATATGTCAAATTAAAATGGCTTTACACGTTTCTTACGCACTCCACTTACGATGTCTGTTACGGTTGAACGTGATTGGTTATAGTTGAGGGGTATAGAAGCAAAAGCGCTTCAGTCCAAAAATGTTGTTTTTTACACTGAGCACACCAAATTGTAGCGATAAAAAAATGTAAAAATATATTATAATCGGCACTATGCAAATCCACCTCAATCTTACATAAATTTCACTTAGAAAGTAGCGTTTAGATGCAAAACCGTTTCGATCCAAAATTTGTTAGGAGCAAATCCGCCTCGATCACAATCAACCAACCAGAAGCAGCCATTTCAAAATTTCTAAGATGGCGAATTAGTTACTTTTCATAGTAAGTTGACTGAGCATAGCGCGTGTTTAATTTGTGTTTTTTATTAAATAACTTATTGTAATGGAAGAAAACATTACACCAGCACGTGCAGGACGAGCACGGAAACGTCTGGTAAATAAAAGTCAGTGGCGAAGAGTGAAGGAAAAAGCAGAAAGGTAACAAACAATTTACTAATATTTTGGCCGTTATGAAAAGGTAAAGTAGGGTTTGCATAGAATGCTTCTTCTAAATTTTATTTCAATTTTCTTTAAGTGAATTGTAAAAGCACATAACGTACTAACATTTTATTCGCGCTATACTGAACAGTTTTTTTCTGCTTTTGGTAATGGGTTTTATTTTAATTTGCTTAAGGTACTCTGCTAAAGATCTCCCACAACTACCTGCATGTCAGCACAACAAAAAAAATATTTACGACTGCAAAAATATAAGTTCCACTTCCAAAAAATAATGTGGCATTAAAAGCAGAGAAAAAAAAATGATGTGAGGAAATTGTTAGAGAAACACTATGGACCGCAGTGGGAAAATCCTAATGAACTCCAATATTACAATAATATTTTGAATAATAATAACAGTCATTCAATTCAAGAGGATGAGCCTATCTGCGATCCACCCACAGCGGATTCAAATATTATGATTTAATTCTTAGTTTCTTTTTACTTTTTTTACATGCGCAAGAATAATATTTTATCTTTACTTTTCATTAATAATTATAATACAATATGAAGTCCTGTTTTTAACAAAATTAATTAAATTCATAATCTTGTAAAACATTGTTTTATTTTGCAATCGGTACCGCCATTTATTGACATTTGACGAATTAAATAGTGACATGCAAATTCGCTTCGATCCAAAGCAATGAAAAGCAAACATGCTTTAGTCCAACGCTTAAATGCAAAAACACCTCAGTCCTACATTATTTCTTAAATTATAAAGAATTTATGTATATTTTATTTGTTTTGATTATTGTTATTTGATTAATGTATTCTATTGAATGTACCAACATCGAATTCTGATAAAAAATTCAATTTATTACGATACAGTGGAAATTTGCGGTTTTTTAGTCTAGGTATTTTTGTGACTGAAGCGCCTTTGCTTTTATACCCCTCAGTTATATTGAAGCGTTATGTCTGATTGGCATGTTTAAAATGCAAGTGTGTGCATATCTTTTGTATAATTGCTCTAATGTTGCATCTGATGTATAGCAGACAAAAAGTGGGACAAGGAGAACACAGGAAAGAGGTTACAAAGGATGCATGATCCTTTCTAACCTTCTTTTTTTCTGTGTTCTGTGGCCCCCACGTCCCCCTACATCCGGTCCAATCTCGTACCAACGGATACTTCCGTAAGACGCTTAACGGATTTTCAGTCAGATTGCACCGACCATTACTGATAATAAGAAACTAATCCACCACATGGGGTGGTCGGCTCATATTAATAACTAGCTGGTGCCCGCGACTTCGCGTGGAATTTAAATCATGCTAAAGCATAAGGAGGACTTCAATTTAGTTTGTTAGCTTTGATTGTTGGCTGTGGACTGATAATATTACTATAATGCAGAAAAACATAATATAGACGAGAGACATGTATTAATACACAAAATCAAACTTGAAATATTTATTGAGTGTATACATTTTTGTTAAAATATCTTATGCATATAGTAAAAGATTATAAAAATATGTTTTCTATATTGCTCAACAGTAAATATATATAAAATACAACAGTAAAAGTATTATGATTATATTTATGTACTTTTAATGGCATTATTTATGTACTTTTACATGACATTTTATTAAGCATATTTTATTGAGTTACATATTGCTGATTTTCTGTAAATTCAATAAGATTGTAAGAATCACAAATTAAGCAAAGAAATGCGCATATATTAAAATATCACGAAAAATCAACGCTACTTTTTAACATGGCATGGTTTAACTATAGTAGGTAGGTTTAACCAATGTAAAATATTTTTTTTAATACTTGTACTTATGATCATATCAACACATTTAGCATTCCCAACTCTATAAACATTTTGTTGCCATCCAAATGTCACTTTTTTCAGTACTACATTTGAGTTATTATCATGCCAGACGTTATGCTACGCGTGCGGGAGATAACATCACTTTGTTACTTTGTATACAATCCTTATTTCTTTCTAGATATAAATCATTTCACGAATGAGTTTCCTTGACATATCTCTTATTGCTTTAATAAAAACGGAAACATTGTGATTCGAGACTTTATGAAACGAACTTTACGAGATCTAGTGTATAGAGTAGCGGGCCCGTTGGAAGTGTCTGATGTGTATTGTGTCAGATATATGTCAGTGTCATGTGTCTGGTATATGTTAACTTTGTCAAGTCTACATTAGTGTGACTGTGTCAGGTATGTGCCAGTGTCTATGTGATGTGTGTCGGATATTTATGGATGTGTCTAGTATGTGTGAACTATGTCCAGTTTACATGAGAGTGTCAATGTTGCAGATTTGTCTGGTATATATTAGCTTGTATCAATATATCTCAGTATATACACACTCAGTATATACATATACACACTTAAATGCTCAGTAATCCGTGTACTGCAGCGAGCGCTAGTATTGGTGCGCCGGTTGGAGGCAGTGGATATTCACCGGCACTGGCTGCTATATCCAGATGAGTGTAGGCAGGAGCATCGGCTTTATGCAACTGAGCTGCCTGTTTGTACAATTTTTTGATGATTAATATAATCGATATTATATTTGATAAATTTTGCATTCATAATGTTAAATTGCTTAAAAAATTTACTATGTCCCTGGCACTCCAAGATGGGACTCGAACCCATGAATTTATAATTATTATTGAGTAAAATACGCTCTGTAGTAGCGAAAAAGTAACAAGTGCTTGAAAAATTCGTAAGCCCAGTTAGGTTCTGGATAGCTCGGTGGTTAGAGCAGTCGCCGGGATTGCGAAAGGTCATGGGTTCGAGTCCCATAGTAGTACCGGGAACAAAGAGGATTTTTAAGCGTTTTTCAATAAGAATAATGTGATCGTCACTAATATAAATATTTTATTTAATAAATGCATTCATAAGAGGTGAAAGACTTCTGATCGGATCAGTATTTTCGAAGATTACCTGCTACAAACAAATAACATAAGGAAATACCTTTTTTATAATATTAGTATAAGGCCGGATCCACCTTAAGGGGCATCTTTACTTCTCTAATTGTGTACAACACAATTAGAGAAGTAAAGATGCCGTCACACTTCTATGGTCTACTGTGATCAATGGCCACGTGAAACAATACACTGTAGAAAACTTTCATCACTGCGTCATATATTTTGGAAAACATCCCCTTAGCATGGATGGATTATTTTGACAGGAGTTCATACTCCGAGTCGCATTAAACCTGTATTTGTTGTAAATCGAATAATATGCAGAGTCATACCACTCGGCATATTATTCGATGAAGTAATATTCCTATTGGAGTTCTCTTTATGTAATATATATAACAAGGAAAAAAGCAGCCCTCGCCCTTCCCGTCGTAGATTTACGAACCAATGGCAGCTTTCGACATTCACCAGTGTTTGTAACATCCAAGATTAAATAAACTATATCAGGCCCGGATCTACGAGGGCAGAAACTTCGGACGGCACCGTTTATGCTCCGTGAAGCCGGTTTTTATATTATCATATTTCTGCAGTGTATGTTTCTCTTTTATTTAATTTAGGTATTTTGACGCATATGGTCTGGGTAACCTGGGCTTTCCTTGCCAGATACCAGGTCCCAGAGGGTAATACGAGGGGTTTTGCACGGTAGGCCTGCTGTAGATAGGGGTTATTTAACCTCCGCAGCAGGAGAGCCCGGGTTCAGTCGACCTCTCATCAAGGTCGATGGCATGTTACAAAAAAAAAAAAGGTATTTTGACGCATATCTATCCCATAGAGGCCTATGTGTATGAAGAGCTTTGTAAAGCTCATTCTCTTTTTGACTGAGTATAGGTAATAAATAATCATGATTTTGGCGCCCCTCTGAAACTGGCACCCGGGGCAAGTGCCCCCGTTTGCCACCCCACCCTCCCCTGGATCCGGGCCTTAATTATATTGAATTTGAGTTTGAAAATTTGGCTACCGCAACCATTTTTGATGTCTGTATTCGCCCGTGAAGGGAGAGATTTACCTGTAGTAGGAATGCGGCAGGAGCCTGATGCCCACGAGCCATAGCGGAGGAGGGTCGTGGTGTCGCCTGCAGTAATTGTGCGTTGTATGACGCCTGATGAACGGACAGATCCTCGCGACGGATGCGAGACACCTGGTTACAGTGGATTTTTAGAACGTCACGTTTTCTTATTTCCGTCAACAGATGGCACCAACGTGCCGAAAATATTTCTCAGGTCACAAATTCGAACCCACATCACAGCATCGGTTTGTAGTCCTTCAGTGCTATTAATTAACAAAGATGTTACAAGTAAATTTACGCCGAGACTGTACTTAGTATTAGTCAAAAATTCATATTATTAAACTGTGTCTTGGCAAGGGTTAATCTAGTACGAGGTTCTACGGGAGTAATATTTTCTCCTAGAAGGTTGTAGGTTTGCTTATTCTCTCTATAATATGAATTTAGACTAAATGTACTTAAACTGTAATTTTAGCGTATATTTACTCTAACGCTAAACCTTGTTCATTAATAGCACTGCTTGCGTTTTATTTTTAACTCTAGCTCGCGCACACACACACACACTCACACACACACACACACACACACGCACACACACGCACGCACACACACACACACACACACACACACACACACACACACACACACACACACACACACACGCACGCGCACACACACACACACACACGCACACACACATAACGTGTCGTGCTGTCGACTATTAGACGTATTACTTACTTCAATCATATCGCCGATATTCTGTCCGGTGAAATGAAAATATCTTGAATAAAGATATTTTCATTTCATTTCATTTCAACGCTAAACCTTGTTCATTAATAGCACTGCTTGCGTTTTATTTTTAACTCTAGCTCGCGCACACACACACACACACTCACACACACACACACACACACACACACACGCACGCGCACACACACACACACACACGCACACACACATAACGTGTCGTGCTGTCGACTATTAGACGTATTACTTACTTCAATCATATCGCCGATATTCTGTCCGGTGCATCGCAGTAAGTCGGCGTGTTGTTTCAAATCTGCTGTATGATTATCGACGGCGGCCGTGTACCCCTCGCCGTATGCGCGTTCCGCGTGACCAGTCAACGTTGCCACAGTATACAAATGTGGATCGCGCTCTGTACGCGACCTTTCATGCATCTGTCATACCAGTTATACGTACACTATGATTAAAAGGGAAGATATGCTACACCTCCACAATTCAAATAATCTACATCGCAGTAAGAATCGTTCTGCGAATTGTTTTCATAATTTTGTTAAAATCATATTCGTCAGGATTATCTGTGCATATGAGCAGTGTTAGATTCTACCTCCGTTGCATCGAAAGATGCGTTTGTTTCGAGTCGTATTATCATAGACGAAATTTCATTTTCGTAGAAATAGAACAGGCCTTTCAATTCTTACGACGTTTAACTGTGATGGGGTCAAAAGCAAATCAATGGCATCATTCCAATCTTTGCTGCGTTGTAGATTTGCGATAATTATTTTGTTTTATTAATATTGTACAGTATTTGAGATGAGTATTCGAACCAGATCATATAGAAAAACTTTACTTAGTTTATATATAGCTCTGAATGATATATGTAAGCGATAGGTAATTTATGGATAAATAAATAAATAAAAAAAATAATGAACTAACCTCGCATAGTAGATCGGCCATCACCATACGTCCCTCAGCGTCAGTGTTGCCAACTCTCACAACTTGTCCGCAGCGTGCCATCACTAGTTCATCGGACACGTACGCCTCCTCCCCGATAGAATTACGGGCGAAACCCAACGCCGCCACCACTTTCACAGATGGACGGAGTAAATCGCACGCCTGATATTCACAATACATTATTCGCTCATCTTATAAACATAAGACTACCGATCCAATAAGGTTTAATGACGTCTTTAAGCTCTAATGAATGTCAAATTTGTATGGGTAATGTCTGAAAAATTTAATGGAATGTTTGTGCAACTGGCTGTACATCTCAGAAATATAAACACATAACAGAGTCAGATGAAAATAAAAGATAAAAAAAAGATGGTAAAAAAATGTAATTTTGACTATATCTTTCATCAACCTCTGGGTACAGTAAGAATATCTTAATTAGCATCATGTATATAGATTTTTTTATCTTTATCTTCGACCTTAGCTAAAAAAAGAAAAGAACATGAATATGATTGACAGTAACAAATGTCCAAATTACTAAAATTTTTCCGATACTTATAGAAAAATAATTTGCTACTTTTTTATTTATTCATTTTACTATGTACTATTAAACAATGCATAAACAATGATGTCATAAAAAATTAATAGAAGTATGAGCATATAGAGTAAGGTTACCATAAGAAAGCCGGCAACGTTGGCAGCTCCGCATTTGTCGCGGGACATCCCCATCATCGCACCTCCAACTTTCACGTCACAACCGCCAGTGTCGTAAGTAACACCCTGCACAAACATATCTAATATTATCTTACTTCATATAATAACAAACCAGTGAATTCATTCCTTAAACACAATACACTGTCATAACATTATCTCAAGTTAATACTGATACAAACAAAGCGTCACTGTTAATAAAGTGTCCGATGGTTTCTGATTTTAACATACCACATAATAATATGAAAAATGAGAAAATAAAATACCGTTACCTTTCCAACTAACATCAATGTTTTCTCATATTTTTCAGGCACATACTCCAGGAAAACGATGCATCCTGTTTACAAATGAAAATTATATTATATAATATAAGGTATTAATTATTGATTATGTAAATGTGTTTCTTTCTTAAATGATGTTTTAAACTTTCATGGTCATTAACATCCTAATGATTGCTAAAAACGGGGTTTTGAGTTTCCGATTTTTCAGCAAGGAATCATTCTGATGTTTCTTTCTTGCGCTTTCTTTCATAAATTTTCATTATTCATCTGACCTGATACTGATATTTTAAAACTAGACTATTTTATATTATAATCCCAGTATGCATTCATTTAATTTACATTGTGATTGTCATTTTCTTTAAGATGAGCGCCAATGAAATAAAAAAAAAAGTTATTTATTTATTTACCAACATCTTATACATTCCTAATACCTACATATAGGTATAAAGTATGTAGCAGTCAGATGCGAAACAGACTTTGAACAAAAATAAACAAGATCTTTTGTTTCATTTAAATATAAATAAATAAAAGAAAGCGCCGCAGCCCGCAATCATTGTTATGAAATTCGCATGGGGTCGGTCACGGGCCACGGGATGGGTGAATAAAAAAAAAATATATGGAGCGACACCGTGCTTCGGAAGACACTTTCAGCCGTTGGTCCCGGCTGTATTTGCAGTCGCTAATAGGTACTCTCCAATCAACATTGGATCAGCGTGGAGAGTCATGGCCCATCCTTCATAATAGGGAAGGCCTGAACCTCTGAGGCGAAGACATAAAAGGGTAATAATGAAAAAACTGGCGCTACTATCTGTATTGAGTATTAAATTTATTATTGAGTATTATTTGACCTGCGTGTCGTGGTACAGAGTCAGCCGCACGAGTGACAGCTGCGAACAGTGGGTACTCTTTGCGTATGGTCTCCTTGTCCCGCAGTACGCGTATACTAACGCTCGTGCCGCGGAAACGATCCTCTAGATATTTAGCCGCCGCTAAAGGGGGCATTCGCTCTGGATCCGCGCCCCCGACATCCCGTGCTATGTACCTGTGTCAGACATACACAAGCTCGTACTAGATAGATACGGATGTCACTCAAACGAGATGGACACGGACGATTTGTTCTAGTTGGCACATACTGTGACACCGACTCAAGTGGTGTTCGATAATGTTATACTAACTCTAATAAAGGTTATATTATTTATTTATAACCAGTGGTCGGAATTAGGTAGAGTTATTCATGTACTTACACTGATTTTATACAGCGAAAGAATAAAGTGGATATGCCCCAAATCCCGAGATTAATTTTAAAGAGCAGAAAAAATCCCGTGATCCCGTGATTTATCTTTGTTTTATTTGTCTATCTCTGACGTTGTTATTATTATTTAGTTGTAAGATTGTTGGCCACACGGGATTGTCCATTAGAAATCCCCGGAAGGTCCACATTAATATCAACATTTCGATGCAAGTACATAAATAACTCTACCTAATTCCGACCTCTGTTTCTAACAAATATGTTTCAAAATATGATGAATAAGACACACAAAAAAATAAACTTTTTAGAATAGAATAATGTTACCATAGCTCAGAGTAGCTTAGTGGCGTCGTGGATAAGCGCCGCGACCCGCGATCGTTGTCGTTAAACAACTTTCGCAAGAGTCGGTCACGGAATGGGTGACCAAAAAAAAATATTATCTCGAGCTACTCCGTGCTTCGGAAGGCACGTTAAGCTGTTGGTCCTGGCTGCATTTGAAGTCGTTAATACCCTCCAATCTGGATAGGGCCAGCGTGAAGTAGGACGGCGATAATTATATTACATTCTTTGTTGTTTGTAGTGAATTTTTCGAGCTTATTGAATCATTAAAGATGATTATTTTTGCCAATCATTTTGTTATTTTAGTTATCGGATATTAGGAATACTTAGACAAAAAAACAATGCGTACACAAACTAGGTTATTTCTAAACATAATACTTTATACAAACAAGAACGAAGAACTAAAAAGAACATTGAAAACCTTGCTGTCTCCAATGCAACGGCTTCAGTAATGAGCGATGGGATTGGAATATTCACTCCCTCTGCGTACACGCCTAGCGCCGTCGGACGCGTGCATAGCGCCGGGAATGATTCCCGAGATTGCAGCGGCTGAAACGTTCCAACGGCTGATTACCTTATAAAATTTTACTGGTACAGGCTGTAATATCAAAATGACTTTCACACCCTTATTTTTACAACTATACATCAAAACATCTAATATGGCTTACCGAAGTACCTGCGCATAAAGGACAGTGCATATCTGACTCAAGATGAGACCTTAAGGCTAAAGTCCGCAAATGTCAACGATACGCGCATCTGGCCTCATGGAGTATATGGTAATAATATTTTACAATTGTAATTAAGCACACGTTCGATGCCTTTCGTGCGAACACGCACGAAAATACACGAATGGTTTCAAGCTTACAGCTTTTTTTAATGTATGCACGTTGCATATCATTCTGTTTCTGTGATATAGTAAGCATTCTAAATATGACCAAACAAGAGGCGAAAATTGAAATAAACAAACAATTCATAACGCGTTGTTTTTTAAGGAAACAAGGCATCTTTAGTGTCATACGGTTGTTATGGTCACCTTCATAACCAATAACATTGATATATAACTATAAACGTTAGAAAACATCACATACTTTGCTCAGATCCCAATTGACCTTTGGCATTTGGCAATCAATATAATTTAAGCACTAAATGACGTGAATTCGGACACTTGAGTGAATTTTATATTATCTATAGTCCACGAACGAATATTCGGTAAATTTCAAATCGTTCTCACAATTTAGTAAAATCATATCGTGAAGATTATCTGTGCATCAGAGGCAGTGTCAGGTCCTACCTCCGTTATAATCCTTTTCTTTTCAATCGTATCATCTTTTCCAAAAAAGACGTTAAAAGGTATTCTACTCTGTTTCAAATAGTATTTGTAAGTTCAAATATTTATGTAATCCAAATGCATTTTTTTGCTTTAAAAACAAAATTTAAACTTACGGGTTAAAATACCCGCGAAAACGCATTCCGACATATTCATGACGTCTTATGGATATAATATACAAAGCAAATTGAAAAAATAGCAGATTAAAAAATGTCAATAATACAACAGTGCCATCTAACGGTCGATTAAGAAATAAAAAGATATAAATAAGTTAAGAACAGCGCCATCTATGAATTTAATTTATAATACATATATAGGCGTTGGTTACGACTAATCTGACAGCTGTCGCCAGTGACGCGTCACAATAGCGGGTCGCGTTTCAAGTCACGTGATACACACAAAAAATGACGACTTTTAATTTTATCATAATAAGATAATGATGTGATTTTATGACTCAAAATAAAAATCACTATGTTTATTAAGATTTAAATTTTAGTTTTTGTGTAATTGCATGACTTATTTTTCACTAGTGAAACTACCCTATTTCGGGAATATAGAATAGGCCTTCAACTGTCACGTTAATTCGTACGTATTCCTACTACTAATATGACGACTCACCACATACGCGGCCTCTAACGCTCCAAGCAATGCTACGAAGGGTGCGCGTGGCCAACGCGGGTGCGGCTGCAATACCAATACCGGCCTGCGGGCGCCCGCACATAAAGCACGTTTCACACCTGCCCGAGCTGCCTCACCTACACTCCTATATTACACGGAGAACTTGTGACTAAAATGTGCAAGTTTTTGTAACGTTAATACTGTAGTACATAGAGGTACTAAGAGTATCATACACTACTCATTGTCATTAGTGAAATAATAACTGCGGTGATTGGAGTTAATTTTGCTAAGCTTAAAAATGCAATTATAAAGTCATGCATCACTTGTTAAAAATTTTGCGAATTGATTATGAAAACTCAATTGGCTTTTGTGTCTAAACACTATGAGTTTTAAATTATCGACAATCATTCTTTAACAAATATCTGTCAATTAAAATTTTATAACTTGTAAATTGACAATGTGTTTGTTATCTATCTAATACATATCTAATACAATATGAGAGTTCACGTAAAAACAAACGTGCGATGAAAGTACCAGCGTTTGAACTTTACAAACTATAAGTCATTTTCATCATGTCATTAAATAGAAGAGTTCAGCAGCCTGAATTGGAACTGCAATTAAGGCAATACCAAACACAGAAATCATATGAATAGATTTTTTGATGAGTTTGATAGATAATAAAAGATTCAAATTTAGAACCTCTGGCACGATAACATGTTACAGTTGCGCAAAAGCCACGATGACAGATATGAACAAAAACGTAACAACTGATTTATACGCAATGCGTGTTTTGTGTTACTATATTTTTCTTTTCTTTAAAACCACATTAATTATTTAATAGCTATTATGTACAGATGGCCGCAAGTCAGTTTAACAGAGTATGTCAAATTTCTACTATTGATTTTGACGTCTACCATTAATGTAATGAGGTTTAAAATCAAGTGGGCGAAATTAGTTTTGTATAGTCAGACATGCTGTCGACTGTACTTGCAACCACGAAAGTTTGTGGCGCAAGAATAAAATAGAATATGGGCAGGGTATATTTTGCGAGATAGATAGATAGATAGTTCCACTGATTGGAACAATGTTTTATTACCATATTATCAATAGGCTATCGCAATAACACTACTGTTACAAGCCAATTTGATTATTCACTGAAAGAGGCTCAACTAGGGGATTGTTTAAACGCATACCTGACATCATCATAGGGTGTGAGCGGCCCAGTAGGAGTTAGTACCAGGCGACTGCCACACACTCGTGGACACTGCACAACTGCGCTGTTCTGAAAAAGAAGAGCTCCCTTTATATAGGTTCGGCTTTCGGTTAGCTTTATATAGGGCGCTCATATATGGGGAACAGCGTGTCATGGCAAACAGATCATGTTTCCTTCTTAAAAATGCAGTATCTTAAAAACTTCTTCTTTGAACATGATTTTAATAAGGAGTTAATTCATTAGTTTAAATACAATATCATTAAGCACGACGGAGCAGTGTGATGTCATATTTTAATAAATCGAACTTAAACGTCTTTGTTGGGGGGCGCAAACATTCCTCATGTTTATTGAAATGTGACGTCACGCCTCGAAATGTCAAGCGACGATTGTTGTCATGGAACAATTTAAATTTATTAATAAAAATATATAGTGGCTCTATATACTTTTTCCAAAACAAACAAGAAACCAATTATCTCTGGTTCAGCAATATCGCGAGGGATGCTTAGGTGCTTATTGTAATATCTATAAAATTGGGTTTAAGAAATGAGTGATAAATGTAAGATTTTCGAAGAAATTTTGTCAAGAGGTCACTAACAAAGTAACACTATACAAGACAACTATACAACGTGTCCCAAAATTCAACGATAAGCGGGCGCCAAGAGGTACCCTTGCTCATGTGTACTTATGGAAAAATAAGAAAAAAATTATATCTATCCTATTAATATTATAAAGGCGAAAGTTTGTAAGTATGGATGTATGGATGTTTGTTACTCTTTCACGAAAAAACTACTGGACGGATTTGGATAAAACTTTACAGCAATATAGGTTATACATCAGAATAACACATAGGGTACTTTTTACTGGGAAAACTTCTCACTCCCACGGGATACCGACTTCCACGCGGACGAAGTCGCGGGCGTCCACTAGTTTTATTATAAAATTAAATTCGAAAATCTTCGGAAATTTACACCTTTTATGATATTTTCAACTACCACGGCCACAACTTCTCAATTATGTTCAATCTTTTTTTGGTATCGGATACCTAAGTAGCACTACTATTCGCTACAACTCTTTCGAAAATTTTCGAATTTTATTTTATAATAAAAAAGATTAATAAGATATAATTTTTTTCTTATTTTTCCATAAGTACACATGAGCAGGTCTACCTCTTGGCGCCCGCTTATCGTTGAATTTTGGGACAGGTTGTATAAGAAACACAAATTTTTCAGGCGCCAGATCTACCTGGAAAACTAAGCCGGGGAGTTTAGAATTTTAATCGCAAGGGGACTTTTAAATAATGAACAACAACTTTACTTTCGGTTTGCTATTTACTCTAGAAAATTGTAATTAATTTTTAAATTTATGTTTATTATAATTTTTTGACTATTAATAAAAAGGTTTACATCACAAACTGAGTCACTCCTTAGTGGATTGTAATTACATAGCTGCATCGTGCTAAGCTGGCGGGCCCAAGATTGTGGTGTATCAAGTGAGTGTAGCGTGGCTCATGCGAAAAGATTTTGATACAGGACATTAAAATTGTAGTACATAAAAACAAAAAAAAAACGCCAGCAGCATTTAAAACCAAAAAAAAACCTAATATGACTTGGGGCAAGGTGGTAGGTTTACATTTCCACAATATAAAATATTGGGTATTTTTACTAAAGTACCATAGATATAACTTGAAAACTGACATTATAGTTTCTTTTTTTTTTATAACAGAACTCTAAATTAACCATAGAATGAGGCCAATTCAACAGAGTTGTATGAAAAATCTATGTGAAGTAAGTTTTAAGTTACACTATCTGGTATGGCAGAATGCATTGACTGTCTACATCATGGCATTTGGATAATCTAATAATACTATTTATATTTTTAACTATTAATATACATTGAAGTCTGTGGACTACTTGGGGACTGCTTATCCCTTATATATACTTAGGGCCGGTTTCACCGGTTGCTGATAAAGTCCCTGATAGTCTATCAGGAACTTATCTGCCAGATAAACTATAACTTTTGGTTTCACAGGTCTCGGATAAAAATATCTGGCAGATAAAGTGCTAGATATGTTATCAGCCGATTCAAGTGGCTGATATAGACGTTATCTGATAGATAAAAAAAAGTTTCAAGTAGCGGGAACGAAAATAGTTTTAGTTTTAGACCATTATTGTGTGATTTGCGTCGATTGCAGTCACGAGTGTCACAAATATTCTAAAATGGATTTATTTGAGTTTTAAGAAGACGAATTAGATGAATATTTCGAACATATTACGCGACCCCGTAGAAATCGAGTAATTAACCCTAGACCTAATTATTTAGAATCACTCGACGATCAAGATTTTTAGGAATCGATTTCGGCTTACCAAACGAGCTGTTGTTTATATTTTATCGTTAATAGAAAGTGATATAAAAACTACAACGGGCTACTAAGTAAAAAATAAAGAAGCTCCGTTTCTTCTTGATTAAAATTCACACTTCTTTCACGTTTTTGTTTTTCCATTATTAATTAACAAATACGAAAAGAATACACAAAAATAAGTTTAAAAAATGAAAAGCGTCTTCTTCTTCTTTTTTTTTAATTAATGGCTTATCTGCGCATTTCGCACAATTCTGCCAATGTCAAATAAATAAATTAATTTTACATGAAATATGAAAATGAAATGAATGAAAGATTTTAAGCACAAAATATCAACAAAGCAAAACATATGACAGTTGCGTTTCGTTTCTGTAAACACGTAGCTAAGTATACGAATATCGTATTATTTTCATTCTAGAATCATAAAATTATAATTCAAAATATGTGAAAAAAGTTTACTTAAATAATATTGAACATAAAAAAAATACATTAATTAAGTTTTAAAAATGATTTTTGATTGACGATAATTTGGGTCGTAGTATTGAAACGCAAATAAGCGACGTTGCCGTTCCGTCAACTAATAAGTGGCCGATAACTTATCTGCCAGATAAATTATCTAGCAGTTTAATGGTGAAACAGAAAAAAGTTAACAGCAACCTTTATCCGGTAGATAGCGTTAACTATCAGATAACTATCTAAAACTTTATCAGTAACCGGTGAAACTGGCCCTTAATGTCATATTATTATGTATTAGACATAATAATATTACATTAAGGGCCGGTTTCACCGGTTGCTGATAAAGTCCCTGATAGTCTATCAGGAACTTATCTGCCAGATAAACTACAAATTTTGGTTTCACAGGTCTCGGATAAAAATATCTGGCAGATAAAGTATTAGATATGTTATCAGCCGTTTCAAGTGGCTGATAAAGACGTTATCTGATAGATAAAAAAAAAGTTTCAATTGACGGGAACGAAAATAGTTTTAGTTTTAGACCATTATTGTGTGCTTTGCGTCGATTGAAGTCACAAGTGTCACAAATATTCTAAAATGAATTTATTTGAGTTTTTAGAAGACGAATTAGATGAATATTTCGAACGTATTACGCGACCCCGTAGGAATCGAGTAATTAACCCTAGACCTAATTATTGAGAATCACTTGACGACCAAGCGGGCTGTTATTTATATTCTATCGTTAATAGAAAGTGATATAAAAACTACAACGGGCTATTTAGTAAAAAATCTCTGTTAACTAGTAAGTAAAGAAGCTCCGTTTGTTTCTTCTTGATTAAAATTCACACTTGTTTCACGTTTTTGTTTTTCCAGTATTAATTAACAAATAAGAAAATAATACACAAAGAAAAGTTTAAAAACTGAAAAGCGTCTTAAGCACAAAATATCAACAAAGCAAAACAAATGATAGTTGCGTTTCGTTTCTGTAAACACGTAGTTAAGTATACGAATATCGTATTATTTCATTCTAGAATCATAAAATTATAATTCAAAATATGTAAAGTATAAGTATAAAAAGTTTACTTAAATAATATTGAACACAAAAAATAATATTAATTAAGTTTTAAAAATGATTTTTGATTGACGATAATTTGGGTCGTAGTATTGAAACGCAAAAAAGCGACGTTGCCGTTCCGTCAACTAATAAGTGGCCGATAACTTATCTGCCAGATAAATTATCTAGCAGTTTGATGGTGAAACAGAAAAAAGTTAACAGCAACCTTTATCCAGTAGATAGCGTTAACTATCAGATAACTATCTGAAACTTTATCAGTAACCGGTGAAACTGGCCCTAAGGCTACCTAAGAATTTTTACTGATAATAATAGCATGTTACTAAATTAGATAGATACTATTTAAATATTAAAAGTTTCTATATTATACTAATACTGAACTCTGAAAACAGTGCGCCTAACATGTAACTAGTACATATTTAGTAGCAAAGTGATTATCAATGATGATTTTCATTCAAGATATGTTATCTTGGCCTTGAGAGAACTGTATGATAAATATCTAAACTGCTTTTTTTTATTTTTTGCATAATCATTACATGACATTGACATATGAATTAAAATGTCTGTGATGAAGCAAGCTCCTGCTCCTCAACTTTAATGCCTGTTATCTAAGCTATCTCTTGTAAAATTGAAGTAAGTTCTAGTAAAAAAAAAAAAATATATTTATATTTCTATATTATCTGACTGATGTACAAAATATATTTTTTTTACCCACCATCCCATCATCCTTATTTGAATTATTTATTAAAACTATTTTAAAGTAATTAATGGCCTTGCACTATTTAAATAATGTGGTATTATATTCTTTGTATATGTGTTTCATTAACCACATTAAAGTGTGGTAAGTTTAAAAACATATTTAAAAAGAACATTTACACAATGAACAAATAAAAAAGTTGCTGTTGCCATTTGCTCCAGATAAGACATAATTACCATTAACATATTTACCTGATCAATGCCAGCATCAGTCTCTCTTAAAGCAACCACAAAGTCTTCAATGGCCTGCGGTAAAGCAACTCCTGGTGATAGCACAACAATAAGTGCATCCCACCCCTTTGCATTTACTTCTCCTACCTCAGCCACTTCCACTCCCTCTACGGACCATGGGCCTATCGTCCCTAAATCTTTACCGTCACCCATCTTCATAAACCTATGTAGTGAAACATACAATTTCTTTTTCATCATGAACACAAGTAAGTCTTAAATATTGAATTAGTTTCAAAATTGTTAAGAGTTTGATTTAGTTGTTAGCTTTATACAAAATTACTATTGATTTCTCAACTCTTTATGCTGTGAAATGTTTTAATTGAATGTTGATTTGGTTATTTCACATTGCACCTAGTTTTCATTGTACTCAAACAAAATTAGATTAAGATTTAACAATGCATTGTTCTATAGCAAGTCATAAAAAGCTGAGTCAGACAAGGCCACTGATTGAAGTTTGATCAATTTTATTAACTTATTATTATTAAATTTCATTGGATCTTAAAACCTTAAACACTGATTATAAAAAACTTACTTACATTTATAAGTTAATTAATATAGTTGTTATAAGTTTATGTTTGACATCACCTTTGAGTTGTAATTTATTTTACAAAAATTGAAAACTTTGTAATTTGCATTTGTAAACTAGATAGGCTCTTTGAATATTTTGGTAAGTAAACGTTAAAAAATAATGAATAAAATATAAATTGTTAGATTTATAGTTATATGTAGAAGATGAATTGTACAGTTAATATAATTATAATTAGATGCAATTATGACTTGACAATTTTACACTATATAAAGGCTATATGTAATTGCTACATCCTTACAGGGTGTCACATAAATTATAAATATATGAGAGTAACATCCATATCGCTGGTTCTCTAAAATAACGGCATATTTTGGGATCATACAAATTTGAGTTCCATATGTAAGGAGAATGACTGTAAGCTATATTGCCTTGTCAATAAAACTCATATTCCTACAGCTACAATGGGCGTAGTTACGTTACTAATGTCGTTCTGTGATTGGTCGAAACATGACGCCATTTTGGCAAGAAGATCGTCCGATCACCATAAAGTTACAGACTTTCGGAGCAGAAGCATCGCTTTTCTCTTTAAAAAAGGCTCATAACAACATAATCCATCGCTAGTCAGTGAAGTTTATGTAAAATATAGTAGTGTTTGGTGTTGTGCCCGTATTTTCGAGAAGTAAGTAATGATCATTTAATTATTGTTATGTGATTTAATGACCTAGTCCTAAATGTGACGATATGTTTAATAATTTACGAGTTCTTAGTAGGAATATATATGAATGTGTCATTATTTAAGATATGATTTAAAATAGTTCATTAGTTTTGATTACAAAATGTGTCAATATTTTACGAAAATGTAGTTAAAAACTAAAACATACGTCGTTGTTTCCGATAATATTTTTAAATCTTTGCTCTGATAATTCTTTGATATACCTACGACACTTTTTACACCACTGCCCAAAAATGAGTGTATTGTGTTTAGGGTTCATGGCTGTATGTATGTATGTTTCTTTATTCCACCATAATACGATATATCTTCTAATAGGCAAAACCGATTTAAACCGAGTGGTCCACCCTGGGCAACGTCTCCACGTCTGTGAAGACGGCTAAAGATCCCAACTCGCGGTAGTAGGGCCTGCAAAGGTCCACCTGGGTCGCGACTACCCTTTCAACGGAATCTGACGCCATAACAGTATCATACTGTGTTTCGCTAGTGCGTGAAAGTTTTAGTGCCTTCGGGAAAATTCCGGATGAGGCCGCTACATCCTCGACCTCGTCATTACTTTCCTAGATGGGTCATGCATGACTGGAATCAGGACCTCATAAATCTGTAAAAAAAAGACGACACATTACGCAGGGCTGAACTTGCTTCTATTGATTATTTTTATTTTATGTTTCAGAAATGAATCCCAGAACAAAAAAAAAATTTTGAAACATTAAACATAGAAAACGACAAAACTAAAAAAAAACAGTTAAAATCTTCTTTTAAAAGTAAAGAAGATAAAGAAAATATAACTAATTCAGAAAACGAGTTTTCATCTGACGACAGTGGTATAGACCCCAATTACAACCAGGATACTAAAAATATTTCTGCCTCTGATTCTGACGAATACGAAACTATTTCCAATAAACGTAAATTTGCTAAAAATGATTTACAGTCGAAGAGATCAAAATACGAAAATGATGTTCAACTTGCCCGAAAAACGTCTTACCAACAAAAAAAAGTATCACCTATGATCATCTATGATATACCATCCAATGAAAAAACCATTCCCTTTTTAAGGAATCGTCCTCTGAGTAATTCTTCTTCGAGTGGATCTTCGTCGAGTGGTTCTTCGTCGAGTGGTACCTCGTCCAGTGTTTCTACATCGAGTGGTTCTTCACGCAGTTGGTCGCCTAATACCAGGCCTTTGGCAGACAATCAAACCACTGATACTCAGATTTCTGACAAACCTTTGGTGCCCTCATTATCGTATTTGTGCCGAAAAATAGTATCTGCAAGCAAGACCTCTTCAGGCTCTAAAACCAAAACTAACTCATATAAGTTGATTGATGAAACTAGTCTCGCACAGTCTCTTAACGTATGTGTAGTTGCTGAAAGTTAATATTGTTCATACATTTGTTTTGTTCCATTCATAAAGAAAATATAACTATGTTTAGTTTTAAGTTGATAGATGAAACTAGTCTCGCACAGTCTCTTAACGTATGCGTAATTGCTAATTATCTAAGTAAACATTTTTAATTTATTTTGTTTTGCTTAGCATTCCATGCATCAAGAAAAGATTACTTTGTTTAGTTCTAAGTTTTTTTTTTCATGTTAAAGATATGTTTATTCAGGTAAAATAGCATTAAACTACTTACAAAACAAAACTTAAATAATAATTATGTAGACAACTAAACCTAAATTAAAATTCCTAAAATTAAAATAGCTACCTAAAATAAAACCTGCCTAAAATTTAAATACCTACCTAAAATACCTACAAAAAGAAATAAAAACAATGTCCAAATCTGGGTTTTAAGTTAATTGATAAAACTAGTCTAGCACATAAATACTTGTACGTGCATTATTATAATGCTTACCTTAGCATTTATAGTGTTCCTTCAAGGAAAATATCTAAGTACGGTGGAGGAAAACGTCATGAAGAAACCTGCACATCTGCGATAACCAGGTTTGTATCCACCTGTCAGGGAATGAGTGTATTTAGGTCGCAGAGTCAGGTTGATCTGTATTGGGCCAACACTCCAACTCTTCGACATTTAACATTATGATTTATGATAATACTAGAGTACTTGCAGTGTTAGCGTATCTTTCCACTTTTTGCCGATATTTTTTTTTGTAATTTTATAATTTATACCAAAAAGAAGTATTTGTGGCTGTAAGTGAATTTTAAAATGTGTAACCTAAATAGCGTTATGTAAATTTATAAAAGAAACACGTCATTTTCGGTCTATTTTAATTTAGTTGATTATTTTTATATTAAAGTTATCGTGTCACAAAACAATTTTGGACGTTATTACCTTAGTGATGTAAAAACAATGCCAAAAAATTTGTGTTATAATTACTCATTACCAAATATGTCGTTATTTGATGTAAAATGTTGATTTAAATATAGAAATAAAAAGTTGTAAACCTAAATATGTCGTTTCATTAGATAAATATTTTACACAAAATAGGACTATCACCATTTGTGTCCATATTTAATGTTATTTTCATAAACTTAAATTGACCTATGTCGAAGTGCATTAACATTACGTTGAATTTCCCTTAAACTACAGACACAGTTTAACACACACTATATTATTAATATTATTTAATAAAATACGATTCAATGTAGCTATCTAGCAATGTGATATGATAAATAGGTATTGAAATATGAGACTGCAAAAATGACAAAAAGTTTAAAACGTTCTCCTGAAAAAACGTAGTTTTTGATATGTGACATTATTTTAGAGAACCAGCGATATATTACAAACATTATATAAATAAATAAATGCAGATAGTTAGTACATACCAATGACAAAGCGAGTCGAGGGAAATTAATTACTCTGTTGTTTAATCCTCGTTAGAACTACAATAATAACTTCAGACTATCCCACCGGCCGGGCAAATGAACAAAGCAGATTTACAAAATTCTAAAACATCCACCCAACTGTCTTCTGGTTTGTTTGACATTGACAGCCACAGAACACACACAATGAAGAAGTATTTGATAAAAATAAGTTCCCGAAATCAAACTAGATGTCCCTACGATACGTTCTTAATTTCTCCATGACAACCTTTCCGATTTTCTTCCATATTTAAAAGTAAATTAGTTTACAAAACTCAATTAACAACTCATAATTCTATTTGTACTTTTTCGTATTTGTATTGATTTCTAAGTTTCGAACTTTTAAATTTCAGTATTTTTAAATGTTAGTTAAAAGGAACGGAAATAACTGTCTTTGGTACATTCGTTTCCTGCAAAAATCAACTTTTGCTAGAGTCGCCATGGATATTTTTCGGGTATTTCTGCCTGCAGCCAAACCTTTGACAGCCTTTTTTAAATTGCACCTTCAGCTCTTCATAGGTGCTGAGTTCGAGAAGTTCCTCTTGTAATACCACATCCGCCACTTCCGTTTCATAAAATGGATTTATGATCCATGGTGGTATTTCCATCATCAGAATATCTTCAATCTGTTTTGGAAGTCCTCATGCAGCGCATTTAACCCTTAACCACCTACCAGCGGTCTCAGAGACCGCAACGATTTTAGAAATTCAAAAATTATCACGTGCGATTGGCATGCGTTACAGCGCGTTTATGTACCTTTTCTACACACCAATCAGTATTACGCTAGCGCCCGGCGAGTGCGTATTTGCGCGCGTTTGGCCAGGGTAAGTAATGATATTTCTCTCGCGGTCTCCGTGACCGCAGATAAGTGGTTGTGTAACTGTTTGTCTTTATTTATTTTTTACTTTTTTGTCTCAAAATGAACAAAAATGATTAAAATATCGAAAGATGACTCCAGCAAGAGATCTCGGATGAAGAAGATACTTCTGGCGAGGATTGCAGCGACGTCGAACCTGATATTACCGACGATCTAGTGCAGATTGAAGAGTGTGAATCGGAGTCTGAAATTGAGGGTGATTACGATCTAAATGGCTTGCCGGAACCAACAGCCTCTTCAAAGTTCCAATCTCCATCCATGAGGATGATAATATTCCGCTTCCGCGCTTACAGTCTTTACCTCTAGACTCTAGCCAAGAAAGAAAAAATATTTTGGCAGTAATCGTTTTCGCTGGTCATCTTTGCCGCGTGTCACTCGTTCAAAGACACCCCAGTTTAATATTATACAGTAACCAAGCTCAGAATATTCAAAGTCGATGTAAATTTTTGAAAAAGTTGGCTGAACAGCTTACCAAACCGCATATGGTAGCGAAAACAATGACCGCGTTTCGAAGGACATCAAGATCAGTATTCGACGTGTTTTGCAGATAAAAGGAACTTTACCAAGCACTTCTAATGCCAAAAAACTTGAAGTTCGTAAAACATGTTTCACGTGTGATCCAAAAAATAAACGCAAAACAGTATACCTAGGTTTCGTATGTAAAGTATCGATTTGTTTGGAGTGCTCGAAAAAAATGTGTTGTTAATGCCGCGCAAAATTGTGAAAGTTGGAGCATTGTAATTTTGTTTAGTTTTTTAATTTTTGTTTAATTTTATTATTTGATTTTATTTTAAGTTTATTCAAATTATTAGAAACAAGGAAAAGAAGTGAAAAAATTAAGTTCCTTATAATACAGATGTCATTTTGTTACCTCCGTTGTTTTTGATGCTATAATTGTTATTTCATAAGTATTCATTAATTTTTGAAGATTTTTCTTTAGCTGTTGCTAATTTGTGGTGCAAAAATAAAGCAATTGAGTACACACATGCATTTTATTCAACCCAACTGTAATTTGTTATTACAGGTTTCAAAATGAACGCAATTATCTAGCAGAAGTCTCCGTGACCGCACGTAGGTGGTTCAAGGACAAAAATGGGTGCTAGGTGGTTAAGGGTTAAATGTTGAACGTATGTCTGAATATCTTCATCAAGACATGCTGCCTACGTGACAAATTTGAAAACTGTGAATTCGCGCCGACTAATATTTTGCTTCATAAATTTGAATTTTCCAAGAAAAGCCGAAATTACACTTTTTTTTTAAAGGTCAAGTTTTCTTTTAATTCTGTATCTTTACTTTCCAAAAAACTCTAAAACTCATTCAAAGGTAAGTAAAACCTTGTTAAACACGCACTTTCGACAACCAGCGTACTTCAGTATGTAAATGAATCGTCGGAAGTCTTCATCATTTTCGTCGCACAATTGGGTAAATAAACGAGTTTTCAACGCACTGCTTTTTATTTTATTAACAGCTTTAATCACAAGTTGAAGCAATTGATGCAATCTATCACTAAAATTTTTCGCTACCAGGTGTTGTCGGTGGATGACGCACAGTGTATTGCGGTTACTCCTGGTATTATTCTTTTAAGATGGCTTATAAACCCACGATAACGGCCGACCATAGCAGGAGCTCCATCTGTTGCTACCGAAATTATGTTCGTAAATGGAATCGATTTTTCCTGAAAAAATCACCCAGTAGCTTAAATATTGATTCGCCTTTAGTGTCCGTCTCTAAAGTTTTCGCGAATAGAAGCTCTTCATGGATTTCTTTGTCCATAATAGGTACATCGAAAATATGCCAATAATAATGCTTCATTACCAAGTAAGTTGACTCGTCCAGTTGAATAGAAAAATGAAAAATGTAACAAAAATGTTGTTTGTAGATAATTACACAAGATACTTTCAATATCAGAGCTCATTTCATCAATACATCTTTATACAGTGTTGTTTCTTGAAGGAATTCTTTTAAATACCTCACGTGAAGGCATGTGCATAACAGTTTTTAAAACCTCTTCAATAGCGGGTAAAATTAACTGTTCTCCGATGGTGTGCGATTTCCCAGATTTCGCAATAACCAATGAGATATTGTAAGATGCCCGCAAGCCATCATCGTTACTTTGAGACGTTGAAGCGAACATACTGTGCACGGTGAGTCTCTTTTCATATTTTTCCTTCAATGTTTGAAAATATTTTAAATCTTTACCTATTTTATCAGGATGACACCTTAAGATGTGAACTCATTTTGCCCCTTAGCTTTTCCCGTTTAGCCTCGATCTTGCGGCAGTTGGTATATTAACTTGTGCCATTCAGTTTCATGTTAAGGCGTTTATTTTCTTAAGTATTTGGTCTTGTCCCGTCTCCGTTATTTTTATTAAATGGAAAATTCAAAACCATGGTATTGGGTTTTTAAAAGAAGTCGAATGTATTGAAAACATTCAGCTCTAATTGTTCAAGATCTAGCTCATCAAACTAATTGCAGTAAATAAGTATTTCTGATTTAAAATCAAGATTTAACACACTATGCAAGTCTTTTCTAAAGTCTAAAAAACGAAAAGTATAACAGCATATAACGAGAGAAAAAAAAATGAAAATAATAAATAAAAAGACTAAACAAGCTAATAAAAGCAAAAAACAAACATTCCGTAATTTCTGTTTGGTTTACCAAACAACCTAAATGAACGAAATGATTAAATAAATACTTATGTGCTCATTATAGCACAAAAGTATTTATTTAGTACCTTGTATATGTAGTCATTATAAAAGTATGTCAATATTACTCGAGCAATCAGGCAATCTACCATCTACAAAATAACTGATGTTATAGTAATCTAAGTGCTCAGTATATTGAGTGGCGAGCACAGAGCAAATTTTTATAGGCAATTGCAGAGTGCAGATTTAGCCAATAAATTTAAATACAAAGGTAAAATTAAAATAAAACCCTTTTCCATTTGTATGTATTTAGATATTATCGATAATCATTGATGTAAGTCAATAATATTAAACTAAGGAGGAAACAGAGGTGCGAATTATATTTTTTTTTTCACTGTAATACATGTGTCAAAATCGAATAATTGCACAATTCACGTGCCTTCCGAAACACGGATTCTTATCTCCTATTTCTATTTCGTAAACATATCCTAAAATTACTAAATAAGACAACATAGAAATGCTAAGTAGGCCTTAACTTAAAATAAGTACTAACATGTGTGGTATTAGTATCTATTACAGTTGTTCATTGTAATCAACTTCAAAAAATAAGACTTAATAGGTTTTCAAATTGACTGTTTTCTTGTTTAAATGCATACACTTTTTATAGTACATACATATATTCTAGAAATAATCGTATTCTAGAGTATATTGAATTTATAACAATAAGATTTATTATTCGATTCTTCTGAAGTCGATTTTTCTCGAAGTTTACATTATTTTTAAATTGATATAAAAACGAATTATTGCTTTTAAAGAAAAGTAGAAGCATGTTTATTGTTTATAACTGTAAGTAAATAAATATCCCCACACGAACTTCTACTTATCTTTTCATTCCTTTCATAGGATTCGTTTGAGATCTATTACAGTATATATCCTGTTTAGTGTCTCGTACTTTTTCATACCAAATTTTATCTAACTAAATGATTTCAGACCGAGTTACTTTCGCATTTATATAATATACAGTACGAATAATTAAATAAGAAAAGCACCATTTCTCTGTAACTCTGTAAAAGTACCATATCACAATTCGTGGTAATTGGTAAACCAACCTCAGAAGCTTAATGCCAAAGTGAAGGTTTATTCATGGGATTTATTAATTTCTGGAAGTCAGTATAAAATGATCTATTAAACCCTATGCCGTTATTTTTTACAATTTCTCACTACAAAGCATGTTAATGTACCTTTTTTAAACTTTGTGGAAGAAGAGTAATATACAAAAAAATATGAAAAGTTTAGTGCCGGAACAAAGTAAAAAATTTCCCTAAAGAATATTTTTTTCAGTATATCATTGTTAGTTTCTGTAGGTACTATAGAGCGATCCACCCAATTGCTCTATAGTATCGAAAAAGTAACAAGTACTTGAAAAATTCGTCAGTCCTCTTAGGTCTTGGGTAGCTCAGTGGTTAGAGCAGTCGCACGGATTGCGAAAGGTCATGGGTTCGAGTCCAATCTTAAACATTTTTCATTATATATATTTTTTCAGTATAGCATTGTGAATGCAAAATTGATTAAATATAATAATGTTTTTTTGCTCGTTTCCGGTAAGGTACCCTCCATGCGCAAGTGCGACTCTCATTAAGAGAATAACCAGCACACAGCACAGTTTTATTTGTATCACTTTATTGGGCGACAATATACTGCTATGGGATCATCCATAAATTACGTCACACGATTTTCATGACTTTTTTGCCCCTCCCCCCATCCTAGTCACAGCTGGTCACATTTGTAAGACTCCCCCCCTCCTAGCGTGATGTCACATATTTTGCAAGGTTTTTGTAAAGTATTAGTTTAAAGTTCGTGTTTTAACACTTAGATTATAATAGATTTTGAAGTGTGGCGTCACGAAATTTAGGGCCTTCCCACCCCCTTGTCACACAATGTCACTTTGTCCACCTTCTCCCTCCCCCTTAACGTGTGACGTAATTTATGGATGGCCCCTATGTAATCTTCTGAATTTTTGAAATAGTGTTGATTAACATTTTTGCTTACCGCGATTCGATCGACAACAATAGTTTTATTTGTCATTAGATTAATTTTGCTTGCAGTTAGGTTTTAAAGAAGTCATCGTGTCGAATGAAATGTCCATACATTCTCCCTAATCTGTTTTCTATGGTTTCCAGTAAGCCTTCTGCGTGGCAGAATTGACTTCGATTTGTTTCAAATTGTAGTAAATTTTGATTTATTTTAAATTGCGTTGGGTTCAATTTATGATGTTATTTATTAACTGGATAAATTCTATTACAATTATTACATCTTTGATAAAAAGAGTATGATTGGGTGAAATATAATTGATATGCGTACAAGTGTATATTATACCACTGAATTTGGGTCTTTACATAAAATTAATAAAATATACAAATATTATCAATATAAAAAATATTGTACTTATGCCACATATTGCGGCGCCCCTTGCAAACAAGCAATTATATGATTGCGGCGCCCCCTACTGCTTCAGCGGTCGTCGATCATCTTATATTGGAAATAAGGTCACGCAACTACCGCTGGCTTATCAGCGTAGCTTACATACCGCCTATGGTAACTTCGAACTGTTAGTTTATTTCACAGTTAATTCAGATGGACAAATGTATAATAGTAGAAGATTATAATTTACCAAATACTGACTTGCTGGGCAGTGATAAAATATTCTGTTAATTGGCAATTCTGTTAACTCAGAGTTATTATAATCAATCTGAAATAGCTCTAATAAATTTTGTCACTATTTAATTTGTTTCAACTAAATAAATTTAAAAACATTAAGGAGAGATTGCTCGACTTAATTTTAACGAATATAGGTGATACTACTATTGATCAAGCTCCGATTGATCTAGTACCAGTTCATCCGTCTCTTACGTATTGTTTCCAACTAGTCATAATTTCTCATACATTAAAACTACCTAGGACACAGTTTCAATTCCCTTTGTTCCCGTTGAGTCACACCATTTTGTGTGACACTGTTACCCATTGGTAAAAAAACTACCGATTAGTAACACTGTTACTCAACGACACATTTTTTTCCCTTTGAGTGATAGTGTAACTCAACAAAACGCCGTTGTTCCTGTCGAGTCACACCATTTTGTGTAACACTGTCACCCATTGGTAAAAAAAACTACCGATTAGTAACACTGTTACTCAATGACACAATATTTTTTCCCTTTGAGTGATAGTGTAACTCAACAAAACGCAATTTTACCGTTAAGTAACACCTTGTGTAAAAACAATGTTGAAATACATCTTGATGTAATACAATACAAACAAAATCAACACAAATTTGTCCCAGTCCGGGAATCGAACCCTCGACCCTTGAGTCTCAACCGACGCTCTGAACCATTGCGCTAATCGGGTTGTCAATATTGATTGTTATCTGCAACTTAATATTACGTAAATAGAGGGTTACTTATCGGGGAAAAAAGGTATCAAAGAGCTAATTTTTCAATACATACGTACATTAAATAAACATATTGAAATCAAAAATCATTTTTAATACATAAGTATTTAAAAATATTTTAATCGCCAATGATAATATTCACATAAGTCATTGCAATGATTATGTACCTACATGATTAAATGTATACCTGTGGGTAAATTCTTTTCATAAATCTACCTAAATTATAATTGAACAATGCTACTTAAATCATCTGCAAAAATTAACAATATGAAATATTTCTGTTGGACTAGACCAGTAATTAAAAAATATCACACTAAATCTTAATCTCAATCAAAATGACTGTTCTAAAAGATTTCTGTGATTACCATAATCAAACTTGACAAGTTTTCATCTACTTATGAAATTATAGTAGACACACACATATTTCAATGGCGCAAAATCTCTAGAACGTGGCCAACTGTCACAGAACCTTCTAGTAAAAAAACGTTTATTAGATACCTACTCGGTATCGTGGGATAATCATCGTTGTATTAAATCAAGATGTATTTGAACATTGTTTTTACACAAGGTGTTACTTAACGGTAAAATAGCGTTTTGTTGAGTTACACTATCACTCAAAGGGAAAAAATATTGTGTCATTGAGTAACAGTGTTACTAATCGGTAGTTTTTTTTACCAATGGGTGACAGTGTTACACAAAATGGTGTGACTCGACAGGAACAACGGCGTTTTGTTGAGTTACACTATCACTCAAAGGGAAAAAAATGTGTCGTTGAGTAACAGTGTTACTAATCGGTAGTTTTTTTACCAATGGGTAACAGTGTCACACAAAATGGTGTGACTCAACGGGAACAAAGGTTCAATTCGAGATAGGCGGCTATGATCTGATAAATATTGATATCTTAGACATAAATTGGAAAGATTATTTGTAAATAAATCCGTTGAAGTTGAAGAATTTTTGAAATTGTAAAAGTGTACCTACTAAAATTGTTGAATATCGCAATCCCTCAATGGTTATTATCTCCATCTATCCATCAAACCATGTATCTTAATAGACAATCAACATGGATTTGTGAAAAATCGATCAACTTTAACTAATCTATTGGTTTATTTATCACATTTATTTCATAGCCTGGATCGTATCGAGCAGGTTGATGGTATTTACACTGATTACAGAAACTGGATACAGGATACTGTTACAGAAACTTGCTTATAACGGAATCAGAGGCGAGTTGTGGTATTAGTTTAAATCCTATATCACAAATCGATCTCATAAGGTTGTGTTGAATGGATACGAGTGAGACCTTGTGCCAATTACATCTAGGGTGCCTCAAGGCTCTATTTTAGGCCCTCTTTTATTCTTGCTTTGTATGCATTATAAGTTTTTTGGTGGCAGTTTATCGTATCAACAGATCCTACTCAAATATAATTGTATAAATTTGGAACATAGACATTTATTTCTGGTAATAATGTACTATATGATATATTCCGAAATCGCTATGATTGTATACCATTGCCAAATAAATTAAGATATAAAATTCCAACAAGAAATCACTGCCGTAGCATTTGTAACATCTAGGGTGCCTCAAGGCTCTATTTTAGGCCCTCTTTTATTCTTGCTTTGTATGCATTATAAGTTTTTTGGTGGCAGTTTATCGTATCAACAGATCCTACTCAAATATAATTGTATAAAGGGTTTAGCCGGATACGTATGACGAGTCGGCCCCCAAATGGGAATCGATATTGAAACTTATGTTTTAATATCGACTTGATGTTCAAACACGATTTATGTACTTTTCGCGACCGACTTCCGCTTTGACCTTGAGATAGAGAGCAAAATATCCGTATGCTTGACTATTACTGAATGTGATATATCTCTAAAGCTAATTAAGATAAAGAAGTGAAACTAACGCGAGGTGTTAGGTTACATTACAGAGTATATCACATATATTTTTTTATAATTTTTAGAATAAAAAATTACATTAAAAAAATAAAAAATAAAAAAATCATGTTTTTTTTCTGAGTTCTCTGTGACTTACAATCACGAAATTAATATATGTTATGCTCCTTTGTGTGCACTATTACTAAAGTGACCAGACGTCCCGTATTGAACGGGACTGTCCCTTTATTCGACCACCTATCCCGTTGTCCCCTTGGGACTTAAAATAGTCCCGTTTTCTAAAACCGCGCGAAAAATTGAAATATTGATGCGTGTTAGAAATCGAGAGTTATATAAATAGGAGAAATATAAATAGGACTAAAAATACAATATGTTGCACATAATAATGTTACTGTCATATAAATGGTACTTAAATGAAGCTGGTGATTGCTTCTTATTTTTCATACTTCATACTTCTAATATTCAAAAATGTTTTAAAAATTTTTGTGAATACAAAATAAAGAAGGTTAAAAAGTTCTATTTATTTTTATTGTTTACCTTCCCACTGGGGTATATGTATATTAGATTTATAGATTAGTAGTATGAGGTATATTATGTTTAGACGTCCCGTTTTGAGTTTGAAGAAAAATGGTCAGTTTAACTATTACCCATAAAAATTGCGTGAAAAAAAAGTTGGTGCAACACAACGAAAAAAAATTATATGTGATTCGCGCCTTGTAGTGTGAGTGTATAAAAAAACAAGTTCGAACTTGTTATCGAGCTGTTTACTGCATCGTTTGTTTAGCTAAAGTAGCAGTCATTTGTATTACACAAGAAGGCAGTTTGGGACTCAAATTCTGTCATAGGTATTTTGTATCAGCATTTTGAAATTATTAACTATCGAACCAAATCATTATTAAGTAATAATGTCGAGAAAGTGTAAAAATTGTAACAAGTACCTGTGTAAGCTCCTTTGTGTGATAGAGCACACAAAGGAGCATAACATATATTAATTTCGTGATTGTAAGTCACAGAGAACTCAGAAAAAAAAACATGTTTTTTTTATTTTTATTTTTTTAATGTAATTTTTTATTCTAAAAATTATAAAAAAATATATGTGATATACTCTGTAATGTAACCTAACACCTCGCGTTAGTTTCACTTCTTTATCTTAATTAGCTTCAGAGATATATCACATTCAGTAATAGTCAAGCATACGGATATTTTGCTCTCTATCTCAAGGTCAAAGCGGAAGTCGGTCGCGAAAAGTACATAAATCGTGTTTGAACATCAAGTCTATATTAAAACATAAGTTTCAATATCGATTCCCATTTGGGGGCCGACTCGTCATACGTATCCGGCTAAACCCTTTGGAACATAGACATTTATTTCTGGTAATAATGTACTATATGATATATTCCGAAATCGCTATGATTGTATACCATTGCCAAATAAATTAAGATAAAAAATTCCAACAAGAAATCACTGCCGTAGCATTTGTAAATTGTTTGCTGATGTTCGTTTTCTTTTTAATTATTCTTCATTGCGACGACAAGCAAAAGTAAGTTTAGAAAATATATATTGGAAGTTCTTCAGTAGTATATATATTTATAATAGCTAAGTGTAGTGGTAGATTCTATTTCAATCAACCAAATTGTTATAATAGTTATTAAAGTAATTAGTGGTAAACGGTGCTGGTGGTACAACTAGTATGTCATCATGTTTTGTATCGTATGCACTTATGTTATTGTGTCATTGTTTGTTTACCCAAATATCAAAATTACATATGTGGTCAATAATACACATTGAACATTGCGCTCCATCCAATGTCAACCAAATTGAATATAATGTTGTTACACGGTAGCCCTAGTAGCCGTCTCTTTTGCTGATGATTCCCAGTACTTCTTCAATAGATTGTATTTCCGTCCAGCTAATATTTTTCATCCTTCTCCAACACTACAAAAACCCTACGACTATTCTGGTTGCTTACATCATTTTTATTTGAAAATCAATAATATAATTACTACAGTTCTTATAAATATAACAGTTATCGAATAGATTTAAAAAAAACTGTTAAACAATGATACATACATACATGAACTAGTATTTAGAAAATTTTCTTGTCTCAAAAACATCGTAGTAAAATCCAAACTTCTCATCTAATTGATTTAGTGTTAAAGACATTTGCATTAAATATGCATTAAATTGAACGATAAGTATATTTATTTCGATAAAGATTCAATATCAGCTACACAAATAAACGCCTAAAGACGGTCAAAAAATTTTAGTAGATTTTTACGAAGTTTTGTAATGTTGTAAAAAAACTTGGCACATAGATATGTGCCATTGCGGACTTCTCATAGATAATTTAAAGCTTTCCAACTTTTCTTTAGAAAGCATTCGTATATCTTCTTGGTACCGTTTAGACATATTCGCCGTTGGAAGTACCATTATCCCTAGGGAACCTTTTAGTGGGATAAAATTTGTTCAGTAGTTTTTGAGGGAAGAAGAAACAAACATCCAAACCTACAAACTTCCTTCTTTATAATAAAGTAGATATATAAAGTAGGATTAAGAAAATAAGTATAATATAAAATGAAGATCTTGATGTTGTAGTGGTTAGTGCGCTCGGTCTGCGATACGGTTGTTAAGCAACTTCCGCAATGATAGGATGGGTTACCAAAATTTATTATTTCGAGCTCCTTCGTGCTTCGGAAGGCACGTTAAGCCCTTGTTGCCGGCTGCATCTGCATTGGTTACTAACGACTTAGCGTGATGCGTGACCTACCAATTGGCACTGAGCCCGCGTGTTGGGTCATAACTCGTGGGCCATTCATCCTATTGGATTTGATTCAATACCATCCATAGGGAAGGCCTGAGCTTCAGCAGTGGGGACACTAATAGACTGATGATGATGTATGATGTAATCTAGCTTTGTCATAATATTTTATCAAAGCCACATCGGGAATGCTCCAGTCGCAAGTGATGGATTGCAAAGTGTCGGGTGCACTTTACTGGGGTCTGCGAATAACGCAACTGTTTGGAACAGCGCCAGTACAATTTAAAAAAGTGTGCGGTGAGTGGCGCATGCGACCAGCGCCAGCGCTGCGTTTCATTTGTTATGTTCTTCTTATCGTCCTAAGTAAGTTTGTTTGCACACTTAACCGTTCAGTGGTCCCTGATGTTTTAGACAAACTAGGCACGTGCCTATGAGCGGTAAGGTCAAATAGGAATTAAACTTCTCCTTTAAACTTACTATTGTATCAGTAATTTGGCGCCTTACTAGTGTTTCATTTCTCGCAGCTGTATTTATAAAGACATCAAAAGCTGAAGAAAACGATACAAAATAATATATTTAAAAAAAAACAAATTTTCATTTTTGGTGATATTTAGTGGCCTTTTAATCCACCACCGCATCTAATGAAGGATAATTAATGGCTCTACTCTTATGTTTATGTCACAGCTAAGTGGTTAAATCAGGCGTCCAATTGGGCGGCTAGCCATTTGGTTGAATGGCGTCATTCAACTGCATGTATAGTTTTCTAGTTGAATCATTATGACATTTGGACCGTTCAACAAGACGACTGATTCAAAAGCCGCCAAAACGTTCATCTACTTTTATTATCTGTTGAAAAAATAATATCAAATATTAACGATCGATCGTCTTAAATATATATATACATCACTGTTTTTTGTTATTTTACTTTACAGACGCTCTATCTATATATAATATTGTAAATAATATAAAAATATTAGGAGCAGCAAACGGAGACAATGATTTAAAAACAAGATTTATGATTAACTCCGTGCTTCTGGGACTGTTAATTACAGCGTTGAGTGCAGAGATATATAATGCACAAGCAAAGATGAAGCAAATAATCTGGTGTTTGGATAGTCTACAGAAGGTAAAATCCCTGGTAAAATAGATACAACGCGTAGGTATCATATGATTTGCGTCCCGTCAGTTATGTGAAAATAGAGACTGTCAATTATTGTTAATGTTTTTTCCATGAAATATGCTTATATTCATATCTATACCTTTTTTTAAGAGTTTACTCTTAGCTACAGGTATGAATAGTCATATTTCATTAAAAGCAGTGACACTATTTACTACTTAATAGGGTTTTTGACACTTTAAAGAAAACTATTTTAAATCGTTGTTTGCTACATTATAAACATATTGCATAATATTTCATTGGAATCTTTTCTATTTTTGGTGAAAATAATTGTTAAAATTTAAATAGCCAAAGGCACGCGAAAAACGCTGCTCTATGTAATGGCGCTGATCGTGACGTCACAGGCCAGTAAATATGTCAAATCGATAAGTAACAACTGTCGTAAGAGTAAATTGAAATAATAATTTAGAAGAGAAATTGAAGTCGTAGTGCGTATTTTTTACGTTTTTTATTTTCCTCTGCTCTGGTTTTCTTTAAAAAATGAGCTATAAGTGGTGCGTAGTGCCACAATGTACTAATACTTTATAGAAGTATTAGTACATTGTGGCACTACGCACAACATAACAAAAAAGCTTCGACTCTTGAAGAAAATAGATTCATAATCACAATAGTATAGTAGCTATATAGAGTAGAGATGGGTGATAAAATTAGGTAAGGACTCGCTAAAAGTATTGAAACTTTTTTATTTCATATCGATACATTTGACAGTTTTCTTTTTGTTTTTTTTTTGTCATAAACATTTTACAACTCATTTATATTTGTTGACAGGGCTCGCACTTTACAGCCTGTCGACCTACAGATGAATGAGACATTAGTGCAATAAAGAATGTTCAATTTTTTTATACATACATGTAGTATGTCTGTCCACTAAATGCATAGCATTTGATAAATTAGATATCAATTCCCGATGATTTTCTTAAATTAGTTTTTAACTTGGAGAACAGTTTATATCATCAAAATCGACTTTGTAATTTTGAATTTATTATATTAAAGTTCAAGAAATGAGAAAAACATGTAAGTTGCTCTTTTTTTTTAATTGCTGGCGTTCCCTATTTCTTGGATTTTTTAAAAAGCTTAGTAAAAGATTCTTTCTTTCTGTATTTCTTTTTGGCAGTTCTTATCAGCAGAAGCGGCAAAGTATTCTGTTATCGGTAAATTACTATAAAGTACTCGATACCTACAGGCATCGATATTTTATGTAGAGTTTGGCAAGCGAAACGTGACACCACCTATTTTTCCGTTTTCATATGGCAACAACATAGAACTGTCAGTTTGACACTACGTTAGACAATTCAAGAATATTGAATTTTGTTGTTTTTGCGAATTTGAACTTGTGTTTTTGGTTAAAAATTATGTCGAAGCCGATAAAAAGTTCATCGAGGAAACTTCTTTCCATCATGATTGACAAGTTTACTGAAGTGAAAACTGAATTAAATAAAAATTTCATGGAGAAATTACAACGATTAGATAAAGTTGTATCTTTTTTAGGTTAGTTTTGTATTATAATTTTGATACTTTCGTTTTAATTTTCTGTAATTAACTAAACAGATATTTTTTATAAAATATTGCTCTATTTCAGATAACTGTGATGGTGATATTCAACCAATAATGGAGGAGATAAATGCAATAAAAACTTTAGAAAAACAAGAAATGCTGAATTCGGAAACGCAGTACTTACAAAAAATTTCTTCAATGACAGGTCTCTTTTCTTGTTTTGATTTAAGATAGATTGATAGTATTCCTATAATATTTACATAGGTTTTTTATGATGTATTGGTTTTTATTGTTGACATCCAATGATGTCATAAGAATGTTTTGTTTAACAAGGAAATTCACAGAATTCATGAAACTAATCAAACCATGTAATTGTTATACATGCTAAATATGCACATAAACTTAACTAAATTAAACATAAATTGCATTCATAGTTGAATAGGTATTTAAATTATTTTGATGTATGTGTCTATCATTATTTGCTTTTAAATACATTTAACATATCTTTGTTTCAAAGTGTTTAATCTTTTATAGATGTAAGTATAAGGACACTAAGAAGGATAAAAAATGAAGCATTAATTAATAAAGGAAAATGGGACACTCCTGGGAAAAAACGACCTCATCAACCAACAGTGTCTGCTTTAGATAATTTTGATTTAAGTGCAATTCGGAATAAAGTAAATGAATTTTACTGTGTGAAAAAAATTGTTCCAACATTAAGAAGCCTTCACAATGAATTAAAAGATGCAATAGGATTCAGTGGTAGCCGTGAGACTTTACGAAAAATTATGCTTAAGAATGGATTTTCTTTTAAAAGCAATGAAAATGAACGTTCTATGCTTATAGAAAAATACCAGATTTCTGCATGGAGGCACAAGTATTTGAGAGAAATAAATATAAAACGAAACGAAGGAAAGCAAATTGTGTACCTTGATGAAACTTATGTACATCAGAATTATAAAGTTAAAAAGTCTTGGCAAGGACCTTCAACAACTGGTGTCACTACAAAGATATCCTCTGGAAAACGGCATATTGTTGTGCATGCTGGATCTGAGGAAGGTTTTGTGCCTGGTGCATTATTAGTGTTCAGTAGTAAATCCAAATCTGCTGATTATCATGATGATATGAACTCATCGAACTTTATGAAATGGGTCAGAGAAAAATTAATACCAAATTAAATAATTAAATAATACCAAATTTAAGTAAGCCCAGTGTAATTGTTATGGATAATGCCAGCTACCATATAAAACAAATCAATAAACCGCCTATAATGTCTAATACCAAAGCAGATATCCGTAAATGGCTTGTAAATAATGGAATACATTTTGAGGAATATCAGACAAAGGCAGAGTTAATGTGTTTGGTTAATGATAAGAAAACATTGCCTGTATATGAAGCTGAAGAGATTTTAAAAGAACATAATCATGAACTTTTATTGCTGCCACCGTATCATTGTGACTTAAACCCAATAGAGATGGTTTGGAGTCAAGCAAAAAGAAAAATTGCAAGCAGAAACATTGGAATACCAGGAAAGGAAATGGAAAACTTAATAATAGAGTGTTTTAACTTAATTACCCCTAGTGACTGGAAGAAATACACTGATCATGTTTTAAATGTCGAAAAAGATTACAAATTAAAAGATGGCATTGTTGAAAACGAACTTGAAAAATTTATTATATCTGTTGGTGCAGACAGTAGTGAAGAGAGTGACTCTGATGATTCCTTGTCATTGTTATCAGGTGTAGAATATTTAGAAACAGATTTTGACTATGAATCAGACTAAAGTATTTTTAGTCTGATTCATAGTCAAAATCTTATCTTAAATTTTCTATTGTGATTAACATGATGATTTTGTGACACCTGTATTATGTAATTTATCCATGGCACTTAATTGTAACAAAAATAAATGTTTTTTTTATTGTAATCTGGTGTTTATATTGACTAATTTAATTTGATAGATAGTGGTTCTGGATCAGAGCAAAAGGTTGTGATGAAAATCCCTTAGGAGACATGTATGTGTTATGAACACATTATAAATATAAGGGCCAGAAATCAAAATTGGCTAACATCACATTTATTAAAAAAATGTGGCCAGAGTCGCCCATATTCATTACAAAAAAACAAAGAAGTCGTTGCAAAAAACACCCTTTTAATTAATGACAAATATGAATTTTTAATATTATAAGTGCTGTTAGCCAATAGGTATAACGAATGGGTTAAAAAAAAGATTCGATTTAGTCCGTCAGTCAGATAATAGAAAAATATTGGATACGTATTTTTTTTCGCTTTAATTTAACAACAAATGGCTTAAGAGGTACTATGCGACGACTTCAAATATGCTTTGCAACAATGTTACTTTAATACAGTTTATCGATACGAAATCAAGTGTCAAAATGGAGTCCAGTGGAGAATGCCGATATTGACATTTCGAAATTGCTCATCATTGATAGAGAATACGAAATAGTGATTTTGACACAATCAAAGTGTCTATTTTTTACGGTGATGACGATTCTTGGTTGTCAGTTGAGTTAGTGAATAGGCCTACTGATATGCTGTTAACTGTACAATTAAGAACAGTCACGCTTTAGTCAAATGTTCCAAAACAAATAATTTTAATTGATATCTAAATGTTAAGATTAAATATAATTAATAAAAGTATCAAAATTATTTTGCAGTACTACATTCAGTGTTTACTGCTTAAGAATTTTTGAAATTGCCGCCCTTTTCTTGTGACACGTTTCGCTTGCCAGACTCTATCTTCTAACACTACTTTGACATTACAGCTGATGACGTCACAGGCCAGTAAACAGAATTGTGATTGGTTGTGACGACGACCAATTATAGGGCGTTTTCGTCATTGAATAAATTCCTAAAAATATTGCATTTTCTTTACGTTATTTTACTAAATCTTAACATGCTTTTTCTGCAGATGTTAAGAAATAAGCTTTATTAGATTATTATCTATCAGGATGAACACAAAATGCAACTGATTTTCGATAGTGTCAAATACCCTACTTGTAGAGTCGTCTTAGAATGAGTAGTAATTTCAGAAAAAAAGAAAGCACTATAAATGTTCCTCACAAGATGGCGACTCTAGTAAAAGTTGATTTTTTCAGGAAAAGAATATAAAGCCCAACTAGCAAATTAGTCATATAAGGTAAAGTTTATTCAGCTTTTCGGTGTTATAAAAGTCGAGTACAAAAATTATCAATAAAAATATTTAATCCAGAAGTACTTACAGAAGGCTGACTAAAAAACTTGTCAATTTTGGGCAATTTTTGTTTACTTTCTCCTCTTTCTTGGCGTTGTTTGTGTTTAAATGCACCACCGGGTTTCTTTTTTTTTTGTCCATAATATTAGTTTTCTCATTTATTAATGCAATATTTATGTAAGATTGTACTCAAGAAGGTACTCACTGTTCACTGACAACGTTACAAGTAAAAGGAAAGCGAAACGTGAATGAATGAAAATGATACGATACAAGGCGTCGTTGGGGAATCCCCGGCAAACACTTTATCGCCGTCAGTGTTACTACATTTGACGGTTTGACGGACTACAATCAAATAAAATTGAACTTTTGTATGGACCAGTACAAAAAATTTATTGACATACGATTACTTACTCCTGATACAATAACTTTTTAACCATTCTCGAAAAAAAATCTTGACTCGAAATTCACAATCGCGAATCACAAAAACGCATATCGATAAATAATAATATGCAGATATAGATTTCCAACAAATTGATGAAAACATTAATAACATTGTCAACCCACACAAATAATTTACGGGAATTCCCTTTTTACCCGACTGCGCGACGCAAAGGACCCTCCTTTATAACTTAGGAATTACTCACAACTGAGTTTCCATGATTAAACTCGAGTTGTCACCTGTCATTTTTATTTTAAAGATGGCAGAAATTTTCAAAAGTTGAGTTCGATTGAGATTTTCTGGTAAAGATTCGAGGGCCCCCTGAGCTTGAGGGCCCCGGGGCACTGCCCCGCCTAGCCCCTTAGTAGCTACGCCACTGCATTTCGGTCACATAATGATGCTGAGTAAACGTTTAGTCAGCATCCTTATATGACTTAAGTGTCATATAATATTTTGCTGAATAAGTCGCTAGTATACGACGCTTATGTTACTATTTCGTCGAGTAAAAGCATATTATATAGCTTTCTTATGGCAAGGTTGACTCAGTCGAGTAAAAGCAACATTGTTGCTTTTATACTACTATTATGAAGTATACGTCGCATTTATACGAAATAGTCGTATAATGTCGCCTAAAGCCTAAAATATCGTATAATTGTATCCATTACACCGATCAGATTGTTTTGTGTAAAATGCTGTGAGTAGTTTACAGTTATCGAAAATGGACTGGAATAAATGGAAAAACAAACAAAAAGTCTTTTTTAGAAAACTTTTTAGGAAGTTCTAAGGAACCCTAAACTATAATCAGAGTGGTATCATGGCGCTCATACTGCTAATTTGCTGTATAAGAAGCTATTATACCGCCTGTCAGCAGTAAAAATGGTGTACAAAAATAATATTGATATAAAAATATTTGTTATTATATTCATATTACTAAGAATTAAAGGGGGGCGTTAAATATTTATGATATAACCTAGTATATTTCCTCAGAAAACTTACCTTCGCAATACTTTACAACCCTATGCGTGAGTTTACGAACCTACATTTGGTGCAACCTACAAATTAACATGTCTGCTAAATAAATTGTACTTACCGATGAATTATAATTTTTAAAACACAACACGTCGAAGCACTTGCTTATTTTATTTACTATAAATGTTTTCAGCTGTTTTGTATCCCAGGTCGCTTCAATAAGACAAACATGTCATATAAAAGTCATATAAGTTACAGTTATAGCGCAACATAAGCTTGTAACAGTCACTCCGGCGATAATTACGTGACGATTTACCTGAATAAGTTACCTTTATACGATGTCTATGTGACTGAATTGCTGAATAAAATGGGCCCAAATCGCGTTGTATAAACGTTTTCATTACGTTTATACGACTTCTATTAGGAGCCAAAATGCTGAATAATTTTCGTTGCCGCGACTACTATACGACATATTTTTGCTAGTTGGGAGTAATTTCCGTACCTTTTAACTAACATACAAAAAAAACTGAAATTTGAAAAGTTGTAACTTAGATATCAATATAAATACGTAAAAGTACAAATAGAATATGAGTTGGTTATTTAGTTTTGAAAATTAATTTACTTTTATACATGAAAGAAAACCGGAAAGGTCGTAATGAAGAAATCAAGAAAGTACCGTACCGACATGTAGTTTGATTTTGGGAACTAATGTTTTTTTTTTAAATAATTCTTCATTACCACTGGATTACATAGTAAAATTTTATTGAACTAACAATAACGATTAATCGATGCAATAACGAATATTTTAAATTTCAGGTGAAGACTGCTTTAAATGTAAATTACATTAACAAGTCCTTAGAAAAGAAAAAAATATATACACTAGCTGTTTTCACCATTCATACCGTTGTGGTATTATCTAATGGGTTAATCTATGTTTTTATGAGTGGTGTTTCTGGTAAGATTGATTAACAGATATATATTTTATATACAGAAATCACTATAACAAATTCTTACATTAATTTTCTTCGATACATATCTTTACTAATATTATTAAAAGGAAAGATTTTATCGTTTATTTAACAGAACGACTCTTAGTCGGGGCCCATTTAAATTTTACCAATCAAATCTTCCCAAGGGACCCTGATTATGAGTCGTTCTGTTCTGCATTACTTAACATAATTTTTAACTACTGTGTTTGGTTTTTGTTTTTAGTTTTTATTTAAGTTAATCTTTTCATATATTTTTTTAAATTCGTTCGTTTTTCTTTAAATTATTAATTTTTATTTTATACTTTTTTACTATGTTACGATACGTTGACTTCGTTATAAGATGATAAATTTCGCAATCTAGTCATTTCATTAAGGGAGTTAATATCGTTTATTTAACATCTATTAATCTTTATATATTCTAAACTGTTGTTTAAAATAAAAAATGATAAAAGAAACCAGAGATGATTTTAAAATACCTATTCAACGACACCCCACTTGACATAGTTTATCGATTTTTTTCATTTTGACAATATAGCGTCTGGTTGTCGCTGTGGTGGATTTTGATTACTGTCATGTCTTTAGTGATATTCGCAAGGTTAAGACGAATCGATTGACGTAAGAGTCATCGGCCAACGCATTTGATCTCTAGAACGCCACATAGAAACAAACATACATACATACATAGACTGATAAACACCACGTTACCCTCCTTTGCGACGTGCAGTCAGGTAAATATTTTGATGACATTTGTTGAAAGTATAGAGAGTTTTAACTACCTATAAAACTTACCTATTATTTTTCCTAAAGATATCCGGAATCCATCTTGAGTCAAGCACCATCGTTTTTGTAACGTTTCAGGTCCAAAACACTACCTCCCCTCATACTTCCGGCGCCTGTGCTGCCATCTAATTTAGCGGGTAGCGAACCAATGACTTTTATGCACGAACGCTTACCGTCATTATACCTACTCTAGATGCACCAGGTAAAACTTGCCTGGATTCCGGATATATTAAGGAAAAATAATAGGTAAGTTTTATTGGTAGTTAAAACTCTCTATTATTTGTTCCGTTCGATATCCGGAATCCATCTTGAGTGATGTGTTTGTTATCTCTTGGTGTGTGCCATTGGTGACGCTATAATGTGTTGCAGGTATAAAAAGTCAAATGTAGTCTGATGAGAAAAAATAATGCAATTATAAGTATATTATGCTATTACATACATAGTACATATATTATGCTGTTACATAACAATGCAATTATAATATGTAATTATTCCAGTATTACGGTAAGCTAAGCTAAATAAATATTGGCTTATTTGTAATCGGTCAATATCATCAATTTTTTTGATTGTCCGATTTATCAGTTTTCGATAGGACTTCTTAAAAGTATATTCTTGGCGCCAGTTTACCGTCCCAGTAGTTATCAATTGGAAACAGTTCCAGTCAATTTAGAGATGGAACTGCAGATGTAATAGAACTTGAAGAAAAATCGATCGCGTGTCCAACATGCAATCTAATGATTTTTGTCAGTTAATCATTTCTATCTAGGCTCTCATAATTACTATTATCTGTTTTTTGTATTAAAATGGGGCCATAAGACAAAAAAAACATTTTCGTCCCTATACTTCAGAGGTTAAAAGGGTCAAATAATGGATTCTGCGACCTTGAACGTTGTGAAGTTATGCCAAATTTCCAGCAACTTGAATAGGGTCTCAATTCTGCCAATTTCTACGTAACATTTCCATTGTACTATATACCTGAAGTCTAATATTATTAGTGCTATGTCTTCCTAACAATTCAATATTCACAAATATATTTATTATTTTATGATGTAGTAACAAGAAAGTGTCATAAAGGGTTATAGTCGAAACGCTATTGACCATTAATACCATAATGGTGGAGTCATTATACCGACATTAGCAGAATTTCCCTACCAGGCACTTGTTATTTGCTGAATTAATACTAGTAGATATTTAAAGTCGCTTTACACTAACTCAATAGTTTCAAGATTTTCTTTCACTTATTTTTTATTTTATTCTACCCGACTTTTAAATAGATTTTCTGAATTTCGGGGGATAAACACCTGATGCCATACCTATTGCAGTGTTCGCGGAAACAAATCGCCAGCCAAGACACTTTATCCCATTTTGGAACAATCATAATGTACTTACTTCCCTTGCCGCTTAATGTAGTCGAGAAAGTATTAGCGGAATCGTGTTTGAATGAGGCCAGCTTGTATTTCCACTGATGACGTCATGCGTTATGACCTATTAGCATGATCATCCGTCACATCCATTGTCATGTACCTGGGAATGACGTGAGCTTTTGTCGATGGAATAAGTTCACATCTGGTGCACATTGGGCTGCTAGATTTAGTGTTCAGGCTATGCATAATTTCTGAATCTGCTTTGTCCGTGTCATAATTACAATAATTTCCTAGATTTGATCACTCCATCTTTGTTTATGTACGGGAATCAGTACAGTTCTCTTAGCATTTACATCTAGGCATTCCGCGAAATGAGGACTCGCGTTGAGCACTCGAACAGATTTCTTATGCGCCTGTCCTCGGATGTTGAGCGAGTTGAACTTTTTCGTTCTTCCTATCAGCCAAAAGACGTCCTGAACGGTGGGGTGGGGGAAAATGTTGGATGATTCAAAAGAGAAGTCTATTTGAATAAAGATTATTTTGACTTTGACCTTGAACTCTGTAATTTTTTTTTTTTTTTTTTATTTATTTATTAAGGAACAAACAGTTATAAAAAATTACATGAACACAAATCAAAGAAAAATATAAATAAACCTATAGTTCCCAACATTACATTTGTTTTATTACTGTTAAACAAAGAAAAAACATCAAACAAGCTAAATATGTTGAACAATATAAATAAATGGGTATCCAACTATATCTTATGCTAAGTTAAACGAACTACGCAACACAAAAATTCACGCTTCAATGCACCGGTCGGCGGCGGCGGCTAGCAAGCGCGTCGCCAGTGCGCCGCCGCAGCAGGCGAAAAGTAGACGCAAAGTACGCCGTTTAACATACTAGGAAAAGTCATTACCGATTGTGGATATTGAAACTAAAATTACGTTAAAATTAGGCAACTAGTATAATAACAACTATATTGTGATGGTTTATTTATTAGCAATATCGGGTAAGTAACTCTCCCAAGTTACGTTATTAACAAATTATAATAAAATACATAAGAAACTAAAATCAACAACTAAAATGTAATATACAATTTACTAAAAACCAATTAGTGTCCTCATTTTTTATTTATTTTTACTTTATTATGTGTTATAGTTGGTAGACCCGGTTACACAAGGATCCAATCCAATTATCACATTGCAAATCATAACAAGAATCATACTCGTAAAATGAAAAAACTCGATCAAACTTAGTCCGGACTAAGTCCGAGAAAAAGTTGCGTGATGATGCTGCCATCAGCTTCCAATTATTGCAGACCAGACAGGCCGACAACAAGAGGTAACATATTTTTTAGCGATAGAAATTATTGTTACTGTAAATATATACCATTGTATTATCTTCGTATTCGCGTTTACCAAGTTATTTAGGTGTAAACTTAAGTTAATTAGTTAAATTAATTATATTGTTTATTTCCAGGTTTGAAATTACAAAATTAAGATACTAAATTAGAAGTGGGATCAAGACATGATAATATAAAATAAAATAAGATAAAAGACAATCGTTCGACAATGATAAAACACACTTTATATGGAACAGCAATCCTTGTAAACGGGTAATTGGAGTGACCAAGTCAATAACAGTGAGTCAGGTCACGGTTAAAGTATTTTAATTTAAATTTAAAAACAAACTGTAATAATGTGATACTAAAAAATGCGCCTATATAAACTATACGTCAGTGTTGCAATATTTCAACGGCATGTCGTTTAAACGCAGCAACAGATGTTCCAAATATATCCACATCGTTAAAAACGTTGTTGTAAAGGGTGCATGCTCTTTTTATGTAACTATTACTTCCATAGCAAGTTCTACTTTGCTTAACGAAAAATAAATCTTTTTTTCGAATGGATCGCTCTTGTTTCCTGGGCACTCGAAAGAAAATCTTTTCCAAAAGAAACGGGGCATCAACCATATCATTCAGTATTTTAAATAAATAGTTTATATCTATAAGATCTCTTCGATCTTTTAGAGAAATCATATTGTGAATAACAAGAGAGGACTCATAATTGAGGTGTGGATTATAAGTTCTATAGTCCAACGACTTAATAAACTTGCGTTGAACCTTCTCAATTTTATCAGATTGCACACGATAAGGAGGGTTCCAAACAGGGCTTGCGAATTCAAGACGGCTTCGAACGTAACTGTTATAGAGTAATTTGTATGTAGCAGGGTTTTTAAATGGTTTACCTACGCGCAATATGAAACCTAAAAACCTAAAGGATTGATTCACAATTTTGTTAATATGTGGGACAAATGTCAGTCCAGAATCGATTAGTACGCCTAGATCCCTAATTTCTGTTACACGGTTAAGAATTTTACCACATAATTTGTATTGAACTTTAATTGGGTCTCTTTTTCTTGTATACGTGATTGTATGACATTTGTCTGGATTCAAAAATAATCTATTTTCATTACAAAATCTTTCGAATTCGCCTAAATCATTTTGCAATAAAATAGTATCTTGTGTATCACGTATTACTTTAAATATTTTTGCATCATCAGCATAGAGAAGTGTACTAGAGTCTTTTATTAAATTAGAGATATCGTTAATATATAATGTAAAAAGAAGTGGTCCTAAATGTGACCCTTGTGGAACTCCAGAAGGTACATCTCTGTATGTGGATGTATAACCGGAGAGAACAACTGCCTGACTACGATTCAATATATATGACTTAAGCCAACGGAATAGATCTCCATGGATCCCAAGCTGCCAAAGTTTTGCCAGCAGAGTATTATGACAAATTTTATCGAAACATTTCGCAAAATCAGTGTAAATAACATCAACTTGAAAATTCTTATCCATTGCATCTAATAAAATCTCTGTGAAACTTAATAGGTTACTTTCAACACCACGCTTCTTACAAAACCCATGCTGCGTTTTTGTAATAACCCTCTTTACAGCATCAAGTAACTGTTCAGTGACGATTTTCTCCTGTATTTTGGCGAAGTGAGAAAGCTTAGAGATAGGTCGATAGTCAGTAACGTGTTGACTAACTGAACCCTTAGGTACTGGCGTTATTAATGCCCGTTTCCATTCCTGCGGCACAACAACAGTATTGAACGATAGCTTGAAGATATGAAGCAAAGGATCAGTTAATGAATTAGCACATTTCTGGATGAATAAAGGATTTATGCCATCTGGACCAGTTCCTTTGCTTGTATTAACATTTTTGAGATACTTATTTAATGTATCATATGATATCTCAATAGTAGCGATATCTATCAGTGCCTCAGTTGGTGGATTCATAAATTCCGAAGATATTCCCCTCGTACTATTTACGAAAACAGAGTGAAAATGTTCACTGTAGAAATCACAGATTTATTTACCCTCACTACTACTCTTTCCATTGAAATACATAGTATCTGGAATCCTACTATTGCCTTTGATTGCCTTCACATATGTCCAGAAATATTTTGGAAATGTTTTAATTTTAATCTCTGCGTAATTTATATAGTTTCTGTAGCATTCACTTTCCATATGTTTAGCCCTTTTTCTCAATAATGAAAACGATTGGTAGTCTAGAGGATTACCATAAAGTTTCCATAATTTATGAATTTTTCTCTTTTCATTTAGTAACTTTCTAAGAGGTTTTGTGTGCCAAACAGGATAGCTTCCATTAGATTTATGTATTTTGTTAGGAACATATCTAGATATAAGATTTTTTAAAAGCAAATAGAATTTTGATACACTTTCATTGACATTTAAATTATTAAAAAAATGTACCCAGTTAACTCTATTAAGCTCCTCGTTGATTGAGTCGTAGTCAGCCTTGCAAAAGTTATAAGAACGTATCAATGCTGAGCGGATTTCAGTAAAATTGTCTATATGTATGCTTATTTCTATAGATTTATGGTGCAAATCTATTTGGGTCAAGGGGTGAGAACAACTAACAATATTACACGTAACGTTACCTATAATTAAGTCAAGTATTCTATTATTAATATTTACAATGCCATTGTATTGTTGAAAACCAGTAAACGCTAAGTAATCTCTGAGAATATTGACTGAGATGTCGCCACCTGCTTGCAACAGTTTATAGGAGTAGTGAGTGTCCTTCCATGTCGCGTTAGATATATTAAAGTCGCCCAGCAACAAATAATAATCCTCGGGACGATCGTTTAGAATATCACTTGTCACGGTGAAAAATGCTTCCAATGTGTCACGATAGCCCGGGCCATAAGGTATGTAAACACACGCGATGTTGAGGTATACCGAATTTTTTGCATTTAGTGGAACAGATAGCCATACACAGTCAGAAGAAGCACGTGGCGGGATTGGCCAGTCTCTGCGAATCGGTCTTAGATTAGTACGCACTGCGACAGCGACACCACCGCCACGTCTAACGCCCGCCTCCGCCTGCGACCTGTCACATCGAAATACAGTGTATCGACCATCAAAATACTCTCCATCATAAAAATCAGCAGTAAGCCAGCTTTCCGTAATACATATTAAATCGTAGTCAGATGTAACTACGTGTGATAGAAAGTCATGAGATTTCGTTCGCAAGCCCCTAACGTTTTGATAATAACAAAACAGTTTTTTTGGGCCCATCAAAACCTAGACAAAACAGATGTAAAACACTCTAATAACATGAAACAATCAATTATTTTTACAATGAGAAGTACACATCGCAAGAAACCGATTGAAAACAAAATATAGAACTTTAAACTTTGGAAGCAAAGATTTAACATACCTTTCCAATATTTTAAAGTCACCAATCTAAAACCCACAGCAACCCGATTCACACAATCAAAACTTATAAAGGCTGCATAATAAATTTTAATAAAAAGGAAAGTGAAATTGTTGTTTAGTAGTCACTTTAACTTGGATAGATCTGACTCACCATTTATAACAATAATTTTGGACTTGTCGTTCCTACGCATTAAGATTTTACAGTCTCTTATCCATAAGTATGTATATCCCATGCTAGTTTTTAACTCCCTGGCCCGTTTTAAAAGTATCTTATTGCGGGGGGTAAGATGGTCAGACACGTATATATTCTGTTTGGGGCCAGAAAGATCAATATCGGTGGTGGTAAGACCACGTCTTGAACGCACTGCAGCCAACATTTTATCCTTAGCAAGACGGCGCGTGAATCTCACAACAATAGCAGGAGGGCGCGGCTTGCTAGACCCAGACGTAGACATATCCTTAGATTCAAATCGTTTCACACGTACGATGCCATCTATGTCACGTTCATCCAAAACATGCCCAACCTTACTACTTATAACTTGTAATAGTGTATGGAGATTCTCGCCAGAGGTAACAGGTATTCCAGAGATTTCAATATTATTTATTCGTGCATATTGTTCTCGCGTGTGATTCTCCAATTGTAATCCAGAAATGGTTTCCCTCGCAGAATCCAACTCTGCCTTCAGTTGCGGTATAATCGAAGTTTTTCTCTCAGTTTCTATAAGTCTATCTTCGATGTTACTAAAACGGGTCTCCATTTCATTAAATTTATTACTCAAATCCTGTATAGCATTGGTTATAACTTGTATATTAGAGTTAACAGTAGTAAAATCTGCACGAAAAGCCCTTATTTCCTGAAGAACATCTATAAGACTAGGCTCAGTAGGGGCTGAGATATTACTCGATCCACCCCCAAATTCAAAATTTACATCGTCACACGACATATCAGCATCAACTGTTGGTTGCTCGAACTGGCGTCGGGTAGGTGTTTCATCGCCTTTCGGGCGCCTTTTTACGTTATCACAAGTGGGACATAACCAGTTACCTTTAGTTAATATATAGGTTTGCTGTTTCATGTTAAGACACTTGTAATGATAATGCCCTTTACAGCTGATGCAAACCAATACTTCGTTGCGACTGATCTTACCGCTACACGCCAAGCAATTCATTGTGTATAAAATAAAATAATATTCAGATTCCAAACTCACCGTCAGTGTTTTATTTTGATATAACTTTTGCCTCTGAGAGGTATCAGTCAAAGTAGGCGCGTCTGCGTCGCTTAGTCTTTGTTCGATGACGCACACACGACCTGGTAAACACGTAGTGGAACGGCGCACGCAAATCTCGCACTTAACTCTGTACTCACACTACGGACACGCACGCCACATTCACCTGCAGGGGGCTCGTTCACAAAAACCAAGACGGTAGTTCTCACACGAAGACGTATTGTTGTTGTATTAACAATTATTACGAAATCAACAATTTATTGCAGTTATACGCACACAGTGATTATTATGTTAACTTAGTATGATGTTATTCAATTTAGTCGTGATAAAACAATTACACAATAAACACGTTCAAAAATAATTTAGGTGGAGCTCGTAACAGAATGCACTTATCAGTTTACCTTTTTTATGGACCTACCATAAAGAAAATTATCACCAGTCGTAACCGCAGCAAGTAGGAACTGTTCAGGACCGTGGAGTCAGTAACCGCGTTCGTAAGGGACGTGATGGTGGCTGTGGTTACCATAATTGCGGTCCTGGTATGGATACTATGACAGTGCTATTTTGTTATGGACAAAATGCACAGGTGGATTTAGGTTTACAGTTTTTATCGTGCATTATCAAAAATGACCCTTGCTGGGGTTACAAATGGAATGCAAATCACTTACAGTTTTTCTCGCTTCTGTACCTTACTTGTTCTCTCCGAACTGGAATCCGACGACACTGTTCGACGAGCTCGAAGACAATGAACATGCCTGCTTCAATGCTGTCTTCTATATTTATTTCTCTGTCCCGTAGCTCCGTAATAAAATGTCCTTTGTGCACATTTTATTTAGGACCGATGTTTTCGCCACGAAAAACGACGCTATAATGACGGTAAGCGCTAAAACTAGATGGCGCCGGAAGTAACAGGGGAGGTAGTGTTTTGGACCGGAAACATCACAAAAAGGATGGTGCTTGACTCAAGATGGATTCCGGATATCAAACGGAAGAAATAATGTTTTGTTTTATAGTAATAGGGTACCCGTTTCTGCCTTTAGGTACGGTAGTCAGAAAAACAAAAAAAAATTTTTTTTTTTGAAGATTCGGAAAAATCGGTAACACCTATAAAACATACATCGTTTGCCGTCAAATACTCATCGGATATACAACCTCCTTCTTTTCGATTTTGTAGTCGACTGAAGAAAAGGTTTTCCGAGCGATCGTGGGTGGTCCTTATTGTTAGGAATGTGGACAGCAACAAATCTACAATTTTATGAAACAGCAGAGAAGCTTCATTATCGCTCTTCATTAGAGAAAAGATTATAAAATTTGGTGTTCAGAGTATCGTATTATTTTTCTATGAGCTAAATATTAAAATAGCATTGATTTATTGTATAATTGCAGTTTATGTTGCTGTGATGTGTATTTGCAACGCCATCCAAATGATGATGATTTATTGCTTAGCACTGCAGTTTGCTTTATGTGCAATGGAAGTGTATTCAGCTTTGTCGGTCATAAATGATGCACTTGAACGACTTATCCGACCAATTACTGTAAAAGAACGTAGAAGCTGTTCTATCTATGGTAAGGTTTTGAAACGTTAGATGATTTCTTACAAAAATAATTATTATATTGATGATAGGTGAGTAGGGTAAGTATACATTGAAAGACACATTTTACTATTTAATATTAGAAATGACACATCTGCCAACGATCACGTGCTCACGCGTTAACTGCGCGGACGACCGCGGTCTCGTTTCATTCGTTTGTTGAATCGTTTTGGAATTTCACGCGTGAATCGTGTTAGCGTGTGAAATTCTTAGCGCCTTAGCGTACACCTACTTAGCAGTATTAATCGTTAAGAGAGAAAAGCGTATTAACTAACACACTGGACGCTAATGTAACCACTACAAGTTTTACAAAACTGACAACCCGAAGGTATATTGGCGCAAAACTGATCAAACGTCAAAGTAAAAGTGACAATAACAGCTAACTGACAGATAGGGATCCCCATAGTGAAATCATGGACTTGGTACTATATAATAGGAAAGAGCACTCCCAGATTAAAAGCGACACGAACGAGATGTCAAGTACAGAGGCTATTTGTCTCTTTCAAATAGGGCGATAATAACATGTTCGTTAAGTGCGACTTTTCATATGGTTCAGTTTTTTAACTACCGCTGCTATTATTGTACACAGTCATATTGTAAAACTCGCGTAAATTACATAATTTACGCATACTGTCACCACCATGACACTATAAAAGGATGCCCGTAGAAAATAAGTAAACAAATGGCCTTGATGATAATTTGTATAATCTCCGCAAATTGCTAACGTGCCGGGCCGCCATGCCTGTGTTAAAAAAACAGTATCGTTAACCAATAAATACTAGTCGACGGAGAATACTTATCGAGTTGTGTTGTATTGAGATCACACACATTTTTGTTGTTTTCGATTGTTCTTGTTAAGTTTTTGTAACTTGTTATGGTTGAATAAAAAAGGAACTGCTATTATGATTACCACAACAAGTAAACCTGATTTCATTAAAAATAAATACATCTAATGTCTCTCTCCTCATAATTAATTTTGACGATATTTTAAAAATCGTCCTTTCCTTTTGTTACCGCGTTATAACGAAGTAAATGTTTGTTTTCATATTTTTTTTTCTATCCATATAACTCAATTTTAACATAGAAATTCTTGAGAATTCTCGATATAGGATAACAAACTAAAAGTTATTAAATTATAGTAAAAATATTTTGGGAATTATTTATAAATATGTATTTCAATAATTAATAAATTATTTATCTCTTGTATTTTGTTCTATCTATCCTACTTGCAATTGCAAATGACGCCTACTTCCTATTTGGAATGACGTCACGCGGGTATTCTTTCGACAAGGATCCAGAGCATTAGCAATTTTCGGGACTTCTACTATCTTTTTGTAATAATTTAAAGTACGGGACTCCCATTTCGTTTAGTTCCTTTGCGAACGTTCGGACGTGTTACGATGCCATAGTGCGTATTAAAACTACAAATATAACTAACGGAATAAAAATGAATCTGTTGGAATATCATACATTCGGGTTATAAATGTGATTTTACAATATCTATAATTAATAATCAAAGTATTTTCAATAAAATAACAGTTTCGTAACTGAGCCAACCCAAACACCAATAAGGCGAACATTCACAAATATTTGATCAAATATTCTAGGACAGCATATACATGGAGTAGTATAGTATTACATTATTTTACCAAAAATTTCACAACAATGAGGAAGTATTTAAAAAAGAAAGCACTAAAAATATATCAATACAAATACGAAAAAGTACAAACAGAGTATGAATATATTTAATTTTGAAAACTAATTTACTTTTATACATGGAAGAAAACAGGAAGGGTTGTCATGAAAAAATCAAGAAAGTACCGCAGTGACATCTAGTTTTTATTTCGGGAACCAATGTTTTTTAAACACATCCTCATTAGCGCTGCCAAGAGTTTTCGATATTTTTCCCTGAAACATACAAAAAAATCTGGTAACCATTTAGTGTGTTAAAAAAAATAAGATGAATTTAGAATTTCGCGGGCTACGTTCTTTACATTCTTTACGTTCTTCTACATTCAACTTTCGATTTACTTTTTTATGTTATGTGTTCCGTCTTAGCTCTTTGCTTATAGCATGTTTAGTTTATTTACGAGAGACATAAACAAGTTTATTGTGTGTTCAGCGATTTTCTGCTACCGAAAAAATAGATTAAAATATTTGCGTAACATTTTGTATTAGTGTTAATAAAAATATAAATAAAAAGTAAAAATATAATAAAAGCTTTTTCTTTTATTATATTTTTACTTTTGTTTCAATATGTTATTGTTATGGTTTACTCCGTGATTGTTGGACTTCTGTTTTTTATCATAAAGACGGATCTAAAAAGCCCAAACATTATGCAGTTGCGTTATTTATATGATCACTTTCCAGCTCCATCATCCAGCATCCAATACCAGTCGTCATAGACGAATCTAACGAACCCAAACATCTTTCAACTTCATCATCATTTATCAGCTTACTGAGATAATAATATTGCATTGCTATCTGACTTACATGTTTATGCAAAATTTAGAATTACAGGACACCGGGAAGTGGGTAAAATTTCGGTATCAAGATTTGCCCACTAACTAACAAGGCAAGTTAAATAAAAGCTTGAAAAAATAAAATTAAGTACTCAAAAATACTTTAAATGTTGCCATCATTTGGTATTCGGTGAGAGAATTAACTGATGAAAATGTCGAGAACGTGAAGAAAGTCTCTCCTCTTGCAAATAAACTAAACATGTTATAGCTGAGACTATGTACCAAGGTAAAAAAAATAATCGAAAGATGATTGTACGTAGCCCGCGAATTTTAAAATTCACCGTATTTTTTTAACATACCTCGTATATACCTAGATTACCTCGTATATACCTATTTATTTAGATGTTGGAGAGGTACGGTTGCCAAGAGTTGAAGCTAAAAGTATAAGTAATGTAGCAGCAGCGTACTCTCGCGTCTGCAGCACGGTGGCGCGCCTCTACGGCTGCCACGAGGTGGCTGTCTTTATGGTCCTGATCATTTGTTTCTACTATCTCATTGCAATGAGTTTTTGCACTGTTATGGAAATGGGTATGATTATTATTTGAAATTATCAATTTAAACGGAATATTAAATAATGTTTTAAAACATGTTTTGTCTGTTTTAGTTATCTACTATATAATAGGCATGATGCCTGGGCAAAACAAAAAGAATTTCTAGTTAGGCCATCAGTTAAATAATTACATTTTGCTTAAATTCATCAGGAAATGAATTGGATAATAGTCATTAAAGTTGATAAAGTGGGGGCTCACTACATCAAAATACGTGAAGCCACACCTTTGTATAAGAAAATACAAAGTTGTGACGTCACGTGACATTTTAACTTAATGTATCGCCGCCGTACTTTATTGATTATACATTTTTTTTTAAATATGTATTTAATTTTCTCTTTTAATCTAGCCGACGGACAGACAAACAAAAACAAGTCAACGTCCCTCCCTGTTTAATTATATTCGATGATTATACTATTTAGCGTAAAGACTTCTATGTATACTAGCGAAAACTACGTAAATTCAGAAGGCATATGTGTGGTGCTAGGTGGTGCTAGTGGTTAGCGCGCTCAGTCTGTGATATACGGTTGTTAAGCAACTTTCGAAAAGACCTGACCAAGATGGGTGACCAAACATTTATTATTTGGAGTTCCTATGTGCTTCGAAAGGCACTTAAGATCTTTCAGGATAGAAAAGGACAAGGATATTATCGGCAAGTAACCTAAGGAAGTATCTATTAAGACGTTTGCACGAAGAACAAAATGTCCTTTCGTGCGGGATATTCGCTAGACATTGTCACCGTGGTTTAATAAAGTGGCCTTAGATAGAGCAACTCGTTCGTATCGTAAAATACAATATTAGATACATATTATTGTACTGCACGGGCTCTGTATGACCCTTTACGTATTTCTTTTTTCCTTAATTTGACTATAGCTCTTTTTTTATCTAGAAAAAATGTTCTTGATCCGTTTTGCTGTGTTGAACTTGGCTGCCTGGTGTGTGATGATGATTTTATGGCTGGTGTCCGTCACTGAACCATGCCATTTAATCCAACTCGAGGTAAGTTTCAATCAGATATCCACTGTTGTTAATTAATTTTGATTTCGCAAATTAAAAGAACAAGCCGTGACAGTAGTATCCCAAAAAATGGAAATCGATACCTGCTTCTTCCTCAAAAAGACAAACACATAGCGTGGGCAAAATTAGCGATTTCATTTCTCGAATCTAAAATTATTTTTAGATATTTATCTAACTTAATAGTAGATTATTTACCAACATTAAAAATACTGTGTACTGTGTTAAAAACACTGTGTCTGTCAAACGCCGCGTATAACGTCACACGCTAGTAAATATGGCTTCCTGTTAATATTATCGTGTGACGTCATACACGGCGTTTGACAGACAGCGTTTTACGCACTGAAATTTAAATTTTAAATTATATTTTATTAATTTAATGTTAACATAACACATTAAATTTCCCCGAAATATTAATTTTATTATGTTAACTATTTCCAAAATTAGTCAAATACCCTATTATGTTGTCAGGTCGAGCACATGGGACGGACGCTGAGTCAGTTGGTATCAATGTTCTCGGACGAGCGTATCTCTGCCGAGTTGGACACTTTCAGTCGTCGCTTGCTGCTTAACAAACTAGAGTTTTCCCCGTTGGGTATTTTTACTTTATCACGCTCCCTTATAGTTTCGGTGAGAGTCTAAGGGTTATCAAATTAACTTTCTAAATTGACAATATACTAAAGAGTAACTTTAGACAACCTAGGTACTACATATCACTCCATCAAGCTATTCACGCTGAAATTATATTCATACTCACAAAGAACTTGCGTCGGACGTAGATCGAGAAAGAAACAGCTGATATTAATTAGATATTTGTGCTTCTTATCCTACCACCATTAACTTAGAGTATTAATCTAATTCTCCATTTGCTGGAGTGAGACTGGATGAAACAGTTTGTTTGTTATGGTTTACTTGAAGGGTTTACTACAAGGGCTTATGCGGCCATTTACGGTAAATTTTGCGTATTTAATGATCATTATTATGTTCAAATTCATACCGTTTGAAATGTTTTTAATCTCAATTTCTTCGATCAACAATACAACTAGATCTCCCTTCAGGGTCTCAAAATTGAGGAATTATTTAAAAAAAAAATTAGTTCCCAAAATCAAACTAGATGTCGCTACAGTACGTTCTTGATTTCTCCATGACAATCTTTCCGGTTTTCTTTCAAGTTTAAAAGTAAATTAGTTTTCAAAACTCAATAAACAACTCATATTCTGATTTCACTTTTTCATGTTTATATTTGTTAGTTTTATATTAAACCAATAATAATAATGCCTTTCAAAACACTATAACTTTATTTTAATACCTTTGGGTTTTTTATCTATCCGTCAGCCATATTTGGCAAAGTGTACAGATTTAGACACAGATAATCATAGAGAGAACTAGAGGCAGTGTTGCCAATATAAATGTATGTATAATACTTAACACGCCTCCTTACATTTATATTGCAACAAACAAAATAACAAATACCTATGAAATCAGCCATTCAAAGCCAATTCTATATATTCTAAAAAAAATATGTCTTGGCAACAAAAACTTAACTATTCTTAGATATTGTCTACCAATCTTGTGTTATATGTTTATATTCAACATTTCTCTAAATTTTACAAATTTCGCATTTCCTAAAGGTTTAGTTAACAGATCAGCACAATTATTTTCAGACTCTATTTTTACAACTTCAATAGCTTTTTCCTTTACACTTTCATGAATAAAATGGTATTGTACCTCTATATGTTTAGAATTTTTAGTAAAATTTCCATATTTAGCTATAACTACCGCACCAGAGTTATCTTCATATACTTTTACAGGTTTACAAATTTGTGTGAAAACATCATTTACTAAACATATCAAAAATTTTATTTCTTTAACAGCTTCTGAAAGAGCTATGTATTCGGCGAAAGTTGAGGAGGTAGCTATACAATTCTGTTTCTTAGATTTCCATAAAATTACATTTCCAAAAAATCTTATTACATAACCAGTAGTTGATTTCCTATCAATTATGTCTCCTGCCCAATCTGAATCTACAAAGCAATCAAGTATGTTTCCATCATGGTTTTTAAAGTATTTTAATTTCAGGCTTTTAGTTAAATATAGATATTTCAACACTCTAAGGGCATATTTATAATGAGTCTCATCACAACAATTTTGAAAGCGACTTAGATAATTTACACAGAAAGAAATATCAGACCTTGTTCCAGAACTAATGTATAACAAAGCTCCAATCAAATTTCTATATTTTAAATCTTCATTTAATTCACCTTTTTCTATTTTTAAATTTATTTCCATTGGTGTTTTGTACAATTTTGCATTTTCAATATTATAACGTTTTGCTAGTGACTCTATATAATGTTCTTGACTCAAAGTTAAAATGTTATCCTGTTCATAATTATACTCAATATCTATACCTATGTAGTTTTTAACTTTTCCTAAATCTTTCATTTTAAATTTATCTGATAATTTACATTTTATGTCAGCAATAGTGTTCTGGTCTTTACAACAAATCAAAAGATCATCTACAAATAATAAAATATACACAGCTGAACCATTATCCTTTTTGTAATACAAACAGTAGTCATATCTGGATCGTTTAAAACCAAGGCTTGTCAAAAAATCATTAAAACATTCGTACCATGCACGAGGGCTTTCCTTCAGACCATATAATGATTTATATAATAGGTAAACTTTATCAGTATCAGTTTCATATCCTATAGGCTGTTTTACATAAACTTCAGAAATAACTCTACCATTAAGAAAAGCTGTTTCTACATCCATCTGATTAATCTCTAAGGAATTTTGACAACAATATGACAATAATAATTTTAAGGTGGGCATCTTTGCTACAGGGGAGTAAACATCATCAACACAATCAGTTTGTTGGAAACCTCTAACCACTAACCTTGCCTTATATTCACTTTCACTTTTCTTCTTGTATACCCATTTCACATCTAATACCTTCTTGTCTTTGGGTGGTTTGTCGACTAATGTCCATGTTTTATTCTTCTCTAAACTTTCCATCTCTCGATCCATGGCTGCCTTCCACTTACTTGAGTCCTTGCAGGTAATCGCCTCCTTAAAAGTTTCTGGTGTTGTCGCTTCACAGTAGTTAGCAGTTATGCAATAGTATCCAAACTCATCATCAAATCGGAGTGGTGGTTGTCTTTTACGTTTGTTTAATTCCTGGGGGTTTTCAACTTTTATATCATTATTGCTCTTTACTCTATTTAAATTAGTCTCGTCTTCATGTTCTGTTATTTTCTTATTTCTATCTTTTTCTTCTTCTGCCTTAATGTCACTCTCATCTTCAAATCCACATATTTTCTCATCTTCTTCTATAATATTGCAGTGTCTGGCTGTAATAACTCTGTTGTTTATTAAGACTTTATATCCAGTATCAGTATAACCAAGTAAAATACCAGCTTCGGCTTTCTTGTCCCATTTAGACCTTCTCCGTTCTTCAGGAATTCTAACAAAAACTTTACTTCCATACATTTTTAAATTTTGGACAGATGGCTTCTTTTTGAAAAATATTTCGTACGGCGTTTTTCTCTCAATAGTATTAGTCAATGTTCTGTTCTTAAGATAAGCAGCTGTTTTAATTACTTCTGGCCAAAATCTTCTTTCTACCTTTGCTTCAGACAAAAGACATCTACTCATATCCATTAGTGTGCGATTGTATCTTTCTGCGGTTCCATTTAATTGATGAACATATGCTGGACAGGGTTTTATTATTATACCTTTCTCCTTTGCAAACTGAAAGACTCTTCCATTTATATATTCCTTCCCATTGTCACATCGCAATTCTTTTATCATTTTTCCTGTCAAGTTGTGTATTTCATTAACATATTGCACCAAGTAGTCATATACTTCATCCTTTGATCTGATGCAATAAACTTTGACTAATTTGCTGTAATCATCAATAAAACTCAAAAAATATTTTTCTGCATTATAACCTGTAGTCTGATGTGGCCCATTTAAATCTGTGTGAACAATATCCAATATCCCTTCTGCTTTTCGTCGATTATTATGAAATGGCAAATTATGCATTTTATTTTCAATACATATTGCACATTTTAAATATTCATATTCAATCTCTTTAGGTAATCCTTCTAATGATTCATTCTTGCACATAAATTCCAAATTTTTAAAATTAATATGTCCCATAGTACGGTGTAGTTTTTCCTTTACAGTCATATCATTTTTACTCATATTTGCTTCCAATATTTCTTCATACATGTAACTTTTCATTTTATACAGCCTTTCATCCTTAATTGCTATTGCCAAAAGCTTTCCATACTTATTGTAGATTTTTGATAATCTCCCACTTGAACTGATTGAGTGTTTGTCAGTAATTTTTGAATAACTCAATAAATTTGCCTTCATCTCTTTTACATAAAAAAACATTTGTCAGAGTCACTTCAGATTTTTGTCCATAGACTAAGAAATAAGTTGTAATATCACCAATTTTTGTAGCTTCTAATAATGTTCCATCACCAATTTTAACTTTAACAGGGTTTTTTAAGGTCTCACAGGAATTGAAGTACTCATCAGTATTAATAATATGGTCTGTGCATCCACTATCTAATAACCAATTTATCTGACCTTTCTTTGACTTATCATTCTCCCTCATTGTACAAGTATTATTTGCAACGGTAGTATGAAAACTGTTACCAGGACTTCCTTGATTATGCTGATATTTTCCTGAGCTTTGTCCTTTGTTATTGTATGAACCACGTCCACGATAATTTGAAAAACCACGTCCTCTGTTATAGGAAAAATTATGTCCTCGACCACGGTTTACATATTCGGCTTTACAGTCTCTTCTCAGGTGGCCAGGTTTTCCACATCTAAAACAATTATACGATGGCTTGGCATCTACTTTGAAGGCATTTGATGTATCATTTGACGTTTCTCTCACATTTTCTGTATTTTTTAATTTTAGTTTACTTTTCAAATAGTCTACTGTTCTTTCACCCTCTGGTAAGACATCGATTAAATCACCTATGTAGTTGTAACTCACTGGTAGTGCTTTCAACATATAATTTAATTTTTCAGTTTCTGATACAGTAGCACCTGCATGTTTTAGCTCATTGACAGCTTTCTCAAAATCATCGAAAAACAGAGACACTTCGGAGTAATTTTTTAATTTCACACTTTCGAGGTTATGTCGACACACTATTTGCAACGCTGTCGATTTCTTCAAATACATCTCGTCGAATTTCTGTAATATTTCATATGCTGTATCAAGTTCACTTATATATTCCAACTGCTTGTTGGTTATTGCGCTGTATATGTAGTTTGTTGCTTGGACATCTCTGTCGTCCCACTCATCTTGGTCGGTTGCATTTTTCGCTCTCATTACAACATCCTTGCACCGTTTGAACTGCAGAAACTTGAGAATACGGATTTTCCAATTACTATAATCAGTGCCGTCGAATATTGGAATATTAATATCACTATTTTTAGTCGCCATTTTATTTTTCTTTGTTCTCGTTCGTTTTATAATTTCGTCACATTACATTCAATTTTTTTTATTTACCAACTTTTAAACCACGGTCTGCTACCATGTTAGTTTTATATTAAACCAATAATAATAATGCCTTTCAAAACACTATAACTTTATTTTAATACCTTTGGGTTTTTTATCTATCCGTCAGCCATATTTGGCAAAGTGTACAGATTTAGACACAGATAATCATAGAGAGAACTAGAGGCAGTGTTGCCAATATAAATGTATGTATAATACTTAACAATATTGATATCTAAGTTTCGAACTTTTCAAATTGTGTTAATTTAAATAAATTTATTATAATCAGCAATTAACACAATTAATCGCAATTAAATTATTAGGAATGACGACAAATTTTTGTTTTTTTTGTCCGTCAGACAGATGGTTGAAAAATATATAACACGTATTTATTCGAAATCATTAAACTACATCGAAACATTGAGTTTAATGTCACATGACATCACGCTTTTGTACATTTACTACAAAATTGTGACGTAGAGTTTGGCAAGCGAAACGTGACACCACCTATTTTTCCGTTTTCATATGGCAACAACATAGAACTGTCAGTTTGACACTACGTTAGACAATTCAAGAATATTGAATTTTGTTGTTTTTGCGAATTTGAACTTGTGTTTTTGGTTAAAAATTATGTCGAAGCCGATAAAAAGTTCATCGAGGAAACTTCTTTCCATCATGATTGACAAGTTTACTGAAGTGAAAACTGAATTAAATAAAAATTTCATGGAGAAATTACAACGATTAGATAAAGTTGTATCTTTTTTAGGTTAGTTTTGTATTATAATTTTGATACTTTCGTTTTAATTTTCTGTAATTAACTAAACAGATATTTTTTATAAAATATTGCTCTATTTCAGATAACTGTGATGGTGATATTCAACCAATAATGGAGGAGATAAATGCAATAAAAACTTTAGAAAAACAAGAAATGCTGAATTCGGAAACGCAGTACTTACAAAAAATTTCTTCAATGACAGGTCTCTTTTCTTGTTTTGATTTAAGATAGATTGATAGTATTCCTATAATATTTACATAGGTTTTTTATGATGTATTGGTTTTTATTGTTGACATCCAATGATGTCATAAGAATGTTTTGTTTAACAAGGAAATTCACAGAATTCATGAAACTAATCAAACCATGTAATTGTTATACATGCTAAATATGCACATAAACTTAACTAAATTAAACATAAATTGCATTCATAGTTGAATAGGTATTTAAATTATTTTGATGTATGTGTCTATCATTATTTGCTTTTAAATACATTTAACATATCTTTGTTTCAAAGTGTTTAATCTTTTATAGATGTAAGTATAAGGACACTAAGAAGGATAAAAAATGAAGCATTAATTAATAAAGGAAAATGGGACACTCCTGGGAAAAAACGACCTCATCAACCAACAGTGTCTGCTTTAGATAATTTTGATTTAAGTGCAATTCGGAATAAAGTAAATGAATTTTACTGTGTGAAAAAAATTGTTCCAACATTAAGAAGCCTTCACAATGAATTAAAAGATGCAATAGGATTCAGTGGTAGCCGTGAGACTTTACGAAAAATTATGCTTAAGAATGGATTTTCTTTTAAAAGCAATGAAAATGAACGTTCTATGCTTATAGAAAAATACCAGATTTCTGCATGGAGGCACAAGTATTTGAGAGAAATAAATATAAAACGAAACGAAGGAAAGCAAATTGTGTACCTTGATGAAACTTATGTACATCAGAATTATAAAGTTAAAAAGTCTTGGCAAGGACCTTCAACAACTGGTGTCACTACAAAGATATCCTCTGGAAAACGGCATATTGTTGTGCATGCTGGATCTGAGGAAGGTTTTGTGCCTGGTGCATTATTAGTGTTCAGTAGTAAATCCAAATCTGCTGATTATCATGATGATATGAACTCATCGAACTTTATGAAATGGGTCAGAGAAAAATTAATACCAAATTTAAGTAAGCCCAGTGTAATTGTTATGGATAATGCCAGCTACCATATAAAACAAATCAATAAACCGCCTATAATGTCTAATACCAAAGCAGATATCCGTAAATGGCTTGTAAATAATGGAATACATTTTGAGGAATATCAGACAAAGGCAGAGTTAATGTGTTTGGTTAATGATAAGAAAACATTGCCTGTATATGAAGCTGAAGAGATTTTAAAAGAACATAATCATGAACTTTTATTGCTGCCACCGTATCATTGTGACTTAAACCCAATAGAGATGGTTTGGAGTCAAGCAAAAAGAAAAATTGCAAGCAGAAACATTGGAATACCAGGAAAGGAAATGGAAAACTTAATAATAGAGTGTTTTAACTTAATTACCCCTAGTGACTGGAAGAAATACACTGATCATGTTTTAAATGTCGAAAATGATTACAAATTAAAAGATGGCATTGTTGAAAACGAACTTGAAAAATTTATTATATCTGTTGGTGCAGACAGTAGTGAAGAGAGTGACTCTGATGATTCCTTGTCATTGTTATCAGGTGTAGAATATTTAGAAACAGATTTTGACTATGAATCAGACTAAAGTATTTTTAGTCTGATTCATAGTCAAAATCTTATCTTAAATTTTCTATTGTGATTAACATGATGATTTTGTGACACCTGTATTATGTAATTTATCCATGGCACTTAATTGTAACAAAAATAAATGTTTTTTTTATTGTAATCTGGTGTTTATATTGACTAATTTAATTTGATAGATAGTGGTTCTGGATCAGAGCAAAAGGTTGTGATGAAAATCCCTTAGGAGACATGTATGTGTTATGAACACATTATAAATATAAGGGCCAGAAATCAAAATTGGCTAACATCACATTTATTAAAAAAATGTGGCCAGAGTCGCCCATATTCATTACAAAAAAACAAAGAAGTCGTTGCAAAAAACACCCTTTTAATTAATGACAAATATGAATTTTTAATATTATAAGTGCTGTTAGCCAATAGGTATAACGAATGGGTTAAAAAAAAGATTCGATTTAGTCCGTCAGTCAGATAATAGAAAAATATTGGATACGTATTTTTTTTCGCTTTAATTTAACAACAAATGGCTTAAGAGGTACTATGCGACGACTTCAAATATGCTTTGCAACAATGTTACTTTAATACAGTTTATCGATACGAAATCAAGTGTCAAAATGGAGTCCAGTGGAGAATGCCGATATTGACATTTCGAAATTGCTCATCATTGATAGAGAATACGAAATAGTGATTTTGACACAATCAAAGTGTCTATTTTTTACGGTGATGACGATTCTTGGTTGTCAGTTGAGTTAGTGAATAGGCCTACTGATATGCTGTTAACTGTACAATTAAGAACAGTCACGCTTTAGTCAAATGTTCCAAAACAAATAATTTTAATTGATATCTAAATGTTAAGATTAAATATAATTAATAAAAGTATCAAAATTATTTTGCAGTACTACATTCAGTGTTTACTGCTTAAGAATTTTTGAAATTGCCGCCCTTTTCTTGTGACACGTTTCGCTTGCCAGACTCTAGCGAGCCTCCACTCCTCAACTTTAATGCCTGTTGTCTTACCTATTTCTTGTTGAATCGAAATAATAAAATACCTATCTTATATTTTTTTATTATCTGATTGACGGACTAAACAGAATTTATTTTTTTTACCCAGTCATCATCTTTATGGCAATGAGGAAGAATTAAAAAAAAACATATACCCAGAAATCAAACTAGATGTCGCTCATTTACCATGCGAGGCGTTTTCTTGTTGATCGAAGTTCAGTTTGGACGGACCCTGTATTCTGTGCCAATGTGTTAATAATTTCTTTTGATTTTTCAGGTACTTGTCACGAGCTTTTCTTATCTTATTGTTATTATACAGTTTCAGACTTAGATCAGATGGAACTTGCATCATAATATACTATCTAATAACGGTTATAAAAAATCTTAGCAAAATGTATTGTTTTGTACTATCAACTGCAAGTCAGGATTGATAAATCTGTCAAATTTATCCACTTGATTGAAACCTTAATACTTTGAGGGTATAGTTAAAATCAACTTCAGGAATTTTACATAATATTTTGGTAACCTGACGTGCATCCGTGTGCTTATTGTAGTTATCAAGATGTATGTAATATTAAAAATTACAATATTACATGGGATTCATTTACTGGACTAACCACAATAAGGAAGTATTTTAAAAAAAACGAAAGCACTTAAAAGCACCTCCACTAGATGGCAACTCTACCAAAGTTGATTTTTGCAGGAAAGGAATGGACCAAAGACAGTCATTTCCGTTCCTTTTGACTATATTAGGTCAATGCTTTTAACTAACATATTAAAAAACTGAAATTTGAAAAGTTCGGAACTAAGATATCAATGCAAATACGTAAAAGTACAAATAGAATATGAGTTGTTTATTGAGCTTTGATAACTAATTTATTTTTAAACATGAAAGGTTGTCATGGAGAAATCAAGAACGTACCGTAGCGACATCTAGTTTGATTTCGGGAACAAATTTTTTTTTTAAATACTTCCTCATCATCCTGTAACGATCATCATACGATTGTGAACTTAAGAATCGAAGGTATTTTTCGCAATTTATTTTGACAACCGAATTATTTACAGATTGCTCAAGAAATAGTGTATTATTATAATCTAAAACTCATTAGCGTGGAGCTATTGGCCGATAAAGGTTCTGTTTTACGTATGCATAAAGATTTTTTTGTACTCATCGATCTGTTGGGCGATATATGCTATTTCAACCCGGTTTGAAATGATATAAAAAATCAAAAATAGCTTTTTCATAAACAATATGAAACTCTAATAATTAAAAAAGTCAAACGTGACTGTAAGTTTCGATCCCTTGGTCTTAATAAATTACAACACAACAGCAACATTCCTAGGAGATTGCCAATTCCAATCATAGACATAAAAGAAGAGGACCGGCCATACCTACGAAAAAAGCGTATATGCCTAAACTTCAAATGCAAATTCTTCGATGGCGGATTGTCATAGGGCGTGACCCAAGATATCGATATTTGTATCGACATTGAAGTCATATTAAATAAAAGTTAGTATTTCGTGAAACTGCTACAATACTACTACTTATTAAATAATATAATATAATTTTCATTGTTAGGGGCATGGCTAAACTATTACCTATTACACTTCTGTTCATTTCACACTTACGTACCAATCCTATTTATGATTATTATTAATTAAATTGAAAAATTCACGCCAGTATCAAGAAAATAATATTTTTTTAAAAGTGGCGTGAATTTATCAATTATTTATAAATCATTAAGCAATCTTTTGCTCGTATTTTGTTGGACATCTAAAATTTCTTGCGTTCTTTGTTCTTGCGACTCCGTTGCGTCACTATAGTAAATATAACATATGTTACCAGCGTATGATGGCGCTTTCCACGGGTAAAAGATTATTCCTATTCCAAATTTCATCAAAATCCGTTCAGTAGTTTTTACATGAGAGTAACCAACATCCATCCTCACAAACTTTCACATTTATATTATTTAATAATATAATTTTATAATATGATTGAACCTCGATAAATATGTTTCTTTTTCCTCTAATATAGCCAATTTTACACAGTTTTAAGAACTATAGTACCAAAATATATATATCTTAAAAGTTTTACAATAATATCAATCGTGTTTTATAATTATTTCCATATATATTGTCAAGTTGATATTTTGCAATTATAATTAAATAGTTTTTTTAACATAAGTTTAATTTTGCATCCACGGGAAGTGTGACTACTGTCCAAGATAACTACCACGGTAACTATAATAAGCTTTTAATGAGTCGATTGACGAATGAATTATTATGCTTTTTTTTGTCTGTTATATATTTTTTATTGTTTTGGTGGAAAGTGACATTTTGGTCCAATGAAGTCATTTTTTATTTTTCAGTACTAAATTAAACAGGGTGCAAAAGCAGCCCTTGCAGTTTCTTACCGGTTCCTTTCTTACAGTTTCTTCTTTTCTCGGTACAAGGTTTCCCGTAATAGATTGCTGAACTATAAGCACAGAGTTTCGACTTTCTTATATGCTTGTAACTAGTAAGCCAACTTGTCTATAAATTTATTCAATAAATTGTTTTGACTGAATAAATTTCGCTTCCTCCTCATTAAGTGAGATACCGTGCGTACTGTGTCACAATTTTAGTTCAGAACATTTTGTTTAGTAGTAAACATAGAAAACTTGAAACACCTACATAATCTTTGTATTATATTATTGGTAAAAGATAAAAAACATAAAAATACTGTAAACTTTGATGAATAAACAAGAGAAAATAAAGAAAACAAAGTTGGTGATGAATAAGTAACAATTGGCATAACAGTAACATTATTGAAGAAGTAACAATTGGCATTTTATTTAAAAATTTGGTTAGCAAGAAGAAAACAGCCGATTAATCAATAGGCAAGCATACAAATATTTTCTCAGCACTAAAACAGTCTGCAATTCATGTTCTGTGAACAATCATGATAACGGTCAGCAATTTAAATTCAAAAAGGTAGCGTATTTTATGATGCATCAGCAAAATACCACGCCGCAAAATAATTATTTGGGTATTAAGATTATACTATTGAAGAGCAAAGAAAACCTTTAACTATGCCTTTAATTTGATAAGTGTGCATATTTTAATTTTTATTAAAATTATTAAACTCATTTTATTGTATATTTTACTGGGAGTATATTATGATCAGAATTTTATATTTTAATACTATTATATATTGCATTCTGATTTTTTTCAATTAAAATAGTCGTCATATGACCGCAAGACTAAAAATAAGGTACATTTATAGAATAATAAAATGACTATATAAAAAACTAAATAAATAAATCAGTAAAATCAAATGAAAATTAACTAAGTGTAATAGACATTTTTTTTTTAAATAAGTTAAAAGCAATTGTCAAAAATTTTTACCAGAGTATTTGATTGGATGTGCATCATCTCGTAATTTTATTATATTTAAAGTTCGATTCAAACAACTTTCCCTAAAATGAAGTGAGCAGATAAAAGTAACTTTTTCATTACATTGAATATTTTCTGCTTCTATGTAACTCGGCTATTTTCCTCTTTTGTTTCATCTTTTGGTAATCTAAAATAATTAATATATTTTTAAATATTAAAATTATCGATATAAACCATATGTTAAAGTAACGACACTAGCCATGTAAACAATATTATTTACGGACCGAAATATTATAAAAATATAAACGAAAAAAGCAATATAGCATAAATAGAACACGCCAAAATACGATATGTATCGATTTATACACGCAATCATTTTCAGAATAACTTACTTACGTTTTAAATACTGTTATTCCAAAAAAGTGTTTAACTTACCGATGAAACGTAATATTGCTCGGTTTGCGGGATATTGATGACGCACAACCAATTATACAGCACCTAGGCATTGTTTTGCATAAATAATTTACAATTTTCTGCCATGAAAGTTATATAAATTAAAGTTATAAATGAAAATAACCACAAAACTTATAACACTGACAGCTGAACTACTTCCGAGAATACGCAAAGCAAATTTGCAAATGGCTGACAGGTGGTACGATAGCTATATCTCATGACGCAACGTAAAAAATTTTGAACTGTCACACTAATGTTATCTTTGTTTACTAAAGAAACTTCTTATTAGTTAAAAAAAGACAACATGATGTTTATGATGTCAACTTCAGATTGCATGATATTTATATAACCATAGAAAATATTTCCACTCTACCTTACTCTATGATTCCAATCCAAGATTTGGCTGTATGGCTTAGTTCCTTCGCCTGTCCCATGGACGAATTATAATACTACTACTGCCAATTCCATTAAATTTTGATCTCTACTCTGAATGAGTTACGGTTTAAAATCACTTTGAAAATTTTACAACTTTGAATTTGTGTGTCAAATAATCTGTTTACTTTCTTTTTTTTTTTGTTAAATATGATAATTATTTCATTAAGAATCCAGAAGTATTCAACTCTTTGTTTTAGTTTTGTGAAAACACAAATAATGAAATCACGACAATCAAGCGACATGGTTAAATTTAAAGACACTTTAAAATCTGCGAAAAATATAGTTTTTCTATCTGGAGCCGGTATAAGTGCAGAATCTGGGATCCCTACATTCAGAGGCGCTGGCGGCTTGTGGAGAAAGTACCAAGCATCATCACTCGCCACGCCCGGAGCTTTCAAGAATAGCCCTAGCTTGGTTTGGGAGTTTTATCATTACAGAAGAGAAGTCGCCGCCAAAGCACAACCTAATGCTGTATGTCTATAATTTTTACTTACCAATATTAACACATTTTCAATATTCAGAATCGGACATTATATTTGCAGGGACATATAGCCATCGCCAATTATGAAAAGAAATATGGTTCTGAAAAAAGTATAACAGTGATAACACAGAATGTAGACGGACTACATGCTAGAGCTGGCACGAAAAAATTAATAGAACTACATGGTAATTTGTACAAAACTCGATGCATCAAATGTAAGGAAGTATTAGAGAATACAGAGAGTCCTATCTGTGAGGTAATTGAGGTTCAATTATTATTTAAAATCAATAATATACTTGCAGATTTAGCTTTATTTTTTTTTTGCAGGCCTTAGCAAACAGAGGAGCGCCAGATGAAAATATAATTGGTTCTGATATACCTATAAAGTCTCTTCCTCACTGTAAGAAACCAGGTTGTGGGAGTCTGTTAAGACCTCACATCATTTGGTTTGGAGAGAGTTTAGAACCTGAAGTACTGGAAAAAGCAAGTATGGAAAAGTTCCACTTGCACCATCCAGTGTGAAATTTTTTTGTTTGTATAGTGTGTTATATAGTGAGCATCAAGATATTGTACTATAATAGTATATTGTACTATAATAGTACATTCAAGTTATTTCACTTTAAACTCGAAGTGGCAGGACAAATTAATCTTGATCACACTACTTTGGCCTTCAGTTACAACTATCATCTTTACATTACAAATAGGACATGTAGCTCAATATTTCAAATGATTACACTATGCAATACAAAAAAAAAAAACTGATATCCGGAACAGTAATTTGTATTAAGCATACCTGGTGAAATACAGAAAACAGATTTATAGTTAGTATCACGTCACAAAAAATGGATAACGGCAATCTTAGTTTGTTTACTTTCTGTTTTACCTATTTGGGCTGGACATCGATGGTAACTGGGGCTATCGGGGAGGCAGAGGGGAATTCGCGAGTATTCACCCCAGGTGAATACCTCTATAAGATGGGCTTTGTCAGAGGGCAGTCTGATGGGTTGTCGTGCTCACTGGACATTGCACGCCCCTTGACCTGTCTGGGGGTTTAGACTCGAATGTTTGTAATCTGGATTTTTTTCCACAACTTGCCATGGTTAATCCAATAGCTACTTCATTATAAAGAAATCTAAAGTATAAGAAAATATTTACAGATCGAACACTAAGGTTGCTACTGAGAATTCGCATATGTGTATTACTACTTTTGTTACAACAATCTATGCAGAATCATAGATGGTTGGCTACAGCTTGCTGTCTTTTATACGGTATCTATTGGAGGTTATCTGTGAGTTTACCAAATTGGTGAAATAAAACTAAAAGCTTAAAACATCATTTAAATTGTAATTTGGTGTTTATTTTGCGACGTAATACATTAATTTTATTGCATCATGTTAACTTTTTGTAACAACAACACCGCTATACATGTAAATTTCTATCACATCTGCTCTGGCAAGTAACATGGCGATTGTGTATTTTTTACTTGATGTTTTTTTTATACCTTCCATAACTAAAATGATATAGTTTCTTAAATTGGCTCACAAACTCGTTTAAAAATATTCCAGGCTCATATCGAATTATTTCCGTTTTTCTTCTATTTGTATCAGGCTAATTTTGCAATTTATTTCAAATCAAAACTCAAAACCTATGAAAGTAGGGCCATTGTACTCACTGCTGGCTGTTTGTGGTCATAAGTAAGTTTTGCCATATTGTTTCGATTTCACTTTCTGTGTTTGTTCAATGTTTCAAACATAACCAGCTAATTAATTATAGTAGGTGCTTATAAATTAGCTGGTTATCATAGTATCAATCAAAGTTGCTTCTCCTGTCAGTAAGCAGAGTTCTTTAAAATTTTTCATTAAGATTATTTTTCGGCATAGCATTGTAAATGCGAAATTGATCAAATATACCTATATAATAAACATTGGTATGTTTTTGATAAAAGAATTATTCTCTACAATAAGGAAAGATGTTGATATTATACTCTTTGCAGGTACTGAGATGGAGCAGTGTGATGTTTGCATAGTGGTGGGTACTTCTTCAGTGGTGTATCCGGCAGCTATGTTTGCGCCCCAGGCGGCTGCACGGGGTGCGATTGTGGCAGAGTTCAATGTAGAACCTACTCCCGCTACTACTGAATTTCATTACTACTTCGAAGGCCCTGCGGGAACCACTCTACCTCTAGTGTTGAATGATTAGTTGGAAGGAAATGCAGTACCATGTATTTATGTACATATATATTGTTTATATGTTGTTATATTGATGTAAATGGAATTTGTCATATTGCGTAAATATAAATTATTTATTACAAAATATATTTTTGCCACTATTATTATTTACTAGCTTTCCGTCAGCGGCTTCGCCCGCGTGGAACCTATAATAGTTCCCTAGGGAACTATGGAATAAAAGTAACTAGTAAGTAGGGAATAAAAGTAACCCTATCTGTATACCAAACATCATCAAAATCCGTTGTCGTTTCGGCGTGATTGACGGACAAACATCCAAACAAAGAAACTTTCACGTTTATAAGTAGGATCAACAGGCATTTTTCTTTAAAAGTCCTATTGTTTTATTTTCTTTTTAGACATTGTTCTTTGGGTCCCATACTGTGACGTATATGACCCTGCTAAGAGTAGCCCATGACGTCACACTGGCTCGGTTAACAGTACTTTTAAAATTAGAAAATCCCGCTGATGAAATAGGGTGTTATTGGTTCGGACTGGTAAACAATAGCAAAACGTGCACACCTTACCGTCGTAGATTGTCCACCAACGCCTGGTATTGAGCCTCAGGAAACCGCTGATTTAGGTTGGTTGTCCCACAGAATTGTCCAGCATCAACTACGCTTCAAGATTTGCTAGCAGTTCAAATTTTCGTTTATCGTGTCGATAACCGGACCAATGCTTAAAGAGCGCAAAATAACGAATTGAGTAAGAATGAATTTTTGCACCGGCGAATATTTTATGTGCCGCAAGCAGAACCGCGCTTTTTGGTCCGCGCGGCTATTGGTTCGCTGTCGCGATACCATCAAACCCAACTCGGGAAAATTTCAAATTGTGTCGGTTTTAAAATGTGATTTTTTTAGGCGTTTCCGGTACTCGTGCGAGAGTCCGACTCGCACTTTTTCGCCTGCTTTCGGAACAGACATAACTTAATTACTGTTAGAATAACTTTGAATTGGATTAAATCATGCCTAAATGTTTCTACTGTACATTTGATCCAACATTGCTATTAAATAAAATCAATATATTTCGCAACGATTTATTAATAGATATTAAACGTCAACACGTAGTCTCTTTCTTTTTACGCCCATTAAAGAATTTTGCAATTCGACCAATTGTTACCCCGAAGGTGCAGTTCGTGGTCAGCGATTTCTGAAAAGAATATTGAATATAAAAAGATGTCTTGCGGCCTTGTTTTTTCGAATTGTAACAATTTGATTATTTCAACATTACCCGGGCGTGTCTAATCAACACACAAATAATACCTTCTCCTTTCCGTGAAAATACTGACCATCTGAACTGGGTCAGCCGGTAATTCACATAGAGGTAGGTGTAATTATTTTACAAAGCTAAAGTCTGGTAGTGCATCGCGAAATCTTTTTAGAGTGGTAACTTTTAAGTTTTACTAAACGCGTTAAGAGAAAGAATTCTTAACTAGGGAGCGCGTTATTAATTTGTATGGAAATTTGTAGTACTTGGTAGTAAACGCTAGGGGTGTTATACCGGATTCTATTCTATACTAAAATCTTAACGCACTCACGATCGACGATAAACGTAAACGTCAAAAAACAACTTTCACTGAGCGCTGTTCTGTTCCCAGGAGAGGAAAAGTATTATAGTCAACAGTAGATAATGGGTATGTATACAAAATAACATTCATTATATTATAAAGTGTAACATATTTCTGTTCGATTATTGCTTCAGATTTTACATACGAATGATCGTTTTTAATCATACATCATTATCATCATCATCAGCCCTTTCACGTCTCCACTGCAGGGGCTCAGGCCTTCCTTATGGATGGTTAAGGATGACCATAATCTTCCACGCTGACCCGACCCTTGTGAAAGTTGCTTAAAACAACGATCGCGGGTCACGGCGCTTATATACTTTTCCATCTACATTCGATGACTTATTTAAATTATCGCTATGAAGTTTAAAACTATTGTTTATTGAAAACTTACTTGAACGAAAGACGGCAAAGCGGACATAGTGTGAGGTCTTGAATATCTTTCATCTACTAGTAAAACACATGCATAATCATTAGCATGACGTACAGCCCTTCCTGGAAATATATAATGTAAGTTTTTTAAAAGAAAATATAAAGTCCGTGTGCGTGTTTCGGCCCCTGCAGATAGTGATGGTGCATTGTATATACGTAGCTAAAACAGCGTCAATTATACCATAGAATAGATTGACTGCATTAAATATTGAGTGCATTTTTATTCTATCCGATGTACAGAAAAGGGATGTAAGAGAACACCCTCTAGCTTCATAAGCCCCAAAACTGATGTGTTCATTGAGAAAGAAATTTAATATACACAGTCCCCATATAAAGTAATTAAACAAAAGTAATATAGAAACTTGACTATAAATATAAAACAATAGAATAATTGTTTCTCATATCACCTATACACTGATTGACAGCTTTCATGCATAAACTCTCGTAATACATATTTCCGGCGCCAGGACCACTGTATTTGTTTAAATAACTCATCTTTTCTTGTAATTCTGGAGATTTGATATTTGGATATGGCATTCCGAAAACCACAACGCAACGGCACAGATTGTCACTGCAAAGAAAATATGAATAATAAAGTATCAAATACACTTCTTTTCAATTAAATTAAATAATTTAAAAATTTCCATATAATAAAATTTATGTATGGTATGTGTATGAATAAGTATTGTTTAAAGGTAGCAGTTTTGATTATAAAAAGAGTAAAAGCATCTTAGTCTATGAGAACATGGAACTTTCAAAGGATCCTAAGCGTCTGAATAACGTACGCGTGTATTTTTTAATAGTTCAACAATACATGCTATAAAGCCGTTAATAAGTAATTTTATTAAATGTGTAGTGTTCGTAAAAATATATAAAAAAGTTACTTATGTAGGTATATTAAAAGTGGTCTGTGGAATATATTTAACCAATTCTTACCTAAAATTTAAGCCTTCACTCAATTTTCCACCTATTACACTCATCATTAAAGCACCGTTTTGTTCACCGTTACTATTTTTGACCGCAGCTCCGTATTTGCTTAAAACCTAAAGAACATTATAAACAATGGATTTGAAATAGTTATATCTTATTTTAATAAATTCAAATCATTTATTGAGTCTAAGCCAGGGATCAGGACACGCGAGTAATATGAGGCTTTTTTGATTTAAAGTTGCGACTCTCAGGTTTCATTTACAAAAAAACTGTTATTAGACATATTTAGAGACGAAAACCTGAGTCCTGCAATCAATCTATAATCCTATAACTATACTGATTGATATACCGACTATGGTTGAGAGATCTTAAATATATTAACAATTTTGAAAGGAAATGGTTGTTATAAATGAAACAACTTTTGAACGGTTTCATCACGCACAATTTTTTTTTAAATATTGTATAAAAACGTTTATATTTATCAAATTTTTCATAAACGTTTCCAAAAAATATAAAAATGTTTGTATTGCGAATGTGTCCAACAGTATTGTTTTGAAGGTCATACCTTAGTCTTATGTGAACACGGAACCTGTAAAGGGTCCGAAACGTCAATAAAATTTAATAGAAACGCGATGAAACCGTTTAAATCTGTTTCATTTATGGATAGTGAACACGAAAATGAAATCAATGTTATAAATTTTGTAAATTGTAATATTTGGCTCATCCGTCTCATAACGCCCCTCCTACTCATATCAGAACTTGGAGAGTTCAACCTTATGCATACATAAAACGATATTCGTTGTAGAGTGCCGTGACGTCATAGCGACGCCACGACACGCCGCGTTTTCGCGGGAAATGTTAAAAAATAAATTTATTTTTAGATTTTAACTTATTATTTGAATATTTTTTTAGATATAAAGAAAAATATAAAAAAATTGTCTACACCCCTGTTGTTTGGAATGGGACATTCTTTTTACGGCACTTTATAAATTAGGATTATACAATTAAATATGGCACAAACGCAATACAATTGAGATAAGTACAAAGAATCTCGTTATAATGTAACTCCTCGGTCGGAGGGTGGAAGATATATGAAAAAGAAGAGTCAAGTAACACAAAGGGTATGTTCCGATATACACTGCGAGTACTGCGCAGTGGTCTTACTGCTGAAAAAAATCCGTTATGGACTGCCAGTACACTGCTACAGTACCCTAGGGAAATTCATGACGTCATAAATTGCCGCCATATTTGTACTGTGAGCACTGGAGATTTCGAGGTAAGGTGCTCGCAGTGCTTTTGATCACGTGATCAGTCGAAACAGAATCAGAAAATGATAAGTTTCTAAATAAACAAAAAAAAAACTTACGTTTATTATAAGGTGGATAAATAATTTTTTTATACAATTTTCCAATTTTATAATATTTTCTTTTGAAAAGAGGGAATCTTTATATTTTATTCACCTTGCATTAACAAATTTGAAAATGGCGCCAAAAAATAGGATTAACAGTATACTGGACTGCGTTCCGTTTAAAAAAGTCACCAGTATAACTAGCTATAAAGGAACGGGCTTCCAGTATACTAAATTGACGTCATACTGTTCAGTGGTCGCAGTGTATATCGGAACATACTCAAAATTATAGTGAGATAAAAATATGAAGGAAGTTTGAAAAATGTCGCCTGGGGGCAAATGCACTTTTACAACAACAATTATTTAAGTTTATAAGCATTTATACCTAAGCAATGTTGCTATCTCTGTTTAACACAAGTTTGTTCCAAATTAGTGTTACACGGTTATCATATATTGCAGTCGTCTTTTTTGAAAAACTGTCGCACTACTTTTTCATATACTCATCAGCGAATCAATGTCATTTCTCTAATTAATTTGTAAACCTTGAATAATGTCTGTAGAGTTCAAAATTGATTGTGGAAATTGTAATTTTCCGGTACATTTTGACTTCTTTACCTGATCCACATCACCAGCTGACTTGGGTTCTCTGAATACGATTTTCTTTTTACTGATTGCATCGATATGACCTTTCGTTTTCATATGATCATACAGTATTTGTTCACAAGAATAAGAAGTCAGAAAACACACTATACCACCCGGAACTAAATTACAAATATTTCTTAGTATACAGCAGACTTCGTTTAACTGCAAACATAGAAATAAATATCTATTTAGATTTTTCAAAGTAACAACTCTTTAATTATATAAATTTTATTTATATTAATTAATTATAGTAGAGAGAAAAGAAACACGTTTCGGAAGGCACATCAAGCCCCGGCTGCATATGCAGTCGATAATACCCTTTAATTTGCATTGGGCCAGAATGGAGGTTTATAGCCCATTCTCCTTAAGCATTCATAAGGAAGGCCTGGGCCCCTGCAGAGGGGATGTAAAAAGGGCTGATGATGATAATGAAATATAGAGAAAATGCATTATAATTATATAATGCATTCGTGATAGGTCGTGGCCCATTCTCCTTATTCAATTTGATTCGATTCCATCCACAGAGAAGGTCTGAGCCTCAGCAGAGGGGATATTTATAAGCTGGTGATGATGAAACCAACTCAGATAACACGATTGAAGACAAAGTAAACGGAGTTCTACTCACGAATTTAGGGTCAGTGCGATTGTTATATGTGAAGGAGAGATTTTGGAGTGTCGGTCCACTAGTTAGTGCGAGTGCTAATACATTTTGAGGTGATACCACATGTCCGCAGCGTACTATATTTACTCCCACCACGCGTTCCTCACATAACTCTCCTTGTCGCTCTCCACCCGATAGTAACTCAACAAATTCTGATACCGGTTCCATAGTTCCCCCTGCCAATATCACCTACCGAGCAACTGCTCTGTTATTATTAGTCGCCAATTAGAAATAAAACGCATAGCGGCGTAGATGGCAGTACTATCACATGTAGTAAACTAATCATATCAACATTCATTCTTTTCTTACTAAATCAGTCGTAGTCTAGGATGAGGGTTTATTGATGGCGTATTTACTAGAACAGATCTACTAGGTATTTTACAATACTAAGCTGCACTTGTTATAATTTTGTAAATACTTAATCCATCTAGTATTTCTATAAGTAACACAATTTTCGACACTAACATAAACAGCTAGAGATCATAATTGCATGCACGTGTCATGCTATCTATAATTTTTAAATATAAATCTACTAATCTAATTTTACCACTTATTACGTGACACTACTAATACTAGTAGTATTAGTATTAAGTATATTACAATACTAGGCAAAATATTTGATCGACGAAGTATTTCTCTAAATCGTACGATTGTACGATATTTGCATGTACATGTCATTCCCATCTAGTATATTTGTCCATATTATAATATTCGATTTTAACACAACGAAGTATTTATAGTTAGGTAACTGCAATAATTCAAAAATACTATGTAGATTATTTATTTCGATCATATAATTATAAATTACTAGGAATAGGTACACCTAGCAGTCCTAGTACCAAATTTACCTAGTATAACTTCTCCAATTGAAAAACCATACCAATTTTTTTATGGTAACGAGCAAAAAAAGCCTTTCACTGGGAATCATAATTTTCATCCATCTATTCTTCGGTCTTCCTCTCCTTACATTTACCTCCACATTAATGCTCATAACTTTTTTGTTACATGTAAATCAGCTTATCAAATGCTTCATACCAAGATGAATATACTTCTTAATTCCTCTGTCACTGGCATTACTTCCAAACTTTTTCTATAATATTGTATGTACTCACCGAACGGCAGTCCGAGACTAGTTGCTGGAATGATAGTGCAGGGTTCAACAACAGATACTTAAATAGTCCATCTGTGGACGATCGTTGTACCAAAATTCGGCCGTGTTCACTGCGCGAACACAACATCTGTAGGAACTCTACCACTGCATACAAACATGTGCCGGGTGACACTTCTGACTGAGCCTGAATAGGGTTTAATGTGACATTATAATGACTGAGTGACTAGCTAACTAGCGTGATCTAGTTTTCATACTTCCAAGTTCATAAATGTGAAAAGTCCACAAAGAAAGTCATGAAAGAAACACCTGTACCAACATGTGTGTATGTATTTGTTTTGTACCTCAATATTCTTTGGGATTTCCTGGTCTACTTCAGTTTCTGCTTCTGCTTTTTTACCAGACATATTTTTCAAGAATGTCTCTAATGATCTCTTCTTATCTGAGCTCTTGGTCGTTTCCAGCGTCCGCCGCGCGTGTCTCGTAGAGAAGCCATGTAGTTTCCGTGCCAATCTCGACGTTTTACAAAACTCAACAATGTTTTGCAAATTCAAATGATCTATTTCAGCTTTTATGACGAAATCTTCCAAGGTAAGTATGTGAGTTTCTTCAGACTTTTTCCCATCATTGGGTATTTTGTTCAATAAACCTAAACAATGAAGACAAGAGTTATATCGGTAAAATTAACTAACTAAACTTTATAGGAGTGTTGGGTTCTCTATTCCACTAATAATGTTAAATACGAAGGTTTGTATTTCATCACTCGACAAACAATACGGGTTTCATTTCCTTCAATGTTTGCCAAGCCATAAATTAACAGAAAAGCAAATTTTTTTGTTCCTAATTAAAACCAGCAGTTATGTTTAAGTGATTTTATCATAAAATCTAGCCTGGGATAAATACGTATGCCTGAAAGATGTTAGTATGAAAATTCACCGAGCAATTTGTTGGCGCTGTTTAAAGTGCCAGCAAGTTGACGTTGGACTGAAATATGTGCTCGAGATCAGTAAAATAGCGACGCGTATATAACAAGCAGTTATGTTCGAGTGACTGGATCATGAAATCAAGTGTTGCTGGTACTGCTCCATAGATGTTGTCACCTTATTATATAAGCTAGATCTTAGACCTAAGATCCTAAGATAAATATGCGCCTGAAAGAAGTTAGTATCAATACTCACCAAGTAATTTGTTGACCACGAATTGCAGACGATTAAGCGCCAGCAAGTTGGCGCTGGAGAGTCGACTGGAATATGTGCTTGAGTACAGTAAAATGGCGGCGCGCACGGCAGACAGACGCGCTGCAGATAGAGGCGCGCACTGTGCCTGCTGCAACGCTGCACTTATGCCGTGCGCTTCATCCACTATCAGTACATTGTCACGTAACCGTAACGACGATCCACCACCACTCACAACGCCCGCGTGACTCAACAACACTACCTATCAATGAAAAAATAACTGAATACTGACGACTGTTCATGTTCTTACATCGCTAATAGACTAAGAGATCGTGACAAAGCTTAAGCTTGATATTTCAGTATGTGGAAAGACTAAGGGTATACTCCACAGGCTGGATGAAACAGAAACTACTCACGGGCGTCATGTTTGACAAGAAAATGCGTACGACCAAAGGTATAAGACAATAATCAGACCTCCTGTATTATCGGAGTGCTGTACAACAAACACCTTAATAAGTTGCATACCAACAGAATGCGCATGCTTCGATGGTTAGCAAGTGTCACACTCCTTGATAGAATCCGAAACGAGTATGTCAGACAAACTTTCAGAGATACTCTAATAATCGACAAGTCAAAGAAAAACGCCTGAAAAAGAAAAATGTTATATCCACGTTCAAAGACCACACAGTAATATTGGCCTTGAATATTGGGGGCAGCTCACGGCAACCACGTGGCCGTGGAAGACCACTCACCACTTGGCTGACAACGGTCGAGAAAGACCTCAGAGAGGCAAATAACGATGCAGCACATAACTGTGCTGGAAAATGCAGACGAGGAAGACCGACTCCAAGTCAATAGAACCGCAGTCTACAATCAAAAAGAAGAATACATCATTCAGTACTAGTGCGGAGGCTAGGTGCTGAAACACCTGGTGGTGGCGGGGTAATGTAAAGTACGAAAAATCTTAACGCATATAAGGTGCTTTTTAATAGTTTTTATTTAGCGAAAAACTTATTCTTAATATAGACGATCTCATATAACGACTTAGCAGATCGTTGGTGTGAAAATGAGCTTCCAAAGAGTTTCATAATTGAAAATTTATTACTAAATTATTAGTAGTAAGTTTATAAAAAAAATACTCATACTTGCCTGCGGAGGGCACTGAGTAATATCTACTCTTAACACTTCAACATACTGAAACAAAAAGCTTTAGGAAGCCCTTGCACATTTGTCACGAGGTCTCTGTTTGTAACAACAACAACAACAACAAAATAATCCAAAATGACAGTTATGTTAATGTGTAATTTATTGATTGAATCCCTAAATGATATACAGGGTTATTTCTTAAACACTAGCAACATAAAGCCAGAATATGTAATTCTCCCTATTTGATTAGATTTCATCCATAGAAAAGGCCTGAACCCTGGAAATGGGGACATTAATAGGCTGATGATAATATTACACAACATCACAAACATACACCAATCTTATTGGTAATCGGACCTCTGATATGGTGACACCTTCAAACTTGTGTTAGCCACCTTGCTAATAATTAATTAACAAAACTGATGGTATGAATAGAATAGTTGTTACAATGTTGGCTATCTCTCATCCTACAATACTGTAGCAGCATTATTAATAAACAAGGTTAAGCATTGGAGTAAATTTATGTCGAGACGGCACTTAGAATTAGTCAAAATTTATATTATTAAACACAAACTTAACAAAGGTTAACCTAGTATGAGGTTCTATAGGAGTTATATTTACTAAAAGGCAGTAGATTTGCTTAGTCTCTGTATAATATGAATTGAGACTAATACTAAAATTGCAATTTCAGCATAAATTTATATATGCAAGTCACCTCTGCATCATCCAAGGCAGCCTTGCTTGCATAATATGGGCATGCTTTCATTTCTTTTCCTGTTTTTACCAAGTCTTCCATGTCCATTATATCACACAACATTAGTTCTTTCAGGTTATTGATGTTTGTCTGATTATAAAAGGGGCAAGCTTTAGATGTTTTTGTCTTAGTCTTCTTAATAACTTTCCCGTCTTCAGACTTGGATGTTGATTTTGACCTAGAATTTTGCATATCGAGACACCTGTAAAAGAATGTGAAATATTTTAAGTATTTGGCCTTAGAGATTTATCTGTTTTTTTAATCTTACTAAAGAAGTGTAGTTCCAGAAATGACAAATTAATTAGAAAACAAAACCTTTCATTAATGAGATTAATGTTCTTCAACTTTGAAACATCAGTGTTAATACAGTAATGCTGTCTTGATGCTAAAGTTATCACTTTGGTGTTATTCTTAAAAACTGTCCTTTTGATTTCACCCGTCAACTGTGATAGCTGGCTATGAGTTCTACTACTTATATACACCTGAAAAAAATGAAATATGTTTCATAAAAAACAAGATTTTCAACAATTATCTTTTAAATAAGTAACTAATACCTTAAGGCTATGGTCTTCCTCTGATATTGCTTCATCTTCTGATTCATTTTCTTCTTTTCCATCAAAGTCCTCTAAAATAAGATCTTCATCTTCACAAGACATATTGTCATCAATATTTTCTTTATTAAGATCTGCCTCATTTTTGTTTTTATTCACATTTTCACAAAAATACATGTCTTTGGGTTTTGTGTCTAAATTGTGTTTACGTTTTTCAACTTGTGCTTTCATCTCACAGAATTTTTCTTCATATTTTTTTATTTTATCTAATTTATATCGAAGGGTAGCAAGAGTTTGGTTTTTCTGCATTTTTTCATATTCTACCAGAAGCCACTCTTCGTTATCTGAAATTTGTTAGTTATCACAAATTATCAGTCTTGTTTAAGCATAGTTGCCAAACAGAAAGAATTTTGTGATCAAACATATTGCTATTACGCTTACACAGATACATTTAGTAAATTTTGTCATAGTAACCGAAAATATTTATGATATCCACATTTATTTATGATTATGATAGCCACAATGGTCAACATACATAGTTTTTTTTTCATCATAACACATGGCACTAAGGTCACTTTATAATATTGAATATAGTTACGATTATTTAAGTATAATCACTTACCTGAAACTGACACTAATAATTCTTGTTGGATTTTCTCAATTTCCCTTTCCAGGCTAGATATAACTTCACGTTTGTAGTCTTTTAACCATTGCAAAGCAGAACAGCATATACTCAAAGATTTACCCTTTGCAAAAAAAGTTTTAAGACGAAAATAAAACTTTCAAAAGCCAAACAAAAATCACTTTCAATAGTTTATAGATGTACTTACAGTTCCAGTAGGGCTTTCGAAAACACCATGTTTTTTATTTTCCAGAGTAAAGTAGAGTTCTTTCATAAATTTTTCTTGAATTTCGTATGGTTGAATGGGAAAATAAAATGTGGGGTTTTTAGTCTCATTTTCCATTGCAACCAATGTTTGTTGTTGCTTCAGGTCGAATGTATGATTAAAATTGCGAATACTGTCTTCGCCTTTACACCAAACTAACACCCCCTTGCGAAATAAAACTCTCCTACAAAATTGTTCCTGAGGCTCTAATAAATGTATTTCTATTTATTTTACAATTTTATAACATATTAGTATACTTATAATTCGTGTAACTGACTGTTCGTGGTACTGACTGATTCGCGCCAATTCTCGCCTAGTAGGATTGGGCAAAAACTATTGATATATCAAAATTATCGATATTTTTCTGAAAAAATCGATATTAATCAGTGATATTTTTTCCAGAGTTTTATCGACTTTCGTTATTTATGTTCAAATATCAAATTCGTATCTTAATCGATATATTTTTTAAAGTTCTGCTGTCCTCTCATACGTCACATAATGTATTTCTTAAATTTAAAAAGAGTAGGTACGCAGAAGGAAGTATAAGTTTATAAATAACAGTCTATGACCTGCTTGCCTTTTGATTTGTTTTTTTTATGACAATGACACTTACTGATTTGTTTGAATAACGTAATTTTTGTTGTGCTGATGATGTTATTTTCTTGGCTTTATGTTAAATAACAAATAGCCTATTTTAAATAACAAAACAGCCAGGTGTTTATTTGCTTTAAAATTTCGAATAGTTAGACAATTTATATAGATAGTCGCTTATTACGCATAAAATATCGATTCAATATATATCGATATTTTTTCCCATTTGCCTATCCCTAGCGCTAAGTACACACAGACGAGCAAAGAGTAAACTAAATGCACAGAACAAGAAAGAGGTACTTTTAGGCCCCTCGCCCACGGCGACTTTTTGTAGCGATGCAGTCGCGATGCTCTCGCGCGTAGCATCGATACAGACGCGAAGCAGTCGCTAGCTGTGTGCCCGCGCCCACGGGACCAGATTCAGTCGCAATGCAAACGCGGTTCGGTCGCGATGCAAACGCGATTCGGTCGCGATGCAGATACGACACAAAAATCTTTAGAAAAATCATATAACAACAACTGATGACCAGATGGTCATCAGTTGTTGTTATTTGATTTTTGTTTTCTGATTTACTCATTCTAGAACATCTCATCATACTCAACACTCATCTGCGTTTTTAATGATAAAGTACGGTATATGCGAAGTCCGACTCAAGTACATTGTAACACATTTTGTGTGTGCGGAGGTTCCAAAACTAAAGTTAAATAAATAACTTACCACAATCATTCTTTTCTTTATTGGTTTTTTCTCCAAATTCTGCATTGAATAATTCATTTATCTCTTCCCATGCCTTTCTTTTTGCAATCTTATTCGAATACTCAGGAAGACGTGAGTCCCGATCGCGATGCAGTAGTGCGTTAGTAGCGCGACGCGGTCTCGCGCATTTATATCGATACAATCGCGATGCAGTAGTGCGTTAGTAACGCGTTGCAAATGCGACTAACACGCGTTAGAAAAGATGCATATCGCTATCGCTACAAAAAGTCGCCGTGGGCGAGGGGCCTTAACGATTCTAAGATTAGATGAAATTAAAGCATAAAAACAAGATATAGGTAAGAGTTGAAAATTGCTATTTGTCTTCATAATAATGCATTTGAATTTGCATAAACGACTAAATAAGATAACGAGCCCAAACTTGTTTCTTATTTATTGAGGTTATCACAAGTCTTTATCAAGAGTTAAAAAAGAAACTTTTTGACAGGTCAGGTGATCAGAAGGCTGGTTTGTACCTCGCCCAAAGAATTAGTTTAGCTATTCAAAGAGGTAACACTCGCAGCCTTACCTGTACCTTACCTGTAGGCAATGATCTGGGAGACATTTTTAATTTAGTTTAGTTATTATTTTAAGTTTAGATAAGTAGTTTTAATTTAATATGTATTTTAAAAGTAACTTTTTGTTAACTTAAAATAATGATTATTGTAAGTTAATGTCACAAGTTGATTGTTAAACTGGTTACAAAAACAACTGTTGCACAATAAGAACTTTGTTACTTTGAAGAAATGAATAAAAAGGAATCTCGTGTGTTATTTAAGCATTGGCATAAAAATATTTCTGTCCAAACCGAGGCTTGGCTTGATAAACATTCAGACTTTGCACCAAGAAGATCGACCGTAGAAAAGTGGTTCGCTCTATTTAAACGGGGCAAAATGAGCACCGAGGACGATACACATAGTGGACGCCCCAAAGAGGCTGCTACCAACGAAAACATCAAAAAAGTCCACAAAATAATTTTTGATAACCGTAAAGTGAAGTTGATTGAGATAGTTGAGATCCTAAACATAGCAAAGGAACGTGTTGGTGAACTGTATGGTAGCAATGAAACAACCATCGTGTGAGTTAGCTAGTTTATTTGTGGTTTTATGAACTTGTACAATACCTACCATGGAATATTATATGAAGATTGCTTCATTTTATACATATCAGTTGGTCACATCGTGAATGAATATTTAGACATGCGAAGGCTGTTCAAAATGGGTTCCACGCTAGCTCATAATCAACCAAAAATTTTGCGTCGATGTGTGACGATGGCTAACTCATGATTCCATCATTTCACACCGTAGTCCAATCATTAGTCAGTCGAGTGGACTGCACGTAATGAACGAAAAAACAACAAAAGCGTGGAAAGACGCAAAAGTCCGCTGGCAAGTTTATAGTATATTCATTGATTATTTTAAAAAGGGAAAAACCATAAACAAAGACTATTAAGTAGCGTTATTGGAGCATTTAAAAAAGGAAATCGGGAAAAAGCGGCCTCATTTGAAGCAAAAGGAAGTGCTGTTTCGTGACGACAATGCACCTACTGGAAAAGCCTATTTTGAGGCTAAAAACAAATTTTATTATAAAATGGCATCGAATAATTGTATGGCCGCTATAATCGTATCGCCCTGGAAAGGAACTATTGAGCAATAAGATCAACATTTTTTTTTCTGTGCTAGGCTACTAATTTTTTAGCCCACTCAATATATACATTTATATATATATAATTTGGACTACTGATTTACATGTAATCATTCGACTTCTGAGCTTGTAATTTTTACATTCGATATTGGATTTAGAAATATTGGTATATTTAAGATATCAACATATAGATATCACTATTTCTTTGATGTCGGTATGCAATGATTTTTTGGGGATCAATATATCGACATGTACTGACAATATGTTTTTGATATATCGTTATCATCCCCAACTTACATATCCGGCATCGGTATATCCTTCTTGGTCTGTGACTATCTTCATACATGTGTAGGTACTTATGTAAGGTTCAGTAATGAGGAAGTACTGTTGTTTGTAGCCCAAGGTCAAACTAATAGGACTTAAGCCAGCTCCCGTACTGGTTCAACGCGAAAAAACGGACGCCCTTGCGGGGGGGCGGTCGCTCCGGTCGAAGGTTCGTTGCCCCTTCATGGCACGCAACCAACTGTCCAAGGCGGTGTTTAGTCAGTAGGAGTCTGACATAACCTCACAGCCGGCTGTGGGGTATCCAATGAAGGATTCACCGCCTCTTTCCCCCGTTGGGAGGGTGGTTCCGAACCCTTAAGGTTTAGAGCCGAAAAAAAAAGTAAGAAAAAAAAAAGCACCTCACTAGATGGCGACTCTACCAAAAGTTGATTTGCAGGAAGCGAATGAACCAAAGATAGTCATTTTATTAAAAAAACTGAAATTTGCAAAGTTCGAAACTTAGATATCAATACAAATACGAAAATATACAAATAGAATATGAGTTGTTTATTGAGTTTTAAAAATTAATTTACTTTTATACTTGAAAGAAAACCGGAAGTTCGTCATGGAGAAATCTAGAAAGTACCGTAGCGACATCTAGTTTAATTTGGGTCCTAATTTTTTCTTTAAAATACATATTTATTGTGTTCTGTGCATCTGTCAGTATCATGGTACCGTACTATAAAAGTTACTTTCATAGAGTATATTATATAGTGGGTATGTTCCGATATACATTGCGAGCACTGCGCAGTGGTCTTACTGCTGAAAAATCCGTTCCATTATGGACTGCCAGTACACTGCTACAGTACCCTAGGGAAATTTATGACGTCATAAATTGCCACCATATTTGTACTGTGAGCACTGGAGATTTCGAGGTAAGGTGCTCGCAATGCTTTTGATCACGTGATCAGTCGAAACAGAATCAGAAAATGATAAGTTTCTAAATAAACAAAAAAAAAATACTTACGTTTATTATAAGATGGATTTAATTGATAAATAATTTTTTTATACAATTTTATAATATTTTCTTTTGAAAAGAGGGAATCTTTATATTTATATTCACCTTGCATTAACAAATTTGAAAACGGCGCCAAAAAATAAGATTAACAGTATACTGGACTGCGTTCCGTTTTAAAAAGTCACCAGTATAACTAGCTATAAAGGAACGGGCTTCCAGTATACTAAATTGACGTCATATTGTTCAGTGGTCGCAGTGTATATCGGAACATACCCAGTAGTTTTACTGAGTTTTACTCAAAGGTTTTACTCACAGACTTAGTAGGAGTAGGTTTTACTTTATGGTCATGGTTTCAGAGGTGACGTTTCATGTTTAAGTGTCATTGAAAAATTTAATATATTTTGTTAAATTGTTACCCATTCCTTTGTCGTTTTCATTCAATTGATAAATCAAATAGTTCAGTAAATAGAATTAATCTACTGATTACTTCCGTAAGGCTTAACTATTGATTTGGAATTATAAATTGATTAATATACCTATGGCTCATAAGTAAGTTTCTTCATACTCCACTTGGACACTTCTTCATCATGTATTAACACCGTTAAATCCTAAAATTTAGTACTCCATATCCTTTTGATTGCTTTACGACCTGCAAGTTTTGTACATTATTCAGTTTTATATACTTTAAAGAATGGCATTTTTTTTACTAAGTTGGGTTATCTGAATTAGACCTCTTCATTCACACAATCAATCTCTGTTTATAGTATTAAAATTCTACCTGGTGCAACAGTTTGCGAGGACTGTACTTTAGAAGGTGATATCACAATAGGTGGAGGCACTGTTATTCATCCTCGTGTAACTATTGTAGCTGAGGGAGGCCCCATTATTATTGCTGAATACTGCATTATCGAAGAATATTCTACTATTATACATAAGTAAGTAACAGGAAATATTACGGTAAGCTGAATCTAGATGGTAGAAGTTTTGTTAGAAGGAAGGAAGTCATTCATTTCCATAAAACTTATAGAAATCAATGACTCCTTTCCTTTTTACATCCAAATTTGGAAATATATTATGAAATATCATATTTATTATGAACTCAAAAAATATTAAATTCCTACTATGCTTGGTTTTGATTTTTTCTCTTTGCTTTATTTTATTTTTCTTCTTTGCTATTTGAGTAATATAATTTAATTGTTATTGAAATGCATATTTCTTTAAGAATAAAGGAGATACAAGATTTATGTTATGTACTGTGTAACTTGTATAATTTTTCTTTATAATTAATGTTTTATATTGGATTATCATGTTTTAGAAAATGTGACAATCAAGAGACCCCTCCAAAGCCATTGTTTATTGGAGCACATAACGTATTTGAAGTGGGTTCTCGACTGGAGTCTCCATGTGGTCACATAGGTGAAAGCAATGTCTTTGAATGTCGATCTTTTGTTGGTGTTGATGTGAAAATTGGTAGTGGTTGTGTTATAGGTGATTAAATCTTTTTCTTATTTTTTTTATCATGTTTATGACAGTTTGTTGATGATTAAAATTAAATATAATGTTACAGGTGCAGCTTGTCATTTGAGTGCACCCCAAAGCTTGGTTGATAATACTGTTGTTTGGGGTTCAGAACATCATGTAAGAGAAGCATTAGAAAAGCAACCTTCTCAACTTCTTCAACTAGACTTTTTAAGTAAAGTGATGCCTAATTACCATAGGTTAAGAAAACCTAATGTTCATAAAAGGCCACCTGCATCCAGACAGTCACAGGAATCATCTACAAAATCTTAGATCTCATTTTTCAATTTTAATATTTCCATTTCAGTATAATTCTTTAAAACTATAAATTATTAATGTAAGAGTATGATACATAGATAAATATATTTAATAAATATGAAATAACTTATTATGTAATAAAGTATATTAACAAACCACCAGTATTTTAATGGACCATATCTATTAGGATTAATAGTACTATAGCTAAATAAAATATGATGCATTAAGACTCTTTCCTTAAGGCTGGTTTATACGTATTAACTTGATAAGAATAGAAAGTAAATTGTCAACTTTAAAGATACTTTTACCCCAACCAACCTTATTATCTAAAAATAAGCATAAAACTAACTTCAATAAGTGATTTCATCTAAATAAAAATATATAGCAGTTGGTTAGGGATTTATTAAAAATTAATCACAGAATACTAAAATCACGCGAAGACCGGTCACCCAGGCATTTCTTAGGAGATTGAGCTTCCGGTTTGATAAATCCATCTTTATCTTTCTTCACCAATAATTTATATTTTACAAAAATCGATATCAGTGACCTAATTGTCTAATTTTATAATCTATCGAAATCTCTTTCCAAGTGGAATTATCTACATTTTAAAGTAGCGATCGCTTTCGGAACGAATGATGACTTAAATAATCAAAAACTTAATAAAAAAGTTTATGGTTTGCCTTGACTGACAGTAAGTATATCTTCCAATCGGTCTCAAAAAAAAAAAGTAGCGATGGTAATCGCTTTCATATGTGAAAAAGTAGTAGCGTGAAGTTGGTAAATATCTTTTAAATTCCAAATTGTAAGAAGTAATTATAATTCTTATTGAAATAGCGTTGTGAATGCGAAATTGATCAAATATAATTATAAAAATATAGTCAAGATTCATTATTTTTCATAGAGATAAGTTATAATTTTTTGAGGAACGGTAATGACGGGTGGTCGGGTGTATTGTGATCACACCTAAAGTTCGGTTTTCGCGGAATCGCGCCACTAAGGTTGGCCAAAAGAGTAAAGTTTAATTGGCAACCTAAAGTAGGAATTATAGATTAAGGGGGCAGTTAAACCATAGAAAAGCTTGAATAGTCGAATCGAACGGCCAATCAATGCGTGTACCGATTCTGATACGCTTCTGTTACGTTAAGCCACAACACAATATATCACCAAAATGTGTTTCCGCCCTAAAGCTGTTCAGGATATTTATAAGTTGGTAATTCTAATAAAAAAAAAATAATGAAAACAAGATGTCGTTTTTGACGAACACCCATCGATTTCTTTAATTTTGAGAAACTTGTTTCTTTTGTTACATCTGCTGTTATTATTCTGTTTAAAATAATTTTGAGTGTATGTTTTGGGTTTTAGAAGTAAAAGTCGTAAAAATTCTCTTTGCCATTATTTTGAAGAACACAACTGGCACATTGGTTTCTATTGTTATCAGTTTTACTTTCTACATACAACAGTTTTTATAACGTGAATTTAAAAGTATTAACATTATTAAAATCAAATAGATTTTCTAGACATAATTTATAGGTGGGCATGTTTTTTAGTTTATTTGGACGCCATGTTGGCAATGTTGTTATTTACCCGTTGATAATGTACAGGGTTGCATTGTAGTGATATGTGTATATTAGTTTGTGCCTCCTCCACCTCAGTGTGAGCATGTTGGAAGATGTGCCTGTCCATGGAAGTCGCTGTGAACAAAAAGTCACAAAAGCCCCCATGCATCAAAGAAATTTTAGTTTGGACTTCAGGTAAGATTTATTACATATTTTTAGTATAGATTTAGATTTGGAAATCAAATGTGTTATTGATATAATAGAAATTGTATTATTATAAGAAAACATGATAAGGGCATTTCTGAATTCAAAGGCATGTCATCTTTTGCCAAGAATATCAATTACCTCTATGCATAACAAAACTAACAGTACATAAGTGTAAGTAATGGAGAAATGTTCCTTTGTTAGTTAATTTTCCGTAAACACCTCTAACAAGTTTCTGATTGATGTACCAATGCTCGCAGTTGGCAATGATGATTTCTGAAGGCCCCTATGGTTCCATTTATGTGATGACACACTGTGGCATTGTTTATACAAAATTGTCTTTAAGAGATAAGTATTAGGATGATTGATATGAAAAAGCTAGAAAACTACATCCAACATTTTTTAAGATCTTGTTTTGCTTGTTCTATTTATGGTTGATATAAATGTCTACTTTGATAAAGAGCTGGTAAGTTTCTTTTGCTTGTTCTTCTTGTCAGTCATAAGACAGCCTGAATGAGTGGCAGGGGAAAAAATAAGACAATCAAAAGTGCTTGGAAGAAGTGTATTTGAATATTTTATTTTTATTTGCCATGTAGAGCAGTCACAGGCTAGCCTTATATCCAGACTAAATAATAAACTTAACAAAATTGCCTGTAAATTCTAAAAAGTGGGAAAATCTTTAGGCAACATATAAAACTTTCCTTTATTAAACATATCATTTTAGATTCCCAACATTTTTTGTGAAAACAAAGTTTAGATAACTTTTTGTTTAAAAATTTCTCATTTTGATTTAAAAATTTCTCACTTATAATATATGTGATTAAATATTTATAATAGATACCTATGAATAATATAAATTATTTGTTGATTCATTCCTTAATGCTAATCATCCACACTTATCTGAGGTTAAAACTTAGTAATTATTGCCTAATATTATCATTAATTAAACTAACAATTAAGTTAATAGAGTTACTTTCAAGCCCCAAGGCAGAACAACAAGCGACACTGCGACATTGTCGCAGACAGCCGAGTAGGTCTGCAGACAGTTTGGCAGTCTTACATAAATAAAAAAATTACACTAGCAGAAACAGAATTTTATTTTCAGGTTTTTATAATCTGTCGCAGACAGATCAAACCCTTCTGCTATGGGGCTTTCAAGGTTAAGGTATAGGATTGTGCATGGTGAGAGAGCATTAAGCACCATGTTCGTCAAGTATACAATAAAATATATGATTTTAAATAATTATTAAAAATTGTGTTTATAATTTTTTAAAATATTGATAACAATAATAAGGAAACTTTATTTTTGAGACTTAATGGGACTAAGCCAAGTCCATGATGTTTAGGTACTGTTGCAAGCGCCATGAACATGGCATAAGTAAATATTAGGGTAGTAAATATTTAGAAAAACCGATTGTACATACCTATAAATGAATGATGACAGGCATAAAACCATTTTGAATGATATAATATGTTTGTTATAATAATGTCCTCATATCCAGTAAAAAAAAAAAGCTTTAAAAGGTGAAAATTTCAATTAATATTTTATTGTATTTTAAAATAATAATATAATTTTACTTTGGTAACATAATGAAAATGACCAATAAGCTAGTAACATCAATAAATAATCCCAAAGTTTAAGATGTGTATTGAATATTTAGATGAACATGTTTAAATGGTCATTACTTTTATATATTATCATTTCATGTTATTTTTATCTCTATCATTATGTTTTATCTCTATCATTATGTTTTATTATCACTTTGTGTATGTTGCAGCTATAAACTACTTAGAATAGCCATTTTATTGGATGGCCAGCCCTTTGAGTGGCCAATCAAATGGCTTCATTCAATGGCATGGCTAAACGTCAATTGGCTGAATAGTTGTAAAACATTGTACAGCGTGGCTGCAGCTAGACAAAGACTTTTCAAGTGGTTATATAATTATTATTTACTAACTAAAACAGTATTATGCAAATAGAATATCTAAATATCAGTGATAACTGACCTATATGGGATCAGATTTTTTTTTTAACTTTTTTAATTAATCAATAATGTTTTTTGTAAATAAGCCTTATTACTAAATCCAAAAGTATGTTTAAAATGCAACTGTTTTAAGGCGTGGAAGATGTGACATCGTTTGTGGTATAAACATAAGGGATTTTCAGTAAAAAAATAATTATCCTATATGCTGTTTTCATATTCAAACACACAAAACGCAAAAGTGACCCTTGGAAACTGCTAAACATTTATCCATTAATTTTTTATTATATATGTTATATTGGCCGATATCTAGGGGACTCTATAAATATATGGTACATAGTAGCAATCCTGTAATTAACAACCATTATAATGTTAATTGCAACATATACACATATCACCATTGAAGTGATAGCTTATAAAGCCAGACCATAAATGAGAATGGCATTAGTATACCAAGCTGAATTGTGATACAAATGCGGAATAATCAATAGTGTAATGAGAACATTATGGGTTTACTGACCAATTCGTATCATATGGAAATGGTAATGAGGATCAGAAATCATTGTAGTGTTTGAATGTAGCACAAGAGTTGGTCGATCGCTGGGCGGTTAGGTGAACGGACGGGGCGAAAGTAAAAGTGGTCGACGACGGACAGAACGTGTTGGCGACGCGACGGATCTAACGCTTAACAATTTCCTGAGGAGCTATCTCGTCATAATTAAGTTGCACATATTAACGTGAGCTATTTCTCATAATTAACTACGTGCAGTCATCATTACCCCATCCTGGAATGTTACTCTCTCACGGCGGCGCAATAGCAAATTGGAAAGCTGTCAGAGAAATGTTTTTACAAAGTAGACAATGGGAAATGTAATTTTAATAATTATCGTACGAAAATGTTATGAGTTATCAATGGCTATGTTTCTCATCCTACGTTGATAGAAGAATCTAGAGTCTCAATCGTTTGGTCAGCAGGTTTACCGTGCAACTTCTCCGATATGAACTTCAGGTTGATTCTGACATTCTAATTACTTTTTTATATTTGTTGTAATGCGTAACTTGATTAAAAGAACAGTTCCAACGTTAAAAGTGGACTGAAGAGAATGCTCTCGTTGATAGTATGACCATTCAAAGTGGTTGCACTATACACGATAAAGACTACAATCACTACAACAATCTCTCGTGTGTTGATTGTGCTATTGGGTGGTTGCTTTTCTTTTTATGCTAGGACTAAGAACTAAAATTAAAAGTTCAGCGTACGGAAGGCTCTATACCTTCGTCTATGGTCTTTGGTAAATCACATACTAACACACAATACAAAACCATATTTCATATTGAAGATCCGCGAAATTTTATATCCGCAATCAGTAATTCTACATCCTTGTTTCCTAAAACAATATTATAAAATTGATGTTATTCTTTTTAATCTTCGTCTAACGAAATTCAATGAATAATATATTTGTTAAAACGTAATTTTAGATTTCAATTGTGTTATTTTATGAAATCAGAAAAGGAACAGGACTTTCAATGCTGATTCACGTGAATTCATTTTTCAAGCATATAAAGCTTTCTTATGCGGTCATTAACCATCGCTGCCTTTCTTCAACTGAAACTCGCCTTATTTTAAATTTCGCTGTTTATTTTTTCAGAAGGTTTCTTACCTACAACACGTAGTCACGTCAGTCGTTAAGTACAAATGAATCACCTTAGAAAGTGTTGACCTTTAATCTAGATTTTGAGATTTTCAAAGGGATTATGGTAATTGCGTCTACTTTTTTTTTTGTATAGTTTAGTTGAGTAATTGATCAATTGTAAAACAATCGTTTGTTGTAAATTGATAGTGACCTTGTACAGTGGCGTTGCACGGTGGTCTGAGTGCGACCAAGGCAACGCGTTTAGGATTGGTGTGCTATATTAGTTAGAACTTTTCGAGTCACCAGACGCAAACAAGGTTGTTATTACCGAAAGACCGACTACAAAATAATCAAAAATACTCAGTGGCTACAAAAGCGGTTAACAAATCCAATATATTTCTTTTAAAGATTGAATTTTTAAAGTTTACACAAAATTTTCGTAATGCTTTGTTTTTTGTAGTCTACTTTATACCGTCATGAATTATGTTAAAAATATGAAAACAATACAAGTACCTGATTGACACCTGTTTTAACGATATCTTTTTTTACGGAGTTCAACATAAATGCACGGAAATATGATATTGGTAATTTAATACGATTGCCACTTTTAGCTACTTTTTCAGAATTGGATCTTTCATATGATGAGTCATTTGTGGTGTATGCAATACCAATAGTATGGGGGAATTAAATTTGGTACTTTATCAATTAGTCCAATGATATTGACCCTATTATAAAGGGAATTAACGAAAGAATTTGTGGGACTCTCCAGTAACTGGTCACAATTGTAACGGATAATTAGATTTAACCACCATAATCAGGGTAAAGAATCTGTGTATTGGACTTATAGTAACCATATATCGTTTGGATTATTATATTATACAATACAATTAAATAATGCTGTTATCATTCCAGAATACATTGTTTGTATTATGTCATTATGTATTTGATTAGTGATAGGAATGTTTACATTTATGTTTGTCTGATCATGGTATATGATGATGATGGCTATATTTTCAATATACCTTTGTGGAATCGGTCATGCGACCGTATCATTCCGAGAAAACAAAATCATTTCGCTCTGTCCTCAACTTCTTTAACACCGATTCGGTCATAGTTTTTTATTGTCAGCAAAAAACCTAAGTCATCCGTTACCGTCAACGAAAATAGTTTTCAATAAAAACAGAATAGTTAGTAGGGGAGGGAACCTGTCTCATTTGCGTTTTCATATCATCTTTGTTCTGACGGTGTGGCTTACGGAAAAATTAGCAAAGATTTAGTTTAAATTATTCATTTATAGTTACGATTATAATTAGTACTACCTAGTTGATTTGTTGGTCTATAATTAGTTCGTTTCAGAATACGACGAAACGAAGGAGATTCCACGCTTCGCTCGCGTCCTCGTATAATGTTTGATAAGGCTGTTGAGTGCTCGTGCACCCTAAGTCCACGCCCCCACTCCGTGTCCAAATGGCCTGCTATGCCGCTCACTGCGTAGATCTGATGATTTCATCAATTATTTGGGTACCTATTTCTGACTTCACTCGGCGATTATATAAAATGATTTTAGCATTTGTCGACGTTTGATTTGACAATATGTGGGTGTTGATAACGCTATTATTGCCAACATTTGTTTATAACATGCGGTCTAAAATTTCGATTCAAGCTGTTAGGATTTCTGTTTTGGTGAGTGCTATTCTGTCTTATAAGGTCATAAATTAATTTTCACATTTGGAATGAGCTGGTATTTATACATATACATACGTTGCAAATATTGTCCTTGGTTAGCTTAGCATTACTTTGGATCTTATATGAGTTCAGCTACTGATACTAATTACTTTAGTAAACACTTACACTTTTCCCTTTTTTATATGCCACTTCTATTAGAGGTTGGACTATCGATAATAAAGATAGCCATGATGGCTATCTTTATTTTTGAGCCTGCTGCTCGGAACAGGGATGTAATGCTCCATCCAAACCAGTAACTTTAATTCTTAAGCCAGGAATGTTGCCTTCTTCCAGCACTGCATTTCTTATAATTTTCCCCTGAATTATAGATACACAACACACACGCGTAAATTATAAGATGCGAAAGTGTAACTCTGTATGTCGCGCTTTCACGGTTAACCAAAGTTTTTTCGATAGTATTAATAATTATGATGGTTAGGGTTGGTCATAAGCTTTTTGTAAAATATAAATAAAATTCTTAACATAGCTGGTTATGATAGGAATTGATGAGACAGAGGAAATCATGTCATAAACATCTACTTATTTGTTTTTTTTTGGGCTTACTCATTTGGATAACATAAAACGCACATCATGCTATTAAAAATACTATTTTAAGAGGCAGTAACATAGACGTAGCAGTTATGTGAAGCATGGAAAAGAAAACTTATAATGTGTATAGCAAATTTCACCTCTCATCTGTTGTGTCCCATTGCTTTCTAATGATTGGTGATGTATACCGCTGTTATCAGAATTATTAGAGTGCGTTCAGTCTCAATAATGATACGGACTTGTAAAATAACGATATGTTCTTCAGTTAATTTACACAAAACCTTATTCATTTACGTTTTTATTACATTTAAATAGATATGTGGATGTGAGAATGACGGGATGACTTTCATACTTACGTCATCTTTTATATTTTGTCATTCGAATTTACATTTTTTAACAAATTCAAGGCGAAAGACGCAAATCACGTAAAAAAAAACATAAATTAGATGTCTTAGAAACATGTTAGTTATTGTTTGTTTTTTTAACAAGGTCTGTAGTAATGGTTTGGTTTAATTATAACGTTAAGCAAAACTTAATGCGCATATGCTTCTACTAGCAATATCATGGGACACATAACGGTATTCTATTATGATAGCTGGGACCTCGTTGTGAAGAGACATAATACACGAAGAGCTCGTGACAATAATGCGGGAGAGCTTTCCAAAGCTTAATATTTAAGTATGTTATATTATTAAGTACTTCACACTCAGGACTTGGTGTGGAGGTGGAGGTGCGCTGAAGGATTTCGTGGCGTCGACGTGAAACAAACCTTTGCGAAACAAAGCGATTGCTGAATTATGTTTGTTCCATTGAATGAAAGTTTGAGTAAACTCTTTTTCGAAACTCATTTTCACAGCAACTTCTGAGATAATGGTGAGTCGGCGCGTTTCACGATTGTGCAATATGAGCAATTTATTTTGCCTTTTCTATACTAATAATATGTTTTACGCTAATTTTAAACTATTAAAAATCACCTTTAATATGTGTTAAGATTTTTCATACTTTACATTGCCCCGTTGCCTCCAAGTCTTCTAGCATCTGACCTCCTCACTGGGTACTGAGTGATGCCTTAGTATTTTGAAATATCAAGCTTTGGAAAGTTCTTGTACTTTTGTTCACGAACTCTTAGACTATAACCATAATGTCTTCCCACGGATTTGTATCGAGGCCATGTTCGCGCCCACTAAGCCAAATAAAGGTCGCTACATAGTTATAGATACCGGTAGTGACTGTGGCATAATGAGCAAGTTATATCTACCAGTGACTCATCGCACTGTATCAATCAAAATAATAAAGTTTGTTTTAAATACATTATATTTATTTACAATCCGATAAAGTCCAGTTCAAAGAGTGAACAGATAACAATATCGACATTGTTCATTTCGTAAGAATGAGGTTTTTTTTGTGTAGTCTGATTTAATTTCCACATGTAATATTAAAACTAGTTTTGCAAACATACACTCGTAATGCAAATCCGATTTGTGCAATGTGCTAGCGTTCATGGTTACCACTCCAAAGAGTACGTACGAATTGAGAATTCTACTTGCCCACCACCGTGCAATTGCACTGGTGGATAAACTGAATGGTGTGAAATATTGTTTTTGCTTTGTATCATTAATTAATTTTTCTTTTTATTCTTGATTCTAGCAAAATGTGCCGAGCCATGTTTGTAATTGATTTGGTATCCATAACATGATCCATAGATAGTTCTGCTCAGCTTGACATTAGGTCTAAGAGACTAGTGTTAAGAACTACAGGCACGATTTGACACCAATAATATATATACAATCTGAGAGTAGTTGTATTTAATACTTGCCTACTTTTATTAATTCAACTTTATCTACCTATCAGCGTTATAAAAAAAAACCAAGTGTTTTTTGCATAGTTATGTCTAGTAGTTGATACATTCATAATCTATTTGTCGTTGTTCCTAAAGGATTATTGAATGGCTTTACTTTTATTTCCACGAGACAATTCACATTAAAGCTGGGTCGTGTTAATGGCTCGTACATTTTATTATGATCTATTGTTATCGTCTTGATCAGACATCTCGTTCGTTTCTTATATTGTTCCTTTTGCGAGTTGTAATGATGTAGTGTCGTAGAACCTACATTTTTTGTTACTAAACCATAGAAAACCAAAGAGCTTTAAGTTCTAAGTCAAGGTTGTACAATAGCATTGTGGTCATATTAATTTACGTACATTTTGATGTCCATTAGTAATTTTAGGTGCGCATTGAGTTCTAATATTCTTCAAAGTCAAAATAATCTTTATTCAAATAGACTTATTAAAAGTACTTTTGAATCGTCTTACATTTTCTCCTTAACACACGTTCAAGACGTTTTGTCTGATAAGAAGAACGAGGAAGAAACACCAGCTCTAATGGGAGTAACGACATACACAAAAACCATGTCATTACCATAAATACATTATAAGCAGGGAAAAAAAAATATGATCTTAACAATTATTCGGTATTACATTTTATTCTTTAATAATAAATGTCACACCCAATTTTTTTTTTATTTCTGGAGAAGTTTTTTTATAGTTTTTGTTTTGATATTGTCTCATCGCCACTGGCCTATCTATAAAAGAAACTATATAAATACAGACACATTTGCGCTTACGAATTGTGTTCTATTCTATTTCTATTCCTTCAATTCTTTAGTAATAAGGTACTTTATTAAGGTACTGAGGGACGAGGTTCTATCAGATTATATGTTAAGTGTAATTGTTACTGTTTTTCTACAAGTATATCTTTTGATGACGCAGTTTGCGTGAAACAGACTTGTCTCTTACAATCTAGTTTGCGTCACTGTTATAAACAATAGAATTACAAATACGTCACAATACTGTTATTTATTTTCCTCCATAAATTCCATGGTTAATTAGGGAAGCCTGAAAAATAAAATTATCAATTGACTTGCATTTTGTAATAATATCCATTGTTATCTAGATTTTTTTAAATGCCGGCCTTTAACTTATTTGTACAGAGCCGTCGGTGTCCCAGTCCGAATCGCTTTTGACTGGTTACTTAATAAACATTATCTGGGACAGGGACTCCTTATGGATGTTTAAGGACGATGGGCCATGAACCTCCACGCTAGCCCAATTGGAGGGTACTAACGACTGCAAAGCAACCCTGACCAACGGCTTTCAAAACATTTGGTAGCTCGAGATAATAAGTTTTTGGTCACCCATCCCGTAACTGACCCTTGTGAAAGTTGCTTAACGACAACGATCGCTACCACAACGACCTATTCTTCTTCCGTATTATAGTGGTCATTATCCCCGCCTGTCTTAATAAACTTTTCATTTTAAATGAATCACGGTACCATGTATGTCAATTGTTGTACCAATTTCATAAGTAGTAAGTAAATAGGAAGTAATAGTGGTAGATGACCCCCATTAGAAAGGACGCTGCTCTACAAACCGCAAACCCCATAACTTAAATAGTGTTTATGACACACCCCTCCAAGTCGAAAGGGCTGTCGACTTTACAGTAGTTTGTTGGAGGGCATTGTGCTACAAGCGGGAAACACGGCTACATTATTCTAGTCTAGAGTATCTAATATCAGAAAATAGTATGTGAGTGTTTTAGATGATTTCGGTAGACGGAGTTTTTATTGTTAGTAATGTCATTATTTTGCTAATTCATTCATGAAGTAAATATAGACATGATTCATGTTATATCAACACTGGTTATTACATGGGTTACACGCCGGGTTGTATAAAAGGGAATGTCACAATGGACGGAAATCGTCAATCAGTGGTTCTCAACCACAACGACGAGGGTCCACGCTTCTCATGTAATAGTTGCCTACGAAACACAAAATGCCCCTCGTTGATTGTCTTAAGCCATCGGATGTAGAGGTCGGTGCTTCGCTAAATGCAATGTCTATTTTAAGACTAGTCATGCTCAAAAGTAGTGGTCATACTAATGATTTGTAAAATAATAATAGGTATATCGGTGACTTATTTTTTTTAGTTATGATCTATTCACGTTTGATGTATTTGATTATGAATTAGATATCAGCCCCATCGTATTATTTTTCAGTTAACGTACTTTCGAAATTCTGCGCGGTTAATATCTTACTCTAAAATTAATCTTCGACGTATTCTGTATAAAGCTGGCAATTGGCTCGATGATTTCTACCGAATCGGTGTACCGTGCGAGTAAACTGGTCATATTTTGGTAATGCCCGCAGAAACTAGGTGGCCTCGCTCGTTTGCTTTCGGAAGTACCACTTCATAGGCTGAACGCACCTAGTTTGCAGCAAGGACAAATGTTTTGCCGACTAAATTATATTTCTATATAATAAACAACTAAAACCGTAGGTTAATTTAATTCATCTAATTACAGTTTATTACCCACTGTTTATTCGAAATTTATTGCCCCAATTTCTATATTTAGTCGAGCATTATCGTTGAGCTTTGCGGGTGACTCTTTTGTATTTTTACCTTATATTGAATTTACTTCATTTTGTTATTTTTATAGTTTATATGAAAATTTTAAATTATCTTAAATGTTTCAATTCCTCCCAAATCTTACAGTCAGGAAGAGTTGAAAAACTGTTGTGTTTGTGTAATAATATTTTACTGGTTTAAAAGTTATGTTCATGAATATAAAAAAAAGTTCTGAAACGTCTGAACAAGATCTTTTGACAAAGTAATGTGATTCGTACAATGTTATGAAGTCGACAGAATTGTGATGACTTATGTTCGTCACCCTTTTTTATGATTCGGCTTCGTCATGGCTGATGCTTTTACATTCTATTGTGTGCTGAGGAAGTAATCTAATTGCCCTTTACTCCAATGAAAGGAAGCTGATGTTTTTTGAATGCTTAGGAAACTTCATTGTTTCCACTCAAAGCTAAAAATGACACGTTCTTATAAAAGTATTATTGTATTAACATAGTGTTTTCTACCATTATTGTTAACTGTGAGAATAACTATATTATTATTTATTCTTAGATTTTCTAGTAATCAATTAATTTATTAGCCTTTTTCTTCGTTGTAAGTTTTATGGTGTAGTTTTAGTTGATGCATTGATGCAACACTCTTACAATATTGTTTTTCGCTATTGTCGATTTTTTATTGCTAAATTCCCATTGTTTCCATTTACCGAATACTGGAACTTAGTCAACCATTCATTTTAAATTGAAACATTTTTAATTTTCTTTACCTACCATATGCTTGCTACGCTAGTGAAGTTAAAACGGCAGATGTTTGCGAACCGCGTCCCATCATAGGTATAAATCGCTGCGTCTGAGAGTTGTGCAGCTGCTCTAAAATGTGCACTGGCTTCGTTCACATCTTGACAATGATACTTTTTTATTTTTAAATATCTATATATTTTATTTTGATAGCTCTGTATCATACATTCGTTAAGAGTACACCGTAAATTGTAATATGTCACAAAATTCAAATACAATTCAGAAAAACTCAGCTGGTAAATAGAAACTCGTCATTTTGTGGATAGATCCCTAATATCAGTTATGAACTTAGTCTTGTCCCTATATTTAAAGGTACACTGGGGCTAATGATTTTTTGTTGTAAACAATTTTCTTTAAGATAAGTCCAGGATTCTGGGAGAACTAATTGAGAAAGTATTTAAAAATAAAACATTAGTTCCCGAAATCAAACTAGATGTCGCTACGATACGTTCTTGATTTCTCCATGACAACCGTTCCGGTTTTCTTTCACGTTTAAAAGTAAATTAGCTTTCAGAACTCAATAAACAACTCATATTCTATTTTTATTTTTTAGTATTTGTATTAATATCTAAGTTTCGAACATTTTAAATTTCAGTTTTTAATATGTTAGTTAAAAGGAACGGAAATGACTGTCTTTGGTCCATTCTTTTCCTGCAAAAATCAACTATGCTAGACTCGTCATCTAGTGGAGGTGCTTTTTTAGTGCTTTCGTTGTTTTTTTAAATACTTCCTCATTGCATTAATCCTATTATAATAAAGAAGTTGTGTAACCTGACCTTTTTTGGAAATAAAAATCTTGCAATCTTATCTTGGTCTATTAAACGATTATAAATCACGATACAAATAACGTAAACTAAGAATCGCATCATGGAATTTGTACTTTGGCATGTTATATTTCTTACATCACAATCCTTTCTCGTGGACTTTTATATCTGTGTAGCGAAGTATCCGAAGCCCCATAGTGGAATCAGGGTGAAAGTATGTTGAGCAAGCTTGGTTGCTTATTGGATTACCACCCTGTGACTACTATGTCGTGCGTTGCTTGAGCCATCTGACTTATATAAATCTATTTATTAATTTTGATGAACACTCTTTAAAGTATATCAAAGTATTACCTCTTGATAATTAAAGTTTGACTTGTTAATAGCGTGTTTCTGATAACTGCTGACTGTATCTTGAAATTTCAATAAAGCTATGAACATTACCTACCTATTTCAATTATTTTTTTACGAGGTTGGGCTGAACTTTGACGCCCATAAGTCACCAATCAGTCTACACTGGGCCTCTCTTGTGGGTGTGTTTTTTTTTGGAATTCCCCTTAATCGATTCAAAGCTTAGGGATGATTTATGTAGACAAAGAGCACATTAATAGAATGATGATGGTAGTATTTCTGACTGAAAATGTATGGTAGAGAAAAGTCTAATGTTCACACAATTTTAGCACAACAGCTTCTTGCTGAAATAACCAAGACTAGAATTTAATATAACAAAATAAACATATAATAAATGCCTTATAGCATTGAACGTACTCTTGACTATATTCCTATCTCGGCAAATTTTGACATAGATTAGTCATCTACATGGGACATAATGTGCACAAAACTACACCTGTACACTCTATATTACCAACATCTAATATTTTGACGGGACAGCACCCGGCCCAAACAAAAACCAATACCATTTTACCTGACTCGGAATCTAACACGAATAAATAAAAAAAGCTTTATTTCTAATCTCTACTAATATAGTAACTGAAGTCCTACTTCGAAAACGAAAATTCGTCTATTTTCGAAACCCTAATACGATCCTTAAGGAACACATTTTTCGATAATTAATAATGAAACGGAGGTAGGAACCTGACACTACTTCTGATGCACAGACAATATTGACGTATATAATTAAAAAAAAAATGTCTTTATATCTTCTCCTTCACAATTAATTCGTTTTATTGTAGTAGTCGACACGTCAAAGTTATTGCAAGTTACTGGTCAATACATAAACACACTTTAAAATAATAAAAAACAGTTGATCTTCCGCTTCTTTTCACAAATTTTGTACTTTTTGGACATTTTCACAAAATAAATTAAAATTTTCACAAATATTCATAACAAATTTTTCAACAATAGACAATATTTTTTTGCTATTAGATTATGGACACCTATACAAATCATCATAACATATTGTTTTTATGAGGTGCCTATTCTATTTGTTTTCGAACGAAAATTTGGAAAATTTCGAATCGTTCGTATAATTTTGTTAAAATTATGTCCTAGAAGTTTATCTGTGCATCAGAGACGGTGCCAGCTCCTTCATTGCATCATAAATTATTATCTTTAGAGTCATACTAGCATTTCGAAACATACGAAATTGCATTTTCGGAGAAATAGGATAGGCTTTAGGGTGTCATGTTAATGCGTACGAGTAGCGTCTATTTTATTTTATATAATGTAACGCTCGCAGAAAATTAGTAGAAAGGTTTACTTTCTGTAACTTATGTAAGTGCGTATTACGCTCGGCGTCTTAGTAAATATGGATGTTGGCTAATGCCATGCCATGTATTTGTAGTTACTGGACTGTGGGCACGTGGACCGGTGCTCGTCTCGCATATGAATGTAATAAGCAACATTATATTATGAAATTAGTTCGTGTGCGTTGTAATGCTAACAAAATGTATGAAATGGTGCTGGTGTCACATTCCTTCATAATTATGAATTCGATTTGACCACGGTTATATGTATGTCTAGTTCGTTTTATTATAACGTGAGGTTCTTGGTTTATCCAAAGGCAAGAATCCGTTTATTTTGTGAAGTTAAAGATATTTGACTTACTTTTTTAAAAAGGAAGTAATTAAATACAGTAGGGTAATTGTTGTGTTAACCTGTGTCAAGACAGCTATGCTTCACAAAAAAATATCATTTATTGACCTTTGATCCTTTATGTATTTTCATTAGTAATATCGTTTTATTTAGAGATATTTTATATGAGATAGCGTCGCCTCGTCTTTCAATAAACTAAGCGTTTATTGCTAACTTTTTTCACCTATTTAATATTATATACTTTAATTAAATGTATTAATATTTCTATTATTATCTGTAAACACAAGTATATGTAAAAGATGTTTTCTTTTTCTACATATAACGTTTCTAGCTAGCTTAATGGGCCAAGCTTTCTCTATCGACTAGCCAACAGTTGTGAGATTTACTCAAGTGTGATTGCAATCATCGCAATTATTTTACTATTTAGTTATAAAAAAATTGTTGTGCAGTATCACAGATGAATAATACATTAATATGTGGATGGAAATTGACCTTTACTTTTTGTGATTGAACAGTTCCCTATACTCTCGGGCAGTGTTTGAAAAAGGGTCCCATTTTTTCGCCATAGTGTGTTGTCTTAGATTTAATAGTATAAGTTTGTTAAAGTTAAAGTACTCCCTAACCGCGAGAGGCCCTAAAATCTCTTTTATTTGACACAAAAGTTTTATTAAAATGGATACAAAGTTTATAAAGCGGTGTGCAAATTGTACAAACATATTTTCAGTTTTTTCCTACTTTGAAGTAACTTAAATTTGTGATTTCATTTTTTATTTCTAAGGAGTGTAACGATCGTGTGAAATGGTTCAGTGGCAAAGGAGGTGTACATAAAAACGGCAAGGTCATAAGAGGCGTTCACTTTCGCATCTACGATTTAGTAAACATGGCTACCACTCAATTGAAGTAACTACGTGTGCTTGGTACAAGCACTGCGTCCGAACAGCGCCGCGTCTCGTTCACCTTACTTTTCGACATAATTATGATTATTTCTCAAACTACTCTTACTTAAATATTACGTAGATGGTTACTAACAAAGAGTGAAACGTGATGGAATCTCGGGGGGGTCTTGAATTACTTGCAATATTTGATGAAACTATTCGATATCAATGGACGACCGACACGCGGATTGTGGTATAATCCAGTATCATATTTTATAAGTTTTGTTTAGTAAATTTGTTTCTGTAGGTAGGATACTAATCTGTACGTTAGGTAGCAACCAGTTTGACTGCTCCAACCACTGATATTCGTGATTTTGGATTCCATGTTGAAAATTTTCTTAATATTTGAATAAAAAAAACCGACCTCAAAAAATTTGATAAAGAAACTTTTGTTGAATGTGCGGAGGCTTTGTGTAAGTTAATACCTCGTAGATTTTTATTAAGCTAATGCGTGCAATTTAGGCAAAGGTATAACCTCCGTAATAAGTCCGTTAAATATATTTTATCATATAAAAGAATGTGTATATTGAGTAAAAACTGCTCGCTTGGTTTTCAGATCTTTACCATATTATATAATCCTCACCAATAAATGGATTTGTATCCGTAGTGGTCCGGCCGTATTTACCTAGTCCTTTGTAGTGTAGATTTAACACTACAGCAACGATTTGCAACCTTTTGGCAAGAACAACATGGTGGTAGACAAAGTTTAAAGCTGACTGGATTTCCGATATTAACCCTAGAACCTCAACGAACCTACACAAGTTTTGGTCATATGAGGCTATTTTTTATAAATGTTAGCTACATACTAGTAGTTTAGTAGAGTGATATTCAACGCTAATCTGTGGAACGAGAATAATTTTTATTTTTTTCATTATTGATAATGGGAAAACATTGAATTACGTTATAATTGCTCCTAAAAATTGCATAAAACTGCTGAGAAAACCTTTTCAATTTGTCATAATCGGTAAATAAGGCCGGTTTCTCAATTGAGTAAAGAACAAAATCTCAACTGATTATTCTTGGTACCTTAATTTTTTTATGTTTCACGTGGCAAGAAGTTCTAGTTTTATCAAAATGACCATTAACTAAAATTAAATAGAAACGAAAACCTGTTTACGTGATATTTTAAATGGTTTAAGTACGGTTTAAGATGTGCTTATCTTTAAATTCTCAATCCATAAACGGAAATCGGGTTTATGGAAAGTTTTATGGAACAAAATTAAATACACTTTGACGGGGATCCCCCATGAGTAGGGATTTCTGAAAGGATCATAGGAATCTCGATGAAACACAATTATCTCAGTTTTGATTTTGCAAAAATTTGTCATCGTCGTTATCATTTATCCGGAATGGTCGCTTTATTTTGTTTTCATTTCATAGACTACAATACTTGGTATAAAGACTTATTTCAAAATCACCTTGTGTTTTATAGCCGGGTAGGGTTTTTGTTGGACAAAAAAAATACAACATGTAGGCGATTTATGGAAAATCTTAGGTTATAAGAAAATGACATCCTCTTCTTTTCATTTAACAAGATCCTATAGTATTATTTTATGCTTGGTAGCTTTTTTAATAATATGTTGTTTAGTTGTGAGGCGAATGGTAACGGACATTGATATGGCTCCTTAAGAGAATATTATTATGTCAATATTCCGAATAACATCTCTATTAACACTTGTTAACTCAGGCGAGCCACCATACGCGTCACTTGTTCATGTTTAATGAAATTGTTTGTGTGTTACCATTGCTGACTACATTAATAGGAAGTTGTTAGTTGCATATTTGCAAATACAAATCATTTTTCGAGTTTCTTTCGAGTGTTATGCAATCGGTGTATGAATCGTTGAATTGTATCGTTTCTTACCTGGTTGGCACGCGAGGTCACCTAATACGCAGTAGGTACTGAGTTTATCGATTGTGACCATTTCATCTGTTATACATCGTTGATTATGAGGCTATTCACATTTTGCAAGTACATATCGAGCCTTTTCAGGAAGAACATCGTAACCTCTATTTTGTGTATTTTACAGGAGAAGTTTTTTAAAATATTTCTTAAAGTATTGACATGACGATGTTATTGTTTTGAAAATTTCACTAAATGCGGTACAGGTGACTACCTGTTGACATGTTAAGTTTTGATGCAGCGCTTCAAATTCTTATACAAATGGCGCTTGAGTTGAAACCGTCGACAATGATAGTTAAAGGTGTTAGTATGTCGATTCCGATAATTCTGAAATATGAATCTAAAAGTATAAATAACAAATGTTGAAGTTTAAGTCTTTTTTTTAGAGATACCACAACAGTCAAATGGGTCAAAGAATTGGAAATTCTAAAAACATATTTATTTTTAATTAAGAGACCCCTAAGGTTTAAAAAACTATAGGTACTTATTTATCTAGAAGTAAAAATTACGAATAAACGGAATCAATAATTGAATTGGTCTCTGGTAACATATCCCTGGTATTTCCATCACACGGTTATCCAATAAGTAGTCGTCTGTTGCACATTTTCAAAAATAGCTTTTGATCCTCTAGAAACAACTTTGATGATCTTTCTTTGTCCTTTATATGATTCTTTCCTTTATTTTGTCTTCTTTACTCAAATTCTTTATTTTCTCGCGTTCATCACATTTGTCTTTTCTTCGTCTTAAATATATTTCTAAACTTTTTGACTAACTACACCTAACAAAATTAAAATAAAAGTTTCTATATAAATTGGCCATATCCTTAAATTCAATTAATAAGAATAATTTGTTACACATTTGTCAATATTCGCTTTAAAAAATGAAAATGTTATTGTATGGTGAATTTTAGGTGTATTTTTGTAATTTCATTTCTGTCAAAAACGACAAGTTTAGTTTTGGCTGAGACAGTACCATAGAAAAGTAACGTAATATTGTAAATTATATCTAACTTGGGCGATATTTCTTAGTACATAACCAATAGGAAGATTATTAGTGGACCCACCCTCTTAATAATATCCAGTAACCTAACTAATTTATGAAGCAAGTTAATATAGTTAATAAGTTTAATTGATTTCAAATATGTAGATACATCTTACTATGGAAAAATAATCACTGGGATTACTTAGTCTTTCAACTGTCGACAAAACTGATATGCATATACATAAAATAATACGTATTATGCTTTAATTTGTTAACATCAATAGAACTAGAACTTTAATTTTATATTTGTAATGTAAGTCTTTCACACCCCAGTGATGAATTAACTTTAAAATTTAAACACGGTTAAATTTATCTGAGACGCTTCACTTATAAGTACAGGTGTGTTTTGATACACTATGAAATATTACGTTCGTTAAAATATAAAAAAAATAGTTTTCATCCGTTCTACTACCAGCTTGTCAAGGTGATGCTTGTCAAGGAAAATCAAAACAACATCTAATTTATATGAACATTGAAATGTAATAATAATTAATAACATAATAACTAAACACTTTTTAGAATTTTGGCGCTTACGACGTTTTCCTGAAAATGCTCCATATATGTAATACAGGCTAGTTTATTGGGGGTCACTTGCTTGGAAAGTTCGATAATTTCGATTGGACTGTTTATTTTTTGTTTACTGGTTTAACTTGAATTCAGTTGTTTTTGATAGAACGCTAAAATATATAAAGAACTGATTCTGAATACTGTTAAACTTTTCTCGTGTTGTTTGTTTGTTTTGTCTGAAATGTAGCGTAAATGAAACTGCAATGTAATAATGAAGACTGAAGTTCTGGCTCGTTTCCATGAAGTAAATGTGTATACAGGAACGTCATTGTAATTGATTTGAAGAAAATTGTACGATACCCGTAATCTCTAAAAACAGTAACCAAAACAAAATAGTACGCTGCTTTCAAAATTTACCACACATTAAGCGCAGTGAAGTAATTATTTACACACTATACACTAACAGCGTTTAAAAAAAAAATAACGGAATCTAAGCGGGAGTGGGATCCCTTTGAGTGTAGTGCCGTTAGATCGTCATCGACACATCTGTCTAGCGAGCAACCGAACACATGCTCCACTCCAGATAAGGGAACAAAAATAAACGATGTTAATTCATTCGCCACTTACGATCGTGTGGAATGCTCACTCAATGAATGCTCACCACACACTTCCACTTCCTCCGCTTTCCTGATTGAGTGAGTGAATAATACAGACGTATTGAGAACGCGACCGTCTGTTATGGGTCGAAGTACATATGTTATGGATCTTTTTATATTGACAGCGTATATAGAGATAAAAACTTTCGGTCGTTGACCGTTTTCTATGATATGAATAAGTTAATATTTGCGATGTTTCCTTCACCTGATTTAGAGGAAGGAAAAACAGCAAATATGTCAATATAACAATACTCATCAATATAAAAAGTAATGAATATTATATTGATTCGCATTAAGTATAACTTAAGTAACTACTAAAACAACTTGGCTGCTTCTAAAAATATTTTAGAACTCTTCTATATTACTATTCTTAACAGCATGTAAAAAAATAGGCATATGAAGAAATGTTTTAAAACTCATAATAGTGCATGCAGATTTAACTACATATGCTTATTATGCATAATTTTATGGTGCATTCGTTATTATTAACTTGAATCGAGTCGCACTTTTAAAAAGGCAAAGAATCACAACATTGGGTGGGTTAATGTTTTACGTTATCAACATGCTATACAAATCTTAGGATTTTTATTTAATTTACTTATTACTTACGTCTATTTGTACAAGTGCCGGTATAATCGATATAACGTCAGAGAACAGGTTACTTCCACGTATCTGTAAACATACACTTCGACGTCGCAAACTCGGTCGGGGAAATCTTTGGCCTGGATAGCTAAAAGAATCTTTATTTACTGTTTGTTGGTTGTTTAGCTGCGTTTTGGCTGCGTAACCGAGGTGATCCTTATTCGAATGGTATGTCGAGCGAACGGCATGCTTGTCAGTTGCGTAAAGCAGTCTGTTCTACGGTCGCTGTGCGGTTGGACGTGTGAGAACGCCTCGCGTTATGTCGGGCTTTAATTAATCGTTTATATTGTGTGCTCGCATTGTTTAAGAATCGAGCCCGTGCTCAAGTGTGACGACCATGTTTGTGTGAGGAGAGTTATTAAATATTGTGCTGTGTTCTGACTCTGAATCAGATATTGTGTTTATGATTATCATAGTGCATCTAGCCTGATGGTTAGAAAAATTATAGTCGTTGGCATACGGCACTACGAAGATCCTTTTTATAAGTATGTACACAATGTAGTCGTGTAGGTCGAGCGTTGGACCTTATTTGTTTGCCGTATTCAGTTTTCCTTATAATAAATAATTGGGAAAAATTTTAAACTGTGTTGTGCTTTGTCCTCAGACATGTGACGGGCGCGAGCGGGCCGCCACCGGGATGCGGCCATCAGAGGAACAGATCCTTGGACTCTGTTCTTCAGAGGATACCAGAAGATGTGACGCCGACGTCGCCGGAAGGTGCGCCGCTGCGATTACCGCTTGATGCACCCGCACCGAGGCTGGCTTTACCACCAGAAGTGCCCGCCGGTTCCGATGACTCTGGTATTCACACACCCCCCGATGGCAACGATGATGACAGGCGACCGACGCCAGCTGCCGCGCGGTCGAGAGAAAGTCTTGATTCTGGCAATCCAGAAGACGTGGATAAACCACCTGACCCACCTGACGCGACCGTCGAAACTGTCACGAGATCAGAAGCTCACGCGGCTGATACTTCGAAAAACAAAGACTTTCTACTTCGTCTATTCGAAAGTACTCTATTCGATATGAGTATGGCGATCTCGTATCTGTTCAAGTCGAAAGAGGCCGGTGTACAGACTTATTTAGCTAACAAATTATTTTCATTCCCAAACGAAGACGTCGACTTTTACTTACCACAATTAGCGACTATGTATATAGAGATAGATGATGTGGCGGACGTACTTCGACCTTACTTAGTGCACAGATGTAAACAAAGCGCGGAGTTTTCGTTGCGCCTCGCGTGGTTGTTGACGGCTTTCGGTGGTGATGTTAAAAGATCAAAAGCAATGAAGTTAAGAGACTCTATATTAGCGGAGAAGATTAGGCCGGCGGCAAGGCGAGGCCATCACAGGTCCCAGTCTGACGCGTCGGCTCTGAGGCTGGCGACTCCGGGGAAGCATTTGGGTGACTTGGCATCCGGACGTGCCTTTGACAATGGATGCCTTTGTGGAGAACAATGTTCGTGCGGTGCACCAAGGCTAGCGCCGCAAATTCAGGTATTGTTTACTATTTTTTTTATCAAATTCTTTAGTTTACAACACCCGCACATGAGTATTAGAAAATAGTGACCAATAAAATTACCAATGTAGTAAATATAGTATAGTGTACGTTTACTATTGTATACTACTAGCTAAATCCGACCACGATCTGTTATGATTATGTTCGTAGTTAAAATCATGAAAGTTGGCAACGTTTCTAAAAATGATTAAAATATTTGTTAAAACAATATAAAATTTAAAAAATCTTAATGTCCATACCAATTGGTTTTTTGTTTGTATGTGCATGTTAATGAAAGATTTCTACGAATTTTAAACTACGCAGATGCGAATGAAACAACTCTAATAGTGTGTTCTAAAGAATATTTTCGTTTACTTGAAACGCGGTACATTTATAAATGTCGAAATTTTTAAACTATTGCATTAATAGGTTGAATATGTATCCAACATTTTGCATAAGTATATATCACAGTGTTTAACATTTCATAAACTTTAATAAAAGAGTGCGGTATGTAATGTAGAAGTCATTATGAGTATTGTATTTAAATAATATCCACTGAGGCTTGGGGAGGTGCGACCGACTTAGAATAACCTTTATTAACACGCGAGCTGCGTGTGCAAAATAATCTCACATATGGTGGTAATGTATATGTTAATTAATTAATGATAACATATTGCTCGGTAGTCCGATCTTAATTTTTGAACTCCGTCGTGTATCTGAGTCAGAGTTGACGTTCTTGAATGGCGTCATTTGCCGTGAGCTGTGTCCGTACGCGTCATGACATTGGAGATGTCCTAGTCAGTATCACTTTTTAGACATTCTCGGAACTTTTTGTTAATATGAAGTGTGAAAAAGTGATCGTTTATAAATATCTATAAATCAGATATGTGTTATTAGTAGGTTGAATGTTTTCACTCGAGAATAAATTAAATCGGTGCTCTGTGTACACTTACGAAACATATATTTGATAATGAAGATATTTATTATAGTGTTGATATTAATGTTGTGGATGTGAAGCTATACTAAGTTAGCAACTTTACTAATCAGTCATGATTACCAATTAGTATGCAGGTGTACAATTAAGGACGCTATCACTAAATTTAATGTTTTTATTATACCTGTTTATAGGTCAATTGCACTCAACGCACGTACGTATATCAAAACATAAAATTATAATGCCACATCTTCGTTTGTTAGACTTCTAAGTCTATACTAACATTAGAGGTAAATTTTTTAACTTTTGGTTTTTTTTTTTGGTTTAACGGGACGCTATATCATATGCGAGCGACATAGCCTATAATTTACGTGGCCTAAGTCGCGGGAAAACAGTTGGTAAATTGTAAATTAAAAGAAAATTGATTAAAATCAATTTGAGTATGCCGATATTTGCCAGACTCTGCAGTTTAGAATCTTTAAAGATATTCTCGTTGAAAATTTATTAAATAATGTAAGTTATCTTTGACGTTGGTAGATAAGATAGTTCATAATTACATTTAAGTCTATGTCAAATCGGAATCATTATCTACAAACAACTTTCTGGTTTTAGACTGCGCATAAAAGTGACGAGAAAACGTGATAAAATGGCAAGGAATGTCCATGAAACGTGTTGTGAAAGATGATGGTGTATCGCGCGAAATAAAACGATACAATTTTTTTAGGAGTTATGTACTCAACTCAAAGTCCATAAATGAATGACTGATGATCGGAAAAAAGTCGTTAAATAAAGTTTCATTAATTTGTTAAATACTTAAATTATGCCTAGTATATTATGGTTTTTCAGATTGAATTAATTTTTCGATTTCTTTTTTTGTTTGTATATTTTACTATATTGTTTTAAATTTTTAGTGTAAGACGGTAACTTATGAAATTTTTTATCAATTGTAATGAAATATGTGACAATCTACATAGTTTTTTCAGATATATCTATTCTAATATTTATAATATTAGGCTCAGAAACTACTGGATGGATTTTAAAATTCTTGTATTTACGAGATACAGCAAATGCGGGTGACAAAGGCTTTAATTTAAGAAGGCGAAGTTGAAGGAAAACAGCTAGTATGGATATAAAAACAGAATGGCTGTAGTGGTATTTTGTTATAAAACAGAATGAAGTTATAACGCTGCGTTCGAAGACGATTTCGAAGCTAATTTAAGTGATCTTACCTCGTTTCTAATTCATAGAGTTAAATTTGATCACACCATAAGCATTAGCTTACGATACGATTATGATAAGTGTCATCAAAATCGGTACACCCATTAAAAATATATGAGGATAACACATAAAAAAATACTTTCTAGCTGGGATTTTTAAATTGTTTCAAAATATTAAAGGGTTCACGTTCAAAACACTAAAGAGTTCAATTGGTAGCTGTTTAAGTAGCTACCAATATATTAAATATATAATAAGTAGTTGTTTAATTGAATGACCATTTTGACGGAGACTCACTCAAAATAAGTACATGTGAATGAAAAATTGTCTTACATAAAAATGAGACTTGATTTCCATTAAGATTTGTTTATTCAATGGTACTCACCACAACACTAAAATAGGTACATTTAGAGCTTATTCTAGGATAATAAAGTTTAAATTCATCGTAAGCGTATATGAACATTTAGTTAGAAGTTATTGTTTAGTTTTAAAGAGTAATAAAAAAGGCAGCTTTGGGTTTATAAATCATAATTTCAGTCACAATTGTTTTGTGTATTTATAAGCTTCAAATTCTTACCCTTTTTTGGAATCGCAGTTGGTTTAAGCGTCAAGTTAGCAGAAAAATATTACTCAGAAATATATCGAGTTCAAACAAAACCTAGATGTCTAGCTAGCAGACGATCTAAGATCATTATTTATAAATAATTTATTGAATTCAAGATATTTCTCAAAGATATGTGTCCGAACGAAACTAGTTTTTCCAAGGGAAACCGAAACCGAAATCGAATTTCGGCAACAGTCTCAGTTTCAGCCGAAACCGAAACTTCCTTACAAAGATCATATTTTAAGGGAAAAATAAAACATTTCATTCAGTCTTTATTTTCTTATCTGTAAATCACAAAGAAACCGAAACTCTTTTTTCTGAATCTCAACCGAAACTGAAATCGAACATTCGATTGGACACTATATTTCTGATTAATGTTGTGCATATAAATATACTATGTATCTTTATTTGTCACTATATATTTACTCATAATTTATTTACTCATACTTAAGATTATTATAGATAGCTTTTAAGTTTCCAATAAAATCGCATTATGGTTACCCTACTGTATATTTCTTTGACAAAAAATTTAAAAACGAATATCTCGTGAATAAAATGACGTTAACAAATAAATTATATACCAAAATTTAGTCACAATGTTGTACAAATTTTCAACGTATTTTGTATATAACATTATAACAAGGGGTTGTTATCTACATGCGTTTATAAGGATCACTCAATTCAGAAAATTTAAAAAGCTTTGATTGGACATAACTTTTTAACTATAAACATTTGTGGTGTGAAATTAATTTGTACAAATATATTTAAAAGTTTCTTTAAAGTAAAAAGAAAGTAAAAAGTTATCATGTATATTGTAAGCATATTACCGTATTTCTAGAATCACTCAATCTAAATGTGTCAGGATTGAGTGATTCATTGAAACTATCGTAGAATCCTGGATTTACATTGAAGTATCTTGATTTTTTTGCAAAATAATGTGATAAATCTTGAACAATTTTTTGATATAAAAACTTTATTCACAGTGTAAGTATTTCCTGAGATTGGGCTTGTAGCCATTTTCTCTAATGTCTGAATTGAGTGATCCACATATTGGGCAATATCTTCGATCGCTTAAGAGTGACAAATTTTTTGATTTCGGTTATGAGTTTTGACAAATTTTGACTAAACGTTTGTTGAAAATTGCAAAAGGATCACTCAGTCCAGATGCACATTGTTACCTTGACGTATACACGGGTGTGCTAGGTCGCGTGCATCAGGTGCCGCTGATTCCCGCCATTTTCTTTTCTCGCGATGCGTATTCTTTTGCGAGGAGTGACATTCTTACCTACAAGCGGAGGTAAAAGCTGGACTTAAGATAATTTGGTTTAATTGTTTAATGATTCTGAATGTACAGTTCTTATAACGTTGATTAAGGAACAATTGGCTAAAAAAAAAATACACGCTCGCCCATATTGTAGTAAACTCTAGAAGGGCTGACCTCAAAATTGTATATAGAAGGCATTTACTGGCAGTCTGGTCTTTCCCCAATCAATGTCGGAAGTTTTTTGAGAAATATATAGAAAAATTGTTATGCACATGTATTAACTATACTTTCGGACATTCGGTTTTTGAGATTAAAACAACCGGAGAAAAAAGATTGTTTGAAAATATTTTCTAATATAGAATGTTAAATACATAATTTAATTACAATTAATTTTATTTCAAAATACATAATTAGATTTTTGTAAATCAATTAGAAACAGGCAATTATGTAATTTATGTAAACACATTTGACAACTATCGTAACAAAATAAACATGCTGACTATTATAGTGTACACATCTATAATTGATATCGATTATAACAATAAAATATTATTGTAACCTTTCAATTTGAGAAAGTAATTTAAAAAACTAAAGTTTAGACACAATATTTTCGCATCATTTTTATTCCCAAAAACAGAGATTTAGGTGAAGGCTGATTATAAGAATAATGCTTGTTTAGAAGTTATCAATAGCCAAATCTTTTTATCGTTATGTAGTTTTGTGAACTGTGTTAATGAAGTCTTTTTGACATTACTTTGCACCTGGTTTCTTGTAAATATGCGTCTTATATATTGATACTATTTTTTATATATGTCGTCGCCCGATCGTTGTATTGGCCAGATCGTGGTATGCCCAGGCACATCGTGATACGCCGGCACTTCGTGATTTGGCCATTCTACACCGGCCATATCGTTCGACAATCATCGTTTGACGATTTGCCCAGCCAAACTAGGGAATATCATTTGTGTAGGGTGTCCAAGGTTTTGAAAAATAAAAGTAAATTTTAAAATACTATATTATTATTAATTTAATTAAATGTTACGAAATAGTATTTATTGTATTTGCACCTATATTTTAAAACTTGGAAAAGATGTGTCCGTTTATATAGACTCGCGGCGCGGGCTGGATTGATCATAGTCAACCTTACACGTTCATCTTTAAACATTATAAACTAAATATGTTTCCTTCAACAAAAGGGATTCGTTTCTGGCCAAAAACGAATCGCTTTTGCATCCATACATTTCTAGTTTCCATTTAAAATTTAAGAGTTAGGTTATTGTTATGATGAGTTAATAATTTTGCGTTACTCATTCGTGCTATAATAAAATAGCCGATTTGTTGTAATCCTGGGAGCTCACATTATTGTTTATATGAATGTTTTGTCTTGGTACCATAGCTCACGAGGCAACGCCTGCGCCGCCTTTTTCATAATGGATAAAACGAGTGTTTAAAATATGACTACTATATTACATACAAAATAACAAAATTGTTCAATGGCTCTTGAATGCACTACCTTTTTCCGAAAGCAGTCGATTTTTTCGTGGACATTTTTATTGAATTTATGTTGTTCACATTGTTTCCACTGTGCTTCTAATCTTATAAATGATCTTATATCGTAATTAATAAACTTATCGAACGTACGTAACAACGTAATTTGAGATAAAAATACCGTCGTGCTTTTAGTTTCTAATAATTAATTTTATATAACTTCGCTATTACAGACGTCCGTTACACATAAATATCCAGGTTACGCGTCCTTACATCCCCCACTTCCTATTAAATGTACTACATTTGCTCACTATTTTATAAAAACCTCAAAAGTCCAAGAGGCAGCGAATTTCAAAATAAGTACAAAGGTTTGTCCAGTGTTTACTGACCTTACATTATCGCCTTGCAGTTCCTGAACTCGTTGACGAGCATAGGACGTCGGCTGGCCGGTGTGGCGGACAAACAGTGCAGAACCGGGAAACTGCGCGCCGAACTGATGACGTTAGATTTGAACTTGCCAGCACGGGTCTGGTTACCGTTGCATCACCGGCAGCATTACGTACTCAGGATACCACCGTATGCTGCTGCAGTACTCAACAGTAAAGATAAGGTAAGGCCTCTAAACGGACAGAGCCGTATTATCAAAACGGTTTTTGGCTCACTCGGTACAGTAGGTATCTTCGAGGAACGCTACATTTAAATTGACGGTATACGATTAGGGTATTCGATTCCAGTCTTTTTTTTTTGTCCGGGATTTCATTATTGGTGAAAAGTAATCTCGGGATCCTGGGGCTATATCGGGATTTTAGAAGTTACTGATCAGACTTTTGCGATTGTAAGATTATTTCATTTTTTAACTTAATAGACACTACGGCGTATTTACTGATCGTTATTATAATGATGTTTTGTAACGTAAATATTTAATAATATTATGTAAAATAATCAACCCTCAACTTTACTATGAACATTTCACTAAAATTTTTGTATTGAAGCATATAAATAGCAAAACATAAAATGATATGTCGCTATTAATCAGTCAAAGAAATTTACAATAAAATCACGTATAAGTAATTGTTTTGATTTAAATTCGTGGTTAACAAACATTCGAAATATAATTTATTTCTACGGGTTGCACTCACCACTTTAGGATTATATTATAGTTGTAGTACCAACAGAAATAACTATGAGGAAGTTGTTTTATGTCAAATCTCAAAAATCCCGGGACTTTCCAAATGCTGTCCTTAGATTTGAATCCCGAAAAATGAATCTGTATTCGATAATCGATAGTCAATATCGATATATCGAATTCCCTAAATACGATATATCCCGCCGCTTATATTTCTTTCACTATCAGAAGTATGCTTTAGGCTTGATTTATCTTCGTATGTATAACAATCTATTTGAATTTAAATATCGAAGATAACATTGAAGAAATAAATTGAAATATGACTGAAAGTCAAATTAATTAATTCGATATTGAATGTGTAACCTAAGATCCTCGGATACGTTTATAAGCATACCAGGAAATATTAAAATAACACAAACAATTGCTACGTTCGATTGTTTCATATACTTTGAACTTATGTCATTATGATTCATAGGTATCTTTCATATTTTATAGACATGCATGTTGAACAGTAGTTAACCAATGGCGTGATACCAATTTATGAAATGAAAAGCTACACTAAATTTGATATGTGCTGAAACGGCAAGGTTACAAGCAAAGTTTTTTTTATAACGATACATATTGTAGTATCATATACATGTTTCGTGCCTAATTAAACCTTGAACAGATTTCATAGTTAACGAGATAGGTCGCCACTCGCCAGTCTAGTAACAATTCACTTTCGATATGTGTATATGTGGGTGTTATATGATAGAATAATTCAAATAGATCTAAAACTTTTCATGATGTGGATATGTTAAAATTCTTTCGAACGTCAAGACTATCTAAAAATGTTTAAGAAAATCTCACCGTCTTATTATAAGACAAGGACTAAAGTTAGAACAGTTTAGAGTTCCGTATTCAAAGGATAAAACGAGAACCAAAATATAATAAATATTTGCTCCCATACAACAAATGTGATTGTTTTTGTTGTCACCAGGCTGCGTCTCATGAATTGTGATAGACAGTTGAAATCTACACAGATAATGTATGTATTTCTGTTGCTGCTGTAATTTCCAAATATGTAGTCCTAGGGACATAAGTAGAAAAAAAAAGGTTTACAAAAGTTCTGGAATATTTCAGCATATTTTTCTATTAAGATAAATTGTCCATAATGAGGTAAACAAATCTATAAACATGAAGACTGAAATCAACTAAATCGGGATTTTCTAGGGAACTATGAATTCGATAGAATTTTAAATAAGCTCATAAAAAGGTTAATTTAAGTTTTATCAAATACCTATGAACATATGAACGAATTCGCTTTGTAGGTTTGAAAAGAAATTCATTTAAAAATAAATTTTAGTTTTACTGAGCATGATGGGAGTTTTACTCTCGCTTTGTGTTATTATGATAAATAGTGGCCCTGTCCGATTTTAGGGGTAAAAAACACTGTGCTGCGGTCCCGCCCCCATAAGGAGGGCCAGTACAAATGGGCAGGAGTATCTACTAAAACCTATTTTTTTGGTTCACACCTTGCACTACGGGTTCCTATGAAGGTTGGGGGTACGATTCAGGAACATTTGAGTCATACCGTTGTGATTTCAATGTAGCTTTGGAAATGACCTTGTAAATTGCCAGTGATATGATTTCGTAACATGAATTATGTACCTATATTTACTACAGTTATCTTATTTTGATCTTACCAACTTGTGATTATATATGTCAACATAGTTTTTAACCAACTTCAAAACACATAGGTTATATGTTAGACGGCGATGTGTTTTTTAGGTATGTTCACCGATATTTCCGCCAATTGTTGACATATTTTCAAAATCCTGTTTTTATTCGATAGCTTAACAACCGAGGTGGTCCCATTAAAATTTTATCGAGATCGTATCATTATTTTTCCTTTTATAAAAAAAAACGCTTTTCACCAAATATCACCCAAATATATTGTTGATATAGTAAGACATGGCCCTTTCCAATTCATTCAATATTTTTTATGAAATTGGATATGTTAATCGATTTCTGCTTGAATTGTGAACCAATTTCTGTCGAAACTATCCGTTTCCCTGCGACTTCGCCTTGACAAATTGTAACCAGATCCAACGCATATTAAGTAGTTTTCCATAGATCAAAGACTCCATAAAACGATCCAATAGTTTCGGAGTCTATCCTATACAAACAAACAAGCAAACAAATCTTTCCTCTTTATGAATATAGAATTATTGGAAAATTTATGACGAACAAATAAACAAAGTCTTCTTTTCTAAGACTTTCACTATGTTGTATATTTTTATTTATATAGATAATTCATATTTTTTACTGTTTCTATTTAAAAAATATTAGTATCACTTAAAAGAATGGATTAAAATCTTTAAAAAAATTATAAAGCATTTAATGAATAACCCACATAACCTCCGGAGCCTCGACCTCCGCCGAAGTCGGGTACTTAAATCGCATTTTCTTGAATAAGTAGCTTTTGAGTATAAGTATTATTTATCATTTTTTGAAAGTTTGAAACCGGTTCTATTTCTTTTTAAAGTTTTTTTTTTAATAATTTTCCAGAGATCTATTGAACATTATAGTAATGAGTTATAAAGAAGAACGTTCAATTCTGACCTGTCAACATCGAGATAAGCAATCATCGTGTATAATGAAGTAATATATCGCATTTAATAGCAATTTTTTGTTATTTATAATTATTTATTTTTTATAAACAATGTTAATGAGGAACTGGATAAAAATATTATTAAAGAAAATAAAAATTCACTGCTATTATTTTATACCAGAACGCGACCACTAGAAACAAAGCACGTGTTTTGTTACTCCCAAGTTTTAAAATTTTACAACATTCCTATTTGTATTATTTTATTTGAAGTTTTAGTTAATTGAGAAATATTTAGTTAATTATGGTTAAAGAACAAAAACATTTAAAACATGTAAGTGATCAAAACGGAATTCTTCGATGATGTTTGCCTGACAGCTGTCAAATTATTGAGCACATAGTTGTAGTTTGTTTTGTCCATTGGGATAGGCAAAGGAACTTAGCCATTCTGCCGAATCTTTTATGTTATAAAAGAGAGGCCGTCCTTAGAAAATAATCTATCTAGATAAGTAAGTGAGTTTGACTTTAACAGAAGGTATCCTTGTTTATTAGTATTAAAGTTAATGTGGACATGATGTTTTCCCACCTGGCATATAGCGAACTTATATTTTTTGCCTTGGGAAAATATCAATTCCGTCTAGCTACTTATTATGGTGAGCATGTGAATAGCTACTTTATCGAAGTTAGTAGAGAAACTATCAATGTCACAGAATACAGTCTTAGAGGAAGCGGTGAAATTACTTAGTGAGACAAAGAGCAAGTCGCGGCTGTTGGCTTACAGCAATATTATGTTATATTTTAATTGAGACTACCTGGTGATACGACGAGCTCTTGGCTTTTGTGTTTATGTTATATCTATAGTTTGGTTTTTTACGATGGGCACAACACCAAAACAACATTGTTCCACCAGCAGCATTTTAAATGATAATAGGGAAGATGTCGAATTAAAATAAATAAACTTAGTCATGAATAAGAACGAGGAGAAATATTTTTCTATGTCATGAATTAATATAGTAGTGTTAGATATCATTTATTATATATATTTTTTAAATTAACATAAGAAATTGCTGACCTCCCGCTTTTATTAATTTTTGTTTTAGCTAATATCATATTGAATTCTTATATTTTCACGCGCACTATCATAAATGAAACCTATTCGGCGTTTTGCAACATAAACTCAAAATTTTTATTTTATTATTACTCAGTTTCCTGATTGCAAAAGTAATTTATATTAATAACAATGATTTATGGACATATTTGAAACATAAATACATCATCAACATTAAAAAAATGCATTTGACACTTGTATGGAAAGTGAACATTCTTCTTTACTATTTTAATTAGTAGGTATTTATATGTTGGCACTTCAGCTATAATAGACGACCATTTCTGCAGTATCAATGCGTAGGACCGGCATGGAATGTATGCTTTAAAAGAATAAAATAAAAATACAAAGTAATGATTGAACTATTTCGCTACACAATAAAACAAGTAATTATACTGGTCGTGACGCTTATCCACTTGATTGGATTCCAACATTGCGAATGTTATAAATCGTGTTTATGTTTGTTAATTATTCACTTTAATCATTTTCTGTCATTCACCAGGAAGTGAACGTAAATCCTGTCATTGAAATAATTTGCACTTTATATTTAATTTACCTATACTATTTTAATTTCGTCGAATATATTCTTGATGAAAAATGCTTGAAAATCCACTTTTCCCTGGCACTCTGAGATGAGCCTCGAACCCATAATCTTTCGCAATCCGGGCGACTGCTCTAACGACTGAGCTACCCAGGACTGACGAATTTCGTAGAATGTATTTATGAAACAATAAAATAATGTTACGTAAGATCCAATAGAAATTTTTCGTGATACTTGAATTGATTCCTAAGTATTTCGTTTGTCCTTAAAACCGGAAGTATAGAATTTACCTACATGCGTAGTATGATATGCTCGAGTACAGCTTTGTCCTCACTAAATATTACTGTTTTGTACATCTGCACCCGAGAATAGTAGCTTGTCATTTTACGCTGTTGACAATTTACATTGATAGTCAAAGATGTCTGAACAAGAGTTTGTCCCCAGGCTCCATACATAATGTACGTGGAGGTGTTAGAGACGGACGGTCACGAGCCGTTACCGCCCCGCCTTCTACCACCCGCGCCCCCTGCGCCCCACTCCCCGCCCATACGGCATGCGAAGAGTGAGGAAAATCTGGTGCTCGAGAGACCCGCCTTCTCACTTTACTCCGCCCTCGACGATGCTGACGCTGGCGACTGCTGGAGCCACGACGATGATGATCTTAGCACGCAGTATGCGCCCCGAGCACCGGCGCCAGACAGCTTGTCGCAGGTACAGTCGGCTGATTAACTCAATGCTATTATAACCCTTGATTTGTTGCAATGTTGTTGTTGCAACAAAAGAATCGCCCAATTGAAACTGTTATAACCACTTGTGTACACTAGTTTATGCATTATACATTAATTATACATTAATTTCCACTGAAAATAGCATGAAACTATCTGTAATAATATCATTTTTCGTCCAAATTAGTAATTCTGATCAGGGTTGTTGAGAAGCATCAGCAATAATCGATGCTCATATTCAAGTCGTAACGCGTTCGTTGAGAACAAGAAATAACGCAACTCAAGTGGAGAAAGTTTAGCATTAGCTTGTTTTGTCAACCTAATTTGCTTGAGGCTGATAATGTCAATCCCGGGCCTTTTTTACAATCCTGGAATTCCGGTTCTGGGCAAGCCCGGGATACCGGGACAGTCCTGGGATTCAGTTTGTTTCTTTGTTATATTAATATATATATATATATATACACCACTTGTTATTTTCAATATACTGTTAAAAATAGACGTGTTGGCTGAGAGGTCGCCGTCGCCGCTTGCTATTTTATTGCCAAATAATTATAATTCTTATTGCAAAAAAGTATTTTTAAACGCAACTAATATAATAACACAGGTATAATATTTTACAACATAAGAACTAAAAAGCAAGAAATAAAGAAGAAAAAAACAAGATAAAACTGATCATATTTTCGTAAAGTCATCACCTCATCATAGTCCATTTCCTATATAGTATAGTCGCATTGTAAAATCTATTATTTTTTAATACTAAATCATGAAAAGAGATTAAGTCGATCTTCATTACATAATTCATTTTTTCCAACTCTATCAAATATCAAATTTCATAGACATCATATTTAGTAGTAAGAAAAAATAGACTATAGACAAATAGCTTGTGAATTAATGATATAAGGTTCAAATAAACTGTAATGGAAAATGAAAATGCTGCATGATTAATGATGTGTGAATTTGATGGTGTTATATTAATTTGATAAAAATTATTTATATTTTCGGAATGATTATATGTTGTTGTCATCTATCAAGACGATAAATCTATTAGATCACTGTATAGCTGAACTCTGATATTGGTATTCCAATTACCGTTAGCGTATTAATTAAAATTATAATTGATGCGTTATTTCGTGCATTACACCATTATTTACTTATTCTAATTGGATGACCTCACGATTACGATTAGTTTTAGCACATCTATGCACACTCTTAATCACTGCGATATTTTTTGCAAGAGATCGTTAAATACTAAAAATAGTTTATTATGTCATTGTTATTTCGTAATTTGGAAGATGTTCTTTTTGTATTCATGATAATATAAGGAAGTCGGTTCGAATAAAACTTAATTAGGATACAGCAAGTTACCAGGATAAAGTTTGTGACGCAAATTATAATTATAGCTACTACTCGTACGTCATAGTTATCATTTTAAAATTATTATTACAGTATTATGCATCTCAAAAACCATTAACAGGAACATGTTTATAAGGCTATAAAAATATATCTATAAATATTATGTATATAATCGATTAATTTTCACCTACTAAAATGAGTATATCTTGTTCAATATAATTTTTTAAGAATCATCTTCACTTCATGGTGTAATGTAGATACGGTGCATATGTTGTACCAATTATTACATTTTCTTTAGATATTGCGTGACAGCTCAGTGTGACTATACTGTAGTAGCACGTGCATTACACACGTGTTTATACTTAATCAACGTATGGTTAGGAAATAGTATATTACTCTATGCAAAGGCACTAAAGTTTATACTATAGTTATACGTAGGTAGACGTTAGTTTCTTTTTTTTATTTATTTTTAGCGAAACATAAATTTCAGGTGTTTTATGAATGTTAAATGAAATAAACTTTTTATGTACATATGAAAAATCACTGCTTTTAATTTGAAATATTTTTTCACCGTTTAAATAAAAAAGGAGAGTGTCTTATTGCTGTCGGTATAGTTTGTATGTCTAACGTAATTTATAGAAAACATTTAAGGAATTTTTTACCAATCAAATTTTAATACAAGGCATTCCCAAAGCCTGAAAGACTGTATTGCGACATCTGAATGCTCTAATCTACAGCCATCCACCTATGGAGTTGCTGTAGTTAATAATGCTTGTTGCATACTTACAACGTACTTATTTTCATCATGCAGGTGTCAGCGATATCGGCTTTGTCGACATCATCATGCGGTTCGAGGGGCGGGGGAGGGGGTGAGTCTGTGGCAGTGGGGGCGGGAGAAGTGCGACGAAGATTAGCCGACGCTACCGCGGCCCCTCCACCCAACACTTTCAGACATGACCCAGCCGATCCATCCGCTACCGCGCTAAAGGTACGTCACACTTTACTGGTGCATAATGACGTCACTAACTCCTATCGATACCCCTGCTAACTCATCCAATTCAAATTATAGTTACCGCGTAAGTTTTTGTAAATGGCTCTAAATATCTTAAGTAGGTGAGTTTCTTTCGCTCGTTTTTGTTATTAGCCAAAAGAAGTGCTGAAAGAGTGGTAGCTAAAAAAAATTTTGGACCATTCAAAAGTAAAATTATTTTTGAATCGTCCAATGTTTTTATAAGGTTATTTGAACAAATATTGTTTTAACTTTGACTTTGGCCAAAGCAAGTCACATTTTACTGACATCACTCATTCCCATTCGTCTTGAACTTTCCGCTGACATTGCGCTTAAGGTAGGTCATATTTAACGTACACTATGTAGGCGATTGGTGCGGCATCCACGATTCAGTTTAGGTTAGGTTTTTGAGCTTTAGTGTATGAAAAAGATACCAATTAGTTGATATCTTTCTATTCATTTCAGGCGCTATAAAAAAGTAAGATATTTATTTATCTTTTTATGTCAAAATACGTTTAAATGGCAATCATAAAACAATAATTTTAAATTTTGATAACGTTACCTAATCAGTGAGTCGTGTAGATAAGGGTTACGTTGTACTATTCATTTGTTTCTAACAATCTTGAACAAAACTAGCGTTATTATGCTACCAAGGGGTCTGCCATGTAACATTACATACAATTCAGCTTGGTTTTATCTTCAATCGGCTTCGATTGATCGGATCGTACTATTCGAAGTTCAAATTTAAAACAAAATTGTAGGCACAGGCACACAATCATTCAGTTGTATGAAGTTCAATGAGTAACGCGATAAATCAGTAGTAAAAGATACCCTGGAATGTTATGTTATGTTATGTTATATTCAGGGCTAAAATTGTAAATGCGTTTGTGTTATTTCAGGAGTCCTGGGAGAGTAAGTTGCGTCGCATGCGGGAATCGTCGCCGTACGGTGGTCTCAGCGGGTGGAGACTGCTTGGCTGCATTGTAAAAGTAGGCGATGATCTGCGACAGGAACTGCTAGCGGCGCAACTGCTGCGGAGGCTGCAGGCTGTGTGGGCAGCTGAACGGGTGCCGCTACATCTGCATCCGTACGAGATATTGTGTCTGGACAGGGAGTGTGGACTTATACAGCCGGTGAGGAACGCATAACATAATAAAAAGTACCCCCACACATATTTTCAGTTTGAATGTGATAAATCTAAATAGTACTGAATATGTTTTCATACAGCTTAGCAATTGATGTATAGGGGATATTACCCAAAGTTCACCATAGATGGCAGCATTAGCACATTTAGTAAACGAACAATTTTTATCGATCATTTTGTCTTTTCTAAATGAATAGCAATAATGTATGATAAAGTAAAATCAACTATTTTTTTTATCATTTTTTTTAAATCTATAATAAGGAATAGTTCCATATGCTTGAAAAAGAGAAGTATATTTAAACCGTTATATTTAAAAAAAGTTTTTTCATAGTGATGTACATTTAGTAAACGAACAATTTTTATCGATCATTTTGTCTTTTCTAAATGAATAGCAATAATGTATGATAAAGTAAAATCAACTATTTTTTTTATCATTTTTTTTAAATCTATAATAAGGAATAGTTCCATATGCTTGAAAAAGAGAAGTATATTTAAACCGTTATATTTAAAAAAAGTTTTTTCATAGTGATGTACAGTTTTATTGACTACCAATAGTTACTATTGAATTTTGAATGGGTTTGCTTACCAATGACATTACACTTTTACATTATTTTTCTTCAAAACACTCCTACAGAACAACTCGGCACTGTTTAATTCGCCATTAATATTTTAATTGATAATTGTAGAAAGATCTGGTTATCAACCAAAATGGCGTTTCGCTACTGGTGGCTTGCTGCGTTTCAAGACGTTCGGAAGCTATTAAAAAAAATTATATTGTAAAAGTATAAAGGTTATCTCTCTTTGTCCATGAAATTTTGTCATTTGAATAGTAGAGTAAGATATAGGAGAATTGTTCAACTATAATGTAATCTTATCTATATCTATATATATAAAAATGAATCGCAAAATGTGTTGGTAAGCGCATAACTCAACAACGCCTCGACCAATTTGGCCAAATCTTTTTTTAAAATGTTCGTTGAAGTTCAAGAATGGTTTTTACGGCGAGAAAAATTAGAATTATTGCTGGAAAAACCCTAAAAATAGCCCTTTTCTTTTTCCCATACAAATGATTTGTAACTAAAACGTAGTCAATTTGAGCTTTATTGTTATGGTATAAAGTTCATATTAAATTACAAGCACTCACTGTTGTCTAAGCAATGTAGGTGTGTTCCTAACGTCAAAGATCATATCTATCAAAACAATGTGCGTGTGTGCGTTGGAGCACAGAATACATAGTTGGAGGAGTTTAATGTCGCGTTCCGAAACTCGCGTTTCTTTTGTATTAGTTTCGGCACGCGAGATAAAATGCATCAGTTTCCACGTCATTACATGTATTGCCGGAACATTGATGAAAATACGCTCTGTAATAGCAAAGCTGTTGGGTCCTAGATAGCTCATTGGTTAGAGCAGTCCCTGGATCGCGAATGGGTTCGAGTCCCATTCCGGGGTACAGGTAGATGGATTCTTCCAGCATTTTTCCTTGAGAATGTTTATATATTTTTTTAATTCGAATAGTTTACTTTTATAATGCTGTTGTGTGTAATGTGTTTTTATGATCATAAAAATCTCTTTTTTCTATATTTAATACTATTACTATTAATACATTGCAATAATAATTATGATTCACATGATTAACAATAAAGCGATTACTTACTTTTAAATCCTTATATATGTTTTATTTAATTATTTTTTATTCACAACGCCCTATCACCAGGGTGACGGTTCTGTTCAGGAGAATTTTTTTAAATACGTAGGCAAAAAAACTGCCACATTACAAATCTTTTTGACAGGACGAAGTCTGTCGGGTCAGCTAGTAAATAATAAATATATGATTAACATGCGTTAGTGCTGCAATTTGATGACAAAAACTTGCAATAATATGTCCTATAAATTCATCGCATATTAATTATAGTTAAGATTTTGATTATACACTCTGGCAAAGCATCGAAACCGAAAAATACTGAAACGCACGTATTCGCATTTTTTTTACAACTCTACTTGAATTTGTTTTCAAACGGAGCCAATTTTTCGTCTTCTTCTGATCGTATCCAAGTGAAGATTCCAAACCAAGTAACTGTTCTGGTAATCTGAAACAACGATGGTACACAATACCTCGTAGGCCCGTTAGCAGACAACTATTTCGTTTGTTTCAGGTCGTGAATTCTGTATCACTGCATCAGATCAAGAAGCAGTCTGGTAAAAGTCTGCGCGCGTGGTTAGAATTGGAACATGGTCCGCCAAATAGTGAGGGATTCCTGCGCGCCCAAGACAAGTTCGTTCGTTCCGCTGCAGCGTACGCACTCACTAGCTATCTGCTGCAACTCAAAGACAGGTATACATCATACATACCTGGAAATTATCTGCTGCACCTTATAGATACTGTTTTTTTCACCATTTTCCTATAATCACTACATAACTAATATCAAGTTTTAATATTGATACTACTTACTCACGGACCTTTGCTTACATTAGAAAGAAAAGAGGCAAATATCGTGATCTGGCTACTTAGATAGTGTTCCTAAATAAATCTTACTGCTATGAAACTGTAGTTTATTTTGCCAAATTCGAATGCGTAATTGGATGGTAGATATGATATTAGTTTAATTTCTTTTTGACCTACTGCATTTAAAAGAGAAGGGGCGAATATCAAACAAATACGTTTTGAGTTTTAAAAAACGATAACTCAGTCTGATCTGTTGTAAATAAACCGTGTCTACCCCGGCACGTTTCTATCTGGCTTGCAGTTATTAATGGACCTTAAAACTATATAATGTAACAGATAAGGGTAGTTAGTTGACGCTTTTTCGATCAACGAAACGAGACTGTTTATTGTTCACCATAAACTAGTTGTAAAAACTTTTTTCGACTAGTTTATGTCGTAGACGGAGTGAACGTAACAAAAAGTGTATTGGATTAAGTAGTGTAGTTGTCGTAGTTCATGAAACTGGTTTCAGATAAACCTCGTCGTCGACTCGACAATGGTTCAGTAAATTTGTGGATGGTGAAAATGAACTTTCAGTCATTTCCTTTATACACTAAATTAATCAAACTGACGATAACATAGTCGAATAAAATTAAAAAGCAGGATGCTAATTGCATAATATCCTTACCTTGACCTACGCCGTCCACATTAGAATCAAAGACATGATTGATTGACTGACAGAATTTTAATTACAAAGTTCAAATGTGTATTTATCATAGAAAAGTAATGTACTAGCAACTGTATACCCTTACGTAAAATTTTATTTTAAAAATATTTTTAATGTAATCGAGCGATCGAGACAGGCAGCATACTATCGTTCGCGAAGAACAGAGAGTAAATACACGAATTCACTCGTCTCGCAGACCGTTCGTGTCCCTTTGGACTGTTCAAGCAAAGCTTGTTAACTTACGTTCACGCATAAACCAGTTTATCAGTAGATCGTAAACTAGTTTATCAGTTAATACCCAATAAGCAGACTAAAAAAAAGGTTCGTTCATTCAACGCTTAAGCCGAATGGTTACCATTCGATTATGGAGAAAAGCTTTGTAAAATTTTGTTGAGAACTTGGTATCTATTAATTATCTAGTGTTATGAATTCACTGATGAAAATAACTAAATAAACAACTTTTTTTCCAGACACAATGGAAACATTTTGTTGGACAGCGAGGGTCACATCGTCCACATCGACTTTGGATTTATATTTTCGATATCACCTAAAAATCTGGGTTTCGAAAGCTCACCGTTCAAGGTAAAAACATGACCAATACTTTTATGAACTTTTTAATCACTCTTTTGTTTAAATATTATATGACTATGATGTTTGCTAAATAACAATGATGTATATTTTTAAATCAGTAAATAAAAATATATTTTTTTATATTTATAGTCTGTGTTTCATGTCAGACAAAACTTCAATCAGAGCGTGTGACGTCATTTGTGGGTAAATTGGTGGCAATAGATAGTTTTACTACCAATTCCAATAATTTATAATTATTTCAAAAAATTAAAACCAGTTTTCCCTATTCTGTTATGTATGACATTTAACTTAACTAGTAGCTTATTTTTATGTTCAGAGCCGTACGATTCTTGTCGCAATGCAATGCTTCTTTTGGTCCTAGGGTATTAAAATACGCTTCTGTATTCATTACAGTTTTTTTTGTCTGTGAAGTAGTGATCTGTTAAAGTATAAACGAGTATGTGTTATATAACTAATAGTTAACGCGCGAGTTCGTGGAAGTGATGGACGGCGAGTCGTCGGACATGTTCCAGTATTTCAAGATCCTGATCCTACGAGGTCTGATCGCTGCCCGCAAGCACTGCGAACAGATCATACACATTGTGGAACTAATGCAAACAGGTCTGTTATAATTTATTAATGGGTGTTGAGCATAAGTTTTCGATTTGATACTCTTTAACTAGATCCTTTTATCTATTGCATAAAAAATGGTGCACATTTGTTATAAGTGCTAATATTGTATTAAATGTAAGTTTGATACAGCCGGGTTACTAAAATTCATCATTAACATTTCCTGTTTTTGGTTATTGGTATTAAAGATAAAAGCATCTTTAATTTGTTGACCGTCCTTCTAGTTATCGAGTACTATTTCAATTTGTAATTATTTTAAAGTATAATAAAAAAATATCAAGATGCAAGCCTTTTAAAATACTTGTGTTGATATTTTCATATCGTAGTGTGGTGAAGGGATTATTATGCAAAGTTTTGTTTACATATTCACTTGGGTCGATAAGTGTGGACTCTATGATGTTCAATTGATCGTTTGATCTGCAGGTGGTCAACTAGCGTGTCTACGCAGCAGTGGCGCAGTGTCAGCGTTCCGAGCGCGATTCCATCCGAACAGAACCGAACCTCAGCTGAGAGCGTTAGTTGATTCACTCGTACATTCAGCGTTACACTCGCTCTCAACACGCCTCTACGACAACTACCAGTATTATACCAACGGCATTCTGTGACTCTTCCACCTCTGTAATTCACTGGTATACTCCGCAATATCACCGTTAGTACACCGACGCAATCGCATGCGAATACGAAACATTTTCGTAATCTTGTCAGTTGAATGGCAATGTTTCTTATCAAATAACTGCGTCCTTATCAGTACGGTTTCGCAGTCATTTGAGAAAAAGGTCGTTACACAGACGCACATGTTTTGCTTTTAGGGTTGTCACTTGTCCCGATTTCTGAAGACTATCCGAATTTCGTTTCTCTAAAGGTGACAACCCTGTTCGCATTCGGTGTAATAACGGCGCAACAATCTCTCAATACGCCCCTACAACTATCGCCAGTTCACCGTCAGCATCCTGTCAGTTCACTGATCTATTTATTATCTAAAAATAATATTACTATAAACATAAATTATAAATTTTAAAGAAAATATAAGTTTTTCGTATCCATCCCAAAATTAAATTATTTTTTTCGTTCGTATAAGGAGTTATATTTTAAAAGAAAATATAACGTCACTTTGCGAATTTGTACAGTGTATGCTCCTGTACGATGTCTATGAGCGATAAACGAATTAGTCATTTAATTTTTTTTATATTAATCTTGGTTTAGGCAAGTCTCATCAGTTTTCATTGATTAATTTTCGTTCTTCATAAAATTGATTTTGTTACAATAAAGTATAAAATGAAAGTCTCTTGACTTTAAAGGCAGCTGCTAATGCTAAAACTGTTTGTGTATAATTAATGACATCACAACTAAAATAAGATCATACATAGAATTTAAAAGCATTAATTATATTATAAAAAATGTATTATTTTAGATATCTTGTTAAAATATACAAAATTAGATGAATCGATATTTGCGCCATTATCGTTCAACTTCCGCATTGTGTGTGTTTGTATAATTTTAATCATCGAGTGCCATATTCCGTTTGCTGTACGTTACAAATAAAACAGTTTATTTGCTCAATCAAAAATTATATTGGAATCATGTTCTGACCCGTCCATTGTAGTTATTTTCTTTGTGTTGTGTAAATTCATTGACATGTTGAAAATTCATCTCTTATGTGCGCGTAGTTATATGAAATTGTTATAAAATCTGATATGTAAATACTAAAAACGTATGATAATTTTCGCAAAGAGAAGACTGATTGTTCAGGCATGAAAAATGTGGTCTAGATTTAAGTTTCTTATCTTCGTAATTTTAAGTTGTACACCAGTTTAATAAAATTTATTATGTAATTATTGTATTCTCTGATCCACTGTTTAGATATGTGTGCTTAGGAGAGGATGCCAAATTTTAGATTATGGCATTATTTTAAAGATGTGAGATTTGTTAAATATCGGCTAGTTAGGTATTCAAACACCAAATAAAATTAGATAAGATAAAGTTTGAACAATAGATAGTAATGAATCTATGTATGGGAGGTGTTATTTGGATGTTTGTGTTGCGAGGAGGGCGGAGAATCGTTAGAGGAAAGATGTCACTAGATAGGAACATTTAACAGTGTGATTAATATGGAACCAAAGAGTTCCAAATGTTAAACTACAACTTTGAAATACTATTGGATATTCCTTGTATGTGTAATGCTACCTGGTTATTATATGAATATATTCGCTTAGAATAGATGGAGTGAGAAGTTTGTTGCCAAATTTTAAATGGTAATAACTAAAATAAAATATGGGAGACAGATTGATATTTTTCGAGTCACTCGAGTTATTCTGTTTTATGATGCTGTATTAATATGTTAAGAACAAAATTCCTGTGTGATGTTTACAGGACAATCTAGATAAATGGTTTTGTAATACATCCCAAGGGCATGTTCATTAATATATGCTAGGCAGATTGTTTTATTTTTCGATTCATTCAAGTTACTCCAATTAATGATACTGTAATAATAATAGTGCGTTAGGATCAAAATTCTTATATGATATTGCAGAAAAGTATAGTTATTTTTTTTTGTAATATGTCTCAAGCTCGTACTAAATGATAATTTTAAATTATTGAAATTAATTTGTAATAAATTGTTTTGAATTATGATAATTATAATTGGATGACATTAGCTGTGAATTTTTCTTATGCTTAATTTTATGTTAAACGTCACTAAATTTTGACGTTCATTACATTTTCTTTCGACATTGCTATTATTATAACGTCGCCGTGTAAATGATAATTGTGAATCATTATTAAAATATATCTAGATAGGATATATTATTGAAGTACCTTTATAAAGCATATTCTAATGGGTATTTATGATCGAGTATTGTTTGCTAGTTAGAAGTTGAATATGTAAATACATAAATGTTTTTGCTTAATATATCGCTTATTCTATATTTAAAGTATATATTACAACATCCGAAGTTTTAATATTGAATATAATTTTCCTCAAATAAATAAATTATTTATCATCATGTACAGGTAATTGTAAGTAGGTACTGTAATGTTTATCTTAATTTTTTAAATATACATATATCATGATTTTTCACTCCTACTTTTATTTAATTCCTCATCACCAAGTGATCGGAGCCTTCGGCTTCGTTCCACGTGGCATGCTATCCGACCACACACGACAGAACTGTCTCCCGAGCGCTAATAAGTAGAATGGAAAACCAATGAATCCGTTTACATCAGCTATAAAAATTCCGAAAATTATTCGTTCTTACGAGGCGGAGCGCACGTGGAAGTCACAACAGAGTGAAAGAGATTATCAGAAAAGATATCACTAGCTGATTTGGTTTAGTCAAATTGATTATAAATTGTGCACCATGACTCAAGAGTTCTATGAGACATAAAACTGCATATTATGGTTTAAAATTTAACTTTTAGTTGCAGTAGTAAATCTTTATGAAGTTGAATTTCAATGCATTTTGTGCCTATTATTATTTTATATAGAAATCTTAATTCGAAATTGTTGTCTTTTTAATGGATTTCAAACAAAAAGGTGGTTTATCTTATCATATTGGACCGCGATGAAGACATGTCCACGACCGTAACCGTTGAGCTGCCCGAGATATATCGAGCTAGACTCAATTTTTTTTCGTACTCTAATTCTTCGATTAATTGTGATAACCAAAAGGAACTGGGGCGAAATATAAAATTAGCTCCACCAGAATCGCGATCGATCGCATAAAAAGAAAACATGATTATACAACTTTTTATTGCACACTATTTCTTTTTCTTTTTCTTGGATTTCATTTTGTGTTTTAGTTTTTGTTTGATCTTCTCCTTCCTCAGACGTTCCTTTACTATTTGCTGTTTGTTCCTGAATTCTTTTGATGATGCCTCTGCTTTATCCTTGGCAATGCGTTCGTTGTGTTTCACCCAATGTGGACGGAATTCTGACACTGAAATATATGTAGAATTAGTATGACATAATGGGCCTATGGTCAAAGAGTAGGTTATTGCCAATGAGTGTTATTTTATCTAACAATTCTGTAGATAAAATGATTGTTAGTGGAAGGTAACACGGTAAAGCGATGATAAAATATTGCATTGGATATTTTTCATGAAAAAAAAAAATAATAAGAAAATATATTTATTACTAAACAGTCCTAGAGTTCGACGCCATATTATAGCAGCGTCACACTCTTGGATTTGATATTAATTCTTCGTAATAATATGTCGATTATTTTTCATTCATTCAAAAATCAACTTTATTTGTAACTTATAAAAACAATTTTTTAAGCAACCAGTAAACAAAGAGAGCTAGAACTAGGGTTTATGGATTTTTTTTAGTAAAGCATAACGTTGCAATAGTGATCAAACTCTATTGTAGTAGCATTTACGGCAGCAAACTTTGCAAGATATCGAAATACCATCAAAAAGTACATAAAGTTTCCGTAATTTGCCGTATATCATAATGTTACAGGTTTCACTCACCGTGTTTGTTGTGGTTATTGTGTTGTTGTTCCGTGTCTGTCTGTTCGTATTGCGCGTTCCGCTTGCGCCATTCATCGTACCGCCCGCTACGGAATGAGGCTGGCACACGCGCCCCACTCTCGGTCCTGATCATCTTGCGACCACCGTCCTGATAAAATATATAATAGGGATAATGGTTGGGTTAAAAAAGAAATTCCATTTAGTCCGCCGATCAGATAATAGAAAAATATTAAATGGGTATTTTTTTTTGCCTCAATCGAACAAGAAATGGCTATTATCTAAATAACAATTAAAGTTGAGGGGTGGGGGCTCGTAGTCAGATTTGTAGAAAATGTACAAAAGCGTGATGTCATGCGATGTTTCAACTTTATACTCTATTGCCGAAATTTATTAATTACGCAAAAAATGAAAAAAAAACGCGTTTAATAATTTCCAATAATGTACCTGACGGATAAATAAACAAAAATTTGTCGATCTCTATTATTAAAATTTTTTATATGCATGGGAAAATGAAATCTATATTTTCGCAATTGTCGATCATATGATGGGTGATTAAATATTTATTATGTCGAATTCCTCTCCGCTTCGGGAGGCACTTTAAGCCGTTGGCCCTGACTGCATCTGTAGTCGTTAATACCCACCAATACGCACTGGTCCGTGTGGTGGGTTATGGTCCATTGTCTCTATTCGATTCCATAATTACTTTTTTGTTTTAATTTATATTTGGGATAATAACAACTTCTTATAATAAATGTGAATAATACATAAAATTGCTACATCTAGATCAATTACAATTATCCACAAAAAGAAAACATCTAGAATGTGAACTTAAACAGTTATATATGTGGTTGCAAAAATTAAATAAAAAAAAATGGTGGGTACTTAAACATAACTACAAGGAAGGCCTGAGCCACTCAGCCGGGGGGGGGGGGGGACTCCAATAGGTATGATGACTGGGTAAAAAAAATGCAATTCTATTTAGTCCGTCAGTCAGATAATAGAAAAAAATTAGATACGTATTTTTTTTTACTTCAAATTAACAAGAAATAGCTTAGATAACAGGCATTAAAGTTGAGGAGTGGGGGTACGTCACAGTTGAGTAGAAAACGTACTCTAAAGTGACGTCATGCGAAATTTCAACTCAATGTAACGCCGTAATTTTTTGATTACAAAAAAATAAAAAAATACGTGTTAAATATTTTTTAACACTCTACCTGACGGACAAACAAACAAAAATTTGTCATCATCCCTATTATATTAAATTTCGTGTGACTTTTTTTTTTTATAAACACTCACCGGGTCCGTGTGGACCATTTTCTTCCGTACTCTGTCCCAGCGCGCACGCGTGGCGGCCGCGCGCGCCTCCGTCCAACAGTCCGCGTTCAACTCTAGTTCCGCCGAGGACGCGCCCGTGCTCAAGTTCACTGCCATCCTATACGATGACCATGTGAATCACCATAATAATCTAACAGATGTCGCCACAGTGACAAGAAAATACACAATGGCGGCTCGTGTTATAATCAAGTCACGTGACGCGCAGACTAAAAATTTCGACCTTTTAATATAATATGATAATTGTTAGAATTGAAGACTCAAAAACAGGTTCTCTATGTTTATTTACCTGTAAAATTTAGTTTATGTGCAATTGTGTAACTTATTTTTCAGTACCGAAACTACCCTATTAGTATTTTTGTATTATAACGGTTTTCAAAAAAGCGACTTTATTCCATAATATTTCATAGCATTTATGTTACGTTTTTAGAATAAATCATTGATAAAACTTGGGCCTATTAGGAGTTTACAACGTTATTATAACCACAGCCACTTACTTCTGAAATTATTACAACTACACAGTTGTTACTTGGTAGTAAGAAATATTCTATGAAAAGCTTTCAGATTTTCTTACAAAAATTAAAAATTTTGGCTAAAAAGGCTATACAATTCTTTCTGCAGTTGATTTTGAAGTCTACCCTCAACCACACTAAAGTTTAAATTTGAGTGGACAATTTTGATAGTTTTGCATAACTCGACATGCAGTTGTACATGAATCTGCTTGGCTGTGCCTTTAATTCCAAACGGTAAGTTTACTTACCCGGTTTCAGTGTGTTGGTCGCTGGCCTCGTGAGGAATATAATTCTCGTCACGAACAATATTTCTCTTCTTTTTCTTCGACGTACCGTCTAAATGCATGTCCAATAGTTTTCCTTCAGCCTGAAAAACATGAGTGATACCTAAAGTCAAAGTAATCAAATCCGATACAGATAAAAAGTGACAAAATCTGATACAGATCATAAGTGATTAAATCTGATACAGATAAAATGTGACAAAATCTGATATAGATAAAAAGTGACAAAATCTAATACAGATCATAAGTGATTAAATCTGATACAGATAAAAAGTGACAAAATCTGATACATATTAAAAGTGACATCAATTCACCTGGAGCTTCTTCATGTCTCTTATTTTCTGTACAGTTTTGCCGTGAGCTTGTTTTTTCGCTTTCATCGCCAAATACATGGGTGAATCATTCTTAGCTGCAAGTTCCAATATTGTCTGAAACAAAATTTTATTAAAGTTACTTCAGTTTAGGCGTGAAAATGTAACACACACACATTAATACACGCACGCACACGCATACACACGCACACTTATCAAAATAACAATATTAATTGGTTACATTGGTTACATTACATGTACATTGGTTACATTTTATCTGTATCATAATCTTACATTGTCACTAACATTAGAGTACCAACTCTAATGTTAGTGACAATGTAAGATTAGTATTTATAAATAATAGAGATGCGCCGAACAGTGGTTTTATAATATAAAATAAATCTAACATAAGATGCAAGTAACAATAGTAAAAAAGATGCCGAATACGCGAATACCGAATAACAAACGAACAGTCGGCGCATCTCTAACTTATAAACATACCCCTTTAGGCTTGTAGTTCTTGATTTGTTCGACGAGTGCGTCCGAGTTCTGCGTAGTATGATCGTGCAGGTAGGGGTGTAGTTGAATGGGCGGTGTGATAGTCTTTGCCCGCTTGTTGGCCTCAGCTGATGCTGGCTCTCGGTACTTGAGGTACTGTTGCCATGCGCGGGAACATGTTCGAGCTGCTTCCTCCTACAAGAGTTTTTAAAGAAAATCAGGCAAAATTAAAACTTGCTTACTAGGCTAATTTCTTACTGCCTTAATACGGATGTAGACAGTAAACAAAATAAAATAAATACATTTTTTTTCTGGTAATGTTTTATATACTATTACCGTTATTCACACTTTTATGCTTTTTCCTAAATATAAAAAGTAAAAGATTAATATTGCTTAATTATGAAAAAACAAATACACGTTCTCATGTGAACGCAAACAGCGCGTGACGTCACGCCCCTCTTACTCATATCAGAACTCGGAGAATTAAACCATGCATACATAGAACGATATTAGTTTACAGGGGCGTGACGTCTTAGCGACGCCATGACAGAAGTTGGGGTTTTCACTGGAAATTTAAACAATCAAATTTATTTTTCGATTTAAAATTATTCTAGGAATGATTCTATTTGTTTTTCGGAATAAAATATAGCACCGCATATGATGTACATAAGGTGAAAGAATTTTTATAATCTGTCCGGTAGTTTCGGAGAGATCGTTTCAAACAATCAAATCTTTTCTCTTTATAATATTAGTATGGATATAAATAGTGTTGTGTGCGGGTAGTAGTAAACTCACAATATCAGCTCTGTCTCTCTCCCATGCGGTGACGTCCTGATGCCTCAGTTCTATGGCAGCGGATGATAATGCGCCCCATACACCGCTTATACAACGCTCGCCACCTTCGCTCACCTAATGACAAAATTCATATCGTTATGACGATGTTTTTTATTATGTTGAATGCACACGTCATGTTAGGTTACCGCATTATATCAAATATTTGCAGTTAATTTTAAATCTAACCCAATGCATTAAGGACTTTTTTATTGTAGCAAGAGAAAGCATATTAAATGTTCCTGATGGAAAGTGTTTTACCAGTCCAATAACTCTAATAGCTGGAAGAAGTCTAATGTCTGTTTTCACTAAACTTAGGAATGGCCCAAGTCGGTAGCCTAAATATTTAGGTATCGCCTAAGGTAAAAAATGCATTTCACCATTGACTAGGATTAAGCACCTAATGAAATTAAGCAATGTCAAAGTTATGATATTCGTTATGCGACGCCGTGCGCTAGGTATTTGCGTATGTATGTGGTCATAAAGATGTCAAGAGATATAGGAAAACAATATTAATTTGGAATTAAAGTAATCTGCTTAGGCGATTCCTAATATTAAGCGTTTCCTAGTTAAGCTATGCCTTGTTATAGGTTATGGGCGTCAGATACTCCTAGGGTGCAATTGCCTAACTCTTGTATCTTGTATCTGTTGAGAGAAGTAACATAACTTTTAGTGAATTGTTTTAAACAATAGACGAGAACTTGAATGGATGAAGAACCATATACAGTTCTCGTAAATTATGATATATTCTCAAGTAATTATTTCTCTCGACTATAGATACGACTGTTAGAGATGTTATGGTAACATTTCGTTATTGTACTTTAATAATCCATGATCATCATTATAAACAAATAATGATGATCATGGATTTGAAAGCGGGGCTACTATATTGGTAATTTAAAAACCAAAAGAAAATTGAGCTATTTTAATATTTCTTTATAGTAAGCAAGCGACATGAATATGAGATGTTTATTTATTGTTGTATGTGTATATGTGGGTGGTATTTATATGCACCTGTGCGGGAAGTATGAGATCGGTGCCTAGGAACAGCTGCAGGTCAAGCAGATGTGGCAGATCATCAGCAGCTACTAGGGACCATGCACGTCCCGCTCGTCCCGCACGCGCACTACGACCTATAAAATACTAATTATATAGGGTCCATAGATACAATAAGTAGATGCTATACAACACACATCTAATATCATAGTCAAAATTTCCTCTCTATGATGAAACATCTTAAGTATCATATTGAATATGCAGAGAGAATAATTGATCTAGTGCGATTTCGCGGATGTTAACATCTACAAATGCATTGGGAACAACGGTACTGTTGTTTCCAATTGTTGTAACCTGCCTTCCAAAGCATTTAGTAGCTTGATATATCTTGGTCTTTATTAAATTCCCATATCACAGTCTAAACTACTATGCCATCAAGCTCATATAATGCATTAATACAATGTACTTAAATATATTTTGATCTTGTAGTTATTAACATGGTAATTGTTACGGACGGCGGACATGAAGACCCTTCCCCGCAACCTCACCCCCGCAACGAGTGGAGGGGGCACACCACGGGCAGCAGCGACGGGAGCACCCCCCCGCGACCTCCCCGCCGCATAGTGGAAGGGGCACCGACATAACATGAATCTATTAGGTCAATTAACGCGTTAGGATAGTAGCTAAGTGCGAACGAACAAATCCCACTTAAGTAAACCCGATTTGTATGAAAGCATGCCTACGAACGTTTTCGTACTTTGTACTGCAAATAAGAAGAAAGAATAAACGCCTTCAAATCTCCAAACTGTTGTTTCCATCCCCAACAGTTTTCGCTGGTCCTTCAAGAGCCGGATAAGGAGTTCGCTGATTCTTCAGAAGCCGGATAGGAAGATCGCCGAGCTACAGTTTGCTCGTCCGAAGCCGGAAAGAAGAAAGCGTGTTCTACGAGCGTCGAAGCACTGCAAGATCGGTACAGTGTACGTCTGGACGAGAGCACGTCAGGTACAGTGTACGTCGGTACAGTGTACGTCGGTACAGAGTACGTCAGGTACAGAGTACGTCGGGTACAGAGCACGTCAGGTACAGAGCACGTCAGGTACAGAGTACGTCGGTACAGAGTACGTCGGGACAAAGTTACGTCTCAAGATACAGCAAGATGCCGCGAACAAGAAGCACCACTAAGGACGACCGCGCCACCGACGCGTTACTGGAGCAAGCACGCCGTGGATTATATGAGCTGCCACCCGCTTCACCCTCTGTGGTCGATGGAACAACGACCGCTGAACGCGAGAGGGGTCCTATTCCCGTCGGAACCAGGGAAGAAAAGGACTTTGAACAAGGGGCCACGGCACCAATCACAGAGAAGCAGCGTACTCCTACGCGTCCGGCATCGGTTCGATCTTCGGCTAGCACTGCGGCACGAATTTTGAAAGCCGAATACGAAGCCGAAAAACGGCTGTCGGAAATGAAGATCCGTATGGAGACGGAACTTATGAAGAAGAAGCTGGCATGGGAAAAAGCAGTTATACAAGAGTCGGACAACGAGAGTATCGCCGACGATACGAACGTCGAGGAACGCATCGACACATGGCTAAACCAAAGCTCTTCCATCGCGCAACACACGGAGCAAGATTCAGCGCCACAACTGGAACGAGAAGCAACGAGAACAACGCCACACCGCGTGTCACGACGCGCTCCCTACATCAATGCAGGGGGGGAGCCCGAAGCGCACGCTGCAGAACCACAGCCACAACGACGACGATCGCCGTCAAGACAGCAACGGGGCATGGAAAAGCTGGCAGACGTGCTAGAGAAAATGATGCACGTCAGATCGCCGCCGAGACAAGCAACCGAACTACCCCTATTCAGCGGATCACCGATGGAGTGGCTACCGTTCAAGGCCGCTTTGAACGAATCCACGCAGCTGTACAAATTTACGCCGATGGAAAACCTGGCGCGACTTCGAAACTGCCTGAGGGGGGAAGCTAGAGAAACAGTATCGGCGCTGCTAGCAACCACTACGGACCCGGCTGAGATCGTACAAGTTTTAGAGCAGTGTTATGGACGACCAGAAAGCATCATCTGCCACGTGCTCGAGCAGATAAGAAGATTACCGAAGCTCGGAACCACCGCCGCCGAATGGAACGCGTTAGCGGTTAAAGTTCAAAACATCGTCTGCGTTATGAAGCAAATTGACAAGAAAGGATACCTCTCAAACCCAATGCTGGTGCAAGAAATAGTAGCGAAGCTCAACCCATGCGTCACTTCAAAATGGTGGGACTACGCAGAGGACCACGGATCGGATCAAGAACCAGAGATAGTAACGTTATCGAAGTTTCTCACGCGCGAAGCAAATAGAGCATTCCGACATGCACACATGTCAACGCCCAGCACGATTACGAAAAAAGAAGATAAGAAACCTTTCAACACGGGAGCAACGCGACGAGCGGCAACGCACAACATCACACAAGCAACCGAGCGTCGCTACTGCTGCTGTTGCCGGGGCGATCATGAGCTACCCAAGTGCCCGCAGTTCATCAAGATGAACACGGACGACCGATGGGCGCTTGTCAAAAAGGAGAAAATATGCTTCAAGTGCATAGCCACGCGCCACCGACGAACATCGTGCAGAGCAAAGCTGTGCGGCCAGAACGAGTGTCGCCGACCCCATCATAGACTGCTGCACGCGGAGGCCGCACCTGCACCCGCATCGACGTCCGCCGACACCACCGAGGAGTGTCACGAAAAGAAGACTGACGTCGAGACCGTCGCCACCACAGTCGGCTCCGAGAAAAAGAAAGAAGTCCTACTGAAGGTGTGCCCGGTCGTCATCAAGGGACCGGCCGGCGAAGTACGAACCTACGCGTTACTGGACGAAGGCTCGACGGTTTCGCTAATAGACAGAAGATTAGCGGAGGAACTTCGCGCCGACGGCCCCACGCAGACCATCCACCTGCACAGCATACAGAACGTCATAAGGGATGAAGAAAGCAAACGAGTGAAACTTCAAATACGGGGCACTAACACGAACTTCTTCGACTTAGAAGCCAGAACGATCGACCGAATCGGTATAAGAGGACAATCGATTCCAGAGGCCGTCCTGAAGCACCCGCATCTACGTAAGCTGAGCGCCGAAGAGGTGTGCTACGATCGAGCACGACCACGAATCCTCATCGGCGCGGACCACTGGCACCTCGTGATTTCCCGGGAGCTACGCGCCGGACGAAGATCGCAGCCCGTCGCGTCAAGAACAAGCCTAGGTTGGGTGATACTGGGAAACCTGCCTCGAGCCACGACCAAGGAAAATCACAAGATAGTGTCACATCTGAGAATCACAGAAGATGCGCCGCTTCGCCCGTGCACTAACGACGTCGACGAAGAACGCCTCGACGAAATTATAAAAAGTCACTATGACATCGACGCGCTTGGAGTATCGACGAAAAATCGAACAAAGCCCGACGACGAACGCGCCGCGGCTATAGTAACGAAGACAATGCGCCGCACGAATAAAAGATACGAGGTGGGGTTACCATGGCGTACGGACGACGTGACGATGCCGCCCAGCTATGACAACGCTCTGAAACGACTGAAAGGCATAGAGAGAAAAATGGATCGCGACCCGTCCTTCGCCGCGGCTTACAGAGCGCAAGTCGAAAACCTCTTCGAAAAAGGATACGCGGAGCAATGCGACGGCACCGAACAAGCGAGCCCGAAGAGCTGGTACCTACCGCATTTTGCGGTGAAGAATCCCAACAAGCCTGGCAAGCTACGCCTCGTCTTCGACGCAGCCGCCGTTACGAACGATGCCAGCCTTAATCAAGAACTACTAGAGGGTCCAGACCTATTAACGTCGCTGCAAGGAATACTCTTCCGATTCCGAGAAAAACCGATCGCCGTAACCGCCGACATTCAAGAGATGTTCTTGCAGATTAAAATCAGAAAAGAGGATCAGCCCGCTCAAATGTTTCTGTGGCGAGGAACGGAACGAACAAAACCGCCCCAGAAATACAAGATGACGTCATTGATTTTCGGCGCGGCAAGCTCGCCTTTCATCGCACATAGCGTAAGAAACGCTAACGCCGAAGCCTACGCCGACTCGCATCCGGAAGCACTACAATCAATAACACGTAGTCACTACATGGACGATTACGTGGACAGCTACGACACCGAAGAAGAGGCCACCAGAATTGTAAACGGCGTGGCGCACGTCCATCGGCAAGCGGGATTCGTGCTGCGAAGTTGGAACTCAAACAGCGCAGCCGTCTTAGCAACCATACCCACCGAACTACACGCCCAGTCACCGACCCGACTCGGCGCGAACGTCAATCACTTCGAGAAGACACTGGGACTCCTATGGAACGCCGCCGAAGACAACTTGACATTTAACACCACCATGGCACGGGTACCCGTGGAGGTGAAAGAAGAAAGAAGATCGCCGACGAAAAGAGAGGCTCTGTCGGCTGTCATGTCCGTGTACGATCCACTCGGACTAGTGAGCCCATATACAATCGCCGCGAAAATATTCCTCCAAGATCTATGGCGAAGGAAAATTGGGTGGGATGAGCCGCTACCACAAGAAGACGCCGATAAATTCCACACATGGCTACGGGGCTTACATCGCATGGGAGAGATAGCAATCACACGCTGCTATACAACGGCAACGAAATGTCGACGACGGGAGCTACACGTGTTCTGCGACGCCAGCGAGAGCGCCTACGCCACGGTCGCTTACTGGAGGATCGAGGACGAACACGGAGAGGCTCACGTAGCATTAGTGAGCGGAAGAGCAAAGGTAGCGCCTCTCAAAGCGCAGAGTATTCCGCGATTAGAACTACAAGCAGCGGTTATCGGGACAAGATTGGCGGACACGATAAAAACCGAACACCGATGGGCAATCGACGAAACGGTGTTTTGGACGGATTCAACAACTGTACTCGCGTGGATCAACAACGACGCACGCCGCTACACCGCCTTCGTGTCACACCGACTGGGTGAAATCGCCGAACGAACGGAGCCGAATCAATGGCGATGGATATCCACCGAATTAAACGTGGCCGACGACGCAACTCGAACAAAATACGCCGACGTCGTCCCCGCGAGATGGCTATCCGGACCGGAGTTCCTGCTGCGCGACAGGGAGGAATGGCCTACACGAAGCAACGAAGAGGGACCCATCTCCGAAGAAATAGTGGCCCACACGACCGTCTCTTCTACGAACGAAAATGAAGCGATGCCGAATATAGAACGAATCGGCAAATACGAATGCCTCATCCGCGCCACGGCCTTAGTACTATTGGCTATCGAAAAATGGCATCGAAAGGGCAGCCAGTTGGAACTACGCCACATGACACGAGCTGAAGATATGTGGCTACGACGGGCGCAACGAGAGTCCTTCGGCGACGAAATACGACTGCTTCAACAAGGAAAGAAGATACCACAGTCAAGCCGCCTATACAAGTTAGACCCCGAGCTGATGAACGGAGTACTGCGCGCACGAGGAAGAATAAACGCCGCGACAGTACCAGAAGAAATGAAGAAGCCGATCATATTGGACGGAAAGCACTCGTTCACACGGAAGATCATCGTGAGAGAACACGAAGCGGCGGGTCACGCAAACAGAGAGCGTGTCATCAACGAATTACGACAACGCTACTGGATATTGCGCCTACGTCCGTCGGTTCGCACCGCCACGCGCGCATGCGTGATGTGCAGAGTTAGAAGATCGAAGCCAACAACGCCATCTACAGGGGACTTACCGCGCGAACGACTCAGCCCGCACCTCAGGCCCTTCACGTGCTGTGGCCTCGATTACTACGGGCCAATGACCGTCACCGTAGGACGACGCCACGAGAAGCGCTGGGGCGCATTGTTTACTTGCCTAACCACCCGAGCGATACATCTAGAAGTTGTGGCAAGCCTCAGCACAGACTCGGCGATAATGGCGATAAGAAGAATGGCAGCGCGGCGTGGATGGCCGAAAACTATAATGAGCGATAACGCAACGAACTTCAAAGGCGCCGACAAGGAACTACAAGCGGCCATACGAGAATGGGCCCCCAGACTACAAGATTACCTGCTGCAACGGCGCGTCGAATGGAAGTTCATTCCCCCTGGCGCACCCAACCAGGGGGGAGCATGGGAGCGACTAGTGCGGTCCGTCAAGACAGCTCTAGCCACAACGCTGCACGAGAGGGCACCGAAAGAAGAGGTGCTCCATACGCTGATGACCGAAGCCGAACACGCGGTGAACTCACGACCGTTGACCCACGTATCGGTCAGCCCGGCCGACGCCGAAGCCCTCACACCGAATCACTTCCTCCTAGGAACATCATCAGGTCTACCACTCACCGGCCCCTGTCGACCCTGCGACAGGCGCCAATGGCGGGCCACCCAAGCGCTCGCCGACAGTTTCTGGCAGCGCTGGATGAAGGAATATCTTCCGACGCTGGTACCGAGGGGCGAAACAAGAAAAGAAGCCGCACTTCGAGTAGGCGATCTCGTCATCATCGCCGACCCGAACTCACCGCGCAACATCTGGCCCCGGGGAGTAATCGAACGCATCTTCCCCGGGCCCGACGGCGAGATCCGAAGCGCCGACGTACGCACCAGAGGTGGGCTGTTTCGGCGACCAACGAGGAAGCTCATCGTGCTGACCACCGAGACACTGGACACATTATCCGCACCTCCCCCGGACCAGCGGGGAGGGACGCGCTGCGATCCTGAGCCTGGCGAGCCGTCCGATCCAGCGAAAGGGGCTCCGAGCATCTCTTCGAGCGTCTCTTCGCCGGGGGGAGAACTGTTACGGACGGCGGACATGAAGACCCTTCCCCGCAACCTCACCCCCGCAACGAGTGGAGGGGGCACACCACGGGCAGCAGCGACGGGAGCACCCCCCCGCGACCTCCCCGCCGCATAGTGGAAGGGGCACCGACATAACATGAATCTATTAGGTCAATTAACGCGTTAGGATAGTAGCTAAGTGCGAACGAACAAATCCCACTTAAGTAAACCCGATTTGTATGAAAGCATGCCTACGAACGTTTTCGTACTTTGTACTGCAAATAAGAAGAAAGAATAAACGCCTTCAAATCTCCAAACTGTTGTTTCCATCCCCAACAGTAATGATACAACACTAGTCTTTAAAACAAAGGTTACATATGCATATTTAAAAATCAGCCTGAAAGTATTTTCCTTTTTACTCACCTACTCTATGCACAAACAACTTGGGTTTGGCTGGGAAATTGTAGTTGATGACTGTGTCCAATGATGGTAGGTCAAGACCTCTTGCGGCAACATCCGTTACAATCAGAACAGAGCATTTCTTGTTTGTAAAACGACCAAGTGCTATTTTTCTTGCAGATGAGTCTAAGCCTGAATATGCATAAGTTGATGATATACCTGCTTGTTGAAGGACCTAGTAACAATCATTAATAAGTCAGTTAATCTTTATATGTATTCATATACAATAAATTATACAAGTATTTTATGCATATAAATTGAAGTTTAATTTAGTTATACCCAGTCCTGCCATAAATACTGTTACAAATGAAAAGGGACTATTTTTTTTTCTTTAGTTTTATATAAATGTAAGTGTTATGTACACAAGAAAAATACTCTAAACAATTGTTTTACATAAAATTTTATTCAACGTGAGCGTCCTTAGCGTTTACACAAGCTTTTAAACGTACCGGCCAGTTGTCAATACTTTATGTACGACATCCATAGGGAAGTTGGCTACTGCTCGCTCCAGTGATCTCTTGAGAGATTCCAAATCGTGGTGTCTCTTAGAGCAGGCAATGTTTTCTAAGACAGATCACAATTTGTAATCTAATGGGTTCAGGTCTGGACTGGAGAAGGGCCAATCATCGGCTTTGATAAAGTCGGGAACATTATCCGCGAGCCAAGCTTGGGTGGTGCGTGCCTTGTGACCGGGAGCCGAGTCTTGTTGGAAGGTCCAGAGAATATTAGGAAAGAGTGTGTTGCCTAAAGGTTTCACCACGTCATTTGTAGTTTCTTGGTTCACCTTGGCAGAAGTTTTCACACCCTTTTCACAGAAATGAAACTTGGTAACGCCGTGGTAGGACAACCCCCACCAAACCATCACTGACGCGGGATGGTGGCCTCTCTGGACTCTTTCTACGACTTGGGACACTTCGGTCATTTTACTTGTTGAAATGTTCTTCAATGGTGAAAATTTTCTCGTCAGTAAACAAAATGTTCCTGTGCTTTCCACTTGCGTAACGAACGAGCAACTGTTTTGATCTTTCGACCCTTTTCGTCATTAAAGCTCGATTGAGGGTATGTCCGGTATATCGACGGTAAGTCCCAAGTTTTAGGTCATCTTTGATTATTTAGGACAGTTCTAGGCATGATCTTCATTTCACGGGATAAAATCTTCTGCTTCCTCAAGGGATTTTGTCGAATTCTGGCTCGGACCGCGTTGATAGCCTGTGTGGTTCGAGCAGTACGCGGACGGCCTGATCTCTTGTGGTCATCAATAGAGGAGGTCTCTAAGAACCTATTGATGGTACGATACACAAACATCCGATATATACCTAGCTTCTGAAGGATCTTATAAATCACGGAAGGCTCCATTCCCACTTTATGCAGTGCAATAACAGCGACTCTTTCTTTTTTAATACCCCACTCCATTTTAAAATATTTAATTTATGACTAAAATCTTGTTGTTTTACAAAGAGCAACTCTTAATAAATAAAATGGCATAGCAGCGTTCCAAATTCAAAATACAAAAATTTTGAAAATCTTTACTTTTAAAATTGTAACAGAATTTATGGCCAGACTAGGTATTTATTTAATGCATTCAAAGTTTTAGCAACACTAATAGAATTTTTATTTGCTTACCAGATGTAAATATTCAACATGGTGTTTCGTTGCAGCAAACACTACAGCTTGTGGAGTTTTAGGAGTTAGAACTTTATCTAATAACAGTAACAAGGCTGCAGTTTTCAACTCTGCTCTCACAGATATCCAACCAAGCCACAGTGTTGATGGCAGCTTCCAATCAACATCTAATCGGATCAGTGCTGGATCAGATAAACCAGCTCTGGCAAATTCCACTAACATTTTTGGTAGGGTTGCTGAGAACAGCAATGTTTGACGGTTAGATGGCAACCGTGATACTATTTCTTGTAATTGTTCACCAAAGCCAAGTTCAAATAGTCTATCAGCTTCATCGAACACCATCATCTCTGTAAGAAAATGTAAATGTAAATGGACATTTTCAATAGTAGTAAAAACAAAATATTATTTTCTTATTCTTCATGTGAACCGTGTAGTGTATAATATCAATTGTATTGTTATAAATCATGTTTTTTATTTTTTTTCTGTGTTGTTAATAAAAAAGGACTTACTTATATTGTCAAGCTTTAAGTTCATTTCAATGCAAATGTGTAAGAATCTTCCAGGAGTTGCAACAACAATATCAGGAGCTGTGCCAGACATCACACTGAATTGTTGTTCAATAGACTCTCCTCCGAGTATTGCAGCTGATGTGAGTCCAGTGAATTTGCCCAATTCTCTTATGAATCGTAAAGTCTAAAATCCATAATATTGAATAGAATAGTCATTTAATTAAAACAAATTATTAAGATTTACTACATAAATAGAAAATAAATATTCTGCTACTTCATAAATCAAATAAAAAAGATTAAGTGGTATAGTCTTTTTCACACAGCATGGCTATGGTGATGTTAAGGATTGGAAGTTTATAGTGATACAAAATATATAACAAAAATTCATGAAATTGATTTTTTAACGAAATACTCATGCTATGTGAAACAGACTAGTGATTGTATAGCATAAACTAAACTAAATTAAAATTTAGTCCTGTCAAACTACATTTTCAATTGTGAAAACAACTAAGGTAACAGAAGTAATTCTACTAAACACTTTCCTATATTGGCAGTATAATTATAATTTTTTGATTTCATATGACTTTTAAATATGTAAAAAAATAAACCCTTTAAAATAAAAGTCCCTGGCACCTCGAGATGGGGCTCTAACCCATGACCTTTGGTCTTCCAGCCCGCTGCTCTAACCACTGAGCTACCCAGGACCTATCAGGACTGACAAATTTTTCAAGCACTTGTTACTTTTTTGCTACTACAAAGAGTATTCATATTTCATCAATGTTCAGGCTATCCAGCCAAACAGCCGAAAGAAATATTTTTACAAATATTTAAACTTTTGATAAATATTAAAATTTGTGCTAATTATTATGCTATGCAGTAAAGCACTTTGAATGCGAAATTGAGCAAATATAATAAAATTTTTGGTTTACTTTAAAGAATGGTACCACAAAATTGGTACCATTGTGAATATTTATTTGGTAATTGGTGAGAATAAAATTACCTGTAAGGCCAGTTCTCTAGTAGGAGATAAGATGAGAGCTCTAAAATTCTTCCCTGGCAAAGGTTTGTTTGCAGGTGCACAAAGTTTTTCAAGTATTGGTAGCACAAAACAAGCAGTTTTGCCAGATCCTGTACGTGCCATAGCAACAACATCTTTGCCTTCCAGAGCTAGTGGAATTGTCTGGAAATGAGTTTCAAAATATTCCAAATTAAATAACCTTGAAATGAATTTCAATATAGAATTGGAGAATTATGATTACTCACCTTTCTTTGAATTGGAGTTGGTTGCTTGTATCCTCTTTTTGTTATACCTTTCAAAACAGGAAAACAGAACCCCATGGACTGAAAGCCACCTGAACCCTTTTTTTTCTTTTTGTTACTATGAACTTCTGTTTCAGCACAATTGTCAGCAGATGGTGCTTCAAAACCTGGGAGATCGTCTCCCAATTTATTGGGGTTTAACATTTTGATAAAATTAATTTACATGAGAGTGAAAAGTAAACCTTACAAATGCAAATTAACACGTGCATAAGTTAAGCCATGCCATGACATTTGTTTTGTTTTGATTTGATTTTGACAATGACAGTTGGCATTGACGTTTGTTTTTGGGCTGCCAGATGTGTTATTCAATATCGGCGAAAATACGCTCAAGCTAGAAAAAAACCTTCGTAAAACTCTTGGATCATAAATAACCTACGAATAGCTAACGATGACGTCATTTTCTAGGAGACGTATTTATGGAGACGTATTTACGTAAGAAAGAGATTGATTCTTAATAAAGCCTTCTTCTACGCTGCGAAAAACACTTTTATTTTCATAATCAGTACACTTAAATAAACCAAAAACATTGTGAAAAATAGAGGGTTGACCAGTGTTAGGTGTCTCCAAACTCTGAAGCCTTCGAAACATAGTGATTTTTTCAGTTTGTTCCAAGAGCCAAACCAGTTTTAATTTTTCTGCCCTTATTAACAATATTTCTAGACTAGAATAGTCGCAACGCGCACTTTGCGAACCTAAGCAAACTTACGTCTTTTTGCATTTCAATTATTATTGTGTATTGTGACACTTAACGACATCGAGTGGCGAGTAGTGATACTATGTATTGTACAGTGTACTATCTATTTCAGCTACCCGCTAACAGGTGGTATTAGTCGTAATTAAATATTTCGAATTAACTCGTTGGTTCGAGAAAGTTCTGGTTCTGGCTAGCTAATGTATTCCGATCACTTCGAGATGGCAGTATTTGCATATAAAAAGGCTAGCGGTGCAACTGCGAGTCAGTCTACTTAGAAAAGGCGAAGGAAGCAAAACTGTCTATTGTGAAATAAAGTAACACCCGTGCACAAAAGTATTTTGATTTGACTTATTGTTTTTATGTGCGATATGTTAGTATGGAAAAGAAGCGAAAAATCGACAGCGAATGCAGAACGTTCCAAGATAAATGGAATTTTCAGTATTTTGTGATTGAGTCCAGAAATAAGGCGCTATGTTTAATTCGTAATGAAACCATAGCTGTTCTTAAAGAATATTACATTAAACGACACTATGAATCGAAACATCTTCAAAATTACTCCAAGTATACAGGAAGTTTGCGGACGGAACAATTTGAAGCTTTGAAACGTAGACTCAAATCGCAGCAATCTTTGTTTACCAAAGCGAATACTGAACAAGAGTCTGCAACTCGCGCCAGCTTTCGCATGGCTCTTGAAATCGGAAAACGTGGCAAACCATTCATCGATGGAGAAATGATAAAAAATGCTTGATTGCAGTAGCCGAAGAAATATGCCCCGAAAAGGTAAATTTATTTAAAAGTGTCAGTTTGTCAGCAAACACCGTGGCTCGGAGGGTACAAGACATCGCAGAAGATATATAATCTTAACTGTCTGACAAAAATGGACATCATGAGTGGTTTTCTCTACCATTGGATGAGGCAACGGATGTGTCAGATATTGCTCAGGTGTTGATTTTTATTCCCTATGAAGTGTATGAAGAACTTCTTGATATTGATAGTATTCATGGCACGACAACTGGGGAAGATATTTTTAAAGGAGTTGAAAATGCCATTAATAAAAAAACCTTCGATGGAAAAATTTAAAATCTATTACAACTGATGGAGGTAAAAATATGTGTGGTAAAATAAAGGAGTGGTTGCACTTGTGTCAAAGGCTGAAGAAAATTATGGTGGTTCAAACCGTTAGTCTTACATTGTATCATGCATCAACAGTCCTTGTGCGGAAAATGTTTGGATATGTCTGAAGTTCTAAAATATCTCTGAAGTCATATCAGTTGTTAACTTCATCTGATCCATTGGGCTGAATCACCGACAATTCCGCGAGTTTATTCAAGAGATTGGAGAAAATGACTTACCATATCATACTGCCGTACGCTGACTTAGTTGCGGAAAAATTCTTAAACGCTTTTTTGAACTTCGAGCAGAGATCGAGCTTTTTTAAAATGAGAAACAGCGCCCTTTTGCCGGTTTAGAAAATAGTGAATGGATGTGGAAGTTAGCATTCTATGTCGATTTGACAAATCATATGAACGAACCAAATTAGAGATTGCAAGGAGACAATCAGCTTCTCCCTGATTTATACACCAATATCATATCCCTCAGGCAGAAAATAATACTATTTCAATCGCAATTACGTAAAAAATGTTTCACACATTTTAAAACATGTGAAATATTCAGCCACACTACAGAGACTGAATTTCCCGTCAATTTTGCAATTGAAACTGAGTGCTTTGAAGATAAATTTTGATACTTGTTTCTCAGATTTTGATGTCATTGCGAATGAAATTAAGCTTTTTCAAAATCCTTTTGATTCTGACATCGAAACCCTGGCCCCGGAAGGTCAAATGGAAAAAATTATTGATTTACAGTGCAGTGATATGATTAATAACAAATATCAAAATTGAAATATCTTACTTTTGTGAGAAGAGAGTTAGAGTTTTCCAAGATGAAGTACACAAAAAATATTTACTCAATTAACCGATGAGAATCTTAAATCTCTTTTGATAATTGGTATAAGTAAAATAGGGTATTTGACACTTTTTTGAAAACTATTTAAAATCGTTGTTTGCTTCATTATAAACACACTGTCTTTATATTTCATAGAAATCTTTTCTATTTTTGGCGAAAACGATTGTTAAAATTTAAATAGCCAAAATCGCGCGAAAAACGCTGCTCTATGTAATGGCGCTGATCGTGACATCACAGGCCAGTAAATATGTCAAATGGATAAGTACGAACTGTCTTTAAAGTAAATTCAAAATAATAAACTAGAAGAGAAGTTGAAGTCTTAGTGCGTAATTTTTACGTTTTTTTTAATTTGCCTCTACTCTGGTTTTCTTTATAAAATGAGCTACAAGTGGTGCGTAGTGCCACAATTTACTAATACTTCTATTAATAACAAACAAACTCGACCTACAGATGGATTAGACATTAGTACGGAAAAGAATGTACTATTTTGATTTTTTATACATGCATGTAGTATATCTGTCCACTAAATGCATGGCACTCGATAATTAGGAATCAGATCCCGATGACTTTATAAGATTAATTTTAACTCGGAGAACAGCATATATCGTCAAAATCGACTTTTGAATTATTATATTAAAGTTCAAGAAATGAGAAAAACATGTAAGTTGCTCTTTTTTAAATTGCTGACGTTTTCCTTATTTTTTTTTAAAAAAAGCTTAGTAAATGATTTTTTCTTTCTGTATTTCTTTTTGGTAGTTCTTATCACCAGAAGCGGCAAAGTATTCTGTTATCTGTAAATTACTATAAAGTACTCGATACCTACAGGCATCGATATTTTACGTATCTTTCTAACACTACTTTGACATGACAGCTGATGACGTCACAGGCTAGCATAGAGATAAGCAGGCTAGTAAACAGAATCGTTATTGGTTGTGACGACTACCAATCATAAGACGTTTTCGTCGTTGAATAAATTCCTAAAAATATTGCATTTTCTTTACGTTATTTTACTTAATCTAAACATGTTTTTTCTGTAGATGATAAGAAATAAGCCTTATTAGATTATTATCTATCAGGATGACCACAAAATACAACTTATTTTCGATAGTGTCAAATACCCTATTGATCGACAACTACAAACTATTGTCGGTGGAAAATCACAATTACATAAATCTCATTAGTGTTTTTGTTTTACTGTGATTAGTGGGATTCATTTCAATTGTTTGTTAGCCAGATTGATACACTGGCGGTCCGGATTTTGGCGGTTCGTAGTATGGGGCCCCCCTGCCTTAATATACGATATATAGTTTTGTTATTGTCTCTTTACGTGTAAAGGCCACTAACGTGATATTGGCGGAATTGTGTAAACGCAAATAGGCCATACATTTACAAAAGAAAACGTCATTACCTGACATTACTGGTTTGGTGAAACGACAAATATTATTCTTAATATTAAGGGTATGTTCCGATATACACTGCGACCACTGAACAGTATGACGTCAATTTAGTATACTGGACGCCCGTTCTTTTATAGCTAGTTATACTGGTGACTTTTTAAAACGGAACGCAGTCCAGTATACTGTTAATCCTATTATTTGGCGCCATTTTCAAATTTGTTAATGCAAGGTGAATATAAATAAAGATTCCCTCTTTTCCAAAGAAAATATTATAAAATTGTGTATAAAAAAATTATTTATCAATTAAATCCATCTTATAATACACGTAAGTATTTTTTTTTGTTTATTTAGAAACTTATCATTTTCTGATTCTGTTTCGACTGATCACGTGATCAAAAGCACTGCGAGCACCTTACCTCAAAATCTCCAGTGCTCACAGTACAAATATGGCGGCAATTTATGACGTCATGAATTTCCCTAGAGTACTGTAGCAGTGTACTGGCAGTCCATAACGGAACGGATTTTTCAGCAGTAAGACCACTGCGCAGTGCTCGCAGTGTATATCGGAACATACCCTAAGTGACTTCTAGCTACGCTATGCCTTGTTCTAGGTTAGTGAAAACGGGCATGAAAAAAACATGACCAAAAAACATTAGTCTTATCCACGGACCACTAAAATATCAGACACAAAATTATGTCCACGGTTTGATTGAAAACAGTAAAGAATCATGTCAAATCTTGGCTTATTTATTTCTTGTATCTCCGCACGGCTTGTGCTTAGCCAAGGACATATTATTAGTTTGTGGGTAAAGTTAGGGAAACGCCAGAAAAGGGATAAGGGTAAAGGTTTTCTTGAATTTGGCATAATTAGAATTAGAGGGGTATAAGGATAAGATGAAGGACATAATTTAAAAATTTACTAACGCGTCTAGTGATGTGATATATATCAAAATGTAGCTCTTGCCATTTTTACTTTTGTAAGGAAATTAAATGTTAAAATAAAGTCAGGATAAAAATAATTATTTATAAAATAGTATTATGACTACTACCCAAATTCGATTCGGACCTTAAAATGACGGTTTACTATATTACCACAATGCAATTCGGACCTAATGACGTGTCGCTACTTTTCATTTCATTTAACATGAAAAAAATCTTTCGTCATATTATGGTAAAAAAATTACATTTAGATTTATTTCTATATTTACGAATCAAACTTTGAAAAGCTTTGATTTTAATGTATTAAATTTTTAAAGTAACCTCATAATTATCTCGAGTTTTGACGGCTGTTATAACTTCAAAACTTTACTTATAAATGACAAATCTCCTTGGCCTCCAGATAAAAAGATATTATTTTATTGCAAGCAAAAAAAAAAACCAATTAAAATTATCACTTAAACATGTGACAGGTCAATCAACGTATGGAAAGTGGACATGATCCTTGGAACCATTCATTTATATTACAAAAGAATTTGTCCTTTATTACTCACCTTCTGCTGTCCGTCTATCTGTTATATAAGACTGTTTTTCATGAACCGTGATAATAAACAGCTAAAAAAATTACAGATGATGTATCTCTGTTACCGTTATAACAAAAACTTCTAAACACAACAAAAAAACATATTTTAAAGGGGTTCCCTTACAACAAACGTGGTTTTTTTTTAACTGATCTTTCTTAATATTACAACCGGGATATCAATTTAAAATAAAGAAAATAGTTTTGACAGCAGAGAAGGTTTATCGTATATTTATTATAATCCTATCACTTTTTGATGCTTGTGTTCATCCGCATAATCATGTTAACTAATATTCACCAACCAATCTGCGCGAGGGCCGCTTGGCAATCGTGCATGGCTTATTTTCCTAGGTTCCATAATTTGACATTAATAGGCTGATAGTAATGATCTCATGATAAATTCTATCGAGGAGGATCGCGTTCTGAATCTGGATGTAGTAAAACAAGTGAACTGAGTCGACTCATTTTATGGGTCTGGTTCGCCTTTTTAAAAAGGATTTAGATCCAGGATAATATGCGAGATCTGATGACGGAAGTGATCCAATTTATTTTGTATCTTGATAACGACTTTGGTTTGAAATAAAATGCTGATAATAGAACTAGAAGGTGGAATAACATGGAAACCAGTAATCTGTCAATGTACTTATATTGCGTCATAACAATTTTGTATTTAAAACGTATAGCAAAATTTTTATATTCTTTAAGAAACCAACCCATTAGCGCATATAGTTCCCAACGATAAAAGTAATCTAAATTAAAAAATCGTTGTAGATGTCATTAATAAATGAATAAGTATTTAAGCTCCTAAGAGCGAATCCTTGAAAATAGAAAGTGACTTCATAGTCTAATGAAGTCACTTTCCAATAGGACTTATTGGTATGAAATAAAACAGGGAGAAAAAGAGCAGCCCTTGCTTAGTTTCTTGCCGGTTCTTCTCAGTACAAGGTCTCCCGCCGTAGTTTTGCGAACCATTGGCGTAGTTTCGAATTTTACAAGTGCAATGTATAATGCCTAGAATTAGACCATGACTGAATAAACAATTTTGATTCAATTTGATTTGAACCCTGCGGTACATCAGACGGGTTCGTTACTCAAATAGATGTGTATCTTGATAGTACCATTGCCTGGGTTCTATTACACTGTGGTTCCAATCTACCAATATTCGATGTATAATAGTTCGAGATCGAGATATGGTTTGAAACAAAAACTTTTCCTCTATCTACTATTTTATTTTTTTTATGGCAAAATTTATAATACAGCTAAAAATTACATTATTTTGTTTGCGATGATTTATCGGTTAGTACCTATTGATTGATGATTTACGTAAAGTTTTCTGTGCAGAATCAATTGAAATTCAACTTTTTCAAGTCATGAAACATTGAATAAAAAATATATACTTAACTTTGGTGGTGCTTTTATTAAAGATTTTTATGGACGGTTAAATTTTTTTATATATGTAATTAATATTGTTGATGTGTTATTTGCGTTTTAATATATCAGCCAACAATACCCGTCCTTGCCATTATCGTCATTTATTATACCATAGGTATATAACTGCGTCATTCGCGCGTTTGTTTGTGGCACACAAAACGACCACTTACTATTGTTGCAACAATGATAGGAATATTCCATGTTTGCGTTACCTATGTTGTTGCTCGGAAAATCCACAGGTAATCATGATTAAGCCACTCTTAAAATAGCATTACAACTATTTACGTTAGGTTTTTTTATAATACTTATTTAAATAACTAATTTGGATCACATTTAAACCTTTTAGAAGTAACGTCATAATAAAAGTAATGAAGATAAAAAAATATTTGCCATTTGATAAAACAAAACATTATTTTTAGATTGTGCCTATTTTTTGTACTACTCTCTTAGTTTAACATTTCTAACTTTAATTTGAGTTTGTTTTAACGGTATTTCTGTATAGTATAGCGTTAATACTTAGTAATCAAAGATATATAATAATACTCCTGTATAACTATAATACTCGGAGGAGCTCGATGGCGCAATGGTTAGTGCGCTTTGTCAGCGATATGATTGTTAAGTTTCGCAATGGCCGGAATAGGATGGGTGGCTAAAATTTGTCGCGAGCTCCTTCGTGCTTCGGAAGGCACTTTAAGTAGTTGCTCCTGGCTGCATCTGCAGTTATCCACCCACCAATCTACACTGGGCCCGCGTGGCAGAACATGGCCTATTCTCCCTATTCGATTTTATTCGTTTCCATCTATAGGAAAGGTCTGAGCCCAGCAATGGGGACATTAAAAGGCTGCTGGTAATGATAACTTTTGTAAATTGACTTATGTATCTTAGTGATTTTAACAATTGAAAACGCAGTAGTCTAAATTTAGTCTAGTTTTTGTAACAGAATTGCTACCACTGTTAAATAAATCAATAGATATCTTCAATTCATTGTTATAAAAAGGATCTATTGAAATTTATTGAATAGAAATACAGAAAATATAAGCCTCACTAGCCTTGTAAAGGCTTACGGTAACCATGGTGAAATATAACCAACCGAGATTCAGATAAATTTAGAGAACAAGTACTTTACGATAAAGAAAATTTTGTAAAAATACCTACTATTTATGTTTGTTGTGTGTTGGTAATATATTGTAAGACGGTATTTGACTCTTTTCTGAAAACAATTTTAAATCATTGTTATAAATATATATACACTGTCAATATATATCACGGGAATCTGTTCAATTTTCAATGAAAATAATTGTTAAAGTTTAAATAGCCAAAATCGCGCTAAAACGCTGCTCTATGTAATGGCGCTGATCACGTGGTCGACGTGATCAATTTTGACGTCACACGCCGGTAAATATGTAAAGACGACATAGGTATTAAGTTGTTTATCAACTATTTATTTACGAAATAAAAAGAGAAAAAAAGAAGAGAAATTGAAGTTAAATTTTAGGTTTTGTATTTGTATCTACTCTTGTTTTCTTTAAAAAAATGAGCTACAAATTGTACGTATAAATACAAATTTTGCATATCTTTAATAACACTGCTTGACATGACAGCTTCCTGTTTACGTGTGATGTCACACTCCGGTAAACAGAACCTGCCCTGCGATTCTGTAATATCCAAACCCGAATTCGAATTCACTCAGGTATCCGAATTCACTTCAAAAAATGACATCCGCTCAACCTTTGATTGGTAATAATAAGTGAAGTGAGTTTCATGACATACGAATAGAATATCTGAGACAAGTATATTCAATCAATTTTGTTTTGTATTTTATACAAAAAATGAAATCAATTGAATTTCTACACTAAATGACGTAAATTCGGGTACTTGAGTGAATTCGAATTTGGGTTTTAGATTTTACAGAATCGCCGGGCTGATATTGGTTTGGTTGCGACGACAACCAATTACAGGGCGGAGCCCGAAACGCGAACTTTCAAAGAATATTACCTCCATAATATTACGTTAACTCCATTTGTGCATCTATGATGGCATTCTTTCTGTATTTTTAACATTACATTAACTACATCTGTGATTAATTGAATAATCTGTTTAGATTATTCAATTAATTCTCTAGATGGTTTTGGATGATTATTCAGTGTTCCCAACTTAGCGGTTTTTTCACTACAACTGGTGGCTTAAATTCTCGTTTTAGCGGCGAAATATTGGTCTTGGTGGCTTGTTGTTTTTTTAGTGGAATAAAGTCATATTTTTTTTGAGAAATCAAGCGTGAACTCCGAATTTTTTAAACTTACTTTTTCTATTTTTTTTAATTAGTTTCAAGGATATTCACACATATTGGGTAAGCAACAGGGACGAGCCATATTCGGGGATTCTTCATAGAATATTTAAATCTCACGTCTTAACTATAACTACTGTAATTAATAAGTCTAATTATTATATTTATTTAGGTAACTAGTGTTTTTTTAAAGTTCAAATTATTATTCGAGCAAACATAATCTGGGGTGCGACCGCTTTTTTATGATTCGTTTAATTCGTTTCATCTCACTTCTTCGCCTTTTGGTGGATAAATTACTCATTTGGTAACCGATACTGTCAAATCCAAAATCATCATTCTTTATGATATGTTCGTCGTTAATTCGTTTCATTTTACTACTTTAACATGTAGCTTACATGTTAAAGTAGTAAAATGAAACGAAAAATCGGCGCCACATCGCTAAGATATCGTATCCTATCTTGAATCACGGCTAGAGAGTTAAGCGGTCGTACAGCTGGTCAAAAACAAGTGAAAAAAAGTGAAATTAAATAGTGTAGAACAAATATCGAATGTCGTACCTACGTATTTTAAATGATATGACGCAAGGTCTCATTAATATAGTACTTTCCATAGTAAGGATATAAAATTGGAAAAATGAACTAGTCATTCATAAAGAAACCTTCATTACGGCCTTTTGTTTGTAAACTTGCGATCGGATGGTGACGCATACACAACACAACAATCTTATATATTTCTTACGTCACGTGACAGTGATTAAACGGGGACGTCCTACAAGTACAACGTGTTCTTTGTAAAATTTAGTACAGTCAACCGCTTGATTCCTACACCATTAGTTACTAATATACAATGATGTAAAGTGATAAAAAATGTTTTTCTTCTTTATTAAGCTTGAGCGTCATGGTGGCATTAGTTATGATTTTTAAGTCGAAATCTATGATCTTACAGGCAGAGGCTTATAAGGATAGAAACAAACGAGAAAAAAGCCACAACTCGGGCCGAGTGTGATAGGGTTTTAACGATAACAGATGCAGCCAGCACAACGTGCCTCCGTTCAACCCACAAGCATCACAACCCATTCTACGAGCGGCCCTTACAAAAATTGCTGCTATTGCCCAATCGAGCACCTCAAAAAGTAATTACTTCTACTACTACTTTTAAGTAAATATTATGAATTATTTAAAACTGCGCACCGAATTTTAATGGTTATGAATAAAACATCAAAATTCAAAATAAAATATTATATCAGCAGTGTTTTATGAAATATCTTGTTTACGTTTTCGACCTTCTTTAAGACGCAAGCGTTTTTTTATTTATTCTTATGCCAAACACATTTTTTATTACGCCCAACGTAAACTTCCAGAAGCAAAACACAAGGTATGGAATTTCTTGTAAAGTTCAATAAATAAGTATTTCTAAACGGTAAGTGATATACGAATGCATTCTTAAGAAAAAAAAAGCGTTCAATTATTTAAAAAGAAAGCCCGCGATATTATCAATGTGCTAAGGTTATTACACAAAATTAAAAAACTTCGTAAAATTGTATTTCTTTTTTTTTTGTCCGTCTTTAGAAGTTTTTTGAGCACGTGATATTTAATACTTATCGAAATAAATATGCTTTTCGTCAAAGAAATTTAATATACATAAAAATTGTCTTTTAGACCAAACCAATTGGATAAGTAGTTTGGATTTTACTACGATGTTTTTGAAGAAGAAATAAAACACACCCTGCTTTTCTAAAAGTGTACTAATTATATTATTGTTTTTCTAATAAAAATAATGAAAGCAACGATGATTAAGAGAGCGTTTAGTAACTAGGAGTACTTAAAAGTAGGAGTAATTAAAACCATCACATACATTGCTCTGATTCCAAGACGAGTAAAGTAAAGTAGAATTATTTTTTTACATTGACCCAACCGGGAATCGCATCCGGGACTTCAGACATGGCGACACCTTGAAACCGGTGTGCGAATTTGCAGTGATCAACGATTTACTTAATAAAATTTATCTTTTAATTCTTGTAGATTTGTTCTCGACCCCACTATAATTTAAGGATTCAATATAATTTAAAACCTTAAATTATATTGAATCGTGTGATTTTTTAAATAAGAATCAATCTGTCTTACCTAACTAAATAAGGTTTTAACGTAGCTAAGCGACAGTCAAACTTCATCTTGTTTTAAATAATCTTCAATATTTTTGACATAAATTATAACTTCGTTTTCTGAAGTCGGTAAAAAACTATTGTGTCAATCATATCCCAAGTGGTATTTGTTTGAATTCGAGTTTAAATAGTTTTCTTTCAAATACGCAGTAGTAGAGTCGATTAGGTATTCAGTTCATTTCCAATTAGTGTTCGACCGAATGTTCGGTTCCGGTTTCGGTTTCGGTTGAGTTTCAGCATAAACACGAGTTTCGGTTTAGTTTCGTTTTCGGCGGCAAACCTGCCGAAACTACGACCGGAACGGAATGTGCATTCGGGAGTTTTCGTGCTGTGATCGGTCATATTCGGCGCGTTGAATGAATGAATCCCATCCTAGCCAATGTCATGATTCGCTTGGGTTTGCAGTTCGTTTTTAAAAAACGTAAACAAATATTAGTTAGTGCATTTTATGGTGATAATATAATGGATTCAGAGTTTCAAAGTTAATTTTAGCATTTATTACCTAAATGGCAAGTACAATAGATACCTACTAACTTACGTACTACCAATTTTGTTTTCTAAAATTATTTTCACACATAAGTCATTAAATGAGAATTTACATAGGTACCACCTAGATATCCGTATATTAAAATTAATATTTCATTTCTGTTTCTGTTTTTCGACTTAAAACTTTTCTTTATTTTTCTCTCAAAATATAATCCTTGTATGGAAGTTTCGGTTTCGGTTTCAGCCGAAACAGAGACCGTTGCTGAAATTCGTTTTCGATTACGGTTTCGATCGTAAAACTTGTTTCGGTCGGACACTACTTCCAATGAATGAAATCAAATTAATTTAGGATTGCATAAATATATGAAAATTGTGTTCATATAGAAAAGTTCTAAAATGGTTTAATTAATCGCGATTTTTTAGGTATTTAATTTATGAGATATTAACCAATATTTTTTATAATCCTGAAAGCACACAGATATACTTACGTTAACAAAAAAAGCACGAACGGATAATAACACTTTTATGATTATTAAATGTCGTGCTCCAGATTAAAGCGACCGCTCTCTTTCAGGATTTCCCATTTTGCTTATTTTTACATCCGTTTAACCTTTAGTACTTGCGATTGTACAAAATTAATATTAAGTTCGTTTGTAACCTTGTATAAACGACACCATGCCCATAAATAATGTTCTGATTACACATTTATCTGTCGAATACAAATAAATTAGAGGTTTAAATATGGTATGATAAAAATATGGAAAAATATTTAAAAATCAGAATTGTGAAAAAAATCTTCCTATCCCTTGAATATGCAACTAAGAAATAGCTATTTGTTTAATACGTTCTTTCTTTTGCTCTTTCTTTTACTATTTCCTATTTGTTAATTAATTAATAAAGGTCAACTATTTTTTAATTTTTATAGATTTACATGAAATTTATCTTATAAAAAAATCATTAATATAATCAGTTAACATAAATTTAATTTATTTTTCGATTATTGTAAAAATCTAGGGATTTGATCAAATCCCTGATTTAGCATATGCCGGCGACGTATTAAGAATCGTAAACAAGGTGATTTTTATACTCATGTAAGTTTTAGCGAAGTAAGAGTACAAGGTAGCACACTTATGAAACTCTGTAACTGTCTGTCTTTTACATAATTCCATTATCATCTTTGTTTGTATACTATAGTCTTTCTAAGATATAATAAATAAATAACAGAATCATAAAAATACCATAAAATTGTGATTGCGCGAAAGATGTAGTTTCAACATGTAGCATTTGACATGGTTAATATGATATGTTATGTTTTAAAGGAGTCAAAGAAACAAAACTGCTCCAGAATAATTTCATGTTTAATATGAAAACACGCAAGAGACTTAATTACATCAATATGAGAAATTTACATTGTAATTAAGTGTTATGTGTGTGTACACTAAAGAATATTCTATCTATTCAGGCCCGTCTCTGGCGCCCCCCTCTCATTACAGGGAATTTCCCGAAGAGCATCGGTGCGGCGCCCGGGTGTGTTGCGCCCCCGCACTATCGGTAAAAACGGGCATGTATCTATTATTGCAGGTGTTTGGTAATTAATTTTCGATGTGAAAAGTGTTTTTTCCTTAATTTTTATTTGTATCGCTATTCGCTAAATTGTTTACTTGTTTTTCATTCAAATCTTTTGGATACTTTTAGTCCAATAGAAGGCTTAGGTATTTATTTATTTCTTATACTTGTACTGTTTTTCAAAGATGTTAAATGTTATTGAGTTTACTTATAGTTTCTATGAAATTATTATTTATTTACCGTTTTTATGTGGTTTATTAATAGTTTATGTGATAATATATTATTTAAGTGTGTCCATAATAATAATAATACATAGCGTTTAAAAATGATTTTATGTGCAAAGTAAGTACATACTAATAGTAGGGCAGGTAGGAAAATTGTACATAATATACTGTCATAGCTACGCTCAAGTTCTCCAGGACATAAACAGGGTTCATAGTCTCTGCCTGTCAACCCGTCAGGCGTCAGGATAGTGTGAAAGATATTTTCCTTGGATCAAAAAAAAATATGCGAGTGTAATAATTGCAATATTTTTATTTATGCTCTACAAGGAAAATAATATACGTAGGTATGGACGAATAATTCTGTTTTCAAATTACACTAGTTTTTGCTATGTTTACCAGCTGCTCTGTTTACACCTGTCGTGACCTTCGGTATTAAAATTCCTAACTATATTTAGCAAGCTAAAAATACCATATCTTATCCTCATCTTTTTATAGACATTAATTTGGTTCAATCTCAAACAAACAAACATTCATAATATCAGCTGTTATGGCTGGAATTTATTTGCTTTAGATTTTATAAATTATATAGTCAGTCATCTACTGCGGTGTACCATGTAACTCGAAGTCTGTAGATGGGTTAGTAACCGATCGAAAGGCTATTTACTTTACAGTAATGAATCAGTTGTAACGTTTTTACGAATCAATTTTCACTAGATCACCACTGTCTTGCCTCGATTTTGGAGTCAGTTATAAATTCCGTGTGAATGAGGCTTTATATTATGTTAAGGCTGCGCGCAGTGAAAAAAATTCCAGGTGCACCGATACGAGTAGCTATTGACTCGTAAAAAAATCAATTAATTACTTACAAACCATTATGATTACTGTAAAAGTGTTGCATATAGTTATTAGATATATCTTTTTACTACTCCATCTTGTATCATAAACAAAAGAGAGGGGCCTGTTTTGTTTATTATATAGTTTATATTTTTTTGATTGCAAATCTCTCCTTATTCTAGCTTTTCTGTAATATGTCCTGTGTAGCGTTCAATATAGAATATATTATTATTAGTGTTCTGTGCCACAAAGTAACTTAAACATTTATCAATTGCCCCAATAAAATTTTCTTTTCAAATAGTTTTTTTCGTTTTCAAACTTACAAAAATTTAAAAAAGTAGTTTTTTGGACATTGAAATAGCTTTTAAGATAAGTAATATTTCTCACTTTATTAAACTAAGAAGTATGAAGGTTCTATTTCTGAAAAAATAAAAACATTGTTTTTAATGATATTGATATATTTTTTCGTATAAGTATAACTAAAATATTTCATTTATTCCATAAAAAAAAATCCTCCTTTCCGATTTTAATGAATGTAAAATTGCATTTTGTTTTTTCACTGGTATAATAAACATGTCGTTTAAGTAATATGGTGATATTTGGTAAAATGTTTATTTTGTTATAAAAACAAAACTATTCATTCGATTTTGATAAAGATTTATATAGGCCCATACATTTTCTAATAAACTAAGAATTCGCGAAAAATTTGATTAATGTTCATAAACAAAAAGCTAATACCTCCTCCTTATCGATATAAGTCGGATTAAAAACAATAATTACGAGAAAAAATCGGAGCAGCGTATCTTTGTGATTTTTTCTATCTATTCTAGAAAATTTTATAAATTCACTTTTTAGACTGTTACAAATTTCTTAGCAAAATTATGTAAGTAATTTTTCCATTTTAATATTTCACTTTGACGGTATTTCTGTAATTATCAACGTGAGCGCCCTCTTAATAAAACTTTATAATATGTATATATCAGCCAGTTGCACAATTAAAATTGGCATTAGTGTAAAACGCCATTACCCATACGAATTAGAGTTTAAAGGCGTTATTATACCTTTTATTGACGTTTGTGCAATTAATCTTTGGATTAGTGCTTTCAAAAAGAAACACTTCAATATCAAATGGTAGCAATTCTGTTATACCAACTAGACTAAATTTAGTTTTGAATCATGTAAAATTGCGTTTTCAATTTTATTTACAGTTAATGGTAAAAGAAGAAAATTTATTAATTATATCATAGTAGCTAGTAGGTACTTTGATATAATTAATACACTGGCAGAGTAAAATAATATTTGTTATTATATAAGACTACTAAATAACATTTATTTGCTTCAGAGGCGGGTACAATAGAATCGTAACCAATATCTAACTTTACAAATTAAGTCAAGCCGATCAATCTTTGAGAGTACATACAGTGGCACTTACATCATTAAAAGAGTCCCCTTTCCAAGTTTAAGGTCTTTTTATCTTAAACGTTTTAACCTCGGCATTGTTTGTTGAATCACTCAGGCCAAGTCCGTATCAAGATTTACAGCCTTCACAACATTCATATAGTATGATTGGGTTATTTATGTAAAAACAGGAAAATATAGAATTAAAATTGCATAAAGCTTAATAAAATAAACAACAATTCTTATCTAGAAATATTTAAGAAAGTTTTCTTAAAGTAGACTATTATTAATATTCAGAAAAACTAATACTTGTAATTATGACTATTGAATATTACGCTAAATAGTCACCATTTCTATATTGTCTCTGGTCTGAATGTTGTGGTGCTTTTGTTGTCTCAGATACTCCATAATACGTAAGCTTTAGCTATTATACTCATTCAGGAATCTGAGCAAAGTATGTGATATTATCTAACACTAGCTTTCCGCCAGCGGCTTCGACCGCGTGATTTAGTTTTAAGTCCAGAAATGAGAAAATTCCATAAAAACTTTCATCCCCTAATTTACCCCCTTAGGGGTCGAGTTTCGTAAAATCCCGTCTTAGTAAGCACCTACGTCCTAAAAAGAAACCGCATGTAAAATTTGAAACTCCTAGCACTTGTAGTTTCTGAAATTTAGTGACGAGTGAGTGAGTGACCTTTGACTTCTATATATATAGATTAATTTTATAGATTAAATAACAATTTGAAAATATTTACATAAAATGTTATGTAATATTTGGTGGATATAATAAATGCGCTAATAGGAAGTGGCTAGAGTTCCTAACGCCCGGTTTCTGAATAGAGAATTTGAAGTTGAGCACGTCTCAAACCGTGCTTAAGTCACTTTAAATGTCATTAAAACATGTTTTCATTGCTGATTTATAAATGTTTAATTATCAGTTGATAGCAATTTGATAAATCTAATACTTTTTGCCATATGAAACATAAAAAACTTATTTTATTAAGAATAATCAGTTGAGATTTTGTACTTTCTCAATTCAGAAACCGGCCGTAAGTCTAGTCATGAGGGTCAACTTCGGAATGAGAAATAATAGTCTCTATATCATATCACTTTTATTTTGACATTATGAAAGTCTTAAAAGTCTCATAAAATCTTGTGTTTTAGTAGTAAGTTACTTAAGGTCAAATGTCACTCAGTAATACTGTTAATAAATTGTAGAACATAATATTTTCGACATATTTTGTTCTGATTGACGTCATTGCAACAATAGGTTACGGTGCCACCATCAGTTGTAAAATTACGGAAAAGAGTTTGAAAATTATGTTTTATACAAACCTTGGTTTGAACTTGATTATAAATAAACACGAACTAATTTTAAGAGTAGAGCCCCATGTTGACGATTGCATAGCAATCTTCTTTCACAATTTCTACTCTAAATGGTATTTAAAGGTTATTTATTTTTGTATTTAATATTAAAAACAAAAATAAACAACCTTAGTTTGAAATGTAAAACCAAATGTATTTAAAAAAGTGAGTAGGTACGAATATAAAAATATATTTAGATAGGATAGGGTTTACCGGGGTACTAGGTCAGAACACCTCCCATTGGGCCCGGGCAGTTGTTCCTCCCTCTCCATACGTAGAGTGCCCAAGTAGCACATAAATAATATATTAACTAAAATAAGTATCGATTTATGTCCTAAAGTCATACTAACATTTTTAATCAGCACTGGTCAAGTTTCAAATCTGTCTAAAGGCATTTATTTTATCTAATAATGCTTAATGCCATATTATGGTTAATAAAAAAAGTATATCAATGTCAAATCTCCTATTTAAGTATTGGGTAATATTAATATAAAGCTGTTATCGTATTTCGGTGATATGAATAACATTATATATTATATAAGCATTAACGTAATATTATTTAGTGCACTTAGTTGTATTTAGTCATTTTCTAGAAACAAAGGTTTTCTAATGGCCTATGGTTGTATCGATTTAATGCTTATCCTATATACACATTGAATAAAGAACTAGTAAAACTTTAGCACCGATTTGTTCTTAAAGTATTCTTTAATCAAGCTCAAGCTGCTTTATCTTCTTAATCTATGCTTTTTTAAAACATTAGGCTATATTTTGATCAATATTAAGTTATTTATAGAGATACAAGTAATAAATAGATCGTAATTATTTTTTATGTGAAATTAAAATGTAAAATTATTTTATGTATTGTATTGTAATGGTGGCATTTTATACGCATCGCTGGCGCCATGGACAAAAAACGTTGGGAAAAACAAAGAAAACAGGTGGATATAAAAGAAAACTGAAAAAAGAGTATTCTAATTTAATTGAAGCTTTTAAAAATCAAAATAAAAATGAAATAATCGTTTGATGATTATAAACACTATAAGATACTTCTGAAGTATTAAAATACGGCTGTACCTAAAATGGGAGTGTGTTATACGGTGAATTACGAGCTCTTTGTTTTGTGTCTAACCATAATACGATTAACAGCTCTACTACACTATATTTGAATATCTAATGCTTTAATTTTACGAGTCGCCATTTGCTTTCTTTTTCCAATTCTTACAAAATATTTAAAGTCAACTGTGTCAGATGAAAAGGGGTAAATAATTATTTATTTTGTGCACAGATGCCTATAAAAGCAATTATGTTGTTAAAACAATGCTAAAAAGCCTAAAATTCAACAAAAATTTTTGCTACTAGGTTAAATTTTCTATTATTTTTATTATATTAAAGGAAGTTTGCGAAGGCGCGTGTATTTTACACCATTAACTTGTATATTTTACTCCACAAACTGATTTTGCAGCTTATGTCACACATAACGAGCTGTTTAAATCAATATTAAAAAATACTTAAAAGACCAGCCAAAAGAACATGTCATGACACTTACACAAAACAATAACTTAAACCGATTATATATTTTTAAAATCTATTAAATATACTTTTTTTACAAAGGAAATAAAACAGTAAACATTTTTATAACATTAAATTAACGTATTATAATTTTGATTTACGCATATCAATTGTAATATAGTCACAAAAAGTTCAATTAGCGCTTTAAGGTGCTAATTGAACTTTTTGTGGCTATTAGATTGCTTTTAGCCGACTTTATTAATGCTATTATACAAAATTTGTAGTGCTATTGCACAGCTTTTATACTTTAAGCTGTATTTTGAACTTTTAGGTTCAATTAGCACTTTAAGGTGATAAGAGTCGTTTAAAAGAAATACGGTTGATATACGATTAAGATTCTGACGTGATGGAGTCTGGCTGACGTCCCGGACTTATTCCGATCAAAAGCCAGGTAGGGTGGTGGTGGGTTCGGCTCCTGTTGGGTGTCGTCGTTGACCTTTCATGGGTCGTCCGGAGCAACGCCAGGGGTTCTGTATCTTGGCTTTTGGTCATGTTTAGGCTTCGTGCAGGCGTCCTCCCCTTATGTCAGGTAGCGGCTGCGCGGTTCGGGCTAGACCGGCGTCCCGGATTACTCTGCGGTAGCAGAGTAGCGGCGGTGCCAGCGAGGGCGGTAGGCTCGTTGGGTCATAGTGATCATGCGGTAACTACCAGCCAACTCGGTATCCCGCGTTGAGCGGGACCGGGAGTGAGGTCCTTCATTTGGGAAGTTTAAGGCGAAGATGATGCGCTCGACTGGGTCAAAGTTTGAGTGCGCTGGAAGGTTTGGAGAGTCGTCTTCTGCCTAAGCTGAATCTTCTTCGCAAATTGGTTATGGCTTTGTCAAAGCAGACTGTATATTTTATGAAAAATGTTGATACAGATAGAAGTGTCGCAATGATGAATGGGAAGCTTGATACTGTTATTATATTATAAATCCCCGACAAAGTAAACGCATCTTTAAACGTAGGCATTAAGGCTGGTTCATATAAATCGCCGGGAGTTGTAGGCTCGTAATTACTATATCCTTAATGTTAGTAATAAAAGTAGCTAAACAGCGGTCAATGTTGATAGACCGGGTATGAACTTTATTGCTATGCCGATAAGATTCATGATGGCATGGTCGTTTTATAGACACAAGTTACGAACTATCTTAATAATTAACAATAAACTTAGTTACTCAATTTTACCAACTACTACATTCAACTACTAACTAGCCTAGTGAAATTATTTTATCACAATAACTGTAAATTCTATAAATACCTATAAACTATTAATTATTTAATTATTCGCCTATCAATGCGTTTATTGTAAAAATGTTGCATATAACCTATAAAGTTAAATGATTCACATATTTATTAATTTTCTATATAAAAAAGAGAATAGAGCAGATTTTTTGGTACCAGAAAAATTTATAAATTCGCCTGTCGACTTTGACAAAGCCCTTAGAAATATTATATTCTTATTACAAAACCAATTCAAAGATAAATCATTTTTAGGGTTCCGCATTCAAAGGGTAAAACCCCTATTACTAAGACTTGTTTGTTTCTCATTAGACTGTATCTCACAGATAGTTGAAAATTTTACAGATGATGTATTTATGCTGCTGTTATAACAAGAAATACTAAAAAATATAATAAAATAACCATGTAGGGGAGCTCCCATAGAGCTAATTTGATTTTTTTTACTGATTTTATTTGTTATGTAATTGAAACATTCGGTTTCGGTCCCCATTGAAATGTCTTTTCAAAGTAATTTGTATATCGCATTATGATACGTAAACGAATAAATAAATATTCCTCAACGTTCAGTATTCAATATAACCTAAGTATTTGAATTATGAATGTAATGGAAATTAGAAACAGAGCCGGTGAAAGACCCGTTACATTGGAAACAATATGGTTTAGTTCGTTTCCTACATTTACATATAATAATGTGACCCAAAGTCGGATCTAAATATTTTGTTTATTTAAATAACGCTAATTTGTAATCAAAGATTATAGAAATTGAAGTAACATTTTTCTAATCCACACTTTCGTTCTTTCAATTTATTACTAGTATATGAGTTTTGTAACAAATATTAGTGTATAATTATATTACCAAGTATATACCACAATCATTGTAAGTAATAAATTATGGGTCCTATTTTTCTTTTAATACTTTAATATAAGATGCCACTTTATTGTAATGGCTGTTTGTTTACCAAAATAAAATTGTAAATCTATTATCTTCTAACTTAGGTTTACAAAAGTCTTTTAATTTACAAGAAATAGGTGCCAAAAAGGCTCGTCCTTCCATAAGGAAGACCTGAGCCCCTATAGTGGGGATGTAGAAGAACTAATGATGATGCGGTCTATCACTTCATAGGTAGTTACAAAATTAAAATAAAAAACACCCTTGAACATTGTTACATTTATTTTGAATATAAATAAACTTAACTAAACTTAATTATTTTAAAGCTTTCAATGGCGTCATAGTATTATTTGTGAATATAAAAAATCATATATCAATAAACACCTGTATAGTATACGAGTATTATTATTTATTTTAGATGATATTTGTTTACATATAACATAATAAGACCTTAGACATAACGTTTGAATGACTGCTTAATTAAAATATATTCGTAACTAAAGTATAGTTATAAGTCGTCAAAGATATAAGTAGTACGGGTGGGTATTTTAAAAAGTTACACTAAATACTTATACATATACTTTATTATAAATAAACGTTTTTCAATTTAACAGTAAGTATTTTTACAATTTCCATTTAAAAAAATATAAGGTTTGCTTTGCTTCACAGCATAAGTCAAATATTTATGGAAAATAAAATGTGATTTTAATTTTAGACAACATCATCCATAACTCTTTCAAATTAACACAATACTTGAGGGCCTATTTTATTTGTTCTTAACGGAAATTAAAAAAAAATCGAATCGTTCCCATTATTTTGTTAAAAGCATCTCCGCGGAGTTTGTCTGTGCATTTGCCAGGTCCTACCTACCTCCATTGATTTGGAGTTTTATTTCGAAAATGGACGAGATTACGTTTTCGGAAAGTAGAATACGTCTTCAAGTGTCATATTGATCCCAAATTATGTAATTTAAGTAGTAATATTTGAAAGGTGTTAATGTTATAAAATATATCTTTTGCAATTTTTGATTAAAATGAAGTTTGCACTATTATTTAATAGTAATAGACAGATTATTTAATAGAACATTGGAACTGAAAGTGTTACTGCCTATTAACCAAATGGCCGTAACTTGATACAAATTGTGGTGTTCGTTTAAATGATAATTTTATTATTAGTCCTCATCCTTTACATGATTATAATATAGCAAATCGTTGACACAAATGTTTTGGCAGGATTGTAAATGAAAATATATAAGATTGACTCCATAATTTGCATTTGTGTATATATTGGGGTAACTCTTATAATTTAATTCATTATAATATATAATGTGATAATGCCATCTACGAAGACGCGCAAACTCTTTTTCAAATCAAACAAATGAAAGATTCTATTAACGTTGTTATATGTTATTAAAATTATATACATGTGCACTCATGTGCACATGTACACTTCAATATATAGACTAATTGGGAGCTTTATGGCCAATGTATACACGATTTGGAATGAGAGTGGGCGCCTCTTCGTGGATGGCGATATCTGTATATTTTGAATATTTTTATTAATTACTAGTAAACTTTGATGGAAATAAAGTTGATACTTTTATTTATAAGTCGAGGTATATTTATTGTTTTAATACAGTGACATAGATTTTTTATTTATCGCTTTATTTAGCACTTGCCCTACGTTTTTATCTCTAGGGTCGAACGTTGATTTATGTGACACAAAGATATCGAAGTGATGATGTAAGGTAGAGATTTCAGTTGAAATTAACTATAAATATATAATAAGTGTTTTTATTGAAGTATGGAGTTCGTTTAGATTTTTTTTGTGTAACCTGCGTAGAAACTTTTAACTACATGTAATGTTGTACCTACTGGATCTAAATGTCTATGCTGTGGACTGTATTCTCAAACAATTAAGCTAATAATTAAAATTCAAAGTTGAAAGTATTTAACACATTTAGGATTCCTTTTGACTTGTTCCATCCAGCTTATATAAAATTTCACACCTGAAACAAAACAAAATAATATATTAGAATAAAATTGAAACATATACCGTCTTATTATGAAAAGAGGACTAGAGTTGCTATTAAGTTTAAAGCATCGGCCGCCTAACGCAATTGACAACGACAGAAGAGAAAACGTCAAAATGAGACGTGTTGATTTAATTTGGTCTGTTGATGGTTTAAACCTGGTATCAAAGTTAGTCCTCGTTTTATCTATACTAATATATTTCCACTTTAGGAAATATTTTATTGTTTGTGTCGAAGCTACTGGACCGATTTTAAAAATTCTTTCACATACATCATACGGGGTTTAAATAGGCTATAGTTTACTCATATGAAGCAGAGGGATTACAGCTAGTACCTAATAAGATTAATAAGACAGATGGCGACATTGAAGTGGACATGTTGACAGGGTGCGAAGATAGATAAGATTTACATAGGGATAATTAACAACGAGAGAGCGTCGTCACATTTCTATGGGTTCTGATACAGTAAAAATTTCTCGATAGAAAAAAATAGGGATAATTTACTACTAAAATTCAGGTTTTTCTTATTTTTGTTGTAGATAGATAGAGTATGCATTTTTGGGTGTTAAAAGAGATTTTTAATCAATTATTTTAAACTATTAGGTTTAAACATAGTTCAAACGAAGGAGAAACGCTTTCAGGTCTAAATTTTTTAAATATACCAATCAAACGCTAAAAAACAAAGATCTACAGATCTACACAAAGAGACAATGATTCAACTTATTGTTCAATTTATTGCCTCCGACTGCAAATAATGTATAATGTTGCAAACATTATATATCTCCTTTTCAGTTAATTGTTTTTCACGCAGGCGGGTTTTTATTTTATTTTAATTTGTAATTTTATTTATTCTTTTTAGTTAGACAATTTTTTTAAAGATAATCATTGTATTATATTCATTAGTATTACGGTAAAGATAATCATGATATACCTTTTAGCCTGATACAAATACCAACTTTCAGTATGGAGATCAAACATTAAAACATAACAGCTGTTTTTTTTTATTATGAGGGTATCATATATTTCCTTTTTAATATATGCGTTAATCCATCGACATTTTCTTTCGGATTATTAGGATTCATCACTCCCCTGCCCTTCTCCCAATTTTATTTGGGGTCGACGCAGCATGTCTTTTTCTTCCATATCTCCCTATCTGACGTCATCTCACTAGTAACTTCCTTTCTCACCATATCGTCTTTCACACAATTCGTCCATCGTTTCTTTGGTCTTCCTCTTCCTGTATAGCCATCCACGTTCATGCTCAAAACCTTTCTCACAATATTTTCTTCCTCCTTTCGCATAACATGGCCATATAACTTTTCGGTTACCGGTGCCACTTTCAAACTTCCTCTAATATACTCATTTCGTACTCTGTCCATTCGCGTAACACCACACATTCCTCTTAACATTCTCATCTCAGCTGCATGCAGTTGTTTTTCATTGATCCCTTTTATGGCCCAACATTCTGATACGGACAGGACAGCAGGTCTGTTAATATCGTAATGGCATGATAAGCAAAATACATATAAAGTGACTTCTACGTATTTTCACGCTGTTACTTATATTAGTTCCATGAAATACAAAAATATTCCTAATATTATATTTGGAAACTCGTATTTTTATCAAAACACGGACAATAAATATTTAAAAAATATTTGTAAAAAGTCAATAATATTAACAATGAAATACGACTCCAATCGATATTACTATATTGCGTTAAGTATATTTTGTTTTGAATCCAATGAAAATTTCGATGGGAATATTGTATTCCAATAGCCTAGCAAAAATATAACACGCAATATATGCAGCAGACTTTTGAGTTAAACATTACTAAATATCATTAAAATTCACTCAGAAATACTTTTAATAAAAGTTTTATCATATTAAACTAATACTACAAAAAAGTAAAAAAGAAAGTTTAATAAAAATCCCAATTTCCTGTAAATTTTTTAGTTGGATTTCAGTAATTTTCATTGTCGCTATGATAAATAAAACCAAAATTTGTGAAAAAAGTCTTGTTAGTAATTTTGCGTGAAGGAAATGAAGGTTTTTTGACTTGATGTTTTTTTTATACCTTCCGTAGCTAAATGAGATGGATTCTTAAATATAATCTCATGTAATAGGGAATATGCGTCTGATTAAAAAAAGGGTTAAATATATTTTATCACAATTGTTATTGCTTTAGAATAAAGTTTATCTAAATATTTTTCAAAATTAGTTCGTTTTCGTCTTAAAAATAATTATTAAAAAGTGCAAAATAAATGCGGTAACTTCAAAATATTTAAACGCCATGCTACTTGTCACAGCGTATGTGACGAAAATGTACACGTATAGGGATGTCGTTGTTACAAAAAGTTAACATCAATGTATAATGTCGCAAAATAAACAACTGATTACAATTTAAATGATGTTTTAGGCTTTTATTTTTATTTCACCAATTTGGTAAATTATATGAATTATTAAAAAAGTCTATTATACTTTAAAATTCGATTAGTTATTAATCGATTTAGGTAATTGAATAATAATTAATCAATCACGCAAAATTCATATTGATTTAGTGTCATATCTCTAGTCGTGTACTTTGACGTCACGACGAGCGCGCTAAAAATTCCGGTGTTTAAACTGCTCGTAGCTATTACTTATTTTCATCAATTATTAATGTTACAAAATTTAGTTTTTCTGTGCCGGGGTTTTTTTTTACAGTTATATATCGATGTAAATTATCATATAAATACATTTTCCGAAAATGTGCATATTCCCTATTGGCTCACAAACTTGCTTAAAAATATTCCAGGCTTATATCGAATTATTTCCGTTTTTCTCGTATTTGTATCAGGCTATTTTTGGAATTCTTGTCAAGTCCTTCAATTTGATACCGATATTGTATTACTACAATCATACTTATAATACCATACACTTCTACTATTACTAATAATATATACTTTCAAATACTTGAAACAAAAAAATATATATCATTAAATATAATGGCGTCGAACAACTGCCGTATTTGGTAAAAATTCTCCGTTTAGGGATTTACTAATAATTTTGAGTAACTATAATTTGGATGATTTTTTAGGACAACTTCCACAATTGAACAATACTGATATTTGACGGTAATTCTTACACTGTTATTTAAGAAAATCATAATAAACACCAAAATTATCATTTAAATAGTAGTTGTGAGTAAAACATAACAGTAATTCGTTTTATATATTTTTCAATTTATCGTATGAAGGATGAAGGACGATATGTTTATATTTTAAGTATTATTAACCTCTAATAATATCAAAATATCTTATTTTGTTCTTTCTGAGAAAAATGATATTATCATGTCTTCATAACATGATGTCAACATTGTAATAAATTCATTTTCATTGAGGGTACTTACTGTGTACGCACATAAATTTCTCCTTTGTTTATTATGATTAAAAACATATTATAAATTGGGCAAGAATACACTCTGTAGTAGCGAAAAAGCGTTTGAAATATTCGTCAGTTCTGTTATTAGGTCCTGGGTAGCCACTTCAAAAGGAAACCAAGTCATTACAATCACTTGTGTGACTGGTTGTACGTCGTCGGGTTGTTACATCAGGCGGCCAATTCTACTAAATAAATTTTGTTTTAATCGATTTAGTAGAATTGGCCCCCTGATTAACTCATTATATGAGTCAAATATGAATAATAACTAGCTTTACGCCAGCGGCATCGCTCGCATGGTCCCGATCGAACCGTTTATTTGGATATCGATTATATCGTGCCGCGTATATAATTACAATTTAACATAAAATATAAAAAACCATGGTAACATTTTAATTCCCTTTATAAACTTCCACTCCCATTTTTAACCCTTTATTTGCTGTTTTTTCGGGATAAAATATAGACTATGCTCACCGCATACGATGTAGCCTGATGAAAGGGATTGTATGATGTACTTACCCTACGATCCGTAGGTGAAAGAAATTTTGGAATTGGTCCAGTAGCTTCGGAGCCTATTCGTTGCAAACAAACAAACAAATTTCATTGATTGTTTGTTTTTCCTATTTTCTTTCCTCTTTATAATATAAGTATTAATAAGATATACCAATTAAAACGGTTTTATATATTATTTTATTATGTTATTATTTTTAACATTTTTATTATGATATAGGTGCTATCTAATAGAATTTCCATGCTCCGAAACTAATTTAAAACTGCAGTCTTGGCACAATCTCCCTTTATGGATCCTTGAATCTTAGGACCTTCAATTTTCAAATCATTGTGCTCAGAGCCGCTAATAGGTGAAACACGGCCCAGGTAGTATGTTATAATTCACCCCAAGTAGTGCAAAGTATATTCCATAAGACAACATATCATGCGACTGTTTTTCATTACGCAAAATCTTTTGTTACTTCATTCTCAAAATAATATTATTCATGCATGGCTCGTGTGTGTAGTTAGCTACTATCTATCTCACTTCAGTTCTGACGAAGCTTGTTTTGAACAGATATCGAACTTTGATATCCCTTGAGAACTTTGCGTCAAATCAGATTGAAAATCATTCTATGTATGTCTGAATTGATCTGGGACTTTAGAAGTTGTTTATGTGTTAGATGAATTCAAATTCTTACGAAATATTTATGAGAGTTTTCTTATAACTATTCTAGTATTAGTTTTATTTTCAATGACGTAACAATATTTGATTCATACGAGGATCGACGTGAAAATTATATGTAATACCTATTTTTGTTTTAAATGCAGGTTCCCCCACTTTTGAGCAGGTTGTCTTTTTTGTCTTTTTTTGTTTTTTATGCTTGTTTTTTATTTTCTTTAGACAGATATGATTTATCTGTTGTTATGGGGATCGCTCTTTTTTCCCTCTTTTGGCTTATCTTATTGTTTACTACATTTTTCTTATCTAATTATTACATATTTTTCTTATTATGTAATACCTATTACTTACTATTTAGTTTTCTCTTATATTTTTTTTTGCCCCCTTTTAGTCGGCTATTTCTGACAAACGAAAAAAGGTAATTTGAATAACATTCTATTTCTCTATTAGGTATATTACTTTAAATTAACAAGATTTCAAATTATAATATTCGATAATTATATATTTTTATTATTTCACAATTTCTTTATATTTATTTTATACAAAAATACTTCTAAAGAAATTAACCTTGTGAGGTGCAGACTGGATTAGCTTTTGTAAAATATGATAAACAAGCAATTAATTTTCTAACATATATACTAAAGTAATAGTTTCTAAATAATTGTACTTTTAATTCTTTGAATTTTACTTTAATAATTAAATTAATATGATATTTGCATGCTAGTGTAATAGCTAAGTGAGCTGAACTATAATTGTTCTTCCATCTTTTATTGTACCTCATTCAATAGCAAATAAACGTTTATCATTATTATATTTTTATTATTATGCTCAAAGTTCTATAGACCGAGGTTCTATTAAACCTTCGGGTTGCTTAGAATTGTCATCACGGTGCCGCAAAATTATTATTTTTAACAACTCCTTATTGTGAATAACACATTTTAATATTCAATTAATATATTTAAAATCACAAGCTTTTCATGAATGAAAAACCGAAAGTATATTCTTCTTCTTTTTTAATTAATGGCTTATCTGCGCATTTCGCACAATTCTGCCAATGTCAAGTAAATTAATTAATTTTTACATGTAAATCTCGAAACTGATCAAATGTCAAAGTCAAAGTAACAGTGGCAGTTAACTGATAGATAGTGCTGCCAGTAGTACTCGATTTTTTCCCTTTAACCATTGTTAGTAAGTCCGAAGTAGGAAGTCAAGTTCAAGAGCAAATTTACAAATCCGTTGTAGTGTGTACACACACTACTACGTACTCCCAGTTCCCCACATTGCACCGTGGCAAGATCCGTTTCAACTCAAAATGATAATAGAAAGTAAAATAGCCATTTGTCTACAAATAAAAACTTCTTAGAATTCGCAATAAGACAACTTCTGTTAAAGAAAATTTTAACCATGACAAATTCGCATTTGGTCAACATCCCGTAATATCATCTACATAAACGTAACAAACAATAAAAAGATCGTAATTCAGTTATTCAATTATTTTAACAGTCGCCCGGTTAATGAAAAGTGGTGGTTCAATTTTTCTTACGAGACGGACAAATGAAATCGTTGATTTTGTACAGTATTTTTCTAAAATTTTCAAATGTTTTTATTAATGTTCTTCTTCTTCTTATCAGCCAAAAGACGTTCTGAACGAGTGGTACGGAAAAAATGTCTGACGATTCAAAATAACTTTTAAGAAGTCTATTGTAATAAAGAGAATTTTGATTTTGACTTTATGTGTTTGTTGTTCAACAATTATGCGCCCACGTTTGATACCTGCGATGGGACAATGACTGCGGTTCGGTAAACATGCGACAGACTAACCAAAGATACACACAATATGTTCTGGAGCAACATCGTGCCGATGCAAGGTAAACGATCGTTCTATTAGTATTACTGGAAGATATTTTGGTATGTGTGTTTCCTTTGCAAACACGCCGAGCGCGTCGGTTTGCCCAACACGCGTTGTGTTGCGTTGCAAACTGGTCTGGAAACTTCTGTGCAACCGGCCGGGCGGCGTGCAGCGATTTGTTACGAAATATGAATTTCTCACGATGCGATTAATGTTTGTATACCGCGCGAAAAATTATCGAGTCCTTATAGTTATGGTGCAGAACAAACTTCATGTTTTAGAAATTGATAACTGCACAGAGCGACACCCAGTGGACGGATTCGAATTAGAATTGGTCAAGCTGTTTTAGCTGATGATATCTAGTACTTTATTAATTACTTATTGGTTATTTTTTGTTGTATAATAATAATAATAAATATCTTTATTTCTCCTCACAAATTCACATACTACACTATGGGTACGTATATTTTTATTTTTATTTGTTTTGTATTTATAAATATATATTAACCATATTCAAAGTGTCACTTAGTATTAATTTTATAGTAAATGTTGTGCACAATTGTAATAGAGATGACGACTAATTTTTGTTTGTTTGTCCGTCAGGTAGATTATCGAAGAATATTAAATACGTATTTTTTTACGTTATCAATAAATTGTGTTGAAATGTCGCATGACGTTACACTTTTATACATTTGACTCTATGACCTGTTAGGTACAGATATACCTAAGTATTAATTTATTGTACGATCTGTTTTCTATATGTATGTATGCTATTTGTAATTGTGCCTTAACAATAAAATTAAGGGTTTTCGTATAATATTTAAGGTATATTATAGCTCATTAAAATAGGGAAATCTGGAGAGTGAAATAAGGCTCAAATGCAAGACAACTCTTACTAACCCCATTTAAATATAGAACAAAAACATTTACAAAGAATATATTTACATATAGAAAATAAAATTAAACCGACTTCAAATTAAAAAAAGACACTAAAAAGTTAAAAATAATTGAAAATTCACTCAACAATACATCGTAAGTACCTAGGCGATTAGTGGGTAGGTATCTAACCTACCTACAATATTTTTTGTAGTCTAGGGAAGGTTTAAAAGGTGAGAGGTAAAACGAAGTACACTGGATCGGATTCTAGTTAAGGTTGTCTGATAAAAAAACTACGGGCGCAACAAAGAAAAACAAACAATGGCTTTAATAAAAATAACATAATACACATACACACTATAAATATATAATACATAAACATACATAAATAAACTAGATACAAAGGGGTTATTTGCAAGAATGTTTTTTTTTATTATACATTTATTTATGTCTTTTTATTCTGGTCGGTTCAGAAAGTAAAAGAACAAGTCCAAAATTTTCGACTTTCTCATTATATTATTTTGATTAGTGTTGCGGTAATGATAATCATGACCTTTTTAAAATCCTTGTATAAGCCCTTTACGCCATTATATTTGTTGTTTTATTAACGTCATCTATCTAAGAACACTTGGGTTGCTAAGACGAATCTTACGATACCTCAATTATGTATATCCGTTCAGCGGTTATAAAGAATATTAATTACATGCGTACATAAGATACTCGCGAAAAACATAACACTTTTTTGCAGTCGGGTAAAAATAATACATCGTTATCGACTTTTGATAGAAATATACGTAAGCCGAATTTTAATACACATATAAAGATAAATCTTATCAATTGCAATTTGTATATTTCTATATATGTATTATTCTATTCTATATATATACTATTTCTATATAATACATGGAACAGAAATAACACATAGCCCTTACATTTTATGAGGTTGAATACGAATATTAAAGTTTAGAGTTATAATTATGAATCCAGAGCTGGAGTTGTCAGGTTTAAGACGAGAAGTTGTTATGACGCCTCATTTACTTTAGTTTTTATTGTATACTCTTATTTTATTGTATAACTTAGTGCTTCGAAGTTTTTTTTTTGTTATTTATCCTTTATCAATAAATATGTATATGATTAGAATGAAGTCGTTTCCCGCTGCCTGTACGTTGAAATCTTTTAACTACATTTAAACTAATTAAATTTAACGCTCATAGTTCACTTGGAAAGCACTGTTGGCAGTAGGTAACTCACTGTCATTATTTTTAATATTACAATTATTGTTTGCTTGTGACGTCGCCATCTTACTCACGAGTAAATATATAGCATACAGCGCTACAGCGCCACCAGTCACTCAAACGGAACTAAACTACGATGCGCCCAAACATATTATGATGTTCTCTCGTCGATCTGTCAAACTTTTAACCTGGCCAATAGTGATTTTTCTGGCCTAATCGATAAATGGAGGCATATTGTGATATGATCAGATATCGATCGGTCCAATTCATTGATTCGCTCACAACATAATTATCACAATAACATTTATATATAAGTAGGCGATAATTAGAATGCATATATGATAATGTACTTAAATAGAATATCTAAAGTTCATACACTTATGTGTGTATTGATAAAGGGGACACACACCTAACGTCTATATTTCACAAGCATTAACTAATAGATAAATAGAATTAAATCCAACACTCATCTCTCTGATGTACCAACATATTGTGTAAAACTCATAACACTGTTAACTTGAAATCTGTCCGTATGTTTATCGTGCAACATCTCAAGGACATATCATTATTGAACACAAACTTGTTTGGCATTATTCTTTTGGAATAAGTTTATACTTATCTAATTTCGGTTTAGAATTGTTTTAAGAATATGATAATTAAATACATTAATGCATAAAACTATTTATTTTACGACATAATTTAAGTATATTTCGTTATACATATATCTATACTAATATTATAAAGAGTAAAGGTTTCTAATTATGTTTGTTTGTTGAAAATATTGATCCAATGATGAAAACTCTTTTACTTATTAGCTACATCATCGTAGGTGACATAGGCTAAAATTTACGCGGGCGAAGTTGCGGCAAAACAGCTAGTTCTTGATAATTATAATTTATGGAGCACGAAATCAAAAGTAATTTAATTATATTTCTTTTTGTATGTTAGTCGGTTATAATGATATTTGACGATAAAAGCAAATTTTAAGCATCAAAATCATTGAACTAATTTATAAGTTTACTGTGATGTTTCTTAAATTCAACACACATTGAATGTATATTACAGTCGTTTATCAGGGTTCGTAATTATTGAGATAAATTTTTTTTTGGATAATAACATGGGATAATTATCCGAAAAATATCTGATGATTATCTATAGTTACTGAAAATGTGAAATGAAAATATAAATAAAATATTATTAGTATAAAGGGTCTTTCAATATTTTTTTTTGTTTTGTAGGTCTCTGCTAGATAATTTTCTGTATAATAAAAACTATATTTGAACTATCAAATATAGTTTTTCGGAAACAACTATATTTAAATAAGATTCCCCTTTAATTACAAGTTTGTGAAGTGTTTTAATTATAAAAGATAATTATCGTGATTTAATAATCACTCTGAACCCTGCGTTAAATAAATTCATTTTTACCTCGAATAAATTGATAAGACCTTAAACCCTTATCGTTTTAAAATTACAAGTTTCCGTTTGTAATAATGCGTATTTAAAAATGGACGTTGATGCTTTGAGTGATTGTTTAGTTTTAATATCAATTAAAGGCATGCGTTAGATTACTTTCGTGTATAGTTATTATGCCTTTGAGTATTGGTGTTCTGGAGAAAAATTTATTGTGTATAAAAGTATCACAAACATATATAATTAATAGAACTACATAATGGCGGCCTCATGGCAAGGCAACAGGAGTAACACGTATGCATGATTTAATACAATTTGAAATAATGTTTTAACTTACCATAGTTTTTCGTGAAACAGGTTGACTAGTAGCTTTGAAAACAACAATAGTTTCCGATACGATACACTCAGTAACTCTTAAAAAACTGTCACTTTGAATTCCCCATAAATTTCAGATTCTAATTCGAGGGAATTTTCGACCTGAATTCGAACTACTTGTTGAGTTTGAAGAACACGACGAACTGTTGCTGTCTTGTCTCTTTAGTGTATTTTTAGGTTTCATAGTGCGCGAATCCTTGAAGATCCTGTCTAGTACTTGTCTGATCGTCGAATGTTTTCTATCGAATGGATTCGGGTACATTTTCGAACTCGTGCGCACTCCGTGGCCGGTATAGTGAGAGTGTAAGCGGTGTAAGAGTAGCCGGCGTTGGCGAGTTCGCGTGTCTATTAAGAAACTGTAGTTGGGGGTCAAGTTTAATGTCTCGATGCAACGTTTGGTAAGATTACGAACTATCTTGCTGTCTTTTATGTTGTAATGAAGTTATTGCCGCTTTCGTTGGCCAACCTATTGGCCGTTTCTACACATTTTTTTTTCAAATGTAACTTAATGTAGTGATGTGACATTTTATTTCGCACATGATTATTTACACATGGTCGATTATTGATGGATCAATGATTACATAAACTTAAGTAACACTCAATAAGTAATTTGGAATAAACAAATTAATTTATTAATTGACCAATGGATCTATATTATATGGCATATTACATGATATTTGTGGTACGCATCTCGCTTTTTTATCATAAATTCTATTTTTACGGTACGATAACCATGTTTTGTCTATTTATTATGTTTATCGGTCAATATATTACTAATATTGATAAGAAAACTTAATAGTATCAGTTTTATAGAAATATGTGTTCACCGCTTAGCAACATATATTTATATTATCCTAAATAAGTGACGGTAACATAACATTGTTTTATATAAGACACATAGAAACATTTTAAATTTGGTCCTGAATAACTATGAAACATGTTATATATTAGCTCCGCTATACATCGCTTAGCTACCTTAGTTTGGTGGCGATCTGGCAGATAAAATAATCATAATAAGAAATCGCTCAAGACGCTCCTTACGGCCCAGTGGACAAACGCCTTATCAATAAAAAAATATATATCAAAAAATTACACTTGATGTTGAAACAGATACTCACTACCACTCAACCAAAATCCAACGATGTGACCATTAGATCTTTCATTCTAGTAGATAGAGTTCAGGCAAGAAGATACCTACTCTAGTCTTCATCGAAAGTGGAGGTTCACTAATGTATTGCAACGCCTAGGCTGATTGTACTATTTAGTACAAAGAGACGTTGCTTTTATTGCTTATAAACGACGACCGAGTTAATTATTATTAATTTAGGATTGACATAAGAAATAAACTTTTTTTATTTCTGCAATAAGTAATATCTATCATTTGCCGATAGACAAACGATAATGAAGCTAGTGATAGAACAGATCAACGTCAAAATTCAAACTTTATAAATAGAGTATGACCTTATTCCTTTTTATGTACCTAATATTTGATGTATATTACATGTATTACACATCTCGACGTTGTTTATGATTTTGGTAGAACGGAGATTATAAGCTGGAAACTCGCATATAATTTAATTTTGCCATTCTAAAACTGTTTTTAAAAAATCCCGTGTCTGCTGCTGCGTAAAATGTCATGAAATTGTTTTTTCAAGTTAATAAGTTGCGTTTTTTATAATTCCAAGACGTTATTATATACTCTTATTAAGAAGTTATAGAAAATAAAATTTGCGACAAAATTTTATTCTATACATTTTTGTGTACTACTACACTTATTGTACTAGTACACAAAAATTGTACTTATTTGTGTACACTTATTTGAAAACTGAGATAATCTCGAAAAACGAATGAAATTTTAACTTTAAATAACTCACGAAACAGACACGACATTTTATGAGACTTTTGGCATAGCACTTAAAACACCGAAATGAACAAGTTAAATTAGAGTTTCTTATTATCTTCGTTTCAAGAATTGGATCCTTATTGTGCTAATTTGAGGCTATATGAATTTTCTTAACATATGAATAAAATTCAAACAGCTTTCAATATTAAAATAATAATATATTATATAATAATATTAGCTTTTTTTTATTTAAACTTATATTTAACTATTTTAATTTAAACTTGTACCATTTCTAATGTTTTACATTTCACCTTGATTTGTTTACGCATTACGAAAGGAATATTAATTTAAAACTCGTTGGAAGCGACAGAGCTGGGTTTAAATTGGCCTAAACTAGATTAAATTGATATTAATGATTGGATCAATTGCGGTGTTTAAATTTATGTTTATTCAAGAGTAGTCATATCTTGATATAGAAATATTTGAGATAAACAGGTAAGAATTGCGGCCAAACAGTTATCTATCGAAATACGACTCAATTTTCCACACTTAGACATCTTAATCGTTCCATTGAAATCTACGTGAAATAATGTTGTAAATTTATGAATGTGGGTGTTTTGTTCCAGCCAAGCTTTAATAAATACATATAACATCAAAAAATTATATTTTGATTATGCCAATGTCTGTTACCCTTTTTATGACGCTGAGAAATGCGATACGCATACCCACTATCCCCAGCGCGGGGTCTGCGGGTTATATGGGACTCCCCTTGCGGACCTACCCCCAAAAGGGCTAGAGAAAATAAGGAAGTAGAAAGTGAGGTGATAGATATATCAACTTTACACAATAATGAGCTGTAAATAGAAGAATCGTATTGACATATTATAAGTGACGAAACATTCATCGCCATCAAACATATAATCTCCTCTTTTTTGATTTTAAAGTCGTTCAAATATAGCATTGGAGTAGATCAATACTCTACAGAGCAACGAAGAAGCTTCCTTCTAGTTTCTAGTTTAGTTTTTATAATAATAATTATTTTTACCCTTTACACTAACACCTAAGTCATGTACTTACTTTCTTTATTTTTTTCGGGCAATGACAACTTTCGGGCAACTAATCATGCAAAACTGTATGTGATTTTTTTCTAAAAAGAAAATTCTTTCGAGTATTCGTCTGTTTTCTCAATTTTGCCGTCCCTCATTTAGATGAGGCTCTGATGATGGTCCGCTAATTATAGTCAATCCAGAGGCTACGCTATAGTTTCTTACGATAGATAATAAGCTCGAAATTGTTCATTTCACTGAAAAACTACAGTGTGCAAAAATCTCCACTATGACTAATAATAGTCTCGAACCGTTTTCGACAACTTATTAAATAAAAGGCAGCAGATTAAATTCCCACTTACTAGCCGTTTATTAACTTGAGTTACCTATATTACCGTGTTAATAATTAGACTGAAATCGGGACTAACTCAATTCAAATGCCAGACGTTTTAAAAATAATCGGAAACAGGAGAGGTTTAGTTAGGCTTTATTGATATAAAATTGGAATTACATCAAGGTGTCCAAGGTACTTTTTATTCATTTATGTTTTATTATATATCAATAATACACGTAAATTATGTTGATTATCTATTTCCATAATTTATTGACAATGACGTAAAAAACTAAGGTTGCTAAGCGTAGTAAGTCGAAAATAATATATGACACGCTTCCGCGGCAATTCCTGGAATTCCTAGCTGTGGAATTTAATGTGCTGGCAGCAGTTCGTTTAAGTGACGAATCCACTTCAAAGCATCGATGCTGTATGCTTACGATTATAAACTTTTAAACTTTCGCGTTGCATTATATTAGATTGTATAAGACGGGTATTACCGCGATCAATTTTGATAGTTAGGTTATTCACCTACCTATGTTTCCTGACGTTTCAACCATACAAGAAATTGCAATTTTTAGAATATTCTCTTGTTTTGACTTATTTTCTTCGAAATCAGAGAAGTACCCTACCACCACACTCATCACTACGGAATCCCTATTCTGTATAGCAGCAACCGTGAAAGTTTTTCAGGGTTTCAGAAATTTCACCAGAGTTTTTATCGCTGTATTCCACGTTGTTGATAATTTAAAACCATCTTCGCGATTGAAATTGCTGGGATGTCGCCTCACGCACAATCCGCGAATAGAAAGGACGATCCGTGGAAAGTACTCGTGTACGATGGAATTTAATCCAGTGGCTTGTGCCACTTTCCAGTAAGTGTTCTGCGATCGTCGATGTAACCTAACCTAACTATCAAAATCTATCGCGTCAATACTCGTCTTATACAATCCAAAATATGTTCATTGTCTTGTCACCATCTTTTTGTTGCAAAATTATATCTTTAAGTACTATTTTGAAGTCGAAATTCATGATATTCAAGTGATAAAACAAAAAAAAATACATAAAAAGCGGTTATACAAACGAACCCTACCGGGTAATATTCACACATAAAATCTTAACAGTTCCCCTACGTCCAACGCTTAGCACCACACATCAGCCGTAAGAGCAACGCGTCTCTTGTTTCTATGAAGTACCTAAATAGGCAAACCTCTAAATTATGTAGAAAAAAGATTTTATTACATCTGTGGTATTTTTTACCCGGTAACGACGAACGCCGGGTTAACGAGCGTTGGACGCGAGTGGAATGATTAATAATAAACAGAGCGCTCGGTAAACAAACACGAAACCACTGAGTTTCTAGCAATCGTACCACTTTTTTTCTGATATTTACTTAGATTATATTAAACTTCGGCCTTTTTTAACGTTGAGGCAATACGTTTGGTTCTGTCCCGTTTACCCGACAAGCAATAGGGGGTGTGTGGGACTTTCAGTGAGCTACCTGTGAGTCCCTAGAGATGCACTTTCTCGTGGGAGATCAGATACGGGAAACTGTGGTATATAACGCCTACAGAGCGATTATAAAATTTAAATTTGAATTCACTCACGTGTCCCAATTTACGTCTAAATGACGTGAACGTGACGTGAATAAATTCTATTGATTCCTTTTTTGTATAAAAATACGACACAAAATTGATTAATTAGACGTGTCTCAGATATTCTATTCTTATGTCATTTCGAAATTCACTTCACTTATGCTACGAAACGTTATTACCAATTCAAGATAGCGAGGATGTCGCTTTTAGAAGTGGATTCGGGCACCTGTGTGAATTCGAATTTGAGTTTGGTTTTTTACAGAATCGCAGGGCTGCAGTCCGATTGCAATAATTAAATTTCATACTGGACGTATGATGTTCAGTTTCAGTTCAGCTGTAGAGCCAATTCGTTAAATTCCAAACCCAAATACGAATACACTCAGGTGTCCAAGTCCACTTTACAAAACAAGATTGATTGATTTATTCGTGTCTTAGATATTGTATACCTATGTCATTTCGAAACTCACTTCATTTATGCCACGAAACGCTAAATCAAAGTTAAGCCGATGTCGCTTTCGAAGTGAATTCAGACACCTGAGTGGGTTCGGATATATACGGAATGACTCTGCTGCCCAATTTCAATTACCGAATGTAAAAAAATCATGTTTCGATTGAGGTTCAGCTACAATTCAGTTCAAAATATTTAGCGAAATTGGGCTTCTGATAATTGTATAGAACAGTTCTGACATATGACCTAAATTAAGATCTATTTAACTCTTAATGTTAGTCGCATGTGCTTTATAATTGTTTATGTAACATAATAACAGAATGCGTGCATATAAACGTGCTAACATTCTCATATAATTGTTTTTAGCTCCTAATTGTTATAAATATAATTATAGTCTAAATAATTACACTCCGAGAATTGTTATAAATACAATTAAAGGTCTTACATTCTGAGAAATATTGTATATGTATCTCGAGTTTATCCGTTCTTACATCCGCTAATCTGTACTGGGCATGGCCCAATCTCCCCATTCGATGCCATCCATAGGGAAGGGCTGTCCTCCATTTTTGATAACACAGGAAAAAATGTAGATTAAATCTTTACTTAAACCAGCGCTTTTCATCCCTGTCCTGAAATGGACAGATTGAAACTTGGTTGGCCTAACTGGTAAAACCCGCAGCGGAATATTTTCAGTGGGAGTGAGAGGGGAAGCATCCAGGATCTAGCAAGAAACCCTCCGATAAAAACGCTTGTCCCCAAGCAGTGGGATGCGTAATATAAAGTTTTTCCCTGTTTGGAAAAAGTATGCAAAAGCAGGACTAAGCTTTGAAAACGATTATATTATTTGGATCTCTCATTACGCAACTTAGCATGTTTAAGATGGGACGGTTGCATTTGTAATTCTAAGCTTAATAATTAAATAATCTCTGTATTATTAATTATTCGATGTTTGTTCTTGTACTTGTTACCCACATCCAGGATACACTCGATGCATATGATTATTATGAAGGCTAAAATACATGGTTCGTATAAATTAATTATTGATTGATCATTAAATATTTGTGTGTTATAAATAAATGTAAAATCTGGTAGAAATCGCTTTCAGCGATAAGAGCGCCATTTGTTACACTTTGATGTATTGTTTTGTTTGATAAGTTTATGAAGATATCTGTGGTGTTGACAATAAAGTGTTATTATTATTATTATTAAAAGAAAAGATGTTCGTTATACTTGGACAATTATTTCTTTATACATTGCCATATACTACTGAATATCTATTTACAGATAAATAACTGAGAAAAAAATGGTAATAATTTTAAATTACACAGTACAGTGTATTCACTGCATAGGTCAAGTAATTTAAAAATACCTATATAATAGAAGTATTAAATTAAGCATCGTTTGGGCGCAGGTGAGACGATGTAACGATGTCGAGTGTACAAACAGTAGCTTCCTAAAACAAAATGTTACCATAGTTAAAAATTATCGCATCAGACTTTTTAATTTAGCTGCGTTCTACATAATATGTACATAATATTGCGCAAATTTTTCCAATTTTAATTTCCAACATCGTAAGATCGTGACACCGCTTCATTACCATACCATCGAGTTACGATATCATTTAATATGACGATGATTACGTAGTATAAGTTAACAACACTGTTAAAAATAATGATGGATATAAATATGGAATATGAAAATATGTATAAAAAATATATATACAAAAATGGATATGATTGGGTTCATATCCGTGAAGATCGAAAGATTTTGTGATTTTTCGTAAGATAAACAATTAAAGTTAAATACACTCTACAATCTTTGTTAATAACTTCACCATATTTCAGTACGTTAACCTACGGCATGGACCAATTATTATGGAAAACATCCGACCTTTAATCTTAGATGATCGATCAGTAAGCTTATGTTATGTAACTTGAACTTATTTTGATGATATTAATAACTCTATTCATTCTGAAATGGATCTGCTGTAAATATGTTTTCTAATTTGGGAAGAACAACACTACTGACAATTATTTACTTTGCGGATATTTACAGAAAAATTTGATAGTTTTTGGTGCCCGAGATGGGATCAAAACCTGCTCAAACCTAACCTTTCGCTAACAGACGACTGGCAGCTGCCCGAGATCTTACGCCCTAACTTTTTTACGTTGAATAAGTTGCATTAATTATCAATCAAATTTAATTGTATTGAGTATTATTTACATTTTTAATCATTCTTTATTTTACAAGGAAAGTGAGGTATTGATAAATTATAATGTACTTTTTATTTAAACTACACGAGTTAAGTATCAATACTTACCCCGGAGGGATATGAAATAGTTTATACTGCACTTACGAGAAAACCCGAGTATATTTATTTTTCATTACAACTCGCCAAGTCTTCATCTTTAGGTCACTGTTACTTTTTTACATCACAAACAAAGGTATCAATCCAAAAACAATGTCTGATGGCGTTGGGCATGAGCTGTTTGAACATAGATTTTAAACACACTAAAGTGTGAGTACTTTTAGCACAATCTTTTAGGTGAACCGTTCCAAATTACGTTTAATTTTTTTTTAATGGAATATGGAACCAAATGCCCACTTTAAAAATTAGAATGGACATAGTGGATTTTCATATAGGTAATGTTTTACGGAGATGTAGTGAATAATTAATTTTCATACAATATTAATGATAAAATTTTGTTCTATTATATCATTAGATTATTATTATTGTTAGTATAGTATATTATTATTATAGATTATATATATATAATGATATTATTATATCATTATAAACTCTGTGTAGTAAAAGGAGTATTATTTATTATATTTTAATAAAGTTAGAATCACTAATTGGAAACAATCTTATTCCGTTCAATAGGTATAATACTTGTTTATAAATATTTAATAGAAACAGTTGATAATTACGAAACCAGTCAAAGAGTCATAATTGTAATTATTAGGTTCTTGTTATAGTTATTTGATTATTATTTAAATTTAACGGTATTTATATAATAAGAAAATCAACGGAAAAATCCGAAAGCGCCTGTATAATTATTTATAGGAATGGCCGTAATTAAATATGAAATTATTCCTATCTAATCGTTAGTAGTAATCGTTAGTATTCGTTTTGCGGTTGCAAAGGTATATTAATTAATATTCACAAAGGCTGTCTTATCGGGTTTGGTGAATTTAACTTTTTAATGCTTTCCTTTATTCTATTTTTTAGTTTTTTGTTGTTATAGATCCACCAGAAATAGAAAAATGTATGAAAATTTCGATTGTCTAACTACCACGGTCATGAGATATAGCCTGGTGATAGACAGACGGGCACCGGAGTCTTAGTAATAGGATTCCGATTTTATCCTTTGGAAATAGAACCCTAATAATTAAAGAAATAACTAGCCATGCAGATACAGGTGACTGGTAGAAAATGCTACAGGTATTAAATTCGTCTTGTACGTTTACGTAGTTAGTTCAGAGGGTGATTGTCAAAATACCTGCTGTGCGCTAATTTACATGACTCTACCATTTTTTACCGAATTCAAAATCCAAAAGGAAGAGGTTATAATATAATATGTTCGATCGAGATGTATGTTTTTTTATGTATGTTCACCGATATTTCCGCTAATTCCCGATTGATTTTCAAAATTCTTCTTTTATTCGATAGCGTAATGGATCGAGGTGATCCCATTTAAATTTTATCGAAATCGAATCAGTAGTTTTCCTTTTATAACAAAAAAAAATGCGCCAATGAATTTTTAGATGATATGTATTGTATTTCATGTATCTCAGTTAACAAGCCATAGATTGCGTATTTTGAATTCATTCAAAATTATGGGTACTATCTGAAGTAAATTAAATTATTATTATAATTATAAACTTGTTATTGATACTGTATTAATTTCTCAGTTCTGACAAGGTATTAAATTAATGTTAGAAGTTAGATACACGAGGAAATAAACAATGTGATAATCCAAAACGTTAATCTGTTTATTACATAGTCGTATTCTCTTGAACTTTAAAGTATCTTGATTATATTAAACGTTGTTTGTCAACAAAATATATGAATAATACCAGATATTTGCTTAGTAATTATTTATACCTGTTTAAAATCTTTAGTCACCTTTGATTACGTGGACAATCCTGTAATTTTGGATTTGAAAGAAACGTTGGGGTTGAGAAAATTATCTATTTGTGGAGGGTTATGGTTTAGATCAGTATATAGGTATACTAGCTGTTTATCCGCGTATTCGTCCCTTTTCACTATACACTATATTATTCGCATATGATATAGCTTCCCATAGAAAAAAAAAACATTTTTTTTTATCGAATAAGTATTTCCGAAGATATTTACCCCTACAAACAAACAAACAAAGTTAGAAACTACTTTTTTATATTATAAGTAGCTTTCCGCCAGCGGCTTCGCCCGCGTGCTTCTTAGGGAACTGTTTAGCGCGATAAAAAGTAGCCCATATGTTAATTTAATAATTCATTTGGATAAGTTTTTATTTAGACACGTCATATTCGTACATTATTACGTTTTAAAACGGCGTAAACTTTATTGTGGTAGCTTTACATTATAATACAACCACAAAGGGCGCGAAGAAATAAAAAATAGTTAACTCCCCATTAACATTATACAGCATACCTCTTGTTAGAACGAGATAAACATACTTGCTGAGCTTTACGTATCAACTCCAATCTACCCTAGTCGTAGAACACGAAGCAGGAAAAAATGGCCGCGTTCAATAACGTTTTTTTATTTTTTATTAAAATAAAATCCAGCCATAACGCTTGCTGAAATATGACTAAAGTGAAACTCAGGCAATTGCCTTGCTTTCTTGTTGTCAATGTTGTGCGCAGACAACCCATCTATACTTTTTTAATACATAACTGTACGGATATAATTACAATGACAAACTGAATAGTGGACAACGGTTACAATGGCAACGTTTAAATTTCTTATACAAACTTCCACTCCCATTTTCATCCCTTTATTTGCTGTTTTCCAGGATAAAATATAGCCTACGGCCACCGCAAATGATGTAGCTTAAAGTAGGTGAAAGAATTTTTAAAATTAGTCGGAGTCTATTCGAAGCAAACAAACAAACAATCAAATATTTCCTCTTTATAATATTAGTATATAATATTAGTATGGGTATAATCGTACGGAGCTTCCATGATAACCACTAATTGGTTCACACAATTTTGTTTAAAATTATGTTATTGGTCACATGTCGAAAAGTGTTTTAATTGCATGTTTTTAAATTTACCGATAGTCTAAAAATAATAGGTTCGGTCAATTGATGAATTTAGAAAAGATTTGCGTTATAAAAAATAACTAATTTTTGCGGATATAATCGCGTAATTATATTTGCGTAATAATAACTCTTGCTCGCTAGATGTACACCGAGTAATGTTTAAAAAGGAGAATGGGCAGAATTCGGCTAAAATTACGCAAAATTGCGCACTAAGCATTTATTTATCAAAAAATTTCTCCCTATTTATATTGTATTCTATACTAATAGTATTTTAAAATTACGCGGCATTTAAAATTAACTCAATTGAAGCAATTGCTTAATATAACTACGACTACCTACTAAGTTTCCAAGTTATTAATCGACTTGACGTGTGAATTTCCCATCACTAATTTTACAAAATAAAGTATTTTAACATTGAAAATGTTGGTCAGGTATTATATTGATCTTTTTTTTTTTAATCTGCCCAGTTGTTTTTGAGTTTATTCTTTACAATAAAAAGCAAAGCATTCGTTTTTATAACATAGGTATGTACTTTTTCACAGTTAAATGCTTCTAACTGTTAGTCAACAATTATTTAAAATAAATAATTCATTTTATTGCTCTTATATACGTAGATATTATTACGACATAACCTCAAAATCCTTGTTAAATATTCAGATATTCTCCAACTCCGGCATAAATTTAAAATGATTTTTTTCCTACTCATTCTAATAATAATTCTCTATCATTTGCCGTTAGTTTCAATAAGGTGTACATATAGTTACGCAAAAATAGCCGAATTCTCATAATAAATTGCCCATTCTCCTTTTAACTATTAAAGTACAAATAATTTTATATATGAAAAAAACAACTTTATTTATATATTTTGAGCTGTATTAGATGGCGTTAAGTATATTTTATTTCGCTCTGTTTTGGTCAAAGTTGAGTTTTAAAATAAAATCTAGTGAGCATTTTCAGCTTTGCTATACAAGATGGCGTTTATTTTCAATTAAACTGCCCTATCGTATGGTTCTAAGAATTTTGCGTAGATTTCGTTTTCCGATTAAGTTTTGTGTAATTTGATTTACTTTCCAGACCAAGGTCTGGTGATAATAGAGCTGGAAGTTGCTCATAGGAACTTAGTAATGAAATAACACAACTGTGTCGGGTTTGGGCTCGTTATATCCGTCTTTATGAGGATTTTGGTACTGGATGATTTGCAAACCAAGGTCTGGTGATGATTCAGCTGGACGGTGGACATAGGTACTTTGGAATGAAATAACCCAGCCGCATCATGTTTGGGCTCTTTAGAACCGTCTTTATTAGAATAATAACATATTGACACAAAACCAAAACGTAAAAAAAAAAACAAAATATACTCGTAATAAAATGTTTTATTAAAACAACCTTTTTTTGCCCACTAAATGGTAAGTAAATAAATTCTAAACTTTTAAAGTAGTCATAATCAAAATTTTCTGTAACAGTTTATTGATTTCCTCATCACCAATTTCATTAGCATTACAAGCTTTTCAAGTCGATTACTGTTATATACTGCTATATAATGGAACATTTGAATGTTCACAGGAATTTTATTAAAAAGCACAAATACGTATATATTAAGGTACATTAACAGTTATCTTTAAATAGCGCGCTTCTTGCGGTGATAACAGAAACCAACCTATCACCAATTTGGTATTGCGCATATATTTTATTGATTTCTTATATTTTCACGCACACTATCCATAAATGAAACAACTTTTAAACGGAATCTGTAGAGGGTCCGAAACGTTTATAAAACTAAATACAAACGAGATGAAACCGTTTATGTGTCTTATGTGAACACGGAACGTGTAAAGGGTCCGAAACGTCAATAAAACTAAATACAAATGTGATGAAACCGTTTAAAATTTGTTTCATTTATGAAAATATTTTGTTTTATTAATTGCTAAATTCGGCATCAAGAATGTGTAAAAAAGGTTACGTTAATGTTTTAAAGAATTAAAGTGAAGTTTATTTATGACACGCCAACAGCATAGACATACAACAATTACATGATATTATCCAGTCATCATCAGGTCACAGCACCACACTTATTTAAATCGAGGAAATGCTTTTGGCACTGTCCCTATCACCTGGCAAGCGACAGATGTGTAGGACTCTTTTCCGTGGACCTACCTGGCAGTAAGCTGCCCACTGGGTCCCCAGATGCCTACCTACCAAAACCTCTACTATGTACCCTCTCGTGGAAGATGAGAACCACATATTGCTCTGATAAGTAATTTTTTAGCAATGTTTCCTCGTATTATAAGCCTGAATCTTAAAACGGATTTTACATAAATGTTAGTGTATATAGGCGTACCTAGCGTTGCCAGGCGTTAGGATAAAGCAGGAAATAGTTAGGTTGTTTGATGGTGTGGCCAAAATATTTGAAGCCGGGCACCATGGCTTTTTCAAATCATATTAATTTCGAAAGCCTTAGACATAAAGTACTTAGACTGATTTTGCATTCGATTTTATATATATATCTCATTAGAATTTAAGAACATTTATGGTAAATAATCAGAAAAAAAATGTTTTTTTACACTTACTTTTCTAAAATCCTCAACAATTTTGGGGGCCCAGCATTTTCACCCAAATGTCCGGCTATGCACGCAGGTATGTCCGGCTATTAGGTGTAGCGATATGGCAACCCTAGGCGTACCTTAGGTTTGGGCAGTTGTCCGCTGAATCTACAGAATTAGTTATTTTATCCACAAATCAGTTAATGACGTAATAATAATTTACTAAGACGCACTAATGTATACAGTTGTATTTAATACGAGATCTGTTATAATATGACGGAGATGACATTCAAAGAAAATATCAAACAAAAAATACGTTTACGTATGTACGATACAATTATGAATACAATACAAATAGTTATTGCGATAGCTGCGATAAAATAACCATAAACAGAATTCATTGTTATTTGCGAACACGTATGCTGGAAAACAACGACAATACGCTTAAATTATCTCGCAGTTTCTACTCGGGGGTCTACTTTGCTTAACTGAGAATGACATGAGATTTTTATGTAAATTTATAGATAAATAGATAAGGAATGTTTTTATAAATTTATAACACGTGATAATGTGATTTTGCAGTAAAATATAATTTAAAAAAATATTTATCTTAGAATTTATGTGGCGTGGTTCTACAATTCGTGATCAAAATTATTTTAATTAAATGAACCGTGGTCACATAGACATGTAGAAGATTTTAAATAAAATAAAATGTAGGTATAAATTAAACTCGCTTAGCACCTGTTACAAGTTATTAGTTATATTGGATACTAATAAATAAGTTATTTAATTAAATACTAATAAAATATTTTTTAACGGGGGTTTTTTCTCGACTCTTACGTTAATTATAGCCTTTGTCACTCACGTATGATGTAGCTTTCCGTAGTTGAAAGAATTTTTGAAATCAGCTCAGTAACAAGTAACAAACAATGGAATCTCACCCCTTTATAGGTAATATTAGAATAATAATAATTGAAATATCTGAAGCACACTAGAACCCTAATGACCTGGGATTCTACTGTGTTTCATGTATTCAAATTTATTTATATGTACGCTTTTGTTTAAACCAATGCAATGTAAATTTTAAAATTAAATTAATATTATAAAAATATGGTTACAAGGTAGTTTTACAATTTTAGACCAGCATATTTTATCGTCAAGACGACGTGCAAATATTAAAGTCAATATACAATAAATTGTCCGATTTTATATGAAAGAAAATGTCAAAAAATTAAATTACATAAAAAATTGCAAATGTCAAATCATAAGATACAATAGGTTCATATTATAATCAAAGCATTCATACAATAATTAAGAATGAGATTTATCTTGCAAGAATTCATTAATTGAATAATAATTTTTATGCATTAAATATTTAAATAAACAGGATTTGAATGTAATAACATTATCAATAGTTTTAAAATTATTCGGTAATTTATTATAAACTCGTATACTTATACAATACTAGTGGACGCCCGCGACTTCGTCCGCGTGGAAGTCGGTATCCCGTGGGAGTGAGAAGTTTTCCCAGTAAAAAGTACCCTATGTGTTATTCTGATGTATAACCTATATTGCTGTAAAGTTTTATCCAAATCCGTCCAGTAGTTTTTTCGTGAAAGAGTAACAAACATCCATACATCCATACTTACAAACTTTCGCCTTTATAATATTAATAGGATAGGATGAGTTCTTTAAATTCACAACGAGTCTTTGAGTTTGAATACATAAATTTGTACCCTTCCTACCTCTATGTGCAAAATCTTTATTTTGTTTAAATAAATGGAAATGCTTTTTAACAAATATCCCCATTTCAAGAATACATAAACATGGTTTTATAAAATAGTGAATGTTTTCTTTTTATTTAAAAGTATAGTGATCGCTATTATGAAATTTTCCCAGTGAAGTGGGAATAAGAGGGTGGTTGAGTGTTATGAAAATTTATAAAAAGACAACCGAGAAAACAAAAGCTAAAATATGCTAAGAATAAATGCATTTCGTGTCTAAGATAAGAGGTCGGTGTAGCTTTGAAGTGTTTTGAAGTAAAGTGTGTTTAGGACGTTGACCAGCTGCCGTTTCCACAACACAACACAAAAGCTATTAAATTAGTGAGTGTCAGAGGCAAAAGTGAATAGAATCATATAGAGGGTAGATCTCAAATAACATTTGTTTATAGATTAGCTTTCCGCCAGCGGCTTTGCCCGCGTGATATTGTATCATACATAAAAACCTTCCTTTGAATCACACTATGAAAAAAACCGCATCAAAATCCGTTGCGAAGTTTTAAAAATTTAAGCATACATATACAGGGACATAGAAAGCGATTTTTATACTATGTAGTGATGAAGTTGAGCTATAATCAGGACTTAATTCAAGACACCATTCAATAATAGTTCATCTGTGGGTAAAAATGTGCACGGCAATTCAGTCAAATTAGCGTTTTACCTCGTACCTAATGAGTGGATTACTTAGTTAAAGAGGTCGCTGTCATATAGAATCTTTAACGGGGATTTTTCTCAGTGAATGTTTAGGTAAGTATAAAGTAAATAATCATCACTATCGCTTAATATGGCTTACTGTTCTCATTTTGTATCTGTATGTATGTTTGTTTGTGCGCGATTATTTCGTGTTCGACTTAACCGATTTTGATGTGGTTTTCAGCATATTATTTGTCAGACTTAGGAGAAGGTTTTAGGTATATTAATAGCCTAACAATTACATCTAGGCAACCAAAATTGCATCTTGATCTACTAGTAAGTAGATCAAAATATCCGGGTTTTGGCGCCGGGGAACCTTAGATCAAGGGTGTCAAATTTAAATTTATAGACGGTGAAATTAAATATCGAATGTTGTTATTAAGTGACAATTTTGTTAAAATCATTATTTATAATGTATCTCAACCAAAAATACCAAAATAACTCTTAAAAAGATTTTAAAAATGCATATAGCATAAAATTCACGGGAGAATAAAAATTAAATAGAACTAAAAGATTTTCTATTTATAACTAGCCGGTTTCCCGTGACTTCGCCCGCTTAAATTAAAGTCTATGCTATACACGTACATATGTAGTTTCCCGTAGGTGAAAGAATTTTTGAAATAGGTGCAGTAGTTTTGGAGCCTATTCAATAAAAATAAACAATCAAATCTTTCCCTTTATAATATTAGTATAGACAACTTTTTTGTTGATTTTTTCTTACTTTCTCTCAAACTCACAAAGAAGATGCGAATGAATTTACAGCAATTTTGATTTGTGAGAGCCTTCGAGAGAGAGAAAATTTTGATTTTAAGATAAGGAATAAGAGTTTTATCGTGTATTATATCCAAATCTTAGCTGCATTTTTAGAAAAGAAAAGAGGATAAAGTTTTTTACGTCGATTCCAATGATTATGCGATTTGCGGACTCGACAAGTTGATTATCTAATTATTTGTTTTATGTTTTAATAGTACTTTCATTAAACTTTATATTCATTTTAGATTGTATATGCATTCAATATATGTATTAACTAATTTAATTGGTATTCGGATTAAGTCTAAAAAATATTAGAATTACGGATATGAACCCATTTACTAAGGTTATTGTCGTCTTATCTGTAAATATTTAAATGATTTGGGTAGATTTGAAATGAAACAAATCGTTAAAGTTATTAGTATAGTATATTATCCTAATATATATTTGATTGTTTTAAACACTTTTGACGCAAGCACAGGTTTTCATCTCGCCGTGACGTCAAAGAACCGGTTCAGGTAGCCACTTGATCTGAGGACAAAAAGAATTAAACTGATTAATACGTATATATCCGTAAATACAAGGTTGCTTACATCACATAGTATTGTCTGATATACATCTATTAATAACTTGTAATTTTTCTCAGCTAATTTAATTCTACAGCAGTAAAGATTTATAAGTACACAATGAATATTTTTACATATTTCATAAATTTTCCAACGTAGTTATAAAAGTAATCTGTTGTTGTAGAATCTTGAAAATAAGTTAACGTAATTCGAAAAGTAAATTTTACAGGCCAAACCGCGCAACACTTGAGATTTGCATTGGATAATTTTCTAGGGGATGAAACAAATTGTAAATTTGCGAGTACTCATGACAAATGACAAACATTTTAATGACTGTTTCCGTTATCCTGATCCTGACGTAAATCACTGCGTACTCAATTAAAACATTTCTTGAATGCGTTGAGAAGTGAGATCTGCTCAGAGTCATATAGGTAAAGTTTGCACAACAGGTAAATATCCATATAGAAGAAGAATCATTTCAAAAATTTTGATACACGGGCACATCAAAATCGCCACTCACAATCTCTTTGGATTCAGATCGCGAAAACTGAGTGTTCCTGAGCCAGTTTGATTCGTATCTATCTGTTTGATAAGCATTCTTTGTTACTTTCTACTTTATATGATGTATTTTAACAAATAAAAAATTACTATACGTTAAACAATAATTCACCGTCGTCAACTAAAAATATCTGGTACAAATGAAGTATTTACAGTTAGAGGAAAAGTTATAGCAATAAATTATCTGTGATATTAGCATATAAGACTGTTGCTTTCACTTAAGTTTGAAGTGTAATTATAAATATAATAAACTTATAAAGCCTAATATTGCACGTTATAAAATTTAGTATTCCAACATATAATAAAAAAACTTTTCATATAAAGGCGTTTTGCTAACAATATTAGACAAAATTTCCATTTTGTTTAAAAAAATCGACTTAGTCTAGACAATTAATTATTACAAAATGTCAGTATCAGAATTATCATGAGAATTCAAGGTTCATTATTGAGACACAGCTTGAAATGTCGAGGAGTTTATGATAACGTTTCTATGTAGTAGAAATAATATATTATTTTCATGTTAAAATGATATTGCGACATGTTCTCATTTAATAATTTTTTTTTTCATTTTATAATGATATTGCGACATTTTCTCATTTATATGACTAGTTGATTAATCTTAACTTGTGTTTTTCGATTTTAGCACTTAGTGAAGGCGTCTGGTGTACCTACTGTAAATGATTTTAATATTGTTAATGAAATTGCGTAGTTGTGATTTTAATCAGCATATACTTCAGCGAGTTGAAATTATAATAAGTAATGAAATTAGGTAACATTTTATTATCTTCATTTGCAATACTTGTCTTCAAAATTGTGTGTTATTTTATAATTCCTTAAATTCCTGCTGTTATTTGCCTAAAAGGTTTATTCAAATTATAACGGTTTAATAAAAAGAGTATTGAATAATTTTGATAATGTACCAACCTGTTTCAAAGTGGAACTCGTTTGAATATCACTGGTAACCAAACACTGCACTTATATGTTCATCTCCTAGTGTTGTTCGAAAGTTTCGACTGCAGAGATGAGAACGAGGATGATGGAGACACTGATGATGCACTACCAGTGCTGCTGCTACTCCTCTTCGACAAGTTTATTTTCTTTTTGAAACTAAGCCGCGTCTCCCCTATGACGCGGTCAAGGACCTGCATCAACGACGAATGCTTTCTCTCAAACGGATTCGTGAACATTGTTGCTTGTGTTTCTGATACGTGCGTTTGCGACGAGTGTCAAGTGTATTCTGTCGTTGGAGCGCCTCCCACTCTTATTATATTGACCTAGACGTAGCCGCGTGCGCATAGGGTCAAATGTATTGTTGACCCACAGACGTTCGCGTTAATTACCTATTGACGTACAACATTTGTAGCGTTGTTGAACAATGATTTAGATTTGTTTGATAAATGGCGCCAAGCGAGCACGCTTTGGAGCGGGTCGATCTGGTATTTTTGTGTCAGCGTTCTTTTCTTATCAAATAAATGTACATGCTAAAATAAGCCAACGATCGTTGTCACAAGCTTTGGTGTTAATATTATGATATATATATCTTCGTAATTTTCATATTCTAATGAAGTAATTTTTCAATCTTAAGATCTCTGTGTGAAATAAAACGGGGTGAAAAAAGCAGCCCTTGCCGATTTTTTTTCGGTTCTATTTTGTACAAGGTCTTCCGCCATAGATTTACGACTTATATAAGTGTAATAAATGATTTTGATTTGATTAAAAATATTTATAATAAGTATAAGTATTTATAGTATAAGTATTTGTAGTATAGTATTTATAATCATCATTATCAGCCTATTCTTTAGCCTGTGTTATACAAAAATATAGATATATAAAAACCTTCCTCTTGAATGATTTCGTATATTGATTAAAGATCTCAGCGTACAAATAGCGATAAGCGACTTTGTTTTATTCTATGCATAGATATATTTTATCATCATCACCAGCCTATTAATGCCCCTGTTGCTAGGCACAGGCCTTCCTTGTCAAATCGAGTGGGATAGGAAGAATGAGTTATAACTAAACTGACCATTTTTCTTTTAACTCAAAACGGGACGTCTATACATAATATAACTCATACTACTTTACATACTACTAATACTATAAATCTAATATACACATACCCCAGTGGGAAGGTTAACAATAAAAATAAACAGAACTTCGTTATTCGTTATTTCGTATTCACAAAAATTAAAAATATTTTTAGTATTAGGAGTATTTATGAAAAATAAGAAGCAATGACCAGCTTCATTAAAGTACCATTTATGTGACAGTAATATAATTAAATTATGTGCAACATATTGTATTTTTAGTCGTATTTATATATCTTCAATTTTTCGCGCGGTTTTTAGAAAACGGGACTATTTTAAGTCCTAGAGGGACAACGGGGCAGGTGGTCGAATAAAGGGACAGTCCCGTTCAATACGGGACGTCTGGTCACTTTAGTTATAACCCATCATGCGAGCTCAGTGCGGATTGGGGGATGTACTAACGAATTTAATTAAAGCCTTCCGATGAATAGAGAAGCTGGAGATAATATATTTTTGTCCACCCATCTTATATATGATCGGCCCTTAAGAAAAAGTCATTAGTAAAATAACATTTTTTGTACCTGTTCGGAAATAAATAAAATATATATAAATTCAGCCAATTTGGACAGGAAATTACCGAATTCGAGCATACTCTTGTTTGACGGGGCCTATTCTGAAAACGAACGGTAATGATAATAATAATATGCTTCTATTACCAAGTTTCATAGTAAGCCTCCAGGAAATTAAACGGGACTATGTTTTGGACAGCAGCTATTTATAACATTGGCTGCTTCATATACTGTAGTGATACGAGTCGAGTAGGATTTTGTGATTCGAGTCACTTGAGTCATTTAACTACGTCACTCGAGTCATACTTGTCTTCTCGAATTACTAGTGTAAAAAACTACTACTGTGCTACTCCAGTGGGGTTTTTACCCCCTTGTAAATTTTAATAATATATTTAAAATATGAATCAAATACATATTAAAAAGTTTTGACATATTATTCATTTATGTAATTAAGAAAGTAAAATAAGCGGCATAGATAAATGAAGTATAGTAGCGAAGTGATATCTAGTGGCAAGTGTATCAACTTAATGCGCCAAGTTGACTCGATACTTCGAGTGTATGGAGATTCGAGATTTTTTCACTCGATTATGAGTTTGAAAATTTTACTCAAGTGACTCGAGTAAAAACAGGGTTCGAGTCGCATCACTAATATACTGTCTCTTCTCATTATCTACGGACACCATATGTGTGGTTTGGCTTAATAAACTTTGTTCAAAAGCTACCAGAAGGTCCTTCCGTATTGAATTGAACTATTTGTAGGTATGCATTTTCATCTAACTGCAAAGGAAGGGTTATGTGTTTCGCTCGTATCTTGTATGTGTGTATGTAATATTCTTTATTACCTCATATCTTATCAGAACCGCTAAACGCAGTTAGATATTTAAGGTATCGTTAGATTTGTCTTAGTAGCTTAAGTGTTTTTAGATAGGCAACGTTAAAAAAAACAATATGGCGGCTGTGTCACACCATTATATTTATTGATAAAAAATATCTTTCAAATACTACATTATGGTTCAAATTAAAGGGATATGTCGAGTTAAGGGGATATGTAAAAAAATAGGTAGATAACATTATACATAACATGCAATCAGAAGCATGAAATTGAATATTAAATCAAATCAGTCTCTCTTTGTGCTTGCCTCCGACGCAGGCGGGTTTTTTGACTTTTCTTTTAATTTCATTTATGGATATGTCTGAAATACAGTTTTCATTAATTAGATCAATTAAAAATTCTCTCCAGGAGAGCATTACCAGAAATTAACTTTTTTAGACTGTGTGCAAGTCGTTTGTGAGTATTAGAAATTTGTTATTCCTTTTAATTTAGTGGAATACCAAGAATTTTATATATAGTTACGAATTTAATATGAATTTGCCTAAATAAACTTGTTTCATGTTTCAGTTTTGGCAAATTAGATTTAAATAAAAATAAATTAGAATTCGGAAAAAGGCAACATCCGGCACAGTACAGTTAACAACAAAAATGAGGCAATAAGTTGAAATTAAAGTTAACGATTTCACAATATTTGTCAATCACTCGTTCAAAATACTATTGGCGTCTACAACCTCTATATGTACTCTGTTAATTGTAGATTTTTATTCATTTACGTAGAAAATTACCGTAATGTGAACCTTCAATACAATACTACAATAGTGACAAAATGTACACGTTAAACAGAATAAGGCCATACTGCGTGAGTAGCATGACAAACTCGAGAAACGCTTCGTCAAATGTCTTATCTCCGGTCGCGAGTGAGATGTTGTTTGGGTGTTGTTAAAATGTTCATGAGTTTGTCATGAAATTACAGTTTTTACGTTGACAATACGCTCGGTTCTATCGATTTGTGAGAACGAATGTGAAAAGAATTATTAAAAAAGAAGCGCCAGTCAGAGCAGTCTGTGTCTAAATTCTGCTAATGTTTATAAATAGAACTCAATCCAAATATCAGCTCTTCTTTTTAAACCAACACAACATCCGTTTCCGGACAAGTGACATTTTTGATTAATAAAGCTACTTTTTCAATGACAATCTTTGTAAATAGTTGTGTTCTGTGAATAAATTAATTTGATTAAATAAAACCTATATTTTATAATAGTAATTTACAATATTGCAAGTCTTTTAAATAATAGATTAAAGGTTTAATTATTTTACACATTATTTATGCGGTGTCAATATTGATATTGTATTGAGTATACGGGATCTTGGGATCATTCTACACATAAAATTATATTCTATTATAAAAATCTTTAATACGTTCTCAGCTGGAATACGCCACTTCCATATGGGATCCATATTATAACAAATACTCCGATAATCTTGAGAAAGTGCCAAAGAAATTCTTAAGCCATATCGCTACATATTATAAAACAAAGTTCATGATTTTCATGCGGTTTTCAACAATAGATAGAGCAATTCTTGAGAACGGTTTTAGTGTATAATATGTTTAGGTTTTGGACAAACTGACGATATTACAACGATATTAGATCAATATATCGGAAAAAATAAAGCCGAAGCTTTCCTCGAAAACGCTGCCATAAACTTTTGAGTTGTAACAAAACATTGTATGGTGGAATTGTACCTCTTTAATAGATTTACAAAAAAGTCCGCGATGGTATATGTCTATATTCCAAGGATAACCCACAATAACCATTTTTTACGCATACTTAAAACAGTAAAATTATGGGTTAGATACGAACCTATTTTTAACAATACAGTATTTATCCTTATTCAAATAAATAAGTTAGATACGTTATGCATGTAATGAATATCAAAATTGCTTTTTACACTATATAAAAAAATGAATAATTAATGAGTTATCGAAAATTTAAAAAATAAAATACCGGGCGAGCTATTAAATATATCGATGATTAAAATGAATCGCCGAAACTTATGTAACTAATAATAATAACTTCAGAATTCCAGTTCCAACTACACCAAATAGGATGCTTCTATTTTTTATGTGTTTCACGATTTATGACACGGTTCGTATAAAAGAGTTTTTTTTTTAAAACGGGTATAAGACGGTACGAAATTCGCGAGGTCAGTTAGTACATTAAAAATGCCATAGTAAATTGTCCTACTGCCAACTTCTTAAGAATTATAAGATTCTCACACTCAAAGCCAGAAGATTGCAATTGCGCGCTATGATGTTATATGATCTTTGTCAAAACAAATATGATTGCTCTGTTATAATTAATAGAAAACTTGCCGCAAAACTTAAATTATTTTCTCCTAAAAAATACCGCAACAACTCTATAATAAATATTAATACATATAATAAATATTTTGTGAATATTGATATATTCAATCTTAATGTACCATCATATAAGAATTTTATCATTAAACAATTAGTAACCTGAAATTAACACCGCGTCACATATGTATATAATTTAAAAACTCATTCCACAAAATTAATAATTTTTAACTTTATTATTGCTCTCAACTACATAGTAAAATTGGTCTGAGTAGTGAACTACTTGTGGTGTTGGTTTCCCAATCACAAGATGTAATAATTTTCTTACTAGTTCAAATAATTTCATTGTGAAACTGTTTGTTGGTCCAATAAAATAAAAAAAAGACAAGTATAATGTAACATCTCATAAAAATATATATTTAAAGATAATATATCTTACGTTAAACATCAACACTGCTATATTATGTGCCTGAAACCCGTGTGAAATCCCATATTATTGCTAATGTCTTTTTCATAAATCAAAGGTGACACTGACAGATATGTTTGTTTTTTTGTGATCAATCAACAATAACTATGTAAAAAGATAGTTAATATGAAAATGTGTTGGGCCACTGAAATGTATGGCGAGTGATATTTTATGTTAAAGCATTTTGACTGTCTGTTACGACCTTTACAATAAATATTTATTACGCTTTGATGCTGTTAATAGTGTATGAAAATATTTTTGCCAATCAACCGTAGTAGGCGAGATTGTACCACTCAGATATTAAATATCATTGGATATTAATGATAGTTAAACAAGTAGGTACTGCTAATTATTAAATGAATATTGCATTTAATTATCGAGAAGCTTCAAATGTATTGTTGTATCAATTATGTAGTGCTTAATGAAAATATGACTATCAAAACTGGAATATACATTTTAAATGACAAATTGGATAAAATAAATGACACCTAATAAATGTGTTGTTAATTGGTTATTTATATTTATCTTTAATGTAGGTTACATATATATTACAGAAATACGGACTCCTTAAAGTATCACTTTGTATTATGTCTGTCCGCAAATACTCTCGGGAATGAGTGTAAATATGGAGTTGAAATTAAAACCATTAAAGTCAGAGTCCAACGCAACTTATCGGTTTTTTTTTTTATTTCTTTCTACACAATTTTATGTATATTAGACAGGTGACGATTCAATCATAAGCCAAATTTTCACAGATTATGTATTTCTTTTGCCGGCATATCAAGAAATACGAAATAGAAAACAGAATAAAATTAAGATTTAAGGCGGCTTTCATACAACAGACGTGATTGTTTTTGCTCGTTATCGTTACGGAACCCTTCGTGTGCGAGTCGGACTCGTGCAAGGCCGGTTTTTTTTATATTTCCACAGAAGTTACCCATTTCACAAAACAAATTTTGCTGTGTATTAATTTGCGCTTCAAAAATGTGTTGAAAGTACAGCAAGTGATAAAACCTATCATTTGCTTTATTAATCGTATTTTTCGAACAAACTTAAATAGTCATAAATTTTCCCTGCATTCCGAGCCTTTTGTTAACGTACGCAAGTAAATGACACAAAATTCACCAATCCATTAATGCGCTTGAGTCATCATCGGTATGTCCCGTTACAAAGTAAATACAACGCAAATTGCGACCGATTTCGATTATAATTAATTGACCTTGTAATAAAAAACCACTTTAAAAATCGAAAACAATAATAATTGTATAATAAATTCAAGAAACTGAAATCGCTTATATTTTTATATTCAACTCGCTTATATTTTTTTAAAATTGCAATTGAAGAAAGTGACTTCTTCCACCGGTAACCGTGGGATGAAGCTAAACTAGTATTTACAAGACCGCGCTTACGCTTTTTGAAAATCGGTGTAAACTCTACATACATATTTTTTATTTAAATGTACGAGTAGTTAATATTTATTTTATTCATATGAAATGTTACTTAATGTTTATTTTAAACATGAAAAATTAAATGAAAAAATTGTTTATTTATATCTTATGATCGTATGAATAAATGAGGTTCGTAAACGTTAAATGTATATTATTTTCATTAAGCTAAATAATGTTATTTATATTTTAGGTAACATGTTAAATAAGCGTAGGCGTTTGATAATATTATGTTCAACATAATAAGCATATATGTAACAACTTCTTACTCATTATTAATAAAGATATCTCTAACAATTCGCAAGAAGATTAATCGAGCCACAGTGAAGTCATTAGTACCTTGATCCTTTAAAATTATTGATCAATTAGACGTTGGATTTATTAACTATTGTTATTTTGAAGAGTATTGTTTCTTTGATTGTTAAACTGGAATGTTTTGAAATGAAATTATTCTTTACTCAAATAACATAATGAAAGCACTTTATTGACCAAATAATGTTTAACTGCCATTCCGGGGCATAATTGTCTAATTTAAAGTCTATCTATTAAAATCTAACTTCACGCTACGGCCATTTGAGATGTTAAAGCAATTGCGATCGCGAACGTTTTTTTGAAAGATATCGTTAATTTGACCTTAGTTGAAATTGTGAAATCTAGGACTTGAACGCAAATATTACTAAGTTTTTATTATGTTTCTAGATATAAAACGCTACCATAATCTATACACTTTTGAAAGGGATACGGTAGATTTTTATTATAGACAATTAGCTTACAGGACGTTTACCGATAAGAAGAATGGACACAAGAAAGAAACTTATCATCTCTTAAAAACATTCTCAAGTTATATTTGAAAGCTTTTAATTAAGATAAATACGGGTATTTTGTTTAAATACGGTTCACATGAATAGTTGAATACTGAATGAAAAAAAAAAAACTTACTTAATACTTTTTTCTAGAATAAAAACTAAAACTAACTTCAAAATATCAATTCAGTGACAAAGGCGAATTCCTAAAATAAGAAACGTCAATTGAATTTGCGCGTGCATTAGTTTAGCAGGCCAATTCTGCTAATATTTATGTAATAATCGCATCTCAATATAATCTCAACGATATGCATTTTACCATTGTACTATCTAACTAAAGTCCAATATTAGTAGTATAATGTCTTCCTCACACATGAATGGTGACAGATATGTAATAATATTAGACTCCAGGTAGATAGTGCAATGGCACTGGATGGGGAGGAGCTCGATGGCGCAGTGGAAAGTGCGCTCTGCAATACGGTTGCTAAGCAACAATATCGGAAGGTGCATTAGGCGTTAGTCCCAGATGCATTTGCAATCAACACCCGCCAATCTACACTAGGCGTGGTAAGCACGTGGTAAGCCATAGCCCATTCTCCTTATTCAATTTGATTCGATTCCATCCATAGGGAAAACTTGAGTTTCAGTAGTGGGGACATTATTAGGTTTATAAAACGAAAGTCGCGGCCTAAGATTTCGGCCTTATAGATGATAAACGCTCTCATAATAGCCACATCTAATAAAAAAATACCTTAGTGTATTGAAAAATAAAGCTTTTGTTTTACTGTAGTCAGCATATGTTGGATCTGAATCCATCCAAATGCAGAGTCATGACTTTCAGTAGGAAGAAGACGATGTATGATTACACATCTTATTTTGCAACGAGTCAAACCTATGCGAGACCTCGGCGTCCTGCATGACAGTAAGTTATTCAAGTAAGCTTGTTACAAGCACTTTTGAATTGTCCAAAAATATTTTTCCCCCTACCACTTGTTCAGGACGTCTTTTAGCTGACAAGAAGAACAAGCGAAAGAAACTCACCAGCTTTTTATTATAAGTAATGATATTTACATAAATCATGTCATTACCAAAATAATACATATATTAAACAATAATAAATACAAGTTTCAATGTCTGTAGGACATAGGTTGGTACATACCTATAATTAATCGTTATTCAACTTTATAACAGCCTTTACTCATAAGTATATTCTTTACATGAATTTGAAATTTATTTATGTGTAGGTCAATTACATTTTGTGGAACATTTTTGAACATAGTGGTTCTCGAGTGGAGACCACGAACCGGAAGACGCAGCGTGGGTCGACCCCCGACTAGATGGACGGACGACATCGTCCGAGTCGCGGGCGGCCGCTTGATGCAGCTGGCGCAATGTCGTCTGTCGTCGTGGCGTTTAAAGGGGGAGGCCTATGTTCAGCAGTGGACGTCTTCCGGCTGATGATTATTTTCCCAAGCATCATAGATATGCCTCAGAAGTGCAATTCCAGCGTCTGTGGTACATTTATCTCTGCTAGAGCCAAACTGATTTTGGTGAAGTAATTTATTTGAAGCAAAGTGTGCAAGCAGTTGATTGTAAATAATTTTCTCAAATACTTTACTTAACGCTGGTAGTATAGAAATTGGTCTGAAATTACTGGCATCAGACTTGTCGCCTGCCTTGAAAAGTGGGATTATTTTACCATATTTCATTAAATCAGGAAAAGTTCCTTCATCAATGCACTTATTAAAAATAAAAGTTAATTGAGGCGCTATAGATGGTATTATAGATTTGATAACATAAGTTGAAACGCCCCAAAGATTTCCGTTTTTTGACATTAATAGAATTAAATGTTTTAATAATTGAGCAGATGTTAACATGTCGAAAAAAAAATTTAGTATTGCATTTATCAACAACTGTCTCTAGATGCGTAACCGCAAGTTTAGAAGATGAACTAAGATTTCTAGTGATTTCTATTGGTGTCTTAGAAAAGAATTTCTCAAATGTATCGGCAACCGCTTCATCTGTTTTAATAATTTTTTGTCAACCTCTAATGAGTATGTGCGCATATTACTTTTATTTTTACCCGTTTCTTGATTTATGATAGTCCAGGTTGTTTTTATTTAATTTTCTGAAATGTATATTTTTTCAGATATATTTTGCTTTTGCTGAAACATACATTCTTAAAAATTTTCGAATAATTTCTGACATATTCAATAAACTTTGGATCGGTCGAGGAAAACTTTAGCTCATACAAATCATACAGCCTATTTCGACTTTTGTAGATGCCAGGTGTGGCCCAATTACTAAATTTCTTTTTTTGGTAAGTAAAGTTAATTGTTTTGAGTTTAAATGTTTTATCAAATTCTCCCTTTATCAAGTAAAAAAAAATATTATAGACATCATTTATATTTTCCAAATTACTAGTTGTCAACTGAGTCTGATTTGCAGAAACACTGTTTTAAATTTTTCTAAATTACTTTTGGTAATAGGTCTACAAATTATATTGCATTTAGGAGAAACATGATAGTGCTCGAAAGTTGCTAGAACTCCGCTATGGTCAGATCGAATACAATTTATTATCGATTTTTTGAACACCTTACATTTACAAAAAATATTATTTAAGCAAGTAGCAGATGTGGGTGTAATGCAGGTAGGTTCATTAAAAATATTTTCTAAATTAAAACATTTAAACAAGTTCAAAAATCTACTTGATCTAGCACATTTTATTAAAATATCTGTATTAAAATTACCACTTATCACTACTTTCTTATCAACTTTGCAAATTAATTTAAATGCATCCTCCATAGCAGATTCAAATTGACAGTAGTCCCCATCAGGTGGTCTATATATACATATAATAACATACTGTTCAAGTTCCACACATGACAATTCAATATGTCGCTCAATTGAGAGGGATACTTTATCTTTACGTTCTTTAAATTTTAAATAATTATTAAAGACCCCCTCGTTTGGCATTTATCCTACAGAATGAACTTATAATTTTATAATTTTTAAAACCTGTAACTTACTGTTACCTTCTTCCAACACTGTTAGCTTCGTGTCAGTCCTCAATGTTCGCGTGTTATAGGTTGCCAGATCAATTCGTCGTAGATGGTAGCCGATCTTATCCGGGGATTCTTCGCACCCCTTCCCCTGCCATTGCCGTAGTTACTACTAGGGCTGCCGGGGACTAGCCTGCCAAGCGCAGCGATTATGGTAATTTCCCCTCATAGGTATGGAAGAGTCCATATCTTTGAGGGGAAATTACCATAATCGCTGCGCTTGGCAAGCGGGTTGGCGATCGCAGTGGGCCTAAGTTCTTAGGAAACGCTGCTGCCCATCTCCTAATGGCTGTGTTCCCTTAATTGCCTTGTACGACTCCGAAACACCGAAATAGTGAAGTATATATGGACCACTTGGGCGAAGCTGCTGGCGGAAAGCTAGCTAAAAAAGTGAACAGGTCATTACCAACCAGGCAAGTTCAGTTTGGTTTGGAAGACATTACTTCTAGAGCGCGGAGGTGTTAATAAATATTTGATCACTTATCCTATGGCCGATCCATAGAAATTGTTGGCCGAATGCACTAACCACTAGGCCATCGTTTTTTTTTCATTAATTTAACACAGATATAGGACTAGCCAACACACAAAACAAAAAAAAAATAAAAATAACTCTTCAAGTGAAGTCTTAGTTCGGTATGGGGGCTCCAATTTTCTGCACTTAACGCCATTATACGTGAATGTCAAGACTACAAATGGATTTTTATAAAATGAAGTTCATCATATATGATAATAATGAAAGATGACTTATATGACCTCCCTAAAACAATTAATTTGACAATGAACTTTTATGTTACTGTTATATTGTTGAGGCAAGTATTAATGTTATTATTTATTAAACGAAAAATGGATCATTTGGATAAATTGGAGTAGTATCTATAATTTGTCATTCACACTACCAAGAAATCGGGTTATATAAATGTATGTTTCTGAAGTAAAAGCAGCTAATTTAGTAACCCTTATCTTGTTTATGTCTATATCGGTTTACTTTGTTGTTTTTTATTATATGTTATGAATTCAAGATTACGTTATTGAGTAAATGATATGAGGTTTTAATGACAAAAACGAGAAAATAATTGCATAAAGTTTCGTCTTAAATTAATTCTATCTCAAATTTACTACTAAAAGGGTTTAGCCGGATACGTATGACGAGTCGGCCCCCAAATGGGAATCGATATTGAAACTTATGTTTTAATATAGACTTGATGTTCTAACACGATTTATGTACTTTTCGCGACCGACTTCCGCTTTGACCTTGAGATAGAAAGCAAAATATCCCTATGCTTGACTATTACTGAATGTGATATATCTCTGAAGCTAATTAAGATAAAGAAGTGAAACTAACGCAAGGTGTTAGGTTACATTACAGAGTATATCACATATATTTTTTTATAATTTTTAGAATAAAAAATTACATTAAAAAAATAAAAATAAAAAAAAACATGTTTTTTTTCTGAGTTCTCTGTGACTTACAATCACGAAATTAATATATGTTATGCTCCTTTGTGTGCTCTATTACCCATAAAAATTGCGTGAAAAAAAAGTTGGTGCAACACAACGAAAAAAAATTATATGTGATTTCTGTCTTATGGTATACCCCTGTATTATAAGGTTTTCACATTACATCATTGTTTTTTTTTTCGAAATTTCACATCAGCTTGTTTTAAAACATAAGTAACTAGTCTTAAGAGATGGGATAATAGTTAAAAAAGAAATGAAAAAAAAAAACAGCCAGTGTTCAATACTTATTATTATTACTTTTTCGTGTCTATCAAAATACAAGAAACAAAATATTAATCATCGTCACTGTTGTAATTAATTACAATCGGAACACTTTGAGTCGCAAATAACTTAGTTAGGACCTCATCAGGACGTACGATTTTGGACAAATATCGTCCATATGATGGATAATAAATAATAGCTGCTACATGAGAACAGCATCCCACTGTACGTTCGCCATTGGGGCAATCACAGCAATAACGAAGAATACTATTGTAGTCATTACCTTCGGAAATATAGTGAATGTAAATTCGATAGACTTTTCTATTTATATGTCTTGATTTTACTTCTGCTTTGATGATATTAGGTGCTGATTTCACATATTGTACTGAGAGATTATTTTGATCGTCCATTATTTCGGCCAAGTTAAATGCTGCACATTAAGCTTTTTTGTTAATATATGGGATAAGTCGACACTTCTTACAAAAAATATCATTAACTATTACGATTTTATTCAAACAGTCACTAAACACTTTAGCTTCTTCTTCATTCTTTATAATTTTTTTATAACCAGGGATCTTACACAGGTACTTGTTACAATTATTACACTTTCTCGACATTATTACTTAATAATAATTTGGTTCGATAGTTAATAATTTCAAAATGCTGATACAAAATACCTATGACAGAATTTAAGTCCCAAACTGCCTTCTTGTGTAATACAAATGACTGCTACTTTAGCTAAACAAACGATGCTGTAAACAGCTCGATAACAAGTTCGAACTTGTTTGTTTATACACTCACACTACAAGGCGCGAATCACATATAATTTTTTTTCGTTGTGTTGCACCAACTTTTTTTTCACGCAATTTTTATGGGTAATAGAGCACACAAAGGAGCATAACATATATTAATTTCGTGATTGTAAGTCACAGAGAACTCAGAAAAAAAACATGTTTTTTTTTATTTTTATTTTTTTTAATGTAATTTTTTATTCTAAAAATTATAAAAAAAATATATGTGATATACTTTGTAATGTAACCTAACACCTCGCGTTAGTTTCACTTCTTTATCTTAATTAGCTTCAGAGATATATCACATTCAGTAATAGTCAAGCATACGGATATTTTGCTCTCTATCTCAAGGTCAAAGCGGAAGTCGGTCGCGAAAAGTACATAAATCGTGTTAGAACATCAAGTCTATATTAAAACATAAGTTTCAATATCGATTCCCATTTGGGGGCCGACTCGTCATACGTATCCGGCTAAACCCTTTCTATAAAGAGAAACTTGGAAAGAAATATGAATAATCCATTTTAGAATGTCTTTGATTTTAGGTATACTTTTCTTTATTTACATTTGTCTACCATGGAATATGTATATAACAGTACTAAATCAGATATTCCGGTATGGTGTCTATGGTCCGGTAAATATAAATTCAATCTTATGTTAATAAATATTTGTTTGGTCAATAACTATATCATCATAAAATTTTTTTAAGAAAAAGTTTTTTAGGAAAATTTATTGTTATTTAATCTGTTCATTGAAAAATATTATTTTTATTTTATTCAAACTCTTTGGTAAATTAAAATACAGTCAACAAATTAAGATTTTGTATTAGATATACTTATTCTAATTCTTATAGTATAGGACAAACATACTTATTCTAAGGTTATTTTTGTTTACTTCCAATAATGTTACATCGGAAAGTCGTTATCCTGTGGACCTCTACAGACGATTGATTATCTAGAAATTAAATTAACAAAGTTATCAAAAGCTTTACTTATTATAGATAGTGACATAACAAGACGATGAATACTCGAGTAATTTTAAATAGACAAATATATATCTATCCATATATTTTTTATTAAAAGATAATTTGATTTAGTTTGTACATTGATCGGTCAAACAGTCACGCTCGACCGAACTCATTAACTCGCTTATAACGATATAAGAGAGTTCATGACTTCGTTTAAAAATAATAGCGTTAAAATTAATATTAAATAACTTTTTCTTATCGCCGGCATGCTTTGTGTGTCACGTAGTCAATGTCAAATAAAAATAGATCCATAGACCATTGAAACAGTATGAAATTTGATTAGAAAATCACTAGGATATATCCAGGATATATACTTATACATAAACAACCTGCACGCGAAACACGGCGAACTCGAGAGCGTTTTGTCAAATGTCACTCTTATCGGTGCGCCTATAAGTTATTTTTCTCTCGACTCGAGAAAGTGATGTTTGCGGGTAGACAAAGCGATTCTCGAGTTTGTCATGCTACGCGTACTGCACGAGTAGCACGCTACTAGTGTCTTGTCTACACTCATTTATAAAAAGATTGGTTGCGTAGCTCGGTGGCGTAGTAATTAAGCGCTGCAGCCCATGATCGTTGTTGTTAAACAACTTTCGCAAGGGTCGGCCACGGAACGGGTGACCAAAAAATTATTATCTTGAGCTACTTCGTGCTTCTGAAAGCATGTTAAGCCGTTGGTCGCTGCATTTGTAGTCGTTAACACCATCTAATCCGTATTGGGCAAACGTGGAGTGTCATGGCCCATTATCCTTAACCATCCATAAATAAGGCCCGTGCCCCTGCATTGGGGATGTAAAACGGCTGATGAAAATGATGAGACAAAAGGGCAAAAAGACAGAAAGCAAAGAGATTTGCTGAGATTTGGTTCCAATTTTCCACATTTAGACGCTTTAATCGTAACTTTCAAATCTGTATACATATATAATCGTTATGAATTTTTTAGTTAATAAAAAGTTAAATTTACAGAATGAACTTCGTGATGGATTTATGTTGTTAAATAAATATAGGTTTAATTTGAAGCTAGCGTGCGTGTTCGGTCAGCGGTCGCGGGCTAAGCTGCTTTCAACAAAGGTCAACAGAGGAAGGAACGTAAATAATTGTTTTTCAGTTTCTCGTTATTCGGTTTCTACGATTTTTGTATTGTCACTCTATAAAATACGAACTCTATAGATATATAAAAATACAAATAAGCTAAGTCAACGAACATTTAGTGTTGTAAACAGATAAGGGTAGCAATTATTTCAGCATGAGCCAGACTAAATTTAATTTTAGTCCCGTTGAACTGCGTTGTCGATTGTATAAGCAATGAAGATTAATAAAATCATATTGGGGTAGAGGATCCGGTTTCGACCAACCCCCTTTTTGGCAATAAGCAAATATATTACTTATAAATATATAATATATTAATAATTACTTTATCGTCGAAGGCAGGTATTTAAAATGTTGCACTATGGTAAAATAATACCGTTGATGTGTCAAAGTTCACTTCCTTGTAACTCTTAAATTGCCTATAACTAGGTCTTATCTTAAAATGGTCAGAACAGGGTCATTGACGTAATAATACGACCTTCGTAGCTGACTGATTCGCACGCCAGTTTCCAGATGTCTCCATCTCTGCGGTCCGCGTTTCGATTCTCGGTCGGGTCAACATAGAAAATTAAGTTTTCTATATTGTCTCGAGTTGATGTAATACCTCATCTTAGAATATGAGCAATATAAGTGGTCTTGTCTAATATTTAAGAGGTATTTACATATTTCTATTGAACAAGACACATAAACAAGGATTTAGTTTAAAAGTTGGATAAGTTAAATAATTACTGCCTATTGAAGATGCTTTTTAACACGCATTCTTTTTATAACCTGAACGAATAACCTGATGTGATGTTGAAGCATACTGCGTTCTATTTCTGATAGACTTCTTTCTAATTATATATTACTGTAAGTATGCATGATTAATTTATTTACTTTTAGAAAGGTTTACAAACAAATATTAACATTAAAAAAATCATACAAATATTAACATTAAATGAAAATTATTCCTATTCTAATTACAAATGTCCACAAATAGTAGTAGCTTACAAATTAGCTAATGTTAAACACCTAGAGGACCACTTAAAAAAAAAAGAATAAACATTTAACATTCTTGCAATAAAAACAACACATCTATTGATCATTGTTATCATCAAAGAAACTGATACAACAATTTTTTGAGGTATATATGGTGCTAGAACAAACGAAGTCAACATTATAAGGTAGTCGATTAAATGTATTGCGTGTTCCTATCATGAAAATATTCGTTCTGTAACGTGTTCTGGCTGCCAAAGGACAAAGAAGTGGCCTATGTCTTAATAGAAAATGTTTAGTTTTATAGTTGAACAGAGATAGTTAGTTTATGTAAAAGCACGCTATGATCAATTCTTTCAAAACACTTGTTGTACTTAGTGTGGACGACAACTACCTGTGCTCGATCATCCATACCTGCAGTAATAAAGTTATTCGCGAGTGCCAGATGCAATACTGTTGATCGACCTATCAGAAAACCATGCTGCTCCTCACTGAAAGAGCATCTGACTTGATCGTAGATCAGTCGCTCCAAGACCTTAGCAAAGATACTAAGCTTGGAGATTGGTCTATAGATTTTCACGCAAGCCTTATCTCTTTTTTTAAAAATCGGCGTAATAACTGACTTCCAAATTGCCGGCACGTGGCCCTCGTTTATTGAATACCAAAACAAAGTACACAATGGTTCCAAAAGACTTTCAGCACAGCGTGTTATAAAAATTGGTGGTGCTTATTCTACAATGAACTGAAAATATCTTTATTCAAGTAGGTTATATTACAAGCACTTTTGATCGTCCAAAAATTTTTTTTTTCCCCTACCACTTGTTCAGGACGTCTTTTAGCTGACAAGAAGAACAAGCATAATTATCATAAGTAATAACATTTACATAAATCATGTCATTACCAAAATAATATGTCACATCACAATAATAAATACAACTTTCAAAGTCTGTAGGACATAGGTTGAACATATAATTAGTCATTATAGAACAAAGTATGTTCTTTACATGAATTTTAAATTTATTTATAGGTAGGTCAACTACATTTTGTGGAACTTTATTGGACATAGCAATGCATTTACCCAGAAATGATCCTCTGCTTTTCTGAAGTCTGAAGCTTGGAACGGCAAGTTTATTTTTATTTCTTGTGTTAAGATCATGAACACTACTTTTTTTTGTGAAGGAATCGTAATGTTTTCTTGCGTACATAATATTTTCATATATGTATTGAGAGGCAACAGTCAAAATATTTATTTCTTTAAATATTTCTCTGAGAGATTCTCTAGACCGTAAATTATATATAGCGCTCTCTTTTGTAAAATAAAAATATCTTGAATGCTAGCCGCAGAACCCCACAACAATAGACCATATGTCATTACTCATTACACTATGAAAATAACTAAAATGTACTAATTTTGCCGTTTCAACATTTGTCAAGAGTCTAATTTTCTTAACAGCAAATGCAGTTAAGAAAAAATGCAGCACTCAGTCTACTTGACAAATTATCAATATGAGGATCCCATTGCAGTCGGGAATCTAGTGTTATCAAGTCCGTTCCCATTGCAGTCGGGAATCAAGGAACTTTGTCAATTCCACCAACTCATCTTTTTCACTATTTACATTTATAAGTGTACTGACATGCCTCATATTAGGTAATGCAAACTGCATTTCTTTATTATTATCAAACCACTGTAGATAAATCAATATCATTATATGATTGCATATAATTATTGCAAATATGATAAGTATGTTACAATGTCGTCATTAATTAAATAACTACATAACTCGATATAGAACAACGCATGTAAGGCTAATGATTAATAAGTTTAATTGATCATGTCCTGTGTGGACAATGTAGACCTTCCGGTCAGCCGTTGTTGGTTGGGCTTATGAAGTAACCCCACATAACTTCGTCGCTAGCATGACGGCGGGGAACGCGTAATGTTTTTTAGAATAATAAATAAAATCAGCTACGAGCAATTTGGACGCGAATGTATAGAATATGTCGCAAAAAAAATAAATTTATTTAAAAGTATAGATGTCTTCGTGCATGGTATATATTTATTTTTACAGGCAAGTCTTAAAAGCTAACAGATGTTTTTATTCAAAATCCTGACAAGTTTAGAATATAAGAATTATTAAATTTAAATGTAGCAAAGACATTATATAACCTAAGGTAGGAATTACTTTACTCGAACAATATGTAAATTATTACGATATATTACAAATATTAATAACAATGTCAAAAATGTTGGTACTGAACGGTTACACTATTGAAAACAAAGAATAAATTTGGGGATTTAGAGGGAAAATAACTTTTTAGGTTTTTCTTTACCAAATTCAACTAGAATGTTAGTCTTCACAATGATATTATTTAATAATACAATAACGTAAAATGTTTTAAAAAATCATGTTGAAAGTATTTAAGTCCAGTTACAATATGCACTTTGTTGTTATAAGATAAAATTTATTTTTTTAACGTAATTATGTTGTTTTATTCGAAGTAAATAGATTTTAATAATAAAAAAGAGAAAATTAATCTCGCTTGGAATTTGTTTTACACTGTAGCATTTTTATGTATTGTTATTTTTGTTTATGTATAATATATTTTAGTGAAAAATAACAAGTTTATAATTCAGTTACCGTATATTTCTGTCTGGAAAGGTAGTCAATGAATTGAATACTTAATATTTTAAATGTCGTAATATTTATAAAGTCTTTTAAATTTCACAACGGAATGTTGAATAAATAGATTATAATCGAATCTATTTATTTCGGATATTTTGTTTTCGCGGATCATTACATAAATATATATAGATAGGTGGGAAGTTGTGTTAAGATAATACGAACTTTCGTACGGCTAAACAAACGTTTTGGGGATATATAGTTAGTTAATTTAATGAAATATTTACTGTTGAAATTGAAAACCTCGTCCCGAGTATCGAGCAAATGTGCTACTTGTACGAAATTAACATGACACCTGAAGGTCTATTCTAGATTTTCGAAATTTTTTCGAAATTCGTCTGTTTTCGAAATGCTAATACTCCAAAGAAATGATGTTTTATTACGTCAGATCCAATGTAGTTACGTCCTGAGACTGCCTCTCATGCTCAATTTTCATGGATATGAATCTACAAAATTTTCGTTCGAGGACAAATATAGAATAGGTCCTAAGGTGTCATCTTACCTAGTATGATTTATATGAAAACTAGTATCTACGCACTACAACTACTACCTACGCCACGGGTGTGATATGTGTCTGATGACGGGGTAATTTAATAAAAAAATTCGCATGTGTTATTCCAATAGGGAAGGTTTTTTACCCAGCCTTGAGGAAAATATTTGACTGTTGATAACTACGATATTCTTCATCGTCATCTTAGTGGTATTTTAAATGTAATAAACAAATGTCTTTATTTTCAGATATTAATGACACGGTATATGGTTTTCTGAAATTTTTAAAAAAATTTATGGGTAAGCTGTTTATTAGATTTTCAGGATAAAAATATATGATAGTATGAAGCATATTTTGCCCTAATTTATTTATTTATTTTTTGACTACTCTTACATCTATTTTTACAGGTGATACCACAGAACATAGAGAGAGGGTGATACCCAATACAATAGAGTAACTGAATTAAAAAAAAAGTTAATAATAACAAGTGACATATTATGCTACTTTTATGAATTCACTTAGTGAACACGAGAAAAGGTCGATTTTCTCGGCTTTATATGTATGGATGAGGGTGCGCAGTGCATACACCAGCGGAGTCTTGGTCATTAAGTTTGTTCGACGTCTAGGCAACACCGCGGTCGACGCCGCCGCTCAATGTATGTATCCGGGACATTAAACTCTACCATATTCAATATTTGTGCGTTTACCATTTTTCCTCTAATTACTTTAAATAAATACGATAACAAGGCTACTTTACCCTTCGCACTCTTAATGTGCTATATATCCCACCATACATATAACAAATAAGGTAGGATACATCAAAGCGTAGAATGGATATACCCAATACAATCGCCAGTATAGATATCTAGTAAATTTATTCTGTATTCGCTCTAACATGAGCCAATATTTAGTTTCGTGCGGAGCCCAGATAACAGCATTGCATTCTAAATGGCTTCTCACCAACACATTGTATAAAGTGGAAATTGCATTAATGTCACTAAAGCCATGTGCCCTACGAAGTACAAACCCAATTTTTCTATAGGCCTTTTTACCGATGTTGATGATATGCTCACGAAACGTCAATTCGGCTGTGAAGTTCACTCCCAGGTCTTTTACTTGTGTCACTTTTTTCAACGAGTGGGTATCGACATTATAAACATACTGAATTGGATTCCCTGTGGAACATAGTCATTAATTAACTTATTAACATTGTTATAATATAAAGTTAAACTGTCATTTAAGTTTTCAAGTTTATATATAGCAGTCCAACTTATGGAAGCTAAAGAATAAAGCAAGTGAAAATTGGCTTTGGTAAAATTCCACCCCGAGTCGTTAATAGAGTTCGTATTAGAATGATACAAGTACATATCCGTATGATGTTTTAGTGTATCAGCTGAGCCGGAGTCGGCGCGCCCCGTTACCCCGACATATACATAAAGCGGCGGGTGCTTCACGTCCGGCTCCTCCAGCAGTTCGCCTGCGGCGCTTACACTCATACACAACCATCGTCGATAACACTAAATCTAACTGCCGATTATTGCAACTTGGTATTGTATTTTTCTGAGTGAATCCACAATATGCTTGAAAGTATTCAAAGTAATTAACTACATTACTGGAGCAAGAATATAGATTGAAGTCACTATAATTAAAAACTGATGAAAGGTAACATTGAAAATACCTTTAATAAATTGGATTCAAAAGTAAAAATAACAAATAACATTTCCAAACATTCGTACTCGTTGATTCAGTATCACGCCGATAATTTTACGAGCCTCCTCGCCTTCATGTGACGCAAATGAGAAACTTTTTAATGTCTCTGAAAACCGAAGTTTTCTTATTTCAAACTAAATAAATAGCCACTGGTGAAACTGTTATTTACTATTTTTTGTTTATTTACTAATTACATTTTATCACCTAATCAATTGACAATAAAATATAATAGAACACACATAGAATATTGTCTTAATGTTATATAGGCGTTTAAACTTTGCTTACTCTATTATTTTAAAATTTTGATCATAGATCAAATATAAATATAGTACAAACTAGAGATGCCTTCTCTGACAATCGTTTTATTATGAAATAGAAATCTCAGGGTCAGATCAGAGAAATATTATGAAACAGACATATCAGGACTGTGAAAAGAGTTGCTACTGAGATTTTATTAATTTTGCTTTTAAAATGAAATTGCTTTTCTGGAGTATTTCATTTTGAAATATGCAAATATTTGTGCAAAAAATGATAATTCAACTTACGATCAAACATTTTGTAAATAATAATTCTTGTTTGGATTAATAAAAAGATAGACAGACTCTGATAAATTTATAAAAAACAATTTGACCAGTTAAATAGGTATCTTTTTCATTTTACTTATAGTATAGGTAAAATGAAAAGTAGGCATGAACATATGATATATATCCTAAATATATATGTCGGCGGGTAGTCCGAAAGGGCTATTACGAAGCCCAAATAGATCATCCATATCGGAGGACTATCTTTAAAATAACACTGCAGGCGTGTATACCAATGTGGATTTATTCCATTTTATCACGTTTAAAGTTCATTCATGTGACCTATCACAGGGTGTGAATTGTTCATGCCTGGCAATTTCTAAAGTTACTAACATAAAATATCTAGGAGTTCAAATTGATGATAACTTAAAATTCAAATTACATCTCGATCTTATTGCTACTCGTACGAGGAAACTTATTTGGATTTTTAAAAGACTCAGGCTTGTGGCTGATTTCGAACTTTTACGATCTGTTTACTATGCTTTGGCTCAGTCTCTTCTTTCTTATTGTATTAAGGTATGGGGTGGCACATGCAAAACCTTTTTGATACACTTAGAAAGAGCACAGAGATCACTCTTAAAAACTATGACCTTCAGCCCTTATAGGCATCCGACTAGTTTACTTTACAAAAACTGCCAAGTGTTAACTGTCAGACAATTGTACGTACAACAAATGATACACAAGCAACACAAAGTCACACCATATGATAAAGCTACTTATAACAGTAAACGCATAATTACTAACATATGCTCACCTCTTAGATGTCGGATGAACTTCGCAAGGCGTCAGCAAGCGAGCATGTTAATTCAATTATATAATAAAATAAGAAAAATAATCAATAAACATCCTCTTTCAACACGTGATGCTAAATACAAGTTAAAAAATTGGCTATTATCTCTTGATTATAATGATACATAACATTACTCAACTAACAGGGTGAGCTATTTCCTTTATCGCCCTCAAAACAGGCCGTCAATATTGGAGATTTTCTCAATATATATATAATAACATAATAACATACTAAATTTTTATACACACAAACACACACATACTCACTCACTCACACACACACACACATATACACTCCATTGTTTTTTGATTCCATAATTTTACTTCTCTTTTTATTTTATTTTATTTTTCTTTGTTTTCTTGTAATGGTTCATAATTTATAACACGTGGATTGATATGTTCTCTAAGATGGTAGACGAAACTGGTGTCTGAAACTCAGGTTTTATATACCTACCTCAGATGTCAGGGTGCTCATAAAATATATCCTTATCTCTTTGTAAAAATAAAGAATTATTATTATTATTTTTTTCATACGAAAATATAACGAGATGAGCGTGATGTCGTCGGATGTCTTTACTTCTCGGCGATCGGAAACAGAATGTGTGCCAAAAATGGCGGCAAGTTGCTTTTTGTTAACGAACTGTCAAAGTCAGTGTCATCATTCTAATAAAATTAATAGTATCGATGATCACACCCTCTCTACAATCGAGTAATTAAGTAAACGAGTAACAAGCAATTAAAGAAGAAGAAACTAAATCAAACGATCTTCGTAAAGATGACCTATATTTAGAACAAACATATAAAAGCTCGATAAGGAATTGTTTAGTACGTTCGGTTTTACAACTTTCACAAGAGCCGATTATTAGAGAAGTGGCCAAAAAATTATTAAATCGATCTCCTTCGTGTTTTGGTCGGCACGTTAAGGTGGTCACAGCTTGTGCAACTAATGGAACCGTGTAATGGGACCACCATTTGCATCTGCAGACGTTAACACCTACTAATCCGCACACATAGACCCGTGTTAGGTTATAACTATGCTCCCTATTTGATTCGATTCGAGACTGGTGCCAAATTAATGGGGTCATTAATACGATGACGATCAAATTTGGTTATGTTTCAGAATCCTTATTATCGATGCGAACAGTGTTTACACACTCATTTACATGAGCACTATGTATCTTTAACATGTTACCTTGTTTAGTTAAATCCTTAAGGGATAAGAGGTTATCTATTTGTATGTAAAACGTTACAACCATACTTCGGCCTTTATTCACAGATTGTAAGCCGGATGTTTTCATCTTAAATTTGCATATCATAATGAGAAAGATTTCGTATCTTAGTTGAGAAATTGGCCATAAGATGATAGATATCAATATTTACTAGCGGCGTACGAAAGGATAGAAATGCGAGTCACAATATTATATTGTCTTTCTATATAGATATACATTATACTTAGGGTAAGTTTAAGGTCTCTAAGATCTATTGCAGTGCATCGGTAGGTACATAGTATAAAACAAAATATTTATCTTAGTTTAGTCTGGTGCCAGATATTGTTTTTATAATTTTACAATAATAAGGGTTTTTTTTTTAATCATAATATCTACAGTGTGCTTTAAAATTTCTATTAGATCTCGTATTAACACATCCCTTCCCTATATGTGGACCGGCGGCCAGGACTGACACCCTACACGCGCCCGTGTGGGATTAGCCTGCGGGGAAATCGTCTAGGAAAAGGCTGTTATTCACCCCAAAGTTTCTATAGCAATGAGATCATATCACTACCTACAAGATGGCAAATAGTTATCGAAAAAAATGGCACCTACATACTGTAGTTAAATGTAAATATAGTTAATTAAAAATGTTTTGAATTTTCATATAAAATGCGAAGAAACTTTTCTCCAACCTATTAAATAAATAAAAAATGAGTAGGTGCGGAAAATGGAAAGTATTTTTATATAGTTTCCTCAACGCTAGGACATAAGTTGAACTTCGCGGTAACACACCTCGCCACTAAAGTAAAAAGGTACGAGTATAGCAGTAATTAAAAATACTATAATCTCTAGGAGTTACTTAAGAAAACCAATAGTTTATTTTTATCACTTCTCCTGTAAGAAATTTAATTAAAGATTAAAAAACATCTTTGACTTTACTTTTACACGAGTAAATTGGATATGAAGTTTCCATTTTAGAACTTTGTTTATATATTAACTAATTATTATAGTAGTCCATTTATTTAAGAAAATAAATTTTTTTTGAAAGAAATTTGACTTTTTTATGTTGGTAAATCCTTAACAAAATCTAATGGCATTTTTGCGTTGACTTAATTATAAATTTTAATTTAATAGACTTCATCTAAAATACGAAATCAATTAGGAGTGATTAATCGAATCTCCATTAATTAATGTATAGTAATAGTCTATGGCACTTTGGAGATAAAATGAGTTTTAATTATAAAACTAAAGGCTTTTAAAGAATCCTCACTTCTAAAGATTCTTTTATACGAAGTATGTTTACATAAAATATATCAAATTAATTTTATAGCCATAATTTAATAGTAAATTATTCCATAAGGCTAAACTCATACTGGTCGAAGACTTTTGTCTTGAGACATTGAGGTAAATCGGATGCGAAAATTTTTCGCGGTGCAATAGCTCTATGCCAGATACCCGGTTTCACCAGAGCTCAGTGCGTCTAGCACTACTCTCCCTCAATATCCACAAGTCGAGTGGGCCCGATGGTATCCCCTCTATTGTGCTAAGTACGTGCGCTCCAGAGTTGGCAGCGGTCTTAACGCGCCTATTCCGGCTCTCTTACTCATCTGGCGTCGTCCCAACCTCATGGACGACTGCTTTGGTGCATCCGATCCCAAAAAAAGGTGACCGCTCGTACCCGTCCAACTACAGGCCGATCGCTATAACCCCTTTGCTTTCAAAGATAATGGAGTCCATTATCAACCGCCAGCTCCTTCGGTACCTAGAGAATCGCCAGTTGCTCAGTAACCAACAATACGGATTTCGTAGTGGTCGCTCTGCTGGCGATCTTCTAGTTTACTTGACATATAACTGGGCTAAGGCAATTGAAACAAAGGGCGAGGCCCTGGCAGTAAGTTTGGACATAGCGAAAGCCTTCGATCGCGTGTGGCATAAAGCTCTTCTATCAAAACTTCCCTCGTATGGGCTTCCCGAGAAATTATGTGCATGGGTCACTAGTATTTTGGCAGAGAGAAGCATTAAGGTTTTAGTCGACGGTGAATGCTCAGACCTACTGTCTATAAATGCTGGTGTTCCCCAAGGATGTGTGCTATCACCTACACTTTTTCTTCTGCATATTAATGACATGCTGCAAATTAGCGGTATTCATTGTTATGCGGATGACAGCACGAAGGACTCCACCTATAACGGTCGTGCTAATATTTCTCGGGAAAGCGTCATTGAGAGCCGGAATCAACTTGTGTCTGATATTGAATCTTCGTTAGAGGAAGTCTCTAACTGGGGTCGACTTAATTTGGTCCACTTCAACCCTACTAAGACACAGGTTTGCGCGTTCACCGCCAAAAAAGCCCCTTTTGTCGTATCAACTCGCTTTCAAAACATTCCCCTAACTGCCTCAGCCAATATTGAGATTCTCGGTGTCGACATATCGAGCGAGGTCCAGTTCCGTGGTCACTTAGAGGATAAAGCTAAATTAGCATCTAAGAAGCTTGGTGTGCTTAATAGATCGAGGCAATATTTCACTCCGGCGCATCGCCTGCAGCTTTACAAGGCGCAGGTTCGGCCCCATATGGAATACTGTTCTCATCTTTGGGCAGGTGCACCCCAATACCAGCTTCTCCCTCTAGACCGCATTCAGCGGAGAGCGACTCGAATGCCGGGACACTTCAAGTCGGCTTGATTCACTGGCCCTGCGTAGAGATGTTGCTTCACTGTGCATCTTCTATCGCATCTATTACGGGGAATGCTCCGAGGAATTGTTCGGACTTATACCTGCCGCTACTTTCCGCCATCGTTCCACGCGACAAGAAATCCACGCCCATCATGTGGATGGTTGGAAGTCCTCAACTGTGTGTTTTTCTAGAAGTTTTCTGCCTCGCACAGCCAAACTCCGGACCGAGCCACTTTCCGGACCGATACGACCTTCAAACTTTCAAGCGTAGAGCTTATTTGTCCCTCAAAGGCCGGCAGCGCACTTGTAGCTCCTCTGGTGTTGCAGGTGTCCATGGGCGGCGGTAATCACTCACCATCTCAGGTGATCCGACTGCCCCCTATTCCATAAAAAAAAACTCGCCATTGACATTGATGCCTTATATTTTCCAGTCTAGAAACTATGAAATTGGAGGATTCCAACGCAGTGGTGAATAGTTTTGGAGAAAAAACATCTTCTTGTTTGACGTCTCGCTGCAATTGAATTGGATTTGAGCTCTGGTTCTGTAATCGGACCGACATAGTGGCATTTCCGTATATTCATTCTAATACCTCGATATACATGTAGTCTACTGGGTACCTTTGGAGAGACTGCAACACTGCCCATGTCTCGATCTCGAAGGTTTCTACAAACGCCAAGTAAGGTGGCAAAATAAACTTCTCGGTCTTCTGTATAACTTGCTGCAGCGTATGAATATAATATGTGGTCTACAGTACGGTACAGCCTCTTTGGAAACCGGGCTTATTCGGGAGGTTGGAAGTCATCAAACCTGCGGGCGAGACGATTCGTAATGACCCTAGAAATCAACTTGTAGATATGGCTCGACAGCAAGATTGGCCTATAGTCCTTCAAGAGTGTTTTATCACCCTTTTTCAAAAACAGGACGACCTCATTCTTACTCGTGCTATTGGAGTTCTACTCTCGAGGATGACAGAATTAAAAAGTTTCTAGAGGACTTTAATGTAGAGTTTGATGAACTAATAATGTTTTTACATACACTTTGCTTTAATAAAACACAGGCACGTAGACAATAAATAAAACTTTTTTTTTTAGCCATCACCACAGACAACATATTTATTTTCTTTTACTAAGAGCCTTGGATATACTAATAACATTTAAGTATCAGCTTACGGCCTGCTCTCAGAATCTCTGCAGTGATTTCGTCATTACCCACCGCCTTGTTGTTTTTTAGTTATTTAAGGGTTTGATAGCCTCTTTAATGCAATCTCTTAAATTCAATTCGCAAATAGAGAAAAATTCTAAAGATTACAAGCCAATGCTTTTGTTTGATAATGTTTTTGTTCATATTTCAAATTTTTACTTGAAATCGCCGTGAACTTAAATTGTAGTTCCATAAATCTTTTTTTAACCTACTTTACTTTTCAGCGAGAAATGCTATTTTGGTCCTCTAGCTTTGACACGCTAATTATAGTGTCATTTGACAGACTTTTAGAACAAGAGATGGTTTACTGTATTCTTCAATCACATTTAATTTTTATATATTAAATTTAGATATTAGAGGGTTAAAGTATAAAATTGCCGTTTTATTATAATAGGTTCCTTGAATTGACATAGAATCTTCATGGTTTGAGGTTTTCGAAAGAAACTTTTTTCATATGGTTTCTATGATGTTATTCTTTTAAAAATAAATATCATAAAAAATGTAATATAGGGAACCGTAGGTTTACTTTTTGTTAATATTTTATGCTCATAGAATGTATAAAACCGTTTGTTCCTCAATAAAAAAATAAAAAACGTCAAACATTTATATCGATTTTTAATTGTTTTTGTTATTCAACTTAGACAAGAAAGATGGATACTGCGAAAATTCCAGTGATTTTTGAATACGAGTTCGTACACCGAAGTAACGCGGCAGAAAAAGCCAGCAATATCAATGTTGCGTTTGGAGAAGGGTCTGCTAATGAAAGCTTTCGTGATGGAAACTTCAACTTGAAGAACGAGCTACGAAGAAGATCGCCCACACAGGTGAATAACGATGAATTAAGAGAGATGGTGGAAGCTGATCTTAGTAAAACTACCCAGGAATTAGCGGCATGGTTTAACGTTACCTTGCCCACAATATTGACTCATTTGCTCAATGTTGGCAAAACTAGCAGTAAAACAGCCCCGACTCATGAATCGATCTTCACCATTATTGCTCCATGACAACGCGGGACCTCATACAGCACTAGAAACCGTTTTGACCCTTCAGGAACTGCAGTTAGAAACCATTCGTTACCCTTCGTATTCGCTAGACCTTGCTCCAACGGACTACCATTTTTTCCGTGATTTGGACAATTATCTACGTGACAAGAAGTTTTCTTCCCAGGAGGCAGTACAAAATGCTTTCACACAGTTTGTGCAGTCTAGATCCTCAGAGTTCTATCGCAAAGGCATAAATGAACTTCCTATTAGATGACAGCACTGTATAGATACTAATGGTAACTATTTGGATTAAATAAATTTGTAAAAAAAAATTGATTTTCAGTACAAATCGGCAATTTCATACTTTAACCCCTATTATTAATACTGTTAGACTCACAGTGTACAAGAGGGTACTAGCCACTTTGTACAAATTGTAGTACACAGTGGCAGCTATTTTAATAGTACTTATTCTTTTTTAGTGAAAGTAACAGAAAATCTATTTCCTACAAATGAACCTTTAATAAAAATCTCAGTTTTGTGATTATGCTTATATTTTCCATGTTCAAAACTCCTAGCTACTGTTCTTAGGCCTTACATATATAATTATCACCTGACTTCCTCTGGTTCCAAGTTTGTGGTATATTTATTTATTTATGTAGGTTTATTTATGTACTTCACAGCTTAGTGTATTATTTAGGTGTATGGAGCTTCCTTTTGAATAATAATATTTGTGCACGTATAAGTAAGAACCGCTCTTCCGTCAATTAGTCGGCAAGTATATAGTAGTGTATTTGATTAATGAAGTTATCTAGTTAGTAATCGTTTAAAACCATCTTCGTTTGTTCTGAGAACTTATTAATAATACATATCCTTTGTAGTCAGAGAGCCATGGGAGAGTTACGCAGTTAGAGAATAGACCTCTAAAAATTTCACCTAGATCTCAAGGTAATGGTTATTTATAGTTATACGGTGCAAGACGGCGTGTTCTATTTCGTAGCCAATCGTAAAAGGAAAGATGGTGGTCCCACGGGGGGTAGGTTCGAATTATCTAACCGATGAAATGTCATATATGTATCTGTAGTCTACCAGTAATTCAGGTTGTGGAGTAAAGCTAAGGCTAATAGAATAATATTATGTAGGTCTAGAGCCAAAGCTAGCATTAAAAAAAAAAATTGTAAACAAATAGTCTTATGATAAACTTAAGAAATATGAAACAAATTACTATTTTCATTCGGTTTTCATCAAGGCGCCTATTCTTAATTTATTGATCAATAATAAAAACAACAAAATCTTTAAAAGTAGAATCGAATTCAAACTTTCAAAAATTGATACCTATATCAAAAGCGGCTTATATAATACTTATATTTTAAAAAATGCTATGAAAGTCGGGCGGAGATTTTCTGTGATTAATTAAATGAAAGGCACATAAGTCACGGGGAAATAGTTTGATAGAAATTGGTTGAAAATTCAAGAACCTCGATTCATTAAGCTGTTGAAAAAATAATTTCGAAAGTCGGTCAACAATGAATGAATAATTCTTTATTGTACACCATAATGATTAATTTACATGACATATGAGTAGCATTTAATGGTACAATCGGCGGCTTTATTGCAGAAGAGCAATTTCTTCCAGGCAACCGCAGGATAGACTGGACAATTACTAAGATGGGCAGTAGATAGTGTCTTACAAGGCGGGAAAACATTTTTCCACGTTTACTTAAATATACACACATTTACATTATATTTATATACAGCTTAAAATTTTAATGCATTTTACAAGCGAAAAACTTGAACCGCAAATGATTTTTCAAGAAATTTAGTGGAGTGCATCGGCATATGCTGTTTTAGGTTTTCTGATGATGTCATAAGAGTGCCTATCGCGAAGTAATTTGAAGTGTTCCTTAACATAGATAGGTAAGAAAAAATTGAACTGTAGAGCAAGGAAACAATATGCGCATTCCAACCAGTATTAATTCCAGAAGATTAATTGGCAATTACTTGAGCATAGTGCGAAAATCAGATACATGATCATACTCACGTAAACCGAATATGAATCTAACACAAAAATTTTGAAGTCTTTTAAGTTTATTCAGATTGCTCCTCAATTAGGTCTAGATAGCTGACATCGGAGTAATCCAAAATTGGCAGAAGAAGGGATTATGCTATTGGTAAAAAATTATGTTACCTCTCTAAGAAACCAGCTGTTGCAAAGATTTTACAACTAGTCAATCGATCTGAATCTCTATGTAAAATTCTGATCTTAACTATTCCCAGATTTCGCACGCAGTTAAGTGTTTCCATCGAACAAAATTGCATGTAAAAGTGACGGTATAATTTTATTTGTCATTGCAGGGCTGCCAACAATAATAACTTGCTCCGATCACAAATAATCTCTAAGTCACGGTTCAGAGTATTGATCGCAACAGCAAAATGTTCAGGATAAGCTTGGGAGTAAACCGGTAAATCATCAGCATAAAGTTGGTTGGATGAAACTAACTGGCGTGAGGTGGAGTGGATAAATATAGCGAAAAAAACATGCATCGCTATCGAACAGATAACCTCCTCCTTTTGAATTTTGAAGTCGGTAAGCTTGCTTTAGCACTTCCAATAATTTTTGTTTTGCATTCACAATGCAAAGATCCATGCTTTATAGAAAAATACTTTAAAAATTCTACCGGAGAAGTGCTCGATGTGGGTTATATTGTGAAAAATACATCGCCATCAGTGTTCCAAATCGTTCCACTTTGTGACATTATTACCTATTTGTGAAGGTCAAAATTGAGGTAAGTCGAACAAAGGAATCTCTAATAGGCTATAAGATTTATATACGGAAAAGTATTTGAAGTACCGGTAAATAGGGTATCACTCATTTTTTTTGCGTTATGATTTCATTTCTATTATATACAACTTGTAACAGAAGTAACGCACATCCTTATACATCTCAATTAGGAAATGATTTTATAATTATAAAACGAAAATTGGAATTTTTCTTTTATGTACTTCTTGTTCTTTTTTAATTAATGGCTCATCTGCGCATTTCGCACAATTCTGCCAATGTCAAGTAAATAAATTAATTTTACATGTAAAATGAAAATGAAATGAATGAAAGGTGTGTGATTGTCGACCTGAGTTGTCGACTATAAAAAAAGTATAAAACTTTTATGTACTAAAATCAATGATGTTATAATAAAAAGGGTAGATAGTTCATGTCAGAATTAATACTATGTCAAAAAATGTCCCCAGCATATACACACGATACCCTCCAATTATTCATAGACTATAATTGAACAGGTCACAGACCAGACGTATAATGATTTAATGCATGTTTAATGCCTACTTTTAGGTAAACGAGATGGAAACTTCGATCAATATTTCAACTTAAAAATGTTGATGTCTAACATTATTAATTATCCTTGTCTATATATTATTTGCCCGTGTAAAAATAATTAAGCTTTTCAATTGAAAAATAAACTTGACACTGATATAGTATATGTCGACGGGTAGTAAGAAGGGGCTATTACGAAGCCCAAATAGATCGTCCATATCGGAGAACTATCTTTAAAATAACACTGCAGGCGTGTATACCAACGTGGATTTGTTCCATTTTATCACTTTTCATACGAAAATATAACGAGATGAGCGTGATGTCGTCGGATGTCTTTACTCCGACGTGTAATTAATTTAATGTGTGCGAAAATGGCGGCAATTTGGTTTTTGTTAACGAACTGTCAAAGTCAGTGTCACCATTCTAATAAAATTAAAAGTATCGATGATCACGCTCTCTCTACAATCGAGTAATTAAGTAATCGAGTAACTAGCAATTAAAATAAAAGAAACTAAATCAAACGATCTTCGTAAAGATGATGCGACATATAATATTTGTAATATAATTAATATGTAATATAAATAATACGAGGGCTTCGATCGAAATCGGAGTATTTTTTTAGCTCCGGAGTTAGGTTTTGATGCTCCGAATTAAAACCCCGGCATTTTGAAGTTTCAGTCTCATAGAAATTTTCAAATAAATGTTACATAGAATGTAGGCACTAAAGTCGAATTGTCCGTTCTTTTATTTACATAATCTTTGATAGATCTTTTTCACAATTTGTAACCAGAGTATTTAATCTTTCTTTTGATGACACATTATTTATTTTTGTGATCATAACGCAAATCAGTTAAAAATGTATACTTACGAATGAAATGTGACTCTTTGGTCTTTAGATGACTTACTTATGTTGTTTCTACAGTTTCACATAACACAAATTTAAAATGATTATGGTACACATATGCATATAATCAACGCTTTCACCAGACAGCGCTCAGGTATGCTAATTAGCATAATTTTAAGGTGACACTTTGTGAATTCAAGTAACCTATCTTCCCTCTTTGTTGTTATATCATTGACTAAAATTTATGTATGAAAATAGTTATACTAATTGCTGGGTAACAGTGTGGACATCTTACAAATTCACACAACGTCAAAATTACGGCGTAGCCTGCAGCTACAAATGTATGTATACTAAAGCGCAATACCGCAAACCTACCTACCAATAAAAATTCTCGACGTAATTATTATCCTGTTTCGAGACTGAAAGTGTTTTTAAGCTTAAACAATAATTATGATTCTTACTTGTATCAACACATTGTATGAAAAGTTCGCGGCCTAACACATAAATACTAAACTATTTTAATGTAACTGACCTCATTCGATTAGTTTACTCTCTGGTTGTCAAATTGTTAATTTCTATCGCAATAGCATTATTGTAACTGAATTTAAATTAGACTGAATTTTGTTAGCTTTTGTGCAGCATTTTTAAAAAAAGAAAGAATTTTTAAAGTTAAAAAAAAACTAACTTCAAAAGACATTCACGAAGATATGTCAACAACATTGGGGGAATCTGTTCTATCGTATACGACTGTGAAAAAATGGGTTGCTAAATTTAAACGCGGACGAGAGAGTATTGAAGATTTTTTATCCAGATTTGTAACGATGGATGAAACTTGGGTACACCACTACACCTCAGAGTCAAAACAGCAATCCAAGTGGAACAAACGTGATGAACCGACTCCAAAAAAGCCAAAACAATTTTGTCAGCTGGCAAGGTGATGGCGTCAGTTTTTTGGGTTGCTATGGGTGTCATCATGGTGGACTACCTTGCAAAATGTGAAACTATAAACTCGGCTTATTACTGCACCCTCTCACGTCGCTTGCGCGAAACAATCAAAGAGAAAAGGCCAGGATTACTCAGCAAGAAAGTGTTGTTCCATCAGGATAATGCAGCGTTCACACGTTTGTTGAATCTGTGGCTCAAATTCGTGATTGTGGCTTTGAATTACTGCCCCATCTCGCCTGTTCCCCTGATTTGACACCTTTAATTTTTAATTTTAACTTTAATTTTTCCCAAATCTAAAAAAAACACCTTGGAGGTCAAAAATTTTCATCAAATAAGGAGGTCGAAGCTGCGGTGGGTGATCTTTTTGAAGGCCTTGAAGAAACTTTTTTATAACCGGCTTACAGGCGTTGGAAACCAGATGGAAGAAGTGCATAGAGTTAAGTGGAGATTACGTGGAAAAATAAAATTATTTTTGCTTATATTTTATATTGTTTTCTTGCTGAGGCCGCGAACTTTTCAATCCACCCTTGTATCTAAAGCATTTCGATGTATTTAATGTACGTTAGTATAACGAAGAATCATTGCAAGTAAATCTAAAAATTCGTTAAAATTATTCTTCTTCTTCTTTTATCAATGGCTTATCTGCGTATTTTGCACAATTCTGCCAATGTCAAGTGAATAAATTAATTTCTGCATGTAAATTGAAAATGAAATGTATGAAAGATGGCGAAAAAAAAACTTTTTTTTTATTTTTCATGGCCTTGTTCCATTATACACAGAAATAGTAACCCTAACCCTAACTAAAATAGTAAAATAGTAACACATGTCATGTTTACTTATAGTATATTATTTTCTCTTTGTTTATGAATTATTTTACTCTTTGGTTTATGAAATTGTGCATCATAGCGTTAACGAGCATATAACACTCAACGCTCATTAAAAGAAAGCTTATTTTTTTTTGTTTTTTTCCTATGTTGTATTTTATTACAAGCTAAGAATATGGTGCATTTAAAAAAGCCTCATTACATTCGCTTAAATTTATTTTTTGTTTGTTATGGCTGTAATGATTACATGTGACCATAATTTACTTCATTCCAATCAAATTCAGCAAAAAAAACCTAAATCGAAAAAAAATTAAACAAACTACTTTAAGATAAATAAGATATTTATCAAGATAAATAAGATATTTATCTTGATTGTTTCGCATATTTTTTATTATTTGATTGCGAAAGTGTTTATATGTTAGATATATGTATATCGTATATTTAACTATATTAATAGCATAGTAATCTTCATCCAACGAGGCGATAGAGAAAAATTTCAGTTTTTTTTTAAACATTTAAACCTCTGACATCAATACGAGACGAATAGTCAGAATTCTTATGTCGTCAGTCATTCAAGTATAAGGTGCTTCGCTTACCTTCTTCGACTGGAAATGATGAGCTAAATTTAGCAGCTTTAATTGGACCTTTGTCGTATACGACATTGACGATATCGATGATATAGACGTTCACGCAACAGCCACGTACCATTTTAATTTCCTCGTGACTTAAGACTGCTCTGTCCCATTTTTCTTGTTTCAGCTCCTCTCCTTGAAATACAATTGGAACAACGTAAACGTATAATAGATTTGTATATATACGGTTTTCCATTGCACAAAAAAATGAATAAGACCTACCCATCCAAATCTGAGATCTTTGCGGGTGACTTTTGCTGTACACAGATATGTATTTGCCTCGTGAGCCAAAGCGAGCGTTGCTATGTGCTAACGACGCCTGATTCGCTATCGGATGGTGTCGACGTGAACTCAGTTACAAGGCACATATGTGTTTTACTTTGTGCATTTACGACATGAAAGTCGCTTCGAAGGGTCGGGGTGGCTGGATTGTGTAGGAGTTGTTTATTATATGGATATCTGTATACAAAAATTGAGCACCAGGCTATCTTTAAACTACTGCTCAAAAGAGCAATCTCGAAGTCGGTACACGCCTGTAAAGAGCGCTCTATGTTGTATTTACCTATATGCTATAAGGAAAATTCGAATACATTAACGAAACCACAATATTGACTGATTACGTAAGCATAACAACAAATTCGAATAGAGTAAATTTGGCACGACATTATTTGACAGAACTAAATCATTCGAGCATGATTAAATAGTCTTTCGTCACGTTACAAATGAACTTTGTACTATAAGCTGGTCTTTGATCTTGCCTTTAATAATCTAACGTAGACGTCGACTTGTAATACCACTCTATTCAGGTAGAGCCAAGCGTTGTCATTTGACGTCTCGACTCGTTGTCTTTGCGTTACGTTATTTTTATTCCTATCTAGTGTTAAATCGGTTAAATTATAAAAAAATAATAACAAAATTTATATGAATCCGGAAGTGTCTGGGCTTTTTTTATAACAGAATAAGAATAGATATTCTAATCATTGGAAAGGAAATTATTTATTTATTTCATTCGGAAAACTTACAGCTATAATACATGTTATAATAGAAAAATGATAACTACGTAAAATATGTTACAAAGAGAATTCAAAGAAACCCATCTTTTCTTGACAGGAAAAATTAAAAATGCTATACTGAAAATATTCTTAATGAAAAATGTTCCATGAAAAATCCCCTTTGCCTTTTTTATTAAGAATAATTAAGAGTTTCCGTTCCCTCAGGAAACGCCTCAGGAAACAATGAAAAGTGGTCGTATTCGTAACTTTTAACATAAATACTTTTAATATTATAATACTGGCATTAAGGCCGCCTATGTATGTTTGTGCATGAAGAATAAATAAATAAATATTTTTGGATTCTATTTTAAAACCATATGGCATCTCATTTCCTATGCAATAATTAAAAGGTTTTTTTACACGTCTGGCTGTTAGCGTTTTATATTTCGAAACACTTAGCACTTTCCAGTGTCTTCTCACCTATCGCTAATTAATTTTCTTGGCATTGACGTCAATTAAGTAGGTATAATATGAATAACGATGATGTAATACAGTTTTTTTAAATACCTTTTTAATAAGAAACGTTTTTTACGTTGTATTAATACGAAAAATGTTGTATCATAATTATTACCTATTTTTTATATCAGTCTTTAGCGTTAATTTCTTTTATTTAAAAATAATGTTTTACTAATTTATTATAATTTTATTAGTAGTCAGGTTACTACAGAATTTATTTTTTCCAACTGAATATAACCTTTGACTTGTAAATAGTTAAGTAGGAACTTCATTGGCGCAATTAAGCATGATGCTGCTATCAATTTCCTGTGTACCAAGTTTATGTGATTTAACAATATCTTTGACAATCATTTTCGTACTTTTCCCAATTTGCATGACAGCAGATAGATGAAATCAAGGTGATATATGTATAAAACTAGCCATGCCAACTGTTAAGCTTGAAAGAAATGTGTCTTCTCAAAACTTTTCCTGATTCGGATATTTTTGTAGATAATCCTAATTTTGTAGAAATTGGAATAAGTGATTTTAATATACACGTGATAATGTAATAGGGTTATCCCGTTTAGTTATGTTAAATAAATAAATATAAATATGTTAGGATTTCCTACAGGTAGTATTAAAGAAGGATTTAAAATATTTGCTAATGGTTCCTTCATGGATGATGCAACACATGAAATTGATACTACCCACCATAAATACCGGTGCAGAGCGCAGCAATCTGTTGAATTCTCGTGGATTGGTTGGTCGTGACGAACAAACGTTTGCGATCCCGTTCTAAATAATATTGTCACTCTGACTGTAAGATTTATTTAAAGTAAATAATATCAAAAGACTTTCAATAGCACTAAACCCAATTTTTAATAGCACTAAATTGGGTTTCCTACTATATATGAAACTAGTAAAGGGCTATTCTTCAAGTTGGATTTTTCTTCATTTTATTACTGCATCTTATTAAAAAGTCACCTTTTGCATGTATGTTTCTTTTTTTTTTCATTTTTTTAAGGCTACAAACAGTCATATACATAGAAAAATAATTATTGTTAATTGTTAAATTTATAAAATGTATCAATAATATAATATGAGCTCCTATGTTTGTCTAATTCAAACGTTACAATTTTGTTTCATAAATTTGAGAGTACAACAACATTAAGAGGACATTACCATATATTAAAATATGCAATGTTAATATTTATGTACTTAAGTTAACAATATTGGACAAAAAGAATAAACAAAGCAAAAAAAAAATAGGAACATATTGAGTAAAATAGCCCGGCAAGGCTTACCAACTTCTGATAAGTGATACTAATACCATTTTTTTAATGCATATACAGCGTGTTTGGTAATACATGTATAATCCCGAAACATGGCCATACAACCTAGCACAAAAAACACAATTGATATGTCAAAAAACAATTTCACGTAAATTGATATTTTCATACAAATATTTGAACAATTTGTTTTCAATTACTATGCTACAACCCTGTAAGCTTATACGTGCCGTCCCGGCGCACTCGCTCTTTCTCTCTCTCTCTCTCACACATTACCTCTCACTCTCTCGTTTCCTAGAATACATTTTGATGTCGCCGACGCGCGCACTCGACTACGTATGAGTTTACTTGTAATTAAAACAATTTAAGATTAAATAGGTACATACCTACAGCGTTCTTATCACTCTTTCAGCTTTCACTTGGCAACATTACCTACACTTCACCTCCACTTTATCAGTCCAGGGTCTCGATATGCCGGCCACCGCATAAAACACACATCTCCATTCGACTCGACACAGACCGTGTATTGTTACTCTCGACGTAAAATCATATCCTCTGTCTCGATGGAATAGGTGTTCGACCGGCCTACCTGTGGCACACTATGGAATGAACCAGTTGTATGTAACCAATTCACAAGTGCCGCGAATCACCGGTAAGAAGGAAGACGTCGATGGTTTTCAGATCTTCCTGACACGTGGCGCTCGTCATAACGCCGCCGAGCCGCAGCAAGATTACCGCCACAAGCACCGCCACACATTATCATCTCGTAATATTAGGCATTTGAGTACGAATTCATTGCACTGACCGCACACAAACATAACACACAGGTAAACAGAACGAGAATGAAAAACAAATCAAAAGTCCCGAAAGAACGAAAACGTAAGTTGACCTTCTAAATTCTGAAAACTCACAAGTACGCCGATGAAACTCACGGACGTGACTGACGCGATGACCAAAACTACATAGGTTATTATTATTGCAACTCGAACACCAGTGTACCTAAATCAAAAGTGCACCGATTTAGGGTTCCGCGTCATCAAATTCTGTGTTACGTAACCTACCTAACAAAAAATCGTTATTTTTTATTGAATTAAACAATGAAATTTCAAAGTAACTTATCATACTATTTTTTACTGACGAAATTGATAATGAGGCTATTTATTTATTATTACAATTTTATTTACGTTTTTCACGGTTACAAAAGAAAAAAAGGCCATAATATTAAAAGTGGTTACCTAATTTAAGACCAAGTCATTAACAAAATTATAAGCATAAAAAAATTTTTGATTAAATTAGAAAAGAAAAGAAATATTATTTATTATTAGACCTTTCCATAACAACTAACGTTTATTTAATTATCATTTAAACTAAGAATAAGCGAGATACTTAGATTATTAATATCATTGTGTAAGTCCGTATTTTATTGTTTCGTAAAAATAACACGGCTTTATGAAAAAAATAACAAAACTTCAAAGCAAATAATCTACAGAACCTTACTGACACATCAGAAACCCGAGTTTCTCAATACACATCGTCGTCGATTTTTATGTCTCTGTCGCTCCTTCTTGCATAGACTAATGTGAGCAATGGTGCAGATATTGAACTTCAATCAAAGTATTTGCAATTTCTTTTTTATTTTGACTGTATTATTAGAGAAGTTTTCTTAATAACAGTTTTTGAAACACCGTTAATCACAAGATTAGTGTTTTTTTATGGTTAAAAGTCATTTACTACTAACTTTTTCTTTGTTTGGAAATAATAAATTACTCTCGGATGCATATTTATTCTAGGCATTTATCTTTAGATTTATTTAACTTCTGTTATTTTTTAAACTAGTTCGGCACATGGAGTCGATGACCAAATACAACACAACAGCTGTTTTTAGGATTGTCAGCGTACAGTTTTACTTCGAAGAAAAAAAGCTGAATATCTAGGTCATGTGCTGGGTTTCAGACTTAGTGAACATTTTTCTGGGTTCTATTCATCATACCGTATGTGCCATATTCGGGATTATACAGGTATTACCAAACACGCTGTATATCACACACACATACACATAAATATTTATGCATATGGAATAAGGGTTGTTTAATATAATTTTAAATTAATTACTAGTTAGAATTTCCGAAAGAATTAATTTCAATTTCTGTAACGATATATTAAAGATGTCTATTTGGGTGAAATCATGGTTGTAAATATTAGTGGAACGGTATAGAAATGAGACGCGCGTATAGTTTCTACGGTATCGCGGAGGAACAAAAAGTGGTTTCAAGCGTGAGGAGCGCATTGGAAGTCGAACATGAGAAATAAAGGAAATGCTACTGAGTAACGACGGAGGGTCAACAAGGTTATTTAGAATTTAATAGAGAAATATCATATCAAACTTTTACGCCTGTTACGGAGAGATATCAAATTGTGTCTATGAAGAGAAGATGGGTATGTTTCGACTTAATTATTTTGGCGGTAATTTATCGATTTGAGGAACTTTTTCTGGACCTTCTCAATTCTGTTAATGTGAATTTCATAAGATGGATTCCATACAGGACTGCAAAAATCCAAAAAAGATCGAACAAATGAGAAGTACAAGATTTTTAACGTACTTGGTCAACTAAAGGGTTTGCTTATTCGCAAGATTCCTGAATGCCGAAGCAACTACGTGATCAATATGGGGATTAAATGACAATGCAGAATCCATGATGATACCCAAATCCCTAGTTTTAGTCATTCTTTGCAGAACCTTACCGTTTATATTGTAATCATATGATATTATATTTTTCTTATGTGTGTAAGATATTGTGGAACATTTACCTATATTGAGAAATAGTTGATTGGTAAAACAGTAAGCGTTTAGGGAATTAAGGGCCTTCTGGGGTTTACGACAATCGGTGGGAGATTTTATCACTCGGTATAACTTTGTATCATCAGCATACAGAAGATATTGGCTATGTTTTAGTGTATCACCCATATCATTTATGTATACTAAAAACAGCAACGGGCCAATATGGGAACCCTGGGGAATACCGCATGAAACTGGTAGAAATTGGGAAGTACATTATTTGCCGTGGTTGCCGTGTACACCGGCTCTCGTTAACTTCTCCATTTATTATGATTTATTTTATTGAAAGCTTTAGAAAAGTCGGTGTACACAACATCCATTTGCAGATTGTTATCCATGGCTTGTGGCAAAAAATCTGTGAAAGTCACCATATTTGTGTTAACGCTACGATGCTTGAAGAACCCATGTTGTTCACTGGCAATAAGGTTTCGTAGAGAGTGTGACATTTGAGCTGTGATTATTTTCTCCAGAATCTTACCCAAGACACACAGCTTAGAAATAGGTCTGTAGTCTTCTATTAAGTCCTTGTTATTGATTTCGGGTATGGGTGTGACGATGGACTTTTTCCATATACTAGGAAATGTCCCAGCCTGTATCGATATGCGAAAAATATTTATTGTAATAGGTGTCGCGAGCTCCGTGGCACATTTAGATATCAAAATAGGATGTATCCCGTCGGAGCCTGCACCCTTGTGGACATTTACGGATTTTAATTCTGTAAGGACGTTATTAAAATTAATATTTATGGGATTGATGTCGACAACTGAATTTTGTGGATAACCGCTTAGATGATCAGAACCGTGACTACAAGATGGTATAAAAACTGGATGAAAATAATTATTAAATGCGTCGCAGATCTCATCACCCCTAGAGAGAGTTCTGTTTTTATATGTCATCAATCCAGGTAAAGAACTCGAAGTATTTTGAGCCTTAACAAAGGACCAAAAGAATTTTGGATGAGTTTTAATTTTTTCCTCAGAAAATTCAATGAAACTTTTGTAACATTCCTGCTCCAGTTTCTTAAATCTCTTCCTGAGCAAAGAGAAGGTGTGGTAATATCTTGAGTTCCCATAGCGTTTCCATTTGTTGTGAAATTTAAGTTTTTCCTTTTCTAATTTTAAGAACGTTTATTTTTATTTCTGAGCTTGTGTGTAGGCACATACATATTTATCGATTAAGTTATTTAAGGTAGTGTACAAATAATTCGACATCTGTCATTGTACCAAACACTACTTCCCATTCAATATTACTAAGTTCTCTTTTAATTGAATCAAAATCAATGGAAAATGTTACAAAAACGGGAGAATATTTTACTTTTTTTTAAAGCTTTCCATACGTGCGCTTCGTAAGTGGTGTGAGTTACGCAACAATCATGTATTACGAAATACACCCTCTTTAAAATTTCTAATAAAAAGGATTTAAATGAATAAAAATTCGAGTAGAAGAAATTCGTATCGCTTTAATGTCCTATAGGGCATTAAAGCGATACGATAGTAACCATTGCTTATAATTTTAATTATATTCCATGTCATCCTTTTCCAAATCCATTTTTAAATGATTTGAGTTGTTTACGAAGGATTAAATGTTTTGAATAATTTTAATCGGTACATTGTCGTTGATTTTGATTTTGTTATCTAGTCTTTAGTCTCTCTAGTCTTTATTTTTCAGATTTTTATCGAACATAGTGTCTTTCGTTTTCAATTTTGCGGTTTTTCCAATAAAATAATTTAAAACTACAGACGTTTCGATTATTTGGGTCTAATAAAGTAGTTGAACATTAATTTATTTGAATGAATATGTTTTGTTTTTATGTGTTTTATTTGTATTGAATTAGTCTTTTTTAGTATTTTTTGTTATAGCGGCAACAGAACTACATCATCTGTGAAAATCTCAACTGTCTAACTATCACGGTTCATGAGATTATAGCCTGGTAACAGCAAAAAATCACGTTTGTTGTATGGGAGACCCTTTAATATTGATTTTATTCTATTGTTCTTGAAGTATGAGTAATAGGTTTGTCGGTTTACCTTTTGGGTACGCAATCTTAGAAATTAATGATGCTTGCGAAATTCACTATTCCACGCGAACGAAGTCGCGAGCACAGATAGTTCAATATAATATTATTAGTAGATTCACATTATTAAGTTACTCTGACGTCACAGTTGACCGTAGAATACATAGACGTCAACTTTTTTGTTGGCGAAGTCTCACATTTATATTATCGAACTTTGTTATCATTTCACATTTATGTCTTTATAGCTTCAAGAAGGTCAATATCTGAAAGGCATAAATTGTGTCTAATAATAAAAGAATAATGTATATCTGTTAAGAGTCTGCTGCTTATTATTTTTCTTTATATTATACCTCTTTAGAGGTGCCCTCTAGGACATTTCCTTTCAAGAACAAAGAACAACACTAAGTATCGTTATTAATAAACAAGTTTAGCATTGGAGTATATTTACTCTGACACTGCACTTAGTATTAGTCAAAATTAATATCATTAAACAGAGACTTAGCAAAGGTTAACCTAGTACGAGGTTCTACGGGAGTAATATTTCATCCTTGAAGGTAAAAGGTTTGCTTATTCTGTGTATAATATGAATTTGGACTACTACTAAAATTGCAATTTTAGCGTAAATTTACTCTGACGCTAAACCTTGTTTATTAATAGCACTGTATGAGTTGAACTGAAAATTAAACAAAGAAAATTATAGGATATAAAAATAAAGGAGATGTCCAGTTCGAAGCCAGTCAGTTGTAAACATTAATTTTGGCTCCAGGATCCCCCATAAAAGATTCCAGATGATAGTGAACCTATCAACTAACTTATTAAATCCCCCCGTAACAAACAAAATATTGAAATTGGCTTAGTAAAACTACTTATGCATTTATAATTGATTGATTAATGTGTGTATGCAAATTTAAAGAACCAGTGTGTAAAACTGGTAGTTGATGTTTTTATTTAATTAAATACTAACAAATAATAATCTCATGAAAATGAATTAAAAAGTGATTATGGCCTTTTTTTTTGCCTTAATCGTCTTTTCATTGAGACACCTCACCACCTCACAATAAAACAAATCTATATATATATATATATATATTATATATATATATATATATAACAAAGTTGAAGAGTTTGTTTGTTTGGTTCAATCTACTAATCTCAGGAACTAGGTCGCATTAAATTTTTTTTGTGTATTAATTTTCATTTACCGAGGCAGGCTATAGGCTATATAACATTTCGCTATAACTAATGGAGTGAAGCAGCAATGGAAATGTTGTAAATACGGGAAAATATTTTACCTTTTGAGAGCTTCCTTTGCGTGCGTGGTAAAAGTTACATAAAAATCATGTAAATAGAAATTGTTCCCTTTTAAATATTCTAAAAAAGTTCATGACAGCTTATGTAACTCTTATATTTTATCCCTAATAATTGCATATAAAGGGATAAAAAGCGAGAGTGGAAGTTTGTATAGGGCATTAAAACGTTACGTAATTATTGATTTTATGATATCGTAACAATTCAATTTGTAATTGTAACAATATCCCATATCATCCTTCCCCAAATCTATTACTAAATTATTCAAGCTGTTTACGCAGTATAAAATAATTTTTTGAATAATTCGAATCGGCACTATCGTTGTCGCTTATATTAAATGCATATGTTATTTTGGTTAAGTACAAGAAAATGTAACATTTAGCTGAAGATCACTAGATCACGCTACTGTATTTTTAAAACGTTTTTTTTTAATGTTTGTTGTGTTTAATATTCTTTTGATTTTTATCTAAAAAAGGTGTTTTCAATTTTATGGTTTATTTTAATAATATAATTTTATGAAGAATTCTTCTTTGGGCGAAAATATATACTATATAACACTGAACCGAGGGCTGTTAAAATTGCCATTAATTATGAATTACAACGGATACACATAAACTGTATAACTAAAAATAAAAAAAATACTTGAAATGAGCTAATAATGGTACGAAACAATTTTATATAAAATCGTAACTAAAATTCAAAGTATCAGAGTTAAATACAAAATTGGGCGAAAAAAAACCGAGTGGAGAAAACAAGATTGTTCGATCCATACAAACCGAAGATATGGCAAAATAATTTGGCGTCATGCACTAAAGTCTCTAAAAATGATGAATTAAGAAAACAAGAATAAGTTGACAGTCGAGTTTTTTAGAGGACCAGTCATACTTAGAATCTTGCACAAGCAAAATATCAGGCTCTTTTAAGCCCTTAAAAAGCCCTTATTAGAAAGTCTGGATATAGCGCAGTAGTCAAAGATGAATGAAGGCGTAATTATCAAATGGTATCAATAAAAGGACTATTATTTCAAAGAAAACATTTTTTATTTGTATTTTTTGCAAGGCGTGTCGATTTAACTGCGCACTTAAATGGAAAGAAGAGCATCTGGACTATTCTATAAAGGCATGCGTGTTATCGATAGTAACACTGGTTGATTTTCCTTATTCGGTTCCATCTATGGGACAGGCCTATGCCCCAGTAGTGCGAACGATGATAAGCTAATGATGATGATATAAAAGTGGATGCTCACTGGCAGATTTTTAATTAGCTGAAGACTCCAGTATAGCACTCCAGTGTGCATATAGAACCCTCAAATAAATTACACAACACAAGCACATACATTGTTTAGATTCAAAGATAAATGGGTAAATTAAGGAATACCTGGAATAAGAAAATTACAACACCCTGACGCGGACAATATGGAAAGTTAATTTATTATATTGAGCCCACTATGAAGAGTGAATCTAAAATAGATCAATTTTATTACCTGTTAAATTAGTTTTATTCGATTGTACCTCTATAATGCTGCCACAACACTGTGCTGTGTGTGTGGATGTGTCTGAAGTGAAGACGTGAAAGGGCTGATAATGATAAATAACTCTTTATATCTTATACCATGAGTGTGTCAGTATTTCAATTACCAGTCTACGTGATATTGTAAAGAAGAATCTGTTTATTCAGTCCATACTGATCCTGTTGTTTACAAATTTTCCTTACGTAATTGTACTCATAACATGTTTAGCTTGACTTTTGATGGAAGCCTTATTTGAAGCATCTGAAAGTTATACGCTTATAATATCATAATAAAGCCATCGAGCATGTTACTGATGTTTACGTTACCCGTGTGTTACGTAAGCTTTAGTATGTGAAAGAAGTTTCTTGATCGGATTAGAGTTTCAGAAGATTATCCACAAATAAACAAACTCAAAAAATTTACTTCTTTTTAATGATAAGCATTCAAAATGCATTGATATTTGTCTTATGAAAAATGTTTTAAAAATTCACCAGTCTCAGGTGCCCGATATAGGACTGGACACTAATAAAAAATAAGCTCTCTAGATCGTGAGTCTTGTTAAGTTTTGCGATAAGTTATGGATTCTTATTTCACTTCGAGCATTTGGGAAAAAAAATATTTTAAGTCCTTTTCTACAAAATAAAATGATGAGAGTAAGCTCTAGGTACATGAACACGTAAAATATAAGTACATTTAATTAGTCTTCCTCGTCATTCCTTTGTCTGCAGCCGGTACATACATTTTTTTAATTGTAAACACAATGATGCTAAAAATAAAATATTAATTTATCAATCAATAAAAGGCACAAATTGTATTAACTCCAGGTCTATAACTCCTTTAACGCTGAATAAACAGTTGATTTCTACAATGTCACAAATCCTTAGTAAATATGTATGTTTATTTAAGTTCCGAGTGAGTGGATAGGATTGAGTTCCCACCATCTTTAAAGATATAAATCCAGTTATACGCCTATCGCGTGTTTACTAGACGGTCTCAACAGTTGAAGGTTTCAGGTGTTTACTAAGAATATACACCTGTTGTGTTTGAATAATACAAGTTACACAAAATTTCTCTTTGCTCACTTCTTTTATCTTTCATATTTCCGAAATTATTTTCATTCACTTAATTCAAAGGCACCCTCGTACAGATATGAGTATGTGAATTAGTATTAAAAGTAATAGAAACTGAAATGTCCCAACTGTGATACGTGAACCTTGTAATCTTCCCACTGCTGGGAACCTTTCATAGGGTAGGAACTAAATCAAATCGAATCAAAAAGCTACCAATGAATTTCGAGACTTATTTAGACTTATTAGTCTACCAATGAATTTCTAATTCATTATACGACCTAAAATTCATACAATTTTAACTCTGCATTATCTTTCCAAAATTAAATTGAAATCATGTCTTAAGCTTTTTGATTGTGATTAATTGATTAGATGCGAAAGCGAAGAGTTGTTTCTGACTGTAAAAACTTCATTCATTATACCCTACTCTTGATGACTTTATTCAAATAGTGAAAAATAATATTTATAGTAGGAATATATTTATTTACTTACTAGGTATATACATATACATACCTTACTGCGATTAGTTGTTTGTTTTTTATTTTTAAATTTAATTTATATTTATTTACTTAAAGTTATCCAGGATTTCAGAGAGAGAAGAATGTTCCTAAACTTCTGTAAAACTGAATTGTTTTACGAACTAAATGTCCAAGGAACTCTGGGACGTCTAGATTTGGATTGATTATCAAAAGAGGGTTTATAAAATGTATTGCTAGGCAACAGCATAGTGAGAAAGTAGTTTGGCGTGATAAAATGTAATGCGACATGAATTATTCACATAATAGACCTTATTACTTGATACCTTATGAGATATGATGTAAGCTTTTAACGTAAATAAGTGCCCAACTAAAAGCTGCCCGAGCTCTAGGTGGCAGGTGGGTTTGTGACTAGGGTTGGAATACTTTCCCTGGAGTGTCATGATGTAAGACAAAATATGGAAATGGCTTCTAAAATCATTGAAATTATATTTAGAACATAAAGCTATGACGGGTTAGGTGTTTAGACAAATGAATAAAAGGTTAACTAAGCTTAAGAACTTGATTCATTAAAGGGTAACAAAAAAAAATTCTGTAACAAACAAAAAAGGAATATTAAAATAGTTTGTATAATTACCTAAATAATAACTACATATCCCGTTTCTGGGTTTTCCGTAATAAGTAGATTTATATTATATTATATTATTAAATATGATAATATAATTTAATCTATCCAAACCAAGTGAAAATTTCAATTGTCTATCTATCATGGTTCCTGAGATACAGCCTGGTGACAGACGGTTAGACAGACGGAGGGACGGATAGCGGAGTCTGAGTAATAGGGTCCCGTTCGGTATGGAACCCTAAAACGAATCTCATTGCAAAACATCTTCGCTAAACCAAACTATTGTATTTCCATCAATAAAGTAAATAATATCGTGGATGCAGTATACTTCTGTTCATATTTTTGTATAGATCTTCACCTTAACAAAGCTCTTTGTTATAATAATGATTATTTCATAATTTTCAAGCCTGCTTCGTTATAAAAAAAGACATTTTTATTTAAGAGTTCCTATGTGACAACTACCATAGTGTGACCATAGCAAAATAATTTAAGCGATGTAGCTCCCAGTTTTTTTTATTAAAACAAAACAACTGATCTAATTTCGTCAAAGTTTTAATTATATTATTTTCGCTTTATAATCTTTCAAACAAAATAAGTGCAATATAGATACAAGAAAACAGACAAATTGAAAATCTATTCTTATTTTTTGAAGATGGTTAAAAAAAAAGACTAAATACTAATACCAACCAAACGAAGCTAGTTTTTCAAGTTCCGTTGCGAGTCGTCCGGCCAGTGTGTGGGTACTGACATATGGAATTTATTAGCTTTGTGTTATTCTTTATCATGTTTAAATATCTAAATAGTTTAATTTCACATGAGTGTGATATTTACAGATGGAATTCATGCCAGTGCACACGTGTTTCTGTCACTTTTATTATATTTTCAAGTATGTTTTATTTGATTCAATCTTGAATGTTGTGACTCCGCGAAGCTGAAATCGATTTATTTTCGCTATTTTTTTTTATCAGATTAGGTCAGTTTAGTTTTAACTGCATTAAATAATGTAATGGTCAGTCTTTTTTGTAACTGTTTCACTCATAAATCTATCATTACTGAATGTTGGCGACGCTATTTGTTATTATGAAATGAATGATAATTTAGAATATTAACATGATTTAATATTTTTAAATAATGTAATCGAAATGGTGTAATCGTTTCAGTTAAAAGGAAGTAACGTATTATCTAAGGCGACAGAATGACCCATTATAATACTTAAAAACGAAAATAGTGATAAGTGACACAGAAATTAAGAAATGCTGTTTTGGGTCAGTAGGGCCCGGACATCGTAAATGGTTAGGAAAGTTTTGATAATAAGTTCTAAAAATAAGTTTTAATCGATACAAAATTTATGTATGCTTACTGTTAAGTTTTTATGTAGTAGTCAAACTAAAAATATCAGTTGCTTTGAATATATTCCAGTATGTATTTCATTCAAATTTTTCAATGTGTTTTTGAATTGAAATTTACTGCTCCTGCATTTATGAAAGAGGCGAAAGCTAGCGGCTATAGAGTAGGTATGAGGTAGGTACTTGATAAATGAACTGACACCAAATTCACATAAAAATACACTAGTATATACAACGAATAGCGACCAAACATTAAAACATCACATGTGTGAATGTGGATCACTTCAAATAGAAGTGTACGTTCATACGCTGGACATCACATAGTCAGTCCCGAACATAAAAAGACGGAACATCATAGACGTTTTAGAGGTTGCCAGGCTTAAAGAATTACTATAATATTAGGTACAGCTAGGAGACATCAACCTCTGAAACCATGGCTTACTCCAGGTGTTATAAAATGTATACGTAAACGAAACAAATTACAAAATAAATTAAGTCAGACAGGTTCAGACTCTGACGAATCTTTAAAACATAATTATCTTTCTTACAGAAATGTTTGCAACTCACTGTTGAAATCATTAAAACGTAATTATTATCGTAAACAATTGGCAGAAGCCTCTGGTAATCATAAAAAAACATGGCAAATAATAAAAGAAATAAGCAATTTAAAACCAAATAAATCCTCATCTTCAGAATTATTCGACTTAACCGAAAATCCCATATCAGCTCTAAACAAGGTCAATGAGTACTTCACATCTATTGGATGAGAACTGGCTAATGTCGTTCTAACTGGAATAAATGAAAGTGAATCAACACTGGCAACCAAAGCTAAAACTCGTAACGCCCCACTTCATTCGATGTCATTAAGCTTGGTAGATCCGGATGAAGTGAAGTGCGTTATAGGTAATTTAAAAAGCAGCAATGCATCAGGCTGGGATGGAATACCAACTAATGTACTTAAACATTTTAAGCATCTATTGTCAGAGCCCATATCCCACCTCTGTAACACTAGTTTCGACACTGGTGAGTTCCCAGCTGCTTTCAAAAGGTCCATAGTTGTTCCTATTCACAAATCGGGGGATAAATCAGTCATATCCAATTACAGACCCATTTCACTTTTACCTGTTCTGTCCAAAGTTATGGAAAAACTAGTAAATAAAAGATTAATCAACTATCTTGAGACAAATTGTTATATCTCAAATAATCAATTCGGTTTTAGATCTAAAATATCAGCAGAAGATTCCATTATAAAACTTATTAATAATATAACTCAATACACAGATAAAGGAGAAAAGTGTTTATGTGTCTTTATTGACTTGCAAAAAGCATTTGACACCGTGTCAATTCCTATCCTTCTTACTCGATTGCAGAACATCGGGATCCGAGGTATCGTTCTGTCATGGTTCGAAAGCTATTTAACTGGTAGGTCGCAGTCGGTGAGGATTGAGGATTGTAAAAGTGTAGACTTAGCTTGCACTTATGGCGTCCCACAGGGCAGCACACTGGGACCGACTCTGTTCTTGGCATATATAAACGAACTTTGCGAACTTCAACTTAAAGGTTCCGATATAACTATGTATGCCGATGACACGGCAATGGTTTTCCATGATAGCACGTGGGACAAAACTAGGCGTCTGGCTGAGTTGGGATTGCGCAAGGTTGCTGATTGGCTTGACGGCAGTCTACTTTCACTGAACGCTTCTAAAACTACATATCTTTGCTTTAGTAAGACTAGTGTGTCGAGTCCCTCAAGCGATTTTTTGCTGCAAATACACGCTCACAGCTGTATTGCCAGTTCTCAATCAACGCACACCACATGCAACTGTCTGGAACTCAATAGATCCAATACTATTAAATATCTGGGTATCACCGTTGACGATAGATTGCAATGGTTCCATCATATTAGGATTTTATCAAAGAGAGTGAGGAAACTTATATATGTTTTTAAATCATTGCGTAATGTTGCTGATCCTAAACTCCTACTACAAACTTTTAATGCACTTTGTCAACCGATCATCGCTTATGGAATCTGCTCTTGGGGTGGTGCAGGCAAAACTTTCCTAATTGATGTAGAACGAGCTCAGCGGGTGGTGCTAAAGGTGTTGCTTCATCTGCCATATAAACATCCAACTACACGCGTCTACGAAATCGCTCAGGTATTAAGTGTCAGAAAATTATTTATATACCGATGTGTAAGGCGATTTCATCGATACTCTGCAAATCTATTAATTCCGAAAACAAGAATACAAAGGTGCGACAAAGGAGACAGATACCAAATTCCAAAAATAAAAAGTGCTTTTGCCAAAAGACAATACTACCATATGGCGCCTTACTTATATAATTCATTCAATAAATTTTGTACTAGCAAAAATTTTAATCACCATTTAATAAAAAAACCTATAATAGATTGGCTACAAAAATATGATTACGAAGGTACTGAAAAACTCCTAATGTGTTAACACACACACACACTCACATACACATACTCACACACACACACACACACACACACACACACACACACACAATAGTGACACGCTAATTTCATTAGTAGATTTAACTTTATTTTTTTATTTTTTTTTAAATTGTTATTGATCAACTCAACAATACCAATAAAGTGTATAATTTAAGGAAGGAACTGGCTTCTGAGACACAAGTTACTTAAATTCAGAGGCCAGTGTTTCATTAATATGTTCTGGTAATGTCGCAATAAATTCATTTTCATTTTCGTTGTTTTAAGTTTTTTAATTTTTTTTATTTACGTTACATAATTAAACATAGTTACATTTTTTAAGTTTTTTACAGCATTTATAAACCACGAAGGTTTGTGCCAATGTTGTTTATATATCTGTACTAATTAATTAGGTTTACAACAATTTACACTTAACACAGACACGGTGTGCCTCCATTTCTCAATTCTATTTCATGCTAGGTTGTTTAAAAAGTATGTTTTAAGTTTTATTTTAATATTTGCTAATGTAATATTTTTTCTTAATTCTGTGGGTAATTCGTTAATAAACCGAGGTACCAGGTACACTGCAGTGCGTTCGCCGTATGTATATTGCTATGAAATATTCTATATCTATATGACATTGTATGTTGTTGCAGTAAAACAACTTTTGAATGTGTTTAAGTACGTGTCATTGATCTACCTATGTATTTTATTACATTACATTTCTAGATGTTTCAGATCCGTTCGCAGATTCTATGCTCATTAGACGGATTTGCTATTCTGTAAAAAAATCACGGTTAAATGAGACGTCGAGCTTAGAGGTTCAATGAAAAAGGTTTTATTTAATTGAGCCCCTAGATGCAGTAGCGCAGTGCTTGCACGACTAAACCGTTTTCTATATATTTATGATAAACTAACTGTACCCGCGACTTCGTCCGCGAAGGAAGTAGCCTAAGCTACTCCTTATTACATAAGCTATCTGCCAGTGAAAGCATCAAAATTGGTTCAGTCGTTTCAGAGATTAGCCGGAACAAACAGACAGAAAGACAGACAAAAAAAAAAATTGGCATAAGTACAGTCTATACAAACCATATGCATTTAGTAAAAAGCGGTTATCTTAACATTACAAACAGACACTCTAATTTTATTTATTTGTAAAAAGTCGTTACTGTACATTGATTATATTCACAAAGAAAATATTGAGGGGGATTAAAACACTATCTATAAAAATTGTCTGTTTATATGTTTGTACAGGCTAATCGCCGGAACTTCTGAACGGATTTGAAAGGAACTTCTTTTGTTATATAGCCATTAAGTCTGGGCAACTTATAGGCTTTGATTCTATACATATAGGGTATATACTTTTTTGTAAACTGGAACACTTAATGCACATCTACAACAGAACAGCCAAACAATAAGAGTTAAAAAAAAAACTGCTCCAGCGAAAAATATTGTGCCTGATGAGAATTTTCTGCTAATACAACAAAATTTAAAGGTTCAATCCCAGCGTGATCACTTAGTTTAATTATTTATACTTACTTATTCAAATCTTCCAGAATTTGTTCTTTGAAAATACTTCTTTCGATGGTGGACGAACATGTTTGGTGTGGAATAAACCGATATGTAATTTATAGTAATTATAGATGGTTGTAGTCTATCGGCAGTTAATCACTTTTAAAAAATCGGTAATGAATTTTTAATATACACAAAGGTGTATTCTTTATGAAAAATGTTTAAAAAATCAACTTTTTCAATAAGAACATTTTTCAGGATATCATTTTGAATGCAAAATTTTTTGCATATAATAAACACACAAAAACGGATAATAAATTTAAAGAACTATTATTTTTTGAAGTATGATGAAATCTTTAGAATTATATATGTTAAAAAAAGTCAAATTTTAACCTAATTTTACTACGGAACCAAATTTTAATTTATATTATTAACAATTCTGTGTTGTGATTTTGTATGTCTTTTTTCACTGATAGATTTGATGTGAATACTTATCAATTCTATATGTAGATTAGCACCCTTTATAGAAATTCGAATTACCTAACCGACTAAAAAATTTAATATTCATATTCGATATGAAAACCGTAGCGCGCCGCCTGTTTTACGCCGCCACACTTAAAAAGAAAATCATTTGGCATTTGTTAACGATAGCTCTAGATAAAGGATTTATTATGAAAAACTGGGATTTAGGGAACCAAAATAAGGAAACTAGGATAGGGCTGAGTGACAACTATAATTTTTTGACATGGAAAACAAAAATACGTTCAAAATCAATAAAAAAGTAAAAAAGGCTTCAAAAATGGATGGTTGACTGATTAACATCCTCCCATTTTTATTTAAGTGGTATAAGCTTCTTCAGTGGCCTCTTAAGCTGGCCAGCAGCAGTGTCTACGTCGGCCACTCTGGCGATACCATCTTTGCCCAGATAAATTCTCGCAATCCGACCTTTAGGCCACATACCACGAGGGTGGTTTCCGTCTGCAACCAGAACCATATCCCCCACTGAAATATTAGGTTGTTGACCAGAGCTTCTGGATAGATTGAGGAGCGACAGATATTCTCTGATCCATCGTCGCCAAAAAAGGTCAGCCTGCTTTCTTCCAGCACAGCCGGCCGCAGAGGTCGCGGTCGCATAAATCTGCTGGAACTTTTCTTTCTGATGAAGTGCCAATGAGAAAGTAAAATGGAGTTAAAGCCTCGGGATGATAGGTATCAGGATAATGTGTAAGCGGTCTGCTGTTAATTATGGCTTCCGCCTCCAGCAGTAGCGTCGTCAACGTCTCGTCACTGGGAGCCTTTTCCTTTAAAGTGACCTTTAGGGCTGTCTTAATGCTTCAGACCATACGCTCCCAGGCTCCGCCCATGAATGGTGCTGCTGGTGGGATAAATTTCCATTGGATGACCTCGTTAGCAGCGAAGGTCGACATTTGCTCACCGTACAGCTTTCTCAATTCTCTATCCAAACCGACAAAAGCCGTCCCGTTGTCAGAATAAATTTCCTTAGGACATCCTCGGCGGGCGATAAATCTTCGCAAACTCATCATCGCTGCGTCAGTAGAGAGGCTGTATACTACCTCTAGGCAGGTATAGAGGGCCACGTAGCGCTTTTCACGTCAGCGGCCGATGGTAACGTTGACGGGACCAAAGTAATCAAGTCCCGTAAAGGTGAACGATATCTCATTGTGTGCTAATCTCGCTGGTGGAAGTTGACCCATGGGAGTATTGTATGGCATAGCCTTGCGATGTCACGGTCTCGGTATTGGCATGTGCAGCTCTTTGGTGAAATCACAATACTAGCAGGCGTACAGCAGGATGATTTTCAGCCAGTTTTAAATCAGAAGCTGTTATATCCGAAGGGGTAAGAGTTAATCTGTCTACTCTACAAATACTTCGAACCTTGAGTGCAAACAAATGAGCTAGTGCGGTTGCGCGAATGAGACATAACCAATTACTAATTCGACGAGGATTTACGGATATGGGACCCAAAGGAGCAATTGGGCTGTCGACTATAGTATGACACACGTCTCGATACTTTGGCTTCAACTCTGCCTGATTAGGCACGACATCAAACGTTGGCTCTGTTGGCCATTCATCTGCATCAAACAACAAAAAATTAGGACCGGCAAACCAACGAGATAGAGAATTCAACGATTCATAACCAAGTCGAGTGGCATCGTCTACAACGTTCATGTCGGTTGGTACCCGACGCCATTCGGAAATTTCGCCCAAGCGGTTGGCTACGAAGAGTTTAAAATTACGTGCGTCATTACAGAGCCACCTTATGGCATTCATAGAGTCGCACCAAAATGTCCGCATACACGGCTTAAGTCTGTGAGCGTTGCAAATAGTGTCAGCTAGTCGAGCAGCTATTAAAGCACCTTGTAATTCTAACCGCGGGATGGAAGCTGGTTTAAGCGGTGCTACTTTAACTTTGCTACCAATTAAAACTATATTTATGGTACCGTCCGGAAATTTCAGTGCCAATAAGCTACGGTTGCATAGGCAACTTCACTTGCGTCACAAAAAATGTGAAGTTGCCGCTCTGAAACCTCGAATTCACTCAGATTATATCGACGTGGAATACATAAACATGTAATGGAATTAACACATACTTTGTGCTATTCTTTCCATGCCGCGATATCATTATGAGCGAGTTTCTGATTCCAGTCAATAACCTTTCGCCAAACGTTTTGAAATAAATTTCTTGCCCTGATAACAAGAGGAGAAAGAAATCCTAATGGATCGTAGATTGTCATCATAAGAGATAGGGCTTCACGTTTAGTGAAATGTTCAGTAATTACCTTTTCCACAAAGCTTTTAAAATTAAAACTAAAATAATCCTCTAGCGGCTGCCAAACTAAATATAAAGTTCTAACAGACTTAGCTACCTTACCTAAATCAACATCTACACTAACTAATAACGGGTCTAACAATAATGATTCAGGTAAAAGTGAGAGAGCTCTTGGGTCGTTAGATACCCAAGACCTCATCTCAGATCCGGCATTTTTATGCACAGCTACGATGTCGGCGGCAAGTTGTGCTGCAGCAGCAGCTGAGGATGTGGATATAATGCAATCGTCCATATAATGATTGTTCAAGATTGCATCCACGGCCTCTGGGAACTGTTGCTGAAACTCAAGAGCATTTTTATTTTTGACAAATTGTTCCGAAAAAGGACTAGATGCCGCACCAAATATCATCGAGGACATTCTATGGATGGAAACAGGTTCAGTTGGCGAATTTCGACAAATGAAACGTTGGAAATGAAAATATCTGTCTGCCGCCTTAATTTTTACTTGAGGGAACATCTCCCTAATGTCGGCAGATACACTAACCTTTCCTTCATGAAACCGAAATAAAATGTTCAAGATGGAATTTAGTAAATCAGGTCCTATCAATAACATTGAATTTATACTAACACCGTTAGACTTCGCAGCGGCATCATGCCATTGAGGACATTGCGAGATTGAAACTATAAGAGATTACAATAGTATGTTAAAAGCAATTCAGCATTTTACTTCATTGTATTACATTTTCATGTCATCATTTTTAGTATTCATTCGATCGTCACGGTGTGTACTCATATCAAATCATTTTATCATTTAGCATAAAAAGTCAAAAATCAATAAATAATTTCTATCAATTGAACTCTCCGTATCATTTCTTATCAAAACTAAAGATTGTGCGGCAGCAGCTCGTACAACTTTATGGTCCTTCGAGCTACTTAACCCAACGTGCGGTGAGGTTAAAAAGCGGGGCCACGCGGCGCGACAACGTGACTTATTTTGTGGTGCACGCGTATCCTGTGACTTTCCGTTCGTCTATCAAACTATCAGTGTATCAATTTTATCAAGACTATACCAAAATATCAGTGAGAGCATTAGTGGTTATCAATATCAAGCAATCATCATCAATCAGAACTTTGTTCATCATCAATTATCAAGCGTATTCATCATCAGTGCTCTGCGTGTTCAACCGGTCTTACGTGTGGTAGCGAATCGGTCAAACCGGCCTCCCACCAGCGGGTCTCACCGGTGAGATTGAGAAGGCGCACATATCGCATCGCGGACTTTGGAGCACGCGGCACGCGCACGTGGCATCAGCAAGCAATTATCAAACTCGATTAATTTTCAATCTTCAATCATGGAAGACCTACTAGCAGTTCAGCATCAGCTTATGGAAGCTATGCAACAACTCATCACTAATTTCAAGAAGGATGGTTCAGAAAGGAAAACCCCTTCTTATATCAAGAGACGCTTGGACACGTTAGAACAGTATTGGAGGGAATTCCAAGAAAACCATATCAAGTTGTGTGAAAGCGAAAACCGCGACTATACGTATTTCTCCGAAAAGCAATATGATCAAGTGTCGGAGTTTTATACCGAAAGTCGACGAATCATTCAAATGTATCAACAAAAAGATCAAGATCCAAAAGCAGTGCTGCGACCTGCAACTCCTTTAAGTGGCATGGACTGGCAGCACACTGGAAAACGTCAATCACCTGTACCTCCGTCAGGAACCCCTCAGGAACAGCAGCCACGTCCTGAAAATCAAAGCAAAATGTCATTATCATCTATCAAGATTGACAAAAGCAACCCCAGCAAACTTGACGAGATGTACCGTAAGCAAAAAAGCAATATCAAAGCACTAGAACGAGCAATAAATAATGTCAATATCGAATTACTTACCGAGAAGTGGGAGTTCGAGGACGCTTTGCGCACAGTTCAAAGCCGCTGGCAGGCCGTGGACTCTTTACATTGGGAGATTGACAGCGAACTCATCACCGAGGATTTACACTATGAAAACATATATTATACGTATGAGGATAAATATAATCAAATCAAAAAATCTATCAACAGCAAAATGTGGGCTGTTTCTCATCAAGAGCAGTGCACACCCAAAATGGAGATACCGACATTCAGTGGGAGCTATCAACAATGGACGTGTTTCAAAGACTTATTTACAGAGTCCATTCACAAAAGCAGAACAATATCAGATGCACAAAAAATGCAATATCTTAAAAGTAAGGTAAGAGGAGAAGCCGAAAAATTAATTCAACACCTACAGATAAGTTCAGAAAATTATAAAACGTGTTGGGATATTTTGAACCACCGTTACAACAATAAACGCATGATTTTTAGCTCACATATGAACGTCCTTCTCAGTTTACCAGCCAATCATCAGCAATCAGCATTTGCACTTAAAAAACTCCATGATACAGCTAAGGAATGTTTACACGCTATAAAAAACCTGGGTATCAATATATCAAACTGGGATCCACTCATAGTACATTTATTAATTCAAAAGGTGGATACCGAAACTCATAACGATTATTTCGACTATCTTGAAGATCCTAGAGAGCTGCCAGTCTTATCAGAATTTTTGACATTCCTGGAAACACGATTTACAGCTTTGGAATCATCACGACGCAAGCAAGAGTCGCCAAAAATCAATCATCAATCACAATTTTATGACTTCAAAAAATCCAGTAATTATAAAGCAAACCCAGGCGCATCAAGTAGTAAAGCATTTATTAATCATACTAGTGCGAAAACATTCCAAGCGACGACGACGTTACGTAACAAGACACCGCCACCGTGCCCTTTATGCAATGAACAACACGGTATTTATCATTGTAAAATATTTTTAGAACAAACGCCAGAAGCAAAAAGAAAAACAGTATCAAAACTTCACTTATGCGAAAATTGTCTTTTTGATCATAATGGCAAAGAATGTTTTTCGGAAAAAAGATGTATGCAATGTAAAAAGAATCATAATACTTTGCTACACGAAGCATACACATTATCAAATAACAGAATGTATCCACAAGCAAGCAATGGTAAGCTAAATCAACAAAAGCAAGTAACACACGTATCACAAGAAAGTGTGGCCGAAATACTTCTCGCCACGACACAAATAAAGGTGCAAGCAGCCGATGGAACTTTCATCACTATGCGAGCTTTGATCGACCAAGGGTCACAGACATCGCTTATCACAGAAAATGCTGCACAAAGACTTGGTTTACCAAGACAACGCTGCAAAGGAGTTATTTTTGGAATCGGTATCAAAGAAAATAACAGTAAAGGTGTCATCAATATATTAGTATCCGCGGTTCATACTGATTACAAATTCAGCACTGACGTCGTCATTATGAAAAGCCTTATAAATAATTTACCCAACCGCACGTTCAGCAAACCATCCTGGAGTCACCTAGAAAATATTCAATTAGCAGATCCAGACTTCAACATCAGTCGTCCCATAGATATACTGCTGGGAGCCGATATTTACTGTAACATTATTTTAGGAGGAATCATAAGAGGAGGTGAAAACGAACCGATAGCACAGCAATCCCGCCTCGGTTGGATCATATGTGGTAATTTGAAGTCATCATATCAATGTAATGTTGTTTTACACAACCTAGAGGACATATCAAGATTTTGGGAGATAGAAGACATAGCAGACAGCTCTATCGATATGTCATCAGAAGATTATTACTGTTTAAAGCAATACGACGCCGAAACCGAACGAAGATTCGATGGACGTTATGTCGTACGACTACCATTAAAACCTGACATTGAAGACAAGTTAGGCGAATCAAAACAAAAGGTCGTCGCACAGCTCTATCAACTAGAAAGGAAATTTAGCAAAAACGAAAATTTATCAGAAGAATACAAAGCATTTATCAAGGAATACATTGATTTGGGTCACATGCAGCAATGTACTCGCAACAGCAATACGACACCCAGTTACTATCTACCGCATCATTGTGTGCTACGAGAAGGCGCTACGACTACAAAGCTACGCGTCGTATTTAACGCGTCATCAAGGACGTCGTCTGGATACAGTCTCAATGACTTGATGTACAGTGGCCCTAACCTCCAAAATGACATTTTGACACTCGTAATCAGATGGCGCCAATATGAAATTGCCTTTTCAGCAGATATCGAGAAGTTTTTTAGAGCTATTATATGTAACGAAAAGGATCAAATTTATCAAAAAATCGTGTGGCGCGACAGCACTACCGAGCCACTACGCGATTATCAATTAACAACAGTAACTTACGGAACGAAAGCTGCACCGTTCCTAGCAATGAACACATTGAAGCAATTAGCACGTGATGAAGGTCATAATTATCAAGAAGCAGCGAAAACTTTAGATCAAAATATATATATGGACGACATTTTGGGTGGCCATCATAGCATCTCTTCAGCAAAGAAACTTCAACAAGAGCTCATCAATTTACTTAAAGCAGGAGGGTTTAATCTACGAAAGTGGAATTCAAATCATAAAGAACTATTAGAAGCAAATTTATGTAGTAATGCTCAGAATGGGTTTGAATTTAAGCAAAAGGACTCATCAAAGGCATTGGGACTACATTGGAATTCAGAGAAAGATTTCTTTTCATTTCAATTAAAAATCGACACATCAATGACGAAACCAGCCACAAAACGTTCACTCTTATCAGACATATCAAGCATTTTTGATCCGTTAGGCTGGCTTTGTCCGATCACAACAAAACTTAAGTTGCTATTTCAGACTGTATGGCAACAAGAACTAAAATGGGACGATACGCTTCCTCAAAAAATTTATCAAGAGTGGTATACCATCAAACTTGACCTCGAAGAAATCAACAAGATACGAGTACCGCGATGGCTACATATTAGAGGCCAAGATAACATTGAGCTTCATGGGTTTTGTGATTCTTCGGAGCGCGCATACGCCTGTGTCATCTATTGTAAGGTGAAAAATCAAAATCAGGACCTACCGGCATCAGTAGTTATAGTTGCAGCCAAATCAAGATTAGTCCCAGTATCGAAGTGTGTATCTCTTCCTAGACTCGAACTTTGTGCTGCGCTCTTATTATCAAAATTAATGCAAACAGTTCTACATAGCTTATCAGATCAAAATATAAAAATCTTCGGTTGGTCAGATTCTACTGCCGTGCTCGGTTGGATACATGGCGACGTTCAACGTTGGAAGCCTTTTGTGACTAATCGAGTCGAAAAAATCAAGAAAATCATACCGGCTAGTTCTTGGCGTCACGTCAAGTCTGCGCAAAACCCAGCAGACTGTGCTAGTCGTGGAATCCCTACAAGCAATTTATTGAATCATACACTTTGGTGGCAAGGTCCAGCATGGCTACCAATATACAAAGGGGACGATGTCCTATTAAGTTATACTACGGATGAAGAGCTACGAAAATCACCACAAATAAACGTTACCGTTCGACGTCACGATTATGACGTCATCGGCGAGTTGATAAGCAAACACAGCTGTCTGACTCGAGTTACGCGTATACTTACGTGGATATTGCGCGCAGGGTCACGTAGCAACAGCAAACCGCATTACTTAACTGCACCTGAAATCAAAAAAGCAAAAAACATTATCATAAAATATATACAGCAAAATGAATATCAAAAAGAAATACTTACCATCAAGAAAAAGGGAAGTGTTCAGCATGATAGCAAACTTTTATCACTCAATCCATTCCTCGATGAAGACGATCTCTTGAGAGTGGGAGGCAGAATAAAGCACGCCAACATTGACAAAAATATGCAACATCCTCTTATATTGCCCCACAGTGGACATTTTATAAACATCATCATAGATCACGCACACAAGATGACTTATCATGGCGGTGCCCGACTGACTTTATCAAAATTGAGACAGCAATACTGGATAATAGGCGGTAACCGTGCTGTCAAGAAACGTATCCGTGAATGTGTTATCTGTAGAAAACACAACCCTATTAAGCAATCACAAATAATGGGTGATTTACCTTCGGCGCGATGTAACCCAACCCGACCGTTTTATCACACCGGTGTTGATTACACTGGCTTCATTGAAGTAAAATCAAACAAAGGTCGTGGTATCAAAACCACCAAGGGCTATGTCGCTGTCTTCGTGTGCATGGTCACTAAGGCTGTGCACCTTGAGCTGGTGTCAGACCTTACTTCATCAGCTTTTATAGCAGCTCTACGCCGACTAGCAGCCCGGAGAGGAGCCCCACGTCACATGTACAGTGACAACGGGACCAACTTCGTCGGTGCCAGCAAACAAATAAAAAAGGAATTTAACAACCTGCAAAGCACTTTGGATGAAGAATTCTTTTCAGCAATATCAGATATGGAAATAGAATGGCACTTCAACGCCCCTTCGTGGCCTAGTGCAGGAGGTTTATGGGAGGCGGCGGTGAAAAGCCTGAAGTTTCATATGCGTAGAGTGATAGGTGAGCAGAAGCTCACTTATGAAGAATTATCAACAATACTATCACAATTAGAAGCAGTACTCAATTCAAGACCTCTCTGCGCTCTAAGTGAAGACCCAAACGATATCAACTTTCTCACACCATCACACTTTTTAGCAAGCGGTCCTGTTTTAACAATCATAGAAACTGAAAGAGACGAGCGCACGAGATGGCAACTCGTTCAAAAAATAATTTCAGACGTATGGAAAAGATGGCAGTCTGAATATTTGTGTGAATTATCAAAAAGAAGCAAATGGCAGCGGAAGCAAGAAAATCCGTCACTAAATGATATTATAATTATACATGACGCCAACTTACCCCCAGGCAAATGGGCACTAGGACGAATTGTTGAGCTTCACCCGGGCAAGGACAATTTCGTTCGAGTGGTATCAATCAAAACAAAAAACGGAGTCATCAAACGACCCATTACAAAAATCTCCCCATTAGTGCCAAGTTCAAATTTAAATCTCAACAAAAATAATGACAATTCAAAAGCCGCTGACCGAATCAAAACAAGAAGAAAAGGATGCAAAAAAGCATGCAATTTTATCACCTTAGCTATGATGCTATTATTGTTTATCATGTCGCCCGCCCGGTGTACCTACAACCTTCTCGAGCTAAACAGTAATCAAAGTATTTATTTAGACAAATTATCAAACATGCACCTTATCAGAGATGAATGGAAATTGATCGTGTACTACGACATGGATCCATATTGGCAAGGATTATCCTTGATAAATAAATACTACAATAACCTTCAAAACATATGTTCGACTGCAACAAAACAATCTAAATGCGAAGTCATATTACATCAGATACGTCACGAACTAACTGAGCTCGAGTATTATAACAATATTTTACTTGGTCAGCATTTCACACGCACACGCAAGCGACGAGGCCTTATCAACGGAGTCGGTTATGTGGCGCGCGAATTATTCGGGACACTCGATGAAGCATTTGCACAAAAATATGAAAAAGATATCACTTTGATCAGACAAAATCAAAAGCATTTGGCCCTTCTATGGAAGAATCAAACGTCCGTAGTCGAGGCGGAGAACAATTTGTTGAGAAGAGTAGAAGAATCAATGAACAAACAATTACAATTATTTAATCAACATATCATTGAATTGGAAAGGGTGAGCAACGATTTGGTTAAAGAAGTTACAGAGATAGAAATAATTAATGAATTTATGTTAACAACCTTAATAACAAATAGCATCCTTTCAAGTCTGAAAAATATACAAGAAACTTTATTAGACACAATAAGTAATATTCATTACGAAAAATTCAATATTCACATATTGACACCGGATCAGTTACGTGAAGAATTAAATATCATTTCTGGGCAGCTATCGAAAGAATTAGCCCTTCCGATAGATAACATTCAAACAAATTTGCCGAGTATATACAATTTACTCAAGGTCAAGGCAAGAATGACAAAGAGATATTTTATTTTTGAGATCCAAATCCCATTGGTCAGTAGGGATAATTACGAACTTTATAAACTTATCACCGTGCCACAACAAATTAGAGAGAAAATGGTCAGCATTAAATCGAAAGCAGAGTTTGTAGCAATCAGCATTTTGAAAGACTCATATATTCCTCTATCAGAAAGAGAAATACAAAGTTGCATACCTTTCGATTCAGAAACTCACCTTTGTCCTCTTCAAAAACCGATTTTTCACATGAAATCCGATGATAATTTGTGCATCAGAAGTCAAAACACAAATCAATGTGAACTTGTCACTCAGCGCTGTAAAAGTAATTGGATTGAACTTAGAAAGATAAATACTTATTTTTATTTTTGTTGCGAACAATGTACGATAAAAATAATATGTGAGCATCAAATTACCGCGAAGCAACTCAGCAAGGCCGGCATTATTACTCTCGGTGGCGGCTGTATTATCAAGGACGAAAATATAACTATAATGGCACATAAGCAACAGCTGACAAATATCACCATCAAACCTGACCTTGAACAAATTAACATTGCTCCTATCAATGACGTTATCAATCTTACAATGCCTATCAAACTACTCGAGAAGAATAACCAGATTGAGCACGAAGAATATCGGCAACGTATTCTTCACATAGGTCAAGCAATCGAGCAAATGAAAAACACAGACCCCAATATATTATCAGAAACATTATCACAGCATGATATACATCAGTATGCAGTCATGTATACTATATTAGGAGTCGTCATATTGGCCGCTCTTCTGTACTGGGGACGGCGTCTGCGACGAAGGTGTTCAAGAAGGTTGCCTCCAACCCCTTTGAGCGAACAAACATTAGGACTAAGCGCCCGTTTTTCAAAGAATGATCCCAGGACAGAACCATCTCGAGCTTACGAACAAACACAATCGCAGGGGTCCATTCGAGGGAAAGTAATTGATACGGCAGCGTGTATGTCACGTGAACGCGCTCTTGATAAATCAACATCCCCACAAATATGCAAGCGATTTAGTGAATGTGAATAGTGTTGTGAATGTGAATATTTTCATAATACAATTATATAAGCATAGAGACTTTAAGTATGATTTTTAAGTCATTTATTATGTTTTTATCATTTTTATACACTTGTTTTATTGATTAGTTTATCATGGCTTTTCTCTCGCGCCCGCAGCATGTACGGTTCACAACCGTACAATAGTATGTTAAAAGCAATTCAGCATTTTACTTCATTGTATTACATTTTCATGTCATCATTTTTAGTATTCATTCGATCGTCACGGTGTGTACTCATATCAAATCATTTTATCATTTAGCATAAAAAGTCAAAAATCAATAAATAATTTCTATCAATTGAACTCTCCGTATCATTTCTTATCAAAACTAAAGATTGTGCGGCAGCAGCTCGTACAATGTCAAAATTGTCATCCTTCCAAGGAAGACCTACTTCCAGGTAATCTGTGAGTAGTCTCTTCTAAAATTTTGACAGCCTTTGCATCATTTTTACTGAGGCAATCCCTCTTGATAATGCACAAAGAATCGAGCTTATAGTAATTCTGAATAATTGAGTCCAAGTTACAATAATCAAAATGATTAGGATCATCGTCGATTTTGTGAGACATGTTGGTATGATTGACGAACTCAAAAGGCTTAGTCTTGCTAGAGTCAAACCCAACCAAGATTTGTGTTAGTGGCAACTAGTTGTGACTTGCGACCTTTGCGCGTCGCTTGTGGTATAGTTAAATGCCAGTTGTCAATACCAATAATAAGCTTTGTTTCGGCCTGCTGATAAGAAAGCTCGTCGATCAAATCAGATAAATATGTAAATTTACTGATGTCATCGCCACAGATTGTTTGACTTGAAACCTAAATTCTCAATTGCCGTAGCATTCCGAATTGTAAATGTTTTTGTACTATGACGATCCTTAATATCGAAATCAACGTATTGAATGTTCGCCATTTTGCTTAAACCACCGACGCAATCCAGGCGAACTTGCGTCTCAGGTCCCGTAATACCTCATCATCAGCCCTTTTATGTCCCCACTGCAGGGGCTCAGGCCTTTCTTATGGATGGTTAAGGAGGATGGGCCATGACCCTCCACGCTAGCCCAATGCGGATTGGAGGGTATTAACGACTGCAAATGCAGCCGGAATAACGGCTTAACGTGCCTTCCGAAGCACGGAGTAGCTCGAGATAATAATTTTTTGGTCACCCATCCCGTGACCGACCCCTGCGAAAGTTGCTTAACAACAACGATCGCGGGCCGCGGCGGTAATTAACCACTACGCCACCGAGCTACTCGCCGTGATACCTATTTGTCTATATATGCCAGAGTCGATAAATGTAGCTGTCGAACCATCATCCAAAAGGGCATAGGTATCTATGGCACACAATGGTCCATAAACTGTGACAGCTACGATTTTTAAGTACGGTTAATAATTACCTGGCATTCTATCAGCAATTGTGTGAGCTACTAAATCGGAACCTGTCTGCTGAGAGTCATGTGATTGGTTCAATAAGTTCAAGGCATCACCACCAACAATGGACTCGGCATTTTCTTCTAAATTCGCGTTAGCAACTTAATAATCCGCGTTGTGCAACAGTTTGTGATGTCTTAACTTACAATTAGAAACATTACAAATCTCTTTGGAAGATTTGCAATATTTATAATAGTGCGAACCTTTTTAAAGACACTTATGGCAGACTTTTTTTGCTTTGACAAAATTCCACCTATCAACAACTGACAATGTCAAAAATTTGTCACGTTTATTTAATGAATGTTTATGTTTACATAAAAGACACGGTTTATTTTCAGATATTGTTGGTAACTCGTTTTTATTTTGAGTGATCTGTTGTATGAAAGTTTTGGACGAATTCAAATAAGGGGAGAACACTGTCATCGTGACAGTGAAGACACGCTTGAAGGCCAGCCACTCCAAAGGCTTGCCGTCGAAGGACGGAAGGCGGCCATCGCCAATCTTCGGTCGTGACGACGCACCATTTGCAAGCGAAGTGATAGCCTGTGCAGTTTTGAATTGAAGAGCGCGACCGAGAGCTTCTGCTCCTTCCACCTTCTGCTTCCAAAGCTACGATCTGCTCCTCAAGTTCTAGGTCCGCGGCTCTTCATTCGGCGTCGGCTGTGGCTTGGGCTGCCGGTGCTGCGGCCTCGGCTGCTGCGACTTTTCGGAGATGTGCCGCTTGTAGGGTAAGCTTTTGAGCACGAATAGTTGCCGAAGACCGAGACGACCTGGAACTTTTGGAGCCATGAGATCGAGCAATGCTTGCTGGAGAATCTGTGGATGTGTTAACCACTGGATCACTCATGTTGTCAGTATTCTTCTGGTCTTCCCTAACCTTCCTTTGATTCCGCGTTTCCACCATAAATCAAAAATTTTGAAAATGGATTTAAATGATAAATTTATTAGGACGTTCACTGAAAAATGGGAGAAGGACCACTATGTTAACGAAAGCTCTAGATAAAGGATTTATGATGAAAAACTGGGATTTAGGGAGCCAAAATAAGAAAACCAGGATAGGGCTGAGTGACAACTATAATTTTTTGATATGGAAAACAAAAATACGTACAAAATCAATAAAAAAGTAAAAAAGGCTTCAAAAAAGGATGGTTGACGGATTAAAGGTTGGTAACAGCATTATTTAAACGATCTTTCTAAATTACAATAAAAACTGGTACATGGGTACTTCTTGAAAAAGCAATTTTTGAGTGTCACAGGGTCATATCTCCTATAAAAATAAATTATAATGATAAAAACTACTATTACATCGTTTCTTCATTTCATTAAGCATCGTGTCATATAGATTTCACGGATAAAAAACGACGTAGATCGGAGTAACTTACCCTCAACACCTCAAATCCGGTCAATTTTGCACGTTTTTACCGTGTCACACGCGCGCCGACTTTTGAGCAATCGCAAATATTTTTTAAATTACCCACGTTTTTAATCAGTTTGTTACACACATTTAAAAAAAGACAAATCGCTTTACATATTGATCAAATTTCAAATTAATCGGAAGGAAACTTTTGATTTTATGGTCAGAAGTATACGTGTCACACGCTTAGCAAAATTTTTGCGGCGCGCCTTGCGCGAGATACTGCTCTGAGCTGGAGAGGCGTAGACGAACCCCGATTGGTGTTTACGAATCGTCATTTACGCCGCAGCTAGCAGGTGAGGTGGCCACGTCGCTGTTACCCGCGCTTTCGTTGCGAGAATAAGTTCTTCAATCTCTTAAATTTTGGTTCTCAGTTATCCGGCTTTGCCATGTCACATTTTTTCAACATAATTGTACTTCTTCTAGAAAATGGGTTTTAAGGTGAAATACCTAGCTCTATAATGTAGATAAACAGTAAAAAACTAGCCGGTTATATCTTTTCAATGCAGAGTAATTTCAAAATATATGTTTTTTAGTAATTTCCATGGTGTAATTTCCATGGATAAAACATCATGGAAATTACGTATCGCCCATGGAAATTACCTTGTTTCTTTTTGGTTGCAAAAAAACAAACGTTATGTTAAATGTTTGTTTTCAATGAAATGCACGCCATCGCCAAATACAGACTTAAATGTTGAATGTTGGTTATTTTTTTAAATTAAATCGTCTTAAATATCACCGGATTAAGTTAACATATTATATAATTTATTTATTTATTGTAAAAATTTACTTTGATTAAACACTAAATTGGTACCTGTAGGGCCAATGGTTTTCTCAAAAACGATAGATAGCCAAGGGGGTTATCTTGACTGAAATAACCTCCTAATATCTACTTATGACCGGTGTTCGCTATCTATCGTTTTTGAGAAAACCACTGGCCCTATCGGTACCAAATCGGTGTTAAATGAAAGCCAATTAAATTTACAATAAATTAATTATTGATATTTGACGTAGAATGCGTATTTTATAAGATAATTGACAAAATAAATAACCATTTCGAAAAAGGGTTCTCTATGTCACTTCGAAACACGTTTCTTCGATAATTGATACATCGACAACTATACAAGTACGTCGAAGCCTTCATTGTTCGAAGTTTCAATGCATCGCATATCTTACTTCGACGCCCGACTTTTGTTTGTCCGATGTAACGTTACTTCGAAAAATTTGCCAGATGCTGAAATTTCAATGTTGGTCTCATAGTGAAAGTTGTTCAGTTTTATGGGCTGAGCTACCACCTGAGAGGTTTTGCGCTATTTCCATAACACGTTGTATATATTTTGTTTTTTGAGAACATGAACGTGTTTACGTTTCGTTCCAATTTTGAGTAAGTACTATCGTATATCGTTTCAGTATAATGTAGGTAGATCTTAATACTACCCTAACTAAAATGACAGCTTAATTTCATATATGGCATGGTGTTTAGCAAAATTTTATCTGCTGTGTAATTTCCATTGCCTTTATTGTAATTTCCATGGTCCGCCAATTTTCTACATTTTTTTTAGCAAAAGTATAGATCTCAGTCGTGGCCAATTTTAATATGTTGTTTAAATTTGCAGAAGTTTTCGAAATATTTATATAATTCACCATAATTTTGCGATTTCAAAAATACATAATTTAATAGGGTTCTTTATTTGAATTAAGAAAAATAGTAACCTCATATTTAATAAAATAAATAATTGAAAAGAATATTTATTGGGTCGTGCAACCTTTTATTATATCAAAATTTATTCAGTTTGCCTAATAATGTCCTTGTCCTCGTAGAGATCGAATCATTTGAGCTTCCTGGTAACTATCATTATCTTACAAGGTAAATAAAACATTTTTTTATATGTCAATGTTACACTTTTATTACAAACGTGATCGACGGGGTCACGTTAATCTAATATTCCTTGCCTCGACGATTTAGGCACTGGGTTTTACCACTGGAGTGCTAAAATTTTACTGAAATAGGTTTCAACTACATTTTTTTACCCTTAATGATCAGTCTGTATCAGCCTGTGCAGGTGCAGGACAGTAATATATGTTTGATTTTAAGTGATCTTACTCTTGGTATCGGCTGTTACCGTTATCTCTATGGTGAGCTATGCTATAGAGATACATCAATGGGTTTTGGTGGGTCATCATCACCAGCCTATTAAGGTCTTGGGGCTATTACTTCTGTGGCTCAGGCCTGCACTATCGATGGAATCGAATTAAATCAAATAGGAAGAATGGGCTATGATCCGGGCCCAGTGTGGATTGGTGGGTGTTAACGACTGCGGATGCAGCCGGGACTCAAGCACAGAGGAGCTTTTTTTGTCGGAGTTTGTTTCGCCAGTTCTCAGACCAGACTCCCAAATTTAGAACTGGTGGTAGATTATAGTAGCTAAGGTTAAATAAATAAGTCAAATGTATTTTTAAAATATTTAATTTAAATTATTAAATGTCATAAGTTTTGAAGGTAGCCTATACTTTTAATTAAAAAGATAGTCAACACCTTAGTCTTATGTGAACACGGAACCTGTAGAGGGTTAGAAACGTCTAACTAAATACAAATGCGATGAAACCGCTTCAAAATTGTTTCATTTACTACATTTACTATAACGCCTGATTCCTGATGATGTTTAGAGGCAGTCGTATAACTTGATATACTGGAGTTGTAAACTAATCATAATTAAAATGTCCCAGTGAGCATCTACGTGCGTATTGCGTTAATTTTTTTATGTTTGTTTTGGTTCACCCATTATAACTGGTAATTAATGACTGTAGGTATATAAATATCTCTATTAGAGTGCTTGCATCTCTATTGATTCAAATGGACTATAATATTATGTTATTATTACACGTTGGAATATTCAACGAGTTGTTTTGTGTTTGTTACTTTGTTAGAATAATAATTTAGCGTGTTTCCTACAAAATAAATATTGTTACTCGATTTATTAATCAAAACATTATCGATAAAGGAGAACGGCTGTATTCGTTTATGTTTAATTTAAAAGTAAAATTATTATTTACTTGCTGTTTTTTCCGCTACACAGCCTATGTAATCCATGTTTGATGTAACTTCCCTTAAGGGAAATATTTTTTTCAAATCGGTTTAGTTGTTTCGGAGCTTCTCCGTGTTTCGGAGCCTATTAATGCTAACAAACAAAAAATCAAAAATATATTGACTGGCTTGTGTGTTATTTCTTCTACTTCTGTTGCCAATCTTGTACTCAGACCAGGAATCATCGACATTCCTCCACACAGAATAACTGCTTCGTATAGCTCTGACCGTAAGTCAGCATCGCACTTCATAGCAGCAGTGACTATAGCTTCTTGTAACGCTATAACATTAACGTTAGGTCCCATGATTACACGAGGTTGAAATATCATTTCAGCACCCATGAATGCTTCGTAACCAATATCAATTTTTTCAGCGCTGGGTAGTGTATATATTCTCTTATAATCATTCCGTGACATTGATATATCTTGAGTTATATACAAATAACGTTTCATGCCCTCTAAAATTTCTTGTATACGAATCCCAAAATCATGATAATTTTTCTCTGCTAAACTCTCTTTGAAAAAATTGGCAAATTGCGCACCAGCATAGTTAGTTTGCATATGAGCGTAACGAATAAGTCCACCTTCGTACACTGGGCATATATCGGCGGTGTTGTATCTTAAGTCCACTGATATTCCTGTAGAGTATCCAGAACCGTACAAGGAGAGCACAGTTTGAGATTGAATACATAAAGCCGGAATGTTTAAAGTTTCAAAAATTATTTCACAGCACTTCAATTTTTCGTCCATTGAAGAAACAGCGGAACAAGCTAACATCATAGAACGATCTTCCGGAGCCACCTTTATCTCTTTGTAAAATAAGTACCATGCGCAGATGCGCTCCATATTATCCCAATGGACAATCCTTCCATTTACTATTGGCTGGTTAAGATCTAATTCATCTATCTTTGCTACGGCTTCGTCACCTATATGTACATCATAATAATAAAACAATACATCGTAGAAGAAAACAAACTGAAAGAGATAGAAGATTACCAGAAAGATACAAAGATTATATAATGGAATATGGAATGGAAACGTCTATGTTAATGTACGAGGAGGCTCTAGAATCAAGAGAAAAAGATAAATGGAAAAAAGCAATAGAGGAAGAAATCAAGTCTTTGGAAGACAATACTACGTGGACATTCGTGGATAAAAAAGAAGCAGAAGGAAAAAAAATAGTAACAAGCAAATGGATCTTTACGGTGAAACCGGATGGTAGATACAAAGCAAGATTAGTCGCAAGAAGATTTCAACAGAAATATAAAATAGATTATGATGAAACATATAGTCCTGTTGTAAATACAAATTCTCTGAGACGTACGTTTGTCAATTGTTGCAAATAAAAAATAAAAAATAAAAAATGAAACAGTTTGACATTAAAACAGCCTTTTTAAATGGAGATTTAAAGGAATGCATTTATTTAAAAGTTCCAAAAGGTTTTAGCAATAAAGAAGATAAAGTATGCAAACTGAATAAGAGTTTATATGGGTTAAAACAAGCTCCATTAATGTGGAACATTAAATTTACAGAATTCTTAGTTAAAATGGGGTTTAAACAATTGAAGTTAGATCAGTGTATTTTTGTGATGGAAGGTAAAATAAGAATAATTCTTGCGATTTATGTTGATGACGGATTAGTGGTTTGGGAGAAAGAAGAAGATTTGATGCATATAGTGGAAACGTTGAGAAAATGATTTGATCTAAGAATCTGCGACGAAGTATCAAACTATATCGGGCTGGAAATAAAACAAGAAGAGAAAGGAGTGAAATTTTTTCAAGAAATGTATATCGCAAAATTTTTGAAGAGATTTAATTTAAATGAAGCTGGAGAATGCAAAACCCCAACAATCTTGATAGAACAACACCCTAAGGTGAAAGTAGACACAGAGAGTCATGAATTCTACAGGGAAATGATAGGATCATTGTTATGCCTGGCCAACAAAACGAGGCCGGACATTAGCTTCCATGTAGGTTTGTTGCTCGCGTCAACAAAGTGCTCCAAATTTAAATGATTTAAATAATGCAAAAACTATTTTAAATTTTTTAAAAGGTTCGATAAAGAAATGCTGTAGGCGATAAAGTGCTTCGTGGTTACTGTGATTCAGATTTCGCGGGGGATCCAGACACTAGACGTAGTACATCGGGTTATGTGATTTGGTTGAACGGTGGACCAGTGGCATGGAGTTCAAGAAAACAGCCGATTGTAGCTCTGTCGAGTACGGAAGCAGAATATAAATTTCCGTACTCGGCTATAAAGCCGCAGCAGAATGTTGCAAAGAACTTTTATTTATAAGGGATTTGATATTTGAAATGACCAATGAAAAATTAGAAATAGAAAGAAAGAAAGGTATTATGAATAAAAGAAGCAAACACATAGACGTCAGATACTACTATCTAAAAGATAAGATTGATAACAACAGAATAACGGTCAATTATTGTCCAACTGGTTCACAGATAGCAGATATACTTACAAAGTGTTTGCCACCAGTGAAGTTTGAGAGGTGTCAAAGAAAACTCGTATCAGAGTGATGTTAGGTAGTGTTAAGTATGGGCAAAAGTGAACTAAGTACGTTTTCGGTTAATATGTGGGGTATTAGTATATAAGTTTTATAGGGGTGTGTAATATTTGTAGAAGTGATATAAAGGCGTGATGTAAACTTAAGGTTCCTAGTCAGTTAAAGTATTAAGGGGGTGCGTATATTAAAAGGAGTTTTTATTGGTTGATAATGATTCATTTAAGGGGGTGAGAAAAAAAAGAAGTTTTGAAATAATTTTTAGAAAAATAAATGAATCATTATATAATGGCGATGGAAGAGTTAGAAACTAATTCTTAATAAAAATTATAAATATTTGGAGAGTATTGGCCTTAAGTTTTGTAATCATGTTTGTTTGTATTATATATCATGTTTGTTATTATTATTATTATTTTAAAAACTAATGTATTTTATAGAGTTAGTATAGAATATGAGTTTAAATTATGTTAGTAGAAATTATGTATTATCGCAATGAGGTAGTAGGGTAGGTAGTGTGTTTAATTTTTTTTTGTATTAAAAGAAGTTAGGAATAATTAAGTTTGATCGAGCGGGAGTTAATTGTTTGAGGTTTTTATGATAAGTTGGATCGAGTAGGAGTTGATTGTTTGAGGTTTTTTATGATAAGTTGGATCGAGTAGAAGTTAATTGTTTGAAGTTTTTTTATGATAAAGTAAGTCGAGTAGGAGATGAGTTAGCTAAATGATTTTTATATAGTTGAAGTTATGTGGTAAACAAAGTCGAGAAGAAGATAAGAAAGTTTGTTTTAAGATGTTAGGTTTGGAGACAGTTAGGGATTTATATGTGTGTAATGTAAAGGAGCATACAGAAGTTAATACAGGTTAGGTAAAATGGATCTGCGAGATAGGGAATAAGAAATATATATCTACGGTAGTTTTGGTAGTCATTCTAAATTAATGTTTGTAATGGCAGGTAGAAGTCTAAGTTGGGACAGTCAGCATGTGCAACAGATTGACGGGGTGTGTTGAGGGAGACAGACCTTCTTGGTTTAAGAACTTTTTAATTAATTTAAATTTAAATATTGACAATCTGTTCTGCTCATGCGCGTCTATTGTTTATATATTAAAAGTAACTCTTCGTAAAGCTATTGTCGGTGCTGCTTGTATTTTATAAAGTATATATTTTTGGTGATAAATAAACTCATGTGATCTAAAAGCTCCCTGGTCTTTCGCTATACCCTTTCTACCATCGGGTATCAATTTTCAGTTCAACACCAGCAGCTTTTATTCTCTCAACAGAATATCGAAGTCGATCAGAATTCAATGGTTTATTGCGCTGTTTTTCTATCTTTGCGTACTTGAGAAATTGTTTCTATCTCGTTTTCTGGTAGACCTAAAGATTTTGGGCAATGTATGATGATGGCAAGTTTTTCACTAGCTTCACTGGATTGTAGAGACAGAAAATTCTATCAATTTATATTCTTAGAAAATTGATAGAAGATATGTGTCCCTATATCGTTAAAATTCAAAATGGACGTCCATCCGGAAGTGAAGAAGTATGCGTGTCTTAACTACGTTATCCTCTTTGCTGAAATCTCCAACCACTCCTTCCTATCTTACCTGTACTTATGTACCTTTTTCACCAAAACTCTTTGTTCCTCCTCTAATTGTCTACTCTGCCCATCTCATTACTCCGAAATCGTTCACTCTTCGTTCTTCGTCAAAACTATTCCTTTGTGGGATGAACTTCCATCAGACACTAGAATGATCAATAGTAAATTAGCTTCTAAAAACAAGTTATTGAATAGCAAATCTTTCTGTTGGAACAAGTAAAATCATTAAATCATTAAGTATGTATTTTTATAGTAATTATGTATGTATATTTTTTATGTATGTTATGCATATTTCTTTACCTTTTGTGTCTGTATATTGTATATGTAAGTATAGTTACATAATCGCCTCTTCCTACAAAACCTCTTCCACCTCTATTGTGCACCCCGTCACGTCTAATTGTGTCCACAATTAGACGTGACGTTTTATCCGATGTTATAGTATAACCAGTATCTTTGAAAACCACATTATATGTTCCGGATCTTTGACTTTTGAACTCTTAGCAGAATATATTGATGAGGCACAATAATTTTTTGTTGTTGTGCATCAAATGTTTAAGTTTCCAAAATTAGCGTGTACATATAGCGAGGACTTAAAAGTGCAAATCAGAGCGGCATTTTACCAAGTGAAAAATGACACGGTAGTGCTCGCAAAATTAAAAGACAATGTGCAGAAAAGGTGCAAGACTCTGTTTGGAGAGGAACGGTATGTACTTTGAAGCAATTATTAAAGTATACGTAGGTAAATAGTTAAAGTAGGTAGGTAAATTGATTAGTTGATTATGTACATAAAGTTGATTAAATACGCCTGATTTCAAAAGAATAGCGAGTTAAGTACCTACTTTGAATTGGTTTAACTAAACAGAATTTTAGGTAACTCGATATTTACTTACCTACTTACTTTATAAATTTAAAGCAGTATAGCTATTGTAATAGTAGGTATCTAATAGGATTTAGGCAATTTGACGGTCCTAAGCCCGTAAAAGTATGAAGAGGTTTCAACATTTTTTTTTTTGCCATTTCCCCAAGCATGACAAAACGAAAACATTTTAGGTAGCTGCTATTATTACTATCAATGAATTGCGGCAAGGGAGGGAGGGGTAAGTGCAACGTAGTGCGTAAAGCGCACGTACTGGGCAGCGAGAGCGTCCACAAATGTAGGTTTTTTGACAAATAACTTGGTGACGATATAACTCAACATTTTTGTTCGAAACGACATAAAAAGAAAAAACCCGTATTTCATTATTTGTCGTAAAGATTAACATACTCAAATTTGGAGAGTGGTTTTAATTGTACTTACAGCGCAATACAACAATGATACCACTTATCTCTCAAACAAATTCTCGACACTAAATTATTATTCTGTTTCGAGATTCAGTACTTTTTAAGTTTAGGCTATAATTATGATTCTTACTTGTTATGAATATAAGCTGGCATAGTCTTGCTATCACATATCCCATAATCCTTAAGCACTTCGATGTATTAACTGTATGTTTGTAGCAGAAGGACTGTAGACTGGATTATCAAAACGGGCAGGTAGCAGGTAGCCTTTTTCCTCTAAGGCGTTGGCAATGTAGAATTTGTTTCTCTTTTATTTTTTTGCATTTTGATGGCCTTAACCATAAAAGTATTAAGGGAAAATTTAAATTACTCTTAGAAATCACCTCAGATCATGGCATAAAATCTAGTTCGAATCTAACAAAATGAGCGGTCAGAGACCCGTGTAGATAGGTACCTACGAGTACATACCTACGGCGTCGAGCGAGCGCTCAGCTGACGCACGGCGCGCGATGTCCATAAATTAAGTTTTAAAATCTCGATCTTTGAGAAGCGATAACTTTATTTTTTAGTATTAGAACATATCAAAATAAAAAATATGTGTTTGTTTAAATTACCTAAAGTTTATTTTCACAAAATCTTCGCAGTGGTTTTAAATTATTCCTGTATAGATATACAGCGGATGTGAAGTATTTAATGGTGTTTAATTCCCTGTCTCCTATTGAAATTTCACTACATACTTATATTATTAAAATTATCTCTGCTTAGATAATAAAGGACTTAATAGGGATTTGATGCACAAAACACAGCTTTTTCTCTATATTTTTAATTATAGCTACAGCTGTTGTGATACACCTATAAGTAATATTTTTGGTTCAAAGACAATTTTCTTTTATAAAAAAATGACAAAAGCTATCAAAGCCAATGATAACTATTTATGTAAAAACTTTAGTGAATTTTCATTTAATAATTGTAGTATTATGATTGTATTGAAGTTCATAAAAAGAGTGTTTTTGGATGACTTGGCTTCCCTACAATCTCTATATCCTTAATATACTATTTAATTATATTATTTAAGCATAGACTTTTTAGATATTATTTTTGAATCAGTTCCCTTTCCAGTATCAAATAAAAAATGTCTGACGGCACCTATTTATATGAATGGGATTAATAAAATAAATGTGTTTTAATGGTTTTATCCTAACCGGTCCACCAGTCCTGTACTCTGATGATGCGTGAGTATTACAAAATATCTCTCCACCTCCATAAAAGGATTATGGCAAGAGGAAAAAATTCAAGTTATGAAAACAGGATATGTTTTATTAACCCCAGTCCAAAGATCAGGTAGTCCAATTCTTAATGCATTAATTATTTTTAAATGGGCCATGAAATGTTCGACAGCAAGACAATATTTTCATAAAAACGATTCTAAAATTGCTTTCTTTCGCCTCTTCCGGCAAGTTCGATATAGATACGTGTACTAACTACAATGACTTCCAATTATATTGGATTAATGAATATTCGTTTGCGTAAAGCTGACCTACCAAAAATATGTACAATTAAAATGTATAATGACTCTTCTTGTAATAAGAATAAGGTATGAAAGTCCGTATCAGTCATACTTACCGGGGATTAGGTGCCATGACGTGATATTTGGTTTATTCTGATTGGCCGACATTATCAGGTTACATACAGCAGCAAGTCAGGTTACCACAGTCTATCAAATTATCGCAATTATTTTTAACTCTACCTGCAATACATTAAGGTTTAAAATCGAGTGAAGAAATGTGATGTGACGTGTGGTGTCATGAGTAATTTTATATAGTTATTTCATATTTATTTTACTTTTAAATCTTTTCATTGTTCAACGCAAAGCATTTAACCTATTTTCAAATATTAATGAATTAGAATAAAATTTTGAAACATGAAATAGACAAAATAATAGCATCTTATTTTGTCGACACAAAAGGAAAAAAACATGCTTGTCCTTTCTCAGCCCCATAAAAATCTAGAGTAAAAAGAAATTATTCCTTTCTTGTAAAAAAAATTAAGCGCCACCTATTTTGTAAGCACTGTAGACGGCTAACTCAAAAGCACTTGATTGTTATAAAACGTCATTGTTATTAGTACAAAGTTTATCTGCTGGCGCTGAACCGATAGGCATTTGTTATTCTTCTGAAGAACGGGCAATGAGCTAACCCACACTAGCGTAGCCACCTGTAATAATGTAAGGGGGCGTGTCGATTTCTAAAAGTCATTCAGAGTCCTCAGCCCCTTAATTCTGTTTTAAGAGTACTTCTTCAATCCGAGAAATCCGGTCCTGAGCGGGTATACGATAATATGTGTTGAGATTTATAGGTGTACAGATCTAGTTCAACCATAATATGTAATAAGTTTTGGTATATCTGTAATTTCTATGAATAAAAAACGTATTTCAATATTATATGGAAATAATATAAACTACGTTCTTTTGGTTACTTTCTATAATAGGAAATTTTATAGGAATATATTATAGGAAAATTAAACATCTGCTAGTCTATTCTGCCAAGCGAAGTTAAGAATAATTTCCAAATGTAAGTATTTATTTGAGGATTATTTGTGCCTTGGGGGCATTCTTAAGTGGGTAGGCAACATAAAAATAAAATATAACGGACGCGTAACAGCGTTACTAGATTATACAAAATTTCGTTTTTGAAGAAATAGAGCAAGACATCTGGCGAGTAATTTAATATAAAAATATAATATATTACAAAAAGTTGTTGAAAAGAGATAAAGGATCAAGAACATTCATCATCATCATCATCATTTCAGCCGAGAGACGCCCACTGCTGGGCACAGGCCTCCCCCAAAGATCTCCAAAGCGATCCTGCGCAGCGATCCTGCGCAGCGGTCCTGCGCACAGAAATATATCTAGTTAGAAGGAAAAAGTGTACATACTTCGCGTGCCGAAACGACGTCTAGACAGCTCCATTGCTCGCCGCGAGGCTCAGTCCACTTTCGATTGCAATCGGTGTTGGACGAAATTTAAAATGACACATTGTTCTATAATTACCTGCTCAAACACCACCAATATGGTTGGATCTTATAGTCGAGGTATTTCCTTTCATCGGTAAGTAACTATTTGCCTTGATATATCTATTTTGAATTAAAAATCATTAGTTTTGTTGCTCCGTATTATTTTTATCAAAACGATCATGTGTCCAGTAATAGCTTTCCATTGCGGCTTTAATTTGACAGTCCAAATTTGCTTTGCTTGTAAAACCATCGATTATAATTCAAGGTCAATTTGTTGGAGGACAAATTATCATTTTTTCTGTCAAAAATGGAGAATAGTGCTGTACAATGTGATTTTTTTACCCGATTAAGAAAATATCGTTTTTGAAAGCAGAAGAAATGATAATTAATTTTATATTGAATTATACTGTAATTTTTGTTTTAGTTTTCCGTATGATCCTCATATTAAAAATAAATGGATTGAAGCAACAGGACTCTAAGGCAAATAGTAGCTATACTTACTGGACATGGAAACTTAAACAAACACCTATATAACATGGGTTATTCTAACAGTCCTCTGTGCAGGGCGTACATGGAGACTGAGGAGATTGTCTCCTCAGTCTCCATGCACGCCATGATACTAGTGGAAGCATGCGGCAGAGTTCGAGATCTTACGGGCTTCCTGGAGGAGCTGGGGTGACAGGACTAAACATAACATAACATCACAGGACGTAAAAATGTGTAGCTTGTCGGGAGGGGGTAGCGGCTGCTACAAAGTGTTTGCCCACAGAAAAATGCCGATTTCTATTCTATCGCATAAAATCTTTTTTGCGCCGATTCACTAAATTACATTCGTGAGTTCGTGATATATACATAATATTTAAGCAAAATGGTACAGTCTGTCTATAAAGTCATGAAAAAAATTGAGGGCGCTGCGATCGTGCACGTAGCAACCCTGTGTAGTGAGACAAATGATTTTGATAGTAGGATTTTCTTTATTTATAGTAAAATAAACCGGATATTTTTTTTTACTTTTATTACCCCAGAAAAGGTAAAGAAAGGCGTATAATTCGTAGACAATGAGTTTATTCTACATTGAAGATTACAATATAGTAATCGTAATTTTTTATAAATCTTTTTTTTTTTATAATTGCCAAGTTGTTTTCTCGTTTTACTGCAATGTATGCTTGTGTTCGATTAAAGCCTGTTACTTTGACACTCCTTGTAAGAAAACCCAATCTATTTCAGAATTTAACGCAGGACTTCTAGGCTACAATTAAAATCCAGATCGGTTTTGGCAAATGCATAATGTACACAATATTTATTTTAGACTTAAATTCATATATTTAGTAAATTTGAAACTTCTGGTAACAAAAACTCAATCAGTAACACGATTACATACCAGTCATAACTGCCGTTCGAGCTTTAACATCCTACAAATATGATAAAATCACTGAAAAACTTTATAAATAATATCCTGAGCTTCACTCCGAATAATTCTCTTCATTTTTAACACTTTTCTACGGAGTTTAGAAGAACTAGCTTCAGTTTAATCAAAACAAATCAAAAATGCAGAAAATCGAGCTAAAAAATCAAGTTGTTGACAGTCGATGTACTTTGATTCAGTGTCGTCATACTTGTGTCTAATGTTAGTTCCTCAAACATTCTTTTCATGACTTTATAGACAGACTGTACACGTTGGTCTCCGTCGATCGATATCGTTTTTTCAATCGATAAGAATTAGTATGCCGTTTCAAATACAACATGTATTCGATGCAAGTGAAATTATGTCTTCCATCACTAAATTAAGATCGTGACGTCATGATACCTACACAAAATGTGGCAGGCTCGGTCTCCATATAAATCGACGAACATTTTCCTTCTAACTAGATTTATTTCTGTGGTCCTGCGCCTCCCGCATCCAGTGGCTTCCCGCGACCTTCACCAGATGCAAGAACATTAATGCAAGTAAACAACATATAGGAGATGACAACCTATACTAACCGCATGAGGGAATATTACTAATATTTACAAAGAATTTGGTTTGGGTGTTTGTTACTTTTCAAGAAAATAACTACCGAATGGAATTTGATGATGTTTGATAATCGGATTTATCCCATTTAATGGTTCACTATGGAAAACTACCATCAAGTTATCATATACATATTATATTATTCAGGCGAAGCTGCTGGCGGAAAACTAGTATTTATTTATAAAGAACACAAGTAGACCCTCCGCTGTTGTTAACAACATTATCAAGCTGTTTTCCTGCGACTTAGCTCGCAGTTATATAATAGGTGGATGACTTATTTAGCAGCTAGTCATGTAGATATATTTTCTTCACTTGGTTTCGAGTTATAAGTACCAAGTAGAGATGAAAAAACGAATAATTTTATTGCATATTTTCTTCAAGTCTTATTCTTTAGACTTATTCTTTATTAGCTTTCCGCCGGCGGCTTTTCCCGCATGGTCCTGTAGTATTTAAAAAACCTTCCTTTTGAATTGTCCTTCGTCCCTCCTTCCCTTAAAAAACCAGATTAAAATCCGATGCGTAGTTTTAAAGATCTAATGCATACATAGATATAGACAGACGAAAGCGACTTTGATTAATACTATGTATTGTATGAAATATAAATACAAATATTAGTACGTACTACAATTAATATACTTGTATCTGTATACCTATCCAATTACTAAATATAATCGGATAGAATATTCAGCCGAATTCGTGAAAATCAGTTTAAATAGTATTTGTGTTCAATTGTTGTAACCAATTTGGACTATGTTATTCAGACAAATAAGAGTAGCTTAAAATTTTCCGAGAATATTGTATTATATTTAATAAAACATAAGAGACGGTCCGTATCTTCTAGACTTTATTATAATAATGTGACGAAAATAGGTTTATGAAAGCATTATGTTATAACAAAGGATGTGTTTATGGAATAATCCGTTTTAAGGCAATCAAAATAATGATCACAGTAATGAAATTGCTACTAAAGACTTCTAAATAAACATCGCGGAGTACCTACCTAAAGCTTTTAATGTGACATTGCACATTTCGCGAGGCCATCCAATAGCACAATAATTAAAAACACGACTGCTAAAATTGAACTGAAAATAAAAAAAAAACCTGTGGTGTTATGGCTTGGCTAAACAAAATTATCATAGCAGTCGGGATACCGTTTTGTAGTCATGATACAAATAGTATTTTTTCATTTTCAACAGTCGTGTTTTATAATTTTTTAAATTATTTATTTTTGTTTTTATTCCTTTTAGTGAGCAAATTAATTATGTCTGCAATTAAATATGTTTAATTTAATACCTATATTGCTATAATTCAAGAAAAAGAAATGTCTTTCATTTTTTTTTATATATAGTGTTACACGGGATATTGTAAGGTTGATAATGTTATGGTCGAATAAAGTAAATCACATGCATATATAGTATATACATGCATTAACCCTTAACACAATAGTCCTGTTTTTGGCAGTCATATGAAAAGAGAAGTTTTTGAAAAGGGCAATATTATTCTAAATGAAAAATACTCTGAGATGGAGTACTAGGGACAAAGTGGATTTTTAAGCATTTTTTATTATGGATATTTTCCAGTATAGCATAGTTAATGCAAAATCGATAAAATATAATGATAAGATCTGTATTAGATTTAGTGAAGAAAGTTTTAGGGATATCATAATAATGGACATTTATATTTTGCAAAGTTTTGTCAACTTATTTTGGGATTGAGTCACTTTGTATAGCGAGGTCGAAAGCAGTGATCCGATATCGTTTACACTTTATGCCGTCTCTGTACGTCAACTTAGAACTCTTTGATTGGTAAACTTTCATAATAATTATAATTTGTTTTGCCGGTAATATACTAGTAGGCGTTTTACGGTTATTTGAAACAACAAGAAGTTTATAATATTTGATAAATTTTTCATTCACAATGTTATCCCGAAAAATAAAGAAAATACAAGGTCGTGGATTCGAGTCCTATCTCGGGGTGCCATGGACAAAGTGAATTTTTTAAGCATTTTTCATTGGGAACAAGTTTTTTTTTAATTAATGTTACATTTATTTTTGTTATAACAAAAATACTATGAAAACATTGACTACAACTGGCAGTTGCTTATATTGATATTTATCTGTAGAACTGTTGTTATTCGATAATTACTAGAGTGAAATCGATAAAAACTTAATAGTGAAAATAATATTTGAATTAATATGAATATTGAAATAAAACGAGTCAACGCCAAAAAATTATACTTAAGAACAATCTAAACCAATTATCAGTATGGAAATAATAATATTCTGAGGCTGATAAAAGCTTAAATTTCGTTATATTTTCATTAATATAATTAGTTATATTTTCGTGAAAGCTAGATTTATCTTTAGAGATTCATTTTAGAAGATTAAATTCTTATTTACTTAGGAAACTTGTCTTTGTTAAATATAACAAGTGAAAATCTTACTTTAATAAATAATGATGATTATTAAAACCAACTAACTAAATAATATGTTTCGGTATGGAACAGTATATATTACACTTCCCAACAATTATCTACTTTATAAAATTTTTCAAGAATATTGTTATTACTTTTGATGTATTTTTCTGGTATCATTTCAAAAATAACACTGATATTTTTGGAGCAGCTCTGGTTTATAACATTTTTCAAACTACCTGCTCTGAATGCGTTTAGTTGACTAGTAACACGGAGAAACTACATGGTAAATGTATACCGCGAACCAAGCACTGAAATATATTGATCGAACATCGCTTAAGGGAAATTCGTTTGATCACATAATATAAAGGACTGTCAAAAGAGGGCTACTTATCATGTTTTTTTATTAAAAATTCCAATATTTCTTCAGAAACCGTATAATTACATAATGTCAAAATTATGTAATAATGTCATCGATAAAATGGCATATCATAAAATGTATATGTTACCGTCTTTATCTGTATAATTCAGGTATTCTATACAACAGTAAAGTGGTGTTCAGGAAATGTATGAAATATTATGATCCATTACATACTTTCCCTTGGCAATATATATGATTCCTAGGTTTGTATAAGAGTACCTCCTGTTCCACCAGTAATGTGTAAATCAAATAGACAGTCAATATTTATATCTTATTACGTTATAGTAGTTAAGCCGATATACATACTGCGATCGAGTTCTGTCGACTTTTGTATGTCGATTAAAAAGTTTGTAAAAATCTAGTCGAAAATATTTCTATTTATTTTATTTAAACTCGACGGATAGGGTCTAGATAAAAAAAAAAATTAAATGACGTAATGCCGAACGTGTTATTGTATGTTTGTTTATAGTTGTAACTATCGGTTGGGTAACGGGGATTCCTCGTCTGTATCATGCGGTCAATTCGCAATATTTGCGTCTCGTTCGCACATCGCAATACAGAGTAAGACATAATAAGCTCAAAGGACATAAGATTATATTCTTGGCTGAACTATCAAATTTACTTTAACACAGACCGTCGAGAGGCTTGTACGCTTGCAATTATGAGAGCGAAGACTATTATAACTTTATTTGCTGCATTAACATGTATATTGAATTCAATTAAAGCTGGTGAGTGATAATATTACATTTCTATTACATACACGAGTGCATGATTCCGAATAAGTAATATTTATAATTTTTTTTACAAGGAATAAAATAGTTTACCGGGTTAAGCTTCAGAAAATCGGCAAGCATTTCCTTGTTGTGTTGCCATATTTAATTATTCTATTATATTATTATTACTTTAAATGTAATTGAGTTTTATGCAAGCAAAAACTGACATGTCAAGAAAAGTTATTATAAAAGGTTAAATGTGGTAATCGCTATCCAAATATTACGTCTTAAATGTTTACATACATGTCCGACCTTATCTCAAATCTACGCCAATATGACTGATTATTGACAGTAATTATAACTTCGTATGGGGAATTATTTAAATTTAAAAGGAATTAAAGTCATCGTTGCTATTTTTTTTATTTAAAATCAAAGTCATTAATAGCAACCTAGTCTGTAATAAAAAAATTTAATTTTAGTATAGTTAAAAGTTGATTCGGGTAAGATTACCAACTTCATCAAAATCCATTGCGAAATCTTTAGGTTCTAAAATTATAAACAGTAAAGACTTTATTGTTTGTTTTTATGTTTGCTTGTTTGCATCGAATAGGCTCCAAAACAGTAATTTTGGAGCCTATTTCTGTCCAGTAGGACAGATGTTAATGTATTATTTCTCCACACATTATTAGGGGTTTGACGTAGGCTATAATTTATGCATGCGAAGTCGCGGCAAAACAGCTAGTTTGATATATTATGGAAACCAGACGTTAAGCCACATAGAAGTAGATAAAGTTCCGCCAAAATGTCAAGTTGTCGGGAACAATAGGGATGTCGACTCTGTGAAAAAGAGAACAAATCCTATTTACTCCGTCAGTGAGATAATAGAAAAATATTATTTTTTATTTAAATTTAACAGGAAGAAGCTTAGATACCGGGCATTAAAGTTAAGGAGTGAGGGCTCGCTACGTCATAGTTACGTGGAAAATGTAGAAAAGTCTATCGCCGTAACTTATTGATTACGCACAAAATAAAATACGTTTTTAATACTCTTCAATAATCTACCCGACGGAGAGACAAACAAAAATTAGTTATCATCCCTATTCTGAGTCTAACTATCAATAAGTTCAAACCTATTCCAGGATGCAACCGATGAATCACTATTGCCTATTTTGATGTAACTATATTTCAGATTGCAACGTGGTAACTAAGAAGGACTGGGATGGGTTAGAAGCAGTGCGAGTCAACTACATGGCGAGGCCTGTGGATCTTGTGATAATCCAACACACGGTTTCACCTTTCTGCAAGACGGACGCACGCTGCGCAGAGCTGGTCAGGAATATACAGAACTACCATATGGACACATTGAACTTGGACGACATTGGCAGCAAGTGAGGCACATTTAGATTTTCAACAATACCTAACTGGTACTATTTTCTAAAAACACAGCGTTGAATTCAACGTCTATGTTGAATTCGCCGCTGTTTTTAACCTTTATTACCTTTTGATGTAGGTTTTAATTGGTTAAATCTCCATGCGTACATCGCTGTCATAGGACAGCGATGTACGCGATTTGGGTTTAACACTGATTTTTTTTACGGAATCAAAATCATCACTAGCTTATTAATGTCTTTCATAATGAAACAAGCCTTCTCTATGGATTAAATCAAATTGAATCGAATTTTACATAAGAGCATTGCAAGGCTCTTAAAGCCTAAATTTTATGTTTCGTGTAGGATACATGATGATGAAATTGACGATATATTGAAAATCGAAAGTTTTCATAGTACAACCGCCGAACCAAGGTATAGTTACAATATATAGGGCTTATATCTGCCATATATTGTATCTTTTTTAGAATTCTCAAACTAAAAGAGTTTTTAATTTAGATTAACTTTATGAACCAACGTAAATATGTTATGATATTTTAATTACAATTGTATCAAATAGCAATTAATAAATACACCTAATTTGTAAAATATCTGGTATAGGTGTAATTTCACATATTTACCAACGATTTTTTTGTATCTATCTGTTATATGTTCAAACATGTGTTCAAAGATTTAACCACTCCTTTGAGCTCACAGTTTTCAATGGGCTTTATACAAAAAAAAGCACGCAAACATTTGGAAATAGATCTCTTTGATGTGCCTAAATGCCGATATTGAATGACAAAGCGAAATCGTGTGTTTAAATACCTATGTCGATACCTTTAATTTTAGTTTTTAATCGTTTTATCTTAAAGCGTTATGATTTAATATTGTGTACCATACAAATCAAAGACTATCGGTGTATACATATTTATAAAATCAATCACAGCAAAGTTATCATAAATACAAAGTTTTGGTTTCAGTTTTCTTGACTCTCCTGAAAAGTTGTGTTTTGGTGATTACGCCTTCTGAGCCGCAAAGTATCGATTTGACAATGTCATTACCTGTATTATACGTGCTACAAATACTTTATTTGAATACCTAAGTGGTCATACAGCATTCATACAGTCATGTTAGTCTAAAAAGTAACAAAGGCAAAATGTAAAGCCAACACGTTATTACTTACAAAGGAATTATAATATTCTATTGTTAACTTTAGGGAAAAACCTTGCTATAAAATTTTTAATCTAAAAGGAAAACAATACGCAGTGCCGTTCTATGAAATTGTGTAACAACACTAACTTCTGTCTGTGGCTTCGCCTGTCTAGACATGGGAATTCAACTGCCTCGACACATTCTATATCATATCATCTTTAGTGAGTTCGTAGTCAATTTAATTTTTGTCAGAGCAATTAAATTGTAGAACTCGTGCATATCAGACGCGCGCAATTACGGATCTCTTTTGTGTAACTAATGAAAGAATATTTCCTCGGGCTGGATTCTTCTTCCTGGACTAACATTTTGTCTATTACTTCATTCTCATATATCTACTAGCCGTTTTTTCGTGACTTCGCCTGATAAGCTTCCCGTAGATGATTATCATAATTGGAGGAGATTTCCAAAGATACTCCCTACAATAAAACAAAGTCAGAAGCTTTAACTCTTTATAATATTAGTATAGACTTATTACTTTTAGGTTAGCGTGATATATATGTATAGTACATGTATTTACTTCTGTGTGAAAATTGTTCATTCATTGATCATTCTTATATGCTATAAACAACGAGAGCCAGAAAATAGTATTTATATAATAGATTATTTCCTTTAAAGTTTCAGTTAATCTGTCGCTCCATTTAAATAGTTTCTGTGAATAATGATTATACAAACATATTTTTACATTTAAAATATCAGGGGTTGAATTCATAAATAGCTTGGAATATTTTAGTATGGAGCCGCAGTAAGCAAATGGTCGCCCTGTTCTCAAAATTTTTGAGCATCTAGAAAGGCAAATATTTTTATCGATATTGAGAATCAGTAAAGTTAGCCGATTCCAAGTATTACGTAATTATATACTTAAACACAACATAGAAAAAATGTTGCTTATATTTGTTAGTCTTACAAACGTCACCAATTTTAATTTCAGTTTTTACGTCGGCGGCAATGGCAAAATCTACGAAGGCGTTGGCTGGCTCCACGTAGGAGCTCATACGCGAGGATATAATTCCCGCTCTATTGGAATATCTTTCATTGGAAATTACAACAGTATGTATTAACTTTCTAGGTATATATTAATTTAATTAAAAAATAACTTATTTATGCTTGTCAATGTTTTAAGAATTCCATATTATTATTGAAACTTAGAAACATTGATTGGCTGGGTAGGCAGATTGCCTCAATATGCTGTTAGCGAAAGTAACGAGTTTTCAGTTTAACAGTTTAGTTAAGATTTCGGGTAGTCTGGATCCCTCCTTGCAGGATTTTGGGTCCTCGTTCTCACGTGAAGGTATTCCACAGCGAGGTTAATCGGGTAGGTGAACTAACCTTGGGCATAGATACACATAAACTCCTTTGCCTTAGTGGCTGAAGAACCCTAATCAGAGGTACAATGTGTATTTCTCCCGAGAAACGATTGTCCCGACAATCGTGGTCGTTCACTTTGGGTCTCATAAAAAGACTCAAGGTCACCCCATCAAGCAGGTAATGGAGATAGCAATGCTTGGTGTTTCATTATTAATATTGCTTGAAGAATTGCTCAGCTGAAACGGCAGTACATATAGCTAGAATAACCGATGGCCCTTGGGTCGGAAAAGTTTTAGAATGTCAACAGCGTACCGGAAGACGCTTAGTGAGTAGGCCCCCCACCAGGTCGTGCCCCATAAATTTTGCGGGAACCACTGGATGCGGGCAGCGTAGGACCTATCATCGTGGAGGTCAACGGGGGAGATCTATGTTCAACAGTGGGCGTCATACGGCTGTTAATGATGATAATGTGCATTTCTCCAGCGTTAGCAAAAGATTTGGGGTAGATTAGAGCAGTCGGTTTACATTCTACCCTCATTTTAGCGTTTAGTAAAAGATATATAAATAAACTAGACATGAAGAATTCCACGAGACTTTACTAAGTCGATTGTGCAACTGCTAGGCTAAAAATAGTTTAATTTAACGTTTCATTCAATTTGTATTGACATAGTAATTTTGTTACCTCTAATAAACTTCAATTCAATGAAAAACAGACAGTGTCAAATAAATTTGCTCAGGCGACGGAGTTCGGTTATGAAGCTACTATGTTAGAATAACGTCGGTCTGAATACCGTTTACTAATGTCTTTTTACGTATTTTTAAGAAGATCTCTGGCATATTTAGGTTTAACCTTATCACGAATTCTCTTAGTAACGAAAAGCTGCACAAAAAGTTTTACCATACCATGTCTATTACAATTTTTATTGTTAGATTTTTAAATGAATTCCATGTTCTTTTAAACAGTAAAGGTAAATCTAAAACGATACAAGCTCTCCATGGAAGCATCGCTTTGGAAGGTTTGCAGTTTGCAGATTATATAAAATAAGATTGTTCAAAAACTAGCAGTATATTTTGTAGAACAATGAACACCAAAGAAGCAGATAATTTTATAAAATTCAAATGACAATCACAGGTCGATGTTCACCACATCTTGCAACTAAATTTTTAAGGAGATACGAGGGTCAAACTGAAAGTTCTTAGAAAATCAAAAACTGATTACATTAGCCAGTTATTAGTTTTATTATATCTTTTCAAAATATTGTCCATTCACGTCAATACACCGCTGCATGCGATGGAACCACTGGGAAAAGCACTTTGCCCACTCGTCCTTAGGGGTCTCTTCAATGGCATCGCGATACGCAGCCACCGCTTCTTCAGCATTCATAAACCGCTTTCCTTTAAGTTTTTCTTTAATTTTTGGAAATAAATAAAAATCACAAGGCGCGAGGTCGGGGCTATACGGCGGGTGACCCAGTAATTCAACGTTTGATGTCGCCAAATAGTCGATCGTTCGCTTGGCGGTGTGCGACGAGGCGTTGTCGTGGTGAAGGAGGATCCTACTGCGAGGTCGTTTCTCTCGAACTTTTTCCAAGACAAGTGGCAAACAATTGGTAGTGTACCATTCTGCAGAAACTGTTTTTTGATCCTCTAACACAATTGTTGCAAAATGACCTATCCTTCCAAAGAACGAGGCCACCATTTTTTTTCCCGCACTTCGATCTCTCTTCACTTTAGTTGGCAACTCCTCGAAAGGAAACACCCACTGAGCAGATTGTCTTTTGGTTTTAGGATCATAACAGTAAATCCAGCTTTCGTCACCTGTTAGTATGTCGAACACAGCATTTGAGTCACCTCCGTTAAATCTTTCAATCATTTTACGACACCAATCCACACGATGGAGTTTTTGAGCCTCAGTCAAATTATGAGGTATTCACCGGGCGCAAAGCTTCCTGACCGCTAAATGTTCGTGGAGGATTTTGTGCACTTGACTCATACCGATGCCTAAGCTTGTCCGAATCTGTTGATAGGTCACTCTTTTGTCAGTCTCTATCATACGCCGCACAACACAGATGTTATCTTCAGTCGTCGCCGTAGAAGGCCGTCCCTCACGTAAATCATCAGTGAGATTAGTGCGACCACGTTTAAACTCATTAAACCAGTTGTAAACAGTCGCACGAGATGGGGCTTCATCGTGAAAGGCCAATCGTAGTCTATCATAACTTTCTTATTGACTTAAATGACATCGAAAGTCATAAAAAATCATTGCACGAAAATTTTCTCGTGTTAAATTCATGATGACGTGACACAGACAATTTTCAATTTGCCGCCAAATCGTAAAACAAATGACAAATTAATGAAATATATACTCAGTAATATTGGCAAAGAGTTATATTTTCAAATTTTAGAATTATTTTTTTATTATATTGTTTATAAGTGGCCAGTTCTAAGAACTTTCAGTTTGACCCTCGTATAAATTATATATAGACAACATCACATATATTGCTCAGATTCCAACACGAGTAGCTAAATATTATGCTTATATAGAGTATCTGAGGCAACGAAGTTACTATAAAACCCAGACCCGTAATAATATAGAAAAGTCCATTTTCTTTAACCGTCAAACGAAGATCAGAGTCACTCGTCTACGGAGGTCGCTAGATATAAGGCAGATAGCTCAAAAATAATAATAATAACTACTTGCGATAAGCCCGCCCATTGTACTATTAATACTTCTATAGCTAATTGTTATGTATTTTTCTTGTGTACAATAACAACAAGCAAGCGAACAAGCTTTTATTTCTAAAAAATTGAAAAAATCTCTGTTCAGCATCTTACCAATCAAATACATATTTAAGAAGCTGTCGCTATTATTTTTATAAAAAGTAAAATATTTTACTTATTCAAGCTGATCTTCGTAATGCCTTCTGCGTTTTAAGAAAAAAAATTGTTATAAAGTCATTTTTATGTCTGAAAATATATCTTTTTTTCTATAAATTTCGAGGCAATTTATTATTTATATTTCATGTGTTGCGAGGAATATACGAAATATGCTATAGGTAGTATAATAGGTATTAGAAATTTTGTTTTCTTTAATACATTCTGAAATTATTATTAATAAAACAAGTTGTTAATATCGGTAGGTATTCATTTACATAAACAGGATACGATAAGTAATAATAATATATTATGATTTGATTATTTTTAGCTTATCCTTTGTAATAAGGTAATAATAATTTACAAAGTCTACGTGATTCATGTATTTGTCTGCGATAACGGGATGTTTGTTGTTATAATAAAATTTATAATTTAACTAGCAGGCTTTACCAGGCATCGGTGTGGTTCAGTATAACATGTCGAATTAATGTTGTTCATCCATCTTAGCCAGATGCGTATTTGGAGGTTCAGACATGCCGAATTGGTCGCCCCAAAGATATTCATATTACAGAAAAAAAAAATCATTCCAAAAGAAGATTGAGATTATTATCTATCTATTCATAATATAAAAAAAAGTCGCTTCTCGCTGTCTGTAAGCTGATATGTTTTAAACTACACAACGGAATTTAAATCCGTTTTCGTAAATATATAGAGTTATTAAAGAGGACGATTTAATTAAATAATACAGGACAGGTGAATACACTGGTGGAAAGCTAGTTACATAATAAGAAAAAAACTAAAATGGAACTAATTTCCGCTTGCTTATTTGCCTCGCATCGGCCGGCTCTTTGCAGCCGGCCGATGCGAGGAAAGTACATAAATATATTTCCCATCCATAATTAAGCCACAATTCATTTAAATAAGTAAACATCAGCCCCGATTTGAAATTGTATTGTAATACTGCATTTTAATTGCTTTTCGTGTTTATTTATTTTGACACTGATACAAGAAAAATAATAAAACGGAAACCTACTGATAAAAGGGTTTTAATAGTATGAAATGGTATTTTGTAATTTATATACAAAGACTTCTAAGTACATTACTAGACATGCTGTTCATAAAAAAAATAACGCTAAACTTGCGCAAATTTTGCACAAACTGTGTGAGGATTAGATTATTCTTTGCAATGTTTCAATATCAAAATCAGCTAAATCAGCCCAGCCGTTCTTGAATTTTAGCGAGACAGATGAACGGCAATTGATTCATATGTGTTTTGAAGATTTTGAATGAATAACATTAATTATATTAATTCTAAACATAAAATTTTGAAAAGTGCCGATGTCTCTATAATCTCCAGTTTTCTCACAGAAAATTTCGTCTGACAATACTGCTGCTTTGTGACCTGTGAGACAATCCTATCAATATTATAAATATGAAAATTTCTTTGTTTGGATGTTTGTCCATCAATCACGCTGAAACTACTGGGCGAATTTTGATGAAATTTGGTATACAGATAGGTATTAGATGACTTAGACAATTTTTTATCACACTAAACATTTCCCTAGGGATCACGCAGGCGAAGCCGTTGGAGAAAGCTAGTATATATATAAGTGTGCGTAAATAATTGGTTGTTTCACCGAGAATACATTAATCGCGAATGTTTTAGCCGAGTGGCTCGCACACTGTAAGATGTCGCCATCTCTGAAATCCGATTTACGGTCAGAATGGTAAATAGAATTCCATTGTTTTTACCAGATGACACACCCACAACCGAGCAGTTGGACGCTGTAAAGGCACTCATCAAATGTGGCGTGGACAAGGGCCACTTGATCGCCGATTACCACGTGGTTGGACATAAACAGCTCATCGCCACCGAGTCTCCAGGCAGGAAGCTCTACAATAAGATTAGGTCTTGGCCTCAGTGGATGCAAGATGTCAGCTCTCTTAAACAGTGAAGTTTTAGCTTTCTTTTTTCAATCAAATAAATATTTTAAAGATTTTGTCAATGCACAATATGTACTCTTAATGTCATCAGAAGCATTGTGTATTATTCGCTTTTAATCTACTTTATGTGTTTATTTTCGAAAAATAAAAAGACCTCTCTAGAGATTTTAATATAGGATAAAAATATGTGTAATAATTAAAAATTCCAGCATATATACAAGTGTACACATTTATATTAATTTTAATGTATTTAATAAAATATAATAACCAAAACTTTTCTCACTCATTCAATCACGAATTGGCATGTTATAGTATTTCGCACCCCAAACATTTCTGGTCCCACCGGTAATATTTTAACCATAGCTACATTCTGAGATGATATGAGGACAATGTTTGTATGTAACTAAATAAAAAGTCTCTAAATATTTTACTTATTATCCCCCCTGGGATGTAAGTATAGTTGAAGTTTAAATAAATATTTATGTTAATTTTTTTGATACTTAATAAATTCGACAGTCTTTTTAGGTCCTGGGTAACTTAGTGGTTAGAGCAGTCGCCCGAATTGCGAAAGGTCGTGGGTTCGTGTCCCATCTCAGAGGGCAAGGGACGAAGTGGATTTTTAATCAGTTTTCATTAAGAACATTTTTAATTTGAGTTTGTTTAACATTATTCCATCATCGTCAATGTCCCCACGCTTTGCCTAATGATTGAACCGAATATGAAGAATGGGCCATAAAGAAACAATAATTTTAATAGTTTGCGTTATTCATGTATTTGTCTGTGATAACAAGGCCCTACTAGGCATTGATGTGGTTTAGTATATAATCTCGAATTAATGTATTTTTTTGGGTTCAGATAGGCCGGATTTATTGCCTCAATTACAGGAAAAAAATATCAATAACCGAGTGGCGTATTTATGTGCGCCAAGAGTACAATTCTTAAATTATCATTATTATTAGAGGTGTACATAATGAAAGAAAAATTAAATTCTATATTTAAAAAAATCTATCGATAATTCATGATCATATTCAAATGATTTTAATTAGTAAACCCAGACCCGATTTAATACAAAATATAGATGACTTGGACCACTGCAGTTTAATTAAGGGTACATTAAAAGCTATTCATATTTTCTCCATTTCATAGGCATGAGTGAAATAATAGAACGGAAACTTACTGATAAAAGGTTTGAATGGTGTGAAAAGGTATTTTGTAACGCAAATAGTATGTTGTTTCACTAAAGAAACTGTGACCATAATGTGATGTTTTGAATGGGATAGTCCTAGTTAGTTCATTTAGGTTTCTGAAATATTTCTGCCAGAGGCTACATATCATTATCTTCATCGTTCAGACCTATCCAGACTATTAATATTCCCACTGGGTACTGGGCAAAGGACTTCTTCTAAGCATGAAAACAAATAAGGAGAGCCAGTCGAGTGCGGAAGCCGTGCCCTGCCGTGCGGTGCCAAGTCGCGGGCAATAGCTAGTATATACATGTCCAAGTATTCATCGAAACTATCAAAATTTAACGTATTAAATAATATGATATTTGATTAATTTTGCATTATAATGCCATACTGAAAATTATTCCCATGGAAAATGCTTAAAAAATATGCCAGAGACAAAGTGGATTTTTTAATGCAAAATTGATCAAATAAATTAGACCAAATTTTCATATATATCAGAAGTTTAAGTATTTGTAAAAATATTTATTTCGACTGTCTGGGTGGATTACCTGAACATTGATGAAAATATGCTCTGTAGGAGCGAAAAGTAACAAGGGCTTGAAAAATTCGTCAGTCCTTTTAGGTCCTGAGTAGCTCAGTGGTTAGAGTAGTCACCTAAATTGTGATAGGTCATCGTTTCGAGACCCATCTCAGAATGCCAGTGGAAGTTTTTAAGAAGTTTTCATTGGAAATAATTCTGTATTCTCAATGTCATAAATGTATGTGTTCAATGCAATTTTGATAATGCAGAAAAGAAAATGCAGAAAACATCACCAATCCTAGGTAGCCCGAGATGGGTTTCATTAACTATCTATCTACCTAGGTATCTTTTTATGTAAGGGTGTTTGAATAGTACGGTAGAACTATTTGGATATATGCTCTTGCTCTTGGGGGAAATATGCTCCTGGGAGAATAGTACGAGAGCAATAAAATAGCATCGATAGAATTGTTTATTCTGTTGTTCTCAACTAGAACGAATATAAACTTGTTTTGAAAAGAGACCAAAATAATTTATCAATGTAAATAAATTGAATAATTATTGATAACAAAAATAAGTAATAATAGTTATAGTTAAAAGTTATTTAGTTATTCGGGAACACCAGAACGTTAGGTACTCTTGAACTCTATCATATTAATATAAAACGTTTTTCTTCTAACGAATTGGGTATGAACAAGTGACAAACATTGTATTATACAATTAGTTTGAGAAATTATATAGTGGGAACTGAATTTGTTTTAAAAAAGTGACAAACATTGTATTATACGAGTACAAATAGTTTGAGAAATTATATAGTGGGAACTGAAATTGTTTTAAAATGAATTAGTATGACTTTTTACGGTGTCAATCGTAAAAAGGTAAAGAATGCTTGTAGCATAAAATGCTCAGCTTATTGCAGTTTTGATTATGTATTAAAATATAAATGGACGTACGAGCGGCAAAAGGCTGAAATTGTCCCCACTCCAATCTTAATAATAAAAAAATTTTGATTATTGGAAAAAAAACCTTCTGATTCAAAATTCCATTCCTACTTGAAAACTAGTACATTTACATTACAACTAATTACAATATTATGGTATTTATTTAGAAATGTCGTTGTGTGAATTTATTAATATATTTATCATATGTCTTTAAATAAATTGATAATTTTTTTTTATCAATCAATCAATTCCCCAGTCACGTCTCAGGCACCTGGGATAGGGATGACGACCATTTTTTCTTTGTTTGTCCGTCAGGTAGATTTTTGAAAAAAAATAAACACGTATTTTTATGATTTTCGTAATCATTAAATTATGGCGATACATTGAGTTAAAATGTCGCGTGACGTTCCACTTTAGCACATTTTCTACAAAACTGTGACGTAGCGAGCCCCCACTCCTTAACTTTAATGCCCGATATCTAACCTACTTCTTGTAAAATCGAAGTAAAAAAGAAATACGTATCTAATATTTTTCTATTATCTGACTGACGAACTAAATAGAATTTCTTTTTTTACCCAGTCATCATCCCTATTGATATAGGTATATTTTTTTTAAAGATGAATTCCATTATTTGTTCTACTTCGAACAAAAAAGAATTGGTCACCTTTACTATACATAAATAGGTCTCATTGGAGCTTATCGGCACTTTAATGTCTGTCACGCACGTAACACACTTGCCAGTATCCAGTACCCTTTTTGTGGGTTCGATAAAATCTTCCATTTGTTTTACTCGTTTTGTGTTTTCGGCTAAACTGTACCTGGTTTCAAATATATGTTCATCTCTTTGAGCTTCGGGTTAGGTTTGGGTCATCGCATTGTCTTTATTCTCGACTTTCACAAGTGCTTGTAATAGCCTATACTCCATTCATTATAACATTAGAAAAAAGAGGGTCATAGAAGCAGCAGTGCAGATAATTTTATTTAAAAGATGAATTTAAAAAATATATATTATAGTTTTGTTGAAACTTTGAATATTAGGTAGTCTGAAAGAGCTGGGCAATTTTCCATTTTTTACAATACCTCGGGGTTGTGATGAGGCCAGCATTTACTTAATTCATCTTTCACTCTCAAGCCAATATGGAACTAAAACTATATATCCGTTGTTTTGACAAATTCTAATTTTAAGTGCATATAATTAGAATAGAATTTAGTTATATCTTTGCCTAGGAGAGAAATGAATTTGTTATTATAACATTTATTCAGATATTAGTTAGACTATAGATGAAGACATTAGAAAAACTTCCTGAAATGTTAGTGTTAAAGTTGAAGGTAGGTATGGGGGATTAAAGCTTAATTGTTATAGGCCACTCGGGCCTGCACCGGCATAGTCGATATTCAACAAAACTTAACTTAACAACAAAAACAAAACTAAAAAAAATAAAAATAAAACAAAATAAAAATAAAACAATAACAACTTAATCACGGAAAACGGCAAAACAACAAGAAAGGCAGTAGCATTCACATCGGATGACAATCCCAGATTACGTATTTTAACAATTATGAATACATTATAGTCTGACAGAATTAAAAAAACTGTACTGCCGAAACGTTTGAAGGGATGAGGCGTTTTAAATTTGGTAGCGTTATAGTGACATGAGAATCCTGCCGAAACTATCCAACCCTGCTTCTTTAGGTTCTTTAAGATGCACACTTTTTATTGTAATAGTTATTTAATCATTTAAGTTGGTCAATTACTCATAAATTTGTTTAATAGATAGCTTAAATGAGAACAGTTAAGTATAGCAGTTGGTATTTAAGTGGATATGTAGCAAATTAGCCGTCAGTCTTAAGAGTAACAAGATTATTGATATTTTATCACAAAGTATTCCATAAAAACAACCTTATTTAATTTCTGTCTAATGCTATAATGAATGGAGAATATGTTTTTGTTAGAATTAAGAATATTTTCCAGAATAGCATTGTGAATGCAAAATTGATAAAATATAATAATTTTGAACAGATTGTACTTTTGTTTTGTTGCTAGGAGTTACCAATAAACAGTTGCGTTTAAATGGCCGTGGCGTTTACTTTAGCCTCACATAATTCCCCGAATTCCGTGATATTAGTGGCGACCGTTTAATAAAAATCAATTATGGAAGTCTTAAAACGCAAAAGGACGCAACTCCGGCGTGAATTTTCAACCACAGTGAAAAATTTCGAAGAAGCACTCACCGTACCGGAACATGCTCTCAGCATAGAAACTACGTTCATCGCAGTAAGAGATGCATCGGAAAGGTTACAGAACGTTGAAGAGCAACTATCAGAAGCATTTTACCAAAGTGAGTCTTTTGATGAAAAATCATTCCAAGATGATCAAGATAAAGCTTTGGAGTACAGAACGAAGTGGGCAGAAATACGTGCAAAGTACGAGTTGAGGAGCCACAGTGCGTCGCACACAGAAAACCATATTTCTAGTGTATGTTCTAACGAGAATGAGCGTTTTGTGAGGTCAGAAATTAAGAAAAAGAATCTCAAGATGCCTTTATTAGAACTACCCAAATTCGATGGAGATGTACGTAATTGGATCCAATTTTGGGGTCAATTTCAAAAAATTCATATGGACGCAGATATCAACGGCATAGACAAGTTTCAATATCTAATACAATCAACTACAGAAAACAGTCCAGCTCGTCAACTTGTCCGCAGCTATCCACCGAGTGCAGACAACTATGATAAGGTTATAAATGCACTGAAAGCTCGTTTTGCACGTGATGATATGCTCATAGAAACATATGTTCGAGGTCTGTTAAGTTTAGTGTGGTCTCAGTTAAAAGGTGAGTCATGCAGTTTATCTCAATTGTACGACAGTCTACAAACTCATCTTCAAGCACTAGATACACTAAAAGTAACCAAGGATAAGTTCGCTTCTATATTGTACCCTATGATAGAAAGTACGTTACCCGAAGAGTTGCTTAGATCATGGAATCGTATTCGTTCTGAGCGACGAACAATTACAAAAGAAGGAGATGACGACGATGACTTGAGTTCAATAATGATTTTTCTAAAGGAAGAAGTAGAGTCTGAAGAACGAATAAATTTAGCTCGTCAAGGATTTACTCAGCTTTCATTAATGAACGTCCCGTCAACTTCATCGCCAAAACCTCCTACAGCTTGTTTTATTTCTGATGTGACCAACAATAACCGTTCAGTTTCGGTGAAATGTGTTCAGTGTTTGTGGTGTGATAAAGATACACATGCACCTACAGAGTGTCATAAAGCTTCGAGAATGACGCCGAGAGAAAGATTAGAGTTTGTTAAATCTAAAAAGGCATGCTTAATTTGCTTAAAAAAGTCGCATAATGCTAAGAAGTGCAAATATTTTCCAAAATGTTTGTTTTGCAAGAAACGTCATGTCACTATAATGTGTCAAAATTTACCAGAGAGTAAAGTATCAGAGTTGAAGTCAGAAACTATTTCAGTACCCATAAAGAAATCCGAAGAGTTATTATGCAAATTAGAAACTACAACTTTATTGCAGACTATAGTCGTGAAACTCGTTTCAAACAATAAAGAGATTTTAGTTCGCGCACTCATAGATACCGGTGCTCAAAGATCGTACATCAAGAATAATTTAGCGAAAGAATTAGGATTGACACCATCACATACGGAGAAACTTACACATTGTTTATTCGGCGGCGTTGAAACTACTTCACATGAACATTTTGTTTACAACATATGTTTGATAAGCTTGTGTAATGATAATTTTTGTATGAATCTTTCTGTTTTAGGACAGGAATATATTTGTGGAGTCTTGCCTAAAGTTAGATCTAATGTATTGATCGAGCAATTAAAACGAAAGGGTATTACTTTAACTGACACAACTTCTACTCCTGATGACGTGACTGTACTTATTGGTGCGGACTTTTCAGGTATGTTAATGACTGGTGATTTTATACAGCTCGAAAACAATTTGACTGCAGTACGTACAAAGGTGGGGTGGACAATACAAGGTCCCATTACAGGTGCCTTCGCTTCGACTGTAAGTACGACTCTCCACTCCTCGCCTATTATGAATATTTCGGAACTGTGGGATTTAGAATCGTTGGGGATTCGAGATCCTTGCGAACAGGAAACTGTTAAATTTCGTGAGAAAGCAGTATTAGATGAATTTGAGTCGACAATCCATCTTAATAACGAGAATAGGTATGAGGTTTGTTTGCCATGGCGAGACGGTATACCACGGCCTAGTTCTAATTTTGAGTTAGCAAAAAAGAGGTTGTTATCGACTACAACGCGCCTTCAATCATTAGGTAAAATGAAAAGTTATGATGAGGTTTTCTATGAATGGCTAAAATTAGGAATTATAGAAAAGGCGCCATGTCAAAATTCTATGTCAGGTCACTTTTTACCCCACCATGCTGTAATTAAAGAAGCGAGTCTGACGACTAAGGTGAGGCCTGTTTTTGACGCATCGGCCAAAGACAGTCATGGCATATCTATTAATAGCTGTTTAGAAAAAGGTGTAAATCTCATCGAATTAATACCTAATATTTTAATTGATTTTAGAAAGGAAGCAATTGGAGTTACTGCTGATATAGCCAAAGCATTCCTTCAAATTTCACTTGTTCCCGAAGACCGGGATTATTTAAAATTTCTTTGGTGGTCTGATATAAATGACCCAAATAAAAATATAATTGTTTATCGTCATAAGCGTGTAGTATTTGGTATTAAGTCTAGTCCTTTCCATCTTGCAGCTACAATAAATTTTCATCTAGAACGCGCACCACCCAATTTAAAGGAAACTGCAATAAAACTAAAAAGAGCGTTTTACGTTGACAATTGTGTGACAAGTGTAAATTCTGTAGACGCATTAAAGAAGTTCGTGCAGGAGGCTCGAGAAGTTATGTCCAGTGGGATGTTCGATTTGCGTGGCTGGGTTTCAGGCCCGGTCAAATTAGAGGACACGACAACAACTTCAGTTTTGGGTATAGTATGGAATATAGACAAAGATCAGTTGAGCTGTAATGTGAACTTTATAGATAGACTTAGCGAACGAATCACAAAAAGATCCTTGCTGTCAATAGTTCATAAAATTTTCGACCCGATAGGCATTTGCTGTCCCACAACGATTATCCCAAAAATAATACTACAGAAATCATGGGCACATAAAATTTCATGGGACGAAGAGTTGCCGTCATATTTATGTGAGGAATTTAGGAAGTGGACTGACCAGTTATATTTAATTTGTGAACTTAATATACCAAGGCGATTAACGTGTTATGATATTTCACTGTGTCAGAATTCATTACATGTATTTTGTGATGCAAGTAAAAGTGCTTACGCTACTTGTATTTTTCTTCGTTCTGAATTTAAAGGCGAAGTTTCTGTACGTTTAGTGATGGCAAAGGCGAGAGTGACTCCAGCCAAAAAGATCACAATACCGCGCCTTGAATTGTTAGCTGCTATTTTGGCAATTAGATTAGGTAATGTAGCACTGTCAAGTTTAAATCTAAATGATTGCCCAGTATTTTTCTGGACTGATTCTAGTGTAGTTTTGTGTTGGGTTAAAGGAGAAGGCGATTGGAGTGTTTTCGTCACTAATAGAGTACGAGAAATAAGAACCTATTCCGATCGACAAGCTTGGCGACATGTCCCAGGGAATCTTAACCCAGCAGACTTACCATCTAGAGGTGTTGGTGTTAAGCAACTTATTGAATCCAAATGGTGGGACGGTCCATCCTGGCTATATTTAAATTCTGACCGTTGGCCGTCTACTAATTTTTCATTAGATACACATCAGTTAGATGAAGAAATACAAAAGCCTTCTGTAAAATTATTATTGGTAGAAGATATGTGTTTTTTGGATCGTCTAACCTACTTTTCATCTTACTCAAAAATAATCAGAATGGTTGCTTGGATGTTAAGGTTTAGATATAAATCATCTAACAAATTTTATACAGATTTATCTCTTCATGAAATTGATCGCGCAGAGAAAGCTTTATTCCGTTTAATTCAAGCAAGACATAATAGTATAATAAATAACTTACAAACATTTATTGATAAAGACAACATTCGTCGTTTAATTACAAGGTTAGATGACACAGCTGACAATTACGATTTTAAGTGTCCAATAGTGTTACCAGCTCGTGATATCATAGTTCAACGTTTCGTTGAAGAACGTCATAAATTTTTACACCATGCTGGGACTCAAACTCTCATCATAAATTTACGGGAGACCCTTTGGATTATTGGCGTAAGAAGATTGGTAAAAAAGGTCGTAAAGGAATGTGTCATTTGCAAAAGGTATAAAGCAAAACCACAACAAGTACAGCCGGCGAAATTACCTAAAAATCGCACAGATGCAAGTGCACCGTTTGAGGTAACAGGGGTCGATTTAGCCGGACCGTTGTTGCTGAAAACTCGAACTAAATGCTGGATAGCATTGTTCACGTGTGCTACTTATCGCGCAGTACATTTGGAAGTCGTGGAGTCGCTGTCTAGTAACGATTTTATTCAAGCTTTAAGACGATTTATAGCACGTCGTGGCAGGGTTCGATGTATTTACAGCGATAACGGCACTAATTTTGTTGGTGTTCATAATATGCTTAATTCTTTAGAGTGGAATAAAATAATAAGTTTTTCGGCACTACGCAAAATACAATGGATATTTTCACCTCCCGGTGCTCCGTGGTGGGGAGGGTTTTATGAGAGAATGGTAGGAATGGTCAAGCAAATTCTTTTGAAAATTCTAGGTCGAGCTTCTGTGTCGTTAATGGAATTGCAAACCGTTTTGTGCGATTGCGAGGCTACGATTAATAACCGACCACTGACATATGTCAGTAATGCCGTTGACGATTTACGACCACTTACACCCCAGTCCTTCATACAACCCTTGACTGGAAACTCCGTTGAAGACTTAGACGAGATCGACAGTAAAGCTCTAAACATGAGAGCCAAATATTGTCAAGAACTCCGTGAGCATTTTCGCCAACGTTTTCGTACGGAATATATCAGTAATCTTATACAGAAAAATTCTGTCAAAAACGAGGATTATTTGTTACACAAGGGTGATATAGTGTTAGTAGGCTCCGAGTGCAAGCGATTGATGTGGCCTTTAGGAGTAATTGTAGAGACGTACGCGGGTCGCGACGGTCAAGAGCGTGTGGCAAAAGTTCGTGTCGGCAATGGTTATAAAGTTAGACCTTTTCAACGGCTTTATCCTCTAGAACTTCATCAAGAACCTGCAAACACGGCTGAGGATAGGCGAAATTCAGTGTCTAACCACACTTCTGACACTAATCTTGACGAGACTGCTGACTCCACTACTGACCGACTGTTAACTACTGACCGACAGTTAACTACTCGTTTTGGTCGTATTTCACGACCACCTGACAGACTGACCTTTTAGTAAGTTTATTGTGTTTATGGTACTTAGAATATTTTATTTTTACATTCTGTTAATTTTATACAACCTTCCGGTTTTTCTCCCGTGGGAGTGTGACAGATTGTACTTTTGTTTTGTTGCTAGGAGTTACCAATAAACAGTTGCGTTTAAATGGCCGTGGCGTTTACTTTAGTCTCCCAATATATGTTAAATATTTAAATAAACATTTAATTACATTGTGACGTCCTTCACAAGTGAATGGCGTCCTGGACAAAAGCATTGTAAGTGGCGTTACATAAAGGTTATCGGCCTTATAATAAAGAAAATGAAACCTTTTCTAATAATTGTTAAGTCTACCGATATAAAACGTAGCGCAGGCCGGCCTATACCAACATAAACTTCCAGACGTGTATATTTATTATTATATAATATTTGTAATAATGTTTACAGTCTATCTCTACCATACAGACATGAGCCGGCGTTAGGCCGGTGGAGGCTGACTTTAGCCTATAAGAGTATTAAATATAATCATATTTGTCTGTGCGTCGCGTCTGGTATGTAAGTAAGTGTCTGTAGTTATTTCTGAAGATATTTTGTTCGTGATTATGTATTTAAAATGTGGGTGTTGAATTGGTGTACTTATGTCTAGGATTTCTTTACGGTTGCCAAAATTATGTAACCAATTATCCTTTGGTTGATTCAGACACTAGTTTGAACTTTGATATTCAAGGTTGAATCCAATTACAAAGAAAAAAAAGTTTGAATCATCTAATGTAGTGGCACTTAATGCACTTCCAAATCTCCAACCTTCGCACTCGTGGCTCGCAAGATGGTTTCAAGTTGTCGCCATATTTTTTGACTCCCGGTTAGGTCAATGTACAGAATGAACTTTGTCAACAGAATGCACACTACGTTTTTGTCTGTGCATAACAATATAACCCTTGGATAGCATAGTAGCAATTAGGACTAAGTATTACTTTTCATAGTAATTTCCTTTTATTTTATTTTTTTTAATTTTCGAGTTCGTAATCAAAAAAAGATTCGTCTTGAAATTTTAATATAGAATAAACATCTGTGCAATTAATTTCTACGCCCCCATACATTTCTGATCCCATCAGAATGCTCTAAGGATCCTATATAACTAGGGTTCCATAAGAGGGGCTTAAATGTCTAATTTTAAAATCTATCGCAATCCTTTCAATTTGCAACTTGGAAAGATATTCACGGACTTCACGCTACGCGCTCGCGACGATTTGTTGAAACATATCGTTAATTTCAAGGCAAGCGTTAGACAGAAAAAGATAAAACATTTCAGAATGTTTAATTGAAAGACAGACATATTCCGAAAATTCGTGATACATTTTCAGATACTTTTCAAATTAAACGCTTTTATGAACATAAAATCAGACGATTTTAAAATTATATTTGTCCATGCGATATCAAATAATCCATATTTTACATAATATTATGTTTACTTATATTTTGATTGCGAAAGTATCCACTCAAAGTGGACTTTATATATTTCAGCGAACATTAATTTCATTAATTTCTATATTATAATAATACTAGCTATCTACCTTCGCTATCTAACTAGCTATCTAGCTTCGTCCGCGTTTCCAGAATTGAGAAAATTCCCACGCCAGGAGTCTATTTTATCCTATAGACCCATATCGAATCCTTTCTTCGTGCTCAATTATTTCATGAAAAGAACCCCTGTACCAAATTTCCAATACACATTTACAAGTCAGTCGGGTTTGCCTTTCATATTATAGATGTCTAGGTATTTGATGCATTAACATAATAAGACTGGGATTTCAAATTTAAATGTGATTGAAAAAGATCTTTTATTGCATGCAATTTTTTACAACACAATGACAAAAGCCTAATACGAAAGTAAACCAGGCAAATATAACAAACAATTCATATGTATTACATTTAAATAGCTATTACCTAACACTATCACCGCCAGCAGATGACAAAAGGAGCTATATTTGAAAATTCTGTATTTAGCCGCGATATTTATAATTAACCATTGATATTTTTTGTAATTTTTGTAATGCTGATGAATTAATCTAATAAAATTCATTATCCTAAATGTATCGCGATTTGTGCCCTCCCCCCTGACTAGAAGGTTGGTTGCATTTTCCTGACTTGACCTTGACTTTGACAATTTAACAACATAACAGCCTGGCTTGAAGGTTAGGTCCGCCCTTGACTGTTAATTGAATGTTTTTGTTGCCAATTATAAAGTAATAAAAATATGTCAAACGACACCCCTATTATATTTCAGAGAGCGTAACAAATATCGATGATTTAATGAAATATTAATAAATAGGTGTTATAAGCAATATGAGGCGTTTATTTACGAAGCTTTTCACATATTTGGAGAAGACACAAAGGGAAAATAACATGTATTTTACTTAACAAACTGAATTTGGTAAAAGTCTATGTTTGATTGTATTTTGTCCAAGAAATCAACCGTCTTTGTTGATAAAATTGCTTTATAACAAATAACTGTATTATCAAGTTCGGTAAACAAGGTTAAGCATATACACGAAAGGTGTAAAACAGTTCTCTAAATCATAATTTACAAATACTGTATGTAACTAAACGGGAATTTAGGCAACTGAGTCTGTTCCTAAAGTTGAATAGGCTAAAGCCACGTTACTCTTCGGTCTCCTCAAACTGCAATCTGACTTCATACTGCGACCGGTACCAAATCCACCAGCCGAGGGCGTGACGCGTAGCTGCAGATACAATCCAGCAGTAGTAACATACCTGAAGACAGATGTTAGGAACTCGCTTATGTACTAGAAACTTAATTTTCTGAGATATATTCGGAAATTCACATTTACGAAGTTAAAAAAATATAAACGTGTAAAAACATCGTAGTATAGTTAGCACAAACATTACGTACTAAAGAAAGGGAATAGCCAATGAGATCTACGATATTATTGCTAAGGAAAAACACTTAACCCACTTAGTGTACTCTGAGATGTGATCCCATCACAAAGTGGATGTTTAAGTATTTTCATCCTATCCTATTATTAATATTATAAAGGCGAAAGTTTGTAAGTATGGATGTATGGATGTTTGTTACTCTTTCACGAAAAAACTACTGGACGGATTTGGATAAAACTTTACAGCAATATAGGTTATACATCAGAATAACACATAGGGTACTTTTTACTGGGAAAACTTCTCACTCCCACGGGATACCGACTTCCACGCGGACGAAGTCGCGGGCGTCCACTAGTTAAGAATATTTTCCAGTATAATATTGTGAAAGCAAAATTGATGAAATATAATAACATATGATATTGTTAATTAACGTAGATTTATTATTTATATAGATGAATTATATTTTAGTTGAACAATTCTCCTGTTTTTTAAAGAGAGATAACAATAGTACTTCCGTCTTAAAACACTGCGCGCCGCCAGTCGCAAAACGCCAATTTGGTTGTTAGTCAGCTGATCGTCCTACAGTTTTCAATTAAAATTTTAATGCAAAGTGATTATCTTCTCGGTATGAATAACGGCGTATACAGGGTTTTCCTGATAAAGTCAGTGTTTTGAACGAAAAAAATGTAAAAGTGTAGGTAAGCAAATTCATTCAAAATTTGATGTTGAAAAGAACTTGAGATAAAATGTGTTTGGTAATTACTAATTCCACATAACAAGTAGAAAGAAACTACTGTTATAATAGTCATTTTTACTAGTTTCTAATTAATACAAATAAATAACAAGCTCGGTGGCGTAGTGGATAAGCGCCACGGCCCGCGATCGTAGTCGTAAAGCAACTTTCGCAAGGGTCGGTCACGGGATGGGTGACCAAAAAATTATTATCTCGAGCTACTTCGTGCTTCGGAAGGCACGTTAAGCCGTTGGTCCCGGCTGAATTTGCAGTCGTCAATACCCTCCAATCCGCATTGGGCCAGCGTGGAGGGTCATGGCCCATCCTCCTTAACCATCCATAAGGAAGGCCTGAGCCCCTGCAGTGGGGACGTAAAAGGGCTGGTGTGGAATAACAAGAATAAGATTAATTTTGTGACATATTGAGGTAACATTTGATATATTAAATAAATAATTAAAAAGTGTCGATATAAGAAAGGGGGCTGGGCCATGGGCCATATGAGCCATATGTGTGCTGATTCATTAACACATCCTTTGCTGCAGATTTTCAAATTGTCACTTAGTACCGGTATAATACCACAAGAGTGGAAACGTGCACCGATAACGCCAAACCTCATGGTTGTGCTGGTCAGGACGTGGTCGAATATCAGCTCATTTCAAAACTGTGTCAGTTCGGTAAAATACAAAGAAAATTGTCACTGAGAGGTTATTGGGTGCCATGAAAAGTATAATTACACCGTCACAGCATGGTTTCTGCAAAAAGCGAGGTGTTGAAAGCAACCTGTTAAGTTGTACAGATATCTTATTGGAGGCAATGGATAACAGTGTTCAGGTGGATGTTTATTTAGTGTTCAGGTAGATAGGATTCCGTTTGGAATCCTCAACATCGTATACATCAAGACAAAATTGAAAGAATTCAGCGCAAGTTCATTAAATCATTAGATTACAGAACTGGTAATCCACATTTAGATTATGAGACCTCTCTAGTTTTTCATAATATAAACTCCTTAAGTCGCCGAAGAGGTATTATATATTTAAACTATTTGTTTAAAATTTTAAATGATATAGTCGATGTCCCGTTGCTTTTGAAAAAAATAGACTTCCGAGTTCCCAGGAAACAGAAAAGGACAAGTAAAAAAAATCAATAATCGCTGTAAAGCAAATTAAAACTTGTTACGGAAGCAATAGCTGTATCAAAAGAACTTGCACGATATACAACGACGTTTTCAACGACGTTAATATTTTTGAAACCTCCTTAATTAAATTTAAACGCCAAATCGCTGAACACTTGCATAAAATGGATGTATGATTGTAATTGTTATGTAAGTAGAAACTTAATAATAGGTAATACCACAGAAAAGATAAAAAGGTAGAACGATTAAGTGGGCGGGGTCGTGCGACCATCCATATGCCCAAACGGTCATATGAACGTCACGTTACTCAAATTTGCAGTTTATTATTTGCACAATGTCATACTGGTCTATGGTGCGTCACAAAATATGAAAATATGCCGAATTGCGCCGTTATTATGTGTCGTTTGCGTAGTCAAAATGTAAGTCTGAAAAAGGAGAAATTTCATTTCATCGGTAAGTAAAAAATATTAGTTATAGAACAATATATGGAGATATAATCACAATTTTTTTTTCGAGAGATTGTGTCAGTTATTAACATAGTGCTTGCAGATATCGATAACATGTTATCAATAGTATATAACCCTAATATTATGAATGGCAATCAATTTACATGCAATTATAACATTAAAGTAAACTTTTATTAAGATAAATAGTTAACAGTAATTTTTAGATGTTGTAATGTATGTTTGTTTCAGTTTTCCTAGAAACCCCGACATAAAAGAAAAGTGGATTGACGCATGATATAAATGGTCAATGGTTTCCTTCTAAAACTAGTTGCATTTGTTCAACACATTTTTCTGAAAATGATTTCATTAATATTAAATAATAAATAAAATAATATGATAAATTACTTACATACCTATTTGGAATGAAATATTATGTATTTAGTTTTTTGATTATAGTGCCAAATTAAATATTATATTGGGATATTATTGTAATTTAGTTTCAATGAGACTTCTTTGTTATTATTTTCCATTCTTAATATATTGTGCTTCATATAATACATAGTTAGTAAAAATAATAAAGATGATTAAATATACAAAAAAAAAAAATTAACTAGGTATCAAAAAATAAAACTCTGACTATATAATAGAAAAAAAGGCTAATTAAAATTATAAAATCTAGCCCCCAAAGCGCCAAATTGTCATTACTGTCACCTGCCCTTGATATGTGATTCCGTTGCAGCCTACTTCTGATTAAAACTGACAAAAATCGCATTGGTCTAATTGATCGAGCCGTTTCAAGTGAAGGTTGATTATATACATTGTGAAGTGATTACATACATGTGGTATTTATTTTTCTTGGATTATTTCTAAATGATAAATTATTTTATTATATTAATCCCATATATTTATGATTTTCTGATTATCGATATCAAATTGTGAATCACAGGGCACTTCACTATTTCAGTGTTGACAGAAGCGTAAAATTCTTTGCATTATATTTTGAAAAATTGTTTTAATGCAGATACGTCGTGCAATAACATTTTTATGTAATGAAACATGTATTTCAAATATTTGCACATTAACTAATTTAATATCCGCGCACGAAATATAATATTTAGAACTATCAAAAGTAATTGTGCAGATTTTTATTATAGCTGGCCATACATTTTGTGTATTACTGTAAAATCACCTGTATTAATAGGCTAGTATACACTAACACTAACACTAACGCTAGTATACACTAATTTTGCTGAAACTTTTGTAGCCAATGGTAGCATCGGTCTCTTTGTGAGCCGAATAGGTGAAGTTTTACGTCTGTGTGATATGTGGCACGCGCGGTCCTAGTACTAATGTTAGTACGTTATTATTCTAACCTTTTTATCTATTCTGTGGGTAATACCACTATTATTTGATATTGATCATTACTTTATATAGAATGTATGAATGTAGTAACTAATCTATTTTATAGAGTTATCTTCAATTTTTTGAAATGTTTTATAAAAAATGTAATATAGAGAACTGTAGGTTTACTTTTTGTTAATATTTTATGCTCATAAAATGTATAAAACTTTGTTCCTTAATAAAATAAAAAAAAAATACATAAAATGTAACACGTTTAAAATTATTATCCATTATTTTATTACTATCTTTCTGCCAACGACTTCGCACGCGTGGTCCATATAAAGTTTATATCGCTATTTCATCCAGTTGGAATTTCCAAAATTCCTATATTAGTGTTCACTTACGTTATATAAGAACCTACATGTACAATTTCTGGCTTCTAGGTTCAGCGGTTTGGTCTGTGCGTTGATCTCTGGGTATGTCAGTCACCTTCCTCTATTATAATAATTTTCCTGGGCTCCGCGGACTACTTGTGGTGTTAATTACCGTATCGTAGACCGAGCGCACTAATCACTGCGCACTCGCGTTCCTTGATACGATTGAAAAATAGATTTACTAGATTAGAATTTAACAATAAAAATCATAATTTGTGACGGAAAGTGACCTTACTTTTTATGTATAATTCAACGTCTCTATACAAAAAATGAAATAACTTTCAAAAAGTTTTCATCGCGTTTGTATTTAACGTTTACATTTATTAAATTGAATTATTTAAAAAATACATTTGACTTATTTATTTACCCCTGGCATAGATACACATAAACTATCCCCTGCCTACCGTAATCTACCACCAGTTCCAAATTTGGGAGTCTTGTCTGAGAAGAAGTGACGAAATAAACTCTGACAAGAAAAGTGAATTGCTCCCTATGATTTAATATTTACAAAATTAACTAAAAAATTATTTAGTTTTGCAATGTGTGATCAAGATTGGGATTTTATTTGCCTAATTACTGGATCCCAAACCGATGGTATATGCCAACTTTCATCTCTATTAAAATTCGGATGTTTTTTTAATTTTAAGCCTCGCGTATCATTTTGTGATGATTTGTCTCTGTACGAAATATACCAGGGAGAAATAACTTCAATTAATACATGGTTATTTTATTTCATAATATATTGGCAAAGATCCCTTGAATAGGTCGACAAAGAACTGATTTAAACAGTACGGACGAATGCATTCATAAAGCACCGAATACGAATTTAAACAAAATAATTCCTTTTGATGCATTTTCCGGTAGTCGACCCGCACTTAGTTGCTTTTAATTGATAATCGATAAAAAATTACATCACTATGAAACTTTTTTTTTAAATAAAATGGTAATGTATGGTATAGTCTAAATGACGACATTCAATCAATTAAGACCTCTCTCTTTCAAGACATTTTCTTTTTGAGAAAATGAGAAAGCATTAAGTCAGCCTTTTGTACAATCTTCATATTGGTCAATAAAGTTCAATAAATAAATAAAAACTGTGTTCGTGAATATTGCTTAAATGTAATCCATCTTGTCGATATTTCATATTAGTTGATTAATGTTTGATTTGTTTTTTAGTAATCAAACCATAGGCATTAACACTATCGATGGCAAGTCGAGAAATAATTTCAACAATTGTAAATTCTTGCTCAATGATTATATCTTTTTTCTAAAAATATTTTGGTTTTGATTTTGGTGTTGTATTTTGTGTATAAACAATATTATTTCTGATCTGACATATAGAATATACAGACCTTTTCTTTATTTTGTTTGCTCGTCCAAGACCCAATCGTATGATTTGGTAATTATGTAGAAACCCATCCATGAAATTATTTTTAATTATCCGAATAATTGGGTAGCTCGGTGGCGTAGTGAATAAACGCTGCGGCCCTCGATTGTTGTTGTTATGCAACTATTGCAAGGGTCGGCCACGGGATGGATGACCAAAAATTTACTATCTCGTACTACTCCGTGTTTCGGAATGCCCTTGGTCCGGACTGCATTTGCGGTCGTTAAAAACCTCCAATACGCAATGGGCTGGCGTGGAGAGTCATGGCCCATCCTTCTTAATTATCTCTAAGGAACACCTGACCCCCTGCAGTGGGGACGTAAAAGGGCTGATGATGATGATCCGAATAAAATTTAATATAAACGTGATTATACTAACAAGTGTCATACACGCGAGAACAAACGTTGACGCCAATGGCCACGGTGCAGCGTGGCTGTCCTGGCGCATCAGGCCGGCTAGAGTGCGACCTGACAACCAGGCAGCTAATACAGCTAGTGGTGACATCAACATGATTCCCAAGCTGTCCACCATTAACTGCAAAAAAAAAAACGTTGGAATGATATGAAATTTGTTTGAAGAAGGGTCGGCAACCTATGACCATCCAGGGAACCCCCAGAGAAATGTTTTTATTTACTTAGCATTATATCCTTTATGTTTCAGTACTTAATGTTTAAGTTACGAGGCTAACACAAATATTTATATAGGTCCAACTATGAGAAAACAAATATTATTTATTTTTGTTGGAGGTAAATAAAAGTAATAAATTCTCTTAAGATTTATAAATTTTCAACATAAAGGTTTCTACTGCAAATTCTATATATACCTATCCTTGATCAAGGGATAACTTAAGATAAAGGGTACTTTTAAGATATACCATAGGTACATCCTTTTTATTGCATCAAAAATGACTACAAACATTCTTAACTGACACACAATCCTTAATGTTTGTTGCAAACTTTGTTCAATATATGAATAATATATTTCAGCGGTTCGATATTTTACAAAAACGTTTTAGGTCATATTGTTAGTAGAACACTCGTACACCCCGACTCTCGATGGTTGTTGTGAGATATTTTATATATCTATTATGAAAGTAATTTGCACTCTGCGTCTACTGCAGTACAATTCAATATACTTAACGGGGTTGAAATTTTCCCTTTAAATATTCTTATTGTCGCATATTAGGTGTCGTTCTAAAATGTTAGAATGCAGCTATATACAGCGTGTTTGGTAATACCTGTATAATCCCGAATATGGCACATACGGTATGATGAATAGAACCCAGAAAAATGATCACTAAGACTGAAACCCAGCACATGACCTAGATATTCAGCTTTTTTTCTTCGAAGTAAAACTGTACGCTGACAACCCTAAAAACAGCTGTTGTGTTGTATTTGGTCATCGACTCCATGTGCCGAACTAGTTTAAAAAATAACAGAAGTTAAATAAATCTAAAGATAAATGCCTAGAATAAATATGCATCTGAGAGGAATTTATTATTTCCAAACAAAGAAAAAGTTAGTAGTAAATGACTTTTAACTATAAAAAAACACTAATCTTGTGATTAACGGTGTTTCAAAAACTATTAATATGAAAACTTCTGTAATAATACAGTCAAAATAAAAAAGAAATTGCAAATACTTTGATTGAAGTTCAATATCTGCACCATTGCTCACATTAGTCTATGCAAGAAGGAGCGAGAGAGACATAAAATCGACGACGATGTGTATTGAGAAACTCGGGTTTCTGATGTGTCAGTAAGGTTCTGTAGATTATTTGCTTTGAAGTTTTGTTATTTTCACAAAGCCGTGTTATTTTCACGAAACAATAAAATACGGACTTATACAATGATATTAATAATCTAAGTATCTCTCTTATTCTTAGTTTAAATGATAATTAAATAAAGGTTAGTTGTAATGGAAAGGTCTAATAATAAATAATATTTCTTGACGCGGAACCCCAAAATCGGTACACTTTTGATTTAGGTACATTGGTATTCGAGTTGCAATAATAATAACCTATGTAGTTTTGGTCATCGCGTCAGTCGCGTCCGTGACTTTCATCGGCGTACTTGTGAGTTTTCAGAATTTAGAAGGTCAACTTACGTTTTCGTTCTTTCGGGACTTTTGGTTTGTTTTTCATTCTCGTTCTGTTTACCTGTGTATTATGTTTGTGTGCGGTCAGTGCAATGAATTTGTACTCAAATGCCTAATATTACGAGATGATAATGTGTGGCGGTGCTTGTGACGGTAATCTTGCTGCGGCTCGGCGGCGTTATGACGAGCGCCACGTGTCAGGAAGACCTGAAAACCATCGACGTCTTCCTTCTTACCGGTGATTCGCAGCATTTGTGAATTGGTTACATACAACTGGTTCATTCCATAGTGTGCCACAGGTAGGCCGGCCGATCACCTATTCCATCGAGACAGAGGATATGACTTTACGTCGAGAGTAACACGACACGGTCTGTGTCGAGTCGAATGGAGATGTGTGTTTTATGCGGTGGCCGGCATATCGAGACCCTGGACTGATAAAGTGGAGGTGAAGTGTAGGTAATGTTGACAAGTGAAAGCTGAAAGAGTGATTAGAACGCTATAGGTATGTACCTATTTAATCTTAAATTGTTTTAATTACAAGTTAACTCATACGTATTCGAGTGCGCGCGTCGGCAACATCAAAATGTATTCAAGGAAACGAGAGAGTGAGAGGTAATGAGAGAGAGAGAAAGAGCGAGTGCGCCGGGACGGCACGTATAAGCTTACAGGGTTGTAGCATAGTAATTGAAAACAAATTGTTCAAATATTTGTATGAAAATATCAATTTACATGAAATTGTTTTTTGACCTATCAATTGTGTTCTTTGTGCTAGGTTGTATGGCCATGTTTCGGGATTATACAGGTATTACCAAACACGCTGTATATAAGATAACATCGCATACATTGCTGAAATCCCAAATTAAGTTGCTTCTAGTTCTTGCATTATGGAAATCCTATACCATGTAGGTACTACAACACCTAGACCTGAGATAATAAAGAAATATGGATATTTACATTGACTCGATAAGGAACGAACCGGGGCCCACAGAGATGGCAACACTTTGAAAGCGGCGTGTGATCTATTCGGTCACGATCGACCAACATTAGTCACATAAGCCATAAGTGAAATGTTGCCCTAGTGACTCTTGTAATCCAAAACTTTAACAAAAACGCGTACCTGCTTGGCGTTTTGGCTGAGCACCCACATAAGTAATGCCCGCGGGACTCCATATTTGTGTATTCGTTTGGTGAGATATCTGGTGCCACAAAGCTCACACCTTGACTTCCCTGACTCTGTGAGCCATCTTTCCAAACATTTGACATGTACTCGTCCAACAGTACCTCTACAGGAGCATGCTAATAAAAAAGAAAATTTATGTTAAATAATAATTTAGAAATGTTGCAAAGCAAATATAACTTAATTTTAACTAAAAAACAAAATCCACTGACATTTGAAGGCCCAATTAACGCCCAAGGTGGTCCGGAAAAAAATTACATGATATCGAAAAAAAAAAAAATAGTCAACTGCAAGCATCGAAAATGCAATTTACAGGGGACTAAATATATTGACGTCGCAGTTTTTGAATTATATAGTTAGTATACTTTTTGTGCTTTAAAATGTGAGATGGTGTAAAATATTTCGATAAAATATATGTTAAAAATTCGTGTAATAGTGTGTAAAGAGATCACCCAGGGGTAGGTCGCCCATATTAGTCGGATATTCAATGTGGAATTTCCTTTAAGTTGTATATTTATTCTAATCTATTATTTAAATATACGGTTTAATTACGAGGTATATTTTTAAGAACCCGTGTTTTTAGTCTGTTTTCAGTGATAGTTTTATTTTTATAAAAAATACAGTACGTCTAAAATAGTACGCTTGAAAATTTACCCAAGTAATATAACTTTATTGGGAGCAAAATTATTTTCGAGTAGTACCTGATATTAGCTGTCCAAGATCACTCGAGAGCGCCTCTCCACCATGACAAATTCTGCACATATCATCTAAGGAATGATCGCTCACTCTGACCGGCAATTCTTCGTTTATTGCGACTAAATTTGTCACATGATCTATTATAACTTCTACTTCTTGCTCCCAATCTATAGGAGATATCTCTACGGACCGTTGCTCTACATCATTGTTTTTTTCTTGAGTGTTCTGAATGTTCTGATCCAAAACAGGAAGTCTACGTTTGGGACTTCTTACTTTAATTCTGTGCTGCCTGGGATATTTGTCTCTTCTATGAGGGATATCTCTATTAGCTAATCTTGCATCCCTCATTTTGGTGGGTAAATTTTTAGGAGTAACTGTACCATAAGATACATTAGTAAGTGTGTCTTCCTCGCTTAAAATGTTATAAAGATCAATGGCGCTCGAACTGGCACCGATATTTTTATCTGTACTTGTACACTTTACAGTAGATGTGTTATTTTCAGATTCAGTTACAATTTTCAAATTGCTTAAGGTTTTTGAATTATTTGGAATCATTTTATTTTTTGATGGCTTTGTTGAAACTGTGTTATTTATGACTATCTTTGAAGCGTCGACGTTCTGATAGCTATATTGTGAGTGATTAAAAATATGGATGAAATATTGTTGAAATTAAATAAAAATAATGAACAAACCGTCCTTTTTAACCATTGATAAGGAAGGCTTGAGCCGTGTAGTGGGGAATCAAAACAGCTGATTATTGTGATGATGATGATGCCTGGCCTGTGGCGTTAAACTAAGGAGTTATCAATTTACTTAAGTAAATTTAATTAATACGTATTTTTTTTACGAAATGAAATGTATAAGTTCCATAAATATGCTGACACTAGAAATCGTTATCTCGAGTATTTTCAATAAATTGCTCATATAAATATCAACTTCATTGAGTTTTTTTTTCGTGGATTCACTATACTAAGTTTTTATTCTTTCATCATCAGATCCTAACGCTATCAGTAAGATTGGAAACTTTGATTATATATGCAACATTGAAAAGAAATATGTTAAGAACCGGGTTTTTAAATTAGTACTCACCTGTTCTTTAAACTATTTTGCGTTTCTGAAGAATCTCTGCCACTGATGTCATTTTGCACAGAAAACCTTCGACGCCTCGTGTTCGGCATTTTACAAGAATTTATCCGTTTTTTTGTATGTTTTATTAAATAAATTATTCTAAAACAAATCTACTCGTTCATTTTTGACAGGTTTACGCCATTGTATTTTATCTTTGTAAATGAATGTTGATGACAGTTGTCAATTTTAAACGAGGTTGGAAAATATATATTTTTAAACTAGAATTTTGACTTCCGCCTATGCTTTGTGTCACAAAACTCGAAAAGTACTCATTGCATAGAATTTCTATCTTATTGTATTGGACTCAAATTTTCATTCATAATGTGCAGAACTATGATGTAGCGTAAAATACGCCTGTACAGTCGTCAGCATAAATGTTAACACCATATCTATATCTATCTATACATAGTATAATACAAAGTCGCCTCCCTCTCTCTATATGTTGAGATCTGAAAAAACAACCCAGTAGATTTTAATGCGTTCATCTATACTCATTTATACAGGGTGATTCAAGATAAAGGTTTATATGCATAATACTGGACCTTGCGGGCGAAGACGCTGGAGGAAAGCTAGTTTTTATACTTTTTATACCGAAACAAAAAAAAAGAATAGAGATGCAATTTTAAAATTCACGTTTTGTGACAGAATCCTTATAAATACGAGTATAATGCAGTGTTCTTAATTTTAATTATATATTATTTTTATGTCATGTCTTTGTACTGTACTTGACTGTACATACTAGCCCTTTTAAACACAGGTATAAGTTATACTTTTTTTTTTGTTTTAAAGTATATTAATATTGCTTCACAAATATTTGGAAAGCGTGAAAAAATCTCTAAAACTTATTCAGTCTAGAGCGGCACGATAACAAGCACTTATCCAACTGGAGACTTTTTAGATGTACCTTTTTTTACCGACGTGTTTTATTCATTAGGTGACGTCATGTATTATCCCATACTCCTATATGGCAACTAATTTATAGAGTTAGGTTTGGGCATGATTCTAAATCGGGAGAAAATGGCACAATAATTGCTTTTCAATGAAACAACTCATTCTAGATTAACTTGTATAGATGTGGAATAATTTCGGTTTAGTTACACCCAGATCGTATAATTATCCATACTAATATTATAAATAGGAAAGATTTGATTGTTTGTTTGCATTGAATAGACAACTACCGGTTAGATTTTGAAAATTACTTTCAGCTAGAGAAAGTTACATCAAGACTAGGTAAAATATGCTATAATTTATGCGGGTGACGTAGCGGAAAAACAGCTGGTGCCCTTATATCTTTAAATTGTTCTCGCATTAATGCATTGAATTTCTGATTTGTATGAAAACCCTGAAAACTCTCAAAGCATAAGGATGAAAGGTTTAGTTGTTTGTTTATAATGAATAGGCTCCGTAACTATTGAATCGATTAAAAAAAATCACCTACGGGAAGCTACATCATGTGCGGTGAAGAAAGGCTATAATTTATCCCGAAAAATAGCAAATAAAGGGATGAAAATGGGAGTGGAAGTTTGTATAGGGAAATAAAACGTTAGAAAGCCCTTCATAGCCGAGTGGTTCGCACGCCGGTTTCAAGGTGTCGCTTAGGCCCGTGTTCGATTCCCGGTCGGGTCACTATAGTATTATTTACTTACATTCAATTGTAAATATGTCCGTATCATGGTATGAATCGATATCCAAAAAGCAAATACAATAATAAATTTTTTTTGATCATGTCCAAACCTATTTATGTTTGTGTAATTTGTTTATATAGTAAAGATAAAAAATGAATGTCGTAAAATCGTTCAAAAACTATTTAGAGTCATTTTGGCTTCATCTTTTTTCTATCAAATCAATTATTTAATTCTATATTCCTGTTTTTTTGCAAATAATCGATTATATGTTTAATTTGCATAAAATGATGTTTATTTGACAAATATTAGCATAGCCTTAGAATAAAATAAATAAAATAGTAATTTCGTAATAAAAATAGCCAGCATAACTAAGCAGGGTTAGCTTAAGCTAAATTAATCTTTAACAATAAAATATAGGAATAAGATTCAGTTGACGTGCGTTCTGTCACACTTACGGACCTCATAGGAGGCATACCTATAGAAATATATATAAAAAAATATTTCCTTGGGTATTCCCCTTAAGTGTGATAGAGAATGTCATTGGTGGCATACGACGACATTCAATTGACGTAATTAATTGTCGTTTAACAAAGAGGTCAGAATATTTGAGTACAGAGACAGCATTTCGAGATAGCATACTCGTATATTTTGAAAACGTGACGCTTTAGATTTTATCATTTATAATGTCTAACTGACCTCAAAATTGCTTGACTTTAAATTTTTATTACATTTTTAATAGCACGTTTCTGTTTCTGAAGCAGATATAGTAAGAAATTATAAAAAATATATACTGTGACATGGTGAGCCATTTTGCTATTAGAGCTGTCACCAAAAAATAAATAATAAAAAAGACTCACATACATATACATTAACCCTAAACACAAAACACTCCTTTTTGGGCAGTCGTGAAAAAAGTTTTAACTTGTGGTATAAGTAATTATTTGTTAATTGGTAACTTATACTAGTAATGTTGTAGCAATCGTGGATAATCCAAACTACCCATCGTCATGAGGGGCATATAATATTGAGACCAATTTTGAGATTTTTTCTATCTCTACAACGTCATAAGTCTTAATAAGCATTTCGTAATAAGTAATTCTTAATAAGTAGTTTGTATTAATAACATTGAATTGTAGAGATTCCCTAGCTTTAAATAAAACTGTTTCTACTTTTTTCAACTGTCTCCAGGAAGGCTGAAAAGAATAGAATACAATATACGCATGTCAGGGCCTTTAACTGCTATAAATGAGTCGTATTGGTGTAATTGCTGGGAATTATTTAGTAGTTCCAATTTAAGTAATAAATAGTTCTTCCCCCTTCCAATTTGAACGGCTTTTAAATATTGCTGAATCATTTGCTAAGCAAGATAAGCATTTTAGTATATTTTGTATTGTTATTCGAAAAATATTCCGATTAGTTATAAAAAATATGATAAATTTTACAGCCCATAAAGAGGGGTGTTACTTTCACATTAATTTCCGTATTGCTTTTTTGATAGCATAATATAAGCTGGAAGCATTCCTGGTAGAACTGGCCTGGCTTGAATAAACTCCGACCACACATCCTCCCCACGCAAAAACGGAGGTAATTTGGACGTCGATTTGTCCGATCGATTTGGAAGAAAGAAGTAGAAGATAACATTAGCAAACGTTTTTTCTATTTTTTCTAAGCTATCCTCTTTAGATTACTTCTGCTACAGTTCTATAAGTTGGCTGTGTTTTTAACATCATTGAGAGATGAGTCGTGCTCGTATGTCACTTTACCCTAAAGTTTATTATGAGTTTATTTATGTAGCAATACCATCACAATTATGATTATTATCATCTATTTCATAGGGGATAGTGTGAGTTTTTGACGTTTTTGTTCATCTTTAATTTAGAATGGAAACCAAGAAACCTTTTACAGAAATCGGCACATCGCCCCTAGCGGTAACTGTCAATGACTACGAATCTCCATACAATTTTTTAATTAGCAATGTTTGAGGGCATTTTTTAGTTTTTAAAATATTAGTTCAGGGTTAATTTTTTTCCAACTTACGCAAATGCTACAATTATGCAAATCCCATGAAATTTCGAAATGAATCTATCAAAAAAATTCAACAAAATAGGTTTACTTTTAACTACTATATCTGCATATGCGGATATGCATAAAAAATCATTCAGAAATATTAATAGTGTCCACTTTGAAGTCGATTAAAAAAGTTAATTTACAATATTTCATGAATATTATTGTTAGAAATCTTTTGTTGGAAATCATTACACAAGATTTCATATTTATTTTATTAGATACATAGATGTATACGTAAGATGATATCACAGTGTATAGATCTGCACTGTGGTCGTTAATATTAACACTAGCCAGACTTCCACGAACCCGTAGAATTACGTGATTATCAAGTCTTGTCAACTATTGTTTGAGAATCACACATTCTCCCGATTATTGATTTGTACTTGGTATAAACACGTTCAAAAGGTCAATGATACCACAAACTAAAATTCCGTATTAGATTTTGAATTAAACTATAACTAGATTAAGACTTATTATCGATTGCAATTGGTGTTGTACATTTAATAATAATCGGATGATAGCAGATTAGGGTTGTTTAGTGTTGGAAATGAAACAACAATGATAGGTTGCCAGTACAACGTTCATAAAAGCGCATGTAGTTCTTTTATAGATTATAAGACTTTTATTGTCTATCCTCAATATTACCTAAATCGATAATATTTGCCTTTAGATGTGCACTAGTTTCTTCTTAGATAACTATTTTATTTTCACTATTTTTCAGAGACTAATTTTTTTTAATATTGAACGTTTATTCAATCACAAGAATTGTATTAATTATAAATTAAAAAGCTATATAAAGTTCAACTTCGTCGACGATTTATATATTGATTCGCGCGTACTTCTAAAATGAGTCTTAAGTTCCAAAAGAAAATTGCTTTTCAGTAGCTCCCTAATTGGTGATAACGCGTCTGCTCAGTGATACTAAATAAAAATTCTAGGGGTTGTTTGCTACAAAACAGCGACTTCTCTGCATAGCCAGTTATCAGTTGTGGCTCTCAGCGAGCGGACGCCTGTTGTGACGACGGCGCATTTCAACCATGCTATGCAAACTTAGAACTCGATTTTTTTTTTACTTTACAGTGCCATCTATGTACCAGCTTTTAAAATAGAAATCATGGTGTAGCCACAATAAATAAATGTGTTTATAATTGGGGCTAATTTTTAAAGGCATCATTAATAAATCTTGTTTATTATTACTTGAAACTTAGTTAAAAAGCCTTATGATACCTAATATTATTGAAATAATATATCTTGTTACAGAATAATATAGTAATTATAGAATTGTCACTAGAAATGTTTCTAATTTAAGTGGTAATATTAAATATACTATGGCAATATCAATTGAAAATGGCGCGTATGTAATGGTTTGGTATTGTGGCTAAACTTTAAAACTAACTTCGCAAATGGAAAATGTATTGAGTGAATGTCCGTGTGCTTGTTAGTTTTTGCAAGTTCCTGTAACTTTTTCTGCTTTTCACGTTGAGTTGATTAAGTTCGTCCGTGTAATCGAAATATATTGTGTTAGCAATCGTATTGTGTCTTGAAATATCCCGTACCGAAATGTTACTTGTTTTTAATTTGAACTTTGCTCAAAAAATCATGGCTCAAAACCGTTGTTGTGTACTTTAATGTTCAGTGACTAAGGATAGCGGTAAGTGCTTTTTAGTTTGTACAATAAATACTTTATGAATTGTACTATAATGTCAGTTTTCAACCGATTTTTATACCTATACGTGGAGTTTCATAATTCAAATGTTTTCAGGTATTTTTCTTTGAGCTATCGTAGAATACAATATTCATTAAAAAACTTATTATGTGCCTCCAATTTAAGAATTGTTATTTGTTCATCCATTATACAAATAATTAAGGACTAATAATTTGTTGTGTGAAAAGCAGAGAATAATACATATTATTATGTTACTCAGGTATCCCTTTGCACCGGTTTCCAGAACTAAAACAGAGAAATTTAAAAAATGGCTAGACAATGTTGGTGGAGAAATAACTCATCTGGATCCAATCAAAATATATAATAACATGCATATTTGTGGAAAACATTTTCTAGATATTTATAAATATCCCAATAATAGACTGCAACATAGCAATGCCTACACTTCATATGTCAGGTAATTTATTATTTATAAATAATACTGCATATTGAATGTCTACCTATCTATTTAAAGATGGAAGCAGCAGGCTATGCATTAAAATTCATTCATATGTGATTAACAATGACCAGTGAATAATTTTTCAAACTATAAAAAGTTTAAAGTAAAAATGAAATAGTAGAAAACAAATATGTTTTCTATAAGCTGAGTTCTTATAAAAAACATTATGTATTTTAATGTGGTTTTCATCAATATATAGAGTGGTACAAGAGGAAGGTTTATATGTACAAAATAAGACCTTGTGGGCGAAAGCTAGTTTCTTATACCATTGTTCAAATAATGCTCCTAATTTCCATGTTAATTTTTAATGTTTATTATAAAATAAAATATTATAAAATGTTTTTTTCTTCATGTTCAGTGCAATCAACTGGAGAACCTCACTTAGTTGCAAGTGCGGATTTGCCATGTAGCTCACATTTTGTACCTTCTCAACTACATGCCGGCACATCAGGTTGGTAAACGTTTTTCTGATGAAAATTAAAATAGTTAAATAATCATCTTAAATATAATATTATTTTTTATATAAAGGAAAATTCATGAGTCAACATATAGTTATACAAAAATTGAATGTCCCTTTGTTCAAAATTGCAAATCTATGTTGTGTAACATAGGCCAATCTTTAATATTTTGAGCCAGAGACTGATAAGCAAATGATATCCATGAAATAACTATATTTGTTATTATTTCCAGGTCAGCATACAAACCTTGGAAAGACACAAACACCTGTTGCCAAACAACAGTTGCCAAGAAAATTAAAAGGTATGTTTTGCAAAAATATATCTCGATTATCCAATTTGAAAATTGCTGCATGAAATTGGAAACAATCTGCAAATCTGAAAAATATTCAGTTATTCTGAATATTTTTGTACAGTGTGTAATGCAAAAAAAGAAACTATTTATTTTTGAGGCTTTAATTTACATTTCATGAAATTTGTTGCAGGTGTTTCTCTAAAAGACCATAAACAATAAAAAATAATTGTGAATAAATTGAAAAAATGAGAAGCTCAAAAAAGGAGCTTTAAACAAAAATTGACTCTTGCTAAATCTTTAATGAAAACCTCTGCTTTCCAAATAATTTCCAAAAATATGTCACCTACTGCAAAATTATTATGCCGAATGCAAATGTCACATGGAAATAAGAAAAAGCAAGGGCATCGATTTACCATTGATGAAAAGATTTTAGCGCTATCATTATACAAACCTGCACCTAAGGCGTATCGTCTGTTAAGAAAATTTTGTATTTTACCTAGTAGACAAACATTGCAGACTTTGTTGTATAAAGTCCAGTTAAAGGCATAAATGAAATTTTATTTGACAACCTAAAATCCAGAGTTAGGAGAATGCCAGATAAATTTAAATACTGCACCTTGGTATTTGATGAAATGGCAATAGCACCAAGCATCAGCTTTGATAAAAAAAAAAATATCACAGGATTTGTTGATAATGGAGCAATGAAGCAAATAGTACAGTAACCATGTACTTGTTTTCTTAATTAGAGGCATTGTTAAAAAATATAAACAGCCACTGGCCTATTATTTTTGCAGTGGCAGTACAAGAACTTAAAGCTTTAAGCTTTGGAACTTAAAGCTTTAATAAAGAATATGATTATTAAAATTGCAGAAACTGGTCTTATGGTGGTAGCAGCAGTATGTGACCAAACTACATCAAATATTGCTGCTATAAACTTGTTGTTAAAAGAGACTAACGAAATGTATTTGAGAAGAGGGCAGCACTATACAGAAGGATTTTTCGAAGTTGGAGACAAAAAGTATTTTCACTCTATGACCCACCTCATTTAATAAAAAGGATCAGGTATAATTTGTTAACAAAAAATTTAAAATATAACATGAATGGAAAGTAATGTACTGCTAAGTGGAATCACATTCTACAATTATATGAAAGATGCCCAGGCTACAAAGGAGTGAAGATGGCACCTAAGTTGACAGCTCATCATGTAGTGCCATCATTATTACTAAAAATGAGAGTGAAACACTGCACTTAAGTGTTAAGTAAAACTGTTGGAGCTGCTATTGGAGTAATGACAGGTGATATTTTTTAATATTATTATGAGAATAGCTTGGTGGCGTAGTAGATAAGCGCCGCGGCCCGCGATCGTTATCGTTAAGCAACTTTCGCAAGGGTCGGTCATGGGATGGGTGACCAAAAAATTATTATCTCGAGCTATTCCATGCTTCGGAAGGCACGTTAAGCCGTTGGTCCCGGCTGCATTTACAGTCGTCTATTCACTCCAATTCGCATTGGGTCAGCGTGGAGGGTCATGGCCCATCCTCCTTAACCATCCACAAGGAAAGCCTGAGCCCCTGCAGTGGGGACGTAAAAGGGCTGATGATGATGATGATGATTATTATTATTATGAAATTTTAGAGTCCATATGTTTTATTATATATTTGAGAGCAGATTTATTATAGAAAATTTTTCTGGTATACATAGTACATACATACTATAAACTAAAAACTTATATTTTCCATTACAAACCTAAACAAACATTATATTTTCATTGCAGAGTTTGGAGTTCTTGAAAAAGAATGCACTGAAACTGCAGACCTGTTGATGTTTTTTGATGACTTATTCAACAGTGTCAATGGCAGCTTTAGCAAACCAAAAGGGGGGAAAACGTATAGGACAGCAGTGACACCAACATCGCCTCATCATAAATTATGGAACAAAAGCCTTCCAGTTTTAAGGAGCATGAGGTTTCATAATGGAATTAATCATGGGATAGTTCCATCGTTGTCCAGCTGGATAAAAACAGTAGAAAACTTCAAAAGAATTTTATTTATTTGAATTCAAAAGGCATAAATTCATTATTGTTATGAAATTTCAACCAAGACGCATTGGAGAAATTTTTTGGGGCAATAAGGGCTCATGCCTGCAGCAATACGATGCCTACATCACAATTTTTTGAGGGGGCCTTTAAAACATTGCTTATTGACAATATTTCTTCTTCACATTCAGTGGGATCAAATTGCGAAATGGATGATAGCGTTTGTCTGCAAACACTAAAAGAACTATTGACTAAAGACGTAGATGATATACCCACTGAATATGAAGTTGAAATTGAAAATGCTCATTTATGCATTGATTTAATCAGTACAGAAAGTTTAATAAGTAGAAAAATCCGCAGCAATTGGATACTGTAGTGGCTGGATAGCACAATTAGCAAAGAAAGATTTTTATATAAGCTGTTTATTATGTAAAAACAACATAGAAGCTAAAGAAAAGCAGATATTTCATACTTATATAATTTTAAAAGAGTTTGAAAACAAAAGCTGGTTGTGCTATCCTACCCGAAACCTATTTGACTATGTTACCAATGCTGAAAACAATAGAAGTTTAAAAAGAAAATTGCAATAAAAAAAAATATTTTGACATATATAAAGTTAATCATAAAGATTAATTTAGATTTAAATTTTTTACAATGCACAGAACACCAAATTCAACTAAAAGAATTCATAACAGAGAAATGTGCAGTATTTTTTATTAATAATTGGTGCAAAAATATCAATCATTTAATCAATGGCAAAATTTCATTTTGGGATAGAAATGATGAAATGAAGGTAAAGGCTCATAACCATTTTTCAAAAAATAAAGATAGGAAGAGAAAAACTGTGTGTGGATCACTGATGAATGTCTGAAATAAGATGGTTAATAAAGCTACAAAAATAACAAGTCTTTCATTGAAATAAACTAATTGATTTATTTTACTCGCTCTAAACATTTATAATAGTTAGCATTGAACATAAACCATATAAATATGACTCCTGATATACTTGTTTAATCATAGCAAATAAAACGAAAAATAATCTGCGTTCTTACATTATGTTTTATATTTAAGGTTTAATTAGCCAAGTGTTTTTTTTTTCGATAAGTTATAAAGGTACATTTGCTTTTTTTATATATGTATTGATTCTCAAAATGAATAATAACTATTAAACATTTTTAGAATCAATCTATATAAAAGAAAAAATATACCTATTTATCTTATCAAAAAAAACACTGATCAAATAAACCTGGCTGTAGCTGGCTACACACATATACACACATACGCGTGACTTTTTTTAACACACATACGCGTGACTTTTTTTAGCTGGCGGATAGATGGCGCTGTAATCGTGACCTATTTAAAGATTGAGTTTGCTATCTATTACCAGTATAATATTGTAATCTTTGATTTCAACCATTGTATGATAACGGAGACAGAACTTTCAGTGATGATTAATGTTTTCAAAAATACAATTTGAATTTCGAATGAATTAGCTTTTATTTTTTCAATTTCGTATAAGTCGATTAAAAACTTTTTTCGTTTTACGTGGGTTAATTGAAAAAGTTTTATTATGGATTAAAAAAGTTTTGTGCAGTCGTTTGGAAAGTTACAAATTGCTTCCGTAAGTTTATAAACATTATTAGATTTATTAATTAGCTTTTAAGAAAAAAAGATTAACTTTTTATTAGAATATATCTTAAAAGTTTCAGACAAATTATTCGGATAATTAAGTTTGCACTTGTTAGAAAGTATGAAAATTTTTCTATGTATATTGAGAAAATGTGTTATACTCTGAAATAAAGTTTCAAGTATGATGTTTGTCAATATACACACAGTTCATTTAAATAAGGTCGAATTTACAATCTCAATTGTACTTTGTTTTTATATACTTTGAAAAAATAGTGGTAACTTTTTTACTAATACTGCTTTTTACATATAATCGGTTTGTGTTATTATATAATGCTCTTCCTATCTCCGCAACTACTGCCTGCGCCTGGCAGCATAAAAGTTTGAATTATCTTAAACCAAAGGCCTGGTTGAGACAAATCTAACAAACTATATCTCGAAGGGTTGCTTCGTTTATTTATAGAGGTGCCTACCTCATTCAGATCAGCTCAATTCCATATTAATATTGCATTGTCACCTTGTTACTACAAATATTATTACTTAGAATTGATGTCAAACACAATATTGTTTCTAAATGACATATTTAAATAATTTATTAGAATCCTCTGAGTTTTGTATTATACTGTTGCCAGCGAATAATGTAAAAAAATCAACACAAATACAGTAAAAAATATTTGATACTGAATCGTCAAAAACATTACGAATTGATATAAAAGTATATGACATGAAAAATCATAAAACATGTAAGCCACTTGTCGTAGCCCTCATGTCGGAAAAATCCCCGAGAAAATCGCTATTATTTACGTTCTGTCTTATGTACTCGACAGGATTACGGTATTATTACTGAATTTACGTTTCGACACATTATGTTGGTGGATCAGCCTTACAGAAATTTCAATAATTTATAGATTACAGCTTTTTAATAAAGTTAATTAGTGTTAAGCATAATATAGATATTCCCCGTAATAAGGTAGGTTTTGGTAGATACATTTATTTTTATGGATTTCAAGCAATTTAAATTAGACAAAAAGAAAAGGGATCCGTTTTTCCTATCTCTGGAAAAATAGAAAACAACAAAGAAATAAAACTGAATTAGCTTCGTATTTATTTAGTATCAGCTTTTAAAGTGTTACAAAGCTGATACTAAATAAATACGCAGATGATATTAGCTGTTTTCCCGAGACATCGTAAAGTATCGAGTAAATTATAGCCTATGTCATACGTGTATAATGTAGCTTTTGTAGGTGAATGAATTTTTAAAATCAATCCATTAGATTCGGAGCTTATAATGCAAACAAACAAACAATCAAATCTTTCCTCTGTATAGTGATGACTTTACTGTTGCGACACAGTTGTAACTATTAGAAGATACAATTACATTTAATGTAACACTTCATTTAATGATATGCCTATATAAAATTCTATTACTAATTTAGAGTATAAATGAATTTATTTCTTTAAAAGTTTAATTAGTTTATAATACATCAAGCTCAAACTTTACTAACTTCTATAGAGAGATTAGAAAATTACTTTACTATAATAAACAAGTTCGCTGTTTGCGGTAAGTCGGCGTGTATGTTCCAACGACGGCGTTAATGATATAACACCATTAAACGAGATTATTTACAGAGTTAACTCACTTTATAAACAATCTGCTACATCGGCTTTATGTTTGTCATGAGACGATTATATAGTATATCTTTTTTGTTTTAACGAGGAAATGTGTAAGGCTACGTGCGCACTGGTCAGCTCGACTTTTTATTACCGTGACATTGTCTTTTGTCGTCGTGTTTAGGAAGTTTTATGGTGGCATGCGCATTCGCGTACGTGATAATTAGGTGACTTTCATGACAAGAGCACGGTGACAATATGTCGTAATGATAAAAAAATATTAGTGCGCCCCTAGTCTTAGGTTAGGCACTGTGCTTGTCACCTGGTAAGAAACTGTAGTTTAATTGTGCCAATTTTTAAGTAATAATCGCATCTCAAAAGAATCTCAACCGCTTACATTTTCCCATAGTATAAGTCCAATATTATTAGTGCTATGTCTTTCTCATAAATCAACTGATATAAAATAATATTGGACTTCAGGTAGTTAGTAGAATGGCAATGCAAGAAGTTGCGTAAACATTGGCAGAATTGGTCTAATGGACGCATCCGTGGACCCATCCCGCATTTAGTTGTCACTAGGACACTCACACCCCTGATGTACCTATATACTATTGTATTGTACGTATTGCACAATATTTAATTTGTAAACTAGCTGTTTTCTCGCAACTTCCCTCCCGTAAATTATAGCCTATGTTACCCGTTCATTTAAGTTTTCAATTTAAATGAACTTTTAGTTAATTCACATCACTTTGTTGAAAGTAATATTTTAATACGATTTTCGGTAAATGCGTCACGCACGTAGTAGAATGAGAGCTTTGGAAGGTTATTGTTGCGAAGAAATTTTTTTGTGAGTAAACTTCGTTTTATTACATTACAATAACGCTTTCTTGAATAGCTCTGTGGCGTAGTGGATAAGCGCCGGGGCCCACGCGACTTATTCTTAAGCAACTTTAGCAACGGTCTTTCACGGGATGGGTGACCCAAAAATTATTATCTCGAGCTACAATGTGCTTCTGAAGGCGCATTAAAATATTGGTTTCAGCTGCATTTGCAGTCATCAATACTCTCTAATTCGCATTGGGCTAGCGTTGAAGGATATGGCCCTTTCTCCTTAACCATACACGAGAAACGCTCGAGCTCCTGGACTGGGGACTTAACAGGGCTGATGATGATGATAAAAACTTCGCTTGCGTAATACTTCTTTGTAGTGTAATAAAAGTCGTTTATAATGTTCGTTGGTGCAGTAGTTAACGCGTTTCATATTCGCCGGTCACAGGATGGGTGACCATAAATGCTCCTGTTATGATCAACCTCTAATCAACATTGAGCCGTGGCTCATTATCCAAATTCGTTTTGATTTGATGAATGCTTTAAAAATTTCGTATTATTATTTTTTCTTTCTGTTAAATCAAAGAAATTAATAAACTATATTTTTTGTTCCTTCGGTCGAACTATGCGTTTATTCTCCCAAAGATCCAAGCAATATAAGCCCAAGTCTGTCTATAAAACAACCACAGTACTACGATCATAAGAAATAAACCGTAACTTGGTCACTAATCCGTGTTTCTGTGAGGCTTTTTGTATGGAGGTTACAATATGATTCCCCAGAATTAGGTCATAGTTAGAGATGAGGTGAATATACTAGAACAGATCCACAGTACCAAGTATTTTGCAATACTAGACGCTACCAATTTTCAAAATACCTACTTGATTAACCTAGTATTGCATTACACAAAAACCTTGGAGATAATATTCGTATACGTGTCATTGTAATCTATTTCATAATTTTAGACCTTAACACTACAGAATGACATTCCATAGGTATATTTAATTGAAAGACTAGAACAGATGCTTGAAGTATCGCGTATAATAAAAGAATTCTAGAAACTACTAATACGCTTAGTAAAACCAACTCGATAACGTTTAATCAACACCTAACGTAATTTTTCTCGGATCAGGAGTGAGATCTCGTAAGGGCGCACCCGAAAAAAAATGACATTTTAATGTATACAAAACGTTCTCGAGTTTATAATGCTATGCGTGCTACATATACGCGGAGGTAACACATTAGGTGGATTAGGTATCTAGATCAAGTATTAGATGATATTGGGGATATGTGCACCTAGTATCAAAACCAAGTATTACTCCACACTAGTTACAGTAAACTTTTATAGTGCGAATACTAGTGAATCATTCCTTTAATCCATACAAAAGTTCCTCAATTGGTGGACACGGTTTTCCCGAACTATTTTATACTAAGCCTTTTAGTGTGGATTTGCTGACGTTGTATACACACAACAGTACTTCGGATTGCAACAGAAAAAACCTTTCTGTAAACAATTTTAAACTTTATTGTAAATAGGTTAATGCTCAAAATTGATTAGAGAGGCCTATCGTAGTAACTTCACGTGATGTCAAACTGCACATACAGAGCAGAGTTGCCAGTTTTGTCATTGTCCAGTTTTTCGGCTTGACTGGTAAGTACTTCAAAGGCTGCACTACATGCGCAGCGCTATACAGGTGTTGTGAGAAAAACTAAATTCGTATCCGCCTCTGGGCTAAAACTGCAACGAGTTAGTATCTTTATTTTCGTCATACATTTAAGTGTTTCTGTCAAAGATATATCTATGTATAGTTTCTGTAGTTATTATTACAAGCTAATTTAACGCATTTCGATTGAACTGAAATTTTGCATACATGTAATATATAACTTGGATGTCAATGAAATGTTATGTATATGGCGTTGAACTTATCTGATAATGAAAACCAAAGCCTCTGTAATTAAACATCGCTTTTACATGAGAAGGACTGATCATGGAATTGGAAGGTGATTATGGGAACTTTTTAATACGCAACCTATTGGAGTTTGGGCTTGCGATTTGTCTATTCAAAATCTCTAGTCCATAATATTATACAACAAAGGTTAAAAAAAATTATGACAATTTTGAAGCGATTTTCATTTAATGTAGTGAAACATGTTGTTCCAACTATTTTCGAGATTAATTCAGATTTTTTTGTTTCTAAATTTGTTAAAAATAAAATATCTATAGTGTAAGTGTGACGTTCCGAAAGAGAAGAACAGGTAATTTTACCATTTTGTCCATGTAAGCGTCCGTCTCAGTATTTAATTCATGCAAGTTAATTGTATATGATCAATAACGGATTCATAGTACTATATTGATATTTTATAGAAAACATGCTTCAAAATGATTAAGTGAATTGCCCCAACATTGATGGAAATAAATTAACAGGTAGCGCAAGTAACATGTGCTTTTTAGTTCTGTTAGGTCCCAGGTATGTAGCTCAATTGGCTATATCTATGAAAAATACGTGTTTTAAATCTAAAGCAACTGTTACCTGAGCATTCGAAATTTCCAAGTTATTGTTATTTTAATGCAAGAGTAAACATCGAAGTCGCTTCTAATTCTTGTAATATCGTAACATTAAATATGCAGTGAAAATACGTCAATATTTATTTGAAGCGACGTGTTAGTGACATGGCCTACGATAACAATAACATGGGTAACCATTAATGACCTTCGATTAGTATTATCTAGTACTATTAAAGCATTGCTTTTATAGACGAATTTCCTTTATTATGAAAATTTTAAATGGAAAAGTTCTTTAACATTATTTCCTTTCATCAAAGACATTTTTCAGGTCAATGGTCGTTTACGAATAGCAATTTCACTTTGATATTTATGCAAATGTTTTCTTCTAAAGTATTTTATTACAAGCTTATATGGCAAGAGTCTTGTTGTAAGTTAATTTTAAAACAGTTATCCTGAACGAATGAAGTCGAAATTTTGCATATAGGGTTGTATAGATAACAATGAATACATAACTTACGTCATTTTAAATTCAATATAGCGGAAGTCTCGAGAGGGCTATTTTAGTGCATTATTATTTTAGCGTCAAATGTAATTTGGTATTATATTATATATATTATTTCGTATTATATAAATGTAATTTAGCTTACGTTCCTAATATATTACTAAAATAAGTAAATTATGCAATTAGTAAATATGCGGTCACTAAACTTTTAGCATCAACATTTTTAAAAAGTAGTTTCATCTCCCAACCTTTATAATATTTAAAATATAAATTTTTGGCAAAGTTAAATAATGCCCAGACAGTGATGTTCAACGGGCAGAATACGGTGAACTATGACGTAACTCTTAACCTTTAGATACTATTCCTAATAATAGAAAGTTTATAGGTACTATTTTTTTGTTGCAGGTCCCGAAATTAAACGAAGCCTAGTGAAAGCACGAGAGATGGAAACTTTTGTGTGTGTGATATTAATAGTGTTTGATTTGTACCTTGCAGACATTAATAGTCGAAAATGGATATAATGGAAAATATCACGTTGGAGAGACAAAAATTTTATGCGACGCACGATTTTAAGAAATCCAGTGATTCGGATGCGGCGCAGGTTGGTACAAGTATATTTGTATTATTCTATAGGATAACGTTTAGTTCAAAGTAGACGTTACGTTTTTGAATAGCGCACGAATAATTTTGCTAATCTTAACGTTATATGCTTAATTTTTTTTTTGTTATAAAATAATATGGATATTATCAATGAATAAATGGATTTTGTTGCTATTGAAATAGTGAAAAACTACCTTGTGATTAAGACAAGTATAGGCATACTACTACACATTATTAAGCTATAAAAAGAAAATTTTCATTAGAGCCAAGTGTCTTCCCTCTACCAACTAAGCAGTCGTTGGGAAATATCCAAACATACTTAAGTTGGCTTTGCAAGTTTACGAGTAATAATCGACCAATTGTATTTAACTCGAAAATTTTACTTCATAGGAAACAATAAACCTAGAATTGTTTTTACTTGTTTTAAATAATAATGCTACGGAACCCTTCGTGCGTGAGTCCGACTCGCACTTAGCTGGTTTTTTAAGTAACCCCTAAAAATAATTAATTTTAAACAGTATTTAGGCTTTACGTTCCTCTTTTCCTCCTCCTGTTATAAAAATCCGAAAAATCGAAAACAAGGGTTTATAGAAATGTTACTACGCTTTTTCTCTATCTATCTTAGTTTACTAGCAAATTTGCTAAAACAATTAGAATATCTCATTTGTTTGGGTCTATTAGCTCATTGTATTCTACTCAATAAACCCTTTCAATTCATATCATAGAGATTGCTCCGTAATAGCACAGATATATTTTGAATAATGTCGCTTTGCTTATCTTATTCCGCTCATTAAATCATTTTATCTGTTGATTAATTGATAATTTTGTGATGTCTGCCACATTACATTTATAAGCGTTTGGTTTTAAATCATCCTAAAAAGATGATTTGTCTTAGCACCAAAACTTAAACTCAATCAGAGTAGAGAAGCGGCATTTTCGTCAAACCAATGCGTCTTTGCAAATCGGAATCACGTGAGTTAATATTTATCAGTATATATAGTATTTTTTTTTGTTGTTAGTATATAGTGTTTTTTTAACTTTAAATAAGTATGATAAAGTTTCCATGAATTGGTTAATGAAGCGAAAAGGTTGTTTATTATCATAGGTTTCAATGACAGGGTTTTTTGTTTCACGTAAAAAAATAAGTAGATGTAACTAGAATCAACAAAAAAATCAAATTCAGTTCATGTACATTTTAACCAATTTTTCTTTTCAAATAAACAGAAAAAAGGTAAAGATGTTAAAACAATGAAATATCTTTCCCTTTTTACACGGCGCAGTAAATGTTTTAGAAATACTGAAATGAATTAAAATAAAACAGTTTCAATCGGAAAAAGGCGAAAAAAGAAATATAGCTTCAATAGGTTCACTGATTCTACGATATCCTTAGCTTATTTATTGAAAGGAGCCGAACGTTTACTTGGCTCGTACAATGCCTGTGGAATAAATTTAGTTGGAATTGGAACTTTGTCATGGTTAACACGGATTAAATTTTTATACAACAATGTGTCGTGAATTTTTATAGCAAAAAGAGATTAAATGAGGTCACACGAGGTTCAACCCAAATATTAATATAGTAGTTTTAAATAAGGCATGTGTATAATAAACACGTATGCGATAGAGGCGGCATAAGTACCCATATCCTTCCTCACAATTAAAAAATTACGCGTAATTACATTGGCTTTGATTTGGTTAGTATTGGATTGAATCAAGATGCACTCAACGTTCAATACCGTATTGAATGTTGGGAGCATTTGAAACATTGCATCTAACAAAAGAGTGTGCATTTGTATTGAATCTAACGTAAATTAAATCCAAGTACATAAAGAAGAATCTTTATAGCACTTAATGTTATTATTTTTGTGTTTTACACGGTATTTCGATGTATGCTTCTAACTTTCAAATTTTTTTTTGCATGGTGGTTTTTTTAAGTGTTATGACACTAATCTCCAATAATACACGATCAATTCGCATCGGGGTCTTAATACTCAATTTAAACAACAATATAAGGCGAACGTTTGGATGCTTGGATTTTTTGCCACTAATTGTAAAGCTTGCGTTTACAGTTACTGGCGGAGAGCTAGTTAAAACTATTTTTTATGTCATTAAATGTTAGTCGTTGTGTAATGGCGGAGAGTTATAAAGAATAAAACTACAATATCGTGTTCCATCTTCATTTGTACGCGATACTCACAGTAAGTCAATAGATGATAATTGTTTCGATGTGACCTTTTGTTACAAATTAATTAATTCCCACAATGTGTTAGCTAACTAATTAATATTGAGATTTTACAAATCGATATGCGTAATATTGTTTATTGTTTCTTTAATTAATTATGAATAATATCGTGGCGTGCAATAAATAAATCCGTCGGGGCCTTTTTTTACAGTTAAATAGTTGGTAAAAAGACGAATGACTGTCCTTTTTATCGACAGCGAAGTGTGGACTGTATAATGACTAAATTGAAAAGATATACTAGACAAGAAAACGATCTATTTAAAAAAAAATCACAATGCTATACTGAAAAATATTCTTAATGGACTGGTGGATTTTTTTAAACATATTTATAAAATACTTATCAATCTCGCTGTGCCCGGCAATGCGATAGACAGGAATAAAAACAGTTTTTAATTAATTAATCTCAAGCTGAAGGCTGGTTTGTACCTCGCCCAAAGAATTAGTTTGGCTATTCGCTCGCAGCCTGTTGGCAATGATCTGGGAGACTTTTTTTATTTAGTATAGTTATTATTTTAAGACATAGTTTAGATACGTAGTTTTAATTTATTTTCTATCTCAAACTATTACGATTGGTGTAGAAGTGCTGTATAAGGCTTATATTTGTAGCTCAGCAAAGAATATCATATGTTTATCATTTAAGACGGTTTTTTTCAAAAGAGTATACTTTTAATTCGTACGATTTAACATGACACCTGACGGAAAGGAAACCTGATATTTGTGGAAAGTCAAAATAATATTTATTCAAAGAGATTTCTTAAATACTTTTGAATCATCTAGCATTTTTTTTACTACCACTCTTTCAGGACATCTTTTGGCTGATAAGAATCAACGACATTTATAAAACCATGTCATTACCAGTTAATTCGTTTTCGAACAAACATTCGAAAAATTACGAATCCTTCTTATGATTTATGAGGATTAGCTATCTATCAGAGGCAGTGTCAGGTTCTACCTCAGGTGAGACATTCAGGTGTCATATACATTAGTAGTAAATAGTAAAATAAAATATTGAAAAATTCAGCAATTTAAGGAGTAACGTGGATCGGTTTCACTGATACGGACCTGTGTTGGTACTGTGCTTCCAAGGTTCAGACTTCAAAAAACCAGAGGGTCATTTCTGAGTAAATGCATTGCTATGTTTAACAAAGTTCAACAAAATGTAATTGACCTACCCATAAATAAGTTTCAAATTCATGTAAAGAACATACTTATGAGTAAAGGCTATTATAAAGTTGATGATTATTTAAGGACCGCAATGCATGATATTAATAGCCTTCGCTTTGTTCTATAACTACTAATTATATGTACAAACTATGACCTACAGACTTTGATAGTTGTGTTTATTATTGTGATAATACATATTATTTTGGTAATGACATGATTTTGTAAATGATATTACTTATGATGAAGAGCTGGTAAGTTTCTTTCGCTTGTTCTTCATATTAGCTAAAAGATGTTCTGAACAAGTGGTAGGGGAAAGAAAATTTTTGGACGATTCAAAAGTGCTTGTAACAAGCTTACTTGAATAAAGATATTTTCATTTCATTTCATTTGTTTGTGTGTGAATAAAGCTTTGAGTGCCTTACGAACCATGCAGGAACTTGTGTCAATAACTTTTTGGTTACCAATCCTATGGTCAGCCCTTGCGATATTACAGCTGTTTCTTGACTTCGACATATCAGACAGAACCCTAACCACTGCCCCATCGAGCCGTTTGACAAATATGTATAGCTATTTAAGCAGCCATGATTAATTTTATTTGATACATATATTATTACCTATATGGAACCACTTTTAACATACCGCCCGGTAACTCAGTTTGGCTTTGATAATACTTTGGTATTCCTGTTACAACATATAAGGTAATTAAGATTCTTATCAATTTAAAACTGTTTAAGTACACATCTACTGATAGTCGTCCTTCGGTCCAATTTACTGATCTTGTGTTCTAAATTGTACCACGGGATACCTAAATTGTACTGAAGAAAATCTATAGAATAAAATTCAGATAGCATTCTGAAATAAAACGAAACTTTTGATTATAATAATTTGTTTAATTTTTATCATTGTTAAGAACCATGTATTTGGTATTACTTAATTCTTAACAAAAACTTTTAACGTAAATCGTAAAAACTGAGCACGTTTTCACGGATAATCCCGTATACTCTGTTAAGAGAAGTACTCTCAAGTTATGTAATATTAATTTGCGAATGACGTTTCTTAAATGCATTAAAATAACTTCTGCTAGCAATTTCATTTTCCCTATTAATAAAAAGGGGAATTTTGTTATATTCTGTAAGTTGGTAAGTTAAACGCCGTACATTTTTAATCAAAAGCTCAAACAAATAGTATTCTAAAAGCAAAATATAGTTTATTATTTCCTTTTCCTGCTCATGGTCAAAACTGTCGGTTTTGCTTTATAAGTAATATCTATATTAGAAAAGTTATCTGATATTTGACGTGCCGTACCAAAACCAATTATTATGGTTTTGGTACTTGAGACCTGCCAGAGATTTCGTTAATTTTATTTTTCTCTCCATATATTCGTTATGCCTGTTTCAAATTTTCTCTACTCTGTTTATAATATTATTTGAGCAGTCTCTATCTTATTTTTTATATTATATTTCTCATTTAAAAATGATGCATAGATTGTACCGGTCCAATTTTTGATTCTCGAAGGGGTCAATTATATGGTGACACTATAAGTCGATAGCAATCTTAAAATAACAACAACGTAATCTTAAGTAACTGATTAGTATCACGGCGTTCAAATAGCAAATAGCAGGAATCGTGCTTTCTTAGTCAATATAATGTTAAACCATCTTACGCAATAGACATAGAAAAACATCAAACAAAAATGTTTTTCACTGTCACTCTCATGTCATATGTCGTAAGAAGAAATGAAATGGCGCCATGGTAGTGGCGTTATAGTCGTCTCGATTTTTGTTGCCAGTGTAGAATAATGGCACTAATTAGTACGAAATCTTCTTTATTATATTTGTTGTGTGTGTCTTATGCTTAAACAAAACAAAATTATGATTACCACATCAACTAAAGGTCGACTAATAGAGAATGGCTAAACAATTAAGACCGCCTTTGTACGGTTGTGCATAGAGCATTTATTACCAAAAAACTATACCATTAGTATTTCACTACAAACATGAATTCAATACTGATATTTAAAATATTTAGATTTTTTTTTGTCATATTAACATTAAGACCTAAATTAGAAATATTTAAAAATTCTGTTGCTTCAAAGAGGCTTGGATAGTTTAGTTCTTTTTTTGAATTTTTTTAAATGATGTATATCTAATTTATTTTTCTATTCCTAAATGGACACCCACAAATGTTAATTAAAACCAGTAATTTTGAATTTAATAGCCAACAGGTTAAAGTCTAAAATCATTGGAAAACTTTGTACAAATTTATTTTAACTAGTAAAACAGATAAAAAATTATTGGGATGAACTTTGGCATACAAAACTATAGCAATTTTATATCACAATAACTATAAATAATATGGAACGCTAAGCTGACTTCCAAAAATAAATACCCATAAAATTATTACTGGATCAAAAGACAACTTAAATCTGTAAAAAATACTTAAATCCACAAAGGAAAAAACGGACAAAGAAACTTCTTTTAAACTTGAGTGGGATTTTTGAGCTTCGTTAGACTTTCCTTTTATACTATATTAATTACAAACTGCCTAACTTCAAAAGGATAGAGAAAAAAATGCTAGTAATTTTTTTGGAAGTAAATACTTATAAATACATCTTAAGAATAGAAAATATTCCATACAGAATCAAAACAGCAGAATGTAACTGAATCAGAATCTAAGCAATGCCGCTTATACCTAGTTATTTTTTTTATATTAGTTAGTCTTTGACCTATCAGCGTGACAAAATAAGTCGAACTTGGACAATTATATTTTTTGCAAAATTCCTTATTCGTTATCGATTAAATTTAATAAACTTGGCATGGATGGCTGGCATTACATATATAATTATATATTTTTTTAGAAAATAACTTACCCGATAATTTACCAACATTACTTTAATAAATCGAACCGCTTCTTGAATAGGTAGAATTTCAATCAAATAAATGGTTAACAGACTTTAAATTTGTAAATTGAACATCTGTAAGTTAACAATGTGAAATTTAAATGTGATTGTCAATCATTAGGTATACGTAATTGGTAACGTTATGTGTAAATTATAAACCAATATAATCGTGAATTGAATAAAACACCCACCTGTGTTTGAAAGTGTTGGGAGGAAAAGAATTATAATAGACAAAAAACTAAACACACACAGTGCTATTTAATAAACAAGATTTAGCTCAGTCAGAGTAAATTAACGCTAAAATTGCAATTTTAGCATCAGTCCAAATTCATATTATACAGAGAATAAGTAAACCTACTACCTTCTATAAATAAATATTACTCCTGTAGAACCCGGTACTAGGTTAACCTTGTGTGTTTAATAATATGATTTTTTACTAATACTACGTGCGGGTCTCAGCGTATATTAATTTACTCCAACGTTAAAACTTGTTTATTCATAACACTGAAAGAATCTAAACACGTTAGGTGTGAACTTGTTTGCGCGTCCGTCCGAAACGCGACATCGTTGCACTTGATACTTGACGACACCCATTAGACTTGACGACATCCGTTTAACCTTATTCATCCCTTTCTCTTTTCACCGCTGTCCCCCTTTCTTGTTCCTACTCCTACTCCTATTTTTTGCATTATTACTTATTTTCTAATGTCCTAGAGCTGTCCTCTATCACTTTCTTACCGCACCAACACGGGAACGGCATCAGCATCGACACGACCCAAGTAACCATCCCGTGGATTAGAAAACACTGTCATAAATAATTAACAAGTGTGTAATTAAACAAGTATGTAAGTGGCATGTGTGTAATTAAGTAGTCATAAGGATCGATAGCATTGACGTTTGTTCAGAAAAGCATCAATATACATCCGGGTTGATATTGTTTTATGAATAATGGAACTTTTATACTATTTTTTTTTAAATATATATATGTCGGAAAGTCATGCGGGACCGGCGGAGAGTTAGGTTGGGCAACATCCGCCATCTGACTAGTGTTCGAGATATTCTTTCGAAATAAGATCGCAGATAGATCACAAATCAGTTATTTAATTGAATTACTTAGTTATCTAATCTGAGTACATTAATAATAACGCGATGCAAACGGATTGCGATACGAAACGCGGAGAGTTCTGCGCTTGCGTCCGCTCAATATAGCCGCACAACGTAAAGTGCCATCTTCAAATAAGCACAGACCACTCCCAAGCGATGACAGCCGTCAATGTCATAACTTGACGTTTCGCAAAGTTCGTTCGTTTCGGCGTTCCGCACAATCGAAGCGCCTTTTCGCCGACATATATATCATTATTTTGATCAATTTTGCATTCACAATGCTATACTGGGAAATATTCTTAGTGAAAATGCTTATATAGAAGTGCTTGAAAAATTCGTCAGCCCTGTTAAGTCCTCGATAGATCAGTGGTTAGAGCCGTCGACCGGATAGCGAAAGGTCGTGGGCTCGAATCCCATCTCAGAGTGCCAGGGACAAAGTTACTATGTAAATTGTTTCTTTTGACATAGAGTTTGTTTGTTTCTTTTGAATATTGGCTTCGCACGGTTCGTGCATTTAGCCAGAGTCAAGTTTTATATGTTTACCATAGACATCTATTTATATGTTTGTGATGTTTAATTTCTGTGGTCTTACTGAATGTCAAAAGATTTTCGATTTCAGTAATAACTTCTAATTGAAATTTATTATGGTCGAATTTCGACAGCTGGGCGACCACTAGTAGTTTTTTGATAAGCAAAAAACTAAGAAATGTAGTTTTGAAACCTCTATTAAAACAAAGTTCGAAATGTAGCCACTTGTGTAGTTAAAACTACGCAAACTTAAAATTGAAAGTATATATATTTTCGTTTAAGGGTTTTGTACTCCAAAAACGGAACCCTATTACTAAGACTCTGCTGTTCGTCTGTCTAAGACTAGGCTATAGCTATACTAGACTGTTGAAATTTTCATTGATGATGTATTTCTGTGAAACAATAAATACTGAATGTAATATATTCGTACACATAAGAAACGTGATTTTTTCGATTTTTTTTGGTTCTAGATTTGAGTTAAGCGGTTGCGAGCGAATAGTACGAGTATCATATCAGATTCAGATTCTTTGTTTGTTTACATCAAATTGGCTCCGAAAGTACTAGACCGATTTAAAAAAAACTTTCACATATGGTTAGCTACATCGTACGGGGTCGACATAGGCTATAATTAACTATATTTACTATGTGATAACATCTCGTATTTTATAAACGGAATTATTATTGGTAACTTTCCTTTTTTTTATTTTATAAGTGCAATAAAATATATTATTTCGTAAATCTATAACGGCAGATTAATTTTAAAAAGGTCATTAGACTTAGGAGTTTCCTAAGAATTGAGTGGGAATAAAGTTTAATTAGATAGTAGGACAAGGCTCGATAAGCATGTTGATTGTGACTTTATTATTATCAATGACTGTTTTTTAAAAGGTGAAAAATAAACTTGTAGTGTAGTTACAATCTAATAATTTAAAAAAACATGAAAATAGAGAAAGTTGCTTAAGGTAAATACCATTTCCAAGCAACAAAGGTATCGTAATAATAAAATTCGTGGAATAAATCGTAAAGAAAAAATATGTTTTCTTATGAAATAGTTTCTTGGAAATCATTAAATACGATTCAGATTTCAGTAATAGCTATTCTTTAATCTCTTTATTTTAATGAGAAGTTCATTAGCAGAACTGGACGAGTGAACAGAAATTTATTATCTCTAGTTACTATATGAATTGGTAAGTCATACAGTTGCTAACATACGCATTCGGCCGGCTTTGTGCATTATGGCATGATGTCCTACGTGATTGGAAGGCTTGTAAGTACTTCAATAGCGAGGACATTAATAAGCTAATTTATTTATTTATTGGCACATAAAACAAATTACAGACATATATTTAATATATATGATAATAATGATGCTGATAATTTTAATCAGGTCCATGTAAACGTCGGCATAACCTAGATAAACCGGGAAGTAACTCAGTAAGACATGAGGGCCTTCTTTGTTAGTTCGCGAAAGATTCGAATTGTTCTCATAATTTTGTTAAGTATATATACGTGAATATTATCTATATTTTATGGATTTGCGGGCGTTATTAATTATGTGCGAGCATTATGAATGCCTATCTTTATCGGGCTAAGCGATTTATTCTATCTAAACTTTATTATTTATCACATTGTACGGTCGTTATTATATTACTACATGAGAATCAGGCAATTTTTTAATAAAGCTAATTTTGACGCTGTTTGCCAAAGGAAGAAGGCATGAGACGGTTTACTATACCAAGGCAATGTCGGGATCTACCTCGGTTGTATCATGAATTATTGAAAAATGAGTTTTTTTTTTGTATCATATTAGCGTTTCGAAAAAAAAAAAACAAAATTTGTTTTTCGGTAGTAGTAGGTTTTCAGTTTTTAATTTGTTTTAATTTCCTCAACACAATTGGTTATTTGGTAGTGTTTGGTTTAGGTATACATATTATGTGTAAATTTTATTAAGTACTATTGTAAAAAAAAAAGACTATAAGTTTATTTTTCTTGTCAGTCAATATATTTACCAGAATATCCTGCCCTATAGAAAATTCAAAAAGGGCTTTTAAAAATATTGAATGAAAAGAGTAAATAATTTTTCCAAAAATATTTTAACAATAAATGACATCACATAAAGAGCCATAAGTTTAAAAAAACTATTAAACTTTCTCATTTTCTCTATTTCATTTAGTTTGAAAGTATTTTTAATTTGCTAATGGTTTGGAACATCGCTTATTACATTAATTGTTATAGGATAAATCTAGGAAATGTATGTCGCAGAATATCTCCATCATCGTTACGAAGATCGTTTGAATTAGTTTCTTTTTTGAATTGCTTTTTACTCGATTACTTAATTACTCGATTGTAGAGAGGGCGTGATCATCGATTCTTTTATCGATGACTTTGACAGTTTGTTAACAAAAAGTAAGTTGCCGCCATTTTGGTGGACATTCTGTTTCCGATCGCCGAGGAGTAATGACATCCGGCAACATCACGCTATGAAAAGTAATAAATTGGAAGTAGTCCACATTGGTATACACGCCTGCAGTGTTATTTTAAAGATAGTCCTCCGATATGGACGATCTATTTGGGCTTCGTAATAGCCCCTTCTGACTACTCTCCGACATGTATAATATATGTAATAAAGATTTCTATTTTCTATAATTCTTAAATGGACTAAGTTAATGTATCTAATTGAGGAATTAATGAACAAATTAATCAAATAACATTTGCAGTGCAATATTTTCGCTACTATTTTGTTAATAATGCTTAAAATAAATCGCAAATATTAGGGACTATAACTAATGTTTGTTTGTTAGTCCGTCATGTAGATAGAAGAATATTAATAACAGCGAGATATTGAATTGAATATTCGCATGACGTCACATTTTTGTACATTTTCTATATACGTAGCCAACCCTCACTCCGAAACATTGATATACAATTAACTTGTTTTGTACCAATTCTGTTTATATATCTGTACTAATTTATAAGGTTTACAACAATGGTACACACCTTCATTTTACACTTAACACAGACATGTTAAGCCAGTTCTTGTTTAATCGAAGCAAAAAATAGGTATCTTATATTGACTGACGCACTAAATAGAATTATACTACCCAGAAATGATCCCTGTTACATAAAAGATTTAAGGAAAAATTAAAAAAAAAAAACTCAGCAAGCCCAATTGCTGGAGGTAAAATTCGCACCCATAACCTTACGCAATTCGCATTTTGAATTCAAATTTAAATAATAGTCGTAATAATAAAATATTCTTAATTTAAAACTAGAACAAAAATTCAACTTGTTTAATTATATCATTATAGTAAAGCATGTTATACAAAGTTTTATAATTAAGCAAAGTTAAGAAACAATCTTGCGACTGAAAACATAGCTTCTCTTTGTAGAATATGTAATTTATTAATTGAAATTAAAAATTTATAACTTATTTTTTAGGAGAGTACATGGGAGTGGAAAATCTTTTTTTATAAGTATATTTTCAATCATCTTTTGATTTCAGTCGATTTTAATTGTGTAATATTTTTTTATCCGGTTACATTATTATTTTCTTAGATTACTTTTAGCGCAATCATTTAACTGAAATTAACATTTAACAGATACACTTGCTTTATAATTCCATTTTTGTATACTTGTATAAAGCTTGTCATTGGTTTTGTACAAGATCTAATTCTATAGAGGAAAATTCGCGAGACTTAATCAGGTAGGAGACATGCACCATAACCCATATTTGTTTAAAATTCGCGTTTTCGGAATTGATGTTGGGTCGTTAGATGTCCTGTTATTTACATTCATTATTTTCTCAATAAATGTAATTTTAAATGGATTTATGCATTAAGGACATGTCTCCTACCAGCCCTGCGATTTGGTAAAAAACCAGACCCGAATTCGAATTCCCTCATGTGTACGAGTTCACGTCATTTAGTAAAGAAACTATTGTTTCATTTTGTGTATAAAAATACAAAACAAAATGAATATACGTGTTTCATATATTATATTTCTATGTCATTTCGAAACTCACTTTACTTCTGCCACGAAACGTTATTACCAATTCAAGATTCAGACACCTGAGTGAATTCGAATTCGGATTTAGATTTTTACAAAATCGCAGGGCTGATCAAGGCTCCCGGATTTCCCCTAATGTTTATAGTATCACCACGTCCTCTATCAATTTCTGAAAAGCTTTCAAAGTGAGGAAATTGCACTGCTTTCATATCATTTTTATAAGTAGTGATGCTGTAAGAATGTTTGAAAGAATGAGCATATACATACATATAAGGTCGTATACCTTATAATCATTGCCTTCATTTGATTTTCCAACAACAGCTCAAAATAGTGTGAATTAATGTACATTCATTTTAACTATTATAACCTAAAGGCACAGCTATATTATAAAACACCTAATCTTACGAATCGCTTAAGCAGATTACTTTAACTCCAAATATTTTTTTTTCTTTTATCCCTTGACGTATTTATTAAATTTATGTTGTCGTTAGATAGTTTCTAGTCATTGGTGAAATAATTTTTCATCGTAGGCGATTCGTAAACATTTAAACGACAGATTTGAGCGACTCCTAAATTTAGTGAAAACGGAAATTAATTATGTGAAACTGCATTCAGATTATAAAGCATGTGACTAAAAACTAAAACCAATGGATTTCTACGTATGTGGATGATTAAAAAAATTTTAAGGGCTAAATCCTTAGGACGTAAGACGCGGATGCGACTTTGCATCATCAATGAGATTACAGGAGTCTAACAGAAGGATGTCTTGTTTCAACTGGTCACAGTTATCACGTCAATCGACTACGGTTATGGTTGTATATTAGGAAATACGAAGTGGTACTCGTGGGATCGTCATTTTAGAAACATTCATCTACATAGTTTTGTATCTGGGTCCACTCATGGACGTTATTTTCCCCCAGGTACTGTATACGTGGAAGATGGACTTCAATCGTAGCATACTCAGCGCTGCGACGGTGCTCGTACCGAAGAGTCCGACGCAAGCGCCATCCACTACAATGCCGTTGTGGGCGCATAATACTTGGGTGTGCCTCTTCGCCGCCATGTTGGCAGTCGCTATTGGAGGGAACGCGATTGTTATTTGGATTGTTACAGGTACTTTACTCACACAATCCTTCATATTATAAAGCTAATTTTGGTACCAACTTTAAAACATTATCCTACCAAATAAATCATCTGAATTTTACGTTTTCTCTTCTAATATTGTCAATTTGATTTAGACGGTGAATAATTAAAGTACTAACTGTGTTCTTCGTTTTATAATATTTTTTCATTTTGGTGTTGTGTGTAAAAAAAGGATATATGGAACCCTTACAGGATAACTCGCGTCAGTGTTTTTGTTAGTCACAGTCAGTTTCAATTCCACACACCAGTGGAATTGAAATTTTGCAAATCACATATTTGTGCAAAGGAAGAAATTGTTTAAACAGTTTTGAATTATTTGAGAAAATAGCAGAAAACTTACTATCCTTCTTTATACTTCGAAGCAAGTAGGTATGATAATACAAATATAAGAAAGATTACAGAAGAACCTATAAATATTAAAACATCACATACATTGCTTAGATTTCAAAATGAGTAGCTAAAGTACTCGTATTATGGAGCATCTGTGACAAAGAAGATACCCCAATACCCAGAGAGAGTATAGAAAAGTCAATTTTTTACTTTGACCCGAATCGAACTCGGGACATCAGAGATGGCGAAATCTTGAGACCCGCGTACGAACCACTCGGTTATGGAATTCGGTCTACAATTCTTTTAAATAATAAAGTAACATAAATTTAACAACAAAATGTTTTTTTTTATATATGATTTAGATTTCCATATTACAAGTGCCATTTGGGACCTAAGCAATGTAGGTATGTGATTTTGTTTAATATGTATTGACCAGCTATAAAATTTTATTCAAAGATTGATATTGCACACTATTAAACTGGTAACGTAAAACAACCAAAAATTATACAATCTGAATAAAATTCGAATCAAAGGGTATCCCACATCAAAAACATGAAGGGTTAATGTAATGACGCAGGGATATATTCGTTCAAAAGCTTCAACATATGTAAAAATATGATGTTTTTTTATGATGCTATGTTACATTTAGTCTTGTAATATCACTTATTTGAGTTTTACTGAACACAGTAATAAATGGCAATTAAAAAAGCTTCTATGCTTCGGAAGGCGTATAGATGTCAATAAAAAATGCTTCTACACCTAGCTAAAATGCTTTTAACAGTGGGAGTCTTTATTTGCAATGGCAGACATCTCTGCCTACAGGTTTATCGTGTTAAAAATAATACTATTCAACATTACATCAAACCCACTCATGGTGTCTCCCGGTTGGTGAGTTGTGGCCCGTTTCTATTTTATTTCATGATATTATTTGAAGGCATGGTGTCCTACATAGTTTTATTATCAATGCCAAGCTAACCTCTGTTTGCTTTGGACGCGTGTAGTGGGTCGTAGCACATTCTCCCTATTCTATTCAATTTCGTCCACATGGAAGGCCTATTCACCAGTAGCGAAGATATCAATAGGCAGATGATGATGATGAAACGTTGTTTGTACGAGAATAGACATTCACATCATATAATCCTCTTTCAAATTATTATTATCCAATAAAAAACTTTTAATTAAAGAGAATTAATGTAAGATGCTAGAAGCTAGTGTGTACATAATCTTTGTGATTATGTATGAAGATCATTATAATGTTATTGTTTTTATAATGTTCAATTTAGATAATATGTTATTTTGCGCAATTTAAATATTATCGTCTGATAGCAAAATGCGGTAGGAAGCTGTTACAACCGGTGAAGATTTCTTAGAAAATAAGAATATTTATTTTAATAATATTTTGGGATTAAACAATTACCTTACATTATTTACGAGTGTAAAGTTATAAAAAGCATTTAATCTTAATATCATCTAAATGCGGAGTTTTCAACTATAGCGTTTTGCTGTATAAATTTGTTTAAAGCCTTGACCTCTCATACAAAATGAATTTGTGAACAATGCAGCAGTGCTATTCTTTTAAAAAAAGGCACTTCCAAGTGCATGCGGAGGAAATATCTCGACTTGCCTTTCAAAGTTAAGATTTCTGTATATTTTTTTAAATGCATTTTAATATGTCAGGCCACAAATATGTCAAGGGATAAAAGAAAAAATATTTATTTGAAATTAAACTTAAATTAAATCACTTGAACGATACGTAAGATTAGGCGTTTCGTAGTAAAGCTATGCTTTGTTCTAGGTTAGTGAAAATGGACATTAGTCAAACGGCAGATCGATACCCAATAAAATCTATCGATGTCATTTTCTATGTAAGGTGATGCGCGAAAACAGCCCATAAAGCCTCGTTCTACGCGGCACACTCTAATTCAGTCTTCTTGCTCAAACGTGGGGAACCTATTCCAACACTATACTCTCTGAACATCACACGAAATTTATGAATTAATTAAATCATTATTTAGTTACGTAGTTTCCAGTGTTGATTAGGACTGTTGTGGGCTGACCGAAAACATATTCACACACGAGCGGCATAACATATTGATGTAAACATTTGAATTGAATTCAGAGAATAGGTTCAATTAAATTTCTAAAGTTTGGTAGTGTTCGTATTTGTTTGTAAAGGTCGTTTACTAAGCTTATGCTCTAGTGATTGATTGCCCACATTAAAGTAGTTACATAACTGTAGTTTGTTGAAAAGGATGTAGTGTTGTTTGAATGGAGATCAAAGACCTTTCTGTAACAAATCACGGTGTTAGCAAATATAATCAACCTCCTCGAAAAGTAATAAAAAAAGGAATTTATTAGGGAATTCAATATTAACCATAATAGAATCTTACAAAATTTTAAACAAATATTTTCCTATTTGCGAATAAAATAAAACTGATAAATTGATTTTCTAAGCACGTAAATACCACGAAAGTTAAATTTGAGGTGAAATAGATTTTAAGTTGTTTGCTTTATTTTACTAAATAATGATAAACACTCTTCTAAAAAAAATTCAGCATTGTTTACTATTGTCTACGTTGAATTTGGCATTCACTTACATAATATGTAATGATATTATATATTATGATATTATCATCGGTTTCCTTTTTGTCGACGGAGCCGACAATCATATCATATTGAGCTTAGACACGTTGAACTTGGCTGTAAATTTTCACATTAATATTATTGTTGGAACATTTTTGAATACAGAAATAAAACCAATTCAGATTAGGTGAAATATAAAGTCTTATTAAACGCTTTGGTAAAAAGGAAATCTATTTAGTTCGTTAGTCGAATAATGGAAAAATATAATTCGATATTTGTTTTTTTAGTAATTAAAATTACGGAGTGCGAGTTCACTACGTCACATCTTTGTAGATTTTTTACAGAGATGACATGGCATGGAACATTTAAGCTCATTGTATGACCGTAATTTATTGCTTACGATTTATTAAAAAAATGACGCGTTTAATATTTTTCAGTAATCTGCTTGAAAATCAAAAACATTTCTATTCATCGATACGACGAAGTCATGAATAAAAACTGTTTTACCAAGAAAGCTTTCTTAAACAGTTCTTTTTCGTGACTTCGTCTACGTGAATTCAAAGCTTATTATTGAGAATTTAGGAAAAGGTGGCCTTTATATGCTTCTATCACAGTCATAAAACCCGCTGTACCTACATAAAACTTAATGCCCAGCTCGGTTTGGTTTTAACCCTATTCTTGGAATTGGATATTATTTGATATCATTGTATGATTTACAAAAATTTCAACGAGCTGAAAAAGTACTATCTACTTATATAAATCTCTATGGTAGTCTGAAAATAGGAAGTCCCTTTTGAAACTTGAAAAAGAAGATAAAACGTATACAATGTTACGTTATATCTTCTTTTTCAAGTAAACAACGTAATAGGAAAAAAATACAATAATTATAAAGTAATATGATAGAAAAGATTTTTAAATTATAAGCATAGTTTATATTTTTGTTCAGACCGTACACAAAAATATTTCATTTTTTAAGTGATTTGAAATTGGTATGAGCTAAGAACACTGATGGGATGAGTAAGGAATTAAAATATTAAATTAATTGTTGTGGGTTGAGTGAAGAACAAAATTAGGATGAGTAAGGAAAAAATAATGCATAGGATGAGACGACATAGGATGAATACGAAACAACCCATTAATAATACATATAGTAGAAAAAAATCTTCGAAATGCATGAAAAATATTATTCAGATAAATTTGTGATTTCTAGTTTACTATAATCAATAATCAAATATAAGGCTCATAAACTTCAGTATGTTGAAAGAGATTGAAAAACTTATCAGTAAATATATATATTAAAATTAATGAAGCAAAACAAAGTTGGGCGGTGGTAATACACAGAGAATATTGTAGACGTGTGCATATAGCTGATACTACACGCGGGGGGTTAATCTAGAAAATGCGTTGACAGCGAGGCGAAAATGTTTTGTGGTTGTAGGAAATTTGTGAAGCTCGTAAAGTAAAATGAAAGAGGTTGGTTATTCTTATTCGGTCAGTTTTTTTTCGAAACGGTCATCTGTCCGAATATGGACATTGATTTTGAGATTAAGGCTGGCCCTCAAGATAAATTAAGAGACGAATTCAACAAACACGTGTTTGATGAGCTTTGATAGATATTCGCTTTATGATATCTATACTTATAATATATAGAGGTAAAGTTTTTAACATTATTCGTTTATTGGAGGTAATCTTTGAAAATTATCTTTGCTATATTTAGGAAGACGAAGTCGCAGGAAAACACCTAGTATATAATATATGAAAGTCTTTATAATAGTATCTATTAATAATGCTCTAACAATTTAATAAAGTTCTATTCCGTTATTGCAAATTGGGATTATGTAATGAATATAATTATGAAACAAATTCTTTAAATTATTTCAAATAAATCAATTTATCTCCAAGTTTTTCTGCGGTACCAAGCATTTTAAAGCTACCAAGTATTTTTCGAGAAAATTGAATATGAAAAGTAAATGTATTTCGGAGTGTTATAACCTAAAGAGTGAGTCAGCTAGGTATAAAACTTGTAGCGGTGAAATTTTGTTTCCGTCTTAACGAACACTAAAGTTTCGGGAAACATCTACATAGGTACCTACTGAAATTTGCAATTCAAATATCTTTGTTTTATACTAAGCAAACAATGAACACGTGGTTTAAACTGTAAACATCGTAAGTTTATAATTTGTCATATAATACGATTATAAATTATGTTCAAGGGGTAAATTATCTAATATAAACCTATAGCAATCCTTTTCAATGTGACATTTGAAAGATATTCACGAACTTCACAATTATTTGACTTGCGATGGCGATTTGCGATCTTGGCAATTGAATGAACGACGCGTTAGACGCAAATTTCTTTGAAAGTTAATTGAGAAACGTCAAATGAAATCCTTACTGCAATTTTCCAACGGCTTGATAATTTAAATCACTACTCGTTCCAAAAACTAACTACGACTTTAAACGTCAATTCCATAAAGTGCTATTTATATATTTTTGAATCTTTGAAAAGGATTGCAGTAGACTTTAAAACTAGACAATTAGTAGCCTACTGAATATGGTTAATGCTACGTTAGATTATAATAATTATATAAGATTATAAACCGATTATGCGCACTATGTTACGGATAGATATTTGTTACCCCTTTTTAAAACAGCAGGACATCTCTTCCCTTCACCTATCTACGATGTACGATGTTTGTTGTTGGTACGATGATTTAAATGACCAAGAAACATACTAAAAGGATGAGCCCTTTGAAAGATTGCAGTTAGATTGATATACTTTGTTCTTAAGGCAGGCGGAAAAATGGACAATGACCCGATATGCTCACATGATACATATATGAGCGTTGTGAGTAAGCGAATCATGTGACTGCACACAGAACTCTGCATCGTTTCTGAGAAATACTTCGTTTTGTTTTACGGGACGTCTATAGATCATTGACCCCAACCCATTATTTCAGTCATTGTCCCTTATTCCACCTGCTCTAAGAATAGATCAGAGGTCGGCAACCTTAAGAGAAGAGACAACAACTATAGTTTATAAAATTTAGAATTTAAAATTGGAGTCACTGAAAGATTCTGTTTCAATTATATTTGAGATTTATTTAAAATAAAGGACTTTGAATACTCGTATTTTTCTTATAGTCTGTATATCATTATATTATTATAATAAAATGATTATATTATATACATGGAAATTGAGAGCCGTAACTTTATATCGAAAAAGCCACAGGTTATCGAAATGAGATTTGAATTTGTGAGGAATAGCCCGGGCTTCGTATCTGGTATTTAACACAGTGCAGTTGTTAGCGGGTTAGCTGCTGTGTGCTTTGGATGACATGTTAAACTATCCAAAGATAGATGACATGTTAATCAGTCAAAGGAATAAGTTCTAGCAACATTTTTTTGTCGTTATTGGTAATTTGTAATGAGGAAGTTCTTGATTTCTCCATGACAACCCTTCAGGTTTTCTTTCATGTTTAAAAGTAAACTAGTTTTCAAAACTCAATAAACAACTCATATTCTATTTGTACTTTTTTTATTTGTATTGATACCTAAGTTTTGAACTTTTCAAATTTCAGCTTTTTTAATATGTTAGTTAAAAGGAACGGAAATGACTGTCTTTGGTCCATTCATTTCCTGCAAAAATCAACTTTTGCTAGAGTCGCCATCTAGTGGAGGTACTTTTTAGTGCTATCGTTTATTTTTTTAAATACTTCCTCATTCTGATGTGTTATTGTTTAAACCAAACAAAAAAACTCTAACTTTAATTTGAGTATGTTTTACGTTATTTCGTAGTTAAATGTATTAAAAAAAAGAATGAAACATCCGTATTCATTTTCACAATTGTGTCATCTTAGTCATTTTTACAATTGAAAACAGTTTGACAGACTAACTCAAAATTTGTTATCGTTACTGAGCTCGTGTGGCTATTTATGACCTGTTCTCCCTATAATTTTATAGACAGTGAAGGACGATGCCCTAGCAGTAGGAACATTATTAGGTTGACGACGAAGATTACCCTTGCATAGTTTCTTGCCGGTTCTTCTCAGTACATTACACCGTCGATTTATATAAGTATAGCTTTCAACTTTCAGTCTTATTATTTTTGTCTAGACTGGATAATAATTTTGTATTTTTTTTATATCATTTTATAATCATACTAGCTGTCCATGGTCCATAGATTTAAATATGATTAAATTGGCTAAATGCATGAATGCATGAATGACTGTAAGATTTTTTTTTGACATTTTCAAGTGTTTCTATGTATTTGTTATAAAAAGGATTCATTCTAGCTAACCAGGGACCTATAAAATGCAAGGTAAGTAGAAGTTTGCTTAAACGAGATACTAATCCGCATAACAAAACCGTACATCTTGAAAGATCCGCTAACAATACCATATGTTGATCAAGATGCAACTTATTATCTAATATGATGTTCAGATCTCTAATAGCCTCAAATTTTTGGAGTATTGTACCATTATAATGGTAGTCACTGTTATATATTTGTTTCTTTTTTGTGAAAGTAACTTTACATTTATAAGTATTAAGTTTTAGTTCATTTTCGTACAATACTTAGAGAATCTATTTAGATCAGACTTGTTTTGGACATAGTATGACATAGTCTTTCTATAGTATGATACATTTTTAGATTACCGGAGTACATGTTTACAATATTTGAAGCAATTCCGTACGTTATTAATAAACAGTACAAATAACATGGGCCCTAATATATAACCTTGATACCCCCTAACTTATTTTTGGAAGAAATGTTTTGTCAAATTAAGAAATATTTAGACGACATGTTTATATCATTAAAGAAAACAAATATTGCGACATTTTCATTTCGCTAACGAGTGTCAATCGTATATACAATTACAAACAATATCCTTATAATTACGAGGACCACTCGATTCCAATTCATTACCATAGGCTGCGATTGATCCTTAAAAATATAAGAATAATGTTTGTATTATTCTTCTTCTTCTTTCGTGTCAATGGCAAAACTAAATGTCACCGGCCCAGAACTCCGCCACTTTTACGGCGCTATCTGCAGCCGTCATGAGATCCTCCTGCGTACAGGAGAAAATACCTTCTGTTTCAGATTTTGACAATTCTTCTTGAAAGTTAGCGACCTATCGAGTAGTTAGCGACCTATCATATTTACGTAACCTGACTGTCAAAATTTTAATACATATATGTTATTGTTCACTATACATTATTCATATTGAACTCATTCAGTCATACTCTTCTTATTAAGATAAAGCGACCATACTTATACAGGTTTCAAAAAGGAGATAATTCTTAAATTATCACCTATTATTTGCATTAAGTTGTATTTAAAAGGAAATACGAATTTTATAGGTAAACACACACAGAACTACCCTATATCTATATAATTCGTACGAATTAATATGACACCTCTTTTAACGTAAGACACGCTCAACGTGTACACGTTCTAATGTGGATACTTTAGATTCGCATTTACTTAACGATACACAAGACCAAAATGAATAGTCAAGTTCATAATTCATACATAATGGATACTGTAATCAAATTAGTACAAAATCTTTACCATTAGTAAAGATAATGGTGAAGTGAATTTCTGTTAAGTGTACTTACGACGATATGATATATCAGTATTCCATACAAAACAGATGGTAGTTTTTTATTTATATCATATTTTATCAGTCGTATTGAACATAGACGTTGATTATTTTATGTGATACATTTCCATCATGTATAAATAAGTGTAACAAAATCAATGGTAACAATAGTAGTAAGTTTTGTGTAATCGTCTTTATCGATCGAAATTCCCAACTGAAACTAATTTAACGGAATCGTGCGAGATTTGCTCTCGAACACATCTCTTCCTGTCGAAATATCTCAGCAGCGATAGAGAGTGTTCGAATTTACCTACCGGCAATTTTCGGTTGGTTATCGTAGAAATATTTATAAATTACACATTTTCCCTTGTTAATTAATGAAAAAGTAACAGTTTTTCATTAATAATGTTGTAGAAGAGCTTAATGTGTTTTGTGATTCCAATTAGAAGAATTTAAGTTGTAATCATGCCAATGTTTGTACCTTTAAGGGCTCATACTACCAATAATTTATTGCTTCAGATGCTTCCTACAATATGTTTTTGTTGAAAAACTTGATGATTTACCTCTATATAATTATGAAAAGCTTTGTTCTGATGAAACTGAATTTGCCACCTACTTGTACCAAACTTATACACGTTATATTAGTTTATAACCTTTATTATTTATTAAACACTGATATTTATTAAATTAATAATAAAACCCAATACGGATATAACTTGTTCATTTTATAAATAAAAAGCAATTAACTTAGAAAAAACATATTAGACTTAAAAATATGTTACAATAAATTAGAAAAAAAAACTACACAATTTTTATATTATTCCATTGCATTTTTCTACGTTTGTTTTACGATTTGATACAATTATTCCACTTTTTCTAATAACGATTTATTTATCATCCTGTGTCAATGGATCATAATTGTTCACTGTCAATTTTATTAATTTTATCTTGTAAATTTATTATGTATTGTAATATATACAAATCAATTTATACAATCAAAAATTTATAATAAAGGTGAACGAACTCTATATAAAATTCCCGCTGAGCTTCTACGGAACATAAATCAAATTTACTTTTTGGCATATTTAAAGGCAAAGGGTTATAGCACATACAACCTAGTCTAGGGTACTATTCACATTGAGGTTCACTTGGTCGTTTCAATGCTTTTTTTTGGAGCAAAAATTGAAATATATTAAAAAATGGTGAGGTTTGTAAGAGTGACACGTTCGCGTTCTTGTACCTAATAAATTGACCAAACACTGTTTATACCCATGCACCGTACCATTTCAATGAACTGTGTATTGCTCACGTTTATTTATATTCCAAAATTTAATTCGACATAAAATACTTACTATAATTTTATTTTTGAAAAAAATAATACGTATATAAGATGTATAGTCATATTTTTAATCGACTTCAACGATAGAAAAGGTTTCTGATTCAAGTGTAACTAATTCTGTATAACAATGTGGGGATAAATATGTCAGATGTAAGATTGACATTAGCCTTTAGGAATTTCATTACTTGTACATGTACAGTAGGTGGCAAATTTAGTTTCATCAGAACCAGGTTTTTCATAATTATATAGAGGTTCAAGTTTTTCCACAGAAACATTGTAGAAAGCATCTGGAGCAATAATTAATTGGTAGTATGAGCCGTTAAAAGTACAAACATTGACATGATTACAACCTAAATTCTTCTAATTGGAACCACAAAATACATTAAGCTCTTACAATATTAATTTTCTTATGAAAATTTGTTACTTTTCTATTAATTAAAAATGGAAAACGTGTAATTTATAAATATTTTTACGATAAATCATACTAAATAAAAAAGTTTAATTCAATAAGCCAAATGTTCCGAATTGAATTTAGGATTTTTAGTTCAAGTAAAAAAAAAATACTAAAAACTTTTAAAGAGATAAATCTAAACTATTTGTTGTAATGGTAACTCTTTTGTTAACATCAGAATTCTATTTCAGATGATAATATGTTTCACAAAATGACACCACTTTTAGGAACTAACCATGCAATAAATAAGTCATAATAATTCCAAAACCAATTTCAAATTTAGTGTCGCTACGCAATCAATTCACCTCTTTCCTATTGATTTCTCTGTTTTCCTTCTTACGATTTTGATTTTCTCCAAGAACTTATTAAATTTAAAGACCAATATTTCAGTATGATCATAATATTACCTAACACAAGGCTGTATGGAAAGATCCCTTTTCCTTGAATTGTATAATAACAATTTAAATAAATGAGCTACCGACAACCGTTTGTAGTTGGTAGGCGCCTACCAGTAATAGAGATGATGACTGGGTAAAAAAATGAAATTCTATTTAGTCCGTCAGTCAGATAATAGGAAAATATTAGATACTTATTTTTTTTTACTTCAATTTAACAAGAAATGGTATAGATAACAGGCATTAAAGTTGAGGAGTGAGGGCTCGCTACGTCGCAGTTATGTAGAAAACGTACTCTAACGTGACGTCATGCGAAATTTCAACTCAATGTAACGCCGTAATTTAATGATAACGAAAAAAATAAAAAAATACGTGTTTAATATTTTTTAACACTCTACCTGACGGACAAACAAACAAAAATTAGTCATCATCCCTATTGTGAAACGCAAAAGCGAATGGTTGTCAGTAGCTCAAAAAACGGTGGGTAGCTGCTACCGATGGTTGTCGGTAGATTGTTGAAACCGGGGGTTAGAGGTAAAAGAATGCGCAATAAGAAAGGAAAAGAATACAGAATTCAAAAATAAAATGTGTCACCAGCGATATTATCCAGAATAGAGGATTAATAAAATGTATTAAAATTACATCAGGATATAATTTAAGCTAGCCAACAGAATTACTAATTGCGAGTTTCAGGTGCAATTAATAGACAGGAACAATCTTTTTGATTTAGGGCTTCGACCAATTTAAGATAAGGATCCTGTTTTGGCCATTTTAAGGGTAAGAGGAATTTAACTTTGTCACATCACAGGTATAAATGGTATTAGTTTTGCCATAATTTAACATTTAAAAAATCGTACACGGTAAAGTAAAATTAGGTCCTTACATATGAAATTGGTGATTGGTATGGGAGGAACAAAAGGTCGAATATTTTTTAATATACCTAATATATTTATTTAATCAAAGTAAAAACCATTGTTATCTTTGCACTTTTGCCATTTCATAGGTAGTTCATTGATCCCCTTACTAAAAACCATTCGGACTGGAATCAATAAAATCTTTGAAGGCGATTTGCACTGCCCTATCGAAATTGAATTTTTTTCCCTTGCAAGAAGTTATCCGAATTTCGAAAAAAAAAAACCTGTTGGATCAAGGTCCGGTGAGTACGGTGGATGTCTTAGACATTCCAATTGAAATTCTTCTAATTTTGTAGTCGTCTGTTGTGCAGCGTGTGGTCTAGCGTTGTCGTGAAGAAATTTCCAGAACGAAAACGTTGGAACGAAAAACGCACTGTGTTTTCTTTTGCTAAAAGAAAAACAAAAAACAAATGAATGCCGCCTGACAAAATACACATAATGTATAAATTAGAATTTGCAATTCCTAACCAGTGAGGAGAAATATGTGATTAAAGTGGCCAATACTACAAAACGCCAATTTCATATCTAAGGACGTATAGACAAATATATTAATATTTGTCTATGCGTTAGTTACAATAATTTAAAGTCCCAAAAAGCCAAAAAGGGGCAAACAGCCAAAATGGGGTAATCTGCCTTACATCCCTTTTTATATTCCGCATCACACACCAAACACGCTAATCACTGCGCGATCCTCGGTAAAGAGAAAACTTTTTTCCTGTTATCCCCCTAACAATAAATTAGTGATGAACAAATCTATAAATTTTTCAGACCCCCATAAAATATCATGGCCACAATGGCAATGGCAGTGGAATATGGTTTCATATTAATATTTCACATAAAGACATAACTACGTACGTGTGGCAATGAAATCCGCAAAATAAATAACTCACGAAAAATATTGTTCGATTTATTTTTTTTACCTTTCATGGGTATGTTTTATTTATCCACGAAAAGGATATAGACACGTAATGGATCTAGACACTAAGTATTCTTGGAAGGTGATGTTTCTGACATCATACAAATCGGCCCGTATGTATGAAATGAGCAATGAAAGTGGATGGGGAAAAAATGTAAGGGCCGTGCTTTGTAGCGTTCGATCCTCCAAGGGATCCTGCCTACCCCGCAAGGGATATGGCGAGAAATTATAGATAGATAGATGATGCGGCACATTACTATAATTAAACTACACAATATGTTGGGATTTGGGTTTATTTTCGTAGCGGGTACTGTACTGTACCTATATAGTCGACGTCGTGCTCCTGCTATGCACCACCAGCCAAAAAATGCACAAACTCAAGCGGCAACTAATCTCACAACTTCCATCAACTTCTATTTTACTCCACGTGTTTCACCCCTCCACTGAGCATCCTCAGGAGTTGTTAGACCTTAATCTAGCTCGAAGGACCATGTAAAATGTAGGGGTGATCTACACTTTGAAGAAGGGTTGAGTTCGGAAATTCGTAGAGAAAAAGATGTGCTTGTCACGGTCTTTATTATTATACACATTAATATTATATGCTGAAAAAAGGCAATAAGCCAATTAATAAAATATTATTGGTACAACTAACTTAGGTCAATGAACGAGTCACTATATTAACTGCTGATGACGCTTAAAGCCGCTATATAATGAAATTACTCGTATAATGCCTAAATTCACTTACAGATGACTAAGGGCTAGTTTTACCATTTGCTGATAATGTCCCTGATAGCCTATCAGAAACTTATCTGCCAGACATATTGCAAAATTTGGTTTTAAAGTCTCAGATAGAACTATCTGACGGATAACATCAGTGACTTTTGATTGTCAGATAGTGTTATATGTTGGAACTTATCAGCAAGTGGTAAAACAGACACATGTCACGAGAGGGATCTGTCTTTGATATCTGTGCCTTTAATATATTTATGTCTTATAATTTTTGTTACAGCTCACCGGCGAATGAGGACAGTAACCAACTATTTCTTAGTGAACCTCTCCTTAGCCGATCTGATGATGGCCTCGCTCAACTGTCTCTTCAACTTCATATATATGTTGCACAGGTAATCAATGTATTTAACTACTATATATTTTAACTACTACGGATTTTAACTACTATAGGAATTTGATTTGAATTTGAATGTATAGTAAGATGGTGACTAGGAAGCGATTAACATATCATTAACGTTAATGGGGTTGTATTCGAAATAATAATAAATCGCTATTATGTGGCATTCAACATATTAGATGTAAGGCCGCAAACTGGACGCCCGCGGTGCAACGCGCGGCTCGCGCGACTTCATACTCGTACTTTGTACTGAGTTAGAATGAATCTTTCTAGACAGCCGTGTTGGCTGCCAATTAAGTGGCGAATGCGCAATTTAGTGATTATAGCATTGTGTGCTACATTTTTGATTAATATTAAAATTTTAAAACGTTAGCGATTATGCAAGTAATTAAATATAAATATATATATAAACATTTAATTAAAATCACCGATCTGACTTCTGGCCTCGAGAACAGGCTAATTTTCCCGTGTCGCTGCCTGCGCAGCAGCTGTCGCCACTGTCACCGCCGCGCCCCAACCGGGCCTAACGATAGTTGATACATCGAGCGTATCATCGGTTGAGTGTGCAAGTTTGAAAATTTATCGTAAAGCCTCAATTAGCCATAATTATTTAAAATTAATCAAAGGAAACAAAAAAAAATGTATATATAAGTTGCTGTATAAAGTATATCTTTTTTTTGAAATAAGACGAATAAGAAACTTAAAAACTAAATATAATATTTGTAAATAATTGTTCATCCTAATCGAAAGTTTGATCGAAACATTGATGGAAATACCCTTTTCAGCAATGTTCTACTTTTTTATATTTGTACGGTAAAGATTATAGAAACCAAACACGTTTGTTAGGGTTGGTGCATATTAACGGAAGATGCGTCACATCCAGTCAGTTGCGGTATGTCAGAATTGTCATTTTATCTACACTAATAATAAAGCTGAAGAGTTTGTTTGATTGAACCCTACAATCTCAGGAATTACTGGAACGAGTTGAATTATTGTTTTTGTGTTCTTATCGAGGAAGGCTATAACATATCGCTGTGACTTAATGGAGTAGAGTAGCAATGAAAAATATTACAAAAACGAGAGAATATTTACCTTTTTTAAGCTTTCCATAAGTGCGCTGCGTAAACGGTGAAAGTTACGCAAAAATCATGAATGACGAAATCGATTCTCATTAAAAATTTTGAAAAAATTCCGCGGCAGCATATGTCTATCTTTAATGTTATCCCGAAAAAAAGCATCGTTACGAAAATAACCGTTGTTTACAATTCAATTTGTCAGTTTAATTATATTCTTTGTGATCCTTTTCCAAATCCATTATATAATGATTTAATATTTTTACGCAGGTTAATATCTTGTTTTGAATAATTTTAATCGGTAGCTACAATCTTTGTCGCTAATATTAAATGCATGTTATATTGGTCAATAACACGAAAATGTTACATTTCGATGACACTACTTTTAAAACGAAGATTTTGATTTTTGTTATGATTATAGTCTTTATTTTTTCTGATTTTTATTAATAAAGTAGCTTTCGTTTTCAATTTTGCGGTTTTTCCAATAACATAATGTAATGGGGAATTGTTAATCTGGCAAAATAATGGGAAGCAACAACTAGCTGTTTTCGCTAGATGACGCTACTGTGTTTTTAAAACTGGTGTGTTTGTTTGTTTAACTTAGAATTGTATAAAAAAAAATTAACTTTTAACACAAAATTTCGTAATAAATAATATTTACCATTTATTAGAACCGACTATTTAAAGTGTAACTGATTATACCGAATGAACTAAAATTATTGCCACAAAAATAATATAAATCACGTTTGAAAACATGGTAAGTTGATAAATGTCCTTTGAATACCTAAATGTTTTTAAATAAAATATATTATTGGGAACATTTTAATTGAATGACAATAGTTAAGTTATTGCATTTTGTTTAACAGTACAATATGAGATATATTGTTATCTTTAATTTAGTAGATAGTTAGAGTACCTATATTTCCACAATATTTACGTTATGATTAAAATAATTATACGTTTGTTTCGCTTTCTGAACTAATTTAAATATTTTTCTTTGCTCACTTTCACAAGTCAAATAATTGTAATTTGGGTCTACTAAAGTAGTTGAACATTAATTTACTTTTTTGTTATAAGAAGCTTTTTAATGAATAAATGTAAAATAAGCCAAAAAACCCGCCATGTGCGAGTCAACTGGTGCTCGAAGGGTTCCGTAACAAAAACGATCAAAAAATCACGTTTGTTGTATGGGGGACTACTTAAATAGTTATTTTTTTTCTATTGTTGTTGAAGCGGCAACAGTAGTACATCATCTGCGAAAAATTTAACTGTCTAATTTTCACGGTTTATGTGATACAGCCTAGTGACAGACAGACAGACAGACGGACCTTTTGGGTACGGAACCTAAAAATTAAAGATGCCTCTAAAAGTCATTATTCCACGCGGACGAAGTGGCGGGCACAGATCTATGATATAAAAATAGACCTTGCGTACTGGATGAAATATCCGTCACGTATTAGAAGCTGGAATTACCTCCCGTTTTTCCGCTTTCCTTTCCGTCAGGTTTGTTCTAAGCCTAATATCCATCAATTATGGTTAACTATTTCAAAATAGGTTTCAGGATATGTCCCACGACGCACTTAAAGGTTGAGTAAATTGAAAGCTTGCTTGTTTGTTGGACAATGGCGTATCGTGAAAGATGCAGGATAACAAACTTGCTTATTAATGTTTTGCTTCGTGCATTGATCAGGGTCAGACGGGACAGGGATGAATAGTGCGCACGTGACTTTAACATTAGGGAGAAGATTAATTAGGCAGAAGCGAAATGGAAACATACGTCTATTTGTATATAAATTGATATAATATATTACTATTCTCTAGAAATACGTTTAGTTCTAGTTATAAATAAAATTTGTGGTAATATAATAACACGTGAATGACGTTCATTAAAAGGCTTCATGCGAAAAAGACTTGATGAACATTCTATATAAATTTCATTAGAATAATATTTGAGTATTGATAAATTTATTTGGAACAACAAACATTTATATAATGTGTCCATTTAATGTATGTAATATTTTCTTTTTTATTATCTATAATGATACTCTTACAATAGGTGACCTCTTTACAATAGGAAAGATTTGATTGTTAGTTTGCATCGAATAGGGTTGGACTTTCATGGACCGATTTTAAAAATTCTTTCACCTATGAGTCACATCATACGGGGTTGTCAGGCTATAATTAACGCATGTGAAGTCGCGTAAAAGAAATATTTTATGAATGTATACTCAGTACAGCACGAATATAAATTATCATTTTTATCATTAAATGGACGGTTTTTATTTTAAGGTTATATAGTTAATCCGGTTAACCTGTTAAATCGTACTAGGTATAAGAAATATTTGTATACAATGCAATGAAAAACACCAACTATTTCATGTTTATAATATTATCACAATATAATTTTAAATTATCACAAAATAATTTTAAATAAGAAGCCAACTTTTTCTCTTTAAAGAGGGAAATCGGTGAACAATGAAAGCCAAAGACCTTAAATATTAATTCAAACATGAGGCTTTACTGCTCATTTTATAAGACTCTCGCGGATATTTATAGAACCAACCAGATTCGCAAAAAATTTGCTTCAGTGAGTCCTAAAAGACTGAGGATTTTCGTTATTGAGCCATATTAATATATTAGACCGTAGAAAGAAATGTATGAACAGTTAACGTTACGTTGCAAATCCGAAGCTGTCACTCTATGATTTAGAGCCTTAGCTTAATTTATGAAATTTATATTTTGAGACATTGTAACACTGCTGTGACTTTTATATCTCAAAGTAAAAGTAAATACAAGATGAATGTGGATCGTTAATCTATGTATTTGTACGCATAAACTACTGAATCATTTTCTATAAAATTTGGTACACAGATAGAGTGGACCTTGAACAAGATAATAGGATTTTTATTTGAAAACTAGCTGACCCGACAGACTTCGTCCTGTCAAAAAGATTTGTAATGTGGCAGTTTTTTTGCCTACGTATTTAAAAAAATTCTCCTGAGCAGAACCGTCACCCTGGTGATAGGGCGTTGTGAATAAAAAATAATTAAATAAAACATATATAAGGATTTAAAAGTAAGTAATCGCTTTATTGTTAATCATGTGAATCATAATTATTATTGCAATGTATTAATAGTAATAGTATTAAATATAGAAAAAAGAGATTTTTATGATCATAAAAACACATTACACACAACAGCATTATAAAAGTAAACTATTCGAATTAAAAAAATATATAAACATTCTCAAGGAAAAATGCTGGAAGAATCCATCTACCTGTACCCCGGAATGGGACTCGAACCCATTCGCGATCCAGGGACTGCTCTAACCAATGAGCTATCTAGGACCCAACAGCTTTGCTACTACAGAGCGTATTTTCATCAATGTTCCGGCAATACATGTAATGACGCGACATTAAACTCCTCCAACTATGTATTCTGTGCTCCAACGCACACACGCACATTGTTTTGATAGATATGATCTTTGACGTTAGGAACACACCTACATTGCTTAGACAACAGTGAGTGCTTGTAATTTAATATAAACTTTATACCATAGCAATAAAGCTCAAATTGACTACGTTTTAGTTACAAATCATTTGTATGGGAAAAAGAAAAGGGCTATTTTTAGGGTTTTTCCAGCAATTATTCTAATTTTTCTCGCCGTAAAAACCATCCTTGAACTTCAACGAACATTTTAAAAAAAGATTTGGCCAAATTGGTCGAGGCGTTGTTGAGTTATGCGCTTACCAACACATTTTGCGATTCATTTTTATATATATAGATAAGCCAATACTAAAGCTAGTTTAAAAAAATAACAATTATAGTATAAGTTAAAATAACGTAAAACTTATACTTACCATTTTGTTTGTCGTTAATAAATTAATATACAAATTAATATACTAATTTAAAAAAATCTTGAAGGCGTTTACGAGTTAAGCGTTTAATGAACATCCAATCTATCACGTTTTATTATTTACTAGCTTTTCGACAGCCGTTTCGCCCGCGTGGTCCCTAGGGAACTGTCAATTTAGATATCGATTTATAATATGACACGGATATAATTACAATGATAAATTGAATAGTAAACAATAGTTATGTACTATGGCAAAGTTTTAATTCCCTATATAAACTTTCACTCCCATTTTCATCCCTTTATTTGGTCTTTTTCGGGATATGTTAGCCTATGTCCAAAAAAGCTTAAAATGGTCCAGCAACTGGATAGGGGATTTCTTCTAAACTCATTATATCTCAAAAATTATCTTGTTTCCATTATTATTAAATTATTATATTATCATTATAAGACCATAGTTTTTTTCTCTCTATTTATAATGTATTGATCTGGTAATGATAAGTTTTTGGGAATGTCATTACTCCTATAAGAAATGATGAGTTTCTTGCTCGTTCTTCTTACCAGCTAAAAGAATTCCTGAATGAGTTGTAGGGAAAAAATGTTGGGCGATTCAAAAGTACTTTTGAGAATTTGAACAAAGATTATTTTGACTTGAATTGACTTTGGCTATGTTCACCGCATATGATGAAACTTCCCGCAAGTGAAAGAATTTTTAAAATAAGTCCAGTAGTTTCGGAACCTATTTGATGCAAACAAATAAACACGTAAACAACAAAACTCTTTATAATATTAGTATACATTAGGATTTCTAACTACAAAGCTTTTTAATAAGTTACACAGCTGATTTTGAAAATCCATAATTTGTTAGTGTAGATTAAAATTACTAGTAAAGGTGTGTAAAATTACGTTTGAAAAAGATACGTTAAATGTATTCCGACTGTACCATTGATAAAAAATAATTACAAAGCCAAGTATAAAGAAGCTCAAGAACCATTTCATCTAAGAAGATGTTTATTGAATTAAGTTTATGTAGTCTATTTTAGTACTATTAATAAACAAGGTTTACCATCAGAGTAAATTTATACTAAAATTACAATTTTATTATTAGTCCAAATTAATATTATACAGAGGATATGTAAAAATCTACTACCTTCTAGGAGTAAATATTACTACCGTTGAACCTCGTACTAGGTTTATCTTTGCTAAGTCTGAAATTGCAATTCTAGCATAGATTAACTCTGTCGCTAAACCTTGTTTATTAATAACACTGCTAGTGATTTGCCTGAAACGCAAAACGTAGCCCCTTTAAAAGATGAACGCTTTACATTGACAGCCATGTTATGCAATTTTAAAACCATTTAGTACTAAAAATTTACAAAAACTGCGATCTGGTTTGACCAACCTGCGCATTTTCTTTTAATATCAATGTTTAAACCAGAACGTAAAGCCGCCGAAGTGCTCGCATGGCATGCGTTATGGGCACAAAATATTGAAGAATCTATATTGCTTTCTTCAAGGGTCTTTTTAATCCAGCGAGCAATCTTTTTTTTTTTTTGGTTGTTGTTTTTTTGTGGGTAATTAACAGATGTAATACGTGAGACAGTCTTCTTTGAACTGAGATTTGAACATATGTTTGCAAAGTTAGTTGTCCTGTCCTTTTATCAGCCCTGGAGCTCATTACAACGTCACCAAGCTTATATCCTTGAATGTATCTATAAAACTCTTTTGCTCCAGTCCTAGGATAAGTGATTTTCGTGTATCCGTCTCCATAAATTGAAAATCTGAGAGGAATTTAACCACGTCGTTTAATATGCACAGTGCGTCAGGAATATTAAGGTTCTATTTCAATATGGTCAGGATTGCCTTGCACACGGTTGTTAGGGCTCTGCCTTGTTGATCCTGTTTCAGATATATTTTTCTATTTCTATTTCTGGTTGAGTCAGTTAGCATTGCGCTTAATTTCTGCTTAATTTCTGAGCGGTGCTCTTGAACCCAGAAATTTTTCAACAAATCTTCCTTGACATCTTTTTTACGTCCACACGTAATTATTGTTTATATCCTTTTTGCAATGTCTGTAAGGACCTCGTCGTCCTACTCGATATCCTATCGGAGTCAACGAAAAATTTCAACGATTCAGTATCGATGTCAGTATGCATTGTTTTATTCTCTAGATTCTGATGGAGTTCGAAATTTTTTATTAGTTCTGGTTCCATTGAATGAAATTCCTGATTTTCAGAGTTTCAGGAAAATTACTAGTTTGAAGATAACCTGGAAGCGTGACGGAAATAATAGTATCCTTTTTTGTGGGTAGAATATAAAGATCATTTAATTTATTATTTAAATAGTTGATTATTAAAGATAATAATACAGTAAATGCAATAGTGCTTGGAAGCAAGGGATGCAAACTTATTTTCATTTTAGGGGTACTTGCAATTAGCATACAAAATTTGCTCCTTTAAAGAAAAATAGACATATTATTCTAGTCTGGCTTCATAATAGTCCTTCTATAGGTCACATTACCTATTGGTTAATGTCTCGTGTTTACTCGAAGCATATTCTCAATTGTGTGGGTCAATATTTCTATTCACTCGAGCCGAATTTATTATGTTACCATTAACACTTTATAAAAAATAATGAGATAAGGATAACCTTCGATCAGTGCATCCTCGTCTTCACGGGAATATGTAATCTTTTTAGATTTTTTAAATGGTACATTGTCAAGCTTTTGTTCGTACTTCTTCATTTTCCTTAATCCTTTTATCCTCAATGCTTTCTTCACACTTGCGTTTAGGCATTATTAATGAAAACTTTCACTTTTAAATATATAGATATATGTTAATATATCTTGTGCGAACGTCATGAACGCATAAATGATAATGAGGTTTGGTTCGGCTATCACCTGTGGCGTCGTAGGAGGGAGAAGGAAGTATCTCGTTCTTACAGCGCTAAACAAAATATGCGAATACCGTTCGTGTTGCCAGAGTGACTACATACTTAGATTAATCGCGGAAGACTAAGATAACATAAAAGACACTTTTATTAAAAATAATCTAAAAACTGATAACGACCTATCCTTATGCCCGTAGAACCTCGTACTAGGTTAACCTTTGCTAAGTCTTTGTTTTATATTATTAATTTCAAGTAATACTAAGTGCAGGCTCAGCAAATTTAGTCTAACGCTAAACCTTTTGGCTTTAGTCTATTAATAATACTGCTTAAATTTAAGTGAACGTCTTTTAATTATAATGTTATATCTTCATTATTTCTTGGTGTTTAATTTGACTTAGCATAATTAAATTAAAACAAAGGTCTCATTATTTGAATGCGGTTTCTTGTAGTTGTTTCAATTAGGATTAGATTACCGTTTGAGATGGCTTGCGTATTCTATGCAATTTGAGATTGATAAGATTAGTGAGTCTAGGGCTCGTATGACTCATTGAGACAGATACTCGGGTTCTACCAATAGTGTCGATTCCTACATAATTATTATTGGATCGTACAAAAGAATTTATAATCTTACTATGGAGATTTATTCCCAGCTTTGGATTTTCAACTGCTATTTAGACGGATACCTGGATTATGCTGGATTTTCCCAGTCTCACACAACGTGATTTTGTTGCGTTTTTATAGATAAATAGTATGGAATGCTTTGTGCGCCAGTCCACTTCGGTCTAAGCCAGTTTTGTTATAGAATATCAATACTGAGCTGATAAAATGAAACCGCATTTAATACATTCAGCAAGAAAGTCATTAATGTATCAAACGAGCAATCATCGTATCATCACCAGCTTATTAATGTTTCTGGAGCTACCACTGCTGGGACTCTGGCTTTCCCTATGTATGGAATAGAATCATATCAAATAGGTAGAATGGGTCTCGAGTCATGACTCACGACACGGCCCCAGTGCAGATCGGTGGGTATTAACGATCGCAGATGCAGCCGTGACTAGCGGCTTAACGTGCCTTCCGAACATGGACTTTACCACAGTAAGTTTATTAAAATGTAATCTTATATTGATCCATAACGTCAGCTTGTGTGACAAAAGGGCATAAATTAGCATTACCTCGCTTTAGAAAAGTAATTTAGGGACACTCAATGTCCTTTTCGTATTTAAGTTTATATTTTAATTAAATTTTAAATGACTGATTGTGTCATAAATAAATCGAGAAGAGTTCGAGATATTAAATTTTCAGTCACCCATCCTATCAATTGAGAATGTAGCTTAACAAACTGTGTCGCAGACCGAGTGCACTAACCACTGCGCTATATACCAAATAGCTCATTATTACATGTGCAATACCAATAAAGTGATTGCAATTAGTAGGATTCGTGTTGATTTCTAAAATTTTTACTCGTCAATAACCAAAGTTAGAGTTCAATCACTACAACACTTAATTTAACCCTTTTAAAATTGGATTAAATTATATTCGATTAGTTGTAAATTACTTAGTTTTGAATATTATAAAGTAGTTGGAAAGTCATTACCTACTGTTTGCTAAATATTAATATTAAATTTAAGTTTGCTTTTGTTTACGATATTGAGAGGTCAACTACGCGAGTCAATGACTTTTATGCTTTTCTTTTTTTCTTAAATGTAATTTATATTTTAGCGATAACATTTTTCTTTGATATTTTTTCTGAATAAGAACAGTCGTGTTTTAATTTCTAACTTTTATTGACGTTATGAGTTATATTAAAAATAATCGAATTTAAATGGAAATTTATTGCTGTGTGAAAGCCGCGCCGTGTAAATGTGCTATTACCTTAACGTTGCTAAAAAACTTGTGAAATAATAATAAAATAAAGGTTTTATTTTGAGCACAATGCTCGGCGTAAAGGAAATGTTACTCATATTAAAGGTATAAATAAGTAAGTAAATACTGCATAGGGGGCATCATCAAAATCGATGGCTAAATGTGTGATATTGCTATTTAAATTTTGACGTTAAAAGAGCATTAATACATAGAGAACTTGCACAAAAAATACTTATAATACAAAAAAAGTTCGTTTTCTAAAATCAAGTTTATAAAATCGGTTGCAATATTCGTTAAGCATTATTCCAAGTGGTTCTTGTATACATCAAATATTACTCAACATCAAAGCTTCGATAAATTTGAATAATTTGTTGCAAACATTGTTTAACGAAATACTGATTAAAAATGAGCTCTTATTTATTTACGCCAGTTTATTACGCAGATTGAACGGAAGCAATTGCTTTTATGTTTCAGAATTTCACAATTAAATTTTTTAATGATCTTATATTTGTACGGACAGTCCGTTATATAGATTCTGATAAACTGATAAAATATTAAAACTGTTATATTCTGATATAAAAGGCATATTTGGAAGTTGATATGACTTATTAATTATAATGATTATGAGAACGCGAGGTTTGCTTGGTGACCGAATGCGAACTTATTTTGTGGTATAGGTACAATAGGGATGATGACTAATTTTTGTTTGTTTGTCCGTCAGGTAGTGTTAGAAAATATTAAACACGTATTTTTTTCGTAATCATAAAATTACGGCGTTACATGGAGATGAAATTTCGCATGACGTCACGTTATGGTACGTTTTCTACTCAACTGTGACGCAGCGAGCCCCCACTCTTCAACTTTAATGTCTGTTATCTAAGCTATTTCTTGTTAAATTGAAGTAAAAAAAAAAAAATACGTATGTAATAGTAATAATATATATTTAATATTTTTCTATTATCTGACTGACGGACTAAATAGAATTGCATTTTTTTTAACCCAGTAATCATCCCTATTTTGTGCAATATTGTAAATATAATTGAAGTCGTTGAGATGATTCTAGGGAAAATACAATGTACTTAGCTTGCTCGTACAAAATTCTTATGACATTAAGCTAGCCTTTGAATGATGGATTACTCACAAACAATTATCATTGAAGTGTTGCCGGTCTGTTGCAATTTTAAGTGTGTAAGTGTCTTTGCATGAGTTATAAACCATCTCCAGGAAATATCGCATACTAAAGTGAAAATTCTACTGAAATCTGTTCTGTAGTGTAGGAAAAAGTTTAGTACAGGAACAGATACAGGGAATCAATCGCTTCGGAGAGCTGCTTAAGTAGCCACCTCTATAAAGTGATTTATTATATAGCTACAGTAGTGTATACTCGAGCGGACTATATGATTATAAAACTACTTCTCAAACATAGCATCTGCTCACATTGAGAGTTTTGTGCCATTCACCACTGTATATTTCCATGGGAAACTCTAAAGTAGAATGAGCTGTAACGGTGCGTAATATCGAGGCCGTAGTAAATACATTGTAAATGTATAGCGCCTATTGACAGATATTTAATCTTTGATATCTAAGACGTTGTACATTTTTTTTTATTTCTATTTTGTTATTATATTATTTTTTCATCTTTTAGACTGTTCAACTTTTCATTCGTAAAAAGTGTACACTTTTTTTTATTATTTTATTGAGCGGTTCTCTCAGTTATTTTAAACAGTGGTATAGTTATATCAAGATTAATAACAATAAGCTTAATTAAGGATTTTTGTTTTTGAATAGAATAGAAATGAAACTCACACACGAATTATCCGTTTTATCAACGAATAGTGTGACAGGGCTTTTTGCTAATGTCCGATCTTTAACATCTTGTATATTTTAAATCTAGAATAAAAATATATCTTCTCGATAAACATATTATTACACAGGTCAATCTTGCTGGTTACGACTCGATGGTGTAAAAGTAAGTGACATTATTCAAGATCATATAATATTTTACATTAGTATATCACTACGTCCATTAATATCAAAGCTTTTACTGAGAAACTGTTTGTACCTTTGATACTACGTGATTTATGATTTGTGGTAGTTCGTTGTATACTAGTGTACTATATATTTATATCTAAAATGAGTTATAGTCAATATCTTATCTTCGATATTATTGGAAATATTTCTAATATAAATTGAATACAAAATGAGTATTATAATTATGATATCAAATAAAACTTTCATTTTTATATGATTTTTTTATTCACATTAATTTTCATATTTAGTAGGTAAACAAACTTCAGAAATAATAATCCGATCATAAAAATTCTTTTACCCACAGGAAGCTACATCATACTCGATTTTGGGTATAATTTAAGTGGCGGAAAATCAGCTAGTATATTATAAAAAGCTGTAAATTGTATTTTAATATGTAGTAAGTAAATCGTTCAATTTAATATAGTAGTTAGTGCTTCAAATTTCTTGGTGTATTGCTGTCGACAGTATTGTAGTTTCAGTATATCCATGAAACAAAAAATACATTTTGAAGTAGGTTTTATTTGATTAAACTTCTATACTGTGACAGTGCTGTACTCGACGTCGAGTTCAACGTTCAAGCACTACAGATTCCCCAATAACGAACGTCAAATTTTTGCATCAAAAAACTACAGATTTAATAACGAAAATGTTCCTTTCTCTTCCTGTCCTACACACGGGGATGCTTCCCAAGTGGTATGGATTGATTAACACGAAGATAATATTTTATGGATAGTGCCATTCACGAATACGCGCGCCACCAATTTTTTAATTAAAATTCCTTTTTTATTCGACAGCTTAATGGACCCAGGTCCCATTTAAATTTTATCGAAATTGACACAGTAGTTTTCCTTTTTGTCTTAAGATATTGCGGAGTGTAGGGGTTTAATAAAATTTATTTTGGGATTGCACAAGCTTTTAGAAAGTGAAAACGTTGATGGAGAGCACTTATAACTTATGATTGACAGATCGATCTGGCTATTTAGCTGCTCCGGCCTAAAATAATAAATAGCAACTACCATAATAAGATTTTCTAAAATTAGTGAGAAAATTTAGGACTCTCATTGACTGCCCTAACTGTCTGATAATTAACTGGCCCATCTAGAACTGGTCTTGGGTTTAGTAGTTACCGTCGCCATAACTTCAACATCGTTGAATGTGTTAGTTCCCCTTTCTGGGTTTCGGCTATTAGGTAGTTGTCCACATAATTATGATTAGGCGTAGACAGACAATTTGGGAAGGCAAAGAAAATAAATAATAAAAATATTACACACAAACAAATCAAACACATAAAAATAATATTAAATTTAATTTTTACTAAGAAATTTGATAAGAAAATAGTTAAGGGTCGGTGCAAATCGGACGGAAAAACCGCTGCGTATCATCTGTCGCGTAACGCCACAATTCACAAATATATACTTCACCTGCGTAAATTATAGTCTACGCTATGCCATGCCTCCCTTGTAAGTTTTAGCTACCCGTAGGAGAATGGAGTTTTAAAATCAGTCCTGTAGTTTCGTCGCCTAATGCAAAAGAAACAAAATCTTATCTCTTTCATACTTAACGTCGCTCTGTCGAGTTTCGTTCTCTCGCTTCGTTTAAACGCTCGAAGGATATTCCGTTAGACGTCCACCGACCTTCAAAATCATGGAAAATATTATTGTAATAATGCGAAGCCCACGTAAATAATGGTCTTACATTTCTTTAGTTTCTTTGTTATTCAGCATTAAAAGTTTGTATTTGGTTAGCCATACTAAGTATTCAGTTGTAAAGTTCGTAGAAAATTTTCAAATTGCTATTAATTTAATGACATTCCAAAACATCAAATAACATAAAATTGTAGCATTCTGTATGTTAATTATACTTTAGAACTACTTATGATAAGTTAATTCGATCTTCTCAGAAATACCTTTTAAATTTATTATTCTACATTTAAGATAGATTTATTAATTGATCGAGGAAATTGACAGGCCTTCAAAATAAATGAAAAATTTTATAAATTTTCAAAGAGTCTGTACTGAAACAATTAACTAACTTCGTAAGGCAATCGATAACTTATTACCAATTTTCTTGGAATTAGGACATAAATCATTTGATTTAGGTTATATGATAGGCGTAATTGGTTTCTCCGTAAACGAATTTTCGTCTTTTATTGAAACTCTATTATGAACGCAAACTTAGATTATTTTTGTTTCATCGGACACAGAACCTGATACTACCTCTAACTCATAAATAACCTTCACGAATATGATTTTGTCAAAATTATAAAACTATTTAAAATGCTTAGAATATTCGTACATACACAAACAGTTCTGTTTATTCTTAATGAAAAATGCTTAAAACCTTACTTTCCGCACTCTGTCCCTGGCACCCTGAGATGGACTGACGAATTTTTCAAACACTTGTTACTTTCGTCGCTACTACAGTATTTTTATCAATGTTCAGGAAATCAGGAAAAAGATGAAAATTTGTTCTAAGATAATATTTTATCAATTTTAATGAAGACCCCGAGATGTGATTCGGACCCATGACAGGTGTCAGGGTCAGAGTGGATTTTTAGGCGTTATTCATTAAGAATATTTTCAGTATAGCATCGTTAATGCAAAGTTGATCAAATATAATCAGTTCTCCTTTATTTTCAAATATTCTTATAATCCCACTTCACTCGTTCCGTCTCCCTTTAGAATATTAATTATCTAGCTATTTACTGAGTCTTCTCGAGATATAAAAGCGGCTTACAAATCTTATACAATATTATCTTTTAACGAAATATTGTTATAAAAGATTTTAGTAATTAACTGTGGAGTTCAGCAATGTAAAACAATAAATGTCGCCAATTACAGTAGGCACAATTATTTGGTAAAATAATTAACTTAAATTATCTATTGCCATACATTATGAAGTATTGCCAGTATAAACAAATAATTTCACTATTACAAACATCACTAAATCCCAAATATGTCAATTGTTGCATCAAAATCTATCAAAAAATGGGTTACTTTGGCGTCGTAGCGTTATGAAAATAAATGAAATTCCGTTTTTGGTGAAACAAAGTCGGCCTTCCGATGTTCAAAAACCTTTAATAAAAGCGGGAAAACTGCTTTACTGATGTGTCTAGGCTAGGGCATGAATGAGTATGATGACTAATTTTTGTTGGTCTGTATGTTTATTTAAGAATATTAAACATGTATATTTTGAGTAATTAATAAATTACGGCGGTACATTGAGATGAAATGTTGCATGACGTCACACCTATGTACATTTTCTACATTATAACGATGAAACGAGCCCTCACTAATGCCTATCATGTACACTTTTTTTTGTTAAAATGAAAAAATACATATTTAACATTTTTCTATTATCTGACTGACAGACTTAATTAATTCCCTTATCTACCTAGGCATCATTTCTATTATTAATATACTAGCTTTTCGCCAACGACTTCGCTTGAGTGAAGAATTGTTTAGTAGGATGAATTTGTTACGCCGTAGGATGTTAAATTTAAGTTTATATTTGTTACGCCTTACTAGATGACACGATTCACTTCGTATCATCTCTCTTCGTTTAAACTTTCCCTGGACAAATATTTGTCCAGGGGAGGTTTTCCCAGAAATTTTCAAAACCAAATTCATAAGTCCGCCTAGCCGCTCTTGAATTTCAGTGACACAAACGAACAGCAATTGATTTTTATATCATATAGATCAGTTAAAGCAAAAATTCATAAATAAATATTTATGGCTCCATTATAAGATGGATGGTTTTCGGTTGATATGGTTGTCGGTACAAAAATGACAGAAAAAAAACGCGAAGGATCTTTCGTTGGATGTACAAGGTTGAATGTCACTTCATATATTTATCATTACTGACGTACTAGGACCGAATAAATAAGACGCATCTTCCGTCATATATGCCCCAAGCCTATTTAAAAATAAATCTTTAGTGTTTTATATGACGCTATGCGTGATTATCTGTCTCTATCTGTTTCATTGTTTGTCTTGTTTTCTGTTTAGAAGGACTAAAATAGAATGGGTAGATATTTTACGAGTAACTAACTTTTTATATTTATTATTCTAAAGTTGTCATCCAAACGTAGTTGTGGAAATGTAATAAACTTATTTCCACATTCATTTTGAAGAAACTCTCAGAAAATATTTCGTTAGGTACTTTTCCGGGAGAATCGGTCTTGTCAATTTCGACATCCGTACCACAAGTTTCCGTTTGTGAATATCTAATACGGAAAAGGTTTTATCAATTCAGTGGTAGGTACAATTGATAGCATGTTAGTTTATTACACAATTTCTCCAAACTATTTTTAACCTTAATCTCTTGGTTGTTAAGTTCAAAATTGATTGCAAATAGGCCTTTTGCTACTATTTGTAATTGTGTATCAACCCCTGTGTAAGTATTTGAACCCATGATTGGTTATGAGACTGTATTCGATAATTCGTCTAAAACCTTGAATATGATTTTATAACATTAAAATTTTTAAATCCACAGGGGTAAAACTTAAGGCAAATCTAAGTTACACGTCAAAGGCAGGCACTTTTAGATAGTGTTTTGATTAAGATTCACTACCATAATCTAATGATTTTTATGTCATTCATTGCTAAACAAAGGAGCAGGTTATTTATTTAAGAAGGAAAGTTTTTTTCAAGGGATATTGTATATGCAAGTAGTAAATAATTAATTAATTGTCGAAATTTTTATTATAAATTTACGTCTAAAATTCACTACTTTTTCATTTCTTGTTGTAATTTTATTTTTAATTTCTTTTATATAGTGAAAATTGTTATGTGAATGTGTGAATAATATAACTACTATTTCATTTAGTAATTAATAAAAAAAAAAATTACAATCCACAATTCACCATCTTCTGTTCCTATCTAGACAGGAATTTCTTTTGGCTTTACGCCCCCTCTTAATGTCTCTCAGATGCTAAGTAATGCCTTAATTTGACTGATATTAGATTGAAGGAGCTTGTATTTTTATAAATTGTTAGTGATTGAATTTTATATTCCCAATTATTAAAGTGAAAATAAAGATTTTTTCAATGCATTTGCTCATAAAGCGCTATTTTTTTAATCCATTGTAAACACCGAAAGTGAGTCTTTAAACACGTGTTAAGTAAAAATGTACTGAAATCCTCTACTGCACACGTGCTTAAAAGTATTTTTTTTTTTTGGCCGAGCACCAAAGAAATTAAAAAAAAAGAAAACATGTCAAACTTTAGAGGCAAAAGTATTTCATGGAGCCTAGAACGACTATTTTCAAATAAAATTGTATGACACGAAAACATGTTCAAATATCACGTTTAATTTTAACAAATGATTTTTACCTTTAATACATACTTAGTTTTATTAACCTACATATTTGTTTTATTTCCTCGCAAAAAGAATTGAAAAATGTTATAAGAAACTTGAGCGTAAATGGTTTTTCGGGTATGACACGAAAACATGTTCAAATATCACGTTTAATTTTTACCTTTAATACATACTTAGTTTTATTAACCTATATATTTGTTTTATTTCCTCGCAAAAAGCATTGAAAAATATTGTAAGAAACTTGAGCGTAAATGTTTTTCGAATTCGTGCCAATGAAAATCCTCGCTACGCTAGTGTTTTCAATTTGGCCCTTATTCGTAAAACCTTACTTTTCGCACTCGTATCTTAAATAACTATTGTGATATAGTGAGAATCGAATTCCGGTTGGGTCAAAATAGAAAAATAAACTATTGTATATGATCTCAGGTTGTTGTAGTACCTTCCAAATTTTCATGATATAAGTGCTTTAGGTTCTTAATTTGTGATATATGTGATATGGTTTAATATTTGGGTGAAAATTTCATTTAGTGTAAATTGGGTGTCTGGCGATAAAGAGTATATAAATCGTTGAAAAAACTTATATAAAAAGTAGTTATTTTCTTAAAATTAGAAACGTATAAATTTCACATAAATTTCGCAAATCACATTACCAGTCGTATTCCTATTCCCAGATTTGAAGACATTGAAGCTTATTTTAAAAAAAAAACACCTAGAAACTACAATTTTATTCAATTATAAGATACTATTATAATTATTCATATGGAAAATGTATTGTTTACCAAAGAATATATTCAAAGAAACTATGTGCTTTTGAACTTTTTCCATGGACTTTTCTCTACCACAATATGTTTAGCTAATTTTATCAATTATTAATTACGTGTCACTGAGCATTGGTTTTGCGTTTAATATCTTTGGGTAGTTCGTGACTTTGTTTTTATCTAATATTACGAAGCCAAGCCTGTAAGGAATAGGCATGGCTTCGTTATATTAAGTTCTTCCGGTGAAAAATTAATATCATTATATATTTTTTTAAGCGTTTTTCATTAAGAATATTTTTGTATTTGCTCATTTTTGGCGTTCTGCCGAGATGAATTGTGGCTTATGGGGCAAGATCCAGTGGTTAGGTCTCGAATCATGCTGACATTCAATTCAACGGGTTCCAAACATTTTCAGAGTAGATTTATAATTATAAATTTATTGTATATTTAACTAGCTGTAGCTAGTAAATCAAATAATTTTCACCCGTTAAACGATGTAGCTTCCTTTAGTAGTATCGGAGCATATTCAATGAAACAAACAATAAAATCTTTAATCTCTATCATGTTAGAAAAGATGACATTATTATGTTAATCTGTTTCGTTAAATGTTCAAAACTTTTGATGTCAATTTTTTTCAGCCTTCCGTAACCCAAAAACCTCCTCTGTCATACGCTATCTTGGGCTTGAGCATCCAACCTTTTGCATACAGGATTGGAATTTTTGTATGCATATTTTTATCAACAGCTGAAATAAATCCTGCATAGTATTGTTACAAATACTACCGATCTGGGATAACTTATTTTTAATCTTTACCGAGACACTATTTTTTTGAGTATTGATTAAAGATTAGAGGAATTCTCAATTGGGAAGTTAAAAGAAAATAGATACATTTCTAATTAGGATTTTGCAAAAAAAATATTGAATATTATATGAAAAAAAAAACGCCGTTTCAGATCACGGGCCTAACGAAACTGAGGAAGTTTTCAAGTACTTTTTTACTTTTCGCTACAAGCTAGCATCAAGACTTAATGATATGTATACTAAGATAGCATTGCGAAGTAAAAACTCTCAATATTAATAAATATTGATTTATGCTTAAAATAGATTCATTGTTTCAGTGACTGGGTGTTTGGAGTATGGTATTGTCAGTTGAGCAACTTCATTGCGAACGTCACGGTTGCTGCCAGTGTATTCACACTTACTGGAATTTCTTTTGACAGGTAATTATACTCATTATTGAAATGTGTTGTAGTTAAAATATATGATAATTTTTATAGTAATAAAAACAAATTATATACCTACATAAAAACTGTGTACCTGACTGAGTTTATGTGCAGAAATGAGACTCATTCCACCTTATTATAAAACGAGATCTATGAGGGAGGGCTATACTCAACAGTCTTACGGCTTATGATGATGATAAAACGAGAACTACAGTTAGTTCCTTCTTAGTTTAATTGAAAACCAATGACTACTAAAAGTAAATTAACAATATCAATTGAGTAAACGTCAAGTTGAGCGTTTAGTTATTATGGTCGAATAACGGTTTAAACCTGGCACTAAAGTTCAAACCATTCATGAAAGCGGTTGCTATTATTTCCCATTTTCTATTCGAGCTGGATAGAACTATTTTTACACGCTCTCGAAGGAATCCGATCAATGATAAAAGAGTTATCAAGACAATAGAATGGCTTCCGAGAAGCGAAATTGTGTAACAACAAACAAGTGACAGATATTTAATCAAGGCTTTTATTAAGCCCTTTCACTGTCCTATTATGACATCACAATAGAATTTTACGCAGTTTAAAGTGCTATAGAAACGATATCAGATAAAATGTTTGGGTTAATGAATGACACTATGTAATTATAATCCAGACAATAAATATAATTGATTTTCTAAATGGTTCTTTAAGATATTTATTAAGGCATATATAGAATCGTTTGGGTGAAGTGTGTACAGTATGTGTGTAAGAATGTAAGCATCAAGTATTTATTTTAATTGATGCTTACTTATAACAGGTAACTTATAAATTGCATACAATGATAGTTATTTACAGTATTGCTAAAATATGAAAGACTATCGAGTAATATATCGATATTTACAATTTCAAGCGATCCAATCAAATAAGTAGTTCAGATAATTAAAAAACTAATAATAAACTGGATCATTGGCAAAATCAAACGGTCAAAGAATATTTTCTATTGAATCAAAGTAATTGATTATGTCGCATAAACTATTTTACTTACTTTTGTTCAAATTAATACTATATCATAGATATTTCGGTATCTTTCCGTACATACCTATACTGTTGATACATCGCAACAAAAATTAACACATTTAAATACAATTTCAATATTTTACGGGAAATAATGTCCAGAGTCATCACCGTCTACCGTCGCCTTTCAATTGGATCAGTTTTTCTATATACTCTCAATAGTCGTGAACTGATTATATTGAATTTTTATTTAACAGCTGCTTATCGTTTATGGAATTTCAAGTCTGTCCGCTTTCTTTTCTGACTGTTATATATACTATACTCTCTAATATTAATATACTGTAGAAAGAAAGTAAGTACCAACAATGATGCTTAAAATCTCCGCCCGACGCCGACGACAAAAGAATTTTATTATAACAATAGATTTTTTTCATATAAAACACGATACGTCCATACTTAGATTTTTTATGTTTTTGACACTGTCGAACCACTGGCTTCAAGATACACGATATTTTCAATGCGTCCTTATGATTGAAATTCTTGTATTATATTTTGAAAATCGGTTACTTAATCAATCTGGTTAGGTCGAGATAAATTGTGGCTTATGGAGCTCGATCCAGTGGTTAACTCTCGAATCAATCAAATGTTCGGCGATTGCTGATTTTTGTGCATATATTTGTCAAAATTTATTTAAATTTTGACTTATCAAATATACTCTTTATGGATGTCAGTTCGTAAAAAAATAATCTGTGAATAGCATGTCGGTCTTACCTTGATTATTGATCATCGCCATCTTTCATTCGTTTCATTTTCATTTTACATGTAGAAATAAATTTATTCACTTGACATTGGCAGAATTGTGTGAAATGCGCAGATAAGCCATTAATAAAAGAAGAAGAAGAAGAAGAATAGCATGTCAGTCAAAATATTATCGTATTAAATCGTATAAATTTTAATATAAAATTTTAAAACAATTGTTGATAATGATTAAGAATGAGAGATTGTGATAGAAATTATATAACATAGTGAATTGTTATCTGTAACTTGGACGATCCAAGTTTTTAAACAAGAAACCCAAAAAGGGGTATGTATTCGTTTATTTGGTCATTTAAAAATTTATATTTAGGTATTTATTATTATTTACTGCTGTATGGGGCTATGCAGTTCCCTGAGGAACTGTAGTCACTGCGACCTTGAAGATCTATTGTGACTCGTCGCCAGAGCTATAGTAACTCCTTTAGCCCGGTAGACTTAAAAAAGTCTATTATATTCCTGGCTTTAAGATATTTTATATCTTCTGGGCTGATTATATGTCGTCCCAGACGTATGATTCGTTTGTGGATCAGTGGTTCACATTCACACAGGAGATGTTTTGGTGTTTCACGTTCCTGTTTGCAATATCTGCAAATGTCAGTGTCACTTAGTTTCATTTTAAATAGGTATCTGTTTAATTTGCAGTGTCCAGATAAGGCTCGTACACTTGAGCTTACATCAGCTTCAAGAGCTCATCAGCTAGTTTTTGTGAATGACCTTCAATCAGGGATTGAGCGTGATTTAATCCCGGCTGTTTTTGCCAGTATTTTTTTTAATCCCTTTGCAGGTCATTTTTTAAAATTTGCATCACATGGTTTTTAGGGATACCGCAAAAGGGCTCTGGTCCTGTTTGTAGTCCCTGTGCTCCAGCCCTTGCTAATTCATCCGCTTTTTCATTGCCGATGATGCCCGAGTGTCCTGATACCCATTTGAGAATAATTTTATTCTTTTGCCCCAGTTCATTCAATTTGTCAATACATTCCTTTACCAGTTTCGAATTTATCACGCTCGAATATATGGCATTGAGTGCTGCTTGACTGCCAAAGTATAATTAGGTAAGATACGAACTATTTTTATATTCATTTTTTGTTTGTTACAGTTTCTTTATTTTATCCTTATACAATTAATAAATCCATACTCAAGCTAGTCAATCGTATTAATTGACCCAAGCACCGAACCCGTCACAACTTTACCTAGATGATTCTAGCAGAGGTGCAGAGTTAGTTGTCAGGTTGTAGTCTGCGGCTCATACGCACCGAGACATATACCCTCACAACACAATTTTCTTAAATTTAATGAGGCTCTCGAACTACGCAAAGAAGATAATTGCGAATCTTAATAGCGAGGACGGTAAGTCATGGTAACCCTGCTTCAATTAAGCTGCTAAGGTTTCAATTAAGCTCATAAAATCACTATTACTATTATATAGGTCAAAGATAATTACATCATCTACGAAATGAACTTCCCCTGTAAATAGACGAAACATTGTATGAGTAGTTTATCTAAATTGTCAATTTTCATATTTACCAGCCTCTTAGTGTTAAGAGGCCTTTCCTTTATCACTTGCTGTATGTGCATTTTCTATATAAATAACTTATAAGAAGAATAGGCCATAACCCATGCGGCTTCAAACCAGATTTGTGGGTGTTAATGGTAGCATTTTGCGGCCAGGATCAACGGCATTAAGATATCTTTCGATGATGGGATGAATATCTGAAAAAAAAAATGGCAAGAATAAATGTATAGTCTCTCATCATACTCTTGAAACTATTAAAATTTAATGTACATAATATTTCAATATCCGATGTTAGTAGGAGAAAAAGGAGTCATAAATATCGGTAAACTATTAACGAAAGATATCGTGGAGTAAAATAGAAAAGAATCAGTTGAATTATCAGGCAAACAAATTTCCTTTTGGTATTTAATGGATAATGGATAAAAAAATATTTAATAGATAAAAACATATCCAAATGAGATTAAAAAACTAACGCAAATACGGTGATAAATGAAAAATTATCTATGATAATAATAATAATAAGAGTAACAATCGCTTTAACGTCTTCTTAAGAAGGGGCGCATACTTAAAAGATTATCTCCTTCTATCTCATCGCGCCGGGCTATGTAATGGATAAGGATAGCATGTTAGTTAATTACAAGAAACTAAAATTAATAACTGGAAAACTATTACGATTATTGTAAACATGCTGGATAAAACAGTTTTAATGCTACTCACTTATAACAACAATTTTCTCTATTTTTTGTAGAGAAAATTGATATTTTACGTGTATAATTAAAACAACAGATGGCAAACATTGTGTGATAATTCACAATATTAACTAGCATAACTTGTTGATGTTATTATATTGAGATATAACTTTATAAAATTCATTGTTTGGTTGTGACAGAATGCTATAAATATGAAGTTTCTCATTTTTTAAGCTTGTTTGAACGTTTTTCTTTATATAAAAGCAATTAGCTTCTTAAGTATCATAAAATTCCTATGATTATGTCACCGTCAGATTCAAATTTCTCCAAACGAGTTATTAAATAAAAGAAAAAAATATTTTTATTCATTAGTTTAAATTGTCCCGCGAAAACAACCAGTCAAGTGAGTTTTGGAGCTGTGACGTCACATTTCAATAAATTAGTACTAGTACACTTGCAACAAACACGTCGTTAAATATATAGAAATGTGACGTCACATGATGCTCCGTGATAACCGCTCGCGTTTCAGTTCTTGTAATTCCCAGATTGTGATATTCCAAATTGAAATCGTTCTCCGTCTTTTTCATTCTCCGTGTCTGTCAATTGGCACACGTAAATTATGTCTATGCGGTTTCATTTGTCGAAAAGGAACTCGAGAAATACTTAGCATCCATGCAAAGCCGCACCCGCGTTGCTAATAAATTATGTAGCAGATTGAACTTCCGTTTAAGAAAATAAAATATTTTACAGTGAACAGTCACCTACGAAGGGTTAACGTACTCTATTATAGATTATTAAAACATGCACATGACTGCTGGTAATACTGTTTTTTATAATAATTTTTACGGCTTTGGAAGATGTTATAGCTACTTTTTTAATACTTAATATTTAAATGATAATTTAGAATAATAACTAAAGCATAGAAACCATGCTAAAATAAATTTAATTTATTGAATTTATAATAGATACATAGTGCCTATAAAATGTACCAATTCTTAACAATAATATAGTTTGAGCTCCTATGTTTGTCAAATTCAAACGTTACAATTTTGTTTTATAAATTTGAGTGACCAACAAAAGTTTTACAAGTAAGCGTGAGGAGCGCATTGGTAGTCGAACACGAGAAGTAAAAGAAATGCTACTGAGTAATAACGTAGAGTTATTAAGATTGTTTAGAATCTTATAGAGAAATACCATATCAAACTTTTTACGCCTGTTACGGAGAGACATCACACTATGTCAATCAAGAGAAGATGAGCATGTTTCTACTAAGTTATTTTGGCGTTAATTTACGGATTTTAGAAATCTATTCTGGACTTTCTCTCTCAATTCTATTAATACGAATTTCATTACATGGATTCCATAAGGTACTGGAAAAAATTAAAAAAATACCAAACAAATGCGAAGTACAAGATTTTTAACGTACTTGGTCTACTGAAGGGTTTGCTTATTCGCAATATAAAGCCTAAAATACCGAAGCAACTACGTTATCAATATGAGGATTAAATGACAATGCAGAATCCATGATACCCAAATCCCTAGTTCTAGTCATTCTTTGTAGAACCTTGCCGTTTATATTGTAACTATACTTTATTTTTCTTACGTTTGTAGGATATTGTGGAACTTTTATCTGTATTGAGAAACAGTTGATTGGTAATAAAGTAAGCGTTTAGGGAAGTAAGGTCCTCCTAGAGTTTACGACAATCTGTGGGAGATTTTATCACTCGATATAACTTTAGATACTGGCTTTGTTTCATAGTCTCATCCATATCATTTATGTTTTCTTAAAACAGCAACGGACCAGCACCAGAACACCGGAGAACACCGGATGAAACTGGATGGAATTGGGAAATGTAACTCATTACAAAAACTGCCTGACTTCTGTTACTAATATATATTAAAATAATATATCTTATGTCAACCGTGTAGGATATAGCTTTACGTAGGTAAAATAATTTCATATCGACAGCCGGATCGAATAAAGTGAAAAAAGTCAACATTACAGGAAAAAATAAAAACGATTTTTTTTTAATATCTCGCCCTTATATTGTATAAGAGCTTCGAGATATTTAAAAAAAACATGATGTTATCATTATACAATGTTTAACAAAGACAAAGATAATAAAATATATCCTATTGATAGAAGATTATTTTTATATTCGTGTAAAAATAATTTAATGAAAAACAAAAGACTCGACTGCGTAAAAACATATTTAAAAAAATATATGAAATAATTAACTTAAATAAACACTAATGAGAAAGAAAGAAGCCCAGTAGTTTAGAATTCTGTTAAGTAATACTAAATAACTACACAATTGAAATAGTTTTATAATCGATACACAAGTCAAAATACTTGAAAAACGATATACTTGAAAAAAAAAAAATAATTCCGACGACTTGCTTCATATCTTGACAAACTTGTATTTTGCGGAGCCTTTAAGTTTTAATGACTCAAGAGTCAATACGAATGGTTGAGCGAACTTGGAAGTATTTCTTCAAAAATTCTTGAACACAACTTCTTCGTAACTTGCTGAGCCCCACGTTGGGCGCCAGTCAAAATACTTGAAAAACGATAGTTTTAAAAAAAGAAATTTTATTTAAAATTCACAATATTACTTTTACAATTATTTATGTTTCTAACTTTTACTTTGGTGTCTGTACAGACACCTTGATACAGTACTACTAATAGACCATATATGAACCAAGTTTAGTGGATGCAACCTGCTTTTATACTCTGTTGTAGTTTAGGTTTCGTTCCTTGAAGTCCATGGTGCCACAATAGTCGGTGGAATGTTGTCGATGTTTGTTATGTCCGGAATTCCTCTCTTGAAAACATCAATTTTCTTTTTATTATGTTCATTTTGCAAACTAGGTAGTTGACTATCCCCCTTCAATTTTTCAGTTCTAGGTTTAGACTGAATCTTGGATCTGAAAAAATCTATATTATTTATATTATTAGAAATCAATCATTATCTGGAATAGCATCTAAAGTCTTTTGTAAAACATGAGATTGGATTATACTATAATGATACATATGATGTTCAGCAATCGTTATAGCAGTGGTCAACCGTTCAGTTACTTCTTGTAAAGTTTACGCTTGTAATAACAAACCTAATGCTAAATTTTGACGAACCTTTTGATAATTAATAGACACATATTGTCGATCTAAACTTTTCTGTATATCAGTAATTTCTAAATCTGATGATTGAATTCTTCTAAGGACTCGTCTTCTATGGATATTTGTTTATTAGTAACAATTTATAAAGTTTCAAATTTTTTTTAATATGAATTAAATCATCATGATCTAAATGACCTGTAATGGCTTCAATAATAGAACCTAATCCATTTATTAATCCTCTTTTACTTCTAGTTTTTGTTTGGATATTTAAATGATTACAAATTTCGTCTAAATGATCCAATATAATATTGATTCTATTGTATATATTTTGAACATCCTCTAATTTACTTCTTACCTTCGCAGAGGCAATAGTTGCTTTTAATACCTCTATATTTAATACTATAGAACTAATATCTAACTTACGTATAACCGTCCATCTTCCTTCGACGATTCGAGTTGGTTTCATTTCTACTAAAATTATATGTACATCATAATTTAGTTGGCGGAACTTAAATCCGAAGATAACGGTGATTCTGTAACAATTAACTCTTCCACATAATACGTTCTACCATTACTAAGTTTATATTTATTATTTGGTTCAGAACTAACTATTTTAAAAGGTCCTAATAATCGCGGATTAGTTTTATGTCTCTCTGCCATGCTATTTCTAAGATAGGTAGTATCTCCTACTTTAAATTCCTTTGGAGGCCTTATTCTTTTATTTAATCTATTATTTCTTTTAGTTATTTGTTCCTTTAATTTATCAACGATATTTTTATTTAAGTTTTCTATAAATTCTTTTTGTTGAAGTGTATAATTTTAAACTATAACTCGCATATCTTCAAAACTTCATAACCTTGGTTTTCTTCCAAAGTGAACTTCAAAGGGCGTCATGTTAATTGCGCTATGCATTGTATTATTATAAGCATGCGTAATATAAAATATTTTTTGGTTTCTATTTAAATCTGAATCGCGTTGTAATCTATATAATTCTTGAACAGTACTATGCAATCTTTCTACATCGGAATTTGATTTATGATGTTGCGGACTTGTAGTGTGATTTATTATATTAAAAGTTTGAAATAATTCATTTATTAGTTCACTACACAGCGATTGTTCCCCATCATGCACGATTTTTGTCGGAGAACCTAACAACGCGAATATTTCTGATAAAGTTTCACATACTTTAGGTTTTTCCGTAGGTTTTAAAATTTCAGGGCGGGTAGTGCAAAAAAGTCAACTTTTTGTCTGCTCTTGTATTATTAATTAAAATAAATATAATTAATAATATTTTGATAATTCTACTTACATTTAATGATTGCTTAAGGCACTATTTGCCAGCACAAATATTTTCCTATCGATAATTTCTTTCTAAAACTACAATCTTAACTGCACTTCAATACACTGCACTTCATCTGTATAATGGAGTCAATCAAGCAATCTGTTGAGGATTTAGCTGCACATTTCAACGAGACGATGGCTGCATTCCAGCGAGATCTGCAAAAAGCACCTTCTGGAGGCTCTAGTGCTTCATTGGCAAGTAACTATGAAAGTTTCAAATGCTTTGTTATATCTTCTCTCAACAGTCTTCAAAAGCAATTAGAAATACTAACTCATGAAGCAAAACAACGTGAGATTAGGAGTCGCCGCAGAATACTATTAATCCATGGTGTACCAGAGCGAGATGAGGAGATATCTTTAAGTATCTTTGTGAGCATTGCCGCTGAACATTTGGAGCTGACCGGACTGTCAAAGCAGGATGTTAGTAGAGCTCATCGTATGGGACGTGCTAGTGGTGACAAGCCCAGACCCATCCTTGTAAAGTTTGCTGACATATCTATTTGCAATAAAGTCTGGTTCTCAAAGACTAAGCTGAAAGGTACGGGCATCACTATCTCTGAGTTTTTATTGAAAGAAAAGCACATTGTTTTTATGGCAGCTCGTGAGCGATTTGGGCTTTCCAAGTGTTGGACAAGGGATGGTTCTATATATGCATTGGGCTCTGATCTGAAACGACACCGCATCGATTCGCTAGCTGATATCGACAAAGTTCCGTTGGATGGGCATTCCTCTGCGGAGACGTCTAAGAAGACACAAGACAAATCGCGGAGGCGTGTAGCTTCTAAAAAGTAATGCTGATGTGATGACTGTTTTTGTTTAGTATCGTCATTGTTCAAGGTGTTGTATGTCTTTTATTCAATTTTCCGTTTGTCTTCTTATAAAAATGTATTGTTTTAGTTGTGAGGGTGTCTGAACTTAACTTTTTAAATTCTATTTCGTTAACTTCCACATTAATTAACCGCATTATCAAACTCAATTTCATCTTATTACTTTGTACTGTCACGTCAACATGTCAATGTCACTTTGACATATTAATGGTTCTGGCTTCATAGCTTTTTGCCCTTGTTGCTGCGTTTCGTTCTGCACCCTTACATCTTATTTTTTGTTTTTGTCTTTATTATATAGTGGTTTTAGTAATTAATTTTATTAATGGTGCGAATTCTTTTTGTATTTTTTGTACAGCTGAATTTGTCACCATTGTTTCATGTATTGTTGCTGGCTATTTGTGCGTATTGTGTTTTGTGTTATTGTGTTTTATCTCTTTTTATTAGTTTTATTTTTTTTCAGTATCTTTAGTATTGTGACTTGAGTACCCTATGTTACAAATGCGAGATTCCAGTGATAATCATAGTGAGGACTTTCTTTCCTGTACATCTTCTTCTGAGGGTTTGAACAGTGATGATAGTTTCTCTAGCCTACCTTCTTTAGGAGCTTCCCTTGATATTGCTGTATCAGATGTATCTAAAAACTTTAATGTGGTGCATATCAACGCTCAAAGCGTTCCGGCTCATTACCCTGATCTTTTATCTACCTTCTCCAATAGGAATGTTCATGCAATCTTGATCTCCGAGTCTTTTCTACATCCTTCTATTCCTACGAACTCATACACACTTCCTGGTTTTACCCTAGTTCGTAATGACCGAACTAATACTTCACATGGTGGTGTGGCTATATATCTGCGTAGCCATATTCCGTTCACTATCATTAGTCGTTCAGCTCAGCCCCCCCCTTCTGGTACAGCAGAACATCTTTTCCTCGAAATTATGATCTCACACACAAAGGTTCTTCTTGGAGTTTTTTACAGTCCGTCTTTGAAAATTAATTATTTTCCTTCTTTTGAAAAACTCTTAGAGGATTTTTCACCCTCGTTTGAACACACAATCATCATGGGTGATTTCAACACCTGCCTCCTCAAAAATGACTTCCGCTCCAAAAATCTTAAATATCTGATTGACGCCAGTAATATGCATATCCTCCCTTTAAATGCCACGCATAACTTTCCTAACTGTACTCCCTCGCTTTTGGACTTGGTTATTGTTTCTTCCTTGGATCATGTTGCTAAACATGGCCAAATCCCTGCAGATGCTTTCTCCTATCACGATCTATTGTATCTTTCTTACAAAATCCGACCTCCAAAAGCTAAACCTAAAATTCTTATGCTGCGTAATTTTGGTGGTATGGACATTGATCGCCTTCGAGCTGATGCTATTGAGATTGATTGGTCTTTAATTGATAATGCTGCGACCGTTAATGAGCAGGTTAACTTGTTTAATAAATTTCTTTTACAACTTTATAACACCCATGCCTCTGTTCATCCGGTCAAAGTTAAGCATCTTCCAGCACCATGGCTGACAGATAACAACAGATGTGTTATGGACAAGAAAAACCGCACTAAATCTAAGTTCAAAATTAGACCAACTGAACTAAATCGTCTTAATCGTCTTACCACGCTATTAGAAATCGCTGCAATACAATGTGTAGGGATGCACAAAAACGCCATATTCACAAGTCAGTTGAAAATGGAAATTCATTCAAGGTTTGGAGGTTCCTGAAGTCAGTGGGAGTCGGTAAGTCAGCGAACAATACTAATTCTTGTTCACTTGATTTTGACTTTAATTCTCTTAATAACTATTTTTCAACTTCACCCGCTATGAACAGCAGTATTAAGCAACAGACCCTACAGTATCTTTCACATTTACCTACTCCTGACTATCCTTCATTCGTTTTTTGTCAAGTCACCGACTGTGACGTTAAGCGGAACATTCTCTCAGTCACTTCTAATGCAATGGGCGAAGACTGTGTGAGCCGTAATATGTTGATTCCCTTGCTTGATATCCTTACGCCTATCATCACTAAAATTTTTAATACTTCTATCTCTTCTTCTATTTTTCCCGATGCATGGAAAGATGCTCATATCATCCCTTTGCCTAAAATATCAAAGCCTATTAATCACTCCGATTTTCGTCCTATACGAGGGTCAAATTGAAAGTTCTTAGAAAATCAAAAACTGATTACATTAGCCAGTTATTAGTTTTATTATATCTTTTCAAAATATTGTCCATTCACGTCAATACACCGCTGCATGCGATGGAACCACTGGGAAAAGCACTTTGCCCACTCGTCCTTAGGGGTCTCTTCAATGGCATCGCGATACGCAGCCACCGCTTCTTCAGCATTCATAAACCGCTTTCCTTTAAGTTTTTCTTTAATTTTTGGAAATAAATAAAAATCACAAGGCGCGAGGTCGGGGCTATACGGCGGGTGACCCAGTAATTCAACATTTGATGTCGCCAAATAGTCGATCGTTCGCTTGGCGGTGTGCGACGAGGCGTTGTCGTGGTGAAGGAGGATCCTACTGCGAGGTCGTTTCTCTCGAACTTTTTCCAAGACAAGTGGCAAACAATTGGTAGTGTACCATTCTGCAGAAACTGTTTTTTGATCCTCTAACACAATTGTTGCAAAATGACCTATCCTTCCAAAGAACGAGGCCACCATTTTTTTTCCCGCACTTCGATCTCTCTTCACTTTAGTTGGCAACTCCTCGAAAGGAAACACCCACTGAGCAGATTGTCTTTTGGTTTTAGGATCATAACAGTAAATCCAGCTTTCGTCACCTGTTAGTATGTCGAACACAGCATTTGAGTCACCTCCGTTAAATCTTTCAATCATTTTACGACACCAATCCACACGATGGAGTTTTTGAGCCTCAGTCAAATTATGAGGTATCCACCGGGCGCAAAGCTTCCTGACCGCTAAATGTTCGTGGAGGATTTTGTGCACTTGACTCATACCGATGCCTAAGCTTGTCCGAATCTGTTGATAGGTCACTCTTTTGTCAGTCTCTATCATACGCCGCACAACACAGATGTTATCTTCAGTCGTCGCCGTAGAAGGCCGTCCCTCACGTAAATCATCAGTGAGATTAGTGCGACCACGTTTAAACTCATTAAACCAGTTGTAAACAGTCGCACGAGATGGGGCTTCATCGTGAAAGGCCAATCGTAGTCTATCATAACTTTCTTGTTGACTTAAATGACATCGAAAGTCATAAAAAATCATTGCACGAAAATTTTCTCGTGTTAAATTCATGATGACGTGACACAGACAATTTTCAATTTGCCGCCAAATCGTAAAACAAATGACAAATGAATGAAATATATACTCAGTAATATTGGCAAAGAGTTATATTTTCAAATTTTAGAATTATTTTTTTATTATATTGTTTATAAGTGGCCAGTTCTAAGAACTTTCAGTTTGACCCTCGTATCTATTCTTCCCTTACTTTCAAAAATATTTGAACGCCTTATCCAACAACAATTAAATTCCTTTCTTAACAGACATAAACTATTTAACCCTTACCAGTCGGGTTTTCGCCCTGGACACAGTACTACAACGGCTTTAGTTAAGATTACAGACGACATTCGTGATGGGATGGAGAATCAGAAATTAACGGTGTTAACGTTACTGGATTTCAGCAACGCTTTTGGCACTGTTGATTTTGACATTCTGTTAGGCATACTTCGTTCCCTCAACGTATCTTCAGCGGTGCTTGATTGGTTTCGTAGCTATTTACATGGTCGTAGGCAACGTATACGTGCTGAAAATACAGTATCTACGTGGGTGTCCACGACTGCCGGTGTTCCTCAAGGCGGTGTGCTGTCTCCGTTATTATTTTCTATTTTTATTAATTCTATTACCCAACAACTCTCTTCTTCCTATCACTTGTATGCAGATGATCTTCAAATTTACTCTCAGGAGTGCTTTGAGCGACTTGATGATGCTATTAGCGCTATTAATTCAGACCTGGTGCGAATCGTCCAGTGGAGTAATTCTTTTGGTGTCAAAGTTAATCCTAATAAAACGCAGAGTATAATTATAGGCAGTTCCTTTTACATTTCCAGGATTAAATTTGATAGATTACCTCTCTCGCGGGTAGTTGAAAAAGTAAGTCATAAATTTAAACACTCTGTGATTAAAATTAATTATTTAATTATTTGTTAAGAGTAACTCCTTTTGGATGAGCACAATTGATTGCTAACACTAGAAACCACCCGCTGAAGTGTTATTTTCCTCTTATTGTAAGAAATTAATTAATTTAAACTAAAGAAATACCTACATAGCTTCGGACACAAAATGGAACATATGTATATATGTACAGAATACGCTAACTCAGCTGATGGAGACATTTAATAGCAGGATGGCTAAATTTGAGGCTGACTTACAGAAGTCTCCAAATGTACCTAGCACCACCACCACCAACACTTCAAGTTTGGCTGGTGAGTTTGCTGCTTTCAAAACTTATTTTGGAATCACTAAATGCACTACAGTCTCAGATTCACATCATTGCGATGAATATTGATAAATTGGAGATGAATGGCCGAAGAAAAATATTGATGTTTCACGGTATTCCTGAGCAGGATAATGAAGACATCCCTGAGCTTGTTGCGAAGATTATCACTGACAAGCTGAAAACTGATGGCTTCGTCACAGGAGATATCAAGAGGTCGTACAGGTTGGGTCGATCACCTATCCATAATAAGCCTCGGCCTGTCATTGTTAAATTCTCGCAAGGCAGTGTTCGTGATAAGATCTGGTCTGACAAATCGAAGTTAAAGGGCACTGGCTTGACTTTATCAGAATACTTGACACAGTATCGTCGTGGAATATTTATGGCAGCGCGTGAAAAGTTCGGCATCAATAAGTGCTGGACTCGGGATGGCGTCATATACATACTTGGACACAATAACACCCGGCATCGTGTCACAAGCACTGGACAGCTGCAATCTATCATCGATCTTGAGCCGGCCAAGCCTGCGGCTACTATAAAATCAGCACCCAAAGCACGGAGGATTGCAGCCACAAGAAAGTAATATCTCTTTGGTTAAGTAAACAATGAGTGTGCTTTATAATCATTGCTGTCTTGTAGAGACCACTTTATATTGGGTTACCTTCCGCACTGGTTCTATCTACAAAAACGAACTTGTAAAATTTTCTAATGTAACAAATTTTGTAATACTGTTTTTATTTACATAATTTACATGTTTTGCTTCTAACAAACAACGTCATAGCTTTTACTGTCTGTCATTGTCAAACTGTATTTTCTTTATACTTTTTCATAGAAAGGCAATGGAATCTAAGCCCATATAGCTTCTGTATTCTCGTGAGCTATTTCTGTCCGAATTGTCGTCTGTAGGTTATATTTGTAGGTTTGAAAATTCATATCTCTTTTTTATCTTTCTTTTGTATTAACTGTTTATTGTTTAATTGTAACACGTGCGGGTGGTACATGGTGTATTTACAGGTTAATTGCTGAAATAATTTATTATTATTATTATTTTATTTTATGTTTTTATTTATTACTTATATTGATAAAAGTAGATATTTTTTGGATATATTTAAATATATATATTATTTATATTTATTTTTATTTATACGTATAATTTATGTTGTTTTTGGATGAAGATAGTGCCTCTGATAGCTTTTTATCCGCATGTAGTGAAAATGACAGTTTTTTAAGTATCAATGCGTTGTGTGACTCACTCAGTTCCTGTTTCTCTGATGTATCGAAAAATTTCAATGTTGTCCATATAAATGCCCAAAGCATTCCGGCTCATTTTCCTGATATGCTGGCTAATTTTGACTGTAAGAACATTCATGCCATACTTGTTTCAGAATCATGGCTTAAGCCATGTCTTCCTTCTACTGCCTATTCTCTGCCAGGTTTTAAATTGATAAGAAACGATCGTACGACGAGTGGTGGAGGTGGCGTCGCCATTTATCTCCGAGCTCACATTCCTTTCACAGTTGTTAATATGTCGCCTCAGCCGCCCTCGTCGAATGCTGGTGAGCATCTTTTTTTGGAGATTAGTCTGTGCCATACAAAGGTGTTACTTGGTGTGTATTACTGTCCATCGTCGCGCATAAACTTCTTTTCCTCTTTTGAAAATATATTGAAATCCCTTTGTCCCTCTTACAGTCATACTATCATCATGGGTGACTTCAATACTTGTCTTCTTAAAAATGACTCCCGTTCAGCAACTTTTCACTCAATCCTTCAATGTAATAATCTATTTTTGCCTTCTCTAAATGCCACGCATCATTTTCCCAACTGCTCTCCTTCGCTTCTAGACCTTATTATTGTCTCATCTTCTCAACATGTCGCCAAACATGGACAATTCTCAGCTGATGCCTTTTCCTACCATGATCTGATTTTTCTTTCATACAAAATCCGTCCACCAAAGGTCAGGCCAAAGATTTTGTTGCAGCGCAGTTTTAATAGTATTAATGTCAATAACATTCACGAGGATGCTTTTAAAATCAATTGGACGGGACTCCTTAACAGTGACTCAGTAGATGAGAAGGTGGATCTTTTTACGACAGAACTCACAAGATTATACGATGTTCACGCGCCTATTCGTCCTGTGAAAATGAAACATCGTCCTTCACCGTGGCTTACCGATGACATTAAACGCTTGTCTGTACGAAAAGCTGCCGCCAAAAATAAATACAAGTGTAGGCCCACTCCTTCTAACTGGGAAGCATATGTCAAACTTCGCAATCAATGCAATAAGGTGTGTAGGAATGCTCAACGCCACTTCATTCATAACTCTGTCGAAGTCGAAGATCCAGCGAAAGTCTGGAAATTTCTAAGATCTCTGGGCATAGGAAAACAACGACAAATATCCTCTTCTAGTAGTTTAGATATTAATTTACTCAATAAACATTTTTCCTCTTCATATGACTGCGATACATCAAGCAAGTCTGATACTTTAAATTATCTTTCATCTCTTCCGTGCCCGGATCACTCATGTTTTTCTCTTCGTCAATTTTCTGACTGTGATGTTAAGAAGAGCATTATGTCAATAACTTCTAGTGCTGTGGGTGGCGACTCTGTTAGTAGGAAAATGATTATTCCCATCCTAGATGAAATTCTTCCTATTATCTCTCATATATTTAACCAATCCATTAATACGAGTATCTTTCCTTCTGCTTGGAAAGATGCTTATGTTACTCCGTTACCTAAAAAATCCAAACCACAATCCTTTTCAGACTATAGACCGATTTCCATACCACCATTCCTCTCTAAAGTTCTGGAACGCCTCATTCACAACCAACTATCCACTTTCCTCTTCAAAAATCATCTCCTAAATCCTTATCAATCAGGTTTCCGTGCTGGTCATAGTGCCACCACTGCACTAGTAAATGTTACAGATGATATCATGTCAGGAATGGCACATGGAAAAGTATCGGTTCTCTGTCTACTAGACTTCAGTAACGCATTTAATACCGTTGACTTTGATATTCTGCTTGGCTTATTACGCTCTATTAACATATCTCCAGCAGTGGTTGATTGGTTTCATAGTTACCTGTCTGGACGCCGTCAGCGAATACGCATTGAGGATTCCCTTTCCACTTGGTGCAACATATCTGCCGGCGTGCCGCAGGGTGGCGTTCTCTCTCCATTACTTTTCGCTATATTTATTAGCTCAATTTCACGACAACTAGTTTCATCCTATCACCTTTATGCAGATGATCTACAAATTTATTCCCAAGCTACTCCTGACCAACTAACTTTTGCCATCAATACTGTAAACCGTGACCTTGAGTTTGTCTTTGATTGGAGCAAGTGTTACGGAATAAAAGTTAATCCTTCAAAAACTCAAGTCATGGTAGCTGGCAGCCCCGTAATGACTAATAAAATTGACTGGTCATGTTTACCTGCGATTTCATTTGGTGGAATTACTTTGACCCCTGCTGGTTCTTTGAGGCGGTTGCGTAACTTTTTACCAATAGCAACTAAAACTGCGCTTGCACAATCTCTTCTTCTACCAATCCTGGACTATGCCGATGTCAGCTATCTAGATCTAACTGAGGAGCAACTAAATAAACTTGAGCGGCTTCAAAATTTTAGTATAAGATTCATATTTGGATTACGCAAATATGAACATGTATCTGATTTTCGCACTAAGCTCAAGTGGTTGCCGATTCGTCTTCGTCGGAATGCCCATATTGTTTCCTTGCTTTACAGTATACTGTTTAATCCTTTCTCTCCAACGTATCTCAGGGAACGTTTTAATTACCTTCACGATACGCACTCCCGTGTCTTGCTATCATCAGAGAACCTAAAACTGCAGACGCCAATCCATTCAACAAAGTTTCTCGACAAGTCTTTTGCAGTTCAGGCTGTCCGCCTTTGGAATAAATTACCAGATGATATAAAGCGTGCACCATCATTGAATGTCTTTAAAAATAAGGTAAAAGACCATTACCTATCTGTCACTTACTGAATATTAAATTAGGCTATTGTAAATTTATTATTATACAATTATATATTTATATATTTATATATGTATGTGTGTATATATTAGTATGGAAATTTGTTATTTGAACTGTGTAGGACACCATTTACTACCCATCTTTTTTATGTAACTGTCCAGTCTAACTTTTGGTTGCCTGGAAGATATTGCTTTTTAGCGATAAGGCCGCCAATTGTACTGTTTATTGTTATTAATTTGTTATGTTGATTTTATTTTCAAGTACAATAAAGCGTTCATTCATTCATTCATTCATTCATTCATTCATTCATTCATTCATTCACCTATCATATTTGATGGGGTACATGTGCCTTTCGCTGATACGGTAAAAAATCTGGGTATCATCTTTGACAACACATTGTCCTGGCGTCCACAAGTAGCAGAGATTAGCCGGAAGATGTTTGCTGCCTCCGGGTCACTTAGGCGGCTGCGCAATTTTTTACCCATTTCCACCAAAATTACACTTGCGCATTCACTTCTCTTGCCCCTTCTTGATTATGCAGATGCATGCTACCCTGATCTTACACTTGATCTTCTCAATAAGCTTGAACGTCTTCAAAACTTTTCCATACGGTTTATATTTGGTTTGCGCAAATATGATCATGTTTCTGAATTCCGTAGGCAACTTCAGTGGCTCCCTATTCGTAGTCGTAGGGATATGCATATGCTCTCGCTTCTCTACTCTATACTGTTCAATCCCATGTTGCCCCCTTATCTCAAATCATGCTTTAAATTTCTCTCATCTACGCATGATCTCTCGCTTCGCTCTTCTAATAACTTACGATTGTTCATTCCTCCCAATCTCACTAAATTCAATAGTCAATCCTTTACAGTACACGCTATAAAACTGTGGAACTCTCTACCTGAATCTATCAGACGGGCGAATTCGTTAAACTCCTTCAAATATCAATTAAAATCCCATTTCCTCTCTAATGTTTAGCCAGCTCTTCTATTTTCTTTTTTCACTTCTCGCTTTCTGGTTGTCACTTGTGTTTTGAGCATTTTGTTTGTCTCTATGTACTTTTTTTTATGATACTTTGCTGTTGCAACTGTATTTGGTTTTATATTGTATTACTTGATTTGTAATTTTTTTTTATGCACAATCTGCCATCTAATGTTTTTTTTTTCTCCATCCAATGCAAAGTTGCCTGGAAGAAATCGCTGCCTAGCGATAAAGCCGCCTTTTGTACGTTTTCATGTATTCATTTATGTTTGTTTATGTAATTTTAATATGGTTTGTGCAATAAAGAGTATTTATTATTATTATTATTTTATAATTGCATATTTAAAAAAAATTATCGATAATAGTTAAATACCATTGTCTTTCTAGTGACATAAAATCTATATGCCAAACTTCCATAGGCTTTAAGGGCGTTTCTGTTTAAGAGAATTCAGTGGTATAAGGATGTCGATTATATTTTTCTTTTTGACACGCTACACATTGTAAAATAAACTTTTTGATTTGCTTGCGCATATTCTCCCAATAATATTTTTCCCGTAATTGTTTATAAACACTTTCAATTCCTGCATGTCTATCGTTTAATAAATGATATTGTTTAAGTAGTTTTAATTGTTCTTCTTTATCATTTATTTCAATTAAAGATTTTGTATATCTAACAGGTTTAAATTTAGAGTGATCGAAATATTTTCGATAAACCTCTGATACTAGAATATATAAATCTTCATTAGGTATTATGAAAGCATATTTTTCGTGTGGTAAATATTCTAAAATGAACACTTTTATTGATTCTTCCTCACTACCCGCAGGTATATAAATATACCAGATATTATTTTCTCTGACAGCCTTTTTATAAGGAGCCATTTCAAAAATCACTCGTCTTAATCTTTTTGGCGGGTAACTATTTCTTATAGTAGGGGAGCCGAAGCGGGGATTTCGGGATTTGCTAAAGCGCGGCAGATTAATATACAGGGGGATACCTTGTACCCAGTTAAGTACCTGGACCAAGTATGAGCCTTATAAAAATGGCCGCCCGGCAAGGACGAAGGATCAGATTAGTAAAAAAAAATTGATCATCTGAAAATCTCGAGCGCGTCAGATTAAGGTAAGGTGAGCTAGTTATATGCTAAAAGGTGTTCATACCTCTAATCTGACAATTTGAGAGTGACGTAAAGTAGGGGGAAGGCTACAAAGTTGTAAAAAAAAAGTCACTTTGACATTCTCGAGCGTGGCTAATTTTTTTTTATTTTGAAGGGAATCATTCAAGGATTACGAAAAATATATAATCTGATGATTGTCATAAGCCGAAGTAATAAAAATTCATCGATAAGATTTAATGCGTTTAAGCTACGTGATACCTATATTTCCTTCTCCGCATCACTATTTCTCTCTCTTTTTCTGTCTATTACTCTCTCATTCCATTCCCACTCTGGTTTCGGTTGCCATGACGCCATGACAGCTGATGACACAGACTCGTTCGTGGCGTGATATTGTTTACATCGTATTTCCAACGTTTTTGCTTATTTTGTTATTTTAAGAGAAGAAGAGGAAGATGATTCTAGCGATGAAGATGATAATTAATAAAAAATACTGTAAAAATTAAATTTTCATATAATCATTTTCTTATAAATATAAGTATTTTACATAAAAAAACATACACTTTTTTATTTGCATGCTCACTCCGGTGCTTTTCTATTTACTTAAGCTCAATGATTTGAAAAAATTAAAAAAAAAATTTTTTAGTGTCAGTTTAAGTAAATCCCTTCAGATAATCGTCAGATTATGAGATATCACGTCTGGGGCATAAAGATGAACCATATATATCTTAATCTGACGCGCTTGAGTATTTCAAAATGGCGATTTTTTTTTGCACATTCTAATAATGGTCACGCGTTTGCGTCACATCCAAATCGTCAGATTATTATATGAGAGCTTTTTTTAGGTTCACTTGACATCCCCTGAAAAATTTGACGCGCTCGATTAAATAATTATTTTTTTCATTTTCAACCCTTACGTATAACCACCCCCATCATGGAAACGATCAGATTAACATACGACAGTTTTTTAAAATGCGTAGGACATGGATGATATTAATATCTGACGCGCTCGAGTATGTCCATACAACAGTTTTTTTTTTACATTTTTAAAAATCTATAGCCGCTTGCCCCACCGATGAAAAGGTATATATTATATGAAATATTTTTTTTGTTATCATCTAAGCTTCGCAACCCAATAGGTCTCTATGACGCTCGAGTAAATCCCGATTTAGCATCGTGGGCTCCCCTACTATTATAGGTATTACCTTCATCACTATCGTTTTGATTTGAATGTATTGTTTGTTGATTATTACTTGAATTACTTATTGAACTATTTGTTAAAGCTTAATGAATTATCTATGCTATCTGTGTTAAATATTTCTATCCTACTCAAAGCATCAGCTACATAATTATCTTTACCCTTAACATGTTCTATAGTAAAATCATAATCTTGAAGTTTTAACTTCCAACGAGTTAACCTTTGATTTGGTTCTTTTAATTTAGTCAACCAAATTAATGCCTTATGGTCAGTACATAAAATAAATTTTCGTCCATAAATATAAGGTCGAAATTGAGTAACTGCCCAAAGTATGCCAAAAGTTCCTTTTCTGTAGTAGTATAATTTTGCACGGTTTTACTAAGAGTTCGCGATACATAAGCTATTGGATGACTATCTTGACTTAATACTGCACCGAACGCTATATCCGAGGCGTCCGTTGTAAGAATAAATGTTTTATTAAAATCTGGGAATGCTAATATTGGAGCGTTTGTTAGTAAATTTTTACAAGCTTCAATATTTCAATATATTTTTTATTATTTTCATTAATTAGAGCACCTTTTTTTGTAGCTTCCGTTAGAGGTTTAATTATTTTACTTAAATTCGGAACAAACTTTCTATAATATCCTATTAACCCTAAAAATACACGAACTTCTTTTAAAGTTTTTGGGATTGGAAATTTTTTACTTCTATCTTTTTTTGATTTGGATTGAAACCATCCTTATTTAATACATGACCAAGAAATTCTATTTCTTCTGTCATAAACACACGTTTATTTTTATTTACTTTTAAATTAGCCTTTTTTAACGCATCAAAAACTTGTTGTAATCGATTAACATGATATTGTTTATTTTTAGAATAAATTATAATGTCATCTAAATAACACAGACATATATTTTTATTTATTTCATCTCTTAGTACATTATCATCTTCTGTCATATGATATATTCATAATTCACTATTTGGCATGCATAACTTTCTCTCCTTTAAATCAATTTTTGCACCTACTTGTTCTATCATATCAGTTTGTGACGGAACACACCACAATAATTCAATAAATAAAGCAAAATGCATCGATTATTTATTAATAATTTAACCTAAGAAACTGTCGTGCTGGACGGGATTTTAAAGTAAATTGCTGGAAAGAATCACCACTTCAAGTATTTCGTTACATGTAGAAATTAACTAAGATAAACAACACATTTTAGAATTGGTAACATTTGGAGCTAAAAAGCCTGTTATGTCAAGTAAATTATGGATTTTAAAGTGGGGTTTTAGAAGAAACGGATACTTAGAAACTAACAAAATGAGCAATATATTTGATTATAAGTGACATGTAAGGGTGAGAATTATCAAGTGGGTTATGGTGTTTCAAAATGTGTTCTTAGAAGAAATCATTATTTTAGTTTTTGTGATTGCTCGGGCCAGGGTATTTTGACATAGGGTCATCGAGGGCAGGTAGTACTGATTGCCTTAAATTACTACAATGTTGAGATACATGTTGAGGGTGCAGGCGTGGGACGCTTGACAACTTAAATCAGTGGAATGTTCTGTAAAGAATTGGTATTATGAAGAAATAAGTGAAGGTATTAAAATTACCTCTTTGATTTATTGGTTGCCTGCAATGTCTTAAATTCAATAAAAAGGCCGAAAGACAATAAAGTAATATGAATCTTGTTGTTCTTAAAGGAATATTCGTAGAGATTCGTGTATATTTGTGCACATGTGTTTTTGACTGAAATAAAACTATTTAAAATTGGACATCATTTTGCCATTTAAAAAGTTAAAATATGATGACAGATATTGTGTCCTGGTCCCATAGAACAATATAGCTATTTTATACAAAAAAATAACAATAAAGACAAAAGGACAAAACTATTGCTTCCATATACGTAGGTTACATCACGAATTATAAAAATTCTTATTAAACCTTAAGTATGAGTCAATTCGACGCGGGTTTATTAAAGTCAGTGTTTTATGATAATTAAAGTCAGTGTGTCTATTAGAATTTGTCAATGGTAGAGTTAGTGCGGTTGAAAACTCTACATTTAGGGTAAAATAGAAATTATAATCCTCCGTTGGACTCGGGTTCAAGGCCTCCATCTTGAACCGCAAGTAAGTGGGTGTTAGGTACGCTAGGGTCTCATTAGGTTGTTAGGAATAAATTAGATTTGCTAGGATTGTGTTATATTGTATTTTGTAGTATTAAACATTAAAATTAATATTTAGAATAAAGTAATAAAGGCAAGTTAAAGATATATTAGACTGTATTAACGACTTTAAGATAGTCAATATGAGCGGTATACATTTAAATATTGTATATGTCGCATCATCATTACGAAGATCGTTTGATTTAGTTTCTTTTATTTTAATTGCTAGTTACTCGATTACTTAATTACTCGATTGTAAAGAGAGCGTGATCATCGATACTTTTAATTTGATTAGAATGATGACACTGACTTTGACAGTTCGTTTATAAAAACCAAGTTGCCGCCATTTTGGCAGACATTCTGTTTCCGATCGCCGAGGAGTAAAGACATCCGATGACATCACGCTCATCTCGTTATAGTTTCGTATGAAAAGTGATAAATGGAACAAATCCACGTTGGTATACCACGCCTGCAGTGTTATTTTAAAGAAGACGATCTATTTGGGCTTCGTAATAGCCCCTTCGGACTACCCGTCGTTATATACGATATTAATGTTATATTTAAGGGACAGCTAACTATACCTAAATGGTGAGAATTAACGACAAACAGGGCAAAACGGAGTAAGCCTAGTAATATTATTATTATGCAGTGCATACTTTACGTACACATTATACAGGATTTTATATCTAAATTAATATAACAGCCTTATTATGGGAGAGACTTTACCCGGACATACGACGGCTATTTCATAGACTATATGCATAGAACAGATACATTAGTTGAGATAATTCTCAAATACATGTTAGACATAGGTCGCTACTTGTGTCTGTCCTACATACATTACTGTACGGTCTTCAATTGGCTACTTTAATAACACTGGAGACATTTCAGAAATTATATATTTTCTCCACTAAAAGAAATATGGTTAACTTACCATACAACATTTTAATAAAAAAAATAACAATAAATTCCTCATTTTACGAGAGACTTATAACAGCTGAATCTATATACGGCTTAATAAATAAATTATATGCTCAATGCATAAATCTTCAAAATTCATCATGCTGGCGAGCAAAATACTGCAATCTTATAAATGTCCAACATAGGCAATGACGCATGTCTGTCCTACACTATTACGCTACCTTATTGTGTTGCTTAGCTTAATAATGCTGGTAACGCTAACATACATTTCTATATTTTGGTTAAATAACCAAACAATATATTACAAATAATAATAAACTCTTCATTATATGAGAGACTTCTGCTGAACATATAACAGCATACTTAATAAATTATATGCGCAATGCATAAATATTTACAAGTACTTCAGCTGGCGAGCTAAATACTGCAAACTCTACAAATATTCATCGTAGGTCATGACATATGTCACCCTACAACACACACTACCTTTCCTGAGTTGCTTAGTTCGATAACAATGGTAATTCTTATAATTATGATTTATATTGAAATAACAAATGCCTCCAGTTTGGCTGCTGATACCTATGGGTTATGGTCGGCTCCGTTTGTTGATCGACAGTCGGCTCATATATTGTTAGGATGGCGGTTTTCGGTTATACTGGCTTACTATTATGCCATTAGGGACTTATTTCCACTCAGTATATCGGCGTCTATGCATGGCGGTAGACTTGCTCCCTTGAAGCCCTGTAGCGATCTGTATTGGGTGGAGGACCAGTTGAGTTCCTGTGTAGTTCCCCGGTTGCTGTGTGTGTCGTTTTGCATTTTTACTATGTTTGGCCAAGGCCTTCATGGTGTCTACAACCCTACTGTGAACAATGAATGTGTGCCCGATCATACACCATAATGAATCATGCTAGTTACATTGGATGTAAATGTAACGTCTATAATTAATTTTATTATAAGTTTAGTGCTGGGTTGACTCCTCCTAACTCCTTACCATTTCTTTCTTTGGTTAAGGGGCCGTGATGGTGGGTCTCAAGCTGAGGGCGTGGTCGGGGCCTGAAAGCACCTTCAACACAAATAATGTGTATATATTTTCTCAACATCCTTCTCATTGGATTTAATTATACATTTACTTTCTAAACTTCTAAAAGTAAACTAAAGTCCTAATACATTATTCCTTCCATCCTTTCATTTGACCCTTATTAAATATTTCATTTCTATGTTAAATACAACATTTATATTATAATGTAATAAATGTAACCAGTGTTATTATGTTCAAGTGTCATTACTTTCCCTCACTAAAATCCCATAGTTTTATACTTCACAAGGTACTTAGGGACTTATTAGTTTTAGGTTAATCATATTCATTTAGTAGGTAGGTAATTCTTTTACATGCCCTCAATAACATATTCTCTTACTGCTAACAATCGCCTACAAAAAAGAACCAGGTTTACAACACACAACACAACGTAGGTCTTATTAGACGATCACTGCCAATACAAATATTCTTGTTAGAAGGTCTTATTAGACCGCATAGAATTTATTATTTATTAATATTTTATATCAAAATATTATTAAAGAAAAAATATAGAGGGAAGGGGTTACCGTTACAAATTCCCATTAAAATATCGTATTTTATCATTAAACTATCTACATTACCGAAATATTTACGCAAATAGGGAGTTTCTATAATTCCATTATGTGACGTAACACCGTATGACGTTTTTACCGTAAAATTTTCTGCCTTAAACAATTTAGAAAAATATTTTTTCTGAACTTTTTTGTAACAAATCACCTCTGACTACCAGTATCTATTAGAATTTTTAATTTGGGATTTTCGGTCTCAAAGTACGGCAAATAAGATTTAACATGTATTCTGGGACGTACCTGGCCCCTAGTAAAAATCCGTTATATTATTATTATCACTTTCACTTTTACTTTGCACTTTATTTGGAAAATTAAGCTTTATATTATAGATATTATTTAAATCACTTAAGTTTTCCTCGTGGTGGAATATTTCTTTGGCTACCATGTTTTTCCCTTAGTTTATTTGTCCCGGTTTGAGCTGAGGAACCGTCCTCATGCTGACGTCTTGAGAACCGTACTGCTGAAGTTTGTTATTATTGTTTTGATTTTCGAAGAATCGATGCGGTGGTTTACTGAATACGTTGTTTGGGTTTGGATTCCACGGGTGTCGCTTATGATATGAGGACCCATAGTTGTTGCAGGCAACGTATGCCGAATTAATTACCCTTTGTTGTGGAAATGATGACGTACTAGGTCTTGGTATTGATTGATTCATAACTCTCAGTGGCGGAATTATGTTAGAAAATTTTTGCTCATATTTTCGAACCTGCTTTCTGCTTCTAGCTGTAAAATTTTGGCGACTGTCTCGTTAAATGAGCAATTAGAAACATATATTTGATCATGGTAAGGTAGGCTGTTTCTTAAAGCATTTAGAGCTGTATTAATATAAGGTTCCATTATTTTGTCAACTAACATATTATTATTTCCACTATACCTACTTATCATGTAACTTACTCTTTATAAAAAATAACTTTTGTTTTAATTCGAATACTAAGTCCTTATAAGTACCTCTTTTATTTACGTTGGATAACTCAATTAATAAAGTATTAAAATCTCGATTATCACCACATTCTTGTTTTAAAATAGCCTCGATAATATTCCAATTAAAGTTAAACGCGATCATAGAAACGACTAATGCAGCCTTTCCTTCTAACTTACTAAGTAACAACATCACATTTTGATTTGTTGTCCCTCCTGCTACCTGTAAATATTGCGGGAGACCTTGTACTGAGAAGAACCGGCAAGAAACTCAGCAAGGGTTGCTTTTTTCTCCCTGTTTTTTTTTATTTAACACAAAAAAATCTTTTACAATTTTAGAAATGACAAGAGATTATTTTAGATTAGTGATTATGCTGGTTACCGACGCATACATATTCATTAACAAAACAATATACAGTATTCATAACAAATGAAAAAAGACGAAAATAAGTAGTCCAGAGCAGACTCATCGCCACTGGCAGCATCCGTTCACGAACATGACGCATGATCTAACCATCGCTTCACTAAACCATTTTTTAGGGAACGTAACGACCCGACGCATACGCATACGCGACGATTTTTAAGAGAGCGTGACTACTTTAGGTACTTAACTTATGCAGTGAAATAAGGAAGCTAGTTATTATACATATACCGATGGTAATACACTGTCATTTATCTAACTTCAATAAGGGAGGTGAACTGACCTGATGGTAAGACACGATATTGTAGTAGGTACAATAGTAATTGTTTCTACTTATCTACTTGAGTTGCTGTAGCTGATTCTTTAAATTATATACCAGCATTTATAAAGTAATCTCAGACATGTATCAAATATATTGTTACTCTTTGTATAAAACGATGATTACGAAAATAGTTGTTTAATTTATTTAGTTACGTTAATACACCTTATCGTTATAGTTTGCAAATTCTGCAAGGTTCTTTACACTGTAAGGTGATTTACACTCCCACACGAATAAACGTTCAAAACGCATTGTAATTTGAACGCGTAAAATATTTGAGTATGAAACTACATACTACTTAGGTATTAAAACACTCGATTCAGCTTCGCCTCATGCGATAAACACTCGTGTTAATACTTTTTATATGACAGTTGCATAAACTACTATTTTTACTCCCTATTATTATGGTAGTAGAATAAAATAAAAGATATGAAGATCATTTAAACGTACTTTTAGTATATTATCATAGTTTAAGGTTTAATTCATTTATCAATAACCATTCAACTCAACGTTGAATGGTTATTGTACTACTATTCTAACCATTCAACTCAACGTTGAATGGTTATTGTATCTTAAGTAATGTCGTTTCTTGCTGTATGAGACTTGCAGACTACGATTACACAAGATTTTTTTATAACAGATGTCCATTAACTTAAACTTTTTCTGTCACAAACACTGCTTTGAGTTTTATTTGGATTATTAATTTAATTGTTATTTTTTCTCAGACATTATTATGATATACCAATTACCGTGTAAATAATAATATCGACCTACGTACCGACCTTGTGATCTAGTAATATAAAAGCTGTTAATACACAGGTTAATACATCCCAAGTTTACAGCCAGTTTGACAATAAACTCGTGAAAACCTTAATAAATAAGAAACAAATGTGGATTCGTTATCTGATTTACTTTTATAGGCAAATTCAATTTTGTTATAATGAGACAGATAGCAATTTTCAACTCTTAACATGGTTTCTATGCTTTAGTTATAATTCTAAGAATTCTAAGAATTATAACTTTCTATGCTCTAGTTATAATTCTAAGAATAATAACGAAAGCATAGAAACCATGTATAATAGTTATATGAGATAGTTATAATCTATAATAATTATATACAGAGTTAACTTCTTATATTACATCAAAAGTTTGAATTATGAACTTATAAATCAATTCATAAGTTGGGAAATATTTTCTTCTTTATATATCTTCAGTAAGTCTGGTAATACTGTTCAATTGAGTTTATTTTAAAGTGAAAAAGAATGATGTCAAATATGAATTTTTAAAGTCGACTCCATTTAAAATTATAGGATAATATTATATTTCTGCCTGAATTATTCAGTTCTATTTTAGTTCTCAAAATTTACTCAATTACGTCGTCCTTTTGACAAGGTTTAATATCAATCAGTAAATGTAATAATAGAGAGACATAAACCGCTAATATTTATAATAGGGTAAAATTGCCATTTTAATAGTGTGAGATATTCGAGTGAAACTTTTTTCATATGATGGTGTTTGTTTTAAACATGTACAACATTCGATTTCAACTTTAATTTTTTATTCAGTTTACTTACGGGAAAGATAGAATCTTAAAAATCAATGGTATCTTACTCAAAGTGAGCTTACGTGACAAAAACGGGTTACAAAATAAAAACTACGTTTGGAGAGGAGATTGCCAATAAACGCACCTTGCGTTTTTGGTTTGAATGGTTTCGCAATGGAAACTTCGATTTGAAGAACAAACTACATGAAAGATTATGCGTTCTTTGTGTGGGCAATTGGGCTCATAAAACACCTTTACGTTTCCGTTTAACTGAAAGAGATGGTGGAGACCGATCAGAGTCGAACTACTCAAGGATTAGTAGCAAGGATTAACGTTACCTTACCTACAATATTTGTTTATTTACATCAAATCAAGAAGATAAAAAAATATAAAAAACAAGAGCCTTATGTAACCTCAGACATGTATTTTTGACTGATGTGCAGCAAGGAATATGTATTGAAACTTGCGTTGCCTTGTTGAATCAGTATAGAAATTAAGGAATATTGGATCGAGTTATTCCATGTAACGAAAATTGGATTCTTTAGGATAACAGAAACTAAAAATACAATAATTGACTCTGCAACAGTGCACTAAAGACTTTACCAATAAAAAGGTAGTAAAGTAACTGTTTAGTGCTCTATTCGTAAATTCTCGTAAGTTTACATTTTAGAAAAAGGAGAGTTTTAATATTCACTACAACTTGTCAAATTCATCTTTTAACCCCTAATATTCATGTCTATAAAAACTTACAACAGGAGCTCAGTCGTGCAGTGGTTAGCGCGCTTGGTCTGCGATACGGTTTTATGAATACCAACTTTAGCGATGGCCGGTCATAGGATGGGTGACAAAAAAAATATTTGTGCATCGTAAGGTACATTAAGTTGTTGGTCCCGGATGCATCTACACTCGTTAATATCCACCAATCCGCACTGGACCTGCGTGGTAGGTTATGGCCTCTCTATTCGGTTTTATCAATAGAGAAGACCTGAGCTCAAGCAGTGGGATCATTAATATACTGATGATGGATCAAACAACACCAGTGTCTTCATATTATTATTACGAATATGTATAAAATAGCCTGTAGATTGAATAAAAATCGACGAAACATTTTCCTGTGATAAGATTCAATACAGTAGATTATTAGTACTTATGAATGTATTTATGTTTATATTATTTATATTAATGTATATCCTATTAATATTATAAATGTAAAAGTTTCTTTGTTTGGATGTTTTTCGGTCAATCACGCCGAAACTAATGAACGGATTTTGATGAAATTTAGTACACAGACAGGGTATTAGCTGACTTAGATAATAGGATACTTTTTATCCCACTAAACAAGCCGCTGGCGAAAGCTAGTATTATATATATTTATTTATCTTACAAGCTTGAATGGGCCGGCACGACCGGAGTGATACCACGGCCTCACAGAAAAACGACGTGAAGCAACGCTTGCGTTGTGTTTCGTCGTGTGAGTGAGGGTACTGGAGGCCCAACCCCTCCCTATTCCCTTCCCTCTACCCCTCAACCCTTTCCTCCAAGGTCGGCAGCGCGTTTGTAGCCCCTCTGGTGTTGCAGGTGTCCATGGGCGACGGTAATCACTTACCATCAGGTGATCCGTCAGCTCGTCTGCCCCCTATCCCATAAAAAAAAAAACTTTAGTAACTGTTACTTATTTATCTTGAATTTATGTACTCTTACTCTATACCTCCGTTTTTCATAACTGCTATTCATTCTTCTACATCCAAAGGTTGTCTGATAGAAATCGCTGTTAGCGATAAGACCGCCAATTGCTACACTATTGTGTTATATTTATGTTTCAAATTTCATTTTTAAAACTTTAACTGTTAAAAATGGTGTGACAATAAAAAAAGTATTATTATTATAGTTCTGAAAATTTGTATTTAATCTGTAACTGATAGAAAAGCAACATGTATTTGATGAATATATCCCGAATAGATTGGTTTGATGATTATCAGAAATGTACGTTTATTATGTGTTATGTCATACGCATAAATACGACTGGTAAGATGTATTTGGAAGTAAAAGGAGCTGGATTTATCGCCTCACAAAGACACACAAAAGCGTTTGAACTATTTCTTTGATTCAAATATGATACTTATGGAGTATCAATAAATACTGTAGTAAAAAAAGATATAGAAGAAACAACAAAATTATCATTGCAGTCGGGGTAGCGTTCTGTTAAACATTCCTAATCTAAGAAGCCTTAAGATTACGTATTTTAATTACTTTTATAGTGAAATTAATTATGTATACAAATTAGATATTTTTGGGATGTCATGGAACGGAATAGAATTTTTTGAATCAAGGCTTTTAATTTGATGTCTATATCGATAAAATAAAAAAAAACCTCCCTTATTTTTAGTTTTTTTTTTTTTATAAAATATAGCCAGTGTTACTAGGAATTATGTAACGTTTCTATGATACCTTAAATACATAGCCGTTAAGAATTCCAAGTTATGGTGAAATAAAGAAAATCACATACATACTTTAATCCGTAATCAATAACACTATTTTTTGGGCAATCGTGTAAAAATAAAACCGAATAGGAAGCGTCCACATACTTCAAATAGTTATACTGTAATAGTTACGCATAGATCGAAAATAAGTACCGTTTACGTAAAAGAATAAAGCTATTCAGATAAAGGACAGTCGCGTCAGTTATATAAAGGGAAGATAATGTCAAGGGAAATGAAGTCGAACAAGCTCGAGTAGAATGATTACGAAAACCAATGACGTGTTCAAATTCACAAACTTCTAACGTCGGCCCATCGTTTCCGTACGATTCAAATTGGTCTCTGTGGACGTGAACTGATTGGATGAAAGAAGATAAATCCTAGCAATTATTTGTTTCGGCTAGGTTTAACCATTAACCTAATCAAGGAACGTATTACTAATCTCGATGATAACTGGAAGCGTTATATGACTGTGTTATATTAAATTCGAGTTTCAGTCATGTCTATTTTTAAAATCAATTCTTATTTTTATTATTCTTCATGAAAAATGCTTATAAAATCCACCAATCCCAAGGTACCCCAAGATAGGACTCAAACTTAAAACTTTTCGCAATTCGGGCGATTACTTTAATCATTGAGCTACCCGAGGCCCAACAGGACTGACGGATTTTTCATCTAAATTATATCACTTCTAGTGAGCGTATTGTCGTCGATATTCAGGCTATCCACCTAAATAGCTAAAATAAATACTAAAAACTATTGATCACGATGAAAACTAATTCTTCTTTCTTGATAATGTAATAATATCTAGTGATTCTTCCTCTTTGTTCCAGCAGTACATAGATTTCTAATATCTATAAATACCTTCACGTCAGTGTAGTTATTGAATTCTTGCTTCAGAAAAAAGCTGCTTTCCTTAGGCCAAAGGGATTTCGTATCACTATTAACTGAAAAATCCTTAAACTGAAAAATTTTATTGTCATTTATTTTCTCAGTCTTAGAAAGTTTTTCAGTATTAAACGCACGCAGCTGAAATCGCAAAACTGCATACTATCCTTTAATTACCATTGACAAGTTTAGTTCACTTATTCGTGACTTTGTATACAACTTTTTTATTTTATTTTTTTTATTTTAGATTAGTGTTTTATTGTAGTGAAGCCTAATCCTTATTTTGTTTGACTGTTAAGTGCAAAAAGTGCTATCATATTTGTAAAATCTTATTTACAGAGTGAACACAGTAATCTCGTATCATTAGAAGTAAATTCGAAAATAAAAGTTATTTTCTTTTAAGGTATAATATTTATTTTATTCGTAAAGTTATGTTGGCAGTCCAAAAACATATTTAGTCAATATATCAACATTATCTGGATAAATACGAAACATTTATGAAATTATTACAATAAATGAAAATAAAATATACTTGATCAAAACAGTTATGAAAATATATTTTTAGGACAAATGCGGCTAAAGCATAATTTAGATTATTAAGAAACTGAATCAGCTAGCTCATGGCCCAAGGGGGAGGGAGAATCGAGTTAATATTTAAAAATTTGTGACTACTCTAAATAGTTATGCAAATAAACTTACATAATACAAAGACCTGTGTATACATAAATAAAACATAGACTTCACTTCTTGCTTGCGACACTCTACTTTTCGTCGTTATCACAGGTTTCAACGGGAAGGGAAACGTGGCTTCTTTGCAGCTTCCGATGTTGAATCACTGTTACAGTGAGCTTTTTCAACTCCTCCATGGAACTGATGCTCGTGCGGTTCCCGTCGGTACCAATTACCATGACAAGCATAAAGCATTTATTAACACCAAATGTGTCACGGGCCGCCATAAAAACGTCGTGTCTCGCCTTCGTATGGAACTCAGATATAATGTAAGCTCCGACTTTTTGAGCGCCGCCGTCTTAACGAACCAGATCGTATCCCGCAATCTGATGTCGTGTACTTTTAAAAGAATGGGTCTAGGCTTACTGTTTCCAGACGCACGCCACAAACGATGGCGCTTGCTTTTTAAATTATAAGGTGTTCAAAATTATGCTTACTTTGTTACACCTACCCTCAGAATATTTGATTTCCAAAAGGGTTAAGTGGCCAAAAAAGGTTTGTAACACCTGCTATTTTTTTTTCTGTAATAAAACCAGCCTAGAACTCGACGGTGAAAACACTGTGGTGGTAATGGTTAAAACAAATAAAGCCTTACTTGAAAAGGTAGTAAAGGTTTTGTTTCATTGAAGCTCTAAGCCGTGACAGGGCTGTGATCGAATTTAAAAATTCAGTTTTATTACAATGGTAGGCATGTGGAGAGCGAAACAAGGCAGAGTAATTCTGTAAAAGACCGAATCTAAATTCATTTGTCTGAATTCTCGTCACTAAGCGTAAAAATTCTATTGATTCCATTTCTGTATAAAAATACAAAACAACATTTATTGATTCATACGTGTCTCAGATATTCTATCCCAGATATATATATTTCGAAACTCACTTCATTCTTATGCCACGAAACGGTTATACAAATTCAAGGTTAAGTGGATGTCACTTTCGAAGTGAATTGGGACATCTGAGTGAATTCGAATTCGAATTTTTACAGAATCGCAGGGCAGGAATGAAACATTATTATTTCAATTTTTCACTCGTACGTATGAACCAGTTAATGAAAATTGACGAAGAGTGGCAAACGTGTCAGTATTGTAATAACGGAAAATTAGTCCCTGCCTACCTGCGTATAAATTGTTACATATATGATATTTTATCTATCTGAGTATAACATGTTACAACGCATATATAAATAGTAGGCACACATAGCAACCTTTGTAAGGTTACATGGCTAGTCTGTGTTATAACTTTTAAATTAGTGAACGAGTCATGGTTTCGAAATAATCAACATTATTAGCCGTACGACACCCACTGTTGAGCATTGGCCTCCTCCATAGATCTTCACAACGATCGGTTTTCTGCAACCTTAATAAGATCATCGGTCCTCCTAGTGGAGGTCCTACCCGCTGTGCGTCGAGTTTTTTTCCTGTATTAAGTTTGAAATTACTAGAATTTCTAATTCACAACGTTATAACTTTCCTAACTTTTCTAAGAGACAAAAATTTATATAGACCAAAAATATTGATTTCTTTACAATATGACCACAGAGTATGTATATGTAAGAGTTTCGGGTGTCGCAATAAAGAAAATCCAAACTTTCAAAGAATACGACGTTCTAATTTCAGGGTAAATTTATTAACACACCATGAAAAATACTATACAATTGATAACTAAAAAGAAACGCGAGTCGAGTTCGAAACTCGTGATATGAAAACTCATTGCTATATCTTTTCTTTTAAATTACATTGAATACTCGGTACAGTTACCTATATATCCATAGCAATGTTATAGCAAGAAGTACAAAATTTTTGATTCACCTATTAATAGATTGACAAATCTATTCAGTAAATAAGCAATATTTCATTTGAAATACGTTTACGTTGATATTCTTTATTGGAAATTCCATGACAAATGAACCGTTCACAAAGAATTCGCGATACGTGTATTCGTAAGTCGTTTGCTCTTACTCACTGTATTAGATCAAAGCCCATAAATGGATGAGATGGGTATTTTTTAACAAAGTTTTCCATTATGAAATCATCGAATAAGGCTGAACAAATATTAAGTACAAGCACTTGAAATAAGTTTGTAGTTTTAAGGATTCTAATATATAATGCCCATGAAATATGCAGATTTTTGCTTATTAAATATCATATATAAGTACGCAAAAATATTTATAAGTATTTCTAATGTTTTATAATTTGATTGTAATTGTGTATATAGGTGGTTAAATTCTTTTTGTTTCAATGATAATACTTCTGGAATTTTTATATTTTTCGTACCAGAAATTCGACGACCTCGAAACCCTTAAAAATTTTGTGACTGAGTTATGTCTGTTCATTTTCTAACGTTTTTTTTGGTTATTATTTCGATATTGTTAAACCATAGAAGTATTTTAAATACTTTTGTATATTTCATTACTTTACACAGGTCGCCGAGAGATGGCACCGAATGTTTTCTGAAACTCGGTATCGAATAGTAGTACAAATAATGTTTTAATAAATTGTGTCTATTCTTAATGATTACATTATTTTCTATTGTTTAGGTACCAAGCCATAGTGAGGCCGATGCGACCAAGGATGTCGAAGACTTGTTCCTTGATTATGATCGCGCTGATATGGGTTAGCAGTATGTTGCTGGCGATACCATGTCTCCTGTATTCGACAACAAAAGAATATAGGTAAGTTTCTAAATGCCATTTCACCAGAATCCAACCGAGCTACTTTGTTTTTAGTGATATCTATTAAGGGATGCAATAGGGATTAAAATAAAGTTGTATCGCTCTAGAGTAAGGTAAAAACTATTTAGCTCTTGCTTTCATTTTAATTGGTTTGAAGAAAATTTAAACATTGATATGGGCACTGGAATTGTCGTTTTAGGTGACGTGTTTAGGTAAATGTTTAGGAAATACTGTAATTTATTCACATTATTCTTCTTTATATTGATGTGTTCGGATTGAAGATACTGAAGTGAAATGTATGTGATTTTTTTTGTGCCGTTCTCATTTTTGTTTTTGTCAGAAAATATAAAATAATAACCTTACAAAGAACGTTTTAATTGGCTTAAGCTTTGGTTCTCAATAACTTAAAAAATGTTTTTGTGAGATGGCAATGGAGTTTCTAATCAATAACCAGCGGCTTCATCCTCGTGGTTTCTTGGGACTTTAGCGGGATAAATATTAGCAATTTATTTACTCATGTGTAAACAGCTCAAATAATTTTATAATTGATTATATAAGTTGAATAATAAACAATTGTTACTATGGTAACGTTGTAATTCCCTATAAAACTTCCACTCCCATTTTTATCTATTTATTTATAAATTTTCGGAATAAAATATGCGGTGGCATGTGACTTAACTTCCCGTTGGTTAAACAATTTTTAAAATTGTTCCAGTAGTTTCGCAGCCTTTTTATTGCAAACAAATAAACAATAAAAATTTTCTTCTTTATAATATTAGATAGTATAGATAAATTAAATAAATACCAATTTTAAATATCCACATACTTATTTTATAATAATATTACTATGAACAAAATTCACGTCTTGCGATATATATGAGTAAAACTGGTGTTAGGTAAACTGGTAGCGTAATTGTTAAATTTTCATGTCAAATAGTTAGGTTAAGCCCTTGAATATCTTTCAAATGTCAAAGTGAAAGAGATCGCAATAGATTAAAAAATTAGAGAATTAGGCAACTGATTTGCTATTGATTGTATTTAGGGCCAACGCGAATTATATAGTTATTCTGGGTAAGATGCAGATTTTCTATTCTGCGTAGTTTACTGATATTGAAATAAAATCTCTTTTACTGAACTTCTCATTCAGTGCTGGTTTGAATAATACGACTTGCTATGAAATAAAAATCTCGACAGCACAGGTGTTTCAATGAAGTATTCATATACATAATGAATTCATATAATAATTGTGAAAATAGAACGTGAAAACTGATTTAAAAAAAAATATGTTTGAATAATAATTTTTAAAAACAAACGAATAACACAGTCTGCCTGTACAAATATTCCAAAATCTAAATGGACATGCGTGTTTGCGGAATTTGTGAAGGTCGGACCCTGAATAAGTAATTCAGTTTCATACCAAACATAGAAGAATATTCTATGAATTTTTCGGAGAAAGTCTGTGCTCCCACTGTAAAATTTTAAAAAGATGACAATGGTAGTAATGAAAGATGTCAGAGCTCTTAGTAATTGGCCCTGCGTGTTTCATCATCATCATTCACCAGCAACCTATTAATGTTCCCACTGCTATAATATTTTTTTTATAACCCATCTTATGATCGGCTTTTGCGAAAGTTACTTCAACCCTATCACAGACCAATCGCGCTAATCTTCGTTACTCGGTTCAAAATATTGGCCGCTTAAAAATGTTAAATCCTTTACGTTTTTGTTTCCAACCAAGAAATAACTTCGTTTTTTTAAACTAACATTTTTTTCTTGTTAAGGTGGTGAACGATTTCTTTGATATGCCGATATATGCTTATTGCACGTTTCAAGAATATAAATGACACTATTATAAATGGAAAAGTCTTTAATAATTTTTAATATTACAAAGTTCTATTTCAATTAAGAAAACCTACAAATTTCTGCCCGATGCTAATTAATTCCCGTTTCAATTGCGCATGCAAATTAGCATATTTTCTGTAGAGGGTTTTCTTCATAAAAGATTTAGAGCATGATGTTATTCATTGAAAGTTATCTTTGTAATTCTTTGTTATTTTTTTTTTCTTAAATATTTGATATTTTAATAGAATTTAACTAAATAAATGTCAAGCTTTAGCCTTAGCTTTATTAATTCAGAAATTTATGAAAACTTTTCAGTTGTGAAATCTACATTCTACTGACTTTGTATTCTATTCAACTGGAGAAAAAGTTGTATATCTCATTGGATATCATGGTGATGTCCCTAGCTGCACTTATATGTGTTCGTATGTGTGTATGTGTACGTGAGATGCTTAAACGAATGATTCTATTTCTTCTTGATTCTCACTTTATTTAATAAAATCTGTTTTATTCATACTACTTTTGGAGCAATTTAAAAAGTATTTCCATTTTAGCTAACGAAATAAAAGTATGATATGTTAATAAAATTGAAAGATAGATTCAAAATATATGAGCCAAAATGTTTCCTATTAAATACTTAGGTAATACCGGGTATTAGACTCGATTTTGTTGTTGCATCGGCCGTGGTCACGACGAGACTGGAGCAGCAACTCTACGCCTATGAATCTTCTTCCACACTCAGATTTTTCATCCAACTACCGCCAAAAGCAACACTTACGGTGTTCCTATTCCACACATGAGCCGTATTCCACGCTTGTGACGATTTATATCCGTCTTCCCGATTGAAGTTTTAAGGGTATTTCTTAATTTCATTTGCTTCACGCATTACTCTTGAATAAAAGTGGCGATCCGTTGAAAGGACTTGCCTTACGGTAAAACTCAATCCAGTGATTTGTGCCCCTTTTCAGTAGGTGTTCCGCAATGGTAGACTTACTCGACTGACGGTTTTTACGGCTGCTATGTGTTCTTTACCCCTTTCCTCGATAGATCTCTTGTTTGACCGGAACCAAACCACAGCTGCAGTAGATTTTGTAAACCCCCAGTTGACAAAGGCAGAACATCTTTTGGAGTGCCTACGATATCACTCACTCTTATACCTGGAGTATAAAGTGTCGGAATGGAATACGTGGTGGATCTTGCCCGTCATTCCTTTGACATAAGGCATTTAAGGCTGGCTGTCTACTCACCATAGGATGCCTGTACCTTTTCACTGGCTGTTTTTGTCGTCCCATCACTTGGAGGATGATGAGATTTTGCGTTTAGGTATCTATCTGTGTGCGTTTATTTTCGGTATACACAGTGTGTTAGTTACCCATCAGATCTCGCGGTTAATCGAACATCTAAAAAAGGCAACGATCTTTCCGCTTCTATTTCGTATGTAAACCGAATATTTGGGTGAATGGAGTGAAGATGGTTAAGGAGTTGATCTATTTCCTGTTCGCCACCCCTGACTACGCTAAATACGTACATACCTCCTCCAAAGGAAAAAGGCAAAATAATACATATAATAAATTGTCACAAGCGTGGAATTCAGTAGTTGCTGAAATGTACTCTACCTCTTTTTCGCAATCAGTAAATCTCCAGAATACGGCTAATGTGCGAAATACGGACACCGTTAGTGTTGTTTGTGACGGTAGATAGATGAAAAATCTGAGGATGGAAGAAGATTCATCCTCGAATGCAGAGGCGTAGACTTGCTGCTTCAGTATTGTCGTGACCACGGCCTGTGCTACCCGGCCGAAACGCTGACATTTAGGTCAATGTAAAATTGCATCTAATACACGGTATTATAAGTATTTAATAATGCAGCGCGATAGTTTAAAAGTGAATGTTTTCCATGTTGGTTAATGCTAACGCTATTATGTGAATGAAGTAACTCTTCTTTTCCTTTTTTTTTTAAATCATGGCCTATTTGAGTTTACACGATTTTATTAATATCAGATTTGTTATCGGTAGCTCGGTCATACTCAAGAATAAAGAATATCTATGTAAACTCTAGGTCGTGTCTTTACGAGATTATGTGTTAGTATTCTAGTGAACTGTCACTGTCACGAGGTTACAATGACGAATGTTTGTAGTTGGATGCTTGTTTTCACTTCGTTTGACGTCAGAGCATTTTGTGATTTCTAGGTGAAAATACGATTTTATTTAGACATATAATAAATCAACAATCATTTAAGAGTTAATCATTCACGTTTAAATATAAACTTTGATACGATTTTTAATATCATAGTTGAAAAATAAATCAGTCGAAGTATAATAATACTCATATTCAGATACTTAACATACGTAACCACGTGAACAATTTTAAGTATAATTTCTAATACGTTATTACAATTTTATCATACAGATAACGTAATACCTAAAAAATTACTTGATGTATGTTATTCGAATATTATACGTTAATACGCAACTGTTTTTTTGTAAATCACAATCTTCTTGACAAACATAAGATATTAAACTTAATCATGTCATGATATAGAGAATTTTGTGGAATTATGACAAGTTTTCCATTTCATATATCTTATTGCAGTAATAAGCCCAAAGTAAAATTTTATATAATTGTGAAATATTTTCTTTAATTCTTAATGAGTTTAAGTCTCTCTTATGATTTCACAGTCTGTTGGAACACTCTTTTTCGATATATTTTGAAATGAGAGCAGCACAATTTAAAATTCTTTAATACTAGCATTTGCCCGCAACTCCTTTTGCGTGGTTTTAGTATTTAAAGTTGTGTATTGTTAACAATAGCTCGGTGGCGTAGTGGATAAGCGCTGCGGTCCGCGATCGTTGTCGTTAAGCAACTTTCGCAAGGGTCGGTCACGGGATGGGTGACCAAAAAATTATTATCTCGAGATACTTCGTGCTTCGGAAGGCACGTTAAGCCGTTGGTCCCGGCAGTCGTTAATACCCTCCAATCCGCATTGGGCCAGCGTGGAGGGTCATGGCCCATCCTCCTTAACCATCCATTAGGAAGGCCTGAGCCCCTGCAGTGGGGACGTAAAAAGGGCTGGTGATGAATTTTTAACAATAGGATAATATAATAAAAATAAGAAATTGTAGTAAAAGATCCATTAGTTATACATAGTAAAACTAGTTTTCTGACATTGACTTCGCCTACCTGGTCGTGTATATTATTCATATAAACCTTCTTCTTGAATTATTCTATCTGTTGTTGAAAACAGTATTAAAATCCTCTGTGTAGTTTTAAAGATCTCAGCGGACAGACAGCGGGAAGCACCTTTGTTTTATACCATGTATAGATATGCATATTACTTGAATATTCTGAGCTGTAAATTGAATTCAAAATAATATATGAAATTGCTTGAGACGCTTGTTGCTGAAAGAGATATTTTTAAAGTTCAAATAAGCATTAACTTTATAAAGGAACGAACTGCCCACATTTGAATTTAAAGGTATGGATGCGAGAAACTTGTGCTAATACTTGTTTACCTTAAAATACAACACTAACTACACATTCTTACATGATAGGTAGTTTAAATAAGTAGTTCCAAAACTTTAAATATTTTACTGGTTCCATAAAATTTTCACTATATTCCCAAAATGTTGAGATTTGATCGGCATTAGGTCCTTATAGCCTTTGGATTAACTTGGACTAGATTGGGAATAACAGGATCAACGTACAATTGCCAGGCAGGCTAGTTTTTCGCACCAAAATTTTGTATAAGTAGCTTCCGGTGTGAAAAAATATATAAACCAAAATTTATATTTGTCCTTAATAGTAATTCGGCTTGGCCTCTTCATTTTTAAATACAATATAATAAATCGAATAGTTAACAACGTGTATGAAAGGTGACTGAATTGAAAGACGGTATTTTAAAAATTGTCAGTAGCATGAAAGAGGATTCGGTATTACCTCGTTTGGTTTCAATTTATAACAGGTGTGATTACGATCGGTATTATTGAATCGACATCTGTCAATTCACAAGGTAAATTGGTCGCGTTTTATTTTTGATTTATTTTACAAGATCCGGGATTTGAGCTCAACGACCTCTGTATTCAAGCGTTAGAATGGCGGCTGTAGCGTTATGAATAGGGTTGCCAGTTGCAAAAATATCGAGTTTGGTGTGTGAAATGTTTAAGATTATACCTATACACTATATTTATATTTTGCCATAAATATTAGAGAATATATATTTTAAAATCTGAATATATATATATATATATATATATATATATATATATATATATATATATATATATATATATATATTATATATACAATATTTATAGTACTTTACGAAACAGCACTAACGGGATACAGCATGCATAATATGACAAAACCGAGAACGTCAGATAGAACGGACAAATATGACAATTCGCACAGTCTTTTGGTAGCTTGGTGTATTAACGCATAGTTCTGTGAGATGCTTGCTTATACTGACTTTTAAAGTCAATGCCGTATTACACATAACAGTACATAAAATCGCGATCTATGTATAAAAGCTTTAACTATGTATAAAAGTTCAGAATGAACTGAAGAAAATTGACACTTTTGAACCGATTCTATTTATAACATTCAGAGTGAAATTCTTGTCAGTGGAATTATTTCCATTGTTCCCTATCCTCAGCAATCAACTTGACTTCTCGGTACGACAAGCTTACTTTTTCTTTTACTTGTTCAAAGTAATAGCCTAGGATGTTTAATTACTATTAACTATCTGTTTTCTTATGATTTCGCCCCTCAGTACCATTTTTAATTATTTTAATGACACATAGTTCTGTTTAAGTTATTCCAATGCGACTTTCAATTCAATGAAAAACAATGCTTATACATTGGTTATTGGTAAGGCCTTTAATATACATACGATCTTTTGTAATTATTTATGTCGCTTCTCGCTGTCAGTGGGCTGAAATATTTAAATTACACAACGGATATTAAAATCGGTTTTCATCTATGTACATATTGATTTAAGACAAAGGTTTATGTATAAAACAAGACCGTTGGTAAAAAACTAATAAGTTAAAATATATATTTAATTTGAAGCCTTATTTACAAACCCTAGCCGAGTCGGCATTTTCGAGATCCCGTCCATTTTCGTCCCAATTGTTTCCTTTCGGTTGAACAAATGTAAAATCAAAATGTTTTGTTGTTACAACCGTACTAATGTTTTAATTATACCACTGAAGCTTTTTAAATAATAGGAATGATGCCAGGGTAAAAAAGATCTCTATTTAGATCCTCATTTAGATAATAAAAAAAGTATTAGATACGTATTTTTTGGTCCAATTTACCAAGAAATAGCTAAGATAATCGGCATTAAAGTTGAGGAGTTGGGGTTCGTTACGTCACAATTATCTAGAAAATGTACAAAGGTGTGACATCGAGCCACATTTCGACTCTGTGTCGCTGTAATTTAATGATTAAACAAAATATCAAATATAATTGTTTAATTTTTCTCAATAAACAAAAAATAAATAAATAATAAAATGACTACCAAAATCGAACTAAAGATAAAAGACATAAGTTGTATTATATTATGGCTTGGCTAAACAAAGTTCTCATTGCAGTCGGGGGCAGTTCTGTGGCAAATGTGACAAAGTTAAACAGCTTTTAATTTGAAGAAATTCAAGGAAATATATCATTGTATTTGCTTGGTGTGTGAGTAAAAATAAATTTTTAATACGTAGTTAAAATATAAAAGTATCTGCCTAGCGAATAATTTATTTTAGCGCTCGCTTCAGTTTACTATTTTGAAAAGTATTAACGTCAGCTTACATTTTCTTTTATTGCGTTTCACATCCAATGAAAAGCTTTCAGTTTTCTCCGTCCCATCCAATTACTTGCTCACCTATTCTAACTTTTTTTTTTTCAATAGGAACACTATATATAAAATTATTACCATGATTTTAATATTTTTCATATAAATAAAATATACTTCCGCTCTGTCGGTAGTGTAATTTGAACGTGATAAATTCATAGCATTGATAGAATTTTCAATTAATTTTCACACGGTTTTCACTATCATCAACCCTTTTACGTCTCCACTGCAGCGGCTCAGACCTTCCTTATGGACCACCACGCTAGCCTAAAACGGATTGAAGGGTATTAACAACTGCAAATGCAGCCTGGTCATTTACATAAGCACGGAGTAGCTCGGGTTATTAATTTTTTGGTCACCTATCCTGTGATAGACCCTTGAGAAAGTTGCTTAACAACAACGATCCCAGGCCGCGGTGCTTATCCACTACGCTACCGAGCTCGTAAAATCTTAGTGTTGAATAAATTTACAATTTAAATTCACATGGTTTTCACTAAAGGTCATTTTCGTTAAGGCTGTATATGCCCACTAAAATATAATAGCAATTTGTAGAATATGTCAGAAAAATGATACGGACTAGGAGCCATAGATGTAAATAGCACCCATACGGAGCTAGCTTATCGTCAGTAGATGTTACATTACGACTGAAACGTGACGGAGCCGATTGGTAACACTTAAGTAAGTGTATACTAACATAGTCTTTATGCCGTATGTCCTAAAAGCTCTATTTCAAAATGCGTTCCAAAAGATTAGGCATATTGTGAGATCGTGAGACGATTCAAGCTTTTATTATAAACGATTGTGATCGTATTCATTCATAATAAATGGCTACTTTTAAAGGATAATATTATTATACGAAACTTGTTCCAAGAGGTACACCTTTATATGATGTTAACTTAGAATGTTTTGATTTTTTCCTATTCAAAAACTGAATTAGTAAATAATTAATAATATGGGGTTTCAAAATGTTACCATAGCAACCATTGTTTATTATTTGATTTGTTAGTAGTCATTGTAATAAATAATTCTAATATTTATAAAGACTTCCTTATATAGTGATGAAAATTGGTATTTAAGTGCATAATTTACTTATATCGAATATATAACATTTTAAATTAAAATTTTTGATAATGTATCTACAAGTACACATAATTTTATATGCGAAATTTTACATATTTTGAGCTATCTCGATGGCGTTAAGTATATTTTTACATCGTACTGTTTTAGTTAAGGTTGAGTTTAAGATAAAATGTCGTAAGATCTAACTAAACTTCGTTGCCGTTTTATTCAAAGATTTTTTTAAAACAAAACTGATGTTTTTTCCTGTGCCTGTTTTTACTAAGATTAGGAGATGCCCAAATCTGACACCTAAATATTTAGGCATTGTCAAAGCTGAAAATGCTTTTCACCAATGACAAGGAGTCACCTAACGACTTTAAGCAGCGCTCAAAATTAGGGTATGCATTGTGCGGCGCCTACCGCTGGTCATTTGCGTAATTTGACATTATAAATTTACTGTTTCGCCACAATGGATGTGTCAAGGGATAAAATTTAGTATTAGTTATAATACTAAATTTTATCCCTTGTATATTAGTATATAAAATTCAGTTTAGTAAGTTGGCATCAGGGAATTTATATAATAGAATTAAGATATACACAATGAGATTTTTTTGAATTATCGGACTTTTTATAAATGTACAATGACGACTCCGTTCTCGTGTAAAAACAAGATCACGTTTATTTTTTCGTGTTTTATTACCTCAAAATATAAATTTCTTATCTTATCTCTTTACGTATAAAGATGACTAACGTGACATTGAAATTGTGTAAACGCAAATATGCTATACATTAAAAAAAGAAAAGGAACTGTAGCATGCAAAACCACAGACAAACGTTGCCTATCTTAGCAAGTACTTACTAAGGTAATACCTAACTTTACAGGTTTGGTGAAACGACAGTTCTGCTTATGCTATTCTTTATATTAAGTTATTTCTAGTTAAGCTATGCCTTGTTCTAGGTTAATTAAAACGGGCATCAAATATACGCATTTCAGTTTTCCATTATGTTTTGTATAAACTTTAGATTTGTAATAGTAATAGTTCTTTCCATATGTGTTTTAAATTGGATAAATATATTTAGAGTATAGCTGTTGCTGTACCTTAAATAAATAAATATAGATTTTTGTTGTAGCGTGTACGAAGTTGAAGATCAAAGTAATTTTAATCTAATATCGCAAATATTTGGCTATTAATAAAATTATATAAATAGTGTTTTGTATTGTGATCCTTGACAGTTAACCAGTTGCCTGGGCTTTGTACAGCCGTACTGTAGAAGGATGTTGTGATGGATGGCTGACTGATCTGATTAATGTTTAGCCATGCAAATGAATGGTGCTATATTATTTGGATAGATCTTTTACCCAATTGGCTACGACATATTTATTATATACTAACCATAAATTTGTTTTCATTCATTCACACTTAAACTTGAAAATAAAAAAAACGGCTGTTTAAAAGTCGTATAAGCAATTGGGTTTTGTATTGTTCTTAGTATATTTATTTCGATAACTCTCTGGTAATCTCTTATTATATTATGTAATGAGTGACTAGGAGAATCTTTTAATTATTCTTGACTAATATTAAACATACGCAGATTGGTCAGTGTATATGTTTGTTACGCTCTCATACCCAACTCATTAAACAAAGTTGACTTGAGATAGGACATAATGGATAAAAGGGTTGAAATAGGGAATAAAAGTTTGTAAGGACGTTCAACATTGCCAAAGATCACGAAACTTTATATAGAGGTATTTACACGATGTGATGCCAGCGTGGAGGGTCATAGCCCATCCTCCTTAATCATCTATAAGAAAGGCCCAAGCTTCTGCAGTGGGCTGATGACGTCACGATATGATGAATAAATATTTGTTTTAGCGTTTTTTGAAAAGTTGCCCAAAGTAACTATACCACACGGCAGTTACGGAAAAAGCTAGTGTTATAGTAAAATAAGAAGGATATTGTTATTATTAATAAAATATTCGATCAAATTGGAACACTAATCGTTAGCTATTTATACCAAAACGAATTTAAACCATTTGAATTACCATGCACTGCAAATTCACTGGTTTATCGGCGACCTCGCTACTAGCATATTCACTTAGTAGTTCATTTTAAATGCAAGTCACTAATCTAAGGTTAAAATAGAAAAGACGCGTATTTCTATTTAAAGTTCCTTTTTCACTACATAGTATAAAACAAAGTCGCTTTCTCTGTTCCTATGAATGCTTATATCTTTAATACTAAGCAACGATTTTGATGCGGTTTTTTTAGTATAATGCAAAACTACGCGGGCGAAGCCGCTGGCGGAAAGCTTGTATAGGTATAAAATGATTACCTAATGGTGAACCAAAATGTGACAGCACAAAGTAAAAAAAAAACAATAAGGATTTTTATATGGCAAAATAAATTGTTAACTGTTTTATTAGTTTATTTTGTAAAATTCCGCAAAAGCTATTGATAACTCAAGCGCTAAAATTAAATGAAACTAGTCTTGAAACTTATTTTTTCGAAATATATATATACGTATATAACTCAAAGGTGACTGACTGACAGTGATCTATAAACGCACAGCCCAAACCACTGGACGGATCGGCTGAAATTTGGCATGTAGGTAGATGTTATGACGTAGGCATTCGCTAAGAAGGGATTTTGATCAAGTCTACCCCCAAGGGGATAAAATAGGGGATGAAACTTTGTCAATTTTAAACCGATCGGGCTAAGAATTTGCATGCATAAAGCTACTATGATGTAGGCACCCCCCAAGAAAGGATTTTGATAAATTCCACCCCTTAGGGGATAAAATAGGGTATTAAACTTTATTTCAGGTATTTTACACGATATAATGAATAAATATTTGTAAGAAATGCTGCTCAAAGTAAATTTACCACGCGGACGAAGTCGCGGGCAAAAGCTAGTTATATATAAAAATAAAACGAATTATAAGTGGAGGAAAAGAAATATTAAAAGGAGAATGGGCAATTTACTATGAGAGTTCGGCTATTTTTGCGTAACTGTGCACCTTGTTGAAACTAACGGTAAGCGACAGAGAATTATTTCTAGAATGAGTAGGAAAAAATAATTTTAAATTTATGCCGGAGTTGGAGAATATCTGAATATTTAACAGGAATTTTGAGGTTATGTCGTTATAATATCTACATATATAAGAGCAATAAAATGAATTATGCATTTCAAATAATTGATGACTCACAGATAGACATATTTAACTGCGAAAAAATATATTCTCGTATTATAAAAAGGAAAGCTTTGATTTTTTATTGTAAAGGATAAACTAAAAAACTACTGGACCGATTTAAAAAAAATCTTTACCAATATAATTCCTGACCTACATTATCAGAGTTAAAATATTTCATTTTGTAAAACGAGCAGTAGGAAGTTCGCACGTCAAGTCGATTAATAACTTGAAACTTAATAGGTAGGTAGTCGTAATTATATGTAGTAGATTTTTAGCAATTGTTTTAATAAAGTTAATTTTAAAATAACATTGCTATAGAATAAATTATAATTAAAGACAAGATATTTGATAATGAAATACGTAGTGCGCAATTTTGCGTAATTTTAGCCGATTTCTGCCCATTCTCCTTTTTCTTCTACGTTGGTGAAAAATAGCAACGGTAAAAGGAAGAAAATAAATTTAAGCGGATTCGATTTATATCCATTTGCAATATTTGTAGAGATAAGAAATAGACATATACATAAAGTAAAGCTTCTTTTTTTTATTCTTAATTCATTAATATTTCCAGTATAGTATTGTGAATGCTATACTGTGTGTGGTGTGTAATTAATTAAAAGTTGCTTATAGCGAGGAGCTCGATAGCGCAGTGGTTATCGTGTTCGATCTGTGATGCAAAAGTTAAGCAACTTCGTAAGGGCAGGTCTTAAGACGTGTAATCAAAGAAAAATTATCTGGAGCTCTTTCATACTTCGGAAAGCAGGTTAAAGCCACGTTAACACGCACCAATCCACACTGGTTCATGGCTTATCCTTCACATTCGATTTAATTACATCTGTAGGGAAGACTTGTGCTCCAGCAGTATTGATATTAATAGGTTGATGATAGTGAGTCTCTGACGCTCTATTTCGTAAATAAGTCATCATCTATACTTATCCGATTGACAAGACTGAACCAAACCAATTGGTCTTGTGTCACATACTCTTTAGGAACAGCCTACAGTATATTGCTACTAGTTTAATTTTTATATCATACATCAAAGGATGGTATTACGCTAACGCAAACTAGGTAAACAAGCACTTACCCATTACCATTATTTAACACTATATTTTGCCTGAAATGCAATTTCTATAAATCCAATGGGCAACATGAACGCTTGAGTTGTGATCTCGTCACGATGCATCTTCCGTATCGACCTTAGAGTCAAAAGGTACATACACCTTTTTTATTATATATTTATAAATATTTCTACGTTTATTGTATACCAGCTTTCCGCTAGCGGCTCTGCCCGCGTGATCCCCAGGGAACTATTTATTTGAACATCGCTTTATACCATGACATATCATAATAACAATGACAAATTGAATAGTGAACAATGGTTATGGCAACGTTTTAATTCTTCATACAAACTTCAACTCCCATTGTCATCTCTTTATTTGCTATTTTTCGGGATAAAATATATAGCCTATATTCAACGCAAATTATGTAGCTTCCCGCTAGTGAAAGATTTTTTAAAATCGGCCCAGTAGTTTTGGAGCCTTTTCGTTGCAAACAAACAATCAAATTATCCTCTTTTTAATATTAGTATAGACTTGTCATTTCTCCGCGATTTCACAAAAATTATAGCTAATATCACCTGTGTGTGTATGATGTAGTTTCTCGTAGATGAAAGAATTTTCATGATCGGATCAGTATACAAACAAACAAAGTTAGAAACTTTGCCTCTTTATAATATAAGTAAAGGTCTACAATCTGAAGTCCAAACTACGATTATCATGTCCTTGTATATAAATAATGAAATTGATTACTATCGTAAGTCTTTGATTAAATTAATTAGTTTCTCTTTGTTTACAGGTCGAGAGATACCCTCAAAACTGCGTGTCTATTATCCTGGCCTGACGGTCTGCCAGATGTTTCATATATGGATTATGTGTAAGTATATTTTACCTTTGATTAATTTTCTACACGATTCCTTGTTTAATATAGAGCGAAAAATATTGAAAAACACATCAATAATAAAATTAAAAACAAAAATTTGTTTAATAAGCGAAAATACTAAATTTCTTGTTTTCTAAATTCCTAAATTTTGTAATCGGAATCTCGACGTTTTAAATCTATCGTATAATTTAACTTGATTATTTATTTATACACTGTAATGGAGGTACAAATGTCTAAAGTATGAGAAAAACGAACGAGCTATTATTAATTTATGAAAAGAATATACAAAAGATAATTTAAAATGTCTGTGGCGGAAGCTTTGCAGTCAGTCACTAATATATACATATAGGTATTATACAAACTCAAGAGCGGACGAGTAGTGCAACCGGATCGCAACGTCTCAAGTGGCGGCTGCACTCTTACTAAAATTCCTTGAGATGAGAATAATTTAATTATAATTTCACAGAAGGGAGACCTCAACTTGTTTCTCATTTGTTACTTATATTCGTTTGTTCCAAACAAACAAAAAATCAAATCTTTGCTCTTCATAATATTAGTATATACTCGTATATTTACGTCAATCGGATCACATATCTACTCAAACAAGCTCACCGATAAATAATTTAATATACATAAAAATAAGCCATATTTAACACCAAGCAGTTTTGTCGTTTTAATATTCATTTACAGTATAATAGGGATGATGACTAATTTTTGTTTGTTTGTCCGTCATGTAGAGTGTTAAAAAATATTTAATACCTATTTTTTTATTTTTTTCGTAATCATAAAATTTCGGCGTTACATGGAGTTGAAATTTCGCATGACGTCATGTTAGAGTACGTTTTCTACTCAACTGTGACGTAGCGAGCCCCCACTCCTCAACTTTAATGCCTGTTATCTAAGCTATTTCTTGTTAAATTGAAGTAAAAAATAAAAATACGTATCTAATATTTTTCTATTATCTGACTGACGGACTAAATAGAATTGCATTTTTTTTACCCAGTCATCATCCCTATTTAGGCAAGGATAAGTTTAAAATTTCCATAGGAATTTTGTTGTAGTAGTGTATACCTTGACCCATAAATGTTGATAGAACCTTCGTTTACCTGCATGAAAACAAGTTTATCTTTACATTAAACATAGTCATGTACACAATTTTAATACCAGAAAAAAAGATCTTTTGCTTTTAATTGAGATATTAATCATCTAAATATTAAGATGTTATATTGTGAAAAGCTTATTTTGTTTTGTTGTGAAAAAAAAAACAATCGATTCGACTCGATTAAGCTATAAAATTTTGAAAATCTGTCAATAATTGGCAGAAAATTCGGTGAACATTCATAAAAAAAACATACATCGCCGTCGAACATATAACCTCCTCCTTTTGGATTTGGTCGATCGGTTAGTAATATTAGAAACGTTTTTAATTGTAATAATTATATTTGATCAATTTTGCATGAACAATGCTATACAGGAAAATATTCTTAATTAAAAATTGATTTATTAAGAGTATGTTTTGTTTCAATTCAATGAGAAATGGCTTAGATAATAGGCATTAAAGTTGAGAAGTGGGGTTGCATGACGTCACAACTTAGTATGTTTTTTACAAATGTGTAGAAAATGTGCAGAAGTGTAACGTCATGCGATATTTCAATTCAATGTTTCACCGTAATATATTAATTAAAATATAATATATAATAAATAATATTCCTCAATAATCTACCTGATAGAGACAAAAAATATATATATAGATATCAAATACACCTCGAAAGAGATATTTTTATTGTTATAGAATGGTACGGTAAGATGTTTTGAGATGTTGTTGTTGTATTTTTACTTACCAAATTATTCAGCCCCACAACTTTTATCACAGAGCTCAACTTCGAAATAAAGAATAAGAGTTTCCTTATAAATTTTGCTAATGTAAATAAACTATATTTCTTGCCAGGTTCTTCGCAGAAAACAAATGAACTGGCACTCTAGTTCCGACAATGCGGCTTCCCGTTTTTGCGGAAGCTTTTATCTGTCATGATAAATCTAGTAAAATACGAGAACGAATAGGTGATTAGATGATTTCGTATCTACAAAATAACTACAAATTATGAAACATGGAATGCGTCAGTTGCTTTTAGAAATGTATTTTTAGGGAATGGGTTTGATGGTAGATTTACTCTTGATATTGTTTGAGAGTATGAAACCAAGAGAGTCAGCCATTAGACTCTTGAAATTACCAGTATTTCGAAAGTCTTGAAAATTTATAAGTACCTAGGGCTTACTATACTTCGATGTCATTCATACTTATATTCTAAATTGATATATAATATTACAGATTATTGCGATGATATGATAATTGGTAGACTAATGGTGTAAATAAGAACAACCGATTAAGGCGAATGCGTAATGAGTGATAATTTATTGTAAAAATGTTAAGTAATACGTGACGCGTTTAAATTGCTCATCAGATTGATCTTGTATGATTACTCGTATAAAGTGTTAAAACCAAGTGTTATTATTATATTTGATCATTATTTGATCAAAAAATAGTCTTAATGAAAAATGCTTAACAACCCACTTTGTCTGAGTATAAATATATAAATGTATATCGTAAATAAATTATCGGTTCTTATTGTCAAAGGAGATTTTATTTAAAATAAAATTATACGATGAAAACTCCTGCAGCAGTTTTCAATCAATCATCTGATCTATAGTCAGCCATTAATATTTTAGGACACAAAATAACGTCTAATTTATCAGTCAAGTAAAGGAGATAGAAAGAAAGAAAAGACTCGATTAATTGTTGTTATCAGCCAGATCTTATCTAGAAACTAATATCCTTACGAAATATCCTTGGACGATAGAGGGTGCAATGGCGAGAGCAATCTTAGGAATAATTGCTCGAGCGGATTTGCTAACACACAGCGAATAATCAATGTCTGTTAGACACTATAAGCTACAAGTAATGAGTTCCGCAAGGCATATAGCCACTTCAGTATAGCTATTATGTATAGTAAAACATAATTAAATTTACGTGGTGGTCCTTTGAGATTCCACACTGATTTTAAATGGATATTGAATAATGTGTGAAGATAGAGATACGTAATCAACCGGTTTGAGTATGCATTTTTTCAGATTTCAAATACAACTTGATAAGTGTAATAAATTACCAACGACGAATTTTATTTTTCTATATGAAAACCATTACAAATTATTATTTTTAATAAAGATGTGAAGCGTCTTATAACTGGGTTTGATAGTGAAAACTTTTAAACTAATCATAAATAGTTTGAGTAATTAAATAAAAATGTATTTTTTAATTTTATTCTCTACCTATACATTAGTTTAAGTCTTATATATTGGTTTCGCGATTCTTTTTTGTTTTCATTTCATTATTACGCATTCGAAACGCTGCATGAACATACCTTTCTTATTCAGTTACACGTATGCAAATCCGGTTCGCTGCACTGAAATGGTAGTGGTGTTTATCAAAACTTGTGGTGACGACTGACGAGAAAAGATAACAATTATGTTAGGACTTTGACCCAAGAGATTTATCTATGGTCGGATGACGCATTTTGAAGCTGGCTAAAACAAGGTTTTATTAAAATTCAAAATTAATTAAAAAGTTTGTTCGTCACCAGAGATAGGCAAAACGTAATTCAAACTAACGCTTACATTTAGGTGTTTAATTTTTATTCTGAACTGAAGATTACTACTGCGTAATAGAATTTTTTGATAATTCATAATAGAGCGATGAACGTTGAATTCAAATGGGTTACTAAAGTTTGCAATTATCTGGATTGTATTTTGCTCATCTCTTGTTTTTATAATTAATGGCAGAAAATACATGGCGAACCGATATAAATTCTGTTTCGCGCTAAAATATTTTAGACCGTTTAATAGCTGACGTTCGACCAGTCTTGTTATGCCGAGAATTTTACCTTTGTTTCCCATTTTTCGTCTGGCGGAGCGTTGCGTGATTTGAAATCACAAACTAAGTTAATATATCGAGGAGGGTGTTGGGTAGCTTTATTGTTTGAAAGATTCGACGCAGAAAGTATTTTTAATAAATGATAGGACATGGAATAAATAAAACCGAATTTTTATTTAAGTATAAAAAATAAGAATTAAGCGACATTCGTTTCATTATTTATTAATATTAAAAACCTTATATTAATTCAAGTTAAAGAAAAATCGGATAAACCAAACCTAATACAAAAATCAACACAGTCCAATATAGATTATCGTCCTACAAACAATCAATTTCATAACAATTGTTTAATGGATAAAAACTTTTTATTATTTAACTTATTTTGTAAATATTTGTTTGGCGGTGGGTACCCTACATCTACATATATGCTATCCGATGGCGTAATACAATTTAGTAATTTATAAAAAACTGTTTATTTTTAATAATATCCGCCAGGAAAAACAAGAATAATATGGGTTGTTTTCTTAATAAGAATATCGAAGGAAAAAGAAAAAGTTTCCTTTATAAAAGGCAATGATCTTCGTTTGCTCAAATATCTATGAAGAAAAAGAGCTTATGTCTTTGGCAACTGGTTTTAATAGCGGTCTAATTGTACAGCTAGCCTTGTCATTGAACAATGACATTTAACTACGCCATTAAACTTGATTATCCGAATGGATGAACACTATAGGTACTTAATAATTGAGATAGTCGACGGCAATAATGTTAATTACTAAAATAAATCCAAATTGAAATTTAATAATATATGTTTCGTCAAGGCTGATAGAAGTATTCGTGAAAGTCAAAAGTTATACATCGGGAAAACTTGAGCTGCGAAGAACCGGCAAGAAACTCAGCAAGCTTCTCCATTTTTCTCTATTTTATTTCATATAGATAAGTCAAATTGTAAAGTAACTTCATTAGACTATGAAGTCACATTCCATTACAATTATTCACCATATAGTCACCCACCATTGGGCATGCGCCTCTCCAATCTCTCTCCATACTATTTGCTGCTTCCTCTTTCCAAAATTTTCCCGTAGCCAGTTTTAAAGCCTTTTCTGAAACCAGCCTATTCTCTGGGTTAATGTTCATCCAGCTTTGTGTCAAATGTGTAGTTAGGACTTTGGAAAATTATTTGTACACTTGGCTCAAAGTTTTTTATGAAAAAGCACAATCATGCTGTTAATCCAATTCTTGGGCACTTCGCCCGTGAACAGCAGACTTAATTATTTTAGAACAGCTCAATTTCCGGCTTTTAATAATTCCACAGTAATACTATCCTCTCCCAGAGCCCTAAACTTCTTGATTCACTTCAATTCTTGCTTCACTTCATACGTACTAATTTCAGGGAAGTCTTCCGTATAGTGTCGCTTAATAGGAGCACGCTCATCATTTGAATCTGTTAGGGTTAGCTGTTGTATAGTGGTAGAGTATAGATCACCTAGTATTCCTCTGTGATTTTCTTGAAGTACCAACCGGGACAGGTTGTTTCGTTACGGTGTTTTAGTGTGTTTAAATAGTTTCTTCCAATATTTTGCTGGAACAATTTTAAAAATTCGATTTTTCTGTATGAAGTCTTGAATTTTTAAAATGTTCTTTTTATGGATTTCACGTTTAAGAGTTTTGTCAATTTACCTATTCAGCTTACGGTGTGCAACGCTGTTGAAGTTATCAGCCACTATTTCAAAACGTTCTTTGATCACATTAGTCACATTTTCGGGAAGCTAGGATGTGGGATTTGTAATTCTCATGAATTGTTCTTTTGCTGTATCCGTCAAGGTATTTATAAAGTGGTTGTAAAATACATCATGAAGGTGATCTTCGAAATATTCCTTCGCTGTTCTTTTCAAAGTAACTGCTAGAGATTTCTCAAACTTTTCATTAACATTTGAAACATAGTTTGTGAATTATTAATCTTTAAAGAGCTAATTTTCATAAGTCAAGTGTCACCCTCTATCAACTAAAAGGAAGTTGGTAAAAATTCAAACGGTACCGCAGTAGTATTTATATATAACGAATATAAATGAAAACTATCATACTTAAGTTGGCTTTACAAGTTTACGAGTACAAGTCGACCAATTGTGCTTAACTCTAAAATTTTGATCAACTCCACAGTAAACAACAAACGATTTTTTGTTTTACCCTTTTAATGGATAATGGTTCTTAGTGTGCAAGTCCAATTCACACTTGCCCGGTTTTTCATATCATAATTAACCAAACAAAAAACTTTTTTATATTGTCGAAGATGAAAATTTGTTATAATGCTCTCTTTGTAAGATGGGATTAAAAATCTTTTTTAAACTTATCAGGACCATTACGGAAGGTGACAGTTTGGTTTAATGCTCTTAAGGATAGGGTTAAAATCATGCCCACTCAGTTGGCTACATTCACTCAGTGTTGATACATGCAAATTATATTATTCAATGTAACCACAGTTTTTAAAGGTTTTTCTGTGATATAAAATGAAAATCTGTTTTTTTTTTTTATATATTTAGGCTAAATAGTTTCAAAGATCGTGGGAATCATGAGATCGTGAGGAGAATATTTTCTTGCACAACTTCAAAATTATGATCGAGTATTTTATAATTTAAAAAATATATAATTGAGAAAGACTTACGGATTCACAGACAGATGGTTACACCAGTGATTCTATGAGATTGTTATTTTCATTTTTTGAGCTACAAAACCCCAAATCAGTCTAACCAGGAAATTCAAGTGAATACTTGTTTTAATATATAAGTATCAATACCAATACTATAAAGAGGAAATATTTGATTATTTGTTTGTAATAGGCTCAGAAACTACTAGATGAATGTTTAAAAGTCTTTCACCTAAGGGAAGTTTCATCATACGTGGGTGACAAAGGTTATAATTTATCCAGGCGAAGTTACTGGCAAACAGTTAATCTATACTAATATTATAAAGTTGAAGAGTTTGTTTTTTTGAACGCGCTAATCTCAGGAACTACAGGTTCGAACTGAAAAATTCTTTTTGTGTTGAAAAGACCATTTATCGAGGAAGGCTTTAGGCTATTAAACATCAAGCTGCAACTATTAGAAGCGAAGAAATAATGGAAAACGCGAACGAAGTTGCTGGCGGCCACTAGTCATCCTAGAAAAAGACCCCGGACTAGTATTTAATAAGGATATTATCTTCTAAAGTTTGAATGAGGAGTTCATCAACTATAAAGTATTCTCGTTAGCGAAAGTGCTCATGTTTTGAATAGCATTTTGCAGATTGACTTGAAAGATTTCTGCATTTGACTACTGGAATGATGCCAAATCGCCGTCTGCACAGTTATTTGGACAAGTACTTGTTTGCTACAGTCTCGTTGGGGTTGAGAGCGAGCGGAAATAGGCCCGTATCTTAATGATGAACGAGAATGACTTACTAATGCAATAAAGACGAAAATAAATACAACGAAGATATAGAAAGATCAAACGACAATATTTGATAGTATAATAAATACATTTCATTTCCCGTAAAAGTTTCTTTTTCCGGTTATCAGGAAAATTGCGGGGTAATGTTCTCTTTTATTAGTTTTGGTACCGTCTATTCTAAAGAATAAAAAGGAAAATAGGCAGATGTCGGCCATAATTGTAGAAAATTGCACACTACGCATTTATTTATCAAAATTTTCTCATTGAATATAATTTATACTATATAAATACTATTTAAAAATTATGCGGCGTATAAAATTACAAATATATTTTTGTGATTAATTTGAGTGCTCTTATATACATATAAATTATAACGACATAACCTCAAAATGCTTGTTAAATATTCAGATATTCTCAAAATCCCGCGTAATTTTGGAATATTTTTTTTTATATACTCTAGAGATTATTCCCTATCGTTCATCGTTACTTTCAACAAGGTACACGGTAACGCAAAAATAGCCGAACTGTCATAGTAGTAGATACATCCAAAATAACCCTACTGATATTAATAGCTTTTAAAAATATTAATTTAACAAAGGCATTCATATACAGTTATAAACTTTATTTTACAAAAAGGTGGTATATAATAAAATCTGGTGTTATTTTATGCAAGTCCATTGATATAACTGTGAATCAACCATATCTTGCCACCTAAACCCGTGGAATTTTTGTGCGCAGAGGCACGACAAGCATCCACATTTGGCAACCGATGCTTAATTGTCTAATTGTTAAATCAATCGAACGATATATGGAATTTTTAAATTTATATCTGTCTATTTTACATGTATCTGAATGCGTCCGCGACGTTTTTTGTAAGATATTGAATGAATAATATCGTTAATTTGACGTTAATTGGAATTGTGCTAAATCAAGCGTTAGACGCAAATGATACTTTGATAGCTGTTGAGAAATATGAAATGAAAGAGTTGAATGCTAACTGCAATCTTGCGAAGGGTTTATCTAAAGTTTAATTACATTTCCTGATTATTCAAAACATCATTCGTTCCGAAAGCGATTTAGACTTTAAAAGTTATATAATTTCCATAACGCTATCATTATCTCCATAAATTTGAAAGGGGTTGCGATAGACTTTGAAAATAGACTAGTTTACTGGTTTGCTAGTGCATGTGCCGCTTGTATGTATATATATGTGTGTGTACGGTGCACAGAAGCTATTGATACAGACTGATAAATGAGATACTGACTGGGTGTGGAAGTAAATATCGTAGTTTCACAGTTTTTATTTATAAAAAAAAGAGCACGAAGTTCGCGGAGTGACACCATTGCTCTTTTGTTTTGAACAGTTCATAAAGTAACGACCTTACACGAGCTGAATCGTAGCTGACTAAATATCAAGTTGTGAATGTAGTGAAAATTGCGAAAAATTGAGTATGTATATTTATATTCCTTTTCTTTTCCTTACTTAAAATGTACATCATTACAGCATAATTAGTTGAAGCTGAAATAGTATTTTATCTTATAGAGCTAAAATATATTATTTTTTATTTTATGACTGCCATCAATGAACCTACTGAAAAGTTTTTATTTGTAACTGAAATACTCTTTGATAAGAAAATTTTATTTAAAATGGAATTAAAAGAGGCGATCTAGCTGCATGTTTATAAAAAGAAATTTTAATTTTAAATTAAACGTTTTTATCTTAGTCCTACTCTTAATCAAAATTTACGAGCGGCTTGTTATAAATGATGAGTAATAAACCTTCTAGAAAAATTTCGTGTCCTCTGATAATACAGTAAAGCAAAAGGGTCATAAAGATTAACTTAACGATATTTGTATGGTTTCCCAGGACAATCGCATGCAAAGGATGAGTAAAAAGTAATAAAATACAATTAAATTATCATTTGAGCTGCTCTGTACAGTATTCCTATGAAATGTTTAATTTGAATGTTATTTAAGCACAATTTAAAACTTAAAAAATAATTTAGAAGATTTTAAAAATAAGTTAATCACAAGTTCTTTAAAATAAATTAAAAAAAATCCTTATCACTTGTTCGCGTCGTTTTACATCTTATGGGCGAGACAGATTTTAGTTTCGATTCAAATAATGAACATTAATCAACATTCGCAAAGGCTGTCCATCGGATTTTTTGTTGTCTAATATATAGGCTATGATAATTACCCTATGCAACAAATAGAAGTTTGGCAGTGGAGGGGATAGTTTTTTGTAATTACCATCTATGTATATCGCACCGTGGGGTGGTTAAAATGTGGTTAAATGGTGGGCAAGCAATGCATAGAAATAATTATTTATATCATCATCAGTATATTTATGTCCCCACTGGCCTTATGGTTAGAATAGAATTAAATAGAGAGGAATTTTAACATATAAGTATAATTCGTAGTCGACGACCTCCGTAACCGAGTGGTTCGCATGCTGGTTTCAAGGTGTCGCCATCTCTGAGGTCCCGGGTTCGATTCCCGGTCGGGTCAATTTAGAAAATGAACTTTTCTATATTGACTCGGGTCTGGGTGTTGTGGTACCTTCGTTGTCTCAGATATTCCATAAAACGGGGGCTTTAGCTACTCATCTTGGAACCTGAGTAATGTATGTGATGTTGTTAAATATATATATATATATATATATATATATATATATATATATTTATTTCTGTGATCTTTTGGAAACACATTTAGGCGCCTTAATAGTCTAATATTGATGACTGCGAACCAAAGAAATACTTAAGTATGAAATAAAAGGATTCTTTTCTATCAAACAGTTATTTCTTTTTTGCTATTTTTTAGTTGGTGAGGACACTGAATGATTTTTAGAAATCGACACGCCCCCTTACATAATTACAGGTGTCTACGCTAGTGTGGGTTAGCTCATTGCACGTTCCTCAGAAGAATAACAAATGCCTATCGGTTAAGCGCCAGCAGATAAACTTTGTACTAATAACAATGACGTTTTATAACCATCAAGTGCTTTGAGTTAGCTGTCTAAAGTGCTTACACAATAGGTGGCGCTGAATTTTTTTAAAAGAAAGGAATAATTTCTTTTTACTCCAGATTTTTATGGGGCTTAGAAAGGACAAGTATGTTTTTTCTTTTTGGGTCAACAAAATAACATGCTATTATTTTGTCTGTTTCATATTTCAGAATTTTATTCTAATTCATTGATATTTTAAAAAATGCTTTGCATTGAATAATGAAAAGATTTAAATTTTAAAGATATATGAAATAACTATATAAAATCACTTATGATACCACACATCACATCACATTTCTTCTCTCGATTTTAAACCTTAATATCGTGAAGGTAGAGTTAAAATAATTGCGATAATTTGATAGACTGTAGTAACCTGACTTGCTGCTGTGTGTACCTGATAATGTCGGCCAATCAGAATAAACCAAATATCACGTCATGGCACCTAATCCCCGCCGAGTTTGACTGAGACGGACTTTCATACCTTATTCACATTACAAGAAGAGTCATTATACATTTTAATTGTACGAATTTTTGGTAGGTGGGCTTTACGTAAACGAATATTCACCATATGCAATATTAATTGGAAGTCATTGTAGTACACATATCCATATCGAACTTGCCGGAGGAGGAGAAAAAAAGCAATTTTAGAATCGTTTTTATGAGAATATAGGGTAGACGCGCCTGTTTCTACCATTGTCTTGCTGTCGAACATTTCATGGCCCATTTAAAAATAATTAATGCTTTAAGAATTGGACTCTACCTGATCTTTGGACTGGAGTTAATAAAACATATCCTGTTTTCATAACTTGAAGAAAAGTTAGTTTTTCCTCTAGCCATGATCCTTTTATGGAGGTGGAATGATATTTAGTAATACAGACGCATCATCAAAGTATAGGACTGGTTGACCGGTTAGGATAAAACCATTAAAACACAATCATTTTATTAATCCCATAAATATAGATGATTTCAAAGTTGCCGTCAGACATTTTTTATTTGATACTGGAAAGCGAACTGATTCAAAAACAATATCTTAAAAGTCTATCCATATTTTAAATAATATATTAAGGATAAAGAGCTTGTAGGGAAGGCAAAGTCATCCAAAAACACTTTTTTTATGAACTCCGAAACAATCATAATACTGCAATTATTAAATGAAAATTCACTAAAGTTTTTAAAGATAAACTTATCATTGACTTAGATTGTTTTTGTCATGGAAAATGTATTTTATTTTAAAAGAAAATTGTCTTCGATTTATAAAAATATATATTTTTGCACAACATCTGTAGCTGTAATTAAAAATATAGAGAAAAAACTGTTTTGTCCATCGAATCCCTATTAAGTCAAATCCCTATTAAGTAAGAATCCCTATATACTAACATACAGTTAATAAATACATCGAAGTGCCTAAGGATTATGGGATATATGATAGCAAGACTATGCTAGCTGATTTTCATAACAAATAAGAATCATAATTATTGCCTTAACTTAAAAAATACTGAAGCCGTAATTTTAACGTCATTGTGTTGATTTGTAAAATGTCCACACCGTTACCCAGCAATAAGTATAACTGTGTCATAAACAATGTTTAATTTTATTTATAAATCCATTTTCTAATTGGGTTGTATAAGGATATGCGTTATTTCTGTTACACGTTTTATACTTATAACAAATCTGCAAAAAAATAATGTCTGTACATTGAATATATTTACAAAAAAAGAAAGAAATTGAGGATGGTTAATAAACAATAATAGAATACGAATTTAAAAAATATTGTCTGTTTATCTATATGTACACGTTAATTTTCGGGACTACTGAGTATATTTGTATGAAACTTATTTTGTTAATACCTGAGCAATATATGGGGTATAATTAATTTTGGAAACTTAAACGTTTGATGCACAACCACAACAGACCAGCGACACCTTAAGAAAAAAATTTGTGCCTGATCAATATATTCTGCTAAGAGTACAAAAGTCAAAGATCCAGAACATATAATGTGGTCCTCAAAGATACTACTTATACTATAACATCGGATAAAAATGACTTCTTAACAATAAATAGTTTTTTTTATTTATTGTCATTTTTTGCACAAATACACATTGGCGTACTTAATGCCGTGGCCATTTTCTACCAGTAAACCTTAGGATGATGTGGACACGGGGTTCTCTCTATTGTTGTACAGGGCAAGTTCGTGACCTTGTTGCGTACAACAAAACGCGGGAAAGGGAAAGATCTATGATTAGCGATACGTATCGTTGTCTTTCAACGATCATGTAAATACTAAGGTTTATTGTTCGTTTTTTCGTCTACTCTAGAAACAGACAATGCAATGTGTCAAAAAGCTCTGATTAGATAATTTGGATTTAGTTTTAAATATATTAAAATTAACTTTGTACATAATAAGACGACAACATCATTTTCCTAATTTTATAGTAATTATGTATGTATATACATACATACATAATTACTATAAAAATACATAAATCATAAATTAATTATTGATTTAATGAATTTGCTTGTTCTAAACAATAAAACATTTGCTATAGAATAACTTGTTTTTAGAAGCTAATTTATTATTTATTGATAATTCTTGTAGACACAAGTAGAATGGAAATTCATCCCACAAAGGAATAGATTTGACGAAGAACGAAGAGTGAACGATTTCGAAGAAATGAGATGGGCAGAGTAGACGATTAGAGGAGGAACAAAGAGTTTTGGTGTGAAAGGTACATAAGTACTGTTAAGATAAGAAAGAATGTTTGGAGATTTCAGCAGAGAGGATAACGTAGTTAAAGCACGCATACTTCTTCGCTTCCGGATGGACGTCCATTTTGAATTTTAACGATATAGGGACACATGATCAAATTTTCTAAGAATAAAAACGGATAGAATCTTCGGTCTCTAGAATCCAGTTAAGCCAGTGAAAAACTGACCATCATCATACATTGCCCAAAATCTTTAGATCTACCAGAAAATGAGATAGAAACAATTTCTGAAGTACGCAAAGATATAAAAACAGCGCAGTAAACCACGGAATTCTGATCGACTTCGATATGCTGTTGAGAGAATAAAAGCTGCTGGTGTGGAACTGAAAATTACCTGTTTTTCTAATGCCCAACTTTGCCTTGTTGTTTTAAGGGTTAGCAACGTCTCTGGGCTTTATATTTTGGCACCCGAATAAAAAAAAACACCAATAAAGTTTATAAATTTCATCTTAAATATTATTGTTAATCATATATACCGTTGGCACCGTCAGCAGACTGTAGAATTTTGGTACAAAAAGAATTCTACCTATACAGGTTCATTAAGTTATAACCTACTCAATCCACAACATACAATTTAAGCTTACAAAATCTTTGGTATGAGACAACACGAACGAAGATGCGGGCACCAGCTAGTGGCAAATAATATAACGGTGTAATGAATCTTTACAAGTATTTTGGCCAAACATAACCTCAGTAAAAAGTTATACGACCAAATGAAACAATAACAAAAACTTACTATAACGCAACCTTTCATCTTATTTGAGGTTGTTCAAGATATTTATTGAGCAACACATTATTTGAATAGTTGCCTCTATAGAATAAAATTTATGAATTTCGTTGGGATCGCCAGTTTAAAGCTGCTTTCTTTATGCAGATGATACCTACCGTAGTGCTTTCATAGAATCCATTCAATCTGCAAATGAAGCGATAGTCATGGAGCAAGATTATGAGTGATGAAAGGCTTAAAATTCAACGTGAATAACACATAAGATATTAAACCAATGTACTACTTTGAGAATAGAACTATTCACACCGTCATTAACTGGTCGTCCTCTTTTTTATTTTAAATAAGATTGAAGTTATACTTCACGGAATTGTCCCTGTAAACAAATCTATTTCGTGATTATCCTTTACCAAAGGAGGCAATTTGTCTATATAAATTAAAAAAGAAGCATTGAGCACTGTGAACCCATGATAGGTGTTGATCTATCGATTCAGGGAATTTCTTGTCACCGATATGAACCTCCTACAAAGCCACTGAACTAAGAGACAGCAAAATCTAACTAGTTATCTCTAAATTCATAATATGAAGATTCGTTATATATTTCATGAACACCGTAATTGACAGCTTTAAGTACGTCACAGAAAACACCTAAAACGCTGTGTGAATCCCAGGCATCAACAATTTGTTCTAAGATTCCGATATTCATACCGATACTGAACTTATGCATCCATGTGAGGTGAACCTTAGCTGGTTTTATCATATAGGCCAGTAACACTAACCTGCCCTTTTCAGAATGGGATTGCCCAGACCCAGAGTCCTGATTAGATATTCTAGAAAATCACCCGTTTCTTTGAATGTCGAGCTTGTCCTCAACTCTGTGCTTAGAGTTGAACTGAATTGTAAAATTTACCGTAAAACTTTTACCACATTTACGTCACAATAATCAATGCTGATTACCGAATTATTCACATCTAATTTTTTAATGCCAACCTCAGTCAGGAATAAAATTTAGTAACATTTTGGAGCGATTTTCAATTATTACGGTAACCATACGCCACAGGTTTCCGTCCGTGATGCGGAAAGTAGATTTAAAAAAACATTTATTGTTCTCTAATTATAAAACCTTTTGTTGATAACAAATAATGGCTAAAACGACTTCACAAATTTTATTTCAATAAATTAACCAGTATCTTAAGAAAGTCAAAGAACGACGTCTTACGAAATAGCGGTGCGATCGTATCAGTCACGTTCGAAAACTTGTCACGGCTTTTATAATAGGGTGTTATACTCTGATTGCATAAGTACTTACATGGTACTTGTAAGTGTTTATAATCGACAACAAAAATATTCCAAAAAATTAAAAACGTTTTCTTTTCTTAAAATTAAATCATAATTCCACTTTTTTACACCCATAAAAACACCGTCTGCCATATTCATGACAATATTCTGTTATGTACAGATTGAAATATCAATAATAATAATTAAATAACAGTAATGTACAAACAGATTTAATTATTTTTAACAATCAACCAATTTAACAAATGTAATGTAGGGAACTATGTGTTTATTGATGTTTCAATTTTATGTTCATATAAATTTGCATAACTATTTGATCCTATATATAAAAAAAAAAAAATATGATGTTATTCAAACGAAAACGGTATTATCTAACGATCTCGACAAAATAATAATATTAAATAAGGTAAGAACAGTATTATCTCGGAATCTGCTTTTTCTGTCAAATCGGCTGCTGTTTATTTATTTTTTACAACTACTGACAGATGTCAGATTCAGAAAATATTCAAATGAAGTGTCGTCACGTAATGGTGGGTTATGTTTTTAAGTCACATGATGAATAAACAAAAAGACTGGACCTTTAATTTTGATATGTTAAGATAATTATGCGATTTTATTACTCAAAATCAGCCAAGATATGATTATTTTCTTTTTTTTTATATTTGTATTTTTGTTTTTTTTTTCTTCTCTTATATATTATCATTGTGTTCATGTAGGTGTGGTCAATAAACTATCTTTCTTTCTTTATTTCAAAGCAAATTTCAATGATTCTGCAAATTCGTGCTTTACGTTTCACTATCGAAACTACCCAATCCACTATCAAAATTACCAAGTATGCTTAAAATTGTATTATTTTGGTTGCAATACAACTATAGTCTATTGAGTATCGTTTAAAATTGTGTACTAGTCCGGAACACTGTACATTTACCTTACAGAAAAATTTTCGTTTTTCATTATCAATAATTGTATGGCTACGCCTGTTGCGTACTGCAATAGTTTGCAAACCAATAAAGGATATCTAGAGGTATTTTTGTATCAAATTACCGCGAAATTTATCCAGTCGTTTTTCCATGAAAATGTCAAAAATAATATCTATACAATTATTAAATATAATAATTTATATTTTAGTATAAACACATAAATAATTTTTAATATTATATTTCTCATAATAAAAATATTGGGTAAAAAAAAAACATGAAACTTGGTTTTGATCTGCGGCACAATGAGTACCTAGTGACCAGCACATAGGACATTGCGCCACACCAAACATTAGTAAAGTTTGTGAAAAGCCTGTACATTATTATTTAGTACATTGTTACCATAATTTTCAAATTCATTCAATAGTAACTAATTCCCTTTTTTATATCTGTTTTATAAAGTAATACCTATTTATTGAACTATTTTATTTACACAATATGATTGATTAGGAATTATTTTTTACTAGAGTAACGGTCTACGGGATGGTTTTTGCATGAAAATGTCAAACTTTTGCAAACACATACTTTTATGGAAATATTTACCTATTGTCAAATTTTATGTTATATATTTTTACAGCAATTAAATTTATCAACTAAACTAGATAATTAAATTATACTTAATTACTGTATAAAATAATATTCAAAATTATTTTAACGAATTATTAATGTTTAACATATACCTATAAAAAAATGAGAGAGGAAAATATATTAGGGAAAAGAAGATAAAAGTAAAACAAAAATGCTTCTTTGATGGGATTGGAACACGAACATGTATTTTATTGGAACTATTTCATCAATATCGGGGCTTTTGTATGAAAATGTCAGTCTGACTTTCGCCTACGTCATACTAAAGAAATATTTATTTTCACATTTTATACTGTTTAATAATAATAAAAAAAAGTTGCTTTTTAAAATTATGGCAGAAAAAAAATGAAAATTAGAATAAAATAAAAAAACGACTTGAAAAAATGCGAGCTCTTGTGGGATTAGAACCTACAACTTCGAGACACTCGGGTCCCTACCCTAGTTCATTACACCAAAGATATTGTTAAAATGAGAGCGAAATTAAAATACTTATTTTAAATGTTCTTTTTTTTTACAATTTTAGCGATCTCGGTACGTCAGAACGCTGCACAAAGCAACACAGGTCCATCTAGCAACACGCCTCAGCGTGAACTGAGTTAGTGTGCGTTATTCTATAGCCTTCCCTGTCAATTGCAGTAGGAGTGACAGAAATGTCAATACTTTAAAGTTGCTTGAAAAAAATGACCATATGTGCCATATCACAAAATAAATTATATTAATTATTATAATAACATTATCAAAAATTGGGAATAACCAACTTTTATATCAACCTTTGATACATATTTGTACTCAATATCATTACTCTAATGTATCACATAATTGAGAAACGTGCCTTTCGCAATATTTTTAGATGCTACTTTGGAATTATTTTCTATCGAGTGAAGTTAATACAATCATGTTTCGGTTTCAACCACAAGATCAGAAATACGATCAAGTATAACCACAAATTTTTGGATTACCATAGGTTTCCCGTGAATTAGTACAATCCTAGATCAATTTTATCGATTTGGCATTAATAATAACTCATTCCATCAAATTGAAATCCTATTGCAAACCCCTTTGACACTTTTTAAGGCGCAGAATACTTTGAGAAATATATATATATATAATAAAGTGAAATGCATAATAAATGAATAACATAAAATTTTGTTATTTGTAATAACAATATATACAGATGCACATGCGGTCAGTTGCACAAACGTCAATTAAGGTTTAATGACGCCTTTAAGCTCTAATGAATGTCAAATTTGTATGGGTAATGTCGCTTTAAATTAATGAAAATTTTAAAAGACGTTTGTGCAACTGGCTGATAGACTATAGCAATTATAAAAAATATTTCAAAGAAATCTCTTTAAAGTAAAAAGAAATGCGATGATGGATAAAGTACTGAACATATACTCGTTAAAATTATATTGTTTTATGGAGCATTTTGCTATTTTTTATGAATAAAATTAATATTTAATTGGCAAGTTTAAGGTTTTTTTTTTAAACGTGGAAGACGTGAAAGATGTGAAATGCACGGCTAATATGCACAGTTGCACACTCAAAGTCACCACCCTACATAGTCGCTATAATAAAATCCTGTACATATTTGTTCCTGGAATAAAAAATAAAAAGATCTTTAATTTTCGAATTATTGGAATTTTTAATAGTCGAAACGATAGTAGAATGTTTTTCTTACTTTGTATATATCTATTGGTGTTGTTTTCAATGATGTTGTTTATTTTTTCAATAGTCTAAATAAACAAGCTATTTGTAACTTTTGATAAGTAGTCTTTCCGTCGTCTGTTTATTCCATTTCGGGTTCTATAAATATTTTACTTTACAAATGTTTACTCTAAATAAATATTAGTATAGAAGTGTGAAGTCAGCTCATTGATCATAAAATAATGTCTTCCCATCGCGTTTGTCAATTTGAAAGTGATTTTAAAGCGGTTTCCCCAAAGGACGAGTGATTAGGGGAAACCGACTTGCCTTTAATTGGCATCTACTAAAAACACAGTGGAGTGTTTACATTATACGCACGCAAGCAACGTAAGCACGGTATGCAACGGATTTTTATAGCATTATATGAATTTGTATAGCACTACATCATTATCGGTACTGGCCGCAACGACCGCACTATTTGTATCAGCATATAATATGATTACTTCTTCAGAGCGTAATATGAAAACTGACAAATATTACTTCTATTAAAGTCCGGATGCAATGGGTGTATAAAATCGGCAAACCCGTGCGATCCGTTGCGTACTTTGTGCCTGAGTGCCTGCTAGCCTATACAGTGAACGTTCACCTTTAAAATAACCCAAATGTATATTCTCCTAAGTCATTTCACTCTTGACAGAGTGGTCTTGATTAATTAGAAACAGTTTGAGTGATAAGTTACAGGGCGCCATTCTTGTCAGACCGCAGACTTTCTGGTACGTTCATTGACTAGGCAGTTTGTTTCCGCCTTTCTTTGGGTCTGTTCAGCTTATCGGGGATCTACTGTTCTCTTTGGTATCTTCAGCTTTCTCTTGTACTATCAGACGCTCCACCAATGTACCTACATACTCGTCATATTATAATGTAAAATAAAGTTTTACATTACTTCGTCCATTTATTATAAAACAATATCGGTTAATTATCCCCGCCTATCTTAATGTTATTTTCATTCCAACGGACAGAGTAGCTGTCCTTTGACTGGATATAGTTAACTATAGGGCTAGACAGATTAACGGTCAAAATCTCGTCAGCAGTACGAGTGTTACGTCATTCAATTACTGCTGTGTATTGTATTCCGAGGATCAATGATCGCAACTTTATCTATTGTAGGTCTCTATTCGAATCCAGAAAGCTTGTCTGTTGTAAATCCATTACTTTACAAATACCTACCTACATATGGGTCGCACTAATGGCGTCTTATTTAGTCTGAAGGGTAGGTAGGTATGTAATAGCACATTCGCAATATAAATGTTGCTTTACATTGTTTCGATCACAGAAGTAAGGTTTTATAGATGAATCGAAACCAACCAGTCATATATTATGCACATATTCTCAATACTAACTCAAATCCATGAATATGGAATCAAATAACATAAAGAAAACAAAATTACTTAGAGCATAGACTAGAGAGCTTTTTTATTTCATTCAACGAAGACTTGGCGAACGGCCAAATTGACGGCATAAACCTGCTTTGTCCTATCTCTCGAACTATTTTATTTAGGTTTAGCTGAACCGACGAAAGTTGACCTATACTTTAAATAAATTCGATTGAAGAAAGTAATTCAATTATTGTCTTGAATTTTTCATTTATTTTGGTATCAAACCGTCATTTACTTAACAAATTGTGTGCTTTAAATTACAGACCAATAGTACCTATTAAATAAATATGAGAATCTACATCATAAGATACATCATATATAAATCAAAAACATTCGGTAAAATAATGCAAATTATCTAATGACATAGCATATCTTTTAACTTTGTCTTCAATTTATTAATTGACAAATCAAAGAGATCGAGATCAGAGAACTCTTTATTATAAATGTTGGTGGAACGATAAAAATAAGAGTTTCTTGTATAATTTTTATGCAATTTTGGAGGAACAAAAATATTATTTACGTGAGGGTCGCGTATCTGATCAAGGCATCGTTATACGATTCATTTTGTATGTTATTGCGGAAATTCAGAATTTTAATGAACTTTTTTGAATTCTTTCTAGTCTGTTGATATGTTTTTGATAACATGGATTCAAAATTTTTAAAGTAATAGTTTTGCTGAATAGTTAACTTAGTCTTAGTATGAATCCTAGATTTCGAAAAGCAGAATGCAATATATGATCAATATGTAAATTAAAGGATAAGTTGGAGTCCATAATTACTCCTAGATCGCTTATTTTAGCCACACGTTTGATAACGATACTTTCCAATGTGTATTGAAAGTTAAACTGATGCTTTTCACGTGTATACGTCATTATGAAACACTTTTCTATATTCAAGAATAGTTGATTTGCTGAACAATATTCCTTCAACGATTCCAAGTCTTCTTGAAGTATTTTACAATCGTCATGGGACTTTATAATTCTGAATAATTTTTCGTCGTCAGCATAAAGTAGTGTTGACTATTCTCCCTCCCGGATCTCGGCCACGAGTGCACGTCACCTTAAACTACGTTTGTTATTAAAACTCATAAAATAAAATTATTCATAAAATAATAACCTACAATAATAGGAATGCATAAACTTAGAAAGGAAGTTGTGATTCTGAAGTGTTTCGTATCGACGCAACGGACACATAGCCGGTACCATTCTAGCGGAGTGAACATACAACTACAAACCTATGCAATCCTGGTACTGAACTATTGCTATTGAAGACGTACGAGCTAAAAGTTGAATAAAATCTAAGACGGAATCGTCGCCGCAAACTGTAAAGAACAGCGACTACGAGAAGGGTGAGAAATTATTATTGATATTAAACAGTTTACAGTGAGCATACCAACTAAATAATAAAAATATAGAAACTAATTCTGTATTTTATGCTCGCCTGGTACTTCGTAGACAACGGCAACGCAAAAAAAAATGGAATGATATTCGTTTGTGCTTTGCGTAAACAAAAATCAAAATTGCGAATGTAAGTGTAGTGGATTCTCTATTTTGTGCTCGCCTAGTACTTTGAAACTTTGGATGTACATAAGAACCGCATACAAATGAGGCATTGAATAAATTATACCTGCAGCTCTTTATACTTGCCTGGTGCTTCTCGCGATCCCATAAAGATTGTACAAACTAATGAAATGAAAACTGTTTTTGTTTTAACGTTGTTTTTATTTAAGTAACTATTCGGTTTTCTTGCACGTTACATGAGGAAGAGATATATGATAGTCAAGCCAACCGTACCATAAAAAACTTAAAAGTACCACTACCAACTTAATATTATAATTTGTGTTGCCATATTATTCTAACACCCCTTCTCAACACAAATCCATTTTCTTAGAGATATATTTAAATAAAAAGAAAAACAACTTTAGCTTACAACTTAGCATTAATAATTTAGACTTAAATTTGTTACACCACATTTGTTTAAATGTTTCAAAATCAATTCCTTACTCAAAACTTTAGTTAACATATCTGCAGGTTGCTCGTTAGTCTTTATATACTTTATACAGATTTTATTTTCTTTCACTAGATCTTTTACAAAATGATATCGTATGTCTGTATGTTTCAATCTTTTAATAGTATCAGAGTTTGCATTTATTATTGCCGACTGGTTATCACAAAATATATTAACAGGGCAAATATTTTCACAGTTAAAGTCAGTTAATAAATTTATCAGCCATGATACATCACTAGCAGCCATACTCATTGATACATATTCTGATTCTGTGGAAGTTAGACTTACTGAGGCTTGCTTTTTAGAACACCACAAAACCAAACAATCTGACAACTTGAACATATAACCGGAGGTGGACTTTCTGTCCAACACATCTCCTGCCCAATCAGCATCACAAAAACCTTGTAAATTAATATCTTTACATTTAAAAATCAATTTGTAATTGAATGTATGTTTAATATATCTCAACAGTCTCTTTAAGGAACTTAATAACTCATTATTTGCAATAGATTGATATCTACTCAGCAAAGAAATTGGAAAACAGAGATCAGGTCTTGTGCCTGATGCCGCATACATCAAACTACCTATTATTTGCCTACACAACTTTTCAACATTTTTATCTTTATGAACAGTTTCATTAACCCATATTATCCCAGCGCCCCATTTAAGGTGCATCTATATTCTACCCTCAAATAAATAGTAAAAGTCAAGTGATTGACTGCAAATGAATATTATTATAATCTAGACAACTGACTGTGTTGTGTTATTTGTGCAATTGAAGTTTACGTGTTTTTGGTTTATATACAAAACGTAGGCAAGTTTCGTGAAATAAGGTCAAGATGAGTTCGAGAAAAGGGTAAGTAATAATAATATTATTTGTTTATAAATAATAATTCTATTACTATTTTTTTATAGATAAATGTTTAAATTATTTATCTACAGTATGAAAAAAAAATATGTTTACTTTTTATTTACATTTTATTGAAATTTATTCACCACCCCATCTAAGGTGCGCTGGGAACAGGTGACTATGGAAGTTTTCTTCAAAGTGTTTTTGTTATGACATGAAATTCTTTTTATTTCTCATATTTGTTTATACATTGTTTTGTTTTTTTTTTTTGTTTCAGACTAAATGTTCATGAAATTATATCATTCTTGGAGGATGATAACTCCATACTATCAGCAGACATAGTCATTACACCACCTGAAAACGATGATTTGAGCGATGAAGACAGTGGAAGCGAAGATTCAGGAGATATTAGTAATCTTGCTCGTCGACAATTGCTAGCTGAAGCTGAGGTGCGATGTTGTATTGATGAATCGATGGTGCCATACTTCGGTAAACACGGAACCAAGCAGCACATTCATGGCAAACCAATTCGTTTCGGATACAAGATCTGGTCTCTCTGCACAAGACTCGGTTATCTAGTTTATGGTGAGCCTTACCAGGGAGCCAAAACTGGTAATACAAATCCAAGTCTTGGTGTGGGTGGTTCAGTTGTGATGAATTTGATTTCGAAGCTACCTAATGATCATTACAGTTTTTATGTCGATAACTTTTTTACATCTATACGATTACTTGACGAAGTAAGACAATTAGGTCATGATATTACTGGGACTCTTCGTGCCAATAGAGTTGAAGGCGCACCAATAAAAGACGAAAATAATGAAAAAGACTCCAAGGGGTTCTTACGATCAAGTTACCGATACGACTACCAATACAACTTTAGTACGATACAACGACAACAATATCGTGACAATAGCATCGACTGAAAGCGGAGTTGAGCCGCTTGGGAAGGTGAAAAGATGGTGCAATAACAAAAGAGTCGAAATCGATCAGCCACACTGTTACCTATTATATAACAAGTTCATGGGTGGCGTGGATAGACTGGACCAGAATGTAGGCAAATATAGAATCGACATAAGACTAAAAAGATGGTATTGGCAAATGATGATGTTTCCTATAAACGTTTGTGCTAATAACGCATACCAACTTTACCGCCTTTCACCAGCAGGCCAGGCTAAGGATAGTCACGACTTTCTGTTTTTCACGAGATACATAGTTCCAACTTATCTTATTCTCGGTAAAGCCTCTTCTTCAATTCCTAAACGACTTAGTACCAGGTTACCCATGACTACCAAGAACAAACTGCCTGATTCTATAAGATTAGACGAGAAAGGACACTACAAAATCCGTAATGAAACTCAAATTCGTTGCCGCCAATGTCACAAGAACACCAAATTCAAATGCAGTAAATGTGAAGTTGGTTTGCATCAACATTGTTCTCGAATTTTTCACACCATAAAATGATTATTACGCATATTTTTATTATATTTTCGGAGCAAAACGATCTTATTTCTTTTTTTTTAATACTATTATGTTTGTAGTTCATTTTAAACAATAATAAAACAACTTTAAAAATACCGTGAGTTGTTAATATTCCATACAAAACCCGTAGGCATATTGTCCCAGCGCCCCATTTAAGGTGCGGTCCTGAAATTCAGTCTACATTTATATGAAAAATATAAAATCCATATTTTTGTCTCTTTTGAACTCTTATTATTAGATATTTCTAAAAAAAAAAAAAATTTTCTGTCATCTTAGAGTCTTGGGATAATATGGGTTAACAAATATTTTAGTGTTAAAATTGATATCCATAGGGGATGACATATCTTTACAATTTTCCATATTAAACCTTTTCAAAATACTTTCCAAATAACTTGTTTGATCCAGTTCAGTAATACTTGTTTCTAAATTTTGCTTTACATTTATACCCAGAAAATTTGATATTAACCCCATGTCTTTCATTTCAAATTCTTTATTCAATATGTTCTTAAGTTTTACAATATGTCTCTCATTTGTACCAAAAAGTAAAATATCATCGACATATAATAAAACATACATTTTGTCTTTGCCAATACACCTCTTAAATAAACATGAATCATTTTTAGACTTAATGAACCCCTCTCTACTAATGACAGAATTGAATTTATTGTTCCAACACTTAGGTGAATTTTTGAGACCATATAATGCTTTCTTTTATTTGACAACATTTTTCTCCCCAGAATAAGCCCCTTCTGGCAATTTTAAATAAACATCTCTATCTATATCACCATATAAAAATGCCCCAGTAACATCCATTTGATATATTGGTAAATTCAAATGAGTAGCTATTGCAACAAAAACTCTAAAAGTTGAAAGCTTTGCAACAGGAGCATAAATTTCACCTAAATCAAAGTCACTATCCTGTTCGAAACCCCTAGCCACTAGTCTAGCTTTGTACTGGTTGTTACTATTTCCCTTGAACTTAATAACCCACTTGCTACTAACAATATTTTTACTCACCGGTGCATCACTAAAAACCCAAGTATTATTATCATTTAAGGTTTGTAATTCTTTCTCAATTGCCTCTTTCCACTTACTTGCATCCTTCCTTCCCATGGCCTCTTTGTATGTAGTGGGTTCACTTTCTTTACTTACAACATTATGGCACTGATAAAATGATGTCTGCTTCCTCACTCTCCTACTCCTTTCTTCCTGAACTTCAGTTTCCTCCCCCTCTGATGATTCATCATCACAGGGTTCATATTCACTATGAGACTCGCTCTCTCCTGTAGATTCATCATTAAGAGTAGTGACGGTATCGCTTGTACTTTGAGTTCCTCTGTTTTCAGTCACCTCATTCACCTTTGTTTCTAAAGTTTCATCTTGAGTGAATTGCCCATTCAAATCCAACATGATTGTCGGTTCATTCTCTTTACATATATCTTGATTGAAGAAAACCACATCCCTCTTTGTATCTATACAATTTCTCTCAGGAAAATAAACCCGGTAGCCTTTCACATGTTCACCATAGCCAATCATTATTCCCTTTTCCCCTTTTGTGTCCCATTTTCTTCGCTTTTCCTTTGGAATGTGTACATACACGGGGCAACCAAACACCTTCAATTGATGAATGTTGTATTTTTTGTTTGTCCATATTTCATAGGGTGATTTTCCCTCTTTGCCTTTTCCTGTCCTGTTTAACACAAAAGCAGCTGTGTTTACTGCTTCAGCCCACAGTTTCTTAGGCAGATCCTTAGCATGCAACATAGTCCTTGCGGCTTCAACAAGTGTTCGATTTTCCCGCTCAGCCTTCCCGTTTTGTTCCGGTGTATAAGTTACAGTAGTTTCATGAATTATCCCTCTTTTCGAACACATTTCCATCACTTCTTTGTTTATAAATTCTAATCCGTTGTCAGTCCTTAAAGTCTTGACTTTATTCCCAGTTACATTCTCCGCCTTATTCAGAAAATCCTCCAGACAACGTTTAATCTCATGTTTTGCTTTGACAAAATACACAGTCCTGAAGTTAGAATAGTCATCCTTCAAAATAACTGGAACCACCAATCGATTCTTCTTCCATGGGTCCACATGTATCAGCATGTATTATCTCACACGTCCTGGTGGTTACGCTGTCACTTTTCTTAAATGGTAACCGGTGAATCTTTCCCTTTAAGCAGCTTTCACATTGAGGAACTGAAGATTGTTTTATTTCAATGTTATTCTTCACGTAGTCAAAGTGTTGATGAGCCAGCTTTTCATGCCACTCGTTCAAATTATCTGTAGCTACCTTTGCAACACTTGCAACTTCACATTTGAAACGAAAATCCAAGTAATATGAGTTCTCAAGTCTTTTTCCAATTGCACAAACAACGCCATTTTTGAGAAATTTGCACGAGCTGTCATCTGTCATTATGACATATCCCTGGTCAGCGGCGCGGTTCACAGAGAATAAATTAGTCTTTAGATCAGGAACGAATAACACATTGTCTATAGTCGAGTCAATCCATTCACTTCCGTTATTGACTAGCACCGCCATCTGTCCATATCCTAACACACTTATGACCGCACCGTTACCAACTATTACCGATTTTTGCGCAACACTTTGAAATGATGAGAACAATGAACGATCGCGGCACATATGTTCACTAGCTCCAGAGTCAACTAGCCACTTTGATTCTTCGTATTGTTTATGCACTGAGTCCGACACAATAAATGCATTACTCATCTTCTTATTGTCCTTTGACCTTCTAAACCGACACTGTGCTTTGTAATGTCCGATTTTGCCGCAGTAAAAACACTTATTATCGTTCACCTTTTTCTCACTATCTCTATTACTTCTGCACTCTGTTTGAAAATGTCCCGATTTACCGCATCTATAACACTTAAAGTTTCTTCTAGCTACAAACGCCGATGAGGACGGTGTGCTATCTTTTTCTTGTGTCTTTTCTTTCAGTCTCTCCTCCTCGATTAGCAGCCTAGCCACTAAATTATCAAAAGTCTGTTTGTCTTCTGGAGCCGACTCCCAAGCTGAAACAAAGTGTTTATACTCGTCCGGTAAACTCATTAACACTTTAGTTATAGCGAACCTATCTGAGACTTCCTCGCCCAACTGTTCCAGCTGATTTTGTATTTCATGTATGTTAGACAAAAATACAGACATTTCAATTCCTTTTTCATATTTATACTGGAAAAATCGCTGTTGGATAATATGAATACTTGTCTCAGATTTCTGCTCGTATACACTGAGAAGCTTCTTCCACATTTCAGACGAAGTTGTACAAGTGACAAGATGTAACATTACATCTTCAGACATCCTTGTCACCAGAAGTGTTTGAGCTTTCGCGTCCTTCGACTCCCAAGCATTTCGATCAGTAGCATCCTCAGGTTTCACAGTCCGTCCTTCTACAATATTCAGCCAACCCTGACCCCTAAAAAGTACGGTCATTTGGAATTTCCATATATTCCAGTTCCGAGCTCCTTCCAGTTTCATAACATTATTCGTGATATTCATTGGATTTGCTTCCATCGCGCTGCCTTTCCTTGCTATTTATCAAGAGCAAGTAATTCCTTCTCGACGAAAATTTTATTGGCGCGTTCAGACCTACCCTCACTTTTCGCCGATATAAAAAATAACGCTCGATGTTATCACTGATTCTACTTTACTTTATTTTACTAACAGGTATGCGCTTCTGGGCCCATAACCTGTACAAACTAATGAAATGAAAACTGTTTTTGTTTTAACGTTGTTTTTATTTAAGTAACTATTCGGTTTTCTTGCACGTTACATGAGGAAGAGATATATGATAGTCAAGCCAACCGTACCATAAAAAACTTAAAAGTACCACTACCAACTTAATATTATAATTTGTGTTGCCATATTATTCTAACAAAGATCACTACTAGACTGAATGCGCGTTTACTACTAGACTATAAGGTTAAATAAACATCACCTACCGCTTAAGGGACCCTAGTAATACGAAAACTCAAGCAAATACTTTGCCGTTTGTAACTAAGGATATCTAGGTTCACTTCATTCAGTTCATGATCACCTGGTACATTAGGGGCTGATATTGATTACTGAACTATTTTATTAAATTAAATTTAATAATAATCAAAGTTGCAAAACACAAACTGAACTTATAATTTTACCTGAAACACAAATTTGGATATTGTGTGTTATATCCTGCTTTGTCTTCTAACGACAGAAAACACCAGCACGGAATCATAGTATACTAATACTGGCTTACATAAGCGATTTATATTGCTTAATAAGAACGTGAACTACGTTGCAGTGGTTACAGCTATAATTTATTAGTAACAAAGAAACCGATATGCCACTCGTTTCAAAATCGCCTCCTGCAGCATCATCCACAGTCGCCTTAAAAGATCAGTCTTTTATGTCATTGACGCGTTCCGATCCAAACCTAAGCTTAACCTTGGAAGATGACTCAATACACGTTTCACAACGCATCAAGAGGAAGCGTAATGATGACAATGAATCTGCTCTAGCAGATAACTTTAAAGCAGAGATATTAAACATGTTTAATGAGATCAAACTAGGTCAAATAACACACGCGTCTTCTTTACAATCGACAAAAGAAGATTTAATGGCACAAAATAATCAGCTACAAGAGTCAGTCGAATTCATGTCTCGACAGTACGACGAATTGTTGAATAGAATAAAAAAAGCTGAAGAAGATAGAGATAGTGATCGAAAATACATACATTTTCTAGAAGGTAAAATTGAAAACCTAGAAAGGCAAAATCGAATTGCGTCATTAGAGATCAGGAATATTCCAAAAAAGGATAAGGAAACGAAAAAAGATCTTGTTGATACAGTTGTGGAGTTAGGTGAAATAATCAATGTAGAAATCCAACCCATGGAAATTAAAAGATACCTACCGTATCCACGCCAAGACTGAAAATAAAACCATGGTTGTAGAGTTTGGCTCCGTTATAGTAAAGGAAAATATTATGACATCTGTCAAAAATTTTAACAACCACCGCAGGAGAGAGGATAAATTAAATTCTACACACTTCAATATACAAGGACCAAAAACTCCAATCTTCATCTCTGAACACCTAACAGTGAGATCACGACAAATGTTCTATCTCGCTCGTGAATTCGCCACTGAAAACAAGTACAAATATTGTTGGACATCTTTTGGTCACATGTACTTAAGAAAAGATGACGGCTCGCTGCGCGTTACTATTGCTACCGAAAATGACCTCGAAAAGATCAAACTTAAATGACTAGTGCATATAAAATTCGGTTATGACATTTGGAATCATTATATTAAACTTGCTAATAAAACCAATGTTAACAAAAATATGCATGTTACACATTACATTAAACATAAATCAAAATTACACCAAAATCCCAAACACAAAAACACATTACATATATACGAAATACTTAATACGGTATTAGTAATCTATTGCTCAAATATATTTTATATCGTAAGTTCATATTCACCTATTTTGTCATTATATATTTATACAAATACTGTCATTTTACTAGTGTCAAATCGCTCTCTTCTAATTAACAATTGATAACATCCTAGTAGCTAAAGAACTAGATCGATCTATGGAAGCAAATTGTGTACTGTTGACCTACCCCACACAATGTAAAAAAATTTTAGATGTAGAAAAAATAGGAGAGCATAAATCGTTATGTATTTTATGTGTCAATATTAGAAGTGTTAATAAAAATTGTGATTCCTTTCTGTTTTTTGTTGAGCAATTGTGTATCGATGTTGACATAATTGTGTTCACAGAATGTTGGCTTGAAAAATATAGGACTATCCCTGATATTAATGGTTACAATTCTTTTTACACTAAAAATCTAATAAACCAAAATGATGGTGTTATAGCCTACGCAAAAACCACCCTAAATGTAACATGCAGTGAACCACCTCCCAGTGACGGGAACTTCTTAGTATTAACAGTTGATAAGGAAGTTAGTATTATATGTACTTATAGGCCACCTAGCTTCCAAAATCCTACAAACTACATAATATCTATCGGTAATATTGTATCAACAATTACTGACCCCAACATTATACGATATTAACCGGAGATATTAACATAAATATAATGCCAAACTGTATTATAGGATATGCAGCTGATTATATCAATCTTTTAGCATCTTATGGACTGTGTCAAAACGTTAATATTCCCACTAGAAAGAATGCATGCTTGGATCACTTTATGGTAATATCAAATAAAGTCACAAAAGCCATAGTTTTTCAGGAATTTACTGATCACCGCCCAATCTTACTTTATATGTATAATGCAGAAATTAATAAGAAGGAAATAAAACAAAATAGAACTTTTCTTGACTACAACACACTATCCAAAGAACTTAAATATGTTAAGTGAGACGACATTTACTTGACGAATGATGTTGAAGAAGCAACAAATATCCTTGTTAACCGCCTACAGAATATAATTATTACACATACTAAACCAATCCAGACATCTAACAAGAACAAGCCACTTAAACCATGGCTCACGGTGGGAATGGTCAAATCTATAAAACGTCGCGATAAACTACATAAAAGGCACAAAAAACACCCAGAAAATGAGCTTCACAGGAGAGAATTTGCTACTTATAGAAATATCTGTAATAAAATAATAAAAAAACTACGTAAACAATACTTTAGAAAATTGATAAGAGAAAATATGGGTAATGTGAAAGAGACATGGAAGATAATTAAAGAAATATGACATTTAAATACAACTAAAAGCTTACCTAAAAAACTTCTTGCTATTAAAGACTCTCCTATCTCTTCATTAAATAATGTTAACGAATTCTTCACCACAATTGGTGCAAAATTAGCAAATACTATACTATCTAAAATAGATAAAACTGAAGTGCAACTGTCCCGCACTGCTAAAATATCTGGACCTCCATTTTCAATGCCATTATACTTGACTGACACCAGCGAACTATGTGCAATAATAAACAGTTTGAAGACTAAAAGTGTACCAGGCGAAGACAACATCTCGTCAAAATTCTTGAAAACTTTCAGTTGTTATTTATCCGAACCTATCACGCATATATGTAATCTTAGTTTCACTGCAGGAAGATTTCCAAAATTGTTTAAAAATGCAATAGTAACCCCAATTTTTAAATCCGGAGATAAATCACAACCGTCTAACTACCGACCGATTTCACTACTATCATCACTGTCGAAAATAATTGAAAAAGTCTTCAATAAAAGATTAATAGCATTTCTGGAAAATAATAATCCAATAGCACCCAACCAGTTTGGTTTTAGGAGTAAACGTTCATGTAATGATGCCGTTTTAGAACTAACCTCTAAAATTTCCACGTACCTGGATCAGGGTGACAAATGTATTGGGGTGTCCTTAGACTTACAAAAAGCTTTCGATACGGTGTCTATCCCTGTCCTACTCACTCGTTTGGAAAATATTGGTGTTAGAGGAATCGCTCACGATTGGGTGTCCGATTTTTTGGATAGTAGAACCCAAAGAGTATGCGTGGGTAACGTTTATGGTAATTCCGCCGTCTGCGCTTATGGGATTCCGCAGGGCAGTACGTTAGGTCCAACGTAATTTTTAATTTACATTAACGAACTATGTAAAACAAACCTCTGTAATGCGGATCTTATCATGTTTGCTGATGACACAGTGCTTGTGTTCCACAACCCTACCTGGAACTCTGTTGTGGAAGGAGCTGAGATGGGCTTGAATAGAGTAACGCAATGGTTGGAGAATAGTCTGCTAACACTTAATACAGAAAAAGCTAAATATATTTGCTTCCATAAAACAGCTATAACACGTCCAACACCTAATATAAAATTAATAATTCACAAGTTTCCATGCAACATTAATAACAAAAATCAACAACACAATGATTGTAACTGCAACATACTAAAACAAACTGATAAAATTAAATATCTTGGGATAATTATTGATGAAAGACTTACATGGCGACATCACATCCGAAACAATTTACTTCAACCGAATTCATATCAACAATTGAGATATATACATATTGATAGACTTGATTTGAGGCTATATTTTATAAATAGTATGAAATAAATATATATTGTTTTCATCCTGTAAGCTACATCTTGTATGGGTGATACAGGCTATAATTTACGTGAACGAAGACTCGGAAATATACAAAAATAATAGTATAATTAGTCCAGGACTGAACCCTAAATGCGATCATGAAGAGCCTCTATCCAGTTCGACAGAGCCGTTAAATTCCCGGAGAACTGTTCTCCTCGAGGCTCTCCTTGCAAACTTACTCATCCGCCACCTTCTGAGTCTGTTGCCTCGTCAACCCATGAGACAACCATGTTTCCATGACCATGTCGGCCAATGGAGAGCTTGTGTAGCTACTGGCCGCGTCACCCTCAAATCTATAAGAAAATTTATTTATTTATTTTGACACTCTATTGCACAAAAACTAAATATAAATACATTGTAAGGTACAACAAATAAATTAAATTAACTACAGTTGTGCAATAGGCGGCCTTATCGTTGAACAGCAATTTTAATTGATTGCTGTTCAATGAATATTCAACCTGTTAATTGATACTGGTGGCAGGTGATTGTGGGTCATGCACAAAGTTAGGGAAATATCAAATAAATATATAAAATATCAATTAAAATATACATGGGTACGATACGCAGTAGCGAACATAAGGAGAAAATATCATGAGCTATAATAAGGAAAGCAAGGATAAAGGATTCAGATTTTAAGAAATATACCCATATGTTTTTGTTGCAGGTATCAAGTATTGTTCTTCGTGGTGACGTATGCGGTGCCTATGTTAGGAATGTCATTTTTCTACTCAGCGATGGGTAAAGTGCTGTGGGGTTCGCGATCCATAGGCGAAATGACTCAGAGGCAGGTCGATTCTATACGCTCAAAGCGAAAGGTAAAAACTAAACATATATTTGAAATCATTACATTTATTGAATAGTAATTATTATAGATAGAATATTCTTTATTATACACACAAAATAAAAAATACAGTTAAATAATAAAATGGAAGACGTATAATTGGCAGCCTTATCATTAAAAGTGGCGTGGATGAGAACGCAACCTTGGGATGGAGTTAAATATACAAAAAAAAAACTAATTTATTATGATACTTAATTTTTAACAAATCACCAATATTTCGGAAAAGGGGTTACATTTTAATGTGAGTTTAATTTTACTACGTTGAAAGTAAAGTCACATCTACCGAAATGTTTAATAATAAAAATATTTGTAAAAAGGAGCTGTTTTAGATACCAGACTATAATATAAAATTCACTAAAAATAAAGATTAATGATTAAGATAAGAAGTTATGTAACTATAAAAAATGAATAAAAATGATTGATCTACAGAGCACAACATGATCTTGTAGACTGTACTGAAATATACAATTTGCAATTGTTCCTACAACAAACATTTGTAAAGGAGACTTGGATGATTGTTACGGCCTTGATTTAAAATAACCATTTATTATGAAAACATCTCACAACTCAGACGGCTATTTCAGATATTTGATAAAAACTACTCTTGAACTGATTTGAAAGCGCATATTTCTTTGAAATATTTTACATAGGTAAAAGCTCCCAAAATATTTCAAAGAAAGATTTTTTGTAAGATTCGTGAAATAGACGAATAAGTTATTAATTTATGCACCAAAGACTTAAAAAAAATAATGTTATAGATGAAAAAAAAAACACGTAAAATTTGGTGAACTTTTTCAAAGTATCAAGTCGGTTTTATTAAAATAAGAAAAAAAAAACATTACATGTGCATTTGTTTGTGGGTGGTGGATGGTACATAGCAGAGCTTGCAGATATTGACTGAGGGTGGATGTACTAGACGTACAATCTTGACTTATTGTTTCTCCATCCAATGCTAGGGGTTGCATAGAAGAAATCGCTAGCTATGGATAAGGTCGCCTGTTGTATGTTAGTTGTGTAAAAGATTTATGTAGTCCATGTCATTATCTTATTTTGCAATAAAGAGTATTTATTTACTTACTAAATATCTCATATTTTCACAATTATATTCACCTGTTTACAGTAATATTAAATATAAGATTCTTTGTAATATAATTCAGACAACAACAATTACATAAAAACAAATTATTTAGAATTTTATAAAGAAAGATCTCTTTAAATTTCATAGGGGTTAGTGGACTAGAAAGGTTGAGAAACGCTATCTAATACTTTAGAAACGCTTCCGTTCGGTGTTTCCTTTCTAATATACCTCCAGGTTTGGGAGTACCTACCTACATCGTAGAATTTGGGGCGAGAATTAATTAAAGTCACGGCACAGATTACGCGTCCGTTCCGTCGAACGTATCCGGCTCACACTGCTGTACAGTATTTGAAATGCAGTTATATTAATCTATACAAATAAATTTGATTATTAAATTAAATTTAAACAATAAAATATACAAGAGCTTGAGGTTCTCCTTCACAAAGAATGACTTGAATTTAAAAATACGTCGAAACAATACGATTATGCAACGAAATTGAATTTTTTAGAATTTTGACCCAATATTATAAATAGATATTAGATTGTAATACATTACAATCTAATATCATCTAATATATATACAGTTATTTAGAATTAAATTGAAACTGACTCTGATTTAGGTTAAACACTATGGCCAGTAATCAATAAAGCGTAGGAATTGATATTCAATAATAAATTACTCAAAAATATATTCTAATAATGATTAATATTGAAGTTTTCTTATATTTTGTTTTCTTATATTCTTATACATTGTATTTTTCTTTTAGGTCGTTAAAATGTTTATACTGGTGATTGTGATATTCGGCATCTGCTGGCTGCCGTACCATAGTTATTTCATTTATACTCATTTCGACCCGTCTATACTGTACATGAAGTACGTCCAACACCTCTACCTGGGATTCTATTGGCTGGCTATGGCAAACGCCATGGTCAATCCAGTTATTTACTACTGGATGAATGCCAAGTAAGTATTTTTACTGCTATTAATTAGAAAACTATTAATACGTCATTTTCTTTAAGACGAAGAGTTTCTAAAGGTTATATAAATAATTTTATTCTTAAATTTATGTTTTGGTATGAATGTTCAAAAGAATATGTTTAAGGCGTTAAGTTTGTTTGGTACTCGTAGTAGATTGAGGTGAAGTATCAATACTACGCGCTACGCGTAGCATATCACTGTTCCATATAAACGTAGCAGTTAAATTATTCTTTACAATGTACTACGTAATGTGCTACAGGTTTGCTACGTGCTATCTCGTTATGAGGCAAAAAAGTTTGGAACCACGAAATTTAACTAATACTTTTCTCGTGATTTCGTTATTTCCGCATTAGTAAACCTTCCACTATTAGTAAAGCTAATGCACCTTTTATGAAACATTTTCAAGTAAAAGTTAACGTTTTCAAAGTTCTATTAAATATTCTGGTTTCCTAAAGCAAAGGAACACGGAAATTCAATTACTTAGTGCATATATAAATTATTTTAATTGAATTTAGATTTAATGTTTGTACGTCAGAATCATCAGGAAAACCTAATTTGTCGTATTTCTTAGTTAATCGTGTTTTTGTCCTTTTCAATCCTCGGTAACTTCATTATTAGGAAGATTTTTCCGAATTAGACGCAGATTATAAGTACCGATAATTTTGACCTATTGATGGAATTATTGATTATCGTTCTGTTAATATTATGCCGTATTTACATTAGTCTATTACTTATTTTCATTGATCGATCATTGTTTAATTGAGAAGTCGGGAGCACTCCGCTGCTGACCGTATCGACCAGTGTAAATGAGCCAGTATGTACAGACACGTCTAGCTTTTGTTAAAAATAAAACTCAAATATTCAAGATAAGTTTAAATTCATCGTCTAATTTTGTCTAAATTTTTTGTGTTTTTGTAATTTTATTATTTTAATGTGTATTAATGTATGTTTAATAACGTTGTTTACATATTATGCGGAAGTACCTTAAAGTTACAGCTATAGAGTTGTAACTTTTTGGTACTTCCACTTAATAGTCAATGGTCATAAAAATAGATTTATAGGTACAGGTACGATTATTACATATTTTAGACTTATTATTATATGATATGTACTTGGCAGGTTTAGGACGTATTTCCGGACGGCGATATTGTGCCGATGGCGCGACGTGTTCCGGCGACGGCGAAAGCGACCGCTACCGGACTCGCCGCCGGACTGTGTGTCGCAGTCCGGCAGCCGATCCCGATCAGGTTTTTACTCGTTAACGTAATTATGAAAGTGATAATCTTTGGTATCATTACGAGCTGTCTAACATACCTACATTTTATTGTTTCGTTTAAAAAAATGATTTATTTCATTTCTAGTGTAGAATTTTAACGGTGATGGAATTAGTAATGCGCCATTAAAAATCACCATAAATTAATTTGATAGCAAATTTTATTCAGACAGCAGTTTACCTTTCATTTTTCTAATAAGATAGAATAGTGTAGTTTAAAGGTGAACGTTCACTGTGTCCCCTGGACGCACGGTACGCAACGGATTTGCCATAGCTATGTATGAATTTTTATAGAGATCTGTCCACTATCCCTATCACTGCACCGTCCACAAGCATTATTTGAACAAATAGAATGTGTCGTCATACGAGCTACTATGTATAACTTCGCAGTATTATGTCAAAAGGTACTTTTGTCGTACAGTGAACGTTCACCTTTAGAGGTGGTGCAAATCTGACGGAAGTTCCTCCAGTGTATCACGGAAGTACGCGCTAGTATGCGACGGATCTTCCGTCGTGTATGTAGTATGAATATCATCTATAATACGAGTATATATAAAAGGCAAACCTGACTGACTTAACACCAACGCACAGCCGAAACTATTACACATAGAAACTTGACATTTGGTTCTTTTCATGACGTAAATAAGTAAGTAAGAAAGGGTTTTTAGAAATTCAGCCCCAACAGGGGTGAGACAGGGGAGGTGAAGTTTATATGGAATTTTCTCATTTCTGGCCTAATAAAACAGGACTGCGCGCACGTAACCGCTGACGGAGGTTTTATATATAACTAGTTTTTGGCTATACTTGCGTGGTTCTGTATTATACATATAAAAATAAATGGAAATAAGTATTGATGGAAACTCCATTAAATTATGTTGTGTACATAGTTTAAAATACCGACAGCGGGAAGCGACTTTTCAGCTATGTGGTTATAAATGATAATATGAATCGAACACAGCGCTGTAACAGCATAGAGGTTCAATAAAATATTTTTTAAATTATCTTTTGAAGTAGGTTTTATTTGATCGAACTAGCTTTAGACTACAGGAATGCGCTCGATTTTGAGTTCGAGATTGTTTTTATACAGTAGTTTTGACCTTCTGAGATTAACTAGGCACTACATATCTTCCGTTAGATTTGCACTGACTCTTATAATTTAGTATTTAAATTATAAATTGATAACCTATAATTAAAACCCATCCGCACAATGCTCATTTTAGTATATTAGGGATGATGATGGTATAAAAAAGGAAAATTCTTTTTATCTAGTCCGATAATAGAAAAAGTATTGGTTACATATTATTTTTTGCTTCAATTTAGCTACAAGTGGCTTAGATTTGCATTATAATTTACATCAGTTGGGGCTATGACGCAATTTAATACAAAATATATTTTAATTTGAGTGTAATTAAAAATAGGTTTTAACGGGACAATTTATCCTCTGTCTTTATCTATCTTGTTGACGAGCGCGTGTTGATTTAGTTTATTTTTTTAATTTTCACGCCTAGTACAAAGTAAATATATGATACCTAATATACCGCATATATTTATTATGAAGCATTATTATTTATCAAAATTAATCGACTGTAAGGTTAGCTTCCTTCTTGTGATATATCGCCGGTTATACCGTAAAAGTCGAGGTGTTGGCGTTAAACAGATTTACGAGGGTACGTGAATCCTTACAGTTAGTCACACAGCGGACGTATTAGGCGGAGATAGTTTGTTTTAATAAGATATGGTTTATTTAGAAACTGTTTTACATTGTTAATATTTTGTATGCCAAAAACTATCTTGAATCAATCTCTCTATTCATTTATTTATTCATTTTCGACTGTGCTGATGCAATTTACTCTGATGTTATAGTTATTCTTTTTAATCAGGACATCTTCGAATCGGTTTAATATGATTTATATTTGGCTTACGTAAATATAGTTATGACCATGTTTTCTGAATTTCAACAATTACAATGGCTCCCCATTCGCCGACATATGCTCTCACTTCTTTATGCTGTTCAATCTTATGATTCCTTGACTGCCTCATCTCTTTGTTTAAATTTCTCTCATCTTCTCATGATCTCTCTTCCAAATAGTGTTGAAAGTAATTTTCTTTCATTATAAATTTATTATTCAAAAGTTGATTATTTAAATAGGAGGGAATAATATTAGAACAGATCAAAAGTCGGTAACAGACACGCTCAGTAAATGTATTTCTTTTATTCTTCCTAAATTATTTTGTCGCCAGGAAAAGGTATTATTTTCTATCACATTCATTAAGAGTGGTTATACAGTTGAAAAACATGTGTTTGTCGATCAGTGGACGAAATAGATGTTGGTGTGTTATGAAATCTACAACGAGTTAATGCTTAAAGATAAGTGATTACCTTTTATATAAGAACTTCGGTATTTATGCTGTACGACCAATGAAAAGATAATAATTATCTAATCTTTATTGTGATTTATGTAGAATTTATTATTTACTGTTTTGTTTGTATATTTTCACGCGCACTACTTATTAATTTTAAGCTCCCTCTTAATTTACCTGACCATCGTTTAAGAAAGGTCAACAACAAAAATAAAATTATCGGATTATTTTTTTTTCTAATTTTCATGTCATTTTTACAATGCTTTGAGCTTGGAAACAAGGAAATAAAACCTTCTTCCGCCCTATATCATTAAATGAGTATACATTTTACCAAGTTTTAATAATGTTTCTTCAGAGTTTACTGCACTTGATTAAACTGAATAATTCTATTTGTAAATATTGTAGTAGATAATATGAAGAAATAAAGTATCAGGCCTTACACCTCTGACGGTATATGATAAATAAGTAAGTACTCTTTATTGGATTAAGAAATGAATAGACAGAAATCTGACATGAATTGATATTCCATAGGCAGTTTTATCTCTTGCTAGTTATGTCTTTCAGGCAACTAATGAATTTTTGGAATAATATATTATGAACAACAAAACGATAGAAAACAAAAGTAACGAGTAAAGTGTGAGATGGAAGAAAAGTGGAAACTAAATAAGGTTTATGACGATGTAGTTTTACTTTACTTTAAGAACTTTATACGTTCTTTTATACATTTACTTTAATAAGAAAAGTTTTTAATCTAAGACGAATTCCTTTCAGATTAGAAAAATAAATTTCTACTCAAGACTCATTAACTATTTCAATCAAATTAATAAAAATAGATTGGCAGTTATTATCGAAAATTAACATTAGAAGATTTGGTACATTAATCTAGGTTTAAGGTTTTATATATAGTTTTTCATATGAATGGGCATAGTTCTGTATCACTCTCACTTTCTAAATTATAATAGAAAAGCTTTAATTTTTTTTAACGTTAATTTGGGTTTTTAACCTTATTCTATTCTCCTATACTCATGTGAAATTAAACAAATATAATTGTATTCCTGTTTACTACAATAAAATAAGTTTATACTTATTGCTGAAGTCTGTCTTAGATATTTTCACAATTGTTTCACAGTTTGACAGGATTATATAGTAGTCTAATGGCAATATACACGAACTACTAAATATAAATAAATATGTAAAAAATAGTATATAAACTATGATTGATATACTCCTACTTAACAATAAATTTCCCCTCTAACTATTATATTTTTTTTTTATAATTAAAAAGGTTTAAATGATTTTTAGAATATTATCGTTCCTGATTTTTTTTTGATTAAAGTTATTTATCTAAATATATATAACTCAAAGGTGACTGACTGACATAGTGATCTATCAACGCACAGCCCAAAACACTGGACGGATCGGGCTGAAATTTGGCATGCAGGTAGATATTATGACGTAGGCATCCGCTAAGGAAGGATTTTGATAAATTCCACTTCTGAGGGAATAAAATAGGGGATGAAAGTTTGTATAAATTTTCTTATATTTTCGACTGATTGAACTGAAATTAAAGATTGGAGTTTTTGATAAATTCAACCCCCATGGGGATAAAATAAAGCTGGATTGGATTGGATTAATATCTCTACAGTTTTCAAAGATAAAGTGCTGAAACATAATGGATATCTGTAGTTTTTTTTTATTGTAATATCTTCGAAGTTAAACATCAAGGTGATTTCATCATCAGCTCGAGGAAAATAGCGTTTTTGGAAAATATATGCTGCCCAAAGTTAAATATAATACAAAAAGACAAAATTGTTCTTTATATCTCTGATCTACAAAGATGTTCACGTAGGCGTTGCGTCTTAACAGATTATTAATTATATCGTTAAGCGTAACGGTATCGCTTTGACCCGAGCAAATGCTTAGAGGCATTAAGCCAAAAGCTCTCTCTTCCGGAAGTACGACGTTTGCAGTTAATGTCCATAATTGATGAAAATAAAAAACACCTGCAAAGGAATGTAATAGGAACGTGCTAGACTTGAACATATTCTTTATATTGAATTGGGCAATAAGAATATTTTTATCGACATTCATATCATAACATTACAACAACAAAAAGACAGACAATAACTAATAATATTAGCATCTAAATCTATACATAAATGTGTGTGGGTATATTGTGTTAAGGCCAATTAACACAATATACCCACACACATTTGTTACCAACAAAAAACAAAGTTGATTCAATGTAGGTGTCTCAGTTATTCAATTTCTATGTCAGCCATTTGAGACACTTCACTTACGCCACGTAACGTTATAACTAATTCAAGGTTAAGCGGTTGCCGCTTTTTGAAGAGAATTCGGATATCTAAGTGAATTCTAATTCGGGTTTGAATTTTTACAGAATGACAGGGCTGAACTGCAAATTCCGATAACTTTATAATTTTAGTTTTATACGTACTGTAAATGTCTGTATTTCCATCTCAGCTTGTTAGGCGTCTTAATTGTTCAATAACACTTTTATTAGTTAAATCTCATTAGTAAGGATTCTCCGTACTTCAAAATTTTGCAGATACACAGATAGCGTGATCCCGTACTTATACATAGTGTAATAAACTGACGATCATAATAACGTTTACTATAGATATGAGATGATATGTTTCTTTGTTATCAGCTATAAGAAGTAATTCATTTTTAAATATTCCGACCCCATCAAGACATGTAACAATTTAATGAATACTTTAATTAAAAGAAGTAAATCTTTCTTTCAAGAAACGGGATATTAAAAATGTAAGCCAAACATGGATCCTGCAGATTCCAGAGAACATATTTCACTGCGGTAACAAAGTTTAGGATTTTTCTTATTCATAATATAGGCCTTGACTTGCTCTTGTAAAAGTGAATAAATCCAAGCTTAATTTAGATGTTATATATCTGAAGAAAAGTAAAGAGAAACCGTCAATGCCAGTAATATGTTATGTAATTCTATTATAACAATTTCAAATGAATTTTAACTGGCTGTTTTTTTTTAAGTATTAGACTGTCCGGGTAGTTATTGCGTTTTATTGGTTTGTGCATTAATATTTTGCAAAGTTATTTATTCACGATTTTGATCTGGCGTCTATCATTATATTTGAACAAGAGATTTACACTCTCTTAAAATAATGTCTTTCACTATCAAAAAACTGGTACAAGTAATATTTGCCGTTAATTTATGAAGAAAAGGTTTTCCTATCCAAAAGAAATACAAGCACTGGAACAAGTAATAGTCCGAAGATACCAAATCTGAAGAATATGATGGGTGCGGTGGAACATCTCTTTAAAACTTTTCTGTTTGAATAAATCATCCCATTTGGCCAGTTAATTACAATATACTTTAAATTGACCATGAAATGGTACAGTAAAACCTAAAAATTATCTTGAAATCTCACCAAACAAATAGTGTAATATTTAAAGGTACATTGGCATTTGAAGTGATTTGTTTTATATTTTTGGTTTATATTTTTTATTCCATGATATCTTGTGATTAAGATTTTAGTAAACAGTCCATTTTCTGTAATTAAAAATGATTCGCTTCAAAAATCGATAATATTTTTGACGACACTCAAAGAAAACATGGAACTCTAACTTCAAATTAATCCAAGTTATTTCATTTGGTCATAAGCGATGGAATTTGAAAATTTTATCCTATCAGCAATCGCAAATTTTTTTGTTCGACGGTTTACATCTGTTAATGCCTTTATTTTGTGTTCATAGAATTCAACGGGCATTTTGGATAATAAATACTAAAATGTATCTAAAATATTATTTTCCATTTTTAATAAGGCCTTTTTTTTAAATAAAAAAAGCCTTAAAATAGTAGTGGCAAAAATATATAATGATTATGCGGTTCAATTGAAAAGTTGGCTGTGAAAAAATACAATTAGATCCTGTCCTTAACAACTTAACATATAAGTTATAAACTTTTCCAGATTTTATTACTAGTAAATAATATCTTTGATATAATAACATGAAATAAAAGTAATAAGAAGAGAAATGTGGTAATAAATACTAGCGTTTTATGAAATATTTTTTTCACACCATGAGCAAAATAAAAATTGATATCGTGACGTTATTAATATTAGAAATCGTGAGTACGTTTTCTGTAATATCACCAGTCTCTGGTGATACAGCAAAACTAATATATTTATACATTTCTATTGTAACGTTAAATTTATCATAAAGCTATTGTCTATTCAGTAATGGCGTAAAGGTAGCACCGCGGCCCGCGATCGTTCTCGTTAAGCAAGTTTCGCAAGGGTCGGTCACGGAATGGCTGATCGAAAAATTATTATCTCGAGCTACTCCGTGCTTCGGAAGGCATGTTAAACTGTTGGTCTTGGCTGCATTTGCAGTCGTTAGTATCCTCCAATGGGTCATCGTGCGAAGGCTTGAGCTACTGTAGCGGGGACGTAAAATGGCCGATATTGATGATGGTTGTCTGTTCAGGTGTCGAGGACCTCAGAGACTCAAGAGGAAATGCAGCACTAGAATGGCAGCACTCGTCGTATCGGACTCAGTACGACCACCGGTTGCAGAGACCGCCTTTGCTTGCTAGCTGCCCGAAGTGCCCGCACAGGACATATTATGACGGTTAGTTAGAAATTTAGGATTCAGGAGATATAATATATTAACGATTCTATATGAATTGGTTGTAGTTTTGTGTGCTGAGTGCTGGGTCTCAATTCTGTTATTTTTTTTAAATATAACTTTTTTATATATTTAATATCGTAATAGTTATAAAAAATGTATTATTCATATAATAAGTTAAAATCTAGAAATATAAATATTTTTCAAAATTTCCCACGTGCACTGTACGCCATTTCTATGAAGGCATTGCGTCACTATGACGTCACAGCACTCTGAAACGAATATCGTTCTATGTACATCATATGCATAAGTTTGAATTCCCTTATTTCTGATATGACTAAGAAGGTCGAGACTCCACGCGCTGTTTGCGGTCATGAAAGTGTGATTTCGGTAATAGTCTATTAAACTCTACCATAAAAAATGTATTTATTTTTGTTTACTGTCTACATCCGTATTATCATTAGTGCTATGAATTTTGCTGCACTTGACCGAATGTGAGGCTGACTGTATCACTTTGTTTTATGACAGGATTCTGTATTAGAACTACTTCTGAAAAGAAATGGTGAAATATGTAGAATATTTGGTAGTATCTGAGGGAAAACTCGCAAGCTATGATCGGATTTTAAGTTATACAGTGCATATGTTCTTTTACGTTTTCTACTGAAACGTATGAAACAGGTGATATGTCTCAATTTAGATACCTGTTTTCTTTTACTATTAGCGTTACAAAATAATATTGTGCTTTCTCCTTACGATTTTATATACTATTCAAAATTCTGTTTACGAAGTTACTTATAAACAGCCCCCTTACTCTCGAAAACAATGAAGAAGTATTTTAAGAATAAAAGGAAGCATTACAAAAGCACCTCACTAGATGGCGACTCTAGCAAAAGTTGATTTTTGCGGGAAACAAATGGATCAAAGATAGCCATTTCCGTTCCTTTTAACTAATATATTAAAAAACTGATGTTTGTATTGATATCAAAAGTTTGATATCAATACAAATACAAAAAATTAGAAAAAGAATATGAGTTGCTTATTGAGTTTTGAAAACTAATTTACTTTCATACATGAAAGAAAACCGGAAGGGTTATCATGGAGAAATCAAGAAAGCACCGTAGCGACATCTAGTTTGATTTCAGGAACTAATATTTTTTTTTCGTACTTTCTCATAGCGATCGAACGACATTGCAATTGTTTGGCTTGTTTGGCTCAATAGAATACTCTGGAGCTAGTGTACTCAAACAAAAGTACGAAAGGCACAATTGCAATGTCGATCGGTCGCGTTTGCGTTCGAGAGTAAGGGGGCAGAATTGACTGGCACTCGTGGAATATATATTTTTTTATGTAATACTATTTTATTTTATTTCTAGATTAAAATGGGAAAAGTAAAACAGAACTGTTCATTATTATCACCTTATATTTTTAAACACAACGTAACTTTATTTGTTTGCATTGGATGATTGGATTAAGCTTTATTTTGAAATATTCGTAATAGTCTAATTTATGTTTGCGATTGCGGAGATTATTTTAGAACTGGTTTATTATTGGTTAAACTGTTGTTCCCGACTGCACTTGCAGTCTTAGGTATCCACTAAATTGCAATGAACTCACTTGGAGGACCGTTTTCTATACGTTTATTACAGGGACACTGTACCCCAGCAGTGGGAACATTAAGAGTTTGGTGATTATGAGAATAAAAACAAAAACCAGAAGTGTTGTCTGCTATGAGATTTGGCAGGCAAATTTTTGTAGTACCTTGTACAGACACAAGTAGTTTGTCCAAAATGTCTCATTTCTAATTAAAGTAATTTCAAGTCTCAAAATTAGAAAATTGTGTGATGTGTGCACATTTTTGTGGTTACTCAACATTATTTTACATGTTTTAATGTTTGTTACAGCATACATACACGGGCGGAAAGTGTAAAAACAATTAGTGACAATAGAAGAATTATTAAATATTCATTAAAATATGCATCGATGTGTTTTAACCATTTATGACAATCACTTTTTGCTCAGATGATTCTTAGTACTTTATATTCGGATAGTATTTTAAGTATTACTTTGTATCTTATTTAATCGAGTTATAATATTAAGAAATTTGCATATATTTCTGTGAGTTCGTTGTAGGATTTAAATAAAGATGAGTCACCAATTTTTTAAGCAAAAAATATCTCAGTTAACTTATTGCTATCTTGTAAGAATAGTATTAGATATAGTATTGTGTATAAACTCCGGTAATCAGGTTATTAAATGTAAATATCTCGAAAATTCTTTTTAATGGTGAAAAAGTCACTTACCGATTCGGAATTTAATGTAGTTGGTGTATTTTTCCTCGATTTTATTACATTTTTATCAAAACATATGTTAGATTTAGTTCATTTCTGAATAATTGTCATCGACTATATAGTAGTCATCGACTAAATAAAAATTAAATAAAAAACTGATTTTTGGCTGCAATTCTGTTGCACGTAAAGTCAACTAATTTTACTTGTCTTAGTACAAAGAATTGAAAAAGCAGCGTGACATATTTAAGACTAAATATACTTTACTTTGTGCCAACATAATGATCTGCGGTAGCCTAAACTAAAGGAAAAGAGGTCTGTCTCAATTTTATTTCATATTCTGCAGTATTTGGAAACAGAAATTGTCATCATCTGATGGCTTTTTTTTAAATATTTTATTGTTATTTTTTAAAAATTATTTTTTAGGATGTCTGTTATACCTTTATAAATATTAAACCTCAATATCCTAATTATTACTGTATAAATGTCAAAAAGAGATAATATTTTTGTTAAAGCAAACAGTCATTTACGCATATTAGTCGCGTGTACAGAGAACCGCGGAGTGATTTATTGCTGCGTCAGAACCTTGGGAGTATATTTAGCTTGCTAATTTATTACACTTGAAATTATTACGAGTTGTCTGTAATTTGGCTATCTAGTGATTAAAATAAATAATGAAAGAACAAGTGTTCACCAACTGAAGCATTTGCCTTTAATGTACATTTCCGATTTTATGAATTATACAATTACGTATGTTGATTACAGCTTTGCCCGCCTCTATAAGTGTTTTATATATTTCTTTATAACATTTTTCATGACTTATGTCAATTTTTTTGTTCCTGCTTGTCTTATTGCGATTGTGTTATTTGTCTTATTTGTCTTATTTAAAGTATATGCTTTCTCTATCTTTAATTTAACCATACAGTCCTCGCATAAGTTGTTTCTGACAGCGTATTTACCCTGGTCGATAAGAAAGCTAAAGTCAAAATATCTTACAAAGATACCTTTTAAATGTTTATTTAACAAAAATATTTTGAAAGTGTTTTTGAATCATCCAATATTTCACACACCACTTGTATCAACATATCAGCGAGAAACATCGGCACCATATTTGTTCGTTGCGTTCATTGGTCGGTCATTGTTTTATTGACCAATAATAAGGGAGCGTAAATGACCGCGTGCTGCCCGCGTTCGGCTTCTGTAAAAATCCGAACTAGAATTCGAATTCATTTCAAAAGCGGCATTCCCTCAACCCTGAATTGGTAATAACGTTACGTGCTATAAGTGAAATGAGTTTCGAAATGACATAGGAAAATAATATCTGAGACTTATCTTCATACGTATGAATCAATCAAACTTGTTTTGTATTTTTATACAAAAATGGAATCAATAGAATTTCTTCACTAATTTCGGACATATGAGTGAATTCGAATTCGGGTTTGGATTTTTATAGAATCGCTCTACTGATCCTATTGACTAGTGTAAATACGACATATTACTCGTACAATATAGGTGTATTCGGGAATGTAAAATTTAAGAATAGTTTTTTCTTTTTTTTATAAAGTTATTATAAGTAAAAAAAATAACAACGGACTTTGATTATTAAGCAACATTGGCAAGGGTCGGTCACATGATGGGTGACCAAAAAATAATATCTCGAATTACTCCGTGCTTTGGAAAGCACGTGAAGCCGGGCTGGTGACTGTGTGACTGCAAAATCACAGTTATTAATACCTGCATTAGGCCAGCGTGGACGGAAGATATGTCCTACCCTACTTAACCATCCACGAGGAAGGTCTGAGCCCCTGCAGTGGGGACGTAAAAGGGCTGATGATGATTAATAAGTTGTGCACAGAATCTAAGGCTCTCTTCCCTTCACCAATTAAACGTTCTAACCTTTAGCATTACTTGATTCTCTTTCTCTAGTACTTGACCCGAGTAGAAAAATAAGACCAAATATCAAAGGCATTCAAAACAATGTACACATTATCGTATTATTAAATGAATTCCTTGAGATTCTTGGGCATCAAACAACCATTAACTTACAGAAAATCGTATTTCTCATCGAAAAAGTTACTTATTGGCAGATCATAAATTAATAGAGTAAGCTACCGGGCCAGTAATAGAAGTCTATTTATCTTAGATGTCCATTTTTCCATTCATATTTATGTTCGTGTAAAGAGTCATAAATAAAAAAAAATATATTAATCACATTCAATAAGCACTACATTTGGACAAAATTTATGCCAGGTTTGATAGATGACTAATAAATATACTTAATGAACCTTTTACCGTGTTTATATAAAAATATTGCAAAAGTTATATCATTAATTGCTTTTACACGTTTTTATTATTTTCATTCATACCTACCTAAAATTAAAAGTTAGTTAAAAAGACGGCAAATTGAAATATTTTACGTCATAACCCAATCAATATTCTTGTAGGTCATTGCTGTTCTGATTTTTATCCATACTTCACGATTGTGACATTTACGAAGATGCGCGCAAACAATTTTCGTCTTAAGATATCGCGAATGAGAGACGTTTGATTAGGCCGGGTAGCGTAAGAAACTCGAGAAATTGTTTCTCTAGTCTCTAAAATTGCGAATTGTAAATGAAAACATCTGTTAGAAATCTTAATTTGAAGGTAAAATGTATAAGAAATTCTTACGTATATACTAAATAATACGTATTTACTATATTGTAACATTTTTTTTCAATTCAATTCAATTTATTCAATGCAAGTCACAGGTCATACAGATGTTATAAATTAATTTTGTACAAGTGACGCCCTGTAAGGGCACAGCAATACTGAGGGGCAACTATTGCCATTTTTACTTATATATATTATTGTTCTAGTGATTATTATTACATTTAATAGTTATTTTACTTACATATCCAATATACTTTAAACTCGATTAATACATTTACAATACATTCATTTATTAATTCATTTAATAATTATTTTATTAATTACTTAATTTATAAACCTTAAACATAGTTGATACATTTATTCATATATACTTTTTTTGTATTATTCTTTTTATTTTTTTATTTTTTATTTGGGCACAGTTTGTTACTTCTCGTTAAGAAACTCTTCAATATTGTAATAACATTTACTTATTAAGTATATTTTCAGCTCTGTAATAAACTTTTTTGTTTTTTACCATTACCATTGATATACATTTATATCGCAGGCATGTTGTATAATAGACATAGAACTTTTTGTAAAACGTTTCGTTGTCAATGAAATTGTGAATTTAATCGTGCTTACTGCAAATTATGAAAAAGTCATGTTGTAATTTTGTCATTTGTACATTTGAAACAAATTTAAAAAAGAACAATTACGATGACCTTGTAACTTTTTTTTGTAAATAAATATTGTTTTTGTAAATTTTAAATTTTATTGGTTAATATTTCAATGAAATTATAATCCTGACCGTCAACGGTCTAATGTTCGCTCAATAAAAGATAATATAGATGTAAGCTCAGATTTTTAGTTAATAGTTTAATAAAGTTAACTTAATTGTATTCCATTTCTCAATTTGTTACTTTATATATATATATATATATATATATATAAAAAATGTAAAATCAACGTTTTTCTCTCATTAAATGATGAAGTTCTTGAAATCAATTGTATATTGAGTCAGAGTAAGAAACGTTTTTAACAATGAATTTGATTGTACTTTTATGAAAAAATGAATCTAATTATTAAGATTGCTAATTAGATCTTTTGAGTGTTTTAATTAATCACGCAATCACAGCATCGCGAGCGGTGAGGGTAATAGGTGGTACTAGCATTTCAAAAATGCCTACTAGAGGTATAATTGACAATGGTACCGATGAGTTAGGTCATAGCACAATAGGCGTCGTGCGATCAAATCGCTCAATCATTTTCATCGCACGATCTAGTCGCATTTCATATATATATAGCATGGGACTGATTTTATTAGACAAGCGGCTTAATTGCCTAATTTCAAAATTCTTCACAATCTCTTTTTAAAGCAATAGCGATTGTAAAAGCGATTTTTGGTATTACAAAACGTTGACAACAGCAATTGCTTTCAGAACGAAAATAATTTTAAATGAATAAGGGACATCATAAAAAAATGTAGTGTGAAGTACGTGAATATCTTTCAAATGTCAAATAAAAAGGATTGTAATTGATTTTGTTGATTCACCGAGTAGCTCGGTGGCGTAGTGGATTAGCGCCGCGGCCCGTGATCGTAGTCGTTTAGCAACTTTCACAAGGGTCGGTCACGGGATGGGTGACAAAAAATTATTATCTCGAGATACTCCGTGCTTCGGAAGGCACGTTAAGCCGTTGGTCCCGGCTGCATTTGCAGTCGTTAATACCCTCCAATCCGCATTGGGCCAGCGTGGAGGGTCATGGCCCATCCTCCTTAACCATCCATAAGGAAGGCCTGAGCCCCTGCAGTGGGGACGTAAAAGGGCTGATGATGAATTGATTTTGAAATTAGACAATTAAGCTTCTGTCTCAAGAAACTTGCATACTAAAGGCAATATGTCAAGGAAGCGTAAGAATAAAACCTAGTTTATACCCATCCGTGGAGAAATGCAGCACAACCTAAATATATTAAGTACCGATAAGATTGGTGGAGGGATCATGTCCGATGAGTAATATTAGTCCGATGAGTGACAATTTAGCCAGACTTAACGTGTGTTCTTAAAATATGTAATAACTTATCCATGATCATAATAATATACATAATAAAGTAAGTAATATATATTGTCAGTGATCGACCTATTTTCGTAGGTCGAAACATCTTATGTAAGACATAAAATTATAACCAAACATCAAGTTGTGCTTATGTGATTGAAAAATGTTGAATTGTAGAAAGAAATATACGACAAAGGTAGTCGTTAAAATTAGATAGGAAAAATTAAATTCATCATGTTTCAACGAAAAAGATTAACAAGATTGGCTATATTTATAATGTGTAATTAAACTTTAAGATAATAAAGTAAGCGATATTTATCGATTCCATATTTGTTAATAAATTAAATGATTTTAATTTTGAATCCATTATGTTTATAATATTTCACTAGTCATTATTTTCATAACAACTGACTTTTTTTTACGAAATAGTGTAGGTTAGTACCTATAGTTTGTATACATTGGAGTTTATGTCAATTAAAGTTATGTTTTATGTAAATATTTAATTATATTAATGGAGGATTTGAAACGAAAATTCTAGTCATAGATGATGATTTGAATTATGGATATCAGCGTTAAAGTAAGTTATTAATTAATAAAAATTGTATTTATGGTTTTCTTAATAAATGTGAAATGAATGTGATAAAATTATATACAAATTGTGGAGTATTTTTCGACCAAGAAATAAAAATCAGAATTCCAGATTTCGCATTTTAATTTTCACGCCCGTCTTTCATTTACAGATGAGTGAAATTATATTTCGATAGTAACTATTGCGTTTTTCTTTCATTGTAACACTGAGACTGAAAACACACGGGGCGATTTTTTTCCTGAAACAGCTGCGGCGGCGGGAGAGTTTTTATTTCAAAACGCACACTACCGCAATGTTTTGTGCTCCTGCAGCCAACGCGCCTGTGAAAACACAAGCACTGCCAAAAAAATAGATAGTTATTGCGTTTAGGAGAACGAGTGGGCGACGTCGTGGATGCTGCAATAACAGCATAGAATTTCGAGATGGGTCTATACCGGGCCGTCAAAATTTCTAACGTGCCGTATCTGTAATTGGTTATTTGACTATATAGGAAAAGTATTTTAAACGATTTGACATAATATCGAGTCATGGCGTCACATCAACAAAGTTTATTGATATGTGAAGTAACGCGATGCTCCGTCCTTTATATTACATATATTTATAAATCGCAAGTTAATTATATAAAATCAAAATATACTTACAATTTATTTTAAACTATTTTAACAACTAAGCTATTTTTACAACTAAGCTATTTTTACGGATAAGTTACCATTTCCATCAAATTTATAATTTGTCGCTATAATTGTCAAGAAGGCAGTTTCACATTTCACGCTATCAAATTCGCTCCGTGAGCCACGCTACTGTATTGTTCTAAATAATAAAGGTTTCTAATTTTGATTAAAGCGCCGTAAATCTGTGAAAGGTCACCGTTTCAGGGTGATAATTATCGAAATCCTTTTTATAATCTTAAATGTCAGTAAATGTCTCAATTTACCGACTTTATTAGTAAAAGTAGTTCGTCCTTATAGAGAAAATGATATCAAGACGCTTCTGCTGCGGTTTTTTATTTTTAAAATGCAGTCGTCTTGTTTTATAAATAAATATTTTTTTTAAATTTATGTTTCTTGATAATAATAATAATAACAGTCATGTTGTTCAATCCAAAGATATTTAATGTAATTTTTTTGCACTCAATAACTAATAATTGAGGTGTATGATGCTTCAAACCTACTGATAAGGCATAGTACAAATGCGATATATTAGAATACCATTATCAGTATGTTGTAAAGTAAATTGTATTGCCTTATTGCTGGCTAATAATAATTGTATACAAGCACCGCCTTTCATTAAAATAAGCTAATACATATTTTAGTTTATATTAATTTTTCAATAATTGTAACAAACTTGTGCAGATTACGCGTATGTTGACCCCTCTGCAGCCGAATGGTGCGTACGTCAGTTTCAAGTCGTCGCCTTTTACGAGAACTTGATTTCGATTTTCGGTCGGGTCAATGTAGTAAATGAACTTTTCTATACATCTCTGGTTGTAAAACTCCATATACTCCATATATGTATACTCCTTAATAATAGGGCTTTAGCTACTCTTTTTGAAGTCTGAATAATGTGTCTGATGTGGTTAATTTTTTTATATTTATTATTATAAGCATTTAAATTTGCCTATCTGAAAAATATGAAAGCGAGTAGACTTTCATTTCATAAGTGGCTTAAATGTTCAAAATATTTATGATAGAAAAGAGAATATTAAGATAAACCTCAATATATTTTATTCAGACTATGTTAAAAAGCTTTTATTAATGATAAACAATTAAAATAGCCTTAGATTTGAATGTTAGGTGATATTTAGGAAGGGCAATTGGAATTTATAATTATTTGGTTTATTGAAATTAAAACTAAGAGAACAGAAAAGTTGTTGTAAGTATAAAAGAAATGTTTGAGATATATATTTAATGAATTCATCGTAAGGAACATCAATAACTCGAATAAACTTAAAGCCTCAGAGACGACAAGTTTCATGTTTGAATTTTCGTTTTACAGCTTGTGAATTGCTATTTGAATTGGCTAAATAGTCCCTTTGGGCATTGAAGTTCACTTAAGTCGAAGTCAAAACACATAAATTGCAACTCTCACAACACAACAAAGACCTCATCAGGTAAGTATATTGACCTTTACTTTCATTATAATAAACATAAATCATTCATTTATTATATTATATTATATTATATTATATTATATTATATTATATTATATTATATTATATTATATTATATTATATTATATTATATTATATTATATTATATTATATTATATTATATTATATTATATTATATTATATTATATTATATTATATTATATTATATTATATTATATTATATTATATTATATTGAAAAATATTCTTAATGATAAATGCTTAAAAATCCTTTTCCTTGGCACTCTGAGATGGGATGGTCCCATCTCAAACAGTGCAATGTGATGGTCCTGTTTTTTTTTATTTTTACTATAAAGTTACGATTGCAAATTAATATCATATGTCTAATCGTTTATTACTGTTTATTTAATGATCAAAGAGCATTCGAAAGAGTTAAAAATAAAACGTTAAATATATTAATAAAACGTTATATAAAACATTCAGAACTGTGAATGGGACAGAAGCGAAGTACTTATAGGACAATTGTGTACAGAGTGTTTTTGATGAATTATTCGCAAATCAAGCGATATAAAGTAATATCGTACCTTTAATTTGTTTTACCCCCAGACCGAAAAAAGTTTTGATTTAATTAAACGTAAAAAACGTAAAACGAGAGAACGAACGAGAGGATGGATTAGAAATAAAGTCGTGAAGGAAGTAGAAAGATTAAAAGAAGAACAAATCAACTCGAAGCTGACAGATGTGGGATTTCAAGCCTCACACATGGAAAAACAGTTTCTCTCCTTTCGAGTTGCGGCTCGACGCGCTTGGTGAAGGTCAAAAAAATTTACTGTCAAAATACGATCAGAACTCAAGTCTCTACAAAAAAAATAATTTAAAAAATACGTTAAAAGAGATAAACGAAAAGTATATTGTAATAAGGCTGGAGTTTATAATGTCAATGAAATTATTTCTGAATAAAAAAATTTAAATGATGCCCGTCAGAGACTAATGATATTCCCAGCAAAGGCAAAAAATTGACATACGAACTAGTAATAAATTCTACTTGTTAGCAGAGCGGAGTTTTATAACATAAAATGATATGGGATTAAGTCGAGGAATAAAAAAAGGACCTTGATTCATTTAATAAAACAACTTTTAAACGGATTTATCGCGTGTATTTTTAAATGAATTATTACATTTTTCAGACGATCCTTCACAGGTGTCGTTTTCACTAGACTATGATATTGGTCGTTCTGAAAATAAATAAAATATAAATACAAATTTTTTTTCGCAATACAAAGGCTCGATGAGGTTGAACATCATCATGCCCCTTTCGCTCAGCCCGACGCTTGAGTTATATGAAGATTTGTCTCTGTTCCGATCTTTAATCCTTTTACTTTCGACAACAGTGCAAAACATAACGTAGGCGGTTTACATACCTGTCAAAAGATCCGTCAAGAACCTTACAAAAGTTTTAATGAAATTTGATACACAGAGAGAGTGGAACTTGGGAACGGACACAGGATGGTAGCTATTCGCACGGGGGCGAAACCGCGGGCGGAGAGCTATAATCGTATATTTGTTAACCTTGACTCTTAGAGTCGCCACATATCCATCGCCTACTAATCTTCTTACGCATACTTTCGTAAGACGCTTGATAGATCTTCCATCGAATTCAAATTAAATATAATTTATTCAATCTAGGCTATTACAAACACCTGTGAATGACGAAAATCTAAGACCAGAGACCTTGTATTGAGAAGAAACGGCAGCAAACTGAGCAATGGCTACTTTTTTATCCCTATTTTATTTCATACAGAAAAGTCTTATTGGAATTAGAATATACTTAATGAAGTAACTAATCCAATTCGAGATTCCCTTAACTTTACGCTCGAAATTTCATTGATAAAAAATTTACGAACATTTAAATTAATCTATAATGTAGTAGACATTATGTTAATTTGATATAACAGGTTTTCTAATAATTGCGCGATATAATCTGAACGTTGACATAATAATTATGATGGAAGAATTATCAAAACATGAGGTGGGATTTCAGAATAATTATTTTAGTAGCAAACTCAACGATGTATATATTGTTTTTTAATTTTGATATTGTATTACAGAATACTGCCGCGGGTCATGAGATTTATGTTATTAATAATTGCTTAACAATATCTGTTGAATTTTATTTCGAGAATTTAATTATATACGTGCTACATTTTTCATGTTCTTCATTTCGTTTATTCTTTTGGTTTTTTAATATTCCTCTTTTCTCCTTAGCCGGGCCTGCACGTTCCCTCAGGACAACGGTCAAGGCGCTGAGTGACCACACGAAATTATCCTTGGTCACTGTTCCAATCTTCCTCCTTGTTTTTTTCACACCGAAAACGCTTAGTAAATCGGGATATGTTCCTTTCGAATTTTATGAAATTCGACGCAAGTAATGAACGAAATTATTGTTAAGAAAAATCACATATGCAGCCGCACGTAACACGTTGAAAAGCGCGACTTCGTTTGTTTGAAAAAAAGGCGGTTATGCTTGTGGCGCCTCTCTGGTATTGAGCGGTGGGCTTAGGAACTAATTAAGAATGAGTGGCCAGATATAATGAAGTAATCAATCCTAAATAATTTTGAAACGGAATTGTGCTTATCATACCATTGAAATAAAATTAAATATATATTATATACGAAAACTGCTTCACTACGGAACAATGATAATGAATTTAGTTATCTCAAAAAATATCAGTAACTTCATTTTGATACGATTTTGTGCAGTCGAAAATAATACCTACTCATCATTTGTGATGAAATTGGAAAAGACTTGGGCCACTTATTACATAACCAGTGGGAGATAACATGATTAATTATTGTATGCCCGGTATTGAATTGCATCAACTAATGAAAAAAGTACAAACTTAGTAATTTTAATTGGAAACAGAGGTAATGTAAATAAAAGAGAATTATGTAACTACTTCAATACCTTAAGCTCCTTGAATTTAAATAAATTATTATGTTTACATTAACTTAAAGTTACAGTTTGCCACAGGAGGAAAATAATATTAGATATAACTGATATAAGTTAAATATGACATTAAATACTATAGCTAATTATAATAAAAAATACATGTAATTGACATAAACAAATTAATTTTTAATTTATAATTGACAAGAGATAAATATTATCTTTCTTTCTATTTTAAGAGACAAATAGCATCCTCGCTAGTATTTTATTTTAAAAATTGAGCCAATAATTAGGCTATCTCTACTGCTTCTATTGAGCAGAATGATTTTGACTTAAACAAACAGACTTTGGAATATGTTCCAAAACTAAATTTTGACAATTTAAATTATTTAAATTGTTTAATAAGACAATAGAGAAAATCTCTAGCAATAAGATAACCAAGGAAAAGTCTACCTACTTAACTATTGTTCACCAAAATATACAAGGCTTTTCTGGAAAAGATCTAGAATTAGAAATATGTTGAAATAGTATGAATATTGATATAATATGTATTACAGAGCACTGGCTCAAAAATTATGATTTAATTACGGGTTTTAAAAATTATAAAATTATAAGTTCATTCTGTAGGATAAATGCCATACGAGGGGGGTCTTTAATAATAATAAATAATTATTTAATATGTAAAGAACGTAAAGATATAGTATCCCTCTCAATTGAGCGACATATTTAATTGTCATGTGTGGAACTTGAACAGTATGTTATCATATGTGTATATAGACCACCTGATGGGGACTACTGTCAATTTGAATCTGCTATGGAGGATGCATTGAAATTAATTTGCAAAGTTGATAAGAAAGTAGTGATATGTGGTGATTTTAATAAAATGTGCTAAATCAAGTAGATTTTTGAACTTGTTTAAATGTTTTAATTAAGAAAATATTTTTAATGAACCTACCCGCATTACATCCACATCTGCTACTTGCTTAGATAATATTTTTTGTAAATGTAAGGTGTTCAAAAAATCGATAATACATTGTATTCAATCTGACCATAGCGGAGTTCTAGCAACTTTCGAGCACCATCATGTTTCTCCTTAATGCAATTTAATTTGTAGACCTATTACCAAAAGTAATTTAGAAAAATTTAAAAACAGTGTTTCTGCAAATCAGACTCAGTTGACTAGTAATTTGGAAAATATAAATGATGTCTATAATAATTTCTTTAACTTGATAAAGGGAGAATTTGATAATACATTTAAACTCAAAACAATTTACTTTACTAACCATAAAAGAAATTTAGTGATTGGGCTACACCTGGCATCCACAAAAGTCGAAATAGGCTGTATGATTTGTATGAGCTAAAGTGTACCTCGACCGATCCAAAGTTTATTGAATATGTCAGAAATTATTCGAAAATTTTTAGGAAAGTATGTGTTTCAGCAAAAGCAAAATATATATCTGAAAAAATTTACAATTCAGAAAATAAAATAAAAACAACCTGGACTATAATAAATCAAGAAACGGGTAAAAATAAAAGTAATATGCGCACATACTCATTAGAGGTTGACAATAAAATTATTAAAACAGATGAAGCGGTTGCCGATACATTTGAGAAATTCTTTTCTAAGGCACCAATAGAAATCACTAGAAATCTTAGTTCATGTTCTAAACTTGCGGTTACGCATCTAGAGTCAGTTGTTGATAAGTGCAATACTGAATTTTTTTTAGACATGTTAACGTCTGCTTAGTTATTAAAACATTTAATTCTATTAATGTCAAAAAAACCGAAGATCTTTGGGGCGTTTCAACTTATGTTATCAAATCTATAATACCATCTATAGCGCCTCAATTAACTTTTATTTTTAATAAGTGCATTGATGAAGGAACTTTTCCTGAGTTAATGAAATATGGTAAAATAATCCCATTTTTTTTAAAGCAGGCCACAAGTCTGGTCATAGTAATTTCAGATCAATTTCTATACTACCAGCGTTAAGTAAAGTATTTGAGAAAATTATTTACAATCAACTGCTTGGACACTTTTCATTAAATAAATTACTTCACCAAAATCAGTTTGGCTTTAGCAGAGGTAAATGTACCACGGACGCTGGAATTGCACTTCTGAGGCATATCTATGATGCTTGGGAGAATAAACAAGATGCTATTGGCATTTTTTGCGATCTATCAAAAGCATTCGACTGCGTTAGTCATGAAACACTGTTGGGAAAATTAAAGCTAATGCTTTTATGGTGTGACGAAAAATTCACTTAATCTAATAAAATCACATCTTTATGATAGAATTCAAAAAGTAGTAATTAATGAAGCGAAATCTGCAGGGGCACCAGTTACTATGGGCGTACCTCAGGGATCGGTATTAGGACCATTGCTTTTTCTAATTTATATTAATTATCTTCCTCACTTTACGAAGAATTTGTGCGAGACAGTATTATTTGCAGATGACACCTCTTTACTGTTTAAAGTTGAGAGGGGTAATGATTGTTTTGATGATGTAAATAATGCTCTCAACAATATTCTACAGTGGTTTGGTAATAATAATTTAAAGCTCAATTCAAATTAAACGAAATGCATAAAGTTTGCATTACCTAATGTGAGGCATGTATAAATGTACATAGTGAAAAAGTTGAGTTAGTAGAATCGACAAAGTTCCTTGGTATTACACTAGTTTCCCGACTGCAATGGGATCCTCATATTGATAGCTTGTCAAGTAGACTGAGTTCTGCAGCTTTTGCTGTTAAGAAAATTAGACTCTTGACAAATGTTGAAACGGCAAGATTGGTATATTTTAGTTATTTTCATAGTGTAATGACGTATGGTACATTGTTGTGGGGTTCTGCGGCTAGCATTTAGGATATTTTTATTCTATAAAAGAGAGCTGTTCGTGCTATATATAATTTACGGTCTAGGGAATCTCTCAGAGAAATATTCAAAGAAATAAATATTCTGACTGTTGCCTCCCAATACTTTTATGAGAATATTATTTACACAAGAAAACATTACGATTCCTTCACAAAAAAAAAGTAGTGTTCATAATCTTAACCAAAGAAATAAAAATAAACTTGCCGTTCCAAGCTTCAGACTTCCACAAAATGTAATTGACCTACCCATAAATCAAATTCATGTAAAGAATATACTTATGAGTAAAGGTTATTATAAAGTTGATGATTATTTTAAGGATCGCAATGCATGGAATTAATAGCCTTCGCTTTGTTCTATAAAGACTAATTATATGTTCAACCTATATCCTACAGACTTTGAAAGTTGTATTTATTATTGTGATAATACATATTATTTTGGTAATGACATGATTTATGTAAATGTCTTATGGTAAAAAGCTGGTAAGTTTCTTTCGCTTGTTCTTCTTGTCAGCTAAAAGACGTCCTGAACAAGTGGTAGGGAAAAAATTTTTTTTGGACGATTCAAAAGTGCTCGTAATACTTAAATAAAGATATTTTCATTTCATTTCATTCTGGTTTGCTCACAGTCGTTCTAAATTAATGTGACCTAACTAATCTAACTTTTGCCTTGAAGCGTTTAAGATCTGGGTGTTGTGATATTTTCGTTGAATCAGATTTTCATGATTCAACGGATTTAGATGCTTACCTTTGGATTCGACCATTTTATGTTATGTAGTCTTATATAAAAAAGGGAGTAAAAACCGCATCCGTTCGGCGTAATAGTCTTTTACCTAAGTTGTGTTAAAGTGAACAGGTTTTTTCTATCGATGGTTCGTTTACTATTCACATTTAACGCTTACCCGTTCTTATCGTAAATCTGTTTAATGGTTTTGTTAAAATACAAACAGAAATGAAACTTTCATTTCCGTGGCCAAACAACCTCGTACCCTTTCAAATAGGTTGGTTTTTATTGGATTGAAAATTCAATTTTCAAAGTCATTGTTATACGTTCTCGTTCGGAAAAACAATTTTAATCTAAGCCAAAAATTTAAAAAGTATTTGACGATGGAAAAAAAAGGTAAATAGTCGTAATTTCTAGTATAATTGAAAAACAACTTTTTATAATTTCAAAAGATAACGTATAACTGTTCTATATGAAGACGAATCTTATTTAAAGCAAAACGACTGTTTAAAAATCTGATATTTAATTTCTTACTCTATTCAACACTTTCCCCGCTCGCATTACTAGACTATTATTTCAAATTAGGTAGTGCTAGTAAACTAGTGACTCTATTTTCATGTATACAGAACTAGCATCGTTTCAAGACTGGTAGACCAATAAAACAATAGTAAGCTTGTTAACTGTCTAACGCCAGGTTGCTAGCTTACTAGCACAAGCTTACTATCGTAGCTTAAAAAACTAGTCTAGTTGGGCCAGGGCATTGAAAAGTGTTGAATAGAATAAGAAACAATATATCAGAAGTCTTGTGTGGCAGGAAAATCAGTTTTTGAAAAATTCAAAAGTGCTTGTAATAAGTTTAAATAAAATGTAATGAGCTTAATTAAAATATGTTAAAAATATACATTTTCAGACTGTTTGAACTGCGAATGTCACCATACAGCTTACTCTGACTTTTTAGAAGACTTTGTAGAAAAATACTTGAAAAATTTGATTCTCAAGTGTCCGGGAAGGAACTCGAGCCTATAATAGTCCATTTATTGAGAAAGGCTTATAATATCATGCTATGACTAATAGAAGAAAGCTAGTTACTAAATAAGAATCATTGTCCTGACTTACTAACTGAAAATTCATCATAAAACTTGTGTAATTAACGTTTATTCGAACTCTGTAATCAATTACAGTAATAGTAGCCTATATTTGCAGCCACATTGCAGCAAAGAAATAGGTACTCTTTTGCAAATTAAATAACCATGTAGTGTAATTTTCCAAGAAAATATAAGAAATTTATATTAAATTGACTGTAAGTAATTTGACATTTCTATTATCCTGTTTGAAAGAGGAAAATAGAAATTACAGAAAATGGCGTAAATTAAAGAAATTTGAGAATCGTGACATTAAGCACAACCGAGCCGATTAGTTACGTACGAATCATCTTCCGTCAGCTATATGCTGATATGTCGACCATATATATTTAGTTAATTTAAGAACACTAATTTAAAATAGCAAGGCATACATCTAACTTATACTTAATCTAACGATTATGGTTGCAAATGTAAAGTTAATTAGGTATATTGTCTTTTTGCAGTATAAGTGGTCCCCGTCACTTCACTGTTTCCCCGTTTCTGCAGGGCATGCGCGCTTCGCTCGCTCTGTTGAACGCTCAGCTCGTTTCGAACCTGTATTAGTATATTTCTAACTCGAACTAATTTTTATAGATCTTGAACCCATATAACTTAAATATTCGTCACGTTTATTAAACAGCCACTTTTTTAACGAATATCCACATGATATTTCAGGAAAGCTAAATATAGCTGTTCTCTTTATTGAATTCAATTTATCTGTCTTGAGTAACAAAATTATGACTGTTATAATAATGCAAAAGTAAAACTACTAACTTTATGGTACCGTCGTTTCCAATTTTCCTATTCGTCGGATCCAATTCCTTATCACAAACAATTCAACTACTTATTTTGAAATAACAAAATTACTGTGATGGTAACCAATACTTATATTTCATTAGTTTATTCCAATCTATCTCACGTTCTATTCATTATATTGTATTCCTGTAAGCATATATTTTTTATAGTGTAATAGCTCGGTGGCGTAGTAGATAAGAGCCACAGCCCTCGATGGTTGAAGTTAAGAAACTTTCGGAAGGGTCAGTCACGGGATGCGTGACCAAAAAATATTTTCTCGAGCTACTCTGTGCTTCGTTATATAAAAATGAGGAAAAAAGGTTATTGTCTGTTTTTTAAATAGCCACAAACTTTGTTAAGTGTGAATGTATGATTTGAATCAGGTGTGTGGAAAGGCAATATTATGTTTTACAGAATTGAGTTCGCACTTACAGAATTGAATTTTTATACGCGAATATAAGAAAAGCGACAGAGGCTTGTTTAAGGTAATAGACGCGAATCATTTTGTTGAAAGCATCACCTTATTCTAAGGCAATAGATTAAGGTAATAGACGCGAATCATTTTGTTGAAAGCATCACCTTATTCTAAGGCGGTCAATAAATTACACTTGCATGACTGCCATTATGGGTGAAGTGATAAATATATCCTGTTTGCTATAGTTTTACGCCAGCGGGTTAACGCACATGCATTACATAATTTTCTAAAGTCAGTTTGAATCTTTGATTTTTCTAAATATTTTCTCAGTGAACCTCTTTGTTATTAAGGTTAGCACGTATATCATCATAATATATAATATAAGCCACTATTTTTCAAATTGGTCTACAATCCGTGGAGAAATTCGTGGACATATCTAAAAAAAATCTATAGCTGCCTATTATAGAACCTCCACAACCTTGAAGTCGGTTTACAATTTTTTATAAACCAATGTTAGAAAATTAAATCAAGAGAATAAAAAAATGTGAATATATCAAAATTAAATCACCATGCGTTCTTGTAGAAGACGGAAAAAAACATCGTTGGGAGTAAAAAACATCTACATACCGAAGTTGTAATTATATAGATCTTAATTCATTAATGCCTAGAACCTGGTCATCTGTCCTACCTTACCTTGTAAGATACAGTGTCTGAATCAGTGAGATCAGTAAACTAGGCTTGGGGTTCCTTCCTTTATTGAAAGTCTATGTTTTTCCGCGTATTTACTTGTGCAGTCGACAAAGTAATGAGTAAAATCTAAAAGTACAAAAAAATAAAGACGTATGTCGATCAGCTAAACTTCCTATTTGACCTCGTCTCGTATTAGATTTCATTGTCTGTGAAAAACTCAATACGAGCTAGGCCACAAATAACATGCGCTCAACGTACCAAAAAAGTAGTTTCACTTATTAAAACCACAGAAGCAGAAAATAAAACATGAGGCATCGGACATCATGAAATGAGATGGTTAATGTGCTGAAGAATTCGCAATTTGTCCCAAAATAAAATGAGTAACTCTAACAGGGTATATTTAGATAAGAAATAAATTAAAAACTAGACCGAATGGTTGTAAGATGTCAACGAAAAACTGTTGGAGAAATAGTATATAGTAATTATAATAGTAAACGTAAATAATAGTAATAGTAGGGGTAATGACTATTTAATTGTTTATTTGTTTGTCAGGTATATTACTGAAGAATATTAAACACATATTTTTATCATAATCAATAAATTACAGCGCTACCTTGAGTTGAAATGTCGTGAGACGCCACCACCACCAGCCCTTTTACGTCCCCACTGCAGGGGCTCAGGCCTTCCTTGTGGATGGTTAAGGAGGATGGGCCATGACCCTCCACGCTGGCCCAATGCGGATTGGAGGGTAGATTGAGACGCCACATCTTTGTATATTTTCTACATAGTTGTGAGGTAGGAGCCCGCACTACTAAACTTTAGTGCTTATTATCTAAGCCATTACTTGTTAAATTGAAGTAAAAAAAAAAATACGTATCTGATATTTTTCTAGTATCTGACTAATTATAATTGCTTTTTTTACACAATCGTCATCCCGTATTTGATCATTTTTGCATATCAATATTGTGCTGACTTTTAATGAAAAATACTAGTAGCGAAAAGTAACAACTCAAAAATATGTCAGTTTTTTTGTGTCTCGGTTATAACTATGGTAAGAGCAGGTGCTCGGACTGCGAAAGGATGTTGTTTCGGATCTCAACTCAAGTGTCTGGGACTAGGATATTTATTTAAAAAAAGTTACCGAAATTTAATATTAATTTCTAAATAATTGTAAACTAGGAAATAGAAGCATGAAAAAATAAAATTGGAATATGACCCGAATGGGTTTGGAAACTAGGAATTACTTATAAATAATATATCATACTGTAAATAAATGATAAAAAATATAATAGCAACAAAGAAACGAAGATGAGAATTAAAAATTAATACATAAGACTAAGAAACATATAAGAACAGATGTACTGAGATATATAAATTGTTATATATATATATATATATATATATATATATATATATATATATATATATGTAAGGAAACATGTGTAGATAAAGATATTAAAAAGCCAAAAATAAATTGATTTAGAATTAGCAGAATACTATAGTATTCGCAAGTTGGGAAGACATCGGACAGACGTCCCATTATTTAAACATATATCTGACACTGCTACTGCTCACATTAAAAACCAAGTAGGTTTAATAAAATAAAGTCGATTTAATTATACTACAAAAAAGATCAGATTAGATTGTAACATGTAAAACTTTAGCTTAAAGATAAAGAAATAATATTACAAAATAAGTAAAGATAATAAGTAGAAATTAAAACAAAGATGAAACTAAAAAATAAAAAAATGACAAAATATTATTAAATAGTGAATAGACTAAATAATAGAGCACTGGAACAGCGTATTATTAAATAATAATTAAAAAAAATAACATATTACACATCTATGTCATACTCTCAAACATAAGGTTTCAATAGGAATTTAAATTTACATAGTAAAAGTGATCCTCGATGTACACCAACGATAAAATGGTAGATCAATTTAAGTCACCCGAATAGGAAAGATGTGTCACTATGTGAGTGTTGAGAATAAGCGCCGTGGCCCACGCTCGTTGTCGTTAAACAACTTTCGCAGGGGTCGGTCACGGGATGGGTGACCCTAAAATTATTATTTCGAGCTACTCCGTGCTTCGTTAAGCCGTTTTCCGGCTGCATTTAATATCTCTAGTCGTTAATACGCTCCAATCCGCATTGGGCCAGTGTGGAGGGTCATGGCCCATCCTCCTTAACCATCCATAAGGAAGGCCTGAGCCCCTGCAGTGGGGATGTAAAAGATCTGATGATGAGTGACATCAAATTAGCTATCTGATTGGAATGACTTTTTTGAAATAAAAATTGGTGATTCTTAACGTGCTATAATCAAATTCATTTAAATATTTTAGGCACGTCATACGCGTGGTATAGATATTTTGGACAGTAGTTACAAAATAACGTATTAAAAACAATTTAAATTTAAATAAATGTTATATTTATACAAAGTTTTATTTTTGACAATGACGAACTTTCGTTCTCAATTTTAATATCTACAACCCCTTTTTTCGTTATAAAAGATAAACCTGGTTTTATCCCAACGTCAGCTCTATGCCTGTATTATATTTCATTAAAATCAGTTGAATAGTTAAGGCTTAAAATCGTAACAAAGATATTATAAGAGTTATTTTCGCATTTATAATAATATTGTGTTTATTCAGTTGCATGCCAGAATCACGATAGAATTCCTACGTTAAATATCTTGATTATTCAACAATACCTAATGAATTTGCAGTTAATACAGTTCACTAACTATTATTTCTATTTTATTTTTGAGTAGCTTTCAATAAATATATTTCTGGTAACGCTTGTTAAATTATTGAAGCCCTGTCTAACATCCCCTATGTCTACATTTTTGTCCCTGAGAGTGGAATCTAAATAAAGAATAATAGAATCAACTTTAGGTAAAAAAAAGACTAGAGTGATATCTATACCAATATTATAAAAAGAAAAAGGTGTGTTTCTTTACATTGAACAGGTGTCGATACTTTCTACTCCTCTATCCTCTGAACACTTCTTATTAAAGATCCTATGTCACCCACGTATGATGTAGCTTGCCGTAGGTGAAAGAATGTTAATGATCAGACTAGTGATTCCGAATTTTCCCCTGCAAACAGAAAAGTTAGCAATTTTACGTCCTTTTTATGCAAGTATATATTTATTGCAACTCTACCGATGATGCACTAATTTTTAAAAATTAAAAAATGTCAAGAGATTTATTATCAGCAGAACGTAAATAAAAAAGAAAAGCTAAGCTTATACCACAGATATGTGGTTTATATTTCATTTTAATCTAAATAGCATGTTCTCCCCATAGTTTGAAGATAGATACAATTTTTAAACGACGTCTAACTTCATTTTCCCTAGGTCATAAGTACACAACATTGCAAACATAATTGCAAGATCATAAGCACATAAATTGTTATAATATTGTCAGCCAAATTGCGTCGTCAATGTCATAAAACCCCCACCAATTATTATAAAAAACCTTTCACGCATTAGTGGTTAGAACCAATTTCGGCCTTAATTCCCTATCAGTGTGAATATGTCTGGAGTACACACAGAAGCAACTCATGTTATACAAAGCGTTATTTTTTTTCCACCGTTTATTTACTTTAATTTCAGAGCATTAAGGTTTATATTGTGATGGAGATAGTTTTCATAACCTGATACGATGTTGACTGTACAATAGATAGAACATCAAAAATAATGTTGAAGTTGATATTAATGGCTCTTTGCGCGTATTAAAAGAAGGTTATGGAATAAATAATGTTTCTTCACTAATAAACTTTTAGAATTCCAGTACATAATGAATAGTGACCGATTATTATGTATATCATTTCACATTGAAATTGGCTTTTGGTTTTACCATTAATCCATATATAATAGCATGTTCTTGAATAAGTCGCTTTCGATATAAGTATTATTTATCACTTTAAAGTTTGAAGTCGGTTCTATTTTTTAAAAGGTTTTTTATTCGATAGTAGCTGTTCGCGATTTCGCCCGAGCCCACTTTATATAAAGTTATATTTTTTAAAGGTTTTCATTTCATGCTTTTAGTGATCGATAAAATTTAAATGGGCGGTCCCATTAAAATTTTATCCTCGGTCTATCAAGCTTTTGAATAGAAAAAGAATTTTAAAAATCGGTCGACAATTAGCGAAATGATTGGTATAATTTCCTTCTTTTCGATTTTGAAGTCGGATTAAAAAAGTAACATGACTCTTAGAACACAGTAACTACACAGAGCTACATAATCAACAACCTTTTAAAACCGAGATGACAGGTTTTTTCCCTTGTTTATATACTTCCTAACATAAATGTCAGACAAAAGCAAAGTTATAGGTATCTACGAGTAAAATTACATAAATTTTTTGGTGTCGAAAGAAAAACTTGATGGGATCTTAGTCTCCATGTCATCTTATTTTATAGGAAATCTTGCAAATTAATTTTAAGAGTAATTTTTTGTTGATATGAGCCAATAAACGTAAACGAACAAATGTTTTTATTCGTTTCAGTTCAAGACTTCAATAAAGCTTATCTCTAACCCCAGGTTCCAATAAATCAATCTTCAACCATTGTACTTCAGCTGACGTCCGTTGCCTTGATACAGATAACAATCTTCATCACGTTCAGTCGTTTTGCAATCAACGGTACAGGCTTACCGATGACTACGTTAGGAATTAGTGCGGAGATTTGTAGTTCTTGGTAGTTACCGCTAGGGGCGCTGTACCGGATTACATATTAAAATCTTAACGTGCTCACTATCGCCAAATGTGTATCAAAAAACTTACACTAAGCGCTCAGGTGAGCAAAATTTTCTCCATACATCTTCAATTCTATTCAATTTCATTTTAGGATCTAGCTCTTTCAAAACCATAATTTAAATTACATTCTAGTATAGGCTCCACAGGACCCGAGCCTCTCCATCTGCGATAGGATCAATGGTCCAGTAATTGAATGTCCTGGGGACTCGGCTGCAGCTGGGTGGGTTCAAGGAGAAGAGTCCTACTCACCGCCTGTTGCTTGCCGGGTAACAGGAACAGAGCCAGAAGCATTTCCTCGGAGTTAAAAAAAGTTAAGTTCACATCTGAGCAGGGTACATAAATTGTAAGAATGCTTTGAAAAAAGGTCAAACCTGCATAACTGCTAAAAGGATGAGATTCTTAAGAAGATCCTGCAGCGAGACATAGGACAGAAGCAGAAACTTTGGCTCAGCATGAATCTATGTAAACAGGGTTTACACTGTTCTGGAATGAGTGAAGACAACTCAATTTATATCATTTTTCCCCTCTTACATACATAACATTCATAACTATGAACTAAAGACAATTTAGCGCTAGCCAGCAATTTCTTTTTTTCCACAAAGACAACAAAAAATAATAGATTGTGCTTAAAACTATAAAATTTAAAAGATCAAAATCAAAAGAACAATTAAAACAGCGTAAGTATCACTAATACGAGTATACCTAATGTACGATAAATATGGTCAGACACAAGAGCAGAGAGAGATGTAAAAAAAAAAATCTAACTATCATATGGGCTTTTCAAAGGGTGGATGACTAAAACATTATTATCTTAAGCTCCTCTTTGCTTCGGAATGCAAGTTAAGCCGTTGGTCCCGGCTGCATCAGTAGTCGTTAATGCACACCAATTCGCATTGGGCCCGTGTAGTGCGTTATGGACCATTGATCCTACTCGATTCGGTCCCAACCATAGGAAAGAAGCAATTCTCTTGATATACTTTCCCACGCAGACGAAGTCGCAGGCACAGCTAGTTATATAATATACACTAAAAAGTTTGTGTTTAAAAAGTTGTGTCTATTTTGTTGTTGAGATTCAATTTTGTTTTATCTGTATTTCAGGTTATACAAAATAATAAAAACCTTGAGGTTATACTATTATATATAGTATATACTATATTATTATGTATAAATTTTATGATAAGTGGAAAGTTTTCTGTAAAATCTGAGGAATATAACATCTGTTTACAATGATACATAATATTTATTAAATTCTTTTATTTTATTAGACTTATTGTAATAGATGTCTTCCAGATATATCAATATACACGTGATAGGCATAGGTACTTATGTCACGAACTCTTTTATTATAAAAGCAGTGATTTCAGATGTAGTCTCAGATCTCAGGTTATAAACACCTACCAACACGCATTGGGCTCGCGTGATGGTTCGTTGCTTCTTTTTGTTATACATACTTTTAAACCGCAGTTATGCATACTCGCAGTGTTTTACGTAATATACGAAATATGGTGCAGTAGTGTGAAGTAATACACTCATAATTAGCTGATTGCCTAGCCAATGGGGTGGGGGGGTGGGGTTAATGTATCACTAGCTTTTATAAGCATAACTACTAGGCTATTATCAGATTTAAATTAAGGATAAGAAGAAATAAAGCAGCAATTAAGATAGTAGAAGTCTCCATTTTAGAGTTGAGTACGAAATATGATACTTTAATATCAATGTTACTCTTTGATTCGGAAGATTGCCATTTCCTGAATCGATTTTGTGGCTGTAGAATGATAAGAGGTGATAAACGTATCGTGTCTTTCTTTTGAACTTTAAAAGGCTTCAAGGAAATGTTCATATACATGTAGATGATAATAATTCCGTTGACCTATCCATATAATTAAATTCCAAATCACAAGTATTTGAGCTAAGGTCAGCAGACAGTTCAACCAATAACTAGACATCTATTGTTCTCAGGGGTTTGAGTCCATAATGGTTTTGGTTAATTAAAGAAGTTAAATTGATCAAATTCTGCATTTAATTAACCGACTGAGTTTGCGGTATAGTGGGAAATGAAATCATTACATTCTGTGTTATTTGGTTTGTAATTTATTGTGTCATTATGCAATAAGTTCGTCAAAAAGAAATATGGTTGTCGACGGAAAGAAATGATGTTAGCGGATGGCGTTCATTATGCAAATTCTACAAAGTGGTTTCCTATTCATCGACAAATACCTATATGAAGATCACGCGAAGGTATGTAATTTCTTTGATATCGCGGGAGTGGTAAATCGTTGAATGAGTTTGATATTTTACATGTAAAGATTTTATTTAAAGAGTTTTTCCTTAAAAATTACATTTTAATTTGCGACTTTATTTTTAGATCGTTCTACAAAGTGCTCTCTACTACTCTAAATTGAAATTTTCTTTTTTCCTATATACAATTAGGCCAATAAAAAGAATATCATGTACAAGATATAATCTAACTGATTTCATTATTTATAATTATTACTATTTTAGATATCAATACTCAAATTTGTTTTAGTTGCTATTAGTTTCCATTCATTAGTTGCCATTCATCGATAACAAATGATTTAGTTAGTCGGTCAATCAGGTAAACTACATAAGTTATTACTATATCGCTTTAAATGTTCATGAAACAGTAGCAGTTGTCAATGATGCAGATAAAATAGCGGAAATAAACTTGATGAATTTTACCTATTTCTTTTTGTTTTAGTAGGGATTCCATTGCATTGGAGCAGACTGAATATGAAGGTCATATTACTTTACTTATGAGACTTTACTTATATATATGAACGAATATTGAAAACGGAATATAATGTCGCTGCACCATATACTATATGAAGGGAGAAACTTTTCTTACGGGACTAAAATCCTATAATTTTTGTGTTGCAATGATTCAATGTAACGCCTTTAAAAAACTTATAAAATGCATTTAATAATTATTACTGTATAAACAAAATGTTGCTTCATTCAAATAAATAAAACAAAATGTCACAGATTAGTCAACAATATTAACGTAGCAATATACTTAATAGCTAGAATGGAACGGTCAGTCAAACATAGGTATAATCATAATTAGCTGGACAATGGACATATTATTCGAATTATTGCCAGAATGTTATAATTATTTTTTACATTTGTAACAATTAAATTTTAGGTTATATGGCATATTTAATGAAATGGTATGACGATTGTTGTCGCGGATAGATATATATATATATAGTCTTCTGAGAATACACTCGAAAAGTATTTCTTATTTTTATATTGCACTTTTCAGGGACGTATCCTATTCCTTTTTGTCAAAGTTCTTCCTGATGCACGGATGTGTTGCGCTTTCGTAGTAGAGAAATAAGTTGTATCTGTATGGTCGTCAATCACATCAAACAATTTGTTTTATAACACTATTTTTAGTTACTTATCCTGAAGAAAAATCAAAATGTGTCGTTTCGGGAGATAGATATGTCTGCAAATAACATCCACCCGCAAAAACTTCAGTTACTCCGTGATCATAACACAACAGTGCCGAAATATCAGAAACTCGATAAATATAAGTATATGGTAGTAATCCCTTATAATTAATCTGATTATTAAATTTAGATTGTCTGTTTTAAAACTGAACTGACAATAATAAATAATGTAATGTCGCTATGCTATCTGCCCCATGTCCTCTACCTGCTGTTAATTCAGCACAATATCATTAATTACAGACTCTTGTTGAAGAGATTTAACAGACGGCTCATATGCGGGTAGATTAAAATTAATACTGTTTTGGAAATAATATTTGACGTTTAAGCTCACCTGGTATTTGAGATATAAAGTATGTTGGTAATTAATAGTTTATGCCCTCGTTTAACTATTTTGTATTCTGCTACTATCAAGCGTATGAATAAATAGGTTTAGATGTATTCTTAAAATTTTTTGGCTTCTCTGTCGTTTCGCTCTTGGCAGAGCGGTCGTGGTCACGTCGAGGAGCCCATGTCAGTATTAGAGGCAAGCAAAGCCTTTTTTACGATCTCCCTCCATCTTTCTCTATTTCCGGACTGTCTAGCACAGTCTGACACACATTCTCCCACGGCGGATTTTATTTGATCAGTCCAGTGAATAGGTGATCTGGTTCCCTCTACTTTTCCTTGCACGACTAGCCGTTCTAGTTGTTGTCTCGCCTAGAGATATGGACAAAATACTGTAGTATGCGTGTCTGTACTATAGTAGATAGACGCTTTGTGATGCCGAGTTCTTAGAGTATGGACGCGTTGGTACAAAACTCTGTCCATAATATGCTAAGCATCTTCCTCCAGCACCACATCTTTAGAGCATCTTTTATGTCTATGTAAATATATTTTGTAAGCCTCAACTTTCATACTATCTTCTAAGGGATACCTATTTACCCCTTTCCGGTTTTAATCTTTCCATTGCGGTGGAACATCAAGCGGATGTTTGGGTAGAATGCCTGAGTAGCAAAAAAGTAACAAGTGCTTGAAAAATTAGTCAGTCCTGTTAGGTCCTGGGTAGCGCAGTGGTTAGAGTAGAGCAAAGCAGAGCAGTAGAATTGCGAAGAGTGCTAGGAACAAAGTAAATATTTTGCATTGAGAATATGTCAAGGTACTTTACATAATATTGAATGGTTCTGTATTATCATTATAAAAATAAACCAAAATGTTACGATCACTAATGAATAAATAAAATATTCATGACTTTTATAGATAATGTTCAGAAATCGATTGGATTTAGTGGTTACTATTTTTGGTTAGTATATTATTCTTATCGCCCAACATTCCGGCTTCAACATCTTTTTCTGGTAGACTGGTAGATAATATCAAGGAAGAAAAAAATACCTTTTGTATTAAACCCGCCGTTTATATTTTAGTGTGTGATAAGGTATTACGTCAAAAATGAAATGAAATGTCGAATGAGCCTAAAGTGTTTATGCATAGGTTCCAAGTTTGCTTACACGTAAATATATAACAATGAACTTATTCTGTTTCACCACAAGAAAGAAAAAATAAATATTTTTTATGAATACTTGGTAAATAAATATCTAAACGCATCGATATATAAGTGTGGTAAAACCTTTTACTGAAACGTTAGTCGAGTGTTATCAAATAAGGCGCTTTGTAATCACTTCCAGTGGATGTCAATTTATTTTTATATACTTACACAATGTTCAAGTTATATAAACAAGCAAACAGATTATATTTACTGACGGTTTAATATAATCCAAATGTGAGTATTTAAAATTAATATTATAGATGTTTTTGTTTTTTATTTTTGCGATTTGATATATTAGTGGACAGCAATACAAGTAGAATTTACCTAATTTACAACTTATAATATTCAGAATAATTTTATCCACTAAAAGGTGACGTAGAATTAAAATCACAAAGTATATGCAGACCAAAAGAAAATAAAATCTATTGTATCCTCAAAAAATATTTTAATAGACTTTATGTCTAAAGATACTATATATGAAGGGAACCTTTAAATTCATTTGCATGTTTTCATGAAATGGCATAAATAAATTTCAAATTATCCTATTTCAAATAGGAGACTTATTTTAAGGTGTCTTATTTAAATTAGTATTATAAAGAGGAAAGATTTAATTGTTTGTGTATTTGTAATGAGTAGGCTCCGAAATTACTGGATGGATTATAAAAATTATTTCACCCACGGAGTGTTACATTATACGCAGGTGGCATATGCTATAATTTACGCAGACGAAGTTACACAATAATATTAGTACTTAAAGCACTCTAATCATAGGATATTATATGTTAGGAGTTTATGTTCTGGGAGTATTATAACAATAATTAACTATGCACTTATAATCCTATTAATATTATAAATGTGAAAGTTTCTTTGTTTGGATGTTTGTCCGTCAATCACGCCGAAACTACTGAACGGATTTTGATGAAATTTGGTATACAGATAAGGTATTGGCTGACTTAGATAATAGGATACTTTTTATCTCACTAAACATTTCCCGCTAAATAAGCCGCTAGCGAAAGCTAGTATAACATATAACTATTATGATTTTCAAAACATAAATGTCAAGCTTCTATTTCATTTTTATTTATCGCATCTCAGAATACCTGAAAAATGATGAATTTTTAAACATTTTACTATAAGATAAATATCAATTGCGAACTCAAAATTGATCAAATATGATAAATACATTCGTTACAAGCATATGTCCGCAATTTTGTTAATTGAAAATGGCATGCGCACATTTATTTATAGGTGTCTCTTAATCTCGGCTTCATAACTCATTGACTATTCATTGAATTTCGCAGCTGAACTGTGGACTATAGGCTACGAATTAAGGATGACATGGTTGATATGAAAAAATTGAAACGGAATTCAACTTGCGTGGATCTATTTAAATTAGGTTTGCAATGGGTAAAAAAGTTTCAAATAAAATCGATTGTTATTATCTCATAAATAATTTTGTTCTAGAAAGACGGAAAAAAGCGTCAAGACAAAATAAATAATCTGTTATGTTTTAAAATTAACTTTAGTACCAGGTTTTAACCATTATCCAATCAAATTAAGTCAAAGCGTCTGATTTGACGTTTTGTCTTCTGTCATCATCAATTAGTTTTAAACCATATGCTGCCTGCATATGGTTTAAACCAAGTACAAACTTTAGTCTTTTTATCATTTTTTACTTTTTTTAATAACAAGGAATGAAACTAAATTAACGAACCCGTCCATCGGAATTGATTTTGCTTGACAGATGAATTTTAAATACAGTACTACCAATTAAAAAAGCATGAAAAATTTACACAGTATGTTTCACGCTTTTGCGTTGGATAAAAAAACATCACATTTTACCTAAAGATCAAATGAAAATAACTGAGATTTTTGGTAGCTGAAATTTTTCCAGAGTCTATTTAATTTTGTTTTGAAGTTGTGGTAATGAAAATATCTTGTTCCACTGAATTCGTAGAAAATGCATTGAATTGGAATAACATCATGACAATAATAACGACGTCAAAAAGTGAACAAAAGACTATCGTAAACATTTTGTTGTGAAGATGAGGTTGTAGAATTATATAAAATTGATAGAATATACGAAATGATAGGTACATTGTTCATTTACGTTTGCTTGGGTTTTGGGTTGAAAGCTATTATTAAAGGTTTTTAAAAGAAATAATTCGCAGTTAGATACATAGAATATTTTTTACTGTATATACAAAACAAAAATACAATTATATTAAGAGAATAGGAGACAATTTAAATTAGGAAAGATGTAACTTTGGAATGGAGTTAAAAATAAGAGAACTAATAATGCACTTATAATACAACACATAGTAGATGGTGTACATTTTTTGTAATTTTTAACAGAAACGAGATTGAACATTTGAGAACGTTAATATAAATTTATTAGTATTAATTATAGTAAATGTGTGTTAATGTCAATTGTAGGGATGCTGTTGTGCCCTGATAGAGGTCATGTAACGTTGCTGTATTTGTGCAATATCTTGTATTTCAGCATGATTGCAATAAAAAATTTGTTTGTCTGTTTGTCTTTCTGTAAATTAATTAACGTTTACCAAATATCAAACTGTCATTTATTTAACAATCGAAAATCTGGATGGAGCTGAATTCTTGAATCATTTACAACTAATACAAAAAAAGTTTAATCGTTCATTTATAATTTTGCATATTCAATTATCTAAAAATAATTTTGCGGGTAATTGATTCCGAAATTTACGAACTTTTTGTGACGAGTGAATACACTTCTCCATATTATTTTATTAATTGCTATCAAGGGATTTCGGGAGAATTATTTTATAAATGGGATCGTATACTGGGCCCCAAACTGTATATTATTGTACAAAGTCTGGAAAGTTTGTAAACACCACCTACTCGGAATAACTTTTGGTAAACCCGATCCTTTATGAGTCATAACAAAATTCTCTGTGTCGGGGCTACTTGTGGGACTTTTATAAGAGAACCCGATCCAATAGATGTTATTGTGTTCAATTTTAATAAAATAACCTTCTTTTGATAAAATTTTGTAAACCTATATATCTATAAGTATCTATGGTTTAGCTTAAGGTACTATTTTTTAGTGTTATTGCTTATTCATTTGTGAATATTATTATATTGCATTAGCTATTTTCCCATGGCTTCACCCGCGTAAATTATATCCCATGTTCCCTGCGTATGATTCACCTTCCCGTAAATGAAGAATTTTTTAAATGGGTCCAATAATTTCGGAGCCTATTCAGTGCAAACATACAATAAATTATATAAGTTTAGTTACATACGATTCAAGATTGCTCACAATTATGTACTTGTACTATGAAAATAACCTTAAGTACTAGGTAATATACAAAAGGCCATTTTCTAAATTCAAGCTATACAAAATATTTTCAAGCGAAATTTCAAGGGTCTTCATTAATCTTTAATTAAATGCCTTGTCTGGTTTATGTCGTTCTTTTTTCGAGTGTGCAATTACTTTTTCCGTCCATTTGCCCTTGTGGAAATGTTGACAGGCGTTTCTTTTAAGTGACTGTTGATGTTAGACAAGGAATTGTTGGTATTTTAATTTTATTTACCCTATTTTGCCTAAAGACGATAAAATAAAATAAATCAGAACAGAGATTTCTAGAGAATTATGCTTGTCGTAGATTTTGTTAATAAAGAAAATTGGACATTAACAGTGTCCGACATCCAAAAGAAATACTGAATTAGGCATAATTTTTTTTAGACTCTATCTATATAATTAAGTAGCTCGGTGGTAGTAGATAAGTACCGCGGCCCGCGGCCGTTGTTGTTAAGCAACTTTCGAAAGGGACGTTCACGGGATGAGTGACCAAAAATTATTATCACGAGTTACTCCGTGCTTCGGAAGGCACGTTAAGCCATTGGTTCTGGCTGCCTTTACAGCTGTTAATATCCTCCAATTCGCATTGGGCCAGCGTGGAGGGCCATGGCTCAATCTTCTAAACCTAAGGAATATAAGAAAGACCTGCGAAAGTTGTTTAACTTTCACAAATAAAGAAATAATAAACAACATCACATACATTGCCCAGATTCCAAGATGAGTAGCGAAAGCTCCCCGTATTATGGAGTATCATCCCTAGGCGACACCTTGAAACCGGCATGCAAACCACTCGGCTCCGAGTAGACTAGGTATAGTCAAGAATATTGTGGGAACGGACCCTTTCACCGAGGGTACCACTAAGTAGGCCGTTTAAGTAGGCTATCGTTTTCAGGACAGGTGCGGAGTCGGAGAGCCCTGGTTTAAGGCTTAAAGTTACATTTCCCCCTGCTTTGTTGGATTGAATTGAATGGTGCCATTCAATTCCATTATAGGGCTAGCCGCGAACTGCGAACATATACAACATATAAACCCTCAAGAGTATTATACCAGAGAGAACGAAGAATACTATAGTGTTTGATCCCTCATGCTATGACAAAGAATAAAAATAACATTGGATCGAGTTTTATAAGCCACAGATTATCACAACTGAAGGCCATTTAAATAAGACTAATCTCCTTCGAAAAATGGTAATATTAACGTTATTTACCTAAGCTGTTGATATGTACCTAAACACTAAATTCTATGTCATCTTATAAAGTAAGTAGGTATCTATAACTTAATAAAAATTCAGAACAAAACAAATCGTTTATCGTCTTGTTCTGATTTTTTATGTTTAGAAACGTGATAGCGCTTTATTTTTATTATTATGTAAAATATTTTATTGAAGCATTTATATTTATTGAAGTTTTAAATTTACTTTAAAGTTTATTTTTCGCTATTTACTCAATTTAAATAAATGCTTGTTTTCAATTATTTTTATATCTATTTTTCTTGTATTTTACTTTACAAACCCTTTCATATTACACTCATATCTTGATAGCAAACTAAGATATAACAAAAGGTGATATATCAATTAGGTACACATACGAAATATTAAGTTTCAATTAGTAGGTATACAAATAATTTACATAAGCAAATCAATCGTTTACAATAAAGGTAATTTTTTCAATCCACAGAATTGTATCGTTAAAATTCACGAACGCGAATTTACGTTTAAATTAAGTATAGTAAACCATTTTCTTTGGACGACGTCATAAATTATATTTATCTTGTTCAAAATCTATCGAGTCCACAGAATACCCGGAAGAAAAAAACCCCGAGTTGTTTTGTTTTGTTATCATAAATTTTCTTATAAAGTAGAGATATACAGATTATAATATTACAGTTAAAACTTGATTACGTTAGTTTGATGAAGTAACATTCGTCTCCGGGTCATATCATTATCTATTCATTCATTTCACACGCCGCCACTAAAACCCGTATCTATAGTCGAGTAAAAGTAATTATTTGTACTAGAGCGAAAAAATTTAACAAATAAAAAAAGAATTAGAATGCAATAAGAATTGTTAATAATAAGAATAGGTACTATTATAATTAGCTATTTAAAGTTAAAAGTTCTTATTTCATTCAAATTCTCGTCTATTGATTGAAAATATTTGCTTAATTTATAAAATATTCTCAAGCAAATAATTCTCTCGACCATAAATACGAGTATAAGATCCGTTTACGAATAGTTATGATGAAAATCTCGACCTCGACTCGTACTACGAAGCCCCTGGTTTCATTCGATTCAAGCTTAGAGATGAACGAGACACGCGATCTTATTCAACTACATGTGCGACTGTGAACTTTACTTTCAATGGAGTAGAGACGCTTTTGATTATTTAATGTATTAAAGTTGTACTTAAGAGGGGGAAAGGAGGTTTATGCTAAAGTTTATGCTCTCGCGCATGTCAGTATAGCGCGTGCGAGTTATGATGCCAGCTGTTGAAGGTGTAGTCTAAATCGATGTAGCTTTTGTGAAGTGAAAGTGCGGTGTTGACATGTTAAGTGTTCAATATAAAACCAACATAGCCTATCTTCAATTATGTTGAACGAGCTACGGTATGTTAAGCACATCAATTATGTACGTACCAGAGAAGGTTCACGCCGAATTCGTCGTTTCCCATTCAAAATTAAAGCTCACACTCGCTTGCAACATTCATAACAATAGAACGGTCGTTATTATTTTTTTTAAAGGAGCAGTTAAGTTTAATGGTGTGAATGATTAAAAAGCAATCGATGTAAATGGGAAGTTACGTTGCGTTATCGCTTCCGTGTTTTGTGAAGGTTAAATCCGCTTAGAAGGGATAAGTCCAAAACCCGTATAAGTTCGAATATTTGAAGGTCAAAATGTGCGTCATTTAAGACGATTCAATATAACAATAACGTTAAAGATATTAAAGTACGCACGGCTAAACGTCGGCTTACCATAATATGTCAAGATTCCGCAATTAATTTTGTACTCTACCCTGAATGAAATAAGGTTATATAGAGAAGAGAAATTTGTCAGTTTTGTATACCTTGATGTACAATTCATATTGGCAAGTTGCTAGCGTATAGCAATCGTCAAGATAGGCAATTAGCGATAGAGAAGATTCCAATAGTGATAAGGCTATAAATAAATCAAATAGATCAATTGCCTTTATTTTCTTAAATAAAATTGTACAAAACAAATAGATAAGTAGGTCCATCTCTATTATGACCCAGAATTGGAGCGAGACAGATTAAATTTCCTCGCTTTTAACAGCACTTTAAAATATAAACCGTTAAATAAAATGTTATATTTATAGAATAAGCCACAGTAAAGGAAAATTGGAAGGTCTATCTCAAATCGAATGAGAGTTGACCAAATAAGTTCTTAGTACCTCGCAACCTACTTATTTATAAATCTTTGATATTAGGTTATTGAATTGGGCAGTAGCATTTAAAGTTGACCAACCATAGACTAGAATATAAGTGATCCATTCAACGTTTATAAACCAGTATAATTAGTACGAAGAGGACCACTTATAAAACTTAAAACTGTAAAGCCAAAAGACTATCACTGTTTATCTCATTGCACCTGATTACAAAATAGAAACATAGATTATTTAATAAATTCCTCAAACTATACAAACTGTTGCATTATATGTGGTCACATATGAATCAATTTATCCTATAAAATGGCTAGGATTGACATGAAATGGAAGAAGTTGAAATTTAGAATTCAATTTTAGATATTTTTCCATTTAGAAAATTTTATGGATTCACATTTTGGCTATAAATATAATTCAGCATTTAGCATTCTCATTTCGAATTATAGATTATTTGAGTGGTATGTCTTTGTACAAAACTAAGTGAAATTAGTGTTTTTTTAAGTAGGCGGTTAGGTGCCCTCTTAACTATCACGATACATATTATTCAAATAAAATACTTTGGATGATAATATAATCAACTATACATGATTTTTATCAACCGATTTTACTATAAACTCAATGCATTGAGGTTGAATCTCCTGGAAAAAAATATAGTTAAGCATTCGCCTATGTTGGCTAAGAACATACACATAGAAAAAAGCTAAGTAGTCTAAAAACCCCGTTAAATGTATTGTGAATCGTAATGCTCTTTACGTATTTAAATTTTGGATAAGCAACAATTTGATGAACTTGTTGTCATAAGTGTCATTGACAAGTCACGACTTTTATTAAGTACAAACTTGACTCGGAAAATGAAATGTTGTCAAAGAATGGAGTTTGAAATTTGCAAGCGGAATCCTGACCCCGGAAACAATTTGTTTTTTATAGAAAATGTATGAAATGATTGAGTTTGGAAATTTTTAATTGGTAAAGTTTTATTATTTAGGTTTTTAAGAATATCAACTTTTTAAGAAAGTAATGCTAGATTTTTAAGTAGGTTTCATAGAAATCCATGTGTTATAGCCGGGTCGCGAGATATACACCCAACAGTATTCCACTAAATGGCCAAAATAGTACTTATAATTGTCATGGCATTTACATTCTTTCTCCAGAGTTTAGATTGACAAATAAGGTAACTCCAACCAAGGGCAATGGTCAGACCTGCCTATGAAGTTAAATGATAAAATATATCTATTTCTGTTAAAGCTTTACTCTCACTTGTAAAATACCGATAGATATACGGTGTTATGCATGTGTGAGTAAAGTTTGAACTGAAATTTGAATTTTATCGGGCCGTAATTGCCGCAAGTACCTTAAATGACGTAGCTTAATGTTCGATAAATGTTAATTCATTTATCGAACGTCAGCCTCTATCATAATTAACTAATGTTTATTTTTTTATATCGACCCTGAAAAACTGATAATGGGCTACTTAAAATAGAACGACATCGTTAATAATAACACCTATTAAGTAAGTTCATCTGTTCATCTGTTTTTGTACAAATTAATAACGTAAAAATTAAGCTGTAGTTAAAAACCAGGAAAGTACATTATGCTTCTAAGGTTATAGTAAAAATTTTATCGAAAAAAAAATCTATAAAATTATCCCTAAAATCTCTTTTTTCCATTTCTTGTTATAATTATACTTCTTTTAAATGGAAAGTTAATAAATTCACCATCCTCTGTCACTGTCACCCGGTAATAAGATGGACAGGGACAGTGTTTTAACTTCACGCTCCCTGATAACATTGACATTTACCGTTGTTATAAAAAAGGTTGAATGGTCTGGTATATAAAGTTAATACTGGATAATTCAGACGACTTACGTGACGTTACGTACATCTGACATTAGCCATGTATAATTTATGTTATAATCCCTAATGATACGAAAATATCAAATGCCATGTACTTACATTCTTAATGGGCGGTAAACAAGGCAAAGCAACAGCCCAAGGCTTCTAGTAGCAAAAAACTTGGCATTAAAACTAAAATAAATTGACACAATTGTTTAGATAAATTAGCATTATTTAACAGTATCAACCAATGTAATTAAATCGTTAGAGTCGATTGATTTCAATTTCCATCCGATGCCAACATTGGATCCTATCAAATGCATTTAACTTTGAAGTCCGTTTCATTATACATATAAATACAGTGCGTACATTCAATCGAATCAAATCATTTATTTGCCATATAACTCGGAAAGTTATACTCGGCAACTCTTTTACAATAAACAAATCAAATTAAATACAAAAGTCTAAATCATGCACGTCAAATCATTATAGCCCAAAATATAGCCTATATAGGTAAATGTCAAAGAAATTAAACATTTTAACGATGTCAAATTGGCTATTTTTTCAATTTTTAATAATCAATTATATCACATAGTCAATTAAATTACAACATTTCAAATTAAATTATAATATATACACCTTTTATTACAAATTATATATACCTATTATTACAAATTACGTTATATAAACAAATAAACAAAGATGTAGGTAATATATAATTTTGTCATAAAATATTGATGATTCTTATATCTTGTCGTTTATCACAGAGATCTAGTCAATTACCTGTCTTACCCATCTTTAATGTAAGAATGAATATTCATCCAAACGCATAGACATTCATTTAAATTCATCTAAATTCATTTAATGAGAATAAGGGATGCTACATATTTTTTTATCGTTCTTTCGAATTCGTCATCATTCATTTTTGTTATTTTTGATATATTATTATACATTATAATTTAATTAAATATTATACATGCTTTGATTTTGTACCTTTACTAATCTTGTTTTTAGCAAACACAATAGTTCCTTATTACGTAAATTATAGCTATGGACGTCCATCCTTCTAAAATGTGAATCCCGATTATGATGTATTTCTATTAAACATTTGTATATGTATAAAGAAATAACTGTCATTATTTTATTTCGTTTAAAATAAAGTTTATCTGACGTACGCTTGCGCAAACCATTTATAATTCGTAATAACCTTTTTTGGCATTTGAGTTCACGGTTTATATCAGAAGCATTCCCCAGACCGTCATCGCATAACTTAATAGGGAGTGCACATAAGCATAATACACTGTCAGTAATATTTTTTTATTGGTTTCGGGCTTCAGTTTTAATAGTGCGTAATTTGCACTGGCTTGTTTTTTGCAAAGCTTGTTTATATGACAAGAGTGGCTCATAGTATGGTCTAAGATATAACCTAGAAAAGTATTATTTGTAACAAGTACGTTCTCAGATAGCCGTTTTCTAACCGCATTATTGTACTTTTATTATCATTTAGTAATATGCCATTGGCCTGAAACCATTCCTTTAAAATATCCATTGCTATCCCAATGTTTTGCTCAAGGTTATTTTTATTTTGCTCGAGCTTGTCTTTTATTCCGAAATGAGTATCATCAGCAAATAAGCTGGTGAATGCCCACTTAGGGACCGAGTATTCAATATATCGGTTAGAATCTTATGCCTACTGATATAAAAATAAAGTTTGTTATTGTCTATGGAATTGTTTACGAGTGAAATATAATTAATCGACTATTGGTCGTACAGCCAGTTGCACAAACGTCCATTAAATTTCATTAGTTTAAAGCGACATTACCCATTCAATTTTGACATGAATTAGAGCTTAAAAGCGTCATTAAATTCTAGTTGACGTTTGTGCAAATGACCGGTAAACTTGTAAAGCCAATTTAAGTATGATAATTTTCCTTTTAACTTCGTTATACGTACATATAGGACGAAAATTAGATTTTTAAAGCTTAATGAATCACAAACGCTTAATCGAAAAACGACCGTCCCACACCCCCAATGTTTTTTAAAAGATCTATCCAACGATGCCCAACATTATGTAAAAGACGAATAAAGTTATTATCTCCGCTTTACATGTAGGGAAAGTACCTTAAAATTATTTTTATTTCAAAATTTTGCTTTCCTTCTTTGTGGGCGTAATAAAACTTATATTTACTATTAAATGACGGACAGACCGACATGGCGAAACAATAAGGGTTCCTTGTTTTACTACGGAGCCCTAAAAATCGACAAATAATTATAATCACTTAAAAGGCGGTCAACAAACAAAAAACTTCTTTTGAATTCGGGCGTGGATTAGCTGACCACTCGTTACAATTTTATGCAGAATGACAAGCAGTAAATTTCTTTACCGATTACAGTTTTGTAATGACTCGTCAATATTATAAAAATTCTGTGTCAAGTAAGAGCCTGTATATACTGTATTTTTCATAAAAACGCCATTGACACGTGTTTGTACCGAAACAGACGAGACTGTGACTTTGACGTTATGTTTGTGCCCAGGAAAGAATGGGAAACAAAATTAAATTTTTATTATTATATTAAAACACTTATTTAGAAATTAGACCATTGATGAAGACATTTGAAAAACTTTCTGAAATTTTAAAGGGTAGGTATGGGGGCTTAGAACGCAATTGTTGTAGGCCACTTGGGCCTACACCGGCATCGTCCATATTTAACAAAACTTAATAACAAAAATACAACAATACCTACTTGATCACGGAAAACGGCAAAACAACAAAAAAAGCAGTAGCATTCACAATCCCAGATTACGTATTTTGACAATAAAATAGTCGAATGTGTTTAAAATAAAATGCTTTTTTATTTATTATAATATATAAAATTGATATTTCATAAATTAGGCAAACTCTAAATCATCAGCGAAATCCGCCAATAAAATTATAATAAATACGCTTAGGTAATACCTAACTATTAATCTGTATCATTTTATTACAATGGTCAATTAACGACGTCTAATCGAATAGTAAATACAACGAAAACATTTATTTATAAGTAAATCTTATTAATACAGATACCTATTATGTTTCGAAAACAAAATTTCAGACACAGTTATGTTGATTTACTTTAATATATATTTCAATAAACATATATGTATGTTGTAAACATAAATAAGAGAATGCGACATTTTTGAGACAAAGCAATTACCTTAGTGAGCCAACGTTCTTTTTCTCGAAAGGATATTTTTAATAAATTCATTCCCGCTAAATTCAACAAAAATAATTATCTAGTAAATTTTGTAAATCATTCAGGTCGTAGTTTTTAGTAAATATCAAGTCACTATGTTCAACGATATCAACTTAAAACTTAATATAATTCTTACCAGGACAAATCAAAATATAGATATTTCTGTCTTCATTTTACTCGTAGATTTTATTGTTTCAATATTTTCATACTTTAGGATACTGTTCTTAGAAATATTTCTTAGACGCTCTTTAATGTTCTAAAATATTGCCACTATAATTAATCTATAAGAGGATTTAAAGTAAATTTTATCAAACCTTAAAGTTATGATATTAATAAAAATAAAACATTATCTATTAAAGCAAGCATTTGAAGCGAACATTTTAACAAAAAAGTGTTCGTTTTAGATGAAAACCTAACACAATCATAAAACACACGATATCTGAAAAGGTATTTCTCAAAAAGTCGATCAAACTACTATTAATATTTATTCTAAGGAATTCTCAATGGTACACTATACAGTCTTTATAAAATAAGGATTCTCTTTAGACGTCAACGTTACGTCATTCTAAAAGGAAAAGAAAATGTGTCTCTGTCATTTCATTATTTCCTACCTTGTACAATAGATTTTGTTAAAATGAACCTTATTCAAACTATAAGAAGTATTAATTCGGTCTAATTTCACCAAGGAATTCCATTTTAATTAAAACTCATAAAGCTATAGGCTTGTGTCCTACCAGTGAAAATACAGGTTTCTGTTATATGTTCAGAAAATATGAATCATTTTAATAAATTAAATATTTAACAAAATAATTTTTATGCTACTAATTTGGAAAATATTACGCTTTAAAAACTTGAAAAGGAGGCAAAATACGTTATGAAAATTCGCTAAAATATATATGGTATTAAATAAGTTACAGATAATATAACAACTTTTAAAATGACAAAAATAACAAACTACATTATTTCTCAGATATTTATGAACTATTTATTTATAAAATAATAAAAAAATGTCAACTAGCCTATTCATCGATGTATTATTTACCTAATAGCTACAATAATACTGCTATACTGATATATTTTTTTCGAGAAGTACTTAAAAATACTTAAACTTGTATTAAAAGTAGAAGAAACATTATGCACTAATGGGTTAAGCCATGTCTGTCGTAGTTTATATGTTTTATTTTTGTGAAAACATTGGTAGTCGATTTAGAAAGGTGCTCGAAGAGACGTCCCTTTCACCTTTACATGTTAAATTTACGAGGCATTTTTTGTTTTAATTGAAATAATTTTTTTTCGTAACTCAATGCTACTATTACGAATACATAATATTTGTAAATAATACTCGAATTTCATTCGAGAAACTCATGAATTCATCCTGAAAAATTTCATTAATCTATGTTTTGCCTCGGAATTTATTTCCATTTTTATTTATAGTCTGAGGTATATTCTAAAATTTCCAATATGTGTCACAGATTACTAAAATATTTGCTGAAATATATAAAATAACAAATTTCATATGACCTTATTATTCTCAATTTTTGAATAAATTGCGGCTAAGTAAATGTTCTTTAATAAATTCCAGCGTCTACTTCAGCTATATAATTATAAATTAATTGTATATTATACAATATATGTATTATATGATTTGTTGCTGATCTTCCTGATCTTGAGCAGACAAACACGTAGTTAGACGTTGCTGAACTGTATAATAAAATTAAAATTCAAAACATACATTGTTTCCGTACTTTGCGAAGCCACCTCCCACGTTTAACATCCATGAGTAAAAGTTTTATAAACATTTTTCTATCTAAACTTATTTACATTATAACATCATTAATAACTTTACAATACATTATGTAATATTTATCTCATCACGCACGATGGCACCTACGTAGTTCATTCTTATATTAAGGTGCGCCGCGGTCTTGCACGACGTATTTACGAAGGGTAGAGGGAAACGGAAGATTTTGCTTAGTCTAGCACCATCTCGCACTATCCGTTTCCGTACTAACTTGTAGGGAAAGTAAATAATTATTACTAAATCTAGCGAGGTAATACCATAAATAGAGTCATTCACCCTTTGTTACTATTTCATAGGATACTAGGAAATTAATTTTAATTAGGAAATTAAAACATCACCTCTTAATACAATTTAATTATTTGATTCTACTTATTTTAAGCTACACTTAAGAATATACTCTGAGGTGGTGTGATTTAATTTACAAACAAACATAATTAAAACTATTTTCCATATAATTTACATAAAACAAACTTAATATTAATTTGACGAGACGTGCGTTCGTAACATTTTTATCTGAAGTAGTCGCTGGACTTGCTGAGATTCAAGAACTTGATGAGATTCATTAAAACTTGAGAATAAAAATTGTTTTGTATAAATTTAAGTGGTCTAATATTATTAGCATAAATAAAATTACAATATTAAATATTGTGTTGTTTATGAATACTTAAAAATTATGTCTTGAACATGATCTATATATTTTATGGTTGCCTGCTTTGCATGTGATTATAATTCGTATAGTTTTATAATTGGTTGCATCGTAATCTTTTTAAATTAAATTAAAAAAGAGCCGTTCCAAGCTTTTAACATTACTCGTTTCGGTAGAACACTGTCTTTATTATATAGCAAAAAAGATACACATGGTAAAAACATACGTACTACTATTTAGCAGGAAACCTGGAGGTGAGACGATTCATCCTAAGGTAATATACATCCGTCTCTACCATATATTTTTGAATTCGCCTAAGACGGATAGGTAATACTTTAAATAGGTAACATTAGAAGAATCTGAATTGTTTACCCATAGACGAACAAAAATATATAATTCAGTGAATCATTAATTTTAATTGATTAAGATTGTAAAATTTAAAAGAAGCCAATATTGCGAGAATGTTATACTGAAATAGAAAAAATAATGAACATGATACTTTAATTATTTTATAGTTACATATAACTTATTGTAAGTATGAAAATTTTTAGCAACTGATGTCAATTGAGTAAACTGTACCCTTTAAATATGTATTTACACAATCCTCTTTCCCAGAATGGCCTTGTTTATAGCATGCTAACAAATAAGACTGTAAAGAGACTCAGCAATTCATAAATTTTTACTTTATACAATTATAACTTTGTGATTTTTATAAAAAAAATATTAATATTTGTATAGACTGCCACAAAGCTTTTAGAAATAGGTACGAATTCTTTTCATCTGTAGCTCATTTGGGTGTTATTTTTTTGCAGAAGATCAATCGCAGAACTTTAATTTGCTAATTTTGGTTTACGAAACTTCTCAAACACAAATGTCTGTTACATATCCTAACTGAATCTTATGAGTCATCATGGGAATACAAAAAGTGTTAATTAACAACACCTGTTAGGTACACATGCTTGATTTAAAACACTCTCCCAAAAATAATCAAAATTCCATTATCTCAGTATAGTACACTCAATAAATTAGGCTATTCTGGGAACACCACGCACGTCGGTTGGTTTTCTGTTTACACAGTTCCTACACTTATCTATAGTCAAGTAAAAGTAATTACTTAAATATTTTTAACAAGTAAACAAGGATTTGTATGAAAGAAGAAATAACTGTTAATAGTAAGAATACTATTTTTACTATTTGTTATTACTAGTACTAGTTGTTAGTTAATTCAAATTTCTTATTTTCTGTCAAAAAGTTGTGGGTATGGTGTAACCGGGAGTTCTGTTTTATCGCCCCTTGCGACATTTAAAACTTATTAGTTTTTTGTGTTCCGAATCTTGTGTATTCCTATACTATTAGCTTTTGCCCGCGACTTCGTCCGCGTGATATAGTTACTTTGGCAGCATTTTTAAAAACGCTAAAACAAATATTTATTCATCATATCGTGTCATCACTAGCCTTTTTAGGTCCCTACTGCAGGGGCTCGGGCCTTTCTTATGGATGGTTAAGGAAAATGGGCCATGACCATCCACGTTGGCAACATACCGTGTAAAATATCAAAATATAAAGTTTAATTGAATTGAACAATTGAAAATATAAGGAATAAATATTTAATTTCCTATTCAATGCTTTTATCAAAATAAAACTCAACCTATGTCCTATTTCAAGTCAACTCTGTTTAGTAGCTTAGACGTGAAAGCGTAACAGACATATACACTTACCTGCGCATGTATAATTTTAATCACAAGAAATTACCAGGCAGTTGCCGAAATAAATACACTACGAACAATATTCATATATCTCAATTGATAAGACGACCTTTAGACTCACAGCTGGTTCTTATTTTAGTTTAAATGAAGGAGATTTTGTGTCAACTAATAAAAACAACATTGTGGTTAATATATAATGAATATGTCGTAGCCAACTGGATAAAATATCTGTCCAATTATGTGGCTAGCCCTATAATAGAAAAGCACTATTCATTCATTCAGCGCATTCACTAAACATTGATCAGATCAGTCAACCATCCATCACAACTTCCTTCTACAGTACGGCTGTACAAATCCCTGGGAACTGGTTAACTGTCAAGGATCACAATGCAAAACACTATAATAAATTTTATTAATCGCGAAATTAGATTGAAATTACTTTGATGTTCAACTTCGAAGACACTACAAAAAAAGCTATATTTATCTATTTATACAGCAATAGCTATGCACGTAATTAACCGACCATGTCCAATACATACATATTGGACATTAGAAAGTACATCTGTATCAGTTCTTTCTCTGAAAACTCTAAATCTATTTATCTAATTTGAAATACATATGAGAGAAATACACAAATCTACAGTTTACATAAAACTAATAGACTGCATATACGTAAAATTCTTTGAACCAAATAAATAAGCTCAAAACTAATACCCGTCTACGCTGTCCTTTGACCATCGCTATTATAATATAGCTATCGCTATAAATATGATGGTGTCGGAATATTTTTTATTTATTTTGTTAATATTATTTGAGGAAAGATTTGATTATTTGTTTGCCTTGAATATACTTCGAGTCTACTGGACCAATTTTAAGAATTATTTCATCTTCGCGAAGCTACATCATACGGGGATAACTTAAGCTATAATTTACGCGGTCGAAGTCGTGGAAAACAGCTAGTCAACTTTAACCTGATCTGTTATTTCCCATGCCAAGAAACTGTTTGGCTTCGTGAAGTGCATTTTTCTAATATCAAGCTCTTTTGTTCTCAGCGCACTTATACTATAGTGGAAGTATTAATTAATATATATTCCCGTTATAGCAAGAGTGATAGTGTTAGTAATGTGACCTTCATTATTACAACCTGTTTTGAGAGTCGACAAAGAAATTCTCACGTCATTGTGTTCGCGTTGTTTGTAAAATTTTGCTAGTATTGTTAGTCGGATTATAAAAAAATATACGACCATAGAGTATTTGAATTGATGTAAGAGATGACTTAACTATGCTTAACTGGCAGTATTTAGAGAAAGTTACCGTGAAGTTTGATTTTGGTTTGTGCCTTATGTCGTAATGTGAATTATGTCATCATTATCCTCAGCCTATTAATATCCCTACTTCTGGGTCAAAGGCCTACGGATCGAATCGAATAGGGTGAATGTGCCATTTTGCTAATCTTTACGTAATAAACGCATCTCAATAGAATCTCAAGGACTTGCATTATGCCATTGTTTCCATCATTTTTTGTTCCAGCATCCAGCAAAATCATCCATGCCTACATATTTTTGTTAATGTTTATCTTTTACTATCGAATTTTCCATAAAATTTATACCATCTGGTTCTTTTTGTCAATGCATCCATATTGTCCTTAAAATCTTCCGGTTTTTACTCTGGCCAGCTATTATCATCCACAGGCCTGATGTGCTATAACCTACTACGCGGGCCCAGCACGTCAATTCTGCTAATCTTTAAGTAATAATTTCATCTCAATAGAATCTCAACGACTTCTATTATACCATTGATTTTTTGTTCCAGCATGAAAATCATCCAAGCTTTCCTATTTTTTTTATGTTGATCTTTTACTATTGAATCATACATTAAATTCATAACTTCTGGTGCCTTTTTTGTCAATGCAAAATCTTCCGGTCTATACTCTGGACAGAGGCTGATTCTACTAATTTTTACGTAATAATCACATCTTAATTGAATGTCAACAACGTCTTGTATTATACTATTGTCTCTTGAAGACATTGGACTTTAGGTAAATAGTATAATGACAAAATACAACTAGTTGAGATTCTTAAACATTAGCAGAATTGGCATACAGTGCAGGTTGGTGGATGTCACCGACGATGAATGTTAGTATGTATTTAGTGAGTAATTCATTAGATACTTATTAAAACACCGGCCAAATGAGAGTCGGAATCGCTCACGAAGGGCTCCGTACTATCGATGTACTGTTTATTTTATTATATTTTTTATATCTGTTATTACAGCGGCAACAGAAATACATCGACTGTGAAAATTTCAACTGCCAATCACGGTTAGGAGATACAGCCTTGTGACAGACGGGCAACGGAGTCTTATTTATACCTATGGATACGGAATACTAAAAACTTTTTTATGTGAATCTGTAGGTCGGAATGTTCGTAATGGAGCACTGAGGAAAAGATAGATAATTTCTGATCACAGTTCTAACCCAACAAACCCAAACATTGTTTATTGTAATTTATTCACTGTAGCAGAGTCATTCGTAAGCTGGTTTCAACTCTGAGGCTCCGAGTCCGATTTCAGGTCGGGTCAATGTGTAATATATGTGACGTTGTCTAATATATATATTTTTTAATTATGCAACAATTAAGTGATTTAGGAAAAAACCTCAGTGCCTGGTAATGAAAGTACTCTTCAACGAATCTGTTTGATTTACTTAATAACTACCAAGTGGATTTTCATGTGTTTTTCTCAGACGAACAGATTAATTAACGAGAAAGCTTTTGGTGCATATTTGATTAAGGTTTATTTAAATAAGATAAGTATGAAGATTATTGTATAAAATGTCGGAAAATTTTATGCTCCAATGTGATTTTGCACAATTACAAACTCTATAAAACCTAAATTTTCGTTTTGTTTGCTGAACTTAATTGTCGAGGGTAATGAAATGCTAATAGTCAATTAAGCACAACACCGAGCTATTATGGTGAATCATTTAATTCTATTCTATTAATATTAATTATTATGCTTGATCCATGTTTGTATAAATGACATTACAATGTAGTTACATATGTCAGATAATCAATAACAGATCCGTACAGTCGGGTCATAATAGGCCACATTTTACATCTTTCAGTCTCAACTTCAAAGTAATCGAGCCAGTAATTTAAATAAACGTTTCTGTTTTTTGTTGAAAATATTAGCAGAGGCTTTTAAAAATTGGTATAAAAAGTGGTGGTAATTTCGTACAACCTCGACTTATTGAAGAACATGTAAGAAACCTCGTATAAATATTGTTTATGCTAGAATCTACGGCAAAAGTTATAATTTCTCTAATTTGGGTGTATCTTTAAGTATGAATCCATTAATATTTATCAGCAAACCAAACTAAAAGTAGGGCTAAAATAGAATATGGTTGTGATGAGACCGGCTACATCCCGTCGTATTAGGTATTGAAAAAAAAAACTATGTATTCTCAAAACATTAAAAATAGAACAATTAGATAGAACAATTAGAAATTCTAATTGTTCTATTTTTAATGTTTTGAGATTTATTTTTATTTTCAAATTACTGGCTCGTTAGAAAAAAAAGCATCTCGACTCGAAGTAGGTTTTTTGGATCGATTTTACGATTAGTATATTTCATCTTAGCTATACAGAAATAGGTTTTGATATAATCAAAGGTATGCAAATAAATATAACTTCGTTTATGATATTTTGCATTCACAATGGTATACTGAAAAATATTATTAATGAAAGTATAAGATTTGAATTAGTAAAGTACTACCTATATATTAGTTGCTGGATATAGAAACGTGCGAAAATACTGCTTTTTAATTTTTTTTGTGGTCACGTAAATATTTCCTTATAAAATATAATAATAATAAAATTATTCATAAAATATGGAGAGTAAGGAATTGTTTACGTACGCAAAGAGTGTTCAATTATTTTAAACTAATATTTACTCCCGATGATATTACTTTATACTAAAACACGTACGAGGAAAAAATCAGACTTTCCTCTTTTAAATTCAGGTGCAGTCAGCCGGCAAACTGCCCTAACACCTTTAAATTTTAAAATTTTTTCTCTTTAAAACATTATTGATTTTATGTAACAAACTAAAAAGTAAATGTCATAAATAGTTTCGAATTGGTGAATATTTCCACTAGTGACAAACCAATTTTTTTTTTACAAACCATTCTAAATTAACTTTGTCTTACTGTTGGGGCTAATGCCTTACCTATGGATGGAATCAAATCAAATCCATCAGGAAGATTGGGACTGTAGATGCAGCCAGGACTAATGACTTAACGTGCTTTCCGAAGCACGTAGGAGTTTGAGATAATAAATTTTTGCTCACCCATCCTCTATGAAAATATTTATAATCACGGAAACACAGAAATACAATATATTACGGAAAAACAGAAAATGATGTTTTTGCATAAGATATTATTAACCTGTTTTTGAAGTAAGAATATTGAGCAACTTTTGCCTCAGTTTTAAGATTAGTACGATTTACATTTTTTCAGAACAAGTATAAAAATATATTACATAGTTTACATAATTTGTAATCCCTATTTTTAGTGTATTATCCTTACTGCAAAAAAAGCTGGTTCCTGAAATTTTATTTTCAATAAGCTACAGATTTTTAATGGTTTTGTTATATTCCATTATATATTTCCATTTTAAACGAATATGGATACATTTAATAATGAGAAAATATTCAATTCGAAGGTTACCAACAAAAAGATTAAAAAACAAGGAAACTGTAATGGCTAGTCTCAAATTACTTTTAAGCTGTCGCCCTTGGTGATCGGTGTCAGTTATATGTCATTCTGAGAAAGTCTTTTAAAGTTGCCCTTAAGGTAGACATTTTATTGGCTATTTTACATGTTGCCATTGTAAGTCGTAAAATTATTAATAGGCATTAATTTTGCGATTGATATCATAGATATAGTATTTTAATTAAAATAATAGAAAAAAAACATAAATTATAACTTAATAACCCTTTCAGGTGAACCCGTTTATTTGAGTATATTATTATTAACAATGCTTTTAATTACTTCAAAATAATAAAAGTTAATGCAAATGCATGTCGTGGAGAATTTAAATAAAAAAAGACTCCTTATATATTACTAACTAAATTATAATAAACATGTTGCATGGCAACAGATGTTCGAATGTGTTAAAAGCAACTTCGTTTGCGTGAACTAGCCTAACCCTTTCAATGTTTCAAATCTAACGTAAAACGAAAATGGACCGTACAAACCTAGACACTGTTTTTCATTTAAGAAATCTTACAACACGCCATTCTTGATTTCGGAAAAATTTGTTAAATACAAATTATTATTGATTAAGCTTTTTAAAAATTAAATTTTTCCACATGATTTAGTGCAATACAATACATTTACTATATACTTTCCAGAAAATCATTTCTTAGACGTGGTTCTCGTTTACACCGAAGAATTAACGAGCTCATGAGATTAACTCTGCAGCACTTAATGCGTAGGTTTATAAATCACAGACATACGAATCTAATTTGTTAATATTATACAATTAACCTTACTAATTAAATAAGGTTATCATATATAAGTACGTATAATATTATACTCGTTTTTACGTTCAGTAAATATCTGTGTTGTAAATAGATTTTGGTAATGTTTTATATTAAAAAAAATGTCAACAAATCGTAGTCAGCTAAAATATGCGCCTCAAATCTGCAATCTCAGGTATACCACTTATATTAATAGGATCGAAGGCATTAAAAAGAAATTTATTAAGTATCTATGCCATAAGATGAACATATTTACTCTATTTGATAGTGCAGGTATGATTATATATGTATTTATGGTTGTGGTTTGTGTAAATAATAACTAATTAGATCTAAGTTATATCTATATGCGGAAATCTATAATTGGATTATTTTTTATTATGTTTCTTATCTATGATGTTTGGATAGCTGTTCTTTTCTAAAGTAAATAAATACATACGATGAAGGAGCGCAAACTGCAGACCACCAAAAATATAAACATGCACATAAAGCTTCGCAATGCATTTCCTCTGCCGGAAAAGTTATGAAGTTGATTAGTTAGGTACCTATCTTTCTGTACTTTTCTTAAGTATCCCTTAATCTATAACGAGATTGGACAGGAAGATAGGTACTGAATTAATCGATACTATTTCTAGTACATACTCGTTCTTTGGATAAATTCAGTTTTTATTTATTTCTGCTAAAATGTGTCCGTAACTATGCCAAACGCACCTTTTGATAGTAAACTAAGAATTAAATCGTCGTACTAGTTTTCTCTTTCGGCACAAGTCACGAAATCGTGACCTTCAAAACAGATAAAGCAGTGAGATCTATTGTAATACGTGAAAAATGTTGCTTTTAAAATGAAACCGCTTAGATATGACAAGAATAAAATGTAAATACTACAATTCTCCCTCTAATACTTTTCACTATTAAATATGTATTATAAATAAGGGTATCTATTAAAATTCTTTTAAAATTTTGAAATAATAGTGTAGCTTTTTTATACTTTTAGAGATATATATGAAACATACCTAAAAATATATATTTAGTATTATTCCAATAATAAGTTAAAGTCTATGGCATCATAGCTCCCGAACGGATGAAGCGATTAAAATTTGGTCTTTTTTTTGTATTAAAGGTGACTTATGTTCGACTTTTCTGAGACATGTTTGATGAAAATCAGTTGAGCCGTTTAAATACTGTGGGGGTTGAGAGTGGGGAAGACTATCGAATGTCTGCAAATATACTCAAACGGGATCTCAAATGAAAGCGCACTGAAAGAGAATATTGATGACTTAATCGAGAGTGTTCTTGGCTTCGGTTGATGAGCCAATTATTATATTAAAGAGTTGAATACCAATATAAAAATGAAGTAATAATCATTTTACTTGTTAATTGCTAGTTTTTGTTTTCATTAGTCAGTTGCATAAAAGTCCATTAAAATTGACATTAGTCAAAGCGACATTACCGATACAAATTAATGTATAATTTGTATCGGTTATTTAATTAATATATATAACCGATACATATAACATATATTAATAAGTAAAATGAAAGCGAACGAGCTTGACCTTAAATATAATCTTTACCTAATAATAAGTATGTACCTATAAAAAGTATAAAGATAATAAATTAAACATTTCAAAAACCCCCGACACAACTACGTTGTCAAAATACGTCTTATCGTAAGATTTGGAGCGGTCCCATAATGCGGCGAGTTTTTTTTAAAATTATCAATACATATTTAGTGTACTTAAAGGTTGAGATTATTTTCACTTTTTAAAGGGAAGTTAGTTTTTTGTGTGGTTTTTTTAAAATTTTAAATTTAAGTTTAGCTCATATTAATAAGGTAGACTTATATTGATAAGGTAGAGATTGCTACCTTATGAAAAATTACTGCCGCTGCGTTTTTGTTACTAATTATATGTTCTTCTATGAAAATATTTTACTGTGTGCAATAAAGTATATAATTCAAATAATAAAATATCGGAAAACTGTAGATGAGTGACTATTCGAATATTTAGTACAACACGTAGAGTGATCACATTGCTATTTCTTCACCACCCTTTTATATTGTCTCATACTGGTCTTCTACAAAAGCATACTTGTTACATCGCAATTTTTTTATTGCAAGCTTTGCAATAAAAAAAAAATGCGATTAGCTATTGCAAGCTTAGACATACTAATATAAATGTGAAAAGACTTTACCTTACTTCTCAGGTATATCAAAATACAATATAATCGTCTGCAAAGAAGAGGCCAATTTGTTTGTTTAACTAAGTAGTTCCGCATTGGCACAAGCCTTATCTTCGTAGGTAAAGAATTCCAATACCCACTTCATTTTCCGAAGTCCACTCGAGAAATGTAGACGTCACCAAATGTGGTATTTATTCAATCAGCTGGTATATTGAATGCGTGAGTGTGATGTGGTTAACTGGTATGACGCTACCGTTACTTCAAGTCACTGACCACTAATGCTTCGAGCGATCTAAGTATCGTCTGTCAGAAAACGTTTACACAAAGCTAATAGAGCTCAATTATTTTATCGATTCATCAGTATTTTGTATAAATGATTATAACAATAAGTAAAAATAATATTATTATACAGATACACACACACACAGAGAGAGAGAGAGAAACCAGTTAAACCAACAACACCCCTCTTTTTGTTTTCTAAATTTCTTTTAGTAATAGGTGCCTGCCTGCTTGCCTTATACCAAATGAGTGAAGAAACTGCAATAATTTAAGAAAGAAGAGTGAAGAAAATTTATACATGAATAACATTTCAAATGTGTGCCTTTGGCAGAAATAATAAATAAGTAAAGAAATTGCGGGCAAACTCTTTTTTTATTCATTTCAAACACATAAAGAATATTTTAAACGCGTGCTGCAGTGTCTACACTTTTTTGATCTGAGGACTGTTATAAGAACTGGCAGGTGCTATCGTTTTGTTTTGTTTCAAAGCGTCGTTTAACGTTAGCACGTGCCATTTAAGTACACTAGCTAGTAGTTATCTCCTTAATTAGTAATAAAGTTAAGTTTATCTCTTTAATGACTGATATACTTTTTGTGTTTGTAACAAAATATACTTCAGTAACGCCATCTATGATTTAGTTACATCATGTATGTAACTAATTCTGAAGTATAAAATAAAAGTGTGACTTTTGTATTTTAGGTAGATATTTAGATTCAATCCTATGCTTTTCCATGTCTAATGGTATGTAGTAGTGTAATTGTGTACTATAAATTATACCAAATATCACCCATATATAATGTAGTTTAGTTGTGAAAGAATTTGCATGATCGGATAGGTTTTTGCGCTAAGAGGTGCTAAGTGTGTAAATTGAATGGGTCTTGATACAAAGCACAGTAACAATAATTTAACAACTTGTGTATGTCTGTTTGTCTGTTGCTCGTTTTTCGCTTTTCACACAAAAACTACTGGACGGATTTTGATGAAACTTTTTATGTTGTTTAGATATTATATTTGTCCTTGGCAACATATAGTATACAAATTATTTTGAAGATTGAAATATCTCATGTAGAACCCTAGCAGACCAACTAGACCATAAGGGACATGAATAAAACGTCTTATGAAAAGTTATTGGACGTGATCAATGGAAAATTGATTTATAAAATCAAAGATCTGGAACAACTTCTGTGGAACCTTAGTAGCCCAACTAAACTTTAAGAGATACGTATATAAAGCCTTGACAAAAGCTTTTCAACGTGATAACGTTTTTCTTTAAAGAGGTCTTACAACAAAAGATTGAAAAGATACTAATAAAATAAAAAAATGTGTCGTTTATCCAAATGCAATAATTGATAATAGTAAAGATCATGTTAAAATGACTTGGAATTTCATAAACATTGAAATTGGAAGAGAATAAAACCCATAATACTACTTTTAATTTAAAATTGCTACAGTAGGTACTTGAAAATTTGTCTACTGAAGTTTCAGTCTTAATTATACAATCTTTGAAGTCCTCCTCCACTGTTGCTAAATTTATTTTAAAGGAAAATTTAAATAGTAGCTAATTTAAGTTTCAATGCATTAATTTTGTAGATATAATTTAATCTTATAATCGGCTAACGAAAAATAAAACCGCTGATTTATGGGTTAATTCCACTGACGTTTCCAAATCGGTAATTTAGACAATAGCTCCAATCCTAGCTTATATATTTAAAGAATCTACTGATTGTGGTATTTTTCCTGAGCTCATGAAATATAGTAAAATTATGCCTTTACATAAATCGGGTAGCCCATTTGACCCCACTAACTTTAGATCCGTGCTATCTATCCGTGCTGTTTAATATGTATTTGAAAAAGTCATACTTGATTAAATTTAAACATACTTATACAAAATTTATCTTATGAATCGACAACAATTTGGTTTTACATGGGTTCGTTCAACAACCGAAGCCTGTATCGAGTTAATACAAGAAAGTGTTGATGCCTGGGATCCTCACACATGATGCGTTAGGTATTTTCTGTGATCTATCTAAGGCATTTGATTGTGTTTTTCATGAAACATTAATAAGGAAACTTCATTATTATCAATTTAAAGAAAACCCATTGGATTTTATAGTTTTATAGATCACTGACAGAGTGCAGAGGGTTGATATCAACGGCAAAAGATCCCCTGTATCGAAAGTTAAGATAGGCGTTCCGCAGGGCCCAATACTTGAGTTTTTCGTGATTTTAATTTACATAAATAACTTGCCTTATTTCGTAAAGGATATTCACGAATAGTTTTGTTTGAAGATGACACTTCACTCTTGTTTAAAATTAAAAGAGTGATACCACTAAATGACGATGTGAACAATTCTGTCGTCAAAGAAGTACATTGGTCTAATGTGAAAATTGTTCTCTTTAATGAAAGAAAAACAAAATGTCTAAAATTTGTAGTGCCTAGTGTTAAACAAGTAGATATAAAAGATAAGAAAATGGGTCTAGTGGATACCACAGTAGTTTTAGGGATAACAATAGATTCTAAACTTTAGTGGGGCCCACATATTGATACAGGCAGTGCTGCTGACATATAAACGATTTTTGTACTTCAGAAAAGAGTTATTAAATTTAAAGAATTGGTTTTGGACAGTTCCTTCTCAATACATTTACGTATTACGTAATGTACGTTGGTAAAAATATTATTTTGTTTTCTGTAAAAAGTAAATTACACAATTTTTATACTAGATATAAAAAAAAAATAACGGTGCCTGTCCCTAGACTGCAAAAAGTTAATAATTCATTCAAGGGTCCATGTGTGCACTTTTACAATAAGGTCCCAAGCAAAATAAAATAATTAGATATCATTTAGTTTAAATCTAATATTAATAAAATACTTATTAATAAAGCTTATTATAAGTTATCCAATTATATAACAGATAAGTATGCTTGGACTTAAGATGCTCCAGGAACTGGATAGGTCATTTATTCTGAACTCATTATATTTCAAAATTATCTTGTTGCCATTATTAAATTATTATACTATCATTATAAGATCATAGTTTTTTTTTCTCAATTTATAATGTATTGATCTTGTAATGACATGGTTTTGTGGATATCGTTATTACCACTAGAGCTGGTGAGTTTCTTGCTCGTTCTTCATATCAGCCAAAAGACGTTCTGAACAAGTGGTAGGGAAAAAATGTCATACGATTCAAAAGCACTTTTAAGATATCTATCTGAATAAAGTTATTTTGACTTTGAGGTTGACATACACATGCCTGGAGTACCTCCACGCAGTGAAGGCGGTAACAGTAAAATATTGGCTAAATTCCCATAATTATAGGCTGACACATTTATTCAACGGGAAGAAAGTATCACAACTGACCGTGAGCGTCGTGCTATATCTGGCGAGTCTGGAACATTTACTCAACGTGAAGAAAGAATCACAATTGACTGTGAGTGTCATGCTATGTCATGCGAGTCTGAGATATGAACTCGATGTGAAGAAAGTATCACAACTGAAGATGCTCTTCGACAGACTCTTCGACACAGAGTTCGAATCATTTACTCAAACAGAAGAAATGCTCACAGTCGACCGTCAATGCAAGTTTATATTTTACGCTATTTATTCTAGAGATCCATAAAAATATGAGCCTTTATTTAAAAAAAAAGGGTTAAATAACCCAATGCCACGCGGGCGTGCCGCGCGTGGAAAGCTAGTTCATAATATTAGTATGGATTTTAGTGTGTAAAAAGCTACATTAGCAATAATGTGATAATTTCCATTTTTGCTTCATTCGTTGAAATTGTATTGTTGGCAGTAGTACATACATTAATAGTATACCTACACAGTACGCTTGCAAGATATTAATGATAGAGATTTGAATTTTTAAGTTATTTTGTAAAAATAATATTAAATTTAGGATTGCTCGTGTCCGTGTCTGCCACGTGTCTGCCGACCACAGAGCGTCAAGAGAATTTCATTAAGGTATTAATTAATCTAGTCTTAGTAGAAATATTTGGATGATCTTTTGTCTATCCAGTGATAAACGGTTAGGACAGGCGTTGATTAACGATATCTCATGATACTATTTTCTGAAATATATTAAGTCTAAGAAATGGGGTAAATAAACTTTTATTCTTTTATTATATAACTGGATGTTTTTCCACAACTTCGCTTAAGTATATTCCTGAAAGTGAAACAATTTTTAAAATCAGTTTGATAGTTTTAGTGTCTATATATGTAAATAAACAATCAAATATTTCCACTTTATTATATTAGTATAGATTATCGTGTATCTATCTTCCTGTCAGAAATACACTAAATATTCCTTAACATATAAGAAGTCCATAATTTTTTTATACCTTGGGCGGATTCAAATTACTTTTAGAAGGTTTTTTCATCATACTTTTCTTCGAAAGATATTACATAATGCAGTAGGTATCTACGTCAGAAATTTATAACTGAAATATCTACCGTTTAGGGCTGAAGTATATTTCAGTATAAAACAGATTGATATGCGTAGAAACGGTAGCAATTTGATCAAGTAATCAAACCATGTCAACCCTAAGTGGTCTAGTTAGTTTTGCTGTTCCAAAATACAAATACTGCAAATAAATCACTGTTTAATTTTGGTCATATTTAAATTCATTTGTTTTATAACACAGATATAGGACACACTAGACATAATAAATAAAAAAAAAAGAAAGTAATAGTGTCCCACGACTGCGTCAAAGGACATCCAATTCAGCATTTGTCAGTAGAACTGACGCTGGCGCTTGTTCGGTCACTAGATGCGATCTCATCGTCATACTGATTTCATTTGATATGTTTTGGTATATCATAGACTCCAAGAGTAGCCACAGATACGTACCTGGCGACTCTACCATGGCATTAAATGAGATGTAGCTCATCTAGTGTTCAAAGATACTCGGTAGTGTACAAATGATATAAGGACTTCTTCTTGTACAGTGCTTTGTATATTATTTTACAAGTATTTGTACTTCATATAAATTTTTTTACTTCACTCCAACTAATGGTGAAGTAAGTAATAAACTAAGTGGCAAATATTTAAATGAAAGTCAAGATAAATATTACTTACATTGCCAACATATAATACCAAAATACTTTTATGATATACCTACGGACCTTGACAAAATTAAAATGTGGATTGTTATTTCTTAAATAAGACAATCGATTTCTCATTTGTTAAATACTTATTTGTTAACTGCTAAGTACTATTTAATCATGGTAACTCAAGTTTTTTTCACATGGCTGGAGGTAACAACCTTAAACACGCGTTCCGATTGCAATCAAATCTTGTGTTTTCCCCAATTCAACACTTACTTGTTAATTCAATATTGAAATTGTTGGTTCATTCATCCAATTTGAGTATAGTGTCACATTAAAATAAAGTCGTGTTTTCAACATCACTGTCTTTGTAGTGGGGTACGATGTCATTGTCACGGCTGGTGCGCGAGTCCAGTAAGCCGTAAGATCCGGCGTAGAGTGCGCGGGCGCAAGTCATTATGACGCCATCTTGTGTCTCGAACTTGTTTAGTTGGAAACTCAGCAAGTGTTAAAAAAACGTGTTTCAAAAAGTGGCAAATTAAATAACACTAAGAGGATTTGTGATGATGTCTAACATATAAAAGTAAGAATTAGATTTGATTTGTATATGTTTGTAAAAATTTATACGGACATTTTAGTATGTAATGATTCAACTACATATATGTTGATCGGCTAGTTTAGTTAAGTCAGGTTTAGATTTAATAATCATCAATAAAACTTTCTAAAACTTATTAATGAATGAACATTGGATATGAATTGAATGACGAAGCAGTTTGTCTGTACTTTCTCTAACGCGGTTCATTGCGTCATTACTTTCTTATTTACTCAATGATTTTCTCAAGTTTTCTAGCATATCCATTACTTTAATATATTGTTCAGATCTAATACCATAGATTTAAAAAACAATTCCGTCTATGGAATTTACTGAATAGCAGTTGCTTAGAAGTGAGACTAGGTTATAGAGACAATAGGTTATGTGGATTTGGAAACAAAAAACAAACAATATTTTTCAATTAGATTTATTGAGATAAAGATTAGTCTGTTAGGTACATAAAAGGCAACTAATGGTTATGATTCAGTATCGCCATTATTATTGTAATTTGTATGAGATGTATGCAGAATTGTTAATTTTTCATCACAATTTTCAATAATAGAGCGATTAATTCTATTTTTCTCGTTACTTTTTGTTTGCATTATCCTAAGACGTCAATGCATAAAAGCAATTATATAGTAGGAATGCGTGGCTTCATAAGACAGGCAATTATAAAGGCATTGGCTCTGTAGTTGTCATTAGTAGAACAATAGTTTTGTTTCTACAATCATACCTTTGTAATTACAAAGACTACAAAGATATATATTGTAGCTATACTAAAAAATTTTGTTTGCTAAGCATCTGTCTAAAGAACTGGATCGATTCGTGTATTAGGAGCAATTTGTAAGTAAAGAAAAGTTAAGGAAGTTGCTGCCCCGTAATTTGGATAATTAGGAAAAAGTCAGAAGTACTCTTTTTAAGAGTTTAATTAAAATTTAAATAGTACATTATCTAGCAAATGATTTAAAACATAGCATAACAATAAATATACATAAAACCAGTAATTCTAAACTTATAAGTTTAATTTAGGCTGAAAATACCTTACACAACATTGCATAACGAAGTCTTGTCATTAAATGCACCAAAATCTGCTGTTATTGAAGAAACAAGCTATCTTTGTCTTTCGAATACAATATTTTGCGTTTGCTTAACAAAACTATGCCATATGCTTTGAGCTTATGGTTTATTATAACATTCGGTGGGATCGCACAGATGTGTAGTTATGCATTCAGTTTGCGTTTACTCTGTTGTTAGGTGAAAGCTGCGGACAGTATAGCCGATCCACGTTGTGATCAAGTGGACCACCTTTATTTTCCAACGATTGGCGTGGTGGCTCTTTGTACCATCAATATGTCCATTATTATCATTAACAATAACATAGCTTATCTAATTGATACTCATTAGCGTGATGCGTCTTATTAAACAAAATCAATTAACACAACTCGTAAACTTTAAATACTTGAATGTTTTTTTATCTATCATTTAGAAAATGAATCTGTCACTATTTGAGGGTAAAGTAAACATGAAGATCAGTTCACTTCCAGCAGATTGATGGCGCTTAAAACCAAGACATTAACAGACTAGTAAAAAAGATAGATTCTCAATAAACTGTTCATATAATAAAAACTATTGGTATTTATATGTTGGTATTTGACACTATCGAAAATAAGTTGCATTTTGTGGTCATCCTGTTAGATAATAATCTAATAAAGCTTATTTCTTAACATCTGCAGAAAAAACATGTTTAGATTTAGTAAAATAACGTTAAGAAAATGCAATATTTTTAGGAATTTATTCAACGACGAAAACGTCCTATAATTGGTCGTCGTCACGACCAATTACGACTCTGTTTACTGGCCTGTGACGTCATCAGCTGTCATGTCAAAGTAGTGTTAGAAAGATACATAAAATATCGATGCCTGTAGGTATCGAGTACTTTATAGTAATTTACTAATAACAGAATACTTTGCCGCTTCTACTGATAAGAACTGCCAAAAAGAAATACAGAAAGAAAGAATAATTTACTAAGCTTTTTAAAAAATCCAAGAAATAGGGTAAACGCCAGCAATTAAAAAAAAGGGCACTATACATGTGTTTCTCGTTTCTTGAACTTTAATATAATAATTCAAAATTACAAAGCCGATTTTGATGATATATACTGTTCTCCAAGTTAAAAACTAATTTTAAAAAAATCATCGGAATGTGATATATAATTATCAAATGCCATGCATTTAGTGGACAGACATACTACATGCATGTATAAAAAAATAGAACAATCTTTTTCGTACTAATGTCTCATCCATCTGTAGGTCGACAGGCTGTAAAGTGCGAGCCCTGTCAACAAATATAAAGTCGTAAAATGTTTATGACAAAAAAAAAAATCAAAAAGAAAACCTTCAAATGTATCGATATGAAATAAAAAAGTTTCAATACTTTTAGCGAATCCTTACCTAATTTTATCACCCATCTCTACTCTATATAGCTACTATACTATTGTTATTGTGAATCTATTTTCTTCTAGACTGGAAGTTTGTTTGTTATTTATAGAAGTATTAGTACATTGTGGCACTACGCACCACTTTTAGCTCATTTTTTAAAGAAAACCAGAGCAGAGGAAAATAAAAAACGTAAAAATACGCACTACGACTTCAATTTCACTTCTAAATTATTATTTCAATTTACTCTAAAGAGAGTTGTTACTTATCGATTTGACATATTTACTGGCCTGTGCATCACAATCAGCGCCATTACATAGAGCAGCGATTTTCGCGCGCTTTTGGCTTTTTAAATTTAACAATTATTTTCATCTAAAATAGAAAAGATACCAATGAAATATTATGACAGTGTATTTATAATGTAGCAAACAACGATTTAAAATAGTTTTCTAAAAAGTGTCAAATACCCTATTCAAGAAATCGATGAAAACATTGAAATTCTTTTAAAATTTTCTGTTCTTTTTTGAATTCGGTTAAAAAATAGAATATCACCTTTTGTGTGATTGAGTCAAAAAAGTATAATTAAAAAGTTATTCATTCAACTATTATGAAAATATTTTGTTGCTCGACTCTACGGGTCTAAGGACAAACTAGAATGTATTAAAACAATATATAAAGTATAATTCCTAAATTTTTATAGTAAAAATTATCCAGATATTTAAACAAGGAATATATACATTTTCTCTGTACATCTTCGAATAATGTATAACAAAGGATAGAAATACTCTATTCTTTGTTATACGAGGGTCAAACTGAAAGTTCTTAGAAAATCAAAAACTGATTACATTAGCCAGTTATTAGTTTTATTATATCTTTTCAAAATATTGTCCATTCACGTCAATACACCGCTGCATGCGATGGAACCACTGGGAAAAGCACTTTGCCCACTCGTCCTTAGGGGTCTCTTCAATGGCATCGCGATACGCAGCCACCGCTTCTTCAGCATTCATAAACCGCTTTCCTTTAAGTTTTTCTTTAATTTTTGGAAATAAATAAAAATCACAAGGCGCGAGGTCGGGGCTATACGGCGGGTGACCCAGTAATTCAACGTTTGATGTCGCCAAATAGTCGATCGTTCGTTTTGCGGTGTGCGACGAGGCGTTGTCGTGGTGAAGGAGGATCCTACTGCGAGGTCGTTTCTCTCGAACTTTTTCCAAGACAAGTGGCAAACAATTGGTAGTGTACCATTCTGCAGAAACTGTTTTTTGATCCTCTAACACAATTGTTGCAAAATGACCTATCCTTCCAAAGAACGAGGCCACCATTTTTTTTCCCGCACTTCGATCTCTCTTCACTTTAGTTGGCAACTCCTCGAAAGGAAACACCCACTGAGCAGATTGTCTTTTGGTTTTAGGATCATAACAGTAAATCCAGCTTTCGTCACCTGTTAGTATGTCGAACACAGCATTTGAGTCACCTCCGTTAAATCTTTCAATCATTTTACGACACCAATCCACACGATGGAGTTTTTGAGCCTCAGTCAAATTATGAGGTATCCACCGGGCGCAAAGCTTCCTGACCGCTAAATGTTCGTGGAGGATTTTGTGCACTTGACTCATACCGATGCCTAAGCTTGTCCGAATCTGTTGATAGGTTACTCTTTTGTCAGTCTCTATCATACGCCGCACAACACATATGTTATCTTCAGTCGTCGCCGTAGAAGGCCGTCCCTCACGTAAATCATCAGTGAGATTAGTGCGACCACGTTTAAACTCATTAAACCAGTTGTAAACAGTCGCACGAGATGGGGCTTCATCGTGAAAGGCCAATCGTAGTCTATCATAACTTTCTTGTTGACTTAAATGACATCGAAAGTCATAAAAAATCATTGCACGAAAATTTTCTCGTGTTAAATTCATGATGACGTGACACAGACAATTTTCAATTTGCCGCCAAATCGTAAAACAAATGACAAATGAATGAAATATATACCCAGTAATATTGGCAAAGAGTTATATTTTCAAATTTTAGAATTATTTTTTTATTATATTGTTTATAAGTGGCCAGTTCTAAGAACTTTCAGTTTGACCCTCGTACATTATTCGTAGATGTAGAAAATAATTCATAATAATAAAATGTTTTTGATTCGCCGCGTAATTTTCAGTTGCATAACGTCAGAACCTCTGCTCGGAACTGACAAAAATATGATATGACAATATTATAAGTATAAATATAGGAATTCAAACTTTGTAATTAACTATATACTATTTTGTTAACTGTACAAATATATTTTATTACTTGTCCAATAATAATTAACAATATTAGAATACTAATGGTCATTACAAACGCATAATATCAAAACTCGTTTCTAATCCACACTACAATTATGAATATACGAGCACTTCTAACGCAAAATATTTCGATCATAAATAAAACATCAAGGGTATTAAATGTGACGGGAGGTTGCCGTTTCATATTTCAATAGCATAATTCATTTCGTAGGAAGTCATTTTGGCAATCAGAATCATTGAGACGTTTTCATATACATTTACAATATTTAATTTAAGTATATACTTTATTTCAGATACTTCTACGTACGAGGACATTAGCTATTACGAGGAATCAGAGAAATTAATGTCATATTTTCTCATATTAAATTATATTGTTACAGGTTTCCTCGAACTACTAAAGTGTAAACATTGAGTGATAGCAAGATTGATGTCAAAGTGAAAAAGTGATTATTCTATATAAAGTGTAGTGGAGTAATGCCAGTGGATTGCAGTGAAATAAAACCGATGAGGCGGCGCCGATGTCGTTTCATTTCAATTACGGAGGACGTGTGACATGAAAATGTACATTTTTTACAATTGGATCCTTATTGCAGGATGTATTACTTTAGGTATGTATTACATTTTATGTAAATATACAATAATAAACAGCATGAGAGAGTAGCTGGCTGTTTACTATGCGGAGAAATTTTTTTTCAACTTGATTTCATCTCTAGGAAAGAAAAGTACCTCAGCAGTGTATGTAATGTTACATTAAAAGGCTGATGCTTAAAAGTTAAATATTAAAGTAAAGGTGGACGTATTTATAGAAAAAAGGTTTTCAATGTTATGCTTTAAACAGAATATATATTATTAGTAATGTGTGTGGAGTTTTTACGTAAAAAATAGCCTGTGACTCTCCAACCACTTCTATATCGAGCTCTCCATATGAAAGCTACGTTCACTAAATTTTAACTAATCACGTGATTTTTTGAGTAAACAGTACCTATGTTTTTAAGTAAATGCCACTCGGATAAATCGGTACATAAAACTTTTTTGGATTTGTGTCTAATTCTATTAACCCCGGCTTACGGTAGTTTCTTTCTCATAGTAGTTATAAACTTATGTTCATACCCGACCATATAACATACGTTCTTTTGAACAACAGTTAAGTGTTAGCCGAAATAACAAGAAACTGATGACATTTTTTTAACTCTCGTCAACAACTAACGTAATAAAAAATGATAAGCTATTGATTCTAAACACATACACGTTTTTATTCTGCATTAACTCATTATGATTGTCCAAAAAGAATCATTTGCGTATCAGGGGTAAATCGTTAAAGTCCTTTTAACTTTATAAATTATAGAAATATTATTTTAATGAGAAACAAAGAAGATCCCTGATTTTGAAATCAATAACCAAAACTCTCATAAAAAATGCGTCTGAAAAACTAAAATATAATTGGTGAGTCCTATGATAAATACATAAACATTTACAAAGTCATTAAAGTAGTTATTTTGTACGTGAGCACGCTCCGATTAGATGTTCCGGGTTCGTTATCCTGCGTAACATGATTTGGCATGCAATACACCTCTCAAAGCATGGTATTATTCATTAAAATCCTCGGTATTCATTGCAAATTTAAAAAAAGTGTATAGTATGTAAAAATTTACGCCAGAACTACTCGAACAAAACTTATATTTTAATAACAGATATATTTTAATTACAAACAGCTTTTGCCTGATAACATTAATTTAATCCACTCGAAACTTCAACTAGCAACAATAAGCACTGACAATAATTTTATCCCTTTGTTTTGTGATGATAAAAACACGAACTAATTCTAACAAAGTTAGGCGTTCTCTCTTTTTTGTTAAGGTATTGTACCAACTTACCAACGACCAGACATTTTATGTACCTATGAATGTGTGCCTTTGAAGTTTAACATTAGTTTAACAAATAATGTGACATTATCAATTTAATGACTCTTTGTTTGATTGCAACAGCTTTTAAGAAAATTCATTTGATTAAATCATTTTTATTTCTCTAATCGCTGGATGTAAAATGAAACAAAAAAAATGTTCCTTAAGAATTTTACTGTTTCTTTTGATACTCTTACAACCATTTTAGACGTCTATGACCATAAAACAATTTTTCCGGTGAAAACTAAGTCAAGGAAGTAGATATTAGGTTTCACATAGCATTAGAAGTTCTTAGAAAGTACTAGGACACAAGAACCGACGAGAAGGTTTAGCTTTGCGTTCCGTATATACTATGCGGCACGTAGCTAGAGTGCTGAGTCGACCAAGTTTTCTATGATCCCTGTGGCTATTCCTTTCTCACATATGCTATGCGGGTGTGTAGAGGGAGATAGACATGGGAGCAGGTTTTATGTACACGTATGTGTAACTGCACTCGTATTTTGTCTAGACTGCTGGTGTTTTCCTATATCTAGTTCACCGTTCCCAATCGTAGGTAACTAACGCATCATGAGTTTTGTAGAACAAGTTCTCGGTTTAAACTTTCCCGCCATAATATAAGGAATCAATAACGTGTACTTGGAATAAATCATGAACGATTCTTATTCAGAATTCAAAAAAGATATTAATATGATAATGAAATTAACTTTTCTTTGCTTCTATGATGATTTATATTTTTGTCACTATTGAGTAATATGATTTATTGGTTTTAATTTATTAAGTTTAAATTTTGTAATTTATAGGTTGACCGATAAAACATTGAAGTGTAACTTCTACTTTATAATATACAATTAAAAAAAAAGACAAATTTTCATTATTCAAATTGGGCTTTTTAATTAAATATTAGGTCCTTACATATGAAATTGGCGTTTTGTCGTACTGGCCACTTTAATCACAAATTTCTCCTCCTTGGTTGGCAATTCCAAATTCAAATTTATAAAGCCATTTACACATGTGTTTGTGTTTCCTTAGGCGGCATTATCTTGTTTTTTTTTTCTTCTGTTTGTCCTATTTACGTCACCCAGTATCAAAAATGGAAAACTTGAAATATCGTGTTATTTACGAGTACGAGTTCCACCGTGGTACCAGCGCTGCGGAAACGTGTCAAAGGGTTAATAATGTGTATGGCGGTTGTGTCGCAAATTAAAACACAGTGCGTTGTTGGTTCTAACGTTTTCGTTCTGGAAATTTCGATCAGCAGAACAAGCCCCGTGGACGGCCGTAGACCCAAGTTAATAATTAAGAATTTAATACTATTGTGGAAGTGGATCCATCGCAAACCACGTCTGAGTTAGCTGCAGGCTGCTGTGTTAGTGATAAAACTGTTTTATTCCATTTGAAGCAAATTGGAAAGATTAAAAAGCTTGAAATGTGGGTACCTCACGAATTGAGTGAAGCAAACCGGCAAACGCGCTTCGACTGCTGTATTACATTACTTAACCGGGACAATAATGAAGGGTTTTTAAATCGAATCATTACCTGTAATGAAAAGTGGATTCTCTACGATAATCGGAAGCGCTCATCGCAATGGTTGGAACCTGGCATGCCAGCCAAATCCTGCCTCAAGCGAAAATTGACCCCAAAAAAGTTACTTGTGAGTGTTTGGTGGACTAGTGCCGGTGTCGTTCATTACAGTTTTCTCAAATCTGGTCAGAAAAACCAAGGCTGGTCGATCGCTCTACGCCACCGCTACTTCACGATAGCTAGATCACACACTGCACAACAGACGGCTTCCAAATCAGAAGATATTCAATTGCAATGTCTAAGACATCTACCGTACTCCTTGGAGCTTGCTGCAACAGATTACCATTTTTTTCGAAATTTGGATAACTTCTTGCAAGGGAGAATTCAACCCCGATCGGGCAGTGCAAATCGCCTTCAAAGACTTTATTGATTCCCGTCCGAATGATTTTTTTTAGTAAGGGGATCAATGAACTACCTATGAGATGAAGTGCATAGAGAACAATGGTTTATACTTTGAATAAATAAATATCGTGGTTCGTTCACCAGTTATAGGTCAGAGGTCCTGGGTTCGATTCCTGGTCGGGTCGATGTAGAAAATAGATATTATTTGTTCTATGTTGTGTCGAGTGTGGATGTTGTGGTCTCAGTTACTCCATAATAAAGGGGCTTTAGTGATATATCTTATGATGTTTAATATTCATTTATTATCTCAATATTAAGATTAACACTTAAAAGTGACAAATTATGATCTGACACTTTCTTTCAATTTACAACTTACAAAAAAACTACAACAAAAGCAACGGTGTATAAAAAGAGGAAGAACATTAATAAAAATACACTTGGTCAAATTATGGACCTTCTTCGTGTTATGTTGAAAAATAAATCTATACTAATATTATAAAGCTGAAGAGTTTGTTTGTTTGAACTTGCTAATCTCAGGAACTACCGGTTCGAATCAAAAAAATATTTTTGTGTTGAATAGACATTTATAGAGGAAGGCTTTAGGCTATATAACATCACACTGCAACTATTAGGAGCGAAGAAATAATTGAAAATGTTCATGTTTTCTTTTTAATCAGTTCTGTGGATTTGGAGCCTATTCAGTGTAATCAAATAAACCAACAAGTCAATCTCCTTTATAATATTAGTATAGATTAAAAAAAGAAAAGACGTACATTTTTATGCAACTCAGATCAAAATTTTACAGTGGTATAAGAAATCCTTTAATTTGTACAATTCAATGTTTCTTAAACCGCTAATAAACATGTAAGCTTAAGGGGACCCTATTATGTTTCGAATTGACTATAAATATATAAAAAAATTAACTATATCAAAAAATGTAAGGCAAATAACAGACCGTCCAAAAGTTTGACGTCAGTCGGTCGGAATCGAGATCATTGTAATTTGATACCTATTCTCCAAAACTTTGTTTCGAATCAGTATTCTATTTCGACATGTGGAAACCGCAGGAAGTTTCATATGAATTTAATTTATTCCTATTTATTCGTCACAAGGGTCTGTGTGGTTAGACCCAACTTTAATTGATAATATGAAATATGTTCATTTCACTAATAATTTGTCTTTACAAAGAGAAAATTATATTAAATCAAAGGACCAGATAACAAGAAAAATATTGAGAACTTATTACACGAAAGATATATAAACGTTAGAAACTATTTTTAATTCATCATCATAATATTTAGAGCACGAGATTCTCTATGGATGGAATCGAATAAGGAAAAAGTAATAATTCACTACGCGGCCCTGTGTGGATTGATGGGTGTTAACAACTGTAGATTCAGTCGGGATCAACTATTCAACGTGCTTTTAGAATAATGGTTCTAAATGTATGGTTCGCGGACCACTGCTGACCATGGAAGCATCCCAAATGGTCAGTGGAACGGAGTTTTTACTATAGATAATACATTTCTATCCGTAGAACAATTTTTTATTTATTTACATTAAGGTACTGCATAATAGACCAAGTGAGTGATCCATGACCAAATCGTTAAATGGTATCTAATTATGGTTTGCTTAACCTCCACATCGCAAACGCATTAACCACTACACCTTCAAGCTTTAGATTTAATACAGCGTATACGTCAAAGACGTATACGTAAAAACTCAAAGAAATTACTAAAAGTTTATTATTTAGATGCGCTTGGTGACTATATACTGTACCAAGTGTGTGTTGTACCTATTATAACTTAAATATTAATATTACTGATGTTAATAATATGTTAACTAAGTTGTTGCTGATTTGTTTAAATGCATGTTATATATAATTTTATTCCTAGCACATGTGTACAAACCTTCATGATTTCTCTTCATGGCTTAATTAAATTATCGTGTTAAATAATTTTCTTAATGTGTAAATAAATTTTAAATGACCAAGCTCACTTCGAAAGCGAATCCGCTTATTCTTGAATTGGTATCCTCTATACGTTTCATAGCACAAGTAAAGTGAAATAAGGTACGAAATGACCTAGGGTTAAAATATCTGAGGTACCTATGTATGAATCAAATAATCTTGATTTGTATTTCAAACAAAAAACGGTATCAAAAGAGTATTATTATACACAAATATATCTCAATGAAATAGCATAAACTATATTATTCCTTTTAAAATCTTGAAAACATTAAAGAAAAGAATTATCGCGGTGGTTTGTGGCCAAATAGTCATGACACCGATGCCGTTAACAAAATAAAATTAAAAAAAAAAAATGTAAATACTTTTTGGCGTAAAGTCAATAAGGGGTGCGATTAAATTTTGTTCCCAAAAAATATTTATGTTTCTAGTTAAGTTTTCAGTTTTCTTAATTTACTGGAAGGAATAAACGCGTAGTTGGAGTCAGTTGCCAACGATGATGAGTCAGTCTGACTTTTTAACTTAAGAAAGAAATGATGAAATTCCGTCGACCCTTATGAAAATTGCTTAAAATCCGTAGCACTGACCAAAATAGTAAGTATACTGCAATTATAAAGCATGCATCTTTCATGATTTATTTCTAACGGGAGATTTCTAACGTTTACCTATTCTCATAGGTAATTGATAATTCGCCTTAACATGTTTAAGCGTCGAATATTTGTCACCTTGACGTCGACTGGTATTGATAATTAAGGCATATGCTTTTTTAAACTACTTAGAAAAACAAATAACGAGACATTATACAGTTTTATATTATTTTACCGTGAATTCGATCACAACTTTGTAACTGTTTATTTGACAAGTGAATTCGAGCGTCGAGATGACTATCGAGTTTCGATTGAGAATATCAATCTCTTTGCATATAAAGTCAAAATCTCATTTCTCTTAGTTCAATTCGCTGCTCGTACGACAGCGGCATTTTGGTGATAAACAGAATACGAAACTTGAATCTCACCGCGGATCGAAATATGTTTACAGAATCGCATGGCTGTTTGTCCCCGAAAGAAAATTCGAAAATTTTCGAACCTTTCTTATAATTTCGTTAAAATTACATCCATGAAGATTATTTGTACATCAGAGGCAATATCAGGTCTCACCTCCGTTGTATAAAAAAATCGATTCTTTCGAGTCATATTAGCATTTCGAAAATAGACGAAAATTCGTTTTTGTAGAAAGAGAATAGAATTCGTACGAGTATTTATTGAAGTAAAAATGGTGGCCTCCTTTAAAAGAAAATTGCCTGATTGGAGTATGAAACTATGGCACTACTTATAGAGAAGTGCAAAATTTATATAGAGAAACAACGTAGATTTTTTTCCAAAAAATATATTTTAAGAATATTGTATACGGGCTCAGGGAACAATAAAAACACAGACTTGTCTTATCGAAGGTCTGTGTTTTGATTTATATCGGAATCACTATGATTATTATAAGTATCTTGAGACTTGGTCATTTGATATACCAATTAAAAAGTTACATTTCCGTGCGTTTGATACTTTTTTTGTCAAATGTCAAAAAAAAAAAATTAAAACAAAATTTTTACCATTAACTAGGGGTAGTAAATTAAAGACCATATTTCAATGATAAGGCGACAACTAGTTAGGCACCTACATACTATAAAAGGACTAATATTTAAGCAAATCGAGCCACCATCAGATTTAGCTGGTTTCTTATAAATTTTTAAATTAAATGAGACAACATGTTTTATTGACGTTTCTGACCCTTTATAGTTTCCGTGTTCCCATAAAACTAAGGTGTTAATTGAAACGTCAATAAAACTAAGTACAAACTCGATGAAACCGTTTAAAGTATTAAAAATAAATTTTATATAAAATTATAATTTACTACCTTTAGTAATATTCTTAACCGTCCTTGAATATAAATCGCTTAATTCAATGATCATTAAGTTTTACAAAAACGAGATTTTAAAAAAAATTACCAACTAAGCTGGTATACAATAAGTTATGCAAACAGTTCTAAAATATTCTGTCTTGTTCTCCCATGGTTTGATTCCTACCTTCGGGGATGGCACGCAACGTGTTCGTCTTAATGATAAATCTTTTGATTGGTGTTACATCGGCGCTGGCATCTATTTATAATGATTTGGATCACATTAGTACTTGGGCGAAATCAATTGGCCTCATGCTTAACCCGAGTAAAGATGAAAATTTGTTCTAATTATTATAGTTGATCAATTTCAATCAACCGTCTGCCAGTCTGTTAAATCAGTCGTCCAGATTGCGAAAAGTCATGGGTTCGAGTCCCATCTCAGAGCGCCAGGAAAAAAGATTTTTTAAAGTATTTTTCAGTATAGCATCGGGAATACATAATTGATCAAATATAAAGATTAGAAACTTTTTTATTATAATGAAAACATTATTTGAAAATTCTAAGAAATTAACCTTTCGATAGGATTAAAAAGGATTTTTTATTTGCAATGTCTGGTTACGGATCTAATAAATAAAACGTTATGTTAAAGGCTTCAAATAAATAGAAATTAATACTGCCATGAGATAGATAACGACAAAGGTGGCGTATTTGAGCGAAGGGCGTATAGTATAGCTCATCAAAATTTTCAATGCATAAGTGATTAAGTGAAGTAAACTATAAATACTCGTATATACATATCAATCAAAATCAATCAAATAATTTATTGGCCATATAACTCAGAAGGTTACACACGGCAAGTCTTTTACAATAAGCATATTAAATTAAAAATAAAGGTTTAAATCATGCAGGTCAAATCATTGTAAGTAGGAATGTCAAATAAATTAATTATCTTAACAATGTCAAAATGGTTATTTTTCCGATCCTTAATAATCAATTATATCACAGTCAATTACAATTAAATTACAACATCACAAATTAGATTATACAAACATAGATTATATATAATTTTATGTCATAAAATATTGATGATTATTATATCTTGTCATCTACCATAGAGATCTAGTCAATTTCGTATCTCACCCATCTTTATGTAGGAATGAATATTCATCCAAACGCATAGACATAAATTCATTTAAAGAGTATAAGGGATGCTGAATAAAAAAAAAAATTTAATTGTTCTTTCGAATTCGTCGTCATTCATGTTTTTGATACTGAGGGGAAGTTTATTATACATTATAATTTTATTATATATGCCTTGTTTTTGTACCTTTGCCAATCTTGTTTTAGGCAAACACAATCGTTCCTTATTACGTAAGTTATAGCTATGGATGTCCATCTTTCTCAAATGTGAATCCCGATCATGGTGTATTTCTATTAAACATTTATAAATAAATGAACATCGTATATACATGTCTAAAAAAATTTACGTATTTTATTTTTTCATAAATATCTGTTTAATTGGATTTTATTTCTTTGTACAAAACCAATTGAAATTTTTGAACCAATTGCGATTTTCTATATCGAATTATGATATTTTTCAATCATATTTTGGATTTCATATCCATATTTTGAAAGAAACATAATTAGGTTTCCTTGCTTGGAAATTCACATCCTACATTATTGTAAACTCTCCGCATTAGGTCAGCGTGGAGGGTTATGGCCCATGCTCCTTAACCATTCATAACAAAGGCCTGTGCCACTGCAGTGGCGACGAAATAAAGGGCTGATAGGCTAAAATTTATACTCATAGATATTGATTACCCTTAGTCTGTGGCCCAATCTCCTGAACAGTACCGCATACCGCGCAATATCCGCCATACATTAAGGATTAACTTGTGGAATTTTCTATTATATTTCATTTAGATCATGAATGTCTTCAAACCCGAAGAGAAGTTACGAAACTCCTCAGGGTTTGAAGACATCAATAATATAGTTGTAGTAATAGTAGTAGTAGTGTTAATTTGAACACATTATTGAGTTTTTATTATTTTACGAGTCATCATCATCATCATAACCGTGAAGATATTTAAAGCTAGAGAAAAATCTATCCTTATTCCACATGAATTGGTCATATGCCCTTGCTTATCGTTTTCTTGTGATCTTGAAAATATATCGCCTTTTTTAACCAAATTGTTGTAGGCCTCCTTCAATACTTTTTTGGGCTGGTTGTATCTTATTTTGTCCCATCATTTGATATCTTCCTTCCATCTCATCTACTGTCTATTAACGGGCGTATATGTTCACTGTCTTCTTTCCAAGAGATATTTGTACCCTGAATTGGATTTAAGGGTTGTATAGTTGGCACTTCAATTACTATTTCATTTCAGTATGTCTGATACTTTGCTTGCAAGTATGATCTTACTACACTATAAATAAATAAATATTGATTTATAGTGTAGTAAATGAACTAGATTTTTGCTACTGAGGGCACTAATATTTTTAAATTTGCAGAGATCATGTGTGAAATTTTCACTCTGATAACACCTGCATTAACAACTTAATGATACATACACGATTAAAATTACTGCCTACTTCATTCAACTGTTTTCATAGTTTTCCTTTCATCTTGCCGGTAAATTTCATCTCAGTTCGTATGATAAGAAGATTGTTTTTCAATTGACGTTAACGTGAGTATGCCTCTGTGCATCTATGCTGTCCTGGTAGCTTCCAACACACATCGCACCGGTGCGACATTCCTTATATCAAGGTCAAGCAAGCTCACATGTATGCACAATGCATCTGCAGACGGCTATCTCGTTCGCACATCTATGTGTGGTGATGAAATGACAAGGTTGTCTATATATTTATATGCGTAGCTTTGGAGTCTAGACGCTGAGAAACTTTCTTACGGACAACATACCATCTGATACCACCTCATTTTGTTGGAAACTGTGATAAGGATTCCATACACGTTAGGCCTGTGTTATTTGGGTTTGTGTGCAAGGTATAAATTAGTATAACTAAAAAATATGGTTTATTTGATAAAATTACATTTTGAGATTGAATTATTTACTCATTAAATTTATTTAAAGACGCTTGTTTAGTAATGAAAAATGCTCATCTAATTATTAAATGGACTGAAAACTCTACTAATATAAAAACATAAATTCAAGCCCTGTCTTCCACCCAGCGAGTGTACGTAATTCAATACTTAAAATGTTATTTTACCGAGAAAAGAATTCTTTGAAAATTTATAGAAAACAACATCAAAGCAGACGACTGACTTAAATTATTTGTTAATTATCTGGAAAAATATAATTCTCAGAATTATGGATATTGAAATATATTTTAATGTAGTATAAATTAAACATAACGTTTTCAATTTTTCCAGATTTATATTTTCTAAGTCATTTTCAAACATAAAAAACATATCATATAACAGCCGATTAACTTTTAAAACATATGCATGTTAATCAATAAATCTTAGATCTAATAAAGAAATATCCGAAAGACTGATTACAATTTCTTTTTCATGTAAAAATGTAAGTAAAAGGATTTCTGAGAATGGTAAATTTTCGTCAATTTTCTTAATTAATTTGAAACATTGCGTGTTTTGTACTCCGCGCCGTGTTGTCGACAGGTCAAAATCTCTTATGGCTTTTAATTTAAAGCGCTCCGTGTAGGATAATTTAGGAAACCTGCTAAGTATTTATGAGTCAGAGCCCGGTGAAATTATTTAACCAGATTAATTATGTGCTATAATAATAAACAAAGTAACATTTACATGGTTCAATATCAAAATAAATTTTAATGTGTTGAGGATATATTTATGACATATTAAATCCATATTTGTTATCGTTTTGTAAAAAAAAAAAAATCTTTTCATTATTTTCTTATGTTACGTACTGCACGATATTAATTAAGGTAGATTTTAGTACTCATAGCTGTGTCATAGACTCAAGCAATCCTTTTTTCCATAAGTTCTGAAGTAGGCTCAAAAAAGTGGTGCATAGACTTGATAGTAACTGAAGACAGTAGTTGGTAGGCAGAAAAAATATCGAAGTAGACGCAATAGTTTACGTAACAGTGTACCGGACCAATTAAATATTGGACGTAGTAGGTATACTATTATATTATATTATGTGGTACGAGATACAGAAAAAATGTCTTAAAGTAAGTGTATCCTTTAAAAAGTACAGAAATATGAATATATGAACCTAGTTATAGAGGTAATTTAGACTACGCTCACAGTAAAGGTGGTATTAAAATTGTTCTCTGATAGCATATCATCTGAAACATAAAGTCGAAATTGTTTTCGCTGCAATTTTATGTGATTACAAATAAAATTACCTGTCGTTCTAACAAAAACTTTATTGGCAATTTCCTTTACTTACCTACTGAAGGAACACTTTTGTTCGAAGCGTTGTAACTTTTACGGCCTTAATAGTATTAAATTATCCATTTAGATAAACGGTTACCGCAGCAGAGCCATAAACGTTTGATATTGACTTAAATTTGACGGTAAATTTATATACAGGTTAATGCTCATTATTAAGACAATTAAAAGGTACAGTTATATATATGTATGAAATTATTAAGTTTGTATGAGAATGTAATAAATCCTCATTTTGACACTTTTGTTTAAATTATGAAGAAAATGTTAAGAATGTTTAGAAAAAAAAAAGAATTGTACCTATTAAAGCTTTATTTTGTTCAGAAATTCTAAACAAGTATTACTTCTAAAACGGTGTCAGCACTATCCCCCACGCACTGTTTTCAAAAATTGAAGCGCCAAAAAATCAATGCATGGTCCTCTATGCTTATTGCTTCTATATTGCAGTTCTATGATTAATTGTCCAGTACGAACAACCTGTGAATTAGGTATATATTTTTCTTTTACAAATAAAAATAATTCACTCTATTTAGTTCGTCAGTCCGACAGTCAGGGAATAAAATACGTATCTAATATTTTTTATATTATATAAAAAATATTAGATACGTATTTTATTCCCTTCAGTTGAATAAGGAATGGCTTAGGTAACAGATGAATTGAAGGCTCGTTACGTCACAACAACGTAGAAAATGTAAAAAGGTGTGCTGTCATGCGACATTTCAAATCAATGTTATTGATTACACAAAAAATCTGAAAGTACGTGTTTAATAATCTACCTTATCCGACGCACGTACAAACAAATATTAGTCATATTTTGGTATACTGATAAGAAACGATCATCGACTTCTTGGTCGGTAAATTAGGTGAATCATAAGTGCCTAGCAATTAAAAGTTTTGGGTAGCAACGTACTTGATGACATATTTATTAGTTTTTATTTTAGATGGTAGTCAGTTACAAAACCAGGCAGTGCGAGTCGGATTTAGTCGGACTCAGGCGTGTCGGACTCGCGCGCAAACGGTTCCGTAAAAAAAAAACAAGCAAAAAATCACTTGTTGTATGGAAGCCCACCTTAGATATTTATTTCATTTTGTTTTTTAGTGTTTGTCGTTTTAACGGTAACAGAAATACAACATAAATGTGAAAACTCAACTGTCTAACTTTCACGATTCGTGAGATAGTGCTCGGTTACAGCAAAAAATATCACTTTTTTGTATGGAAGTCCCTAAATATTTATTTTATTGTGCTATTTAGTATTTGTTGTTATAAAGGCAATTGAAATATCATCTGTAACAATTTGAACAATATTATTGTCACGGTTCATGAAATACAGCTTGGTGACACAGAGACAGCGAAGTCTTAGTATAGGTTTCCCGGTACAGAATCTAAAAAGAGAAAATAAAATTGTGAACTCCATTTACCGCAATGAACACAATATAAAATTTTGTACACTTATTTTATACATTCCTGTATATGCGTCACTTTAGAAACCCTAGAAGACTAATCTGAGAGAACACAAAACCTAGTCAAACGTTTCAGGATCGTAAATTACAATCCTTAGTTTGCCAAAGCCAAAATTATACACTACTTACGTCTGAATTTTCAAAAGTATTATATATTTATAATGAAACACAGCTTTATCAAAGGAAACAGCAATAACAGTTGAATTTTACAGTAAAATAACAAGTACAACTACTTAAAATTTAAAAATACTCCTAATAATTTTAGAAAAATTCAGTATATTATGTATTTACTCCTTAAAACTTGCTTCGTTCAACTCAACCATTGTGATTCAAAATAAACCATTTTAATACAATTTAGGTCAAAATAAACCATTTTTAATCAATATTTTTTCATAAGCCAAAAATGACTAAACTTATTTTAGTGATACGGACACTATCGGCAAGCTCTGAGTTGGTTAAACACCACGTAAAAACGTATACGCACAGGCTACTTTCACGTATATTTACATAGAAATATAAATCGGTGACGTAGTGGATAAGCGCCACGGTCCGCAATCTTTGTTGCTAAGCAATTTTTGCAAGGGTCAGTCACGGGATGTATAACCAAAAAATGTGTATCTCGAGCTTCTCCATGCTTCGAAAGGCACGATGAGCCATTGGTCCTAGCTACTTTTGTAGTCGTCAATACCCTCCAATCTGCCATGGCCCAGAGTGGAGTGTTTCCCTAACCACCATAACTATGTCCTTAACATAAATACTACATAAAAATATAATGTTTACAAAATTATGAAAAGTGTCTAACTTCATATTGAGAAATACAGATTGGCAACAGATTGCAAGCTGCTCTTATTTCAGCTTTTCAAACCGTCAAAGGAGAGTATTCCAAACTCAGATTGCAAAGTAAAGGTGTTAGATACATAGAACGTTAGAATGTTGAAGAGATATCTACAGTATCAGATTACTGGTAGAGCGAGTAGAAGAGCGAAGATTTCTTTGATGGAAAACGTGATTTAAACGGAATGTTTTTGAAACCACGTTCTCCACAAAAATAACCGTAAGCACTGTATTAGTGAAATTAGTGATGATCGCATACAAATAAATAAATTTTATATAAAATTATATGTATAAACTGAAAGTAAAACAAAAAGTATTGTCTAAAAGATGATTTATTTATTTTACTCGAGTGCAACAGAAAAAGGGTTTTGTTTTTATGTTATTGTATCAAACACTCACTTTAAAAATTATATAAATCTATATAAACAATTGTGCAAAATGTATATTTATATTACATTATTTATTATATGGGGTTTTACAGTTTGCAAATTTAAATACTGTTTTATAAAACATAGAGTATGGTACAAAATACAAACTAACTTAATGATTGCAGTTATTCTAAATTCTGTTTACATTGTGAAATCTAATACCTTCGCAATATCAAAGTGTAATTTCTATTAAAAGTAAGTGTATGTAGCCCCACAAACGCCGTCATATTTTGTTTCTCCACTCGCGACTAAGAACGAATTTTTATAAAAAATATATATATAACCTTGTACTGATAAGGAACACAAACAAAATTCAATCAATTTGGTACACTTATAAGCGTACATACATTTTGGCGATCATATATGTATGTATGATCGTGTAATAGCATTATAAGATGAAAAACCATAGACGCAAGTAAGCACAATGTATCTTCATCATAAGTGACCAAAGACTTCTATAGAAGCCTTTGTAAGCGACACAAACGTAACGATGACGTCATTTAACAAAACCGGTCTAGCATCGATACGAAACACGGTGTTACTTTGAAGCTTCTATCGTCGACTTTATTAATACTTATTTAGTAGTTGCTTCTTGAAGGTCGGTAAAATGAGCTCCGGAGTGTAATTTTCTGAGTGTGCGCAAAAATAACACAAATTAATGAAGATCTTGTTAATGAAAAGAAAAAGCAAAAGCACATTTTCAAATGTTTTCGTAGTGTTCACGTAAAAATCTTATTTCATCTATTTAAATAAAGTTAATATATTTGAACAATTTTGCATTCACAATGCTATACTGAATTTTTTTTTTAATGAAAATTGCTTAAAAAATTAATCTGTCCCTGGCACTCTGTGATGAAACTCCAACCCGTAACCTTTCGCAATACAGGCGACTGCTCTAACCACTGATCTGACAGGACTGAATAGTTTTTCAGTTCAAAAAGTTTTTTTTTTTTATAAATATTTAAACTTTCGATCAATTTTGTATTCATAATGCTATACTGAAAAAAATTCTCAATGAAAAATGTAATGAATAGTTGTTATATTGTACTAAATTGAAAAACTCTTGACGGCAAATAATTATCTTGAAAATTCAAAATGTATTATATTTTGACGTTTAACAAAAAAAAATTATTCTGAGAAAAATCTGGTATTTTACAGTTAAGTATTTTTCATTGTGAATGAAAATGATCAAATATAATAAAGACTAGTACTTTCATGTATACCTATTCGATTTTTATTCAAATTGTAAAATGAAATATTTTTTTATCAGTTCACTTAATAAGACTTGTATGTTTTCTTTCAAATGCCCATAGTTACATATTATATACTCAATGTGACCAGAAGTGCCGTTTACTCGCGGGCCGCAAAAAAAAATCCAGTGTTTTTGGAAATTACGTGAAAATTTTGGCGCCCGCTCATAGTGGGAAAGACCCCCTCTCCTTCCCCAAAAGAAGGAAAGGTCTCGTTTGGAGCAAAACAAAAAATGGTCACGTTGTTAATACTATAATTTCGCTGAGTTAACCCTTATAAAGCTTCAAACTTTTAATTAATGTAATATATTTCCCCACGCTGTTGTTAAAAATAATTGTTATAAAACAAAGTTAGAGACCAGACAGATACATTTACATCCTTAGAGTACGAAGAGAGGAATGCCTGATCACTTTTATATTGCTATAAAGGGGAACAACGAAAATATTTGGGTAAAGTTTAATTATTTCAACCTTTACGTGTCTGTGCCGTACTTGGATCAAAACGGGAATTCCAGAAAGTTCCATGGTATTTATATAAGTAAACACTTATGATAATGATAAATATTTATTTTAATAAACATATTATTGTTAATTATGTATTTGAACGATAACGGGATAAAGATAATTGTTTCAAACTTTGATTGTCATTAACATAAGAATGATTGCTAAAAACAGTATTGCTACCACGTGCTTTTTTGCAACAGTAACGAAATATAGGATACTCATATAAGATACATGATAGCAATTATTCAAAGTAAATAAAGGTATGTTGTAAATAGATACATAATTATGATATTTTTTTTTATTAAGATATTAAAAGCTAGAATTTTTTTAATAGGTAACCATTTTTTATGAAAATGCTTAAATATATCCATTTTTATTATACTTCGTTTTCTTCGAACAAACCCTTATATTTTATAACCTAATCATGAGAGTGCAAAAACAAACAATAAATAGGCTGTCCGCAATATCAGATTTTTAAAATAACGTAATTTAACTAACCATTCATTGTCATCTAAATTAAAGCTGTATGCAACAGCTTCATCGGTTGAGAAAATGAAAAATAACATTTTTTAATTTTGTTTTATGTGGTTAAATAATGAGAATCCGTAATTGGCATTAAGATATGTTAAAATTATTCTACAATATTAAGACATGAACTTGCTGTGGATTTTTTTCTTGAAATAAATAAATAAATTACTAGGTTTAAAACATACATACGTGTTTGCAAAAATTCATTGTAAGTTAAACAAAGGTTTGTAAAAACATTCAGAATACGAATATTATCGGAACTTAAACTCAATATTTGCATTCAAGAATAAAAAACTGCAAATTGAGACGTTTTGACTTATTTTGGTCGGATGATAATTTTAACCTGGTACTAAAGTTGGTCCTTATTTTATAATGAAACGGTATAAGTTTATAGTTAAGGTATGAAACGGTGGTCTATACAATTAGTGCTATTGACAGGTACAAAGTTTTGGGAAGCTTTGCTTAAACTGTAAACTCTAACTGTAAACTTTATACAATCTAGATCTCTACCTAGAAAACATAATATTATTTTAGGCAGATCCTGGTGAAATGTATATTTCTATATTATTGTAATAGTAGATCATTACTGGTCGTGTCTGTCAAGTAATGTAAGGCTTCGCTTCATTTATTCTTGTCTCATTTTTCATGCAAAACTGCCGGCTTAGGGTACACTTAACAAGAGCCTTCTTTCTTTGATAATTCATTTATCAAATACTAGCAACTGTTCCGATGTTTTCATTGCTAAATAATAACCTATTTTATAACCGACTACAAAATCGAAAAGAATGAGATTATATGTTCAACAGCGATTTATGTTTTTTATATATGTTCACCGATATTTTCGTCAATTGTTAACCGATTTTCAAAATTATTCGATAACTTGATGGATCAAGCATTCGATTTTTAAATTTTAGTTCTCAGAGTACCAGTGACAAAGTGATTTTTTTTAATATTTTTCATTAAGAAATATTAATAGATTGGGGAAAAAGTTTCCTCGCATTTTATATGAAAATTCAAGACTTTATTTAATAAAGTTTATTTACATTTAACTTAAACATACTTTGTATGTAGGTACTATTTTGTTCGATAACTTTTACCGTTTTGTTGGTACTTTTTGCCATTATTTGAAATTTTGGGGCTTCTGATCAAAAAACCGTGACAAGAGGTTTTAGCAGACCTTACGTTATGTTAACCCGACACTACATAAAGAATTCTGAAGAGACCGAAATAGATGGAAATCTGAAGGTGCAAGGTCAGGTCTATACTGCGGATGTATTAGCACCTCCCAGCCAAACTTTCTTAATTTAGCTGAGTGGCAAAAGATGTGAGAGGTTATCATGATGAAAAACCACCCTTCTTGCTTTAATCTCATCAATTGTTCGCAGTAGAGTTCAGAATAATAACAGCTAAGTAACAGCTCATAATGAATAATGCCCTTCTAAACCCACTATACTCTCAGAAACTCCTTGTTGTTAGTTAACCCGGACTTCACCACAGTCTGTGAAGCCTGACCGATACGTAATCCACTTTTCATCACCAGTTATCAGCTTCTTTAAAAATTGTTTGGTTCATTATACCATAATAAAGAGTCATTTTAATGAATCAATCAAGGTCTTTCTACCGAGTGGGGAAAAGGCCTTCGGCGTCGTAAGAAATATCGAGATGAATAGATGGGCTGCACAACTGTTAACGGGGCATGGAGGATTTCGATCTTACCTCCATTACTTTAAATGCAGTCAACCCTCTTTTGCGTGTGTAACCCAAAGGAGAAGCAGGACGTTTTTCATGTCATTTTAGACACACTATATATATGAACATTAACACAAACCTCAGCAAAGAAAATCTACCAAAAATAATGGAAAATAGTGAGGAAAGAGAGAAATTAATAAAATATGCAAGTACTATTGTACTAAAGGTTACAAATATGAATGACATTTAGGAATTGGAACATAAATTATGTAATTAGATATAGGAATACACAACAAAGTTTACTGTGATATTAGAATATAAGTGCAACCCAATATACAGAGATGAAAAAACAACAGACAAATTGAAAAGATATATAAACATAGATATTAAGATAATTGTAATATAATATAGTAAATAATGTACAAAATAGTATAGAATAAGACAAAAGATATTGGAAATAGAAAATAAGACATATGAAAAGACAAGGGAAAAAGAACAATCCCAAGGACATGGTATTCATATACCTACATATATTTAAAAAAAAGAAAACAAGCACAAAACAAATACACAGCAGAAAAAATGACCTGCTACATAGAGGAGAAACCCGATTATAAAAAAATAAAATAAAATAAAGAATCATAAATGAGTATACAGTTCATTAGGTTTCTTTCAGTGAGCTCGTGAGGTACCAAAATATCCAATTTTTTGTCTACCCAGCTTTTTTCAAATGCACCAAAACTGTTTTGCAGTCAATTCTCAGATCTCTTCTTCTGCTGATATACTGATTTTGCTCCACTTTATCGAAAGTAGCATCCATTTTATCTCTAACAAGGCAACCGGAGCGACGTGTATCTTTTACATCAAAATTTCCGGTCTGGAAACGCTTAAATCAAATTTGAGCTATTATCACAGAAACAGAAACTAGGTCCATAAACGTCACTTTTTTTTCGCGGCTTACCTTGCATTTTTACCTTTTTTGTAATAAAATTTTAAGATGTATTGAATTTCTTCATTAGAATCATTCATTTTGACAGAGAGAAACAAATGAAATAAATGTCTATGACATGAAATGAAATTCTTTAAGATATAAACTTTTTAATGATACCAAATCCTGTCATATACAAGTGGTATAGCCAGAAAGATAACAAGTTTATGCATACTAAATGCGAAAACACCTTTTCCCCAACCTAATATTTATCACTTTTTAAAAGTTAGACATTTTTTGTCTAGTTGAAGTGCACTTAAAACCTACTATTTATAAAATATCATATGTTTTGATTCACTTTCACAATTATTGGTATAATATCAATATTTGCGTCATCAAATTGAAATCATTTAATCAGTCTAGGCTGTTTCAAGTACTTATGAAAGTCGAAGCTCTATTCCATCGGGTCGTAAATCCGCGGTGGGAGATCTTATATCATTATCACTAGCTTATTAATGCCCCCACTGCTGGGGTTCATGCCGTCCCTATGGATCCTATGGAATCCAATCAAATCAAATAGAAAGAACGAGTCATGAGCCACCACGTGGACCTTGTACACACGGGCGTAGTTTCGTATGGGTATTTACGACTGCCGCGCTGGGACCAACGGCTTAAAGTGCCTCCTACAGCACGAAGGAGTTCGAGATGATATATTTTTGGTCACCAGATGGGTGACTGGTCATTGCGAAAATTGCTTAACAACCGTATTGCAGACCAAACGAGCTAGCCACATGAAGCTCGTCGTTTTTCGTGTATGTTCTAAAATAGATTGCGGATGTGCGAATTCTCGATAATCACTCACCATAACAAAACGGTCTCGGGCCGTGTCGAAACTCTCGAACGTCTGCCGTCGTGTATCTCTCTCGAAAATTCTGTATTGGAAAGAGAGAATAGCACAAGTGAACATGTCGATTCGCCGGTGAGCGGTGAAAGTCGGGTGACCTCACACTTTCACTGGAGTGACCTTGGATTACGGACCAAATACGTAACGTTACAATGCTTATTATGAATCCGATCGTTTCGTAATATAAAAATATTATTTCGATAGACTCCTTTGCTTGGACTTTCTTACACAGATATAAATTTAACGACTTCCTGATAATATATAAATTAAATTATCCAGTTAAAAAAATATATAACGTATACATATGTATATAATTGGAGCATAATTAGGTTCTTTTTGGCCGCACGTCAGATTACTACAATATGTCAAATTTCTCGATTTGATTTTCAACTCCACCCTAAAAACATTAAGACTTTAAATTAAGTGGAGTAAGTTGACAGATTTCTTTAACTTGATGTGCTGTTCACTCTACTTACTGTGTGGCAATCAGATGTTTGGAATTTAAGAAAAAGAACATATTTTAAGATAACCAACGGTTAATTTTAGAACGTATACGACATATAAAGCATCTTGTAGTTGTATTTACAGAATTCCTTTTTCTTATATCAAATCTTAGACAAATTCAAAATCTGTGTAGGTATTTTACTATTTTTATTTTAGTTTATTGGTTGTACCTATTTGTTAAGGTAACCGTTTTTGATTATTTTCCCCAAACGGTTATTTTATGTAACCACAAATACCAGCTCGGGGTTTTCCTTAAACATTCAAGAGAAGGTTACACAATTCCGAAATTAGCCGGCAAGTATTTCCATTGAAATTGAGTTTCGATACTAATTACGACACGAGAACTTGCCCCAGACTGGTTTTCTCAAGACTTAATATTCGAATACCGTAATCTATGTATATGTACTATCGCTGTATTTTTATATTGATCAACTTACTTATGACTTCTTTAACAAGTTATATTCTTATGATGATATGCCAGTATTTAAAATATTTAGTATTGAATTCAACATTTTTTATGATCTATATAGCACTTTGTAAGAACAGCAGGCCAATTAATCTATTATTTACCTAATAATAGCATTTCAGTAGAATTTAATAAAACAACTTTCAACGGTTTCAGCACGTTTACACATGCTTTCATGACATTTCCACCCTTTACAAGGTGTAGATTGTATTTTTTATTAAAGAGCTACTAGCAATACTACAATAGTATTTACGCTGAAGCTGCACTTAGTATTAATCAAAATTCATATTAATTTACAGAGACTTAGCAAAGGTTAACTTAGCACGAGGTTTTACGGGAGTAATATTTAGTCCTATAAGGAAGGTAGAGCTATAAGGAAGATTTGCTTATTCTCTGTATAATATGAATTTGGACTAATACTACTTACTAGAAATACTACAATAGTTTTGATTTGATATATTAACAATACAATTTATTTTATATTTGATACAAATATACATTTTATATAATTTATTATATATAATATAATTTATTAAACGTAAACGTTTCCATAAATTATTGATTTTTTTGTACTGTGAAATTTTGAATTGTTTTGAAAGTAGCTAGGTATACTATTAATTAAAAAATCAATCAACACCTTAGTCTTAAAGTCTGACTCACGAATAAGTCCCGCGGCATAACTCTTATTCTTAATGAATTTATTCCTTTGAAATAAAAACAAAAACATTGCAAAGACACTTCTTTCGTGAGACGAACTCTAAGTGAACACGGAGCCTGTAAAGGTCCCGAATCCTCATGAAAGCAAATACAAACGCGCTGAAACTGTTTAAATTTGTTTTATTTAATGAGTAGTGCGCGTGAATATAAGAAATCAGTTTTTCAATAGAATCTCAACTACCTATACTTGCAATTTTCTATTGTACTATCTACCTGTAGTCTAATATTACTAGATATCTTACACCATTGAGAAGTAACGAAGTCATTGCACTAATCGTTAAGATTCTATTGTGATGATATAATTACGTAAACATTACCAGAATAGCATGCGGGATAGGTTTTTTGAATAGGGATATTTGCGTGAATATTTTAGTGTTCCAAACCCAAAGGGTAAAACGAGATTAGATTATTAAGACTGCTGTCTGTCTGTATGTCAGTCGGTGACTAGGCTGTATCTCACGAACCATGGTAGTTATACAGTCGAAATTTATAATTTTATGTTGCCGCAGTAACAATAAATACTAAAAGACAGAATAAAATAAATGTTTAACGAGTTTTTTTTTCTTTTACTGGCAATATTTTTATAGAGGTATTGTAGGGAACAACCTCCTTTTAATTAATGTGAATAAGTATAACAAGAAACACTATAATGAAATTTGCTGCTAACATCCTAAATTTTAGCTCAAGGCTCCTCTTTAGATCGATTCACAATAACATTACCTAAGTGCAGGGTTTGGTGAATATATTAACATAGGAACGAGATTTCTAAACACTAACAGTGTTATTAATAAACAAGGCTTTAGAGTAAATTTACGCTGAAACTGCACTTAGTATTAGTCAAAAATCATATTAATATACAGAGACTTAGCAAAGGTTAACCTAGTACGAGGTTTTACGGGAGTAATATATAGTCATAGAAGGAAGGTAGCAGGTTTGTTTATTGCATGTATATTATGAATTTGAACTAATACTAAAATTGCAATTTTTGTATAAATTTACTCTGATGCTAAACTTTGTTTATTAATGGTAAGAGATAGCGTGTTTATATTTGATGTTGACAGTTTCCGTGTTAACAGGCTTTTTTAATCAAGAGTTCAATATAATCGCGCTACTCCCGTTCAAAATAGTTTTATTTAATGAGCAAATATACTAACGTAAATTAACATAACAAAACTCAATAATTATTTTTTTTATTGAGAAAGAGATGTTAAAAGTAATATTCGACGCAATTTGCTTGTTATTATTTATGGCACACCTAAAGCAAAGGTTTTTGGAGTAGGTTTTTGTTACGGACGCACGTCTCGTCGAGTTGTATAGTAGATGATCTTAAGTAAATTATATATAATAAGTAAGTTTAGTTAAATGAATGTAAGCTTAGAATTAAATGATACAACCTATGGGTGTATTTATTCCCCTAGTATTAAGATAATTTAAGTTATAGCAAATTAAATGATTGTGAGGGGTTGGATTTTATTTGCTATGGTTTTCTATAAGGTATTGCCTCGCTAAGGAGGCTTAGGTAGCTCTCTGTATGGTATTGCTTCACTCAAGGAGGCTTATGTGGGTTTTCTATATGGTATTGCCCGAGTCAAGGGAGCTTATGTGGGTTTCTATACGGTATTGCCTCGATACAGGGGTGTTTAAAATGTAAAATGTTCGACTACCTTCATGTTAACAATAAAAATGTATCGGAGCGAGACGGCGCTGGTTTACGCGGGATCTTCCGTCTCGCTCTGACCACATAAATACATCGGGCAAGAGCGCGGCGCGCCTTAGAATGATTATGAGCTTCGACGGCGCGGTCTTGCCCGACACGATACGAGTTATGTAACAATAATATGATGATGTTTTAACGTGATTTATGATGTAAATGTAGAAACAGTAAAACGTAGTAATTAACAATAATGTGATACATAGATGTTAAGGGTGGGGGATGGCTTCGCAAAGTAGGAGTTAGATGTGTAATAGGCTAACCAACTGATAATATACGGAGCTAAGTGCGAGCCACCCCAACAAATGTAAGACGGGTCGATTTGAGCGAAATTTGTAAGCTCTCCGGCCCTCAAGATTTAAGAATAAAGAAGAAGTGAAAACCATCGAAGGAAGTTTCAATTATACAGTCCAAGCATCGGCTAGCTACGTGTAAATCTGTTCAAGATCCAGGAAGATCCGCAATAGTTTTATTATGTGTAAATCTGTAATGCTGCTATAGCGCTGTGATCGCCGCTGCGTTCAACGCTTGAAATAGTGAAACAGATCAAAGTGTGTATCTTAAAAACATATAAGTTCAAATGTATTAAGTCTATTTCCTCACCAAAACTATTCAATTCGATATTGTAAATTCAATTTAGTCTGTTATAAGCACTTGTGAAAGTCGAAAGCTGTATTGGTTCGTAAATCTACGGTGGGTAACTGGATAGTGAGTTCATTAAACTATGAAGTTACTTACATATTAGTATTTTTTTCTCACTGTTTTATTTCATACAGTCCAATTGGATAGTGAGTTTATTAGACTATGAAGTTACTTACATATTAGCATACATAACATAGCAAAATTTTTATGTTTTTATTATCGATTAGCTTTTGCCCGCGAATTCATCTGCGTGGTAGAGTTACTTTAAGCAGCATTTCTAACGAATATTTATTAATTATATCGTGTAAAATACCTGAAATTAGTTTCATCCCCTATTTTATGTCCCTAGGGGTGGAATTTATCAAAATCCTTTCTTAGGGGCCTACCTCATAGAAGCTTTATGCATGCAAAGTCTCAGCCCGATCGGTTTAAAATTGACAAAGTTTCATCTCCTATTTTATCCCTTTGGGGGTAGAATTGATCAAAATCCTTTCTTAGCGAATGCCTACGTCAAAACATCTACCTGTATGCCAAATTTCAGCCCGTTCCGTCCAGTGGTTTGGGCTGTGCGTTGATAGATTACTATGTCAGTCAGTCATCTTTGAGTTATATATATCTATTTAGATTAATTAATAGTTTGTAATTTTTCGATGTTGGTAAAATTATTTCTTCCGAAATATTTTCATCATCGTCAGCCTATTAATGTTCCCCTGCTGGGGTTCAGAATTTCCCTATGGATGGTATCGAATCATATCCACAGGGAGAATGGGCCATGACGAAACATGCGGTTCCTGTGTGTGTCGGTGGGTATTATCACTACAGATGCAACCGAGTCCGGCTTTTTTTGCTAGAAAATATATATTTGGTCACCCATCCTATGAACGGTCATTGTGAAAGTTTCTTAATAACCGTATTGCAGACCGAGCGAGCAAACAACTGCGCCATCGAGCTCCTTTGTAAAGATTATAAACTCTTCAAAAATGAGGTCGTTATAAAAATGGAAGTACAAAATTATAGGTTCAAGCCGATAATTTACTCGTAGTAATAAAAAATCTTTGTAGGAGAATCTTCAGAGAACAGTGGTTAACCTGCCTTGTTGCCTGCCCACTAATAAAAATTTAATCTAACGTTAAAGTTTATTATGTATTGTACCTATATAATCTTTTTTTATTGCTCGAAAGTTATAAATTGATATTGAATATTTTGAGTGCCTTAACGACCCATTATTCTTTTTATGATTTCGTAAAAAAAGAACGGTATCTTTATTGGAGCACACTTTTGTCTGTCTATCCGTGTGTAAGTCACTTTTAAGCTCGCCGACTTTCTTTGTAAAATACCTAGATAATAAAAAATAGAACTAATGAATCAGTTCCATTTTTAAAAGTTTTAACACTTTTTATAAACCTTTTGTGATATTTTCGTTTCTATATTATTTGTTAATTTTATTATTTTAGTGATATTAAAATAAGTATATAAGTAAAAATAATAGAACGCAACATATGCGATTTTTTAAAGGTATGAAATAGAAAATCATTCATTACCCCTAGATTACTGGATATATCAGAATTAAATATTAGCACGGAGCTCTCAGCGTGCACTCAGCCTGTTTTTATTCTGAAAAAAATCGGTACTTAAATCTCCGGGGACACGGAAAAGATTAATTTTGGATTATTATAATATACATGAAGCTGAACGACTTCTTAAAGTACCTGTTATGGATAAGACTACCCGAAAAGTAATCGACCCGCTGTCCGTACTTGAAAGTATTAGTAGTCAAAGGGTATGCTTAAATTTTGCTCAGTTTAGAACCGTATCATCAATATAAATGATATAGACCCTTTTAGGGTTCTGCTTAGACTTTCAACGCCAAAAAAAATAAGTATTCCACTTTATTGCTCGTCCATTCATGTCTCTTTCTATCTGTGAAAACAAATTTTCTTTGCTAATAATCATCTATATATATAAAAATGAATCGCAAAATGTGTTGGTAAGCGCATAACTCAACAACGCCTCGACCAATTTGGCCAAATCTTTTTTTAAAATGTTCGTTGAAGTTCAAGGATGGTTTTTACGGCGAGAAAAATTAGAATTATTGCTGGAAAAACCCTAAAAATAGCCCTTTTCTTTTTCCCATACAAATGATTTGTAACTAAAACGTAGTCAATTTGAGCTTTATTGCTATGGTATAAAGTTCATATTAAATTACAAGCACTCACTGTTGTCTAAGCAATGTAGGTGTGTTCCTAACGTCAAAGATCATATTATCTATCAAAACAATGTGCGTGTGTGCGTTGGAGCACAGAATACATAGTTGGAGGGGTTTAATGTCGCGTTCCGAAACTCGCGTTTCTTTTGTATTAGTTTCGGCACGCGAGATAAAATGCATCAGTTTCCACGTCATTACATGTATTGCCGGAACATTGATGAAAATACGCTCTGTAGTAGCAAAGCTGTTGGGTCCTAGATAGCTCATTGGTTAGAGCAGTCCCTGGATCGCGAATGGGTTCGAGTCCCATTCCGGGGTACAGGTAGATGGATTCTTCCAGCATTTTTCCTTGAGAATGTTTATATATTTTTTTAATTCGAATAGTTTACTTTTATAATGCTGTTGTGTGTAATGTGTTTTTATGATCATAAAAATCTCTTTTTTCTATATTTAATACTATTACTATTAATACATTGCAATAATAATTACGATTCACATGATTAACAATAAAGCGATTACTTACTTTTAAATCCTTATATATGTTTTATTTAATTATTTTTTATTCACAACGCCCTATCACCAGGGTGACGGTTCTGTTCAGGAGAATTTTTTTAAATACGTAGGCAAAAAAACTGCCACATTACAAATCTTTTTGACAGGACGAAGTCTGTCGGGTCAGCTAGTATAAAATAAATATAAGCCAGTCAACTTTAGCAACAACGAAAAAAGGTCAGCGCAAAAGAAATTTAATAGAATTTCTTTTTTTTAATCAAACAATACAAAATTTTTAGATAAGTATTTTTTTTTTCCTTCAACTGAACAAGATATAGTTAGATAATAGGCATTAAAGTCGAGGTGTGGGGGCTCGCTACGTCACAGCTTTATAGAAAATACATATATACAAAGCATGGCTTCATGTGACATTTTAACTCAATGTATCACCGTAATTTATTGATTACGCAATATATCATAAAATGCGTGTTTAATATTCTTCAATAATCTACCTGACAGACAAACAAACCAAAATTTAGTCATCATTTTTAATGTTAGTTTTGACGTTTTGCGACGGATCTAACGTCAGATTTACATCAACTCTAAATATTGCACATTCAAACCACGATTCGTCAATCCATCTATCGACGCCGTTCAGCGCATACGTAGTAATCCGCAAAACCAAAATGGTTCTTCAAGCTGAAAAGCATTTTAATTTTTCGATAAATATCTTACTGCCGTATTCACCGACTTACGGTTACCATGGATGTTCATACGAATTAATTTTCGAAAATCTAAAAGGTAAATTTTGCACTGAAGAACAATTTTGGTTTTGCGCGTTACTTTGAACCTAGAGTATGTTCAGTGTTGTGATGTTGGTAAAAAACACACTCTAAAACATTTGGCAAACTATCAGATGAGCGTATCAAAAGAAGTTTGTATTATTGCGCTCTATTTACTGACAGAACATGGCTTAAGCGTGGAAGATTCATAGTTGGTGCAATTTTTTTAAAGGTAGAAGGTAATTTATTTCTCTGGTAGATCCGTGGTGTTTATAAGACTGTATACAATACTGACAAATATATAATAAGTCGAAATACACATTCTTCTTAGTAATCCTATCGATAAATCCAATGTCTTAAAACACGCGTAAAAGGAGAAATCCGAGAACCGTAAATTTATAGTTACATCACCATAACAATTAATTTAATATTGCCAAATTGACCGCGACTTATGTCGTTGTTCCAAACGGCTTAGGTCGTGGTCAATTTACCCCAGTTAAGTTTGTCCCTGAATTCGTATTATATTAGAGTAATATTTGATACTTTCATAGTTTCTGAATTTTAGTACTGAAGAGCAAGTTTACTATTTTTATAATTTTGATGAGCTCTAATTCAGCGTTAATAAGGATATTTGTCCTTATTAGCGATTTTTATAACCGATAGGCGGGATAACATTCAAAATTTGTTCCCTACCATCAGATTTTTTAAGTTTTGTACTCACTTATTTATCCATACCAAATCATTCGGGGAATTTAAGTGGCTATTAAAAGTAATATATTATCGATTACGTATTTATCTTTAAAGCGATTTGAATTCTTGACCTTCTTCTGTCTGCTCCTGTCTCGAGTGTTTGAGTTGATTTTTTATAGTTTAAATATCAATGATGGATAATCATATCCAGGACATCATTTTTCAACACAAGACACAAAAATAAATATAATTAAGATAATTAGTCAATGTTTGTTCTATTACTAACTCGAGAATAAGGTAAAACTAAATGTTATTCCGTTTTCGTAGTAAGCAATCTGGTTTTGAAATCTTGGATCATATGATTTTGGATTACGAAACATCCTCAAGGTGGATCGGAAGGTCTACTTTGATTCTCCGAAAATTAAATTTTGTCTATTTTCGAAACTTTAATATGAATCCAAAAAACATAATTTTTTCACAATTTATGATACAACAGGCGGTGATGGGCGTGAAATTGCCTTTCATGCACAGATATGAGTTTCAAAATGTAAAACGAATGATTCGGAGTTTTCCAAATTTTCGTTCGTTGACAAGCAGAATTCGGCATTAGAAATAAAGCCCTAACGTCTTGTACTAGTAGATCATTAGAATATGTGATAATTGATATCTCTTTATCCTTAAACGAATCCTGATTGTTCCTTCCAGGATCGGCTCAAATACCTGGCTTCAACATCCCAGCTATCATTAGGGTGGATCGCAACTGGTTCGTGATGTCCACCGATCCTGTTGGCTCGGTTGTCACCAGAGTTCACCGCGAGAGGACCTGGAACCAGAATGTGACTTTTGGACTCGATACCACCGGGCCACCGGCTCCATTCACTATAGACCCTGATACGGGCGTCGTGACTGTCAACGACACGCTTAAAGATAAGGTGATCATTCTGATTTAATATTTACACGCTACTTCACCAGAGACCATTTGGCATAAATCAACGTAAATTAGCTACTATTGTCTTCTAAACTAAACGCATATGTGAAATTTTGGTTTCACCGGTTGAGAATTATTGCAGCTTTAAAGAACTGTTGTGCAATTTGACGAACATACATATTTCAAACATATATTGCAAGTTAATTATAAGTTTTTTATAAGCCTATTGTTGCTTACAATTAATTTTTAAGTGACACAGTATTGAGAAATAAAGACTGTTACTTGCTTAATGTTTTAAGACAAAATTGAAGATTAAGTAATATCATTATAAGCCATTTTGATCAAAAGGGAGTAATATTGAATGAATGAATGAAATACTCTTTATTGTACACACCATAAGTGAATGAACAAATAAATAATAAATTTAACAGAATAGTACAATTGGCGGCCTTATTGCTAAAAAGAAATTTCTTCCAGGCAACCTTATTAATAAGTAATATTGTATTATTTATGAAGATAATTTATAACCTGGAGTTGAAAAAAGAACAATTTTAGAACGATGATCTATTAAAAATGGACGTTTGCGCAACGATATCGGCTGAATCAAAATTCCTGATATTGTTCATCTTAAGTTAAATTTCAATTTATTAATCAGTCGAGTGCTTCACATGCTAGATTTAAGGCATCGCAGTCTCTGAAGTTCCAGGTACAAATTCTAGTTGGGTTGATGTTGAATACAATCTTGTCTATATCATCTTAGGTCTAGATGTTGTGGTAATTTCGTTATTACAAATTTACATAACACAATTTGGAGTTTGAATATGTGACTACATTTCTATCTAAGGTAGCTAAAACCTTATATTTATTTATTTGCATTATGTAACTGAAATACTTGAGACTCTAAATGACAAATATAAGAAAACATTACATACATTGCTCAGACCCTAAGTTAAGTAGCTAAAGCACTTGTATTATGTAAATCGGAAACAACGAACACCCTAAGGGCGGAAGATTCCCCAGTTGTGCATTTCCTGCTCTTGACTTGAATCACTTGGAATAAATAGAAAATATCATTTTCTAGATGAGCCCGACAAGAAATTGAATGCAAGAAGTTAGAGATGACGACTCCTTGAAATGTGTGAAAGACAAACTCGTTCACGGAAGCCGTCGTCAAAGAAGTAAAATAATCATATTTGATTTTGTTTTAGGAAAACTGTTCCTACTCACTATGGGTGACGGCATTCGACGGTTTCATACCGCAACGCACCGAAGTGTTAGCTACAATTACAGATAATTTGGGACAGCGACCGATACCCCATCCTCCACCACCATGGCCGAACTATCATATACCACCGCTGCCTCCACCAGATTACCAAAGTACAACGCAAAGCTCAACCAAAGCGACCGAAACTCTTATAGAAGAAATCACAACAGTACCTGATACAACAATAGTCACAACGCTAAGTCCAAACAAAAAACCAGAAAATATCCCTCAAGAACATAGCACGATGAAAACAGTTAACATTGATGAAAACAAGAATGTATCAGATGCCACTGAAGAATCTTCACTAGGAAGCGACGTCCCATTAACAGTTATACCTGTGATTGCTATTGGTGGCCTTGTGGTTATTGTGGCTGCAGTAATATTATTTGTTTGGAAGAAAAATAACAGTTCAACTAAGACGAAAAGCAAAAAGGATGACATGGTGAGTAAACTAAAAAATATTTTCTATTAACTATGGTTAAAAAGGATGCATAAAGTAACAAGCACTAATACTAAGTTGGTTGTGAAAAAATAGATCGCAATTAAATAAAATAAGCTGGTAAAAAACATTTTTGCGGAGTTTCCACTATCAAGTAACTACCGTACTTTCTTGCAGAAGTGAACTAATGATTGTCTTTCACTCATGAAATTTTTCTATCGGCTATACATGTGGGTCTTGCAGCAAGTTTAGTATCGAAACTTACAAAAGGTCCCTTGCATGAGCGTTTACACGTTATAAGTTGCTTGGGCAAATGTTCTTGCTAGTGGATACTAAGTATTACTAAAATATAAACTGATTTTAGTCGCTATAAAAATGACTTTAAAATTCAATGGTGCTCAATATTAATAGTCATAGTAATTATTTTTAAAAAAGGATTTTACAACAGACTTAGTAGTTGTCGAGTAAATATTAATGAAGTCGGTTAAAAAATATACCCACCAAATTATTGGTAAGTATCTCTCCTAGTTTTCTCGACAACTTTAAGCGTATTTTTAATTTCACCTGTAATTTCGGTTATTAAAAATTACTAAATAAGTCATTAAGTAAATCCATATTTACTTTCATTAATAAAGCAATTTGAACGTGGGGAAAAACACACAGGAATGTGGGGTTTTATTTATATTATCTTATTGTTTGATTTATATAATTGTTTAAATGAAGTGCCAGTTGATCTATATAACAAGATCTTCGTCGTTCTCAGAGCAAAGACTCGAGTGGTATAGTCCTCCAAGACTCATCGGTAAACTTGTGGAACCGACCGCGGACTTACTCCAATCGTTATGAATGCTGGGACAACAACCATTTGCAGGTCAGTTGTATGGCCTCCAATATTCAAATTTTCGCTCATTATTCATTTTTCATTTTTTAACCGTTAATATTTAACTATAACGTTAATGATCATCTCATGAAAAAAATTGCTTTGATTTTTTTTTATTCTTTGAGGATTATACTGTGTGTGTCACAAGCTAATAAACTAATAAATTAACATGATTTATTCATTATCTAATTTTTTATAGTGATAACTCATTGTATTTTTACTTAGTATGAAAGGTTTGAATTTAATATGGTTACTTAATCATAATCTTAGAAAAGCCATTAAGGTGATTTTATTTGTTTTTTTTTATTTCGCTCAAATATTAACCCCTAACAGTGCTACTAATAAATATTCTTAATGTCAGAGTAAATTTACTCTAAAATTGCAATCTTAGTATTAGACCAAATTCATATATACAGGGAAAACAAAAACTACTACCTTGTAGGAGTAAATATTACTCTTCTAGAACCTCGTACTAGACTAATACTAAGTGCAGTCTCAGCGTAAATTAATTTCAGCGTAAACCTTGTTTATTAATAACACTGTAAGCTTTTAACGCTAATTTCCACAATATAGGTATAATAGCACGACTAATTTGCATAAAATTAACTGCAGAAATAGATGTAGTATTGTTATCATGATAAGAAATTCATAAGCAGTAGATGTATCAAAGAATTTGTGTGTTCAATAAATGCTAAACAAAATTCTCTTTTATTCTTAGGGTCTTAGGAGTTTCAAAGTCGATCTTAGTATAGAATGTAAAATAAATCTTATAATATAAAAATATCAGTTTATATTGAAGATTCTCATAAGATTCTAAGTGCGGCATAGTGGTAATATTCTCTTTGCGGTATGGTAGTAATATAATTCATACGAACGAGTAAATCGTTTTTTCAACAAATATTCATTCGTATTTTATATGAACCAAGATCCCGATATCTCCATTTTCTATCTAGAAGAGATTATAAGTTTTTAATCAGCGGTTTTGGTTATGAATATTGGATATATTCGTGATTGAATCATAAATCTTTAATCTCTAATCAATAATTATGAATAATAGTGTAGATATTATGAATGTAGGTACTTTAAATAAAAAAAAAAAACTAATCCTACTCGTTAGTAAATGATCACTTTAATAAACGAATCGATTTATTTAACTAGTTAGCTTTATATAAACGTAAATATTTTCATAGTTTAAATAAAAAAGGAAAATAATAAAAATGCCTAGAAAACGCAATAATCGTATTTTCATTGAATTTTGTCAAGTATGTATAATTAAATGACTCGTTCTAATGAATATGCTATTAAATAAAAATCAGTAAATGTCACTATATTAAAACAGAGTGAGTAGGATTTTTTGTCAATAGATTAAATCGTCTGTAGTTACTAGCCAATAAAAGCACTCATTTATTTGCATACTTAATGGGAGCTTTAGCTTATAATGTCTCAATTGAAATGTATTTTGGCTTTGCAGCTGTCTGATGAAACCACAATTACAAAAGAGGAGCCTTCGGATGAATGGGAGTTTCCCCGTCATCGTCTAAGAGTGTTCAACATTATCGGAGAGGGCGCATTTGGTCAAGTGTTTCGAGCTCAGGCTATAGACATAGATGGTGAGTTACCCACTCCATAACTGTATTATGAATAGCTACGTCATTTTAGGGGATCTACTCAATTAAGCACAAAAAGGGGTCAACTTCGAAACAGAGAGATAAGTTGGTGCCATTAATATGTTTTTAGGGCAGGCGAAAAAACGAAGAAACATTGTTCTCTAGCTCTGTATAATTTCCGCAGAGTACCTACTGCGTTTTTTCATATAGGCAATGAATAGTTCAGCGACCTACAAGGTGTCTATCGCGTGTCGTACAATAAAACTACGTATCGTTTCCTTTCAGCGCTACACTAATAATAAAGCTGAAGAGTTTGTTTGTTTTTTGGTTGGTCAAACTCTATAATCTCAGAAAATACGGGAATGAATTTTTTTTTTTTTGTGTTGAACAGTCCATTTATCGAGGAAGGCTAAAGGAGTGGAGCAGCAATGAAAAATGTTGAAACTTAACCGGGATAATATTTAACGTTTTAATGCTTTCCTTGCGTGCGCTGCATAAACTGTGAAAGTTATGCAAAAGTTTTGTATTACAAAATAACTTCCCTTTAAAAGTTCTTAAAAACAGTTTTCAGCAGTATATGTCTATATTATATTTTATAGCGGAAAAAATCACATAATGGGATGAAAATGGAAGTGGAAGTTCGTATAGGGCATTAAATCGTTACCATAGTAATCATTGTTTACGATTCAATTTGTCATTGTGATTATATGATATGTCCATTATTAAATGATTTCAGTTGTTTATGTAGGCTTGATTTTTTTTTTTTTGAATTTTTTTAAACAAAGTCGCGTTCATTTTCGATTTTGCGGTTCCATAGTCAACAAGGAACCCTTATACTTTTGTTTGTGGATGGTACAGAAGTCGTCGTGCATATGTCTGACTTGCGCTTGCTCGCTTTTTATGAATAATATATTTTTTAAAAGAGAGTTCTTCATCGCACGACAAAATCATTTAAGAGTTATTATTAACGAAATATTTTAATATATAACCGAGGGGTGTTAAATTATGTTTGCAAAAAATGTACTAAACTACCAATAATTATTATGAATGACAAATAAAAAAAAACTTGAAATAAATCACTAATGGTAGGAGATAGTTATATCTTAAATTTGGCATCACGCACTAAAATCTCTGAAAACGCTTTAATAAGAAAGCAAGAACGAGCTGACCGCCAAGTTGATATGAAGATCAGGCGTAAAATCTTGCACATTCAAAGCACCAGACTGTGTTAAACCCTTGAAATGAAAGCCTATATGTGAAAGTCCAGAATAGGCACAGAAGTCAAATATCAAGATTTTATATCCAAGCAAAGTGACGGCGTAATCATTGAATGACTTAGTATAGGACTTTTGTTGCTAACCTTTTTTATTGATTCACTTTTTTATATTTTTGATTTGTATTGTTTATTGATAGTTGGAGTGAGTTGTTCTTTGTTTTTAGGCAGCTTAAGTATTTCTAATATATTATTTTCATTCTTTACCCTTATGTATTTACGCTGTAACCGCTGTTTGTGACTATTATTTCAAATAAAACATTTGTTTGTTAAGGGCAACTTTCTATAAAGACATGCCCATTATGTTCAGAAACATCGGAAGATTTTTCTTATTTGGTTCTATCTATAGGGCAGGCCTATGCCCCAGCAGTGAACACGCTGATAAATTAATGATAATGATATATAAAGGTGGTAGATTTTTAAATAAGATTAGCTTAAGACTACAGTATAGCGAAGCCGCGGGTTACAGCTAGTACATAATATTTTGGGTCACTGTTTGTTTTTTCGCTCGCCCTAGTAACAGACCGAAAAATAAAGCTGGTGTTCTAAAAGTTTCCTTACTTGTCTTCTTCAAATCCGTGGATGACTTCCATTCGTTACCTGACTACGGTGAAGTGAAAAGGAATGATATTTAAATGCCCTACTAAAGTATATGGAATTGACGATTAGTCCCTCATACACAGAAATATTAAAATATAGCTGCCCGCCTCGGGTATGCAAGGGAAAAGAAATGAAAAATACGTCTTTTCGTTCTTAAACAAACTTTGTAGCATAATAACAACATAATAACAAATATTTATCTAATTTGTGCATTCGTTATGCAGTAATGCGCGTACATACTATATTTTTTTATTTAAATAGATATTGATGACAATAGCTTCGCTGGCTTCTTTAGAGACGTGTTTTCAGTTATATTTTATTTGATTTATTATGTATATTTTGATTGGTTCTTACTATAACTGATGTTTTTCTATTATTATTTTTTGACTTTAGCGTTTTTAATTCTGATATTTTTCTCAAGTATACGATTCCTTTTCTGTCGCTCATAATTGCCATTTTCTAAAACGAGAAAGATATCGTGCTGCCTATTACCTCGAAGATTCGCAGCGGATATCGAAGATATCGGACATGAACTATTATTCTCTTTCTAGCAAATAATGGTTTTGAGTGATAAACAAGGATAGGGCGATTGAAAAAGGCGATATCTTCCTGTCAAACGCAGTTCAACTAAATGTGATAAATGTTTATGTTTGCGTCTGTATAAAATAATTTTTGTTTTTGTGAAAGGTTACCTATTTTAAAAGCAATGCCATATTTGTATAATAAATCCTTTTCATTGTCAGCTTCAGTAGTAATGTGCTTTAATTTGACAAAAAAAATCCACGCTCACAAAGCTTGTATTTTTTGTTTAGAAGGAACAATGTATTCAATTTATCTTTGAACAAAAAAGTGGAATTTATTAAGCGCCCTTTGTTGGATTATTTTATAAGAAAAAGTATTATGTAAGCTATTCTGTAAAGACAAATCTAAGTCGACGATCTTCACAGCTGACTGGTTATCGTGTATTAGACTTTTATTCCATTTTGAAAGCCTGTTCAATCTGAATGATCTTGAATTCCTCAAAGGACAGAATCAAGACATTATTTATTTATTTATTTAATCTTATTTGCCTAAAGAAATAGACAAATGGCGGACTTAATGCCAAATAGGCATTCTCTACCAGTCTACCAGTAAATTTAGTAAAAACTTAAAGTTAAAGAGGCGACAGACATAACGAATGTACATTACACATTTGTTGGGATATCATATCAACATAAGAACTATATCTAAATATATAATATATATATATACATATACAAGAATTTATACAATAATAGATATATATACATATATATATAACCATTATACAAATTACTAATCAAAATCTGGTGTCGGATCAAGAAATTTTGTTAGAAGCATGGTACACATTCTACTCAACCAATCCGTTATTAAATACAATTTAATGTGTCTGCTTGTAAAAGTAAATGCCCATATATCCTCCCAAATAAGTACTTATATTGCAAGTGCTCGTGACATAAATATGCACGATCTTTCTAAAATTTGATATACCTGTATGTGGAAGTACAGAGGGTATAAATTACTAATAGTCCCAGTTACATGTCCGTAATTTGAGGTGAGAGGACTGTAGATTATAGTAGTAGTAACATGCTTGATCGGTTTGTATAGTATTTACTTCATGCGCTCGATTCTTTTTTATTCTAGAGATGCCAACACCTTGTATAAATAAATTTATTACCGTACAAATTTATGTCAATAAAATTGTACGGTAATATAAGTTTGATTTGTTTGCAAACAAAATTATACACAGCGAAGTTACATGAATCTACCAGACACAGTAAATATTCTCGCCTTAATAATAGTCGACGCCTTTATAACAGCTGATGTTATCTAAATTACGCGATCCTAGAAATGGCTCAGCCGTGGTTTGCATACGAATATTCTCTTATTTAGTTGCTTGAATTTTTGAACAGTGGTAGAAATATTGAACTATTCAAAACAGGTCTTCTTATTATTACCACATTGTTTAGCAATGATAAGTAATATTCTACTCGTAACTAGTAATAAGAACACGTATTTTAGTGTAACTTTAATATAAATATTTATATTACACTATAAGAAATAATAAAAAAAATAAAAAACGCCAACTCATCTTCCACGAACGTGTCTTGTGGCGTATAAATTATTCAGGTATAAGTAATACCTACATATTTGAGGCGTTTGGGGCGAAACGATGGGTCCGTGGGGCCCTGAAGCCCATCGTCTTTATCAAGAGTTAAAAAGAAACTTTTTGACAGGTCAGGTGATCAGAAGGCTGGTTTGTACCTCGCCTAAAGTATTAGTTTAGCTATTCAAAGAGGAAACGCTCGCAGTCTTCTGGGTACCTTACCTGTTGGTAATGATCTGGGAGATATTTTTTATTTAGTATAGGTATTATTTTAAGACATAGTTTAAATAAGTAGTTTTAGTTACTATTGTTGTCTTTATAATACGCCTGCCAAAATTTAACTAAAAATAAAAGAAACAAATTGTATTATGATTTAGTTAAAGAAAATCATCATGGCAGTCGGGGACCTCTTAGATTACAAATGTTTCGCAGAACAATCCTTCGACTGCATTGAGAATTTGTTTAAATAAATCATAACTAACCATACAAATTCTATCTTTCATTCTAGTTCGATTTTGGCCGTCGTGTTTTTTATTTTAGTTTTCAAATTTATACGCAGTGAGAATGCATCGTTAGAATGCACGATTCGTATACCTATAAGACTTTTTTGCCATTTATCAATAGGGACGACTGGGCAAAAAAAAAAATATTTAGGCCGATAGTAAAAAATATTAGATATGTATTTTTTTACTTCAATTTAACACGATATAGCTTAGATAGCAGGCAATGAATTAGAGGAGTGGGGGCTCGCTACATTACAGTTTTGTAGAAAATCAACAAAAGCGTGACGTCATGTGACATTTCAATTCCTTGGTATTGCCATAATTTAATTATTACGAAAAAAATACGTGTTAAATATTTTTCAACAAACTACCTGACGGACAAATAAACATAAATTAGTCGTTATCCCTATTATCAATTTGATATAAGAAGGGGTATTAAAACACGAGAGTCTGTTTATCGAAGCAGAATGCGATAATAGTATGACTCAAGTGTTTTAATACCCAAGTTATATGCAGTTTCATACACTAATTTATCTTCACTCATAGGAAAAATAAAGAATGAAATTAAATAAAGTAGGCAGGTTACAAAGAAGTAATTTTTTGGAATCCCGAATACAAAAACACGATCGGCAAAAAATTTTATGGGAAACGCGTTAAATTAAGTTCAAACTACACAACAGCCTAAAACCACAGAGTTTAATGAATAAAAAAAGATAGCGGTACTGTAATGAGTTTTTCAATGCAGTTGCTCATAAAGCACTATTTTTTAATCCATTGTAAACACTGAAAGTGAGTCTTTAAAAACGTATAAAATAAAAATGTACTGAAATCCTTTACTGCACACGTGCTTAAAAGTACTATTTTTTTTGGCCGAGCACCAAAGAAATTAAAAAAAGAAATTGATGAAAATATGTCAAAATTTAGAAGCAAAAGTATTTCAAGGAGCTTAGAACGAATATTTACAAATAAAAATGTATGACACGAAAACAAATTTTAACAAATAATTTACCTTTAATACATACTTAGTTTTATTAACCTATATATTTGTTTTATTTCCTCGCAAAAAGCTTTGAAAAATGTTGTAAGAAACTTGAGCGTAAAAGGTTTTTTAAATTCGTGTCAATGAAAACCCTCGCTACGCTCGTGTTTTCAATTCGGCCCTTATTCGTAAAACCTTACTTTCCGCACTCGTATCTTAAATAACTATTATGATACAGTTGGCGGTACTATAATGAGTTTTTTTTTTAATTTTATGTATAGGCGTTTATAAAGTGCGTCTTTATAGAAACGTCTTTGAATTCATAATTCGAATTTTTCAATTTAAGTGTAGATAAAACTACTTAACCTACTCTTGAAACACCAAAAGGGATCTGCAATGCTACCTTAGTGCTATAAATTCGACGTCAAGCAACAGCACTTTTTAACGATTTAATTCATTGAAGACGTCGAGTTCGAGGTGGTTTTTCAACATAATAGTATAGCTATCGTGAAGTTATACAGTTGATAAGTACATGACAGAACATGAACAGATATATTTGTGAATTATCTTCTATAATTATACAAAATTCTGGTAACACAGAACGCAAACAATGTTTCTGTTATCATCTTCGAAGATAATAAAGGTTTTATTTGATTTAAACCTCTAAAATTGTGATAGCTGTGATGGAGGCTCCGTTCAACGCTGTATTATAAGCAGCAAAGCTGTTCATTATCAAAAATCACTTGAGATCGCTTGGTAATATCATATGAACTCATAAATAAAATATTTACTTCGCACGATTGAATTCAGTTCGATAAAGTACACACGCGTTCATAAAAAAAAGAACGAATCGAATCGTTTAACATCTTAATAAATGGCAGTCGTGACTTTACCGACGTTACTACTAGTATAGCATTGAGAAAGTTAGGAATGACTGTGTTATTTGAAGTGAAAACTAGTTTAGCAAATGGTCCAAGTATGGACGTGTAGTGAAGAAAAACAGCCCTTGCCAAGTTTATTACAGGTTCTTTATAATATATTATGCCCCGACGTGTAGTTATAAACGATATGCATAATTTTTGGGCTCAAACGAGTCTTACAGATCAAGACAAAACAAGACATTTGGATTTTGATTTACATACTAAACTAGCTGTTTGTCCGCGACATCACCCGCTTTTATTATAACTTACGTTATCCACGTATTCTAGTAGATAAAATATTTTTTAAGATCGATTTATTAGTTTCGTTGTACATAAACAATGAAATGTTTCCTCTTTAGAATGTTTATATAGAAATACTTTGAGTTTAAGAAATATTTAAAATCAAAAGTCAATTCCGAAATATGTGCATATTTCTATAGCGAGTGAAGAGACTAAGGTTTATCCGACCGTTATGTTTTGACTTGGCGCTGCCAAGCACGTGGGCGCTTCGTCAAGAACATACCAAATAATCTTAATCAAAGATCTTCATAAGATCTTCTTAGTATATCTTTAATTAAACAAGTGTCTGTATCATTATTTCCGGATGAAGATGCTAACTAAGATATGGTTATAAGAGTAAAACTGTATGACACAGTTTTACTCTTATAACCAGCGTAGTTGTTAACGCGACTTCATCATTACAATACTATGTAACGAAGAGAAAATTAATATTTTTATTTTATTAAAAATACGTTACGTCCGACTGAAAATTGAATTGATTAAAAATTGCTCTAATATGGATGTCAGTTCTCATTGTCAGTGAGTCGGTGTGCTAACTCATTTACGATAGCTACAAATACTTCTCAAGCACACTGTTGACGAACGGAACGTAAATATGCACAAAGGATGATTCGAACGAGAGAAGTTGGTCCCTTGGCAGCTGGTACTTGGTACTTTTAGAGGTTACACTTGCCTTCTTGTCTTTGTTTGATTCGGACCTCAGAGTCTAGGTTACAAATAATTGCTCACCAAAGTTTAACTTCAAAGGATGTACTTAATTAGTAGGTAACCTTTTTCAAGATTTTTAACGAAATATTTGAACTACATTAGTTTATGTTACTTATTGATCTAACTCGAGACAATGAAAAATATGTCGTGTAAATTTAAATTACATTATCTTTTTGGTTTTCTGTCGCAATATATTTGAGGGGTTTGATCGCGCAAACGCGCTCGGTCGGCAATACTGTTGTTAAGCAACTTTCGCAATGGTCGGTCAAAAGATGAGTGACCAAAAACTTTTTATCCCCACACTTTGAAAGGCATGTTAAGCCATCGGTCTTGGCTGCAACTGTGATCATTAATACCACCAATACGCACTGGACCCGCGTGGTGGGTCATAGCCCATTCTCCCTATTTGATTTGATTCGATTTCATCTATAGGGAAGGCCTGAGCCCCAGCAGTTACATTAATAAGCTGGTGATGATGATGACTAATATATTTGAAGATACAAGTCTTCTGGGTTGATATTAAGTCAACAGAAATTATCGTCAAACTATGTGATGACTCTGTAACACGGCTGCTTATCAGGTTACCATAATATGACAAATTTCTGCAAATAATTTTAAACTGTACTGGCGGGTATTATTTCCAGATATATGTTATTTGTTCACTATGTCACCACTAACTTACACCTATTCTCGACACACAAAGTCACTGTATCCGATAATAAAAAACGTAAAATATATGGTACATGATAGCAGTCCCCTTTTTAGCAAGCATCTTGAATTCTAACAAAGTTCTATATATACTTAGCCAACTGGTTGACTACATTACTTTTTTTTTAAAGGAGTTTCAATGTTTCATAAGGAACATTTCGTCTCGGATATAGTTTTCACTATTTGTATATAAGATATGATCAAATTTCGAATTTCGCTGCATGAAAGATATTTTTGCTACATTAAGATTGAAAATCTTATTAATAATAACGAAACTAATAAGAAACTCTTGTAATAACAAAGCCTATAGGCAAGGTATGATTAATATTTAATGTAACAACTTACTGTTACTATGTAGTGTAGTGATGCGGAGGATTGTTTGGAAAAAATAACTTTTATTTTTGTTAGATTCCAATTTTTGATCCTTGCGCCAATGTTTAAGTTTCCTAAAATTAATATTATAATAAAATTTTATCTCGGTTCGATAAGCATTAAAAATATCTGAAGAATAACACAAAGAAATATAATTAAGTTAGAAACTTATTCAAACCTTTGAAAATTAAGGAATGAAACAAAGGAAAGTTGAGTTTGAAAAGATAACTTGAATAATCGATTAAGGGTAGTAATTTTAATGGTAAGATTTGATACAAATAAAAATTCCGCGACCAAAAAATCAGAGAATAAATTCTCAAACCCAATAAAACATTAAATCTTAAAATGGTGTTATTTCGTTTTAATATTTCATATGTTATAATATTCAGTTTTTAATTAACACCAACAAGACTTGGATTGAAAATTTCCAATCACATTCGGTGATGATGAAAATGACCGCATACTCAATTATGCATTTGTCTATTATAATCAAAGAGAAAAAGGAGTGAAGCGTGTTTAGGGTTGGCAATTCTATTAACATATATGGGTCTTTGTGAATGTAACTTTGGAAACGTAACTCGGTTAAAAAGACAAATCTAGCACAGAAGCCTTACTGTGTTTCTCTTACTCTATTGGTCATTAAATTTGAAATTTATTAAGGACAAAACAAAAAATTGATATCTTAGTTTGACTGTTGGTAACAGAACCGAAAGAATGTATATTATTGACAGTTTATGCGTTGATTAACACTATAAGACAGTTAATAAATTAAAAATATCTCAAATGTAATTCTAGAACAATAAAATTTTTATTATATTTGCCAATTTGACTAACTTTCACAGATACGGAATTTGGCAACAATGGCAATACTAAGATACACTACTTAGCATATAAAATACGGATTTGAACTAAAGATATTAGAATCCATTGTAACTTACGGATAATGGAATGACCTGTCCCTGAATTGGATAGCAGATCGAAATGGGAGAAAGATCGCTGCTAATTTTATGCACATTTTATTAAGTTTTTATATATTTTGTTTTGTGTTGATAATTTATAAATAATAAATATCAAAATGTTATTTTTTATAAAAAAAAGTTATGCATTATTATATCATAAAAAAATTATCGATCTTTATCTATTAATAATAATGTTTTTACACGTATAACAATATTACATTCGATTGAATTTGTTGCTTAAACACTATATATGATTTAATGTAAATATTATCCTTAAAATAAATTTCCATTGTTTATTTTTTTTTTTTCAGGCAAGAAAGGTGAACAAATTGTAGCTGTGAAAACACTCAAAGAAAACGCATCCGAAAAAGAGAAGACGGATTTAATTCAAGAACTAATAGTAATGAAGAATCTAGGAACTCACCCAAATGTGGTGAGATTAATCGGATGTTGTACAGAAAAGGTAATGTTCCAAAAGTTAATAATATTCTAAAATGGTATTCTTTTTCAAAATTAATATACGTGGGTATAAATTACAGTTCTAACAAAACAGCAATAGGAATAAGTATGTTTTTATGCGTTTATGCGTTTATGCTCTTGAGTTCAAAATAATAAGCAAAATTTCAATTACAAAGTTTAAAATAACAATTAGACAGGTATATACATATTAGCGAATTTGCAGTTATTAAATTATATAATTAATAAAATAAACTTTTAATTTTATTATTCACTATAATCAAATATTCTAATTTTGTTATGAAATCTATGTTTAACATCTAATATATTGTAATTTATATTACCTAATTGAAACGCATTAAATTTTGATTTTAGAACTCGGACCTTGAAAAATAGAGATTCTTAGGCTGTATTATGTTATTTAAAAAAATAGGTAAGAACTAAAAATTTGCACTGCAAGTAAAGGTCAAGAGGAATAGGTATGGATGAAATTGTGTGGTCAGGCAGTTTCTTCTTAAATACTTACGGTTGTTGAAAAACTGCTCAATATAAACCTTGAGTTAAAAATCACTTAAGTTTTAATTCCGTAAAATAATGTTACATGGCAATGTACCTAATTACGAAAAATAATGTAACATGGCAAAATATCAGATTTGTATGGTTGGTATTTTAAATTTAAAAAGTTTTATAAAAAACTTTACTTACAAGATTAGTTAGGCATTTTGTTTGCTCATAATCAATATATGTTATTTGCGATTTTCACATCTTAATTAACTAATCTACACATAGAAGCACTTTTGGGCTTCGATAGTGTAATATTAGTAATAGGAGGGAAGCAAATTGCTAATATCAAATTATATACAAAGCAGATAAACTTCAACTAAACATAGTTATTCACATATATTATTAAGACCATTTATAATGCTCTTTGAGAACAACTTACACATTTTTCTGTTTGCTCAAAGTCAGAGGCAAAATAATCTTTATTTAAATAAAGTTAATCAAAATACTTTTGAAATGATCAACCTTTTTTTACCTATCAACCCGTTCAGAGCGTCTTTTGGCTAATTATAAGAAGATCGAACGAAAAAAACTCACCAACTCTTATAGAAGTAACGACGTTTAATCTTATTACCAATTTAAATAATGTGTAACTAACAACTGAATTTACGTGGTCATTTTACATCAAAATGTTAAATACAAAGTATAAAAAACTCTGATCTTACTATGTAAACATCATAAGTAACATAAAATAATAGCGATTTAAGATCATATAAAAACTTTAGATGAAGAATCAAACCATTTCCTTAACCTAGTTGATGATAAAAATAATGTATTTTAATTGAATTCGAAAATTCAGTTTTGTTAATAAGTTGCATACAAATTAGATATTTTGCTTTCTCGTAAGTACCTGGAAATCTTAATATTAAGAAAAAAAATTTTGCTAATACTTCATAAATATGTTTAAAAATAAAGTGTTTTTACTTCATGCTAGAAACTATCGTCTGTTTCTTATTTTGACAAGCAAGATGCGGAACATGCTTATATTAATATAATGGTGTCAATTAGTATTCATTTTATCGTGTGTTCTAGTGAGTTCAAATACTGTGTTAAACGGAATACTATTATATATCCTGATAACACGAAGATTTAAGTCTCAAACAAATTTGAAGTTTCTCAAACTAATTATAGAAATTTGTCAGTTCTGAATAAGAAATTAAATAAATTTTGTTTACAAATAGAAAATTATAACGAAAACCTAAGTTGTTACTAAATCAGCGTAACAATTTTGTATTGACAATAAATAGGAGAAGAAAATATAGGAATTATTATAAAACGGATTAAGACAAGTAATCCGAATATAATAAAGATATTATGTTAAAACACAATAATATGAACATTATTCTAATGATACTACTTAAATAATCGAATACTTCTGGCATGGTAGTCGTTAATCGCATTTTGGCTAATTTTGATAGGCTCATCCATACAACAGAAAATTAAACTAACCTTTTGGTGGCTCTCAAATTAGCTGTCTGGTTGAACGGTCCAAATGTCATAATTATTTATCTAGAAAACTTGCCGTGCAGCCGTGAATGGCGCTATTCAATTAAAGGGCTAGCCGCCCAATTAAACGGCTGTTTTAACCAATTGGCTGCGATGTATTCAATACTTACTATATTTCTGTGGATGATCCAACAGAAAAACTTGTTGGTTGTAACTGTGTGGAAAATAAGTAGTGTTCTGGGTTTTAAACAAGAAAAAGGTGACGTCGAGGGACATATAATGTGTCACAGGAATTCATACATATATTGTCAAATGTTAAATAAATTGTTTCAAGTTTAGAAGAGTTTTGTTAATTTGACCTATAAGTAAAGAACAAATATAGAAATTGAATTTAAAGCTTTTAAAACAGAAGGAACTACGGCCAATTAGTTTTAATTATTACTTTTTACAGGTGTGTAAGAAAGTTAGTTAAGCAATGCGATCAGCTCACTTACCAAGTACACCGCTTCTCTTGTATCTTGATATGGGGCCCCAGTAAGTAGCTGCTTCGATAATTAGGTCGCTGGAAGCTTTCATCAACAACTTGTCGCGTTTTTAGCTAGGTTTTAGGTAACGGATTATTATTGAATTTTTATAATATGCCAGCTGTGCGAGCGGCGATCGGAGAACTTCTCTCTGGTGGTATATAGGTGGCAGCACTTACAACGCAAAGACATACGTTTTGTTTTGCGTGGTGGTGCGTTTTGTTTAGGACTTGTGAGCCTAAGCATTGCATTATAGAAACAAAATGATAATAAATTAAGACGAATGCTTTGTGCTAATTTGTAATATTACAACTAATGAATAATACGGAACATGCCGCCGACCTTAAAATAACTTGCTTATTTTAATAAAAAGAAACAACTATCCTAGCTTATAAGATAAATAAACTAAGACTACGGTTGCCTATTCAAGAGGCAAAGGACAGACCTTTACTACAGGCCGTTTGCAAAGAGTGTTACCAATGCGTACTGTGACAACACGAGCAACACCATCCGCGCCTGGATGCAGCTGATGCACGCGAGCCAAGCGCCATTGTAATGATGGTAGTGTATTATCTACTAACACAACTACTGATCCCTCATGAAGGGGTGTGTGAGAGTTATCACAGAACCATTTACTTCGTTGTTGAAGTTGGTGGAGATACTCAACGCTCCAACGCTTTCAAAAGTGTTGAGTGGCTTGTTGTATAATTTGCCAGCGAATGAGACGACTTGGATTGTCGTTAGTGAAATCAAATTCCGGTAAGGAAGTCAATGGTTCCCCGATTAAAAAATGTCCGGGTGTAAGAGGTAATGGATCCATGGGATCGTTGCTAAGGATGCAAAGCGGTCTTGAATTAAGGACAGCTTCGATCTGACAAAGAATCGAATTAAATTCGTCATAAGTTAATGTAAGTTGCTCAATAACACGGTGAAGATGTGTTTTCATGCTTTTAACAGCAGCTTCAAAGATGCCACCAAAATGAGAGGCGTAAGGGGGGTTAAAATGCCAACTTATAGCTAAATCAGTTAGCTGTTTGTTAATAAACGATTGGTTATTTTCGTTCCGTAAGAACTCGTACAGTTCGGAGAGATAACGATTGCATCCGACGAAGTTTCGACCACAATCGGAGTAAATATCCGTGCATAGACCGCGCCTAGATATGAAACGACGTACAGCGTTAAGAAAAGATTCGGTTGATAAGTCAGGGACCAATTCTAAATGTATGGCTTTCGTAGACATACATACAAACACGCAAACGTATGACTTGAAAGGTTTCGCGTTCCTAAGTTTATTCATTTTTAAATAAAAATGTCCTGCGAAATCTACACCTACATGTAAAAAAGGGCGAATTGAACTAATCCTTACAGCTGGGAGCGAAGCCATCGGGGGCTGTGGAATGATAGGACGCGCACGGAAACAGCGCACGCAGCGGCGAGTGCGCATACGAACAGCATTTCGGGCAGATAAAATCCAGTAAGTCTGGGTGATTAAAAATTGTAAGGTTTGTGGACCTACATGTTTATTAATCACATGGTAAAAATCGATTAAAAGGTTTATAAATTGATGTCGTTTGGGTAAAAGAATTTGATGCTTAGCATTATAAGGAATGTTAGCACGATTAATTCTGCCGCCGACCCTGAGAATCCCGTCATCATCAAGGAAAGGTTTCAGCCTTCGTAAGCGTTTTGATGATAATTCATCGCTTTTGGTACGTTGAATATCTTCAGCAAAACTTTCTTGTTGAACAAGATTGATAACTCGTTTGAGAGCGAACTTAGTTTCGTGGACTGTAATATGTGACGAATCGTAGTTCATTGTTTTACGGCATTTGTGATAGAACCGAAAACAAAATGATATAACGCGCAGCATTCTAGGTAACGATGAAAATCGTTCCATGAATTGCGTGTTAGGTAAAAAATTTGATGTAAGAACATGCTTGCGACGCTCTTCGTCTGTATGAACATCAATGTTCGATATAGGCCATTCGGACTGAGGCCGTTGAAGCCAAGAAGGCCCACTGAACCATTGTTGGTGGTTCAGCTCTGATGGGAGTACACCACGGGAAGCAGCATCCGCGGGGTTATCCCCTGAACGCACATGATGCCACTGTGAGGCAAGCACGCGGTTTATAGTCTCAGTGATACGATTGGAGACGTATGTACGCCACTCGTGCGGTGGTGAGCGTAACCAAGCGAGTGTAATTGATGAATCACACCAAACGTATACCTTGTCAAGAGATACAAATGCGCGATAGGCATTTAAAATTTTTTCAACGAGTTTTGACAGTAGTACAGCACCACACAGCTCGAGGCGTGGAATTGTGAGGCGTTTTAAAGGTGCAACTTTAGTTTTACTTAGTAAAAGATGAGTATGTACAACACCGTTTAAGTCGACAACTCGAAAATATACGCAAGTAGCGTATCCCTTTTCAGATGCGTCTGAAAAACCGTGAAGTTGTACTTCATGTGTACAAGGAAGAACGTGACGAGACAATTTTATGTTTTGTAAAAGATGCAGTTCGGCTATGAACTTAAACCAAAGATTGCAAATACCTTCAGGAGGACTCGCGTCCCACTCCGTACCCGAAATCCATAACAATTGTATTAAGTATTTGGCAAATAAAGTAATAGGACTTAAAAAACCCAAGTGTCATAAATCTTTGAAATTTCTGCGAGCATAATGCGTTTTGTGCACTTCTGAATAGGCACCTCGGATTGATAAGTAAAAGTATCAGATTTAGGATTCCACTTTAATCCTAAAACTTTGACTGAAGTGTCACTATCAAGTGCAGAAAGAATGAGAGCATCATCATGAGTTGAATCAGATTTATTCAAGGAAGATAAAAATTCAGAGCTATTGCTCGTCCATTTGCGGAGTTCAAAAGTACCCGCTTTACAAATGGCGGTAAGCTCTCGTTGTAGAACGATAGCGGATTCTAATGAGGCTGCACCCGTGACAATATCATCAACAAAGACCTCATTGAGAAGCACTTGCGAAGCAAGTGGGAAAGAGGATACTTCATCAATCGCCAACTGACGAAGTGTGTGTAAAGCAAGGAACGGCGAGGAAGCTTCGCCAAATGTGACAGTGCATAAGCGGTATTCTTGTACAGGATCAAGTGGTGAGAAACGCCACAGGATCCGTTGATAGTCACGATGCTCGTGAACAAGGTCAATAAAGCGATACATCATTTTTATGTCAGCAGTGAAAACAATTTTATGTAGTCGGAATTTTAAAAGAACATCTGTTATGTCTTGATGCATTTTTTTACCAGTAAGAAGATTATCGTTAAGAGAACGACCTGAAGTAGTTTTGCACGAGCCATCAAAAACTACCCTTAGTTTTGTAGTAGTGGCAGAATTTTAACCACACAGTGATGAGGAATATAATAAAGAGGGGCGACGCCTTCTTTAACACTAGAAACTGGCTCCATATGTCCCAAATCCAAATATTCTTGGAGACACTTGTTATAGTCTGCTCGTAAAGCAGAATCTCGTGCAAGCTTACTCTCTAGTTTCAATAAACGTGAGAGAGCGATATCTCTAGATTCGCCTAAAGGAGGTACGTTCTCCTTAAAGGGAAGGGAAACCATATATTTTCCGTTGGCGGTACGTTTATGAGTTTCCATGAAAATTGATTCACAAAGGGATTCGTCCTTTGTCAAAGGTTTATCATCAGGCATCGATTCTATTTCCCAAAACTTTTCAATTTGCTTATCGAGTTGTCTTGTACTAACATTTAAACATACTTGAGGTTTCTGAATACTATGTGAAATTTTACCGTTGAGTAAGTAGCCAAAAATACTATTAATAGCCACAGGAGTGCCTTGAGGACCCTTGATATTATCGTGAAGCAGTATGCTATCGGTATAATTTGATCCTAACAGAAGTTCAACGGGACGCGCAGAACGTAGCTCTGGATCCGCTAGAGGAAGTTCCTTAAGATGGGAAATATTTTCGAAAGAACTAGGAATATTCGGTATATAGCTCGTTATATTTGGTAAAATAAGAGCTTCGATATAAAGCTTAGGTTCAGTTTTATTATAAGGCGTGACCTCACACGTTACGTAGCCACGAGGTTCTTCAGTTTTACTACCTATGCCCGTTATAGTAGCACTCGTTGGAGAGTGATACCGTGGTAGGCCGAGACGCTGGACATACGACTCAGTGATGAACGTGGCCTGGGCCCCTGATCCACGAGGGCGCGGACCGTGCGAGGAACAAAAGGTCTGGAGTCCAGTGGTCGTAAATTAACAAGCGCAGTTGTAAGGAGAACTGTACACTTATTATTCAATACAGAGCCAGTCGTACCCAATGGTAGGGGCACTGAAGCTTCCGCTACCAAACTTGTGTTGGGGGAAGGAAAAGATGAAGGTTGGGTTGCTACATCTTCTTTAATTTGGGGCACATCTTCGTGTAAAGAAGAGTGATGCCGCTCTGAGCAAATACGACAACTATGATGCGATTTGCAATCATTTAATTTGTGACCCGTAAAAAGACAATTATTACAAATGTTGTTTTCGTCAATAAAACGTTTACGTTCCGATAAACACAGTTTAGAAAATTTATTGCATTTATTTAACTGATGTGAATTATCTTTACAATATGTACATCGCAATTGTGTAATAAAGTTAGAAGGAATGGCGGCGTGAACGTTCATAGTACGATAAGAAGGCGCACTATATGAATCCTTCGCACGCGCGAATGTATGTTGCGCATCAGAGTACGAACGAGCTAGCGCTTTTCGCGCGACTTGTGAATGACGAGACGGAACAATAGGTATCGAGGCGGCCGAGCGGCCAGCAACAGCTGGCGAGTGCGGCGCATGCGATGTCGCGGCGGCGGCGACGAGCGAGCGCGCGGACGCAGACATAACCTCCGACGCTGCTAGTTCTTTGTCGAGAAAGTCGAGCAACGCCGTAAGATGTGGAATTTCATTCGGTGAATCTAAAGTTAGCTCAAAACGTCTCCGCATTCGTGTTGATATCTTACGTAATAAAATGTTTAAAAGAATAAAACTCCAATTAGAAATATCAATACCTAAAGCTTTTAGAGCACTAATATTTTCCGTATAAGTATTTAAAATATTACGCAAACTTTGTTCACTATTCTTTTCATTCATAGGCTCGAGATCAAGAATTTTGTCTAAGTGTTTATTAGCGATAATACGTTTGTTTTGATAGCGTGAAAGAAGTAACTCTAATGAGCTTTCATAGTTATTGTCCGTGACAGGAATTGTTTTTAAAAGATTGTAAGGTTCACCCTTTAAAGTGGATAATAGATATCGGAAACGTTCGACATTTGTCAAGTTTTCATTTTCATGTACGATTGATTTAAATAAATCATAATATGCATTCCATTCGGTTAAATTGCCATCGAATGTTTGCAGTGTAAGTTTAGGTAAACGAATGTGTGAGAATGAATGCCCGCTGCACTGTGAACGGTTATAAGAACAGGGCGGCTGCACACTTGCAGAAGCGATAACGCTCTGTCTACGATGCGTTTCTTTTAAATTATCCAACAAAGTTTGACCATTGTAATATAAAGTATCAAAGTGATTTCGTATTTTTAATTGTTCATCTTTATTAAAACTGCCGTCTTTTGCTTGAAGTTTTTCAATTTTAATTTGAACTTGGAAAAAACATTTTTTAATATTATTTAATTCAGTTGTCAGAACAATCCACTATACGTTGTATACTATTAATGGCTAAATCACGCTCGAAAATAAGTTGTTCGATTTCCATTTTTATAAATCTAATGTAGGTAGGTATAATAACTGATAAAAATAATAGAAAGTTACGCTAAACACTTTCTGTAAATATTTAGAGTATCTATATAAATATAAGGCTTGTTGAAAGTTACACTGTAAGTTATTATATATATTTATGTAAGATTGAGAATCGTTAATTAACAAAATATTAAACGTAAGAAAATAAATATATAAGCCGGGTATATATTGCAACCGCTAGGCTTAGAGGGTGAGTTAAGTACGTAATACTTAGACTGCTAAGGTGGTTAAAGCACGAAAATGCTAAAACGCTAAAATGGGCACTGTACGTAATACAAGAACCGCTAAATTGAATTCTGTACTGAAATACAAGAATTGCTAAAGTGTGAAAATATGTCCCTAGCACGAAAATACTAAGTAATAATTGTTATGTACGTAATAAAAAACAATTACCATTTTTCATAAAAAATAGTTAAAGTTAATGTATGTCGAGTGTAACTAGCCTTATGTTATGGCTCCGATCGAGTCGGCTCGCGACGCGACAGCTTGGTTCGGCGCACGGTAATGGCAAGTATATTACGAAAAAAAAATATGAATTGATTACACGCAAAACGATGTAAAATGTATAAAATTCGATTAATATCGTAATTATTGAACCTGAAATGCACTCACACACTAGTATTGTCGAAAAAGAAATACGTTAAATGCGTAAAAACTTGAATGCAAGTTGGTCGGATGGCGGTAGGTACCGCGTTTTATGAACAAATAAATTTGTACAAAAGTGACAAATTATGCTTTTTATGATAAATAAAACTAGCACAAATCACAACAACGGATGAATCCGGTAAAGAAGGAACAAACAATATGTGTAAGAAAGTTGTTAAGCAATGCGATCAGCTCACTTACCAAGTACACCGTTTCTCTTGTATCTTGATATGGGGCCCCAGTAAGTAGCTGCTTCGATAATTAGGTCGCTGGAAGCTTTCATCAACAAACACTTGTCGCGTTAGCTAGGTTTTAGGTAACGGATTATTATTGAATTTTTATAATATGCCAGCTGTGCGAGCGGCGATCGGAGAACTTCTCTCTGGTGGTATATAGGTGGCAGCACTTACAACGCAAAGACATACGTTTCGTTTTGCTTGGTGGTGCGTTTTGTTTAGGACTTGTGAGCCTAAGCATTGCATTATAGAAACAAAATGATAATAAATTAAGACGAATGCTTTGTGCTAATTTGTAATATTACAACTAATGAATAATACGGAACAACAGGTTTATAAAACTTTCACATTACAATGCTCAATATAACATACACGAAAAATTCTCACATAGTTCTGGATCAGGTCTAAGCTTTAACTAATTGAGCTAAAATTTTACACGCACGTGTGATTTTCTAGATATGTATACATAATAGGACATTAAGTTTCTGTAGTAACCTGATGTCAACAGCACATTGTACGAATTTAATAAATTTAACACCGGATAATATGTTTCCATAGTAACCCATATAGGTATCAAATGAAAAGGTTTGATGCGTAGGATAGAATATTCTAAAAATGGTGGACTCGGCGAAATAACAATAAGCAATTTTCAAAGTAATGAATTCTTGAATACAATGAGCTGAGATATTGCGCTATGGATACGCCATACATAAAGAAGTTAGCTTAATTTTATATGATTAAATACGATTAAACAAACATTATCTCTATGGCTGGTTTACACGTATTAACTAGATAAGTAGTGATCTAAATAGTTAATTAAGTGATTTTATGTGTTTGCAAGTATTTTATTACTTAAAAATCAATAGACTAGTTATCAACTTAATACGTGTAAACCAGCGATTATCAAATTAAGTCACTATAAATTAAGTTAATAATTTAATTTCCTGCGTACCAACTTAGTTCCTACGCCTAAATTAGCCGTAAGGTTGTAGCGCGATATCTATGAAACGATATTTTCTTAATTGAGCCATCAAAATTAAATTAATTTCAACCATAACCTAATATACAAGATAAGCTGACAAACGGACTGTTAGTAGAAATTAACAAAGCGAAACTTTTTAGGTGATTACCTGTTTTCTAAATTAACAATAAAAAAAGTATAGCTTAAATCTTCTTTGTAATCGCCTTTAATAACATTTTTAAACATTAATTAATTCACTTCACTGAACGTGAAGCATTGAAAAGAATCCATACTATTAACATCCTCAAGAGTGCTGGACCTGACCTTGTCCCTCCTGTCTTCGTCAAGCGATGCGGATCGGTTTTGGCGCTTCCTTTGTGCCTTATTTTTAACCGTTCCTTAAGGGATGGTTGCTTTCCAAATGAATGGAAAAAAACTAAGATTATTCCTCTGCATAAAAAGGGCGAACTAAACAATACAGTAAACTACCGTACTATAGCTATCCTTTCCTGCTTCTCAAAGTTGTTTGAGTCATTGATAGTACCTGTTTTGACTAAGCATGTCAACTGTGTCATAACTTCTAATCAGCACGGTTTCCGCTCTGGATGTTCCACTGTAATCAATCTTGTCGGCTTCGTTTCGTACTTAACAAGACAACTCGATAGGGGTCATGAAGTTGATACTATTTATACAGACTTCGCTCGTGCTTTTGACAAAGTCAGCCATCACATACTTTTAAATAGGTTGGAGGGACTTGGTATCATGGGATCTCTGCTCCACTGGTTTAGATCTTATCTGGCAAAGAGACTCCAGTTCATGTCTGTCCATGGCTACGAGTCTGCGCCTTATTGCGCTACATCCGGCGTCCCACAGGGCTCCCATCTTGGCCCTATTTTATTTTCAATATTTATAAATGATATAACATATGAAATAAAAAATTGTAATTTCCAATTGTTTGCTGATGACCTGAAACTTTATAGGGTTATACACTCTCCTGATGATACCAAACTGTTACAGGATGACGTATGTAGAGTAAAACAATGGTGTATTCGTAACCAAATGGAGCTGAATGTCGAGAAGTGCTACCATATGAGGTTTTCGAGGGAAAAAAAGTCGGTGGAATCTTCCTATGATATTTGTGGAATTCTTGTGCAAAGGGTCGGAGCAATGAGGGATCTGGGCGTAATTATGGATGGCGAGCTACGCTTCGAGTCACATATCGATGCAATAGTTAATAAAGCTGCATGTATGCTTGGCTTTTTGAAGCGTAATACAAAGAAATTCAAGCGTACATCTACTAAAATTATTTTGTACAATGCATTCGTTCGGAGCCTATTTGAATATGCGTGTGTAGTATGGAGTCCGTTCTATGCTGTACACTCTCAACGAGTGGAGAGTATACAACGTTCGTATACCAGATACTTGGCTTTTCATTCTCAGGGTATTAATCATCGATGTGGTTACGAGCAGCGCTTGAATTTTTACAAAATGAATTCACTAAGGGACCGTCGTAAACTCCATGATTTAATTTTTCTTTATAAATTAGTGAATAATCACCTCAAATGTGACGAAATTTTATCTTGTATTGCTTTAAGGGTTCCACGCAGTATCCCGAGATATCCAAATACAAAGATATTTTATATTCCGCCTTGTCGAACCAATCTGGGACGCGCTTCTCCGGTGGTCAGAATGTGCAGCGAGTACAATGACATGATCACTGATGTCGCGAGCGATCTCGATATATTCTACGATTCATTGCCCTGTTTTAGGCTTAGAGTACTGGAATCATTCGCTGTATAGATTGTCTCTCCGAATTTTCGCTTGTGCGTTTTGATGAATATTACTTTTTATGTTGTTCTTCAAATTAATACTTGGACTTAGTAACACTTGATAATTGTTATTAGTTTCTAATGAAATGGGTAACTTTAGCTGATAATAGTAATATATAAATGTGAATGTTGTACATGTCTGTTATAGGTGTACACATGAGGTACGTTACTGAATGATTCATTTTAAGTAAATGTTGAGTGTGTATGCTGTTGGCGTGTCATAAATAAATAAATAAATATGCAAAGTTTTTTCTCAAAGATATTTTAAATACCTAAATAGTTACTTATGACAATGGCCGATAACATAAATTGTTTATTGTACATAATATTCTTAACTAATGAAGATCGAGTTGAGTTTAAGATATTTCCCTCGGGTCGTTTAAGTTGAATTTATTAGAATGGAGAATTGTTTCAAGTTTTGTGTAAATCAACACAAGTTTCAATTCTCAAGTCTAAAATTGAATAACCTGTTCTGAGAACTGTCAAATAATAATAAACTACGGCTGTTTAGCTATTCTCTCTCTCTTTTTAAGTAACCTCTCCTAAAGATTTTGTTATGTTTTCATGAAAGTTTATACAAAGTTATAAAATAAGGGTTAAATATTTATATGCGAATTCCTAGAAGCATTGTATCGGTATCTATATTAGGTATCACTTACGCATTGGATTTGGAGAATCAGTCTTACAAGTCATCCTGAACTACATAGATGATTTATATACAAAATGGTTGATGGATTTCAACAGCGAACAATAAAAAACACATTAAGAAAGTTAATTTTTCTCTTCTTTAATTCAACTCCAAAGACTACCATAGGCGATTGACTTTATTCCCGGTCTCAAGATGTGACTGTCTCTCAGCTCCCTTTTTATTACCCACGAACTATGTTCCTACGTAAATTTTAGCCTATATATAGATCACATATATAATGCAGCTTTCCGTAGGTGAAATAACTTTTTAAATCGACCTTCAGTCTCGGAGCCTATTTAATGCAAACAGACAATCACATATTATCTGTTTATAATATTAGCATAGATATTGTCGTTGCAAATTTCCATAATACAAGTGCTTCAGCTAATTAATATGGGATCAGAGGAATATATGTGATGTATGTATATTGTCAACATTGATATTGATTTGATAATGGTATGGCTTATGTAATTTTCGTGTAAGAATTTTATATAATTTATTTATCAGCCAAAAGACGAATAAACTTATCTGATTAAAAACATTTTGACTTGACTTTTCACTTTGACATTTATTATAATAGGGGTCATGATTAACAGATTTAAAGAGATGAAGAAGAAAGATAACAAAAAAGCACTTCTTGCTTTCAATAAATTAAGGTGATATCTAAATTATGCTTTAATATGAAGGTAGATTTTCTATATAATTGTAACGTAGTGAACACCACATTCTTCAACTTTAATGTCTACTATCTAAGTATTTTTTTGTAAACTTCAAAAAAAGAACTAATTATCTAACATTTTTGTTTTTTATATATTATATGTCGGAATAAATAGATCTTGTTTACCCAATTATCATTGTTATTATTTGTATTGTTTTCAAAGGAGCCAACTTTGGTGATTATGGAGTTCGTGAGCGTTGGCAAACTGCAACAATTCCTCCGCGACTCGAGAGCAGAACGCCACTACGGAAACACACATGGTAGCCAGTTCCTTACTTCCAGGGACCTTACGCACTTCGCCTTCCAGATTGCGAGGGGAATGGAATTTCTCAGTTCTAAAGGGGTAAGTATATATAAAAAGATTCATTTATTTAACAAAAATACATCATCCTTCATTAGAAAAGCATAATGAAATTGCAAACTTGTTACTGGGCACTTACGATGCGTGGCGCGTGTGTTTAATAAATACATATGCATGTGCGAGAATTCAAAAAAACACTCGTAAAATATTATTTTAGATTTCCATAATAAAAGATTTTAGCTACTAAGTTTTGGATCTAATTAATGTTGTGTTATATTTATTGGCATCCGTTACTTATGGATGGTTAAGGAACCATTAACATAAGGAAGGCCTGAGCCCCTGCAGTGGGGACATTAAACGTTTAATATTGTTCTGTGACTTACATGGTACAGTGAATAATTTTGCCATATATATTTAATACTAAGGTATAGTCGCCCAATAAAGCCTACTGTTGACCGCTAAAGCGCTAAGAATCATCTGATATAGCTTCAAATTTAATTATACCGCCCTTAAAGATCTGACAGCGAGGGATTGTTATTAAAATATATGCTAGTTAGTTTTTTGGCACTCCAGCGTTTGAAGACAGCGAGCGTTATGCGGTGACAGTACCTTATTAGGCCACGTGTCTTTCAACCCCGCGCTAGGGTGAGCGGGTATGCACAACACATATCTCAGCGACAGAAAAGGCCACGTGACTTTTCATGTCATCTGACAATATGCAATTATTACTTAACATATATAGTTCTATAAATAGTAAGTCAAAAGGTAACCAATTCGTGCTTACTTATTTCATAAAACTAGTATTATTTTACTTAAAATTGCAAAGTATTGGATAAAAAAAATATCCAAAGAACTGAAATAGCCAGTTTAGCCAATTCTAAAAAAAAGAAGGATGATTGCATATCTACATTATATATCGTAATGTCTTTTCCGCTATTTATTTTTATTTGCCTGAAGAGTCGTATCGTGACTACTCGTAACCCAAACACTTTATAAACGTACCTTCATTTGACACCTTGTGTTACTTAACCTTAACCCTAATAGGATAAAAGTGTGATTATATTGTACCGAACAAGACCTTTCTTAATAACTCCAGACCTTGAATACTACTTTTTTAAGGATTTCTTTATTTCCTAATTGTTACTTGCGTCTTCACTGGCGTGGCGAAAAGCAAATAACTTTATGAATAAAAAATGTAGCCTATCACAACTCCCATTTATATTTTAAGTACTCCCACTTTAAATTCTACATAAAATAATATACCTTAAAATAATTACGCCCCGTTGTGATGTGTGAGAAGGACAAACAAACTAATTTATAATAATAATGCTAGGTACAAATTTTTTTACGTATGACCGCATTGTTAGTGCTTTTGCGAAATTTCCTTTGATTCGTGATGAAAATCCACATCGATCAGAAGATAAGGAGAAATATAATACGTTCATTTGTTCAAAAACACATAATTGCATTGAAAAACTTTGAAATGGCAGAACGGATACAAACGATTACAAACCAAGTCAAACACTATAAACGTGTGTATATATAGACATATAAAGACACTAAAGTAATAATAATAGTTTCATCGATGTTTTATTACAGATAATACACAGAGATTTGGCAGCTCGTAACGTTTTGATTACTGAAGAAAGAACGTGTAAAGTAGCTGATTTTGGACTCGCTAGAGATGTCGGTGGTACACACGTTTACGAGAGGAAGAGTGACGGCAGATTACCTATAAGGTTAGAGTTCACTTTTAATTTTTATCACTTTTAATTTAAAAAAAATATTTTATATAGTGTATATAAACCTACGGTTGCCAGGTAAGCCTAAACTTTTTTTGCTTAGAGAGAGAAGATCACGGTACTCCTCTTCTCTCAATACTCTATATGTAGAGTCCAGTTTGAATAATCGTAATAATATTAATAGGGTAAATCAAATCACAAAACAAGAATATAAACATCTTCCTTGCTAAAATATAAATCATTAAATGTTTGAGAGCTATTTAATGAAAACATAAAGAATTATTAGCATTTATATCATCAGTACAGTATGGTAATGTACAGTTTAGAACTTCTAAACCTTAATGTCGCGCTTCTAAACATAATTTCATTCGTCTGTGAGACGACGGCTTAGTAATTAATTGAATAAGTTCTCCAAGCTTAGGATAAACGACACTTTCCTAGGCATTAAATTTAATATGAATCCATAAATTGCTTCTTCATCGTATGATAAGATTCTCGGAGGGTGATCAAAAATTAGGGACGCAAAAAGATAAGTACATCATAAATAACTTTGAAAATAATGGATTGCCTTATTATAAAATGACAGTTGACAGTTGGTACTAGCTACCTAAAGCTAATTGACAGTGACAAAAAAGAAAACGTGAAATCGTCACGTATTCTCTTATTTTGGTTAAATCATGGTTTAAACCTGGTTCTCAACTAGTCTTCGTATCATAAAATGTCGGAAAAAGGATTTTACAGAATCTAGGAACAGAAATAAAGTGCACAGCGCAAGTGGTGTCAATATTCACTAGATTTATATATTATTTATTGCAGTTTTTGATGATACCGCACTGTAATAAAATGTGCCGGGAAACGTCGGTAAAGGTCGACTTTGAAGAAAATTACCTGACTAGATTGATGACTTCCTAAATAAAGGTCACGTAAAGAGCACCAATAACCGACCTATATCTGTGCGACGATCGATGAACGGTTGAGGAAGCGAAAATAGTAAGGACTGGAACTGGTAGAGATCATATTTCTTTGCACATAAATATATATGTAATATTGAAATCATTTGCGTGGGCCCTAGATAACTGTTTAAGTGGGATAAAAAGAAGCCTACATGTTTATCTAAGTCTACATATTAAATCTGCTTAGTTACAGCGTTAGAGAGTAACAAACGTCATGTTAATAAACGTTCGCATTTTCAAACGGTCGATAATCGTTCCTTATATTAAGTACATATGGCTTCTTCTTTATTAATACAAACATAGAAGAAAATTTTATCTCGTGAAATTCAGAACATGATTTGTTTTTACGTCCTGTTTTTTAAATATCATGTCATTATTTATCAAACGGCTGTAGCATATACGATATTTACCTGTAGGTATCTCTACATATAACAGAACTTCTGTGTTAAAGAAACGTATTCTACTCAGCATGTTTTTTAACCTTAATTCAAGTAACAAATTCAAGAAACCAAAATTGCGGTAATTTGACATTTTTATCGGATATCTATGTGCTGCTCTATGTACATACATGTAAAATATATTAATATAGATCCACAGTCTTGTTTAGGCCTCAAAAGACACCCAGTAAATTCAAAACACAATTTGCATTCGTTTGTGAGGCGAGAATCTAGTAATCAAGTAATATAAATTTTCCAAGTTTAGAAACAACTGTTTCATACAAATTAAATTTATTATAACGTATAAATTTTTAAAAAGAAATAATTTACATACACTTTCTTATTAGATTATTAAAGAATTTAAAGAGAAATAATATAGATTTCTCTTTTTGATTGACAATCCAAACGAAACTGGACTCGATTTTTTTTTTAAATGTACTATGATCTAATGTAGAGGTAGTCTGTAGACATTCAATAAGTAACTCCGAACTTGTTACATGGGCTTTCACCATTTTTCTACTATTACATTTAGTGTGAGGTTATATTTAGAAACCAAGTGACGCCATACGACACTGATTTAATGTAATTCCAGCTTTATACGGTTCTTAACAAAAACAAAAATGAAGATAACAGTTTAGAGAAAAAAAAATTGATTTAATCTTAATGATTTATGTTCTATTTTACACAGATGGATGGCGCCAGAGTCCCTTTACGATGATATATTCAGTGTAAAGTCCGACATTTGGAGTTTCGGTGTGCTTCTATGGGAGATCGTCACTCTCGGCTCCACTCCGTACCCTGGCATGTCAGCTGGCGATGTTATGAGAAAGGTATGGAGTATTTATATTACTAATTTGTTAAAAGGTCACAACACAATATCAAAATAATCTGTAATTAAAATTGAGATTACTTCATGTCATTTGTAAGGTTTCTGTCGTAGCCAAATATCAATTTACAAAATTTTCACAGATATCCTCTATACAATAAGATAGACAGGGATAATGTTCCTGATTCATGCCTCTTCTTAACAAAATGAACATACCTAAATAATATTGAAGTGAAGTAAACGTTACGGCGATACATTGAGTTAAAATTTGACTTATTGCAGACGTCATTGCTTGGTACATTTTTTACAAAACTGTGATGTAGCGAGCCCTAACTCCTCAACTTTAAATTGAAGTAAAAAATATACGTATCTGATATTTGTCTATTATCTGACTGACGGACTAAATATAATTCCGTATTTTTTTTTACCCAGTTATCATCCCTATTGAAGCAAATTATAATGAATTGTGAAAGTTTGCACTTTTAATACATTAAACAACAAATTTTTAGCTTTGGTTGTAAGATCACTTACAAATCCGTTGTATGATTTTTATTAGAAAAAAAAAATAAAATCTATCAAAGATCTATAAATTTGGTCACAACAACTAAATTTATATGCTTAAGCTCGTACGACGAAATCATAATAGTATGTTTTTTTTTAATATATCTGATAAGGACGTTCTTAAAATCCCAAAAGAGCCCACTTTAAGCGTTGGAGTCGCGCTTGCCTGTGTTTTGATATAATTAGTCTGTCTGGTGACCTATAAAAGCGGTTATTATATTTGACTACGGGTCTCCAGAATCAAATCAATATTGTATGCAATTATACGGCTAGTACATTAGAAAAATTTTCGGTGTTATCAGAAAGGAATCATATATAAAGAAGAATATTTGTGTGGTCTTATGGATCACAGATTTGTTTTTTTTTTTATTAAGAATTTTAATACGAAGTCGGCTCCAAAGCGTAGACTCACCATTAACAATAAGTATTAGACTGCAGATGCTCGGTCAGCTATTTCGGAAGATATTTGACTTTTGGAGGTCAGCAATCGAGTGAACGACTATTTAAAATAGATTTCGTAGTTCGGAAGTACATCTAGAATCGATATCGGTTAGTGACTTTATTTTGGAAGGCTTATATTCCTCTGGTTTAATTTCGTTACTTATTTGTAAAATGTCATAGTCGAGTTACTAAAGCATTTTAAGCACAGCAGAGCCGTAAAAGATTTATAAAAAAACTTGCCTAGCTCGAGTCGGACTCATATCGGAAATGAGCAAAAAATCACGTTATGTATGCATGTACGGGAGCCCCCTTAAATATTTATTTTATTCTGTTTATTAGTATTTGTTGTTGAATGGGCAACAGAAATACATCAGACAGACAGACTGACAAAGAAGTCTTAGTAAAAGTTTTCCGTCTTACCCTTTGGGTTGGGAACCTTAAAAATATAAAAATAAATACTTTATTGACTTACATACTTAACATCAACGAGCGGATTGAGCGGTGGAAAATCAGGGCTTTTCAACCGATTGAAATATAAAACAAAGTAGTGTTTTAGGACCTACACTTTTATAATCTATATAAATGATTTCACTGATACGAAACAAAATAATGAACGTAATATTCTTACGCTAAATGCAAACAAAACAAATTATATTACTTTTTCTATAAATATATCCACTCAAGTTGATTCAAATCTAACACTTATATGTAAAAATTCCTATAATAATATCAACTGTAACTGCCCTAAAATTGAAAAAGTAGACAGCATAAAATATCTAGGAATCATCATTGACTCAAATCTTTCAAATGCAATAGATCTTGAAAATCAATTTGGCTCTTTAAATATAACCATTTGGGGAGGTATTTTAAAAACAAAATTCATTGATCTCCCGTTCCCGTCATTGATTCGCCCGTGGGAGAGCCACGCTTCGGCATGAATGGGCCGGCTCGACCGGAGTGATACCACGGCCTCACAGAAAACCGACGTGAAGCAACGCTTGTGTTGTGTTTCGTCGTGTGAGTGAGGGTACCGGAGGCCCAACCCCTCCCTATTCCTTACCCTCTAACCCTCAACCCTTCCCTCCCTATGATCATATTCGTCCCTCAAAGGCCGGCAGCGCGCTTGTAGCCCCTCTGGTGTTGCAGGTGTCCATGGGCGACGGTAATCACTTACCATCAGGTGATCCGCCTGCTCGTCTACCGCCTATCCCATAAAAAAAAGATCTGGAACGTGCACAAAGAACAATATTCAAAGTAATGCTTTAGAAAAAAAAAGGCTGTATAGTACTCAACTCTAATAAGGATTTAAACGTACTGACAATTCGCCAACTATATATCTTACAAACTATTCTGGTGACATAAAAAACGTCAAAACAAAGTGCTAAACGTAATCCCTACATACTTATCAATCAAAGAATAAAAACCAATTTCATTTTCATACAAAAATTCTTCCTTATATATAACTCTATAAAGGAGAATTATTATATATTTTTTATTTCGATGTTACATAAACGTTATAAAGTCGCTTAATAATATTTGAGGTCCCAATTAAATTCTTTGTACTCAAATTTTATCAAAGAAAACATTTTCAAAGCACAACATGTTTTGAGATAAAGCTACCGTACCCCGGAAATAACGCTTGAAAATAAAGTGTTTTTGTTGTGAATGAAGATTTGACTCCTCTCCTTTCGACTTTTGAAGCGTTACCCAAATCAAAGTTAACATGGGTGTTTTGAACCTGATACGCCTTTGTATTCAATAATTGCAATCAAACAGACGGTTTTATTTCAAATGAAAATAATTACCGGCATCTGCTATGCTATCTATACGAATAAATAAAATTGGAGTGTTTCTAACATTAAATTAACCGCTTTTTACCAAATGCATACACATATTTACATATACCTGAATATTAAACGGCCTCAGTAACATATCAATACCCCTAAAAAAATGTCAAGTGCAATAAAAATATCACGGCTAGAAGCCTTGGATTAGAGTGTGCAAGATGCGAGTTCGTAATTGTGATGTTATCAAGAATGCACCAAAAGAAAGTGCATAGCAAGCCATATACATTAACGAAATACTTACACCATATAATAGAAAATTGAAATTGAAAAGAAAATGTGCAAAAAAGGATTAATCATGGTGAGAAAAACTGAAAATGATAAACCTAGTTTTATAAGGTCGATGGAAGACATATTATGTCACAAAAAGTAAAAATTGTTGAGTGTTATACTTATAGATAATAAAATATGATATATATGAACCTAACATCTATAAAAAATAAGAAATGGAGTCCTTACAGTTTGATGAACTATTTGAAAATTTTAACTGTTACAATATTAATGATTTCTTACAAAATTATTGTGATTCCACATAAATATACGATCTCTTATTAAAAACTTGAGTGTACTATACCAATGTATCACTTCATGTAATAAATGTGTAGATGTAATAATTCTAACAGAAGTAAATATTCACACTGAGCTGAGCTATCTATATCATATGGCTGGTTATAATATGTTCACTCAGTAACGAACTAAGCGGAAAGGCGGTGGTATAATCGTATTTTTACATAAAAAGCATCATTGTTCTAAAATTAAGAAATCAACGGAATTCTTCGAAGACCTAACACTTAAAATCACCACACCACTACGCTATTCATGTTTATTGTTTGCAGTTTATCGACCGCCCGAAAATAGTACTAAGTACTTTTTTGTCACGGAATTGGAACATACCATTTCGAGTTTAAAAACGCACAAGGACTTATACTTACTAGGAGACATTAATATAGAACTAAGAAAAGATAATCCTTTAAAAATAAATATAAAAACATGTTATGCGGCTGGGGTCTGGTGCGCAAGATCTCGGACTATGCTAGAATTGAAATGTATAAAGGAAAAGTAACTAAGAGTTTTATTTTCGCGAGACTTTACACGGCGGTGCTGTGCACCGTACTGGCGGACCATCGTGCTGTGCTAATAGCATGGAAAGGGACGCGAGTACAGCATATCGTCCGAGTGAAATAACTACTGACAAACAATTAAATCATCTTTTGCAGAATATCGTACTTCTAATTAACGCACTAAAAATTATGACTATTATAGAAAAAAATATTAAACAAAATAAACAAAATTTGCGAGTATAAAGATAAATTATTTCTTGATTGGTACGACGAATAACATTTTAAGGCTAAGACAATAAATCAGGAATTACGTTAACGCTCTTATTAAAAAAACTAAAAATGAATACATTATAAAACAAATACTAAACAATAGGAGAGACCCTAGGCGTCACACACACACAGACGTCTAGACGTTTGTGGCAGATACTGAACCAACTGACAGGTAAAATTCAAGCGTCAATTGATGAAGCATTACTTAAAGCATTCAAGAATAATCTAGTAAACCCAGTCGACATTGCAAATAACTTTTTACACACACATTTTATATTGCTGTTCAAAGTAATATATATAACTTTAAAACATCTTTGATGGATAAATCTACTTACGGTTATCACAAAAACCTATCTATGCGCATGATTAAAGCAACATCAAGAGATGTGTCAAAGATCATAAAAGGCTTAAATGATAAAAAGGTACCTGGAATGAATAATATAAAACCCACTGATATAAAACTTACTAGTGAGAAGATTATTTCAGTGATCACTACTGATATAAAACTTAACTACTAGTGAGAAAAATTTTTCAGTGATCACTAAGCTTATTAAATTGTTTATAGACAAAGGTAAGTATACAGAGAAACTCAAAATAAGATTATTAGACCAATTTATAAAAACGGTTGCCACAGCAACTACGGAAACTGTAGGGGGATTACAATACTTTCTACCATTGACAAGATTGTTGAAGAATAATTCAGCCAATTAATGCACATTTGTTTTTGTAAAAACAAATTAGACCCTTAATCACAACCCTACATTTGATAATACGTTATATAAAAAAATTGTTAAAACAGCGATATGTAGAACATCCTGTACAAATCACACAACTGATGAGTGAGGTTGTTTATTTTTGTGTAGTGTAAACTGATACAATCGATATGTAATTTATTATTCATCTATAAATTAAAAAAAGGGTACTCATAATTTTAGAGTTGTTAATGCCTACTCAAAAATTATGCTCTAATATTTTCCTTTTTTTTTCTGTAAAACTATTAATTTTAATGCTATAGAACAAAAATGGGAAATATTAGAGCATATATCAAATATTTCTTTCCCATCGTTCCTTGTCATTTGTGTCTGTATTTTCTTTAAACACATTTTTTAATATGAGCGAAAATGTTATTGTTATTATGCGTACTCCGCCGCCTAGCGATTGATGGGGTCATGGAAAACTCTCCTCAGGGACAGCTTTAAATGTCTAAGCATCAAAAATTTTAAACTAGACCTTGAATGTTTGGTCCAAGTGAGTGCTGTGAGGGGAGCTATAGGAGGCAAGCCCCCGGGAAGTCCAGGTAGGGGACTCAGGCATTGCTCTCCGTTCACACGGATGGAAGGCGGAAGGGATCGCGTATTAACACATCCCTTCCTCTTGCTGAACCGCATGATCTGGGCTGATACCCCAGTTATGATAGCTTAGTGGACGGTTCACCGTCTGAGGAATACCTGAAAGCTGAAGGCTTTTATATACCTGAGCCCTTTCCTTTTAAGCTGACGACGACCTCCTCTTTGGCTACCAAACATCGTAGGCTGGATGTGAAGCAGTCCCTGCTGGATACCACGTCCTTCCCACAAAAGTCTACAGGCGAGTCCATGTGGACAAACAGTCAAGAATAATAATAAAGTCCCACATATCCTCTGTCAAGCGACAAGAAAGGGTTGCCGTAGACGAGTCGAGGTTTAAATACATTTGAATAACTCCGGCAAATGGAACTTTAAAAATGCTTTTTAATATCTTGCGATACGTGATTCTTACTCTCTTCCTATTCCTATCTGCTTTGAAGATTTTGCCTAGGCGTCTTAACAAGCAAAAATATCGGATTCTTTACATTTGTATCATGTTTTATAGAATATTTGAATACGTTATATGAATATATTTACTAAATCTCTACTTTTTGTTGTTCAAGGTTCACAGTGGATATCGTCTGGAAAAACCAGAACATTGTCGTCGGGAGCTGTACAATATAATGTATTACTGCTGGGAAGCTAAACCTACTGACAGGCCCGACTTCAAAGAAGTTGTCGCCATGCTGGAACGTCTACTATGTACTGAAACAGACTATATCGAACTAGAAAGGTTCCCAGACCATTCTTATTACAATGTGCAGCATTTAGACGGTGAAAAATTGTAATGATAAACGATTATCCAAAAAATATGTTTAAGTTACTTTTATTTGATCTTTGAGGACCACTTTATTACTAGCATAATAATAATTACTTAAATTATCTCTGTATATTTAAAACTTCGCTAATGATTTATTGATATTATATATTATATTGATACATATTTTAATATATGTTAAAAGTTTATAACATTCATTGGTCCTGATAAGCTTTTTCAGAAAAAAATAATTTAAAAGGTTTTCATAGTATTTTTATACTACATTAACGTTTAAACCTAGTGAGGAAATAGAATCTCATTAAATATATCGTGGTCTTTATAATATAATTATTAATGTTATAATATTTTAATTTTATGATAAATCTAAAAACTGTTTAAAAAATTAAGGCAAATCTCTTTTATGACATTTATTTGTAAATAAACGACATGCAACATACAATAATCATGACTAAAATACAATTTGTGTACCTACACCAGCAAATGAGGTTATTACACAATGTCAAATATGTGCTATCAATTTTTAAACGTAACCATGTATCATGACTTATAATCATTGGAGAACTTTGCTGACCTAACAAGACGGTTCTCGTTTTATTCGAGTACAAGTTTCACGACTTTATAGGAAACAAAGTAGCCTTATGAATTATGTATTCTATATTTATTATTATGACAGAAAACATTCCGTATATTTTTATATATATTCTTGTCATTTTATTCCGTCCATTTGAAAGCTGTGTCGTGAAATTCAAGATCTCATTTTGCACTTCTTCTTTTATGTTTTATTCAATAAACTACTGACTCGAAGTCGCTATTAAAATATCATACTATATTGTTTATGAGAAATCATTTTATTTGTGAAAATTCAGAATATATAACGTAAAAGTAAAAAATAATTTCATTGCTTTTGTACACAAATGAAGTTATGATGTTCCCATAATTTACAACACGAATTAAAAGTTTCATAGTGCATTGTGTATTATTGTATATAATTATTGTGTATTATATTATTATAGTGTATTATTATTGTGTACAATTTGTTTGTTCATGACATATACATATTATTGACCTATTTGGAAATTGAATAAACCCGAAAAAATATAGGCAATACATTGACTTAGTATCAATATATCATCGTACATATATGTCCAATGAATACTAAAATATATATTTCTTTACGTCATATTTTTAAACTTTAAGTAAAAAAATAAACGAAAAAGTTTGTTATTATAACAAAAATATTGCAATAATAATTTAATTTTACTCAAATATTTAATTACTAGTCTTTAGAATTAAAATTATTACATTTATAAAAATAATTAAGTTGTACGTTTTATTATTTAGCATCTGTACAGTTCGAATTGTCGTGTATGTATAAGAACAATAATAAAATTACTTTTTTTTCGATTATCAATAAATGTTTTGTTAAGCTAATTATGTAAATTTTATTGTCTACTTTAAGAACTTCCGTTTCAGCGCTTTATGATTTCAAGGAGTTAAGATGATAATTATGACCAAACAAATAAGCATTTTTATTTGCTCGTAATTATCAAGATGATAATTACGTTCCTCTAACGGAAAAACAGGGAACACTTATAAGATCGCCTTGTTGTCCGCCTGTCTGTTTGTCTATCAGTAATATAATTTTTGTTAGTTCGTGGATATATCGAGTTGAAATTAAAACCATGTTCACACAGCTGCTCGTAAGACACATATATGTTACATACATTATAGATTTTGTACAGACCGCGCTTCGTATAGAACTTTACTAATAACTGAGGTTTTTTACGGTGATGGTGTGTAGAGCGACGTGCGGCCGTATGTAGTTACTCAAGTCAACAGTTTTGTGAAGCTGTGAAAAAAATAAAACTTCTAAAATACGTCCGTATATCATAATAACAAATCAAAATTGATACCGGCGTACTAAAATTATTAAACTTAGACAAGAAACATAGTTCTTTAGTACAAATTCAAGTGATCATTTCAAGTGTTTCTATATTTCAAAATATATTTTATTCGATTCTGGGGACTCAATTCTGTAAATTTTTACGTAATAATTGCATCTCAATAGAATCTCAACTAGATACTTATAGTAGTATCTATTTGAATACCAATATTATTAGTGCAATGTCTTTCTTACAAATTAATAGTGACAGATATATTTATAATTTTGTAATCTTATAAATAACAACAACTGTGTCATAAAGGGTCGTAGTTGAAGCGCTATTTACTTTCCATAATAACGATAACATTAGTAGAATTAAACTATTGACTCTACAAGTCTACAAACACACCCCGCTTTTACGCAGTCCTAAGTCTAACTAGCACTTGTTTGAAATGTTTAATAAAATTCTAAATTCTTCTAAAATTGACTTACAATCTTACATCTTGCAAAGATTTAGCTGAGTTATTAGTTTTCACACAACATTAGATTTCGTACTTGAAAGATTCACCAAGAAGTCTTCAATAGCTCCTATATTTCATTCCATTTTGACATGTTATAGCAATAACGCCTGTGATTTTGTTCAACGTTGATTTATTCCCAAAGAATAACCTTTTCTTTTGTCTTTATGATAAGTTACAGCAATAATGATCGTATTTTATTGTACAATGATTGATTTGCAAGAGATACTTCCATTTTTTAACCGATCACAAAATCCAAAAGTAGGAAGTTATATGTTCAACGGCAATGTACGTCTATTTTATGTATGTTCACAGATGATTTCGCTATTATTCAAAATTCTTTCCTTATTCGACAGCTTAATGGACCGAAGTATTCCTATTTAAATTTTATCGAAATCGAATCAGTAGTTTTTCTTTTATAACCAAATAAAATACGCTTATCACCATATATCACCTAAATCTTCAGATGATATGTATTGTATTTCATGAATCTCAGCTGAAACAAAAGATTATTTCAGATTTAAAATGAGTCCGTATTTTGTAATCATTTTAAATCCGAATTTAGGATTTTCTATGTTCAAGGAGTATGTATATTTTTTATAAAAGTAGGTATGTCAATCGAGTTTTTCTTGAATTCAGAAGCGATTTCTATTAAAGTAGCTGTTTACCCGCGACCTCGTGGGCGTAAATTATAGCCTAAGTACAACGCGTATTATGTAGCTTTCTGTAGATAAGACTTATAAATCGGTTCAATAATTTCGGACCCGATCCAATGCAAACAAACAGGCAATAAAATTTTTCCTCTTTATAATATGAGTATAACTCTGTCATAAATTCTGTTACTGGCTGTTTACATACATATAAAAAAACATTAACTTGAATTTCAAACATTAGCTTCTACGATAAAATAGACTTCTTTTCCGCCATTAATGTATATTTTTTGTTTAGAAATTATTTGTTTTGAAAATAGAGAGGGGCACTAAAGAGTAATTACACTGAACAACATAGGTAAAGAGCCAGCAGACATTTTTGATACATTGAAAGAGCTTGGGATTAGCCGAATGTTTGTGTATCGTACCATGTAAAGGTACACTGAAACCATGTCTGTTAACGAACATTGAGAGATCCGGCCGACCTCGGTCTAATCGAAGAAACCAGGCCGTTAATGCAGTCAAGGCCAGAATTCATCGAAATCCCATAAGGAAGCAGAAAATCCTTTTCATCGGTATCATCGAACTTGATCAAAAACCTATTCATGAGTATGCAGTTTAGCGCTAAAACGTAGTGTTCAAAATACAATGTGTTTAAAATCATTTAAAAAGATTATAATATAATGGTTAAATGTTACCTTCACTAAATTAGAAAATTTGCGGCGAAAGCGACTATTCAAATATCATCTTGACAATTACTAATTCCGCTAAACGAGCCGACTGTACTAATTTACATATTCAGATACGTAGCTGTCATATAAATAAATGATAAAGTCTGTTCAACTGTAACTCTAATTGAATTAATTACTCAGTAAAAGGGTAAGTAAATTCTTCAAAAATTTTAGATGAAACTAAATTTTCCATTTTCGTAGTCATTCTAATGTACTTATCAGCTATGCTTATCACCAGCCTATTAATGCCACCACTGACCTTTCCTAAACATGGGATAGAGAAAAATATCGAATAGGGAGAATGAGTCATGATCCTCTGTGATGACCCACCACACGGGCCCAGTACAAATGGATATTAATGCTATATTTGCTGCCGAAACCAACGGTTTAACGTGCCTTCGGAAGCACGGAGGAGCTCTAGATAATATATTTTTGGTAATCCATCCCATGGCCATTGCGAAAGATGCTTAACAACCGTATCTCAAATCGGGCGCGCTAACCACTGGGCCATTGAGCTCAACTATACTATCCTGCCATAAAATGAGTGTCGAATTCAACGTCGACAAAGAATATATGCGTATAACATTTAAATTTGAAAATTTAAGAATATTTAACCACCATCGTACCTTAGTACTAGAATAATATAAACTTTTTTAATGTAACCTTATGACGTATGACATAAAATTTAAAATAATATCTAATCTAACCTTAGTAGTTGGATAATATAAACTTTTTTAATGTAACCTTATGACGTGTGATATAGAATAAAAAAAAACTGTTCGGATTCTATATTCATAATTAAGACAGTACAACGTATGTCGGGTCAGCTCTATATAATAGTTTTAATTAAATGATGTTGTATTTAATGGTGGATAATCAGATTATATATTCTACTAGCTATAACCCGCGGCTTCGCCAACGGTCCGAGGGTACTGTGTAGTAGGAGGGTATTGTGCTATACTGGAATCTTAAGCCAATCTTAATTAAAATCTGTCAGTAACCTTTATATCATCATCATTAGCTTAGGCCCCACTGCTAGGGCATAGGGCTGCCCAATAGATGGAACCAATTATGGAAAATCTACCGGTGTTTCTGTGTATAAAGCACATGTCTTCATAGAATAGTTCAGTTGCTCTTCTTTCCATTTTAGTTCGCAGTAGAATCAACACGCCTTGCAAAAAATACAAACAATTTTTTTTTTGAAATAATAGTCCTTTTATTGAAGCCTTACTCTTTGCCTGATTCTCATAGAAACTTGATGGTCAGGTTGTTCTTCCTTTCTCAATTCAGCATTTTTATAGATTTTCGTGCGTGATCAAGGTAATTTCGACTACTGACTATCTTTTTCACCTAATTTTTATTTAACTCTAATACTTTGAATCTCAGTTGCTATTTTAGATAAAATTGTTTTCTACCATTAGGAAACCCATTTCAAGTATTTTTTTTTAATCATTAATTAATTCATAATTATGGACAGTTTAGTACATTTTCACAAACATAATTAACGCCCCTCAGTTAAGTATTAAAGTATCTCGATAATAATCATCCATATATTGTTTTGTCGTTCGATTAATAATTCTCCACTAAAATGTATTATTAAAAAAACCGGGAAAGCGTACTAACGTTGAAATAACCTGTTTTTTGAGCTTTTATAGATAATAGTATACGCAAGTATAGATAATGGTTTATCCATATAAAAACGCAAAAAACAGGTTTGTTGTTTTCAAAGGTTAAATACATTTGGCCGACTATTACTCGTAAATTTATAAAATTAACTTAAGTGTGACAGTTTTCCTATTAAATTCGTTATATACACTACTACCGCAACATTGGGTTTCTAACAACAATCAGTTAGTTGGTAGGGGGGTCATTGAACTCAACTAACGAAATCTTTGAAGCTTAGATAAGTCACGAACGATTAACGAAATCCAAAATCTCTTCACACCTCTAATATTTTTGAAAGACTTATCCAATGATATCCCACGCGATGGAAAGATTAAACAATTTTTAAACCTCAACTTTACATGAACGGGAGGAGAAAAAAATTTTTTTTTTCATGATTTTATTTTACCACTTTGCCGGGTTGATTACGGTGTAAATCATGCTAAATTACATCGGACAGACAGTCTAAGGAATCGCAAAATTGTAAATGAAAGCATCTTTGTTTGATAAAAATCGGAAAAACAATAAGTAAGACAAACGCTAAAGAATAAAAAACCACGTTTTAATAATACAGTAGCGTCGTCTAGCGAAAACAGCTAATTGTATCATGCTATTTTTTTCCTGATTAACAATTCCTCATTAAATTTTGTTATTAGAAAAATCGCACAATTGAAAACGAAAGCTACTTTGTTTTAAAAAAATCGGAAAAAAACAAAGAATACAAACATAATAAAAATCAAAATCCTATTTCAAAAGCACATTAGTGTCATCTAATGATAGTACCGACAGCTAAATATAACATTGTTGTGTTGTTAACAAACATAACATATGCATTTAATATTAGTGACAACGATTTGTTTTAATAAAGGATTTGGAAAAGGATGACATGGTTTAAAATTAAAATACAAATTAAATTGTAAACAATCGTTTCTATGGTAAAGATTCAATGCCCTATGAAATGAAATGAAAATGAAATGAAAATATCTTTATTCAAGTAGGCTGTTACAAGCACTTTTGAATCGTCCAAAAAAGACTTTTTTCCCCTACCACTTGTTCAGGACGTCTTTTAGCTGACAAGAAGAACAAGCGAAAGAAACTTATCAGCTTTTTATCATAAGTAATGACATTTACATAAATCATGTCATTACCAAAATAATATGTATTATCAATTTATCACAATAGTAAATACAACTTTCAAAGTCTGTAGGACATAAGTTGAACATATAATTAGTCTTTATAGAACAAAGCGAAGGCTATTAATTCCATACATTGCGATCCTTAAAGTAATCATCAACTTTATAATAGCCTTTACTCATAAGTATATTCTTTACATGAATTTGAAATTTATTTATGGGTAGGTCAATTACATTTTGTGGAACTTTATTGAACATAGCAATACATTTACCCAGAAATGATCCTCTGGTTTTTTGAAGTCTGAAGCTTGGAACGGCAAGTTTATCTTTATTTCTTGGGTTAAGATTATGAACACTACTTTTTTTTGTGAAGGATTCGTAATGTTTTCTTGTGTACATAATATTCTCATAGATGTATTGAGAGGCAACAGTCAGAATATTTATTTCTTTAAATAGTTCTCTGAGAGATTCCCTAGACCGTAAATTATATATAGCACGGACAGCTCTCTTTTGTAAAATAAAAACATCCTGAATGCTAGCCGCAGAACCCCATAACAATATACCATACGTCATTACACTATGAAAATAACTAAAATATACCAATCTTGCCGTTTCAACATTTGTCAAGAGTCTAATTTTCTTAACAGCAAAAGCTGCAGAACTCAGTCTACTTGACAAGCTATCAATATGAGGATCCCATTGCAGTCGGGAATCTAGTGTAATACCAAGGAACTTTGTCGATTCTACTAACTCAACTTTTTCACTATTTACATTTATAAGTGTACTGACATGCCTCACATTAGGTAATGCAAACTTTATGCATTTCGTTTTATTTGAATTGAGCTTTAAATTATTATTATCAAACCACTGTAGAACATTGTCGAGAGCATTATTTACATCGTCAAAACAATCATTACCCCTCTCAACTTTAAACAGTAAAGAGGTGTCATCTGCAAATAATACTGTCTCGCACAAATTCTTCGTAAAGTGAGGAAGATCATTTATATAAATTAGAAAAAGCAATGGTCCTAATATCGATCCCTGAGGTACGCCCATAGTAACTGGTGCCCCTGCAGATTTCGCTTCATTGATTACTACCTTTTGAATTCTAGCAGAAAGATATGATCTTATTAGATGAAGTGAATTTTTCGTCACACCATAATGTTCTAATTTCCCCAACAGTGTTTCATGACAAACGCAGTCGAATGCTTTTGATAGATCACAAAAAATGCCAATAGCATCTTGTTTATTCTCCCAAGCATCATAGATATGCCTCAGAAGTGCAATTCCAGCGTCTGTTGTACATTTACCTCTGCTAAAGCCAAACTGATTTTGGTGAAGTAATTTATTTAATGAAAAGTGTGCAAGCAGTTGATTGTAAATCATTTTCTCAAATACTTTACTTAACGCTGGTAGAATAGAAATTGGTCTGAAATTACTGGGATCAGACTTGTCGCCTGCCTTGAAAAGTGGGATTATTTAACCATATTTCATTAAATCAGGAAAAGTTCCTTCATCAATGCACTTATTAAAAATAAAAGTTAATTGAGGTGCTATAGCTGGGATTATAGATTTGATAACATAAGTTGAAACGCCCCAAAGATCTTCGGTTTTTTTGACATTAATACAATTAAATGTTTTAATAACTGAGCAGACGTTAACGTGTCTAAAATAAAATTCAGTATTGCACTTATCAACAACTGACTCTAGATGCGTAACCGCAAGTTTAGAACATGAGCTAAGATTTCTTGTGATTTCTATTGGTGTCTTAGAAAAGAATTTCTCAAATGTCTCAGCAACCGCTTCATCTGTTTTAATAATTTTATTGTCAACCTCTAATGAGTATGTGCGTATATTACTTTTATTTTTACCCGTTTCTTGATTTATGATAGTCCAGGTTGATTTTATTTTATTTTCTGAATTGTAATTTTTTTCAGATATATATTTTGCTTTTGCTGAAACACATACTTTCCTAAAAATTTTCGAATAATTTCTGACATATTCAATAAACTTTGGATCGGTCGAGGTACACTTTAGCTCATACAAATCATACAGCCTATTTCGACTTTTGTAGATGCCAGGTGTAGCCCAATCACTAAATTTCTTTTTTTGGTTAGTAAAGTTAATTGTTTTGAGTTTAAATGTTTTATCAAATTCTCCCTTTATCAAGTTAAAGAAATTATTATAAACATCATTTATATTTTCCAAATTACTAGTTGTCAACTGAGTCTGATTTGCAGAAACACTGTTTTTAAATTTTTCTAAATTACTTTTGGTAATAGGTCTACAAATTATATTGCATTTAGGAGAAACATGATGGTGCTCGAAAGTTGCTAGAATTCCGCTATGGTCAGATTGAATACAATTTATTATCGATTTTTTGAACACCTTACATTTACAAAAAATATTATCTAAGCAAGTAGCGGATGTGGGTGTAATGCGGGTAGGTTCATTAAAAATATTTTCTAAATTAAAACATTTAAACAAGTTCAAAAATCTACTTGATTTAGCACATTTTATTAAAATATCTATATTAAAATCACCACATATCACTACTTTCTTATTGACTTTGCAAATTAATTTAAATGCATCCTCCATAGCAGATTCAAATTGACAGTAGTCCCCATCAGGTGGTCTATATACACATATAATAATATACTGTTCAAGTTCCACACATGACAATTCAATATGTCGCTCAATTGAGAGGGATACTATATCTTTACGTTCTTTACATTTTAAATAATTACTTATTATTATTAAAGAACCCCCTCGTATGGCATTTATCCTACAGAATGAACTTATAATTTTATAATTTTTAAAACCCGTAATTAATTCATAATTTTTGAGCCAGTGCTCTGTAATACATATTATATCAATATTCATACTATTTAAACACATTTATAATTCTAGATCTTTTCCAGAAAAGCCTTGTATATTTTGGTGAACGATAGTTAAATAGGTAGACTTTTCCTTGGTCATCTCATTGCTAGAGATTTTCTCTATTGTCTTATTAAACAATTTAAATTATTTAAATTGTCAAAATTTAGTTTTGGAACATATTCCAAAGTCTGTTTGTTTAAGTCAATATGATTCTGCTCAATAAAAGCAGTAGAGATAGCCAAATTATTGGCTAAATTTTTAAAATAAAATACTAGCGAGGATGCTATTTGTCTCTTAAAATAGAAAGAAAGATAATATTTATCTCTTGTCAAATATAAATTAAAGATTAATTTGTTTATGTCAATTACATGTATTTTTTTATTATAATTAGCTATGGTATTTAATGTCATATTAAACTTATATCTAATATTATTTTCCTCCTGTGGCAAACTGTTGCTATAAGGTAATGTAAACATAATAATTTTATTTAAATTCAAGGAGCTTAAGGTATTGAAGTAGTTACATAATTCTCTTTTATTTACATTACCTCTGTTAATATATGAAATTACAGTCCCATTTTCATTCCTGTATGTGTTTTTTCGGGATACGATATGAGATATATACTGCCGCGGACTTTTTTTAGAACTTTCAAAGGGGATCAGTTTCGACATATATGATTTTTGCTTAAATTTCACCGTTTACGCAGCGCACGCAAGGAAACCTTTAAAAAAGTAAAATATTCTCCCAATTTTGCAACATTTTTCATTGCTGATCCACTCCTATAAGTCATAGCGTGATTTTGCGATTATAGAGTTAAATCAAACACACAAACAAACTATTCAGCTTTATTATGATTAAGATAGTACACTACCGAATAACTTTACTGCGATAAAATAATGATAAATTGTATAGTATCTAATGTTATTTATTTAATAACAGCATCAAGAATTTCAATATGCTAATCTCTCTTTAAATTATTCATCAAGTTTTTGATCCAAGTCTTCGCAAAGTTAGTATTCAAAACAACTTCAAAGATAAAAGTCAAGGTACCAGCTGTATATCCGAATAATAATGCTAAGAACCCGCCTTGTAAATGTTGAATTGATAACGCATCAATTTCTGGCATCAGAATTTTCAGCGAACGTTGCAGTTTCGCTTTCTTTCTTAAATTATTATATGAGAAAAACCGTCTCAGTTTTTCATTCTCGCCGCTTTGCTTCAAGAGACTTAATATTTTAGAGAACTCAGATATAAAAGGGAATCCCTTTAAGCCGATCATCTCCAATGGTACTGAGAATATATTAAACTTAAATGCAAAGTACTTGGGTTGACCAAAATTATCACTCAGTTCGGGCATTATTGTTGATTTATGTGCTAATTCTAAGCGACTACAAAGTATTGAAAAATTTCGGTGCACGGTAACATCTATCAATGCTTCATGTATATCTTCAATAACTATCCATTGATTGAAAATGTAATTATCTATGGGATCATCAGAATTATTAAAAATATCGTGTAATTCTTCTAGTCCACCGAATTTGATATCACTGCTTATTAATTCTTCAACAGTATCAATTTGATGGATAAACGTCGGATTTCTCAAGACATCAACGAGCTTTGCCGTGAAAGCTGTTATAAACATTAAGCAATAGAGGTTAAGAAAAACGAAAAATGCTCTCAAACTATTGGTATTTGGACGAGTATAAGTGCAAAAACCCAGCGTACAAATCCAAGTATTAAGAAAACTGTGGCGTAATATTCTATTGTATAACGTATCTCCACTATAAATCCCGATAAGTTTCCAAAAAACAGAACAGACGACAAATGATATAGTGGCAAGTAACCACACTGATTTCTGAAAAATAATTGTTATAGCAACCCAACGTGGTGAAGGGAAAGCTCGTGGTACAACCCATGTAAACTCATTGAAGAGATATGAAAAGCTGCATTCAAAATCCTCATGTACATCAAAATCAGGGAATATACCACCAAGAAGCACATTACCTTTCTTTTCAACTAGTTCACCTAATGCTCCATCCCATTCCCGATTGTATCTTTCACCTCTATTTAATTGAACTATTTCATATTTAGGCGTCAAATTATATCTCTTAAATACTTGGTTCACAAGGTCTTCCTCTATATTCGGATCTTCTTTATTTGTACTAATGAAGGGTTGTCTTTCCAATGCAATTATATCCAAACAGCAACCTTTCATATCGGATGGAATTTTGTTTTCAAATAGACTTCTTTTGACTTTTAGTTGACCTTTTTCGCAAATATTTTGTTTTCTTAGTCTATGTGTAGCAGTTTCATTATTGTAACCGCAGTATCTAGGAGGGTCATAAGGTCTCCAACTATAAATAATAGCTTTTCTAATATCATTTTCTTCTGGCACTATTACGATAACATTAATGACATTATATTTATATAGGCATGTAAGTATATTTTCTAAATGACTTATATCGTCAAATCGAAATTGATAAAATAATACTATAAAGTTTGCACTTGGATTCCATGTTCGTGAATAAATTAGTTTGTTTAGTAAATTATAAAAATCTTCATGACTGTCAAATATTAAAATAAAATAATTAGCTATAAGAATATATTTGGAAAGTTCTAAATTCAAAAAGATTACAGTGGTCTTATCATGGTTGCCACAAATAGCCGGTTTTCCATCTGAACTTGTTATTTCAACAGAAAAATTACTGCTCATGTGAATATAAGTTAAAATTGTATTTCCGATTTTTCTAACAGGCGTGCTTGCATTATTGCTGCTAGCAAATATTAATAATCCCGGTATCTTGAAGTCGATATCTATTATTTGTTTAAGACAATTTGAAAAGTCACTCACTACAGTTGGCCCGTGTGGATTTATTCTTGCCTCTATGTGTATCAAGTAAATTAGTAAGATTGTAATGAACATTGTTGAAAGCGGATGAAAAATGTAATATAATAAAAACGATAAACGTGATGAGTAACGACAACATGTGATGCTAACAATTCTGGACTTGTTTATGCAAAATGTAGCCCAGATTGTTATTATGTAAAGTGTACTAAGTAAATAAATGTGTGCTTTAATATTAAAGGTCACAAAAAAAGGAAAATACATTTATTGGTGTACCTTTATCAATTAACAATATTTATTGTTTATTTATATGTATTAAAAAGTCTTAGAAACCATTGGCCCAACTTCATATGTCGATGTTGAGAGGAGGAGAGCCACGCTTCGGCATGAATGGGCTGGCTCGACCGGAGTGATACCACGGCCTCATAGAAAACCGACGTGAAGCAACGCTTGCGTTGTGTTTCGTCGTGTGAGTGAGGATACCGGAGGCCCAACCCCTCCCTATTCCCTTCGCTTTACCCCTCAACCCTTCCCTCCAAGGCCGGCAGCGCGCTTGTAGCCCCTCTGGTGTTGCAGGTGTCCATGGGCGACGGTAATCACTTACCATCAGGTGAGCCGTCTGCTCGTCTGCCCCCTATCCCATAAAAAGAAAATGTTATAGGCTATAAATGACACCAGAAAAATCATCGGAAAACATATATTTATATATTAGAATACAACTGTGTACAATTAATAACATAACATTTCACAAAAATTGTAATAATATAATAACAAAAAGACTATTCACAATTTTAAAGTTTCTAATTTATCTCCAGAACTAATAATTTAGTAAAAATTATCACACATTTTTACTTAAATTAGAAATAAAATTCGCTTTTACAATGATATGCAATATCCAACCGATATTCGTATACCACCACAGGCCAACACAATATTATCTAAACTAAAAACTGTTTATTTAAGTATATGTTTCATTCTGCATAAATGTGGCAATTTTGTTATCGCTCATCTATACATTGATGTTTACTTAACGTTTTAGAATATCATATATTATCAAAATGCAAAACTAATTCAGTATCGTAAAGCAAAAATACATTAACATGTGATTTTGTGATGTAATTAAAATGCTTTATTTATTTACTAGCTTTCGTCAGCGGCTTCACCCACGTGGTCCCTAGGGCTGTTTAGTGGAATAAAAATTATCCTATTATCTAAGTCAGCTAATATCCTATCTGTATACTAAATTTCATTAAAATTTATTCAGTAGTTTTCGCGTGATTGACGGACAAACAAAACTTTCACAATTACAATATTAATAGGATTAAAACATAAATTACATAAAAAGTAAATGAAATGGGTTTTAACGTTTGTTTTTTTTTCTTGTGAAAAAGTACAAACGATACGTCTGTCAAATTGCAAATTTTAGTTAATGAGCAGATGGAAGTATTTTTATATTTTTATTGCTTTTCAAAATAAAGATCTTAATTTATTTTTAAACAATTTCACATGTGAAAAAACTTCATAATTAAGGTTCATGAAACGGAAATTAAAAATACTAACAATTGACGATTCACCTATGAGAAGCTACATAATATGCGGTGAACATACGTTATATTTATCTATTCAGTATAAGATTAAATACAGGGATGAAAATGGGAATGGATGTTTGTATATGGAATTAAAAGGTTACCATAGTAATCATTCTTTACTATTAAATTTGTGAATGTAATTATATCCGTGTCATGCTGGTGGAAAGCTAGTATAATACAAAATAGAAACACAAATATACATAGACTTTCCTGATGTCAAACCTTTTTCTATGCAATACAACCAAAGAGGTAAAATAAAGATGTCATTATAAATGTACACTTCAAACTTTGACAAGCACTACAATTGGAAATCTGTTGATATTTGTGCTATTTTAAATATTTGATATAAATGTTTTGAATGTATGATTCTCAATGTGTTGATAGTAAATTTAGTTTGGAGTATTGTTATAAGTGTGTATTCTGTGGTTTATGCACGTAAGTAAGACGTTAGTTATTGAATCATTTAGGTAAGTCATTCAAGTTTACGAAGCAAACTTCTATGTAGTATAAAACAATGACGTTTTATTATTGAACACATCATACCTGTATATCAATGCGTTTTAAAGTTATCTTCCTATTTGAATCATACAGCATAACTCTTGTTAGAACGAGATAAACATACTTGCTTTGCTTTACGTGTCAACTCCAATCTCCACTGGTCGTATAATACGAAGCAGGAAAAAAGGGCCGCTTTAATTATTTTTTAAAAATTAAATAGTGTAAATACAATACTTACGCATGAAATGATACGTTTTTACTGTTCTCATTGCCAATGTGTAATTTTTCATTGTTTAAACTCGCAGGAAAACATTTTTTCTACAACTTTTCATAGGAAATTACCAACGAAAATGACATGAGCCACAACGCTTGATGAACGTAAAGTGAAATTTGGGCATTCGCTTTGCTTTCTTGTTATAAATGTCGAGTGCAGATAACTTTTTAATACACCATTGAGTAAACATAGAGTTTTGTTACGTGCACAAAATATCCTTCCTAGTTTTTGCAAAACAGATGCAGCTATACCAGTGACAAAATCTGAGACTGTACTGTTAGTAGCAGATGCACGTATTTGGAACGTAGTTTGTTTTAGACGGCATGGTTTGTACGAAGGACAGTGTACACACATGATGTTTGTGTGGTTAAACACGACAGGAGAGAGTGCTAGCATGGTCTATATAGATATTATGAACCATTTGCACGAAGCCAGTAGCCGAGCATTTCCAATATTAGTCCGTGTAATAGAGATAATCTTTTGGCCAGTTCAATAAAACAGAACAGTTTCTATTCTAATTTTACTGGACTGGCTTACTGGATTGACTCGGTTATTGGCGTCGTGTAAATGGTCCATAAGAACTATATACGTCTAGATAGAGCAATCGTGATAAGTTCGGGGGATTTAACAGGCATGGACAGTAGCGAACTTAAATAATACATTCACTTAATATACACCAATCACGGTGAGCTTTTCACTAAGCATATATTTTGTTAGTTTATTATTTTTACGATAATTGTGGGACACTATTTCTTTTCATTTTTTTTATAATAACTTTTTAGACTGTTTCAAATATAACCAAGTGTTTTTATTGACGTTACTGTAGCGCTGACGCTTATGATACATTCGACACCCGCGATACGCGTTCTATCGATAACAAATTGTGAAACAAACTGAAAAGGTAAAGGTGCAATTAGTGGAAATAGGCTTTAGCCCACTGATAATTTTTACTGTGTAGTACTAAAGTAGGTACTGCCAGTTGCGTCTTTTTTGTAATAACAACGTCACATACATTGCTCAAATTCCAAGATGAGTAGCTAAAGCCCCCGTATTATGGAGTATCTGAGACAACGAAGGTACCTCAACAATATATAAAAGTTCATTTTCTACATTGATCCAATCGGGAATCGAACCCGGGACCTCAGAGGCGGCGACACTGCCCGGCTACGGAGGTCGTCTTGGTCGATTTAACTCTCATCGCCTGTCCACAACCACAAATGCATCCACATTGTCGGGAAAGTTCGCAGGTTTGGTTGTTTACAAATTCAGCAAACAAGACTACAAAGCTTGCATTGCAAGTAACGTCTATCAAACGTAGACTAAGAAAACGTGCAAAAAACACATAAGACAATGCCATATGAACGAGGTGTAACATTATGTGTACAGTCGGCCAAGAAAGTGGTCTACCACCCTAAGGTTGAATTTCGCGTGTTACGTCAACTAACAATAAGGTTGATTTTCCGTAGCATTAATTTTTTGACACGTCAAGTACACGTCATTATTGCTATCTTCATCATTTTGACGTAACCTTTGACAGTAATTATCTATACCTATAATAAAAATGTAACAAGGTTACATTTGTAAGATATTTTGGAAAAAAAAATATATGGACGGCTTTCATAAGACTAATAGAAGCCAAAAATGTTTTTTTTTCTGTCTGTCTGTTTGTATGTTTAAATACTTTAGAGTTAGAATATCGTAAATAAAGTCTTATAGTCTACAAATATCCTACATTAGAATGTAGATTAATTATATTTAAATACAAATAAAAAAAATCAGTAGGTAGTGAAATGCTATGCGTAAGAAGCTATGCGTGTTATAGGTCTGAATATACTGAGATAACGGATAACAGAAATGAATAGCGACGAAAAACATATTGCGCCGACCCATAGCTTAGTGCGAGACAAGGGCTAAAACTAGAAGAGATAGTGAAAATGCTAATTCTTTGGTTGTTAAAAAATATATACAATTCTTTTATAAAATTATAATTCTTAAAATCTTGTGTAGCCGCCATCTGCCTCTATAACAGCTTGGAGACGTTCCCTCATCGAGCTCACCCGTCTTGAGCAGATATCAGACCCACGTGTTTCCTCCCAAACCTCATTGCAGTGCCCTTGTAGTGCTTCTGCTGTTCGTTCATTACGGTTACACCATCTCTGAACCATAAGACCCCACATATTTTCAATAGGGTTGTGATCTGGCGATTTTGCAGGCCATGGTATCAAGTTTATTTCCGGATGTGCATCAAACCAAGCACATGTTACCCTTGCTTTATGTAAGGGACAGTTATCCTGTAAATAATTAAATTGACGCATTTCATTTTCTGGATAAACGTTCTGGACGGATGGCAACATAGCATTTTGGAGAACATCAACATAATCTGATGCCGTTGCTCGTGGTGGCAAAAAGGTCAAGTCTCCAACACCATCAGCAGTCATCCATCCATATAAATTTACCGAGATACGACCCGATTCTCTATTTGGCACGACATGATTTTGCACGTATTGCGTTTTATTGAATCGCCAAAGGTGTAGACGCCCGTGTTGACTGGATTTAAAAGTTTTCTCGTCACAGTGTTACTCCAATCAAAATCCAAATATTCTATGGCGAAATTTAATCTGGCCATTCTATGAGCGTCAGTCATATAAATTTTCTTTGCATAACGCCTGTGATGTAAGCCCATGTAATGTAAATGGTTTCTAATGGTTTGGAGAGTCACGTCAAATATGTCGGCAAAATAACGCGTTGGTATAAAGCCAGATTCCTCATAACTCCGTCTCATGAAGACTCGCTGAGTATCTGATATTTCAGGTCTACGACCGCTACGACTCCGAGCGTTCAAATTCCCCTCCTCGCTTTCTCGTCTTATCCAAAGATGGACAGCTTGTCTCTATAATCAAAAATAAAATATGAACAGAAAAAATAAAAATAAAAATTTACACTCGGACTTGGTCTGAGATTTTACATTAAACTCACGTCAGACATAATAATACTTACCGACACATTTAATTCTCTAGAAATCTCACTAATATTCAAACCATCATTGTGTAATGCGATTATATGTGCTCTTTCGTTAATGGATAAATTTCGGGGCATTGTAGTGTAAATTAATTAGGAAAATACCTACGGAAAATGCCGAGAAAATATTTGACATGAATTGTCAAGTGATATATATTCTTTTTCAGTAAAAGAGTTTTCGTAACAAAATAGTTTCCACTTTGAAGTGACCTACTTAAATTTTAAATTTATGAAATATTGTGAAGACTATTTGTTGTTGCAAATTATTATCTAATGCATAGGCTGCAAAGGTCAAAATAACATTTGTGCTCTACGACAACACGTCAGCATTGTGCATCTCTTTTATTATTTGTATTCAATTCTAAGATTCGCCTTTAGCGATGCTTTAAAGACACGGGAAATGTTGTCAAAACTGGTACACCACTTTCTTGGCCGACCGTACTTGCATAATTAACTAAAATTACCTCATATACCAAATTTTTAGAATGAGCCAATTTATATCAATTTCCGTCATACAGACCTTCTCTCTCTCTCCTTCATGCGATGGAATCTAAAAGGGAGTGGTGAAGACGCTTTATTTCTACCTTTCTTTCTTTCCTTGTCTTATTCTACTCTAATTCATTTATTGATTTCCTTAAGAGTGCACCACTAAAGAAATATCTGGAATACTTTTGGTGATCTGCTGGTCTGTGTCGCCACCGCGGGCACTTGGGGACTTAAAAAGAGGTTACATATACCTCGCCGCAAATTGCATAAACGCCATGATGGTATTAATTATTAAGGAAAAAAAAACTGCTTTCGTCATTTATCTTCTTGACAAAAATATTGTTCTGCTCATTAACTTTAATTTTATCACAAACTTCTTGATTTTTTAATCAACAATGTATGCCTAGTTAATAATTATACATTGTTTTTTCTTTCTTTACATATAAACCAACCCCATACTTTCCAATTAAGCCCCCACGCGTGGTCTTGGCCTTATACCTCTTAATCTTCCACGCAGGCCCAATGTGGATTGGTAGGTATTACAAAATATAGTTAGGACCAACGGCTTAACGTGTCTTCTCAAGCATGAAGGAGCTCGAGATAAAACATTTTAGTCTTTGTGAAAGCTGTAAGAGGAGCTGTGGATCCAGCACCTCTACCATGCAGAGCTGACGCACTTTCAGAATCAGAACTTAAGTTCCTACTAGCTAAATAAAATAAATACAAAGTTGGGTTGTAAATATACGTGAAAATTTTTATTGACAACAAACAAACAGATAGCAAAAGTCATACGTCACCGTCACATATTAACTTTCGAATGTACGATGGCCAGCAACTAAATTGGATAGAACCTCCAATAAAAGTTTCATATGCGCTAACCATTGCACCATAGAGCACTTTATTTGCACTGGGTGGTAATCATGGATGATATTATTTTACAATGCATTTATATAAATTACGTATCTACTGAGATGTTTTTTTTTTATATATTCCAATATTCAAATGCATACGATTCAAAATTGTAAGCATAACAACAGATAAATAAACAAATAAAACATCTATTTGTTTTGTGTTTATTTTCAACAAATATTCGCTTTTCTAGACTAGATTTCGGTAGTCTTTTTTAGAAAGCTTATTTATGGCTGATTTTTTTAGAGGTTTTTCTATGTAACAAATAAGAAATGTAATTTGAAAATCGAAAGTATTTCGATACCCATAATTTTAGATTCGAGTGTTGTCGGAGATAGTTTTTCATCTTTCATTCAATATCATTTGGATATAAACATAACAAACATTGAAATATTTGAAACAAAGAGACATAGGTATATTGAATTAAAAAAAAAATCTTTTACCTACTAGAAGCTGTATCAGACACGGGTAAGATTCTGCGACAAAAACCAAGGGAAAATAGCCAGTATTAAAAAAGAGCTTCTTATATCAAAAGTTTTAAAATTATTTAAGAATATTGATGGAAGTTTACATCACCCTAGTCTCTAATTCACTTAACGTAATATTAAAAAAAAAATCAAAAATATAGTTTTATATTTTATAGATTACAGGAGAATTAATAAGTGAACGCTTTTTAATATTTCTCTGAAACCCTCTGTGTGCATAAGCACAGAGTGCTCAGTATCACAAGGAACGGCTTTGACGTTAATTAATACTCTTTGTATTTATACTCCTCTGTTTCTGTGGTCACCTTCGGATAGCTCAATATCGAATTGATTATAAAAGGTGTCTTGGCATTCAGTGGCTTCTGTATCCTTTCACTATCTGGTTTTATACGAATATCCCTGACACATTTCATGTTCTCAAGTTATGTTATGTAAATTCCTGAAGGATTATTTGCCATGATTTATGTACCCTCAATAAGCATCTATATAATAAACTCTTTACATTACCGATGAAATAAATTCAAAGTCAATACTAACTTTTTGCAAAAGCACTTGTCATTATTCACACAGTATTCTATTTAGGTACTTACAGGCTATTCTAGTGTGAAACTTCGAATTGAATATGTAAATGAGGCTCACAGCATTTCAAGACGCTCTTTGTAAAGAAGGCGATTTTTTTTAACCGTCACATTAAAATGCACCCGAATGAAAAAAATCTCTTCCCATGATAAATCCAATAATCAAAGGTGCTTTTGTTAACTTAACAGATTCAAATAAACAAAGTTTGCCTCTCATAATGTTTTGTTCTCTACAAATATCTTAACGTTATACAAAAATATTGTAACAGCAGGCACGGTTGATCGAAAGTTTTTAAGTAATATAAAATAAATTCGATAACTAAAACCGTACTAATGAAAAATCTCGAAACAAGCTCGTTGAATGTATACATTATCTTTGGGGCAATCATATCCCATAAGGCAAATGTTGTACACTAATGAAAACAGTTAAATACGATATTTATTAAAATTTATTCTTTTTTACACTTCAGTAAAACAGACTTAATCTTTTATACTTACAAAAAAAAAGTCTAAACAAAAAATTGCTATCTATATTTTTTTATAAAGTAGATATATAATAGATTTTGATTTATTTCATTTTTCGACGAATAAGAAGATGTAAATTGATAATTAAAAAAAAAAACAATTTTAAAAATGGACTAAAAAATAAAAAAATATGCCGATTGTATCATCATATTTGTGCATATACTACCATCTATACATAGTTTTGTAGAATAGATATTTTATAATCTAAGCGGTGTTTCTTATGATCCCATAAAGCTTGTGATATTTCCTTTTTTTTATTTAAACCATATTTTAAACCAGACAAAAACCTCAAAATGCACATTGAGGCACGAAATGTTTTTTTTTTTACAATATAGTACAATAAAATACATGCAAAATACGACTGTTTCCACAGAAATTAACTTAACACAATTCCATTGAAACATTAAAAACTTCAAATGCATTTTTTTTAAATTCCCCAATACAATAATTTTTTCTCTTGACAATGTTCTGACCGTTATAGAACAACCTGACGAATGTCACAAAAGCATTGTCGTCATTGGCAACGCAGCTTATTGCAAGGCACACATTAAAAAAAGCGTTTTGGGCCCTATAATCATTTTGGACAAATTAATTTTTAGATATAAATAAATTAAGACTATGACACTCATTCCGTTATATATGCTCACATAAGTTTTTTCATATTCTTGATTCATTAGTTTTAATATGTTTACTTCTATGTTTTTGTTAATCACAATATTGTGGCGTGTTACACGAAGCTGTTTTGCTGTTTGTATCAAAATTCCTTTGTTAGTAAGAAATATTCTAGAATAAGTAACTCTAACTAAGAGGGTGCTTTAATTTCACAAGTTCCATTTGGGACGCACAGTCACATCCCGTTCTAAGGTATTAGGTAGAGTTGTAAGACGAAAATGAAAAAAAAAATGTTTCATCAACCTTAGCATCGCACAGTGACCATAAAGTTGATAATTTACGAATATGAACTGTCTCTAATACGAGTTTTTATTTGATTTTAGAACAAGACCAGACTAGTACACGGGCGAATACTTTACAGGACGACGCTGACGATATCCAAAGGCAGCTCGATAATGAAGCCAGAGACAGGACTAAGTACGGAGGGGTCGGTAAATCCTAGATTTATAGTTGGAGGTTTTGTTTAAATAGAGCATATAGACCTACGTTTCAGTTTAACTACATATTGAGAAGGTTTGTGTTAAATCACATTCGGGAATCCTTGAGAACTCTCAACTTGGTAGTTTGTATGGGCTATTTGTTTGCTTAAAGTCTTCTATTTACAAGACAAGCTGTTCTAAATTCAAGTTGCAGCACACTAAGACCGCTAATATTTTAATAATCTATCACGTGTTCATGTCGAGAATATAGTTGTTTTTGGTGTTATGAAAAGAGACAGCAATATAAATTTTCCCATTATGAAATATTATTGTTGTTGATGTGTTGTGTCGTGTAGTTTATGTATATAGTGATTTTTATTTATTTTTTATCTAAAATAATTCTTACGTCTCAATAGTGCATGTATTATTTATCACTAGACAATACAAGTATTTTAACTGGTAAACTACGATATCTAGCATTTTCCTTATTCAGGCCAAACATCAATCAAGCGTAATATTTTAGAATTCAGATATTGGGTTATTTAAATACGCATCTATACTTCTTATGTTTTTTTAAGATTGGTTGTACGCACTCATCTTAGAAACGACTGGTTTAAATTGAATAATTTTCGTCTTACATAGTTCATTTATTGACAAAGGCTAATATGACGCTACAGCTAATAGGAGCAGCAAAAATTGTTGCTAAAACGAGAAAACCACGCGGGTGGAGAGCTATCTTATATAAAAAAAATCCCTTATCATTTTAGTTATATTATGTTGAAATACTGGAAACATATTTCTAAAATCTGAGACAGGCAGTTCTTAGTCGATAAAAGCTCTGTTCAAGAGACATTTTTCACAACCATGATGGTGGAAACATTCAGAGTTTCAATATTTTTCTTTTCAACATTGCGGTTCAGTATTTGTATTAAACTTTACAACAACTCAAATTCTGTGTTGCAAAATCTAACAAAAGTTATCCCGAAAATCTGCCGTAAACTCGAAACTTTCTTAAATTTATTTCAATGCGTTAACTCATTGAATTTAACCACTTTCGGTGCGGTAAAGAGTAACGACTTTTCCTTATTAAATAAGTTTCGTAAGGTTGAGTAACAGCACGTTTACAACTTAAATAACTATAGCGGAAATTTCTATCAATTTTTCTTAAGAAAATAAATTGCAGACATAAATTAATCAGAGTTGTGAAGTGAAGAAAAGAAAATTTGGTCTAACGTTATTTTAGCAATATCGTGACGACCACTAGCAGAGTGACTCGCACGCTAAAAATAATCTAAAGGTGCCAATTGAAATCAGTTTCAGTTTAACATTTGATATTTAAACTGAATCGGACACCTATTTTTGCACAGTCGTGACACAACGTTGATTTGTTGATTATATTATTTAAGTCTTTTTCATTATTCATATGTCATTGTTAATTATTATTATTTTTATATAGAAGAATGAGTCACGGAATAATTTTTAGAATTTTTTGGTCACCCAACCTAAAATACTCGTAGATCCTTACGAAACTTTCGTAACCACCAAAATCGCGTACCGAATGCGCAAGCCACATCACCAACAAGTCTTTCTATATTATGTTTTATATACGTTATATGTTTAATGATAATTTTAAAACGACTGTATGTTTGATTTAAGATGGTACAGTAAAATTCTTGATATCGAAAAATTTTGTTCATTGCTTTTCACAAACGAATTTTTATTCTGTAATTGTATCCGAAGCACTTTGAACATTTTGGCTATGATGCTGGTCCGCTATTATATTATTAATTTTCACAGACTAAAGATTATCATGATTAAAAACTTTTATTTTTGCAGCATAAAACAATATGGATCCTCCATTTTCCAACTGGATATCCTGATCATATTGGCTTAGAAACGGCTACCAAGTTAGGAACAGAATTAGTGAGTTTGTTTCAATAAATTACTTACATGTATTTGTAATTACATGACTATTCCACTATACAGATTCCACCTATAAATTTACAACTTCCTCAATGAATTCACTTTTATATTTAAATTTCTTATTATTATTATATTTGTAGTGCCCCCACTATTATTTTAGACACATATTAATACCGAATAACCAAATTTTAATTTACTATTTATTGAACGACTTCCCAAAAAAGAAGTGCATTGTTTTTAAGGTTAATGTATTGTACGTATGTATGCTAGTTTATTTATTCCACCATAACTTTTGAAAGACTTTACGGATATGATTGTATGTATGATGCCCCATCATAAGAAACGTTATATCATCTGAGTGACACTAGCTATCTATATTTCCATACTAATATTACACAGAGGAAAGATGTGATTTTATGTTTGCATCTAATAGGCTCCGAAACTAATGGACCAATTTAAAAAATTCTTTACTCTACGGAAAGCTTAATCATATGCGGTGGACATAGACTATATTTTATCCCGAAAATAAAGGGATGACAATGGGGGTGGAAGTTTGTATAGGGAATTGAAACGTTACCAAATTAACCATTGTTTATCAATTTGTCATTGTAATTATATCCGTGTCATGATATGAAACTTGGTCCAATTGAATTATTAAATTAAATTCCAATGGTTATCACATGGACTACTTTTTATTCCACTTAATAGTTAATTAGGGATAAAGCGAGTCAAGTCACTGGTGGAAAGCTAGAATATTTATAAAAAATATTCAATATGGCGATGTATGATACCATTTCAAAAATAAGAAAAACTAAGAATTAATTGTTATAACATGTTATCAAATGAAAGGTGCCATATTGGAATGAGTATATTTCAAATATTAAAAGAAATAAACTATATTTTTTTAATTATTTATTTTATTTATGTACCTAATTACTATGATTATTAAAAAATAGCATAATTAGCAGCAAACGTTTTTGTTAAAGGGTCAATGAATTCTCTTAGATAAATCTGTGTTAATTAATTGTTCTTTTTCGAATATGTTATCATGTATGTAGAAATAATTGACAAGGTATTGTTCAAGATCTAGTTCACAGTCTCAAAGGCTATTGTTGTGTTACAGTATAATTAGTTCGTGTCAATGGAATAAAAGTCATCGTAGACTAATAACATGGTAAAGATGGGCATAAGAAAACCAATCGCCAAAAATTAGATGGCGCTTACTCATTACTTTTTTTGAGTTCTTTAAAACTGTGGATATGTTTTGTTTGTAAATATTTTCTGAGCTTGTTTAAGCAATCTTTTATAAGATTTTCAGTGAGAGGATTCTTCATCCATTGTTTTGGATGCAATTTTCTTAGCCGCGGCGTTACAGTCAGTTTGCGCATGTACGGCATGATGTCAAACGGTTCGGTGAACGAAAAGATGAATGAATGAATGAATAATTAAATAACGTGGCAATCAAAAGACTATAATCAACGGTCTTATACCTAACAAGCAATTTTTCCAGGCATAAATAGCAGTAGATAGTGTCATACATGGCGAGAAAGCATGTTTTCATATATGAACATATTAATATACGTGTATATATAGATATATTATTATGTATAGGTATGCAATATACTACGATGCAAACTCACAGGCGGTTGGCAGTTGGACTGGCAGCCTTATTTTCAATAAATTTATATATTTAATAATAGATTGAAGGTCCTCTTTTAAGGATGTCTTAAGATTCATCATGTTTATTTGTTAAAGGGTTACATATAGCCTTTGCCTATATGTAACACAATCTCTATAAAAATGAATATTATTGCGAAAAGAAATCGAAAAATCACGTTTGACTGACACAAAAGCCTAAGAAATTGAAGTTGGTTTTGCTTTTTTAACAGTTTACGGTAACGTTATTTCTTGGTATAAAACTAATTAAAAACTGTATTCATTGGTGAGCGCGTCCTCGAAGAGTATTTTTCAGGAAAGAATGTGTTTTTCAATCTTATTGTGTTTTTTTTTTCAAATTTTATTTATAGGTACATTTTTCTTTCTTCTATCGTTTGTTATTCTAATCCAACTTCTAAAAGAATATCAAGAACATATTCGTATGTGGCTGACACGTTCCGCATGCAGTGAAATATATTTGATATTCTTCATAAAAAGTATTTCCATGAGTGTTACTTACATCATACGTATATTTACAGAAACTCTGTATATCATTTTCTAAAGACTATTTATTATTTTACAAAGCAAAATGTAGAAGCCGAGGAAGGCACACCTTTTACAATCAAATTCATCGCATGCTGTTAGAAGGTGATATCAGACGCTATGAAAACCGACGAGCATGTATGAAAAGAGCAATGAAATTGAAGGAATTGGATTGAGCAATTGGAGGATGTGAATATGTATGAAAGGATTGTGCCGTAACGCTCTCGATTCTCTCTGCCTATCCAGCAAGGAATATAAGGCGTGAAGATATAGACAGATACATAAAAATATTACAATGAGTTTTTTTTTTATTCTCAATGATAAATGCTTAAAAATTTTAAGAAATTGCCGCTATCGACATTTAAGCGTGAACTGCACCAATTGTTTTTATTGTATCAATGAATATTTAGACAAGAGACATAAAATTTGACATTTTAGTTAATTACAATAAAGGATAAATATGAGTATCTCCAATTCACAATATTGACATTACTATATTATGAATCAATTAAACAAATGACATAAAGATTTGAATAAATTAAATATAATAAATTATAAGATGCTATATCCGTAAACTTATTATTAACATTATTAATTGTATCAAGATTGTATGTGTGATTCTGATTGCTTATTTTAATGATATCTGATGGACTTGCTAATTGTTACATATTATGTTTGTAAGAATATTAATTTAATAATTATCATTTTTAATATTATTTGAAAATTTTTGCATGCTATTTATAGCGAAATGTGCCTGGACTATTATTTTGCTAATATCTTTATTGTAAACCGCATTTCTAGCAAATAAATTACTCATTTACTCATTTAAAAAACCATTTTATCTCTGGCACTCTGAGATGGGACTTGAACCCATGACCTTTCGCAATCCGGGCGACTGCTCTAACCACTACCCAGAACCTAACAGGACTGATTAATCTTTCTAGCACTTGTTACTTTTTCGCTCATACAGAGCGAATTTTCATCAAAGTTAAGGCAATCCACCTAAACAACCGAAAGAAATATTTTTACAAATATTTAAATTTTCGATAAAGATAGAAAATTTGTTTAATTTTTATAATTGATAAATTTTTGCATTCATAGTGCTATACTGTAAAACATTCTTAATCATCTCCTTCTAATTTTTGTTTTCTTTTTAATTATCATCACCAGCATTAATATCCCCCCTGCTGGGGCTCAGGCCTTCCCTTTAGAATCAAATATCGAATAAGGAGAATGGGACATGACCCACAACGTGGGCCAAGTGCGGATTGGTGGGTGTTAAGGACTGCAGATACAGCCGGGACCGAAAAAAGTTCGAAGCAGAAAAGTTCGAGATAGTAAATTTTTGCTCATCTATTTTAAGACTGACAATTGCGAAAGTTGCTTAACAACCGCATCGCAGAACGAGTGTGCTAAACAATGCGCTATCGAGCTCCCCCACCTTTTGTTCTTTTAATGTAACGAAAATAAGCCATACAAAATAAAGGTAACCATACATTTTGTACCATATTGTGTTTCTTACAAATAATAAGCTTAGCCCATTCATGGTGGTCATCAGAAAATCGCAAATAGCTTTATTTTTAGAACCGAAAATTTAATATGAAATTCATTACTGTATTTTGTGTCCCTCGATAATTTAAAGGAGATTTATTTGTGATCAAATCGTCGAGAATTCTTTGTAATGGAAAAAATACTCAATTGGACAACGGGAAGGAATAATTATTTTTTTCATTGTCACTCTTAAAGACATTTTGGTATGTCCATTACCATAAAATTACGTCAAATTACGTAAAATTACGAAAACGTCACTTCCCTTACTTGGTGAATAAATACTGAATAATTATTTTAAACTAGATGACCTGGTGAACTTCATATTATTCCTTATCGTTTTACTGGACTACAAGAAACTATCAATACCAAAATCAGCTAAATCGGTCCAGCAGTTGCCTATTTTTAATGAGACAAACGAAGAGCAACTGATTTTTACATATATAAAGATTTGAAATATTTGCTATTTTATTAATAGTATACACACGGTTGCACGTAGGGCTACCACATATGTCAAATTTCCTCAATTGATTTTGACCTCTACCTACAATGCGTTAAGGTTTAAAATCAAATGGAAAAAATTGACTGTACTCCAAAAGGAACCAAAAGGAGGAGGTTATATGTTCGACGGCAATGTATTTTTTTTATCTATATTCACCGATATTTCCTCCAACTGTTGATCGATTTTCTTATTCGAGCTTAATGGACCGAGGTGGTCCCTTTTAAATGTTATCGAAATCGAATCAATAGTTTTCCATTTATAAGTAAAAAAACAAAATACGCCTTTCACTATAAATCACCTAAATATTTAGTAGTAATTTATGTATCTCAGCAAAAAAACAAAAACATACGTATTTTGAATTCAATCAAATTCTGAACGGAGGATTTTGTATCTTCAAGGAGTATGTATACTTTTCATGAAAGTATGTTTGTCAATCGATTTTTCCTGAATTGTGAACAAATTTCTATCAAACTGTTTCCTCGCAACTTCGCCTGAGTAAATGATAGCCTATGTCCAATGCCTATTATGTAGCTTCTCGTAGATGAAAGACTTTTATAAATTGGTAATATGAGTATAAAATAATAAAAAAAAAAAAAAAAATGTGTCGAGCAAGCAAATAAACAAAATCTTCTTTTATAAGGCTTTTCAACTATTTAATTTGTTATGTACATAGTGCGGTCCATGAGTTCTTAGCCTAAGATACAAGGATTCATGTACATAAAAAAGAAGAATATTATTTTTCAATCTACTCTCCCATTATTGCAACACAACTTTTCAGAACGTTTAATTAACGCTTCTACACCACTATAAAAATATGCCAAATTCTAACTGTCGAAATGGTTTTTAATAGCTTGTTTGATTTCTTCATAGTCCGCAAATCTTTTTCCTCTGAGGTCTGATTTTAATTTAGAAAACAAGAAGTAGTCCGAGGATGCCAGGTCCGGAGTGTAAGGGGGGTGATCAATCCCTGTGAAGCCACATTCATTAATTGTAGACTTGGACATAGCAGCTGTGTGAACTGGAGCATTGTCAGGAAGCAATCGAAAAACTCAAGTAATTTTTCCTCGTCTTTTCTCAACAATTTTCTGGCGTAATTGTCGTAATAAGTCGCTGTAGTAAGCCGCGTTTATAACTGTGTTACGTTCCTTGAAATCGATCAGAAGGATTCCTTCACAGTCCCAAAGTCTTAGCTTTTTTGGTACCAGTTCTCACTTTCTATGCCACTCTATTGAATCCCTTTTGGATGTTGGATCATAGTAAAGAATCATAATTTCGTCGCTCGTCACAATTGGTTCAATAACTGTATCCTGGTTCTCACGACAAAGCTCTTAAAATTTTCACAACATTCAACGCGTCGCTGCTTTTGAACTGCAATAAGAATTCGGGGAACCCATCTTGCACTAATTTTTGATAAGTTTAAATGTTCGTGAATGAATCCAAGAACACTTTTTTTTGAAAATCCAGTTTGTGCCGCAATTTCTTTTGTCTTCAGCCGACGATCACTCAAAACAATATTTTCCACAAATTCGTTTTTTTTGGAGCAGTCACCGTTACAAGTCTTCCTCCACGTAGGTCATCTTTTAAAGATTTTCTTCCCCAACGAAATAATTTAGACCAGTTTTTTATTGTTGCGTATGATGGGCAAGAATCACCGTACACAACAGTTATTCTTTCTTATATTTGCGTTGGCGTTAGATCTTCTTTAGTTAAGAATTTTATTATTGCACGATATTCAATTTTAGACATTTTCAAAAATTACTCGTCTACGAAGTGCTTAAAGAACTGTCAATAATAAACTAGCGATTGGAATAATTTGAAACTCAGCACAGTATATCATGATACTTTTATCTACATGAGAAACAAAAATATTTCAGATTACTCTTTATTAACTATGTGAGTCTAAGAACTCGTGGACCGCACTACGTAATTATGTCCGTGTCGTCATATAAATATATATCCAAATAAACAGTTCCCTAAGCACCATGCGGGCGAAGCCGGTGGCGGAAAACTAGCTATTGAAATTTTTAGTTAAAGAACAAAATTTTGTAGTGTATTCATCGCGATAAATCGTATTCACATTTTTTTCGCTTGTTTTAACCTGCTTTTCATCATGTTTTTAATAAATAGTTTAAAATAGATTAATTGATACGCCTTCTAAAGTACTTAGATAAAACTATAGGCAAACCATTTAACTCGCGGGACGCCTGCGGGGCTAGAGGTAGGTGGGCGCGGAGGAATTCACAGACGTTTCGGAGGTGAAGGCGCGCGCGCGCGGCTTGGAGCACAAGTGACGTTTCTCAGTACGCTAGCGGCTCTCGCGGCGTGCAGTCGGCTTTTTGGTTACGGACGCTCGGCACAAGATCTATACGAGGTTATTTTTCCTGAGATATTTTCCAAGATGAACGCTGAAGGACGGTTCAAAATTTTTGCTAAAAAAATTAACAAGCAAGCTAAAAAATTAGTATACAATGTTTATTCTTTCTATCAACAAAGAAAACAAGATCAAACTTCCACGGAATTTTTACAAGATGTTTCTGCACAAAATCGTCGCCCAAGCAACGCAAATATCACTGTCTACTGTGAGTAAAATCATCAAAGAAGGAAATGATCTGAAACGCGACCAGAGAAGTGTAGTATTTAAATCCCCAAGAAGTAAAAAACAGAACCGAACTAAAAGAATTGAAATAGATAATTTTACTGAAGGTGTCATCAGACGAAAAATAACTCAATTTTATACTATATACAAAAAGGTACCCACACTAAATGCTAAACTTAAAGAAGAAGGAATTTTAAACTGTGGTCGAGAATATTTGAGACAGTTACTGCATAAACTTGGTTTTAAATTTAAAAAATGTCAGTCAAAAAGAAAGCTGCTTGTTGAGCAACCAAATATTATTTCTTGGAGATGGAGATATCTAAACGCGATAAAAAAACATCGACGAGACAAGAGATCTATTGTTTATCTTGATGAGACATACGTAAATGCGTATTTAAATGTTTCATCGTGTTGGCAATCTGCAAAAGAACGTGGAGTGCTGTCACATATTGGCAAAGGGCCGAGATTAATTATTGTACATGCAGGTGGCCAAGCTGGTTTTGTAGAAGGAGCTCTATTAATTTTTAAATCGAAAAGTAAAACCGGAGATTATCATAATGATATGAATTTTGTAAATTTTAATAAATGGACCAGAGAGAAATTATTGCCAAATTTACCTCCAAGATCTGTAATCGTTATGGATAACGCTGCCTATCACTCAGTGCAGGAAGATAAAAAGCCAACGATGACCAACAGCAATTACTAATTAAAGGAGGAGATGACGACGATGACTTTAGTTCACTAATGATTTTTCTTCAGGAAGAAGTAGAGTCTGAAGAACGAATAAATCTAGCTCGTCGAGGATTTACTCAACTTAGATTACGGAACGTCTCGACAACTTCATCCCCAAAACAACAATAACCGATCAGTTTCGCTGGAATGTGTTCAGTGTTTATGGTGTGATAAAGATACACATGCACCTACAGAGTGTCATAAAGCTTCGAGAATCGCGGAGAAAAAGATTAGAGTTTGTTAAATCTAAAAGGGCATGCTTAATTTGCTTAAAAAGTCGCATAAACCTAAGAAGTGCAAATATTTTCCTTCAACTTCTTTTATAAATGGCTTGTCTGCGCATTTCGCACAATTCTGCCAATGTCAAGTGAATAAATTAATTTCTACATGTAAAATGAAAATGAAAGATGGCGATGATCTCTTCTTTTCCAAATATTTTCCAAAATGTTTGTTTTGGAAATGTCATGTTACTATAATGTGTCAAGATTTGCTAGAGAGTAAAGTATCAGAGTCGAAGTCAGAAACTGTTTCAGTACCTATAAAGAAATTAGAAACTACAACTTTATTTCAGTACCTTTAAAGACAAAGGCTAACTTGCAGGCCTGGCTGCAAAGACATAATGTCGGATTTGATAATTCCTTAAGAAAATGTGACCTGCTTAAGCTGATTAAGCAGAATGGTTCTGAAAATGTTTATAAGATTGATGAATTGCTCAAAGCTGCGGGTCACGAAGTATTAAGACTTCCCCCCTACCACTCAGACTTAAATCCTATTGAGTTGGTTTGGGGGGATATCAAAGGTCAACTCGCAAGAAACTAACTGGACAGGAATTAAGATAAAAAGAAGATTGCACTAGAGCAATTATTCAACGAATTTCCAGCAGAAAAATGGGCAGTATGTGACAGTCATGTCCAAAAAATTGAAGATGAGTATTGTAGTCACGATGGACTACTCGATAATGCTATGAACCAAATAATAATCAATTTACAAGATGACTCGGATTCGTCCAACTGGACAGAAGAAGAAACAGAAGATGATTCAAGTGTCATGGACATCAGTGAAGAAGAAAACCTGTAAAATAAATATATACTTAATTCTGATTGATATAAATTCTTATTATAAGTGTAAAATATTGTTTATTTTTTTATTATGTCATCCCGTCCCATCCGTCAACCCGTGAACAAACACCAGAGATTGTTTTTTTTTTTACCTGATATTGGGAAGGCTATGGAACTGAGCCATACATCCTAATCTACTTACCATCTTACTAATATAAGACTACGCTAATGTCTTCGTATTCGTAAAGGGAAGCCGGTGATAATCGAACAACTTGAATTAATATCAAAGAAAAAATATATATTGCATAAATAATATAAATATTAAAATAAATAAATAAATATGTTCCAAAATAAGTAAATATGTTCCAAAAACCTTTACATTTATTTTATATGTAAGTGAAATGAAATGACAATGTTTATTATTTATTTTGCATCCGAGTAAGATATCTCGGGATTTATCTCGAAACAAGTCATTACGTGTGAACCGATACCCGCGCCCACCTACCTCTTACCCCGCAGGCGTCCCGCGAGTTAAATGGTTTGCCTATATAAACAAATACATACAAGCAAAACTCTCCTTTTCGCACACTTATACATTCTTAGCACTTGCCTAGATTATATTCTTTAAGACCCATATTACATCTCAACTGTGATTTCTGCATGATTTTTCTCGGAAACAAAAATAAATTAATAATTTTGACTTGTTGAATAGTGAAGAATAACTCTTGGTATAGAAATAAGTGGCTCAACTTTTTGGAAATTTTGCTCATCTTTTTAATTAAACCCAAAATACCAGAGAAAGATTTTCATAAAACGAGCAAAGACACTTTTTTGAGCTCCTGGATTGAGCTACTGTTCTTAACAAACGAAATAAAAGAAATAGAATGATATCTCTTATATAGTCGTAAAGTAAACAGTAGCGTCGAAATTTTGAAATAGCATTGATTAAATATAGAAAAACAATCATATTATAAACCAAAAAACATCAAAAATTGCTTGAAGTTAACTTTGAATTTCTTTTAGCTACAACAATATTATTTAACAAAACTTATGCCAGATTAATGACTATTTCATAAGGAACAAAGATATTATAATTTTAAATCATATATTTATTATATTATTTCAATAAATACGATAAATGTAAACGCAAAATCACTACAAAATACGATGCAGCGGCGGTCTGAGCTCAGTACCGCGCGAGCGCTCCTCAACGTTAGATCTGTGTCGCATTACTTCGCGCCATTTTCGATCTAAATACGTTTGAGCGAGCGTTAATAGAGCAGTATAGTGGGACCTCCAACTTTGGTCACGAAGTTCGATTTATATGAATTTATATAGCTTGTTGAATTATTTCTAATACACATTTATTTATTATGTTATATATATATTATGTTATGTTATTTTCAGCTAAGGTCGAAAGACCCCTATGTATATTTGTATAAGAAAGTTAAAATATATATTTATATTAAGAAATGCAAATTAAGCAAGGTACTTCTTCCCTCATTACACTTATACTAGTACATAAAAATTGGAGTGCATATTTGTAATATTAAAATAACCGCTTTTCACTAAATACATTTGTGTGTATACATGGTACATATACTAAAATAATATTTTTTATCTGTCTGTCTGTTAGTTCTGGCTAATATCTGAAACGGCTTGGCCGATTTTGAAGGGACTTTCACTAAAAGTTGACTTACGTAATAAGGATTAACTTAGACTAATGGCTCGATGCAATTCGACCGATATCAAATTTATCGGAGATCCGCGTATCAAACAACTTCTAAATTCAATATATTTTTAATCCCCGACGCAAATACGACGCAGTGTTATAAGGTTGACGTGTGTGTGTGTGTGTGTGTGTGTGTGTGTGTGTGTGTGTGTGTGTGTATATGTGTGTCTTTTTGTGGCATCATAGCTCCCGAACGGATGAACCGATTTTGATTTTGTTTTTTTTTGTTTGAAAGGTGTATTAGTCGGGAGTGTTCTTCACTATGTCAAATTTATTTGATGGAAATCGATCCAAGATGGCCGCCGCCACAAAATGTCGGATTTCATATTTATCACGATTCCATCAATATGGGTATCAAATAAGAGGGCTTGAGTAGTAGAATACTGAACACTATGACTAATTTCAAATCCAAGATGGCCGCCACCAAAAATGTTGGATTACCTACATATTTCCCACGACTCTCTCAATACGGATATCAAATAAAAGGGCTTGAATAGTAGAATACTGTTTACTATGACAATATTTTATATACAAGATGGCTGCCGCCAAAAAATGTTGGATTATCTATATTTTTTGTCACGACCCCCTTAATACGGATTTCAAATAAAAGGGCTTGAGTAGTAGAATACTGAACACTATGACAAAATTTTATATACAAGATGGCCGCCGCCACAAAATGTTGGATTACCTACATATTTTGTCATGACTTCCTCAATACGGATATCAAATAGAATACTATAGGTACACTATGACAAATTACAAATCGAAGATGGTCGCCATCATAGGAACTTAGGATGATGTTTCTAATGATACCCTATACATTCATATCCGTTGTATCTTTCAAAAGTTATGGTGCAATAAAAAACTCACATACATACATTAATTCTAAAAACAATAGACTCCTTTTCGAGAGCAGATGTGTTTTAATATTCGGGAATTGATAATGAATCTCACCATAGAAATACTAAAAAAATACAAAAATTGGGAAAAGTATCAAAATAGTTTCAACACAGTATTGTGGACTCGTGACCTTGAACAAGTTGTCGAGAACTCGGAACGCTTCAAAATACCTAATCTCACACAGTGAAAATTTGTCATATGGCTCTTAACTGTAAAGTCAATATAAAAAATAGACAGGTAGGTAATACTAATACTAGATCCAACTAGTTACTTATACATGCAATCTGAGAAACTTCTGAGTATCGATAAAGTAAACTGATTGTTTTAGTTAGGTAATAGATGCGATACCAAGAAAAAACCTTAATTATTTGGTTGTGATAGCAGGTAACGAGAAATTTCATTTTGTGTTTGTTTCAGTTATTCCTGGAACACGTTAAAGGAGATGTAAAAAGACAAAACTTGGAAAACGTTTGCCATTGTAAGTATTGTAAAGCGAGATAGAAATATAATATACTATCAATATTAAGTTGAAGCTGTCAGGCCTCTACTAAAATATTAATTGACCTATTCTGTTTCTGACTGTTTTTTCTAGAATATTTTGTTGAATATTTTTAAATTCTGTAGAAAATCCTTAAAAAAGCCATCAGCCTAAAGTACCCCCAGATCGAACTCGAAACCACAATCTTATGTTATACGTGTGAGTGCTCATTGAGCTACCCGAGCTCCAAGCACGAATTTTTCAAGCACTTATTACACTACGCTACTAGTAAGCGCATTTTTATCAATGTTCAGGCAATCCACCAATACTCAATCTCTCAAATAATAGATAGGAAACTCTACTATGCCTTCGATGTGGCTCAATTATAATAAGAGTAATCATCATCATTAGCCTAAAAAGATTTCCACAGCCCTATTGATTGAATAGAATAAGAAGAAAAATAGAGCATTAATTTAAAAGCAATAATAATATTATTTTATATGAGTGGCCAGCTTATAATCTTGAAATTCAGAAGTAAAACACTATACTATGATAGGCATACATAATGCGAAATATTGCTGTACTACATTTTTATTTATTAGTGGAATATGCCCACATAAATTGCGCCCTTTCGTTTGCTGGCTTAATGTATTTTGCCATCTAAAATCAATATGCTATACTGTTACACGTGCTCAAATTCGTGACTATATCCAGTCTATTTCAAAATTGAAACTCTTAATTCATTTATATCACCTACTTTACATGCATACTGATTTTGTACTGTATTGGATTCGATGGCAAGAACGAAACGATTCAAGCAACGCATCAGATGTCTAGCAAATGGAATAGGGATTAATTTAAAAGGATCCTGATTTTCAGGTTGAATACGTATATTTATTTATTGAGTTGCATTTATTTATAGTTTTAGCTCGTAAATATCTCCTTCTGAGTGGGGACACAGAGTGTAAGTCAATTTTACTTATCTATACTAATATTTTAAAGAGGAAAGATTTGATTGCTTGTTTGCAGCGAATAGGCTTCAAAACTACTGGACCAATTTTATAAATTCTTTAACCTATGGGAAGTTACATCATATGTGGTAAACATAGGTTTGTATTTTTATCCCGAAAAAACTATAAATAAGAAATGAAAATGGGAGTGGAAGTTTGTATAGGGAATAAAACGTTGCCATTGTAATCATTGTTTAATATTCAATTTGTCAATGTAATTATATCCATGTCATGATATGAATCGATATCCAGATAAACAGTTCCCGGGGAACACGTGGGCTAAGCCGCTGGTAGAATGCTACTAAAAATATTTTCGTTACAGGTCCTAGTAAGCCTTACGAGGACTGGAGTTACAAAGGTAAAATAATATATCTACTATTTGTACAACTGTTGGAACAATAGAGAAAAGTATCCTGGGGCACGGGCCTTCCCTATAGATGGAGTTAGATAAGGAGATCAGGCCATAAATTGTCGGCTCCAGTGCAAGTTGGTGGATGTTAACAGCTGCAGATACAACATGGACGAAGACAGAGAAGTTTGAATAATAAATTTTTGATCACTTATCCTATGACCGGTCCATGTAAAAGTTGCTTACATTCTGCCATGCATATTGAACATTATAATTACTGCGCCATCGAACTACTAAAGTGACATGTTATTTCATATGTGATACAAATGACTATCAAAAAATTTTCGGTAATTTTAAATTATATGAATGAAAAGGAATCTAAAAATGTGCTGATAATTTCCAATACTCGAGTACGACTGGGCTGTGATAAGGACGATACCGAAATTTTAATAAATCGTCGCGGACGTACGACTGTCTCTAAGGAATAGATAAAAAATACTGAAAAATTTAGAGGACTTTATTAACAGAAACAAGACTTTCCTTTTCAGATACAAACTGTTACCAGTTTTTAGCTAAATAAGTCTGTCAAACATTAGACGTCACTCGACAATAAAAAGAATAGACGCACACACCGTCATTAGACTTTGTGACCGTAGGGAATGAAAACTGAAACTTAACTGATAAGGTAGACAATGGTACGGAAATTTTATGACGTTTTGTTGAAAAATTATGTGGTCAACAAGAATACGGGAAAATGTGGTACAAAGTTGTATCTCTAGTATTAAAACATAAGAACTTTTTTCCTTAGGTGCCTATATGAAGAATTCTGAAAATAGGCATTTTATTTTTAAGGGTAATAGCCAAAAGGTTTCATGCTATATTAGTATGCTTTCACAGACCTGTCGAATACAGTGTATGTTGTAAACCATATTAGGTAGACAGTTCAACTTTAAGTGAAGTTTGTTAAGTCTCATATCACAAAAAATTTAGTCATTAATGATTTGGAACTAACGGCTTCCCTCCTTCTAAAGCACGGATGGGCTCGAGATAATATATTTTTGGTCATCCATCCTATGACCGGCACTTCCAAAAGTTGCTTAATTTCTGCATTGCAAACGGAACGCACTAATCACTGACAGCTCCTTAATATATATATATAAATTATATTATGTATTAGCATGTAGCACAATCAGTCAAAATATTTATACGTAAAAAGCTTCCCTCGCAGCATTTTTTTTTTCAACTAGATACTGAAATAATCATCTTACTTCAGCCAGTTTTTACAAAATATTAACGAATATACTACCGTCTATCGTCGTCATGAATAACTTCGTCCGTTAATGAAAGCCGCATGGAAATCCGTTCGGTGGGTTTGAATTTATTGGATGTCAGACAGACGAAACTGAGAGGTTTATTTTTTAATCATTCGTAAAGTTTCGAGCGCTCGTTTACTATGTACTTCTAATTGATAATGGAATAGAGATTATTATTATTTAATGAATGACAGGAATAAATAAAAATATTTCAATAATTAACTTATTATATAAATTTTTAATTTCATGTATAGCCAGTGATAAATATGGTTACCTACTTTTGGTGCAGTCGTGAGACGCAATCACGTATTTTTATTTAATGCTATTTATTTGTATTGTCAATATTATTTTAAATTTCGTCTTTTGTGAATTCAGATAAACATATACGACTACGAAATTGTATCTTCAAAGTCTAGTGAGTGTCACACGGGGTGACAAAGATAGAAAGCGTTCCAATATGATCCCACCACACAATTCTTAAGTTTATATTACTCGTTATATTCAAATGTATTATTTATACAAATGACTAGTTGTTTTCCCGCACGTAAATGATAGTATATGTCTTCCCGACTTTTCGTAGATGATTTTTTTTTTTTAATTAGTCTAATAGTTTCGAATTGTACTAGCAGTACAATTGCAAACGATTATGAGGACCCAAATTGGAGGAAAAGTCGAGCCACGGATACAGTGAAAGATAACCGTACCAAAAATGCCCACTTCTTTCCATGATTATAAAGAATAATAAAGTAGCTGAATAAGATTAGCGATTCGATTAATTATTCAAAATCATGAAATTCTATTTGTACGCTGGAAGGATACCGCCACTCCCTTTTCACAATTAGAACTCACTTTTACAGTATGATACTACTTCGAAAAGTGAAACATAGATGTTCTTCATCAAATCAAAAATGATTTATGTGGATACTAATAACGTGAATGAGTATAATTCAATAGCAAATTAGGTGATTTAGGTCGAATGAATCAGTCTATAAATGCCTGTACCATGTGGTTATCAATTCGAAAGAAGTTTAATATGGCTTAAGTCGTAGACAGCAATAAAAATTTAAACGTGTGATTCAAAAATAGTGTCTGACCCTTTTGGGTGGAGTTTATTTTAATATATGAGGATACACTAGGGCACATTGCTAATATATTAACTTATAATAATTAAATTATAATCAAACAGAGTTTCTTTTAGTCGTTCCGTCCAAAGAACTTCTATAAATAGACGGAAAGATTGAGTTTTCGTTGTGGATGCCTGAAGATTAAATCCATTTAGTCCGATAACTTTTTTTTGTCAAAATTATATTAAGAAGTAAACCTTTCGAAGGCGTTCTAAAAATCATAAAAAATATCACTCAATAGGAGGAATTGCGGGCCCGTACCATAAAGGGTACAGTAGGACTATATACATATATGCATATACGTAATACGACTTCAACCAATTATAATTTTATTCACTTTTAATGTCATATAAAGTGTTATGTTCATTTTTTTTCAAAATAAAATATTAAATACAGACCCCAACGTCGTAGTTGGCAGAAAATTGTGTATCATTGTCCACATGTGGTTCTACTGACGTTATCACTATTACTGAAACTAACCTTTCTTTGTTTCGAGTCGTTCTTTCCCAGTACATTATTCTTTGACTCCCTCACAGTAGTTACAACGATTTTCATCTCCACAATATTAACCTCATTGGAAATAAAATTTTCGGGTTATGATTCTACTCTTTTCAGTTGGCAACACGTATTCTTTTTCAAAAAAGAACAGATAAAACTATTCCACAGTGATTTTATAAGTAGAGCGACTATCAAAGTAGTAAGTGTGGAAAGCAAGTTACTTTTCCGCTAACTAGTAATAGTACTGAGTAGGTACTCGAAAAGAAGTTTTTGAGTCTCACAAAGCTCTTGATCTTCAGGTACTTGATATATTGTAGATGCTAATTCTGTTGGTGTTCGATGCAAACTTTAGACAGCTAGCTAGTATCTTCCGAGCCTGGCCCCGGCCTGAAAAATGATTATTTTTATTCATTAGGCCATTTACCATCACTAATAGAGTCAGATAGCGGTAAAAAGTCACCGAATTTTGAAATCGACCGTTCTTTTTTACTTTTTATACGTGTTTAAAACAAAAAACCCAACAAACATCGTAACTTATAATAAATTACACGAAACTTACCTTTTTGAAAAAATTTCTGTAAATATTTTAATTATTTTCTGATAGATAAATTCACAAACATTATCAAAACCGTTCGCAAAACCGTGTTAAAAAAAATATATTACTTATTGTATCATAAAACCAATACTCCAACTTTATTGTCAAAATATAAAAGAAAAGTTATTATTTCGTGGGTTTGTCAAAATATTTTTACAAAATTACTGTACCGCATGGTACGGTAGGACTAAATGGGTTAAAACGTTTTATTAATTAGGCGTTTAAATATGCGAGAATTTATTTGAAGGGTTAATATTAATTTAACGAATATCCTTTTAAATAACTATATGTTTTTCGTTATTATTTCTTTATATAAAACCAGTTAAAACGATAAAGACGGAACTCTTGTAGGTAATTTGCCGCAAAACTACTAGAGTGATACAGATTATTATAGGCTTCACTTTTGTTCATTGTTTTGCAATGGCAGACTAGAGAGGGAGAGGGCCCTCTCGATTCCGATCGGGCCTCTTGTCCTCGGGGGCCTTGAAATGGCTGCAAATTACCCAAAGACGAGCCATAGAAACCCTATAAAGAATCTATAGTGTTTTTATTTATTTAATACTTGTACAGAATACTTGAAATCGGTTATTTATAAATTATAATTAATACGCTTTAAATTAATACGAAATCACGAATAAAAGAAGTACCCATGTGAAAATAAAATTGTCTGAATTCATGTAACCAGCAATTACCTACTTAGGTAATTTTACGTAAAATAACGTAAATGTGGAATGTATTAGTGAGCTCCGTCATATTATTAAGTCACTCCTAACATTTAAGCTTAATAATTTCATTTCTACATAGGTATATTCAGAGCTTCAATTGTAAGAAGAGATGTACTTTTCTTTCTTTGATTAAATCTATTAAGGCATTTTTGTCGCGTCTTCAAATTATACTGTGAATTTATTAAATTTCTTGGAATTTTATGTTATAATATTTATAAAACGGAATATTTATATAATGAACCAAAAATTATTTTTGAAATCGCTTTTCCATTTTGGTACGTTTTTCCTGGGTGTGTGTATAGGAGTCAATGAGCATGTATGACTCGGCGACCAGCATCGATTATCGAAAAAAATATATATTTTGTAATTTCTGATATTGTAATGGAAAGTTACTCCATAGTCTGTTGAAGTCACTTTCTAATTTTCTTCTCTGTAGGAAAAAAGAAATTGGCAGAACAAAACGACCTTGCTGAGTTTCTTGCCGGTTCTTCTCAGTACAAAGTCTTCCGTTGTAGATTTGCGGACCGATGCCGTAGTTTTTGACATGCACAAGTGCTTGTAACAGCCTAGTGAATAAATAGTAATTGAATTTAAAAAGTTTGAATGTGATACTTATGTGAAATATCGTTTCCAATACTAAATTATGTTTTTACTTTGCAGATCAAAAAAATTGGCATAAAACTTATCCAGCCTGCGGTGGTAGGTCGCAGTCACCAGTAGACCTTCCATACAAAGGACTAATCGAAGCAAAAGGTGCTAGGAAGTTAGCATTCAAGAACTATGGTGTTAAACCCACCAGTCTTATAATGAAAAACGATGGACGGACCAGTAAGTGTATCATCAACATCCTATTAGTATTCTTTGATTATATTTTATTGTCATATCGTCACCAGTCTTATAATGTCCCTGCTTCTGGGGCACACATGACTTTCCTATGGATGGAATCGAATAGGAAGACTAAGCCATGACCCATCTAGAGTTAAGGACTGCAGATACAGCCGAAACCAACGGCTTAACGTGCCTCTCAAAGTACAAAGGAGAGCTTGATAAGGAAAAATTATAAATAGGTACGTGAGTCGCTTTGTAGCTTTCATAATAATCGCATTGGTCTAAACAGAATTCCCATCATTGTCTTTCCGCTCAACTGTATGCTAGAAGATTACTTATATTTAATTTAAGCCCCCCTTATATATTTGATTCTTGTTCTCATAATTTATATGTATTTATACTACAAAAAAAAATAGTTTTATTTCGACTAAAAGTTATGAAGTGAAAATGTAATGCGGGAAACCGGGAAAACATAAATCAAAAGTCTGAACGTGACTTCACTTTTAACGTTATTGGTACAAGAGATGAAATGGTTTGAAATATTACATCTGAACAAGGTACTTTTCGGTCTGTTGTGTCTTACAAGCTTAAAAACTTTGACGTATTCCTGAGGAAGTTCGACACAAAAAAAGTCAGCCAATAGCTAGTAAACCTCGCGCACTGAGGCATCCGTATGAATATCATTTTAATAATTATGCTATTAAATGTATTGGATCTTTATATTGAAATATAATTTATCTAAACCATACTCGTGTCCTGTCAAAAATAATCTGAAGGTGCCTATAGAAAATCAGCGTCAATTAAAAACGTCATGTATGCTGAATTGGATATGAAACAAATTACTGGCGTTGATACATTTAATTATTCTTCAATCATAGTTGTTTCTTATTATTATTTTAATATCTTTGAATGATATCTTCTTATACTTCGTTGAAATGAGTATTTATCCATTCATAAAAAACTTGACTGCTAATAACAAACGAAAAGTAACAACTTTTATTCTTTACTTCTAAGTTTAGCAGCTGTGGTTCAATATAATTTACTCGTTTAATTATGAGGCTTATGAATTTTTTCTTGTACTTATCTTGTTATTGCTGTCTATTCCTTAAATAAATCATTCACATATAAATGTGTTGTTAACAAGAGAACATAATCGAAATTGGTTGTGTAACGAAAAAATATGTGAGGAACGTTATGTTCAAGTGCCTGTTACGGTGTGATATTATTGACGGTACCTATTTGGGTGTCTGGCTTGGTGTATTAAGAGTTAGGCAAACACAGACGCTTTTATATCTTCTCTGGGATGTAAACGGCCTGTAAATTTATTTTTATTGTTGCCAACCTTATTTTTAACTTTTTAACGCAACAGGTTTTATAACAAATTCCACATTCATGAACATTCTATATATGAATAAAGAAAAAGAAGAAATCGGAGAAAATTAAAGAAAATACAAATTCAGGCTCACAAAGCATCCAAACGAGCTGGAATTGTTGTTGTATCTACTTTTTGTGTTACAATTTTATTTAAGATGAATATTTTGTGGTATTGTTCTTCTCTTTTCAGTTCTTTCTCTTTATTACGATATTTTGAAGTCAGTTTATTTTTTTTCTATTACATCTTTTTAAAAGAGTTTTTTAATGATGGGTTCATAACATAAATTAAAGCATGGTAAAACTCTGCCTGACTATATTCACTTATGAAATATGCTGATAGTGCTTACAGTTTTTGAAAGATATTTACATAAAAAATATCTGACCTGGTTTATTCCATTCCCCTAGTTTAACGGGAAAAATATATTGATTTTATTATATTCCTTTCGTTTTTCCATTTTTGCATTGAATATTCAGTTATTTATTATGCAGATTTATATGAGTTAAAGAATTTTTAAGAGTTTATCGGTCTGGTAGTGATTTAATCTATATGAATCCAGCCTCTGTAATCAAAGTAACGTTTTATCTATAAATGAGAGATAACAAGATGGAGACTTTTATATAGTTTCATTTTGGTGTTCGTTACGTTTTAAAACCCATATGTCTTCGTTTTGAGAAGGTATTTCAAGGTCTAAGGACATATAAATCCTTTCTTCATGATCATCTCGGTTTATATGATTCCAATTATGTTTTCAGTTATAAAGAAGTCACAGAAAATTAATTATGCCAAAACTTTTGGTCTATATTTCGATTTTTTTAACTGTTGTTTAGATAGGAGGGCGGAGATAATTTTTTATAATTATAACTAGCCCTCGTTATCGGAGGTGCAATTCGGTAGCGTTTTTAGATATGGGTGAAAATAAAATAAATAAATAATTATAAAATTAATAAATTCATAATAAATCTACACTTAATTGAAAACTCATTATCGACATCAAACATTATTAACCGTCTCTAAAAACGTCCAGCTTCCAAATTGCACCTCCTATAACGAGTTATAATTATAACTTTCAACCAATAAAAACCGAAATTATTGTGCAAAACAAATTAACTTTTGACCTTGAATAACTCATAACGCGGGCACGAGATTATATGAGATTTTTGGGACAACATTTAGAAAGACAAGATGAATGTGTATACAAGTTTCCAGCTTATATCTTTCATTCTGAGATTAGCCCTTTTTGCACTAATTAGACTGGACTATACCGACGCAGAAGAAGATACATTTTGGGTCCTCTTACTTACACTATGTACATAGATACAATCGAATATAATTTTTTTATCCTTTTATTTTGTTAACACACGATTGAATATTACGTAAAAAATATTTCATTATTTTGTAAGTAAAAGTTGCTAGTGTAGAAGCAACATAAAATAATCCTTCAAATTTCGATAGACATACATCACTTCACATAAAACATTTTATAATGTTGTTGTAATATCCCTTTGCACAATGAGACCCATACAGGCAGAAGATGGACTTGTAATATTCCTTTGAAAAACAAGGGCGTTTAAATTTTCAGTATCCTTATCCGGCAAATGGAAACCAGATATCCAACCGTTCATATACGGCGGAGCGGCCCATGGCAGACGCTACATATTCCATTCGATGACGTTCCACTGGCCATCAGAACACTTTGTGGGTGGTCTCCAGTATCCCATGGAGAGTCAAGTGTTGCATATATCCACCGAATATAAGAATATGGAGGAAGCGATCAACGCTTCAGCCAAAGATCCACTAGCGTTTCTTATTGTGGCGAACCTTTATAAGGTAAAACAAATTCAATTTATTACAACTGGCTTCAACAGTAAATAACTAATATGTGATAAACAGCTATTCATATATAATTAAATTACTTATGTTTATATGAAACAAGCTGTTTTCCCGCGAGTGAGTGAAAACAGAAACGAAGTTAGAAACTTTACTTCTTTATAATATTAGCACAGATAAAACTATTAGTCATGCTATTTCGTCTGACCGCAATAAACTACTTACCTAGTGGATTTTCTTGCAGTTTTCTGTAATGTATCGAATTTGACAGAGATTAGATAAACAATATAGAAAATTTAAGATGTAGTTTGTCCGTTAAGAGCGGAGATTAAACATATGTCAATAAATATTTACTAACACAGCCAAAATAAAAATAAATATTAAAATTATTCATTATAAAACAACTGCTAAAGAATTGAACGCAAATATTAGCATCTGTATACTTAGAGAGCCCTCGAAGTTTTTTTTTTGTTAAAGAATTCGGAAAATATAATATTAGGTTGGGGGAAAAGTCTTTTCGCATATAGTATGCATAAACTTGTAACAAAATCTTTTTGACTATACCATTTGTATGTGGTTGACTTTGGTATCATTACTAAGTAAAATTTTTAAAGAAGATAACTCCGTATTTAAATTATGAAAATGTGTAGTTTTCATTTTTCTTACTGCCAAAATGAGTGAATCTAATTAAGAAATTTCGTCACATGGCTGCCAAAACCACATGTCGCGGTTTTTTGATCAGAAGCTACAAAAATAATCGAACAAAATCGTACCTATATTCAGTTAAATGTAAATAATCTTTATTAAACATGTTTTAAATTGGTATATAAATGCGAAAAACTTTTTCTCCAACCTATCAATTGAAAAAAAAATATTATATTTGATCTATTGTGTATTTAAAATGCTATACTGAAAAATTCTTAAAAATACCACTCTGTCTCATCATACAGTGCCAGGGACAAGTGGATTTTTTAATCATTTTTCATTAAGAAACATATTACTAGGTTAGTGATGAACGCGAATGCTGGTGTTTATAAGGAAATATTACAAATAAGATGCATAGATTAGCTATTTATCTGACCAAGAAAATTAGTGGTCAGTCTTAAGACCTTGTTTTTTATTAATGGTTGGTCGACTTCTGATACAGTTAGCTCACAGAATACAGAAAGACGTTAGAAGGGCCTTGTGGGCGTGGCAGTGTAGCCACGATCCTGGACAAATGTACAGGATCGTGACTTCACCACGCGATCGCGATGTTTAGTCATTCACGAACGCGCGCGCTGTAAGTACTGTGAAACACGCCACTAAAAGTGTTAAAAATGCCGACTTGCGCAGTTATTAATTGCAAAACAAGAAGCCCATCCTCAAGTAGGTCCAAAGGAAGGATTTCTTTCCATTAGTAAGTAGAACACTTCTCAAATTTAGTATTTTTAGTCGAAATTCGTGAAATGTTATCAAAAGTGTGAATCACAAAAAATATTTCCAAGAAAATATACATTGCTGGAGAAGTGCGCATATTTATTACATTGCGTCGTACTAAGCACGTAATGTAAAGAACATCGCGAAATCACCGTTTTAAATAGCAACATAATAGATTACGGTAGATGGCTAGTGAAGTGCCTGGAAACATTTAATCGATTCTTGGTGTGTTAGTTAGTAAAAACTAAATAAAAGTATGGACGATAAAAATAGTGGTAATAAAAAATAAATTTAATCAGAGATTAACCATATTGACTTCGTTTGGTATGCGTTTGTATATTAATTTAATAATGAGTGTGGTAATAAGTCTGTTTTTATATTCTTAATATTGTAACAGAAAATTAGTTTTTTTTTATTATTTTGAACCATTAACAACAATACTTTTTAAATCATCGGAATCCGTTCGGGATAAGTTCCAATAGCATTTATTGTACTAATTGTATTTTTTTATTTTGTATATATTTATTTACATTATATTGTTTGTCAATATTACTAGTTTCATTTAAGCGATGTTGCCGATCTTATCTGTTTACTTGATACGAAATCGAGTAACGTAACGTTAAAAAAATACCTACTATTATTATTTATAAACAAACATATTTATATGCAAATAAATATTTAAGCTCGACTAGTACCGATTCAATGTTAGTTCATTAGTAATTAGTAATTTAAATATTTCTACTGAATCAACCAACTAATTAACAATTAATATCTAAAGAAAAAAGATAATGTCACATTTAATCAATACAATTCAATGTATATCCAAAATAATATAAAGAAATCATTACTCTAGTATCCTTTCAATTAATCGACTTGTTGTTTTTCAATATCGATAGTAAATAACTTTATGTCAATCACTAGTGTGATATGTCAAATTAAAATGGCTTTTACACGTTTATTGCGCACTCTAGATGTCTGTTATGGTTGAGCGTGATTGGTTATAGTTATATTGGAGCGTTCTGATTGGCATGTTTAAAATGCAAGTGTGTGCATATCTTTTGTATAATTGGTCGAATATTTCGTCTGATGTACGGCGGACTAAAAGTGGGGCAAGACTGGCGATATCGGTTTTCGTACAAAGGATGCATGATCGCCTTTCTAACCTCTTTTCCGTTTTCTGTGAGTTAGCTAATAGCAGCTTTACACCTGTGAAGGTTTATAATAACATGAAAATCTTACATAGGTTTCACTTGTTTCTATTGATAAAAAATTGCTAATGATTAGACAACAAAAGCATTAACCTACGCGCTTAATGCTTTTGTTTTAATGACAATTCAATCAAAATAATAAAATAAGACTTCACTCTGTTATTTATTCTCATCAATAACTATACTATAATATAATACGTTCAGAGACTTCACTTTGTTATTTATTCTTATCAATAACTATAGTTTAACTAATATTAACGGTAAGTTAAATTTACTTTAAATGTCTCCAAATCAAATACCCAATATTAATGTTGCATTTATTAGGGGTAAGTACTATTCATTTCATTTCTTTTGCTTCATCCTTCGTAATAACGCGGCGTTGTAAGTGTAAAATATTTGTAATTAATGGCGTATTTTTTTTATTTTTTATTACTTGTTTGTAGCTACTAAAAGCTTACAGTGTGACCGGCGTTTCTATCTTCATAATTTTCTTTGTCACGAATTAATATTTTTTTACTTAAAATAGATGAGCACATTTTGCGAATTAGCAACGTGGATTATAATTTAGCCGTTATAATGAAGTGATAGTCCTGTTCAGCAATTGTTGTATATAAATTATTCCCTGTCCATTTGTACAATATGTTAAGACATAACATGGCATACCTTAGTTCTTCCTTATTATATTAACTCTTTTGACGCATATTTTTAATCATAATTTCTCTAAGAGCTCATACAGATACGCTACAGTCGCCGAACGTCTTTCTACTTTTAAGCAACATAATTCGAATTAATAAACTTTAAAGATAATTATGCCAACATATAATGATGTGCGCTAAAAGCAATTATGGCAAAGTATTCTTATGCCAAAACAGTTATATCGAAGTATATTGGAATGTTCCGTATTTTTCATTAGCTGTAATATTACAAGTAAGCACACGGCATTCGTCTTAATCTATTCTATGATGTAATGCTTAGGCTCACAAGCCCTACAAAAACGCACAATCCTGCGAAACAAAACCTATGTCTTTACGTTGTAAGTGCTGCCACCTATAAAAAAGATTGAGATGGTCTCCGATCGCCGCTCGCACAGCTGGCATATTATAAAAATAATATAATCCATTTCGTGAAACTTAGCCAAATTCGCGACAAGTGTTTGTTGATGAGAGCTTCCAGTGACCTAATTATTGAAGCAGCTACTTACTGGGGCCCCGTATCAAGATCAGGAAAGGCCGTGTGCTTGGTAAGTGAGTCGATCGGATTGCTGAACTTACTTTCTTACATATGGAATAAAAACATTAAGCAAAAATACATATATATATATATAAATAAGTTCGAGGTGGGAAAAGTGGGTAAATTTGCTTTTTAAATTTTGCTTAAACTTCAAACGTTAAATTAAGACAATAAAACCACAACAACCAATACAGTATATGCTTCTGTAGTTGTTATGAACAGTAGTTTAACTAATTATATCGTTAAATATAATACAAATTTTATCAAATCATCGTTAGTGTTCATTTCGCTCTAATTATCGGTATAGTTAGTGTATTTGACATCTCTTTGACGGTTTAATCCAATAGCTTTCTTATTTTTTCTTTCATTATAATAACTTCTTGTTAAGGAAATATGAAAAGCGTCAGGAACTCGTATTTATTGAAATCAATTCGCGCAACCATCGACGGCCGCTGCAAGTGTAATCATGATGGGGGGTGAACAGCGACATAATAAAATTATTGATAGACATTTGAAGCCTCAAGGAACATTTGACGACATAATAATATACTTAAAGTTGCACACATCTAGGTTACTACGAAATGTTAATGTAAAATTCTATAGTAAGTAACCATCGTTGGTTCTTAAATCATTGTTGGCCCAAATCAAAGAATTGATTGATTGATCGGACACATTTTTTTTTATAAAGGTTATTTTTTAATTTTTTGCTTACAATAGAGTAATATCTCAGTTTAGCATCTTTTCATCTGGAGGTCAGGGAGATTTATAATTTGTCAACAACGTTTTGAGGTTATAACAGCTGTTAAAACTCGAGATAATTGTGACGCTACTGCAAAAATTAATTAATGCATTGAAATCAAAGTTTTTTAAAGTTTGACTCGTGGCTATGGAAATAAACCTAAATATAATTGTTAAGGTGCACTTTTTATAACATGACGAAATAATATTTCTTCGTATTAGATGAAACGAAATGTAGTACCAAATCGTCATTGGATCCGAATTGCATTGAAATAGAGTTCGCCTTACGAAAGAAGACCCTTAAATCATAATGTATTCGCTTTTATTGCAAATGAATAAGAGTTATGCCGCTCGACTGCTCTCGTGAGACAAACTCTAATGTAGCAAACCGTCATTTTAGTGTCCAAAAACTCAAATGTAGCAAACCGTCATTTTAGGCTCCGAATCGCATTTGGGTAGTTATGTGACAATAAAAAAATGTTTATATCATCTAGAATTCTAGACAATATCATATACTCGTAGTTTTGGAGATTCCTTTTAAGCAAATCTTTGTTTGTATTGAGAGATCCCGCTCTTCCACTAACTTAGCATTGTGTTTGTTGTAAGTCTTGCAATTTTAAAAATAATTGTGTCTTGCAATTTTTATCCTAACTTTATTTTAAAATTTAATTTCATGCTATGTAATAAGTAAAAAGCAACATTTTAATATCATATCACTAGATGCGCAAGTAAATTTTTAGGGCAAAACTGTAAATGATTCTTTGTTAATCTTTGGTAAAGGGAAATTTAATAAATAATATTCGACTTTTTAAAGTACATAAAAAAAATCAATACAATTTAATCAATCAAGGTTGATAACGAACACTTCCGAAAGTTGAAAGATTACGATATTAGAAATGTTGTTTTGAATAAACAAGAATAAACGAGATACTTAGAGTCACGAAAGGTAAAATTTTTCTACCTGTTTTATTGCAAACAAAGCAAATTAATTTGACTTCAATAGAGCGTCGAGTAGCTTTTTTCCGCTTTAGTAATCGAAATATCTGAAAGTATTTTTTCCTTCACTTATATCATTATTATCAGCCGTTTTACGTCCCCATTGTAAGGGCCTTCGTTATGGATGGTTAAATAGGATGGGTCATAACCCCTAATGCTAGCCCAATGCCGATTTTAACGAGTACAAAAGCAGCCGGCACCAACGGCCTAACGTGCCTTCCGAAGCATGGAGTAGTTCGGCATAATATTTTTTTCACCCATCCCGTGACCAGCCCTTGTGAAAGTTGCATAACGACAACCGCGGCGCTTATCTACTGCGCCACCGAGCTACTACACTTATATAAAAGCCAGCAATATATCTTTACAGTTCGGTGACCACACTCAAGAAGGATTACATGATCTGCTTCACGCTGCTAAAGCTGCCAAAGATAAGTGTCAGCGTTTGCCGATGAAACCACTCGAATATTATAATCCACCTTTGAAAGAGTACGCATGCTATCAAGGATCGTTGACTGTACCACCGTGCAAGGAAGCTGTCTTATGGCTCGTCAGGGCGAAGGCCATGAGAGTTTCAAGGGTACGAAAACTTACTTTTTATTGTTGCTAACACTCTTCGAAAACAGAAAACAGAAAACTTATGAAAACAGTTCTGCTGACCTACAGCTTAACTACATTGACTACGTAACGATTTGGTTGACATGGGTTTCATTTAAAATGCACTCATCGTTCACTCAATTATACGGATCTATTGAATGTACACAGTTACATACTGTATTTAAAGAGTATTGATCGTTGAGTGTATTTTAATTGAATCCAATATCAACTAAACTGGATATGCAGTACATGGCGGAGCCCCAAAATTGTTATCTTGATTCATAATTGTGGACATCATTCATCCAATATTGATGAATTAGTAAAACTATTTGAAACTATGATTAGAATTATATATAATATTCAGAATAGAATAACTTTGCGTTTAATGAATTCTACGTTTTAGTAATCCCTACACGTGAACTAGATCACTGTTCTTGTATTGTATTGTGTTGATTTCAAGCTATCCGAACACAAGTATAAAAGATAGATTTAGCAAACGAAGCGAGTCCGTTATTAGTCTTCTTAGCCTCCATTAACTTCCACTTCGCGTCAAAGTAGCACATATGACATACTTCCACCTTTTATTTACTACTTATTACTTATCTTTCTACACTAGATTATAACCTAGTTTACAGAATCACAAATATTGATCTCAATTCAAAAATAGTTTTATACAAAAAATATTGAATTATAATAATTTCACGAGTTCTCTAAGACCTCCGTCTTGGAGAACTCGTGAAATTATTTTTACCAAAAATCACTTCTATTAAAGTTGGGTATCAGCGCGCATACAGGAGTTGGAACTACTTTTTTAAATTTTTGTTAGTTTTTTTCTGTCGCTTTAGTTTAGATATTTTCAATTAATATTTTATAAAATTAATAATATTGTCATGTTCAGTTGATAAATATTTGTGAATAAATAGGAGATAATAAAAACAAGTATAACGTTTCATTCCAGGGTGACCTTGCAATGGCTGAAAGTTTGTTTGAGCAAAATACAATGCGTTTCCGTTTAGTGCATCCGATGAATGACAGGAAAACTTATTTTTTCAAAAACTAAGGCAAAGCATTTTTTTAAGTTAATAAATCATATTTAAATTGATGAAGTTTTTATTTGGAGGTCACTACCTTCATTTAAATTATACCACTATAGATCCATCTCAATACAGGCACAATATTCTTCATTTAATTAATTTGACCATTTGCGTAAAACATATTAAATAACCTACTATGAAATCTCGCCATAATAGAAAACTTCCACGTATTAATAAATAAGCAACAAGTAGAACATTATCGATTGCAGAAATCACTTTTAATAGACATGCAAGGAAACTCCTAAAGGTGTGGTTAGACTATAACAACAGTAAAATGTTGTGAGCTTCATAAATTAAATCTGTAATTCGAGTATAAATTTATTAATTTTTACCTTTGCACGTAAGGGAATCCACAAAAAAAAACTGTATATTTAAATTTAATGTAAAAAGAGTAAGCAGTTACAAATAAGTTATCATGGCATCAATTAATAACCTTTTGTGACATAGTTCGTACTAAGAAAATTGTGGCTTATTTTAGCATACCCCAACTGTGATCAGATATTATTTAAAAGCTTATTGTAAGTCATTAACTTGACCAGCCATGATAAAGTGACCACTCTAACTATGAAATTATGTTACACATAATAACAACTTCCAAATGCAGTCAGTATCTGCAAGATCTGCTGTGTACCGTTTGCTCAGCCGCAATAATGCACTTGCACAGTCGGCATCAAATCTTGTAACCACCACCAACCATTACGTATTTCATCTCTCTACGGAGCATCTCCAGGAGTTGTTAGACTCACTCGGTAGTTGGCGCTGTTAGGTCAAATGAATAACCATCTTGGCATGACTACTTCAATTCTGAAATGTAAAGAGTCATCCTATGGTAAAGATCATCATCGGCACTATTTATATCTCCACTGTGAGTCTCAGACCTTCCTTATGGCGGATTAGAAGGTATTAAAGACAGCAAATTCAGCTACCACCAACGGCTTAATGTGCCTCCCGAAGCATGGAGTAGATCGAGATAATATTTTTTTGGTCACCCATCCTCTGATCCACCCTTGCCAATGTTGCTTAATGACAATGATTGTTATTTATTTTTTAATTACATCTCGTAGGAGTTACAAATAATTAATTATCTACTTATGTCAGTTTTAATTCTTTTTGTAATGTTTATGTAATAACAAATTATATAATCTTATCTAGTAAATTCTGTTATTGATCGTTACGAGGGTCAAACTGAAAGTTCTTAGAACTGGCCACTTATAAACAATATAATAAAAAAATAATTCTAAAATTTGAAAATATAACTCTTTGCCAATATTACTGAGTATATATTTCATTCATTTGTCATTTGTTTTACGATTTGGCGGCAAATTGAAAATTGTCTGTGTCACGTCATCATGAATTTAACACGAGAAAATTTTCGTGCAATGATTTTTTATGACTTTCGATGTCATTTAAGTCAACAAGAAAGTTATGATAGACTACGATTGGCCTTTCACGATGAAGCCCCATCTCGTGCGACTGTTTACAACTGGTTTAATGAGTTTAAACGTGGTCGCACTAATCTCACTGATGATTTACGTGAGGGACGGCCTTCTACGGCGACGACTGAAGATAACATCTGTGTTGTGCGGCGTATGATAGAGACTGACAAAAGAGTGACCTATCAACAGATTCGGACAAGCTTAGGCATCGGTATGAGTCAAGTGCACAAAATCCTCCACGAACATTTAGCGGTCAGGAAGCTTTGCGCCCGGTGGATACCTCATAATTTGACTGAGGCTCAAAAACTCCATCGTGTGGACTGGTGTCGTAAAATGATTGAAAGATTTAACGGAGGTGACTCAAATGCTGTGTTCGACATACTAACAGGTGACGAAAGCTGGATTTACTGTTATGATCCTAAAACCAAAAGACAATCTGCTCAGTGGGTGTTTCCTTTCGAGGAGTTGCCAACTAAAGTGAAGAGAGATCGAAGTGCGGGAAAAAAAATGGTGGCCTCGTTCTTTGGAAGGATAGGTCATTTTGCAACAATTGTGTTAGAGTATCAAAAAACAGTTTCTGCAGAATGGTACACTACCAATTGTTTGCCACTTGTCTTGGAAAAAGTTCGAGAGAAACGACCTCGCAGTAGGATCCTCCTTCACCACGACAACGCCTCGACGCACACCGCCAAGCGAACGATCGACTATTTGGCGACATCAAACGTTGAATTACTGGGTCACCCGCCGTATAGCCCCGACCTCGCGCCTTGTGATTTTTATTTATTTCCAAAAATTAAAGAAAAACTTAAAGGAAAGCGGTTTATGAATGCTGAAGAAGCGGTGGCTGCGTATCGCGATGCCATTGAAGAGACCCCTAAGGACGAGTGGGCAAAGTGCTTTTCCCAGTGGTTCCATCGCATGCAGCGGTGTATTGACGTGAATGGACAATATTTTGAAAAGATATAATAAAACTAATAACTGGCTAATGTAATCAGTTTTTGATTTTCTAAGAACTTTCAGTTTGACCCTCGTATACCGACCCCGAATGTTTTTGGAATATCTACCTAAATATTTGAGTTCTTTTTCATGACATTGACGTTAATGTGAACATTACTTATACAGTTCAACTTTAAGTATGTGTACAGTCAGAGAAATTGATTTCTACGCCTGAATAGAACTTTGAAAATATAGAATTGAATGTTTTTAACTGTTAATTTATTGTCCTTTTTACGAATGGTGATAATTGTAATTGACGTACGTCGTTTTTATCATAACTACATTTGAGACAACGTTTAACATAAAATTGTACTCAGTTGCATTATACAATAGAATGTATTCGTCGAATAAATTCGTTTTTAATAGTAATTAAGTTTTGTGCAAATTTGAATAGCTTTTTTCACAAATTTACCTTCTCATACATTCTTTGTATTTAAAATCGTTTTCATGAGTTACGTTTTATTTGATGAACACTTAACGTACCTAATATTAAAAAACATATCCCTACTAGTAGCGATAAATGAAAATAAAAATCCAAGACTCCCGACCAGTGCAAATCGGTGGAGACATGTGGAGTAACAGATTCCACATATCCCTACCGGTAGCTGTAATTGGAAAAAAATCCTAGTATCCCTCCTAGTAGGGATTTGTCAGTAGGCATATGTGGAATAGAGGTTTTTATCACAAAATTATTAATAAATAAATAAATAGCAACTACGAATATTTTAATTTTCTTCAGAACATACGAAGGACTTTAGTAAAATTAAAAGTGTTGTAATATCTAACAACATAAACCATAATAGAAATTTGTATATACATATGAATTAAAAAGGTTCTGTAGTGGCATCGGTATTAAATTGACCAACTGTACACACCCAGAGACCTAGTTATGCAGGTGGCATTTCACAAACGCTCAGTACGTATCGGCTGTCCTATTGATAGAGCGTAGAAAATTCACTGACGTCGCGTCTTATCAATTATTTTTGACAGACAGACGTTTAATCCCATTATGACAGATCATTTTCCACAGTAGTGATAAAACATAATTTATATCTAAGATAAAAAAGATTAATCGAACGACTGTATGACCGTGACAGAGTCCGTGTGTGAACTATTTTATTATCATCTCGTCTTGATAACGAACTATTTATTGGTAACAATAGATCAAAAATATTTTTATGTTATTAATATTCTACGACACTATTTTTTTATTGTAAATTTGAGATAATTCTATAAGTAAGTCATTGGTGATATATGTATGCTTACTGCTAACTCTAGTGTAAGTATACACGCAGCAATGTAGACCTAGTAGATAAGCTATACTTTGATAATAAATAGAACAGCGATTAACTTGTTGGTTATAGTATTGTCAATACTTTTAGTGTAAATATTTATAACATCATTCATCATCATCAGCCCTTTTACGTCCACAATGCAGGGGCTCAGGCCTTCCTTATGGATGGTTAAGGAGGATTGGCCATAACCCTTCACGCTGGCCCATTGCGGATTGGAGGGTTTTAACGACTGCAAATGTAGCTGGGACCAACGGCTTAACGTGCCTTCCGAAGCATGGAGTAACTCGAGATAATAATTTTTGTCACCCATTCCGTGACCGACCCTTGCGAAAGTTGCTTAACGACAACGATCGCGGGTCGCGGCGCTTATCCACTACGCCACTGAACTACTAGACATCACTCAATTTTAATGAATTCTCAGTACAATCATAATACCTTTTTTAAAAGAATTCTTGGAAAACAGTCTTATTAGGTTTCCGCTAGCTGGAAGAGCACTCGTCCCTTAAACCGAAGGTCTGAGCCCTAAGTCTGCTAATATCAGCTTAATTAAGAAAAGCCAATGGTGCTTCAAAAACAACTGTTTTGGTATAGTTCTTGTTACTGGAATAAAAAATAACGTACTTATATATCTATCACATTTACAATTGATTTACAAAGAAGACTGCAAACATGGCTAGTTAAAATTTACTCATTAAAATGTACCAAATTTTTAATAAAAAATAACCTTTAGGTATGTTTTCGGAATCGTCATCTATTTTTATGAAGAAATTTATTTCCATTTATAGTTAGATTTTACATAAGAAGAAGTACAAATTTGTCCATATTTATATTTATTTTTGATAAAAAAAAAATCGGCAAGTTAATAGGTAAACGTTTTTATGTAAACTTTAGAAAACATTTTTATATCTAATGACACTCGACTACCACGAGCGGTAGCAATAATGTCATACAATTAGTATAAAACTTATCCCCGTAACTATGATCGGGAGTAGTAATTACTTAAGAAAATGTCATAATCTAAGCAAATATTTTTAAGCAATAGACGAGAATTTGGCTCTCGGTCCCCATCCAACGCTTCCCGGCAATCCTAACCAGAACGTCGCGGACCATCTTGCTAGCCTACATTTTGTCCCAACGACCATCTGTCCTACGAGCTATGTGCTCCGCCACTTCAGGCTCTCAATTCTTAAGGCTATGTGAGCAACCTTAATTCGTGTGTTATATATATTATTAGTATTATATCTGTTATAAATAACGTTGTTTACTTCAATTAATTACATAAAATGACACAGAAGTTCGCACGTTCGTATCACGACGAAATTAATTTTACATTAATCGCTTCAATTTTAATCAGAACTGATAATAGCATAGTAAACGGAAAAAAATAATCAATTATATTTATGACATTTTTTTTACCAAACTATCGTTACAAAATTGATGAAAATTGTTATCATATGTTATATAAACTGGTTTAAAATATATGCAAGAGTTATGGGGGCACGGAAGTGTACCCGCCAAGTCGAGCAAAAATGTAAAAAGGGCACATTCGAGTCATTTCATTGAGAACCCCTGTATCTACGCTATGGAGTAAACTATAACTAAATTTTCATTGACCAAGAGGACATCACATATAACGAGGAACATATCCAAATTACATTAAAGGTTTTTTACCATTAAAATATATTTTAAAAAAAATCATCACATCCAAAACTTGAATGTATAATTTTTTTCTATAAAACCAAATAACAAAGATACCCCTCAAATTCTCGATTTATTCAATTTTTTATTGTAATTATTTTTTATTAGGATAATTGATAAAAAATCATTTTGTGGCCAATGGAATCATGCAGCAGTTAACAATAATCTATAAATGAATTTTGCAAGTAATTCATCACACACTTTTTCACGTGCAATTCGACATCCTCTGTCCCTGTTTGCCGTGAGCAATGAGATACAAAGGTGTTTTGAAGTTATTTCCACTCTTTAAAAATTTTACATTACGCTTAGTAATAACTAATTTGTCCGTCATTCATTTATTATCTGTGATTTTCTTCTATTATTTTAATAAATCAATCTCACGAAATAATATGTTAATAATAATTATAAAATTGATATTACTGTTGCACAATAACTTCATTCGATTCACATTTATTTGAAAATAATTTGAAGAAGGAAGCCTCACTATCAAGTTCAGATTTATAGATGTCAAATGTGGCATTTTATAATGACCCAACTGTAGCTACAAAAACAAAGGAGATCCCATCAAAAACATTACATTTACAAAAATGCACAAGTTTCACAAAGCATTTGTTCTGCCGTAAAAAGTTATGAAATCAACTTAAACCAAGTCGAATAATTCAGTACCCCTCTTTCTGTGAGAACATCTATCCAACCTTGTTATAGATTTAGGAATACTTGGGAAACGCGCGCAGCCAATAATAGATCATAGCCATTAAGTCTCTCTTATCTTTCACCTGGAACTCGATGGCATAGTGGATAGTGGACAGTTGTTAAGCTACTTTCGCAAGGGCTGGTTATAGATAGGGCGGTAAAAGTTTATGCTCCTCCGTGTATCGGAAGGCACGTTAAGCCGTAGCTTCCGGGTGCATGTCTTTAAATCGCATCAATCCGCACTAGGCTTGCGCGGTATTCAATTCCATTCCATCCATACGGAAAGCCTGAGCCCCAGAAGTGGGGACATTAATACGCTGATGATCTTTACACCTACATATATCGGTTACTATAATGCGTTGGATAATGATGTTTCGGATCCTGTCCCGTAAAGAAACGCTTTAAGCATCATCTCTTATGTATATTAAATATACCCGTCTTCAAAAATTCTACTCTTTTTTTCTTATAACATTACAATAAGTAGCTGAAATATTCAGTCGACAATGAACTTGTTTTTTAAAAAAGACCAATAATCCTCAAGTGTGTCAAAAACATGATTGATAAATTATAATCTTTATCTTATCTGGCTCGCTCTATGTAGAAACCAAATTGTTTTCGGACTTTACATAAACTGGAACTAGACGTGTCCTGTGTTTATAAGAATAAAATATATAAGTCAATAATGGAAAATAGGATAGTGAATTTCAATCCGAAGCTATTGCAGGTAAAACCGAAAGAAACAGCATCAGATGGTAAGTAGTTTTTGAATTATTTTTTGTTCGATTATGAATGAAGGAATAATTTACTGTAGGTGAAATATTTACGTAATTAACTACAAATGCTTTTATAGTACAACAACAGACAACTATAAGTTAGATATTACATAAAAAATATGTAATAAATTAATACATAGAAATAAGAATTACTGCTTAAAATTAATGTGAAATTATACCATAATATGAAATTGATAAAAATAGTATTAAGTCTACATTATTCAAGTTAAAATCAATAATATGTCCATAAATAATTTCTTTTCGTATTTATATGAAATCTAAGATTAATTATTTACCTATCTTTTAAAACAATCTTCTTTCGAGTTATGTGTCAGCAAATTTTTTTTCTGCTTGGCATTAAGTTGATTCCAGACGATAACGAATTATCAAGCGAATGTAATATGTATATTGTTTAGTTCGTTCAAGATAAAAGTAATAGTTGGATAAATTACCATGAAATGTGGAAACATTCTTTTAAAACTAGCATGTAATGTGAAATCAAAATAGTTCACATTCTTATCTTCGTCTTTTACATTTATAGATATAACATACGGTGATAATATGAATTACATAATCGGATTAGTATTCATTTTATTTCGGTTTCGATTATGTCAGTCAATACACAGTGTAGCCACAACGCCAACAATTCTAATTCGAGTCACAATTATACACAATATTTAAATGCATATATAGATAAACCGGACAAAATAAATTACAAAGTAAAATAATAATGTTCAATTTAAAAGTGTAGTAAAATGTTTATCGGCTCTTAGCCAATCGAATTAAATAATATTTTATAACAAAATTTAAATGGACGGCCGAAAATATTATTCATATCTATAGATGATATAAAACGAAGGCTTCCCCCTGCCTGTACGCTAAGATGTTTTCAACTACATGAGATTTTCATTAATGTACAGAGTGATTCAAGAGGAAGGTTCAGGTATATGTATAATAAAGGACCACGTGACCGAAGCCACTGGAAATATAGTATTATATATAAAGTTTGATTAAAAACGCATATAATTCATTATACTCAAATGTATTACATACTGTTTTCCCACGTTACCAGCGGGTAGCCTAAATCACCCGTGTACATACACAAGTGTAGATGAAAGAATTTTTTAAACCAGTCCAGTCGTTTCGTAGCCCATTCTATGTAAACAAACAATGAAATCTTTTCTTTTTTTAATATTATTATAGACAAACCTACATACATGTAATATATAAAATAAACGAACGCACAAATAAAAAGCAACTTTTTTTTTATCACTCGAACAAAAGCTTTGTCTTTTCCAAACGAGCGACAGTAACAAAGAATAAATATCAAATTCGGGTCCCTTTCCCATCATTTGATAATAAAGCGACCGGCTTCTTTCCTTTCTTCGTAATAAAGAAACGTTCTATGATCTAAGTTTTCACGTACTAAGTTCAATGTTCTATCCAGTTTGGGGTTACATTCATGATTTCCTCAACTTCACACAACGATAGAGAAACTTGTGTGATGTTTGATAACTATTAAACTACTCTAGACATACTAAGACAGATTAGACTAGAGAGCATTAATAAATATAATTTTTGCATTTTTGCAATTACTTGATATAAATATGGTTCGCTCACAATTTTAAGCTCATGGGGGGCTGGATATAGAGTACCTACTGCTGGGTACCAGGCCCTTCTCCTAAAAGTGAGGGTTCAAGGAGAGTTTTAGGTGGGTAATGCTATCTGCATTTTGACTAGCTTTCGAGTGGGTCCGTGCGGATAGAGAGTCCCACACACCCTCTGATGCCTGTGAAACGACAGAGATAGAGCATAAAGCATTTCCCTACGAGAAAAAAAGGATTTTAAGCTCATAAAGCAAGAAAAACCTGGTAGCGTTGGTCAAGGTACATAGTTAAGAATTATTGTTCACCGGCTTCACCGGCGTCGTCATGTATTATCTATACATATATAAAAGGAGATGTCCTGACTTACCGACTGACAGACAACGCACAGCCTAAACCGCTGGTCGTAGAAACTTGAAATTCGGAGGAAAGATTCCCCTTAATATGTAGAGGTGTATTGAGAACGGATTTTCGGAAATTGCATCCCGAAGGGGGTCAAAAAGGGTGAAACCTATGTCGATCAAAATTGATATTTGGGTAGTTAATGACCCTAGGAAGGTAATATGTTATATTTTATCCCGATAATTAGCACTTAAAGTAATAAAAATAAAAGATTTTATGAGGAATCATAATGTTACCATAGCAACCATTGTTTACAATCTGATTTTCCAGAGTAATAAAATTAACTAATAATATTTACAAAATATTTTATTGTATAGCGATGAAAAATTTTATTTGAGTAAATATTACATTTTCGAAATTTAAATGCATAAAAATTAGACGACGATAAATGAATTCTAAATCGCAGATTTTTTTACCTAGAATAACGTTTATTGCAAAAAATATATGTTGCACTGTAAATAGAAATATTATTCCATCATCAGCTCTTTTAACTCCCTACTGCAAGAGCTCACAGGCCTTCGTTATAGATGGTGATAAGGAGGATGGGCCATGACCGTCCACGCTGGCCCAATGCAGATTGGAAGGTATTAACGACTGCAAATGCTTCCGGGCTTAATGTGCCTTCCAAAGTACGCAAAGTAGCTTCAGATACTATTTTTTTGGTCACCCATCCCGTAAATGGCCTTTGCGAAAGTTGCTTAACTACAAATACCACGGGCCGCGGCGCTTATCCACTACACCACCGAGCTACCCTCAAATTTCTCCATTTCATTTTAAATTTTAAAGAATTGATATAAGAGTAGTGAGTTTTAAAATAAAATGTAGTAAGAAATTTAAGCTTTGCTATACTACATGACGTTTATGACAAAGTAATCTGCGCTAACGTTTCTATCAAGGAATTTAACATAGATTACGTTTCGATTGAGTTTTGTGTAAACTCCAGAACTGTTTTTCATCTGTACTCCAAATTGGATTAGATTGGATAAATATCTCTCTAGGTAATTTCATCATCAGCCCGAAAAACAACAGCATTATTGGAAAATATATACTGCCCAAAGTAACTATACCGCGCGAACGAAAGCAAAGTCGCGGACAAAAGCTAGTAGATAATTAAACCCTTTTCTTGAATCACTAGATATTTATAAAAACCTTATTAAAATCAGTTGAATTGTTTATCTCTCTAATTTTATACCATGTATATGTAGATCCTACTAAAATACCTTTGGAGTCAAATTGTAAAGTAAAAAAAATGTTTTAATTTATTTTTTATGATTACTTACTTATATGTATATCTTTAAAAACAATTGTATATTTTCAGCGGAACAAATATCTAAGCTACGTTCCTCCCAGTCCCCCATCGCCATATCCTTACAGCGCTGCCCAACATGGTCCTCACTAGAGCCCCTTCAATTCGAAGGTTATTGGGACAACGAAGTTAATGGTATATTACTGAATAATGGACAAACTGGTAAGTGATTTTTCTTACGAATTTTTTTTACGATTTTTCTTTAATTTGGCTGAATCACGTAATTAGACGTTCGCCCCATTAACGCATTCTGGCGTCTTTTACAGAGGAAATGTCCAACCTTTAAAGCATCGTGGTGTCTTTATTTATTTATTTAATACTTTAAGCACTATCGTTCAAAAGCGGGCTATATGCCTTAGGCATTCTCTACTCTATCACAGACAAATTGCTAAAAATATATAATAATGAAATATATATTTTCTCCAATAAAAAAAGAATAAACTATAAAAATTTAAGTTATAACATAAGTAGTCGATTGAAGCCATCCCTTAACTTTTGTATCTCCAGGAGTACAGACTCAGACTGTTTGTGTAAAACAAAAAAGATGATAATTGGATGCTGTTATTGAAAATAAAATAAAGTTATAAAATTAAGAAGTAAAACAGCAGTAACAGAATGTGTATCTCAAGTGATTATATTTTTTTTCTTTCCTTACATGTATTTTTTTGCATAAATATCTGACACCAACCTTAAAATTGTTGGCGTATCCACTTCTTGTGTATCGATTAAAGAAAAACAAAAAAAGAGAACATTTTTAAGTCGTTTTAATTTTTTACATACATACGTAATAAATGCTAATAAAATTTAGCACACGTGTTTAAAAGCCCAGACAGATCTTCATTCAACAATATTACGGCATCTCAACGACATTATATACATACAGGTCGAATTGTTAATCTCCTTTTATATGAAGTCGATTAAAAAATAGAACTAGAAGAAGAAAATCCAAATAATTTTACCGTTGATTTTACTGTTCTGTCGGAGCTCCTCGCGTTTTGTCGAATAAAATGTCGTCAACCAAAAAATTTAAAGATGGCTTCTCTTACGATGAACTTATTTACCAATGACCAGTCAGAGACAATGTCAGAGTATCGCTCCACAAATTAAAACATTAATTCCACGAATTAGTTGGAATGATTTAAGCATTTTATTGAATACAGAATAAAAGAAAAAGAATACAAAGAGCTTTGATTTCTTTTGAGTATTTTCTATTTTTATAACACAATTAAAAACACCAGGAATAAGCGTAATGCTGAAATATACAACTAGTTCTGTAATTGTAATTTAAATGACTTGAAAAATGAAATTTTTAGTCATAGAAGATGATATCTCATCTAAGTTACTGTTTACTTCTAACTATAACCGTCGGAATATTCAAAATTTAACCGCTTTTAAAATAAGTATTATATATCACTTTTTTAATTTTGAAGTCGGTTCTATGTCATTATTTTTAGTGATACATATATAGAGGTAGGTACTTTATATAAATATTTTGTATAGGTATCAAAAAAATATTAAATATATTTCAAAGAAATTAATCTGCAACGAAAGGCCTAAAATGTTTATTTATTTACCTAACCACGAATAAATCGGTGTACATACTTACTTGCATAAAAAATAATGTAATATTAATCAACATTTCAATAGAAAAAGAGATACCGAGAAGACAGCTGAAGTAATACGAGGTTCGGATGTAAGCTTCAAGACAATCAAAGAGAAAAGTATTAAGACAACTTTACTGACTATAGAAATTCAAAGCCATCGATTTTTATCTGAGTTCAAAACTTCATACAAATGGGATTACAATGGGACTTAATATTTTAATGTATTTTATAGAACAAAAACCAAAAGTTAGATCGTAGTCTAAATAAGTATTGAGATACAATTAGTTTAAAATCGTTATAAGTTAAATAATTATAAAGGTTATTGATTTTGTTAACTGTGTAAAAAACGTACATAAATATACAAAGATATAAAACAAGAATGCAAACAAAATATATTTAGTGTAGGTATAATGACTGAATGAATACTTTATTGTACGCCCGGCTACACGTCAGACTATAGATTGTAAACTTTGTACCGACCGCGCTACGTATAGAACTTCCCTACTGATGGAGTTCTGCTTCCGGTGGTGGTGTGTAGCGTGACCGTGCGTACACTATATTAAACAACACGACAATTATAATTAGCATAAGCTCCTAATCAGTAGCGGCGTTATAGCGGGGCGCTAGAGATAAAGAAAGATAAGCACCCTCTTTTTTAATACGGGAAATTATCTTATTTCCATGGAAGCAAGCGGTGACGGATTAAGCCCGAGCGGAGCGGAGCCTGTAGCAAATTCCCTTCCCCTTTGTTTGCTTGTGATTAATTAAGTGTAATAAAACAAAAATCTTAAAAACTCATTTTTCTTGAATTGTAAAAGTAATCGCCAATCAGACTCAATTTAAGTTAAAATGTAGGTCAACACGCGCCTTCTTTGAAGAAAGATAAAAAATTGAGAGCATTCTTTCCGTCAACTTATATATGTTTTATGATGAAGATGACGAATAATCGGAACCAGTTACTTTGCAAACGAAACGGAAAAGTCGTCCTTTGCTTTTCGAATAACACAATACAACTCATCTGAGACTTGAGTTTTATATGTCAGTATATGGTTATATTTAAAAATATAAGTTTATACAGAGGCGTTGCTTATTTTGTATCTTTCACTTTTAATACCGACATCGAGGCTCCCAATTGCGCGGGGCCCACAAAATCACGGAACATATGCTTTCAAATAATATATATTACAAATATACTACTGCCATATCAATGTTGTCTAGATTTTTACTTCCCGTTTTTAATGTTCTGACTGAAGCACGCTATATATATATATTTGAGTAGTTTAGGACCCTGGAAAAGTAATAGGTTATATTTTATTCCGAAACGCAGATCTTAGTGCTAAAAATGGGAATAGAAGTTTTTATGGGGAATCAAAATTAGCGGAAAAATCTGATGTTTATTAATTTGATAATATCATTAACACAAAAAAATAACAAATAAATATCATTGAATAAATGTACCTAATATTGCTTATTGTATGGCGATGAAAATTTGCATTAGAGTAATTTATAACTATAAAAAAAAATCTTTTGAATATGTTCATGTGCAAGTAATTTAATTTATGAAAGAAAAAGTATTTTTATAAATAACAAATAATATCATTAAAAAAAAAATCTAATATAGCTATTATATAGCAATGAAAATTTGCATTTGAGTAATTTATAACTAAAAAAAATTCTTTTGAATATGATCATGCGCAAATAATTTCATTTATGAAAGAAAAAGTATTTTTAATATATTTTGAACTATACTACATGGCGTTAAAAGTGCGATATTTTTATTATTATCAAGGAAAGTGCTTCAAGTACTTTAGTTTGAAATTAAAATGCCGTAAAAACTTTTAGCTTCGCTATGTCTTAGATAACATTAAGTATATACTAAATCGCGCTATTGTTTATGTCAAAGAATTTTCGTAGTGTATTTTAGTTTAAGATTAAAATTAATAGTATGCATTCTTAATTAGCAATCGAAATTGTAACTTAATTGTAAATAAAAAAACTGGAAAAGATTTTTTTTTATTTTAAATAAATTGGTTCAAAATCAAAATCAATTATTCAGTCCAGGCTATTACATAGCACTTGTGAATGTCAAAAACTACGCCAATGGTACAAGTCCCTGTACTGAGATGAACCAGCAAGAAACTCAGCAAGGGCTGCTTTTTTCTTCCCTATTTTATTTCACACAGAGATATCTAATTCAAAAGAATATGAAGTCACTTTCCATTACAATATCAGAAATAACTAGACAGATATTTTCGGTTACTGATTAATATGCCTACTTATTAACAAATCAATATAAAGTATTCATAATAAAAAAAAAGAACGAAATTACGAAGTCCAGAGCAGACTCATCCCCACTGGCAGCACCCGTTCACGAGCATGGTACGTGAGCCAGCCATCGCTTTGCTCAACCATATTTTAAGGAATGTAATGACCCGACACGACACTACCACAGAGATTTTTAAGATATGCTCTAGGTACTTAACTTATGCAGTGGATTAAGGAAAATAGTTCTTATACATCTATCGACGGTTGCAGGACACAGCACACGATACATAGTTACAATGTTAATCACATTAGTTTAAAATATCTAACACCATGTCTTTTTATCGTTAAGATATCCTTTACTTTGTAGACAATTTTTAATACGACATTTAAATTACTTATTAGCAAATTTAATACATTACTGGTTAAAGTACTGTGTACCTTGACCCATGAATGAACCTTATACCTCCTGTAACCTGTATATAAGCATTACTAGCTTGTTTTTATTTCTAGAATTAAGTTTGTGTACATCATAATGCTTGATATATTATATTTTTGATTAATTTTGCATTCACAATGCCATACATGCCATACTGAAAATTATTCTTAAGACAAAATGCTTGATATATATATTAATATTGTTCCGGAAAAAGTATACAATTATATTACTAAAATCGGCCAGTAATTGTGCACTAAAAATATGGTAGTCGCTTTTAAATTATAAATTAATATTTTTACTGACTATATGGTGTGATAAGATCAAATATATTTTGATTCGTTAATTGGAATATACGTAACAGGGTTTCCTGTTCGCTAATCATTTATTTTTAGGTTTTATTGTATAGAGCACAATAATCAAGGTTTGGTTATAACTGTGATCAGATTTTAAGTATTTTCTTCGGTTACGTCGTGTTTCTCGCTAGGTCCAACCATTTCGTTTTATGCCTTTACGCTCAACTGGTAACTAAAACTAGTTGCGGAATACCTTTGTTAATAAGTTCACTCATATATCTAAATACAGAGTTTAAACTATGAAACTCCCGGGAACTATCAGCATTTATTTACATTGTGATAGGTACTAACTAACCACTAAACTAATTTGAAACAGTACAATAGCATTATTATTAGATTTTCGCCATACAGAACAACATAATATTATAAATTTTAAGCCAAAGTATCATAAGACCAAGATTTTCTAATTCATTTCATGTGAGAATGTTTTCTTGTCCAATGATTTGTCAGTAAGCGAGTTTTTATTTGGGTTCGTAAACATAAAGTAATTTACAGTCAATTGTTTGCAGATAACAAACAAATCACAGTCAATTGTTTGCAGATAACAAACAAATAAAATAGAAATGATGCCTCGGTAAAAAATGAATTCTATTTAATATGTACGTCATTTAGAAAATAGAAATATTTTAGATACGTATTTATTTTTGCTCTAATTTAATAAGAAATTACTTAGCTGATTTAAGTTAATTGGCATTAAAGTGATGGCTCTGTATGCACCACTGTGTAAAAATGTACAAAGTTGTCAATGTCATGTGACATTTTAACTCAATGTATCACCGTAATACTCAAAAAATAAACAAATACTTCTAATTATATTGAAATTACGACTAAACCTTTGTACCTACTTAATAGGTACAAAGGTTTAGTCGTAATTTCATACGAATTGATGATATTTTCACCTATAGCGAAAAACAGCGAGAAAAAGTTTTTTTTTTGCGTATGTAGACTTAACACGTTCCTATCGCTTCTAGTTCATTTAATATTATGTTTCTACTTATAAACCTCATGTCTGTGTTTCGTGATCCTTGACGATTCATTTAGATAAAATAAAATGTCTATGTTCCAGTCTAAAATATATATCACAAGTGAAGTGCTTTTTATTACCAAGTTCAATGATTTTAATATTTGTTTTATTAGAGGTTGAGTCAATAAAGAGATTAGTTTCGAATTCTTATGATCTACTATGTGATTTTATAAAGAAAGAAAAGATTTGATTATTGCATAGAATAGGCTCCAAAATTACTTGGCCGATTTAAAAAAATCTTTCACCTACGGAAAGTTACATCATATGCGGTGGACATAGGCTCTATTTTATTCTGAGAAACACCAAATAAAGGGAAGAAAATGGAATGGGAAGTTAGTATAGGAAATGAAAACGTTGCTATGGTAACCATGTAACCATTGATTACTATTCAATTTGTCATTATATTCGCGTCATGATATAAAACTTTATCCAAATTGTATTCAAATGAATTGTTAAATTAAATTCTAAGCCTGGTTTAACAAAGAGGTTACTTTGTATCCCGCTTAACAGTTCCCTAGGGTCCACCCGGGCGAAGCCGCGGGCAGAATGGTTTTTGTGAAATAAATTGACTCTTAACAACTTATTCACACTGGTTGGTGGGCTCTGCATGCGTTATTTGGCTCATTTCACTGATCGATAAACCAATGACCAACCATTAAAAATGAGAACACAAATATTGTCCGCAAAAAATATTAATAAAAAAACCGGCGAAGTGTGAGTCGGACTCGCGCACGAAGGGTTCCGTATCGAAAAAGTGCAAAAAATACTTAAGTTGTATAAGAGGCCCTTAAATATATATTTTTGTATTCGTACTTATAGCGGCAATAGAAATAAATTATCTGTGAAAATTTCAACTATCTAACTATTACGGTTCATGAGATACAATCTGGTGACAGACAGACAGTGAAGTCTTAGTAATAGGGTTTCCGTTTTACTTTTTGGGTGTAGAATCCTAAACAATGGCATCTATTTATACACAAAGATGTGAAGCATAGTACCTGTTGAGGAAAACTGACATTAAACTCGGCTTTTCAGAAATCTTTCCTACCGAAAATCTAATTTAATACAATTCTTATTATAATGTCGCATTCACGATGCTATACTGAAAAATATTCTTAATGAATAATGCTTAAAATATCCACTCGGTCCCTGGCACCCTTATTCTAACAAAGAAAATAAAAATTATTTTTTCGTTTTTGTGTCATACAATTTTAATATATTTGTGAGTTATATTATGCGTTAAACGATATTATATTACAAGTACCTCTTAACCTACCCTTTAATTAACATTGGTTATTATTAATAGGTGTAATTTCGAGTTCTTAGAATTTACAAATAATATGCGTATTGATAGTGCTTCTAGATAAGTCTTTGTCTTAACTGGTCAACATTCTCAAACAACCTTTTTGCTTAAATATATATATATATATAAACTTTTTGCTTATATATATAAGCAAAAAGTTTGTTTATATCATGTATATATGTATAAGCAAAAAGTTTAAGGACCACTTTCTTGGCGGACTAGATATAATGAAATATAAAATATTCTGTTGAAAAATTTGTTAATTGCTGCTTCTAATGAAAATATCCACCATTGAATAGCAAGCTAAGTTACCCATTTATCGGGTGTTTGTGTGGCAGCGGCAACACTGATGACGTGTAACATGCTCATTTTTTTATTTATTTAAATCAGCTGGACAGGTTTTAAACGTGCAATATATTAAACTGTTACAGCATACTTCACATTTGAGTCCGACGCAAAACCAACTCTCAGAGGTGGCCCTCTGATTGGGGAATATGTGTTTGAGCAGATGCACTTTCATTGGTCTGTAGACGACTTTACTGGTTGCGAGCACGTACTGGATGGACATGGGTGAGAATTTTCACAATCACACAGACATACAATAATATCTAGAAGTAAACCATTGACGAATTACCTAAATATTATAATTTGCAGTAGTCTTGAAAAAGTGAACTGTATTAAAACTCCACGTTGGGCGCCAGTAAATCGCAGTTCGCTCATCGGTTGGCTCGGTTTAAATTCATTGAATTTTGTTGGCGTTAATTCCTATTGAGAATTTTTATTATAGAAGTGTGACTTCCGGGAATGGTTTTATAAACATAAATCATATTAAAATAGATATATAAATCCCAGACAAATATAATATTCTACGTAAACTCTAGCTCATCCGTCGAATGTAAATGAATGATCTATATTTCGGTGAGTTCTCTTTGTATAAGTGTATTTTCTCAACTACATAAAGACTTTTTAATCAACAACAACTACCAGTTTCAGATTCGATTTATAATGATCCAAAATAAAGTGGGAGTTACTATCAGTAACGGAAGAAACAGTCTCATATACATATTTGACTTTCCCATCGTACCTAACCCTCGTCCTGTTTTCATGTTCAAAATAATTGGATATATAAGATCAAGTGAATTACATCATGCATATTCAAATAAAAATGTAAAATAATAGGTATAGATATTTCGTCAACTTATTATATTACACAATACTATGTTTCCACCAGCAGCTTCGCCTGCGCAGTTCTGCATTATACACATAAATCTTCCTTTTGAACTCTGTATATTGACGAAAGCCGCATAAAAATCCGTTGTGTAGTTTATGAGATCACAGCGTATACAGAGCGGCAAACGACTTTGTTTTATTTTATGTCTAGACAACGTTGATCAGAGCTTAAAGTAAATATAGCAAAAATAGCTTTAAACTTTTCAGAGACAAAGTACTGAAACATATAGGACATTAGTCGGTTAGTTACATGTATAGCTGTTGTTGTACCATAAATAAATATAGCTTCGTGATGTTGTACTCTTTGAAGTTGAAAATCAAAGTCATTTTATTCTTATATCGCGGATATTTGCTATTATATATATTTGAATATGGACAACGGACCACAATCCACCACGGTGGCTCAGTACGGATTATTGGGTGTTAAGCACTGCAGATGTAGCCGAGACTAACGGCTTAATATACCTTCTGAAGCACGGAGGAGCTCGGGTAGTAAATTTTTGGTCACCCATCCTATGATCGGTCTATGTTATTTAACAACCGTATCGCTGTCTAAGCGCGCGAAACACATGCCATTGAGCTTCTTACGACATATTTATTTGTAAGAGGTAGCTCTGTGCGCTCTGATATATGTAGTCTGTGACAGGGGCAGTATATACTCTGGGACGAGCCGGATATCATGGTGGTTGGGTTATAACATATTGTATAGAGAATAAATATCTAAAAGCATCGAGCTGGCGTCTTATTATCAAGAACCCTCACATTATTATATATAAACCTCAATATTTTTTCATTACTTCACTCACCCATCTCTCTCAAACTCGAAGACAATCTGTTGTGAGTTTAAAAGTCGACTAAGCGATTGTAATTTATATTGCTCTTAGTCTATTTATTTCAGTAAATGTCTGGTAATCTCTTTATTATATGATGAAATGATATAAAGAGAATCGTTTAATTATTTCATATGATAAAATAGGTCTGTGTATCTGTGATACACTCATGCCTAACCCATTAAACATAGTTGTGCTGCCCAAAAAACTATACCACGCGGACGAAGTCGCGGGCAAATGCTAGTAGTATAATTTTGTTTACATAAACAAATTAGATTTTATTTTTGTACTACCCTTTCAACGAGTTTCAAAGAATAAGAACATGTAGAAGAGACGGTTTGTTTTAAAAACTTTTAATAACAACACTCGACATAAGAAATATGCTATTTAATTCAGCTTATGTTATTCAGAGTATAATAAAATTATAACAAAGGTTTGCCTTCATGTTTCGAGAAATTACATACATATTTCAACCAATTAAGAGCTGACATATAATGCATATAGAAATAAGATTGATTAAGATCTACAAACCAGCCTGCATACATATGTTGCTTTTTAACATATAACTACATTTATACAAAATTAGATGTACGAGTATACGATTACGATTAGGTATACGAGTTATACGAGAGATTCTTACGAAGAGAGTAAAAAAGACTATTGAATCATGTATAACGTGTTGGGAAGTACTAGTCACCACCAGAGGTATGCGGACGGAGCGCGTTTGATAAGACACACATGAGAGATTTAAGGACAGATAAATTTCAGGATAACATCTTAGAATCTATCTTAATCAATGTAATTTCGGTATTTATAATGTACTATTTCTCTATTTCTTAGTTAAACAAAAATAAATTCATATTTGAAAGTGTTAAAATATTTTCATTATCACCGTTATAGTACAAAATTAATCGATATCTTCTTCTTTATTACTAGACATGTCTTCGATTCCATATCCTTCTCAGATTCTGACTAATTTCCTAGATGTATGATTAACTCGTCTATCACATTGTCAAACGTGACGTGGTTCCTATATTTCAGTATAGCTCTTAAATACCTTACTCGCCATTCAGTTATACTGGGTCTCTCAATCAAAATATGTCTTTTAGATTTACATTTCTTAAAGAAATTTTTCATCTTGTCTAAAAGATTTTGAAAATTCGGATATGATAAGATAAGATTTTGAAAAATCGGTGTGATACACGTTGCCTTTTCCGTGATTATTATTTCCGAAATGCTTTCGAGATTATCTAAATTAGTGGAAATGCATAAAAGAAGAAATTGGATCAATTTATTGTAAACGGATCAATCCTTTCTGCACTAGGATCTTTGTGCCATGAAACGTATCTTAAACATTTATTGTTTATCCTACTGGTGAATACATCGATATCTGGAATACCTAATTTAAATTTAATATTTCTAAAGCAAAGTAAGACAATTAACATTCGGTATCTCGATGAGTTTTCCTAGATTCTACGTCGGTTATTGCATTGTCATTGGATTTAATGTAAGATTCTAATACAATTAGTTTTCACCCTTGGCACCACTGGCAATCTTTTTAGTTATGTTCGTGAGGTACGGATATTGAACGCCACCCATGCCATATAAGAAACTGCTGTAGATTACCAACACGTAATAAAATTTGGCAATTAAATAGACCCTTGTCATATATTTTGATAGCTATATATGCTGTCTGTTATTTATTTATATTAGTGTATATTAGTATTAGTATAGTACGCCGTTTTAATGACATCTGCCAACGTAATGTTAATTTAAATTAAAAAATATTCCAATTTATTTTCTAGATATGCTGCGGAATGTCATTTTGTGCATTACAATAGTAAATATCATTCACTTGAAGCAGCCGTTGGCCATCCGGATGGGCTTGCTGTCGTTGGATTCCTTTTTCAAGCAGTGAACGCTCCGAATCCAAGATTTGACAAGCTTATAGAAGGCTTAGAAGGTATCAAATCTATGGAGAAGGCAGTCCAAGTGCCATCAGGTAAATTAATCATTATTATATTTGATAAATTTTGCATATACCGAAAAATATTCTTAATGAAAATGCTTGAAAATCCACTTTGTCCCTGGCACTCAGAGATGAGACTCGATCCCATGACCTTTCGCAATTCGGGTGACTGCTCTAACCTACTGAGCTTCCCAGGATCTAACAGGACTGACGAATTTTTCAGGTAGTTGTTACTTTTCCGCTATTACAGAGCGTATTTTCATCGATGTCCGGGCAATCCACTCAAACAACCGAAAGAAATATTTTTAGGAATATTTAAACTTTCGATAAAGATGAAAATATGTTCTAATTATCACATTTGTTCAATTTTAAATGAAAAAAATCAATTTTGACAAAGTGCAAGACAATTCTTTAGCATTTTTCATTAAGAAGTGAATCATTGTTCACCTTTAATTAATTCGAAACATAACTAGTAACATAACTCTAGGAGTAAATTAACATTTTATAAAAAAACCTCCCCAGTCTTCAATTGTATCCTAATAATATTTTTATTTCCTTTATCAAAATTGGGTACTCGATAACAAAATGATGTTAATTAAAAAAAAACTTTTTTAGCGTCATTATCTTGGATGGATTCATCAGACCTACAAGAAAGTAACTACGTAACATACAAAGGGTCCCTCACAACACCCCCTTATACAGAATGTGTTACTTGGATCATTTATGAAAAACCAATTCAAATTGGAACAGAACAGGTAACTGATTTTGATTAATGATCTCAAATAATACCCGATCTCATTAATCTTGCACGACAATAACAAGTATTCAAAGAGGATTTAATTAAGATCGTTTCTTACACATTTGAAATCATTTTATTAATAACATGTATAATATAATTAAGATTCGTCTTGAGAGATTAAATTGTTATCATTGGTTGATGTGCCGGTCTCAATTTTTAATCAACTTCAAAATCGATTAAATCTTTTTTTTTTAATAGAACTGACTTCATACTTTAAAAAGTGATAAATAATATTTATCTCAAAAGCGACTTATTCAAGAAAATGTTATTGAAGTCGGATGGAGGATTTTTGCAAGTTTTTCGATTTTGATAAAATATAAATGGCACCAACTCGGTTCATTTAATTGCTGAATGAAAAAAGAATTTTGAAAATCGATCACCAATTGGAGGAAATATTGGTGAACATCGATAAAAAAAAACATACATCGCCGTCGAACATGTAACCTCCTCTTTTCGATTTTGGAATAGGTTTAAAATACTTATTTATACTATTGAATAAAATGTAAGACCACGTATTTTGATTCCTATGTCTTTTGTTAATATAAAATTTTCAAAATCTCTTAAACAAAAAAAAAAACGTGAAAAATAATATTTATTTTAAAAGTGTTTCATAAATAATAAAAATCTTATTGAAGTTGCTCACAAAGTTTTAGATATTTACACAAAATCATGTTAGTTTTATTTTCGTTTTGTGCCATTATTGTATATTAATAATAGCACTTATATCATGAATCAACTCGAGACATCGTTACACTGATCTTAATTATGGTTTAATCCGCTAAGGTATTGGTTAAAATATTTAACTGATCACAGGCCATCTAATTCACTGGGGAAACTACAAACTCAGCCTTTAGATTAAACTTGTTCCTTAAGTAATACGAAACAATCAAATTATCCTCCTTAAATGTTCCGGAGGGTGTTTATCGGAGCTATAAAACCGTCCCTAATAAATTGACCGCCATTTCCGACGTTTTAGTTGATTGTGCTGATCACGTCACATATTTTGCAGCTGGGCCTACTGAGACAGCTGGAAGGACCTGACCAGAAGCCAATCGATAGGAACGTAAGGCCGACTCAGCGACATCCACCGGGACACTCTGTCATTTACGTTAAACAAGTTAAAGCCAAACTATGACCACTTTTAAATATACATTTATATAAACTAGGTTTTTCGTTTCATTATATCAGTTCCCGTATAACGCTTTTATATTTTATTAAGATTGTGAAGAAAAATTTTGGTCAGAGAAATTTTCGAATCATCATCATCATCAGCCGGAAGACATCCACTGCTGAACATAGGCCTCCCCCTTAATACATACATACATATACATACCTATTATTGTAAATTTGGTTCCGAAATTTATTTTCATGAAATTTTTTTTCTTTAGTTTTCCAAAATTTCAGCTTATTATTTAAACAAATAATATTTGACAACATCACATACATCTCGAAAATCCTATATTAAGTAGCTTTTAGGAATCTAAAACAATGATAGTACCACTTCTTCTAGACCTGAGACAATACATAAAAGTAAATTTTCTACATTGACCCGATCGAGAATCAAACTCCGGATCACAGAGAAGGCTATATAAAGAAGCAAAAGTAAAACAAAAATATCTTCCACTAGTATACACTAGCTGTTTTCCGGCGACTTCACCCGCGTGAATTATTATAACCTTATAATTATTATATCCTTGTCACTCACGTAAGAACTAGCTTCCCATAGGTGATATTATTTTAAATCCGTTCTGTAGTTTGAGAACCTTAAATGCTAACAAATATTCAAATCTTTCCTCTCTCTAATATTAATACAGACAATAAATTTTCTAATATTAGGTCCTTACATATGAAACTGGCGTTTTGTCGTTCTGGCCAATTTAAACACAAATTTCTCCTCCTTGGTGGGGAATTAAAAATTCATTCAAATTTATACAGCCATTTACACATATATTTGTGTTTCGTTAAGCGACATTCATTTGTTTTTGTTCTTCTGTTTGTTCTATTTACATCATCTAGTATAAAAATGGAAAACTTGAAATATCGTGTTATTTACGAGTACGAGTACCACCGCGGTACCATTGCTGTGGAAACGGCTTGAAGGGTTAATGATATGCATGGCGGTTGTGTCGCAAAAGAAAACACAGTGCATTTTTGGTTCGAAAATTTTCGTTCAGGAAAATTCGACCTGCAGAACAAGCTCGTGGACGGCCGGAAACCAAAGTTAATTATAAAGAATTGAAGGCTAATGTGGAAGCGGATCCATCGCAAACCACGTCCGAGTTAGCTGCAGGCTGCGGTGTTAATGATAAAACTGTTTTAATCCACTTGAAACAAATTGAAAAGATTAAAAAGCTTGAAAGGTGTGTACCTCATGAATTGAGTGAAGCAAACCGGCAAACGCGCTTTGACTGCTGCGTTACATTACTTAACCGTCACAATAATAAAGGGTTTTCAAATCGAATCATTACCTATGATGAAAAGTGGATTCTCTACGATAATCAGAAGCGCTCATCGCAATGGTTGGACCCTGGCATGCCAGCCAAATCCTACCCCAAGCGAAAATTAACCTTAAAAAAGTTACTTGTAAGCCATTGGTGGACTAGTGCCAGTGTCGTTCATTACAATTTTCTCAAATCTGGCCAGACGATTACAACAGACGTCTATTGTCAGCAATTGCAAACCATGCTGGAAAAACTAGCTGTTAAACAACCGATGCTGGTCAATCCCTCTACGCCACTGCTACTTCACGACAACGCTAGACCATACACTGCACAACAGACGGCTACCAAATTAGAAGAGCTTCTATTGGAATGTCTAAGATATCCTCCGTACTCTCCGGACTTCGCTCCAACAGATTACCATTTTTTTTCGAAATTTGGATAACTTCTTGCAGGGGAAAAAAATCAACTCCGATGGGGCAGTGCAAATCGCCTTCAAAGATTTTATTGATTCTCGTCCGAATGATTTTTTTTTGTAAGGGGATCAATGAACTACCTATTAGATGGAAGAAGTGCATAGATAACAATGGTTTATATTTTGATTAAATAAATATATTATATTAAAAAGTATTCGACTTTTGTTCCTCCCATACCAAACACCAATTTCATATACGAGGGTCAAACTGAAAGTTCTTAGAAAATCAAAAACTGATTACATTAGCCAGTTATTAGTTTTATTATATCTTTTCAAAATATTGTCCATTCACGTCAATACACCGCTGCATGCGATGGAACCACTGGGAAAAGCACTTTGCCCACTCGTCCTTAGGGGTCTCTTCAATAGCATCGCGATACGCAGCCACCGCTTCTTCAGCATTCATAAACCGCTTTCCTTTAAGTTTTTCTTTAATTTTTGGAAATAAATAAAAATCACAAGGCGCGAGGTCGGGGCTATACGGCGGGTGACCCAGTAATTCAACGTTTGATGTCGCCAAATAGTCGATCGTTCGCTTGGCGGTGTGTGACGAGGCGTTGTCGTGGTGAAGGAGGATCCTACTGCGAGGTCGTTTCTCTCGAACTTTTTCCAAGACAAGTGGCAAACAATTGGTAGTGTACCATTCTGCAGAAACTGTTTTTTGATCCTCTAACACAATTGTTGCAAAATGACCTATCCTTCCAAAGAACGAGGCCACCATTTTTTTTCCCGCACTTCGATCTCTCTTCACTTTAGTTGGCAACTCCTCGAAAGGAAACACCCACTGAGCAGATTGTCTTTTGGTTTTAGGATCATAACAGTAAATCCAGCTTTCGTCACCTGTTAGTATGTCGAACACAGCATTTGAGTCACCTCCGTTAAATCTTTCAATCATTTTACGACACCAATCCACACGATGGAGTTTTTGAGCCTCAGTCAAATTATGAGGTATCCACCGGGCGCAAAGCTTCCTGACCGCTAAATGTTCGTGGAGGATTTTGTGCACTTGACTCATACCGATGCCTAAGCTTGTCCGAATCTGTTGATAGGTCACTCTTTTGTCAGTCTCTATCATACGCCGCACAACACAGATGTTATCTTCAGTCGTCGCCGTAGAAGGCCGTCCCTCACGTAAATCATCAGTGAGATTAGTGCGACCACGTTTAAACTCATTAAACCAGTTGTAAACAGTCGCACGAGATGGGGCTTCATCGTGAAAGGCCAATCGTAGTCTATCATAACTTTCTTGTTGACTTAAATGACATCGAAAGTCATAAAAAATCATTGCACGAAAATTTTCTCGTGTTAAATTCATGATGACGTGACACAGACAATTTTCAATTTGCCGCCAAATCGTAAAACAAATGACAAATGAATGAAATATATACTCAGTAATATTGGCAAAGAGTTATATTTTCAAATTTTAGAATTATTTTTTTATTATATTGTTTATAAGTGGCCAGTTCTAAGAACTTTCAGTTTGACCCTCGTATAAGGATTATAAATAAATCTACATTTTTGATGAAGTTTTTTGTTTAAATTTGGAATTTTTAGCAGCTTAAAAAATCCAGGGATAGCTAATGTCAAACTCGAATACGAAAAAATAATGCATATGACTGCAATTTCATTTAGTTCGAAAAAATATAAACAAAGGTTATGAAGTTTTTAATATTATATAGGCAGTATCTAAATTTGACAAAAATCAAATTGGATCCATCTATTTAAATCAATACTACTAAGTACACCAGCGCAAGTTTCAATAGTTTTCGTAACGTGTTCATAAGAATACAAATAAAAAAGATTACGCATCATACTAACTTTTTTCGGATCTAAGTTCACTAATGAATTACTTCTACTAGAAGGAACATCCGTGTCCGGTAAATTTTGTTTTACGCCACTCATTATTAAAGCACGTCCATACTCAAAGTCGAATTGGTCAGCCATTTTCCCTAATAACCATTTCATCGCTCGATATTTTTGTTTTAAAATATTTTCTCCTTCATACCACGGTTTTAAGAGTTCGCTATGAGAGTTCCTTAAAATTTCATAATATCTCATTCTTTCGTCATAATCTTTTTCCATCATTTTTTGTCTCCAAGTTCCAATAGATAAATCCCAAGTATCGTTAGGAGCCAATTCTGTATAAAAGTCTTTCATTTTCATCACTTCCGTTTGATGATAAAAACAAACAGGGTTCTTCATTATGAACATTTCAGACTCTAAAAGTATATCCTTATAGGGATATATTTGAGGCTCAACTGTCAAAGATTTATTTATTGTATCATTTATTATATCCCTTACTATATTTGCAATCGTTTCCTTTTCTATTCTAATTTTAAGTTCATCTACTTTTTTAACTACGCTATTAAGATCTTCAACAGAATCACCACTTAAATTTATAATCAGCTTATCAGTCAATGTGTCAAAAAAACATATGTTACAGAAACTCAATTCCCAACTCTCACTGAATATACCTGGTTTACCAGAAATAAAAGTAAAACATAAAACCTTACTTTGTCCAGGTGGTATAACATCTTCGTTTTTATTAAAAAAGAATACTTCATCATTATTATCTTCAGGTATAAAAGGAATATTTTTTCTTAATTTTCTCCAACAATATCTGAGAGTTACTGTTCCAAGATTTTCTAGATAAAGTTTAGATCTTCCAGCCCTTTTGATAGGAACTTTGAAATAATATGTCCACGAAGTACAATTTTCATGCCATAGCTCTTTTTTCATATTGTCCAATATTGTTAAAATTTGATCAGGAATGTCTTTATAGATTACAGTGTTGTTGATCCTTATGGCATAAACTGATACTAACTGGGGTGCAGCGAAATATTCGTTAAATGTAATTGTAGGTAGAGGAGGTAATTTTTTCCTCGGAGGTTTAGGTTTAGCTCCACGTATAATCAATTCGCTAATATCGGGCCTGAAAAATATAATTAGTAAACGTGTGAATACTATAAGACATTATTTTCATAGTATATACCTGTTAAATGTAAAATTATGACACCAACGTAAAAATAAGATTGAAATCTTTTATGCACATTGCTCATCGGTAGTTGACTAAAATGTAAAGTTTATTTTCCTCTTTTCCTATTTTTAACGACAAAAATCTGAATAGTTATAGATATTTATGCAAATTTACCTGAAAGCGTCAATTTTCATAATTTTTTTACCCAATTCCTTTTCACGTTTGTCTCTATAATGCATGTATTCAGCGTCGAGTAGAGGACACGGTTCACGCTGAGGTATACCAGACAATCCTTTTTCGACCTCTTGGATATATTTAGGAACACCTATATGTTCTATAGGCTGAGGTGCGCCCATTTCAGCACGAGTTCTTTTAACTTCATAAACTGGCTTACAGAAACATGGTTGTTTTAGCCTCAAAGGCTGTTCCCATAATCCTCCTCGAAGAGATGGTTTACGTTCTATTGTAGCATGTTCTAGAGCAGTTTTTCTTTCTTTATCTTCACGGATATCCTCTAAAAGATTCATTGTAAGGTCTACAGGAGGCCTACCGGTCATAGTAGCCAAATTTTTAGTTTCTTCTTGGCGAATTTTTATCCATTTCTCCCAAAGAAGTAACTCACGATCTGGTTCTATTGTACCAGATATTGTGATTATGTCTTTGTTTTTACGCTTTTCATTCATTTTTAAGAATATTTATATTCGTATTTTATCCTGTCTACTTTAAACTCTAAAACGAAATTGTTTTGATTTGAAGGAATGAGCAAAGTATTTATTTATGGAAAGTGTGTTTTTGGTTTTGATCCATGTGTTTTGAAATAGTTTTGAAGTTATTTGTGTCAAATTCAAAAAAACTAGACTCACCTAGGCTAATTAGTCGATCGATAATTAAATTCTACTAAATCAGATTTGATCGAAATAAGTAACCCATAAATTTATTATACTCTGAGATACTGTCAAAGCTATATCAAAGCCATAGAATTAATAAGTACTACGTACAACTGGAATGCTAACTGCGATATTTTTGACATATCAAAATGAACCTTAATTATATGTGAATAAAGTGTTTTTTTAAATAACCATTATCTACATAGAGAAATGAGCTCAAGTGAGACATCTTTTTTCTTGGTGTGTCTCTGTCGCACAATTGCCATGTGAAATATTGTTGATATAAAGGTGGTAAATTCGTGAAAACTGTTTACACAGAACAAAACGTTTTCTATATGAATATTATATTTGGCTTGTTTATAAGTTTACTAATAATATACATGCAATAGCTTTTAGGTCCAGATAAATCAAAGTTTTTATATTTCACGACATTTCAATATTGTAGGCATGTTTTATTACCTTTACGTTATGCAACACTAGGTAAATTGAAGTATTCACGTGGCACCATAAAAGCAACATGGCGTTTTCTTTTTTGTCATATGGACTTGTTTTTAATGCTCTCTGAATTAAAAAAGTGCTTTAAATAGTATATTGGATTGAAAAATGGTAAACAATATATGTGCTGTGAGTGGGTATGGGAAAGAATTGTACCTGGCTGTGGATTATCTTTTCACAGGTAAGTATGTCATCAGTAGAAACTAGGGTGACTATACTTTACGTATAGAGATGTAAAGTACGTACGTACTATAAGCATAGACCCTATTATTGCCTAATTAAGTACTAAATTTAAAATTGTTGTATCACTTAACACTTTGGTTATTCACTATTTGCAAGTCTACCTACATTAAGCAAGCATGTGGAGGCTCATAAATGGGTATCCTTTAATAATTTTATTGGTCAGTAGGCTTATCGTTTGATCGATTTTTTGCAAATATCTATTTACACACTAAACCAAACCAAATTATTACTATAATAAAAAATATACATTTTAATTTAAATTTCCAGTTTGCCATCGGATTTAGAGTTAAAGAAAAAATGGTTGATGCCTGGGAACTTACATGAAAGCTGTGTGGTTTGTACACTTCATTTCAAACCCAAAGATTACCGAACAGAGGCTCGAAAAAGGCTGAAATCAGAAGTGATTCCTTCAATCTTGCCAAAGGTTCCTACCTAATATTAAAGCACTCATTTATAAACAACATTATATCGAAAATAATAAGTTAAAACAACAATTCATATTATAACTTATTTTTATGTACCTACCTAATTTCATTACAGATTTTTCCTGATAACAAAAAAAATAATGTGTTAAACGCCTTTAGTTATACGCCTGACTAAAGTCCTTCATGTAAGAAGTTAAAACTTGATATTAATACTAGGCAAAAATCAAAAGAAGAGACATGAAGATGAAGATTAATAATTTAAAGTCACTTTTAGCAGTTTTAAAAGAAAATTGTAAAAATTATGAAAAGGTACAATCTGTCATAACAAACTGTTTCCCAAATATTCATCAGCAATTGAACAAAAATAAATCCAACAAAGGCATGAGATTCTCATAATAAGAATGTCAACTTATGGCAAAGGTCTCACATTCAAGGCCATTGGCACATCTCGCGCTACTCTACGCCATAAATTGCACAAAACAATTTTGAGGTGGATACGTCTATGTTTTCATTCTACAGGGGGGTCATTCTGTGAGCAGGAGTATATGCACTAACGCCATCTATTGGCGTATAAGTGAACTATGCTTGCTCTGCAGGGGGAGGGGCATTCTGTCAGCAGGAGTATATGCACTAACGCCATCTGTTGGCGCTAGTGAATACTTTTTTCATTCAACAAATGAACGCAACGAATATTTATTTATTTAGTGTTTAGTGTCTTCAATTTGTTTTTTTTTTTAATTATTCATTTATAAATGCAATTATGCCACAACGTTGCATAATTCCGGGTTGTTTTGGAGAAGCGAATTGTTCAGTTTTTAGAGTGCCAAAGAACATTGATAGACGTGAAGAGTGGTTAAAAACTATTCGTGATGTGTTTCCTAACCTGGATGTTGGTGAAATTTTTTTTATCAATTACTCATATATCCATTCATACATAGACGTATCCACGCATAAAATATGGCTGTATCAATGATACAGCCAACCAGTTCTTTTTTGTTAAGTAATGTTTAATTTTAAAATGTAAACAATACAGTCATAATAAAATATACTATTTTGATTGTGTTTTATTATTAGGTCTTCCCCCAGTGGGGGGGGGGGTCTGCCTATGAAATTGCTGATTTCCATAGTTTCAAAATTTATTATTGTTGAGTTGAGATTGAATAAGAATTTTTTCTGCTTCATATTAATATTATTCAATTTCAATAATCAATATTTTCTTTTAATGTCCAATGTATTCAGGTAAGAATGGTTACACTACTTAGAAAGGGACAAACCAAGATTTATGACCTCTCACTCGGCGCGTGTTTAGACGCACAGTAAGCATTCTAGTTGTACGTAGTACTTATTAATTCTATGATCAAAGCATATTGTCAAACAGAATATACCGCTGCTTTGGAATAATAGTGTATTATTACCAAATACTACAAAATTGATTTTTAAACACCATTCAACGTAAAATGATCTGTTTTGTATACTTTGTAAAGGTCGTATTTTTATAACAACATTTTATGGCGTGGCGCCACCGAAAGACTGTATCCTATTGGCCAATTATGGCCACCATTTTTTTATAGATAGCGTTGTATCGCCAGTTGCAACTTGTCTTTAGAAGTGAACACTCGGTTGGTTTTCTGGAATATTATCATATTACATAATAATACAGATTTTGAGTGCGCATTTATCTGGAATACTGTATTATTTCAAGATGTGACACAATTGTGTAAAAAAATTTGCAAGCACTTTTAGACACTTCTCATAAAAAAGTGTTGGGATTACTACGTTGTTCTTGAAAAAGTAAATATAACTCAAATGTATTAAATTTAGATATTACTGTTTATAACAAAACATACGGTCGATAGTATTTGTACAATTAAAATTAAAACGTTTTTCTATATAAATTATTTCGTGATTGTAATAGTATTTTACGTAATAAGACTTTATCTGTTAAACAATTTGTCGTATTATTGTACTTGACACAGTATTTCAGATAAAAAGCAACTCGAAAACGCATATATTTTTTTACGCAGCAAGTACAAGACTACTGTTCAGATGACAGCGTTAAGGACCCGGATTACGTAAATACTGATGATTATTATTCCGATTCTGATCATAGTGATTTGAATAGTAAGAAACGCGCAAAACGATTTAAAAGAAATGAGTTTGCCGAAAACATCGATCCCATGATTTCAGTTGCAACAAAAAAATCAGGTCCAAGTCAAATTAGTACGGCCTGTTCTCAGCAAAAAATTGATTATTCAAACAAACCAGATCCTTCAAAAATATCGTATATACCACCTAGTAGTTCATCTAGTTAAAGCTCTTCCACGGACTCTTCTTATAGTTCATCATCGTCTAGCGATTCTCCAGACATGGAAGAGGATGCAGAACAAGTTGAGGAACAAGAGACAGAACAAGTTACAGAAGAGGATACAGAACAAGTTACAAAACAAGACACAGAAAAAGATATAGAAAAATTTACAGAATCAGATACAGAAATGGATAGAGAACAAAATGTAGAATAAGTTGCTGAAAAAGGAGCAGAAAAAGATACAGAACAAGATATAGAAAAAAATACAGTACAAAATACAGAGTCTACGAAAAAAATTGGGCGTAAACGCAAGGTGAACCCTAAGAACTGGATATCTGTAAGAAGAAAAATTTTAAGAAATCATGGCCTATCTTACAAGAATAAACAAAACAAAGTAATTCCCAAGAGAAAATTGAAAACTCCATGTGGAGATAAATTTAAATTTAAAGAGAACATTACAGAATTACAGAGACATGTGATATTTCAAAACTTAGATTCTATCCCGAAAGTTGATAGTCATTACTGCAGAGCAGACACCAAGCGAACATACATTGAAGCGGCAAGACTGTAGCTGATTTACATAGAGACTATGATGCTGAATGTGAAAGTAAAGGTTTACCTTTTGGTAATTATCTAGCATATTACAATATATTTTGTTCCGAATACAATATGGCATTCTTCAAACCTAAAAAAGATCAATGCGAAAATTGTACAAATTATGCTAATGCGACTGAAGAACAAACAAATTATGAAACATGATTATGAACTTCACCTAAAGGAAAAACAACTAGCAAGGAATCAAAAAGATGAGGATAAAAACTATACTCCGGACAATTGTATAATATCCGTTTATGATCTTCAAACTGCAATGCCTTGTCCTAAAGGTGATACGTTAACATTTTATTAACTATCCAAGTTGAACTGCTATAATTTATGATATTAAAAGTACATTTTAGTATTTATGATATTAACAACATTTTAGTATTTATGATATTAAAAACAAAGATGTGAATTGTTACGTATGGCACGAAGGCGAAGCTAAATGTGGAGCTAATGAAATTGGTACCTGTGTACGAAAATACATTGAAAGCTTGGAAGAGACCGCCAAAAAACTTGATTCAAAATTGGACTTGATATTTTACTCAGATAATTGCTGCGGGCAGCAGAAAAAACATTATTTTATCGAAGTAAACATTTTTGTTGTTTATAACCATGATTTTATAAATTCAATTTGTCATAAATTCCTCATAAAGGGTCATACGCAAAATGAGAGTGACAGTTTTCACTCTGTTATAGAGCGTCAAATCCAAAGAAGCCTCAAATCTGGTGCGATCTATACACCTGATCAATACACACAGATAATACGAAATGCGAAGAAGACTGGTACCCTATAAAGTATATGAACTGACCCTTGCCGATTTTTATGATGTCAAAAGTTTAGCAACGACTATATGCAAGAATTTTTCTTAAAATTCAAACAAGCAATCAGTAAACCTTACTGATATAAAAAATTTTAAAGTTGATCCAGACAACACTCAAAATTATGCCTTCTACTACAAAACATCATACGAAGAGGCAAATTTTAATAAAGTTATGGTTGATAAGATAGGGAGAACAAGAAACACACAAAGTAATATAGTTTTGACACAAGCATACAAAAATAAGATGGAAGTGTGTGAAAAAAAGAAACGAGGGTTATTAGGTTTACTTCAGAAGAATACAATTCCAAAATGTTACTCATTATTCTATGAGAATCGTTAGAGTTTTTTACAGGGGCGTTATCGTTAACTGGTCGAAAGATTATAATAATTGATATTAATATATACTTACATAGGTCCTCACAGTAGTCGTAATAATAATATGACACGTTGAAAGTATTTTTGTTGCGTATTAGTAGTGTAAAACTTGCGAACTGATTATTATGATCTCAAAGTGTTATAGTTAGATATTGAGATAGCTTTTTTATAAGCCTGTTCAAAATAGAGACTGATATAAACTCTGTATTGTTCTTAGAATCTATGAAATTCTTCTAATTTTTATGTTGATAAGAGGTACATTGTTCTATTTTGAGCTTTTTGAATTTTTATGTTTTGTTTCCAGAGTTTATAAGATTTTATCCTACAACAATTACTTAATAGACGTTAGCTCTTTTTCAAGATGTTAAACTTTCTCATTTTTCTATTTTTTTTCTAATTTGAATATGTTTATTACTTGTTGTAAATCCAGTAAATACTTTATTTTTCTAAAAAACATGTTATATCACACAGTAAGCATTTTTGTTAAAGAACGACCGAATTGGTACTGTTATACTGTTGATTTAAAATAAATAATGCTAAGATGTCACAACTCAAAATGTATAGTAATCTTCGTAAGTTTGTCTGTGTTATTTTGTTATAAGTCTGGGACCTAGTGGTCATTTCCAATATTCAGTACTAATTAAGTATTATTTTCTTAAAAACATATAATAAACATAAACTGCAATATATTTTTCGTGTTTTATTAAAGTTTCATCAACATTTGCGCAGTAAATAAAAAAATACAGCATTTGAAGATTTTGAAAAAACTTTTAAGTGCTCTACTGAAAAATTCACTCAATTTGAGTTTCGACAGTATCCTTCCAAAGCAGCGATACGTAGTATCTTCTTCTTAGTCTGTGCAGAATATAAACCAAATAAAACAGCAAGAAAAATAAAACGGTGTTTCCTACGTTTCTTACTTACTCTATGGAAGCAAAGAGTAAAGTATACCTATAAATTACATTATATTAATTTCAATCATGAAGGTCTAGAGAAATTATCGTTATGTGAAAAACTTTGAATAATAATGTTAATATCATAAATTGTCAGTATTCGATATAATGAAACTCACAGCTGTAGTACAAACAGGTAGGTGTATATCTTGTTTTGATAATAGCTATACAATTAAAGACAATTTGTTGAAAGTACTTTTAATATACTAGGCATTACAAGTAATTTATAATGTAATATGTTTTGCATTATTCTTTTACGATGGAATGTATAAGTTCGTATTATAATCTCCAAAAAAATGCAAGGCTTAAAATATAAAACAGTAAATAAATCTAATCTCTGTAAAAAATATCGAGATATCTGAACCCAATTCATGTAAGATTGTGAGGTGATAAAGCAGTAAAGAGAACATCTGATATAAGATGTTATAAATATGGCTCGTGTCTCATGCAAGCCAAGTCTCTTGTTCGTTGTTTGAAGAACGTACGAACGAACGCACTACGCACGAAGAGATCTCAAGCTACTCCGTGCTTTGGAAGGTACATTATGATCATCTTCCCTAACAATCCATGAGGGAGGCCTGGCGAGAACGTAAAAATAGCTAATTATGATGATTATACTCTAATAAACCGATGAATGTGATCATGAATATATTTCGTATCCAACTTAATAGAGGAAGAAGAACCGCAACCAAAGGAAGAACAGAAGTATGTACCTCCATACGGTACTTTAGCATGGATCCACTACTGGAGTGAATTCGAAGGACATCTACCCACTCCCATAGATGTATCCATAACGAATGCCATCAAGTATCCTTGCTCTGAGCTAAAGTGGTACAACTTTGACGTCTACCCTCACAAAGTCAAGATGACCAATACTGGTTTCACTGGTAATTATTTAAAACCATGTTAAATCAGTTTTCTTAAGTAGTTGTTTGCTTCGATAGCTTGATGAACTGTTATTTGTACTTTAAATAAAAACCAAAAGATCTTGTACTGGAATTACATTTATCAAGACGACATATTTTTTAATAACAAGTTGATTGCTATCTTTGTACCTTTTTAATACTTTCTTTTTAAGGAGTCAAGAAAGGAGGTTGATATACTTTAAGGATAGGTTATATATAACGAGAACAGTAGTCTAACATTTTATGGATAGATTTATGTTAAATAAATATCGTTTGATAATGTCGTTTATTAATCTGAACCCCGTTGTCATGACTCCGTAATGCTTTAGGCGGCGAAATAGTACGTATTTTTATAAAAATATTATAAAAAGCAGGAGTATTTATCTATACAAAAACACAGTATAACTTAGCTACTAAAGTCAGACATTACAAGCTACTAATATTTACTATAGCTATGCATAGTATCACAAAAGAATGATCGATTATTTACCAAAATATATTATAAAAGGTAACTTTAATAGAACACTCTTTTTAGGTAACAGTATGGTCTTAAATGGTTTTTTTTTATTATTATTATCAATAAACATATCAACATTGAAAACATACTATGCATAGAGTTTCGTAAGGGTTTCAAAAGTGCGCGAATAGGATATTTTAATTTATTATATCTAACACCACTAAATGTACTCAACAACTTTTGTTTGAAAGTATGAGTTTAAGGGTTTAAAAGGGTTTATTTTAAATGGAAAGTGCAAAAGCATTGTTGCTGCAAATTCATAAATACTGAGGGGTCACGAACTCAGATCATACCTTATCACATCCATAATAGACTTCAAGATATCAATATTTAATAAATGTTCGTGTTTTTATCAAATATAGCGAATATTAAAAAGAAATCAGATAAACTAACTCTTAAATATTCATTGTAAGGTCTACAGGAGGCTGTTACATAAACTAAACTTTTTTATTTGATCAATTTTTTATTCAAAATGCTATACTGGAAAATATTTTGAATGAAAAATTCTTAAAAACTATCAGCCTCTGGTAACAGAGTACTGGGCTTATGGATTTTTCAAGTATTTTTCAGTAAGAATAAACTAAATCAATAAAAAGTAGAAGAATTTCACAGTCGAGCAACGCAAAGCAACGTTTTATAAATTGGTACTATGACAGTGAGCCTTAAAGTATAGATTTTGAGTATCTTACCACTCGTCAATATATTAAACCTATATAAGTTTGTTAGTATATTTTTATGTAATTCATATTTTCAGTCGTTATTGGAACAAAATGGAAAACCGAGCGTCCTTATTTAGAGGGAGGTATATTTTTAGAGAAGCACGTTCTCTCGCAAATTCACTTCCATTGGGGCGCAGATATGACTGAAGGCAGTGATCACACAGTTGACAAACGACGTCACCCCGGGGAAATGCAGGTTGTACAATATTGTTATATCAGCCATAAAAAAAATCTGTCTCTCTGTTATATTTTCTCTTTACTAGGTAACACTTTTCTGACTACCGAAGCTGATATTACCCGAATAGATATTAGACGGAAATATATACAGCACCTGCTTATACAATCGTTAACAACCACCAATCCGCCCGGGCCCGCGGGGTAGGTCATGGTCCATTTACCCTATTTGATTTGTTTGGATTCCATTTATAGGGAAGGCCCGAGCTCCAGTAGTGGATACATTAATAGGTAGTGATGGTGATGATGTGATATGTATTTATTTATTTTTTCGCAAATGAACCTTCTGTAGCTTTGTTATATTGAGTATTCTATGGTAGAATATTAACGTTATAAAAGCTGCAATATACTTACCTATGTATCGGAGAGAAGGGTGTTTATCGATTGACATTTTTGCCTTTCTAGGTAACTTACTTCAGATCAGAATACATGAACCAAGAAGAAGCTTTACGGCACCCCGACGGCGTTGTCATGGTTTGCTATCTCATCAAAGTGAGTGGTTACATGAGTGTATTAATAAATAATGCTTTTGTATTATCAAGTATTCCTCGTAAGTACCTATTTGAAATAGGTGCACCTCTTACTTTATGATTTAGAGTCAAAAAGACACAAACGAAACATATTTGATGATAAAAAATATATCAACTAATATTAAATATGTGAGTGAGGATGAGTGATTGAAACTGTCACGCAAAAATTAAGTACTTAACGGATTTTTATGAGATTTGATCTATTGATATTCGAATCCCGTGTGTCAGTTCAAAACATTGCATTTCATTAAATATTTTGAACGTTAAATACAGTATTGAACAAACCATGATGATTGCATTAGAGATTAAAGCCGATATCAAGGAACTCGGTGTAAGTTTAATTACGCGGTAACGCAGTGAAGTCAATTTCCAATGAATATTTATTGCTTAATCTTATTCTATTCTGTGATTCATAGAGTTTGTATTCACTGTATATTTTATAGCCCCTATAAATTGGGGTAGACACCCATTAATATTTATGTAACTCGGTACGTTCAAACATCTGTCCTCAGATGAATTTTACCGCATGAAATGTTTGCGTGTGATGTCTAATTAGCAGCTAAAGTGTTTCCGAATTTCATTTGTTTTTAGAATTAATTTTGCAATAACAATTTATATTCATGTTAACAGTGCCGGACTAAGCCAAAGCAGCGCCTGTAGCAATTTTTTGAGCCCCACACGGTTTGTTTGTGATTAATTAAGTGTACAATTGAAATAAAACAAAATTCTTACACACTTTTCTTGATTTGTAACATTTCATTGTAAAAGTTACGCCAATATAACTGTTCAGAATCAATTGACTTACAATGTTAGTATCAGCACGCGCCATTTTTGAGGCTTAACGATAAAATAACGGGGCATCATGGTTTTTCGCTTTTCAAAAAATTGTGGGCATTTTTTCAATCACCTAATATATATTTCCTGATGACGATGACGAATAATCGGAATCTATAACTTTGCAAACGAGAGGGAAAAGTCGTCTTTTGCTTTCCGAAAAACACAACACATTGAATCTGTGACTTGAGTATATTTGTCAGTTTATGTTTATACTTTAAAATATGAGATTAGGCAGAAGCGTGGTTTATTTGTTACTTCTTGTATTTTTTAACACTGACAGAAAAATAAATTTATTGGTCAGGGACCCAAAGCGCGGAACCCCCAAATGCACGGGGCCAGTAGCGTTTGCTACTTTTAGTACGTGGTTAGTCCGGCACTACATAATGATGATAATCTGCAAAAGAGTTATATATATCTTATTATATTTCAAACATAATTTTCGCCAGTTGCCAAGCGGTTAATCCAATAACATATCTATATATGCATACTAGCTTTTGCCCGCGACTTCATCCGCGTGGTCTAGTTTTAAGTCTAGAAATGAGAAAATTCCATAAAAACTTTCATCCCCTAATTTACCCCAAATTTTGGGAAGGGGCAAATTACGTAAAATCCAGTCTTAGTGCACGCACCTACATCCTTTTAAATGCTTGCACTTGTACGAAGTTTCATACAAACATTAATGCCCCAATTTAGCCCCTTCGAGTGGAATTTTAAAATATCCTCTCTCAGTGCTCCTCTACACTCCCTAAGGAATCTTATTCCAAATTTCAACTTTCTACGCTTACTTGTTTCGGCTGTACGTTGTATGTCAATCACTCAGTAACGCAAGAATGCTATTTAAATATAGGTAGATAGAATCAGTTTTACTCCGTCTATTATAGCCGATTCTCTCCGAAACCACTTAATCGATTGAATTAAAATTTTGGTACACATAGGTAAGACAAGTCAGTGTCCAAAAGAGAGCCATATAAATAAATAAAAGGCATAAAATAAAATAAAAAAAATGCGATGCTTTCAAATATATCTATAAAATGGAATAGTTTTGTAGTTACTTTGAAATTTTTCCGTCCTTCGCAATTTACGAATACTGTGTCTATCTTCAAACATAAAAAATATCTACAGACAGTCGATAGCACGTCAGACTGTAAAAAAATATTAAATGTCCCCACTTGACTTTAAACTTTATTATAATGTAGGGAGAGTACTAATTTAGTTAAAAAAAGATTAGGGTCCGTTAAGATCTTTTCAACCCTGAAAATAACTAAAATTTTTGGTTGGTTGATCGCATGTATAGAATTTTTGTGTTTAAATATTTCAGAACATGTATATAAGTTTTTATTGAATATTTCGGGCTTTTAAAGAACAAACAAGTTTTCATCACCATCAGCTCTTTTACGTCCTCACAGCAGAGATCCTGACCCCCCGAGGGCCCAATGCGGATTGGAGGCTATTAACGACTGCAAATGCAGCCAGAACCAACGGCTTAAAGTGCCTTCTGAAGCACGGACTAGCTCGAGATGATAATTTTTTTGGTCACCCATCCCGAGACCGACCCTTGTAAAAGTTGCATAACAACAGCATTCGCGAACTGTGGCGCTTATCCACTATGACACCGAGCTAGTGAAAATAAAAATACAAGTATTAATACACGATAATTTAATAGATGCAAACAACCTCATATTTGAGTGACTTTCAAGCACCTGTCAGGGCCGGAAAAGCCCCTATTGACATATTATGGTAGCCTAATGTGTAGCCATATTACAACGTAAATTTATTTACGGAATCGGGTAAAATTAAAAAAAAAGCAGTGAAAAAAAGAAAAAGAAAAAAGTTCATAAAGTTCACATTAAAACTTATTAGAAGTATATAGTTTTTGTTTCTAAATCAGAATAAAAACCAGAAAGGCAAGTCAAATGTTTAATCAAAAGATGTGTGTTGTGGTGTGATTACAGTATGGAGTTCTCCCAGACGACCGTCTCAGTTGGGTCATAGAGGGCTTCCCGAGAATCCGCGAAGCTAAAACCAATACTCGTATAGGACCTTACCCGATGTCTCATCTGATGCCTATGTTTCACGAAGATTACTTCGTTTACTGGGGCAGTTTGAAGACTGTAAGAGGAGAGAGCTATATAGTCAGGTGGCTTGTTCCTAGGATAACACTAAGTGCCTCCTTTGAGCAGGTGAAACAAAGTAATCAAATAAAAAATCAACTCCATAGCTACTCATTCAAAAACAAGCAAATCTAATGACGATCAGAGCCAAAGAATATTATAAATAAAATCGTTAACGGAGTAATTAAACTGTATATATAAAAAATCAATTACTTATCTTAGGAGTGTTTATGACCATTATCTTCCGCGTGTCCATTAACTAGTTGCCTAATAGATTTCAGTTTAGTTTCGACCATGTGAAACCGTTGAATTTACTAAATATGTGAATGAAAAAATATTAAGTAGGAAGGTATGCAGTCGTACTGAAAATCTACTTTTTGAAATTGAGTTGGTGACAGAAGTTTGAACCCAGTATAATCTCATCAAACAATTCTATTGTGCAATGTGAATGTTAAGAAACAAAATATCTACCTATTAAGGTTGAACATAAAAATACTTAGTTGTAATATCTAGACAGAGTCGGTTTTACTGTGACTAGAGAGTTAGACGATCGCACCCCCATACAGGTAGCATGACAAACTCGAGAAATGCTTTGTTTAAACCAAACGTCACTTTTCTCGGGTCGATTATAAGATATCCTATGGGCGCATCCGAGAAAACTCACATTTGCGTGTTAATCAAAAAAATCTCGAGTGAGTTGTCATGCTACGCGTGCTGGTTGCCCTATATCTACTAATTTCTACGTATTACTAATTTTAGAACTATGTATGGTTAATTAAATATAGAAAGGTTTTAAGTAGTATGGTACATAAGGCGATTTTTGTAGATGAAAGAATTTCGTAAATTATGGAATCCATGGGACGAGCCCAATTTACGCAACTTCAGGCCTCTTCAAGAGCAACAGGATCGCCACGTGTTCTTCATCAGCCCTCATTGGAGTCAATACAACTCATTGTTACCAATACCACGGGTACCAGAGCCTTCTATATCGGTTTTATCGCCTGCCTACCAAGCTAACTTATGGATGCTACCACCGCAGAACGCTTACATGTTGCCGGAGCCTGAGCCAGAGGAGCAGGAAGCAGTAGTAGAAACTGAAGAAGAATAAGTAGCTTGGTACACATTTTTTACCCACATAAATTTCAAACCATTTTGTTTGTAAATAAAAAGAAATTTTTAATTAAATATGTCAATAGCTATGATATTATGTACGTATATATGTATAAATTTATTGTAATAATTTAAATAGGACTAAACAGATTTCAGTGATTTGTAATGTGATGCATGTGGCATCATCTATAATGTATTCATGGAACCGTAATTCATAATTTGTATCGAAATAAAAAAATTCAATCGACTTCAATAAACATCGTATTAAAGAGAAAGTACTGAAAAGAGATAAATAATACCACATTTTTTTATTTTCAATAAAACCGAATCACAAAAAACACCCACAAAAGTTTTTTTATGATAGAAATTATCACTGATCCATTTTACTTACTTCTAATTTATATATAATAAATGGACACCTTTGTCTGTGTGTAAACGCACTTATACTTCATAGTAGCAGTTCTAACCTAACCTAACCTACGATTTTGGTAACAATCCGTTACTTAAGTCATTTACTTACCATGTATTATTTTATTTTCTTTTAGTTGAAAAATAGTTAAACAAAGAAAAAAATATCATTTCGATCTAATGTCTAATTTACGAGAAATATGAGGTCAAACATATTATAGAAACACATACATAATATACTTCTACAAAATGTAGAACACGTGTTTAGAAGCGTTTATAAATTAACATATCGGAATATTGAACCATATTCCAACAAAATTACATAGGTGCATGCAGGTCAAATTGAGAACTCTTTTTTTTATTAAGTCTAATAATAGCGCACACACACACATACAAATAAACTGGGCCTCCTTTTGTTTGAAGTTAGTCAAAAAGAAGGTTATCAATTTTAACTGCTTTTATAAGTCGGTTAATCTTTTATTCCTTAAAAAAGTAGCTTAAATTTCAATAGTTTCTTTCTTCTAAAATAGGGTAAGGTGGGGCACAGTGTGACAAAAACGATAAATCGTACTATAAATCTGAAAATATTTATTAAAGGAATTTTCTATTAGTCTTAAAATAATCAACAGTTCTTAAACTATCATTTGACAACGAAAAACAATACCAAAAATAACTAGAAGTAATTTTAAATTGCACATTTTTGAGATCTTTCGATTGTCACAGACTGCCCCGGATCCGGGGTACAATGTGACATACTATGGGGTACTTTGTGACATTACTTATTCTAGGAACACTTTTTTATAATAATAAGATTTATTTACCATTATACTTCATTAAAATATTTTTAGGAGAAATATAAAATTCAGCTTGTTGTTTTGTAGGTTTTTTGCACTTTTCAAGCTCTGGTAAAACAATTTCCACATCTTCTATTTCAACTACCGCCAAATCTGGCACAAGCGGGAAATAAAAACTGTTATCAACCTTATTGATTTTATGAAATAGCTTACATCGTAAGAATCATCTTCATTGCTTTTCAAGAGTTGTGACATTGTCACATAGTGCCCCGTCACACTGTACCCTATAGGCTTAAAAAAAGCAAACAATCATAGAAAATAATTTATAGGTTACGATACCGGCAAACTATCTACGCGTATTTATCTACAAATACATGGCTTTTCAAGAAAAAAAAAAGGTTTACTTACATAAGTACATCAATCAACACCTTAGAACGAAAACAATACCAGTATTGTACCGTTTAACAGCCAGCAGTTTATAAGAAAAAAATAGGCCAAAACACATTTTTCTTTAAATTTCTGCAGCGTGCAAATAAGAATCCAATTGACAAGTGTTCCAAGGTGGCATCTGATGCGCTTATCTGAAATGTGTCTAAGCGATAACGATATGCTAAAAAGAGACGGAGATATTGAGAGTGTCACACTGTGCCCCTTGTCACACTGTGCCCACCAAACCCTACTGAATCGATTTTAATTAAATAAAAAGTGTACCCTAAGTTGAAAGCTAAGCAATTAAACAGAAAAGGAATCGTAGCACGTTTTCGAAATCACGACGTAGCTTTGCAAATAACCTTTCCTTATGATTTTGTATGTTTCTCTCCCTCATATCATAACATAACTACGTTAAACTAGCGCTTAGCGTTTTAATTTAAAACGCTAATCGTACTTAGCGCTTATCGCTGTTAAGTATGTAAACGTTAGGGCGTTAAAAATGCGTGTTAACGCGCAACGATCATTAGCGCCCGAGGCCAAGCGGGCAGTATTCGCGTGGGCTCGAACGGTAATGAACTTGGATTATCGTGAAGGTCCGAATGTTAATGAACGCGCTAACTAATTATTCTCGTTGCATGTTAAATATGATCGCGCTTTATTTACTGCTTGTTTTAATGCGTTTTCGCGCAATCATTTTATTATGTACTTAGAGAGTTAATAAATTAACGCATTAATTAACACGCAAATTTTTCTTAACATGTAGTCTTCAGCGTGTTAATGTATTTTAGTCGTTTTGAACAACTCTAATTTGAGTATTGTTTTAGTATGCAAGGCGTTATCTAGTTGTATTGTTGATCGAAGGACTTTTGACTTTTCTCTAACGGCATCACTATTAGCTGGAATAACATATACCCCTGGACATACATATATGCTGGAATAACATTTGTAGTTGTCCAAATTCTAAAATATTCAAGACAACAATGACAACTATGTTGTCTCGTCAGCTTTAAGAAATCATTTCTATGCTTATGGCGTTAGACTTACACCCAGTTGCACAATCGTCCATTAAAATTAATCAGTATGCCGATATCAGGCTTATACCCGGCGGTTATTAGGATGTTAGAGGTCGATATTGATAAAAATCGGCTTACTCGGAAAATAACATTAATATAATTAAAACTAAGAAAGTATCCGTGATTTCTGCAAATGTAATAATTATATTTCATTATCTCGTTTCTCAAAAAAGGCATTACAAGAAAGCCAAAGAATGACAAGCAGTCAAAGATCAAAAGAAAATGTTGTCATGGCTGATAATGGGTGCCTCCACTAAACACGTGTAGTAGCTTCACTTTTCCATTATGAATTGTTTAGGCTTAGACATAATACTATCATTATTGAACACGACAAATTTCAGTAGTAGTAGTAGTAATTTAGTCCATGGGACAGGTGAAGGAACTAAGCCACGACAAATTTCATAAATTCTTGATTCGTAGCGACATCTAGTTTGATTTCGAGAACTATTATGTTTATGATGTAAGTAGTTGTAGCTTGTTTCTTGTTTGTATTAATGAAGTATTATACAATATACTAAAATAGTATTATAATTTGAGTGTTATGTCTATAAAAATATAATATTATTATGTTGATTGAAACGTTAAAATAAAAGCTCAGCTGATATCTGTCATTCAGCTGTCAAACTGACAGATACTGGGAAAGTAAACTCCACTCAAAAAATAACCTTGAATAAACAGTTTTCCATTTTCTTTAGTCCGTGCTCGAGAATGTTAAGGAATATACTTCGTACCAGCCGTTGGCTGGCACGCAAACGAATCGATATTGGGTCTCCAGTTAACATTCGTTATATATCTTGTGTTCGATGCCCACAAATTACATATTACTGGGCCTCATCACTCAAGTTTTCTACGTCTCCATCAGATAAATTAGAAACTACTGAACATATTGACCCGGCAGTATTTGAGGAAATCTGCAATGAAACGTTAGAATCACTATGTGAATATTTTGAAGAAATAGTCGACCAATCGCCTAGTTTAAAAGGTGCTGATGTAACATACAGTGTAAGTACATGTTGAATATCTTTCAATAGAAGTCAGGATGATGTTCCTTCTCTATGATGAGTGAGCAAAATCAATATTGCAGATGTTGCTGAGTTAATTGTGATGGCTTCATTTTTCAATGTTTACACAACTGCTTATTAGTAGTTTTAATTGAGTAAATGATATTGGATTTTAAATTTACTAATGTTCACTAGCTTTAGTGCTGGCTGTCCCTTTTGTACCACTTTAGTCGGTTTTGGTTAGGATACAGGTATCTGCTATAAATGTTAATTACAATATTTAAGTTGATTTTGTATGTTTTGGTATGTGAATATTAGAATATCAATTTTGTGAAATATTAAAGAATAAAAATAATTAAAGTTATAATAATCCTACACTTTGCTATTAATGCAGATCATAATTATTTAATTTAGATAATAAATATCTAGAACTAACATAAAAAAAATACATAGTTCCTAATACTATATAAAAAATGTTAAGTATAAATAGCTGACTGTAGAATGATTACTTTTTCAGGATGGGGTTTTGACTGTTGCACTAGGACCACAACATGGAACTTATGTAATAAATAGACAAACACCAAATAAACAGATTTGGCTCAGTTCGCCATTATCCGGCCCAAAACGCTATGACCTAGTTCTCAAAGATGGAGGCTACTGGATCTACAAACATGACGGTGTCCCTTTACATAGGCTTTTACAGGATGAAATATCTAAACTAGTTGACATTGAAATAGAATTCAATAAATGTGCACATAGCTTAATATAATTTATTTTTACTGAAAGTAAATAGGTTTGCTATTAGATTTTAGTTTTATTTTAATTATAACAAGATGGAAGTGATTGAAGATGGAAATATTATGGACAGAATTCCAATCCTGCTTCAAAGGGATTTGGAATATTATCAGGTATGTAATTATAATATGAGAAATAGTAATATAGAAAAAGACAGTAAACAAATATTAGATAGTAGTTGAGGACCTTCATGGCACTGTATTACACTTTTAAAACACATTTGCATAGGCTAATCATAGGATGGGTGATCAAAAATTTATAATCTGAAGCTCCTTCAGTAAGCACAATAAGCCATCATTTTGAATTACTTCAATCAAATTTGATTTTTCTCTATAGTAAAAACATTTCTATTTAGGTTGAATAACTATCAGCAAGTTGCAATAATGTCCACTCAATTTGTCATTTGTTTAAAGTGACATTACCAATACAAATTGCTGGTATTTCTACTACTTTCTGTTTCTTATTGCTTTCTTTTCTTAGCGGCAATTTCATCTGTATTTCTATGGGTGATTTAGGTATTTTTCATGATCTCACTAAAGAGTTTTCAGAGCAATATTTAATACTTCTGTGGGTAACATATTTTTCCTTTTTTCATTCATATATCCTCAAGCATTTTATAATAATAATAATATTTGATCATAATTTATTGCAGTTACATACAAAGCTTATCAAAATATTTATATTGAAAGTATTATTCAATAAAAACTAAATGACTCTAAATTACAAATTTGTTTTTATTAGGAATTTATTTATTAAATAATGTGATCGTAGAAAATCAACGTGAAGATACGATAATTTCAGGCAAACCAGACAGTTTTGTCAGAAACCATTTGTCCTAGTGTAGTTGGAGGAAGATTGGATTTTCCTCGTAATGCCTCATTTGCTTCTGTGAAAATCGTACTATGGCTGGAAGAAGAATTCACAATTGCATTCAAGTAAGTTAGCTTAGAGCACGCGCAGTAGTTAGCGCGTTCGGTTTGCGGAAGTTAAGCAATTATCGCAAGGGCTATCCATGTGATGGGTGACCAAAAATTTAAAATCTCGAGTTCCTCTGTGCTTCGAAATGCATGTTAAGCTATTAGTTTTAGATGAATATGCAGTCGGTGACACCCACCAATCTGTATTGGGCCCACATGGTGGATCATGGCCCAATCTCCCTATTCGATTCCATCAATAGAGAAGGCCTGTGCTCTTACAGTGGGGAAATTAATAGGCAGATGATGAAGATTATGAGCAAGTTTTTTATGGGTATAGATTAAACAAATCTGATTTTAATACATGTATTTTGTAAGAAAAAAAAAAATTTTATCAACTCCAGTTAATCTATATTTGTTTATTATATGTCACTAATATTAAATAAAAATTCGATTAAATACTAAAAAAAATCAATACATCCCATTTGAAGGTTACTATTACAGTTTTATGAGTATCGCTTTGTGCGAGCATAGTTTAAAAAGGTTAGAATATTGTTACGCTGTTAGAACACCGACGCATTCGCTTGCGAAAGCGAACCATCTCAGAAACTATTGGGAATGCAAAACATCTGCGTCTGTGTAACGACGTTTTTCGCAATTGTATCCGAAACACTACAAACAAGGACGCAGCTATATTGTCGAGCTAATCAAAGAGCGAGACAAAGCACATGCAAAACATTGCCAAGCAACTCACAAGTTTTTTGTTGTTTCGCTTTCGTACGCGATTGCGACGGGTGTATTAACGGCGTAAGAACTAAGATTTTATATATATTTTTTATAATTTTACTTTTACAGACACGGCTCTGGTATGTTTGTCACAATAGAAGATGAGGACAATGGTGGAGTAGCAAAAACTTCTGATCCTGATAAATTTGTTCAATTAGCCATTAAGTCGAGTGATTCATTACTTGGTATGTTCTCATCCCATTTTAAATTTTGCGTTTGTGTTTTATTATTTTAAATAATTTAAATAGAATTACTTAACTATACTCTTTTCTATTGTCATTGCTCTTGACGGTACTACAGACTTAGACCTTGTACCTGTCTAAAAACCTAGGATTTTAGATTCTCCAAAGTCGACAGCTTGAGCTCATCTAATTGGTCATACTCTGTACTTAGTACTATAAGTCTTTTTCACATAGAATGGGTACTGTGACGTTTGGAATTCAAAAGTTTATAGCAAATGTGGTAATAAATAAATAAATGTATATATACATACAGAAACTCGATATTATTGAAATTACTAATACAAATTAACTTGATTATTCATAAGATAACGCTAATATCCTTGCTCTAACACGTATCTTAAATTATTCTCTGACTTCTGGCTCCTTTTCTGACCTTTGGCAAAAGGCATATGCTATTCCTCTTCCCAAAATTCCCAACCCCTTGCTGTATGAGTCATTATAGACCTGTCTCGATCCTATTATTCCCCTCTAAGGTGCTTGAGGCCGCTGATCACATAAATATTTCCCGCTTTATCTTTCACAATCAACTTCTCTCCCTTTTCAATTCCCATTTTTCCACCCTGAACACAGCACTACTACTGCTCTTCTTAAGATAACTGAAAATATACGCGACGGTATGGAGGGCTCGAGACTAACAGTGTTGTAAATTAAAATACACATCTAATATGTATACACATAGTGAAACTATTTTTTATAACGATTGTTTTTAATTATTTGGAATTGCAAATTACGTGAAATGGTTTTGTTAAGAAACGTCATCGTACCCGTGCTATGTGAAACGGGCTATAGACCTCGTTATCGAAGGTGCAATTTAGTAGTTGGAGGTATCCATAAAGAAGGCCCGAGCCTCTGCAGTGGAGACTTGAAAGGGCTGATAATTAATTATAGATCTTTTTTCTTCATTCTCAGCCCTGTTACGTCCCCGCTGCAAGGGCTCAGGCCTTCCTTATGGATGGTTAGGGCCCATAATCTTCCGTGCTGGCAGTATTGGAAGGTTTTAACGGCTGCAAATGCTGCCGGCACCAACGGCTTAAAGTGGTTTCCGAAGCACGAAATAATAATTTTTGGTCACTCATCCCGCGACTGATTCTTGCTTAAGTTGCTTAACAACAATTTATGCGGGCTGTGACGCTTATTCACTACGTAAATAATCATTTTAGTTGGTTTTAGAGCATCTCCACATGTTGGCTCAAGAGGCACTCGATCATGCTGACTTGCCAGTACTGACGGCTACTCTTGGTGCCGCAGCTTTGCTCAAAAATACTCTGTTTTGTTACCTTCAGCATGCCGAAGACATGGCTAGCGCAGAGAGCCAATCCTTATTGCAGGCAAGTTGTTAGATAAATCAGCGTGTAGTTAATTTTGGCTTGAAATGAAAAATTAACATATGAAATAATAAGCAGAAATGCCTCTTTTATGTTTTTTTTTGTTTTTTTTTTCATATTAGATAACATTACATGCATTATGTACATTTGAGTAGCTGCTAGCTTCATCTTATGGAGTAGCTGAGATAAAGGTATCACAACAACCACACCCGAGACAATATAGAAAATTTCATTTTCGTCATTGACCCGATAGGATCCCTTTCAAAGTCATAGCGTTTGTGATAGATATTTATGGAATTCTGTAACGGCTAAAGTCGCAACTTGTTATTATTTTCTTTATTTTAATTGTTCTCGTTTAATTGCTCAATAAATAGTTGCTTAATTTTAAAATGCCTTAGGTATTTATTTAATCTTAAAATTAATACTTTTTTAAATAAATTTCCAGAAAAAGCTTTGCTTTGAAACAGACACCCGGTGTAGTAAAAGGCCTGATTTTATTGTCCACCAGTGTATTTGTATATTGGACGTTATACAATTGTTAAAATTTATACTAATATCATAAAGAAGAAATATTAGATTTTCATTTGTATGTATGTTTCCATCGAATATGCTCCGAAGCTACTGGACCGATTTTAATAATTCTTTCACCTACGGATAGCTACATCATACAGGGTTGACATAGGCTATGATTTTCGCGAGCGATATCGCGGTACAACAGCTAGTATTAAATAAAGAGCAAAGATTTTGGTTTATTTACTTTATTTGGTTTAGTAATTCAACATAGACATGACATTGCACAATAATATTCTCTAGGAATGCACATTTACTAAATTACAGTGTATTTCACCATTGAGACCCCCCTCTCCACGCATCTCTGGCTCGTCCAGAAAATCCGCCTCTGTTACCGTTTGTGATAGATATTTATGGAATTATGTAACGGCTAAAATCACAATCGCTTTTGGAACGAATGATGATTTGAATGATCGAGAAACATAATAAAAATTTAGCTGAATCTGTTTCAAACTGCAGTAAGCATTCAACTTTCGTTTGAAGTTTTTCAATAGTTTTTAAAGTAATGTTTGCATTTAACGCTTACCTAAGACAATTCTAATTAACGATATAGTTCATTTAATCGCTATTATATATCAAATCCACGAACGTCACGATATAGCTTATTGTGACGTTCGTGGATATCTTTAAATTATTATATTGAAAGGGATTGTGGTAGATTTTAAATTAGATAATTAGGCCCCGAACCTGAAGCAGTCCACTTAGGAGGTTAATATAAAAAATATTGAAAAGAATATTACTTAATGAAGTGAATAAAATAATCAAAGTAATTGTTAGAAAACTAATAATATTAAATACGATGACTCTGAGCTAATTTGCTATATAAATGATAGGTACTAAAGATTCCCTTTAATTAACATCATCGAATCAATCGCCCTTGATTCTAATTCTGCACCATAAATACTGCTGAACTTTATGCCGTATTTTTATAATCTCTTAAAATGTGAGAAATATTTAGGATACAAATTCATCGGTTAACTAATTAAATACTTAAAAACATACGCTATCGTGTAACAAAAATATAAATTTTTGGAATATTAGTCGATGCTCTTTCTCTCCATTTTTTTCAATCGTATAATAGTGTAAAATCTAAATTTGATAGTGACAAATCTACATACTGAATTCCGCTGTCGACCATTAGTGGCCTATTGGATATAAGACTCAAAAAGATACTTTAATTTTGAATAATTTTGACATATTAATATTGTGTCTTCAGGCCTGTTACAAACGTTACGTGAGCATGTCGGAAGCAGTCGCCGAAAGAGTTCTGGACCTCCACAACCGCGTTCTATCTTTGTACATCCTGCAAGACTCCGGAGGAAGACCGGTGGAAGGTGACTCTCGTGGTCCTCATCACGCAGGGACGCCTTCCGTCCAAGGCTGGTGGCTATATATGAATGGTCAGTCTTTTTATATACTATAGTACCTTCAAAGGAGATTGGTAGATTGTGACTCCAGTATTTATTTAGTGTTTGTACATAATCGACGGAAGTAGCGTCGCATACCAACGGTTGCGGAACAACAGAACAGGAAATTACAATGACAGCCAAATATAAAGAATAGGATCGGTAGTCAATCAAATCAAATTATTTATATAGAGTACTAGCTTTTGCCCGCGACTTCGTCCGCGTGGTAAAGTTACTTTCAGAAGAATTTATCAAAATCCAATTTGACGACTTCAAACAGTGGACGACTTCATCATAGTAGCTCCAATCTTTAAGTTCAGTACAATCTAAGAAGATTTATACAAACTTTCATCCCCTATTTATCCATTTAGGGGTGGAAAATAACAAAATCCTTTCTTAGGGGATGCTTTCGTCATAGTAGCTTTATGCATGCAAAGTCTCAGCCCGATCGGTTTATAAATGACAAAGTTTCATACAAATTTTTATCCCCTATTTTATCCCCTTGGGGGTAGAATTGATCAAAATCCTTTCTTAGCGGATGCCTACGTCATAACATCTACATGCATGCCAAATTTCAGCCCGATCCGTCCAGTGGTTTGGGCTGTGCGTTGATAGATCACTATGTCAGTCAGTCACCTTTGAGTTATATATGTATATATTTAGATATAGTGATTGTAATAGCGAATTATGGAATTATGTGACGTTTAAAGTCGTCATAGCTTTCTAAACGAACTATAATTTGAACAATCAGGAAACTGCATAAAATCTTAGTAACTTAAGCCTAAATTAATATTTGACGTTAATTGGAATTTTTTAAAGCAAATTTTTATGCTTTAGTAAATTCCAATTAAAGTCAAATTAGCGATATCGTTCATTCAAAATCTTTAATGCAAACGTCGTTACCAATTTTTTGCAATATGAAGTGAAAGCATAATGCGAATCAAGATGCTGTTTGACAGCAATTTTCTTATTTGACACGCATAGTTAATGATTACATTGAACTGTAGACGAATAATTTGTCGCGTTTTAGAAGATCATTTAGTGTCTGTTTGTAATAGCTTATCCAATAAGGGTTAACTTAGGCTACTTTCACGCAGACAAAGCCGCGGGCACAGGTAATTGATTTATTTATTTGAAATATGACTACGCACTTGATTTTATTTTACCTATTTTTATATCTTAGGTACCCGAGATGGGATTTGAATCCGTATTCGATTCATTAGGTCATGGAATGCAAATATACTAATTACAAAACATCCTAATATGGATAATGCGCACGAACGTCTTAATTTTGTTTTGCATGAAGTGTTTCGTTTGCTTGGGTGAGTGATTCGCATGAAGAGGCACGTGTTCTGACGATAATAATTTCTGTTTGTTTCTCAGGTAGTCGAAAAGACTTGTGGAATACAGTACCTCCGAGAATGGCACAAAGAATTTTTGCTGGCATGCTCAACGAGACACTCACAATTTTAACTGTCAGATATTGCCAGGTAATTTTTTTTCAAATGTTTAAACTCTCAATTTTTTCCGCGAATGTAAATATTATGAGCACACAAATATTTGATTTATTTATATGTAGGTGGAATATAGGTGGTGTAAAAAATGTTATATAGTGTAAATGTAGTCATTTGACGCTTGTGTGGTAATATAAAAATGTATAAAGTTATTAATATATATCGTAAAATCTTGGTTCACTTAAACATAATGGCTTTTCAACTATTCAACACTCCAAGAAATAATAAACCCTAAATATAGCTTATTGTATTGTGTTGTACTCGTTTTTGAAAACATCTCCGAATGGAATATAAGAAAGAAAGAGTATTTGGAGTTAAATCAGCAGCATTGCTGATTGTTTACCGTAGATTTACCGTCATAGTTTTGTGCACCTATGGCATACTTTCCCGCGTATTCTTTATTTAACGAAGGAAACACGCAACGAATTGAAACACCTTGAAAATGAATGACATTAGAATTAAGACGATTTGATGTAACGAAAATAAGTTTCAAAGAATTATATAATTATTGCACTCGCCTCCTTCGACGCTTTTTATTCTGTATAAATATTTCGAATTTACACAGACGCACACTAACGAAGCCACGACCAAATTGCTCCTTAACGATATACTGAACATTTTACTTTGTGTCGCACAACTGCTGCCCTCTATATGCAACAACGGTTCAGACTTGGCAGGTCTCGATGTCAAATATCAGACGCGTGATGTCAGAGACGTTCACGCCAAGTGCAATGAGCTCTTCAAATGTTTCGTATACAGGGGTGCTGATCTACATTTCATAAATCAGGTATGTTTTCAAATATCTTGGTTAATTAAAGCCACATTAGAACTGAGAAATATTAAAAGTTTTGCGACTCATAAAACCCTGTTTCAGAGATTCATTATCGTCAGCCCTTTTTACATCCCCACTGTAGGGGCTCAGGCCTTATGGATAGTTAAGGGTGGTGGGCCATGACTTTTCACCCTGGCCAATGCGGGTTGGAGGGTATTAATGACTGCAAATTCTTCCAAGACCAATAGCTTAGTGTGCCTTCCAAAGCACGGAGTAGCTTGAGATAATCACCCATCCTGTGCGAAAGTTGCTTAACAACACCGACTGCAATCCGCGGCCCTTAATCACTACGCTACCGAGCTACTCTCAGAGACACCCGCAAATATTACTATGTTTCTGAAACATGACGACATTATATTTGTTGTGAGCGAGAAAAGATTCAGTTCTCAAATAGAAACTTTTTTTCTATTAATTTCATTGAAAGGAAGAAAAGTATGGACGGTGTAACAGAACAGAATTTTCAAGTCAATTATAATTTAAGGCCCTGATGTGATCGGAATATCTCTCAAAACAAAAATGCAATTGAAAATAAACGTCTATTATTGTAGGCGTTTAAAGAGCAGAAAGAAAACCCGGTGCAGATCAAGGAATATCCGAGCCCTTGGTTCACGTTCGTCAGTCCGCGTTTATTCGATAGCAATTTCGACGATTCTCTGGGAGCAGTCAGCAGTACTAGACTTCTGCCAAACGCTACTGGCGTAGGCCTAGAGCTGACTGTGTTGCTGGCTCAACCGCAGCCATGTTGGGCTTTATTAGTAAAGGTAAGGATCGTTACATAATATCATAATGCTTAGTCGTTTAAATAACAATATCGCGTAATATAATTTACATTTAAGAACATATGTACCAACATGGAGCTATAAATATTATGACTATGACTATAATTCGAAAAAAATATTTTTTAACTTAATTAAAGAATTCTATTTTTCATATCGATACACACTGCTGATTTACATTTGACCATCGCCTACGAAGTACTATTTTATTCCGTTATAATTTTCAACCTTATAACTATACTCCATTCATTATAGCATTAGACAGAATGAAAATAAGGTTCTTTTTATGGTATACTTTGTGACAATATGTCAACAATCATGTTACTCTTAAGACTAACGGCTAATTTGCTACATATCCACTTAAATACCAGCTGCTATACTTAACCGTAGTCTTTTAAGCTATATATTAAATAAATTTATGAGTATTTGACTGACTTAAAATATTTAATAATTATTACAATAAAAAGTGTTCATCTTAAAGAACCTAAAGAAGCAGGGTTGATAGTTTCGGCAGTACAGCTTTTTAATTTTGTCAGATTATGATTTATTCATAATAATCAAAATATGTAATCTGGGATTCTCATTCATTGTGAATACTACTGCCTTTCTTGTAGTTTTGTCATTTTCAGTGATTGAGTAATTACTGTTTTATTATTGTTTTCTTATAGTTTTGTTTTAGTTGTTATCTTTATGTTGTTAAGTTTTGCTAAACTGCGATTCCGGTGCACGCTCGAGTGGCCTACAAAAATTAGGTATCGTAAAAAATAGAAAATTGCCCAGCTCTTTCAGACTACCTAATGTTCAAAGTTTAAAAAAAATGCAATATATATTTTTTAAAAATATCTTGAAAATAAAATGTTCTGAACTGCTGCTTCTATGACCCTCTTTTTTCTAATGTTATAATGAATGGAGTATAGCTGGATTCATGAGATACAACCCGGTGACAGACGAACAGACAGAAAAATGGATGGACTGACAAACAGCGGAGTTTTAGTTATTGGGTCCCATTTTTTCCTTTCGGGTACGGAACTGTAAAAAGGCTTCCAAAAATTAGTGAAAATTTGCCATTTCAACCTTACAGCAAATACTTCTTTCTTTACCTAAAGAATATAGGAAAGTTATGAGAACTTCCTTTTTTTTTGCGCGCACATCTCACTTTCAATGTTTTATTTTGAGGATATTGCTTTCGAACGCAAAAAAACTATTGTGGCAGGTGTTAATAATGAGGAACTGTCACTTGGCTCGGTATTTGCTGAGTACGGGCATGCGCGCTGCGTGTACTGATAACCAGCGATGGCCTTCCGGCGGTCGTTGGTATTACACGCATACGCCGTGTAGTGGTTCACTCTGCACCGCAGACGGACACTGTGTGTTCCAACCCGATGCCGACGGTACGTTTTATAATTATGTGATATGCTACTCGCCCTGCACTGGCTCATTGTGCACTGCTGAAGGAGACTGTGAATTCAACTAGGCGCCGACTGCACGTTGTGCTATCTCAAGCCCTACGCTAGTTCACTCTGCACCGCAGATGGACACTGTATATTCAAACCTCACACCGATGATACGTTTTGCTACTATTACGTTAACTTACTTGTCCTGCACTGGCTTACTTACTTACTTTCTCTCTACTCCGTTTCTCCGTTCCGTTTCTCCGTTTCTCTGTACAATGAACACTGCCTGTTCGGGTGCGAATACTGCATTTACCTTTCTGACGCCGACCGTATGTTAACGCTCTGAACTATTTCACTTTTCACCGCCAATGAATATTATACATGAAAATTTCCGTCAGATTTATATGTATCAATTAATTTCAGCTGGAGTGGAATATGCCAGAGCGGTGGGTGCGTTAACGCATATATTGTGTATGGTTGGCAGTAAAGTTGAACTGAATTCTACATTATGCTACGCTCTAGAAATATCTGGCCGCGACTGGGCTTCATGTTTGGATAAGCGACAGGTAAACAAGACCTTACAAAAAACGCAATCTGCCATTTTTTAAAATAATAGTTTGCCTCAATTCTGGTAACATTAACGTAATTTCTATTAATATACTGTCGCAATTTCGTTTTAATAATATATATATATATATGTCGTAAAGTAATGCGGGACCGGCGGAAAGTTAGGTTGATCAACATTTGCCATCTGACTAGTGTTCGAAATATTCCTTCCAAATAAGATCGTAGATAGATCACAAATCAGTTATTTAATTGAATTAATTAGTTGTCTAATTGAAATACACTAATAATAACGTGATGCAAACGGATTGCGATACGAAACGCGGAGAGTTCTGCGCTTGCCTCCGCTCAATATGGCCGCACAATGTAAAGTGCCATCTTCGAACAAGCATAGACCAAGCGATGACAGCCGTCAATGTCATAACTTGACGTTTCGCAAAGCACCATAGATCCTGACAGATGACAGCTGCAGGTGACAGATGGCGTTTCGCACAATCGAAACGCCTTCTCGCCGACATATATATATATATAGCTTTTATTTTTACACAATTATTGTTAATAGATCTCATAAATACAAACATATTCAACACCATTGACTTATTGAGCAGCTATCGTGAAGTAAATTTCATTAGAAAATTGAAATTAATTCCGACGATTACCGAAAATTAATGAAAATTTATAACGAGCCTTATTTCAATAAGCATAAGGTGTTAAATACGACGCTTTAGATGTCTGTTTCATTCACACCTGTCGGGTTAAAGCGCACATCTAAAGCGTTACATTCACACATCTAAAGCGTCGTATACGCTTTAGATGTCTGTTTCATTCACACCTGTCGGGTTAAAGCGCACGGCTTGTATCGTTAGATGGCACGATACTTGAATTATCTGATTTTAGGACATTGAGTAGATTGGTGAACCACGTTACCTATATCATACTGTTCGAATAATACAGAGTGCCAAATCAAAGTACTGTGGCTAAACCCACTTAATATAAAATTATATTATTACGTCACATAAGGCCCAAAAGTAAAGCCCTATTATTAATATTACCAAAAGAAACATGAATGGCTATTAAACTATTTGTATCCGAAGAAATAATTGAACGTGGTGTTAGTCTTGAGCTTCATTAAGAGCAGTAAGTTTTTTAATCCGCCGCCATATCTTTTTTGGTCGCTTAGAACCGCTATTTGTTAGAAAAAGATAGTGAGTTTGCACGCCGCGTAATTCTTAAGGGCGATAGGCCATTTTCTCGTTCTAGCAAATGGTGGCAACAGAAAAGGATAGGGCGACGGAAAAAGATATCGCGCAAGTGCTTTAAACTATTGCTTGCCTAAAGCAAATTGTCAATGTCAGAAGAGAAAACGTAAAATTGAGACGTGTCGATTTAATTTGGTCGGAAAATGGTTTAAACCAGTGGCCTGATTATCTAATTTCAAGATCTATCGCGATCTCTTTAAATGTACAGCTATTGTGAAAGCGATTTATGGAATTATGTAACTTTAGTGTACCGTTTTCTAAAATAATGATATTCTGAATTATCAAGAAACAACAAATATTTAATATCTTAAAGTAATATTTGCGTCTAACACTTGCCTTATAACATTCCAATGAACCTTAAATTAACGATGTCGTTAATACGATAAATTTAAAAAAAGGACGTCGCGATGGTAAACGCTATCATATGTCAAAAAGTTTAAAGTTCAGTTTTATAATAAGACTGGATGTGACCCGTAGGTGTGGTGTGACCGGAGACCCGCGTGGTTAGCCGGTGTGCTGGCCACAATCGGTACTTGTCTTAACTACATACCGCCCATACTAGTTAACGCTGTTCGGTCAGCAGCCTCTATCTACCAGGTTCGTTAATCTCACCGTCGTAATGTATATGGTAACTTTACTACTATTTGCATGTATAACTTACCGGCCGTATTGGTCTACGTTATAAGTTAGCCACCTCCATCGATAACTCGTATGAATTGACATGATACCTCAAATCTTATTCTATTTGTTCTCAAACGAAAATTCGAAAAATTTTGAATATTTCTTAAAGTTATCTGTGAATCAGAGGCAGTTTTAGGTCCTACCTCCGTTGCCTTATAAATTATCGAAAAACGCGTTACTTTAGAGTCGCATTAGCATTTAAAAAATAGACAAAATTTTGGTTTCGGAGAAACAGAATAAGTCTTCATCATGCGTTGCATGACAACTAGAGAAACGCTTTGTCTACACCAAATACCACTTTTCTCTGATCATAAGTGAGATATAGTATGGGCGCACCCGTGAAAAGTGACATTTGGATGTAGATAAAACGTTTTAGAATTCGTCATGCTACACGTGCAGGCGTGATGTTAATTCGCAACGAGTAGTGGGAAATTCTCACAGTAGGCTCAAAAACGTGTTAATTTTATGAAATATTTTTCCAAAATAATAAAGACATAAATATAATGGATTGGATATATATACCAGTTTTGTTCAATCGTATTTGTAATTTTCAGACGATGTCGTTATGTTTGAGCTGCATATCCCGCACATTGGACTGTATACCTTGCTGCTTTGTGAACGCGTGCACCGTTATAGAGCGTAGTCTACCATCGGGCGTGAATCCAGTGGGTGGATCTGTGATGCTTCAATTGGTCATTACACGACTGTACGAGGAGATAATCAGCTGGGCACAAAAGGAGGCCGCTAGCGAAAAGGCTGGTTAGTGCTTCCTCATTGGAAAGTTGAAATGTCACGGTTATAAATATTGGATAAGACCTCTTTAGGTGTTATCAAATATTTGAAAACATGTCTGTATACATCCAAAAAGTGAATTGACTCAGCTTAAGTTGTTACAACGTAGGTTGGGATAACGCTGGTATTCTGGCAGGTCTGTTGTTGTTTGACGTATCTACATATAGATACACAAAAAGCGTAATTGAATAAATTGATGATTAAATTATATTATATTAATTGAATAAACGTACATAAAAGGCCACGATAAAAAATTGAATAGACTAAATACAATTAAGTGAATGCCACACATATTAATAGATGAGGCTGTATAAATTAAATCCCTTTGTTTTTAATTAAAAATAACTTATTTAAATACACGATTAGAAGTACCATAGTGATGATAGGATGCTATCTACCGAGTGAACTGATCGCTGCGTCTTTACGACTTCCAACACCAATAAGACCGTACACGTATTGCGTATACTTGAAATAATGAAATGTTCCGTTCACTTTTTCTGTTATATCGCCAACATTTACGCACGCTCTTTTCATTGCAATAATAGCTGTAGAATTCCTTTGACCTTTGCAAACTGGAAATTTATTTTCAATACTATATAATTATAGCCAGCACCGGCAACGGTGAAGCCAACCAAATGAAAGCGACACCAAACAGACCAAAACATAAACAAGTCCGAATTGTCAGTCTCGGTGATACTGGTAAGTAATTTTATGTAATAATAACATCTATGGTAATATTTACAAATCTTGTACACAATACAAATGATAAGATGAAAGTCAATTGAACATTTTCTTAATTACTATTGACATTGCACAGATATTGATAAGTTGATAGTTCAATTATTAAAAGACACATTATTGCTGGATATAAACTGCTTATTTATTATTACTAATTATCAAAGCGGGTATAAAATTATGGACATGCGGAATGTCTTGATAACCTTTTTATTATCAAGTTGTTATTTTCACTGTAAAGACTTAAGTACTTACCAAACACATTATGTTGATTCTTTGCTGCTACAAGCTATAATCAAATTTTATAAGATTTAAAATCCTGTGAAGATTGGTGGCAGATTTTTCACTAAACCAATGATAATATGATTGTAATAAAGGTTATTTTCGTACAGCCACATCGAGGTCGGTGAGTTTTGATGGCAGTCAAAGTACTGGTTCGTGCATAGCGTTAGCAATAGCCGAAGCTCTGTGCTCGATCGACGAAGATGACAAACACACGCAACAGATCATACAATTAGTAGCTCAGTCCAAGAAATCATTTGCACTTTCTAATATGTTTGGATTGGAAGATTTTCCGGAATTTGCTGAGTTATTCCAAGAGGTATATTAAACTTATTTTTCTTTTCCATCCCCTGATGTATCCCTAAAGCGTGGAATACGGGTTAGACAGTTGACGAAATTAAATACATATTTTTTTTTTGTTGGTAGTATTTAATATACTATTACAGGTAATAGGGACGACGACTGGGTAAAAAAAATGCAATTCTATTTAGTGTGTCAGTCAGATGATATGTTTTTTTACTTCAATTTAACAAGAAATAGCTTTGATAACAGGCATTAAAGTTGAGGTGTGGGGGCTCGCTACGTCACAGTTTAGTAGAAAACGTACCATAACGTGACGTCATACGAAATTTCAACTCCATGTGACGCCGTCATTTTACGATTACGAAGAAAATAAAAAAATACGTGTTTAATATTTTTAACACTCTACCAGACAGACAAAAGAACAAAAATTAGCCGTCATCCCTATTACACTTTTATGCATATTATATATATAATTTTGTTTATATTAATTATGAAAAAACAATCTGTGTTCTTTAAGTATTTTGATAAATCAAAATATCGAAATACTAATCTAAAGACTCGAACTCGACATTGAGTACAGCTCGAGCTCATTGAATTTTTCTACAGAATAAACATGACAGTCATTATTTTTTGACTTTATTTTAATGACTTCAAACTGAATTAGGGAGGAGGTCTGTTAGCTTGTTATTCTGAAATATCAATATATTATGTTCAATTATTTAAATCGAGTTGCTTGAATAGCAAGAGCTTTAAATATTATTTTGCAATTAATGGAAAAATATACACATATAGTTAGGCAAATGAACACAAAAAGCGGCCTTATAGGGACGTCACGCTTTTGTACATTTTCTACAAAGCTTTGACATAGCGAGCCCCCAATTCTCAACTTTAATGCCTATTATCTAAGCCATTTCGTGTTAAATTGAAGCAATAAAATACGTATGTTTAATTTTTCTATCATCCGACTAACGGACAAAAAAAAATATTTGTGTTTTACCCAGTCATCATTCCTATTTGTAAAGTAGCTCTGGATGCGAACCACATAGAAAATATACTTTTCTATATTGTCTGGGTGCTATGGTAACTTTTTGTCTTAGATATTCTATAATACTATTTATTTTAAAACAAAAATACTACACAATAACCGAAAAAAAAAGAAATCAAAATAGATTGACTAAATAGTCAAAGCACTAGTTCAGTAAGAAGCGTCCAGTTTTAGAAACCAGAGACCCGTGATGATGTGCGTCTGAATTTACAGGCAAGGAGGTCCAAACTTTAATATCTCTCTTTATTGTTTTTAATTTTTAATTTGAAGTACAGTTGTAAGCGAGCGAGTAGCTTGGTCGCGTAGTGGATAAGTGCTGAGGCCTGCTATCGCTGTTGTTAAGCAACTTTCGCAGGGGTGCTCATGGGATAGGTGACCAAAACAAAAAAAATATTTCAAGATACCCCGTGCTTCGGAAGGCACGTTAAGTCGTTGGTCCCGGCTGCATTTGCAGACGTTCATACCCTCTAAACCGCATTGAGCCAGTGTCTCCACGCTGGCGGATGGAGGCAAGATGGCGCAAGGAGGATGGGCCATGATCGGAGGATCATTAACTATCCACAAGGAAGGCTAGAATCACTCCATTGGGGACTTAAAACAGCTAATAATGAAGATGATGACAGTTATAAAGGGTAATATTATACCTGGTGATTTTTGTAGGGTGATGTGCCTGCAAACGCGGAACGTGCGGGCGACGCTGCCGCACTCACAACTCAGATACTGATGTCCGCACCTGGCAGAGACAGCATGAGGGTGAGCTACACGTGTCTCTTTCATACAATAAACGCAGGCTGGATTTTAATGATGAACACGTTACATTAGAAATTATAAGGTTAATTATTCTAAGCTATATTAATACCTCTTGACACATCTTTTTAGTGTGCGTAATTATATGTCTCTAACTACAGTTGAGACATTATAAAAAGTCACATTTGACATCTATCAATCAGAACTTGACAATGAGGCCTTCTTCTTAAGATTTTCAATAAATTTATCGAAAAAAATGGTTTTTAAAGTAATGTGAGTCTATTCAAGTTATTATGATAAAATATTATCAATTACTTAGTTAGATTAAATTATGTATTGTGTCGTCATTATAATAAGGACAACAGAAGAAAATCACTAATAATAAATGAATAAGAAATTGGTTGTTACGAAGCGTAATGCAGAATCTTACAGAGTGTGGATTAATCCAAAACAACTTTGTGTCTCATTGCCAATGTGGCCACGGAAAATAGATAGAGACGGGAGACATATGCGGGTAAAAAACTGTTTGGTGAATTACTCGCAAAGTTCATTTGACTATTATGATTAACTGTTGAATGATTCCATGGTCATAAAATGGTGTGCGTGTTTATTAATTTTCCCAATAAAATATAATTACAATAGGAAATGGAGGAAATTGAGAATTTTAGTGGTAACTTTATTATATGATTCTATAGAAAAAAAAATCATCAAATCAACTTCCGACTAGACCAAACAATAATTCCGACTTTTTGGATATCTCCTTACTGTTTAAAAAAGCAACTGGTCCACAAGCATAACATTGTAGCTGCCTTGAGTTTATTTAGAATGAAATAGATTTATTACATTTAGAAAGTTTATTGGTCAAAGTAAAAAGTAAAATTACTTTCGTTTTATATTATAACAATAAATATATTTAATAAAAAAGAAATTTGTAAACGTACCATTGCCGTAACTATGAAAAAATCTAATATGTTAACTACAATACAAGGTTACTTTGAAGTTGACTAAGATATGTCAAATGTGGCCTATTATAATGAGCCAACTGTAATATCCTTTTTTTATATTTCGGATAAAATAACGATTTGCGGACAGTCGAAGTTCAAAATTGACTAAAAAATATCAAATGCGGAGCAAAATTTCTATTTCAGTCAGTTCCAACTTAAAAGTTCTACTTATAAAGTCATTAATAGTAGCAAATTGTTTTATTCTATAGATCTAGTTGTAATAGGAACATCAATGGTATCTTAAAGTCTAGTCAAACAGAACGGAGAAGTTTTCGAGGCGTGCTCAAGCATTATTCCTGCAGTCATTTGCATATCGAATGTTAGTTAAATAGCACGTAAGCGGTTAACTGTGTGGATACACTTGAATTCTAATTGCAAACTCGTTGGGATTGAACAAAGTTTATATTCATTTGATGACCTCCCGAATCTGACCATGGCTAATGGAGTTAGTTTTGTAAAACATCCTGGTATTTATACTGATATTTATGTTTTGTTTATATATAAAAAAATAGTATCAAAAACTAGCTATTTCCCCGCCAGCCTATTTTATTTATAGTCTAATTACAGCCTATATCAAATATTTTTGAAGACTACCCCTACAAACAAACAAACAAAGTTAAAAACTTTACCTTTTATAATCTTAGTACAGACAGTAATAGAGATTGTCAAATAACTTGAAAGTAATATCAAAATATACTGCCTACGTTTTTATTATTATATTAATCTACCATTTTAGTCAATGATCTCAAAAATTTGTTTTCTTTAGGTCATCTACGATCATATACAACTACACGCTGACAGGATTTTCAAAGAGCTTGGTGTGCAAGAGGAGAGCGATCATGATGTGTCATTAAGTAATGCGCCGCTTCTTTACATCATGTTTCATATCGGAAGACGACCCTTTGATCAGGTAATTGGATATTTTATATTTAATAGATACGTGTTCTATTTTGAATCGAGCAGTAAACTTTGATTGCTATTTTACCATCGACTCTACCAAGTATATGAGGTATATATCTAGCAGACTGACAAACCAGTTGTCACCTATTGGGATAAATTTTTTATAATCTTTATTTAGAGGCCTTAGTCGCTGAGCGATTATCTTAACCTGACTATCGGGATTGGTATGACCAATTTTAGACCAATCCTGATAATCAAGGACTTTATTTGGTTCTGGTTTGAGTTACGCTGCAGGCTGTTATTTTTATATCAAAATAGCAACACGTCAAAAATCTATCAGAAAACATCGATTTTGAATCGAATAAGCATCCAGCACATGTGTTGCGTACAAATTCAAATCGCTTTCAGTGGTTTTTAATACTAAATATATGAGTTTCGGCTACTTGAATCTGCAGTTACTTATCTGTTGTTTAGATAAAACTTAATTTTTATGAATAACACATGATATTAAAAGAAATCACAACAGGGTTACCTGGCAAAATTTAGCCGCAATTACCTTTAATTAATGTTATGATTTCTATTAATAAATTTTGGATAATCTTTATTTAATAATAGGGATGATGACTAAATTTTGTTTGTTCGCCATAAGGTGGATTATTGAAGAATATTATACATATTTTTAGTATCATTGAATTACGGCGATACATTGAGTTGAAATGTAACATGACCTCACACTTTTGTACATTTTCTCAAAAACTGACGTACGAGCCTCCACTCTTCAACTTTAAAGCCTATTATCTAAACCATTTCATGTTAAATTGAAGCAAAAAATACGTATCTCATATTTTTCTATTATGTGACTGACGGAACAAATATAGTTTCTTTTTTTGTCAGTCGTCATCCCTATTATGTGTATAGTTAGTATATATTATTGTATAGTTATTTCTTAACACTATATGGGCAGTATCTTCGTGGGGAGTGGCCATTGCCATGGAGTAAGCTGGTGGGACGGTGTCGAGTATGGGGCGCTGACGGAGCCCTCGTGCACGTAAACAGAAGAAGTGACGTTCCTCGACGACAATCAAGGCCATCACGTCGGCCACTGCAGCCGTATGGGATGTTGCACTCTCATACGCCATCTGAAGCCCCGCCCAAAATGTAGAGGGTATTAGAGCACGTCAACGGATGTAGGTATCGGACCATAATTCTAAATCTTCGCGCTTGCTGCTAACGTCATATAATTGGACATATTAAAATAGGTGTGATGTATCCCACCGTCATTCGTGACTGTCGCGTCAGCTGCTACAGCCGTATGGAAAGTTATACTTCCATATGACATCTGAAGACCCGCCCAAAACGTAGAGAGTATTAGTGTATGTCAACGGATGTAGTATCTACCGGACCATCTCTCTAAATCTTCGCGCTTGCTGCTATTGGAAAGTGCCCAGTTGTGCAAGTTAATAGGGGTAACGTATCTTGCCGTCATTCGTGACTATTGCGACAGCCACTGCAACCGTACGGGATGTTACACTCCCACACGCCTTCTGAAGCCCTACCCGAGATATAGAGGGTATTAGTGTACGTCAACGGATTTAGTACCTACTGGATCATCACTCTAAATCTTCGCGCTTGCTGCTATAGTCATACTTAAGCCCTGGAAAGGGCCCAGTTATGCAAGTCAATAGGGGTATGGAATGTAACACTCGGCTTTATTCTAGGTGGAAGTGGTTCTCTTGCACGTAAAAGAGATAGAGTTATGTACCCCACTGTCATTCGTGACCATCGTGCGGCCACCATAGCCGTATAGGATTTACACTCTTATACGCCATTTATGTGTTCACTGCATTGTCCACTGCTGACTACTAGCTGTAGCTCCGCTCTGGATGGATGAAGACGGTGTGAAGTCTACAGAAGCGGCGATGTATCCCGCTTACGACATTTGCTCCGGCTGCTCCAGACGTATGTGATGTTACACTACCCCCACCAACTGAATACCTGCTCTAGATTAGGGGGATTTAGTATACGTAAACAGATGCGGTAATGTACACCTACTATTACTCGTGGTTTGAGTGGCAGATTTGTTATATCTGTAGACCACAGATCGGCACAAATTTCACAGACACTCTAATATTAATAAATTATTTAAAATATTCACATCATAAAATCAGAATTAATCAACTTCGTAGATTATTATTATATCATTACGACTGTTCACGTGTCATTATTCAAAGCCCTATCGTTGTTATTTCTCTTTTCAAAGTGTTTGATTGAGATGCAAACATAAGTACGTTTGGTTGAGTGCTAAGTCTGAACAAAGCTTTAACCAAATATAAAAAATTTAGTATTTAACTAATATAATACATGTTTTGTGGAAATAATCAAATAATACATGCTTTTTTTTTCTTTGAAAATATATATGTCGCTAATTTTAAAAATTGTGTTTTTATTCAGATCTCTCTGATTATAATTTTATTTCTAAGGTGCAGATGATCTCCATTTTGTCATAAATCACTCTTTACATTTTAATTTTGAAAGCACTTCCGTACTTTTCATCAACAGGGATGATGCCTGGGTGAAAAAAAAAGAAATATTAATTAGTCCATACGTCTGATAATATTGGATACGTATTTATAAGAAATACTTAAGATAATGTGACTTAAATTTGAAGAGCGCAGCGTCATAGCTACGTCGCAGCTTTGTAGGAAATTGTAGATAATAAAAATCGTGACGTCATGTGACGTTTTAACCTAATTTATCCGTTGATTATGCATAAATTACAGCGATAATTTTATGCGTTCATAAAATATAATAATCTACCCAAAGGACAAATGAAAACAAATAAATAATTATCTCTTTTATTGAGATCATAAATATCATGAAATTATTGAATGAGTATTGGCTATGTCCATGACTTCAACGCCACCTAGTCAATGCATTGAGTCAAATGCCATGACCCCAAATATTAAATGCCAAATTCCAAAATATATATCGGACATCTTTCTGAAAACTGTTTTAAACAATTTGTTATGGGCTCCTTTTACCACAAAAAAAATATTATTTTATGTAAATAAACCTTAAGTAAACATAATGTACCCTAAATTATGTTTATAATTTACCTGTATCAAAAAACCACATAAACGGCAACTTGGAGGACGTGACATCATTTGTGGGGTTAACAAAAGGGATTTGCAGTGAAAAAAGAAATCGTCTGCAGTACTTATATTTTAACTCATAAATAAGTAAAACAGTAAACTGACTCTTGTTACCTGTTAAAAATAAAAAAAAATCATTAAGATTATTTTGTACTTTTAATGTTCCCCGCGCTTTGCTTAGATAGATTTACTACCAATTTACCCACAGGTGACGTCACGCGCTCTGATTGGTGTTTCATTTGATGTGAGACAAAGACTACAAATATTGGAAAAACGTATTTTTGTTTATTTATTTTAAAATATAAATAATAGTTATTTAGAAAAATAATCGGCGAATAATCTTTAAACTTTATAAACCTTTTAATCACATTCAATTTAATTTTTTATCTAATTGCTGGTTGATCCCCTATTCATTTTACAAAATTACTGTGATACAGTGTTTTGGATAGGTACATGTTTTTTATCATTCAAAGTCAATAAGATAAGTAACATTTATACATTTTTTTATTTAATTTGGTAATGTCAGATTTTTTTTACTTGAATTTTAATTACAATTTCACTATAAATCAAGATTAAAATCTATAAAAAAGTGATAAACACTTATCTCAAAAGTGACTTATTCAATAATATAAAGGATATGTTCACAGCATATGATATTGATATAGATATAGTTCTATATAAATAAAAATGTTCAACATAAAAGTCTTAGAAAAGAAGATTGTGGTTATATGGTCGACATACTTTTTTCAAATAATTCTATACACATATTATAAAGAGGAAAGATTTGATTGCGTGTTCATTTGCATTGAGTAGGCTCGAAACTATTATAGACCGATTTATAAGTCTTTCATCTACGGGAAGTTACATAATATGCGTTGGGCATATGCTATAATTTATGCAAGCGAAGTCGCGGGGTTAAACAGTAAGTTTAATAGAAATTATTTCACAATTCAAAAAAAACAATACATAACTACTACTTCGATCAACAATACACCTCGCATACTAAAACAATATACAAATACTGCATCATACACTGCGATAATCGAGGGATATTATACCACAGAGTATATCTGTGATGAATTATCACTGCCTGAAAAACTGCTTTAAAAACCCGCATTGTGTCGAGGGTTTTTCAAGCATTTTTGATTAAAAATAAAAACATTATATTATTATTGTATTAAACAAAAAAATACTTATAAAACTAACGATAATAATGTCGAAAGTAATCCATTTAAACGTAATTTTACTGGAAAAATATGATTTAAGGTTTGTTAAATGATGTATTATCAACGTATAAAAATTGTTTACGTCTACGTTCTCTTTTTAGTATGGGAACCGGCACAGCGCCCCTAGCGGTAACTAATCAAGAACTACAAATCTCCATACAAATTTTTAACTTATTATTAATTACCTTGTTGTGTTAATAATTCTTAAGCGTGGGTATGTGTGGGTGAGCTCAACAAGCTAAATATGATTTGACTTTTTATATAAAACACATATTTTTTTTTAACTAATGCACAATTAAAATATCTAGGCAATTAATAAAAGGAAGAACTTCCGTGCTTCGGAAGGCACGTTAAGCCGTAGGTTTCGGCTGCATATATTGTCGTTAATATCCACCAATCTACACTGGGCCCGTGGGGTGGGTTTTGGCCCATTCTTCCTATTTAATTTGATCCGGTACATAGGGAAAGGCCCGAGTGTGGGCGTTAATGGCTGGTGATGATGATGAATGATCAATCATTAATTTATTGATTAAAAATAAAATCTATAGTATTTATAAAAGAATGAGATTTACACCTGGGTTCTGAATTGACAATTTGTTGTTAAGCACGTCTCAAAACGCACTTAAGCCATTTCAAATGTCGTTTAAGCAGGATTTTGTTTGATTTGAATTTATTTAACGATCAGTTGATAGCAGTTTGCTAAAACTAGGACTTTTTGCTAGGCGAAACGTCAGTTAATGAGAATAAACAGTTGAGATTTTGCAATATCTCAATTCGTTTAAAACTACATCTACATTTTATTCAAGAATTAGTAGTTTACGTATAAAAATCCGCAAAGATTCCGCGTAGGAAAGAAGCATCAGACTTTAATCAAATTATCATCTGACATCTGAATATTATTAAGATTCACGATAGCGGCCTGTTGGAGTAAGTTATCTGATTGAATAAGAAGAAACTGAAGTAATTCTAGTTCCCTTAATAACACCAATGTCTGGGAATCATAAATCCCAGTTAAAAAACTAATGACATCGATAAGTAGTAAGTTACAAATTTAATGCTAAGCGAGAGATTATGTTTTTGAGTTGTTATTTTATTACTGGTTTCTTATATTTACACACGCACTGCTCATTGTCACTCTTCTCTCACTTTGCTTTCTCGGTCGGAACCTGTAAAGGATTTGAAATGTCTAAAATATAGTTGAGCACGTAATACCACATGACATGTTATATGTAAATTGAGATCAGCCTCACTGTGCTACTACTGGTTTTAGATCCAAAGTCACTATTTTAGTCATATCGTATGGTAAATTCGTCGTTCTGTTAGGTCCTAGGTAGCTGGCTCAGTGGTTAGAGCAGTCGCCCGGATTGGATCGGGTTCGAGTCCCACCTCAGGATGCTAGAGACAAAGCGGATTTTTTAAGCATTTTTCACTTATTCTTAGTGAAAAATGCTTAAAAAATCCTATTTTTCAATATAGCATTGTGACTGCTAAATTGATCAAATAAAATACAAAATTGTTTTACCTACAATCGTTGACAGTATGAAATAACTATCGCTATAAAATAAATTTCTTGTTAAAACTTGTAAGAGCGAGATTAAGCTGTAGTTGGGTTTAGTTTTGAACTTATTTTTTATATTAAGGTATTAAACAGACTTTCATGAAGTTCATTGTTCAAACAATTTATTATAAATTCAATCAACATTCATAGTATGAGACAGAATCAGTGAAGTACCTGTATATGTTGTTTATTCAACGCTCGACACAAGCCTGATTCGATTGTTATGCATTCAACATCGGTCGGAATCAAATTTTGATTTGTTCTGTTTGATTTCAAACTTTGTAACTTGTTATTTTGTTATCGATCACTTACGATCGAGTAACGAGCGCGGGACGCTAACGAGGATACGTTTTTGGAACCCAATTAATGTTCGAGACAGAAATTTAGATGTAGATTTTCTGTAGGTAGTTTGAGTGTAGTACATGCATAAATTGTATTTATACTAAGACCTAATCTAATGAAATTAGCTATGTATATAACTTTGTTAATAAATAAATTAAGGTCAAAATAGATGTTCGGTTAGGATTATAATAAGCCACTTTCGACCAATGCTTGTTTATTTGTATTGAATAGGTTTCAAAACTTTTGAGAGGATGTTAGATGTAGATTTTCTGTGGGTAGTTCGAATGTAGGTACATACATAAATTGTATATAAAACGTGATTGCCTGAACGGTAATTATCTATCTAAATTTGTAAATAAAAAATCAAGGTCAACAATAAATATGAGGTAAGGATTACATTAGGCCAGTTTCGGTCATTATTTTTGGTATACTTACATTATAGATATTACGCTCTATTAACATATCTCCAGCAGTGGTTGAATGGTTTCATAGTTACCTGTCTGGACGCCGTCAGCGAATACGTATTGAGGATTCCTTTTCCACTTGGTGCAACATTTCTGCCGGGGTGCCGCAGGGTGGCGTTCTCTCTCCATTACTTTTCGCTATATTTATTAGCTCAATTTCACGACAACTAGTTTCATCCTATCACCTTTATGCAGATGATCTACAAATTTATTCCCAAGCTACTCCTGACCAACTAACTTTTGCCATCAATACTGTAAACCGTGACCTTGAGTTTGTCTTTGATTGGAGCAAGTGTTACGGATTAAAAGTTAATCCTTCAAAAACTCAAGTCATGGTAGCTGGCAGCCCCTTTATGACTAATAAAATTGACTGGTCATGTTTACCTGCGATTTCATTTGGTGGAATTACTTTGACCCCCAGTGAATGTGTTAAAAATTTGGGCATAGCTATAGATAAAAACTTAACATGGCGGTCACAAATTGAGGAAGTTAGTCGTAAAACCTTTGCTGCTGCTGGTTCTTTGAGACGGTTGCGTAACTTTTTACCAATAGCAACTAAGACTGCACTTGCACAATCTCTTCTTTTACCTATCCTGGACTATGCCGATGTCAGCTATCTAGATCTAACCGAGGAGCAACTAAATAAACTTGAGCGGCTTCAAAATTTTAGTATAAGATTCATATTTGGATTACGCAAATATGATCATGTATCTGATTTTCGCACTAAGCTCAAGTGGTTGCCAATTCGTCTTCGTCGGAATGCCCATATTGTTTCCTTGCTCTACAGTATACTGTTTAATCCTTTCTCTCCAACGTATCTCAGGGAACGTTTTAATTACCTTCACGATATGCACTCCCGTGTCTTGCGATCATCAGTGAACCTAAAACTGCAGACGCCAATCCATTCAACAAAGTTTCTCGACAAGTCTTTTGCAGTTCAGGCTGTCCGCCTTTGGAATAAATTACCAGATGATATAAAGCGTGCACCATCATTGAATGTCTTTAAAAATAAGGTAAAAGAGCATTACTTATCTGTCACTTTCTGAACATTAAATTAGGCTATTGTATATTTATTATTATATATGTATATATTTATATATATATATATATATGTGTATATATCAGTATGGAAATTTTTATTTCAACTGTGTAGGTCACCATTTACTACCCATCTTTTTTATGTAACTGTCCAGTCTAACTTTTGGTTGCCTGGAAGATATTGCTTTTTAGCGATAAGGCCGCCAATTGTACTGTTTATTGTTATTAATTGTTATGTTGATTTTATTTTCAAGTACAATAAAGTGTTCATTCATTCATTCATTCATTCATTCATTCATAATAACGAGGAAATATTTAAGCGTTTATTTGCATTGAATAGATTTCGAAACGACTGGACTTATTTTGGAAATGCTGTCTCCTATGACAAACTTCATACGTCGTGGTATCGCCCGCGTAAATTATATACTATATTGGTTATAATTTACGCGGGTGTTGTCGCGGGAAACTGCTAGTTTAATATAAATCACCAATTAATCTTTATAACGTAGGGGAATGCTTTATGCACTGTCGTCGTTGCTTGACAGGCGGCAGTGTGTGTGTGTGTGTGTGTGTGTGTGTCTCTATCCGCACAGACTTATCCGAAGGCTGGTCAAAACGCGGATGGCATATGGGAGAAGAGCCTGGTATCCAGCATGATATGCTCCACACCCCCAAACCACCAATGAACCTGATGTTACACTTAGAGACTGTTCATTGATTTCCCCCGGTTTCAATAATATACCGACAACCATCGGTAGCAGCTACCGACCGTTTTTTGAGCTACCGGCAACCATTCGTTTTTACGTTTCACAATCATCGGTAGGCGCCTACCAACTACGAACGGTTGTCGGTAGCTCATTTTTTTAAATTGTAACCATATAATTCGAGGAAAAGGATTCTTTCCATACAGCCTTGTCTTAGGTAATATTATGATTATACTGAAATGTTGGTCTTTAACATTTAATAATTTCTTGGACAAAATCGAAATCGTAAGAAGGAAGACAGAGACATCAATTGGACAGAGGTGAACTGATTACGTACCGAAACTAAATTTAAAATTTGTTTTGGAATTATTATGAGTTATTTATTATATGGTTAGGTTCTTAAAAGTGGTGTTATTGTGAAACAAATTAAAAACTATAAATATTGCTGGACCTCTTTTGGTAAGGTATTTGTTAGACAAGATGAAAGCTCTCGCATTATACAAGTTACAACTGAACCTCAAGTTCATCAACTACTACAAAAGCCATGACTATATAAAATAATTAAATTTTGCATGATTTTGTTACTCCTAACATTTAAGTGTATAATTAATAATTTACTTTTTATTTTTTTTTGCCTTAAAAAAAGTACATAAGTTGTTAACCAAATGTAACCAAGCTCAAAATACATTCACTTACACAACCGCCAATTACAATAAACACAAAATTACATACAAAATACAAAAAACTGACAATATAAATGTTTTTCTGTGTGTACATATTTTGTATTCTTATATTAGTTTAAATAATTATTTAATATCCTTCTGTTTTGACCATATGAACAAAATTAGACTAAAATCATGGATTTAAACTCTAATAGATGGGAAAGGGAGGATAGATGGCGCTGCCGTCAGATAAACAGTGAGCTCTGTTATTTAATAATCAGGAAAATAAAATTAATGATACTTTCAATGGTTTAAAACTTTCAACAAGTTGATTCAAGGGTGTTTTCTATGTGTTATTATTGGCAAAGTGCGAAACAAAGTAAATCAAGAAATATTTACCATACATATTGTGACACTACGAAAGCGGCTATCTGTTAAGAAATCAATCTATCAGGGTGTTATCGCTGTCACACAAACACATCAGCTGACCTTATTGTTAACTTGTGCTGACATCTACCCAACGAAGAGGCAAATAAACGTGCATAATCAATATTTTTGTGAACCTTGACAAGTATACTAATACAGTACTCTTCAAGCATTAAATGCAATAGTGTGCAATTTCTCCGCAAGATGGCTCTGAGCTGTTCAGGTTGTAACAAACAAATTAATAACAAGCAATATTTGTTATGTTCGCTGTGCAATAGTCATTTTCATTTAGACTGTACCAGTGTAACATTTCGTCGATTCAAAATTATGACTGTTGCAAGTAAAAAAGCCTTCAAGTGTGATCGATGTACTTTAACACCCCAACGTAAATCGACAACACACGACCACGAACAGGCAAATGTTACTCGTCGAGATCTGAAGAAAAAAGCTGAAATAAATACACCTACACAAAATTCATTTGAAGTTCTTTCTGACGATGAAGTCGAATATTCGTCCATATCATCTACACCAAATGTTGACTTAAACAGAAGTTTTTCTAAGTTGCAATCAAACTGTAAAGAAAAATTGGAAGATCTAAAGCAAAAAACAATTAATTTAGAAGAGAAACTAGAAATAGCAGAAAACGAGATAGCAATTTTAGTATCCGAAAATCACCAACTATCAAAAAAACTGGCAGAATATGAATTAAAAATAAATCAGTTGTCACACATCTGCAAAACAACGCCAAAGAATACCACAGCTAAAAAGAAGCTCAAGCCAAAAAATAATAATAATCAAATTACGTTCTCACATGTGGAAAAAACGCCAACACAAAACCAAGAATCAAAGATAAAAATCAACATCAGCCCCAACAGCCCACCGATAGATCCGATAGATGTCGCCACTAGTTCCAAAATAGATCTTACTTCGAAGAAATCACCACGTAATAAAGCGCTGTCTTTAAGTCAAGATACCAGCAAGAAAATATATATTATTGGTGATGAGCTGTTAAGAGGCTTGTCTGTAAACCTCATGAAATCGAACTTACAAAAACGCGAACCGGCGTATAAAACCTACGCTAACATATTTTCTGGCGCCACTAGCACAGTAATATTGAAAAATTGGAATGACATAACGAAAAATCTGAATGATAGTGACATTGTAATTCTGGGTCTTGGCCGTCATGATCATAACATTCACTTATTATATTCCAATATTTGTATAATGTTAAATAACCTAAAAAAAAATTCAGTCATTTTAGTTCCAATATATAATAATCCTTATTTAAACGAATGGACATTAAATTATAATATTAGACTTTGGACAAAACATTTTCCACACTGTTCGTTTATTGACATGTTTCCTTTTTATAATTATGTTAATCCTATGACTTATTTATGTGACAAAATTAATCTTTTTGTTGACTATATAGAATATAAAAACCATTATCTATCTTATGATTTTATTAAAAATCATATAAAAAGAAGTAAAATCGTTTTAAAAAAGGCCGACTACTCACCTAAAAAAGGGACCATTCCATTTTACTTTAAAAAAACATCAAAAGACTCAAAATTAAACAACAACAATAAAACATCAATTACTGTAGATATAAATGACGGGTCGCAGTGCAACAGGCAGTTGTTTTTTCGAGAATAAGTCGGGTCAAGTCTTTACAATTTTCCATCAGAATATACAAGGTTTACGCTCTAAAAAGGAAATATTGGAATTAACCCTTTCCCGTTTGAAAAATAATACTGATCCTGATGTGCTATGTTTTACAGAACATTTTATACAACTTGGTCAAGAAAATAATATAAATATCCATAATTATAAACTAGTTTCTAACTACTCACGACCAACAAAGAGAGGTGGATCTTGTATTTTGATTAAAAGAGGACTTGATTGCAAAAAGATCACGTTTTTTGAGGATCTTACGATGATTTACCATTTTGAATGTTGTGCAGTGAATTTGATCTCAAACAACATTATAGTGATATGTATATATAGAATACCATCTAAAATAAAACGTCATATTGAATATTTCTACGAAAAAATTGACTTGCTGCTACACAAATGTCTGCATAAATTTCCCAAAAAAAGGATAATAGTAACTGGCGACTTTAACATTAATATGTTGGAAAATAATCAATATACTTCCACATTTCGTAACATTCTTCAAAAGTATAATCTAAACTCGCATATAAAGGTCGCCACCAGAGGGAGTACATGCCTTGACCAAATAATAAGTAACATTGTCAACGGAATTGGTTACGTTACGTATTGCCATTATGGTTATCGGATCACGATACTGCTCAGATTTTAAAGTTTTGTGTACATCGTAAAACTCAAACCCCACACTTTGTGTACACTTATCGTAAATGCTACTCAGTAGAAAATATCAATAAATTCAAGACATTTTTAAGTAGCATTTCGTTTTCAAATGTTTTTAATAAAAAAGATATAAATATTGCATTCAATGAATTCCACGACATTTTCACTCTTTTGTACAATTTGTGTTTTCCAGTAGCAAAACATAAACATAATTCTTCCTTCAAGCTTAAATGGATCTCTAAAGGCCTAAAAATAAGTAGCATCACAAAAAGGAAACTACGTTATAAATATTACACAAATAAAAATAGTAATAATAGATGGAGTTATAATAAATATAGTAAATTGTTAAAAAAATGTATTAGTTATTCCAAAAAGATATCAAATAAAAAATTTATTAGTAACAGTAACAATATCTGTAAAGCGACGTGGAAGGTTATAAGGAATGAAACTTCTGAAACATTGAACCATAATAGATATATAAATAAAATCATCCATAACAATACTGCAATAACGAATCCAACGACAATTGCATCAATATTTAATAATAATTTTATACATAATAGTACAGTAAATATTGACCAAAAAAATTATTACTCTTTAAATACAGTTTTGCAAAATAGTATATTTCTATCACCAGTAACTGCAAATGAAATAAGCAAAATTATTCTGACATTGAAAAATTCACAGTCAGAAGGCTATGATTCCGTATGCATCAAAGTCTTAAAGCTGTGTAGAAATGCACTATGCAGTGTTTTAGCTTTTCTGATAAACCTGTCTCTACAAACAGGAAAATTTCCCGATAAACTGAAAATGACAATTGTGAAACCGTTGTTTAAAAAGGGTGACGAATATGATATATGCAATTATCGTCCAATAGCAATATTACCTGTCATATCTAAAATATTTGAAAAGGTCATGCATGAACAACTTACTAATTTCCTCACAAAATTTAAAATCATTAAGGACAACCAATACGGTTTCCAAAAAAATAAATCAACAACTCATGCAGCTTTTGACCTAGTAAATGAAGTTATGTTAAATGTAAATATGAAATACTATACAACAGTAATATTCCTCGATATGTCTAATGCTTTTGACTGTGTTTTTCATAAAATACTATTAAAAAAACTGGAATGTTATGGATTAAGGGGTCCTGCATTAAACTGGTTGGATTCCTACTTATCTAACAGAATGCAATTCGTAGAGATACCACAGATTGACAAAAAAAATACAATTCAGCTTTACAGATCTAAACCAAAACTTAATAAATGTGGCGTTCCTCAAGGCAGTGTTCTAGGCCCTTTGTTGTTTTTGCTCTACATAAATGATTTACCTGACATAACAAAATTTAAGACGGTACTATTTGCTGATGATATTTCCATTATTGTTTCAACGAAAAGTACCTTAGAACAACACAAACTTGACATCACAAATACAATGACATCAATTATTAATTGGCTTCAGAATAACAATCTTAAGGTAAATTTAGCAAAAACTAATATAATTAATTTCAATAATTTTAAAAATCAATCAGTAGACGTATCTTTTAATGGACAAACTCTACAGAGTGCTCCAAATGTAAAATTTCTAGGCTTAATAGTTGATCCTAAATTCAGTTGGAAAGAGCATATAGAAAAAGTGTGCAATAAAGTGAACTCCTTTTCCTTCGCGTTATATAAACTTACAAAAGTAGCAAGTGTAAATACGGCTATCATGGCCTATTTTGCATATGTAGAATCCATCTTAAGATATGGTTTATTAATTTGGGGAAAGGGCACTGATACTAAAATTCTTTTTATTGCTCAAAAAAGATGCATTCGTGCTATATGCAATCTAAAGCCGGATATTTCTTGCAAGCCTTACTTTAAAACTCTCCAAATTTTGACACTGCCCTGTCTTTATATTTTAGAGGTTTGCATATTTGTAAAATTAAATAGTAAAAAGTTTACACAAGCACAGGATTTGAGCCAAAGATTAAGAAGAAATCCTGAAAGACTAGTTTTGAAATTCGTCCCTAAAACTCAAAGATTTCAGAATAGCTGTTACGCCATGTGCCAAAAAATATATAACAAAATACCCAATAATTTCAAACTTTTACCGTCTAACCGATTCAAATCTACTTTACGTAAATGGTTATTGGAAATGGCATTTTATTCTATTGATGATTTTTTAAACCATGCTACTAAATAAATTAATAGCCAAAGCTATATAAGTTGACACAAAGTTTAATTGCTATATGATTTGTATCTTTTTTATTGTTTTGACGCTATTAATTACGGAATTCTTTATGTTGACATTTATTATTGTGACATTTTATCTTCAAAATGATAATGATTATGTAATTTTAGTGAATTTGTTAATTTTGTATAAAAATTGTATAATTTTGATAATTTTGTATAATTTTGATAATAATTTGATTGTTTTTACCGGAAATGAAAAATTAAATAGGTTTTAAGTTCTCATTTTATTTTAATTAATTCCTATCAAATTGTACCCTATTTAAAGGCAAATAAATATCTATTCTATTCTATTCTATTCTATTCTAATATTATGCACGAAATAGATAACATTGAAATAGCAAAAAGCACATCTTGCAACTTAGAGGACCTATTTAAATATATACACAGAGAAAAAGAAAACAATTTAACTATAATAACACAGAACATAAGAAGTATATATAAGAACATGGATGACTTGCAAGTTAACTTAACACAGCTACCCTATAAAATTGATATACTTATCTTGACAGAATGCAGGCTGAATGCTAATAAAAAAAATCCAATTATAGGCAATTATACGGGACACTACACTAAAAATCTTTATAACCAAAATGATGGTGTTGTGGCTTATGTCATGACAACCATAGATGTTATTGTAACAGAAATAAATTTATCACAAGCCTCCGGGCTTCAAATTGTTACACCTACACACATAATATTGGGAATTTACCGCTCTCCATCAAACATTAATGCTGAAAATTTCATAAACTCACTTAATTCTCATCTAGAAACTATATCTAATCACCAAAACATCATAATTATAGGGGACATCAATATTAACTTAATTCAAAAACCGAACGAAAAATCCACTGACCGAAAAAATAGGTTATCGTATTTAGACATGCTATCTATGCACAGTGTTCTTCCCGGGCATTGTCTACCAACTAGAGATGATAGCTGTCTTGATCACGTGATGATGAAACTGAATGTAAAATATTGCTCTGCATTTATTACGGTGCTAAACTGTACAATCACTGATCATGCAATGGTAATACTTGATATTCTGAGCATCGGAAATAAAGTTTCTAATGACCCAAAACCGAAGTACAAAAACGTAACTAATTATAAGGAAGCATATAAATCTCTTATGCAAATCGACCATTCGTATTTTGATTTAGTTTACGAACCTGATAACTTTGCAAACATTCTAATCGACAGGATCAGGACAGCTATTACATCTAATACAACATTAAAAATAATTCCTAGTGGAAAGAAAATATTAAAACCATGGATAACAAAGGGAGCTCTAAAATGCATTAGGCTAAGAAATAGCATGAATCATAAGATGAAATTAGAACCACACAACGAAATATTAAAAATAACCTATAAACGTTTCCGTAATTATTGCACTAACTTAATTAGAAGACTTAAAAGACAATATAATAGGGATAAAGTAATGGAAGCTAAGAGAAATACACAGAAATTATGGTCAGCCATCACTGACATTACTCAGTTCAAACCCCCCAAAAATACTAATAGGGATCTTTTAAAAATAACATCTAACCCTATCGACTCGGTCAACAGAGTGAACCAGTTTTTTGCAAATATTGGCAAGATCTTAGCAGATGAAATTACCACTCCCAAAAAGTTAATCTCTACTGTTGCAACAAGCTTGTCTTTTTCAACCTCATCATTTGTGCTTCTAGATACAGATCCACAAGAAGTAAACAGTGTACTCATGAATCTTGACTCTAATAGCGCAACAGGGTGGGACGGTATCCCTACAAAGTTTCTGAAACATGCTAGGGATTATGTGGTACCCTTAATAACCCAACTTGCAAATCTCTGTTTTAAAACTGGAGTATTTCCGAAGTCTCTTAAACTATCGATTATAACCCCTGTGCACAAGGATGGAGATAGGGGCATCGTCAATAACTATAGGCCAATATCGGTACTGTCTGGAATATCGAAGATCATTGAAAAATTATTAAATTTAAGACTCACAAGATATCTGCAAAAATATAATATTATATCTAATAGTCAGTATGGGTTTAGGAAGAATTTATCAACACAGGATGCTATAAAAGACCTAACTAACTTAATAGTGAACACTGTGGACAGCGGCAATAAGTGCGTGGCGGTATTCCTAGACTTAAAAAAGGCATTTGACACCGTTTCTATCCATATACTTGTGCACGAACTAGAAAGAATTGGAATAAGGGGCACACCACTTTCTCTGTTTACAAGTTATCTTCAGGAAAGAAGACAAAAGGTTAGAATAGAGAGTTATGTCAGTGACGAAGAACATGTTGTAACTGGAGTTCCTCAGGGAAGCGTTCTCGGACCAACATTGTTCCTTATCTACATAAACAACTTGTGTAATATGAGACATCAAAATGGTGATACTTTCTCATATGCGGATGACACTGCTGTTGTTTTCTCTGGAGCATCCTGGGTCGAAGTAAAGAAAAACGCTGAACTGGGACTGGCAAAAATGGCGAGATGGTTTGACACTAACCTTCTTACTCTCAACACTGCAAAAACCAACTATATATGCTTTACACCGAACCAAAGAACACAGCCAGATATAAATACCTGCCATCTGAGGATACATAGATGTGACGATTCTAATAGTAGCAACTGCGACTGTTCCGTGCTAAAAAAAGTCAATTTCATAAAGTACCTTGGCGTTTGGATAGACCAAAGGCTATGTTGGCATTACCACATCGATCAAACCGTCACCAGAATTAGGAAACTAATTTGGATTTTTAAAATGTTAAGGAATTTGATGCCCGCGGTGATACTGAACACCGTCTATGTAGCCTTAGCCCAGTCAGTGATTACTTACTGTATTACTATATGGGGTGGTACAACTAAAACTAAATTTATAGACATAGAGAGAGCACAAAGATCACTCCTAAAAGTCATGTACTCAAAACCGTATAGATACCCTACAACTAGTCTATATAAACTTTGTGGTCTTTTGACAGTCAGACAATTATATATAACGGATACAATATTATGTGTACACAAAACATTACCTTACAAAGTAGTAAATACAAGTAAAAGACGAAAAGAGGTAGCTATAAAACCACGTCAGATGCGAACAGCATTTGCTGAGCGTCAGTTCATTTGTCAGTCAACTAAAATTTACAATAGATTAAATACAAAATTAAATATTTTCCAAATGAATTCTTCTACTTGTAAAGATTCCATAGTAAAATGGTTAAAGACTCTCAACTATGATGAAACTGAAACACTTTTATGTAAATATAATTGTTAATTTATTTCCATACATACCCATACAAATACACATAACAACACACAAACACTAATTATGTTACAAATGTTCATGTGCACACAAAATTCACACACATCCATACATACATACTCTCATACATACACCTGCATACATACAAGAAAAGAGCTGGGAAAGATAGAAAGAGAAAGAAAGAATCTATGTTAACTTTAATGTTTTTAGATTAATGCATGATAGGATGAGCGAGGCACCCCCAACACGAGTAACTTCAATTTACTTATTGGGGTGGTCTCAAAACAATCTAATGTAACAATTATTGAATAAAATACATTATTATTATTATTATTATTAATTATCGTCTGAAATGGAATTCTGATATAAACAAAAGAGTTACCATTACAACAAATAGCTTAAATTTATCTCTTTAAAAGTTTTTAGTAATTTTATTACTTCAACTAAAAATCCTTTTTTAGATAAAAATAGGATAGAAATATTTTATGCTGCAGCCAAGAAACAGCGATTCGGAACATTTGGCTCATTGAATCAAACTTTTTTTTATTTAGTATGATTTATCGTAAAAATATTTATAAATAACACGTTTTCCCTTGTCAATTAAAAGAAAAGTAACATTTTTCATTAAAAAAATAATATTGTAGAAGAGCTTAATGTGTTTTGTAGTTCAGATTAGAAGAATTTAAGTTGTAATCATGTCAATGTTTGTACCTTAAAGGGCTCTTACTACCAATTAATTATTGGTCCAGATGCTTTTTACAATACGTTTCTTTTGAAAAACATAATGATTTACCTCTATATAATTATGAAAAACCTGGTTCTGATGAAACTGAATTTGCCACCTACTGTACAAGTATTTTATTCGATATTGATTTACAATTTAAAGTACTTAAAATTGAAAAAGTAATGAAATTCTTACAGGCTAATGTCAACAAATCTTACACTTTTATCCCCACATTGTTATACAAAATTAGTTACACTTGAATGAGAAACCTTCTCTTTCATTGAAGTCGATAAAAAATAAGACTATATATACATCTTATTTCCGTATTATTATTTGCAAGAATAAAATTATATTTAGAACCTTTTGGAAAATGTTTGCAACCCCTAAAATAACATAATTTGTTTATATAAGTTTTTTTTTATCTCAAATTAAATTTCGGAATATAAATAAACGTATGCAATACACAGTTCATTGAAATGGTACGGTGCATGGTTATGAGTAGTGTTTTGTCAATTTAGTAGGTACAAGAACGCGAACGTGTTACTTTAACATACCTCACCGTTTTCTAATATATTTCAATTTTTGCTCCAAAAAAAGCATTTAAAACGTCCAAGTGACCCTCAATGTGAATATTGTCACTCTAGACTGGGTTGTATGTGCTATATCCCTTTGCCTTTAATTATGCCAAAAAGTAAAGTTGATTTATGTTCCGTGGAAGCTTGGCGGGAATTTTATATAGAGTTCACCTTTATTATAAATTGTTAATTGTATAAAGTGACTTGTACTATACATATTGAATTTGCAAGATTATTATTAATGAATTTGACAGTGAACAATTGTGATCCATTGACATAGGATGATAAATGAATGGTTATTAGAAAAAGTGGAATAATTGTATCAAATCGTAAAACAAACGTAGAAAAATGCAATGGAATAATGTAAAAACAATGAGTTTAATAACTAGAGAAGCAATTCCATACAACAGACGCGCCAAAAAGCGTAGCACTTTTCCGAAATCAGGACGTAGCTTTGCAAATTATATTTATACTATATAATATAAATAGATTTATTACATTTGTCTCTCTCATATCTACGATTACACCTTAAATTAAACAAAGACAGAATATGTGCGAACGACAGAATGAACGAAAAAATGGGTAATTGATATTGTATTGCCAGCTCTCGAAAATTCACCCATTATGATGAATGAATGAATGAACAAGTAATGTAGATATATGTATAAAATCAATTAGAAAAATACTGTAACTTTGAAAATTTATTTGAAAAAAAAAAACAATCACGAAAGTAGGCTCTGTGCATATAAATCCCTTTGTTAAAGTCAATGTTTAAGAGAAAAACATTTGTTAAAGTTAACAAAAGATCAGACAGAGGTTCAGTTTTACGTATTTTCAAAAGTTGAATCTCGACAACTAACGAATTCCACGCTTTGAAAAAATTAAATTAACTTTAAAAAAATAAACCACTTTAGCATCTGTGTGCGTGTATGTAAAAAAAAACAACACAATTTGCACACTTGCCTATACTAAATGTGAGCCATTTAATTAATTAAAAGAAGAAATTTAGATAAATAATAGCCACGTAAAATAAAAAGAAAAGGCTCCCATATTGTGGGGAAAATTGAAAGTGAATAGCAATGGCAACACTGACGATAAAATGTCAAAATTTTATTTGTGAAAATTAAATATTTTTATTTTATAAACTAGCTTTAATTTTGTTTTTATTGCCAAAAATGTTAATAACTTTAGTGTGAAACTTAATATTCTTTCGTATTATGTGTATTTGTGAAAGAGAATCGTAATTTATCCACTGTTTTTCTTCGTATTTGCGGAGCATTTTTTTGTACTTTCTCGGCGGGAGTTGAATGAGTATTGAAATGAAAAACGAAAAAACTAAGACAAACGTCTTAGTTTTAGTAGCTTCACTTTTTGGGTACGTATTGCGTATCTAGAGATATTAATATCATTGTGTAAAAATTATGTAGTTTTTATGAATTGTTTTTTATTTGTCAAATAAATAAGTTATATCCAAATTGGGTTTTATTAAGAATTAAATCAATATCAGTGTTTAATAAAAAATAAAGGGTATAAACCAATGATATTAATATGTCTAGATACGCAATACATACCAAAAATCTGAAGCTACTAAAACTAAGACGTTTGTCTTAGTTTTTTCGTTTTGCACTTCATTACTCATTCAACTCCCGCCAAGAAAGTACAAAAAAATGCTCCGTAAAAACAAAGAAAAACAGTAGATAAAATTCGATTCTCTTTCACAAATACACATAATACGAAATAATATTAAGTTTCACACTTAACTCATTAACATTTTTGGCAATAAATACAAAATTAAAGCTAGATTATAAAATAAAAATATTTAATTTTTTTCAAATAAAATTTCGACATTTTGTCGTCAGTGTTGCCACTGCTATTTTTTCAATTTTCCCAAGTATATGGGAACCTTTTCTTTTTAATTAACGTGGCTATAATGTGGTTTAATTTTTTCAATGCGTGGAATAATTCGTTAGTTGTCGAGATACAACTTTTGAAAATACGTAAATTGTTTGTTTGATGTTTTATGAACTTTAACAAATGTTTTTGTCGTAACCACTAACTTTATCGAAAAACAAAAGGATATATGTGCACAGAGCCTAATTTCGTAATTGTTTTTTTTTTCAAAGTTTTTGCAAAGAAATTTTCAAAGTTACAGTATTTTACTAATTGATTTTATACATATATCTACACTACTCGTTCATTCATTCATTCATCACAATGGGTGAAATTTTCGACAGCTGGCAATACAATATCAATTACCCATTTTTCCGTTCATTCTGTCGTTCGCACATATTCTGTCTTTGTTTAATTTAAAGTTTAATCGTAGATATGAGGGAGACAAATATAATAAATCTATTTATATTATATAGTATAAATATTATTTCCAAAGCTACGTCCTGATTCCGAAAAAGTGCTACGCTTTTTGGCGCGTCTGTTGTATGGGATTGCTTCTCTAGTTATTAAACTCATTGGTATAAACTAATGTAACGTGTATAAGTTTGGTACAAGTAGGTGGCAAATTCAGTTTCATCAGAACAAGGTTTTTCATAATTATATAGAGGTAAATCATCAAGTTTATCAACAGAAACATATTGTAGAAAGCATCTGGAGCAATGATTAATTGGTAGTATGAGCTCTTAAAGGTACAAACATTGGCATGATTACAACTTAAATTCTTCTAATTGGAACCACAAAACACATCAAACTCTTCTACAATATTATTTTTTTAATGAAAAACTGTTATTTTTCTATTAGTTAACTAGGAAAAACGTGTCATTTCTAAATATTTTTACGATAACCGTCGGAAAATGGCCGGTAGGCAAATTTGACATATAAGCTACGGATAGTAAGTTTGACAGCTCTACCGAAAGATATTGAAACACTTGTTTGCGCCATTTTCATACATTTTGCCTACGAACGGTTATCAGTATCAGTTCAATCCGTTAGTAGAACACCGTCGGTAGCTTTACCTACCAATGGTATGTTATTGAAACACTTTTTTGCTACCATCGGTAGGAAATGCTACGGATGGTAGCAAAAACGGATAGTTTTTTGGTTATCGAAACCGGGGGTTATTGACACTCACCAGCTTAACGCTTGATAAACAACATTAATTAATCATATATTAGATATTTGCTTTTGCTCTATTCCTTGAAGTCTTCGATTGTAATAGTTACAGATTACTACCGTAATCGATTTATTGATAAATATCAATATTAGATTCCAGTGTTTAATCAAAAACGTTTAATAAACCAAGATTCTCGGAACACATAAATAATGATATCCAATTTCCTCACACCGACAAAAGCGAGTCAAGCAAAATCTTAGTCCAAACGGAACTATTGACAAAGGTATTTGTACAGCGAGCATAAATCGTCTCCTTGCCAATAGTTGCAGAACTAAACCTAGCTATTAACCCCTTTTGTGCAGTTAAGGTCATATAACGTAATAAATGTATGTACTTACGTGTTAGGTATATATATTCTGGGATCGACACAGTAAAATAAACTATTTGAGTTGAGTAAAAATTTTCACAGATGATCTGTTCCTGTTGCCGCTTCAACAACAAATATTAAAAACCAGAATGAAATAAATATTTAAGGTATTAATAATTCCCATACAGGACCGGGGTCGAACCATTATCTGAGAGACGGTGACATCTTAAAATTAGCATGCGAGCCATTCGGCTACGGAAGTCATTTATTTTTTCTTCAGCTTTCGAAGTGAAACTTCTCTTCATTTATTTATTTGAAGTAATTATTTTGATTTTTTTTTTTATATAAGCTAGAGTACGTGACTTATTCGCGTGGAGTTTCAATCATGCCGAAGCCGAAGGAGGATGGAGGATCTAAATAGGCTAGTTGACTTTTTATTTTATGATTATCTACATTATTTCTTAGTTATTAATGGGCTATCCATTAATAAATACTAAGATAAAGAAAGGGCTGTTAGTCGGCCTAAATCATCTCTAAAAATTCTACCCACTGAGTGACGTCACGCGGTGCTACGGTAGCAAAAAACGTACGGACAATCTGAGCAAGCTTTGTTATTTGTGCTTTTGTGTTTATAGCTGTTATAATGAAAGTTGTTACGTTTTATGCAACTAATTTAATGTCATATGTATTTTAACAAATTATATATTCGTAGTATATCATCCCTACTTTTTATTAAAATTTTCAAGTTTTCAATTCGTAATATTTTCCAAATTATTGTCCTAAAATTTATTATGTTGAATATTTATAAATTAAAATACTTCACATTTACCGAACTTTTAACAGAAACCTGTATTTTCACTTGTAGAACACAAGTCTAAACTTAATTAAAATGTAAGGGTAGAATTCTTTTCATTATGAAATTTCAGAGTGGAGCCCAAGGGTAACTACAGAACACATAAAGAGATAACGAATTAACAATAATATAAAAAAATCTTAATAAAGATCCTTTTTTCGTAGCCAAGTGACTCCGTCCGTCTCCGATCAACCGTCGATTTTAAGGTGTCAGTTTTTGAGGTCCCGGGTACGATTTCCGGTTGAGTCAATATAGATTTACTGTCCTAAAATTTATTTTGTTAAATGTTTATAAATTATAAATATGAATTTTCACTTGTATGACACAAGTTTAATAACCTAGATCGTGGACTAAGTAGGATATAACTTAATAAACATGTAAAGGTAGAATTCTTTTTATTCTGAAATTTCACGGTGGAGCCCAAGGGTAACCATAGAAAATATAAAGAGATATATATAATTAACAATAACATAAAAAAATCTAATAAATGTTCCGGGTAAGATTTTCGGTAGAGCCAATATAGAAACCTTATTTGGGATCGAAACTATAATGATGTTTATCAATTTAATCTTTATACAAAACCTCTAAACATAAATTAACGTATTGTTACTTTTGTGTGTTTAGCTCATAATTGTATCTCGGTGCAAGCGTCTCTCGTATTTGCTAAGCAAATTACAGTGGAACGGGTGTTTACTTTGGTGCTGCAATAATACCGTTAGTGATTACTACTAACGATACTCAGGCATACTATACAGTATATTCGATTGACTTTATCGTATCTTGCTCGTGTGTATGTGGCTTAGAATGTTGAATGGATACGAGTAACAACATTATTGAAAGGAGATGTTAACTCAGAATTTGCCAGGCGGATTTGACTTATCGCAAAGGGATTATGATGGTATCAGGGAAGTATTAAAAAACCATTAGTTCCCGAAATCAAGAAAGATGTCGCTACAGTGCTTTCTTGATTTCTCCAGAAACCGGAAGGGTTGTCACCTTCCGGTTTTCTTTCATGTATAAAATTAAATTAGTTTTCAAAACTTAATAAACAACTCATATTCTATTTGTACTTTTTCGTATTTGTATTGATATGTTATTTTCAAACTTTTCAAATTTCAGTTTTTTAATATGTTAGTTAAAAGGAACGGTAATAACTATCTTTGGTCCATTCGTTTCCTGCAAAAATCAACTTTTGCTAGAGTCGCCATCTAGTGGAGGTGCTTATTTAGTGCTTTCTTTTTTTAAGACTTGTAGCTATTTGAACGTTATTTTATAGAATAAGTTTTAATGTTCTAGAAGAGTATCTATTTATTATACTTATTTTCACATCGCGTGGTAAATTCTCTCCTATAAGGTAGAAGATTATCCATAAAAAACAACAATCTTTTTTTCTATTACCGATGCATCTTTTATCCACTTTCATCTAAACTGTGTACATAACTGCTTCATATTTGGAACTCTGTAAACCAAAACTTTTATAGATGAAGCTAATATTGTAATTATAGAACTCAATCGAATATACGATGACCCGTTATATATACGTTGTAATTTTACTCTTGAGCGTTTTCGAGGGTTACTTATTGTTGGAATAAATTAGAGAAACATTTTAATGGTATAGTGCCAATTTTCTTCAGTCGCAACGTAATACACGTATTCTGCCGAATCAACGTGATCAAGATCCATTGAAAAAAAATCCAGTATCACTAGGTAGATACACTAGCTTTAGTGACTTTACAATGCTTTAGTGTCCTCCTTAGTATAGAATAAACATAGTTTTAAGTACCTGTAATTTGATACCACTTGACAAAAGTATGCATAAACGGAAGGAGCGCATTGCTGCAAGAATTGCATCAATGCTCCAGACACTCATATAATTTAGGTATATGCTAATGAAAACTTAATCCCAAGTCGAAGTCAAGAGCATTGCACTTGGCACTACAACAGTCTGAATACCGAACACCTATAGTCCATTACAATGGCGGCAGTGACAGAAGTTGCAAAAGTGATTGCAATCTGCAAGCCGGCGGTTCATATTGCGAGCGGCACAACAATGGCCCAAGTTTCACAATTTGTGGCGGGCGCAAGAAAATCGATGGCGAACAACTTCCTAACTATTGGCTGGTACGATTTATTGGCCACTGAGTCCGACAATGGCTTAGTTATTTGGTGTCTATACGGTTGCCAATTTTTTATAGTTAGCCTTTAGAAAGTTTATAATCCTTTTAAGAGTTCTTGGAAATACTTCAAATTACTTTTTAAAACATGTTTGTGTGTAGACTTCACTGATATTATTCTTATTAATAAGCTGGCAAGCTGGCAATAATAATATTACAAACAGGAAAATTTTTATTGTTTGTTTGCAAAGAATAAGCTCCAAAATTTTTGGACATTCTTTCACCTACGGGAATTACATCATAGCAGAAATTAAGTTATTATTTGCGTAGTCGCTAAAAACAGCTAGTATATAACATAATTGATTTTTTTTTCATATTCACAGTGCGTGGAGTTGGTTGGTTTTTAATGAGCTTAATATGACTTCGTAAGGTTTCAATTAATGTTTTATCTAACGTTATCTCATGGTGTTTTTAGACTCTATAATTTTCTTATCTTGAATCACCATTCTTACAAATATATTATTAGGTTTCTCTCACATTTTTATAACTACCTTTCTACTATGCAAAGTACGTTCCGAGAGTGCGAGAGCTTTTATTTTTGAAATTGTTAGCTTTTATAGTTACACGGAAGCCTGAATTTATCGGGTAACTCACGCTTCGCTGCTTTTAAAACCAATACAATTCTTTTTTTTTTTATATTCTAGGGCATGCTACTTTCTTTAGTATAATGGGTAAATGGTAAAATGGAACGACTATATACTATCTATACTAATATTATAAAGAAGTAAAGTTTCCTTTTTGTTTATTTGTAGGGATAATCTTCACAAATACCTACTGATTAGATCATGATAATTCTTTCACCTACCGGAAACTACTACGTCATGAAAATTGTATTTATTATTGTTACAGTACATACTATTATGTATTATAGTACGTTATACAATATGTACTATATATTATTGTTACAATATGTAATGACATGATCTATGTAAATATCATTACTTATGACAAAGAGTTGGTAAGTTTCTTTCGCTTGTTCTTCTTGTCAGCTAAAAGACGTCCTGAACAAGTGGTTGGGGAATAAAATTTGGACGATTCAAAAGTGCTTGTAACAAGTTTACTTGAATAAAGACATTTTCATTCAATAAGGCTATAATTAATGCGGGTGATGTCACGGGAAAAAGCTAGTTATATATATCTTTGAAACCAAAATAATAACATTTATACTTTTTGAAAATGTCGTATGCTGTCATCATTATCATCAGCCTAACGCCCTCGCCGCTAAGGCACAGACTTTTCCTATAGATAGAAATGAATCGAAAAGGGACACCACCCTTTTGGTCACCCATCCTATGACCGGCCCTTGTGAAAGTTGCTAAACTTCCGTATCGCAGATCAAATAATAATCACAATATGCCATTCAAATAGGCATGGATTTAATTTTCCATGCCTGTTTTTTACATTTTCTAATGTTATGTATTTTATCATAAAAAATATACAGCGAATTAGGTTCCGTAGCATTCAAGTAAATAATACTCTTGTTTATCTCCCGACACATAGTACTTGTCACAGCGTGTTCGCAAAATATTAAGTTCATTTATATTTTTAACGATGCAAAATGAACTGTAAAAGCGGTCGCACAGAGTCGTGAATTACTTCGTGCGAATTATTATGACATCATCCACTAAGCTCGTCTCACCCACGTAACCTGAATAATTACATCGACGCTAATTCGCTTCCGTTTCAACAGCTTTTAGTATTGCATGAAATATTGAAAAGAAAATTAATAATTAAATTAATCACTGTTGATAATATAGGGTCTACAGCGTAACTGAATCAATGAGGAAGTATTAAAAAACAGAAAGCACTAAAAATCTTTAATCTTCAGGAATTTACAGCATAGGGGTCGTCTATTCATCAGGTGATATTTTTTTCAGAATTTTTAACCCCCTTCTCCCCTCCCCCTTGGTGATACATGGTGAGAGTTAAGACTAAAACCCCCAAACCCACTACACCCAACTCACGTGTATTTTGAGTAAAAAAATTTAATTTTTAACGTCGCTTATTGGTTTAGTAATCGCGCGGTTGAGGAAAAGATAAAATATATTATTACACCCCTTGTGATATTTCGTAATTTTTGACAAAGACCCTCCCCCCCAATGTTTAATGGACGGCCCCATTCGAGAGTGACAGAGACCAGCTAGTACCTATTCTATAATCTTAATTTCATGTCAAGAGTATACAACAGCCTACTGTCGGTAGTCTACTCTATCTACGGTATTTTACAAACTTGTGCTTTTCATCTTATATATGTTGTGTAATTCTACTTTATAATTTGGCGATGCTCATAAAATTTCGTTGTACGGTGCAAAGCTTTGACCACGTCCGTGTCCATAATTAAGTCTGCGTAATTGCGTCCCGTGTTCTTTTCTCCACTTTCATGTGACTAGAAAATAAAGTGTCTGTTCAAAGTTAGCTTCGCTTTTCACTACTGAAGTTTCGAATAAAGTACATCTAAAAATCTTTTAACTCAAAGATGTTTTTAGTGTGCAGCTATAATCTATACTAATAATAAAGCTGAAGAGTTTGTCTGTTTGTTTGTTTGATTAAACTCTATAATCTCAGGAAGAACATTTGAATGAATCGAATTATTGTTTTCGTGTTGAATTGTCCATGTATCGAGATAGGGCGCTTGTGCACTACACTGAATTTTCATGTCCGGCGGTCCGATTTTTTCAGGTCCGATATGTCAGGCCATATGTAGGTAATGCGCGCTTGTGCACTGTCAGGAATTTTACCGTCCGGAATTTTACTTTTCTCTATTCCGGACCGGTTTTTTCAGGTCCGTGATGGCGGCAATGAAAAACGTGTTTACGCTTGTGCACTGCTGTGGCCGAGATCCGGAAAATTCATAAGGAATAGGCTTGGGAAAAAATAATCGATTTGAATCGATATTTATTTCGGCAATATTGTTAATTTCCAATAAACTTATAATCGATGTTTATTGTTGATTATAAAATGCTATATGTTATATGATGATTTAATATAGTTGGTATATATCACTGCATAAGCTTTGGCAAACTCGGTATAGTTCTAATTTGATCAGCGTATGGTTCTAGTATCGATACTTAGCTAGATTTTAGAATCGTATTTAAAGTTAGATAGCTTAAGGTAAGATTAATAAGTGTTGTTACTGTTAGACGCCTAAATAACTGAACCCATCTAAATGGAAATTAATATAGTAAATAGACTTAACTTTAAGAAAGAACATAGGCTACATTTTATCGCGAAAAATAGGGGATGAAAGTTTGCCTGGAAATTTGTCATTATCAAATTTTTTTTAGATAATTGATAAGTATAGATAAATATTTGACAACAGAAGTAATAATAAAGAATAAACAGAAGATTAACAAAAGTAATTAAGTGACACTCGATGTCTTTTTCGCATTTAATAAAATTTTAAATGTATGTTTGTGTCATTAATAAAATAAAATTAAAAAAAGTATTCTAAGGGGATTATATTTCTGCTCAAAGTAACTACACCACGCGTATAAAATTATGACTATATATAATACAGTCAACTGATCTCGTAAAGTTCATTTAGCATAATAATTCTCCGCTAACACGGCACTAATTTCGATTTGTTTACGAAATGGCGCCACCGATTGGTCTATCTCTGTAATCGCTGAAAGTTGTATTTACAAAACTTCGAAAAAAAATAACACGTTTAAAAATTTAAACATCAAGTACTAGACCATTATTAGTAATTTTATTATAATGTCACAGATATTTTTAGCTATTGTATGTGAATAATGCTGTCCCTAAATTAGTTAGGGTATAAGTTTTTACATCTGATAGTAGTCATCCGACAGTAGTAAAAAAAATGCTTTCGTCTTGCCATAATTTATTATGGTTTATGTAAAACGATCAGATCATTATTTAGGCAACTTTCTACGTCTTCGAACGGAATTACCGACGTTCCAAAAATCTCATCGTACCTAGCGTAAGTGACGTGTAGCTTCAAAGAGAGCTGCCCTACACTGCGCCGCTCCGATCAGGAAAAAAACGGACAAGTGCACAAGCTACTCATCCGAGTTTTTCATGTCATTCAGGACCGGAAAAAATCGGACCGCCGGACCTGAAAATTCAGTGTAGTGCACAAGCGCCCATAGGCTATATAACATCACGCTTTGAGTTATAGGAGTGGAGCTGCTCTTTGAAAAAACGGGAGAATATTTTACTTTTTTAAAGCTTTCCGTTTTTCCTTTTTAAATTGTTAACCAGACGAAAATATAAAATATTCCATTTATAGTCAACAAGGAACACTTATAGTTTCGTCATGTCTGTCTTTCTGTCCGTCGGTCTGTGGTTTAGCTAAAAAACTATTTGTATTAGAAAAGTGTAATCTAGCATGGTTTACACTTTAATCACACCGACAACGTGGTAAAATTAAATCTTGAAAAAGTAATTTTTTTTACTCCTAGATGTAAAGTTGAGGATGATTTTTTTTTATCTTCACATTGCGTGGGGTATCCTTGGGTAGGTTGTCACGATTTTACTATCTGTCTATCTTAATCCAAGAATTAAAAAAAAAAGAATAATATTGTAAAACAATTTAAAAATAATCAAAATATAAAAATATATATTTACAATACTCTCAAAATTAGTTGAATCTGCATACAATAACATAATTACAACTTAAAACTAAAATTAAAACAAGCAAAATATTATAAAGAAAAATAATAAATTCAATAGGCACAGTCTGGGCAAAACTGTTGTATACTGAGTAAGTCTATTGTTCATGCGCTTGCGCATTGCCGACCGAAGCGGGAAACCGGTTCTCCAACAAAATGCGGGTGGCACAATTGAGATACGACCGCAGCGACAGGACACATTGTCGTCACTTACATTATTTCTCACTAATTACTGTCTCCTTGATTGTGAATTTTTGATTTAGTCATCTACAAATATAGTTTATGTGTTTATTCCCCATATTGGGGACCTATCCTCTGGCAGGGTAAAGAAAGGTCTGGATTGTGCTACACACGTTATTCGGGAAACCTTTACTTCTGCACCAGTCGTGTCTGTATTACTGGGACCAGTGACCGGAGATCTGCAACGTGCGATATTATCTGGATTGCCAGGACAGTGGTGACCAAGAATCTGCTACGAGACGGTTGCTTAATGTCACGGACCCACACCCTAAATTTTCAATATTTCTTTAAATTTAATTTTTATAAAACTATTTTGGGGACCTACCCTCTTGTACGTAATTAAATAAGTTATCATATCTGATATAGTCTATTTAATTGGCTTAACCGCTACATTGGCGCCTGACTGCAGGTAACATTAGCAACCGAATCGCGTAGTTGATTTCTTTTGCATTTAGTAGTTATCTCTGGTGTTGGCTTTTAGCTTCTAAGTGTGTGTTGTTCTGTCTCTAATTTTAGTTAGTAAGTAATAAAAACTATATTGTTTATTTCACCTTGTTCATTCATATATCATACGCTTTTTTTGTAAACTGTGTGCTATTTCGCTGCTTATTTTTTTGGTGACGTTGAAAATTTTTCTTCTTCTTTCAACATTTACCCAAAGTTGTGGTGCTCATAATTATGTCGTATCCAATTAAGTTTCTTTCTTTGCAAAAGGCCGAACTACAATACGAAGTTGAACTTCGGGGTGGCGTAGGTGAATCAGTGCAGGAGCTTCGGAAGGAAATAGTTAAATTAGCTGTGTTATTACCTTCTGAAGATATCTTAGAGTCTCATTTAAACCCAGCCGATGATTTGAAACAAGTTAAGGAATCACTTATAAAATCACTAAGCAACCTAAATATATTAAAAACTAAATTTGACAAAAATATTTTTAATAGAACAGAGAATCTTTTGTACCATGTATACCATAGATTAAATAGAATTGTTGTTACATCAGAGATTAATGATGTATATAAAAGCTGCACTACAAATTTAAATGCTCAACTTACAGAACTAGCTTCTATAAAACCTCAGACCTCTCAACCTAAACCTATTGCCGTACCTGAGCACATCTCCGATTCTGCGATTTCTACAGTAGTAACCTGTGAACGCAATTTGTTTACCGATATCACCAAATTAAAATATTCGGGTTCAACTTGCGTTCATGCCTTTATACAAAAAGTTGAAGAATTCATACAATCTAGAGGTATATCTCACGAAAAACTTTTATCTGTGGCTTTTGAAATTTTTACAGATGACGCGTTACATTGGTATCGTTACAATAAAAATAAAGTTAACACTTGGGAAGAATTATGTATTTTGCTTAAAGAAGATTTTAGTAGCAGTGATTATGACTATCGTTTATCCAATGAAATTCGTTCACGCACTCAGGGTGACCAAGAAAACATAACCATATATTTATCGATTATGCATGGCATGTTTTCAAGATTAGCCAAACCAATATCTGAGGAGGAAAAATTAGACATTATTACACATAATATTCGGCCATGTTATGCAAATACACTAGCAGCTTCTCCTAATATTAAGTCACTTGATGAACTTAAGTCAGTCTGTAGGAACTATGAAAACGTTATATCAAGGTCTCTATATTTCCATGAACCACCTAAGGCTAGCAGTTCTACTGTTGCTCCTGAATTCGCATATAGACATAAATTCACCCTTCATTCAAAAACAAATAATCAAATAAAATATAGTAAGTATACAAATAATAAAGAATACGTACATAAAAATACTTACGCAAGTAATAATTATTCTTATAAACCTAATCCACCAAATATCACATACAAAGAACCTAATAATCAAAATAGTCGTAATGAAGTTGGAGCTATATCTACTGATGCTCATAAAGTTACCTTTTGTCCTAGATGTAGAACAAATTCACACTCTCTTGGAAACTGTAATCGGGAACGATACCCGATTTGTTTTAAATGCGGTAAACTGGACGTTCGCTATCCCGAATGCCCTGATTGTAACCCAGATGATAAACAATCAAAAAACTAAAAGATGTCGGTCGTCGTGATCGTGATAAGGAGTGGGAAGACTGGCTTAAATTTGTTAGAAAGTTTTCAACGCTCACTTCCATCGCGTCGATCGACGATAAATCTACTGATTGTGACAGAACTAGACCCTACATTACTATCACAGTCATAGATGAAGTATTGACTGGGCTATTGGATACTGGATCTTGTGTTACAATTTTGGGTAACGGTAGTCACGAAACATTTCTTAATAAAGGGTTCGATCTACAGAACTCTAAACAGTCTCAATTTATAACAGCGGGTGGCGACAAACTTGAATGTATTGGATTTATTAATTTACCCATTCAATTCCAAGACAAAACTATTTCTATTGATTTCTTTGTTGTACCTGGAGTAAAAAATTCCTTAATACTAGGTATAGATTTTTGGCGTACCTTTGGTCTCTTTCCTAAACACTTAGATTCAATAATATTTTACAAAGATTCTGAGATTTCACATGTTGCACGTTCAGGAACTAAACCTGACGCATTGTGTCCTTATGAATACTTAACTAAAAGCGAAAAGTTTGCCGCGGATAATTTGATATCACAGTTTCGAAATATTTCATACGAGAAGCGTGGTTTGGGTCGTACATCTATCATAACTCATTCTATTGATACTGGGGATGCTGCCCCCATACGACAACGTTATTACCGGATGTCCCCAGAAAAACAACGAATTTTAATGGAACAACTGGATGAAATGCTAAGGGATGATGTAGTCGAACCCTGTGAAAGTCCATGGTCTTCTCCAGTCCTTTTGACACCTAAAAAGAATGGAGAACTCAGATTTTGTCTGGATAGCAGAAAACTAAACTCTGTTACTAGGAAGGACGCGTATAGTTTACCATACATAACTGAAATTTTAGACAATCTTCGTGACGCTAAATACCTCAGCAGCATTGATCTCTCTAAAAGCTTCTGGCAGGTGCTAATAAAAAAAGAGGATAGGTGTAAAACCGCTTTTTATGTTCCATCGCGAGGCACTTACCAATTTAAGTGTATGCCCTTTGGCCTGACCAACGCTCCAGCTACTCAACAGAGATTGGTCGATTTTTTATTTTATGGGCCAGAATTTGAACATAAAGTCTTTGTATACGTTGATGACGTCATTATTATTTCTGACACATTTGAAAACCATATACAACTCTTAAAACGAGTTCTGGATAAACTTAAAATGGCTAATCTAACTATAAACATGACAAAAAGTCAGTTCTTTAGGAAACAACTAAAATATCTAGGCTACGTAGTGAATGCTAATGGACTACACGCGGATCCTGATAAAGTGCAATGTATAATAGATTATCCTATCCCATCTAATCGCAAAGAAGTTCGACGTTTCATTGGTACAGCCTCATGGTACCGCAGGTTTATTCCCAATTTTAGTACCTTAGCTGCTCCTCTTAACAAACTAACATCACAGAGTAAAAATGCTTCCCCTTTTTGTTGGACTTCACAAGCCAATGAAGCGTTCAAAAAACTTAAAACTTTACTCGCATCTGCACCTATACTCGCTTGTCCCAACTATAACGAACCTTTTGAAGTTCATACAGACGCTAGCGACTACGGAATAGGCGCCGTACTCACTCAAAATATAAATGGTATAGAGAAAGTAATCGCTTATATGAGTAAATCTTTAAGCAAGCAGGAGCGCAACTACAGTGCAACTGAACGCGAAGCTTTGGCCGTGCTGACAGCAATTGAGCACTGGCGTTGCTATTTGGAAAATGGTCTCAAATTCACAGTCTACACTGACCACTCTTCTCTAAAATGGTTTCTAAATCTAAACAACCCCTTCTGGAAGACTAGCTCGCTGGGGTATTCGTCTTTCAACATTTAATTTTGACATAAAACATCGTAAAGGTGCAGATAATGTCGTTCCTGATAGTTTATCTCGTTCCGTTGCGATAGCAGTTGTCAGTTCTAATAATAATACACCTCCTGTTCATAAGTTAAATACTAGTGACGATTGGTATCTAAATTTATATAAAAGCTGTTTGAATTCTCCGACCTCTGTCTTAAACTATCGCGTACATGATGGTAAACTATACCGCTTTATGAAGTCACTTAACCCACTTTTTAGAGAATTTGAGTGGAAAGAAATAATACCACAAGAATACCGCCATGATATCATTTCTAAAAATCATTGCAGCGTAACATCAGGTCATTTTGGTATATTTAAAACATACAAACGACTATCACTGAAATACTTTTGGCCTAACATGCATCGAGACGTGTCTAAATTCGTGACAAACTGTGATAAATGTATGTCGTATAAATACCCTAACCACTCGTCTTTGGGAATAATGGGTAGACCAAAAGAATGTTGTCGTCCGTTTCAGATGTTAAGTATAGATTTGGTTGGACCCTTGCCTATAACAAGGAAACAAAACCCCTTTTTGCTAGTAATAACATGCTGTTTTTCTAAATATTGTCTGGTTTTTCCTATTCGACGCGCTACAGCAGATATAATAGTTAAAATATTAGAAGAACAAGTTTTTCTTGTGTATGGTGTACCTAGTACATTACTAATGGACAATGGTAGACAATTTATTAGCAATACCATGAAAGGATTGTTCACTACGTATAATATTCCAAACGTTTTCTATACACCTTTATATACACCACAAATAAACACGGTGGAACGCTACAACAAAACTATAATCACTGCTGTAGCTACATTTATTGAGAATGATCACAGATCATGGGATACATATATTCCAAAAATCCAATTCGCATTAAACAGCGCAGTTAATGAAGTTACTGGATATACACCAGCGTTTTTAGTATTTGGACGGGAACTTATTTCTTGTGGTTCACATTATATTGATGCAGATATTGAGGATCATATAGTTTTTTCTCCTCGAGATGTTTATGCAGAAAATCTTGGTTACCTACGTAAAATTTTCGATAAGGTACAAGTTTCACTTATTAAAGCACATTCGAGAAACAGTTGTACCTATAACCTTAGAAGGAAAAATGCAGAATTCAATGTTGGGGATATCGTTTGGAAGCGCACTTTCTATCATAGCGACAAAGATAATAAATTTTCAAAAAAATTAGCACCCAAATTCATGAAGTGTCGCATAAGAGAAAAAAAATCTAAGTTAGTATATGATCTCGAAGATATGTCAGGAAATAGGTTGGGAACATGGCACATAAAAGATTTTAAGTTAAGATAAATCTTAAAATAAGTAACTATGAGTGAGTCATAGTGATTTTATAAGTAAAATCATAACCTAAAAAGGGGGGTATGTGACGATTTTACTATCTGTCTATCTTAATCCAAGAATTAAAAAAAAAAGAATAATATTGTAAAACAATTTAAAAATAATCAAAATATAAAAATATATATTTACAATACTCTCAAAATTAGTTGAATCTGCATACAATAACATAATTACAACTTAAAACTAAAATTAAAACAAGCAAAATATTATAAAGAAAAATAATAAATTCAATAGGCACAGTCTGGGCAAAACTGTTGTATACTGAGTAAGTCTATTGTTCATGCGCTTGCGCATTGCCGACCGAAGCGGGAAACCGGTTCTCCAACAAAATGCGGGTGGCACAATTGAGATACGACCGCAGCGACAGGACACATTGTCGTCACTTACATTATTTCTCACTAATTACTGTCTCCTTGATTGTGAATTTTTGATTTAGTCATCTACAAATATAGTTTATGTGTTTATTCCCCATATTGGGGACCTATCCTCTGGCAGGGTAAAGAACGGTCTGGATTGTGCTACACACGTTATTCGGGAAACCTTTACTTCTGCACCAGTCGTGTCTGTATTACTGGGACCAGTGACCGGAGATCTGCAACGTGCGATATTATCTGGATTGCCAGGACAGTGGTGACCAAGAATCTGCTACGAGACGGTTGCTTAATGTCACGGACCCACACCCTAAATTTTCAATATTTCTTTAAATTTAATTTTTATAAAACTATTTTGGGGACCTACCCTCTTGTACGTAATTAAATAAGTTATCATATCTGATATAGTCTATTTAATTGGCTTAACCGCTACAAGGTCTTTCAAAAATATTAGGGGTGTGGGGAAACCGTTTCAATTTCGTTAATCATTCATGACTTAGCCATGCTTCAAAGTACCAATTTTTGTCAAAAGTACCAAATTATGAATTATGAATGACTAAAAATAAATTAAAAAAAAAATACTTGTAATGAGTTACAAATGGTAGGGGTCAGTTTTAGACAAATAATAAATTCGGTGAAAAAAAAAACTGAGTAGACGAAATTATATAAGTTGGATACCTACAAATTGAAGAAACGGCAGAATATCCGTTGGCAAAAATTCACGCACTTCACGCATTTAAATCACTGAAAATGATGAATTAAGAAGCAAGAACTAACTGACCATTCAAGTTGCTATGAGGATCAGGCGTAGAATAAGACTTCAATAAAAGGACTATTATTTCAAAGAAAACATTTGTACGTATTGTGTGTTGATTCTAAAATTGGAAAGAGGAGCAACTGGACTATTCTTTGAAGATATGCGCGTTATACACAGAAATACCGGTAGATTTTCCATAATTAAATCCATTTATTGGGCAGGCCTATGCCCCAACAGTGGGGACGTTGATAAAGGTGGATGCTTAACAGCAGATTTTTAATTGAGATTAGCTTAAGACTCCAGTATAGCAGGTCAGTGTGCCGTGGGTTACTGCTAGTACCAAATATGTAAAACTTTGAAACGTTAACAAAACCTGTATTACATTAATTTGAAAGTTTTAAATAAATAAGTAGGATATTTACGTACAATTTATTTTTTGCAATAATTGCACCTATAGTCGGTATGGCTTTTACAGCCGATTGCATAAGGTTATTTTGAACGAATGATATTCCAGTAGTTCCTCGAAAATGTTTTTCGCCAAACATACGGGAACATGACAATAGAAAAAAAAGAGTTCGAATTCAAAACAAAATTTATTAAAGAAAATCGGAATACTGCCACATCTTTTTAAATACAGTAGTCGTCTAGACCAAGGAGGTTGCATCGAGATTTGTATCTTTGCCAGTGAATTCGGCAAGTTCATAAATGCCTGTCCCATTTAGTTTGGATCAGAGCCAGCAGGAGACACTGATTGCTAGACATTGACTCAAGTATTGCAACTGTATTTTATGCAATATTAAATTTTAGCGATGTCAGTATTGCTACCGCGGTGGTGTTCGTTATTTTCATTGTCATCGTCTTGTATTTAGGATTACTTTACTAAGGTAACTTGCTTGTTCGAGTTAATTAAATAATAGGTAATTTTATATTTAAGATAATTATTCCTTTTAAATCGTTTCATTATTTTATTCCAACACGATGCCGTGGTACATAAAACTGAAAGCAATTAGGGATGCGTAACTTGGATCACAATACAACTTCGATAAACTTAAATTCTTTATTATTGTTTATTTTACTCTTTACTTGAAGTGGTACTATGAAATTACTTTTTATGGCTAATACTAAAGTCATGAAAAGTGGTTACTTAAAATAATAGTCATTTTTCATTGACACTTTTTAGTACAAAACAGGCTAAAATAAATCGTGGCCTTTCTCGCCAATCCTTCTACAGAACAAGATCTTCACCTATAGATTTACGAATCAATGGCATGTTTGCCGTTTTCACTCGCTTATGATTAAATGATTCTCTAACAAATTTTCGCCAGCTCAATATGAAAACTGTCCCAATCAGGGAGGCTCACACTCGAACGAAAAATCACACGCAATCTTCAAAATCTGTGAAATTTTTATTAGAACCGTGTAACTAAATGAACTTCATACACCTTTTTGATTTTAACTTAAATGTGAATTAATTGCTGATGAAGCTATTAAGATTATGTGCCTAGAATTGATTTAGATCATACCATTTTTATTTAGATGACTGTGACGAAATTAATTATTAGTCCCACTAAAATTATAAAGGCGAGTTTGTGAGGATGTTTGTTTCTCTTTCACGCAATAACTACTAAACGAATTTTGATGAAATTTGGTTCATGAATAATTCTAAGCCCGTTTTCACACATAGGCTACTTTTTTCCTACAAAACATTATTTTTCTTTTTTTTTTAATTAATAGCTTATCTGCGCATTTCGCACAAATCTGCCAATGTCAAGTAAATAAATATTTTTTACATGTAAAATGTAAATGAAATTAATGAATGGTGTTGATTGTTTGTTTGTTTAGTTTCAGCCTCCTCCTACAAAACAGTTCCCTAGAAACCACGCTTGTGAAGCCGCTGACGGAAAGCCAATCATGTCATAAGTATATTCTGTGGAGGATTATAATTTACTCTTCATTAAACAGATTGTAAGCAATTATGTTATTCAAGCAGTTAGCTCCCCAAATAAAATAAAATAATTATATTTTTTGGGTATTAGCTTAATGGTAATAAGGGTTTTATCACATAAGATGATCTGAACTATAAATTATCTTCGAGGCGATTTATCTAAATAAAAAATATTTTTAATATGAACTAGCTTTCCGCCAGTGGCTTCGCCCGCGTGGTCCTGTATTATACATAAAAACCTTTTTTTTAGAATAACCTTTAGAATAACCCTATCGATTGAAAGATACCGTACCTAAATCCGTTGCGTAGTTTTAAAATATAAGCTCACATAAGTACAGACAGACGGTAAGAGATGTAGAAGATGTATAGGTAGAAACAAAAAGTATTCATTGTGTCACAATATTTATATATGTATCTGTGATTGCAATTTTCGTGCGAGATTCCGGGATTCTCGAAGGCGCCGTTCCGGGAACGAAACATTCCTTAATTAAATAAGCCCCGGACAGGTGGAGAACAAGAAAATCTAATATATGAGATCAAGATTCGTTTATTTTTTTTTTTATTTACTGTACTGTTTACTGATAATAAACGAGAAGTTTTGAATAAAGCAAATTGTGTATTTTATATCAATATAACATTGTGGAAACAAATATATCTAATTTTATGATAATAAGAACATGTTTTCATTTCTATCAATACCTAAAGACGTATCCGTAAATTTTTATCAACATAATAAGATCTGTAAAGTAAAAAAAAATCGAGAAAGTTTGCCAATTTTTTTTTGCTTTATTTAAATGGTAAAAGTGATTTCAATGAATTCTTTTGCTGTATATATGTTTTAGGATACCTTCGTAAATAGTAGACGGATTTTAATCTTAGGGGTTTAATATTGACGATTTCAAATTCAGTTTTTTTTTTACAACAGGTTTGTGTCCTACTAGTGAAAATATGAACCATTTTAACTTATAAATATTTAACAAAATAAATTGTATGACACCAAATTGGAAAACATTACAACAGTACAAAAATTTTTGGAAGAATAAATATGGCATTAAATTAGTTTCATTAAACGTTATATAAAATTAACAGCTATAAACATAAACGCACAAATAACAAAGATACTACAAAGATTGATTTAAAGTTAGATTTTGCGAACATAGTAGTATAAGGAGTAATTTTGATCTTTGGTTTAAACTCATCATAAAAACTTTCTTTGTGACGCTTTGTTCATTTTTTCCTAGACCAAAGAGTAAAGTATATGCCAAACTGTCAGAGGTGATTTAATTAATTTCTACTTAATCAACAAAATGAACGAAAACAAAGCGAATTCAGAGAAAGAGCTTTTAGTTGCAATAAAAGATCTTTTGAAGAAGAGCGGCCATTTGAATAAGTTGCAAGCCGAGGTAAAAAATAACGATTTCCACTCTTTAAAAGTGCCTAAGCATTAAGTTTGGTTATTTTAAGTACCGTGCAGACGGATCTCCAGGTATGGCAATTTGCACCTGACGTAAACGTGACAACACTAGTTATATATAATTATAGATACTTCGTTATTTAAAAATATGATCTGATTTGCTACTGTTTGCAAAAATGCAGGCAAGGCGTCAATTCATATCATATCTCAAAAGAATCTTAACTATGTACATTTTACCGCCGTACTATCTACCTGAAGTCCATTATTATAAGTGCAATGTCTTTCAAATTTTATAGTATTAGCAAATTTTTGAACAAAGGGAATTAGAAAATTATATTGAATTATACAAATTAATTAATCAATTAAACAATGTTTTTGACATTGTAATTTGTTTTTAAACTATGACATGTAACACCGATGCATTTCAACATAATAAGAATTTAATAATTTGATTATCATATTGTAATAATTGTTTAGGTTTTTTTTGTTCTCGCTTTTTTACATTCCATTGTATTGTTCTTACATCCTATTTGAAAATGGCGAAACATGAGGATATTGTACAACTTTAACACTTTTATACCATGTTTAAGGCAACAAAACTTTTATTATTATTATTTCTCACATATGGTGACAGATATATTGATTATTTCTTGATCTAAATAGTAACAAAAACTGTGACATAAAGAGTTGAAGCGCTATTGACTTTCCATTATTACGCAAAATTTAGCAGGATTATCCTACTGGTAGGTACACATGCATTTATGTCGCGCGGATGACTCGCTAAGCCAAGCGGTCGCGGCGTTGTTATTTTATTTTACACTCCGATCGGATGTTGCACACGATCGTACTTTTAAATTACATCTCAAGACAAAAGTGAAAACAACACGAAATTAACACACCAGTAAACGAGACAAAAAGGGACAGAGTATGGCGTTTTGCGCAAAATAGAACTTCAAAAACTATTTTAATGAAATACTCATCAGTTCTTAATCCTTTAACCTCGGTTGCATAGTAACTTATACGTATACAATAGTCATCTTTGATAAATGAGTATAAATACGAGAAATAATGAACTAATTGGTGAATTGAAGAAGTAAAGATTTTTTTCTAACGAAAGAAAACATTGAAATTCATCTTTAGGTAGTGAATTTTTGCCATATGTACATTTAGAAACAAGGTAAATGTGAAGGAATGTGAATAACAGTTTAAATAAATTTAATTAAATTAAATTGATTTTTAAAAGTATATTTCGCAAACTAAAAGCTGAATTTTTAGAAAAAAGTTTTTCGTTTCAGTCTCCGTGTAAGTTTGAAAATTCCACAATAGTTGGTTGTACTCAAAATAATACAGCTTCATGTTGTACGAGCTAAAGTTAGTAAAAATTGACCTAGAAAGCTCAATAGTTGGATCATAACAACACTGGAACGGGGAGTGTACACAGAACACGAAACAAAGGCAATATGACATGACAAACTCAAGCCCGCTTGCCAAATATGCGAACCAACGGCGAAACTTTGTAAAGAACAAGCAGAAGTATCGTACAATGTTACTTTTTATATACAAAGTAGGTTGTAAATCCGAATTAAGTTAGACTGAAGAAGTTAGAACAAATACTCTTTTGTGTAAGCTAATCATAAACGATATGGCTATCTTTTTTCTTTCTTTCTTTCTCTATTCTTTATTTATATTGATAACGAGCTTTCTGCCAGTGGCTTCGCTTGCGTATTTTTGTGGTTTATGTAACATTTTTTTATTGTTGCTCCACTCTTTTTATATATATAGTGTGATGTAATATAGCCTATAGCCTTCCTCAAAATTCAACCTCAAATTCAACACAAAAATATTTTTCAATTCGGAAAAATATTTGTTTAAAACTCTTCAGCTTTATAATATTCATAATCATCAGCCGTTTTACATCTCGAGATAATAATCTTTGGTCACCCATCCCCTGACTGCCCCTTACAAAAGTTGTCAACAACAACGAACGCGGGCCGCGGCTCTTATCCACTACGCTACTTGGGCAACGTCAATAAATGAATTTATGCATAGACACCTATTTTGTATTGTAAATTTGTGAGAAAGAACGCAAAATTTATTCTGAAACTTATCAAATGTCTCAAAAAAAGAAAGTTTCTACTCTCAATATATCAACACGCTGATGACCTTTTTTACTTATAACCAAATCAATCGTTTTTGATTAACGTTAACATAAAAAAATATTCAATTATTTTTTTTGCCGAATCAGTAGATTAATTCCATAAGAAAATTCCGTTGGACTAATGCACCATAACGAAAACCGATCAAACTTACAGATGCGTGCTAAGGTCACCGAGGTGCTACAAGAGAAACAACTTTCCTCTCACGATGACAAAAACGCCGACGTTCCCATAGCGACCGACGAAGTTTTGCTAGTTAACGAACTAGTTCGGGAATATCTAGAGTGGAACGGGTATTTGTATACAGCCTCTGTTCTGGCATCAGAAGCTGCTTTGCCGAAGGATAAAAAATGTAGAACTGACTTGTGCACAGAAGTCGGTGTCAGGGATGACGAGAAGTCAGCAGCATTGCCTTTACTCTCCAACATTGTGGCTGCTTACACTGAACGGATTAAACGTAAAATCAATAGGAGCAGAAAGGATTAATATTGAGATGTGTTACTTAAATTGGTTTTCAAAGGTGGAATAAACGGTTTTTTTTTGTAGGTATGGTTGTTTTAAATGTATCGTTCATCGATTTACATATGATAGGTCAGATGACCCAGGCCCTGATTGTATAATTTTGAAATCTAGCGCAATCCTGAATGGATTGCGCTAGATTGGACATTTGAATATATATTCATAAGCTTCACGCTAATTATTTATTTAAGACAAGCGCTAGACGCAAATTTGTGCAATCTTAAGTTTTTTTGACTCTTGGTCATGCAAAAAACATAATTCGTTTCAAAAGCAATTGCGACTTTTAAAGTTACACATTCCATAAATCGCTATCACAATTTCTATACCTTTGAAAGGGGCTGCATAAATTTTATTATTAGACAATTAGCCCAACGTTTTTGGTTAATTTAAGATTAGGAGCCAGCTTTGGCAATTTAAATAGTTACGAGCAATTGAATTTTGTCACATCTCAGGTATCCGCAGTGTTAGGTTTACCATAATTCAGCATTTTGAAGACTATACACGGTAAAATAATGTCTATAATTAAAACGCTTTGTAGTCCTAAAACACTAAAAGGGGCTAGTGGCTAAATCCGGGTGATTTGCCTTATCACTTCCGGTCCTTTTATTTTTTAGCTTATTTAGTTTACACCATCTCTAGTGTGGATTTGTACCGGATCGGGTCAGTGACCTTATACTATACCAGTATTATTTATAGCGTTTCTATACGTGTACATAGCGGAATTTTATACGTGACGATGATACTGATTTCTATGGATAGCGATATATATAGTTTTTTTAATGTTCACATAATACTTGGTATCGTTGTTACGATTTTACGATGCTTTAAGATCTCTTCTACATAACTTTTATGTTACCACTTGAATTGCCTAAAGATGAGTGCATATTACAAATTTTACTTATATTATAACACCTAGTAGTGAGGTGAACTGCAGCGAGTTTTACCAGGCCTTCCACATTAACTTGCCCCCTTTAGGGCAGGGTAGCCGGAGAGCCCAGGTTTAAGGTGCATTTCCCTGCGTTATAAAAAAAAGAAAAGAATTTCTTATGTATGTAATTAAAAAAAAAATGTGACACAAATGTTTTAAGAAACTCTTACACCTATTCATATTATGACCTCAGCTTTATGTAATCATAGCAAATCAAACCAAATCAAATAATTTATTAGCCATATAACTCAGAAGGTTACACTCGGCAAGTCTTTTACAATAAGCATTTTAAATTAAATATACAGATTTAAATAATACAGGTCAAATCATTGTAAGTAGGAATGTCAAATAATGGAAGCATTGTAATGGAAGTGTCTATGTTATCGAGTGGTAAAATGTAAGGCTTTACCCAATTTTTATATTGGGATTTCAACTGATGAAAATTCTATAAGCTTCAGTTTTATCGTATTTAAAGCGAATTAGATTAAAGGTGTTTTCATTAAATCTTCAGATTTGAGTGAAAACACCACCGTACCGAATTTCTAATACAACCAAAACATGTTTGCTTCAACTGAATAGAAATGCAGAAATTGGAATATTGCTGGTCTGAAATTGTGACACGTTGTAACTAGGCCAAACCTCTTAGAGTGTAATGAAATTCGCCCTTTCAATATCAGATATATTTTTTATCTCTTTTTTTCTCACGTGAAAATGGCTTTTATATATTAAGGTTTTTTAATAATTTATTCAAACTTCATTAAATATTTACTAGATACGTGATATTTATTACCCTTTTTTAAAATAAGGCAGAAGGAAGAAACGATTACAGCTCTCTTAACGATTTTATATCGAATAAAATACAACTTTTAAATCATATACACTTTATAGATAAGGTAAATTTACCTTATCTATAAAGTGTAATCGTAGTGGTATTTTACTATTTTATAGACATAACAATCACTTCGAAATCGTGGTAACGATCTTACCCCGTTATGTAGAGAGGAGCGACTTTATCTGCTAAAAAGCACAGACAATACCTACAAATAGGTAGGATGTATATTGTTCTTACGGGTAATTACATGTAGTACATGTAGTATTAACTGGGACTCTAATCCGGTGTGAATCAAGAAGATTACAAATAGAGGGACTATTCACGTGCGTGAACGATTGAGCGTTCCATCTATACTTAATAAAATAAAATATTCGAACTTTGTAGGAGTATTCGGAAATACTGATACGATGATGAATTTTTTTTTCCTAATTTAATTATGTTATTGGAAAAAAACGCAAAATTGAAAAAGAAAGCTACTTTGTATTATAAAAATCGGAAAAAAATAAAAATTACTTACATAACAAAAAATCAAAATCCAGTTACAAGTATAGTAGCGTCATCTAGTGATCATTAGCGACAGATAAGTGTAACATTTAATTTTATTGCCCAGTAATAATTAACATTCAATATTCAATATAATAATTAAAAACAGCAACGTAAAAAAAAAATTTCGTTTATTTTGTTTGATAAAAATGGGAAAAAACAAAGATTACAAACATAACAAATATCAAAATCCCGTTTTTAAAGCACTTAAGCGTCATCTAGTAGTCAGTAGCGACAGCTAAATGTAACATTTGATTATTTCGTATGATTAAAAAATCTCATTAAATTATGATAATTATGAGATATTGAAAAAATTTCAAAATTGTACCGATTGTACCGATTTGTATTAATTAAAATATTATTTAATCCAGTGTAAAGAGCTTAAATTATTTAATAATGGTTTTGGAAAAGGATGACATGGTATAATTATGACATGGATTAAATTCAATTTGTCATTGTATAATTACAATGAACTATTTGAACTGAAATGAAATGAACTATTGGAGACAAAAATAATTCGATTCGTTCCAGCAGTTCCTGTAATTATAGAGTACAATCAAACAAACACACTCTTCAGCTTAATGTTAGTTTAGTATTGTATTTATACCAATTTTGTTTCTTTCTACATGTAGTGAGTTTTTTATGTAATCTATTTGAATTTATTTATATCTACGAGTGTTTTATGTGGGCATATTAATGTTTTATTAAATAAAGTTACACCATACGCGGGTGACATAGGCTATAATTTACGAATGCGAAGTCGCTGGAAATGCAAGATTAGAAAAAAACTGGCTATAATATAATCGCCCCTTATACCCGGGTTCAAGGTATTGTGTGTGCTGGAACAATCGATAGATATATAGACTAACAGATACAGTTGCTGTTGTCTCACCTTACGTTTATTGACAGTTAATCCACAATAAACTGGTAATTTCATAATGGCTTTACATTTTTACACATGAACCCAACCAGCTGTCACATCAGTACCAAAACAAAGGATTGGGTAAATATTGTATATTGTATTGAAACTATATTACTATATACTGTAGTTTATGTGTGTCTGGGATTTATAATATTTTAAATAGGTAATTATTGATCTGAAGATCTTGAATGTAGTCATATTATGAGTTCATTATTTTTAATGAACATTGTTATTGATAATTGTTCCTCTCTTTGGTTGCTTCTTTTCACGAGTCTCAAAGAGAAGTCGTGTGTCTTAGCAATGGAGACGTCATTAGGCAAAATTATGAGGATAATGGGATCTAATAAAAAACCTATACCTACTATTAAACACATCAACAGTAACAACGCTAACAATCATCTGCACATAAATAAAATATTCCTTGTGTAGTAACAGGCAATATAACTGTTGCCATTTTATAATTAAACGTCACAATGTTGAGCTCTAGTGAATGAGCATTGTCAAGTGCAAGTTAACAATGTTCCATAGAGCACGCAGCTTAACCATTCAATATATTCGTTCTGAATGGCCAAGTACCCACAATCAATTTGACGTCTGCTCCAACGGATGAGCTATTTTAGAAATGGCCACTTTCAGCCACATTCATCTTGAAATCTATCCCCATTGAATGGCATCAAAGAACCATTGTGCCATATCTGATTACAACAGGTAATAGAATATAATACTCGTACAATGACCAATCGAGAACGAGTCATGAGGTAAACGATGGAACGAAACCAGGACTTTGGCTTTTGTCAGCTGAAAACGAAATGAGTTGCTTGTTAAGAAAATAAAGTCTTATCTACCTGCAAGTTTACAATATTGTGATTAGTTAAAATGACATTAATGAAAGGCTCACATTTAATTCATAGCAATTGTTAAGACATGGATACATTTATTATACTAAAAGTTTGCTTTAGATAAAAATAAAAACATTCAACTTTCTATTATATCAATTGCAATCATTCATTTTTAGTGCCGTCGAATACATTTTTCTATTTATCAACCAATTTTGCTTAAATAATTGTGTTGTATCACTATGAGAAATATACATAATGCTCGGTTTTTATTTTATTCTAGTGTATCGATGGAATTCAGCGTTGGGATGGTTTGCAATATTTGCACTTGATTACTCATTGTTCCAATACTTCCATTATAATTTTACATTATTGTAGTAGCATTCTAGCGCTTGATTCTATCGCTAGACTGGAATAAACTAAACTAATAGTAATATCATTAAACCACAATATTCAAATTTGGTACGTGTATATAGAATATATAGATATAGAAAGTGCTCTCACCGGTTAGCTCTCGACCTCTGAATAACCTCACGTGCGATTTCGGCAGTCAGCAGGGGGATTCAATTTGCAGGAGATGAGAGCTATCCCTATATCGCAATCCTTCACTTAACCATATGACATAAATATGACGATTACATTAATCCTTGGGTACCAAAGGATTACTCCGGGACGCTCAGCTGGAATTGGTATGTTTCAATTAAACTTGATATGGATACGAACGTTGTCCATACATATTGTGCTGATAGATTAATTTGCCTTTTGAACGGTACACTTTGATTATAAAATTTAACATTTTAATTGGGAGTAGATGGAAATTTTCAGTGTCGGTTTTGGGGCACATATATAACTAATTAACATTTTAGAATTTACATTTATCAAAAAACTGCATTTCTCTTTTATTTTTGGTTGTTATCATTATAGAGAAGATATATTTAGCTTCCAGATAAATTGTGCTGGATAACTTAAATCATTTTGGTGGCTCAAATTTGTAACAGCATTCTTCATTAAATTATATTGTACTAGCTGTTTTCCCGCGACTTTGAACGCGTTAATTATAGCCTATGTCAACCCCGTATGATGTAGCTATACCTATACGTATAGGTGAAATAATTTTTTTAATCATTTCAGTAGTTTTGGAGCATATTCGATGCAAACAAACAAACAATCAATTCTTTCCTCTTTATAATATCCATATTATATTTATTATTTTGTTTTTACATGCATCTTCGGCTGCAGTAAAGAGGCATTAAAAAGTTTAATTTAAAATTTAAACATAAGCTTAACATTAGTGGCCTTATATAAAGTAGTTAATTGAAAAAAATTTTTGAAGAACAACTATTAGAATGAAATATGAATTTTTTAATTATACATCGTCTAAACTCGATAGCATTTCAAAATTTAAACGAATTGAAATATAAAGCAATTTAATTCTGAGTACCTTTTGTTGAAAATATATTTTAATCCTTGGTTTTACCTTGTAATTATTACTGTATTGATCCTCGATATTGAAATATTTTTAATTGTAATTTGAAGATTTTGAGTTTAATTTGACTTTATTTTTACATATTTATTGCTAAAATTCTTAGCAATAGTTAAAGATTAAGTAGCTCAATAATGGGAAGTATGTCAATTTGATTTTTTAGAGTACATAATAGAGTTCAAAATCATTCATGGAGTTTGGCCATATTGTGTTTACTTGTTGTGTATTTGTTTATAGCAGACATCTGATATTTTGCGACTATCTAAGAGCAGACAACAAATCCTTTTCTATTATCTACATTAATCAGAAATATAATTTAAATATAATCATTCAAAGGTGATTGTGGCAAAATTTTATCTGAAAACTCTGCTGTTCTAAACTATCATTTATTTTCATTCTATAACCGCACTTTCAAATGGTCCTATTTTGCACAACAATATATATTGTTGTGTCGGTACATATAAAGCTAAGGTCCATCGACTTGTACGCCAGTTTCAAGGTCCCTGGGCCAAAAAACAAGGGTAAACTACAAATTTCGTCAACATCAATTCAGTAGTGTTAAAAATATGAGTTTAAATTAAAAAAAGAAATGAAAGGAAACTGACTTTAAAAACTCCAAAAACATGTAGATTATTAATATTAACTGCTTGACTTGAATATCAGTTTCTTGCCTTGTCGAGAAGATAAATATTATTAAGTACTTAAAAAAATAAGTCTGCTTTAAAAAAATATTTTTATTTTCATAGTATCTATACTAAAATTAATGTTAATTCTAGTTGCAATTAAAGGAAAACCTGAATGTGTCGGCTGCTCGCCCTAGTAGCGCAAGTCATCAAAGTCAAATATGGGAATCAATAACGTCCTATAATTAAGTGATAAGTTGGCAGGCTATCACTATAAGACTAAAAACCAATAGAAGCATCTATTATATTATATTTGGGTATTATGTTTGGGGCAGATTTGCCCAGCTTTGCCACTGACTTTTTTTCAGACTATTACTTGCTTTATTTATCTATGGAATTAAAAATGTGGAATTATGGCAAAGCTGGTTCCTAATCCTAAATTGAACAAAATCTGAAAATCTACCCTATATCACGTTGTCAAAATTGCTAACCTGCTGCAAGCATACATTGCTTCGTATTTTTTTAGTATAAGACAATGGGTGACAAGAAGATCGGTACTCTATGTCATTGATTGCGTGCACTGATTCTTAAGTGGGCGTCGAAAATAAATCGCTAATATAAAACTGATTTCTTTTTTTGGTTTAGTTTCTCCACTTCTTTTCCTTTCTTTTTCGTTCTATTTGTGTTGTTTTATAATAATCTCTATATTTTATTCTTTATCTACATTTTTCTGGTCATACCACTTGTGTTGCTATTTAATTTATTTATATCTTCTTTTTACACAATTGCCTTATTTTACACAATTGACTTTTCTTTTGTCTATATATGTACACATTTTTATACATTACCTACTTAATGGCTTATTGATTGTTTACAACATAAAATACACGTCATAATGTGTTTTTATTAAGCACAATAGTGCTTAATTTGTATGTGTGTGTACCTTTCTTTTCCTTAGTAGCTTAAACTGAGCCATATACTCTCCGATCTCAAAATTTCCGTAAAAAAGGGTATAGACTGCCAAACTTTATCATCTCGTATTTATTTATTTAATTTTTTTTACACAAATAAAGTGTACAAATGGCGGACTTAATGAAATAAATCTAAATGAAATGCAAATTTTTCGAAACGACCCTGTAGTTTCGAGCCTTATTCAATGCAAACAAAAAAAAATCCTATTTATATTATTAATATAGTAGTTGACTCAGTACTAGTTGACCCAGTGAGCTTCGTACGCTCCATACAACCTCAGAATTAAACGCGTCAAAGTTAAATAAAATTTATTTCTACTTGCACCCCATCAGATAACTATGAACAACTTGTCGGGGAAAATAAAATTGTTGCTTTTACTATTTTTCTTAACTTTATTTCATATTTTCTTACCTCATAATGATTCCTTGGACTTCTAAAAACATCTAACCAAACGCGTTTTCAAATGAAAAAATATTAGTTCTTAAGAGTGACATAAACCCTTCATGGCCATTTTAACTGTCTCGATATTAAATCACACTATCCGCTTCGTTGCGACGAAAGAAGCATTATAAACCTACACCACACATACATACATACATAACGTCATACACAGCATGCACAATAAAGCATTATTAATCGTTTTAAATTTTCATTAATTTCTTGCACTACACTTATATAAGAATGTTATTGGGATGAAATTGGCTTATCATATAAAAGTGAAAGCTAATTTAAAAGTTATGGTTTCAAATTTCACGTAACTGGTATTAGTTAAAATATAAATTATTAATATAAAACACACTTTCCCATTCGAGGAAGTATGTATTTATAAATTACTTCATATGAAACTTATTAACTTGATAGTGTAGTGAAAAATCACTTCACGTTCACTTGTATATCAAAAACAAAACGTGGTTCGTTCAATTTATTACATATAATTGCGTCATCCCCTTCAATTAGCGGCCGAGCTCCTTTTGTTTTCCGTAATGTGAACCAATAAACCACCCTTTGATCCAACAGCAAATAAATCAAATAAGAAACAACTAAACCGAAGGGCAAAAGTGGCAATCGACGGTACTGATTTAAATAGGATCACATTTGTCACAGTCCTTTACAGAGCTAATAACCACCCTGTTCAACTAATGGGCAAGAATTGGAGCCGATAAATAAGGGAATTGGCTACCCAACACACGCGGGAAATACAATTAATTACCCCCATATACGAGGCCACGCCAACAATTTACTTGACCGTATGAGCGAGACAAGAATTTTGATAGTTTCGGATTTGTACGTTACGATCAGAGTGACTGTTTGGTCGCCAATATTTGGGTCAACTGTGTTCATCCACAGAGGTTTCGAGGATAAACTGCAATGTATTATTTATTGAGTAGCCTTAATATGTAATATAAGGCAATCAATTTTGAGATAGATAATTCCGGATAATATGATAATAATAGTATCATATTAGACTGAAATGCATGATATAAAAATGTATAGTATACAAAAATGGCTCTATTGCTAAGCAGCGATCTCTTCTACCTATGGATGACTTTCACCAAGAAGGATAAAAGATATATTTTAATAAATTATATAAAAAAATACTAATGGTTAAGGAAATGGATATCATACAAGGAAAATTTAACGCTTTTCGATCGCCATAAAAACCCAATAACAGTCAAAAATAGATGAAGTTTGTTGAGCTCTTCTAGAAGAGAATGCCATAAACACACTTTGACTTTCGACTATATTTGTAAATACATTTTAGTTGCGACCTCAGAAATCAAATTTGATTGGATATTTGATAATTTTGCAATGTAAAAATAAAATATAACTGATAACCTGATAAAGCTAATAACTGCAAAATACTTTTCCATCATTGGCAGACAAATACACGTACGCAAACGCTTACAAATCTCGCAACAACTACAAACTACGACATCGCAGTGCCTGAGAATATTCCGTATAGATTAAAGCAACAAAACCTCCTTCGAATACTAACTTTGTGTATGTTATTTACTAAATATCGTACCATTAGGAACGTGTGTTGTAACTCTTCTTAAAAACGTTTATTGTTAGTCGCAGAATGTGGAGGACCGGCTGTTGGACAGAATTCTTTTTCTATTTGACTATGTTTTGATCTTTTTTTTTATATATTTTGTTGTATATTGTTTTTGTTTTTATATTGACATTTGGTGGAGCTCGATAGCGCATTAGTTAACGCATTCGGACTGCGATACGATTGTTAAGCAACTTTCGCTAGGGCGGGTCACAGGATAAGTGACCAAAAATTTATTATCTCGAACTTCTTTGTCGTTCGACAGGCACGTCAAGTCATTGGTGCCGACTGCATCTGCAGTAGTTAACACCCATTAATCCGCACTGAGTCCGCGTGGTGGATCATAGCTCTTTCTCCCTATTCAATCCCATCAATGTGGTCTGAACCCCTGCAGCGGGGTCGTTAATTAGCTGATGATTGATCGTTGTGCTTTGCTACATTGTTAATGACACTGAATTTGATGGAATATCTGTTTTTGTGCAATAGAAGATTTGTGAAGATACAACCTTGCTTTCAATTTAAGAAATGTCCATTAAGGTTCAATGACGAATATGAGTATTCTAAGTTTGACTTGTATCGGTAATGTCGCTTTAAATTAATAACATATATAACGGACATTTGTCCAACTGGGTTTTAATATTTTATTTTACATACATACCGTTTGTTGTTTCTTTTTCAACAAAAAATGTTTCATTAAAAGAAATTCAAATAAATACATCATTGTCATCATCATCATCAACCTATTAATATTCATGCTATTGGCTTTCCATATGTATGGAATCGAATCAAATCGAATCAAGGCGATGATTGATTGATGTTAAATGTTACTATTAGAAGCTTTAGATATCAAAAATATCATTAAAATAAAGTGTACAAATGGCGTGAATCTAAATGAAATGCAAATTTTTAGAAACGACCCTGTAGTTTCGGGCCTTATTCAATGCAAACAAAAAAAACCCTTTTTATAATATTAATATAGTAGTTGACTCAGTACTAGTTGACCCAGTGAGCTTCGTACGCTCCATAAAACCTCAGAATTAAACGCGTCAAAGTTAAATAAAATTTATTTCTACTTGCACCCCATCAGATAACAATGAACAACTTGTCGGGGAAAATAATATTAATATAATATTAATATTCATGCTATTGGCTTTCCATATGTATGGAATCGAATCAAATCGAATCAAGGCGATGATTGATTGATGTTAAATGTTACTATTAGAAGCTTTAATAAAAAATATCATTAAAATTGAATTGGGTGAATGGGCCATATCCCACCAATGCGGAAAAGTGAGTATTGACGACTTCAGATGCAGCCGGGACTAATGATTTAACGTGCCTTCCGAAGGACGGAGGAGCTCGAGAAAAAAAATCTTTGATCACCCATCCTTTGTCCGGGCATTGCGAAAATTGTTTAACAGCCGTATTGCAAAACGAGCGCGTTTACTATTTAGCTATCAAGCTCCTCAAAATAAGTAAGTTTGTAATAAATAAGTTCAATAATAACATAAAAGACATGAAACTTTAAAAGTGTAAACACATAAAGTCAAGTCGACGTAACATACATAAAGTCAAGCCAATATACTTTATAAGCGAAATTCGCAAATTTTGAAAGTCAAATTTAGCAGTTCATATCAGAGACAATAACGAAAGACATGAAGCTATCGCGTGCCGCGAACTATGAAGCGAAAATGCTGGCAATAAACTATATTTCAAAATCAAATCGAGTCCAAACGGCTAAAATTAAAGAAATAAATTGGTTAAAGAACTTCAAACCAATAGATGTTCACACAAACCGTGTGCTTGGTAAAATGCTATCGAGTAGTTTTGATACTATTTAATTAGATCTGAAAGTATTTTTTTTTCGTAGTTAAAATATCATGCTTTAATAGTATCGTATAAAAAGAAATATTTTTTTGCGCAGTCATCCTTACTTTCCTATTTGCCTTATCTTCGATGCAACGTAATAAAAAGATTCGAAAGTTCTTTACAATCTACAACACGATTAGAAAATGTTTGCATTTCTAAATGGAATGAATACGCCCTCAAAACTTACTCAGAGAATTGAAAAAATGGACTGACTACATACTTCCAAAGTAAATTCAATAGTTTATTTTGAGTAGGTTATACGTTCATCATAGTATTTGTAAAGAAAGTAACTTTCAATGTGTGTATGTGTACTAGGAGAATAGAACAACGTTGTAGTAAACATAGGAGGTAGGTAGCGGGCCTCTACTCCTGGTAAGGTTATACCCTCAAATAGTGATGTGAATAACATACTCAATATTTTTATTAATTTTTAAAAATAATTCTTTACTCAAAATTAAAATTTGATGCAAAGATTTTGAAAAATTTACAGAGGTCAGTTTATATGATATACTCAAAACCTTTCAGCTAGAACGGGTATTTTTGTAACGCAATGTATACTGTAAGCAATTGGTAAGGAACTTAGCAAAGGCTGGCTTTTACCTCACACTGCTTCATGCATACGTGTAACTTTAAAACAATATCATTTTATACTGACTTCTTCAGATTGTATAGATGTTTTCACGTGACAGTGTAACGGATTTCTCATTTAATTTGGTTTGAGACAAAAAAAAAATTAAAAAATATTAATTGTGTACAATTTATTTATTTATTTTTAAAATTCAATTACAATTTTCATACAAATTACAAATTACCAATTACCCCCTTAAAGTAAAATAATAAAAAAGGGGTATATTAACCTTGGCTTCGCTACCGTACTCAGAAGGAGTACGGCAACACAACAAACCGGGGGCTGTCTGTTGTCCTACGGTCTCACGGTCCAGCGTTATAAGTCGCAGACACAAAACAACACTTACAACACTTAATGTTACCAAATACAATAATGGTTGGGCACAGCTCAATGTTCAGCTTGTCTCGTGTTTAAATAAAGTTAACAAAATTTTTATCCACATCAACAATAAAACAATCAGCTCCTCCTTTTCCTTCGGTTCAGTAATGTAGGTGGGTCAAACCACAGGTACCCATCCACATGGAGCGATATAGCACTTACATACAGTTACTGGTGGTACCGTCAACCTGTATCGGACAACCCGTACCAGGCAGCTCGTATCAAATTTACTAAACGGCCAGTTCCATACAGCCTGTACCATACAGCCAGTACCAGACAGCCAGTACAATACAGCCAGTACCAGACAGCGGTTTGAGAGGCGAAAAATTGCAAGAAACACTTATGCGACCGGCGCCCACAAATCCGCAGCACTGCTCGGCCTTCCCTGCTTCAAAATCACCACGAATGGAAGCCCACGTATTTAACAAAACGAGCCGAGACACGGTAGACTTGTAGACTTCTCTTCACTCCTTGGTAATCAGCAGAATAAAAAAGGAAAGGCAAAGCCGGGTTCCGACTTAAATACGATTTCCATCACCATTCGACTCATGCGACCTGAACAGCTGTTAAATAAAGCAACTCCGTTTCACGGACAACACACAATGGCTACAAATTTTCACCCTTAAAAATTTAATAGGAAAAATACATAAATAAAGTATTTATGTTTTATTGAATTGAAAATAAAATTATAGGACACATGCAAATATGCATGAAAAAACTGACAAAACCCTGCATACAAAGGAATATAACTAGGTGACAACTTCACACTATTGCTTTATTTTCTTAATTCAACGTTCTAAAAACCTGAAGTCTGATTTAATAATTTTGTTATAAAAATGAGTTTTCGAAATAGCTATTTATTGTAATTTTAACGAATTGATTATATTCTATAAAGAAGGTCAAATACTACTTATTTGTTATTAAAAATAGGGGAAAAAAAATTAATTTGGAAGAAAATATAAATATGTAAAGGTAAGTTCTAAGGTTAATTACGGCTTTCGGAACGTACACCAAGTGTCAAAATAAATGCTTTGGTGTTTTGTAAACAATAGGTTCAATTTTATTTTGTAAAATTAATAAATTTATCTCTAATGGAAGCAAATGAGAATATAGTTAAAGTTATAATTTTAAGACAAACTAATGGTTCTATTTTGTATCTTGGTGGTTGATAGATTGGTAAATACGAGTGGAAGGTTGTCACCGGTTAAGGAATAATGAAATTAGATTAGTGAAAACAATTTTTATGCCCTAATGGCTTTACCAGAAAAATATGCTAAGTTGACATCCTAAAAATAATGTTTAGAAATCACAATATACTTGAACATTACTAGACAAGACTAATAGAATGTCGTGAAAGTTAAAATAAAACAACATCAAATTTTCCAGTGTTACAACAGCTAATATTATTAATTTTAAAAATCGGTTTAGGAGTTCTGGAGCTTTTCGACAGAAACAATCAATAAAATCTTTCCTCTTTTTAAAACTGGTATAGATAACTACATGGCTCGGTTTGCGTAGTGGATATGCGCTGTTTGCATAGTGGATAACCAACTTTCGCCAGGGACGGTCACGGGATGGGCGACCAAAAAATTATTATCTCAAGCTACTCGTGCTTCGGAAGGCACGTTGAGCAATTGGTCATGACTGCATTTGCAGTCATTATCTGTACTGCGGTCACCAACCCGTCGTCGTTGACAAACTACTATTGCGGTCGCATCGGTTTCAATGTGTCTGTTAGTGCCACAAGTTTTGATGTAATAGTTTGATACCAATCAGAATATACGCCCATTTACAAGGATAATTGACGCTCGTACTAATTCATACTTATCTACTAAAGCACTGACTCTATAAAAGTCTTAATTTTTGTTAAAGTGACATGCCTCAAGACTTTTGGCAATATAGTCATTTTTTTTATAAAAACGAAATTTTGCGTTAAAATATATTGACAATTTATAAAATATTTTAGCATTTAATATTAGATCCAGAAAAATACCTAAGGCAGTTTTTGTACTATCTTTATAAACGTATATCAATATCATATTGAGCTAAATATTATAAATTGTAAAACATGTAATGTTAAATTACAATAATACTCGTATAATATTAGTACTCGTATATATCCTTTCATATGAAATTGGTGTTTGGTATGGGAGGAACAAAAAGTCGAATATTTTTTAATATAATATATTTATTTAATCAAAGTATAAACTATTGTTGTCTATGCCCTTTTGCCATCTCATAGGTAGTTCATTGATCCCCTTACTAAAAAGACCATTCGGACGGGAATCAATAAAATCTTTGAATACGATTTGCACTGCCCCATTGGAGTTGAATTTTTTGCCTTGCAAGAAGTTATCCAAATTTCTAAAAATATTGTAATCTATTTGGACAAGGTCCGGGGAGTACGATGGATGTCTTAGACATTCGAATTGAAGCTCTTCTAATTTGATAGCTGTCTATTGTGCAGTGTGTGGTCTAGCGTTGTCGTGAAGTAGCAGTGTCGTAGAGCGATTGACCAGCCTCGGTTGTTTAACAGCTAGTTTTTCCAGCATGGTTTGGAATTGCTAATAATAGACGTCTGCCGTAATCATCTGGCCAGATTTAAGAAAACTGTAATGAATGACACCAGCAATAGCCCACCAAATGCGTACAAGTAACTTTTTTGGGGTCAATTTTCGCTTGGGGCAGGATTTGGCTGCATGCCAGGATCCAACCATTGCGATGAGCGGTTGCGACTATCACAGAGAACCCACTTGTCATCACAGGTAATGATTCGATTAAAAACCCCTTCATTATTGTGCCGGTTAAGTAATATAACGCAGAAGTCGAAGCGCGTTTACCGGTTTCTTTCACTCAATTCGTGAGGTACCCACCTCTCAAGTTTTTAATCTTTCCAATTTACTTCAGCTAACTCGGACGTGGTTAGCGATGGATCCGCTTCCACAATAGCCTTTCAATTCTTCATTATTAACCTTGGTCTCCGGCCGTCCACGGGGCTTGTTCTGCAGGTTTCACAACCGCCGTTTCCGCAGCACTAGTACCACGGTGTAACTCGTTCTCGTAAATAACACGATATTTCAAGTTTTCCATTTTTTTATACTGGATGACGTAAATAGGACAAACAGAAGAAAAAAAAAACAAATGAATGCCGCCTAGCGAAACACAATTATATGTGTAAATGACTGTATAAATTTTAATTTGGAATTCCCAAACAAGGAGGAGAAATTTGTGATTAAAGTGGCCAGTACGACAAAACGCCAATTTCATATGTAAGGACGTTATTTCAAATAATTATACTTTGTGCTTCATCCTCGAGATTAGCAGACAATTGTAGTATCACGAAGTTACTCACTAATATTATACTATAGTTGAAAATGGTAATTTTTATTATTTAAAGCAGAAATTTTCTATGATTACACTGGCAATACCACAATTCCCCCACTATCTCGAATTTCGCTCGAATTTAAACCTCATTCCCGTTTTAGATAAGAAAAAATGAAAAAGAACTGAGGAAACACAAAAAAGGTTCACGACGCATAAGTTCTGATACCAGCAGTGAGCCGAGAGAAAACCAGGAGTCTCCCGGGCCATCATTGCTTGAAGGTACTTATCATATTGTTAATCTTTAACAAATAACCACTCAAATATAATATAAAGAGGGTAGATATTAAGTTATTTCGAAGGCAGATGTGTAGATGGTAGTAATATAGACTATAATACATTTTCTTGCTAGTATCTCCCTCTCTATAAATGATGTACAAATATTTGTACACTGTCTTTCCAACCAGTTTCGGACGACACTTGTAAATAAATTCGTGCATTTAATTAAAATCAGTATAATCATTTAACTAGTTTTGTAATCTAATCCACCTTTAATTTGTGAACAAACAAATATTGGGTTGGCACAAAAGTAATGAGACACACTAGAAAAATCTATAACATTTCCTTTTTAAAATCAATTTTTTCGATAATATTCTAGAATGTTGTAGAACATTCTAGGTACTTCTGGTGTAGGGTATATAAAGCCGCGCTCGCGATTTGTTTAGTCAGTTTGAAGAAAAATGGACGAGCGACAAGTTCGAACACTATACTTATACGAGTACTTGTTAGGCCACAGTGCGCGGGCTGCGGCTGACAATATCAACAATGCATTAGGCGCTGGACGTACAAGCCATGCGACGGTGTCCCGATGGTTTGACCGTTTTAAATCAGGAGACAGGAGCCTTGAAAGTCAGCCACGCTCAGTGCGACCACCCGCAGTGAATGATGACGATTTGCGCCGCGAACTGCAGTTGAATCCGGATGCTACAACTCGTGAATTAGCGGAAGCACTTAAATGCAGTCACCACGCCGTGGAACACCATCTGCATGAGCTTGGTTATCGAAAAGTTTTGGCTCGGTGGGTACCGCACATCCTTACAGACGCCAGTCGTGCAGTCCGTGTCGCTATCTGTCAGTCACTTTTGCTGCGACCCCGACGTAAAGAGTTTTTGTCAGATCTGGTTAGTGGAGATGAATCATGGATTTATTACGAGAACGATACACGTCGTGCTTTTTGGCTGCCTCGAGAAGAAACGCCACCAACTCAACCGGAGCCGAGTCAAAAGAACCGTCGAAAAATTCTGCTTTGCTGTTTCTGGAATGCGCAAGGCATACTGTTTTATGAGCTATTACACAATGAAACTATAAACGCTGACAAATATTCAACCCAGCTTACCAAATTATCTGCCGCTATCAAGAAAAAACGACGAAGACGAGTCAATGTAATTTTACTGCACGATAACGCTCGACCTCACGTCGCATCTGTGGTTCGCCGGCAGTTGGAGAACTTGTGCTGGGAGACGATACCCCACCCACCTTATTCCCCAGACCTCGTCCCATCAGACTATCATTTGTTTAGAGCCCTGAAACAGCATTTGCGGAGTAAACAATTTAATGATTTCTCTGACGTAGAGGCGGAGTTGAACAACTTTTTCGAGGCACAGCCATCAGAATTCTGGGCAAAAGGCATCCAAACTTTGCCGGATCGTTGGCAAGAAGTCTTAGATACTAATGGTAATTACATCATTGACTAAACTTTTTTTATTGTAATAATAATAAAAAAGTTAAAAACTTAAACCAAGTGTCTCATTACTTTTGTGCCAACCCGATACTTAGTGTTTACCTTTTTAGAAAGAAATTTGTTTTCGTACAATATGATCCCACATATTTATAAAGGGTCTTTTATACCCTTTTTAAAGTGCAAAATAATAAAATGTTAATTTTATGGACTAAATTCCAGATGGCCAAGATTCGTTTTCTATCGATGAATGCTGCCTACCTACACAAAATGTGGAATTGGAGGATATAGAGCCTATCCCAGTACCATCAAAGTCAATAGTTCTTGAGGAACTCCAATCGGATAACGAGATTAATCAAATGTTGGGTACATTTCCTAAAAATCTAAATATGTGGGTAATAATATTCAAAGAGATATAGCTCTCCTATGTGAGCATATCACTACCTAGGGCCTTACAAAAGACGTTCGTAAAGAACTCCTTGAGAAGCACCTAGTTCACGGAAATTGCCCTAAACTTTTTGCTCCATCATTAAATTTGGAAATCAAAGTTGCCTTATCTGACACACTGGTAAATAAAGATAAAGGAACTGAATTAAGGCAAAATCAAATCACATTAATTATAAAACATCCACATCCTGTATTTGGGAGGCTCTTACCAATATTATTGGTATGGCGCTGTACTACTTTGCGATTTGCAATTCTGCTTGTCAATGAAGAGAAAATGCTTCATTTGTTCATCAATCAAAAAAGATATAAAAGGACAACAATGTGAAACTGTGATTGATACATATCTGTTTGGCGAGGGATTAGCCGATGCGTTGAAAGCGGCTAAATCTATTAGCAAATCGGGATCGGATATAAAAATATCAATATCTAAAACGACTACAGCACACAATCAGCCACGTGCTTTAAACTTGAAACCTCAGTTAGCAACCAGCAGGCAGCCAACGAAGAGGAGACAAGGGTTTGCCTACCACAAAGGCGACAATACATGGCACCGCTCTACCGCCACCACCACCGCCGCTGCCACCTCCTCCCACTGCTGCCGAATCCGCTGTACAAGATCCAAATAACGCCCATATCAACGCTGTTAGATTCAGTATGTTTCAGTACCTGGACATCTTTCATTGTTTTATAATAGATGGTTTCAAATAACAAATGACTTTTTTATTTTTATTATTTTTATGAAATTTTTATTGTATTCAGGGATATAAGATTTCTTTTTACAAACCTATCGCACAGATATATGTTCCGCCAACTCCTAAGTTAACTGAAGCCGAGTTTATAAAATATAAGATAGCCATAGAGGAACTTTTAGAATCCGGTGCTGTTTCTATATGTCAAATCCGTGTTGACCAATTTACATCAAAATAAAAGGAAGGTGCATTCAGCATATGCTGTAATGCACCTTCCACCTTCCTACCATCTACCTTCCATTCAGCATATGCTGTAATGCACCTTCCTACCAAGCATATAAAAATGATGTTGTTCAAACAAGAAGTTTATTAGAATCTTTAGGCTTTATAATTAATGTAGAGAAAAGTTGCTTTCTCCCATCTAACACATGTACTTATCTTGGTTTCATTATACATACAAGAAATATGTGTATTTATCTGACCAAAGAATAGAAAGAAACTATCGTGAAGTTAAATTAAGTCGCCTTCAGCGATGCTCAATACATTACTTTGCGCATGAATTAGGTCTTCTTACTTCGGCTTGTCCCGTACAGAACGGCTGGTTGTATAAAAACAGTTAGAAAGATGTAATTATCTTTCACTTCTTCAATCAGGTAATTATAATAGTTACATGAGTATCCCAACATATTAACAAGACGATCTACAATGGTAGATTAAAACTATAAAAGGGGTCATAAACCCAATATTTACATCTTAGAAATCTAATACAGGTTAACGTTGGGGTATCTTCGGTAAAGTGTCGGGTAAGCTTGGCTCTACGATCTCTAGCCTTGTTATCAGCAGATGTTTGCGTGAAGTACAGTTGTCCTTAGAAACTCATAATCTCCTTTAAGATTTTCGTTTTTGACGAGATGATGTTACCGTTGTCAGTTTTTAGTCTCGTCAATTGGCTTTGCCCAATAGACATATTTTGCAAACACTTTGGAGCTTTTTCTCCACCAATTGCCTCTCAAGGATTTCGAGATCTGCCTATTTAGCTGCCGATAGCGAGTTTCATCCATTTAGTTCTGCAACTTCATTTCGTGTCTCATTTGCGGAACCGCTATATTCCGCACTATATGCGGAAACACGAAAGTTTTCTCGAGAAAATAATTTTAAGTACGTGTGGGTTCGCTTTGGGAAAATATACATCCGCCAAAATGATTCAAGCAATGCAATACTAATCAAGAATTCTGATAGCTTCAAGGGGATTAAGCTTGTGTAGTCGATTGGTATGATAATGAATAAGCAGATTGACTATTACGTGCTGATTTTATGTCTGGTTTGTTGTTGCTTTTCAATGATTATATATTATCAGAATATTAACAAAAAAAGATCTAAGATAGATGAACTGTATTTGGGTATCTTAAACAATAATCACGACATTATTTGCTTAACCGAAACAAATTTTAACGAAACTGTTCTTGATGATGATATAGTGGATAGCAGATACAATATATTTCGGAGAGACCGTTATACGTCCGACAGTCGAAAGACAGAGGGAGGTGGTATTGCGGTGCTAGTAAATAGGAAATGTAATGTTATTCGTCAGCAATCGTGGGAGAGTAGCGTTGAGGATCTATGGCTAAGTTTTATACCTAATTCTCCGAATTCTGGTATCATTAATTTATGCGTTTGCTATTTTCCCCCAGATATTTCGGCTGCCACTCTCACTTTGTTTTATGATGCATGCCGTGATATGATTTTAAACTCTGATGTTAATAGCGAGTTCATTTGTGTTGATGATTTTAACTGTCCCAACATATTTTGGTTTAAAAACGATGACTCAGTAGGCCTATCACATAACCACCCCCAAGACATGAAATCTTTCTCCTTCCTCGATTATGTATCGTCGTGTAACTTAGAGCAATACAATGGCATTTGCAATGCTAATGGTCGTTTTCTTGATCTAGTACTTTCCTCGTCGTACTCAATTCAGGTTCGGGAAGCCGATCCACCTGTATCCTTAGACATACACCATCCTGCTTTGCTTGTGCGTGTTGATAGTAATATTACTCTGAAACCTGTTTTAAAGAAGTTTACAAAGCATCGTAACTTTCATAGATGTGATTATTCTAAAGTCTAGTATGCACTCTCCCAACTGGATTGGCACTCTATCTTTACTTCTGACGATGTGAATGTTAACATAAAAGCATTTTACGATAATGTGAATAGGGTTATTTTTGAATTGACGCCACAGTCTATCGTCCGTAACAATGAATTTCCGGCATGGTTTAATAAAAGTTTGAAGTGTTGTATCAAACAAAACTTAAATTCCATAAATTATACAAGAAGTATGGAAACCCGCGAGACTTTGACACGTTTATCCTTTTGCGTAGGCGCAGCAAAAAACTAATAAGGGAATGTTATAGCGATTACATAAAGACAGTGGAGGACGCTTTGCATGATAACATGAAATACTTTTGGAGTTATGTTAATAACAGAAGGCATTCGAAAAATTCAATTCCTCAATCTATTAAGTGTGGGAATACAATTGCCACTGGTCAAATGAGTGTGTGTGAATTGTTTTTTAACATATTTTAGTTTGGTTCTCGAGGAGTCAGCTGACGATGCTTTATCTGTTTCATTGTTTAATGATAGACCTCGGCCAGTAAAGGACGTGAAGTATAACTCATCTTTAAGTAGCATATCTATAAAGGAATCTGAAGTCATACTGAAAATTAAAAAAATTAGACATTAATAAGGCCTCCGGTCCTGATGGTATCTCACCATTATTCGTGAAGAAATGTGGAGGCTTGCTTGCTACTCCGCTTGCTATGCTTTTCAATGCTTCACTGCGCTCGGGTATTTTCCCTGATTATTGGAAGATCGCACACATTATTCCTGTTTATAAGTCAGGAGACAAGTCACATTGCAAAAATTACCGACCAATTAGTTTGCTGTCATGCATCGCCAAATTATTCGAATCTCTTGTCTGTGACGCATTGTATAGTCATTTGGGGCCCTTACTTTCACCTTCGCAGCACGGTTTCATTAGGAATAAGTCTGACACTACAAACTTATTGGAATATAAAAAATTATTTATGTTCAGCTATTGCTCAGAATAAGCCAGTAGATGCAATATACACGGATTTTTCGAAGGCTTTTGATAGAGTTGATCATTTCATTCTTTGTGAAAAACTTGAAGCCTTCGGTGTGCATGGTTCTCTGTTGCGGTGGCTGGAGTCTTATCTCTTGCGTAGAAGTCAGCTCGTTGCATTGAAGGGTATAACATCTTCACCTGTCTTGGTTACCTCTGGAGTGCCACAGGGGTCGCATTTGGGACCGCTTTTCTTTGTTATTTTTATAAATGACTTGGTCGATCGTTTGCAAAGTCGATGTTTGTTATATGCTGATGACATGAAAATTTACTCTGAAGTAACTAGTCTAAAGGATGCTTTATATCTTCAACAGGATCTTGACATGATTTTACTATGGTGTGCACGAAATAAAATGGTCCTTAATGTTGGGAAATGTCAAATCATCACTTTTACTCGAAAGTTAAATAAGATAAATTTCAATTATTCTTTGAATAACAATGACCTACAGAGAGTTTCAACAGTGAAGGATCTGGGAATCTTCTTTGATGCGAAACTCTCATTTCACGAGCATTATGACTATATAGTGGGTAGGGCCTCACGTAATTTAGGTTTCATAAGTAGATCTACAAAAGCTTTTAAAAAACCAGAAAGTTTCATCACTTTGTATTGTGCACTCATCCGAAGCCTGCTGGAGTATAACTCTATTATATGGTCCCCATATTATGCTATTCATATTAACCGTATTGAGGGAATTCAAAGACGTGCTCTCAGATTAGTTTGTTTTAGATACCACCTCATTCGAGAATTCGATACATAGGACAAACGTCTAAAGAGGTTCTCATTATCTAAACTGGAGTGCCGTCGTCAACGAAGTTATCTTGTTCACTTCCATAGGATTTTACATGGTTATATTGACTCTATCCTACCTTCTTTCGCTTATCCAGTTTAACATTAACTACCGTTTTGGTAACCACAGGATAATCACGCTGGATGTATATCGCAATAACACTTTAATCCAATAGTCCGTATGTGCCGTCAATATAATGAATACGTTAAATATAATGCTGACATTGATATATTTAATTGTAATAGAAACTTGTTTATTACTAGAATTAGAAAACTTTTACCATTATATAATGACTAATTTGTTTTATGATTTAATTTGATTGGTGATCATGAATTTATTTTATTGTAATTGTAATTACAATTCTTACTACTATTTAATTATATTCCAAATACTTAATTTTTGAAAATTGAAAAATTTAATTGTAAAATAACACGTTTAGTTATTATAAAAGACACATGCTGTTGGGTTATGATCAGAATCGAATAACTTGTTAATACTATTTGTAATGAAATTGATTGTAATCTGTTATGTGTCGTAAATAAATAAATAAACTTGCATTTGTTTGAGTCAGTTATAAGAGAGCTTCTTTATTCTGGGACGGCAGGTTTTGAAGAATTTGGATTCTATCGTGCGGACAGTATCCACCACCGTGCTATTTAGATCGTTCACATCCAGTTTGCTGCTAAGTACCCAAAGCGGTTCTGAAGCCCGAGTTGAAAAGTTTCAGGGTTTTGGATCTATGCAGGTATCGGTCGGAGAGTTGATTTCAGCAATCGAGATCTTTCCAGCTTAATATCAATATTCAATATACATCATGAAATCTATCTCGTTTTTTTACTTTACCGTCCATCCAGGACTCATCTAGGTCCATTTTCGATTTAGAGCTTCCTGAAGAAGAAGTTCATCGCATTCTTCTCTTCCATGAAATCAGCCAACATCTGGCCTTTGGAGCATCAAAATCCAAATTGCTCCATTCTCAATTCATCACTGGAACGTTTCCTCATCTTCGCGTTAAAGTCCCCCATTACAACCGTATATTGGGTATTGTAACCTTGCATGGCTTTTGAATTCTCCTTATACATAGCCTCCACTTCATCTCGGTGCGTTGAGGTCGGAACATAAACCTGTATGATATTCAACGAATATCGATTTGATATTTGAGTATTAGGTCTGTTACCCTGTTCGACACACTTCTAATTGTAATTACGTTGTTGACAAGGGACTTGTGGACGATGAAACCGACACCACTTAGGCACTATTGATTACCCTCGGTAGTATAGCAAGTTACCGGAATCAAGGATTATCGAGTCCTCCCCGGATTTTAGATAACCCGAAAATATCCCAGCATAACTTACTTGTAGCCTTTTCCAACTCTTCAGTGTGCGCGTATTATATGTTTCCAGGTCAAGAAGCCGGATATTACACGGGGATTCTTCGCACCCATTGCCCTACCGTTAACGTAACTAGGAATAATAGGGCTGCCAGGAGGGGCCGATAAATTGTTGTGTTATCCATTTCTATGGGAAATTGCCATAATTGCCACGCTTGGTAGGCGGGTTGGATCGCAGTAGGCCAAAGAACTTAGAAAAACCCTGCTACCCACCTCCTTCTGGCTGTGTTCCCGTAGTCACCTTCTACGACTCTCACGAGACGTACAGCACACACACGGCACGAATGTTAACTGTTTAAATTCAATAGCTTTAAAGCCTCACTAAATTCCCACATGAATAGCACAAGTCAAGTCTTAACCGATTATATATACAGGCAAATATCTTTAGCGTATTAGCTGTCAATATCAATACAGCTACAAATTTCGAGTAATGTTTAAGGAATAATATCTTAGTGCCAATCAATTTTAATCACTAAATTTAGCTATTTAGTTATTATTATTAATTAACTTTTGTTAAAGTTGCTTCCCTTTAGTGATTTTTTTAAAGTGGTCCAGTAGTTTCGGAGTCTATTCAACGCAAACAAATAATCAAATCTTTCCTGTTTTATTATTAGTATAGAAAACGGTCATCGATACAAATTCATTCCTGAGGCTATCGACTCCCAGTGGTGCAACCGTCTAACCTCATCTAATTTTCTAGTCATTGGATACGACATCTTGGCTAATATGATATTTCCTTTCATTAAAACCTTGACGCGTCTCTTGGTGGTTAAATTTAGGATATATGACAAACTGCTGGCGAATCCATATTCATCATTCTTTCGTCATTATTAAAGTTCACGTGAAAGTAGTGAAATAAAATGAAATAGCAATATAATATCGCTGTATGACTCAAATAGTTAGGAAGTCGCTCCGCAGGTACAGTATCATATATAGCAACGCAGTAAGGTTAAAAACGAGAAAAAATGTGAAAAATGATTTACAGTAATAAACTTGTATTTAGTTAGTATAGCAATTGCAAAAACACTTTAGTAAATATTTACTTATATCTTATAGAGGACCTTAATTCTTAATCTTTGGCAATGACGAACTTCCATACATAAATTATAACACACAAATAAAATAACGCACAAAAACGAATATGAACATCATATCAGCAGTTGCTAAGTTATAATGAAAAACGATAGTTATTTACAGTATTATAAAATCAATACTTTACTAGGCTTGATTTAATATCTGAATTTTAATTGAAACATTTCTCTTCTATCTATATATTACAAAATGTGATTTCTAACTTTATTTTTAGGTTGTAGGGATAATCTTCAGAAATACTGATCCGAAATGAAATCCTTTCATCTACAGAATACATGGGTAACATAGGCTATAATTGACGCCGACGAATTCGGGGCAAAACATTAATATGTAATAAATATTTATTGTTACTCACTGATTAACGATTATTAAATGAGGTTATATCCCAAATTGTATTAATGAATCATTTGCGGTGTGTGAGTAGCCTGTTTCTTTATAATCTAGTGTAAGAAACCATTTTCTTATTGTGTACCTACTTTGATTTTTGCAATGGGTAAATTGAAAGAAACGAGTTAATGTTGTATATATAAGGTCCTAGATAGCAGTAATGATTTTGACATGTAGTTCTACAAAGGGCTACACTGCAGACTTTGATTTTCCTTCTTTTGTCATTTTTAAGAAAGATAGGGTCAAATGTGAATTCAGAATGTTTTTTTTTAATTGTGATCTTTTGAATGTACAATTTTCTAACTGTCAACTTCCCAGGTCATAAATGCCCTTTAAATGTAGCGTCGAGGGCGAAACCAATTATTTTTTAGATTGTTTCAAATTCCCGATTTTTCACAGTGAATGATCACAGAAAAATAAAGCAACTTATATATTATTAAGTGGAAAGCGACGTAAAAAACGAATATTTTCACGTGGAAACATGAAAAGAATTGACTTGTCGAAAAAAATATCGTAGATAAGTCAGTCAAAAGGAGAAATTTATATAAAAGGGGCGTCTGACGTCTGACCAAACAGACTGAATGGATGTTCAGTCGAACATGAAACATCGCCTCGCCTTTTGTTCGAGTTTAAAACATTATCGAAAGTTTCATTGCGACTCTCCCCATAATTCCCATTGGATTTTCACTAATGATGTAATCGGAGAGCGGACCGAACTTTTGCGTAATAACCAGAAAATTTTCGAAGTTAAATAAACAGATAAGACGTTCATTAATTGTTTAATATGAGACAAACACGTATTCAGATATAATTTAGACAAATAAGTATTTAACCAAGCAAAATTTAATATATTAATAAATAAATGTTATAGCAGAGCTCAAACATATATTACTCAGATCTCGACAAAAGTTGCTAAATCCTTTATGCTATCGAAATTCCAAACACCAAAGGTATAATAACCGACTAATCTTCGCAGACAAATCTCATTAGTTTGGTTCCGTCGGATTGTATTTTAAATTGTTATGTTATAAAAAAACTAGCTCTTTTGCCGCTACTTTCCTTGCGTAAATTATAGCCTATGTTATGCGAGTATGATCTAGCTTCTAGTAGGTGAAAGATTTTTTAATCGATCCAGTGGTTACGGAGCGTATTAGATGCAAACAGTCAAATCTTTCCTCTTTGTAATATAAATACAGATAAATCAATATAAGACAACATCAGACACATTGCTTAAATCTAAAATTCGGTATCTTTTAACACTTGTAAGTATTATGGAAATCCGAAAAAAATAAGTTACAACACTCAGGCCCTAGACAATATAGAAAAGTTAGTTTTCTACATTGAACCGCTCGGGAATTAAATCCGAAACCTCTGAGATTGTGACTCCTTAAAACCGGTATGCAAGCTACTCTGCCACGTAGGTCATATGTCATTTCAACGTTTATTTCTATCAAAACTAATTAAGGAATACACCATAGATATTTATTCATGTCTAAAACTATTGTTCATTTATACATGTATGTATAAATCTACAATGGAATTTAAATAATTTAAAGGTTTAATCACTCAAAAAAAGTTCAACAGAGAGACTTTCTGTTCGTCCGTTTGTCTATCTCAAATAATAGTTATCTCAGTAGGTTTTGTTCATTAATATAAATGTATCGTTTACAACACATTATTTCTTGGAAGAAATAGCTCATTAAAGATATTACCCCAGATAGTATTTAATATTAATTAATCTCTAATCTAGAGCACAATCCGAAAATTCCAGGCACCCAGTAATGAAGATCTATGTTTCTTCGAAAACGAATATTCGTCTATTTTCGTAACACTAATATTATGATGCAAAGGAGGTAGGACCTGACACTGTCTCTGATGTAAATAATCTTTACGAATATGATTTTGATATAATTATAAGAACGATTTTATATCTGCCACAATTTCATTCGTGGAGAAACAGAGTAGGCCCTTAGTTTCATTCGCAGTTCATAGCCAGTAATGTCTACGTACGTAGCATTCGTAGCATTGTGACTACGAGAAACGTTAACTATACCAATATTGATAAGTATTAATTTATATGCGCTTTATAATTCTTATGCGGTACTAAACATAATATTCACGGATTATTAATACTCCAATAACATAAACTACTAGAAATTAACTAGTAGTCAAAATGATAAATTGGCTTATCTATAAAGGATAATTTACCACCTTTAAAGAGAGCGATTTAAAACTTGATTTACAAAAAATATTGGTGGTAGTTTGTACAGAGAATTAAAACATTACCATAGTAACCATTGTTTACTATTCAATTTGTCATTTTCATTATATCCGTGTCATGATATGAATTGATATCGAAATAAACAGAAAGCTAGAAAGTTGTGTAGGTATATAATAAAAACATACTGCCTAAAATAAAATTGGCTTATGAATAATTAAAAAAACTTTTTATTTTCGCATCTCCTTGGTACATTGATAATATGAATACTTACTAATTAAATAAATATTACACAATATCACATACATTGTTCAGATTCCAAATGAGTAGTCAAAGCCCCCATTTTATGGAGTATCTGTGAACAACGAAAGTAACACAACACCCAGACCCGACACAATATAGAAAAGTTCATTTTTCTGCATTGACCCGACCGGGGTCGAACCCGGGACCTCAGAGATGGCGACACCTTGAAACCGGCGTGCGAACCACTCGGCTACGGAGGTCGTCAGAACGATAATACGAGGGTCAAACTGAAAGTTCTTAGAACTGGCCACTTATAAACAATATAATAAAAAAATAATTCTAAAATTTGAAAATATAACTCTTTGCCAATATTACTGAGTATATATTTCATTCATTTGTCATTTGTTTTACGATTTGGCGGCAAATTGAAAATTGTCTGTGTCACGTCATCATGAATTTAACACGAGAAAATTTTCGTGCAATGATTTTTTATGACTTTCGATGTCATTTAAGTCAACAAGAAAGTTATGATAGACTACGATTGGCCTTTCACGATGAAGCCCCATCTCGTGCGACTGTTTACAACTGGTTTAATGAGTTTAAACGTGGTCGCACTAATCTCACTGATGATTTACGTGAGGGACGGCCTTCTACGGCGACGACTGAAGATAACATCTGTGTTGTGCGGCGTATGATAGAGACTGACAAAAGAGTGACCTATCAACAGATTCGGACAAGCTTAGGCATCGGTATGAGTCAAGTGCACAAAATCCTCCACGAACATTTAGCGGTCAGGAAGCTTTGCGCCCGGTGGATACCTCATAATTTGACTGAGGCTCAAAAACTCCATCGTGTGGATTGGTGTCGTAAAATGATTGAAAGATTTAACGGAGGTGACTCAAATGCTGTGTTCGACATACTAACAGGTGACGAAAGCTGGATTTACTGTTATGATCCTAAAACCAAAAGACAATCTGCTCAGTGGGTGTTTCCTTTCGAGGAGTTGCCAACTAAAGTGAAGAGAGATCGAAGTGCGGGAAAAAAAATGGTGGCCTCGTTCTTTGGAAGGATAGGTCATTTTGCAACAATTGTGTTAGAGGATCAAAAAACAGTTTCTGCAGAATGGTACACTACCAATTGTTTGCCACTTGTCTTGGAAAAAGTTCGAGAGAAACGACCTCGCAGTAGGATCCTCCTTCACCACGACAACGCCTCGTCGCACACCGCCAAGCGAACGATCGACTATTTGGCGACATCAAACGTTGAATTACTGGGTCACCCGCCATATAGCCCCGACCTCGCGCCTTGTGATTTTTATTTATTTCCAAAAATTAAAGAAAAACTTAAAGGAAAGCGGTTTATGAATGCTGAAGAAGCGGTGGCTGCGTATCGCGATGCCATTGAAGAGACCCCTAAGGACGAGTGGGCAAAGTGCTTTTCCCAGTGGTTCCATCGCATGCAGCGGTGTATTGACGTGAATGGACAATATTTTGAAAAGATATAATAAAACTAATAACTGGCTAATGTAATCAGTTTTTGATTTTCTAAGAACTTTCAGTTTGACCCTCGTATAATTGAACGCTAATATGTAACATTTTATATTTTTTTAAATTGTATTGTATTCTTTATTAGTTTCTAAGTTCGCCTCGCTCCCGAACGCTCACACATTTACAACAGTCTGCTTTTCTTTACTATATTCAAAATCTACAAGTTAGATGAACTTAATACATAAATTGTACTGTGAAAATTAAGTGAGGTATTAAGTAATTGTTTCGTATTCAGTAGCTTATAATATTATGTATAATTAATAATATTTTCCAGTACAGCACTGAAAATGCAAAAATGATCTAATTCAATAATTAGAACAAATTTTCACCTCTATCGAAAGTTTAAATATTTGTAAAAATATGTGTTTCGGCTGTTTACCTGAACATTGATGAAAATACGCTCTGTAGTAGCGAAAAAGTAACAAGTGCTTGAAAAATTCGTCAGGATTGCGAAAGGTCATGGATTCGAGTCCCATCTCAAAGTGCCAGGGACAAAGTGGATTATTAAAGCATTTTTCATTAAGAATATTTTTCAGTATATTATTGAGAATGTAAAGTTGATCAAATACCTACAACGAATAAAATTGTAAGAGCTCGAAACCAAAACTTCATATTTTATGCGTATGATAGAAATGCTATCTATAATTTACGCAAAAAAGTTACGTGTTTTAGTAAAGAATGTCTCTCCCACAAAAATGCTAGTCTGTTATCTGTACTTATATTATAAAATGGTAAAGTTTAGAGGTAAAGAGCTAATTTTGTTTGTTTGTAGAGGATAATTACGAAAATACTGATCAGATCATGATAATTCTTTCACGTACGAGAAGCTACATCGTACGCGTATAACATGCTATAATTTACACAGACAAAGTCGCGCGAAAACAGCTAGTAGTTGTATAAGGCTGTATTGCAAAGAACGTGTAACTGCATCCGACGATTGTCGATGTATACCGAACGAGTCGGCGCTTAGAGCAACTCAGAGCCTCAGTTTGGTTTCGAACATCGACGGAAGTAGTCGTCGTCGACTGCTGAGTGTCATCACGCGTTCCGTATAGTGTTATTGCGAGTGTCTGAACATGAGTGGGTTACTTTTCTTCAAGCTATTGTTGGAATATTAACAGGTAAGTTTCGTTATAATCTGAGAAATTTTTTCATCATGTTACAATTTTTTTATAGTTTTAAAACGTTAACTGATATGATTCAAGGTATCAGACCTAACTGCACTTAACTTAAAATTTAATGCTGCAAAATTATGATGAGTGAAAATTATTTTATGTGATCGTGTAGTTCATAACATACTTAATTATTTCTTGGAGTGCATTAAGTGTAAACAAAGTAAAATTTAGAAAATCACAAGTTAGGATTGGCGGGGTACTTCCCTTAATAATCGGAAAGACTAAGTAAATGATAAACTTTAACACCTCAAACATTTATAATCGGATATTAAGGAAATAATTTAATGAAAATAAACCAATAAAATAGTAGTTAAGCTAGAGTCAAATATACAATCACTTTAAGTAAAATCAAGCAATTTTAGTAAACCCTATGCCTGAGGTTGATATTTTTTATCAAATCTTTTCCATTGTTAAAATATAAAAGAGAAATATTTATATAATAATTTTTCTTTATTTTTCTCTTATAAAATACAATCCGTCACAAAAAAACCTAAATGAGTTTTTCATAAGGCTTTTGGATAAAAATGAAGTACGCAATATTTGTAGATGTAGGAAAAAAATTACGGACTATGAATAAAAATAAATAGAAAAAAATAGAAAAATAAGTCGTTTAAATTCAATTGGTAATGCTAACTGTATACAACAAAGTATGGCGATTTGCGTTCTCAATCTGATTGCGCGAGTAACTTGCATAGAAGTCCATGCGTTGTAATTTCTTACGGTTACAGCTTTATTAAATTATATTTCAAGCCGACAGCTAAAATAATGATAAGGAACAAGACTACAAGTAATGTGTTTTATGCTGTAACTCTAGGCCTATAAAAAGAGTTTCGAATTTGACGCCGACCTTAGGGCTGTCAAAGCATAGCTGAAACGCGAATAATATTAGCTTTTAAAGTAAATTTCATTTAATTGAACCTTTAAGCTATTACAGCGCTATTCTTAACATCAAGTTTAAGGTGTTTTCATCAATAGAATAGCGTAGTTGATAGTAATGCGATTAAACTTTACAGTTTATAACACATTCTTTACAAAACTAAATATTCGCGATCTGGAAAATCGCGAGACAATGTATGCGATTTTGCGTTTATAGCTACACACCTAAACTGCATGCTTTTAATGGCAGTTTGGTCTTAGCCTGAAATGACAAAAATACGTTGTAATATTAGAATAACTTGTAACTTGTAGATGTTAATTAAACTCTTGCGAAGTCAATTCAGCAGATGTACCCTGTAATTTACTAAACTTTATAAATTATGCCATTAAATACTAATATTAAGTTTTTACCGCCTATTTCATTTTAGAGTTACCATTTAAGACTGTGTGCTTAAATTGCCCTGTAATACATTGCAACTAATAAAAAAACTCTTTCAAAGGTCATAACTAACCACGAGCGCCGCAGTATCTGAGATCTAGGTTTCAGTACTTAGGTGCCTCTCAACAATGACAACTTTACTCCAGTTATTAGATTTAAAGACTCCTGCTCAGCATACTATATTTTTATTACAAATCCTTTCATCTTACTACAATATGACTATGGAATGCGCTACCTCTGAACGTACGAAATACTCCGAATAGGATAAGTATTCAAGAGAACACTATCTAAAAGGTATACACATTTCCTGCCTTCTCAATCTGACATGTAGGTAATTTAACATATATATTATGTGTATGTGTGGTATTGTCTTTATATCGTACGTATGTATGCTAATTCTCTGCCATTATCACTGCCTTACAAATTGTCTGTATATCTTCACTGGTTGACTGGTACAAATCCTCCGGCATTAAGTTCACCATTTGTTATAATTTGACAAGGAAGATTAAATAAGAAATGAATAATATAACACTAACTCTGAAATATATAACAAGTCGAATAATTATAAAACATTTACCAGCTCAATAAATTGGTGAATTTCAAGAATTTGGATGATAACTACAAGGTCAGATGTTTGATTTCACGTTATTTCCTTTGTATATAAACTTTGTAAAGTTAATGGGAAATACTGCTTGAGTAGTCCATTTGAGAATTTCAGTGACAACTTTTCTTTAATGCTGGGATAGAGTTTGAAAAGTATTCATAATGTGAATAGCTTGTCTTGAACGGGTGGAAGGTAAAAAAAATGTTGGACGATTAAAGCACTTTCAATAAGTTTTTTTGATTAAAGATTATTTTGATTTTTGAATAATAAATTCACTTTAGTACCATATACTCTAGTGTCGCGGTTTTATAAACCAACTTTCAAAAGCAGAAAGTTCTCAATTCGACTGTCTGTTAGAATAACTTCGGGATTGCTACCATATTGATGCTCCGATATTTCGGCGTTGTTACAAGCGTCATTGTCATGGACAACCAAACCTATACGGTAGCAATACCGTTGTTAACTATTAGTCTAACAGTAATGGCTATGAAGGTTGGAAATAACATATTGTTTGAATCTTTTTTTTTTCTTTTAAAGAATTTTTCTATTTGATTATGCTTTATTCAGGATAATTAACAATTCTACAAAACAGGTTTTAAATGAAATAGTTTATTTTAGGTTAGTTATAGGTATACGTATTTTTTTAATTTAGCGAAGTGATTATTGAACAACAAACAGCATCCTCAGTGTACATAATTTCATTTTAAAGTTAGGTTTCAAACACCCAGTTGCACAAACGCCCATTAAATTGCCAATAGTTTAAAGCTACGTCACAGATACAAATTGTCAAATTTAGTACAATCATTAGAGCTTAAAATCGTCATTAAATTTACCGGACGTTTTTGCAACTGGGTGAACAGATAATAATTATTAACATTAAACGTGCACTATTCTCGAGCATATCTAATTAAAAAAAATATTAAGCCAGGTCGGTAGTTTTGTTTTTACATTAAAACAACTGCGAGTGCTAAATCGTCTAATATAAGTTGATGCTAATTCTATAATAAAAAAAGTATATTTATTTTTCGAGATACCAAATGATTTCAGAAAATCGAAAATTATCCTACAGAAGCGGTTAAAATTCAAGAAACTTCAAATAAAAAAATATATAAATTTAAATCTGGTGACATAGTTTGTGCTGGCAAAGGGGAGGTTTTTAAATTAACCTAATTTCTCTGTGTGAAATCCTTTCTCGTGTCATTATAATTCCCGTTAATATCGTAAAAGTAAAGCTGTATTCGCTATTATTTATCATTTCCCATCTGATACGATGATAAGACTTTATTGAATACTTTAATTTTTCCCATCAATATTAGTTATATTGTTCTAAAATAATAAAATAATTTTACGTACTATTTCCGAAGTCACTCATTGATTATCTTCGTGAGAAGAGTCCGCGTCAATAACGTTATTTAGTGCAGCCACCGTTATCGCAACTTATGCGTTCCGATAACGGGCGTTCGTGCCAAAACGAGCGTTATTTTAAAATTATTGGTCGAATCGGACGTTAGATAACTTGCGACAAACAGTTTACCGGTTATTTAACGTTTTATAGATTTCCCATTTCCTTGATCACTGATATTAATTAACGAGACAGATGTCGCATATTAAAATATGGTTCAGATAAAAATGTAATTTTGAATTCAGATTTATTTTATATCTTGTTTTTATTTGATATTGAAATTAACTCAATGTTCAATATATTGAGTTAAACCCAATGCAAATTAACGTTAAATTAATTTTGATTAACTTCAATATCAATCAAGTCGATTGGCTTGATTTGGATATTGGAAAGAATATGTGGAGACTTCATTCGACATGATATCTTCTTAGAAGAATATCTGAGTGCAGTCTGGCGAAAGCATTAATTGTGTGCATTTATCCACCATATTCATTTTCAAAATACCATCCTGTTTTATGCGAACCTGTAGAAACTACATAAGTTAGTCGACTAAAAACCAAGGGGTCATATTTCATTCGTAAGTATACATTTTTAATTGATTTGCATTTTAATAAGATAAATAAATATTGTGTCAGACTGAAACTCGGAAACTCCGGGATTTAAATTCGGAGCATCGAAACCTAATTCCAGAGCAAAAAAATACTCCGATTTCGATCGAAGCCTCCGTATTTATACATATTATATATCAGTGTCAGGTTTATTTTATCGTTTGAAGCTATTTATACACGGGCATAAAATATATATACTAACGACAAGGAGAAATAATAGAGTAATGTTAGACTTCAACATTTTTAATTTGAACTGTTGATCGAAGTTTTTAACTCGTTTAGATAAAATAAGCATTAAACATGTATTAAATCATTATACGTCTGGTCTGTGACATGTTCAATTAGAGTCTATGAAAAATTGGAGAGTGCCATATGCTTGCGTGTATGCTGGGGACGATGTTAAAAATTGTCCCCGGCATACACGGGGTAGATAGCTCATGTAAGTACTAACTTATTGCTATATTATGAGCTATCTATCGGAAATATTCCCATTAAATATTTCGAGAATATTCTTTCAAACAAAAAAGTGCAATATGGATACAAGTTAACAGATTGTTTTTTTTTAATAAACTACTGTAAATACTAAACCACGCAAACGAAGTTGCGGACAAAAGCTAGTAAATAAAAATATACAATTATAATATATGTAGAAAAAGGCTATTATTATCCGTAATCGAGACAATATAAGAAGATACTGAAATGAAATGAAATAATAATATCTTTATTCAAGCAGGCTTATTACAAGCACTTTTGAATCGTCAAAAAATATATTTTTCCCCTACCACTTGTTCAGGACGTCTTTTAGCTGACAAGAAGAACAAGCGAAAGAAACTTACCAGCTCTTTATCATAAGTAATGACATTTATATAAATCATGTCATTACCAAAATTATATGTACTATCACAATATTAAATAGAACTTTCATAGTCTGTAGGTTATAGGTTGTACATATAATTAGTCGTTATAGAACAAAGTGAAGGCTATTCATTCCATGCATTGTGATCCTTAAAATAATCATCAACTTTATAATAGCCTTTACTCATAAGTATGTTCTTTACATGAATTTTAAATTTATCTTTATTACTATTAGTATGTACGTTAATGATATTTATCAATATATATTTAATATTTTTATCATTGGCCAGTACTTCATAAGCTTTCTCTTGTGGGAAATCAGATTGCATTTTCAGTTTTCATTTTTCCATTTGATTTAATATATTGTTGGTTGAGGTCGACCGTTCTCTAGAGAGACGTCGGTTACTATTGCTTGATTCTCTATTACCTACTACTGCTCCTAACAACTGTAACTTTCTTAAATCAAAGTCTTATTTTTTTAATTATTACGAAATATAACAGCTTCTCATAATGCTATGTAATACATTATTTGTTCAACTTGGGTATTAATAATTTCTGCTAAAAGAAAGAGTCCTGATAAAAACAAACGCATATAATATTTTAAATAAAGTAACCTACTACTGGGCATAGGCCTTTCCTATATATTTATATATTTTTCTAGCTTTCCGCCAGCGGCTTCGCCCGCGTGGTATCTAGGGAACTATTCATTTGAATATCGATTGATATCGTAACACGGATATAATTACAATGACAAGTTGAATAGTAAAAAATGGTTACTATGGTATCGTTTTAATTCTCTATACAAACTTCCGCCCCTATTTTCATCCCTTTATTTGTTGTTATGATGTTGCTTCCTGTAGGTGAAAGTTTAAAATTGGTGTAGTAGTTTCTGCAAACAAACAAACAAGCAATTAAATATTTCTTATAATATTAGTATAATTATGCAGTTATGTTTATTTTATTTGGTTGATGTAATATCTTTTCATACTCTTCCATAAAACGTCATTGTAACTTCTCGGTTCTTCTAATCTTCGCTTTTTCATATTACATAGATTTCAACCGATCAAAATATACAATATTTGGAGGATGATAGACGACATTAATGAATAGTATCGACTTTTGTCGTCTAAGTATAATACAAATATAAATATGCGTGATACAAAATGGTAAGATTTTTTCACAGTCAACAAATAAAATATTTCACTATTACTCATTCTAATTTAAGAACATTTAAGATTCTAATTAAACAGGAATACATAATATATACTACATTATGACGTCAATCCATGAGCCTTAAGTGTGGTAATATAGTGACTAGAATAGAAAGCTTTTACTACATTTATTCATATGCTTAACTTTGACGTAGATCGAACTAGAAGTTTTACCGTGTGACGTAATGCAAATCTCTCTGGTTAATGTAGCTCTAGCATATATATGTAAACAGCTCTCTTTAATTATTTGTAAAATTGATGTTTGCCACTTATATTGTAATCTAAAAATTATTGCTGAATACAAGATTTAGCGTCAGAGTAAATTTTCGCTAAAATTTCAAGTTTATTATTAGTCCAAATTTTTATAATACAGAGAATAAGCAAACCTGCTACCTTATAGGAGTAAATATTACTTCTGTAAAACCTCGAAATAGGTTAATCTTCGCTAAGTCTCTGTTTTATTGACTAATTAAGTGCAGTCTCAGCATAAATTCACTCCAATTCTAACCCTCTTATTAATAACACTATAAGAGTTAGTAGCATCGACTTTCTTTAACAATAATATCAAACAAACATATCAACATGTTTGTACTGGTTAAGCAAATAATAATGAGTTATCATTTGGCGATGGTTGGAAGACGTAAAACCTTTAATTGTAAACTATAAACGCCTAAGTTTCGCTAGTTAAAGTTATTGTTTTACTATGCGAAGAAATGGATGATGAAACGCATTTCACAGTCGATGTTAAAGATAGCGTAACATATATTGTCAAATCATTTAGATAAAGTTAAGGATGAATCAAATCAAAAATACAAATAACATGTAAAAATATAGAAACATAAATCAATACTCTACGCACTCCAACTTTTTATTTGACGGGCGTTATCACGAACCGAAAATCTATTTCGTATGAAACTTTTAATCGAATTTCTGTAACGATACTATGGACTTATAAGTAATTTGGGGCCCACTTTATGAGAAGTTTTACCATTGTTCACGCTCCGTTGTATAATTTATATCAATAATAACATATTATTAATCACAACGGCGGCAACTTTTTTGTTTTATTGTACAGCAATTGTGTGACAATAACAAGTCCGGTAACTTTGTTCCTCAATAGGTGACTAGTATAAAAATAATTGGTATTTATGAAATTTTTAGGGTTTCATGACTCAGCTATGTAATCGGAACCCTATTTAAAAATAAATCAAATCTGTAACAGATAGAAAAAATTTTATACACATTTTATGTGAAAACACGATGTATTTTTTGTAAATAAATTCATATTTACACTAGCTTTTTTCTCCTGCGATTTCATCCACATAAATTATAGTTCCCGCTCATGATAAAGGTAAAAATAAAAGAGTATTCATAACCGGATTAGTATTTTAAATTAAGTTAGAAACTTTATCTCTTTATAATATTAGTATAGATTTAACTATATAATGTAGTGTAATTTTTCCCTGTCTTTTTAACAACATGTAATTAGAAATACATCGCTATTATATTATTGATCACAAGTTCATTTAAATATCTTAGTTACAAAAAGCATTGTAAAGATAAAGTGAGGTATAAAATCAACCAACTCAAATTGCTTAAAAATCCACTTTGTCTCTGGTACTCTGAAACGGTGGATTGCCTGAATATTGATGAAAATACGCTTTGTAGTAGCGAAAAAGTAACAAGTGCTTGAAAAATTCGCCAGTCCTGTTAGGCCCTGGGTAGCTCAGTGATTGATGCAGTGTAATGAGATCCAAACAGAAATATGAAGGTGTAAGATTATTGCTGTATCAAAAGCCATTAGTTAACGAGTCCGAATGAAACGCGGTGAAGGATGCGAAAGGAAGGAATTTTTTGTATTATATTAATTCTGCTTTATTATAAATGTGAAAGATTGTGTAGATGTCTGTTTGTTACTATATCAAACAATAACTACTGTGAAATTTGTTAATTTGTAATTAACATAAAGACTAATTATCATACTAAACCAAACGAGCAAAGCTGCTGGCAGAAAGCTATTTTTATTATATTTTAAATTTTCATATCATAGTCAAGTGATATTATTCTTATAGAAGCACTTAAAAGATTACCAGTCCCAGGTGATGGAGGTGGAATTGGAATCCATAATCTTTCACAATCAAGGCTACTACTCAAACTATTGAGCTACACGAAACATTAGCAAGACTGACTAATTTCTAAAGCGTTTGTAACGTTCGCTATATGAGACGTATTTTCATTAATATTTTTGAATTAATTTACTTAATATAGTAGAAATTTCTATTAAATTTTTGATTTTGTATTTGAGATCTCATTGTGAATAAATAAATGATACAACACCATCAGTGATGAAAAAAGGACTGGTTGACTTAGGAAAATCCTCGAATACTGAGTATTATGATATCTTCAAAGTCAGTGTACCTACAAAGTGAGTTCCCTAGATCGGCCCATCAAAGCCATGCGTACTCACGATCTCTTCATTAATCACGCGAACGTTTCGACTCTTATTTTTTTACTGGATCTTGTACCGTTACTGAGACAGTATATAACTTATATACAGTATATATCTTGAGTTATTTTTGAGATATTGTGACGGTAGGTAGATGATATTTGACATCGCCCTTGAAGGTTTTCTAAGTAATTTCCAATTGTTTCTAAATTAAATATTTAAATTTTCGTAATATAAATTTGAATAGTGTATTCCCATATATTACAGGTATTTCATTTTTAAGTAGTAATTTAATTTAAAATTAAGTAGTCGTAAATGTAATGTAATAAACTTTTCCGTTATCAATTTATGTGTTTGGTTAAAGGTGTAAAAGAAATACAACTACGCCGAAGTGTTTGAAACCGTAGCGTCATTTGGGATTAGATACAATTGTTACCTCTTTGTTATGGATACGAACTGATCAAAACTTTTTATTGTATCTCTCTATGGATCTGCCATCCGAAGTTTCGGCAATACCTTTCAGATGGAACAAGTTTTGATACCAAGGCTTCCAATTCATCGAAGCGATGTGGCATTTTAATTAATATTTCGTGCCTTTCTTTCTACAAGTCTTCTAAGTTCCACTTCCATAGATGGATAAATAAATAGTAACTAGAAAGATAGATTTAGCATAAAAGTTAACAGTAATATGTTTTTGGAGATAAAGAAAAAAATACCGGAAAAATATTAAAATAAAAAAACGATATTCAACGAGACAGCGGAATAATGGCTAAAACTCACTTTCTATGTCCAGTGTTATCTTGTTATAAAAATAGTCTAATAATCGTTGTAGGAAACGGTGTCATAGAAAAGAGGTTGAACCAAATATAAGCTACTTCAAAAGATACCAAAGATTTTATTTCATTAAAGCTCTTTGATGTGACAGGTTTTTATTCATCCAATTCATCAATCTAGTTCTATTTCATCCACTTTCATGCTGTATGTCAGACTACTCATTCTTTCTGTCCTCACTCTTCTCACATATCAAAAATAACAGAGATAAAAAGATTTATAGATCAAAGGATCAAAGAGTGACATTGAATCATACCATACCGAATATTTGTTCAATTTATTTTATTCAAAACCTAGCTCTACTCGATCACAATCTTATCCATAGGTCTCCACAGCAATCGGTCTTGAATTGACCTCATCCAATGGCTTTCCGCGAACTTTATTAGATCATTTAAATCATTAAATCAATCAAGTTAACATTTTATATAATAACCTGAATAAAAAATTGGATATATACCCTATGAATCATTATCGCTGTAAAGAAACCCTAATCGATTGGCTAAAGACACTCAATTATACAGAGACAGAAAGACTAATAAAATCTATTCGATAATGCTTTAGATTGGAGTATGTATTAACAACCTTGAATTAACACATTTTTCCTCACATACACTCACACACACATACAGTTACTCCCACTCACACACATATATATACACACTGACAAATGCACAAGCACTTAGTAAGATGGGCATTAAATAATAATGTTAATATTGTTTTCCTTATTGAATCGGTAATGCTATTGTCTCTTTCATTTCATTATTTGTCATAAAATTTATAAGTATATTTCTATATAACGACTGGAAGAGCGGTGGCCTCCTGATACAGGTATTATATGTACTTAAAAGGAGGCACACCATGATGTTCGTTATTGTAAATTGCGGAGAGATAATAAAGTATTATTATAATTATTATTATTATTAAAATCCTCTCATTTTATGTTCCGTCCACTGCGCTATAGCCGAGCAAGCCTTCGATCAATATCTGTAATATTAGTTTTCCCACGTATCTCCTCATAACTTATACGATCATGTAAAAAAAAAACAAACATTGCAATTCTCGTTTCCCGGTGACCTTGAAGCTTTTATGGCACCAATAGTGTTATACACAAAATATGTATACAAAGTTAAATTAATACTAATATTATAAGGAGTTAAAGTTTCTCATTTCGTTTGTTTGTATGGGATAATCTTCGGAAATAGTGATCCGATCATGGAAATCCTTTCACCTGCGGAAAGCTACATCATACACGGGTGACGTAAGCTATAAATATACGTAAGCAAAGAAGCTGGAAAACAGCTATCAATTAAAGAAATGAAACGTTATACAATAGCAAAGTGCCATTGTACATCACTTGGTCGTCAGAAGAGGAATTGGCGATCCATTAAAAGTTTTAAAATGCCGTTCAAGATCTCGCTTTATTAAATTGAACATCATTACGGTCCGTCCCCCCGACCTTATTACCGTGCGGCGTGCCTCGTAAAAGTTTGATGTTCCCGTAATGTACTTACATTTATCAGCGTACGGGCACCAAATGAATAATAACTAAGACGAGACATCCACCATTCAATAGATGGTTTTAATTCATCCAAAAATGAACAGTATATTATTATTATGTTTGATTAATTTTGCATTAACAATGCTACACTGAAAACAATGTTTTTAATTCACAATAGAGATGATGACTCATCTTTGTTTACTTATCCGTCAGTTGGATTATTGAAGAATATTAAACACTTTTTTTTGCATAATCAATAAATTACGGTAATACATTGAGTTGAAATGACGTCACGCTTTTGTACATTCTGGACCTGAAAAGCATTAGGTCGGATGTGCAGAACCAGCTAAAATCACTTATCGCCATAACGTTGCTACACTCTTTTTTCTCTTTCCGGCAAATTAACTCTTGTATGTTTGTGCCTTTTTACTCATGAGCAACAGTCATGCATAAAGTCGGATCAGACGACTTTTTCAAATATTTTGATTGCATTTAGCTATTTCTGTTTTTATACAGTTTTTATACATCCGACCTAATGCTTTTCAGGTCCAGCATTATCTACGTAACTGTGACGTGTATCTTTACCATTTCTTGTTTAAATTGAAGCAAAACAAAAGCTATATTTTTTTTCTATTATCTGTTGACGGACTTAACATAATTTATATTTTTACATAGTCATCCCTGTTGTATATTAATATTAATCTTAAAGAAAACTGCTTAAAAATTAATAAATCCTAGGTACCATGTTGGTCACGTAACAGGTGATTTTTTTTTTAAGTATTATTATTTAATATTTAGTAATCTTTAATAGTCTCGGTTGCACCATAATTGCTAAGTTAAAGTTTAGGTTTATATCAAATTTGACAATATTTGTCACGCTACTTTAAAATTAACCATGAAAATCTCGCACATTACATAATGATACAATTAGCAGTCTATTAATATTGGCAAACAGATATTACCGATGGATAAAACCTGTTAGGGCCTTTACCCACCACAAGGTTTTTCTAAACTGGACTCGTGAAATACTCCTAGGTTTTTCTCAATACCAACATTTACCAACAGTCATTGGTCGAACTAAGCATGTCACAAACTCTGATGGTAAAATCTTGAAAAATCGACCCGTTTTTATTGTTCCGTACCCAAGAGTAAAACGGGAACCCTATTACTAATACTTCGCTATCTGTCTGTCTGTCTGTCATCAAGGCTGTATCTCATGAATCGTTAAAATTAGTTGAAATTTTCACACATGAAGTATTTCTGTTCCCGCTTCATCAATTAACTAAAAATCAAAGTAAAATAAATATCGAAAGGGCTCCCACACAACAAACGTGATTTTTTGCTGTCACCAGGCGACATCTTATGAACTGTGATTTTCACAGATGATGTATTTGTTGCTGATATAACAACAAATACTAAAAAAACGATAAAATAAAAAACTCCCATACAACAAACGTGATTTGTTTGCTCGTTTTCAGTACGGAACCTTTCGTGTCGCGAATCCTATTCACACTTAGTCAGTTTTTATAAAATTCTCACATTTACGGATTCGTGTTGGTAAATCCCAAGATTTACTAGTACAACTTAAGATAAAGGCCCGTAAGTTGGCAACTTACGGTCTTTCGAAGTAACATATACTCGTATGGAGAATACACAAATTCCTTTCTTTCGCCTAATATTTTTTTATGATCATTACAGTTAACAGTACGTCAGGTATTCACTTAATACTTTGGGGTAAAGTTTAAAATGAACTGTATATTTTTGACATATGTTTTATTGTATGCATTATTTTATTTATTGGAGCTTTCATACCTATTTATTTATATTATTACATGCCCTACATTATATAATAAACTGATTTCAGTAACTAAATTGTTACTGCTATAACCGAGTCCCAGGAATCTATAAATATGGTGCCGTTATTGACTGTGGCTGTCAGTATCGGAATTTTCCTGGAATTCCGGAGCTTCGGCATTAATTAAATGAAACTTTTTGATATTCAATACGTCTCTTTGGAAATAAATTATGCCCATCTCATTTTTTATACATAATCATCCTCAGTCTTTTTAACGTCCCCACTGCAGAGGCTCAGACCTTATTAATGAATCGTCACCGTCACCAGCCCTTTTACGTCCCCACTGCAGGGGCTCAGGCCTTCCTTATGGATGGTTAAGGAGGATGGGCCATGACCCTCCACGCTGGCCCGATGCGGATTGGAGGGTATTAACGACTGCAAATGCAGCCGGGACCAACGGCTTAACGTGCTTTCCGAAGCACGGAGTAGCTCGAGATAACAATTTTTCGGTCACCCATCCCGTGACCGACCCTCGCGAAAGTTGCTTAACGACTACGATCGCGGGCCGCGGCGCTTATCCACTACGCCACCGAGCTATTAATGAATGGTTAACGACAATCACTAAAAAGAAGTATAGTGGGTATTACGGAAATCAACCTACTTCCATAATAAGAATATAACTGTCTAAAAAGTTAAATAGTTTATTTGCAAGAAGAAAATAAATTTGGAAAATAATTGCTATAGAAAATTTAATTTAGGGATAAACAAAGAAAACTTTACATGTTTTGTCATTTTCAATAGAATCGGCGAGTATATAAAAACCGTAAGGAATTATAATATATACTTCAATCATTCTAGTGGACCCATTACATTGTTTAAGAGCCGTATTAACATAATTCATTTAAATACATTTATAATATCAACAACTTAACAAGATATCGAGAATAATACAACACTTTAGCATTAGTTTTATGATCGCGCGTACGCAATGAAGACTGCCACGATGCAGTCGGTTGTCAGTGTATTCGCCATCTTAAAATGGTCGTCGTTGAGTGCCGTAAGATGGCGGCAATAATATCTAGTTCCCATGAAATATTGTAATTGTTTATTTAATATTATGAAATTTCAAAAACTTCGATATTTTTTTAAAGATTATTCATTGGATTTATTTTTTGAAGTTTATTTTTTCAAATTCAGTCAGTTAAAGCTAGACACAAAATTAACAAAAATGTAGTTGAGACATAGAAGTTTAATTTAAATCGTTCTTTAGATACAAAAGAAAAAAGAAATAGTTCGCTCCAGTGGCGGGCTTACCCCAAGGCCAGAGTAGGCGCGGGCCTAAGGTGGCAGATATTAGGGGCCGCCAATAATGGCCCAAAATATACTGATTATGGCAATGACACAAAGTATATAAAAGATTGTGTGCCAAAAGCTGAATATAAATTATCCGGGGCTGTAGATTGTATCTTCACTTGTTTATCCAAGACAATCTTAATTTAATCGCAATATTTTTTTTATTCTAAATATTTCAATAAATGCCAAAAACTAAATTCATAAATCGTATCTATATTGTGGAGTTCGATGGCGCAGTGATTAGTGCGCTCAGTCTGTGATACGGTTGTTTAGCAAGTTTAGCAACGACCGGTCACAAGATAGGTGACCAAAAATTTATTATCTCGAGCTCCTCCGTACTTCGAAAGACACGTGAAGCCGTTGGTCTTGGCTGCATAGTATGTCACCCCTATTAGATTTAATTCGATTCCATCTATAGCGAAGGTCTAACCCGCAGCAGTGGGGATATTAGTAGGATGGTAATGATGATGTCTGAATTATGAGATCAAAAAGAGGTGGCTAATACATAGCCTCGGCGGCCATACCTGCAAATTTGCTTCTGGCTGGCCTATATCATTGAGACGAGCATTATTTAGAAAAAGAGAGGAAAAATTATTAACAAAAAAAATCCTATTATGATTGAAGGATAAGAAAAAGTAATGCTATTTAGTCAACCAGTAAGATAATGGGAAAATATTAGATATGTATTTTTTTTTTTGCGTAATCATTAAATTACCGCAATACATTGATCTAAAATGTCACATGACGTCACGCTTATGTACATTTTCTACAAAACTGTGACGGAGCGAGACCCTAATTCTCAGCTTTAATTCCCATTACCTAAGCTATTTCTTGTTAAATTAAAGTAAAAAAAATACATATCTAATATTTTCCCATTATCTTACTGGTTGACTAAATAGCATTACTTTTTCTTATCCTTAAATCATAATAGGATTTTTTTTGTTAATAATTTTTCCTCTCTTTTTCTAAATAATGCTCGTCTCAATGATATAGTATCTATCGATAAGGCCAGCCAGAAGCAAATTTGCAGGTATGGCCGCCGAGGCTATGTATTAGCCACCCCTTTTTGATCTCATAATTCAGACATCATCATTACCATCCTACTAATATCCCCACTGCTGCGGGTTAGGCCTTCGCTATAGATGGAATCGAATTAAATCTAATAGGGGTGACATACTATGCAGCCAAGACCAACGGCTTCACGTGTCTTTCGAAGTACGGAGGAGCTCGAGATAATAAATTTTTGGTCACCTATCTTGTGACCGGTCGTTGCTAAACTTGCTAAACAACCGTATCACAGACTGAGCGCACTAATCACTGCGCCATCGAACTCCACAATATAGATACGATTTATGAATTTAGTTTTTGGCATTTATTGAAATATTTAGAATAAAAAAAATATTGCGATTAAATTAATATTGTCTTGGATAAACAAGTGAAGATACAATCTACAGCCCCGGATAATTTATATTCAGCTTTTGGCACACAATCTTTTATATACTTTGTGTCATTGCCATAATCAGTATATTTTGGGCCATTATTGGCGGCCCCTAATATATGCCACCTTAGGCCCGCGCCTACTCTGGCCTTGGGGTAAGCCCGCCACTGGAGCGAACTATTTCTTTTTTCTTTTGTATCTAAAGAACGATTTAAATTAAACTTCTATGTCTCAACTACATTTTTGTTAATTTTGTGTCTAGCTTTAACTGACTGAATTTGAAAAAATAAACTTCAAAAAATAAATCCAATGAATAATCTTTAAAAAAATATCGAAGTTTTTGAAATTTCATAATATTAAATAAACAATTACAATATTTCATGGGAACTAGATATTATTGCCGCCATCTTACGGCACTCAACGACGACCATTTTAAGATGGCGAATACACTGACAACCGACTGCATCGTGGCAGTCTTCATTGCGTACGCGCGATCATAAAACTAATGCTAAAGTGTTGTATTATTCTCGATATCTTGTTAAGTTGTTGATATTATAAGTGTATTTAAATGAATTATGTTAATACGGCTCTTAAACAATGTAATGGGTCCACTAGAATGATTGAAGTATATATTATAATTCCTTACGGTTTTTATATACTCGCCGATTCTATTGAAAATGACAAAACATGTAAAGTTTTGTAAAAAATTATTAACAAAAAAAATCCTATTATGATTGAAGGATAAGAAAAAGTAATGCTATTTAGTCAACCAGTAAGATAATAGGAAAATATTAGATATGTATTTTTTTTACTTTAATTTAACAAGAAATAGCTTAGGTTATGGGAATTAAAGCTGAGAATTAGGGTCTCGCTCCGTCACAGTTTTGTAGAAAATGTACATAAGCGTGACGTCATGTGACATTTTAGATCAATGTATTGCGGTAATTTAATTATTACGCAAAAAAAAACTTACGTGCTTAATATTTTGCAACAATTTACCTGACGGATAAGCAAAATTAGTCATTATCCCAAATGCAATATACTCTTTAAATTATTATTATAGTCTACTTCCACTCCGAGCGAAAACAACTTTGAAATTTGGGACAGAGGTTTATTCATAGTTTGTATTAACATAGATGACACTTTGTAACCCACTAAAAGGGTTCTTATGAGTAACGAATCCAATTTGATAGCACATTATAAATAGGTAGTAGCCGTGCTTTGATTATGAAAATTATATAATTAAAGTAGTTGTGGAGGGACGACGTATCACTTCTTTGTTACTTAGTACGTCCCTCGGTTTGAGCTTTTTAAGATGTCACATTCCAATGTCGTGTAACGAATTAAATAAAAAAGTATCTGTCAACACTGTAATAACAATATTTTTGTGTTCAGCTCATCATGACTAAAATTGACACTAGATGGCTATACCGATTAAGTATGAGACTCATACATCAGTCGACATTTATTTGTAAAATATTCTGAAATTTTTGTTAATAATATACATCATCATTAGCCCTTTTGCGTCATATGTTCCTTATGGATACATATGGCCATTGTTAATTATTCCCAGGTCTATGACACGGTTAGCTAGCTGCTCTCACAAAAAGATTTTTACTGAATTAATCGACTTAGTTTACATTGATTTCATAAATTTTTACGGCAGAAGAATTGCGTTATGAAACTTGTACATTTTTGTACATGTTATGTTTTTGATGGTCAACATTAATATGTGTATTGATTGTGTTTGATATTATAGAATTAAGTTTTAAATCAAAATTATGACTATGTATAGTATGGATATAATTGATTACTCACCTGCCATAAATTAATTATGATTTTCTTTTAATATATTTGTAGATAGTTTGCCATTTGAAATATTATATTGCACGCCCACTATATAAAGCAAAACATTGTTGGGCATAAAACTGATATAACTTCTGTACTGACTCAATATTTGGGCAAATAAATAAATGATGATTTTATTTGATATTTATTTCATATCTATGACATCTACATAGTTGATTGAATTTTTTATGGTATCAAATCAAAAAAGAAAAGGCGCATCCCTAAAGGTGACTCAACTGTCTATTGTCGGTCAAACTGCCTCAATTTTTTTCCATATACTATTGAAAGGAGTGAAATAGAATTACGTATACATAAAGGTAGCAGTAAAACGCACGAGTCTGAAATATGGCGGCCTCGTTTGGGGGTAAATTAGAAAAGTAATAAAATAGGGCTGATGACTAACTTTGTTTGTCTGTCCATCGGGTAGATGATTAAAGAATATTTAACTTGTATTTTTTTGCGTAATTACGGAGATACATTAAGTTGAAATGTCGCATTTTGCAAACATTTGCACATTTTCTAAATAAGACCCCAACTTCATTGCCTATTTATCTTATTTTAAGCCATTTTTTGTTTAATTGAAGTAAAAAATTGCGTATCTAATATTTTCTATTATCTGACTGACGGACTAAATAGATTTTTTTTTCTACCCAGTTTTCATCCCTATTCTATAAACTATAGTTTTGAAGTTACTTAAAACATTATACATTCCTCTGATCTTTGATATTACTGGGTCTATCATTTTTGCATCTTTCTGAACATGGTATATGAGAAAACCATAAGAAATCTATAGTTTTTCAAATTTTATTTGTATAGTTAACTACGCGCGAGTGCCACTCAGTCTTGGTTGGTGTGGCGTGAATATAAATTATTGCTGAAGTTTATAGATTATCGCGTACGGAACTAGTTTTGTTATCCTGACAGTTCTGTGAATTACGTGTTTAATTACGCGTGAAAAACATTAAGGATCCAATATTGGGATAAGTTGAACCACATATTTTACAAGCTTTTATTTAGTTTCATCTGTCCCGATATTTGTACTTCTGTAATCAAATCTTGTAAATGAAAATGATTCACGGAGATTGGGAAGTCCCTATCTTCGTTTGAGCTGAAATTTGAAATATACTTTTATTTCTAATGACAATGCAATTATACATCATTGGTATTATTAATCTAGAATGGGCGCCCTAACAAAATGGCGGCGTATATATTTCTGAACAAACCACCCTATATTGGTATCAAATGAACGGGCTTGACTTGTAGAATATAATACATCAAAGATTATAAAAAATATATACATATTTTTTTCAATAGGCATGATTATAATGTCTTTATTTGGCACATTGCAATGCTTATGTAAACCTGCTGAGTTGCAGGTACGATGTTTTAAATATTGTGTTATTAAATTAGATTTTAAAACTGCACATTGAAGTTGTTTGCGCCAATGTGAATATTTTTTTCACTGTTACGTTTGCCTTAGGTAAAATGCACGGTCAAAACGGGTTATTTGACTGTCGCTTTCTCTTATAGATATTTTTACACAGGAAATTGGATTCGCTTGCGTCCGAGCCCGGCTGTGATGCAAACTATTTGTTTGCCGTCGGAAACTACATTGCGATCTTCTTAGTATATGATGGACTTATTCTATTGCAATATTAACAATGAAGTTTTTATTATCCTTAATAGACGTCATAATGGAAATTAGCGGCAATGATACAAATGCAGAGATTACGGAGATTATTCTCCTAAAACGAAAAGAATATTGTCCCCTTATTCATAGGTAAATGTTTTTAAAAGTTATTTTATAATAGTTTTTGGTTGGGTCAATTATTAGCGACTATCTCATGGCTGTAGTCATGTATATAGTTACATGTGGTGGTTCCCAAGTGTTTAATAGTAGTAAATTTCAAACTCCAGTTTTATATTTTTTTCTGACGTAGACGTTCTTACGGCGTATTTTCCTTTTCCTCGTGAAACTTTTAATGGTTATTTTTATTACTGGTATATATTGTAAAATAGAGAATGTAGTCTAGCCAAGTCTTTGTTTAAACGCGATAAACAAACAAAACCGCCAAACTTATTTTCAAATTTTCGTATAATTAGAAATAAACAGATTAAATTATATTTTTATGCGGTTTTCAGTAATGTTAATTACTCTATTTTATCCGTAATGAGGTCCAGGAATTGTTCTGTGTATGGTATAATATTTCCCTTAACTATGGTGACGAAATTCAGAGATGTTGGAGTAATGAAATTATGATTAAGCTCTTTCTAAATATAAATTGCATTCGTATGTCAATGTAAGAATCACAATTTACATTAATCTTATCTCCTTATTCTTCTGAGAGCAGGTATTGCTTTATATGTATATATACCTAATATGGAAGTTAAGAAAATACTACTAGGTCTTCTTAAAGACTAACTTATATGTACTATAAAGTTTTTGATATCTCACAGAAAAATAGTAAAAAATAAGTATAAAATATCTGGGATAGTTAAATTTCAAATATAATATTAATAAAGTAATGTTAATATATTTATGAAGTGTAATAATTACGATCGGCTTCATAAAGTAAACATATCTGTATTCATGAAATTATCCTCGAATTAAGGAGAGAATTGCCATTGAAACAACCGAGAAGAATAAGAAGGCATTCACAGCTGAAGCAGTTCCTTTGGAAAGTTTGTTAGAGGTAACACTTAAAATGCTTTCACTGCTAACGCTGTTGAAGTTACCGTTATTCAGTGGATTAAACAACTCGTTGAGCATTTGAGTGCGTGTTATACGAGTTGTTTGTTCTAGGATGCTAACATTTGAAATTCATCACGTGTGCGAATATTATTCTAAATGGTTGTTTTGGAATTTGATTATTTTTATAAGAAAAGGGATATTATCTTAAGAAATAGGTATGTATCCTAAAAGCGCTTATATCGCACGATGGCTTATTTATGTTCTTTTTTTATTATTATACTGGCGAACTATATAGAATGTCTTTTTTTACCCAATCATTATCCCTATAGTGATGATGCTTAATAGAAAAATATTAGAGACGTACTTCTTTTGCTTCAATTCAATAAGAAATAACATCGGTAAATGGCATTAAAATTAAGGTGTTCACGATATCCCAACTGTATCGCCATAATTTATTAATAAAACATAAAAAAACGTGTTTCATATTCTTCAATATTTATCCTGACGGAGAGACAAAACAAATGGCATTATTTCTAATAATAACTATTTGCATGATGTTATACTAATTTACAACGATCGATCGTCAATAGCGTTTCTGTAACGGTTACGTTTCGATTTTTGCTGTAAATTTGCATTCTGCTAACGTCAATTATCAAACGAACGTTTACTAAATTGAAACGTAATCGTAGCCGAACCAAACAGCTGTCATTAGTGTTACCAGAATAAAATAAATGAAATTATTAGTTAAACGGGAGACGATTAATGATTATTCATTTTTTTATCACTATATAATGAATGTATTACATTTGTATTCGATCGTTTTAAAATAAGGACGAAACAACCGAATATTAGCTACATTAAGAAAGTGCATACCTAAGTGTTAAGCTACAAGGGAAAATACCCGAAACGCGAATTTATAATTAATATTTTTATCATTATGGGTATTTGACACTATAAAAATAAGTTGCGTATTATTATCATCATGTTAGATAATAATCTAATAAAAGTTTATTTCTTATAATCTGTAGATTTTAAAATTATATTCATCGAAAATAGAACAGATTCTCATGTAATATATTGACAGTGTGTTTATAATGTATCAAACAACTATTTTAATTAATTAGTTTTCAGAAAAGCGTCATATACCCAATTCTATTATTAAGCACTCAACTTTAAACATGCTTAATATTTAAAGCATAAATCCGATATAATTAAGTCTTTTAATTAACAAAAAAAGTCAGATGAAATACTATAAATCCTGGCGTCAACTAAAGATAACGTCAAGCTTAAAGAGTTAAGTTTCAAAATTCAAATGGTGTTGGTTTATTTTATTGTTTATACCGAGTTTTAATTCGCAAAATAAATGTTATTATGTGAGATAAAGTAGCATGAAAGTGAATAATATGATTCCGTAAAATAAAACGGTACCTACATGGGTAGGTCGTGAACAGAAAAGTTTTGACTCATTTTCAGTCACTAACAAACTGTAAGAAGTGAGGTATGCAATCAGTCCAAGACTAAGACGAGCATTAATCCAGAGGTGTATACTTTACTTTAAACAACTCCGTTTCAAAAGAATGTACAACAAAAATAATCATTAAATTTATACATTTGTTTGTACTAAAAATTAAATGTTAAAGTTAAATGATGATTGCATATGACTTTAGTAACTTCAATCCATTTAAACAGAATTCATTAAACTTCATTGAATATCATCAGACTTCATCAAACTACATGGACTTAGTTGAACTTCATAGTTCATATTGTGACTTTATGGGACTTCATTAGGTTTTCATATAACATTTCCAATCACGGGCATTGGAAATTACATAATAATAATAATATATATATTTATTTATTTGGGCGTTGTTGAATCAACAACCGTAGTAGTCCGTAAAACTTAGGTAAAATGCAAAATTGCACCAAAATTAACTAAAAGTATATTAAAGTTTTTTTTATTCAATATGATAATGAATGAATTAATCGATTATTTTCCAATCGATGTTTGATTTTCATGATTTTCATTGCAACACCAATTCACTTTTTGTCAATACAAACCACAATGATACAGACAATGTTTTAATTAATCTTTCATTCATTACTTTTTCATTTTACATGTAGAAATTAATTTATTCACTTGACTTTGGCTGAATTGTGTGAAATGCGCAGATATACCATTAATAAAAGAAGAATGAAATTGACAAAATTGAATTGTAAATGACAATTTAATATGGGATATCTACTAAAACAATCCCCATATGTGTATTTTTTTGTAATATTAAACTGTAATAGGAAGTGAAACATTATACTGGAAAATATTATTTACAAAATTAATTTTATAAAATAATTCATACCATGTATTGGCTACGCACGTGAAATTGGCAGAATTATGCGAAAGCCCTTAATAAAAGAAGAAGTTTTCGATTGAAAATAAATATTCATACGTATCAATAACTTAGTGAAGAAGATAAACGATAGTCGATTCAAAGTAGACATTTAAGAGAGAATTATTGATGATGAAATGAATCCAATATCTTTCGAAATCTGGCTATACCTACATCTGTACACCGAATCAAGCAAGGCAACATAATATATACTGTGGAAAATCTATTCAAGATTAAATTTAAAACAATGTTTGTTATAGAAACCCATTAGAAATGTCATTATTGACTAGATATTATAAGTAAGATCAGAGAAAATTATTAATGATTTGACATATCTTTCACATTAAGTTGTATACAAATTAAATTCTTGTAGTTGCATGGATCTGCTCGCAGCTGTCATCCATGCTGACTATGAGCAAATTAAGTATAAGTTTCAACTGATATAAAAGAACTTACACATATAAATTCCTGCCAAATTGAACAAGAGCTCCTGATTCACAGGCTTATTTTTTTTTTGTTCTAAATTGTAACCCATCATAGCGTATGACAGTTTTCTTTGGAATATTGGTGGTTGGTTTTAACTTTGTGTCAAAAACAGTAGAATATGTATTTTTCATGTAGCTAATACTAATTAGGCTGAACATTTATCTTGCACGCAACTTAATATATGGTTACAGAACGCCTCATGTTATTTCAAATGTTACATAAAACTGAGCTGAGGCTAAGATCATTTTATTTTATTTTTAAAATTAAAAATAATTCAGAATAAAATCTTATAAACAGTATATTTACCTGTTTAACAATCCTTTAAACATGATGATGATATGATGAAATAATCCTTTATAATATTATAATCTCCAAATAAAAAAGTGAGTAATACTTTGTCAGAAAAAAAAATATTCATAATTATAATTTTTTAATTAAGATTATTATTTGATCATTCTTCTTTTTAATTTTATTATTTTTAATTATTCTTTTTAATGTTATTGATAACATTTACACCCCTGTCTTCATAAATTGTTGTCTTCTCTCTCCATCCCATGGTTGCCTGGAAGAAATCGCTTTAAGCAATAATGCCGCCAATTGTTATTTTATTTTATTTTACCTATATAACTTGTGTAATGTTAACAATAAAGAATTTTCTATTCTATTCTCTATAATGGTATTATTAATATAGTTTTGGTGAACTTCCTAAACATAAATGAGCATATGCTCACTAGTAATGCAGGTAATTCTTAAATTCACAAAACCTGCTGGTTATCTGGTAGTTAAATTGGTTTTAGCAGACGCCCAGACTGTGAGTGTTTATGGGTTTAAATCCCACCTCAAGCACTAATTGCTTGAAGTGGGTTTTTCAATTATTTTCCTTTAAGATAAATATCAATATAGTATTGCAAATGCAAGTGATCAGAAAAAATAATGATAAATTAATTAATTTTTAAACAAGGACTTTTTCAGTGCCATTTTTATTGGAATTCCACACATGCTTGTAAATACACACTTTTAAGTTTTCCTGTAAAAATACTACAATAGTTTACTTTTTTCAATACAAAATATTCAAAAATTCATGTTTTTATAATCATAGATAAGTTTACTTAAAGCCAATAGCCCCTACAATATAATAATGATTTTTACGATGTTCCTATTTACAATGATTGTTTATAATTATGTAAAGTTTTAACAGAAATATAATTATTGATTTTAATTTACATTATATGCCTCAACTAGGTGGACCTTATTTATGTTAAGAATCTACATAATATGAATTTAACATTTCAAATTGATAGAGAAATGAAAACCTATTAATTTATCTATAAAATTTAAGTTTTTAATAAAAAATAATAATTTAAGATTAATAATCAAGATATAATTTATTTTATTTTTAAAGTCTGCCAACATTTTTACATATCAATAAGCAACCACAAAATTACAGAACTATCTATAACAAATAGATGAAATGGTGTACATAAAAAGTTTATTAAACATATGCATGCACTATCACACTTGTTTATCTAGCTCCATAGTTTTCGATTTCATTTTTTTTCTAGTAATGTTTACATAATTTATATCATATGGATTGCTATGTTCTCATGAGGTAGATGAGGAATCTGGTGTTTGATACCCAGATTTTGTATATTTACTTCAGACGTCAAGGGTGCTCATTGAAAGTATCCTTGTATCTTTGTGAAATAAATAATATTGGATAGAAAATTTTATATACTTGAAGTGCTAGACAGTTAAAGATTAAAATTTTTTGGTACCTTAATATAAGGTATTTTTATAATAATTAATGATAAAGCAAACATATCAATGGTTTTACACAATCTATTATGTTCTTTACAGTCTATTGATAACTCACTCACAAACTCTTAAAATGTAGGAATTAAAAGTCACAGTGGATTGGAGTATTTAATATATTTCACAGTTGTAAGTACATAAAAGTCAGACGAGAGTAAAGAAGAGAGTGACATAAAAAACAATAAACAGTGTATAAAATACTAATTCAAAAAGGTATACGAAAAGATGCCAGTGTCTGATTAATATAGAAAAAAAGGTTTTATCTACACCTCCCCGTCATCAGGACACTTATGTACACCCTTTATATCAAACACACTGTATGTACAAAAACACTATATCAAAGGTACCTTAACACTGACGCCCTAACCCAATCAACCTAACAACACAAAAACAAATAACACTAAACTAATCCTAAATTAGTTAGGCACTTATAGTGTCTCAGCTTAGGCAGTGGCTTTGTGAGAATGTCTGCTGTTTGGTGAGCTGATGGTATGAATGACACATTGACTTGTTTAGTGGATATAGACTCGCGAACAAAATGATGTCTAATATCAATATGTTTTGGGCGGGCGTGATGCGTGTTGTTTTTTGTTAATTTAATGGCACTTTCATTGTCACAATGAATGGTGATGGGTGACGAAAAGCAAAAGATGTCGCTTAGTAATGAGCGAATGTAGATGGCTTCCTTACTGGCTTCACTTAGAGCCATGTACTCAGCTTCTGTTGTTGATGTTGCAACGGTTCTCTGTTTACGTGATTCCCATGACACTGCTGAACCACACATTTGGAAAACATATCCTGTATAGGATCGTCTGTCCACCAGATTACCACCATAATCGGCATCAGCAAATCCGATTAGATCACCACTATTGTTATAGGTCAGTTTCCTATTTTTTGTAGCCTTCAGGTACCGAAGAACACGTTTCGCAGCTCTCCAATGTACCGAGATAAAACCTTTTTCTATACAAACACTACAAATATGTTTGCCGAAGTTACTTTTGTATGGCAAAATGTTTTTAATTATCAATTCTGAAGATGGATCAAGGTATTTTATTTCACTCAGCAATTGGGGATACCTAATTGCACCTTTTAAGATTTTAAATAATATAAATTGTTTCACATCTATCATTAAACGCTAACTATCGATCATGAAAAAGTAGAAATTTGCAACTTTTTAGAAATCGTTAATTTTGACAGATGAAACGTTCGGATTTAGTAACGTTTCAGTAGCATTTCGATCCATAGAAGTGTCAAAATTTTAGTGGAATAAGGGCCGACGATCGACTCAAGTGTATGGACGTAGTTATGCAAACCAGCCACATGATGTCAGTTTTGAGAAAATGGGTTTCTTGTTTTTAGTTATAATTTATTGTAGAATATATTTTATTTTATTTATTTATCAAGAAGTTTTGTGAATTTACAACATGTGAGTTTAATTGCAACACTTTTAGGCTTCTCTGCACATAACTCGATTTTGACAGATTTGTGGGTTGGTTCCGGTTTGCATAACTACATCTATATCGTTCTATGTTCGATTGAGCGAGTAGAATACCGTTTACAGTTTCTGTTGATCGATAGTTAGCTAAACTAAAATAGAACCGGAACTGTACCGTTTGACGCCATTTTGACACCGAGTAGAATAGGAAAACCACTAAAAGTTGTAATTTCGTTCGGTTTCGTTCCGTTTTCGATTCGATTTAAACAAAATTTATTTATAACCATTGAGCTACCCGAGACTCAATAGAACTGATAAATATCTCAATCACTTATTACTTTTCGCTACTAGTGAGCGTAACATCAATGTTTAAGTAATCTACCCATACAGCCGAAAGAAAGAAATAAACTTTCGATTAAAATAATTAATCAGTATAGCATTATTAATGCGAAATATATTTCAATTTCGCATTTATAACTGTACTGATTAATTATATTTATCAATTTACCTTTGTGAGTGCAAAATCATGATGCTAATGAATGATCAATTGTAATAATTTGTCTGGTCGTTATTGTTTTTATTTATAAATGCATTAAGTTCTTTTTATGTCACATTTTTGACCTTCAACGAATGTTCATAATGAATCATTAATTTTACTGCGTTTAACTATATAATAAAAAAGAAGCTAACTGTCAAATTTTCTGTTATTATTTATTTAGCAACGTTAATATTTTAAACGAAGAAAAAACTTTAATTTACAACGAAATTGATTTTTAATTACAATATTATATACTTATATAATGCCTCAAGATAAGTATGTTAACATAACTGAAATTGGGACTTAAAGTTAACGGAACAGAAATTTAATTTGCAAATAGAAACAAGGTTCACGCCTGCTAATAATAACTTAATAATTATAATTTTGTAATGGAATATATGTTTGATTTATTGTATAGTGTAATTTGACATCATCACATTATACTTCGGAGTTAAAGTTAGGTGTATTATTGAAATTGGAAAGCAAACTTGGTTTTCCAATTCTTCGAACAAGAAAATCTACAAGATATTTGGATAATCCTCAAAAAATTCCGAAATTTGATTCCTGAGTAGACGGTGCAGTGTCCTATTATGTTAACTATATTGTGTATTTTTCATTTCAATGTACGCTGTCTATACTACTTTTACTACTAAAAGAAAGAGTATAGTCACTATAGAAAAAAGGTATGGTTGGTGTTATACCCTGAAAATCATTCCCTCACCATGTTCCTCAGTCCAAAAAACTACTGATATACCGGTTTATCTCGGAGAAAATATTAAAAAATATTTGCATTAATAAAATATTTAGAATATATAAGCGAAATGTGTGTAATCTTCTTTTAAAAACTTGCTTTTTACCAACAACTAATTGATACAAAAGAAAATTCCATTTTGAATATGTCCCGCCAAATAAAAATCATTCCCTCACAGATTACAGAAATTCGATTTCTGAACATATCGAACGATATTTATTGGAGCGCATAAATATTTTTAGTAACTGGCAACACTCACAATAGTTACAATATAGTGATTTCTTCTCAACTGCAGATAAGTTTGTGTAATAAACTATTACATAAAAGAATATTTAGAGTTACATTTATGGCAATCATTACCTCACATTAGATGTATTCATTAAGTATTTAAGTGTGTATGTATATAATTGTTTGTTTTTATACATTATTGGGAATAATTGCATATTCAAAGTGTTAACATTAATTTGAGGTTATGCGCCGGTGTTTTTGTGGCTTTAGAAAAAAATCGTCATTCCCTCACCACCATTCTCTCACTTCTAAATGAAGTAAGGGAATGGCGGATGTACGAGGGAATGATTAATATAGTGTTCATGGTATTTTATTCGAAACAGGCACGGACATCGTATATGAAAGAAAAATGGCACGATCGAAAAAATTGACTGAGGCTGAGAAGAAATTAAAAAAGAAAGCGTATGATAGAAGAAGAAGAGAAAAACTTAAAATTAATGATCTTTTGAAAAAGTTCAAGAAAAGGAAAGATTAAAATATTAAAAAAAGAGAAAGGTCAGGTTAAATCAGTTACTCAGATGAATGCTAGACGACTTAGACAAACACGCAAACAATTAAAAGAAAATAATTAAGCTTATAGAAATAAAAAAGCCATAACACACAAAAAATTATTATGACTACTCGATGATACACCAAGTCCAGCACCAATTTTACAGCAACACAGAGAAGATATAGCCATTCGAAACAGAGAACAGATGCGAAGGCGTAGAGCTATTATATATGAAAAAATTAGAAAATAAAGTAACAAAGCGGTGAAATTAGCGGAAAAAAAGTTTGAGACTGAAAAAAAAATATCAGATCCTGAATCACCGGAAACAAAAGTAAACTCACTTAAAAGAATGTAAACGTTCCTGAAAAAGTGAAGATGTTTGATGTTGATAATGATTGATTTGATTTTAAAAAACAAATGAGCATAATTATAAAAGACTAATTTATACGATACTAAAAAAAATAATAAATAACTTAAGCTAAATAAATAAATGAAAACGTATTATTGTTGTAAACTACAAAGTCTAAAAAGAATTGAAGTAGTAAGATAAAATCATTTTGTTACCTACCACTGTAGTGTATCTATGTGATAATTTTTGAGTTGCTTTTGTTCAAACAACAAGGTTTATGAAACCTTATTGTTGTTTTTAATCAAAATACATATTTTTCTTTCTTATTCCTGATTTTTTATTCAAATACATTAAAAATATCATTCCCTCACTCTGTTAGTCATTCCCTTTTTTTATTTATTTTTTTATGTATTATAGATAAAAATATGGAAGACCAATAAATAGATCTCTTATAGTTAAATTTTTGATTTCTGTGATAAAAACTTCTTTAGCTTACAAAAAAAGAAAATGGTTGCGACACACCACAGCGACTGACCGTTCCCACATGGCATCAGGTAAAATTGTTTATTATTTTTGCCTTATTATTGTAAAAATAGTGAAACTAGTTTATGAGCTTTGTGCCTCTTATCCTTACTTATATTATAAACTAGAAAGATTTGTTTGTTAGTTAAGCTTGTTTACAAACTCCGAAACTACAAGACTGATGTAAAAATCCTTTTACTTAAGGGAAGCTACATCTTTCATCAGGATGATATAGGCTACTATTTACATGTGCGAAGGCGTGGGAATACTGTACCTGTAGTTCAACATTTAATGTTAATTTATTTTTTAGTAGTAATGTACAAATGTACTGGATAGGTGTTTTAAAATAGTTCTTTCTGTTAATAGGCCCAGAGGTAAATGTGAGTCTACAGCCACTCCAAGCCGAAGAGTTGTTCTCGAGGGCGAGCACAAATTATAAGAATAGTTGTGTTCGACTGCAAGCACACGTCAGGAGAGGCCGTGGAATATTTAACGATAAGGACATCATGTGACCAACTTATATAAATGTAGCTGCTTTTTTGACCATCAAATGCCAGCCTCCAGCTGAAGACAAACTGTATGAGCAGTGTAACTTATTTATTAAGTGATATTGTAAAGTCTATTCTTATAAATAAGTGTATTTAGAAGTACTGTCTTTTGCTTGTAGAATTGTATTCTCAAATAAAAAGTAAATATGTGTAAATCTACAATTTCTTTATTTGACTATCTCTGCTTCTTATTTCTTACATAAATAAAATTAATATGATGATAATGTAATTAAAGTATTCTACAAAATATAAGTTTTTCTTTACACCGTTTATGGAATACTACACATGCTTATATATATACAATATTAAACTTTCCCGTGAAAATATTATAATAGTTACTTTCCTTAAGATATGAAATATTGAAAAATAACGTTTTTTATAACTGTAGACAATGTCCACTCAAAGCCAAAGTGCCCATACAAACTGAACAATTCCCTTTCGGAATTTCATGACATTTACCCATTTATGATTTTATAATTTACTTTTTGTATAGTGACTACTACTATTATTAAGGTTGCCTAAATCGCTGAATGCAGACATTGCAGCATCGATCTTCGAAGAGATCTATGAGGAGGCCTATGCTCAGCAGTGGGCGTCGTACAGCTGTTGATGATGATGGCACCTTCGAACGAATCTAACTAATACTTAGCCAGTTTTTTAATATCTACACATCAGAAACTTTTCATAATTTATAACTTATATTTGTTTAAATATTAATCAGATATATAAATATTAGACAATATCGTGTACATTATTTTGATCTCAAATTATGAAGTTAAAGCAATATGGAAGTCTAAAACGATGAAATTAACAAAGCAACCTGATCCAAGACAATATGAAAAAGTTTCCAGACACCTCTCAAAAATGATGACTACTTGAAATTGAATTTTGTGAAATATCTTAATGCATAACATTACCAAAATGTATCTTGTTAAAAAATATAACGTAACGTTAGCTATATTTGCTGGAATTGTGATAACGAATAAATATTTATTTCTCTAGGTGATATGTTATGCAATGACTATAATGGTTACTTTTAATAATTTACGTTTATTCACTGGAATTATTTTAAGGAACAAATAGAGCTTTTTATAAAACAATGTAACCGCTTTCGTTTATCCTCTATTTATTATTTATCAAGTGTAATTTAAGGAGCCTTTACCGCCAAATTATCGTAAGCGACACTTTTGTCGAAAATGCTTTTTTCATTTTAAGTAGTATTTGAAACCCTAACGGACCTATCCCTGTTGACGTTTTCCGCCAAAATTTAACCGTTATAAAGTTATAGCAAGTGCTAAAATTATCGTAAATACATGTATTTTTAAAGCCATAACGTAAGCAACAACAAGCATTTTATCGTAAGTTCCTTGCGATCAATTTTTTGTAGCGCAAGTGACACTACTTGTTATCGTAACCGACGTAGGTGATAGACTATGAGGCGTTTACTACAAACAAACCTGTCGTGACCTGTTTATATCCGAAAGTAATTATGATACGACAAACATCGTTCTCTTTGAATTGTAGCTAAAAAAAATAGTTTCAGCCATAAAAACGTTTTAAATTGTATCAGTTATTGTTTCCTTATTGTGTTTTAAATATAGTACAGATAGTTAGCTCGACAACATCAAATAAAACAGCAATGTCGAATCCTGCAGCTAAGGTATGTATTGTGTTTTAATTTTGGTAATTGAATTAGGGAAAACTTAAATACTAGAACGATCTTGTTCCATGTACTATTCTTCCATTTAACCATTAGAAAACTACTTCACACCTGGGTTCATCAGGGATAATATGGATACTTTTTATCCGATATTGCCATGAAAAATTTTTATTAACCAAAGCAAGGCGAGGGCGCACCATTGGTATAAAATAAGCAGTCATAGTAGGTTACTGCCTACGTTAGTCGTCCATTAATGATTTATTTATTATTCTGTGATTCTTTTTAAGTTATTATTTGTTTTTTATAGTCACGAATGAAGAAAATTATGCAGTTAATATCACCACTTCCCATATCAGAAGATAGTAATTCTGGAACTGCTTTTCCCGAGAATATACAGCAAGATACAGAGGCCCCAGCTTTAGATCAAATCTCACCAACAGACAGCTACAGCGATATTGACATGGACCCAATAATAACTGATACGACATCACCTTCGTTGATCGATTATATTTGTGATACCGATTTAAATTCTGAGCTCAATACTAACTCATTATTAACACTATTACCTCAAACTAAACTTGTCGAATACAGTGATTCAGACACTGAGAATACTTACACTTTACTGGATTTAGATAACCAGAACATAAAGGACTTAACAACTTATGATTCTACTTTGCCAGCTTTCATTAATCAATTGATACAGCCGAGGACCAGTTCACTGTTTGACCAACCAGAACAAAATATGTCCAAGAATTTGGAGACCCACGACAGCATTGCCTGTATTGATAGCGAAGATTCATGGAAGCCTGCCTCATCGTCCAGTGATTCGGATGACGATAAGTCCGTTCAAACAATAGAAGAAGAAACAAGTGTTGGTAAAAAAGGATATAGGAAAATAAAACCTTTACCAAAACGACTTTTAGCAAAAAAAAATCGTAACGCTGCTGTAGGGAAATCTATGCAACCAAACCCTTGTATGAATAAAAAATGTGGTAACTCATGTGCAAATAAATTTACAGAAGATGATCGCAATAATATTTTTGAAAACTATTGGGGATTAGGTTGTGATAAAAGACAAAAAGATTTCCTGCTGTCATGTGCTAAAGAAAAACCGATTGGAAGAAAAAGATCCAGTAGTAATATCCGTAAAATATCATACGATTATTTTATCAGCTACAATGGACAGAAAGTTAAAGTATGTCAACAATTTTTGCTTAAGACCCTAAACATATCCCAAATGTCTATGAGATATACCATCGAAAATGCCAATAAAACTCTGAATACCACTCGAGATGGCAGAAGAACTAGTCGTCCTCATAATAAATCTGATGAGGTAGAAGTCGCACAGTTAAAATTATTTATTGAGATGTTGCCTGCTGTTCCATCCCATTATTGTCGCAATAAAAGCACTAAAGTATATTTACCTCAAGAGTTTCAAAATATATCGTTTTTGTATTTACAGTATGTTAATTACGTAAAAGAAAATAATCCAGAATCATCAGTATTATCAAAAAGAGTATTTCGTAACATTTTTAAAAAGGATTTTAATATCGGATTCCATCTGCCAAAAAAAGATAAATGTGCTTTTTGTGAGAAGTGCAAAAATTTATCACCTGAACACAAAATTATTTTTGAACAAACACCTGAATATAAAAATCACATTCTAGATAAAGAAAAATGTAAGCAACTGTTTTTAGAAGACCAAAAAATGAGCAAATTAACTGATTCTAACTCCTTGTGCGTAAGTTTTGATTTAGAAAAAGTTCTGAATACTCCACACGGTAAAAGTGTTACCCTATACTATTCCAGGAAGTATGCATACTATAATGAAAGTATATACGAAAGTGGTACAAGGGAAGGTTACTGTTACCTGTGGGGTGAACGCGACGGAAAAAGGGGCTGTAATGAAATCGTTACAGTCCTTTTTAAATACTTGATTATGGTAGACCAAAGAGGTACCCATACAGAGATAAATTTATACTCCGATAGCTGTGCCGGGCAAAATAGGAATCGCGCAATGATATCCATGTTAATTCATTTCTTGAAAACCGCAATTACTATTACACGAATAAAGGTAACTTATCTTTTACCGGGACACACCATGATGCCTGTTGATTCTATTCATAGCACTATTGAAAATTTTGTGCGTAATAAAACAGTATGGGCTCCTTCTGAGTGGCCAACTATGATTACTAATGCTAGAAATAAGCCTAGAAACTACATTATAAATGTTTTAAACTACGGAGATTTCTTGGATTGGAAGAATTTTTCGCAAGCTTTATTACCGGCTAAATTTAAAATTAATTTTAGTTCATTAAGGGTGGTGCAATTTCATAAAAATAATCCTATTATTAAATTTCAATACGGTTTTTTCGAAGATAGTGACAATTACGAAATAAACATGGATTTCATCATCAGATCAAGAGCAAACAAAGCTATTGTCGAAAAGGGGCCTACACCTTTATACGTCGAAGAGCTCAAACTTTCATCAGCTAAATACCAAGATTTACAGGATCTGTGTAACAAAAACGTGATTCCAAACAGATACCATCAAGAATATTTAAGTATGAAGCATGATGGAAACGTACGTGATGCTTTAGCTGAAACAGATGAGGATGAGGAGATTTAAAAATATTTAATTTTATTTTATATTAATACAATATCTCACTATTCCAAATAATTTATATAATTATTTAATGTTTGACACAGTGAAAAATATCATATCATTTAAACGAGAAGAAGCTGATTTCATTTTAAATTAATAGTTTAAGTTTATAAATTATGCTGATTGATCTCATTACTCCAATTGTTTAATAGAAATAAATTTTCATTTTCAATATTTGATAACTATTTCAATTAAACGCCTTTTAAATATCTATTTATTTATCAAAATATAATACTAATACAATAAACTGTATTAGTAATATTAATGGATATTTTTATCGTAAATGTCAAAACAACCTTAGATTATGACAGCAAAAATAAATTAAGCGACATAAATTGCTTAAATACTAAATATTTTTGTATATTTTTCCATCATATATGTTAATGTCTGAAAATCATTAATGTATGTACAATTTCAATTTATTAGCACATTTCTTTTTAAAAATATTTAAAAAAAACCTTCTCCTGTAAAGTTTGTTTTTTGTCGGTTGCGCTAAAATGGCGGTAAAGGCTGTCAAACGTCCAACTATCCATCCATAAATATGGACTTTCCGCGTGCATATTTCAAGAGTCCTGGTAATAGTAGGCGATAATATCTGGAGAGATTGAAAAGCCTTGACAGGACCATTACCGAGGGATCTGACAGCGGGCTAAAGGGGTAGTAATAATAGTTCTTTTGGGTCTGCATCTTAAACCCCTTCTGCCTTTATTTGATGGCATTATTTTAGCTGACATAAGGTTAAAGATTGGTTCTTTTCTTGAAATAAAAAGGACAGAAAACCTAAGTGTTTTGCCTACGTTATGTGATTTGAACAATTCAAGTCGAATAATTTGAAAAGTATTCGACTTTATTTTGTATATCAAGATAAATAAAGGTATTAATGAACCAAGTTTTCACTGATACGTTGTCACAATAAAAATAACACTTTACTAATCTACAAATGATAAAAAACGTTACAATATGAGGCGCATCGATCGAAAGCAAAATGAAGCGTAATGACAAAGACAGAGAGCTCGTGACAAAAATGATGATGATATGGTGATAATTTTATGGGTACCTTAATATGGAGAAAGGGTAGATGAGAATATGTTGCACAAAAATAGCCTTCTGTATACCTGTGTTCTATGTGTACAATATTGCTAATTATTTTTGTAACTTTGTTTTTATCACAATGAAAGAAAGATTAGTGTAACTTAGCGAAACAGCTTGCAGAATCACATTAAGGAAATTATAATTTAATTGAAATCAAGCAGTCTTTTAGGGAGGAGTAAGTCGCATTTTAAATCTTAAATTAAATAAAAGAAGTTGCTTTTTGCTTTATAAATTCCTTGCTTCAACTTCCTTTTGAGTGAGGAAAAAGCACAACGAAGAGGGAAACACAAATTTCAATGCTATATTAATAATAATAAAAGTTTTTACTGTCATATAAATATATAACAAGGCAATGTGAAGTCTCTGACCTCTGTGCTAGGTATAACCTGAAAGACAGAAGTCAGCGTCCACTTCTTTATTACTAGTAACTAATAATTAATAATAACGATACAATTATATAACTTATTCTAATCTAATACAATAATAGACACACGGAGAAAATAATTTGAGGTGAGTAGTATGGAATATTAGTGAAAGTGTGTGAAACCATTGACATTAGTTCATGGAGGAAAGAGTTAAAATACTTTGACTGTTGAACATGGATTCCGTTTGATCATAGCTCATGGCGAGCAGCCATTTTTTTTTTGGTTTGGCTTCGTTAAGAGATAGTTGGTAAATTGTTTTTTTGTTTATCCCATTGTAAAGGAGCCTAGATAGGTATTTGTGCTGACGACACACAAAAGCCGTTCGGTGTTTTGAGAGACTGTAGACGTAAGCTATGCTACGCTTATTTTTATATATTTTAGCATCAAAAGGAGTAGCTTTGTGTTGTATAAGAAGTATTTGTAAAATGTATAGTTGCCTAGCTCTTAAAACTTTACATTTTTCGTAGAGTAACCTAGTGGTGAATGTAAATGGACTGAAGGTTATGTATTATGTATAATTATGAGCTCTTTCTAAGATAAGCAGAGGTGTCTTGCAAGCGCCACCCTATACAATGATATAGTAAATAATAATAGATTGGGCCAGAGCAAAATATAAATTTCGTAATAGGTTGAAATCTACTACATGTCGAAGTCGCTTAAAGGCCCAAATAAGCTTTCTGATACGAGAAGCTGTAAGTTTAATGAGACTTTGCTAGTTAAGGTTTACACCCAGGTATTTAATACTATTAGTTTTGTTAATACTGAAAAATGAACATAAGCAGTCAGTATTTTGGATATAACGTGTAACGTATAAAAAATGAAATTTAAATGACTTTTGGATTTGGAATATTATATTGTAAAAAAATAGTTTTTGAGAGATTCAAAGCCAGCATGTTTGCTCTAAATCAGCAACCAACCTCATACAGTCCCCCTCATACAGTCAACCTCATCAGTTGTTTGACCTCATCCCAAGAAATATAAGAGCCGTATCATCAGTGTAAGTGAATATCTTACAATTGACTACAGATTGTCGACACAGTTCCTCGATATAAATTAAGAATAAATTTGGACCAAGGATACTACTCCGGGGAACTCCACTTATAACTGGTAGTTCTTCACTGACATAGTTGTGTACGGCCTACCAAGAAGTCGCGGAAAATATTAAGAGCATTTATTCCTAATACCAACTTTTTCAAGTTGGTTCTCAAGTCTGGAGAAAGACACCGTATTAAATTTTTTAGCCAGGTCATGAAATGCACCAAGGCACTTTTGTTTAACGTCCAGTTTAGATGTGACAAAATCAACTAATTAACTACCATCATCTTCGGTGCACTTACTCGACCTAAATCAAATTGATTTTTGGTTAAAATATGGTAGCGTTCTAAATAATTGACAAGGCGATCATTTAAGACTTTTTCTAAAACCTTAGATAAGATTGGCAAAACAAACATTAGACACAAATAAGAGACCCAACCTCATCTTCAGTAGGAGGTAGAAGAACTATAAAATTTACATTAAAACCAATAGCGGATGTGCCTCTATGCGAATTATTATTATCAGAGTGAATTATTGTATCAGCGAGATTTTATTGATATCCGTAACTATTTTTGTAGGATTATCAGTACTAAGCAATTCGGATGCAGAATTTCTCCCATCAGTATGATTTATAACAGATTTTATTACCTTCTATTTTTCTTTATTACTTAGCAATGCAATGCTAAGTAACGATTTTTCATAGGCTAACCTTATATTTCTGAGCAAGGAATTAAAGTAATTTCGGTAGCGTTTGTATGTTACGGCAATGTAATACATCTGTACTGTTTATGAACATATTTGTTTAATGTTAATCTATCAAGAAAATTAAGGTTGGTTACAAAATATATGAAAAGGCGAGATCGGCACGATTTTCGCAACTCAAACAGAAAATCAATAAATAGGCTCCTGGGTGTGTACTAGATTTCTGAAATTATTTTTAGGAATATTAACAGGTTGAGAAGGGATTTCAATATTATATTGTATTCGTATTCCATATTCAGTTTCTGTTTTATGAATAATTGGTAGACCATTGAACTACATTAAAACAACTCTAAATCTATTTGTATTTCGTTAGGTGGCATTCATTTGTTTTTTTTTTCTTCTATTTGTCCTATTTACGTTACCCAGTATAAAAAATGGAAAACTTGAAATATCGTGTTATTTACGAGTACGAATTCCACCGTGGTACTTGTGCTGCGGAAACGACTCGCAGGGTTAATGATGTGTATGGCGGTTGTGTCACAAAATAAAACACAGTCCGTTTTTGGTTCCAACGTTTTCGTTCTGGAAATTTCTGCTAGCTATTTTGAAGCTATTTTGGAAGCGGATCCATTGCGAGTTAGCTGCAGACTGCGGAGTTGGTAATAAAACTGTTTTGATCCACTTAAAGCAAATTAGAGAGACTGAAAAGCTTGAAAGGAGGGTACTTCTCGAATTTAGTGAAGCAAACCGGCAAACGCGCTTCGACTGCTGCTGCTGCTGCGTTACATAACTTAACCGGCACAATAATGAAGGGTTTTTAAATCGAATCATTACCTGTGATGAAAAGTGGATTCTTTACGATAATCGGAAGCGCTCATCGTAATCCAACCATTACGATGCCCTAGCATGCCAGCCATATCCTGCCCCAAGCGAAAATTGACTCCAAAAAAGTTTCTTGTAAGCGTTTGGTGGACTAGTGCCGGTGTCGTTCATTAGGCCAGACGATTACGGCCGATGTCTATATTCAGAAATTGCAAACCATGCTGGAAAAACTAGCTGTTAAACATCTGAGGCTGGTTAATCGCTCTACGCCACTGCTACTTCACGACAACGCTAGACCACACACTGCACAACAGACTGCTACCAAATTAGAAGAGCTTCAATTGGAATATCTAAGACATCAACCTTACTTCCCGGACCTTGCTCTAACAGATTACATTTTTTTTTCGAAATTTGGATCTAGTTATCCAAGGGAAAAAGTTCAACTCCGATGGGGTAGTGCAAATCGCCTTCAAAGATTTTATTGATGCCCGTCCGAATAGTCTTTTTAGTAAGGGGATTAATGTTTATATATTGATTAAATAAATACAGTGGACCCCCGGTAGTCTATAGGTACCCGGTAGTCCCGGTATGTTTGAATATTTTTTGGTAGATACGTAATGCATGATTGAACAGGTCACAACTTGTTCGCGCCACCATTATTGTTTGTTTGATTTGGATTGCTTAGTTTGAATTTGACTACAGGTGATTGTGGTCCGCGGCCTAGCATGCGTGCGTTCATTGTTTACCTACTGTTTATTCATTGTGTATTACGTACCTATATGTACCTAGTAATGTCGTCACAAGCCCACAAGCGAAAGCTCAAAATTCTGACAGTTAAAGAAAAATCTGATATTTTAGATCGCTTAAGTCGAAATAAATCTTTCAGTAGTTTGGCAAATGAATCTACAATTTAGACATTAAAAAAAATTAATGAATATTTTCGTGCTTCATAAATTGATTGATTCAATTTTTATTAATAATTTCAAATTACTTTAGTACCTACGTAAGTACATTTGTTTATACACAATTATTTCCTAATGCATGCATGCAGTTCTAGCATTAATGACATCACTTTTACATTATTTATTTATATATATTCGGGAATACCAACAGCACATGATTTTTATATGTATTTTTTTTTAATTTTTTACATAAGCTCTATATTATGCTCTTTTATTTACCTACTAGATTCGACATACATAATGAAGTATGATATGTACTTCAGAGTACTTATAACAAATGGATTCTTATCACTGATCTGTAATTTGTCGAATTACAAGGTACTCCTTTGTAAAAAAATCCGAACTATAAGGGGTCTAAGACAATACTCTATAATCCGACAAACTCGATGGGCCGACACTGCCCTGCAAAACGTTTGTCGGATCACCGGGGGTCCACTGTATATTATATTAAAAAATATTCGACTCTTTGTTCCTCCCATACCAAACACCAATTTCATATGTAAGGACCTAATATTTATGTTAACTGATGTTCATCTCACCACTTAAAATCAACACTGAGCAATACGATATTTAATTCATTGCATATTCGACTACTAACATTATTAATAAATAATTATTACTTTTTTGTTAAGGTACCTAGTTTTTATATTCTGCATATATGTATATGCACTTTTGTTTATAATTAGTTTTAGCTAGTAATAAGCAAATTAACTATTTTCAGGAAGAGATGGAGAGCGTCTCTTAATTGCACGGTCAACATCATCAACTGATATAAATTTGTCTTTCCAGTTTTTTTAATAGAATTCAATATTGATTCTGGTTTGTATTGTATTAGCCTGACTTGCTGCCGTGTATACAAACAAATGAAAGCGTAGCACTTCATCTTGTCATATATACCTACTATAATATACTAAGTAGTTTGGAGTTTTCGCCTGAAAGTATTTTTAGAAGGAAAACCAGCCATATGCAAAATTTAACCTAACAAAGTTTCCTTCAGAACGTTAATGCTGATAGTGTTGAAGACGGAAACTAAGTTATTGCATTATATATCTGCAGACACATATGTCTCATTTTTAAACGTTGGCGTAAAATTTTTATTGACGTTAAGTAATATAACTATAAATCAATATAATAATTCACAACATGTACATCTTTACCAATAGTAAAAATTTGCAATTAGTGCCCAAATTAAAATATTTTTTGTTGGTTTTATTTATATAGTAAAAAAGCTAAAAGTAATCTGAAACATATTTTGAGTTTAATTGTAACACTGTAAAACATGATTACGTTTTCTTTCTCTCTATCTCTCTCTATGCACCTACTAACATTAGAAATAAATAATAATAGATAGATAGATAGAGAGATCAATAAAAATATGTCTCTTATCACGTCGCTCATAACTATTTCATATAGGTATATTCATACATCCAGTCTAATAAATAAGTACATAATTAGTTAACAAAACTGTGTACTTAATTATAATCGATTATTGTGTGCTAACGAGTATTTAAACTCGTTAAATTGAGTTAAAGATATAGTTACCTACTTAATACCTTTTGACCCGCCATAATAGAAAGTATGTAAAAATATACTGAATCTCATAACGTTTAACATTCAATTATAATCATCTTACTTTTCTTCTTTATTAGTTACTAGCTTTCCGCCATTCCGGTTTCACCCCTAGGGAATTGTTTATTTGGATATAGATTCATAATGACATTAATCTATATACAAATTATTATCCTTATCCTTGTCATGAGACAAGGATAATAATTACAATGACAAATTTAATAGTTAGCAACGGTTATGGTAACGTTTTAATTCCCTATACAATCTTCCTTTATGGGCTGTTTTTCGGAATAAATTAAAATCGAATGATATGATAAAATTAAAATCGATCCAGTAGTTTCTATTCGTTGAGAACAAACAAAAAATCAAACAAACAATCAAATCTTTCCTCTTTATTAATAAAGAAAAGACAGCGCAAATGAATGTGCAAAATTTGTAACAGTTATGTTACTTTTATAGACAGCTTGTGCGACTCAATGTTCTCACGTAAAAAAAAAATATTGTTTTGGTTTAAATTATTAAATTTAAAATAATAATAATGTTTTTAAACCTTTAAGATTCTAAATCAATGACCCATTTTGCTGCTTGTTTTTCTGGTACACGAATGTGGGATTAACGAAGAGATAGCGATGTAAATGCTTGAAAATTTATTTTAATTTAAGGGCAATGTGACAGCGCCTTATTTTGCAAAAGCCACGCTAAGTGACAGGGTACATTTTCTGACTATCAAAGTCGGTGATGTGTCATTTCCGTGGGGCGCATAGCCCTGCCTGTGAGTGACGTCACGCGTCATATCCGTTTCCTTAAAAACCTTATTCATGAATTCTACTTTATCACATAATTGATTCGCTCACGGAAAATAATTATATGATTTCTCTATAAATATATCAAACTGAATTTACAAATACAATTTACGTAAGTATTAAAAATCTGTTAGTAACACTGGTTTGCTTGCGTTTTAATAATAGGTTTTAAGTTTTACCCATCGGTATGTTGTGTGCCCGAAATTTGAAAATAGTTCATTTTCAATTTCAAAACGATAAACAAACACTTTAAAATTTATAGTTCCTTATATTATCTACCTTAGTGATCCTCATATTAATATTATCAACATACCTATCTAAAAACCCAATTAAGACACTCCTTGTTCGGTCAAGGTTAAATTCAACTATTTAATTGTGATATCCCGCGTTGGATAATTCTAGCGATAACGAAGAAGAAAAGTAATCCATTCGTGTTTGTAGACGTACTTATATTTTGTAGGTAGCAGAAATAATACATGTTGATACAATAGTAAAGATGGCAAGCAAAGGCAAATGTTGCCAAAGAGTACAACAATCAATACTTCATAACAGGTATCAATTAAAAGAAAAACATAATTCTAGATTTACTTAGAAAATTCGATATACTTACCTGACATTTCAAGTGTGAGAAAGCTTAAAGTAATACAGGAACCACGAATGCGTCCAAACGTAAAGATAAAGTATTTATATTTTCCCCAACATAAATATTTAAAGATGCTCCGAAAGCGTTTCATCGTTGGAAATAAAATGGGGAATCCGCAAGTGTTGGCACAGCCTCGAAACATCAAGAATAAATTCGTGTATTTGATAAAATTTCTACCAAAGTAGACATTTAGAGACATAAACACACATCAATAGGTTAAGTGTACGTAGCACAACAAATTAGGATAATATCCAACCATCAATGAAATAAAAGATTGAGTGGCCATTTATTGCATCTAATAGTGTCAAATTTTATTGACTATTCCTTACAGATAAGCCAATATCTTTAATATTTTTTATATCAATATCTGCTGCTGAATTCTACGGGTATCTCTGTATTCTTGAAAAACTTTTTTTATGAATGATACCAAAGAACAGATCACAGCAGATTTGCTATTAAATTGTTTCCCGTAACATATTTATTAATGTTTAAATTAATTTTCGTTTCAACATTCCAGGTCATATTCGTTCGTTTTGAGTTAATTAAAAGTCATTTGTCAGATTAAGATAAGATTTTATATTTCCTGCATGATTATAATCGTGTAATATTGATAAAGAATAACTGTAAAATATTCTTCAGTGTATTCATCTTACAAATTACCAAAGTAAAGTTACCTTCACGAAACACGGGAAAATCTATTTAGTCTCCAATACAAATATTACAATGGCGTTTCAAGATGGCGGGTATGTAAACGAATTGTATTCGTAAGCGCAGTAACTGCGTTACAGAGCTACAGAGAAAATAATATTATGGCAAAAAAGTCGCTCTTTTTTAGGGTTCTGTGTCTCAACTAAAAAGAAGGAACGACTATAGGTTCATTATATCTGTTCGTCTGTATAACACAGTCACTTTATCGTGATACTAATAATACACAGTTCAAACTTGGCAGCTGATTAAGCGTATTTTATTAAAAATTAAGAACTGGAACTAAAAAACCTATAAAGATGAATATTCTAAATTAAAAATGCTAAAAAAACCACATTGAAAAATACACATCCTGGCACTCTGAGATGGGACTCGAATCCATGGCCTTTCATTAAGAATGTTTTTCAGTACCTATAGCAGTGTGCATGCAAAATTAATCAAATATAATTAATAACTATAAAAGTGAAATTAAAATTACTAACAGCCAGTTGTACAAACGCATATAAAAATTGTTATAAGCTTAAAGCAGCATTAACGTAATTTGACATTCATTAGAATTTAAAACATCATTAAACCTTAATGGACGTGTGTGCAACTGACCGTAAAACTATTATTTCTCAAAAAATAACTGCAAATATAGCTTCGTCTTTTATATAAAAGTTATAAGTGTAGTATATATTTTGCTAATATAACTACAGAACCCTTCATGAGCGAATTCGACTAGCACTTGGCCTCTTTTCATCGTTGTTTTGGTACATAATAATTTAACAATACATAAATGCATTTTATTGTATTAAAATCTCCTAATGCTTGATATGAATAACAGTTGTCATTTATTTTCAGATACAAGTGATTGTGATACCAGTGAAAATGCAAGTAACTTAAGTGATTAAGTGCTAAGTGACCATAATGGAGATCGCTAATTTAGTGCTGACACTTACGTGTGTCATCTCTTTTACCTGCACGCATGCTAAAATAGGTAAGTTAATATTTTCTGTTATATCTATGGCTACGATGATATATAAAAATTATGAACTGTAAAAACTCAAGTAGGTAACTGATGGCGCAGTGTCTAGATCTTTCTTAGTTAACATTTACAAAGATTGGTCTTAGGTTGGGTGACCAAAAAATTTATTCTTTCAAGATCTTCCGTGCTTCAGAAGGCACGTTAACCCGTTAGTCAATGCAACATCTGCAGTCATTAATACCCATGAATCCTTACTAGACTCGCGTAGTAGATCATAGACCATTTTCCCTATTAGATTTCCATTCGTTTCGAAGTGTGGCCAAAATCATGAAGATGCCGATGAAGTTACTACAGTTTGATAATCGATATATGACCCAAAGATTTACTACCTCCGCAATCTTTACAGTGAAATTAAAATATAAATAAGTACGGTGCCATAGTCAAAAATTATTCAGACATGGTTGAATACGAATATCTTAATAAATTTAGAAATGACTTCGTTCCCATATAAATTAAATTGAAGCTGACATATTTGTGGGTATTTAGCCTACATTGGATGGGTTAAAAGCTGCCGCTGATTGTATATTATTCTATATCTGTTTGATATTCCAGGCAACCGCAGGTTAGACTGATCAAAAGATGGGCAGTAGATGGTGTCTTACATACATATATTAGTGTATTATAAAAATATTTATAAATATAGACCAATCGCAAACGTTGCTCAAATTCCAAAATCAGTAACTAAAGCACTCATAGATATATATAATATAATATAATATATAGGTACATATTTAAAATACGAAAAGCCACAACAAAGAAACCCGAGTGTTTGTGAACGAACGAAACGCATTTTGTAGGAAATTATATATTTTTTCAAACGATTATCAGTGTGTTTTTATTTCTTACTCCCATAAATTTTCTAAATTTCTAATAAAGCTATGAATAGATAAAATAAAAACCCAATAGGGAATATGCACATTTTTGGAAAATGGTTTTATATGATAATTTACCTCGATATATAACTGTAAAAAAATACCCGGCACCGAAAAACTAAAATTTTGTAACATTAATCATTGATGAAAATAAGTAATAGCTACGAGAAATTTAAACACCGGAATATTTGGCGCGCTCGTCGTGACGTCTAAGTACACGACTAGAGATATGACATTTTAAATCAATATGGATTTTGAGTGATTGATTATTATTCATTTACCCAAATCGATTAACAACTAATCGATTTTTTAAAGTATAATGGACTTTTTTAATAAATCATATATTTAACCAAATTGGTGAAATAAAAATAAAAGCCTAAAACATCATTTAAATTGTAATCAGTTGTTTATTTTGCGATATAATACATTGATGTTATTGCATCGATGTTAACTTTTTGTAACAACGACATCCCTATACGTGTACATTTTCGTCACATACGCTGTGACAAGTAGCGTGGCGTTTAAATATTTTGAAGTTACCGCATTTATTTTGCACTTTTTTTAAATTATTTTCAAGACGAAAACGAACTAATCTTGAAAAATATTTAGATAGACTTTATTCTAAAGCAATAACGATTGTAATAAAATATATTTAACCCTTTTTTGAATCAGACGCATATTCCCTATTGCCGGTGGTCGCTAACCGGCAAACCGAGACAATATACAATAGTTAACTATCTACATTTATGAGACCAGGAACACAACACTTGGCAAAATTGTCTAATGGTAAAATCTATCAGAATCGATTTGACTTTGTCATTTGAAAAATATTCACGAACTTCACACTTCAACTATTTGATATGCGATAAAAACAACGATTGTGACGTTTTTTTTAAAAAATATTAAATGAACGATAACGATTATTTGACGTTAATCGGAATTCTCTAAGCAAAGTGTTAGTTAAAAAATATCTTTTAATATTATTGGAAAATGTTAAACGAACTGAATCGTTTAAGACATTTATATCATACAAATTGTCATTCGTTTCGAAAGTGAATGTGACTTTAAAGTTACACAATTCCATAAATCACTATAACAACTGCTGTACGTTTGAAAAGGATTGTGATAAATTTAAAACATAGAAAATAACGCCACCAGGATCGAAGAGATAGCGACATTTTCAAACCGGTGAGCGTGGTAGCAACGGATTACTGTATAAAAATTAAACATATACACCTACTTAGAAATGCCATTAGTTTGAAATAACATTACCGACACTAATTTTCAATTACAGAACGTTAATAAGAGCTTAAAGTCATAATTAAACATGCTGTATCTTTGTTCAACCGAGTATATAATTTCTTTGAATACCAGAATCGATCTTTAAATAACAAAATTTTAACCGAAACGCACAGTTTCTTCAGTTTATAATTTCATCGGAAGTTTCCACGCCATGCAGTTTCTTATAGAACAGATTCATCTTGTGGCATGAATTCATCGCTTAGCACGATATTAATTTCTTTGCGCCGTAATCGTGTAATATTTTTATCATGCCGACGTCTTCCGATAATCGAAGATATACAAGTGGCAAACACATACATTATGCAATTTAATTTACTCGCAATTCTAAACTTATTTTGCATTTATGAATTTTCCGATTCCGTTTTTTTTTTTATTAAGGCTACAAAGAAAATGTGTAATACGAAGAAGCTAACATTATTTCATTCAACTATATGTAAAGGGAAATGAAGACTCACAATTACTAAATTATATCAAAATTCTTTTCATTTATAAGTTTAAAAACCCTAAATTAACTTTAATTAAAAATCATTTTACCTAAATATAAGTCTTTATTGGTAAAACAAGTTAATTGCAATTTCAATTGTTGTGGATATTAAAATAAATATCTGCAATAAAATATCGGCTGCAAAAGCAAATATTCACTTCCTGACAAAAAATATTTAAAAGTTCATGAATAAAAATAAAAACATTATTGCAACTATAAATCTAGACATTATATCCTGACAACTTCTAAAATCACGTCCGCCGCCGCACGAAAATCTGCACTAAAAGAATGAAAATTACATAAGAAAAGATTCGGGCCATATTCGCGTGTCCACTGCTGTTTTGTTACCTTTTTTAGATTTTCCGTTACACTTGGATTTTTTATTTCTTATTAAATTTGTTGCGTGCTCGGAGACACATTAAATTTCCCTGGGGACTATGTACCTTATACCTTTTTCAATTTACGGTGGCCGCGGTGTCTTTCAACGCGCAAGTTATATGAATTTGGGAACTATTCTTTTGCTTTTTCTTGGAATATTTACTTTAAACAAACACTGTGGTAGCATTCAGCTTTACAATATCGAAACTAATCAAATATGCATTTGCAATCATCACATTACTATCTTTCAAAATTTTATTTTGTATGAAGAATATAACCGAATAGATTGATGTTGATATTATTCGAAATGTTAATTTATCGACTCCATAAAATATTTGCAACTCAAAATATAATATAATAAGCAGTCGGAAGCTCTGGAAGCTTCTAGCTTCCAGAGCTTCCGACTGCTTATTGGGTCGTGTTATAGTAAATATTTATTAAATACCGACTCTATGAAATAATTGTTATAGTTTTTTTGTTGAGTTCTAAATATAATATGATTTTATTACATTTAAGATCAGTAAATATATATATATATATATATAATATGAGGATCAAATATATACATATATATTTGATCCTCATATTATATCAGCATTTACTTTTTTAATTGATATCATTTCCAAAGCGATATCCATTTTTATGGCCTTGTTAGACTGATAGTATGATCAAGGCACCTTCATTTTTATAGCGAATATTGAATGCTTTTATTCGAGTTAAAATATCCATTTACGCTAGTAAAACATTTAAGAATTCATAGAATCTTTTCTGCCGTCGGCGCCGTTGGCTACCATCAGTCAAGCTGTCAAGAGGCCGGTCTAAGTTCGATTGCCGGTCGAGATTACAAAGCTTGTATTCAGTTTTACCCGTCAGGTAGACTTGGTGCGTGACCTGGATTTAGTAATAAACACTGCTGTAGTGAAATCTGCAATATCGCAAACTAAAAACTAATTTAATATTAATTGAGAAAGATGAGACTGTTATTTTAAGGGTTAATTAAGTGTAGGATTTGGTTACATATTTATAATTTTCAAGCTGATGTAATATGCTAGTCATGATCAACCTAATATAGAATCATTCATTGAACTATCTAACAATTTTTCGTATAAGCTGTTAAAACCACGAAAGATTGCATTGATTTTTTTTAACCACTAAATTATACCATTAAGAATTCCAAACCAAACGTGGTAGTATGTTACAAAAAGTACTTCAAGCAGAAAATTGCTGTGAAGTTTTAAGCGTCTACTTAAACGAAACCGCATGCTTCCTGCAAACGAGTATCCTGTAACTCAATTAAATAGTTAACAGTAGTTTACTCTGCGGGTAGAACAGTTTAATACAGGACAGGTGAACTTATAACAAAGTAACTTATGAAATCCGCTATACTAAAGTAAAATAATAGATAAAATAATAGACATAACACTTTTTATTGTATAACCATACCAGAATTAAAAAAACACTAGTATAAAATTATCGATACTATACATAAGAGGGTCTTATCGCTTATAAGTAGTTTCTTGAAGTCAATATTGTAATAAGCGGTCATAGGATAACGTAATAGCGATGGAAGTAGGTTAAACTCATTACAATTAACTATACTTATATTTATTCTAAATGAACAATGATTAAAAAATTTGCTTGGTCCCTGGCACCCTAAGATGGGATTCGAACCCATGACCTTGCAATCGCAATCTGGGTGACTGATCTAACCACTGAACTATCTAGAACTGACGAATCTTTCAAGCACTTGTTACCTTTCTAATAGTTGTAGTATAGTCAATATTTATCCTCATCATTGCATTATTATTTACAATGTTGAAGTCATCTCGCCGATTGACTCACTCATGGATTATTTTTCGTTATTTTATGACCAAAGACACACAGTTCTTCAACATTCGCTTTCTGCAACAACGGCGAACTGTCCTTAATCTATGGTTTCTGCAGTCTTTTCAATAGATCACTAGATAGTAATCATCTCGTGGAAAAACTCTCACTAAATGTACCCTTGCGTTTCCTTCCCCAGTCTATACATAGAACTTTCGAGCTACCTACAATCGGGCCAACGTTGGTTGGAAAACTTCACTTTTCCGTTGCTGTGACAAGTATAACTCTCGGAACGGTGAACAATATCGATATTTTCCACTTCTCGTTAACAACATTTATTTATTGCCAATCAAAGCAAATATCGGACTTAATGCCGAAAGCATTCTCTACTAGTCAACCAGTAAGAATTAACAGAGATTTCGTAAGGCAGAGTCATTTATGGAGAATTAAAGAATCGATAAAGTTGAGATACGGATATACAAATGTACATCAAGACACCAATACATACCATACATACATTTAATTACACAAACATCATCATCATCATCAGCCCTTTTACGTCCCCACTGCAGGGGCTCAGTACTTCCTTATGGATGGTTAAGGACCATCACCCTTCCACGATGGCCCAATACGGATTGGAGGGTATTAACGACTGCAAATGCAGCCGGCACCAACGGCTTAACGTGCCTTCCAAACACGAAGTAGCTCGAGATAATATAATTTTTTGGTCACCCATTCCGTGACCGACCCTTGCGAAAGTTGCTTAACAACAACGATCGCGGGCCGCAGCGCTTATCCTCTACGCCACCGAGCTACTAAATGATAATATATGTTTGTGTAAATAATATATTACACAAACATACATAAATGAATATATACATTATTATTATTATTAAAATTCATTAACAATTTTTACAATTGTATTCGAATGGTACAAAAACAAAGTAAAATAAAAATTCACAAAAAAAAACATGCAAATAATACACAAAAATTCAATATCATCTAAATTTAGAAAAAAGATAATAATAAAATATTACATACAATATACATACATACATTTAAGGAAAAATCTTAATACTCGAAGATATGTCAATTTACGGTATTAAGTATCGCGGGTACATTTCAAGTAGTGTTCTCGTAATGTTTTCTTGAATACTAATATATTTGTTTCATTCTATAGACGTATTGCAGTGGGAGAAAAACAATTGGAAACAAATATAGAATGATGAACAGGTGTTAGAGATAGAGATTAGAACTGGAGCGAAGTTATCTTTGTTGAGAAGCACCCAGGTACTAAAACCTAGATCTCAGATACTCGGTGCTATACTCGTGGGTCGTATAGAATAGAGAAGACAGTGCATACCATTCTCCAGCCATTAAATTTTCATTGTGTAAATTAAGATTGTAATTATATTTTCTTTATTAATAATTATTATAAACACAATACTGTTGCTATTGTAAATGTCGTGTGCGCCGGTAATGGGTATATAGAGAATATTTTATTTTAACTTATATTAATTTTCAATATATCGCATGAATACTGTTGGTGTACTTATTCAAATAAATAATAATGAGTATGAGATATAGTCTGATCAACGTAAACAACTTCCTTGCTGCCGAGGTTAAGTTCCATATATTTTACCTGTTAGTTTCGAAATTGTCGCCTCTCTTTCTGGTAATCCTTCAATAATCATGATACATAAGAAAAGTCACCCGGTATCAAAACTTGATGGCTAGTGCTTTCGAAATCCAAAGTTCTCGAGCTGAGATAAGATGTATTTATGCCTAAAGATGGTCGTATAATTTTTAACAGTAGACACTCCATCTCTGCAGCTCTTTTGGATCCACCCATTATCAACGTTTTGTATCATATTTATTTTGCAGAAAATGGTTTTGCGTTCACTTACATAGCATATATTCAAGTCTCACGTCAGAATTGTTTTTAAACATACATTTTATATGCATGATAATTAAAAAAGTGGCCAAGAGCGCTAGGGGTGATAAAATGAATTTTCTAAGACGTTTTAGAAATGCACCCTAAAAGCTTTGTCGAAGAGTAATTGTCGTGTGATGTCCGTATGTTATTTATGTAGAAAACACTCCGCCAATTTAAGCTTAGTTGATTAGGGTCTATGTGACTTTATTTATTGTAATAGTAAATGTCTGGTTAAAATTATAGAAGAGACTTTAAGAAACAAGAGTTTCGACCGACTAATTTTAAGCTTGAGAATAGATTTTTTGAGCCGGTTTGGTAAAACTTTTATGCTAATGCGTTTTAACCCAGTAAAGCAATGAGTTTCATTAAAATACAGATTACTTTTCCGTCAATTCTTTAAAGGTTTTTTATTGAAAATTTGTAGAAGTTAGGACCAAGAAATTACGCTGTCCCATGGAAACTTTTCTCCCGTATTTAACTGGTTTTGGTGGTATAATTTCGGAAAATTCTCCCTTTTACCAAAATTAAATCTCTATGTTAAGACTTCAGTTGTGTGTTGATCCATCAATCAATCATTCAAGAGAAAGCATTTTATATATGTAAATATGTATGAAACATAAATGGAATGTTTGCACATCTACAATGATGTAAATATTATGAGTTCAAATAAGATGTATAAAACCCGATCCGTTTATCCGGAACACAAAGGGAGGAAATAGCTTATCGATCGTACAATAAGCTCAAGTACCTTACCATGAGTTCTTAATACGACATAAAAATCATTGTTAAAGTAAGAGGATTTTAAAAGAAGATTCAATGCGTGTACCTGTAGGACTATCAGGTTTTTAATTTAGATAAAGATTTATTCTTTATAATGCCAGTTCGTTTGATTGATTTCAAACATAATATATCAATTACATATATAAAGTCAGTAAACAAAAATAGTCTATTATTTGCTGTTGTCAATGTGTAAGCTGCAAGATTTATATACGCGAAAAAAAGGAGAATTTGCGTCTTCTCTATTAAATGTACTCCATTTATTTACAATTCTAATATAGTTTTTATAGATTATTAGATCTTTTTATTGTAATATTGATTAAAAAAAATTACTAGATCTGTATACAAACATCGAATAAGATTTTTTTTATGTATTTTGTTTGTTTTATTTTTAAATGCTTAACTTGTAATTAAGCTTTATTGAACGTACATCTTAGAAGGCCTTTGGTGCATAGTTGAAGTCTAACCAACACTCGTATGTTACTCGAGTAAAATTAATAAATTATTATTATAGTTGATCAATTTTTCATTCACAATACTGAAAAATATTCTTAATATAAAATGCTTCAGAAATCCACTTTTGTCCCTGGCATTCTGAGATGGGACTCGAACCTTAGACCTCTCGCGATCTGGGCGATTGTCTTAGAGGAAAAAAGAAATCGATTGAATATTAAAACGTGTCATTCAATTATATTTTTTTAATAGATTTACAAGAAAAAAAGTTTGAATACTATTATTATCGACTATTGACAGTTCTTACATCATTCAAACTGTCGTTGATTGGTTAAAAATGTTGACTTAAGTTATAACCTTTACTCAAGTTCAACTCCATTAAACATACAATCGTGAAAATGTTAAGTGACATTGGTTGAAGTATAAGAAATTCAAGTTGCTTGTCCTCAAACACTTTCTCATCAAAGTAGAAACAGTCATTCAGAATAAAAAAATAAAAAAATTATTTGATTGAAACATTTAAAGGATGCATAATTATGTATTTTTTTAATAGTATGCGATGTACTAAAAGCCCTATATATTCGTAATTTTCTTGAAAATACTATCCATTTATAAGCACATTTTAAGTACTATAAATTGAGGAAATCCATTGTAAGTTTTAATCACCTTGTTATAAAAACATTTTCTATTTTTCTAACATCGAAAACATAAATGAGCGATCATTTGGTAGGTTATTATTTTTCTTTCAATATTAAAGATAAAAGAATCATCTGAAATTTTCCTTTCAAATGAAATATCTTATATTTATCCTGTTTCCTTCTTTGGAAATTAAATATAAAGTTCGAATATCTATATCAGTTCGTAAATTTATTGTATTTAAATTAAAAAAAAAATAACGGTCACGGGCGAGTCGGATTCACTCATGAAGGAACAGAAAACGAGCAAAAAAAGTCACGTTTTTTGTATAAGGGCCCCCTTTATTAATTAATTTATTGTTTTTTTAGTATTTGTTGTTATAGCAGCAACATAATTACATCATCTGTGAAATTTTAAATTGTCTGACTATTTTAATCACGTTCATAAGTTGTAACCTGTTGCTAGACGGACAGACTGACACTGGAGTCTTAGTTTTTATCGTTTTTACCCTTTGGGTACAGAACCTTAAAAATAGTTTAATTTCTGATAAAACTGCCGGTAACCTCGGAAAAAAATATTTTCTATGTACTCGTAAATTTTCTATTTCCCATATTTTTCCCACGAAATAACATAAAAGGCTAGACCCCATGACTCGTATAATACTCAACGGGTGGTCATCGTACTGCCACGGTAGGCGGGGTAATTAGATCCTTATTCATTCTGTCGAATTACCCTTGAAACTCAATTTGTTATGAAGAGTAACGGTATGCCGGCAGTTAAATCCGACCTCCAGCTTGCAGGACATTTATTTAATAACGGGTATATGTACAAATAGTCAACAGCATGTCAAGATACACAAAATCTTAAATATAATTTTATTTTAAACCACAATTCAATAATGTACAATTTAAAATAAATTGTCTCAACGTGCTTATGTTTACAAACTATAGGTTTTTTACGTTGTGAAACCAGAAACGTTAAAGGTATTGTCAACGAGAAATATCAAGTGATGGTTAAGACATTGATATATTTGAAAATATTCAATATGATAAAAAGTATTGGAACAGCGAACGTATTCAAATTTCATGCAAACATTAGTCAGTATGTCAAATCGTTTGAATTTGTACATACACTTTATAGGTAACTATACAAATCAGTAAATTGTAAATTAATGAAGCATCGAAAGGAAATCGTATACAGTCAGTTGCACATATGTCCATTAAGGTTCAAATGACTCCTTTAACTTCGAATTAATTTCAAATTTGTATCAGTATGTCAAATGAAATAAATTCCAATTAAAGAGAGGCATGTGATAATTTTAAACCCTATCTAAAATTTTAAATCATATAATATTCTATGTAGAGAATGTTAAATACGTGACATTTTGAAACATACTTCTCGTAATTATATTGGTTATATACGTAGTAATGTTGGTTTTCTTTCTACTAAAAGTTTCCTTTGGCTGATTTAACTGCAATACGAGAAAGAGGGAGGAATATGATTGTTTTTGTAATCTTCATTGTTAGTTCTAATGATATCTCCACTGCTGCGGGCACAGGCTTTCCTTAAGGATAAATTCAAATTTTTAGTCACCCATGATCGACTTTATTTAAGCAGTGCAAAATCTACTCACAGCACAATCGACTTTCTCACATATTTAAGTAATAAGCTACTTTTTTTTTGCAATAAAAAAATAAAGTGCATACTATTTGTGTGTACATATTATGTAGTGACAGGTTTCAGTTCTTATTGTTATTACATGTATCACTTACTCTGTGTAAAGTCTAGTCTGTGAACTGCCTTTTTGTACTCGCTCTCTGTTATGGCGCGTGCTCAAGAAAACTATAGTGATTATTGTTCGTGTAACTACTATTATAAATAAATGTCAATTAGCCATCAAGACGACTATTTATTAACATACGACGACCACAACTACCTGATAATTGTGTTATAGAAAATTAACATATAGCTTAGCGTTTTATTAACGAGTTTTAATTTAACATGAATGTCTTATTCAACAATGCTTTCAATAAGCTTGCTTGAATTTGGATGATTTTTATTTATTTGTATTACTGTCTTTTACACTGCACTGTGACACCCAATTTTATCGGCCCACATGATACGTGTTTATGAGTTCCCCGTTTCACCGCGAAATCGAAACTCTTGACTTTACGAATACGACTTGATTATTGCCTACATGAGCGCAAGCTCCAATCGTTTAAATTTTTATGTTAAATCGAACGTGATTAGGTGATACTTTTGAGAGATATTATATTAATATTTGTTTACAGAAAAACTTAAGGAACTTTCCTTTGAAAATCCATTTCTGTGAAAGTTTTGGAATAATTACTTCTTGTTTATCAATATACTCGTAGAAACTATTGAAATTCGTATACTATTTTGTGTACTTTGTGCATACAGAAATATTATTTATTTTGTGTTTTTGTTGACAATTAGAATATAACTATAAGAATTCAAGAGTTTCTTTACCGCTGCTCTTGGTGGTAATATTATTAAAATTTTAAAATACGACGATGGAATATCACAACATTCGCAAATTAATTTCAGTGTTGTTAAAATTAATCAAGTGGATAAAAAAGGTATGAACAATGTTAATTTTATTGATACAGTGAGACTATTTGGTCCGTGATTTCACTTTATTAATTAAAAAAATATCCCACCTGCCCTGCGATTCGATTGATTTTATTTTCAAAGGTGATTCAGAGTTACAATTTATTAAATAGAAAACAATAATAAAAACAGAGAACCAATTATGGACTCACACATATAGATACAAACTATGTAAAATGAAATAGGAATAGAATATCTGATACACGTATATTCAAACAATTTTGTTTTGTATTTTTATAAAAAAAAAATGGAATCGATAGAGTTTCTACACTCAATAACGTGAATTCGAACACATGAGTGAATTCAAAATCGGGTCTGGATTTTGCAGAATCGCAGGACTGATAATTTTATAAATCATTATATACTTTTTCAAAGGTTTTTTAGAACTACGATAAACTCAATTTGTCAGAAAAGTTTAATCTGATGAATGTTACGTTTGTTTTATTTTTATTATTATGTATTGAATAGAACTAGCGTTCGATATTGCTAAAATATGAAAATAGGTCACCTTAAATTGAAACGAAAATACAAATATACCTCCGAATTAAATAAACTTCTTCTAGCAAAAAATGCCTCTCTCAAAAAATCACTTATCGTTCGGCCCCAATGCCATCGTCAAACCAATAAAATTTACATCCAAGAAGTTTTTCCATTAACATAACACGCCGTTGAACGATGCCTAATTTGGATTTTTCAGCATCAAGGGGACTTTTTTATTATAATAACTTTAAGCTTTAGTCAGTTGTAATAATGAATTATATGTGTTTCTTAAATACAAATCTTTAGAACTATGTGTTTTGACAAGTTAAATTATATATAGTTAAAACGGGCCTGAACGGAAAAATAATATAAAAATTAATACTAAAAAGATTACTAACAAAAACAAAATTCATTTTGTTTTTTCTTCAAAGCAGGTTTTAGTTAAAAAATAATAAATTTAGTATTTTAAGGCACAAATAGGGTCTATATTTACTAGTTTTTTTATTATTATTAAGAAACACTAAACAAATTATCATAACGTGTTTATATCGTTAAGCTCTTTTCCTGTTCTAACGGTCAAAAATAAAACTACTGATTTGATCTCTTCGAACCAGTGTTAAAAAAAAATCATAAAAATCGATATTCTCAGTTACGGGGTTACATTCATAAAAACACCAGTACAGAATGTACTCCTTTCTCAGAAATCGCGGAAAAAAGCCGTCACCTATTGGTGAATGCTTAACGAAACAAGATATTGAACGATGTTAACATAATAGTACTAGTTGCCTATCATATAACTTTGTCAGAGTTGTTCGATATTTTATTCACGTTGCAATTATTTTATTTTAATGCTTGACTTGGCGGAGACACTCCCGCACCTCTAACTGAAATCGTATTTTAGTTTTGAAAAAATATTTAATGCTAAAGTCTTAACGTTTTTATTATACTCACACTAATTATATATGTCGCATCATCATTACGAAGATCGTTTATAAAAACCAAGTTGCCGCCATTTTGGGAGACATTCTGTTTCCGATCGCCGAGGAGTAAAGACATCTGATGACATCACGCTCATCTCGTTATATTTTCGTGTGAAAAATGATAAAATTGAACAAATCCACGTTGGTATACACGCCTGCAGTGTTATTTTAAAGATAGTCCACCGATACGGACAATCTATTTGGGCTTCGTAATAGCCCATTCGGACTACCCGCCGTTATATAGTTATTTTTTTTTTATAAAACACTACACTTTCGAATAGGTGAAGGAAAAACACATCTAGGATAGAGATTATCAAATATATAAAGTGATCATATTTTTATAACACTGTTTACCTATACATAAATAGATATAACTCGAAAATTTCAATGACATAATAACACGAAAAATTATGATTTGATGCACACGAGTGTTCTCGAACACACCCATTCACTCTTAAGCTTTTGATAACACTATAGTAAAAAGTTTATGCTTCAATCCAGGATATATTTTGTCGGAGTAACATAAATTTCAATAAAATTCATTCAACCGGCTCCAATGGGATAGGATGACAAAGTTTTAAATTGATGATATTGTTGTAGTATGGATTTAGTATCCATGTAATAAATTGTCGCTTAACGTGATATTTACAATAAAATAGAGGATACGACTGGTTAAAATCAAATATCTGGATCAAATAATTTTAGTAGGGTTTAAATAGAAGCTCCATAGCGCAGTGATTAGCGCCATTGGTACAGACCAATGGCGCATATCACAGGATATGCAAGCTCAGTCATTGGATGGGTGACCAAAAAATGAATATCTCGAGCTCCTCCGTGCTTGGTAAGGCACGTTAAGCCGTTGCTTCCTTCGGCATTCGCTGTCGTTGACACCCTCTAATCCACACTGAGTCCGCGTGGTGGGTCAGGCCCATTCTCCCTACTAGAATCGTTTTATGTAGTTGAAGATATAATAAAAATACAATAGTTTCGTTTTATCGTAATCGTAAGATTAAAACTTGACGAATTAGCGATGTAATAGAATAAAAAAAAAAAATTTTTTTTTTTTCATCCTTCCCGTGACCGGCCCTCGAAGAACGTTTGTGGGTCACGGCGCTTATCCACTACAGCACCGAGCTTGTATGTTATATAATAAATATATAATATACAATAAGGTTTTCAACAAATATATAACATAAAATTCCTTCAACCTTTATTGTAACATACACTATTTAGCCCACTTGGTTTGCGGTTGCGAAGTTTAAGTAAAATGTCGCAAACGTCTGTTACATATTGAACCTTTAGTCCTAGTTGTATCTGCAGACGCCAGCACTCTCTAAATTTGCAGTGCGCCTGCATGGGGTTATGGCTCGTTGTTCTTGTGTAGAATCACTTAAAGATGATGACGGACATCCCAATCGTGATGATAATGGTTATAATCACGTAAGGATTGGGTTAATAGATAACTTAAAACAGCTACATATAGAGGTATCGACTTAAGCGAGTATTTGGGATGAAAAACAATAAAATGGCACTAATTTTTTAATCATTAATTCACTCAGTGTTTATATATTTCTGAATTCTCCAATCAATTATCTCGAAATACATTGTAATTACAAAACTCATGTTCATAAAAAAACTGTCTAAGAATTCGCTTACAAACAGAAAATATTTGCAAATAAAACGTTAAATTAAACGGCTAATTACTTCGCAAATCGTCTAAAGAAATGAACGAGAAAATAACATTAATTACTTTTTTTAGGTACACGATTGTTACAAACTCACGGTCGGAGCATCAAAGTTTTGCCCAAAATAATGACGCATGTTGGCAACACACGCGCGTTAGTAGATATAGATAATTTGGACGCGCTAATCACAGACTACCGTTCCTTTGTTGGAGGGTACGCTTGATTGATGATCCGACTTTACCGAGTTAATCTTCTAACGTGCAGGGGAGGTAGAGAAATATGCACAGTATAATATACGGTTCAAACAAAGTGATTTTTTTATACTTAAATATTTACGTTAATATTAAATACTAAAAGCTATTTATTTAATCAAAAATTAATTATAAAATAAAACATTATTTAAATAAAAATTGCTTTTTAAACAATCTCGGCTATCTTATAGCAACGACTAAAATTTTTAAACAACCCCTTAAATTCACTTTCCTTGTTGTAATTAAACCATTTTTAGAAGAAACATTGATAAATATGTAAATCACTTTTGAGCCGGAGGAATTATGCAGCAATTCTATTGTAATTGTAATAGTTTTTGAGGAATGAATCGGGTTATTTAAATCTAGAATTTCTTTGAACTAGTTACAAACATAACAATACTTACGCAACTACCGCGCTGGTTTATCATGTCACCGTAAGTCCACAAGTGTACCTGAAGTCTAAAATGTGCGTTTCTTTATTGGCAATATACCTGTTATAGTATTTTATTGGTTGTGTAAGTATCTCTACACATAATGGAAGGTTATTGTTTGCAAGAAATATTAGGTCAATTTTGTTTGCGCAGGAGAATGTGCAAATTGAGTTATTCTTCCTTTGTGTCTGTATAAGCATAAATATTATTTTATTAACACACAATTCAACTGCTAAAACACCACATAACTGTCTAAAACAAGGAATTATAATTTAATTTGTTGGAGACATGTGTTGTATCATACTTTGAAATAAACTTAAAAATAAGACATTATTAGCTATTAGCACGACTTCGGTAACACCTAGCGTTCTCAACTTTGGCAGCATTGACGCTCTGAAATTAAACGTGGTATTTTAGACAAAACATCCCACCTCCATACATTATTATTTAATATTATAGAACTACTCCGATACTGCGATTTGGCTGGATAGAGTGTTTGTAAAATTACTTTTATTCATTCAAATTATATGAGGTAAATAATTAAGCCTTCTGCGCCGGCTGCATTTGCAGTCGTTAATACCCTTCTATCCGCATTGGGCCAGCATGGAGGGTCATGGCCTATCCTCCTTAGCCATCCATAAGAAAGGGCTGAGCCCACGTAAACGGTTGATGATAATGATAAAGCATATTGCCACTTTCGAGAACTTTGGTTTTGTTTTGTATATAATTCAATTTTAATGTATCTTCAATATTTTGTTTATTGAAGATGCATTCACCGAGTAGATTTATCATATGAATTGTCGAAAACTAATACTAATGTATTGGTTTATATATACGTTTGCCAAGTATCCCTAAGCTATCCAAAGTTGCTCTGACAGAAAGATAGGTACTGAATTAATGGACTTGGTTTACATACGTTGGTTTCATAATATTTTACGGCAGAAAAATTGCGTAGTAAGACTTATGCATTTTTGAACATGTTATGTTTTTGATGGGGTCTTAATATTTTATGGTAAAAATAATTATATTCTTTTAAATTGCCATTATATGGGCTTTGTTTTTCTAATAATGATTTTTGTGAAAGTTCACAAGATAATATACTATGACGTCAAAGATATTCTATAAAACAGGGTTCCGTCACATTCTTTCAAAGTAGTGTTATTGGCGCTAGGAAAATTCCGGCATCACTGCAAAAAGTTTTCTCTCTGCCGAGATATGAATACCAAAGGGCGTCCATCTTGGAACAGCTGTTACAACTTTTTGTCTATGAGTGTACGGAATTTAGCGTTCTTGTTCGCTGTTACTTGGGCACGTTTATAACTATTTTTATGTCTTTACGAATGAAATAACTGAAGCTAGATGTGTTATTATCTTATCTAACTACTAGATAGCATTTAGATGCGATAGTTAGAACTATGATTGGTTTTACGATGATTAGTCAAGTACGAAGTTTTTAATTGAGAATTGTAAATGACTTTTATGTTATAATAGATGTGCGTCGTAGTTTTACTGTCTTTTTAACCTGCTTAAAGAATTGGATTTCTAAATGTTGTGTGTCGAGAAAATAAATTCCTTTTCCATTCTAAATGTAACATTGTTATTCAAACACATAAGGCTGAATGTTCAGCGAAGTTCCAGATACTATAGCGTTTATTTTAAGTGTTTTAACATAGAAGTAATCTATTCTAAAAATATTTATTAAAGTTAAATGACAAGATGAACGTTCAGATATTTATTGGATTTGGTTATTGTTGCAATAACACTATTATGTATGTACGTGTTCCAAGCGCTGGAAAGACGAAGGTTTCGTGATCTCATTACAAGAGTAATATTTTTCCAACATTTACTTCTTTCTTTTCAATTCTGTTACTTTGTTATATGTTTATATGCTTTATCATATATGCCTGATCGTTTGGCAGTGTCATTCAATAGCAATAAACCGACGATGTTTTGGAAAAAATAAACTTACACTCAATCAACTAGTGTATTCTTCAATATTGAATAATGTCAGATAATATAAAGAATCACACATTATAGATAATAACCGTAAAAAATGTAACAATAATAAAAAAACTCTTTTTTAGGTGTCACTATATTACATAACATTTATGTTTTTGTGATTTAATATTTTCACAATATGTTATGAGATACAGAAATAATATAGCTTTTTTTATTTCATGTATCGTGTCTACCTTGATTTTTGACTTGCCTTATCAGGAAGTCTATCGCATAACTAATTGGACTTTTTATAACTGTCATGGAATTCTCTCATTGAATTTTTCCATGTCTCTCTCAAAACGTTTCTGAAGAGCTTTCATGTTCGATTTTGTAGCTGGAGTTAAATACGATTGACGTGTGAGTATCAGTTAAAAATGAATTTCAAATGTCAATAAAACCTTTTTTAAATAGAACCGACTTCAAACTTAAAAAAATGAAAAATAACAGATATCAAAAAACGACTTGATAAAGAAATTGCTATTAAAGTCGGGCGGAGGTGTTGTGTAGGTTAATAATTATATGGTAGGAACCCGATTCTAATAGCATTTTCTTGAATAAGTCCCTTTTTTTAAGTTTGAAGTCGGTTCTATTTTTCTATTTCATGTTTTTTAGTGATATTGAAATTTTTTATATAATAGGCAATACTAAAAACTCACTTCAAAACCATGTTAAAGTGCGAACCTCTTTTGTTTTGTCGGTTATTGTACCCCCAAACCGCATTAAAATCGGTTCAGCCAAACGGATTAAATTGAAAATCTTCTTCTTGAAGTCGGTTAAAACAATCTGATATTGATAGGTATCAGGAAAATTATTTGTTTGGCCTTCTCTTTATTACAATACAATTATTTTATTACCTTCTCTTTATTAATGTTGGAATCGGCAATTTTAAAATGTCATATTTTGTATGTTTAGATGGAAAACCTGTGGTAGTAGTAGATACTGTGGGTGACATACGACAGTCATATAATGATAAATAAAAAAAAACGACCTCCTTAGCAGAGTGGTTCGGGCGCCGGTTTCAAGGTGTCGCCACGTCTGAGGTCCCGGATTCGATTCACGGTTGAGTCAATGTAAAAAAGGACTGTCTTTATTGTATTGGATCTGGGTGCTGTGGTACCTTCGTTGTTTCAGATACTCCATAACGGGCTTTAGCTGACCATCTTGGAATCTGAGTAAAGTATGTGATGTTGTCTTATATTTATATAATTTCACAAGGCGCAGTTAATTTGTGTACCCACTTTGTAACTAAGTGTCATCACAAAAATATTATTATATTGATGATCCTCAAAAGAACGGAGCAGCAAAAATATACAAATCATAAGGTAGCCGCGATAAAACTTCAAATCATCGTCACATAAATATCACAGTATTTTTAAAATCAAAAGAGCCACAACAAACAGTCTTTATAGTGTATCAGTTAGAGATGAAAATCGTAAAGCGATAAATTGAAGGTTTCTTCATAGTGAAACGCGACCTCATACCGTTTGAATCGCGATAGAAACACATGATAAGGAAACGAAAGGAAAACACAACAATAAACGGGATGAATTTGACAGAATCTCGTCCCGTGCCAGTCGTAAATGTCAAATAGGCTTTATGTTGGCTTTTATTAGCCATTTATTTACAAAGAAAAGGAGTTACGAAATAGCAAATATGATATTCCAATCTGCCTTATTTATCTTAGTACCAGATATTTGAATTTTGCCATTACTGACGCAATAAAAAGCACACTTTGGGTGTTAAAAAAATAATTTTAATGTTTACTATTATTAAACCAAATAGTGACTATTAATAACTTAGTGAATATAGTATATTTTGGCAATATAGTTTGTCGAATAAGGAACCTTGTCGATCTATCTTTGACTGAATGTAGAGCGATTTAAAGATTATAGACTAAAATAGTATACTTGTAAAAGCGTTGCCAACCCTACTGTTTTAACTGAATATCTGCTGTTTTTAGATCGATGCCCATGTTTTCTGTTTCATTCGCAATTTATACTGTTTTTCAATTAAAGAAGTAATGTCTGTTATTTGTAATTTTGTAACCTCTATAATTTGAACTTATAATAGGGTAAAAAATAACTAGAAACTTAAATGACAAGTACCTACTTATGTGATGATGTAATCTGAATAGGTTTTTTACTTCATTACAACACCAACGTCGTCAGTCATTGATAGCTATTTGGTTAGTTCTACTTATAATATTTCATTATAAACTGAAAAATGATACGTTTATAATAGTTACAAACTATCGTTTAATTTAATAATAGTTTTCGTATGAACAACATTACTCTTTAATAGATATGGGAGCCAGTGTAATAGCGAACATTACCAACCGCCATTAATAAAATAGACTATAATAACCTCCAAAATATAATGGATTAATTGCTAACTATTCTTGTACATGACAAGGTCATACTAACATTCAATTGACGCCACGAATTATAGACAAATTTTTATGATGTGGACCTGTACAAAGTTTGGCTGTCGTGTCGCCTTTTTTTCACTCAAAATATATCCACGTATGATACAGTTTAACGTAAGTGAAAGGATTTTTAAAATTAGTCAAGTAATTGTTATATTTCATCAATTTTGCATTCAGAATGCTATACTGGAAAATATTATTGATAAAAAATGCTTAAAAAAATCGACTTTACCCATCCCAGAGTACCAAAGACAAAGTGGATTTTTTTAAGCAGTTTTCATTAGGAATATTAATCGAGTAATTTATGAGCCTATTCCATACAAACAAAAAGACAATTGAATCTTTCTTTTTTATAATATTTGTACCGATATGTTCTATTTTACGTTGCTCTGATCCCAAATTTAATAACTTTATGTTTTATTATGGTAATCCGAAATAACGAAAGTACATCCACACCGAGACATTATAAAAAGTTCATGTTCTACTTTGATATAGCCGCGAATCGAACCCTGGACATTTTAAACTGGCGTGATAGACACTCGGCCACGGAGGTAGTCAACAAATTATGGATATGTACATTGGAGATTATTTTAAATCCGTCCAGGCTTATCTGCCGTTACAAAGTAAACTAATTAACGTAATGTACATAGTTGTATCATTTCAGAGCATATGATAGCAAAAGATTTACTTCCAAGCGTAAGAAACAAGAAAATATACCAAAGAATTAACGTAACCTACCTCCTAACTTCACTACAACACATACATACTACAAATCATGACTTCTACCATTAATATGTTTATAGATTCAAAATTAAAAGTACAGATAAATGCCCCTGCAATAACACTATAATACAAACACTTACGGCCGGTTTCTGAATTGAGAAAAGCACAAAAGCTCAATTGATTATTCTCAATAACTTAAGTTGTTTAGGTTTCATATGGCAAAAAGTACTAGTTTTATCAAATTGCTATCAACTGATAATTAAAAGAACTATAAATCAGTAATGGAAACCTGTTTGATTGACGTTTGAAATGGCTTAAGCACGGTTTGAGACGTGCTCAACTTCAAATTCTCAATTCAGAAAGCGGGTGTTAGTCACCTAATAGAACAATGCCACAGATTCGACAATAGCCGCTAAAAATACTTACAAAACTTCAGATTTAACAAAAATAACTCTAATAACACTAAAAACACTGTTATTTACCTGTTTGTGTTCCGATAGCAAGAGGGATATCTATCAACAACGAAGAAAAAAAAACTAATTCTTACAAATTGCATGCGCTCTGTGAGACCTCAATTTCTTTTTAAATTACATAATTCCTGATACCCAACATACGCGCAGGTACCAACAATAAGTAAATGTGAAATTAAGTAAATAAAAATCTAAACAAATATGATTTGAAACACCAGCAGTAACCCAGCAGCAATTACGAATGTCTAGACAAAAGCACCAATTAACCACATGGCACAAATGGCGACAGTGAGTTTTTACGTTGTGAGAATATATCATTCTAAAATATTCTAACTACTTTCGATAAAACATAAATCACGTCACATTAAAAATTTATCAAACTTCTGATAAAAAAATCTAATCAACTTTGTTTTATACTATACATAGATATATGAATATTAATACAGATACAGATGTACTAATCGTTATAAGTCACAGAAAATAATTAAATATACGATGAGTTTAAATAAATATAATTGAGTAATAATAATACCAACAAACTATGATAGATCAAAACAAAAAAAAACAATATACACTGATAAAGGTATTCACATATATAGATACAAATTATATATACCAAGGAGTATTCATATTTTACTCTAATTATAGTGTTAATATTAGCATAAAATCAATAAATGCGATTTAAATACTTATAAATAAGTGCTCAGACGCGACTAAGCACTCTTAACGCCGGAAAATAATCATATTTCCCGCTTGTGTTCCTCGTAGCTTTCAGTGAGAGAGAAAGAGACATACGATGTCACATTATGTGGAATATGAAACGTTAAAACCATTTTCATTCGATTACTCGCACACCATTTAGGACAATTAATGTACATCTTTTGAAAATACATCTAGCTATGAACTTAAAATTAGATAATAAGAGAGTCTTGGCTTAGCAATATTACTAATGCAGTGGGATCTTAGCGGATGCCTCGATTATACTAAAAGGGCATAACTTATAACATCAAGTTAAATTTGCAGAATAAACTCATTGTTAATATTTTTAGTAATTATTGGGTTTGTGATTACATTATTTACGAATTACACAATTAAGAACAGTCCTGTGACTTAGAAATACAATATTTCATTTACAAAACAATTCATCAGGATTCCGTTTTTTGTTCGTAATCGATTTAATATTAATTATTTACTGTAATTGCTCTCTTTTGCACGGTATCAAAGCGGCATATTTTAATTATAACGTCGGCGCGTTTAAAACGTCAAAACGCAATTTTGAATTGTTTATGCCACATTAACTTGCCACAGTTGTGAATTATTAGGTACAATTTTGAAAGCATTGTGTTGTTTTGTCTTCCGTGACCGTACTCATTTGACGATACCATCGCCGGTAACTGGGAAATTCTTAATTGTAGTTGTACGTTTACATACAGGCGGTAGACGATAAACTGTCATTTTGTGTGTACACACTGAAAACATTACCAATAACTATATTTGTTTTGGAATACGAAAACAAACATTATGAATAGATAGGTAGTTACATTTTTAAAGATAACTAATATTAACAAGTTTTACTTTTTATTTCATTTTAGAGAAATTTCGTTGGTCCAATGACGAGGTAGAAGTCTATCGACTTTTCATCGATCGATCAATGACCAACCTACCAATCCTATCAACCTGTCAACCAATGGAAATCGCCTTTAGATGCAAAAACATCAGCAATTAGATTTCGTCTTATTACAGTGTTTGAGATCTCTTATTTACAAAAAAAATATATATTATCTTGAGCTTTGTCGTGCTTTGGAAGGCACTAATGATTAGACTTGGTGTAATATAGGTATTATTATTAAAACGTAAGATTGTGACGGGTTCGTTGCTTAGGTAAATGAATAAAAGGCTGACTAAGCTTCATAACTTGATTTAATTAATTGTAACAAACAAGAAAGGAATATAAACAACAGTTCGTATGGTTACCTAAATATTAAAATAGTTAAATATAACAATTACATATCCATTTTCTTCGGGTTTGGTCAGTAAATTAACTTTATTATATTTTTCTAGTGAGCATAATCGAAAGAAACGATAATAAATAAATTTTTACAGATTTTACAATAAATTGCTATTGAATGAAATTAAATATGTATAATATTTGTAACTCGACGAATTTTCAAATACTCAAAATTTCAAATTATGAAAGGTGAATAATAAAAATAAATGATGTTGAAGATCGAAGACAAAAAGTTTGCATGTGCAAACCTAGTACGATATAAACGGTGATACAACGTATTACAAGCTATTAGAAGTGTTAGTTTCAAAATTCATACTGATAAATTAATTATTATGATAATCTAAACCAAGTGAATAGATATTCCTACTATTTTTTTAGGAAATCTTGGTTACATCTCACTAAAACGTATTATCTCATTGGCCCTGACTTTATCTGCAGTCGATAACAGTGGCGTGCACACCATACATCCAAATTATCACTGCATATGCCTACTGGCATTAAGTCCGCCATTTGTACGTTTTATTTTTGCAAAGAATTTTAAATAAATAAAAATTAAATAAATTAGATATCTTATTCGTAAAACCCAACTAACCCTACATTGTTTAATTCTTACTTACATACTCATAGATTAACTCGATACGCACTTCTTACTGCTTATTGGCCATACAAACATAACAGGTCAAAATTCGTGTTGTGTACAGAAATGCATGCTCATGTTGCGGTTTCGAGAGGCACTGCTTATCACAACCTGATTAAATTAAGAAGTCATCATAGTGTTTGCGTAAACGACCTTATTAGGCAGGTGTATCGTTTAAACAGATTTTTTGCCATTTTGTTTTGATTACTTTTCTGATCCGAAGTGATTGAGTTATAATTCATTAAACAATCTAATTAAATAGTGATTTGTTTACCGTGAATCATGGGAAATTGTTGCTAAGAATTGTTCTTTCTGCTCTGTACTGGTGAAAAATTAAACACAAATGCATTTTCATTGTCGTTTAAAGTTAATAAAATAGTGTTTAAATTAAACTCAAAAAGGACTCGTTTTTTAATCAGTCTTATAATTGGGTTTGTTGTCTTATAATTGGGATTGTTATAATTGAGAAAAGTATTTTAAAACGAATCTTGTAATTTTTACGATGATATTTTATTGAATTAAGTATCGAAAAAAAGAAAGGCACGTTGATTCAATTTATAAAAATTAAGGGATTGTCCAGATTCATACCAAAGGTTTTGTGACGATAAAAAGAAATGATTTTGAATATCAAGGACAAGAAATTTGCATTTTGAAACCTAGGACAAAATAAACGGTGGTATGGCACACCGTTACAAAGGTACAACTAGTTCGAATTAGCATGGTATCTGAGGGTTTATTCTATTTTGTCCTATATTACAAAATTACAAATCGTTCTTATAATTTTGTTAACGTGATATCCGTGAAGATTATCCTTGCACCAGAGACAGTGCCAGATTGCATCATATATTTTTGAAATAATAGAATAGGTACGCAAATATCTTGTTAATTCATAGGAGCAGTAATTAAAATCTATTAAAAATAATTTTTATTGAGTTTTTTTAATACAAGGTACTAACATTTTTATGACCATTTTCTCATTTATACATTATAAATATTAAAACAATTTTTCTCCGAAAAAAAAAGTTATAATAATATTCATATTACACTTCATCCATAACTCAAAGATATAATTCATAGAAAATATATTATGAAAGAACGTGCTCTGCCGTGTCTACGTGTAAGAAGTATGGAATGGTGATATTAAAAATGTTATAACGGGCACGTCTTATTATTTCTATTGAAAAAGTTGCATTTATTTATTGTAAAGAGGTTCACTCATTATTTATCGATGTGGAAACAGACGAGCCTTTTGAAGTACACTGAAGTCGTTCACAGCGAAGTTAATTGATTACCTATAGAAAGTGATCAAAAAGTTTCAGTTATTTATGAATAAAAAAATTCTATAAATAATGTATCCATCAAGTTACAAAATCCATACATTAAAATTGACATTTGTTGAAAGCGAAATTACAGATACAAATTTACAAATAGTACATTCATTCTTCTTAAATTTTTTAAAATCCATTAAAAATAAAACTTTATAACCTATTTGTAGTAATAAAAATTATTGTCTTATTTCCTAATTTATAAACATAAGTGAAGTATTGAGGTCTTTTGATTATTGTTTCAGGACATCAAAAACACGTACAAATTAATACTCGCGTCCTTATAATAAGTCAAGCTTACAGTTCATATAGTATATCCGCCAACCTCGATTACAGGCGTCATTTAATAAATGAAGACAATTTAATCCGTACCTCGTACAAATTGCTTGGCTCATTTGTTTTAAGTGTTGAATCGGTTTGGATATGGAAACTTTGGTCCCGTGGTGTTGGTACACAAACGAAAATTATGTAATATATCTTCATATAGTAATCGTCACATCACGTACGAAGCGAGGTGATATTATTTAGAGCGTGTGATAAAATCTAACAATTAATAATCGAAAATAATATTTTGTCCACTTTACATTATATACGTAACACATATTCACTTCGTAATTTAAAACGATGATTTTGGATACAAATCCAAATAACAAAAAACCATTTTCTAATCTATTCTGCAGTTTTTGAAGAAATTGCGGAAATACGTAAAAGTTTTAAATAAAGGTGTCGATTTATAATTATCTAGTGTAAGGTTGTCCAGAAATGATAATGCCAACACAGTAGTCAATATTTTATTGAGCGTCTAGCTCGGATAACAGTCGTCACAAGAATGCCAATATCGCCATCTTTTCTCTTAATCGTAGACATTTTATCATCATAGACTAATTTGTCTATGCTTATCACAGACTACGTAGTCCATGTTTTATAATAGACTACGCAGTCTGTGCTCTATACTTCTCAAAGGCGCACATACACTGTAGAATATAAAGTTTGTCTATGAGCAGAAACTTAAGAGGTTTATTAAAAATAGTAACAACACTATATCGAATAAGACTTAATAATGGAGAGTATAATTTAAATATTGAAAGTTAATAGAAGTTATAGTCTGCAGTCTATTGAATTAAGAGACGCATTAGGTCACTAATTTTAATCATTTACACTCGGCCTTTCCTGACAAAACATTATTACGCCCTCGTAATATAATTTAATATTTAAACTAATTTTAAATAAAATCTTATACAAACTAATTGCCAACATTCGGCCTTCCTGATTAATGATTACGACCTCGTAATTTTATAAGTAGGTATAATTATTAAATTTATTTTCTACAAAATGTAATGCATTCAATTGTTTCAGGTGAGTACAATGTTCATAATTAATAGAAGTAACACAGACAGTTTCAATAATTGATAGATATTTTCAAGACCACCGGACACACCAAGGTGGTTGATTGCGTCTGAGAAGCTCGCTCAGTACTTTTAGGAATCTGTCGGACACACCAAGACATTTTCCTTTCTTCGAGAAGCTCGCTCAGTACTTTTAGGAATCTGTCGGACACACCAAGACATTTTCCCTTCTTCGAGAAGCTCGCTCGGGTTATCAAAGATATATTGAAAATAATATCAATGCCACCGGACACACCAAGGTGGTAAAATAAATAATTAAATAATATTTTTTAGTTTGTCTTACAACCATTGCATTGTATAGTATAATTGCATTACTTTTTGTTTGGATTAATAATTATTGAACATTATCTACCGATATTATTAATTATAATTGTAAGTTGACAATCATATGTTCATTGAAACAAAATATTATTTATATTTGTATACTACCTTAATAACCTACTTACAAGTTAGAATTAATCAACTTAATAAAGAAAAATAAAAAAAAACATTACATGACTTATAATATACTTCTAATCTACATATAATCAATTTGTTTTTAAATTATTAACAGTTATCATCATCGTCATCAGAAATACATTGAACAACAAATCTTTTTATTTTATCTGCTGCTATAACATTGTTATATTTTCTCCCACGTTTGTTTAAAGATACAACTCTATAACGGTCATTATTGTAAACATTAACAATTTTATATGGACCTGCATATTTGTCTACGAGTTTTCCACTAGTTAGACCTTTTTTTAATATTTTTCTTTGAACCTGTACTAAGTCTCCTATTTTATAACTAATATATGGTAGTCTATTTCTATCATATCTTTCTTTATTCTTTTTAGAAGCTAGAATAGTATTGCTCTGGGCTTGGGCTCGTAATTCAAGTATATTAGGTGCATGGTGTTGATTTTTGGGTAGATCAATATCGAAGCGAGGTTTAAAACCATAAACTAATTCGTAGGGGCATATTTTTGTTGTGCTATTAAGTGTAGTATTTATACCTCTTTCAACAAGTGGTACCATTTGCTCCCAATCGTTATCATTATCTCCCGTATAAGCTATTAGTGATTGTAAAATTGTACGGTTGTACCTCTCTACTTGACCGTTTGCTCGAGGGCAAGCCACGGCATTGAGAATATGTTTGATTTGTTTAGAATTACAGTAGTTTGAAAATGAGTGACTCGTAAATGATTTACCACGGTCTGTTATAATACGTGTAGGCAAACCGAAAACACGAATAAGGAAATTCATTGTAGAAATCACATGTTCTGTGCGAGTATTTGGAACAGGTTGTAACCAAACAAATTTACTAAAAGCATCTACTATAACTAGGAGGTAGGTATTGCCTTTTCTTGAAACACAGAACGGGCCTAAATGATCTAAATGCCATGTATGCCAGGGGATATTGCCTTTATCTATAGGCTTTAAAAATCCCCGTTGTTTGCCTGTGGGTGCTTTTGCGAATTGACACGAAATACATCCTTTAACATATTTTGTAACAAACCTACGAAGTTTTTCAAACCAATATTGCCTTTGAATCAGTTCTATTACTTTATTTTCGTTCATATGACCATTATCATCATGAAACATTTTTGTGATCCTCCAACGAACAGACTTAGGTATAACGATTTTATATTCGTTATTAATTTTTTTATACAAAATGTTTTCATCTATTTTATACAAATTTTTATATTCTACGTTAGTGATATTTTTAATTATATTTTGTACCCTTTGATCATCGGTTTGCACTGCAATAACCCAATTTTCTTCAGTAATATGTTGCAAAGGGAGGGCATTACGGCTAAGAGCATCTACATGTTGCATTCGAGAACCGGGTCGATACTGAACAGTAAAATCAAAACTTTGCATCTCTAGCCACCAACGGCCAATCCTTGGAAGTATATCTTTCTTGGACCATGTGGTACTCAAAGCTTGACAATCAGAAACTACTAAAAAGGGTCGACCAAATAAATAAACGCGGAACTTTCTTATGCTTAAAACTACGGCCATTGCTTCTAATTCATACGAGTGATATTTCTGCTCTGTTGTACTAGTTTGCTTACTAAAATAAGCTATGGGTTTTAAAGCACCTAGTGGTTGTTTCTGAAAAAGAATTCCGCCTATACCATGACTTGATGCATCTGTGTGAAGTTCTATATTATAATTAGGGTTGTAAATAGCAAGAACTGGTTCAGAGGTTAAAGCTAACTTTATATCTTCGAAAGATTTCTGTTGGTCTTCTCCCCATTGCCACGGTTGGTCTTTTTTAAGCAATATAGATAGCGGTCGAATCCTAAGGGCAAAAGTCTTAACGAATTTTCTAAAATAACTTGCCAACCCAATGAAACGTCTTAACTCGTGAATATTAGTTGGTTCTTTAAAATTATTTAACGCTTCTACTTTATCAGGAGAGGGTCGAATTTCTCCCACTGAAATAACATGGCCTAAATATTCAATTTGTGTCTTTAGAAAACAACATTTGTTTTTACGCAATATGAGCCCAGATTTAGTTATAAGGTCAAGGATTTTTTTGAGATGTTCCATACCGTCGGGAATAGTCTTAGAAGATAGAAGAATGTCATCGATATAAGCCGTTGCAAATTCAAATTTAAATTGATCGAGTAATGCATTTATTGCACGTTGGAAAACGGCTGGAGCATTCGCTAAACCAAAGGGCATTCTTTTGTATTGATATTGTCCGAAAGGTGTAACGAATGCCGTGTACTTCTTGCTATCAGAGTGCATTTTTATTTGGTGGAATCCTGCAGCTAAATCTAACCTGGTAAACCATTTTTCACTACTTAATTTATCTAATTGATCCTGTATAATTGGGAGTGGATAACGATCTTTTACGGTTAACTTATTTAGTTGCCTATAATCAACGCACATCCTATATTCTCCCGATTTTTTTGGAATTAGTATTATTGGGCTCGCATAAGGTGAGTTACTGTGTTCAATGACATCATCTTTAATTAAATTTTCAATTATATCACGGACGATATCTTGTTCTTTTATGGACATACGATAGGGACGGTAATAAAAAGGCGTTTCACTCATAAGCTCTATTTTCATTTCAACTTCACATTGACCAATAGTCATCCCTGGACCGTCATCAAAGCAATGCTTATATTTTTGTAGCAATTTTTTTTAAATAATTAAATCGTCACCCTCTAAGTCAGTATCGACTTTATCATCATTTTTACTTATATGACCTCTAGCAATACAACGTGTTGAATAGAGTGTAAGAGGTTGACACTGTAAATTATAGATATCTAAAAATCCAAAACTACCACGAATTATTGTTGTTTGTTCTGGTATATCTACTTCTTTGCCTAAAGGTCTATGTTCAGAGCGCTGTATTTGGACTATGTTTGTGTCTATGTTATCATCTGTGTAAATTACTATTTTATTTAAACCGTGTATTAATAAAGTATCATGTGGCACCCTGAGTTCTATTTTAGATAAAGGAATTTCTATATTGTTTGCAAATGGCAGCTCATCTTCATTAGTATTATTAGCTAAATTTCTCGAAAATGTTAAGGTATCAGATGTCTTAGAGAGACAAATACCAGGCAGTTCACTAAAGGCACGCCCCACAATCATATCTGTATCTTGAAGGCTATCACTAACTACGAGTACTGGAGTAGAGACAGAAACTCCATCAATGCAAAGCTGAATTGATGCTTCACCGTCCGGTGTTATAATCTGACCACCATACCCTCTAATGCTAGTACTACACTTATTATTATAAGAGAGTTTAATTTTTCTAGCTGCCGATAAGGTAATAGTGTTGCAAGCACTTCCTAAATCAATGTAAGCTGATAAATTAATACCGTTAGCTACAACTGTTTTATGATATTTACGATCACCAACATCTACCGGATGGATATTAAATATTTTTGATTTTTTTCCATACATTTGTTCGGATTTTAAATCTGTATTATTTTTAGTTTTCTGGGAATTTTTAAGACTATAACATTCATCACGATCATGACCTAATTTATTGCAAAATGAACATTTTTTTGAAAATCTACAGTTCTCTGTTTTATGACCAATTTTATTACAGATTTCGCAACGTAATTTATTACTACATTGAGTTGTAATGTGACCTCGCTTACCGCAAGTGAAACACTTAATTCGATTTTCAAAAGATTCACTACCTTTTGACGGTAAGTCATCTACTGCCGCATCGGTAAGATAATTTAACAATGCACGTGTATCCCTACAACCTGCACCACGAGCCCCAGCTTTGAGCAATGGATCACTTAAAGTGTAAATTATAACATCACAAATCACAGTATCGGTAAGCTCACATGATTTACCCAGCGCTAATTTTTTATAATAAAAATCTATTACCTTCTCATCCCGATGTTTGTTGGTTGTAACGAAGTCATGTAATTTGGCGGCGAGTCCTCGGCCAGCAGGAAAATAAGCAGCAAGACGGTTCTTCCATTCGTCCCAAGAGATGTCGATATTTTGTTGATGATTGAACCACAGCAGCGCGTTGCCTTCCAGGTTGCCAGTCATGTGGTACACCAAAGTTTTCTCGTCCCACCCGTAAATTTTCGCCAATGACTCCAGTCGGTGTAACCATGTGTGAATAGACAGAGTATTAGTATTGCCGCTAAATTTAGGCACGTTATCAGGTTTTCCGATGAACCGTAAAGTATTTGCATTATTGACTAACTTTTGTGATGTAGACTGATTTAAATCATGCTCTTTATCGCCAGAATCGTGGCTTACACAGGAATTTAAGCTTCGAGTGGTTATATCACTTGTTGGCAATATGGAGGGTAGAGGCATATTGATTTCGTTAAGAATCGGAGAGACTTGAGTAGCATTTATATCAAGTTCTACGGATGCTAAAGGATCTGTACAAGAAATGACGGTAGTATTATGATTAAGGGTACCTGGCGTTGTGGAATCTTCGATGGGACTTCCAGGCGTTGTATTTTGATTCACCGTTGATCCTTGCCTAATGAGTTGTTCCAGCAATTGCTCCAGTCGCCCTATGCGTTCACTATTATTTGGGCGCTTAGATTTTCTTGATTTTTTTGTGGGTGGCGGCGGCGCCTGCTCTTCGTCACTTGAAATGACAGGATGTCGTAGTCTTCGGTTACTCATTTTGGCACGTGAGGATAAAAACGAACACTTCTGAACTGTAAGGTTGTCCAGAAATGATAATGCCAACACAGTAGTCAATATTTTATTGAGCGTCTAGCTCGGATAACAGTCGTCACAAGAATGCCAATATCGCCATCTTTTCTCTTAATCGTAGACATTTTATCATCATAGACTAATTTGTCTATGCTTATCACAGACTACGTAGTCCATGTTTTATAATAGACTACGCAGTCTGTGCTCTATACTTCTCAAAGGCGCACATACACTGTAGAATATAAAGTTTGTCTATGAGCAGAAACTTAAGAGGTTTATTAAAAATAGTAACAACACTATATCGAATAAGACTTAATAATGGAGAGTATAATTTAAATATTGAAAGTTAATAGAAGTTATAGTCTGCAGTCTATTGAATTAAGAGACGCATTAGGTCACTAATTTTAATCATTTACACTAGATACGTTACTAAACAACGATCAGTATCTATATAGTCATAATTATCTAAATATAAGCAAATGAAATTATGATCAATCTTAACAACAGTCATACACAATTATGTTACTTAAAATACACTTATTCATATAACTAAAGACCTAACGTGCCCTCATTTTACTAACATAATATTTGATGGAAGGACTCATTTAAATAGTTTACATTTACATAGAAACAAATTACTTGATTAGAAAATAAACTTTTGACTAAGAAGACAAAAAAATAAAACCTAGTGCTATAATTTCATTAAACGATTGCCCATGATAATTGATTACAATTAAAGTTCTTTTTTTATTATAGTAGTTGAAAGCAAAGATTATAAATGTAAATAAAAAACGTGTGTGTTATAAAAATTTATGAATTCGATTCTCAGTTAACCACAGGTTAGTAAGCGGCTATTTCAGCATTTTATTTTATGTATTTATGAGGATAATTTTCAATTTAAAACACACGAATCTAAAATCTTATTCCAAATAAAAAAAAAATGCAATCCCCATATTCCCACCGCAAATCACATTATTCCTGTACCACAAAGCTTGCAACTATAAATTTATCCACACCCAAACTCGCATAGTTTGTAATTACGGAAATTTGTCCACTATGACTAATAACTTTGCAACGAAAACGTATTTTCACTAACTATGATCCATGGACACAAGTTGAGTAACGCCACCGCATAAGTCTAACTCATGTCCACGCCAAACAATGTTAACTTTAGATAAAACGGGTTTTAAAGTGCTGGCTTGAGAAGCAAATAATTTTACCTTTGTTATGTTTTTTATATTTGATACGTCTAAATATTTTATGGTCAAGTTAAAAAACTTGGAATGAGAGATGACAAGTTGGAAACTAGCATACAGTTTTGGTGTTCTAAAAATTGTTTCAAAAATCTCATCAAATCTCATGTCGTAAAATATCCTTTCACGCAATTGTCTCGGTTTCTATCATTCCATGTTATTATCTTTTTAAAATAATAGAGAATTATATTTGTCACAAATACAGTGCTAGCATTATTTGCTGTCAACCTCTTTTAAGATAAGAGCGCACAATTGATGTCCATTTATCTAACATGAAAGTTTTATAGTAAATATCGGTGAATGTTATCTGATACAAAGTTATTCAATTATCAAAATATAGTTCAAAATGAGTTATTATCTTTATTAATTTAGACTTTGTAAAGATTTTTTACAAAACACTATTCAACGAAGTTCACTTTTACGCACACGCTCTCAGAACTCTAATTCATAAACTTGAAGATTACACGCACTTGAATTTTTTTAAAGAAAAAAAAATGTCACTTTAATCTATGCTTATATAATAAAGTTGTTGTGTAGGAGATAATCTTAGGAAATATTGATCTAATCATGAAAATTCTATCACCTACGGGAAGCTCGTACTTCATACGCGGGTGACATAGGACGTAATAAAAAACAGCTGGTTTACTATAACTTCTAAACAGAGTATAATATCGGTGGAGTAATAAATCGAAATAATCGCGAAAGCATGAAAAACTTGAATAACTCACAACGTAGACACCAGATTTTATAAGACTTTTGAAACAACGAATAAAAATGCTACGGCATGCATGGTAGTTATACGAGTTTCCAACTTACTATCTCTCGTTCCGAGATTCGCCCCTCTTAGTACTAATTTAACTCTAAAGACACGGTTGAAGCTTTTTTTAAATTTTGCATTTGTTATTGGATCCGAAACATCTAAACTCGTTCAACAAACCGATCGACAGACAAACAATTAATTACAAGAGTCGATAAGCTGCGCTTTCATTCCTTTATAATGAAAGGAAATGTTATTTTATCGTTTAAATGTACGTATCTCTGGTAACAAAAAGGCATTGTCGATTGTAAACACGAAATGTAAAACTACCTTTACTGTCTTTAGTTCTGTAAACGTTGGAAAATGTAAATTATAGCCGGCTCAGCTAGCATTTAACACGCAATCTTTAAAGTTTATTCTAATTTATTTATTTAACGTGCACATTCGTCACAGGGGAAAATTTTGAATACAATTTTCATTTGCTATGGTAATTTTATTATGTTTTTTCTTTGTTATGCAACAATTGTTTATCGTTAATTACACTTTCATAATGTATTTAATGAATTGTGAACAAAAAGAAAATTGTTGTAATCAGATCAAATTGTATTAAGAGAATTAATAATGAATTCATAAACAGTATTTATAATTATTAAATAATAAAATAATTTGAATATGAATGTTTGTGAATTTGAATGTTTTCCTTTCTACGTGAAAACTAATAGACGGATATTGATAAAATTTGGCAAATAGATAAATTACATGACACTTATTTTTCGATCAAATGTTTTTCTAGAGATAGAAATTCTGAAATGGATATAAACCAAGTAGCGAGTAGAAGTTTATTATGTTAGTTTATAGGAATTATTAAAAGTTAGATTATAAAAAAAGATAAATATTACGAGTCTTCTATCGTATCTAATCCCAAATTAAAACTACAGTCATACTCATAGCTGTTTTCGTACAATACTGCCATTAAAATTGTGTAAGGCTGGAGCACAGTCTAACGTCGGCATTCGTTAAGTGAATGAATTGTGAAACGTGTAATAAACTATCGAAGTGAACCCTTTGTTTCTAATCCATTTTCATCTGATCTTTAATAATTACGTATTTATTAAATTAAATAACCGTTTCAAATGTGTTTGATACTGCGGTAACTGTAGTTACATTATAGATAATACACATACTGAGTAGTATTAATTGTATGTTTTTGTTTGGTTTCAGGATACTTCTGGCACATCACGGATTTCCATTACGATCCACTCTACACATCACAAGGCGATACTAGAAGACGTAGGTACAAACTATAGATAGTATTTTAACTTTATAATTACAGTAAAACCCGTTTAAGATGATTTCACAGGGACTCAACCAAAAACGCGTCTTAAGCGGGAAAGCGTATTATGCGGGATTTAGGCAAATAAAAAACGAACCTACTACATACGTATGTATTAATATTTATTATGTATTTTTTTTGGATGTAGGTATTGAGTTGTACATTTAAAGATTTGTATAAAATGCTGTGTATTACTATCACGTTATTTAAAATAATCGCTTATTTTAGTTTGACAGAAAAATTTTGAGGCATAAGCAATTACAATATTTTCAACGTAATTTAACTTTTGTAGTGCGTCTTCGCTTTGATACAATGAAGTTACTATAAGATAATGCTAGAAGATAATGCCTGGGCGGGTATCAAAATCGGAGTTGTCTCATCTTCTTGATCATTATCACTTTGAGTCTCTTCTTGTGTGTTATTCACGCTCTCAATAAGATCTACAATTGATTGAATTTCGTATGGTGATACATTATCATCAATGAAAGAATATCCAGGAAAACCCTACAGTATTACGGGTTCTTCATCCAACACGACGTCAACCTCGTTATTTCTGAAACCTGCTTTCTTGAAACAATTTTGAAGGGTTTCAGGCTTAATTACTTCCTAAGCTGCTGCAATGTTTAGAATTGCATCATGCATTGTCAAGGGTCGCTTGCTATCAGGGTCTTCTATTTCTCGAAGATACGACGTACTAATCTGGTCCCGTAACCTTGTTGGTTCTACTGTATATATTTTCAAGAAATTAATGATGAATCCATAATGAAATGAAAGAATGATACAATACAATGGGGAAAATCAAAGATACAATACAATGGGGACTGTTTTATTCTCGTCTGTAATTTCCAAAATTTTAAGCAGATTACAAAAGGAGAGATGTAAGCAGAGGAGCTCATTGACGCAGTGATTAGCGTCTTTAGTCTGCGAAGTTAAGAAATTTTCGAAGGGGTCGATTATAGGATTGGTGACCAATAAATTATCATCTTGCGCTCCTCCGAGCCGTTGGTCCTGGCTGCATCCCAGCTGCAGTTGCTAGCACCCACCAACTCGTACTGGGCTAGCGTGGAAAGTCGTGGCCTATTCTCTCTATTCAATTCGATTCCATCCATGTGCCCATTTAGTGGGTACATTAAGAGGCTGATGATGAAGCAGTCTTCAAAGCGGGCTGGTAATTACTTATATAAAACGCCTCATTAAAAATTAGATGGGTCTGAATTGCATTATTGATGTTAATTTTTGTAAATTGTGTATACAAACATAGTTTAGAGGGTGTTATTATTCAAGTATCGACTCAATACGGATGAGGACTGGGTAAAAAAAGATATTCTATTTAGTCCGTTAGATAACCGAAAAATATAAAAGAACTACGTATTTTTTTTTTTTGCTTCAATTTAAAAAAGAAATGGCTTAGATAATAAGCATTAAAATTTGAATAGTGGGTTATTTATGAGGTTTCAAATGTTACTTTTCATTAATAAAAGTTAATAAAAGAATTTTATATGATACCGTAATTGCAGCAATGAATCAAACGTAAAAGTTATATTACATTAAGTGGGTGAAGAATCTCTTGCCTACCAGACTTACGAGTACTTCCGCTGTTTACGGATTTATTCAATGTCATTTACTTTATCGCAATGGCCACGAGCGCTTTAATGAGCACATATGCTTGAATCTTGCTTTTTATTAGTTAGGCGCTCTTGTTAGAGTGGTCGTAGTTACCTTGTTAAGGTTGGGAAACATGGAGAGCAACTATCGGAACTACACTGGACAAATGTTTACTCAGTAGGTCCTTTTATCAGGTTAGTAATTGGTATTCTTCTTATATAAGTACATAATTTTCGTCTCGTAATTGTCGTTTAATCCAGTCAGAGGTATGTCTAGGGGAGATCTCTTTTCGCGATGAGATTGTAAATCGTCATACTATAATATTAAGATTCGTGGATAAAATTGATGTATATGTGGTGTTAAAAATGATGAGTTATTCTATATTTCATTAATCATTCTATGTCATTAATGTGATACTGAGTTTCGCAAAATATTTTGTATATTTTTAACCGTTTTCAAAATCTAAAAGATTATATGTTCGACGGCGATAGATGTTGACCGCTTTCCAAAATTCTTTTTTTATTCGACAGCCTAATGGCTACCAAAGTGTATCAAAATAGTCAATTCCCTCCAACTTTTTCCGTCACTACCTTCACCTTTCTTCTAATCATCATCCTCATTCAACACTTACATAACAATAAATAAAAACGTATTAGCAAAATACACCGTGTTTCGTCCGAATAGTATTGTATTAAGTGAATTGTTAATATGTAAAAAAAAACATTAATTACAATTAATATAGCTCAATAACTTGCTTCTTATTATCTTCACTTCTTAGTATAAAACAAAGTCGCTTTCCGTCTCTCTGTCTCTATGTATACTAAGATCTTTTAAACAAGGCAATAAATTTTGATGCGGTTTTTTTGGGTATATATGGTTATTCAAAAGGAAGGTTTTTAAGACACGCGAGCGAAACCGCTGGCGAAAGGCTAGTCCGTGATAAGATGGAAATTCAATTTACCTATGCGATGTTGATTATATGTGATACCTACGTATGTATGTACTAAAAGTGAATTATATATATAGCAAAGAAATAAAAGATGTTACTCTAACTAAAATAATAACTACAATTACAAAAACAAATACCAGGAATTCTGAAATAACCGGGAATGGAAAACTCGCTTCAATGATGGGAGAGTCAAAAATTGCGGATGCTACCCAAAACGAAATCAAAGTTTACTGTTAGGTAAAAAAGTTGCGAAATTGGGTTCGTAGATATTAAAATATGGATAAGCTTTTGACAGTTTGTCACTCTGATTGTAAATGAACATAAACTGGCCAAATAGGTAATATGACCAACATCACCTATTTTTTATAAATATTATTCCTAAACGTATTTTTATAGATATCTTGACTTTCTTTTGTTATAATAATTTGCAAATAATTACTTATTGTGAAGAGAATAAGGCACTTAAACTGGCAAGATAGTATGACAAAAATTAATCTATCTATTTTTTTACATATTATTTCTAAACTAAATTCTTTAACCTATGAGAAGCTACATGATACGAGGGAGACATAGGCTATAATTTACACGGGTGAAGTCGCGGGAAAACAGCTATATGCAATATACTTCTCAATGATATTTAGTGAAAATAGCACAAAAACCTCAGAAGCTTGGAATGAGAGATAAGTCAGAAACTTATGTTTGTTCATTTTAATCTTACAATATTGTCTCAAATGTCTTATTAAATCTCGTAACTGCATCGTAAATTCATTAAATTCAAAGGATAATCGCATTTTTGTGATGTTTGTCATGTATTAAAAAATATATAGTAAATTTGCGAAAAAAAATTATCTAAACATTTTCTTGTGCGCTCAACCACTTTTTGGGTTTTTTAGCCGAGTGTTTTGCACGCTGACTTCAAGTATTCGCCATGTCTGTGGTCCTGGGTTCGATTACCTGTCGGGTCAATGTAGAAAATGAACTTTTGTATATTGTCTCGGTTCTAGGTGTTGTGGTACTTTCGTTGTCTTTGACACCTCATAATACCGAGGGCTTTAGCTATTCATGCTAGAATCTAAGTAATGTATATTTTTGCTGTCTAATATTTATTTATTTGTTTTTTATAATAATGAAATTTATTGAATACCTTGTGATACGTTTATATTTAAAATTTATAGCAATTTAAAATGCAATATGATATTTTTTGGACTTTCGTACGCAATGGGTGTGTCCATCCGTCTGTCACCAGGCTGTGTCTTAACAGTGACAGATAGTTGAAACTTTCACAAATTAAGTATTTCTCTTACTACAAATACTAAAAACCGAATTAATTCAATTTTTAAGTGGGCTTCCATACAACAAAAGTAGTTAATGTGACTCTTTGGACGGTTTTTGTTTGACGAGTATATTTTTTCGTAAATCATATTACGTATATATCATCATCATCAGCCCTTTTACGTCTCCACTGCAGGGGCTCAGGCCTTCCTTATGGATGGTTAAGGAGGATGGGCCATGACCCTCCACGCTGGCCCAATGCGGATTGGAGGGTATTAACGACTGCAAATGCAGCCTGGACCAACGGCTTAACGTGCCTTCCGAAGCACGGAGTAGCTCGAGATAATAATTTTTTGGTCACCCATCCCGTGACCGACCCTTGCGAAAGTTGCTTAACGACTACGATCACGGGCCGCGGCGCTAATCCACTACGCCACCAAGCTACTGATGATATATATATATATATATATATATATATACATTACTTATATAAATCCCAATTCTTTAATTATATGCAAATTTTATGGTGATCTGAATAATAAGTCTAGAATAACTACATACTTCCTTATTTTAATATACCTACATATCGTAACAATATCAGTAACGTTATCGAGTAAATTATGTTACTGGTTTAGTGAGCAGAACTCACAATTCTATTATCTTTTTTTCACTGTAAAGAATGCTTATTTCGATTAACAAAGGTTGCTATTTCATTTACGCATTCAATATTTTAATATTTTGTTACTCAAAGCAAAAGAATTTCCTTTGATAAGTACAGCGTTTTATTAACATTGTTCAGACTTGGGTAAAAAGTATAATTATTTAATTTCTTACCATTTCAAAACATTAGTAAAAAGTTGTTACTACCTCTTTTTATCTTTCTATCTGTTTCTCTCTGAAACTACTATGTGATGCAAAAAAGGGCACCATTGTAATATCACTGTCTGTCCAAAAAACCTGGGCTAATTGCGTTTATGTCGACAACCTTAAGATGGAGATGTTAGGTAATTTCATAAAATAATGAAATGTTTAGTAATATACAATGATAAGGCTTATTGTAGGTACTAGTTCTTGTAAATTTTACTTTTATAATATATTGGTAGAACATTCATATATAAATTACTATTAGACAGAAAATTGTTTCCTTGCAGGAAAATACCTTATAAATTGTTAATGAACTATTAAAAATACTTCTGCAATTGTAACGTGTTATTGCTTCGAAAATAACAAAAACTGTAATTAGAAAATAGAATGGAAGTCTGATTGTTTTTATTTATAAAGTTAGAAAAGAGAACGGAATTTTTTGATACAATTTTGTTACATGTAATTTTACGACTCGAAAATATTGATTTTCAAACGGAAATTGTTTCTGAGGATATAATTATTCACAGCGGGAGAGAACTTTGGACGATGTATAAAAACATTAATTCTATAATCATATAATATTCATTTATTTTTGGAAGTAATTAACAAAGCAATAGCGTAGCTTTAGGTATGGGTATGAATAAATTTTACTTACTGCTTTTAATTGTTACAGAAGATTAGATAATAACTTGAATACTAATACCAATTTATTTTATATATGCAAATATATCAAGAACTGTTTTTTTTTTTAATTTATAACATGTTGTTAGAGCAATTATAAATCTTAACATATAAATATCTTGTTGCGTATCTTTACATTTCTGAACTAGAACTTGTATTGCAAAAAGGCATCCCTGGTACTTACTCGAAATTAGAAACCGAATGGACTTTCCTATATAGTCTCGGTCCTGGGTGTTGTGAAACCTACTTTGTCTCATACTCCATAATACGGGGGTTTAGCTACTCATTTTGGAATCTCTGCAATGTATATGATGTTGTCTAATGTTTATTATAATTTATAATCTACTATCTGAAAGTTATTCGTCGTTAAATTTTAATATATTCGTGTGTTTTGATATGAAATATTCCCTTTGCTTAGCTCGTGAGGCTTTTAACGATACAATCGGACTAGCTCCACTGAAGTTTTGTTGTACCACCTTTAACTCGATGGTTTACTTTCAGATTGTCGCAGAGCTGACGAAAGAGGCAGTTCAGGCCATCACAGGGCACTAGGCCGCTACGGTGACTACTCGTGTGATAGTTCTCTAGAGCTGATCGAATCAGCCGCGCGGTACATGCGTACACGTCACTCGGAGAACGTGGAATTCGTATTGTGGACTGGGTAAGTATTTGACTCTTTGATATATTTAAATCACGTTGAATATGTTCGTATTTAGCTGACATGGGCATTTTGGCTTGCGTTGGAGTACACTCGCTTGTTGAGCACAAGCGAGTGTACTCCGACGCGTCTGTCACTATAAAACTATATGCGGTCGTTCAATCCGCATATAGTTTTATAGTGACAGAGATATATATTTTTCAGCCCATATAAAATCATATTATATACCAATTTGTAACTTTTATTAGTACCTTCTGATAGGTAGTATTTAATAGTAAGTAATATAATACGCTTAAGATAATGTGAGCTCTATGAATAACTCGATAAATTATTCCCAGAAAGCTGTTCAACAACATAATTACCACACATACCACTAAATTGTATCGATTATCCTTTTCTTTAATTATGGTAAACAATAAAAGTATTCATTCATTCATACATGTGCAATAAATTAATAACTGTGGACATAGGAACTATTACACACACTAGGACTATCCTTATCTCAGATAGCAGTTCGTTTTATTAATCTATACATAATCAAAGATACAATCATTTTTGAAGCTGAAAAGTATTTGAATGTGCAACAGAATATTGGAATGTTCATGTTCCGAATTCAGTTTGAACGTACGTAGAGTACCTGTCTTACTTAAAGAATGGTATAATAGTTACCATTTCAGTCACTTCAAAAAGCCCAGCAGCATTCCCAGTATCTATAGGAGACGAATTTCCAATATGTCTTATTAAGTAATTCTAAGATCCTTTTCGCAAATCATAACAATCTTTATTATATTTGGTATTTTTTTGGATTCACAATGATATATTAGAAAATGTATTGTTATGTTTATGCATTTAAATTTAAAAAGGGTTGTCATTTTTAATGAAAAATGCCTAAAAAATCTCAGAGTACCTACCAGGGACATAATGCATATTTAACCATTTTTATCAAAAATAACAATCTTTTTCTAGTTTTAATGCATATACATAACAATGGGCATCATTTTATATAGATACCAATTGCAAAAGGGTGTTGTAACATTGTGAATACTGACTGACCTTGTACCTATCGTCACAATACTTGTTGGGGTATAAAATACTGCCTGTCAATGGTCTTTGTTTGTTCAAAGAAATATAAAGAACTAACTGGTGCCCATGACTTTTTCTATGGATTATTTTGTATCAAAACAAAATTAGGTTTTTATAATACCAAGTTCACCTTATTACATAATTCCTTCTGTTGACGACAGCTTTGCCAGTTTTTTTTCTTTAGCTAACTTTTTCTTATTATTTTATTTTTTTATTTGAACATAACCTGTGTCAATTAATCGCTCTTTGCTGTCTGTTTTGTATCTTCTGCATTTATACGTATACGTGTTCATAAATAAATCTTATTGCGTTTTATTCGCAATAAAAAGGCCTATGTCTATATTAAATTTAATATCAATTTTCTATGACTTAGTCTAGCTAACAACAAACAGATAGACGGGCATCGTTTACGCATTTATACTTTTAGTTTCGATTATTTAATGTTCTGCCTGTCATGGTAAACCAAAAATTAGCATTAATTTGTCGTTTTGCGTGTTCAGGATATATTAATAAATATCACAGTTGGAATTGGAAATGCCGTAAATGTGATTTGGTCTGTTGTATTATATTTGAATCGATTCCAGGAATTTGAAATGTTTACACAATTTCAGTAATACAAACAATATTTTTGTATATAACTAATATAAAAGCAATTGTATTGTTGGTTTTCTATGCATAATATAAAACAAAATAGCTTCCCGCTGTCTGTACGCTGAGATCTTTTAAACTACGCAACGGATTTTCATGCGGTTTTCATTAACATATAATTCAAGAGTTTGGTAACTTTTTAATTTTGTTATTGAAATAGCAAAAGACCTTTTTCTCGAGATGTTCAATACGTTTATATAATCTAGTGAGTAGTTGGAGAGAATAATTATACATGAAGAGGTAACAAGCTTTTTTTTTCTAGGGACATCACTGCCGCTCATTTCTCTGGTAGCAAGGACGAGAATTACCAGGCGATCAGAAATATGACAGAACTATTAAGTAGAACATTTAGTTCGCACTTCGTGTTTCCAGTACTCGGTCATTTGGACCCTGCGCCGTCCGCCAGTCTCACTAATTTATGGATGCACTGGCTCCCTTTAGAAGCTTTGCAGACTTTTCAGAATGGTAACTATGTTTTTTTTTTAAATTTTATATGTGTACTAGTTATGAGAAAAGTCGTGGATTTATTGATAAAATACAACAATATGACGCAATATAATATTGCCACACACCAAAGCATAAGCTATTCAATTTGAGTGACGTCGAACTAGGGCTGTCTTTCGACTTCGCCAATGTATGGTACATTAGCGAAAACCGCAAGGGCGATATCATAGGGTTGTATCAATAACATCGTCATTATCAGCCTATTAATATATTACATCTGGGTGACATGCCTTTCTCCTAAATGGAATCTAATCGAGAGAAAGGACCATAATCTACCAGATGGGTCCAGGGCGCATCAGTAGACGTTAATGAATGCAGATGCAGCTGAGACCAAGGGCTTAACAAGGGCTTCACTCATCCTTTGAGCAACCCTGGCGAAAAGTGCTCTATCGATATAAAAACCAACACACAACAACACGTTCAAATAGCTTACCACAGGAAAACAAAATAATTTTAAGCAGCTATTAACACAAAACGTAAAACTTTTTACTACTTCTTCTATCGTTTTTTTTTGTTTTTATTTCGATCTCTATATTCAGATGACCTTCATGTTCTGTATAACTTGAATATATAAAGTTACAATAATTCAATTCATTCCAAAATTGCGTCAACCACGTAATTGATTAATTTAAGGCGTCGCTGTCAAAAGGGCGCTAACAAAAAAGTTGCGCATTTCATCGGATAAAGAAATAGGGTGACTCGAATCTTTGTTGCTTTACGTACATAAAAAGAAAAAGCACTTTGCATAATTATGTCGTTAACCCTCCGCCCGCCGGGTGACCCTAAAACACATCGTATAATGATAGGGGACCAAAAACACAATTAGGCATAATTATAATGCAAACAGTGATGTCGGACACGATGCAATAAATAACAAATGTTGCCAGACCAATGCACCATTCAAACATGTTCCTTTTTTATTTGCGTCTCATTTTTCTATTTGAATTTTAATTTTAAAACAATTCGCAGTACTGTGTGTTTCTCTCAAAAAAATCTAAGTATTTCGTGCTTTGAATATTTATATCGGGTATATGTCTGAAGCAGGGTTTCTAAAAGACGCGGAAAATTGTATCAGAGGCGTGGCATTTGTCATTTCTGAGACATCGTGTTGTATTTAAAATCAAAAACTTTAGGTTCAAAGCGTTTCGTACTATATATTTTTCACAAATACAGCCTGTTTCCTTGTCAGTAATCGCAACTTTACATTGAAATAATTTCATTTTACATTATATTTACTTTATTGTTCGCAGGTGGTTATTATACGATAGAGCAGTCACATAGTAAGTTAAGAATAGTTGCACTTAACACTAACTTGTTTAGTGCACGTGAATCTAATAGCGCCCAAGCGACGCACCAGTGGGAATGGCTGGATTCAGTTTTAGATAAAGCTACTGATAACAAAGAAATGGTAAGTACATGCATGCGTTGATACAAGAAAAAGTTTGTTATTAGTGCACCATTTTTTCCTATGGATTATTTATATTCGAGCTTATTACAACAAATAAGCTCGAATATACATTTTTTAATTACTTATTAAAATATATAATTAAATGTTAATAACCTTGTCATATATCTTTAAATAATAAACAAATTATAGTTATATTAACTAAAATGTGTCATCATCAGGATATGAGGTATATCATAAGTTATAGGCACATATAAATATATATTTATCTCTCTTTTTCATATATATTATAAAAAATATATTATAAATACCCCAATAGAAACCTACCTACGGTAGTTTATGAGCCATCGAAAAATCTAAACTATCGTAGTTTATCAAAAAAAAAATCATAATTTTTATTGAGCTACGCAAAAATAGAAACACAACTGAAATAAAATTATTACGTTAATGTTAGAAGAATTAAAATTTTGGTTAATGGCCATGACTTCCTTTGTCGTCTGTGTATTCTCTCTTAATAACTAAATCAATTAAGATGATACGTGAATTCGGTATGGTATGTGAATATAATTCACATAAAAGCTTTTCCAATGAATGATGATCTGAAACACCTTTTGGTCAAAATAAATAAAAAACCATCGCATTCAAAGAGTCTGAATATCATGAACGTGACAGATGAATCACCTACATAGCACAAATGTATACCAGATCCCTTAACAAAACAAAAATAAAACTAACATGCCCAAGTGCATTAACGAATGCAGCGGATTTCAGTGTTGAGTGCTCGAGAGTGATCCAGCAATTTTTATTTGCAGATATCGAAAAACATTACACTCCACACCATGTACAATCTATGGCAATTAAGTCTCTGTACTTTCTTATGGTATTAGCAAATTAGGATTAACATCAAATTTCTACGCTAATGCAGGAAATTCAAATCTTCTTTTCGTTAATACAGTACTATCAAGCAATTATATATTTATTCTAATTCTCCTTTGCAGTTATAATCGATAAATTTTTAAGATTTATTTTTCAAGTCACTCCTATAATACATAATAAACAATTTATTACATAATAATAAGTTCTGCAAAGCCCCATTTAATCATAGATTATATTATTTATTGATTGTTCAAAGACAATAATTAACGAACTTCCTGTAATTATCAGAATATGAAATTACATAATAACGTTACAATACCGCATGTTAGTTATGTTTCAGAATATTAGGTTCATATGAAATTTACACTTCAATTATGTTATCTGATTAAAATTTTGAATTTAACTAATTGGGTTTATAATATATCTAAATATTATTGGCAATCAACTGGAAACTTTATTAAACATCACTCATGATAATAGTTAGTACACACAAATAGAATTTATTAAGTAATTTAGGTATCCATTTTAAAAATAGTACTATAGAAGGAAAAGTTAAATATATAAAAGACTTTTGAATGCAGTAAAAGCTCTACGAATGCTCAACGCTTTAAACGTAAAGCTCACTGATAGTGAATACTTGTAACGTTCCATTGCTTCTTTTTTTGCATTTCGCCCAACAAAGTAAATTTATTAGTTTACTTTATTTACATTTATGCTTAAATTTACATTTACAAAATAAAGAAAGGAGCAATAACTACTTTGTAAATTAAAAATGAAATTTCACGCACGTCGTAATTTACAATCTTTAATATATACCTCTAATATGAGAATACTACGTACCTTTGTGTTTATTATGTTTTTTCTTAAATTGTTATCGCCCAAAATTTTCAGTATTATGGTGTAATTATTTGTGTCATTGTTTTATTAATTAAGCTTTAACGCAATATAAATCATAACGGCATCGTTTATTTTTTGTAGTTTTTTGTATTATACAAGAAAAAAACGATGATAACGAAGACTTATATTTTTGTGTTTATGTAAAATAAAATTGCACGTATTAAATCAAAATTATAATTTGATTTAAATTCAAAATCAAATGTCCCATGAAAGGATTAGAATGAGTATATTTTCTCTAATAATAAATTAATCATCAATAATCAATTAGTGATAAATTCTGATTAACTGACCGAACGTGCTAACCATTGCGCTATCGAGTATGTCAATCACCAATATAGCTGCATAATCGCATACTGCATAAAATGGAAAAGGCCACTTTGTAATGTTGCCAAATTATGACGTCACAATTCATTCTATGACTTACATCGAAGTTAGCGATGAGAATGAACAGTGGATTTCTTACTCTTAAAGTATACCTTACGAAAACTTTGACTTCTGAGCACGCTAATGGAGTATCGTGTGACATTTCAATAAACTAAACGTCTTTGTTGCGCACCAGTACTCATGTTTATTGAAATAAAATATGACGTCACGACTTGAAATGTCCCTGATTGTTTTCGCAGGGAAAATAAAATAAATGAAGAAAAAAATATTTTTCCTTTCTTCGGGGCAATTTAAATAAATAAATAAAATATATGTTTTACCTTTATTAATGAAATGTTGAGCTAGTGGAACGGGACTATATAATAAAAAAATACGATTATAATGGGTTTATTAAATGAAATATACAATATACGAGGGTCAAACTGAAAGTTCTTAGAAAATCAAAAACTGATTACATTAGCCAGTTATTAGTTTTATTATATCTTTTCAAAATATTGTCCATTCACGTCAATACACCGCTGCATGCGATGGAACCACTGGGAAAAGCACTTTGCCCACTCGTCCTTAGGGGTCTCTTCAATGGCATCGCGATACGCAGCCACCGCTTCTTCAGCATTCATAAACCGCTTTCCTTTAAGTTTTTCTTTAATTTTTGGAAATAAATAAAAATCACAAGGCGCGAGGTCGGGGCTATACGGCGGGTGACCCAGTAATTCAACGTTTGATGTCGCCAAATAGTCGATCGTTCGCTTGGCGGTGTGCGACGAGGCGTTGTCGTGGTGAAGGAGGATCCTACTGCGAGGTCGTTTCTCTCGAACTTTTTCCAAGACAAGTGGCAAACAATTGGTAGTGTACCATTCTGCAGAAACTGTTTTTTGATCCTCTAACACAATTGTTGCAAAATGACCTATCCTTCCAAAGAACGAGGCCACCATTTTTTTTCCCGCACTTCGATCTCTCTTCACTTTAGTTGGCAACTCCTCGAAAGGAAACACCCACTGAGCAGATTGTCTTTTGGTTTTAGGATCATAACAGTAAATCCAGCTTTCGTCACCTGTTAGTATGTCGAACACAGCATTTGAGTCACCTCCGTTAAATCTTTCAATCATTTTACGACACCAATCCACACGATGGAGTTTTTGAGCCTCAGTCGAATTATGAGGTATCCACCGGGCGCAAAGCTTCCTGACCGCTAAATGTTCGTGGAGGATTTTGTGCACTTGACTCATACCGATGCCTAAGCTTGTCCGAATCTGTTGATAGGTCACTCTTTTGTCAGTCTCTATCATACGCCGCACAACACAGATGTTATCTTCAGTCGTCGCCGTAGAAGGCCGTCCCTCACGTAAATCATCAGTGAGATTAGTGCGACCACGTTTAAACTCATTAAACCAGTTGTAAACAGTCGCACGAGATGGGGCTTCATCGTGAAAGGCCAATCGTAGTCTATCATAACTTTCTTGTTGACTTAAATGACATCGAAAGTCATAAAAAATCATTGCACGAAAATTTTCTCGTGTTAAATTCATGATGACGTGACACAGACAATTTTCAATTTGCCGCCAAATCGTAAAACAAATGACAAATGAATGAAATATATACTCAGTAATATTGGCAAAGAGTTATATTTTCAAATTTTAGAATTATTTTTTTATTATATTGTTTATAAGTGGCCAGTTCTAAGAACTTTCAGTTTGACCCTCGTAGACCACAAGTACGGCAGAACAAATCGATGACAATTATATTTTTTTTTAACATCAAAAAATATATATAAAGACAGTCATTTAAAAATATATAAAAAAAAAAACAAACATTGGTAAAAAGGCCGGCAACAATTTAGTTACAGTTTTTGGAGAAAAAATATTCTAACAGTGGCTTTAAACATTCAACATATGAAAGTTTTAAAATAGTTTTCCCAAAACAGTGAAGTAACTGACAGTAGTGACAAAATAGTGAACCTTATATAACTATATCTTATATAATAATCGATTTGGTTGATATGTAATTAAAACGTATCGATTCTATTGGACGTCGCTTAATAACGATAATCTTTAATGAACAACCTTGTTTCTTTTCACACAGAATATTTATTAATAGTCCAACATTAACGGGATATCAAGTGTCATTAATTTGTAATTACACTGACGGAAGTAGTAATTTTAGCTCTATCATTAGAACTGCGTGATATTCTCATATTTCATTACTGAACTGAAACTGAAACTCCATGTTGTTTATTATTTTGCTTTGTTATTTTAGTAAATTTTGTTCATGAAAGAATGAAATAAAGACTTCAAAATTGAATATTAATTTTATAATGAAAATTTGGTCGGAGGAGGTCATTGGAACAAGGAGTGCAGAATGTGCAATATATATGTGTTTGAGTTGCAGAAATGTCTTATAGTAGAAAAACGAAAGGTTAGGTAAACTATGCTTTGTTCTAGGTGAATAAAAACGAATATAAGTTGTAAATTCTAGCTGATCAAATATCATAAAAACATATAAAAAAAGGTATGACCAAATAGTGAACTATTCATTATGCGTTGTGCCACAAAGCAATTAGATGTTCTCAAAAGGTAGCAATCATTTCAATAATATAAATAGGTTTTGCTTTATAAGTGGACAATAGAAACGGGCAGTACTCATAACACGCGGCCGGAACCGAGCCAGGAAGTCCGCCGCCGAGACCGGTGGTGCTACAATAAATTACAGATTAGAAACTCCATGCACATTCCCACTTCAGCTGGCGACCGTACAATATAATCTGTGATTACAGGGATTTTATTACAAAAAGCATCTTGTTTGCATTTACATATATTAAAGTGTTTAGTGCGATGTGACTGTTTCTGTTCGAGGAGTATAAAACCAAACATGGAAATCATAAAAATGAGCCCCTACTGGACTAATTCAATCGAATTTATTTATTTGGCAAGAGTAACGTGAAACATGGTGGCTTATTAGGGGTTACATGGGAAATTAAAACGAGGAAGGCTATTTTTTATACGCCATATCAAATAAGAGGGATTATTGTGTTCATTTATAATTTTGCAATAAATAGTTTAATAAACAAATTAACCCCCTTATCTCTGAAACTACTGTTTGAATTTTTTTTATTTTTTATTTTTATACGATGAAACTTTCTGGACTTTTCTTAGTAAGTAAACTATATTTTAGGAACAATAAAAGTAAACGTAATGACTGGCGCACTGTTGTGACACGAGTATAAATTACGATTATCCATTTCTTACAATTTTAACATTAATAAGACGCAATTCTACCTATTAATACTAGAGTTACATCTACTAATCCCGAAACTGGTGTCGATTGAGTATTTCGCAATTATTAAACTCACTAAGCCGTTTTATATAATCATTTTCATTTCGTTTAATACAAAAAAAAAATAGACAATTTCGTTTAATACAAAAAAAAAGAATAGAATTAAGGTGGCTTCAGTTTTTAATATCTAAATTTAACTGAAAACGCACAATTATTTCAAAGAAACTATAGTATAAATTGAGAAATAACAATACATGAATATGAAATAAAAAAAAATAGTTTTAAAATCCCACTTATACGTTGGCCAGCCACATAACTACGTTGCGGAACGGAGCCAAGGATGTCCGGCGCCGGCGCCCTAATAAATTACAGATTAGAAACTCGTTAATCTAATCGCCTCCTCGAAATTGCAGGGAAAAGTAAATTTTAAAAAGGTCGATCGAATGAATATTACATCCAGAACTCGCTTTGAATAGACGTAGTATGGAAAGACGTTTAAATATATTACATAGTACCTCAACGAAAAAGGTTAAATCATTACTATAGAAGGACTGGCAAAAACATTAATTAAGGTAATGAAATTAGGAATATATAATGTTAGTGAAATGATCGAATTGGGAGAACATATATTTGGTTGGCACAAAAGTAATGAGACACACTAGAAAAATCTATAACATTTCCTTTTTAAAATCAATTTTTTCGATAATATTCTAGAATGTTGTAGAACATTCTAGGTACTTCTGGTGTAGGGTATATAAAGTCGCGCTCGCGATTTGTTTAGTCAGTTAGAAGAAAATGGACGAGCGACAAGTTCGAACACTATACTTATACGAGTACTTGTTAGGCCACAGTGCGCGGGCTGCGGCTGACAATATCAACAATGCATTAGGCGCTGGAAGTACAAGCCATGCGATGGTGTCCTGATGGTTTGACCGTTTTAAATCAGGAGACAGGAGCCTTGAAAGTCAGCCACGCTCAGGGCGACCACCCACAGTGAATGATGACGATTTGCGCCGCGAACTGCAGTTGAATCCGGATGCTACCACTCGTGAATTAGCGGAAGCACTTAAATGCAGTCACCACGCCGTGGAACACCATCTGCATGAGCTTGGTTATCGAAAATTTTTGGCTCGGTGGGTAACCGCACATCCTTACAGTCGCCAGTCGTGCAGTCCATGTCGCTATCTGTCAGTCACTTTTGCTGCGACCCCGACGTAAAGAGTTTTTGTCAGATCTGGTTACTGGAGATGAATCATGGATTTATTACGAGAACGATACACGTCGTGCTTTTTGGCTGCCTCGAGAAGAAACGCCACCAACTCAACCGAAGCCGAGTCAAAAGAACCGCCGAAAAATTCTGCTTTGCTGTGTCTGGGATGCGCAAGGCATACTGTTTTATGAGCTATTACACAATGAAACTATAAACGCTGACAAATATTCAACCCAGCTTACCAAATTATCTGCCGCTATCAAGAAAAAACGACGAAGACGAGTCAATGTAGTTTTACTGCACGATAACGCTCGACCTCACGTCGCATCTGTGGTTCGCCGGCAGTTGGAGAACTTGGGCTGGGAGACGATACCCCACCCACCTTATTCCCCAGACCTCGCCCTATCAGACTATCATTTGTTTAGAGCCCTGAAACAGCATTTGCGGGGTAAACAATTTAATGATTTCTCTGACGTAGAGGCGAAGTTGAACAACTTTTTCGAGGCACAGCCATCAGAGTTCTGGGAAAAAGACATCCAAACTTTTTCGGATTGTTGGCAAGAAGTCTTAGATACTAATGGTAATTACATCATTGACTAAACTTTTTTTATTGTAATAATAATAAAAAAGTAAAAACTTAAACCAAGTGTCTCGTTACTTTTGTGCCAACCCGATATATTCACATCACTAACATAATGACTCGTATGTTTATTTATTAATTATAATATATACTTACTATTATGCTAGTGATGTGAATATATATGTACTCCCGATTCAATAATTTTTTTACATCAAAAATGTTAGATTTCCTTTAGAAACTTCACAAAAAATTATCACTAAAATATAATATACAAAAAATATGTTGAGACAAAATGTAACGACACTTATTCGAGAAGTGAAAACTGTAAAACTCTTTTGAAGGGATAAATCTATTTACGAAAGGTAACAAAATATTTTTTACTTTTTCAAACAAATAATACGATATAAAACCTTTCTGAAAATAACAGAAAAGAGACAATACAGCAAAACAAAGAGAAAGTACAGCCAAGACACAACAGTCATCTACACAAAACGTGTCTCATATACATCGCGAGAAGTCACGCAATCTATGCTTCTTTTATCTTGTCTGTATAGGTATTGATGAAGTTGGTGAACTATATGACTATGCCAATCGTATGACAAAGGTTAAGGGAACAAACTCAAACAACATACCATTCTTTTTTTTTCAGATTTTATATGCGAATAAAGTAGTTGACAACGAGATATTTACAGATCGGAAACCAAATAAGATATTGATGCCATCCTAAAGGCGGACTATATTAGAGAAGAGCCAATAACGAGTAAATCGAATTATTCGGTATTGGATAATTTCGAGAAAGTTCAAATGATATGTTATTGGTTTGCTTCTTGCGTTAGGTAAACCTTATTATTACTGAAATCGCAATAACAAATACTTATTAAAAAACTTTTTTGAAATGTGCGTTGAATGTGTTACATGTCTCTGCAATATTTTATAACGCAGTTTAAAATGTACTTGCGTTGGAGTAATCTAATAAACAATTTTCAAAACAGCGTCATAGTCTCACCAGAATTCAATTGAATAACGATTGAATCAGTTCATCATAAGCTTTAAAATTCAGGATCAGGAACCTCATTAATTCAACCTCTAATAGAGTTTCATGTCTGTGTTGCTTTGTGTTTTACATATAGTTAGTAGTACGCCGTGGAACGATATGAATTTCCGCAATCCACAATTATGAATTATTTCAATAGGGTGTAATAATTCAACCAAGCAAACGGCGGAGGCGTCGTTAAGGACACAGCGTAAACGAATTCAGTATGTTATATTTACAAATGTGGCATAGAATCAAAGTGATGTGGTTTTTTAATATACTAGTCTGGTAGCAAATCTATATTAAAAGTGAAAATCTGCTTATTTTTTTCTATATTTTGGTTTTTTAACAAAACCTTTGTAATATCATTTTCAGTTTAAGGTTTATTTCAATATTTAAAAGTGATTTTAATAATTAAAGCGGCCTTTGCGAAATGTTATTGATTACTTTTTAGTTTTCGTTACTTAGATACAAATAACATATCCGTTTAATAATCAAATAATACTCGTAATAAGTGACAAATTTATTTCCTTCAAACATTTGACAATAAAAAACTTCAGGGTGTGCTTCCTTTTAAATACTAATAATAACTGTATCAGAAGGCATAAATTAAAGCCTGTGTCACCCGAGTATGATCTAGCTTCTCGTAAGTGAACGATTTTTTTAAATCGGTCCAGTAGTTTCGGAACTTATTCGATGCGAACAAACAAATGATCTTTCCTCTTTATTATATTCGTATAGAAAAACGGAAAAAGAAATAAATAATAATATTAATAATACAGAAAATAATACTAAGATGATTAAAACGATCACACTAAACCATATCCTACGCTGTGGCAAAATAAGGATATAATTCAATTTAATACGTCCACAGTGCAATAGCGCGAAAGAAATCCAACGTGTTCCTTATTCTGAATTAACAATGCATTCTTATGTTACAAATCTAATACATGATTCGTGAAGAAGCAACATTTTGTGAGAGATTGCGTTGGTCTTTTCATGAATACTAAATCGCTGGAGCAAGCAATTGCGCATTTTTTCAATGGGATGTTACAATTTAATTCAAAATACTTCCCACTTTGCATCTCTCGTGCTTGTGGAATTCAAACGACATCGTTTTGGATTTTTCGTACAGATAAATAAATATGGATTGTTGGATTACATTTGAATTAATTTAATTATATAAAGAAAAAAAAAAGGTTTTATTTAGGACACAGATTAATTACTCCTAATTCTACTGAGCACAGTAGTTTATTATTTGATAAAGTGAGTATTAATAAAAATGTATTGGTGCAATTATGTAATTTGATTTTTTAGAATTAAAATCTATGACGCATATTAATTATCGTCTTTTTTATAAATGAAGATGGGTTGTGATGTGCATATCTTTTCATAAAACAGACTCACACAACAAAACCACGCTTAAAACATTTTTAGGTTGATCCAATAATACACTTAATGTCTCTCTATTCTATATAGTAAGTCAGTCCATCGGTAAGCTGACCGGAATCCTCGATGCCTGATGCCTACACTATCTTTCTATATGTGTTACGTGCACTTTTTCCTACCACACCAGGTAGTAACAATCCCGAAGAAATTCTATCATTCTAATGTAGGTATATGAACATGAAAGTTTAAAATATCATATGTTATTTTTGTTGTTCATCTTGTTTCTTGATTTTCGTGACAAATTACAACTTAGGTGTTACAAGATAGCCAACATATTTATATCGCGTTTACAAAGCAGTATTATCGTGTAAAGTGTATCTATCTATTATAAAGAAATGTTTTTTGACAGGTGTATATAGTAGGTCATGCTGCGCCAGGGTCTGACTCGCGTCACTCCTACGACGTGTCATCAGACGCAAACGCAAGATATCTCCGGACGGTTCGGAGATACGCGCGCATAATCGCTGGACAATTCTTTGGACATCTGCACGCGGACACATTTCGCGTCATTTATGACAACGGTAAGAAAATTCTTTTACTTGAAATATTTTTTTTTAAATTTGGCTTCTGTTTTTTTTTATTCTTATCGCATAACATCCAAACTCCAAAATCTTATTCTGGTAGACAGGCAGAGAATACCTTTGGCATTAAGTCCGTCATTTGTTTTTTTTTAATGCAAAGAAAAATAAATAATAATCACAATTATTAAAGGAGGCAAACGAAAACAAAATATTGAAACCTTGAAAGCAAATTACGGTACTTTGTGACGATGACATCAGAACTCTAACGATTCGATGCGGTATTGCCCTTATTGCCTGAGTAAAAAATCGATTTTTCAATGCAGTTGCTCATAAAGCGCTATTTTTTAATCCATTGTAAACACCGAAAGTGAGTCTTTAAACACGTGTTAAATAAAAATGTACTGAAATATTTTACTGCACGCGTGCTTAAAAGTATTTTTATATTTTTTTTGCCGAGCACCAAAGAAATAATAAAAAATGATGAAAATATGTCAAACTTTAGAGGCAAAAGTATTTCAAGGAGCCTAGAACGAATATTTTCAAATAAAAATGTATGACACGAAAACATGGTCAAATATCACGTTTAATTTTAACAAATAATTTTTACCTTTAATACACTTTTACTTTTATTAACCTATATATTTGTTTTATTTCCTCGCAAAAAGCATTGAAAAATGTTGTAAGAAACTTGAGCGTAAAAGGTTTTTCGAATTCGTGCCAATGAAAACCCTTATTCGTAAAACTTTACTTTCCGCACTCGTATCTTAAATAACTATTATCCATCTCAGTCTAATAATAGTTTTTTTTTTGCTTCAATTTGGTCTTAATAGGTATTATAGGTAAAGTTGAAGAGTGGGGACTGACTGCGTCACAACTATGTAGAAAATTACAAAGGTGTGAGTGACGTCATCCTGCATTTCAACTCAATGTATCGCCGTAACTTATTGATTATGCAAAAAAAAGTGTTTATTATTCATTAATGATTTACCCCGAATATAGAGTTTTATTTTAAACAAAACTTGGTCTGTAATCTATAAATTTGGTTGTTGGCATTTTCTTCATTCCTTGAATGCTCATAATATTGCGTGTTTTACTGATATAATCCATAGATGAATCAAATTAAAACTGAATAAATAAATAAACCAATCGACAAGTATTCCAGGAAAAAAAATAACGTTGTGTTACTGAAGTTGTTAACATTATGTTATTTCACTTAGAAATCGATTTACAGCAGCATGAGTATCCTGCCTAAATACTTGTACACATTTCTTTTTACTTTAGAAAACTTTTGCGAGATTCTGCTGCGAAACCGATTCGCCTCATTCATTTGGAAACTTACACGAGTACTTTGCAGGTGAAAGTGGTGTAACATTTTCCTGAAGGAAATGACACGTCACCCGTTAAAATAAGGTCGCATTTACTGTAGTTAAGGTCGTGTTTTCCACGCAGTCGATAGTATAGTGAAACAGAGAGCTTCGGTGCGGTAAGCCGATCTCAAATTGCTTGTGAAACTACCTGTTTAAGTTGTAAAACAGATAGGAGTTTATAAAACAAAAATTTGAACGCGATCACAATTGTTTACTTTCATGAAACAGTATAATGTTTTTTTAAGATATTCTTGTAAAATAAGTTGGAGATATTATTAAATATTCATGGAGTTTTAAGAATTCATGTATCTTCCTTTGTAGCGATAATAATAATATAATGATTTATTTGCAGAATACACAAGTTGAAATTTTTCAAAAAATCATGTTCCAGTGTAATCTGCCATTTTTAATGGCGTGCCAATATGAATATAATTATAATTACATTCCAATTTTATAAAATTAAACAATTGGCCTATTTTATTAGGTCATTACATAATTAATAATAAATTCATTAAGTAACACAACCACCAATAATTCACAACACAACAATCAATTGTAATACAAGTCAAATTAAATTAAAATCATACAATAATCCAAAGCATTACTTATTTAAAGATAATTTTATTTTAGTATTTGATCGGGTTACTTTTACCTGTTCTATCTATATCCGAAGAATTGGTATTCCTAGTTTGTATGTATTACACTTCTAATAGATTTTAGTTTTATTGATTCTCAGTGATTGTGGTACAGTTTCATTTGTTTAATACTTAAAAATTTGACTGCACTAACATCCATAAAGATTTAAAGACGACTTTAAGCCTCTATGAATGTTTTAAATTTGAAAATTAGTATCGATAATATCACATCAAACTAATGACAATTTTAATGGACGTTTGTGTAACTGAATATAAAATATAAAGTTATGTAATTTTGTAATCGTACAAAGGCTTCATTCTACCTTTATTTATAGTTGTCTTTAGATTGTCACTTAAACATTATTGATAAAATTAAATTAATTCTTTTCATAGACCGACCAGTATCATGGGCGTTACTAGCTCCATCTGTGAGTCCTCACCGTGACCCAGTGGGGTCATCTAACCCTGGCTTAAGGCTCTATAAGTTCGACACTAATACTGGAAAGGTGAGCAATATTAAAAAAAAAATATATAGTACCCCAATAACTATATTTTCGGATCCATAAATCTAAGATGGTCTTTATGTACATTTTTTACCACTTGATTTATTTATTTGTTTTATCTATACTACTATTATAAAGCTGAAGAGTTTGTTTGTTTGAACCCGCTAATCTCAGGAACTCCTGGTTCGAATTGAAAAATTCTTTTTGTGTTGAATAGACCATTTATCGAGGAAAGCTTTAGGTTATATAATATCACGATGCAACTATAAGGAGCGAAGAAATAATGGAAAACGCGGACGAAGTCACTGGCGGCCACTAGTTTCTAATAACACGAGAAAAGTATTTCTAAGTTCTTTCTTCTGGAGATTAGGCGTCTCTAATATACGCATACGATATTATCTTTTTATGGTTTATGCAAATTCATTTCCATTTCGTGGCTTGTAAAAGTTTTATTCATATAAAGAAGAAAGATTTGATATTTTTTGTTTGCATTTAATGGGATTAATCATCCGAAATTAAAAAGTTGCCTGAAATTTAAAGTACAAGGCACATTTTCTAATGTTTTTGTGTAGAATTAAACTTTTTCTCTAGAATGATTAATTAATTTAATGAATTAAATTAAATATCCAGAGTTTGAAGAGATTAAATATGTTCTTTTGCAGTTAAGTAATTACCGGATTTTTTAGGAAAATGAAACTTAAAAGACATTTGAATTTCTTGCGACGCAATATTTTTTTTTTATATAATGTAAGTAAATTGAAGAAATATTACGCTTATGACTTTGAATATAGTTTTGTATTTTGGACAAAGCAAATCGAATAAGTATTCTTTACCCGATTCGTTATAAATCCACTGCTGCAATGAGCTGTAATCTGTATGGTTACGATTTTCTGTCTAGTTTCTTAAATCCCTTCGGTATATTATAAAATCAGATAAGCACATTTTAATCTCTCTGTCAAAGGATCCAAATTTAAAATGTTATATATTTAAATAATAGCATGGAAAGCACATTTCAATCTTTCAATATTATTATATTATTTAAATAGGTAATAACCTAGACTTCGTATAACAAGCATTCTGGATATCTTTTATCTGAGACGAAAATAGTGTCAACAAACTTATCAAATGTAGCATTAGTAAAGAAATTCACGGAAAATTGTGTTAAACCTATGTCGACGAATCAATGTCACTATAGATTATAAAAAATAGAATGATATTGGTTACCGTAAAATAAACCAAATAAAATATGTATCCAACTCTTTTGATAAACTTTTTGAGGGTAATAGTGTGTTGTCACTTCATTGGTGTAACTTTCCGACCAGGTGCTGGATTACACTCAGTACTATCTTGACCTTGCCACGGCGAACAGGAACGCAGGTGGAGCGGAGTGGACGGCTGAGTATAACCTCACACAGTATTACGGCTTGCATGAAATTTCAGCAAGTTCACTCCACAATCTAGCAGATAAGCTTCGAATAGGAACTCCTCAAGAGACTACGGTGTTTTACAAGTAAGATTGTGTAAAAGTTAATTAAGCCAATAAATCCTTTTTAGTGGCATATTACACTCACGCACTCATCACACTTATCACGCACTTGAGAAAAGTGACATTTGGGTGTAGGAAAAATCTATATCTACTAATAGAGGAAACGTTTCTTACTAGAGTTCATTGATTGTTACTTAAATCGACTATCATTTATTTTATTTTGTCTTTATATTTTTGAATGATAAAAATATTCGTTAATAAATAACAGCGTTATATTTTTAACAGTAAACCAAATTCATAATTAACACATGAATAAAATTACATTATCTAATTGCTTAGGCAAGGCCTAATCATAAGAAATGTGTCCCGGGAACTATTGTTTATTTTCTAAATCCACAAAGTTGTTGCTTCTAAAGCTTAGGTTAACACATTGCTATTTTCCAACAGATACCTCAGAGCCTACAGCGTGAGACATGACAGTTCAGAAAACTGTGACGGTGCTTGCGCGCATCAACACTTCTGTGCTATAACGTGCCTCGAGCATCTCGCGTATCGACAATGTGTTGAGGCGGCAGCGAGCGCACTCGCTGCAGCGGGTGACACTGCTCCCTTAGTTACTTCATCTTTCTTTAAACTTACAGTTTTAGTAACATTTGTACTTTTGTTAATTTAACTATAGCTAATTTACTTTTATTGAACTGGAAGAAGACTTCACTTACCATTGTAATTATAGCTAAATTTTCATACACGGTTAACAGCATGTACAAACATGTATTAAGGTTTAATGACGATTTTAAGCTCTAATGAATGTTCTTATTTTGAAAATTTGTATTGATAACGTCGCTTCAAACTAATGACAATTTTAATAGACGATTGTGCAACTGGGTGTATGCATATTAAGAATGTGCTGATTAATTATAGCCATTTATAGTGATACCTCAGTTTAACTAAAGTATTTAAATTTAGAACATTAATTTGATTTTAAACTTTGTACTCTAGAAAATAAAAAGTTTAGTCTTGAAATAACATATGTTTTTAGACGTACTGATTTTTAATTTAAAAGAACAATACGGTGGAGGATAACTTTTACCGGGATTATTAATCTAGAAAATCGTCGAAGTTGTATAAATTGTGTATAATATTCAATCGATTTTTATATTTATCTAGTGCGACTAGAAAACTATTTTTAGAATAAAAAAATTGTGCTTCAACTAATTTAACATAATGTTTAAGAAAATGTTTAGCTCTAAAGGCATTTGTGATATTGCTAGCGACCTACTTGAGGTGCATGTTACATTTTAGCTTACCCAGTTGTAAATAAATTATTTATACAAAAGTAGTTAAATTTTACAATTTCTTTAGACAAACAAAGTAATAGATTCCGTTGCACACTTTCTAAATATTAATTCAGTAGAGACACCTGAAAAACCATTTTTAATCATTTTAGACAATGAAATCTGGTTTCAATGATTTCGTTCATACCACGTTTTAGGTTAAAATGGATGGGTGAATTCAATATTTCTGGAAAAGTTTTATCTAAATATTATTCATTCAAATTGTAACTGAAATATCTTAAACTGACGCTTATTAAAATAATGTTCAGTCTGCTTTCCAATTACTTTTATCCGAAATGAACAACAATACAATAGAAGTATATGTAACAATGTAAATTACATATACTTCTATTGTAACATGTAAATTGAACTAAATTGTACATTTTGCACTTAATTTACTTAAGTTGTATTGGTTTTAAAATGATATTAAACTAAGGTCGAATTTTTAAACTAAATTCTAAAGATTTGTTTCTTATTATTATTTCTTTTCCAACGCTAAATTAAACCAGTACCTACTAAAAATTAAGATTTAAAAGTATGTAACAGAATTGAGGCCAAAGTTTAGTGTATTATTTTTAAATTAAATATCCATTTCAAAGTTTGTTAGAAAATTATTTGCCTATAATTTCAATGAATTAAATCAGAATCTAGAATGATCTTAATTGAAATCTATAGTGACTAAAGGGTTATAATTAATAGAGTGAATGTAAATAGTAAACAATGTATTGTTAATTAAGTTTCAAATTGTAAACGAGGAACAATTAGTGATTAAGCAAATAAATGCTGTCTGTTTTTTTTTTTGGAAATCAACAGAAATAACTATTTCTGGGTATAGAACCAAAAAAAAAAAATTTCAGGCTGATCTCGTTTGTAATTATCGGTCACTTGCACAAACGTCCATTACGGTTTAATGACTCCTTCAAGCTCTATTGAATGTCATATTTGTATGGATAATGTCATTTTAAACTAAAGAAAATTTTAATAGTCGTTTGTGCAACTGGCTGTAAGTGTCATAAATTATATATTACGTTTTAATAGCATTATGAATGTATCTGTATAAAATGGATGTTTCAATTCATTTTAAATAAAGAATTGTATTTGAACAATTGCATTTATTTAAAGTTTCCACCTTTTCTTCCATACTCTCAAATATACGTGTCTGGATATATTAAATATTATTTTGCTTAAAAGCTAGTAAACATTAACAGTTTTAAAAAGAATATTAAATATTTAATATTCACAACAGATGCCTCCTATTCCGGTGGTTATACACTTTTAAAAGTCTTTTTGAAATATACGAATAAGTATTATTCGAAAAAATATATTTACTTACAGCAACGAATACGACGCGACCAAATATTTGTTGAATTATTAATATAGCAAGATTCATGATTGCAACAAGACAAAGTGTTTCGGGATGATAAATGAATTTTCATCAAACACTATATAGACCCTGTAGGGATAGATAGAACGACTTAAATAGCATTTAATATTAGACGTCCGTCAACTTAATACCGCCTATTAAATTCGGAAGGGTTTACAAGCTCGGGTTCACATGGTAAGAACGTGATCGGAGCCGTGTCTGCCCGGATTTGTCCCTAATTTGGTACAACAACGGTTTCCAGGCTGCCGCTACTACTCAAATATGTTCCCAGAGATAGGTCAAGCTGTTTAGAGGTTGTTTGTCAAAACCACAATCATTTTCTTTGCTTCTACTTTGGGGGTCTTTGAATATTTGACATTCATTTATGTGTTAAAACCAAATTCGGCCAATGGTTTATTACACCTACTATTATATGTTTAGTGCGTATATTTAAAACACGCTTATTTATTTTGTTAATAAATACAATACGTAACAGCATTTACTTATCGTAGGGCTAGGTATAACTTTCGAAATACGTTAATTGTGAAAAATAACCTTGAAATCGGTTACTAGAAATATTACCATCCCTGCGATTCTGTAAAAATCCAGACCCGAATTCGTATTCACTCATGTGTCTGAATTCACGTCATTCGATTTAAAAATTCTATTGATTCCATTTTTTTATATAATAACACAAAACAAAATTGATTGAATATACGTGTCTCAGATATTCTATTCCTATAAAATTTTGAAAGTTATTTCACTTATGCCACGTAACGTCATTACCAATTGAAGATTGAGCGGATGCCGCTTTTGACAACTGAGTGAATTCGAACTCTATGTACGCATAAAAAAAAATAAACTAATCATACTTCTTTTTAAGTATTTTGCGAAAGACCTCTTTTATCACATCCTCAGTATTCCTAGTAAGGTAATGATTTTGATGAAGAATTTTTTTAAAGGCTTGAGTGCTAAACACCACTCGGAATATGTTCAATTGCAATCATACTGTCTACTTGAACTTTATGATTATAGGACAGTAGGATGGTGAAAAAAAAACAATAAATATATAATTAAATAGAGATCTTCTTCTTCTAATTACGACAATACATTGTGTTCAAATGTCACATGATATCATACCTTTGTAGATTTTTCTATTTGTGACACAGTGACCCCTCTTTGATTGTCTAAGGCATTTCTTGTTAATTTGTAACAAAACAAAAATACATATTTTTTAATGACTGACGACGGTCTAAATATTTTTTTTTTTTACCCAGACATCATCCTTATTCTATATATTTGTTGTTTTTTAGCACTTGTGTTTTTATAAACAGCCTTCTCAGGCGGCATTACCTCATTCGTGTTCTCGTTACGAAAATTCAGAATTTAGTTAAATACAATTGCAAATTCAGCTTTCAAATTCCTAAAAATCCAGGCAGTCGCCTCCGCAATGCGCAGTTCATTTATACGATGTAAGTACCATTTAAAAGCGATGCACTGTCAGGAAAGACGAGAAGATAATATTTTATTATCTTACTCAAAAGTTCACAGCAATAAGTATGGCCTATGAAATGAGTACATATTTTTACGGTTAGTTTACTTACGTTTCCCACATACGATCGGAAAATGATTTATATATCTGTTATTAGTTGTGATCCCGGAATTTCACCTGCGTTAATTATATCCTATAGCACCCGGCAAATTATTTCACATATGGGAAGCTACACTATGATGCAGTCGGATCAGTTTTCCGAAGATTAGCTACTACAAACAAACAAAGTTGGAAAGTTTACCTCTTTATAGATAGTATTAGTATAGGTAATAGACCTATAAAATCATAACATTAATCTATACATATATAAAAGAAGATGTCCTGACTTACTGACTGACAGACAACGCACAGCCTAAACCACTGGTCGTAGAAACTTGAAATTCGGAGGGAACATTCCCCTTAATACGTAGAGGTGTACTAAGAACGGATTTTTGGAAATTCCATCCCAAAGGAGTGTCAGAAAAGGGTGAAAAAGTTTGTATGAAACTTCTTTGTTTATGGACCTATGTCGATGAAAATTTGTATTTCTGTAATTTATAACCCTGGGAAGGTAATAGGTTATATTTATCCTGAAAACTAGCCTTAAAAGGGATAAAAATTGGAGTGAAAGATTTAATGGGGATCAGAATGTTACCATAGCAACCATTGTTTACAATCTGATTTGTCAATGTAATAAATTTACCTAATATTATTTACAAAATGTTTTATTGTATAGCGATGAAAATTGGTATTTGAGTAAATATTACATTTTTGAAATTTTAATTAATAAAAATGTTCAAATTCAAGTAATTTTGTTTACGAAAGAAATAATATATTCATATTGTTCATATTGTTTTTGGAAAATAAATGCTGCCCAAAAACACGCGGTCGAAGTCGCGGACAAAAACTAGTTATTATATAAAACCTTTATTACCTTTTGAAATAGGTTTTATTTGATTAAACTTCTATGACGGGACAGCGCTGTGCTCGACGTCGACTCGGGGACTATAATTATGATAGAATAAAACTGCAGGTAACTACAAAAGTCGAAATTCCAGAATAAAATATGTTTTACCTTTAGTAGTAACCTTATAAGCTGCTTTGTATACCTTATGAACAAAAGGTATCAGCTTAAGCCAAATATATACTCGTATCGTGTGCCCATTTATTACTAAATTGATTTCCGCCAGCGGCTTCGCATACGTGGTCTCTGGAGAACCCTTTAGTGGTATAAAAAGTGCCCTATATATTAATTCAGGCTTAGGATTATCCGCGCACCAAATATCATCAAAATCTATTCATTAGTTTTTGCGTGAAAGACCAAGAAACGTACATACATCTTCACAAACATTCGTATTTATAATATATTATTCGTAGTAGCATGTTGTGCTCACTTTACATTAGCAGTCTTTAATTATTAAGTAAAATTATAAATGTAAGTAAGACACTCGGCTTGTCTGTATGATTTGCTATCACAATTTCTGAATAATGTAACAGAAACATTTTTAAATGAGTACATAATAGTGTTATCATTAATTTCATGATTATAAACTATTTTACATTGATATCTATACAAATTAAGAAATATAGATGCTTCACGCTGTTTGTAAGTTGAGATCTTTTAAACTACTTAACGATTTTTAATACGGTTTCGTCAATATACAGGTGATTCAATCGGAAGATTTATATGTGTAGAAACAAATCACGCGAGCAAAGCCGCTGACGTAAAACTAATTTATATATATAAGTATAATCAAGATTTATGTCTATGTATAAGAAAATAAAATATTTGATAAATCCAAAACATGCTCGGAATTAAACTTTAAAATCCAAAATAAGTCAGTAGGATTTGTATGTTTAGAGATGGGCTAGTCACAAACGTGATTCTCACGATTGTACCCGGATTTGAATGTCGACATAATGACATTAATAACGTGGACCAGAATTAACAAGAACGCTTTGATAGAATTTAAAGTTTAAAATTTATATTCCAATTCATATTTCAAATAGTCAGTTCTTAGAGGAATAAATAAACAAAACACATAGATATTGGGTTAGTTGTTTTATTTACCTTTATACACAACGTGCAATAATGAATTCAATACCGTAGGCATTTTTTACCAGTCAACCAGATCACATCACAGCACAACTATGTATGTACAGATACCACACAAACAAAATAATTTAATATACATATATGCGTTCTTAAACATATACCTATATGATTAAAGATTTAACGGATTTTCCTGTTCCAAAAGAAAACTACGCAGCTTGTTTTTAATTACAAATTTACTGGTGGACATTCTGATCTCTAACGAGAGTTCATTCTATAATACAATAATATTAATACGCTTTTAGTTTCAACACACAACACAACACAGTATAAAACAAAGAAGACAACAATTAGGTACAAACAGAAATTAAAAGTGTAATGTTGTGGGCTGTCAAAACCTGTTTTAGTGTGTCCAATGAGTATTGCCCATTGCACTGGTATTTTGCTGAAATCTGTAGTAACAACACGGACTAAGAATTTTTGTCAAAAAATGAAAAAAAATGGAAAGAAACAACGATTTTAAGTAGTTACATTTATTTTAAATCAACTATAGAACAAAGAATAAATACATTCATACGTATGCTAACAGTGAGGAAAAAAAAAGACCTTATGAGCTAGGATCCCTTTGCTCTCGACCTTGACAGCACAAAAAATAGATGATGTGATACAAACGTGTATATGCGTGGCAATCCCTTTGCTTTAAATATAACATCTGAAGCAGAAATTACTCTTCTAAAATAATGCACCTTCGATGCGATGCGATTGGTTTGGCAAAGAACGAAGAGTGGATGATATCGGAGTGGTGAGATAGACATACACGAGCAGACGATTTGAGAAGGAATAAAAAAAGAAAGAAAGATTTCTGGTATATAAGTACTGAAAATGTGACGAGATAAGAAGGAGTATTTGAAGAGTTCAGCAAAGAGAACAAAGTAGTCGGAGATTTGTTTCTGTGCAGAAAGTTGATAATCTAATACGGACATTTATATGATAATTATATCATATAAATATCCTCACTACAGGAGCACAAGCTTTTCGGATGGATGAAATCAATTAAGGAAAACAACCCATCACGAGGTGGGGTGCTCGGGAGGTGTAAACCTACTGCTTAACATGCCTTCCGAAGCACAAAAGAGCTAGAGATAATAAAAATTTTGATCACCCATCTTTTCTTCACCCTTTTTCTTAGAAACGCCTGAAAATATTGAATTGGTATGAATATCAAATGCCGCTGTGCCTCGAGCTATAATAAATCAAACTTCGAAAAAATGTTACCAAATGATTATTACTTACTTGTTTTAACACTTTATAATTTCTATAAAGAAATTGTTATGAGTTGTTTATTGATATATGCTGAAAACATCTATACTTAAAATAAAACCAAACCTTAATGGTTCTTTAATTAAATGTTAATGTTCTCAAATCACAAATCGTCCGAGCGTTTAGGGTTTTATATTATTAACGCTTTTATAATAAGCCTGTTCGCAACCTCCGAAACCTTTGCATAAATAAATTATTTCTTCGACATTATTGGATAACATTGTTTTGAAATGTATGCCTTATCACATTGTGGCAAGAGTGCTAATGGTGCGAATAAGCATGAATGGCCTACGAAGATTTATTTTTTCTCCCCTTTCTTATAGATACCAACGCCGTGACATTATACTCGTGTTATTTCCGTGGAATGCTTGATAAATTTTATGATACATGGGCGTGTAATGTAGCAGGGAGGGTATCGTGTTTCCCGCATAAACAAGTGGTTAAATATAGGTACATTTAGTGAGGAAAGTGCTTCGACGCTTATGGCGGTTCCAATTTCGTTGGTTTCCTTGTTGATCATAATTAGACCTGTTATATACTAACCTACTTCGAAAGACTCTTCTGAATATACAAATAAAAAGGAGAGTTGAGTTCTCATAGCAACAAATTATGATAATTGTGTTGTGATTGCCAATTAAATAAATATTATATGTAGGTAAATGTAGAATTAGTAATTATACAACTAGACTTATATACAGTTTAACTCATAAATGAGTATTACGAAAAGATTAAATGAACTTGCAGTAGTTATTGGTTGTGGCTTTGCTAGGTAACCTATATCTCTATCCAGTCTACCAACTATTTCGATACAAAACAATTATCAAAAAACTAATCTTCTGTGTGTCATAAAAGAAAGACAAATTAAACCAAAGTGCTATTTAGAATACATAACGCGCATACACCAAAGCGCTATTTATAGGTACTAGGCATAGTTAAAGCAAAGCTAATATATTTATTATGGCACTTAATCTTATTGCAAATTTATAATTGAAAACAAAACTATTTATCTGAAAGTAATAAATAATGACAATATTGAGAAGTTTAAAATAAACGCAACAACTAACTTTAATCTAACGTTAAGAGCTTTAAACTCGGCTATGACGCTGTAATCATAATAATTAGAATAATTTCTTTTTTAATTTTTCTTTATGGTCGAATACCTATGCGTTGGAAGAAAATATTAGTTCAATCACATAGACAATAATTATGTGAAATCTCCTGGTGGAATCAAACTATTTTTATTTTAATATCATATTATAAAAATTGTCTCATCGCGTAATAACTTTAATGAGAAGGATTGCATATACACCTTAAAGTCTACTTCATAAAGTCTAAAGTCGTAACTTGCACGAGATGACGAGCCACTGACGTTTCTATACGTTCTCCCGCTAGGAGATTGCTATAGATTTTTTCTCAGAATTTGAAAAACGCTACTCCCCAAGGTCTTGTAAATTGTCATTACTGTTTCGCTAAATTTCTTTCTTGGTCCTAGGAGCAAGATTAAATTTAGATAACATCCGATAAAGGAGTTCGCGGGTTCACTGTACATCTTCCCATGCAAATTTATGCAAAGCACGAAACTCGATACGCGGTCTCTTGATAATACAAGACCAGCATCTTGGTTGGGAAATACAGCTATAGTTGGTTATGTCACAGTTATTGACGAATTCATACATTTGAAAAAATATCAGATTCTTATTACTTCCATGAATGAGACATAATAAAACTGAAACATGGTATATTTTTCCTACACAAGCTAAAACCGGGAATAATAAAGGTAGTATTAAGTCACTTATGGCCTTTCTTTCTTTAATATTGCTTCTTTTACATTGTGACATCAAATTATTAAAAATTAAAAATATGCATGCACTATTCTAAATACCCAATTAAAGAAATGATATTTACCAAGTATAAGTAGGGAAAAGTAAAGACGTTCGTGACTTGAAATTGCATATATTTCTTCAAATATAAATATTTTTATGGACACCACTGTTCTTACGTTCATCTTCTTACGTCCTTACGTGCTCTTGCTCACCTCATTGTGATCCTTTTTACGCATTCATGCTTTCCTTTCCACTCATTTCAATTATTCTACAGTATCGTAGCGGTGTTGAATTAAAAATTAATTATTTTAATGTTTATCGCCATTATAATCATTATCACAGTGCTGTATTTACCGCTTTGAAAAAGAAAGTACTGTTATAACACAGTATGATAAGTTTTGACATTTTATAGTGACAGCGTTAACTTAGATTTTAATCTTTCTTCGAACATTGTTCTTTTTAGGGTATAGTTTGTATATAAAAATGGATTTTTATGAAACTACGAATTTTCTAGTTACACCACAACCTTTCTGTTGTTAGACAGAGTATAGTAAGCAGTTTTAATACCCACAAACCTACTTGAAAGTTAACTACTTATTTATGAGTCAGCGTAAATCATACGTGCTAGTAAGTTAAGTACTGTACAAGTATACTTAGCTAAGTTAGGTGTGATTAGTTATTTGTGCAGGCTGCTTCTAACTAAAGTGTTGGACGGCAAAGTGGTTTTTAAGAAATTGAATTTTTGAATAGAAATTGAAAGACTTATGTTGGGTTCAATAAAAATAAGTTTTGGTTTTAAATAATAGAACATTTCACATGTTCAAAATTTATTTACTCACTTACTTATTTCCTCGACTTTGTCCGTCTGGTAAAGGAAATAAACCCTTTCAAACAGTCAACTAAAAGTTCTCTTTTTTGTGGGCAAGAATAGCCTATGTTACCATTCAGATTTCCACCTCTCGTCATACCATAACGTCGATTTAATCTTACATTACAAGAGAACAAACACCCTTTCTCATTATTTATATTCATCATCATTAGCCTATTGATGCTGCAACTATGGGTTTGAATCCCATTTTGGGCAAACCTCAAAAAATCACCGGTAAGAATTGGTAACTGATGATTTTTTGAGCATGTTTCTTCAATATAATTATTTGATTCAATGCTCCTGTTATGGAAGATCGATAAATGAACCTCATAGATGCCAAAATTATGATCGACAATAACGAATTTAAAACGGTTAGGAAAGTTGACATTATTCGGTATACGGATGAGATTTTGCGTCCATTTTCGTTAAAAAATATCTCGGCAATGGTGTGCCAGAAACTGAATAATCATCACGACATACATCGGGCCATTCTTTCCTCCTCAAAAAACACAAAAAACGAAGAGAATTTCAGTTCCATCAATTCATCTGTCATTCATAAAGTCCATCTGACTACGTTACGAGTGACAGATAAATTGCTAACAAAATGATATAATATATTAATATCATTAATCATAATTGTACACTTTTTGGACAAATTTGTTTTACAAAAGAATAATTTCCTAAACAAACATATTTTTCCTACTCAAAATATGAAGTATACTAATTAAAATTAATATTATTTTTTTTGTTAAAGTATTACTTTTTTTAGTTTAAATACAACCAAGGAATATCTCGCGTATGGAGGGACAAATTTCATTAAATCTTTCTAACATAGAAAGTGTTTTATTGACAGATTAATATTCCTACCCTAAAATAGAACTTGGATTGAAACTTAGGGTATATATCAGTTACTTCTCATTCCTCATAAGTCGTAAAATACTAACGAGGAAATATGCTTTCGTGGGTGTATAAGTTACTCGTAATAGGTAAATTACTATATTACTTAACAAAAAAAAATATTCATTACTTTTTAATCATGAATAGAGATTAATTATGACTATTCTTTGAGCCGAAGAGAAATTACTGCTTAACTTGTCTTACCAGCGCGGACCAGCACGGTTATGTGGGATTCTCCCTTGCGAATACAACTCAACTCAATGACGGGGGCTATTCAAATTGCAAAGGCTAAGATCCTTATATATCCGTCTCTATAGCAGGCCATGCGTGGTAACAGCCAAAATAACCTCTTGCCTCCCTTTCAGTCTAGGAATCCTTCAAGAGTATCAAGTAGTCAAGTTTTTTTAGAAATAATAACGACAATTTCATTGATTCAAAGTTTAGCCGTAGGAATAGAAAATTTAACAAAAAAGTTTAGTGAATTTTTGATATGATTTATCGCTTTATGTTAACGTCTTAATCCACATACATTGTAACTTTCGTAGTGTTCCAGACTCTATTATAATAGCAGGCGAAGTTTCAAAGTGCGACTCGAGTGTGAAGCGTGTCTCATTAGAGTTGAGTTTGCGTTTAATATTAACATAATAACTTTGTGACGTTTAGGGAAGACTACATTCATGATATCTTTTCAATATGTTTTAGTTAGAGTTCGAATGGATAATTAAAAAATCATAACATGTGTGTATGTTATGATTTATACATAGTTTATACAAACAATGTGATTGAATTTGTCAATTGATCAAAAAGATCTGGGAAGATTCCCCTAAACTTGTGATTCTGATTTGGTACTTACTTTCAAGGAAAAAAAAGAAGCCTTTAAACATTGTCTGTCTATGGAACTATTCAACTGAATAATACAACCAAATGGTCTGCATGTGTCACCCATACAATGACATTGTTGCACTTGGCAATTAATTAATGAATCAAGTCAAGATGGTATTATTTGAGTAGATACCAATGTACCTGTATGTAGATACATAACACATAATCTGTTAATTTTAAATAAATCCAACATCTATTTTAACTCAAAAGAGAGCTAATTTTATTTTCTATTAAATTAAATTTTTATCCAACTTTTCATTTAATCATAATCTAATTTTAATTCAGTGTAGTCTTATTCATCTAATAAATCGCTTAATTAAAGCTATTATAAAAAAAAAATATTATTATTGTATTAGAGCTGTGAAAGTACGAAATTTGTGAACGCAATCAAAAGAAATTCCGTTTGTTTTATCAGAGAAAACCTAGAAGTGTGCCTGTTGAATTGTTGTAGAATAATGGAACATGATGAGAAGAATTTCTTATGCCATGAAAATAAATAAAAAAATGGTACTTACATCTGTTTGAATAAAATGACAATAATTTTTCTCTTTTGAGAAAATATGCACTACATATTTCTTTGACTAATATTATTAAACCTTTTTTTTTAATATTATATTTATAATCATGAATTGGATGCATTTGGCCAGTAGATATATTGATAAAACTTATAAGCAAATGGTCTGTCAAAATAATCATTATAAACGTTATTGGTATTAAAATATTATCAAATCATAATATTGTTTTTGATTTCATCTTCTATAAATAATAAATTTGAAACTTCAATTAATAATAAACTTAAATAGTATTAAGGACTTCTTAATCGTATTAAAAATGTTATCTGTGTTGAATTTTTTTATTATCTTCAACAATTATCGTCATACTTCGGTCAATTTGTATTAAACCTTAATAAATTATACGCTTATGCTTCCAATTATTAAAAACAGCATGAAAATAGATCCAGGATTTTGTGTTTATCGCGTTCATACAGATAGACATGACGGAACGAAGAGCCTTTAATAGTGATTAATAGCATTTCATAAATTCAACATTTTATTTGACATGGCAGGCAAAATAAGTACACAGTTGGTGTGTATACGTTATCAATTATAAACTTGATGGCGCAGTTTCGTAAGCATTTTTGATCTGAGATTTGGAAGTTAAACACACTTTGGCCGGACTACTTATAGGATGGGTGATCAAAAATTAATTCTCTCTAAGTTTCTCGATCTTAAATTAAGATAAGATGCTTATTTTATATAACAAGCTTAATATAAAGTCGATACATTTGAATGGTATTTATCTACTAAAAATAAATAAAACCGATCGATGTCTGTACATTGAAGATATATGAATAAAACCTATTATGACGGGCATTTATAAAAGTAATAGAACACAAAACAATGATTTTTAACATTTTTGTCTGTTTATCTGTTTGCCGGTTTGTCTGTTTGTCTCTTTGTCTGTGCGTTCGTGCTCGATTTAAATTGCACTGTTCACTATTCTAATGTGGTACTCTTCAGTAAACATTTATTATATGTTTCATATCAACCGGTTCATAAATAAAAAAGACTTGAAATTGTTATAATTTGAAGTATTGTAAAATATCAATGAAATTAACTGCTTTATTGAATTTTAGTCTTTGATGTATTGTTTATCATCATCAGCTATTTTACATCCCCATTGGAGGGGCTTAGGCCTTTATTTTATAATTTTTGTTCACCCGTCCTTTCACCCGTCAAGAAATTTTCGCAAGGGTTGTTCCCTTGCGAAAATTTCTTGACAACAACAATCGTGGACTGCGGCGCCTATCTGTTGCTCTACCGAGCCAAATTAATAGAAATTCTAGAAAGAAACATATTTTCAAATAGATACGGGAGAAAAGATTTTTTATATATTAGATAGATAATGTATTTGAATATCTGGTTAAATTTGAAAAATACTCCATCAACTTGTCCATGCATGTGATACTTAAGACGTGACACTTTATACTGAGATGAATCTGTAAAAATTTTGCAAAGACCATTTTCAAAATGATAGCATAGTTAGAAAGTATTATTGTTATTAAAATATGACTTATAGATTATGCATTCACTTTCTATTTTAGATTTTAAAAAAACATAGTTCCATTGATATACTTTCAAATCCCTCCATTTCAAAATCCCTCCGAATCAAAAACAAGTATTGTTCATTATATTCAAATAATTCTCACGAAATAGCCTCACTGAATAATTATGTTTTCCTTCCGAAAAAATAAATATCAATAAATTTTCATTCTTTCTTTTCAGACACTCGCAGCTGTATACATAGAAAATGTATTACGACTCTCATTCGTTTGAACTTTTTTATTTGAAGAACCGCTTAGGTTTTTAACATCTGAGAACATGGAACTGGGCACGTTTTATATTCCCTGGCTGTTCATGGTCCTCTAATATAAAATTCACGTTAACAACTTACGGCATAATGTTATTTCGGTGCAAACAAAATTTCCCTCTTTTACAAGGTAAAGATGTAATAACATCGTCTGGAAAGTATTCACGTAGAAAATAGCGACGGCCCCGAATAACCCTTAACCTTTTTTCACTAAGACATACTAACTTGGGGGACTACTCCCTGTATGTGTCAAATATGTACATATGTACTATGTCTTCAACGTTTTCACAACTTAATTGAATAAAAATTAAATTTATTTCTCTTAAATGTGACCGTATACAAAAGATACGATTGATAAATTATCTTAATATCCAAATAACATAAAATACACCTATTACTATGTAGTTAAGTTTGTTAACTTTATTCAGTTAAGGTAAGTTACGAGGTGCAAAATCTGGTTTAGTTAGCCGCGTTGAGGAGATTATCTGTCTGATTGTTTAAAACAAAAGGCGAATACTCGAAATTAAAATAAACTTACCAGCGAAAGTTCTGGGTCACTTAAAAAACTCTGATATATTCCGAAATATCACACATTCAGCGTTTTTAAGTAAAATATAAATTATATTTATGAAATGGAAAAAAAATATTAACATCTATTTCATTTTACTATTACTAGAAACAAAAAAATACCACGCAAATTTTGGGTGAATTCAGAGTTTTTCTTAATGAAATCAGAAATTTTAATCGTCCTTTTATTACTACTAGTAATAATTAGTAATAGTATTAATTAGAAATAGTAACCACATACATGAAAATTTTACTTCGATACTTTCCAAACAGCAGCAAGTATCAAGAACATGAATACTAAACCCATCTCTAAAAACAGCAATTTATCAAGATTTTAATATATTACATTTAATATCAAACATATCACTTAAAAACTTCCTAAGCAAGTTCTTCTTAGACAATCAAACAACAATCTCCTTCGCATAGTTCAATTAAATGTTTCCACTAATTATCTAAATGTATACTTATTTGTGATAAAAACTTTTTACATGACATACATATTTAAAACAATGCTTTCCCGTTCCCCGTCTTCAGTCTAAGAAAATAAGTACTTATCTACAATAAATTTGGCACATATGACTTATTTTATTGGATCTATAGTTTTGAATAATAAGGGTGCAGGACTTTATGTCATAGTATTATAATTATCATATACTAGTAATATTATTATAATAATAAAATAAAACTTTAAACTAAAGAGCTGTTACAGGTCAGCATTACATTAAAAGGTTTTTTTTTTCTTTTTAATTAATTAAAATACCTTTTTATAACTTCTAAAGCCATTACCAGAATAATAAAAACATTATTAGTATTGAGAGTATTTATGTTTGAGATAGCGAACTTTTCTATACATCCTTGGTAAAAAAAAAAAACATTACAAAATTACGATCCCGTCGAAGGATTATGGAGTTAATGAATTCTGTTTTTCTTTCCGGTACCATGGAAGTTAAATAATAATGTGTATATAGATACAAACGCGTTATTATTTAAATTATACGAAAGGTAAACCCACGTAGAACCCGTCCAATGGATCCACTAATTGCGTGTGCGGTCGTTCCGTACTCACCAAAAGTTGAATTCAAATAAAACAAATTTGATTTTCCCGATACACTCCTTTTCTACCTACAATAAAACTGTAGCGGTTTTTAGCATAAACTTAACTTAATTTTATTTCAGTCAACGTACGAATGAATACATTTACATGGCGGAAGGATACAAACTGTGAATATATATACGTACCTTAAAATTTATTAAGTACTTTTAATAGTCGTTTTTCATACTACCAGATGTTACCAATTAAACAGACTATAAAATGTTGAAATTATAAAAAAAAACGCATCGTCGCAACGGTCGTTACGCATTCTATCGCCTGTTTAATACAAAAAGATGGAATTAAAAAATCGTAGGTTTTAAGTTTTTCTGATAAAACGCATCATCTAGACCAGAGATTCCAAAACAATTTTTTCTCGTAGACCATTTTATCCCCCTACTGCTACATTTTTACCATATTTCCAAAATTCGTCAAAAATGTGAAGATCTAACGATGGAAACGCAGACCCCCGTTGAATCCCTCGTGGAGTTCTGGGGGTCCACCTGGACCACTTAGGGAATAGACATCGACAGTAACGTGTAAATCAAAATGTTTTGAGCGAGATGTGCTGTCATCGCTCTCTTTTCAATCGACAGGAATAAACGAGTTGATTCTAAAAAAAGTGTGAGTTGTTTGGCGAAACTAGAATAATTAATTACTAGAATAATAATTCTCTTTCGTATTAAAAGCTCACTATTAAACATTTTCCATAATAAAAGCAAAAGAGCATGATGGTTTAGTAACTTCAGTCTATCTGAAAATAAATTTTAAATTATTGCGAGATTTTGGAATTAATTCTGTATTCTTTAAAAAGCTATTTATAGGCCATAGTATGAACGGGTAATAATTCGGTTTTAAATAAAAAATATATCCTGGTTAGGTACTGGAGCAAATAGCTTACCTTCACTTTCATATAAAGTATTTTAAAGGTTATTGAAATAATTATAGCTTACTTCATTTTACTATTTTAAATTATGGTTATCGATAAAAATAAAAAAAATTCGTATGTATTAACCTATGTTTTTAATTGGTATTTAAACCGTTTAAAATTGGCGTCTTGGAGGGCCAAGAAAATATTAGGCTTGATTCCTCCAGCAGAAAATACAATGTATAGCACCATTCGAAAAAGTTATGAAGAGTTAAATCGTTAATTAATATGATATATTCTTATCTTTATATACTTATATAATATTTAAAAGAGAAAAGATTTGTTTTTTTTTTGTTTATAATGCATAAACTTAAAAAGTGAACCAAGTAATATTTATTTCGGATCTTATGGTTCTTGGGATAGTATTGCACAAATACCAAATTAGACCTAGGTTTGATTCCATCTTTACTAATAATATGACCGAGATATGCTGTTACGAGCTTTAAAAATTCGGATTTATGAATTTATATTTAGAAATTGGATTCCCTAAGTCTTTGGAAAACTTTTTCTTGGAATGAGGTGTTAATGATAAAATTCATCACCAGTTGAATTATGGTGAGTTATTAAGTCCCATAAGCATACTAATGAATTGATTTTGCCTATGCTCTACACAAATTTTGAAATATCCTGGGAATGCGTCTTGCACCTCGTAAAAGCCACTTGTTGAGTCTAAAGTAGGGACTAAAATATTAGCATTTCTCTAAATTGTCTAGCACGTCATATATGTTAGGTATTGGATATTTATCGTCAATAGTCTTATTATCAACTTTACTGAAGTCCTTTACAAGTCGCCACTTTTACCTCATCGGTTCTTCTTATTTGATGCTTTATTTCATTAATAAAGAATAAATAAAGAGAGCTATAAGATACAGAATAAGATAAAGAATTAATAAAGAGAGCTATAAGATTAGCCTTTTCTTCCTCGTGGGGGTGTTCTGTGCAATATCGCGAGATTAGATCTTCGGTGCGTGTTTTATGTTGATTAAAACGTTCAAAATTAACATTAAATAGGTATTTTAACGTGTAATAGTCGATCTAGTGAAAAATTATATCAACAGGTGTAGGATTTTCAATTTCTAAGTAACCGTGATAATTAAAAGCTGTCATAAGACAATCGTGAATTATACATTTACAAATTACTTGTTCTTTTGAATAAAGTTCTCTGTTCTGACAATCTATTGGATTTATATCTTGGTTAAATGATTGTGCAGACATTATATCTTCATTAAGATTGACGTTATATGAATTGTAATGGGTTTGATGACGATCGAGTTGTATGCTTCCCTTCCTTCAAATCTATTTTAGATTCCCATTTAGTAAGACGATCTAGGTCTTAGTTGACGATCAATTATATCGGTCGCATCAATGCCTTCAGTAGTTCTATCGACATGTTTAGATATAGTAAAAGGATGATCATTATAATAACTCTAGTCAGAGGGTTCTGTCTAATAAATCTATAGATATCTCACCGCGTTGCTATAAATAAGTTACGTTCAACTTCTCTTGGACATATTTTAAGGTTTTTCTAAAGACTTTTATAAGGAAGTTAGATGTTTTTAGTCATTTTTGCCAAATAGTGATTGATATTTGATTTATTATAAATTTATTAATTGTTTTGTTATAAAACATTTTTTTTATTAATAAAAACAAATGAAATCAGTTTTTTTTTTCCTTTAAAAAGGACGCATTAAGTATAAGTTTTTCACTTTTTCTTATTGAATAATTATAAAACGATTTAATCTTTTTTTTTAAACAACTACTTTCAATTTAAAATTACTATTTTAAATTTACTATTTTTTTTTTCACATACATAGGTAGAACTAACGCAAAAGTTTATTTTTTGCGTCAAAATTATTAAACATGGATATATTTAAATACAATTTTGCTATTAATGTTAAAACAAAAATCAACAACAAATTATATTAGTATCAAAAGAGCAAGTTAAAACTTTAAACGTCATTTCCCACAACTTGCTAATTTTGAGTAATTTATAATTATTGCAATCTTATTTATTAAGATTATTCAAAAAAATTACAAAGAGTTCTATAGCAATGCTTCAAGTCATTGCATTTTAATAACGTTATACTCTTAAGTAGGCGAGAAATTAAGCACAAAGCCGATTATGGCTTATTCTGGAGAAGCGAGACGATGTGACGATGCCCCAAATGTTTTCGTTGCAAAATAGAGCTGAATATAAAAAAAAAAACTCCAAGCACCAAAGTAAAAATAACATGGCAATTCATCAATCTTAATTCTCGGGGACAGCTGAGTAAAAAAGACTTTTTTTTCTCTAAAGCGAGACGTAAAGGACGTTTCATTATTTCTCTCTTCTGAATGAAAACGGCGAAATGGCAAAGTTTCCCCTTACAAAGGATCGATTAGAGTATGACCAGTGGTCTGTCAGTGTTGCTGCAATAATGATAGTTTCATGATCGATAGCTGATTTTGAATATCACCCAAACTATCGAAATAATCAACAGTACCATCAGAACTAACATTTTTATCAGGATCGACGGTGTCGATGAAAAATCGATATTTTAGAAGTTCGGTATTATTGATAGAAAAGTCGCCATTGTTATCAGTATATTAATATCTTGACAAATATTATCAAATGTCAGGGCAAATGACTTCCGTATGAATGAAATCAGATAAGAAAGACAATCTAACACGCAAGAAAAGTGCGGATTATTGGATAAGACTGCAGACGGAGAACCAATGGCTAAACGTGCTTTCTGAAGCACGGAGGAGCTTGGAGAATAAATAAATTGTGTCTATCCAATAACCTGTCCTTGTAAACATTGTTGAATCTCCTCCTCCGCAACTCAGATCAAAATCGCTAACTTGCTCATGGAATTTCTTCAATTGTAAACTTACACCATTAATTGTATGGATGAAGTGCGATCATTTAAATAAGACTATTAAGTTCGACTAATTCTCAAGGCCACAACACTATCATGATAGATAGATAGATAGATAACACTTTATTGCAAACACCAAATACAAAACATACAAAGTAAAAAAAAAGAACAATATTAAGCTATGTGTCACAAGCGGTCTTATCACTAAACAGCGATCTCTTCCAGACAACCTTTGGATGGAGAGATGAACTATCTTAAAAGTACGGGGGTGTATGATAATCTTATGATTACAATAGATATTAAATATATATACATTAAATAAACATTACTTCATATAAGCCTATACATACTACACAAATAATAAAAAATATATAGTTACTATCCAAATAAATATAGCAAACAAAACTATAGTCTGTCAATAAAAAGAAAAGATAATAATAATTAAAATAAAATAAAAGAGTTAAATGATTGCGAGAGTCTTATCTTTACTGGTAGAGAGTTCCAGAGACGCACAGCCCGAACAGTAAAAGAAGCATCGTAAAAGTTAGTGCTGTGTGGTGACATTTCAAGTATCAGATTTTCTGATGACCGTAACGAGTATGAATTGGAGTTCTGAAGAAGACTGAAGCGTTCTTTGAGATAACGAGGGTAGGAAGGATTGAACAATATATTGTATAGAAGATATTGGATACGAGCATTCCGGCGAAGACGAATAGGAAGCCACTTGAGTTCAGTGCGATAATGAGAGACATGGTCATACTTGCGAAGGCCAAATATGAACCTTATGCAGAAGTTTTGAAGGTGCTCAAGTTTATTTAGCTGGTCCTCCGTAATATTTAGAAAGCAGACGTCAGCATAGTCAAGAACAGGAAGTAAAAGAGACTGTGCAAGCACAACTTTAGTGGCAGTGGGCATGAAATTACGCAATCTCCTCAAAGAAGCCGCAGAAGCATACAACTTCCGACTAATCGATTGAAGCTGTGGTGCCCAACTGAGTGTGTCATCCATTATTACTCCCAAATTCCTTACTGTTGCACTAAATGGTATAACGATTCCATCAAAGGTTATTTTAGGAAGTGTCTGAAAGTCAACCTTAGCTAACAATCTGGAGCTACCCACTATCATAACCTGAGTTTTTAACGGGTTAACTTTCAGTCCAAATGATTCAGTCCATTTATTGATGCGGCACAAGTTAACATTCGTTGACGATATCGCTTCAGCTAGCTGTGAAAGTGGAGCCTGACAATAAATCTGAAGGTCGTCTGCATATACAGGAATATTTTTTTTCCAGTGCAAAAATTTTTTTTGGTGGTTCAGTATCAGTAATAGAACACTTTTCCATAATTAGTTAAAAAATTTTTTTTAAATATTTTTATCCCTATCGAAACGGTAGAATATGGACACATTTTTTAAAATAAAACTTCAATGAAAACGTCTTTTCTTGCGTATGCCACCGTGCAACCCCGCCGCGCCCGGTAGCCCCCCGCCACAGCCCCCACCGCCCCGCCGGGACCGAGCGACGCGCGCGACAGTGAGACTCATACGCACGCGCCGATGTGACGTGTCCTCGCGTTCCCGCGCACGCGACGCGCCCGCCGTCGTGAGTTTTACGAGATGTACGAGTTTATCTTTTGAGTGGTGAGAACCTACATAAGCGCAATTCGGAGAAAGTATGCGACGAAGAGCATACCTCGTATGCGGGCCTTTGGGATCCATAACCCCGCGGTCCCTAATGCTTCGAACCATTTTAACAGACGAAGTCCCAGAGTCAGTACCCACGATGCGGCATATCTCTTTGGTGTGAGCCAGCCTGCGGTATTGAAGCTGCTAAAAACAGCCGGACTCCATCCGTACCACTTTCAGCCGGTTCAGCAGTTCCATGACCTAGACCCAATACCACGTCGAGCCTTATGTGAGTGGCTTCTACATCACCGCGATGTAAACATCTTGTAGACGGATGAGGCATTGTTCACAAGTGAGGGACTGTTTCTTATGGGAAGAAGTCAAACGCCGAGATGTAGAGGAGGCACAAAGTCTAGAAGACAACAATAAAAAATGATAACGCTTTCAGTGAAGTGAAAAGTGACACTAGTGTTTTAAACAAATTAAATGACAATTTAATGAAATGTGCACGTTTATGTCTGGACAGACGTGGACTTCATTTTGAACAAATATTAAAATACATGGTAAGTAATTAGTTAGGTATTTGTTTTGATTCAACATTATTGTAAATACGTAGTTGATTCTAATTTTTTTAAATACGCCTTAACGCAGAAGTACCTATGTAACTTCGGCATAACGTTAATATTTTTTTCTAGGTAACGAATTTGTTTCTCTTTTATTTTTTTGCATTTTGATGGCCTTAACCATAAAAGTATGAAGGGAAAATTGAAATTACTCTTAGAAAACACCTCAGATCATGGCATAAAATCTAGTTCGAATCTAACAAAATGAGCGTTCAGTGACCCGTGTAGATAGGTACCTACGAGTACATGCCTACGGCGGCGTCGAGCGAGCGCTCAGCTGACGCACGGCGCGCGGTGTCCATAAATGAAGTTTTAAAATCTCGATCTTTGATAAGCAATAACTTTATTTTTTAGTATTAGAACATATCAAAATAAAAAATACGTGTTTATTTAAATTACTTAAAGTTTATTTTCACAAAATCTTCGCAGTGGTTTTAAATTATTCCTGTAGGTGGTAGGAACATGAAAGATTATGAGAAATAGCATTTATAAAGGTTGCAAAAAGTAGCGGAGATAACACGCCGCCCTGCGGAACGCCAGCCGTCGTGTTGCACCATGACGAATGCTTCTCGTCAACACGAACACGCTGCCTACGTCCATACAGATAACTATGAAACCAATCAATTACCGTTGGAGATATGTTAAGTGAGCGCATAACGGCAAAGAGTAACTCAAAGTCGACCGTGTTAAACGCGTTACTGAAGTCTAAAAGTGTTAGAACAGTTAACTGACCATTTTCCATTCCAAAGCGAATGTCATCGGTAACCTTTACCAACGCAGTGACAGTGCTGTGGCCAGTACGAAAACCTGATTGGAGACGATTCAGAAGATCGTGGCGAGTAAGGAATATATCTATTTGGTTATAAATAAGACGTTCCAACACTTTGGATAAAAAAGGGAGAATGGATATAGGACGAAATTCGCTAAAGGTTTTGGGATTACGTACTTTAGGTAGAGGGATAATATGAGCGTCTTTCCATGCAGAAGGAAAAGTTGAATTAGAAATAGAACTATTGAACGAAGGCTCTTCTTAACATCACAAACCGATAATTGATCAAAGACAAATGGAGAGAAGCTGGGGATCGGCAAACAAGAAAGATGATTTATGGTTCTAGATTTAATGGCATCATGAATAGTGGATGCGGACGAGAAATGAATATTAAGAGAATCAATATGAATACTGGCAGGAACGTTTTCGTGATTCGATTTGCTAATCCCAAGAGATCTAAGAAATTTCCAGACTTTAGCTGGATCTTGATTTTCTACTGAGTTATGGACATGGCGGCGCATTGCGTCCCTACACACCTTATTGCACTGATTACGTATACTGTTATAGGCTTCTTTATTATGATCCGTCGGCCGTCACTTAAATCTGCTTTTGGCTGCAACCTTTTTGTGCATCAACAATTTGATATCATCTGTAAGCTTTGGAGCAGGAAGATGTTTCAATTTAATCACCTTAAAGGGTGCGTGTTTGTCATACAATTTGGTGATAAAGTCATTAAATAGTGCAACTTGCTCGTTAACAGTTCCTGCGTCCATCACAAGCGACCAATCAATACCACGAGCATCACGGAGAAATGCTTCATGATTCATACCACTAAAGTTGCGTTGAAGAATTATTTTGGGTTTAGCCTTTGGAGGACGAATTTTATAGGACAAAAAGAGGAGGTCGTGATATGAAAAGGCATTAGCCGAACACTAACCGTGCTTTGCAACATGCTGAGTAGAAGAAAGAATTATTAAATCCAGAAGAGAAGGGGAACAATTTGGAAAATGATGGGTTGCGTTAAGTGGCAAAATATGCATGTTATTAGAGTTGACTATGGATTGCAACAATGAAGCTCGACGGTCATTTTTGAGGAGGCAAGTATTAAAGTCTCCCATAATAATTGAATGGTTATAGGACGGAACAAAATTATCTAAGAGATTTTCGAAAGAAGCAAAGTAGTTTATATTTAGAGAAGGAGAATAATAAACACCGAGTAGAACCTTTATCTGAGAGAGTAGGATTTCAACCAATAGGTGCTCCCCGGCATTGGGTGGGGGCGGCTGAACAGAGGTATTAATAATAGAGAAAGGAATGTGTTCACGTAAGTAAATTGCAACCCCACCACCTACTGAGCCAATGCGATCATTTCGAATTAGACGGAAACCAGGTAGTGCATAAGCAGAAGAAGGTAAACATGGCTTCAACCAGGACTCTGAAATTAAAATAGCATGTAAGTTTTTGTGGTCAAGTGACGCCAGCATGTCAGGGTAATGAGCTGGAATACTCTGGGCATTAATATGAATTACGTTAAAATTTTTTGGTACATCAGTAAACTGAGTTTCAAGAGTATCAAAAAGTGATGGAATACTTGCAAAACTATTATCACTGCTATGGCCTAAGGATGACAATGACATAAAAGAATCATCGTCACTGCTAAAGACAGACATAATATACTACATAAATAATTAAATAAACAAACAAATAGATACCTGCAATAAATTGCTATAAAAATTAACCTTAATGAAGATCTCCACCTGCCGGTTGAAGATATTCGATAGATTAATTTTATCGCAACAACACTTCTTGCTATGGGATATTTTATGATCAGATTGACGAGGGGCTTGTAAAATAGTGTGTTTATGATCTGTCTCTTTGTTGAAATGATTAATGGTTTTGAATATAGTTAGCACAATCGTCATCACGGTAGATATATGAATTGTCTGTCACTTAGCTGGTGGCATCATAAATAGTTTTACATATAGTTCTCTAAAACTAATTATTATGTTATTAAGTTGTTAGTAATCTTAGTGCATTATATAGTATGAAAAACAGTTAAAAGATTTATTGTTACAATACAATAGTATAACATCTATTTAGTCAGTTTTTATCGACTATTTCTATTTCTCTGATTTTGATTGATATAAGTATTGAATAATTGGAATATTTTCTTTTTATTTCTTTTGATTCTTTCGATATTAATATCTAAAAGTTTCCTTACTGATAAAGTTCTATATTCTTATATCTGTAAAAATAATACTGAATTTCTACAAAGTAGTATAGTAAATTCTATAGTGACCTTCAGTCACGTTTCGAACAATGCTCCGAATGCCAATATTTGTCCATTAAACAATGTAAACAAAGCCGCTGTACCCATGTTTCCTGTTTGAATAATCGCTGTAAGCTAAAGGTTCTCAAAGTTCCGTTTACAGCTTTAACTCATTTGATATAATTTATAACATATAATCATCCCCACTGCAGGGGCTTCGGCCTTCCTTACGGCTGGTTAAGGAGGATAAACCATGACTCTCCACGCTAGTCCAATGCGGATTGGAGGGTATTAAAAACTGCAAATGTAGTCGATACGTGGCTTCTGAAACACGGAGTACCTTATGATAATATTTGTTTGGTCCCTTGCAAAAGTTAATCAAAAACAACAATTGTGGGGCGTGGCGCTTATCCACTTTACTGCTTAGCTACTCATCATCAGTTTATTAATGTCCCTGCAGCTGGGGTACCGACTTTCCCTATGAATGAAATAGAAGAACGAGCCATAAATCACCTCGCAGGGTCAGTGCTGATTGGTAGGTGTTTATAACTACAGGTGCAACCGAGATTAACGTTTAATTTGCCTTCTGAAGCGCAAAGAAACTAGAAATTAAAAAAATGGGTCACCCATGTTAAAATATATCCCTTACGAAAGTTTTTGAATCCACTTTCTTTTTTCAGGGATAGTCATTCCTAGTCATATATTAGAGTATGAATCTGTATTTAGAATAGAATAGAATGATCGTTTATAGACACCTAAATAAATCACAAATAATAGTATACTAGTTTCATATACTAAGCATCTTTTATTTATAAATATAGACAAATGATCTAAAAAAATAAGCTCAAATTGGCAAGTATATTAAAAGAAAATAACTTGTTATATAAATTATTATTTTTTTATTAGTCTACTGGAAAATTAAAGTTTGGGAACCATTGCTTTATGGAACTTCCTCTGCCTTGATAGTGTTCTAATGCTCTGATTAAGGGATTAGAATGTTATACGTTACATGTACGTATATAATCATATTTAGTAATATATATGTTACTAGCTTTCGGCTTACGGCTTCACCCGTATCGTCCTGTATTATACATATAAATCTTTCTCTTCAATCACTTTTATATTAATTGTGAAGTTTAAAAAAAGAAAACGGCTTTATTTTATATTGTGTATAGATAACTTACATGCTATACTTTACTTGACGCAATAGAACTTTCAGAGAAAAAGTTAAAAGTTACTTGAAAAAATAGAGTATGTTTCAAAAAATTATCTTTGTCCCTGGTACTCTGAGATGGGATTCGTACCCACGACCTTTCGCAATCCAGGCGACTGCTCTAACCGTTGAGCTACCCAGGACCTTTTTTTTTTTTTTTTTTTTTTTTTTTGACGCTGAGAAATGCTTTACGCATACCCGCTTCACCCTGCGCGGGCTCCACGGGTGATGTGGGACTCCTCCTGTGGCCCCACCCCCGAGGGGGCTAGACAAAGAACAGGAGTTTACCCACTAAAACTCAGCGATGTCCCTCTCATGGTGTGGGCGATGCGCGGGATCGGCCCGAAGGCCATACACCGCGCGGTTCGCCCCCATTCGGCCCGCCCTGAAAAGGGCAGGTCCCACTCGGGTTGGGGGTACGCCTCAGAGACATTCAAGACGCACCCCCCAGACGAGGCAGGAGCGTGCAATGCCGACCGGTGCGCGAACCAGCCAGCTGCCCCTGCTAGAGACCGGAGATGCGCAACTGTGCAATCTCCGGTCCCCTACCCATCGTGTTGAGAGGATCCACACAGGCATAGCCCTTATCGTGGATCCCCTCCCCCGTAGGTCGATGCGCCACAGAAGACCAGCCTCATCACTCCCTGTATCAGCCCCGAAGGGCAGACAGGGGCGTCCAGCCAGTCGACGGGTCGCATCCCCTCTCGTCGCGCCGCGGCTACGGCCCTACCGAGGTCCCGGCGCCGCACCAGTCGTCGAGCAAGCACAGCAGGCAAGTCCCCAGGTAAGTACCCAGGTAAATACCCACTATACTACTCTAGACTAGTGCGGCGAGCTACCCAGGACCTAACAGGACTGACGAATTTTTCAAGCACTTGTTACTTTTTCGCTACTACAGAGCGTATTTTCGTCAATGTTCAGGCAACCCACCCAAACAGCCGAAAGAAATATTTTAAACCTTTGGTAAAGATGAAAATTTATTATAATTATTGTATTTGAACCATTTTTGCACTTACAATACTATACTGGTAAACGTTCTTAATGGAAAATAATAATATTTCCAGTAGAGCATTGTAAACGCAAAATTTGACAAAATTAAAGTAATTTGAAAGAAGCTTCAAATTATATTTTATTTCTGATTCTCACCATAAGTCTAGCAAGGCGGCATATAAATATCCGAAAGTTTTGTAATGCCATTTGATTTGTAATATTAATTCGGCTTTACGTTAAAATTCTTACATTAAATGTTTTTGATTATAATATAATAATATTTATTTATTATCAACAACATTTACATCGATCATTACAGCTTATAGCCAATGCGATCTAGTAAACCTTATCAATTTTTCTTATCCTAACTGAAGACCTTACTTTTTTATATATAAAATTTTTATAATATATATTGTTCTTAATTTTATATGTACAAAAAAATATTGCAGTTTTTGTAAACTCACTCCTGATTATGATGTTAGCAATATACCTCAATGATATTGCAGCTTTTAAAAATGACAGTAATATTAACATGAGTAAATATTCAATTACCTAAATAAACATTACATGCTAAAGCAAATGCGATAAATTATAATCTGTTGAATGGATTTTCATCCGGTCAACACCAATAAATGGAGTATGTAGTTCACATCGAAAATTTAAATTCCTTATTTAATAAAAAAATATTTCTTTTATTTTTACCATTATTGTTTTTATTGACATCAAGCGAATTTTGAATTATATTATAGGTATATACCTAGTTTCCTAATGTGGAACCGGTTCAGCATTTATAAACAGAAATGAAATTATTTATTCAACAATAATTAATTTTATGATGTAGAAAAAAATACTCCCGACTTTGAGTTAACATTTTAAATGGAAATATAGAAGAAATTCAATGAACCAATTCTCTTGACGCATCTTTGTGAGCGCTCGTGATGCCTGCATTTTACGGGTCGGTATTTCAGTGCAGTCCCACACCACAAACATATAGTGCAATTATATCCAGTAAACTATGTTATTATGTTTCCAACTCTATTTATATATATGAAAAAAAAGTAGTGAAATCTAGTAAAGTGATCAAATTTATTTTGCAAATAAATTTTCTCTCTTAGTTTTTTATGCCGAGTAGACAGTACGCACAGCAAAATAATGCAAATTAACTTAAGAAATATCTTCATCCAAGTGGTTCGCATATAATTTCAAGTTATTGCCATCTCTGATGACCCAAGTTCGATAAAGTACAATATGGACTTTATTTTTTTGTTACAGGTGTCATTGGTGGATATATTATACCAACAAGGAAAAATACGCTAGGGCTTGTAATCGCTGCAATATGGCGAAGTAGACGTGTGCCTTACGTCGCCATATTTATAATTCCGTCGAATAGGAAGGTCCAGCCAAAGTCTGAAGGTTTCTCAGGTCATTAGGAGTCATTAGGTAAACCACGTCAATATTCTGTGCCTCTTAATTTAAAAATAGATTCTTTCAATTTCCATTATTCTTCGTGATCTGATCTTACTGAATCAGATAAAAATAAAACTATTCGACAACTCTCTAATCTACCAATTCCTGACTACTTTCCCTCGGTATTTATCCAGTTCACGAAATGTAATGTTAAGAGAAGCATATTATCTATTAGTTCTAATGCAGTTGGCAACCCTTTTCAATTAGGTTTCCGTCCTGGCCGACAACAACCACATTGCTGAAAATCACTCATGATATTCGGTTTGGGATGGATAATGGTCTATACTAACATTGTTAGACTTCAGCGGTGCATTTAATAAAGTAAATTTTGATATTTTGCTGACTGAGTGGTTTCTCGGTTATCTGTACGGACGCCGACAGCGAGTACGCGTTGAGGAGAATTTTTCTTCTTGGTGTGACACAACTGCTGGTATTTTACAAGATGGCGTCTTATCCCCTCTGCTTTTCGCATTGTTCATCAATTCCATTTTCCAATATCTTTCTTCTTCCTACCACCTGTACACAGACGACCTTCAAATCTACTACCCAGTTCCACTGTCTCAGTTAGTTGAAGCCGTATATATTACTAATATAGATTAACGTCGTATAGTTGAATGGAGCAAATCGTTTGGCCTCAAAGTGAATCCGATCAAAACTAAAACAAATTATAGGTAGCTCCAGGCTGATCTCCAAACTCGATTTGCATCTCCTTGCTAAAGTGAATTTTGACGGAATTTATATCTCTTTTAGTGAATCAGTTAAAAACTTGGTGTCATCATGGATAGAAATATGAGTTGGAGACCTCAGTTGCAGGCTGTCAGCCGTAAACTATATGCTTTCGCCGCATCTTTGAGGAAGTTGCGTTATTTCTTGCCAACTACCACTAAAATTGCTCTAGCACAATCTCTATTGCTTCTACTACTTGACTATGCCGATATCTGTTACACCAACTTAATAAATTTGAACAACTTCAGAATTTCTGTATAATACGATTCATATATGTACATATTTGGATTGCTCAAATATGACCAATTTCTCATATCTCAATTTCGCAACCAGCTCATGTGGCTTCCTATCCCTCCTCCATATACTATCTCTCCTCTACAACATATTTTTTAATCCCCTTTACCCCTGCTATTTGAAAGAGCGCTTTAGTCCCTTAGACTGTTCTAATCGAGTCGAAATGTCTATATTCTAATTTTGCAAGAAGCATCCAAGTGCTCTGCATAATTTTATCTAACGGCCTTATTTTCTGTATTCTTCACAGCACGTCAGGTTACGTTCTGCGCTGAATTTTGAACTCTTATTTTTAACAAAATATGGGTAAAAATTGAATGAAGTAATTTGACATTTGTATATTATCAGATGCTTTTGACTGTATGTTGATATGAACACTTAGATGACGAGTTACTTTAGTTTTTTCGAAAAAAAATAATCTTTTATATAAATCAATAGTTTTGCGTGAAAGTGTAAAAAACGGGTGTTTTAGATGGGTATCTGCATAAACTTTCACATTTACAATATTAGTAGTATATAAAGGGCGTTAAATGATTGTTCTTATTAAAATTTTTGAAAAAAATTTTTAAGAAAACTTTCGAATTAAATGAAATATTATATAATAATGTTCACTAGATTTATTAAAATTTTTTCTTATTCTTACAAATTCAAAAGAATATTATTTCATAAAAATAGTATACTGCCCTGTTTTACACTGCGTTTTACATCTGCAAACGATGGTAAGTCCCATGTCACTCATTGCAGCGTTTTGTTCACATTTATTTTAAATGTATAGTTACGAGTATAACTATATTCAGTTACATTTTAAGTGAAGCTATAAAACCAACGTTTGACTGCATACGTTAATAAATTTTATAGATATTTTATGTTTACTAAGGGAGAATGTTACTGTTTCTTTTTAGCTTTAGTTTGACTGCTAATGTTAATTGTGATAGCATTTATGACGGTTGAATTTTATTTTAATTTTATGTAATTATTATATTTGATCAATTTTGTATTCGCAATGCCATATTTATAAATATCTTTAATGAAAAATGTGGTTCTTAGGTCGCTCAATGATTAGAGGAGCAGCCTGGATTAAATAAGGTTGTACGGTCGAGTCCTGGGATGTTGAAGATTTGTGGATTATTGAGCATATTTCATCAAATATATTATGCTTTTATTAAAAAAGTTTTTAACAATTTAAATTCTTTTGTTAACAATATTTCATTAAAAGCCACAAGACAATATACACTTATTGATTTCTCTTATTCTCTTGCGGGGTCTGATTAACTTATTAATTGATAAAAATAAATAATATATAAATACAATCTAAATTCAAATAGTAAGTATTGAGTAGCTCGGTGGCGTAGTGGATAAGCGCCGCAGCCCGCGATCGTTGTCGTTAAGCAACTTTCGCAAGGGTCGGTCTTTATATATATAATTTTTTGGTCACCCATCCCGTGGATTACCAAAAAATTATTATCTCGAGCTACTCCGTGATTCGGAAGGCACGTTAAGCCGTTAGACCCGGCTGCATTTGCAGTCGTTAATACCCTCCAATCCGCATTGGGCCAACGTGGAAGTCATGGCCTATCCTCCTTAACCATCCATAAGGAAGGCCTGAGCCCTCGGCTTCGATTACGTCCCTGCAGTTGGGACGTAAAAAGGGCTGATGATGATGATGAAGAAGATATGACTACCTTTCTTGTAATTTTAGTTTGCTACTATATTTCAATATCTATAGATAGTATTTTAATTTCATGCGTGTACGATGTTTTCATTAATGACTTTTTTTAATCCTTGACAGTACTAAATTTTCCATTTAGAACGCAATAAGAATGATGCGATAGCGTTAGGACGGTACTTCTATGTTTTTATAACATATAACATTTTTTTTCGCTTACAAATGTATATCAAAACACTGGTACTAACTAATGACGCAGAAAAACATCATCACCGTGACCTTAAGTAATCGAAGCCGAGATCACAGATGATGCAACCACGAGAACAGCGTACCCGCTACTCACCTACGTCAACAATTACATACTATAATAATAATAATGCAGCATTTACGTGCTAATTTAAAGACATAATATTGGTGATTAGACAAGCACCGCAAATCGAATTACCTACACTCAAAATATCACAGCACACACAGGGTAACCGTATATGAGAGCAATTCATATTTTGTATATCAAATAAATAAATGTTCATTTGTTTCATTCACAAATGTAAAAATAAAGCATCTTATATCTGATGCAGAACAAATCAATCTGTTTTTAAGCCACCTTGCGTTTGTTGCCGAGAAAGAAGATATTATAAGTCTTATGTGAAAGTGACCCTATTTAGAAAAATACGAATGGTGTCCATGGCAACAAATTCATCAAATTCATTACTAAGGCAAAAAAAGGAAAAGTAACTGTTGACTTCTAAGAAACTTAAATGGGATGGCCCCAAATGACATTACGAAGGTTCGCACAGATTCATCCTCGTTTTACAAAAATTTGGTTTCTTAATAAATTCTCCTTAGTAAAGACGAGTTAATTCTGAATCAGTTCCGTTGATCCAATTTAATTACACCGTTTGAGGATATTTACTATCACAAGATTTATGCGACTGTTATTTTATATAACGGTGACATGTAATTACAGTATAAATGTTTTTGTTCATAGGTCTTTTAAAGAATATGACATAAAATTTAACTACATTGTTATTTTTAATTGTACTATTTTTTCTTTAAAGAAAACTGGTGTAATAAAGTGAAAACGTTAAGTGAGATTGTAGTTATTTATAGTCGTAAGTTTTTTTGCTTTAATTTAATTTAGTCATTAATGTAATTTAGACATTAAAAATGACTAAAAATCGATTCGAATAATAATTTAAATATGACAATTTCCATATTTATTGTAAAAAATATAAGTGAAAACTTTCCTTATAACGTGCAATACCTATTTAATGTTTTATTTATATTTAAAATTAATATTAATTGTTTCCCAAATACAAAAAAATTAGATAAATGTTTAAGAAAATTCTAATATTTGCTTGCCACATAACCAATACAGTCTAATAGTTGACTGCTAAAAATAAAATTTTTATTTTTATCTTAAAGAAAAATAGTTCATTACATTCTGCTCCATAATTTTATTTACATTTTACTTAGTGAAAATCTGGAACACGCAATCTATCAGATTTTACAGTAGCACCTTAAGCCTCGTTCTATCTCAGAGAGCCTATTCGATAAGCCATAATAAGCAGTAAGCCGTCACACCTGTGCCACTGACGCGAGTGACATATTTCTTGTCGACTGCTAAAGACGCGGAGTCGTAAGATATTTTGTACGACATCACTTCTTTCCCGCAAAGAAGCTTAACAATTGTGTAAAGATCCTCAGAGGTGTTCTGGATACATGTTTTTCTTTTCCCTGTCATAATGACATCGCTTAATTTTCCTCATTTGGCACCAGATGTAAAGGGCATAGATATGATTTTTGAATAAATTTTGTTACTTTGAAGAGCTCTGAATTTTATGGATATCGTGCCAATTATGTATTATATAATTATAATAATTATATATATAATTATATCACTTTCCGTTTTGTATAAATATAAAGGTTTTTGAAATTATATCAAATCAAATTCATTTATTTGATACACAATTATAAATTAGAATCACTATATATCAGAAAACATAAAAAGACAGCAATCAAAAGAAAATATACCTGTGCCTGTCCCACAGTTGTACCAAAAAGGTATCTATCGTGATGGCATATAACGATTTTCAGTTAAACTCCGTTCTGTCACTTGGATGTAAGGACCACCTATAATCTATATCGTGTACACATATAATAAATACTTTTAACAAATAAAAAACTATGAGTAATTAGCTATCATCTAATTGATATCGATAGAAACATAAGTTTAATATATATTTTTAAGTACTTTACCGAGATTACAATGAGTCATAATCAATATCACTCGGTGGCACTAAATTACATATTTATTTTAGAACTACATAAACTATATAAATCGTTTTTTGGATATATTATCAACTAAACACATAAATTTGAGTAGGACAATGACGAAACAGGTCACGATATTTCAAATTTTGTTTTTAATAGTAAAAGAACAGATTATATTTGAATATAATTTGCCATTCTCTGTCCTTGTCTATCTATTTTCTCTTATTTTTTTAACATGTACCTAAAAGAAACTTTCTTCAAATTGAAGTCATTACTATTTCCATTTCACTTATTTCAACCCTAATTCGTAATTAGGTAGAGTAATAGATTGATTCAATCAAATGGCTGATAATTAAATTCAAGTAATGGACTTAAATAAAGGGCAAGAAGTATTAAACTGGAAACAATAAAAACGAAAACAGTTCATATATATTAAGATGTTTCCATTGTGGTTCACTTGTTGTAGTTGATTCATCGGATGCTGAATTAATGTAAAAATTCCAATTTCTGCTATCATCTTAAATTAGGTACATATAATCAATTTAACTTTCATTTTATCTTAACATATCTAGTATTGAAGTATCGTTTATACAGATAACTAAATTATAAACCATTGCTCTTATTTACGTGTCAAAGGTAAAAAACTAGTTTTATTACAACTAAAAGTGACCTATGTACTTAATGCTGTAAAAGTGACATACTGCGGGTATTAACTATGTCGAAACAAAACAATAATGTCATAACAACTCTCCGTCGCGATATTAAAGAAAGACAAATAACACACATTCCCATTGATATTAATATTTTAGTTTATATAAACTATTATTTAATATCTAAAACATCAAAATAAAATAAGTTAAATAAAAGGGTGGCGCTATTCAGAATACACTTAACCAAAAACTAAGCTTTATTATTTCATGCGTAGAAGTTTTCTTTTGTTAATACCTACAACAAAATGATTAGCTCATTGTCCAAAATGATAATTGTGAATCGTAATGTTTATTTTAAATTAACCCAAACGCCAATTTTCATTGTTGTGAGCTCTAACAAAGGATAATCGTTTAAATTTATCACCTCATTTAACCCTTTTAGGGGTGAGATTTTATAAAATCTATTCTTAATAGACCACTACGTAATAAGTAAAAAGTATAAGCAGCGAGCGGCTGTGCTTTGTCTCAACGTAAGTCAGGTAAGAACGAAGAGAATGAAACTAAAGAACATGCAAAATTCATAAATGAAAATAAAAATGCAACAATATTAAATTAACTACCTAAAGACGGAAAAGGTGATAAATTCGTAGCAGATGATGAAAAGAAGTTGGAATGATAACATGGCGATCTATAAGTTCAAACCCTCCTCTTGACATAGCATCATCTGTATAGAGTGCATATGCCATAATTCATCACAACGAACAGTACAGGCGTCAATTATATAAAGCACACGGTGCTCGATGCCACGGTCAGATACTAGTATTCATACCTCGACATACACGATAGGGTTAGTTTAAAAATCACGAAAAAAAAATTATAAACTGTCTTAGATTGTAATTTACTTACAATTTAACAAACTACTTTTTCATACATTAAAATAAAGTAAAATCTATCAAAGTCACACTAAATTCGAGTCGAACGAATACGAATAAATAATATTTTAGTAATTTGATAATTGATTTTTTGTTTTTCTACAGACTATTGCAGAACTAAAATGAATCAATAATTAATGCGGTTTAAACGATACTTGGGATCAAACACGAACACAAGCCCCAAATAATAAGATACAGATTTCGGATAGTTGACGTGCGATAGATATAAATTCTCGCAAGATATAATCTTGCGGTTCTTAAATTTTTTTGTTATTTACTTAAGAAACTATTAAATAACACCTTAAAATTAAAACTAATACAAAAACTGATCCACGTGAAACGGAGAGATTAAAGCTGAATATAACCGCCACTTTAAAGCGGCACAAGTCCCATGATGCAGTTATTACCGATTCGTTCACCCATATATGTGTATCCTCTCCGTTTTATGGAGTAAGCCCCAGATACTATATAAAATACCATCGATAAATTTTACGTGTTTTTTCATGAAACAGCAATCTTTTTTTTACCAATTTATGCATAAGTTAATTATTATTGTTACAATGGTATATTGTCTTTACATTGTATTTTTCGGTTACATTTTGCTTTTTAATATACTTATTTTTATTTAAGATTCCATTATATATTTTACAGTTATATATTCTAGAGTAGCTCGGTGGCGTGAGTAGCTCGGTGGCGTAGTGGATAAGCGCCGCGGCCCGCGGTCGTTGTCGTTAAGCAACTTTCGCAAGAGTCGGTCACGGGATGGGTGACCAAAAAATTATTATCTCGAGTTACTCCGTGCTTCGGAAGGCACGTTAAGCCGTTGGTCCCGGCTGCATTTGCAGTCGTTAATACCCTCTAATTCGCATTGGGCCCGCGTGGAGGGTCATGGCCCATCCTCCTTAACCATCCATAAGGAAGGCCTGAGCCCCTGCAGTGGGGACGTAAAATTGCTGATGATTATGATGATGATATATTCTAAGTAAATGAGAAACAAACCCCTTTTCATTTAAAGTTGATTAATTATTTGTCTGATGTACACACAGCAACGGTTGTACGTTTTTAAAGATGGTTTAGATAGATTTGTTGCATATTATAATTTCATAGATGAAACAGTTTGCTCTCAAAATGATCCTCATATTATTTAGTTAATATAAAATTAATTATCAAGGATTTTTTTTTATAGAATATAAGTTTTTAAACGTTTTAATTCAAAACGTTAAATCAAGGTAATTTCTATCCGGGTTGCAATTATAATCTAACCTTTATTAACATAAGGGGAATGCATTAGGCACCGTTCCAGTTACTTGGTGAGCGACAGAATTGTGTAAGACTCGCCAATCTTCAGAACTAAAATTAATCAATAATTAATTAAATTGCAGTCAAAATGCGGTCAGAATACACTTTGAGGAGAAAGGCATAACTACTGCTAGAGGCTCATTTCCAATGGCGATTCATTTTCCGTCAGTGTTGCAGTTCTAACCTCACCTACTATCTCAATAACAGCTCAATTTCTATAGCAATTGTTTGAAATGGTAGCAGTTCCAACGTAACGTTTGTTTTTCTTACCCGGTTAACATAAATATTAAATTACTTATTTTCTGTGTAATAAAAACACGAACAGCGAGACATTCCGTATGTTACCACAAATATCGAATTTCCACAATCAATCTTGAGCATTAATTTAACCCTTGAAGACAAATACTTTGGAAATAAAAGAGGGATAAAACCAGTTGGACGTCTAATGAGATGTACTGTTGACTATGTAAATAACATATATCTTTTCATTATCTATCTGAATCATAACTTACAAATCATAATTGTTTTTCAATTCGATGCAGTGGTTTGGAGTATTAAGCCTCCGGTAAATTTTTCATTCACTTTCCATGGATAAAAAAGTCTATACGATTTCTATGCCTGTAAAATGTTTTATTTTAACTTGTGAACCTAAATTTTAGAATATATATTATCTAAGTATATGCAATGAATTTTTTTTTTTAATTTATCAGCCCTTGGTATTCCGAGATAGCAGTCGAACCCACAACTTTTCACAATACGGGAGACAGCTTTAACCATTGAACTACCGGAGACCCAACAAAACTGACGAATTTTTTGGTTCGAAAGTTGCGGGTTTGGGTTCTATCTGGAAGTGCCTTGCCGGTGATATTATCTAATGCATTTTTCATTGAATATATTTATCAGTAAAGCATTGGATGCTGAATCCATCAAATATTGTATAATAATTGCAAATCTAAAGTTCTTATGTAGAGAAAAAAAATATAGAAGCAGCGACTATTATGTCACAAACAACACTGTTTATTCATACGCACTGGATCATATGAACGTCCCAAGATCAATTGATAAAACTTTAGAATTTTTTTTAGTTAGAGTAAAGTCCGTATAGTTGGAATATGAGAAATTTTAAAACATCTAATATATTCTTAACGCCTTATAATAGTTATCAAGTCTCATAAGAGACTATAAAACTAATGATATAAGATCTGGTAACGTTAGTGATTATCGTATATCACCTCAATTGCATTAACGATGCTATAAGGCGCTTACTAGTCGTTTGAGAGAACAACAGCTGCAGTGTTTAGTAATAATGAGATTTTCAGTCGTTCGATATTAGTAATCTAACGCCACACTATATTGCTGGATGTTGTACAAAAAAAATAAGTATAAAAATTACAACATTGCCTTTATTACTTTAACTTATATACCTGTTTCTTTTCTTTTCTCTTCTCGTTTATATTTGTTTCTCGTTGATTCTTTTTGATGTTTAATTTTTAATTCTATTTAAATTGAGAACTAAACCAGTCAAGTGTGAGTTGGATTTGCAGGCAGAGGGTTCGCCCGCGTGGTTCCTAGGGAACTAATTAGCGGGATAAATATTAGCAGGAATATTTACTTCTGTGTAAACATCTTAAATTTTTATATAATAGATCATATACCATATAGATTTTTATAATTTCAATAAGAAATTGTACAGAAAATAATGGTGGTTACTGTGGTAAGGTTTTTTTAAATTAACTATGGTAAATTCCCTATACAATCTTCCACTCCTATTTTCATCCTTTTATTTGTAGTTTTTCGGGATAAAACTGCACATTATGTAGCTTCCCGTAAATGAAATAATTTCGGAAATCTGTATAGATATAATATTATTAGATATTTCATAACATTTTATAATTTTACTTGTAATTTATGGGTAAAGATCTATTATTGGAATTTTATTTCTAGAATATAAAATTAATGTTTTGGATTTAAAAATTATAAATAATATGGCTATAAATAAGTATACATTTTATTTGATTTGTTACACAATATTAACATACACCTCTACAAAATAGGTATCACCGACAGCCCTCTTTGCAGGCCGTGTATGTCAACACCAACGCACATGCAATTTTGCAATGAAAAGTCCTGGCAGCACACCGGAGACACATACTAGTAAATCCCTCAACTTTTCGCGAATCCTAAGTAACGAAATCTAATCTAACTATAACTATCCATCAAACTTAGATAATAGGAAAGATTGCCAAACTTTTTTTAATTATTTCTTTTTGTTATTATTAATTTACTCGTATTTATAGCACCCTCACGTTTGGAGGAAAGGCCTGGAATTCAGCAGAGACTGCTCTACATTCTGAATAGGATTACGAATCGGTGTAGTATTTTCTGAAAAAATAAGCTATGACAGATGGACAGACCGAACAATCATGTGATCAATCTGCATACAAATCTGCCTTCCGATAATCGATGACCACCTAAATCGTGTTCAAATTCCAAAACTAATGTTGTAAATTACTTACAGTACATCAATCTTGATAGGTATGATCTGTAGTTTCAGGTGGCCAATGTGCTTTGAAACTCGTAATCCATCTCGCAATCTAAGCGATGGTTTTTTAAGTACAATATAAAAGATTGAAATGTGGCTTTTGTAACTTTTATTTTGTAGGTATATTTCTATAAAATAAATATATCTAAAAAATTACATTGCTAATTTTATCAAACATAATAAGTGTGGTACTTTCTAAATTATTATTTGAAGTTGCTGAAATTAATTTAATCAAATTATCTTTTTGAATTTATGGAATTACATCCCACAACAAATAAATTAGAAACAATTTTGTAAACACAATATTCCATGATCTCAAGACTTATTAATTATAAGGAAATGCAATTATCTTAATTAAAGCGTTGTAATAATTAATAAAATACCTACAATTTTAATTGAAAAACATTTTAATCTCTGATTTTATTTTGTAATATTTATGTGAAAAGCAGCTAAGGATTTTGTAATTAGAACTTATTGTTGATGAGACATTTATTATTATTAAAATATAAAAAATATGTCATAATTTCATGTTTTCATTACTCAGAGTCTAATTTAACTATTAATTAAAGTTAATTCCATAGCATTTTGATAGGAACTAGATTTTTTTTTTGTTATTGTCTATGTAACCACTTCTGCTGCACAATCGTCTCTGAAATTGGGAAGGGCTTATGATCTTGGAAGCTATCTAAATTCCAAGTAGCTAGCGTATGAAACTACAAAACCATCGAAAACTGAAGACCACCTGGGAATACGCAGACCCAATGCGCCTAATAAAAGGTTAAATTAAATATTTCAGTAAGCGCTTATTATTTATATAACTTAATTACATCTCGGAATTGTGATTAAAAATTTACACGCACGATACATGTCATTAAACGTTATAAAATACATGCAACATAATTTATTACCATTATTTTAATTAATAATTATGTTTAAGTGCGCAGTTTATACTTTTAGTTCAACGACTCGTCAATGTATATCATATAAAAGTACATTTAATTATTATAGCCATACATTATAGCGTATGATATCTATCACTGGTTCAAGTTAGTTAAGACTTCAATATAATAATAAGGTTCTGTGATCGATTTGATCATAATAACATCGTTAACTATATCATAAAGAAGTTATGTTAACAGTTGCGATAAAGAAAGTGAGAATATTTCTGTTCTTTTATTTATAAATCCAATATTGTTCTCCATAATTGTTTTTTTTTTAAATGTCGCAATAGAAAAATAAAATTACTATGTAGAAATATTGATAATCTGACTCTTTAAACATTCACTCTTTTCAGAGTTGCCGTGGTTTCATGATGATGCCTCTGATTTGGATAATGCTGTCTTTATGATAATATGTCTCCAGTTGTTGCGGTCTTCAGGTTACGATGACATTGGACTATGGAGGTTTTCGTCGCGGTCTCTATGGTATTAGTCCAACAAATACGGAGTAGGTCGACCACACGACCGCTCGCTTTCTACTTGTCTTTGAATAATGAGCAGTTCCATGGAATTGTGGTTTTAAATATTGCATCCAAAGTATTTGAGGATTGGTATTTGCACAGTCGACGATTATTTCTCCTTGATATTCAGTTCTTCCTAAATCGAAACATGTTTGTTATTCTGTAATCGATGTATAAAAAAAGTTGTTATTTAGGTATAATTTATTTAGGTAAATTACCTTTAGTTAAACTAAAATTAGCAGCATTGGGACCTAGTTCGCTTAATTGTGTTGCCGGCGCTGTGAATGGGCTCCATGTTTTTTTTTTTTAATCTGGTTAAAGAGTATTACATTATGTTGCACTTTAATTTTGCACATACAAATAATAACTATTCATTTAGGTTATAATATTATAGTTTCGTAAACTTAAATTATGTGTGCGCATGTGAGTGAGTACATTACCAGCTTAACAAGATATTAAAAGTGACGTAATATACAATCAACAACAAGCGTTTTTACGTTTTATTTTGAACGACTTCTATTTTTAGTTCAATCATCTATATTATGAGAAATCAAACAATAACGCCGTTTTTACATGACATCTAATTATTTCTTACGTATACTTTCAGGTTTTATCTAGAAGCATCTTACTTGACTTTTATTTCTATAAGGTTTTTTTTTCTTTCGGAATTTTCAACTGTACTCGGGAAACATTAAACCGAGGCTATTTTTCCTTTCTCTCATTTTTCAAACTTTTTATAACTTCAGTTACCTGACTCTCTGCTATACAGCTATGGAGAAAGATAAATAGCAGTGGTGATATATATATATTTTTTATATAATCTAATTCTTCTCTTCGGGACTAAAATCTTATCTAAATATTCACGTCAGTAGTTCGGTGGCGTACTTGATATGCGTCGTAGTTCGCCCTCATTATTTTTATGCAATTTTCGTAAGGGCTTCGGCAAGTTCTTGAAGTTGTTGGTCCTAGCTCCAATTGGAGTCGCTAATACACTCCAATCCACATAGAGCCAGCGTCATGGCCCATCCTCCTTAACCATCCATAAAGTAGGCCCGAGCCTCTGCAGTGGGGACGTAAAAAAGTTGTTAATGATAAAATCTTTACACCTTATCCCTTAAGGTAGGTAAAGAAGACCGAACGCCACAAAGTGCGGTCCTCATATATATCTTCTGCTTCATCTGTTTTCATACATACTCGTCGGTTTTTATGGCTTCAGACATTACTTTCTCACAACATGTGATTAATTTGATCGTGAAAAGTATGTTATGGCTTTCCTTACCAAATCTGATTAACCAAAAATTTATTTACTCAAACTTCCTTTTTCAAGAACCGTGCTTCTAAAGGCATGCTTATGCGTTAAAACAGATTCATCAAAACCATCACCGGATCAGGTGAATGAGTAATAACCTACCACGAGAGCTCATTGCGAATTGGTGGTTGTTTATAACTTCAGATGCAGCCAGGACCAATAGCTTAACGTGTCTTGTGAAGCACGGAGGCGCTCGACAATATCATACAGTTTCACCATAGGTTGCCTGGAAGAAATTGCTGTTAAGCAATAAGGCCGCCATTTGTTTACTCAATGTTTTTAAATAATAAGCTCCTGTAAACATTGTATCATATTGAGTGCAATAAAGTATATTATTATTATTAATATACATTTTTAGTCAACTATCCCTTGAGAAAGTTGCTTAAATTTTTCATCGCAGACATAAAGCGCTAAGCTGCGCCATCCAATATTTAATTTCCACGAGGAAGACCTTTCTATATTTACCTGAACTTTTTTCCTAGCATGTACTCATAAGTTGGTATATTATTAGGTTGGAGATGATAATTATAAAATTAGTAAAAGCTCGACACGTCATAGTGATCACACGTCGATCGTCTGGCGTGCAATGTTCATGCAACCAGCAAAGGTTATTAAGGTTATCTACAACTCAACATTAACACTTGGTTATTGGTTCTAAAGACTTTGGCCTCGCCGATATAAGTTACTGGTATTTGCCAGCAAATTCGTACTCGTAAAATTCCGTTTGTCTTGGAAATTTCCAAAATACCCTTCCAACAATTCTTAATGCGATTTTCGTAAAATTATATTTACTCATTGAAAAGTTTTTAAACTGTGATTTAAAATCCATTGAAAAAAGACAAATCTTTATCTATGCATTACACCAACGATATCATGTTCGGAATCTAATATATTTTCATAAGTGAAAAGTCAGCTTAAAAATTTGTAATATACAACCGACACGAAAGTAAACCTTAAAAACAAAAAAAATTAATAAAAATAAAACGAGACTTCAAAAAACCTTAGCAAAAGCGAAAACTAATATATTTCTTATCTACAAATCGATAAATATAATCGAGTTACTTTTTCAAAAGTTGGGCGTTTAATTATAATAAACCAACAGAAACATTCCGCATTTGGGTCTGTTTTCCGTCGGGTACTATAGACAAACTTTTTTTAAAGTTAGCTTGAAAATTAGTTAGGTTAGTGATGGCAAATGTAAAGGAATTTGATGACCCTGTTTTAACATATTCCTCCGTTTTGATATGTTTTACTATTGTTGAGGCATAAAGCTCTTAGTGATTCCACTGTCAGGCTTGGCCATGTAAATTTTAAGGCGTCAGTTCTTTTGTCTTTTGTTTTTCTTCTCGCGCTTTTTATCTCATGAAATATCACGGCGTATTTTATAATTAATTAGGGATTGTCTCCCCAAATTGACTATGGAGAATGAGCTTAGTATGAATTGTAGCTAAAGTCGAGAGCACATGAAGCTTTTTACTTGTTGTACGAGTCTTATGTCTACGCAAATTGTAATAACAGCAATACAAAGTCCGACTTGTATAATACACGGGCTCTTGACTGTGAAATAAATAAAACTTGTGAATAAGTTATCGATTTCTTATATTTTCACGTGCATTATCTACAAATACAACATCTTTTTTAACGGTTTCATCGCGTTTGTATTGTAATGGAGTGCCGTATCACCGTTTATTTCGTCCTAGGTTTCAGCATACAAACTTTTTGTCTCCGATCTTCAAAATAATTCCTTTTCATTATTCACCTTTCGTAGTTTAAAATGTTGACTAATCCAATATGCTATGTATTATTGTCAGTTAGTCAATAATTCATCTGGTGTGCACATGTTATTGTAATCGTGTAAATTTAAATATATAATTTTATAATAATAAAGTTATTATAATTAAAATAGAAATTGTTAATCTAAAAGAATATCTTGAAACATCGCCCAAGTTTTTTATATTACCAAAAACACAAAAGGGTTTTTTCTTTATCCTAACTTTATTACCATAAAATAAAATCAATTGAGAATTGATTAGTCAGCCATTTTATTAATTCGCCCTAGCATCGAACCCGTTACAGTATTTTCTTTTATTGATGTTTCGGACTCTTTACAGGTACGGTGTACATCTTAGTATTATGGGAACACGGAACCTGTAAATGGTCCGAATCGTCAATAAAAGAAAATTCAAACGCGATGAAACCGTTTAAAAGTAGTTTCATTTATTTTGTAAATATTTGTGGGTTGTGGGTAAATAATTTGTGGGTTTGAATGTAGGTACACCACTTTCTTCGCCCGCTTTAACAATAAATAGCATAGAGCAGAGCGTTGTTGTGTAGGAATAAAAATTGTCAATTCATTCGAGTTTCGTACGGGAATGGTCGATCAAGCAAGTGAGATCAAAGACTTAGAACTTTGGTTGCTTTAAATTAAGAAACTTTTTTAAGGATCTTTGGGGGGAGGGCAGCTGCACCTCCTGGCGACGCCCTTGGTGACAGATGTAAGCAAGATTTTTATTTACGCTGTCTTTGAACATCCTATTATTTTTATAAAACTATAGTAGTCATGAGTGATATTTCAGATAGATTTATAATGTACACTTAATTTGAAATAAATACCAGAAAGAAAAAGGCAAGCAATATGCTAAATTTTAACCGGTTGACTGGGAGAGAATGCCTCTATGGCATTAAGTCCGCCATTTGTCCTTAGTTTATTGCCTATAAAGAATTAATCAATAAAAAATAATAATAACACTGAATTGTAATATTTTACAAATGAGAATTCTTACAAGTTTTTTAATAATCAAGTAAAAATATTTCATTCACATAACATTATTAACTGTATTTTACGTATCAACTCCTATTTTTATTACTATTGACTATCTCTAATATTTTGCTTTGATGTATTTTTAGCCATTACTGAATAAACAAAAACGTTGGAAAATTTTTGCGATAAAGAGAACCCGTTAAAGAATGAAATCAAATCTCTTATTTGTGATATCTCGTCTAATGTTATTAAAATATATAAAAACATTACTAAGAATGACTGAGCGGTGTATATCTTATCATTTTAATTTTAAATAAATATTTGGCTTGATTATAATCTTTTGTTATGACAAACCCCCAAGAGAAATCAACTGTTACATTTCATCACCCTTGTTAATAAAAACATTTTAAAGTTTACAAAACAAATTATATAAAACAGCAAATTAATCTTACGCAATTATTATAAATAAAAAGTACGAAACTTGTGCTCCGATAGTGAAAATGATTAGAGAGTATTAAAAAAATAGAGTCGGCATAGGATGAACAATGTCAATTTTCTTCCATGATAGAAAGTTTTTGTTTTGTTGTTTTCGCAGTCCTCGCGTTATGTTAACCTGACACTGCCTTAACAATTCTAAAGAAACAGACAAGAAACAGGTGGAAATCTGAAAGTGCTAGGTCAGAACTATACGGCGGATGTATGAACACCTCCCAGGAAAACTCATTTAATTTTTCTTGAGTGGCAAAATATATGTGAATTCTAGCGTTATCATTATGTAAAACCACACCCCTTCTATTAATTAATTCTGGCCGCTTTCTTTCAACTTCTTGCTTTAATCTCATCATTTGTTCGCAATAGAGTTTAGAATCGATGGATAGAATCCTACTTATTAAATGCTTAAACAAAATTTGTGCTACTCTCACAGGAACTGCACTAGGTCCATGAATGTCACAATTCTTTTTCGCGGCTTGCGTTGCATTTTTAACTTTTTTTAAATAGGTTTTTTTTTAAATAAAAAGTAAACAAATTTGCAATGCCTTAATTTTGTCATTTTTTCGTGGCTGAAAAATGTTTTTACTACGCATTTTTTTGTAGCCCGTACGTACTCCCTTATTGATTATATACTTATTAAGTAAAAATATAAAAATAATGAACACACTAATTCGTACGTGAGTACAGTGAAGTACGAATACGCTAAGTACGTAACGGACGCACGGTACGGAACGATGGCATAATCCACTATATTTGGATTTTTAATAGAATTACCATTTGAAACTTTTGACATAACACTGCGAAGTTGTTTTGTAGCTCTATGGAAATAATCCGGGTGATATTATCGACACGTCGCACATCGCATCTCTTTGCTCATATATGCGTGCGGTCGATTCAGCCAGTACGGATGGTGGATGGAGTACTATACAAGTTCTTACAAAGCTATGGAAAATCCGTTGCATATCGTGCGTCCCTTGCGTGCATGGCTACACGGTGGACGTTCGCCTTTATTATTTAGTGTGGAGACTACATTACGCTAGAAATACCTTATTCTTCGAATGGATACAGAAATGTTTCCTTTGGCATCTTTCATTCTCGACGAAAAGGAGTAACACTTTTACGGGTTTTATTTAACTAGATTATAACATTTAGGATGGATCTTTTCGCATTACCTACGTAAAAGTCTTTTAGATATACAGTTTAATTAGAAACAAATGAAAGGTAAAATATATAATTCTAAGTTACACAGTTATGCTATGTCCTTCTTTACGAAGAACAGTATTGGGTTTAAATTTACTGGAAGTCAGAATATTTCAAAATTTGAAATGTCGATATGTGCTTTGATTCATACTCAACATTTTATGAAACAATTTTATATTTTGTTAAGTCAATCAGATAATATCACCCGCAGAAATAAAATTTACATGTAAATATTGCATATAATAATTCAAAGAGAGAAAAATAATGTGATTATCTCGTGTATCAATGTATACTTAGTTGCATGTCAGGAAATCATAATATGTCAAATTTCTCCAGTTGATTGGGATCATTAAGGTTTAAAATGAAATGGAGAAATTTGATATATTTGAAATTTTATGATATGACGTGCTGTTTACTATATTTTAACACATGTTGGTTAGTCTAATAATTAAATGAATAAATAAACGAATATTGTTTATTTATTTATTTTTTACTTAATTATATTTTAATAGGGAATGGTGAAAACAGAGTATTTGTTATAATTACATAAGTATTTGTAGGTAAAGAAAAAAACTGATAAAAATATCTTTATGTAAATAATCAGGTCGATAGCTTTACTATCGTATATTAGGTATATAAAAAAAGAAAAGAAAAAAATTATCATCATACCTATAATCATGCTCGGTTGAACAGATATTGTTATATAATTCAAGGTTAAAAGAGACACGGTTATCAAAAGTTTCGGTTCAGATTCTTTTTTTTTACATGTGTCATGATACAGATAATTTTAATATGAAATATAACAAAAACTGACTCGTGTCAGTGTAAAACTTAGAAAGGAACTCCCTACATTGGAACACGTGACAAAAAATACCCGATAAAAAATGATAAGACTAACTATAACTCGAATGTAAAACGATGCTGAAAATTGTGCCTTGATCTTCCTTGGCTTTATCACTCCTTTCACGATAATATTGATTGTTTGTTGTAGAATAATGGTAGAAACCATAAAACCTATAACTCTATATGAACATCAAAGAATTGAAAGACACACGCACGCGCTTAGTTCTCCTCAACAGCTTCATTCAATTAACTTCGACATCGGAATCAATCTAAATACTCTTAACATTTAATATAACATTTACTTAGATTTGAATATTTAGTATATTTTCATATAATCTTATGTCAATGAATCTCGAGTCCTCTATGAAGAAATCTCTTTCTTTTGTAAATCTTTAAAATACTGCTTTATCACTGCTGGCTTCTGCGAATTAAATAATGAGCTAAAACTAGCTTGACAGACTAAAATTTTTGTTTGATTCTTTAATTCTATTTTTTTTATATATATTAAATTGCACTGCGTATGTTTTTGTGTTGTGTTGTGTTGTCTAATAGATGAATTTCTAATCTATTTCATTGTAATAGTATAACATTCATTAATACAAATCTCGGGAACTATAGCATCTATTAAAAAAATATTCGAATAATCTGTCTGCTATTAAAATATCTTTATATCCCGAATTAATTTAGCTAAGTTTATGTGTCTAGTGTTAAATAAGGTCTTTTGTAATAAGTAACATAATGTGTTGAGCTGTTGTGCATATGTTACCTGCTCGGCGGCTCTGCGCATCCGAGAAAACTGAAATTTCGATGTAGACAAAATATAAAAGTTTTTCGAGTTCGCCATGGTATGCCCGCTTGATGGACTAGACGTGACATACATTGTCGTTATTTAGGTACCGAGTACAAAAACTCAATCTATTAATTTATAATTCATCATCAGCCCTTTTACCTCCCCATTGCTGGAGCTCAGGCCTTCCTTATGGATGTTTAAGCAGGATGGGCCATAACCCTCTACGCTGGTTCATGCGAGTCTGAGGGTAATTTACACTAAACATTCGTTACATATGTAATAACTTGCTTTTGCAGCTGGGACGCTTACCAACCTCATTGTCCCGACTTGGGACTCTGTCTCCGCTAGGTCTTGACGTTATAAATGGTCATACTTTTATTCTTACCTATTTACCAACCTAATCTAGTTTTAAATATTATGTCATTAGTTTGTTTTAATTTTTTTTGTTTCTATAAACTCAACGCATGTATGAGTGCGATAAAAGCAATCAGCTCGCGCCCCTTTTATATCACTAACCGCCTCATATAATGTGATGTTGCCAGCCTATCGTAAGTATAGGTATCATGATCAGCGTAAAATCTATTTACTTAGTCGATTTTTACGGCTTGGCTTAAATTAGAAGAATTAGGGCAATCTTTATTTTCCATGTCACTATAGAAGACTGTGAATTTAAAGCCATTAGGAAGATTATAATTATTAATTCCACGTATTTCATCGACCTCTGTATTGGTTGCCGATTAATTCACTGCGAAACATAGGAAATACCTTTTTCTTTATTATTAATGATCTGAGTGAAAGGGATACTAATAATACTTTCGTTGTTTCAAAATTTGTTGAATAAAGACTCCGTGTTATGTTATACACATTTATTTATTATTTCTAGAAAAAGATGTCTCAATTTAGATACACTAATAAATATATCTATTGACACAACATCAAGCTATCTTACATTTGCTATCTCGCCACCGCCATAAGTTTCCCTGAGCTCAGTATGTCAACCAGGCATGCTTATCTACGAGAACCGGTTCTAACAAGAAATTATTCCCCAGATCCGACCTGTAACCCCACGCGTATCAGTTAATTTAAGAATGACAGACTACTTCCAATATAAATAATAACGATACAATGTGCTGGTTAATTGGACTCAAAGTGATCGGCTAAATAAATCATTACATAATGATGTTCCAATAAAAATGAGGGCAGGACATAATTAGGTTATTTATAATGATTATAATAAATCGTTCTACATTGCTGTTAGTTTAGTTTTTTCTTTTTCCATACCTAAAAACAGAAAAAAATGAAACGCCTTTATGATCACTTTGTCTGTCTCTCTGTTTGTCTGTAGGTCAAGATGGAATGGAAATACCGAGTTTAAATTACCACCTTATATATACGTCTTCAGACCCTTGAAATTGTGAAAATATGAAACTTCTAAATTGGCGTAACCAAAAGATATGGTCGTTTATGTCGCAAAAATTGTATTATCCATTGACCTATGAAATTTGGCGAGTAACATCGTATAGTAGAAGGTTAAGGAAATAACAGAAGTGAGAAACTATGTTTTTTTTTTTGTATTTTAAGTTATACTTCTTTATCGAAGGTTTTTTAAGCGGCTTCGTTCAAAAAAGGATAATTCGTTTTTGTTTTAAAGCTAGCTCAAACTTACACGTGCAGAATATTAAATAACTACATGGAATTTAAATTCATTAAAAGTTTACCTTTCCATCCAAAAGGAAAACCTATACTTAGTAATAGACGTCATAGTAAAAAATTTACTGGCTTTAGAATGTATTTCGCACGCATTTTAATCAAAAACCTACCTACAAATGAAGAGTTTTAATACTTTTTTGTTATGATTCCTGTTCGAACAATCTTTATAATACTTTAACACATTTTATTTATATTTAGATGAAATTTGCCACAAAGAAACGTTTTTACTAAATTTACTTTGAAGGTCATACCACTTTTTGCCTATTGCACTGACAAAGAGCTTACCTAAGAATAACTTGATACAGTTTGTATAGAATGTTTTGTTCGGCTGAACCACAAGAAAAGATTTTTCCAGAAACTCCTTTGAAATTTTGAGGACTTACTAAAAATGGCGGATTTAAATCATCCTTTACTTACCTCTAATTTTATTAACGTTAATTAACTTAAATTATAACATTGGTGTAATGTTAATTTGGTTTTATAATTTTTCTAACATGAAACGTGGAATGGAAAACAAGAGCTTTACTAAGAGTTCCTTAACATAATGTAATGGAGCTGTCATAACGAGATAATACTAGATTAACTCAACACTGGCTCGAGGTAATGATCCCTTGGCCGTGGGAGAAAGTCTTCAGTGGGTCTATTCAGCGAATACCTGCTGGATGGACCCACAGAGAGCAGTCCAACATAACCTCGTCGCACAGCCAGGGTACGGGGTGTGCTAAAAGCATTTTCTTTACAAAAAAAAAGTTAACCCAAGCTCATAGAGTTGTCTAGTATGTGAAACAACTTTTGGACGTTTCAAAATTTTAAAGTAAAAATCATTAGTTACCTCGGATATGTAATAGCTAAAATTATAATCAAATGCAGCCGAGAACAACTCTTTGGTCACGCATCCAACGGACACTTGTGAAAATGCTTGACAACAACGATCTCGGATACTTTATACTAAAGATTATAATCAGAACTTATATCTATTAATATTCGTATTCATACAAAAGTATAGGTAGGTCTTTATACAAAGGAAAATGCGGAATATAAGAAAAAATACAAACAAAATTCCATATTCAATTAACACTTGGTTTGTAGCGAATTTTTAATTATTTTATTTTTGACTGTTACTTAAAAATATCACTAATGCAATTTAAACTAGAAACGATAAGGTTGAAATTAGAAACGATATAAATTGATAGCTGGCAGAAATGCTGTAAAACGTTAAATTTAATAAAATATATTTTATGGTACATCTGAATCCATTTACACACGTACATTTCAGATATCGTGACTCACTAAACAAAATTAGAATGCAAATAACTTTAGCACAAAAACTAAAAACTATACAGTCTGCACACAAATCTAAAAACCTAGACTTTTGACAAAGCTTATGTACTATATGATTTGCGTTAGAGTAAACGTAACGTGCAAAAACTTAAATGTTTCTCTATTGTGTCGTACATAAGTAATCTTTTTTTTTAGATAAGTTTAGTTTAGAACCGTGGTCAAAATTTTCACCATAGATGCTACATTCAAACCTTAGATTAATGGCAGGATGAACTCTAGTAAAAGAACCGTACCTCTCCCTTTTTCTTATAAAAGGAGATTTTAATGTCACCATGTTTTCTGGTGTGCTTCTACTAACAATCTCTTAAGATTACTCTTACTAGACATCCTCCACGAAGAATCGAACTTTCTTAAAAATGGAAGCCCTACAAGAAGAAATCGTCCCAATAAAAATCTGATATCAGTCCCCCACCCAATCAGCATCGCCCGGTGCGCGGTCGCCATTCTAGAACTTTTCCATTCCAGTGACCATCGGTTCTCCTCGCTACCTGTGCCATTCATTACTACTTCTTGCAACTATGTCAATTGACATTATTAGTAAGTCTTGGATCTCCTCGTTTCTTATTCGACCATGCAAACACATCAAACATTGTTCTCTCCATAGTCCATATGTGACCTTGGCCTTATTATGAGTCCCTTAATAAATTATCACGTTTCTAGTCTTTCTAGTAACAATTACTGGTTGAATATACCCTTTCAAATGTACAGTTTAATTTCACTTACCTACATGATTCTTAAAATATTTACTGATAAAATATAATATTTACTGAATGTTTATATAACGTAGTTACATTTCCACTTTTTATCTAGCCCTTTATTGATTTTGTCCACGTAGTTATACTAATTATTTTACTTTAATGCTATGTTAAATTAAAAATAACGCGTTATCTGCTGAGTACACATGAATTAAACAGTGGATTCTTATGTATATAAAAAATGGCGTCTAACGAATGAAAAGGTTCTATATATTTATTAAAATTTAATTATTATCAAGTGGTAGGGGAAAAAAAATTTTTGGACGATTCAACGAATAAAGACATTTTCATTTTTTTTTCATTCTTCATTGTTTATAAGATACAATAATTAAAAATCATTATCCGTAGTTTAGTAAAAGTTGTAGTAGCAATTTCATAAATATTAAACGAAATTTTGGCTGAAGTTTGATATGTAAATTTAATTAGATGTTGATAATAATGGAGTAATACGTACATATTATATTCATAACTAGCAACCCTCTCCGGAATTCGGACGGGTTGAAATTGTTATGTATAATCCAGTAGGAGGATGACATAATTGCAACAAAGTTAAAACATTCTAGAAGGCTCTGTATCTTACAACGAACGTTCGTTTAAGCTTTCCTAATAAATAATTTAGAAGTTAGAAGGTTACCTCCTGAACTTAATCATTCTCATCATATTAGTCAAAATCATTGTCCTTTTTGCTTAAAAAAAGCAAATACTTCATAGTTCTTTTGAGCCGTGTAGTAGGTTCCTAATCACAGAACACGGAAAAGAGGTTCCTAACGATATAACTTTTCGGCATCTTCACATACTACTCAATTAACATACATTCTGTTAAACTACATATCTAAATTAAAAATAGCTTCGTCATTGGCAAAAATCGTAGAAACTTTAATTTCATTAGAGCACCGAGTAGTTTTGGGCATGAGTAACAAATCAATAAATAAATAAATAATCCATTGGTCGCATAAAGCAAATTGACAATAACAGAAGAGAAATTATCAAATTGAGACGTATTTACTTATTTTGATCGGATAATAATTTAAACCTGTTACTAAAATTAGTACTTGTTTTGTAATAAGGTATATTATTTTTCGTTAAATTGATTATTATAGGTATATAGGTACTAGCTTCATTACTTTAATGTCATATATTATAATACTATACATACTATGATAGCTATATAACAAAATGTCAGTCTCTTCGATAATGCAAAATGTTTCCCCCATTCATGTGGCATATTGTCTGTGTGTTCATCTAATTGAATGACAGAAACAATTAATAATAATTACCACAATGTTCTCTGTGTTCCAGTGCGTATAATCCAAATAACAATTATTATTATATTCTACCAAAACACTTTGAAGTATAATGATTGTTTGTACTGATCATAATTATAAATTAATTGAGATGGGAAGGTGTCAATAGACAAATTATATTAGCTAATTTCATAAACATCCAAAGCGATACCTACTTATTCATTTGTGACTAATTTATGTGTTTGGTAAACCTTATAAAAATCAGAAAAAAATTAATTAAACAATTAAATTCTTACTTGGCTACTTTACATTTGTTATTTAATTGTTTAAAAAAATTTTACTTTTCTAACCGGATGGTTCGCGAACCGGTTTCAAGAGGTTGCTCTTTGTAGTTATCTGAGGTCTCGGGTTCAATTACCGGCCGCGTTCTTATTGAAAATTAACTTTTCTGTGCTATTTGTTGCTGTTCCTTCATTGTTTCAGATTGCCATAATACAAATCCTAAAATCTAGTTCATTTGGGATCTGAGCTATGTATGCGATATTGTCTTATATATTTATTTTATTATTACTTTGTACTTCAAGTTAAACTTATGTTGAGAAAACAAATATCCTTCCACTTAAGGTGTCTGATTTTTCAATGCAACATTTTTATATGTTAGTTATAATATGCCACAAAAATTGTCTTTAAATTATTGAGTTATTTTTATATTTTATTGAGTATTATTGAGTCAAGTAAAATCTATAAAACTGTAATAAGAATGGAAAAATTCCAAAAAAACTAAGTAAGATCCGCTTGATATCCTTTGAATATAAAACCTATTGAGCTATTTATAATGGTACCACAAAAAGCACTCACAAGTGAGTTATTTAGATTTATTATTGTTTTTATCAGTAACAACCCGATTTAGTATAAAAGGGGAATACTGAACTCAGTTGTAATCAGTCTCCGTTTGTATGGCCGATATTAACGTCGACACTTGTCAATACATTATCGTTATTTGATTCATTATTAAAAAATGATTGAAAAGAAGATGCCTGCTTTTACGGAATTAAGCGAATTCGCTAGTATAAGTGTGAGTACTACAGTCGTTATTTAAGAATATAGTTATTCATCATAACATTATTTTTGAGTGTTTTATAATCAAGACTTTTATATTGACTTTGATATTGCCCGGGTATGTGAAAGTCAATTTGTGCTTCAATGAAGATAAGATTTGAAAGATCTTTCAAATTAAATTAACTTATACCAGATTTCATATAGCGTATTTATTTCAAAACGTATTTTTAAAACAAATACGTATACGTATTAACAAAAATTAATATCTTGTGAAACCATTTCAATTATCAGCGTCTTTTATTTCTTCCGTTCAAGCTCATTTCTTAATAACATTCGAACAGCGTATTTAAAAATAAGTTTATCTAATAACGATTTGTGGTTTTAATATTTCGTTTTAGTAATTATTTATTAAGTATGATGAAAGTTAGATCATAACCTCTTTAAGATTCTATTAAAAAAAATCATATAAATCATGTTTCTTATATTTACAGGCTGGCGGAGAAGTAGCTTTCTCTACCGACGATTTCTTCGCACCATGCGAAAATATGTTACTGGATACCGAACCCGTTTTTATAGCAGACAAATTCACGGAATTCGGGAAGTGGATGGATGGCTGGGAGACAAGGAGGAAAAGAACCGCTGGCCACGATTGGTGTATACTGAAGTTGGCTTCTAAATGTGTTATTAAAGGTAAACAAGTAAAACTTGACACCGTATGAATTGTTAATATTCTAAATGATCAAAGCCCTTGTGTCGCGGAAAACAGTAGCACTATTAGTAATCTAGCCCAAAACGATGAAGAAAACCTAATTATGAATTCGAATTTAATCTCTAAACTAAAAGATCATGATCTTCTATTGGCATGACAATAACTTTACCATAGAATTTTTAATTAAAAATAATTTATAAATAAATTTATCTACAATTATAGCTTATAGGTATATTAACTAATGGTGTTTACAGAGCCGGTAAATATTGTCAGAGTAGTTATCGTTTGTAGAAAAGAAGTAGCAAACTCTCATTAAATATAGTTTATCAAATATATTTAAAGATTCCCAGAAAACATCATAAGAATCTCTTCGCCGAGTAAAATATTTGTAGTTATAAGAAATACGACAAAGCCAATTATATATGTAATTATTTTTTTTCTTCCTTCTAGGGTTGTTGGTAGATACAGCTTATTTTACGGGAAATTTTGCCCCGAAATATTCAATTCAAGCGGCTCGTTTGAAGCCTGAAGGTAATAATATCAGCATTTATTTCTATTACATGTCACTTTGAAAATACTATTTTATAATATGCATGCTACACTGTTAAAATTAAGTTTAACTCTATTGTTTGATTTTAAAAATTTACTGCACAGTTAGAAATAACCTTATAAAACTTTTAAACAAGACAATCCCTCTATTCATACAAACAGCGTAAAGCTGATAAGCCTCCCAATAAATATCAATTTCTAAAACCAACAGACGAAGCTCTGATTCCTGCGAGAGATACAAAAATGGGCTCAGCTTGCGGCCGATACGAGTTAGACGAGATTGAACGACTTAAGTCCGATAAATGGGAGGAGATAGTGCCAGTCACAGCGCTGCGGCCGGGATATGAGGAGACGAGGCTTAACTTCCAAAAGGTATTAAGCTCACTATGGCAACTTTTTGAATTTCAGACACCATCCTATAAAAATCGATATCCGATATCTCACAGACTATTTCGTCATCTGTCCTGCTCTAATTTATATTAAATGTCGTAAAGTTAACGACATATCGAAAATTGTTTTTATGAGACTCTTGATGTGTAGCTTTAACAGAATATGAAAGAATTTATCTCATATGAAATTGGCAAATCTTAATTTGTTTTATGCCAATAGATTGCACTTTATAAATATGAAATTTTAACATGTTGCTCGATAGGGATTCGTTTCAGACTCGTTAATTTTCGTGCTGAGGGTATTGTTAAAATAAATCGTTTTCTCTTTCCCTATTTTTAAAACAAATTTTCGTATCATTATAATACTCTTGTTATTTTAAGTGAATTGAGAATGGAAACTTGAGCGTAACAAAATGATATACCATCTTGAAGCGAATATTATTATAAAGAGGAGTTGGTTAGATGAAAGGGAGATTGTTATTCTTAACAATGGCCGTAATTAATTGACCGGCACTTAAAACTGATTAAATAACAAAGTTTTTGTTCTATAAAAAATTAGAGAAGCGTAATTCAAAACATAATTGTTGGGTCTAATTTCATTAGCAGAGGTACGACAAAAATTATTTTGTCTTTTAAGTTACTTGCTAACTAGCCATAGGTATCAAATATGAAAAATTATTAGAGGTACGACTACTACATATAAATTCAATTGTGGATAAAGATAACATAATCTTTATTTTCAATCTGATTACATTTTAGCGATTTTATATATTTATTCGATAAATTATTTTATTTAGGTGCTTAGTGATGAGGCTTGGACGCATATTCGAGTTAATATCTACCCTGATGGAGGAATCGCAAGATTAAGAGTGTACGGCGAAGCTCGTCCTGAACCGCCGCCGAGGGATCAGATAGTTGATTTAGTCTCTCTCTTGAGCGGTGGCACATGTCAAGGTAAGCTGAAATGGAAGTACTTAATTGTTATATTTTCGCACCTTAGGACATGCGCATATGATTAGACCCTATACTATGTACCAAAAATATATATTTTAAATTTTAGTGTTTTAATGTGTAGTAATGCTCTAAGAATTTTTAAACTGTTTCTGTAATAAAAAAAAAGATCTTGTCACGCATTTGATATCTAAATCAACAACGACAATATTATTGGATAAAGCATTGAAATATTTCAGAATTCGTTTTCTCTGCTACAATATTAATTAACATATATTAATATTGTAGCAGAGAAAGTAATATATGCAAAAACATATATTACTTTCGCAGATTGCAATTTCGTTCGTAACAAAACACTTTTACCGACGGTATATTTTGTGAAAAAAGTACGTTTACGTCTATAGTTGCAAGATATAAATTGTTTGAAGTAAATCAATATTTAGATCACCTTTTCCAATAGTAATGATGACATAGTTAATGACGGTAGACAGTAGAAGCTGAAAAGGGTCTCATTCATTTTAATTACTCGTAAACCTCAATTCATGTTGGGACCGTAGAGACTGGTAGATCTTTAATAAATTGTTTTAATATTTTCCTTAGGATTTCAAATAGACATTATGGATTGTTGTGTAAATTAATAAAAGGTTGTTTCTTTCAACATATCAACGCTAACAATGATATCCCCTAGAGTTAAGCGACATCATCATCATCAACCCTTTTTACGTCCCCACCGCAGGGGCTCAGGCCTTCCTTAAGGATGGTTAAGGAGGATGGGCCATGACCCTCCACGCTGGTCCAATGCGGATTGGAGGGTATTAACGACTGCAAATGCAGCCGGGACTAACGGCTTAACATGCCTTTCGAAGCACGAAGTAGTTCGAGATAATAATTTTTGGTCGCCCATCCCATGACCGACCCTTGCGTAAGTCGCTTAACAACAACGATCGCGGGCCACGGCGCTTATCCTCTACGCCACCGAGCTACTTGATGTTAGATGTTAAGCGACATAAAAAATTACCCTAAAACATGTTTATTACGTACCATCACATCAAAATTTATGTACCATCTGATACTTTTGCCATATCTCGCTTCGAATAATAATAAAATTTTATTACTTATATTTACAAAATTAAAAAATTCCATTCTTTGTAGGTTATTCAAATGCTCATTATGGACATCCACGCAACATGATCAAACCAGGCAAGAGTCAATGCATGGCGGACGGCTGGGAGACAGCACGAAGACTCGATAGACCAGAAGTACTAGAGGCAAACGAAGATGGAACATTGAAAGTTCCAGGTAATATAGCATATAATTTTTATTGAAAACACAAACTATAAATTCAACTTTCATTATTTATATAAAAATATTCTAGTTAAGATTTCAAAAATGAAAATTAATAACGTTGAATTTTGAAACATCAAAATATATCTTTTCAATTGATCAACTCTTCGAGACATAATAATTAATATTTCTCGTGTCTGGATGAAATAATACTTCGTCTTTACACAAATTAGGAAAACATGACTGAAGCTTGCCTGTGATATTTCTCTTTATAAAGTAGACGGAATAATTTAATTATCAATTATATTAATTTAATTGTGTAATGTGTATTAAACGAATTGAATATAATATGATGCTTTAAATAAATATTTATTATTACCATTTTAATTACCGATGATATTATCGTTATATCTTAGGTGAAGAGTGGGCCATATTTAAGCTCGGCTTTCCTGGGCGGATACAGAGGATTTGCGTGGATACAGCACATTTCAAAGGGAATTTCCCGGACTCCGTCAAAATTGAGGGAGCATATCTTCGACACGCAGATTGGTGTCCACAATTAAAGTGTACTTGGAGTAATATTCTGAGACCTAGTAAGGTAAATAATGAATTTTTAGTATTACTATAGTAATGCGCAGAATAAATGGATAAAAATAAAATTTATACTTATCTGAGAAATCTATACAAAGTATAATACAATGTCACTTCCCGCCCACTAAGATATCGGTATCTGTATGCAGTTTTTAATAATATACAGAGTGATTCAAGAGGGCAATTTATATGTATAATAGAAGACCACGCGGGCAAAGCCGTTGGCGGAAAGCTAGTTTAAATATAATTTATGTTTCGTTTATTTTACAGTTATCTGCACACAAAGAGCATTGGTACGACTGCGATTCTGACGTCATAACTCACATTAGAGTTTCTATGGCTCCAGACGGTGGTATCAGCAGGGTTCGAACATTTGGATACGCTGATTCGGAATTAAACTAGATCCTTTATTTATTAATGCTGTCACATCATAAAATATCAGGTTCATTTGTTACAAAATGATGCTTTGTTGAGATTCTATTACCTACGTTTACGCTAAAATTTCTTGTTCTTGTCTTGTTTAACTTGAACTATTCAGAAGTTTGACGTAGGAGAAATAGTTTTCATATCAAGACATGTGTATTGCACTCGCTCCAAGCATGTCGTAGGCGGTTCTTACACTGTTAAAGATGTAGGGACAAGATAGCGTATTAAACAACTTCATTGAGTGAGCTTGACGTGCGTTCAGGATAATATATTTACGAATATATAGATTAGATTTTGTTTCAAATTTATAAGACACTATTTTAAGTAGTTTAACAGTTTTACTATTATAAATTATAATGTAATGTTATAACAATGTTTTAATTCGATTTCTCATGTAACTGCTTAATAGCATTTTTATATTAGAAATGAAGAGATATTCGTTAACACATATAAAGCTCAGTTTGAGTTTTGGATTTGTTTAAAATGCACTCTAAAAAATTTTCTCTCGTAAAACTGTAAACATTGCAAGTACAGCACTGAGACGTACCTGATTAATTGTCTAATACAATGAACTTATAATATTTCTTTCGAATTTTTATTATAAGAATTAGGATAATATGAAAGTATTATTAATAATAAATATTTCAATGTGAAATTTTACTCTTTTATTTTTATCTTGTTATGCCTTCAAACACGAAATACACCAATATGAGTTTTCTTTTATAAGATTAGTTCTAATAAATTTTACACTAATCTGATAGAAAATAATGATATTAACTAAAAATAATTATTTATGTCTTCAAAGTTGATTGAAGGTATAGGCTTATATAGAAGCGAAATATTTAAAAATTTGGTATCATTTTTTCTATTAATTACAAACCTAGCAAAAGTAGAATAACTATTTTCCAATGATCTCTCTTTCTCCATATAGTGAATGGAAAATCCTCTTAGGTTGAAAAAACACAAGAAAAAAGATCAGTTAAATTGTCACGTTCCATCGCAATATTGAAAATAATCAAGTGCCAATAATACTTAAGTAATACAATCTTCCATATAATAACAGATTTGAAACAAGTTACTATCTAAGCCAATGAGTAACAATGCTTATACAATTTAAAACATTCGCCTAATGTGATTATGATGTGTAGCTATATGAACAAGCCTTAACTGGATATTCCAAATTAAACAGATGCCATTTTCTCATGAAACTTAGTGTCACTAATAGTTTAATAAAGAACAAATAATCAGAAGGTATAAAAGCTCTAAAAGCTAGGAATATCGTAGACTTTTTAAGGAGTACTAGCTTGAAAAGCTAATATATCACATTTATTGTGACACTTTCTGATTTAGCCTTACTTCTCATAGGTGATAATAATTTTTTTTTTTGTAGGTACTGCTTGAGGTAAAAGGAAACAAAGGTACAAAATCCATATCATATGAGATACTTATGCCCGATAGAGCTTCTTATATAAAACCCATAGTACAGATCACCATTTCCTAGTTTTAACATTTCAATATATGAATGAACATATATGTATTACATATATTTAATAAAGTATAATATGGTGTGTGTGTGTGTGTGCGTGTTTATACGTGCATATTAAAGTGCGTGTACTATTTAGAAGTTGTGTTAAACGATCGAAATACAGTACCTAGAAGCTGTCAAAAAAAATATAAATCTTCTTTAAAAAAATTTCATAGTAAGTACTTAAATATTTGAATGACGCTAGAAGCGTCTCAGTAGCTGCGATCGGTATCTGGCAGACGCCACAACTGGCTGCCAAAGCCGATATAGTAGGCGAATGAAATAACGTTGACTCATTGGCATATATTTTCTTGGGGACGCCAATATACTACAATGTATCTAACCTAGCTGATTAGGTTAGATACATTGTAGTATATTATGACTAGCTTTTGCCCGCAACTTCGTCGATGGTTACTTTGGGCAGCATGTATTTTCCAAAAACGCTGTTGTTTCTCGAACTGATCATAAAATTACCTTAATGTTTAAGTTTGAGGATACTACAACAAAAAAAACACAAATATCCAATACGTTTCAGTACTATATCTTTGAAAACTGTAGAGATATTAATCCAATCCAACCCAATTTGGAATACAGATGAAAAACAGTTCTGAAATTTACATAAAACTTACCTTATCGAAAACATATTATACTCAAAATTCTTTGATAAAAACGTTATCTATGTCGGCAGCACTTTACGCTATGTTCATTCTAGAAATTCATGAATGGAAAAATTGTTTCTGGAGTTATACAATAAAATATTAACGTGATTTTTAAAATAAATAAATCCAAATTTAGATGCCAATAAAAAAAAAATCCGAGTAACTTAGTCGTGTAGTGGATAAGCCCCGCGGTCGTTGTAGTTAAGCAACTTTCGCAAAGGCCAGTCACGGGATGGGTGACCAAAAATGAATATCTCAAGCTACTCCGTGTTTCGAAAGGCACATAAAGCCCTTCATTTGCAGTCCTTAATACCCTCTAATCAGCATTAGGCCAGCGTAAAAGGTTATGGCTCATCCTCCTTACCACCATCTATAACGAAGGCTTGAGCTCATGCAGTAGGGAGTTGAAACGGCTGATGATGAAATAATATTTCTATTAACAGTACAACAAATATATTTTTTTCAATAAACTACATATTTCATTACATATATATGTAGTGGCCATATCATAGAATTTATGATTTTATGATCGACAGGCTATTTGATCATATCATTTAAGCGTCAACGTTAAATGATATGTCAATCCACGTTTGGTCATATCATTAATGTAGGATGTCCAAAGAAATCTAATTATTTGCTGAAATACCTTGTTTATTCGTTAGAGTTATGATTTTGTGGTCTAAATAAAACAACCTCGATATTTAATACGATCACTACGCGACGTTTCGTGGATGTCTTAAATTTCTAACCTATCACGAAACCTAAAGTAGTGAATAATATAGGAACTTAATGTCAGTTCATATCTCAAAAACTTTTTTATCCTCCAATATATTTTTATGAGCCTTTGGAGCTAGGTCACAATCCTGTCTTTATCATGACCTGCGATATATCCATAAAACTATAGAAATAGCCTTTGCTGCTGCACCTTCGCACTGCACTCCTACATTTGTCTCACTGAACTTAATCAAGTAATTTTTTTCCGTTAATAAGTAATTCTTTAATAAATTGTATAACCTAAAAATTAAAATAAAAACTGTATCACAAAAACAATGCGGCATCAGCGCCTCTTACTGAGACTTACGTAACTATTTTACGATATGATCACTTACTCTTGGCCACATCATGAAGGAGTCATACTATCAGCCGCCCATATAGTTTTTTTTATGGGATAAGGGGCAGACGAACAGACGGATCTCCTGATGGTAAGTGATAACCGTCGCCCATGGACACCTGCAACACCAGTGGGGCTACAAGCGCCCAGCCGGCCTTAAACGCAAATCATTCATTGATCTGGTCAGGCCACATGATGTGTACAGCAAGAAATTTTCCATTTCATGAAATGGCTGGCCGCATCATGAATGGACAAATGTAATAAAATAGGATTTGGAAAAATTATCAACTTGAAATATTAGGTTAAGACCTATCAATTCTCAATAAATTAATTACTGATGAAACGAAAAACACAAATATATACCTTAACTTGGAGCAAAATTTTAATATTTTTGATTTTAAGACTGCACAAAGTTCTTTGATAAAAATAATATCACGATTCAGAACATACTCGCCATCGGCTCGGCAAGATATTCTAGGTAAGTTTTCTAGGCAAAAAAATCTGCGATTTAGAATTCATTTAACGCCATCTAGTATAGTTCATGTATATATAAAATTAATTTTTATTTTGTAAACAAAATTACTTGAATTTGAACATTTTTATCAATTAAAGTTTCAAAAATTTTATATTTACTTATACACCAATTTTCATGCCTATACAATTAAATATTTTGTAAATAATATTAGGTAATTTTATTACAATGACAAATCAGATTGTAAAAAATGGTTGCTATGGTAACATTTTGATTCCCCATAAAATCTTTTACTCCCATTTTTATTCCTTTAAGTATTAGTTTTCGGGATAAAATATAACCTATTACCTTCCTAGGGTCATAAACTACTCAAATACCAATTTTCATCGATATAGGTCCATAAACAAAGAAGTTTCATACAAAACTTTTCACCCTTTTTGACCCCCTTCGGGATGGAATATCCAAAAATCCGTTCTTAGTACACCTCTACGTATTAAGGGGAATGTTCCCTCGAAATTTCAAGTTTCTACGACCAGCGCTTTAGGCTCTGCGTTGTCTGTCAGTCAGTAAGTCAGGACATCTTTTATATAATTCGCACGTTGAGAATGACAATGTCACTAACCAAAAACGACGTATTTTTTACTTTTGCCAACATTTTTCATTGTAATGTATAAACTTTAAAATGCAAAGATCCCTGTGAATATAGCTTGCGTAGAAACTGCTAGGTGGCGTAGTGACGATACGTTGTTCAGAAGGGCTGATTACAATTTTTTGAACTTTAAACGCTCATTACTCAATTTTTTTTTTGCATTGTGTCACTATCGTTCTCAACGTATAGATAAGTGTAAGTGTTGATCGTGAAAATCGCGTGAGTGGCTACTATACTAATTAATGGTATATGACTCTAAAGGTTAAAAGAATCACAGCAATGAAGAGTGACTTTAATATATATTCAGTAGTGATTATACCAATACTTTTTTTTCAATGTATCGTTATCATGTTTTGTTTTACTTTATTTTTAATTGTTCATTATGTTGTATCTCAGAGTTATTTCGATATTAATATCGAATGATGTTATCATTGAAACAAATGTTTTTATGGGTAATTTATATTGCATGCACTTTGCTGATAGAAGGATCGACTCTATGTGGATAAATAAGGGAGTGGCTTAAAATGTAGACAAAATGATAATGTGATGTCGGATCGATTTGCTTATCACTTAAGGTATAGCAAACAAGAAGCAATACGTATTAAAATGAAGGAGAGACCTTTTACTCTCAAACAGAATAGAAATATTCGATTGTAAAAATATTACAATATTTTATAAAACAAAATAAAATCTGAAAAAATTAAATCCAAGACTTTGTTTTAGAGATTTCGATAGTACAAGTGGTTGAGTTACTTCATTTGGGATATGAGCTTAAGTATCGCTGTTGTCGTCTAATATTTATTTATTTAGAGAGTTTGAAATTTTGAATTATAAAGAAATCATAGGCAAATGAAAAAAGGTTGATTATGCAGGAATTATGTGTAAAGAGAACGGTGACAGTGATTTTAAATTACATAAACAACAAATATTAATTTATAATACCGAAACAAAGACTTTGGCCTCTTTTTCCAAAAATTAAGATGAAGATTAAAATGCATGAATGAATTTTTATAATAATACTTAAAATGTACATAAAATTAATAAAAAATGCACACTATTATGAAAATATTACTTGCATTCACTACTAAATTTACATAAAAAAGTACAGATAATGGTTTAGGTTTAAAGTATTTTAGTCTCAAAAAAGACAGATATTGTCACTTACATGAGAACACAATATTGAGACAATTTAATAGTATATAAATAAACCATTAATAATATTTAAACTTTATGGACGAATTTTCACAATATTTTTTTAAAATATTTATGATAATTAAATATTAATATTGTTAAAATTCTCATAAATTTATTATTTCAAGAAGTGATAAAAACAAAACACATCCTTCAAACTTATCCATTAAACAACTTTTACTTTTCATTGTAGTTTGTTTGTAACTAAAATGTTTGGTAACATAATATTTGATGAGGGCAGTCCAGATTTAACTTTGTAAGAAACGTTTATTATTACAAGCTCAAAAAAGAATATATAATTATATTCAAGGCTGCTTTCTTAGTGGATTTTCTTCTTGTCTTTGGGAGTTCTTGCTTTATATTGATTCAATATTATACGTATAAAATTCACAATTATAACGTTATAAGTTTTAAATTACTTTGTCGGAATTGATGAATGGTCTACAAACATGGCTTAAAAGGGGTAATTATTTTAGTAAAACACTTGTATAAATAGCTAGTAATTTAGTATTTTCATTAAAACACGGTTGCGTCAACACCTTCCTCTTATACCGTGACAGACAAAGAAAACGACTAGTATTCCAAATAATTTATCAGTAACATCGGTTGATGCTTCTAGATAAGAATATAAGCCATTAGAATAGAAATAATGAGCTGGAATAAAATATCAATATCTATTTGTTCGCAAAGTAAACCTGTACCTATTAAAAGAATAACCCATCTTTTTCTTACTTACCAAAACATCCGAAAACCAGTTACGTCCAGAATTTTTCACTTCAAGATTATTCTGGTATATCCTTGGTTACTTAAACATAACTAATTAGCCGCAGCATATGGCACGTGTCAACAAAATGTTGTACGGAACGACCCTCGATCTCAGATAAATCGGGGCTGGTACTCCCCTAGTTAAAACTAGTTATTAACCAATTACAAAACGTAGAATATTCCATTACATTTGGTTGAATGCGAATTGCGCAATATCAATATACCTACGCATATGATGTGGCTTTAAGGTTATCTGTAATGAAACGGTTTTTTACTCTAAAAATTACCTATCCTAACCATATTACTCATCACTGTAAATATCTTTTACCCACAGAATAAAAAAAAAAAAATTACACATTCAAAATAATTATTAAATTTGATCAATCAATTTGAAATATTATTTATGAAAATGCTTAAAAATCCACTTTGTCCCTTGCAATCTGAGATGGGACTCGAACCCAATCCCTTTGCAATCTTTGATCATTTTGTTTGATTTACCTTTCGCAATCCGGCGACTGCTCTTCGGTGACTGGTTAAGTTCAAGTTTATGAGACAGATAATGCAGAGGTTATCATTGTTTGCTCTGCATTGCGTAAGTTAAGCAATTTTCACTAGGGCCAATCTTAGGATGGGTGATCAATAATGTAATACCTTGTTTTGACTAGCACATTCGCCCCGACTAAGTTTTCAATCGCACCGTGCCCGTGTGATGTGTTATATAGTTATAACACATATAGTCGGTACTCCCTATTTAATTGTATCTATTTCGAAGACCTGTGCCCAAGCAAAGAGGGCATTGATAGGCTAATGATGAAGCTCAAAGTTAAATTCTAATGCACAACATTGTTTGATAGTGCACATTTTTAATATTAAATAACCATAGTTTACGAAAGGTCTTATTTATTTATTTACTCTTTAGTAGTAATAATAATAATTCATTTATTAAGCAACAACACAATGTACAAATTACAAAATGAATGAATAAAATAAACACACACCGTAAAAAGGTATCTATTAAGCATAGTGCCGAGATGTCAAGAATACCTCGACGCTGATCATGGACACCAGATGAGGAGAACACACTACTATTCACCATATATAAATATCTATATAAAATGTTCTACCTAAACATTTAAATAGATACGTAAATCAGTATTATATAAATCATGCATAACAGACAATATGATAGAAAATGCGATTTAAATTATAACTTTGTACAAAAATAACACAACACTCAAATCGACTTCTGTAAATCAAGATAATGTTTTTATAATTTGCTTTTAAATGTTTCGATCATTTCTAGTATAACATTGCTTATTGCTTATAATATAACACGAAAGGCGGAATTAATGCCTAAGGCATTCTTTACCAGTCTTCTTACTATTCAAAAATTAAATAATCTTGTTGATGCGGACGAACTGAATCGTTTTGCTCTACTATATAAGTTACTTTATGGTTTTGTTAATGCCACAGACTATAGACGATTATTTTGACACACAAACTTTATAAGTAATAGTACAAAATGATTGCTAATAAGTATCACAGTGGAAATTACTTATTTATACATTTTACAGAACACTAAACCTTAAAGGGATTTTAGAAACAATATAAAATTGATTCAACATTTTTGCTATAGACTCGAAAATTTCAAATTGTTCCCCGTGTTCCCCTTTCTTAACTATAAACAAAGACTATCAATTAAACTATGTATGGCATCAATTAAATAAATTTCAAAATTCAAATTGTGTCCAATTTCAGGTGGGAATGTTTTAAAAATATATATTCGTGCTGCTTCTACTAAATAGTTTTATTGAGAGAAAACGATATAAAATACTTATCAAAAGTAACACGAAATCAAATAAATATAATGCGCGTGTAGGTAAACAATAAGAATGTTTTATCGGTCACTTTAGTTATTAGTGTTAATTTAAATGAGATAGTGGCAGAGGATGGCTAGTAACCTATATAAACATATTCTATGTATGTTTTACGAGAAAAATGTAATAGTTCACTTTTCAAATGCTGCAGAAATGTTACAAATGTAATGGGTTTTTCCTATTTTTATTAGCAGCTTATTTGCACGTTGTTATAAAAGCCTTTTAACGGTTTTGAAGAATATTTGGTAATATTTCTAGCAGCTTTCTAAATGAATTTTCCATTGTCATTAGTCACAAATTAGTTAAAGAAAAATTAGCATATCGAACCCTATGGAAGGGTTACAAAATTCTATTCTGCAAACCAGTACAACTGAAACCACAACTATTAACATTTACTTGATGAGTTCTCCAGAAGTTTTGCTCCATACTAACTGTAAACAAACACAATTTGTTTTTGAACTAAATCGAATTAGTGAAGTGTGTTTTGTGTACCCTAATACGTAGGGTAAACGGTAACATTAACTTGCTAAGTCAATAATGTAGTCGTAATTAACTAATGCAAGCAACCCTATATTGTATAGGTAATTGTGTAGATATATCTACAGATTTGACTCAAATATTTAAGAGATTAATTCATAAATAAACTGATGGGAATAAAAATAATCTACAAAACACTTATAAAAAGTTAAAAATCTAAAAAGAAAGTTACTAAATTTACTAACAAAAGAAACCCGTCCATCTTCAAAAGAAGTTTATTGGTTATTTTATTTTTTTCTTGTAATTTGAAGGCAGTCTTATAAAAATAAGCAAATATTTTATTATTTTAAGTGATGTAAAAGTTTAAGTGACACGATGCGGGTTCAGTGCGTATTCATTGATATCAATAAGTGATGACATCAAAAAGTTAAGGGAAGATAATAGAATTTCGGTCACCCATCCAATGACTAGCTTTCTCGAAAAATACTGAAATAACTATTTTACAGTTATGTTGATATGAAAACAAAATTACTGATCCAATCCGATTATTCCTGGGATACTATTTTAGAAGTATACTCTCCATTCCTGAATAAAAAAGTACGATAAAATCCGTTCATAAGCCACATAGCTATGGCCGGACCGGATATGCATAAATAAAAAATGCCAATCTCTCCCATCTTGTTTTTATGATATATTTTTAAAAGAAATTATGAAGATGAAAACTTATTAGGAGAGAAATAACACACTATTAGCTATGGTAAAATTCAGTTGTAGATTTCCCGCTCCTACCAAAGTCAAATATTATAATTTATAAGACTTTAAAATACCTAAATTATTTTTTGCCTATTACCACTGTGATTGTCTAGCAGTGGACTCATCTTTGTGTTTTGAAAATTTTATAATAATTGAGTAAATTTTTGAGAATATGACTGTAAATAGTAATAATTTATTTAGTATTATCCATGCTTTCAACATTACTAATATATTACAGAATATAAATTTCATATATTTAGTGTTATGTGTACGAATGAAGTAATTTCTGTTAAAGGAAAAACAACTAAAAAAATAACACTTTTTCAACAAGTTTAAACAGATATTTACGAGTTGTGATACATAATGTAATTTGAAGAGAAAAATTAATATAGGTTATTAATTAAGAGGTTTAGCTGTTGACAACCGTTTCTAAAAGTTATCTTTTATCTAAGTCAACTCTCAAAAACAGGTTGTTCATTAAATAATCCTCAAAATATTAAACAAGTCTCCTTCCTCCTGAAGTAAAAATGTCCAAAAAATTGCTGAAATGTTCTAGAGAGCAAAAAGGGTTATAGTCGCCAATGCCCGTCAGTCATTATCGGGTCGTTTCCATGTTACCTAAGCATTGTTAATAAAATTTTTTATCGATATTCTGCCTAAGGAAAAGTCAGTTTGTTTACAATAACCGAGAGGGAAAAGTTGACACTATCAAAAACGACGGAGAGTACAAGGGTACATTGATAATGCGTCAAAGCATTACGCGAGAGTAATTCTTGGGAAATATTTCTAAGCAAATAGCAACACAGTTGAAAAGGGTATGACAAGGGAGCCTAGAGTGCCAATTATAAAGGGACGTAGTGCGCCAACGCACCCACCACCTGTATTTCATTATCGCTCAAAGGCTGCTTTTAACGATATTTCTCGAATTTGGACGAAACCTGAATCAGCATTTCGTAGGAAATGTAGGTTATTTTTAAAAACAGTAAAAATGTTCTCAGGTGTAAAGAAACATCGGTCTTATCACGTTTACTTTTTACCATTGAAAATAAGGAGAACTGTTTATTTTTACTCATGCGATTTGAGTCTTCAATAAACTTCAATAAAAACTCTTGAAATATTTCTTGAAAGACTCTTGAAAGACTTCAAACTTTAAAAAGTGATAAATAATACACAACTCAAAAACAACTTATTCAAGAAAATGCTATTGAAGTCTGGTGGAAGTCTTCTGTACGTCTGTTAATATAATGATAGGCGTCCGACTTTAATAGCATTTTCTTGAATAAGTCGCTTTTGAGATAAGTTTTTCATTATTTATTACTTTCTGTATATCAATAGAAGAGGATTTGGTAACTAAAAAAAAATAATAGTCCTATATTAGTATTTATTAAACGTACCATATATATTGTTAAGTCATTATCAAATGTATTTATCATATTTGACACGTTGCCAGGCTTACAGTATGTTTAATCAAATTTTAACAAATATAACATATACCTACGGAAATATACTAACATATTATATATACTAATTTAGCAAGTTTTACTATGAAGACAAAGATTTAATTTAAATTACTCAGATCTGCGAAATAAAGTTTATTTTTCACCTCTATGGGAAGTAAGTACAAGATTTTACAATTTTTTTCTACCAGATCACACGGTAAAATACTGACAAATTCCAGATAATTGCTGAGCTTAATCATTAACGATATGTAAGAGTAAAATAATATTATTTGGCAAATACAATAGCAGTCGTATTTGAAAGATTTATTTAAATTCACATTCATAGGTAGAAATAGTTTTCGCAACCACCATCAAATATTACTCTCGTGTATATAACACCTGATTTTTGTTACTCATAGAACATCCCCAGGAGAACTTTGACTGTAGCCCTAACAACCAATAAGGTCGAGATTTCAGCTAAATATTGTTATGTTATTGTTACTGCAATGAGCCTTCACATTACAGCGCCTGATTTTATTAAATACTAAAAATTCGCTGTAAACTCTTAATCCAATTGAAGTTACTTTTTTGAATTCAATATCTATAATTTTTATACTCGGAGCGCCTACCGTGTAAGCAAAGAAAATCGAGCCTCACAAAGGATGGTGCTTACAAACGTCTTTCGTACACATATAGCACTTTGCACTCACTTGATTGTCAGTGTTTATGGCTTCTGATAATATCTTCCGATATGACCAAAATATATGATTTTAGAATCTAAAAGGCGTATTTTGGCCTTTTGCGTCTTCTATATCCATCCACTTTCGGTTGTATATCAGTTTCTTAATTCTCGATTTATACTTTCTGGTTCAAGGTTTTTCTACCAATGAGTTTTCCAAACGCTTTATTTATGGTGTTTCCTGGACTCATATTTTTATTATTCTTTTATCTTTCTATGTCAATAGTGCGCCTACTATTTCTTCTAAAGGCAATTTCGAGATATAAGTTACTGGATACTTTTACAAAGAGTGTTATCACAAGCACAATTGCTACTCAATTTTGAAATTGAGAGTAATAGTTTTTTCCAAATCAATGTAATTATTCAACACTACTATTAGCCTGACATATTTTTATATTTCTGTAACTTATGGGACAAGTGACAAAAGTTATCGAAATGTGTTTTATTGCTGCTGCGTTAATTATATCGTCCATAAAAATATAAAATATATTATTATAACTTATAGTTTAGAGACACAATTATAAAAACACATAAGCTGAATAGACGAGACCATGTCTCGTTTGTGAGACGTGATAAAAAATACTTATAATATTGGCCATCTGCCAGTGTACCATATTGTATACAATAGAAAATAATGAGTGATTTCATAACTTTACTTTGCATTTGACAGCACAGAAATAGGACTCACTCAAAGCAAATATAAGTAGATGCCAACCGTTTTTGTTATTAATTTGATCAATATACCTTGCGTTGTATAGGCGCAGGTGAACAGTTCGTGTAAAATTCGAACCACCAACAATTTAGTAGTCCCATAACCAGAATAATATTTTTCGTATATTTCGTAGAGTGTTTTCTACCATATGTAATTATAAATTATAAATAAAAAAAAATGGAATTTAACGTATCCAATAATACCCAATGCGGAGAATATAACGAAAGTTTAAAATTAGTTATATATTTTTAAAGTTTTAATTTCATGCTTTTAATATCATAAAGGAAAATATTCAATATCATATATCAGTATTAAAGTAATGAAAGTCTAAGAAAAGATTTTGTTAATTTGTTCGACACAATTTCTTCCAATAATTTAATAGTCATTAATATTTTATTATAATTTTTTAATATTTAATTGCTTGTTTGTTTGCATTGGATAAGCTCCGAAGCTAATGGCCCAAAAAACAAAGCTACATATCGCGTTGGATATAGGCCATAATTTACGCAGGCGAAGTAGCGAGGAATCAGCTAGTTTGATAGAAATTTGTTCACACAAGGTGAAGTAACTCGGTGGCGTAGTGAATAAGCGCCGCGGCCCACGATCGTAGTTGTTAAGCAACTTTCGCTAGGGTCGGTCACAGGATAGGTGACCAATAAAAAAATTATTATCTCGAGCTACTCCGTGCTTCGTTAATACCCTCCAATCCGCATTGGGCCAGCGTGGAGGGTCATGGCCCATCCTCCTTAACCATCCATAAAGAAGGCCTGAGCCCCTGCAGTGGGGACGTAAAAGGGCTGGTGATGATGATGATGATGATGGTCACACAAGAATTAATCGATCGACATACCTACTTTCATAAACAATATACATTCTTTATAATTATATGTAATCGGGTCTTGTTCGTGCATTTTTTTAAACTATTAATTTACCTCGACGTTTCGGCTACGTTACAGCAGCCGTGGTCATGAGGAGACTGCTGCAACGTAGCCGAAACGTCGAGGTAAATTAATAGTTTTAAAAAATGCACGAACAAGACCCGATTACATATAATTATAATGTATACAAATCGTGTGAGTTTAAAAATATTAATATACATTCTCCTCCAACATAGCAAGTCCTCCTTTCGGATTTTGAATGAATTCAAAATACTTGTGGCGACTGATACATAGCGACATCTAATTCATCGCAGTAACATCGCCACAACAATCGATAGCGAGAAGACAAGCATCGTCACAGCCATCGATAGCAAGACGAACTGCAATAAGTTTCAACACCAAGTAACGAGATGGCACTGTACCAAAAACGAACATCATAAATTAATACTACAAGACATTTAGAACAAAGAAACCTACATCACACAGAATAAGTTTCATTACCAATTAACATAAATAGAACGTCCAATCTACTTCGGTTGGACCGCGGTCCCCGGGCTAACAACACCTAGCTCGGAGGGAGACAATTATCCTTTAGTCTCCCTGACCAGTTGTCTCCATCACCACACTAAGGACTAAGCCCGACCGCTACCCTATACCGCGAGTCAAAGACTTCACATATCAACTGGCCGGGAAAACAATTTTCTCAACGATTGACCTCAACAGAGCTTACCAACAATTGCCAGTTCGGGAAGAAGATATCGAAAAAACAGCTATAATTACACCAATGGGACTATTCGAATTTCCGCGCATGTGCCCAGGTTTAAAGAATGCCGGACAAACATTCCAACGATACATACACGAAGTACTCAGAGGTCTAGACTTCGTGTTCCCTTTCGTCGACGATTTACTATTGGCATCAGAGAATGAAATTCAACATCGGAAACATCTACGCACCGTTTTACAACGACTAGAAGACAATGGAATTACAATAAATCCGGCAAAATGTAACTTCGGTAAACAAGAAGTAATTTTTCTGGGTTACACAGTATCCAAAGATGGCATCAAACCACCACAAGAAAAAGTAACCGCAGTCGTCGAATATCCAAAACCGAAAACAATAGAAGAGTTACGAAGATTTCTCGGTATAATAAACTTTTATCGAGAACACATTCCGAGCGCCGCTTCCATTCAAGCCCCTCTAAACGCGTATTTGCACAACGTAAAAAAGAAGGACAAAACAATAATCGACTGGAACGATGAGGCAACAAAAGCATTTGAAGCGTGTAAAAACAGCATCATAAACGCTACTTTACTCGCTCATCCCTCTCATTATGCAACACTTGCTTTGTTCTGTGACGCGTCGGACAATACCGCAGGAGCCGTACTACAGCAATACATAAATAAAAAATGGCAACCACTCGGGTATTATTCAAAAAAGTTCTCAGAGGCACAAAAAATGTATTCAACTTTCGACCGGGAGTTACTGTCGATATACATGGCAGTGAAGCATTTTAGAAAGTCATTCGAAGGACTGAACCTAATAAAGCTCTGAAGCACTGACTGCATTCCACCTACTATCAACATGGATCGACCTTCGGTCTAGGGGGAAAGTACTGTGGCGACTGATACATAGCGACATCTAATTCATCGCAGTAACATCGCCACAACAATCGATAGCGAGAAGACAATCATCGTCACAGCCATCGATAGCAAGACGAACTGCAATAAGTTTCAACACCAAGTAACGAGATGGCACTGTACCAAAAACGAACATCATAAATTAATACTACAAGACATTTAGAACAAAGAAACCTACATCACACAGAATAAGTTTCATTACCAATTAACATAAATAGAACGTCCAATCTACTTCGGTTGGACCGCGGTCCCCGGGCTAACAACACCTAGCTCGGAGGGAGACAATTATCCTTTAGTCTCCCTGACCAGTTGTCTCCATCACCACACTAAGGACCCAACCTTCAATCTTACGGTTCCTAAATACTCAATCTTTTGATTTTAACTGTAATACAATACATATACATATCATCTAAATATCTAAGTGATATATGGTGAAAAACATAGTTTATTTTGTTATAAAAGGAAAACTACCGAAATCAAATTTTCGGTAAAATTGAATAAAAAAAAAGAATTTTTAAAAATCGGTCAAACATCGTCGTCGAACATATAATCTTCTCCTTATGAAATTTCAAGTCGGTTAAAAAATACTAAAAAAAGAATAAAATATCAATTGAGTCCGTACAATTTCTTTTTTTTTTTTGCGATTTTCATAGATTATTGATCGATCTTTTTAAAATTAATATAATATTAAAAGTTTAAAAGCAACATTCATTTTTAAGTTCTGTTTTACAATTCAAAATATTATTTTACACGTAGTTCGGAGGTAAGGTAAAGTAAAACCTAGCTAGATTAATTATTTCGTAGCAAGATTAATTATTTCGAGGCGAACAGCGTGGGTGCTTTAAATTAATATCTTGTTCATGCTTAAGTAACATTATTTGGGTACCCTATTTAAAATTCAAAGATCAATCATCATCATCAGCCCGTATTCGTTCATTGCTGGACATAGGCCTCTCCAGTTTCTCATCCAGTTTCTGCCAGCCACCTTGCGAAGATCGTCTTCTCACCTTGTCTGAGGGCGTCCCACACTACGCTCAAAGATCTACGGCCTCCACTCTAGAGTGTGTTTACCCCACCTACTGTCAGTTCTACGGCTAATGTGGCCTGCCCCTTGTCACATTAACTTGCTGATTCGGATTACTTTGGTTCTATGACGAATCACCTCATTTCGCATTCAATCCTTCAGAGAAACTGCGAGCATAGCCCTCTCTATAACTCGCTGAGTGACTTCTTTCATCTTATGAAGAAGTACCACTGTGAGTTTCCACGTTTCTGTAAGTCATTACAATTAAGATACACTGGTTGAAGATTTTCGTCTTTAGATATTGTGGGATATATGAAGCTAAGACTTTTTTTTTAGCGCTGTGAAATGCATTACATGCAGCGCGGCTAACCGGGGTTATGTGGTTATCTGCAAACCCGCCCCAAAATGGAGCTAGTCAAAGAGTAGGGGTATACTCACTAAAACCCAGCGATGTCCCTCGCACGGAAGGTGATGCACTGGATCGGCCATACACTACACGGTTCACCCCCATTTCGGCCCGCCCTAGGGCAGGTCCCTCTACGGGTTGGGAGTATGTCTTAGAGACATTCGAGACGCATCTCCCAGACGAGGCGAAGGCATATAATGCCCAATCAGCGATGAGGCTAAGACCTGGTGTAATATACCAATAGTTGTCAATTTAGTTGTATTCTTCAATCTATCTCCTTTTTGAAGTTGTCTTTGCCCAACTGCTGCACTGTTTGCCCAAGGTAAACATATTCTTGAATAACTTTTAGGACACTGCTTTGTACTATAATCGGTCTCGGCATAACATGGCAGTTCGACATGATTTTCGTATTGGCCAAATTCATCCAAAGCCCGATGCGCAGAGAAGAATCAGCCAAGTCATTCAGCATCTGCTGGAGATCCTGCAACGTTTCAGCCATGACAACTATATCGTCAGCAAATCGCAAGTGTGAGATGTGTACGCCATTTATGTTAACCACGCCTGTTCCAATCCAGATTCCTAAACACATCCTCTAATACATTTGTGAACAATTTGTGGGATATAAAATCTCCTTGTCTTACACCTCGATGCAAAGAAATAGGCTCAATCTGTTGAATCTGAACCTGGACAGCAATGGCTGGACACCGCCAATCAACTTTGCTGCAAAAATTCCGGACAGACCAGGTCTCGACATAGTTAAAGTCTTTGTCATACTCCACAATGCTAAGCACAAGGGCCGATTATATTTCTGTTTTTTTATTTTTTTAAATCTGTCGAACTATGTGAATGTGGTTTATGGTGCCATATCCTCTTCGAAACCCGGCCTGCTCCGGTGGTTGACAACGTCAAGTTTTTGTGGGAGATGATTTGTAATAACTCTCGAAAATAGCTTATCAAGAAGTAGATCCCGCTGCCTAAAGAACTACGGTTGGTAGTTCTTTAGACGGGTTTTGTCTTCTTTTTTAAAGAACAGTAAGACATCGCTCCTGCTCACGCGTCTGCAGTTCTCCCTTCGAAAAGAACGACATTAAAGATATTTAGAAGTTCCTTCTTTACAGGCTCACCGCCTGCCTTCAGGTACTCAGTAGTGATGCCATCCTTGCAAATTCTGCGGCGGGTTAGTGTGGTTCTTCCATCGTCAGTTTTTATTTCAGCTTGAGAACACTGACCACAACTTTTTGATTCAAATGCAAAAAAATACAAAAGATCCGATTTTTCCCACTTTAAAATACCCTAGAGCTATTAAAGTACTTCGTTTAGGGACAGTATCAATTTGTGTTTTTACTTTTGTTTGACAAATATTCCCCGTAACAGGTTGGAAAGTATTATGTTACAGCGCTTGATTGACAAGGGAGTTTATATCATCGAGACTGCTCAAATATGACGATGTAAAAAGTGCTATTTTGGTATTTAAGTATTTTTAACCGACTTCAAAAGAAGGAGGAGATTCTCAATAAGACTGTATTTTTAACCGACTTCAAAAAAGGAGGATTTTATCGATTCAACAGTATATTTTTTTTCTTGTTTGTTATCTCAAAACTTTTTACAGAGTGGACCGATTCTAATGATTTTTTCTTTATTTGAAAGCTAGTGCTTGCTGTGTGGTCCCATTTTAAATTGGTCTAGATCTGGCAATGGAGTCTATGAGAAATCCATATAAGTATTTAATTTGCATTAAGTATGTGTGATGTTTGTAACCCAAAGCTCAAAATATCACTAAAATACATAAAATATGTCTTTAAAATAATATGGAACCGACTTCAAATTTAAAAAGGTAAAAAATAATACTTATCTTAAAAGTTAAGTTAAGTGTTTAAAAAAATATTGAAGTCAGGCGGTTAATATTTAGTTAACTACAGAAAACCTCAACGCGACTTCAATGTTTCTTAAAACATTTAGCCGCTTTTAAGACAAGTACTATTTATCACTTTTAAATAAATTGTTGTGTTCAGAATCATCGACGTGTGAAGTTGGTTTTCTATACAATTTTGATGCTCATTAATGGTTCAGTGAAGGCTTTGATGCAAACTCATTTGATGTTAAATGAAGATTGTTATCGATGATCAGTCTTCCTACATATTTTGTAAAGAACAAACGATGTTATATAAGAATTTCGGTAGTGCGTAAAGTGTAAACAAATGAGAATATTTTAATGAAAGTAATTATTATTAACACTGGAAAATAATGTTTTTTATAATGTACTTTGTCTATCTTTACTTTGTCTAAATTTTCAAATGGTCAGCCCAAACCATAATCGAATATTAATCTAAAAAAAAAAATTAAAGAAAAACGAAAAACCCGACTGGGTAAAAACGAATTTTAAGAAATACATGAAAAAATTAACTTAAATAAAAACTAAAAAGAAAGAAACAAGCCCAGTCAGTAGTTTAGAATTCTATTAAGTAATACAGAACGGAACGACTCACAGTCGAGGCCGTTGGGGAAGATTTGATTGGTAAAATTAGAATGGGCCTCCCATTTAATGCAGCTATACACAATCTGCAATTCGCCAGGTCTTAAATATGAGCTACTTGAATATAAGATAATAATTAGCTGACCAGCCAATACTTAATAGAATTGGAGAATTTTTAAAGATGTTCACGTACATAAATATAATATTTGTTCTATTTATGAATGAAATTCTGTTTAAGTAATAAAGTATACAGGATGTAACAATAAGAACGGTCGGTATGGAAATTGTGAAACTAAAAACATAGAAAAATATGTTCTTGTTTCAACATATCAACGATTTTAGTGAAAAAAATATTTTCATACATAAAAGAAACTAATTTTCAGTTTGGGAATTGAACTTTTCACTTAAGCCTATGAACTGCTTCCTATGAACAGATCTTCTTATGTCTTATAGTTTCAGACTTTCCCACTCTTAATCTTTGTAAACATCATCATTATTTCATCTTTTTTTCATCAAGTCCTAAATTGAGACCAATGAAAAAGACATCAAAACTCAAACTTTTTATGACACTTATGAAAAGGTTGAACAGTTTTGTTTTAGTAGATTATAACTATATAAAAAAGGAATAATATGAGAACGTGTGCTACATTATCGATAAAATCTCAGCCCAATATTACCTTTAGAATTCACTGTCCTCATAACTATATATAATAGGCGCTACAGACACAGTAAAGTAACAACATATTTTGAAATAAGAAATCAAACTCTTCCGCGTTTCTCAACAGGTTGTCGTCTGAAAATTTTACCCTCAGTCATATCCATTTATGTCGTATTTTACATAGCATATATACGATATTTATTTTTCTTTAAATTCCAAACTACATTACATTACACCCAACATATCTGATTATGATCTTATATAATCAATGATATGAATCAATGAATTACTTATGATACTTATGAATCAATGATCAGAAAATCAATGATATATATAAATACGCCCATATTTTATGGGTTGAAAACAGTTTAAAAATATAGGCGATACTCATAAAAAATCAATGCATTGCAATTGTTTTAACGTTTGCAAACGTAATACTTTCAAAGACTACTACACACACACAATTATTTATTAAAAATATTCCACTAAATTTCAATACATTATACTAACTGCCTCAAAAAATTTTAGTACGCCAATCGTTACTGTTCTTCTGTTACCAGACCAACTTGCAAATATATAATTGATTTCAACTTAATACTACGTACCAAAACAAAATGAAAAAATATCCACATTTCAGTGTCAGTGTCATTCCAGTCCTAACTCGTTAGAAAAACACACTTTATTGATATATATTGATTATACCACGATGAGTTGGCTAACCTGCGTATATAAGGATTTTTTTCGCAGAGCTTGTTATGGTACGAGGGGAATGGTTGTTTGATATAAAATGTAGGTTATGTTCGTTTGCGAATATCGGTGTAATGGGTGCCTAGGTGTATAACGTTCAGAGAATTGGCAAGGAGCCCAATGGAGCATCGTCGGTTACCCGAATATCAGGTCGGGCAAGATGTTCAGATGGACGCTACCGTTTTATGGTGCCCTATTACTCTGTGCGAAATGTAGACTGAAGTTAGCGGACACTCGATTGCACTTATATAGTCTGGTTTACAATTGTATGTCTCGTAAGTTGTATAATCTTCAGCTCTTACTATAGGTAGCTTAAAATATAATTGACATACACCATTGGGGTTTTATGTCTGGACACTCACTGAAGATTGGAAAATTCTTTGAAGGTAATTTGCTATTACAAGCTTTATTTCCTAAGAATTCTTTGTGAACGATTAGATAAGGCTTGAAGCTCCATTATAGTAGAATGTAAGAAGATGATTATAAAGCAGAATATATTCACATTTAAATCTTTACGAACTTTTGTCAGTAAAGCAAACAAATACTTAGCTGATTAATTTCCTTACCTTACTAAGTGTTATCTTATTTTTATCCCTATGTCACCTCGCCTTCCATTACAGTTTACCTCAAGAAAGTAAAGAATTTATGAAAATAAGTCAATACTTGAAATCGTTCAAAACTTCAGTTTTGAACGCATGACATGTGTTATAAAATTTGAATATATATTTGATATAACTATGCTAAAAATCTTGGTATGAGTCTTTGACATTTACCTGTAACCACATTTCGCCAAAGATGTTTATCATCAACAGTAATAGCTTAACAATTTAAAATAGAGGAAGTTTCAAATGATAATTAAATTCAATCTTACGATGGTCAACATCACCATTAATATCCTTACTGGTGTGGCATAAGCCTTTTCAATTGATGCAATCAAATAGCGATACGGATGGCCCAGCACAAGGGCCTGATTGGCGATTGTAACGACTGGAAATGCAGCCACCACGATCAGACTTAATGTGCCCTCTGAAACACATAGGTACTCAAGAAAGTAAATGTTTGGTTTCTTGATATTTTCTAGACTAAACGTGCCACTATGCCACATCGAACTCCTTTCACCTAAAAATGTCTTTGATTTCTAAAAAAATAAGAAGCTTTGTATTTTTTTTTATGCCGTCACTTCGTAAAGAATCTCTTTATTTCGTGTAATTAAGTAAGGCGCAATAATTTCGACTAAGAAACAACGAGGAATACGTAAGACGTTTTAGACTCGCATTTAGACGGTAATTTGAGTGACAGCATCGTAAAAGTGGGATTAAATTGCCCAGTCCCCATGCTTGGAAAAATGTATGAGGCGGGCGTAAGGCTCTAATTTCAAGCAGGGCGTAAAAGAGGAACGAAGCATAAAATAAAGAGTATAATTATAAAACTTACATTTGGTCTCCACTATTGTGCTTTTTATTAAAAGCACGACATAAAATTATTATCGTTTGGTTTTTGTATCCCTATATCCATTAAATTCTAAATAATTGTATACTAAGATAAACGCAAAAAGCGGACAACTGCAAAATATTAATATCTTATCTATATATGTACGACTTATATTAATTACCCTGATATATTTAAGACAGACAAAGCACAGAAACAGTAGTTAGTTATATACGTATAGGTATATCTACTAGATTTTCAATTAACTTCTACCCCAAACTGATAAATACCTATTAAACTAGAATCTAATTGTGCAACCATTATTGGCACACATATTAGTCACCGAGCTCCCTCCGATATCCTCTCTCTTTCTATCGGAGATAACTGGAGACCCGTTATAACTTTAGTACCTTTATGTTTGTACACAACTCATCTATGATTAAATTTAATAACGGTTTACGCTGTTTTGTTTTAATTTAAGCAACTCAGTCATTCCTCTTGTCAAGCCCGTGCCACTGTTGTCATACGCTGCCCGCTTTAAGCGCTGTTGTCAAGTCCGTAGCCCAAGGGAAGGCAATTAGCGAGGGAGATACGCCCTTGCCCCGGATAAGCTTTAGATATGATTCCGTTTCCCACATTTATTCGGTTGAAAAAGAAACCAGGCTAAGACTAAGGCTCAGTCCACTATGAGCTCATGAACTTTTCCTGTAAATGTCAGATGTAGTTTACATATAATTAGTTAATATATATGTGATTAAAGAGTACTTTATTTAAGCTACCGCGCGTGTGTACTGACGTTTTACGATTTACTCTGTGGTATTTATTTACTCTCTGAAAAATATGATTACGTTTTGAAATGATAATTATCAGATTATTATCAGAGCACCGCAATTGAATTTTATTTCCAAGAAGTCCTATAAATTAAATAAGAAACACACTATATATGTTTGACAACTTTTCTCTATTTTACAGATTATAATATGAAATGATTATAAAGATAAATGCCAAAATACATAATCTCGACGATGCCGAGTCATTACAATGCGATCTGGATAAACTTGAAGTGTACTGCAGTCAGCATATGTTAGATTTTAATCCAACCAAAAGTACAGATATGACTTTCAGTAGAAAGAAAGCGACAACTGCATATGACTACACACTTCAACAACTTAGTTTACGTCCAATCTATGCGAGACCTTGGCGTATTACATGAACATTAGTTGTTATTTGATGAGCACATAAATGATATAGGTAATATCTGAAGAAACTAAACTCTTGGATTCTTATATCTCAAATGTAGGAACTTTATCAATGTGAAAATATTAAAAATGCTTAACTGTAGTCTTTAGCATAGTCACTTGGAATATGGGCTCACAAATACGGAATCTTAGACACACTGTTTATATCGATGATAGGATTGAAAACGTTCGAAAATATTTCTGAAATATATGTTTACCGCCCGAGGACCATGTATAATTTCAGTTACTATATTGATTTATGTAAGAAAAATCACTTTTTACTTTAGAACATCGTCGAATGATTGCTGATATTATGTTTTTCTTAAAAATGTCCCTAACGCTATTGTTTACGCCGAGCTTCTCTCATTATTAAGCCTTAACGTTCCAAGAAAGAATATTCCTTTAAGCCAATACAAATTCCCATTTTTAACACCAATTATAGGCGAAAAGCCTTTTTAAGCAAGCAGGCAAATGTATCAATAGCTTGTGTGATAAAATTGATTTAGAGTTACTCAATTCATTACCCAGCAAGACAACAAATTGTGAAACTGCTCACTTAACTAGGACTTTTTTATTATATAATATATTTTTTGTATGTTTAATTATGTTACTGGATTTAGTTAACACATAAACAAATATAGAGTTTCAGAGTTTATATTGTATATGTGTGAATCAGTAATTGGTTCTATGCTTCATAATTTTAGTCTTAAGGATCTGTCAGTATAAGACTGTTATTGAGATATATGCTAGTTGATTTTTTTATCACTCCAGCGGTTGAAAACAGTGGACCTTATTAGGCGATAGCACCTTATCTTTTTTTTCACTACAGTATTGTATTCATCTAAGATTAAAAAAATGACAACACAGTTTCTTAGAATATTTTGATTTCGCAATTTTTACTTTATGAAAACAACGACTAATCAAACAATCAGAAATTATGGAAAGGAATTTTAAGAGTGATTATTACTGATGTCTATGTTTCAAATAGCTGCTGCTAACCACTGCTACAATCCCTACGAAAAGCTAAATTTGATTCATGCATAGCAAATTGACATTAACGATTGTTAAAAGTTAACGATTCAGTTGATTATCAAATAAACACTTCATTGGTAATTATACAAGTCAACATTGGCAGCAACTTCGTAGATACTTTGTCTAAGTAAATTAATCTGGAATTAGAAAGACGGTTTTATTTTTACAAATTAGTCTTGACGTCGTGAAGTTAGAATCTTATACTTATATTATATTCTAACTTTTGCTGCGTAATAAAAACAATGAAACAGACATACAAACTTGATAGCGTAAAGAGGTATGCTCCTTTAGTTCAGACATGTGGAAATAATTCCGCACGAAAGAATGAAAAAACTGATATAAAACGCGGAAGTGTAAAGATACAATAGCCAAGGTTATTTTTATACTATCAAATCGAACGCGTACTATTAGAAAGTATTGTCAAAACTCATAAAAATTGACAAACATGTATAAAAAGAATAATGAAAGCGAGGAGGTAAAAAATGTACGTGAGGACCATGGTTTGTAATGCTTTTGTAAGGCGTGGTAAAGTATACGATGAGAAGACAATATAGAGAGATAAAAATAATAAAATCTTCAAGTCGTATAGCTATGAAGGCTACATTTCTTAATAATGGTTATCATTACCAGCCTATTAATTTCATCAGTGCTAGGGCTTAGGCCTTCCCTATGGATGGAACCGATTCGGATGATTCGGAAAGGGATAATTTTGGCTTAACGTGCCTTCAGAAGCACGAAGGACGAGATGAAAAATTTTATGTCACCCATCCACTGAGAGGTCCGTACGAAAGTTGCTTAAGAAATGCATCCACTTTGATAATCTTACTTGGCAAAAATACACAATGTATTATTAAGATGTTCATACAAACAAAAGTATCATTATGGACCCCGTCGGACACAGCAATTTTTTTTGAAACGGGTAGACACTGTCCTTTTAAATACATGTGATAAGTATTTTAATAATATTAATATTTATTGCACGCTAGACAGGACATATTACAGAGAAACTAGAAATAGAGAGAGATTACAAAGGGCGACCTTATTGCTACGTAGAATTCTCTTCGCGGCAACCCGAGGCATGATGAAAGAAAAAAAGAAAGAAAAACATGAACTATATAACAAAAGAGGGGGGTGCAAGATCGAGAAGTAAATAGATAAATCTGTATAATGTTACATAATAAATAAAATATATAAAGATAAAAAGTCATTAAACATAAACATATTAACAGTTTTCAAGGTGTTTTTACTTTTACAATAAAACAATGTAAGGTGCAAGCCTTTCTTACAGCTTTAGGTAACGAATTCCAAAGATGTACCGTAAGCACGGAAAATGAGTAGGATAAGAAGTCGGAAGTATGACGAGGAATATTAAGGGTTAAGTTAAAATATGAGCGTGTTATTAAAACACTGTGAAGAGGAGGTTCAGAAGGAAAAGCTTTTTTTAGGTAAAGAGGGGTCGTAGGTGGAAAAAGGATGGAATAGAGGAGCGTAAGAGTATGTAAGTCTCTGCGCCGGTCCAGTTTAGTTTGGAGCAGAAGTGTGACACATAATATTTGCGGAGATTGAAGATGAATCGGATGTCCAAGTTCTGCAGACCCTTCAGCTTGTTAAGAAGCTCTTACGACAAATCAGTGTAACAAACATCAGCGTAGTCAAGGATTGAAAGCAAGAGGGTATGAGCCAGGGCAATTTTGGTGTGTGTGGGTAAAAAGTTGCGCAGACGATTGAGTGAGCCATACGCGGTAAAGATTCGCTTCCTTAGCGATTCTAGGTGAGGCTTCCAAGAAAGGCATTGGTCAAAAATCACACCGAAGTTTTTAACTGCTTTTGAATATGGTATGATAGTGCCGTCAAATGTAATAGAAGGCAAATGTTCACAATCGATCCTCGTAACGAAATGAGGACTGCCAATTATTATTGTTTGAGTCTTCGAAGGGTTGAGAGTAAGACCAAATGATTAACTCCAATTAGAAATTTTAGCGAGGTCGGAATTGGTTAATGCAACTGCATCATGTAGATTCTTCAACGATGCCTGGGTATAAATTTGAAAATCATCAGCATAAAGGTGACAGGGACTAGAAAGTGATTGTTTGTAACTTTGAAACCATACCATTGCTTCTGAAGATCTATTAAGAGAATGCATTATACCAAGGAGGATGTCAAAGTCGACCGAGTTGAATGCGCTACTAAAGTCAAGTAATATTAACAGCGATAACTGTCGATTTTCCATACCATGTCGGATGTCATCTGTTATCTTTACCAGTGCAGTAGACGTGCTGTGCCCTGTACAGAAGCCAAATTGAAAGGGATTAAGATATTGGTTGAGGAAAGCAGTTAGCTGACGGGATACACGCTTTTCAAAGACTTTTGAAAGTATGGATATAGGGCGATATTCGGAAAACGTGCTTGGATTTGTTTTTTTTTTTTGGGATGGGGATAACATAAACATCTTTCCAGGGCGCAGGAAAAACACTGTACACATCTATGTATTTCGGATAAAGGTAATAATAGGAGTCAGGAATATCAATGATGGGTTGGATCATCTTGCGACTTATGGAATCACTACCTACTGCACTGGAACTGACAAACAGAATAGTTCTCTTAACGTCACAGTCAGCCAATTGGTGAATAAAAAAAGAGGAATCAGGTATAGGCAGACTATGTAAAGTTTCAGCTTTGCGAGTGCCATCAATAGGCACAGACGAATAGAAAAGCTATTTAGTTTATCGATATCAACGTTATGGTTTAGAATGGGATCACGAGATTTGCCAACAACCAGTAATTTTAAGAATTTCCGGGTTTTAGCCAGATTTTGATTTTCAATGGAATTATGAATATGGCGTCTCTGGGCATCCCTTACCACTGTATTACACCAATTTCTGATTCTGTTATATTTCATTTTATTTCGTTTCGAAGGCTCGAGTCTTAACTTCGTTTGAGCCCTATTTTTCCTCGCCATAAATTCGCGAATCTCATCTGTAACCATGGTGCTGGAAGGTGTCTCATTTTTATAGAACGAACTGGAGCATAAATATCATATAATGAAGTTGATGCATTATTAAAGTGCTCAACCTGTTCGTCAACAGAGTTTGTGGCGAAGAAAGCTGACCAATACATGTTTGAAACGTTCTCCAGCAAGCGGTCCATATCAATAGCAGCAAAACTTCGCTAAAGTTGTACTGCAGGTTTCATTTTTGGAGGACGAATCCGATATGACAGATACAAGAATGCATCTGCAGAATATTGACCATGCTTTTCTGAGATCTGATATCGTCTTTAATGAGACATTTGTTGAAGTCACCCATCATTATGGTTTGAGAATCGCAGAGGCAGCCCGTCTGCCCCTCGCAGTATCAGACGTGGCCACCGGAGCCTTAGTAGCACCAGAAGAGGGCGTACCAGCCTGCAGTGAGTGAGATTTTTCTGCCGCACATAGCTTTTCGACATCATTAATGCAGACGATTCGGAGCCGCTTTCCATCTATATCTAGAGCAATAGGGATGACGACTGGGTAAAAAAATGCAATTCTATTTAGTCCGTCAGTCAGATAATAGAAAAATATTAGATACGTATTTTTTTTTTTACTTCAGTTTAACAAGAAATAGCTTAGATAACAGGCATTAAACTTGTGGAGTGGGGGCTCGCTACGTCACAGTTAAGTTGAAAACGTACTCTAACGTGACGTCATGCGAAATTTCAACTCAATGTAACGCCGTAATTTTATGATTACGAAAAAAATATAAAAATACGTGTTTAATATTTTTTAACACTCTACCTGACGGACAAACAAACAAAAATTAGTCATCATCCCTATTATGCACCCTGCGGTGGTTCAGCATTTGGAGACGCTCAGTCTCCAAATGCTGAACCACCGCCTATTGTGTCTATGTTTTGTCAGGGACTCAAACATAGTCACCCCAGCACCCAAGTGATCAGAAGCGAGTTTCAAGAAGATAGTAGTGGAATCTTCATCTTTCGACTCTGGCACACCGTGAAACAAGAGCATATTACGTCGGCTTCTCATCTTTATATTGTCACTCTCCATGTAAATTGCAGTGACTTGTTTCTCAAGATTCTTGAGGGTAGCAATCACGAAGTCCCGAAAGGCATGGAAGTCCGCCGACAATGATGGCAATGAGGTCTGCTGAGGAATGCTTACTTTCTTCAGTTCGCCTTCAAAAGCAGCCATCCACTCGGTGAAGGCAAATGTCAGTAGTTCAATTGTTCCCTGAATATCTTCCATGTTTAAATAGTGCCAATGTAAAATTGTGAAGTGCAGTGCAATTTTATATGAAGATCTTTAAGCGAGAAGATAATAACTGCAGGTATTAAGTATTCATTAAAACATTGTTCTTACAGTAGTAATAAGCACTACGTATATGTTTTCAATATAATAAAAAATAAATAAATAACAGAGCTTTTCAAAATACTTACGTGTGAATGGTTTTCGAGCTACCTCCGAAAAAAGTATCTTAGTTTTGAAAATACTAAAGTATATGCAAACAGGGTCTATGTTACTCAATCTAAAACGAAATCGTTAATTCTGATTGACACGTGCAAATAGGCAAGTACCCTTTCAAACTCATCTTTTTTTTTATATTTACAAAAGCCTACACTTTGATTGTTGCCTTTGATCAAACTAACTTAGAAGGTCAGGTAGGAAGCCGACGCCCACGAGAACGGTAATAAGCATAAAAAAGTCGTATACATATTTATTTTCATTCGCAAGTTGATGACAGACTTTATTGTGTTATTTGTTACATTACCTTTTATGTCACTTGAACAGCAAAATTGGTAGTGACAATACGACCTATGTTGGTGTAACGGCAAGTCAGGTAGTGGGTTCACAAATTTGATGAAGTAAACTTGAATGATTTATATACAATGTAATTTATTATTAACGATCTCGGTTATCAGTTATTATTGTTACTTATAAAATAAATATAATTTTACAACATAAAACTTATACACATAATATTCTACGAAAAATAATAAAACACTCATTGTCAATATTCGTTTTTGAATATCAGTTTACACGAATTAATATTCAAATATCACTCACAATAATTTAAAGTTACAAAGTAAATATCAAAAATGACGTCTATACTCATATAAATAGGAAAAATTGGATTGTTTTTTTGCAACGAATAAGCTTCAAAACTACTGAACCTTGAAAATTGTCTTACCTACGGGAAGCTATATAATATGCGGTGAACATAGGTTATATTTCATTCCGAAAAACAGCAAATAAAGCGAGTGAAAGTTTGTATAAAGAATTTAAACGTTGCCATAGTAACCATTGTTTACTATTCCATTTGTAACCGTAATTATATCCATGTCATGATATGAATCGATATCCAAATAAACACTTCTATGGGGACCACGCAGGCGAAGTCACTAGCGGACAGCTAGTTTAGTTATAAAAAGTTTGTATATCAACCCAGGATTTAGATCAAGTTGCAAAACACAAACAAAGCGGATGACCTCGATATGAGTGACTTACCCACGTGGTCTAATACCTTATTATACAATAGACATTAAACATATCCCTTGAAACACCCAGTGTATTGATAAAAACCGAATTAGAATCAGTTGTGTAGTTTCAAATATTTCAGCGTAAAGACACCGGGAAGCGACTTTGTTTTATATTATATATAGATATCCAAAATTTTCTAGAAGCACATGAGCTGATATTCAGAGAGGATAGTCTGCAATTCTGTTAGTACACACGAGAGGGCAGTGCCCAACATTATGTGACAAGAGTACACTAAGTTAGTTAAGTTGCCATTAAAAGTAGCGGCGACTCTCTGTGGTCCCATTTCTCTTGTTTTCTACGACATAGTAGCCGCAATAACCCAAGCAATTTATGGCAAAAGTAAAACGCGAAAAAAAGGAATATACGCAAATTATTTTTATAAATGAAGAAGAAAAAAGATTATTTAAATTACTTTTACAAATAGCCTATCCATTTTATGATTTATTTGAATTTATAATGTATTATTGCATGTTCTGTATCGCTTTTCCCACATAAACATCACCGTTCATTTGGTATCGTACGTAATCTTTCATTAAATTCAGAGAAATTAAAGAAAATTCCTTGCTTATCTCAATATATAATTATAATGCAAAGCAAATACTGTATAATAGTATTCAACACTTGCAAAATATAAATATAGAGACTGATGGAAACTGGAATGATAGTAGATAGGTAAATTTAAGTACGGTTAGATAAATAGAATAAATATTAGATAACAAAACATACATACAATGCTCAGATTATCATAACATTCAAATACCAGACGATATACATAAAAATATGTTCTTCACTACCCCGACTGGGAATAAAACTCATCAGCCACTCGGCTTCGGATGCCGTTCCTTGTTTATGTTAGATTCGATTTACTTCATATAACTATTCCGTTATCTTAGGCTGTCTGTCATATTATATTTACAAAGACGTAATTTAGTTAATCGTATATTATCATCTAAGCTAATCCTTTGCCAAATATCTACTTGACTGGTTGAGAATAACCGCTTCAATATACAGTTCCAATACTTTCCAACACAATAAGTAAAAGCTTCTAAAATGTAGGGTTTTCCATCGTTCATATCTTATAAAAGGAGACCATTATAAAGTTGCTGTCAAAGGCAAACACATAGGACTTCTGTCATAAATTCATGTTACAGCCATAAAATAGACACTTCCTGAAGAGATGGAAGAGCACTCTGGCGTATTCCCGAGACATGAGTAAGTGATAAGGGAATACGTCTAGTGTATCTAAATAAAGTCAGGCTGCTACTGCCAATCGTAAATTCAATTGTATAGTTTGGACAGCAGACTAGAGGCTTCGATAACTCCCCATCACCGTCGAAAACAACTTGCTGAATGCTCTTAAAATAAAGACGGTACTAATCGGCTCTATTTATAAAAGGAAAGGTTAGTTATTTATTCAAAAGCTCACGCTCTGCTTTCGAATTTTCAAAGTACTTTTTTTAAGAAACTACCTTGTGAACGGAACTGTTAATCAAAATTAATCAGCAGTAGGTATAAATACCTATAAGATACCTAGATGTCCGTAACTGCCAGCATATTCATTTTCCTACTACTGGGACTCAGGCCTTCCCTTTGGATGGAATCTAATAGGGAAATGGGCCATGACCCACCACTTGCGTGGTGCGTATTGGAGCGCGTTTACCACTGAGCAACTAGATAGGTTTTATTATCTGTCATTGAAAGAAAACTTCAAAGCTAAACTTATTGAAATCGGTCGTTTTTTTCTATCAAATTCAACCTTGAGAAGAAATTGAACTATCACGGGCCTCGCTGTTGTGTTACCTTTGTTGTTACAGTTTTACATAATACAACTTCTTTAGCTGCAATGTATGTGTGTTATGAAACTAAGGATAACAGTCTACAGAATTTAAAGAGGATACGTCTTATTAAATAATTTATTGACAAAAACGAAAGATGGTACAGAAATGATATAAAAGAGGTGTGTGATGTAAATAGTATGTTAATGGTGAACATGATTTGGTTAAGAAGGCGTCGGTCAGCTAGTTTAAGCAAATGTTGCTGTAGAAGTGATTTGAGAACTACATGGGCAAGGCTTTATATATTATTACTTAAGCTTTATGTTAGTCTTCAACTGTTTAATATAATAATTTACTCATTAACTGAAGCTATGAACACTCTCGATTAAGTCATCAATATTCTCGTTCAGTGAGCTTTCATTTGAGACCCCACTCGAGTATATTTGCAGACATTCGGTTATTCGTCCCTACTTTCAGCCCGCACAACTTTGAAATGGCTCAACCGATTTTCATCAAATACTCGCACATAAGTCACCTTTAATATTAAAAAAAAAAACTAAATTGAAATCGCTTTATCCGTTCGGAAACTATGATGTCACAGACAGACAGACAGACAGACAGACATATACACTGTGTAAACTTATAACTAAAAGTGTGAGTCAATTTACTTAAAGAATATCAGATATAACAACGACAACCAAGAAAAACTTTTGTGTCAGTAATGTCAAAATAATTGAAATTCGCAATAAATTGTGCAAATTTTGCTAAATACATGACGTAATATTATAAGTTTAATTACTGATAAGCATCCAAATAATGAGATGGAAGATTAATTTCGACATGTGATGTTCTTCTTCTTCTTCTTAACTTTAATGGCACTTTGCGTCACCACAATACTGCTAACTTCACGTAGGAGACTATTACACGATTTAAATACATTCATTCATCCAAACAAGTTTGAATCACCAATTATATTTTTCTACATGGATTTTTCAAAAACAACACGTTTAATATTTGAAAATTCATATGCGTGGGTTCTACTAAAGATGTTCCGATACTATCATAAGTATCGATTTCTGCGCACATCAGTATTACTCAAATAATTTTTCGATGTAAGATACTCATAAAAATACTCCTAAAGTGTCGATATTTACTTAATCGATATTTTTCGATTATTTATAGCGAAATGAAATAAGGGACAATGATTTTGTGAGAATAAAAATAGAAATCAAGTAATTTATCAACAATTTTTTTATTTAATTTGCAAAAACATGTTCTCTAATCAATTATACTCTAGGTATTTTAGAGACAAACAGTTTCTTGTTTGTGGCATTGTTGTTCCGGCTTTTGAAAATAAGCAATGTTATGATTATCACGCTTTACTGACAACCGAGTAAGAGAGGGCTTTCGATCTCTCCTTCTGTCTGATGTGTTCGGAATTTAGATTCGGTATCAAGTACTTTTGTTCCCATACCGATTAGGTGTCGCAATATAATTTCGATGCTATTATTACTCAGTATGGATAAAAAGTATCAAGTACCTAGATGTATTTACTCGTATCGGAATGTCCCTAGGCTGCACGTAACATTACTCCAAATAAGTCAAATTTTCGTAAGACATTTGATTCTCAATATAAGATTTAAAGTCAAATATAGTAATTTGACAGTTAATTGTAGCCTGATGTGCTGTATATGGGACAAGCGCGGTGTAAAACTACTGATTGGGAAGAATCGCTACTTTATATTATACGCCTCGTCAATATCAAAGAGATTAAAATACTCTGAGTACAGCCCTCTTTTATGGTGATGACAGTTCATTTTGTCGATTTCTCTTCATATGTGAAAAGATAAAATTAAATTGACGAGCTTAAATCATTATTAAAGTTATTCCATATCTACTTAATTGTCTACATAGCTGAAAATTGGGCTTTCTCTTTGCATAAAATCAAATAAGGAGAATGATACAGTCAACCAAGTGGTATTGGTGCTGGTTGGTGAGTATTTATGACTGCAGGTGCAGCCGCTTTTCGTACCTTCTGAAGTCCGGAGGAGCTGGAGATTATACATCACAACGCATAACTGAACTATCCGGCTCTTGTAATCATTTAGTTGAATAACAATATTTTATTAAGTGTAAACTATTAATGAATTCATGTGAAAATGAATGCGTTGTGATACCTATCTAATAAATAATCCCCAACAAGACATTCTATATGACCCTGTAAGATATTTGTTGGTTCGTTCAACATACATACATTAAGCGCACATATTTTGGCGCAGCAAATGTATATTCTTCTATATAGTGTTCATAAGCGTATACCTATAGTAACACGAGCGAACAGACATCCACAAACATGAACCAGAGTACAAAAGAGCTAGTTTTCTTCTCACCGAAAATGGTTTGTGTTAAAGGTGCTTCAAGTACGAGAGCATCTCGCCATTTGTGGCTGATACGCTGTGCCCACGCATACTTCGCGTCGCTGTATTGCCGTTCGTAAAGTTTAACTTCTTATTCAAAGTTGGAATCTGAACGAATATATTAGCGATTGTGAATGTGCCAATAGCAGTTTGTCAAAAGCAGAATTGTCTTTCTTCACATTACCTAGAGAACAAGAACAGTGAGTCTAATTAACTTACTTACATAGGCAATCTAAAGTGTTTATGGATTATTTACACTGAAGATTTTGTTTACCATATATCAATTTGTAGTTTAATTTATAAGATCACTATGTCCGAAAACCGCAACATTAAAATTGATATTGAATTCTATATTTGCATATTAGGTAATATAATATAAAAAATATAGGCCGTTGATAAAAATTTAATTTCGCGAAATTCGGCCGTTTCGGAGAACGCAAAAAAATGTGCCCAAAAAAGTTCTTTTGTGGTTAATTTAAATGCTGGTGAATTTTTATTATAAAAATGTTGAAGGGACAGCACAGCAATCGGAGGTTTACGTTACAAGATATTGGGTCTTAAAGATTTTCAATAAATGTTAATGAGATTACATAATGGTAACTAGATATTCCGAAACGAGCTATGTAGAAATGGAAATTATAAATAAATAGGTATTAATTTATCTGTTTTTCTTTTTTATCAATACAGTTATTATTCATAACATCCAGAACTTTTTATTTAGCCAACCAATACCAAATCTCAATATTCGATCAATATAAAATAGCCTCTTTGTATTATTGTTTATTAAATTGAAAATTGTATATAATTTAAGTCTGCTAAATGACTTAAATTATCTATAATTTTCAATTTACCCATTCATAATGCACAATTATTAAATAAATAAAGAAACTAATCATACCCCGCCAGTGATACGGCGTGAAGATATACGATATATAGATAGAGATAATCATATCTCATAAAAAAACATAACAGTAGCATAGATCGAAATTACGATATGGTTTCTATAACATTTTAATAAGAAAAAAATCTAAATTATTAATACTATCGAAATTGTAGTCCTTAAACGAAACATTTGAATGACCAGATCATATCAGGACCAGAACAAAAATACACGGACAAACTTCAAAAGGACATGATTTCTTTGAATAAGTTCTTTGGTAAACAACATTTTCCAGGTGTAGTTTAACTATTTTAATATCCTATAATAGAATAAAATTGTAGTTCTCCCTGTGAGTCTTTTAGAAATAACCTTCAATGTCTTCAAAATAGGGACATGACTAGTAATAAGAGTTGCGGCTTTTAATTTGATACTTTTCTGATTAATAAAACTACAATTTGCGAACTGTCGATTTTAAAATCCACATTTAACAACATGAAAACCGATTCAGTTCCATGTTTCTTCAATGATTTATATATTTTTTATTGCTGGACACCCAATTTGCAAGAAATGAAATATTTATTCATGATTATTAGAGATTAAAAACATTATCCTATAACACATAGCACACTTTTATCGTGACCTACATTTTTAGCAATTTTTGTCATGTAACATAATTAATGTAATTAAGCGTTCAATTAGAATTTTGTTATTTGCTACAGAAAATAGTACTTATAAGCGACAGCCTTACGTGTTAAAGCTCTTATCGCTTGCTCTAGGCTCAAGTCGGTGTCCTATTCTGGTTTTATTATGCACGAACTGTTACGGTTTGTCTGTACGGTTCGTGTCTGTTGTCTGTTGCTATATACCCAACAGTGTGACTCTGCCAGAATAGAGCAAACGGTGTCCGTCGATGTATATCCCAACGCGTGTCTGGCGCTTAATTTTGGTAGATATGCGAATCTCTGAGGCTATTTTTCTCCTTCTTTTACTTTTCAAAGCGTTCAATTATATATTCAATCTTTTCTGAAATATATTTGTTATTGTTAACTTTTAGTATGTGACATTTTTTGTCCAATATTCTGCTTTCCATTAGGTACCAAAATGTTGAAACTAACTTAAACAAGAGACCTTATATGTATCATAATTGTATCATATCTATTAATTATATACAAAGCTAATTTTAAATGATGCATATGTTATATTAATTACATAATACATTTAGCTGTCTCTCGTGAGCACTAGATGATTTTGATATGTTTGAGGTCTTTATTTTTTTCCGATTTTTATCAAACAAAGTAGCCATCGTTTTTAATTTTAAAGTATATCCAATAATATAATTTAATGGAGAGTTGTTAATCTGGCGAAATAATAAAATGCTAAAATTAGCCGATTTCGCTAGATGACGCTACTGTATTTTTAAAACTGGTGTGTTTGTTTGTTTGACTTAGAACTATATGTGACAAAAATATATTTCCGTAATCAGTTTTCCGTTGGAGTAAGGTCCGGGGAGTACGTTGGATGTCTTAGACATTCCAATTGAAGCTCTTCTAATTTGGTAGCCGTCTGTTGTGCAGTGTGTGGTCTAGCGTTGTCGTGAAGTAGCAGTGGCGTAGAGCGATTGACCAGCCTCGGTTGTTTAACAACTAGTTTTTCCAGCAAGGTTTGCAATTGCTGACAATAGACGTCTGCCGTAATCATCTTGCCAGATTTGAGAAAACTGTAATGAACGACAACGGCACAAGTCCACCAAACGCTTACAAGGAACTTTTTTGGGGTCAATTTTTCTCTTGGGGCAGGATTTGGTTTGCATGCCAAAGTCCAAGCGCTCATCGTAATGATGAGCGCTTCCGATTATCGTAGAGAATCCACTTTTCAATACAGGTAATGATTCGATTTAAAAACCCTTCATTATTGTGCCAGTTAAGAAATGTAACGCAGCAGTCGAAGCGCGTTTGTCGGTTTGCTTCACTCAATTTGTGAGGTACCAAACTTTCAAGATTTTTAATCATTTCAATTTACTTAAAATGAATTAAAACAGTTTTATCACTAACACCGCAGCCTGCAGCTAACTCGAACGTGGTTTGCGATGGATCCGCTTCCACAACAGCCTTTAATTCTTCATTATTAACTTGGGTCTCCGGCCGTCCATTATTAACTTGGGTCTCCGGGTCTTGTTCTGCGATCGAAATTTCCAGAACGAAAACATTGGAACTATAAACGCAGTGTGTCTTCTTTTGCGATACAGCCGCCATACACATCATTAACAGGTCGATCAGGTACTAACAGGTCAATCACAATCACGTACCACGGTGGAACTCGTACTCGTAAGTAACATGATATTTCAAGTTTTCCATTTTTTATACTTGGTGACATAAATAGGACAAACCGAAGAAAAAAAATCAAATGAATTCCGCCTAACGAAACACAAATACATGTGTAAATGGCTGTATAAATTTGAATTTGGAATTCCCAACCAAGGAGGAATAATTTCTGATTAAAGTGGCCACTACGACAAAACGCCAATTTCATATGTAAGGACCTAAATTTAATATAGAATACTTTTTTTCGTCTTCCAAACTAATTTTAATATTTTTCTTTGCTTACGTTCACGAGTCAACTAATTGTAAAACTATAGACGTTTTGATTATTTGGGTCTACTGAAGTAGCTGAATACTATTTTTTTGTGCTTAAATAACGTGATTGTTTTATAAATTAATGCATGTGTTTTATATGCAAAATCACGTTTTTTTATTAGAGCCCCTTAAATATTTATTTATTTTATTAATTCAACTTTATTGACCAGTTAGAAAAAAGGTACAAAAGCGGACTTAATGCTAATGGCATCAAAACGATAAACGCTATGGCGGCATAAAGTAAAAATTAACTATGCGTAGACATGCATAGAAACTGACTGAAAAATAGAATACAATAACACAAATATAGATACATAATACTGATGATGAATTTCACATATTTTTCATAAGAAAGGCATGAGCTTTACGTTTAAAAATAAATTTATTGGGAGATCTTCTGATGGGGTCAGGGAGACTATTTCACAGTCGTATAGCTTGGTGGGTAAAAGAGTCGAACATAAAGTCAGAATGAAAAAGAGGAGTCGCAAAGATACTGGAATTTACATTTTAAGTAATCAGGAGAACGTGGGTCTCCGCTGACGTACGGGGAGCCATTTGAGCTGCGACCGATATCAAGCAACATGATCATATTTCCGAAAGCAGAAGATGAAGCGGATGGTATTGTTGATAAGGCGGTCTAACTTATTCAGAAGATCCTCGTTAAAGTCAGAGTAACAGACATTAGCATAATTAATGAGTGGTAGAATAAGGGAGGCAGCAAGAGTGATCTTAGTTTTAATAGGCAAAAAAATCTGAAACGATTAAGGGAACTCAATGAGTAAGTAACAGCACGACTAACCTCCGCCACCTGTGTTGTCCAGGTTTTAACTACACGAATTCGAATAAAATTTATTATGTCCCTTTCGATATTTCATAGCGACCAATAATAAAGTAAAATAATATTATCACAAATAAAATGTAATATATTTTTTGGACTTAGTCGCTGTTACATAAACAGCGCTGTACAGTTGACTATACAATGCCTTCTTTCATTTTCGCAATCAACTTTACAACAAAAAAGTTTCATTTATACAATGGCAACAATACAGTCCGTCTTGTAACACAAAGTTGTGCCGTTAATATTTTTCTTAGAACTTGCTTAGTATTGCTCCAGTGTTTATCGAAGTCTACGTAACCACAGAGAATCTCTGAGGTATCACGAGTTAAATAAAAACCCGTCGATAAGTGAAAACTTTTTTCTATATTTCTGATTAAAGTTTGCAAATAATAAATACCTACATTCTTGAATTGCTAACCTGAACATGGAGACAGTAGATAAGGTACTATACAAATTCATGTAAAGCTTTGGAAGATCGTTGCGTGCCGTGTATGTAAACAGGTTCGATTCTCTGCCGGGTTAAATTGTATGTGTGTACAAAATAAATAAATAAAATGAACTTTTCTCTAACCTATCAGGTTTGGATGTTATGATACCTTCATTGTTTTCCGCATCGCAGACGCTCTATAGCGCAGTAGTGCGCCATCGAGCTCATCAGAAAAGAAAGCGATTAAAATAATATAATTTATACTATTAATGTTTTTAGCACACTCATACTACGGGTATTAAATTAAAGGATATGCTGAGTAGTAAAAATAAACTTTACCGTACACGTGGAAAAGCTGGTCGCTTTTTCCAAAAATAAAAAATAAATAAAAAGGAAGTAAACACACAGCTACAGCAACAATAACTTCATACTAAAATTTCTAACTGTCTATATCCTCTATATCCGTAAAAAATATGTAATAGTGTTAAATTTCATGTGTCTCGTAATATTTCACCACGTTTCAGTGAAGAACCTCATGTAATGAACTCGTTGATTAAATTACAGCATACACCGTGACTGGTATCGAATTGAAACGGCTTGCAATTAAAACGGCAGAGCGCTAATTTAAAATCAGTCGGTGAAAGCGGGCACGTAGTCTGCCACAGATATTTAATTTATAGATGTGCGTACCTTTAATGTAGAGTAGAAACTATGGTAGAGATGGTAAAGTCAATGTGATTAATTTACGATTATATAAATATATTTTGAATAGACAATGTGTTAATTTAATCACTTTATCTAGAGAATATGCACAATAACTACCTGGAATAAATACGTAATGTAACTATTACATATGAGAAATATTTAAGTATACATAGTTCAGATTTGGGTTCTAACTTTTAATTTTATTATAAAAATACTTGCTACCCTCCAACCAAGTTGCAGTTCTAACCTAAACTGACGTAGTAATATGTGTGAAATTAACTTCTGTTATTAAATAGTAATTGTGCGGAATCTTCTCTTCCATATCAGTAATAACACACTTTCAAGCATTAAGATTTTCAATTCGTTTTAATTCTTGTACACTTTCGGTTTGTATGAGTCATATTCTTTCTTTGTTACCTTGTAAGCGTACTAATGAGTATTATATATATAATATTCATCTAGGGTGAGTGTATATTTCTTAATGTTCTTATATTACTTAGCTCAAATAATCCGAGCTCTCAAAGATGGCGATGGCGTCACTGAAACACAGAAGTCAAATAATTATTTCATTAAACAACTATTATAAATATTTATATAGCAATGTGTGATTGCAACAGCTTTATTTATATGAACGCGTAGAGACATTTTTATTTATAACATGTTTTTTCAATTTTTTATTACATCATCACAGGGCTCAAGTCTTACATATGGATAGAATCGAATCTAATAGGGAGAATGGGCTGTGAACCTCAGCGTGGGCGTGGAGGGGTAATAACGAGTGCAGATGCTACCGGGACCGACGGCTTAACGTGAAAAACACGTTGAAGCTGTAGTGTGTAGTTCGAGATGATAAGATTTCGGTGATCAATCCTATGACCAGCCTTTGCGAAAGTTGCTTAACAAACATATTGTAGACCGAGCGCGCTAACGACTGCGTCATCGAGCTTCTATTTAATTTTATAACAAGTGAATAATAAATTATGTTAATGTTATATTCATCCATTAATATATAATAATTTTATGAAATTATCACTGCTGAATAATTATTTTCGGAAACGTTTTCCTTTGAGATTAATTTGTTTTTAATTAAATTTTAACTACCTACTGCTTTTGTTTAACAGAACTGTATCCGTTTGATAAACGAATTTAATTTCAAATTGTTTATTTTAACTTATAATAAGCTATGTTTTTATAGTTTATTTCTTTTAATAACAAATGACAGTATTTAAAAAGGTACTAATTAAACAATATACTTGATAAGTATTCGTCCAGACTAGTACCGTAGACTTACAAATTAAGTGAGAAGAAGTAATTTAGTATCATTTTTATTTCGCCATTAACAAAGTTCGCTAGCAAAAATTTATCGCACTTTAATGCAAATGGCGCAATATCGTGCAGGTCGCTTCAAAAGATTTAAGTCTGTAGAAACCTCCTTTTTTAGCTCACAACAGCGAAATTATTTTGTGGCAACTTTAGAACTTCAATTTCAACTTCTTCCAAGCAGATGGAGTAACTGGACCGTGTCCGTGAATTTTGCTTATGAACAATTTGTTATATGTAACTTAAACTTAACTTTTTATTAATTACAAAAAAAGATGAAAAAATATGATCCAAGATATTCAACCCATAAAAGTCATCTATACTAATATTAAAAAAAGAGGAAAGATTTGATTGTTTAGATGTTTGTTTGCATCGAAGAAGCTCCGAAACTACAAGACCGATTTTAAAAATTATTTCACCTACGACTTTATATATTATTTCGTCTACATCATACGTAGACTACAATTTACGCGTGCGAAATTGCGAGACAACAGCTAGTTTAATTATAAGAATAGAATAGGTTTCGATTCGAATTAATGTTTAGAAAAATATTACAGAAGTAAATATATTCTACTAATATTATAAATGTGAAAGTTTCTTCGTTTGGATGTTTGTCCGTCAACCACGCCAAAACAACTGAACGGATTCCACAATAGCCTTCAATTCATCATTATTAACTTGGGTCTCTGTCCGTCCACAGGGCTTATTCTGCAGGTCGAAATTTCCAGAACGAAAACGTTGGAACCAAAAACGCACTGTGTTTTCGAGACACAACCGCCATACACATCACTAACCTATCGAGCCGTTTCTGCAGGACCGTTACCACGGTGGAACTCGTACTCGTAAATAACAGGATATTTAAAGTTTTCCATTTTTTATACTGGGTGACGTAAATAGGACAAACAGAAGAAAAAAAAAACAAATGGATGCCGCCTAACGAAACACAAATACATGTGTAAATGGTTGTATAAATTTGAATTTGGAATTCAGTGGCCAGTACAACAAAACGCCAATTCCATATGTAAGGACCTAATATATACGGGCAATATTTTCACAAATATGTCAAGTGACAAACCCTGCCTACTAACTTAATTGAAAAATGACATAATTGTAATTATATTGATAAGAAGTTAACTAACTTGCGACTTATTAAAATTGGGTGTTTATGCATACATATTTAATCACCTTAAATTAAGTTAAACATTTAGTTAACTACTTAACCAGCTAAGATGCTTGCTGATAAGGAAAAGATCTCGTGGGGTATTTAATATTCCCGTAGTTTTGGCGAGAGCGGCAAAGCATAGCATACTAGATTTCTTGACCGCAGCGCATATTGAAATTTCTACTTTATTTATGACGTTTAGTTTTTACTGTGATAAATTTTCTATTTAAGATTAGTATGTAACTTTTTATTTTTACTTGATTTCCGCCAGCAGCTTCGCCCACGTGGTTTTTTATAAGACATACAAATTTTTATCTTGTATATATATATATATTGTTAAAAAACCGCATTTAAATCCGTTGTTTTGTTTAAAATATCTCAGCCAGCGTACAGACAGCGGGAAGCGAATTTGTTTTATACTATATATAGATCACTGATAAAACCATTAATAATTATCACCAGCCTATTTATGTCCCCACTGCTGAAGACCAGGTCTTCTCTATAGATGAAATCGAATAGGTATAATGGGCCGCGTGAGCCTGGATTGTTGGGTATAAATTACTGCAAATGCAGTCATTATGCAACAGTTGACGTGCCTCCCGAAGCACAGAAGAGCTCAAGATAATACATTTTTAGTGACCCAACCTATGAACGGCATTTGTGAAAGTTGCTTATGGTTGTTACCGTATCTCTGACCGGGCGCATTGCGCACCTCTGCGCCATCGAGTTCTTCCCAATAATACACAATTTTTAAACTCTTTCAGTGTTATTAATAAAGAAGGTTTAGCGTTGGAGTAAATTTACGCTGAAACTGCACTTAATATTAGTCAAATTTAATATTATTAAACAGAGACTTAGTAAAGGTTAACCTAATACGAGGTTTTACGGGAGTTATAATTATTCCTAGAATGTTTGCTTATTCTTTTTATACTATGATTTTGGACTAATACCAAAATTGCAATTTGAGCGAAAATTTAAAGATTGTTTATTTATAGCACTGATTTATAATATAGGATATACATATATATATATGTATAGGTTCTAATTAATTATTAAGTTATTATCTGTGACAAATAATATAAATATATATAGTGATAACGCTAAATTTCATATTGGATATACCGCAATGTTATAAAAGATTTGAAATATTAATTGTAGTGTAACGTTAAAACTCAAAAAATGATTCAGACAAATTAATATATTTAACCTAAAGTTCAACAAATTACCTATTATTACATTGATAATACTACATTCATGGGAGACAATTAGATATTCAATTGATTACAATATCATTTTATTTGCAGACTCACGTTTATTCAAAACCAAAAAGAATGATACGTGAAGTTCTACGTATAGGAAAACTCGTACACCAAATTAGTTACGGCACAAATAATATAAGGCTTATAGGATCAAGAATCGCTTAAGTGTCGACAGTTTAAACACAATGAAATCCTTGTTGCAATTGCTTTTGTACACGTGGCCAAATGGCTGTTGCAGATTTAGCGTGTTAACAGCTGTAATGTACGAGTTTGGAATTTATACTGCACCTCTGCGGCTTCGACTCATGGCAAAGGTAATCTCGGCCGTAGATTGAACTTTAAGAACCGCATTGCAATAGTTTTGTATAGTCATGTGATCGTTTGAACGTCACTGATCTGTTACAACTGAAACCGTGAGTAACCTTTATCATAGAGAAAATTCATCACAGGGTATTATTAACAATACATTTCCAACAGTATTTTATTCCTAATTCATATAAAATATTCTCTGAAATATAAGTATTCAAGTAAAACTTAAAGTGCTTACATAATTAATTATAGACCAATTAGGTTTTTGTAGTAAGAAACAAAGGATGCCATCGATCTGAAGTCAGGAGATTTTTTCAGGATTCACACTATTCTAATATCTCACGGTATCCAGCCTCTTCGCCGAAAATTGTTAGGCCGCTAGCTTCGCTCGCTCGGCTTGTGCCAGATGCGAATCGTTTTTGTAAAAGGAAACTAAGGTTAGTTTAGGTCACTTTAAAGAATAGGTATGATGAGCAAAAAGAGGAGGACCGTGTTAGGTTGACTGTGAGCAAACAAGAATAGATTTAAGTAATTGAACATTTGGTAAACAATAAACAACTTGATCAATATTACGGTGACTTAAACATTTTGATACTTTTAAGTTGGCATTTTGAAAAGCAGACTAAACACACAGTTGGTAATGGTGTGGTTGGGAAATAAAACGAAATTTTATGATCACTTGATACAAGATTATTCGGCAAAATTCATCAACAGCCATACGATGCCCACTGCTGAGCATAGACCTATTGAACTCAATGACGATCATTCCCACGCTGCCCGCATCTAACGACTTCCCCAAATTTTATAAGATCATTGGTCCGACGCGACGGTCGGTGGTTTCACGGGCATTCGATGAAATAAAATCCTGCAAAACCTCGGTGAAAGGGACGAGATCTCTAGCACTCACTAACTAAGATTTCAAATGAATTTCGTTTTTAAAAATGTATAAATGAAGACGTGAAAATTCTAATCCGATTAAAAGTTTCCTATATCCTACTAATATTATAAAGGCGAAAGTTTGTAGTTTTGGATGTTAGAAATTTGGTATATAGGCTTAATCTGGATTACCATATAGGTTACTTTTTACCCCACTAAAAGGTTCCCTAGGAATAGAAGTAAAGAAAAGTTAGAAAGCTAAATTATCTATAAAGAAGTCCGCCACAACATATATGTATATTTGCTAAGGTTATGCCACAAAATAAAAAAAAACTTTTTATAAGTGTATTAAAAATCTTTTGTCCGTCTCTAGCCCTTAATTTGAGTAGTTGATATTAAATCCTTATCGAAACAAATATTTTGATAAGGATTTTGAAAATTACATTGAATTACATGAAAATTCTTCAAGAAAGCTTAAACCATTATCTTTCGTACTGTTATCAAAATAGGTACGTTTTACGCAAAATAGGCACAGAGTATCCAGTTGTGGAAAATCTCGCCGTGAAACATAACGTCTGATAAACTTTGCAGTCTTTTAACTTCTACTTAATGATGTCTTTTTAGATTAGCGGTTTCAGGCCTAAAAGATAATTTTATGTTAGCTACAAAAAAAAAACCTTTCCGAAATACCATTTGTTTAATTAATTAATCCTATGATTAATATCCCATAAAACACCAAAAAAGTGGCAAAAGAAAACAAAAGAAAGAAAAAAGTAAACGAAAAAACAAGATATATAAAAACCTGTTAATCAATGGGGAACAAGCTAAAAGAAACAAATACTGATGAGGCAGTGTGTTAATAGCCGAGACCTCAGATGGTGGCTCGGTATCGGTTAGTTTATATGTAAAGACGTTCGTAAGAAAAAACAATAAGAAAGATAAGACTATCCCTACAGTACACACGATAGAAGTCTGATATACTTACATACAATCGAGAGTACTTATGTGCAAATGCCGCACTGTCCACAATCCTATTAAATAGCTGTTCTTAATAAATATCAAGTTTGTCATATAATTCAAGCAAGTGAACGCATGGGGAGTGGAACATTATTTTTAAAATAGAAAAATGATAAAATACGATTGCAGTTTTTCTTAATAATATCATGGAATGTGATGTTGCGAATATAGCAACCTCTTTTTCCTTTTTCAGGGGGACCACACAGAACAGCAAAGCCAGCACATCGGATAATCCTTTAGTGGTGCACTCTTTTTTTTAAATAAAACGAAGGGAACTGTGCTTTAACATGTCATCGACCTGGGCGAGAGGCCGACTAAACCCGGGCTCTCCCACTGCAAGGGATGGCGGTAAAGTGCAGTAGGCCTACCGTGCAAAACCCTCCGTACCACCCTTTCGCGTGGTCTGGTACCTGGTATCTGAGAATAAGTCCCAGGGAAAAGTGGTGCATTCTTAGAGAAATCAATAAATACTTAAGTCGAAAAAAGAAAAGGAAAAAAAGAAAGTAGACAGTAGGCGCCTTCGCCACATTCATTGTTCTTAATCGAATTACTATTAAGGCAATTAAAAAATATTTCAATATATTTATGAAATTTCATTAATATGTGAAAATGTAAAATTTTTGACCAATGCACGCCCTAACACTCCGCATGCTGCGATAATGACATTAATCCATAAGCAAACAGAATACATTTTCCCGGACGTAAACGTGACGTGGACGTGTGATATTTTAACAAATGTTATATTCATTATTTAACGTAAAATAATATGAACTCACTGTAGGTTTGAAATAGAGTCGTTTTAAAGCTGAGTTGTTGCTGTATAAAAAAAATTTACGGAGATAACAATATTACCGACTTCAAAAATTCTTTCATTTGCGGGAAGTTATATCATTCGCAGGTAACATAGACTATAATTTACGCAGGCGAAATTGCAGGAAAACATTTAGTTCTTAATATAGTGAATGAGTGAAAAGCGTCGGGCTTATACAATTTTATATTTATTTTTCAACAGCGTTGTATTCAGCACATGCTAATGTTATATGTAAAATAAAAAAATAGTCGCTTTTTCTGTAGAACCCTTGGGCCAGTACCCAGTGTAAAATCAAAACCTACCTGGTATAAGTTCACAACGAATAATTGCACATAAGGAAATACTCAATTATCCTTGTAGACACGCAGTCCCAGTTAGACCCCTTATTTACGTATTTACACATGTTACCTTTTAGGTTTCGGTTGATAAAATACCCATTCTTTATTAGCCTTTATTTCTGGGCAGCATTTTATTTATATCTTTAACTGGATATTTTCCATCAGTTTAATTATAGTTTAACGCCGTCTTCACTAACATAAAAATATGCTTAACTAAAATCACTCAATATTAATAATTGTTTGAGCAGATTTATCGTTTCACCAAACCTGTAACGCTAGGTATTGCCTTACAAAGCACCTGCTTAGCTAGGCAACGTTTCCGCTAATGTCACGTTAATCGCTTTTAGATATATAGAGACAATATGAAAAATATATATTTTGAGGTAATAAAAAGAAAAATTATATGTGATCTTTTAAAATTAGACAAGCACCCGACTTGGGTGCTCGTCTAATTTTTAATTTCTAATTTTTAATGTCATAATAAATCACAAAATTTCACAAAAAGATTTACATAGTATTACCCATAGAGATTTTGATTTTGAGTCTTGAAATCACTATGGTGACTGCTGTCAGATTAGTCATAAAGATATGCCTATTAGTTATAAATAAAATTTCTAGATGGCGCTGTTTTTAGCTTATTTCTATATTTTTATTTAGGAATCGATCTTTAGATGGCATTACTCTTGTTTTATTGACATCTTTTAACCTTCTTCTCTATGCATCTCATTTGTGTTCATATCACAATGACGTCATAATTTTTTTGCGTGTTTGGGGGTATAAAAAAGTATAATTTTTAATTTAATTTTAAGGTAAGAAAACGTGTCTGTTTTTCCGAAATATTTATTTTATGCTAATTAAAGTAAATAGTTATAGGTATTATTTCAAACAGAGTAGAATGCTCTATTAACCATTTCAAAAAACCGATAATTCAAAAAATCTCGTTGTTTATATCTTAATTCTAATATAATAAAACTAATATAATAAACTCCTTGAATATCTGTCACATTACGCAAATGCTCAGTATAAAGCGCCGCATACTTGTATACATGTCCTTACTTAAAGCGTTGCTTAATGTCATTAGGTAGCTCCATATCATTGGTGAAACGCATTTTGACTTTAGACAATGCCCAAATATTTAGGTGTCAGATTTGGTTGACTCCTAAGTTTAGTGAAAGCGGTTATAACACCCATTTTCACTAACCTAGAACAAGGCATAGCTTAACTAGGAAATGCCTTATATTACGAATCGCCTAAGCAGATTAGTTTAATTCTAAATAAATATTGTTTTCTTATTAAGAATTAAACTAATAATCTGTCACATAAGCAAATGCCTAGCGTATGGCGCCTCTTAACGAATATCATAACTTTAAACATTGCTTTATTTCGTTAGGTTGTTCCTAGTCAATGGTGTAATGTATTTTTACCTTAGGAGATTCCTTAATATTTAAGCGACAGTTTTGGGTGACTCCTAAGTTTAGTAAAAACGGGCATTAGTCATCCGAGCATGATATAGCTTTCCGTAGGTGAAAGTTTTCATTATCGGATCTGTATAGCCGTAGATTTATAGGTACCTAGTCTAACAATAAAACACACAATGTTAGAACTTCAACTTGTTTATAATAATACTATAGAATACTTTTGGTTTTCAACTGCTCAAATAGATTATCAAGCTCTAGTTAGGTCATTAACTTTGTAAGTGTTATGACTTGTAGTAAATGATTTCGTTTCTTAAAACTGAATATTTTAATTATCTTTGATGAATTTATAAAAGGCCATACTGAAAAACTTATAATACCTATTTTACTTTAAAAAATAATGAAATGCTAATTAAATGCATTCCTTTTTTGTACATCACTCGGACACCCTATTTGGCACGTTAACGAACTGGCGTTTATTTTATTAAAAAACGTCAATACCCAGACGTACAAATGAGGCCAATTCTGTGCACGGCTGCTTGGAAAAATACAAACGCGCAAATTGTTCTGACGAATCGGCTATGCCTAACAATACACGAAAAAAAAGTTATGTAAACAACCGTAACGTTTTATTTTACAATTCACCGCATAACGCTTAATATAAATTAGCATAGTTTATCGAAATGACCCTTAAAATTTCTGGTTGTATATTTCGAAGATCTACTTGATAAATACAACTTTCCCTTTAAGACAACAAATCTTTGATACTGTTTCTTTAAATCACTTTACCAATATTAATACTAAATATTAATGACAAGTACATATAAATATTATATAGTAAATGTTTAATTTCTTTAAACACCGTTAAAGTTACTAAAGCAAACAGAAAATTAAAAGAAACCAAGTAATACAATCTGTTTTTATTTAAAACTAGCTATTTTATATGGCCTATGTCACCCATGTGTGATAGTTTCCTGGAGTTGAAAGAATTTAAAAAATCAGTTTACTAATTTCGATCCAAATAAAGAATTAAATCTTTTCTCTTTATGTTATCAGTAAAGATTTAAAAAAGGAATTAATAATATATACTTAAACAATTGCGGTGTTAAATTATGAATGCGCGACATATACCTCTAAAATCATAATTATCATCATCGCCACCCTATTAATGTCCCCACTGCTAGGGCCCAGGCCTAAGGATGGATAAAGAATATGCCACGACCCCCCCACACGGGCCCAATGTGGATAGGTGGGTATTAACGACTGCAGATACAGCCGGGTCCAATGACTTCACGTGCTTTCTGAAGCACAGAGGAACTCGAGATGATAAATTTAGGTAATCCACCGATCGATCCAATTTTTGGTTAACAACCATATCGTTGATCGAGAGTACTTACCACTGCCACATCGAGCTCCTTATATCATAACCAATAACAATATAAATATTTTTGAGACTAAGATCAGAAAGTTTTAATATCAACATTATATTTTAAGTACAAACCATAATTTTAATTAAATCTCTAGAAAAATACAATTGATTTCATTGAACTAAACTTATAAACTATAGGATGAAACTTAAGTCTGGATGGTGCGTTAAGAGTTTGTATGTTTACAAAGAATTGAACACGGCTTCTGCCGAAACACAAATTACAATAAACTAATTTCGTAACATTTGCGCAAATGAAATACATCCCTCAATCAGTGAGCTAATTGACGTAGGGACATTTGTTTTTTATTGCCCTTTTGTGAGCATTGTTTATAACTGGAAGGTGAATAAAAAATACGTGAGAACTCATTTTAGATTGAGCAACCAAAAAAGTCATCCTCGTTTTAATAATAATCAAGGTCAAATAGAAACGACAAATCAAAAAACCAATATATCGATGTCCAATAATAGATACCGAAGAATCAGCGATATCGATATTGAAAAAAACCAACATATTGGAACATAATATTTAATGAAATCCTAAGAGTGTCCAAATTTTAACATCCAATGCCATCTTCAAACGTGAAATTACATTATTAACACAAAATTAATTTGTCACCCTGACTTTTAAAATAAAGTGTTATTCTTTATCTAATTACAATCTATTTCCAGTGGCATTAAGACATTTTCAATAAAATATAAGATATTGTACGAACGAACGCAAGAGAGGTAGGTGGGATAATGCTACCTATCTCATCTATTGTGGGGAAATACTGCCGACATACAAACGATATTTGTGCTTCAGAAAAGAACAATTAGATCAACTTATAATATTAGGATTATTGACTCTTTAAGGAAGAAATTTAAGGAAATAGACATAATGACTGTTGTTTCTCAATACATATACGAAAACTTAATGTACATTCGTAATAGTACATTACGATATTAGTGCGTTATGATGGTTATAACATGCGAGGCGGAATTTCAGCCCGAGCCGAAGACGAGGGCGTAATTGAGCCGGACATGTTATAACCAATACGCACGTATATCGTACGACGTTTTTTAACACATTTGCGAGGAAACTTTTTCAGCTACATTACTTAATGTAGCTGACGTTCTTCTGAAACTGTGTCCTGTATAATAATCAGCATCCGGCAATCCTAAAAACTTGGCGACTTCCTTTGGCATGGCACCGAATTTATTTATGCCAATAGGTTGCGCAGTACATTTACCTTTTTGGTAATTCTGAAAGAAATGATTATTTTTTGCCTTAGTCGTACGCAGAGCTTCATATTTTTTGACCACGTCATAAAATGGGCCGTCGATAATAAAAGATCGGGGTATTTTGTTTTTTAGTGTTTGGGATTTTAACTAAAAGCATTTTGCCTTCATTTTCAATGTCATTATTGGTAATATTGTGAATATAAATTAATATCGACACCATTTTTCATCTTGAGGGTACTTTTCAGCATAGAATATGTTGTCCACAACGAGCTAGGCTAATATATACTAGCTAGTTCATTCGAATACGCCAAAATGACATTTTCGGAAAATGACTTGGCATTTTTCATGTTTTTCCACTTCAAGAAATTTTCATACGTGGTTATGTATCTGACTTTGGATATTGACGGCAGCAAGCTGTCGCATGCGGTTCGCGCTTCTGTTAGTATATCCGGTGGAGTTGAAGCAATATATTGCTCTTCTTCATTATTGAAAGTTGTCATTTTTAGATATGCACAATACAAGTACAAAGAAAGAAAATTTGAGAAAAATGGCGCGAGGATCAATTTCTGCTGTAACTGCATGAAAATGTTGGCAAAGACGTTAGAGCATGCAGCCAAGTTATTTAAATTACCGAATAAACTGATTTTTTTATTTTAAATAAACTCAATCTGTGAATATACACTGTTGTTTAACCGCCATTTTAACAGCGCGCTAGCGCTGCCTACTGACTGGCGCCGCACGGCGATTAGTCCGAAATTTGAATAGCAACATCCAATGAGTTTAATAACTAGAGAAGCAATCCCATACAACAGACGCGCCAAAAAGCGTAGCACTTTTCCGAAATCAGGACGTAGCTTTGCAAATAATGTTTATACTATATATTATATATAGATTTATTATATTTGTCTCCCTCATATCTACGATTAAACTTTAAATTAAACAAAGACAGAATATGTACGAACGATAGAATGAACGAAAAAATGGGTAATTGATATTGTATTGCCAGCTGTCGAAAATTTCACCCATTGTGATGAATGAATGAATAAAGGAGTAGTGTAGATATATGTATAAAATCAATTAGTAAAATACTGTAACTTTGAAAATTTCTTTGAAAAAACTTTGAAATAAAAAACCAATCACGAAAGTAGGCTCTGTGCATATATATCCCTTTGTTTTTCGATAAAGTCAGTGGTTAAGACAAAAACATTTGTCAAAGTTCATAAAACATCAAACAAGGTTAAATTTTACGTATTTTCAAAAGTTGTATCTCGATAACTAACGAATTCCACGCATTGAAAAAATTATATCACATTAGCATCTGTGTGCGTGTATAAAAAAAATATCAACACAATTAGCGCAGTTGCGTATACTTAAGCTGAGCTATATAATTAATTATAAAAAGATATTTAGATAAATTATAGCCACGTATAATAAAAAGAAAAGGCTCCCATATACTTGGGAAAATTGAAAGTGAATAACAGTGGCAACACTGACGACAAAATGTCGAAATTTTATTAATGAAAATTAAATATTTTTATTTTATGACCTAGCTTTAATTTTGTATTTATTGCCAAAAATGTTAATGATTTAAGTGAGAAACTTAATATTCTTTCGTATTATGTGTATTTGTGAAAGAGAATTATCTACTGTTTTTCTTTGTTTTTGCGGAGCATTTTTTTGTACTTTCTTGGCGGGAGTTGAATGAGTAAGGAAGTGAAAAACGAAAAAACTAAGACAAACGTCTTAGTTTTAGTAGCTTCAGATTTTTGGTATGTATTGCATATCTAGACATATTAATATCATTGGTTATAGTACATACAAATTCCATAACAGTATTATTTGCTCCGCAAAAACAAATAAAAACAGTGGACAAAATAAGATTCTCTTTCACAAATACACATAATACGAAAGAATATTAAGTTTCACACTTAAGTCACTAACATTTTTGGCAATAAATACAAAATTAAAGCTAGGTTATAAAATAAAAATATTTAATTTTCACAAATAAAATTTCGACATTTTGTCGTCAGTGTTGCCACTGCCATTCACTTTCAATTTTTCCAAGTATATGGGAGCCTTTTCATATTATTTTACGTGGCTATATTTAGATAAATATATATACGTGGCTATATATATTTATCTAAATATCTTTTTATAATTAATTTTATAGCTCAGCTTAGGTATAGGCAACTGCGCCAATTATGTTGATATTTTTTTTATACACGCACACAGATGCTAATGTGGTTTAATATTTCAATGCGTGGAATTCGTTAGTTGTCGAGATACAACTTTTGAAAATACATAAAATTGAACCTTTGTTTGATGTTTTATGAACTTTGACAAATGTTTTTGTCTTAACCACTGACTTTATCGAAAAACAAAGGGATATATATATATATATGCACAGACCCTACTTTCGTGATTGTTTTTTTTTTCAGTCTTTTCAAAGAAATTTTCATATTTACAGTATTTTACTTATTGATTTTATACATATATCAACACTACTCATTAATTAATTCATTCATCACAATGGGTGAAATTTTCGACAGCTGGCAATACAATATCAATTACCCATTTTTCCGTTCATTCTGTCGTTCGCACATATTCTGTCTTTGTTTAATTTAAAGTTTAATCGTAGATATGAGGGAGACAAATATAATAAATCTATTTATAATATATAGTATCAATATTATTTGCAAAGCTACGTCCTGATTTCGAAAAAGTGCTACGCTTTTTGGCGCGTCTGTTGTATGGGATTGCTTCTCTAGTTATTAAACTCATTGACTATAACTTAACTATTTGCTTTGGTAACACACGTGTTTTTTATGACCCGCTTTACATATTTAAAACCGGTGGAATTACATCAACTTTACGAGCAAATGTGTTAAAAAAATAAATTAACAGTGCCTGTCACTGTTCATTTAGGGGTCTTTGTGTGCGCTTCTACGAGTACAATAAGGTCCCAAGCAAAATACAATAATTAGATATTAAGCAGTTTAAATGTACTATAATACATAGGTACTTATTAAAAAAGTTTATTACAAGGTATCAGATTATGCAATAGATAAGAATACTTGAACTTAAGATGGTCCAGCAACTGGATAGGTGATTTTTTCTAAACTCATTATATCTGAAAAATTATCTTGTTGCCATTATTACTAAATTATCGTGTTATCATTATGAGACTATATTTTTTTTTCTCTCTCTATTTATAATGTATTCATCAGGTAATGACATGATTTCTGTGAATGTCATTACTGCTATCAGAGCTGGTAAGTTTCTTGCTCGTTCTTCTTGCCAGCTAAAAGACGTCCTGAACGAGTGGTAGGGAAAAAAATATTAAGTCTATTTGAATAAATATTACTTTGACTTTTGTGAAATTTGGGTGTAAACAAAACGTTCTCGAGTTCGTCATACTGCGCGTACTGGATCCAACATTACACGAAGTAGGAACTGGCTTAGGAGCCTAACAGTAGCAGCCGCCACCTATTATTGACTGATTATAGGTGGCGGTGGTGGATTGGTATTTTATACATCAGCTTTTTATTAACAAGTTTTTTTCTTTAATTAAGATTAAAAATTATATCGATATTGACTGTAACCGATATATATATATCAAAATCGATATATCGATATTTTTATTAAACCTAAAACAAAAGACCGAAAAGAATAGATCGAAAAACTCTTTTTCGCCATCATACTTTAACTTTGTTATATGTGAATGATATAAAACCTTTGGAAGAGTACTCTTTTTTTAGCATAACACAACATTTGAATATCTATAGATTAATAACGAAGAAAATATGGAATGTCTACGTACCTTTTCGAACATAGAACGCGACGGACGCCTTATCCTAAACAAATTACCAAGCTGAGCCACCTTTCTTTATTTCCCTTGTTCTTTTTTTATTTTCCAGGGGATTTGTACAAAAAGTACGTATTCCTGACCACTCTGATCCTACCAAAAATATTATTTAAAAGAGGATCATATTTTATAATGATAACTAGGAGAATCAATCACCTATTGCAAAATTATAAAAAGCATTTTGTTGTGTATTAGTAATTTTAGATACACATGATAATGTTTTAGTATTCGAAATAAAAATATCCATTTAATAATCTAATACTTACATATCATCAATAAATAAAACTATATATACATAATGATGTTATGATAATATTAGTGTAGATGCAGTGGACAAGCATCTATACTAATATTATAAGAGGTAAACTTTCAAACTGTTTGGTAAAGTCCTATCTATGTGCTTGCACGGGGCAAATCTATACTATAATAAAAACGTAACCGATCGATGTCTGTACATTGAAAATATATGAAAAAAACTGTTATGAGGGACATTTATAAGCGTAATAGAACCCAAAACAATGATTTTTAAATTTTTTGTCTGTTAGTCGGTTTATCTGTTTGTCTGTGCGTTTGTGCACGATAATCTCAGAAACGGCTTAACCGATTTAAATGCAGTTTTCACTATTTTATTGTGGTATTCTTCCGTTAACATTTAGTGTAAGATTTATTTCAATCGGTTCACAAATAAAAAGTTATGTCAATTTGAAGTGACGTGGTCGTCAAAATTGCTATGAAATATTAACTGTTTTATTAAATTTTCATCTTTGATTTATTGATCATCATCATTAACTCTTTAACAGCCAAACTGCAGGGCCTCAGGCCTTTGTTTAATAATTTTTGGTCACCCATCCCGCGAACAACTCTTGCAAAAATTGCTTAGCAATATCGATCGTGCGCAGTGGCGCTTATCCGTAGCGCCACCGAGCTACGAATTAATATTGTCTATAAAATGATAATTTTTATGACGAAAAATAAAAAAAGGATTCCAAAATTTTGACAACTCCAAAGTTAGTTGACCTCATTTATAAATGGCCAATTTAATATAAATAGGGTTCAGGTTATAATGGACGTGTGGTATACGATCACGCGAGTAGGAGAACAAGCGAAAAGAGCCTTCCGATGATGCAATTAAGCATCGAGTAGTTTACAGTGAACGCATATTTTTATCAGATTAGGTTCACGTCGTCGTCGGGGCGGAGGTGGTTGGCAACCCCCGTATTGCACGGTTTCGTCTGTCTGGGAGAGTCAGGCCTTCCTTATGGATGGTTAAGGAGGATGGGCCATGACCCTTCACGTTGGCCTAATGCGGATTGGAGGGTATTAACGACTGCAAATGCAGCCGAGACCAACGCCTTAACGTGCCTTCCGAAGCACGGAGTAGCTCGAGTTAATAATTTTTTAACATACATGCAGTATGGTATGAGTATGAAACTTCCTTTGATAGAGAAATGCGCTTGGTCTCTGAAAGAGCTCACAGTTTACACAATAGAGATCGAGAAAGTAGTTTCGATTATCGCCAACCCGTGTTGGCTTCATACTCCACAGGGTTACCGCAGATAAGTTTTCACAAGGTATAATGAACTAGCTGTTTTCCCGCAACTTTGCCGCAAAATTATAGCCTATGACATCCGTGATGTAGCTTCCCGTAGGTAGAATCGCTCTGAAACTATCGGTCCAGTAGTTTTGGTGCAAATTCGATACAAACAAACAAACAACCAATCTTTCCTTTTTGTAATATAAATATATATCTTAGGTATAAGAGGTCCTATGGCATAGTGGGTTAACGCATTCGGTTTAAATTGCAGTGAAATAAAGAAAGACATACTTGAATACTTATTATACATAACTAAGTACAAACGACAAACTCATCGCTAGCAAGCGATTTCTTCCAGGCAACCTAGCATTACATGGAAAATAGAACAATAAATAGCCGATTGTGCATACAACTAGACAAACAATAATAATTTAAAAATATCAAGAACAAAAGAAGGACAGTTTCAAGGTACGAATAAAATTCTCAGACACAAACGACAACCAGAGCGCGAGAAACGAAAAGATAGAAAAATTACATTCGTAAGGACAGGATGGGTGACCAAAACATTTTATCTTGAGCACTGTGCACAGCACTGGCACAATGCACGTTAAGCCGTTAGTCCTGGCTGCATCAGCAACGTGAACACCCACCGATCCGCATTTAGCACAGTGGGTTATGGCCCCTTATTCGATTCGACTCCATTCATAGGAATAAAAGAATTCTAACAAAATACTTCCCACGCAGACGAAGTTGCGGGCACAGCTAGTAGATAAATATAATTCATATATTATTCATATTATATCATACTGCTTATCTAAACTACGTCTCAAACTATACCACATAAAAATCTTTCCCGAATTATTGCTAACATCTAAGGTGTCCAGAAGGCTGCAAGCATTTCCACTAATTCTTTGGGCGAGGTACAAACCAGTGTTCCAATCACCAGAGCTATCAAAAAGTTTCTTTTTTATCTTTTGATTCAAACGAGGCCCCATGGATATTATTATTATTACAGAGACAGAAAATTTTGTCAGTCAATCACATATACTCCTAGCAGAATCAAAGCCACTTTTTATATACTTTCCTACGAGGCGACGTGTCTTTTTAACAATGAGCTTTTAAAGATACCTAACGCATTTTGATATTTATTTCAAAAATTATACAAAATATATACACAGATCATTTCAGATGATCTCGACATTTGAGTGTATTCAAGTCACGTCCAATACGGCTTAGTTCGACGTTGCGCCTGTCAATATTTTCCAGAGTTCTCCTCGACAATTGACAGAAGGTCTCTGGGGCTCAGTAATCTTTGCATTAAGGAAATCAGATATCGGTATTTACATTATGACTTTTTCATTGGCTCTTACACAGAAAGAAAAAAATCTTATGATAAGAACATTATTACTAGGTATATTATATTCTCGTACCTTCGGGTAATTTGACTCTAAGATGAGGGAAAACACCTAGTTGTTTTACGCAGGGAACATTTTATTTTCTTACCTAGAATTTTTTTTCTAATGCTAAAATATTATTGATAGAACAAATAAACGACGTTTTGATCTAAGAATGAGAACAATGTCTTATTCTTCAAAATGCATTGTTTCTTGGACAAAAATCTTCTTCAAACTGCAGCTTCTATAGATAGTATAAAAAAAGTTGCTCTATAGTCCACAGAGGAGTTCAACATAATTATTGTGAACTTCATTATTTTAAGTTGATTAAAAAGTCACAATTACCACGGTTGCAAAATAACTTTCCTTCATTGTCGAAAAAAAAAATTACTTGTGACTAAACAAATAAAAATAATTTAGATTATTGGATACCGGCAAAGTTAATTAACTTTGGGAGTGGCGAAAGACTTAGTAGAGCCAGTTCACTCCAGAAACATCACAGAATTAACTGTTGGTGGAATGAGATAATTGAATGAAAAATATAGCTTTAGTGAAAAATAAAACAGTTCCAAGCATTTTATATATTGAAGTTGTAAAACTGCAAAATGCTTTAAGTGCAGCAAATTATTTCATTACTCTAAGAAAATGTTTTAAAAGGAGAAAATCTAAATAAGGATGAAGATTTTATGAATACTACTTTTATTATTGTCTTATTAATTAGAAAGAAACTCATCGTGTTGTCAACCGTCCTATTGTTATTTCTGATCAATTTTTAATATTTTTAGTTTTGTGTCCAAATTTTAATTTTGATTCTATGATGTAATTGGTGAATTAGTATAAAGCGTATAGTATCAAGGAAGTCAGTATAAGTATGCCAAAATACAATTCTGTATGTGAAAATTTTGAGAAATGATGGTCCCACATTTTAAGTTCTAAGTTCTACGATTCTCAACATTCATCATTGTCAGGATCATCTTACTTTAAACAATATAAGCTATTAGTGTATGGGATATACCAAACGCTTTTCTGCTAAATTGAATTCCTTGTCCCGCGAAGGAATAACATTATAAATAAACCTTATAGGAAGGACCCCCAAAATAACTCAACCATGCAGCAAGAACTGTAAGGATCGTATCATTATTAATATATTTTAACATTAGAAAAACAGTTTAGTCTGCTATAATATTTCTTTTGTTTACTAAAATGATATTGTTTGACTAATATCAATGCTTCTTTGAAGTTTTTTCAACCAATCACAATATTCATGCAGACAAAGAAGTACCTACATAGAAAAGCGGCGAATTGTTCACGTACCCGTACTAAAGTCATGGGATACTTCCTGTTTACGACTCATGTACAGAATTATTCAATGAATTATATATCATACACGTTCACGATACTTTATTTATTAAAATAACATCCTCTTTACGAGGAAAAGCTCACTATAAACAATAATAACGCGATAAAATAAACAGACACTATTAAAGTGTTTCAAAGGGTTTAGCCGGATACTTATGACGAGTCGGCCCCCAAATGGGAATCGATATTGAAACTTATGTGTTAATATCGACTTGATGTTCAAACACGATTTATGTACTTTTCGCGACCGACTTCCGCTTTGACCTTGAGATAGAGAGCAAAATATCCGTATGCTTGACTATTACTGAATGTGATATATCTCTGAAGCTAATTAAGATAAAGAAGTGAAACTAACGCGAGGTGTTAGGTTACATTACAGAGTATATTACATATATTTTTTTATAATTTTTAGAATAAAAAATTACATTAAAAAAATAAAAAATAAAAAAAATCATGTTTTTTTTCTGAGTTCTCTGTGACTTACAATCACGAAATTAATATATGTTATGCTCCTTTGTGTGCTCTATTACCCATAAAAATTGCGTGAAAAAAAAGTTGGTGCAACACAACGAAAAAAAATTATATGTGATTTCTGTCTTATGGTATACCCCTGTATTATAAGGTTTTCACATTACATCATTGTTTTTTTTTCGAAATTTCACATCAGCTTGTTTTAAAACATAAGTAACTAGTCTTAAGAGATGGGATAATAGTTAAAAAAGAAATGAAAAAAAAAACAGCCAGTGTTCAATACTTCTTATTATTACTTTTTCGTGTCTATCAAAATACAAGAAACAAAATATTAATCATCGTCACTGTTGTAATTAATTACAATCGGAACACTTTGAGTCGCAAATAACTTAGTTAGGACCTCAGCAGGACGTACGATTTTGGACAAATATCATCCATATGATAGATAATAAATAATAGCTGCTACAAGAGAACAGCATCCCACTGTACGTTCGCCATTGGGGCAATCACAGCAATAACGAAGAATACTATTGTAGTCATTACCTTCGGAAATATAGTGAATGTAAATTCGATAGACTTTTCTATTTATATGTCTTGATTTTACTTCTGCTTTGATGATATTAAGTGCTGATTTCACATATTGTACTGAGAGATTATTTTGATCGTCCATTATTTCGGCCAAGTTAAATGCTGCACATTTAGAAGTAGAAGCTTTTTTGTTAATAGATGGGATAAGTCGACACTTCTTACAAAAAATATCATTAACTATTACGATTTTATTCAAACAGTCACTAAACACTTTAGCTTCTTCTTCATTCTTTATAATTTTTTAATAACCAGGAATCTTACACAGGTACTTGTTACAATTTTTACACTTTGTCGACATTATTACTTAATAATGATTTGGTTCGATAGGTAATAATTTCAAAATGCTGATACAAAATACCTATGACAGAATTTGAGTCCCAAACTGCCTTCTTGTGTAATACAAATGACTGCTACTTTAGCTAAACAAACGATGCAGTAAACAGCTCGATAACAAGTTCGAACTTGTTTGTTTATACACTCACACTACAAGGCGCGAATCACATATAATTTTTTTTCGTTGTGTTGCACCAACTTTTTTTTCACGCAATTTTTATGGGTGATAGAGCACACAAAGGAGCATAACATATATTAATTTCGTGATTGTAAGTCACAGAGAACTCAGAAAAAAAAACATGTTTTTTTTTATTTTTATTTTTTAATGTAATTTTTTATTCTAAAAATTATAAAAAAATATATGTGATATACTCTGTAATGTAACCTAACACCTCGCGTTAGTTTCACTTCTTTATCTTAATTAGCTTCAGAGATATATCACATTCAGTAATAGTCAAGCATACGGATATTTTGCTCTCTATCTCAAGGTCAAAGCGGAAGTCGGTCGCGAAAAGTACATAAATCGTATTTGAACATCAAGTCGATATTAAAACATAAGTTTCAATATCGATTCCCATTTGGGGGCCGACTCGTCATACGTATCCGGCTAAACCCTTTGCGCAAGAGTGAGCCCATTATTATGGATCTGTCCATACAGCCCAAACCACAGCAACATTTATTTTTTATACGCTTATACTTTGGCGTTGAAGTTTTAGTGCCTCTTTCTAAAAATACAAATAACTTAGAAGTCTCTAGGAAAGCGGTAACGGCACCTATAATAAGAAACATGTTCTTGTTTATAACCCATATCCCAAATTAATCTAGTGGACTATATATTGTTCATTTATTGATTTTTTTCTCTCAATATTTTACTACATTTATTATAATTATTATACTACGTTTACGAATCGAAAGTCAATACGTAAACGCATAAAATAATTGGCTCCTACAGGAGTATACGAAGCTACCTGCGAACGAAAATGAAGACCTGCTTACGAAGTTAAATCCAAAGTTCAAATATACACCAGTTTACAACAAAAGCTATATTATTTAATTTCAATCGAACTATCAAAACTGTCGAACAAAGTTAATATCACACGATGACCTATCTTTACTGTGTGTTACGATTTGATTATTTCTTTTAACCAACAATGCAGTATCAAGAAAATTTACATATTTTGAAATGGAATTTGAGATCAAATAGTACACAATACTCAATTTTCATATTTTGGGATCGAAATACTGATATAAGTGACATTATTGATCTCGAAGTCGATTTCAGTTATCTTAGAAATAAATTGTATAAATAGATATTTTATCGACTTGTGTCTATATCTTATGTGCTGTGTGTTGAGTCTGGGCTCCATACAATAACCATGTCACATAATAGTCCAATGATTTTATACTCGCTATTTTTAAACAAAATAAATTCTGATTACATTTTATACCACACACCTGCTTACGAAGTTAAATCCAAAGTTCAAATATGCGCTGGACAAAAACCAGAGATGCACAATCGGCGAACACAAAAGATGAAGTTGGAATTAGTTTTAAAATGACTGTCTTATTCACTCCCGCTGCTACTTGCAATATTAGGTCTCTTTCCAATTTGCATCCAAGCCTCGCTTCAGCATCTTAGATCACCCTGCACATTCACTGTCCTTGTGAATCCGGACGTGACAATTTTATGTAATAAATCACGTTGAAATCTCCGACGATTGTGTTAAAAGCGTCGAAATTTTGCAAAGCTAAACTTGTAAAGAGCGTACGTGATGGGAAATCTCAAAAGGGTCGAGGTAAACACCTTTTGTTTTTCGACCAGCAGACCTATTTCTTGCGTAGTGGTTATCCAATCTGAGAACCTTTTTTTAGTTCTGTAATTCTTATACAGTTTTATTACGGGGGTCACATTTTACTTGCAGATTTTGACGGAGGTACAGTGAATTTGGAAATAAGATTATCCGAGTGATACAGGTTAGTTGAAACGGAAAAAGCTAGAAGAAGATAATTCATTGAAGAAGACCATATAATACAATCTAAGGAAATAAATTACTCGCCCGAATAATCGTTCAATTCATCTAAAATTTCTTCTTGAATTATGAATTTTAATTAAAATAGACTACGCGGGTCTTTTTCATGCTCTATAATACTGACATTAAAATCCGTTTTTAAATAGTTTAAGAACTTAAGTCAGGCTCTATTTATGTTATATTATACTCACTCTTTAACTTTCAATGCTTACTTATTATCTATCTAAAACAAAACAGACTAATAATAACAGAAAAGCGATCTGTGTTCTATATTTGAAAATCAGGCTAGTTGACTACTTTTTTATTTCATTAATAAAAAATCCATTAATATCTAAGAAATAATGGAGAAGTAACAGCATGTTTGTTATTTATAGTTTCAGAGTTACTTTGTACTGGAGTGCAATGTTTGTTTGTAGAACTTGCTGCTAGTCTGCCGAAAACACTTCCTACGGTTTCAGAACACGTTGTGTTTTTTTGTATTGTCTCTCGTAAGTTTAATATGTAAAGTATCATATATCCCTCATGAGTAAGTACTAGATTGCTTAATTCATGTGATTGAACCTCAGCTTCATGTCAGGCCTTAAATATACACTCATTTAGTTAATATAGAAAGATGGAAGAGCCTATTAGTTTTTTAATTATTTTAATTTAATCACGTCCATTTATTGTAATGTAACGCGATAATTTTAAAGTTTATTTATTCAATATTTTACTTCTCTTGTTAACTAAATAACTACCTAAGCTAGAAAAACATATCTACTTCTAAACGACTCATTTGTCTAGGCAATAATATTTTTACATAATATTCATTTCATTAGTTTTATATAGCTAAATGTGTAATTTTACAGATCCATCTTTCTGTATATTCACTCTTATAGGCAAATCTATACAGTCAAATAAGAAATACAATATCTAATTTATGCTTAGAACCAAAAACTTTTAAAACAAAAAGCTATAAACAAATATAGTTTTCATGTCAAAGCCTCCTCTGGCTTGCTTTGCTAGTCCCTATGTAATGTCAATTTAATTACTCGTCAAATGATATGTGTAAATAATTTAAATACGATTTTGGAAAAAGATGACGTGGAATGTAATTACAATAACAAATTGAATTGTACAACGATTACTATGGTTACGTATTAATAATATAGAGTTCAACCAAACAAACTATTCAGCTTTATTATTAGTATAGATATTTGAACAATGAATATTGGTTTATCGCTGTCATTTAGTTTAATTTATGTTGTTCAAACGTTCATGCTAGAAGCAACATTCATTTACTGATATCTTTATTTTTTCTCTTACTCTTAAATTTCTCGAATAGCTCTTCTAACATATTTCCATGTTCTATACACGATTCGGACAATGACGGCCATACGACATCGTTCGTTCATCCGTTTAACGTACCGTGAAGCTAGTATCGACCCTTAACTTAACGCAAGGTTAACTGTAGTTAAGCTCAGTGGTGTAACAGTTATAGAGGTACACCATTCCAATTAAGTACGTCAAAGCAACTGTGCTTAATTGGGGACATCGAGATGAACTGTTCCAATAAATTAGTTGTTTCGTCTCTTGGTCTGTGACATCAAGGTCAACGAAACTGCGTATTAAATAAGATTCAACGTTGAAATTTAATGTTATTTCAAACTTGTCACTCTTTTTTAAATATGCCTTCTAATGACTTCCGGAAAATAGGCCTCCCCTATGGTTTGAATCGAATAGAAAGAATAAGCCATGACCAATCTCGCGAATCCAGCTGTACTATTCTGCTAATGTTTACGTTATAATCGCATCAACTCAACTACCTACTTGCGTTTTGCTATTGTACTATCTACCTGCATTTCAATATTATTATTGAAATATCTTCCTCACAAATCAATGGTGACAGATGCGTTTATTATTTTGTGATCTAGTAAAAATCATTGTGTCATAAAGTGTTGTATTTGAATCACTGACTTTCCATAATTACGCTAACATTAGCAGAATTGCCCTACAGTGCTAGTAAAATGGTAATTTTAACTTTTAACATGAAAATGTTAACTTTGTAGCTGGAGCTACGATTACTTTCATATTTAAATACTGCATAACATAAATAATGTTACATATTATATAGACCTTTTCGGATTACTTTCAATTTATTAACTGTTTGGTAGACTGATAACATGAATTTATTAAAAAATGATTAATCCTTTTTGCTTTTTACTTCTCGAGACTCTTGATGGAATTCTCCAATTAAAAATGTATGGTGAAAAAATCTAAATCACCCATATTAGGTATACGTATACAGGTTAATAATTATTGGTAAATCGTTAAAAATCAATTCCTATTATTTAAATAAGTATCAATTATAAGACTTATATTTTATTCAGACCTTATAAATTACATTATTAACTCAACGTAACAGAAATAACATTAAATATGAAAAATGGATAAGGCATATCAATATTTTTAATGTAAACAGGAAATCAAGAAGTAAATCAAATGTTAGGTTTTTTCATAAATTACATAATACTGGTTTCATTATTATGAAAAATATTGAATATATTATCGATCCCAATATGTTAAAAAATACAAGGTGTGTCTTCACAAGGTTTGTCAACTTTCGCACAAAAATCGTTTGCTTTTCTACGACCAAACTTATACAAGGCAGTAAATAAGGTTCTCAACATAGTCTAAACTTAGACTTAGACTATAGTCATATAGTCTAAATACACATTCTTATAAGGTAACACTTAAAATTGGCTACTAACCCTATCATTGAAGAGCCAGAAAATCTTTTTATCATATTTCCTAAGTAAAAAAATAATCTTGTACTACTCGAAACGTTTTGGTAGTAGAGTGATACTTGTAATGTCATTGATAGACTTTATTGATTTATATGGTATGTATATATATGTTTTTGAGTGAATATTTTTATGAAACGGGTGAACGATCTTGCTATTGAGATGCATACTAAATATCTTATAATATAATTGCGTTTTTCTTTCAAGTTAATTAAGATAAAACGTTTTGTACTTTGATAATACTAAAGTAAAACTGTATGTCTAAAAGGCGATGAGCCTGGTGCCTAAAATAAAGGCATTTGAAATGCTTAACTTACACAGACAGCAGTCTCCCAAACAAAGTATTTTATTTATTATTTGTGTAAAAAATAAATTAAAAAAAAAAGAAATTGAAATTAAAATTTATGTCAAATAACTATTGGTCGCGATTATGTACAGTACATTTTTTATCGCTAATATATAAATACATTAGCAATAAAAAATGTATCGTATAAAATATGTATGTTAGGTATATTTGCTTCTGGAACACCATTTATGAGTAGTTAGTTACACATTAACCGTGAAACTATGATATATGGCAAGTTTCGACAATAACATTTGTGTTGGCAAAATATTTTGATCTTCATCATTAACATTAAAGTCTTCAGTCATTAGTCTCTACATCATACATAACTATCTACTTATCCTATTTATTTTGAAACAAATAAGGTGGCATGTTAATTCCGAGTTGTCAGTACCTATTATAAAAGATAAATATTTTATGGTTTGATAATTGTATCCGTTACTGATTATTTTAAATAAATAAATATCGGCGATTTTGCCATGTTACAAAAATAAAATAGATAGATAAACAGTATCTTGAAAGTGCATTCAAACTGTTATGAAAGCTTCGGAAGTACACACTGTAAATGCAATTTTTTAAACTTAATTATTAAAAAATGACAAAAATGGCGAAAATGACTTTATTGGCATTTAGCCGTCACCGCCTTACAGGTATCTTATATAGATAAGCTTTTATGTAGTATTCCCTATTAGTATCGGTTTACACCGCTTAGGTAACCATCTAATGAAACTAACAGCCCGTTTTTTACTGGGTTGTGAAACATATAGTTGATTTATATTTTTTTACTCTTCCATGGTCTTGCAATTGCTTAAACATTCCAAAATTATTATTATAAGTAAAAATAACGTACCATATCATTCGTAGTTCATACATCTATGGCACCCAGACATAAATTGCAGCTGGTCACGATCGATGTCCCACTTATGATACATAGTTTCCTACTGCGGACCCCTCAACATAAAGCATTGATTTGAGATCTCCACATAAACGCGTCGAGGTGCCAGTATAAGGATAATATATAAATATTCTGAGAAATTGAGCTCTTTTTTCAAATACAACATAAAGTTGTTGAAATAAACGAAAATTGAGTAAAGTAAGGAGAAAGAAAAGAAAGAAATGCATTATTATTAAAAGAAAGTTAAATTGGAACTACTGAATAACGATACACACAATTAGAAATATGCACACATACATTACAACCCGTCATAAATACACAACTACATAGCTATGTGTGTAGCCACACACGATACTACTAGGTTTTTCAAAAGTAGTGCAGCTGGACCCGGCACCTTGCCAGTCTCCGGGTCCCCCTCCCCGGAGGGTACTTGCAGCGAGTTTTACTAGGTAGGCCTCGCTCAAGCCTGTCCTTTTTAGGACGGGTGCGGGGTCGGAGTGCCCTGGTTTATTAAGGTTACATTTCCCTGCGTTAAAAAAAGTTTTTCGAATGTTATTAAAACGGCATTGTATTAAAAGATTGCCATAGTATACAATAACTCAAAATCAAATTTGTGATAATTTATATACAAAAGTATTATTTAAAATGTTTTTAAAATATTATTTTAATTACGATAACGTAAAACATTAGTCGTCATATTATAGGTGAGTTCACTTTAAAACGTAGAAGACAAAAACTGAATCCTTAGCTAACAACTGAAGCATTTCCAGAGGCCATTTAGTAAATTTAATGCCCTTGAAGCAGACGTTCAGAAACAAAGCCCGAATTAACCTTAGCTTATCAACCATTAACTCATTTGGCTAAGATCCAAATATTTCGTTATGGAGCTAAGATTGTACAGTTGTCTTAAACGGGGTAACAATTTAACGTTTTAATGCTATATTCAGTTTTAGGTTTTCTAATTATGCAATATTATTTCAGTTAAAAATCGTGTACTTAATACTGTACTGTAATTAATGTGATATATAGGTACATATATAAAAGGCAAACCTGACTGTTTTATATTAGCAACGGACAGCCGCAACTAGAACTGTACCTAGAAACTTAAAATTTGGTACAGAATTTCCTTTCACGATGTAAGTATACACTAAGAATGGATTTTTAGAAATTCAACCCATAAGGGGGGAAATAGGGGGATGAAGTTTATATGGACCATGCGGGCTAAGCCGCAGATGGAAAGCTAGTTGTATGTTATATATTAATATCAGTTATATTTTCAATTTCGTCATAAACAAATATTCTGATCGACAGAAGACTAACTTCGTAATTAATAAAATAGAAAAAAAAATAAAAATTATAATATTTTTTTTTTAAATTTCAATTGAAAACATAAAACAATCGTTATGTTTACGTGATTCGAAGTTCAAACTTTTGCCAACGAAGGTCCTATACAATACAGAATATAATTTTTGAGTTGTGATACATTTTTGTTTTACTGTAGGAACCCAAATCGCCCCTCGTGCAGGAACTATTGATTTATTTGGTCATATTTTTCATTGCTCTTTTATCTAATTTTTCCTTGATATATTTTGGCTCCATCTCGCATGCATAATTTTCAACTCGCTTTTCATTCAAATACCAACACCTCCAATAACAATATTTTGTTTTATTTCTTAACTAGCTTTCCACCAGCGTCTCCGCCTGCGTGGTATCTCGGGAACTGATTTTTTGGATATGGATCCATATCATGAATATGATATAATTACAAGGACAAATTTCTTCCTTTTATCACAATAAAAAGCAACCTATGACCTATCTCAAATCAACTGTTGTTAGTGGGTAAGGCTTAAGAGCGTTACACATACTTTAGGATGTATAAATATTCATATGGAATAAAAATACGATTCTCTTTGTCGCTGATTACATCATATAATAAGAAATTACCAAACAGTTACCGAAATAAAAAGACTAAGAACGATATAAATCACGATTGCTTGGTCGACTTTGAAACCCACAGCTGTTAAAATTGAAATTCAACGTTTAAATTGTTAATATATAATCAATATATCGTCGCTAATTGGTAAAACATAATTAGAGGGAAATGCAGCCGTGTGACGGGATTGATGCTTAGGCAAATGAATAAAAGGGCTGACTAAGCTTGAAAATTTGATCTATGAGACGCTAATAAGAAAAAAACCCGTTTCTGGGTTTTCAGTAATGGATAATACATAGTAGATATTTTGCAAAGATATAGTTTTAGATTTACATTTTTCATAATTAAATTATAATTACTTTGTTATTATTAGATTTATATATTTAAATTTATATGATTTATTTAATTAGTAAGTTGCAAATTAGAACCAAGGCGATATTGCTATTAGGAAGCAGAGGCTGTAATTTTCATAGCGCACGTATGTCATACGACGTTTTATAACATATTTGCAAGGAAATAAATAAAACTCTGACTTTATTAAACGAATAAATCTTTAATTAATTGTTAAAGCAGTTATAGAAAATTCGATTTTTAAAAGTGATTGTTACGTTGCCAGTTGACATTTTTAATGTTGTCAAGTTATTATTATTAGTTACAATTTCCCCAGTCTCTCTCTCACTCTCTTGAGTGAAAGTAGGAGAAACGAGACCACAGAGTTCTGCAGTCGGTGGCGGCGGCGGAGGCGGTTGCGGCTACGATGGTGGAATGTACGTGTATGTGCTCGTAGATAGTTGAAAGTTAACACTTGACTCCAAATTTATGTGCCTTGTAATGTGAGAGCTATTTTTTTCTTTATTTCTTATCGAGTCATCTATGTAGATATCCTAAGGCCTAAGGCATTAAGTCCGCCAATGTATTATGTACATGAAGTGTTAAATAAATAAATAAAAAATATCCTTCGGCTACATTGCTTGACCGCCATCCTCCGTAGCGTTTTAGTGTCAATAAGTCCACACCTGAATCGGCGAGCAATGTAGCCGAGGACCTGAAACCGTGCCCTGTGTATTCATGTGATTGAGGCAAATTTAAGAAAGTTACAATTTCTTTCGGCCTTGCTCCAAGTTTATGAATGCCTTGATTAGAGCATTTTAGATTTTGGTAATTTTGAAAAAAATCTGTTGGATTGTGAACGACCGAGGAAGAACCCGCTCATGGTTCTCGACATCATTAATTGTGATGCTTACCTACTTTGACGTCTACATGCACCATTTATATCGAATACGAATGCAACCAGAAAAGGATAAAAAAAACGTATAAACACCTATTTTGTGAATTAATACGAAAGTGAAAGAAATTAATAACAACAATTTAGTTTCAACTGACCTTTGTTGCCAAATATCGTCAATCCGGAGCTTTTTTAGGAACTTTTTACTAACATGGCCATCCAGCCGACGACTTTTTTGAAATGCTAGCAAGTTGGTGTATGACTTGATATCAATACCATGGTTTGTTTTCATAGTGCTTTTTAGCATTGAATAGTAGCACCACAATGTGCTTAACTTATATTTTTGAAAAAGATCCATGAAATAGGCTAAAAAAAAATATTTTCTAAAAATGAACTTGATGATCATATGACGAAATTTTGATACACTTGTAAGTATATATCGTTCGATTTTTCAGGCGAGAAGCTTAGACTAGCCTTTTTCGCTGCGTTTAAGACTTGTGGCGTGGTCAAATTAATAAATTCATCACTACTTGAAGACATCTAAAAACAATACAGCGAAAAGAAAAAGCGCGCGAAATAATTTTTACTTGTCCACAAATTAGCGATGCGCTCTTATCAACGTTTTTTTATGCAAAGGTACAAAAACAGCCAGTATTACTAATAAAGTAAATTATTTTTTTGTTTTTGTTACAGTTAAATGATTGCAAATTATTATCAAAATTAATTAAATTAAAGAATCAAATGTTTATTTATTATATTTTATCTCCCAAAGTTAATTTTATTAAAATAAAATATTAACCACTTTTCTGACATAACAACTCTTTGCTAAGATTTAAAAAGTATCGTTCATTTTTAGACGGAACATCTTAAAAAACCGTGCATGTTACTTTATTAAAAAAATACTCGTGCGTTTTACATAACATTAATGCACTCGTGCGCTTTACATTACAATAACGCACAAATGCGTAATTAAAATTGGTGTAATTACAGCCACTTTATTAGCAAATATGTTTTTTAACACCTTTGCTCGTAAAGCTGATGTAATTCCACCGGTTTTAAATATGTAAAGCGGGTCATAAAAACCGCGTGTGTTACCAACGCAAATAGTTAAGTTATAGTCCATACAAATTCCATAACAGTATCATTTGTCATTTCGCGCGCTATTGCTATTCAAATTTCGAACTAATCACCGCGCGGCGCCAGTCAGCAGGCAGCGCTAGCGCGTTGTTAAAATGACGGGAAAGCAACAGTGTACATTCACAGATTGAGTTTATTTAATGTTTTTTTTTTCTGTTTCCTCGCAAATGTGTTAAAAAACGTCGTACGATATACGTGCGTATTGGTTATAACATGCTCGGCTCAATTACGCCCTCGCCTTCGGCTCGGGCCTCGCATGTTATAACCATCATAACGCACTAATATCGTAATGTCCTATTATACGATTTAATATAACAGATTATTTTTTTACGAACTGACATTCATAAAGAGCATGTTGGATTACTCAAAATTTCAAATTACGTAAGGTGAATTATAAAAAGAAATGATGTTGAAGATCAATGATAAAAAGTTTGCATGCGGATACCTATGACGAAATAAACGGTCGGTGGTTTGACGCATCATTACAACCGGGACCAACGGCTTATCGTGCCTTCAGAATCATGGAGTAGCCCGAGATAATAATATTTGGTCACACATCCCGTAACTAAGAATGTTGCTTAACAACGGTAGTTATCCACTACACCACCGAACTACTCACCGGTGTAGCAAAGTTTTAAGTTCCTATATTTCTTTTTATGAAAACTCAACTTTGACCAAAGCAGTGCAGTGTAGAAGTATACTTAACGCCATATAGTATAGCACAAAATATATAGTTCGTCTTTTATTTCGTGTATAAAATGATTTGTAGTTGAATATTTTCACAAATATTTATTTAAAATGTTATTTTCGTTATCAATTATATTCTCGAATACCAAATTTTATCACAGTATAAGGTAACCTTCATAAATAATTAGATAGATTTATTACAATGACATATCAAATTCAAAACAATGGATGCTATGGTAACAATTTGATTCCCCATAAAAACTTTCACTCTAATTCATACATTTAAGTGCTAGTCTTCGAGATAAAATATAACCTGTTACATTCCTAGGGTCTTAAACTATCGAAATACCATATTTTATCGACATAGGTCCAAAAACAAAGTAGTTTCATACAAACGTTTTCACCCTTTTGTAACCCTTTTCGGGGTGGAATTTACCAAAATCCGGTCTTAGTACACCTCTACGTATTTTTTAGTCTCTAAGACTAGCGGTTTAGCTTATGCGATGTCTGTCAGTCAGTTTGACAGGATATGCCCCTCTATATAAGCATATAAATAATATTTACATAATTAAATACAGCACTTAATACTATTTTTATAGTTAACAATATCTTGTATATATATAAATATATAAATTTTGTGTCACGACGTATGTTGCCAATAAACTCCAAAACTACTTAACCGATTTCAATCAAATTTCACATGTACCCGTATTTTGGTCTAACTTACTGGATAGGATAGTTATCATCTCAATTATTCGCTTATGTCGAGAATGTAAACAAACAAAATGTTCTAATTAATTGTTTCTTAAGCAAGTATTAATTTACTGTTTAGTTTTAAGAAGTTCTCATAGATGGCGGTGTACGTTGATTCATAGATAAAATTCTTCAATATCGTTTGACATATAGGTTGCAAATACACCCAATAGATGGCGCTGTCTTCTAGATGGCGTTTATTTTAAAGTGATCTGCGGTAACGTTTCTTACAAAGAATTTTTTCGATTAAGTTTTGTGTAAACTTCAGAACTGTTTTTTTTTCATCTTTATTTCAAATTGCATTGAATTGGATTAATATCTCTAAAGTTGCAAAGATAAAGAGCTGAAATATATTGGACATTCTTTGATATTTTGTTGTACTATCTTCAAACTTAAACACCAAGTTAATTTCATCATCAGCTCAAAAAACAACAGCGTTTTTGGAAAATATGATGCCCAAAGTAACTATACCACGCGGACGAAGTCACGGGCAAAAGCTAGTTATTATATAAAGGATATATATTTAACCGCTATGAGATCTTATTTTTTATTTTTATAATATTTTATTTAATAATCAACCGTACGGAGCTTATACATCGCTCTTGCTTATTCTGATTTAAGCTCATCTGTCGCAAAGGGGCTTATATAAGATATAGAGCTCGCACCAATTCCCCAATCAAGATGCTATAATCCGTCTACTCGAGCGCGTCTGCTGGATCTGAGCATTTTTCATTTTAGGAACGGACGCCCCGCGGTTGCACGTTAATAAAGTCACAGCAAAGCCCTTTTAGACGGGGAAGTTCATTTATAAACGTCGTGTGTTCGTACGATACCGAGTGTGGATCTTAAATTAAAGGCGTTTTGGGAACACATTAGTTTTAGGTGAATTTCGCAAAAGGTGATTTATATATTTTATTTGGAAATATTGTTACTAGATCCAAGCTTTCACTGTAATAATTACCCAAAATTTTGAGCTGCCATAAAAGTATCTATACCTATATTTTAACTTTACATCATCATTAGCGTATTTATGTCCCCATTGCGGGGCACAGGCTTTTCACTGTGGCTAAAATGAAATAGGAAGGACGAGATATATTCCACTCAGGCCCAGTATGGCAATACATAAAAGCTCGGATGAATTTGAGATGACCTACAGGAAAGAGTTTAGAGGTTTTCTAGATGGAGGGTTAGTTAGTTTTTTAACACCATTCTTTTATAAATTGTCCATGGGTTTGAAGTTTGAAAGATCTCAAAGTAATGAGAGGGTACTTCTAAAGTCTTGGATTGGATACCAATGATTTTAATTGTCAGTTGCACAAACACCCATTTAGTTTTAATGACTCTTTAAGCTCTAATAAATGTAAAATTTGTATGAGTGATGTCGCTTTAATCTAATGAAAAATTTACTGGACGTTTGTGCAACTGGCTGTAAATAAGATGATATTTAAATAAATACATGTCAAGAGTAAATGTTTGATTTGCAAATAAATAATCTTATTTTAGAAATTCACTTCTCTAACAAGATCCAACATTTTAGATTATTTTGAAATAAACTGATGATGCGTGACTTTCTTAATAATATTCCATATCTTGATTGACTAGATAAGTGTCGGGGTATGAACCTTATTTATATGCAATGCTGTGAGATGAGACTTATTTATATGCATCGTCAAAGACACATTCGTTATTCTACTTTCATATATTGTTTTATTAGTCTTAGAAATATATTGTAAAAATATTCAAAACCGAATAAGTAATGTTGTATGTTTTATAGTCTGTACATCTAAAGAATAAATAGCATGAACTAGAAAAATTACGAACAATTTTATGTGTTTCACTAGCCACTTACTAATGAAAATATTTGTAATGGAATCTAAAATAAGGATGGTACTAATACTCCCAATTCAGGCCAATAAAGAAAATATATAGAAAAAGCGAACTAACTACTCCACCCAACCCGCTATTGAATCCCAATTCTCAGATTTGGCTACATATTGAAATCGGAGCGTAAACTACTCTACTATGGAGATCGTTTGTGTCTGAGTCACTTGCCTACAGAGGATAATGAAAATCCAATATCATAGGTTTATAATAAGCACAGAGTTGGTTAGTGAATACAGCTGGATAGGATATTGGATACCTTGTACCAAGGACAATTTGCTATGAACTCAAATAAAAATGTTTTTTTGTATTTTATTATACCAATAATAAGACTTAATTACAATTTATAATTGTTACAGATTATGATTTAAATAAAAGAAACCTTAAAATCAATATTTATTCATTTTGAAAACGAGTTTTGATGATTACTGAGATAGGAAAATCTATCTTAGTTTTAATGATTCAATTTATTTATATTTATGATTAAATCAATGATAATGCAATGAAAAATCCCCTTTTCGAAAGAAAATATTGGAGGCAGAAGTGATGTCTTGTATAACTATGCAGTAGTTATCAAGGTACCTTAATCGATTTCGAACTCTTCCGAACTGAACTGATTAAATGAGCTCGATGGCGAATCGCTCAGCACGTTCGGTTTATCACGTCATAGGATGGGAAACCAAAAAATTATTATCTCGGACTCCTCCGTAGTTCGAAAAACACGTTAAGCCGTTGATTCTAACGACAATAGGGGCAGTCGTTTCCACCCAGCAATTCGCACTGAACCAGCGGTTTCGGTTCGATTTTATCTATAGAAAAGGCCTATGACGGGCAGCAGTGGGATAATTAATATACTCATGGTGATTCATTGTCAGATTAACATCACGCGATAAGTGCCAAAATCACCTGTTGCGGTTTTTGGATCAGAAGCCACAAAGTTTATATAGCAATGGTATCACGTCTCTTACTACAAGATGGCAGAAAGTTATCGAACAAAATGTTACCTACATACTTTAGTTAAATATATAGGTTAATAAGCTTGATTAAAAATGTTTCAAATTTTCATTTTAAGCGTTATTCAGTGTTTTTACATCCTATTTGCCGGTATTTGCAGCACGCATTCAGTCAATTCTATGTCAAACACCATAAGGCTTCCACACAACTTTCTTATTTTTTTTTTCATGAGAACCTTCTTCTAACAATAACAAACAACAAAAAAAGAACTAGCAAAAACTGTCCTCCGTTCAAGTGTGTTGGCGTGACTAAGGTAAATAGGGATTCATCTTTTTTTATATTGCAATAACTTATTGGATATTTATTTTTTAATTCATATAGTGTGAAAAGCTTTTTTCATCTACATTAAATGCATAACGTATGTAAATGTATTTTTTTAAAGTAGGTTCGTAAATAACCCATCATTTGATTGTAATTTTTAAAAGCAAACATGGTTAATGTGGGTTATCTTTGGAAGATATAGAACTAATATCATCGTAATATCGTCAGTTTGCATAAAACATAAACTTATTATACACTAAAACCTTCCTCAGGGATCACTTTCCCTGTTATTGAAATCTGTATGAAAATTGAACAGCTGGATATGAACAGTACAGTTTTCGAGTTTTTGGCGAACGCGGTGGGGCCTTTTTTATACATAATATGTAGAGAATTTATTAAAGAGATAAAAGATTTATTAAAGTATAAGTAGTAATTTATAAGTAGTAATTTAGTATAACTAAGTAGTAATTTATTAAAGAGAATTCGATCGCTACTGTTATCATATTATATAAAAATATTTTCCAGTTATGTTAACTGTCTTGCTAGTACCGCATAATTCACTGCACCTTAAAACTGGAACGAATCCAAGTGGTGGTTGTATAAAACGAATTTAAAGTTGAAGTACGTACCTAGATGTTATCTCACCTGGTTTCAGTCAGATGAGGTTATCTGACCGAGAAATATTTTAGTATTTCAGCTCCACGAGAAGTTCTTATTCTTTTATTACTTTACCTCTCGTGGTGGCAATTTTTCTTATAACTTGTAGTAACTTCATGAAGACAACCTTTATCAGTCTTTGGTATTTGGGTACTTATTTAATGAAGTAATTCATTTATAAGGTTAATAAAGCTCAATTAATGTAGCCAGTAAAAGCTAATGTATTGTTATTAATTAAAAACCCAGGTAAGTAATTTTATAAAATACCTATATTTTTTTGTACTTGTAAGAGACCGTACTTTGTGGCGTTCATTCCTATCTGCCCACCTCGCAAGGGATACGGCGTGAAAATATAGATATTATTAATATTATCATATAAAATGTAAATCCTTTTTTTTTCCGGTGTACATATCTGGCCCTGTAACAATACTAGTTCTGTTGTGGAGATACCAATCGATCGGTCCTTATCGTAGCCAAACAAGCTGAGCAGTGATCCTGATTGACCTATCACATATACCTAATTACTTCATCATCGTCATCAACTCTTTTCGTACCAACTGCAGAGGCCCAGGCCTTCCTTAGGGGCCGTCCATAAATAACGTCACACAAAATTCAGGATTTTTAACCCCCCCCCCCCCCCTTCTGTCACCTATTTATCTATATAAATTCTACTAAATATTGTTCTAATGTCACAGTTCGTCGACCCCCCCCCCCCTCCTAAAGTGTGACGTAATTTATGGATGACCCCTTATAGATGGTTAAGAAGGATAGGCCATAGCCGTTCACGCTGGCTCAACCTCGAGATATTTTTTAATCAGCCATTCCATGACAGACCATTGCAAAAGTTGCTTAAGAATACTAATCGCGGGCCGCGGCGCTTATCCACTATGCTACCGAGCTACTCCTAACTACTTATCTTTATCCACTTTTATCTAATCATTTGTGCTTTGTTTTTTTTATTAATGTTTTATTTCCCATGTCACCATAAATATGATGGTCCATAAAATAATTAGTTACTTAACTATATAAATGTCACAAGCGCAATATTTTACTCGTGGCTTTGAAGTTGATCTTTGAACAACATGTATTATACGAATATAAGTATTGACTGTTGCAGAGTTTTCGCTACGAGAAAGTTTCTCAATTTGAGTCTGAAATAATTACCTTGGAAGTTCAGAAAATTATTTATTTATTATTTAACTAGACGAGCTGCTAACAACGCTAAACTTGTAGATGGGTTAATCAGCGAGCTTCTTGGAACTTGCAGGGCTCCGAGTAAGTACTCATAAACTACAGTTAAACAGAAATTATTTATTGAGATGAAAAACGACGTTGCTATATCTGAAATTGCAATATTATAGTAAATGTCATGTCATGTATAAGTTTTTCTATAAAATAAATAATTAAAACCTTTTTTGGCACTTATTTGTGTAGTTACATCAATGTGAAGTCGCTTTTAGATTTATTAACTATGCCACTGCAGTAATATTAAACATTGTTTTTTTAAAAAAAACGAGTCCTTCTGCATATTTGAAAATATTTATAATATATAAAATTCAATTATGTGTTTTGAATATTTAATACGCAGTGTTCATACAGGTTGGAGGGTATTAACATTTAAATTTAAATCACATAAAAACACATTTAATTAAAAAAAATATGCAAAAGGCGGCCTATTAGCTAAGTTAGCGATCTCTACTAGGCTACCCTTGGTTATGACAAACTATACCGATTGAGTAAAGAGACTGCGGGCTAGTGCATTAAAGAAAGAAGAATCAATAACATTTATAAAAGTAAATTCAAATACTCAATACATTAATAAATAAAACAAAATAGAATATGAGTTCACGAAGATAAATCCAGCATGAGAAAATGTTCATTGACTCGTTTAACAAAGGACTCCCGTGATTGTGCGCTTCTAATAAATACAGGCTACTTTATGAAACAAGAATACATGATGCTTATAGAGGGAAGTAACCAAATGTGGAATAGTAAACCTAAAGGGGATACTAAAATTACTTAGGTACTAAATAATTATTTAAAAAAAAATCATTGCACTTTGTAACTAGCAAAGTGAATCCGAAACCCGTTCATGAATCTCCTTGACTTATTAACAGTTTACAAATTTTTACCTAATTGGAATAATTTAAGAAAGAAACTCCTGTATTCCATAAGGATACTTTCCTCTATAACTTAACAATTTAATTCCACTTTCTCAAATCTAGCGTGGAATCTTCACCTAGTACATACTATTTAACTTAATGAAGATACAAATTGATAAAAAAGCGCCGTTCCGAGTTTGTACTAGTATTCCAACTAATGGGCGATTCTTTTTAATTAAACTTTTAAAGCTGTTAATTTACTGAAACGACACCAAAGCTGTTTTGAAGTCCACTTCGGTGGTTTTAAGCCATCAAAACTTTAATGAATATTGCAATAACCTTAATATTTTATAGATTCGTTATTACAGTAATTTCAGTGAAAATAGGTAATAAATATAGCAACTCCAACGAGTATTATCAAATATTAACGGCAAGTTCTTTTACTTCAAGTGTAAACCTGACAGCGTTATATTTTTTATCTTGCTGTTTTCTCGGTTTGGGGTGGTTTCTGACATCTAAATATATCTGGTACAATTATAAACTAATATGTTGTTTTAATCATAAATCGGAATTATTGCTAAAACCGGGATTGCTATCATGTACCACGTTTATAACGAGTTCCCAATATTTCGGCGCTGTAGCAAGCGCCATGACCTCCGTGATCGTGATTTAACCTAATGATCTATGTACACACATACAAAAATCGAATTGTTATTATTAAAAGAAAATTAAACAAAAGTTTCTTTGGCAAGTTACTTCTTATAATAAAGTAGTTCAAGATGTCAGGGACCAAGTGGATCTTTTAAGCATTTTGAATTAAGAATAATTTTCAGTGTGGCATTGTGAATGCAAAATTAATCAAAATATAATAAATAGAACAAAATTCTCATCTTTATTGAAAGTTCAAATATTTGTGACAATATTTATTTCGGATGTTTGGGTAGATGCCTGAACATTGATGAGAATACGCTCTGTAGTAGCGAAAAGTAACAAGTGCTTGAAAGATTCGTCAGTCCTGTTAGGTCTTGGGTAGCTCAATGGTTAGAGCCCGGATTGCGAAAGGTCGTGGGTTCGGTTCCCATCTCAGGGTGCCAGGGACCAAGTGGATTTTTTAAGCATTTTGTATTAAGAATAATTTTCAGTATGGCATTGTGAATGCAAAATTAATAAAAATATAATAATTTAAAAACCGGTCACAGTTAAGTAATATATTTGGCTAGGCGTTAGTTAGAACGCTTTGAAACATCAAATGTTCAAAAAGGTGGAAATGGTAAACCCGAGTTGTCTGTCCTACTTACTTTTCGATTATTGAATATGGTAACGGTCTTTATCTAATAAACATAGTCTGTAAACTATTTAATAAGTTATAAACTAGAAGCTTTGTTAATATCTATTAAACCAAATTGTCCAGAACAAAGTATTAGAAATCATTCACGGCGGCTTCGCAGGCCTAATAAATTTTGAGTTTGAAATATTAGGAAATCCTTTATTATTATTCCTTACTCCTCTTGCTCATAATAAATAGCCTGTCTTTTGTTTCTTTACTCCAATCAAACTGACATTGGGGCCACGAAAACCGTTGTCATCTAAAGTCAGTGCATCATTTTAATGAGTCTTTGTTTAAAATTAAAATGTTTAATTAATCTATATGACTTGTTGAAATAAACTCTTATCCTGCAAAGTGGAACAGCGATTTTTAATGTATTTAGGTAGTTGAATAACCTCCAAGGGTGAATAACATCCTTGATATCTTTAAAAGTTTTATCCTAGATGTAAGTGCTTAGTTTGACTACTATTCATATACAAAACTCACTAAGAAAAGTTTTTGATGGTATAAAAAATAATATACTGTTTGAGAACCTGTAGCGCCATCTGTTGTACAAGACCGACGACAATTATCACGTATAGCAAACTTCACATACATTGGCTTACGGGAACATTGCGTAATACGATTTTATGAAACGCTTTTTTTTCATTTTTTGCACTTTTTGAAAATTGTATTAAGAAACCTTTATGTACTGCTTGCAAGGAGACCACGATTAAAACCTAACATCTGAAGACCAAGTAGAATTTTATTTATTTTCACAAGTTACCGTCAGCTACTATGAAGCATGACATTAGGATACCTATGATAATAATCTGAAATCTTATCGCCATCATAGAGCGATGACTAATATAACTTTTACACAATGAAGTCACTTGTGATTTTTTTAGGAAGATAAATTTATAGCATAAATCCTTCTTATAAAGTCTTTGAATTTAAAGCTAATCGAGTAAGTTTTTAAAATATGACTGTCTCCGCCAAACTATCTTCATTAATGATTGCGATATATTTATAAGTACAATAACTCGATTTTCCTAATGGAAATAACTGGTCCACCTGTCGGTATCCATATTTCTACACATAACCAAAGAAAACTTATTCATTGTTGATTATAAATATGGACAGAAAATTTTATATTAAATATTCGCTATTTTTATGGCTCCACCCAAAAGGATGAAGCTACGTTTTGACTTTAATTATTGCTTACTTAAGTTGAGGTTCTTCTAAGAGTTTGTTCAGTTTTCGCGTTAAAGCTTCAAACATTATAAAGGAACACAACGATGTTTGATTCAAGTCCGCCGAACAAGTTTGATTATTCGCCAATATAAATGAAGCTATAAATTAGTCAGCTTTTCAAACAGTTGCAGTGAGTTTTAATAGGGGTAGTACATTTGGTAGCATAATTTCTGCTATATTATGCAATTCGTGGTATTATTCTTAGTTTTATATATATATAATATCTATTGCTAATTTGACTATTCTTAAATAAAAAATATACTGTTTATTTCTTATATCATTACTTTTAAACGGTTTTATCGCATTTGTATTTTTTATTGACGTTTTATACCTTTCACAGGTTCCGTGTTCAAACAAATTAAATAACAAAGACAAATTAAAAAAAAATACAAGCGATGAAACCGTTTAAAAGTAATTTAATTTAAAATATATACAGTTTAACTTTGTAATTCAGTAAACTAAATGATTAATTAAATAAAAACCGAAACAACCTTACTCATTTGTCGACACAAGACATTTATAAGATCTGTTGCTATCTCAGATGAAATAACTACGATATAGAGTCCATTGAGGCAAAACTGACGTACACAGTTTTATCGTTTTCACAATAAGAAAATGTCATATACTTGAAGGAGAGAGGTATAGTGTATCTGGCGGGTCCTAAATGATTAAGTGTCGCTATTTAGACCTCACACGAAACATAAATGATAAATCTATGGTTAATATGATAACAACTCTCCACTTTTGAATACTTTGTTTTTAAAGAGTCTAAAAAGGGGGTTCGTATATAAAGATAGATTATAACGTGAACAGGTACCATCTAAATGTTCTTTCCCTAGATAAGAGCGATTTCTTATCCTCGTCTCTTACAACAAATTCATAGTGTTGCGAGTATTTAATACTATAACCGGTCGCTTCATATAGGTGATACCAACAGCCCAGCTCATTCCGTCAGTGGACCTGCCTATTGATGAATAGCCATGATAGAATATGCACAATCTATGATCAGTCTTCGTCTTCATTATACAAACCAAAATATTGTTTGTCCTTTTAGTTATTATAATTAAAGGATCAGAGAAAGTAAGAATTCTGCGAGTCGGTGAGCATCTACATCTGATTTTGATAAGGATCAGTATGATGATTTGTATTGTTGAGAGAATTTGATTAAACTTTTTGATAGCTGCATAGTGTCGATTTTAATCACCTTTAGGACAAAGGGCCCGTCAAAATGAGTGGTGTTAGTCGTTTGTCAAAACGTTAGCGCCATTCATAAAGGTGGCGCCACCTGGGAGGTTTGGCGGCGTAGATTGATAACTGCAGCATTCATCTGATGCTTGTTTTTGAAATATTATTGTTGATATTGACTAGGAATCTTTCACTTTAAATTAAAAGAAAAGGTAACTTAAACGAAATATAAAAAAATAAAAAAGACCTTTTTGGAATATTAATAAATATTCGATAATCATATTTTAATCTTTTTTTATATATTTTACTCCGACTAGATATACTTCAGTTTATGATATTATAGATTTCAGAAGACTTTTTATCAGATATCCGCGCTTAGCTTCAAGGGTATCGAAGAAATCTAAAGCTGTTCTTAATCGTACAAAGGAACTATATATTTTTGTGTTCAGCTCAGTAGCCTTCTTCTTTCTTCCTTGTTAATATATTGACTGTTCTATATGGTTTCTTAAAGGACTTTTTATTACTTAAGAGCACTGGATGATGAGTCCTTTTACTAATAAATTAAAATTACCGTCAAGGTTTTCTTTAGATTTACATTTGCACGTGTGTTCGATAATGTTTATATAGATATACATTTCTGTAAATATAATGTAATGGTGACTGTCTTACCTTATATAATGTCTACAAAAACATATCAAAGAAAATAGAAAATTTGAGTATTTTATTACTCGACTGCGCGACGCAAAGGAGGGTGATGTGTTTATCAGTTTAAGTATGTATGTATATATGTATGTATATTTGTTTCTATGTTGCGTTCTAGAGACCAAATGCGTAGGCCGATTTTGACGATTCTTACGTCAATCGTTTCATCTTAACCTTGCGAGTGTCACTAAAGACACGACAGTAATCAAAATTCACCACAGCGACAACCAGACGCCATATTGTCAAAATGAAAAAAAAATCGATGAGTGTCAAGTGGGGTGTCGTTGAATATGTATTTTAATCATCTTTAGGTTCCTTTTATAATTTTTAATTTTAAATAGTTAAGGATATATAACTAAAGCTAATTTTTTGATGGATATATAACGCTAATTTTCTTACATATTGATTTAAGTTTTTATTTAAAGTATAAACAACAAAAAAAAACAGTAAAAAAATTAACTTAAATTAAAAAATAAAAAGAAAGAAACAAGCCCAGTAGTTTAGAATTCTGTTAATTGATACAGAACAGAACGACTCATAGTCGGGGCCCCTTGGGAAGATTTGCTCTGTATTATTTATTCTAGTTCGTTCTGTTCTGTATTACTTAACATAATTCTAAACTACTGGGTTTATTTCTTTCTTTTTTTTATTTAAGTTAATTTTTTCATATATTTTATAAAATTCGTTTTTTACGCAATCGGATTTTTTGTTTTTCTTTTTTTTTGGTAAAATCGTTTCTTTTGCTTGCAATATTTCGTGTGATTTCAGAAGAACCACTGAAGAACTGAGAATACTTAAAATTCAGTATTATTATTTAAAACCAATAGAGTAGTATGTAGAATAACAGTGTAGTCTGAATAAATAGCTATTATAGAATAAGAAATAGATTTGGGAGCTTTTTGTGAAACACGCACGTCATGAATATACCGTAACATTGAAAATTGTAAGTCATTGTCATCTGAACTAATTAAAACTTATCTTACCGAAATCTTGGGCGAAGTCAATTTAAGCCGATAACCCGGACAGGGCCGAAGGGATAAATTAAAAACGCCGATGAAGTAAATTGCAATGTCAATCAGAGGGTAGCAACGTCACTGCGCTGGATAATCAATCTTCATGAGTCTAAGAAGTGCTCTAGTTCAGGAGACTGACTGTTTTGAGACTGCGAAAATATTAAAAGGAGAATTTGATAACAACATAAATCCATTTTAATATGACACAATCTTATATATATATTGATTAGTCGACTGTATATGACAGCAATCAAGACGTATTGTAAGGCTAACTAACAATATCAGACCTCGCCTATTAGAGCCTATTGTACCCAATGTCTCGGGCCTGTCAGCCCGTGAGTGATGATCAGGGATGCCATAAGTTCGTATTTTTATCTGCAATTTTAATTTTTTAATATCTTCACTCGAAAAATGTAGGTACTTTATTTTTTTTACAAAATATAATAAAAATACGCCTGTCTTCTTGTTATGTCATTATATCTCAACTTAAACTTAACTTACAAAGTAATAAAAGGTGACGTTATTCACTCAGGTGTCCGAATTCACTTCATATAGTTGCCGCTAACTTTGAATTGGTAATAACGTTTTGTGGCATAAGTGAAGTAAGTTTCGAAATGACATAAGAATAGAATATTTGAGACACGCATATCCAATCAATTTTGTTTTGTCTTTTTACATAAAAATTGGAATCAATATAATTTCTGCATTAAATGACGTGAATCCAGACACATGAGTGAATTCGTCTGGGTCCTGGGTTTTTACAGAATCGCAGGGCAGGGTGCAAGTCATTACAACTTTAACAATTTTGGAAATTATCAATTTTCAGAAACAGCGAATAAGTGAAGTTTTATTGAAGATAATGCCGTATTTGAGACGTTGCTTGTCCCTTAGACTTCACTCAGTCTTTAAGAAAAATAAATTGCTTCCGACGTCACACGGTTAGGGAGATAAAGTTACAATATGAGTGTAAGCTTAGAATGCGAACTGCTTGTCACGCCTGTCCATAAACACGAACATTAATAAAAGGGCATTACCTTATTCTCATAAGTAGAATTTATTGAGAACTAATGCGTTTATTGCTATGACATATATATATTTTTAATATTCACGGGTGCTTACTTTAAAAGAATTTTTGATATATATTTTAAAGTAAAAGTAAAAGCATGTTAATTTTACTTAATAAGATAACTGAAAACTATAATATTTTGAAATGCAGTCGTTTGATAGAACAATTTAGCAATTTTTTACGTGATTACGTTGTTGTGTATGTTTTAATCACTCTCACTACTGACGAAGATTATTTGAGTTGGATTCATATTTTAGTCATTTTAACAATTTTCACTCATACAAAATCCTTTACATATCACCGATTAAAAAAAAGATAATTTTCTAAGAAGTGACATATTTACACTTATATGATCGTCATTAGCTTAAATAACGGACACTGCTGAGGGCTATTCTGTTATTAGAAATGGTCTCAACTTCAAATTCAGGGCAGTATAGAGACTCGATCAAATTAAACCTATTTCAAAAGGTAAAAAAGATTTTATTTCATCGAAGCACTAAATTGACAGATCACTGTATTTGACAGCGAGTTCAGAGCATATTTTATCAGAATAGCATAGCAGGTCTTCCTTCTGAATAGAATTACCTACATAAGGAAAACAGGCCGTATTTCATCAGCAGTCACAATGTAGATTAGGTAAGTATGGACAGCATCAAATTCAACCGGATTTTATTTCAGATAAATTTTTCGTCATGCTTCCTTTCCAAAACTTGCTTAATTTTAATCGCAGTCTAAAAGTCATAGCACACCTACACAACACGGCTCCAACTCGGTGATTTTCTTGTAATTTCTATTCATCCATCCATATCCGCCTTAATACACCGTCCGCTTTCGGAGATAGGTCACGTCCATTACTTCCATTCCAATCTCAGCCTAACCACGCACATCCAATTGCGTCTAGTATGTTGCTTGATGTATTCTTTCCTTCTTAGTAGCGGGCGATCTCTTTTAACGTTTAACAAAGGTTAACTTTAGAGACCATACCATTTAATCAGTTTCTTAATGACATACATAACCATAAGTAGTGGTCGCACGCTACAAACATGCTTACAGCCAACCTCGTCGCCAATAGCAATTCTTTAGATGCCGCGATTTACTAGCTTGCACTTTAAGGGTGACGCGTAGATACTAAGCACGCTGGCAGCTAGAGGCATTCAAAATTCGTGACAATGCCGCGCTGCTGCTGCGCCGTTTAAATGTGCTATGATCTTAAGTATACTAACTGATTCATCGAGGTACTCTTATTATTTGATCGAAGTGTCACTAATTACCAATTTAATAGCACAAACACTGGGATTCAGAAAAAAAGACATCAAATCTTCGAAAAAAGGGAAATTTAGAAGCCGACCGGAACGTTTTAAAACCTTCAGAAATTAAGAGAAGTCGTGTTTTATCAGGTCGCGTGTTATGGTACACTAAAAAAGCCGTTATTAAAGCCCGACAGCGCTTGGTACAGTTAAAAGTTACCTTTAAAATGAACATAACCGTTAGTAATTGCCCGTGCAACTTGCTACGAGCTCGTGAGCATTATTTGTTTATAAAGCTCGCTATCCGTGATTACGTAATAAATAATCAAAAATTTTTTTTTATACAGAAATGTTGCTACCAATGCAATTTTTTATGTAAGTAGGGCAAAACCGACATAGATGACCCACTTTTTGAAATGGTTTCCTAATTTTATAAACATAAATTTACCATATAAAATCTCTATAAATATACCCAGTTTAATATTTTATGTTATATTATGAGTTATTGTTGTAGATCTCTAACTATTACAGTTTTTGCAAAAAACACTCACAGTAAAAATGCTACCTTTACTTGAACAGTTAATCAAATTGAAAAATTAATAAGTTTCTTTTTTTTTAATATTAGCTATTTTCCCGAGACTTCTGTGTTAACTTGTGTGATACAGCTTTTTATCGAGCAAACTTTTACGTAGTATATTCAATACAATAAAAGATACATTATTTTCTCTTTCTAGTATTAGTATAAATTCATTCGAAGTTCCATTTAAGGACCTTAAACGATATCAAATATTAAAAAAACCCAACCAAATTGAAATGAGCAATGACTTTCTATTACCACAGACCAATAAATTAAATGAAAATTCCGGGGAAATTTCAGTTTTCGGCGCTCATGGAAGCAGTAACATTTTGCTTTAGGATGAATTTTTTTACACAGTTATTTTCTGCAAAATGGCAGCGTTGCGTCGCACCCTCACGGCAATGACGTTCGGTAATGAAATTCAGAAATGAAAATCGGACATTAAGCTTTCTAATTTCTTCTTTCAATATTAGTGATATTTATTGTATTGTCATTATTTTAAGATTTTTTAAGAGTTCGAGTATGTACCCATTAATATCTTCAATAAAGATATATTGAGATATAAATATATATCAAGGGTATTTTATATTAAAAGATCATTTTACAAAGAATAATTAAATCAAAATATAAGATAAAATAGTTACTTAGTTTAGGTGTAAGATATAATAGTAAAAGTATTCAATATAATGACGGTCTACTACTGCAAAGTAGTACACGCCGTATTTTGAAATTGTCTAATGTTATCGATATGAATATAAGAATGATAATTATAAAATTAAGTAGACAAATTATTATTAAGTGTAAGTGTTATTTATTAAGGTAAAGATAATGATATTTTATATTTTCATGCTCACTAAATAAAACTATTTTGAATGGATTCGAAACAGTTTTGTATAAGTTCCAAATTCGGGAGTCTGACTTCCAAATTTGAAACTGGTAGTAGTTTAAAGTATTCAAGGATAAATAAACGTACAATAAAATAAATAAGTATCATATATTTGTAATAATAATTTTATTTAATAAATTTAAACGGTTCTATAAAAATATAAAAAATGGTGTAATAAATACTTAAATAACGAAGTAGCCTACAATAATAAACCAATATAACATACATTGCATTACGATTCATGTACCCCTGGATATTTGAAGTCTAGGTTTCAATATCTTGTTTCCAGTCATAAACGTGATCTTCACTCTAGTAGCAACCTCATTCTTCAAACTCCCGTTCATCATACTGATTTTGCTTCCAAATATTTTTACTCTGACAGCTATTCGCCTTTGGAACGCTCTCCCAGCTCATTTTAAAACTGCTCAGAGTAGAATGGTTTTTAAGAGATTGGTACATGAGCACTATCTTCATATATAATTACCTCATATGCGTTCTGTATTATATTTTTATTTATTTATGGATATATTTATATTTTATCTATGTCTACATATATATTTGTTTAGGTATATATCCTAGTACGAGTATTATGTATTATGATTTTATTAATTAATTTATATGTAATAAGTTTTTGGCCACCGTTTCTTTTTTTTTTATTCTTATCGCCTAACATCCTGACTCCATCATTTTTTCTGGTAGACTGGCAGGAAATGCCTTTGGCATTAAAGAATAAATAAATAAATTGCTCAGATCCCAAATTAAGTAGCTATTAGTAGTATTATGGAAATCATTGTACAATAATACCGCAACACCCAAGCCCGAGACAATATAATAAAATATAATTTTCTACAATAACCCAGACAGAAGCCGAAACTTCAGAGATGGCGACTACGGTCGCCTGGTAGAAATTGCTGGTACCTTAGCAAAAAGGCCGCCTTTTGTGTTACGGTTTCTAGTTTAATGCACTTTTTAAATGTATTTCATAGTGCAATAAAGAATATTCATTCATTCATTCATCATTCAATTATACCTACAAATATTATTATTGGCAGAAATTAAAAAGATATGATATTGACATTGCACTGGATATACCAGTATCGGATGACGGTTTTTATATAAATATATGACGTAAATATACTTATTCATTTATCTGAAGTCTTTTAATAAAGTAGAACATTTTATTAACAATAAAATCAGCAGAAAATATAATCTTTAACATGTACCTACAGCTGTCATTTGATTTTTAAAATATTTAACGAATAATTGTATGCTTCTAAATCAATTAATTATTTATTATAATACCGGTATTCTCGCGACTGCACCCGCATGAAGCCTACGTATTATATAGATTACCGGAAAATAACTTTTTGAATGGGTTCTGTAGTTTCGGAATCCAGGAACAAGATAAACGGTGTCGATAATACGATACTCAGTTACGGAGCTAATAACAGACGATGACGTACTTGTTGATTTTCTAAATTCAAATCACTCTTCTTACATCAGAAAAAAATAAGAACATATACATAGAAAATATGATAGAACACTCCAAATATGTTAATGTAGTAGCGACATCTAGTTTTATTTCGTGAACTAATTTATTTTAATATTTAACTTAATAAGCAAACATTTTATGGAATATATTTCATAATTCTATCATAATAGTTTGTTTATAGATTTAAATACGTAATCATAGTTTTATTTGTTTTATCAAGTTTGCATACTATCGTTCAGTATATCCATGTTATGGTTTTTTTATTTATGATATGCTACTACGTTGACTGCGGTCACAAAGTTAACGTTTCCCAGTATAATTACAGTTCTTTTTCCCCTTTAAAAGCTCAGCTTGGATAAAAATAAACTAGCAGGCTTCCTTCATCTCTAATTAAGTGTTACGTACTGCCATAAACTTCTTTATTAAAAACTTTGACAGCAAGCGGCGCCTCGAATAAAATGTTGCTAACGTTAAATTTTCAATTACCTACCTTAGGACCAACAGAAAAAGTTTCCGAATTAAAAAATTGAATGACATTTACGAGGGTTGAGTTTGTAATCAGTTGGCGCTTTTATTGTAAGGTCCGGTGTAAGAATTTCTTGATTTTACTCATTTAGGAGAATAATTTGATTTGTTTCAAGCTGATGTTTTGGGACGTGTTTAAAATAAAGTTACATTAAAAATAAGCAAGCAGCGGTTAAAATTATATGATAAGAATATCTACGCCCTAAATGAATGTGCAGCATGTAGTCATACCATTGAGGTTGAAAGATGTCAAATGTATATTGCTATTCATTAAAAAAATTAAAAAAATTGCGAAGCTTGTTGTGGTTAAAATACAAAATCAATAATTTTAATAACAAAGCTTTGCCTTATTCAACTTTAGTTACGAATTCACAGATACTTAGTATAGAAGACATATTGTAGATTTATGTTACACTTCCAGATGTTCTTAAAAAAAGTTATGTAGGCACAAAAAATATAAATGAGCCCAATTTCGTAACAATCATTGTAAAGAGAAAATTGTAATTTTGTTTATTATTTTGATGAGAGGGCTGCCACTGTATTTTTAATTGAAAGAAAAATAAATTCGATACGGTTTCATTAAAAAAAGAAGCATTACTAAGTTTTTAAAAAAACTACTGTAGCCGAGCACTGATAATTGATTTTTAGAGGCTGTTTTTCAGTTAACTCTTTGTATACTAAATTGAATCTTATAAACTTGACTCACTTTCCGGTTTTCGTTTGAGGTTAAAAGTTTCCTTGCGTTAACAATATTAATACAAAATTAAGTTAATCTGATAATGGACTAATTAAACGAATGCAGCCCATTGAGGGCTCGGCTGTATTTTCTTGCTCTGATATAATATCCAGGATCTGATGATTGAACTGGAAGGTGATTTTGGACTATTTTGGTTTGTCTTGACAAGGACTCTGGTTCATGGTATCCAGGTCACGGTAGGTCAAGGCCTTTAAGAGTTTTGCATTCTAAAACAGTATGGGCTTGGTGACTTTGAAAAACTAACTACAAATAATTATTTTTTCCTCAAAGATAAACATCAACGTAGCATGCATTTATACAAAAGTAATATCAAAGTTACATATTACACCTAAAAAAAAATATTAAAAAAATGCTTTTATAGAAATATTTGTAAATCTATTATAAAAAGCTTTTATATAAAAAATATTATTTTCACCACTTTTAAGGTTTATTATTTTTGCATCATCTTGGTTATAAAAAACAGTCAGCTCAATACGATCACTATTGATTTTATTCTTCATTATCTAAGCTAATATTATAAAACGGTAAAGTTTCTTAGTTTATTTATTTGTATATGCAATCTTCGGAAATACTAATCCGATCATGATAATACTTTCACTTACGGGAAACTACATCAAACACGAATGCCATATGAAATCGCAAGAGCTAGTTAGGCTTCCGTAACCAAAGGATAAAAACGGGATTCTATTATTTAAACTCCGGTGTCTGTCCGTCTGACAGCGTGCTGTATATCACTGGTGAAAAACAGAAAAGGCGTATCTCATTAAAAGGTCGTAACTAGACTAAGGTTAGGGTAATAATAATCTTTTTTGTGTTTATTGATCTGGGTCACATTTCTTTACGATGATATGAAATCTTAAAATTGGAGTTTTTTAAAAGTGCGCCTTTGTTTAGGGCGTAAGTGGGTATAAAACAGATACGACGAGTGAAAAAAAATACTGTATCATATACGCCTTTGTTGCGGGATCCACTTTTAAAACTTCTCTGTTCACGACATTCTAAATAAAAGTAAGTAACTAAAAAAGGTAAGTAACTAAAATTTAACTTAACCATTTTATAACAATATTACCTGAGTTAATATTTTATAAATTAGGTAGTTACAACAAATCGTAAGGTATACTTTAAAGTAATTAAAACGGAAAATTCTTTACATACTCTTTACAAGGTTGCAAGGTTGTCAATGGTTGTTGATAACACTGATGAAGAAGATACTCGTAGTATGCCATTTTCAATTTTTATATTTATGTTGCTTTAATTTTTAATTTTTTGATTAAATAAAATATTATTTAAAGGTATAATTTAAAAACAAGTTTTTTATTTTATTTTGTGCCTTTCTTTCTTGAATATTGTTACATATATGTTCAGAAAAGGTGGGACTTTTTACAAAGATCATTAAATACCAAGAGTTACGCCAAAATTTCTAGATACTGTGTGAGACGTGAAAGTACTTACACCCTGTTATTTACAGTATAATGGAAAAGAAAAAGCAATTACATCCTTTTTGAGGTCAGTGAATTGGTTATTTTTTTTTTTTACTTCTGCTATAATAATTATCACCACCACCAGCCCTTTTACGTCCCCACTGCAGGGGCTCAGGCCTTCCTTATGGATGGTTAAGGAGGATGGGCCATGACCCTCCACGCTGGCCCAATGCGGATTGGAGAGTATTAACGACTGCAAATGCAGCCGGGACCAACGGCTGAACGTGCCTTCCAAAGCACGGAGTAGCTCGAGATAATAATTTTTTGGTCACCCATCTCGTGACCGACCCTTGCGAAAGTTGCTTAATGACTACGATCGCGGGCCGCGGCGCTTATCCACTACGCCACCGATATTATAATAATTATAATATCACAATAATTATAATACAGTGATGATATTTAAGTTTGAGTGAGAGCTTTGACCTATGCAAAAAAATGAAGGAAATAGTAAAAAAAGTATCATTATTATATATTATAATATGCTCCCAACCAACAAACGTGATTTTTTGCGTTTTTTACGGATAAATAGTACGGAACCGTTCATGTGCGAGACCGACTAGCACTTGGCCGGTTTTTTTAGGGTTCTGTAGTAAACAAGAGACCTTTATAGTTTCGCCATGCCTGTCTATCCGTCCGTCCGTTCGCGGTTTAGCTCAAAAACGTAAAATTCTTCGAAAACAAAATATTTTTAAGGGTCTCGTACGTGTAAAGTGGGGGATGATAGGGGATATTATATTTTTTTTCTTCCTCACAGTAATAGGCATTATTGGAAAGATCTTTCAAAAATATTGGGGGTTTGGAAAGACAGTTTTCTGATTTAGTAAACCATTTGTGACTTATTAAGCTTAAAAAAGCTAATTTTCGTAAGAGTCAAGTGGCCTCCCCTACAAAGTAAACGGTAGTTTGTAAAATTTAACAGTTACGGCAGTAGTACCAATATATATTGAAGTTAAAAGGAAAACTATATAACTTTATAACTTGTCTTTACAAGTTTACGAGTGATTGTCGACCAATTGTCTTTAACTCGAAAATTTCGAGAAACTCCATAAAAAACAACAAACGTGATTTTTTATTTACTTTTTTTAATGAATAATGGTACGGAACCATTCGTGGGCCAGTCCGACTCGCAATTGACTGATTTTTTAAAATATGTTACTAGCATTGTCTATGCCCTCTCTTACTTGACCTCCTTTAATGTAAAGGAACTCTAAAAACATTGTTTTTCTCGTTAAAATTTCAATTAATTTCATCGAGATATTTTAAGCGTTTATCAAAAACCGAAGTTGTTTGTCACATTTGAAAGGATTCAGTAAGTTTAATCAAGTTCCATTCATTCTCGTTCCGGATTCACTGGAGACTTTAATTACATTTTATTCAATATGGGGTTGGGAATTATTCAAGATTGTCGGTTTGAATTAATAAAATCCGTTGACCGTGATGGGAAATTCAAAATGCATTTCCAATTAGGTTGACGCTATAACGTTATGAATGATAAAAAAATGTGTAACATAAACTGTCATGGATAAGAAAACCACCTCATCTTTACTTATCACCTACTGGAAGCTACATCATATGGGGTTGGCATAGATTATAAATTACGCGGATGTAATCTCGAGGAAATAGCTAGTTAAGAATAAAAGCACTGAGGTTATCAATAGACTTTCGTCTCATACATTGGATCGAGTGATACACCACTCGGTCCAATGTAAGCTAATTGATACACCACCTGGTGAAAGAGAACAGGGTGTATTGATAACATCAGTCATTTTATAAAAACTAGCTATTTCCTAGCGACTACATCAGCAATATACAACACTTTTTTATTATGAATCCGCAACTTATTAACGGCAACTTATTAACTGTTTAACGGCAAGTTACTTCATAAAGTCGGTTGTTTGTTAAACATAATTCATATTATTAATATTGATTGTGACCTGGTTTTTGTAAATATTGTTACTTCTATTGGAGCTGCTGGTGAGTTTCTTTGCTCGTTCTTCTAGCCAAAATGTGCGTAGTGGTAGGAAATAAATGCAGGATGATTCCAAAGCACCTTTGATTAAATAATATTTAATCTTGCAAGTGCTATGGTCATGATGACTCCATGATTAATGTTAGCGACAATAAATTACTTAAAACGATATAAATTATTAATAACAGATAAAAATATGAAAGTAATTTAAACTAACTAAATAATTTCATATAAAATATCGATGAAAAGATTTTTAATTAATAACACAAATTACAAAATCCCCAACCAGAAGTAGTCCAAAGCGAAGGAACTGTCAACATAAATAACGGGAAAGAAACTCCCAAGTTCCTGAATTCGAGTCCGATCTCTGTCGGGATCGCTATGGCACCCCTCATCGGAGTTTTAAGACCAGCCGGCCGCAGATGCTAAAGCAATTCCATGATTACTTTATTTTAAGAACGGTCTTCACAATTCTGCCACTTTTCAATTTTCTTATTAGCAAGCAAAAATTATATTTTAGTGAAATATCTTACTTTCAATTAATTTCCTATGGAAATTTTGTATAGTTACGAAAGCGATATCAATTCAAATTATAAAAAGTGACGTTTTGTATGTTATTGAAATCGAAATAAACGTATGAAAATTAATCGATATATAATTTGTAATAGCAACACGATAAACACGTTAACCGGGTCCTCAAGAATTGTACCACCTTGATACCGACGTTCGAGCCACTCGGCCACAGAGGTCGTGAATGAATAAAGCTATTGATATTAAACAAACTAGCTTTCCCCCAGCGAATTCGCCAGTGTGTTAGGTTTTTTATTCATTTATACATTCCTCTCGTATCACTCTATAAGTACGAGTATATATTAATAACCACATAAAAATCCGTTGTGTACTTAAAAATATCTCATCGTACAGACAGCCTCCTTGTTGGTTAAAAACAAAAAATTAGCTATTTAAAACAATAAAAATATATACTTTGCACAAATGCGGTCGTGATTTGTCAAAGTTATTAAACTAATTTAATTTTAACAAGAAAATGCTGATAAAACGAGAACGTCAAGAAAAGCTTTCTAATTTCACTGGCCGTCCTTTAGAAGTCAAATTACTGTGTTGCACAACGTAAAACTCTAGGTTATTTTCGAATAAGCTTTGTACGTCATGGAAACATTTTCAGGGAGGATAAATATTATAGAATCAAAAACTAGATGTGCCTCACGGTTTCATCGATCATTTTATTGTTATTTATTCAACTCCTTAGCATATCAACATAACGGTTAATCTTTAGTCTTTTACTTACGAACATTGGTGAGTAAAAAATCTATTATGAGAGATAAGTCCGTTTAAACAAACAAACAAACACTTCGGTTGTATTATATATATTTGCTTTAGCAACATTATTTCTGCAATAACATTTTTCTAGTAACATAAAGCAACCAATCTTGGATAAACTTGTTCAGTTTTCTTTAACAAAAATAGCTCCTGTTTCACATAAAACAAACCTCAATCCATTTTAGCGATGGAAAAATCTTGAGAATAAGCTTTCTTATTCTGAGTTTATATGTCAAAGCATAAATCTCTGTGTTTCTGTTTAGTTTTCTCACAGAATGGAAACCGATGGAGAAATTCACCGGAATGTGTCTGATATAAGTATATGTCAATATTTAGTAGTAGTTATTACAAATTGTTGCAGGCAGTTACGTACGAGTATACTTAACTAAATAAAGGCAGTTATTATAAAGCAGAAAGTTTTGTTCCTTAAGTTGCAATCGATAGAGTAGCTCGATAGCGTCCTGGATACGCGCCGCAGCCCGCGATCTTTTTGTTAAGCAACTTTCAAGGGCCAGTCATAGGATGGGTGACCTAAAAAATATTATCTCGAACTACTCCAGGCTTCGGATAGCACATTACGCCGTTGATCCTGGCGGCATTTGCAGTCGTTAATACCGATCCGCAATGGACCAGAGTGGAGGGTTATAGCTCATCCTCCTTAACCATCTTTAAGGAAGGGCTGAGCCCCTACAGGGACGTAAAAAGGCTATTGATGATGATGATGAATATATAAGTTCTGAAACTACTTGACCGATTTTAGAAATATCATACGCGTGTGACCCAGGCGAGATCGCTGCAAAAAAGTTGTAAATAAGCCAACGCTTCAGATCTGACATGACAATATAAGAAAGTGTTGATTGTTTGTTTGGTTGCATTGAATACGTAACGAAACTAACGACTCGATTTAAAAAAAATCGAGCATCATATGCGTATATACGTAGGCTATAATTAACACGAGCAAAGTCGCTTTAAAATCGCTTGTTGTAAATAAGGTAATGATATAAACCTGACAATGTTTCTTTATATTTATAAAAAAAACAAATTGCCAGATAAGGAGTAATATACGTCGAAGAAACAGATATAACCTAAGTAATTACCTTTTATTGGTCCAATCAAAGGTTACCATGTTATGTCCAACCAATGATATTTCAATAAAAAGGGTAGATATGTATGTTAGGCTAACAGCTCAGGATCACTGCTATTTTGTATACAGATTTCTCAATCGAAACATTTCCCAATAATTAAAAGTTCTTGTCTTCAAAACTATAGTACATTTAAATGTTTTACTGTACTGTGGTTATAATAAAATTAATGTAATTAAAAATTAAGTAATTATCAGGGAAACCCATATAAATGTCTGAGCTATTTAGCCAGTCTATCTTACGAGAGCTTAATTTAGGTAAGTGCAAATAATTAAATAAATACAAGGAGCAAGTTTTAGCCTGATTAATTTTAAGAGCACTTTCGTTTAACTTTATTTTGTTCGTCTTGTTGCCTTTGCTCTTCCAACAATTGTGTTTTACTTCTCCTTTGGAAGTTCAACATGTATGCAATTCATTTTATTGTTGCAGAACGTTGTTGAAGTTAGGCGTGGAGAGATATCTATGCAAATAATAAAGCTGAAGAGTTTGTTTTTTTGTTTGAATTCTATAATCTCAGGAAGTACTGGAACGAATAGATTTTTTTTGTATTGAATAGTCCATTTATCGAGGAAGGCTATTGGCTCTATAACATCATACTATGATGTATAGTAGTGGAGCAGCAACGCAAGATGTTGCAAAAACAGGAGAATATTTTATTTTTTGAGTGCTTTCCTTGCGTGCGCTGCGTAAACGATGAAAGTTACGTTACAAAAATCATGTTTTACGAAATTGATCCTCTCTAAAAGTTCTTAAAAAAGTCCGCGGCAAAATATGTCGAGCTTATATCTTATCCCGAAAAAAAAAAACACATAAAGGGATAAAATGGGAGTGGAAGTTCGTATAGGACATTAAATCGTTACCATAGAAACCATCGTTTACATTTCAATTTGTCATTGTAATTATATTCCATGTCATCCTTTTCCAAATTAATTAATAAATGATTTTAATGTGTTTGCGTAGGATTAAATAATATTTTGAACAATTTATATGTAATGTGTATTACGTACACACACGAAAATGTTATATTTAGGTAACGGTACTGATCACTAGATGACAATACTGTTCTTTTAAACCGGGATTTTGCTTTTGTTATGTTTGTAGTGTTTATTTTTTTCCGATACTTATCAAACAAGGTAGTTTTCATTTTAAATTTTGCGGCTTTTTCAATAACGTTATTAAATGGAAAATAACTAATAGTTTTAATACAATACTTTTCAAACGGAATTTTGATTTTTGATATATTTGTTTTTACAGATTTTTATAAAACAAAATAGCTTTGGTTTCAGTATTGCGATTTTCCCAGTAACACAATTTGATGGGGAATTACCAAATAGGGCGAAAAAATAAAATGTTACAATTAACTTTTTTCTCTAGTATTGGCTGAACTCAGAAGTTGGGACGATGCATCGATTTAAACCAATATTACTTGATAAAAACTTTATTTCACACTGACTCGCCGTTCATTGCGGCGTTACATATCTGCCATCTTATATTCTTTTGCCAACAATAAAAAACAATACTGTCATAGTTTTTCGCAAGATGTCGATTTCAATACAATCAATGTTCTAATTTTTGAGTTTCTTACATTTAGATGTATAAATTATTAAACTGAGTTTGTTTAATCATAATTATCTTTTAGAAATATACAAACATATAGTTAAACGACATTTGAAATTACTTTTTATAATTAGTACTTTTGTAACATTGCATACTTAAATCAGTATCATACTTTTTAATACGCAGTGATTATTAATCTTTTATTTGTAACAATTTTATTAAAATACAATAAGTAATCATTATCTGTACTGTTTACTAATACAAATACATGAATATGTGCGATCATCCAAATTACGTATTTTAAATAGTAACATTTCGTACAATTACATTCTCAAGTCAATACTACACTTATTAATTACAGTCATCGTCATTTTACAAGTATTTCTTTATTAATCAAAGTAATAAGTATTAATATTAAAAAAATATGCTTACACTAGGTATTTTTAAAACACGGTATTGATTTTTTAATGTTGGTTTTGTTTATTGTCAAACAAAGTGGCTTTCATTTTCAATATTGCGGTTCTGTAGTCAACAAAAATCCCTTTAGAAAACCCCAGCATTTGAAAGCTGTAATTTAGCACTTTAATCACGCCAACAAAGTGGTAAAATAAAATCTAGAAAATAAAGTTTTTTTTCGGCTACCTCCCCTAGATGTAAAGTTGAGGATGTTTTTTTATTTTACCATATATTGGATGTCTTTCAAAAACAGTAGGGGTGTGAGGAGACCGTTTTTCGTTTTAGTTAATCGTTTGTGATTTATAAAGCTTGAAAATGCCAATTTTTGCTAGTCCCCTCCCCCACACCAACTAAACGGTTGTTATTGGTAGAGGGAAGGGAGGGGAGGGGAGGATACTACATTATTTTAAAAGAATTTCATAGGAAAACTATCACACTTAAGTTAGATTTACAAAAGGACTAATAGTCGACCAAATGTATTTAATGCATTAAAATTTCGGACTCCTTTGATAACAACAAACGTGATTTGTTGACCCTTCATGCACGAGTTTACATGCGCTTTCCCGGGTTTTTAAATAATATATTTTAATAAAAAATATTTATCGCACGACAAAATAATAAATGGGTGACTATTAACGAAATACTTATCCGAAGGGCGTTAAATTATGTTTGCGAAAAAATGTACAAAACTACCATTATCATTATAAATGTCATAAAATCAAAAATACTTGAAATGAGCTACTAATGGTAGGAAACGGTTTTATAAAAAAATAGCAACTAAAATTCAAAGTATCAGAGTTAAATAATAAATTGGGCGAAAAAAAAAAATACTGTGGAATGAAACTTCTTTTTCTTTCGACATCTACAAATTGAAGAGATGGCAGAATACCCGTTGGCAAAATATTATTTGGCGTCACGCTCTTAGAGTTCTGAAAATTCTGAATGGAAAAAACAAGAACAAGTTGATCATCAAGTTGCTTTGAGGACCAGTCATAGTATATTGACCAAGCAAAGCATCAAGCTGTTTTAAGCCCGTATCTGAAAGTCCAGAATAAGCACAGTGTTAAAATCTCTCTAAGCAAAATCAAAGCGTAATTATTAAACGACTTCAACATAAGGACTATATTTCAAAGAAAAGGTTATTTTTTTGTATTTTGTAAATTGACTTCGATGTATGTTTACCGATTTGACCAATTTTCAAAATTCTTTTTTATTCGACAACTTAATGGACTGAGGTGGTCCCATTTAAATTTTATCGAAATCGAATCAGTAGTTTTCCTTTTATAACAAAACAAAATACGCTTTTCACCAAACATCATCAAATATTTAGATGATATGGTAAGACATGGCACTTTCCTGTTAAGATTGCGTATTTGGGATTCATTCATAATCCAAATGATGAATTTTATATGTTCGAGTAGTATATTTTTTTATGAAAGTAGGTATGTTAATCGATTTCTTCTTAAATTGTGAACCAATTTCTATCAAACTAGCTATTTCCCTGCGATGTTGCCTGCGTAAATTATAGGTTATGTCTAACGTGTATTAAGTAGCTTTCAGGTTAAGTACTCAAGTAGCTTTCCATAGATGAACGACTTTCATAAATCGGTCCAATAGTTTCGGAGACTATCCAAAGCAAAGAAATCTTGCCTCTTCATAATATAAGTATAGAATTATTGGAAAAAATTATGCTAAGCAAATAAACAAAATCTTCTTTTTTTAAACTCACTATATTGAATATTTATATAAATATTTATATTTAGTGATACCTTTTATTTAAAAAATTATCAATATCACTAAAAAGCATGAAAAAATGATAAATAATATTTAAATGAAACAATTTTTGAACGGTTTCACCGCGTTTATATTTGGTTTTATTTAAGTTTCGGAACCCTTACAGGTTCTGTATTCACATAAGGCTAAGGTGTGGATTGTCTTATTAATTAAAAGTATGGCTACCTTTAAAAACCAATACACATTGACAATACAATAATATATATATATCATATGGCAACGTTTATATTTATTTAACTTATTTCTCAACCCCTGACTATCGTAATCTACTACCAATATCAACTTTGGGAGTCTTGTCTGAGAAGAACTGACATAACAAACTCCAGCAAAAAAAAAATTGCTCCCTTTGATTTAATATTTACAGAATGAACTAACTGTATCTTTTGGTTTTGCAATGTGCAACCTGGAAAAAAGAGCAACCGGATTATTTCATGGAGATATGCGCGTTATATACAGAAACATTGGTAGATTTTCCTTAATGGGTTCAATCTATTGGGCAGCCCTATGCCCTAGTTGTGAGGTCGCTAATAATATAAAGGTGGATACTCACTGGCAGATTTTTAATTAAGATTAGCTTAATACTCCAGTATAGCAGGCCAGTATGCACACGATACCCGAAGTGGGCGAAGCCGCGGGTTACAGCTAGTTAAATATAAAAGAGAATGTTGTAATATTTGTAAGAGTAAGGAAAGTCAATAAAATTTGTAACATCATATTTTTAACCAAAAATTATTATCGGTAAGGGGAGTAAGGAATTTATTATTTAACTTGTGTACCTATAATTGAAGCACTACGTGAAGCGAATAATCACGATAAATTACCTTTGAAAACCGGTCCGTTTTAACAATAACATTAACGCACTTAGCCTTAAAAATTCCACCCTTCTTCTATATATTTGATTACTATGCTTGTTAGGAACCTTTAGATTCCCTTAAAACTAGCTGATGCTTTGCTTGTTTAAGATTTTATTGCCGATCTTCAAAGCAGCTTTGCACTAGCTTGTTCTTGATTGTTCAATTCAGCCTTTTCAGATAATTTAATACACGGCATGATACGATAGGATTGACGACACTATTAATTACATTATAATAACGAAAAAGAAAGCAACTTTGTTTTAAAAATATCGGAAAAATGTAAAGACAATGAGAATCTATATTTCGTTTTAAAGTACAGTAGCGTTATCTAATGACATGAGATACAACATTTATGTTTGTATAACCAACATACAGGCCACTATGCATACGCATTTCAATTAAATATTTAATATTAGCGACAAAGACCGTACCGAGTTGAATCATTTCAATTAATATTTAATATTATTAAAACTAAGTGGAGGAGACGTGCGTTCGTAACACGGTTAAATGACAGCAGTGCCCTTTCATTGAAATCTCAAATAAAGTCGGTCTAAATTGATATTAATTTTTAATCTCATGTTATGTATTTTGTAAAATTTGAATGCGTCTTCACTCTATTTTTTGTTAATTATTATAATAAGTATGTTCCTACAGGTACCTATGTTAAAACAAATGTAAAACTTTAATATACTTTTTGTTTTCAGTCTTTATTTTCAAAATCTGTCTTACTTTTAAGGAAAATACTTTCTAAAAGTATTAAAAATAATATGTAACCCAGACATTGGTTTGTTATTTATTTGATTCTGTTTATGTTGTAAGTTCCATAATTTCATCTTCAATAAGACCAAATAAATTTATTAACTCGTATGAACACAAAAAATATGTTACTTTATTGTATTTAGTGTGTAGTTCGACTTTACCATATTTGCATACGCTATTTCACGTTCCGCAGACAGTTTTCCTTATATTCGTAACAATTCTTATGAAATTTAAACGTTATTTCTCGCATATTTAATATATTTCTGCATCGTGTCTTCCAACTTACGTTCATGAATTTACATAAAGAAAATTCTAGTTTAGTATTTGCAAAAAGAAATGTTCGTGCATCATACATTAACTTCTTCAATCCTTTTTAAATAGTAGATATACGTAAAATTTCAGTGCGCACAGTAGATAAGATGCCGCATAGCTAATACTTGCGATTTGACAAGCTATTGTAGGCAAAATACCTTTTGCCTACTTAAAATTTCTTTCAAACAATAGTTATTTGTTGACCGTAAATATGGAATGCTAATGAAATTTACATTTTCATTTGAATATATATTTCTTTTTCTTTTCTTATCAATTGGAGATGTGGCGAGCTATCCGCTCCAATTTTATACTTGGGCAACCGCCCTACATTTCGACGAAGAAACGCTCCGCTTATGCGCTTTGGGCCAGCGGCGATGACTGACGTCACGCATTACGTAGCTCGCCGGGCGTATGCGCATCCTTGTCGCACGCGCTCGCTTCGTGATGATGCGTGCCTGCTCGCGTCGTCGCGCCGTCGGCCGAACAAGAATGACTCTGCATATAGCTTTGCTTGCGTACGACCGTCACATTTCTATTAATTTATAATCTGCTTACTTTTGCTATTTTATACAACTCTTTTCTTGTAATTTAATTCTAATCTGTGTGTAAATAATATATCCTTCATTCTTAGTGCTTGTGCTTCTTTTCCTTCTCGTGAACTGTGTTGTTTTGTGCTGTTAAATTGAACATTCTTATCGGGTTCGACTCCCGAAATTTATGTGGGATTACTTCATATAATATCCTACAGAGACTTACTTCGATTTATTTGTAGATACACGAACGCACATAAATTACTTATTTTCTAAATGTTTCTTTCTTTTTATTACATCTCAAAATACAAAGTTTTTTTAAGGTAACACATATTTATGAGACATTTGCCGCATTCCAAGTTTTTTCTTTTCGATATAAAATCGGCTTAAGTCTTACCCAGCGTTAGTGATTTTATTTCAAATGACGGCATTACATAGTTTGACGATACTAAATTAGTTTCGTACGATGCGCATATTTTTAATGAAACTAGTGTCACTCAACTAATCTTCCACGATTGACATAGTAAAACTAGTGTTGCAACATTATTTGCGCAGTAAATATACGATGTTGACGGAGTCAGTGTCTTAGAGATACTGCTCATTGCAGGTCATGAATCTAGTTTCATTGGTACCGAAATTAGTTTCGTGAAACTTGTATTTTAGTTTCGTGACACTCATTTTGTAATATAAATTCGGCTATGCGGCTAGCATGTGGTCTCCCTATTTGGTTCTATATAAAAAGGGAAAACATATAGCTCTAGTACGAGTTTCTCTTTAAAATTATAGCTTAGTTTTCGTTAAAACGAAATCTATTTGTTTAATTTACAGTTTATGTTATCGTTAATAGTTTACTTTAAAATTTATGAGGCATCGAATTACTCAATAGAACGAACTTCACAGCTTTATTGTGCTCTCTTTTACAAGTACATATATAAAAATTTGTATTCGTTTTAAAAAGCTATCGGAAATAGGTACAATCTTATCCTACTTAATACTATAAATGTGAAAGTTTTGGAGGTTGGCTGTATGTATAGATATATGTTTGTAACTCTTTCACGCAAAACTACTGAACAGATTTTGATGAAATTTGGCTTATGGATAATTCTAAGCCTGGATTAAAATATGGAGTACTTTCTTTTAACCCCGTTAAACAGTTCCTAGTAACCATGCGGGCAAATTCGCTGGTGGAAGCTAGCGATACTCACACAGCTTGTATATTTTTCTCCTCGGTTGACAAAGCGTTCATGGTCAAGATGAGACACCATTATTGGTGTTTGGTATCAACTACCTTACATTTCCCGTAATCGTTTCGTTTCGTTCGTTTTGCTTTCATGTTCCTTCAAAAGGTCTTTAATCTATTAATCAAATAATTGCCAGAGTGAAAAATAAATACAATAAAGGTACAACACAATTTCGAGATTTATTTCTATTGTTATAATTTAATTATTTATGCATAATGGGAATCCTTGTAGTGGTATGAGGTGTAGATGACTCTCATTTTAGACAATCACAGATGAAAACATTTTGAAAAGAATCCAAGACTCTATGATTTCCAACTTCATGACACTCGCCAGCTCTTATTTACTAATTAGGTATAAGTTATTATTATACTACAAATTAAATTAACGATAAAACCATTATTTTATATATAAAAAAGTCTTATAAGACCATAGTATAGGGTAATCGCCGAAGCGTTATAACACTGGTTTTCCTATTAGTGCAAAGTCCCGACTACACGTTTTATCTTACTTGTGGGCAAGCCTAAATAGTATTGAATCGCGTAGGCATAACGAGGATATAGCAGAGGCTTAATAAATAATTGGATAGTTTAAATTAATTTGACTTATGCTGCCGTTTTAATTCAATATGGTTACCGCTAGAGGCGTTACTATGAAATGTATGGTAAGGTAATTAATTTTCATAAAACATAAATACTTGCACTAGAGGTACTGAACTGCATCAATGGGAACGAATAGACAGCTGTTGTTGTCAGTCGATAACCTTCAAACTAAACTATAATGTAAATATATGAATATTAACTTTTAAACTTACGCGTTTCATTAATTAGATTGTATGAAACGTGTATTAACGCAATATTTTGACAGTTAGATTTTTCACCTACTTATATTTCCCGACGTTTCGACCGAGTTACGCTGGCGGTGGTCACAGGCTGGCTGTTGCAACAGTACCCATTTCATACAATCTAATAAATTAATATAACATGAAAATATTGGCCTTTTGCAGTCACCCATTGAGTTTCGTATATTTTGAATTTACTATCTACACTAAATAAGGATTTATAATCACAAACTTACAATGACGCAAGTCGAAGCAAATAATTAAATTATTCAGTGCAGGTGTTCGGGCAAACAGATCGTACTAAATTGGGACATAACACACACTGTCCGATGGTATGATGGAGCAGTTAGAGGCTATTGTCTATCTCATCCACTAAATTGAACTGTCCCAATGGGCTTATTCGCGTTCAACACATCACGTTAGATGTTTATGTGTATACGCGTGTACGTATTTAGATTGGATACTGCCTCAAAACAATAATGTAAACAACTTTCACCCGGTTTCACTAATATGCATTAAAATTTTCATTACTTTAAAGCGACAATAAAATGGAATAGTATTCCATGTGGAATATTGAATATCCCATTTTTTTATTATTCTTCATAATAAAAACAATAAGGTTTGAAATAATCCAAGTAATTCTCTAAGCCAATAGCAGATTTGCTGGATTTATTGCAAATTCACAAAAATGCCTTAAAAAATTCAGTATTCCACATAAGAGATACTATTCCAATAAGGTTACTTTCCTCTGCATAATATTTAATTAAATATAAAATATATCATTTATTCCATAGTAAGAGCCGAAAATATACATTTAAATCTATAAAAATAAAAATTATAGAAAACATTACATATTTCAAATAACATTCGACCGTAGTATATATCTGGTCTATATCGTATTTATTTGCAATGTACTCGTATAAAGAAGAAACAAAAAATGTGCGTTAAATTTCAAGTCTTCAACAGGAATATTGTAAGTGCGCTGGTGCCCTACTAACAGGCAATCAGCCGTATATGCTAGAAAGGTTACCAACATGCCATACGTAGGTACGCAGATGGTGCCCACTGAATAATAGCCCATTATTCTTATTGACCAATCCTTTTAGTTCTAGCAATTAATAGTCGCAATCTGTTCCGCTGAGAAATATCATGAAACCGAAATAACATATCAATGTTAATTTCAGTGTAATTATATTGCCAGAAATATAGTGGTAAGTAGCTAAGTAGTAAAAGGTTTAAACGTTATGTCAAGCTGACAAATCAACTCTCAGTAGATCAATCACGATTGGTCTGACCAAACCTAGACCGTGAAGTGACGGAGTAGAACTGCTAGATAAGATAATATATAAAACGTTAATAGGTAATATCCTCAATACAGGAATTCTTTGTTATAGAACAAATAATAAAGGAAAAAGACAGGATGCAAACAACTCTGAACACCAACTTGACAGAAACACTTTAAATTTATAAAAACAAGCAATCATAACTTTAGAAGGAATTCATTAAAGGTTATGAATATCTGCGTCGAAAGAAACTATCGCTATGAAGATGTCAAGCCGATCAAATGGTGCTGTTAGTTCTTCATCAGATTCCAATCCTGTTAATGGACTTTAGAATAAACGGTAGTTTAAGTTTAAGCAAAGCGGTAGTTTTTATAATACTAATTTGCACGTCGTTCGCTCATCGGTCTCATAAGAAGACTCAAGGTCATCTAGGGGTAATGAAGATTGCAATGCTTGGTATTTCAAGACTATTACCATTGCTCGAATGATTGCTCTGATGAAGTGGCAGTGGGTGGGATACATAGTTAGAAGAACCGATGGCCGCTGGGACAAAAAGATTTTATAATGACAACTACGTAGCAGAAGACGCTTAGTTCGTAGATCCCCAGGTGGACCAACGACGATCTGACAAAGTTTGCAGAAAAGCGCTGGATGCGGGGAGCATAGTACCGATCATCGTGGAGATCTACGGGAGAGGCCCACGTAAAAGAGGGCGTCGTGCAGGTGATGATGATGAATCTGACAGGAAAAATACTCAGTTAAACAATTATCACAATTATGAAAATTTTTCTTTTTTACTAACTTGCTGAGAAAAATTTACCACCGATTTCCATGACGTACATATAACGTATACATTCTAAGGTTTCTTTTCCTTTCCAGGAGAAGTCTTCCTCGTGGAAAATCTTTAATGTCATGTGCATATTATACACTCGAGCATAATTTTGAAACTCAATGGACATTTGCATTTCATTACATAAAGATTTCTTATCGCCATCGTTAAAGATGATATGATGCTATTATGAATATTAGAGTGCTATATTATGACGTTGATAAGTGCTGTAAGAGCTTTAAATAGTAGAGATCTAGTTAAATGATAAACGATAACTTTCAAGCACGAGTGTAATAAATGAATTATATTATTATCAGTTATTATAAAATCGCTTCGAGCTAATTTTCTAATTTTAAAAGCTATCGCACATCTCTTTCAAGAATCATATAATTTATAAAGTCACAATCGCTTTTGGAACAATCGCTGATTCGAATGATAAACGTTACAAGAACTTTCTTAAACTAGTTGAAAGATTGTAGCTGCATTTCGTTTGATATTTATCAATAACCATCTATTGCAATCATAGATTTTAAAATAAGATACTTAGGCGCTGATCTTGGTTGAAATATAATTGAAAATACTATGAATAACTATTTAATTAATTATTACTATTTAGTTATTAATTTTAGTGTAAAGTCAATATTGTTTTCTTAGTAAACTATGATTCTTGTTTCTCTCTTTTTCCCAACTGCAGATCATATCAAACACGAGCGTTGGCAATTGGTCCCCAAGCAATTTATTTTCTGATATTAAATTGTGTTATAGCTGGAGTAAAATCCAATTGATTTGGAACAACATCTTTATTTTTTGTTCACTTACAACATGAACAATCTAATGCTTGCAATATTTATATATCAACTAAATATTACCCGTGACTCTTTCCGGAAATGAGAAAAAGTTTTTGATCATCTTTGATAAATATTATCATTAAAAATCTTAAAATATGCTTAACATCTATTACAACTTGCGGCTGTTTTAGCCTCAATAGCTGATTTTAGAAATAGTGATCATAAAAAACTTAATCAAACATTATGGTTGCATGCTATGCTGTAGCGAATCGTGACAACTTTACATTATTGCACGTGGCAGTAACAATTGGATGTACTCCAAGAGCAAAGTGTGGATTTAATGAGATAAACGGAAATCGTAAAGAACGGTTTAAACTTAATAAGGACTTGGCAGGTTTTAACGCTAGTGTTAGGTGACGTTGCCAAACCGTATCGTAGTAACAAAAGCAAGTACACACATAAATCTAACTTAGCGAAAGAAAGTATTAAGTGTTTGCCGATGCAAAGGTTCTGATTTTGTTTTACAACGTTCTTGGTTCAGTGTTTCATATTGTTGCCTCAACGTCTCTGAGGTTCTGTGCTGTCTTCTCAGTCTCGTCGATAGAGTATGTCTCAGATGTGGGTGGCGTAGTATGTTTCTAATTTTAGTAACACAAGCTTCTTAGATACTTGAGAATTGAGCAAAAATTTAATATTGTTAAGTATGTATCACTGTAAAAAACCATTTCTAGGAAAATCGTCATCATTTCATCATTATTCAATTTATTTATGCTCATGGCCGTGTTATTTGATAACTATATTGATAATTTTCCTTAAACTTTGGCTAAATAGTTCCTCGAAATATAATAGTATATTAACTATTGAGTATTACCTATTTAGATTTCTCAAACAAATATCTTTCTCCGCTCTATAATTTATTATCATTCCAATTATTGTTATCATATATCATTACAACATTCGCTGTAATAATTTATGATAATTCCTGCGAATCAGTGAATCACATTAAGAGTGTTGAGCCAATTGTAATATCAATAATGGCTTTTATTCGTCTTACACTAATAAAAATAACAGATAACAAAAATACAGCAGAATTCTTGGATCTTAACGTATTAACCAAACACAAGCTCCAAGAAAAACTATTTGGAATATCTCTAATTATTAACTATACGTAAATAAGATAGCCAATAAAAACATTTTGGTATTTAATAAAAAAAGGTAAAAGCAATTATTATTATGCCAAAATATACTCAGAGGGCTAATGACCCCACTTATTAAGGTCAGTTTTGTCAGATGGTTATCGCTACTATGTTTTAATATAAACACAGACCTTATTTCTGAGTTGTCTAATAACACAAAGTCCAATTTAGGCACTCGGGTAATAGTTTGTTGTCTAAATATATGGCTGTTTCGTTTGCATCTTATACCACCGCCAGCCCTTTTACGTCCCCACTGCAGGGGCTCAGGCCTTCCTTATGGATGGTTAAGGAGATCTTATACCAGTATATCAAAATAATTTTTATTACTGCCTCTTCAAATTACAATAAAATCACATAAACCATAGTTCATAGTTGTAGGTTGGAGTCCCATCTAGGGGTACCTAGAACTGGTGATTTCATAATCATTTTTCATTAAAGTTCAATATAACACTGTAGATGCAAATTAATCAATTATAATAATTAAAACAAATTTTCATCTTCATTGAAAGTTTAATATATTTGTATAAATAATATTTCTTTAGGATTTTTGAACATTAATGAAAAGACGCTTTCTAATAACGAACGTATAATAACTACTTGAGAAATTCGTCGGGTCTCGGGTAGCAATAGTTGGAATAGTCGCCTGGATTATGAAAGATTGTAGGTTCGAGTCCTTTATGAAGTTTCTGAGACTCGCAAATATGTTTAAGCAGTTTTCGTTAAATATATTTATCAATATAACAATGCAAATTCCAAGTTAATCAAATATAAAAATCACAACATATAAATCCTACAATATTGAAGTAGATAAACTTTCACCGTTTTATTATTGGTTGGATTTGTCCGACACGTGTTAAAACTAATTTTAATATTGTCTACCACATAAATATTAATTTGCCGACACTAATTTCGTTCCGTTCACTATCACGGAGCCCTTTACTTTTCTTTTTTTTTAAATTGCTGTGAAACTTCATCGCTGTAGCTTTGTTTGGTTGAATTTTGCATTCGGAAGCTGACTTCGAACTTCCCTTGGAGTTTTGCGTTTCATTCCAATTTTCATCACACAAAATTTTACGCCTTCCATATTTCAAATTTAATATTATTCTTTTTCAATATCCTTTAAAAGCTCTATTTAACGAATATTCTGACAACTTCGACAACAATCGTCTTAATTTAGCCAATATAATTAAAATGTTTTGTTCCACTCATTACTTCTGAAACGCTAACTAAATTCAAGAACAGCATGAAACCTATTCTTTCAATTATTTTTATGGTTCAAACAAGGTGTGTTATTTTAATAACCTATACCCTATATATATATATTTTCTTTGTTTTATAAGTCAGTAAATAGGAAATTATTTTGTTTTATTAACATAATTGTACGAGAAGACTTCCTTTAAATAATGGTAAGGATTAATTAACATACTTAATTTAAAGACGAGCTCGTACTTTCTAACAGATTTACATGCGGCACTAAAGATGCAAAACTTTCTGACTACTAGCAAATAGCTTTTAAGTTATAGTAAAACTGTGTTAGAAAAATTGTTCCTGATTGGATTGCTAACATGTACACGCTGCAACGCGTCAGATTACCACTTAACGCCAAATTCTGCAATTTATTTTGAACTTTACTCTGAACGCTTTGAGGTTTAAAATCAAATGGAGAAATTCGGCATTTTTGTATAACCTGACGTGCTGTTGACTCTACCTTTTATCGATAGATTTCCGAATTTTCGACGGTATTGCTCCGTGATCATGGCGTTTGCATAGTAGAATTCCGTTACTAACAAATTGTTTTAATGTTAATGACCATGAACCTTTAAAAGAGGTTTTATAATTTTACGTTCAAAACATTTCCATAAAGAATAATAGTATCTATAATGTTTATCATAAAAATTAATTTAATTGCTTTGCTTGAACCTTGTTTACTTTTCTTTATCTATCTATAGAACATTTATTTTTCCGGGATATTTCTATAATCGAATCAGACTTTTCGAATCAAAACCCTTATAAAAATGCTAAAGATTCCGAGACGAGTGCTCTTATTGGCAAACAGACGAGTACTTTGTATACGTACTTACAGGGGGTCGGTCCAGACGTCAAGCTCCCAAATCTGCATTCCAAATTCAGCAATTGACATGCCACGACTAAAGGAGATCAATCACACCGTTATGTAATATAACTATTGCGATCCTTTCCTAAGAAATGCAATAAGATAATTTTTAAATCGTTTAAGAGTAAAGGTTAAGTTAATTAAAAAATCTTGCAGGGTTTATATTCTTATATAAAAATAATAATACCAAGTGCACTTATTATGCTAAAAAATATAAATAATTAAGTGTTATAAGTATAATGTAAAGAAGATCTTTCTGTTATCATTATTGTGACATTTCACACCACAATTAGAAATAATTGGCGTCACAATGTCGATTTTATTCACAAATTAGTTAATTAGTTTATGCACCGCAATAAAGTATATCAATTTTTTTTTTCTGCTTTCCTTAATTATTCATTGGTACGTAAAGATATTAGACGCCTTAAAAATAACATCTATACTATAATAAAAACGTAACCGATCGATGTCTGTCTGTAGATATACGAAAAAAACTGTTATGAGGGACGATAAGCGTAATAGAACACAAAACAATGATTTTTAATTTTTTTATCTGTTTGTCGGTTTGTCTATTTGTCTGTGCGTTTGTGCACGATAATCTCAGAAACGGCCGAACCTATTGAAATGCAGTTTTCACTATTATGTTGTGGTATTCTTCCGTTAACATTTAGTGTGTGATTTATTTCAATCGGTTCACAAATAAAAAAGTTATGTCAATTTGAAGTGACGTGGTCGCCAAAATTGCTATGAAATATTAACTGTTTTATAAAATTTTCCTCTTTGATATATTGATCATCATCATTAACTCTTTGACAGCCAAACTGCAGGGCCTCAGGCCTTTGTTTAATAATTTTTGGTCACCCATCCCGTGAACAACTCTTGCGAAAATTGCTTAGCAATATCGATCGTGCGCAGTGGCGCTTATCCGTAGCGCCACCCAGCTACGAATGAATATTGTCTATAAAATGATAATTTGTATGATCAAAAATAAAAATAAAAAATCCAAAATTTTGAAAACTCCAAAGTAAGTTGACCTCATTTATAAATGGCCAATGATATTAAATAGGGTTCAGGTTATAATGGACGTGTGGTATACGATCACGCGAGTAGGAGAACAAGCGAAAGGAGCCTTCCGATGATGCAATGAAGCATCGAGTAGTTTACAGTGAACGCATATTTTTATCAAATTAGGTTCACGTCGTCGTCGGGGCTAGCGGAGGTGGTTGGCAGCCCCCGTATTGCACGGTTTCATCTGTCTAGGAGAGGCACTCGATTTACCCGAGCCTCTCCAATTTTTCATCTGCAAGGGGACCAATGTCAAGTCCAATACTTGAGTGTTCTGGTGACGCGGCCATAGCTTGCCGGGTTTCATCTCCAATGAGACGGTATCATCATCATCATCAGCCCTTTTACGTCCCCACTGCAGGGCCTCAGGCCTTCCTTATGGATGGTTAAGGAGGATGGGCCATGACCCTCCACGCTGGCCCAATGCGGATTAGAGGGTATTTACGACTGCAAATGCAGCCGGGACCAACGGATTAACGTGCCTTCCGAAGCACGGAGTAGCTCGAGATAATAATTTTTTGGTCACCCATCCCGTGACCGGCCCTTGCGAAAGTTGCTTAACGATAACGATCGCGGGCCACGGCGCTTATCCACTACGCCACCGAGGGCAGTTCACTACCTGGTTGACGGAGGAGAATCCTACTCACCCCCTGTTGCTTGCCACGTAGCAGAGACAAAGTCAGAAGCTTTTCCACGACGTTAAAAAAGTTAGATTCACATCAATTGAAGTTAAGAAGGTAAAGACAACTCGATTGATATATATATATATATATATATTGTCTTATTACAATTTTTTATGTAATAATAATACTACTTTTGTTTTAACATACAAATTTGCTGTAGATACGTACTTGAAAGTTAGTATTTTCAGTCTTCGCCGGAAACAATGGTTCATTAATAAATAAAACTCCACGTATCTTCCGTCAGACATGTACCGACCGACTTTTATTGACAAAGAAAGAGATTGGACGGAGTCCGTTCGGTCTAGGGAAACACCTGAATAACGCGAAGCGTATTTTAAGTACCCATCGCGAGGCTCATGCACTATAAAGTTGAATCTGAAGCATTTACTGTCAGGGACATTCTTTTGAGCTCTCGGAGAACTCATACAACAAGCGTTTGATCTCAGAAGACTTCTGAAGATCGCATAGCGCGTCTAACTATTAACAGTAACATACATGCAGTATGGTATGAGTATGAAACTTCCTTTGATAGAGAAATGCGCTTGGTCTCTGAAAGAGCTCGCAGTTTGTGCAATAGAGATCGAGAAAGTAGTTTCGATTATCGCCATCCCATGTTGCCTTCATACTCCACAGGCGTACCGCAGATAAGTTTTCACAAGGTATAATGAACTACCTGTTTTCCCGCAACTTTGCCGCAAAATTATAGCCTATGACATCCGTGATGTAGCTTCCCGTAGGTAGAATCTCTCTGAAACTATCGATCCAGTAGTTTTGGGGCAAATTCGATGCAAACAGACAAACAACCAAATCTTTCCTCTTTATAATATAAGTATATCTTAGGTATAAGAGGTCCGATGGCGTAGTGGGTTAGCACATTCGGTTTAAATTGCAGTGAAATAAACAAGGACATACTTGAATACTTATTTTACATAACTAAGTACAAATGACAAACTCATCGTTAGCAAGCGATTTCTTCCAGGCAACCTAGCATTACATGGAAAATAGAAGAATAAAAAGCCGATTGTGCATTCAACTAGACAAATAATAATAATTTTAAAATATCAAAAACAAAAGAAGGACAGTTTCAAGGTACGAATAAAATTCTCAGACACAGGCGACAACCAGAGCGCGAGAAACGAGAAAAAAGATAGAAAAATTACATTCGTAAAGACAGGATGGGTGACCAAAACATTATTATCTTGAGCACTGTGTACAGCACTGGCACAATGCACGTTAAGCTGTTAGTCCTGACTGCATCAGCAACGTTAACACCCACCGATCCGCATTAAGCACAGTGGGTTATAGCCCATTGATCTTATTCGATTCGACTCCATTCATAGGAATAAAAGAATTCTACCAAAATACTTCCCACGCATACGAAGTTGCGGGCACAGCTAGTAATTAATAAAAATACAATTACAACAGCACGAAGCAAACAAAATTAGTGGGTACAGGAAAATATTACAATGATACACGTCGGTGTAGCAGGCGACGGTTTCACCGGAGACAGACTATAAATTTCTATTCCTTACAATAGTTACAGGCATTGCACCTGGGAGCTGTCTTAGTGCCGTCTTAGACTAAACTTGGACTCAGATAAATCCCTCAGAAGATTACCGCTCCAAGCAGAAAACGACAAATTGAGTTATCAACTGTGGGAATGTTGAGACATCATTTCTCTTCTTTTACAAAAATTATATCTGTGCGAGCATTTCACGGTATATTTCACTTTAGCAATCACTAAACAAAATGAAAAACTATATAAGAAAGATATAATATTCCTCAACTACATGTGCGTTCGTTTGATTGTTCATGGAACATGGGAATATTTCTACCGCTCTAATCAAATCCAAGTCGAAATTTACTGTATTCGAATTCTTTTTCTATGTCTTTTTGATGGGCGCTTTTTAGTAGATCTTAACAACATTTATAAAAAAGTTTTCGCTATAATGTCATCTTCGTATCAAAAAAATACTACACTAATATTTATAATTATATAGACTCGTCTAAGATGAGGTTCCATTTATTAGTTATCTTACTATGAAGTGACTTTTCCTACGTCCTGACTATATCTTATTTCAATCAATCAAGCTCGCTCCTCGTATTTATTGTAATAAAGTTTTATTTCTTAAAAGTATTGCATTAAAACCTAAACATTTTTTATTACAAAAGACTTTTATATAGTCAACGAATTTTTATATAACACTAACATTTAAGTTTATTCATTATTTAAAAAATAAATGAAACAGCTTTTAAACGGTTTCAACTCGCTTGTGTTTAGTTTTAGACGTTTCATACCATTTACAGATTCCGTGTGTTAGAAATATTACTTATTTAACTATTGTTTAAAAAATAAAATAAAATAAAGATGTGCAACACTAGGCACGTCAATGTGGCTGTATGTTTTTTCTTGATGATGGGGTCTTTTTTTTCTGGGACTGCTTTGGAAACTGATATAGTTGTGATTGTTGAAGTTGTATATGGAAAATTAAAATCACATTTTGTAACCACCTTCTGGAAGTTTTATCAAGTGTTCACATAAGACTAAGGCTTTGATTGTTTTTTTTTTTTAAATAAAAGTTTAGCTTCCTTCTAAAAACCAATACTATTGGACACATTCACAATACATTTTTTTATATATTATGGCACAGTTTACGTATAATAAATTACATTTAATTATTAAAAAATACATTTGACTTATTTATTTACCCCTAGCTACCATAATCTACAACCAGTTCCAACTTTAGAGTCTTGCCTAAGAAGAATTGACGAAACCCACTCCGACAAAAAAGTGAATTGCTCTCTTTAATTTAATATTTACAGAATGAACTAACTGTATCTTTTGTTTTCGCAATGTATATTCTGGATTGAGATTTTATTTGACTAATTACTGGATCCCAAGCCGGTGATACGAGAATATGCCAACCTTCATCTCTATTAAAATTCGGTTTTTTTATTTCAATAGCTTCGCGTATCATTCTAGGAATGAATTTTTGTTCAGTCGCAAGTTTTTTTGGGTTTTCAAATCTCATGTAATGCTTCAGTCCTCCAAACAAAAGTTCACATAATGCAGATTTATTTTTGTTCTATTTTTATCGTCAGCTGCATGTTCTCTAACGCGATTTCCTATGCTTCTCTTCGTCTGACTGACATTTGAGACCCCACAGTCGCATTCTAATTTGTATATACATACCTGCAACTTGAAAGGGGATATTACACTTGACAGGTCCTAAGAACTGGTTGATCTTCTTCGGTAGCTTAAAGTAAGTATTGATAGAAGGCCGCTTCAAAATCCTTCCAATTTTGTCTGTGACACCTTTCATGTGTGGAAATACAGCAGGTTGTCGCCGTTCGACTGTGGTAAGCTCGACCCGATTTTTGTGACTGAGGTGTGGTACATCTTAGTTATCCCGCAGTACTTGCTTGACATTATGAAACGTCTAAATTTAAATACAAATCCGATGAAATTTTTTAAAAGTTGTTTTATTTATGGATAATGCGCGTGAAAATATAAGAAATCATTATTCATTATTTCATTCATTAACTACAATAAAAATATTGTTATTATAAGATAAATTATTCAATTGTTTATATAAATTTTAATTTCATAAGGTAATAAAATCAGCTAAAATAGTGAATTTTAATTTGACTTTTATTTGTATGACATTTGGTTTTGTATTTTAAATCGATTGTACCTAATTTGTGTAATATGTAATTAATTAAGAACCTCAATGGTGCAGTGGTTGGTGCGGTCGGTCTGCGCTAAACTTCATATACATCAGCCGGCCTTTAGATAAATGAATTTACAAAGTCAAGCTCATCCGTACCTTAAGTAACCAGGGCTCTTCAACCACCCTGTCCTGAAAAGGACAGGTAAAAGCGTAGTTGACTTACCTGGTAAAATATCAGGCCATTTCCTGGAGCGGTAGGTAGAGACCACCTTCTTCCATCTTGCACTATGCTGACATTTCATACAAGAAAGCTGGTTCCTACACCTACATATTGTAAAAAAGAAAAATTTTATTGATGCCGCGGCTTATTATAAAACTTTCGCTATTAGTCATTTAGTCAAAAACATTGAAGGGAAAGTTAGAAAACACAATTTATCTACATTATCGTTTCAAACTACAGCTTAGGTAACCATGATTTATGTTACACTTCCAACCAACACGCATACAAAAAGCGTACGGGTGGCGTTCAAAGTTTGACGTAATTCAATAAGAAAAGGTTGGCCACACTCCCTACAGGAACGATAGCCCCGGAGTCATACCCAACAAATTGATGAGATTTATAGAAGAGATTCCCGAAGTTAGCCGAAGGGAAATTAAGTTGGGAAAACTTTTAGCTGGTTCCCTATGCGCCGTTATCGTTTTACAGTTAGCGAAAATGGTTTGTAATTTTTTCTCGAATGCTATTCTTTTTATTCAGCGTCAAATCTTAGTCTTTGACATTGAAAGTTAGGGCCTTATTATAATTATCTTGAATTCTGATTAACATATGTGTTTTATATATCAGAAACAACGATCGTAACACAATCATTCAAACTTGATACAATAAGAAAAAGATCATACACTACACCGAATTAGAAAAGGGTGATGCTTCGATATTGAAAGTTTAACGATAGTAACTTATATGGCCTTGAAAGTGTTTCGATTATTTTTCTGCTAATCAACCATTCTTTTCAGGACACTTGTTTGTCGTGAATTAAAATATATGTAAAAATTATAATATATAAACTTTTTAACTAAAAAACATCCCAGTAATTTCAATCGCGAAGATGGTTTTAAATTATCAACAACGTGGAATCCAGTCATTAAAAAAAACTTTTCGCAGTTGCCGGACCACCAGAATACGGCTGCGATACAGAATAGGGAATCAGTCAGCCCGTGACAACGGCCGGTAAAACCTGGTCGAAACGTCGGGAAATATAAGTAGGAGAAAACCTAACTATCGAAATCTATCGCGTTAATACCCGTCTTATACAATCTAATAAAATTATAATATATAATTATAATTGTTGTTACCTGTAGTATTTTTTTGCATTTTAATACTTCATTAACCCCTGTTTACTAACTTTTCCTTATGGTCAATTTCAAGGCAACGCAACCTCTGAGGTCTCAAGTTTGATACTCAGTTAGGCCTATGTAGAAAATTTTATTTACTATATATTGCGATACACAGAGCATCTTCAATGCATCAAAGTTTAAAATTAAGTGATGAAAATTGACAGAATTGTATAACCCGGTATGCTGTTGACTGAAGCTTCATTGTTTCAGATACTCCATAATACTGGGGCTTATTCATCTTGGAATGAAAAATGAATATGATATAAGTTGATATTTATTTTATGAAAATACTTTTAAAAAACCGTCCTCTTGTAAATTTGACTAGAGGTAGATTAGGCTAGCTTTGGCTTTCGAAATTGTTGAATTTCGAAAGGTAAAACGGGAACCCTATTACTAAGATTTCGCTGTCTGTACTGCTGTATGTCTGTACTCTCACCAGGCTATATGTCATCAACCGTAAAAGTTAGACAATTGAAATTTTCACATCTGATATATATCTGTTACCGCATCAACGACAAATACTAAAATCCAAAATAAAATAAATATTTACGTCAGCTGCCACACACCAAACATATTTTTTTTTGCAAATTTTTCGGTACGGACTGCAAACCGCCCAAGTGCGGTTTTTTGTTTATATTAAAATCAAACAACAACGATTAAAGTATATTGTACGCACACTGTACGTGTAACATTTTGTGATTTTTTTCATATTACTCTTTTTGATTTTGATTTGATCGTGCAATAAAATATACATAAAAAATATTGCAGAAATTTAAGAGTTTTATATAACTGTTCACTATACTCTCATACTGTGTTATTATAAGGCAACTGAATATAGACACTCCCATCTCATCATCAATATATTATTAAATAAATAATTTTAATAATATCATATCAATCTTATCGACAGTACCACTTACTTAGATAAATGAGGCTCTATTACTATCGAGCAGAGTACTGCTATCTGAAAAACACTGCTCGGAAACTTATTTACGGCTTCATCTGTGATCTATCACAAATATAAAAAAAATGTACAATAGGAACGGCATCCTTCAAACAAATGAACAACATTAAAGTGGGTTGTAAATCTCTCCTAACAAAAGTAGGATGAGAACAATTACATCGTCTCGTTCGCCGCCCGCCGGTATCGACGCGCGCTGCTCGCAGATATCTCATTTATTTCGCTTATCATTGCCCCAGGAGCGCGTATCGTCAACACGACAACCATTTCTTACTACACGGCCACGAAAATGTCTAGCGCAAACCATGAGGGAAAAATTCTTAGTGCCAAGAGAGAACATGTTTAGATGCGTATTTAACCGAGAGACTGGATAAAGTACAATAAATTCAAAAGTGTTGACTGTAGACTGTAAAACTAATTTACTATTAGACTACTGTTGCATACTCTGTCAACGATGAACTTTGTGCATGAACAGCACCTGTAGTTGCTTTTTATCCAATGTAGTTAAAAGATAAGAATAACTTTCATTGATCAAGAATTACAGAAGAGAAAAATAAGTAAGAATGTATGAATAGTTGAGTATTCAAGAGAGTTTTGTATTAATGCTAAAAGTTTGAATAAAAAGAATATTGACTTTAATTGTGAAATGATATCTCACAACATATGTTGACTCAATAATTTATAATATTTTATAAATTTTGCATTCATAAGTAAGATTAAGATTTTTTATTATTAAATATTTCTACTCGAGACATCATTGTAATCAGTCGCCGCGAACTTTCTGGCACAACCTTCCACCCTCTGAACCATTTTCAGTGGAAAGGGGGTGATGCAATGCGAAATAAAAGGTATACACTACGAAATGAACGAAACTTAGCATCTTGACACTAACATTTCGTATTTTCGCTGATTTGTTGTAGCCTTTTTCCTTTACGGTGTTTCACTATGAATAACGAGCAAATATGAAAACCGAAGAATTTAGGGATACTAAAAGAGGTTTTTTTGTGAATCATATTTTTTTGTTTAAGAAACAAAATCTATACCAATTAATGAACACAACTATATTTATTTTTGTAAATATTCTGTACATAATGTATTATGTATGTTATTATAAGTAAAAGGTAATTAGTCTTCCATTTCTTACACTATACTCGTATTAATAAATATGAGAATAATAAAGACCTTTTTACATACGAACAATGAGAGATTTGCGTGTCTTTCAACTTGAACAGAAATTAATTTATTTTTAATGAGATTTTAAACATACAGAAAATTCAGCACTAAATCTTGAACTCCCTGATAATGTTTAAGTACGCATTCTATATAAAGGAAGAGTGTGAGATTCGCCGAAAGTTTGTTTTAAAGCCTTCGCGACGTTTTCCGAATCATGTAGCTTTAGCGGCGGCGTGGAGCTTAGCCAAGTTTAGAGAATGGCAGTGCTATGTTTTGAGGCAGTGATTCGGTCCGCATTGTGGTGTTTAAAGTTCAAAGAGAATGCCGATTTAAAATTGAAAAGCTAAGTTGATAAATGTTTCACTTTAACCAATTGTATAATTGTGTTTTCTATAATTGTGAACGATATCAGACTCATTTATCAAGATCTTAATACTAATTTTAATAAGCAAGGCGTAATAGTGACTAATTTCAATAATTGAATAAACTGAGGTAATTTATCTAACACTAACACGAATTTCTGTCATACTATTTCATCATCATCTTCATCAGCCCTTCTACGTTACTTCACAGCAGGGGCTCGGGCCTTTCTCGTGGGTGGTTAAGGATGAGGAGGTTATTAACGACAAAAATGAAGAAAAATAAAGAGCAGTTGCCCGGATTGTCAAAGATTACGAGTTCCAAGCCCATATGGAGAACATATGTGGGGCACAGGTGATATTTTCAATAATTTTTTTTCTAATATTGTGAATGCAAATTCGATTAAAATAACATCTTATTAGTAATAATTATGATCGTAATTGAAAACAAAGCTTTACTTGTGTACAATGTACAAATTGTTGTAAAATTACAAATGTATTTTAAATCTATGAATAAAACAAGAAAATTTGAAAGCTGTAATTTAATAGACCAATATAAAATACATTTGCAAATGCGGGTCACGAGAAGCACATAATATATTTAGTTTCAGCATTCATTTAAACTTCGTTTGGTAGAAAAATTTCATATAAAAAAATGATCTGATACTTTTTGTTACAATTGTTACGTCAAAAAGTATTAAAATTATTATTAGAAAAGCTCACAGTACGGGTCGGCCCACAAGAGAAATATTTACAAAAAAGTTATGTCAAAAACGCCAAACAGACTTTTACAAAGTACCAAAACAAGGGTGTCCTTTTCAAATTTTAAATTTTAACTTCTTCTCACGAACACCACAACAAATTACCTAATGGAGACCTCGCAAGTACACAACTAATCGAATTAAATGCCTCTCGGAAAATACTACCTGAATAAAAGATGATTATCCTGTACTTAATGGACACCAGTATCACTCATGAAATTGAATATAATATACATATATTAGACGACGTTGGACACAGTTAAACAAAGTTAGAGTATAAACACAGTAGGCGCATCATTGCTCGCTTGTCCCGTTGCGAATTTTGCATCTTATCTTGCTAAAGAACGTACGTCATTACGTCACCTGCTCGCAGGATCTGCTGCCTATGTCCTCTCCTAATGTGTTTGCAACTTTACTGTCTCATTATGGAGCAAGAACTAAAGTTTCCGTACTTGATAAACATTGACCGTCTAAAACAAATTGACAATGACAAAATAGAAAACACCGAGTTAAGACGCGTTGATTTATTTTGGTCTTATTGATATAATAATTCAATTAAAGAAGCATTCCTATTACGTCTTTGCCTCATCATAACGCAATAAACCCAAAAATTACCAAACGTATTTTCAAATAGCTTTCATCAGAATCATATTAATTTTTAATATTAATGAAAAATGCTACAAAAATCTACCAGCCCCAGGTATATTGGTAAAGTGTAATATTTTTTTACATAAATTAAATTTTATTTTTATATGGAAATAAAATTATTAAAAATGAATCTCATCATTATCAGCTTGTTCATGACCCCCAGCTGGGGCAAAGGCCTTCCGTGTGAATGGGGTGAATCTTCCACGCAGGTACTTTGCTACTTAACTTGTAAAATAAAATTTGACTTCAAGTAAAATATTTTTAAATATTTCCTAGATATAACTATTACCTAGAAAAACAGTAACTGTAACTAAACAAATCATCCACGAGAGGTTCATGACAGGCTTGTGAACCACATACATACTATGAAATATGGCGTGCAACAATTACAGTTACAACTCGTTAATAGGTACTCGGCCTTAAAATTATTTCAGCAATATATTTATTTATTTATAGAATGTGTTCTTTAATTTAAAAACAATATTTTATGTTCCGAAAAACAAGTATAAATTTTACGCTTTAAAAGTCTTCTTTAAAAATAAATGTCCGATGTCGCAACTACAAATGACTGTCCATCTCGTGCATAGTAAAACATAAAAACAGTATGGTGTAATAGAAAAAAGGGCACAAAAGAAAATAAGGCCATTCAATTTTATTTTCGTCAGGTCTTCGGACTGTCCCAGTGCGTCGCCTCAATGGAGAGGATCATCGCTGGGTTTTAGTGGATATGCTCCTGCTTTTTGACTAGCCCCAGTCTGGGGTGGGTCCGCGGGGGAATACATAACCAGCAATCCCACATAACCAGCCGACCCCGCGCTAGGGGAGAGCGGGGGTAATAGTTAACTGTCAATGGCAATAATGTCAGTGTTCGATTGTAACTATCTACTCGATAGAAGATTTAAGGTAACAGATGTGTTCAATATTGTACTATCAGGACATCCGTGAACGACTTAGAGGAATAAATCTATTTCCATATATTTAAAGGTATCGTACCGATCCAACGATCAACGCACCAGCGTTGATCGTTGTCTTGTCTCGTCCAATAAAGGGACAAGACTTTTTCTCTAGCAGTTTTATACTTTACACAAAATTCATGATTGCTTACATGTATATAAATTATATCTATACCTATTTGCTGATCCATTGTTTTTTTTCCAAAGTTGTTTTGAAATTGCGAAATGCTCAGTTTTACTTGAAAAATAAGTAATCTCATTACATGCCGCAGGCCGAACTTTCAGCACTTGAATTTTACTAGATACGGAACTGGAAGTTACTTGTATAAAGTTTTATAATTTGTGGTTTTAAATTGGCCTGTTACATTGATTAAAATAGCGATATCAATTAAGATTTAAAAAATATTGAACATTAACTTTACGGTATAATCCTACTGAATCCGTTTTTATGATATCCCCTAGAAGCATGCTCCCAACATTTCTTTGTCGTACAATAATTAGTTTCACTTTTGTAAAGTTTAATTTGTTTGTAATTGTAGAGAATGGGGAATGTAATAAAAAGCACCCTGATGGAAGGCGTTTTGCCTAATAGCGCAAACGTAAGTAAGTATTTTGCTGTTAATTTGTTACGACAAAGTTTTCCTCTAGACTTAAGGCAGGTAAACATCAGAGTGATCCTAAATCACATCGTGCCACGATCCTAATTCGTGTCACGAATCGAATTCGAGTCGTTTTACGATGCACGGTATGAGATTGAAAGAATTGAATAGATCCAGCATTTGCTGTACCTATTGGTGTTGCGGGGATTAACATACGATTTTAATATAGACATGCACGAATTTATATCAGCGAGCCTCCTTTGTTTCAGTAGATTGTAACACTTTTTTTATTTATACTAATATTATAAAGAGGAAAGATTTGATTGTTTGTTTGTTGGAATGGGCTCCGGGACTAATAGATTCGAAAAAAATCTTTCACCTACGGTAAGCTACATCATACACGGTGAACATAGGCTATATTTTATCCCGAAAAACAGTATATAAAGGGATGAAAATGGGAGTGGAAATTTGTAAGGAGAAATAAAACGTTGCTGTAATAACCATTGCTTGCTACTCAATTTGTCATTGTAATTATATCGATGTCATGATATGAAGCGATATCCAAATAAAAAGTTCCGTAGAGACCATGCAGGTGAATCCGCTGGCGGAAAACTAGTGAAATTATAAGGAGACAACTCAAAAAGTTTTAAGAGCAACCGAGTATCAAAGACGAGTTTATCTAATCTATCACTAACAAATCAAACAAACATAGTCATGATAATGAAAAAGATATAAATATGTGCAAATATTTCAAACAGTAGCACTAACTGAAGCTGTGGTTACGTTAAACCGCTCGGCGGTGTTTAAAAAATTTTCAATGCTTATGTCATCACGCCATACTGTATCGATAATTCCACACATCGGAATATCGACACAAATTCCCATCGTCAATGGCGGCGAACAAATAAGTTTCTGAATAAATAAATTACAATCGTGACTTAATCGAACAGTAAGGTTGATAATTTTTGTCTGTAAATTAATATGAACCTTGTTTTGTCTATCATACTGTGATGATGTTTATATTTAAATATTTCTCCATTTTTTTAAATAGTTAATTAATAGGATTTCAATGTGCAAATATTTTAATATAACAGGAATTCGATAAGAAATATCTTTGTCATTAAAGTAACTTAAGAATTTTGTTAAATTATTGAAAAGAAAAATGTTAAAAACAAAACCTGTTCTATAGTTTGATTTCGATACAAAGAGACAACAAAATTTCCACGTGTTGGAGTATCGTTATCTTAATATTAATTATTAGTTTTTCAGAACATAGAAAATATTTTTCCGTAGATCATATTGAATTATTGTAGATTTAATAATATGTCCTGCTTTAACGTATGTATATTTAATGTCATAAAATAAATAAAGCATGATGAAGTTAACGATGTCTTGGAAATTGGTTTTAACAGTACAACCCAAAAATATCAAACTCCATTCATTTCTAAGTTACCTTAATACCATTCGACGCGCCTGGGGACCGCCGACGCCGGGAAGTAAAAATCTCCCTCGAATATGCAAATGTGCTGGGAGGTACAAGATACTTTTATCTCACGGATACGGAGGCTTGCGCAATTAATTCTTTAAAAAGCGACAGGCGTAAGGAACTCGAGCAGATCGCGACGGACACTTATAAAATTACAAGATTATCTTGGCGGTTCTGGGCTGACATAATAGAAAATAAGGTAACTGAAAATTAATATGAATAACATGACACGTAGCATCAAAGAAATAAATATCAAACAACATTCTCGTTATGGGAAAATTATGATTCATTATCTGCCCTTTTGCGAATTAGCAGGTTAGGTTATTGCTATTCAAGAAAATCTGACATATATGAGTACACCATTTGATTGACAGTTTACTTTTAATAGTTGTACGCAGCACTTTCACGCACAATATATATTATGGTGTATGTTCTAACTTTTGCAAAGGAAGACTACATCGTAGGACAACATTTAAATTGACCTATTGACTTTACACTTAATAACTCAATTCAAGAGTATCGATTAAAACATATAACAATGGTAAAACTGTATATTCGTTGTTACTATTAGACAGTTTTGAAAGCATAATTATATTTTTGACAGCCCCGACTATGATCATCGTAGTTTGTGACGTCAACAATATTTTACGAATTACAAATTTATTAGTGACCCATCCTATGAATGGCACTAGCGAAAGTTGCTTAACTGCCGTATCGCAGGCCGGACATGCTAACCGTTATGATTTTTAGATAATATCTATTTACAAATAAATACATACAAATATCTATAATGAAAATTATATTAACAAATTGAATTACATATACCACTTGCCGTATTTTGACTTCGAACAATCACATTTTAGGCAAAAGTTTTTCTTTGAATTTTTCAGGAATTCCAACGAAGTGTTGCTGTTAGTTAATTGAATATCGAATAACGCGTCGGTACTTACTTTGTATTTGCTTTTAAAATCTTTACGAATAAAAAAATGGTTTATTTATAAACAAGATTCTTCATTATATATTCCAAATCTCGATATTTGTATTCCAATGTAGTCGTAGCTATTACAATTGTTCGTAATAAACTACAAATTTTACTTCAGAAATACAGCTTTAATTATTATTAAATTTGTATGATATTAAATTTAGAATGGTTTAAAAATGGAACCTTTTGCAACGGGTAATATAACGTCATAAGTGTTGATTGGCTTGATCAAAACGAGTTCACTTGATTGAACAAAGTAATTAATATTTGTATCATATTTTAACAACAATGGAAGTAATTGACCTTGAAAACTAATTATGTAATTTCCTCATTAATAAGCTTCGGTCAAAGGTTGTTGTTGAAGGACTACATTTATTAATCAAGGGGATTAATTACTTAAATAACTCACTGTAGAGTATTGCCGACTATAAATAGAAATTAAAAATTTAAGTGAGTTAATTTTAGGCATACACAATTTATTTGATTATTAACTTTATAATGGTTAAAACAGTTTGTATTTGATTAATTTCATGAACTGATTTATTTAGAATGATGTATATCTGATTGTGAAGGATATGGACGGTGAAGCTTCAAAAATATTGAATTCTTTTCTAAGACCACGTGACTGTAACATGGATTAAGTAAAAAATTATTTGAAAAATGGTAAGTAGTGATCTGAACTGGATTAGGATGAGTTTTCGTGATTGGTAGAAATTCAGAGTAGGGATATTTTTATCTAGTTTCAAGGGATTTCTTTAGGTACCAGTAACACGTGATTCCTCAGCAACGACGCTTTTACTTATATTAAGATTGTCCTTAGAAAAAAATCCAATGGAAAGGAGTTCATTCCATTTTTTTTAGTTTAAATACTTCTTCTTGAAATAGTTTATCTCAAAATTAATTTTGAAATGGAAATAAATGTATTATATGACATCAATACAGCCCAAGTATCTGGCGTAAAAAAAAACGATTCTTTTTTTTACGCCAAATGTAACTTATAAATATATCTATCTAAATTTCTGTTACTAATCGCACTATCCATTAAATGCAAATAATCATCATCAAAATGATAATATACGAGTTGATCTAGCCACGATGGACTGGCGATAGAGATAAACTTTTTTTTTGACGCTGCGAAATGCGTTACGCATACCCGCTACACCCAGCGCGGGCTTCACGGGTTATGTGGGACTCCTGCGGCCCCACCCCCGAAGGGGCTAGGCAAGAAGCAAGAATTTACCCACTAAAACTCAGCGATGTCTCTCGCATGCAAAGCAATGCGCGGGACCAGCCCGAAGGCCATACACCGCGCGGTTCGCCCCCATTTCGGTCTGCCCTGAAAAGGTCATATCCCTCGCGGGTTGGGAGTACGCCTCAGAGACATTCGAGACGCACTCCCCAGACGTGGCGGAAGCGTGCAATGCTGAGCAGCGCGCAAACCGGCCAGCTGCCCCCGACTAGAGACCGGAGATGCACAACTGTACATCTCCGGTCCCTCTTACCCGTCTGTTGGGAGGACCCACACAGGCAGATCCCTTACCGTGGACCCCCCCCCCCGTACGGTCGCGACTACCACCGGATGTACGGCCCGACCACAGCCCTGAAAAGGGCGCTATCAGGCCTCATCAACCGGCACGTCGCATCTCTCTGCGCGGCCCTAGTAATGATACCGCCCGGCTCGGCCGCCACCCACACTAAGCTGTCTGTATGGCAGCCGAACCGGGCACCCAGAACCAGGGCCAGCGATGGAGACAAACTAACATAACTTATAAGTATGATCAAATTTCATATACATGTGAAATCGGTTATATCGACAGTACTAAACTATAGAAAAAAATCTGCACTGCATTTTTATATTTAAATTTATGAAATAATCAAAGCAAAAACTGCTGGTTCTGTACAAAATCGGTATATTTTACAAGACATATAATAAAAAATTACTTGTACCAAAAAGTAAAGCAAAATATATAAAAAAAATAAATAAAAAATCAAACAATATTAAATAGTTTTGTGTTTCAGCACATTTCCTGTATATCTATTTCTGAATGAATTACTCATATGAATTAACATGACACCTGAACGCCTATTTTGTTTCTCCAAAAATGTTTATTTCGTCTATTTTGGAAATGCTAATACGATTTATTATTTTTTTATAATTTATGAAGAAATGAAGGCTGGAACTGACACTGCCTCTGATACACAAATATTCTTCAAATTATAAATACTATTCGGAAATTTTCCGAATTTTCATTCAAGAACCAGTCCCAAAGCAAGCTTATGAATAAATGCGTCCAATATAAATGATATTGCTCAAGTTCTTCAATACTCAAACATGACAACGACAAATGAAAGTTTCTTATGAAAGAAAATGTAGTCAAAATATCCTAAGAAAACACTATGCCAATAACTTCGATATGGCTAATATTGCAGTTAATACGCGCTTGAGTCGAAATGTAAACGTGATGGTCAAAGTCCGAATGTTACTTTGGCATATTTTCGATGTAAAGCGGCCATTTGTAAGGAAACTAAGGATCTCATATCAAGGCGCCTTTCAAAAGGAAATATGACTTATAGAATGTAAAACTTATTTCTCGTTTTATTTCTATTAAAATATATCTTTGAGATTGCGGATATTTCTAAAGAATGGATTATGTAACGCGAGCTTTCTTAAAATCTAAAGCTTTTATATACAAGTGGTTTAAAAATTTCTCTTGATGTTTTATGCTTTCTTTTATATTTTTTCAAATTAAAAAATATACAACTTTCACTTTGGCCAATCTTAAGACAACTGATCTATAGTGAATAATCTCGAGATGCTTCGCAGTCATTAACACCCACCAATCCACACTACACCCGCATGGTCTTATTTGATTCATTCAATCCATAGAAAGTACTTGTTCTGTGTTTCAGCAGTGGGAACATGAATAGGCTGATGATGGTGACGAATCTTCAAATATAAAATTATATAATATAATGTTTCAAATATTTGGGTGGATTGCCTGAACATTGATGAAAATACGCTCTGTAGTATCGAAAAAGTAACAAGTGCTTGAAAACTACGTCAAACCTGTTAGGTACTTACTTATAATTTTCAGTGTAGCATTCTGAATGCAAAATTTATCAAATATAATAATAGTTCTAACAGAATGGAATACTCTATTAATGCCAATTTTTTATTCTGCTTATTTTCCTTCTTAATAACCTTATCCTTAATCATTTCACTTGATATGTGGATAAGTACCAACTAGACATTATGGTACACAACATATTTGAAACTTCATTCACATCGTCAAGATAAAAAGATTTTCAGTTGATGGGACCCATCCTATTAGCATAAAAAAGGTAAGACTGTAAGTGAATTATCCTATTTTATCAAAAAATTTTGCGTATTTTCCTGTTACCATTCACAGGGCGACAGGCGGATTTTTTATTTATGATTATATTTAATATGATTGTAGGTACTGTTTTATTATAAAACTTATTACTACGAAAGAGCATAACTTTCTTTGCTTAAATGAATGGTCCCAAATACAATCAACATATACCTATCTTGCGGCTATCATTAGACATTGTAATTCTATTCAAATCTAAATTATTTTTATATCTAGTTCGTTTTGTTTGATATCACTATACTTATTTCTAATTGCTTGAAAAATAAAACGTGAAATAAACCAAATCTCTTTCTTATCTTATTGTCGAATAGTTCGTACTAATTCAGGTGTTATTTCTTTATGTCAGCCATGTTATCATCATCGTGTACCCAGAATCTGATGGTACGAAAACAAATGAAACAAGATCAATTTTCATATGGCAATTTTAGTTATCATTTATTGATAACTGTCAAATAAGGATCTAAATTGTTGTAAATATTTGTGTAAATTCCCAATAAGCCATTGATATCTCAAACTAGAAATATTGTGTTTATTGAATATAGCAAAATTGTGAAAAGAACCTGAAGATATATTTAATAAGTGTGTTTTCAATTGGCTAGTTACTAGCAAGGACTCATCTTGATACTTATTTTTTTCTAAAATATTAAATAATAAATATTCCATGGTGTGTTGACTACCAAAATTGTATAAATAATAAAATCGTGTAAATAATAAAACAGTGTAAATTTGCCGAGATCGATTCGCTTAGGAGTATGTTTAATGCTATTGCAGCATTTACTAAAAAGTGTTTCATACATTTTTAAATATTTCAAGTATCGAGACGTCTTTATACTTGTTCCCCAATGTTTCCTTCTACAAATTAAAATATCCCGATTTGCAATCAGATTCTGGTACACTTATAACCAAATATGATTTGATATAAATTCTTTGTCGCACCTTCCATAGACGGCTTTATGTTCTAGTAAAAAGGTTAACTTGTGAAAGTATGAAATTACATACTTCGCACGTACGAAGGGCTGTATCAAGGAAATGGGCGCATTGTGACGTAGTGTTACTTTGGGAACCTTTGAAGTAACATTAGTCAGCTTACATAGGCTATCTGTATGAAGAAGGACGATAATTTTTAATGATAAATTTTCTGCTATGCTTGTAAGTTACATTAAGTGGATGAAGCCATTATTGTTGTCACATAGCTTATATGTATATAATGTTCATTATTTTATTTTAATAGTGTTGGTTAAGAATATTTTATTGTGTTAACAATTCAAGATGCAATGGTCCCGCTGCTCCATACCGCTTTCTTCAATATGCGCACTGTGAACAGTGGCTTTGAACACACCCAATATTGATAACAAGATATTATTACATACAAACTTATTATATTTGTATTTTATAAAAAAACGCAAAAAATCACGGTTGTTGGGTGGGAGTCCCCTTAAATATTTGTTTTATTCTATTTTAGTATCATTAGTAACATCTGTGAAAATTTCTATTATTTAGCCATTACGGCTGAGATAAGGTAACAATAAGGTCAGCTGAGTTTTAGTAATAGGGTACCTATCCCTTGTATATAGAACGAAAAGATAGAGATTGAGTAAAAGATAGAGTTATAATTATTTTAACTCAAAAAAAATATCTAGGTTTATTTGGAAATCATAACACGTAATACCAAGTAAATGAACACGAATAAGGAAGACTCATTTATAAGTTAGACGATTAAATTATATTCACGATTGGATATAACTAGGTGATAATAATAAAATTTTGAAAAACGTATATTTTACCACTGAGAGAAATACTTTAAAATAAACACGAAAATAGCACAGCAGATAATTTAGACAGTTAAACGTCAATTGCATGTTAAGCTAGGAAATGAATCAAAAATACAATATGTGTATAGATAAATTAACCAACTGTTGATAACTTTTGTATTGCTTAAAAAATCCACCAGAAACATGTAACAAAGCAAATAAAATATCAAATTCAATTCGCTCATTCAACAAATATGCTCATTTGTTTGAACAAAAAACGAATTTGTTATTTAAAAATTTGCACTGATTTGGTTCATTACATTTACACGGCAAAAAGATACGCGAGTGAATTTTCAACGTTTTGTTACAAGCCCTTGGATTAAGCATAAAAACACGGCTCATTGACATTCATATCGTGTGTCGCATTGTTATGTATGAAAAGACTTTGAATGATCAAGCAATTCCAGTTCAAAGGTACCTATAACATAAAGGTAATTTACTACTAACGAAGACATTTGTTAAAAAACACTTTGAATTCATATATCTACTAATCATATTACAAAGAAAAAAAGTTGTTTATTTTTTACATTGAATAAGCTCCGAAACTTGTGGACCGATTTAAAAAATTCTTTCACCAAGGATAACTACGTTATATGTATAAGTCAAACTATCTAAAATAACTAGTATTGAATATCGGATACTTTTTACGAGCATTGGGTGAAAGAATATTGTTAAGATTTATTAATCATTCCACTCCAGTACTTTTATGCTACATAAAAGTACTGGAGTGTGCAGGTTGCCCGAGAGATATTAGACGCTATTAGACCCCTTAATTCTCAGTTGCATTTTTTTTATACTTTATAGGTTAACGCTTCACTACGATCCCACCTGATAGTAAGTGGTGATGAAACCTTGGGTGGTATAGCTCATTAACCTAGTAACAGCGTCCTGTATCTTGCTTGTCACTGAAATAGAAAAAGACGATGACTTATTGTGAAGGACAAAACCGTTAAGGTTATTTTGAAATCGCTTTTATTAGTCTTATCATAACCAGAAATTGAGTAGGTATGAATATTTGCTCTTTAGCTTTCTTCATTACGTTTTGGGCTTCTTCGATCACGGATCTTATACCTACCGATTAATCGGCAACATATTTAACAAATTATATGTGATCTTTGGCTTCCCCGAACTTTATATATTCTTCTACCTTTGCATTTTAAACTAGTCTTGTCATCTGTCCATATTTCCAAAGAAACAAAGTATATTTCCATTTATTTATTTCCTGTTACTATATTTTAAACCAACTTGTTTATAAAATAAAATACTGAAAGTTTATTCCAGGAATGCCTCATAACGCTGGAATTATTGGCAAAATTCAAATATTATAGAACCTGTTTTTCTAGGAAATATTTGCACAATAACTTGTTCGTTATTTCCACTGTATGTAATTGCATAAAAATATTCTATTTGGATAAATTCACTTTTATTTGTATAAAAAATCACATGATGATGTAGAAATTGGATTTCGGCAATAGTCTCCAAATAATAATATTTTGTATGTATATTTCTATTACTAACGGCAATGATATATTATTTATAGAAATAAATGATTATTTTGCTGGTATTTTTATCAATAAGTAAAGGTGCTAACAAATTATTTATAAGATTTTAAGAGTTGATCCTTTTTAAATCATAATATTCAAATATAATAATAATATTCTTTATTGCACACTACATCGGACAAAATAGACAAAAGTCGGCCTTATCGCTACGTAGCAATCTCTTCCACGCAACCCAATAAAAAGAAAAAGATATCAATAACTAAAGGATCGAGGGTGCAAGATAAAGAAGTAAATAGATATAAAAATTAACATATAGTGTTAGGAGTTATCGAGGCAGAGACAGAAAATGAGTTTTCACTTGACCAATAAAACTATGCAAAGCTTTCCTTATGGCTTCAGGTAAGGAATTCCGCAGGCGCACAGTCTTCACGAAAAATGATTAAGAAAAAAATACGGTAGCATGACGGCGAATATCAGGGTTAAGTTTGAAGAAGAGCGTAGAGAGCGCTGTGAAGAGGGGGCTTAAAAGAAAAAACAATTTTCTAGGTAAGAAATATACAAAGTTAGGGAAAGGATAGAAAGGAGAATGTAAATCTCCCTGTCTTTGTTTCTTTCACATACTTGATCGTTTTATTTATTCTTGACTTGGATATTTGTCCTTTAGCCGAAGTATTGGATTTATCAATTTAAAATTGCCAGATTAGTGATAAAAAGTCTAGTCATTTCTGTTTCATATCAGGGAGTTTTTACGTAGAAAAGTTGTTACCTACTTTTCTTCAAAAAACATTATAAAATCTGTACCAAATAATACTTAAATTTACTACGAGAGCCAAGTACTATCAACAGTAAAAATATGTAATTTGTTTGCAACCTATATATAGACATAAATTTATTATATATAAAACCTTGTAAATTATGTTTTTTTTTTGTAAAACATAAATTTACCAATCCCATGTAAACCTGAAGAGCCCCACTAGGAAACAAATAAAATATATTGTGTCGCAAAATATTTTCCAACATCGTAAATATTATTTAATAATACTTTCGAAATACCATCTATCACTTATACTAGCATTGCGAAGAAAAATGCCCGCACTTATTACTTATAAGTAATAGTCAGACTTGTGAAAAAGCTAAAAGCATTATATCGTCGAAGTCCCTGTGATTATATCTGACACTTGACAGATGGTATCATTGAAAAGGCGATCCTGAGGACTTATCTCTGAAACATTATATATAGACCATAATCGGACGACATTGCTTTTGAAAGTTGTTTACACAAAGATATTGTAAAATAATTATCTAATGATGAATATTACAGTGTCCTGTTCTAGTTTAATCGTAAAATTGCATTTAATTTCATTAATTTCTTGTTCTAGTTTAATCGTAATTCGTGATTTGAGAGAGTCTATTCGAAAAATGAAACCTTAAACATTAAAAGGGACCGTCAATTTTATTTTATTTTAGGCATAAGCCCCTAGGCCCGTCGATACTTTTTATGACAAATTCATATAGGTATTTCATGTCAATGTCGAACTTATGAAAGTAATAGAAAACTAATAAGTATAAAAATGTTAAACTAAACTTGTCACTTACAAGATTTTTCCTAAACTGACTGAAATTGTAGCACTAAATAAAAAATCAGAAGCTATAAAACACATTTCGCAAATAATCTTTTACGAAAGTTTCTAGAGAGGTCGTTCCATATCACGATAAACTATCAACTAAACCAGATTATTTTTACTTAAACTATTCCTGACGGGCTTTCACAGTAAGGCCTCTAACAGACGCTTTGTTTTTACGGTTGAGAATAAGGCGTTTTCTTCCCTTTTTTACGCGGTTTAATCGCTGCTTTTATCAAGTTAACGCACTAGACTTGTCCTTTCTATTTTTGACGTAATTAGGCTGTTCGAATGCCAATATCAGAAAATATTTAAAATTTAATTAAACAGTCTGAATCCCAGAAATGGTTCTAAAGATTTTTACGAAAAGTATGCAGGGAATTTCGGGGATATTAAATCGATCTAGCTAGGTTTCATCCAGGCGCTATTTATTTATCCGTATTTGCGTATGAATTTCGCATACGTTCTAAATTTTACTTTTTCCAATAAAACATGTAATTAACCAAGACGTTCTTTACCGCATATGAATTGTCTATATTCACATAACCCTTGCGCATGAAATATTTGTTATATTTTTAAAATAAGTTACAATTAAAATTTTCTTTTGAATTTAGGTTTTCTTTTTCTTCTATCCGACTTTCTTACAAGTCCAAACCAAATAAGATACGATACCTGTAATAAGTGTTGTCCATTTTCACGTCAAAAAAACGCCGTATAATCGCATGTCGTCTGTTACAGACCTAATGCGGGTCGGTGCTATATCCGCGGCGGGTCCTATTACGGAAACAAATGAAACTCGTCTCCCGACGCCTCGCGTTAAGAACGCAAATCCATGACATCTTGAAAAACAAAACAATATCGTGGTGGAAAAGAGCAATGCCAGAGGAAATCACATTTTCCTCCTCCGGGAGAGGTCTTGACCGCACGCGAACTATTTCCCCAAGGAGGTTCCCATTTAATTACGTCTAAGGCATTGTTTAAAGAAGCTTTTAATTTTTGTTACAAGGTATATAGTGATGTTGAGTAAATTGTACTTACGTTATTTTAACTGTTATATTTTGTTCTAAATGAGATACGATGAATGAAGATACTTAGAACGATTGTAAAATGGGACCAAGCGCACGTACTTGCACGTTTTGAATTTATTATGGTATTATACGTGTATTATTTTTAAGGGTTATATATTTAATAAGAATTTGCGCCGACTTGGTGCTGTCAATGTAAGTAAATATAATTAATAATTTCCATAGTAATTATTTATATTTATTAGCTTCGCACGTTTTTAATATAGGCACAGTAAATAACACGTCAGGTTACAGAAAACAGTAAAATTTCTCATTTTAGTTTGAAACCTTGACGCACTGAGGGTAGAGTCCTAAATAGACATATTATTACATATTATAATGACTTGACATTCTGTTGTGTACGTACTTCAATCAATAATATTCTTACAAACTTTTGTTTAACTTGCTGTGTGAATCATCCTTACACTATTGAGAAGCCCGATAGCGGTCTGCACTACTTTCGCGCCGGCTGGTCATAGGATGGGTGACCAAAAAATTGTTACCGCGAGCTTCCGAAGGCACGCTTAGCCGTTCATCTCAGCTGCATTAACAATGGTTAACACTTTTCAAGTAATGAATGCACTCGCACTAACATATCTTGCAAGCTAAATGGGACTTCCCGCTTTTCGATTGAGTTTGCACGCATCTAACTTATATGATAATGTAATATTAACATGGAATAGAACTGATTCAATGGTCAACGGAAGGTAGCCATGGATGGGACATATGTAATTAAACAAAGCAACCCCGACAAATTCGGGCTCGTTTGATTTGTCTTGACAAGGGTTGTCGTCCGAAATCATATCCAGAGGCTGATGACAAAATTTGAAGGCGCTTTATAAAAAAGTAACGTATCCTTGTCGAGTTTGCACTCCTTTGATTTGTCTTTACAAGATCTCTGGTCCAAGATACATTCAACCTCTGTACTTATGCAAAGATTATCTTTGTTTGTCTTTTTATTAAGATAAGAAAAATTTACGCAAAGGACAATGTCCAGCCCCCATACATTTTTCGCCTAAGAACCTCTAAGCATGTACTATCACTTTTCGTGTTCTAAAGTATCTATATTTACGTCTAAATACATGTTTAAGTAACGGACACTTCTAAGAAATGTATAAATCAAAAAATATATTTTGGATTTGAGGTTATAATTTTAACAATTGTAGCGTGCGGTTAGATTCTTTTTAATGTTTGTTTTACTTGCTTTTTGTAGGGAAATGTATGTCTACTTTGCTTTAAATGTTGATTGTTGTTGTTTGCTTTAAAAGGTTCTGTAGGTTCTGTATCGGGAGCATGTACTTACCAATCTTGGAGCAACCCAGTGTTGTATACACTGAAGGATCTGCTCATCTTCTAATACCATGCAACCAGAAGCTGAACCGCAATTAACACAAAACACTTCAACACACCCAGATTCCATGTTAATGTCCGTTAAATAAATGCCAAGTCGTCGTCTATAGTAGGTCGGTATGCCGTAAATCACTGCCGGAGGTCGATATTATAAGACGAAATCAGTCCTTAGTTCAAGCCAAGTCGTTATTTTATAACTAATATTCACAAGACACAAGAAATCGTACAAACAAACTCAAGCGACGTAAACACAACGCGAGTATGAAAGCGATTGTCAAACAAAACTTCAAAAGTTCAAAATTGTCAAACGTATGTAAAAGAGCGCTTCCAGCCGCTTAAAAATCTACGAACGTTTTGAGTCTCGTTTTAATGTCAAGCGCTTTAAGTGTTCATTGGTTGATTATACATCAAATTGTGCATAGATCCTGATTTGTCAACTTATTAAAATATGGTGGCAGCGTTTATTAAAGTTTATCAAATGTATTGATATTACTTTTTAAAGTAATTACAAAAATGGGCAGTGTCCGTTTGATTTTAAAAGCTGATATATTAATCATAAAATATGATAAGAATTATGATATACAAGATATTCTTAGAGGTTCATAGGCTAATTTGGACAATATTCAAAATAATGTCAATTTACTAATAAATATTAAATATGATGTGAACGTCTGTCCTATTTGATGGTCTTAACAAAAAAACATATGCCATGCGTAGATGGACTCTGCTAACTCAAGAATATAATCATACTTTATCTCATAAAGATCGAGAAATATAGGAAATGTATGCTGATACGCAGAAACACATCTGGCAAATATTTGGTATAGTATCTTATAAACACCACCAATTTAATTTACCGTCACCTTCATGTTACTAATCTTTTGGTAGATAAGCACTCTGTCACCTATCGCCATCACCTCACTTTACTTTTAGTAGTTTAGGAAGATGACAAGACTTCCATTCTTAAAATTTTTCTTCACCTCCAATTTTATTTTTTCAAAGATTATTAACCGTTCTTACTATCAAAGGAATATCTAAACTCTATCCTGTATTCGAAAGATTCCATTTGAATAAAATATTAAGATCTTCCATTAAGTAAGTTATTTATTATTCCTTGTAATAATATAAGTGGAGAAAAACTTATACTGACATGCATAAAGAATGTATCCACGGAAACGTCTTGCGTCTTGAAGGCCTTTTGAAATCGCAATAATTTATGTCGGCTTACTTTGACTTACGGCTTTACCATAGACTTGCAACTATTCGTATTAAATATGATTTATCCAAATAATGGATAGCCTTGATTCAACAATATATTAAGTAGGTTTGCACAGATTCTCCTGATGTGGATAGTTTGGAAGAATCGTGCGCATACGATGGAGCATTGCACTTCTTTAGCTTTTCTGGGGGATGCTAACCTAAAGCGGAGTCGAAATAAGGACTATATATTATAAACTAAAAGATATGTGACAAACTATATAATAATAAAATAATAAATCATATCTTACACACGGGAACCGCCAACAACAACAAAAACAAAGAGCAAAATTAAATGGAATAGGAACAAATTATAAAAATATAAAATTTATCCAAAAAGTATGCTATCTTTCCAGCCATTCGACAAAACGGACTAAATACATTCCCTTAACTGAATAAACTAGTTATAATGTAGATGTGTAGGTAAAACTGAGAACTTCGCAGTTGAACTGACAGTTTTATCGAAATATCATGAAATAAAACTGTACAATCAAAACTGTGCAGTGCAGTAAAAAAGTGAATAGTACAAAACAGCGCAGTTATCAGTTTTGTCCATAAAAAACATCATAATCATGCAACCAACCAAGTTACTTGAGCATGCATTGCTATTATATTGTATTGTGCAAAGCCGTCACGACTATTCATTATATCTTAAGCCTAACTAGTTAAACAGCCAGGTGCTCAAACGTCATACAAATTTGACATTCATTGGAGCTTAAAGGCGTCATTAAACCTTAATGGACGTTTGTGCAACAGCGTTTGATTGCGTTGGCTTTGAACATTGATTTTTTTCACAGCTCCAAGGAACAATTCACCAGAATATTTGATATAAATTTTATACCTCCACGCATTCCTGAGAAAAAGGGTCTTGACAGATGGACGGACGGTCAACATAGTGATCCTATAAAGGAAAAGCAAAACGTGGACTTAATGCCAACGGAATTCTCTAGACAGGACATGAGGAGTAAAGTGAAAAGCGAGTAAAGAATGCAGAAGTGCAAAAAACTAAAATAATTCACTTTCTAATAAAAGTCAGTAAATCTACTAAGTGAGCCTCTTTCGAAACACTTGTTAGATCTATGATAACTACAGATATATCCGGCTATATGATATGCAGGGATTCACGATCAACAATAAATCAGCACGGAGCTAGACCTCCCGGAGGAATGCTCATAAAGGGGACATCTGTCACTACTCGACTGAGACAACGTCTCTCTGCAGTAGGTGTTAACTCACAGTCACGTCACATTTTAGTGTTACTGCCGCTTTAATTGTACCTTTCTATTTATCTTTATTACCAAAATAGTACTGGGTTTACATAATTTGTCAATATGTAACGGTACCTCGTACCACGCCGATTATTTTGTCTTAGGTTCCCATATCCAAATTTTTTGTCTTTGATCTATGACATCATTACATTTTATTATTCAGTTTTTGCGATTAAAAATTTTGAGTAACGTGATGTACTCTTTCTGAAATTCAGTTCGTGAAAATTGTACTACCAGATCATACACGACAGTAGATTTTAATATAAAAATATTTAAATAATTTGATATGATCAAATATGTTTGAAGTTTTGAATGTGTAAAATTATGCGATATATTTAAAAGGAAACCCAGGAAAGGGGCATGTAATTATTTAAGTACCTACCTACAAAACATAATAATTTCAGAAATCCATTCGAACTGTTTTGTTTGTTGTAACAGTTTTTTTATTTTTTATTTACATCATAAATATGCCTACTTATCAATCCTAGTCCGCCATTTCATTTTCTACGAACACCGAACGCGTCTAAATATTCAATGGAAATGCACTCAGTAGCATCGAAAGGGACAAATGATTGAGATATGATAGTTTGCTTTTAAATTCACAGATAGCTCATTCGGTAAGAGCAGTCATCTCGAATGCGAAAGGAAGATTCAAATTCTATCTTGGACATTATGGGATTTTGTATCGCAGATATTATGTCGCTTTCAATGATCATTTTGTCCATATGAAGTTTTATGCATCATAGAATACACATTTAAGAGCGAAATCTATTATTCCAGATTTTTATTTGGCGACTAAGACTTACAGAATATTTTAAAATTGTTAACTTAACACACTTCACTTGTATATTCTGCTAAAAAGTTTCTTTCTCAGAATATCTAGTTTACGTTATACTCGTGTTTTTTTAAACTAAAAAGGATCGAGCTAAATAGAAAACATCGCATATAGCATATAACGGTATTTTCAACCAAAATCCAATTCCTCCTTCCTTGAATCAGTTAGAATCACATCACAGTTCTTGGAACAACAAGACATACATACTAGTATCCGCCAACATCCTTGTAAACAGATCTATTTGTGCACACTTCGCCTAGGATCGAGAACTAACTTCATTTCCAAACTGATACACTGCCGGCTTTGGTGTACGATTAAACTAACTTCTGTACAGAAACAGTATTTGTTTTCTTATCTCTAGAACTGGTCAGTCTCGCAGACTTATGTAATTCAGGTCTTATTGTGTTAAAGCAACACTCTGAATTCTACCAGTTCAACTGAGTTCAAAAATTATTTTAAGATTTATCAAGTACATGTCGAGAACCACAGTTTTTTGATATCGTATATATGTCTATATACAAAACAGCGGCCTAGCAAATATTCTCTGAATCAGTATGACGATCATCCACGATGACGATGTCACGTTGCTGATATATATATTCTAAAAAATTCAGCCAAATATCGCTTTTATCTCCAAGACGTGACAAATTTCCTTAATTTATTTTTTTTTTAATTAATATACAAAATACTTTATAAAAGTAATACATATTGATTCGATACTGATGTCAGTTATTTAAATCTATGGGTGTCCCATTGATGGTAATTCCCCTTTTTATAATTTAATGATAATAGATCTGTTAGGTCTGCTTCTTCATTTAACTTTAAAGTTTGTTTACTACTGCATATTCGTTTTTATAAATAATAAAAAAAGCAGATTACTTGTAATCATGTTAAAAACTTCTCAATCACCTTTTACGGCCCATGCAGGATTCCAAGTGAGTAAGATATGCCAGAGAGATCTTTTCTATTATCTAAGATAACATAGAAATGGAACAATAGTAATTTCACCTATAAGCTGTACAAGTTTGTGTTTTATCACTGTGAAAATGGAAGAGTACACAAGGATAAATCCGTAGATCCTTCCGCTCGGCTGTATCGAAACGAAACATTCTTTCTCTCGATTAACTGGAACAGTTGCTATAGGGATTATCTTCCAGTAACCGTGTTTAATCATAAGTTTATGCTTCGTGGACATCAGCCCGATTCTTAATACATATATGAGATAGTTTTAAGAAATAGTTGGTTTAATCTGCATGTCTCAGAATAGAACATTTCTAATTATGCGAATTGATAGACGTTAATAAGCAGATGCTGCTGGACATATGGCTTAACATCCCTTACGAAGCACGAAGAAATCAAGATATTAAATTATCAGTTATCCATTGATCTACAATCTCCTTAATGTATTAGCGCACTTTAAATTCAGAGCCATAAATAGTTGCTTAATTCACACCTGTTTCCCTTTGGACTGAACAAAAGTTAACATTTTAGTGAAAGTTTTGAATGGCTTCCACCACCCTCGTTCACATTCCAATATGTACGCAAACTGTTTTATGTAGCTTTCCGCACATCGAACACAAACACAACGAAACATTTTGTTTTAGTTTCAGGTAAGGGACGGAGTTAGGGTTAAACATTGTTGTTAACCAACAATCCATTTTGTTGTGCAATTCAGTTTTAGATTTCCACTGAGCCTCTCTGTAACGGCTGTGGTAACGATGTATCGTACCATTGACATCGTTCATTTTTTCTTAGGTCCTTTAAATTTACACTTTTTTATGCTCCTTGTCTCTAATGTCGGTTTTATTCCTTTTTCGTAATTTTGTATTAATTGCAAGGTCAAAATATATTTTTTAATGTCAGTTTTCTATTCAGTTTATCTAGACAATAAAGAGTGTTTTTTTATTATAACAACAATACAAATTTACATCAAGCATATTCACATATTACAAATTCACACCCTCGCAGTATCTCATCTCTATCTTCATAGTTGTTCCCTTGCGGGGAAGGCAAAGAGAACCGAGCGCCACACACAGTATGTAAATATGCCTAAAGCTTCCTTGACAATAATTACTCTTTTCATACATGCTCTCCGGCTTACATAACTTCTGACATCACTGTCCGACTATACGCGGTCATTTATTGTCTGGAAAAATAAAATGAGCTCGTAGTGAGTAAAAAGCGTTTAAAGCTCATTTTGGTACGTAGAAATGGTGAAAATAATATATCAAAGCCAAAACAAAATACCCTTATTTTTGCAATAAAAGTGATTTGCTCAGGAAAAATCTAGGTATGTGACTTATTTACTATTTCACATGTATCTTAAATTAACATACGTTGGAAGCAAATTTGGTTGATAATATACCGTGAACCGAATAAATCAGTAGTCACCCCCGCGACATCAGAGGGACGTGGGAGAGGGGTCACGTCGAGGGACGATACAGATAGAATTTTCACTCGTCTTAATTTCGGCATCCGGAGAGCGTCCGAGCGTGGTGTACGGGTGAAACCCAGTTTTAGTGTCACATTACTATTATTAATATAGCAGACAATCAAGCTCTGCTTTTGTTCTTCATCTGCTAATAGCGAGTTAGATATATTATGAATTAGAATAGGTAATTGTTCAAAAGATTCTTCACCGATGTTACGTACAGTATACCTAAAAATACCTAAAAAGAAATATAATAAATACATAAAAAGTATACCTAAAAAGAAAGAAACAAGCCCAGTAGTTTACAGAATTCTAAACAACTGGCTTGTTTCTTTCTTTTTAGTTTTTATTTAAGTAAATTCTTTCATGTATTCATTTTTTTAATTCGTTTTTACGCATTCGGGATTTTTGTTTTTCTTTAAATTATTTATTTTAATTTTATACTTTTTAGTTACAATTCGTTGACTTCGTTATAAGATGGTAAATTTCACAATGTTGTCATTTCATTGAAGGAGTTAATATCGTGGGGATTATTAAGTAACTTGCGGTGGTCTAAACTACTGATGATTAGTCCCATTAGAGACCTAACTCCGCTCAAAGCTACATATGCTTTATTTTTTTACCAAAAATATTTGTTCTTCATGCTTTTTCACTGTTTTTTTTTTTTTGTTTGTATATCGTTTATACTTTAAATAAAAACTTTAATCAATAAGTAAGAAAATCGGCGAGAATGTTTTATCAAACAACTTTAAATCGTTATATATCCTAAACTATTATTTAAAATGAAAAATGATAAAGGAATCTAAAAATGATTTTAAAATACCTATTCAACGACACCCCTCTTGACATAGTTCATCGATTTTTATTTTTTTCATTTAGACAATATGGCGTCTGGTTGACGCTGTGATGAATTTTGAGTACTGTCATGTCTTTAGTCACAGTCGCAAGGTTAAGACGAATCGATTGACGTAAGAATCATCAAAATCGGCCTACGCATTTGGTCTCTAGAACGCAACATAGAAACAATCATACATACATAGACTGATAAACACATTACCCTAGTAAAAAGATTGTATCAGGCTCATAGAAAATCAACTATGATATAGTTATTTTTTTACATATATTTCTACAATATTTTTAATTGCATTCTCATCAATGAACTTGCAATATAATCAATATATTTGAAAAATGCAATAAGCGTTTTTTAGTAAAGCTTTCTTATAAGAATCCTTTGCGCAATTGGTTGACCTATATTAAATCAAACCGTGGGCGTACAAAGTGGAATCAAAATCCGTTCAGTAAATCAGGTTAATGGACAAACATCCACACAAAGAAACTTTCACATTTATAATATTAATAGGATTTCTGACGTTCCCTTAATTTTCACTATAAACGCTGGCATGCGACTAGATCCTAGATAAATTTACTCTATCAATAAGCAACACGGTATCCGATTCATGTCTATTGAAAATAAATTGCATAGAAGCGGGGACAAAGCAGTTTGGTCCAGGAAAGTGATATATTTAATTACTTCGCGTCACTATTTATTACTTGAACGTTTTGTACGTGATTGTACACCGCAAAAGGAGACTGGAATTATTAATACTTCATTGCTAAGTTTATTACTAGCTTCTTTCTTTTTGGGATGGGATTTACAGAAACATTAGTAGGTATTTTAATAGATTTGTGGTTAACCCATATATTATATTGTGTCGGAAAAAAGAGTAGATGTTTATTAAATAGGTGTTTAATTCATTAGTAGTTTCTCATAGGTATTTCATTCATTATTAGTAATTTAGTAGGTAGTTTTAATTCATTAGTAGGTTTCAAATTATGAAAAGGTAGTTTTCCAATTAAAAATTTTAGAAACAAAAATCTATTTTTATAACAACTGAAATAAAGATATAAATTATTAAAATTAAACACAAATAATGTATTATTTAATCAATTTTGCGTTCACAATGCTATACTGAAAAAAAGATTTTTTAAGCATTTTTCATTAAGAATATTTTCAATATTCAAAATGCAAAAATGCAAAACTGAATATAAAATTCATCAAATATAATAATTAGAACAAATTTTCATCTTTATCGACAGTTTAAATATTTATAAAAAAAAAAAAATCGGTTGTTTGGGTAGATTCAGGCGTTGATGAAAAGACGCTCTGTAGTAGTAAAAAAATAACAAGTACTTGAAAAATTCGTCAGTCCTGTTAAATCCTGGATAGCTCAGTAGTTTGAGCAGTTGACCCAATTGCGAAAGGTCATGGGTTCGAGTCCCAGCTCAAAGTACCAGGGACAAAGAGGATTTTTCAAACATTTTTCATTAAGAACACAAATTATGTTTTACGGAACTTGAACTTACGGATTTTTACGGATTTTCATTCAACATAAATTCTATTTAACGCTTTCATTCGCGGTGCTATCTCTTTAGTCAACTATCGTTATCTGCCACTACTATTTTACAAGCCTGATACAAATACCACTTTCAGTATGGAGATCAAACATTGAAACATAACAGCTGTTTCTTTTTCCTTTTTAATATAAGAATTAATCCACTGACATTTTCTTTCGGATTATTAGTAAAAAAAAATTAAATTCCTTTAATTTCTCAATGATATGATAAGCAAAATACAAATAAAGTGACTTCTACTTATTTTCACGCTGTTACTTATGTTGCTTCTATGAAATACATAAGTTTTCCTAATATTATCAATAAATATTTAAAAAATATTTGTAAAAAATCAATTGTTAATATAACAATGAAATACGACTTCAATCGATATTACTATATTGCGTTAAGTATATTTTGTTTTGATTCCAATGAAAATTTCCATGGGAATATTGCATACCAATAGCCCTATAATTATTTATGAAACAAAAATATAACACGAAACATATGCAGCTGACTTTCGAGTTAATCACATATTCTACTAAATATCATTTAAATTCACTCAGAAATACTTCAAATAAAAATTTTATCATATTAAACTACTACTATTACAAAATAGTAAAAAATAAAATTTAATAAAAATCACTATTAACTGTATTTTTTTTAGTTGGATTTCAGTAATTTTCATTGTCGCTATGATAAATAAAACCATAATTTGTGACGTAATACGTAAACGTAAACCAAAAGTCGTGTTAGTAATTTTGCGTGAAGGAAATAAAGGTTTTTTGACTTGATGTTTTTTTATACCTTCCGTAGCTAAAATGAGATGGATTCTTAAATATAGTCTCTTGAATTGGCTCACAAACTTGATTAAAAATATTTCAGGCTTATATCGAATTATTTCCGTTTTTCTCGTATTTGTATCAGGCTATACGGTGCATGGATTTTTTCTTCTGTTAAATGTTAAGGAAATAGATTTAGAGCGGCTGATTCATTTCGAATAATACCTAATATAGATACACATATTGATCATATTTAACAATAACCGTGTTATCTATTTATTATTCATAAAAGGTTAATCTTATTATTGGATTGTTGTTTTCATATATATTATGAATAGGTATAAGTATAAACTTAGGTAGGATTAACTAATTATGTATCAACATATAATAAAAATCAGTCTATGAACTTGATAAATAGTCGACATATAAATATTTAATAATTGTAAACATTTTGCTTAAAGTATATAAAACAAATCCTAGAACGCATCCGAGAATTGTACCAGAATCAACAAATGGTTACACTATGAAACCATTATGTACTTGACCACTATCAATGGCAATATTTTAAAAATCTATCGAATATTGAACGAGTGAACCGTAATACCATTTCAAAAGGGAGAAATAAAAAAATTTAACGGATGTAGTCATTGACATTGACAGTCGGCCTCTAGTGGCTATAGTAAATCTCGATGATGGCCTCAGCCGCTGAAATTTATTTATCTTTTAAAGTCCAACGTGATGGCGGCGTTGAAATTTCCCGTTTGTAGTCACCAGTCAGCTTTACGATCGAAGTTAATCACAGTAACGACAATTTCAATCCTGTTTCGACGAATTACGAAAAAATTTTACTTTTCATAAAAGTTTTATAGAAATTGTAATAAACAAAATGTTTGTTTTCAAAATCATTAAAACTACGATACCAAATACAGAGTTTGAGATGAAAATGCTAGTAACTTTCGTAAACTATAGAATTGGGAAGTGAATAAACTGTAGGCTTTAAACCAGTAAATACTCGTATAGCTGGTATAAGGTAAAAATTTAGAGTAGCTCGGTATCGTAGTGGATAAGCGCCGCGGCCCGCGATCGTTGTCGTTAAGCAACTTTCGCAAGGGTCGGTCACAGGATGGGTGACCAAATTAATCACTTACCACCAGGTGATCCGTCTGCTCGTCTGCCTCCTATCTCATAAAAAAAATTAAAAAAAAAACCATCCATAAGGAAAGCCGGAGCCCCTGCAGTGGGGACGTAAAAGGGCTGATTATGATGATGGAGGAAAAAACTTAAACCCTTCCATTTTTGAAAGTTTAATTATCATAAATACAAATATAGGTTTAACTCACAGTCCTGTGTCTACTCATCCATCGATCGCTGAATTACAAATGAAACGTATTTTTTTGCTTTTCGAGCCCTCGAGCTTCCGAATTCAGTATGTGACATTATACGGCACTACCTTATCATTAATATCGCAATCAACAAGATATAGTGACGATGATACATCGCTCTTCAAAATATAAATATGAAATAAAAAAAATTATATCTTTACTTTTTGTCTCAATGTTGTTGTAATACCTTGTAACGGGTTCGATGCTTAGGCAAATGAATAAAATGCTCACTAACCTTTAAATTTGATTTATTAAAGAGTAATAAGAAAATCTGTAATAAAAAAAAAGGAATATAAAAACAGTTCGTATGATAACCTAAACATATAAATACAATAGTTAAATAGTTCAGTTATATACTCCGTTTCTTTCACGAAGATATACGTTTACATTTTTCTTATTTAAATTATAATAACTTTATTATTATTAGATTTATGTAATTAAATTTATATGATTAAATTATATTCTCACCCACAGAACACAGAAAGACGTTAAAGGGGCCTTGTGGGCGTGGCAGTGTAGCCACGATCCTGGACAAATGTACAGGTACGTGACTTCACTACGCGATCGCGATGTTTAGTCATTAACGAACGCGCGCGCTATAAGTACTGTGAAACACGCCACTGAAAGTGTTAAAAATGCCGACTTGCGCAGTTATTAATTGCAAAATAAGAAGCCTATCCTCAAGTAGGTCCAAAGGAAGGATTTCTTTCCATTAGTAAGTAGACCCACTTCTCAAATTTAGTATTTTTAGTCGAAAATCGTGAAATGTTATCAATGAATCACAAAAAATATTTCCAAGAAAATAAACATTGCTGGAGAAGTGCGCATATTTATTACATTGCATCGTACTAAGCACGTAATGTAAAGAACATCGCGAAATCATCTTTTTAAATAGCAACATAATAGATTACTGGTAATGGCTAGTGAAGTGCCTGGAAACATTTAATCGATTCTTGATGTGTTAGTTAGTAAAAACTAAATAAAAGTAAGGACGATAAAAGTAGTGGTAATAAAAATAAATTTAATCAGAGATTAACAATAGCAATAAACAAAATGTAACCCTATTCTTGACTACCATGTTGGCTTCATTTGGTATGCGTTTGTATATTAATTTAATAATGAGTGTGGTGTAGCGAAAGAATCTGTTTTTATATTCTTAATATTGTAACAGAAAATTAATTTTTATTTTAAATTTTGACCCATTTCTTATAAACAATATATTTTAAATTATCGGAAGCCGTTCGGGATAAGTTCCAATACGTTAGAAGGGCCTTGTGGGCGTGAGCAGTGTAGCCACGATCCTGGACAAATGTACAGGATCGTGACTTCACCACGCGATCGCGATGTTTAGTCATTCACGAACGCGCGCGCTGTAAGTACTGTGAAACACGCCACTAAAAGTGTTAAAAATGCCGACTTGCGCAGTTATTAATTGCAAAACAAGAAGCCCATCCTCAAGTAGGTCCAAAGGAAGGATTTCTTTCCATTAGTAAGTAGAACACTTCTCAAATTTAGTATTTTTAGTCGAAATTCGTGAAATGTTATCAAAAGTGTGAATCACAAAAAATATTTCCAAGAAAATATACATTGCTGGAGAAGTAGCGCATATTTATTACATTGCGTCGTACTAAGCACGTAATGTAAAGAACATCGCGAAATCACCGTTTTAAATAGCAACATAATAGTTTACGGTAGATGGATAGTGAAATGCCTGGAAACATTTAATCGATTCTTGATGTGTTAGTTAGTAAAAACTAAATAAAAGTATGGACGATAAAAATAGTGGTAATAAAAAATAAATTTAATCAGAGATTAACCATATTGACTTCGTTTGTTATGCGTTTGTATATTGATTTAATAATGAGTGTGGTTAATAAGTCTGTTTTTATATTCTTAATATTGTAACAGAAAATTAGTTTTTTTTTAAATTTTGAACCATTAACAACAATACTTTTTAAATCATCGGAATCCGTTCTGGATAAGTTCCAATAGCATTTATTGTACTAATTGTATTTTTTATTTTGTATATATTTATTTACATTATATTGTTTGTCAATATTACTAGTTTCATTTAAGCGATGTTGCCGATCTTATCTGTTTACTTGATACGAAATCAAGTAACGTAACGTAAAAAAAATACCTACTATTATTATTAATAAACAAACATATTTATATGCAAATAAATATTTAAGCTCGACTAGTACCGATTCAATGTTAGTTCATTAGTAATTTAAATATTTCTTATTGAATCAACCAACTAATTAAGAATTAATATCTAAAGAAAAAAGATAATGTCACATTTAATCAATACAATTCAATGTATATCCAAAATAATATAAAGAAATCATTACTCTAGTATCCTTTCAATTAATCGACTTGTTGTTTTTCAATATCGATAGTAAATAACTTTATGTCAATCACTAGTGTGATATGTCAAATTAAAATGGCTTTTACACGTTTATTGCGCACTATAGATGTCTGTTATGGTTGAGCGTGATTGGTTATAGTTATATTGGAGCGTTCTGATTGGCATGTTTAAAATGCAAGTGTGTGCATATCTTTTGTATAATTAGTCTAATATTTCGTCTGATGTAAGGCGGATGAAAAGTGGAGCAAGACTGGCGACATCAGTTTTCGTACAAAGGATGCATGATCGCCTTTCTAACCTCTTTTCCGTGTTCTGTGTTCTCATCAGATGATTTTTATACGAACTGACATTCATAAAGAGCATATTGCATTACTCAATATTTTAAATTACTAAAGGTGAATAATAAAAAGAAATAACGTGAAAGATCAAAGTCAAAAAGTTTGGATGCGGATACTTAGAACAAAATAGATAACCATAGTTGTCTCAGATTTTATAATCCAAGTACTTAAATTACAATGAATCTGAGTCAAGTTTGTGATGTTTTTGTAATGGAAAAGGGTCAAAACCTATGAATTGAAATTCAAAATTCTGTCATGAACATGAATATAGTTAGTTTTTTAGCTTACATTAGTTAGTTAGCTTACATTATCTAAATTTTAAACCTTTAAATTTTAAATCTTTTAGCGCTCAAGTTAAAAGTTATTACATTTTCTTATTTTAAAGTTATTGACTAACATATTGCAAAGTTCCAGCAACAACGAAACTTGGGATTAAATAATTAATGATGGCTAGCATACTGTGAATAATCCTGTAAAACGAAAATGGCAGTACGACTTTATCCGATTTGATAGTTACGATTAATGGATAGTGAAATATTCGACTGTCGTATGTTTGTTGTTGTGCACTGTTACAAATTTTTGTGGACATGATTTTATTCTAATAGCATTCGAACAAAATATATATCAATAGAAACACGAAAAGATAATTCTTGTATTATAAATATGAGAGTTTTTACGACTAAACAAATTTTGATACAACTTTCCAGTAAAAAATGAAAATTGAATGATTCCCTGTAAATTTCACTTTGAAATCCATGAAGACAAAGTCGTGGAAAAACAATAAACTAATATAATTTCCTAGCATTATTATAAAAAACTGGTTACAGAGATAAATTAATTAGCACATCTTAATGGAAGCTGGGAACTCATAATTCCACAGATTAAAACATAATGACTACGAAATAACAAAAATGTATCATAAAAACAACATAAACTTAGCGATGACAAGGTTTGATAAATGCTTACCCACAATAAGGTTTAACTACAGTGATGTAAAGGACAGTCAGTCGTAATCAAGTTTAATAGGTTATAAAGTAAAACCGCAAGTAATTTATTTTGATGCCGAAAAGCTCATGAGTCACTCCAGTGATTTGATAGCTCCACGTGACTCGTTTCAGTGTTTCAACAGCATTATATAACGTATGAAACGCTTAGTTTCCGTGCCATGCTACTTACTCGTCGTAGAGTAAATCGTAGGGCAGCATTAGTAATCATAAATAAAAAGCTCAAGCAGAATTGCGAATACTAATGACATAATCATCACAAAATATTATCACACTGAATTTATAAATCAAAACATAAATATTTTGTATTAATTTAATTTACAAATAAATAAGACTATGATAGTGTGACATTCAAAATTAATTTTAGAAATAATTTATATCGTGAAAATACTATTGACAAGGTATTGACGAGAAAAAAATAGAGACAAAAGAAATCAATGTAAACAACCTAGGAACATGATGAAAAGTGTTGATTGTGCGATGCATCATTACATTTCTGGAATTATAAGTGTATGCAATGGAGAAAACTAAGCTAATATGGAATACTATTTCTATATTAAAATAGCTTTCTAAATTATTCTTCATGGAAATGTTAATACAATTTGAAATATTTCAAATGAATTCGTTAACCGAACGGGTATTGATAATTTACAAGTTTTCCCCTAGTAGCCATATTTTAAGAGGGAATTTCAATATTCTATGTTGACTATTTTATTTCATATTCAGTTACTAACTCTTTAAACAATACGAATATTTTATAATCTAATATCTAGTTTCCATTTGTTTATTTCCGCAAAACTTGAAGTTTAAACTACAGTATTTGAAGTTTTTATAAAAGAATATATTTTATTTTAAAATCTTAATCTAGTAATAACTTAATGCTGCAGCAGCTAGCGTTATCTGCAGTGCTATTCTCGAACCCGACGTTAAAAATAAAACCTACTTCAAAATAAATGCGATAATACTTAGATTTGTGAACCTATGGCATAGAGTCTTGACTTTTACAAGTGTGTTAAAATTCGTCCAATTTTATTCACAATGAGATAAACTGTTCTTATTAAGTTAGTCTATATCAATGTAATTATATTTATTAATGTCATTTAAACGTACAGAGAAACAGAGCCATTCGTCAGTATGATGTTCTATATAAAATACTTAAGAGTAAAACCCATGTTGAGTTTCCTAAAAATTCTTTCAAGGTCTGTCCTCGTAGATTTTCGATTTCCACGAGTGCTTGTTGACAGCGTAGACTGAATAAACGATCAGAAGTGTGTAAAAGGTACTTGGACGGTCGAACGGTCAAGTAGTTAGCGACCCTGACGGAAAACAAACAACAACCTTGTGACCCATATGTTGGCTATTGAGAGACGAACCTTTGGACATATCCTATTAATATTGTTGGTCCTTTGCAATGTTAAGCTGGTGTTTGTTAGTGTTTCCGATAATAGGGATAATCCACTTGCGTAAACGCTTATAACACGAGACATATATTTTTTTATGTTCCATATCGCTTAATCTTCTCTTGCTTACTTACTTTAGAATTCTAGATGCTCGTACATTCGAAAATTACAGATATTTTTGTTTCTGAAATGTGGTACATTTTTATTCAATTGTATTTTCAATAACTTTATCCTAAACCTAACTTTCAAAATAACACTTATAAGATCATCAATATTAATAGTTATTTTTTCTTATTTTTCCCACCTTATATTCTACCCCATAGTTTTAGTTTATATTATAATCTTTCTAGTTCTGAGCGTTGAAAATGTTTAGGTTGAGATACATTCTAGAGATACTAATAATATTCTTTATCTCTCTCATTACTATATTAAATTGTAAAAAGCTCTCAATCCACATCATCTAGTATACCAAAGTATCAGAGCAGGTCAGAATTCTACAAGCAGTTTTGAATATTAAAACCAAAAGCTGAGAGCATAAAGTCGACTAAAGAAATTTAGCGTTTTATTGTACCGTGAAAAACTATCAACTGGTATAAAGAGAGATACTTTTACGAGTTATGTGGGATGAATAGCAGTCGACTACAAAAAGTAGGAAATACAAAAATTAGAATGCATATCTAAATCAACGTATCTAATACGAATACGAATTTAAAATTTAGTGAGATTCACAACATCAATAAAGACAAATTAACTAAATTGTTATGTACCTATTTATACTCTGTTAAGGGAACCGTAAATAAGCCCGTAGTATTAGTACGCTAGCGTTTCATTTGATAATTAGTTGAGAAACAATAGTTCGAAACAGTTCCGACTAACTCACTCAAAGTTGCTCTAACTTGCCTCTCATTAACTTAACCCGACAATATGTTATTTATCATAAAATAGAGCAACAGAGAGATAAATTAAATTGGAATAGAAATATCGCACTTCGTAGACGCCTCGGCTATAAATAAAATTACTTGACGTGCTATTTTAATACTACCCGTAATTTTAAAAATATTCCGTTTTCCGTGATTTTGCCCGCGTAAATTATGTACCTGCGTATGATGTAAATTTTTAAAATGTATCTAGTTGTTTCGGAGCCTATTTAATACTAAGAAACAATCTAATATTTCCTCTTTATAATATTATTAAAGATAACGACGAATGAAAAGTAATTAAAACTATATATTTCATGATGCATAGAACCACAAGCACAGTATTATAATGAATGTGCCAGAAGGTATCCTTAAGGAATTGGTTGATGATATTAACCACTTTCAAATGACACAACCCCTTTCATCAACATCGGTTTCCTGCGCGGTACATGCATTGTTATTCCATTAATATAACCGTTACTCTATGCGTCCGGACCGCGATGAGTTAAGCTTTTAAATATTTTGCTTAAAAATAGATATGGACATGGAAAGCTCAGAGTGGACTACCTCTTTTCTTGGTGATACAAATACATTTTTGTAGACTTTTCGGTTAATTAATTGATTATAGCTCGGTGGCGTAGTGGATAAGCGCCGCGGCCCGCGATAGTAGTCGTTAAGCAACTTTCGCAAGGGTCGGTCACGGGATGGGTGACCAAAAAATTATTATCTCGAGCTACTCCGTGCTTCGGAAGGCACGTCAAGCCGTTGGTCCCGGCTGCATTTGCAGTCGTTAATACCCTTCAATCCGCATTGGGCCAGCGTGGAGGGTCATGGCCCATCCTCCTTAACCATCCATAAGGAAGGCCTGAGCCCCTGCAGTGGGGACGTAAAAGGGCTGATGATGATGATGAATTGATTATAAAAAAATCTAAAAGACTTGAAAACAAACTGGTTAGTAACTAAGGTGGAACACCTATAGGCTTTTTTGCGTATTTCTCATCAATGGTGTGGACCACTAGCAAGAAAAAGCTCCCGTGGTCCACCTTAATGAACCAAGCAAGTGTACCACAACTGACGCCTGATTAAAACCAGAGACTGTATATGCCGCTCTATACAAAGGTAGTCCCTTAAATGATCTGAGGGAATTTATCGACCAAATAGGCGTTGTTTAGTTGTTTAATATTTGATTGAGCTGACCTCATCAACTATATTCGGTTTACAAAGCCGACGGGCGCGTGTGTTGTTCTTTTATTTAAAGAGGAATTGCCTTTGGGTCCGCTGAATGTTGACCGTTCACGTTACAAGTTTGAATTAAATAGTGACTCATTAATGATTAGGTAATAATAAATTAGCTGGAGTACTTTGTACTTACAAACTTAGTTACAAATTAAAGGCTGTCTTGTAATGGAGTACAGAAATAATATGCCAATGTCCTCGTGGATAATGTAACCTTCTTTAGTTACAATCATATATCTGTATATCAACATGCGAGTGGACTGTAAATAATGGATACTAAAAAAAAAAATATGAACACGTTCTTCTAACAAAACCTATCCTTCTCTTTGTTCATGAAAATTTCAAAGGAGAGTGAATTCATTATCGGACCATCGCTAGCTAGTGACAAATGCAGCCATGAGTATCTTGGGCTGTCAAGCTTCATGGACTAGTTTAAAGAACCTGAGATGTGAATACATTACACTCTGGCCATAGAATACAACATTTAACCAAATATTTTGGACAAAAAACTAAGTTGGAAATACTGCTATTAAATCCACATTCATCGTTCTTCATTGTTCTTAGTTATTAAATTACATGTGAAAGTAGTCAAATGAAATGAAATAGCATTAGATATAACATCGCTAGAACATCGTATCCATGAGCATCGTATATGGCATGAGTTTACATAAACTCTAACGCAATGTTCAGATGTAAAATTTCTTACAACAATGCTAACGTTATGCTTCATAAGTTTGACTCTAAAACTAGCTGTCAGATGGTAATAAAAAATGGCGTGGAGACGGAGCACAAAGGAAGCGGTTACGATTTGATTAAGCGATTTGACATTGTTCAAGTTGTATTTTAGCTTTTATCAAAACGAGCAAATAAGTTACATCTCATTTTATGATAAGGATCTACACGAAAAAAACGCGCGGTTAACACGCGAACTGAATCGTATACGGCCAGTCCTAAATGTAAAAAAGCTACTATTTATTCAAATTGTACGCGGTAAAATCTACTTTTTACCAAATGAAATAAAGACTAATTTGAATTAATATGTATAAGCGATTGTTTGTCACCGATGATCGATTATATGACGAAAAGAATATTTTGTCGAAAAAGTTATTATTCTAAATTATTTGTGGATTCTACGTTTTAAGGAAATCTTACATTCTTATTAGAGTTTCAATATTGTATGATATTTGGAGTTGAATTTCATCATGAGAATTGGAATCACGAACTGTGATCCTATGATATTAAACATGTACCTACTGCTGATGTCTTTACCATACTCCTTCCAGCAGAATATTAGGCAAATGTTACGTTAACTCATAAATTCTCACCGATAAATAGTCAAGAATGTATTAGATTTACCTGAAAAGAATAGAAAAGATTAACCGTAATAATAGCATAATATAAGCTTGTTAATATTTCTCCGGCTACAGTAAAATACAGATATAAACACAGCATATTCCGACTTTATTAAAGTTTTCCAATACGGACGAACGATATATTGATATTTTTCACACTTTTATCAATAACGTAGTTTTTGGAACGTGCAATCATATAAATTCTTACGTCAGAAAATCTATTGGAAATATTGAGTCCAACATTTGTCATGGAAACGTTTGTCATAATACTATTATTATAAAAAAAAATTTAGTTAAAAATGTTAAGTACAGAAGACACCAGACAACCGATGACACTGCGTGGCCTCGATAGCAATAAACGCAAGCAGCGGAAATTTTGGTATCACGAGGCGCCGACTCAGCTCCACGCGAGAACGTCGCAACGTGACTCCATCGAACTCCGGAACCGTCACTTTTGTTTCGTCGACATCGCGCAAAAGTCAATTCATTTAAATATAAGAATTAAACTGTTACATTGCTTTTCCTTAATAAATTAGTTAGTAAAATTTAGTTTTTTTGAGTCAGGCTGTAGCCTGTCGTAATTTACACCATCTCGTTTTACCATTAAACTTGTATCCAGTTAAAGAGTCATGTTAAAGCTCCTGGCTCAAAGCTAAAAATGTATTGTGTTTTTTTTATGGATAATAATACAGAACCCTTTATACCCTTTGTGTTATTAACCCTTTACATCTTAAGGGTAAATGTATAATGATAAATAGCAATAGCATTGTGAATGTAAAATTGATCAAATACAAACAAAAAAATCCGGCCAAGTGCGAGTCGCACTCTCGCGCGAAGGGTTCGTAAAGGAAGAAAAAATTATGTTTGTTATATGCGAGTACGGTATACATGAGAACGTACGGTGCATGAGATACATGAAATGTGGATCCTGGTATCAGAGATCAAAGTCTTAATAATAGGGTTCCCGTTTTACCCTTTGGGTACGGAACCCTAAAAAGGAGGTCGACGGCGCAATGGTTAGCGCGCTCAGTTTGCGATACGGTTATTAGACAACTTACCGCAAGGATTGATCATAGGATGGGTGATCAAAAATTGTTATCTTGATCTCCTTCGTGCTTCGTAAGGCTCGTTAGGCCGTTGGTCCCGGCCGCCATACCCACTACTCCACATTGTGCCCGCTTGGGGGTCATGGCCCATTCTCCCTATTCGATGTAATTCGATTAGGTTTGTAGGCGAGAATTGGTCGAATATAAAAAAATGTGCACAAAGGCGACGTCCGAATCCTGATCAACAGGCACATGTGTAAGGGGTCTTGAGTTAACAATACGCTCCGCTTCTAGGATCAATGTGTTAGAACCTCCTCCCGAGGCGAACGTTCTTTTAAGGTGACCATAATGGAGTTTTTCACAGATCGTATTAAGCGTTCCCAGCATCCACCCATAAACGGCGCTGATGGGGGAATAAACCGCCAATCTATTTATGGTTGCTGCAGAAGTCGTAGAGGTCAGGTAACAATCTCGCTGCACCGACGAACGAAGTCCCGTTGTCCCGAATATATGCGAGCTGGACAAACCTCTTCTCGCTATGAAGCGCCGGAGAGTCATGATTGCAGAGTCTGCCGAAAGGTTCTCCACGACCTCAAGATGTACAGCGCGAACGGTCAAACAATAAAAAGAGCGATCCATCTCTTCGCCGTTCTTCGACCTATAGAAACGTTCAAAGGTCCGAAGTAGTCCAGGCCCACAAATGTGAACGGTCGCTGGTTATGTGCCAATCTCACGTCTGGAAGATCACCTAAGGGAGGAGTTATAGGTTTCGCCTTTCGAATCCGACAAACTAGGCATTTTTGTGATACTGCACGAACTGATGGTCTCAAATGGAGGATAAAGTACTTTTGACGCAGCTCATTAACCACCAGTTCGTTGTTGCCGTGTGCATATCTCTCATGATAAAAGCCAATCAACAGTCTCACTATTGGATGTTTGCCGTCGAGCACAACTGGACTACATTCTATTTCCGTAGAAACAGCCGTGCGCCCAGATAGCCGAAGGAGTCGATCTTCTCCAATAAGTAGCGCGATATTCTTTAGCCTACTTTCGTTTGAAACAGGGCGTGCTGCTTGAACGAGCATTAATTCATCAGAAAAAGAATCTGCCTGAACGACGCGGAATAAATGGACCTCTGCAACGTTGAGGTCTGCAATCGAAAGCAACGGAAAATTAAACCGATCGCGAGGGGCATTTGTAGAAAATTTAAGAGTAGAATTAATAAAAGATTTAAAAACTCTACAACATTGAAATACCCGCGCTGAAGCTCGGAGTAAACGAATCCACCGACTGAACCGTTGGTGGCCCGCAACCACCGATGAAGGTAGCTCACGCGGTACTCCTGAAATTAGGAGTCCCACCGATTCTGAAGTACGTTTCAATTCTTCAAGTATCGGTGGGACACTGCACATAGGTTCACATGGCCAGTTTTCCTGAGAAGACAATAGAAATGATGGCCCGGTAAACCACCGTGACGAGAAAGTAAACGCCCGATTATACCGCGTAGCGTCGTCTGCCACATTTAGAGCCGTCGGAGTATACTTCCAGTGACTGATGTTTGTGGTCTCGACAATTTCTCCAACGCGAAAAGAAACGAAGGCTTTAAATATACAGGCGTCGCTGCGCAGCCATTTTAAGACGGTGGTGGAATCCGTCCAGTAGTATGTAACGCTAGGCTTTCTCCTATGTGCGTCAAGTATATATTTACCAAAACGGGCAGCAATTAGTGCTGCTTGTAACTCTAATCGGGGGATAGACACTGGCTTTAATGGAGCTAGTCGACCCTTGCCACCGATTAAAGCTAAACTTACACTGTCATCTTCAAAAGTTAAGCGCCAGTAAGCTACGCACGCATAAGCGCGCTCACTAGCGTCGGCAAAAATATGCAATTGAACATCTTTGACAGATAATTCGGAAAAACCTAAATAGCACCTTGGAATCGCCTTATTAGCCAAATTTTGAATTTCACAATACCATTCCTTCCAACTGTCAACCAAGGCGTTTGGTAATATTTGATCCCAATCGGAACCTAATTTCCACGTTTTTTGGAATAACACGCGACCTTTCATTATTACTGGGGTAATGAGACCTAGAGGGTCATAAAAGGACATCAATAATGAGAGTACAGTACGTTTAGAAAAGATCTTCGGTAATTCGGGCGACGACTTCATAAAATATAGCGTGTCCTGGCTAACGTTCCACGTGAGACCTAAAACCCTAACCTGTGACTGTGTCGCGGAACCTAGACCTACTTCTGTAACGTTGACTGCATGCAATTCAGAAGGAATGAGAGCAAGGGCTTCTTTGCGATTTGACACCCAAGATCTCATTTCAAAGCAAGCTGCCTTGTGTATGGTTACAATTTCGAATGCTCTGCGAGCAGCTTCGTCAACGGTCTTATAACTGCCCAGAAAATCGTCCATGTAATGGTCTTCAATGATAGACTTTACCGCGTCGGGGTATTTCGACTGAAATTGCATTGCATTATTATTTTTAACCCACAAAGCAGTGCATGGGCTCGACGCGGTACCGAACATCATCGAAGACATACGGTATTCTTGAACTGGAAACTTTGGATCGTCCCTCCACAAGAACCGTTGCGCGTCTCTATCTTCAGGTCTAATTTTTATCTGCGGGAACATTTCCCTGATATCACCCGTAAGAGCCACCGGATGCTCTCTAAAACGCATAACAATAGACAACAGCGGTTGAAGAAGATCGGGACCGGGCAGCAGAAAAGAGTTCAGGCTCAGCCCGGCACACTTCGCTGCTGCATCGTGTACGACGCGCAACTTCTTCTTTTGTGGGTGTACGACACCAAAATGTGGAAGGTACCACAAAATTCTACCACAAGTTTGATCTGAACATGGCTCTGCGTAACCCTTGTCAAGCATACCCTGAATATTTAGTTTATATGCTTCGGCATAAGACTTATCTTTTGCCATTTTATTTTCAAGGCTAAAAAAACGTGATAATGCTAGATCGCGACTCTTGGGAACGAAAGGAATATTATCTCGCCATAAAAGGCCCGTCTGATATCTACCAGAGTCTAGGCGTGTCGTAGTATTTTCTAAAATCTTAAACGCGCGGTCTTCGCTAGCACTGCGGTGATACACGCTTTCTATTCCAATAGAATCAAGCCTAAAATATTGTTTTAAAAGCGCATCTAAAGAACAATCATCATTATTTTGAGAGTCATCTATGTGATGAACGAACGAATGGTTCAACATATTAGAACATGGCACGTATCCGAAAAGTACCCAACCCAAGGCTGTAAGTGCAGCCACTGGTTGGCTACGAGTTCCTTGACGTACGGCTTTCGTAAGAAGAAGATGCCAATTATCAGCTCCTATTAAAAGCAATGGTTTGGCTTCCGTATAGCATAATACGTTTGCCAAATCTGACAAATATTCATATTGCACGATATTATCAATATTAGCCGACTGTCTGCTTATGCCTAAATTAAAAATAGACCTCGCCCTAATTTCATGAGTTTCTAAGCTATGACGACCTTTAACCTTTATTGAGACGTAACTAACATCGGTTTGTTTGTTCAACCCTCCAATACAATCTATGCTTAGCTTGCTAGTAGGGCCCTTAGCGCCCACAGAGTCCGCGATTGACTGATCTAAAAGAGTCACAGAACTGCCATCATCGAGAAGAGCGTATGCGTCTATACTACCCTTCGGTCCTGTGATAGTAACCGCTATCACTTTAAGCAGAGGCTTACAAGTTGATAAACTAGAAGGGCAAAGGCTATGTCCTACAGTGGCAATTATATTCTCGTCTTTAGAAACATTAGAATCGCAAGTTTGATCAAGAGTATCGCGAGGAATATTGTCGATTGTCTGTACCTTGATATCAGTAGACGTTGAAGGGGTTAGCTGTATATTAGTATGAGCAGCTGTCGACGAGATAGCATCTCGATGCAGTAATGTATGATGTTTGTGATTATACTTGCAATCTTTTACCTCGCACCTCTTTTTACACGATCGATACTGGTGAGATCCTTTTTTCAGACATCTACGACATACCTTATTGTTTATGGTCCACTGCCAACGATTGTCAATGTCAAGTAAAACAAACTCTTTGCAATCCATAATGTCATGTTTTTCTTGACAATATTGACATAGAGTACAGGTGATCTTAGGTTTACTTGACGTTTTGACGGATGGGATTGCATAGACTTTGTCTTTGACGGATGGTTTGATGACAGACCGATTGACAATTTGAGTCGACTCTGTAGAAATAAATCCAAATTTAACATGTAAATATGCTTCATTTTCCAAAAAGTCTGCTAAAATTTCTAATTTGAATTTGCCTGAAGTGCATTTATTCGCGGCAAAGTCGACCCATCTCGAACGCAACAACGGAGTTAACTTACCAACGATAATGTTGACAAATTCAGGCGCTGCAAGGTACTCAGGTTGATTGAGGAGTCTAATTACTTCAACACAGTTTCTAATGCGGCATGCGAAGATGTTGAGGTCGCGCGAAGATTCGAAGGTGCCAAGTCTAGGAAGGTTTCGCACCTGCGAGAGTTGCTGAAGTATAATAAACTCCGGTTGAGCAAACCTGTTCTCCAGGGCTTTGATTATCTGCCGCGGGTCATTAGCAGAGACGAGAAGCATGGATACTGCCTCTCTAGCAGACCCATGAAGCGCAGTGGAGATTCTGGCGATGTTGTCCATCGGCGTGAAGTTTGCTTCGGACTGCTCAAACGTCCTTTTGAACGAGAGCCAGTCAGAAGCACGACCATCAAACCTAGGGAGATCACTGACCTTCGGCTTCCTTCCTAGATCCAGTATAGCGTTCGCCAGTAAAGTAATGTTGTCATGTGTACCTACAGTTTTATTGTTAATTTTATTTTTGTACAAATTACAATCATTACTACTGTTGTGTGTACCTATATTTTGAGCATGTGTAGTTGTGAATGTGTCGGCGGCTCGTACCCGAGGGCCATCGTTGTAGGTAAGCGGGGACAGGCGTGGTATAGTACAGCCTCGTGCTGCAGATACTAGGGCATCTCTATCCTCTGCTAAACGTGACGCTGGGGGTTGTTCTAGTGGAGCGCTACATATTGAATCGACACATTTCTCTCTATCGAAAATAATAGAACGGTTATTATAAGCTCTATCTACGGGATTGTCATGCGATGCGACTAACCATTGTTCCACATAATCCGAACGTGAATGGCTCGAAGTAGAAGAGGTAATGGCAGCAAGCTCGGCTTCCAATTCCAAGTCTGCCAATTCCTTTTCTATTGCGGCTTGTCGTCGAGCATGTTTCAATTTGGCAGCCAGCTGCTGTGCTTTTATAGTTTTTGCTGTAGATTTCGTACACGATCGAGGAGAATTGGTTGGCGGCGGCGCTGGGGCGCTTTGTGATGCAGTGGTAAGTAAGTCATCTTGTGGCGCGGTGTGGAGCACGCTGGGTAACGCTGGCGCTAGGGCGCCGGAAATAGAGGCGCTACCACGATTAGAGGCGGCTTCGTTAGACACTTCACGCACTGTACTATAGGAAGTAGACTTACGGGTTTCCTGGTTTTGGCAAACACGAGACCTGGTAACCATGGGCATGATCGTTATTAATTTATCCCACTTCTGACACCAATGAAAAAGATAGAGATCTGGCTACCAGGTAATTTTAAAGGAAACCACGAAAACACCGTCACAGCCGTATATTGTTATTCTCACACTGAAGTTTTACATTTGTTTCGTAAGTCTAATAGTATGAATGACATTTATTTAAAAACTGAGAATTTAGAAAATAAACATGCCAAAAAGGTTTGCGTAGCGGGTGACGGCGAAGTGCCAATACCTTCTAACTAACACAGACAAAATTTTACACAAAGTGAAAAAAATGTTTAATTTCTTGAAAACGTTAAAATCAAGAAATCAATTTATATGGAGCACATATCAATATGACAGGCTTAGGTTTCAATAAAATATTAATTTGATTAATAATCGTTTAGTAGGTATTTGGTTAGATAGAAGGTATTGGTTTAACATCCTCAGTGATTTCATTAAATAAATTGTACGATAGAAGGTATTGATTTTAATTAAAACAATAATTACTTTGAAAAATTGCTTTTACGATTGATATTGTTGTATTGTTTCGAGTTGCGGATTATCTTGGGTTTATGCAGCCCAGTATCACTGCGACCATTGCTGATCTATTGTGATCTCCACATACTACAGTTCACGGTCAAGATTACATTCTACAAGGAACTGTAGTATTTTCTTGGCCGTAAGTTCTTTAATATCGTCTGGGTGCATCACGTGCTTTCCCAGATAGATACATCGTTTTCGCATTAGTGACGGGCAATCGGTCAAAATGTGCAAAGGTGTTTCTTCTTCCTCCTTGCATCCTCTGCACATTCTACTGCCGCTGATCCCCATATTGTACATGTGTCTGTTCAGTCCACAATGCCCTGTGAGTGCTCGTACTAGTGTGCGAAGGTGATTTTTGGTTAAGTTTAAGGCCTCTGATGCCGCCTTTTTGTTGAAGGTTTTAATCAGGGTCTTAGAGTGTTTCATACCGGGAGTGTTTCTCCATAGTTGAATAGCTGCGTAGTGGCAGTATGTTTTCAAGGTGAGCTGGGTTAGGCTTTGAGGGATGCCACAGAAAGGTTCTGGTCCGATAAGGGCGTCTTTAGCACCCTTCTTCGCCAGTTTGTCCGCCTGTTTATTGCCCTCGTGTCCAGCGTGACCTGGAACCCATCGTAGAACTACTTTGTTGTTGTTGCCCAAAGAGTTCAATGTCTGTTTGCAGTTCTCTACCAGCTTCGATCTAGTTATGTCGGAAGCTAGTGCTAAGAGTGCAGCTTGACTATCAGAGTGGATGTAGATAGTATGATTGAGGTAGTTATTTTGCAGATTGGCTGCCGCACATTCCAAAATGGCGTACACCTCTGCCTGGAATATTGAGGAGTACTTTCCCATGTTCAGACTTATAGCCTTCCTTGGGGCTTCTCCATGAATTCCACATCCTACCTCAGGACCGGATTTGGAGCCGTCAGTGTACCACTTTAGGCTTCCATTTTTCCATACTATACGATTGTTTGACCAGTCGTCCCTGGTGGGTATCTCCACAAGATATGACCTGTGTGAATCGATCTCGGGGGCATGGTGTCAGTAGGCATCCCCAGGATTGGTATATTGCATATTGAGTCCTTCAGGTACCTCAAATTACCTGACAGCTATGTCTTCGCCTCCATGCTGGTAATCCTGTACATACTAGCCATGTACATACGATTGATATTACACCCTCGCAAGTGACGTGACGCAACCCTACCGCTAACTTCACCCATATCACGAGCCGCGGCGCGGCAGCCGCTGTGAAAAGTTAATCGGCAATGTTCCGCGTTGAGATGTAGTAGTCTTGTACGTAGATAGGAGAAATTGCCATAAATTATATACGCTAATTTAGTTAGAAGCTATTTCCACATTCATTTTTCTCCAGTTGTCGTAAAAAATACGGATAGGTGATTTCATGAACCCATGTGGAAAACGACCTTAACGTCAATGAAATAAAAAAGTCATTTTCTCGAAAAATGTTAGATAGGAGGTATTGGCACTTCGAAGTACATGTTGTGGCCTGGAGTAGACCAGGATATAGAAAATATGATTAATAAATGTGTGTTGTGCCAATTCACCAGAAATTTTTCAAATAATGCTTGTCTTCAGCCATGGCCAATAAAAATACAACCTATTTTACTTTAACAGAAGTTATAACAGAAACAATATTCTATGTACATTACAAAAAAAAAATTAATGAAAAATGCTTAAATAATCCACTTTGTCCCTGACACTCTGTGATGGGACTCAAACCCATGACCTTTCATAATCCGGATGATATGGTGCTATCTCAGAGTACGAGAGACAAAGTGGATTTTTTAAGCATTTTTCAGTATAGCATTGTGAAAGCAAAATTGATCAAATATAAAAAAATACCAATTAATATTGTCATAATCAAACCAAAGAGTATATTATTTCAGAGTCCTTGTACGAATCCAATTTACTTCTTCGTCAGACAAAAGAATGATAAATATAATTTCGGGGAGGATTTGCGTGCCTTTCCCGCTTAAGCTCGTGTTCAGAGCTCATTATCACGTACTTAAGAATATAGTGGCTACAAAGCGTTAACTTTTATTCATAAACCATCAAAGGGATTCTTATTGATATAACTGGGATATGGACAAAAAATATTTGCGAAAGGTCGTGGGTTCGAATCCCATCTCAGAGCGCCAGGAACAAACTGGAACTTTCAAGCATTTTTAATGAAGCATAAAATATTAACTCATAGAAAGACTTAATTTCATCATGATCAGCCCATTGGTATTGGGTATACAACGTATAGAATCAATGTTCTATTTTTATAAGTATGTGATTATTTAAACAATATATTGTTATATTTTCTAATCAACGAAGACAATAGCTTATTATGGTTATCTTTACTAATTGAATGGTAGTGTTGGTAGTGTATGTATTGTTTCTTTTTATCCGTTACGCCGTAAGTACACAGAAAACGTGCGAAACTTTTGCGAATGCGAAATATCTGTGTAATGTCATTTTTTAATTACCTGTGAAACAGCACGGACAAGAACTCAGCTATTTCGTCGAGTTCATAATGGAGTGAGACAGAGCATATGAGATCAACATTCTCATACATCTAGAAAGTTTTGTTGGTGTTTCGCTTTCGCTTGCAATTACATCGGTGTATTAACAGTGTTAGATAGGTATCAGAAGTTCTTATAATATTTCTACATATTATATAGTTGACATCTTAAATGCCTTACATAACATGAAACAACTGTCGTAAATATAAGTATCAAAAATTAATATCACAGTTCGTTTCTGAGTTATTTCGTTATCCTCTCTTTGTTATAAAAACGAGTTTCTGTCGTAAAATAACACTTTCGCTTTCACGAATTACTCCCCATAAAAATTCGCCTTCGCTCGGATTATGGTAGAGTTATAACATTTTTGCATAATAATATATTATCAAAATAAACTAATAAAGATAAGGTGTAATATATTTTCCAAAGCTGTAACACTAAAATTTTTATTGAAAAATGCGCATTTATAATAGTCTGCTGGTTTCATTGCGTACCCTTTAAAACTATAAACATTTTAATAAAAAAAGGGTAGATTATTTTCTTACTTTATGAAAAAAAATTGTTTGAAACATACATAATCTTTTCCAAACAATTTCTTCAAAGGCAATGAAACAAACATAGAGTAATATAATAAAAAATAAACCGGGTGTGTTTTATATATCGTTATCATTATGAAAAATTTTATAAGACTCAATGAATAAAGGAATAGTTTTATAACGATTTGGCAGCAATCAAATTCGGTGTTTCAGGAATAGTGAAATAATAAAATGAATCCAACTCCAAAAAGAAAACACATTAACACGATAACCAAAATGGTTAACTCCAAATTATCGTCTTTTGATGTCGATATTTTTATATTCCTATAGAAGAATATAATGTACTATATACACATAAGGTACCGGTTTCGTGCGGTCGCTTAACGACAGCATTGTTTGCGCAGCCGGCCCTGTAATTATTTTAAATCAATAACAATTTTGTGCATGGCACGCAACCCTGCGTGACATTGTGGGTGGACTGACCTTCTAATAAATTGCGTTCACTTTGAGGTTGCTCTCTTGATACTCTAGCTAGGGATGTCTTCAAGTATATTTTTTGTAAGCTGATGGCCTACTGCCAGCTCTTAGCGCGGTATTATTCTACACTTTCCAGCTAATTCAAACTATAACCTCCTTAAATTAATATTGTTTCTGTTGGAAGTTTTGTGAGATCATTGCCAAATCATTCATAATTCAGCCAACTCACACAAAATTTTTACTGAACTTTACATCATAACTATCCTCATGATCTACTTATTGAAAATTTATCTAATAATATACGCATTATTGAAAAACCCACACAACATTTTCCGGTATAATTTCCGTTATGATAATTAAATGTTTCAGAATATTTGGAATAGAAAAGTAAAAAAAGGGCTTAAGTACTTTAAAAGACTATTGCAATGATGTTGGTTACTAAAGGTACACAGTTCATTTGAACACCCGACGATGTTAACAAGACGTCGAATGTAAAAGCTGGACGTCCACAAATAGAACTTGTTTGTAGCTACTTCGAAACTTGCTGTAAACAACCCCGCACCTTTGTGGTAGAATCTCTCGGAAATTCTATTGAGACCAACTGTGATCACGATTTAATGGCCATAAGTAGAAACTTGTTAATGCAACTAGAAAACAAACGATTTTATAATACTTAACGATGAAACTACACCCGTGGTTATATTCTTTGTTAGCTAAGTTCATAATAGTGAAAATGACACTATTTGCTTCAGAAATGAGCTTCTACGAAACTCTATAGCTGGTATTTGCTATATTAGCATTACTAATAAATCAATCGCCCTAAATTATTTGAAACTATAATGTTTTGAAACCTATATTGCATTTAGTTACTATGATGTTTAATTTTAAATATAAGCCGAAATACGTTTCGTTGGTAAATTACCAACTACTACAAGCTACTTTGTATAAAACAAAGTAGCTACCCGCTGTCTGTACGCTCAGATCTTTTAATGTTCATAACATAGTTTATACGGTTTTCATCAATATACAGAGTGACACAAGAGTTCTATATATAATTACACTAGCTGACCCGGCGAAGTTCGTACCGCCATATTTTATTTCTCAATCGCAACTGAGGAAACAAAACTCTTCCGGTAAAATCAAATAAGCTAAATTGAAAATAAAACTTAAATAAAACTAAAGGGCTTGATTTTCATTGCTGTAAATATTTTTACGATAGTTTAGTATACCTGTAGTAATTATAATAAGCACCCCACGAATTTTATACAACAATATCCATTTTTCATTTGAGTACTCCAGTTTTATTTTTAAATTTTTAGTTCAATCAGTTTCAAAAGCGTGTTTTTTTAGTTTTTTCAAACTAAAATTTATTAAATGTAGATTTTATTTTTCTTATCTTTAACTATTCTTTATGAACAATGACTTCTTTATAAAATATATACAAAAAATTAATTGATAATATTTAAAAACTCAAATTTATAAATCAGGTAGATAACATTGAGTTTGACCAATTTTTTCCATTTTTTTCTTAATTTATTAAAATTGACAATCGATTGATCGATTGTTCGAAATAGTGGGTCTCGATGGTTCGAGAGGGAGCTTTGTTTACGCTCAGAGGAGGTCTCGAGAATGAATGAGATACCAAAGCTTTGGACATTCAAACCTGAGATGGTGACTCGATAGACTCAATTTAAACTTTGATTAAAATTTGGCGCCAAGACTTTAATAATTCTCTAACAAAAATAGTACAAAAACGTTTTGTTATGAATGGTAATAATTTTGTAATATAAGACGCAGTATAATTATAAAAATATCAGTCACAAACCATTAAAATAATACAGTTATGTCGTGAACATAAATAAATATTACGTGAAATAAAGTAATAGAATTTATATTCTAAGAAACAGAACACAGCGCCATCTATTGAGTATATTTGCAACCTAGATGTCAAACGATACTGAAGAATTTCATCTATGAATCAATGTACACCGCCATCTATGAGGACTTCATAAAACGAAACAGTAAATAAACACTTGCTTAAGAAACAATTAATTAGTACATTTTATTCGTTTACATTAACAACATAAGCGAATAATTGAGATGATAACTATCCTATCCAGTAAGTTAGACCAAAATACGGGTATATGTGAAATTTGATTGAAATCGGTTGAGTAGTTTTGGAGTTTATTGGCAACATACATCGTGACACAAAAATTTTATATATATATATATATATAGATTTATTAAGAAGATATTCCAAAAGACCGGACCGGAGATAGTATGCTTTTTTTTCTCTAAATATCAATATAGCATTGTGACTGCCGACTGACTAGCCCGACTGATCTACATGTCAATAAGTTCATCAAATATAAACATCACCTGTATATTAAAATCCCCACTGCTGGGTCTCAAGCCTTCTCTTTGGATTTATTCAAATTAAATCGAATAGGGAGACTAAACAATTAACCTCCACATGGGCCTAGTTCGGATTGGTAGATATTAACAGCTGCAGAGGTATTCGAGACTTTGACGGCTTGACGTGCCTTCCGAAATTTTTGGTCACCTTTCTTATGAACGGTCCTTGCGAATGTTACTTGACAATCGCATCGCATATCGAGCGCGTTAACCACTGTACCATCGATCGCCACAAATTAATTTTTCGATTCCATGTATTTATATTGAACTTTAAATTTAAACGCTATTAAAAATCTTGGGAGGCAGTGCCACCTAAGTGAGCTGTCATTTATTATTTATATTTTCGGTATCATATCCTATTATGAACACAAGTAAACTCATTTCATTTAATTTGAGAGAATTATAGCCTTAATACTTTGTGCTCTTCTCTTTGTCTACCGTAAAGAGTGGAATAATAATCCAAATTTCTTGCAGATTCTTTCGATACGAAGTCGCATTTATGCATTATGTAGGATTTTAAAGTAGGATTAATAATGAATAATTAATCTAAAAAAATATTATTACGAACTTAATAATAAATAATTACAATGTAATCATAATATTATCACCTTATAAAAGCTATTAGTTTGGAAGGCCGATATTTGAGTTTTGAATCTTTGATTTGTACTTACTTTTAATATATTTCAAATTTAGAAGAAAGTGCTCAGTATCTGGAAACGAAAAGATGTTTCGAATATCAGAGGGCATAATAATAATTTTATAAATCGAAGTTTATATAATGAATTAAGTTAAAAAAAAAAACCAAAGAAATGAAAAGAAAAATGTTGACTGACAACTCAAAATTTAAGGAAAAAGATTTGTGATAAACACTCAAACATTTTATCATATGATGAATATGTTTCAACAAATCGAGTTAATAATAAATAAGTAAATATTAATGAATTTTTTAAGATACAATTAATGGTTGAGATAAAAAATAAACGTGTAAGTATATAATCCATGCACAATGACTCATTTACATAACAAACACATGTTTAAAATGTTACAAAATAAATTCCTTCGTAGACATAAAGCCAGCGAATTCTCAACTTATTCACACGTCATGAAAGCCAACTGTATTATTCCCAAGACAAGCGGCGAAAAGTTGGGCATCTAACATTTTACGTGAGCGAAGAAAAAAACGTGTACAGATGTACAAAAGTTCGTGACACCTCAACGCCAAGCTAAGATGGATGACCATAATTTTTTCGCTTGTAAATAATATATTACGAGCAAGATAAAAGGAGGGAACCTCTACCTTGTTTTAAGCTTACTGCAATAAATCTGAGGCGTCGCGAATCGAGTTAGTCTCACAACAAATGTTCATGTCTGAAATTTTCTGTTTCATCTTTTTCAGTGTCCAGCCTTTGCTCGGATTAATATTTTTTTTTATTTCCGTCTGTCAAGTTTGTACGGTGTTGTTGATCGATTGTGTTTCTGACGTGACTGATATAAGTCTGCTTTATCATGATTGGTTTTTTTTTCAAGTAATCTGAAGAAACTATGATAAAAATAGAAAATCAAATGTATATTGTTTTGTACTACAAGAAAAGGTTAAAATTACACCAATGATATAAGAGTTTAATCATATTTGTTTGGTTTTGTGAATTTGTGTCTATTTTTGGACAAAATGTAGGTAACAACAATATATCGATATAAATATCCTAAGTACCTAAAGCGCTCGTTTTGTAAAAAACAAGCGATAATACTGCAAAACCCAAAATGTAAAAATCTCTAGAACGAAATTTCATTTTTCACTTATTTTTTCAACTGGGAACTTAACGCGGGACTGAAGAGACGGTGACACATTAAAACCAGCGTACGACCCACTTGACCACACATGTTGAAATGGGCTATATACGAGTCAAAGTTACTCAAGTTCATAAGATACAGCCTGGTGACAAACGGACAGAGGGATGGAAGGACAACGAAGTCTAATAGGGTCCCATTTCACCGTAGACTTTTACCTTTTGGGCACAGAACCCTAAAAACCATCGAGTAAATATGTCATAGATTAGGTTCTGTTATTCTATAGAACATTAAACTTATTAATTCTTCCGTGCCGTTAGGTCCCATTCGCGTGGGGCCGACTCTCCTAATCATCCTTTACCACTCTGGGCACTGTTGAGTCATTTCAGTTTGAAGTCCCCTCATCTTCATATCTTTCCTAATTGCGCCCATCCAACCCCCTTACTCTTGAACACAATCGCAACCCATCCACATTTCAATTGTGCAATGTTGATCGGTGTTGTTGTGTGTTGATGTAAGGGGCAGGTCATCGGCAGTTGTCCAAGAGCTCTTTTTTGGCTCAGCGATATTTAAAACTTTTCTATCAATATATCTAAATATTGATATGACGTTAAACGAAGTCTGATATCATTACAAACTAATGTTTTAATGGCATAATATTAAGGATAAAATATTCATGTCACGCTGAATCCTAATAAGAATTTTCCATAAATAAAATAGCTGCAATAACATGCCGCTAGAAATATTCAGCTAGGATTGACTCTTATGAGAAGAGCCAACTTGATTCCACAGTTATCATTAGCTATCGTTAGACAAGTGCAACACTCGAAATGTATCGACAAACTCTGTATATTTCAACATTTTCCAAATCGAACAAAAGAATAGCGTGCATATGAAAATCCGTAGCGTACATAGAGAAAACGAAATAAACAGAGTCGCACCCAGGTTGTGATAAACTTGTGACTAATATTATTTTAACTTTTTCGTTGTTACTAAAAACGGTAACGTAATCAAGTATTAAAAATGTTCTTTTGTCTTTTGAAATTAGATCCATCCAATAATCATTTATACAAGTTTCATTATTCCTAAGTGACCTTCAAGACGGTTATTTTTAAATTCAAATATTTAAGATGCTCGTTTTAATACTCCGCATACTTTGGACACTATTTAGTAAAAGAATTTTAATCAATATAGATAAACAGTAAATTAGTTGGAGATGAGAAACCTATTATTTTAAATATTTTATGTAGGCATATTCGTTGTTCTGGAGTATATCTCCATAGCCAAGTGGTTCGCACGCCAGTTTCAAGTTGTTGCCATCTCTGAGGTCCTAGTTTCGATTTCCAGTCGAATCAATGTAGAAAATGAACTTTTCTGTATTTTCTTGGGGTCTGGGTGTTTTCGTACCTTCCTTGTTTCAAAAACTTCGTCTTACGAGTTTTAGTTACTCATCTTGGAATATGAGCAATACACAAGCAAACGTAAACGTTGTTGTTAAGCAACGTTTGTAAGGGTCAGTCACGGGATGGGTGACCAAACAATTAATTTCTCTAACTACTCGGTAAATTCGGAAGTCAGGTTAAGACGGTCCCGGTTGCATTTGCAGTCATCAATAACCTCCAATAAGCATTGGGCCAGCGAGGATGGTTATGGTCCATTCTCCCTAAGTAAGGCCTGAGCCCCTGGAGTAGGTATGTATAAGTAGGTATATATAGTGGTTCCAAAATTTTACCTTCCGCATTTTCAGATCGTTGCTTTAAAGGTTATTTTTTCTTTTCCATTTCAAGAATATAACCCCAAAAAGAGAGGTTTTAGAGGCTTCCTTGTTACCCAAATAAAAAACATTTTATATGCTTTAAGATTTTTTTATCTTTTTAAATCCAAGACATTCAGTTTCACACCCTACCCTGTAATGAACGTTGACTATCAACAACGGTACGACAACTTTTGGTTTTCTTTTCTCTTTGTTGTGTTCGCATTAAATTTTCACGTTCGTAGCAATTATTTTCGGTTGTCCACGAGAAATCCAATTTTTCATTCTGAAAGCCAATTAAGCTGATGTCTGTCGGATCAAGCGCAGAGTCCTATTTCCTGTGCCACGATTAATTTGGACAAGAATATTTCGCTTTTTACTAATGTCCTATATAAGCTATGTTTTTTTTTCTAATAAACAGACCTTGAATACACCACATTAAATGCTCTGAACAAATAGTTTCCGTTTAGCATTTTTGCTAAATATAATAAACTTCCAACTCGCAGCTGCATTCTTCTTCGTCGAGGTTTTATTTTTAATTAATATATATATTTATTCGTATGAATCAGCCGGCGACGCATCCGGCCGACCACTAAAAATTCTGTTGGTAGGGGAATTCATAAAGTGGCCTCTCCTGAGAGCTGGTCGTCGACGTCCTCGTCAGCTTGGCCTTCACGATAGCCTTGTCCTGGTGGGGACTCAGTACTCAAGCCAATCTCAATCGGTTCCTCTTCTGGTGGATTGTTTCTGAAATCAATTACCGATTGAACTTATTTGTTCATTTTAACATCATATGGCTTCAGTTACCTGTCTCAACAAGACTACAGGCGTGCACTCCCATGATCTGAGTAAGGCAACTAATTGTAGACAAATTTATCAGTAATGATGGAATTTCGGACCTCATTCATTAGAAACAACAGCTATTCAAGACAAGTAGACCACCGATTACTAGTATGATCCAGGCGTCGTCACTATTACATAACCACTATCGAGGTCATTGTGAAATCAACACCCATACACTTTGTTTGGAGTAATGCTGCGTAATCAAATGTCGAGACCATCTGATTGTTATAATGTCGAGACAAAAGTTAATAAGGCCAAAATGTCGGAGCAAAGTAAATAGAGCCACAAATGCGGAGCATGGAAAACATAAGCACAATATCGGGGTATGGAAAGCATAACCACTATGTCGGGACTCCAAAAGCATTGCCATAATGTCGGGGCATAAAAAAACATAGCCACAAGTTCTTGACATGAAAACACAGCCACAATGTCGGGGCTGAGCTGAGCGGTCTGAGTTTTCTTTCCGTATGACCCCGCGAGCAACTTGTGCACCTTTGTTAAAAGACATAAAAGTACCAAGAATAAAGTACGGGGCTGGCGACGACTTTCGTTGACATAGGCATCTTGCTGCTATTAATTCGCGCTAAGAAATTCAACTACTTTCTGCCTCCTCAACACAAGCAAAGCTTCACAATTCGGGTGAGAGTTTTCCAACGCAACGTCTCGTACTAAGAACCTAATAACTGGAGTGGTTCCTTCTATTGCAGTAAGTAACTGTAAGGGCAAAGACCGTGTGGTTGCCTGCTTGGCTATGGTGAGGTTCAACTGCACTCTCCACAATACATCAGACCACGAAACACCCTTATTTTGTACCTCTACACGTATCATGTTAAGAACTATCCTATAGTATCTCTCAACCTGTCCTTTTTCACGATGCATTCCACGCATTATAAAGTGTATGGAGCTGCCTTAGTCACTGATCCAACTTCGAAACGACATGCTCTCAAACATTCTACCTCTATCACATAAGATATTTGATGGGGTGCCGAACAGTGCTATTACGTTGTAAAACGTTGCGTTACGTCACGTTGTAAACATACCATACAATAGTTTTTGGAAAAAGAATCCACGACTATGAGAATATATTTGTAGCCGTTTGACTCCGGTAAAAGACCAAGAACATCAGTATGTATAACTGAGAAATGAATATTAGGTTTTGTCCACGACTCGATCGGCTAGCTGGGTGCACAAGGTACTATCTTATGTGTCAGGCAAACGATACAGTGACCTATATCCTTCCTTACAAAAGCTCTTAAGCCGAGAAACCAAAAATAGCGTAGTATCAGATCGGTAGTTTTGTCGACTCCGATGTGATCATGGTCATCAAGAAAGACTTAAAAGATTGAATCTGTGGCCTTTAGGAATGAAATATAAGAAACGAGTCTCCTCTCCACTACGTGCATATTTATAGTACAACAGGTAATTTTTAATCTTATACCGTGTAGTGTCTAGCTGACCCTCTCTAAACTTTTGCATTAAATCTTAGGTCTCTACATCGGCAGTCTTAGCAATTTTCGCCAAAAACCAGGCTCTGTCAGGGTTTCTAAGACCTCACACAAGGTCTTTAGGTATACATCAACCGCCCTTTTCGTGGTTGTGGCGCCGCCGGGTAACACGTCGGTGTCTAGGCACCGGCGTCAATGCGGATTGCATCAGCATGGGGTCGCCCCCTCGTTCTCTCTGGGAGATGGCCGCATGGGGGTGCGTGGGCCGCGGCCGGGTGGCGTCACAACCATGATTGCGAAAGACAAAATCATAGTAGAGAGTCGTTAAAAAGGGTCTATGATTCTGAAGGCTAGATAAAATAGATTTTTTTGGTCACAGTGGTAATAGTTCTTTGAGGAACTGCATATCCTCTTAAGGTGAGGTATTACGAAATTAATACTTTTAAAACCAATTTTATCCTAAGGCTATGCAAATATTTGCGTTCAAGTTAAAATTAAATAAGTAAGGCCAATAACAGGTTTCATGCATGTATTATTACAAAAGTAATAAGGGTTGATTATTTGCAGAAAACAGAAACATACATTTAAATAATTTTCATGAAACAACCGTAAAGATGAAAGTAAATAGTTTTTTTGGATCAATTTTACAACTACATATAATATGTTTCATCTTAACTATATAAAAAATATATACAAAAATAGGTTTTCATATAATCTTAAGTGATCAAAAGATATTTTTTAACTGCTTTTTTACCTAAATAGATTTAAAACCCCTAATAATTGCTGATAGCATAAGAAAATGAAGAGAGAATTCAAAAGAAATTTTGGTAACTTAAGACCATTATAACAAACAATAGCGTTAAATAAACAAGGGATGTCAAGGACAAAGTCATTTACATCTGTCAAACTCAACAAAGAAGTGACTCATTAATTTGGAAAAAATGTACCTAATAAAAATCTTATTAAAACAAAGTTTAGATCGAGTTTTACACACAATAAGCTACATTGTTGCATTCTGTAGAAAATTGAAAATAGCTGGACAGAAGCAGTGAAATTTATTACTTTCAAACACAATGACATTATTTATAGACTACTTTGAGATTTTGCCTCACAATCGAGATCCACCACGAACCATTATAGAAATTTATTGTGGTGTAATTTTAAAGTGTTTTCTTATTTATATTTCTCGATTTTTTTTATCTCTAAAGTGTTAAAGATACCTTTTAATTTAAAATATGGTTACTGAAGCAAAGCCTGGCAAAAAGTCGAGTTATTGCACTATTGCATCTCGGGTGATTTTAAGTGTGAAATGGTCAAATTTGGCCTTCTTGATTTGGAAATCAAAAATGTATTAATAAATTTGACTATTTAGTTAATGTAGATTTACCATTGGCAGAGTTCGTAGCGGCTTAGTTTTTTGTAAAATGTGATTAACTTCTTAATTAAATCCAAAATTGCAAAGAAAAATTTCTTAAAATACTCAATACTTAATAGTCTAAACAAAAGAAATAAAAAAAATGTTATCTCTTAATATGTAGTCGTAAAGTTCTTACCCCATTTTTTTCTAAGATCTTTCCTTGAATATATAAGTGCTTTTCTTATAAGATTCGCTTGCTTACAAAAGTTGGAGAAAAACTGAATCTGCTTTCATACAGGATTTGACAGGACAACATTAGCAATAAATAGTGTTCTTTTTTCTGGTGTCTACCGTCCAACGGTTCTATTTGAGGGTAGCCATTACTCGGGATTATCACATCAAACACAACGTCCTTACGTCTTAATACGTGATGATGGAGAGACTACCCATTGTACGTCAGCTACAATAACATTATTTATTTGTTAATATTAACATTGAGCCTCCTCATATAACCTGCCAATCTTACTTACAGGCAAAGTGTTGGCCATGGTGTTTCCATGCAACTAATTCAACTTCATATGTATTATACAAGCTAGAATCTTCACTTATCGGAGTAATATTATCAAAAAAAATAATCGGATTGTATCAAACGTTCGATATTAATTTTTATTTTCTTTGCTTAAGAAATAATGTATAGATGTTTTTTTTCATAATGACTTTTATCCTATACTAGCTTAACACCAGCGGTTTCAACCACATGGGCCTGTATTATACACAAAAACCTTCCTTTTGAATCACCCTATCTATTAAAAAGATGCTTGTCGTAGTTTTAAAGATCTAAGCATTTATAGAGAGCATTCAGACAGACAGTAAGAGACTTTGTTATATGCAATGTATTGATTTTTCCATCTGTTTCAAATTTTATTTTTAGAACAAAAGATGCGTATATGTTATTTTCATTTGATACTATAATAAGTTGCCAATCTGCGCCCTTTTAAACACTGAGGTAATCCGACCGATACATTAAAAATGTGACTATTTGAAGTGACAAGTTTAATGTCAGTGCATTATTAAAATGAACTTAAAAAGATTGTCGAATTTCACAAACACTACCCATTAATGATGTGTAGTGTACATCTATACTATAATAAAAACGTAACCGATCGATGTCTGTACATTAAAGATATATGAAAAAAACTGTTATGAGGGACATTTATAAGCGTAATAGAACACAAAACAATGATTTTTAATTTTTTTATCTGTTTGTCTGTTTGTCGGTTTGTCTGTTTGTCTGTTTGTCTGTGCGTTTGTGCACGATAATCTCAGAAACGTTCGGCCGTTTCTGAGATTATCGTCCTATTGAAATGCAGTTTTCACTATTATGTTGTGGTATTCTTCCGTTAACATTTAGTGTGTGATTTATTTCAATCGGTTCACAAATAAAAAAGTTATGTCAATTTGAAGTGACGTGGTCGCCAAAATTGCTATGAAATATTAACTGTTTTATAAAATTTTCCTCTTTGATATATTGATCATCATCATTAACTCTTTGACAGCCAAACTGCAGGGCCTCAGGCCTTTGTTTAATAATTTTTGGTCACCCATCCCGTGAACAACTCTTGCGAAAATTGCTTAGCAATATCGATCGTGCGCAGTGGCGGTTATCCGTAGCGCCACTCAGCTACGAATTAATATTGTCTATAAAATGATAATTGTATGATCAAAAATAAAAATAAAAAATCCAAAATTTTGAAAACTCCAAAGTAAGTTGACCTCATTTATAAATGGCCAATGATATTAAATAGGGTTCAGGTTATAATGGACGTGTGGTATACGATCACGCGAGTAGGAGAACAAGCGAAAGGAGCCTTCCGATGATGCAATTAAGCATCGAGTAGTTTACAGTGAACGCATATTTTTATCAAATTAGGTTCACGGTTTGCACGTATTGCACGGTTTCATCTGTCTAGGAGAGGCACTCGATTTATCCGAGCCTCTCCAATTTTCCATCTGCAATGTCAAGTCCAATACTTGAGTGTTCTGGTGACGCGGCCATAGCTTGCCGGGTTTCATCTCCAATGAGACGGTGTCATCATCATCATCAGCCCTTTTACGTCCCCACTGCAGGGCCTCAGGCCTTCCTTATGGATGGTTAAGGAGGATAGGCCATGACCCTCCACGCTGGCCCAATGCGGATTAGAGGGTATTAACGACTGCAAATGCAGCCGGGATCAACGGATTAATGTGCCTTCCGAAGCATGGAGTAGCTCGAGATAATAATTTTTTGGTCACCCATCCCGTGACCGGCCCTTGCGAAAGTTGCTTAACGATAACGATCGCGGGCCACGGCGCTTATCCACTACGCCACCGAGGGCAGTTCACTACCGGGTTGACGGAGGAGAATCCTACTCACCCCCTGTTGCTTGCCACGTAGCAGAGACAAAGTCAGAAGCTTTTCCACGACGTTAAAAAAGTTAGATTCACATTAATTGAAGTTAAGAAGGTAAAGACAACTCGATTGAGATATATATATATATATATATATATATATATATATATATATATATATATATATATATATATATTGTCTTATTACAATTTTTTATGTAATAATAATACTACTTTTGTTTTTTTTAACATACAAATTTGCTGTAGATACGTACTTGAAAGTTAGTATTTTCAGTCTTCGTCGGAAACAATGGTTTATTCATTTGTCACAACACATATAATATTACGCGAGTCTGAGAATCGGTTCAGAGTAGCTCGGTGGTGTAGTGAATAAACGCCATGGCTCGCGATTGTAGTTGTTAAGCAACTTTCACAAAGGTCGGTCACAGGAAGGGTGACCAAAAAATATTATCTCAAGCAACTCCAAGCTTTGTAAGGCACGTAAAGCGATTGGTCCTGGTTGTATTTGCAGTCGTTGATATCCTCCAATTCGCATTGGGCCATCATGGAAGGTCGTGGCCACTCCTCCTTAATCCACAAGGCTCCTGCAGTTGGTGGCGTAAAAGGGCTGATGATGATAATGAGGGCCATTCAAATCTGACGGAAGCTCAGTTAAGCACCTCTCGGAAGTATGTGTTAGTAGACGATTTCCTTCGAGTGTGGAAAGTCGAAATTAAAATATGTGTATATTTTTTTATATCATTAATAAATAAAACTCCACGTATCTTCCGTCAGACATGTACCGACCGACTTTTATTGACAAAGAAAGAGATTGGACGGAGTCCGTTTGGTCTAGGGAAACACCTGAATAACGCGAAGCGTATTTAAGTACCCATCGCGAGGCTCATGCACTATAAAGTTGAATCTGAAGCATTTACTGTCAGGGACATTCTTTTGAGCTCTCGGAGAACTCATACAACAAGCGTTTGATCTCAGGAAACTTCTGAAGATCGCATAGCGCGTCTAACTGCTAACAGTAACATACATGCAGTATGGTATGAGTATGAAACTTCCTTTGATAGAGAAATGCGCTTGGTCTCTGAAAGAGCTCGCAGTTTGTGCAATAGAGATCGAGAAAGTAGTTTCGATTATCGCCATCCCGTGTTGCCTTCATACTCCACAGGCGTACCGCAGATAAGTTTTCACAAGGTATAATGAACTAGCTGTTTTCCCGCAACTTTGCCGCAAAATTATAGCCTATGACATCCGTGATGTAGCTTCCCGTAGGTAGAATCTCTCTGAAACTATCGATCCAGTAGTTTTGGGGCAAATTCGATGCAAACAGACAAACAACCAAATCTTTCCTCTTTATAATATAAGTATATCTTAGGTATAAGAGGTCCGATGGCATAGTGGGTTAGCATATTCGGTTTAAATTGCATTTACATAACTAAGTACAAATGACAAACTCATCGCTAGCAAGCGATTTCTTCCAGGCAACCTAGCATTACATGGAAAATAGAAGAATAAATAGCCGATTGTGCATTCAACTAGACAAATAATAATAATTTTAAAATATCAAAAACAAAAGAAGGACAGTTTCAAGGTACGAATAAAATTCTCAGACACAGGCGACAACCAGAGCGCGAGAAACGAGAAAAAAGATAGAAAAATTACATTCGTAAAGACAGGATGGGTGACCAAAACATTATTATCTTGAGCACTGTGTACAGCACTGGCACAATGCACGTTAAGCTGTTAGTCCTGGCTGAATCAGCAACGTTAACACCCACCGATCCGCATTAAGCACAGTGGGTTATGGCCCATTGATCTTATTCGATTCGACTCCATTCATAGGAATAAAAGAATTCTACCAAATACTTCCCACGCATACGAAGTTGCGGGCACAGCTAGTATACATATATAAATACGATACTTCGTGGTTTAGACAATCTACTTAAATAGCACATAAATATACTTAGAATGATTTTTATGTTTTCAGTAAATTGATATACGAATTTATTATATTTGATTGATAAATTTTGCCTTCATAATGCTTCATATTGATATGTCTCATAGAAAAACAAATATGTCTTTGTTTTGATGTATTTTAATTTTTTTTTTATGGGATACGGGGCAGACGAGCAGACGGATCACCTGATGGTAAGTGATTACCATCGCCCATGGACACCTGCAACACCGGAGGGGCTACAAGCGCGCTGCCGACCTTAGAGGGAAGGGTTGAGGGGTAGAGGGAAGAGAATAGGGAGGGGTTGGGCCTCTGGTACCCTCACTCACACGACGAAACACAACGCAAGCGTTGCTTCACGTCGGTTTTCTGTGAGGCCGTGGTATCACTCCGGTCAAAACGTGGCTCTCCCACGGATTGGAATATAAGAAATATAAGGAGTAATTTTCGCATTTACAATGTTTTTTACGGTTATTAATAATTAAATACTTATTATATTAATTTGAGCTTCAAAAACTGATTAAATCTATGTATTCCTTCAAAAACTGTATATTCATGGTAAAATCTCGCCTTTGCCGACTTTACATAATTTCAGTCATTACATTATAATACTTAAATTAATTACAATATTTAATAGACAATGTGTGTCCACTATTTCTATAGAGGTATAAATAAATAACTGTTGTCTGAAGGACACCAGTTAAAGAAGCAAATTTTTGCACAATTAACTTATCTCTAAGTAAAAATTTAAAGCAATATTATTTGTTTATTATAGTATTTTAGTAAAGATTTGAGACTTAAGGCTAGTAAGAGAGCAGTTAAATATGTCTATATCTGAGAATTCACAATTGTACATACTTAAACAACGACAAAAATAATTATTTGCAGTATATAATTTGCGAAAATGCGGCGGTACAAATACTTTCATACAACGTGAGGAGCGTACAGGTAACCGAGCCTTAGTTATAAAATTAATTTTCGATAGAAGCGTTGAGGAATCGACAAAAGAATTTAGTATTTTAAAAAGAAATTGCAGATCCAGCTGCTTACGTCGGTTCTGTAGAGTTAATAATTTATAATGTTTTAAGGATTCTCTGTATGATTGATCATAGCTTCTTGAACGATAATTCAATATTTTAATAAATTTTTCCTGAACATTTTCTATTCGGTTTATGTCTATTTTATAGTAAGGGTTCCAAACGACACTTGCAAAGTCTAAAACTGATCTTACGAAACTAAAATAAAGGATTTTAAAAGTAATTATCTTACTAAATGGTTTGCTTACTCTATTTATAAAACCTAAATTTCGGAGTGATTTTTGGACAATTTTCTCATAATGAAGTTTAAAAGTCATTGCGCTATCCATAATAATACCCAGGTCGCGAATACTATCTGTTCTTTTTAAAATCATGTTGTTAATTGAGTATTGAAATAATATTGGTGCTGTTTTTCTTGTATAAGATATTATCTTGCATTTATCTGCGTTAATAAATAGTTGGTTTTCTGTACAGTATTTATTTAATGTGTTTAAGTCAGTTTGAAGGCTGTAGCAGTCATCCATATTAGAAATGACTCTAAATATTTTTGTATCGTCTGCGTACTGAAGATGGTAACTGTTTGGTAACGAATCACCAATATCGTTTATATAAATTGCGAATAGTACAGGTCCAAGGTGTGATCCTTGAGGTACTCCAGATGATAACGGCAAAAAACTCGAACAGTAACCCTTAATGCAAACAGCCTGACTACGGTTCCGAATATAAGACTCAAACCATCGTAATAAATTGCCATGCACACCGATTCTTGAAAGCTTTTTTATAAGTAAATAATGGCTAATTTTATCAAACGCTTTAGAGAAATCGGTGTATACGACATCAACTTGCTTGTTTTCATCCATAGCTTTAAGGACAATATCAGTGAATGTGACCATGTTGGTCTCGACACTGCGTCTTTTCATAAATCCATGTTGCGTATCAGACATATGAGACTTAAGAATGGAGGACAGTTGATCTGATACTATTTTCTCGAATAATTTACCAAGAACACATAATTTTGAGATGGGTCGATACTGCGTTATTAAATCTTTTTGCTTGTTTTTGGGAATAGGCGTAATGAGGGCTCTCTTCCAAACACTAGGGAAAATACCAGAATTCAAGGACTGTTGAAATATTTTATAAATTGGTTTTAATAATTGGTTTGCACACTGAGATATTAATAAAGGGTGTATCTCATCAGATCCAGCTCCCTTATTAATGTTTACATTTTTTAAGTGTTTAAGTATCACTTTTTCATCTAGTTGTATTTTTCCGAAATCAATTATGGAAAATTTTTCATCACATTTACGAGCTGAATTTATGCTATTATCAATATCTACGTTAGTTTTTTCAAAAACGGATTGAAAGAATATATTAAAAGCTGTACAAATCTCTTCGCCTGTAGTCAAATTTTTTCCATTAAAATTCATATTATGTGGAATTTCGTCGGTTTTATTTTTTGATTTGACATACGACCAGAACGAATTTGGATCATTTTTAATATTATTCTCTGAAAATGCTATATATTTATTATAGGTATCTGCTTCCAATTTGCGGACGCGAGATCGAAGTAATGAAAACGTATTGTAGTCAGCTTGATTACCGTAGGCCTTCCATTTCCTATGATATTTTCTTTTCTCATTACTTAACTTAATAAGAGGTCGCGAGTACCACGGAGGAAATTTTTCTCTATTTATCTGGAGGCTTACTGGCACATGTAATTTAATTAAATCAGTTAGAATGTTGTAGAAAACCAGCACCATAGCATCAACATCATCAATACAGCTCTGAAAAGTAGTGTCCCAATCGATTGAATCTAAACTGCATTTTATAGAATTATAATCAGCCCTAAAAAACATTTTTTTATAAGTTTTGTTATTTTTTAAAACAATTGGTAGACATTTTACTATATCAATATCGAGAGCTTTGTGATGTGGGTCTTCCAATACAAAGGGCATAAAACTCGACCTTACCGAACACGTTTCAGTACAAAAAACTAGGTCTAAAACACGGTTATTAATGTTAGATATATTATTGTATTGTCCCAGTGTACATAAGTTCATGAAATCTGCTGTCAACGATGTAAATTTGTCATGACTTGAAGGTATGAACATGCTACCCTGTTCATCATGATATTTCCAATTAGCATTGGATACATTAAAGTCCCCCAATATAAGAAATACATCATCGCTATGCGAGTGTATGATGTCCGCGGTTCTGTCATAAAAAGAGCTCAGCAAAGCTTCGTGTCTGACACCATGTGGTATATAGGTACACGCTATATGTAAAAAAATTGAGTCATTAGTGGCAGTGGTGGACAGGGAACTCGCGGCGCGGTTGCGAAGGGGAACGCTCACCCACAGCTCATCTGCTGGCGGTGGCGCCTCCCAGTCAGTTCGACGTTTCGCATAAAGACTTCGACGCACAGCTATAATTACTCCACCACCGAGAGAACACCCAGTGGATACTACATCTCGGTCACATCTCAAAACCTCATAACGACTATCGAAAAATTCCGAACTATAGAATGAATCATTGAGCCAGGACTCAGTTATGCATATTATATCATAATTGTTATTCAATACACTACTTAAGAACTCATTATATTTAGTACGTAAACCCCTCACGTTTTGATAATAAATAGATATAACATTTCCATTCATTTTTAAATAATATAATAGTTGTAAATTAAACTAGGTAATATTTGAATGAATAAACAATTATTGCACCGCTCTCGCTCATTTATTGATAAAATTGATACATAAACATTTTCAGTGATTACAAACAGATATTTCCTCCTGCATTTATTAAAAAACACAAACTTGATCCTATAACCGTAACTAAACTGCCTTCTTTTATTTAGTGTTAAGAGTAAGATATAACCTTGTAATTTAAGTGTAACAATAATATTTTTTCTATAACAATAATTATACTGCTCTCGTTCAAGTAAAAAATAGGTAAATTTTGTAACTACTAACAAAAAACTTCCCTTATAATCATTTATATATATGATATTTTTACAATACAAAATGTAAATCGATATATTAAGCTTAGATTTTTCACCAAATACACGAAACAAACACTTTGACTGTCACTTTATTTTAACTAATTCTTTCTCACTACCGACGTATATGGATCTCGATGAGTCAGTCTTACGAAGAAAGATTTTGCAATCATTAATCCAAATGTACTTATATCCTATTATTATAGGCTTTCTATAATTAATGTTTTTAAAACTTTCGTACTGACGCTGAAAGGTAAAAGGATTGCTGCAGCACGCAACATTTGTAGGGAGACCACAAAACATAATATTTTTCGTTAAATTTAAAAATAATAAAGTTATAAAACATGAAAGCCCAATTGCACACTCGTTCGTTGGGTTTAAATGACGACTTTTAAGTTAGAGGATGTTTTAAATTTGTGTCCCTAAGCTGCCCGTTACACAAACTTCCATTAAAATTGACTTAATTGACGGTGGTGCAATGTGGAGATTGTATCTTAAAACCAATGACAGTTTTAATGGGTAGTGAGTTTTTGAAATGATATTTAAATCTAATTTACAGACTACCATAGACTACCCTAATAATTTATATAGCCATGTTATATAACAACCACAGATACCGTGAGAAAAATTGCATGGAAAGATAAAAAAATCTACAAACTGTCACTTACATTATCCTTTCTCATATTGTCACATCCATCATCCGCTCGTATATCTAACATTTTGCGCTATATACGTACTTCAACGAATAATTGTTATTTAAAAATTAACACACTATCTTTATACCACCTGCCCACGGGCTTATGGAACTGGATATACTAGAAAAACAGGCGTAAGTAAGACCGAGAGATATCATGTAGGCATATCTCACTCTCGGCCCGTTTCTCGAGTCTCTCGAGTTGGTTGATCATTCATGCATAGCTGGTTGCTCACACTAAACATTTTTTCAGTTCTTTTCCTTTTGCCTGATTTACTAAAGCCGGATGATGACGTGATTGACAAAAGTCAACCAAGTTTTAGAGTAATTAAAATATATTTAAATAATATTAGTTCAATTGAATATATTTTATGAGATATATCTATTCATAACCATAGACCAAAAATAAATTTATATTATAATTACCCTCCGCAGTCGGGAAAAAGTTTTATCATTGTATGTTAGTCTGGTTAAAACACCTAACAGATGGTTCCTCTACGAAACCCTCAACACATTTTTTCGATAAAAATGACACAGTATAAGAATGACCAACAAAATAGCAATTAGCTTTTATTCATGTAAATCCGTATTATCTAATTACGCTTACATAACACTTCAATGTGACAATTTAATTTAAACGTGTAAATGTGTCTTATATTTATAATATAGGAATCATGGTTTATAACAAAATATAAGGACGTATGTATAATACAGGTTACATTCGGACAAATTATATCTTCATACTGCCAATATCACGCACATAAAAATATAATTGCAATTTTTTGCGACGGAATTGATGTGTACGTAATATTGGCAAAATGGTTGCACGAGGCAAATTGTCCATGGGATGGAGGATCTATTATAGCATTAGCTATCAAATCGAATAAATGTGCAGCAACAATCCTACTTTATTTTTATTATTATACAACTAAGCGATTATTTAATTTTGCTTACATAAACGAATAAAATATCAAGAAATATTCATTTATGATGCCACCTTGTCGTTGAAACTGTAATATAGAAAATTAAAATTTACAGCATTAAAATAGTAAAATAAAAAAGTACATTAAAAACTGACGACGCAGTAATTCTCGAGGCACGCAATATTTTTTTCGTCGAGTAATAATTCCACCCAAGCGCTTTTATAACTCACTTACAATTTACATAGGGAAACCATTACCCCTATTGTAAAGCAGTAAAGCTCAATATTGAACCAGTCAAAATGGAAGGGAGCGGTGTTTAATCGGTCAGTTTTCACGTAGCTTCTGATACGTGGTGCGTGATTTTAGTGACACACTAGTAAATAGAATAACTTATTCTGTAAAAATTACCTGGATGGATCTATCCTTTTCGGAAACGAAATTTAGCTAAATCGATTTATTGCCCCCTAAACCCCTGCATATTAAATTTAATGAGAATAGTTGGTGCAGTTATGAGATTTAGATTATTATATATTTATGCGTGTATTATATATATATATAGTGTTAGATACAACATAAAAAAAAAAACACTTTTTTCGTCTTCAAAAAAGATAACCGAAAATATTTACAATTAAACTGAATACATGCAGAGAACGAATACTGGAGGAGCTTTCATCTTTTTTTCAAAATGTGATATCAAACGTGTGGCTTGTAAATACGTTGATTCAATAAGTCGAATTTTTTTGTTTTTCTGAGATACTACTAATGTTTATTACTTTGCATTTTTTTTAACTACTTAATTACAAAAATGTTGCATAGTTTTCACTATGCGTTTTCTAAAACGCTAAACGATGACTTGGGTCATGTCGAAATACGGACCCAGTCTCCGGGTGGCGAAGAGAAGAGAAGAGAGAGAGAGAAGAAATTGGTAGAGAACGGTTCTAGAACAGCAAGGAAGGGAGTAATAATGAAAAGTGGACAGCGGTGAAAAGGCGGTGACAATATGGCGTTCATGTGCTTTATAATAACTAAATATTATTTTCCAATACATTTACCACAATTTTTGAATTTATACGTTGTGAAAAAATTGTAGCTGCATTTTGAAAAAAAGAAAGGCTAAGAATACACATATTACTTCTCTCGATTATAAATTCAGGTGTTAGTATACTTGTGTGCTACGGAGAAAAATGTGTTAGATAAACTTAGTAGAATATTCAAAGTGAATCCCAAATATTCAATATTTTTCCAAGTTCGGTATTCTCTAATGCAATGTGTATTAGTGTGTTATACTGCGATAACCTCGTAATGTGCTTTGATATTAAAGCTTCCCGCTTTAATAGCTCTGACAGATGCTGTTTCTTTTTTGATTGGATTCTTCGTTCGCTTATTACAACGGGCTATAATAAATTTCACAACATCAACGTAAACCGAGGGATATCTCGTTAGCGGCAAAATTGTTTTGCTGACTTTTTTGTTTGTTTATGCGTTTTATTGGTTTTTAGCAATTCGCTATGGTCGCGTATTACGACATTGTTTTGTTGAATCCAAGCCAGCCAAGTCGAGCTTTTTATCGTAGCATTCTAATTTCATATAAATAGGGTGTCATCATATGATGTAAAATGAAAACATAAATATACATACACAAAACTCAAAGGTTTAATTAATATAACACTTAAGTATTACAAATAAGAATGCCTCAACGTATGATAATTTCTAAACATTTCGACAAAAAGCATTATTAGCTAAAGGTAATTTCTGTTGCGGGCGCAGTTCTATTCTTCGGGTCCCGTTTTTCATTTGAGTATTCTGGTGCCCCGATAGTGCGGGGCTCGATGGCGCAGTAAACGGTTGACAAAAAATGTATTAGCTCGAGATCCTCCGAGCTGCAGAGGGTACGGTAAGCTGCTGGTCCCGGCTGCCTATGCAGTCGTTAACACACCAAATCACACTGGTGGTGGATTATGGCAAATTCTCCATATTCGATTTGCTTCGATTCCATCCATGGAGGAGGCCTGAGCCCCAGCAGTGAGGAACATTAATACGCTATTAATTTTTATATATATTTTTTTACAGTGGGTTTCCTTGATTTGCTAGGCAACCGACAGACCTAGCAAATCGAGGAAATTAGAACAGGTTTCTACTTTGCGCAATCCATTCATTCGTTCTTCCAATTACTTTATGATTGTTTGGTATTCACACAATAGTTTAATCGTTAGACTGAACTTGAAGGCTTGTTTTGTAATCTTATATTATTAGTGCTCGTTTAATATTAAATTACATACAATATACCTGTTCATCCAGCAAATAATTATTAACAAAATATCACAATACAATTCAATTATAGAAATGCACTCGTGCAGTAATATTTTGAACAAATAGTACCAAATTTTATCCGTGTGAAAGGTGGTTGAAAGTGTCTGAGCTTATCACACGATCCAAAAAATTACCGCCATCAATAAATTATTCAATTTTTTTCTGGTTCAATCCCCACTTCCTTGGTTTCATATGAGGATTGCAAAGAACGGATCTTAATCAAAATCTGTCTTTTGAGGCTGTTTCTCATACTGGGGTGCATGCGTCGCTCTCAGTGGAAGAATCGTCCATTCAGTTTGCTAAAAACGCCGATGTGCAAACCAAACACTAATCAATCATTATTTTTCTACTATAAGATCTCGTTCTAGAAATATACTAAAATATAGACCGCTCAAGTGCGAGTCGAACTAGTTCAGAGGAGTTCTGTACTATTAGCTATTTAAAAAACACATTCGTTTTATGGAAGAAATTTGAACTATCTAGTTAGCACGGTTTATGAGACGCAGCCTGGTGATAGGAGCCAGGTGGACAGTGAAGTCTTAGTTATTTAGGTACATTATTTAGGACCCCTTAAAAAAGTTTCGTCACTAGACAAAATTATATTATATGCAAAGCGTAATTCTAGTTATAGATAAGATCTGTTTCGTTGAGGTCACATGGTGCGTACACACGACCCCTGTAACAATTCCGGTTTCCCGACAGTTTGCACAAAGCTCCCGCCCGTTCGTCGCGTCGCCTAGCCGCATGATTGATGACGTCACAGGGTCCGAATCTCGTTCCCCGAGATCCTCTTTTCGGGAGCCACCGTTATCAATACCAGTTGAAAAATGAACATTTTCCAGCCACAAGACAGCCAAGTCTCGAGTTATGTTTATAGTTAAGACTCTTGATTATCATCAGGATTTTTGAAGCCAAATTACAGACATGAAATACCAACAACATTAGATATGATGTTATGTTACCAGCAATCTGTATAATTCAGGCATTATATACAATACCAAACGAATGTATGTATAGTATACATGGGCGTCCAAAGATCTATGAAATATGCGTTGCTCAAACACCAAGCTTAGTAGATAGACGGTCAATTGCACAAATGCCCTTTAAGTTTTAATGACGCCTTTAAGCTCTAATGAATGTCATTTGTATGGGTAATGTCGCTTTAAACTAATGACAATTTTAATTGACGTTTGTGCAACCTTATTGTTGGAATTTCACACAAATAAGATACCACGATACCTATATCCGAGACAATATAGAAAAGAGTTCACTTTATGCCGCTAACATGTTTTCTGTTTCCCAAAGGTTAACGGTAGAAAATACTATTCGCATTAAGTCCGCGTCTTATATCAATTCTATAGTAAACAAATATAGTTATGTAAATAAATAAAGAAGAGGTCGTTTTATACTTTTAACAGTAATCGGGGATTGAAAACGGAGCCTCAGAGATAGCGAAAAGAAGGCGATATGTTAAAACCGGTGTTTGAGCAAATCAACCACGAATTATATTATAAATCTTGTCACCGAGAATCTATCCAAGTACCGTAAAGACTGTCGCCAAATCATGTGATTACAATGGACACTGTAAAACAATAATTCATTTCGATTCAAATTCGCAAGAGCTTCATTATTTTTGTCATTCATCCACAATAAGATCATTCTATAGGTTAAGTAAAGTTTGTGGCAAATATGAGAAACAAATTTCAATGTTACTGAGCCACTTAAAATATACGCAGTAATTCTAAAAGTCTGAGGTTTTGAAGCGCTGTATGCTGAAAGACGGGTTATTAACTCACTTCAGCAGCAGATGCTAACTAAATAAGTACAGTGTATGATAAGCTTAGATGTAACTAAAATCATGTATTTTGTTTTGTTGTGACCTAATAAATATTATTATTATTCAAAATGGTAAATCCATACCAGTTACTACTATACACATACATAGAAGTATAAACAGGAAAAAAATTCAAATAAAGCGTCTATAAACGACGGAAGGTGGAAATCTTGCTAATACTTTCATAAAATACAAAAACAGGAGTATCTTTTACAAAATGTTTAATGTGACAGATAAATTTTATCGGCCTCCGTTGTTATTTAAAAAATGTCAAAATTCAAAGAAAAATAAATTAACAACGGAGGCGGCATACGTTGCTGTCATCTACACGCCCCACCCCAGTGCTGGCTTACCAGCACTCATCATCCAACAGTACCGGGGCGACACGTGCAGCTGACCGCCTGAGTATATTTCCTGAAGTAGTGCGTACGTCGACCATTCTTACACGACCATCCTTACCCGGGAATACCGATTGAACCATGCCTTTTGGCCAAACGTTTCTAGGAGAACTAGGATCTATAATAAAAACTATATCACCACGTCGTATCGGCTTCGTTTCCCGGTTCCACTTTTGTCTTGGCAGCAAGGTAGGTAACACCTCCCTTATCCATCGACGCCAAAACATGTCTGCTAATTGTTGCGAAATACGCCACTGTTTGCGCAGACACATATCTGACTCATTAAACGAACCTATCGCAGGAAGACAAGATGACGTACCGACAAGAAAATGATTAGGTGTCAACGATTCCGCACTACTTGGTTCCACAGATACATGAGTGAGTGGGCGACTATTCACCATGGCTTCAACTTCCGCAATTAAAGTACAAAGTACCTCATCACGAGGGGTACGCTCCTTAAGAGTTACCTTGAGAGCAGTTTTAACACTACGTATGAGGCGCTCCCATGACCCACCCCAATGAGGACTTGCAGGGGGAATAAAAGACCAATCAACCCCATGATTAATAGCCTCCGACGTTAAGTTTTCGTTATTATGTTCCATAATGGATTTCCTAAGTTCTGTATCTGCGCCCCTAAGATTTGTTCCATTATCGGAATATAATTTACGTGGCCAGCCACGTCTAGCGGCCATTCGGCGCAACGCCATAATCATCGAACCTGTAGTTAGCGTTGGTACAATTTCTATATGTACCGCTCTTACAGTAAGACACGTAAAAAGGACTCCATACCGTTTTTCTTTACGCCTACCAACAGCGACCTCCATCGGTCCAAAAAGATCTACTCCACAGAAAGTGAACGGTCTTTGGCTGTGAGCTAATCTAGCTTCAGGTAAGTCACCCATTTTTGGTATTACCGGAGAAGCCTTTTGCAATTTACAAAAGTAACATTTCGAAACAACGTGTTTGATAGTAGGACGCAACCTAATTATCCAATACTTTTGTTTTATTTCATTAACTAAAGTTTCCTGAGCAGCATGTGCGAATTTTCTATGGTAATACATTACAATTAGTTTTGACAAATGATGATGCCCGTCTAAAATTATAGGAGTTTTCATTTCAACCGGAATACCTATTGCAGCATCAACACGACCACCGACGCGAAGAATCTGGTATTCGTCGAGGAACGGCGATAAGGTAAGTAATTTACTTTTTTTATCTACACATATATTGTTTAATATAGCGACAATATCTACACTAAACGACTGCCACTGCGCTTGTCGTAGTAATAATCGTTCCGCTTGCTCAATTAAACTACTATTATTGATATAGTTCCGTTTTTTACATCTATTTATAAAAGTAAGTATAGCAATCATACATTTCAAAAGACGTAACCAGCTTGAAAAACGATGTACGTCAGGAACAGGTAAGTCGACTGACTCATGTTGTATAATACAAGCAATTTCTGAACTATCTTTTTCTATTTCAGTTACTTCAGTGACCATCGGCCATGAGTTCTCATTTTCACTAAGAAACAACGGTCCGTTTAACCATTCTTTAGTTATAACAGAATAGTCATGACACTCACGAGTACCCACGTCCGCGATGTTCATTTTTGTTGGTATATAGTACCATTCGGATGCACGCGATATCTCATCTATTTGACCTAAGCGATGAGCGACAAATACCTTATAGTTTCGCGTATCATTGCGTATCCAATGAAGTACCGTTGTAGAATCGCACCAGAAAAACCGTTTTTCTATGTGTAGTCTATGTTCTTTTATTAAAGTATCTGCTAAACGCGCTCCAAGCAAAGCAGCTTGTAACTCTAACCTAGGCACAGATACATGTTTAAGGGGAGCGACACGATACTTAGCAGCTACAAATATAATGTGTACACCACTATTACTGATCCATCGTAAGTAAGCGACTGCACACATGGCCTTCGTAGATGCATCACAAAAAATATGCAATTGTACATTTTTTAAATTATTTACAAAATCATTGTGTACATTCTTAAGATAATATCGAGGGAGACGAATCTGACTAATATCGGGTAAATATTTAATCCAACAAGTCCATTTTTCCAATAAGTTATCTGTTAATGTATCGTCCCACTTAATATTTGCTTTCCACGTTTCTTGCATAATTAGTTTACCTTGTAACGTAAAAGGCAAAAGAAAACCAAAAACATCGTAAATTGACATAACGACACGCAAAATATCCCTTTTTGTGGGTCGCTGTGAACCATTAATAATTTTATCATTTATATTTTTAAATGACAAATCAAACCTCAATGTATCATCCATCGGTTCCCATAGCAAACCAAGCGTTCTTTCGATAGTAATTTGTTGATCGAACTTAAACCTAACCGCTGCACTACCTAATAAGTCTTTGGGAATCGTATCTAATACATCTTTACTGTTGCTATTAAAATTACAAATATGAAAACCACCTTGTTTGTGAATAAAAATTATATCCTTTACTAAATCGATTGCGACATCTGTGTTTGGCAGACTGTCTATGTAATCATCCATATAATGCTGTTTACAAATCGCCTCAACCGCTAAAGGTTTAGATGACGCAAAAAACTGAGCATTTTTATTTTTTATATATTGAGCTACAAAAGGCGAACAATTAGCACCAAAAATTAACGACGTCATACAAAAAGTCTTTACTGGGTCGTCGGCTTTATATCTCCATAAGAACCTAAGTGCGTCTTGGTCCTCTGGCCTAATTTTTATTCGTAAAAACATATCTTTGATATCACCAGCTACGGCTATAGGATTCTCACGGAACCGTAACATTATGCCAAATAGAGATACGAGTAGGTCAGGGCCTGTTAATAGATGATCATTAAAAGAGACACCTTTAGATTTAGCCGCTGCATCAAAGACTAACCTTAACTTCTTTTTATTAGGGTTGTCAACCCCAAAATGTGGTAAATACCATATTTTAGATGATTTAATACCGGGCGTAAGTACTTCTTTAGCAAAATCATTTTCTAACAAATGTGTTACGCGTTCAGTATACCGAACTGCGAAACCGTTGTCACCCTTCATTTTCTTTTCAACGTTACGTAACCTAGATATTGCGTGCGGGTAAGAGTCAGGCATAAGAACGCTATCACTTTTCCAAGGAAGTCCTACATACCATCGACCTTCCAACAAAGTAGCAGTTTCTTCAAGAAGACTAACGGCACGGACATCATCGGCGCTTTGCCTTGGCTTTCCGTTCACTCCCATCATCTCAAGAGAAAAGAAACTACGAACCTCGTCATGTATTTCCTGCAACGTTTGCTGTTCATTACTACAGCATGAGATAAGTAACGAAGACTGGTGGATAGAAGCTGCAACCGACTGAGAAAGCCTACCGTGTACGCACCAACCCAACGGCGTACGAGTAGCACATGGTTCATTCGGTTTTCCCGCGACAATATCTAAAGGTAAAAGCAAATGATTATTATCTTGCCCTAACAAAATTTCAGGCTTACATGTTTCATAAATAAAATAACTCTTTAAACATTGTAAATGCGAAAACTTATTAAAATTAACATTTGATATATTTTGACAAGGTAAATCAAGCTTATTAACACTTCTAACATTAATATTATACATATCGTCAGTATCATTTAAGCTAGATATTTTAATATTTACAATTTGTGACTCACAAACGACATCACTATCATTCCAGGCACCACCTACACGCAAAATCTCTTTCTTACCTGTCACGCCTATCTGAGCAGCGAGAGAAGAGCTAATCAATGACACAGTGGAGCCATCGTCAAGCAGCGCTGTCGTACGGACAGTGCCGCTCGGACCGTGTACAGTCACGGGAACTATTTTCAACAATACTTTAAAACTACTTACATTTAAATTGGTCACCATTTCCACGGACGGTGACTGTGGGGATGCATCCGAAGACTCACCTGTACATTGTTTATTTACATTTATACAATCGCTATTTCTTATATTAGAAACATCATAATGTAACAAACGGTGATGGGCTTGACCGCAATCATTCTTATCACACATAGGCGCACAACATGTATTACGATCATGACGCGTCAATAAACATTTAAAACATATACCAATACGCTTTACAAAAGACCATCTATCTTTTCGTAGCGACCTTTTGAATTTCTTACAATCCGGGAGTGTATGTTTTGAAACACGGCAATATTTACATGTATCACTTTCATTCTGTACATTTAATAATGTCATTCCTGTCTGAGGTGAATTGACTTCGTACTGCTTGCGTCTGAACTGATCAGGTCGAATATTGAGTAAACTTACATTTGACGTAGATACTTTGACAGCTTCTTCATTCAAAAATTCAGATAAAATTATGAGTTTCGGCTTAGTAGAATCGCTTGTGTAAGAATAATCTGTCCATTTCGATAACAATACTGTTGGTATTTTAGATAAAATATTTTTTATAATATTTACGTCATGCAGGTACTCATTACGTTGAAGAGCACGGACAGCGGCAACATAATTTTTTACCTTCACTGAAAATGAGACTATATGTCTGTGATAGTCATGTGGCAATGGGTGTAATCTATTAATTTCCCAACCAATGCGCGATAGAATGGTGTCTGCGCCTCCAAACTGTAACTGAAGTGTAGACATCACTTCCTCGGCAGACGAACCAGTAATCAAAAGTGCTGCGACTGCCTCTTTAGCAGCTCCGCGAAGACATTTTCTCAAACGCCATAGATTCTCTATGGAACTAAATTTGCAAATCGCAGTCGATTCATCAAACGCTTGTTTGAACTGGAGCCATTCCATAGGGTCCCCAGAAAACCAGGGAAGCCCTTTCGATGTGCTCAATCTATTTATCAGGTTGGTATTAGTATCGGTGGTTGTTGTTGACTTGGCGAGGTCCTTCAGTGCAGTAGCCAACTGGTGAATTACATTAGTGCCGGAGGTCGCCTCAGCAGCGATCACCTGCGGCGGGCACAGATTTGCCGTATTGTTTTTACCATAATCGTTAGCAATCTGTTGGTTTAACTCACATTGACTGCGATCCATCCATTCGCCGATGTCACTATTTGAACACCGTACTGAACTAGCTTGTGAACTGTAACTATTTAAATCTGCTAAATCAGCGGCCAGCTTTTTATCAATAAGTTCTTTATCAATACGTGCTTTCTCTTCAGCGGCTAGCAATTCCAATTGCAACTTACGTGCTCGTACTGATGAAGATGATGATTTTGTTCTGGTCGATTTTTTAGACAAAGAAGGTGCGTCACACATGCGTTCCTGATTTATTTGTACTTCTGAAGACATACCGGTAGTATTAGCAGCTTCCTTTCGTGCAACACTACGAGTTTTCATCATTTTGCACGACGGCGTATAAAACATATGTTGCTGTACGGTTCTTGTTTGCTCGAAGACCACAATATAAACGACGGAAGGTGGAAATCTTGCTAATACTTTCATAAAATACAAAAACAGGAGTATCTTTTACAAAATGTTTAATGTGACAGATAAATTTTATCGGCCTCCGTTGTTATTTAAAAAATGTCAAAATTCAAAGAAAAATAAATTAACAACGGAGGCGGCATACGTTGCTAGTTTACTTAATAAACTGTCCTTGTTTTTGAATTCTATTTTTAATACAAATAAATTTAAAGAAAAATGTGATTAAATAAATTGTAGGTACAAGGTTAACAATTGTACTATGGAGGTAGGCAGACATAGGAGCGCAGCGCGGCTCATAGTGGTGGCATAGTATTTAAAATGACTTCTCGCGAGTCCAATTTTGATTGTGATTTGATTATTTCAAATTGTGTGTAAGTGCTAAATAACCCCGAAATCGGGGTTTCTACCGCCGTTTCTACTGCTAGTTTCTACTGCTGTTTCTACCGCTGTTTCTACAGCTAGTTTCTACTGCTAGTTCTACTTCTTCATCAACTCCAGTCCTCCGGAGCTTCGTGGACCTTCGGTGCTGCTGACCGGAGCTGACGTCGGGTCTACACCCTTCTCAGCCTCTGCCCGGCCCGTGACGCCGAACCCGCGAAGTCCTCACTAATTGCAAAACTTAAAAGCTAAGTCCTCCCCTCGTAATTATAGAAACAAGAACCATAATGAGCGAATATCTTAACCTACCCCCTGAGAACTAAAATAAAGATTGTTAAACTTTATTATTACTTTTATTCTTTATACCTGAAGCCTGGGGGTGCTTCACACCCCCCATCTACAACCCTAACGCTTCAGTGGCGCCCGGCTCGCTCAGGATTTCGCTCGCTCTGTGGTTCTTGTTTATTTCTAATTTTTTTTCTTATATTTTATTAAAAAGTGGGTAACAAGTTTTTCCTTTTTGGGTGTGATCTCGACTGATCTCACACTCATTTTAGAGTCAAGTTCCTGCCTCATTTGGTAGCTGTAAAACCAATTAATCATTCTATAATAAATTTTTTTTTTGCAAATTAAAAAAGAAATAACATTATTACGGTCATTTCCGCTTGGTTTAACCGCTTGTGTTTAGCATCCGGTTTTCAAATAATTGGTTACATTTTATAATCTAAATTGATATTAACTATTTCAAAAAAACTAAAATTTTGAAACTATAGATACTACCCACTTCTTAGTAATTTTTTTTGTACCGTCAATTTGAATTTCAAACGTTTTACGCGACTGTGAATTTGTGTTAGCTTCGACGGAACACTCACCCTTAATCACTTTTCAATTTTTCTACCGCGTTAGAAGTCATTGCTTTCATTATGGCCAGTGAATACCCTATTAATTTTTTTTCTTTAAACAAGTCTGAACTTGAATATGAAGTTGGTCTACGTGGATTGGTTCCCGGTACATCCGTGGCCGAGTTGAGGAAACAAATAGTTATTTTTGATAAGGAAATTTCTCCAGAGGACATTCTTGTTTCCCATCTGGAACCAGACGAAGACATTGAAGGTGTTCAAGAAAGTTTAGCTAAATCATTTAATAATTTATCTACCCTAAAAATTAAATTCGACAAAAATTTATTTCTCAGAACTGAGTTTTTGCTTAATCAAATATATCACCGATTGAATAGAATTGATCCTAGTGATGCCTTGATTAAAGTTTTTGATAGTTGTAAACTTAACTTTGATTCTCAATACAAAGATTTACTTGTTTTGAAGCCTTATGTTGAACCAAAATCAAAACTACCGACACAATTAGTATCCGATCTAGAAAAATCTATAATTAACGTTACTGTCGAAAGACAAAATACGGCAGATATAAATAAAATTAAATTCAATGGTAAGACTTGCGTTCGATCTTTTATTCAAAGAATTAATGAATTTGTTGAATCGAGAGGAATATCTCATGAGAAAATTCTCTCATTTGGTTACGAGATATTTACGGATGAAGCACTTCATTGGTTTCGCTGCGTAAAACCGAGGGTATCTACTTGGACGGAACTTTTACCTTTGCTCAAGGCCGATTTTAGTCCCCATGATTTCGACTACCGTTTCATATCTGAAATTCGTTCACGAACACAGGGAAAGAGCGAATCCATTTCCATTTACCTTTCAATAATGGAAGGTATGTTTTCGCGTCTGGACAGGTCCTTGTCGGAGGAGGATAAATTAGAAATTTTGTCGCACAATGTGAGACCGTGTTATGCCAACACTCTAGCCGCAGCTTCACCCATTTCCTCAATTAACTCTCTTAAGGCCGCTTGCCAAAATTTTGAGAAAATTCAAGGTCAATTATCAAACTTTGCTGAACCGTCTCCTTCAAATGCACAGACACTTGCTCCTGAGTTCGCATATCGTGAGGAACACCACCACCCACTAAAAAGTTTAGTTAAAAATTCTTTTATTTCTAACAGGGCGATTATTTCTGCGATTGCTGCAGGAAAAAAGTTTTGTCCTAGGTGTCGCAATAACACGCACGATCTAAGAAGTTGTACACAGCCTCGGAAAATTATTTGTTTTAGGTGTGGTAAACCAGGTGTTCGTGTTCCAGAATGTCCAAATTGTAAAAATATTGCCAAATCAAAAAACTAATTAACCAGAACTGGAGACGCACTAATTTTACTGACCATAGAAGACAGTCTCATAGGTTCGATAGGTCGTCCTTTAAAAAAAAAGTCTTTTCTAACCGCTCTTCGTCTCCAGTTCGCGATAAGTGTAAAGTAATCAGTTTGAACCAAGAAAATGAAAATAAATTCTTTTCTCGTCCATTTATTTCTGTAGTTGCGGATAATAAAAATATTATTGGTCTTTTGGATACTGGTTCCAGTATAACAATTCTTGGAAATAACTTTCATAAACAGTTCTCTGTTAATAACTATCCTCTTTGTACTTGTGAACCGTTACAGCTTTCTGCAGCTGGCGGTCAAATGTTTTTAACATCCATGTATATCAACTTGCCGATAACTTTTAACAATAGTACTCGAACCTTAAATTTTTTTATTGTACCGTCTATCAAAGACAACTTAATACTTGGGATGGATTTTTGGAGAAAGTTTGGTTTGTTTCCTACTGAATTGGATGGTTTCGTGCTCGATACGCCACATGAAATTGGTCTTTCGAATTTTTCTGTAGACGAACCTCGTCATCTTTTTTCGTATTCACATCTTAATGAAGAACAGAAAAGAACAGCTGATGAGATGATTTCACAATTTCGCAATATTTCGTACGAAGAACGTGGTTTGGGTCGTACTTCAATAATAATGCATGCTATCGACACAGGTGATGCCGTTCCTATTAGGCAAAGGTACTACCGAATGTCTCCACAAAAACAGCAAATTCTTTGGCAACAATTAGATGAAATGTTAGAGGAAGACGTTGTGGAACCATGTGAAAGTCCTTGGTCTAACCCGGTTCTCCTAACCCCAAAGAAAAACGGAGAGTATAGACTTTGTTTAGACAGTAGGAAGTTGAATTCCGTCACACGTAAAGATGCCTATAGTCTACCATATATTTCAGAAATTCTCGATAATCTTAGAGATGCTAAATATTTGTCTAGTATTGATCTTTCTAAATCCTTTTGGCAGGTCCTAATTAGGCCTGAAGACAGATGTAAGACTGCGTTTTACATTCCCTCTAGAGGAACATTTCAATTTAAGTCCATGCCTTTCGGACTAACTAACGCACCGGCTACGCAGCAAAGATTGGTCGATTTACTATTTTATGGGCCAGAATTCGAAAATAAAGTTTGGGTTTTTATTGATGACATTATTATAATTGCAGACTCTTATGAGAAGCACATATCTTTACTTAAACAAGTGCTAGAAAAGCTAAAATATGCTAATCTTACTATTAACTTTGAAAAATGTCAATTCTTTAGGGAAAAGTTAAAATATTTAGGTTATATCGTGGACTCTAAAGGTCTTCAAGCTGATCCAGAAAAAATAGAGGTCATTGTTAACTACCCTCCTCCAACTAACAGAAAAGAAGTTCGCCGATTTTTGGGCACTGCGTCGTGGTATCGTCGTTTTATACCTAATTTTAGTTCCATCACAGCCCCATTAAACAAACTAACGTCACAAGGTAAAACTGCTCCCCCTTTCGTTTGGTCTGCAGAAGCGAACGCATCTTTTGAAAGGCTTAAACGGTGTTTGACCTCGCCTCCTATTTTAGCGTGTCCTAATTACGCTGAACCCTTTCAAGTGCATACAGATGCTAGTGACTACGGGATTGGCGCTGTTCTTACGCAGATTCTCCACGGCGAAGAGAGAGTAATAGCCTACATGAGTAAATCCTTGTCAGCTCAGGAACGTAATTATAGTGCAACTGAACGCGAGGCTCTCGCTGTCATTATTGCGATAGAACACTGGAGGTGTTATTTGGACAACGGTAAAAAGTTCACAGTTTTTACTGATCATTCGTCTTTGAAATGGTTTCTTAATTTAAATAATCCTACTGGTCGACTGGCTAGGTGGGGAGTCCGCCTTTCAGCTTTTAACTTTGACATTAAGCACAAACATGGCAAGGATAATGTCATGCCTGATTTGCTATCTCGCGCTATAAATATATCTGCAATTACAAATAATAATCCTTCCATACCTAATGTGTGTGATCCATGGTATATTAAATTATTTTCTAGTTGTCAGGTGTCTCCTACATCTTGTGCTAATTATAAAATAACTAATAATAAACTTTACCGTTTCATGAAAAGTCTGAACCCTCTAACTAGAGAATTTGAGTGGAAAGAGGTGATTCCTAGCGAGTTTAGACAAGCGACTATAGCGGAAAATCATTGCAATCCTATTTCAGGGCACCTGGGTATTTTTAAAACCTTAAAACGTATTTCCTTGAAATATTTTTGGCCTGGCATGCACAAAGATATAACAAATTTTGTGAATAATTGTGATGCATGTAATGCACATAAGCATGCAAATCACCCTACTTTAGGTTTAATGGGTCGTCCTAAAGATTGTTCTAGGCCCTTTCAAATGCTTAGTATTGACCTAATTGGTCCATTGCCTCCAACTAGGAAACAGAACACCATGATATTGGTCGTAACATGTTGTTTTTCTAAATACACTCTTTTATTTCCCATACGTCGTGCAACCGCCGAAATTATTACTAACATTCTAGAGGAAAAAGTACTGTTAGTCCATGGCATACCTAGTACCATTCTAATGGATAATGGTAAACAGTTCGTTAGTCAAAAATTACAGCAAATGTTTGCGCAATATAAAATACCTAATGTACGTTTTACTCCCAAATATACACCACAGGTCAATACAGTTGAACGATATAATAAAACGGTAATGACGGCCGTTTCTACATTCATTAACGAAGACCATAGAACTTGGGATGTTAATATACCAAAGATTCAGTTCGCACTCAACACTGCTGTTAATGAAGTAACAGGTTATACGCCATCATTTTTGATCTTTGGAAGAGAATTGGTATCTTGCGGTTCGCATTATCTCGACATCGATTTATCTGACGACCTTATTTTTGTACCGAGAGATCAATATGCTGAAAATACTGGCAAGCTTAGAAAAATATTCGATCAAGTCCAAAGTTCCTTAATAAAATCTCATTCTAGGAATTGTGGTCCCTATAATCTACGTCGAAAAAACCACGAATTCAACGTTGGTGATGTCGTTTGGAAGAAAACTTACTATCAAAGTGACAAAGATAAACAATTCTCAAAGAAATTAGCTCCAAAATATATAAAGTGTCGTATCAAAACCAGGTTGTCGCCTTTGGTATATGAATTGGTCGACTTACAAGGCAAAAATTTGGGTTCATGGCATATAAAAGATTTTAAAATTAACCATTTCTGCTAAAAATAAAAAAGGATGAATTTAAAAAAAGAAAAAGAAAAGAAACCAAAATCTTCATATTTAAAAAAAAAAAATACTAAAAGAATTCAACCACATTCTAAAAAAATATGTCTTACAAAAAATATACATAAAAAAAAAAACAAAAACAAATTTTGAATAAGTATAAGGTGGAACATAGAATCAATTCAATTCTTATCGTAATTAGTAATCAATTTGAAAATCGTTAATTACGGTCGCCGTTTCTAAATATTAGCCTACCAATCTAATAATGTTTCTATTTGTTCTATACGGTTGAATGAAAAGGTGTCACTATTAGTCTTCAAGACGATGATAGTATTGTCCTCTTACATCTTGTTGGTTTTATTTTATCAATAGAGACTTCTAAAGTCTTTCCTCGTCGAGAATATCTCTTGTCACTACTGTATAGTAGCAGTCGTTAAATAATGATTGAATGTTTTTTTTTGCATTCATTATTCTATGTCTAAAAGTGGATTTTTCCTAGGTAAAATCCTACTCTAATTGGGGGGATATGTAACAGTTTACTTAATAAACTGTCCTTGTTTTGAATTCTCTTTTTAATACAAATAGATTTAAAGAAAAATATAATTAAAAATAGTTGAAGGTACAATGTTAACAATTGTACTATGGAGGTAGGCAGACATAGGAGCGCAGCGCGGCTCATAGTGGTGGCATAGTATTTAAAATGTCTTCTCGCGAGTCCAATTTTGATTGTGATTTGATTATTTCAAATTGTGTGTAAGTGCTAAATAACCCCGAAATCGGGGTTTCTACCGCCGTTTCTACTGCTAGTTTCTACTGCTGTTTCTACCGCTGTTTCTACTGCTAGTTTCTACTGCTAGTTCTACTTCTTCATCAACTCCAGTCCTCCGGAGCTTCGTGGACCTTCGGTGCTGCTGACCGGAGCTGACGTCGGGTCTACACCCTTCTCAGCCTCTGCCCGGCCCGTGACGCCGAACCCGCGAAGTCCTCACTAATTGCAAAACTTAAAAGCTAAGTCCTCCCCTCGTAATTATAGAAACAAGAACCATAACGAGCGAATATCTTAACCTACCCCCTGAGAACTAAAATAAAGATTGTTAAACTTTATTATTACTTTTATTCTTTATACCTGAAGCCTGGGGGTGCTTCACACCCCCCATCTACAACCCAAACGCTTCATCCTATTCAACTAGTGGAGTTTCGCCATTCAACTTCTTATAATGCATCCACTAATACAGCAGAAGAGGTGGGCTGTACCATACCCCTCCAATCTCTGATATTATCCCATTTGGAATTTTGATTGTCATTACAAATGAGAAAAGTTCGTATCTTAAATGCCAAAGTATTACGCGATGTAATCTCCACTTCATCATCAGCCCTGTTACGTCCTCACTGCAGGAGCTCAGGCTTTCTTTATAGATGGTTAAAGACGATTTAAACTTATTAAGATAAACTTAAAATATATTTTTATTTAACCACAAGACGTGGTCACAAGTGGAAATTAAATTATGTCATTCGTTTCCAATTAATTAATTTTATTAATCACCAGCTTCTTTACCTACCATATTTCAACGATCGCTCCAGTAGCTTCAAAGCAAATTAGCTTTGATATAGATATGTCAGTTATTCCGAAAGGATACATTTTTTCGTTTTCGAGGTAAAGAACCTTAAATAATTATATAATGCAATTTCAATTTAAAAAGTATAATTGCAGGTTGACCTAGATCCATTTTTATTCTTAAAGAAAATAACGAATATCCTGTCATTCATTTACAGTCAAAACAAATCAAAATAATCTAATATAATATGTAAGAGGTATTAATTAAAATGAATCGAAGCCCAACCTTTTCATAATTAGAGATAAAAGGATATTTTCATTCATCCGAGGATTGTTAATGGCTATTTGGTCGATGCATAGACCTAATCGGTTGAAGCAAAATAAAATATAATAACCCTGAGGACCTATAAGAGGAGCTCATCATGTTGTTACAATTTGTTACAAATTATTAGATTATTATGCTTAATGATAAGCAAAACAGATTTATCTTTAGGATAAAGTTATATTGAATCAACCGACAAAACAATATACGGTAACAACCGTCAGTAAAACATATATTAGACTTCTTATTTTCATTATATTTATCAACAATACTGCAAATAATAACTGAATATTCGTTAAAATTATCATGAAAATGGAGTAATTTATTTTGCCTTTTGTCCTATAAATACTGTTATTTCAATGTATAGTTCCATAACAAAAAAAAAATCCTGCATCTACAACTTTAATTTACTTTTGTCTTGTATTTCATCAAATCTGGAAAATTTTGGTCCCAGCTTCCTATTTTAATTTGAGCTAAAATTTTTTATGCATATATACACCCGACTGCACATCAGGTTGCCACAATATTTCAAATTTCTGCAATGGATTTTGAACATTATCCTCGGTGAATTATGTATTAAAATCTGTATTTGTATAACCATATGCTGTTGATTCTACATTTTATTGCATTATTAATATAAAATGGAGCTAATCTAAATATAAATGTACCTTTGTAAATAAACAAAGCAACTTCATATAGCTTGCACTCGCTTGATTTATCTCTATAAGGAGTTTCGTTGGAGATCCAATGCAGATCAAAGCTCTTCAGTGATGAACTTTGTGAAAAACTTGCTTGTTGTAAAAATGTTTTCAAACCAGTATTACTTATTTGTTTCCGCATACAGATAAGTAATAGTGACTTGAAAACTCTAATAGTAAAAACCATTTTAAATAGGACTATCGGGTTGTGAAACGCCACACCAAGAATTCAGGAGGCAACGTGCCCTGAATACTAACGCAAGCGTTGCAGTGTCTTTAATAGACCTCGTAAATTGAATATAAGAATTAGCATGCACTGCGGACACAGAACGGAAATGAAAGCTCACAGAATATGGGTGAAGCGTTTAAGGCTATAAGCTAATAGCACCGCCAACTTTTATTTTTTGTTTATCTTATTTCTCTTATCTTGCCATATATCTGGCAAGATATATGAGCAAGGGTTGTGTATGATTTACTAAATTTAGTGTGGAGGTCGGCAATACTTATACTTCGATCGTGAGCAAGGTAAAAGAGCTTGCCAACCTAGACTATCTCCTATTGGCCGAAGTTCTCCGCTTTTTCCTATCATTACTAGAAGTAGGGCCGGCTCGACCGGAGTGATACCACGGCCTCACAGAAAACCGACGTGAAGCAACGCTTGCGTTGTGTTTCGTCGTGTGAGTGAGGGTACCGGAGGCCCAACCCCTCCCTATTCCCTTCCCTCTACCCCTCAACCCTTACCTCCCTATAATCATATTCGTCCCTCAAAGGCCGGCAGCGCGCTTGTAGCCCCTCTGGTATTGCAGGTGTCCATGGGCGACGGTAATCACTTACCATCAGGTGATACGTCTGCTTGTCTGCCTACTATCCCATAAAAAAAATAAAAAACATGATCTGGAGACACTTGCGTCATTGGCTCACCCGGTGTAGGACTTTCTGATTAGTGATTTTTTGTGTCGAGATATATCTGCATGTCCATATTTCATATGCTTCTATACATTTCCTGAGTCTTCTTTCATTGTCCAAGTTATTCATCCATAAAGAAATATTATCCATATTATAGTATTTGTGTATATAATTAAAACTCCACTACAATGTGATTCACTTATCTATCAATTTCCCCTTTAAAAGGCGAATAATTACAACAAGAAATTTATAAATAATAGTGAGTTTTCTAAGTTACTATACGATTTTAGAAATAATATTTAGTTTTCTTATTTTATAAATACAGTCTATTTGGATGTTATTTCTTTGTAGAAAACCAGTTAAAATTAGTGTTTTATGTTGTGCGAGCCCTAATAAGGACAAAAAGCATATTATCTACTACAACCCAATCACATGTTATTAAAACACATAACAACTAATTACTTACAAAGAGGATTTTTTAGTCATTTTCATTAAGAATATTTTTTTCAGCATAGCATTGTGAATGCAAAATTGATCAAATATAGTAACTAAATTTCTTTGTAATTTAAAAAAAAATCTTACTTTTTGTTTAATTACTACAAAACTATGGAGTATCTATTACTACAATATTATGGAGTATCTGAGATAGCGAAGGTAGCACAACATCCAGACCTGAAGCCATTTTGTAAAATTTATTTTGCACTTTCACTCGATATGGAATCAAACTCAGAACCTCAGAAGTAGCGACACTTTGAAACTGGCGTATGAACGATTCGACTACCGAGGTCGTCGAAATTGATTTATTAAAAGTAAGTTACACAAATTCTATTTTAATTAATATATGAGCAAAATTTTCGCCGCTGCTGTTCTTAAAAATATAAAAAACACATTTCAACAGTTAAAAGACTAAACCTTGCATTATATTCTGGAATTCCTAAAACTTTAAGGACGAAAACCAGGTCCAATCTTACCGGTTCAGATCCATTCAATGTGTAATATCCGGCTCGAACTGGTTCAAACCGTATCGAAACTAACAAAATATCCCTGGGTAGCGTAGCTCATTCTATATGCCTGTGGAAATGTAAAAGCTTGTACGAACTGCTGACAGATGCTTCCTAAACGTGACGTTACAACATTGTAGAAAAAGAAGGGAAAAGGAGATGGAATGCAAGTTGAGCCACTAACAAAAACAGTATAGGATTCGGTTGTATTAACGTTTTATATTTTGTTCTACTTGTGTTACAGAACTAACAACTTTATATAAGTATTATATTTTGTATAAAATGTTCTTGTTCAAATCTTTCAGTACATTATAGAAGTCGATTAACGTTACAAGCGTATATCTTTATTTTTTGTTATTACATCATGGATCAATAATATTTACCCTTAAGTTAATTATAAAAGAAAAGAAAACGGTATTTTAGTACTAGTTAATATTCTTCACGCTTTAAGGAATAATTTTAAATGAAAATTAAATATTGGAACATAAACATTTTATAACTGTCAATTTAATAGGTGCTTAGGCAAATGACGTTATGAAAATATCTTAATTCTTTATGAAAAATGCTTACAGAATCCACAAAAATCACAAAAACTAAGAAAATAAAATTATTTCGATAAAGAGTAAAATTATGAATTTTGTGATTTGTTTTTCTTTTATTGTAAATAAGATTCGCTTAGAACTATTCATATTAGGTTATTTAAACATCGTTATGTTTTCAGTTTGTGTAGGCCTTAAAAGTTGTGTTTAGTAAGCTGAAAGCAGACAATATCGGTTCCAAGTAAATTTTTGTGTAGAATATTCGAAGACAATACTTTGCCGCTGTTATATCGACTTTGGCTATTGAAAGAATTCAATTGAAAAACGGTTTATTACGTACACGGTCAGTTGCATAAACGTCTATTTAGGTTTAATGACGCCTTTAAATTCTAATGAATGTCAAATTTGAATGACTAATGCCACTTTAAACTAATTACAATTTTAATGGACGTTTGTGGAACTGGCTGACATTCTCCTAAAGGTATTGAAGAAAGAAAAAATCTTCTTTATTATTTTTTTGTAGCTATTGTTTTTACACTATTTTTAGTTTTAGTCAGAACCGTTTTTCATTCGTTCAGTGACTAAAGAGAATTTAAACATACGTTCTCAGTGACCCAAATAATGACAAATTGCTGGTCTTGTGTGTGTAGATGACATAAATCGGAATGGACAGCATAACACCCGATTCTTTTATTCAATTCTGACAGCTTTTACAAAATGATAAATATCAAAAAATCAAATTTTAATAGTGTTTATTTTAATTATTTAATGAACTTTGTATTCACAATAAATCTTTATAAAAAGTGCCTTTGCAACTGAACTTCCATAAAGTGACCATGAAAGATGACCAGCCAGTTGCCATAAAGAACATACTAAGCGAGAGGCGATTTCTCGAGTACTGTCTACTTTTGCTGCCAGCGTGCTTCCATCAACAAACACATATATAATATACAAAAAAAGAATGCATGCATTAATAAATTGGCAACAAACAAATGTTTAACTGAAATTTGTCTCACTAAAGCATTATTAAAACCACAGATTAAAACGCTCTAATCGAAACCAAAACGAAGGTCGGCAAAAAATGCTGATTCCAATGATACAAATACAATATTTCCAAAATGGCGATTCAGCAAGTTGGATGGGGAAATAATGATGATATTGTACCTGTATTTATAAAAGTTTATTGAGAACATTTATATAGGATTTAACAAAATAAAAGATCTAAAGAAAATATATTTTTTTTGTCTTCGATAATGTTATTAAAATTTTCATAACAAGGTCTTAAATAGTATCGATTAAATTGCTCTTGTGTGTTTGTATGTGTCCAGTTATATATTTATTTATATACAAATCATCCCTATGGATGGAATCAAATAAGAAGAATACCCTTTAACCCGCCACGTGAGCACAATGCGTATTCGTGATATAAGTGACTGAAGAAAGAACCGGGACTAACGAGTTAAGGCCCCCTTTTAACGCCGCTTATGTACTATACCACACAAAACGCATCATGAGTAAAGACGCGCTCGCTTGATTTCATACATCATTGAAAAAAACAATCGCCTTTAAAAAAACTTTCTTTTACATTCTAGGTTATATCAAAACCTTTCTTTGTATATATTTTTATAGAGTTAAGATGAAATATATTAGTCATTAAAAATTGATCCAAAATACCTATTAAAGTCATCTTTGCAATTATCGAATCAATTATTTTATGTTTCTTTTGTTTAATAAAGCATTGTTAACTTAGCCTTCGAATAAAATTCTAGATTCTTTACCACTTTTACTAGCTTTTTGTGAAATAAATTAATACCTGATTCTGTCAAATCACATTCTAAACTGACCTATGAATCAAATTGGTTGACTGTACACAACACAAGCGGGCATGCTAAATGGCATGGTATAATTTAAAATTGGCGTATTGAGCTTCCACAAAAGGTCTTGAGTTGGATTAATGACACCGATCCTGATACGTCCATTATCATTTTTTTTCCCTTTCAAGAACCCGAACGGTCGCTTTGAGTGTTCCTATGAAAAATGTTATCCAATATTTATTCTGTACAGTAAGATACGGTATTAAATCGTTGCTACGTACTGTCTTCTGCGGTGGTTTCAAAGTAAATGGCATCTTTTAAATGTAACTGATTATGATTGACTGCTGAATTGATCTGAATGAACTTTCGCACAATTCATAAACTGATTGAGATATCGCATAACACGTTATTTAACACAATGGTATAGTACTAATACCGTGTTATAAAAAATCGTTATATGCTAATATTCCGCTGTCCATCTATCATCAGGCTGTATCTTATGAACCGAAATTATAAAAACATCTTGAATCGTCGACATATTAACTCTCCAACTTTACACTTATTCGAAATGATCGAACATATAAGTACGAGGTATAAAGTTTATGATGACACCTGGTTTGACTTAATCCTTATCTCTAATCTTTCCCTAGTATCATCACAGTCAACATAACGCTCCTGATTTTTCTCACCATGATCATTTTCCTCAAGTCACTTTAAAAATCTGCTTTTTGCTTTTAACCGTTTGCCCATGTGTTCTTCTCAACACTCTGATATCATTCATTCTTACTTCTTTATTAAGTTTCTTCTGCTATGGAACCTCTTCCTTTAAACATAAGAATATCTATCTTAAATGATAGATATTCGCGTTAAAAATGATGTTACTCAAAGTCATGTCTTATATTGTCATATTGTTGCTGATTGTGCACCTTACCTCTTATTTAGCTCCACATCACCCTATGATTGACTGGTAAAATAATATCTTAGGCATTAAGTCCGTCCTATTCGTTTATGCAGAAGTGTTAAATGAATAAAATGAATATTCAAGTATGGCTCTCACACAAAAAACGGAACCCTACGTGCATAGGTTGGACTCACACTTGGCCGGTTTTTACTCTGCCTGCATTTGCCTTTTGCATTCTATACTTAATTTAGTGCCGTTGTGGTCCTTGCTTGTTTTTTATCGCATGTACACTGTTTATAGCTGCCACCAAGTAGCTCGGTGGCGTTGTGGATAAGTAATCGTTGTTGTTAAGCAACTTTCGAAAAGTTGGTCGCCGCGGCAAGTGATCGTTGTTATTAAGCAACAAATGGGTGACCAAAAATTATTAGCTCAAGCTACCCCGTGCTTCAGAAGGCAAGTGAAGCCATTGGTCCTGGGTGCATTTGCATTCGTTAATACCCTCCAATCATCATTGAGCCAGTGGGGAGGGCCATAGCCCATACTCCTTAATTATTGATAAGGAAGACCTGAGCCCCTGCAGTAAGCACGTGCAAGAGCCGATTGATGACCATACTGTTTATACTATGTTAATGCATAAACTTTACTGTTTATACTGTGCATTTCTGTTCTGTGAATTGCATGCTTTGGATGATAAACACATACATAGCACATAAGTTAGACAATTACTTACAAATCATAGATATAGCTACATCTTCAAGATTTGATGGTTCTCATATAATTATTATTGCCAATGTATTACTAGTGCCACAGCTAAGGAATTTATTAAAATTATTTGTTTTCCTATTAACGAAACTTGTTTCACAGTCTTATCATACATTAAAACATTTTTTTATAAAGATTATAATAACTGCCTAATGATTTAAGGTTATAATCATTTAAACTGTAATCACTTTTATAAAAAATGTACCTAATTCTCGTACGAATTAAAAAGACAACAATGGGTCTTGTCGATTTCCACGTCTCTGTGCTTTGTTTCCTCTTCTTTAACAACTCAAAAGAAACGCATTTTTTGACAAAATATGATGCAACAGATATAGAACCTGACTCTTTCTCTGATACACAATTAATCTTCACGTATATGATTTAAACAATAGATGAAATTTTCGTTCACGAACCAAAGAGTAGGCCCTTAGGGGCAATTTTAACTCTTAAAAATCTTTCAAAAGCTAACGAATATCGCTAATTTGACAGTTGCCCTCGGTGCGTGCCTTATAGTTAAGACATAACTTAGATAACAATATACTTAACTGTAGCTATGATTTTAGAGACTTGCAATAATCGTTAAAATACGTTCGCAATCCGTTAGCGACTCAATTGGTAAGATTGCTATCGTAATCTCTGTAGAGACTGCAGCACCTGGTGTCATGTTAATTTGTACGAGTTACAATAATAAAGATAATGTATTTTAAGTTAAATGAGCTTACTAATTTTCAAATATAGTTGGAGGACAACAACGCTGAAAGAAATATTTCTAATTTTCAAACTAAAAACTGACAGCATTGTAGACTGTCGGAATTTTCAGGGGGATCTGGATCGTCTCACAGAATATTAAAAGTATAATATTCACAAAAAAAGGACGTAATTAATTATAATTATTCACTGTATAACACACTGTTACAAAGAGTACCCATAATCAAGGAATGATTTAGGCATTCTTTTATTTTTAGATGCTCATATTAATAATATAAAATAAACTTCCAGTCATGCATTAGTCATGCACACTTTTAGAAACTTCAAGAGATCATCTTCATTCATAATTTTATACCATTCTCTTATTCGGTGTCAACTAGATTATGCAACTGTAGTGTGGAATCCTTTATTCAATTAATATAGGGATCAACTTGAGAGGGTACAGAAAAAAAATCTTCGGCCTGTTAACTATAAATGGTTTCACTCTAAATAATCCTACATAATTCTCTTGAAAAAAAAATACTATTATGCCACTGAAATGAAGAAGAATGTTATTAAATCAATCTTTTTTATACAAACTCATAATAAATCAATTTGATCGCACTGAACTAATAAGTAACATATATTTTAGACTGCCTAGTCGTACTCAACGGATTTGGGAGACACATATACGGAGCAAACACTCCCAAACTGTGTAGGAGCTGGGTGGGTGAGCGTGGCCTTTGCATCATGCTATGAGGACGTATAACGATCACTTTGTTAATATTGACATATTCCAGCTTTCACATGGGCTATACAAGGCTAGTGTAATCTTGGAGCTGGAGAGTATTGATTTCGATACTGAGGTGTGGAAGAGTGGTGTATCTATAATTGAAATGTTTTCACTGGTATATGAGCCAATACCTATTTTTGATGATATACATTTTAAAATCTGTCTATATACGCAAATTACAGAAGATAACATTATTTTTTTGGAAAATTCGGGTTTGTTCTATATCTGTTTTACAAATCGTTAAAATGTCTAGTATCGTATATGCGCCTTAAGCGATTAAAGTTGCTTGTAGTGAGTTAATTATTATTAACTTACCTTTATATTATTTTGTGAATAACGCGGCTGGTTACATAATTAGGATATTTTTTATTTATTTATTTATATTTCTTGGAAAACCAACAGCTGCTCAAAAAAAATAAATTGTAGCATAACAAACAATAAGTATCCGTATTTAGAATTTTGTCAAAACATTGTATCGTACGCAATATTATATTCGTTCTTCCAAATAATTGTTTTGTAAAGTAATTGTATGTTGTTCCAAATAAAAAAAAGAAGGTCGAATGAAAATATCCAGTCACAGTTTTATATGGTTTCGTGTTACGCATGAAAGCAAACGAGACGAAACGTCGAAAATTCCGTATCACAACCAATGTTGGATGAGTTCGAGCGATCGATCGCCGTACTCACAAAAGGATTCACGTTTTATATATTTTTAAAGAAACTAGAGAAAGAATTCTGGTTCTAAATAATAATAATAAGAAACTAACTACTGAATTTTACGCTAACATCAAGCCTTAAATCCTACTGTAGACTTATTAGCACGTCTTAAGCTTCCACTGTTTCTAATATTACTTAGATGATAACAGTTGTAATGAGCACTACAGGTGCATTTTTCTTCAAACTAACACCACAGTCCAACAAAAATTGGAATGGAAGTGGCATGTATTTAAATAGAAGTTGAACCCTCACCCTTATAAGTGCAATTCACTCTGCATGCTCCTCCGTGCTATCCCGTTAAAGTATGCTGAATTACTTTAAAGAATTCCTTATGTTGTACATATTGGTAGTGATGTTATTACGATGAGATTATGTTATCTAAGCTAGAGGGCGAAGGCATGACGGCGGCAAACGTTGTGCTTCAACCAGACTTACCATGAAACGCAAATTTAGCCTTAAAATAAATAAACATTCATATTATTTAAACGAATAAAAACTGGTATAGTAATAAAGATATAAAATACAATCATTTTTCAGAACTCGAGGACCCTGTGAGCGCCGTTCCACCCTTGGGAGGCCGTGTCGCGTAAAAACAAATAGCATTAAGGGATAGCCACCCAAAAAATAAAGAGGTAAAGATGTTTACTGTATTTTTTTATTTATTAGGTGTCTTGTCCAGAAATATTGAGCCGATCATGAAAATACTTTAACTAACTGGAGCTTTAGCTACATCATACGCGAGTGACATAGCTATTTTTAGTAATATTTAGCGTACGATATATTTTGTGCACACTGCTAATTTAAATACACAACCGTTAAGTTGTTTTGAATCTAGAGCTAATTGAAATCGTTCAATACCTTATTCCTCATACAGTATAAAACAAAATCACTTCCCGCTGTCTGTCTACTACAAAGCGGATATTGATGCGATTTTCATCAATATACAGCGTGATTCAAGTGGTAAGTTTATATGTTTAGTACAGGACCACTGTGGGCGAAGCCGTTGGCGGAAAACTAGTATATTATATTTTAGAGTTTTAAAACTGGTGTTATAAAATAAAAAAGGCTCTCAGAACAAGGAAATAATAAATAGCAAAACGCTTCAAATACATAATCTTCTGAGGCTCTGCTAAAAAAGGCGTTTCTTATAGATGTGCAAGTTAATATCATTATGGAGGCCGCAGAATGTTTGTGTGGCTATCCCATAATGCTATTTGTTTTTACGCGACCCGGCCTCCCAAGGGTGGAACGGCGCACACAGGGTCCTCGAGTTCTGAAAAATGATTGTATTTTATATCTTTATTACTATACCAGTTTTTATTCGTTTAAATAATATGAATGTTTATTTATTTTAAGACTAAATTTGCGTTTCATGGTAAGTCTGGTTGAAGCACAACGTTTGCCGCCGTCATGCCTTCGCCCTCTAGCAATAATATTCTATTAAAAATCTACACGTCGTTGATCGCAAATCTGCTACGTCATAGAGATTCAATGAAAAACTTAATTACCTTTCAAAGTAGGTTTTCTTATTGAACTTTTATGACCTCACAATTTTGCTTTATATTGAGAAGCATTTATTTATTATTTCACTAGCTTTCTCCTGTACCTTCGTTTGCGTGATAATAGTATCTATTTATAGTGGTTTATTATTAACTACAAACAAGATTACAATACACTTGTGCTAAAAGTCACATAAATTACTTCGATCATTTGATCGAAGATAAATTAGGACTTATCGTAAACTCAATACCGTTGGTTACGTTTAAATACATATATTCTAGTGCAAAATGCCAATTTTTTGCAAGACTCATAAAAGTTAAATTTAAATAACAAAAACTATTCCTATTTATATATATAGAGTAAAGTTAGAAATTGTAAATTAAATCGTAACTATTAATGTTCAAGATTTCAACAAAACATCAACTATTTGTCTTTTGTATGACACTACACTAGAAGAAAGAATGTCTACCGTACAAAATCTTTTATTATATGTATCAATTATGCGATTTAAAGGAATATCGAATACCAGCATTTGTGAGGTAATTAGGAATAGCGAATGATGATCTAGATCGTACTGACCTTTTACATACGCGCGTTGGTACGGAATACATGTTACGATTAATAATATCAACACTATCATACTTAATATTACATACATACGTCGTACTTGGCATCGAGTAGAGCTCGATTATGAAAATACTTTAAACAACTGGAGCTTTAGCTCTTTAATTTCGATATAAATGCAACATTTAATTAAGATCTTAACTAATGGTCACTGGGTTAAAATTTAATGAGATATAGAACAGAAATCTGTTTCAAATATTTTTTTTTTTTTGAGCTTTGTATTAACCACATGCCAATAATGCTGCAACATTACTTATGTAGCAATTTCTTTATCCAGACATAAATTTTTCAAACCGGCATCAAAAAAGTATATTTATTGAAAAGGATCTACTTATCATTTCTCCCGGTCAACTGTCGTAAGTCGAACCGTAGCGTCTATCGAATTTATAAAGGCCGGGTTCATTTATCAAAGACCGCGGCTCCAGTGCAAATAATGACCCTCGCCTACATACGGACCGAACTCACGCCTTTCAATTTATTCACATGAATGTTGAGGTAATCTCAAGTTGTTTATTATTGAACCTTCCGTTCGAATCGTGTGATTCGAATTTTATTTTTTATGATTTACCATTTTATTGTAAAGAAACACAATAAGGGCATGTACGAACGTGTGTGCAGCGGGTAAGTGGCCGCAAAGCTAATAAATATACACTATTCATTACTTTTTCGGACATATGACGCGAAATGCGAGTTCATAGATTTAACCAGAGGGAGCTTTTATCTAATCTAATTATTCTAATTACATCTAATTTAATTATTTAGATAATTACTAACACCTAACTCTATAAATATACTGCTTAAACTCTGTAATCTGCTATTTTATTTCCGTAGTCCTTTTAGTTATGAAATTGTATAATAGTGTAATTATCTCTTTTATTTTATACAATATAGAGACATTAACCTTTAAGAAATTTTACTTAATCATGATCATAAACGGTTTATCATAGGATGAATAAACAAACATTTATAATGTAAGCAATTTGTAGCGCAAACTAATGCCTTTTTTCTTTCTTGAGTTCGTTATTTCTTCTTTATACTCGTACGTAGCTAAAACACAGCTGTGTATGCCCAGAAGTGAATGTTATAATTATCTACCGATTATCAATAATAATATTATACAGAGGAAAGATTTAAAAATTCTGTCATCTACGGGAAGCTACATCATACGGGGTTGACATAATATATAATTTACGCCTTCGTAGTCGCGGGAACAGCCAGTAAACTATAAAATAGTAATTTCAAACAACATAACTAAACAAAATTTAATACTGAAAATATAAATTATGTAATAAAAAGTTTTTATATGGGAAAATACACTGTATACACAAGACTGAGCAAAACTGTTACACCCGATAGACTCAATATAATCTACTTACCTACTCAAGTAGGAAACAAAGAAAAGTCTCCGTCTTATCTCCAGAAAAGTTCTTTTCGTATTTTATTGGATTCCTAAATGGAAAGGTCATAAGAGTTCGACCTTGCCCAACTTACTTTGAATTAAAGATAAAGTAAATACTTTCCATTTCGTGCGGAAACCAGATGACGATAATGAAATATTTATCTTTAAAATATATGTAACATATGTGTATTTAATGTAAGACCACGCATAACTTTTCGAGAATGCATTATGTAACTTATTTGATTCCAAGTATTCATTATTCAGAGTTAAATTGACGCTTACAATATGCTTTACGTCAATTGATGGCGGTAGGTACTAGACTTGTGTTGAGATACGATGGATAGTGCCTGGATAAATCGTTGTCGAGCAATTTCAATTGATAATTATTGACACTATTATGAATTTTTGAATTATTTTACCCACCTAAATATACAAAAATGTAAAAACAAAAACCTAAAAGCGGTGAACATTCTTCGATAAAACTGATTGTTTTGTTTTAAAACTCAAAACGGTTTTTATCTTTTGATTACATCAACAAGGGTTCACTGTGAAACTTTAGGTCTTTGTTTATTAGTACATTTTCAATATCTGAATTAGTTGTCGAAGAATATGTTGCAAATGGCTCATTTGAGCTGGTCGCTATATTTGAAACTAGATTTTTTTAATTTATCTTTATTAGATAGGTAATTCTTGTTAAAAATACACTAATTATAGAATAAAAATAAAATTATAACTTGTTTAAAAATGATTATGTTTTAACATTCATAGTTTGACAGTTGAAAAGTTCAAATATAAGTAAACCTACAATACATAAAGCTATTCAATAAATTTCTGTTAACGCAGGAACTCGTTGAAATGCGCATATTAGGCGTATAAGGTTTGAGAAGAACTCACCTTATATTTTACTGTCCAGTTATGATGAAAATATAATTTAAAGTCAAGTCCCTGTTGTTGTAAAAGCAATTTTTTTGTAATACTATCTGTCAGACTATCGAAATTCATATATTGGTTTTCTCAATTAGTAAATATAAAAGAAAATAAATATTACGTGAAATGAAGCGAATGAGTGTCGCTTCATATATGTGTGCTCGTCAAATTGCTCATGTCTGTGGCGTTCATATAAACGGGCAGCCATTTCCGATTTTTTAGGTTGCCCGTCGATTATGTTTGACTCGCTTACGTTTCATATTATCAAAGAAATGTCAATATATACGAGTAATAAATAAAGTTACATCAAACGGCGCATATATAGATATGGAATATTATTTTGTACATATCGTAGCCAAGTGGTATAATCAGTAGATCAATTCAACGGCTAGCCCTTTAATTTAATGACGCTTTTCAATTTACAGGCTGACTTTCGATCTGAACGCCGAGTAGCTGGACACATCGTTTTACAATACGGCTGAACAAAGGTTAGCCAAATAATTAACTGTCAATTCTTCGGGATTACCGAAATTTATTGTAAGAATAATAATAAAGTTATTCGCGACTGGATGTTAGTTCATGATCCAATGCAGGAAGCTAACTTACACACTCTTAACGGAAGTGGGTTAAGCTAAAGTATAAGCTTAACCCACTTAATAAATTCCTAATACTAATACAAAATCCGCGATTCAGACGGCTAGAGCGCCAACGATTGATATTGAAAGTAAGCAATGTAATTGACTGCGATTGTTTTTATTATGATTTGGTAACATGATAAACTACTAAGTTATTTTGATCCTGTAGGTCACATGATAGGTTAGAAATTTAAGACGATCGCTAAGCGTAGCGTAGCGTCTTAAATTTCGAGGTTCAACTAGAAAACTAAGCGTGCAATTGATTGGGGTCATTCAATTAAACGACTGGTCGCCCAATTGAACGGCTATTATAACCAGTTAACAGTGACATATACATATCAAAGACGTAAGAAAATTTTCTTTAGAGCGATTTGTAATAATTATTTTAGATTTTGTGTTTTTTAGACAACATCACATCTAAAGCCCCCGTAAAATAGAGTATCTGAGACAACGAAGGTACCACTATACCCAGACTCGAGATAATATAGAAAAGTTCATTTTTTACATCAACACCTGAAACTGGCGTGCGAACTACTCAGCTTTGGGGGCTTTGATGTTGGTATACAAAAGCAACACACATTAACACTACAGAATTTAGAAGCATACCACCATTGGCCCCCAATCCACACACCGACAGTGAGCTCACATGGTGAGTGGGTTGTGGTTAATGTGACCATACGTTCTGTCCTGCTGTGGGCGGGTTTGTCCCGCTTTCAGGTTGTTCGTCCCGCTGTCCCCAAAGAGAATAAAAATGTCTCGCTTTAACAAACAAACCTTTCTAAACCTACTTAGCTACTTGTTTACATTAAAATTTCATTAAAATCCCTTGGAGAGCGTGTCAGTGAAGGTAATATACCACAACTATTATGTCTTATTTTGTATTCAGCTTTTAAATATATCATTTTACATCGACATAGATATTTTTTCTATTTATATGCAAGTTGATATTATATCGCACTTAATCCAAAGAGCGTTACTAAAGAAAAAGAAATTAACAGATGATACAGAAAATAAAAACTCCTTTGGAGCAATAAAGTTGTTTGTACGAATATGTTCAGGCGCTAACACGAAATTATGTTACGGTATTAAACGCAAACGCAGATTTATATAACGCCTACTAGAAAAGCCTGGAAATATATATAAATAACGCTTAATCACTTATTTAAGGGAGGGTGGATTAATTTTCCACCCTGGATTAATTTTATTTTAGGTAAAAAACTAAAACTCGGTCTAAGTTTTAGTTTTCTTTTTTTTAGACAGTAAAATGTTTCATGTCATGCTAACAAGTGACGGACAAGTTATTATCTTACTAACAACAAAGTACGTATAACAATAACGTAAAGCATTGTAATTTTTAATTTCATTTATTTTGGTATCAATCAATAATTATAATTACAAATTCTGTATAAATGCAAGGAACAGGAAACTGACAAACAGTCATCGAACCAATACGTGGGCGATGTCTATAAATAAGTATTTAAAAATAACATTAACAGTCAGTTGCAGAAACGTCCATTAAAATTTCATATTTCATTAGTTTAAAGCAACAATACCTATACAAATTTTAGATTTATCAGAGCTTAATGACATCATTAACCTTAATGGACGTTTATGCAATTGGCTGTGAGGCTCCTAAAACTAACAATTTGTGAAGTAATGGGAAAAGTGAAGAAGTTTAGATATTCTTAATTATATTCTGCACAATATTTAAAATTGTTGCGTAACAATATTATTCAACAAAAGTAACTTTTTTTAAATCTTTTAGTTATGTGCTAGCTTTCCGCCAGCGACTTCGCTCGCGTGATTTTATTTGACAGTAGATTTATCACTAGGGAATAGTTTGGTGGGATAAAATAGTTTATCTGTTAATTCAGGTTTAGAATTATCCGTATACCAAACATCACAATCTGTTCAAAAGTTTTTGCTTGAAACTATAATACATACATACATCCTCATCAACTTTCACATTTACAGTAGAAAGGTTTCAATTTTATTTATGTTTATAGGGTCGTATAGTGTCAAACCAAATACAAATAGATTATCTCGGTAATAAAACAGCAATTTTTTCTTTAAGTAAATTTTAAAGGGTGAAGGGCCCGCGGGATTCGGTAGGGTCGATTTAACATCTCGATTTATGTAACGGACCACGAATACAACGTATTTTCTGTGGTGTGGTCCAAGATAATATATAATTACGAATAATACTAAACGCAAACCTTCGCAGTGATTACCACAAATTCAATTTACTGGTTAGGGTAACCTTATACCTATACTTATTGAGTCGTTTCATCTTTTTGAAGTTATATTATCCTTAGACACTAGGATAATAAAATTTAAATAGCTACTAGGGTAAAGGTTTACATATTTACATATTCTATTATAGAATAGTCACGAACTTATAATATCTTTCTTTGCTTTGCTACTTCAAAAGTTAATAAAGTTTCATTATATCGGAACTCTATGGTACGACAGCGCTGTACTCGACGTCGATATCAGAGCTAAACAGCTCAGTTAAAAACTTAACAGAGTATAACTGAAATTTCTGAAATTAATTTTGAACTTTTTTAGTTAATGAATGTACTGTTGATTGTAGATCTAAAAACACTTACAGCCAGTTGCACAAAAGTCCATCAAAATTGACATTAGTTTAAAGTGACATTACTTATACAAATTTTAAATTAATTTGTAATAATATTTTGTTTTGATTAGCAATGTTAAATATGGTATTTGAAACGTATATTTCGACTATTAACAAAATTGTCTACTTCCACAGAGTGCACTTAAGTAACAAAATAAATGTAAATTAAATCTTCAACAAAACTGATTCTTTTTATATAGCATTCTCTATTAACTTGGGACAACGAAAGTAACTTAATTGAATTTAGCAATATACACACACTCTTCGAAATTCCCAAAACGTACCGAAACAATAGGGTGTGAAATAATGTTCTCGGTTTCAGAATACGTGCAACTAGCAAGAAGTTATTTATGTGGTTCTTTATAATGTACCATGAGAGCCGAGGCTACAGCTAGATCATCAAACATTAATAAATATAAAGAAATAATAGATCGCATCAAAGATCGTTTTTTTTCTATCTCTTTCTATCTATATCTTCACACCCTATCCCTTACGGGTAGGTACAGAGGACCGAGTGCCACAAGGCAAGGTTCTTACATATATTGTTCGCTTCCTCCACTTCCCCTACTCTTTTCATATCTACTTGCCGGTTTTTTATTCTTTTTATTAGTAAAAATGGACTATCTCGTTTAATACAATGTTAAGCATAAGTTTTGTATGCAGTGTTTTTGCACCGTAACGTCATGGTTAGCTTAGATTTAGAGAAGAAATTTGATTTTTGTTATTGTGTTATAATTCAAAATTTACTGAACTGATTTTGAAAATTCTTTCACTTTATACATAGCATAATACTAATTAAAGACAGCTACATTATTAACAAGTGAAAAAGTCTATATTTTATCTATACCTAATATCATGAATGAAAACGTGTCCTTTCTTTACACCGTAATGCTATGTCATTATGGTATTATTTTTGTGTAAAGATAGTGGAGAGCCACATAGACAACTTTTTGGAGAAAATAACCTCTAATTCTCTATGACGTGGCCGTAATACAGTCTGTAACGGTTACTTTAGAATAATTCTTATTTATCCGTTTTCGTGTAACATTAATCACAGATCACTATTATTCTGAAGCACATTCGAAGCACTATCTTAAACAGTTACGACATAACCCACAGTCAAACTGCAGTTAACTCATAACTACCTAGTATGGACGATGTCCCGGCGTCGTGTTACCGCACAACGGAATAATATCGGAAGATATACAGTTATTCGACTTTGAACTAACTTTTAATCGGTTCAAATTAATAGTTGAGTTAGGTTTGATAAAGTTAATTAAGCGGTTTTAGGTTAATAAAAATAAAATATATCTTAATAATGTTAACGTATTGCAATCATTTGACTAGAACGTGATTAAAAGTTTCACTAAATAATGCATAGTTGAACCTGAATAAAAGAGATCTAGGTAAGCGAGAATACTCTATACAGGACAGTAAGAGTGAAGTAAAGAGGTTTTAGAGTGTACCGACGTTTTCAACTGATTTCAAAATCGAAAACGAGGAAGTTATATGTGCGACTGCGATATATGCTTCTTTTTTATGTATCTTCACCGATATTTTCGTCAATTGTTGACCGTTTTTCAAAATTCTTTTTTTATTCGACATCATGATGGTACGAGGTGGTACTATTTAAATTTTATTAAAATTCAATAAGTATTTTTCCTTTTATAACAAAACAAAGTACACTTTCCAAAATCACCAAAATTTTAAGATGATGTGTTATGACATAGCCTATTTCAGCTAAAAACAAAAGATTGCGTGTTTAGAATTCATTCGAAATCTACAAGTAAGATTTTCTATGTTCAACGAGTATGTATACTTTACTCTTTCTACGCATTTTATTTGAAAATTCAAAACATTTTTTAATAAAGTTCATTTACATTTAACTAAAGTAAGTAGGTACCATTTTGTTCGATAACGTTTTGCCATCTCGTGGGAAGGGAACATGATCCCATTGCTTGAAATTTTGGGGCTTCTAATTAAAAAAACCTCGACAAGTTTTGGCAGTCATCGCGTGATGTTAACCTGACACTACCTAAACAATTCTGAAGAGACTGAAACAGGTGGAAATATGAAGGTGCAAGGTCAGGACTATACAGCGGATGCATTAACATCTCCCAGCCAAACTCTTTTAATTTTGCTGAGTGGTAAAATATTTGTTAGTTATCATGATGAAAAACTACACCCCTTCTCTTGATTAATTCTCTTCAACTTCTTGCTCTTATCTCTTCAGTTGTTCGTAGTAGAGTACAAAATCGATGGTCCTGCCTGGCAGTACCAGCTCATAATGAATAATACACTTTCAATCCCACCATATACACAGCATCACCACAGTATACATGTGAGTTAATACGGGCTTCGCCACAGTCTGTGAAGCTTGACCGACCTTTGACCACTACCTTTTTCGCACGTTCTTGTCATACGTGATCCACTTTTCATCACCAGTAACAACTTCTTCAAAAATGGTACAGTTTTATTGCACCGTAGGTTTCTCTCAACGCGCTCGTGAGGTATCCAAATATCCAACTTTTTTTGTATCCAGCTTTTTTCAAATGCGCAAAAACCGTTTTTGTGATAAATCTCCAGTTCTTCAGTTACGTTGTTACTAATAAAATGCCGATCTTGCTCCCCTGTTTCAAAATGGCATCCATTTTATCCATGACGACTGAAGCGACGTGCATCTTTGAGACCACAAAATAAGTACCTAATAGCTTTATAATCTTACATATCGTTTTACATTCATTACTCTCTAAAATAATACAACAACAAATTTTTATAAATTTTATTTTACCAAATGCGCCACAACAGCTTTTTTATATACCGATTTTATTGCTACGATATGCATCAATACTGAAATCGCTTAAACCAAATTTGTGCTACTACACAGAAACTGCAGTAAGTCCACAAATGACAAAAATTTTTCGCGGTTTGCATTACATTTTTACCTTTTTATAATAAAATTTTAAAATGTATCTAATTTCTTCATTAGATTCACTCATTTTGACAGTAAGTAAAAGAAATGAGTATCACAATATAAATCACACTAACACACATTTTTTTAATTAAATTTGGATTTATCTTCTTTAAAATTTAAACTTTTTAATGATACCGCAACCAGCCAGGTACAAATGATATAGCCAGAAATATTTTATTACAAGTTTCTGCATACGAAAAGACTACTACTATGTATGATTCTTTTATCAACCATTGTTTTTGATACCCAACTACCAAGGCAGAGTTATTTGCCTGTTATTATTATAGTATCGACATTTGCCAAACTTCCTATGGTTGATTAGTGTCTAATATAAAGAAGGGCCGGTACTTATTAAAAAGAATTAAAGTGTTGCTTCTTAATGTAGTGAAATCACAAATTGTAAAATAAAACAAGTTTGATTATAAGCCAGTATCCACCTTCTACGACATCATAGAATCGAAAGCTTCTATTAAAAGTTTCAGAAATATTAAGAGAAAATAAGTCCTCCGTGTTACCTGATGACAATAAAATAAATCCTGTAGATGTATGAACCCTTATTAGAACACAAGTCTAAAGGCTACAAAATAGAGAATTCAGATTGAAGGTTTTAAAAGACATCATGGTATGACATACCTCTATAAGTGAGAATGACCGCTTTTATGTCTCTGTAAGATAGAAACTCGGGCTAGGGAGATAAAATCGTGGATAAAAGAGAGTTCAATGACTCTCTTTTATCCAGGTTTAGTTGTTGAATTTTTCTTCATGAAGTCATGCAGGCAAAGTGTGTATAGGCAGCAGGTAAATATCCGCGTATCAAGTAATTCTAAAGCGGTTTGAAAAATTGAGAACGATAAACCTACCTCACAGTACAGTAAGGGTACCTCGTACCACGCCGTTTATTTTGTCCTAGGTTTCCGCATTCAAACTTTTTGCCTTTGATCTTTAGCATAATTTCTTTTTATTATTCATTCTACGTAATTTGAAATTTTGGGTAACGCGATATGCTCTTTCTGGATGTCAGTTCATAAAAAAATCTTCTGGTAACAATACAATCATCATTGAAAATAATAAAATATTTTTAATATTTACATTATAATCTATGCTGTGGTTTGAGAATTATATTTATGAAGAGTATGTGTATAAATTTACATCGTATCTCCTAGATAAACCAAAGAAAGGGGAATGTGATTATTTCTACTACTTGTTATATTTTTAAGAAAATCATACGAACTGTTTTTATATTGTTTGTAGTTACATTTTTTTATGTACCAACTTTTCAAGCCGTTTCATTTTCCAACCAACAACTAACACTGAATCCGTATAGTGCTTATGTGCTTACGTGGTAGTGATGCTGGAGTGCTCCAAATAAAGTTATGTTGGCCCTTATAACAGCGCTAAAAATATTGAAAACTCAAGAAATAAAAGGTACATGGTTACAACCCCGTATTTCACAACCATTCTAATGTTAATAACCATGAAAATTTAAAATATATTATCCTAAATAATTTATTTTATTAGTTTCTATTTTCCAGAGATATAAACAGAAAGTGAACACTATTGCCTCACTAGCTCAACGTTGATCTACTCCCAATTTAAACTACTAAAGATTGCTCATCAATGTTTCAATTGGCAAATTTTAGGGTCTAGTTTCGATTTAACCAACGAAATATTGAACCAATCTTTGTCTCAATTGATGCTTCAAATAATTACAGATGGCTCGCTGTCTACTTCATTTCATGGCAATTTAAAACCCATTTTCAGTCACGTATATATCTTATAATAGTGTTTTTTAAATATCTATTATCATTAAAGCTTTAAATGTAGGGATATTTATAGCAAACGGACCATTTATACTTAAAAAGGAAGTAAGATGATTCCGTTTTTAAGAAAAGCTTACTTATTAAGTTACTTTTTTCTTCTAGCCCAGGAAAGTTATTAAAAAGTTTCAGCAAGAATTACCATTCACCTCACCTCCATCATAATAATAATTTCCGTAGTTCTCATGCGGATTTCCTCGAACACTTCCCTAACCACACATGGATATATTGAATAATGTTTTTATAACATGTGCGGGTTATGAAAGCAGATCCAAATTTTAGGTAAGAGTTGTAATAATAAAAGGAAAAGTAAAGAGTCGGCTACAAAGTAACTTGGTTAATTATTGATTATCGCAGATACTACCAGGATCAATGAAGCACATAGAAGATCTAAATAGTAACGTTTTGGCCATCCAAAACCCGGTCCCTTGCGTTAGTTGCAAATTATACACTAACGATTGTGTATCGTCTGGCTTCTGGCATTATAAGAGGAGCAAAGCCTAACGCCGCTTTAGAATATGTGCTAAAACCGTTAACAGCTTAACGAGTTTAACCTCGACTCATTGACGAGGAATAGGATTTATAAGAAGGATTTGTAGCGAAATTGATGTACCTAGATATTATACTCTTTATAGTTTACATATAGTTTATATCACGAAAGTACATACAATGAAGTTTATACTCAGCGAGTCGGTTAACAACACAAGAAAAGAACTTCCAGTGTTTTATTAATTGTATAATTTGTTGGTGTATCGAAGAAGCGTTTGATTTATAAAATCCAAATCACTAAAGTTAAAGCTTACATCAACTTAAATATTCTGGTGAAGAACATACACAACGCAACCCCCAAAGATTAAATTTGGCTTGAACAGAAGCCTACTTTTTATTTTTTACATTATTGAGATTACCCATGAAGGAGTCTAAAATGCCAATGATGCTATAAGAGCTTCCAAAGAAAATAGGGGTGACGAATAGGTAAAAAAAGAATTCTATTTAATCCGTCAGCCATAATAGAAATATATTAGATATGTATTTTTTGCTCCGATTCAAACATTAAATGGTTTAGATAATAATCATTAAAGTTGAAGAGTGGGAGCTCAACATGTCATAGTGTTGTAGAAAATATACAAAAACGTGATGTCAAGCGACTTTCAACAACGAAAAAAATATTAAAAAATACGTGTTTCATATTCTTCAATAATTTACCTGACGGACAAATAAACAAAAATGGGGGCTCACTACGTCATAGTTTTCTTAAAAAATTTAATTATATTTTTTAATTTAATAACGTTTAAACATTAGTTTTAAAAGATTTTAAGAAGCTTGACGACTCAATGATTAGCACGCTCGCTCTGCGATACGGTACTAAAGCAATTTTCGCAAGGCCGAGTCGTAGGATGGGCGACCAAAAATGTATAATATCGAGCTCCTCTGTGCTTCGGAAGGCACATTAAGCCGTTGGTCCCAGCTACATGTGCAGTCGTTAACATACACGAATCGCACTGCGCCGTATTGGTGTGTTATGGCCCATTTTTCCTGTTCGATTTGATTCGATCCCATCCATAGTGAGACTTGAGCCACAGCAGTGTTGATATTAATAGGCTGGTGGTGAAGGTTAAAACATCAATTAAAAATGTTACACAGTCATAGTTTAAAGGATCAATGACATATATCCGTGCGGATCGGACGACGGGTCTCTGGTGGCGGGAGCACGACAGTGTTCCCGTTCACGAAGTCCTGAATCCGAGAACGCTGTCTTCCCGCCTTATCACCCTGTTAGTTACAATCTGGGTGGCTTGGAGGGCTGGTAGTAAGGGAAGCTGAGGAGTCGGCCAGCGTATGCTGGTGAAGGAATTTTTAAATCTTGCACTCTGGTAGTGGGGCTGTCGGGGCCGGGCTGCTGCACATACCGTTAGGTGTGTGGGGTGACCGGGCCCGGGCGGAGCAACTATCAGAGTGTGACTAAGGAACGGAATACCGGCGACTGGTTTAGCTCAGCTGGGCTGGACATCGGTATCCGGGGCTATCTGGGTGAGGGATTCACGAGGGTTCAGTCCGGGTGAATTCCCTCTCGTAGAAGGGATTTTTATTAGGGTGGTAGATACCCAATCGCGCATCTTGTACCTTTGACGAGGGGCAGTCTGGCAGGTTAGCGCGCTCGCTGGGCATTGCACGCCCCCTGTGCAATGCCCAGCGAGCGCGTCCAACCCCCCAGTCTGGGGGGTTGGACTCGAATGTTCCTGAGCCTTCCCCTAACCCGAGATGGGATCCGCTTCTGTTAAAGGGGTGGGTCGTGCGTGGGTGAGTGCGTTTGTAAGTGCGCGGAATATGGTCCCGTATGGGACCCATTCCGTGCTCTACTTGCGCGTGAGGGACATCACTGAGTTTTAGTGGGTATACCCCTGCTGTTGTGATTAGTCCGAAGGAGAGAGTTCCATATAACCCATGGAGATAGCGCAGGGTGAAGCGAGTATACGTAACGCTTCTCTCAGCGTCAAAAAAAAGGTGACAATGACATATAACTTTTTAACCCAGTCAGTAGTTAACTATTTAAAATCAAACACCTCCTGAGGATCCTACGTGAAAGGGCGAAACATGTATATAAATATATATATATATGTGTGTTTCGTAGTTTGTAATTCAATCAACAAACATAATTACACCAGTAGTTGTAATTTCTAAATTGTGTGTAAAACAAGGATCTTAACCTCATTGGAACGTATTGACAATTCGTGTTATCGGCACAGGATTAAGATCTTATCGGGGGGTTAAGGGTGATTTGTGTTTTGAGCACGATCGACCATTGGAGGGTTAAACTTTGATTGTTTCCGCTACAAGAGTTACACTACGACTCGGTTACTGCCGTCTATAAATATTTATCACCTTGGAACTTGTAACGGCAGTGGACTAACAGTAATGTCTTTATATACAGATTAGCTTTGAATTTATCATATGTACGACTACAATATTTGCTTTTATTTATTTAACAATAAGTAACTAATATTATATTTGTACCGTGGAAGTTTGTTGCTGCTTCACCAGAATGTGTATAAGATAATTTTTGTTCGAAAGAATTCACAAGAAACATCATCAAAATCTGCATAGACGATCAAATTTAATATAAAATTATAATAAGCATCCTGAGCATATTTAGAGGTACCTTGTAGTTATATTAAACTGAAGACACAATTACATAAATAATGATAATGTTAAAGGACTTAATATATGATCATAAATGTCTTTGCAAGAGTGCTTTTACTAAGCTTATTTGAACAAAGAACGGTTTTTTATAGCAGCTTACATTAAGATGATATCATCAAAGAGCTTTCGATTTCTCAATATTATTATTTACAAATCATACCGCAGATCAAGTATCATACTTGATACGAGTACATTAAGTACGTGAACTCACATGTGTATACGAGATTATCTGCGGCGATAAAATCTGTCCTACATGATCGGATATCTCGTGTCGCCGTAAAAAACGCATAAAAAACACACGAATCGCGCACATGAACAAGTGTCTTTATTTTATTATTGGAGGCGGCATTTTAAAAGTTTTAATAAGTTTATTAAAACTTAGAAGAGATAGAAAGTAGCAATCTTGTCCGATATCGTAAAGAAATACGATATAAGAGGTAATAATTACCGACCGCAACGTCGGGAAATATAGGTTGGTGAAAAACCTTACTATGAATATATCCCGTTATTACGTTTGATACAATCTAATATAATGCAACGCGAAAATTTAAAAGTTTATGTAATAATTATGTGTTCTATTTCATTAAAATCAGTAGGTACCTGAATATTTTTGCGGTTGAAATATGACAAACAAATACATTCCATCTACCGAATAAATAGTTTTCCAAGTTGTTGTGTCAATAAAATTTGCGAAATTTTTATTTACAAGTCCTACTTAAATATGTTTATGAAAATTTAAAAAAAAGTTCTATTTAGTCCGCTAGACAGATAATAGAAAAGAATTGGATATATATAATAAGGTAACAGGCATTAAAGTTAAGGAGTGGGGCTCACTACGTCACAGTTTTGTAGGAAATGAACAAAAGCGTGACTTCATGTAAAATTTTGATTCAATGTATCGCAGTAATTTAATGTGAAAACTACGAGATAAAAATTTTCAACAATCTACCCAACGAACAAACAAACATAAATTTGTCGTCATCTCTATTCTTTTTTCTGTCTGCTAATCATTTTTTATATATATATATATCACATCCATTCTAAGTATTCCTGATTCTTGACATAATAGTTAAAGGACTGACTAGACTTTTACGAGGTCATTTTTTTTATATAGTTTGACAAGAACGTAAAAGGTAGAGCAGTAAATTTACTACCGTAACTCTAAATACAATTTGATGCTCTCTAATCTTATATGGTTTAAAACATCCTTAGTATGATTTCAGCATAATGTAATTTTACTTACACAAAGTTTCATACACGAGCGAAATTTCGGGAAATTCCGTATCGTTCTTATAGTTTTGTTAAATTATCTACACATCAGGACCAGTATCAGGTCTTTACCGTTGCATCTTAAATTATCAAAATACGTATTTTTTGGTGTCTTTTTCATCACCAACCTATTAATTCCACCCACCCACTTCTGGGGCTCAGGCCTTCTTTATGGATGAAATCGAATAAAAATCTAATAGGGAGAATAGGTGTTAACGACTGCAGCCAGGATCAATGACTTAACGTGCCTCCCGAATCACGGAAGAATTCAAGATAATTCATTTTTGGTCACCCATCCTATGACCGGCCTTACAAAAATTACTTAATAACCGTATCGCAACCGAACATTCTAACCACTGCTCCATCGAGCTCTTCCGGGAGAGTCTTATTATCGTTTTGAAATTATTCGAAATTTTTTTTCGGCGAAACCTTCTGCTCTTTATAAACAGGAGTACAATTCAATATAGACACTTATAAATGCATATAAATTTTTGTCTTTCTACTTTAGTTTTTATAAACTCAAGATAACACCACTTTGGTCACTCATTCAAAAATTACAGCTTACCATACTGTTACTCTGTATCCATTTACATTACAAACATAAGATTTACAAACCGACTTGAATACAGTTTTCCAGTTTGTTGACAAAGTTGCTCGTGTTATTTGTGCACAAACGACAATAGTGTACTCTTACTGGAATTAATGTAACTAGACGTAAATCCTAAACTACTGCATTATTTGTACGAGCTTACAATGGCGCAGTACCACCTACAACACGTAGGTACTTATTTTAAACTGTCACTTAAATATATACTCGTCGTTTGGTACGTATAGTTTATTCTATAAAAAATGTACAGGAACTGTTTAAAAGCTTTTTTTTATAAGATAGCCAATTTTTCTAAATCAAAACGAAATAAGAATATGCATAAGAGAAAACGAACTAAAACGACATATCAAAGCACAGCCTAAAATACAATGATTGATAACTTGTTTTTTTTTTCTTAAAATTTAAAAAAGAACATGTTTTATAGCGAAGGTAATTAGTAAGAAAGATATTTTTAGGGAATTTTGTCCCAAAGCCGTAAAAGGGGGAATTCCGCCAGTTTTATTAAAATTAGAAACACGAAACTTTATATTTAGGCTAATTAAAAATAAGTTATTGCTTCATTCGCCGTTTGAGGTAATTCAACCAGCAAGGGGTGAAATAGGAGTTGTAAGTGTATGAAACTCCCTCAGTTTTAAATAGATGTGAAACATTAGTTTTAACCTACTGATTTTAGTTGAGTATGTATCTATTCCAGGGTAGTTTTTATTAACATATAGAATGATTATCAATACATAGAGAGAAATATGTTTGCATATAATACTGAACCACGCGGGTGAAGCTGCTGTCAAAAAACTAGCAGATACGAGTAATATGCTTAAGTTAGTATAAAAATAATAATGAGATTTAGGTATATTAAGCTTAAAAAACATTTTAACTGATATTGCATATCTTTATTTTTTATTAATACATAACATATAACATATAAATTATCTGTCTCGTCTTATTGAAAATTTACTTTAAAAATTCTCTTCCCTCATCTGTCACACTTTAACAAATTTAAACAACAGATTGGCTTAATTCCCGTGAAATTATTAATGATATTACAGATAGCTGGTTTCCACATTATTTACCTTCTTGTTAAATTGATAAAATCGGGAGCACAGATAAATTTATGACCTTAATGATTCAGAACACTTTTTGTAGTTATTAATAGTTCCCTTGGGATTACAATATATATGTTAATAGAGACGTAATCGCAAGCAGAAACTAATAAATAAATAAAATAGGTAATCATCAAAGTTGGAGGTGGTCGGTCATCATGACAGTGCCACTCAAAGGCCTTATCAAGAACTCTTTAACGTGACCCAATTGCAATAATCAAAACAGGATAGTGCTTTATAGGCATATAGTGGCTTCTCACTTTGGCAACGACCTTTACATACGAAATGAGATCATAGTAAGACCCCTAAACTTTCTTCTGAAGTGGTTAACAATACATTCTATGAATGTCAGATGGGATGCCCCGACGGCACTGACTTGGAGACATTTAATGCGAGTTGCGAACAACTTCCACGTTAATAATGCGAGTCGGAACTAACAGGTGAGTGGAGATACAAGTAGAATGTAGAGTATCAACGCGCTACTTTAGTACTGTCTTGATCTTCACGAGTCACGGTTTATTCCCCAACAATACTATCGTTTGGGCATATAAAAACAATTGACTACTTTATTGTCAACAACTTACTTAGGGTAACTCTTTAGTATGAACGAACATAATAATTATCTATTAATGTTATCACTAAATACTTTGTGACTTCGAGTATAATAAGATAATAATGTTATCACTAATATATGTACTTTTAAATGGCATTAAATCCAATATCTTCTTGTACTTCAAATAAAGGAGAACCGCACAATAAGACAACAGAGTTATTTCTTACGATTACCGAAACGTCTATACACCCTGACGAATCCAAAAACAATGAATAGAATAGGATAGACTGCGCTCTGCAATTATAGTGTTTAGTACCTAGTTTTTATTGTGAAAAGTATCACTCTCATGGGTTGCCTCAGTTATAAAAGTCGTACCACTTTTAAAATATACTTTACATTATAAAATAAACGTCATTTTGAACACCTTGTAATTTAATAAATAATATAAATATTTAAATCTAATTTTCAAACATAAATTTAATGAAATATTAGTAACTGATACACAATACCTGCCGGTGAGTGTTATCCATAACATCTCTCTTCCCCAATACCACAAATCACGATTGTCTCACTACAATTCACTAAAATGAAATCTTTTCAAGAATGCATGGCAGAACTCCAAGATTACTTCACCGGAAAAATGGATGAATCCTGAAATATCATCTTAAGGTAAAGGCCTATAGTCGTAGAAAAGTTCACTTTGTAAACGATCCTTTTTGTAAGTTACGACGCGAACGTTGTCCATTGCTGCTGAGGAGACATTATGCCAGGAAGATACTCTTCACCGACGAGAAACATTTTCTGTCGAAGAAAAATTCTACCGTCAAAACAATAAAGTGTACGCTAGAAGTAGCAAGGATGTCCCAGCTTTTGCACGGAATGTCTCGCGCACTCATCATCCGGCTAGTGTGATGTCACTCTGCTCCATTTCTGCCAACAAGGTGTCAAGTTAAAAGCCAAGAATTATCAGAGTGAAATTTTCGAGCCAGTGGTGAAAACTCTGTCTGATACGTTATTTCACAATAAGGATTGGGTTTTTCAACAAGACTCGGCGCTCCCATAAAGCTCCCATAAGACTCGGCGCTCCCATAAGCACCCAAGCTTGGTTGAGGAAAAATTCCAGCCCCGACCTCGACCCGCTGGATTATTTGTTTTGGACTGAATTAGAGCTCAGGGCCTGCCGAAAGTTAGTCACTGAAACAAACCCCAGTCCGAGAAGCAAAGCAAATTCCACTAGAAAAACCTATCATCTAAGGGCCTTTACAATAAACAAGGACGGTCATTTTGGATGAAATATATATTTTATTGTTTATTATCTATTTATTGGTTACTGAAAATTTTAGAAATATAAGTTAATTTAAAAAAAATATATATTTCGTACAACTTTTATTTCGTCTCAAAACTTTTGAATACACGAGGTATCATAAATGAAATAATATCTCATAAGTTTTATTAGATAGATATCGCTTTGTTAGCACTATACTTTAGAGGATATTAAGATTAATTAACAGATGGCAGATATTACGGCATATTAACAAATATTGTTATCACAAGGCTGACAGATACTTCGTCAATCAAAAAATCGTAAATGTACATTGAGTACAATGATTTTATAAATACTTTACCATCGAATAGAACTAATATTTCTTTTTTACATGTCAATATCAGATCAATGATTCTGTATTTTTCTCAAATTGAATATATAGTGACATCTAGCAATATAAATATCGATATTATCGCGATAACGGAGGCAAATATTTCCAATCACTGCAAAAAATTGTTTCAACTCAACGGGTATTCAATGTATAGTAATCTAAGAAACTATAAAAAGGGTGGCGGTGTATTACTGTATATACATAACAAATTAACATTCGAATTAAATAAAAAAATTACTAATAATTATGAAACAATAATGGGTGAAATTTCATTTAAACAGAAATACAACTTTAATATATGTGTAGTGTACAGACCCCCGGACACATGCCAAACTCGTTTCGTAGAAGAGTTAAATAGGAATTTAAATTCATTTCGTAATAGTGGCGATCTGATTGTCATTGGTGATACCAATATAAACATTAAGTTAAAGTCTCGCATGAAATCATATTATTTGAATTCCTTATGCGGAATGGGTCTGGAATGTGGAATTTCACAATACACTCGAATCGAAAAAAAAGGTAATACTATTACTAAATCGTGTATTGATCACATATTCACACGAAACATGAGCGGTCATAACATATATACGGCGGCAGTGACGACGCAAGCGCCAGCTGATCATTATATAGTTGGCTGTGTATTTGTGGGTGCGGGCGCGGCGTGCGGCTCGAAGCGCACCGTAACTAGAATGAATAACAAACAGGTTTTAAAAGAATTGAGACGAGTGGACTGGAATGAGGCCCTTGCGTACGAGCAGCCTGATGACATACTCGGCTTTATGTATAATAAGTTTGATTCTATTTACAATAGTGCAAAGATAGAACAGATAGTTTGTAATAACAATAAAAAAAATAAACAATGCGAATGGGTAAATAGTAGAATAAAACACATGTGTAAAAAAAGGGCTGAGTTATTTAGAATATGGAAAAAAGACGAAAATAACTTAGAGAAAAGATTATTATTTAATATATATAGAAACAAAACGAATAAGTATATAAATTATACTAAAAATTCTTACTACAAAAAACAAATTAATGAAAACTTCAGCAACACAAAACTAATCTGGAATATAATAAACAAATTGTGTGGCAAAATATCCTCGTCGGTCGACGAATTATTATTAAAATATTTTAATCTACCTGCAACTATTTTAGCGGAAAATTTTGCAAATGAGTTTCATCAAAATGTTAAAAATTTGATAGATCCGTGTACGAATCGTATTCTTTGTCCAACGAGATATATAAACTATCCAAATGTGACAATGCGTATGAGGCCGGCTGTCATTGCGGACATCCATAAAATAATCGAACAATTAAACTATAATAAAAGTCCAGGGTATGATGGTATTCGTGCTGCCGACCTTAGAAACATTGTCGATTTGATAGCACCCGTATTAACACATCTAATAAACAGATGTATTGCAACATCTTCATATCCAGACAAATTAAAAATCGGCACTGTTCGTCCTATTTATAAAAAAGGTTGTCATAAGAATTATAATAATTATAGACCCATAACCATATTATCATGTGTGGATAAGATTGTTGAGAGATACTTAGCTAATGAGATAAATACGTTTTTGAGCGCCCATAATATAATTGATGCAAATCAATTTGGCTTTCAAAAAAATAAAAGTACCACCAAATTACTTTGTAAATTCACGGATGAAATCTGTAGTCACATGAATAACAAACGTCACGTGATTGCAGTCTTCATCGACTTCAGTAAGGCTTTTGATCTTTTGAATTATGATGTATTGTATTCAAAGCTTGAACAGAATGGTATACAAGGCCCGCTACTAGAATGGTTTAAGAAATACCATCATAACAGATGTACATTTGTAAAGATTGATGGTGCTTACAGTCACAAAATACCAACAGAGGTGGGCACTGCCCAGGGCTCGATCATCGGACCCACTGAATACTTACTATATGTTAATGACTTAAGTAATTTGCTTGAGAGGGGGTCTGTATACCAGTTTGCTGACGATACTTGCATAGTAACGGCCCATTCAGATCTCGCTATAGCGGAGCGTCTGTCGCAACGCAGCTTCAACCTGATATGCAAATGGGCTCATGACACCGGTCTTGTAATAAACGCGCAAAAAACAAAAGCCATTCATATCCACTCGCCATTTTTCAGAAAAATATTTACACCATCTATTATCGCCCATGGACACTCATGCCTTCATAAGGTAAATATGCAATGTTCATGTCCAAAAATTGAATTCGTAACTCAACATATGTATATCGGTCTTATAATTGATAACAGATTTAACTGGGTTCCACATATCGGATATGTATGTGAGAAATTAAGGGCTATAACATCTAAACTATCTATTCTACGATACAAAATACCTTACATGACCTTGAGAACTTTATATATGGCCTTGGCTAACAGTGTGATCGGATATGGGTTAAGTAGTTATGGAAGAACGTTCAAAACACACTTGATTAATATCTATAACCTACAGTTAAAATTACTAAAGTTAATAGTTCCGAAAAAAATAAAAACAAACTTTTTAAATGATTTAGATTTATTTAATTATTGTGGGGTCTTGCCAATATATAATAGTGTGAGGCTCGCCATATTGATTGATGAACATCACAATAGCAATGAATTGATTGCCTATACTCGACCAAAGACATTGAGAAAGTTACAAAAATCAAAGAAATATGTGTTACCTAAATTTAATAACTATTATGGAAAAAGAAATTGGAAATATTTGTTACCGGCGATATTGAATGAAATGACTGATGAATCTGTATCTTATTATCTGAATAAGCGTAATTATAAAAAATATCTGAAAAAATACTTTCTTGATAAAAGTAAGAATGATTACATTATATAAAATTATGTTCTCATCTATTGCTAAGTAAGATTAACTTGCTTGAAATACCTTATGTCAATTGCATTGTTAAATAATAAAAATAACGTTATGTAACTATCTAATATACCTTGATAAATTATTGTAATTATTTTAGGAACTTTGTATTTGAACTCCACGGGCACTGATAAACCCGAAAGGGCTTTTGTGCGCTTATGATGTACTTTTGCATGCAAAAAAAAATTGTATATTTTTGAACAATAAAAAAAAAAAAAAAAAAAAAAATGAAAAAAAAAGTTATATAAAAAAATGCATATGAAAGATATGTGTAAAGAAAGTGGTTACGGCGTTATCCTCTTAGCTTCTCCTCATTAATCTTTATTAATATTACCCATTATAGAGGTAATATATTGACAATTGAGAAAAGACCATGAAAGTAACTTCGTCTGTGACACACGGCGCAGTAGGTATTCGTAAAATATTCAAATATTCGAATAATACGCTGATTTCACAAATCGTTTCAATTGCCAAATTTCTATTATTTTATTTTACATATTATATTGTTACTTCGTAAGCTAAAATACATATAAAATTTTGAAGAAATGATATTTATATGCCTACAACAGAGCTATTCTTTAAAAAAATGATCTTGATGTCGAATATAGCGCTCTATGAAACCATATAGGTTAGAGGATAAAGAAGGCTGACGCTCTTGGCCTCACATTAAAAGTGATCAATTTTCTTCCTCCGTAGCTGAGGTCGCACAGGTTCGTACACAGTTTTGTGGCATCCCTATCTCTGTGGTGTCGGGTTCAACTGACATTCTCCATAAAACGGAGGTTTTAGCTGTTCATTTTGAAAACTGAGCAACGTATGTGATGTTGTCTAGTAATTTATACAACTATTTTTTTATAATTTGAGTTCAGTCCCTTCATGAAGGAATACAATAAAAACCACCAAGGTAATTTAATACAATAATCAAAAAATTGTAAAATCTGGTTGATCCATCACCTCTAACGTTTATATTAGATTACGCTACGTTTTTTCCGACTGTATGTAACGGTCACATTCGTAACTTGCCCGTGTGACTAATGACTAGGAAAACTACATTTACAGTTTTGTTAGAGGACCACTTGTCTCTGGTAAGGTTTTTAGGAGTCCCCTCTGAACTCTAGTATTATTATTTATTACTCATTAACACTAATAAAGGGGACATATTCGATATTTGGTTTCTATGTAACAGACTAGCTGCTTTCCCGCTACTTAGCCCGAGTAAATTATACCCTATATTCGCGGTTAACTACATATGCTGTAGCTTCCCGTTAGTGTTATTTTTTTTTTTAAATCGGTCCAATGGTTTCAGATTCCTATTCAACGAAAGGAAACAAATGATTTCATTATATTTTCTCTTTATAATATTAATTACTGATTGTCTGGCAGAGATCTCTGTCAACGATAAGACCGCCAATTGTTGCCCTGTATTGTTAAGTTTCATGTATTATATAAAAATTACAGGGTTACTGGTATTAATAAAGGCTATTATTAATTCCCCACAATTAATTCTTAAGTGGAACAAAGTTCACGAGGTCAGCTAGTGATTATTATATTGATTAACTGTACTTTAAACTTTTTTTTAAATAGAACCAACTTCAAACTTGAAAAAAGTTAAAGTCATACATATTTCAAAAGCAACTTATTCAAGCTTATTAAACTTACGTCCGACTGTAATAGCCTTTTATTAGTGTCGGACGTAAGTTTTCGGTAAATTATTAATTATGTGATAGCAGCTTTTTCTTGAACAGAAAAATATGTTTAGTGTTAACGGTTTTCAGAAAACCGTGTTTAAGTGCGAACATCCATTTTTTAGTTGCTTAATATAATTAAAACCTTCTCCTAAGTCTGAGCAATACTATGCTGAAAACCGCATCAAAATCGATTCAAACTGTTTATCGTTTATCGATATTATTAAGCTGGAATGGCTGTGCTGAACCTCTTTTTGAACTTTAATATCTAGGGTTTAAGGCTCGGAAAGTATACGACTTTAATAATAAACTTTAATCAATTCTCATAAAATATGAGATTTAAAATTGTTAGTATCGGATGATGTTCCATTTTATAAGGTCATATTCTTACTGAAAGATGAGAGTAGTTAATTAAAATTAAATGCATCATAAAGATATACTATCTGTATATTACTACTACTTTGAAAGCCCTTAATTCCAAGCAATTAAGTAAGGTATTAAGTTTACATAACATTTAAGGATTATCAAAACAAAGCATTATTAATTTTCCTGTTTCAGTATCAGTCAGAAGCTTCATTTTATTATTGCGTACGTTGCGGATATAAGTCTACTTTGTAAGTCAGCCACATGAAGATTAGAAGACTTTATAATCTTATTTGATCTTTTTGCAATTTATGAAACTTGAATTTGCTTATTATATTTATTTAAGATACGAGTGCGGAAAGTAAGGTTTTACGAATAAGGGCCAAATTGGCACGAATTCGAAAAACCTTTTACGCTCAAGTTTCTTACAACATTTTTCAATGCTTTTTGCGAGGAAACAAAACAAATATATAGGTTAATAAAACTAAGTATCTATTAAAGGTAAAAATTATTTGTTAAAATTAAACGTGATATTTGAACATGTTTTCGTGTCATACTCGAAAAACATTTTACGCTCAAGTTTCTTACAACATTTTTCAACGAGTTTTGCGAGGAAATAAAACAAATATATTGGTTAATAAAACTAAGTATGTATTAAAGGTAAAAATTATATGTTAAAATTAAACGTGATATTTGAACATGTTTTCGTGTCATACATTTTTATTTGAAAATATTCGCTCTAGGCTCCTTGAAATACTTTTGCCTCTAAAGTTTGACATATTTTCATCAATTTTATTTAAATTGCTTTGGTGCTCGGCCAAAAAAAAATAAAAAAAATACTTTTAAGTACGTGTGCAGTAAAGGATTTCAGTACATTTTTATTTAACACGTGTTTAAAGACTCACTTTCGATGTTTACAATGGATTAAAAAAATAGCGCTTTATGAGCAACTGCATTGAAAATTTATGTATTTTATTCGGTAAGCATTTATCATTTCGCGTACCATTGAAATAACACATCAACATCGTCTAGGGATATTTTGTATAAAGTTCGAAATTCAAAAAATTCTGGCCGGTTTTAAAATCTTTTGATGAAAACTTATTTTGTACGCCCTTTTTGATGATTCCAAATAAAATAAAAAAAATTCAAACAAAAGATTTGCGCGGCATAATTCAAGCGAAGTTCGAAGTTTCAATTTACCTACCATAGTTTTGAAGATTTTTTGTGTTAATTGAAAGTTTTCAAACAAGTTAGCTGTTTAATTTGAATTTGTGCTACTGTATGCATTATGCAGCGACGTAATTTAAGAAGAGAGGAAATGTTCAGGGCTGTTGGCATGCACCTAGCTGGGGCTACTCAACGAAGTATTGCTGAGGACATCGGAATAAAACAAAACGTGATATCACGGTTATGGTCACGTTACCGTGCTACTGGTGAAGTGGCTGAAAGACACCTAGGCGGGAAGCGCATAACCACCCAACGACAAGACCAATTTTTGCAAATTGCTGCGAGAAGACAAGAAAATCACCAGACCTAAACATAAAAAAAAAATACGTTTATCGTTATTTTTACCATTATTCTACTTTTCGTATTACTTACTTAATTTATTTTTAGGTACAAAAAATATTTATGTTTTATTCTATAAGCTACACTAATAAATGGGCTTTATAAAAATATAAACATTTTGTATGTTATTTAGAAAAAAACTGAGAAAATTAAGAATAATTTAAATATCCCTAGACGATGTAGATGTGTGTATTTTTATGATGAATGATGGTTATATTAACAAAAATTGAGACAAATAAACCTTATACAAATTAAGTGTGTTTTGAATATTATGTTAAGTGATATTAAACAAGACGTTATTATTATTAATTAGTCTTTATTACAAATTTTCATGATATTATAATAACGTTATTGATATGAAATTATATAAAAAGTTGCTATAACAAATTAAGCGCATCCATACAAACAAGGACTAAAATTATTAAGGGAGCATTTGAGGTAAATCTATTTTGCGCCTGCCTTAAAACCAAACTTCAGACTTCCCTAAAACCAGACGGAGACCAAAAAAAACATGGTTATCTTTATTTAAAAGTTAACACAGATAATCATTCTTGAAATTAGATTCACTATGCCAGCGTGCCCCAGGGAAATCGGGAGGGGTTAATGTTTTAAATATTTATTCTGTGGATACAATAATTTACGGTTGCATCCTCTTTGAATATTCAGGGAACGTGAAATGGTGTTGCTAGGTGAAAAATGTGCTTTGTACGTTAACAATTTGTTTTTATACTTATATTTTGTAAATAGATCCGTTTTTCATGTTCTTTATTTTTGACCAGTGAGTAAGTTATATTACTTTTCATAAAGGGTGATTAATAATAATAGAGAACCAAATACATAGTTATGTTTTAGTTTTAGTGATTTTTGAAATCATTTTTTTTTTATATCTACGTCGAACTGGATACTCATTAGTTTAGATTGTAGATATCATTGTAAAAACTACTAATACTAATACCACGCAGACGAATTTTCAGGCTAAAGCTCTTTAATAATATAACAAAGTTTGAAACATAACACAAAGACACATGTCAAACCATATTTCACAAATGAAATGGTGCACTGAACTTTGTCACTCGTCGCCTCAAATAAGGACAGGGTGAGAGATCGCGTACATTTAAGTTCTTTTCAAGCCTTCAAATAAAAACAATGTAAGCATTACAACGGAAATGATACGACTCAGTGAATTTTGTCAATAGACATATTACAATAGCATAGGCAGTGTGCAATCCTCTGAAAACTTATGACTCTGATATCTTGGTTATAATCTCACTTAAAAATAATAGGGATGCCCTATTTATCGATATAACGGATGTAACGATAAAATATTATATAACAAAATGCTCATTTTAATGTTCAGGGTCGTTGACATTAGAGAAATAATAATTTATAGGTTTGCTGTAATGTATCTTATTTTATTCCTGGATCTCTTCAAAATGAGCTATCAGAAACCTTAACATCATCTAAAACTTCAATGAATTTTCCTTCTCTGACATAAATATTATTATTAAACTTGTCAGGTATGAAGTGCGTCATAGTAGCTTTTACCTTACATCAAACTACTCGTATAAGTTTACATGACAGCTGATGGCCTATTATATTTGTCCTCGAGTGAAAACTCGGAAATTTCGATTCGTTCTTATATTTTTTCTAAATCATATCCGTGAAGACTATTTATGCGACATAGGCAGTGTCAGGTTCTACCTCTGTTGCATCATAAATGATCGAAAAATACGTTTCTTTGGAGTCATTTTATTATTTCGAAAAAAGACAACATCGCAATTTATTCTGTGATTATTTAGAGGTATAATAATAGACCTTAAGGTGTCATGTTAATTCGTACGAGAAGTTTGACGTAAAGTAAAAGTTACTATGACACACTTCATAGCTGACAAGTTTATCGATGACGAGTGCCTCACACTACTCACACACATGGATGTCACCATCTCTGAGGTGAAAGGAATAAGCAAGAGTTTAGAATAAGTCCGTTTTGTAAAATAATCAAATATTTTAAGACGACAAATTCGCATAAAATTTTATTATTGCATTACGCCATAGTGGTACTTATTACAAACATACATTGATAAAAATACGCTCACTAGTTGCGAAAAGTAACAAGTGCTAGAAAAAATCATCAATCCTGTTGGGTCTTGGGGCGCTTAATGGTTAGAGATGCCGCCCGAATTGCGAAAGGTTGTGAATTCGTATACCATCTAGGGGTGACTGGTGGATTTTTTAAACATTTTTCATTAAAGATAGAAATTCTTGATTACTGACAACTATACAACTACAAATTAAGTTGTATTTCAAAAGCAGAACACACTGCAACCGTTCGTTGTTCAATAACCAATACGTTTTACTATTTCTCTCTTTTCAGTCGGTTAGGTTTTTACAATAAAACCTCGGTCTCGGCGACATTCGATATTAGTGGCCAATACAAAAGCCACTCGCGTTCCCCTGTTAGAGTAGTGATTCCGTATTCATGTCAGTGCTTTCTTTAAGGCTCTATGCGGAGCTGTTTTAGAATTCTATCTGGTGCTAACTCGGTTGCTTGTTTGCTCGCCACTGGTTTTATAGACATTGACTATGGATACGACTATTCGAATCGTATTGAGATGAGCGAGTCGTTTGTTCGATGCATAAAATTGATGTTTACCTCTTTTCATAAAAGAAACATGGGTGAAGAAATAGTTTTGAGAATTAAAAGAAATATGAATGTGATCTTTGATTGATTTTTCTTTTCTATATACATAATTCTGAATTCATAACAATAGGTTTGTAGCGTAGCAGTGGTTGGGGTGGGTTGTTCTTATAACCGATTGCACGGCAAATGGGAGGGTTATATATACGTAGTTACATTACGTTTAAAATGTTCATCTTATTAAAAAGCATATAGATTCAAATTATGTTTATTATCTTAACATAGTATAAAACAAAACGCTTCCCGCTGACAATGGATTTGAATGAAGTTTCAAGAACGGATAGAGTGTTTATTCAAGGGGAATGTTTATTTATTTATTTAATCTTATTTGTAACAAGTAATCTTATTTGTCAACAAGTAAATTTAGTAAAAACTAATACCATTATGTATAACACAGGTCCACTCGAGCGTAGCCACTGGTGGAAAGCTAGTAATAAATAAAGTTCATAGACTTTAAAAAGACACAAATTAAACAAAGAATATAAAAAAATAAGACTAACGCTTTTATGAAGCTTCTTTTTTACTTTTGTCGATTTGTTTAAATAATTTCATTAACAAGCTTTCCCATAATCTTCAAACATAAATAGCTACAGAAAGCCTCCGTTTCTAGATGTATTAAAATAGTGTCTAAATTTTAATAAGCTTTTATGTACACTTCAAACATAAAAACACAGAAAACCTCCATTTCTAGGTATTTAAAATTGTGTTTAAATTTCAATAAGCTTTCCTATACACATCAAACATAAAAAAAACATAGAAAGCCTCCATTTATATATCTACAGATACGTATATAAATGGAGGCTTTGGATTGTAAAGCAAATATCAACAGTAAAGAGTAGGATGATGAATACCATGCCTCGGGTTATGATAAATGCGTTTTACATAAACCTTATGGCCAACACTTTATTTTGAACATACTTTAAGCCGCCGGCCTTTCAATACGTCACTGAGGCACTACTGAAGTAGGTAGCCATTTTTGTTACATAACGCCATAAAAGGCGAGAGAGCAACTATGCTTGACAAGGGTAAAGTAAGTCATAAAGATTCTTCCAAATAGTATACATATGAACACTCAACAATACACGGAACTTTGAACTGTACCTACATTGTTATAAAGTCAATTTTTGAATTTCTTTTTTGATCGTGCATTCATTATCAGTGTATCAACCTCTTTGGTACACTATTCCTTTAGTTTTTTATTGTCAAATGTTATAATAACAAGGCCATACAATCATGGGTTATAGTCTGGCATACAAGTTTAGCCTCATCAAATTCTAAGTCCTGGAGACATCATTTTTGATATATTATTGTCGCAATTTTTACTTGCGCTTAGTTAACTTGGGAGATGCTCGATGTCGCAATATTTAGAGCGTTTGGTCTGCGATGCAGTTAAGCAACTTTGGCAAGAACCATTCATGGGATGGGTGACCAAAAATTTATAATATCGTACTTACTCGTACTTCAAAGTTTACATTAAGCCATTAGTATCAGCTGCATATGCAGTCGTTAGTATCCACCTATGCGCGCTGGGCCCGCGTGGTTAGACAACATATTGCATTATTTTATAGAAGTAAAATACTTCATTATTTAACGTTGATATTCAATATAACAAATAGGATATTATACAACGTGAAATTACACAATTTCATTCGCTCGTTAAGCCAGGGTTAAGCCGCTGAACCGTAACGCGGCATTATTGCGTATTGGAGCCTTCTCCGTCCTAAAATACTTAGCTCAGTAAGAGAAAACGATAAATATTAAAGCTTACGTTGGTCGCGTTATCGCGACCCGGCAACCGTGAAAAACGGATAAGCGTGGATTGGCCGCAAATCCCGTCGCGTGAAAACTTCAGAAAGATACCGTGTGTATGTGGCATTTATCGCGTCTTACTCGGTATTATGGCGTATGTAGTGTCTGAGACATATAGTAGTGAAACAGACTGTGTAATAGCGAAAATCCTATCTTAACCAATTCTATAAAATGAGATATAAAACTAAGATTTTTGTGTAATCAAGGCATGACTTTGGAATTATTTCACATACGATCGTGTTGACCACATTTTATTTTATCGATAACACAAGAATGATTACTATTTATTTCTAAGGTAAGTACTGCTATCCGATCATTTTACCATTAGCCGTGCTTCCAGTTCCAAATAAAACCTACTAATATTATAAAGGCGAAAGTTTGTAGGTTTGGATGTTTGTTACTTCTTCATGCAAAAAGTGATGAACGGATTTTAATGAAATTTGGTATATAGGCGATTCTTAGTCTGTATTAAAATATAGAACATATAAAAAAAGTAAGAAAGCTTTAAATTATCTATAAAAAGTCCGCGATGGCATATATCTATGTACTAAGGTTTTGCCAAAGTAAAAAAAATGGTATAAGTGTATTTAAATTTTTTGTCCGTCTTTAAACGTTTATTTAAATAAATATGCTTATCGTTAAAGAAATTTAATGTACATAAAAATTGACTTTTACAACAAATTAATTGTTTAGACTTTATTACGATGTTTTTCATAAAAGAAAATAACTTATATTGCCAATTTTCTAAATACATTTATGTGCAAATGTCTATTACGATTTACTAGCATTTTTAAAATGTAGATATACCTTACATGTAAATTCATAGAGACTGTAGCAACGATATTGTTGTTTTACTAACAAAAATAATAAAAGCAAAGGGTTTAGTAACAAGAAACACCTATTCAAGACGATATTGGCATTCTGCATACCCAAGAAAATTATCTGGGGTAGATTAGGACTTATGAAGTGCTGGAGAAAGATAAGAAATATTAGCTGCACAAAACTATAATCTGTTGAATAAGTGCTAAGAATCATCAACGAAAAGAGACGGCTGCAAGCGCAGCTGTATAACTACATTAGTTGACATTGGATTACACTCAACGTTCAATGTGTATTGTTATATCACATATATAGTATGTTTAATATATCGGATTGAACCAATGCAGTTGAAAGCTGAGTGCATTTTGATTAAATTCAATATCAATCAAATCGAAGCCGATTTCGTCACGCAGTAGGCCTACTGAAGATACACAAGGAAACCGGGTTGGAAGCAAAAATAAGCTAAAGACAAAACCTTTGATTTTGATACTATGGAGAATCATACGGAAACGTCTGGAAGTTACAATAAACGCGCTAAGCAAAATGTCAATTCACACTATCTCAGAAACTCGGAAGATTACTTACAGCAGTATATTCTGGCCCAAAAAAAAAATGAAATAAACATGAGCTATGTGAATAGGCTTTGGTATTCCATGGAAACGTCATTGCCAAAAAACAGTCAAGTGCGAGTCGATCTTGCGCAAGGAGGATTTCTTACCGGAAAGGAGAAAAAAACACGTTGGTTGTATGGCAACCCCATAAATTATTATTTAATTCTTTTTTGTGGTGTTTGTTACTATAGTGCCAACAGAAATACATCATCTGTGAAAATTTTAACAGTCACAGTTTACTAGATACAGCCTGGTGACAGACGGAGGGACGGACAGTGGACTATACGTAATAGGGTGCCGATTTTTACTCTTAGGGTATGGAACTCTAAAATAATAATCTTTCATTTCCATTGATAAAGTAAAGATTATCGAGGATGCATTATACTACTATTCAAGTTTTTTGTATAGCCTACCTCCTCAACAAAGTGAGTATTTGTCATAATAAGAATTACTATAAAATTTTCAATTTTCAAGCCTGTTTATTTATGAAAATAAACATTTTCTCCCAGTTTTTTCATATTAAAACAAAACTACTGATCTAATTTATTAATAAATTTAATGACTTTATTTTGAGTATATACTCTTTCCAAAAAGAAGTGCAATATGGTACAAGAAAACAGTCAAATTGAAAACTTATTCTTACTCTTTGAAGTTTGTTAAAAATAAATGAAGCTAGTAACCTATATAAAATATAAGCGTCTCATGGAAATATGAATTAGCACGCAACAGAACATCTGTCTAGTGTTTAACGTAACATTCAACGTTATATCACAGATACCATCTAAATTTAGCAGTTCTGACGTTACTCAACAAAAGATACACGTCTTCCGTCAAATGTAATATTTGATAAATAAATAAATATTAGACAACATCACATACGTTGCTCAGATTTGAAGATGAGAACCCCCAAACTCGAGACAACACATAGGTATAAAAAAATTAATTAACCACGATCCTTGATCTTACCGGGAGTCCAAGACTTCAGAAATGGTTACACTATGTGAGTTACTCTGGTCGTTCTATCGCGCTATTATGGTCTTTATATATCTGTATGTACTGACTCTCACACTCAAACTTTTAAAACTGCCATGTGAAAAGGATATTCCTTTTTGGAGGTACAGACCAATTACCTACACACACTAATCTGGCTAGTTAAAAGAAAAATGTTTGCTAAGAAAACCTACTTAAAATTTAAAATATTTAATGTTAGAAATTGAAATAAAACTTTCAAAAGACTCGTAGTGTCACATTCTTTTATTTATTACGAACGCAATTTTCTGGAAACTATCTAAGATGTACGTTTAAAGAATAAAATCTTAGGAAATAAAGATGATCTTGGTAACCTGAGAGCTGTTACTGTCCACTCGGATCACCGATAAAGTTACATTGTTGAAAGTATTTGGATTGATGCCCAATAGAATAATCAATAAAATTATATTGTATCACATACGAAATGTTACACTAAAATTTAACTACATGAATAGATAAGAAGTATATAACATTTAAATAACAAATATAGCAGGAACACGAAATATATCAAAATCTCTCCCAACCGGAACATAACATATTTCGTACAGCTCAGAACAAGAACAGAATAGAATTTAAAAAATGCTAAAAAGATCTAAAATGTAATACGAAAATATTTATATTTTTTATAAGGCGACTTCCTTTTTTGCATAAGAAGAGGGGAGCAGGGATTGACCATGTATTGTTTACAAGAAGGAAGGAACTCTTAATATTTCCTACATAAGGCCACAAAAACTCGCAAAGTTAAGATTAATACCTAAAAATTCATAAAGAAATTAAAATAATTTTTTTTGATCGATTTCCTTTACACTCGTGCTTAAGAATAATTAATCAAAGCAAGTTATTCGATGGATTCTCAATAGGGAGAATTATAATAAATAGCTGACGCCTTTTAAAAAAACGTATATCATAATACGGCGACCAAAAATATACCTACAAGTGTTGAAAAATTCTCCAACATATTTCTTAGTTACGAGGACGCCGCCTTTTAATTTCCCTCGCAATCTTTCAAAGTAACAAGACGGAATCTTTTCCCCCCGCTGGTCGCCGTAACAAATGGTGGGAAATTGGCCCAATAAAGTAACTTCCTTGGTCCCAAAATGACTATTATCCTCTGACCGCAGGTTCTCGCTACCCAACAATTCTCACATTAATTATTTAAATGGACACAACTCGTTTCCTCTGAGGCGCTGTTGTTAATAATTTTGCTGTGTTGTTATTATGATTCTTAAGGGATTACGACTTTTTGTTGCATTAAATTTCTGTTACAGATATCATTTTTAATTTGGTTTATCAGACATTTTATATTAGATAAATTTTGTATTTATGTAGTAGCTCAATTAATTAAGCCAACCCGGATTACGAAAAGTGATAAGTTCGAATCCCATTTCGGGCACCTGGGGGCAAACTTTAAAATCGTTATCGGATATTAAGAATGAAGAGTCAACAATATCAGTATCAATATAGAAAAATATTTTTATTATCATTTATCATAACCATTACACGGCGATTGATTACGTATATAACTCGACTGATATAGCTAGTAGGTAGAAAAGTAATAATTTTGCACTTTAACTCATATACCAGGACCTATCAATATATAGATGTAAGTTACAAAGTGTTAATTTATTAACTAACTAGCTTTCGCCAGCGGCTTCGCCCGCGTGGACCCTAGGAAAATGTTTAGTGGGATACATTCTATTATCTAAGTCAGCTAACACCCTATCTGTATACCAAATTTCTTCAAAATCCGTTCAGTAGCTTCGGCGTGATTGACCGACAAACATCCAAACAAAGAAACTTTCACATTTATAATATTAACAGGATTAACAATCAATACAGTCGCTAAATTCAAATCGTAAATAATGCGTTTATATTAATTTTTAAAATCAATCAGCAAAAAGTAGCTTATCAAAGGAATTTATTTTATCATTGCTGTATTTATATTATGCATTATTACTGCACCTTAATAAAAACAAATATAACGTTATTTTAATTTAAATATATGTCTTCGGCTAAATTGAAACTTCGAGCCCTTATGTCGATAGCGCTTCTGTAGTTGGATTTATTCTATGAATCCACTTTATCAGTCTCGGCTGCGATGCCGACAGATCCGATACTTATCTCCTAATGAATCAGGGAACGACCGATCGACAATCTCCTATTGTAGTCATGTATTTCATTTCTGTTCAAAAAGGCAATAGTGTCGCTATCGTATCAATATCGATAGAGCTATTGATATTTTTTCACATTTATCATATTTTATTTACTATTTCTTACGGAATATCGTTAAATATATTCAAAAATGTTACTGAACAAGAACGTCATAAATTCTCCAATACATTGTGCAATAATAATAAAATAATTCACTTTCTTTCTCCTGGGAATAAATAATTTATTAATGAAGACATTCCTTCTTTGCACGTTCCTATTATTTATCTAAACAAACCTCCAATTCTAAATCGTATAATGCAAAACGCAACTATACACATTATAATTAATTATTATGTTATGGTTTCAAATATAATGATACAAGCAAACATATATTGCTCTAAAAATATTAATATCACCAAAAAGTATTTGAAAACTTGTGAAGAATGTACAATAAATTCATTATCCGTGTTGAGTAGGATAAGTTATCGTAAAACAATATAATCACGATTTTATCAACTCACTATCAGTGAATCACTGTTAATCGAGTCCGAGTTATTGGTTATCTTACTCAGTAACAGTCGCTGTGTTTAATTTAATTAAATAATTTTTGTTTTATGAGCCTGTTTCAAGTAACAAAGCGTTGTGAAAGTTTCGATTAATGGTGCTCGCATATCTTAGAGCCTGAGGAAACGAATATTCTTCACACCTTTCAAATAAAGAAATGCTAATATTAGAATTCTGACGATTGGTGAATCAAAGATGGCCGTACAACGGTGACAAATGGATCTAAAACATGATGGTAGATCTTACGCTGTAGGTGGTAAATGAAAGTTTCCAAAACAACATTAAACGTTTTATATATTCAAAAAATAATAAAATAGCTTTCTAGTCCCTTTTATATTTATAAATTTGTAAAACAAAAATACCATTAGTATAAATAGCTAACAAACAACAATGTTTTATTTCGATACATTGAACATAATGTAAGAAGTATCAAGTTATCCACTTATAAGCATCGTGATTAACGTTTGAATGGTAAATTAAATTTTAATTAATTTTGTATGAAAGCAAAATTTTCAAAATATTATGTATTATGTTGGCTACCTGCGACCTTTACAAATCACACCACATATACACCTTTCTTTGTTAACTCAAAAGTAAATGAACCATAACCTTTACTTAGAGCTCTCTATCCACAAGGACCTGTTCTTAAATTACAGTTGGAAGCGTGGCTGACCTGCCTGATAGAATTCGCTGCGGAATAATCTCGGTCCAGAATGCAGCAAGGAGCCCATTGGATCCAACCTCACAACTCTATCTTTTCACCTATGTTTGCAAGGAGTATTTTTATACGGATTTAACATGTGATAAAATCTACTTAAACGTCTAGACTAGTCTTTATGACATTAATGAATCATAATCAAAATTAATATCGATATCGATAAATTTTTAAAATCACGTATCGTTAGCAGACGTTGTTCGCGGAAAAGACGATACTTGAGGACAATACAAAATAATGATATTGGCCAACGTTTTTACTTGTTCAAGATTTTAATCGGGTTTATTTTTTATCATACATATGTTTTTAATACACCTTTGATTTGCCGATAATTTATTTCTAGTGGTGAGACCTTGAATGATCTGAACACCATCTTCCAAGATCTCCGTAGTGCATCCCAAATAGTGTCTCTTGATGAATATCGATAAAAAGAAATTAATGTCAAGTGTCCATGTTGTGTCAACTCCAGTTAAAAATAGAAATAGTATTCTTGAATTTGTCGACAATTATGAGTAGGAGGAGCTACAGTCCAATTAAGCAAGTACAACTTCGAGAAAAACATTTCTCCTTGAATCTAACTCGGATGGTCAGCGTTCGAGAAACTGCGAAAAATCTTCGCGTCTAAATTACCTCGGTATCTCAAGACACAAGTCTTCAACTTCTGTGTGTGTTGCCAATGGTGAATTATGGGTGCATAATATGGTCGTTGACTGTTAGGCTGATAAAAAAACTGATGATCACCCAGTGAGGAATAGAGAAAACAACACTTTTTGCTTCTCTACGTGATCGTATTAGAAATGAAGAGATCCATAGGAAAACAAACATTATTGACATTACAAGTGGCGGTGGGTGGGACATATAACTAAAAGAATCGTTGATATTTGGGGCAGAAAGGCTCTAGAAAGTCGACCGATCATTAAGAAAAAACAATATGCGCTGATTTTTTGTAATGTCATAGAGTTTGCTAAAACAGCAATATTATTCTGTTTTAGCATTATCGAATGCTAAAACGTAGAATACTTACTTCTTACTCTCCCACAACGCCTGGTTTCGATGTAAGCGATCTCTTGTCCGAGATAAGTTCGCTTTGTCATTACTTTAATTACCTAATTTATGTATCAGTTTCGTGTACATATAGTAAAGAGAGTATAATATAATCAATTATTCATCTAACGTGCCATCTTGTTTTGTGATTTGAACTCAAACGATATGCTATGGAGCATGATGTTGCTTTTGGTATGCATTAAGCAAAATTGGTTATTATATATAAAATAAACCTGTTCTCATAGAAAATAATAACTTAATCAAATATGTAAGAATTCAAATTTTGACTGACATGATAATTTTCGCATTAAAAATAAAACTTTCGTATAGGAACTCCATGATTAATATACCAAACAGTGGCAACCTTACTCTTAAGTCATACTGCGGATTATAATTACATATTAATCCAAAGGGAAAGTATTGAATTAATAATTATGAATAGATGGGACGTAAATGAGGCGTGCATACGGAAGGTTGGAAAGAGCCGTGGCAAAGATTTATACCTTGTACTCTAGACGGGGCAACGGGTCGTGGCTCAAATGATTTTTTATGAATGTCTACCATAAAAAGGTTTGTTTCTTCTTTTATAGAAAACACAATGTTTTTTATTTTTGAATTTTATTATTTTTAATTGATGATTAGGTATTGAAACTAATATTGATATGCGAGTCGAAGTATCTAAAATGTTTGTTACATGAATGGTAAAATAATCATGAAATAAATGATGAATAATATTTTTTTTTTTTAAATAAAAGAGACTGGCTTTAATGTAAGTATGTAAAGATATAAATTAAGATATCAAAACTCTTTGTTGAGTTTTTAATCAACTATGACGTCTTAACCTGTCGTTCAATTACTTTGAAAAATATATATAGAAAAATATATATGTTAAACTAAGACATTTCAACAATAAATCGGTCCGGAAATAGTTCATAATTTACGTATATTAAATTATTGGCAATTACTATTGCTATGTTATACATTAAATACATTACGTGTCTTGTATTTACGCTAAAAATATTATTTATTCATATTTACAAACATTACATTCGAGCAATTTTATATCTATTATTATACTCTTTATTGCACTCAACATTTTACATAAAAACAAGTTAATAAATTTGTTACAAAGGTGGGCTTATCTCTAGAAGAGATCTCTTCCAGCCAACCTAGGAGTCGTGGGAGAGTAAGATGTAAGCGGGTGATTAAAGTGCAGTTAAATGATATTACGGTTGGGAAAAAATTATAAAAAAATATTAATATATTTTATAAAAAAGAGAGGAAATCAATAAATAAAATAAATATTATACAACATCACATACATTGCACAGATTCCAAAGTGAGAAACTAAGCCCGCTTAATATGCCGTATCTGAGACAACGAAGGTACCACAATATTCAGACTTGGGGCCTCAGATATGGCGACACCTTGAAACCAGCGTGCAAACTACTCGTCAAATGATCGGATTGTTTGTTTGCATCGAATAGGATCCCAAACTACTGGACCGCTTTCAAAAATTCTTGCACCTACGGGAAGCAACGTGGACTGCAGGTGACATATAGTTTACGCGGGCGAAACAGCTAGTTATATATAATCATAATTCAACTAAAAATAACGTTAAGAATAAATAGTTTAGACCTGTCTCACACACGGACCCAATTCTACTCAATAAATTTTGTTTAAATTCAAATCGAACATGGAATGAAACTGCAGCTTTTAGTGGTTTATCTATTCGACTAAGTGATAAATGATATAATTCCAGTTCTATTTTAGTTTAGCAAACTATCGATCGATAGAAACTATCAATGGTATTCTCCTTGCTTAATCAAACTCATGGACTAGTAATTCCAGTACTAGTAGTACTATATGGACATAGTTATGCAAACCGGATCCAACCCACAAATCAGGCAAAATCAAGTTATATATTCTGAGAAGCCTAAAAATGAATATTCTATAGGTTCTATGAAGATCAAGGTGATTTAAAAACTGACGTTAGCAGAATGCAAATTTACAGCAACAATCGGAACGAAACCGTTATAGAAACGCAATTGATGATCGATCGTTGTAAATGAGTAAAATTGACCCCCAGTACTCTACACATATGAAAAACCATATGGTGACAGAAAATCTTCATTGTCTTCTTAGTTTTTGGTGCGAATTATGGTGTTCGTTTATGTTATTGTTATTATTTCTATTTATTATTCCAATTTTGATAAAAGTTATATTAACTTTTTGACATTAATTTTACTTATTACAATATAAAAAAAAATCCAAAAGTACACTTTAAATAAACAACATCAAATAACCATTTTGCATCATTATCAGTTTCTTGCGCTAATACACTTCACTTTGAGTTTTTATTTTGAAAATTACAAAATATTTTATATACTCTTACATTGCGCAAATGATTTAATATTTTTCTAAATATAAGCATGACTGATTAAGGCGTGATATTTATTGAAAGAAGTATATATTACAAAACCGTACATGGATGGCAATATGACAAATAAATAATATATGATTAATAGATTTTATTTCTACAAAATGGTGAATTTTAAAGTCGGGGAACCAAACTAAAATATTAAATGCTGCTATTAATAATCAAGATAACAAAACGTCTGATGATAGGGCAAAAACAAAACGCGAAAATCTTCTTAAGAAACGTTCTGGTCTACGCAGAAGTACTTTAATAATAAAACTATATCTAATAATAAAAGGGTCATCTATTTTAATGGATATTATCGTCTCCTGTACATTACAATTAATTCTATTGCCTTTAAAGTATGGTACTTTAAAGGCAATAGAATTAATTAATAATCGAATACGCTTAATAATCGAATATAAATTCAAAATAAGATTGTATAGAATAGATTCCGTTCTCTTTAATTAAAAACCACACTATATGTCAAAGGGTTGTAGTTTGGATAGTTTTTGAAAAATCGATCACATACACCAACGATGTCAGAAGCAATTCTCAATTAATCACGAGTTTTTTTTAAAATATTTTATAGAATATTATCTGTCGTCATTAACTGCTAATAATAAGTGAGATATGTGATTTAATGATGCGTACGCGTACCGACTGAGCGAATGAACGTCAAATATATACTCAATATAAAATCTATATATAATATATTATATGAAATACGATATTTGAATACTTTCATAAATATTTATTTTATTCGTTCAAATTACGAATTGAAAACTTGAGAAATAAAAAAATTGAAAGCTAAGATACCACAACCGATTTAAGAAGATTATTGTCAGTTCTGCAGTTGATCCGATGAAAGGTTAACGTATCGATTATTTTGTTCTAAATAATCGATTGGTTGATTTTATTTTGACATGCTTGTTTAATTCATCATTGAATGTTCTATGATGATGATGGTGGAATGATAGCGGATGATTAGTTTGGTTTGTTTGTTGTGTGTTCGTTCATGGAGTTTGATATTTATGTTAATATTCAACTTAACAATTAAGCATGTTTCTTTGACTAACGTTGATATTTGCATTACTTTTGGATTCCGAATGGCAATCGATTCGGTTATATCAATGACAGTTCAATGTGTACATTGCCCTTATTTGTCACTTTCAGTTGTAATGATTTAATTAAAAACAAAGGGATCTAGTCCACACAGTCTAGTCATATGTTATAAATGTTTATTCTATTATAAGTGCCTGGATCTTGTTAGATATGTAACTATCTTAATCTAGTTTATTAAACGGAGTAATCTGGTTACCATTTTTATTTATTTAAACGGCCATTTAACGAAAAAGCAAAGATGCAATATATAACCCCACAAAGTATTTTATGCCATATCTTTTTAACCCCAACTTTTAAAGGAAAAAGACGATTAGGATTTTGTTACTTTAGTTTATACCTTCAAGTACACGTTTATTTCATTCATGAACGGGACTTTAAAAATTCAGGTCCAAAGCTATATGGGAGTTCGCCATTGTTCTTTACTAAAATATGATTGACATCTGGGTCTTAAAATATCTATTCATAGATAGATAAATTCTTTATTTGCATCATGCATACACAAAATTTTACAATTTGAATTTTACAAAATATAAGTAACTTAAACAGGACAATCAAACAGTAGTGTACCGAAGCGATGCAATTGGGCGAAAACTCAGTGAGTATTTAGTCAAAGAGCAAAGCACTGATTTTCAGTTTTTACCCTAATTACAATTGGTCGCATTGTATATATATATATTTAGACATCCACATTGATAATCATTGTCAGCCCTTTTTACGTCCCCGCTGCAGGAGCTCAGGCTGGTTTATGGATGATTAAAGAGTATGAGCCATAACCCGCCAGTCTTGTCCAATGTGGACTGGAGAGAATTAACGACTGCAAAAGAAGTCAGCGGCTAATCCGGTACATTAAACACTATTAATCTGGTAATAGGAAAAGTAAAATAATTCAGGAAAAAAAACACATTTTTGAGCCAGCTTATTTATAATGCAATGTCGTCAGCAGCTCGCGCTTATATTTTAGACTACAAGTTAATATGGTACGGGGTTCATTAATTAATACCATTTCGGTATACGCCGACAACTTATCCAATTGTAAACAGATGGTGACAGTCTGTGTATCCGTGACATACACATTTGTAGCTCAACCTGATGTAATTATATTAACTTCCACGTAGTGGCTATTTAATTATATGAATTTGATGTCGATTGTTTACAAATCTAATACGACTATAGTTTACTCACCTAAAAATAGAGATGACTAATAATAGTTCAATTTTAAATATCCTTAGATTCCGTTATGTAATGGTGTATGTGCTTATCTAAGTCATAGTCACAGTGCTAAAGGATCCTTTCGGTGGCGCACCTACTTGTGACGTGATAATTCAGTAGGCCAAATTTAGCGAAAATAATTTATTACGGAAACAACGGAACAATTTATAGAAAACGTTAGTATAATAGTAGAAAAGTTTATATAAAAAAGAGGATTAAAATTTAAGAATAAATAGCACTATTTCTGTAATATTATAGATAGTATTTATAGAGTAAATATAATGTTTAAATATTGAACCAGACAAAATGTGATATCATTAGAATTTGCAAAAAGAAAATATGACGAATAGATAAATATCATATTAGGAAAATTATTATAATTAAATAATATATAAGAATACAAATTGTAAAACAGAATGAAAATGGAAAAAGAACAACCCAGTCAACGTATTTATACGTCGTGTTGTGTCTCTATTACGTGTTGTTTCAAAATTTAGAATGAAACGCACTATAGTATACAAATGTGATCTAACCATAAATGTATACATATATACTCATGTCGCGACACAAGTACAACATAGTACGATATAAATGTAGTTAATATTTCTATTAGGTATTTTTTATAAATAACAATAAATGCGGGATTTTAAAGATTAAAAACCTATTTAAACGGCTATTTTTTGGTTTTTACTGTGGTATGTATTAATAAAGTATTTATCAATATTCAGGCAATCCACCCAAACATCCGAAAGAAATATTTTTACAATATTTAAAATATTTAAACTTTCGATAAAATTTATAATTTGTTCTAATTATTATGTTTGGTCAATTTTCAATACAAACGGATTTTTTGTGAATGCAAAATTAATCATATATAATAATTTTCGTATTGTTTGATGATATTCTTTTGATGATCAATCTATCGTTTTGAATACAAAATATCATATGGTTTCATCAACATATCCTATGTATAAATCTACCAATCGACTAAGGAGAACCAGCCACAACCCACCATGCGGCCTCAGTGCGGATTAAAAAATTTGGTCACCCATACCATACCATAACTGGCACTTGCGAAATTGGCTTAACGTCCGCATCGTAGACCAAACGCGCTAACAATGTACAGCTCCTTAAACTTCAATAATAAGGTACCTAATTTAAAATCTATTTGGTGACCAGTTAAGCCTTACCGCTTTTTTACGTTCATTGGTAGCGTTGAAAAAGAATACAATGATAATTATATGAGAGATATCCAACAGAAATCGTCGTGCCACAGTAAAAGAAACTGAAGATATTTATAACAAGAAAGAGAAATAACAAATGAAAGTTAAGTACGTCCATTGTATACAAAATACCCGAGCAATTTTTACGATTATCCCGTCGACAGGAAACTCGGGAACCATTGAATGTGAATGGGAACCGAGAGACGCTGTCATCACAAAGGAAAGGCCGTTGGAAGTATAAAAAATGAAAATAAGATGACAAAAGTGGCCTTCATTATATTAATGAAAATAATATTTTGTCCATTTCCGTTCTAAAGCGAGTAACATAAAAAAATCTATAAGCCTTAATAATTCGAACAAGAAGAGTATTTTTTTATATCTATGAATATTGGTTTCTTCAAAGGCATTATACATCGTCCAGAGAACTTATATTATTTATTATATTACCTCAGATGGAAACAATGATAAAAGATACCTACAATCAATGCTAAATTAACATGGAGGTATTTTATCTATTCTAATATTATAAAGAGGAAAGATTTAATTGCTTCTTGATATGTTTGTTTTCATTAAACAGGCTTCGAAACTACTGGACTGATTTAAAAAATCTTTTAACTACACAGGAAGCTCCATCATCATCAGCTCTTTTACGTCTGCACTGCAGGGGCTCAGGCCTTCCTTTTCAGGTTTAGGAGGATAGACCATTAGAGGAGGAGGATTAGAGGGTATTAACGACTGCAAATTCACCCGAGACCAACGGCTTACGTACCTCCCGGAGCACGAAATAGCTCGAGATATTATATTTTTGGCACCCATAGCCTACAAGAATTGCTTAACAACAACAGTCGCGGGCCGCGTCTCTTATCCACTACGCCACCAACCTACTCTACTTTATTGAATTACTCGCAAACTATTACGATTATACCACTTCTTGGCTATACTAATTCCCGTTACTTAAATGTCACCGAGGAACTATTAAAACGAGTGCCTTCAAAATATAGCGATTAGATTTATTTATGGTCTTCGTAAGTATGATCGATCGTATTCAACATCCTGTATAATCCTATCTATCCTTTCCTAACTGCGTGAGAGAACGAAGGAATATCTCCTTCGTTTTTCTGATGCTCTTTGTAGACCCCATCTCAAGTCAGTTATTCTAACTCCTTCACACAAAACAGATTTCACTTCATACTCGTTCAGATTTGAAATAAGCAGTGCCATTGTACTAATGTCTCTTATAATTGTTTATGTAAAATTATATCTGTGTACAAAATGATTAAGTGAATAGAAAAAAGTTTTGTTTATTTAAAACCAGTTAAAACTTGATTGTGAGTGATTTTGGATGTACTCTCAAAACAGATTTAAACCAGATATAAAATACTCTTATGTCAAATAATGCTTTCATAAAATTACGTGTAACTATTAGTAATTGTCGAATTATACTAGCGGACAGAAACAAATATAATAATTAGCCTAACATCAACTTAAACTACAAAATACTTATTTTACAGACTTCAAACTTTAACATACCTGAGTTAGGCAGTCTACAAATCAAAAATATTATTTTTTGTGAATGTAAAACTAATAAAAGTTAAATCTTACAAATCTACCATACCGCCCCCCAAAGAGCGGTTCAACAATTTCAAACAACGGACCAAGATAATTACGCTTAATGTAAACTAATTTTTGGAACAAAAATAACAGTATAGTTTAAACTAAACTTAAATCTATAAATTGCTGTTTATTTTGTGGTTTTTCTATGCTTCTGTAACGAGAGCATGCGATAATTTTCCTACACACATTGTTCTACAATTTTAACGGTATTTGTATAATATAACGTCATCAGATAGATTTGAAATCTTAATGTCAGTTATTATTATTATCTTTTTTAGCGTCATAAGAAATAAGCGATTTTTCGCCAAACTTAATTTGCAATTAGAGTCAAAATTTAGTATTTTAAACCTTTGTTCCCTAAAGTTTTAATGATTCGAGGTTATGTCCGTATATTTGAATCGTAAATTATGCAGACACATAATTCGTAAAACAGTTTATATGGTATTGGAGCAACGCCAAATAGAAGAGAATGAAAATTCCTTCCAACACTTAGTCCCGATTCGCTCCATTAAACAACAGGAAAAGAAGCAATTTCCTAATAGGTAGTTTATAAGTTACCGAATATGTAGTTTACTTATTAACCCTAAAAGTTTGATTGAATGGGATTAAAGTACCTACCTACGTAGTATTTAATCGTCTTTTTTTAAAATACCTTTTATTTTAGCAAGTATTTACTTAAAATTTTTCAGATAAATTATTTTTGGTGCTTTCATTTTTATTTCACTTTTTTGCGTCAATTTTTATTTTATAACAAAGCCTATTTGCTATATTTACTTTATATGTTTAATGTTTATACATATTCTTATTATTCAGTCACATATTATAATCATAAGATTGACAATATTATTTATTTAACTAATGATTACTTTAGGACAATTAAAATTCACATACATCAAGCACGTACATACATTGCGTAGCACGAATCACCCCAAAAATACATCAAGCCATTTTCCGCAAACGATTCAATGTAAGCCACTAATAAAACCATCATTATTTTGCCGCTGGAGTAATGAACTAAAAACCTTACTGAAATTGGTTTAATTACGTTCTACTGTCGTTACTGATCAGTCGGTAACGTAAAATAAATGAGACGTATTCATCTTATTAGCCTACAGTACCTTATAAATCAAAGTCGCAAAAACTACTTTAGTTACATCGCCTAATAGCAACCGGATACAATAGAATATTAAGAAACAATATGAAAGAAATCACCCAAAAATATTAATAAACAATGTATTAATGAAAAATATAACATTCCTCTTAGTACTTAATATACTCATAGATAAGATAAGTACTTTAATAATAATACGATATACATGAGTTTATTAAGTTTTTATCTTCAATGCCGATATTAAGGCAAATTTTATCGATAGTCCAATAACTGATGATCTATCTGCTTACAACGTTATCGTGCTATAAATTTCATCATATATTTGGCAGTATACATTGAAATCTACTATAATAATTGAACAAGGCAAAATATACATACTGGCCGTCGTAAAATATGAGCCGATAACAAAAATATTCGAAAGGGATGATGATTTTTTTTTGTTTGTCTGTCCGTCTGGTAGATTATTACTGAATATTAAACACGTATTTTTTTGCGTATCTATTCTTTACATAGTTGTGACGTAGCAAACCCTTTCAACTTTAATAACTATTGTCTAGGTCATTTCTTGTTATATTGAAGTATTTATTGAGTAGTGCACGTGAAAATATAAGAATACAATAAAAAAAATTTTTCTTTTTAATATTTTTATATTATCTTACTGACAAACTAAATACATTTTTTCCCAGTCAACATCCCTAATAATAGTAGTCGAAATGTGAGTAATGTAAATTCAATATACCATAAAATCATATAAGGAACCTAATAAAGAACATCTCTATCACTCGTCGCCACTACAAACTCCACTGGAAAAAATATCAAGTTTATATCTACATCTATAGTTTCAATTATGCTGCCTTTTCTTTCTAATATTTTTCGTTACTGACCCACAATCTTCGTTTGCGTCATATTTTATACGTCAATTCAGTACCATATCAAACATCGATCAAAATTAGAAACTAACACGTGTAAAGTATAACATAATAAGTAAATATTTAGCATAATAGTTTCATAATAAAAAACCCAACGGCTTATTTTTTTCTTTGTATAGACAAACTCGTCACCTATTCAATATACAGGGTTATTTATAAATCTCCAGCAACATAGCAAATTTCATAAACAACAACGTCCATTATACCAATTTTGATAATTGTTGACATTTTTATATTTTGCATTCATAATTCTATATTAAAGAAAAATATTTAGGACTAGTTATTATATCTGAGACTAGTGATTTTTTAAAGTATTTTACTCTTACACTCGTATCGTAGTCGAGAGAATTAATTTTTTAAGAATATGTCATAAGCAGACATTTTTACCAAATAAGCAAAAATTAGAATGAGGTAAGAACAGTTAATAGTTAGATTACTATTATTATTAGCTATTGACAATTTTTAATTTGTTGAAATTCTTGTCTGTTGTTTAAAATATACACTTATATTATGACATTTTCTCAAGTAAGTTTAAAAGGAAAAATATAAAAATCAATCTTAGAATTTCGACTTTGAACACATCAAGATTGATTTATTGAAAAATGTATTAAACATATAATACACAAATTAATATTAAAACATAAAATTATTAAATTAATAGTCATAAATATTCATACATGAAATATAAAAATAAAATATAAATGTTTGTAATATTAAATTACTACTTAATAAATTAATAATTATAAAGAATTATTATAAATTATATTATTTAGAATTATTATAATTCTAGTAATAACTAGTGGGTAATAATTACTTATCTTGAGTGTAAAAAAATCACTATAATTCAATTTTCTTTCTTAAATAAAATATGATTTATCGCTCAATCAAAAATAAGCCTTTTTCTATAGCTCAGAGCCGTCATTTACTTGATCGAAAAAATTAGCAAGCGGATTTAATAATGTTCCCAGATGCGAAAGAACCGTGACGAGCAGAGCGCCATTGCAAATTTTTTGCCTTTAGTTTTATGACGTTACGCTTAAACAATATTATGCGTAAATATAATTACTAGAAACAAAACTATGTCATGCTATAATAAGTATTAAGATTTCATACAAATGGATAGAGAAGCTGCTTAAAAAACCCTCCCCCATTTTTATATCAATTTACAAAGTCATATCTAATAAGGAGGGTATATTTTCTTATCTATTTGATAACATAAACGCGAGGCACGGATATCAATCAGATAATATTTCTTTTTATCGAGTAGATTATTCACAGATCCATATGGTTCTCCACATGGTTGGTGTGCGGCAACCGCGTCAAGTGCCTATGTTTTACAAAAAAAACATTTTCACCGATTTATCGCAACTTAGTTTCTTACAGTGGCTTGTGGAAATTACACTATGAGCAAGGCAAGTACTCAAAATCATCCTATTTTTACAATTTCAAAGAAAATACAGTGTATTGTGAAAAAAAATAACATAAAATACGATAATTGAGTGTGTTTATTAAAATTATACTGATAAGAAAATATTACGTTGCGTTTACTAATATAAATTATTTTATATATTGACATAATATAATAATTGTTTTTGAGGAAATAATTTTTTCTTCAGTTCATTATATAATAATTATAATTTATTTATTTTCAAGTAACATAGACTCTCATTGTTATATAAATAACTTAATAAAATTTCATTGAAATCCATATTTTTAATGAAAGATAATTATTTACTTTTTTATTATTAACATAAAGTCAGAATTCCATATTCAAACATCTATGGTGTTTTTGTTTTAATTAATTTCACTGTCTTTATTTATGGAAAGTGAGACACGTAATATTAATTTGCAAAGAATATATAATTCATTTCAAAATTTCGGAACAAACTTTTTTTTTATATTTATATTTGAATTGTACCTAATGATTTTTTAATCATATCATTATAAAATAGCATTGTGAATGAAATTTCATCAAATATAATAATTATCACTGAAAGTTGTGTTATGATTTGAATTTTGATTGGTAAAAGATATGAGTAGTGTTGTATTTTTTTATTGATTTATCAATGAAAAACATTATTATTCTGTGTGTATAATATAATACCCAACGCGTAGTTTCCTTGCTTGAATAGTTTTACTCACGACTCTACAATCAAGAAGTTTCAAAAACACCAACGCAATCTAGTAAGTAGCTAACAATCTGACATGAATCCGTGACCTTTCACACTTCGGCAATGTGGTGTCGGTTCAATTTTTACAGCTAAATAATTTTCAATGTACATAAAGACTTTTATATAGGTACATCCAGATCATTAACCGTCTGTAAATGTGCAAACGTAAAAATCGTAACATACAATAAATATACATACAAATAAATATAATTGTAGTGTCTGTTTGTAATAAAAACAGTAATTGCTTTTCATTAAATATCGTACATATATATGTACACACAGTAGATACATATACAAAAATATATTTTTTATAAATATTTTTTTTTCACACGTTTTGTCTTTGTTCGTTTGCTTGTTCTGGGTAATTCACCAAAACAGCTGGATCTATTTAAACAGGACATTCACTGGCAGTAGCTTAAGTAATAGGGGTAACTTAGGCTTTCTTCCACGCGGACGAACTTGCGAGTACAGCTATTAATCTGTAATATTAAGAAATAGGATTAACAATATATTTTACGCCTTGTTTCGGACAAAAGACAGGATTATGATTAACTTACTATATTCAACGATAAAATTATTTAATCTAATATTAATGAGTTGATAAATTAGGTACGATAATAACGAATTTATCGGTATTTTTAATAAAACCGATGACTTAAAATCTTTATATATAAAATCACTTTTATTAAAGTCAAAGTCGGTACAAATGTAATAGATTATGTCTTGAAAATTAATCAATCGATTTTGATGAAACCTTTGCTGTTAAAGCTTAAGAATAAAAAATAATGCTATTTGATCTTTAATTTGCGAGAAAGACAAAGATAATCGTATAAACAACACACATATACACATATTATTAGAAATCCATAAATACTAACACATAATAATATTGCGTAATTGTATCGAATATTTTTAAATGTCTTACTATCATCATCATTTCTATAGATTTTTAGAGCAGTTTTGATACTATTGTTAGTCATTAGCAATACTCTGTTTACGGAAGAAAGAGAAGCAGGTCCAGGCAAAAAAAGCACTGGATATAGTTAGATATTGCTTTAAAACTTTGTTGGTCGTGCCCTCTCTAGATGGATTTCTAACTACATAAAATTTGGTATCGAAAGAAAAGTATCGATTTGTATTAATTCATTTCGTTTTATCCCTATTCAATAGTCGTCACCATTCATTGTACTAGTGTATACCCCCACCTCGCTCCTGTCGTTGTAATAACATCTTTTCAAATAGATCATAGTACGACCCCTGTGTATTGTAATAATATTCTCACTAACAGTTGCGGTGTTCAGAAGCAATTTAAAACTTTCTCTGCATAGGGCGCAGGTGCTCCACTCATGTTCATAGAAATCAGACTGAAGTTATATCAAACTCTGTCTGGTAGCATTGCAAAAGAAGACTAATGTGTAGAACAAGGAATGGAGTTGAATAACTATTTTATATACGCTTGGGTCTCACACATACCGCATCTTTTTTGTCGTAGGAAGAATATTTTGTGCACTGATCCTGCCGCTTGACAAGCGACAAGGAATCTGTGGGACTTTCGATCCACATGGACCCGCCCGAAGGCTAGTCAAAACTTTGATGGCAATCCACTAAAGCCCCTCCGGGGCACTCTCGCTTTTGAACTTGTGATAAAATCATGATAAAACCGTAGCCGAGTGGTTTACTGGTTTCAAGGTATCTTCTAGGTCCCGGGTTCGATTCTTGGTCCCGTCAATGTAGGAAATTGACATTTCCATATTGTTTCGGGTTTATTACCTTCGTTATCTTAGATACTCTTTAATACGGGAGCTTTGTAATAAAGCTTGTAAATCTAGGAATTTGAACTATGTATGAGATATTATGCTTGATAAATTTTGCATTCACAATGGTATACTTTTTCATTAAAGAACTAGCTTTTGCCCGCGGCTTCGTCTGCGTGGTAAAGTTACTTTGGGCAGCATATATATTCCAGAAACGATGATGAAATTACATTGATGTTTAAGTTCGAAGATACCACAACAAAACAAAACTACAAATAACTATTATATTTCAATACTTTATCTTTGAAAACTTTAGAGATATTAATCCAATCCAATCTACTCTTATTTTATCCCCATGGGGGTTGAATTTATCAAAATCCTATTTAAGTGGATATCTTCATCAAAGTAGCTCCAATCTTTAATTTCAGTTCAAACAGTCGAAAATCTAAGAAAATTTATACAAACTGTCATCCCCTATTTTATTACCTTAGAGGTGGAATTAATCAGAATCCTTTCTTAGGGGATACCTACCTCATAGTAGCTTTATGCATGCAAAGTGTCAGCCTGATTGTTTAAAAATGACAAAGTTTCATACAAACTTTTATCCCCTTGAGGGTAGAATTGATCAAATCCTTTCTTAGCGGATGCCTACGTCATAATATCTACCTGCATGCCAAATTTCATCCCGATCCATCCAGTGTATTGGGCTGTGCGTTGATAGATCGCTATGTCAGTCAGTAACCTTTGAGTTATGTATATTTAGATATATGTGATGTTAAAAAAAGAATAATAATTTAAATTAAACTAATAAAAAGAATAAACCACAATTTCTTGGTCCATAAATAATTGCAATAAGCAAGTCCATTCTCGCCGTTGTTCCTAGTCATAATCATAAAGTATGTGAGTAAGAACTTGCCCTACACTCTTCAAGTCAGCAAGACGAACTTCTGCATAGTATTATTTGAGTAGGGAATCAACTTGCCGTCTCTATTCTGATCCTCGTCACCACAAACCCAACGAATTTACATTTAAATGAGAACTATAATTCCTTTGTTTTGGAGAGATTTAATTTAAGTGAACTAAGGTACCTGCATGAGTCCGCCGAAAGTTTCTTAATTAATTTATTGGCAATACGACGCAACTGAGTTTAAGAGGGCGCCAGAGCCAAATCTTATTAATTTTGTAGTGATTTAACACAGTAAATAAAGTTTAAATAATTGTAATTAATACAGAACTGATTGTGTTAAAATATGATAAATAACTTATAAAAAATGTTTCTCTCTTGAAAAATCAATATATTACAGTTAATAATATTACAAAGACATACATACATATTACAGTTAATAATATTACAAAGACAACTATTACAGCGTGGTGTATCCAAAAGCCTACAGCTCAACATAAACCACAGATGACTGCGGCATAGATTTTCAGTTGATACTGAATACATTTATCATTGAAATTCACCGTTTACGTGATTTTCTCGTGTTATTTATAATCTTTTAACACAGAACACATATACACAATCTATGCATGTAGCTAAAAAATTACTTTGTTTTATGGATTTAGTATTTTTTAAGTAAATAAACGAAAAATAGACCGTCAAATATACCCTCTAATTTGTGCATGTTGATATGTCTCGTTTTCTCATCACCTTTTAGGCGCTACCTTAAGAAACATCAATATAAATTGCCTATTCTCTTTTACTACAAATATCTCACTTATCCATAATATCACGAAGTCCCGCTGTGAAAGTTTTTTTATAAATTTAAATTAGTATTCTAAAATATAATCAAAAGTTGTAAAGTTAAAACTAAAAACTTTGTAGCGAAATGCACGTTTTATTGTCTGAAATAAGACATTGATTAGCTCATTACCTGTCAAACCTCAACTTTCTTAAAAAGGAACAATATAAATTTAATTCTTTATTTAATAAAAAACTCTTGGATGTTTTTAACATAAATTTCTATTTCAGTACACCGAGAACTCGAATAATTTTTCTACATAACCTAAGCAAAGTTTGTTTTATTTAAAAGACCATTCTTTGTATTTTTTACTGTTGAATTGCTCTATTGATGAAACATAGCACAACTATTAATTATATCAACAAATTAATTAACCCATTACCTCCACAGTCCCAAGCCAATGGTAAGCAGGTAACAAATGACACAAATTCTTCCGAAGTCATACCGGCGAGGGCGACTTGGGGCAGTCCCCTGGAATTTATACTTGCATGTTTGGGGTACGCAGTCGGGCTAGGCAATGTTTGGAGATTTCCTTACCTTTGCTATAGGAATGGGGGCGGTAAGCATAGCAACTTGTATTTTAATTTCTATTTATCCGACAGGCGTAGGCTTCATGTTTCTAAGTGTGGGCTTTGAAGGGTTGACCAAAGTTTTTTACCCTCGAGCCCTTACATGCCTTAAAAGAAAATTAACTCCCGGTTTCTGGATTGAGAATTTAACGTTAAACACGTCTCAAACAGTACCACAGCCATCTTTAAAGTCACTTTAACAGCTTTTCGTTTCTGATTTTAATTTTTTTAACGATCAGTTGATAGTAGTTTGATAAAACTAGGACTTTTTGCCATTTAAAACGTATAGAACTTAAAGTATAGAGAATTTTGTATTTTTCTCAATTCAGAAACCGGCCGCTAGCGGTTAACACCCACTATTCTGGACTTAGACCGCGTGACGGGTTATGGCCCATTTTTTATAGGTATCTTTTCGCGAAAAAATGGCCCAGTATTGAAACTCAATCCCAAAATAATTTATTTCTTTGAAATGTATTAACAATATCGTTGATTTGACGTTAGTTGAAATTGTCTAGGGCAAGAGATATACGCAAACAAAAATGTTACATCCGTTTCCAATTATATATATACGTTACGTTAACTCTTAGAAACCTAGACTCAGTAAATGACAATGACTTTTGTATTTTTTGTGTTAATTATATTAATAAACAGTTAATCAGGCTTACATATTCAAATTTCATTATTGCAGGTGCGTTTTTAATACCGTTCTTCTTGATGTTGATTTTCATTGGATTGCCGATTTTCTATTTGGAACTTTACATTGGGCAGTATACCGGAATTGGTCCACTGCAAGCGTTCACAGCTATCTCACCTTTCTTCAGTGGCCTGGGATACTGCACCTTGGTCGTTATCAGTATCATTTCAATCTATTACATGATTATTGTTGCATGGATATTGTTTTATACGATAGTCTCCATCGCTGGACGATTAGATTGGGGCTCATGCGAAAATGATTTTAATACTGAATGTGAGTATAATACTTTTTAGCTACGGAATATGAATGAATTACATTAGCTTGCTGTCATCTCTGAACGTTAGCTGCTTGAGAATAAATGAATAAAACTTTATTGGGCAAACACGTACGGCTAATGACTATAACAAAAAATCATTAGCTTTCCCGTTAGTTTAGTTTGGAAAGATATCTAATTGTAAATTTGTTTTTCAAGCAATTTCAATTTGCATTCATTTTATCTGAATGTGGTGGTAGCTTTGTTCACAATATATATTATTTTTATTATTTCACTGACCAAAAAAGCTCTAAATATGATTGGATGTTAATTCATATAACTTTAAATATATTTTATAACAAAAACCTAAGAGCATTATGTATTATTCAGTTTGTTACAGCGGAGAATATGATCGAAACTGTAGGAGTCAAAACTTCACTGGCAGTGAAACTAAAACATATTACTTACAAGATTGCATAAGTATCGGTGAAATATGCACCATGTCAGGGTTCCAACCGCTTAACGAGACTCATTGTGTGAACGGAACAGTACCTGTGGAATGGTATACAGGGATCACACGTGTTCTGGCATCACAAGAATACTATAAGTAAGTATAATATCGTCTTCATAATTTGTAAAAAGTTGTTTTGTAAAATCATTGTCATTCATTATATTCTGCGTATCATTGTATTCAACGTGAAAAGTGCCAAAACACTAATAAGTGACAATCTTAATAGGGTAATTAGTTCGTGCGACATATTCCTTGGCCTACATCTATAGTAATGATAACATATATTTATTTGAGAAATATGTTTGGATACTAAAAATATTATTATGCGTTATGTATGCCGCCTACGAGCGATAAAACGTAATTTCAACGTCAACACCTGCATTCCAAAGGCGCTTAATTTACTTTCGCTCAACTCTTGCTTCCGAACATAAATCTTAAAATCAATTTCGCATTTTAATTAGCAAATTGATCTTACGGGGTTAAATTCAAAACTCATTCTTATTGAGGGATATATCTCAGGAAGATAAACCCGCAATATAGTTTTATCCCTTGGGTCATAACTATATTATGACTTTATCTATCTTACTTACTGTGACAAATATTATTGCAAGCACTCTCTAACATAACAGTTGTTGTACAGCCTTCGACGCTTATAATATTAATCCTATCGTTTGATTCATACAAACAGCAGTACATTAGCTTGTACAAATCTATCATTTTTTTCATTTGATTTTAAAATCAATTAAGATACATATTGATGTAACCTAACATGACACAATATAAAAATTGTACCTTAATATTCAAATCACATATGATGGTAATAATAATTAAATATTAAACACTCTATTTATAATACAACGCAATATATTTTATATCTATACTAAATTAATTACATTTCTCAATTTAACATGGCAGATTGCGTATTTTATCGGAAATTCGAATCATTTATGCCGTTGACCGATTAAATGCAGATTTCCTGGTACTGAGGATATTGTTGAAGTCATTTTATTACAATTATAATTTAAGAAGTATTTAGTTTAATTTGATTAGTATTAAATTCATCAAAAAAGAGATACGTGTAAAAAGTACTGGTTAAAATAGTGTTAGTGTCACTGTAAAAGTTAACAGATGTATGCTCCGTTGGTTTGGATAAGAATTCCGGACGCGAAATTGGAATAATGATAAAGCAAGAGCAGGCGAAGGAAGAAGAACCAGACAAGACACATCTTTTTTCGCTACTACACAAATTTATCACGCGTTAACGGATAGTGATGGTCATGTGAAACCTGCATCAATGAAAAGAGTAATCATTGAAAAGCGAAATATGTATGCACAATTCTTTCTATCTAGCCCGCGTAGAATGTAGCTTGCAGATTTAGATAGATATGATAATACATTTCTACTTGTGACCTTGTCTATAGGGATTTCAGCATGATAGTGACAGTTTAACCTACATATACCTGCTAAACTTATATGTATCTATATATTTTTACATATAAATTTCATTGTATTTTAGCGAACGAGTTCTAGGAAGAGGTGACGCATCCTGGTCGAACTGGGGAACTATTCAATGGCATCTAGTCGGTACACTTTTCATTTGCTGGTTGCTGGCATTTTTATGTGTTATTAAGGTTAGAGCATAATATACTTATAAATTTGAGCTTTGGGTGACACAATTATACGACATCATAACAAACTCAAATACGAATCACCAATAAACAGTTTTCAGGACTACACGATCAGCGACAAGCAACTGTCTATTTATTGATAACTTCTGTATTATTGCCGACTTAAATTTTATTTATCGTTTTATTTTAGGGGATAAAATCAGCAGGGAAAGTAGTTTATTTCACTGCTCTCTTCCCATATGTCATGCTGACGGCTCTACTTGTCCGGGGGGTGACCTTAGATGGTGCTGCTGACGGAGTTTTGTTCTATTTGTCACCAAAATGGGAAACATTATTGGACGCCAGTGTCTGGGGTGATGCTGCATCACAGGTAAAATATGTATATTAAAAAAAAATCTGCAGTTACATTATCGAACAAACAAAACAAAATGACTTAATTCTTACAAGTTATCAATATTCAACAAATTGAATTATAAAAAAATAACTTTAGAAACCGAAATATAAAATAAATCCACCACATTGTTATTCAAAACATGTACAAAGTATGCATTCACATCATAATACACAAGAACGTGAGAAGAAACTTATAGGAAATACATATAGATCAGTTTTACATCAATATAGATTCTCTATTAAAATACAATAAAGTTCAGCAGAACATGCAATTTCGTCCTTTGCTGATATGACCCATTTTAGTAAGTTTTATAGCATCATCTCAAAGATATCACCGTAGCTATTAAAAATTTCACCAACAGCTATCAGTCCCTAACTGACCCAATCAACTCTAATGACAGAGAAAATAAACAATTGATAGCCTAATTCCAAGAAAATGAGCTAAACAATAAATTATTTCAAGTAATTAAGAAAGTGGGAAATTTAATGAGAAAAGGTTGTTTCATACACGTTTTTTTAAACTAGTAATCGAAATATATAACTTTAAAAATAACTTAACTTTCTAACGAAATTAAGTATCAAATTCTACACCAAGCAATGCCACCTATACCAAGATTGGTCACTGTCACTGTCAGAAAAATTAAAGTTTCAGAAATCATTGATCTTAAGTATTAATCTGGGAAATTTACTGTAGACATAACTTACAAAGAGAGATGTTTGAATGTAAACGCTAACATTACGAGTGTAAGGACTCCTATTCCATTCATACTGCCGTGACATCGTCTCCATCGATTTGAAAATCGTAACCTCTGGGATGCTTTTTGGCAATAATTAACATAGCTTACAGGTTACAACATGATCCTATATAGAAAACATCCAAATTCTTCACCCCATCAGGACATAATAAAGCACTGAAACTTGAACGTTAGTAATTTTATCAATTCGAGTAACTCACAAACTAAACCACAACCACCACCACCGTAAATTATGAACACGCCATCTAATAAGTCGCTTTTAACTAATTTAGTTTTAGCCAGTGAAACAGGGTCATGAATATTGGACTTGCACTTTGGCTAAGAGCTAACATATTGGAAAGTTTATTTTCAAAGTCATATCAATAAATACCAAATTTATCCCTATATATGGCCTAACTAGACCAGAGTGACTCTGGTCTAGTCTTAACCAATATTCACAAATTATTAAATAATTATTAATGTTTTAAAAATCCACTTTGTCACTGGCACTCTGAGATGGGACTCGAATTTCGCAATCCGGGCGCTACCCAGGACCTAACAGGACTGACGAATTTTTCAAGCACTTGTTACTTTTTCGCTACTACGTCAATGTTAAATTGATCAAATATGAAAAAATAAAACAAATATTTCACATTATCTAAGTAAACTAAAACTCTGATTGCCTGAGTTTAATTTTTTTTATATGAACAAATCACATATCTTGACACCGCGACTAATACCATTACTGATAGTATTCCTAATTATTAATTTTATAAATATCGAAATGTTTGGAAATTTTCTGTTATTTGAGCTGTTTCTTCATTTTTATGATGCCAATATTTTTTCTTTTTATCTGCATTTTTACTTTTACTCATAACTTTCTCTTGTCTGCAGATATTCTACTCCTTCGGTGTGGCGTGTGGTTCTCTCATCACTCTCGCTTCTTATAACAATTTCCACAATAACTGTCACTTTGACGCTGTCGTTGTGAGCTTCACTAACTTCTTCACATCAATATACGCCGGCTTCGCAATTTTCTCCGTACTTGGCTTTCAGGCTCTGCAAATGGGTGTCAGTGTTGATGGTAAGTCACTACTATCAGTTTCCTAAGATATAGTTTCCTATCTACGCTTATCGCTAAATAATAAAATCAGTGTATCATCCCTATAAATAGTAATCTCAATTCCATTATATCTTAACATACATCTGAATCATGCACAATGCCCAAAAATAGCGATACTACAAAAAGTTTCGTACAGTCTATCGTGCGAGATATACGTCCAAATCGCAAAAAATATCTCTCGAAACTAGTTCGTTTATTAATCGGAGTGGCTCTTACTGGTAGTTCGTTCGAGTTGATTAATCCATGTCGGGCGCAAACAGCCGCGGGTGCACACATCCACAATAATACCGGCTGTTGTTTCAACGCGTTGAATAAACTAACGCGCCGCCCCGTACCGAGGCGGTGTTTGCCGGCCGCCGCTGGAGTTTGCCAATAAACATCTCTCTAACAACAAGTTTGTTGCTTTTGCCGTAACGAAACTGTGAAAGGACTGAAAAAGAAATAAAAAACACTAAGCTTGAATATTCTTTATTTACAAAACAACTAACAGTGAAAAGAAGAACATTTTTTTATTTAAAAAAATGCCCAAGTCTCTTTTTCCTTATAGAAATCAGTTTAATGTTTAAGAAATCAAGTTTCTTCCTTTATTTGTGTGTAAGGGCATTTTTCATAAATGCAGGAGTGCAACCATTCTCTAGCCATTATTCTAGACATAGGATACGACATCTTATCGATGTTATGACGATTTTCGTTTCATGTTACTATCCGAAATAATATACTGATATTTCATCAGTCATTTCAGACTGATACACAGACGCAATAGAGGGATAAGGATATGATTGAAATTATCAATTGTTACTATTACTTAAAATCTTGGATCTGATTTATAAAATTTGTAGATGCTAAATAATAGTATGTTGCACATTTCCACAAAGAAGTCACATGTGCTGTAATTGAAACAATCTTTTTGGAATCAGTAACTGTTATTTTCTGAAATACTAGTATTTTCTACCTTTGTAATTTGTAAAAAAAGTATAAAAACTATGAATACAACAAAATTATGAATATCGAATGTCAAATCCAGACAACGATTAATCTGTTTGGTGCAAATGGCTAAAAGGCCTTTAACATGAAAACAATTAATAAACAGATAACCAACATCACCGAAGTATTTATTATGAATACATGATATCAGCTTATGAAAGTATATCCGATATTGCATGAGATACTACCAGTAGGTAGCCTGTTATTATAGTGTCATGCATGTATTAGCGATAAAAAAAGCAGTCGTGTTACCCGTACCTTGTTATTAATCGAGGGATAAGGTATCCTATTTGTTTAATAGAGCTGTCGACTTTTTTATATTTTTTTAAAGATATACCTGTAATATATTTTTGAAAATATATAAAAAATTTCCTCTCTTAAATTAATTTAAACTGTAAAAGTAACACTCATGTTCAAAATTTCCCGCTAAAACGCTAGCCTCTGCAATGGCGTCGGTGTGACATCACTGCTCTTGAAACTAACATAAACAATAACAACAACAAACATATTTCTATGTAATATTTCAATGTCAAAATCAAATTTCACATAATATATACATATAGGACTGTGACTTCACGCGCTGTTTGCAGTGATGTGACAACGAGTATAAAATAAGTGTTTTCGTAATTAATTTATATGATAATAATAATAATAAAACAAGCATGGTAGTACAACCAGAAATAATATAATATGTATATAGTTTCGTTTACTATCTACACCCGTATTTAGAAGTCGAAATATTTTTGTTATAATTTTGTCTATGTCTATTTTCGACGCAAGAAAATTTAAATATTTTGAATTTCCTACCTATAACTGTTACTTTTTTTCGGATTTATAAAAATGTAATGTTAATCTGCTGCAATTCACACTCGTTGTAAAATCCCACTGAAAGAATTGGTTACCAAACAAAATATCAATAGTAACAAGTGACCTACCGGTAACACATCGTCCTATAATGCTCTACTTATTTTATTCTTTTGTTTTCCCACGATTTCGCCCGCTTGAATTATAGCCTATGTCACCCGCAGTATGATATGGTTCCTGTAAGTAAAAGCATTTTCATGATCAAATCAGTTTTACCGAAGATCACCCCCCTACAAACAAACATAGTCAGAAATTTTATCTCTTTATAATATTTATATATATTTTTTCTTCCTTGCTCTTTTAATGTTTTAGGTACTTTACATTAAATTAGTATCACAGATAAATAGTATGCTATTCTTCAAATGAATAATATTAAAAACCAAGAATCAAGGAGGTATCAACTATCAATACCTAAAATATATTTTAAAGATGAATTCGCAAAACGAGTTAATCAACACCGATATTCAATTCGGTTAACAGGTACCATTTCATTACATTCGAACCGTGTATCACCAATGTGTATAATATTTATTGTTCAATCAATCCATTATCCCGCGAGAGAAATTCAAACATACATCGCATGAGCAAGAGTGTACTCGGTGGTGAGCAACATGTAGTCAGTTTATTTTATGCATCCATGTTATAGGACCGTTCAGGTAAAAAGACTATTGGGGAAGTTAGAGATCCAGGTTAATTAAGGAATTAAGATGGCCCAACAACTAAATTTAATATACATGCATAGCCTTTCAGATATTTACTGGTACGAAAAATACTTGGCACTATGGGCAAACCTTGGTGATTGTATTAAAAAGTATAATAATTTTCATTAAAAAGTTAAAAAATACGTTTGGACGAAAAAGGTACTATGTCGCCGTATGTTTACTTTAAACAATAAAATATTAAAGTTTAACTTGAAAATGCTATGGGTACCTAATAACATCGAAACATTTTGGGTGTATCGCACTAATAATTTGCGACCAACATATTATTACAATTTCATATTGTACATTTGTTGTAAATTTATCCCCAACCAAATTAGGAAGTCCCGTGTTAGAAAAACTGTCATTGATTAGATGAATTATCGATTTAATATGCAAAGAATACAAAACATGAAATAATGCAAAGCAACATCATGTTCTTATGTAAATATACACCGCAAGTGAAGCGAAGATATATATTAAATACTCGAATAATTTGTCTAAAACGTGAAATTCAATATTATAAAGTATAAATATCATCTCAATACAAGAATGTCCCGCCTTTGTTTCGTAGCAGTAATTAATAACATAAAAATATTAATTATCCAATTCATTTTTGTTTACCGTTCACTCTCATTAACAGATGTGGCAGAAACAGGGCCAGGTTTAGCATTTGTAGCATATCCAGAAGCCCTTCTCCAAATGCCTATCCCGCAGCTATGGGCGATACTATTCTTCTTCATGCTTTTTATACTCGGTCTCGGATGTCAGTTTGCTGGCATAGAGGCTATAAATACTGCGATTGTGGACACATGGCCGCAACTAAGGAAGAGGTACTGGATGGTAAATATGACAATACTTTTCAATAGTAATTCAATTAGAATAAAAACCTATTTGGCTCTTACATGATTCGTCTGGAAAAATACAGCATCAAAAAAGGATTTTAGAAAAAAGCTGCCTTTGTTGTGGTTATTCTTGGTACAAGGTCTCCCGTCGTAGACTTACTAACCAATAGTAGGTATAGACTTTCACAAGTTTTCACTCGACTGAATAGATGATTTTTATTTGTTTAGATAACACATGCACATGCGAGTCCTACCAGATAACTGCCTCCGTAAGATGATATGATGATATCAAACGTGTACGTTAATATGGATAGGGCTAAAGAATTCGAGATTTTATAACCATCTAAAATTTGACAAATGCACTCATAATAACTGGAGTTGAAAATCCTCGGAACAAAATTTTACCAATCAATATTTATGCAGCATTATAGCAATGAATCCCTCATTGCTACTTAGGCACTCCTTTGCCTTTAATTCTTTCTACATAAAACATGGTTTTGTCTCAATGACATATCTTATTGAGACGATAATAGATAATAAGAAATAATAAATAAATCTTTCACCGCTGTTTTATCAATATGCAATCGTACATACTAATATTATTGGCCTTTGAGTTAAAATAATTGAATATCGACTATCACTTGTAGTATAAAAGATTAATAAAAATTATATCAATATTTATAGTTCTTATCTAATGTTAAACCGTTTAAAAGTGGCAAATTCATAAAAGGGCATCGCTGCCCCCGATTAAGTGAATATTTTTGAGACTTAACTTCTTACCAAAGTATGTCTGTTTTAGGACTTTTTGTCATTTTTGTTTGACACTTATTTGATATGTTCTCGACAATTTTATTTGCTAACGGTACACAGTATATCCATTATTATTTCAGGTGACAGCCGGTACGTGTTTTAGCTGCTTCATCCTTGGACTACCCATGTGTTTTAGCGGGGGTGTTTACCTGTTCACTATACTGGATTGGAACACAGCATCCTGGGCTATACTTCTAATAGGCATGGCTGAAGTAAGAGTTCAATTTTAATACATTTTTGCGTTTGTTGTTATATATTTTACTCTGATATAAAACAGTAAGAGAAGCTTTACGATGTAATGTATTTTATTCTTAATGAAAAAATGCTTAAAAAATCTACCAACAACAAGTGTTTGATAAATTCATCAGTCTGGTTGGGTCTCGGGTAGCTCAGTGGTCTGAGTAATCATCCAAACTGCGAAAGGTGAGCCTGATGGGTTTTTAAGCATTTTTCATTAAACATTTATACATATGACCTTTAATAAGAATCTAGAACGGCGCATTACACCTACTTTCTACGTCAATACTTTTAGATAGTTTGGTTTAGTGATCTGTAATGAACCATTTTCTTCTGATTGAAATTCTTATTCCTATTTAAATAATCGCAGTAACTTTTAAGACAATTTGAAAAATCTTTTTAAGTAAGTTTTTTCTTAGTTTATATTTTCCAAGTTTTTATCGCATCAATGCCCTCATTGAGGTCACAGATTTTACTTATCGCAGTATGATTGTGATTGTCTTTAAAAGTATTTGATTAAAAATGAATTCATGTCCAACAGTGTATTGCTGTCTCCTGGAGTTATGGTATCAACCGCGCTATAAAAGATCTGGCTTCCATGAAAATGAAATTTAATCCAGTGTTGAGGTTTTACTGGAAAGCTGTCTGGACCGTCATCGTTCCCGTAGGCAGTATTGTAAGTATTTTTCTGCACTCACTGTCATTTTGTATACTTTTTAATGATGGGACTCGAGTACGATTTTGTAACTCAAGTCACATCGAGCCAATTAACTACCTCACTCGATTCATATTCGATGTTTCGTGAGACTTGAGTACAAAAATTTTGAACGTGCTACTCGAGTGAGATTTCGCTTAGTAATTTTAAACAAATACATACAAAACATAAATAAAATATGCATTAAAAGACTTTTATTTATTTAATTAAGTATGAATTATTTATTTATATAAGTAATCATGAAAATTAAAAAATAAGCGGCATAGATTAACAAATTAGAGTAGCGCAGTGACATCTAGTGGCAAGAGAATCACCTCGATATGCGTTGTCAATATCTCGAGTGCATAGAGACTCAAATGATATTTTTTTCACTCGAGTACGAGTCTGAAGGTCTAATTTTCCAAAATGATTTGCCCAATCTAGTTCATTAAGTTGGTCAACGTGACGTAACGTGACATGAAGATCATGTTTGGGTTACCTGGAACAAATACGCTTTAGCAATGAGGCCACCAATTGTACTTTCCGTACATTATTATGTTTTCTTCATTTATGTTTACTTATGGTATGTATAATAAAGAGTCTTTCATTCGTTCACAATGTGACGTAATGAAATACTTTCTGTATTTGATGATGAAACTTACGATATATATACATTATTTATGCAGTAGAACAACCCAATACACATAATTACGTTAATTTTAACTTACGCAGCAATTCGAATATCATTAAAATGTTTTTCTAACAAAGAGATCGGAGAAAAAAGGAAATTAAAATATTTTGGTAATTCCATCCAAATATTGTTTGATAATTAAATTAAAGTGATTTCGCATAAATCCTTGTTTTTAAGTATTAATTTTTGTATAGTATATTTTGCATTAATAATATTAATAATAAAATTGTGACGCCACAGCGATTCCTATAAGTTTTATAAACTATTGCCGCCAAAAGGTAACAATAGTTTGGTCATCCAAATAACTATTACGAGAGATTGATTCGAGGTGCTATATAAATACAACGTATGTTTTTTTTTTCAGAGTGTACTGATATTTATATTTATAAATTGGAGCCCTCCGTCGTATGAGGATTACGAGTTCCCATGGTTCGCGGACATGCTCGGCTGGTTGGTGGGTCTATCTACACTCATTCTATTCCCGGTTGGTGTGTGTTGGGCGTTATATCATGGATATGTAAGTCTTTACTTTAACATTTTTATAGGCATTTCAAAATAACTATAGAATAATAATAATTATACTTTTCATAATTAGTAAGACCTACACAGCAATTATAAATACACAATAAAAAAGACAAAATTAATAAAAAAATATATTAAAATATATAAATTCAAAAACACTTATCTCGAGATACTGGCAAAGCTGGTCGTCAACAATTATCTTCAAAGTACTTCACAGCTGAGTATTGCGTGATATATTCCCTTAGTACTTCGACATACTGAAATATCAACTGTTACAAAACTCTTGTACATTTTTATAACGTCGAGTTTATCTGACATAGGTGACCTATTCGTTAAATTAACAACAATGGGTCAAGCTTTACAGAAATTATATTAAATGGCGTAAGGACAATAGGGATGATGAATGGGTAAAAAAAGTAAATTCTATTTAGTCCTTCAGTCAGATAAGAAAAATATTGAATACATTTTTTTTACTTTAATTTAAAAAGAAATGACTTAGATAATAGTCATTATAGTTTAGAATTGAGGGCTCGCTGCATCGCAACTAATGTGTCGAAATTGTACTTAGATGTGAACTCATACGATATTTCAACTCAATTTATCCCATAAAATTTATTGATTATGAAAAAAAATTAAAATAATACGTATTTAATATACCTTAATAATATATCTAATGGATAAACGCACAAAAATTAGTCATCACCCCTATCAGGATTTAGCAGTTATAATATTTCGATTTTAGGTATGTCCTAAATTATAATTGGAACCAATTTGGTTGAACAATTATTGAGCAAACGAATGATGTAAGACCTAAATATAAAATTCAAGATAAATTTTATGAATTATAAATAAGTTTGTAACAAACTGTTTTTGATACAACCAATATATTTGTTCGTTACAGCGTGGCAAAGAACTGTTCACCCCAACTGCAGCATGGAAACCAGCTTTTAAAAGCCTAGATGCACCCCGTTCAGACTCAATAGTGACCACCGAGTCAATGCACCAAGGGCCTTTTGACAATTTGGGTTACGTTATGTAAATTTATTAGAATTATCACGAATTTAGAAATAGACAAAAGCGGAATTTGGGCACGCTTGTATGCCAAGCGGGATTCCTAACCGCTAGGCCATCTAGAAGTCGTACTCTTAAAACTAATTTCCTATATATCATCAACTTCATCTTGCTCTGTCCTGCACTATGGCATTAAAACTATGTAAGTAAGAGCAGAAGAGCAACGACAGAATACACGTTGTTTCGAATGTCTATATCGAAAATATAGGACCAGACTCCTCAACGATGTGAATTTAAACCAGCAGTGGTATATTCATTTGCAAAAACTTATTTTTGACGGTTGCAAGGCTAAAAATTAAAAACAATACCATTTAATTGACATTTTTATTCGATACCTGTGCCTATTAGCTAATATTAGAAAGAGGAAAACATTTGAACTTTATTATTAGGAGTAAATCTTCAGAGATACTGAAGAGATCCGATCGCCAAAATTCTTAACATCATACTGAAGGAAAACAGGTAGTCGAGTTAACATACATGACGGGACGGTATAAGCCGTTGACCCCACATATTGCAACGAAACGCAGCACCTCGCGAAAAATGATACATAATTCAATGGGTAGCAATTAGTATCGTTTACTTTCAACTCTCCCATAAATACTATGGGTTTATTACCTTTAATCACCTGCACTAGGAACTGCTAGGAACAGATTATAATATAAATCAACAAATATGTCAGTGTGGCTTTCATCTATCAAAGAGTTTCTTATATTTCCCTTGCTATTAGTATTCGTGTGTTCAAACTACATTGTCTCTATTACCAGTGGGAATACTGTATCGAATTTGTCTCCCTAACTAGAGAGTGACATCACGAGTCAAAGGTCAAAGTGTGGATATATATTCGTATGAAAGGTATATGCAATCAAAAATTCCGCCATACTATATTGTGACTAGGAAATTATAATGCGTCTTAATATAAATGAAATCATATCTTTGTGAGAGTATCGTAGAGTTCATAAATCGTAAATCATTAACAGTATTTCTAGTCGACACATTTTTTTTATTGATCGCTGTCCCGCGTTCTAGTTTCTCGTTTTTAGTTTTCAACCGACTAAAACCGAGAGCTGCGATGTATGCGCTTAAACTCAGTGCGATCTCAGCCTCGTTAGGTTAAGATCGCACTGCATTTGACTATTTGATTATTTTAAATATTAATAGTGTATATTTTGTGGAAATGTTATCGTAACAAATCTAAGAAGTGTTTTAATGACCACTTTATACTCTATGTTTATAAGTGGATATTAAAATTTACGTAAAAAATACTTCTGAAATAATCTATGACAATAGACAAGTCATTATAAAATAGAGATAATAAAAAAAGAATCTGCGGCACCCTTTTTTATTTTATTTATTTCTACATGCAAACTTGACAATTTTGTAGGCTTTAAGTACACAAGTTTTTTGTGTATTTATCTAATTCTTTAAATGTCGTATCTTCAAACAAACTATTATTAATTATTTATATTTAGATATACGCTTGCGATGTTTTGTCATTTTTTTATAATTAGGTCATAAAATTGTAATATGTGAAAGCAAATATAGAATCTTATTATGGCCAGTAAATAAATTATATTAGTTTATATGGAAGGTTGTTTTTTATTTTATATTTCTATATAATGCTTTATATTCCTTATACCTTAGTTCGATTCATTTTTAAGCAAGATATAAAAATACCATATATATATTATTTAAAAATGAAATAACTTATCTTTGTGAAACTCACTATAACTGAAGAACAGCCCCGTTATTCTGTAACTCACACACACAGACCTCTGTGGGCAAGGGGGGGACAAATAAGTGAGTTCGACACATTGGAATTGTTCACTTTTTACGGTGATTCCGACCCTAAGCTGTTAGTTGAGTTAGCGAATAGACGGTCAGTTGCACAAATGTCCATTAAGGTTTATTGACGCTTTTAATCTCTAATGAATGTCAAATTCGTATGGGTAATGTCACCTTAAACTAATGATAATTTTAATGGACGTTTGTGTAACTGGCTGCGAGTGAATTGGTGTTTTTTTTTAAGTAATGAAAGATTTAAATGGTGAAAAAAAAATAAAGTAATGGCAAAGAATATAGTAAATGCAACAATTTAATTTTCCCATAAAAACTATTGGTACCTATCACGAAAGGGTATGTTGAGAAATAATTTTATCGCATTTTTAATGTGATACGAAGTTTACTGGGGCTATAAAAATACAAGCATGGGTCTAATTGTCTAATTTTAAATCTATCTCAATCCCTTTCAATTTGACATTCAAAAAATATTTACAAACTTCACACTATCAGTTTTTTTTTTATTATTTACAATGGGCTCACTCTTGATCTCAAAATTAATATTTAAATATTTAACATTAAATAGCGATAGCATAGATATTGAATTAATGAAATCGTTTAACAAGCGTTAACACAAATACTCCTAACTTTAAGTTACTAAGTTTTTATTATGTTTCTTATTCATTCAAAATATTATTCGTTTCGAAAGTAATTGCGACTTTAAACGTTACATAATTCCATAAATCGCTACACCTTTAAAAGGACTTGTGATACATAATTAAATAAGACAATTAGCCCATCAGGTCAACGGAAATTTAAAAATTATTATTATAGAAACGTAATTGTTATATTATATATAAGTTTAGTACATTTTAGATATCAATGATACATAGTCTTGAATGTTTTTTTATGATATCCTGTATAAATATCAGAAAATATCGCATACTTTAAATAAGATAAACTAAAACATTTGTGATATGTAAATCAGTATATTCGAATATACCAAAACCTTCGAGATGTTAAAAAAACGTGATAATCATTGACAGCAACTTAACTTAGAAGGTCGCCAGTTGGGAAAATGGTAAATGAGACTAATTACTAAAGAGGTTTAAAATGTTTTCCGTGTTTCGTTAGTGCTCGAATAAAAGTAATTAAATGTAAAAGGCAACCGTAGCCGTAGTGGAATTACGAACTCCCTCCAGCCATAAACTTATACTATGTTTGACCGTAAGTTAATGATAATATAATAATAATTATATAACCTAAGGTCTGGTCAAAATAAACACAACAAAAATTCTGACTGACCTGATTTTGGGAGAAACTTTGAATAGATTAATAGAAATGAACTATCAAAAGTCCCCGTAGATAAAAAAAATGCGGTAAAAATTATTAAGATTTCAGTTTTATCGCCTGATCCCAGTAGTTCCATTATTTTAAACAAAAATGGTCGTCATACTTCCAAGTTTTTTCCAAGAATCAAAAGATTTCGCCATTCCAAAAGTAGAAAGAGTTAAATTATCGCATATATAACTAGCCGAAGGTTATATGTAAAGTGAAATTATTCCAACCTATAACACAAGACAGTGGCTAGCTAAAATTTTTTTTATATTTTGGATAATTAAACCTAAAAATAATACTTCAAATCAAACTACTAGTACCAAAACTTAGAGATTTCAGACACTTAATTTTCAGCCAAAACATATTTCAAACTTTGTATTATTGACTACTACCTATATCCGAAGTAAACAATATAAAATATTAAAATGCTTCTCCATTGGCTACACGAGAAGTCACTCACTCAAATAAAAGAATTTTATAAACTTTACGAAAGTATGAGAAAACTCGCGTAGTCGCTTTGTGTGTGAAAAGAAATGAAGAAAGTTGGCGACAAGTTATATGAGTTAAGGTATCATGAGAAATGTAAAAAGAAACTTTCATCATCCGTATATACTTATAAAACTTTAACTTAGAGTTAGCATCAAATCTAATGTAGAATCAAGATGACCAAATAATTTGCTACTTGACATGACAGTTACAACAATAAATCATAATCTAAATACATATGTATATATAACTTAAAAGTACATAGTGATCTATCAACGCACAACCTAAACCACTAGACGGATCGGGCTGTTTGGCATGCAGGTATATGTTATGACGTAGGCATCCACTAAGAAATAATTTTGATCAATTCTACCCCCAAGGGGATAAAATAGGAGATGAAAGTTTGTATGAAACTTTATCAATTTAAAACCGATTGGATTGAGACTTTGCATGCATAAAGCTACTATGACGTAGGCATCCCCTAAGAAAAGATTTTGATAAATTCCACCACTAAGAGGATAAAATAGGGGATGAAGTTTTATATAAATCTTCTTAGATTTTCGACTGATTGAACTAAAATTAAAGATTGGAGCAACAATGATGAACGTCCGCTTAAATAGGACTAAGATAAATTCAACGTGGATTGTATTGGATTAATATCTCTAAAGTTTTCAAAGAAAAAGTGCTGAAACATATTAGATATTTGTTTTTTTTTGTAGTATCTTCGAACTTAAAGGTGATGAAATTACCCAAAGGTTATTATTATTACTTTTTTCTTTTTTTTATGGGATAGGCGGCAGACGAGCAGACGGATCACCTGAGGGTAAGTGATTACCGTCGCCCATGGACACCTGCAACACCAGAGGGGCTACAAGCGCGCTGCCGGCCTTTGATGGACGAATATGATCATAGGGAGAGAAGGGTTGAGGGGTAGAGAGAAGGGCATAGGGAGGGGTTGGGCCTCCGATACCCTCACTCACACGACGAAACACAACACAAGCGTTGCTTCACGTCGGTTTTCTGTGAGGCCGTGGTATCACTCCGGTCGAGCCGGCCCATTTATGCCGAAAAGCGTATTGGGAAAATATATGCAGCCCAAAGAAATGTCACTCCCTCATTGTTTTGCGAGAAAATTCAAATTAATGAATAAAAATATATTGTTCTTTATTCAATACCACTTTTAAGAGACAAATTGAGGTTTAATTTGTCTCTTAAATCTGGTATTGAATTGAAGTTTGGGGTTTAATGTAAAAGTTTTAAAATGCAGTTGTTTATATAAAATTATATGTTTGTACAAAATCAGTGTATAAAGAAATAAAATCACTAAGTAATTCGCGCATAGCCTTACAAGAAACGCAAGATGACGAGAAGCTGATGCCTTGGTTATGTAGGCTTATTAAACATTATATATATTCATTTTACAATTTAAATAGAGTAAAAATATTGACTGTTATATTCCATCAAAAATATAAAATGTACATACAAAAATGCACAAGACTCGCAACGCAATTCTTCTGCTATAAAGTATCTTTCTGTGAGAACAGTTATCCAAACCTGTCGTAACTTTTACGGATACTTATCAAACACCACAGAAATAAATCTTTTTTCAGTGAAAAATACACACAGCATCATAATATAGGTCTTTTATATCTAGGTCTTTTCCTTACTTTATAATGCTAAATAATAACTGTATACTGTGTCAATATTTGGAGCCTGTGGATCTGCTACCTTAGAATTTTGATAATCTATGAGTAAGTCAGATACTAAACTTTTTTAACTTGCAATAACTTGCTTGCCTCGTTATGTACTGCCCTCTTAGTTACTGGATATTTCCAAGTTGAAGACTATTAACTTAATTTATTTTTTACCAAATACAAATAAAATCAGTTCAATGATTTCAAAGAATAATAAACAGACTAACTTTCGAAATTTTAAATAATGAAGTTAGGTAAGGTACTCAATTTCTTGCGAATATATCGTGCTTTACTTGACGATATAAAATCGTCGTAAGCAAAGCATAATGAAGAAGTTACCAAGAGGCATCCAGCAGTAGAGTTCATAACAATACTGAGATATATATATATATAGCGTGCTATCAACAACCAAAATTTGTAATTCATGAATCTTGGCTTGCCATCTCTCATCCCCGAATTAGGTCATCTTATTCCCTTATACATTCCAATAGGAAAGTTTAGAATTTATTGCTATCAAATAATAATACCTTTTGAAAGTTTTACAGCATTCAAATCCGAATGGATAAAGGAAACAATAAGAAATATTTCAACACAAATCTCAAATTATTTTTTTATTCATCGCACAAGATTTATTTTTGGGAATATTCCCTGTTCTGTTATTCAGTGTTATAGAGAAAAAAATCTGTTATCAGCGAAAAAGAAAATCTCCTATGGCTTATCGTTAGTAAAACATCTGAACGAAGATATCATTTTGAAACTGATAAATTTGAAATTGTTAATTTTTACTTTTATATTATCACCAATTTATATCAATAACACTTTAATTATTATAATGCCTTCTACATGCCAGTTTTGATAGTGCGAGTCTTTGCGCTGGAAGATTGTACGATGGTAAACGTGCATCAACGGTGCTGGAGCGGGGTAGGGACACCTACAAAGAGATGCACATATCGAAATTATACTTTATTGTTCAAAATGAAATATCTAATTTCTACATTCGTTATTATACTAACACTCACAATGTTGAGAAGAAAGGAAAACAAAAAAACAGCTTGCTCGTGCAACGATTTGAGGCGAAGAAAAAAAAATAGGACAGAGTAGCCCTATCCGTAGTAAAAAAACAAATTTTAACCTTTAAGAGTCATTCATAGGGTCATATTATTTAACGTGTACAACACACGATCAAACGTTTGAACATGTTTCTGGTGAATATGTCTGCTAACTAGAAATTAAATTGTAACATCTTGTACTTTCCATGTTGATACTGAAATAATGATTCTTGATTTTCATGTTTATTTTAATAGTAGTGAACAAACTGTAGGTATAACGACAAAAAACGGTCATCAACCTCCTTGGCCAGCGATATATTTTAAGTATCAACATGTTTAATTTCAAGTCTCTACAAGTAAATAGATGTTTTGTTATTCGCGCGTCGAGATGATATTAACGTTTCCGATGTTCCTTAGTTTCGATGCGATCTTTATTGGCCTGCATGCTTAGGCTGGTACAATTTTCCTTATCATAAGCACTGTAAATTCAAAATTAATTAAACTTTTTAAATATAATTGACTAAATATTCTTGGCTAGCCCGCTTACGTACAAGTTCATTGGGGTAACTTATATATAAGTATATACGATATATTCTAGAGATCAACTGTTAAATAGAATTTAACGTATAAAAGTCGGTGTATATCTGATGGAAGATGTTTCACGTGATTGTCGGACACAGAACTATAAAACTAACAAATATATGGAATGACATTCAACTTTATTCATTCGAGACGCTTAACAGATAACTCATCTGATTTGCACCGACCCTGAAAGACATTTACTATGCATAGTTTTGGTCTAAGGTTGACTTATATTGCTGCAGGCAATGACAAGTTTCCAGTTTTTATAGAAGGCAACAATTACCTATTCTGTCAGTACATACATTACTTTTACTTACACAGAATGATAATCCGCTAACGAATTGTTTAAATACAAAAAAAAACTATTTATAAATTCAAAAACAATTATTGCATAAAGTGTACTTGAATAATAGCGAATTAAAATGTCTAAATTCATATAAACTTGTTAAACTGTAAAACTACATAAAAACAAGCTAATAAAAGTCTACCACCATTTAATTTTAACCAGCTTAACTGGCACATCAATCCCCAAAGCACTTTCCTTTTCGCAAACACGCAAACCCGCAGTGCTAGAAGATACTGGTGAATTATAGCCCAAATGCCTGCAAAAATACTGACTGCAGAGTTTAGTGCTGATATTAAGCACGATCTGTTATGATCACGTAAACTACACGAGAATATTAAAACCTCATTATAGTAGCAAAAAGTTTGCAGTATGTATACATGTATAATAGATAATTTCAGATGCTTTCACAAAATACAGCATGTCAATTTTCCAACGTTCTTCACATTTACGCACAAGAACAAATTGTAATATCTACCCGAAGTCCAACATTATTAGTAATAGTAATTTATTTTGCTTGAATGTGGTACAATAAATATCTTATATAAGTAACAGGGTTTCTAATCGACGCATAATAATTTAGTGCCTTATTAGTGCTATGTCTTCTTTTGAAATCAGTGAGAGATATATGATAATAATATTAGACTTCAGGTAGATAGCAGATATAATTAACAGCAATATAGAAAACTGTAAAACTTTCCTCACCCGATTTGAAACCTTATTACATTGAAGTTAGAGGTCAAAATACATTACAGAAATTTGACATATTGTGGTAACCTGACGTGCAGCCGTGAGTACAACGGCAAAATGCAAGTAAGTACTTGAAATTCAATTCGATTATCACGTAAAAACAGATTTCACCAGATTTTACTCCTTTTGCGATGTACAAAATGACATCCTGATTACTGATTATATAATAATCTTCATTCTGAATTAAAAACTTTATATTAAGTAATATGAGTTTATCGTCGTCTATATATATTTATAATACATTTGTGTTGTGACGGGTTCGATGCTTAGGCAAATGAATAAAAGGCTCACTTACCTTGAGAACTTGATTTAATTCATGGTACCAAAAAGAAACACTTTTCTTTGTATAATGTTTCTAACTCGACAAATTTTCACGAACTGACATTCATAAAGAGCATGTTGGATTACTCGAAATTTCAAATTAGGAAAATTGAATAATAAAAATAGATAATATTAAAGATCAAGGACAAAGAGTTTACATGCGGATATTTAGGACGAAATAAACGGTGGTACGACGCACCGTTACACATTTAATCTTCAATCTAGATTTCGACTTTTTAGAAGTAATTCTCTTTTTCAATGTGTTATTCAGAGTTATATTTAAAAAGCTCGCATCAACAATTTCGATCTCCCCTACGTTCAAAGGACCACGATAGATAACTTTAAATTTCTTGTCCTCGCTCTGCAAGTCATGCTCAATTAACAAATAATAAATATTATAATTATACTATAAACTATTAGCAAGTATTAAATAATTTCATGTTTATAAAATAGTATTCCTACGTAATTACAGAATCAGATGTCATTTTTTTTTCTTGTAATACTTGTGTTACTCAAAGCTGACATGGTCATTTACATTAGAATGACAGTTTTTTTACGAGATTGCTACCATATATCTATTTTTAACACCTTTGCTCGTAAAGCTGATGTAATTCCACCGGTTTTAAATATGTAAAGCGGGTCATAAAAAACGCATGTGTTACCAAAGCAAATAGTTAAGTTATAGTCCATACAAATTCCATAACAGTATTATTTGCCATTTCGCGCGCTGTTGCTATTCAAATTTCGAACTAATCGCCGCGCGGCGCCAGTCAGTAGACAGCGCTGGCGCGCTGTTAAAATGGCGGGAAAGCAACAATGTACATTCACAGATTGAGTTTATTAATGTTTCTTTTTTCTGTTTCCTCGCAAATGTGTTAAATCTATTTATCAAATCACCGCACAGACAGTGTCTGTTCTATTAACGTAAACAGTATATACTAGTATGATCAAAACATCTTCCATTTGAATTCAAATTAATATATGATGTCCAGAAATTGTGTACAATGCTAAACTTCGTCCAAAGCGTAGTCCTCCTGAGGTTAATTTAAAATTGAACCCTCCACTTTTAGGAACAAGGATTATCGTTCAAATGGTGCAAAATGGTATAGCCCGCAGCGAATGGCACCTTTGGGAAACGTAAATCGGTTGGCACCTTGTTTTATTTAATTACTCCGCCTCTGATAAGCTACGGACAATCAGTTGGGGTTCACTTTCAACAGTTGCGATCACCAGATTACGTCGACATCAAGACAGAAATTACCTTGACTGTTTCCTAAAAAGTTAGCTATTATCTGTTAAGGAAAAATGTTTGAACCCACAACCCTTCGCAATCCGGGCGACTTCTCTACCCATTGAGCTATCCGAGACTCAACAAGCCTGGCAAATTTTTAAAGCGATTATTAATTTCGCTACTAGTTCATGCCATCCACCCAAATAGCCGAAATAATATATTTTTAAATATAATTTAAACTTTAAATTAAATTAGATAATTAAGATGAAATTTATTTAAAGTCTAACTTCCAGTCGGAATGGTTTTTCTGACTTCCTCAACCTCATCGTCAAACTTGATTTACACAAAAATTGTAAAAATAAAAAAGGCGATAAATAAATTCATGATTTGTCTCCTAATTTTGTTATTACTGCTAGAGAGTTCTTAAGCACCTTATTTAAAATAATATAAAATTTATATTTTCTTATTTTAGTGATAGGCCAAAATTTATGTTCACGTTTCTCATAAATATCTCATTTTTTATGAAATATTACTCTTAGGAATAAAAAAGAGTCATTACATTCGGTCCAAAGAGGATGAAAATTGAGCAGCTACCTATTCTCCGTCAAATTAAACTTATTTCACTTTACACATGTCGAAATAAAATTATAATAAAATAGCAATCAAAACACCAGATATTTTATAAGTATTCAAATAATTTTAATTCAATACTAATTATTTAGTATTTTTGAATGATAAAGATAAAGATAGAATATTCTTTATTATACGCATGAAACAAAATTTACCTTTTTATCACTAAAAACCCTTATCACTAAAAGTTGCATCTCTTCGATTTCTTCATGGCGCATATTATCTCAATGCCTAACTACTATTACTAGTGTAAATTGTTTGGATAAAAAAAACCGCGCCCCTATATATTCTATAAATAACATACATAAATAATAATTTTACCCGGGTGAACCACTTTCTTCTATTAAAAAAATATATTGTTCCCACAATGCCCAACTTTCATCTCCCTTATAATAAACCGGTGATAAAAAGTTTCGTACCATTTTTACTCAATAAGCTTCTATTAATGCTCAATTAATCCAGAAATTTCATCATAATAAAATACAAAGTGCGCAAGGATCGTATTATCGCGTTTTACAGCGAACACCGAGTTATATTTCAAACATAAATTGCTCGTAAATTTTAACAGTCCCTTATGAACAGTTAATGTCAAAAAGATATATTTTTTTATTTTTATTTTTATTATTACGATTATGAAGTAATCGTTGTCATTAAGAAAGTAAATATACTCGTAATGCTTTTATAAATTGTTGGTTTTTGCATAACACCTTTATACACGAAAATTAGTGTACATAGAACTATTTCATTCCGTTTCAAATGTGTTTTAGAAATTACATAACATATTATATTGGTTTATTATATTTGATAAATTTTTCATTCACTATCATCATCATTATCATCATATCAACCGAGAGACGCCCACTGCTGAGCATAGGCCTTCCCCGATGATCTCCAACGTGATCGGTCCTGCGCCTCCCGCATCCAGCGGCTTCCCGCGACCTTCACCAGATCAGAAAATTATTAATTAAAAATGTCGGTCCACTCGAAATGGATTTGGGTGGATTTCCTGAACATTGATGAAAATACGCTCTGTAGTAGAGAAAATGTAACAAGAGCTTGAAATATTCGTCAGCCCTCTTAGGTCCTGGGTAGCTCAGTGGTTAGAGCAGTCGTCTGGGTTACGAAAGGTCATGGGTTCGAGTCCCATCTCAGAGTGCCGCAGCAGGAACAAAATTGATTTTAAGCATTTTTCATTAAGAATAGATTATATTTGAATTATTATCTGCAGATAATAAGAACATTCATTGCAGCATCGTTAAAAATGTTGAAACACCAGTCAATTTAGCGAATAGATGATTTAATAAAGTTATAAAGCAAATACAACGAAATATCCCAATGACTCGTCAAAGCAAATGAAATCTGAAAATTCATGTGGACAATTGAATTAACATCATTGGCAATATGAAATTTTATATATATTTTTATAGATAAATTTATCAGAATTTCACCCATGGCAGATGTCCGAGATGGGATTCAAACCTATAACTCTGACTTCTTACTTTCGCTTTAGTGAGCTTATCTGACAATAATTAACCTAAAACAATTGAACTAATACAATTTAATTTATTTTATTGGTATCGGACTCTTTAGGTTTTTATTTAATTTGCCAATGTGTCTAATTTTGCATCTCAATTTTAAAGTTGTTATCCTGAACCATTTGAAAATTTTATTATAATTATAAATTCTGGTTTAATTAAGATGACAATGTATGGTCAACTAAGTTACATCATTGACGAAGGGTCCAAGCTGTTGGATTAGTTATTTTTGTGCGCTGTCATGATATAGGTATTAAAAATTACGAATTTATTTAGACCATATGCCATCTTAGAATTGATAAGTATATATGTATATACGCCATCTTCGATCCGCTATAATGGCGGATGACCCAAGATGGCGAAATATTAAATGTGTTTTAGACACTTGCTAAATAATATTAAAAACCATATTTAGTTTAAATACGCCGAAAAGTAAAATGTCAAGTTTGAAGTAGATATAACCCACTTACTTAAAGCTTATCGCTGTTATTTTTTTTTTAATAAAACCTATTACAATTCAACTTCGAAGCCTTCCTTGGAATTTGTAAAAAGTTATTAAGCGAATTGCAAAAGTTTTTAATTTGATCTTAACTCGATATCATTTTATCGTCTTGAATAAAAATGACATTTCTATTAAGAAATTCGTTATTTAAGAATGTAAGATAACGAAATCATAACAAAGTAAGGCTTAGTGAGCAAAATGAATGTTCTGAGGCGATGGGAACGGAAGTTAAACGAGTCCAGAAGGCTGACTCTATCTGAAAACTGTGTTAAACTATGGAATATATAATAATGGACTTGACGGTAAAATTTTATAAAATATCAGGTGAAGTATTTAATAGAATCAGGGGTTGCCTTTCGGTAGTCTCTTGCTATAATTGTGATTTATTTAGCAACTTGCACGCCCAGTCAGTATGATGAGTTTTATGGAATTTCCTCAAAAAAAGGCGTTGCATATGCATATCAGCCCCCATCCTGTTACTCTGATTACAACCGAATTAAATATACTTTACACGGTAATTACGACTTTAAGTTGTCAGTTGAATTTTAGCGAAAACGACTTTAAGCGAATAGGCCTGCTAACATATTGTTTTCGGGAAATTCTTAAAAATATATGTGCAATATGAAAAGTGCTAAATTATCTGTAACTTTGTTTAACGGAAAATTTGGCGGATGTTTTGGCACATTGTGCTATGTTCATTTATAAATTATCCTTGTCTTAATTGTTCGTTAACACATAAATAAATAAATCACTTGAATCTCTGTCTATTCGCCCGCCATTCTTATGCCCTTGGTGTCCTAAAAACATGCATCGTAAATATATTTCGTACCTCTTTTGGGGGGTTAACCTCACAACCATAACTCAGATCCTAAGTTAAGTAATTCATTAAAGCGCTTGTAGTATAGAAATCTAAAACAACGAAGGTACCACAACACCCAGACCTGGGACAATATAGACAAGTCATTTTTCTATATTGACCCGGAATTGATTCTGATGCTTCAGTACATATGAACGTACCACTAGACCAAGGAAGTTATTATTTGAGATGCCACGTCCACAGTGTAGTACTCCATGATTTTACTCCCAATAGATTCCTTAGAAATCCGTGGGCTTAAACTTTAATTAAAGATGCATCCCAAAGAAAGAACGTTTCGTTTTATCCAATAAGTTTTTAACAGTTGCACTCGGTGATAATACTAATTAACTTTAAGCCCATTTGAGAGATAAAATATTGTTGTGGCTTTGGACTTTAGGTCTTCATTTAAAACTTATTTATGGATACTTGTAGATAATACAGTTACTGTTGTACACTCAACTAAAGTTTTTCTTGGAATTTTGCTTTCATTGGGTCGGTTTTCCCTTTATATTTTATGTTAAAAGTAGTTTATTTTTTAAATAATTCGATATTATTTACGATATTCACTGCAAATAAATCACAGTACTATACCAATTGCGATTTTTGTATCCTAAATTAATTAAAAAAAAAACACAAAGTAACCACAGAACGATGAAGAAGTCGCAACCAAAAGCTACATTAACTTGTTGGTTTTTTAGCACCAACGGTTAAAAAAGTGAACCTTATTAGGCGATAGTACCTTATAAGATGCTTATTATCAAATAAACTTCTTCATATACTAGTGTCTCTCAACACTCTCCATATTGTTTCATGAAATTGATGCTTAATAATCAAAACTGTTGTAAGTACGGTCACTTTATGGACACTCCCTGTAAAATAGACACGGTATATTATTATAGTTAACAACAAACAGGCAACGGCCTTATAGCGCTTACACAAAACGGAATTAGAAAATTTATCGCTCGCCGTAAACTCCAGTTAGGCTATTATTTTATCTATACAAGTTAACAATAAAGTTATATTGAATAATTAAATAAATAAACAAATATAAGAATATACCACTCGTTTTACCATGACAGCTGAAAGCCTATTCTATTTCTTCAGAAAAAAAAATTTCGTCTATTTAAGAAATGCTAATACGACTCCAAAGAAATCTGATGCACATAAAATCTTAACGAATATGATTTTATTTATTTAACTTTATTGCACGGTACAAAAAGCGGAGTTAATACTAATAGCATTTTTTTACGAATAATTGCTCAAATCCCAAATGAAGAAGCTTTAACACATAAGTTAATTATAAATCTGATATAAAATTCAAGTTAATTTTTTCGAGGAAAGTTCAGAAGTGGCTGCTATATCTTTGTAATGTTATGTTACCTAAATCTCTACTAGAGCCTTTGCTCAACCTATAAAAGTATATAAGTTATTGAGCAAGTGATTATTTGGACTTTATGAAAAATGTCCAAATTGAAAGGACAATGTAATAAAAACTACAGAAATAATCAAATTGATCGGGATTTTATTTACGAAGCACCTCATTTATGTGTCAAAACAATTAAAACAAGGTTTTACTTGACTAAGCTTTAAAATAAGCTACCCTAGATATTTTCTTGATGCGTTTTAGAGATAGAAATATGAAAGAAATATGTCACTTAAATATGACATCAGTTTTTGAGACTTCATTTTCCGGAAAATATGTAATACAATCTGATATTTTACTAATGTTTTTGTTTTAAAACACCTGTCATTATTGAGAAATAAAGGAATTCATTCCCATATTTCCACTATGTCATCATACTTAATTGAAAATTTGAAATTGTCGTATCCCGGTAAGTCACTTGATAGGTTAGAAATAGTTGAAGTAATGTATTGAAAGGAAGTCTGTTCTGTAGAATCAAATGTTATCCGCTCCTGGTTGTTCTCCTCTCTGCATCTCGTACAATCTCCATGTTTATTAGGTATTTATCAGAGTAACCAAACACCACATGCCACTATTGACAATGTTGGGTCAATGTCATGAATAAGGAAGTTCAAATCTAAATACTTATTTTGGCTCTGAGTAGCTTATGTAGCATTCATAAAACGCAGACATTATGAAAAATCATTCATCACTTGGTCCATAACATATACATATCCTATGTAAGATCACAACAAAATTTCCCCCACAATATCTTAATCGGTTTCGCCTCGCAAACAAATATTTATAATCATGTTCGCGGCATTAATTAAAGTTAACGAACTCCGTATGCAAAAGAGGGCGCTCTGTATCGTTTTTGGGTAAAAGGCATCTATTATACGACTTTATAAGGAGCCCCGATGCTATACTCCACAATAGGGTTGGTCTATGTCTAATTTTTTAATCAAAATTAATAAATTAAATTAATAAAGAAAGTCACTAGTAAAACTATTATCATAAAGAGGAAAGATTTCGTTGTTTGTTTGTATATTTGTTTGTGTCTTCACATTAGGATAGGAGCAAAAGGCTACAAAACTACTCGAACGATTTTAATAAATCTTTCACCTACTGGTATATTGTATATAACCTAAGCGGGCAAAATCACGAGAAAACAGCTAGAAAACTGTAAATAATAAAGAAAGTAATATTTTATTAGTCTAACTTGCTCAAGAGTCTTGAAGCCTTATTCTTCCAAAAACTTTGTAACTTATTCAAATTAGGAACATTAAACATTTAAAAATTTTAAAATAAAAAAAGTTAAAACCAAATTACTTTATTATTTTTTCTTATGACTCGATATTAGACTATAGTTGACCAAGTAAATGCAGAGATGTTACGATAGAAATTTACACAATAGACAAACAAAATAAATTATATATTATAAAATTATGTTGCAATTGGCACCTTATTACTTAAAGCGATTATAGACATTCATAGTTCTAAATTAATTAAGTCCATATATTTAAAAAAAATCTATAAACTAGTGTCGCCTGTATGTGACAATAATTTTATCGTTATTTTCTACTATAAAGATATTTTTTTTAAATTTACCAATTTAGTAGATAGTCCACTGAATACTACTTTATTATTTTTCTGATTTTCAACACATATACGTCAGTTGTCAATATCACGAAGTTGTTTCGCGCCAATCAGTAAGAAATTGAACGTATGTGATTTATTGCGATAAAAATAATGTAAAAATTTCCAGACTGTATTGGTTTTATTCTTAATGCACGTAGGACATGACATTACCTGATGCACAGATAAATAATCTTTACAGATAAAAACGATTCGAAATTATCTGAATTTTCAATTGAAGACAAATGGAAGTGGCCTTCAGGTGTCATATTAATTTTATTTTTGTAAGATTATATTTTCTGTCAATTTATCTTAAGATCCTTCTTAAATATACCTAATATTACTCTTATTATCAAACATCGTTCTATGGTTTCCTTACTTGTTTTTGACAAAATAAAACTATAAATATTTACCCATACCTACTCAATAAGTATTCATATTGTGCGAACATGACTCCGTTTCCCTAATCCTTTTTCTTTTGTATTCCATATCGTTTCCTTTGTTATCCTTCTATTTCCCAATCTCTTTGTCGTTGACCAAATGCGCAAGTCATACAGACATTAAAATGGGCATTTATTGATTAAACCAATTTTATGGCAAAGTAAAGTTAATAATAAATAATTTAATTAACGATCTTTTTTAATCCCCCAAACATTTAAAACATAACGTACTTATGAAAGGCGGCAACAAATTTTAATGTATGACAAAAAAAGATTTTTGAAAAAATTTCCTTCATAAACGTGAAAAATAAACATTTGTAAGATTAACCGCCTAATCGTAAATATTTATCATGAACATATGAACAGCGTATGAGTATTATTTTTCAAATTTTTGAAAACGGTTTTTCAATGGTTTTTCTTTCAAACATTCAATTTCATTAACAAACTTTTACAAAAGTACATTTGAAATTCGAAATTTAAAATAATAACCGTTATGTTTTTAAATGTAATGATGGTCGCAACCCTAAATAGAATGGCCTAAATTTACAACGAAAGTTAATTTCAAGGGAAACCATAAGGGGTATAATGGATAAACCCCTCCAATAACAATTGGACGAGAAAGGTATATTTAAATTAATTAACAAGTCAGTTCAAAGAACGGTACGAGGTAGGTACTAATACTTAATACCTACTCATAATAATTTGTAGTACGCTCCTATTGATATTTAATATTTTCAAAAATGTGTTGTAAGTAATGTATTGATAACCTCCAAGTAACTAATTAGTCCAATGGTTCTCAACTACTATATTCTATAAGTAGTTAATTCGGAATTTCATTTGTATTATGCGATACATTCTTGACTATCTTTAAAAATATGTTTACTGATTTAAAAATAAACTTAAATCTGTTGTCAAAGTTATAACACCATATTAATATCATTGTACCTATATAACACTAAAAATTTACCAAATATAATAATTGTATAACGCTATTGAAATAGTACCTAACTTACAAATAGTGCATAAAAATCTTAGATATTTTAATTTTCTTATTCAAATTATTATAATCTAATATAAACTCGTGGTTTGCACAAATTTTATAATAAACTATTTTACAACAACTTAAATAAATAAAAATGTAACTTTGAAATTACTTGACAACATCGAAATTAGATTCTTAGTTATATTTAATAAGATACAATACAAGATACAAGAACCGAATACATTTCCTTCACAAATGAAGTAAAATAGCTTTCACACGTCTTAAGTTACAGGTGGCGAAATCAACTTCCATCGGCGAGACCGTATTCTGAAACAATCAATATCAGACATTTATTTATCCGCGCGGTAATCACGCGTTCTCTAGGGTTATCACCAATAGCATTAAACTATATGACACCTAGAGAAATATAAAAAAAATATTTCTGTGATGATGCCACATATTTCTCAGCTTTCATTGAAAAAATTATCAATCGAAGAACTATATATATAAAAAACTATTTTTTTTATTGAAATTTATTAAAATTTTTCAATGAACTCAAGATTTTATAATTAAAAATAATTATAAAGATCTAATTTGAAATGTAAATCTTTGGTTTCATTTTATTCATTGCAATTCAAAGCAAACAAAGTCTTTTCTAAGAGCGTGCAAAAATATCTATGATTTCCTGAGGTATATATATGTATAAGATAGCTATTAGGTAAAATACTATATTAGGTAAAATAAAGAGTGGGAATTATACAATAACTATTTTCTTCAGCGTTACGGTTATTATATCGTAATCACATAATGTCAGGTTGTAATTCAAAGTGCCTCGGTTATCAAACAATTTTATTTTCACTATCTAAATAAAATAGGATATTAGTCCAGTAACATGTAGTATATCTCAATCTTAATTGAGTATAATTGATTAGAACTCTATTTATTATTCACAACTAATTTTATCCTTGTACTTTTAAACACTTACATACTGTAACCTGGAAAGAAATAAATATTTTTTTGTCATGGAACTGTAAGCAAGAAAAATTTGAATACAAATTTCACAGCCCTATATGGTTTATTCCCCACACGCAACACACAATTCTAACAGAAAATACATTTCAATTCTTTATTGAATCCCTCGCTTCGGTTTGCCATAACTTTACTCTCTCGGGCGTACGCCGACCATTCGTACCGTATCGACGCCTCGGACTCCACGCTGCTTCGTATAACATTGTTAGTATTTATTATAGTAGGTAAGTAATTCTGCAGAAATAATGTGAACTGTTTTGAAAAATATTACCATACATAAAAGCACTTAGAAGTATGTAACGTTTTCATTAACACAAAAATATTCGAGTAAAATGTTTAAAAATTAAAGAAGAAAAGAGGTTAATTTAATTGTTAAACAGCGTTACAACAGACATACAAAATTGCGTATATCACGTGATTGCTACACTAGATTTTAGAATAGGCAAACGACATAATGAAACCGCTGCTTTGGTATTCTGTTGAACCCAGGCATAACATCAGGGAAGGATATGAAATATATAAACTTAAAAAATCATGTTTATTACTTATAATACCAAGAAAAAATAAGATAACCTCAATAATGAGATAATGTTATGACGTCACTGGAAAGTATCAAAGGAAAAGACCAAGATGACTTAACCCTATGCGTGATCAGCAGAAAATCGAGAAATAGGGCATGACTTGGTCTGAGATGCAATTCTTCATAGTGACCCCGGTAGCAAGGAAAACAATGTATGGAGTAATCACCAATGTAGTGTTAAAACTATGAATGAGTAAGACAATCATCATCAGCCCTTTTACGTCCCCACTGCAGGGGCTCAGGCCTTCCTTATGGATGGTTAAGGAGGATGGGCCATGACCCTCCACGCTGGCCCAATTCTGATTGGAGGGTATTAACGACTGCAAATGCAACCGGGACCAATGGCTTAACGTGCCTTCCGAAGCACGGAGTAGCTCGAGATAATAATATTTTGGTCACCCATCCCGTGACCGACCCTTGCGAAAGTTGCTTAACGACAAAGATAGCGGGCCGCGGCGCTTATCCGCTACGCCACTGAGCTACTAAAGCGTAAGACAATGAAGGTCTCATATCAGCAGCCTATTAATGTGCCCACTGCAGGAACTCAGTATTTCATATGAATGGGATCCAATCAAATCGAATAGGGAGAATGGGTCATGATCCACTACTTGGGCCTAGTGGATTGGTGGTTATTAACGATTTAACGAGCCTTCCGAGGCACGGAGGGGATCGAGATAATAACTTTTTGGTCACCCATCCTATGACCGACTATTGCGAACGTTGCTCAATAACCGTATCGCAAACCAAGCGCGCTAACCACCGCGCCATCGAATTCCTTTCCTTTCTCCGAGATGGTCTAGCCGATGGTACAGTCATCCAGCTATACCATATTCACTGACAGGAGTCGATAATTTGATAAATTCATATGAATGGTTTTCCGCCAGTGTATGATATAAAATGCGCATCAGCCAGGACGTCCAACACAACATAATTTGTGCCGGACACAACAAACACGAGTTGCGCTGATTGCAAACATCAACATTAAATGCGCCTGTAACGTCTGCAAATTAAATAGACGAAACCAAAAACTAATTGCTTATATTTTGGCGCAGATTGCTCATTATAAAACGACTTTATATTGTTGTTCGTTTGTTTGGCTGGACCGATTTAGCTGATTTAGGTTTTGGAATGTTTGTCGTAGTCCAGGGAAGGTTTAAACGAATACAAAGTCCACCGGGTCATCTAGTCGCTTATATTTATGAAAAAAATATTATGTTTAATCTATACATATAATTATTATATTCAATTTAATTACAAAATTTCAAAAATACGTGTAATAACATAAATACTAACATACTTAAGTAGTTTTAATAAACTTTACTCAATATTACTCTTGTGCAGTATGCATAAAACTATCGGAAAGGATCAGAAGAAAAAACGAAACGAAATTACCGAGCAGGAATAGTGCGTAATGCATTTTACAATAAAAGAAATACATCAAAATAAAAACAAACCAAGAGCGAATCGGACCCTCGCGCAGGTGATACGTTTAAATTATAATACAACCGACACCTTCCAGTTTTTCTTGTAATCTATAGCAGGCCTGGGCTAATGGCGGCCCGCGAATATTGTCTGGCCCCTGAAGCATTGTATATATTATTATTAAAAACACAAATATTAGTTATTGTCTAACATAAATGGTGCATAAAAAAAAAATTCATAAAATATTAAGCAATATTTATACACATTATCAGGGCCGGTGGGAGTCAAAATTTTCTCCCGGACAACCGCTCTTTTCAGCGCTTACAGTAATAATTGAACAATTACAGTATGCATAAAAGTCGCACAATTTTATTAGTTATTATATCACATTATTGCATGAATATAAAAATAACTTAAATCTAAAGCCGCCATGTTCTCCTGCGATATAGTAGAATGCAAGTTATTTTATACTAATTTAAATTTGGAGAAATATCTTTCCGCAATAAATACGCCGAAAATTATACGTAATAAAAGCAGATATAGATCTACTGAGGGTGCATGCATTGTAAAATACTAAAGAAATAATAAAACTGAAACTAATATATTTGCTTAACATATTTTTTAATTCGAAGAGTCTGAACTAATATTCTCAAAAGTTATAAAAAACAGCGGCTTTCTGTCCATTGTAATTTATTGTTGCAATTCCAAGTAACGTTTGATCGACTTGCTTACTGTATGAAGAAAAATGTTTGGCCCGAGGTACAATTTTCATCTGCAATGTGGCCCGACTATCAAAATATTTGATCATCCCGGAAATATAGATAAGGAACAATTTTCTGTGTGTTTTTAAGTTAGTTACTAAATAAATTAAAATTTTATTGAGGAACGGTTCTGTGAAATATTCAATAATGATCACATAGCGATAATGACTTTGCTGACAGTACTTACTAATGAACTTGCCATATGAGAAAATTGTTGAAGCTCCAATTAAAAAGTTGGTATAAAACATAAAGTAAGTACCTACATTTAAGCATTATCACCGTATTGCGATAAAGTATGCTTGACATCTCTTTTAACGAAAAGGATCACACGAAATTTTTACATACATAATTACACAGACATAATTATGAATATTGTATTAAGACACTAAAAATATCCTTTAAAATAAATTTAACTAAAAATTTCAATTTCAATTTTAGCCTAACTTCTTGTCATATGCATGCTAAGAAATATTACAGAGCATTCTCAAGAATAATATGAATTTCATTATTGTCATCTTAGTGATAAGAAAGAATTTAATGTAAGAAAGAATAACTAAAACGCACGTCACTAGGTGGCGACTCTGCCAAAAGTTGATTTTTGCAGGAAACGAATGGACCAAAGATAGTCATTTCCGTTCTTTTTAACTGTCATATTAAAAAACTGAAATTTGCAAAGTTTGAAACTTAGTTATCAATACAATCACGAAAAAGTACAAATAAAATATGAGTCGTTTGTTGAGTTTCAAAAATTAATTTACTTTTATACATGAAAGAAAACCGGAAGGGTTGTCATGGAGAAATCAAGAAAGTACCGTAGCGACGTTTAGATTGATTTCGGGAACGCTATAAACATTCTAGGAAATGTGATATATGAAAGTGCTTAAATTATATAATTAAAAAAAAAAATTCTCAAGCAAAAACAAATATAAAAAAGTGATATATTGACTAATGTAGATACTTTAGTTTTTATCAATAATTCATGGTGATAACTCGGAAAACAAAAGGAAACCCAAAGTTTGAAGCGAAACAATAATCTCCTTCAGAATAATAACTATTATCGGATTGGAGGATATAAGAAAAACAACTTCATCTAGGCGAGAAAAGAGTCGCATTATTTATAAGTAATTATTTTATTTATTAGTCCAGCAAAACTATTATTCAATTATCAACCTACAGAATAGCACCCGATTTCAATAGATTTTTCTCGAATAAGTCACTTTTAAGATAAATATTATTTATTACTTTTTAAAGTTTGATGTCGATTCTTTTGTTAGTTTTTTATTTTATTTTGCTTTCAAAATACCATGGCAGCGCAAATGTTTTATTGCGAATGGTTCTTTTATATGATGCAAATCTGAAATACTTCTCTTATGTTAACCTACTATTGATATAAATACTGAGTAACCGACTGGGACATTCGTCGTCTGAATAAATAATAGCCAAAACTGAACAATATCGATACTGAACAAATAGTTGGCACCTCTCCAACTACCAATAAATTCATATTTATCGTTGTTTGTCATTCCATCAAGTGTAAATATTAATTGGGTATAATAAACGATAGTTATTTGTTTAAACGACTGTTTAATTAAAACAGCCGTAAAAGTTTTCACAACCTACCGAGCTGATTGATTTGTAGGTTTCAACGTGTGTTATCTCTCTATGTATTTCGCAATATTGTCTCGGATCTGGGTGTTGTGGTACACTTGTTGTTTAAATTTTCGTAATACAAGGAGTTTATCTACTTAACTTCGGATCTAAGCAACGGCACCGTAAAATCGTGTAGAACAAGTTTCTCGTTATATGGAAAATAAATGACAAAAGAAATCAAAGAAAAATTGAGACCGATTGGTAAATTTTATTCAGGATGCTTTTCATCTTTCATCTAACAACGTGACACTCAGACGTCAAGTCCTGTGTCCGATGAGATACTGAAGTGTCTTGTGTCCGGGTACTGAGTGTTTTATATCCGATGAGGTTCCAATAAACTTAAAGTTTTACATTTTTATATAACTTCCACAGCCAGTTTGCAAGAGACGCAATGTAAAAACCGTATTTAGAAACATCATAATTTAGTAACGTTTTACACGCTTGAAAAAACTTTTTTAAAGTATATATTATATTTCTTTAAGAAAAGTCGACATTACACACATGCTTATACTACATTAAGTTGTAAGTATTAGCTATAAAACGCGCTCACTTATGTCAAAAATCTTTAAAATAACGATTTTTACTATTAGGCATTAAGATATTAAACTCTTATGTACTATATTTGTTTTTATAGTACCTACCTTGTAGTTGTCAGAATCACCCGCTGTCGCACGACTGTACTTTTTTCAATCAGACCTGGTTTTCTTTTATAAACCAACACCTCCATCAACTATTAATAATTTAAAAATAATTACCAACACTTATTCCTTGTAACTATATTAAACATAAACTTCACGCATTAGCAAAATTATAATTTTAGTTTAATGGACTTTAAAATAAAAAAGGTTTTACGTTCGACATTGTTTGTATGGTTCTTTATGTATGTTAACCAAATATCACTTTTCTCGTGTAGAAGAAGATTGTTTAAAATCCAAAATGTCTAATTTGAATATATAGCATTTTCAAATAATAAAATAAATTATGATATAAAACTTATGACATAATTAATATTAGTAGCACAATATATGACCCGTTCAAGTAATAAATTCGTAATTTACGGATTTCCCTTGTTTTCAAAATCACCTCAAAGCACCCTCATCCTTTCTACCTATTAATATCAATTAATTTTATGTAAAATGAACTTCAATCGGTTCTTTTATAAAATTTCCCTTTCATGACCATGTTTAAGCAACAGAAAATCAAATTAACTTTAATTAATTCAAACCTTAGTCTTATCTATCATTATCAAAAGTTAACCATACAAAGGGTGAAGGAAAATTCAATTTAAGCGATTTCGTTATCAAAATGAGACTTATAGAACCAAAAGGATGTTCATTACAAGCTTTAATTACAGGATACCTTTCAAGAATAATTCACAATATCTTTTCTTGTTAGATGAAAGCCAGAGAGTATGGCCGAGGGCTTGCTACAATGGTAATCTAGATACAATGGTATTTGTTCGTTCGAAAACAATCCAATTATACTGGAATTGCTCAGTGGAGAGTGATGAGTACCCTTCATCTGACAACGTGGACCTAAAATGAAGACAGATTGCATCTTGTTGAAACAAGTGGCTGTTGTGAGGTGAAATACAAAAATAAAATCTGCCTAGAGAAAAGCAAAACGTGTATAAATTTTAAGGGTTCCTGGTTGTCATTTTTTCTTTATTCATTGCTTGCGAGTTCGGTATGTTAATCATTGTACTGTCTGAATGTTAGTTGGTAATAAATTGATCTCTAGAAAATCATTGGACGAGATAAAAAAATATGTTTTTATTCAAGGTTTACCACAAACCGCTAAAATGTATCTAGTTAAATCTTTACAATGAATTCATATTATAATAAAAGTTTTTAATTTCGCAACAAAATTACTAGTATTTGGATATATTGTTGTACTCGCACAAAAATGTATGAACGATTTTTATATCTTCGACAGTTTCGGAGATCCCTAACAAACGAAATATACTAAGTGGACCATGCTTCTGCCATATAAGGTTAATTTTAGAGGCACTCCTCTTCAACAGCATTCCCTTTGAAGATCAATGTTTTTCTTAACATAGATAAAGAATTCATTCAATGAGTTTTGTCCATCCTACAAAGGATATACCTTGGATATACCTAGGATATGCCTATAGTTTATAAAAATGTGTTTCCTATTCTGATACAATGTAAATAGCAGCTATTAACTTGATGCATCAGTTGCCCTTATTTAGCATAATCTTCATGCTCAGAAACTTATTTGGCATAACTGACTTGGCATAATCTTCTTTGGACGAAAACTGCTGTTTTAACATTATTTCACGTTTCATCATAATTTTGTTTAATAATACAAAGAAAGATCTCATCAATCAGTTGGGTAAGCTTAGAACTATGACCAAAACAAAAAGCGAGCGTGGTGTGTGAGTGGCCGACGAGCGTCATATACAACTATCTACAACGTATATGGATATAGAGAAAATATATGGTAAAAGGATAATCCTCACTACTAACTTACTAAGGAATTATGTTTTTACTTTTTAATTAATATGCTATTAAAAAAATCTGCTATAAGGGGTGGAGTATTTTAGTTAAAATCCTTTGTTAAGAGGATATGTTTTCAATCATTATTTAAAAAACTGTCATGAATGCGAAAATGGAAAAAATCTTAGCTAAGAATCTGTACATACAAGGTGACCAATTCGGCTATACCTTTAAAAAAATTCGACATTATTTATAGCTTTTAGATCTTTTTATTTTTGTTTTTACAGTTTGAATACTTTAATGTGACATGCTTAACTTTTAACATTACTGATTATCTCTGATCTGTTTATCCATAATTTCTTAAATACGTTGCATATACATTTTTCTAACTATACTATATAGCATTAAAAAGAAGTCAAGTTTTTAAACTTTGTTTGTTTTTGGGTAATCTTTGAAATGACTGATCCGTTCTTGAATATCCATTCACCTACAGATAACTAGACCACATATGCTTGTGATGTACACTATAATTTAAATCAAAAACGAAGAAAACGACTGAATTGAGAAAAGCACAAAATCTCCTCTGATTATTCTCAATAACTAAAGTTTTTACGTTTCATATGGCAAAAAGTCTAAGTTTTATGAAATTGCTATCAACTGATTTTTTAAAATTTATAAATCAGTAATGAAAACCTGTTTAATTGACGTTTAAAATGGCTTAAGCACGGTTTGAGATGTGCCCAACTTCAAATTCTCAATTCAGAAACCGGGTGTAAGTCTTATTAGTACCTACTAACCATATTAAGCTCAAGAATTGAAGTGCAAAGACAGTGTTATGTTGGCTCCCACCGCATGCAGTTTACGAAATCGATATAACACTCAGAATATGTCACACACCTAAACCTAACCAGAAACGTTATGAGAATCAATTTCTTTTTTATCGTTAATGTATAAATAATATTTATACAGTTATTGATTTTGAAATCAATACGAGCTACTCTCAATTCCACAAATGAGGTTCTTTTTAACTTGTATTGTATTCTGTATCGTAGAATTGGTCGCTTCATGAGACGGCGGGCCATTTCATGAAATGGTTGTATTTCATGAAATGAAAATAACTCGCTGGCCACATCATGATGTGGCCTGGCCAGATCCATGAATAATCTGCGTTAAATGACATGAGCTACTGATTATATAACTGCTTCTTGATACAAATTTGACGATAAAATATTACGTAAAATTTTTACATTACACAGAACACAAAAAAAAAACCCCTATAATGAGAAATATTATCGTAGCCTTGTTTTGGTTTAGTGCGCAATAATGACGAACTTTTTGAACAGGAGAAGAAGAATTAGTATTAAGACGAAGCCACAGGCACCATGAAGTAAATGATATTTTCTACTTCTCATAACTTTTTTTTAACGCTTAAACCCGGAGCCTTTAAACTAAAGAATCCGAAAGGTCTTATAATAAGCAAATATAAATGCGTTTTTATTGCGAATAAACAATGCGAATAAAAGAACCTAATTTTATTTATCGATATTTTCTTTTATAGTCTGCCACATCTAGAATAATGTTGTTTCGGTAATACTATTCTAACGAGTGTCGTTGTTCAGCGTACGGTGTCGTATAGCGTGAAATTGGAGTTCTCTCGCGTGACGTCGCAACTCTTCTTTCACGCTCCCAACTCTAAGCGGCCAGTTTCTTTATTTATTCCACATCATCTCTCAACTTTGACGTACAGGAAATAACTTTATACTTTCTTCATTTTTATTTGTTATGTATAATAAAATAAGAATATTTTTTTTCCAAACAGCGTTTGGCAAATGGTACCGATACTGGTATATTTTAATGCATTATTCATTTAATAGCTACATTATCAGCGAGCAAAGCCAAAATATTTGTTATTTTGACTTTTACAAAATTGTAACATTTTAAAAAAGTAAATAAAAATTATCACCGTCCGCTATAGAAACGCTAAATCAATTTTAGATTGATTATTTTTATTGAAATGAGTAAGTCGATAATCATAGGTCATCAACTGCATAATCAGAAATTACTGAATCTCGAGCTTCTTCATAGGTAGGCTTCGGAAGTCACTTAAAGACATTAATCCCGGATGCATCTGCAGTCATTAACATTCCTAAGTCACCCTGGGCCGATGACGTAATGCAAAACACGTGTAGAGTGTGGATTTTGCGAGATTTGTAGCCGTTTGTACATGTGAATTTGTGTGCGGGCGGTACACAACAGAAGGCAAATTCAACTAACGTTTACGTAATAATGGCATCTCAATAGTCTCAACAACCTATAGTACAGTAATTGTGCCGTGCACTATCCGTACCGGCGCATTAAACCAGCAAAGAGAGTGCGATGTGTGCCGATGACGTCATAAGGACTACTTTCACAGAGCTACTATACTTTACTTCGTGTAAAGTACATAGTGTAACATACTGTCAGAGAATAATGTAATGACGTTTGTCCACTGTTTCCGGATTTTTAACGTTCTATTAAAAATCCGGAAACAGTGGACATACCCACGGCATCGGCAAATCCGTACAATACGTGTCCTTTACCTTTTGACATTAAAAAATTCTCTTTTCTCATAAAAGAAAGATAAACATATGCACATAATTGTACAAACTTTGTACAAAACTTGGTACCTATTTTAGTTATTTATGTACTTCCGTATATTGTATTTCGTTTATGAAAACAAAAATAAGATAAATATATCATATTATTTATGTAGTAGAAAGAAACTTTTGGCAAGATATTTTAATATAAAGGTTTATATGATACACAACACTCTAAAGTACTCATACAGTACAAAATGTTGGACGCAACTTAAATAGGTACGATCTTTTGTAGCAGTATTGTATTTTAACATTGTCTTGAGGCAACGGTTAAATTTCTTAACGGAATTTACAACAGAATGTAATTACCGTAATCCCAGCGAGCACCCGCTTAGATAATTATGTATATCTGAGAATTTTAAGATTACACAATGTAGATTACGTAAGATACAGGAAAATCAATGCACAGTTTATTTCGTATTGTCAATAAAGCATATTGAATGATGAAAAACATTCCATTTATTAAAAATTTTCAAACGAACTCGTATGATCAATTTTGCATTCATATTACTGTATTGATAAATACATTAACACTAGAAGCGCCACCGTGCCATTTTTATCCCATAAGCAAGTTTGATTGTTTATAACTTTTTTATTTCGTCCGTGAACTTCTGATACCTCCTAACTAACATTTTTAGCAAAAAAATTTTTTGACGCCATCTTTTGACGATGCGTAGAACTAATCGAATGCTTTAACCTCCTAAATTAAATAGTCCCTTGTTTTGACGATATTCTTTCGGAGAAATATCTCTTAAATTTTGTCGCCCTATATTTGGCGGAAATTTCTCCGAACTGACAGTTTGCAAAGCGTGCGTGCACGGGCGTCGTACTCGTAAGGCGTTTGGTGATAAAAAGTAAGTTTTTAGAGTATTTTATGCTCAAATTTGTGATTTAATCTAATGTTGTTACTACCTAAAACGATTTTGTTAGTTATGTTTCCTAGAATACTTAAAACTAGATGTAGCTGAGATACATTTAAGTTTATGTAACAGATAGGAGTAATTTCTTCGAACACTTTTTACGTAAATAATGCATCTTTTGTATTAGATTCATATCAGATAGAATAAATTTCTATTAGAGTGATTTTGTTTTCCTATTTTTTACTTATTGCAATCAATATCTTTGCGGTAGGTAGTTTAATAAGTATAACGTTTGATTAATATTAATCTTTTGTATCTGTTTTTTTCTTTGGCAGCTTCTGCAATAATGGCGTCTAGGAACAGGGCTCATGCACTAGTAAACAAAATTTGTAGCTCAAGTGAAGCACATAATCTTGCACCCGCAACCTCAACTCCGATTCCGAAACAATTTCCGGAACAGATTGATCTTGCCACATTTACAGACCTACATTATTATGAAAGGAGCGAACCTCCGGGAGAAGAAAGATTGATCTTGGGGCCATTTAATACTGATAACAACGCAGATCTCGTTCAATTAAAAGACTTGATAGCGACAGATTCACTGCCTTTGTTAGTATGTGCAACACCAGCATCATCACCAACTTCGCCACCAACACCTAGACTAGATTCTACTTCATTTCGTGATGACTTTTCGCCAGATGACAGTGATTACGAACCACCCAACCACGATGCAATAAGCTCTGATTCCGAAAATATCCAACCAAATATTCAAATTACGGACACTATCCAGGAGGTAGTTCACTATGGCGATATGACAGAAGGCCGGCGTCGACTAAAAGAAGCTCAACCAGAAAGATGGAAAAAAAATGTTACCAAGCGACTGCGAATGGAGGGTAAAGAGTATGTAGGGTACAAACGGCCAAGGGGTGAAAAAGTTCGACCCCAATTTCGAAACTCAAGGGTCATTGGACCTAGGTGTGTTTCGAATTTCTGCAGAAAGAGTAAGATCAGATGTTGTGATGAAGTAGGTGATGACGATAGGGATAAGATATTTCAACAATTCTGGAATGACATGGATTGGCATCAACGAAAAGTATACGTAGCTAACAACGTAACTTTTCAGGGAAAAGGCAGACTAACAGTATCTGAAAGTTCGAGAAGATCAGGTACTTTAATTTATTTTCTTCCTGTTAGCAATCCCAATGATGGCACCACAACTAAGAAGCGAGTATGTCGTGAAATGTTTCTTCAGACTCTTTGTCTCGGATCATTTTCAGTACAGAGTTGGGCCAAAAAAGGGCAATGTGGCATGCATCCATCAGAAGAAAATATGAATCGTAACCGCCGTCCCAGAGCATTACCTTGTCAGGGACGTGCGGATGCCCTAAATAGCTTTTTGGATGGGTTGCCTAAAATGCCGTCGCATTACAATCGTCTTAAAACCAGCAAAGTCTACCTAGAGCCCATTTATCGGAATGTCAATCACTTATACAGTACATACAAACAATTTTGCTCAGAAAAGGAGGTTAATCCCTATGCTAGAAATAAATTTACACAGACACTTAAATCTAAGAATATAGCTATCCATACAATAAAGAAGGACATGTGTGATACCTGTGTGGGTCATCAGACTGGTAATGTGTCTGAGGATGATTTCCAAATACACCTGTGCAAGAAAAATCGAGCTCGTGAAGAAAAAAATAAAGACAAAAGTGAAGCAATTAATGGTAAATGCATAGTTTTGACGATGGATTTACAATCTGTTAAGGTGTGTCCGTTTATCACCGCCAGCGCTGTTTATTACAAGACCAAATTGTGTGTGCACAATTTTTCCATTTACGATTTAGCCTCACATGATTGTACTTGTTACTGGTTTACAGAAACGGAAGGTGATTTATCAGCATCTACCTACGCAACATTCATTACAGATTATTTGACTCGCCATTGCCTGCCCAAACGTTTACCAATTATAATATACTCAGATGGCTGCACAAGCCAAAACAGAAATAATATTTTATCCAATGCCCTATTGAATTTTTCTATGCAATATGAAGTGTCTATTGTTCAAAAGTACCTTGAGGTTGGACACACTCAGATGGAAGGAGACTGTGTGCATAGTGCCATAGAAAGAAAATTGAAAAATAGATTAATCCACCTTCCAAGCGACTTTTTGTCGGTTACTAAAGAAGCCCGTAGAAATCCCTATGAAGCCATTATGGTTGACTACACATTTTTTTAAAACTTTTCATCTCCTGAAACATTACGCTATACCTCAATACGGCCGGGTCGCAAGACTGGCGATCCGAAAGTTACAGATATAAGGGCTATCAGTTACAACAAAGACGGTATCATTAAATATAAACTAGACTTTGATTCCGATTGGGATACTCTCCCTCAACGTGTTAACAAAATTTCAATAGTAAGAGAGTATCCTCCCTTACATAGAAATAGAATACCAATCACAAACCAGAAGTACAAACACCTACAGGAACTGAAGACAGTAATTCCACTGGACTGCCATTCCTTTTATGACTCATTACCTCATAATGATCATTAAAGCTCATTCAATATTATGATCCTTATTTATCTACTTCTTTGAATTAGTTGATTATTTTAATTTAAGGAAACATTATTTTTGTTAGAATATTTTTAAGTTGTTTGAAGACTGTTTAAAACCTTAGTTCCTATCATAACTAGAGATTGTTTTTTTTTTTACTAAGATTTAAGTTTATTTGAATGTCACAAGATTTAATTTTGGTTTTTGTTTCTTGATTTTTAAGGTTAATAAAATTTAGGTATTTAATACCTAATTTTAGTTTTACTATTTTTCTGGCTTTTTCTAATAAATCCTATCTTCAAATTCGTACACTTCATTCATAGTTTTGGGGGTGATTCCTCCTGAGTAACTAATGTAAATATCTCCTATCTGCATTTTGTTAAGAATTTGAAAACTTAAAACTCCTAACTTCCGTCAAATAAAGAAAAGCTCAAAATAATAGGTATTTTGCAACATTAATAGTAAAAGCACTTAAAAAGAGATCAAGTGTTTTTTTATTTTTTCAATAGTCTTCACAGTGACTAAATAAATCAGTTTATAGTTCCTCCTGTAAAATGTGTGTATAATCAGATAGGAGATCTCAGAAGTTCACGGACGATTTGTTAATTTATGTAATTTCTATCGATGAAACTCTATCGCTTTAAATAATTTTATTCATTTATAAATTATTTTTACTTTTATATGGGTAATACTTTTGCAAAAAAAATACGTTTTACCTAGCACTCTGCTTGGTCATTTTTGACCCATTTTTATTTGAAGGAATAATTCGACATTCGATGTAGGTATATCTAGTCAACGTCATAACAAAATTAAACAGCACGAAATTGGGCCAGCGTGGAGGGTCATGGCCCATTCTTTCAATGATATTTTGATGGCGAATCTTTAAAATACTCCGGTTCATCATGTGATAAATCTAAGGATACTCAGATAGATATACAATAAGGTAACTTTATTATTTATATCTCCGTGACATCATACTGGGCGATATTTTTAGTTATGTTATATAATAATATATTTAATGTCTATTTCTTTCTTTTATTCGTAAATAAAGCATAAAGTAGCTCGGTAGCGTAGAGGAAAAGCGCCGCGGCCCGCGATTTTAAGCAACTTGTTGTTAAGCAACTTTCACAAGGGTCAGTCAAGGGATGGGTGACCAAAAAATTATTATTTCGAGCTACTTCGTGCTCGTTAAGCCGTTGGTCCCGGGTGCATTTGCAATCGTTAATACCCTCCAATTCACATTGGACCAGCGTGGAGGGTCATGGCACATCCTCCTTAACGTAAAAAGGGCTGATAATGATGATGATGATGAAAGCATAAAATCAAAAGCGCAGTCAAAAACTCAAAAACGTATACAAGTTCGAATTGTTCGAAACGACCGCGGTCGGTAGACTGCGACATTCAAAAAGTTATTGATTTGTTACTTTTATGTTTGTTTATTATTAACAATTTAATTATTAAACTTATTCTGAATATTTCACAAATTGTTTTAATAACAATTTTCATGTCTTATACCAATGATCAATATAATAAATAGAATAGGAAAAAATTGGCACGACCACGGTGATTCAAGGTGGCTCTTAATCTTCGGCACTTCTAGTGGTAAAGAAAAATATTCTTCTCAGTGTAAGTATATGGGACTGGCATATTTTTTATTCTTTAATGCTTACGAGTAAAAAGAAACGTAAATATTATTCAACGTAATAAACACAATAATACATTTTAAGCAGATACTTAAAAAAAACTGCATCTCTACATATAATTTTGGTACCATCCACAAATTACGTCCATTTTGGAATCCCTCCCTAGAACCCTAAACAGAGGATGCAAAGTAACCAAAACCAAAATTAATAGAATCTATATTTGTTTATTGAGTAACCAAATTTGCGAGCGAATCTATTTCATTGTTAATACGTGCCGTCTTCTTATAAAAAAGCTTTGTCTCTTTGTGCACTATTTCACATTGCTCAATCGTTATTCTATTGTAGATTACAATTAAATATCCTACTTTATTTTACTAGACATAAAAGATATTTTCCAACTCGACCAAAAGTGTTTTAGAGTTGTTACCGTTGGTACAGTTGTTACATTCATCAAGCATAAATTTAAGCTGTATAAAATTTTGTTACTAGATACGTCAATATTTTTCAATGATAATTGCGTTAAGTAACCTGATTAATAAATAACGCTGTTTAAATAACAAGTTCAAAAAATGAAATCGGTTAGAGGCTGAAATAATATACAGGTATCTGCTGTACATCCTGACCAATGTATAAGACCATTAAAATATCTCACTTTCCTTATACCGCGAAGATCATTTGCAAATTTATTCCAGCCACTCGCCTCTCATCAAATAATGTAGTGACAATATCGCGCCGCAACACCACATTTTCAACCCTAAGATTATCGGATTAGGGTGAGATTTGGTTGTTAATGTTTCATTTCAATTTGTGTTAGTATTATTCTGGTAATTTGCATCGCAGAGCCTCTTGTTGCGATAGCAGTAGTGAAGGGGTGCAATTGTAAAAATATACATTAAAATCCATATTACATTTAAACGGTGATTGTGCGCAAAATAGTAAATTTCGACGTTCTCGGTCTCGAAAACAAAAATATATTAATAATTTTGACTTATTGAATAGTGCAAAATAACTCATACAATAAATAGTTCGAAGCGGCCTTGGCAATTTTCCTTAACTTTTTAATTAAACCCAAAATAGAAGAGAAAGATTTTCATAAACTGCGCGAAGACACTTGTGAGTTCTAAACAAAAGAAATCAAAATAGAATGATATCTCTATCTATAATAGGGATGACAACTGGGTAAAAAAAAAGAATTTTATTTAGTCAAGTAACAGAAAAATATTATATACGTTTTTTGTAGACTTAGATAATAAGATATTTTAACTCAATGTATCTTCGTATTTTATTGAGTATTAAAAAAAAGTATTTCATTTAATTTCTTTAATAATCTACCACAAGTACAAACATACAAAAATTTGTCGTCTTCCCTATTTCAAGAACTACTGGAATTAATGTTTTTTTTTAGTTGAGTAGTCGGGGTAGGCTATAGGCGTATCGGGGTAGGCTATATAGGCTTTATTACATATATAGGCATTACTAATAGGATTGGAGCAGCAATGAGAAATGTAGCAAAAACAAGAGAATATTTTACTTTTTGTGAACTTGCGTGCGCCGTTTTTGAGTAGCTCGGTGGCGTAGTGGATAAGCGCCGCGGCCCGCGATCGTTAACTTATCCCGAAAAAAGCAAATAAAAGGATGAAAATTAGACTTGAAATTCGTATAGAGCATTAAATTGTTACCATGGAAACCATTGTTTACATTTCAATTTATTAATCTAAACTAGATAACATTACTTATATATTTTTTTTTGATTTCGAGACACTACTTTATGAAATGTTTTAATAGAATTCAGCGATTGAATTGTATAAGTAGTAGTGTTTTGCAAAGTACCTAATCTTTCAAGAATGAGTTTTCAGCTAAACTTGTTAAAAATTAATCAATTATATATTTTTTTTGCATTGGCTAACTTTATTTTTAAAAAATCATTACCTAATAATAATTGTCTATAACGTATCTATACATCAACCCAAATGTCAAACTTTTAAAATAAGATATCCTTAACTACGGATCTATAGACCAGACATCACTAGAGATTCTCACCACTTGGATGTTGCTTGAATATGGAATAATCACGTACATTACTTTAAATCTCTCTAGGATGCATTAGCAAAACGGCGTAACGTTGATTAAACGAAGATAAAACATTTTCTAAATGTTTTAATATCATTTTTATAAATATGACATATATATTTTGAACACACTCAGACGGTTGATGGAAATTGAAAATATTATGAGCAAGCGACCCATTTTTCAAAATGAACTGATAGATAGACTAGTGACTAGTGTAGTGACTTCGCCAAACTACTTATATGAAATCCATAAAGTTAATTGGGTACTGTCAGTTTTATTATATTTCGTAGCATCTTATACTAGATCTATGTCTTCTTTGAATCAATGCAAGTTTATGCCTTCATCGAAGCGACGATGCATTAGATAAAAACATCAACACCAGCCGTTCGTGTGTTTCCAATATCCGCTGATGTCGTAGCTATAAAGCTGAATAGTCTTGCGGCCATACTTCCAATTGAAATAATATTATATAATTTTGCAAATTTTAACATCACACGCTATTGTATTAGATAAAAAAAATTACTTGCTACCTCGCTAAAACCAACCACACGAGACCCTCATCAATGTCACGCCGTTTGTTTAGAGTGTACCTATTTGTGCGCAACGTGTGTCTCAACATTTATTGATCACCTAAAATACTAATTCTTATTTCTCATAACAGTAAGAAATGTATATCTATCATCTTCTCTTTCCCTACATTTTATTCCCGGAATACACGTGTTACGGAGCCATTAGGCGACATTTCTAAAGAAACTAGTGTAGTCTTCAAAATATAGTTGTTAAGGAACATGTTCTACAACATTTTATTCCGTTAATCCCTAATTTATCTTAGACTAGGTATATCTTTCGCAACACACAGGGGTGAACAGTAGAAATATCACGTGATCGTCAAGTATGATTTGCATTGCACTGCAATAACAAGTACTTAACCATGACGGGGCGCTTATCCTACCCTCAATCCTGACTTGAAAAACTAAAATTGTAACTTGTTATTTGCCAGAACTCTCGCAAATTATTATTAAAATATGTTTAGCATAAAAAAGCATTATGAATGCCTCTTATGCATAGTTTTTTTACTTTTGCTCCACCCCTAAGTACGCCCAGGTACACTCCACTTAAGTTTCAGCCTTAATTTATAATACGAGATAATGTATTACCACATATATTAATTACCACAACACGTTGTGGTAAAGAATTACATGACGCGCAACCATGTGTACTTAAGAATTGGAAAAAATAATACACCTTATTTTACTAACAAAGTATACATATTAATGAGTAAATACTTCTTGAAGATAATGAGGGCTTTTATTAAAAAAAAACTTGATAAAAATATATTTAAGTTAACTTATAATTTGTTTTATAACAAACCTTACAGTAGTACATGTCTCCTGGACTAATTGTAAGTCATGGGATGTTTGACTGGCGTATCGACGTCGCGTGCCGGAACCTTAGGCAGCAAAGCAACAGTTAGCTTTGAAACACACTCCACCAACGCGCAACCATTAAATGTCTAAATGTCGCACACTGCTTAGTACCTATTGGTAGATATTAGTTAGTCATTATCAGCAGTCTGAATATTGATTGAAACTTTTATAAAATGTTAAAGAAAAAGACATGGTTTTATGTAATATTAGGATCTGAGATAGGGCCGGCCCGCCCATAGGTGTAAGCAAATTAGGCAACTGCTTAGGACGCTCGTACTACATGGGTACATATTAGTAATGTAGTACTACTAACTTTTGAGACTTAAATTTGCTTGATATGTTTGCTTTGTTTGCTTTGTTATTTTATCACTCAATCATTCCTCTGACAATTTTGATCGCATATTAATTTTATGAAACTAAACAGCGAATTAAACTGTATATTGGGTGTTGATAAATCGACTACTGAATGTAAAACAACTGAGAATTAGTGTTTTTTTACTGTTAGGTTATTATTGAAATAAAACTAATTTTATTATTCTTATATTGTTTTGTTTAGTACGTTATTTAACATATACCGTTATTGGGTACAAGATATCTAAATCAGTGATGTGCCGGATCGTTAAAAATGTATATCCGCGGATACGGATCCGAATACGGATATTTGGTGTCAAGATCTGCGGATACGGATACGGATCTATTGAAAGTTCCTCTAATTTTCACTGTGTTTGCTCATGTAATTTAATGTTTACACTTTATATGGTAGGTAGTACCTACTAGGTACGCAGTATTAATTTACTTCATTAGAATTTATTTTTGGTTTTCTCATCATCTCATAGTTATAAAAGTGATTTTATAACTTATATTTCTTTTATTATATTGATCATTATAATTATAAAAAAGATTTAAATTTTGGTTTTCTCATTTTCTTATATTTATAAAAGTGATGTTATAACTTTCTATAATATTGATCTCATTATAAAGATAGTTGACCTTTGAGTTATCTACTATTGGTATAATAACTTACTACGATAAATGTTTGCAATATAAAGGTGCCAAATATTTGATTTTAAGAAATAATAAATACTTGAATTGAATTTTATAGTTTTTTAAATCTGCCTAATCACCTATATACAAGAAGCATTTAAAACCACTCTCCAAATTTTAGTATGTTAATCTTTACGACAAATAATGAAATACGTGTTTTTTCTTTTTATGTCGTTTAGAACAAAAATGTTGAGTTATATCGTCACCAAGTTATTTTCAAAAAACATACATTTGTGGAAGCTCCCGCTGCCCAGTACGTGCGCTTTACGCGCTACGTTAGTTCCCCCCCCCTCCCTTCCCGCAATTCATTGATAGTAATACAAGTACGTTTGCGAGTTAGTAGCAGCTACCTAAAATGTTTTCGTTTTTTTATGCTAGGGCAAATGGTACATAAAGTTGAAACCTTTCCTTCATACTTTTACGGGCTTAGGACCGTCAAATTGCAAAAATTCTATTAGATACCTACTATTACAATAACTATACTGCTTTAAATTTATAAATAAGTAGGTAAGCAAATATCAAGTTACCTAAAATTCTGTTTAGTTAAACCAATAATAAAAAAAGTAGGTACTTAACTAGATATTCTTTGCAATCAGGCGTATTTAAAAAATCATCAACTTTATGTACATAATCAACTAATCACTTTATCCTACCTAATTTAACTATTTACCTACGTATACTTTAATAATTGTTCAAAGTGCATACCGTTCCTCTCCACACAGAGTCTTGCACGTTTTTGCACATTGTCTTTTAATTTGGCGAGCACTACAGTGTCATTTTTCACGTGGTCAAATGCCGCACTAATTTGCACTTTTAAGTCCTCGAGGCTTTGTGCTTCTTCAAAATACACACGTCTTTTGATTTCACCCCACAAATAAAAGTCGCACGGTGTTAGGTCCGGCGATCGAGCAGGCCACACGATGGGGCCTCCGCGTCCAATCCATCGATCACCATATTCTATGGTGAGATGATCTCGGACGGCGGCGGCGTAATGGGGTGGTGCACCGTCCAGTTGAAAATAAAAATCCCGGAAGTAGGCCACGGGCAAGTCCTCCATGAAATCGGCAATGACATGCCGCAACATATCGAGGAAGTTGCCGCCGGTGAGCGGCCCTTCGATGAAGTACGGCCCCAGTATTTTCGTGCCTATAACACCGGCCCACACATTGACACTAAAGCGCACTTGATGGTGGGTTTCCCGAATCATATGCGGATTTCTGAAGGACCACCAGTGTTCGTTATGATGGTTATAAAGCCCCACACGAGTAAACAATGCTTCGTCAGTCCACAAAATGTTGGCATTAGGGTGTGCAATCAGCCATTCACAAAAGGTGCGACGGGGCACATTATCTCCATCGTGTAGAGCTTGGACCTTTTGGAAGTGGTAAGGGTGTAGCCCTGTCACATTCAGCAGCTTCCACACGGCATAGTGGCTTACGTTAAATCGGCGTGCGGCATCTCGTGTACTGGCTCGCGGGTCCCTTTCGAAGAAATCCAAGATTTCATCTTCGATTTCAACTGCAAGTCTTGATCTTCCACCTCCGCGAGCGTGAGCAGGCGTAGTAAATTGACCATAGTCCAATAGCCTTTGGTTCACAGCCAAAAATGTCTCGCGACTAGGTACTGCGGGGTTTATTAATCCCTGATTTTGCAGGGCTGGGATGGATTCTGTTTCGTATAGTCTCCGAGCTGCATTTAAACTTTCACCGCTTAAAATGTAACACCGCACCATTTCGTAATATTCGCGATTGGAATACATTCCGACGCGCGAAGTGTGGGGCTGCGGCGGGTGGCGCGCAACACGGAAGCAAAGGCGGAAGCGCGTGCGTTCAAAGGGATTATGCGCGGGTGACTGATGTTGCCGACTAAATAAAAAACCGAGCAGATATCGTCGGCGGTGCATGCGCGGCGCATGCGCGGCGCATCCCCTGCGCCCGCGCCCCTTGCTACCCCTGCTCGTTTCGTTCATAACTAATGTGACAATGCGAATGTTATAATTATCTTGTAATTACAAAAAGTTTACACTTCATTTTGAAAATTTTACATACTGTTTTTTTTTCATATATGTGATCTATTAACGATACCTAATGCCTAGAAAAAATTTGGAGAGTCATTTTAAATGCAGGCGGTATAGCATTTCATCCTATCAATTGAAAATTAATAAGTTAAAAGATCTGTAAATTATCCGCGAGTAAAGTAACGGATACAGATACGGATATGGATCTTTATTTTCCGTCGGATATCCGCGGATACGGATACGGATACGGATATCCGGAACATCACTAATCTAAATAACACAAAATACCCACGAAATTATAATTTTCGTGGACAGATCTACTGATTTTACCTGATATCATTAGAGATACTGCCTTAGTTAGTGACAGTTGTGGAAGTATTTAAAATAACATTAGTTCTCGAAATCAAACTAAATGTCGCTACGGTACTTTCTTGATTTCTACATAACAACCCTTACGATTGATTATCTTTTATGTGTAAAAGTAATTTAATTTTCAAAACTCAATAAACAACTCACATTCTATTTATACTTTTTCGTATTGCAAATTTCAGTTTTAGTTACTTTCTTTTTTTAAATACATTCTAAGGAAGTATTTAAAAAAATACTAAAAAAACACCTCACTAGATGACAACTCTAGCAAAGGTTGATTTTTGCAGGAAACGAATGGACCAAAGAAAGTAGTTTCCGTTCCTTTTAACTAACATATTAAAAAAACTGATTTAAATACTCCTCATTGTCTTACCCTACCGGGTCTTATGTTCACATGTTTAACGTATACCGTTATTGGGTACAAAAATACCGATTTTCGTGGGCAGATGTACCGATTTTATCCTATGTTATTTGAGACCTCGTAGAGTATTATTGGGTATGTTCTGATATACACTGCGACCACTGAACAGTATGACGTCAATTTAATATACTGGAAGCCCGTTCCTTTATAGCTAGTTATACTGGTGATTTTTTAAAACGGAACGCAGTCCAGTATACTGTTAATCCTATTTTTGGCGCCATTTTCAAATTTGTTAATGCAAGGTGAATATAAATATAAAGATTCCCTCTTTTCAAAAGAAAATATTATAAAATTGGAAAATTGTATAAAAAATTATTTATCAATCAAATTCATCTTATAATAAACGTAAGTATTTTATTTTATCTGTTTCGACTGATCACGTGGTCAAAAGCACTGCGAGCACTGCACCTCGAAATCTCCAGTGCTCACAGTACAAATATGGCGGCAATTCATGACGCCATAAATTTCCCTACGGTACTATAGCAGTGTACTGGCAGTCCATAACGGAACGGATTTTTCAGCAGTAAGACCACTGCGCAGTGCTCGCAGTGTATATCGGAACATACCCATAGCTTGATCTCTGTGACAGATGTCAATGAAACCAACGGAGTAACTTTGAACAAGCGTCATGTTTACAATGTCATTTTGTATCACTTATATTTTTATTCTTTACGTATGGGTATTATCACAAATGAACTGCAATGCATTATAAATATAAAAATTCACCTATAACGTATTTCGTAAGTTATGAAACTACTAGCAATGACTTTATAAAAACGTAACGCTTACGCATTACAAGGTCATACTGACTAACAAAAAGATAGAGATGTGACAGTCGATAAATGTAAATACGATAATCTTTATCCAATCTATACTAATATTATAAAGAGAAAAGACTATTATTTGTTGGTTTGTTTGCATTATATGCTTAACCCTTAATTTGGCAAAAAAAATTTTAGCGTGATTTATTAAATATTCCTATTTAGATCATAGTTTATGAGTCTAGAAAAGAGAAAAAAATCTAAAAAAATATATTTTATAGGTAATTACACAAAAAAATGTGAGTCTTTTTTACAACATCGCCAAATACTGGGGAAATTATGTAGTTTTGGCAGTGATGACTTTTTACAACATTGCCAAATGTAAGTATAAAAATAAAAGGCAGATTTAAGAGTTTAATGTTTATTATTTTTTATGAAAATCATAAAAACAGTTTCGATCTTTTGTCAAACACAACCTAACGTTACATTTTATACAAATTATCGTTGTGTAACCGTTTTTACAAAGCCGACAGCGACCTTTATCTGTAACGTTTGGTAAATGATTTAGTCCATCATACCTAATATCAGCAATAGGACGAGCCGCGCTTGGTTTTTTTATTTTCTCTGATGGACCTGGCATGTCACATACTTCTGTGTTCTTGTTTATGGATAAAGCCATAAAAATTTGGAACCGAAACTCCTTCAAGCTTAATGTTTTTATAAGTCCCTTCTGTACACAGTGTCGTCGATATAGCAGCCAACCATTATTGATGCTTATATCCAGGATCTGAGTGAAGATGCCCATGTACCATCTTCTTGTTTTCAAAGGGGTCCTGCATAAGGCTATTAACATGTCCGCTAAATCAACACCACCCATATGTGCATTGTAATATTTAACAAGTTTGGGGCAATCTACATCAGCCCGTGCCTTGCGTTCTTTACAATACCTCTTTATTTTGCTCAACGGGTACGAATTGGCAAATGAACTCAACAAAGTCACAGCTTTGTTGTCATACCATTTGATTACAGCTACCTTATTCTTGTTACATACTATTTGAGAAAAAGAGCCCCGGCCTTTCTTTTTTAGTGCTTAATCGAAGTCCAATAAATTCTGACATTCACGTAAGCGGTTAGCTTTTATAGAACCTAAACTAAATATCCCTAAGTTGTTGCGTAAATACATTACTAGCTCTAAAGAGGTGTAATAATTATCAAAATAGACAAAGCATGTCGTATTTCTAATCGATCGACAAAGAGCTATAACTACTTTTGCTCCAAAGCCAAATGTTTCTTCCTGCTGAGTAAATTGTACGTTGCGGAATGTGTCTTCGCCTCCATATAATAGGAAATCATAAATATATCCAGATACCACTTCTTAGGCTTTCGTGCGTTATATTAACGTCGATTTCCAGCTTTTCTACCTTTGTAAGGAAGAGTCATCTCGTCGATGCTGAATTGGTTTTCTTCATCTGCAGCGCGCAAACAATTGAGACGTACCTTTTCCACTACGATTCGGACCTTATAAAATCTGTCACTAGTTTCTTTACTATTATCTGTGAAATGTATAAATCTTCGGATTTGCTGGTATTTTTTAAGGGACATTATGTCAGCTACTTGTGGATAGCGAAATTGTGTACTCCAGTAATCCAAACAGCTGGGCATTTTCACTACTCCCATAATAATATGAATAGTAAGAAAATTTTCAATGTCTTTTCGCGTCGCATTTATAGATCTGCCTATTTTTTCAACGGAATAAATATTTGTCTGTTCTACGATATCCAAAATAATGTCTTCAGAAAAAAACTGTATGAAATAATCAAGAGGCGACATTAGTTCAGTGGCTGGATTAGAAAACGGAATCGACTCTACAGTAGCTCTGTGCGCAAAATGTGTCTTCCTCCAATTAAATGTCGTTTGCACGGGTTTGATTCGCTTTGCTAATAGACGCGGTCGAATGTTTGTTTCTTGTTGCCTTGAAGATCTAGTGGCGACGCGTTTTGCTGGACCTCGCGATGTTGGTGTGGTTTGCAGACCTGTAAGTGACTCTTCAGTTGGTGTAGGGAGCAAAGGAATTGAAGAAATAGATGGGATAGCATTATAATCGGTATCATGTGCAGAAGGAAATACAGCTTGCAACACAGGAGTGATGGGGACACCATGGTCAGTAGCATCACTTTCGAACTCAGTATCACTGCTCAATATGTTCATGCGCTCTAAAGATGATTCTATTGAAGGTGCTGGAGAGCTAAAGTAATAAGTGTCTTGTTCATGATCTGGGATTGGTGCGATTTCATCATCTCCAATATCAGATGCGCCGCTGTCATCAGAACGCGCATTCTCAAAAGGGACTAAAGCTAATATATGGTTAGCCCTAGCTCGTTGGAGTACCTATGAACAAAAAACCACCGCATGCAACCAAAGCCAAACCAATGCAAAAAAAAAGGGAAAGTAATGTGCACTGATATAACAACAACAGCCCTATGCCCACAGATGAATTCAAGCAGCAACATATAATATCATGATTATTACAAAAAAAAACAAAAGAGATATTTGCCCGCGGTAATAAGTAGCTTATGTATTATTCTGATATGTAAGCTATATTACTCTAAAATTTCGTGAAAATCCGTTCAGTAGTTTGTGCGTGATCGAGCAACAAACAAGCAAAAAGACACCCAACGGAAGTAAGATATAAACAATTACACTTTGGGCGGTGTTGCTTTTTAGCAACACTCAGTAAATATATTAGTTCATCTAGTGTTTGGCACTGATGCTTTGTAGCAACACCAATTATATGCATTAGTTGGTAGAGTGCTTGGCACTGATGCTTTTTAGCAACAATGAGGTTATAAATAAATTGACGAGTGAGTAAACGCACAATGACGAGAAATTATTATTTATATTATTAGCTTAAGTCAACATAAATCAAATTCAAGCAATATTCCCACACCATTTTCACAAAAAAATTGATAAATTCTATAAAACTTACGGCTTTGTTGTTGTTGTTGCGCTGCATGTCGGCTGTTTGACAAAAATAGTGATGTGCAATGCTCGAAACTAAATCGAAATTTAATCCGGTAGTGATGGGATCATATATACTTAAGGATATAATCATTCGATTTCAAACTGAATAATTATATGGAGCTGTAGATTTTTTTTAAATCCATGTTGCCAAATAGTATCGGTAAAGTATACCAAATTAAGGGTTAAAAAAAAATATATGGTGATACAATTAAATACATAATCATTATTGTTAATAACATAAACCTATTTATTCATAAATAAAACAGTTGCAATCGTTACATTCATCATTGTGACAGCACCATGCAGTGACGCCGGCAGCCATGTTGATTATTGTGCGTCATGTATCATCTCATGTCATTCAGTACGAGTGCCGACGCCTTGTATGCGCTACGTTTGTTTCTGTTTTGGTGGTTGTCCCGTTAATTAAAGTGTTACGTTTGATTGTTAAGTTTTGTTTTTAGTGGTGGTTGATTAGTTAAAGTTTATTGTTAGGTTTTTTGTTAAGTTTGTTTTTTTTTTTTGGTATCACGATGCCAAAGAGAGCAAAAAAGACAGTTCTTAATAGAGAATGCCGTGAGTTTGTGGTTCGCTTACGGGACTATTTTGAACGCGAGAACCAAAATGGCGGGCCGTTGTTGCCATTAACGCAAATGTGCGAACGAGTTGCTGACGCTCTTAGCATTGGTGGAGCTACTGTAGTTCGTATTAATAAGGAAAAATATGGAGAAGGATCAAGCGATGCGCTAAAGGTTGATGCTGATAAAAAATTATCAACTCCAAACAAAAAAAGAAAAAAAGCTTCACCGGTCTCGGATATCGACGATTTCGACGCTGCTGCTATCCGGAATCATATTTATGGATATTATAACCGAGGCGAATACCCAACACTCATAAAGTTGAGTGTGTCTCTCAAAGACGCAGATTTATTTAAAGGAAGCTTGCCAAGTCTATCCAAAATATTAAAAAATATAGGCTTTAAATATAAAAAAAGCAATCGAAGGAAAATTGTAATGGAAAGAACGGACATTGCTCTGGCCCGCATTGATTTTTTAAGAAATATAAAAATGATTACTGATTGGTACAAGATAGTTATTCTGGGTGAAACGTGGCTAAATGCAAACCACACAGTCTCAAACTCATGGACAGACGACAAAGCAGACTCCACCATGAACGTCCCTGAAGGCAAGGGACAACGACTGATAATGAAGAATGTTAACAATTTTTATTTATTAGCACTCCATATTCTCTGTCAAAAATAAAAAATACTAGTGAAAGAATTACTTCGATACGACAATTAGTTTCCGATTTAGAAGTAAAACAAGTTGTAACCGCACGACGCAGGCTGCCGGTGACGGTGTGACGTCATTGCACAACACGCACAGTCTGGCTCACTTAGTCCGCTCGCAATCGCGCGCCCGTGCCGTCGAAATTTTACCTAAATACTTTTAAAAATGTCCAATCCAAATACTAGAAAATCATGTGTTGTGCCTAAATGTAAAAATAAAACTACTAATTCGCCGGGAAAGTTGTTTTTCTAGATATCTTTTCAACCTTTTCTTTTTTTCACATATAAAATGTGAAGGAGAACACTGTATTTGAAGCTCCCTAAGTTTTAATGCTACTTTGTAAAAAAAAAAAAAATTTTCATTTTGACCGGCTATATGAAGTGTTATACCACTTGTGCCATAATCTTTAGCTTTAATCATTTTCAGTGTGGTACCAACACCTGAGAGCTTAGATTTTTTTTAATAAGACTTGGTAGCAGTCGTTGAAGGCTCTTCGCTTCGACGATGTAGCCACATTAAAAATGCTACAGTATGTTTACAGCCACCTCTGCTGGCGGCACAATCTTCGCAGGTTACATTTAATACTTCTTGATCCTTTTCATTGCATTCTAAACTGCAATGATAAGGTGTGGTACGTACGCGGTGTTCTGGCGTGATTCTACATTTAACCGTACATACATCACCTACTCTTTTAACTTGAACATAACCAATAGTATCATTGCCATAGCTGTTTCTTGCCGATCTGAAATAAGTTTCAAATAAAAATAAATAGCCTTAAGTATTTTGTCAGTAAAAAAATACTAATAAATAAATAAGGTTTAGTACATCTGTTCAAACTTCTATATTTGCAACAAAAAAATAATTTAATAAAATGGCTTTAAGTATTTTGTTAGTAAAAAAATACTAATAAATAAAAAAGGTTTAGTACATCTGTTCAAACTTCTATATTTGCAACAAAAAAATTATTTAATAAAATGGCCTTACATATTTTGTTACTAAAAAAAAATACAAATAAAAAAAGGTTTAGAACATCTGTAACGTTTAACCCACTACATCTACATCCTAGGTACCTATCCTACTTCCTACTTATATTATAAATGCGAAAGTTTGTGTGTGTGTTTGTTTGTTATCTTTCACTGGACGAAGTCTGTAATAATAACACATAGGCTACTTTTAATCCTGGGAAAATGTACAACTCCCGAGGGAATCGTGGGCGAAGCTGCTGGCGGAAGCTAGTTTGCCATAAATCAATGTATGTATTTATTTAAATTTACTAAGAGCGGTACCCATATATACATACGTACCTACCTATAGCTACAAAACTATAATACATATCCTTTGTCTATTTTATTAATCGAATAATATTTAATATTATTACACTATTAACTTAATACACGAGCGAAAACACAACAAAATACTGCGCAAGCTATTATATCTACTATAACCGCTGGCGACTTGATACTAAGCGGGGCGCGGCGCGTTGTGACATGACGTCACAAGCGGTCACGTGGCTGTTAGCGGGATTCGATATTTTTCGAAACTTTGAATGCATATAAAATCAAAATTACTAGGTATTTTTGACTACAACAAAAACTAGTGTATTTGTATACATAAGGGCTTTATTGAGACAAAATTTCAAGTGATTTGGCATACCTAGTAACATTCTTCATTGTACATGCTGGAACGTCAACCGGCTTTGTACCAAATTGTTTATTGGCGTTCAAATCCGTAAAAACCACAGATTATCATGAAGAAATGAATTTCGAGAAATTTAGAGAGTGGTTTCTAATCCTTTTAAATAACTTAAAGGGACCACATACTATCGTAATGGCCAACGCTTCATACCATTCGATGCAAAGAGATAAGGCTCCGACAAGCAATAATCGAAAGAACGAAATTATTTCATGGCTGCAAAACAAAGGAGTAGAGGTCAACGAAACACTATTAGAAAAAAAATTGCTCCGATTGGTGAATATTCACAAACCTCGCACTCCTGTATACGTATTGGATGAGATCGCTAAAGCAGTGGGACATACTGTAATCCGATTGCCACCGTATCATTGCCAATATAATGCGATCGAATTGATCTGGGCTCAAGTCAAAGGTTTGTTGTTTTTTATTTGTAATATTGTAGTCTGTTTCTTATTTCAATGTTATTGACGCATAGTCAATATACAAGTTTACATAGTCATACCAATATTTTGGTTAAAATCGTAAATATTTCATTATAATTTTCAGGTCACGCAGCTAGACACAACACAACTCCGCCTTTCACTGCAAATAAGATGCTCACATTATTAAATAATGCCTGTAAACATGTGACACCAAACGACTGGAAGAATGTTGTTGCTAAAATAAAAAAAAAGGTAGAAGAGGATTGGGATCGTGATTGCAATTTCGATTCAATCTGTAAGCAACAATTCATTATCGATCTACAAGATTGCTCTAGCGATTCGGAGTGTAATGATGATTATGATGATGACGATGATGACCTTAGATGTGCTCATTTCGATCAATAAATACAATCAATTTACAGTTTTTGTTTAATTTAAATGTAATTCATCTTGATTAACTTTTTAAATTGTACTGTTCAGATATAAGTGCACATTGTAATATTATATTTAGTATAATCCCCACAAATTGCTAATGCACCTGGTGGCCATTTTGATGGCGTAAGTGTGACGTAATTTATTTCATGCATTTTGTGCTATCTATAGTTTCTATTTTCAAAATAACGTCACGCGGGTGTTATTTAGAAAAGGTTCCAGTGAGTTATCAATTTAAGGGACTTATATTACAATATATTTTTTTGTATACATTAAAGAGAAATGTTACTTTTTCAAAAATATTGTTTATCTAATTGTAAATTAACCTCCTATGAGAATGAATGTTTTTAAACCTAGATCCATTATTCTCTTTTATCTTCATAGTCCGATTGTAAATAAATAAATAATCAAAAGTTAATAATATCTTCATTGATTATTTTCAATCATCTAAAATCAGTTTTTAAAATATAAAGAGTTCTATCGACAAAACGGATTATATCGTAAGTGTCACAGCTCTAGTGACAGCTGTCACAGAGATCAAGCTATATTTTAAGAACTATAATTATTAGGACAGAGTATTACAGATCCGTCGTCATCTTTCATTCATTTCATTTTCATTTTACATGTAGAAACTAATTTATTTACTTGACATTGGCAGAATTGTGCGAAATGCGCAGATAAGCCATTAATAAAAGAAGAAGAAGAAGAAGAAGAACTATAATTGATGTTTGTTATGGTTGAGTGATACACGTCTTTTTTGTGTTCTGATTATTTTAGTCATTTTGCTTGCTCTTTGTTGTGCTATCTCGCTATTTTGTTGCTGTGGATTATTACCTGTTTACGTTTGTATATTTATTTAAGTGCTTAATTAATATTTAAATTTGTTTTCTGTATAAGCAATGGACCGGGTTCCTCCGGATCCTCCGGATCCTCCTGATGGAGAGTTGGAGTTGACTCAATCTCCGATGGAGCTATCACCACCAATATTTAGCCAATCCGGCACAAAACGACGTATTGAATTCGAAAATCAATGTGAGCCTATTAAAAAAGTTATTACTGATTCTTTGAAGTTGCAACAAAATGAAATTAACATAGTTTCAACATCAACAACTCAATCAGTATATACACACCCGTCATTAAAAGAGGGTCATAAGTCTTATTCTGATCTTGATAAGGGCCCATTTATTATACACGTTTCAAAGATTGAGTCAAATCCTTCAACTGGAACTACTATTCAACCAATTATTTTCGGGCAATTCCTAAAGCAAAACAAAATCACCAATATAGTTAAGGATGGTGTCAAAAAAATTGGTCGCAACCGTATTGCTGTAGAATTTAAAACTGGTAAGGATGCTAATAACTTTTTAATTAATCCTTTATTAGCTCGTTACAATTATACCGTAGTAATTCCTACTTTTAATGTTACACGCATGGGTGTCATTAGAGGCATTCCAACGGAAATATGCATGGACGAGCTGGTCGACTCTTTAGTTATTCCTGATTACTGTGGGATGGTTCTAAAAGCCAGACGCCTCAATAGAAAACGAGTTTTAGATGGTCATGCATCTTGGATCCCTACCCAATCAGTTGTTTTAACATTCAAAGGACAAAATCTCCCTGAAAGAGTTTTTTCTTTTTATACCTCTATTCCCGTTATCCCATATCAACTCCCAATTATCCAATGCAACAATTGTTGCCGTTTTGGACATATTAAATCTCAGTGCCGATCTAAACCGAGATGTTATCGTTGTGCGCAGCCGCATATGGGAGAGAGTTGTAATGTTACAGAAGACATTGCTTCGTGTTTATACTGTTCTGGTAAACACTTTGCTACGAACAAGATCTGTCCTGAACAGTGTCGTCAAAAGTCGATCAAAATTAGAATGACTCAAGATAATATTTCTTTCCAAGAAGCTTCTGCTTTATATCCCAATGTAAGAAGGTTGTACTCTGAGTCAGTAAATTCTTCAACTACAACCGTACCTCAAATTGTGCGTTCTCAACCCTCACCTCTGACTTCTCATTCTTATAAAAAGACTGTTTTCCTCTCTCCTCGACAACATTCTGCCCTGGGGAAGGAATATGACAAGCAGGCTCACCAGGACATAATTAGGAATTGTCCTCCTACTCTTCCTAATGGATGTGCCCTTGGTAATTCGAGTACTAATGATATAGTTCCGAATGATGATTGTCTTGATCTTCTGTGGTTGCTTGTTGCTAATATTTTGTCGAAATTCAGTGACGTACCATTACCGCCCAACGTAGCTCCGAAAATTTTACCTCTTTTAAATTTATTAACCAAAAATGGCTCCTCTGAATATAATTCAGTGGAACAGCAATAGTCTTCGTTCTAAAAAGCATGAAATCCAATATTTTATATATAAGTACTCTCCCCTTATTTTTGCCATTTCGGAGACGTGGCTTCCTAGGAATATTTCTTTCAATATTCCTGGATATCTATGTCTGCGCGATGACAGAGATGATGGTTATGCAGGAAGTGCTCTCATTATTAGTAACTCCCTACTATTTACTCAAGTCCCACTTCCTGTTCATAATAGGGATCTAATTAATGCTGTTGCTGTTAGAATAAATAATATTTCTTTTCTTTCGTTATATATCCCACACCCAAATGTATCTGTTTTATTGGAACTCCGGGTAATTATTTCTGCTTTACCACCGCCTGTGCTTATTTTGGGTGATTTCAATGCTCATCATGAGTCATGGGGCTCCTATCACTCCGATACGTTTGGCAGTTTAATTATTGATTTATTAGATGAACTGGACTTATGTGTTTTGAACAATGGTAGACCTACAAGGAGAAACTCCCCATCACAGAACCAGAGTGCAGTTGACTTATCCATTTGCTCTTCGCGTCTATCTTCTCTTTTTTTATGGGATGTTTTAAGTAGTACCTTTGGTAGTGATCACTTTCCCATTCTTTTAACTTTACCTGACCGTACGCTCACAACATTCAGTAGTACTCCCCTTTTGAAATTTGATTTAAATAAAGCTGATTGGACATGTTTTTCTTTAGAGGTTAAAAATAAATTAAATTCATTACCTGAGATTTCCAATGCAAGTTGTTTGACTGCATATGAAGCCTTCACGGAAACTCTTCTCAGTTCTGCCAATTCTCATATTCCCACGAAATCAACGATACGTAAAAGAAATTCTCCACCATGGTGGGATTCCGAATGCACAGACATTATCCGTAAGAGAAAGGAAGCAGAGAAGAAATACAATCTGTCTATGACTGAAAACAACTTTTCTCAGTACCAACAAATAGCTGTCCACTCCAAAAAATTTTTATTTCAAAAAAAGAAACTTGGTTGGACTAGGTTTTGCGAAAGCATGTCTCCTCGCACTTCCGCAGGCATGGTTTGGAGACAAATGAATCGATTTCGTGGTTCTATGAGGTCAAAATCTGTGTCAGCTAACGATCCATCAGGATGGGTTACCTCATTTGCTGATAAACTCGCTCCCTCGTTTGTTCCGAACTGTGACTATCTTCCTATAAAAACATATGACATCATCCCATCTGTTGGTAATTTAGATAATCCTTTCACCTTGCGGGAACTTGAATTGGCACTTGGAGGTCTTCCAAACTTTTTCATCACGATCTCTTTGTACTAGCACATGAACATTTAATGAGGTCATGGAATGTTGATTGGGAAAATACTAGAAATAAGCGGGAAAGTATTATTTTGACATTCAGAGAACTATCCCCAGTACTCCCTGGTTCTTTAAGGAAAAGCTTTTAAACAAAAAAACGATTTCAATTATTTGTCGCCTGAGAATTGGACATGTGTGTACCCCAGTTCGACTTGCCAAATTTAAAATTAAAGATAACCCCTTCTGCGATTGTGGCATCGAGGAAGGAACTACGGATCATATTCTATTTAATTGTTCAAATTTATCCATTTCGCTTTATGATTTGCTACCATCAAAAGTTCCACGTCCAACAAATATAAAATGTATCTTGAGTATGGAGAATCCCAGCCCATTCAAAATTTTATCTAAATTCTTTGCAATCAATAATAGTCTTAATTTATAAATATATTTGTTTTCTATATACATTCTATTTGTATTATCTTTAACAATGTAATCAGATAGACGCGCTCAGAGCTATTTTTTTTTTATTATTTTATTTAAATTCAAAATTTTACATATTTTATTAATGATTCTATACGTGTAAAGACCACAAACGTGACATTGGCGGAATTGTGTAAATGCAAATAGGCCATGAATTTAAAAAAAAAGAAGAAGATGTTTGTTATATTTAATATAAACTTAATTTCTCGATTTAAAATCGTACTTGACGCAGTGTCATTGCGTAAAATAATCATCGACCATACATATAATCTGCTCCAGTAAATAATATCGTTCTTTATAATTTAGTAATTTATTCTGGTGCTTACATCAATGTTAAGCAAAACGTTACGGCCAGGTATGTTTTGCATTGGTATTAATTATCCATTTCTGTGAAATTTAATAAATGTATATAATATATAATTATTTCAATTCATTTCTTTTACAGGTTCTCATTACACGATACGAATCATGAGTTCAATGCCGGGTCCAGTAGAATGTATCATCAAAAACAAATTAGAAACGTCTTTAGAAGCATCTCTTGTGAATATAATCAATGAATCTTATATGCACAATGTACCAAAAGGTGCTGAAACCCATTTCAAAGTTTTAGTTGTATCTAATAAATTTGATGGACTTCCCCTTATTAAGGTAAACTTTCTTTCCTATTTCAATGTTCTTGTCATATAGTCTTCATATTAAACAAATGGAAGGAATTATTCAATTAAGCTACAATAAAAGAAGCTGAATACATCTTTCTTATTGATTGCATCTTGTTATACAGTTCAGCATATATGAAAAATCAGATCATTAAGCAAAAGAAATAAAGACTGCTTGATTCTCTTTCTATACAAGGTGTATTAAGTAAAGATAAACGGCCGGTTTCTGAGTTGAGAAAAGTGCAAAATCTCAACAGATTAATCTCAATAACTTATTTTACATTTCACTAGTTAAAAAGTGCCTATCAATTAGATGTAGTTTTGCAAACTGGATCCAACCCACAAATCTATGAAAATTGAGTTATATATATACAGAGAAGCCTAAAAATGAACATTCAATAGGTTCTATGAAGATCAAAGTGGTTTAAAACTTTTACCTACAAAAATAACTAGCCTGAAAAAATACCAATTAAAAAAATATAAACTTTGCAAAACACAAAGTTCAATCATAACTGCTATGTTAATATTTAAACTATACATGTTTTAAAAGAAAGATTCATGTAGCACGAAGTTAATTTTAATATCATAAGTTCATGATTTGATTGCTAGATTTAGCAAAATACAATCTAAGCGTATCACAGCTATATTTATATAAAAACTGTACTATATATAATACTGTACTTGTATAATTATATTGATTTTTATAATTATATTAATACCATTTGTCAATATATCATTGCCCTTCATACAAATACACTTCGTAATAAAAATCCAATCCATATCAAATAAATTTTACCACAACGATCCAGGAAGGTTTTTATAACAAAAAATCTTATAATGAAATTATATGTAAAACTTCTTGATAAATAAATAAAAGAAAATAAAATCTACAATACTGCAATAAAATTTAACTAAAACAAGAAACACTTATTTTTTTTGCAACATAAAATGTTGTAAAGGCAAAAACCCATTTTTCTCAAAGCTGACATCATGTGGTTTTGCATTACTATGTCCAACTGATATTTAAAAAACTAAAATCAGAAACAAACCTGTTAAATTGACATTTAAGTACAGTTTGAGACATGCTTAACTTTAAATTCTCAATTCAGATACCAGGTAATAGAATCATAAATACTTTAATTATCTTAATGACCTACAGTTAATGCAAGTGGTTGTTTAATTGATTTATCTAGAATCTTTCCACCATATCCATACCTAATGGAGTAGGCAGGGAGGACTAAACACCACAATGTACGGTCCTTACATACATGATTCGACTCATCCACTTTCATTACTCTTTTCATACATACTCACTGGTTTTAATGGCTGCTGAGAGCAAATTATTGATTTGATTGTGAAGTGTGTTGTGGCCTTCCTATGCCACTCAGTTTAAGGTTTGAAAAATGATGGATAACCTACAACCTTTACAATTTATTACTGATTTTTAATACATATATGTAAATTTGAATGTCTCAGTGTATAATAAATATTTGCTATGTTTCAGAGACACAGATTAGTGAATGATATATTGAAAGAAGAATTACAGACAGGAGTACATGCACTATCTATTGTTGCCAAAACTCCACAACAGTGGGAGGAAAGTGATAAAATTGTTGAAAGCAGCCCAAACTGTAGAGGAGGCTTTGGAAAATGAGTTAAACTTATTTTTCATTGATCAATATTAGTATATGCTTTTAAATGTGAACTCCATATGTTTCATCTAGTTATACCTAAGATCCCCAAAATCCTCTTTGTTATGGAAAAAATCTGGCATAGACATCAGTATTACTATGTAGTGTTCCATAGAATATTGGGTTTATGGGTGAACCAGAGGTTTAATGATCTACTGATGTCAGTAAAGGAGGAAGGGAAGCCCTAATCCAGATAAAACCAGCCAATTTAAACAAAATAACACACTAATACCACCAGATTTGCACTGAACCTAAAATTATTTAAAATCAACAAATTAACCACCTCTATAGCTGAATGGCTTGCACACTGGTTTTAAGGGGTATCGGCGAAAGCTAATACAAATATAATTTTATTTATTAGCATTATGTTTCAGAATTGTATAAACACTATAGTTAGGTTAGATAGGTCTGCTCAGCATGGGAAGAACATCAGGACATTGATGTCAGTCAATAGTAATAATTTATTGACAAACGTTATGATATTCTTAAAAACATACATGAAATTAAAGCAAAGTTCAATGTTGAATAAAGCATCATTCTCAACTTCATTGATAAAACAATTAATATCTATTACACGGATCTCCTTAACCATCCGTATATAAGACCTGAGCATCTGCAATGGGGACGCACAGGGCTTATGATGGTGACCATGACATGATTGCCAAATTCAATGTTCACTAGGGATTCTATAAGTATGTAGTGCCATGGAACTGCAAATGCTCTTTATGCAAGACAAAATTTGTCCTATTAGGTTCAAGCTACAATCATAATGATTCCGTCACCAAATACAAACGATCTCATTTGAATGTTTATTAGCTGCTATTAATGTATGGGAAACGCAGATCATTGTTTTTCTATAATATGCTCCTATAACTTCTCGTGACAAGTTTAATTTACAAATTGAATACAATTCTGAAAGTACAAGGGATGTATTTCAAATTATATTTGGTAACGGACTCGATGATTGCCCTGGATCTGTGGCATTCATCTCGCATTCGCAGTTCCATGAAACTAATGGAAAAATTCGGCACCTCCTATAATCTAACTGAATGATGGAACCAAGAGTAGACAGTAATTTCTAGCAACATGCTGATAATACCTTAATTCTATAACTGTAGGCTATAAGTGAATCTCATTTTTTGCGGGACGGGGGGAGGGTGAAGGCTCGACTAAAACGACTCTGATATCTTAATATTTTTTTACATAAGAAAATTGGGCGGCCTGGACAGCCCGATTTACAGCTTATGGTCAATTTCGCCTACGTTATCAAATAAAAGTAGGGAGAGCAACATCCCGATTAATTAACATGAGACCTTACTAGAATGACATTTGTATAATGTACACCCAGGTACAACGAATTATCATTGCGAGCTTAATAAAAAAATAAGTCTCGCGATGAGTTTGTTGTGTGTAAGCCCTCTTAAATATTTTTTTATTTTTATTATTACAACGACAACAGAAATAAATCTATGAACTATCTCAGATAGATATCACTGCCAAACAGACGGGTGGACAGTGGAGCCTTAGTAATAGGGCCTCGTTTTATAGCCTTGATAAGGTCTCGCTTTACTAAGATAAAATGATAAATTATCTTGAGGAAAACTCAAAATTAAAACATTAAAAATACAAATAACAACTGAACAGAAAGAGAATAAACTCTAAATTTCAAAAGCGAAAAGACACTTCAAGTCTGCTATAGTGCGGGGTAGCGCGGGACAAGCCAGATGTTAATTCGTCCGTCTAGTAGTCATTTTTTATTACATATTGTTTTGCATACTAAATGAAGTATTGCTTCATCGTCAACCCTTTTACGTCCCCATTGCATGGGCTCAGGCCTTCCTTACGGATGATTAAGAAGGATGGGCCCATGACCCTTCACGCTGGCCCAATGAGGATTGGAGGGTATTAACGGCTGCAAATACAGCCGTGAATAGTAATAATTTCTTTACAGAAGTAATGATATCCTCAAAAACATATGTGAAATTCATCATCATCAGACCTTTTACGTCCCCACTGCAAGGGCTCAGGCCTTCCTTATGGATGGTTAAGAAGGATGGGCCATGACCCTCCACGCTGGCCCAATGCGGATTGGAGGATATTAACGACTATGTAAATGCGCCGGGACCAACGGCTTAACGTGCCTTCCGAAGCACGGAGTAGCTCGAAATAACAATTTTTTGGTCACCCATCCCGTGACCGACCCTTGCGAAAGTTGCTTAACGACAACGACCGCGGGCCGCGGCGCTTATCAACTACGCCACCGAGCTACTATACGTGAAATTAAATTAAAGTGAAATTAAAGCATTGCAATATTGAATAATGCATAATGACAATATCTATTACATGGACATCCTTAACCATCCATAAAGAAGGCCTAAGTCCCTGCAGTGGGGACGTAATCGGGCTGATGACGATGATGATGGCATGGTTGCTAAGTTCAGACACGGCTTAACGTGCCCTCCGAAGCAGAGTAGTTTAAGGTAAAAAAAAATTGAACACCCCTCCTGTTACCGACCCTTGCGAAATTTGCTTAACAACAAATAATGTTCTGATACTCAACAAATATATATAAAGATACTTAGTATTGCTTGCTTATAATTTATTTATGTTAATCGATATTGTGTATTTATAAGTGTTGAAAAATAAAAACCAAATCATAATAAATGTATAATATACCATACATGATCACATAATCAACCACTGCACAACATACTTAAATTTAATATGTACTTATCACATAATAATTCACATAATGTTCACAATCACACCGTTATATGTCAACGGTGTTAGTTGTATCAGAGATTGAAATTGTCCAATCTCAATTTGCCCTCATTCTCAGTCAAGTACAGTAAATCGGCCATGGTTTGCTCACAAATAGCTTCTTCAGCTTTTTCTGACATCTGAAATGTACATAGAGACAGAATGCAATTAGTTACTATGATCAGAAATAAAATATGATCTAAATACAAAATCCTAATTTATTATTCGTATCTTACAATAAAAAAAAGGTGGTACGTATTTAACGCGAAGTTGGTTGCAGCTAAGTAATTAAATAGATTCTTAACAGGGCAGACGAAACTTCGAAATATGTGGGCGTTGAAATAAATGATCCAACTGGATCAAAGTCAAATGTGTACGGCAGGCGTTACGTATTTGGCTTTAATTCATAGTTATTTACATTCTAGGTATGACCATATCATAGCAGTATTTACTAATATGAAATACGGTAAAATACTTTGTGGTTTTTGAGATAGTTTGCGTAATTTACTGCATTTCATAGTATAGTACATATACAATGAAATGCAGTAAATAGTGTGTGAATTTTAGCAGGATATTCAAAGTTTCAATGCTTTACGAACTCATGCTAAAATGGCTTAATATTTTAAAAGAATAAGCTTCTAAAGTGTTATAGTTTATAAGATATAGCGTGGCGCTGCCGACGTCAGCTCAGCGGCGCCACATTATTTCATAGGTATCTTTAAAAGCATTTTCTTTAGCTATCTATCACAGCTGTCTGATAAATAATGAACTAAAAGATGACCCAGAAAGTTTAGAATTTTTTATAAGTACTGACCATCAACGCCTCAAAGACTTGTCACCAAAACTGCGTTACTAGGCAATTTTTCGTTACGTAATGAACTTATATTTTAGGGACGAGACCACAGAAACCTAACACATGATTTGAAAACGTCACTGAAATTGACATAAAATCACCAGCAGAATAAACATACCACTTTTTAGTACCGGTTAGGAAGTATTAATAACCGCACTCTAGCCGCCTTATTATCTACACTAATATTCCAGGTTTTTATCTACACTAATATTATAAAGAGGAAAACTTTGTATGTTTGATTGTAATGAATAGGCTCAAAAACTACTGGACCGATTATAAAAATTCTTTCACCATTCAAAAGCTACATCATCCACGAGTAACATAGGCTATATTTTATTTTGGATAAAAAATAGGGTTCCGTAAGATATTTGGGTTTTTCACAAGGTGTAAAAAATCAACCAGAAAAGTTACTTATTTTGCGTACGCTGCATAAACTATAAAAGATAGAACCATAAAATGTTCTAATTAATGTAATCTTATAAATATCTACAAAAAAGGTCGCGACACACCATACTATCTATCTCGAGTGGGGCACAACAACCATTTTTTTATTTAAAAATCTTGTATTTTTTTTTTACTACATTTAAACGCGCTTATTTTACAAAGTTCCAATTACTATCACTAAGTTCCAGTTACTATCATGCTGTTCATCCTTATCAAAATAAATTATTTCATCACTAAATACAGTTTATGTAGATAATATTTGGTCTTTGAATGATAAAAAATTGGACGTTCCTTTTTGAAGTTATGGCGAAATTAAAATATTACGATTTCTGCTGCACGGCCCGTTGCGAAGTGGATTCCGTAATCCGATCCGTAAATTCACCTAACCCAATAAACCAAAAACTGAAAATTATTATTACGCTTTGAATATCTATGTATTACTTACCGGTCTGTAATTATACTCATTGGATGGTGGATACTTGAAATTGGGTCCAAAATTTACGCTGACCGTTACATTCTTATGTAGAGACACGGATGGATAGTAGCAACCCTGATATATATCTATGAACGCCTCCCCTTGACACTCGCCGTTCTTGAAATAGTATATCTTACTGCCGGGCAGTGGCTTCAGATTGTTGAGAGATTCTTGGATATTGTCCTTATCTTCATAGTAAAGATGACTCTTGAATTTGACCAGGGGCTGGTGAAATAAAATCAGACCTTCTAAAATTTTATTTTTTATATTGAGGCAATTCTTGGAACACAATCTATAATAAATATTTACTAATTTCCGAAAACGTTCAACTAAACTCTTAAAATTATCATACAGTTAAAGCATATCACATTTTCCAAAACAATATATTTTTCCCCATCATTGTAAAAATTAATTTTTACGCTGAGGAATAGAATAGGTGTCATGTAAATTCGAACTAGTAAGTATATACGTACCCTGTCTTTGTATGTGTTAGGCGTATACTTTGTATGTGCGCTGGAAGGAAGCACTATGAGGAACCCAAGGGTATCCCCTTCGCCATAACCAGAGCTGTAATGTTTACCACGAGACTCGTGAAACCTATGGATAAAAATATCAATCAATACACTTATTATATAATTAACACAATATCTCTTTGTTAATTGTTCAAAAAAAGCAAACCAAATAACATCCATCCACATTTTCGTTTTATTTGAATGAAGCTTCAAATTATTATCATCAAACTAACAAAGAACATTGGACAAAGCACTATTTACATCGTCAAAACAATCATTGCCCCTCTTAGCTTGTCATCTACCAATAATACTGTCTGACTCGCCCAAATTCATCGTAAAGTTGGGAAGATCATTAAGAAAAAGCAATGGCCATTAGGACCATTGATCCCTGAGACATGCTTATAGTGTTGCGTGCCCCTGCGGATTTCGCTTCATTAATTTACAATCTAGTATTCTAGCTCCATTACTTTTTTTTTGATTTACACCTATGACCTCATAGACGTTACAAATTATGCGGATCTTTGTTGTTCCATGTTTTCATTTAGATGCCTAAATCCACGAAATAAACACAAAGATAGGACTTATTATAAATTCGCTAAAATGTGTAGAATAAAAAAAAATGTATCCTATTAATATTATAAATGTGAAAGTTTCTTTGTTTGGATGTTTAGATGTTTGTATTTTTGTCGGTCAATCACGCCGAAACTACTGAACGGATTTTGATGAAATTTGGTATACAGATAGGGTATTAGCTGACTTAGATAATAGGATACTTTTTATCCCACTTAACATTTCCCTAGGGTCCACGCGGGCGAAGCCGCTGGCGAAAGCTAGTAAGTATATAAATCTCTACGTACCTAGTGCCCTTGCGACTGCGCCAGGAGTAGCCGAACTTGTCGTAACCGAGAGGCGCCTGCAAGTTGGCGTACCTCCGGCCCCACCCCAGCCGAGTGGCGGCACCCTCCGGCATCTCTTCAACACACGCCTCCCAGTACCAACACCCAAGCGATACCCCTAGACGTCCATATCAATACATTAACAGTCAAAACAGACAAGTTTCCCCACTCGATTTTAAACCTAAATATAATGATGCTAGAGGTAAAAATCCATTAAAGAAAGGTAGCTTGACATGCAGCCGTGTGTACCATGAAATAATGAAAGTTCGGAAAAATCTAATGGTACTTTTACAAAACACTAAAACCTGTTATGGTCGTGTAAAGAAATTATTTAAGCTAATATTTTTAATCAATAAACAAAAATTTGAATGAACTAAGAACTACTATAGTAAGAATACGATTATTTTTAGCTATTGACAGTTCTTATTTCATTAAAATAGACTTTTATTAGTTAAAAATATTTGCTTAAGTTTTCTCACATTTTCTCAAGTAAAAATTTCTTAATTGTGACAAATGGTCCAAAAACCTATAATTTTTTATTGCCAAGGAAAACCACATCAGGGATCTGATATTGATCATCAGACTAGCAAATATTATAACGACAAACATACTTCATAAATTTTGAAAACCACTTTTAGAATTTCATTTGGTCTTAAATAAAAACCACAACAACTATTTAAAACCACAGAAATTAAAATCATGATATGCATCATCATGATATACAGATATTCTGATTTTAAATCATAAATTCGCACGTTTATCTTAAAATTAAAAGTGATCGTTGATTATTTGTCTGTGTATCACGTGAAACACGACCCGCCATTGTGTAACGCCACTGTAGCGACAGCTGTCAGATTAAACAAAGATATTATGCCTATTAATTATAAATCTAATTCCTAGATGGTGCTGTTCTTAGCTAATAAAAACAGTTGAAATTTTAATTTTATGGCAATAAAACGTGTTTATTTTTCATCTATTTCAAAGAGAGTAGAAGACCCTATTCCTATATAATTATTGATAAAAAATCTTACCATGTGTGGCCCGGACCATACAGTAACCCTTCTCGCCAGTAACGGCGAGTCTATCTTCAGATATCTTCAGTTGTGGCGCACGGTCGTGCAACGCCAACAGCACTATCCCCGGACAAAGCGAACGGTACAGCCATCCCGGTATAGGTTTTCCACTCCATTCGTTACTCTCGTCGAATTCCTGGCATAGTAATTGTTCTTTTTTATACATTACGTCGATACAAAACCAAAAACGGTGGAAACAATACGTGATCATGTTAAGTACGACATAATTCGCCTCTTTATATGATAAATCTTATTTTACGTATTTTTCTATAGTCTGCTGGTGCTACGGTAGTGTTATTACATTTATTTTTCATCATCATCAGCCCCACTGCAGGAGCTCAGGCCTTTCTTATGGATGGTTAAGGAGAATGGGCCAAAACCTTCCAGCCTGGCCCAGTGTGGAGGGTATTAGCGACAGCAAATGCAGCCAGGACCAACGGATTAACGTGCCTTCCGAAGCACGGAGTAACCCGAGGTAATAATTTTTGGTCACTCATCCTGTGACCGACCCTTACAAAAGTTGCTTCACTACAACAATCGCAGCTCGCTTCGCTAATCCACTACGCCACCAAGCTACGTACATTTATGCTCACACTTAAACTAAAAAATGGACAAATAGAGAATAAAAATATGTAAGGCAACATTCACCTAGTTTTAACGCCAGTGGACTATGGAGATAATGCTGACTTGTGTTTGAAAATACGCGTACGTAGACAAGTATTATACAAAATATAAGTAAGATTATCTCACTGACCTGTCTAAATGGTGCGTGGGGGTCCGGCTCAGCGAGTATGTATCGATAACCATCCTTGTTGAAGGGATGTTCTGTTGGGTATCCGTGAGAGGGTAGTTTGAGCGCAGACAGTTCCGCTCCGCGCCCTTTTTTACCCGCTGGCGCTCCACCATCCGCGCCAGCCCCCACAGCTGGCCTACGTTTGCCTTGACGACCCTTTACATTACCCGCCAGAGGTACTAAATGGATAAATTCATTACTTGCACCAATATTCAAATACGTTTTATTATACCACAACGACTATTAAGTGGCTACGATCGCACGAGCGATTTAATCGTGCGAAATTAAACGCACGAATCCGTTTAGAACAGTAATTTGTAGCAGATGAAATGCACAATATTATTTAACACACCTACAATGTAATATATATACGTATACAAATATATTATATGTATGTACAGTCAACACCACGTCAGGTTATACAAATCTATCAAGTTTCATTACTTAATTTTGAATTTAAATGCTTTTAAGGTAGATTTGAAAATCATTTGCGAAAATTTGTCAAAATGATAACCTGTCGTGCTGTATGTACATGATAATCGATTGAGTGTGCAAGGTTGAATATTTGATTTAACAACTGTTCGCACGTTACGCGACCGAGACCGTCTGATACCAACCGTATCATTGTGTTAAACTACGTACTCCAGGAGTCTGAATACTAGTTAAATAGACTTAACTGGCACCTGGAGCCTTTACTGATTTACTTGCCGATCTTACTATTAAAGTTAGATCGTGCAATCCTGCAATAAAAGCTAAATATTTAGGAGTGTCCTAATTGGTCACGCATCATCGCGCGATCATGGCAACGCGAGGGACGGTAACTTGAATAATCGTTCGTATGATTATTATTAAACAACGAGGACGCCCCTGACTAGATAAAAACAAAGGATACATTAAAAAGCTGAATTATATTTGTAATCATCCTATTTGCCCAAAAATATTATTTACTTACGCATGGAGTGAAGTACATTCAGTTTTATATTAATTTTGATCGCAACAGTTATGCAAGTATAACAAAAAACCTTTGTTGCTGCTTCTAAAATCTAATGTGCAAAAGTGCGAACAGTCTCAATAATATACCTTCAACAGTACACTGGTTAACCAAAACTGTAAAATGGCTGCAATAGGATACAATCCTTAGACCGTTGGTGTTAATGTAGAAAAGTTTATTGGAGTTGGTCATTTAATTATAACTCGAAGTGGGGGCCAAAGGGACCACCAGATAATAGATACTGCTACTATGTTAACGCAGTACGACACTGGTGCAGTATTAATCAGGACCTATTAAGGCACTCAAATGGCGTATTATTAACAGTTAAAATAGATACACGATTACTATACGTGTTAAAAATAACTAAGAACTTCCTGGCCGTTGTCTTCTAAACAGAACATTACATTTCTACATTAGCCACACAAACAATTATTAAATTAACTTTTAAGTAATGTTGCGGAAACCCGTATTGTAAATTAAATAAGACTATAGCGAAAATATATTTTTTAGTCCACCTCATCTCCATTCACTGGCTCCACAATATTGAGGTCAAATACGTCGTAATTAGCATTACGTAACTCTCCTCAGTCTACGCGCGCGATCGCTATGCAAAGACCGTGTTACGAGCTCACTCGAATACTTAAAAAAAAAAGATATTATTTTCATAGGTCAAATAGAAAAACTGCTGTTGGACATTACCAAGTGTACATGTCGTAGCCATACTGTATATGAATAGTTAGACTAAAAGGGCAAAATGTGAAGTAGTGCACCCAAGTACCGATAACATCGAGTGCTTGGTACGACAGAGGAAACAATTATTTATGCAAAAGGCTCGCGACAGACTGAACCTCGTTCAAAAAGAGCATAACAAACATGCACGACTGAACAAAAACAGACTCTATCGTCAACTCAATAAGAGTAAGACTTATTTTTGTGGTCGGATAAAATAGTTTTGATTATTTATAAAAGCCATCAATTTAGATTTGCGCTACCAAATGTTAGATCGATTGATCCTTGAGGTGTCTATTATAAAAACTTTGCAAAACTATCTTTGTCATTTAAATATATACTTAATTATGCAGGAAAATCTACGTAAAATGTCTAAAAATATATTTATTTAAATTAATATTATAGTTAATAATCAAATAAACCAAACAATAATAGCCTAACACTTACAATCCATGTCGATAGAGCTACACCAATAGTCATTTCAATGACTGACTTTTAGTTGTTACTGATAAGATAAAAAAGACGATTCAACTTAAAAACACATAATATCGATAATGTTTATACTATCCAACATGTAAGACAACGTATTTTGCTTAGGAATTATAGAAAAAATCAATCAATTTTCCAGTGACAAGTCCTTCAAACCATATTAGACAATAACAACTAACACTGTTCAATTAAAATTCTTGAACATGTGTAAACTATATTCAAGGCAAATGACGACGTTGATAACAGTTATGATAACACAACTTCGGTGAAAAGCGTGTGAAACAATAAAATCGGAGTTTAAAATAAATAATATTAGACTCACCAGCCATTAAGTTCAAGGTGATATAGTGAACAATTCAAATCTAAAATCAATATATACAGGAGAAATCGCACGGCAAAGCAGCGATGCTTATGTGAGACTTTAATCGAAAGACATGGGCACACTAGTACGACGAATACTGTTCGCATGTGATGGTGTGCGTCCGTCGGTCGGCATGTTTACAAACACCACTGTGTCGGGAAACAATGTCATTATACAGTACAGTATGTCTGTTGTTAATAATTTTAGGTATGTGCACCATGGTACTACATAGGTACGTGTTAGATACTTTATAGATTTCGGCAAAAAGCCAACAATGAACATGAAAAAATAATAAATCGGAGCATGTACAATATATTTGGAAAAAATATTTTAAAACCGGTGTACTTTTTGAACTCAAACCAAATAGGGTAATGTTTAAGTTTAATATATATCTCTAGTCCATATGAGGCATTCATAGCTCCCAAGCTTAAAGATTTTGTTTTAGATTTCTATCTTAATATTATTTTGTTTGTAGGAAGGTGGGTCAAGAAATTTGCGGAACAAAAGATACAGGTATGATATAGAAATTAAAATTTACTTTTCCTTTTAAATATAATTATTTATTCTATTTCAATTTCAATTTATTTATTAACCATTTATAACAATATTGTTATACAAGGTATGTCAGTTCACAATTCATAGTTCAATTAAATCTTAATGTCAAGAGAAAAAAAAACTTACAGTATCTAATTACATCATGTCATAAAAGTAGATTCGCTTATACGCATCGTCAAAAATTCATTCAAGGAATAGAGAGGATTTTGCTCAAAAAAAGATTTCAGAATACTTTTAAAACTACTGTGGTTTTTGTTTGTAATACTAATATTCTTTTGTTAGTAATATTCTAGATCTTAGCTAGTTATTTAGATCCATAAATATACCTTACTTTCGTAAAATAGGGGTTTATTGTGTCTTAAGAAAATCTACTTATGATAGAATAGGTCTAATAAGCAGATTTTCATTACATGTAAAATCACTACGGGCTGATTCAATCATTCAAGAACCTATTTATTCTTCAAACGGGTATTTTTCAGTAACATTTTATCAAGTATATCAATATATTCTGCCGTGACAGCTTTAAACCTTTAATCTGTTTAATCCATAGAACCCACTGATGACTGTAGACTGTAATAATTGTAAACCATGGTTTTACCTAGTTTCCCTACAATAATTTGAAGAGGTTTTATGTTTAATTGGGAGTTTACGACGCGAACCTAAATATAACAAAAAGTGGTGGTTAAAATAGAAACGTCTGTCCTTACCTAAAAGGTTATTAAATGAAATAATCTGTCTATATTTTATAAAAAGAATGAGTTTTGATTGAAATAAATCTAATTAATACCCTTCTAACACCACGGCTGAAAATACATGGCTGAGAGCATGCAAATGGTTTTCAGCTAAGCAATTTTTGTGTCTACTCAATAAATCTTCTCTTTAAAAAAACTAAAATTACTTACTCGTGTAATAAGACAAATCGCCTAAAATCATTATTGGTAATAATTAAAAGATTTTATTTTCACGAATTAGACAACCCTTCAAAGATAAGAAGCCAAATGGCAAAGAGTAAATGCCAAACAGTAAAGTAGAATTTATTATTTGACAATTTATGGGTAAAAAAATTATGTACTCCCCAACTGTCTCAAAAAATTACGTTTTATTTTAAAAAATTGACCGTCTTTGAGATAGTTGGAGAGAGTTCATGCACGCAAAAAATCTTTTAATCCTCTACTATAAGCATTAATAAATCGATTTTTGTGACGCTTGTATTAGGCGGTAATACTTCGTTTAGAAAGTTAAAATCTATACAAATATTATAAAAAGAAAATAATTGATTGTTTGTTTGGAACGAATAGGATCAGAAATACTAGACCGATTTAAAAAAATCACATACGGGATTCTACATCATACGCTCATGGCTCGAGCAATATTTTACGCGGGTAAAGTCGCGGAAAACAGCTAATAATAAATATTAGACAATATCACATACATTTCTCAGATAAGTAGTTAAACCCTCTCATATAAACATCTCATATAAACAAAGGCACCACAACCCAAACCCGACACAATATAGAAAAGTATTTTCTTCATTAACTTTCTGCATTTTATTAGTTTAAACATTAACTAACACTGAAGAATGAGTAAATCGTTGGAAGTTCTAACAGCTATAAAGAAGCGTAAACTCGAATATCCGGGTCACATCTTGTGAAGCTAAAAGTAGAAGTTATTATAATTGATCATCCAAGGAAAGATCCAGGGCAAGCGAAGTGTGGGCAGGAGAAGTACCATAGCTTAAGAATTTACGCCAATGGTTCAGAAAGAACACTCGATCGATATATATTGCCGCCGTGTCGGAGGTCGAAATTGCCATAATGATTGCCAAACTGCAGCAGCAGAATCCTTTTATACCCGACTTCGCAACGCAAAGGAGGGTAATGTGTTTATCAGTCTATGTATGTATGTTTGTTTCTATGATGCGTTCTAGAGACCAAATGCGTAGGCCGATTTTGATGATTCTTACGTCAATCGATTCGTCTTAACCTTGCGAGTGTCACTAAAGACATGACAGTAATAAAAATTCACCACAGCAACAACCAGACGCCATATTGTCTAAATGAAAAAAATAAAAATCGATGAACTATTTCAAGTGGGGTATCGTTGAATGGGTATTTTAAAATCATCTTTAGGTTCCTTTTATCATTTTTCATTTTAACTAATAGTTTAGGATATATAACGATTTAAAGTTGTTAAACAAAACATTCTCGCTAATTTTCTTACTTATTGATTAGTTTTTATTTTAAGTATAAACGATATACAAACAAAAAAAATCAGTGAAAAGGCATGAAGAACAAATATTTTTGGTAAATAATAAAGCATATGTAGCTTTGAGCCGAGTAAGGTCTCTAGAGGGACTAATCATCAGTAGTTTAGACCACCGCAAGTTACTTAATAATCCCCACGATATTAATCCCTCAATGAAATAACTTCATTGCGAAAGGACATTGCTCAACGTCCATACATTGGTGGCCCCAGAGCCAAAAAAATATAGGAAAATACTTATTTTATTGTGTGTCACTAACTAATTCTCTTTATGTATTTATTATACCGCGACCGAGTTTTAGAACTTATTATCACGCAAAATATAATTCATTTTGAGGTTATAATTTGTTTGGAAAACCACCAAGAGATGGCACTCTAAGTACATGATATGATATTGATGTCTATATTGTCGAAGCAAAAAAACTCAACTTTAAGAAAGTCGGTTTTTCGTTGTGATTTGTAAAAGTTTCTTAGTCAATCAATAGACAAATAAATCATTCTAATAGTTAAATAATATACCTATTGATAAGCTTAAAATTAAAAAACCTATAGCTTTTTGATGGTTTACATCAAAAGATGGCGCCTTATATACATAAATGACATGATGTTAATATGTTTACGAGAAATATAAAGGTAATGTAATAGAAACAAAGTAGTTTTTAGGATATGTCGTATAAATATCAATCTTTCTGAATAAACAAGAGTGAATTATCAACAGTTAATGAATTTTGTTTTTATAATATTCAGTTTTTATGTCCTTATGTTTTAGTTGGAAAATCACCAAGAGATGGAGCTTTTGGTAAATTTAAGTTTATTTTCGGTCAATTTAATTTAATGTTTTTGTGTTCGATGATTTGATCTGACGTGTAAATTACATCCATCTGACTCAATAGAATATAAGTATATTGAATGTGAATATTTGCGAATAAAAATGTTACTGTTAAAGTACTTTTAAATATTAATTTTGGATCGCAGCTTGTCCGTGTCAAATAAATATTTGATTTCAATTCAATAAATAAATTAATAATTATTATTGAAGTATTAATATTTAATGGCATTGGGGCCATTTTCGGCGATGTCCTTTACCATCTTATAACAAAGTCAACGAATCGTAACTAAAAAGTATAAAATAAATAATTAAAAAAAACAAAAATCGCTTTTTCGCATTTTTTTAATTCGCTTTTACGCAGTCGGGATTTTTGTTTTTCTTTAAATTATTTATTTTTTACTTTATATAACTTAAGATGCAATAGGGATGACGCCTAGGTAAAAAAAAACTGTTTAGTCCGTTAGTCAGATAATAGAATAATATTAGAAAAGTATTTTTTTCTGTTTTAATTTTACAAAAAATGGCTTACATAATAACCATTAAAGTTGAGGACCCACTCACAACATCACAACTATGTATATAGCAAATGTACAAAAGTGACGTCATGCGGCATTTCAACTCAATATATCACTAAAAAATTAAAAATGAGTTTTTAAGATCTTTTATTAATCTTCCCGACGTTTATACAAGTTTCTAGCTTGTTATCTCTCATTCCGAGACTAACCCCTTTTTGTGCTAAGTAGCTGGTTAGACTGCTAAGTCATTTATTATACATATAAATAGTCCTCTTGAATCACAGTATGTTAATGAAAACTACATTAAAATGAGTTGTGTAGTTTAAAAGATCACAGCATACAGACAGCGGGAAGAGATTTCTTTTATACTATGTATAGATTATTCACCTTTTTTAACGCCAGGAAACGCATTACTGGGTCGGCAGGTTAAGAGACATCTATTAAAACATATAAATCTAGGATAAAGTCTAGTTGTTCCTAATATGTGTTACTGTTACTATTGTAATATCTAGTAGCTGAAGCTGGATGCCTGGATTGGTTGTTTTTGGTTTTGTCATGTTTTTTTATTTATTTATCGATACTGATAATAGAAGTGATTTATCTAAAAAAGTCTATATAATTTACTCTTTACTCTTTGTGTCACTGTTTCGGACACCAACACAAATGGAATAACAATAAAATAATATAAAAAAAGCGGTAAGTGCACACTAGAACTGTTATAAATTTTTATAAAATAATTTATATAAGTTGATATGACCTCCGGCTACTGGTCCGTGACCACTCGGTTCGCACGCCGATTTCAAAATATCGGCATCTCTGGGGTGTGTCGGCTCCAGGTGTTGTGTTATCTTAGTTATTTCGAATTTCCATAATACAAGACATTTTAATAATTTAATAGAGGGCCTCCTTACAAATTTATTTGTCCCATCTTTGAGTAGCGACAACAATTACTGAAAGTGCATGAATGTCGCATTATTTCAGTTTTCGCCACCGTGTTTTGCGCCCACTTATACACTACATCCTAGTTTTTTCATAAATTGTCAGTATTTTTATACTAGACCACGAGGGTGTTATTTTGTATATATTATATTTTCTCAAAATAGTGAAAGAATGTTTTTTAGCTGTGATTTGATACCATAAGGAGCCTGTTTTAATGTCAAAAAATAATGATTGTTTCGTACCTATACATTGATTAATGTCTTTCGCTACTTTATATGGGATCAGAGCAATGTCACATATCACATGTGATGTTCAGTCAGTTGCACTAATGTCTATTAAAGTTTAATGACGCCTTCAAGGCTTAAAGGCGTCATTAAACTTAATTCAATCAAAACTTAAGCCAATTATGTATAAGTAATATCGCTTTAAAACGAATGACAAATATAATGGACGTTTGTGCAACTGGCTGTACGTTTAGTTATTATTATTTTTTTACAATACAAATTCTTGGGTGTGCTCTACTTCTGTGGGTATTTATTTATCCATTAATTACATATCATTCAGAGCATAATATAAACTAAGTAAAGTTTTTATATCTACTCTGGTTCAAATAATCATCTCAAATACTGTACAATTTTGACAAAACAAAATAATCATCTAATATCTACTATGCCGCAAACATAGGAACAATGCATCAACTTGCTTCTGACCCCTCGATAGTAAACAATCTGCCTACTGGTCTAGTGGTAAGCTCAATAGCAAGTCGAAGTCAGTTCTCATTCTGCATTATAAACATATTAGTGTGAAATATACCATTCTTAAAACTTATTAAAGAAGTGCGGCATACCAATTACTTGGGGTGAACAAGGACCACTATGCACTCTAATATTAACTGATGAGCTTTGGTACATGCATAAAAGTTCATCCGTCCAGGCTATGAGGAGGAATAATATGCTATAAAATTAACTTACTGGTAGCTATTCCCATATCTGTGACCTTTAACTGACCCTGTTTAATCATGGCCTCATAGTTGGGTTTTATAGATGTAAGCTCCATATTAAACAATCCAAACATTGGTCCAAGAGAAGAGTCCTCTTCATACGTAAACAACACTTGGATGTCTTTGATCAGAGCCCTTTGCACAGTTGCATACCAAGACTGAGTCACTCTGCAAAACACTCAAATTGAAACTTTGTTATAATTATAATAATAATGAATATTTATTTCAGACCCCATGATTCATATTAAATTACAAATTACAGAAACATGTGATTCCAAATACATAGTGTACATGGTAATATCCAACCATTGTCTCTTATGTTTCAGTTTGCACAAGTCTTTTGGCTTTACTATATCATTATTGACTTGTTGACCCTGGACACAAAGGATGCTATTATCTTTTAATGAATAGCACTACACAAATTGGTACGACTTTCTATGAACATTTCAGAAGCACTGCAATAACTTTTCAGTCTCATTAGATGTTTAAAGATGCTATTATAAGTTACTTTTAGGCCATCGTGTGCTTTTTTGTGTCCAGAAAAAAGTTCAGAGGTGACATGATAAAAATTTTGACAAAAGAACCTAAAAAGCATTAATTTGACATCATTGGAAGCTTTCCAATACCTTCGGGCTATCATAATTCCCACCACTCAAAGAACCCTATGTTGCCGTTCAAGATCAACATCATCATAAGATGTAGCTAAGTTATATTACTAGCTTTCAACTAATGCCATTGCCTGTGTCCCTTTGTGTGAATCCTTTCTTGGGACAAAAATTATCCTGTATGTATGTTTGTGTGAACTCTTTCTTGGGACAAAAATTATCCATTAAAAAAATTAAGTCAAGCTTAGAATTATCCATACACCAAATTTCATCAAAATAGATTCAGCAGTTTTTATGTGAAAGATTAACAAACATACATCCATCCTCACAAAATTTTTCATTTAAAATAGTAGGGGGACACAAGCTCTTCAAAATAAACATAATAATTTACTTTGTCAATGCATTCAGTAATTAAGAAAGTATAAACTCATTTTCATGAGAATATCTTGAATATTATCATTTATTTTTTTTATTTCATAAAATATAACATTTTCATTTGAATTTTATATGAAAATATGTATCCAAAAATTCTGTGTTCATTTAATCTTAAGCATCTTGGTACAGACCTTCTAGGCATTGTTGTCATAGCCTCCCAGTATTGATCAATGTAAGGTATAATTTCACGGTCTTTGCTGAATAAAAGTTTATTACTGCCATCCTTGACACTCTCCTGTCTGAGATTTGCTATTGCCGTAAGACACATCTGAGGAAAAGCTGTAATCATTTAAAATAATTAGATTATTTGTTTATATATAGGCATGAATGTAGTTAAATTTAATAGAGTTCTTACGTGCTTGATTTTTCTTAAAAGTTTCCAGGCCAGTAGGTGAACAATTTTTACATATAAAAAGGTAATTTGTCATAAAAGGAACAAGTTTTCCTAGTTGATATCCAATGCACGATTCATGAAACCATCGGTTACACGATGCACAAAGTAGTTCGGCGATGTTTAAGTTTCGATCTTTCCCGCTAAAACAATAAAAAGATTAAAAACAAATGACAGACTAAATGTCTCCATTTATCAATTGAAATCTACATTACATACCAGTAACAAGTACTCTGAGATTCACCGATCATCTTATTAGATCTACTTTTATCGAACTCTCCGAGTTTTTGTTGAGATTCAGACTGCATGTTTGTTATATTGGATGCAATATCGGAGTCACTCATTGTACCTCATGATATTCATTTACTATCACTTTTGTAATCTATTGCAAGGACAAAAACGTATTTCAATAAATCTTATACATTTCTGATAAATTTAGAAGAGTGACCGAAAAACTGAAATTATACATAAGATTAGAAACAACAACACACACACCATTGATTGGTTGCTAGTGTAGTATTGGTAAGTTATCGATAGTGAACTATCGATAATAGCTATTACAGTAAGATATTTCAAAGCGAGATACGATAACTTCTATCGCGTAACTCATCACTGAAGGTAATGCCCGTCCTGAAATGTTGTAGTAGTAGAGATGGTACAGAATAGAGAGAACCCAATTCGAAATCAATCGGATAACTGATTACACGTTAATAGACATGCTAGATATTTAGCTTTCATTATTTTGTATATATTACATTTTCCTAAAACGTCACAATAGTATTTTTTACGATAAAGTGGCAACAAACCAACTGTCATTTTAGTAATATGGACTAGTTCCGATCTATAGAAAAAAATCGATTGGGATTAAATCAAAAATTGATTTGGAAAATATGAAAACTTGATCTTTTTCATGTGACTATTGTCGGTTACAATAAGTGTCAGAATTAGATAGCAAATCGGTAAATTTTAATTTGAGGAAGGCAACATTGGGGAAAAAGATGAAAACAACTTAATACTTGTAAAATTCTTATTATAAAAAAAAAAATCAACTGCATCATAATATTGAACAGTATACTTTTGACCGAATTCCAATCACGGCAAGTTGAATATAAATTAGCTATCTCCACGGAATACATAAAATTTCACCTGGAATCTAACACGAATAAATATAATAAAAAAATATAGTTAAATAAAATATATATTATTTTATGTTTTTGGTTATTTGCTAATCTAATATTTTAAATGTTTAGTAAAAGATAAGTAGGTATTATTTAACATCTAAATAATTAAATTTAGTTTTTCTTTTCACTGTCCCAATTTTTCCCCCGCCTAAAAATTTATCTTCATATCTTCTCCTTAACCAAAATTCCTTTTATTGTAATAATCGACACGTAGTTTGAAAAGTTTAAAACAAGAAATTTATTTTATAGCAATTATTATATTATAATGACCAAATGACATTTGTTATCATCAGTAAAAAACCACTGCGCTGTTCTTTGGCTATTAAAATATAGCCATCGCTATAAAATAAATTGCTTGTTTCAAACTTTTTAGAGAGTGATTCAGCTGTAATCGGGTTTTAGTTTTGAATGGACAAAGTGGACTTTTTAACCATTTTTCATTAAGAATGTTTTCCAGTTTAGCATTGCAAATGCAAAATTTATAAAATATAATAATATAGCTTATTTTTTACATATTTCATGTCAGACAAAAACTTAAAAAACATGTGACAGGTCAATTAATTTATGGAAAATTGATATGATTCTTTTGCTATAAACAATATTTCTCACTTCACGTTTTGAAAACTAATGGCTTATTGGATATTTTCACTAAATAAAGTAATATTTTCACAAAAAAAAACACAATGAGGAAGTACTAAAAAAAACGGAAGCACTAAAAAAGCACCTCTACTAGTTGGCCGTTCCTTTACACTAACATATTAAAAAACAAATATAAAGGTTATTAAAACTAAGTATATATTAAAGGTAAAATTTTTTTGTTAAAATTAAACGTAATATTTGTACATGTTTTCGTGTCATACTCGAAAAACCTTTTACGCTCAAGTTTCTTACAACATTTTCCAATGCTTTTTGCGAAGAAATAAAACAAATATATAGGGTAATTAAACAAAGTATGTATTAAATTTAAAAATTATTTGTTAAAATTAAACGTGATATTTGAACATGTTTTCGTGTCATACATTTTTATTTGAAAATATTCATTGTAGGCTCCTTGAAATACTTTTGCCTCTAAGGTTTGACATATTTCCATCATCATCAATCAGACAAGTAAAGGTAGTCTGTACATACGACCAGATTATGCAACTGTTTCTAAATTAATTAAAAAAATAAAACAAATTTAAAAACAATAGTAAAGATCGTTTTGCTACGTTCTTGAGGTAAATCTATCCAAATAATATCGAGTTCATAAGATCGTATTATTTATTTAAGATTCATAAGATCGATAAAATCGAATGGAGATCGTAATCCCTACTGTAAGCTTGGAAAAAAATATATATTTGTAAGATATGCTCAGCGATTCTGCAAAAATCCGAACCCGAATTCGAATTCACTCAGGTGTCCGAATTCATTTCAAAAGCGGCATCCACTCTAGTAGCAGCTGGAATTGGTAATAACGTTTTGTGGCATAAGTGCAATGAGTTTCGAAATTACATAGTGCAAAAATATCTGAGACAAATTTTGTTTTGTATTTTTATACAAAAATTGCAACCAATAGGATTTATTCTCTAAATGACGTGAATTCGGACACATTAGTTGATTTGATGGTTTATTGCAACTATACACTGGTAATACGATCTTTTATGCATACAATAGGTATACTAAACTTCTTCTCTCTTACAAAATTAATAAATAAGTGAAATGTTTATTGTTGAAAATGTCAAAACTTATCTTCAAATGTATACATAACACATGTATCAATACAAATGGTATCTCAGTTTTTAATTCTATAGCTTAGTGAACTAATTGTACTTATAAAATAAGAAGACAAAAGAACTTGAAGTGAACTATATTTTATCATGATGCCATATTTAATAACAAGATTCTTATTACACATACTTCTTAAGTAGTTTAGAAAGGAGGTTAGTATATACTTTTTATATTTATTTATTTATTTTCTCATCACAAAGGTAGTAAATAGGTAGTAGTACAGAGTTTCATTTACCAGAGTTACCTTTGTAAGAGATTGGAGTCTGCGAAGGAACCGATTATGGCCTGAATTGCAAATCACTATTAGTAAATTTGAAGTTAAGTTCGGATTTTTACGGAATCGCATCTGCTGTCTGTTTTTGAGTCACATCACGTATTCTACCAATCTGATCTTTTAGAAAAAGAGTAGGTAGATTGTAGGGGTTCAGTTCATTTGCGTCAAACATACAGCTAGAGGTGTATTTACTTTCAAATTTCGAATATTTGTATAATAGTTTATTAAATATAAAATATCGATATATCAACATATCGATATTTTTAGCATTTGCTCACTACCTTACTATCAATTAGGGTAGTGAGCAAACACGTTAAATGATAATTTTAAGTCTGCATGGTCATCGGATCTTTGCCTCAAAACGAAGAAAAAAAAAATTTAGTTTGTTTTTTGTTTCGTTTTGTTTATTATGGATCTCTCTGTTATAATTTTGTAAATCAGATTTTTAAACAAGTAAATGTGTTCTGTGTTTTTAAATAATACACCTACGCTAGGGGCTTACTTCTACAACGAATTTAATTTAATATATTAGATATTTTGTCACACACAGGTAGGCAAGTTTTGTAGGTTGTTGAATTGAATATTTGGCTTTATTCAATACTAACAAATTATCATTTAGTAACACGGTTGCTGCACAAACGTCAATTAAAGTTCGATGACGCCTTTTAGCTCTAATGAATGTGAAATTTGTATCGGTACTGTTGCTTTTACAGCCAGCGGCATAAACATCCATTAAAATTATCATTAGTTTAAAGCAACATTACCTATACAAATTTGACATTCATTAGAATTTAAAGACCTCATTAAACCTAAATGGATGTTTGTGCAACTGACCGTTAATGACATAAATAATTTCGTTTTCAGTGCAATGGATTCTATAACTAGCACTGATGATATGTTTACTGAAGTAAAAATAGTGCAAGAGAATTTACTTCTTGATATCATCAAAGATTTATGCAACGAACCCAGCAGTAAACTATCTTCGAAGCTGAAAGGCAAAGTTAACAGAATCATAGCCGATTGTGACTTGACACATCATACCAGCTTACACAAATTAAGCACTGCTGATGAAAGTACATCAACTGTATTGGGTAATGTTAACCCTAGTAACCATTTGAATATTTACAAATATATATTTTTGAATGGTTTACTTTTGTAAAGAAAATGTAAAAGAGAACTATAATTTTATTGCTTTTAGCCAGACTTCTTTGTATACTCCTAGACCAACTGTCCGAAACAAAAATTGTGTCAAACTATTTTTATATATGCATGCATGACTGTCTCTACAAATGATCTACTTGTGTTGTCACAAAAACTTAGCACATAATGTTTCAGTACTGAACAATAGGGTAGTTTCAGTAGTGAAAAATAAATCACAAATTTGCATAGTTATAAACAGAGATTGTGAGTCTTTGGGACTCTACAAATGATCTACTTGTGTTGTCACAAAAACTTAGCACATAATGTTTCAGTACTGAACAATAGGGTAGTTTCAGTAGTGAAAAATAAATCACAAATTTGCATAGTTATAAACAGAGATTGTGAGTCCCAAAATTGCATAATTATTATAAAATTATAAATCATGCTTTTTTGTATGTGTCATGTGACTTTAAAGATGTCCTGCCATTGTTTAACATCACTGCCACGACTGTTAGTTCTTAGCTTATTTATGTCTTTTTATTTCGTAATCAATAGTTAGATATCATTATTCTTGTTTTATTGACATCTTTCATACTTATACTCTTAGTGTCTGTTTTGGCAGTGTTTTCATGGGTATAATTTTTTTAAATTTGTATTTGTTTTATGGATTTTTTAATTTACAATAAACAGTTACAAGTATTAATTCATACGGAGTAGAGTATGTATACAAATTTTTCCAGTAGTATTCATAGAAGTCTGCTTCTTTGGTTATGTTTTTCTTCTTGATTGTACTTTTTTTTAATAAGAAAAACACTTCTTAAATAGCAATATCTAAATGTGTTTTAAATTCCTAGCATTAAATTAGTATTTGTGTATAAACTTTTTAAATTTGTATATAAACTTTTTTAAATAGCTGGCGTAACTGGTTAAAATTATAACTCAAATCTATATACTTGTATTCAACCTACAGGTATATTGTTTATCTACTGTACTAACAGTGTGCTATGATATCTAATATTCCTTTTGTAAATTTTAAGTTAATTTTATCAATTTATAATTAAATAATACCAACAATTTAAGTATGCATTTACACAAGAACAACATTTTAATCCCTACGTGTTAAATAAACTTTCAAATTACCAATTTCACCACTATCTAAAATTGATATCAATAATTTCAGGTTTCATGAATCAAACTGCATCTGAATTAACATTTGATGAACAAACTGAGCTGAATCAAGCAATCATAAATAAGATACACGTTAAACTTCCACATTTTAGTGCTGAATTGGAAAATTTAAAACAAAAGACTACTGGCATACACAACAAAACAGCAAGTGATCAAATGAAAGAACTGCAACAGAGTTTAGATGAAAAAATAAATGTATTAGGGGACCAAGAGAATGAGAAGGTCGAGTTGATGATGGAATGGCTTAATCATAGAATTCATGATGTGTCAAGGTTCAGTGATGACTCAAGTGAATTATTGACACTTAAAACTAGGATCCTCGATTTGAAATCCAAGTAAGTGTAGTGCTTAGTGTAAATTATTAACATTCAGAAATTACTATCGGCTAAAATTCTAAAAACAATAGAGTTTGAAATGAAGTATATTTTGAATAAAAGATGAAAAAATCTTAAAGTTTACTTAACAAATAAGATTCATCCCAAAGAAGCCCATAATTGGTGTATTCAAAAGAGTGTATTTCAAATTATACAGTATTCAAGTTTTGATAATGCTACCAATTTTAGTTAAAAGAATTCTGAATTTGTAAATTTATTAGTAATCTCAACCTAAATTTTCCTTTTTTTTATTTATGTTAGTACTCATTATTGTACACACTGCTGCACGTTAGGCTCACAAAATATGACAAATTTCCTTAACCAATTTTGACCCCTATGCGCAATGTAATAAGGTTTAAAATCAAGTCAAGAAATTTGACAGTTTTGACTGACATGCTGTTGACTGTACACAGTACAAATAATTACGTATATGTTTCAGGATTCTACATCTTCAAATTCTGCACAATATATTCACAGAAACAAATTACTCTATAAAGGCATATAATGAAATACATAAGGATCTCAAAGATAGCATCAAAGAAACGGAGCAAAGAATAAAAGACTTCAGAGCTATTATTGATAGTGATTTTTGAATATTAAAATATTATTACATAATTATTTTGTAGTTAATTGTCAAAGAAATTAAACTAATGTATTTTTCTTTTTGATCATTTTTTGCTTTCTTTCATAAATTCTTTTTATAAGATTTTTTCAGTTAGTTTAAACAGGAAGAAGTATATATTACGGAAGGCACCATTGGTCCCGGCATCTGCAGTTAACACTCACTAATCCACATTGGATTGTGGGGTGGTCATGGCTCATTCTAGTTATTCAATTAGATTTTGTCCATAGTGAAGGCCTTCCCCAACAGTGGACTAATAGACTGATCATGATGACTATACATCTTACTAAAATTAAATGAATGTTAAACACGAATTGGTGTTATGGTCCTATAAGTATTTGCTGCGGCCACTACGGTCCATTGAGTCTAGGGTAAATAAGCTGATACTGATGGATTGTCATTAAGATTACAGCTGCTTACTTTTAAGGTCAATTTATTATTCCTTAACTTATTTTATTTTAAATAAAATAAGATAAGGAGCCGAGTGGTTCGCACGCCGGTTTCAAGGTGTCGCCATCTCTGAGGTCCCGGGTTCGATTCCCGGTCAGGTCAATGTAGAAAATGAACTTTTCTATATTGACTCGGGTCTGGGTGTTGTGGTACCTTCGTTGTCTCAGATACTCCATAATACGGGGGCTTTAGCTTCTCATCTTGGAATCTGAGCAATGTATGTGATGTTGTTAAATTTTTTATTTTTATTTTTATTAAGGTATCCGTTGAAAATCAGCGCCGTAGCTTAAACACTGCGGCATATTGCTGAGCGGAGACCTTTTTAGTACCTAATTTTGAATTTATTATCAATGTTATAGGTATAGGTACTTGTAATTTGGTGCTAAATAAACAATATTCTATTCTGTTATCAGAAACGGGTTACAATTGTTATGCGGAATGTGAAGCTAAATAAAACCGTTTAATTAAAAAGTCTCAGTGCCATGGGACCTACTGATACTGGTGTAATAAAAAACCAAGACGTTTGGAGATTCGTTCCTATTTTTAAAATGACCTTGTTATTAATAAATTGATACGTCTATTTAATTTAACGAAGCTGGGATATTGGCTGCCTCCAATTTGACTTTACCCGACTGCGAGACACAAAGGATGGTTTTTATATTACCGCAACGTATTGACAGAAATTGTACCACACTTTTAGTGAAGATGAAAGATTTAGCAAGGATAATGTAAATAAACATAAAAATGCTTCTCTTATCGCAATATAAGTGATTCACTGGACTTAATAGGCGTGTTAGATTAGACTATTAGTACAGTTTGTGATACTGCAGCGTATGGATGTGTGAACTGCTATCATTTTAAAGCCGTTGCTATGGACATGAAAGAATTAATGAAGTTGTTTCAACATTGGTTTCGGTAAGTTTACTAAATAATTCAATGTAAACATCCCGCTTATCGAAAACAGGTACTTTTCTAATGACGATAATGTGACTGTAGTTTGATATTAAATTATTTCGCGTGGGTAGAACTTAATAAAAATAAAAATTACCCTTTTTTCGTATTATAATCCAATCTACCATTTGTGCCGATTCTATTGTTTGTAACAATCTCTCAACTTAACTAAAAATTTTATTTCAGTTTGTTTTAAAGTCATTACGTAGTCACATCATCATGTAATCAAAAATATAAAATTATATTTATACAAGAGTAAACACAATACCGATATGTTATCTTAGTTATTTTCACAATTGAAAACACAGTTTGACAGGACTAATACTTTCGTGCAACAGAATTGCTACCACTGCAAGATTTGACATAGTATTTTTTTCTAATTTGTAACGTACCTCATGGTTTTCACGCCGTTTGTGGTTTGTGGTAACGGTGTGTTATTTTAATGGTAATTAAATAAACACGTTATTAAGACGTGTAGTGTATTAAGTAGTTGGTTTTCACTATACAATTGTTAACAAGCGGCATAATGATAATCGAAAGTGTTTTATTTACGAATATTCTGCGATTTCTTTTGAAACCTGTTGAAATCGGAAGGTACCTTACATAATTATTTAATATCATTTCTTATCAATCTTTATGTTTCGGTAAATAGGCGAGTTGTTTACTTATCAGAGGAATTGAAAATCTATTATACACTTATTCAAGTTTAACAAGGCTAACTGGTTTCTCAATGTAAATGACCACCTATAGTTAGCCGTGTGTTATTTATAGCCTCATATAACGTCAATGTTATCGTGAAATATATTAAGTTATTTATTATATCAAATTGCACCTATCCCCTTCGTTCTTTATTTTCGACGTGGGTTGTCTGGTGGTTTACTGCGTATACATAAAGCCGCCTTTTGTATAGATATTTTCTTCTTTTGCTTATTTGAAAAGTATCTTGCGTTTTATAGTTAATGTGAATAAGAATCATACTATTAAAGTGGAATCTTAAACGTGATCAACATGATACAATTTAAAAAAGTGCGAGCAGACTTCCGTAGGACTTCCATTATCTATGAAAAACACAAAAGTCACGTTTGTGGTATGCGATTCCTAGACGATTCTGACTTTTTAGTATTTGTTGTTATTAATTTTGTTCCTCTTGTGTGTTAGTTTCATAGGGTTTCGTACCTTATTTTTCCTTTTTAGATGTACTTACCAAAATATTTTTTTATAAGGCACATGTAAAAAATACTTTGGTAAGTAAATTATCACCTCAAGTTTTAACTGTTACTCTTTTATCTGTTAAACTGACTTGCTTATGATACATAAATACGAATATATAAATAGTCCTCCTAGCACACATATTCGAAATATTGAGGCTATCATAGAAATAAATTCCTATAAATTTATATTCCAAAGTATGTAGGTAATTCTTTCTGTATTTTTATCTTGGATCGGTCAACGACGCCTAGGAACGGATTAGGTGTCCATTATCTCTTCTTATCATTCATTACGAAATTCGTATCAGTTGCAGCCTACATAGTTATTTAGAAAATATAAAACTTTTATCATTAGATTTCTTGTCTTGTCGGACATAGTTAACAGGATACATACACGAGCTACTGATTGACCTACGAGTTGGATCTGGCTCGAAGGACCAGAAATCACGCATAACTCGACTACATAAAACAAAGAAATATTATAATTATAACTTATGCAGAAAAATAGAACAAAACTATTTCCTTAAATAAAGACAAGTGATAGAATTCAGTATAAAAGGTATCATCTACCATTATAATGATACCGTATGAATGATAACCGTAGGTGTTCGAAACGACAAACGATCTCACTATTGCATTTTGTATCTTCAGCTGGTTCAGGTGAATTACACGGTTACAAGTTGCGACACCATCAAACACATACACCCGGTTTCTGAATTGAGTATTTTCAAACTGTATTTAAACGACTCTTAAACAGGTTTAAGTTTTTGATTTAAGTTTTTTAATGATCAGTTGATAACAGTGATGAAAATTAGGGCTTCATGCCTTGTAAAAAGTAGATAAAAACCTGAAGTTATTGAGAATAATTAATTGAGATTTTTTTTACTTTTGTCAATATAACTTATGCAAATATTTTAAACCAATAGACAGTGGCGGACTAAGGGGAGGTTGTCATAAGTATAGCCTGTAGGCGGGGCGGGGGAGAGGACTTGTCGATCCGGGGCTGCCCTGCGATTCTATAAAAATCAAAAGCCGAATTCGAATTCATTTCAAAAAGTGGCATCCGCTCAATCTTAAATTAGTGATATCGTTTCGTGGCATCAGTAAAGTGAGGTTCGCGATGGTATAGGAATACCTGAAATAGGTATAATCAATCAATTTTGTTTTATATTTTATGTAAATGGAATCAATAGAATTACTTCACTAAATGACGTAAATTCGGACATATTATGAGTGAATTTTACAGAATCGCCCTGCTTATGGCGTCCTCTAATAGGGTTATAAATTACGGGTGTTAGAGTAGTTTAATTATCTCAGAGCAAACAACTGCAAGCAATCATAGACCCAATGTTACGCACACGAGTTAAATTTATATAAGAGACCGAATAGTCTCTTTGAAATTATTAAGAATATTGGTAACTACCTATTAGATAATTATGTTTATATCTTGTATTATTTTTTTTACTTTAGCTTTTGTTTGCATGCAAAAATAAATGAGTCAATATTACTTGAATAAAAAAATATACCTAGTATTTGCTATCAGTTATCACGTATACAGTCACTAATACTTCCTTAGTCATGTTTGTATGTAATTTAATATCATCCAGACAAAGGTCGACTTGGTTTTCTGACCTATGGAAAGCAGATAAGAAAATGTATAATAAGTAATTGCTTTTCATTAGCATTTGCCTAATGGCATTAAGTCCGCCATTTGTACAATTTCGCGTTCAGTAAGTAAAGTTGAAATAAATTTAGTCGTTTCAACTTACAATACGTCTGTCTAATGTCTTTGATCCTCTTAATAAAACCATTTTTTAAATAGAACCAACTTCAATCTTAAAAAAATTATAAACAATTCTTATCTCAAAAGCTACCTATCAAATTCAAGAAAATTTATACCTACTTTTATAAAAAATATACATACTGAGCGCAGAAACCTAAGGATCGTATGCACCCTCTTCAACATTCTTTTCGATCCACATACTCCTGAGTATTTGAAATCTAGGTTTCACTTCTTCGGGGCCTCCCACCAGAAAAATCTTCGCTCCAGTGGTAATCTGATCCTTCAAACACCTACTCACCATTCCAGCTAGGTATCCAGCTCTTTCGCTCTGACTGCCATCCGACTATGGAATGCATTACCATTTGACGTTCGTAACGCCCCAAACAAGCTCGCATTTAAGTCTGCAGCTCGTAACCACTATTTCCTGTCTACTTCCATTTCATAATCAGACACCACCATTTCAGTACTCGTTATATCTTATAATGTATATGTATATATAATGTATGTATATTAATGTATTGTATGTATATATGCTAATATATGCTTATAGTTACGATTTTATGTATAGTTTTTAATCTTTACCGCCTCCTACTGTTCTGTACAATCTAACTGGTTGACTGGGAGAGAATGCCTCTATGGCATTAAGTCCGCCATTTGTCCTTAGTTAGGCAATAAAGAATAAATAAATACTCCTTGAACATAGAAAATTCACCATTCGGATTTTGAATGAATTCCAAATATGCAATCTTTTGTTTTCTTTAAGCTGGAAGGGGCCATGTCTTACCATATTAACTAAATATTTGGTGTAAAGCATATTTTGTTTTGTTATAAAAGGGAAACTACTGATACGATTATGATTAAATTTTAACAGGACTACCTCGATCCATTAAGCTGTCGAATAAAAATTATTTTGAAAAACGGTCAACATTAAAAAAATACATCGCCGTCAAACATAAAACCTCCTCCTTTTGGGTTTTGAAGTCGGTTAAAAATAGTTGAAAACCATGTTAGTCCAGTCTCATCATAGTGTTTCTGAAGTCTGTTTTATTTATTTTAAAAATATTTATCATTATATTAGTTTTAGTTAATGTCATCATTAATAACCAGCATCAAATTCTTGTTTATTTGTCAGAATATCAGTTAAAGTTATGACCTTTTCGTATACCTATAATTATAGGTACTTATCTCGTATACAAACCGACCATTGATACGGCTAGCAACTGATTTCACATGGCAAAAAGTCCTAGTAGTTCCATAAACTACTATCAACTAATCATTTTAAAAAAAATCTGAAATTCCGAAATCATGAAGGTTGGGAGGAGATAGAAACCCAATAAATAACTCCTTTATTATATTCTAATTTCAGAAAAGTATCAGATGCACTTGGAGTACAATGGGCACCTGTCGACATTCCAATGGAGAGACGGCTGCAGACCCTCGCCGCCACTGCCTGGATCTGTCTGGTACTCTTCGGTGAAGGTTTCTCGATATTCTTGGCGATTCAGCTGCTATACTCCCAATATTGGTATTTGGGGATACTCTACGCTGCGTGGATGCTAAATGACATAGAGATTTGTCACAAAGGAGGGCGAAAGTAAGTGTTGTTAATCAAGCATTCATTATATCGAGCGTAAAAAAATTAAAACAGTGAATTAATCTCAGAGATAGTACCTCAAAACCAGCCCATGAACGACTTTACCTGTAAATCAATAAAATCTTAAAATTCTTCAATTGATCAGCATCTCTACAGATAATGTTAATTTTACTAGTCTTGTATAAGCTGATAATTTGCAACTATTTATAGTCTCACGGTCAGTTGCACAAACGTCCATTAAGGTTTAATGACGCTTTTAAGTTCTAATGACTGTCAAATTTATATGGGTAATGTCGCTATAACCTAATAAAATTTTTAATGAACGTTTGTGCAACTGGCTGAAAGCAAATTAAAAGATTTTGACCATCCATTAAAGTTGTGTAGAGTCAATCATTTACTAAAGAAACGCCAAAGAACAAGTCCGCCTTGCTCATTTAAAGTTACCTCCAAATATTAAACTTAAAAAAAAACACAGTTTTATTTTAGATTTCTGTAAAGGATCCAAAATATCTTTAAAATGTTTTTTATTTTAAATAAACGCGGTAAAGCATCAAAATTTTTGAAATTATTTAATTGAAAAAAATCGTTATCTACAAAGATTAAGTTCATAAAGTGACAGATTTTCTGAAAAAGTTAACATGAAAGTTTCTGAAGCAAAAGTAATATCTGAAGCAACAGTTAAAATTAATATACCTAGGTAGTATGGCGACTTCTGGCAACTTAGTCTAATGGTGGAGGTGGGTGGCGCAATGAAAAAACTGGTAGAACTGCTTAGTCTTGATTTATTTCTGATAAGAATTACATTTAATCACTTACAATAATTATACTACGATGCTCACCCTAAGCTGGTCTCGATCAGAAAAAGACTATTCTCCAGCAAAACACGAACACGCGAATTCGAATAAGAAAAAGTAATAATTTAAAATATTAACGGCCAGCACTTGACCATAAACCGTCCGAAGAGTAAACCCTACCTATAGTAATGTGCTCAGACGTTACTGTAGATAGGTATGGATTTGACCACGATTTGATAGTATTATCTAACCGGGTCCACGATTCTTTTATATATAAAAAGAATACAAAATTTAAAATCATTTCAACATTAATTACAATTGACTTCTTGAATCAAATCGTGGATATTTACTTGGGCGTTAATTAAAATGTGTTTTTTATAAACACTCCATTTAATATTCACCTAATTTTTAAACACAAGTATGTACCTACTATAACATAGATTAAAAAACTTCAACCTTCTATAAATATTCGTCGTAAGTAATAATAGAATTGTACAAAATATTTAAAGAAAAAAAGTTATTTTGTCAACTTTCTTTCCTTATCTCGAAACTTATTCATTCAATTTAAAAACACAATTCCAGATTCGATTGGGTCCGGAACTGGGCGTGGTGGCGATACTACCGGGATTACTTCCCGTTGAAGCTCGTCAAAACGACCGATCTAGATCCATCCAGAAACTACCTGTTCGCTTGTTTCCCCCACGGCGTCGTCAGTTCCGGAGCATTCGGTGCTTTCGCCACTAACGCAGCCAATTTTTATCAACTATTCCCAGGGATGACTTGTAATATGATTACTCTTACAGGTCATTTCCTCATACCATTCTTTAGAGATTTGATATTAGCTTTAGGAGCATGTTCTTCATCTCAAGAAAGTCTGCTACATTTATTGAACTTGAAAAAATATAAAGGAAAATGCGTAGCTTTAATTGTGGGCGGAGCTGCTGAAGCCTTAGACTCCCATCCTGGTGAATACAAATTGTTATTGAGCAGAAGGAAGGGATTCGTGCGAACCGCTATGATGGCTGGGTAAGCATAAATCTAATATCATAGGGGCCGTCCATTATTCACGTGAGGCTCGAACGGAGGGGGGAGGAGGTTCGTCAAAAAACAAGAAATATCACGTGTATTTATTTTGTCCTCAAACGCGCGATTACTAAACCGACCCGAAAAGCGGCGTCAAAGAGTAAACTACACGTGATTTGGGTGGAGGGGGGGGGGTAGTATTAAGCTTCACCCTGACTGAGGGGGTAGTATTAAGAGGGAGAGGAGGAAGTCACGTAATTAATGGATAGTAATTATGTAATTTATGCTTTTATTCCATAAATAGTATTAACCGAACAATTTTACCTATAGTTAAGTGACCATTTCTACTTTGAAATTCTCTCGTCAAGTTTTATAAACTTAATAGATATGAGCAATATGAGTTTAACAACGGATTTTCTCACATTCAGGGCGCCCCTAGTTCCAGTGTTCACATTCGGCGAGCCGGACGTGTTCCGTCCAATGGCCAACCCTCAAGACAGTTGGCTCCGTCGGTTCCAAGAGTTCGTGAAGAAATACACGGGCATCTCGCCTATGTTTCCCATCGGCCGGGGCATGTTCCAGTACACTTTTGGCGTGGTGCCTCTTCGATCACCGATCACCACTGTCGGTCAGTGCAAATTGACTTTAAAAAAGTCTTAAAGCCCTTCTTACATTACGGTACTTAAAGCCGACTAGTAATACGCGAGCGTTAAACACGAACGAATTTCTTTAAAAAAATATCAGTCAATTGCCAGACGCACACCTAAAGTCCTCATTGGTATCTAATTGACGACGAAAGTTGCTAAACTATGCTGTTACCCATGGCATCGAGCTCCTCGGTTTTAAAATATTTTGTCGTTAGACAGGTTAATTGATTTTTGTGTATTAAAGTTTTTCTATATATATTTTTTTTCTTAAAACAATCAAATATCACTGTTCTGTTTTTCTAGTTGGAGCTCCTATGGAAGTCGTGAAGAATTTAGAGCCAACTCCGGAGGAAGTGGATAAGGTTCATGCAGAATTTACGAAAAGGCTAGTTGCCTTATTCGAGTCTGAAAAGTCTAAATATCTGAAAGATTACGAAAAAGTTCACTTGGATATATTATAAGACACAAAAAAACTTATAACTGTGCGTTTGCGTTTGTTTTGCGATTGTAGAGACTGACGGGATGTTTACGAAAAAACGCGTTCTTAATATCTGTGTTCAGAACTTGTGTTTTACGCAAAACAAGATACCAAGTTTCGATACCGATTATATAAACTTTAATAGGTATATGTTCATTATTGAAAGATATTTGTTGTAGTGTAAACGCACGGCAATTTGTATCCTCAGTTTGTTTTGTAGTATACTCGGTTATGATTATTTTTTAATAGACAAAGAAGGTTGTGACTCATGTCATGAGCGAATGAAAAGTGTGACTGGTTATCACCCTGCATAAAAATTTACAACATTACCCAGCACTATTGTCTAAAAACCCAACATTATCTATCAAAAGAAACTTGTACTGTTATAATGCAATATTGCCAACCATTCACATTTACAAACTATGTCTCTACACATGAGAAGGTTGTACGAATTTGTACTTTTAATATAAAAATACGTAAGTAAAAAACTGATGAAAATCTTTTTTTTTCTGAAGAATTTGAAAATTTGATCGTCATATTAATCACCTAAAGCAAAGCATATACAAACATTAGTATCTGAACTCACCTATGTATTAGTTAATTTTTATAATCGTTACAACTTAACAATTATGGAATCAAGGAATTCACTAGTACATCACTAATAACCGATTCCTATATTTTATATCCATTTCTATTAGTTAGAAGGTGAATATATATGTAAATGTGTGTTCAAACTAAAGTAAATATTTTTTTTATTTTTAATAATTTTTATAGTAATCTTTTCCGCAAAAACCCTTTTATTTGATACCCATAACAATAAAGTACTTAAAGCGTAATTGATCCGTCATATTGAGTGGTACACCATTGTTGAATTTAGAATTAATTTATTCAATGAATCTGAGCGGACTGTTATATTTGAAACCCTTAATAAAAGGAGAAGAGGACTTAAAGAGAATAGACTGCCATATTGTTTGGCCCGCCATATTTTTTTCCCGTTTTTCTTAGCCTTAATAAACATTTAACCTTAACGTGCCTCAACCTTTTAATTTGACAGGTGTCCATATTATGACAGTACACTAACAAATAACTAGGTCACCATCTTGGGACTGCTTTTATTTATTTACCTCGTGTGTAGGTACATAAGTTTTGAGACGAAATAAGAGTTGCGTAACTTTTTTAATAATTAACTTATAATTCAAACAATTTCAGTACAATTTAATAGATAATCAACAATAATAGAATAATCAATAATAAAATATATATTTTATTCACGGCCGCCCTGGTTTTTAATTCAGGCCCTTAGACGATTTAGCCAGTCATCAATGGCGGCACGAATCTTTTCTAGCGAAATTCGCTTTGCTTCTCGAACAAGGGTTCGCTTTAGTGACTCCAAGTTTGGGTGGGACTTTCCGCAGGCCCTGAGGTCTAATTCAGCCCACAAATAATAAATAATCCAGCGGGTTGAGGTCCGGGCTGGAGGAGGGCCACACGTCCGCTGCGATGAAGGCCGGCACATTCTCCCTCACCCAAGCTTGGGTGCTTTTTACCTTATGGGATGGCGCCGAGTCTTGCTCAAAAACCCAATCCTTATTGTGAAATAACGTATCAGACAGGATGTCACCACTGGCTCCAAAATGTCACTCTGATAATTCTTGGCTTTAGCCTTGACACTTTGTTGGCAGAAATGGAGCGGACACCTTCATACAAATCTCCCACCATACCATCACACTAGTCGGATGATGAATGCGCGAGACATTCCGTGCAGAAGCTGGGACATCCTTGCTACTTTTAGCGTACACTTAGCGTTCGACAGTAAAAAATTTCTCGTCGGTGAAGAGTTCCTGAAGACTTCCTGGCATCATGTCTCCTCAGCAGCCTTCCTTTTTTACGGCTATAGGCCTTTACCTTAAGATCATATTTCAGTATTGTTCACTGAAACGCGCGAAATATTATAGTCTGCAGAGCGAGTTTCTTCTGAGTGTGACATGGATGGAAGTAGCTCTCGGATGATTTTGATGTTCGCAGGCGTCCTCACAGAGCGTGGCCGACCACTCTTTTGGCGATCTGGTAGAGAATTCGTCTCGTTGTACCGCAGTATTGTGTAATAGACGAAGTAACGGCTTACAAGAAAACTTTTCAGCTCGCGGAAAATCTGAATTGGATTTTTTCCCACTTTAAACAGCAACATGACAGTTGCATGTAATTGTTTCGTTCCCTTAATTTAACATTTCCCGTTCCTTAGAAGTTAAAAGTTAACATTCCAAATTCAAAATCGGTAAAATAAAATAACAGCCAGTAACATTTTAATTTATTTTTCAGCAAAAACTTTGTCCCAAAACTTATGAACACACGAGGTATAAATAGGCACACCAACGGCATAACAAATAAAACCTTCATAATATTTAAAATATATGACAAAAGTCAATGAAATCTACAAATATAATAATTTAAATTCCTCCTTTTCGCTTCGACATAGTCGGATAAAAAACATCGATTTAACTAACCATGCATTGTTTGTCATATAAACTAAACTTGTATGCAAAATAAATAAAAGCTTTATCATAAAAACAGATCAATGAGTTACGGATCCGGCATTCTGGAATTAAACAATAATTATTATCATATAAATTTTTATAAATTATTATTTTTGCATGCTTTTTTAAAGTATTTTTATAATATAAACATTTTATTTATTACTTTAATAATTCATTCATTTATTTATTTGTAATGAGTGTGGAGATGTGTTCAGGTCATCAAATTAATAAACAACGATAATTTTTACAGTTTTTATTATGGTATGAATATTATACCATTTTTCATACTTTGTACCATTTATCAATAAATACTGTTATAATTTTCTTCATAAAATATTTGAGTTTGTATAGCTTTAGAAATCAATTAAATAAGGCAATGATACTATAATTAAAACTAAATAAACTAATGTAATACGTTATAAATAACTAACGAATGTTATATGGGACTGATAGAAATTATGTAAAGAATTCAAGTTATACAATAGAGTATTAAGTGTTAAGCATATTCTCTTCTTTTGTGTTGAATAAATGTCTTTTTTTGTTTTTATTAACCTTTATTTTAATACCTATCCGAAATCAACTTATTATATTACAACTAGCTGACCCGGCGAACTTCGTACGGCCTTATACCCGGTTTTATTTAATCTTATGTATATACCACGTATATACTAACCGTGTCATGAATCGTGGAACACATAAAAAATAGAATCATCCAATTTGGTGCAGTCGGAACTGGAATTCATAAGTTATGCGCGTACATACGTTTCGGCGATTCATTTTTATTCATCGATATTTAATAGCTCTCCCGGAGATTTTTTTTTTCGATAACTCATTAGTTATGAATATTTTTGATATAGTGTAAAAGGTAATTTTGATCTACATTACATGCACAACGTATATAATTTATTTATTTGAATAAGGATCAATACTCTGTATTGTTAAAAAAGGTTAGTAAATAACCCGTAAAGTTATACTTTACTGTTTTAAGTTTTTTGTAGATCTATTAAAGCCACAATTCCACCATACAATGTTTTGTTATAACTCAAATTTTTTGTCATCGTTTTCGAGGAAAGCTTACGATCGGTTTTATTTTTTCCGATATGTTAATAAAAAGTTTTTATGGAAAACCTTTAATTAATCGGTAAAGTGTCGGAGATGGCGAAAGGAAAATGGTCGATTTTCACTTAATCGTAAAGAACTTTAACATTAGTATGTTATTTTTCTTTAAATTCTAAAAGAAATATACCAATCTCACAACAAACATTTTATTTCTCACGTTGTACAATTTAAAAAGATTTTTCTTATGTGACCTTATTTAAAAACATTTTCCACGTCCAGATAAGTATACAGACGTACGAGTGTCTGTCCTAGAGTTTGCTTTTCTTTTTGAAGTACGATATCTATTTATAGGGTATACAACAAAATGTAATAGAATTAAAAAATATGATATCATTAGACATTTTAAAAAATCATTATTATTTTCGATAAAAAGTTTAATATATATTAAGTCTAATATTGGGATCAGATTCATATTTGTGTTTGTGTTCATGAAACAGGTCCGTGATGGCTTGCACGAACTTCTCATGTATTTCATCTATTTGCTCACGTGTCGGGTCCAACACTTGAGGCACATCGATAGGCGCACCAACTGTATATAAAATATATTTTATTGAATTAATCAACACTCATTCAGTAATTATCATCAGTTTATTGGGATGGGTATATAGTGTGGGCAAAAAGTTTCTTCATCGTCAGATAAGTGAAATCTTAGAAGCCGCAAATTTTCTTTATTGTCTTTCAACGAAAAATCATCCATAATAGTGATCAATTTTAATCGTATGCATCAAAATTTAATTAAATCTTGGCCAACCGTAAATAAATAATATTTCAATGACTAGTGATTTGTTTATGTTTAACATCATGAGTTTATCTATCTATATATTCACGCCGGTGGGTGGGCAGAGAGAACCAAGTGCCACAAGGCACGATCCTTACTTACATCTTTCGCCTACTTCACCTTTATTTGCCAACTTCAAAATCCTTAAGGAGGAGGTTATATGTTCGACGGCGATGTATGTTTTTTATGTATGTTCACCGATAATTCCGCCAATTGTTGACCAATCTTCAAAAATTTTAATCGACAGCTTAATGGACTCTGCTTATCCCATTTAAATTTTATCGAAATCGAATCAGTAGTTTTCATTTTATAGCAAAACAAAATGCGCTTTTCGTCATAGGTACTATATCACCTAAATACTCGTATGTAGACGATGTGTATCGTACCTATTTCATGTATTTCAGCTAAAAGACAAAAGATATTGTATTCATTCAAAATCCGAAATTAGGATTTTCTGTGTTCAAGGTGTATGTATATTTTTATGAAAGTATGTTAATCGATTTCTTCTTGAATTTTGAACCAATTTCTATCAAACTAGATAATTCCCCGCGTCTTTGCCTGCGTGAATTATAGCCTATGTCGAACGCGTATTACCTATGTTACTTCCAGTAATCGGTGGGGTGCACGACAGAGTTAAGATAAGTTAAGATTGCTAGGAACTCATAGATGTTAAGAGTGGGTGATGGCTTCACTAAGTAGGGGAAGAACGTGTAATTTGATTATGAACTGCTTATGAAAATAGCTAAATGCGATCCACTCCAAGAAATGTAAGAAAGGCCGGTTGAGTGACAATTTGTAAGCTCTCTGGACCTCAAAATTGGAAATAAAGAAGAAGTAACATTTACAGAAGAAGTTCATATAGTATATTTATACAGTCCAGCAACGGCTAGCTAAGTGTTATTCTGCTCCAGATCAAGAATATCCGTAACAATAAAACTTATCTCAAAAGTGACTTATTCAAGAAAATCCTGTTAAAGTCGGCGTCTATCATTTAATTAATAGACCTCCAGAAGACTTCCGCCCGATATATAGGTATTTGTAACTTTTTTAAAGTTTGAAGTCGGTTCTAATTTTTTTAGTTTTCATTACCCTTTTTACGTCGACATTTTTTATAAAATTGTATTGACAATTCTTTTGTAGCTATCACCTCTTTCTGTGTTCTGTGGGTATCACTTGTTAAACCGAACTAAACATTAAGTCATATGTAATTAAAATATAATTGTAATAATTATGGACCTACCTCTACTTTATAATATGATAATTTTACTCATCTCGCCTTAGTTATTAATAGGATTGAATACAGTATAACAGAATGAGGAAATATTAAAACAAAATTAGTTCCCGAAATCAAACTAGATGTTCTTGACTTCCATGACAACCTTTCCGGTTTTCTTTTAAGTAGTAAATAAGTTTTCAAAAAAACTCATATTCTATTTGTATCTAAGTTTCGAACTTTTCAAATTTCAGTTTTTATATATGTTAGTTAAAAGGAACTGAAATGACTGTCTTTGGTCCATTCGTTTCCTGCAAAAATCAACTTTTGCTAGAGTGACCATCTAGTGGAGGTGCTTTTTTAGTGCTTTCGTTTTTTTTTAATACTTCCTCATTGCTAGCAGTTTCTTTCAATAAACATCTGTGGCGACTGATACATAGCGACATCTATTACATCGCAGTAACATCGCCACAACAATCGATAGCGAGAAGACTAGCATAGTCACAGCCATCGATAGCAAGACGAACTGCAATAAGTTTCAACAGCAAGTAACGAGATGGCGCTGTACCAATACAAGCAGCATAAATTAATAACTACAAGACATTTAGAACAAAGAAACCTACATCGCACAGAATAAGTTTCATTACCAATTAACATAAACAGAACGTCCAACCTACATCGGTTGGACCGCGGTCCCCGGGCTAACAACACCTAGCTCGGAGGGAGACATTTATCCTTTAGTCTCCCTGGCCAGTTGTCTCCATCACTACAGTAGGGACCACACATTCAACCTTACGGTTCCTAAAGTGGTGACCTGGTGACCCCAGCAGAACACCAGCAACCTTCAGCATCACAACGCAGCCATCACTCTTCATCAACAGCTTCTCACCCTTCATCATCAGCTTCTCATCCCTCATCAGCACAGCCACTTCAGCAGCAAGCCAGCCAACACCAAGGTCCATCACAGCAGCATCGACAGCGCTTCCTGGATTCTTGGTACCACTTGACGGCATCATTCCGACCTGGTCCTCGCAGCCCACGACCGGACCTCAGTTCACACACAACTCACCGGCGTGGCAGCCCTGCACACCAGCAGCTTCGGTCCCGACGTCACAACCATGGCACTTGCAAGCTCCGAAGCACTGACTGCATACCACCTACTATCAACATGGATCGACCTTCGGTCTAGGGGGAAAGTACTGTTGCGACTGATACATAGCGACATCTATTACATCGCAGTAACATCGCCACAACAATCGATAGCGAGAAGACTAGCATAGTCACAGCCATCGATAGCAAGACGAACTGCAATAAGTTTCAACAGCAAGTAACGAGATGGCGCTGTACCAATACAAGCAGCATAAATTAATAACTACAAGACATTTAGAACAAAGAAACCTACATCGCACAGAATAAGTTTCATTACCAATTAACATAAATAGAACGTCCAACCTACATCGGTTGGACCGCGGTCCCCGGGCTAACAACACCTAGCTCGGAGGGAGACATTTATCCTTTAGTCTCCCTGGCCAGTTGTCTCCATCACTACAGTAGGGACCACACATTCAACCTTACGGTTCCTAAACATCAAAAGTTGAAACATAACAAATTTTCTTACCGACTACGTAGATGGGAATCCTATGCGGTATCATTCCAAAACTATATTGGAAAAATCCTCTACCAGATGGCGGAATCAACCCAAACTTGGTGTGGTCACGGGCCCATTTCTGAAATCTACCCAACAATGTGTCTGGACGAAATGCAACGCTATCAAATATTTTATTTTCACCAAAACTAAATATGGGCACGATAGTAGCACTGAAACAGATATGTACATTAGATATTAATGAAATTGTTTTTAGAATTAATTTTATGTAATTTTTTGAATTTTGTCTAATGATTACCCAGCCTTGAGAGCGACACGCGCAAATCCTTTTCTATTTTTAAGGTAAAGGTTGTATGAATCATTGCGCGTTATCATAACTTCAGCCGATCCTCCTGGATTCATTACGATGAAATTCCCTTTATGTTTTTTATTATCTAAATGATAAAGAAGGCACTCTTCAGTTGCCATACAGGCTCCTGAATGAACTAATAACTCACGTTCGAACGGTATACCGAAACGTGTGGGAACCGAGGCTATGTAAGTAATGAGTCCTGGAAATGCTTCTTGGAAACCGGTCCAGTTCGAAGTAGCTGTGAACCATTGGCTCACCATTAACAACGCGTGTGGATGCGATGGAGCTAAATAGTTTTTTGATGGATCGAGATCAACAGTCTTCACTACTTTTATGGGAAAATATTCTACACAATATTTCCAAATACGCCAACTTCGATACCATTCACTCCTGAAATATTCCCAAAATATATTTTATAGCCTGATTAAATTTAGTTTATTTTCAATGTAAAAATACAATTTTACCACCTTTCAATAACATTGTGATTCAAATTATCTTTTGCTGGTTCCAATATTATCGTTGTGTCATCATTATTATATTACAAGAAATGCATAAGATTTATTTAAATGAATAAGACAATTCCTATTGCTATACTTCGAAAAGTATGAAAATTTTATATAAGTACTAACATATGTCTACTTACCTACTATAACTATAAAAAACATCTGAACAATTCTTGTGCAGAGCGTAAAACATGTACAATACATCTAGCCACCACAACCGTGTGTATAACAAGGCAATGAAAAATATGTAAAAAGCGAAGATACCATAGGTTGCCATGAATACAAAGCAGAAGATACTGAGCGTTTCAATACGACTTTTAAAGGAAACGTTCAAAGGTGCCCATTTGATATTACTAAACATCTTGTTGATCTGAAAATATGAGTATTAAAAAATATAAGAAATTTTGATTTATTATAGAGGAAACACGAACAATAGTTCTCTGTAAAATGCCTTACTTTGCTTCTTGAAATATCAATGAAAAACACTACACGAATAAGCCGGTGCAACAGATACCTACATAAAATAAGTGTGATATTTGTGTGTCAGACACGTATACTTAAATTCAAAAGTGATAAAAATCTAAGTAACGCTGTTTGTCTCCATATAGGTTTTCCCTAATTAGGATACACTTGATTTTCCCGTTATATTTAAATATAAAACTATTTTCTGTATCCTTTTCAAAACAACAATAAAAAAGATAAGAGAATTATTGACAAAAAAAATAATACTAAGATCTATTTTCTGTGCTCTGTGCGGAAATCGGGCGCCTTTTAATTAAATAATAACCTACAGAAATCCTTCGCCCGAATTCGATATCATTTTCGCTTTTGAATTAAGTATTATTTATCACTTTTTTACGTTTGAAGTCTGTTCCACATTTTATAAAAAGTTTTTATTTTTATTTACAGCTTATTAGACGTTATCTTTTTTATACCAGTTGACACTTAGTGTTTTTTTGTTCACACGCTCTCTTTATAAGTTTGAATGTTGTAACATTTACCATAAGCTGTCTTATTTTAACCTTTGGAATTTCTTGACCTTTTAAAACATGTAGCGAGGTACACGGGGCTCAATATTAATGTCTATCTTGTCTACAGATGCCTTTACAAGAGATTTGAGTCTACGTCAGGTATTTTTGTGTTTTGTTGTGCTAGTTTGAATTAATTATTGTTGTAAGGATCTCGTGTTTAGAATCTTACCTTTTTGCAGATTTATAAGGAAGCTAATGAGGCATTATTTTTTAAAAATATAACTATGCCTTAATTTGCATCAATGTTTAGCGGGTCGTTGGTTATAATAATAATTTAAACCGACCTATTTGAAGGTACTTGTGGATATAAATATATGACATCGGTCAAATTATGGATCGAAATTTTTTTTCAAAGGACCATGTCTCCGATATGCAGACACTCAATTGACTGGTGTCACCAACAGTGAATAGACATAAAATGAAACATTTAAAGAGATTTACTAGTTGATGATGAATGATGATTATTCATTAATAATCAGATCAGATCCATGATATGATTGAATATCGAGTAGCTCGGTGGCGTAAAGAAAAGCACCGCGCCCCCCATTTGTTATTGTTAAGCAACTTTTACAAGGGTCGGTCACGGGATGGGTGACCATAAAATTATTATCTCGAGCTACTTCGGAAGACAAGTTAAAGTGTTGGTCCCGGCTGCATTAGCATTTGTACCATCCAATCCGCATTGGGCTAGCGTAGAGGGTCATGGCCCACCTTCCTCAAGCATCCATAAGTAAGGCCTTAGCCCCTGCAGTGCAGGAACGTAAAAGGGCTAATGACGATCGAAGCAAGTTTTTAGGGTTCCGTACACAACAAGGAACACTTATAGATTCGTCATATCCGTCTATCTAGCCGTCCGCGGTTAGCACAAAAACTATTGTTTTGTGTGTATAATAAAGAATATTATACATAACGGCACAAGAACCTCATTCGAGTCCTTAGAAATAGTGACATCAGCTTGGCTGATGTTACCATTAGGATCACTCATAATGTTTCAAATGATAATTCACTTTATAGCAATCAATTTTTATTAGTTCAAAAATCAACTTAATTAATCCACTTAACAATTAAAAAACAATAATTTGGTCACTCACAATTATTCACCAATCTCGGCGCCTTCCAAAAATGTAATGTCACAGAAATGGTTGTTCATTTTAAATACACTTCCAGAAATACAACCATATGTCAAATGACAATATTTTAATTCTGTTTTTTTTTAGTAAATGAACAATTGTTGTAAAAATTTATTATTAAATTAATCACATTTTTAAAACATAATTGCAAGCTTTATTTCTATCGAATTCAAAATAAAACAATCAATCTTACTAATAATATCAGGAAGTCTGATGCTAGATGGCGAATAATGAAATAATCTAATTGTAAGAAAATGTTAGAGGTATTCTGCAGTTTATAAATAATGATAATAATTTTGAATGATTTTAACAGACGAAATTTTGTGATTTAACAGCGTATAAAAAATTATAAAGAATATATACATTGAACTGCGTCAATTAGTAAACAATCTTTTATCAAGAAATTATTTAAACACATCACAGAAACCAAACTTTTAACTAACATAAGTAATTCCTCTTAAAATAAACATAGAACAGTTAGAATATTATTTTAAAATAGGCTTTAACATGTTGTTATTTCTTGTGACTCTGAACTCGCACCGACACGGCCATTCTGCAGGGCGGGGCGTGCTCTTCACCAGCCATAGTCCTAAAAATAAATAAAATTTGCTTTGAGCTAGGTATCTGTAAAAAGGTACACTAGCTGATAAACAATGTCAAATTAATGTCAACTATTATTATCATTCAGTAATGATCTTTGACATTCTTTCGATAACTGACTATTACCACCTATGTAAATTATACCGAGACTCTCGTCTCGTTAACATAGTAAAACATTATTTAAAATATTTGAGCAAATTGCACCAATATGCACTTGCAAGTTTAAGTTCAAATATGTAATTTCTCCACGAACATTGCATGTTATTATATGTATACACAGATTGTGCAACTAGGTGTTATTCCAATAACTTTATGTGGGGTTAATAATAAAGAACTTCAACTAACTTGTTTTTAGGAGTCTCGAGACGTTGTTCGCAAGGGCTGGCTTGAAGTAGAGTCCTCACTTGATTCGTCGTTATGGTTCGCCAACACAGCCGCCTGATTTCCTGGCTGCGGAGCTCTACGGAATTGATCATGAACCACCTTTCTCGGGCGTCCTCTTCCGTTCACTCTTTTCACCATGTAACGATCGTAATCTAGTATCCCATAAGGTTCACTAAGGTATTTGAGGTCAAGACATGTTTGGTTACGTAGGTTATTCTTAATAAGTACAAAGTCACCCCTCTGAAATTAGTGTATTTTTGCTTTGTTTTTATTTTATCGAAGCGTTGTTTTTCATATTGGACTGCATCGAACATTTTTTGTTGTACATGTTGTTCGAGCATATGAGTCTATAGTTTCGTATTCGTTGTTTACCAATCTTAAGAGTTGTGGTGGTACGCAATGTTGTCTGTGCGTTAATAGTGATAGTGGTGCCATACCTGTGATTCTGTGTGGAGTGCAGTTAAAAGCGAGCTGTAATGCCTCTAAAGCTGTACACCAGTCTGAAAACTGGAGACTGAAATCTCATAGTTTTTTATCATAGCAAGTGCATTTTTTAATGTACCCATCATTCTCTCTACCTGTACATTTGCTCGGCTTATTCCTGGCGCTATCATATGAATCTCAATACTAAAATGATCACAATATACTTTGAATTCTCCCAGGAATTCTCTACCTCCGTCTACTAATATTTGTATGGGTGTTCCGAATAAATAAAAATAATTTTATACTTAATTGCACACAACAGAACAGAAACAAGTTACAGAGAATAAAAAATATACAAAAGGTGTTTTTCTACGCAACCTATGGATGGCAAAAGATAAAAAGGATAAAGATTATATGAGGTATTGTGTGCAACGATAGAAAGGATACAAGATATATCATAATAAAAACTATATACAAGGAGACCGAATTAAGATATGGAAAGGAAATGGTTTTTAACTCTATCACCTAAAGAACTTAGTGAGCAAGATTTCCTGACATCCTCCGGAGGTGAGTTCCATAACCGCACAGCATGTACAGAAAAGGAATAGGAGACTTTGATTTTGATTAGGAGGCAGACGTAGAGAGAATGCTGCAGAGGGTTTTTGAATTGGGTGAAGTTTAGCTAGTACTGCGCCCGATGAACCTTTAGAAATACCACTGCTAGTAATTAGTTCGTACGAATGGTAGCGACTCTCAGCATCCGTAGTGCTTTGGCTCATATATGCAACTGCATGCTGACGTCCGCCGATTGTTTGAACCAGCACGGCTCCGTACGACATGCCCAAAGAACCTCAAAATTCGAGACTGGTTGGTAGGTTGGTAGATGTTGCGTTCTTGAAGTAAAGAGGTATACGGAAAAATTACTCTGTGGAACCCCATTCTTATGTACACGGGCCCCCAACTGTCGGACGCTGATTGGGAAAGTGTGATCCATTCTAGCCCGGCCACGACTCCAAAATGTAGGGTTTATGTCTATACAGTGTACGGGAGCGTACTCTCTGGTATAAGGAAAAAAGTAAAGCGGTATTTCTCTAGTTAAAACACATTTTTCGTGGCTAGGCTACAGCATATGCGACCCAGCGTGGCCACGCTTATATTTAAATTTTTTTTTTATTTTATTTTATTCAAATACAAAAATCACGATATAGAAATTAAAGAAGAAACCACAATTATTGCTCTTATAACTATGCCAGGCGATTCACATTTCAGTGTTTATTCAATAACTAATTAATTCAAGTTGAAAAAAGACAACATTTCTTGTAGTAATTGATAAGTACAATATTCCTATAGTTAAATAATCTGATAAGGTTACCTAATTCTTTGGATATAAGCGTGGCTGGGCTGGGTAGCCTGGCCACAAAAATGTGCTTGAAGCGGAATAATACCGCGGTACTATTTTTTCCCCTTGAGTATCAGAGAGTATGCCCCTATACAGTTAGACATGAACCTTACTTTTTTGGTGTTTTATGTTATATTATCATATGTGTTATATTTTAAATTAGAATATTATCAAAGATACATTAAACAAAAAATATATTTAATAATGATAATTATTTATTAATTGTAAATCTTCAAAATATATTAAGCTTAATGTTGGGATCAGATTCATATTTGTGTTTGTGTTCATGAAACAGGTCCGTGATGGCTTGCACGAACTTCCCATGTACTTCATCTATTTGCTCACGTGTCGGGTCCAACACTTGAGGCACATCGATAGGCGCACCAACTGTATATAAAATATAATTTCATCATCTTAAGTACATATTCCTTCAAAAAACATTAATTTAAAATTGTAAGCAAATGATAAAACAGATTTCTCACCGACTACGTTGATAGGAACCCTATATGGTATCATTCCAAAACTGTATTGGAAAAATCCTCTACCAGATGGCGCAATCAACGCAAATTTGGTATAGTCACGAACCCATCTCTGAAATCTACCCAACAATGTGTCTGCACCGTATGCAACACCATCAAACATTTTGTTTTCGCCAAAATTAATTACAGGAACGATACTAGCACTGAAACAGATACAACGATTTGATATCAATGAAGATGTCGTTAGTATTTTTACGTCAAAATTTTAAAAAGGCGAATTACCCTGCTTTAAGTGCAACACGCACAAATCCTTTTCTATTTTTGAGGTAAAGATTGTATGAATCGTTGCGCGTTAGCATCACCTCAGCTGAACCTCCAGGGTTCATTAAGACAAAATTCCCTTTAAACTTTTTACTATTTAAGTGATAAAGAATACACTCTTCGGTTCCCATTACGCCTCCTCCATAAACAAATATCTCGCGTTCGAATGGTATTCCCCAGCGTGTGGGAACCGATACCATGTGAGCAGTAAGACCAGGAAATGTGTCTTCAAATCCGACCGCGGTCGAGGAAACTGTAAGCCATTGGCTCAGCGTTAACAATCCATGCGGATGCGACGGAGCTAAATAATTCTTCGTTGGGTCGAGATCAACTGTCTTCACCAGTTTAATGGGATAATATTCTACACAGTATTTCCAAATGCGCCAACTTCGGTACCAATCACTCCTGCAATATTTCCAAAACTATTTTTTATAGGCTGGTAAAGTTAAATGTTCATTACTTATTTAATGACTGACTTTTCATGATATTGGTTTAAATAACTAGCAGTTTTACTGTGATTTCGCCTCCGCAGTGAGGGATTAAGCCAAAGCGAGGCTTGTAGCAAATTTCTTGAGGGACCCTTGGTTTACTTGAGATTGAAATAAAACAAATTCTCACAAAAACACACTTTTCATGATTTGTAACATTTCATTGTAAAAGTAACCGCCAATAAAACTGTTTAGGGTCAATTTAATTTACGATGTGAGTCAACATGCGCTAATTCATGAGTAAATTCGAATTCGGGTTTGGGTTTTTACACAATCGCCCGGCAAGACAAAACAAATACAAAATCTCAATATGATTAGAGAAATCATTTACATATTATATTTGCTCAATTTTGCATTAACAATGCTACTCAAAACTCTACTTTGTCCCTGGTACTCAAAGAGTTCATTAGGAATATCATGTAGGGATATTTGATCATCAATTTACTGTTTTGCTGAATTTATCCTGCAAATACTTTTTGGGTCAAAACGTATCTCAATTATCGTAATTATAATAATAACAAATGTCTACTTACCTACTATGACTATAAAAACCAGCTGAACAATTATTGTACAAAGCGTACAATATGTACAATACATCTAGCCACCACAACCTTGTCCATAGCAGGGCAATGAAAAATATGTAGCCAGCGAAGATACCATAGGATGCCAAGAATACAATGCAGAAGATACTGAGAGTCTGCAGACGACGTCTCAAAGGCACGTTCAAAGGTGCCCACTTAATATTAAACATCTTGCTGATCTAAGAATGTGTAATAAATATATTTAGCAGCGCCATAATTAAATAAATAATAGCATTATATTAAGAGTTAAAGTATGAAATTGCCGTTTTATTGTTTGAATTGACATAGAATCTTCATGGTTTAAGGATTTTGAAAGAAACTATTTTCACGTGGTTTCTATGATGTGATTTAAAAAAATGTGAAACATTTGAATATCGACTCTCAATTGTTTTTGTTTTTCTACTTAGACATAAAAGATGGATACTGCGAAATTCGAGTAATTTTTGAATAGGAGTTCCGACGCGGAAGTATCCTATTATTATCCTATTATTAATATATATTGTTATATATTAATATATATCAATTATAGTAAATCCTATTATTAAATCCGTCTTATTATAAAAAAAAAGAAGTGAATTTATGCGGCCAATGGTTTAAACTTATTTAGTAAATTTAAAATAATAGAAGATAAAACGTCAAATTGAGATGTCATGTATTGATTTAATTTGGTCGGATAAAGGTTTAAAAAGGAAGCCAATTCTGCCAATGTTTACTTAATAATAACATCTCAATAGAATCTCAACTAGTTGCACTTTGCCATTGTACTCTATCAGAGTGATAAACGTAAGAATTACGTTTAAGGCGTTCACAAGGGGGAGGAGGATGAAGATTTATAGTTCTTGGTAGTTAACGGGGCGGTGCCGATCGAATGAATGTAAATATCAAAAAAATGTACACTAAGCGCTCTGAAGTCCAATATTATCATATATCTGTCACCATATGCGAGGAAGACATTGCGCTAATCATATTAGACTTTATGTAGAAAGTACAATAGTAAAATGCAAGATACGATTATTACGTAACCATCATTTGACCAAATTAATTCGATACATCTTAATTTCACGTTATCTCTTCTGTTAATGTTAATTTGATTTAGCGACCAATAGGTTATACCAGTTAGCGTTCTCTAGAATTAATGTAAACTAAAAACAAGTTTCACCATACTAATATGGACTTAATTTTTGTAACAATTTTATTAAATAGGAGCAATGTACAGCCCCTAAATTCCACTATGTAGTAGATACCTACAGTTACAATTATCATTTAAACCAAATTTTAAAATATTTCAATTCTTTTACCATCCATAAAAATAAGATGTTCATATTCGAGCAATGTTAGTTTTAATGAAATCTCTTCAAAATACTTTCATTAATTATATTATGTCTGATTGGTATAATTTTGAAATTCCGCATTTTGCGTATATTTGGGTATCCACGTCACGGAATCCCCAGGAATTATCTTAAAAATATGACTTTATTTTTCTATCATGTCAATAGCAAAAATTTATCACATGCATCTGTTGTTTTTTTTTTATCAAAAAATTTATTAAATCTGATCACAAAGATTGCCAAATTTCGAAAAGTAAACTGCAATGACGCACTTAGGATTTTTTTTTTATAGAATGAAGAGTTATTGTAGATTTTAGAAAAAAGGTGAACAGCAAATTTCTAATTTTAAATAACTATGTGTTTAAATTATACTTTAAAAAAATATAATCTGGTGTTATCTGTAAAGGATAACTATGTTTTCGCCCTGGACATTTACTTTATAATGTTCGCCTGAGAAATTCACTCATAAGTACCTTTTCCATATAATATGTTCCTTTGTAAACGTTATAAATTTCTATTAATAGAAGTGCTGTTACATAAAAGAATACGAGAATCAAGAAAAGAGTTCAGTTTTTTATTATATTGTTTAGTTTTAAACTTTTTTTTTGTATTGGTACTTCACTGTGAAAAATTTCGTTTTACGATAATAATATTGACATTACTCACATCTGAATAATAACTTTATGAAAAGAATTGCTGTGAGCACTAAGCACCATTAAATTATAGCCTTCTCTTTATTACACTATTACACCTACTCAAATACGTAATACTTATATAAGATCTAAACACTGTAAAACACAAATAAAAATATTTCGTAAATAAATAAATATTAATACAAAGTGTATATGTGGAAAAAACTTTAGGCAGGCATGTTTATCAATTTTGACTGTTGATTGACAACGTTCCTCAAAAAGATTATTTATGAGTGAAAAAAAAAATGCATTCTATTGATGTATTATGTACAGAAAATATGTTTGAATAAAATAAAAATTGTTACCCTTATGACCAATATCTTCATGTATAGTCGATTTGAATTGAAATAATTGTTTTTCTGGTTGCAAGTTTGAACGTGTTTATTTATATTTCCTATCCGGCTTTTAATCAGCAAGAATAGAATGGTCAAAAATTAATTTTGAACATATTTTTTATTGCATTTTATTTTCATTTTCATTTTAATTTTATGATTTTAGATTTAGATTGCCAAGGTAGAACAATTATGATTACTTTTTTGTTAAGTTTGTAATACCAAACATCATAGAAAATGGTTACATTTTCGTTGATTGTTTAGAATTTTATTGGACATTTTTATGTTTTGTTTTAATTGTTCCTACTTCTTTTCACAATGAGTACACATTCTCAATTGATAAATGCATTTTAGCATTTTTTTAAGTTTTAATGACTTTAGCGAATAGATCCAGTAAGCATATTAGTTTTATTAGTTGCTAGCTTTAATATACCATGGTTACCAAATAATGATTTATTGTTCAAATTACTGATACATCCTTTCTTATCATTCATTACTGATCTGTGACGAAACATTAGGCTTTATCGTAAAATACTCGTGCTCGTACTCGTGCTAGGTCTGAAATACTGGTCAAAGCTTTCCGACTCGAATCCTAATTCTAAACTACTATTTCGAGTACCAAAATATTCGAATACCGAAAATTGCTGACTTGGCACATCACTATTCAACATTAACAGTTCCCTTTCTCAAGGAAGGCAGATGGTGGATTAAAAATTTAAGACATGTCACCAATCGTTCAGCAAGTGACATTTGAAAAGCTTTTATTTAACTTGCAATGTATGTATGTTTGTTCAGGTGGAATATTTGAACTCAATTTTAAAGTAGATATCTTCAACCGATTGAGCTGAAATTTTGTATACTTTGTATTGTCATGATAAAGTGTGTGACGTTATTCTAAATCCAAATAGTTATTTTTAATGCACTTCTGCAATATGGGTATCAAATGAGAGAGCTCGTTGAGAGTAACTTGAATCGAATGCGTTATTCTAAATCCAATAAGGCGGAATATCCAAGATGTCGGAATAATTATTATTTATGTAATTCTGCAATATGGGTATCAAATGATAGGGCTTGCCGAGAATAATAAGAAAAATAATGTGACATCACTGAAAATCTAATAAGGCGTACTATTGTGGTATTTTATGCTTAAAAAAATTAACTAAATTATCCGGTAAACGACCTTGCGGCAATGATGCACTGAATGAGAGGAACAGGCTGAAGAACCTAGCCAGCGATAACTAAAAGTTAAAAAATAAATTGAAAGCAAAGAAAACTTTAAAAAAGCTTTTATTTAAACTCTTTAAAAAGAAGAAAATAAAATTTCAAATTTTTACAATTTTAAAATTTCAAATCCTTTCAAATGTTTACTACCAACTTATTCATTATAATTATATACCTACAATTTATCCTATTAATATTATAAATGTGAAAGTTTCTTTGTTTGGATATTTGGTTGTTTTGATGTTTGGATGTTTGTCGGTCAATCACGCCGAAACTACTGAACGGATTTTGATGAAATTTGGTATACAGATAGGGTATTAGCTAACTTAGGTAATAGGATACTTTTTATCCCACTTAACATTTCCCTAGGGTCCACGCGAGTGAAGCCGCTGGCGAAATCTAGTATGATCATAAAAACATGTCGCGAAATTTAAGTACCTATAAATATTAACTTGAAATTTTAAATTAATTTTAGCAGATTTTACTTTTAGTTTATTTACATAAGTAAATCGAGCTACAAGCTTTAAGGATCATATAAATTGTGTATTAAGGAGGTTATACATTGGTAGTTCAAATTTTAAAGGAAAATTTTATTTTCTTCTTTTAAGAGTTATTAAATAAAAGCTTTTTTTTAAGTTTTTATACATTTCGATGTAGAAAATAGCTTTTTTTTTTTGTATATACGTACGTATTTAAAAAAAATTAAGATCGTCTTTGAGTTTGTCCAAATTTAAAGGTATAATAATATTTATATTGATCAACGCTATACTGTAAAAATTCTTAATGAAAATTGCTTGCAATATCCACCTTTTCCCTGGCATTCTGAGATGGGACTCGAACCCATGACCTTTCGCAATCCGGGCGACTGTTCTAACCATTGAGGTACCCAGGATACCATAAATAACATTTTTTAAAAGTTGACTCATTATGTATATTTATTTTATTTAATGTATTAAGTAACTAGCAAATCCAAAGTAGTTTATCAGAGCAGAAAAACTTATTGAGAATAATTCTTCTATTATTGTTACAACGGATGTCAATAAAAAAATGCTTTTCTGCTCTAATGAACAATTTTGGTTTTGCGGATTAGGTACTACGGTTTGCTTTCTAATCTCGACACATATCATGTACATACATGACAATGGTTAACAACATACTAGCAGCTGTTTACTTAAAAAGGAAAACAAATTAAATCGAAAACAGTTTTACTATTTTTATTTATTTTATGTATTTACATTTTATGTACAACATTTAACGATAATTGCGTCACAACGCACACACAGGCGCCTCCATTGAGCATTTCTTTATAATTTACTTCATGTTTCCTTATCGTTTCATTAACGAAGGTATCATTATAATTAAACACAATAATATACATACAAAAAGAGCGGGAATGATATATTAATGTGACGGGCGCGATGCGCTTTCGACGTAAGTTCATTATGAGTAAGTAGTTACCCAAACGTACCTTCATATGTGTTATCAGCATCAACATAATATTTTCAACATAACACGTAATTATCTTACCTTGAACCTTCTAGATTCAAATTGTAGTAAGTTATCTTGTTTTCTTTGTGTGCTCCATACATTGATATACAATTTTCAGCAAGTAATATTTGCTTGTACTATAATGCTATAAGCAACAAACATCCTGTTTGCGCCAATCTATATCCCGCCCAGTGGACAATCTCATAACAACAGAAGCTTTTGAACAATAATAGTTTCAAGACGACAACCATCAAGATTAATTCGAGGAAATTATAGAAGCTACTTATATTACTTATCGAATTAAGAAAGTTATTAACGGCTGTGTATATACATATAAGGCGAAAATTCTGGAAAACATTATTTTATGGTCAAATGGCAAGTCGGCACAGATTTTTATAAATAACGCAATTCAAAAGCTCCAGAGACTGCAAAGAGGTTCAACAAAAACAAAAAAAAAATAAACAAAATAAGTAAAACGACACATTCTGTTACAGCTTAAGTAAAAAATTCGTGATTAAGGACAATGTACGCACGAGGAAGCGGTATATCTTACAACAAATAATCATACAGATAACGCTATCAAGTAGATAGTACAGTCTTAATTGGAGTTAACAGTATTAATTTAAAATGCCGTTCACAGAAAAATCTAAAACGATAGATATATTCTAAAATAAATCACGGATTTTGACTTTAGATCTTGAAAATCTGTCCTGGTTCCAGGTCAATATTTATCATCAAATAGGTATGCTTCTCACTTAAGCATAATCATTACTAATCTTAGGCATTCATATTTCTAACAATCTCTATGAAAGTATTAGTTTGATCCCAAGAAAATGTAATTATCTAAATTATATCCTGATCTGAATAACATAATATTTATGCCATTTTTATATTAACATTGGTCTTTTAAATCGTAATGAATAAAATCAAAGATACGATTGATGACCCAAAATGTCACCGTATCATGTTCTAATGAAATTATTAAACTTAAAAACAAGTATTGGTTTTAAAGTCTATAAAGCAGATTATTTCACGCTTGTTTAGGATGTGGCGCTGGTGCCGGCGGAGCTGGTTTGAAACACTGAAGCAAGAATGCTGTGTACATAACGAACGCTATTGATAAAGCTATCAATGCGTACATAAAGATATTCAGTTCTGGCTGTCGGAATCGATTCTTTCGAAGCCATTCCAATACTTCATCTTCGGACATGAGGTCGCCTAAAACCAAACAAGTCAATATTATTTTTGAATTAATGGTGTGAGATAATTTGGCTGTAGCTCATTTATGTGATATGCTTACCCCTGTATATACTTGGAAATCTCTTCCTGAAATACACAATAGCAGGAAGTTTAGTCACTCCCCATTTGCGTGCGTAACGTGGGTCTTCCATTTTTACAAATGTGATATCCAAGTTATCGGTTTCACTATCAATGTTTTCTAATTTATCCAAAACAATTCGACTTTCAGGTGATTTTTCATCTGGAGACAAAAAGGTATAGATCAACGACCATTTATATAAAAGATATGAAATTAAGAGAATGCGATACTCACAGAAATAAACAGCTAAGAATTCGTTTTCATCCAAAAGTTTATCTAACATTTTTCGGTTTACTTCCTCAATTTCGTTTTTAATTTCAAAAACGTCTTGAGATGTTAACCATTGTAGTATTCTGTCTACCTGGTGTAAATCACCGTCGTAAAGCATTGGCACTTGTTTACGGAAATACATCAGTGTAGGCATATTAACCACGTTATATTTTGCAGCTGCTTCTGCACTGGCAATTTTGACAAAATCTATGCCATACTGATCTACTTCTCCGTCAATTTGTTCTAAAGACTCTAGTATTTCTTCACATTCAGGACAATCTTCATCGTCGTCTAAAATAATGGTTTGTTATTTTATTTACATAAGCAATTATCTAAATATCACAATACAATTTATAATATATACTTACAGAAAAATACCACTAGTAAATGTGATTCCTGAAGTAGTCTTTCCAACATTCTTTCGTTGACTGATTCAATTTCATCAGCTAATTCCCGATTGTCATCATCAATAAGCCATTCTAAAATAGATTCTTCATTTTGTAAATCACCTTCAAAAAGAAGTGGGTTTCCGTTTCTGGAAGAAATGTAAGTGTTTTATTTTCCAATATGCTTCTTATTTGTAGAAAAAAAATCCAACAGACCTTATTATGACATATTCTATAAAATAAATAAAATTCATACCTAAAATAGACCATTGCTGGAAATGTTTTAATAGAATATCTTTTAGCCAATTGTGGATCTTGAATTTTCACCATGTGTATGCCATAAACATCACATTCATCATCGATGCTCTCTAGTCCTTCAAGAATATGATCACATATATGGCAGTTTAACTTATCTGAAATAATTAAAAAACCATTAATACGTGACTCAAAAACTTTGGACGTTTTACTAAAATTACGCTAGTGGAAGACTACGAAAATTGGCACAGTTAAAGTCTTGTTGGCCTGGAAGGCCTGAGCCACTGCAGTGGGGACGTAAAAGAGCTGGTGATGATGATGAAAAATGTCTAATAGCGGTGACTGGGCGACAACAGCTAAATATAAATACATAGATATACAAGAATATTCGATTCACTCATGTATTTTAAAGCAAACTCACAAAAATAAACAGCTAAATATTGAGTTTCTTCTACCATTTTTTCCAACATCACTCTTGTTATAAGTTCAATCCGATCCTCAGTTTTTTGTGTTATAAGCCATTGAAGAACTTCTTCTTCTTCCGATAAAGATCCTTCATAAACGTTTGGTATATTATTCTCAAAATACACTAGTACTGGAAAATCTGTCACTCCATAAGATTCAGCTATTGAATAGTCCTGAGTTTTGACAAACTTGATACCGTGTCTGTCACAGTCGTCATCTATGTTTTCAAGTTCTTCTAATATTCCGACACATTGTTCGCAATCGATGCTGTCTGAAATATTTATATTATCTATTAGCAGTTAAGTTACATTAACGACATATCAGTATTCGTCAAGAGTGGAAAAGGTCTATGTAAAAGTAATGACTACTTGTTATTAATAAGAGAGCCTATTACTAGAATACTTTAGAAACTCAAACTACAATGTTGCAGTAAAAATCATGAATCTAAACTATCTTCATGACGAGGGCACTATTATATTTCCTCTATAAGGAAACTAATTCCTAGAAAAGCCTACATAAGTAATGGAAAACTGGGATGACTATTTTCACTATAGCATGATGAAATAATTATCATACATGAAATCATCATGATACCTAAATGCATGCCACATGCAGGGACTACTTTAAGGGTAAATATTAGAAGGTACTTTAGGAGGGTACTATATTATGTACTGATAGGGATGCCTAATCATTTATCTTTTTTTATTAAAGTACCCTCTGGTTCCTGCCCCTCTTCGTCCTCGTGCTCTTTATCTTTCTTTTTCATCGCCTTTCTCAGTGCTTTTGAGTTGCAAATTTCACACAATGTTTTGTTCCCTATTAAAAAGTAATGTGTGAATTATTAAGTTTAAATTTTTACATTATTAACCTACATTTGTATGGATGAATATCAATAAAGTAATCCACATGAATCGGCTTTTTTGTTTCATAAAACGTATTAGAAGACATGAAAATATTAATTAAAGCATTAATTTTGACATTCTTGCAAGTAAAGTAAAATATAAAATTTTCAATTCATAAAAGCAACTTACAGAAATATACTGCTAGTGACCCAGATTCTTCAATCAAATCTAAAAGATCTTGTCCTTCTAACGCTTCGATCACATCCCCTGCTGGATTTTTTTGAGTTAACAGCCAACTTAAAAGCTGCTGTTCATCATATAGGTCACCTGAAATAATATCACGCCAATTTCAAATACTATAAATATCAAATAAACATAGTATATTCGTATCTCGTATACTCATAATTAGAGAGGGTAGGTTATATAAAAAAAAACTGGAAAATATATTTGTTTTTTGAAAAATAATAAGCATTAGGCAGACATACCGTACATTATATGATAAAGCTACCTTGCTATATAATAATTTTTGCATAAATAACGAATACGTAATGGTAAAAACGCTGTAAGATAGCATGTCATGGCAACACGCTTTTTTTTGCACTCTAGCAAACAGTGGTGAGCAAATGTAGAAGTATACATATGTATTTATTTAATGCACTAACCCGCAGTATTTATCCTTTGGTTGTATAGTTTTCATTAGCCAAAGGTTGCGTGATAAAAATTGCTACCGTAGCAAAAAGCCGCCTTTTGAATGTAGGTTTATAGGTATTTCTTTTTGTTTACTGTGTTTGTTTTAATGCAATAATGTATATTGAATTCAAGTAGGTGCCCTGAGCAAATAACATCTATAGTACAATATGTTTATCGTGTATTCGAGAAACAGGATGGACATGTTGGACACTTATTACTATCTTGGTAGTCACCAGGAAAAAACATTTTGTTTTAAATTACCAGCATAAATTACAGGATCTTTGGATCCTAACTTGAAAAATAAGACAGCAGGTAGAGCAAATACTCCAAACTCTTTCGCCATTTGTCTATCATCGATCTTCACGAAATTGATTCCAGCTCCATCGGCATCATCATCAATATGCTCGATCTCAGCTAGCACTCTGGGACATTGTTTGCAGTCATTACTGTCTAAAACATATCATATGTACAATACAATTGGAATTATGAATTATAAAAAGTAGTTAAAAAATACGCAAAATAATACAATCATTGAACCTTAACTCTGAATAAAATTAAAACTCACAAAAGAATACTGCCACATAATCTGATGTCTGTCTTATTTTTTGAAACATCTTTCTGTTAACTTTCTCGATATGATCCGTCAACTCCATATTTTCAGGGTTCGTCAACCAGTCGAGTATTTCTTCTTCGTCATCTATATCTCCATCATAGTTAATATATTTGCCTTTTCTGAAGTATGTTATACCAGGAGGGTTACGGAAGCCATATTTTTTAGCCATTAAACGATCACTGCACTTAACTATCTTAATACCATACTCAGCAGCTTCATCGTCTATCAATTCTATGTGTCTTAGAACTTTTGGAGTGTCCGGATCTTCTTCTTTGTCTAAAAATAGCGCAAAATTAATATATTTTTTAATATCATCAGTACTGCTAACTTACTGATAAAATTATTACTCACAGAAAACAACAGCCAAAAATTCCTTAGTTTCAATATACTTAAACAATTCGTCTCTGTCGATTTCTTCTATACTCTCATCCTCTTTCTGTTTGATCATCCAATCTAAAACTTCGTTTTCGTCCAACAGATTACCTAAAATATTTTAAAGATTACTACTATATACAGCCTGTAAATTGAAACAATCAAAATATTTTTAAAGAAACCACATCCATTTCATTAATTATTTGAAAACTCACCAGTATACATCCAATAAATGGCATGCGCGGGTACAACTACTGCAATACCATGCTGACATCATTCGAATGAGAAATGAATAGTGGTAAAACGTAATAGAAAATTTATTTATTTAACAAAAATTGATATGGCACCGACTCAACATTTCAACGTAACAATAAATAAACATCCATGCGAATTTTCGGCCAATCAATACAACTTACATAATTATCAACTTATTTCACACAACGCCAATATTGTCAAGAGTGAATAGTAATAGACGGTCTGAATTGATTTATTTTAATTTATTATTAAATTGGTGTTAACAGTGCAAATCGTCTATCACTTTTCTAATGGGATTTACTTTTTAAAATGATTGTGATTAACAAAATCATAGTTCTTGGCACTGCATCTTTAAAAATTATTATTACGGATATAAAATAATAAAAGCTAGGTCCTAACGATTAGTTTCTTTTATAAATGTAGGTATTACAAAATAATGAGATTCCATGAAGACTAGAAAACTATATGAACATGAAATCCTTACAACGATAAGTCTTTCAAGATGGCACAGCAAAATACAGTTAGAAATGCCTCATGTTGTCTTGAACTCGTTTAATTTCTAAATATTGGAATCAATTTTACAATCATCATTAACGATTTGTACATCTGTTGGTGATGTCGATAGACATACCAATATTTAGTTAATCTTTGCCCTTGAATTTATAATAGAGCACAAACCTTGAGTAAGTGTAGACACTGAATATAGTAGGTTCAGTGCGAGCTGTGTTTACTTATCAGGGTTTATATATTTGTCATATTTAAATAATTCGAGAAATTCTAAGGTCATAGCAAACACAGCCCTTGTGCTAAATGTTACAACATTAAACCTTGTTAAGTGCTAGCGGGGATCAAGGGACACGAGGTTATTAAAAAGCTAGTAATGTTAATGTACAATGACAAAACAATGCAACGTTAGCCCAGACCAATCATATTAGATAATGATGACACCAGTTTGGTAAGGACTGGAAACTATTAAAACGGTAACATTCGTGTCCACTTGATACCTCGCGTGCACGAAGCTACAACTTACAATAACATCTTTATCGACATTAGCGCAAGTGAAAATATGAATTGATTAAATTTTACCACCACCAAATATTGTCAGACTCGAATAAACCTTTTTTCCCTTTGCCTTGCTTGTCAGCCTTAGCGAGCGCCTTGTTTTTGCCCTTGGTCGGTTTTTCCGGTTGCGGTTTGACTTTCTCCTTGCCTAATTTCTTTGGCGGAACCTTCGTCGGTGTGGCTTTTGCCACTTTGGTTGGACTTTGGACTTTAGTGGGACAGCACTGGTAGGGTTCATATGTCATTTTTGGGACAGCCGGTTTCGCCCCCAATCCAATGTAGAAACAGCGATCGCCTGCAGTCAGTAAAAATTTGATGTTTACAACCCGTATAACGATAACCACAAGATACAGCAAACTGTGCAAATTTATAGTACGCGCTTGTATGTTATAGCGCTATTAATTCTAAATGAATGTTAGTAAGTATAAGAATTGAAAAACATTTAAGTTGGAAAAGCGCTCGCGAATGACTGCAGGCGACAGCTAGAATGCGAGGACCCATGCGGGTACCAGTATTCGACCATGCAGATGTGTGACTGTCAGGTACAAGGTTCTCCGTGCCTCCGTGCAGGATCATCTCTCGGGGTCCAATACTACTCATTACCTGTAAACATTCTTTTTATTCTACCAAAAAAACTATTATCTTCGTTATTATTATCGTCATCCTCATCATTGTCATCATCGTCGTCATCCTCCCCCTCACCATACTCTTTCTCATCATCGTCATCCTCTTCGTCATCTTCGTTATCATCATCATCATCCTCATCCTCATCCTCATCATCGTCTTCATTATTATCGGCTTCACTTTCGTTGTTGTCTAGATATATTTCTTTGGCATTAGAACGATTATTCAACTTAGCACCTACTTTTCTTATATTTTTTTTAAGCTTTCTCAATTTGTCATCTCCAGTTTCACCATCATCATCATTACTGTCATCATCATTATTGTCATCGTCGTTATCGTCACCAGAGTCAGTGTCGTTATCATCGTCATCGTCATCGTCATCGTCATCATCATCGTCATGGTCATCGTCATCGTCATCGTCATCGTCGTCGTCGTCGTCGTCGTCGTCGTCGTCATCGTCGTCATCGTCATCGTCATCGTCATCGTCGTCATCATCTTCATCGTCATCACTTTCATTTTCGTCATTGTCGTCATTAGAATTATAATTTTTATTTTTAGAGATAGGTTTTCTCAAGTTAGGATAACGAATTTTAAGATTTCCGATTTTTTCCCATTTGACTTCATTGTTTGATGATTTAGATTTAAAAGCATTTGCGTTTTGATTCTTCTGAACCTCATTGCTGCCATCATCATCATTGTCAACAACGTCATCATCATTGTCACCTTCATCACTGTCACTATTCTCATCATCATTATGATCATCGTTGTCATTATCTGCTTTACGATTTGAATGTTGTTTTTTTATTTTATATCCTGATTTTTTAGATTTGTTTCCAGGGAATCGTACTCTTATCGTACCCATCGTTTTCCATTCAGCAGATTTTTCATTTTGCTTAATTTTGAACCCAGGAGCATCTTTTTCAAGTTTACTCCGAAACCCCGAGGATTTATCATCACCATCTGCACTGGTCATCGATTTAGTGTTAGCTTTATAGTTTTGGCGGTGGCTATCTTCACCTGCAGGCATTAGTAACTGTCATGCAAAATGACACAGCTCAAACATCCAGCATATAAGGCATAAAGTAATAGAATCAAATAATATTTTAAATATTTTCCAAGAATGATGTCATGCACAGTGAATTGCGTTTCTTTAATTTAATTTAAATAAATGCTAAAATATCCTTATAAGAAAAAAAATATTTTATTTAAATGGATGTGGATTCTTACTTTTCTGATCTACAAGCCACTGGAGAACCTTTTTTTCATTCTTTAAATCACCTACAAACAGGATAAAAGAAGAAAAATATTGTAAAAAAAAATGTAAACAAACATAGATACAAGAAAATTGCTAATGCATTTTCTAGATTTCTGAAATCAATAGTGTAATATAATTATCTTAATTAATGCGTTTCTTCTCTTTTTTAAATTACTTACCATCGTACATTATAGGCACACCCGTTTCATAATATACCAAAGCAGGGAAACTAAATATGCCAATATCAGACGCCAATTTAGAATCCTTCGATTTAACAAATTGAATGCCATGTTTGTCAGTATCATCATCTATTGTTTCTAACTCCTCAAGGATATCATCGCAGGTGTCACAGTCTTCACTATCTATAAAGAAATGATTAAGTAATTAAACTTTGTTATAAAATGAAGTTCTAAATTCCTGAGAAAAAAATATTTACAGAAAAATACTGCCAGATGCTCAACGTCATCAATTAAGTCTTTCAATGTTTTTCTATCAACACTTTCTATGACATCTGGTTGGGAGTCATGAAGTTCTAAAACCCATTTCAGAATGGCTTCCTCGTGCATTAGATCTCCTTCATAGATTGTCCTGAATTTGTGCCGGTAAAAGGCAAGAGCAGGCAATTCCGATAGATCATATTCTTTGTCGATGCCTTCATCAGATGTCTTCACAAAATCTATGTCCTTTTCTTCACACTCATCATCAATGTTTTCTAATTCACTCAATATTTTTTGTGATTTTTTATCTCCTTCTTTATCTGCAAAATATTAATTCGTAAAAACAGTTCGTCTTTTGAACAGTAGTAACATTAGTCAAATATTAATAATGGAAATTAAAATAGAAATACTTACAGAAAAATACGACTACATGATCGTTCTCTTCTAAAATCTTTTCCAACATCTTTGAGTTAACTTCTTCGATTTTGCCAGGAATTTCCAATGTATCCTCATCAGTTAACCAGGACAAAACTTCATCCTCGTCTTCAATATCACCTACGAGTATTAATTTACTTAAATACGACCCATTAATTATACCTGATGCGGATTTTTAACAAATAAATATTGGTCGTTTCACATGATCGTGATGTTATTTTAACTGGTCTCAATCAGCATTAATATATTTTGGAGAAAATGGTTTTTACATAGTGAGGAAACGTAAAGAGTTCATTATAAATTAAAATATAAATAATTACTGCCTTCAAAAGAAGTCTAACGAACATGGTATTCGCTTTTCCAGTTAAAGGATATGATTCCTAATTTTGGAATAAAAATAAGAAATCATATTCACATTAGAGAAAAACTTGCGTTGTTTTTTTGCCTCGGTATTGAAATGAAATATGACATTCATTAAATTTAGAATGTAAAACAATTGTATTAATGCAATTCCAGGAGTAAATGTATGCTAATGAGCTCATATTTTTAATAGGCAGACCAAGATTATCCACCACAGATGGTAAGCTATTCATGACCTCTTGGATACATTTTATATGATAAAGATAGTGCAAAATATATATTGGTAATGGTGACCTAGTGATTATTTTTAATAAAATTCTCATTCTTAACCTGACCTCGAATTAAACACAAACATTACCTTTGTATATCAGGGGATCCTTGTTTCTGAAAAACACTAATGTAGGGAAGGTTTTGATTCCATATTTCTTGGCTAGATTTACATCTTCAGTTGTAACGAAGATAATTCCAGTCTCATCAAGCTCATCGTCGATGTTTTCCAGTTCATCTAAAATATTGTCACACTCTTCACCTTCTTCGCAGTTACCACCTGAAATCAAATTTGGTCTTTTCTTAAGAAATATAGTGTATAAACAATATATTAAGTAAGGTTTAAATATATATAGAATAAAAAACCGTTCATAAATTATATTGGCAAGACTACTTACTAAAATATACAACAACGTATTCGTGCTCTTCGATAAGATCACTTAAAATTTCATCGGTAACTTCCTCGATGGTTGCACTATTCTTTTGTTCAATGAGCCATTCGAGTACTTCGTCTTCGTTCATTAAATCGCCTTCATATATAGCTGGAATGTTTTCCTCAAAATATACTAACGTAGGCAAGTGATCTATACCAAATTCTTTAGCTTCAGCGTCGTTATCCATTCTCACTATAACAATGCCTTCCTTTTCCAATTCATCATCTATGTTTTCTAGTTCGTTAAGGATTCTTATATCCTGTTTGTCGTCCTTGTCATCTGTAAAAAACAAAATCTTACATAAGTCGCGATTTATATTGAATTTAACATTTAAGGTTGTTTTATTATTTCGATATTTGACATAATACTTGTGTCAAATATCAAAATAATAATTGTCATCATTGAACTATCAAATCTTCATTGAAAAATGTTGATAAAAATAATTATAAATGGATCTCGTTCTACTTACAGAATATAACTGCAAGATATGGAGTGTTTTCAATAAGTTTGTCCATCATTTCATCGGTCACTTCAGGAATTTCACTATGACGTTTTTGGTGGAGAAGCCATCCCAGTAAATCATCTTCTTTCATCAAATCGCCCTCGTATATGTGAGGAATACCTTTTTCGAAGAAAACCATGGTAGGTATTGTTTCAATGCCATATTCTTTGGCTTCTTTGTCATCATCGATTTTGACAAACGCGATGTCGTTTTGATCACATTCATCATCAATATTCTCCAATTCAGCCAAAACTTTCTGACTCTTCTTCTGATCTTTGTCGTCTAGAATAAATTTGATAAACTGTATTTCATTTATATGCCAGCTCTTGACTTAATATTAAAAAGTGAATTGCTAGTTTTAAATTTTACCCAACAATTTCAAGCAGCACAGTAATTTGGAACTTGGCAGTAGTTCAAAATATTTACCAATGTTAAGGCCATGGGTGACTTTAAAAATACTTACAGAACAGTACTGCGACGTATTGCATTTTATCAATGATCAAATCAAGCATTTCATCAGTGATATCTTCTATTTCGTCGCTCTCTGTTTGATATTTTAGCCATTGCAGTACTTTTTCTTCCTCTTCAAGATTACCCTCGTAATATGTTGGAATACCCTTTTCGAAGTACAACAAAGTCGGCAATTTCTCGATACCATACTCTTTAGCTTCTTCATCGTTATCGATTTTTACAAATGCAATACCAAGTTGATCACATTCATCATCGATGTTTTCTAATTCATTCAACACTCTTTGGGACTTGCGGTCATTGTTATCATCTTAAAATAAAAATAAAATATGTTAAACTATAAAATCCGAATGGCCTTATATTAAAATATAAATCGGAACTTACAGAACAACACAGCTATTGTCTTTCCGTCCTTAATTAAGCGATCCAACATCTCATCGGTTACATCTTCTATCTCGTCTTTTTCTAGTTGATCTACTAGCCATTCCAACATTTCTTCTTCATTTTCAAGGTCACCTAGAAATGAGTGTCAGTAGGCAAATAAATTTCGTGTTTTGATAGCTTATACATTTGAACAGCCACTGCAGGTGCTTTTTCTTGATATCATTTAAAATAATGGAAATAATTACCGTCATACACATTAGGAATCTGCTTTTCAAAATAAACGATGGCAGGCACATTATCGATACCAAATGCTTCAGCAGCCTTGTCATCATCTATTTTAACGAACTGGATGCCGTGACGATCACAATCATCGTCTATTTTCTCCAACTCGGCCAGAACAGTCATAGATTCTTCATCACCATGATCATCTGATAATAATATTATAAGAAAAGTTAATCGTACTAAAAGAAAGTGGCTAAATCTATGGAAATATTATGATAAACAAAAGATTTGATTGTTTGTTTGCATTAAATAGATTCCGAAATAGTCCTACAGGACAGTTTTTTTTAACATCATACGCGGGTGGCATATTTACGTGGACGAAGACGTGGTAAACTCTAGCTTATAGACCACACAGTGCAAGTTTAGGTTAATCTAACGCTCTTTGAATTGATAGAGTCCACTTAAACAAATTGATCGAAAATTTTTGTTCCAATTACAAACATGAATAGCATTTCATATCTAGTATATAAGGTGTAATATTATGATGTGCCAGGACCTCATGAAGTGGACGAGTTAAGAATACTGAACAACTTTTACTATAGGAGCACGAAAAAATAATTAGCTGTTTCATACTGTTGGCGATTGTAGGAATTACAAATTTGTATGAATCAGATGGTATATATTTTTCGTGAATACAGTGTTGCTCCCATCATAAAAGTTGTTCAGTATATTTATGTTATCCACCCTACGAAGACCTGGTACATAATACATTACACTTTATATCATCATCAGCCCTTTTACGTCCCCACTGCAGGGGCTCAGGCCTTCCTTATGGATGGTTAAGGAGGATGGGCCATGACCCTCCACGCTGGCCCAATGCGGATTGGAGGGTATTAACGACTGCAAATGCAGCCGGGACCAACGGCTTAACGTGCCTTCCGAAGCACGGAGTAGCTCGAGATAATAATTTTTTGGTCACCCATCCCGTGACCGACCCTTGTGAAAGTTGCTTTACGATTATTTCTAGACTTGTAATTAGTAATGAATAATTCGGAATTATAAATATTTACTTTACTTACAGAAAAGTACGACGAGATTGTCGATGTTTCCAATGAGCGTGTTGAGGGTCTTCGCAGTGACGTCCTCGATGACGTCCTCTTCGTCACCGGTCGACTTATTGGCGATCAGCCATTCCAACACATCTTCCTCTCTGCTCAACTCCCCTGAAAGTTACATAGGTAAGACTATTAAATTAATTTAGTTTTCTGTATTTCGATTAAGAAACGTTTAATAGCCATTTTTCTTATTTATATTCATAATTATATTCATAACTTTAAAAAAGTGTTAATTAATACTTTCTTAAAAACGGAGGTTTTCTATAGATTATGAAATGATAACCGCCCACTTTATAGTAGTTTCTTGAACAATGAAGTCGCTTTTAAAATGAATATTATTTATCACTTTTTTAAAGTTGAAATAGGTTTAGAAATAAAAATCTTATGTATGAGTAATAATTTTAAGTGATATTAAATTTTTTGTTGAACATACAAGTTCCTCCTTTTGAATTTTTGTTTTTTACCTGATTTGGTGACATTTGGTGAAAAGAATATTTTTCTTTTTTTTTGTATAAAACTACGAATTCGATTTGGATAATATATACATGGGATCATCTCGAGCCCATAAGCTGTCTAATAAAATTTTAAAACAGATTGATAATTAGCGGAGTATTCACGTAACAAACACAAAAACATACAGTCGAATTGAGAACCTCCTCCTTTTGAAGTCGGTTATTAGAGTAAATAAGGACTAATGTCACTTACATATATTTTGCACGGCTATTGTATGTTCATCTAATTGAACTACTACTTTCTTGAAATATATATTGATTAAATTTAAGTACCTACCTATTAACAATCATTTATTAACAATCACAGATTTAATTCAAAATCCAACGAAGGTTAATCTCACAGTTGACTCTTATTCAAGCTTCTATTGTTTAAAATTCAAAAAAGACTTGTGACGCAATTAACGCTATTCACACGAATACTCTGTACGATTTCGTAATATTCACGTCACTGAACGGAGAAATGAGTCACGGACCTTCATAGATAATAGGTATTTGATGCCTGTAGTACACAAGTCTTGGAAGCTCGCCAAGACTGTACTCCTCGGCAAGTTCCTCGTCGTGGATCTTCACGAAACCAATGCCAAGCTGATCTGCCTCGTCGTCGATGTTCTCTAGTTCTTGTAGTGCCTTTGCACATTTCTTGCACTCAGGCTTATCTGAAATATAGCGGAAAATAATAAATTCCGGATCTTCAACTTGCGCCCACGCTACAGGAGTTGAAGCTGTGGTGTTAATCGCAATACTTTAACGAGCCCTATTGGTGCATAATAAGTTTTGTAAGTGTAAAGCGTAACTCCTATGTGTGTATTGAAGCTTGGATCGTGCAAAACTCTTGTGTTAAATAGAAAGTTGAGATGCCAAATGGAATGCGAACATACGTTTCGCAACAAATAAGTATTAAAAAAGCAAAGAATATTTTTCATAACATTACGCCAACATTGGCATGTCAAAAATGTTTATTTGGTGACCTTTACAAGAGTCAAGAACAACAATAAAAAAGTTTAAGTATTAAACAAGGTTCAACAAATGTCACGCATTTTCTAAAATCATCTTTAATTTTCATTTCACACAGGTGAACGCCATCTGATTAAATACTAGAGCTCAAAGCTAAATGAGAAACGGAAAGTATAAATAGGATTGTCTAAATAACTTCTATTTGACAACATGCTGATGTGTGAACGACAGTCTTCCATCAAATATTGGGGTCAAGGTCATCTTGTTGAAAAATATAGAAATTAGGAGTGTTGTTTGTGAAGTTTTTTATTTTGTATAGGTATAGTTACAAAAGAAGATTATTTATTGGTTTTGTAGTTACCTATAGTCGTTAAAGAGAGAAAATGTATGGTTGACAACGTCGTCGCCGTGACAGGTCGGTCCGTCAATCCGAGCTTGCTGGCGGGACGCAAATAGCCCGCCAGAAATAGATAGCCTCACGGCCCGATAATGCAAAAGCGTTTTTGAATCTGGCTTTTCCTTACATCAGATAGATAGTAGCTGTTTCAACAGACATTTTTTTACTAACCTGAGATAACGTTAAGGGGAATGATAATTTTAAGTTATAAAAGATGCGATTGCAAAAACGTGTGAATAAATTTAATACGTCACTAATAAATACATGATTCCAAAACATTATTTCATAGAAATCTCAACAATTTTAAACATCTAATGACTCATATTAACTCATATATAGTTGCATCGATATCTTGCAATAGAGCCAAACAATTAATTAGCTCTATTCGTCATCAATTATATGTCGGGAGCGATGGGAACTGACACTCTGATGAGTATGTATGAATTTACCTTTACTTTGTACATTACTCGTGCAAAGTATTCGCCCATTAAATGTCAAAAAAGGGAACATAAATTCGCTTCCAATCTTTAAAATAATATTAAATTCCGCTCAATAGTAGAGATACAAAAATGAATATCAAAGTTTACCATCATAAAAACAATTAAAACGTGCAACGCTCCTGTAACATACATATATGATTATACAAATAAATACTAATCTACGAAGCAAGAAGAGTTATAGCCAAACTGACATTGAATTAGGATTGGTCATGCCGCCATCTGGATCTCACTTACTGTTTGAGGGACCGCAACTTTTGTGATCAGGACCTACGTCAAAAACACAATCAAAACAAACGGCACAATGTACAAAAGCGCCTGGTCAGATGTAATCTCCACTAATATTTACGATGATTTAGAAAAGTGACAGTATAGACAATTCTAAAAGATAGTTCTACATTAACAGATTGTACTGTTTTAATGTTAGTTTGAAAATGACTCTGAAAAAATGTATTTTATCACAATAGCCAATTAATAATAAAGTAGAAATCAAAACAACTTCAAGGACATACTCACAGAAGAGGACGGCTACGTAGTTGGTGTCTTCAATAATTTTACCCAAGATCTTTTGGTTAACTTCTTCAATTCGGTCAGGAAGATCCATTGCTTCTAAACTCGTCAAGAAATCCAGGACACTTTCTTCGTCCATGAGATCTCCTAAAATCAATAAAGTACATAATATTGTTATGGAAACTTCAATTGGGATTCTTAAGACTTTTTTGAGTTTAAATTAGATATAGCCAAATCAAATGTTGAAGAAACTAAGCAGAGATTGATTTGTTGATAAGCAAATGTAAACCTACGCCTTCAACACATCGATCTTAGTTTCAGAATCCAAACTATACAAACTATTGGAAAGAATTTATCGTTTCCTCAATCATCATTCCTATTGAAATTCCAAGTAGTACTTTGAAAGAGTTATTCAGATTCGGATTTAATTTTTTTAAATTTTTTTTTAGATAGTCGTAACTAACAACAGGGGTTGTCAGAATATCGGTGCTTTTGTGACGTCACCTGTTACAAAATATAATACACTAACATTGCCACCTGCCCTGCAATTCTGTAAAAATCCAAACCCGAATTCGAATTCACTCCGAAAAGCGGCATCCGCTCAACCTTGAATAGATAACAACGTTTCGTGGCATAAGTGAAATGAGTTTCGAAACGACAAAGGAATAGAATATTTGAGACACGTATATTCAAACAATTTTGTTTTGTATTTTTATATAAAAAATGGAATCAATAGAGTTTCTACTCTGAGTGATGTGAATTCGGATACCTAAGCGAAATCGAATTCGGGTCTGGTTTTTTACAGAATCGCAGAGCTGGTTTGCCTCTCGTGTACTACCTCTGCCTTTTTTCTAATGTTGCAATATGTAAAGGCCAACAAAACTTTATTCTTTCTTTTATTTCTAGTGTGATTTTGCCAGTCTAAAGTGGCTTGTTTTTATTGAAACCACAGTAGACAGCTGTTATTATCTCCGCAACAAGGTGGCTTGAGTCCATTGGTTTAGGATCTCTATAAAGCAAAGAGTACCAAGTGCAACCTCAACCTCACAAGATCATCGTCTAGTTTTCTCTAGAAAGGTTTAATATTTTTAATATGCCTACTCGTACAACACAGATACCTACATACGTTTGGTCGAATCCCTTGCGGGTAGGCAGAAATCACGGCCATAATGTTTAGCATATTGCTATTAAATTATCCCGTTATCCCGTGGTAATTAACAAAAAGAATAAAAAAATATATTTCAAAAAATAGAATCGACGTCCAACTTTAAAAAGGAGAGAAATGACACATAACAGCACAACTAGTATAAGTATAGTATAAGTCACAGAACATAGAAAGATATATAAGTATAAGTAAGTATTTAATAAACTGATATTGAGGTTAGGCGGAGATTTTCTGTACGTCATTAATTAAATGATACAAACTTAGATAAGAGTAAATAAAATTGAGCAAAATTGGCGGCTTTATTTATTACGCACTTGAAGCGATTTTTTCTAGGCAACCTGAGGGTTGGAGAAAGAATAACGATTTCTTTCTTCTTGCTATATCTACATATATATATCTATGAAGACAAAGTATTAAATTTACTAATAGGCCAAGTTATGTTATAATGAATGAGAGATACCTTCGTAAATGATCGGCTCCTTCTCACGGAAGTACGTGAGGGCGGGGAACTTCGTGATGCCATACTGCTTCGCGAGCCGTTTGTCGTTGATCTTGACGAAATCAACACCAAACGTATCTGTGTCGTCGTCGATCTTCTCCAGCTCCTCCAACACCTTGTCGCAAGTGACACAACTTCTCGCATCTGAAAAATAATAAATATTAGGTGGTGGTATAGATAAATTGAAATTATTACGAGTAGTTTATCTGTTGTCCCGCGACCGTCCGTGTTAATTATAGCTATAGTTCAGTAATTTCGGAGCCTATACGGTGTAAACAAAAAAAAAACTTTCCTGCTTATAATATTAGTGTAGACAACATCACATACTTTGTTTCGTCCAATAAAATCCTAACGATTTCAATTCAAGATGATGTGCGTAACCATAGCAACGCAATATAGTCCATCGCTCACTTATTTCCAAAATGACTGGGCCTAAATTTTAATAATTCTTTTTTATAAGAAAAATAATCATTTAGGTCTACTTATTTAAATACAGAGAACATAATTCTAAATCAAAACACAGTCTGCTAAAGTAACATTTTGCTAAAATTACTTTCTGAGAAATGACCTTTTGCGAAAATGGCTTAAGTACTGCAATTTTTACGATATGGAATTTCGAGAAAATGACGAACAGCGTCAACAACCTTTACTATTTGTTTGTAATTACTTGCACTTGAGAGAGTTATCTTTCGTTATATATAAGGTCTAGGTACCGCTGGCTTAATAAAACTTAGTGCCCTTAGACAAAACACTGAAACGATGCTCGTAAATAAATTAAAACAAAATAAAAGACTACATGGTGTAGTTACACCGATTAAAGAGTGTAATTTTGTCAATGAAAAGAGAAACTCCATAAGACTGCTCTGAAAATTGTTGTCCTTTTTAATACCGCGGGCATGGGCTTATGTTCAAAGAACAAAAAAAGGTTTTTTTTTTATGTACTGCTCTGCATTTTTAAGGTTCAAATATTTAAAGCAAACGTTATAAATTTGTCACGCCATTCAACCCCAAAATTACGAGTGCCCTAGGCAGTTGCCTATTTGGTCCAAATGGATCAGCCGGCCCTGAAGGTAACTGGTTCAAAAATACAACATCGGCTGAATGTATTCATTGTGGAAGTTATTAAAAGCCGTTTCCATTCTGTTATTGTGAAACGGAATCGTAAAATTAGTAGATGTACTGACTGCAAGCTGAGGAGTGAACCATTCAGTAGATTTACGAGCCAACTACATTTTCACGGTCTAACTCACGTTACGGTTCGATATGTTATTGTTTCACATTTTATTACTTCGGAAAGTCAAAAGTTTACGTGCAAACTCTATGAATATAGCTTTAAACTATTTGTATTATTAGTTTTCTACCTGTTCTGTATTTTGCATATCTGACATCTATTATGTGATATCTACCAATCAAATTTCAATACTATACTAATATGATAAAGAAATAAAATCTATAACTTTGTTTCATTGTAGGAGTACTCTTCGAGAATACTGATCCGATCACAAATAATCTTTTACACTACAAGTCTATACAAGTGTATATTACGCTATAAGTCACGAGATATGCTTGTAGTTAGTTTGTAGGATCAGTCAGAATATAAATAATTAGATACTAAATTTTATTTATATTTGATTTTAACCTCAATAATTTTGTTCCCTTAAGCCTAAAGTTGTGAATGATAAAGAAATTATATTCCATTGTTCGAAAGTATTACTAATTATTGCTTCCAATAAACAAAGAATATTTGACTATAATTTTGAAGCCCCATCAAAACATAAAGTTTATATAATAGTAGTTTTATCAGTCTAGCAGATGATGGATTATATAATACGGCTAAACCTGACAAAACGGTAGGAAGGAAAACTCATTAAGGGTAGAGAGTTGACTGACTACTGGCATATTTTCAAAATAATGACGTCGGAAGTTCGTCACTCGTACAATATAATAAAACTCAGTAAAAAAAAGAAGCCAATATTTCCTTAGCTATAATGGTTTAATTCGTTGGGTTTAAGTAGACAGCGTATAGTGTATAAGTAATTCAATGTGACGTTATGGTATCATCACATAATAGGGAAAAAAAGATTTATGAAATACGTAGGTACTAATGTTGATGACAATGGTTCGACACCTACTTGCAATGTTATTCTGTTAAAGACAGATATTAAAAAGTTCAATCAAATAAAACCTACTTGAAAAGGTAAACTAATACTGCGACGGCACTATGTTTCACACTGTAATTTTACAGAATTCCCTCAAAGCTGAACCCTGAGACAGTTATTTTAAACAACCGATTTTGTTTTGTATGTATTAAATGTTAGTATCAAGAGCACACGAGGCTCGTATTTGTGTTGTTTTATTTACTAGTCGCCACGGCACGCGTTGACGGAATAGGAAACGATAAAAACAATGACATCCATTGGTTCCATTCTGTTAATTTTTCCATTTTTTATTTAATTTCCATTGTCCTAAACCTACTACATATTCAAATGTAATAAAAGTACACAAGTCTCATAACAATTCTTCTGCCGTAAAAATTTATGAAATCAACGTAAACCAAGTCGATTAGTTCAGTACTTCTCTCTGTGAGAGCAACTATCCAACCTTGTCATAGATTTAGGAATACTTCTTGACAAACGCACACACCCAATAATCACATAAGTTCTTTCAAACCAATAAAGCACAGAGCCAATAACTTAGATATTTTTTTTATGTAACATTCTTTTACCATATCTATGTGTTTGCCAAGTTTGAGTCAGTCAGTGACAAAATTAAGTCATTTTGAATTGCAATAATTACTTGAAGCATTAGTTCAAATTTAATGTAATTTGGAAAAGTGCCTCATCGTGTGACGCCCTCCTAGTCACTGAAAATTTAGGCTTCTAGTTTACTCCACAACGCAGTCACAGGGGGTCAATAATGGCCCGAATGGCTTCGAGAAAAGGGTGGTACAGCCATGCCATTTTTACTTTTTTGCTCGACTTGGCGGAGGCACTTCCGTGCCCACAAATTATACTTCTGTATACTATAATCTAATAGTCTATTTCTGTTACTTAATTTATTTGCAGAATTGAAAATGCAATTTGACTGAAACCAAACTAAATTTAGTCTAGTCTAGTATGTGCAACAGAACTGCTACCATTACAATGCCATACCAGCAACGTTAGCAAGTGATAGAGCAAATAATTTATAACTTCATTTTATTTTTAAGGTCTGAATTATACTAATATTATAAATTGGAAAATTTATGTTACTCTTTCATGCAAAAACGAATGAACGGGTTTTCATGAAATTTGGTATACGGATAGTTCTGATCCTGGATTAACAAATAGTGCACTCGACAATTGCATTTGTTCGTGAATGAGGTCAGTCGTCAAATCCAACTTGGTTGGGCAGCGTGGAGAAAGCACACAAGTATCTTCACGTCTTGAATACAACAGTATCTTAAGACGAAGCTTTTTAAATAATGTATCTTTTAAATTTTAGTGATGTCGTAAAGCACTGACACGTCCTGGCTAGCTGTGAGCCTCATAAACAGGCTCAAAGTCACTCTGAGGGCGATGGAGAGGGCTATGTATGACGGTATCGAATCAGAAGAATTATGAGTCTGAAGTGACAATGGGTAAGACACATAATTCGTAAGATACATGGTCGCTGGAGCAGCAAAGTCCTCTTGTGGCAACCAAAGACTGGAACGTTTTCCGGTCTGTGGTCACCACTCGAGGTCTATCTAACTTCTTACGAGCATAGGCAGACCTCTCTCAAGATGGACCGACGATTTATTGTTTTTGGGGGAGGCCTTTGTCCAGTGGACGTTATCCGGCTGGTTTGATGATGAAGTGAATCATATATATCTAATGCACAAAATCCAATAGTTAAGCAATACATTGAAATTTGTTATGGATAATAATGAAGGTTTAGGTTGACAGTTCTACTATAAAAGAACTAAAAAACAAAAGAAGGCAAAATTCACACCGATTGTACACAAAATACGTGATTTTTGTTTTCTTCTACATAAGTTGTCTAAGTATTTTCGTTATCTGACGGAATGTTTAGTTTTTTTTATTAACAACCAATCGTATTTCTATCAAATGTAGATGGGGCTAAGCTTTCGAACAAAACAATTTTGATAATCGTTCTGCAATTCGCAGAGAAATTGGTGAACATATATAATTGATATTCATACATAACCGTTGAAAATACAACTTACTTTTTAATTTTGAAGTCGGGTAAAAATAATCTAAATTTTGGGACAGTCGTTCTGAAATTAGGCGAAAAAGATTTCGGCGATTCGTTTTTATTTACATAGATTTTAATAATATTTCTATGTAATCGAATTGACATAGCAGAATTTTCCAACAATATGTGAAATAAAACACATAAGGTACTAATATAAATTTTTATTCTCTAATTTTTGGATAGATTATGCTGATATACCAACTATGATGGGTACATAAAACTATAAAGTTTGTTTGTAGGGGTTACCCCCTCTTTGGGAATATTGATCTAACAATGAAAATTCCTTTACCTACGGCTACATCATACGCGAGTGATATTGGCTATAATTTATGCGGGTAAAGCCACGGGAAAACAGCTAGAATTAAAATAATGCAAGTAATTTCCTAATTTGATCTCGAAAGGAGAGAAAAACGTAGTAGATGTTATAAAAGTAACGAGTTCGACAAATCTTTCTGAAAATTTTGTGTTACAACAAAAGCGAAATCATATATGATCACAACCTTTGCGCTCCGGAATTAACTGTGACAAATTATATTCCAAGCTTACATTATACTATAACTAACTTTAGGTAACTTTATGTTAATACACGACTGCCCAAAAAAGGTTTAAAGTTAATGTTTGTATGTATGTGAATTTATATTACACAATTGCTTTTGAAAGACTTAATAGATATTAATGTAAAGGATAGCATTAGAAAAGTTATTGGTCACTAAAAGGAATAAAATAAAGTTAAATAATTTAAAAATTAAAAAACGCGACTGCCAAAATCGGACTAAAAATTTCTATTATATCTTAGATAAACAAAGTTCTTATTGCAATCAACGGACTGTTTCAATCTGTTGAATATTAGTAATCAAAGAGGTCCCTCGACTGCAATGAAAATTTCGTTTAGCTCAGACACAGATACATATAAACTATGGCAAGCATAATACGACTTGCTTCTTTTATTATTAGGTCAATTTTGGCACTCTTGTTTCTAATTTTTAATTACTTATTTATTAACCGACTTAAAAATCGAAAAGGAAAAGGTTATACATACAAAAAATATTCTTCTTTTTAAGCTTCATGGACCGAGGTGGTCCAATTTAAATTTTAACGAAGTCAAATCATTTTTTCCTTGTATTACAAAAAAAAAGTAAAAAAGTAGTAAAAGTTCATCAAATATCACTTAAATGTTTATATAAGCATAAAAAGAAATGCATATTTTGCATTCAAATCCGAAATGTTATATTATAAAGGATAACGACAACTTTAATAAGTTGCTGAAGATTGACCACAAACGAGTTTTGGTTCATTTGCAAAACCTACTCTAAAAAGCACGATATTTGGCTCCTACTCAAGCTAATCTAAATCAAATGTAATTAACCGTGTACTCATTTATGATTTTTACAAACCAACCTTTTTTAAAAAGATTGATAATTTTGATGATGATAAGTGTGACACTGTGCGACGAAAACATGCGAAAAAGGTCGTAGTCAAACGTCGTCCACTTTCACAGACAGTGGTGAAGCTTGGGTTCACTCAATAAGGTGATATTGTATGTCACTGTGATTTAAAGTGCATTGTTCATTATGAACTTTAACTGCCGGGTAGAACAATCGACTCAAATCTTTATTGCCAACCGCTATTGAGACTAAAGCAAATGGGTTACAGAAAGCAGCCATAATTGAAAAATAAAAAGACGTGGTCTTTTATCACAAAATCCTTTGACCGTCATTTGGCCATTCAACGAAAATTAAAGGGGTGTCGATGGAAGATACTACACATTCGCCTTATTTTAGGTTAATAGTAAGTACAATGATAAAGTGCAAGTCATTGAGATTAACGGCAGGCGTTGAACATGGAACCCCTTTTTGAATAAATTAAAAATGTTATATACATAATTTCAGGAAATGTTATTAGTGCACAAATTTCAATACTCTAAATTATATTCCCGTTTCTCTCTCTCTTTTTATCATACTAACATAATTCTATTTATTATGTAATTAATATTTCTATTTATTATGTTACGTTAAAAATATGCCTGTAAACACGTTGTTAGTTATGTACCCGGAAATGTAAAATTAATTTTGGTTTAATTTAGAGTTTAACAGTACAACAGTATTCACACCAATAATAGTTCCAGGTACCCTTTTGACGTTTCGTAATCCGGGAGACTGCTCTAACCACTGAGCTACTCGAGACCTGAGAGGACTGACGAATTTTTAAAGCACTTGTTACTTATTCAATACTAGTAAGCGTACTTTCATTAATGTTCAGGCACTGCATTAGGATGAAAATTTTGTTCTAATCATTATATTTCTTCAATTTAGCATTCACAATGATATACTGATAGTAAATTTTAATGAGACTAGAGATGGGGACTATCCCCAACCATGTTATTTTAAGGCTGTTGTCCTATTGTTAAGAAGGTGCAAGTTGCTTGATAAATAAAATGCTCAACTTAAGTTTTCAAAAAAGTAAATGAATTTGGTCCTCGAATTGTTTGGAGTAACAGGCGTAAAAAGTAACATTATCCATTATTGAGATAATACAGTTTATCCTAATAATGGAGAACATTACTTTTTCTCTGCACTGTCTATATTCAGAGAAACAAAATGAAATATGTAAAACCTTGTAAGCTAACAGCCTTGAAGTCGTCTTTGAATGTTATAGTGATGATGAGCTCTTAGAGATCCACATCAGGTGTTCCAAATCTTCAAATTTTAATCGTGCAACAGAAAATGTTTATGGGACTAAACAACTTTTGCTAATCACTATATTTGATCAATTATGCATTCACAATGCTATACTGAAAATATTGTAAAGGTTGCTCAGTGATTAGAGCAGTCGCCCGAATTGCGAAAGGTCATGGGTTAAAATCTCCTCTCAATGCCAGTGAAATTGTGGATTTTTTAAGCATTCAACATTAAGAACTTTTGCTAAGATCAGTGGCGTAACTGTACCGTCTGAGACCCGTGGCAAATTTATTGGATATTCTATTTTTTTACTAAGTAATTCAAAATAATAAAAATATTTAAATAAAATCCCTTTCGTACTTTCAAAGATTAGCATGTACATACAACAATCATACAGACAAACAGATAAACAAGAATTTTAAAAATCTTTGTATTATATTCTATTAGTATTTTAGTATTTTATATAGTATCGCACTGAACCAATTTTTAGGAAATGTACTTAATCTTAAGACACACTATATTTAATAATAGATAGATGGTGAATCAAAATCATCATAAAAACTGACATAATACTTATAATAACCTAAGAAAAAATAAAAACTATTAACCGGATGACCCACGTTATAAATTTCATGTTACAAAAGGAATACCTGAAGTATTTCAGATATTTCATGAATTTTTGCATATTTTTGCTTTGAGTTAGTGTCTGAGTAGTTTGAAGTATCGTTTTATGATCAACATCTGCCTCTATGCTCTATTTACATACTCCGCATTTGCTTTACATTTTACTCGGCGTTCGTTGCAATGCTTACGTGAATTTTTAATACAACTATTTTCAAAAAAAAGTATTACCAACTCTCAAGATATATCGAGGTTCGAGAGTCTCGTTAAAGCAGGAAGTTTTATGTTCGACTATGTTTTATACATGTCCACCGATTCTCTCGAGAATTGTTGACCGATTTTCAAAATACCTTTTTTATTCGACAGCTTAGTAGCCCGAAGTAGTCCTGTTAAAACCAGTGATTTCCTTTTTATAAAACAAAGCAAAATAATGCTTTCCATCAAAATATCACCTAAATATTTTGATGACATGTTTATATCAGCAAAAGATTGCGTATGTATTTTGCATTCATTCAAAAACCTCCGTCGGTATCAATACTAATGTTATAAAGAGGTTAATTTTATATCTTCGATTGTTTGTAAGGGGAATTCTGTCATCTAGGGAAAACAACATTAAAGGCGGGTGACATAGGCTATGATTTAATACTAGAAAACAGCAAATATTATATATAAAACAAAATCGCTTCACGCCGACTGTATGCTGAGATCTTTTCATGCGGTTTTGCATTCATGAGGAAGGATTATATGTAGAATACAGAACAAGGCGGGCAAAGCCACTGACGTAAAACTATTTCAATATAAAACAGAAATCTTAACTAGTTTTGTTCCGAATTCTCGCAGGTTGACATTGAAAGAAAGTTAACATTAAAAAAATAAAATTCATAATTAAATACCGTTACTTTTGCCCCACACCTAAGTTAATACTAGTACACTCATGAACCGATGCTTTCAATTTTCCCTTTCTAAATTTTTGTTTATTGATATGGACGATCATCCCTTGCGATTGAATAGTACTGTCTGTCATTCCATTTTTTAGTAGTTTGATGGTCCGTGTATGGTTGTAATGGACTAAATAAAATGCTCGAAAATACAGGAAAGTGTGAGATTTGACTGCCCAACGTCTGTCTGATTATTTAGAATATCTCGGGCACCGTCAGCTGTCTCCCGGATTGCGAGTGTAAGTATTTTAGGTTTTCTGATTCAGATGTAGTTAGTAATAAATTTCAATGACGTCACAAGATTCACGCATTCTGATTAGTCTCAACAATGATCTGAACTTACTTTTCTATTATATTTTCTATCTTTAATCTAATTTTATTTCAAAAGATTTTTGTTTGTATATTACCTTTAAATATAGCAAGCATTGTTCAAAACACCGTGCTACATTGCGATCACCAAATATATAGCACCATTCCTAGTCATAATAATATACATAGCTATAAAATATTTTTATTGCTTCATTGACGCATAAATTATAGCCTATGATGTGACCTGTGTATGAAGCTGCTCTTTGAGTTGAAAAAAAATTAAAAATCGATCCAGCAGTTTCTTAGTATGTTCAATGCAAACAAAAAAAGTCTCTGACTATCTAAGATTCTGACTCGCGCTTATATTTATATTTAAAAAGAAATATGATAATATTAATTACAAATGTATGTCTAGCCAAATGTCATAAAGTCAACAAAACTTTTATTCCCATGGGAATCTAGAATTATGCATTTTGAGAAATAAATGACTGTATCATTTTCTTATGGTAATTTAGATGTTTCAGTCAACACACGGTCTACACTACTTTGTGAAAACAAAGTAGATTAGACCGTGTGTTGACCTGAGTATCCCGTTTCCGAATGCATGTACAAATTCATAGGAGGATTTGTAATTCTTGATAGCTCGCAATAGAGGCATTATGCTGGTTTCCATGCTCACGTTAGAATGTGGAAAAACTGACAGCCCCTTGATCCAACTTAGGGCAATGCATTATGGAAAAAAGATACATGACAATAGTAATGCCAGAATCGTCCATTAGGCAAATTTTCCTAATGTTCACGTAATATTTGCATCTCGATAGAATCTCAACGTCTTGCATTTTGTCATTGTACATACCACCTGAAGTCCAATGTTATTAGTGCTATGTCTTCCTCACAAATCAATGTCGACAGATTTATAATATTGGACTATAAAACGCAAGTAGTGGAGACTCCGTTGAGACGGGATTATTAGGTACGTAAACATTAGCAGTGCTATTAATAAACAAGGTTTAGCGTCAGAGTATATTTACGCTAAAATTACAATTTTATTATTAGTCCAAATTCATATTATACTGGGAATAAGCAAACCTACTGACTTCTAAGAGTAAATATTACTCCCGTAGAACCTCGTACTAGGTTAACCTTTGCTGAGTCTCTGTTTAATAATATTACGTCGTAATTTTGACTAATACTAAGTGCAGTCTCAACGTAAATGTACTCCAACGCTAAGCCTTGTTTTTTAATAACACTGTATCAGAAAAGAGGTCCAGCTCCAGTCTATATTAATATTGCATTATCATCTATATTATATACTCATAGGTATGCAAGCGAAATTTTAAGTCAAGCGAAAAGCAGGAAGTGTAAATAAAGGGAAATACTAAATCGCAAGTTGAATAAAAGCTTATAATTATATACGATCAAGCAAACGATTTTGCGAAATAAAAAAAGTTTTGGTAATTCATAGTGAACTTTCATTATTGTGTTTATTTTTACCGTCCCCACTGCTGCGGCTAAGGCCTTCTCTGTGGCTTGGTATCAAATCAAATAGGCAGAATGGGCCATGTATGACCCACCATGCGGGCTCAGTGCGTACTGTTAATGACTGGAGATGTAGCCGAGATCAACGACTAAACGTGCCTTCCAAAGCACGGAAGCTCTAGTCGGTAGTAATGAATTTTGGATCACCCATCCTACAACCAGGCCTTGTGAAAGTTACTTAATAACCGTAAGCAGACAGAGCGCGCTAACTACTGCGTTATCGAGTACCTCCAGCCGGTATTTATTGTTGCTTCTTTAAATGTGCTTCCTTCCCAAATTTTATTTGACACCGAATGTCTAACGCCTAGCGTAAATTTGATTGTACATTTTATGAACTGACGTGTAAGTTCTATCTTTTTACGTTTATACTAATCAGTGTATAATTGTGTATGCCAAATTAAATAAAAATGCCAGTTTAACTTAAGTACACAATCATTTCGCCAATGTTGCTGAGGAGTGCTCCAAGGTTTCGTTTGGGACCTATCTTGTATTATTTATTTTTCTGCTATGAAACACCTATCATCGATTTAACAAAATATGACTACCTACTTAACACAGGAAGAGGTTATTGTTTCGTAATTTTATATATTTAATGCATAAGCATCTATACCAATACTATTCAAAAGTAATATCCCTATCAGTGTCACATGTAAGACTAAAAGAAAAAATATTAATTCCTTTGTTTTGCTATGTTTTTGTGGCAATAAATAACACTCGTGAACTTCAACTTGGAAAATTTAAACCAATCTAATATTGTGAAATAAGCGATGACTGTCAAAAATAAGGACATAAAGGAAGCACTGTTAAAATCACAATTAAGAAAGTTTATATTTTCTTATATCATTACGTATATATGTAAAATGGTATCAGCAATATGTATTGATTATTTTTTTCTGTCATAACTTATCATCCAAGGAATAGCTACTTTTAAAATGTTTGGCCTTTGGTTAGCTTTACCTATACTGGTAGGATTTTACACGACATTGGTATCTGAAACCACAACCTCATTGATAATTTACTATGTATAACATATTTAGCATTTCAACTTGAGACTCAGAAAACTAGGTACTTTTCAAAAAATAGAAAACTAAGTTAGTACGCAACACTATAAAGGATTTGATAGAGGAATGCAATGGTCTAGCGTATCTTAATATAAACTTCAGTGATATAATTCATCATGAAATGGAGATGTTATTGCAATAAAAATAAAATGATTCTACGGATCAGCTTTTAATAATTCACTTGCCATTATTTTGATTTGATAAGAAATATGTTTTTAGTAATAAGCCGTTTACTAATGATCCTGTTAGTGATCCAAAACTCATAATTTAACTTTAGACAGCAAAGATTTAGTGAAAATGTTCTTAATCTAAATCATTATTTGATCAGGTATATTAACATTCTTCAATTTGTATGAAAAAAATAATAATAATTTGATAAAAAAATGGTCAGTCGCAAAATGTTCAGAAGACTTGTTCAATGTTGATAATTCAGTCCATTGTTAGCTTATTTCATAAAAATTGGCACATGAATTCTCTATCAAGATAATTAAAATACTTTTATTTACTATCATTTTTAAATCATCATCCGACCAAAATAAATTCTCAATTTGACGTTTTCTCTTCTGTCATTATCAGTTTGCTTTAGGCGACCAATTACTTTAGTCTTCTTTTGATAATGAGACGAATTTTGTTTTGAAAGTTATTTCTGTGATTTAACATGTCTATGATATTTTATCTTCTCACTTCCTAGCTGATTACATTCATTTGCTATAAATTGATGAAAATTCAATAGTGCTTTAAATATTTGTATTAAAAACTATGGTTAAAATTATTCTATTGTCGCAAGTGGTGGTTGTCCTAGTTTTCATTAATCCAGGAATTAATGATAACATTCGTGAATTTGGATGTTATCCAAGAGAAACCGTGATACGATCGTTTTCGTAATTATGTCTTTTCTCTAACAAACACTGGGTTGTACTATTTTTGTAACACTATGATGGCAACTCGTATCAAACTTAGCTCTTGAATATCTGGCGTTACATTCCACTGCAAAGCTTTAGAATTTATTTTTTATTTTTTGTACGTATTATTAGCGGTATTGTAGTATGACACCTATATGAGGTATTATTGAAATGCTTGTAAGTATATAGAAATGTTTTAAACGATATTTGTGTGATGTGATGATGTATTTGTTTACATTTTTGTTACAACAATGTGATTTGTTGATTCTGGTACTGAATAAAACAATAAATCACAAATTAATATAGAAAAGTCACAAAATTAAATTCGTTAAGAACAATCTAGTACTTCGGCCAAACATTCTTGTAACCGTGCCGGTTGACAGAGATTTATTGCACTTTTTGTGTCTAGTCGAGCCAGAACGATCGCAGCATCCTAGGAACGAGTGAGAAATGGCATTTCTGCCGACGTTACAAGTAAAGACGTGTGTCGGTATAATCGAAATCTTGTCTCCCACACTATACACTTTTCTGAACATTTGAAAGGTACAACTAGGTATGTCAAATACGAGGCATGTCAACAATCAGACCACATCGATCCTGTCGTCTACAATAGAAACGGTTGCGATGCCAACAGCACGTAATCGAGTCAGTTCTAGCGATCGTAGCACACAGTTTTAGCCAAAGCTCAAAGCGTAGGCGCCTCGCGACCTTGGCGTTGGCCAGCATCGGCATCGGTGGAACAGTAGATAGAAAACGAGACTCGGTGCCATTTTAGGCCACGTCGACGGCCGCGACAGTCGACCGGGTCGAATTTTATTGTCTCCGTAGCCGGTTGCATAACCCAAAGCCGTACCCGGCGACTTCAAAAATATCATGCGCACAGCCGGAGCGACATCGGCGAGAGGTCCTCTCGGCCACCCGTCTTAAGATCATTAACTCGAGGGTAACCCATTTGGACGGGCGCCGTCGCAGACGTTTCGACAGTGTGGATCACCTGGCCGCCGGCCAGCGCGCATTCGGCCGGCGACGCGCGCCGGTCGGCGGGCGGCGAACGAGTGCGGCACTTACACCAGTACACCGCGACGAAGTCCTTATCCTCCAGCACGCGCTCCAACTGTTTCGCTGTGACCTCCTCGATCTGGGGTTCGGTTTTGACGGGGGCGGATTTTCGCGCGGCGGCCGCGGTGAGCAGCAACAACGCCGCTAGGGCCTTCAGCCACCGAGCCATGGCGAGGGCGCGCGCGGACTGACTCCGCGGCGCCCGCCCTGCGCTTGCGCCGCCGCCCGCCCCGCCCGCGTCCCTAGAGCCGCCCGCCGTACATTATACCCGCGCGCATGCGCACGCGCAACGCTTCCGATTTGTTTACATCGGGATGGTCTGCGGCATATTTACACAGCGGAAGTAATTCTTAAAATTATTTTAAAGGTTTCCCCATTCTTTTAAGTCACTACACTCTTAAATGTTTGGACGTGCTCGTTCGTTGAGGATTCGTAACACGCTTTAGTTATAAGCGTTGACACTCTTTTCGTATGTCTGCTTTACAAGCATTTCGTTTCTTTTAAAACACTTCATTTTCTCTATAGTCGAAGTAGGAAGTATTTTTGAGTATTACTAAAAATCTAGTAATTTAAGTGTTTCAAACGGCTTACTATACTTACTTCTTAAGACTTATATTTACATCTTAAGACCACAGTAGGACGGCCAGATGTTAAGGGCAGCAAACATGATAAAACATACAGTTATCAACAAGAAATGACTAATAGTAAATAAAATATTATGTGATAAAAGCTGAATGATGATATACCGGGTACTTGTTGTTGTATCTGCACTTGTTTACCCAAGACATGATCAGTGATGCTTCAGCGTAACTCTGAACATCATGTTTAGGCTTTCACATCTCAATATAAAGCACTGGATGGTCTAACAATTCCTGAGTATACTCTGTGGAATGGCAAAACACGTCTGGTGATTTTTTTTTGCAAGAATTGTTGCTGTTTGTACCTATATGTGAATTCGTATACGAATGTTGCACACTGGTTGTGGAAATTACTAGATAAGAATGATAGTTTCACATATATAGCAACGGACTTCTTCATATTAGTAACTTTTTTCGAATACCTCGCAACTTCGCGTCCAGTATTCTTCATCAGTCCAGCAGTTTCTGAGCCTATTCGATGCAGACAAACCAATTATAAAATATTTCCTCCTTTTAATATTTTTAATTAAAATTCTGGATGCCAGGAAACATATCAGTATCTTCTTTTAAAGTCAACAGTATGCCTATCGGTATAGTGGGCAGGGTAATTTATTAGGGTAGGTATTTTGGTAATTACGAGAAAAATCTAATGATGACATATCAAATCCGCCATGATATGATGTCATTCAGTTTGTAAGCAAACATGAAAAATAAGTTTCAGGAAAGGTCAATACATTTATAGGTTATTTTTTTTAATAATTTAATGGAGAAACAAAGAAAAGGTCATTTTTATTAAAATTATATTATAGAATTGGGTTTTGTAAAGGAAGATCGTACAAATTTACTTTAATAATTCGACTTTTGTTCTGCTGTATTTCAGAATGTTAAAACTCTTACAACTATTTGAATATGACAGAATATGATATAAAGAAAGTGCATAAAAATGTAAGAAAGCAATAGCAACGCGTTTGTTTACGAAACCAATCAGCGTTGCCAGACGTCCCGATTTTCAATCGAAATTAAATGTCCCGCGCGGGACATTTATCTGATCAAGTTCATGAATTATATGACACCACCATTATGATGAGTGAGAAGTCTGTGATTGTGCCGGAATTTAGCATATATTTTCGTTTCCAGTAATTTCATTTTGCTGTTCTGGAATCTTAGAAAATACTTTGAGCCCGGAATTCACAAATATTGTTTTTTTCATGATATTATGATACCTCGATTACTTACCTAAGGCTGCCAAAATAAAGCTAACCAAACTTACCAATATCATCTATTTCTGAACGAAAACTCAAGTGAGGTGCGTAGTGACATTAAGAATCGATTAAATATTTTTACTCATTCAATTGGAGTGTTGAAATTTATCTTCACGTTCCCGAAAAGTTTATTTAAACTAACCTTATAACAAATGAGAAAACTGCTGTATACATTTAATAAACAAGTTGCTGTATAAAAACATAAAGTTTTCGTTATAAGTAGAAAGTATCACTGCAACTTTTTGTCGCCTAAAGGCTAAATATAACACTATTAAAAAGTAAATGTTTTTTTAGAAACGTCATTTTAGTGTAATGACAATTAAACACACATAATGTAATTTAAATTTCGAGTTAAATTTCAGTAATAAATGGTAGTGTCAAGCGTAAGTATATTCTGACAAACTGAATCTACAAAAAAATTCACATTTCTAATTATACAAAAAATCTGACATATACATCAAAAAATTTTAGGATTCAGTATACAATTAAATATAATCTTACACTAGCATTATGTTAGTAAAAAATCAACTGCAACAATAATGTATGTCTGGATTTGATTCTGAAAATGAGATAATGGTTTACCTGTTATAAAAAAAATATACTATTATACAAAAAATAAGATACCCTTTGCAATAAAACAATGGATCTCAAATCTAGATAGTGCTAAAGAAGTTACTTAAATACATCACGTGGTTAATGGACGACCTCTTAGCTTGACATGAGAATCGATATGAAGACATTCAATTGGCTTTAATTTAATGCTTATTACTGCATTATAAATCACTCATTCTAAATCGACCAATAGGAAATGTTGTTTTTCAAATGTCACGCAAGTCACGTGGTGGGGCACTGAAGAACAAAGAAGAATTTCTGAACGATTCGCTAGATTCATGTCGCGCTGTCAACAAATATCTCGTGGCGCGACCGGTCGGCTTGCGTAAAAGTTTACTTCGTGAATGTGATGTGTATTGTGAATAATACAATGCCTACTTATTGATTACTTATTTTAGAGTAATTGGGTATCGTGGATTATTTTTTCATCCTTATTGAAATCGGTAAGTGTTATATTCATATTAAAGTTACGAATTATGAGTTCTCTGTTACTTCTTGCACCTACATTTACCTGTATTTGAATATCATCTTATCGGAAAGTATCCATTCATGCTTGCTTAGTCATATTGCTACGTAGTTTCGAACGTGGAACTAGGAAGAACTTAAAAAGTATACTTTTTAATATGGAATTAATCTATATATTTGTATAAATCTACTAATATAAAATAAATTTCTCTATTCTTTACTATAATAAAAACAATAGTTAACATCTAGTAATTTTTTTAAAATTTGTGTCTCTTATATTTTTAAAATTTCATACAAAAATTAACTTTTAACTTTAACAGAGTTACTAAACTCTGTTAACTTTGCAAATGTTACTTAATTTGAGTCGGTATCACAGCAGTTCTGTTGCTTAAACTTCACAAAATTTAGTTTTAATCCTGTCAAATAACAGTTTAAAAATGTAAATAAATTAGACAACAGAAGTAGTGTCATACTTTATTCTTTGATTATCTTGAATTGAAATCAAAATGCTTAGTTTTGGTTCAACAGAATTCACATTGGATTCTACCTGGTTCTATCTGGCTCTTAGTATTAAAATTATATACCTAATTTCCATTATTTTTCTACAACAGATAGTTTCTCTTGTAACCCGATTTGTTTATTTAATAATTTAAGTTTGAAAATAATGTAATATTTTTAGGGTCTTATAAGTAAAAAAAAAACTTAAGATAAACTGTGTATATTGTTTGGAAATATAAATTAGTAACAATACTTTAAAAATTGGAATAGAATGTGTTAAGAGCTACTTATCAACATTTTTTCTATTTATCTATATAATATTGTCTTATTATATAGATATAATTTTATTAATATTATATAATATATCATTTTTCCCATGTTCATTATGTATGTATATAATAATAATTATGATTTTTCCCATGTTCATTTATGTATGTAACATAAATGAACATGGGAAAAATGTTTACTAATAAACATCTACATGTCTACTTTTTATAATATTTAAAGTAACCTATTAGACCAACTTTTTTTATTGTAACTATATCTTGACTAAATCTTTCATAAAATTTCAAAAGGAAATTACAGATGATTAAATATCTTATCGCTAGGAGATTGATATCTAGTTAAAACCATCGAGATAGGTATTAAATTCGCTTTTTATGTAATTTTTTAAAACTTGCTACAAGTTTGTTTAAACTTATCTGTAACTTTAAAAAAAGTATAGCTATTTATCTTAACAAAGTCTAATTTCACATTATTACCATATCACCCCATCAATAATAACTGATGGGGTGATATGACCATTGTAACAGTGCTGAATATCAAGGACTTGATTAAAACATTGATAGATATCATACAAATAACTGTAAATAAGTATGTAAAAAAAATCCCATTATTATTTGTTCCTAGAGCAGTTAGGTTATAACATGTCAAGTTTCCCCTTATCAATATAAAACTTTAATTTTCATAGGACAAGGATCAAAATTGGTTAAAGAATATTGTCAATTTTATAAAAATTTAATGAGCTGTTGACTATAGAAAAAGCTTTTACAGCGTCAATATTGGTGTTAAACCATTACAATCAAAATTTAGAATATGCATTTTTATTACTTTCAAAGGCCAGTAGTGAGTATGCTGATGTTTATGCTGGTTGCTATTTCTGTTCAATTGTAGAAAAAATCTATTTTTATCTTTAATCTTTGAATGAGGAAGAACTACAATTTTTCCTCATTTCCTTTCGTGTTTGTATACCATATCTACTTTAACAATTAAAAATATCACTTAGTAGTAAAAGAGTTTTATATCTTTATTATCAAAGATTAATCTTGACTTGCAAGTCAAACCAATTGAAGAAGAGTATAGGTACCTATATTAAGTATGTCCATAATTGTTTTATAATCATCTAGATACATATTTCTTTGATCTAAAGCTATTATAGTATTGTAATTTCATTTAATACTAAAAAATGATTTTTGTATAATGAGACAATCAATATAATGGAATTAATAAATGAAAATGAAAATTTTTTTTTTCAAGTAAGCTTATGAATCGTTCAAATTTATTCACTAAACGAGTGGTTCGTTCAGGACTTCATTTGGCTGACAAGAAGAACAAGCGAAATAATGTAGTAACATCCAATATAATGAGTTTAACACAAAGCGATTCAACCCGCGCTAGATCACGTGCGGCAAGGGTGGTCAGTGTGGTCGGTCCGTCGCGCGATCGAAATTGCGAAATTAGAAATACAAGTTAGATCGTCATTTGTTTTATTATAGATCACCAATTCATTATACAGGGGTTCAACAGGAACTTTACTGACCAAATAACAAAAATAAAGGAAAACATTTCGGTTAAGGTTCTGTGAACAACAAACCATCCAAATTTCTCGCTGTTTAGAATAATGAAAGCACTTCTCAACTATATAGCACAAACCATACCTTGAGTGCACGCTTAGACTTGAGCCATACAGAGGATGATAAGAAGTAAACATAATTTGTGCTATTTAATATGAAACAAGAAGGCATACTTATTCATATATTTTAATACTAATATTTTAATTGAGTTCTAAGAAATGAGGTTAAACTCCAGTTATCTGTACAAGATAGTTTCTGCTATCATATCAACGATTTAATCTGTGGACCAGTGATAGTGAGGCTATTGTTCGTAACAATCTGTGGTAGGTACACCATTGTGTTTCGGCGCACAATAAAAATTGCATATCTGTGCTGCGAAACAAGGCTATTTAGTAACAAACCACAACCAAATTGGCCTCAACATACTGAAAATCACATATGTGTGGTATGGCAATTGAAAGTTCTCCTTTTCGAATTATTTTAAAACCGTGGAAGTGTTGCCGTGAGCTTGCTTGTTATTAGCTTATTAACTGCATTTATGTCTTTTTATAGACAGAGGAAATATTCATTTCATGATCCAGACATAGCAAACGGAGGCTGCGTTATATTTGAACATCACAGTCCGGAAAATGCAGATACTCAGATCAAGCAATGATCACTTTCCATGTTTCTAAAATAGCTCTGAAAATGCCAGCTCATATGAGCCCTACCGCCTCTGACCGCATGTCCGGTGCCATTTTCATTGGCATTCCATACAAAATGTATAGAAACCGCAAACAAATTACATGCATAAAGTCGTCTACGTTCACTTTGGCTGAACCATGGTATACCTACGAAATGCATCGAGCGTGACACTGAGTGAAGAGCATTAGCTACGCCAAATTGAGTATCCCATGACCGACTTAGCCAGCTAAATATTCTTTCGCTTACTATTGAATGATTTCTAATGAAACGGCCAAATATGAGGAGAATTAGAAGAGAGGTTTTTTTCCAAAAGTGGACACTGGAAATGAAAATGATTGTTTGATATTTTATTATATTTTCCTTTGTTTTAAGATTTACTTTTCGGCGTTAAAGAATGGCATATCATTGAAATTATGACCATCCCCGGTTCTATTCATAACGTGTGAATTTCAAAGGATTTCTGATGTCAGAGACAAAGCAACGGCCTCCGAGATCATGTGATTTAACACCTCTCGCGTAGTTTTTGTGCGGTTATGTGTATGCGACCAAGTCACTAATGAAAAAAAGTTATTTGTGGTTATATCAAAAATATCTAGTAAGCAAAAAACCGAAATTGAACATTTTCTTTCTTGAGATGTTGGATTGTTGACTTCGTTATCTACACTTCTATTACGAGTACAATAGAAAAATTAAACTATAAAATAAGTATACGGCAAAATGCACCGTGAACGAAGCGTATATCTGATTGTACCTTTTCAATTTATGTTATGAGTAATCAACATATTGCTTATAATAAGTTTATTGCTAACTCGATAGCATCTCATTATCATCAAAATCAATGATAAAACTCCGATTATATTCTTTCTAGAATATTCCATGTTTATTGTTACCTAATTATTAAATGCTTTATTTAATTTGTACCATATTTTGCTTTAATAGAGATGACGTTTACTTTTTGTTTGTATATCCGTCAGGAAGATTATTTGAGAATATTAAAAGCATATTTTTTTGCATTATAAATAAATTACGGCCATACATTTGAATTCAAATGTGGCATGACGTCACACTTTTGTTTATTTTCCACAAAACTGTAACGTAGCAAGCCTATTGTCTAAGCCGTTTCTTGTGAAATTGAAGGAAAAAGAAATACGTATCTTATATTTTTCTATCTAACTGAAGGACCAAATAGATTGTATTTTTTAACTCAGTCAACATCCTTATTAGAACTTAATTTTTAATTTGTACAAGAAGATCAAAACTTCTCATTACAGTGTTCAATAACTTGTAGGTTTCGTTGAAAAATTCCAAATTTTGTGTTATTTGTTTTGTAAAACGCTGATAGTGTGACATAAATAGGTCAACGTTAGAGAAATTTAACTGTTCACATTTCATTGAAGTTGTATAGCTCATACTTTCATAATTATACAAAAAATGTTAGCGTTAAAGATAGACAGAAGTGGACCAAGTTGCAAGTAAAAAGTAGCAGATAGTAATTCACAAATAAAAGGGTGCCCCATTTAAAGGTCCGAAACGTTAACAAAACTAAATTAAACGCGATGAAACCATTTAAAAGTTGTCTAATTTATAGACTTTTTTATGTTTACTTGTCAAATATTTTATAGCTTTTCATTGCAGCAATAATATGTACCGCAGTTAGATAAGACAAAGCGATAACTTCCAATATAGGTACGAGGAAAATGCGATAATCGCTATCATACGTATTGTGTTAATGATACTACGAGAGTCCTTATCATCAGGAGTTCAGTGGTTACGTGTCTGCATACCTGACAACACACAATATGGCTGAATATCGAGCTGGAAAAGCTGGCATCAACGCTGACGCCCAAGCCCGCATCAACAGTAAGTACAACGATGATATTGGGCACGAAATACTTGAGTGGATCAAAGTTCTCACCGGCGAACCGGCCAATACATCTGGCACTGCGGACAACATCTACGAAGTACTTAAAGACGGCACCCTTCTTTGCAAACTCGTCAACGCTATACAAGAGGACTCGGTAAAGAAAATCAACCAGTCCACTATGGCATTCAAATGCATGGAGAACATCAATGCTTTTTTGGAAGCCGCCAAGAAATTGGGCGTCCCTCCGCAAGAAACTTTCCAAACTATCGATCTTTGGGAGAAACAAAATCTGTACTCTGTTTTAATATGCCTACAGTCTTTAGGTAGAAAAGCTGGCAACTACGGCAAACCTTCGATTGGACCTAAAGAAGCTGATAAGAACGTCAGACAATTTTCCGAAGAACAATTAAAATCTGGCCAAAATGTCATATCTCTGCAATATGGAACCAACAAAGGCCAGCAAACAGGCATTTCTTTTGGTAATAGACGTCAAATTTGATTAATTTGTAGTGTGTTATTTTTTTATGCAATAAATGTTCTTTTTTTTTCAATTTTGTAAGAAACTAGTGTGTTTTTTTTTAAAGGATACTATCCTTAAAACTTTATGTGATTATGCAATAAGAACATTGTAAGATACGAAACATGATAAAAATATTTAATCTAAGTTATTGCAAATTTCATCGCCGCATTCATTATCAAAGTTTATTGGTTCCCAAATCAACAATCCGTGCACCATTATCTCTTCAATATAATAAATAGGTGGATATTTTACTTATAATAATAACAAAGTTTTCTTGAGACCTTCGCTGAATGTCGAAGGAACCAACCAAAACACCCCCAGTGGGACACCTAAGCAAAGAATTGCGTCATCGCGCCCCTATTGATCCAACTCATTCGTTTCTAAGCAAATGTTACGACTACGCATTGAAATTGTTTTATAGTAAGTATTATCGACTTTTATACATCGTGACAACACCACAAATGGTTGGACTATTGAATTATAGACTAGTTCTGAAGTAGATGCGTAAAGTTTCCATTCTCTTTTTTGAGTACGCAAGTGTAGTTTTCTTTATAATAATAGTAATATAATCTTTATTGCACACATACAGACAGAAAATCAGAACGAAATTACACGGTAAAACAATACAGAGTACACAAAAGGCGGCCTTATCGCTAAACAGCGATCTCTTCCAGGCAGCCTATATTATACTAGCAGTGTATAGGAAAAATATGAATCTTAAAAATAGTGCTGGTATTATATGGGTACCCGATGTGGGCACACAGTGAGCGGAAATCGCAGTCACGCGCTGTTAGTTCAACGGAAACACGGATATCCGAACCCTACCATAACACAAGTTCATCTGTCTCACTTGCTCCCATTCGAATTTTAATAGTTGACAGAAAAAGAAATATGTGAGAATAGAGGTGTTGTCACGTGTCTGTGACCCCATATTTTAGATTTGAATTAATATCTACAACCTATCTATTCAGTATTCATTAATTAACATATTCTAACGATGTTTCATTTCACATCTAAGTATCTATAATGAGCATAACTCATTTCTTTGCAAGTTAATATTTAGTAAATTTAAAGATATTTTAATGATATTATGTGAGTTTTCCCATTAAAAACTGCAAAGTGCGTTGGTCTAATTAGTAGTGCAAAGAGATTGTTTGTTTCAGCACGATAATTTTTTTTATTAAACTGTTTTCATAATATCTAAAGTACCTATCAATTTTGCAACTCATTAAAATAAACTAATCATTTATTTACTGTATCATATGTTGGTTTGTCAATACTTCAAAATTATAGGAAAGTTGAAAACAAATATTTGCATTATCACTAATCACTGCAATAAAATATGATGATAAATAATATGACTCGATGAAACTAATTTTATTATTTCTCTAAACTGATAGTCCAATTTCCAAAGAATATTTTGATCTTTAATTGGTTTTATATCTTCATTAATAATAAAATAGACAACATCACATTAACACCAGTTATGTAGCTAACAGTTAGTTGCACAAACGTCCATTAAGGTTTAATGACCTTTAAGCTGTTAAATCTCTTATGTTAGAAATTCGAAAAGGTACCACAAATAACCAGATCCTAGAGCGGGACAAAATAAAAATGAAGCCTTCCACGAAAATCTGCATTAGAAAAATTCGACAACGGGGTGATGAACCCTAATTCGTCACTAGAATTGGTGAAAGGTGATGATTATTGATAAATTTCATAAAACTAGGGTAGTGTTGGTATATTCAAGAAATTAAAAAGTTTTAAAAACTATTTATTATTACACTTTATCATGGTGGAGTCAATGTCCGCTAGTAAGTACTTAACAAGCTTTCCCTAGAATTTATTTTATCATACACCTGACCGCTCTCGAAATGTTTATTTATGTAATAAGTGAAAGAGAAACTGAAATATGACTCAGCACGATTATGATTATGATTGTCATATTATTTAGTTGTCTGTCAATACGGATAATGAATACTATTAAATTCTACAGTATTTTCTAAAGTCTAAAGCATAGAATTACTATTAATATGTTCAGGTTTTAAATCTGTAATCATTTACAAAACTATTCCTTTCGCATTTATGTATATACTAGCTCTTATCGCTAAATTGCATTCTTTATGATAATGTATGTGATAAATATTTTCGTCACTTTCATACAACGTTTCATGGTTACCGTAGGGCGGCTTTATCGTATTTTTGCTTTCATCATTTCTTTTAATGTTTGCTGGAAAATTGCTGATCCAAGTAGACCAAATTTGAACCTTTACATGTAACATCGAACTCGAACCACAAATGAGTCCATGCTTTATATTTGTTTATATAAACGTAACCTTTAGGTTTCATACCCTTTGTAAACTAAAGAAGAGAGAAAATGATGTGAGTGATTAACTTAAACTTTAAAGATGATCGATAGTATAGCATGAATCAGCAATACTAAAGGTTTTTCTTAACAGATTTCCATTTGTTTCCCACGTTATATGATATCGATCGTGCTTGCAAGGCTTCTGTTGACGGACACGCTACACCGCGCCGCCTTCGCTTGCTCGGCAAATTCTTGACCGAAGGCTCGGTACCGTTACTCAATAGCTTCTAAGATTATCTGCCACTAACGGGATCACCATCTCAAATGCAGTTTCAACGGTTGCATCGAATTGCAATATTATGATTTGCCTTCTATCATCTCACTTATCTTGTATGGCATTTTGTTTATTTCTTATTTATTCGTTTTTTTTTTATTTACGACGCAATAACTAAGATGTCTAAATATATGTGTGTAAAACATCTGTGGTTCACTATTCTAATATATCAAAAGAACGTTACGTTGTGTTTGACCCGTTTTTGCTTTAATAAAACGTACAGTGACTGTGACAGATCTGCCATTACGATCTTATAAATTTTAATGCTGGTATGATCATTACAATGTAAACGGTAATATTACATCGGTGTCTGCTAAAGTATCTTAAATAGCCTTCTGCAACTATTTATACAGTTTAGAACCGTTTTTTCTCGTTTGCTTGTGTAACCTCAAAAGTTGACGGAGAAACATCACACTCTAGTTACTTCTGCCATTTAACAACTTGACCCGGGCGGTGCATTTCGTAAATAATAATCTCCAAGCCAAAACAAAGTTGAAATTTTTTAGGCACAGCATTATTGGAAATGAATTGTAACCAAAATTTCTCACAGAAGGTGATCAAATTTGTATGTTAATAGCATTTGTGGGTTTGTTTATTTATCGTTGCAAATGAGTACAATTCATTTTCATAGCTTACTCAGTTTGTCCTCGTATATTCTCGTTGTTGTTTCAGTCAAGGGGGGCTGATTGATATGGCCCTGTGAGCCCCGGAGATGATTTATTCGTTAACCTGCTTGTATTGATACGGTTTGACCTCATTGATACTGACATTTGCTATTGCCAATTGTCTGTAATGTCTCATCGGTAAATAATATTATGATCACTTCTTGTATTGTTAATTCGAGTTTCTTTTTATTTAACTTAACGTATTCTAGGTTACCGGCGGCTTGGCCCAAGTGGTTCCCAGGGAACCTTTAGTGTGATTATAAGTAGCCTATATATTAATTCAGGCTCAATTTTCCGTATACCAAATTGTATCAAAATCCAATCAGTACTATTTGCGTGAAGGAGTAACAAATACACATACATACTTATAATATTAGTAAGACATTGGGATATAAAGTGCGATATTGAAAAAAATCGGGGAATTATGTGTTTTTTAGATTATATATATATATATAATCCCAGAATTTTATACCATAAAATGTAAGGGGCTGGAATAAACTGAAAGCTTACATAACTATAATGCAAAGGAGATTATCTAGACGTAATGTAGACTGTTTTAATTATTATACTTAGTTTTATATCGTCAATTGATTATAGTTAAATTCGAATAAATGTCTTTTTCACGGAAATCTATTTTGTTCCGTGTCGTTGGTCGTCTGACTTGTTGTTTGCACGTATCACAGCACACCATCTTGTATCACTTACGCTACATCAGTAACAGTTCATAATTATGCAGTTTTTCCTCCTATCTCATTAAGTTTTTTCTTATCTTAAGCAACTTTCCCTGAAGTGCGATGAGTGATGACGTTAGCGTGACATTTTATCTAATGATCTTGTTAATTTTTCAATTCAATTTAAATCAAATTCAATATACTAAAATTGGAAATGTGATTTTCATAATTTTTGAAAACCTTAATTATTGATGAATTAAATAGTTATTCTGTGTTTTTCACATTTTAAGAACAAATTTGCATTAAATTTTTTGTGTTGCTATAAAACTCTCAATTCTTCAATAGCTCAAATATTGTAACTATGGATAATCCTGTAATCCAGTTTGCATTTGAATTATTCAAGGTCTCGCGCGTACAGCTGCTGCCTCGTGATAAAAACTAACGATTCCACTAACCGTCGTAAATGCTGTACTCTAAGAGAGTAATCAACGATACTATCCTATGAGTCTGTTAATGAACAACTGTTCCCTGCAATCGCTTTAATCGGAGACGAGAAACTTCAATTCAGATTAGCGGACCAAATTTAACGGTCGTCGGGAATGATTCCGTTGGTTCATACAGTAAGACCAACTGTGACCGACTTACGGCAGAAACCAGTTTGGTCAAATATGGCGATGTCGGACCTTGGCATTGAGGGAACACGATGACTAATGTAGCGCTCATTCCTCTCTTCATCTAAGTATAAATTGTTACGTAAACACAGACGCGTGACGGGAATTTTACTGTTTGTATGTAACGTAAATAATCAACGAGTGTCTGTAACCAGACACATTGTTTTAATTGTCGGCTTCACAGACATCGTTTAACTATTAGTCAACTTTTATTTTGTTCATTTTTAGATGAACACTTATAGTGAATTTCCATATTGATGAGCTTCGGAAATATTTTTAAAAGTTATTTCTTCTGTGATTACTCAAATGTTACGATTGCTCTTGAGTTTACTAAGTTATTACTAGAACTGGTTCTGGCAGGTGTTTGTTACCTGTGCTACCTACACTGGATAACTTGTGTTCATCGCTCCTACAGATTCTGCGATTACATCTCACGCCTTTCAAGATCATATTTCGCAATGCATATTGTGTTTTGTTATTGTAATATGAACTAATAAGTAGTCCATCTATTTTAAAGGATTATCCACAAATTGTAAATTGATTTCTTTATAATTTATTTACATTTTTCCGACCATAGTGACTAATGAAATGAAAATTCATATCTTTGGTTTTCATTGTCTCATAACCTTGAGATTAGATAATGAAACGGTTAACACTAGACTGGTGTATGTGGTTGAGTATAGGTACAGATATATTTTAATATTAAAATAGGTATTTTATAATTTATTTAATTATATTTGCGTAATAACTCATGCGTTTATTTGAATATTCATTCGCGTCGTGTCCGACCGATGTTATTTGTAATTATTAGAGATACACCAAATATTCGTTCGGTATTCGGTTTTGGTACCGAAAATGTTCAGTTCGAGTATTTCTATTTTCTTGGCTACATGACGCCGTTTAGAATTAAAAGACAATACTTTGTATGGAAAATTTATGTTACAATATAAGTCAAAGAATTCCTATGAAGAAAGTGTTTAATAAAATAAAACAACGTAGCTTCAATCATAAATATTTATTTTATAAACTTTGTCACTATAAAAACATAATAGAGATCAGAAATAAAATACAAAATAAGCAAATATAATATATTAACGGATAATTTACAGGAACACCAAGCTCTCAGCCCTATTCGGCAAGAGTCAGTTAGGTTTTCAAAAATCGAAAAAGAGGAGGTTATGTATTTTCCGCGAATTTTGCTTGACAGCTTGGCGGTAATTTTCCTTTTATAATGAAACAAAATATACTTTTCATCAGATATCACCTAAATAATATGAATGTTTATAACAGCGAAACAACATAAAATTACATATTTTGCATTCATTCAAAATCCAAAAGGAAGCTTTTCTATTTTAAATGGGCATGTATATTTTGTATGTAAGTAAGTATGTTCAATTGTTCATCGTTCAAATTATAGCCTATGCCCCCGAGTACTATTTTAGCTACTCGCAGGTGAAAGAATTTTATAATCAATTGTATATACTATGTAGAAAGAATAAATGAAATCTCCTTTCCTAAGAATTTCACTTGGTTGACATATTTTTATTAAAATATTTAATATTTTTAGTGTTGCCTATTATATAAAAAATATCAATATCACCAAAAAGCATAAAATAATCCTAATTAAAAATGCTTAAAAAATCCACTTTGTTCCTGGCACTTTGGGATGGGGCGCCAACCCATACTATAATAAGCATAAAATAATTTATTGAATAAATATAGAACCAACTTCAAATTTAGCTCGGTGGCGTGAAGTAACTCGGTGGCGTAGTTGATAAGCGCCGCGGCCCGCGATCGTTGTCTTTAAGCAACTTTCGCAAGGGTCGGTCACAGGATGGGTGATCAAAAAATTATTATCTCGAGCTACTCCGTGCTTCGGAAGGCACGTTAAGCCTTTGGTCCCGGCTGCATTCGTTAATAGGCAGTCGTTAATACCCTCCAATCCGCAATGGGTGATGGTGGGTCATGGCCCATCCTCCTTAACCATCCATAAGGAAAGCCTGAGCCCCTGCAGTGGGGACGCTGATGATGATGATGACGAGAAAACCTCCACCCGACTTCAAAAGCAGCTTCTTTATTAAGTCACTTTTGAGATAAGTATTATTTATTCTTCATATGGGTTCCCTGCTTCCAAAATCGTTGTTCGCCATATTACAAGGAGCACTTGGAAACACTGGAAAAAAAATAAAAATAAAATGGTAAACCGAATAATTTGGCCGAAGATCCGGTTCGGTAAAACTTAAACCGAATTCGATTCGGGATTCGGTTATTCAGTGATATCACTATTCGGCACATCTCTAATAATTATAGAGTGTATCATTGTACACTACAATTTGTTTTATTGTTATAAATGTCGTAAAACTTTAATTTATGATAGTGTTAAATGTAACTGTATAATGTTTCGTAAAAACTTATGACGTATGTTTTTACAAATTATAATGGCATTTTTTTATACAAGGCAAAGATTTAAGGATTATTTTCTTCGTGTTTTAACACTAGACACTATATAATAAAAATAGAATCATTATTATCATTATAACTGTGAGCATGCAGTTTTAATACAAAAATTAAAGACAAGTAGCAAGCTATTAAAATCCTTTATGCCCCTTGAAATGTACTTGAGAATGTAATACGAATAAACAAATTACTTCACCTGGTTAATATTAATTTTGCGTCACCATAATCCATGACTCACAGGTTCGTTTACCATCTCCTAAAAAGTAATTACCGGTATCTCGTGAGACACTTACTGTTGCTCTACGGCGTATTTGGGTACCACGTTTTCTTGAGGGTTACTATATAAATAAATTTGGTGTATGTCATTAGAAAAGAAGAATAAATAAGAATCACTCATATTGGAGAATAATGTGACCTGTCTTTCTTAATTATTCGTAATATATTTTGCATTCCTTTGTTATTGTCCACTTATTATTTAGACATTATAACAAGCATAGAACAATCAATCATAGAACAATGTTCCTATTATTATTCGGCTCTTGAGTAAAAAGACTTATCTATAACTCAATCATGAGTTAATATCATTGGTAATTCGAACCTCTAATGGAAACTTGATACCCTCATGAAATACGATTTATTGAATTTTAATGTTTTTGCTGATATACTCGTACATATTTTTTCAAAATCTTGGAATGCATATTACTCCTTAACCTGTACTTATCCTTACTATACCATATCAAAAATCCGCCCCTATTTTCTTTAGGTACATTAAATTACTAAGTAAACAAAAGAAGAATTCCCTAAGGTGAACCAGAATCTGATGGCTTAATTTATAGAAGCCAATTTAACCATTTTTTTAAAATATGGACTTGTTCCGTTATATACGGAAATGTTGCCAACATCCCGTAGTGAGAGAGACACGTGACTCAAGAGACCGAACGCTGGGGACAAAGGATAAAGATGTCTTGATGTTAATATTGCAACGCTTACACATCTAAATCAAATCTGCTCAAGATTTCTTCTTTTTTACGGTTCCTATTTTTAATATTTACGAAGGGCTCAACATTGCTAGTTAGGGGGCGTCCATAAATTACGTGAGGTGTTTTTTAAATTTTCTGTCCCTCCCTCCCTCCCTCTCTGGTGAGATGTCGTGAGATTTTATTCAACCCCCTCCCCCATCCCCCAATCTCACGTGAGATTTTTCAAAATGTAGTTTGATGAGTACTTGCGAGTATTTGCCTTGTTGTAGTATCGAGTATCGCTTTTGAAAGTATCGATACCTAATCGGCATCAAAAGTATCGTTCGAGCCCTACAAATATGGTGGTTTGACATTCAGTCGATGTATAGCGTCGAAATATGAATGAAATTATTTTCTTTCGAACGAATTAGTGAATGATCTTAATCGTATACGATTACGCTTAAGATTAAATCTTAAGCATGTACAATCTAGATTAAATGGACCAAAATAGTATTTTTTTTTTGTTTCAATCAGAAAAAAATTGCGTGATATTTGCCGAGACCCCCCCTCTCTCCAACGTAAGATTAGATGAGATTTGCCTCAACCCCCTCCCCCCTTAAAATCTCACGTAATTTATGGACACCCCCTTACCAGTCAATTTATAAACTAAATTAAAATAAAAATAAACATTGATATTCACAAATTTTGTTATAAACTAATGTTTATAACAAACAATATTTCTCGCTTCAGATATAGGATTTTTGGGCATTTTCAAAATTAATATTTTCACAAATATTCACAACAATTTACACTTTGACTTGACAGTTGTCAACAGTAGACAAATTATATTGCCCGAAAATCGAGATTGTTTCTGGTCTTCGATTTTGTTTCATTCATTTCATTTTACGTTTGAAATTATTTTATTCACTTGGCATTTGCAGAATTGTGTGAAATGCGAAATAAACCTACTGCAGATAAGACATTATAAGAAATTGTTTCTTTTGTTATTGTGCCGTCAGATTCTTATACACGCAAATGTGGGACACCTATAAAATTAAAATACCTACTTTACTCTTTGATTATCCCTATGTACATACGGCTGCACGCCATGCTATCACAATATGTCAAATTACCACTGTTTATTAAGGTCTACCGTTAATGCAATAAGTAAGGTATAAAATCAAGTGAAGAAATTTGTCAGTTTTGTATAACCTACAGGTTGCACATGCTGTTGACTGTACTTTACTCTTTGCTATAGTGTAATATTGACAAGTTCGATTCACTTTCGATTTTTTTTTAATTATATATTTACCGATATCTTGTACACCTATAAAGCAAATGCAAAGACAATTATAAGTAAACACTGCATGCAATCCAATAGCTTAATCTATCTATAAAGTAACAGAAACAGTATATCAACTACATTATACTTAAAATAATTATACAGTATTTCTTTGAATTTACTCTTTGACAATCAATTTATGTCAGTTCTATTACTAGTACTATTGTATAATCGATTCAAACATAAAACAGGTGAGTTAAATCCTATTTCTTATATATATTAAAAAATTTGAATTGTTTCTACCAATTATACTTATGATAACAGAAAAACCAATATCAGTGTTAGCTACAACAGTAACATACTTTTTACATGGTTTATAATAACGGTATGATATCAAAGTTTGCAGAGGTTAGTGGTGGGTGCGGCAGCCAGTCCATCAATTTACTAAAAATGGCACGGTCAGAGGTAACGAGGTCAGTTCCCATCGTCAATGTCTTCGCGTACCTTTATTGTTGTACCTTTACTATCATTCCAAATGTATCTTTTAGGCTCTATTGTTAAGTCATAAAATTCCTCAGCAGGAGAATTGTGAGGTTCTTCTGACGTTGGGTAGTTGCTATTGTGTCAAATACACAGACTAAAAATGTCAGGGTTCAACGACATACTACTGTCGTGCCGCCAGCGCGTGTTAGTTTTGAAAATTCAATAAGAGTAGCTAAATTACGTAGAGTCCATGACCTCCCTGCAGTATTTCTATTTTCTACTAAAAGCAGTATTGTTGTCTTTCACGTCACAATAATAGAGTTGTGCCGACATAAATTGTAACAGTAATATTGTATACCTTTTTTAATTAAAGTAAAGGAGTCTCTATGCCGCCATATTCAATGATAGACCATCACTTGTATCATCAAAATTTTAATGCATAATTATTCTAAGTATACACTGAAATTCAACTATATATACTTATATAAGAATATTGTGTCAGTTTTTTTTTTTTTGCAGACAAGAAAACACCCAAAGAAAAGCAAACAGCACAGTAACAACAATCCAATAATAGATTTTGTCCTGATAAAACATACTGTAATAAAAAGTCACAATTTAACTACTTAACATGTTGTACCACATCAGCAGTTACCGTGACTGTTATAATAATATTATCTAAAACGTGCGTACATTCTCTAGAAATTCTTAATGTTTGTAGAGTGACGAGCTCTCAAATTGGCGACAGTTAAGGCATGAACACATTTATTATCAATTAAAATTTATAATTCTTTGATTAAACAAATATCCTCTTGATGTTTTCGTTTTTAAGAACGATATCTTCAAAGAACTTGTTCTATCAATTTTTAATGATTTCTGTTTTATTCATTTTAGTTGAATCAGTAGAATTATTTGAAATAAACCTACAGAAATCAATAAAATAAAGTTCTTTTTCTAGCTGGTAATATTAGTTTTAAGGAAATCTTAGACTTTGACTGGTTCTCATACCCGTTATGAATTCCCATAATGTGTCATAGTTACAACGTTAATCGAATAGAATTAAAGGTATTGAAAGTTATAAACTCCCATAAAGTTCAGGATAATATATCTAAAGTGAACGTACACTACACAGTTATCCGAAACTTTGCTACATCATCTTAAAACAAAGTACTATTTTAAAATTCATATTTTTAAAAGCTAACATAAAGTTGTTTCACTAAACTTCAAATGATGGGACACGCGTGAATCACAATCATAATTCCCCAACACAATCGCAACATCCGTCCTGCTATTATAATTCCGCGATTACGACAAAGTCTTGATCACAAACAGTTATAATAAACGCAAATGCTACGTCGATTACAATCACTCGATATTTCTTATTGTCGATAAGATAACTAACTAGTTTTCTTCGATTCGGGTCAGTGTTATTTTAGTTTGATAGGCTTCGGTGCTTTGGAGCGTAACGCCTTGTGGTAACGTCGGATTATGAATGAGGTTAATAAGTTAGGGTGAATAATGCAATTAACTTACCATACAAAAAAAAAATACATAACAAACTATAAAACCAATGACGCGGTTACTTTGCAATTTACGTCACAATATGACGTCTATAATAGAAATCTCGTGAAGATAAGATTTTTAATGTGATAAAGATCTGAAATATCCATTTCTCTTCTTAATTCTGTAAATGATGTATCAATCATCAATTACCATTTTGTACTTTCGTTTTCTCGTTGCCATTATACAACAAATTTACGGTGACTGGTGTTTTTTACTCTTTCTGGTAACAATTTAGCCAAGTACGCGCTTTCGGTTGCTTGCCTCGTTTCCTCCGGTTGGACCACATAATTTCTATCCGTTTATTTACGCTACTCTTGTATTGTTTATGGGTACGCTTTATCTATTTCTCGTAATTTTGCATAATTTTACAAATCGACTTTATGAGGTTTCCAGTTAATAACACTACTTTCCAAGTCTCACTCACTGTTCCAACAAATCTCATTAGATGGGAACAGAGATAAAAAATTTAACTCGATCTCTTTATCGTTTCTGAATAAATAAATAGGAAGTCGACATCGTCACAATTATTTTAAAATTGCGAATATGTAATTAAAATTATACAATGATGTCTGAAATACTCTTACCTGAACTCCGTGTAATAAAGTTGCTTTAGTTTTGTTTTTGTTTGGGTAGTAATTGGCAAAATATTGAAATTTTGTTAGGAGAGCAACAAAAGTTCATTGTTGAGAGAAGACTTATAAAAACAACGTTACAGTACTTGATATTACTTTTATCGGTCAACAGTATTTGCTGAATTTTATTATTTATATTGTTTTTATAAGTAATTATTTTTTAATTTGGTTTATCGTTTCTTAGACTTATTTCATTTTTACTATACCTATTGCATTTTTACGTTCTCTAATATGTTGTAGGCTTATGAATATTCATATTATGTTAAAAAAAACTTCATACATTATAATCAATGTTGAATCTTTTAATCATTTCTATATCTGTATTTGTCTGTCTCAGGTTAACCTTAAAGATAAAGCTGTTTTCTACTTATTTCACAGTTCAATATTCTGTTAATTGAGTCAGTCTGTTAAGGTCAGCAGTTAAATGCTTTTGTTTCAATAGTCCAGTTGGGCCACAGCTGTTTTCGTTTTTTGCTTCCGGCCGGCGTTCTACCGGAACGGTGTGGTGTACTGACAACACAGTCAATGTTTTATCTCGATTCTCGACGTTACGTCATTCGTATGTAAGAAAGTTATAATTATGCTCAACCCGTCACGAAAGTGAGTTAATTATATTTTATCCACGTCCGTTATATGACCGTAATAATAACATAATTGTTTGTACTACAAATTATGAATGACGTAATATTTAATTTTTAAACTAAGTCCGATGGACTAATTTTTCACGTATACGTGCACCGAGCTTCCTCGTGAGTTTGTTCGTGTTAATTAATCATTAGTGATTCTTCTTGGAGATCATTATAGAAACGCATTCGTGATTAGATTGCCATTAAAATCTAGTTTCGTATGCTATGTTAGTTGTCATGGATGTTTTCTGATAATTTTGGGATGTCTATTTTTGCAATCGGATAACGTTCTTAGTATGCAGTAACCAATGCCAGTTTATAAAATTTCATCACAGGTTTCAAAAGCTAATATTGTGCTTCATTACGTTGAGATCTACAACTACTATTAATCAAGTTCAAGAACTGCTTATCAAGTTTGTCAGCTTATGAAAAATATTCTTAACCATTAATTTTAATGGGGTAACCGGAATAATAATAATAATAATAATGCATTCAAATTCGTAGTCGTTTAATTCGAATAATACTTGCAGTGTGAGTTTGTGAATTGGCAGGAAGTACCTAATTTATAAAAGATCATAATTAAATGAGTCATTCAATAAGATTGGTTGAACTGCCAATGGCTTGATTAATGTTACACAGATGGCTCCAACTGTAAAAGAAATGCTATTAGATACTTAAATAAGAAGATGGTTTATTGTAAGTTCTTTACAATCCATTTTAAAAATGATAAACGATACTAAACTGGAATTACCAATCGTCCTGGTTTCCCATATTTTCGTGGTTTTTCTAGTGTTCGTGTTCGTGTTTGTTGTTATAGTTTTTAAGCAGCGTCCTGGATTTTAAAAAGTCATGTATTTTAACTTTACCAATAACTCTTATAACTTATAAATTCAATAAAAGTATTTATATCAGTGTAACGAAACGATAATTATAAGAACAACTTTGTTAATAACTGGTACAAGACAAAATACCTATGTATGTAAATACTAGTGTTATTAACAATACTTTTTGCGTTGTTACAGTGAACAATGACGATTGACAAGCAGCTAGTATGGGTACGGGACCCCAACGAGGGTTTCGTGCTGGCCCGAATCCACGAGCTGATGGGAGAAGAGGCGGACGTTTTCCCAATAGACAATAAGTACCCACGTCGCATATGCAATTTCGAGGACATTTTCCCCGCCGGCGACCCGGCTAAAGATGTCGACGATAATTGTAAGTACACCGCTAATGTTTCAGGGCGTTATTCTCCTCATATTAAGTAGTGCTTTGATATTTTTGAGGACACCTGAGTGTCACTTATTGCCCCCTTTTAATTGCTACAAAAAGCAAACATAGTATAAATATTCTAGATGGGTCTATATCTAATAACATTGACGTAGTTGTGACCTTTGGATGACGTTTTTAAAATCACCTATCATACTTCTTGTTACTAGAATTATCACCATATAAATTAACAGGGTGTTAGAATTTAAGTGATGAACTGGGTCGACTTTAAGGTCATCGATCGGTTCACAGAACATCAATTACCTATAACATATTTTTGTATTTTTATGGGCTCACTCTTGATCTCAGTCTAGCCCAAGAACATAAATTAGACCTGCGGTGGCACGAGCTTGCTCAGAAGGAACCTATTCACTCTGGCTTTGAATAGATTTGGGGTATATGCACTCGGAAATATAGATGCCAGATGAAGTGACGGTAGTGCACAGTAGAAACGATGGCGAATAGTACTTTATGCGGCATCTTGGAATATTTACCAAATATTGGTATACTGCCGTGCGTTTAGATTGCAATAGGAGCGAACTCCTGTATAAAATCCTATAAAACACAGTCGGGCAACATTACACCGATAGATCAGGAGTGTACTAGCTTTTCATCGCCAAGCAGTGTCTTGGCTCTGCATTCCACTAAGTCTTGTGCGGCAGCTGATATTTGTCAGAGCCACCCCATGTACTCCATACATGACTTAAGTTTCGCTTTGTACAGAGTCGTACCCTTGTTTAAGATGCCCAGCTTTTTGGCCGTATACTTATACAGGGTGTCCCAGAATTTGACGTCCCACACACAGTAACCGAAAAATGGTTACAGTTTGACCAAATTTCTAGGTTTTTCTCAAATGCCCATCATTTCAAACTGTATGGGATAGATATTTATTCTGATTTGTCTCATGATGTTTACAACCAATCCTGTCACTCCGTTTCGGCTTGAAATTGAGTTCTAAGACATATGCGCGAAGTCTTGTAGAAACTACTCTCTGAGTGTTGATCGATAAATTACTACTAATTTTGTACAGTGTCCTCCAATTACTATACAGTGCACCGGAAACCATCAACAGTATAATAATACGCATTCCATTTTTGAGTTCGCCCACGTAACGCTTAAGAGCAATTTTGTAAATCCAAATTCAAGTTGCATTGTGCGTGTAGATAAGTTATTAAATCGTATCGTTGCTTTTTACAGGCGAACTCATGTTTCTGAACGAGGCCACGCTACTGAACAATATCCTAACACGCTACAAGAAGAACAAGATTTACGTAAGTATTGATAGCGTGATAAATACGACACGCTATAAACATAAGCGGCCGTATTACCTTGGATGCAATACTCTAGTGCCCCGCGTGTACGAATGTATTACGTATGACGTTTGTCATTTCTATTTCAAAATTATTTTTTATTACTTCATGAACTAGACTTTATATATTATCAGTTGGTATTCCTTTTAATCTCGCAAAGTTCAGAATAGTTTTTACAGGAAGCCAATGGACACGTCTAAACAGAGCAATAAGTAAAAAAGAGCGTGATAGTAAGCCTAAGTTATTATACACTTATTTGGAACAATCGATCAATTTTTACAAGTGTGTATGTTATGTGCAATTCATGTTATTATTCTAACAATAATAGTCCATATTATATTGCTATAAGATACTTATATTTATATTATCATATTCCTGATTCCCTACTTATTAGTACTACTTATAAGCAAATATAAAATGTAATAAATAAAAAAGTGTTAGCCCTATGTGTCATTACGCAGTTTATGACTTATGAGTAGCTCCAATGAGCATTCTAAACAAAACCAGCATTAAGAGGAAATTCAAAGTTATTTCTTTGTGATACAACTAAAGAACTGATGTACCTACCTGTAGGTAATTACCATTTCCTTTTTATATACCATAGACAATCCCCACAGCTCAAGATTTTTTGAAAAGATTTTAATAATTTGAAGACATGCAAAAGGCCAGAATTCTTTAATAATTTTAACAAGTAGAGAAACACCTCTCATATATTAGATATAAAATCGAGGTATGAGCAGTAAATTTTGACCGCTTATCAATATCATTAAATCAAAAAGAAATTCTCTAGTACTTTGTGATATTTGTGAGATTTCATTTGTTGTTTAAATTCGCTGAGCGATACTACAAAATGAAGGCACTTTTATGTTTTAAAATAAAACTACCTACACAAAAATTACACTGAAAATCTAACTGGGGTGAAAGGGACAGCTATAAACTCCCAATAGCAAAGAGATCGTGACTTCCCTGCTCAACTGATGGTTTGCCTTGGCCCGTTTCGGTCAACAGAGCGCATTTCCGTATCAATGATCATAATAGTAAACATGCTATATCATTAATATTACCGTCATGCGTTATTATATTTCTTAAGTACCTATTTGCGTATCAAATCTTTAACTAGAGAATTGCTTTATATCACCATATCACCTGTACTAAACAGTAAAATTAATAATATTTTTGCGGATGTCTTTACATAAATGGTCATCTGCTTTTAATTTTACTTTTCAGACATATGTTGCTAATATACTGCTAGCGGTGAACCCATACGAGGATATACCTCACTTATACGATTCGAACACAATCAAGAAATACCAGGGCAGGTCCTTAGGAGAATTACCACCACATGTGTTTGCTATCGGTAAGGAGATACATATAAATTGAACATCATTAGAGTATATCCGTGTTGGAGCACAGGTCTTCCCTCGGCGTCAGCAGTAATGTTGTGACGTTAATTAATAGAAAAAATGTTATTTAGACTTCAATTCATTCCGCATATTCTAAAATGGAGTTAGGTGTATGACATGATATTAATTATACTATTAATAAAGTTTTTCTTTGCAGCTGATAAAGCGTTCCGGGACATGAAGTCGCTCAAACAATCACAATCTATAATAGTATCTGGAGAATCGGGAGCCGGAAAGACTGAATCCACCAAGTACATCCTTAAGTATTTGTGTGATCTCTGGGCTAAGAGCGCTGGACCCGTAGAACAGAAAATTCTGGATGGTAAGTGTCATTTTGTGAAAGATGGCTTTCAGGTTTTTTATTATATAGATTTTTTAAATCGTAATCTATGTACGAAATCATACTCAGAAAATATCTTTGCTTGTCAGTCTTCGACAACTTATATTAGTCGATTTTGGACACGTTTTCGGCCATTTTAGGATCATGACCTAGTTTTGCCCACTAAAAAAATAACGAAGAAGTGAATTTTGACACATCGCAGTCAACAATCGACATTTTAAAACCTTGGCAAAGTAATATATTTGTCTTCCACATGGCCAAGGCCGGATCTTCTGTCCTGTATTGTGATTAGAAAAAACTAAACACTGGTATTATATCACTATTAAGCGAAGAGTGATTATAAAGATTAATGCCCCATTTCATTCTTGATACCTATTATACATTGAATCTCAAATCGAACATTATAATATTAGGGCGATACTATCTGTTTAACTTAAGAGAAACAAGAGTCTGCCTCTTCCAACTTACATATATATAATTTATGTTTCTTCAGCCAATCCGATCCTTGAAGCTTTCGGCAATGCGAAGACGACTCGCAATAACAACAGTTCTCGGTTCGGCAAGTTCATGGAGGTGCACTTCAGCAATAAATGGCAAGTAGTGGGCGGTTACATCTCCCACTATCTACTGGAGAAGTCCCGCATCTGTACGCAGAGTGCAGATGAGAGGAATTACCACGTGTTCTATTTGCTATGCGCCGGCGCACCCCAGGAGCTCAGACAAGCTTTACACATAACCAAACCTGATGATTACAAGGTAAGTCAATTACCGTCACTTCATGTTTTCTCTCCTAAAATTTTTTTTTTTTTGACTGTCTGTCAACTTTCGTACAGTCTATTTATTTTATCTCCATTGGTATTTTATTTTTAACCAGTATGTTAAAAAAAATATTGAGGAATTCTGACGAAGTGATCCCATCAGCATGACAGAATAGCTAGCTGGTCATTAACTGAGTAACAATCCGTCATTCTTGCAAGTGAAGCTATTAATTGTTATTATTATACGATTGTTACTTTAATTTTATTAATATAAATTTTATAGTAACAGATATAATTAATTGCTATCGAAGCCAATATGTTCTTAAAGGTTAAAATGTCACGATGATTAAACAAATTAATTAACTGTGATAATATTCTAATTATTATATTATACATGACTTGGAAATTAATGATTTAATTTTCGCCTTACCTGATCTTAAATACATAAATTCAACAATTAGCAAATGAGGTATCGAAATATAATTCCGCCACATATTACAGTTTTAACACCTATATATTTATTGTGAATCGATTTCTTTGTGTACTTGCAGTACTTGAAGAATGGCTGTACTCAATACTTCACCACCGCTGCGTCTGAGAAGAAGATCAGCGCGAATCAGAAGAGCAAACAACAGCAGGCAAAAGGTGGACTGCGGGACCCCATACTCGATGATGTCGAAGACTTCCAAAGACTGAACCAGGTATAGCTATTTACTATTAAAAATAGTCCATACATGCTCAGTTTAAAATAACATTACATTGATCATCGCTGAACATTTCTTTAGTATATTATGAAAAGTAAGTGTGTCTACAGTGGACAGTTATATCTGCAAACTGTCACATTTTTGTTAATTTTACTTATAAAATTGTTTGCGTATATGCGGAAAGAAGCAAGCTCCCCAAAAACAATAAAAATAAAACAAGAAAAATATTAATTGTCTGTCTGTTTTGCTTCAAAACTACTGAACCGATAGTCGTCGATCTACGTGAATCAAACGTTAGATAGAAGCACGCTCGATTTGTGCACGTACATGTTTATTGATACAACTACAGGCGATACTCGTACGAATTAACATGGCACCTATTTTAATTGTAAAATTCGTATGACAAAATTATATCCACGAAGATTGTCTTTTGAATTATCGAAAAATGCGTTTCTTTGGAGTCGTATTAGCTTTTCGAAAATCGACTGAATTTCGTTTTCGGAGAATAGAATAGGCCTTATATAGGCGTCACATTAATTTAATACAGAATTATTTATTTAACATTGACATTAAACAAAAAATGGTAACATTATGAAATGGAAAAATTTATTATGTGAATGATTTTTTCGCGCAGGCGTTATCCCGCGTAGGCCTAACAGATGACGAAAAGAAAGCAGTGTACAGCGTAGTTGCAGCAGTTCTTCATCTAGGAAATGTAGAGTTCGAAGAAGATTCAGGTCCTCGAGGGGGATGCGGGGTAGCGGGGGGATCGCATCAATCTCTAGTGCATGCCGCTACATTGCTGGGCGTCCATCCTGACGAGCTGAGGATGGCTCTCGTGTCCAGACTGATGCAAAGCTCCCGTGGTGGCATCAAGGGAACTGCTATCATGTGAGACATGTGTTTATTTATATATAGACTTTTTTACATAGCATTTGTACGGTGACGTTTGGAAATTGAAGTTTGAAAAAAAATGCATATACAAAAACTCGAAATCTATTATTTCCAATAGAGATAATCGATTTTGAGGTCAATGTATAGAACAGGATATAAGAATAATATTTATTCATCAATAAGATGAACCCCTACCAAAAAAAAAATACAAATTTTATTATAGTTATGTTAAACTGTTACAATAACAATAATTAGAAAATTGTTAAATGATTGCCAAATCAAATTTCGATTAAAACAATTATATAAATTCAATTCCTATTAAAAACATTCAAATTTTCATTATAATTGTTGACATTTTCAACTTTAGAGGGTTAGATTTCAGTCATTAAAGCTTCGATCAACAGAAGAATTAAGGATATTAAAAAAATATTTGTGTTTTAATATACATATTTAAATAAATATCTAACATATAAGCAGTCAAACTATTTTTTATAACGATAGTTTTTAATTAATACAAATTGTTAACATACAAGTTGACTATTTGTATTATATAACTGACTTGTACTATTGACTATACAAGTTGATCCCGCGCACTTCATACCGCCTAAGATATGTATAGGTAGAGATATGTGGTACCTATTAAGTAGAGTTTTGCCTCTTGTTTACTTTTATTATATTTAGAGCAATTATCGCTAGTTTTATTAATGTGCGCACAATTACAAATGACTTGGGCTATCATCAACATCTTATTAATGTTATCATAGCTGAGGCACAGGTCTTTCTTATGGATGGAATCGGATTCAAAATAAAGAATGGATCATCACCCCCCACGTGGGCCCCGTTACAACGTAATGGTACAATCACAATAAAATTGATTTAAGGTTAAGCGAATATTTGTGGAAGACAGTACAACAATTAATCTAGGATCGTTTTATACAAAGATCTTAATAATAATGAAATGAAAAGAGGTCGGTAGCGCAATAGTTAGCTAAAACAAGCTTTGTAAAGGTCATGGGAGGGGTGACCAAAAAATTATTATCTCCTCTGGAAGGTACGTTAATCCTTTGATCCCAGCGTCTATAGTGGCTTACCATCCACCAGTCCTCATTGGGCCCGCGTAGTGATAGGTAAGACCTGTGCTCCAGCTCATTGTGATGATAATAATGATAACAATAATAAATTTAATACACAGGGTACCGCTGAAGACTCACGAAGCCAGCAGTGCTCGGGACGCCCTGGCTAAGGCAGTGTACAGTAGATTATTCGACTACATCGTACACCGCATCAACTCCAGCATTCCTTTCCAGGCCTCCGCTTATTACATCGGAGTTTTGGATATCGCTGGCTTCGGTAATTTCATTTTTGTACCGCCTTTAGCACCAAATTATCGACTGCGAATAATATCATTCATTTAGAGTTATGTCAAGATTTTGTTATTATATAACTGCCGATATTTGGAAAAAGTTAAATTAGCATAGTAAACCTATCAATCTACTTAAAATAAAAAATGCACAAGTTAGAATAGAATAGAATAGAAGAAGCATCAATTACTATATTTTAAAAAAATATAGACTGATAATTATTTTTATTATTTTCTAAAATTGGCTACTTGTTTTACTATAACACGGTAACATTATAACTATAACAATAAAATTTATGATGTATTTTAGAAATGGTAACTTATATGTATTTTTTGTTGTAAAAGAAATTGTTCGTATATTTTTTTTTTTTTAGTAAATTAACTTATGATTTATAATGTGTTAATTATAAGAACTGAAACGTGGGCAGCCATGCCGGAGCGTGTGGAGTCACATTCTAATAAATAGTATTTGTTTATTATTAAAGGAAATTTCCAAGTAATAACTATTTGTCCTTGTGTTAATGTCACAAATGATGCAAGGATTTCTAAATATAATTGATAAAAAAAAATCAACCAGTAGTCTTGTTTGTTGAATTTTGATGTCATGGCTCAAAATGTCACATGACCGATTTATGACAAAACATATCAAACTAATAAGAATTATTTCTCTTATTTCATAAAACTTTATTGTTATATATAAGTTTTGAAACTCTTTTCTCAAATTAGTAAAATATCCAATTTATTCCATTAGTTAAAATCGAATCTTTATTAATAACCAGAATCTAAACAATATGAACTATTTCACAGAATATTTCCAAATGAACAGCTTCGAACAGTTCTGCATAAATTACTGCAACGAGAAGTTGCAGCAGTTCTTCAATGAGCGTATACTGAAGAACGAACAGGATTTGTATCGACGAGAGGGCCTTAACGTACCCGAAATCAGATTCGTCGACAATCAAGACTGTATCGGTGAGATAATATATGTAGTATTCATTCAATTGATATATTTAAAATTAGTCTGCCAATTCCAATAGTCTTCGAGAATGACAACCCGTAAGTAGGGTTCGAACGATACTTTCGATACCGAGTAGGTATCGATACTTTCAAAAGCGAAACTCGATACTAAGTACTCGATACTACAAAAAGGTAAATACTCGCAAGTACTCATCAAAATTGCTGGTATCGAGTATTCTTGCTAAAGAATATATACTATAGGCGTTTGCATTTGACGTTTCAACTTAAATCTTATACTTTTACTCTTTGGTTTTTATTTTTATACTTTTACCCTTTTGGCTGCCATAAAAATAATGTATGACTGAATTGTATAAATGTATGTAAGTATAGGATCGGTTCTCTTCTTCCATTTACTTTGAAATGGAAAGGCAAAGACAATTGATTTTTTTAATAAACTATATTTTCGCTATAGACATTTTTTTTTAATATTCTTACGTTGCCCAAAAACAAATATTTTGTAACAATTTTTCATACACATTTTACAAATTTTTGTTTGTCTGTCCGTCTGGTAGATTGCTTTTTTTAAGGATTAGCCTTCTTTAATGATGTCGATAAATACTCAATACTGAGTAGTATCGATACTTTGGGAGTGATACTTTTATGGTATCGATACCATGACCCTCGATACCATATGAGTACTCGGTATCGATACCAGAAGCCGATACTTCGAACTCTACCCGTAAGTATATTGGCGCGAAATTTATCAAACGTCAAAACCAAAGTGACAATGACAGCTAACTGACAGCTAGGGATGCCCGTAGAGCAATCTGTAAATAGTAATGCCCGTAGTAGTCGATCATTTTCCATATACTCGTAGGTACCGTACTGATATCGTAAATATTTTAGGTTTATTTTACTCTGGCAGCATTGGGTAGATGCGTCTTTGCTAGCGCAAAAGCAATATGCACGTGAGTTAAAGAGATATGTTATGCCGGGTCTTTGTAAGAAATTCTCGTTGTTCGGCGATCTCGATTACAACAGATAAATTACGACTCAAGTTGAAGAAAGCTTTGGGCGATAAGAATAACTTCATTAAAGAAAATAAAACCTGGAATTTAACCATGTCATGCCAATTTAACTATAGATTATATTGGTTATTAAGTTATTAAATATAATACTTCATCATTCCGATACAATGTTTTCCATAGATTTAATCGAGAGCAAGAACCATGGTATATTCCATCTCCTGGACGAGGAATCCAAACTGCCCAAACCAGAATTCGGACACTTCACACATTCTGTACACAAACAGCTGGGCAATAACAACTCCAGGTATGATATTATACGATAATTTATAAATGTAATAAGTACAATAATAATAGATTTATTCTATCATCATCATCAGCCTTCTTACGAGCCACAGCAGGGGCTCAGGCCTTCCTTATTGAATGGTTAAGGAGGATGGGCTATGACCCTCCACGCGGGCCCATTGGATTGGAACGCGGATTGGAGGGTATTAACAACTGCATATGCAGCCGGGACCAACAACTTAACGTGGCTTCCGAAGGATGGAGCAGCTCGAGATAATATTTTTTGGTCACCCATCCCGTGACTGATCCTGCTAAAGTTGCTTAACAACAACGATCACTGGCTTTTCCGCTACACCACCGAGCTAACGAGCCGAGATTAGCTATAAATAATAATAGATATAGTATTTAATATCTCAATCAGTCTTGAAATATTTTTTCCTTGCCTTTTTTCTTTAATACCAACTGCATATAGTCAAATAAAAACGTTAAATATTCAAATAAACTTAAAAAAAACTTGGTTCATAAAATATTTTTTACATATTTTATTGTTATTTTATAGTGGTACAATAATAAAAACAGTCTCCTATTATTCATATTATTTTTATGACAGACTGCAATTACCACGCGCGTCACGTCTGAAGGCGCATCGAACACTTCGTGACGATGAAGGATTTCTACTGCGGCATTTTGCAGGAGCCGTCTGCTATAACACGGTAACACTATGTTGACTTTTTTAACCAATAAGATAATGTTTTCTTGAAAGCAACAAAAAATATTTAAAACTACCTATAATAATGTTGATTGAATCCTAAAATTAAAGACTCGTGAAAATTATATCTTTAACTGATATACTATACCAAAATTATTTATTTCATTTCTTATAATTACAAAATGAAATACAATTTGTTGGATTTAATATTTAACTTTTCGTAATACGTACTTTATCCTAAAAATAGTAAATAGCGCCATCTACATTCAAAACATGTTTTCAATTTTGTGTTAACCATCATTGTCCATTTGTTTCAGAATCAATTTATAGAGAAAAACAATGATGCCCTTCATGCGTCTCTAGAGTTCTTGGTGCAGGAGTCCAGCAATCCACTTGTTCAGCAACTGTTTCAAAGCATTGATAACAATAATGCCAAAGGGAAATTAAACTTTATATCTGTAGGCTCGAAGTTCCAGACTCAGTTGACTCAACTTATGGACAAACTAAAGGAAAATGTGAGTGGAAATGATAAATTGAGTTTCTAAAATGCACATACACAAATCAGTTTACATTAATAGCGTTAGACGGGACATAGTTGCTAGATTTCATTAATAATCTTTAAGTTGCCTTAGCAATTGAATCATGTATGTTTAATAATTATTAATTTATATAGGTCTTATAAATGATGATCATAACTGAGAAATGATATTGTCATAGTATGGATAAGATTCATGTTCAGATATTTAAAAAGACTGTAATATATTTTAAGGAGAAATATTTTCAAAAGTACTAAACAGACTCTTATCAACTATGATATTACTTATTGAAGTTCTAGAATTTTTTTAAAACCTTTATACTCATAATCATGTCCATATTAGAATATACATTTGATATCGACGCGAAACCCGAATCCTGTTAATATTATAAATGTGAAAGTTTCTTTATTTGGATGTTTTTCCGTCAATCACGCCGAAAATGCGGAACTGATTTTGATGAAAAAAAATTTAAAATGACAATCTTTTGAAGTTTATTTCGGCTATAAAATATTTCTTAGTATTATAAGATAAATCAAATTTATATTATAAAAAGGAAAGATTTGATTGTTTATTTGTTTGCAAATAATAGGCTCCGAAACTACTGGACCGATTGAAAAAATCTTTAACCTACGGAAAGTTACATCATGTGCGGTAAACATAGGCTATATTTTATCCCGATAATCAGCTAACTGAAAGTTTGTATAGAGAATTAAAACGTTACCAAAGTCAGCATTATTTACAATGAATTTGTTTACATACGGGTCATGATATGAATCGATATCATAAATAAATAGCTCCATAGGGATCACGAGGGCGAAGCCGCTGGCGGAATGCTAATAACATATAATTTATTTTTATAATTATGAAAAGACATATAACCAGGTTGAGGTATTGAACAGGGTACCAATTTCGTACGATGCGTGAAGCCTAACTCCCGAATGGTGGGACGTACTGTTGATGCATCCTTAGTGCTGACGCAGCTTCAATGTAGCGGTACTGCGGCTGTACTTTCACTCATGGAACACGGGTATGTCCATATAAATATATACTAAATGCATCCATTCCATGTTCAGTTCTAACATGTCTCCACCACTGAGGCTGGAATTGAATCGAATCAAATAATGAGAATTGGCCAAGACCTACCACGCGGACCCAGTGCGGATTGGTGGATGTTAACAACTGCAGATGTAGCCGGGATCAACGGCTTGATGTGCCCACCGAAGGACGGAGTAGCTCGCAATAATAATTTTTTGGTCACTCAACCCGTTATCCGCCACCACGATACTATCGACGGCAACGACATGTCATTTGTATTTGATAAGGTCCAAAAAATCCATGTATAGCTCGCTAGTTCGCGAAATATCGAACGGTTCTTATAATTTAGTTAAAATCATATCCATGAAGATTATCAGTGCATCAGAGATAGTGTCATATCCTACCTCTGTTGCATCTTTATTATTTAAAAATGGATCTCTTTAGTTGTATTAGCATTTATGATATTGAATCTATGTAATTTTTTGTAACAACAACATTCCTATACATTTCCGTTCACATCCGGTCTGACAAGTAGCATGGCGTTTAAATATTTTGAGGTTACCGCATTTTTTGCACTTTTTAATAATAATTTTCAAGACGAAAACAATCTATTGTTGAAAAATATTTTCATAGACCTTATTCTTAAGCAATAATGATCATAATAAAATATATTTTGAATCAGATGCATATTCCCCTATTTGCTTTAGGTGGCCAATGGTTTTAATTATGTACTAACTTATGTCCTAGTTTCGTAGTACAATAGAAATATTGAAGTTAAGTTCGTGTCATATGTAGGTATCCGTCTCGAGCTCCGTTCCACGAGTTACATGCAATGTACAGCGCATATCTTCCCGCCAAGCTGCAGCAACTTAGTCCCAAGCTTTTCTGTGAGGTTAGTTTTATTATTTGATTGTGTTTTTTATAGGTGTATACAAAATTTGTTTGAACAAACTCCGATGCTGATATGAAGAAAGCAGAACATGTATTCATACCCGTATGTAGTGATAAAATAAACCTTCTTGAAAATAGTCTTAATGAGAAATGCATACTAAATCCACTTCGTCCCTGGTACTCTAAGAAGGGATTCGCACCCACGACTTTTCGAAATCCGGGCGACTGCTCTAACCACTAAGCTGATCCAGGACCTAACTGGACTGACAAATTTTTCAAGTACTTATTACTTTTTCGCTACTACAGCGTTATGAATGCAAAATTGATCAAACATAATATTATACTGAAATGACTTTTATACTTGAACTTCGGTGTTATTCGGTCAAATAAGAGTATATTAAAATTTGCAATTAATGCTTCTTTAAATAAAATACTCAGTCCGTCTCTAATTGATTTTTTTTTATGTGTATCAGGCTATGATCCACAGTCTGGGGTTATCAGACAAGGAGTTCAAGTTCGGTTTGACTCGCGTATTCTTCCGTCCGGGCAAGTACAGCGAGTTTGACACCATCATGAGATCAGACCCTGACAATATGCAGACCATAGTTCGCAATGTGCTCGGTTGGCTAGTGAAATCTCGCTGGAGGCGTTCCATATTCGCAGTATTATCCTTGATCAAACGTGAGTCAATCTCGTCTTATTTGTGCTTGTTATTTGCTATACTTCCTTTGATGAACTCAAAAACGAAACATTTTCTTTGCGACAAACGGAAAGTTTTGATATGGATAAAAATTAAGCCGCATAATTGCATATGACATGCATTAATTATACATTGAGATATAGATACAAATAAATGTTTTTAACAGATTTACCTTTCTTTAATATGATTCATACGTGTCTAAATATTCTTGTGGAAATCGGATAATTGACACATCAAAAATAAAAAATAGGAAAATAAATTATTTTTCTACACTAACCTGAGCGAAAATCGAGCGCAATGTTATTAAAACAATGGCATTAAATTCAATTCATAGGGCAGCCGCAAAACCGACACTCGCATTATGTGAGCGTACACCTATACGCACGAAACGAACGTGCGTACGAACATTAAGAAAGTTTACGTTTCGTTATTCGCATATAATCGCACGCCGCATATCAATAGGCATAACTCTGAGGAAATGCAACAGAATTCTATAAACACGTATCATTTGCTTTCAACTTTGTGTTATTGTCCGTTTTTTTCACCTGTCCTAGGAATTGAATCTATCACAAAATAATAATACTTCATATATGGTTTCAGTGAAGAACAAGATAATTTACCGTCGTGAATGCCTCATAAAAGTTCAAAAGACAGTACGTGGATACTTAGTACGGAAGAGACACCAGCCCCGTTACCGCGGCATAGCAAAAATAAACGCGTTACACAAGAATCTTAAACAGATGGACGCAGTCGTTGCACAACTGAAGAAAGAGAAGAATAACGCCCAGAAAGACATTGAAAACTTAAGGAATAGCATCAAGAATGCATGTGCTACTATCAAGGTAAACTAAGATTTTAAAATATCTCTATATTGTTAAGCGTTTTGGAAAATAATTATGAAACTAGTAATTACGAAGATTACTTTTCTTTTTATTCTTGCAATATTGTGGTTTTGAAAACATCTTAATCTTGAAATATCGTAAAATTATCAACTTACTGTATTTCACATTCGTCTAATCCAGATCAAATCAATATCGTCGATTGATGAATGATGTCGGTGGCTTTTATGAAGTGTATTTTTCATAAATATTTTTTGCGTCTTATTATTAAAATTAATTAAACTCAGTGATATGGGCAGGGGTCAGAAGTATGCTATCATATGGTTAAATTAAAAAAAAAGAATAAGATGTTGATAAATACATTGTAGTGTATTCTATTTTAGTAACTTATTTTTCTTTCTAGGTTAGCTTTAAAGTTGGACATAAAATGTAACATTAGTGCAATTAATTTGTACTTAAATTTCTTTACAATTAAATTTATAGTAGACTAAATTTCATACGAAGAAATAATGATACTGATAATCTTGATTTGATTACAGGGCAATGAAAAAATTTCGCGAGGCGACATAGACAATTTGCTCAGTAAGCTGACGAAGGATATCGAATTACAAATGGGTGCACTACAGAAGGCAATGGTTGACCAAAAGAACCGGTCAGTGAAAAACTTTATTACATAATAATTAGCTCAATCTTTAGACTGTCCTTTATATTATTCTAATAGGAGTCACTTGTTAATAGAAATGTAACAATACCTTTCTGGTATCGATACATTTATTCCACAACATAACGGTCATGAGATATCAATACTTACTTTAATCAGAGAGTTTTAAAATGACTTATCATCTATTCTTTATCAATTATTTTTTTTCGATTTTTTAACAGTATGAAATTAGTAGGGTGTACTCGTATCGTTTTATCCCTAGTTGTCACTTAACATCCAATGGCAAATATCTATTTAATTGTCCTAATGTTCAGTGTATATACACGCGTTTACGCATCATGACATCGTATTCTAAAAAAATGGTTTGTTGCGACGTTTCGACTTGAAAACACGACAAGTAAACATAAGTTTACACTAATATTTATGATACTTTGATAGACTAGTGACTTTTTTCGTATGGATTTAATAGGGATGATGACTAATTTTTGTTTGTTTGTCCGTCAGGTAGTGTTATTTTTTTCGTAATCATAAAATTACGGCGTTACATTGAGTTGAAATTTCCCATGACGTCACGTTAGAGTACGTTATCTACTCAACTGTGACGTAGCGAGCCCCCACTCCTCAACTTTAATGCCTGTTATCTATACTATTTCTTGTTAAATTGAATTAAAAAAAATACGTCTCTAATATTTTTCTATTATCTGACTGACGGACTAAATAGAATTGCATTTTTTTTTACCCAGTCATCATCCCTATTGGAGAAGCTTTAATTTACTTTTTAAACTCAATATGGGTTGACTCTCTCAATAAACTGAAAAAATCGATATACTTAATAAAGTTTAGGTTAACTATCCGAAATAAATCCCCCGTATAAAAGTTCTAAACATATGCGTACCTAACACATTGCAATTGCTACCACACAGATGTATTTAGTCATTTTCGTTATAATAAAGTGAAACTTAAATGTTTACGATATCAATTGTTTAATGAACCAAAACGTTAATATGGTGATGGTTCTATACTGTCCTATCGAGTTTCTTCATGTATAAAAAAAAAATAAAATTAATTTTTAGGGAGGAACAAGAGAGATTGCAGAAACTACAGGAGGAGATGCGAGCCGCGGAAGAAGCCAAACGCAAAGAGCTGGAGAGAATCAAACAGGAAGAGGAACATAGAAGAATGTGAGTATGGTTTGAAACAGCTTACAAATTTCATTTTTTTTTTTAATCGAATGTTCTATTTTCTTTGTCATTGATGTTTCGAAATTACGAGTAAGTTATTTCTTATTGATTACATACGTTTAAACATAGATTGAAATGACTAACGATTTTTATTTTATTTATTTACAATGGGCTCACTCTTGACCTCAATCTAGCCTAAGGACATAGATGAGATCTACGGTGGGACGAGCTTGCCCCCCCCCGCTTTTTTTTTATTGACGCTGAGAAATGCATTCCTCATACCCGCTTCACTCTGCGCGAGCTCCACGGGTTATGTAGGACTCTCCCCTGCGGACCAACCCCAGAATGGGGCTAGTCAAAGAACAGGGGCCTACCCACTAAAACTCAGCGATGTCCCTCACTGCGGGGGATCAGCGCGTGGTAACGGTCCCCATCGGGACCATTTCCCGCGCATGCCGTCCCCGCTCGACTCACCCCTTAACAGGGCGGGTCCCATCTCGGGTTAGGGAAGGGCTCAGGAACATTCGAGTCCAACCCCAGGCAGGACAAGGAGCGTGCAATGCCTGGCGAGCGCGCTAACCCGCCAGACTTGCCCCCTGTCAAAGGCAAGAGATGCGCAATTGAGCATCTCCCACCCTAGCCCGTCTAAGAGAGGGAATTCACACGGGCTGAACCCTCGTGAATCCCTCACCCCGATAGCCCCGGATACCAATGTCCAGCCCAGCGTGCACCGAACCAGTCACCGGTATTCCGTTCCTTAGTCGCGCTCTGATAGTGGCCCCGCCCAGGGACGAGCTTGCCCTGGAGGAACCTATTCATTAATTGTTTGCAAGATGCTTACTTTGATGTCACTGTCTAAGATAATTGTCTATTGCAAACGCTTATTTGACCTTAAAAATACGTATTGATGCGATAAAAAATCATGTGTAATATCTTTTGCAACAGGAAAGCAGAGATAGAGGCTCGTCGTAAAGCGGAGGAAGCGGAACGTCTGCGGATAGAGGAACAGAACAGACAGCAAGCGGAACAGCTACAACTGCAGATGGAACGAGCAGCGAAAGACGATCGGGATAATCGGGAGAGGTACTTATTATATTTCTGTTAACCGCAAATGAATATTATAAAATGCCTTTTGGCGAGCCCTGAATTGGCCTGTCTGCTAGTATTTATTATATAGGTCATCATCATCATCATCAGCGCTCTATTTCGTCTCCACTGCAGGGTCAGGCCTTCCTTATGGATGTTATATATATCCTTATGACTCAATAATCGTTTCACAAAATCGATTATCAAACGAAACAAGTCAACACCATAAAGTAGTAGATAAAATACGTTAAAACTTTGAAGAGAAAACATACCTACAATGATAGTAGAAATAAGTATCATAGCGAAAGAATGACATCATCCTCCTTACTAATTTAAATAGTTTTGATACCGTTTCTTTAGTTCATTCGTTGAGAAATGGGGTTGTAAAAATAATTTTATTTTATCTATAAATCCAAATATGTTAAATGTCTGAATCAATATATAAGAATAGACTCAAATAATACTAGTGGTAAATTCAAAAAAAGATAAAAAGGACACAGATCAATTATATAAATGTAAAAAACTCAGACAGAGGAAGAATGACCCTCCACGCTGGCCCAATGCGGATTGGAGGGTATTAACGACTGCAAATGCAGCCGGGACCAACGGCTTAACCTGCCTTCCGAAACACGGAGTAGCTAGAGATAATAATTTTTTGGTCACCCATCCCGTGACCGACCCTTTGGAAAGTTACTTAACGACAACGATCGCGGGCCGCGGCGCTTATCCACTACGCCACCGAGCCGTAGGATCAATTTTCAAGACCAGTCCCGGCTACATTTGCAGTTGTTAACACACACCAATCTGCACTTAACCCACGTGGTGATCATGGTCCATTTTTCTTACGGAAATATCTATTTCGTGGACAGATTAGAGCAAGAGCGTAGAGATCACGAGATGGCTGTAAGACTCGCACAGGAAACAGACGGACACGTGGAGGGATCTCCGCCACAACTACGCAGGTACAAGCACATATATATACCTCATGTACAAAAACACACGGTCCATTTACACTTGTACTACCATTGCATTAAATGCAACAAAATTGTTAAACAAAGATTCTCACACATTTTGTCTTTTTTGTTCAATACAGAACTACAAAAACATAATTAGTATAGTCGAGAGAAGTAATTACTTGAGAAAATGTAGTCATTAGGCAAATATTTTGGCCAAATTCACATGAATTTTTAATGAAGTAAGAACTATTATTAGTTATAACACTAATATTATTAACTATTAACAGTACCTATTTCATTAAAATGTCTTTTATTGGTTAAAAATATTTGCCTAAGTTATGACATTTTCTCAAGTCATTACTTAACAGTATCCACTACGGAAGTTAGACTGGAAAAGTACGATTATGATATGTTTATAAGTTCCAATGGGTCGATAGACCTGAGTACTAAAATAATATCATGTATTAGTTGCGTTTTAGCATTATCATATAAAGAAGCTTTTAAAAAAGAGTAGGGTTTGGCGAACACCACCTTATATCAGTTTTTGTTCATTTTAATTGACATATTATTGTTATATAATAATAACATTTTTAAATAATCCTTAAGATAAAAAGGAATGGTAATTTGTATTTATCAAATTTTCTGATAGTCATCAGTACTATTAATTCTAACATCACAATCTCAGTATTTTCCACGAACATAAACTTTTTTAAAACTGAACACTTTAAAAACCTTTCGGATATTTCGGTGTCTGATCTCAATTTTATTATATTGCCCGTTCGAGTGTATTCAATGAAGTATGTTTTTATTCACTGTAAAATTGAATCTTCGCACTTCGGTTTTGCGAATCTTCTTCTTGTATATAAGCTTACGTCACCAAACCAAATATAAAAGAAACAAATGTACCCCATTAACCTTTTAAATAAAATGAAATGAAAACATATGTGAATGATCAATAATAATATTTACTTTAGAAAAGTACAAATGTTTCCTTTCATTTTATTTAACAGTCACGGTCAAGTTTGATCGATTGAAATTATTTAGTAAATAAAAGAAATATTTTCAATATAACTATCTATTTGTGGGTACAATCTTGTTGCGAATATCATAGTAAATCATGTCTAATTCTTTGGTATTAGAATTGATTTTTCAAAATACGACATCTACTCTATTATTGGTTTAATCGACCGATTTAAGAAGATACACTTTAGAAAAAATAGCTTTAAAACATGTATCGGTGAGATTTGAATAAGGCCATTTGATCAGTATTTGCAGCAAGATTTTATAAGTCGACTATACCGCCTCAGCCAGCGAGTAATATTGTTGGTATGTTTGCACAGTTTCCCCACAATGGACACAGTGAACGGAGAGAATAAATTGAACAGGTACTCAGTGAGATACGACTAACGTCTTCTCTTTCGCACGCTGCCTTCTCCCTCCGTCCTCCGCCAATGATAATATTTAGTGTCATTAAAACTTAATGTAGCTCAAATTGGCTTAATATTACGTTTGATAATAATATGTGTAAGAATATTACGTATGATACTTCAAAATTGTAATAAAAATAGGTCATTGTCGGAGGACATTTATATATAAATATAAATTACTGACACTTATTAAATGTACTAACTTCGCTAACTTTCAAACTGACGCTTGTACGCATTTCTTGCACGGGTACTGGTGGGTCTTTATTTATAACTAAAACAGGTAGATATGTTTGTGTATTAAATAAATAGAACTTATTATGTTATGAAAGATTGGTTTCTTAAGTTAATTTATCATATTAAATTATTACTTTGATACTCTTAAAATGAAAATGTAAAATCTATAAATTTGTTTTATGATTTTAAGAAACGATCCGTTCATATGCATGTAAATAGAATTACTGTCGTATCGATTCTACTAAGCCTGCATTATGTTATAAAAGCATGTGATTGTTACATTTCTCATACCTTTTATTTATTTTTAATAATTTGTAATTTGGAAACTGTCACCTTATTTACAATTTTTTTTTAAATCATTGATTAGTATTCTATTATTTGTGTTTTAGTATCGCCGTCAATTAATTTATAGGAAATATATTCAATGCACAGACACACATTGTTACTGCTACAATATAAGTTATAGTTTGTAATGATTAGTCTTTATATAATATTATTTATCGTAAAATAATGCATTTCTACAGAAATATGTAAATGTTTCTATATATGTAGTATTCCAGTAACTTACTGATTCATTATCAACATTACATTACATTTAAAATCATCAATCAAAATGCATTAGAAAGGTGTTGAAATAAAAAAATCTAGTGGCCTTAAATTATAATACCCATAAACATCGCATTGAAAATGAGAAGAAAAAAAAAGCGTCCCCACTCCTAACCTATCGCGTATTCGATTCTTTTTATAGCGTATGTATGCGCGTCATATAAAGACACTCTGTATATTATTCATTATTTGCGCAGATATCTACATATTAAGCCTCTTAGATTTGTAATAAATAAACCCTTACTTCGAATTTCTAATAAACAAATCATAACTACAAAATTATTATAGTAAAATAATTTGTGGGTAGTTAGAAAGTAACCATGTGTAAGTTGAATTTGTATTAAACACATTTCAAATCACTTTTTAAAATAATATTGATGTTATGATTTCATTATGTAGGTCAGAGCGAGTACGAATGCAACAAGCGATGCAAGGCAAACAAAAGTACGATCTCTCCAAGTGGAAATATTCAGAATTACGAGACACAATCAACACGTCGTGCGATATTGAACTTTTAGAGGTAAATATTAAGGATAACATAAGTAATATAAAGCTCAAAAAACTTTGGTAATCTATGTAAACAAACATGATTCTTTAACGGTCAGTTGCACACACGTCCATTCACGTGTTGCGAAATCTCAAAAAAGGCTAGACCTATTCGACAAATTTTATTTTTCTATTAATCCGAAAATTCAGTAAACAACTTTTCTTTCCAAATATAAATTGTGGAAAACAGCTAAGTTCACTTGTTAAACTAGTATTACAATATGTAAAGATATTCTATGTCAGTACAAAGAGATTCTTTTGTCTGGAATTTTCCATTGATTTAATAGTCTACTAATCTTATACAATAATAAGAAAACTGTAATTTTGATTATAGCTTGGTGGCTTAGTAGATAAGCATAGCGGCCCGCGATCGTTGTAGTCAAGCAACTTTCTCAAAGATCGGTTACGGGATGGGTGACCAAAAAATTATTATTTCGAGTTACTAGTAACTTGCTTCGGAAGCCACCTCATGCCATTGTTGCCGGCTAAATTTGCAGTCGTTAATACACTTCAAACGGCATTGGGCCAGCGTGAAGGGAGGATCGTGGCTTATCTTCCTTAACCATTCAATGTGAAAGCCTGAGCTCCTGCAGTGGGGAGGTAAAAGGGCTGATTTTGATTATTACCGTATGTAAATCCATTCTGTCCACAGGCTTGCCGGCATGAGTTCCACCGTCGCCTGAAGGTATACCACGCGTGGAAGGCCAAGAACGCTCGCAAGACCACTATGGCCGACCAAGAACGTGCCCCGCAATCCATCATGGATGCAGGTACCCTAAATTTACTGTGCTAATTTGTATCATACTACACTATTTCTACTACATTATTTCAATTATTAAACGATTATCAACTATATCAAGTTTGTTCACAATTTGTATGAAATAGTCATTCTGTAGACTAATACGTTAGTCATGGTTTTCGCATGGTTTATGCTCATCTAATTATAATTTTCTGTTTTTTGGGTACTAAAAACATTTTTTGCTACTATGCGAGCTAAATAAGAATAGGATGAGGCTCGTTACCAACTTCACAGCTTAATTGTCATTTTAGTACTGATAGAGAGAAAAATAAAGTGCGTTAAATATTTTTTGGATTCATTTAACTTCATACATATACGAGGGTCAAACTGAAAGTTCTTAGAAAATCAAAAACTGATTACATTAGCCAGTTATTAGTTTTATTATATCTTTTCAAAATATTGTCCATTCACGTCAATACACCGCTGCATGCGATGGAACCACTGGGAAAAGCACTTTGCCCACTCGTCCTTAGGGGTCTCTTCAATGGCATCGCGATACGCAGCCACCGCTTCTTCAGCATTCATAAACCGCTTTCCTTTAAGTTTTTCTTTAATTTTTGGAAATAAATAAAAATCACAAGGCGCGAGGTCGGGGCTATACGGCGGGTGACCCAGTAATTCAACGTTTGATGTCGCCAAATAGTCGATCGTTCGCTTGGCGGTGTGCGACGAGGCGTTGTCGTGGTGAAGGAGGATCCTACTGCGAGGTCGTTTCTCTCGAACTTTTTCCAAGACAAGTGGCAAACAATTGGTAGTGTACCATTCTGCAGAAACTGTTTTTTGATCCTCTAACACAATTGTTGCAAAATGACCTATCCTTCCAAAGAACGAGGCCACCATTTTTTTTCCCGCACTTCGATCTCTCTTCACTTTAGTTGGCAACTCCTCGAAAGGAAACACCCACTGAGCAGATTGTCTTTTGGTTTTAGGATCATAACAGTAAATCCAGCTTTCGTCACCTGTTAGTATGTCGAACACAGCATTTGAGTCACCTCCGTTAAATCTTTCAATCATTTTACGACACCAATCCACACGATGGAGTTTTTGAGCCTCAGTCAAATTATGAGGTATCCACCGGGCGCAAAGCTTCCTGACCGCTAAATGTTCGTGGAGGATTTTGTGCACTTGACTCATACCGATGCCTAAGCTTGTCCGAATCTGTTGATAGGTCACTCTTTTGTCAGTCTCTATCATACGCCGCACAACACAGATGTTATCTTCAGTCGTCGCCGTAGAAGGCCGTCCCTCACGTAAATCATCAGTGAAATTAGTGCGACCACGTTTAAACTCATTAAACCAGTTGTAAACAGTCGCACGAGATGGGGCTTCATCGTGAAAGGCCAATCGTAGTCTATCATAACTTTCTTGTTGACTTAAATGACATCGAAAGTCATAAAAAATCATTGCACGAAAATTTTCTCGTGTTAAATTCATGATGACGTGACACAGACAATTTTCAATTTGCCGCCAAATCGTAAAACAAATGACAAATGAATGAAATATATACTCAGTAATATTGGCAAAGAGTTATATTTTCAAATTTTAGAATTATTTTTTTATTATATTGTTTATAAGTGGCCAGTTCTAAGAACTTTCAGTTTGACCCTCGTATTAATGGATTTATTATTAGTATTGACACGACTTTATCAAGAAATAATAAAATATATTTTCTAAATTGATCTCTTGTTCTTTTTCTTTATTACTAAATATGAAGTTGACAGTTTTTGTCTAATTGTTAAATGCTGATCTACCTAAACTCGTCGTCATTATGATTTCGGGTTCAATTCACAAATATCCTACGATACTACGATACTGTGTTGATTTATAAAAAATATTTTTTTTGCCTACCTTACACTCTGAAGATGAAGCATAATTCGAACCAATATGGCTATTCGACAGTACTATTCTTATTTGGCTCGCATAGTATAACACCGACTCCACACTATGGCCCATGATGGGCGATCACACACCATCATCATTGTGTTTACGGCATGATCTTCTATAATAGCCCATGATCGCGCATGATCGCCATATGTCGGTTTTTGGGACAATCATCAAAGGAAGTTAAGCCATCAGTCCACACTACACACTGTCGCCGATCACACGATCACTCAGTTTGTATTTTTTATATGGTACGGACGCGCGTTGTTTTGCCTGTAATCGATGCTAAAATGTCATAGCCGAGAAAGACAATCATTTATGTTTATAGAATTATACCAAAAGGAGGCTCCACAAGGACAATGTAGATTCTTGTTTCAACCAATGATTGGCCATCATCGCCGATAGCGTAGACTACCCATAACTGTTTAATATCTATTTAAAAACCTTTCAAGTAACCTTATAGTAAAATTGAATATGTATTGATGAAAATTTTCATAGGAAAATATATAGCTAACAAACAGAAATTATATTAAAAATAGAAAGCAGACAGCCAGTTACAGATCCTCACAAATAAGCTTACTGGCACACAAAATTCATCAGTCAAATATAGTAGCTGGTTCCACTTCAAGTAACTTGCGACTCAAAAATATTTATCAATATAGCATCGTGATCGCAAAATATAATTGAAATGCAATTGTAACGGTACAGCGAAGGCGCCTCGTTTGCCACAAAAGGGCGAGATACTAGGTGCACGTCACCGGTATTTCCGTATACCGTTTGTGCGCACTTCCGCCACCGGTGACACGACGGACAGACGCGGCTGGTGGTACGCCCACTTCGACGGACAGTACGTGGCGAGACAGATGGAACTGCATCCGGATAAGGCGCCAGTACTGCTGCACGCAGGTGACCGTATATCATTGTCATAATAGCATGATGACTGGTTAAAGAAATAAATTCTATTTGGTCAGAAGTAATAGAAAAATGTTAGATACTTTTGTTTTACTTCAATTTAATAAGATGCTTAGATGATAGGCATTAAAGTTGAAGAGTGGGGGCTCGCTACGTCAGTTTTGTAGAAAATGTACAAAAGCGTGACATCATCCGACTTTTTAATTTGATATATCGCCGTAATTGAAGGGTTATGCATAAAATAAATTGTTTATTTTTTTTTTAATGTTACAATAAAAAACATTATATATATAAATAAAAATATTCTACTTAGTGAACGTCTTAGAAAAGAAGATTTTGTTTATTTGCTCAGCATATTTTTTCCAATAATTTGATTCTCATATTATAAAGAGTAAAGATTTGTTTATTTGCATTGGATAGGCTCTGAAACTATTGGACCGATTTAAGTCTTCCATCTATGGGAAGCTTCTTAATACGCGTTGGACATAGGCTAAAATTTACACAAGCGTCAGGAAAACATCTAATTGGTTCACAATTCAAGAAGAAATCTATTAACATGCCTACTTTCATGAAAAGTATACATACAACTTGAACATAGAAAATTCACCTTTTGGATTTTGAATGAATTCCAAATACGCAATCTTTTGTTTTTAGCTGAAAAGGGCCATGGTGAAAAGCGTATTTTGTTTTGTTATAAAATGAAAACTACTGATTCGATTTTTTGTAATGAAAACTATTATATGCCATATGATTTAATGCTTTTTAAATGGCGAATAAATCGTATGGGTTTTAACCAATGAAAACGTACCTAATTCCATCCATAATTGAAAACTTGAAAACTGTGCAGTCAATAAAAAATACTATTTTACTATGTAAGAGCTCTTATTTTGGATTATGTGGCAGGTGTCGACGACATGCAAATGTGCGAACTGAGCTTGGAAGAAACTGGTTTGACCCGTAAGCGTGGCGCGGAGATATTAGAGCACGAGTTCGAACGCGAATGGACTCGACACGGCGGGGCAGTTTATACACCGCACTAAACAGGTCAGTACGAATCAACATCATCATCAGTGCTTTTACGTCCCCACTATAGGGATTCAGGTCTTGTGTTGTTTCTTCAACCCCTTTTCTGGACGGGTGTGGGGTCGAAAAGACCGGTTTAAGACTTAAGGTTGCATTTCCCCTGCGTTAAATAAAAGAGACTCAGGGCTTCTGTGGATGGTAAATGAAGATGGTTTATAAACCTCCACGTTGGCTCAATGCGCATTGAATGGTATTAACGACTGCAGATACAGCCGGGACCAACGGCTCAACGTGCCCACCGAAGCGCGGAGTAGCTTGAGATAATAATTTTTTGGTCACTCAACCCGTGACCCAATCCTTACGAAAGTTTAAGTTAAAAATCCTTAATTGCTTAACAACGACGATCGTGGGCCGCGGCGTTTAACCACTACGCCACCGAGATACTGTCGACGACAGCGACAGATTATTTGTTTTAAATAATAAATTTCAAGAAATGGTGATTCTTCGTTTACTCAAAGTATTTGACCTACTCTTGTTTGTCCATGAACGAAAGTTCGGGCAATATGGGATGGTTCATATAAATTCGTTAAAATCATATCCGTGAAGATTATCTGTACATCAGAGACAGTATCATATCCTACCTCCGTTGCATCCTTATTATTGAAAAATGGATATCTTTAGTTGTATTAGCATTTACAATATACATATATGAAATTTCGTTGTCTCTCACGTAAAATATTTTAAAGAAAAAGAATATCCATATTAATGTATCAGATCAGATATGTTTCAGATCAATGACCTTAATTTAACTATCTACTTTGATCACTGCTAATAAAGAAATGAAAATTACCCTTAAATAATATTGCTTTTTCTATTTTCAGATTCAGTCATACCCCGATCGACTAAATTAACTAATGTGCGCATTGTATACGTACGTATTAGACATGCGTATTTAGTATGGTTGCTATTTATATTTCTATTATATTATATACATTAAAAATTACTCTTCGATGTGCCTTCAAGGGTTCCTAGACTTTATTAGTGCAATATTATAAATTTCCACCGCAGTGTAATAGGTTTCTTAGAAATGAATAAAAATATTCAAAGCCCGCATTCAGTCACAGGACGGCATTTATAAATGATATTCATAAATACATTTATTTGGGTATCTTAGAAATAGCATTTCTTTTAATTAATAATTTAATCAAGTTGAAATTAGAAGGATATTTGCTATTAATTTCACATAGTTACTTTATTCATTGTTGTAATCTGCGATATTTTGTTTACATCAAAAATAATTTAAAATGTAACACGTATTCAAAAAAAAAAATTAAAAATTGTTTCAATAAATCTCGAGTGCCGTTCTGTTAGTAAATGTTATGCTTTTAACTATTTCACATGCATAGTTTAGAATCACATTATACATATAAATTTTTGTTATATAATTGTTGAAATGCGCGTTAGAAGAAAGACAAAACCAAAATTATAATAACTTAGCCTTATATTGATTTAAATATTTAGATGTCACACTTAAAATGTCACTACTTCATTCTAAATTAGCTTTAGTTGTGATTAAATAGTTCGAAATATAAGTACAATAAACACATAAATGATAACTTCAGACACCTGTGAAAATGTTTTTATTTTTTTATATTTTTTTTTTATATATTGTTTTTAGATTTAAGTTATATTAAAATGAAATTCTACTTGTAAACTGTGATTATTTTAAAAGGTATTCTGGTTATATTTAAGAGTAATTAATATTAACTATGATATATTCTTTTGCATTCCCTTAAGATTTGTTTTTCTTATTTTTGTTACTTAAAATTATATTTCTAAATTTAAACGAACATTCCTTAGAAAGAGGCATATTTGGTGTTGACACGTTTCCATTCCCGGTTTTATCCAATGTATTTGGTGTTTACACGATTCCATTCCCGTTTTTGCAACGTTCGATTAAAATTGAACTACAAAAAAATATAAAAGAAAGAGTAGTAAAGGCAATCAGTTTTTTTTTTTTTGTATTCTAACACCAGTATTTGTAAAGACTTAATGTATTAAATTAGATATATCTAAAATGTAACTCTATTAAATTATTAAATAAATAAACCGTGTAACAAAACACACTGCGAGTTATAGTGTAGATAAATAATAAATGTCAATCAGATAACTGACACTTGTTTGTAACGTTAACAGTGAGATGCTAAAGTAATGGTATTTCTATTTAAAGGGCAGCTTCTCTACTATAATAATAATATTCAGCCACAATCTACGTCACACGATACAAACAGCAGTACAAATTATAGGAACTTAATTGGTAATTTATTAAGTTTTAAAATGATACAAAAATTGAATTGCGTTGGTAATTCGATATAATTTGACATGCTGTTGATGTGCAGCTGGATCGGACCTACTACTTTCCTAGTTGATGACACCGGTTCAGTAATTGTTATTCTCAACTTCTATAGATAAAACTTGTTTTTTGAGTATTTTTGAAAAGTAACGAACTCACATTAATATATATCATTACATTAGCATTGCAGTGAAATTAAAGTGCCTTTCTTGATGCAGCAAAGCAGACCACAAAAATGTGAACGTTCTGTGTATTTTTTGCTTTACCAAATAAAAAAAATAATATTTTTTATTTTATTATTTACCTTTAAATTTAACGCAAGCGAAGTCGATATAGAAAGTGCCTTCCTCCACACTATTATTATATGGCACGACTGCTCGAAGTATAACACGCACCTTAGGTTCTCTCGCCCACTGGCCTGTCGCTAAGCACTAGTGGATTTGGGGTGGCGGGACACATGCGATACCTGCCCCGGTCCCGAGTGTCATTGCCAAAATCGTAATAATATAAAATAGTAAAAAAAACTTCACAAAACTACTTTTTCACACACGGATTTGGGGAGGGAAATGCAAAGACACAATACCCAGTTTCCGCCCTGATTCGAATAAATAAAGGCTGATACTGGCTAAATAAATAAATTCTTAAGCCAGTTAGCAGTTAGCTAAATTCTAAGAGCGGCCAATTTCGACGGTCCGGTTATGGAACTGTTAGGATGAGGATTTAAAGAGTCTTTTAAAAAAATAATACTTATATGCTAAGTATCCCTAAAACTATACTGGGTTATTAGTCCGTGGATGCGACTGACCGAACCAGCGGGATGTGGTAGACTGACTCACGAGAGGCAGTCTTCGATGCACGAAGCCCTGAAAATGCTGTCAGTGGTTACAAGAACATTTTCTAGATGTAACAGAACGCTAAAAACCGACCAAGTTCACGAAGGGTTCCTTATGTATAAAAAAGCAAAATATCACGTTTGTATGAGAGCCCTTTTTAATAATAACTAAAAACAAAAACTAAAATTAATGAGTTATAAGCTAAAGCATAAATTGTATAGTAATCGATAAAACAATAATCTGTGCTGAAATATATTTATAAATATTCTTAATAATGAATGAATTTTTTTTTATTCGTACATTTATTTTCTATTAATTAACAATTAATTTAAAATTAATTTAAAAAATCGTTAATTTTAGTTTTTGTTTTTTCTATCCTAAATCATGATTAATAAACAGTTTTCACATCAATTCAGTGGAAAGAAATACGCGTACAGTGTGGTATGACATGACAAAGCTCGCAATAGTTTTACTTTTGGCCACCATGAACGCTACTATAGATTGCGTTACCCCCACCACAGCGGTAACGGAAATAAATCATTTGTCAAAATTCAACTATCACGATCCACGAGCGACGATGTCCGCCCAGTGACAGACGGATAGACAGCAAAGTTTTTACGCTTTAGTGCGGAACCATAAAACCTAAAGATCAGATTTTATGAATTTTTTCCAGATAATAAAACAGGTAATTTTTCCAAAAATATTTACTTTGCTTAATATAATAACAAGAACACTAATCAGACAATTTTAAACAAGATAATTTATCAAAGTCTCGTGATTTGACTTTATTTATATGAAATTAATATAATAATATTGAAATTAAATGAATTAATTTGCAATAACATAACAACATTGAATAAAATCTAATTTTAATAATATAATCAGCAGTCTTACTTTTACTGAAACCTAATCATATTACAATAATAATAGTACATTTAAATTTAATTTACATTTCAAATCAAAATGCAATTTAACAATGATAAAAATCACCTACCCAAGTAATAAATTGATGTAATAAAATATTTATAGATTCAATATTCATTCAAATATTATAGATTCAAATTCAAAACAATATAAAAACTTATGCGTGTCAGATATATCATTGAAGTTTTGACATAATAACAGCTAGCTTTTAAAACTAAACTGTTAGAATGTTTATTTCATGCGCTGATTTTTCTCCACAACAAAAAGACAATATTTTGAAGTACCCGTTAGAGAAAAGTCAACAATGAACATGTTTAATCAATCAAATAACAAATAATGTTCATAATATCAAACACCACCCGCTACGGACACACAAACGCGCGAGATAATATCATAATGGTAAAGTAACTCTGAGGAATAGGGATGACGCCTGGGTAAAAAAACAAAATATATTCCGTCAGTCAGATAATAGAAAAATATTAGTTATGTATTTGTTTTTACTTCAACTTAATAAGAATTAGCTTAGATAACAGGAATTAAAATTGAAGTGTTGTAAAAAATGTACAAAAGCGTGACGTCACGCGACCTTTTTAAATCAATGTATAGCCCACAGAACACGAAAAAGGTGTTCTGTGGTATAGCCGTAACTTTTTGATTACCAAAAAAATACGTGTTTAATATTTTTCAACAATCTACCTGACGGACAAACAAACAAAAATTTGTGGTCATCCCTATTATATATACTTACATACAATCAACGTGGATAACGTAGTAAAGGAGGGGGGGAATAGGTGCATTTGCTCCCCTTAACTTATGATAAATTCATCAAACTATTCGTGGACAAGTAAGCTTTAGCTTATGTCGCGGATGGAAATCTTCGTGTACGCAGAATAGACCTACTAATGCCTACTGTAACCAAAAATAATGGGCCATAAGACGAGGCCTGTAGCCGAGACGTTCCAGTAAGCCAGGCCAGTATTGGCCTTGTGTGAATGGAAATAAATCCTCAAGCCAGTATTTAAGCTTATCCAATAATATATAAGAAACGGTTTTATTTCTAATTACTTAAACTCATTACTGGATTGTATCAGCCACTGGCCTCGTATATCTATATTGTCCATTACTTTAAACTATAATCAGTCTTGTTTAGAAGGCAAAATCTTTTTAATTGAAGTCCGTTCACTGTCGTCGCATTCGGCAATAGTATGTCTACTCTGCATAGATGAAGTTTTCACTTGCAACTTACTGTACCCAGCATTACCTAAGGGTGGGCCAAATTATTTACTTAGGGTGGAGCAAAAGTAAGGAAACTGGATAAATAATTAAAAGTTAAAATGCTTATTTCAATAATAATTTGGTTTTGAGCTTCAAGTCTGGATGGCCCAATATAAAAAAATGTATCCATCATAGCGAAATCACTTCTAGTTTACGATAACTTTTTATTAACTTGCTCATTAATGTTTTAATAGGAATGCTCGAGTTTTATTAAAATAAGGCGGATTATTCCAGTGCAAGTATTGAACGTTTATGAATAATTATATGTAATCGGGTCTTGTTCGTGCATCTCCTCGTGACCACGGCTGCTGTAATGTAGCCGAAACGTCGAGGTAAATTAATAGTTTTAAAAAATGCACGAACAAGACCCGATTACATATAATTATAATGTATACAAATCGTGTGAGTTTATGAATAAACTGAAATTCATACTTTTCTAATTTTCTGACGATTAAGCATCAGATGAAAATAGCTAAAAATGCCCCTCCATAAAAGTCAGGACCCAGCATGACATCTTTAGTGTCAACTTAGAATATATTATGAATAACATGGGACCTTGGAGGGTTCATTAAGAATTTATAAACATTTTGTAACAAGACATATATGGTTGTTCTTTTAGTGTACAATAGAACGCGACCTCAAATCTTCTTCAGTTGGAATTTTAATGGGACAAATTTCACGTTCAAAACAGCCCTGCAGGTTATGCTTCTCGAGCTCACTACTGCTGCAAAAAGTCTTGGAACAATTTCCACATTTAGCGTTCGAATGTTTAGACATAATGTGCTCGGATATCAGTTTTTTCGATGAAAACATAAGGTGGCAAGTGTCGCATTGGAATTCTCTTAATTTGTGTTCTTTTTTATTAATATGCGAACGACGCATATAACCTCTTTCTTTGGTCTTCGAACTGTCGTCGCATTCGAATATTTTCGACGACCGCTTTCCTGAGTGCGACGTCTTCATGTGAAGCGCCAAGTACTGTTTCAACGAGTACTTTTTCGGGCACATGGCACATTCGTATTTCTTCAAGCCACTATGAACGGCTATTACATGTTTCCGTAACGAATCCATCTCGTAGAATTCTTTTTGACATATATCGCATTTGAATTCTTTTTTGCCGATGTGCCGTTTCTCGTGCATGATTCGTCCGCTGATATCACTGAATTTCATCCCGCAGAATCTGCAAGCGTAGGGCTTGACGCCAGAATGAGTCCGCTCGTGTCTTGCCAGCGCTGAGGGATCGCTGAATGCCTTGCCGCAGTTTGTACACTTATGAGGCTTGTCTCCCGTATGGATTCTCCTGTGATTCTCCATATTACCTTTGCCAAGAAATTCTTTGCCGCAGATGTCGCAGGCGCAGTTTTTGACGCCCGCGTGCCTATTCAAGTGTGTTTTCAAAGTGGCCGACTGGTTGAAACGTTTACCACACAAATCGCAACCATAAGGTTTCTCTCCCGTGTGTACGCGTTCGTGTATCTTCCGAACGCACACATACGGGAAAGTTTTGCCGCAATAGGAACAAGGGTGACGTCCCTTAATGTTTTTGCTCGTGTGGTTAATTTTCCGTCTTCTATTTTCCACTTTTGATTTCACGACCAGTTCCGCCTTCAGTCTTGGCCCTTTCGGCTTCGACGTCTCCACTTCGACCTCTACAATTTTAGGACCATTGTAATTAATTATTGGGACCCAAAATTCGTTTTTTAATGCGCGCTGTTTTCTCAAGGTCAGTTTCTCTAGTGTCTCTTTAAAATACGTCGGATGAACTAATTCTTGATGCCTCAGAAGGTCTGCTTTGATATAGAACCCGATGCCGCAGTGACAGTTATGCGGAAATGGGTCGTGGACCGATGCGTGAGCATTCAGTGTACTTTTCTGTACAAATCTCATATCACATTTATTGCATTCAAATCGTTTTATAAAGCGTTCATTTTGAACGTCACCATTCCTAAAAAGTAATTAAGGTACCAAATATAGACATCTAAAGAAATTGTTATAACTCTTACGGATTAACATGACACCTGATGACCTATTATATTTGTCCTCGAACGAAAAGTAAGAAACATTTTAATCGTTATTATAATTTTGTTTTAATATTCGTATTCTACACGAATATTAATAGATCATCCTACACTATCAAAAAATGCGTTTCTTTGGAGTCGTATTACCATCTCGAAATTAAACAAAATTTCGTTTTCGAAGAAAATGAATAGGCCTTCAATTCGTACGAGTAATACATATCGTTTCCACGATTGATCCTAAATATCATAGGGCTAAACGCTAAAACTAGGGCTTTCAATCTCGGAATACCAAGATCTCGGTATTGAGGGCAAAGGCGGATCCAGGTCACAGAGGTCATGACCCCCATCTGGGCAAGGTCCTGCACCTAGGTGGACTACTAATTAAAATTGTTATCTAAACATAATGTATTTATATATTTTTTGTCCCGATATAGATTTGGTTAAGTAATTTCAAAATTTCACTAATTTAATATAACACTTTGTATCTATTATTATCAAAATTCACTTGTTATGACTTGACCACGACTATGTGACCCCTCCTGGCGCCAAAGCTGGATCCGCCCTTGTTTGCGGGACTGGAAAGAAGCAAGCACACGACCTCTCGCGAGCGCAATATGTGACTGACGTGACACTAACGGACAAAATGACGAAACTAAATAAAGTAATAAAATTACTTTTGTCAACATTCAATTGAATGTTTCTGGTTTTTATTTTAATTTAGAAGTAATATGTTATTTAGTCGAAAGATTTATTTACGCATATAGTATGCATAAACTTGTAATAGAATCTTTCTGGCTATACCATTTGTATCTGGCTGACGGTATCATTAAAAAGTTTTAATTTTAAAGAAGATAACTCGAATTAAAATAAGGAAAATGCGTGATTTTCATTTTTTTTTCCTTACTGTCAAAATGTGTAAATTTAATGAAGAATTCAGATACATTTAAAAAAATTAACGCAAACCGTTAAAAAAAATGTCACATTTATGGACCTTGTGCAGTTTCTGTGAAAGTAGCACAAATTTGGTTGAAGCGTTTTACAGTCCGGAAATTTACATGTCAAAAATGTACGTAGCTCCGATCGCCCTGTTACGGATAAAATGGATGTCATTTTTGAAAAAGTGGAACAAGATCGGCATATCAGTAGTTACGACGTAGCTGAAGAACTGGGGACTGACCACAAAACAGTTTTGGCGCATTTTTTAAAAGCTAGGTACACCAAAAGTTTGGATATTTGGATACCTCTCGAGCTCACTGAAATTAACCAAATGAACCGTGTACTCATTGGTGATTTTTTGTTACGGCGTATTGAAACCGAAACATTTTCGAAGAAGCTGATAATTGGTGATTAAAAGTGGATCACGTACAACAAGATTACAAAAGTGGATCACGTACGACGACGATCCTGACCTTGCCACCTTGACTCGGTCTCTTCAGACTTCTTTAGGGAGTGTCAGGTTAACATCAAGCAAGGACTGCCAAAACCACTTATCGCGGTTATTGATCGGAAAGCCCAAAATTTCTATAGGAATGAGATCATGTCCCTACTTACAAGATAGCAAAAAGTTACGGACAAAATGGTACCTACACACTTCAGTTAAATATAAATAAATTTTATAAAAAAATGTTTTAATTTTAATATAAAATGCGAAGAAACTTTTTCCCCAACCTAATATTATTGCTGATTATTAAGGCTGACAAAATATTTGTATGCTTGTCAAATTGAAATGCGTTGGTTTTTTTTGCTTACCAAATTTTAAAATGGTTTCTAATTATTATAATTAGTTCTGTTTATAAAATACTCACTTTTTCTTTACATGTTTAATTAAATGAAGATTATATTGTTCTTCATTTGGAAACATCTCATTACACTGTTTGCAGATTTTACTTTGAGATGTCATGCAATCGATTTCCACATGAGCTGATATTACCTAAAAATAATAGATATCAGATTGTAGCTAATTAAAATAGTATATTATAGTTAAAAATGTAAACGCAATATAAAATTTCTGCCTCGGTTGGAAACAGTTGTCGATCGGGACCTATCGCCGCCCAGGGCCTCCGATGAGGTTAGTCCGCCAATGAGTTTATGGAAATTTTCTCATACATTTCGCTAAGCAGAATGGCTATCATAAAAATAGAGATCAAGCTTGTAATAGAGATCAAGATGTATGAGTTTCCATCAAAAATATATTATTTTTAGTTACATCATCATCATCAGCTCTATTACGTCCCCACAGCAGAGGCTCAGGCCTTCCTTACCGATGGTTAAGGATGATGGGCGATAACCCTCCAAACTGGCCCAAGCGGATTGGAAGTAATTAACGACTGCAAATAAGCCGTTGGTGGCTTAACGTGCTTTACGAAGCACGGAGTAGTTCGAGATAATAATTTTTTGGTCATTTTTTGGTTGCGAAAGTTGCTTAACAACAACAATCGTGGGCCGCGGTGCTTATCCAATTCATCACCGAGCTACATATTTTCTTTCTCTCTCTCTCTTTCTCTACTGTTCTTTACTCCACTGCTGGATATGCCTTTTGGTAACGTTTCTATCTTGCTCTGTTTACAGCGATTCTGTACTAGGTCGGCCCTACCGTCTTTTTTATTTCGTCCGACCATGTGTCTGATGGTCTGCCTACACTTCGTCTTCCCATTCGCGGCTTCCAGTGTAGACTTTGCTTCATCTGTCATTATCTCACATATGTCCTGCCCATTGCCATTTAAGTCTCGCTATCCTAACACCTTTGGTTACTTTAGTGCGTTGGCGGATGTTGTTTCAGATCCCGTCCCGTACAGAAATTCCGAGCATAATGAAATATATGTATTGCTCGTTGGATGACCTTAAGTCGATGTACCGTCCCCTCAGTCAGAGTCCATGTTTCGCAACCGTAAGTCATGACCGGAAGAGCGCACTGGTTATAACCCTGTTCTTAGCTCCTTGGAACTAGCTCCTAGTTCCTAGGAATTTTGCTTCGGAATTATGGTTCAGTTTACCGAAAACTGACCATCCGAGATGCACTCGTCGGTCTTTTTCACTTCACAGGGACCTTCTGCCTGATTAAATTTTATGTCTACAGTAAACATACTCGCCAACTCTGTCAGTGATTTTGTTCCTAACTAATCTATCTCCAGGTGTATCGATAATGCATTTTGTTTTTTCGGAATTAAGCTTCAGTCCGTCATTCATTAAAGCCGTGTTGAGGTAATTTATTATTATCTCAAGATTTTTCGTTGTTTCGGCCATCAATACTACATCATCCGCGAATCTAATATGGTTTAGATATTGACCGTCAATAATTATGCTTAAATCATCCCAATCGAGTGTCTTGAAGACATCCTCGAGGACATTCATGAAGAGTTTCGGAGATATAATATCCCCTTGTCGTACATCTCTTTGAATTGGAAGAGTTGTTGTGCCGTTTGGTGCTGGATGGTCAGCGTGGCAGTTTTGTATAGGTTTTTAAATAAGCTGACCTATAATATATTCTGCATCTCTGTAGAGAGTAAAATATGGCCCAATTCCATATCGAATCGAAAGCCTTCTCATAGTCCACGAAGCCAAGGTAAATTGGTTTGTTGAATTACCTACATATTAGTTACAAAGAAACCTAAATTTTTTGTCGTTCTAAAAATAAGAACCAAATAATTTACACAGCTCTATCAGTGACGTAAGAGTGCCCAAGGGTCTCTAGCCACCATAGTAGTTTCTTTTATAGGCAAAATTTTTTACTAAGAAGGATCATGACACTAAAATACTTATTACTCAAGCTACAGTTTTGCCATATTTTACCTACAACGAGTGGACTAACAGTCAACTACCATCAAAACTGAATCCAATTCAAGTGTAACAGAAAGATGTGGGTAGCAGTCCTGAAGTTATGTTACACACAACATTTATTATTTGGTAATATCGAAGAAAAACCAAGTATATGAAATCTGTCTTCAAGATATACTTACATGTTTTTTAAAGTTTTCACTAAAGCCATTGAAATTCATTTTTGAATACAATTTTTCTAAAAATAATTTATGTTTGTACCTGGAAATAAAAAGAAAATATTTACACATTGATTACACGCGCAACATTTTAACCCAATTTATCAAAGTAATTTATTGATTATGCAGAAAATAAAAAATACACGTATGATATTCTTCAATAATCTACCTGATGAAAAGAAAAACAAAAATGAATCATCATCCCTATTGACATTTACAACCTCAAGCAAGTTAGCTTTCTCCGTGTGAGACGTCCGACTTGAATGTTAGCATTAAAATCAGCATTGATTGATGCTGATATCAAAAACAATGCTGAAAATCAGCGGATGCTGATGCTAATATTCGCAACAACCCTGGTACTAACCAAATATGAACCTTAATGATTAATAATAAAAAATTATTATTATTATTAATACTTACTTCGAATCATCTAGTGTCATTAAATGTGTACAATATTCATCCAAACTTTGGAAATGTTTATCACACTTTACTTTATCAATAACCACATGGGCAGACATCATCTAAAAAACATTACAATGTCTCACTTGAAAAAATAAATTCTGATAATTAAAATTACCAATATCAGACAAAAGCCATTAAAGGAGTATAAAATAGTAAAAAATTCTACATACATGATCCATAAATAATTTATTGTAGTTATTGCAGTCCATTTCTTCATCAAATTTGTTTTAAAACAAATTAGTCACATTTGTACCTGAAAATTAGACTAAATAAAATATTTAAATATTCAAAAGAGATATTTTTAAAATATAAAATTTCTATGCTTTTTTGGTTGGACATATAAATTGTGAGATTAATTTGGCAATTAAGTTAATATAGATCATCGTTCAAGTCAAGTTAATAATAATCATCATTTTATTAAGGGTTTAAAAAAATACTTATGAATTGACTGACAATGACAATATTGAAACTACCCTCTTCTAGTTGTAATTAAATTTGATTACTCTTGCCAAGAATAAGTATTGGGTGCCCGACATCATGAGTCTTGTGTAGAATCTCTGCAGTACTGGAAGACGAAAATGCGACACTTTGACACTTGGATGCCCGACATTATGTCTTCGGCCATTTATGAGACTGACTGGGAATCTAGTTGTTTTGTTGATCGAGGCGTTATGTCAAAAACTAGAGTCAATTATACAAATTGAATATTTTTCTAGTATTTAGCACACTAAAAACAAGAATTCTTCTTCTTTTTCTTAACTTTAATGGCACTTTACATCACCATAATACTGATGTTAAAGTTTTAATTGATTAATACTGAAAAGTTTAATTAGGGATTAGACTACTGAGGCATCACTAATTGGCTGAAGGTCAAACTTGCTATTAAGTGAGCGAGGAAGATATATATATATATATATTGCCTTTCGGCAAAATGACTGTTCTTCTTCTTCTTATTTTTAATTAATAGCTTTGTCTTCTGTCAACCAGTGTAATCTTTTGAACTATGAATGGACTACTGTCAATCTCACCTGTTGAATATTGTTATAAATGATTGGTAGATTTTCTTATTCCAATGTTTCCAACAACCATACCATAGGGTGCGAAGTTATTATCTAACCTAAATATTAGAACCTGTCTTCACAGTACTGACAGTAGAGTAAATAATATAAATCGATTACGGCGGAATGCTGCCCCGTACGCGTGATTTAGATTATCATCACAAAATTAATAATAAATAAATATCAATAAGGTTTATTTACTATAACGAGTAACTTGCAGGAATATATTATTAATAAACAAACAAACACAAACCGGCTCCCCTTTCAGTGACATATGAATGACAGATGTAGGGATGCAACGATATATATAAATCGATATCGACGCCTTAAATATCGTTTTTATCAATACCCATATGTCGAAACCTAAGTCCAGATAAAGTCTAAAGAGTAAATGTGTTGAGGGAGACTGTTAGAGGGAGACTAAATAGCCGTTTCTATGAACTAATAACGTTTTATTATATAAGTATAAATATTCATATTTTAATTTAATGACACCACAAATCGACAGACGTATTCAATTCAAAGCTACACTTTGGTATGTATTAGCGATGATCTACGGAGGTCGAATATCGTGCCTTGCTGGTTGACTACCAACAAAGACCTTCTTGGTTTAAGATCTTTTTAATTAATTTAAATTTAAATATTGACATTTTGACAATCTGTTCTGCACATGCGTGTCTATTGTTATTATATACTCGGTGGAACAGAACGACCGACACTCCCGAGGTTCCTAGAGAGTACTATTTGTCTTTAATATGATGTAATAAAAATTATATGTCTATGTCAAATAGTTTCGGAGATATTCAATTACAAAGTTTTTGGAAAAAAATGATGTTTTCAACCCTGAGTCAGCTGTTTTTGGGACGTACTAAGGAACATGTTTTTAATCGGTCATTGACTTCTTCATTTCTAAAAACGAAATAAACTAGTTAATGATTTATGAGACCTCTTTTATGCAAACTCTACCAAATAATCACTAAACAAGGCAGTCAAAATGCTTAAATCGATTAACAGACTAACAGCCGGTTTCTGATTTGAAAATAGTATAAAATCTCTACTGATTATTCTCAATAACCTACGTTCAAATCAAAAAATTAAAATCGCAAACGAAAACTAAGTAATGTTAGTTTAACAATTTCAAACTGACTATCTCTAAACGAATCAGTCAAAATGCTGAAATGAATTAATAGACTAACATTTAATAAATCATTGTAAAAAGATTATTCTAATGTTAACTAATTTACATTACGTTACTACATTATTTCAAATAGTCAGAGTTTCCAAAAAAATGTAACTAAATGGATCAAATAACACGATCATTTATTAAAGTAGTTAAACTAATACATCATCCATAAACATAACAACACTAAGTAAGGGTTTGGTAACTTATTTAAAATGTATTTAAAAATAAAATTCAAAAACAATTGCGTGGTAACAAAATACGAATTACCTAAAATACCCGGAATACCAAAAAGTAATGAGGAAGCATTTTAAAAAAATAAAGAAACTACAAAAAATTATGTCACTAGATGGCAGTACAAATTGTTGGATCTAAACGTCAATTCATTACGTTAAACCAAAGAGAATAGAATTGTCAGTGTTGTCATGGATCTGATAACTCGGATTAATATCGTGTTGAAATTTAACTAGTAGTTCCAGTTATGCAAACGCAACTCGATTAATACAAAGTAATCTTTGAATAAAATTATTTTATATTTGTATAGAGAAAAATGGAAACTATCATAATGGAAGTGAGCACAGAGGTTTTTTAAATTTACTGTAATCAGTTGAATTAATGCTGTGATATAATTAAAAGTGGCATTTAGCTACTAGGTAAATTAATTTTATTGCTATTAGCTAAAAATTGAAAATCCCTCAGCAGGATACATTTTTTTTTTAATTTAAATAGTGCACCTTTTCTTTGTAGTTTTTCTAATAGTAAAGTAGGGTAACTATAAATCATATACAAATATTACTTATAATCTAAATAAGTTATATAATATATGTATAAATAATCTTTATTGTGTTAAAAAGTAGGGAGCCTCAACATATGATAGATTGGGAAATCCTACCTTTATGAGGAAGCTTATTGAGAATTTGTTATGAGTTAGTTAATTACTATTTGAATGTTATGAGATTTTTTTAACTATTTTAAAAATATTACGATGCTATATTCTGTAAATAAAAATTTCCTGATTTGTGATCGGATTCTGGTACATTATCATCTTGAGATACGCACCGAACCATGATATTAGAGGTGATTCGTAAGAACTTGGAGCTACTTTTTGCTAAAAACAATTTTTCGTATTAGGATATATCGCTAAACAAAGCCGATATGTCGATTATTAACGATATATTATTAAATCGTAAATAAATTTAATAATCTTATTGAATAAACCTTTTGATTTAAAATAATATGTTTTATCATATATATTTTTTTTATCGGCTAATAATGGGTAACAGCTACCGATTTAGGAACGGGAGCTTAGAAAGCCACCTTCCATGAAGACTGTTCCTACTTTGTGTAATGTTTTTGTACGCTTAGCATGACGAACTCGAGAGCGTTTTGTTTACACACAAATATAACTTTTTTTTTTAGTTTGCCCATAAGATATCTCATTCTCAACCGAAGAAAAGTGACGTTTGTTGCAAACAAATTATTCCTCGAGCTTGTCATGCTATGCGTGTTACTTTTAAAGAAAGGCATTTAGAAGGGGTGCTTCCCGTAACAATTAAAAAATGTCTTATTGCCACTATAAATGACATATAGGAGTGTTCCGTAACGAAACAGATCATTGATAATTGGCTATACAAAGACAACACAACTGTGGGTAAAATTTTTATTGTCTATGGGCAAGGCGATTGGCTGTCTTCGTTCCAAATCCCCACCCTTAATCCTTGGGTGACGGTTTACTACTGTGATTTCAAATTGTTAACTGCGCGCACCTAATTTTGATTGAGCTTGGTGAATTGTTCATTATCGAGAATAAGGACATTTCGGAAGAACGGTGGATCAGTGCCTATGGACTATATATCGTGTATGATATATTCGCTGGTAACCGCGTCGACGCACCCCGTTCCAGAACCCAGCCCTCGGAACCCGTGGCGGTAAAGGATCGCTTGCGGTGAGTCGCCAACCCCTGCTTAATATCGTACATAATTTCTTTTGATCCGTTCGAACCGGATTGCTATCTTTCAGTTGTGTTGTCTCTAAACAGTATTACGTACTTATTATCATGGATAGTGACGCAGCGAATTCGAAGCAGTCATCTTTGTTACGCAAAATGTCTGATGATGAATCGCCGTGTGAACAAGATTTATTCGAACGAGATCTTATTCTCGATGAGTTAAAACGAACATTACAGTTCGCAGCGACAGATGTCCAACAGTTTCGCTCGCGAACTACTGATTTAAATTCTCACCAACGTAAATTCAATAAAGTTCAAACTAAAATTGAAAAAACGTTAATCAAGTTAAGGTCTTTTAACAAAGAGGAACAGATTAAGATACGCAACGATTTCAATGATTTGTACTACGCTATTATCACTAATTTAAATAATTTAAAGAGGGTGGATGAAGAGCAACGACGTATGAGTCGTCCGTTAATAACGCCTTTAGTTCAGTCATCTAATTATAATAAGAATTTACCAACTTTGCCTTTGCCTAATTTCAGCGGCGATCCTACGGATTGGCCTTCCTATTTCGATTTGTTTCGATCATTAGTCCATTTAAACAGTGCCTACACAGAGGCAGAAAAATTCCGTTACTTATTACTTACGGTACACAACGAACCCCACAATTTAATTAAATCTATCCCTATTACAGACGAGAACTATTCGGTAGCTTTAAATATTTTGATATCTCGTTATGAGAATAAAAGAGTTATTGCCTCAAAACACCTTGACAGAATTCTCGACATCGAACAGTGTTCCGATAGATCGTCTCAAAGTATACGTAATTTATTAAATGTCTACCAAGAAAACATCAAAGCACTGGAGATTATAATAATAATAATAATAATAATAAATTTATTTTCAGACAAAGTCCATAGATTTGTTAGTAAAAGAAAACTTTTAAAACTATGTTAGTATATGTGGTAGCTCTTATTTATTAATAGATAAATGGGTCATGTGTACCATCACCCAATGTTTCAAAATCGGACCGTCGCAGCGGTCAGCAATCACGTTCAGGAGACCGTTAGTGGCACCGCGGACTCTGCGCATCAACGATGCAACTCTCTTACGAATGATAGCGTAAAAATCATCAACTCTGGCGTCCGCAAACATGCGTGATGCACTACAGAATCGCGGATGCCTCAACAGCATCCTGAACCCATTATTATACTGAACGCGCAAGGCATTGTATGACTTTCGCTTGTACTTGACCCATAGACTGCACGAGTAAAACGACTGGCAGTATGCTCTAAATAAAGTTACTTTGACTTCTTCATTACATCGCGCAAATCTACGGGCCAGCATGTTGCACTTGACAGCCAACGCCCTGCGCTCCCTTTCTATATCTAGATCATCTGACAGGTCTTCAGTGACCCAGTGGCCCAGGTACTTAAAACGCGAGACTCTACTTAATAGCATACCGTTTAATTTAACGGGCGGAATTTGAGTAACAGCTTTATTACGTGTCGTAAATACCATGATAACTGTTTTATCAACATTATACCTGAGACCATGGGCCAACGCGTATTGTTCACAAAATTGCAGCAGCTTTCTTAGGGCTCTAATCGAAGGGCTCAGCAAGACCATGTCATCTGCGTAACTAATATTATTAAAAGAATGTCCATCGACTGAACAGCCGAGACCACAGTCACTGAGCTCAACGATAAGTCGGTTCATATAAAGATTAAAGAGCTTTGGTGAGGTTATTCCCCCTTGCCTCACTCCACACTCCAACCCATACAAATCCGACGTCGAGCCGGACCATCTTACATAATTTGTTTGATTTTCATACCAATATCTAAACACGTTAACAAGTTCTGTTGGCAAAGACGTATCGTGGGCCATCATGGACCATAAATGGTCATAGGATACCAGGTCAAATGCCTTCGATAAATCTAAGAAACATGCATATACAGGTGTATTTCTACTAGTATAATAACTGACCGTGTGTTTTAAACAAAGAATTGCGCTTTCAGTGGATAGCTTAGATCGAAACCCGAACTGCGCATCATGCAAATCTAAATGGTTACCGAGCTGACGGTCCAACAGTGAATCAAGAACTTTTGCTAAAACTGTTGCTAGTGAGATAGGTCGATAGTTGTTAATATCGGAGGCATCCCCTGTTTTGTTTTTTACTATTGGTACTACAATAGTTTTCATCAAGTCACTAGGCAAGTAACAATGCGCAATACATAAATTAAAAAGCATTACAAGCACCCTCGGTAGGTGAATACCCGCATACTTCAGATGCTCAACACTTAATCCATCATGTCCGGCAGACTTACCTCGACTCATGTTTTTAATAATCAAATCAATATCTTTAGCAGTGAAACGTACTTGTTGTTCTAAGGGATGGTTTTCAGAGTCTAGCATTCGAAGAGCGGGGCCCAAAGGTGATCGCATTTCAAAATGAGTCCTAAAAAGCTCAGCGATCTGACGACAATCACTTATACCCTCCACACTCACAGGGACGCTCGACTTCGGATTAAGTCTATTAGTACTCTTCCAAAACTTCCCGAAGTCCTTAGCAGTGTGATGCGTAGCTAGGATATCCATTTTAATTTGATCTCTATTATCCTGACACCATTTAAGCCTTTTCCTGAATACCTTTCTACTCTCACGCATGTTTTCAAAGATAGAACCGGTTGTAGGTTTATTATTTAGAGTCCATATTTTAAAACAAAGTCGAGCCTCCCTGTGAGCGTCACTTACATATTTATTCCAACCAGGGACATGTCTTATGCACTTTCCCGTAAGCGAATGGAGTTTTTTGTTACTTAGCATTTTGTTACGAAAAATACCTATTAACACTCGTAAATCTTATGAACGTTCTTTAACTAATTCGTCAGACATTCCAAACGTTAGCACATTGATTTGTTTCTTAGAACGCGAAATATCAGCTGAGGAAATTATATGTTCGACTAACAGCGGACAGTACAATAAATTTTCTAGTGTGGCTAATGTGAATATGCGCCACCGTCACAATAATCGCATAGAAAACCAGTTGCAGCAACGGCAACTTTGTTCGTTTGCTGCTAATGTCACACCGGTTTCAAAACCGTCAAATGATAATCGGTCTTATGACCAGACTCATAAGAATAAGAATTGCTTATGTTGTAATGCTCAACATACGTTGACAAAGTGTTCGCAATTTTTAAACTTATCCCCTCAAGATAGATTTGCTTTAGTTCGTAAGAAAAATATTTGTTATAATTGTTTGCATTTTGGGCATGATGTGAATCAATGCAATTCTAGTTTTGTCTGTCGTACATGTCATAAGCGACATCACACATTAATTCACTTTTCAAGTAAATCGTTACCGATAACTAATAATAAAATATCTGCAAATAATGCAGTCTCGCTCCCACCTTCAGTGGTAGCTGAGATGCCTGTAACCGCTACCACGAATGATCCGCAGTGCGTTGCTCCCGCTGATGAGAACGTGATTCATAATTGTTGCGCGTCCAATGCCGCGTTCACTCGTACGACTACGGTGCTATTGTCTACGGCACTCGTCGACGTATGCATAGGTGCGGCGAAAATAGCGACCGTTCGCTGTATTATAGACACTGGAAGTCAGGCGAGTTTTATCACTGAGGCGTGTGCGCAGCGCCTGGGTTTGATGCGCGGACATGTTAATGTTTCTGTGTTCGGTATAGGCAATAGTGAAGCGGCGCGTAGCAAAGGATTTATAAATTGTAATATCGCGCCTAAGGGTAAATTAGAACCCTTAGTTCCGGTAAATCTTTTAATTTTAAACAAATTAATTTCACAAATGCCGAGTATGCAGTTACCGTACACTGGTTGGCCTCATATAAAAGATTTAAATTTAGCGGATCCCGCTTTTCATACGCCACAGCCAGTGGACCTGTTATTAGGAGCGGATATACTATCCCATGTTCTTTTGAGTGACGTCATTACTGGCTTACCTGGTTCTCCGCTAGCAGTAAATAGTATATTCGGTTATTTATTGTTAGGTAAACTAGATATTGTTTCCTCTCCGTCTCAACTTCAAGTTTGTTTTAGCTCATTTGACAATGACAACCTTCAGAGATTTTGGGAATTAGAGTCACTTCCTGAAAAACGGAGTTACACTCCTGATGAAGAAATATGCGAATCCTTTTTTCAAAAGACGCATATACGTGACGCAACGGGGCGATACGTGGTCGCTTTGCCTTTTAAGCCGGAGGCTCCCCCTCTAGGCGAATCCCGTCAAACTGCACTTGCGCGCTTTCGTAAGTTAGAGTTTCGTCTCGAGCGAAACCCGAAGCTTAAGGAGGACTATCATACCTGTCTCCAAGAGTATCTGGATATGAAGCACATGGAACCCGTTAAGGGCGAGCCAACATCAGGGGCCACTTATTATATTCCGCATCATTGCGTGGTCAAAGAATCCAGTGAGACCACTCGCACTCGAGTAGTTTACGACGCCGGGTGTAAATCTTCTAGTGGCTACTCATTGAATGACATTTTGTTGACAGGTCCTAAACTTCATTTAGATATAGTTAATGTTATTTTAAAATTTCGTATTCATTCAGTGGCCTTCACTGCTGACATCAAACAAATGTTTAGGAATATTTTAGTTCGAAAGGAAGATAGGGATTTTCAGCGCATTTTATGGCGGAAGTCGCCTGATGAAGTTATCCGTGATTATCGTCTTTCTACAGTCACATTTGGAGTGAATTGCTCTCCATATCTGGCTCTCCGAACTATCCAGCAATTGGCTATAGATGAGGCTTCACGATTCAAACTTGCTTCTAAGGTTTTATTAAATGATGTTTTCGTAGATGACGTCACTTCCGGTGCCTCTACTGTTCATGAAGCTTTAGTAGTTCAACAAGAGCTTATTAATATTTGTAAGACGGCGGGTTTCGAGCTTCGAAAGTGGCATAGTAATTCACCAGAGGTACTTGCTGCAGTAATTCCCCCATTTTCTCATGGTGAGCGGCTCGATGAAGTCCGATTCGCCGAAATGGAACACGATGAACAGGTCAAGGTCCTTGGACTTCAATGGAACCCTATTTCCGACTGTTTCAATTTTAATGTCAAAATATCACCTTGCTTAAGCACCAAGCGCGCTATTCTTTCCGAGATAGCTAAAATATACGATCCATTGGGCCTTTTAGCGCCAGTTACTTTATATGCCAAACATTTGATCCAACTTTTGTGGATAGCCAATATAGGTTGGGATGAAGCACCGCCGATTGATATTGTTAATTCATGGAAATCATTTAGTAGTCAGTTACCATTTATTTCGAATGTGTCGTTCCCAAGGCACATTTTTTCTGATTTAGGATCTGTTCAGATTCATGGCTTTGCCGATGCTTCAGAAAAGGCTTTTGCCGCCTGTGTATACATACGCCTTACGGGCAAAGACGGGCATGTTCGTACTTCGCTTATTATAGCCAAAACTCGAGTCGCTCCACTTCGTATGCGTCTTACTATTCCCCGTCTCGAACTTATGGCAGCCCTATTGTTGTCAAAACTACTACAGCAGGTGTTAGTTACCTACTCAGATTACGTCAAGGGTGATCAAGTTTACGCTTGGTCTGATGCATCCATAGTGTTAGCGTGGTTACGTTCGCCACCACATGAATGGAAAACATTTGTTTCTAATCGCACTAGCGAGATTCTTTCACGCGTTCCCGTTAACTGCTGGCGACATGTACCGTCGACCGATAACCCTGCTGATGCTGCGTCTCGTGGTATGCTACCTGGCGTATTTATAGAACATGATTTGTGGTTCCAAGGTCCAAGTTGGCTCCGACAGGACGAAGCTTGCTGGCCGGAATCAAAGTCTTACTATACAACGGAAGAGGAAAAGCGTCTCAATATTAATTTGATTAACACTAATTTAACTACACTGGATCCCTTACCGGATGTAGAGATAATTTCTCGATTTTCTACGTTAGGAAAACTTGTTCGCGTTACTGCAATAATATTTAGATTTTATTTCAAATGTAAAAAACACATTAAATCTTGCCCTAATTATATAACTGTGCCGGAATATAATTTTTCCTTAAAAAAACTTATTTATTTAGTGCAACATAGTGTGTTCAGTAATGACATTGAAAACATTTCAAAGGGTAAATTGCCTTCAAATCAATTACGTCGTTTAACGCCATTTCTGGATGAAAATCAATTTTTACGTGTGGGAGGCAGAATTCATAAGTCTCTTTTACCATTTGAATCAAAGCATCAATTAATTTTACCGAAAAAACATACTTTAACCAATCTCATTATTGACGATGCGCATATAAAGTATTTACATGCCGGCCCACAAACAGTCCAATACTTATTATTACAACGTTTTTGGATACTTTCTTGTCGCGATATCGTGCGCCAGCGCATACATCGCTGTGTTATTTGTTTTCGCTCTCGTCCTAAGTCTAATCAGCCACGTATGGCACCGTTACCTGCTACTCGTTTACGTCCCTCGCGACCCTTTATTAAGACCGCCGTAGATTACGCGGGTCCTTTTTACGTACGTGCAAATAAGGTGCGCAATGCTAAAGTTGTGAAATGTTACGTTGCAGTTTTTGTATGTATGAGCGTTAAGGCCATACATTTAGAGCTTGTGTCCGAGCTTTCCACGGAAGCTTTTCTCGCGGCTTTGCGGCGTTTCACATCCCGTCGAGGTTTATGTACTGATATTTTTTCGGACTGTGGGAAGAACTTTGTCGGATGTAATAATTATTTAAGGGATTTGTTCGCGTTCTTAAACAGCGACTCTGTACAGGCTAATTTAAATCGAGAGACACTTAAACAAGGCCTAACGTGGCACTTTCAGCCACCATACGCAAGTCATTTCGGTGGGCTATTCGAGGCGGGTGTCAAAAGTTTTAAGCATCATCTACATCGTGTTATTGGCACTCGTACTCAAACATATGACGAGATGCATACCCTCCTATGTCAAATAGAGGCTATACTGAACTCGCGTCCACTCTGTGCAATCAGTGCTTCGCCTGATCCGCTTCCTTTAACTCCATCACACTTTCTGATAGGAGAACCTTTGATTGCTTTGCCTGATGTTTCTTTGGTGGACGAGAATACTAATCGACTTACGCGTTGGCGCTGGGTACAGCAGTCCGTTCAGCATTTTTGGAAGAGATGGAGTAGAGAGTATCTTCATGAGATTCAGCAAAGTCAAAAATGGTTTGAGACTCGCGGGTCTTCTATTCGTGAGGGTACTATTGTGGTAGTTTGCGATGATCACCTGCCACCATTACAATGGAAACTAGCACGTGTCCATGCTCTACATCCAGGTTCGGATAATGTTACTCGTGTGGTGACTTTACAAAGGGGCAATACATTTTACAAGCGACCTGTTGTAAAGGTGTGTCCACTCCCTATCGAATAAACAATTAATCGTTGCATATCGAATCTTAGTTCTAAGTTTTTTATTTATATTTTATTTTGTTCTAAATTTAATATTCAATTTGTTCATTTAATGTTAAAGGCACGTTCCTTTAAGGTGAGCGGCATGTTCCGTAACGAAACAGATCATTGATAATTGGCTATACAAAGACAACACAACTGTGGGTAAAATTTTTATTGTCTATGGGCAAGGCGATTAGCTGTCTTCGTTCCAAATCCCCACCCTTAATCCTTGGGTGACGGTTTACTACTGTGATTTCAAATTGTTAACTGCGCGCACCTAATTTTGATTGAGCTTGGTGAATTGTTCGTTATCGAGAATAAGGACATTTCGGAAGAACGGTGGATCAGTGCCTATGGACTATATATCGTGTATGATATATTCGCTGGTAACCGCGTCGACGCACCCCGTTCCAGAACCCAGCCCTCGGAACCCGTGGCGGTAAAGGATCGCTTGCGGTGAGTCGCCAACCCCTGCTTAATATCGTACAAGGAGTAACCAATGATATATTAAACAAGGATACGTTAAGTACATACTAATTTGCGGTGATATCTGTGCTACGCTGCACTCATTGACAAGTTGCACGTATCAAGCGAACGAAAGAGAGGAAACATCCAGCCAGCGCGTAAGCGAAAGAGACGGACTGAAAAGTTGCCAATTATTCGAGGCTTCACTATACGCGCGCTCTACCTTTTTATATATAATATCATTGGGAGTAACATATTATTTTGAAATGAAGTATAATTTATTATAATGAAAAACTATTATCAATTTCAAAGCAAAAAATCAAGGTTACAAAATTATGTTACACGTGTCATTAATATCACATATGAAGATGCCGTCGGTTGTTAAAATTTATTTAACACCCGACGGTATCTTCACAAGGTTACGATATGTTGGTTTATTATTAATATCGATATCTCGGTTTCTTCGTTATCGATATTACTGGACGGCAAAAAATCGATTTATATCTGATTTGATATTTCGATGCATCTCTACACCATTCAATTCTCTCACTATTGTTTTTCAACACTTTCAACATATTGTAGATATTTTTGTCTGTTTTTGTCACTTCAATAGTAGTTTCCATAAAGTGGATTATATATAGTAGTTTTTCTAATTTTTAAGGCAGAGTGATCTTAAGATAATTTATTTCAAATGAAGAATGTTAACTATTTTTTTTTATTAGCACTCCATATTCTCTGTCAAAAATAAAAAATACTAGTGAAAGAATTACTTCGATACGACAATTAGTTTCCGATTTAGAAGTAAAACAAGTTGTAACCGCACGACGCGGGCTGCCGGTGACGGTGTGACGTCATTGCACAACACGCTCAGTCTGGCTCACTTAGTCCGCTCGCAGTCGCGCGCCCGTGCCGTCGAAATTTTACCTAAATACTTTTAAAAATGTCCAATCCAAATACTAGGAAATCATGTGTTGTGCCTAAATGTAAAAATACAACTACTATTTCACCGGGAAAGTTGTTTTTTATAGACATCTTTATGATAAATAGACATCTTTTCAACCTCTTTTTTTTTCACATATAAAATGTGAAAGAGAACACTGTATTTGAAGCTCTTTAAGTTTTAATACTACTTTGTCCAAAAAAAAAAAATTCATTCTGACCGGCTAAATGAAGTGTTATACCACTTGTGCCAAAATCTTTAGTTTTAATCGTTTTCATTGTGGCACCAACATCTGAGAGCTTAGATTTTTTTTCAATTTCGATGATGTAGCCACATTAAAAATGCTTGTGTGAAAGTTTGTGTGTGTGTTTGTTTGTTATCTTTCACGCAAAAACTACTGATCAGATCTGGACGAAGTCTGTAATAATAACACATAGGCTACTGGCGGAAGCTAGTTTGCAATAAATCAATGTATGTATTTATTTAAATTTACTAAGAGCGGTACCTATATATACATACGTACCTACCTATAACTACAAAACTATAATTCATATTTGTCTTTAACGTAAAAAATTAATGGTAGGTAGGTACTTCTAATATTTGAGTTGCATTCTTCCATTACGATATTAGTTGCGTATTTTGTTTTGATAAAACAATTTAGAACAGATAAACTATTAAGCATCAATAGTAGCAAGGAAAGTTTACTTACCTATGCATTTTTATTCCTCGCATTTCGGCGGCAACGAAATTATTATTTGTTAATAAATAATGCGCAACTTTTAATCCATCTATTTTAGGTAGATTATCCGATTGCCCTTTTTCGAATCCTTTGTCTATTTTATTAATCGAATAATATTTAATATTATTAGACTATAAACTAACACAACAAAATACTGCGCAAGCTATTATAAATCTACTATAACCGCTGGCGATTTAATACTAAGCGGGGCGCGGCGCGTTGTGACATGACGTCACAAGCGGTCACGTAGCTGTTAGCGGGATTCGATATTTTTCGAAACTTTGAATGCATATAAAATCAAAATTACTAGGTATTTTTGACTACAACAAAAACTAGTGTATTTGTATACATAAGGGCTTTATTGAGACAAAATTTCAAGCGATTTGGCATACCTAGTAACATTCTTCATTCTGTACTCAATATCGTAGAAGCATTAATTTTAGTCAATGTCATCTTTATGGTTTATGACCACGGCCCGTCAACTCCATACAATAAACCAATCGCGTAGGGGTCCAGTGATGTATGACATTTCCTCACGCCCCTCACCCCGGTCAGTAGATGGAGACATGACACCTGACAGAAACTGTCATTACAACAAAGAGTAAAGATAGTAATGTTTTAATCAATCTTTAATTCATTTTACATGTTGGAATTAATTTATTTATTTCACATTGGCAAAATTGTGTGAAATGCGCAGATATGTTATTAATAAAAGAAGAAGAAGACTAAAGTATGTACGTACATATCAGGGAATTACAAGTGATTGAGTAAAGTCTATTTTGTGCTTACCGTCTTCGCTTTATTTGTAATATAAACTCTCCATTTTTCGAAGTATTTTTATTTGTAGAAGATGCCTAAGAAATTGGTGTGTTATGGTTGCGTTACACGCATTGTTAAAGTACGAACAGGACGCTATTCTTTATAAGATTCTAGTGAACGAGAAAAGATTCTCCAAGTGTTTACAATGTCTTAGTGCTGTGTGTGATACTGAAAATTTTAATCCAGCCAGAAGTGTCATTTGTAGCAAACACGTTGTACCAAGATTCATCACTCCAAAATCATGACGCTTGGGTGATGCATATCCGTCATTGTTTATTGATGATGGGCTCTCAATCAGCCTACCCTCTTCAAGCAATACTGGTAAGGCTGGTTTAATCTGCTATTGCCTTTAGATAATGTAATTAACCCGTCACGCGATTAAGTCACAAAACGCACTTGAAGCGTTTGCACACCTGTGTGTTCAAAAAATCGCGAGACGGGTTAAAATGATATGTATCTTCACTTTATGTTGTGTTTTGGAATACCTCTATTCTTCATTAGATTTTTTTTTTATTACAGAAATTATATTCACTTGGGAACACAGCTATGCAAGAAAAAGTCATGTTGACGACACATATTAGAAAGTGGAACTGAACAGAGGTTTGTTTTTAATTTATTTTATTTAGATAACAAAGTATGAACTTTGTGTATTTTAGCAACAGTTTTGGTGTATTTTAATATAGATTTTTGCTTTAAAAAAGTCTAGTAGATCTCTATTTCTTACACACATAAAGAAAAATTACATTAAATTACTTAACTATAGCGGGCACGCTAGAAGTGATTTTGATCAGAGAATAAATTGATAATATAAATAACATATTTCTAATATCATCTAAGATTATATCCTGTTTTTTAATCTTACAAACATAATCAATATTGATTTCATAGGTGGTGTAATTTTAAAAGAACAAATTGAGACTCTTGTGTCGCAGCCACTGAGTTTACACAATTAGTTGCTTGCTCTGGAGATTAAAATATGACACAAACTAAATTATCTGGTAAGACTTGTCTCTTTCTTAAGTGTATCTTTATTTCAATCAAATAGTAGTTCTAATAGAGAAATTCACTGAATACTTTTGATGTTACAGACCCTGTGAAATGTACCCAAACAAAAAGGCTTATTACCAAATAAAGCCAATTGTCACCTTTATACCAGAATATAACAAGCCAAATACGTAGTTGAACTTTTATCATAAAGTTACGAATACTTAAATACCTTTAAGTATTGTAAAAAGTTATCATTTGAAAAGTTCGGACAAAAAATGAACACAGTTGCAAAAATGATTTTGAAATTCAAGTGAGCATGTGCTCTAAAAATAAACATGAGAGGTGATTCACTACCGAAGAAAAGATAATTGCTTTATCAATATCAAAGCAGAGTCCAAAGTGTTATTGATTTTTAAGCAAAATTTTTTATTTTATCATCCAAAACTACACTGAATACTATGATTAGAAAATTGATCATAGAACCAGGCTTCATGTAAGAGGTAAATATATTCCATATAAGGTTTTTCATACTACTTTTATAATTTTTTTGTATTACTACAAAATAATAATATGCTACCTATTTGAATTTACTTTTTCAGGTGGACAAATGAAACTCCAAAAAAATATGCTCCATCATATTTGATGAGATGTCATTAGAAAAAGCACTTTCGTATAATAAAAGTAATAAGGATTAAAGATAATATTAATGGATTTGTAGAACACCAAGAAAAGAAAGTGGATTTTGCAGATCATACTCTTGTATTTATGTTGGTGCTATTTACAAGTGGCAACAGCCTTTATGTTAGTATTTCTGTCAAGGAGCGACATCTACTGTACATCAAGAATATTTTAAAGTTAGTAGTAGAAAATTGGTTGAATTGGACCTTAATCCCATCGCAATAATATATGACCAAGGCTCAGCTTTCCAATCAGCACTCAAAAATCTAAAAGAAGACACTAAGTGTAATCAAATTTTAAATTGAAATCACAGGTTGGTACAGAGAATTATATTTATATGAAAGAAAACTAATAGATTTAATGAAAGTAGTGAAGGTTCTTATTTTTATACGAGGGTCAAACTGAAAGTTCTTAGAACTGGCCACTTATAAACAATATAATAAAAAAATGATTCTAAAATTTGAAAATATAACTTTTTGCCAATATTACTGAGTATATATTTCATTCATTTGTCATTTGTTTTACGATTTGGCGGCAAATTGAAAATTGTCTGTGTCACGTCATCATGAATTTAACACGAGAAAATTTTCGTGCAATGATTTTTTATGACTTTCGATGTCATTTAAGTCAACAAGAAAGTTATGATAGACTACGATTGGCCTTTCACGATGAAGCCCCATCTCGTGCGACTGTTTACAACTGGTTTAATGAGTTTAAACGTGGTCGCACTAATCTCACTGATGATTTACGTGAGGGACGGCCTTCTACGGCGACGACTGAAGATAACATCTGTGTTGTGCGGCGTATGATAGAGACTGACAAAAGAGTGACCTATCAACAGATTCGGACAAGCTTAGGCATCGGTATGAGTCAAGTGCACAAAATCCTCCACGAACATTTAGCGGTCAGGAAGCTTTGCGCCCGGTGGATACCTCATAATTTGACTGAGGCTCAAAAACTCCATCGTGTGGATTGGTGTCGTAAAATGATTGAAAGATTTAACGGAGGTGACTCAAATGCTGTGTTCGACATACTAACAGGTGACGAAAGCTGGATTTACTGTTATGATCCTAAAACCAAAAGACAATCTGCTCAGTGGGTGTTTCCTTTCGAGGAGTTGCCAACTAAAGTGAAGAGAGATCGAAGTGCGGGAAAAAAAATGGTGGCCTCGTTCTTTGGAAGGATAGGTCATTTTGCAACAATTGTGTTAGAGGATCAAAAAACAGTTTCTGCAGAATGGTACACTACCAATTGTTTGCCACTTGTCTTGGAAAAAGTTCGAGAGAAACGACCTCGCAGTAGGATCCTCCTTCACCACGACAACGCCTCGTCGCACACCGCCAAGCGAACGATCGACTATTTGGCGACATCAAACGTTGAATTACTGGGTCACCCGCCGTATAGCCCCGACCTCGCGCCTTGTGATTTTTATTTATTTCCAAAAATTAAAGAAAAACTTAAAGGAAAGCGGTTTATGAATGCTGAAGAAGCGGTGGCTGCGTATCGCGATGCCATTGAAGAGACCCCTAAGGACGAGTGGGCAAAGTGCTTTTCCCAGTGGTTCCATCGCATGCAGCGGTGTATTGACGTGAATGGACAATATTTTGAAAAGATATAATAAAACTAATAACTGGCTAATGTAATCAGTTTTTGATTTTCTAAGAACTTTCAGTTTGACCCTCGTATTGTTATCTATGTTTTAAGAAGTTCTTAAATTTTTGTTTCAGTTGGATTCTTAAAATATGTGGGGTGGATTTGAACATTATGATTCAACACACTTGATAAAATGTATCAGGAACAATTTTTTAACAAAAAATTTAATATTGGATAGTAAACTTGCAAAATGGCATGATATTATTTATGTCTATTAGACAGATTGTCAACACACTGAAGCTGGGCTACGTCATAAATTAAATGACCAATGAGTTATACCTGATAAAATGATGAAGGTAATGCATTGGTTATTATATTAGTATAACTTCAATTAGTATAAATAAAAGAAATAATTTGTATTCAGCTTCTATATTCTCTATCAGAGCAAGTGTTGATTCAATGACCTGTATTTTTAATTATGTAACAATTAGTTAATATAGTTTACACTTCAATCACAATAATGATTCTCTAATGAAGATAATTTTAAACATGATATCTCTTTTTGCAGGTAAAAAATTGTGTAAAAATATGTCTGCAGCTTTGTCTTACACTGCAAATTTCTGTGAGTATTAGATGAAATTTACTAACAGTTAATAGTTTTGAATCAAGTTTCATACAATTATTATATGAATATTTTAATTTGCAGCAACTTATGTGGACGGCAGGCCCGTCAGTACAACATTAAGAAATACAGCTGAAGTTGTTTCATTCTTTGACCAATTATTTGATAGTGTCAATGGAGCATCGATAAACAAAAGAAGCATAAAGGAAAAGAGCATCATTCTTTCTGGCCAAAGGCAACTGAAAATTTAGAAAACCTTAAATATGTATATAAAAAGGTATGCAAATATCAGTGCCCTCTTTAAAAAATATGTGATTACCTTGAAAAGTTTCATAAGGTTGTGCCACTAAAAAAACGTAGCTAAGAATTGCCGAGAATGCAGAAGAAAGCTGTGAAAAATATAATAAGTTAAAAAATAAATTATTCAATAAATAATATTGGAAAAATGTGTGTTTCATTTACGTGTTCGTTTTTCCTTTTTTGTTTTAATACAACAATAATAATAAGCTAGACTTATCAGTCTGCTTTTTTATTATTGTTGTATTAAAACATAAAAGGAATTTAAATTAAAGTAAAAATAATATGGAAAATAGGAAGGCGGTTAGGTACCTACCCAAAAAAGGGCTGTATAGCCAAATGCCTTTGCCGATAGTAAATCTTAATATTTAAAACGAATGAAGCTGTCATGTATCACTGGCTCCCAATCACGTTCTACGAATAAATTTTTTGTTAGGAAGTTGGTCGTCTGATACCTACTAAGTCTGTGTTTATGACCATTTTATGCACAATTGCAGCATAGATAATTAATTTAATTAATCTCTAATTTTATACTAACATTTTATAATACAGATTATGACTAATAAAAGAAACTATTGTGCTTTATTATATTTGTTGTGTATGTTTATTTGCAGTGTAGATTCAGCAGCATATGATGGTAAGATTTACAAAAATCTAATATGAATCTGTTTTTTTTATTATCCTTAAGGTTGTTTTTTAAGTACATTATGTTATTTTATTATAGTACATTGGTTAGGAGGTTCCACTACAATAGATCGTGATTTTCCATCTTCTAAACAAACAGTGGATATTTACTGTTATTCTGGTACTTCAAAAAGCTTGTTAACCCTTTGGCAAACTGTAAAAGTGAGTATAATATTTATTTATAAAATTACATTTTACTTAATGCTATTTCATTACAATTAATATGTCTCCTACATATAGAAATTAGGTAATATATTGGAGTCCAGATTGTAACATCCAGTTTCTGAGAATTTAAATTTAAGCACTTCTCAAACTACACTTAAATCATTTTAAATGTCACTTATTCACATTTTAAACTTTATAATGATCAGTTGATATCAGTTTGATAAACCTTAGACTTTTTGCAATGTGAAATATAAAAAACTTAAGTTATTGAGAATAATCTGTTTAGAATTTTCTCATTTCAGAAAACCAAAATTAGCATTTTAATAGCTAATGCTATAATAGATTTTTTTTTTTCTATGTCTGGAGTATCCATTATCAACCAATAATATTTTCAACGGTGTTTTGGTTCCATAAAAGAAAATTAATATGTTAGAAATTACATTATGAATGTTTTGTTATTTTATGTATTTTTAAATAACATAATGGTTTAAGTTTTTTAAATTGAAATTTAATTTCACATTTGCAGTTCCATGTTAAGGTCAAGAATAACGAGTTCAGTCAATATGTGGCTAGTACTCCTGAAGAGGTGTACAAAGATTATACTGAAGACAGCTACGGTTGGTCATCAGTCATCAGTCCGTTCCAGAGGAAAGCACAGAAATCACTGTCTTTGGAATTATTTACTCCCACATGCATGGCCATTAATACTAAACAGAGATATAGTATTGAACTACAAGTTATAAGTAAGTAATTAAGTTACATGTTATTTTGTAGGTTAGTAGTTTTTAGGATGACCTCATATCACCTCTTATTCTTACATATAGCTTATACCCGAAAATTAATTAAATAAAAACTAAAGTTTAAAATCCTACACACTCTATTAAGTTAAAAACAAGAAATTTATTTTATAGCCATAGCTATATTATAATAGCGATGATATAGTTATATGATATATATATATATATATATATATATATATATATATATATATATATATATATATATATAAAATAATTTTCTTGTTTTAAACTTTCTAGAGAGTGATTAAGCATTGTGATTACAATATAGTGTTATTTTTTTATAGGAGTGGACATCTGGAGGGTTATGCTAATGTTTCTTGGCATTGCCCTAATTTATTCTGCAAAGACATTGAGTGGGAATCCGCTATTTTTCTATCTTTGTGGCATATTAGTTGGAGTTTTTGCTTCTTTCATGGTTTTAGTTTACTATGTTAGTAAACTACTACCAAAGGTATGTATGATCATCTGTAATTCAATACCCACAATAACTTTGTGATTTTATTGTATGAGAAACACACATACAAAACTGAAGTGAGTATTAGTATTAAACAACAGACATATATTTATTGACGATAATATTAAAAGTGCTAGCCATACAGTATTCAACCAATTGACTGTGATTTTTGAAGATTCTTTTGACAAAATCTTTAATTCATTGCCTATTTGTGTTACACAATTCTGCCAATGTCACATACGCCTTTATACATATGTAAAAAGACAATAACAAAATCATTTGTTTTAGAAAACACTGACATATGGTATTCTAATCGGCGGATGGACAGTAGGCGTCTACGTGTTTCAACAGATTTGGGATAATGTTCGAGTGATAATCTCTTCATACCAGACGTATGTGTTTTGGTATACTCTGGTAGCGAGCTTCATCAGCTTTCTGGTGTGCTACCGGATTGGTCCACCACGAAACGAGCGTAGCAAGAATTTGGTCATGTGGACTTTGCAGGTGAACTTATAAAATATTAGAAAATAAGGTTGTGTCCTATAATTGAAAATACAGGTTTCTGTTATATGTTCCGAAAATTTGAACCATTTAAGTTATAAATATTAAATAAAATAAATTTTATTACACTAATTTGGAAAATTTATACTTTAAAGACTTAAAAAAATTAGGGAAAATCTATATATAAGCGATAGGTCACTCACTCACTCATCACCAAAATCTCAGAAACCACAAGTTTGAACTTTTTTAGAACGTAGGTGCTCACTAAGACCGGATTTTATGAAATTCAACTTCTTAGGGGGTAAATTAGGGGATGAAATATTGTTACTACAAATGCTAGGAGTTTCAAACTTTGTATGCGGGTTTTTAGGACATAGGTGCTCACTAAGACGGGATTTTACGAAATTCGTCCTCTTTCATCCCCTAATTTACCCATCTGGATGAAAGTTTTTATGGAGTTTTCTAATTATGTACTTTATTATAATAAACGCATAAATAATGAAGATATTACAAAGATTACCCAGACGCCCATACGATTACCGCTACTGTAGCTAGGTTGAAGTCACCTCGTGGCTTGTAATTTGTAGGGAGCGTTTCCGTCCGATTAGCAGCAGTTCCACTAACATGGCATCATATCTCCGAAACTATTAATCGCAGACATGTTGTTACTTCTATATTATTTAAAATAAAAAAAATAAAAAAAAAGGATCCCATTAGCCTATTGTTCTAATAATTTAGGAGATTGTAGCGTCAACAGGAAATAAGTCAGACAATATAGAAAATGGACTTCTCTATATGTTTTGGATCTAGGTGATGTGACACCTTCGTTGTTTCAAATTATTGTAAAACAAATGCTAAAATGTATAAATTTTATTTGGGATATTGTCTAAAAGTTATTACTAAGATCCCATTAGTTGGCCTAGAGCAATATAGGCGTGATGTCAGCCAATTTATACTACAGACTCATTTAATTCCAAAGCAAAGTAACTTGGCAATTCATCAGCTATTGATAAATTAGGAACACCATTGCTAATTGATACCTGATGTTGGCTAAATCATAGAAGAGCCAATAACAAAGAAATTGAATTGACTAATAAAGAGAGTGGCGATTCTGACTAATAGACACTACAAATTTTAAAAATATGTTTGCATCAACATTTTCTATTTATCATCAGTTAATAACACCTTCCTATTATCTGTCTATAGGCTGTTGGTGTTTTGATGATATTCTTCAGCAGCCATTATCAAGAAGCGTCGGCCACTGTTATAGTTATGTCCCTGAGCGTCAAATACTTTCCCGACTGGTTACTACACAAGATACAAGGCTTTTGGTATGTTATGGCAATTTGATAGACTTTCGGTCAGTTGCACAAACGTCCATTAAGGTTTAATAACGCCTTTAAGCTCTAATGAATGTCAAATTTGTATGGGTAAACTAATAAACATTTTAATTACATATGTCCTACAGACTTTGAAAGTTGTATATATTATTGAGATAATACATATTATTTTGGTATTGACATGATTTATGTAAATGTCATTACTTATGATAAAAAGCTGTTAAGTTTCTTTCTTCTTGTCAGCTAAAAGACGTCCTGAACAAGTGGTAGGGGAAAAAACATTTTTTTGGACGATTCAAAAGTGCTTGTAATAGCCTACTTGAATAAAGATATTTTCATTCATTCATTTCATTTAATAGTGCAACTGGCTGTTTAAAGTTTAAAATAAGGGTGTCGTTATTCTATTCATTGAATAATTATGCTAAATTTACACCTTATTGCTTAATAATGTGACTGAAATATGTATTTAGTATAGCTTTATATATTGTAATATTTCCTTGTATATTTGAGTATAATTAGACATTTAAAATCAAAATAACTTAAAACAGACAGCTGATGGTTGCAAATGATGACAGCGTTCTATATTTCACATATATATGAACACTTCAGATTATGTCTCATTATTAGGGCATGGCTCTGTCTTATGTATATGACGACTTTACTGATTTTTAATCAAGTATCCTGTCGTAAAGTCCGTGGTCCCTTAGGCATCGACGGTTTCCACCGAAACCTCGCCTGTTGTCGAGTGAAGAATACTACGAGCAGGGTGCGAGAGAGACAAAGCGTGCTTTAGAAGATCTGCGCAAACACTGCGCCAGCCCTGACTGTGCGCAGTGGCGAATCATGCTCAAACTCAACGACTCAAAAAGGTAAGCCTAAAACAGTGTAGTTTCAGCAGTGAAAGTATGATATTACCCCCAAAAATTAATTTCCATTGCAATAACATAGATATTGTGGTTTGGTATTGTGGCGAGCTACCCGCTCCAATTTTATACTTGGGCAACCGCCCTACAATTTCACTGAAAAACGCTCCGCTTATGCACCTTGGACCAGCGGCGATGACTGACGTCACTTACGTAAATGGCTTTGAAAACTAAACCAAAATATCGAATATGCATTTATAAATCGAGTAAATGGCATTTTACATTTTTATATCGGTATTCGGGTAATTTATTATAATATCATAAGTAATTATAATTTGGTGTAGTTATTTACCCATCGAAAGTGTTTATGAATTATTTCTGCTCAAGATTTCGTTTATCAGATATAAATTTTTAGTTTAATTTATTAAATCTCTATGCCCGAATACCGTCAAATTGAAATTGATATTGAATTGTATATTTTCGTATGTAATATAAAAAAATATGGGCCATTGATAGAAACTGTTTGTACAAAGCACATGATTATTAAAATAAAAGATCGGTATTATCTTATTTTGTTCGTAGTCTGATTATTTGGAAAAAATTGTATAAATACATAATTCATTAAAACCACGTGTTAATTTTACAAACAAAGTCTAATTACACTGTGATATATTTACCGTGAATTGTAAGTCAGCTTCTCTCATTGGTCAATAAAATAATGACTACAGTTGGGTTATTATAATAGGCAACATATGACATCTCTCAGTCTCAACTTCAAAGTAACCTTGTAATATAGTAAACATATTATTATATATATTTTTCAAAGTTACGTCAACGGTACAATTGCAGATTTCTTTGTTATTATAATATATTTACTGTCATAATATAAACTAAAGCAATTTAACGTTTAACTTTGACCTACATGTAACAAACCTTTTTTATTCTAAACAAACTATACGCCACTTCAATGGTTTGTCTGGACCTTTTGCCTTTTTACACAGTAGGGATGTTTCCAAAAAATCGAAAAGATTAATAATTTGGTCTACTCGGAAGTTGATTTGATAATTATTTATGAAAACCTGAACAAATAACCACTTTGGGATTCTCGCCATTAATTAAAAAGAAGAAGAATCACTAAAATATTGTTAAAATAGGTAATTTTTAAATTATAAACAATTTCATTCTACAAATTGTTTTGAACTCATAGAATATATCACTATATTTCGATGCTGGAAAGCAAACACGTAGTAACCTGCAGAATCAAAATGGATACTTAAAGTGGAAAATCTGTTAATTAAAAAAAATAAAAATTCCGTATAAATTGACTAAGAAATACCTTATTTATTACCATGGATGTTTATAAGAACTATTTATCAAAAAATTTTGGTTTTGCGGGTTACTACGTGTTTGCTTTCCAGCGTCGTGCAAAACTTTATAAGAAAATAATGACAAATAAAGAAATCCAACAGGGATTGGATTTCTAACCATTTACGCCATCTAAATTTACGCCCATAGGTCAATAACTTAAAAATTATAAAATAAAATCATATTTGTAAGGAATCTATCACATCCAAAACGTGAATTTATTAAATTTCCATTCTATTGAACCAAAAAACAAAGTGAGCCCTAAAATTCACAATTTACTCCATTTTAATTTGTTATCCTTTTTTACACAGATTCGCGAGTTTTGTTGAAGGCAACTCGCATCTCAGCGACGATGAGATACTTGATTACGAATCCTACGCTTTCTCGTTGGAGTCGGCGAGGAAACCGGCCGCCAATTCGACCAGGAACAATAACATGGAGATATCGGATGATGATTCCTCAGACGATGATGAAATATAACTGATTTCATTGTCGTCTGAGGAATTTGTCTTTATGGATGGTATTTTTTAAAGATTTTGAATTCGTATATAGAAACGAGAAAATGCTATGTTTGCAGATAGTTGTGATTATTTGTGATATAGTACACAGCACGTCAGGTTATACAAAAATAAAAATAAAACAGTTCCATTTTAAACCTTAATACATTGAGGGTAGAGTTCAAAATAATATATATATTGACTTTGTATCAACCGCGCTTCGTATAGAATTTCCCTACCAACAAAGCTCTGTTTACGCTAGTGGTGTAGCGTGACGTGCGGCCGTGTGTATTTTAAAAGCAAGACTTCTTAATCATTGTAAAACATTTTGAACAAAGTTAATGATATGATTTGTGATATTGGTATCTCTAAATTTCAATTTTTTATTAGCTGTACTCTTTCAGTACTACTCATTTAACTTTACCTAGCTAAGATATGGGTAAATGTAATACAAAATACAGACTGAATAGGTATGGAAAGAAAACATTACTTGTTAGTAATAATTTAATATTTTTTCACATGTAAATAACATTTTTATACTGTTCGCATCATTAATACATTCATTTAATCATTATAAATAAGCACCATTTAGTAATTTTATAAAAAACTATCTCCTTACATTTGTAAATAAGTGCACTTACTAGTTTTAGTGACATGTTAATATTATTAAGTTCCTTAATTAGTTGTCTGACCGCCTTTGATGCAGTTACTATTCTTTTGAAATGCTAAAAATCAGACTTGCATAGTGAAATAAGCTGTGAGATTTTCAATCATCGCTCACACAGTAATTATATAGGCAACTGTCTAGGGCAGCCATTACGTATGTTCTAATTATTTGAAAATTAAAAATACAGTACAGTATAAAAAAATACTGTAGTTCTTTGTAAACGAGAACATGTCTGTGATATTAAAAAAAAGACCAGTAGTACCTAAGGAGTTTCTTTTGTCATTAGCAAAATTAAAATCCTTATTACCTACTTACATTAGTCTTTTATTTTGCTGTGATTTTTTATAGGCGTTGTTTTGATTTCACTTATTGTCGGCGGTCGGATAACTCAAGTCATTTTTTATTTAATACAAGATTTGTTTGTTTCATAATGGAATTTTCATTTACGTCCTATTACATTCATACAGAAGTTGAAACTTTATTGAAGTAAACGGTCTAATCAATGGTCCAATTTGGTAAGGTTATCAGAAAAGGAAATATAATTTACAGATAACATTAAATATATTAACCGTCATATTAAAAAAAAATATATTATTTGCGTTTCCTTTTGACGGATAAATACCAAGAATGCCATGAAAAAGATCTTACCGGAGATTCACATATAAAAATCTGGTAACCCAAAATAGACTTGTCTCGTTATATGGCAGTGTTTAAACAGCTACGTGTCGATTGTCAAACATAAGTTAAGAATTATCCAAGATACACTTTTGTTAGTATGTTATGGCACATTTCAAGTCTGTGTAAATGTTTGTTAAGACTTTGCTCGGCTTGCTTTCTTGCTCTTATCTCGCACTTCTCCAGGCGTAGGCGGCTTCGCAGACATATGACGGCTATACAACCTGGAACAACATTGTACTGCATAGGTTATAAGTACTTAAACAATCGTTTAACGAGGGATGAAGCATTGGAAATTTATAGAGGCTCTGGTGTGAAGAGAAGTCTTCAAAATGACAAATATCATATTGTTGTCAGCGAGTTGTTCTTTTTCAAATAAACTAATTTTGTGCAAATTTTGGGATATCCTAGTTTCATTAAAGCAATTATGAATTACAGATCAATTGATGTCAGTGCTTTAAAAACCGGAACGACGAAAAGGAGGTGCAAAATTAAGCGGGTAGAAGAATAGCTATTGGGCCCTAGTTTTCCGCCAGCGTCTTCGCCCGCATGTTTATATATTATACATAAAAAGATTAATTTTGAATCATCATATCTATTAAAAGAAACCACATCAAAATCCGTTGCGTAGTTTTCAAGATCTAAGGATATATATAGGAACAGACAGAGAAAAGCGACTTTATTTTATATTAGGTATGCATTGATTGTTATTTTCTTTGTTAGAGTTCCGATGAACGCGTCCGTAAGGTGCTAAATTCAAAGTGCACTGTATTTTAAATCTAATATTTCGAAAATATTCATTTAAATAAAACGCTGTAAAGGGCTATATTGATCTGTATTAAATCAACAATGTATTTCAGGTACTTAATTGGATTAGGATTAATGCTGTATTTCTTAAAATCGCTTCGATAATTTGACATTATTTTTCGTAAAAGTAAATGACAAAAAATTGCAATTGTGGGTTATTAAATCTACATTTACATAGAGATATCTATGTAAATGTAGATTTAATAATGATAATGCAGCGTGAAAGTTTAAAAGTGAATAAACGTAGATTACTCAAATTACTGAACCCTTCGTTAATTTCAATAAAGTAAATGACGAACATTTGCCATGCAACAAAGTATTTAAAAAAAAATAGTTCCCATAATCAAACTAGATGTCGCTACGGCACTTCTTGGAGAAATCAAGACAACCCTTCTAGTTGTCTTTCATGTATAAAAGTAAATTACAACTCATATTCTATGTGTTCTTTTTCGTATTTTTATTGATATCTAAGATTCAAACTTTTCAAATTTCAGTTTTTTAATATGTTAGTTCAAAGGAACAGAAATGACTATCTTTGGTCCATTAGTTTCCTGCAAAAATCAACTTTTAGAGTCGCCATCCAGTGAGGTACTTTTTAGTGCTTAAAAAAATACTCCCTCATTAAACAGCTATTTTAATAAGTTGCGACATATAAATCAAAACATTATATATTTAAGTAGCTTTATATGGAAAGCACTTCAAATTATCCAACCCTTTTTACCTATCACACTGACAGTATGTAACTTATAATTTGTAAGTAACTTGTCAGCTTTTAAAAATAATAAGTAAAAATACTATAGTTTGCTTAACATGATAGTTTCTTGTCAGCTTTTAAAAATAATAAGTAAAAATACTATAGTTTGCTTAACATGATAGTTTCTTTTTTATTTTTTTACTTACACGCGATATGTCTCCGAGCGGAGGTAGTCAAGTACATGTGAGGGGCCGAGCTTCAGTTGATCTTCGATGGGCGGCACCCAAAAATTCGCCTCCAGCCGTAACACTGCCTTGTTGCTCGCCAAGTCTAAACTACCTACACGACAGAATCATCATATTCATTTCCTTGCTGTATAGACTCATTTCATTAATTAAGTGTATAATATATATCGAACAATCATTAAATTTGGAAAAAAGAATTCGATAAATACGAATATGAATATTAAATGCTATATTTGAAGATAAATTTTATGTTAAAATTTTTTAAGCAAATTACAAAAAGTAATATTTAAAGCCACATCTCTAAAAAACTAGTATGTATTAAAAACTGTCATTGTAATTTCACACAAAACTACCTATGCAATAAAGTATCAACTAGACCTAGAAGAGCAGAATCAATTTAGTGGGGCAGATTCTATTGCAATTTTTAAGACTCTACTTTGCCCAACTAGTTAGGACAGCTTGGTGGGGCAAAGTGGAGTCATTCAATGCTATAGTGTTAATATTAGCATTAATTAATAATGAATAGTTCTAACCTATCTCCGGTGGCAGCACTACTAGACGGTTGGCTTGCAGATGTAGCTCGCGTAGGCGTGTGAGTTGACCCACCTCCCGCGGCAACTCTATTAGGTCGTTCTCACGTAAAGACAACTGCATACAACATATATTTACATTAATAGGGCCTTCCGTCCTTATATATATAATATATGTAGAGTCCGAAAATAGTCAGATCAGTGAGCAATTAAGTTCCAAATAAAGCTTTTGAGCAGAGCAGAGCAGACCAATAATACATAGACTGAATATATGATTAAAATTTATAAAGAGTCTTCTTGTTACAATGACCATAATGTGTAAAATACAATTCACTAGGTGTAAGTCTTACTCAATCTCTGTGGCAGATGACATGATACTTATATTATTCTGATTATGATCTGATCTATGCAGGTTTATCAGTGGGCCACTTAATTATGCAGTTAAATAAAATTGACATTTCATGCTCATATAATTTCAATGTCTATAAAGTTATTAAAATGATGATATTAGAATGTATGCTGTTTTACACAATTAGTTATACAACAGTAGATATAGACCCAGTTACACAAACATCCATTATTATTGTCATTAGTTTAAAGTGACATTACCGATACATATTTTTGAATTAAGGACATTCATTAGAGCTTAAAGTTGTCATTAAACCTTAATGGTTGTTTGTGCAACAGACCTACAATTGACATACACTTACAATTTGTAGGTTCTTCAAGTTACCAATTTCTGGTGGTAAATATTCAAAATCATTGTCACCCAAATACAATGCTCGTAGGCTTTCTGTAAATAACATTATTATAATTAAGACAAAGAAATAACCATATTGCCAGCATGGATATTGTACACACAGTGTTACATCATGAGCACTAAATTTTTTTTGATATACCAACTTACAAGCTTTTTATTTTTGAAATTAAAAATATATAAGTAAGAGCAAAATATTCAATAAATTTATAAGAATATGGGATCTGGCTACCACAAAATATAAATTTTCCACATTAAATTCTGGCCTCTATTTAAAAACCTTTGTATAACCAAGTTTTGGCAGTCTTGCTTCATTGCATCAAAATGCTTGTAACTGAGAAACTTTTATGTACTAGAATATGTGAAACTAGCTTGGCTTATTTTAGTGGAAAAAAATGTACATACCCATCATGAAAAAATTGCCTGGGAGCGTTCTCTCATTGAGATTATTATAAGTCAAGTCAAGTATCTCCAAAACTGGAAAGGCTCCGAATCCTCTAGGCAGACTATACAATCTGTTGAGAGACACATTCAAGATACGGAGCTTTGGCAGGGATGATAAGCTTAGAGGTAATTCTTCTATATGATTATTGGCAAGGTTCAAAATCTCCAAATTCATCAAATTGGCTAGAGCAGCTGGAACTGTATGTATCTTGTTATGACTTAATGATAAACGGGTTATGTTGGCCAAATTAACTGAAATAAAAAGGTATAGCAACACTACAAAACCGATATAAATCATCTAGTAAAAATAAAGTTATAATTTTTAAAATATTTTTTTTTAGTAAATAATTTTAGAAGTTTGAGAAATAAACAACAAGAAAAGAAGATGGATAAGAGTTGATTTTAACTTGGAACTACTGTTTTTACATTTCATCATACATTGATTGTTGTTTACTCAAGAAATAAATTGATAAAATCTAATATAGGGAAATAAAGATGACACATTGGGAAACTTTTTCGACAAAATAGTAAAAAAAGAACTTACACAATCCTGGGACCTCCTCGAGGTTAGTTATACCTTTGTCAACCAAATCAATCTCTGGGTTATTGATTTCCTTAGCTTCTTCTATTACTTTTTTGGCTTTCGACATTTTTGTTGTTTGGAATACAAAATACTGGAGGTTGATGACTCATAAATATCCAAAAACCAATCACACCCTACCTAATAGACACCACCACAGACTTGACACCACCCACAAGCACCCCACCCAGCTGTTTTCCTTCCTGCTTAAGGATGCACGATTATTGGATAATCGATTCGTATCGATATATCGACGCTAAATATATACATGTTTCTGTTGGTATCAAATAATCATTGAAACTGATATAAAAAAATATCAACATTTCAAAAGCTAATATCGATGGATATTTAACGGTATGCCCCGGGCCTCTGGTCCTGGGGGGCCACTGAAGGGCCCTTGATCAAATTGTAAATTGGGATTGGACGCTCCGCAGACAAATAAGAACATCCTGACTTTACAAAATTACTTTTACTGCCTTATCATTCTAATGTCTAGTTGATTGGAGAGGGCAGGCTGTAAACACATTATTATGTTTCTACCCCGGTTCTAAAAAGAGAGCTCTCAAGTTTCGTCGTGCTATGCGGCGCAGCCACCACCATATTTATGATTAAACGAATTTTAATCTCAAGATGTTAACAAACGCTCGATCCGTGAGCAGTTGCATGGCTACAATTAAACCAGTCGACCAACTGTGCAGTCTAAATCTAACCTGTATAATTCAAAATAATGACGATAATTGTTGCCGTAAAATTCTTTAAATTATTGTATAGTATAATTATATAAAATACCTAATTAAGAGGGGCAGCAAAATTGTCTTCCGCCCGGGCGGCAGACACCCACGTTACTCCACTGATCCTGTTGGGGCACAAAATTATTAATGAAAGCAAGTTTTTCAAACATTTCCTTTCAACGCAGCAGATGCAAAGATAATATATATATCTTTCCGATATATCGTTGCATCCCTAGTCCAATGACATATGTCAAATCAGAGTGATATGTAGTTTGTGGTGAGGGCTGATAAACATGATAAACTGCTAAGCTCTTGGAACGAGTGTTAGATTGTTTCGTTACTAAAGTTCTCTTTTGTTTTTCGTAACACTAGAATCCTAAAGAGCTATCTTAGTCGGTTTAATGCAAGAATCATTTTGTTTCTATATAACAATAAAATCTCAGTTTTTGTTATTGTACTAATTAGAGTGATTGTGATTGTTTTTGAGCCAACTTTGATAGTGTTAAGATTTTGAAATAGTGATACTTTAGGATATTTTAATAGGATAATAATAACATACTTCAAAGTAAGTAACAGCATTGTGATTCAACATATTGTTGTATACTTTCTAGTTGACGTATTTCATGATAATTTATGTTTGTTTTGTGATAATTATACTCTTTGATAATCATAAATGCACCTAAACAAAAGATGTAAAGTGTTTTTTATTACAAGATTTCATCAAATCTTACAGAACCCATATTCATTTGAAATGGATAATTTTCTATAATTTAATTATTTTTTATACCATGTACATTATTATAAATGAACATTATTTAAGTTTCTCATTTTAAGCCATGAGTGAACGTCCACAACCACTGAAAGCAGTGAATAGATTATTTGAGGGTAAAGAACCATGGCAGATTGTCACCATGACTGCTTCATCCATACTGGCTGTTCTTTGGGCTTCTAGTCTTTACAATGCAAGAGAAAGTAAGTAAATAGTCATATATGTTATAATGCATATAGATTAATATATTTTTTTATGTGTTTATAAAGTATCATATGTTTTTTTTTTCAATCAAATTTATGCTAATAATGGACAGTGTTTGATTTATGTATTATCATTATTGGTATGCTAAGAAATTGATACCCTTACTAGCTAGGGCTTTCAATACTATAGAATCCACTAGGATACCATTAATATCAATATTGAACCTTCTTATCTTAGTATTATATTTCTACCTCTTCAGTATATTTTTACAGCCCTGAGATTCCGTAATCCAAACCTGAATTCAAACTCACTTCAAAAACAGCATCCACCTAAACACAAATCAATCAATCTTGATTTGTAAGCTATAACAAAAATGGAACCAATAGAATTTCTACACTAAATTTCTTGAGACAGAATCAGACATGTGGCAGAATGTTTCTGTTGTTCAGTAAAGTTTAATAAAGAAATAACATTATTTCATTCTTTTTAATATTGTAATAGAAATTGACCTCATAGTCTAATAAACTCATTTTGTTACATATGATTAACCCGTCTCGCGATTTTTTGAACACACAGGTGTGCAAACGCTTCAAGTGCGTTTTGTGACTTAATCGCGTGACGGGTTAAATATTGATTTAGAAATGGCATAATTTTAGAAAATTTTAATATTTTTGTTATATCTAGTGAAATTCTTTCCTTCATTCTTCTTATCAGATAAAAGATGTCCTGAATTGGTAGGTCAAAAATGGGACTATTCAAGAGTGCTTTTAATAATTTTATTTGACTTTGAGCATAGATTGCCGGGCATAGCAACCATCATTTCAATCGTATCAATAATATGGTGTCCCCAGTATACAGGGTTTGATTTGAGAGTGGATTGCATTGCAACATACTTCTACAGAAGCTTTGTTTTTAAGTTTCTTCCCAGAGCTGTATCAGATGTTTAGCGCTTATTTATAAAATAGGCAGCAGTTAGTGTAATGTGGATGTTATGTATCAGGTCTTTGTTCAACTACTAGTGTCTTGAGGACTCAAGTCTTGACTCTTAGTTGTTAATCTTCAATAAGAATTTTTTTATGAAATAATATTTTCATTGTATTGAAACAAATCAACACATTAAATTATTTCTTATTATGTCAATCAACTTCTTATCAACCAACTGTAATTTATGATGTTTAAAAGAACTCTATCTCTATTTAAAAACATAAACTGAAATATCATGTCATTGATGGTCAATATGGCTGCTGAGCTATGTCCTTTCTTCAATCGATTTTAGACCTTAAATTATTGGCAATTAAAATATAGTTCTTTTTTTCAATTTTGTGCTAGCATGTCATACAGCTAAATAACCTAATAAAAATACATTTAGCTCCAACTGCAAGACTTCGTAAGCAGTTCTTCCGATGGCTGCGTCAAGTTCCGATAGTGAAGCGAAAGATTGAAGAGAAAATGTCAGAGATTCAAAGAGATTTCCGGAAGGATGTGGCAAAGAGATTAGCAGGCACAACGATTCGACGCGAGTTGCCTGAGAAAGGTCTCACAGCTGAACAGGTTGCTGAGGAAGTCAGAAATCTTGTTAATTTGGGTAAGTCATATCATGGACATATTATTGTAAACATGCTCTTATCAGAGACCACGGTTCCTCTTAAATATAAATATTAGACAATATCACATACATTACTCAGATAGAGACAATATAGAAAAGATCAGTTTTCTACATTAACCCGAGCGGGAATCGAATCCAGGACCTCAGAGATGGCGACATTTTAAAACCGGCATGGGAATCACTCGTCTATCAGGTTGTCGTCGGGCATATGTCGAAAGTCAGAGATGCTTCTTAGTGCATAAAACAGTGACGTAATTGCTTTTTTTATGTAGATAATGGTAACATTATTTTCATTCTCATTTAAGAGAGGAAAAAGGACTGTGTTAATATAAAAGTCCAAAGTCTACAGTGATATTTAATAATAAAATACACATATTAAGTAGACAATGATCACAAAAATTATTCATTTATTTTATAAGAATGTGTACGTTGTTCTTTGTGAACGAATTTAGTCAACCAAGCAGTCTAAATGAGTACATTGCCTTCGTTCTGGAAATAAAAGTGTATAATGTTTGTAGTGTGCCATAGTTAAGATTCATTCTTATGTTTTCTGATAAAGTCTTTGTGTCCACATTCTTAAAGTTTCCGGGTGGCATTGCATTTTATAATATGCACTTCACATTCACGTTACATATGTAATGAGGTAATCAGAGCTGTTAGGTAGTCATGTACTCATGATGTGATCAAGTGATCATATTTGTTTAATGACTTACATTTTTCTTTGTATCTAAACTAAATGACTAACTAAATGTTTTTATCTTAATTAAAATAGATATAATATAGTATATTCTTATTGGTTTGCTTAATTTTTGCTGGAACATCCAATCGCTGGAAGGTAAACAGCCATTTTGATCTCTTTTATATTAGTAGTCCTGTGATGGGCTTGATGCTTAGACAAATGAATAAAAAGCTGATTAAGCTTGAGAACTTTATTTAATTAATGGTAACAAAAAACCCTTTTGTCCGGGTTTGATGAGTAAATTAACTTTATTACTTTTTTATTGAGATAAAACTCGTGAGCATAATGAAATAAATTTTATCAATTTTTACAATAAATTTTTATTGAATAAAATTAAGTATGTATAATGTTTCTAGCTCGATGAATTTTCACGATACTGACATTCATAAAGAGCATATTGGATTACTCAAAATTTGAAATTACGAAAAGTGAATAATAATAATAAATGATTTTGAAGATCAAAGACAAAAAGTTTGCATGGGCAACCTAGGACGAAATAAATGGTGGTAGAGCGACGCACCGTTACAATCCTTTATACCTAATTAATGCGGGCTGGACGCTTTTAGCGTAATCAGGGACACTCAGGTTTATTACCTGAGGGTACTCTAGTAGTTACATCCGGTTTACATGTTTGTCAAGTTTTGTACTAAGTCCCTAGAAAGCTTAAAATTATAATATCTTTAATTTAGTGTAAAACGCAACGTAAATTTTGTTTAGTTTATGCCAACAGGATTGAATAACAGACAGTACTGTAATACCGATTTCTTATCTGTTTAACGACGTCATTAAATCTTTGTTCCACAATAATATTCGTGTAATATTGTCACCGATTGTAGATGGTCACATAGTAGGTAATGAGAATATATTTACATTGATTTGCTTAAATAATTTTTTATTGGATTATTGCACATACTTCTATATACTCTTCTTGTATTCAGTTCAATTTGTATACTACATCAACTTTGGATTGTACATGTTTATACTGGGACGATTTTTTTTCATAAAAATGTTTGAGAATATTATTTGGTTTATATGTTTGAGGTTTATTATCTGGCCATGGAAATAAACGAGTTTGCTAAGATCCACTAAAACACACGTTGATATATCGTAATGTATAATAAGATAAGATTATTGTTATGTAACACTGTTGTAGAAGCTCAAGATATCATAAATTATAATCAGCGCCGGTTCAAAATACTGGAACTATGGGCCCCAAGCTGACATGTTGCCATTATTTAAAATCACAGCAAGAAAATACATTACATCTATTAAAGAGTGTAACTTTTACCGAAATTAGAGTAAACATGTGTTTGCCATGCCACGGCTCCGTAATACGAGTGCCTAGGTAGTTGCCTATTTACTTATATCGACGGGCCGGCTCTGATTATAATAGCTTCTATTAAATTATTAAAATGAAATGTAGCTACATATTTTTTTTTATTTATCTATAATCAGGTGCATACGACTGGAAAAATGGGAGCGTGTCGGGTGCTGTATACCACTTGAATGAGGAAATATCGCGAGTGGCGTGCGATGCATACGCTCTTACGGCATACACTAATCCACTCCATTCGGATGTATTTCCCGGAATTAACAAGATGGAGTCTGAAATCGTGCGCATGGCGATCAACCTCTTTCACGGTGACGATGAATGTTGTGGAACGGTGAGTTGATGTAGATATTTATTTTAGAAACCGACGTCGTCACTGCAGTATACAAAAATTATAAAGGGAAAAGATTTGATTGTTAATTTGTCCAAGAATAGGCTTGAAAACTACTGAGCTGATTTTAAAAATTCTTTCAGACACATGAATCTACATCATATGTGATTGACATGACTACATTGCATAAAACTAAGTCGTTTTCTCTGGCCCTATGTATGCTTGAATATTTTTTTAATAGAAAGCGTGATTCAAATGGCAGGTTTGACCACGAGGACGAATGTATAATATAACGGATATAAGACGGTACGAAGTTCGCCGGGTCAGCTAGTGCGCTATAATTTATGCGTGCGACGTCGCGGGAAAACAGCTAGTATTTTACATTTGAAACACTAGTTTTGATCTTCCATTTCAGTGTTTTTCATCTAAAGTTAATAATTTACCGAATTTGTTAATTTTATTTTAAAGCACTGTTATCTTCAAAATATTTAACAATTGCATAAATTTGAAAGGTATTAACATAGATGAAGACATTAACATACGATTGCTACTTTTAAAATGTATGTAACAATTTATGTTTTGAACTATAACTATTGCATTTAAGGTTTCATATTGCTTGTACACAATTTTTCCACAATAACTATTCAGCAAATTGTTTATGTTACACTGTGATGCAGCAATTATCGTATTTGCTAACTATTGTGAAGCATTGGCATACGTAACGGTAATTAGTCTCTAAAATCACGTGTACGTATCTCTGAGATTAGATTGTTGTTATTAAATTGTACTTTGAAATTTGATTCTATACATTATTAACCTATAAATTATTAATTAGCGATTTAATTTATATGCACTCAATAACCATTGTTCGCATGTATGATAACACAACCCCAATAGGGGTGTAGACATCTTTTTTGTTTTTGTTTTGTAGATATACATGAAATATATCTAAAAAAATATCATTCATATAATAAATTAAAAACTTAAAATAAATGTAGTTTTCAAAATTTATCGAGAAAACGCCACTTTTGCCATGGCGTCGTTATGACGTCACTCTGAAACGAATATTATTCTATGTATGAATGAGGTTGAATTCTCTAAGGTCTGATTATGAGTAGAAGGGTGTGACGTCACGCGCAGTTTGCGGTCACGTGACAACGAGCGTAAAATATTTGTTTTTTAATAATTAGTTTAAGCAATATTATACCTAAAAATAATAAGCATAAAAGTGTGATTATCGGTAATAGTATATTAAACTACCAGACAAGAAAATAATGTGTATTTATTTTCGTTTACTGTTTACACCCGTATTATGTAGTTTAATTGGTATAATCTTAAACTTCAAGTAAATAGTACGATGGCAAAATGCAAATACTCGTAGATTCTATTGAGATGCTTGTTATGTATTTCTTTAAAAAATATGAATAGTATATAAACACACAATCATGATTCTATTGTAAACTAGCTGTATTATTCTAGCCTTCTTCTAGCGGATGATATATAGCATATATCACCCGCATATGATGTAGCTTCCCGTAGGTGAAAGAATTTTCATTATCGTATCAGAATTTCAGAGGATTACCTACCCACTTTCCTTCAATCCGCATTGAGCCAGCGTGGAGGGTCACGGCCCATCCTCCTTAACCATACATAAGGAAGGCCTGAGCCCCTGCAGTGGGGACGTAAAAGAGCTGATGATGACCTACCCACTACAAACAAACACACGAAGAAAGAAAGAATTATTCTTTGATCACAGTGTAGTGTAGTGTGTATATAGAATCTTCAACTAAAAGAGCAAGATATTTTTTCAGGTGACAACAGGTGGTACAGAATCCATACTGATGGCTTGCAAAGCTTTCCGAGACTTTGCTTACGACAAGGGTATAAGCAATCCCCAGATAGTCGTTCCGTCAACTGTTCACTCTGCGTTTGATAAAGCTGCTCAATATCTTGGTTTGTCAGTGAAGACTGTACCTGTAGATCCTGATACGATGTGTGTCGACGTCGATGCTGTTAGGAGAGCCATTAGTAGCCGAACTTGTTTGGTAAGAGTTAACTTTATTTATAGATAAATCACTCACATATTAAGTAATTATCATATCATATTGATTTAGTTAAAATATTGTCATAGAAGATAAAACAGACCATGAGTGAATTGGACTGGACCTATTTTCTATGTGTTTTTTTAAATAATAATGTTATTGGCCCAACTTCAATAAAAAATTCTTGTTTTTTATTACCAATTGGCTACTTGAGTAATTTAGGAAAAGTATTAAAAAAAATCATATGGTCATATTAAATCACTATCAGGTTATTTTTCTCCAAAGTGTGATTAAATAAAGTAAACACATTTAATTTTTTTTTTAATTTGCTCACAAAATCGATCTATCACGTGACATTTGGAACCGTGATGTCACATTTTATTAAACATAATTACTGTAGCCCAATTCACGTAACTATGAATAATTCAAATAACGCGGAACTTATAAACCGTTGTTCGAAGTCCTATTGAAATCAGTTTTTAGGTGATGCTCAGATGCTTTACAATAGAAATTTAATTGGATAGGATCATAACTCAATGACTTATCAATCTAAAACAAATACAGTTGTAAGTGAACTTAATTTGTACGCCATCGTGCTGTTTGAACATATTTTTTACAGTAAATTGAGAGATTTGTTACATGATAATTAAATTTTATTAAAGAACATTAACTAATATAAAAAATATGAATCAATAAATAGAAAATTTTACGTATTCGTATAGACTAACACCAAAAAGTAAAGTTCCTAAATGAAGTTTTAGTTAAAGTAAAACAATTTTTGAATTTTTGTGAAAACTTAGGTGTACTTTTTTTAAGTTTGAATAAATAAACTAAGCCCTAAAATGCCGGTTCCATTGTGACAAATTGAAATATTAATATATTTTATGAAGAGAACAGGCGTATCTTTATACATATTTTTTCCAATATCTCAATAATGCGGTCTAATTATGATAAATTTTACAACTGCAAATTTTCATGTTTTTTGTTTAAATCCAGTCATGTTTGATGTTTCACTTCAAAAATCATGCCTTCGAAAGCACGAAACGGCTCAAGATAATATTTTTTTTGCAAGTTTCTTAACTACCTTAACACAGACTAAACATGCTAACAACTCTGCCATCGTGTTACTCTACATTCATAAAGACATAAATAGTGAATTACTCTCACGAATTAGTTCTGCTCGCTCATTTGTTTTGTATTTTTATTTGTATTTGGAAAAGAAATAAAATTGAAATCCTTATTTATTTCTTCTTCGGGACTGACTTATATTCAATAAAATAAATAGATATCCAATAGAATAAAAGCTTAACCAAGGCTCGTATTGTTTGTGTCTATGTGTTGCTATATCAACAACATCAATTAATGAAGTTTTGTTCAACTGTGCCTAGATGTAATTTAACATTTGGTCGATCCGCATTTGATTGAAAGAAACGAAGAATTTATTTAGCAGAATAGTTCATAACCTCCGATTTTTCGCAAGTTTTGACGCGATTGATTAGGTGAATAAGCTTCGACGACACTCCGATAGAACTACTTTAAAATCGTTTTTATTAATAGACGTTTTTATTCGTAGACGGAAAATGGGTTCAACGACTAAATCGTTGCGATATCGTTACTGCTTTTGTTACGTGAAATGGGCTAATGGGCGTTGGAGTTTCACTTATTGAAATGTGACGTCATATGATGCTCTGTCATGTGATCTCACTCGTTTCGATGCTTGTAATCTGTAGATTATAAATACCAAGTTCATTTTGCAAAAATAAAATAAACATATGATTTATTTTAATACAAAAAATTGTTTACAAATACTTACTTATCATTTCCAACATATTTCATAATTTCTTGATGTAACTGTCAAGTATCAAATAGCCAACTATGTTTTATATTTTCTAGATTGTAGGTTCGGCTCCTAACTTCCCATACGGTACTATGGACGACATTCAGGCATTATCTGATCTAGCTTGCGAATACGAAGTGCCTTTGCACGTGGACGCGTGCTTGGGTGGCTTCGTGGCCGCATTCATGCCGGATGCGGGTCACCATATGCCTCCATTCGATTTCCGACTGCCCGGCGTGGCAAGCATGTCTGCAGATACCCACAAGGTAAATCATCATCATCAGTCATCTTACTTCCCCATTACGGGGGCTCAGACCTTCGTTATGGGATAGTTAAGGATCATGTGGCATGCCTCCACGTTGGCCCAATACGTATTGGGGGGTATTAACGAAGATGTCAATGCAACTGCGACCAGCGGTTTAGCGTGCCTTCGGAAGCATGGAGTAGCTCGAGATAAAAAAAAATTTTTGGTCACCCATCCCGTAAACGACCATTGCGAAAGTTGCTTAACAACAACGATCGCGGGCCGCGGCGCTTATCCACTACGCCACCGAGCTACTAACAAATAAAACTACGCACAAGGTTGAAACAATATTATAACTGTTATTGCTTTTAGTTTGATTTAATAAATACAAAAGGTATACCTAGTTTCAAATAATATATTATCTTTGGCGTGATTAGATAATTTTAATGTAAATTAGATTCCGATGTGTTTCGGTGGCATTATTTTTGTTTTACTTAATCAATTTATGTTGTAGAACTATAAGCTATAGAGGACATTGTCAAGTAAATTATGAGACTGTAAAGCTAAATTAATATATTTTGAAAAAAATAAATGCAAAATTTAAATTACTTTTATTGAGATATGAGCATTTACGAGCATAATTAGGCAATGATAGGCACTATATGAACTTGACATCAAATTCTAAAGAATTACAAAGGCCACCAAGCAGCTACAAAAATTAAGGGTCCCCACTCAACCTCGCCACATAACTTTTGAAAGCTGATAGTGTTTATGCAAAGTTTTCTAGTGCTAACAATCTTAATGTTTGACACACACACTTTTGAATTTCTAATATTATTTAGTTAAATGTTTACATACTGATACAACTTAAATGTCGTTTATTAAGTGATATTGTTTTAAGAATTTTTCACTTAGTTTTTAATTGCATTTGTTCAGTATGGGTACGCTCCGAAGGGTACTTCGGTTGTACTATATCGGCATGCAAAGTATCGTCACTGCCAGTATACTGTCACCACGGAGTGGCCGGGCGGCGTATACGGTTCGCCCACAGTCAATGGTATGTGTAATAATAAATAACTATCATCATCATCATCATCATTATCATCCTCAGCCCTTTAGCGGCGTTTAGCCACTACGCCACCTCGCTACTCAACAAACAAAATAAATAATTATACTCAAAAAAAAAAATTTATAACTTCATTACATATATTGCTCAGATCTTAAACTAAGTAGGTAACATATGCGAGAACTTATTAAAAAAGGTAGAATAAAAAACTAAATATGGTAGCTATTTTTTTATTTAGTTGTAAAAAGCTCATTCCCTAATAAATAAAGTAACGTCATCTTCTCTCTTTTTCTTACTACTCGAGTACCGTATTACAACATTTAAAGTTGTAGGTAATTACAGTGGACCCCCGGTAATACGCCACCTGTCTAATCCGGACCCCCTGTAATGCGACATGGTCTAATATTTTTTGACAATCTTCGCTAATGCATGATGCTTGTGCGCACCATCACTATTGTGCTCGACGAGTAGGGTATTTCTTTTTCGATTGCTTAGTTTGAACTTGACTACATGTGACGAGGATAGCGGTGGTGGATTCACGTGTTTATTTGTCTTGTGTGTGTGTTTATCGTTCTTGGACAGTACAAAATGTTCGTCAGATTACAGGGATTCCAATCTAGTGCACAATAATAATATCACTACTTAGTATAAAACAAAGTCGCTTTCTCTGTCCCTATATCCCTATGAATGCTTAAATCTGTAAAACTACGCAACGTATTTTGATGCGGTTTTTTTAATAGATAGGGTGATTCAAAAGGAAGGTTTTTATGTATAATACAAGACCACGCGGGCGAAGCCGCTGGCGGAAAGCTAGTAAGATATAATTGATGGACTATTTGCTTTAGGTAGTAGGGCGGGAGGTTTGATAGCTGCCTGCTGGGCGACCATGGTGTACGTCGGTAAAGAGAGATATGTTCAGATGACCGACGAGATTATAACCACAGCGCGGTTCATAGAGAACGAGTGAGTGTTCTATTACATCATGGTATTTACAATGAGCAACATTATTATGAATAATAAATAAATATTAAACAACATCACATACATTGTTCAGAATGTTCAGATTCCAAGATTGTTCAGAATGCTCAGATTCACAATACCCAGACCCGAGACTATATAGAAATGTCCTATTTCTACATTTACCCGACCCAGAATTAAACCCCGGACCTCAGATATGGAGACACTTTAAAACCGGCGTGCGAACCACTCGGCTACGGAGATCGTCAACGAATGTCGTCGATCGTTTTGAAGAAAATGTATATTTCAATGCGTTTAGAAAAATAATGTATATGGCTTTATACGGTAGTAGAGCTCGGGTTGGAGACTACCGCCATGGGTTTCTTAGGCTAGGTTTGGGAAACTCATGCGTCGTCATGGTTGCAGTAAAGATACCATAAAGTTGAATTATGATTATGAAAGATGAATTATAGCATAAACAGCAGCCCACAGGTCACTAATACACTTGACGCGGTGGCTGCGTAGAAATGCCGAGCAATACAGCGTCACAAAACAATTTCTTTGCAAAAAAATAGATAATTGCATATTCGTATTACTCAGACTTTTATTCAGATTTGTCTGTGTGGGCTTTAGATTTATAAACTAAACATATAGATAGAGCTATAACGCATATAAATAGTTAGATAAAAAGTACCTAGTATATTATGTTCATATATATAATGTATGAACTATGATGTCAAAATCCATCTTTTAAATTGAATAAGTAATAAATAAAATACAAACGTTCACTTTTATAATATAAGATCAGAATCTAATATTATAAAAGTGAGCGTTTGTATATTTGTTCATTCATTAATTCATATCTGTTAATAACTTTGAGTTTCAACACAATGTAACAGAAAATACTTTTTTTTCAAGGTTGCGTAAAATTAACGGCATCTTTATATACGGCAAACCAGCTACTTCGGTGATAGCTTTCGGGTCTAAACAGTTCGATATTTTCAAACTGGCGGAAGCCATGCACGAGAAAGGATGGAGCTTAAGTGCTCTACAGTTTCCATCAGGGTAAGTGTTTCGTTTCTGGAATCTCCACTTATCAAATCAAACAAATTATTTATCATTATCTCTTGATTTGAGCTTGTTACGTGTAAAATATATACGTGCAATTAATAAGTGTATTTGTAGTATAATTTCATGTTGCTTCGGCTAATATAAAGTAGAAACCAGTTTGGTGCTAATTAGATAGATATTCGGTTAAATTATTCAAGTTATTCTAACATACTTTTTACCAAATTTAAAAATTTCTTATTCCGTATCGTATAAACGCAAAATCTATCGATTTAGTATTGTTCGTCTGTCCGTCTGTCTGTCATCAGGCTGAAATCTTATGAAATAACTAAATGCCTAAGGCATTAAGACCGCCTTTTAACATTGTGATTTTCTTTTTTTTAAGATAATGGTACGGAATACTTTGTACGCGAGTCCGAGTAGTACTTGGCCCGCTTTTTATTAGATACTAGCTGTACCGGCAGACATCGTACTGTCCTATTTCTCTAAAACATACTAAAACGCACGTTTGATAGCTGCGGACAGAGTGGTTTGTATGAGAAAGGAAAATTTTTATACGTTACTTTTTTTCTCTCCATAAAACCTTTAGACTTTATCACATAGTTAAATCGGATCAATCGGTCTCGAGTTTTGAGCTTAGTAACACATTTCGAAATTCATTTTATTAATTATTATTAGGTTACATATTTCGGTAACGCACGCGCATACACACCCGGGCGTGGCGACGCGACTGATAGATGATATCCGCGATGCAGCTGCCCGATGTATGCTCGCCTCTAGCGAACCCTGCACAGGAAAGGTGAGGCCACACTGTTTACACTCACTGTTCTATCCCACACTCACTGCTCCATCCACCACACACTCACTGCTTCATTATATACTCACTCTTATCACATACTTATTCATTCATTCATCATCAGCCTTTTTACGTCCCCACTGCAGGGGCTCAGGCCTTCCTTATGGATGGGCCGTAACACTCCGCGTTGCACCAATGCGAATCGGAGGGTATTAACGATTGCTGATGCAGTTGGGAGTAGCTCGAGATAATAATCTTTTGGTTACCCATCCCGTGACCGACCCTTGCGAAAGATGCTTAACGACAACGATCGCAGGCCGCGGCACTTGTCCACTATGCCACCGGGCTACTCAATAATATGATACATTCAATGCACTGTAATAAATCCACAAATTCATTTCAATATCAGTGGCACAAATTGTTTGCTTCGATCACACATGCTCTTACAATCACTGCAATAATAAAATTGACGTTCTTGCTGTGTTTTTAGTAAATTTAATCAATGATTTTGTTTTAGTATTAGTCGTTTTATATATGATAATAATGATGTTATGTTTATTACGCATTTTTCCTTGGTAAATCTAAATAAATAAAAACACCCTCTTATTCATTATACTTCAATTTATGAATATGAGAACTTTGTGTTGTTAAATAAAGATGTGTCCAATGTAATTTTTTTTTTACACTATCGACGACACAATTTCTTACTCAAAGCTGTTTTGTTACAATAGTGCATAATATTAACAAACATTATAAAGTCAACTAAGTGAAAAATGTAATTGTTCAATACTATTTTACAGTGCATATTATTATAGTATTACATGCTATACTTTTACATACTCACTTTACTACCATATTAGTCACTACACTATCGGTCAGTTGCATAAACGTCCATTAATATTGAATGACGCCTTTTAGCTATCAAATATCAAAATCTCCTATCACATATTTGATATATATTGGATATATATCATGCATATGAAAAGCTGCAATTTTTAAGCAGCTTGTGGCTTTATTTGATAACTATTTGATTTTTTAAAATTTCGAAATTTCTAGTAAGATTTCGCACTGACACCAATCTGTACATCTGCACTCACGTATTACATAATTACCACTCACTAACAGTGATAATATTTTTTTCCTTGAGATCCAATTATATTACATATGTTTTTTTTAAATTTTTAGATGGCGATCTATGGGGTAGCACAGGAGATATCGGATAGAAGTTTAGTATCAGATATAACAAAATATTTTATCGATTCAATGTATTATCTACCGAAGCCGGGTGACGAAGATCAGTAACATCACTTTTTTATGTAATTATTATTTGAGGTGCACGCGCACACCTGATAGTTTCTGTGGAATTTCTGAAACTACCTTCATTTTCCCTCAAATACGATAGGAACAGCAGAAACTACAGTTCTGTAACTAGTCTTTCGTTTTAAAAATAAGTAGGTATGTGTAATGCCCCTCTTCATTCCTAGGTCGTTTCAGGCCTTTGACCTATTGATTACTAACAAATTTTACGTCACATATTCTATCATCACATGAATTTAAATACTAATTAATTAGTTTTTTTAACATTATTATGACAAACTATTAGATGTTTGGTAGTTAGCGCAATAAAAACGAGCCTAAAGTAAAAAAGTTATCACTTTAGATGTAAGTAATCTTATTATATATTGAAATATTTTTTTTATTCGCCTCAAACAATAAGGTGCATTATAGAATATCAATTTCTTAGTGTGATAAGGATTTACAGTGGCCTAGGAATCAAATAGGTTTTACCAATGTGAGAATAAATACAAATAATGATTATCGTGTCAAGATATTAATACAGGGTTATTTTTAACACACCAGCAAACTGGCTGGACTAGTTAGCTAATATCATAAACAACAATATCTGAGTGAAAAGTTTTAAAATAACTCAATACTTTGGATAATATGTTTTTTTAAGTTTTTATTGTGCTGTCGTGACATTATTCGTCTATGTTTAATTAATTGTCGATAGGACGCCGTTACGCTAATCTACAATTTTGGTGTTGTATGTAGAATTAAACTTAGAACGAACTGTTAAAAAATATAATCCTGCACGGTTGCTTGTGTTTTGCAAATAACCCTGTATTGCGTAATAGGCTATAAATGTTTGTTTTCTGAATAAAATATATGCTTTATAATTATATGTAATCGGGTCTTGTTCGTGCATTTTTTAAAACTATTAATTTATCTCGACGTTTTGTTTTATTTAAACGAAACGTTTGTAAAAGTGCGAATATGTCTTATTTTATTACGTCAAAACATGCTGTAAATTTGAATTAAAGAATATACGTGCGTAGTAGAATAAGGGATGTGACAAATTTGAACTATAATAAAAATGACCCTAGCAATTTTTGCTAAAGGTCGCTGCATATCTGAAGGAACATGCGTTGCGTAATTATTGGGGAGCGGAACGTCAGAACTGAAATATATATCGTCGTAAGATCCGTCTTGTACTCGTATAATTCAGGATAAGATTTTCACTGACCCTTAAATTGGTGTGCCATAAAGCAAAAAAGGCTAGTCTTCCAAAGGCAAAAATATTTTTTCTAATTTTTAAATATAACCATATAATTGTAGTTGTAACGTCGCATATTATGCAATTATTATTATTGTTAATAATTGTTTTCGTTATACGTCGCTCATGCATCACAACCAAAACTTGACAGCTACTATTTTTATGCTACATAAACTCGTTTTCACTAACCATGTCATGGTCTAATTAGGAAACTCTTTATCACAAGAATGACCTAAGCAGGTTTGTTTAATTCTAAATAAACAAATTGATTTTTTATCTGTCACATTATGCAAATTATTACCACAAACCGCCGCATAAGACGTTAAATCTTTAGACATTGTTTAATGTTGTTAGATGCTGCCTAGTCATCGGTGAAACACATTTTCATCTTAGGCGATTCTTTTATATGTAGGCGTGAAAACGTGCATTAATTTATTTATGTCAGTGCTTATTTGACGGAAGATCCATTAAGCTTGCCATCGACATACTGATTGATAAGCGTGCAACTGTGCTGCAAGGTTATACGTTATATTTGACAGTTCTGACGTTATGATAAAGATAATATGCTCGGTTCTTCCGTTAAATATGCGTCGACACTTATTTATTTTACAACGACTTCTTATTAGTTAATGTAGTGGACGAAAAAAACGTCTCATATATTTTATACAAATTATATGTTTATTCTTTTTTTTCATGGTTTAGTTATTATTGTTATGGATAAGAATTAATACAAATTTATCATTAATGTACAATATTTTGGCAAATATTAAAATTGCATCTCTCTTTTCTGTAATCAGACTAATCAGAAACAAAAGTGACTAGGAAAACAAAATTTAAAAATAGAACATAAATAAATTATTGTCGTATACTGATTTGATTCGACATGGTGTTGGATGAATCGAAGTACCTAATTATGATTTAATTTGGTATTATTCTTTTTTTCATGAAGCATCGTCGTGCTTGTACTGTAACTATAGACGTTTTTTACACGTTTGCGATTCTTGTGTTTTTGTAGCGCGTAAGCTACATTTCATTCATCATGATGTTGTCTTTATAATTTTTTTAATGGTTAATTATTCATGCTTATATTATCAATGTAACGACGCGCACCGTCGTTTATTATAATAGATGTAATAATAAAATTCAGATTAATTATTTTTACGACGAGTTCAATATATCAATTTTTTCTTTTAACTAATTTTAGTCTAAAAAGCACAATTAAGGTTGCGTTCAGCAAAGTTAGCAGGACAGATTTGAGCACCGCCAACGCGTAGAAAACGCCAGTGGCTTATTGTAACTTGTTAACTCAGAATAAGAAAACAGTTCATATTATGAGTTATTTACATCTTCAAATTAATTTCGCAGATCTGTTAAAAATACGGCGTCGAACACAGACAACCTTTATTATCTTTTAAAGTCTGTTATATTTGATTAATCCTCATAGTCTGCGACAGTGTGCTCTATTATTAACAGAATAGCAAAGCCCTAAACTGCTGTGCCATCTTAAATTGATATAGCCATATATTGTACCTTAATTAAAAATAGTTTTTAAGGCTGCTGTTTCTGTATATATCGGACTTATTTATTTATTATTTTCATTGTTGTAATCACTAATCGATTTGTATTTGAGATATACATTTTAATTACAAATATCTGTTGAAAATATGATATTTGTGAAGAAAATGATCGAGAACAATATGTAAATGAATGTAAGGATTTATATAGAAATGTTACGTTATTTATCTTGAGGAAATTTTATTATATCAACTTTTTTAAGGGACAATATAAGTAACTTACATACTGTATTTCTAGTTCCTAGTATATGGTAGCTTATTACAGATTTGTATGATAAACAATTTAAGTTATTTTAAATGTTCCTTACATATTATCAACATTTTTTAAATATTTTTTTTCTTTCAATCTATCTGGACTGTGGTAAGGGTTGTGAATAGTATTTATTGAAACTTATATATATTTTTTCATGATTTTATTATTTTATATACAAATAGGAAAGTTGGTGTATTAATGTTTAATTTTATTTGTATTGCTATTTTACATACAATATATTTTATTTATTGTTCATTAATTCTTCAGTTGTTTCTACGCATTATAAAATGGCTCCTCCTTAACCCACAATAAGAATGGCGAGAGCTCCTGCAGTGGGGACGTAAAAGGGGCGATGATGATAAAATGGCGTATACCTCGGCCTGGAAAATGGTACCATTCATTTTCACGGTTTTGTTGAAGGCATTCAACAACGATAGAAGTTATCCATGAACCCAGACTATGCCTTGACATGGCATATGTAATATCTCTCTCTCGCGTGAGTCATGACATATTTAAATTCAAATTCATTTATTTGTCAAATTTTTGGGTATACAAAACATATGCAAAGGTGTTATAGCCAAATTAAGTTCCAATAAAAATCTGCCTAGTTGGCGTACAAATATTACATAAAAATGTCAGATTATATTAAATTATGTCATAGATTCATTATAAATGTCAATAGTTAAATATAAAAATGTAAAATTAAAGCAAGTGAAAAAAATACAATTATACATATGAATTAATTTTCAATAAAATATTATAATGTACTGTAATGTAATATTATAATTACCGAGTAGTAACATTTGTCAAGTAAAAAAAGAAACAAATTAGTTTTAAATGAGCGGAGAGTCTCAATTTTCAATACATCTGGTAATTTATTATAGATACGAACGGCCATGCAGTTGATACTCTTACTGTTAACTTGCAATCGTTGAGATGGGACATATAATCTAAATTTATTTCGGCAAGTTCTTTTTATAACGTCACAATTTTTTTTAAACAGATCTGGATTTTTCTGTATAAAAATGCAAATTTCATAAATATACAAACAAGGTAGCGGTAGTATATTCAATCTTTTAAATAAAGGCACACAGCTATCACGATTATTCACATTTAATAAATGCTAATGGCGTTTATAAGCACTGTTATCAACCAGCAACAACTTTACATCAAAAGGTAATTTCATTTCAACCGTTTTTTTAATACGTAGTGCTTTTTTAATATGTAATACGGGGGGCTCGACAAAACATACTAAACCGCAACGCGGCGTTACGTCTATTTTTTTTTCGTTAAAACCGCACAAAATCGAAATCGGCGTGAAATATTTCAAATTTCTAGAAGTGGTGGTATCTTCGGTTGCTGCTAAGAAATTATACCAGAGTCTGTCAAAGAGTAGCCCTGAGGCAGATTGCTATAAGATTCATGTCGCTCATTTTGGCGTCGCCACAATAAGATCCTTGCAAAATGCTGGCATTTATTGTTAATAAAAACATAGTCTTAACAGGGCTTGAGTTATGCTACTTGTTGCTGTTAAGTGATGTTAATATCTAGGCGTGTAAATATCACTATATTTGTACGCAAAGACTTAAAATATTAACTGGTGACAAATTGAAAATTCATCACAACCAAATATTGGTATGCTTAGTTTTTCTATTGGAAAGTATGCTATAATAATATAATCCTCGTTACCGACCAAATTCACCAATTTGTTACATTTGAAAAAAGTATCGATTTAATTTTTGTTTTTTTATTCACTATTTTCTGAATAAGATTATATGAATTTTATAATTACTGTATTAAATTTTGCGCTGTTACTAACACGACAACCCAATTTGTGATTGTTGTAGTATGTCTACAACAACAGTGGACATGAGTACTGATATTTCAGATTATTATTAACACATCGCTGCCATCATATTGAAATTAAATTAATTACGAACATAAAAGGAGTTTTTATTTGTAAAATCTCGCTGAGAAGCTACAACACGTTTTCATTTATGGAAAGCCGCGAAGTTCGATCTAACCCGATTTGACATTCGTAGCGTCCTGTCTCATCATTTGATCCGTCCTGGCTGACTAGAGAATGTACTCGATAGAGTCAAAAATTTTTTCGAACTCTTAGATCAAGATAATAATTAAAAGACCAAAGAGTTAAAGTAAAAAGTAGGGAAGAAAGAGCCCGCTCTCCAACTTTTTGGTCAAACTGTGCGAGAACGTTGACAGATATAGGTTTAACGGGGCTTTCCATTAGATGGCGTGACTGCGTCAATGCGATGTAGGTCATGTCGTCATGTCACTATATTTCTATCATAGACTAAGTACTATTTCGTCCGTGAACTTCTGATACCTCCTAACTAACATTTTTAGCAAAAAAATTTTTTGACGCCATCTTTTGACGATGCGTAGAACTAATCGAATGCTTTAACCTCCTAAATTAAATAGTCCCTTGTTTTGACGATATTCTTTCGGAGAAATATCTCTTAAATTTTGTCGCCCTATATTTGGCGGAAATTTCTCCGAACTGACAGTTTGCAAAGCGTGCGTGCACGGGCGTCGTACTCGTAAGGCGTTTGGTGATAAAAAGTAAGTTTTTAGAGTATTTTATACTCAAATTTGTGATTTAATCTAATTGTTAAATTTAAAGGGACGATGAATGTTGAAATATTAGAAAAAAACCACCATTTCTTTCGAACTGACATCAAAGATGAAGAAAACGTCAGAAATTTATTTTTCTATAATCCTCTTAAAAAGTTTTATACTAATTCACAACATCCTCTGAGCGGCAAAAAAAACCTTAAATATAAAATAAATCACCAAATGAATCTCAGAATAATATAACAAAGCAATGAATAACATCTCTATGACTACAATACCTTCTTTTGAAATTCGAGTTACAAAGGGCGTTGCTAACGTCATTTAATTATAAAAATAATATATAATATTTATTAAGGTAACATACAGACTTTAAAATATAACAATTTCATTAAATTCATAACTCTGCAAGTACCTACATTTCATCAATATAAGTTTTATAACTTAATACTTCCTTGACAGACAAACTTAAAACACAACCTTTATTCTTATTGAAAATAAATTAAAAGAAAACAACTTCATTTTACAATTAATAAATAGTGATAATCTTACTTATGGAATAAAATAAAACAATAACTTAAACGTATACATCGAACCTACTTGGGAGTCTTACCTTCCTGCCGAGACGCGTAGTCTTCGTTGAATGGACTGTCACCCCACGTCTAGTAGAGTCTGCTGTGTGATCTGATTCTTTTTCGCCTGCAGGGTCGACTGAATTTAATAAGGTTCGATCCTCACCTGATATTTCCAACTTATAAAGTCTCTGAATGGCTCTTACTTTCACCCCAGATGCTGTTTTGATTCTCGCCGTCCTCACAACCCCATCAATACCTGGAAGTAAATCTTCCACTATTGCTAGAGGCCATTTAATCCGTTTTCCATCTGCTTCGACTAAAACTATATCTCCCTTTTCAATCCTATCTTTTTTCTCATTACCTTTCTGCACCAGAAAAGCAAGATAGTCCGCCTTAAACCTCTGACGAAATTGATCACGCAGTTCCTGCAAATATTTCAAGCGTTTATTTAGGTTCGTTCTATCGATCTCATCAAGATCCACAACATTAGAACTTGAAATTGGCTGTATAAAATAAGCAGGTGTTAAAGGTTCCAAATATTCAGCCTTGTCATCGTTTATAAAAGTAAGTGGTCGTCCATTCATCGTAGCCTCGCAGTCACATATAATGGTATGTAACTCTTCATGTGAAACGACTGCATTACCTAAGACTCGACGAAGTAAGTCTTTTATTATCCTAATTAATCGCTCCCAATAACCGCCCCACCATGGAGCTGCGGGTGCGTTCATTTTCCACGTGATACGTTTCACAGTAGAATATTTTTGTATGTCATTCCAGTCTAATTTAGCCAGTAAATTCTTCGTGCCGTGAAAATTTGTTGCTTGGTCGGAGTTAAGCATATTTATTCGCCCACGTCGCGCTATGAATCTTCGCAGAGTCATTATAAAATCTTCTGTCGATAGTGATATCGCGATCTCCAAATGAACAGCACGATAGACGGCACATGTGAATAAGACAATCCAGCACTTTTTGCCATTTCGTAAAAATAATGGACCTGCTAAATCGACACCAGTCGTCTGAAATGGAGCTGAGCATGTCACGCGCTCCAGAGGCAATGGTGCAACAGGAGCTATAGTTGGCTTCGCTTTGTGTCTCTTGCAAACAACACAGGACATGATGACCTGTCGCACAAGCCTTCGTATGCCAATGATCCAAAATCTAGACCGAATATCTGCAATAAGTTGATTTGCACCAGCATGTTGTAAATGAAGGTGACGTTGTCTCACTAACATAAGTACAACTGGATCTCTCGCTGGTAATAAATATGGAGATTTCATAGACTCGGGAAAATCTGATAATAACAATTTCGTTTTAATTCGAACCACTCCGTCACTGTCTTTAAATGTTACTAAATTTCCTGAACATTTATCTAAGTACTCCTTGTTTACCAATTGTATAAGTTTTATAATAAACTCTTCGGCCTTTTCGAATTCTTTTGATGTTAATTCTCCTTTCCGTTTATTATCAATATTCTTAATATTATATGCAAATCTTAGTACCCAAGCAGTCATTCTAATCGTCTTTGAATATATTGAAAAATATTTCTGCAATCTACAAATAAAATTCTCATCCGAGTTTACATTTATATTACAAATTGTCTTTTTCGTTTCAGCAAGTACCTCTCTTTCGTTTACGACTAACTCCGAGTGGGGCCAGTCTTCTGGTGTTAATCGTAACCATGACGGTCCTTCCCACCAGCGACATTCAAATAACTTTTTCGCGTTACATCCCCTAGATGCCAGGTCAGCCCAATTTAGTTCTCCTGGAACATGGTACCAGTCACAAATATTTGTGTTTCGCCGGATTTCTTTCACTCTGTTGCCTACAAATGTGTTTAGAGAAAGCTCGCGTTTTACCCAACACAAAGCAACTTCAGAGTCTGTCCAGCAATATTCGGAACAGTTAGACAGTTGTAAACTATCTCTGACATTAGCCAGTAGTCGAGATCCTATCAATACAGCAGTGAGCTCCAATCGAGGTATAGTCATATTTTGTGACGGGGTTACCCTCGATTTAGCGGCCACTAACTGAACTGACACCTTCTTATCCTTCTCAGACCTTAATAAGACACAAGCACCATATCCTCTTTTACTAGCGTCACAAAATAAATGAAAACTAACACTACATTCACTCAAAATATCCACCGACAACCGTCTCGGTATAGAACATTCACCTATAAAATTTATATATTGATACCAGTCTTGAAACTTCATAAACAAATCTGAGGGTAATTTTTCATCCCATGGTATCTGTCGTTGCCACGCCTCTTGCAGAAGAAGTTTAGGCGTCAAAACAACTGGGGATGTGTAACCAATCGGATCAAATATCTTTTGAGCCACAGACAAAAGTTTACGCTTTGTGAGTCCTTCAATTTCGCTGAATGTAGGAAGACTACTACAATTGCAACATAACTCATCCGTCACTACATTCCAATTCAAACCCAAAATAGAAATCACACTCTTACCAACCTCATTTAGCCCTTCAGAAGATACCCACATACTAAGATTAAACTTACCAACTTGCATAATCCTTTTGGCTTCAGAAACTACCTTAACAGCCTCATCTTTTGTATCGACACTAATCAAACAGTTATCAACATAAAATGATTTATTTAATAGTTTCGCTGTACCACCTAATGGTCCATTCTCCATATAATTAAGGTGATATTGTAATGTAGCTGATAATAAAAATGGACTAGATGTGAGCCCAAATACGACTCTACAGTGTCTATATGTGACTAATTTCGTCATTGTATCATCTTCAAACCAAAGAAACTTCAAATATTCTCGATCAGGCTCTGCCAGACTTATTTGAAGAAAAGCCTTCTCAATGTCGGCTGTCATCCCTATGACTCCGACTCTAAAATTATTGATTAAATTGGGTATTTTATCAATTAAGTTTTTGGGTTTAATCACCACGAAAAGAAACACGGAGGAACTTGGTTACATGTTCTTATAATGGTATAAAACATTACATTTATGTTTACAAACTTAGATGCTACTTGACGATTACATAGCGTCCCCATAGACAACCTAAACACTCCCCGGTGTAGGGATGTGTATATAATAATTGTGGGATAGTGATGGCGAATCGCCACAGCACCCCCCCACGGAGAAAAGTATTTGTTTACAAAATACACACAGTAACATAGTTAATTGTATATGAAAATTAAGTAACAAAAAATAATTTTAGTAAAAATATAATCATACTTAAAGCTAGATATTGATATTAAACTTTAAATATAAAGAAATACAATGTAATAAAATTCTAACCTAACAAACTAAATATTATACGGGACTTTAAACTTAACCGTGCGTCCTGACCGAGTGGTAGTAGGTAGAGTTAATGGAGCTGGAGGCGTAGCAGGGGAAACAGGTGACGGTAAGTTTCCGGTTGGCAGAATTACTTCAGGACATGTCAGTATATTAGGCTCCGGTTCAGCACATGAAATATATGCTGGTTTAGTGCGATCAATACTTACTTCTTGTTGTTTCCCTGCAACATCAATCGTAAGGGTTTTATTGTTGTGAGATAAGACTTTGAACGGACCAGTGTAAGGTTGTTGTAAAGAACGCCTGACAGTATCATCTCGCAGGAAAATGTGGGTTGTATCTTTAAGATTCCTAAAAACAAAGGATTTATGTTGCGAATGATGTGACGCAGGAATAGGACGAAGTTCAGCCATAACGGAGCGAAGCTGTTTTACAAAATCATCAGATAAATTTGTACCTGTTGAACTAGGTACTAGAAATTCCCCAGGCAATCTGAGAGGTTCTCCATAAACCAGTTCTGCTGATGAACATTTTAAATCGTCTTTGAGCGCCGATCGTATTCCCAATAGAACAAGGGGCAAAGCTCGATGCCATGTATCATTATGACACATAAGAGCTGCCTTGAGCTGGCGGTGAAAGCGCTCTATCATACCATTTGCTTGGGGGTGGTAACTGGTAGTTCGTACGCGTTTGGAGGCGCTTAGGTTCATCAGTTCTTTGAATAGCGTCGATTCAAATTGGCGACCCTGATCAGTAGTGACTGTGATAGGGACACCATAGCGCGCAATCCACCCATGCAAGAACTTGCTAGCAACTTCTTCGGCAGTGATGGAAGACATTGGCCAGGCTTCAGGCCACCTTGTGAAACGATCTATCGCCGTCAGACAATAAGTAAAACCATCTGAAGTTGGCATCGGGCCGATTATATCTATGTGGACATGTCTGAATCTAGCTGTTGGTGTATTGAAATTACCAAGTGGAGCTGAAATATGGCGTGTGACTTTACTTTTTTGGCACGACAGACACTCACGGGCCCACTTGCGGCAGTCTCGGTCGATATTGGGCCATACATAGCGCGCCGCTAAAAGGCGCGCAGAAGCACGAGCACCAGGATGACTGAGTGCATGAAGACGTGTGAACGTAGGACGCCGGAAAATCAGCGGTAAATATAGTCGCGGTTTGCCAGTTGAGACGTCACAGAGTACTGATATATCCATACCTGGAACGGGTGTAGACTCTAATTTTAAGGAAGAGTTACTAGACTTAAGCTCATCATCAGCTTCTTGAGCCTTTGCTATCGCGGCATAATCATCTTCAAGTCTTATTGTTTCTATGCGAGACATTGTATCGGCAACTATGTTATTTTCACCCTTGACATATTTAATATCTGTTGTAAACTGCGATATAAACGTTAGTTGATTTAACTGTGCTGGTGGTAATTTCTCACGACGTTGAACGAAGGCATAGAGCAAAGGTTTATGATCAGTGTATATTGTTGAGTGCTGAGCTTCTAGTATATGTCTAAAATGTTGGACCGCATTGTAAACCGCGTATAACTCTCGGTAATAAGCAGGCCAAGTCGACTGACTTGGCGTCAGCTTTTTACTGAAAAAAGCTAAGGGTTGCCAACCTTTGTCAGTTTGTTGTTGAAGGCAGGCCCCCACATACACGCTTGAGGCATCCGTAAATAAACCTAAACAAGCATCTGGAACTGGATGAGCAAGTTGTGTTGCATTAGAAAGGCTTTCTCTGCAAGAATAAAATGCCTTTTCAAGATCAGGAGACCAAGGCATGGGTTTGTTTCCTTTTAAATTTGATGATGTAAGAAAGTCTATGAGCGGGGCTTGTGTTTCCGCCGCTTTCGGTATGAATTGTCGATAATAATTTAGCATACCAAGAAATCGTCTTAAGCCTTGAGCGGTCTTCGGAAGAGGAAATTCCTTAATGGCAGCAACTTTCTCTTCTGGTGGCCGCACTCCATCTTGACAGATTTTATACCCTAAGAATGTGATGGCATCTGCGCCTAGAACGCACTTGACAGGATTGATGATGCAACCATAGTCATTTAGACGCTGAAATAAGGTGCGCAAATGTGTCATATGCTCCTCCGGCGAGCGCGAAAAAACCAAAATGTCGTCAATGTACGGAAAACAGAAACTCAAACCATTTACGACTTCGTCTATAAAACGTTGAAAAGTCTGCCCCGCGTTTCTCAGACCAAATGTCATATAGGGAAACTCAAATAAACCAAATGGCGTTGTTATAGCTGTTTTACAAATATCAGCCTCATTTACCGGTATTTGTTGGTATGCTTTCACAAGGTCTATTGTGCTGAATATAGTTGATCCAGCTAGATTATGAACAAAATCTCCTATGTGACGAACAGGGTAACGGTCGGGTATTGTGCGGGCGTTTAAGATTCTATAATCCCCGCAAGGTCGCCATGTGGAATCCTTTTTAGGGACCAGATGCAGTGGCGAAGACCAGTGGCTTTTAGAAGGACGGGCGACACCAGCAGCCACCATATCTGCGAACTCTTTTTGTGCGGCGCGTAACTTACCTGGTGCAAGACGACGCGGGCGCGCAGCCACTGGAGGTCCTTCTGTAGTATTTATGTAATGGACCGTACCGTGCTTTGTCACGCGGCAAGCACCTGGTGGCCCAATAATATTAGGGTATTCCAAAAGGATTTTTGAAAAAGGCGAGTCGTCATTAATTTTTACTGTTAATTTTTTAAATTAATTTTTACTGTTCAGAAGGTTGCGTGTTCAAATCACGTCGGGGTCACCACTTTGGGTTTAATCACCACGAAAAGAAACACGGAGGAACTTGGTTACATGTTCTTATAATGGTATAAAACATTACATTTATGTTTACAAACTTAGATGCTACTTGACGATTACATAGCGTCCCCATAGACAACCTAAACACTCCCCGGTGTAGGGATGTGTATATAATAATTGTGGGATAGTGATGGCGAATCGCCACAAGTTATTACCCTTTTCTAGACACTTATTAAGACTAAGACCGTTTTTATCGGTAGCTGAAGCATCAAAAACGGGTCGAATACTCGTCGTGAGACTTTGCTCTTTTATCACCGGCCTATGTGGTAGGTAATGTCCACAGTTAATAGTAGTATTTTCCGCTGGTTCAATAATTCCTAACTGCAACCACATTTTAAAAACATCGTCATATAACTGATATTTTCCGCTTGCAATCAACCGTCTAGTCATTGACTCTAAACGTTTATTGGCTTTCTCAAAATTCGGAGTTAAATCATCAAAATTCGTCTTAAATAGTAAATTAACTTCATACCTGCCATCGTCCAATGTTTTTATATTCTCTCGGAAAGTCATTAAAGTATCAGCGACAATTTCCGTTTTTGACTTTACCTCCGCTGGGTCTCTAATCCCAAGTGTCTCCAAAGACCAAAATTCTGTCAAATTATTATTATCACATGAGCAATAAAGAACAGATAAAACCTTATCAAATGAATTATTTATACTCACCGGTTTGCCCTGTAACGCCCAACCCAAGTTGGTTTTAATTGCGACTAGACCATCCTCCAGCTGAACTATAGTACCTGTTAACAGAAATCCTAAATAGTCCGCACCTATCAACAACCCAATATCTGAGATGTCACCCTTGTCTGTCAGGGAGATATTATGTCTGACAAGCATATTTTTAATATTCACATCTCTAAAATTAATTTTTGGTATGTTATTACAAATAGTATTTAAGCTTATAACAGATACAACTATACTAAATGTATTCTCTAAGGAATTCAACTTAATATTATATACGTTACGGTCTTGCGATTCAGTTTCATGTCCACCAAATAATGAAAAAGCTAACTTTTCCTTCGTTAAAGGTATCATACCTAATTTCTTTACAATATCTTCTCGTATATATGTGCGTTGAGAACCCGAATCAAGCAAAGTACGTACTCGTAATTTCTTACCACCACATTCTACTTCAACTATAATAGTTTGTAACAGAGTCTGTCCCTTTGTAAAAATGCTGGAAGAAAGCGCAGCGGCCTCATCTGACTTTCCTGAAATTACTGGGTTTCTCTCAGTCCTCTGATCTGTACATAAGACCGTAGAGTGGCGTTTCGCACAAATGAAACACTTGACGATCGCTCTGCATGCTTTAGGATGATGACCCTTTCTAAGACAAATGGCGCATGCTTTTTTGTCTTTTAGCATCTGGCGTCGCTGTTCCAATGACATTTTTTGTATTTTATAACATTCGAGGCTTCCATGTGTGCTTTTGTCGCACCATACACATACGAGTTGTTTTTGTTTTATGTTTGATATGAGACATTCTGCAGTACTTGGTTTTCCAATTGACAAATCTTTTTGTTCCTTATTATTAAATGTTTCCCTTGACATAAGAATTCTTTGCTCACTTGCAACTTCTTTCTTCAAAAACTCTAACAAATCTGTTAATTCTTCGGACAAGTCTTTTGTCTTCTGCTTGTTTCTTTCCCATGTTCTAAGAAGCTCTTGGGGTATAGCAGATTCTACCAATGGTAATAAGATCGCGGCATAATTTTTAATAGTAAGACCTAGAGTTTCAAGCGCACGCAGTTGAGCGTTTAACTTATCGTACAAATGAGTTATTGAATCTTTCTTGTCTACTAGAATGATTCCCAAAATTTCTCTTACGTATATAAGTGTGAGTAAGTCAGTTCTCGCGTATCTCGCCTTTAACTGTTCTAAACATTCGTCATAAGTTGTTGGAGAAAAACTCTCGATCAATTCACGAACCTCCGAGTTTTCTTTTGCTGACTGTACCAAATATTGGTATTTATCAATTTTGTCCATTATTGGGTCACTATCAATTTTACTAAATTGACCCCAAAAAGGCAACCAGTTTTTTAACTCGCCATCAAAAATATGTAATTGTAATCTTGGCAGTTTTAGATTTCTGGCTTGTTGATTTAATTCTTTATCTGTAATATCTGCTTTTTCCGCAACTTTAGATATATCGTTAAATTTTTTCTTAATACGCAGCCATTTTTCTTTATAGGTGTCAACTGATATAAGTTCTTCCTCTAAATCGTTTTCGTCAAATTCTTTACTTAAAATCAAGTTTTTTATTTCATTGTCTAATTTAAAAAGATTTTCCGTATGATCGCTTAGCTTTGTATAGCACACGTCTAAATCTACGGTTACCTTCTGGTCTAGCAATGTTTCGAAACTATTTGTGGTATTGGTAAAAAGTCTTCTCAACACAGTTCGTTCCTTTTTCTTATTTTGCAAATCCATTTTTATTACTAATAAATGTCTACGGTCGCCACAATGTTAAATTTAAAGGGACGATGAATGTTGAAATATTAGAAAAAAACCACCATTTCTTTCGAACTGACATCAAAGAAGAAGAAAACGTCAGAAATTTATTTTTCTATAATCCTCTTAAAAAGTTTTATATTAATTCACAACACTAATGTTGTTACTACCTAAAACGATTTTGTTAGTTATGTTTCCTAGAATACTTAAAACTAGATGTAGCTGAGATACATTTAAGTTTATGTAACAGATAGGAGTAATTTCTTCGAACACTTTTTACGTAAATAATGCATCTTTTGTATTAGATTCATATCAGATAGAATAAATTTCTATTAGAGTGATTTTGTTTTCCTATTTTTTACTTATTGCAATCAATATCTTTGCGGTAGGTAGTTTAATAAGTATAACGTTTGATTAATATTAATCTTTTGTATCTGTTTTTTTCTTTGGCAGCTTCTGCAATAATGGCGTCTAGGAACAGGGCTCATGCACTAGTAAACAAAATTTGTAGCTCAAGTGAAGCACATAATCTTGCACCCGCAACCTCAACTCCGATTCCGAAACAATTTCCGGAACAGATTGATCTTGCCACATTTACAGACCTACATTATTATGAAAGGAGCGAACCTCCGGGAGAAGAAAGATTGATCTTGGGGCCATTTAATACTGATAACAACGCAGATCTCGTTCAATTAAAAGACTTGATAGCGACAGATTCACTGCCTTTGTTAGTATGTGCAACACCAGCATCATCACCAACTTCGCCACCACCACCTAGACTAGATTCTACTTCATTTCGTGATGACTTTTCGCCAGATGACAGTGATTACGAACCACCCAACCACGATGCAATAAGCTCTGATTCCGAAAATATCCAACCAAATATTCAAATTACGGACACTATCCAGGAGGTAGTTCACTATGGCGATATGACAGAAGGCCGGCGTCGACTAAAAGAAGCTCAACCAGAAAGATGGAAAAAAAATGTTACCAAGCGACTGCGAATGGAGGGTAAAGAGTATGTAGGGTACAAACGGCCAAGGGGTGAAAAAGTTCGACCCCAATTTCGAAACTCAAGGGTCATTGGACCTAGGTGTGTTTCGAATTTCTGCAGAAAGAGTAAGATCAGATGTTGTGATGAAGTAGGTGATGACGATAGGGATAAGATATTTCAACAATTCTGGAATGACATGGATTGGCATCAACGAAAAGTATACGTAGCTAACAACGTAACTTTTCAGGAAAAAGGCAGACTAACAGTATCTGAAAGTTCGAGAAGATCAGGTACTTTAATTTATTTTCTTCCTGTTAGCAATCCCAATGATGGCACCACAACTAAGAAGCGAGTATGTCGTGAAATGTTTCTTCAGACTCTTTGTCTCGGATCATTTTCAGTACAGAGTTGGGCCAAAAAAGGGCAATGTGGCATGCATCCATCAGAAGAAAATATGAATCGTAACCGCCGTCCCAGAGCATTACCTTGTCAGGGACGTGCGGATGCCCTAAATAGCTTTTTGGATGGGTTGCCTAAAATGCCGTCGCATTACAATCGTCTTAACACCAGCAAAGTCTACCTAGAGCCCATTTATCGGAATGTCAATCACTTATACAGTACATACAAACAATTTTGCTCAGAAAAGGAGGTTAATCCCTATGCTAGAAATAAATTTACACAGACACTTAAATCTAAGAATATAGCTATCCATACAATAAAGAAGGACATGTGTGATACCTGTGTGGGTCATCAGACTGGTAATGTGTCTGAGGATGATTTCCAAATACACCTGTGCAAGAAAAATCGAGCTCGTGAAGAAAAAAATAAAGACAAAAGTGAAGCAATTAATGGTAAATGCATAGTTTTGACGATGGATTTACAATCTGTTAAGGTGTGTCCGTTTATCACCGCCAGCGCTGTTTATTACAAGACCAAATTGTGTGTGCACAATTTTTCCATTTACGATTTAGCCTCACATGATTGTACTTGTTACTGGTTTACAGAAACGATAGGTGATTTATCAGCATCTACCTACGCAACATTCATTACAGATTATTTGACTCGCCATTGCCTGCCCAAACGTTTACCAATTATAATATACTCAGATGGCTGCACAAGCCAAAACAGAAATAATATTTTATCCAATGCCCTATTGAATTTTTCTATGCAATATGAAGTGTCTATTGTTCAAAAGTACCTTGACGTTGGACACACTCAGATGGAAGGAGACTGTGTGCATAGTGCCATAGAAAGAAAATTGAAAAATAGATTAATCCACCTTCCAAGCGACTTTTTGTCGGTTACTAAAGAAGCCCGTAGAAATCCCTATGAAGTCATTATGGTTGACTACACATTTTTTTAAAACTTTTCATCTCCTGAAACATTACGCTATACCTCAATACGGCCGGGTCGCAAGACTGGCGATCCGAAAGTTACAGATATAAGGGCTATCAGTTACAACAAAGACGGTATCATTAAATATAAACTAGACTTTGATTCCGATTGGGATACTCTCCCTCAACGTGTTAACAAAATTTCAATAGTAAGAGAGTATCCTCCCTTACATAGAAATAGAATACCAATCACAAACCAGAAGTACAAACACCTACAGGAACTGAAGACAGTAATTCCACTGGACTGCCATTCCTTTTATGACTCATTACCTCATAATGATCATTAAAGCTCATTCAATATTATGATCCTTATTTATCTACTTCTTTGAATTAGTTGATTATTTTAATTTAAGGAAACATTATTTTTGTTAGAATATTTTTAAGTTGTTTGAAGACTGTTTAAAACCTTAGTTCCTATCATAACTAGAGATTGTTTTTTTTTTTACTAAGATTTAAGTTTATTTGAATGTCACAAGATTTAATTTTGGTTTTTGTTTCTTGATTTTTAAGGTTAATAAAATTTAGGTATTTAATACCTAATTTTAGTTTTACTATTTTTCTGGCTTTTTCTAATAAATCCTATCTTCAAATTCGTACACTTCATTCATAGTTTTGGGGGTGATTCCTCCTGAGTAACTAATGTAAATATCTCCTATCTGCATTTTGTTAAGAATTTGAAAACTTAAAACTCCTAACTTCCGTCAAATAAAGAAAAGCTCAAAATAATAGGTATTTTGCAACATTAATAGTAAAAGCACTTAAAAAGAGATCAAGTGTTTTTTTATTTTTTCAATAGTCTTCACAGTGACTAAATAAATCAGTTTATAGTTCCTCCTGTAAAATGTGTGTATAATCAGATAGGAGATCTCAGAAGTTCACGGACGATTTCTATAAATTGGTATGACACAACTTCGATCAACAATACAACGAAGATTGAATTGTTGATCGAGGTGATACAATTATTTATTTTTCCACTAAGAAATTAAAAAAAGAAAATATAATAGACCATACGTCAACAATTGTGTTGCTAAGGGTAATACGTGCGATGGCGTTAGTAAAAATGTCAACGCCATTTGTAAGGGAGTAAAAGGGAGTGTTCCCCCTTGTTCTCCTTGGAAAAGACACTGATCAAAGTATGGGTCAAAGATATTACGAGAGCAAAGCAAAGCAAGAGAAAGAAGAATGACCTATATAATGGATCATAAATAATATATAGTGCGTTATTTTACTATGGAGTTACGACAGCCTGATGCAAAAGCTGAGTTTATATCTGTAATAAATGTCTACGTTCATCCGGCCAAAAAAATAACAATAGCGTAACGGTTTTATATGTATTTCACGTCTCTCACCATTAGGGATTGCAATCCGGATACTTCGAAATTTGTATAAAACCGAAAAATCCGGTTTTGCAGTACCTTTTAAAAACCCTTTTTTAAAACTTAAATTCGTTTTTTTTGGATTGTGTATACAGTGGACTACAAAGTAGTGTGGTCCATTTCCTAAAGTTCTGTAGATCTAAAACAGCGGGACAATTCTGCTTATTTTCACATAATATTCGCATCTCAATAGAATTCCAACTACTTGCATATTAACCTTGTACACACTATCTAACCGAAGTCAAATTTTATTATAATTATATTTGTCGCCATTCATGTTTGAGGATGACAATGCACTAATAATATTGGACTTTAGGTAGATAGCACATTGGTAAAGTGCACGTCGTTGATATTCTATTGAGATTTACGTAAACTTACGTAAACATCAACAGAATAGGTCTGCAGGACTACACATTTGAAACTTGGAAATAATGCATATTTTTCAAAACATCCTGTTTCGATTCCCGAATCAAAAACTTTTTGTTATAAAAGTATGAATGTGGTTTTATTTTAAACAAAATATGAACAGCAGAGCGATTCCATTGGATCCGAACCAGAGTTTGAATTCACTCGTGTGTCTGAATGTAATTAAGTGTAGAAATTCTATTGGTTCCATTTTTGTATAAAATACAAAACAAGTTTGATTGATTCATATGTGTCTCAATTATTCTATTTCTGTCATTTCATAACTCACTTTAACTTATGCCACGAAACGATATTATCAATTATCGCGGATATCGTTTTCGAATTCGGGTTCGGATTTTTCAGAATCATTCCCCAGATCTTTTCAGACTTTCCATACTGACCGTTCTTAATGTTACATACCAACTCTTGTTTCTGCTTATTTGCAAACTTTATTAAACAAATAACTGAATCAAAGATAATTTTAATACTGATAGAGAGAACGAACACAGCTGAATGGTCATTGGATTCGGCAATAGAGAAAAATTTATGAAATTGACAGATCAGAAATCACAGCCAAAGAGAATTTAATCACTACGTTTCCAATAAAAGCAGAATAATGTTCAAAATTACCGGTTGATACGATGCTATGCATCGCGTTGTTGCTTACGAATATTCTAGTGGCCGCGGCCCGTTCCATTAATTATTGTGGCGCCAAAATGTGCGGTCACACTAATGCGCATACATTCTGCCAGTATCCTGTGAGTTGAATTTATTATTTAGTTACCCGGCTTTCAGCTCTATACATCTAATAAAAAAGAAGTAAATATGAGATCACATACACATCACATACCTACATTGCTCAAATCCCAATATGAATTGATGGAGTCCTCGTATTATTTATTATCTACATTGACCCAACCTTGAAATTGACTGAATGAATAATTTATTGGACACATTATAGAAAATTACATTTCACAGATAGGTATTCCTGGATGGTGTGTCCAAAAGGCTCTTGCTCGACATAAGTCACAGATGGCTTGCCACAGGTGTTTTACTATTAGAATTATAAATATACTTTACTTTTAGAAACATATATAAATATAATATGATTATTAATATGTTTATGGCTAAATACTAGAATAATAATTACTGATACGATTTAGATATAAGAGAGAAAAGAGAATATAGATATAGTATACCTAACGAAGTAGTTGAGCAAGGTATTGTCTCTGGTGGAGTTACCTCCCAGGTTCTGGTTAATGTGATAACATTTAAAGTATTTAGATGCAGCAATAGCTTGGGGGAAGACCAAGAGCAAAACATGACTTGCCGTGGCAACACAAAAACGACCAGTATGTTGCTACTACAAAGCCAACTTAATACTTGTAAACTTGTAAATATATTTTTTGATTCAAATTTTATGATTTGCGCGGAATTACCAATTCACTATGACTGATTGCGCGATACAATAGGATTCCAATAGTTGTTTCTGCTTATTTGATGCATGAAATCTGTTTAGCCCGGGCCGAGTACCAAATGCGTTGGTTATATAGACTCTCAACTGAGTGAAGAAGAAAAGGTGCGGATAGTAGCACGGCTGAATCGTAGGCGAAGCGAAGCGGCGAGCGGGCGGCTGCGGCACATGCCCACAGCTGGAAATATGCTGAAACTGGTAAAATACATTTTTATTGTTAAATCATTGGGTAGTACTGTTTTATAAAAGACAATCAATACATAGTATAAAACAAAGTCGCTTTCTCTGTCTCTATGAATGCTTAAATCTTTAACACCACACAACGGATTTTGATGCGTTTTTTTTAATAGATAGGGTGATTCAAAAGGAAGATTTTCATGTAGGTATAATACAAGACCACGCGAGCGAATGTATAATATAAGACCACGCAGGCGAAGCCGTGGGCGGAAAGCTAGTTAAAAATAAAAGCCAGTGTTACTCGGGGTGAGGTTACGTGTCTAATGATACCCTATATATTTATATCCGTTAAGTCTTTAAAGTTCATAAGTTATGGTGTAATAAAGAAACTCGCATAGATAAATTCATATATTCAACCAAAACACAATACACTCCTTGTTTTGGTTGTCGTTTAATAAAATAGAACTGCTAATAATACCGTAATTTTGGGATCCGCGATTTATCATATTTCTGCTGATTGGCTATTCTTATCTGGCTATTCCGAATATCCAACTTGCTATTTCTTACTTTCACTGCGCTTTTGATTTAACATTTTAAAGCTAGACGTTTGGCTATACAATATGTATACTTATATTATAGAGAGGTGAAGTTTCTAACTTTTTTTCTTTGTAGGGGATAATCCTTGGAAATAAATGATAAACTGCGGGTCAACAACTATTATATTCATTAATTATTTAATAATAACGGTTTTTGATAAAGTAAAAATATTTAAGTAAGGTTTATTTGCAGATGCAAATAAACCTTACTTTATAGGTAATAAGAATACTAATATTCTCCTAATCCTATTTAAATTATGCATATTATACAATTGAGTTGTTGTTGTTCTTAGCGCTGGGTAGAGGAACTAGCTCGTGAAGCCCAACGATGGGCTGATCAGTGCCGTCCCCCGCGAATACCTGAAGAGCGAGATACATGCAGGGACCTTTGTAATTCAGTATTTATAACTTCATTCTCTAGTTATTATATTTGATCAATATTGCATTCACAATGCTATAATGAAAAATATTTTTGATGAAAAATGATTAAAAAATCCACTTTGTTCTTGGCACTCTGAGATAAGCATTTTTCTTTAAGAATATTTTTCATTCTATAGTTTTATGTTTAATTATACAGGGTATGCAATCGGACTCTTGATCGCTCTACATAGTGCGTTCTGTTTTCTGCAATTGCGAAAGTTATTTTTTTTTCTCTTTATTTTGGCACAAACAGTCATTAAACAACATTTCAATGTTGAAGATATTACAATATATTGTAGGCAACGAGTACCCATAATTACTTAATACAGAAAGAACAACATGAGTTACAAAGTAAATAACAGCTTGTAAAAATTATAGTTTTACAAAATTTTGATTAGGTTATGTGAAGTTAGGATAACTAAGATTAAAAGTTGATCATTGGAACGTATTAAAGATTTTAGACTTTATGCTAGTTGAGGTATTACAAAACAGGTCAATATTGGAAAATTGACTATTATACATTTTGAGGCAACGACAAAAATAACTATTGCAGGTGTAGTTTTTGCGATAAGGTGGTGGTACAAATATTTTTATTGAACGTGAGGAGCGTGCGGGCAGTCGGGCTTTGACAATGAAGTTTATTTTAGAAAGAAGAACTGGGCAGTCAATTTTACTGTTTATCAATTTGAAAAGAATTACTAAATCAGACATCTTTCGACATTCTCTAGCGATAGCAAATTATAGCTTTTTAGTGACTTCTTGTAATCCTTATTTGCGCAGTTTTTACAGAATTTAAATTGAACCTTTTCTAGACGGGCTATATCTTTTTTATAAAAAGGATTCCAAATGACACTACCGAATTCCAATATAGAGCGTACAAAAGAAAAGAAAAGAATTTTTAAGGTATGAGGGTTATTAAAGGGTTTTGATGTTCTAATGATGAATCCGAGAGTACGAAATGCCCTTTTAACTATTTGATCGTAATGTGCTTTAAAAGATAATTTACTGTCCACGATTATTCCTAAGTCTCTAATACTATCAACTCGCACCAATTCCATGTTGTTAATCTTATAAGGATATGTAATTGTTGGAAGTTTTCTTGAAAAACTAATGATACGGCATTTGTCAGCATGTAAGTTATGCAAATTTGCAAATACCGGACCTCGATTTACCAAATTTTTGGTTATTTATCGACCAAGAAGTTCATTATCTCGAAGTGCTTGAAGGCATGTTTATCTGATATTCTCCTCGGCCGCCTGTACCTGCAGTTTTTATTAACCACTAATCTATACTGTTGGGTTATGGCTAATTCTTTCCATGTCATTTTATTCATAGGGTAGTCTTGTGTCCCTTAAGAGAGACCATTAATAGACGGATATTCTCATATAATATCTAATAATAAACACCCTTATTTAGGTACACATAAATGACCTAGTTTCATGATAACACTCACGCGATGAAGTTGAACGTTATGAGGTTACATATGTTTGCAGTGAAAGGACATAAGTTGTTGTGACTATTGATAAAAAAAGTTGTGGAGTTTTTTGCGCCCTAAAAGAAGTCCTAAGGCAAAGAATGGATTATGTTTGAAAACAGTACATACAAAAAAGGTTATATTAATCGAGTTGCCCATTTGAATAAAAATGTTTTTGACTTCAACTTCGTATTTAGGTATTTACATTTATAAAGGCTTGCATGTAGGTTCCTACGAGTATATATCCATGTTGTGAATTAGCTTCGTGATATGGAGAAGTTTATGTCTTGCAAGCCAAGTTGAACATTATCGCCTGGTTTCTACCAGGTGTTTGTTATAGAGTGGCGTCTAGTTTCAGTCGGGATCGCTTACAAACCGCTTAAGGTAAAGCTTCATTTGGTAGTACGGTATCGTCTTTTTCTGTCTTTCAGAACCGCCTTTTCCTAGATAACATCTGTAAGCAAAATGGAATTAATATAAAAACCAAGATTAGATTAATATGAGCTCTGGTGATCCCTATCTTCTTGTATGGATAGGAAACATCGACCACACTGGCCCGAGAAAGAAAAAGGATAGAGTTATTTGAGATGTAGGGCTGTAGACGAATGCTAAGAATATTTGGACTGCGATATGCATTAACGTATTGATCCTAAATTAGCTTAAAATTATTAAACACGCTGTTCACCATATGCCAATAACGCATTCTTACGTATTTTGGCCACACAATGCGCAATGGCGTTGAGAATCTGGAGAAACTGATTGTCATGATCAGTTGAAGGACTCAGTTTTCAAATTTTACAAAGTCATAAGAGACGCGTTGCACACGATCTAGTGGAGACAAATAATGAGTACCAAATGCAACTTGGATGCTGACCACAATCCTCAGTCACGTGTGACCACGATCCTCAGTCATGTGTGACCGACTTTTCTATAAACGACAGAAGCTGCCTTTTGCTAGAGCGAGAAAGGGCGAGAATGTGCTGCTAGATATAGCTGAACCCTTACAAGTAATTTTTCACATGTTTTTCTATCTGTCTTATATATAGTTAGGTTGCTGTAATCGAGTTAGATAAAATAGCGATTATAAAAACTCCTACAGTTTCCATAACCGTTGGCCAGTGTGTAGCGTCTGTGATCGGCGAGGCGCCAGGATTACGAGTCGAGTCCATGGTGGACTTATGGTATATGCAGAGTATGCATTATAAAGAAAACGTCACTTCTTTTGTCGTGTAAGTACTATTATTTAACAATGATATTTCAACTACTACATGATGATAGTTTTGATAAAAATGCGTTTTTGTTAAAATGTTGTAAAGAAAAAAGTGATCGTTTGATTTTTAGTTAAATGTTATTATATAGATTATAGATTGTATTTACTTTTATTTATTTATCAAGAAGTTTTACATATATCAATTGAACTATATAATTTTTTCCTATGAAAACCTTTCTGGGTCTATATTGCAAAATATATTTGCATGAAGGGCAATGATATATTGAAATTGGTATAATTATGATTATAAAAATAAATATAATGTGAAGTTTTATAAATACAGCATTATAAAAAGTACAGTATTTATATAAATCTAGGGGTATACACAAAAATACAATGTTGCTTATGATATTACTGCGATTGCGAAAAAGAACTTGGATCTTTTTTGCAAAATCAAGAAATGAAATGATCGCCTTTCTTTTAAAATATAAATGAATAATTGAAATATATTACCAGTATGTAACAGTTACCATGGAACTTTTTTGTGTTTTGATAAAATTTTTTTTGAGTTGGTATCATTTGGGCCAGTGTATTTTTAGATTTTTTTCTAGCTAAAAGTTTTTAAATCACCTTGATCTTTATAGAACCTATACAAGTTCATTTTTAGGCTTCTGCATATATAGCTTGATTTTGACAGATATGTGGGTTGGATACGGTTTGCACAACAACGTCCATTTCTTAAATTCCTAATAATGCATAAACATTCACATAGGTACTCTGTTGAAAATTGAGTTTAAAATTCAAAATTTGACATTTTACATTGTTGATACCTAGCGTGTTTATATTCTTTGCCTTTTTTATTTTTAGACCTGTGAGCAATATAAACTATTATGGAGACTTTGCACAAATGATATGGGCATGGAGTTACATGGTTGGCTGTGGCAGAAGTCGTTTTATGGTAAGAGCCACTTTATCTTGGATTTATGTTGGTTTTAGCCCCAGAAGTAAGCGTATAAGTGTAAGGAGAGTTAGTGATAAATCAGCTCTTCATATTTAGTTTTGTTAATGCACACATCTGTATCAACTAAATTTAATATAAAATACAATTAATGTTGGCTACAAATTAAAAAAAAAATTACTTTGAATAAAAATGCAGTATTTCAAAGTTATTGTCCAAATGTTTTGGATGTAGGTTTAAGAAACACATTTTTACATTATTTAGGTATTTGAAATAAAATAAAAAAATTCATGGCCTAAATGACATTGATTTAGTTATTGGGAATCCTGCTGGATTCTTGTTTTTTTTATCTGGAATTATCGTTTACTCGTATACGTAATGTAACCAGGCTGAAGTTAGGGGACGCTTGAGGAGTGTAGAGCGTCTCGTGTGCAATCTATCACCGAAGGGTCCCTCTGCAGGGCGACCTCTCTGGGTCGCTACGTCACCGGCCTCGGCTTGTCCTCCCCGATCCGTACAAGATCCCAATCTTCCTGCACTATGCAACTTTCGTGAGTAAAGAAAATATTTGTCTTGGTAGTATTGCAGTTTAAATTTGCAGCTTTACATTAGCTTTCAGTCACAATTTGTGCTGATCAACTATTATCTTTACAAGAGAAGATATAGCGATATAAAATACTAAAAATAGGATACGAAATAAAGTCGTTCACGGTTTCAGAAGCCGATTTAGACGTATCAACAGATGTCGACGGCGTTTTATCTATAGAAGAGCACGTCCTATTAAGCACAGTATTAGAAATAGAAAATAGAGAATCTCCCAATTATTTAGGAAGCCTAGATGAGTTATATTTGACTAAGTTGGCGATAGTGACCATGGAAAATTCAGTTACCCAAGCACTTCCGCATAACAATTATGTATATAAAAGGGATATAAAATATAAGTTAGGTATCAATGATATCGAATTTGAATTACTTGATAATTTTATTCATAATGAAACTAAGCAAGATACTAATGCAACATTAGATATTAATTATGAAGAAACTAAATTAACACCAAAAGTGACTAACAAAAATATCAAAACTGTAGGGCGACCAAAGCCTTATGATATAGAGGAGTTAATTAACAATGATGCAGAACAGAATATAACTGGGGAGATCAGTAAGTTGAATATACTAAAGATGAGATTAAAGTCTCATTGCATAAATCTTATGATTGTCATATGTTGCAGATCACCATGATACAACAGAACGAGGATTTCCAAAGATTGATCGAGACGTTTATTTGGATTATTATGAAATTACGATATTAAAAGAAGTTAATACAACAGTCTTAGCAACAACACCTGAATCCACAAATAAGCATGATGGTGTGCATATGTCACCACAAAATTGTAATATTTTGCGGTATAATCTGACGAGATAGATATCTCGTTTTTCAGTTTAGGTTAGAAATATTATAATCAAAAGATTATAAAGTTTCTAATAAGATTAGAAACAGACGATGCCTTACAATTTTACGGTGACATATTTATTTATACATATAATAAATGCAACAGCTGTATATTATATCTGCAAGAATAACCTGAAAATACATTTTGTAGATAATTTAACTGAAATTTTATTAAATGTGAGCAATGTAAATCGACTGAATGATGAATCTACAGTAATTGAATCGACTCATAGCTTGAATACAGAAATGTATGTATTGGAAGAAAATAATTATCAATTTAATGAGACATCGACGATATTGAATAACAATACTCTGATAGAAGTTAATGATTCACATACAACAAGGGCTGTTGATGATGATTACCTTACTGATCGTGAGTATTGAAATTGCTTTCAATGGATTGAGATGATTTGAAGATAAGAGATAGAAATGAAAGCATTGGAAAAGTTGTTACTTCAATTTGATATATAAATTTAAAAATATGTATTAATACATTACTTTTTGAACGTTTCTTTTCACGACAAAAAGAATTTGCGAAATGACGTGAAATTCATATATGCTGAACGAAGGCTATTTTGATTTTGAGTAATGTATCTATTTAAATACTAGCTGTTTTCTCGCGAATTCGCTCGTGTAAATTATAGCACTAGACTATATTGTAAATTTCTGTAGTTGAAGAAGTTTTAAAATCGGCCCCTGTTTCGGAGCCTATTCACAGCAAACAAACATTTTCTCTTCATAATATCAGAATTTATTAAAATATTTCTTTCAGCTGAAACGGTGAGAGAACTTCAAGAGGCCTTAGATCGGATGGAACAATCTCTAGGGGAAGCAACACGTACGCCTGGAAAGGTAATATTTACATCACAAAGGGAAAAAAGGCTTTTATTTTTCCCTTAATGTAAGCAAGGAAGTAGCAACGTATGCATAAGGTGCAGTAATTTATTAACGATGTGCATTGAATCTTAATGCTTTATTAAGCGTGACTTGGAATGTAGCATTGTTTTGCATCTAAGGTACCCCTCAAGCTACATGCGAAGAAATTGTAATAGTAGACATTTTCTTTTAATTTTATTCATTTTCATTTAACTTCTTAAAGGTTAATGTCTTAAAATTACTATGATTAAAAAAAATCTTGTATCAGGTACGCCGCGAATTACGTGACCCATTACCGATCGACGATACGAAACAGGTCCAGGAACAATCGAATGCTAATGATGCAGTCAGCTACGGAACAAATCAAGAGATCCCTGACCAATTTCAAAACAAAACTATGGATAAACAGCCTTTATTGAACATGGTGTTAAAGTATTTTCCATACCTTAAACCTTATCAGAAGGACATATTAGGAAAGACTGAATCTGGTGCCTGTTCTACAGAGTTATCGCATTCTTTACTTGTTTCGGGTGCTATTTTTATTCTTAAATACACGTTTTAGTCATATGTTTGCGTTTATTGTGTAATTACGTAACTATTTCTGAATTATTATATTTATTTTTAAATTGTCACCAGTTTTTCTTACACAGTCTACCCTTTTACTTTTCATGCTATAATATAGCTTCTATTTTTACTTTAACTTGTATAGAAGAAAACCTGAAATTCGGCCTAAAAACATTACCTCTGCTACAACTTAAATGCAAACGGATTGAAACTTGAATTAAAGTCGTATCTCATTGGAATAAGGATTATTGGAACTCGATGCGTCATATAAAAGGCGTGAAAGAGTTTCGGGGCCAGTAATGAAACGTTAATCAGTAGCGTCGCGCCGGTCATCGGCCGATTTACTTCAGTTGTGCTGGACACCTGTAAGTGACGGTTGTGCTGCGACGGCACATTCGGTTGTGTTGTTATAACTCGTGTGTTAATATAATCTATATAGTTACATAAAACATTTGATCTATGGTAGTGTGAGTCATGAAAATACGATTAAGCTAAAGAGTTTAGACGTACACTCTTTATTATATGTGAATTAAAGTTAAATTAGTGCAGCAATTTTTTTTAATACTTAATATATTATTATGATATATCGAAATATGTAAATAGGAATTTAATTAATTTTTTTAAATTAATGATTTGCTGTGTAACGGTGTATAAGGCACATTTTTATATGTATTTAAATTATGTTTTTGGGGAGTTAAATTGATTTTTTTGTGTAATGACATTGAAACATTATAGCAAATTGTAGTCAAGTGCTACAACCGGAGTCGTCTACGGACAACTACGTGCTACGACGTAGTCTGGTTTACATGAAAATATTGATGTAAATTTCTTTTACGCTATATCGATAAACTTCCAGAAAGTTTTTATTCAATTTAAATGTTTTGTTGTTATGGTATTTAAGAGATGCATGTCTTATTATTATTATAAACACGAAAGTTTGTGAGGATGGATGTATGTACGAGTATGAATAAAGTGAACATAATTCAGGAGTGTAATCATATTTCTTTGATAAAATGTGACATCGTAATTATGTTGAAACATACCTTAAAATTATGATCTTATTTTTTGTTAGTGTATTTTAGTAAATAGAGAGCGACAGTTTATTTACTTATGTTTACTTGTCAACTAAAAATGTCACAGATACACACCGACATTTTTAGTTGACAAGTAGTATGGGTTAATCGTTGACCCTTATCTGACGGAATATCAGTGAAACTTCTTACGGAAGTAAGCTTTAGTTTGCGACAGATCATCCATTCATCTAAAAGTGTTTCTCAATCGGTCTACGGAAGCATATGTTTCCGCGAGTGGCCCACGGAGTCCCGTAAAACTATTGCTGTTTAAAAATAAATAAATAATCTATATATAGCATAAAACAAAGTCGCTACCTGCTGTCTGTACGGTGAGATCTTTTAAACTATGAAATGGATATCAATTTGGTTTTCATTAAAATACAATGCGAATCATTCGAAATTTTATTTATATATTAATACATACATACAATTAAAATAAAATTATTTTTTATCTCAAAATAGCGCAGGAGCGAAGCGGGTCGCAAGTCACCAGTATATTATAATTTAATGCGTCTTCTATTTATAGATACATAAAACATGTAATAAAGCTTTATTTATTCAGACTTATGTACAGCATATTATCCAATTAAATCCATAGCTTTTTGGATGTCCGGGGCTGCTATTGCGAGATAGAAAATGGTTCCCAAAATTTAAAAAACACAAGCAACGTTAAATTTCAAATGATATATTTTCAGCACAGATATTTCATCGATGATATGCAACTGAATTTCGTCAGATATGTGCCGACTTTAGGACGTAACCATTTATCTTATAGACAAATCAATTTGTCAATGTTAATAAGACGTCCAGTTGAAATGTTATAAGTTTTTATACAAAATGACGAACGATACGAAGTCTGGTGGTGGGGAAGCCCGCGAGAGTACAGCGCGTGGGTCGTGGCCGCGCAGATCAGAAGATGCTGTAAAGATTGAATTTGGTTTTGGCGTGCCTCTGGGAGCGATGTCGGCCCACCCAGCTTTTCACTCCGCTTGGGACCTCGGATGGTGAGATGTGTTGTTATTATTTACATTAAGTTGAATGATCGCGCTTCATTGTTGTACAAACAGCATTTTATTGTCTCCACACAATTCCTCTAAAATCTAGAGGCGATAATCGGAGAATTTTGATATCACCTTGTGAAAAAATCTAAAGGTCAACTGTTGTTTTAAAAAAGGACGTATTTTAAAGTTAGTTTGCACCAAAGATCAATGGTGCGACCGCGTAACTCCCTAGTTAAAGGATATGATAACTTAGCGAATATTATGATGATATTTCGTTTAATTTTACTGTTGCTATGAGAATTTTCTTTAACCAAGTCAAAACAAAACTTGTTTCTTTTATTTTGAAATCAATTTTGGCAGCCGGGTTCTTAAATTTTTCAATTATTTATTTATATTTTATTCCTTTTAGTAACCAGTTAATGTATAAAAGGTATATCATAGATCATAATGTATGTAAGTAAATATATATTTGCCGAATGTACTTAATTTGGTATCCATATTGTTATAATTGAATAAATATTAATTTACATATTTTTTAAATGTCATTATACATCCGCCATATTTGATATTTAAAAGAATATATAATTACTGTTACTCGAGATGATCTACGGTTTCTAATGATATCGATATACTGTTATGTTTAGTCTTTCAACAGTTATGGTGGAATAACAAAATTTACTCCTGTTTTAAGTAGTCGTGTAAAAACAGCATTGACTCAATGTCGAAAGCAAAGCTGTCATAGCATAGAGGTTCAATCAAAAAAAAAACTACTTCAACAAGTAATAAAGTTTTATTTCATAGATATATGATTGACAGCGCTGTGCTCGACGACTAATTCAAGATTGTTATTTAACAGCTTATCTCTAATATCTTAAATAAAAATAAATAAATAAAATAAAAACTCCGTAATATTTTCAGCGTTTGAAGTGCGTGATTTGATACTAAAAGAAAGACATAATTAACATAACGTAGCCTCCAAATGTCGGTGTTGGCCCAAGGTCTAGTTGAAGTACTGTAATTAATTTTGTATTTCCATCTGTAACAATAACGGGTACCGTTGAAATTAGCAAGATTCTTTTGTTTATATGAGCGACAATTACTGGTTTTGCTCTTGTTAAAAAAATTTACATACTTTAGAATAAAATAATTACCCTTTGCATTTCATGTACTGTAAATACCTCATAAATATAATAATCACACATAATTGCAATAATGTACCACTTATCATCATTTGAATTCTTCTCTAAACAAACTGAAAATTACCTAGTTTATGCCAACGATTTTGTTTTTGTTTTCAGTAAAAATCATCTTAATTCCTATAGAAAAAATATATCAATAGGCACAAATAAAGACAAACAACTTTTAGTTGTAGCTTGGTGGTAAGCGCTTCTGTAGCTATGATCAGTCAGCATAAGTGAATTAAGATTGTACTGATAATTAACTAGCCAAAATGGGAATCGCTTCCGGAACTCGATTCATCTAGTTTATAGAAGTTGTACGACATAATTATAGTACCTTAAGTTAGTTTAGTTAGACATTATTAGAGTTATTATTCAAATATTTTTATAGCGTTTCGTCAATCAATATGCACATCGTAATCAAAAGTATACATAGTGGCATTAATGTTAAATTAGATTGCGACAGTAGATTTTCTACTCAAAACTGCATACTGTTAAGGTTTAAATTCAATTGACAAAAACAGTATGTATAACCTGGACGTGCTATTGACAAATGTTTAGTCGAAATTCAAATTCAATGTTCTAGATCGATCGAAAACACTCGCTTTTATTGGCTGCCTATTTTTGTGTACCCTAAAGTGTGTAAATGTGCCTTTGTTTATATGTACTGTAATAAATTACATGTGTTGTCTAATGACCAAGCTAACGACATTCAGATCAGGGAAAATCGCTTTTTCATGCGTAGGTAATATACCGCTTTGTCGATATATTGAAACGGATTCGAAGTTGAATTGAGCTTTTATTTTCTAATTAAGTCTTCTTTATGACCATTATGAATATCACACACTAAATGACAACATTATTTTCATACTATCTCTCTACGTCTCTTAATAAGATCGTTAAGCCAATAATTTCGGAAATTATTGGCTTAACGATCTTCTTTGTCGAATGGTTGAAGAGTCCGTTTTGAAGTTGTCTTGGCTTCTGAGGTTTCTTCTGGTTCAGTTTCCATCTGCGTCAATCTAACTAGGTAGTTTAATGAACCAAAATAATGGATCAGATTTATATTTTTTAACTTACCTATTTAAAAGTTGTAAACCTTGTTCTGAACGACATAATCATAAAAATAGATTGCAACGCCTACAATAAAGAACAAGAGAAACGGAAACGAAATCTATTAAATCAACGATTGAGATAAATAAGGACAGCGATGACGAAGTTCATGGAATAGGAAACAATGTTTGATGAATTATTCGCAAACTGATGTGCTAAGATTATTGTGATATTTTTAACAAAACGTATCAATTATCGATATAAAGGAGACGTTAGCTACGACAACAAATTGTATAAAGTTTAGTTAGATTAGAGGTGGTGTGTTACCATAAATAAAATGACCACCACGATTTGTACATTTTATTATTTGGGAAAATTTAAGAAATTCGTTTAAAGATATTATAACGTTGAAAGTTGGGTTTTAAGTTAGTGATTTTAATTGAAAATGTCATTATTTGTGATGAATATGCTTCTTGACACGTTCGCACCCACAATATTTCGTGTCGTGTAAATTGTTAGTCATCCCAAATCAAGATGAATGATCTTGGCTGGTGTATAAAAGCAGGATGCATTTTTTAAAATTTGATTATTAATAGCACAATCGTGTCAAGAGCAACCGTTTAACGAATCAAATGAAAATGAACTCTGAAACAATCGTCCCCGCCCACGCATCAATCTGTTTTATTGCATCCGATTCTGTTGGAGGACGTCTTTGTCTGGTTCGTAATTGCGAAATGAGATTCCCCTAATTTAAGGGGATTACGATTAGGTGCAAATGAAAATGAAGAATAATTTATTCAAATAAGATTACAAGCACTTTTGAATCGTCCAATTTTTTTCCCTAGCAATCGTCCAGTACCTCTAGTACGAGTTTGTCTTTATAACTATAGCCTATTTGATTATTATAGAGTTTGCGATTTCGTTTATAGTTTACGTTAAAATTTATGAGGTATCGAACTGCTTAATAGAACGAACTTCACAGCTTAATTGTGGTCTCTTTTATACGTACCTCATGTGTTCATCAGTTTTGAAACAAAGTATTTACTGAAAAAATAAATAAAATGTTACTGGCTTATATTTTTTTACCGATTTTCAATTTCGAATGTTAACTTTTAGTTTATATGTATTGCAAATTCATTTGTTTATATTTTCCCGTGATGGAGGGAACGAAACCATTACGTGCAACTGACATTTCGTTGTGTGATGGTATATAAGGTGTCTTCGCTTCATTTCTGCCAACGCGGTGTCAAGGTGAAAGTCAAGAATTATCAGAGTGACCTTTTAGAGCCCGTGGTAAAACGTCTGTCTGATATGTTATTTCACAATAAGAATTGGGTTTTTCAGCAAGACTTGGTGGCCCTCCTCCAGCCCCGACCTCAACCCGCTGGTTTTTCTTTATGGACTGAATTAGAGCCCAAGGCCTGCCGAAAGTTCCACCCAAACTTGGACACACGAGGTTTATATAATAAAAAGAAAATTACGATTATGTAACTATTCCGTACGTCTAGTATTCGTTTTCGAAAACTATCTTTATTTTGTTTTCATATATTTGATAACGGCGTCTCTAGCGGAAACCATAATAAACTAAAAATGGTAGTTCTAGAATGGTTTTCGAGTAAACGGTAGTATGAGTTACAAGTTTACCGTCTAACTTATCGATAGAAAACTATCTTAAATTCATCAATCGATTTAAATATTCGTGTAAGAAAGAGGATTGTTCCGTTATGAAACACATATTTTTTATATACTTGATATTAAATTGATTGTATTTCTTATGAAGAGTGTAATTAAAAAAATAATGGGAGATTAGAACCAGTGTCAGAAGACTTTAGAAATGGATAATAATTACTCTCACACTATCCAATCTCAAAATATAATTTGTACAAATCGTTTTACGAAAATTTCCTCGTCTAATTTTTGTGATATTCTTGAGAACATAGTTATTAGCATGGACGAATAAAATAGTAAACATAGAAGCTCACAGAGTCCACGTATGTCGATTGATTGCAACTAGGTATTGTTTACCAAAGTATTTTCCTCTTTGTTTTAATATGTACAATCGAACATACATAGTTTTGTGTATTTTTATCCTCGGTTGTGTCGATGTTAATAAAGCGGTCGTGGTCATGATGAGATACCATTATTGGTGTTTGACCTACCTTACATTTCCCGTAATCGTTTCGTTTTGTTCGTTTTTGCTTTTATATTCCTTCAAAAGGTCTATCTACCTATTAATCAAGTAATTTACTAAACTACCAGATTGAAAAGTAAATACAATAAAGGTACAACACAATTTCGAGATATATGTCCGTTGTTATAATTTCATATTTAATTATATTAATCCATGAAGTGGTACGATGTATGGATGGCTATTATTTCAAAAATAATTCAACGATTTCCAACTTGATGATACTCGCTTCACTTCTCGCTACACTACATAAAACAGATACACTTTCCTATTGCAATATTATTGGCGATGACTTTACTCTGTTTTTAGATTTTTCTTTTATTAAAATATATATTACAAAATATTTCATATTTCAATAATAAATTATTTATTTTACTTTGTAAACACTAAACATTACTTTGTATTACAAATTAAATTTTTTTTTGCATAAGACCATAATTATAATAGGGCAATTGTCGTAGTTCACACGTTCCATTTTGCTTGTGTTGTAGGCAAGACTAAAACAGTATTGAATCGCTTAGGCATGACGAGAGTATAGCAAAGGCTTAATAAGTAATTGGAATTGGAATTTGACTTGTACTGCCATTTTTTAATTCATCATGGTTTCCGTTAGAGGAATGTATGGCAACAAAACTAGTTTTCGAAAACTATAAAAACTTGTAGTAGAGGACGTCTAGTGGCTCTCTTTTGGCTGACGAGAAGAACAAGCGAAAGAAACTTACCAGCTCTTTATCAGAAGTATAACCACATTTACATCGATCGTGTCATTATTACAATAATAATTTAAAAAATTACTTATTCTAAATAAAAATTTGCTTAAAAATCCACTTTCTACCTGGCGCTCTGAGATGGGACTCGAACCCGCGTGATTTCGTATTCTGCGTGACTGCTCTAACTACTGAGCTATCCAGGACCTAACAGGACTGACGAATTTTTCAACACTTTTTTTTTTAATATTTCAAAGTGTTTAATTACAGGAAGGTAACTTGAAACTTTCATTATAATTAAGCAGTCAACGTGACCGTAATAAGAAAACAAGTTTGTCCTAGATGAAGAAGAAAATTGTACTGGTACCTTATTGTATCTTATAGCAATAGACTGTCCGTGGAATCGATTGCATATAATTTATGAATGGAAATTGTTAGGTCGTCGAACCCCGAGGTTGAACCTGATATAATGATAGATGTCAAGTCATTGAACTTTGGCACACTCACCGAGTTAACGTCGACTTGTTCCTTGTTGTTGCATAGGAAGAGTTTACGAGGCTCTTCGATAGTGAAGTCGGATCGATGCTTGCAATTGCCGATTTGAATGATGCGAATTTTTCAGTTTTACTTATTTCAGTATAGATTGAAGGTTAAGAAGGACATATAGAGTACTTGGAAAGCGGTACATTATTGCTAGCGTATTTTTTTTAAAAATCCTGCTTTCGTCTGTTTCTTTCGTTTGATTCGTTATTTTTTAATTTTTTCGGAGTTTGAAATTAATCTGTAATTTATAAAGCTCAGAAACATAAAGGCGCTATATTTCAATTTGCATTTAAATATAACTTTTTATACTCGAGCATTACTTCAGCGAGAGAGCCAAATTGAGCATTACATAGATGAAGCATAAAGTAGAAACTTAATAATACTTGATATAACTTGTATCATCTGAAATATTAAATATTTAGGGAATAGGCGCCTCCTTGTATTGTAAATACCTCTCACCTCTAAATTATAATATTGCATACTTTTATCCTGCGATACTGCTTAGTACAAATAAAATCGACGACTTCAATTTTAAAATAAAAGTGAATAATTAACCAAAGGCGTTGTCAGCGTGTTTTAAGTCGAGGTTATTGAACTGTGTGCTTAACCTGAAAATATAATGTTTACACCGTGATGAGCTATCATCGTACTTAATGTATGTCAGGGGTTAACAACTCGATGGACTGTTTACATGTCAAATTCACTTTTGGTTGATGTCAATGTCAAAATATACATATTACCTTATTATAAATCCCTTTTAAGCATTGCTTATGACATTTGTAAAATAGCACAGTTATTTATCAGTATTCGTTGCGGATTGAAAAATGAAGTTTAAAAATAATAAGTACCATTATTTTAATATATTTAAATATTTTATCTAAAAACTTTGAAAACTTGTAAAATTTATTGGTGTGTTAATATATTTTTTAACACAGTGTGTTTTATTATAAAAACGTAGATGAAAGACAAAAATAAAAGGTTATCAAAACTTGTGATCAAACACACTCATTTTTGAACATTGAACTTTGTTGTACTTTGACACCGAAACGATTTGCCTCGAAATTAATTGTCTTTTAATTTTAAAAGACTACAAAGTTCAGGCATGAACTTAATGAATTCTAATTAATTAATTACACTTTTCGCTTAAATATGCACTCTTGTACCCAATAGTTCCGATTTTTTTTAAGATGTAGCTCTATTTAAGACTGAGCTTAGATGAAACACTTGAAGAGGATAGAGAATTATGTGTAAAGAGCGACTATTAGGGTTTCTTAACTCAAATGGTAAAATCGGGACCCCTAGATCCCTTATTCTTATTTATAGCTTATTTAGACGTTTTTTCTTGATACGAAACTAATTTAAACACAATCATTTTCAGAGTATACGTCTACTTTCAATTAATATTATAAAGAGGAGAGATTTAATTGTTTGTTTGTTTGCTTGCGATCGAATATGCTTTAAAACTTTCACGTAGCAACAGTATATGGGGTTGACATAGGCTGTAATTTACGAGCTTTAAAAATAGCTAGTACTTATATACAATATGTATGCTACTCTTTCACCCAAGAACTACCGACTGGAATTTCGTACTCGGAGAATTTGGCCTGTCTATATTTTCACGTCGTAGGCAGAGAGAACCAAACACTACAAAGTAGTATTCAGCCTGTTGCAATATATAGGCCGAATGTATTCGAAAAACGGTACCCTAGGGATATAAAAACTGCCAAGAGAACGTGACGCGGACGAAGCCGCTGGCATAAAGCGAGTAAAATTTCTAAAGTCTTACTGGAAAATATTAATTACAAGCTTTGATCAACAATACCACTAGATAACGCTTCTCATACTAAAACAATACTCAAATACGGCACCAAACCATAGGCCATACACTGCAACAACCCGTGATAATACTCTAACAAGCCGTAAATATGATATTCCAATAGATATTTTTTTTATTCCGATAGTTATATTTGCAGTTTTTATACGCACTGTAACATCGTAATATGACCGAATGTTGGCGTCTCGTCGCAAACAAACTAAATCAAAATAAGACCGCACATTGAAGTGAGGCATTATGTCTTCGGACATTTTTGAGACAGACCGGACATCTAGTTGTATTGTTGATCGAAGATTACAAGCTTTTATTAAACTTGCCTTGTTAGTATGTTAATGCGCAAATCTTGGAACTCAAATTTGACCCACTTTCCGATGTCAGATAAATTTCAAATTTTGTTTAGACATATACCTAAGTCAGATTATTATATATTTTTATTAATTTTGCATTCACAATATCATATTGAAAATTATTCTTAATACAAAATGCTTAAAAAATCCATATCAAGTCATCCGGATTGCGAATCGTGGGTTCGTTTCCCATCTCATGCTGCCAGAGACCAAGTGAATTTTTTAAGCATTTTGTATTAAGAATAATATAAGTCAGATGACAATGCAATATTATGGTGTCAGTAAGCTGATATGATGCTGAAATTGGAAGATGGTCATAGGCACTTAGTGATAAAATGAGGCAACTGCATCGTAATTGGGCTCTTTAGATCCGTCTTTATGAGAACAACAACATATATAAAATTAACAGGAAAAACACCTTGCAATACAGATGCTATGTAAGAAGTGAATACAATGAAACAAAACTAAAAAAAATTAATATAATAAAAAGTTTCTTTTAAAAACAAGCTTTTATTTGTGCGCACTAAAACGTAAATAATAATTCTATGAAATACAAGTACAAAAATTTAATGTTAAAGTATTTATAATCTATAAATTTCCTCTTGCAGTTTGTAGCGCTAATGAAATCGGAGACGAGGAAATACACATATTTTATAAGTAATTTAACAATAACGTTATGAACTTGTCTTGCATAGGATTATTATTTACGTTTTAATGCGCACAAACACAAGCTTGAGTAGCTCGGTGGCGTAGTGGATAAGCGCCGCGGCCCGCGATCGTAGTCGTTAAGCAACTTTCGCTAGGGTCGGTCACGGGATGGGTGACCAAAAAATTATTATCTCGAGCTATTCCGTGCTTCGGAAGGCACGTTAAGCCGTTGGTCCCGGCTGCATTTGCAGTCGTTAATACCCTCCAATCCGCATTGGGCCAGCGTGGAGGGTCATGGCCCATCCTCCTTAACCATCCATAAGGAAGGCCTGAGCCCCTGCAGTGGGGACGTAGAAAGGCTGGTGGTGGTGGTGGTGGTGGCGCACAAACAAAAGCTTTTTCAATGCAGTTGCTCATAAAGCGCAATTTTTTTAATCTATTGTAAACACCGAAAGTGAGGCTTTAAACACGTGTTAAATAAAAATGTACTGAAATCCTTTACTGCACATGTGCTTAAAAGTATTTTTTTAATTTTTTTGGCCGAGCACCAAAGAAATTTAAAAAAATTTATTAAAATATGTCAAACTTTAGAGGCAAAAGTATTTCAAGGAGCCTAGAACGAATATTTTCAAATAAAAATGTATGACACGAAAACATGTTCAAATATCACGTTTAATTTTGACAAATAATTTTTTCCTTTAATACATACTTAGATTATTAACCTATATATTTGTTTTATTTCCTCGAAAAAAGCATTGAAAAATGTTGTAAGGAACTTGAGCGTAAAAAGTTTTTCGAATTCGTGCCAATAAAAACCCTCGCTATGCTCGTGTTCTCAATATTTGGACCTTATTCGTAAAACCTTACTTTCCGCACTCGTATCTTAAATAACTACTTTTGAAAAACTTTTCTTTATTCCATTTTTTTAATATTTATTAACCTCGTACCTGTGAAGTTGAGGTAATGTACATGCAATGAAATAATGGCCACGTCTTCCCAAAAAATATTGTTATTATTGTTTTTTTTTGTGTTAATTATTCAAGTAGAAAAAGTATCGGTATTTATTATTATCTATGGTTTAATTTGCATCTTTCAGTGCTATTTTGTTATATAAACAGCATCGAACTCTATGTTGAGCGCAGCGCTGTGATAATTTAATCAAGTAAAATCTACTTCGGAAGGTCATGAAGGCTTTAATTTAATGAAGGAGTATTTTAAGAAAAAAAAGTACTATAAAAGCACCTCACTAGATGGTGACTCTAGAACAGGTTGTTTTTTGCAGGAAACGAATGGACCAAAGATTGTCATTTCCGTTCTTTTTAACTAACAAAAAAAAAATTGCCAAGTTCGAAACTTAGATATCAATAGAAATACGCAAAAGTACAAATAAAATATGAGTTGTTTATTGAGTTTTGAAAATTAATTTACTTTTATGTATGAAAGAGTTGTCATGGAGAAACCAATAATGTACCGTAGTTTGATATCTGGCACCAATTTTTTTTTTAATACTTACTTCATAAATTAAAGCTCTTTGATACAATAGAACAGCACTCAATGTCGAAATCGATGCTGAGTTATGTAGCCATGTTTTAGCAGTATAGCATAAACATCAGCGATAACGAAAAAAGTTAAACTGACCGATATATGAACCCCAAATAGAGAAAAGTGGGTTCATGATTTGATTTATGACTTCTATCCAAACTGGAACAGTCAAGGGCTTTGTTAGAAACAAAAAACTTTAATAATCCTCTCATAATTTCACATAACCTTTATTTTGTTAACAATAAGGTCCTACTTTTTCGGAATTAGCGTCACTAAATTTAGTAGTGTTTCACGCATACGATCTTGCGTTCTGCGGTCACTGGTTTCCGCAAGCAGGTGACCATGGCAACCGCACCAAAACAAAATTGTCAAATAGCACACAAGTAATTTTCCGACCCGGCCTAAACAAAAGTAATGACATACTTCCTATATATATATAGCTAAGAAATGACCCGTGAACTACAGTGACCTCGATTTGAATGCTCCATAGAAATAGTACTTGATGTTCTTAGTAAAAATTAGAAGACTACTGGGATCGAAGATGGATTTTGGATTTGGTGATTCTTTGTACCCAAATGTGGGAGGGTTGACGCAATTTTTCAGACAGGATCCGTTTTTTGGGTATGTGGTATTTGAAACATCGTTAAAAAAAATTATACGCAGATGACAGTGTAGCTTTTAGTAGTAAATGGATATAATGCTCTAACTTAAATAACTATGAGGAAATCCGTAGTGGAAGTCTGTATATGAATGAAATATGGGGTCATTATTGAACCATATTATTATGATAAATAATTAATATATAAACATTTATCTACCCATTCAAACACATAAATATCTTAACCTTAATTAGTTAGACACTATATATTTAGTAGGAGACATTGAAGGATAGATCTTAAGTTATGGAATCAACCCTGTGGCCGTGTGATTCGCACGCGGGTTTAAAACTTCGCCATTTCTGGGGTCCCGGGTTCGATTTGTGGTCCCTCAAACGTCAGAGACATTTTCGCGGGTCTGGATGTTGTGATAACTCCATTGATTCAGATTATCTATAATACATAGATTATCTGAATCAATATACCTACCCTACAATCCGCATTGGGTCAGCGTGGACGGTCATGGCCCATGCTCCTTAACCATCCATAAGGAAGGCCTGAGCCCCTGCAGTGGAGACGAAATAAAGGGCTGATGATGATGATAATACATAGAGTTTTAGTTACTTAATTTGAGGTCCAAGCAATGGAGTAATCAATGTATGTGACTTTGTTTAATATAAGTATAATTATTTATGTTAAAGAGGTAACATTTATAATAATCCTGAAAGTGTTTTTTTATTTCCAGTGTAAAAATAGAAAATCTGTTTTTAAATATACCCGCTCTGTGATTTTTCGCGATCGCAGTTCAAATTAGTATACCTACTTAAGTATTTTTTATTGATAATTTTATTGATATAGACGTTACTTAATTTTTTTTTAAGTTCGCATATAATCTTTCTCGTGAAAATCATTTGGCTAAGAACTTGACGGTCAGTTGCACAAACGTCCATTATGGTTTAATAACCACATAAAGCTCTAATAAATGTCAAATTTGTATGGGTAATGTTGCTTTAAATTAATGAAACATTTAATGGACGTTTGTGCAACTGGCTGATGTATCTAATCTTATATGAATATATTAAGTGAATCATGATGTTACCGTTTCATTATGTTCCACATGCTAACGTAGTTCTATAATCTTATTACACTAATGGAATTGTTAATTTTAGTCTGTTAAATTAATTACGTTACAATACTATTTTTATGTATATTTTATGAATATACATAAAAATGGATGTTGTCCATCTTCTTCTTTTCCAAAATAAAAAAATAAAACTATTTTTGTATTGCCTTTCTTTAAAATACACTATAATTTTCAGTCCATCTGCTGGTTTCCACACCATGGCAAGAATGATGGATCGCATGATGACAGAAAGTTTGCAACCGTTCGGCTTTGCGCGGATGACAACGCGGCGGTCTGGTTCAGATAACAAAGAACCACCCAGGGATGGGCTGAGGACGGAGAGAAGTGAAGCAAGGAGAGAAAGGGCTAAGAATCCCTCTGATACACACGCATCTAACGGCACTCGGCACCCCCCTACACAAGGTAAAATAGTATAAAAGGTCGTGACGAAAATGTGCAACCTTCGAAACTAAAGCTTGATATTTCAGGATGTGAAAATACTCATACATTACTTAGTATCCAGTGCGGAGCTGAAATGCCTGGTGACGGCGGCGCGAAACAAACTTCTAGCGATTTTACTCGTATCATGAAAAAGACTATGTATATATTTTGGATAAAAACTCAAATACGTCGTACATACATGAAATTCATAAGCGCTTGTACAGTGCTGTCAGTGCCAGATTTTAAGAAATATGACACTAAAATTTACGTTATTACCTTTGTTTTTATGAGAAATCATCTTGATTGTAGATAAACGTTATCAAAATATCATTCAACATTTTTTACTTTAGAAATTATATAAAAATAGCTTTTTCTAATATAAGGTTTTATTTTCAGTCGTGAAACCAACGCAAGCACATACTTTTCAAATGTCACAAGCGGACCAAAACAAACCCTCGGACCCGACAACTGAGAAATGGGCGGGCACCCTTCGTCGTAGAGACCCCGACATCCAACCCACTTTACCTTCCATCGTCACCCGTAAAACTTCTTCGACATCCTCGTCAGTCGGTAGTGGTAGAAAATGTCGATCTGTCGACCGTTTACCTCGACAGAGGGTACGACACCTCGTTCCTATAAAACCCACAATAAGAAAGACCGATGTGCCTACAGAAGGAGATGTCGCTCTTTTAGAAAGAGACGAAAAGGTCTTTGATGCAACGGGATACGAGCTGCACTTAGTGGAGACTTTAGAAAGAGACATTCTGCAGCGAAATCCAGATGTTCGTTGGAAGGATGTCATAGGCTTAGAAGACGCAAAGTCCGTTTTACAAGAGGCTATGGTATTACCACTCGTCATGCCTGATTATTTTAAGGTTCGTAATGCCTGATTTACCATTTAATTAAACTAAACTGGATTAATCTGGGAATGCTGTTATTAAATAAATATGTTTTGTTGTACTGTATAACTATGAAAGCTTAAAACAATATAGGCATAGAACAAAACCTGTTTAGATTTTGTTCTATGTGTTGTTAAAGCTTTCACGTACCATTTATGCTTATTTTTTTCTTCATGATTAATTGTTGTAAGCAAACTATTCAGTACTATCCTTAGCTAGGTGTTGGTATCAGCCTAAAAATCTCAAACCCAAATTATTGCCATAAAGTACCACTAGCCTAATTTAAATTAGTGTTTCGCGTGTGCGATATTATCATTGAGTCAAGGCGTTCGTATTTACTCGTGGCATAGTACGCTTGTCGTTGGGAGATTTGTTTATCAACAGAAATTGCACTTAATAGTACCCTAAGTAAAGGGCTAGCAAAGCAAAAATGAGGTTAATAGTAGTGGTATATGTATGAATAGAAGTGAGTTTTATTTAATAAAATCGATTAGTTAGAAAACGAAATTAAATGAAACGTGAAAGTTTGAATTAATACGTCAAATAATGGACAATTAAACTTAATAATAGTTAAATGATAAAAATACTGATAGAAAGCTGAAAGTCTGGTCCTTGAGTCTGGTCCTCTGGTCCATAGTTTATATCAAAATATCGATTTTTTTTCACCATCTCTGTCGCTTTGTTATTATTCTAGAAGTTCTACTGTTACTGTACACAATTTTCTTTTCTCTGTTATAACTGTTTGTTTTTTTTTATTCCAGGGCATTCGGAGACCATGGAAAGGCGTTTTACTAACAGGACCGCCTGGTACTGGCAAGACATTGCTGGCGAGAGCAGTGGCCACCGAGTGTAAGACGACATTTTTCAACGTCTCTTCTGCGACACTCACTTCTAAGTACCGGGGCGACTCGGAGAAGCTTGTCAGGCTCCTGTTCGATATGGTAATCAATCTTCATTTCTTCTTTTATTAATATGTTTAAGTTTTCATTGAGTGTTATGCGTTTTTTATACTATAATAGTTATTATTGCAATTTCTACTATAATTGCCGTGTATAACTGTTTGTATCTGCATTCATTAATAATCGACCAACGTTAATCATTCCACACTGAGACCATATGATGGATTCTGGTTCGTTTTGTTAATTCTGTTTTATAGGGCAGTCCTGTACCTCAGCAGTAGTAAGGACAAAAGTAGTTTGATAATGATGACATAAGTGCGATATTTACCATTATTTGATTATTATAGTTTTTATTTAATTTCCCATGAAATTTGCTTACATTTTTGCAAGTTACAGATTGCTATTACCTTAAGTCCTTTAGGACGTTGGGTTTGAGCCAAAATAAATGTACATTTGGGTAAAACATGCTGTCTACCTCTGTAAGTCTGTAATTCATTTTAAATCGTTAGGATAAGACTTGGGCTTCGGTTTTATCGTTATTTTATCCTCCTAGCATAGGGATCAACAAGTGAAGAAAATTAAAAAAGAAGTTTTCTTGATTTTATACATGTGGGACACACTGTTGAAACCATAACACAATCGTAGGAAATATCAACTCATTATATTTTTTATCATAAGCATCATTATTTATAAACAAAAAAGCTTAATTGTCTTAGCGCCAAAACGTTTGAATGCTAGCCCTCGTATATTTATATAAGATTTGTCATCAGATTAAAATTTTTGTTTTAAAGTTCATACACAAATTAAATCTGTTTCAAAAATTCAATGTAAACAAATGTAGGCAATGAGGCCGACAATTGTTATGTAGTTTAATCAAGTCTACTTTAAGTTTTCAGCTGTAAATAGTACATTGCTAACAGATCTATACAGTAATTTACGAGTAAAATATTTGCCTACTTTAGTTTTATGTTTTCATAGAATAATACAACTTAATATTTAATTAATCTAAGTTCAACAGTAGGTGTATCTAGGCTGAAATGATGATACATCATTGTCCGATTTAATCTTGTTTTTTTTTTCATAGCAAAACAGCAACTATGTGAACACACCTTTGTGAGAAACGTAATATCATATGAGAAATGTTATGAATGAGAAATCATAAGAGAAATGTAAATTTTATTTGGCTCAGACTCCGTTTTTGTCCGAAGTTTCAATTTTATAAATAAGTATTTCTCTACTCAGGCGGCATTTTACGCTCCCAGTACGATATTCTTGGATGAAGTGGACTCGTTGTGTGCAATGCGTGGCGCTGACTCTGAACATGAGGCTTCGAGACGATTCAAGGCTGAGCTTCTCATACAAATGGATGGACTATCCGCTGCTTTGTAAGGCTTTAACAATAATAAGAAAAATTCAATTTCAATAAAAAAAGTCAAAGTCAGAGCTCTTGCAAAGTGAAAGTCTAGAGCACTGGTAGACAATTATATTTTGGTTGAATGTTAAGCTTATCCCTCTCAGAATGTGTGTATAACGTATTGGATGTATGAATGATTATAACAACATTAGTTACGTTTTCAGCAATCGAGATAAGATCGTTATGGTATTGGCGGCTACGAATCATCCATGGGATATTGACGAAGCATTCAGGAGAAGATTCGAAAAGAGGATATATATTGGTCTTCCTGATGGTATCGTGAAATTTCATTTACATTCGAAATAATACTGTTTATAATATTAAGCTATTTATCTATTATGTGATAACCAATAAAGTATATTATCACGAATGAAACAAAAGATACTAAAAGAGAAGAAGAATGTTGATATATAAGGTACTGTCACCTAATAACTCTCACTGTTTTCAACCGCTGCAGTGCAAAAAAATAAACTAGCAAATATTTTAATTTCAGTCCCATACTGACAGATCTTAAGGACGGTATAATGAAATTTGAATCTATATCAGCTGGTTTTTAGCGTTTTAGCGGGCGTTATTAGGCGACAGTGACTTACGTAATAAGCACAAATACACAAATACAAAAATATATGTATAAAGACATGAACATATTCGACGAAGAAAATTTCGTTTTCTATGTTCTATTAAAAAAAAAAAAATACAATTGACTTTTGTTATGAGATATTGGAGAAAGCAACGCTTGATAATTTTTTTTTTCTAACGTAGAATCGACCCGAGTAAAGTTACTGAAATTATGTCTGCGTGAAGTGGCGCTAGCAGATGACGTACAGTTACCGGAATTAGCTAACAAGCTGGATGGATACAGTGGCTCTGATATATGCAATCTATGCAGGTAATATCATAATTTAATAAGCAATTTGTCATGGAATTTTGATTAATGTTGATGTGTTTAGTGTCCATTGGTAGATATTGCGGTCTAATAAATATATCTTAGGACACTCTCTGGTGATGAAATCTGATGATATTCGCATAGTTTTATGTTGTATTTGTTACCTAGTATTGTAATAAATAACGATGCTAGTTATAAATTGCGTAATTTTTTTTCGCGTTATGCATATAATGTCTAATTATAATGTGTAAGTGTTTGTTGTCCACGAAAATTATATAAATGAATTTAAAATTAAATACTAGACGAACACTATGATCACATTAAGTTTTTTTACCTGTATTTGTAGCGTGTAATTTTTGGGTATATGGACCAGTACGCGTAGCATGACGAACTCGAGAACGTTTTGTCTACACACAAATGTCACTGTTCTCGAGTGCGCCCATACGATATCTCACTCTCGACCCGAGAAACTGACAAATGAGTGTAGACAAAATGTTTCTCGAGTTTGTCATGCTACGCGTGCAGGTAAACTCTGACAACTTTGCTCGCTTAAAATATGAATTAAATTACGTAATTATGAATGCGATAGATTTGTTAGCAAAGGGCTTACTCTTATATTTATCTACACAAAGAAAGATTCTAAACTAAAAAATGCAACCTTGAAAGTTTAATTCAACCTGATAAAAATCAAAGCCACCCTAATAACTTTCGACTGTTCGGTTACTTGTCATAAAACTTTGATTCTTTTGCTCTAATTACATTTTGTGGATAGGTTAAACTACTTTTTTAAAATTTTGTAAATAATATTAATATCTTAGAAATAACAGCAGTTCTGCGATTAATAATTTCGGAGCTATGTTGGTTGAACACCTACTAGTCAGCCGAAAACTCTCTCTCTACAAATTCAAGCCACGAAGTGACGTCACTAATAATTTCGAAGTTATGTTGGTTGAACACCTACTAGTCAGCCGAAAATCGCTCTCTACAAATTCAAGCCACGAAGTGACGTCACGCCGTGATACAGTAGCGGAAAATGGATGTGTATGCAATCTTTGTAATATTTCAGTTATTTTGCGATCATGTTTATAGTTGTTTTAATGAGAATTTTTACATTTCATGCAAGTAATTTAATGACGTATATATTTAAGCAATTTTTTTGTAATATATTTTCCCTCCTTTTTCAAGATTTCAAAGTGTAATATCTTCAAATTATAACATAACTAAAAAAAATATAAATAATAGAAACTTTTAATTGAGGTCGTAGGAAATATCCAGATTCTAACAACAATGTGAATTCAGAAAATAAAAGTTAAAATAATGGCTTCACTATGCTGAACAGAATTTTGGTGGCAAAACTATGCCATCCGTCAGAGTGAATAATAAAATAATAATAATAATCATGTTTATGGTATATCATAGGAACAAAGCAAATATAAAAATGCGTAACATAGTCAAACAAAGGGGTTTATTTAAAATTTGAAATTATTTAGCTATATTATTTTACAGAGACGCGGCAATGATGACAATGCGGCAGAAGATCGCTGGCAAGAGTCCCGATCAAATTCGCAAGCTGAAGCGGTCCGAATTAGAGGCGCCGGTGTCTAAGGTGGATCTGGAAGCTGCTATGGAGAAGACCAGGCGGACGGTATCACAAGCGGACGTTGCTCGCTACACCACTTGGATGCAACGGCACGGCTGCTCCTAGCGGCGAGCTAAAGCGTTGCGAGCGCTGCTTCGGAAGCTACGTGACGCTTGAAGATCACCTGCGCTTATGTTCAATGAAGCATATAGTGTCTACAACGCGGTTGGATCTTGAATAAACATTTGGTCAGTTGAGTGATTGCCGAGTGTTTTTGACAAAGTGTCTCTAGATTTAAGAACGCATTACGAAATATTTATGTACATTTACTTGATGAACAAATAATGCTTGGTGAATATAGACGATTTATTGAATAATAAACTTTGGTATGTATTAAACGGAAAATTTAAAGTAGATAATACAACTTGGCTGATCTATCTTTTAAAAAAGTTAAACATTTCTTAAATTAAGTGTGGTTTAAGATGAAGGACAAAGGATCCGGTTTACTATGGCTTTTATACATTAGGCTAGGAGAAATTTATATATGGCAATATTAGATGAAATTATGCTCGAGCTCGAGTAACTGTTTACGATTGTAACGATCATTTTGACTTCTCAATAAGGTTTAAATTCGTGTGGGAGAATCAACAGTTTTGTATAGTCTGTCTGTTTATTATAGACTCTATACGAGTCATTACTTACAACGCATCGAGGGCATCGACAGGCATTGGACCAGTAAGAACATCCTACGGTGTAAAATAAAAAAAGAGTTTCGCTTTTTCGTTCTATGAATCTTTTTTTATTATTTGTTTTGTTCTACAAATATTTATTAAGTGAGTTCTGAAGATAAAAGTTGTTCGGTAATTTGAATTATTCTAGATGGAAATATAAATTAAATGCTTTAAAAGTAGCTTTTAGAGTCTACTATATATTCTTTAACTACTCTTAAATTGTTACCAAATGTATAATGATATTATTTTATTTATAATTCAAATTTATATTTATAATCTTTCAAATTAATATTATCAAATCTTGCATTTTTATACAGATTTTATATCAACTTATTATTGTAATGCTTAAGCTAAGGACTGTAATAATTGTAATATGAGGCATTTAATTGAGGTTCCAATGTTTTCATTTATTGGTTCAGTTAATATACTATTCCAAAGTAAGCATAAATATTAAATTTGTATGTTCACAAAATTCGAAATTGGTTTGAAATAAAATGTGCCGAATAAATTAGATATTCACAAGCTATTAATTAGTGATCTGACATTTAATATCATGATTTAGTCTTAGGTGCTTGAAATAAAACTCAAGATTCGGGTAAAACTCGTTTTTATTGAGGAATGGTGTAAAATAATACAAATTAATGTCGTTGAATTTGGTTTTGTTTTTTATATGTCAATATTTTAGTGTAAATGTGCTGTAGACGTAACGTGTACTGTTAAAGTTTCAATAAAGTTCTTAAGGTTTTACTATTATGACTGATTTTTAATTAAATCCTTTAATGTTTGTACGTTATAAAAATTTTAAGAGTGCGTGGGTGATTCTGTTAGATTTCTGTTCTACTATTCATATTAAAACGATAAATTATTATGTTTAAGGTGGACGTCCACTGTGTCCACACGCACGCAATCACAAGCGATGCACATTACGAAACTGATTGTACGGATTTGCCCATACTCCTACATACATCCACTGCATCCGCATATGTGTCCGTTACATGCGTGCGTAAAACGGGCCTTCAATTTCAAACTACAGAGGTGAAACCGACTTTTTCATCCTCTAGATCTAATTAATAAGAAAAGTATTTTCAGCCGATTCACCATGATAGAAATTCAACTTCATACAATTTAATTTCATTAAAGTTAGAGTTGTTGTGTACGATTGCGCCTGGAATTGATTTTGTTTGACGTACGACCTTTTTTCCACAATTTGAAGTTCATAACTATGAAGTTACACCGTAGAATCTTCATATAGAATTGTGTGGTAGAATCTAAGAGTAGACACGAAAACGTTGTGTTTAAATTCTCTTTGGTAGATCTGCTGATCTATTAAATATTAAATGAATAAGAGAGCAATGTGAAAGTTGAACAAAAATCTTATAAAATATAAGCCTCGAATAAAACCTACTTAATGAAGGCCACAAACTTTTGTTTACCAGATTCAGTATCATTATGTAACAAGGCACTAGAATAGTGTAGGTCTACATAATAATATCTAAAACTTGAGTCTATATATGATTGTACAATAATGTAGGATAATATTTTATTAAAGGTAAAGCTTAAGATGGTCTCTCAAAAATCTTAAGTGACTAATCCTTAGCTTTTATCAATACAAAGGCACTATAATATTTTATTTACACTAGGTTTAATTATTAACAATATTCTATCATAACTTACAAATGAACACGATCGATACACATTAAAAAAAAATAACAAATTTCTTAACAATCAAAGGTTCTTAAAATCATTTTAAATAATTAATATAAATTAAATATAATGCATTCTATTATTTCTATAGAATATAACTTATCACGATAATCTCGTTGTAATGAAAAAAATATAATTTTGTTATAATTCTAATCCTAATTGTTTAATATAGATTACGTTATTAAATTGATTTCATTTACATTATGAAGGTTTTGTCACACTTAAAGCTATACAGCAGCTGGTAGGATCGAACAACCGTAAATACTAAAAATATAATGAATCCTGAGCCATATATGGAGTCCAGGAGAGTGCCAATCAGTAGTGGATTATTTTTTAAGCACCTGAGGCAAATGCTTAGGGCTCCAACTTCATAGCTGCTTTGCATACCAACGTTATGAGTACTAGCATACATTAACCATGGTACCTACTTGCGATATTTAATTTTAAGACAGAAATGTTACCTAGTGCGCGGTATATAAAAAGCCAAAGAAAAAGACAATAAATATATCTTCAGAGATACGAAATATCGATTTTTTTTTGTGGTGTGGCCAAATGCGCGAGAGGCACTGGTTGAAACATTTGCATAACCTTTAATGTTAATATTAGCACTAAAAAACGATTGAACGGATTTATAATGCGCAACATTCCAAGATAATCATGTCACATATTTATTATAAACTGTTATTACAGTTTATAATGATTATCTTGGAATAAATATGAAATAAGTATGAATCTGAAACTTAATACGAAACACTTAACGTGATATATGTTTAAATTCTAAGTAAGATTTAAGCCTATATAAGCTATCGCGCTTATTTGTGTTGTATAATAGAATGGGATGGATGGCGGCCTTGTCGCTTAAAAGCGATCTCTTGCAGGCAACCGTATTGAGGAAAAGTGCGCTTCGTTTGGCTTTTGTACTCGGCTTGACAAGTTTAAACGACTTAAATTCCCAAATAGCCAAAGGGGGCCAAAATCAGGTCATCTACCCTACTATTAACCATATAGTCCATTAAGATATTACATGTCTAAAAAAGGGAATACCTCATTTCATTTAATCACGCTAAAAACAATTCTAATGTATTCCAGAACTAGTTACAATTCTTACGTAATTTCTAATAATATAGGTATCTTTTACAGTCAAACTTAATTCACTTTTCAAAGATTAAATACTTATTATATTTTATTTTAACTAGTTTCATTATTGCTAAGACAGATATTGCTAACGAATGTCCTTTGGTTGTTGGCAAAAACTGTAAGATCTATATTAATATACATAGTATGATATAAAGACGCTTCCCGCTGTCTGTACGCTGTATCATTTAGACTATAAAACGGGTTAATGCGGTTTTCAACTATATACAGAGTGATTCAAAAGAAAGGTTTACATGTATAATACAAGTAAGCTTTTTTTATAAATTAATTACTTCAAATCCACAATAATCGATATATTTATTGATTACTCAACTGACAGACGTGACGTGAATACATTACTTTTAAAAGGTTTATCAATTTACTATAAAGATAAAAGGTTCCAGCAGCACAGATTTGCAAACCGATTTTCAAGAGCACTTATTTTATATAAACAGACTTTTAGTATCGTTTAGTTTAGTTGCCATTATATATATTACTTAAAACTATTTTTTTTTTATGTGATTAAAGCCAGTATTATGAAGATCGAGATAAGAATGTTTTGATTAGTATATTATTGAATCACCGAGGTGATGGCAGTTTAACGTGGTATATCTGGTATGAAATCTGTGCAAACTGGGCTTTTGAGTGGCCAAGTTTGAGTTGCGATTTTTTGGTCATAGTTGTCGACTATCAAAAGATTGTCTACATGCAAAGGAATTTAACCAAAAATCCATACAGCCACTAGTGGCTACGATTGGAGGGCGTGTCTTTGAGTCACTAATGACCACTAAACACGATCATTGGGGGTTTCTCTTGGCCATTTTTTTGAAGATTGCATTAAAACTAATTCGACTATAGTACCATTCGGATGCTGAAGTCTATCAGAATGTGGTGTCGAATTCTAATGGTGTTTCGTTAGCTGGTCGCCACTCGTGCCTGTGTCATTCGGGCGGTGTATTAGTGTCGGCGGATGGTTCGTCGTCACTGTCCTGTTCCAGTATAGCCGCGAAAGAGAACGGCACGAATGCGTACCCATGGCCTTCGTAGAATTTGCTCATAAATTCCACCCTGTAGAGTAGCATATAGTTACCATTGCGACCTTAAGATTCAATTGAAATATGAATAATATTGTCGAAAATATTATTTAGCGGCGTAAATATGAATAATATTGTCGAAAATATTATTTATCGGCGTAGTTTAACTTATTCTCAAGATTCTTTAATGACGATACGATAATATACTACCGATATTTAAAAATTAATAGATATACATAAATATACAACATCACATACATTGCTCAGATTCCAAGATGAGTAGGTAAAGCGTTCATATTATGAAGTACGAAGCACCACGAAGGCACTACTACACCTAAAATTCAGACAATATAGAAAAGAAAAGAAATCGAACCCGGGATCTCAATTCAAACATAAGTTAATAAGGCACAATTCGTACTTCTATTGGTTAGGATAGAGTAATTTTCTAAAACCCTAAACAATCACCTAAACTTTGGTTTAATATCTATTATAAATGTCATATATATTTACCAGTGTAGACGCAGCGTGTGTAGGAACGCTGAGAGGCCCTCCATCAAAACCAATATAGCGAGTGTAAAGAATGCCCAAACCGCGAATATGACGAATAAAGCTATTGCCATCACTGGGCTGTTGCCAATGCCCATGCGCAACACTCGCTGCCATAGCACCGCTGACAGCTCTAATTGAAAACAGAACAAATTAAACATTACACCGGTAGATAGTTATATAATCTACAGTTTGTATATCATCAAAATCTAGCAAATGAAAGCCAACCTATAAACTTCCATTATTAAAGAAAATCAACGTATTATAAATGAGGATTTAATTACTTACGGGCATGCGCGAGAGATAGTGCCCACAAGCGCAAATATGAAGCAGTGTGGGATACTGTGCCTAGCACGTACTCTATGGTATGTATGGCTTGCGTAATCATCAGCTCCCCCATACTGTCACCATCCTCCTTGTCGGTAGTCTCTTCACCACTCTCGACACCTTGCTGATATTGCTGGAAAATGAGTTGAATTTACATAATTATATGTTGTTTCCTATCCAGTCATGAGACGAATCACTAGAATTAATTACGAGAAGTCAACTTAAAACTTACTTTTATTATAATTGGTAAACCTAATAGTTAAAACAACAACGCTACAACAATACATAAAACAACAGTAAACAGAAGTGACAGTTACTTATGTAATGAGATACACATTATTTTCTTACACAATGATTTATAAGTGCATTATTTGATGACTAATTATGATGAAGGAACAATAACACCTCTCTTTTTGCATCTGGCGCTAAAAACGATAATCAAACATCTAATCGTTCAAATGCCTAACTAACGATGAAACAGAAACACATCAAATTTTTATAACCAATTTGCCATCTTACCTGGTTGGCTAACATTTGATTTTAATGTTTTAATTTTTAATATAACTACAATTCTTTGGACGCGACAGTACTAGTGGTTACAGTATCTTAGAATTTTTGCATTAGAAAATGATTCAATAAACACTATAGATATTAATCACAAGTATCTCTCGGCATATTTGGGTTACTCGGTCCTCTTACATTAAGAAAGAAAATTATTTATTCAGTGACCATAATATATATGGTATACATTCTGGAAGAAAAGAACATGTATGATCCTTCGTCCTTCCGATCCTTCCGATTAGCTATTAGATTGCCCTGGGATGCGACACGTTTGTTGAAAAGAAAGAGACAGAAAAAGGTAAAGCAAAATGCTAAAGGATAAGCGAGCATACATATAGGTAATTATAATTAGTTTCTTACCTTACGTTTCCTGGCACTTAAAATTTTGTAGACTGGTTTCCCGAAAAGCATGATCGGCACGCACATATATGCAAAAACCAGGAACGTCCACTGTAGAGCATCTTGGCCATCGTACATGTTAGCTTTGCAGGGAGGTTTGATAACCGACTCCTTCAGCAACATCATGTTTATAAAGATTATTAGTACTGAAGGTGCACATGATGTCCCATATTTAACATCTGGTGGAAATCAGAAGGAAGACCTTAATATAACATGTATAAATGATCGGAATCTGAATTTAAAGTGTAAAATTTTCGAGAGGAAAACTCAGCTAGCTGCTTTTTACCAAGTTGATTAAAAAAATGGTTTTTATTTCTCCTTTATGTTTTGTTTTGATTTGTGGGTCAATAAATGTTCTTTCATACCTTCAGATGTGGCCGAATACATGGTCCACTTCATGAACATCAATATGCACAAGTACCAAAAGAGTAATAACAGAAACAGAATTTGGGGTATGTATTGCAGGTAAATCATCTCCGGTCTTCTGAAGAAGCTGCAAAAAGTTATATTTACCTGTGAGTCTGCTTTATCATGGCAGTTAATTATGAATTCATTTTAAAAAGCACTTAAATACTATCACTGTTTGATAAATTTGTAGCAAATGCCATAGAGTATCTACAATAGCTTAGCTAATTTAGCACTAAAGTAAAAATAACGTTTAATTAAAGTAATCCAGAAATATTTTTAGAAGTCTATTTAAAATATCAATTGGATCTAGATTGGTTGTCACTGAACTTTTAATTATTGATAGTTTCAATATCTCAGTAGATTTTAATCATTCGAATTTCACTGTTTACAGTAATTTTAGCTATTAATACAACGGAATAATAAATCAATTAATTATGATTGAAATGCGTAATAAATAATATTAACCTACAATTCATTATCAGAACAAATACGAGTATATATATTTAAAACTAAATATCAAACAGTAGAAAAAAAATGCCCATAACAGCTAGTTCTATGAATACTTATAATTACTTGAAGTTTACCACACTCAATGTCACACCGAACGCCATGTGTATCACTCCAAATATAATCGAGAGCTTCATTTTGAACGAATTTAGGAATATAATGTTGTTTGCTGCAAACTGAAAAATTAGGATATTTTTTTATGCGTCTGCGGATAAGGTTGATAATTTTATTTTAAATATACATAAGTAAGGTTGAGGTCAGAAAGTATGTGGTAAAAAATAATAGAAATTGTGATATAAGTTATTCTGTAGCTTCCTGTAAAATGAGACGTTTCTTTGTAATTAACGTACCTGCCAAGCCGGATCCAACCCAAAAGGGTAAGGTGTCTGAGTATACGCCTCAGTGGCAGGATCCAAATCAAGAAAACTATGACTAGTTAAGGTTTCGTTATCATAATTGTTTCTCCAACTGCTTCCAAATATATTTATCGACTTTGAGAATACATCGTTGTATATCAGGCCGGTGTAAACCGAAAATATACCCATAAGGAGTATGATATAGCGGCCTCCGAAGAAAATGTTCCAAATTTCGTTGTCAGACTTTTGTTTCATGAATCTCTTTTCAAAGATTACAAGGATGGAGGCGAAGGCAGTCATGATGAGACCGTGGCCAACATCACCAAACATCACAGCAAATAGAAATGGGAATGTAATGATCGTATACAAAGCTGAAATTTAAAAATAAATACCTATTAGAAAGCTAGAAGTTATAATATGTACGGTGTTAAAAAGAATATTTTTTCAAAGTATATTAATAAATTTTTAGTCCATTATGTGTATGGTATTTAAATTTAGAGAAATATATTTTTAAGTACTGAGAAGCCATAAAAACAATCAGAGAAGACTCATTGACTGCTTAGTAGAAGAAACCAAATCAATTCTAATTGTAGAGTGTTTTATAATAATTGATACAAAACTAGTTAAAAAGCTGAATATGTTCTTGTTTCTTATATCTTCACGCGCACTACTTATTAAATAAAACTATTTTGAAACATTTCATTTTTCAGACGTAATGGATCTTTTACATATTCTGTAGATTAAGATGTTTCCGTATTCTGTAGACTAAGATATTGGTTAAGTATGTAAGGTGTTTTTAAAAGATGATGTCGGAAAATGATATCATTCTACAAAAAAAGGCCCTAAAACCGTCTAAAAATATTTTTATTCAATAAATATGTATGGTTAAAGGTAAAAAAGCAGTACCTGGATTAACTTCTCTATAACTGGCGATTCCATAGGAATCAATAAGGTTTTGGAAGCCCTTGGTGAATTTGTTAGTCCTATTGAATGTAGGTGGCGTTTCTCTGGTCGGTACCTGATGCAGGATCGACGGGATCGGACTGCCACTTGCTTTCTATAGGAAACACATATTTCTGATATACTACAAGTTCTTATAATATGTTTTTTTTTAATTCATTATATTATTATTCTTATATTTCATTATAAAAATACTTTTCTTTTTTGTAAAGTTTATTAATTAATGTTCAGTTTTGTCAATCTTTTTAAATTCAATTTACTGTTGTTTGTTCTGTGCTATTTTCTGTAATATAAAATTTACCGCCTCTGCCATCAGTAAAAAGTTATACGGAATTTAGTAATCTTAATAATAATATCAAACTCACCACTCCATCATCTAAAGCCTTCTGTAATATATGCAGATCACTCTTGGGCACCCAACATTCTGCAATGAGGCATTTTTTCACAATGTCCATACTGAACATGTTCATTGTGTGATATATCGCCTTCTCTTTCTTTACAACCATCATCCACGTACTTATATCTCTTGCTATGTTTGCAAGAACCAGTCGTCTATGTTGCTCTGTTTGTTCCAAAACCTGCAAATGTATTATTTCGTCATAGCAAATGGTAGTTCTGTTATAAATTTTAATGTAATGGAATTTTGATCTAAATTTCTTAAGATATTTAAACGACCTAACAAACGAAGACTCAATTCACTTATTGACAACATCAACATGATGAATAATATATCTATAACCGTTTAAAAGAGTTTTCTACGCATAAAACATATATATTTAACATGCTCTTCTTCTTCTTTTTTTTTATTAACGGCTTATCTCTATTTACTTGTTTGTTTGGGTCAAATCTAGTAATTGAAATTTGATACCCATTCTGTTGACAGATTGATCTGAAATTTGGTACTCTTCATTAGTTCTGGTAACAATAAAATTAAATAATTATTGTAAATCCAAAATGACCGTTACTATAAGGTGGCGGTTTACAAATTTAGACACGACTATATATGGGTATCAAATGAAAGGGTTTGAAAAGTAAAACACAGTTCACTTAAAAAAATTAAAATCCAAGATGGCCGTCAAAAAATAGCCGATTACATATGTTTTCACAACCCCGTCAATATGAGTAGTAATGAAAGGGTTTGACTAGTAGAATAAAGTTCACAATGAATGTTAAAATCCAAGAAAACATTTAAATTAAGTATATAATGTACTAGCATAATTTATCAATAGCATCTATAGTAGTTCATTGATGACAAGGTTTGATAAGCATGGGCAGCTTTTTGGTGGTAATGTAAAAGTCGTACTGAGCGATAACGTTCATCCAGCACGATCGGTCGCTTAGACGGGACAGGAACATCCGCATTCTCGGTACATTCTCGCAGGCGAACAATTCCTTCATCATCAAGATAGTCTCCAAATATGGCTATACTCGTCTATTGGGGAAAGTTTTACAAGCGCTTGGTATTCCGCTGCAAAGGACTTTTTCTTTTGAAGTATGCTCAGCTCTGCTTTTGAAATATTAGCCGCATTCAATGGCTTCAGTAATGAGGTGGAAAGAACGAATGAAGGTTAGTGATAACCTTACCATTACCGATAACTGACGATCTAAACAAGAAACCAAACAAGTGTTCAATTTTTCATTTTAGGATTGTACTGATTATTTTAATAAAATGATGCACGCGGTCGCATTCCTCAAATTCTTTATAAATGAATAAAAAAACAGTTTTATAACTATAAAACGAGGTTGGTCCAGTTGCCAATCCTTAATAGAGTAAATAATGAAATTAAAAACTTGGGCCCATGTTTCCATCCAGTCCACTCAGTTTACGCTACACCCAACGATTTTATTTGTATGTTAGATCAATGCTTTTAATTGATCAGGGTGAGGGGTGTGATGTGATGACTCGTACCAGGGACCTACCGAATTATTTTTTTAACTTTATGTACATTATAGTCAATAAAACCGCTTAAATTTAAAAACAAAAATTAATTTTTCATTAACACAATTCTTGTGATTATATCAAAGGATAAGAAGAATATCTGTCACTATTGATTTATCAACACGACATTGTATTAATAATATTGGGCCCTAAGTAGATAACAATCGACGAACAACGCCATTGAAATGCTAATATAACTAGCATGACACAAGATGATCCATATATGATCCGTATAAACCATTTATATGGACTTTGAATCAAGTGAAAACATTTTTATTAAGTATATAATGCACTAGCATAATTTATCAATAGAATCTATAGTCTTAATGAAAAATGCTTACAAATCCACTATGTCCTTGATACTTTCAGATGTGACCCAGGGAGTGCCAAAATTAATCAAATATAATAACAACATTTATATTAATCTACTGAATATTTATTACATAGTTTCAAGTATCTAAAGTAAGCCCACTTGGTCTAACCTATGATATTGCAGCAAAATAATATTTTACCATTTCCAAGTCTTGGATCCTGGTTGCTACACCACCAAGCATGTCCTGCTGCTCCTTGAAGGTGGCGGGGCATGGGTACAACGTCGCTTGGAATCCGTGGCAGACTTTTTTGACGCGAAGTTTTATTTGCTCACCGTGGAAGAATACCACAAATACAGTCTTCAAGAGATCGTGACCCTGAGATAAGTAAAGAAAAATATATGCTTAAAATATTGGACAGAATTTTGCTAGCCATTAATAAAGTCAATATTGGACAACATTACAAACGTTGCTAAGTTCCCTAGGAAGGATAAGCCTTGTATTATGCTAATCTCAATCAAATAAATTGCTACAATAAGATTAGTGGCGTAAAAAAGAGTTGCTAGATGGACAAAATATATAAGTACATACACTTTTGGTTTAGACGTTAATATAGAATTTAATTTTCTTTATTGGACGGGTAAGATAATTGTCCAAAGTGTCTAACAGAATGTGCATGTGCTATTTTATGATTTAGATTTAATCAAATAAAATTGACTTCAAAAGTTTTATTTTAATAAAACTCTAATATTGTAACAACTTCATTGCGACACTGAATTTTCACAGTATTATGCGACGCATCTTCGGTCACACACAAACCATATATAGAACTTTCTATATACTCTGAGTACGTAATTATGTTTTTCCAAGTATGTTTTCTCGTCATATGAAAATTATATTATTTGTGAATGAAAAAGTTTTCATAGTATTGAATATAAACGAAATTCTGATGCATATTAAATACGATTAATAAGATTGTGTTTGACGTTCTTTCGAATAGTCTAGCATAATATAAGCGTAGTCTACAAAGATTTCGAATGGTTAACGAGTAGGAAAATCAATATAAAAGTAGGGTTAATGTCCGCCCACGGGCTGTCCTAACAACACTCTAATGGTGGTAAGGTATATACCAGTCATTAGTACGACAACACGATACTGATATAGTTTTAAACACACGCTTTGATTTGGTTGAAGATCTCAATCAGTTCTAGAAAATCACCCACTACACAGAAAATGTATTAATTTTTCAAAGTAAATACATTTATGTTTTCGTATAATAACCTATTTCAATTTAGTAATATCAAAATAAAAAAAAATAATAAAGAAAAGGTGGTGGCATAATAATAGGACAATTACCTTACTGCCTTCAAAAAACATTGTCAGTTATTTGTATGAATATTATAGAAAGTGCGGGATTAGCCACGTCGCAAAAGGCCACGCTTTTGGGGCCCCAGGCAATTGGGAGCCTGGATTGACCAATAAATAAATTTTTCCGTCAGTGTTTCAAAATAGGCATAGAAATAAAATAGGCCACGCTTCTGCCTAAACTCATATTTTTAAATATAAACAAAACTTATAAAAAACTAAAGTAAAAAATTAGATGTGTTATGTTATTCGGAGAGCAAAGGAAGACTTTTCTGTTTCGTTTGCAAAGTTACCGATTCCGATTGGTGATTGGGAGAATGCCCACATTTTTTAAAACCATAAACCACAACATGGTACGATAAACTCCAAAAACAAAAAGGCACGTGTTGATACTCACATTATAAGGCAAATTCTCAACAGTTGGCTTTACTTTTACGAAAAAATGATACAAATAAAGAAAAGTGTGTTTGTAAAAATTTTGTTTTATTTCAATCATACACTTCATTAATCCCAAGCAAACAAAATGGTTGGCCAAAAATTTGCTACAGACCTCGCTCTGGCTCTCTCTGATTATAAAGAGGTCAGATTTGATTATTTGTTTGCATTGAATAGGCTCCAAAACTATTAGACCGATTTCAAAATGACATACAGCTATGCTGTAATCTAAGTAGGTGAAGGAAGATGCAGGAAAACAATGCATCTTGGAACAATGGTTGACCAAAATGTATCGATTTAGTAAGAATCCTATTTGGCTGGTATATCAAAACTTTAAAAAATGTATTAAAATATTTAAAAAAGTTAGGTATGCTTTTGTAAAGACAAATTTACAATATGTATTGAATTTTAAAGGTCTTAGTAAGCAGACTGATGTATAATACTGCAGCCACGCCTGAGTTTTCCTTTAGTACTGGCTTGCGGGTATGAAATTTTCCGTAATTCGTCGTGCAATGAGTAACTAAAAATATATCAATGCTTAATATTCCGCTAAATGACATTGACTTTACCTACATTGTCAGGTAAAGTTATTTCGAATCATTGTACAATGACTGTACAAAGTCTTTACTTCCATAGAGGTTGTTAGCATCCTAGATTGAATACAATGACTGACTAAAATTACAAGCATATTATACCTATAATAGTCACTGTTATATTAACTAATAAATTGTCAAAGTAACTATTAACGATATGGTAAATAATGTTTAGGTTTATAATTATAATAAAGTGACCAGTCTCAATAATAAAATATATATATGTCGCATCATCTTTACGAAGATCGTTTGATTTAGTTTCTTTTATTTTAATTGCTCGCTACTCGATTACTTAATTACTCGATTGTAGAGAGAGCGTGATCATCGATACTTTTAATCATATTAGAATGGTGACACTGACTTTGACAGTTCATTAACAAAAAGCAAGTTGCCGCCATTTTTGGCACACATTCTGTTTCCGATCGCCGAGGAGTAAAGATATCCGACGACATCATGCTCATCTCGTTATATTTTCGTATGAAAGTGATAAAATGGAAAAAATCCACGTTGGTATATGATAAAGATAGTCCTCCGATAGAGACGATCTATTTGGGCTTCGTAATAGCCCCTTCTGACTTATATATATATATATATACATACAATTTTCGAGTCTATCAGGCGTCTCATGGAAGTACGCGACAAAATTTTCGTCAAGTATGGTAGTTTTAACGTTTCGCGTTCGTTAAGACTCGACACATAATTTACCTCAGATGTTCATTATCAGTGTTATTAATAAACAAGGTTTATCGTTGGAGTAAATTTACGCTGAGACTGCACTTAGTATTAGTCAAAATTCATATTATTAAACAGAGACTTGGCAAAGGTTAACCTAGTACGAGGTTTTACAGGAGTAATATCTAAAAACAACTCCTAAAAGGTGCTACCATTTCTCTGCATAATATGAATTTAGACTAATACTAACATTGAAATTTTAGCGTAAATTTACTTTGACGCTAAATAAATAGCACTGTAAAGTATAATTTATTTTTCTTGTATCAGCATTGCAACATCACTTAAATAATTATGAAAACTATTACATAAAATAATTATGAAATATGTGTCTTGAATTCATACAATACCTCTTTATTGTAATAAAATTTTACGTTTATTTTTTATTAAGAATATGTCTATAATTTAGCTATAGATAAAGTATTAACTAAAATAAAGTATTTAAATACTTCGTTAAAATAACAAACAAGTTGATTAATTAAAACAAAAAGACTAATTACACAGATCGATATTGAATGATATGTGTTATAAATATACAATAATATCAGTGATTACATAATAATAAACATCATTGAATATATTGTTTCTCAGTTAAATAGCATTTAAAGATCCTTAGCAACTAAACTATTAACACAGGCCTACGTCAATATAGACGAGTAACTAAATCAATTGAATAACGAAGACAAAACCAATACGGATGGCGCTTTTGGCCATGAACGAAACTTTATAGTAAATTTTTTAGGCGTGTCCCATTTGGACTAGTAAAAATACGTCAACACAAGTGACATGGAACACACACGCGTGGAAATAATTCGGCTTAGTAATGCCCTCACGTTGAAGTTCACCAAACGAGAAAGGTCAGCGCGGGAAGTGATAGCTCCACTAGCACTATGATAATATTTATTTTAATACTTAAATGTTCGCTTAAGATTATATTTGTCTATGCGTGTTTGGTACAGTCGAAAAATACACGTTCAAGATTTAAAACTTTAGTGTGGTAGAACTAAATTCAAAATCAATTGCGTAGATTTGTCATTGCGTCTTAGTGTACGCAATACGTTGTGCTTTTTGTACAAATGTTTTCGAATTACATCATCTCATTAGTTATTAGCATTCTAAAGACTTAAACAAATGACTTGTATAAAATATGATTGCGTAAAGAATAAATACATGTATTTCAAATCCCAGTACAAATTCTATATCCCACCTAATATAATTAAGTTTTAGGTAAACGATTAAAATTACTTTATTGTTTATTTGCAAGCCCATCCCATCTTCCCATCACAGGCATCTTTGTTTTAAGTATTTTCGTATAAGCAATGCCTTAAGTTTTTGCAGATATTAGGTTAAAATTAATGAAGAAGAGAAATAGGTTTTTTTTTAATACTTACCGTCACAGGGTCTTTAAGAGGTCGATCAATTTGAGCTTGTTTGAAGAATATATTTCCATGGGATATCCTCCACAACATTTTCTCAAATGAAGGCACCCTGGCAGTAGTTACTACCCCAGCAATAAAACCGAGGTGGCCCAATGCTTCGTTGTTATATATCTGCACCGATGCTGATATCTTCCTGTGAGCGCTGTGGTCTTGGAAGAATGTTTGCGTCTTTTCTATTAGAATCCTCAATTCAATCAACGAAAGGTAATCTGTCTTTAAATTCTGTGCGTTTTTCGTTATCTCCTGAATTTCCGATTCTATGTAGTCAATTCTTTCCTGAAAGAGAGAAACGATAAAAGCTCTGAATAAGTTTAAACTCTTTTTAGGTGGATTTAATTACATGTCAAAACTTTTTGTACTGTTATCAAACATTTTAATATTGTTAGCAGTCTCTAATATTGCAATTCGTTAATCTGTGTTTTGGTACCAAAACTTTCGGTGAAATAGAATGAGTATATTTAAACAAACACACAAAAAATTAATTGAAATCATTCTTGTAACTGGAGTCAATTATTGTCTTACATCACAGATCATTATAATCGAAAGATGCCAACAATGACATCTTATACGACGAGTATATAAAGCGATTGAATAAATCGTCGATATTTATATAAAATTCAACTTTATGAAGCAAAAGGTTTTTTTTAAATAATATATACGATTACTATGGTCAACTATATAATGGGATTCTCTTTCCTAGTATGTAACAACAATAAAAGAGATGGGTGCACAATTGCACTTATTAATATGATAGAAAATAAAATATCAAACTTTAATATGATTGCTACTTTGTTAATTGATTATTTGAAAATTTATTTAACATTTGCGTTTAAACTAATTTTGGTAATGGTTAAAATTTTGAAAAATTATATTATAGTATAATTATTAATGAAAGTTAAGTACTAGGATAGCATCATTTTCTCACCTCTAATATATTGATTTCCCTCGGACTAAGTGTCCGGGGGCCTGGCTTAGGCGGCGGTGGTGGTTCCGGCAACTCCCCACTGACCCATCGAAGCTTTCTCTCCATTTCACTGCATCTCCTCACTTCACTGACGTACCGCCTTTGGAAGTCGTTAACATGAGGATTTAGCTGTAAAACAAGCCAAATTTCATTTCATTAAAAAGTATTTTTAATAATCTATGGGCATTCGTGGTGATAAGAAACAATGACGTAACAGTTGTGAATTGTTCGCTGTTGTCCAATGTCCATTTGAATGCTGGCAAAATGTCGCTGTTTTGAACAATAAATTCAATTGAGTCGACATGGCGACAGTAAATAAAAATATACAGGATGCGCTCATTGAAACTGATGTAGAATAGTAATTAAATTATTTGTGCTAATTAGTGGTAAACGGTATTTGATACACAAGATTACATAATATCACTTTAATTTATCAATAGTAGGAAATATGTGTACCGTTTTTAACTCTACAATGACAAATATATTAAAAATACCGAACACTATCAATATCTGTTTGACCACACCTTGGCCCAAAAATAGGACTAATTCATGTTATATGTTTACCTCCTCCTGTTTTATGAGCTATAGCATTTAATTTGGTCCATTGTATGTCAATGAATGGTAACTTATTGACTGTATTTCAGGCATGATGTATTTTCTGATTAAATCGCTTTGGTTTTGTTTATTGATTATGTTTTAGACTAATCAATTAATGATGCCCGCGAGAAGCAAAGAAATCTATAGCGCAGTGGTAAGTGTATCCGGTATGCGATATGGTTGTTGTTAACTTTCATAAGGATGGGTCATAGGATGGGTGACCAAAAATTATTATCTCCAGCTCCACCGTGCTTCGAGGCAGGCTTATGCTCCAGCAATGAAGACGTTGGTTGGTAAGCTAATGATGACGATATAAATATCATCATCATCATCATCATCATCAGCCGGAAGACGTCCACTGCTGAACATAGGCCTTCCCTTTTGAACGCCACGACGGACGTCATTGCGCCAGCTGCATCCAGCGGCCGCCCGCGACTCGGACGATGTCGTCCGTCCATCTAGTCGGGGGTCTAGATATAAATATGCTCACTGGCAAATGTTTAATCGAGATAAGCTTAAGACTTGAGTATAGCAAATCACAAAGCGTGAACACAGCACCCTGGACCACGTGGGCGAAGCCGAGGATTACAGCTAGTCGTATATAAGTTACTCAAGTATGCTATAAAATCATTGAAACTGAGAAACATATTACAAGTTTCGCTATATAAAAATACATATAATTGAATATAGAAATATGAAAAGAATATTAAAAATCGTCGAATTTTAATTGATATTTGTTTAGACAGGACAAAGTACAAAGACGAAGCACTCAGTAATAAACAAATCAATGACAGTATTAAACGCACGTGATCATCATATGGGTTACGCACAATATATCATTGTGTGAAGTAATGTGCTATAAAAAGTCCAGTAAGCCATTATAGCCATTTCAGAACTCGTGATGGAGGCGTTGTGTGGGATGCTAGCTCAGTGTCGGTTCAATTAGTACAATAGCACTAGAGTCAAGCAAATGATTGATGGTGCGTAAATATATGTTGAGCTTGGTAACAGGCGTAGTGTCCCGAAAGTTATCAAATAAGTGTTAGCTCCGGAAACAAACAATACGATGAAACTTAACAGATCCGATGACGTAGACGCAGATCGTAGAAAAGCAGCGAAAATATACCATGCAATAAATCATGTACCATGTTTCATATAAATCTCATGCACTGGGTACGTGACCGGCTGTTAAGGGCAACCAGTAACCATACTCTTCGTATGGGTAGGGATCAATAATATGGGTGACCAAAAATTTAATATCTCGAGGTCTTTTGTGCTTTCGAAGGAACGTATGTCGTTAGTCTAGTCTGTACTGGGTTCACGTGGTTAGCTTGTTCTCCTATGTGTCTTAACTATAGGGAAGGCATGTGGGAATATGTGGGCACTGTTGGAGCCAACAGTAAGAATATTAATAGCCTGTTGATTATTAAACTGTTATGAGGATATTTGATTTCATACTGGGAACTTATTAGTGTTTTAATAAATCTTTTATTAAGAACAAGTTTGTACTAAGTGGACTTATTTATTTCGGTAGGCGCAGTAAGCGTAACTAAAGATGAATATTTTTATGCAAAACGGAGACATACTTAGAAACAAGTTAACATCATATCGCTACAAAAAATGGAATACCTATTGTTTTCGCCGAGTTTCGTGCTGGTTCTTTTCAGTATAATTTCATCCTCTGCCATTGATATATTTGCAACTGTATTAAGTTTTTTGATTTTATCAATACTTCTTATTGTTAATAACTGAGACCTTATAGCAAAACGTTAATAAATCCTCTCCTGGCTTATATAATTTTTTATTTATGAGGCTTTAGTATATTAACCCTCGGTTTCAATAACCAAATAACTATCCGTTTTTGCTACCATCCGTAGCATTTCCTACCGATGGTAGCAAAAAAGTGTTTCAATAACATACCATTGGTAGGTAAAGCTACCGACGATGTGCTACTAACGGATTGATCTGATACTGATAACCGTTCGTAGGCAAAATGTATGAAAATGGCGCAAAAAGATGTTTAATTAAAAAATCTATCCGTCGGTGGAGCTGTCAAACTTGCTATCCGTAGCTTATCTGTCAAATTTGCCTACCGGCCATTTTCCGGCGGTTATCGTAAAAATATTTATAAATGACACGTTTTCCCTTGTTAATTAATAGAAAAATGACAGTTTTTCATTAAAAAATTAATATTGTAGAAGAGTTAAATGTGCTTTGTGGTTCCAATTAGAAGAATTTAAGTTGTAATCATGACAATGTTTGTACCTTTAAGGGCTCATACTACCAATTAATCATTGCTCCAGATGCTTTCTACAATATGTTTTTGTTGAAAAACTTTATGATTTTCCTCTATATAATTATGAAAAACCTTGTTCTGATGAAACTGAATTTGCCACCTACTGTACAAGTATTTTATCCGATATTGATTCACAATTCATAGTACTTAAAATTGAAAAAAGTAATGAAATTCCTATAGACTAATGTTAACAAATCTTACATTTTTATGACATGATTGACAAACATTGACATGATTACAACTTAATTTCTTCTAATTGGAACCACAAAACAAATTAAGCTCTTCTACAATATCATTTTTTTAATAAAAAACTGTTACTTTTCTTTTAATTAACAACGGAAAACGTGTTATTTATAAATATTTTTATGATAAATCGTACTAAATAAAAAAAGTTTAATTCAATGAGTCAAATGTTCCGAAACGCTGTTTCTTGCCTGCAGCATAAAATATTTCTATCCCATTTTTATCTAAAAAAATGGATTTTTAGTACAAGTAGAAAAATTACTAAAAACTTTTAAAGAGATAAATCTAAACTATTTTTTGTAATGGTAACTCTTTTGTTTACATCAGAATAATTTGTTTCACAGTTACACCACTTTTAGGAACCTAACCATACAATAAATAAGTCATAAAAGTTCCAAAACAAATTTCCTTCTTCCTTCTTACGATTTCGATTTAGTCCAAGAAATTAATAAATGTTAAAGACCAACATTTCAGTATAATTTTAAAAAATGAGCTACCGACAACCGTTCGTAGTTGGTAGGTGCCTACCGATGATTGTGAAACGCAAAAACGAATGGTTGCCGGTAGCTCAAAAAACGGTCGGTAGCTACCGATGGTTGTCGGTATATTATTGAAACAGGGGGTTAGTAGTTATAGTTTACACATACACATCCAAATATTATTATCATGAGAATATGATATTGCATGACCAAGCCTCTCTTGTGTACACACAGGAACTTTACCTTGATTGATATTAACCCTTCTGGAATATTAAAATATTAAATGCTTGCCTTTCATTTTGAATATGCGATGAATATTCCGTTTAATTTGATTGGGTTTGATTGGATGATATTCGGTCAGTTGCACAAACTTCCATTAAAAATATCATTAGTTTAAAGCGACATTACCAATACAAATTTGACATTCATTAGTCCTTCGCTTATATTAATTTATTTATCTAGACTGGTAAATAAAAGCGAACTTTTAAATAAATAGGAGCAGGTTGTCAGTTAAACGGTGATTTATATTTATTACCTGACTGCGTTTAAGCTAAAGTAGGACTTTACCAGGGTAGGTACATATCTATATTCGAGATCACATATCTCACATAATATCTATTTGAAGGGAGTTATTGTAATAAAAGCCTTGATTGTCCGTCCGACACATACTTAATTTAAAAATATTCTTAAAATGTATGAAATGATGCCAGCGTCTGATTAATACAGAAAAAGGTTTTAACTACAAATATTCGTTTTACTATTCGACTATGAAATATCGAAACTGTCTGTGAAATGGGGGTTGGGACTGAAATTGAGATACGATTCCCACCAATTGCCAGTATCCGCCCGGCGGCAATGTCTTCTGCAATCCGAGCGCATGGACTTCAAGTATAAATTTTCTTTAGCACATTGACAAATAGGCTCCGACGCGTTATGACGCCTCTCGGTTTTGGAGATTATAATTAGAAGACTAAATATATTTAATTGACTCACAAAGATAGAATAACATTCAAGACAAATGTCAGGAAATGATAAATATAAGTGCAAAGTTCAAGGACGAATGGATTTCGCACGGAATTTTGATAGTAAACAGAATTACTCTTTAATTAGTAGGTCTTTTACGACGTATTTTATTGGAATATCTAGTTATACTGGAATCATATGTATTTCAAATAAACCTTATAAATCAAACCTTATTAATAGCAAAAATGTTTCTTGAATAGTGTTATGGGATTGCAAAGTGAATTCTACGACTAAAGTTTTTTTTAATCAAGTAATAAAACCTCAAATGCTTTTTCTTTTAAATAAATAGAAATTTTTTTAACAAACTCATTAGTCCCAGTTCCGTCTTGGGCACCTGGGACTAATGAGTTTGTTAATAATTTTTCTTTATAATAAATATTCATATAGCGATGTAAATGTAAAATAAATCTAATATAATAAAAAACTGTTAAAAAGGGTTTTAAGTTAATAAACATTGCCATAAACATAAACACAAATATGTCCTATTTGATGCTGGGAACACAAAAAAATTGGAATAAATTGTATCTGCATTATTCATATACGAGTATTATAAGAAACATTGATGAGTACGTTAGTAGGTACATTAGATGATTTATGATATAACGCAATAGCCGAATGGACGTTGTAAGAGAGTATTCGCACGTCAAGTGGGCAAAGACCTCTAATCGCAGCAACAATAGGAGTATTTGTGGTAATCTACATCGTCCGCTCCAGTCAGGATAGCTGGTGACGATACAGATACGCACAATACATTGTACTGTAGGTATACACTATATGGATCTGAAATTGCATATCTCCTGGCGTCGCGAATCATACCAATTACTAGGCCGAATATCCACGATTTCATTTCCCAAAACTAGTGTCTTAATTTCGAGCAGTAAGATAACGTAGTGATTAAAATGAGGATTGGAATTTCGATTGATTAATTCTTTGTAAATGATGTCACACACAAATGAATAATTGTTTTGTAATTTCCATTTTATTGGGCATATGAAATTCTGAAAATAACTCTCATTCATTGGACTTAAAATTTGATATTGTCAGTTGGAGTTTTATGAATTTTGTTACTCATAAGGGTGCTTAATCCTTATAAGTTTTATTCTTCGTTGACATTTAAATCGACATTCGGCAATCAGTGACAGTACAAAATTAAAAATATTTTATATTTTATTCAATGACGGACTATTAAATCTGAATTTAATATTTTCTATAATATCTTTGATGATATCGGCTTACAGTGGCATTTAAAATGGTGGCCTTTATGAAAACAAAGAAAGGTTGTGACTAGTTTCTAGAATCGCGTTGCCATAATAGCTTACAGAATTTACTTTTGTACAAATAATGTATTTTTTTTTTAATTTAAACGCTTTTATTGACAATAATGTACTAAAAGCTAAAAAATAATTCGGTAGATACACCCCTCACTCTCAACAATAAAGAAAGCATTGATCAGACAAAATAATAAAATCGTTGGGTGTAGCGTAAACTGAATTGGCTGGATGGAAACAGTCGGTTCTGAGTTAATTAGAACACAGTTTTCTAATTTAAATATAAGCTATCAAGTTTTTTTTATTATTAAACAAATTTGAGTTAAAATAGATTACAAAATAGTTATTTATTTGCAACATACAATTAATTAAACAACTCTGTATGTAGCTATCACAACGTGCTTTTCTATTACTGTATTCTGCTTACTTATCTACACAATGTTGTGGGATGTACTCATTATAATTTAAAGATGTAATTTGGATAATACCTATACTATAATGTAGCGTATATCTGTGCTATTATCTCATACGTGAATGAAAAGTCCAAATATCAACTCCTCATTTACAATTAAGAAATCCCCATATATAATTCTCATAAAACCTTAAGAGGTTGTTGTCAGAGGAGGTGAATGCCACTTGGAGTAAGTATTCTTCAGGAATTTTTAATGATGATAAAATAGTCAGTGTATTTTTATGAAAACAACAACTCGCATAACCTTAACCAAGCCTATTCTTGGTGGGACCTTTGAGGTTCTGAATTAAGAATGAGGCAGGTGCTCGATCGATAGGCAGTTGTGTCACGAAACGGGCACTCCCTGCGAACAGCACGCTAGTCCAGGGAAACGCGACCCAGAAATGAAGGCTCATCGTTTTAAACAAATTAGAATATAACGGCCTATTTTTTGTATAATTAATAATATTTGGGCATTTCATAAATGCTCATCTTTATGCGAAAACTTCTAAATGATGTGTAATGTATAGTGCAATTGTTATTTACAATTATCACTGTATGTTTTCCGAATAAATTAAAAAAATCATTTGAATTTAGCTTTAGTTCAGAAAGATGCGATAGCGGTTGCGTAATGATTTTTATTAGTTCGAAGGTATTGATTTATTATGGGTTATTTATGTACTTACATTTTATGAATGTTTCTTAAGAAATAATACCACTCATGTTTGTTTTAATTCCGAGACTTGGCAAATTTTTACCAGATTCATAGATGAAAACTTAGTGATGTGCCTAGTTGTAAATTTTAGTATTCGAATATAGGTAAGTAGTAGTACTCATTAAGAATCAGGAGCTCGAAAACTAGTGCTACTATTTAAATACGTTTAGACTTATGTTCTTAAAGTTTCGTGCCAGAATTAACTATCCAAGTTGTCGATGTAAAAAAGTTAAATAAATAAAAAATATATTTTTTTAAAGCGTTCCAAATAAATGTAGAACCAATAGAGAGAAACCGAATTCTGGAATTACAGTTCTTCTGTTTCCTTTTAGGTAATCGGGATTGAATCGTCATGATCCCAACGTCACTAATTATCATCGGCTTTAAGGCGTATATACTTATATATACTACATAGCCGAATAGCCCGCACACCGGTCTAAAGGAGTCGCCTTCTTCGAGGTTCTGTGTTCGAAATCCAGTTGGGTCAACGGACTTTGGGTTAAATTGTTATCTCAGGTTTGGGTGGTATACTTTCGTTGTTTTAGAGTTGACCGTCCAAAACACGAGTGCTTTATGTAGTATTGTCTAATATGAAAAAAAAAGATATTATATAAACCTACGATGACTTTTAATAAGACACTTAAAATATTGTGCGTTTAATAATGAAGTAAAGTTGCTGTGCGTTCAACATATTAAGATTTTTTTCTAGAATACTTTCGCAGCAATTCTTATGACTCACTCATAAAATGGAGCAGTCCAGAACTATTACGCAATCATATGATAAACGTTTCTAATATTTGTCCCTGTATTTAAGATCGGAGCTGCATATGATTTATCTATACACATAATAAAGGTCAAACGATAACGTTGTCTACTTAGATACACGTTTTAGAATTGCCAAAGATTATTTTATTAGCTAGGGAATTGTTCAGATAGAAATTAGCCGATATATTATATAGGTTAAGGGTTAACCGTTAGCAAATTTCATCAAAATTCAGTTTGTAATTTTTGAGTTAAGGAGTAAAAAAAGTTACAAATTCTCGTATTTATAATATTAATGATATAATACTCAGCAGTAAAAACGAGAGTTCATGAATAAGGTAAAGACTAATATGATATGTAACCGTACTTCAAGTTAAGATCTTCTTATTTATAAACCCCGATGCAAAAAGAGGGGTGTTATAAGTTTGACGTGTCTGTTTTTCTGTATCTGTATGTGGCAACATAGCTCCCGAACGGATGAAGTGATTTTAAATTAGTTGTTTTTTGTATTAAAGGTAACTTATGTGGGATTGTACTTACTACTGGGCTTGTTTCTTTCTTTTTAGTTTTTATTTAAGTTAATTTTTTCATGTATTTTTTAAAATTCGTTTTTATGCAGTCGGGTATTTGTTTTTATTTAAATTATTTATTATTATTTTATAATTTTATAGTAACGATTCGTTGACTTCGTTATAAGATGGTAAATTTCGCAATCTAGTTACTTTATAAAGGGAGTTAAATCGTAGAGATTATAAAGTTAATTGCGGTGGTCTAAACTATTGATGATTCGTCCCTCTAGAGACCTAACTTGGCCCAAAGCTACATATGCTTTATTTTTTTACCAAAAATATTTGTTATTCATGTTTTTCCCAGTTTTTTTTTGTTTGTATATCGGTTATACTTTAAATAAAAACTCAAATCAATAAGTAAGAAAATTAGCGAGAATGATTGTTTTGTTAAACAACTTTAAATCGTTATATATCCTAAACTATTATTTAAAATGAAAAATGATAAAAGGAATCTAAAGATGATTTTAAAATACCCATTCAACGACACCCCACTTGACATAGTTCTTCGATTTTATTTATTTTCATTTTGACAATATGGCGTCTAGTTGTCGCTGTGGTGAATTTTGATTACTGTCATATCTTTAGTGACACTCGCAAGGTTAAGGCGAATAGATTGACGTAAGAATCATCAAAATCGGTCTACGCATTTGGTCTCTAGAATGCCACATAGAAACAAACATACATACATACATAGACTGACAAACACATTACCCTCCTTTGCTTCGCGCAGTCGGGTGAAAAGGCGAACAAGCTTGACCATAAATGTATTCTTTACCTTAAATATAAATTAAAAAATTTTCGACAAGAGTCTACATTATATTAAGTATCCTATAAAAATAGAAAACTAAATAAAACAACATTTAAAAAACTCCAACTTAAACAGAAGTTCCCTTTAAATAATAAAAGTAACTTATTCATAAAGAACATAAATATGTATTAATAATTCTAAAATAATACGTCGCGTTGGGGGACCACACCAAACCAAACAATTAAATTAACTTTTTAAAGGGAACTTAGGTTTTTGTATCTGTGTTTTTTATGATTTTATATTTGAAAAGAAAATATAAAAGCTTGATTTTCTTGTGTATAAAAAAATCAAGCTTCTCATTCAATGCAATCATAAATTTAAAAGATACGGTATATTAGAAGAACACTATCGTTGATGATGATTGATAGATGTACAATAAAATATCGTTTTTACATTGGATGTGTATGTGTAATCTATATATTATTATATTAGTATATCAAAAGAGGAAATATTCGATCGTTTGTTTATTAGTATCGAATAGACTTCGAAACTAGAGGACCTATTTTCAAAATCCTTCACTAACAGAAAGCTAAACAGCTAGTACAAAGTATAAAATTAAAAATAACAAAAAATATCATATAATTGCAACATAAATAAATAATATTATTTTTATATTTAATCAATTTTGCATTCACTATGCTATACTGAAAAATATATTCATAATTATTCATCGTAATAATATTTTATAGCATAGTAAAGGTGCTACCCATTCCCCATCGAACTCCAGGGAGATTACCACACTAAATAGAGTCAGAGCGAAACTAGGACGTAGTCTTGTAGTAGAATCATCATAATTATCGCTGTGTATCTTCTTCTTACGCTCTTCTCTATCAGCCATCATCGTCTCATCACTCACTACTTTCACTTTTACAGTTCACCTTTTCTGAGGTCGTCATCTTGCTCCTCATCTATCGACATATTTAGTCTTATAATATACCATGTCAAAAGTTTTCCTTTCAAATTTTTCTATCACTGGTAACTTCTTTTAAACTTTCTCTTACATTCGTCACCCTACACATCCATCTGAACATTGGTATCTCCGCTACATGTTATTTTCTTTCATTCATCTTCTTTATGGCACTTTATGATCGTGTAGTAAAATATAAAATGTTAATATACAGTGGCATTTAAACTGTTATTATAATGGGAATCTATTCACCGGCCAATAGGCATTCATTAAACCGATGAATTGTTATTATCACAGAAAGTCTTTCTGTGTTCTGTGGTTATTATTTTTCAGCTACTTCAGCTACTAATTTTCTGGAATTTCTGGTTCGGTTATGTTTTCAGTGATGTTATGGTCATATTTATCGTATCTATCCGTCACGTTATTGTGGTTATTTTTTTCTCTGCTGATTGCCAAAATCGAACTAAAAATAGAAGAATTAAGGTACTTTATAGTTTGGCTAAACAAACTTCTCATAGCAATGAGGAAGTATTTAAAAAATCATTAGTTCCCGAAATTAAACTCGATGTCGCTAAAGTACTTTCTTAATTTCTCCATGACAACTTTTCCGGTTTTCTTTCATGTATAAAAGTACGTAAATTAGTTTTCAAAACTCAATAAACAACTCATATTCTATTTGAACTTTTTCGTATTTGTATTGATATCTAAGTTTCGAACTTTGCAAATGTCAGTATTTTATATATACTAGTTAAAAGGAATTTATTTATTTAATCTTAATTGCTTAGTGAAATAGACAAATGGCGGACTTAATGCCAAAGAGGCATTCTCTACCAGTCAACCAGTAAATTTAGTACTAGTACTAGCTATTGATATCTCTGCATAAGAACTATATCTAAATATACATAAAATACATACAGTAATAAACATACATATACATACATAAATAAATGCATAGATGGAATGGAAATGACTATCTTTGGTCTATTCGTTTCCTGCAAAAATGAACTTTTGCTAGAGTCGCCATCTAGTGGAGGTGCTTTTTGGTGCTTTCTTTTTATTTTTAAATACTTTTTCATTTGGCGACCTCTTAGATTACTAAAAAAGAATTATATAATTAATAAAAAAAAAAATACAAATGCTCCACAGAACGGTCTCCCGACTGCAATGAGAAGTTTTAGCAAAGCCATTATATACCTTGTTTTATGTTTTAATTACTTTTAGTTCTATTTTGGCAGTCGTGTTTATTAATTTTGAAATTATTTTTATTTTATTTTATTCATTTAGTGGCCAGTAAATGTATACAAAGTAGTCCTTTAATTTGGTATTTTTTCATACGTCCGCCATTTGGAATGTTTAAGAAACATATTGCCGGTGTTACTCGGGATAATATAAGGTTTCTAATGACACTAAATTTTAATATCCGATAAGTCTTTCATAAGTTATGGTGGAATAAATAAACTCACATATATACATAAATACATTAACTGTAAACACAATACACTTTTTCTTTGGACAGTCGAGTAAAAACCTGCATATAGTTCTTTGCTTACAGATTACAGGAAAAGTTATAAGTGCTATGGTTTGTTAAATTTAACTCTCAACCAGCATTTATTGGTAATAAAGGTAATGTGGTTAAATGTAAGTGGCAAGAATGCAGATTATATATACGAATACGTTACATGCTGATCTCAAGTAAAATAAGAATTATACCGACTTAAGTTTTACCATAGCTATTGCTATCTGCGGCTTTAACCAGGAGTAAGGTGGTGCCTGTCAAGCGGCAGTGGATAAAGGCATAAAGTATTCTCCAATGATAAAAAGGGTGAGGTGGCGGCATCACGGCGGATCTAACGCGTAACTACATTTATATAAGAATTTGACTTTCATTACGTGTCATTTTTTTTGGGTAGGACAAGGACTTGTGTCCATACAGTCACAGCATATTTTCTTTTTATTTATTATAGGATTATTACTGATATAATATTCGGTATTATAAACTTATCTTCAAATCTTAAAGATATTTTAATAATAACTAAGCGCTAGCCTGTGTTTGAAAATTGAAAGGTAATGAAAGCTGGATAACAATGTTAGGGTCGATACGTGAAAGACCCACAGCAGAAGCGTAACTACATTGACTTCGATATGATTAACACTAATTAAATAAAGCCAATGTAAAGGGAATCGATGTACAATAGACATTATATGACCTAAATTCACTTATGTAACTTAAGTTTAAAAATAACTATAGTATATAAAGAGTTCGTTACTTGTGCTGATGGTTTGACCTCTTCCACTCGTTTATGAATGCTCGCTAATATACTCTAATTAAAAGTAATTGGACGCGCTTCTGAGCACTATTGTTGTTACCGACAACGAGTCCATATTATGTTATTTTTTAGTGTTCGTAATTGATAAATAGATTCTTTATCACAATGTTCCACGTTGAAAAAAGCGAAACAGTAATACAGCATTTCTCAACTTCTCACATGACTTTAGGATTAAAAGCTAGCTCAGTAGTTCCCAATAATGGGAAAAGAAAACTGATACTCGGTATATTCATTATGAGTAAAATATAATGCTTATCATAATATTGCGATGATTATGATTGCATAAAGAATAATACACATAATATTATAATTCTAACATTTTTCATAGTATTTACACTTCCGTTTTCGCATCCGTTTCCGTGTCCGTATCTGCTTAAATTTTATTTTGACTTATGGTTCTGTTTCTATTTTTAATATAAAGCTTCCGTTGCATCTGTAGTCTTTACTTTTAATAGTGCTTGAAAGCCAATTATATTACAATAATTGAAACAACACCTTTAGAAATAATTTATTCTATATACAAACTCGTAGATAGACATGCAGATATAGAACTAGACATAATTTTTAGGGGTTTCTCTAATTTTAAGTTTATCAATATAGAAATGAAAATTGTATAAGTAATTAAAACCAATTAATCAATCTCTTAACGAATTTATATTTAAAACGAAGCTCATAATTTTCTCATGCAGCGATTATAAATATAGTCATCATACATTATATACAATATTATTTTTATGTATGTTTATATGTAAGTCAATAATGTAAGCAATTCTGGACGTAATTTTGTGTGAAAGCGAGAAAGAAAGTTAAGCGCGTAAGATGAAAAGAGCAAACAGATAATTAGTGTTATTCAGAATGATTGGTTGTGTGAAAGCAAGATAAAAAATATGTACCCTAGCTGAAGAGGGACACAAAATAAATGCATTATGGCATTATGCATTATGCAAATAAATGCACTATATAATATTTATCAACTTGCTTGCAGTTAAGCTTAGTTTTATGTTTCCCGCCCTCATGTTTTTCTGGTTTCTCAAAGGTTGATTGGTAGAGAATGTTATTAGTATTAAGTCAGTCTATTGTATCATTAATTCAAAAATGACTTCATTTAGATTATTCAAAAGTGTAATTTCAATTAAATTTAAAGGTAGGTTACGTAGCTAGGTAAGGTAGGTGAAGCACATCTAGTTCATTTTATTAGAATAAAAGGTTCATAATTCAAAGATTAAAATAGCTTAGGTTCATTAAGCACAAAATATTGTTTGTCTTTTTGCTGCATGTCTGATGCACCAAATAATACTATCCGTATTTCTATATTTAGCCCCTTTATCATTCTCTAGTGAGACGGAGACTGTTATTTTTGTAGTCATTCTAGTTATATGTTATGAGATCAAATGTTTCTAAGATAAATATTCTAATCAAAAGTAAAACTCTTTAGGTAGTCTTATTACCTTCACAACTTTTATTATTTGTTTTTAAATCAAGTACCTTAAATCGACTTCCTTGAAAACTCAGTATTAGTTACTGATTTCGTTTGACCATTTGGAACTTTAAGGCGTTCTAGCTATATCACTGTACCGTGTTAAGTCTTTAAGACATTGAATTATGTTCACTTCCTCGAAGCTTATAAAATGGTCAAAACCTTGTCACCTACCCTATATTAACATAAACTTACATCTCTGAACTGCGCTATCCCGGCCTCTCCCAGCTGGTACATGGATACGTATGCCGCCTCTGGCTGCACGAACAGCTGGCACAGGGCCATCTCCTCGCTACGGAACAACGCACCCATAGTGGCTTCACCTGCAAACAATAATACAATCGACATGTTTATTTGATACAGACACCGCTTACATAAGTCCATTATTCTTCTCAGTGGTGCACTCTTGACAGAGTGATCGTGGTGATTTCGAAGATAAATCCTGTGACATCATTGTTTTTGCGATATATCACATGAAACAAGCAACGATTGAGACTATGGGGATGATGCCTGGGTTAAAAAAATCTATTTAGTCCGTTAATCAGATGACAGAAAAATATATGGTTCTTTTTTCTTCAATTTAGCAAGAAATGGTTTAGACAATGGGCATTAAAGTTGAGAGTTGGTTGCTCGCTATGTCACAAATATGCAGGAAATGTACAAAGTACTTGGACACGGTATATCTATAATTTTTGCGTGCCATATACTCTTTAATCAGAACAATAAATGGCGGCTTGTGCTAGGGTTATCCTTTCATAAACTGTACTGATATCGAAATCAAACCCAACGTACTTATATTAACGTAATAATGGCTCAGGGCATAATAATGGCATAATTTACAGACATCACAGTTAAGTATCTAGTTTTGGTTTTTTAGTTTCTTTTGTTTCGAATAGTTTTGGAGTCGAAACCCTGAAACCCTTAACTAATCAAAAATAACATCTATCTGCCTGGTATGTTATTATGTTATTTCAATCGAAAATTGCGTTTGTAATTTCAAATGCAAAATTAACAAATAAAATATTTCCGTCCTATATGGAATACTTATTGATTTCTATTATAATTTAGCCATTTATAACTTTACCTTTTCCGCTAAATAGGTAAAAAGTTGTAAATGGTAGTTAAAATGTATTTATTCAATGTCCTAACATACAATGCGTTTATCTATGGTCTATACCAGGGGTCGACAACCTGCGGCTCGCGAGCCACATGCGGCTCTTTGGCTGACAAGCTGCGGCTCTTTAGATCCGAACACAAATATTATTTATTTTATAAAAAAAAATCATTTTAAAACTTTCTGAATCGATTAACAAAGATTCAGCACCACTTCTATCTCTCAGCCACATAGTCTTTGCTTGTACCCGCTTTTCACCCGCTCAGTCTGGACGAGGCTATTGAAGTACAAATTAGTGTTGTAACTAAATGTTTGTTTTATTTTTTTACTTGAATTATAAATAATTATTAATACCATAAATATGTTTAATTTTTTATGAAAAAAACTACTCATATAAGAATAAATAAATATTATTTTGTCTTATAAATAAACATTAAAATTACTTTATTTATGCAAGTTCTATTTATTGTGATTGAATCACCATGATTGACCGAAAGTAGTTGATTCCGTGCATCGGGGGCACGTTAAGCCGTCGGTCTTGCGCCTGATCTCTCACCGGTCGTGTCGGTCAACCGTCCCATCGGATATAGAGAGTGGAAGGAAGAGAGAGAGTGAACTCTAAGAATGCTAAATCTAGTTGGTTACAATAAGCAAAGTCCTGCGCAGTAAGTCGATGTCAGTGAGAGTAGGACTACATTACTTATTTATTGTAGGCATAAAAACATTTTTTGTGGCTCTTTAAAAACTTAAAAATGTTGTAAATTGTAACTTTTGGCTCTTTTGACTCAAAAGGTTGCCGACCCCTGGTCTATACCATGGCGTTGTAAGTACTATTACTTTACATGATATAACACATGAGTTAGATTTCAAGTATTTAACTCATGTGTTATATCATGTAAACTGTCTGCAAAATGGACTTAAAACGTTCTTAAATAAATTTACTTTTAGAGGTAACTTGGAAGTAGGTTTCATTGGTATTCAATAATGAAACGAAGAAGAGCGAAAGGTCAACATTTTTTTTCAACTACATGCAGAAATGCCTATAATTTATTATGTTTCTTATATTGCATTCCCATTCTCGCTCATTTAGTGTTGCATTCCAAAGAAAAATCTACTATCAGGATGCCTTCCGCCATGACGGTACTTAGGTAAAAAACAAGTTTAAAAACTATTCGTTTATTCACATCAGATTACATACTAATTTGTTTATATTTATTCTATATAATACTTTGTTTGTTACTTGTTTTGCATGATATCGGTATATTAAAGTTATATAGTCTAGTGTATGATAGATATAATGTTCCATATTCGACTGTAAATATCAAATGCTTTCTGTGTTGTAAAATTTCTTAGAATTTAAGATAAGGATACTGCGCAATGATGTAGTCTTGTAACATTCAAAGTTTTATTAAATGCTGTATCTGCGAAGTGCTTAAAATTGATCAGACATGCCATATTTTATAGCGAGGAATGATTTTTTCTTGTCCATTGGCTTCAATCTATTTGTTCTTTTATGTACTTTGTTTACAGGATATCTGTTGAATTAAATACACAAAAATTACCCTTCACAAATAATTATTGCACTAGCAAATTAGGTAAAAATATACAAGTTTTATTAACAATATTACACTAAATATTTATATAATTTTAAATAATGAGTGATTAATAGAAATTAAGTAATTGTTAGTTAGGCAACGCTTAGTTTTGTTTGCGGCTAGCATTTATCTCTTTTCTTTTAATGCTTTCCAAATAAAATATTTTTAAATCAAACTGTGTTGAAATGTATTGACATCTCTCTCTATGTTCTGTGATTGACATTGATATGATGCATTACATCACTATTTTTTAGTATGCATTAAACTCTATGTTAAAAATAACAACAAAGAATACCTAAAGGAATTAATATTCCTAAAATTAAATAAAAGGTTATTTTGTTACAATCCATCCATCAATAAATCATTCAATTTCCATAAAGTTGCTAACCTATCAAGAATCAGTAATGGGCGATTTTTGTAGTTTGTTCGATTTTTGAGGCACCAAATTTTCTCACAAAACTTGTAGGCATAATTTTCTTTTCGTAATCAAGGTTTTAGAATTCACTCAATTAACTTTCTTGCTATATTTAAGGCAATAAAATCAAAAACTAAGACCTACGGGCAATCTACCTTAGAATCCCAGCGCTTAACATGGCCGTCCCCCATAGGGCGAGTAGCTCATGACATCACACCAAAATATTGCTAAGATATGAACTGACGAAATATTTTTTATCCCTTTTTCATAAGCTATCAAAGGCTAGTTAAGATTCAAATAGTTATTTGTATATATATGAATATGTATATGGCATACATTTTATCAATATTTGTATAAGCTACGTAAAAAATTGAATTGAGATGCATACTTGGAGTAGAACAAATCTACTCCAAGTACACATCTCAATGAACCAAATTCATGTCATTACCAAACCAAACACCGATAGCTACAGCGCCGGCTCAATGAAACTTGGCACCCTAGGCAAAAACACTGGATGGACGCCCATAAAAGTCACAACATAATAAAAAACTAATGTAGGTAAGTACGCCGATTAAAAGATTGTAATTTTGTCAATAATTAAAGAAACTCCATAGGTACTAATGTTTTGGAAACTATGTACTTTTCAATACCGCGGGAACGATTCATATTCAAAGTACAAAAGCAAACTTAATAATCTGATTACCATGCCATGCCACCCCCCAAATCTGAGTGCCCCAGGCAGTTACTTAGTTTGTCAATATTAACGGGCCGGCCCTGGTTATCTAATTAACATAGCTATAACTAAGACATCTAGTAGAAAGAATCTACTAATGTTGTTGCTCATAATTAGTTTGGCTATTTGAAAGTTTTTTGATTTTAGGGATAATTCCGCACCAAAAAAAGTAGAACGGAGCCCTCATAGGATCACTTGTGTTGTCCGCCTGTCTGTATATTTTCTCCGAAACTAATGAACTGGACCCATGAAATTGTTTGGTACATTTATGTAAGTCAGTGAGTCAAAACTGGATGTATAACGTAAATAGGTTAAGGTTGCAATCATTGAATGGTCTAATAGTAGCAACTTTTGAATTTAACATTTTAAATTCAAAAGTTGCTACTAAAGTATAATAACGAAATAATAATTTTAATTTAGAAAAAAAAAATACTCACGATAGTTACATATAAATATATAAATAATGTATTATATCTACCTATACGGGAAAATCTTAGTCTTTATTAACGGGCCGGCCCTGGTTATCTAATTAACATAGCTATAACTAAGACATCTAGTAGAAAGAATCTACTAATGTTGTTGCTCATAATTAGTTTGGCTATTTGAAAGTTTTTTGATTTTAGGGATAGTTCTGCACCAAAAAAGTAGAACGGAGCCCTCATAGGACCACTTGTGTTGTCCGTCTGTCTGTCTATTTTCTCCGAAACTACTGGACTGGGCCCATGAAATTGTTTGGTACATTTATGTAAGTCAGTGAGTCAAAACTGGATGTATAACGTAAATAGGTTAAGGTTGCAATAATTGAATGGTCTAATAGTAGCAACTTTTGAATTTAACATTTTAAATTCAAAAGTTGCTACTAAAGTATAATAACGAAATAATAATTTTAATTTAGAAAAAAAAAAATACTCACGATAGTTACATATAAATATACAAATAATGTACGATATATCTACCTATACGGGAAAATCTTATACATTGACGTGTAAGATTTTGAAATAAGTATTTATTATTTATGTAGAAGCTTTTGTACGCGAAAAACATTCGCTCTTTTCCGTTTTCTTTTTCAAAAAACGAATAAAGTTATAATAATTCTTTCACTTATATGAACACAATACAAGATTTTATTTAAATATATTCTGTTCGGCCGAATAGAAGGCAGAAAAGAATATCGTATACTTAGCCAAATATTCGTCGCAAATCTTATCGTAAAATTATTGGCAATGTACAAACACTCATCATAAAATAGTTGTTATTATTTGTTAATAAGTTGATCAAGGATGGATTAAATGATATCATCAAGTGTGTATGTGTTATATGCAGTATGAAAGGATTAAGTAATTTGATATTTATATTGAATTGAGAAATTAAAAATTAACCACTACATTTGTAATGATTATGGTGAGAAATAAATAAATTATTATTATTATTAATTATTATTTAATTCCTGGTGATCTATACTAATATTATAAAGAGGAAAGATTTGATTTTATGTTTGCATCGAAAAGGCTCCGACACTACTGAACCGATTTTAAAAATTCTTTTAGTTTTATAAAGCTAAGTACATCATACATGCGGGTGAAGTCACGGGTAAACAGGAAGTATTAAATAAAAATCAGATTCCATAAAGTAGTTGATACGTTGAATAACCTTAACATAACTCGCATCAAAATCAGTTCTGTATTTTGAAGATTTAAAGTAGCAAATGTTTATTGATTTTAAAAATGAAGCAAATAAAATACGAAATATTACATAAAATTAAGCCATCTTCAAAAAAGCTTCATAAAATGAACAATTCATAAAACTTTTATTTTTAGGCAGTTGCGTACCGTGTGTCACCTGCATACCGTATGTCCGTTGCATGCGTACATATATAGTGGACGTCGACCTTTAGTGGCAATACCCCATAATAAGACAATGTTAATTTTATTGATGTACTCTTATTTATTGTATATTTCAAAAAGTCGAAAACGAATTATATCGGTGTATCGAATGTTGATATTGCTTCTTACCTACGTTACTCAGGATTTTTTTTTTGAAAAACATTATTTGTACAAATTATGATAATATTTTATTATTTGAATGTTCTTGTAATATCTAAAAAACAACATATTCCACAAATTTCCATTGACAAACTTGATCTATTCTTATTTTCAAACGTTATTATTACTCGTAAACAATCACATCGATTCGTGCAAAGTCCACATTCCATTTACAAATATGTACCTACATATTTGAATAAAACTTTTATTACACGTACCAAGCATTTCGGAGTCCGCTTCCTACAGGAAGAAGATATGAGTGTCAGCGCAACATGTATTTGTCCTTTTTTCTCTTTTATCTCGCAATCTACCGTCTGGTGTATGTAAATTACGAAATTGTCTAGGAATGTAGCATCATTCCTGTTGTCTGAGTGGGAAGTTGCATAAATAAAATGTCGCTGGCGGACCATGTGACAATTTAAACACTAATTGTTGTCCTTGGCCCAGTCGACGCTCAACCATTTTCATCTGAGCGTTCAACACATATTTATTGTCAAAATTGACATAAGCTTCTTAGCAAGATTGTTTTTTAATTATGTTTTGAACTAATTCCAAAAGTTCATGATATCATCAATTTTAAAGTGTGTCATGTAAATAACTGAGTTTTAAAGATGGGCGACAATTAGGAAAAAAGATTTTGAGAACTATAGATAGATTATTTGTTGTAATAGATTCAAATATATATCTTATTAATTTTAAATATTTTGTAGTAATTTATGAAAAAGATGAACGGCTACCTTTCTCTACATTATAACCAAAAGTACTGGGCGAAAAGTTTTGACAACTCCCGAGAATTTATTTATTTTTTATTTATTTATTTATATGCTCCGTAGCTAGCTAGGAGTGGGGCAGTGGATTAGCGCCGCGGCCCGCGATCGTTGTCGTTAAGCAACTTCGCAAGGGTCGGTCACGGGATGAGTGACCAAAAAACTATTATCTCGAGCAACTCCGTGCTTCGGAAGGCACGTTAAGCCATTGGTACCGGCTGCATTTACAGTCGTTAATACCCTCCAATCCGCATGGGGCCAGCGTGGAGGGTCATGGCCCATTCTCCTTAACCATCCATAAGGAAGGCCTGAGCCTCTGTAGTGGGGACGTAAAAGGGCTGATGATGATGATGCTCCGTGGAGGGGCGAAACACGTGTAGAGTGGTGATTTTGCAAAATTTGCTGTCTTTTGTACATGTGAATTTGTGTGCGGGTGGAACAAAGCAGGTCTAGCGGATACTGAGTGTGGAAGTTGCTAGATATTCTAGTTTCACGGTTATAGGAAAAACTTCCGCAAAATAATGCCTGATTCTATTACATTTATTATTTGACTTACAAGTTCTTTATCTACGGGTTATAGGAATCTGTGATTTTATTTGTGCAGAATCTATGTGCTGGTACGATTCGCTCGTGATTGTTTTTTCTATCGTTTCAGCTTTTAATTTGAAAGGTAATAAAAAGGTAATCAGCACACCTTATACTCAATATTTCGATTGCATGCCATACGTTTTATAGGTATAGTTTTTATAAAGGAATTATTTGAATCGTCTTGGACCACGTTGAGCTCAGCAAGGAATAAAAAAGATTAGACACTAGTTAAGGACCTCGATGGCGTAGTGTTTGGTTTGCGATGCGAAGGTCAAGCTGCTTTCGTAAGAGCCGGTTATAGGATGGGCGACCAACATTTTTTTAGCTCCTTCCAATTTTAAGGCGTAATTTGTTATAATTAAAAATTGTTATTATGTAAATGCTAAGTATTTTTCTATAAAATGTATATCATATAATATTACGTACTTACTAGCTTTCCGCCAGCGGTTTCGATCGTTTGATCCTGTTTTATATATATATACCTTCGTCTTGTATATTACTGAAAATCGTATCAAAATCTGTTCTGTAATTTAAATAATCTCCGCGTATAGACAGCTAGAAGCAACTTTGTTTTATACTATGTTTTTTAAGAGAAAGTATATTATTACCTCATCTTCATCAACCCAAACTGTATTATATGTAGGATAAGAATGTTATCGTATAATAAGTAAAACATCATAACTTTTTATTTATCTCAAGCTCGGTATGTTAAGTTAACGTTTGACCTTTGATCAGCTTTTTATCTTATCCGCTATAAAGGAAGACAGACGTTTATCATTATTCATTTCTACAAAGGAAACCTAAAAAGATGATATTTGGTTGGTTTCTTATTTTTGTAACTGTTATGGTGAAATTTTAAATAATTGTTTTTAAAAACATAAAACTATTCAATTTTATTCAAAGACAACTAAGATATATTGAAAAATAATATTTATCGGTGCTCAAATCTAGGGATTGCAAAATAAAAGTTATTTTTTTAATTCGGTTTTCTATATCTTTATCCGACTAAAATCTTTCTAATTTTTTTTGTTAGTTAAGGTGTTTTGATGAAACCGAAATTGAAATATCGTTAATTATATTAAAATTTTCATGCAATAGAAAAATCAACAAATTTCATAAAAATTCGGGTGAAAAATGTTTATAAAATCCACCAGCCCCGGGTGCGTCGAGGAGTAACTCGAATTTACAATATTTCGCAATTCGGGCGGCTACTCTAACCATTGCCCTACAAGGCCCGAAATCCAACTTAGAAAAATCTCTACATATTTGTATTCATATTAGAGTTAAAAAGACTTCTCCAGCACCACATTTCTTAAGCGTCTATTTTACGGTGATCCTGCTGTCTCGAAAGCCCGGCCAGCTACTGCCATTCACTACCACTACACAGACGAAGTACTTAAGTGGTCTTTTTGGTCGCGGGCGTTCTTAAATTGATGGGCTATGTCAACCATCTCAGAGAGCATCAGCACCAACCGTACTAGGAGTCAAAGAGGTCGCCATGGTCGAAATCGGATGGAAGCTACATCCACATAATTTTTAAGAGTTCAAAAATGTTTTTCTTTTTCAATATCGAGTTTTACATATTATATACACTCGAGCCCTTATCCAACAATAGTTTTGTCTGAGTAAAATAAATCAATATAAAAAAAATAATAAACTTTAACAAAAAAGTTAAGTCTGCCAACGGCAATTATAGAGCTCTCGGCCAAAAATTTCAAAAAAGAGAAAGTTGACGATTGAGCTTTTCTTTAAAACTAAGTGGTGAATAATCAGAATTTTTATAAAGTGTGTCTGAAATGGAGTAGCGAGATATGCTCGCGTGTCGGCGTGAGAACACGCAGCTCGCTTTATTAACTTTTATTTAAATTTAACTGAAATCCGAAAAGACCGAATTCGAGTTATTTAAAACCGGATTTTAAAAAGTTCTGTATAGCCGGATGTTTCAGTTATTTTCGAATTTCAAAGAATCCGGATTGCAATCCCAACTCAAAACAAATGACATTCTACCTAATTCGTAGAGCTGTTGAAATAGGCACAAAGTTCGTAAAGTGGAAAGCTTATTGAGTATTATATTTGATCAATTTTGCATTCACAATGCTATACTGAAACATAGTCTTAATTAAAAATGCTTATCCACTATGTCCTGGCACTCTGAGATGGGACTCGAACCCATGACCTCTCGCAAAGCGGGCGACTGCTCTAACCTAAACATTGATGAAAGTACGCTCTGTAGTAGCGTAAAAGTAACAAGTGCTTGAAAAATTCAACAATCCCGTAAGATAGGGTAGTTCAGTGGTTAGAGCAGTCTCCTGGATTGCGAAAGGATATGGGCTTGAGTCGCATATCAGAGTGTCAGGGCGAAAGTTGATTATTAAGCATTTTTCATTAAGAATAGCTTTTTTAGTGTTAATGATATAGTATCGAAGATAGTATACATTTACATTATAGTTTTGCTTCAGAAATAGAGGTTCAATGAAAGAAAAAGTTATAAAGAGTTTTAGTTACTTCTAATGTTGCGACAGTGCTGTGCTTGACGCTGCATTCACCACTGTATATTGTCAGCATACCAAAGCAGAAAAAAAATCCCAGAGAAAAGTATCACGCTATCAAATACACACTAAAACAAAAATAATACATTGCATCCGTATCCGAAACAATCAATCTAATTTTATCACAGTATTCGTCCTAACTAAAAGTATATAAATACGTTTCGAAAAGATTCCATAGTAAAAATGCGTTACAGCAAAAGAAGTTTTTAACTGCATATTTTGTGACTAATGTTTAGTTGGAAGTTTTTTACTGCTCTCAACTTTTATGTTTATAAATGATTTAGCAGGCATTAGAAGTAAATTCAAATAGAAAGAGATCGATTATTCAAACTTGGGTGTAGGTAATCATTTATTATACCATGGGGTGGTCAGTGAAATTGGCAGAATTGTGGTTCACATAAAGTAGCCAATAAGAAAGATTATTTTTTAACATTACATTTTGGCATGTATTTTCATATAAGAACTAAATAAATAATGTAGTTATCTCAGACAAGAATGCAATTATCAAAAAATAATCAGTGATCGTGACCCGGGCGGCTCCCAGGCAGACATACCGGGACAGTCATAGGCATTGTATTTTTATACCTGGCTTACATCCAAATAGTACTCTCGCTTATCAAAAATATTGCACAAATTCCCATTGATACCTATTGTAATAACCAGACAACACAATTAATTAGCAGAGTTTATTTTCGGCCGGCATTGTTGTTCAATAAACAATCTTATCGATTCCTGTAAACTTGACGTTCCATTTTACAAATATTTATTTACTTAAATAAAATATGCCAACTTTGTTTTGCTGGTGAAACTTTTTGGTATACTTTTATTTAATGATACTTACTTGGGGTCTGTTGTTTGTTTTATTTAAGCACAATTTTTATCACGTTAGGTTAAACTTCGTTGCGACATTACTGGTATTATAATAGGATCAACGCGCGTGCTACGTTGTCGCGGACGCAACGTCAACTGCGGTTGGCTTGTCGCGCGGCTGCCGATATGCATTTGTCAACACATACTATTTTATTATTATTGTAGTTATACTATCTATAATTGTTATATATTTTTGTTTATACCTAACGAGACAAATTTTAATCAAAAGATAAATGAACAAAATCTAATTGGTTGTTGTAAAGTAGCTTTTATTATAATAAACATCTTGATACTACTACTTTTTTAAATAGTTAAGGAATCAACAATTATATAATCTTAAAACCTGTGCTTATAACTTTTATATACAGAAGATATATATTTGATAACAATTTTATAATGTAAATTAATCTAATACCTAAAAAACTTGGGATAGGTTTCAGGAAACTTTTTGATTCGAGTGAATGTTTTGAGGTGCCTCAAAAAAAAAAAACAAATTTGTTTCAAAATTATTAATTGGTTTAGTTTAAATTTGGTGCTAGTATAGTAGTATAAAGCAACTTAAAAGTAATAATGAAAATCATAAAATATTTGGCGACTTTGAAGTTTTTATAATGAAAAAAAGGGCTCGTTGTGTAAATCATAAATTTAAAATACTAATATTTCAATGAAAAAATACAGGGACATTGTAGTGAGTTGTCGTTGTCGTGTCTCGCTCGCAATTAATTTGACGTTAGGGTAATAAATAGACAAACTGAACTGAAGATGAACAAAAATTATACATCCTTGTACCTTTTTTTTATTTAAGCTGTGTATTATATGACCCAGAAGAACTATTATTTCAATTACTTTAGTTGAGAAATTAGTGGCAAGTACCAGATGGGAATTCGTCTGGTTCTCGGAAGATTTTGTTTTCTTTTCTTAAGTAAATATTAAGGTGATTTATTTTTTATTTATTTAAAATATGAAAAACAAAATGTGCGCATTGACTGAATAGTGCAATGTTTCACAAAGAAAAAATTCTACGTGTAGGTAAATTACATGAATGCAATAAAGTTGAAAGTTGGATATTTTAACATCCACCACCGGTCTATTAATGACCCCACTACTGAGGCTCAGGCCTTCCCAATGGATGGAATTGAAAAGAGAGAGTGGGCCGTTACTCACTACCCTTCCTTCTGAAGCAAGGAAAAGCTCGAGATAATAAATTTTTGGTCACCTATCCGACTACCGGCCATTATGAAAGTTGCTTAGCAACCGTATCGCAGATCGGGCGAGCTAACCACTGCGCCATCGAGCTCCTCTAATTCTATCATTAACATTGCTTCCATGTCAGTAGGTAAAGCTGTTGTGTTATGGCAATTAGACATAATGAAAGTATCATCAACACCATGACTTTAGACTATATGAAGCAGTTTTTTTTCTTAAATCGAATCAAACCTTTGGATTTGGTTAGTTCTTGCAATCACCGTGCAAGAGAGTGATCAAAATTATATTTATATCTTTACTATTATTACAAAGAAGAAAGATTCGTTCTGTTTTTTTGTTTGACTCTAATAGGCTCTGAAACTGTTGAACCGAAAATTCTTTCATCTATTCGAAGTTATATCATATGCGGTGAATATAAAGGGATGAAATGGGAGTGTACAGGAAATTAAAACTTTCCCATAGTAACCATTGTTTACTATTCAATTTGTCATTGTAATTATATCTATGTCTTGATATGAAATCGTATCCAAATGAATTCATATATTAAATTCTAAGCCTGGATTAACATATGGGCTACTTTATTACACAAATCAGTTCACCAGGAACCACGCGAGCGAAGCTGCTAGCGGAAAGCTAGTATTACATATTATTTCCATAATAAAGTGCCCTTAATAATGGTTTGCATAAAAGTAGAACAAACGCTATGACCTGACCCAAATCTCTAACAATGCGGTTAAATTATTAAACCCTAAGATTCTTAATTAATTGTTCTTTTATGGGTACGAGATAACTTAGACAATCTATTTTTAATAATACCCGTAATAACATTATGATATAAAAGTTTTGTCTTAAAGAGTGGGCCCATGAATGTAGCTAGTATACGTCTGGTTAATTTGAATAGGTACGTCATAATCTTATCTACTTGAAAAACCAGGTACAATCTGACTTTAATTCACCTAATTATTGGTGTCAAACTTCTATAATAATCACTATTATTATGATACAAGTGAAGTAAGTTGTTCAATATAGTTTCATTTCCATTACTTCGTCGAGTATAATGACCGTGGCTCGTGATTTTCATACCACGGTTGGTGACACGCGAGGGAAAAATTGCAAACCTATTTTATTATTAAATCTTATTTTAGAACTTTACTGTCTTTTCATCTGTCTGTCACACATAGCTTGCTTTCTCTAAAACTACGGGACAGAGTTAAAATTTTGGCACCCATATAAAATTTTGTGACCTTTAACGGACTTGGAAGGTCGCGACCATTTAAGAATTTCTATAACGATATTATGTCACATCAAATAAAAGAACTTGTTGTAGTATTTTTTTAAATTAGACGCTTCGAAGATGTGTTGATCGAAGATTACACGACAAAAAAATTATTAATGAACATATGTTTAAATAATGTTACGGCTGCACGTCTGGTTGCCATAAAATGTTAAATTCCCGCAGTTTGACAGATTAATTTAATCTGACGTGCTGTTGACTGTACAAACATTAGTTCTTTGCGGTTCTAACATTAGTTTGATCGCAATCGGTCATTGCTACTACTTATACTTTAATCGCATTGCAGTAGTAGAGCTTTGGCTTTGGCTAAAATACGGTTAGATACATATCAAAGTCATCCATTGTAAATGATTTACTTAAAATTAATCAAACAATACCAATGAAATAACCTGCACTGAATTTGTAAGTCACTTATTTTCTCAAATAGTGACAGTTTGACATCTTATGTAAACGTTTACATGAAACCTCGTCAACTAAGTTGACTTTTACGAGTTCAACTACAGCAAGTGGTCATTTTCACTAGTATGTTTTTAAAACTACATAATATAATAATAATATAGCCTCATTTAATCCCATAATGAGTTACATAATATAACACAAAATTATTGTATGCATGCATGATATGAATTTACAATTAATTTAATTACATAAATAACAATGTTATCGCATTATAGATAGCATTTCGATTTTTCTACAGTATTATTTTTCAATTGTTATTCATTTATTATTATTCACAATTAATTAGTTAATTAGCAAAAAAATTTATTGAAATTACAATTATTATAATTTAAAATTATTACATTAAGGGCCCCTCAACGGGTAAAGGCCTCCTCCATTTTTTTCCACGTCTGTCTGTCCTTTGCCTTTGTGATCCAGTTGTCACCTGCTTTTCTTATTATCTCGTCTATCCATTTTTCTTTTGGTCTGCCCCTTTTCCTTTTGCTTAGTGGTCCTCGCCAAGTGGTGACTCTGTATGTCCATTTTTCTTTATCTATGCGTGCAATATGCCCTGCCCATTTCCATTTTTGTTTTTGTGAGTGTGATAAAGCATCTATTACTTTAGTTGTTTCTCTTATTTCTGTGTTTTTTTCCTGTGTTTTCTTTGTATATTTAGTATACTCCTTTCCATCGCTCGCATACTTGTATTTTGTTTTTCGTGTAGTTATTAGTTATTATATATCCATGTTTGGCAGCCATACGCAAGACTGGGTAGTAAACATGAGTCCATAACTTTTTTCTTTAGTTTTATAGGGAGTTTTGATTTTAAGGTTTCTTTATTGCTCCAAAATTTATTCCACGCCATTTTCACTCGCCTATTGTTTTCATCTTCATGTCTTTTTGTAGAGAAAGATACCTGTTGTCCCAAGTAAACGTAACTCTGAACATATTCTAGTGTAGTGTTATTAACTTTTATTGGTTTGGCATGGTGGTTAGTCATGATTTTAGTCTTGGTAGTATTTAGTTATAGGCCTATTGCACTGCTTACCTCAGTTAGTTCATTAATCATTGTCTGTAGTTCAGATGGTGATTCAGAAAAAGTATGATGTCGTCTGCAAATCGAAGATTACTGAGGAGTTTTCCATTTATATTAATTCCTTTCTTTTCCCAATTAAGAGTTCTGATGACACTTTGTAGCATAGCTATAAAGATACTTGGTGACAGGGGATCACCCTGTCTGACGCCTCTACAAATGCTTATCTCAGGGCCCTGACTTTCTAACTTTACACGGCTTATGCTTTTCTGATAGATGTCTTTTATCAGATCGATAGTCTCTGATGGTACTTCACACTCATGTAGAGCCTTCCACATACTGTTATGGGATATAGAGTCGAAGGCTTTGGCGTAATCGATGAAAGCCAGGTAGAGTGGTCTAATGTGTTCTATGTATTTCTCCATAATCAGATTTAAAGTGTGAATGTGATCTGTTGTGGAGAAGTTTTTCCTGAAGCCAGCTTGTTCTGGAGGTTGAAATTTCTCTGTGAACTTTGCTAAGCGATCCTCAAGGCACGAAGCAAACAATTTGTATATATTTGGTTGTAAGCTTATGGGTCGTTTAAAACTACATAAAGATTTATAAAGATTTAATAATTTATCGTTCAACACGATCAGTGGATATTACAAAGATTAAAATATATTCGTAAAAGTGGAAATAGTCATAACATTCGCAAAACTGGTAAAAGTCATGTGTTTCATATTGTTGTTTCTCTAGTCATTAAGTACGAGATGATAACTATTTCATCAGGGGTGCTTATAGATTTATACATTTCTTTCTACGTTTTTAATCATATATTTTATTTATCGATATGTCATAGTCGTATAAGAATAGGTAAAATCAGTTATTGGCATAAATTACCTACTATGCGTTCAAAGAAAATGTTTTTCAATCATTGGCATAAGTCCAAATTGACGTTTTTTTATTGAACTACAGTCGCAACCATTTCTTGTATTTATTTTGTTGTATTCATTTTGAATATCACATCAATAAATAACATTTGTAATCAAATGTTTTATAAAATTCCTTTGAAATACCCTATCACTTGTTGATAAATAATACGCAAGTTCATTACAAATCTTTTGTAAAGACTCAGTTAGTCTTGTGAAATGTGATCGTAAAAACATTATTTATTTTATTTTTGGGGAGCTTACAGCATAATACACAATATGATTACGGTTATAATACTTATAAGCTAATTAAAAACTTCGGCATATATGCAAACAAACTGTTGAAATTAGAATTGTATTAGTAACATTAACAAAATTTTTATAGCATCTGAATACAGATAGGACTTTTTTTAATAACGCAGGGGAAATGCACCTTAAGCATTAAACTAGGGCTCATCAACCACCCCGCCCTGAAAAAGGCTAGTTTATGTGGAAAGCCTACTCCGTATGGCAAAACCCGCTGCACCTCACGCAGATAGAAAGAACCTAGTATCCTGCAAGGAGGGCCCGGTTGTATACAGATACAGGGCTCTCTATTGTAAACACACCTAAATGTCTAAACATTATCATAATAAGATAAAGATATGTTCAGCGATGCCTTCAGTATAGGATGACCTTCAAGGTAGGAACTATTAATATTAATATATAGAAATATTAATATATAGATTCTTCCTTTAAGAAATATGTTCTTAAAGGAAGAATCTATATATTAATATTAAAGGAAAGATTTGATTTTTTGGTTTGCATTGAATAGGCTCTGAAAGTACTGCACCGATTTAAAAAAATATTTTACCTACGGGAAGCTATATGATTGATATGCGGTTCCCATGGGCTATAAATTATTACGGGAAAACAGCTAGGATTTATAAAATACGAAAGTTTAAAACAAACACATTCATATATTTTTATGGCTATCACTGATTTTGAATTATTTCTCCATTAGTTAACGATTGAAATTGTTAGTTAAGCTTTACGCTTTTTAAAATAATAATAAAGATCTGTATTTTTTAGTTTCCAGCTATTCTACTTAGTAACCAGTACTTAATCCATTTTCAAGAGTACTCATAAGAAGTATCTATCTCTACTAAGTAGCGTTAAATAATAAGTATCTTGAAGCAATATAATAAAAGGTAAGAATTTGATATCACCTTAATTTCAAAGAAATGTGATGATAAAAATAATTTCATTTCTCTGTGTAGAGACGTGGAAACGTGCCACTAGCGTCATCTAGGGATATATAATGGAAATAGTATTAGCTTTCTCATTCACGTAACCATGCTGTAGAATAACACAAGCTTCATTACAAGCAGTACAAAAGTAAAGCTTTGGACTGACTATATCGATGTGTTCTTTTTAGATGGCGCTGATTGTGATTCTGTATCAACTGCTTAGTGTAAATAAAATAGCAAATGTTGGAACAATTTGCGTAGTTCCATGGTATCACTTTTTGAAAACATAATATTTGGTATTTTTCTTAAAAGGCATTAGAGTTATACGAACGACAAAGAAGTTGAGATAACAAATCAGATTAATAAACCGCCGTCTGACAGTAAAAGCCCTAGTAGTGTCTAAAGGCCCTATTAAATTTCGACTGTGTTTATTGCGTAAAATGGTAAATTTTAGCGTTCTGGATTTCAAATTTAAAAATATATTAATCATTGAATAAACAGTGCAGAATAACTATTGGCATAGTTCGTAGCGGCTTCACTTTTTGTAAATTATGCTTAACTTTTAATTAAACCCAAAATTGCAGACAAGATTTTCATAAAATGCGTGTTGGCACTTTTTTGAGCTACTGGTGAAACAAATAATAGAATTTTATCTCTTATAATAATCGTATAACTTTAAGTTAACTGTAAATTTCTCTTATCTACGATAATATTTGTACAAAACTTGTGTCAGAATAATTATTACTTCAATAAAATAAAGATTTCATAATTTTCAACCCCAAATTTATTATCATATTGTCGACAATTTGTTTGTATTTGTTATAGTGCTATTATGCGTAACACCTGTTTAATTGATTAACAGTGACTTAGTAAATATAAACAATTATTTTAATGTTATTTGGAAAATAAACTATTACCTTACATTGTTCACATGAATGAGCAAAATCATATAAAAATCTTTAATCATAATTTTATTAAAATAGGGAGTTTTCAAATACAGCGTAAATACAGTGTAATAGTAGAAAGATCCATATTTTTAACCGACTTCAAAAAAAGGAGGAGGTTCTCAATTCGACAGTATTTTTTTTGTGTTTGTTACCTCATAACTTTTTAAGTGGGTCTTCGTGCCTGGTAAACGCTTGAGCGTACATACCTTGAATAGAAAAAAATTAGACTATGTAATTATTTTGTTACTTTTTAGTGCATCTTTTTATTTTTGAAGCCGGTTTTTGTTGGTTAAAAAAATTTTTCCTTCCCCACATGAAATCAAAAATTATTCAAAACTTTTTTCTCCTCTTCGTGACAGTGACTCGCACGCCGGTTACAAGGCTTCGTCATCTCTGAGGTATCTGGTTTGATTCCCATTCGGGTTAATGAAGATAACCTTTTCTATACCTTTGTTATTTCGGATTTCCATAACATATGTGCTATATTACTCAATTTTGGGTCCGAGCAATATATTTGTTGTTGCTAATATTCAGTGACCGAAAGACGACCGTATACTGTATAACTGTATGTAGGTACCTATATAAATGAGTTTGAAAGTTGGGCGGACTCTACTTCCCAACAGGTAGCAAATTATAAAATTAAAAACGGTTTTGCATATAATATCAAATGAAAGAACCAAGAGCTTATTTTGCGAATTTCAAAATGTTGTAAATCTATGCTATGATTGCAAATATATTTTTTGAAAAACACGAAGTTGTCTATGACACATCCATTCTCCTTTCGTGGAAATACATATCTTAAAATTTTGGAAAAATATAGAAAATACAAAATGTTGGAAAATACTAGAATAACTCATGACTTATTTAATAAGTCTATGAATTTTGAATAAATCTATGCTTGTAACTATATAAGGAAAAGTAACAAGTAAAAAGTACTCACCTGAGGTACACGTGGGGGAGATGCTTTATTTTTTTTGTCTCAGCAAACACTGAGACAAATTCGAGACTAATTCATTGTTGTCTCAGCGAATACTTCAGGCTTAATAATGACTTATTTCACATTACAGATTCATTTAAACAACTTAATTCAAAATAGTGTTGTATATTTACAAAGTAGCCTACGTTCTTACACGGGCGTTTGCTTTTCATCTCCTGTTCATCGAAGCTTGGAAATTTATTTCCTGCTCTCAATGCGATCATCCCATTAAATCTAAATTGGACATTGAAATTTTATATGAAAGTAGGAGGTTTTGATATTTTGGTAACATAATATGAGAACTGAAAAAATATTTTCTATATTATTACTATGTATTCATTCACTAATAGAAATACTTGTAACGTATTTTTTATTAATATGATATGCGCTAGAAATATATATATATATATATAAAATTTTGTTTATTTGGGTAAACAAATAGTTTTAACAATAGCGTTATAATTAACCATATGATGTGCACAGTTTTATAATAGCAAAACCAGCACCGATAACCACAAGTTACTACGGGTAGTTGAAAGTTGCATATGCTGTCAGCTTAAATACTTACTAACAAAAAAGAACACTACACAAACAAGACTGTTGCAGATTTATATCATGGCAATTACGATGATATGGCATTGCGATTTAGTTCACTTATTCTTTCTTTAACTAACCTTTTGAATTTTGTTTTATTTAAATTATATATATATCGATGTCATGGATACAATCATTATAAAATTTTGCTACTTTGGAGATCTCTTGCCTACATTTGTGCGATATTTGGATATAGAAAACAACTCGCTTAGGTTTACCTTGGTACTAAATATTTATTTTATTTACTAATTTAGCACAATCATACTCGCTGTGACATATATTACATAAGATAACGGCTTCCAAGTATTGCCGTATAGATTTTAAATCTCTCAATTGGTACCGCTCTAATAAATTTTCACATGACGCACGAGCATATCTGCACCAATAATACCTACATGGTTTTCATAAACTTTCTCTGCACCCTCTCGAGATCAAACATATATATATTGTAATATGAATTCCAAATACTCCGTATTCTAGCTGAGATCTTACTAATGATTTGAAAAAGTATACAAAAATTAGATGCTTTTTTAAATTGATAGCAAGATTGCATAAGGAATCCATACACATCGAATGCTTTAGTTATAAAAGTATCAATCTGTTTGTCAAGATTTAGTAATATCGATCGTCAAAATTAAAAAGTCCTAAATGAGCTGAATATGGGTGTGATGGAAACCGCTATTCAACTCATTTTGGGTTTGACGATCAACTGACGTTTGACGGGAGTATATAGACTTTACTAACTTTATACCTACTGTGAAAGCCAAACTGGCTTAAATAAGCCAAACTGGCTTTGACAGTGGTAAAGTCTATATACTTGTTGGAGTTGGAGTCTTTTCATAGGGGAAACGAAAAAATGGAATATGATTCAAAGTATTATGTGAGCGTTGAAAATACACGATACATATCTCCATCGATACACTTATGTAGCCACCGAAGTCGTAAAGTCGACCGCAGTAATAAGTTTTCTATTGCCTTTTATGTAGGCGATGTTACTGAACATAACTGAAACATTATTAATGTTCGTAAACTGTGAAAGCACTAAACTTTTCTCTAACAAAAAGATAAAGTGGATTAAGTTATAAACTATATATAACTTTTTAAGAGTTTCTGTAAAAAGTTTATAATAGCAAAATTTGTGGTATTTACATTTTCCTCTATAATAATACTTTATTGTAACATTATTTTTAAGCAGTACATGAACTTGACAAATTAAACATAAGACGGTATTGGCGAGAGAAAAAGAGGGTGTAGTCTAAGACCCGGTTTCTGAATCGAGAATTTAAAGTTAAGAACGTCTTGAATTGTATCGACTTCTAGTTTTAGTTTTTTAATGATCAATTGATAGCTGTTTGATAAAAACGCAAAAAAAAACTTAAGTTATTGAAAATAATGTTATTGAGATTTTGTACTTTTCTCAATTCAGGAATCGGCTATAAGAGAACCTAATACCAAGATAAATAATTGACATGTAATGAAATACATTATAAATTACATAAATATAGATAATATTTATATAAATACAGATAAAATGAATGCATACATGTATATGACACATATCAATAATATACTTTAATATAACGAGGAATGGGCCGTAGCAAATTAGTATTATACAGGCATATACTCGTAGAGATAGAATCTCAAAGTACCAGGAACAAAGTGGATTTTTTAAGCATTATTCATCAAGATTATTTATCGTTTGGTATATATAGCACTGTGAATGCCAAATTGATCAAATATGATATTTATTTTATTTCACTTGTTTGGATATTTCACAACAGGGGAGTTTAAAAAGGGCCGTCTTGAATTTTAAGAAAATCTTCATTACAATTTTGGGTTTAGTTAAATATTAAGCGTAATTACTAAAATCACACCGCTACGAATAGTTATTCTGCACTACTCAATAATTCAAAATTGTTAGTATATTTTTAATTTTAACATCAAGAACGCCAAAAAATTCAATTTTCCGTAAAATAGTCTTTTTCATAGTCGAAATTTAATAAGACCAGTAAAAAACGTTGTGATTTTGATTACGCTATTAATGAATAACTGAGGTCAGCACAGAACTTGAGGTTACAAAAAGCCAAACCACGAAACTGGATTATCTTTTTAAATATTTTGCAGCTTAGTAATTAAAGGGCCACAAATCAAATTTGGTAAAAATCACTTCACAAAACTATATTAATTTTCTTATTTTCATATGTATAATAGAAAGTGACTTTTATAGTCTAATGAATTTACTTTTCGATAATACTTCTCTGTATGAAATAAAACAGGAAGAAAAAACCGCTTTTGCCGAGTTTCTTGCCGGTTCTTCTCAGTACAAGTGCTTGTATTAATCCAAACTGAATAAATTATATTAAATTTTAATTTTGAGCGGTGGCACTTTAGTAGGTAGCGATTTGATCGCGGTCTGATAAAATGAATGATAATTACCTATAGGAAATTAAAAAAGACTGTTCGATACGTCAATATTACTTTTAGTCAATTTAGTCCAACTTATAATTATCTGGAACAAATGTTAAACTTTTACGTCATATGTTTTCTATAGTGTTCTAAATTAAAAAGGGCTTTATCAAGATTTTTTTTAAGATTTCCTTTTAATTCCCTAATGTGTTTGGTATAATAATTTGAACATCTAATCCCTCTACTGATAAGCGTATCAGAAACATTTGAAAGCTGGGGTTAGAAAAAAGCCAATTAAGACCCTCCGTGTCGACGCCAATCTCCAGTCTTGAAACAACCGTCAACGCGCCCGCACGCCTCGGGTTCACATATCGCGTTCACCACTCGCAATTATAAGAACAATGAACAAACGTCACTAGGAGAATAGTTTTTTCTTGCAGTTTCTCATTGTTTGTAATATAAACATTATATATGAAAACTTAACAGGATACGAAACAAAGCCGGTGAGTTTGTTTGTTTTCTCTTATTGAAGTTTTAATTTTTGTTTTATTTCGCATTTCGCTCTCGGCTTTTTCTAGCCGTGTTTACGTATATACAATATATAATCCCACATCTGGCTTTCCGCAAAGCGAATTGCGGATTTCGTTGTTTATCCTGTATTTTAACGAGTTCTTTTTATGCGAGTCTGGATTACGTTACGTTTTGTACTTGTAGGATTATTTATATGTTTGTATTTAGGTATAAGATGGAAAGTTTTTTAATTTACTTCAATAGGGCATTGGTTATTTTTACACATCTGTATATTACATATATTAATGCCAAATCCTTTACGGGGTAGGCAGATTGTATCTCGGATCTAAGTTTGGTTTTTAATTATAATAATGAAAGCAAAAATTATATCTTGAACTTATAATATGTATCACTTGCTGATAATAAAGCTTCATTTTGAAAAAGATATACATAAATATGAAACAATGTCACATTTTTTGTACATTGTTCAGATTCCGAATTATGCGGATAAAGAAATCATTCGTATTATGGAAATCTTAAACAACGAAGTGCCACAACAACCAGACCCGACTTAGATATGAAGTGCGTCGAAAATTATTTTTTTAATAATAATTAATATTAGTAGTTATTGATAAATGTTCCCGATATAGGTATATGATCAAAATGTGGGTTCTACGTTAATAGATTTAAACACTTGCAGTAAGGAAATTCTTCTAATGTTAGCTTTTGTGGAAATTCAATAGCGCTTCAACTACATTTTTTTATGACACAGTTCTTGTTACTAGATCACAAAATAATTGATATATTTCTTACCATTTATTTGTGAGGAAGACATTGCACTAATATTGGACTTCAAGTAGATAAGTAGTACAATAGCAAATTGCAAGCAGATGAGATTTTAGGAAGATGCGATTACAACGTAAAATTACCAGAACTTATGCCTTACAAACGAGAAGGTCAACATTAAAAAACTATTATAAAGCTAAAGTATTTATTATTTATATTAGACGTTACTCGCGGCTTCATGCACGTGGTCAACGGGAAATATCTTAAAGCTCTTCTTCCGCGGTAAAGAGTAGTCAATGTAGTTTTCGTTTCCAGCCTTACATCTATTTACCTACCATAATCATATTATACCAAAGCTTAGCTGTAATTAGAAAGAAAGATCATCAACAAACATGCATTACTATTATATTACGACGTAGGATATGAATTATTGTTAAAAAAAGATGTCCACATTTCGAGAACGCAGTTTCGTTACTTAACTTTACATAAGGATGATGTTTTTCTTGCTGTTTTAAATATAAAAAATGTTTTCTTAACATTGTACCGGCACTGTTTGCCCGAATTGGAATAAAAACACGAACCGAAAGCTTCATACATTTTAATTAATTCCATTTAACATTTATTTGTTTATTTTCTCTAAATAGTTCTTAATTTCCTTTGATCATAAATATATATATATATATATATATATGCGGATAAAGAAATATATATATATCTATACTTATATAAAGAGGAAAGACTTGATTGTTTGTATAGAATAGGTTTCGAAATTACGGGACTGATAAAAAAACACCTACGGAAAGCTATATCTATAATTTACGTGGGCTAAGTCGCGGGAAAACAGCTAGTTTATTATATTTTTAGGATTTCGTATTTAAAAGGACTACTAAATACTTGTTTTTATTTTTGATAAATCGAAAAAAAGAAGAATATTATGAGTTTAGAATTGTTTCTCATTGTTTTTTTTGGTTGAAAAATTGTTTTAAAATCAAAGATTTTTTGTAAGTATTCAAACAGTACAGTACTAACAGTTAATAACAAATAAAGAGTTCCACAAGTTCAATTGTAACAATAATACCATTTATTTCAGTCATACAAAGATATCCCCAATTTTAGCCCAATAATAAGCATTATTGTAAAACAGTCTATCCATCAAGTTTCGTTTTCAACCGTAAGTTTTTGGAGCATTGTGCTTTTAAAACTACAATATTATCAGCCCATAGAATATGACGCCCTGTGAATGATTCAATCCTGATTAGGGCTGCTACACAATTTCTATTAGATTGAATAATTGAATATTGAATTATATAGAAAAGTAAAAAGTGTGTGCAGTAAATTGATTAATGTGCATGTTACTGGCAAACGGCATAATTCAGGTGTTGTATTGATAAACAACACCTGAATTATGAATTATGCGGAACGCCTCAGGCATTCTTCACATGCCTCAGGTATGATTACCTGGAGCATGTGAAGAATGCCTGAGGAGTTCCGGGAATGTATGAAATATTATCGATATTATGATCCATTAGATATTTTCCCTGAGTAATATATACAATTCCTATTTATTGTATAGAGTATTTGCTGTTCCACCGGCTATTTGTGTGTCACAGCCAAGTGATATAATCAGCCGACCAATTGGGCGGCTAGTTCTTTAATTGAATGGCTGAACGCAACGTTCTTAAATATGGCTGAACAAAGTTCTGCCAACTAATTAACTATCAAGTTAACGGGAACACCGATATCTGTGGTAGGGTAAGATATAAATGCAGATCGTAACAAGGAGTTTTTAAGTTTTTTTATAAAATCACCCATTATAATATATATATATGGGTGATCTGCAATTGACACAGCAACAGGACTGATCAAAAAGATAATAACAAACTACTTATTCGTGACTGGACGTTAATGGTCTGTATGATCCTGATACGGGAAACTAACGTAAACACCCATAACGCAATTGGGTTCAGCTTATACTTTCATAATAAATTCGTAATACTATTACAGTTATACTAAGACAATATACCTATACCGCGATCCAGACGTCCTCAATGTCATCTAACGAAAGCAAGCAGTGTATTTGAATGCGATTGTTTTAGTATGATTATTACGACATAAAATGATAAACAACGAAGTTATTTTGGTTATAATTTTTTTTTAACAGATAACTAAATTAAATAATCGTTTTGGCTGCTTTAAAATCAGCCGTCTTGTTGAATGGTCCAAATGTCATTACGATTCAATAAGAGAACTAGGCGTGCAAACGAATGTCGAAATTCAATTAAATGGCTGTTTTAACCAGCTGGCTGCGCCATTTATATCAATGTTCTCGGCCTCGATCTACCTTATTATATTATTCTAGTAGGTCATGTGATAGGTGATTTATATATATATATATAAATTTCAAAGTTAATTTTTAGACCACTGAAATCATGTTGCCGATAACTTTATCGATTGTATAAATCGTTATGGACTGTTATTGTATAAATAAAAATGTAATTTCAACATTTTTTATTTATACAATTACAGTACGTTCATTGCCAGCCTTCCCGCATGTTCCACTCTTCTATACTTTCGTCTTTAATATACATTACCGGCTGCGCATTCGGTACTGTATAAAGTAACTAAGAAAAATATAAAATAAATAATATTGCATATATTACCGTTTTAAAAATTTTAAAATACCGTTAAAAATACCGTTAAAAATACCGTTCTTTAACGTTTTAAAAATTGTATACATTACCTATATATTGTATATAATACCGGATTATACACATTACCGGTAATACAACTAATTACTAAAATTTAACCAAAATATTTTCAACCACTGTTATGATGTGCAACTTTGGCTTACCAAGTAAAGCTGTTGTTATAACTTCTAATAGGATAAGAGTATAATCAGTCAGTTAATTGTGTTATACATTATAGTTTTTTGTTTATTTTTGTTGCCTGTTCTTTAAAAGTAAAAAAAAATATTATAAGAGCGATGACTATAGGATAGCGTAGACGTATGCTACAACCGTTTGTTTTTTTTATGATTAGTGGCAAAGTAAATATTTTGATTCAAAAGTTTTTAGAGCGTAATTTATCTATAGTCGATTTTTTGAACTTAATTTATTATTTGATTAATTTTTGGGTGTATTTAAGCAAAATCGCAAGCAAATCTATCAATACTGATACCCAACACGGCATGATTGGATAATATCTTTTTTAGTTTCTTACTTTATGCTCTTTAGAGGGCGCTGTTAGCAATTTAATGTTGCCTCTCATCACACGGACAACTAAGACGCTTCTAATGATATATCATTTGTCCAGTAGTTTAGAAGTTATTAGGAAACAGATGAACATTTTTACATCGGCCAAAACCATAACCCTCCCTTTCGCTTTACCGTAGTTGAGTAATTAAAAGCTAACTCATTCGGTGAAGTGAGTTGTGACGTCAATTTGAATGTGAAAGTTTATTCGCCATTTATTGAAAACCAATACTGCACAAAGTAGATTTTTTACGTTTTTTATTAAGAATAATTTTCCAGTATAGCATTATGGATGCTAAATTTATCAAATATATTAAATCGTGATATTCATTGTGCTCTGTCTACGGTATTAAAAAACAAATACCTATACGAATAAGCATTTCTTTCACGATATATGAAATATATAAATAATTTGGATTTTAATAACAAAGTCTGTTATTATATTTGATATTTTTTGTATTCGCAATAATATGTCGATATTGATTTTTCTTAAAAATAAATTGATTAAAGGAGTCGCTCCGATTGTGAAAGCTTTAAATTCGAATCTGATCTCGGGTATCCGAAATTGACAATTAAACGACGATTACGACCTATACCAAAAAAAAAATAGTTTTGGTCTATAAAAAATCACATCTTGCTAGAGTAGCAACCCTAATCCTAATACGACCGGTGCGACCGTTATTATTGTGTTCTAGTCGCGTTGTCTCAAACCCTTTGTGAGCAACACGTTTTAGAAGGGTGGGCACAAAAGACCCCACGTAGGATAGAGATGTGGGGACGAACTATCACCCCTAAATAACGTTAGAACAGATTTATTAGCTACGTTTATTGCCTATCTTATCTGGTTCTCTCCCAAATAAGATTTTCGTTTAATAAACCTTATTGGATTCATGGTATTAAATGGAGAGTTTATATAAAATAAATAGTTTTGCGTTTAAAATAGTAAAATGTAAAAAAGTAAATTTTTAATCACTACTAGCTATGATCCTGACTTCGACTGTACTGATTTAGTATTTAATGTTCTTTTTTTCTTCTTTGATATTTATTTTTTAATAATTTTTATAAAAGTAGTCAGTTATTTTAAAAGAAGAGAAGAAATATCAATATCTTAAGGCAGTATCCACAAAAAGATAGGTAATATCTAAAAAATAGATTCGACGGACAAAAACGTTAGTAACAAACGTTTTTTCACAGAACTATTTTGTGCCTCTTCTCATCTCTTGACTGCAATAAAAACTATCCAAGTGTCTTAGTAAGCAAGTATATAAATATCCAGAATGCTTATAATTTGAAAATAATTTTTGAGGTTGTAATTGTCTCTCCTGTATTAGCTTCGATTTATGATCTTAGTAGATAAAATACTAATGAATAAAAACAAAAACCTAGATCACGCTCTAAAAACTTTGAAACAAGAAATTTATTTTAAAGCGGTAGTTATATTATAATAGCGATCATAACAAAAAAAAACTGTTGTGTAGGGTAAACGGGCTGATTGAAAAATATATATTTTTTAATTTCTTACTTAATGCTACAGGGGGCCAATTCTGCTAAATAAATTTTGTTTAAATTGAATCGAAAACGGATCGAAAACTGATCGAAACCGAACGAAACTACAGTTTTTTAATGGTTCTCCTATTCTACAAAGTGACATACGATACAATTCCAGTTCTATTTTAGCTGATTTGTATCGTATATCACTTTGTAAAATAGGAAAATCATTAAAAATTGTAATTTCGTTCGGTTTCGTTCCGTTTTCGATTCGATTCAAACAAAATTTATTTAGTAGAATTGGCCCCCAGGGCGCTGTTGCCAATTTAATATAACGTCACATAGCCTTAAGCACGCGGACAACCAAGACGCTACTAATGATACCTGGTCCAGTTACGATGAGTAGTTTCGAAGTTATATGGGAACAGATGAAAATTCTTATATACATCCAAACAACCCTCCTATTCGCTTCGCCGTAGTCGGGTGAAAATAGAACCTACGCATTTACTTTTTTTATTTGTGTATAAAAAAATACTTAAAAAATAAAATTTTCTCCTTTTAACCGCGCAAAATATAAGATTTAATCGCAGCGGTTTGTGATCATAACTTATTGAATGGATATTTTAGAAGAATCTTTTTTGCCTTATTTAGTTCAATTTCATCATTAAAATGAAGCCTTTCGAAATAACGTCAGACAACTCTCCAGAGGACTTGGCATAATTTCTATAAAAAGACCAATAAAATACTTATCCAATATCTAAACAGCAATTGTTAACCAATTGGTGAGCAAGTCGGACCATCTCATTGAATCGCAAATTCTGATCTAGTCTAGTATGATGTGTAAAACCTACGACCTTCGGATCGTCTGTCTCTATCATCATCATACAGTATAAGTAGGATGTGCTATAAAGAAGTTACAATATCGTTAATTGAGTTAATGAATTCATAAGTATTGAGCTGTGTGGATTGATAATTAGCATATAACGTGCATAGGGCAGATGACACGATTTTGGCCATTTTAAGATGATGAGCTTGTTTTGGCCACTTTGAGAGTTACGTCGAACTGTACTTTAATATATCATAGCTGTTCACGCAATTAGTTTTGCCATAATTAAAGGTTTTGAACACCGCTCCCGGTAAATTAATATTATATATGCGTTACTTAGAACTCTTTGAAGTTCCAATTGGCCAAAAATGGAACAATGGCAAAATATGGGTCTTCTGCCCTATTTGTCTAAGAATAATTGAATAAGTTCTAAAGTTTTACTATAATGTCCTTTCGGTAGTACACGACTTACGAGTTTTTAATTTACTTGGATTCGGGTAATTTCCGGTCATAAAAGGAGCTCGATAACGCAGTGGTTAGCGCGTTCGGTCTGAGATACAGTTGTTATGTAACTTATGTAAGGGCCAATAATAGGGTGGGTGACCAAAAATTTATTATTACGAGCTCCTCCGTGTTTCGGAGACCATGTTAAGGCGTTGGTCCCGGCTGTTTCCGCATTCGTTATCACTCACGTCCGCACTGGTCCTGCGTCCTGTGTTATGACTTGGTGATGGTGGGTAATTATATTATTATCCTAATTAATTGAGGCTGATAAACAAGCAAACCTTTACCTAGTAATATTGGCACCTAATATCCGTTAAGTTGTCGCTCCACTTTCTATGCTTGCCGTGTCGATGAAATACGTTTTAAAAATTCGCATTCGAAATTAGGTGGAGCATGCTCGATTTAAAGAATAAATATTGTTCATGTCCTATACGTGTCAGTAATTGCTGTACTTTTAGAAAAAAAAATTACAGAACACACCTTTTTTATAAATTAACACTCGATATTTAGCGACATAGTGTCACGCGAATGATGTCATTGTCATCAGCAGACACGCGAAGGGTTAGATTTACATATGTGATATTTTGTTACAATTTTTTAAATAACTCCGATGTGTGCCTTCTTAAAGCACGGGGAAGCTTGACAAAATAACTTTTTGGTAACTTATCCTATGAACCGATGATCTGATCAGAATTGCAGGGAAGCTTTGGATGATCGGCAGAGGACGTTTTCGAGCTGGAATTAATCATCATTTCATTCAGGTTCATCATCATCAGATGATAGACGTATTCTATGACCTGTGTTGCGAAAGTTGGTTTTTCTTACCAAACGCGCTAATCACTGCGCCTTGATGGCGTAAATTATAAAACAATGTCTCGTGTACATGTGTCCTGGAACACGATAAACTTAATAAATATAGTGTGTATAAGTTAACACAATATTAATGTAACATGTCCATAAATGATCTTGAATAAATAAAAATGGAAAATAAAAAAGACGATAACCAGGTTTAATCCGTTATTTATCGGTGAAGGTAAACAGCTCAGAGACTATGTCATAGTGAACGATGATTCCGTAAACTTACATTTTGGCATATAAATTATGTATTTATGAATTTTGTACACACATATAATTTTATATAAACAATTTAAAGATACTTTAGTGCACTGATAATTTCAAATTGAAATTTCTACTAGCATCCCCACGAAAAGAAAAAAAAAGATTGTTGGTGCGTACCTCCTAATTAAAATTAAAAATTTTAATAAATATCATTTTTTATTTTTTTATTTTTGGTATTTTTTTGAAAATAGTAATTACTTTCAAAAAAGAGTGAAGGATTATTAGCTTAACTCATCTTAATATTCGAGGATATTTCTATGTGTGAGCAATCGTGTAAGTTTGTAATTTACAGTAGTTAGTGCGCCTCTCATGTATATAGGCAGGTAGAAGGTTCTGAAGTCTAGCGGGATGAACAGCGAGTATGAAGCGAAATCTGTTTAGTGTGAAGGTTCGTGAAGAACGGACTTATGATGACGCCTGCAAAAGCATCAGGAGAACGAATGAAGGGGAAGCATTCACGCAGATAGCATAGGCAGGATTATATAAAATGTTAACAAGAAGGCAGACAGTCTTAACATTTTTACGCTAGTGAATGGGTAGCCACTTACGAAGTCTAAAAAAACAGTTTGTACTTATGTATTTTGAAAGCGCTCCAGTTTGTTTAAAAGCTCTTCGGTGGTATCTAAGTAACAACCTTCAGTAAAGCTGAGAAGAGGTATAATTAAGAACTGTGCCAGTAATTCTTGAATCAAGTCGAAGTCGGTTATTTAAAACGTGTGAATATGTTGCTGTCAATTTGCTAAAACGTTTATACAATTGGATTTTAATTCAATGACGCCATTAATTGAATGGCATGGCTATGGCTATTAATTGCAAGGCTAGTTTCTTAGTTAAATAAATATAACATTTAAGCCAATCACCAAGATGGCTAATTTAAAAGCCACTGATTACGCCGATTCTCAATTTCTCGAGATTGAAATAAGTCTGCCTGCACTTGTTAAACTGTTTATTGTTAACTTTGAAGTTTTACAATTGAAAAGTATATTTATAAAAAAATGGTATTTATGCTGCGGCGACTCAAGGCGCAATGACCCTCTCTCCTCCGCTTCGTACATTACGTTACGTGACGTCACGGTCCGAACATCTTCCCCCGCGCTCGAAAGCTGTAGAGTTTCGAGGAACTGCTGCTGAAGTTGAATCAGGCAGAGGGCAAAGGTTGTGAATGGCTCGTCGCAATATGCCCTTTGACGTGCGTACATCTGCGACGCGGGAAACTCCATCTGTTCCTGGGTATAATTTTACGACGCGAGCCATACGCCATTTCAATGGTGGTAAGTTTTGATCTTTGATGACGACCAATTCTCCATTTTGCAATCCTTTCTCATTTATTCGCCATTTTGTCCTTTGTTGAAGTTCACTTAAATATTCTTTCCTCCAGCGCTCCCAGAAATGTTGCCGCATGTTTTCAAGACATTGATAACGATTCAGCCTGTTAGGGTTGACATCCATAAGATTTTCTGAAGGCAGCGATGTGAGTGGTTTGCCGATCAGAAAGTGTGCAGGAGTCAAGGGATGGAGGTCGCAAGGGTCTGAAGAAAGAGGAGTCAGAGGACGGGAGTTAAGGATAGCTTCGATTTGTGCGAATAGTGTCGACAACTCTTCGAACGTTAAATGTTTATCCCCTAATATCCTAGTAGTATGATATTTAGCAGACTTAACGCCAGCCTCCCACAGACCGCCAAAATGAGGAGAACCAGCAGGTGAAAATTTAAACCGTATGCCCTCATCGGCCGCAAAACCCGTTATATTATCATTGCTTGCTTTAATAAACTTTGCGATCTCGTTACTGGCGCCGACAAAATTAGTGCCATTATCGCAATACAACAGAGATGGCTTACCTCTACGAGCAATAAATCGTCTTAAACATAGAATAAACACATCAGTGGTAAGATCACTAGCGACCTCCAAATGTATTGCTTTAGTTCCGAAACAAATAAATAGGCACATGTAGCATTTAGAAATTTTACAACCGCGACCTTTACGATCGGTGATATAAAATGGCCCAGCGAAATCAACACCGCTAATCTGGAAAGGAAGATTGGGACAAATCCGACTAGAAGGTAAGTTACCCATAATGGGACTGATACATTTTGCTTTTATAGTCCGGCATAATTTGCAGTTATTGACAGTAGCTCGAGCTAGAATTCGGCCTCTAATAGGCCAATACTTATTTCTAATGTCACTCAGTAAGGTCTGAGGACCACAATGCAATAGATTTATATGTTTGTATGCAAATAATAATTTTGTTAAATTATGTTTTGTTTCTAATAATATAGGATATTTCTTTTCGTAGGGTTCTGTGGACTTCTCAAGGCGACCACCTACGCACAAAAGACCAGATTTATCCAAAAATGGACTCAACGAAAGAATGCGAGACTTGACAGGTAAAGATTGATTACTTTTTATTAATTTTATTTCATTAGGAAAACATTCCTTTTGATGTTGTTTTAGTAGAAATTGTAACGACTTATTTAGTTCGTCAGTACTAAAATGACCGGTTCTTTTATTATTTTTATTGCGTAGGTTATGAATAAATCGCAATACATAACACGTGGATCTAAGTAATATAGAAAATTTAGAAAATCTTTCAAAGTTTACTAGTGGATACAAATCTAAAGACGAACTTAGTGCAGTTAGCGAGCACGGTTTGATCTCAGGCAAATCAGAACCCTTTGATTTTATTATCTGGGGCCAATCACATAGTTCGTTTTGCAAGAATGTGGGGCCTTCCCACCATAATTTAGATGAATGAATAGAAGCAGGATTTAAACCACGAGATGCTAAATCGGCTGGATTATCATTGCCAGGGACATGTCTCCAAGTATAAGAAGCAGTTAATTGCTGAATTTCGCTAATTCGATTTGAAACGAAAACTTTTAAATTACAGGGCTGAGAATCCAACCACCCTAAAACTACTGTTGAATCAGTCCAATAAAAAACAGTATCTATTTGACACCGAAGTGCTTTTACTACCTTCACACTTAACCTAGCAGAGAGCAAGGCACCGAGTAGTTCCAACCTAGGAATAGTTACAGTTTTGACCGGAGCAACTTTGGTTTTTGCACAAAGCAACCTGACCACAACGTTACCTGTACTATCCGTTGATTTGAGATATAACGCTGACGCATATGCTACTTGAGAAGCATCAGAAAATGCGTGCAACTCAATTTTGACTGCTTGATTTATTAGAGTCCATCTAGAAATTTCAAGGGTAGACAATAACTTTAAATTTTTAATAAAATTCAGCCACTGCCCTTTCAATTCAGTATCGACTGGGTCGTCCCATTCAAGCTTTGAAATCCATAGCTTTTGTAAAATAATTTTTGGAATAATGGTGCACGGGCTTAATAATCCTAATGGATCAAAAATCTTAGCTGAATTTGATAAAATAGCTCGTTTTGTTACATTTGAACTGAATTTAATGTCTACAGGAAACACAAATACATCTTTTAACGGATCCCATCTCAAACCTAAAATATTAGACTGACATGACATATCCAAATTTTTTAACTCAGGGGTACTAATCTCGTTTTCAAAAATATCGGGAACATTTGTTCGCCATTTTCGTAATGGTAAGCATGCAGAGTTCAAAGTAGCAGTAACAGACTGTTTTATATTTATTAAATCGTATTCGTTGTCTGCACCTGACAAAAAATCATCTACATAAAAATCTTCTTTGATTAGTTGTGATATGGTTCTGTTATGGCATTCCTTTGAGAGTTGTAATAAACATCGTGTACTCAAAAATGGAGCAGAAGCTGTGCCATAAGTAACTGTATTTAACTGAAACACTTTTATTGCCTGTGATGGTTCATCACGCCACAAAATAAGTTGTAAATTACGTTGATCAGAATCTACCAAAATTTGTCGATACATTTTCTCAACATCTGCGGTCACTACAAATTTATGTTGTCGATATCTTAAAATAATTGAAAATAAATCATCTTGCACAACTGGCCCGACATATTGCAAATCGTTATACGATAAACCAGATGTAGTTTTAGCTGATGCGTCAAAAACAACGCGAAGCTTGGTTGTCTGACTAGCCTCTTTTATTACCGCATGATGTGGGAGATAATTACCGAGGGTAGGCTTCGATATTTCGGTCATATGTCCTAAAGATTCGTATTCATGAATGAAATTTTTGTAATCGACTTTAAGCTGAGGTTTATTTTTTAGTTTTCGCTCTAATTGTATTAGTCTCTTTTCCGCTATGCTATAAGAATCACCTAAGCTTTCAACAGAGCCTTTAAGTGGTATCCGAACACAAAACCTACCGTCGTCATTTCGACGAGTAGTTTCACTAAATATTTTTTCACAATAGTTGTCAGAATCAATTTCATTGGGACTAGGGATCTCTTCCAGTTCCCAAAACTTGGACAATTGTTGTCTAATTTGTTGTGAAAAATTGCAATGTATTTTCCTTGTATGAATGTAGTCAATTGAAGACATTGATCCAGCAATTATCCAACCGAATTCGGTATTTTGTAGTATAGGTTTATCCTGTCCTAGAGATAGTCTATCCGGACGAATGATATCCCAAAATATGTCAGCGCCCAGCAATAAATCTATTTCAGATGGCTTATAAAATTTAGGATCAGCAAGCTGAATATTCTCAGGGATATTCAAGTTCCGAATACACAACTCAACTTGAGGCAATTTATCCGCGATCCTAGGCAAAATAAAGCACGTAATAGAAGTTTGAAATGAGTTGTGCAATGAATAAAATTTAATAGTACAATGTTCTGTTACATTTAGAATACTGTTACCAATACCAGTTACATTATGATAATATTTTTTTTCTTTGCAGGTACCAATTTTCTGTTGTGCTCTAGCGGTTATAAAAGAAGATTGACTTCCGCTGTCCAACAAAGCCCGTAAAATGTGTATTTCATTATTGTGTATAACCTTGACCAACGCCGTAGACAAAAGGGCTTGATTGGTGGTTACAGCAGACATTGATATAGAATTAGACGGACTTGATGAACTCTGATCAGACTGAGCAACAGGAACAGGTAAGATAACTTCATTAGTAGACTCGGGAACTTGTACAGTTTGTAAGGAAGTCTGTTTGTGTAATAAAGTATTATGTTTTCTATGACAAATTCTACAACCACTCATTCTGCACTGAAAAGGCAAATGACCGTTACGCAAACAATTACTACACAATTTTAAAGCTGAAACTTTATAAATTCTTTGCTGAATTGGTAAGGATTTAAAATTACTGCACTCATATATTTTATGTTCTTGTTTACATATGGGACAACAACGTTTCACAGAAGCTTCAGAAGAAGAACAAATAAACGACTTCATGTTTGGCAAACTATGACGTTTTTCATTTTTTGATGATTTATTAGAATGTATTGTTTCTAATATTGCAGCGCGTTGACGTAAATAAGAATAAAAATCTTCTAATGTTGGAGAGTTATTATTACTCCTGAATTCCTCCCAATTCCTAGCAGTAGCACTGTCTAACTTCGCTGAGGCCATATAAATAATAATCGTGTCCCATTTATCAGTTGGTTCACCTAACAAATTTAATGCACTCAAATTTTTTGATAAATCGTCGATTAATCTGCGAATACCAACTTCAGATTCTTTTTGCAGTGGTTCAATAGAAAACAGGCACTTGAGGTGTTCATTTATTAAAAGACGCTTATTGTCATACCTTTCACAAAGCAGGTTCCAAGCAATCACATAATTATTAGCCGAAACTGCCACAGAACCAATTACCGAACTGGCCGAACCTTCCAAATAAGATTTTAAATAATGGAATTTATTTATATCTTCAATAGACTCGTTATGGTGGATTAAGGATAAATATGTATCCCTAAAAGAAAGCCACCTATTAGGGTCCCCATTAAACGAAGGAATCTTTAAAGGTGGCAATTTTAAATTACTATGACATTTGCCACTATGGTTGGATGAAGATTCCTCTTTAACCTTTTTTTCGAAAAAATCTAATAATGACTGAGCTTGAGCAATTAAATTATAAAACAAATTCTCAGTAATTTCGCGCTCATTCATTTGTTTAGTTATATCTTCGTCCAACATTTCAATTTGAGATTGAATATCCTCATAGATGCACGACACTTCACGCATCTTACTTAATCGGACACGTAATTCATTTATCCTTAATGCACTTGTATCATTGGAATCCAATAACGGCTTTAAATATTTTTCGAACAAAGTAAATCGAGCCTTTATGTTACCTCTTTGCTTAATAAGATCTTTTAAATCACTCATCTTGTCGGCACAAATAACGTAACACACTATAAATCACTACAGATTATAAAACTATGATCATTAATAAATTAGTAAATATGTTACGATTGAATCCTTTGCACGCTGTGTTATGTTGTTCACTAGATAACAAACCAGTTTTGCGGCCGACTTGGAGTGCACGGTAGGTATCTTATTGTTTGAATGCGCACTGTTCACAACGACTTTTTCTTTAGTTATTAAATCTGAAGTATTCACTTAGTGAGAAAATTTTACCTTTTTATTAAGTATAGTTTAAGTTGACGTAAATAAATGTATGAAGAATAATTCTATCTTGATTTTTTTTATTTTTTATTTTGTTGGGGGTAAATAACGTCGCGAATGAGTTGAAGTATCTAATTCACACAAATCAAGGCAAAAGGGAGTTAGTATTATTGAAAAGGATATTTTACACACTTCCTTCGGAAATGATGCTGCAGCTGCTGGCTGGCGGGTTCCTGAAGGACGGGTCTCCTTTTGGCAAATTTGCAATGCCGCTCGTCACTGCGGCCGTGATATAATCACGTCGGGGTCACCAAAATGATTACGCCGATTCTCAATTTCTCGAGATTGAAATAAGTCTGCCTGCACTTGTTAAACTGTTTATTGTTAACTTTGAAGTTTTACAATTGAAAAGTATATTTATAAAAAAATGGTATTTATGCTGCGGCGACTCAAGGCGCAATGACCCTCTCTCCTCCGCTTCGTACATTACGTTACGTGACGTCACGGTCCGAACAGCCACTGTAACGTTCATTTAATACCTCGTCGCTGGTTTCGGTTTGATTGCAACAAAATGTTAAATTTGTTTAATATTCCATGTTAAATACATTCTTGAACCTGCCACTAGATGCTGCTATCTGGTAAGAGAAACGATTCTATTTTAATTTCTCTGAATGTTTAGGTAATAATTATTTTTATATTATTAATTAGCAAAATTATGGCGTGACACAAAAAAAGTGTCACGCCATAATATATCAGAGACATGCCTAGTAGTAAAGCAGTTTGTACTTATGTCAAAAGTGTATAATTTTACTTAACCTACTGGTTTACGTTCGTTTACAGTCGTTTTGTGTCACATATAAGGTGGCATACCCTATGAATAACTTATGTAATCACCCAGTTTTTACATTTTATGATCATACATGCATTGGAGTCTTTTATGGAGAGTATTATATTTTGGGGGCGAAATGGATTAATATCAAGGAGTAGGTGAACACTTAATAAGTTGATAGCATATATTAAGAAATTCACATTCCAAATCAAGCGTAAGATGAAATAAAGGGGGGTACGATTTCGTTTAGAAACGGGGGGGGGGAAGAGTAAAAACTCAAAGTAAAGCTCTTACGTAATAAATTTAAACTGAGGGACGGCGTCTGATTCTTCATCATTGGCCTATCAATATTCCCACTGCTAGGGCATATACCTTCCCTATGGACGAAGTGAATATGACGAATGGGCCATTAACCACCACTCTGGCACAGTGCAAATTGATGGGTGTATGGAGTAGCTCGGGATTATGATGTTTGGTCACCCATCCCATAAACGACCTTACGAATGTTGCTTAACTACCGTATCGCAGGCTGAACGAGTTAACAACTGCGCCATCGGGCCAACTGGAAGGTAAACATCCTAAATCTAGACATGACCTCCTCAGTGAGTGTCTAGCCAGTTTTAAATTGTCGCCGTTTCTGAGTTCCAGGTTTCAATAGTCGGTCGGGTAGATGTAGATAAAAGAATCTTTCTTCACTGTCTCGGGTCTGGGTGTTATTGTTCGTTATTTCTACCCGAATAAAAAATGTATTTATTTTCATTTATTGTCTACACCCCTATTATAAAAAACGTGAAGTTTTTGTATAAAAGAGACTTTAGAGCGACTTACTAGATAGAAGCTATATATGAATAAAGGATGAGGATGATTAGGTGTATAAGGGGATTTTCCGGCTCTGAAAATGACTTAAAATTCAGTAGGCTAATTCTGTTAATTTTTACCTAATCATCATCAGCCCTTTCACGTCCCCTCTGCAGGGGCTCAAGCCTTCCTTATGGATGGTTAAAGAGGATAGGCCATGACCCTCCACGCTGGCCCAATGCGGATTGGAGTGTATTAACGACTGCAAATGCAGCCGGGACCAACGGCTTTACGTGCCTTCTGAAGCACGGAGTAGCTCGTGATAATAATTTTTTGGTCACCCATCCCGTGATCGACCCTTGCGAAAGTCGCTTAACGACACCGATCGCGGGCCGCGGCGCTTATCAACTACGTCACCGAGTTACTTTTTTCACCTTTACGTAATAATAGCATATTATTATATATATGTTTACCATTTATTTGTGAGGTTAAGGCATAGTACTAATAATATTAGACTTCAGATAGATAGTACAATGGCAAAAAAGCAAGAAGTTGAGATTCTACTTCTTCTTCTTTCGTGTCAATGGCAACCAAAACTAAATGTCACCGGCCCAGAACTCCGCCACTTTTACGGCGCTATGTGCAGCCGTCATGAGATCCTCCTGCGTACAGGTGTAGGGGCAAGCGGGGCAACATATCAGGTGTGGAGTGGTCTGAGGCGTAGTACCACACCTGCACGCAAGGTCTGCAGTATTAGTAAAACCTCACCTGGACCGATTGTCTTTACTCCGGCCAACCTGAGTGCGGAGTCTATTTAAAGATTTCCACACCGGTCTGGGGAGGTCGTAGCCAGGCGGGAGTTTCTCCTGGATTGGCACAAACGGGGAAGGCAAAAGGGCGGAACCCAACCACAGTTCACGCCTAGCCAAAGAGGCCTCGGAGTTGATAGGCTCGGTGCACTTGTAGAAACTATTGCGACTCTTCAGCCTCTTAGGGACAGACGAATAGCGATGCATAGGGTGCCGCGGGTCGGAATCAAGCTTGGCCCTTTCGATGGAGCTTGCTATGGCCCTGCGAACATATGGTGGAGCAATTCCAGCAACAGACAACCTGTTATAATGCGGTATGTGTCGTTTAGTGCTGCATCCACCTGTCTTGCGTGGGCAGATCGGTTCCAAACAGGACAGGCGTACTCTCCTGCGGAGAAACTGAGATTCTACTGAGATGCGATTATTGCGTGAACAGCATTGGCCTACTATTTGATGGCATCTACGAAATTTATGTATTTAAATATTTCAAAACATAAGACCTTTTTTTAAACAACATCACATACGTTGTTCAGATTTCAAGATTAGCTCCCGTATTATGAAGTAACGAAGTGTATTAAAGGTAACACAACACCCAGACCCGAGACAATACAGAAAAGTTCATTTTCTACCTTGACTCGAACGGGAATTGAACCCGAGACATCAGAGATGGCGACACCTTGAAATTGGCGTGTGTTTCACTCGGCTATGGAGGTCGTTTAAGTTTTCATTAATATTTTCATCCTGCTTTAATACTTGTTTTTGTTTGAAAACCCAAGGCTTGCAATATTTGCATTTTTCAACAACATTTGTCATTTTTTGGAGGTTGAATATAATATTTGGCGCCTCGCTATTGAAATCTTGTTTACCGTTTCTTTAAGTTAGATTTATAAATGTATATGTAGGTCTATATCTTGATTTTTGGTCTCGTATTTTATTGAAATTCTTTGTTCCTTAATAAAAAATTATAGCACCTGTTTGATCAGTACCTCAATTTAAGGTAATCGTGGATAGCCATAAGTGGCATAGATTTAAATATGAAACATTGTACAATATATCTGGTATAAAAGCTGTTGTTATCCCAAATAAATTAAAAAGAAAATAAATATAAAATTTACATAAGGGCAGTGGCTACTTTTTATTTTTATGTATGTACAAAACATGCATAAAAATAAAAAGTAGTATCTCAGTATTATTTATGATAGATTTAATACAATAAAATCTAAAACTTATTCTTAATAATATATCCACGTTGTCCCCGGTACTCTGAGATGGGATACCAGTACCAGGGACAAAGTGGATTTTTAAGCATTTGTCATTAAGACTATTCAAAAATATAGCATTGTGAAATAAAAATAGATCAAATATAATAATTAAAAAACGGAATTTCTGCAATTTCAATAAAAAAATCTGTAATATTTATGGATATATTTAATTTTAATATTTAATATACCCATATACTTAATTTTAAGATGCGATCAACCTGAAATTCAAACAATTTTCACAGGATCCTATTCCTTTTAAACAGTAAACTGATTTTGGTTTTGCCATGAGAGTTTGAAAAGGCTGCTGATAAACTGATTGCGTTTAAAAAAGAATTAAGGATAGAAGAGGTATTGAAAGTTTTACATGTGAACTAGCTGTTATTGAAAGTTTTATATGTGTCCCGCAACTTCTCGCCGGCTTCCTTTGGTGAATAAATTATCATGATCTGATCAGTATTTCCGAAGATTATATCTTACAAATGAACTAAATTAGAACCATTAATTCTTTATAATATTAGATAGATGTATTTTATTACTTTGCTTCACATTTGTTTAAGAGTTGTTTGTAAGAAAGCACAAGATATAATTAGAAATGGAAATCTTACACCCATCGCTCGTTATTACTATACTTTTAATAGTTTTTATACACCGCAATCTTCTTTGGTAAAGACATCTGTCTTTCATGATAAGTGCCAACGCAAAAAAGATCTAAAGTTTCACATCGCGAAGTCTCTTTTCAATAACACAGGGAAGATGTTCTCAAAGGTAGCCCAATTGCTTTCATGTCATGTTAATAACAAAAGAAACATCTTCTCACGAGTTGTTTGAAGCGTAAAGATGAAGTAGGAAGTGATGTTATATCGAAAAATTAACACAAATAAGCACCTTAAAGTTACTTTTATTTAATTTCATGTTTAGGTATAAACTGCAATAGATAAAAAGGTTAGAAAAAATGAATAGGCTCTTGTAAATACTTCTTCCAATGTTAATTATTATTTGGAGTACAAATAAAAATTAGAAAGCTTTTATTTGTGATAGAATTTACAGGAAAGTATTTTTGAAATAAATATTAAATTCAATATTTATTAATTGCACCATGAAACTAAGATCTCTTATAAAAACAATAATATTTTAGTTGCCAAAATCGTAAATACTATTATGGAAAATATAATAGTAATATGAGAGTGATACAATAGTTAAGTAATAATATCAGTGTGCGAATTTACACCGTATCTCTCACAGAGCAAGGATCTAATTCACAATAATGTGAATTTAGGTAGGCGTAACTTCTCCAGTGTTTTGTTAACTTTGTTACAAAATATCCGCTCGGAATCAGTTAAGTTACTAACTCAATTTCCTAACATAAACTCTGAAAGTGTGATCAACTTGTTATGTGAGTAACTTATACTTGAGTTTCGTTCTACCTTGGCATATAATGGCATCAACTTAATAAACCTTTTCGACCGTGTACATACCTATATCGTATTTCATTCAGAATAATCCAACCTACTTAATATAATTGATAAGAATATCTCATTTAAAAGTATATAATATCAATAAGAATAGATAGATAGATAGGTAGAATATTCTTTATTGTACACACAAAGACAAAAATACATTTATATGACGAAAACAGGAGACGTACAATTGGCGGCCTTATCACTAAAAGTGATCTCTTCAAGGCAACCTTGGGATTAAAAAAAATATTTCATAATTGTATCAATTCTTTTCCTCTTTTTTAGCGTTCTGCAAATCAGAAGAAAAGAATGGAACCCTTATAATGTAGTTCACCTGTTACAGTAGATTTACTGAGAAACTACGCGACGGATTGAATTGCAATTTGGTGAAAAAAAAAACAAGTACTTTTTAAAATCAGGGGTTAACCCTTGATTTACCACGAAATTTTATGTAAGCGCTAAAAAAGAATAAAAGTAATAAAAAAGTATGCAAGCTCTTGGTAAATCAGGGGTAAGAACTTTCAGATTTTTCAAATATTTTTTATAAAGAGAATAAATATTTTTTTAAAGTATAAATTATGTTGGTAAACTATTAATCTTCAAAACTTTCGGCTTAATATAAAACACCAAGAGCCCACTAAACACTCGTAACAAAATATAATGAAGGGAATGACTTCTGTTCATGCAATACAATCAACTTTATTTATATTTGATTGAAATCTGTTCTACTAATCATAACCGAAAAAAGATGCAACGCATAGACTCGAGCGTTTTTGTTATTCGTACATACATAAGTATTGTAAGAAGACTCCTGCCCCTGTGATTTAGTCGGGTTTAAAAATAAAGTTCTTTTGCTTTATGATTTGGAATTTATATTAGCTATTAAATACATTAAAAAAATACATAAAAATTAAAATGTATTTATTGAAACAAATAGTTCAACAATAGTATAGTGTACGATAATACATAGTAACGGTAGTTTAAAAAAGAAAACTGAAGTGCAACCATTAGCGCCCACCTCCAGATGTTAATGTTATGTTCCTTATTCTACTACATTGGTAACATTATAATTTATAATAATTATTTGAGTTACATTATAATATTGTATTTGATACTCCGAGATGGTATTCGAACCTCTATCTATCGCAATACAGGCGATAACATTAAGCTCCCCGAGACCCAACAGGACTGGTGAATCTTTCAAGCACTTATATAATTATAATAATTAGAACAACTTTAAAATCGTACAAATATTTCAAACCTTTTCATAAATTCACAAACGCTCGCCGCTTAATCCTGACACCGCATTCAGTAACATTATAAGCTTCACAGATGCAGTCAACAGATGCATTGTACAAAAGTATGAAATGGGTCAAAGTTTAATACAAGCAGTATTGTGTGTGTGTACGTCAGATTTCATGTGTTCACTTCTGTCTATGATGGCGACCTCTTTTCATTTATAATGAAATATACCTACTTACTGTGAGTGGATTTTGGAATTGTTATCCGCATATAGAAACTTCTTATTGTGTATTTTCATTCGCTGTTTAGATTAATCATATGGACATAAAAACTTTGTGACACCTACTTTACTTAAAAATATGTATTTTTTTTAATACCCACAGATTTACTTCGTTTACGAGAATAGGGATAATGACTATTTTTTATGTGTGTCCGGCAGGTAGATTATTACAAATGTATTTGTTATTTTTGCGTAACCAATAAATTACGACAATAAATTGAGTTGAATTGTACCTTTGTATATTTTCTATATAGCTGTGACGTAGCGAGCCCCAACTATAAAAACAACTATGGTAACATAGCAAAAGTCATAAAGCAAAATATAAAATTTGGAATATTTATGAGAGAAGTCGTTGGGAAGAAAATTTTTCCAGTTATAAATAACTGGAAAAATTTTCTTTTATAAAATATATAGAAAATATATAGAAAAATTTTCTTTTATATAGTTATAAATAACTGGAAAAATTTTCTTTTGTTTTCTGGGTTCACACTATCCAATAGAACAATTATCAAAATAGAACTACTCTAAAAATATAGGCATCAGACAACAGGATCTCCTCTGTGTCTCGTAGGTTAGTAAAAAAAACCTAATATATCTATAGGTTGTATGTTGGATACCATATTTAATGTGTTATCTAGTGTATAAACAATGAATAAACAATCGCACCTACATACATTACAATCAAAACTAATCTTGTTAACATCAACATAAGTACATACTCACCTTTCCAATATACTCGATTCATTTCTTTCGTGACATAATTAATTTATTTTGTGTGGTTTCATGTTGTCTGATTATATTGCGACGAATGTTAGAATCATCTAACATCGTATAACGTTCTTATGTGTTTAAAGTTTGTAGGATTTAATGTTGCCTCAAAATGGTTGGTGGATTTTTTAAGTATTCTTTATTAAGAATATTTTTCTATGTAGCATTGATCAAATTGATCAAATATAATAGTTGCTGTTTTTGTGCTCATTTATCTCACGGGAAAATATTAAAACTCAACGTGTTAAATTGGATTTAAAAAAGGACGTAAGGGCAAAAGACTGTTCAGAAAGTATCGGAAAATGTGCGTTGCAAACTGTTTTGTTAGATCGCACAATTTGGACTGACTCGATTATTTATCAATTTTCACTTTCAAAAGGCATTTATTTCTTCATTGAAATCTTTTAATAAGTATTGAGAAAATATTAAAGTTTAAGAATAACTTTGTGGCTTATTTTTATTGAGAAAATGGTATAAAGAATACATATGGTGGATCTTCTATAAAATGCATTTTACCTACTTTAAACAGCTTATTTGGATGTTATTTCTTTGTAGAAAACAGTTGAAAGTTAGTGTGTGTGGTCTACTAAAAAAATATTAGGTCATTTTGTCTATGAACTTAATACAAGAGACCCAAGAGACAATCATGACTGCACATATGCACTCGGTAACATCCACTAATCCTCATTGGAACCACGGAGTTGGTTATGGGGATTCCCCAATTGGGATTCTATTCATAATGTCCCAACAATACTACTCGTACGCAACTCGTTCTCTTATTTCAAAAAACGAAATTTCGAAATGTCAATAAGATTCTAATGAAACGCATTTTTAGATAATTTACGATGTAGTGGAGGTAGGAATGTGATATAATCTCTGAAGTAAAGGTAATCTTCACAGATATGATAATAATAAATTTATAAGAACATTTCGAAAATATCCAAACTTTCGTTCGAGTACACGTGTAATAGGCCACCAGGAGTGCGATCACCTAAGTTAACATCATAGCAAAATTTAATTTCATTTTACGACTTTGACATGTCTTTTGTACTCTTTGGTTAGAGTTATAGCTAAAGGGGTAAGGCCGTCGCTTTGTCAGTGTCATGTAAATTCGTACGAGTTATAGACTTATTGGCATTATGGTCTAAAATCAAGAAGAAAGAAGAGACTAAGAAGTCACAATTTCTTGTTAACTATTTAAAAAGACCAATACACATAAAGTTTTCAGAGAAAAATGCAAGAAGATTTTTCTTTTACCAAATAAAACCTGGTAACTTCTTCGGCAGGAGATGAATTTCATTGTTTCTCGATACCTAAAGCAGTAACTAACTAATATAATAATTTGAAATTCGAAATGAACTATAGAAAGTTCAGTGTCCTTTGACATTAAATGTTTGAATCTCCATAGACGAAGGGACGATACGTGAGCAAGCAAGATATCTAAGACTTATCCAGTTCCTTATTGGTGTTCCAAATCATCCTTGTTACATTTGAAATAAGAGTTTTTCTTCTTAAAACTATCCAAACGTATCGTTTAAGGAACAGTTAAGAGTTAAATTCATCGACTTCTTGCTTGTCACGGACAAATTCCGTTTATGGCTCGTCCATGTTATCATGGATCTGCAATATTGAGTTTAGAACACATTTTTCGAGCAGAATTTCTTATAAATACATCACTTTCGTTTTATACAATACAGGCATGGCTGGATAAACCTATCAGGATTTTAATCACGACGTACAGTCACAAAATTATATATTATATCAAAGACCGTGATAACATAGATGCTTAAGTATAGCTTTTGATCATTTACCTACGTCTAGAAATCGTAATGTGTCGGAAGATTATGACTTAATTTAATTAATGTTTCTAATGATACAAATAAAGATTGGCAGACCTTTGGAAAAATATATTAAATGACAGTACAATAGGATTAAAAGTATTTAGAATATTTGAATTGAAGTTTTAGCCTTCTTGAAAGCATTTATTAAATACAAAAAAGTCGTCATCATGAAACTAAAACTTAGTTATTGCTTAATAGTTTTAGACGAGTTAGTCAGACAATGTCAACAATAATATGGATGCTATTTAAAAATATTAAATTTGAACATATCTACCAAAAATGTCGAAAGTCGCGTCTTATGTCTCTTAGTGGAAGAAGCTTAGCAAAATTCTCCATAGTGTAACAGTCTTGATGGACGTTATAATGTTGTTTATATTATTGTCTCATGATGAAAAATGAGCTAATAAGCAAAAACGACAGTGTAGCGCAGCAATAAATGTGTTACTTCGTGTTACATAACTCGATGCTTTGTTTTCTTCGCTTCTGTAAAACGTGCATTTAACAGAAAAGGAAAACTTGCTTACAATATCATAATAAAATGCCTGAATAAGATTTGATTCAGTTTCATGAAGTTTTCGAATCTACGGTTAAAAATGTTGCTCTCTAAAATAGCTAATGATTATTATAAACTAGCAAGATTAAAAGAATAAAATGATACCTCAAGTAGCATATGAACTTCATACCTTACTTAAACTGGGTTAATATTCTAACTACCGTATTTACAAGTATTTTTGAGAATTTATTATTTTGTTGTGTAATATGGTTTTGCAAAAACGACGTTTAATAAAAAAATGCATTGAAGCGTTAACTTTCATACATGCAAGATGATGACAAGTAAATATATATGTTGCCAACCTAATCAACAATTCCCTTCACACATCAAATACATTTAAGAGTACGTTCATTTCCGTTACTTCCAAACGTTACTAGAATTACAATTGATCTATATATTTAATTTCAGATAAGATGCGGGTGTGATGACTCAGGCGAGAGAAACACTCGGCGTAATGGACGGCAACCCACCTACTTGCGACTTCTCTACGAAGACTAAGAGGGGAGTATACCTCTCCAAGAGTCTCGCGTTCGTCATCCTCATCATTTTTGCTTTAGCGTTGGTCGCAACTTCCTTTCTAGTGTATAATTTTGCCGCATGTCCTAGAACGGATCAGCTGGCAAACGTCACAAAATATGAACTTACCCATTGTGACCAAAATAAATTTTTAGTCTTGCCCCTTACCACTGAAACCAGCAAAATTGTCATCCCCTTAGAGACTACAACAGTTTTAGCGACAACTGAAGAGACAGAAATCACCGTTACAGATGTACGCCTCCCGACAAATATAAAACCTGAAAGGTATCATTTGAAACTCACTCCTTATATATATGAAGGAAATTTTACATTCGACGGTGTAGTCAGTGTTGTGGTGACAGTGAAAAATGACACTAAAGAAGTGAAATTCCATGGTGTTGAATTGACTTTCCACAGTATAAAGCTTTTTGAGAAAGGTGATGGCAGAGAAATAATTATTTCGAGAAGAACGGAAGATGTACCAAGGCAGTTCCATATATTGACATTGGAAGAATCGTTGAAGGCCGGCAAGCAGTATGTGTTGAATATAACGTATACGGGAATCTTGAATGACAACCTTCATGGTTTCTACAGAAGCTCTTACGAGGAGAAAAATATTACGAGGTATATAACTTTTTTCTTTGATTTTGTTCTTACTACTTAAGCTCGAAATTATCCGATAATCCTATAAAATTATCGAGAGTCACTTAAGCTCATAATTTTATGGAGATTTTACTGTTTATAGAAACCTGATGCACGTTATTACAACAACATAGGCCTTTATATTGCTTTGTTTTTATATTGTAACAAAATTATCTTATAAATATTTCATTTTATGTAAATAATATAGGAGGGTTTCTTCAATCATCATCAGCCTATTAAAGTCTACCGCTGGGGTACAGGCTTTCTCTATGGATGAAATCAAAACGGGAGAATGGACCTTAACTCACTACGCATAAGAAAAATATTTTTCTTTTTTAAAACGAAATGATGATGATACACAATCGAAACTGAATTGAAGTAGATTAACTCATAATAGAAACGTTTTTAATGTAACGCTGTAATCATTTTACTATGACCTTATGCTTTATATTCTCTTATTACAATAATAGAGAATACAAGTCATCATAAAAAATCGGCTTGCTTTCATTTTCTGCTTCAAATATCGATTCTAAGATGAGTAGTCACGTGTTGTTTTAGTGTGACAATAGATCATTATTTGTTATTCTGTAGAGGCCACATTCATGCGGAATTACTCTAACCACAATAAGTGGCTATCGTGTGGAATACTAATGGTCTCCTTAATTCTTTAACTGGTCATCGTAAGGATTTATTAACAGTTAAAAATGTGTAAACAAATAGGTAATTTATCTGGCAGTTGTTTACGTAGTTTAGATTTATTTGACGAAAATAAATATCGGTTCGTGCAATTAATAGGTTCTACTTTTATCTCATAGATTTTGCCTGTTTTTGGTTCAAATTTAATTTCTTTCTTATTTTTTTATATAAGTATACGACAATACCTTTTCTGCGATCGATAGCAGCTGACGTAGTTTTTTATATGGAGATCTATTATGTACTTTATTACCTTAACTTTCTTACTTTTAGTATTTGAATAAGTCGGTTATTTTTTGAGGAACTTACTTTATCCATATTAATATTATTAACAGAAAAGATTTAATTTTTGGTTGCAATGAATAGGACCCGATATTTATTGGAATGATTTTATAAATTATTTCATCTAATCTAAGTTTAAATGTTTATTACTTCTTCACGCAAAAACTACTAAACGGATTTTGATGTAATTTGGTATACGGATAATTCAAGTCTGGATAAACACATAAGCGAATTTTTATCTCATGGATTACGCGAGCGATCCCAAGTAGCACAAAACACCATTATATCAAACTTATAATAGCACGAGTCCAAGCCTTAAGCATTATAAGAAAATCGTATATCAACCGTGTTTCTTTTAAATGACTCTTATACGTAAAATTTGGGCCCCCCTTTGTACGACTTTAAGCTTTATAAAAGCTGTGCAATAGCACTACAACTTTTGTATAATAGCATTAATAAAGTCGGGTAAAAGCATTCTAAGGTGCTAATTGAACTTTTTGTGGCTATAATACAAATGATATGCGGCAATCAAAATTATAATGCGTTAATTTAATGTTATTAAAATGCTTACTGTTTTGTTTCCTTTGTAAAAAAGTATATTTAATAGATTTAATAACTATATAATCGGTTTAAGTTATTGTTTTGTGTAAGTGTCATGATATGTTCTGTTGGTTGGTCTTTTAAGTATTTTTTAATATTGAACAGGAGAGTACTAACATTTATACAGCTCGTTATGAGTGAAATAAGCTGCAAACATCAGTTTGTGGAGTAAAATATACAAGTTTATGGTGTAAAATACGCCTTCGCAAACTTCCTTTAATATAATAAAAATAATTGAAAATTTAACCTAGAAGCAAAAATTTTTGTTGAATTTTAGGCTTTTAGCATTGTTTTAACAACATAATTGCTTTTATAGGCCTCTGTGCACAAAATAAATGATTATTAACCCCTTTTCATCTGACACAATTGATTTTAAATATTATTGTAAGAAATGGAAAAAGAAAATTAAAGCATTAGGTATTCAAATATAGTGTAGTAGAGTTGTTAATCGTATTATGGTTAGACACAAAACTAAGAGCTCGAAATTCACCGTATAACAGACTCCCATTTTAGGTTAAGCCGTATTTTAACACTTCAGAAGTATCTTATAGTGCTTATAATCATCAAACGAATATTTCATTTTTATTTTGATTTTTAAAAGCTTCAATTAAATTAGAATACTCTTTTTTCAGTTTTCTTTTATATCCACCTGTTTTCTTTGTTTTTCCCAACGTTTTTTGTCCATGGTGCCAGCGATGCGTATAAAATGCCACCACTACAATACAATAGATAAAATAATTTTACATTTTAATTTTTACATAAAATATAATTACGATCTATTTATTATCTGTATTTCTAAAAATAACTTAATTTTGATCAAAATATAGCCTAATAGTTTGATAAAAGCATAGATTAAGAAGATAAAGGAGCTTGAGCTTGATTAAAGAATACTTTAAGAACAAATCGGTGCAACCATAGGCCATTAGAAAACCTTTGTTTCTAGGAAATGACTAAATACAACTAAGTGCACTAAATAATATTACGTTAATGCTTATATTATATATAATGTTTTTCATATCACCGAAATACGATAACAGCTTTATATTAACATTACCCAATACTTTAATAGGAGTTTTGACATTGGTATACTTTTTTATTAACCTTAATATGGCATTAAGCATTATTAGATAAAATAAATGCCTTTACACAAATTCGAAACTTGACCAGTGCTGATTAAAAATGTTAGTATGACTTTAGGACATAAATCGGTACTTATTTTAGTTAATATATTATTTATATGCCGCTTGGGATGCCATTGGCGGATAAGTAGTGTTAAATAAAATGGAATTGAAAATAGTATAAATTAACTTTAACAGTAAAATAATCTCAAAACCACAAAACTGCCTGAAATTGAGAATAATTATTTTAAACCATAAACTTAAACCACGTATCGATTGACTGTTATCCAAGCTGCACTAGTATTGTTACAATAACTTGTAAAAATTAAGTCAATTAACATAACAATCAACAAACAACGCACGTGGAAAAAATGCTTAGTCAATTATTTTAAATAACAGTTACTAAATTCAGCACCACATACAAAAGAAACAATGACATTACTTTTCGAAGTAGGTGTTTATGTTTACAGCAGTTGATATAAAAAATAAATCATATCTATAAATGTACTATTCGATATAGCACTTGGTTTTGAATAGTAAAACTTTGCTCATCACCCCTGGTGAATGGCGTTGAAATATTAACCATAAAAAGGGGAACAAAATCAATAAAATCGGTGAAATGATTGTTAGAATATTGTTATTGAACCTTTCTGTTTGCTTGTTCAGAGCAAATTCTTCATAGTATTAGCTGGGTTTTACGATTTTACGCTTGTAGTATAATATTATCGATTCAAATATCATTATCTGATTAAACTAATAAGTAGTTTGATTCTTGGGAACCATTATTAAATTGAGGTACAGAATTAATGCTATTCGCAAAAGAGAATTATGTGTAATTTTTAATCCAGAGACTAATTACAGCGTGGTAGGTTATAGGCCATTATTCCTATTTGATTAGATTTCACACACCTGGAGGACTTGTGTCCCAGTAGTGGGGATATTAATAGGCTGATAAAAATAAAAAAAAATCTTAATATAACCATCTCCGGCACTTTTCTCTTGAGATTTTTTAGCATTTCTCTGTAAGATGTCAATTTACGAATTTAAAGTTTATCAAATATAATATTATTATTTTTTTTACTTCAAACGTACTAGTCATTTGAATAGTTAAAATCGTTTTTACCTAGAATATAGAAGAGAAGCTGCTAGCTGGATGTATCATTAAATTTTCAGATGGATAGCTGTAACCCAGTTCCAAGCGACCGACGCCCGGCGAGCATTCCCGTGCTGGGATGAACCGGCTTTGAAGGCCAAATTCACAATCAGCATAGCAAGACCTTCCAACATGAGCTCAGTCTCTAATATGAACGTCATCAGTAAAGAGAAACAGTAAGTGTATTTAAAAATATTATAATTTATTTATCGTATTTTCTCGTCTACTATAGGATATGCAGAGACGTATATCTATACAAATATTTTACAGAGGAAAGATTTGATTGTATATTTGTATTGAATAGGTTCCCATACTATTGGATCAATTTTAAAAACTGTTTGATCTACGGTAAGCTACATTCAGTGGCATAACTACAGGGTGGCAAGTCGGCAAAATGCCGCGGGCATTTGTTTGCCCTCAGCCGGAAGGGGCCCCGGCCAGAGGAAACTCATTACTCCTGATATTTATTATTACACAATTAGTAAAATAAAAGAATATCCGATGAATTAGACACATATAACATATACATGCATATTGAATATAGAAATTCCTCCTTTAAAAAGCAAATTTATATCTCCACACAGCTTATGGGATCATCTCTGGCCCATAAGTTGTCTAGTAAAAACACAATTAATGGAAAAATAGTGAATAGAAATATATATAAGTTAATTAATAAACCTAAAGCAAATAAATCAAAGCTTGATTTGTTTATAGCCCAACTCTTCCAAACTACAAATGGGATCATTATGCAGAATCTTTACCAATGTCTACGTATCTGGTGGCATTTGCTGTAACAGACTTTGGCAGCATCAGCGATCAGAATTTCACTGTATGGGCCAGAAAGGAAGCTCTCTCGTCTGCTAAATATGCCCTTAATATTGGTCCAAAAATACTTAAATTCTTGGAAGAATATTACAAGATAAAGTTTCCGCTACCGAAAATAGACATGATCGCTCTACCTGACTTCAAGGCTGGTGCGATGGAGAATTGGGGACTACTTACCTTCAGGTATTTAAAAACTGACAGAAACTTTTTTTTAATCTAAGCTAGACTGAATGGGTATTTTTGATTCAGCAATCCCTAAGAATTATTAATCCCTGTTCATTAACAAATAGAAATCGAAAGGCATGCTAATACAAATTGTGTCATTTTCACGGAGCTGTGACGAGGCCGTGAACGTATTCAGGGTCAAACTTATATCGAAAACAAATACTTCTTCAACGGACTTATTCTGAAAGATGTTTACATTTCGATAATATATAATCTAAAAACAGTGATCGTCTATTGACTATTATACTTTTTAAAGGAAACAAATATATCTGTTTTAAAGTGCATCCTTTATTAATCTCCACCTGCAGTTTGGTTCGCAATTGCGCTTTTGTCGAAGTTCTGGCAAATTTTTGACGCCATTTTGGTGATTCTAAACTTAAAGATTAATAACGGAAAGAAAGAAAAATAATTAATTGAACACACACATACAATTACACAATCGTCAATTACTGAGTGTATATAGTATGGCGGTGTGTGATGTGGTGTCCAAATGGAATAGTCGTAATAAATAGGAAAAGGAAATACTCTGATAGTAATATATTACCTATAGTTATTTATCATTCAATATCGGACTGCAATATCGGAATTTGTGATCGAGTTTCCTAGATTCATTCCCATTCATTATAGCATCAGAATACTTTGTTTTTTTTTTTAATCCCTTAATGTTGTTCCTGCATGCTCATTTCCTAAATACGCCGAATGATTTGAACAGCCCTTTAATTTGTTTCCACCTCTCTCAAGTGGGTGTTTATGAATGAACATTTCTAATGACAGTTTATTAGCGATCGGGAATAGGGACGCGGATCGATCGGCCGATATCGAGGGAGACACTTCATTAGTCGGAGGCACACCGAGGCCATCAATCACCCTACGATCAAGGGTGACTCGATTGACGTCCATTCGAGATTGGTTCACACACGTAATAGTAGATAATGGTCCTTTTTTTAATTACTGTTATGGATACATAGCTAATAAGTTTTTGCAAATATCACATCTGATTAGCTGCACATCGTGAATAGGATTTCATACCAGTTAGATATTAAATCATCACTCTCTATTCTGGGTAGTTATTATTGAGTTAATTTTTACAATAAATAAATACCTTGTAAAACTAGTTATCATTGAAAATATATTCCATTGAGGTCTCTTGCTATGACAGTCCCCATCTGAATTCCTATGTGATGGTGCATTACCTTAAAACCGCCTACACTTAGGTCAATATTATTCTTGAATTTGTTCCTTTTACAGAGAACTAGCAATGTTGTATGATAGCGGAGTATATCCGACAACAGCAAAGGCGCGCGTCGCAGCAGTAGTTGCTCACGAGATAGCCCACCAGTGGTTTGGCAATCTAGTTACCCCTGCTTGGTGGTCAGACATATGGCTGAATGAGGGATTCGCCAGCTATGTGGAGTATGTCGCTGTTGATGCCGTAAGTGTCATTTTATACTATGTGGACGGTCTGCATAAGTTGGGGTCTACTGTGTAGTTTCCATGGTATGATGAATACTTAGGTTGATTTTGAAAATTGCAGTCTCTTTTTCAAGTGGTCGTATTGCTTATATAGCTGAAGGGCTTAAGTTAAGAAAAATTAAATGCAGGCACACAATCTAACGCAGTTGCTTGGATTTACGGGTCAGTGGATATCATAAGAAAGATTCATTTCGTAAAATATTTGCCAGTTAATTTAATATCCCATTCAACTTTGCACAGACAATTGATGTTCAGTCAGCACTTTGTAAATCAAATTTAAATATTAGTTTCTTGTGCTCAACGGTTTTTCCATCAGATTTGCACTAACCCTTAATTTATTGTTGAAAGAACTAAATACACTAACAATTGTATGAGGTTCAATTAGTTACGTGACTTCAAGGTATGATCTCTTTAGGATCTAGGGTCGATAATGTAGAATATGTTTTATATTGTTCGTGTAGTAGAGTGTAGTGGTATCTTCATTAGTCCAGATTTTTACAATAGAAGGACTCTAACTAAATATGCTTTTCCTTTAATTTCTGAGCAATTTATAATAATAATAATAATAATAATATACTTTATTGCACTCAATATGATACAATGTTTACAGGAGCTTATTATTTAAAAACATTGAGTAAACAAATGGCGGCCTTATTGCTTAACAGCAATTTCTTCCAGGCAACCTATGGTGAAACTGGATAACGAATATAGATACTGTGGGGAGTGGGTGCAATATTGAGAAGGATAAATACATTAATAGCGTTAATATATTATGACAAATAAATATATATATATATATAAACAATAAAGAATGTAATAATATATACATATGAAATGGATATGTGACTAGAACTGCAATGTATTTATATTATTATCTAGTTTAGAGTTAGATTCATAGTCACGTCAATTGATAAAAATCCCTTTTTATGAATTAAATTATGTTGATTGTGTTTTCGTCAATGTTTATAAACATACTTATATGGATTTAGTGATCAGAATGCTTCCCAAATTTCTTTTTAATCGTTTACATAGTTACAACAAACTGCGATACAGTATTAACTAAGTATTATATTCGCTGGTATTCTTTCCGTTTTATCAGGTTGAAGAAACTTGGGAATCTATGGAGGTATTCGTTTTAAATGAAGTCCAGAGCGTATTCAAATTAGATGCCCTTACTTCTTCGCATCAGATCTCTGTGGAGGTCGGTAATCCCGAGGAGATTGGTGCCATATTTGACAAGATATCCTACGGAAAAGGTATTTTGCACGACTGAAATTTACACGATATATATATATATATATATATATAAGGCAACTAGAAAAGCGTATATGGATCATAGGTATCTATGATAACTCTATTAAAACTGTCGAACCGCCTAAACTTATAAAATAATGTTATTTACTGACTTTTTACAATAAATAAGTGTGTGCTGCGCTATTTATTATGTTCTTCAACTTCAACACATATGTTTTTCAACTATTTTCAATATATTTCCTGTTTTTTATTTATTAAGTTTATTTTTTTTACGTATTTTATTATTTCAATAGTTTTTTTTACTTCATAATTCAGTTTTGAGATAGAAATATAATTTTTTCACCGATAATTAACAGGCTCAGCGATTCTCCGAATGATGAACCATTTTCTTACTGATGATGTATTTAACGCTGGTATTACCGACTATCTCAACGCTAAGAAGTTTGGTGACGCTGAACAGAGAGACTTATGGAGTGCCCTCACCAACGCTGCTCATCAGAGAGGGGTCTTAGATGCTGATGTAGCCATAATAATGGACTCTTGGACTCTACAAACTGGATTCCCTGTACTCACCATAAACAGGGATTATAACACAGGAGTTATATCGTTCAAACAGGTATTTTTAAAACGTGAAAAATATAATAACAGGTCACTTATCAGCCAGATGCACAAACGTTCAAAAATGGTCATTAGTTTAAAGTGACATTAGTGATATAAATTTGACGTTTAATGTTAATTGACGTTTGTGCAACCGACCGTTATCGCTATTGAAGTTTCTATTTTGTATGGTTATTAATTGAAGGTCTTCTTAAATACGACGTTCTTTAAAGAGTTTTAGCAGTGATTTAATATAATTTGATATTTTTAGGGTTATGTGCCCAAAGGGTAAAATGGGAACCGTATTATTAAGACTTCGCTGTCTATCTGTCTGTCACCAGGCTGTATCTCATGAACCGTGAAAGTTAGTTTAATTTTCATTGATGATGTTTATCTATTACCGCTAAAACATTACACTAAACAATAAAAACCAGAATAAAATTAATATTTGAGGGGTCTCCCTTACAACAAAAGTGATTTTTTGCTTTTATACGGTTTGGAAGTCTACGAACGCGTTTCCGACTCGCACTGTTTTTTTTATATGAGCCAATGATGTTTTTTGTTGTATTGGTTAGTTATTTTGTATTTATTTGTGTTAATGTAATGATTCATAAATTAATCCTTTTGTTTTTGTGCATCAGCATCTTCCTGTTAATCAATTTTGATCCAAACGAAAATGTCATTATCGTAAACATTATTCCATATCATTAATAACTAAATTAAAAATAAGTATGACTTGTGACTAGCATGATAAAATTATGAATGATGAATAAACAATCAGATAATAAAATTTTTATTAGTATTTTTAATCTCCTCACCTGATTTCCGTGCCGCAAAAATAGATGGCGTTAGCAGTAGTTTTAGTCAACACAATACACCTGTCTCAAAGTTTAAATATTTTTGATTCAGTTACAAAATATAACGGTTTTTAATGACATAAAATAACTTTTCAAATTTTGCCCTCATGACTTTACCACGATTTCTTATTCTCAGGAGCGGTTCGTCCTTATAAACAATACTTCTGGAAATGAGACGTCACCTGTTTGGTGGATACCAGTGTCTTACACTACAGCAGCGGAAAAGAATTTCAAATCAACAAGTCCGAAACTATGGTTGCGGGGTGAGAAGTCCATCGAAGTGAACGACATTTCTATAGCCAAGAATGAGTGGTTTATAGCAAACATTCAGCAAACAGGTAAGATCTTGTGTCTTTATAATTCAGACGTAAATCTTCGACTTTAAATGCAAAATACTCCGAAAACAGCCGAGTGGTTCGCGTGTCGGTTTCAAGGTATCGCCATCTTTGTGGTCCCAGGTTCGATTCCTGGTCTGGTCAATGTAAAAAATGAACTTTTTTATATTGTCTCGGGTCAGGGTGTTGTGATATCTTCGTTGTCTCAGATACTCCAAAATACGGGGGCTTTAGCTACCCATCTTGGAATCTGATCAATGTATGTGATGTTGTTTAATATTATTATATTAATGATTTCCGCATAGGGTGTTTGTATAAATTGTAGAGGATCTAGCTTAAGGGATGAGTTTAGGTGGTAAAGCACTAAGTTCATCAAGGTTATCTACAAATTAAATGTTAAACTATGTTTTTAAAAAGATTTGTCATGTCTGACAAACTATTTTCTTTTAGTGTTTTAATGTTATATTAATATCGAAGGAAGGTAAATATATAGATTAGTATACAATAGCAATTTTATTGTTTGTTTGCATTATTTCACCTACGGGAAGCTACATCATATGTTGGTGACATAGACTTTAATTATGAATTCCATATAAATCATGATAGGTGAACGAGTTGTTAATACTCAAAGGGAATTTTTAACACTATTATTTTTCTAATAAATTGGAAACATTTGTAAACATACTAAGTTTCTGTAATAGATATCAATGTTCTGTACTTATTTCTTTGTACTAAAAATAAAAAAACTAATGATAGAAAATTTTTGAATGAATAAATATATTGTGAATTATTATAAAATCATTTTGAAATTCAAATAACGGTTGTAATGGTTTTCAGGTTTTTATCGTATAAATTACGATGAAACTAACTGGAGACTGCTGGTAGACGTCTTGAATAATCCAAAGAGGTTCCAAGAAATCCATCCCATTAATCGTGCCCAGATAGTGGATGATGCGATGAACCTGGCTCTAACTGGTAGATTGGATTACAGAACAGCTCTCGACATTACCAGTTACCTAGTCCATGAGAGGAGTTACGTGCCTTGGAAGGCTGGTCTTATGGCTCTTGGTTACATTGACACGATGCTCTCAAAAGGAGCCTATTATTTGGAATATAAGGTAACAATTTGTTGCAGTATACCTAATGGGGTTAGCTTAGAACTGTATATCTAAGGATAAAACTATAAAGGATAAATAAATGAAAGGCTGACTAAGCTTGAGAAAATAACAACAGTTGTATTGAATAATCTACAAAACTACTGGACCAGTTTTTTAAAGTCTTTCACTTATGGAAAGATGCTTTATGCAAGGGCGACATATGCTATAATTTTAGAGGGCGAAGTCGCGTAAAATAATCAAGTAAAATATAATTAAAGAAATGGAATGTTGAATATAAACACTTTCTTTCATATCTAAATCAGCTTATAATCGGTTAAGTTGTAATTTTTGATATTTTTATTAATTAACAATCAATATAAATGTGCTAAAAACATAATTAATCAAAAAGAATTATTCCGATACTCTTCACAATACTTAAATCCTTTGTTTTGTTATCGATTTGTTTTGAAAATGAGCAGAGGAAAAGTTCTTGAGCAAAGGATGATCGTAGTATCAAAATATATTGTATCAGGATGAGGAAGTTAAGCAACTTTTACAAGAGTCAGGCATAGGATGGGTGACCAAAACTTATTATAACCTATTATATATCAAAACATAAGCTGTTCGACCTGGCTGGATTTTCGTTTGTTAACACTTAACGAATCAGAATTCGGTTCGTATGGTGGGACTTGGCTCATTCCATTCATAGAGAATGCCTGTGCCCTAGAAGTGGGACATTAAAAAGCTGACGATGAATATATGTATCACATAATATTGTATTGTAATTTAATGTATTTAAAACTTTGAGGGTTACATAAACTTTCTATATTTGGAAATCTGAAGCATCTTAATAAAAAAGTTGAAAATTTCGTAACGAATAAGTGCACATGCACTTAAAAATATGCAGTGTCAATAATAATAGAATGTATGTTAAAATTACAAGGACTTTAAACGACACAATTTTACCTATAGCATTACTAAGTAAAATGTCTATCGGAACACAATAATCATAATGATATCTTATAAAAAGATTATCAGCAAAGTGAATTGAAGCGTGGAAGATAAGAAATATGAGCCTAGTTAATAAGTAATTTATAATCTGATTGATTAGAATAAGACGATATGCGTCATTTATGAAGTGAGGCGATAATAGTGTATGGAATTTATCGAATATTTTTGAAACTAGTATAAGTATCTAATGGTTCCGTAGTCAGTTAACTTACATGTAGTCAGTTCCGTAGTCAATTGAAATTTTTTACTTGTAATTATACTTATATTTTCTATATACAAGTAAAAATTTTCTTTTGTTAATACAATTATAATTATGAACATCATGAATATATACTGCGTGTTCAAAAATACCAGTTATAACTGAAACGTGTTGAAATAAAATCGTATAAAGGAGTTTGGGAATCACTCAAAACCTTTGCATTAAGTTTTAATTTTAAGTAAACATACACATATAAACACTATAAAATTTTATCACATGGTGTGTACAAATTTTTTGGTATACAATACAATTTTACAATTTTTTGGTATACAATACTAATTTCAAATGGCAATGTTGTCTAGTAATATTATTGTGTGGGTACTATGTTAATTGAAATAATTAGTATAATATTATAATAAAAATGTTTAGTTATATAGAATAATTATCTAGCAGTGTATACCTTAATTTTGAACCAGTTACCTTAACCGATTACGATGATATTTTCCATATGGTTCGCACGCCGGTTTCAAGGTGTCGCCATCTCTGAGGTCCCGGGTTCGATTCCCGGTCGGGTCAATGTAGAAAATGAACTTTTCTATATTGACTCGGGTCTGGGTGTTGTGGTACCTTCGTTGTCTCAGATACTCCATAATACGGGGGCTTTAGCTACTCATCTTGGAATCTGAGCAATGTATGTGATGTTGTTAAATATTTTAATATTTATATTTAATGCTTAATTTGCTAAGTATCATCATTTTAAATCTAATACACGGACGGTACAAGATAGCGACCTAAATATTTTTTGTGCACTATCATAACACAGATATTAATAAATGCCTTTTATTTGTTAAAAAGAATACGAAAATAATAGTAGTTTTTATTCTAAATCCAATATGATGGAGTACCTAAGATGGCGGACGAAGTATAAGGTAAAGATAATAGAGTAGGGGAGAGCGGGGCTGAAAGTGCCGGGGGTAAATTGTGCCGATGCCAATATCTCGAAAATGGAAAGAGTTAGATATACGATCGTATTGCGTCGCCTAATGCCCGACAGTTCGGCACACGCGTGTGCCATTTTAGTTGCGTCAACGAAATGGACCGAGTGCCTGTGCATGTGAGAGGTTACCAGCATCATGTAAGTAAATATTTTCGTGTCGATGCTTTTTGGTCGCAAGCTAGAATCTTTTGTGATTTTAATATGGGAGTTTTACTAAAATGCTCGTTATTTATCCTAGTTAGCCTTACAGTGTAATTTTATTGGTTGAAGTTGACAGATTTTTATATGTGAGACAAAATACCACACTTTCATAAACGGGGCAAAAAGTGCCGTTCGTGTGGGGCGGGTTGTGCCGCGGCACAACCAACCCCTCAGTAACGTTGATGGTTCCAGTTTTGTTTGCTTTTACGCGAGCACTTATGAAGAAGAGAAACTCCTTGTTGACGTGATACTTTATTTTGCATTTATTGTTTTTGACAGAATGGAGATTTGTCATACAACACTACAACGCTACGTCAAAAACATACTCCTGCGGTTGGATATAAACCAAGACTAGTATTTAATCAAGAACAGGAGGCACAGCTATACGATACGATTAACATATTAAAAAGCGCATCTATTTACTTCGGTCTTTTACCGCAAGGGGTACGACAACTTGTGTACCAATGTGCCGTGAATTTTGAAGTGTAAAACATACCACAATCATGGCATAGAAATGGTGAGGCTGGCAAAGACTGGTTGACAAACTTTTTAAAGAGAAACCACTCCTCCAATATATGCAACGCATTTAAAAAGGCTGGCATTTGGCCGTATGATTCGAACATCTTTCCAGACGAAGATTATGCACCTTCTTTTGGCACTGATCGTTCGATGCCAGAACCTGTAGCAGACAACTTGCCTGTCCCTGCAAATAATCCTCAATATCTGGATGAGTCCAGTTATGTGGCAAGCAACGTTGAGATTGAGACTAGTCCATCGATACTACAGCCTCTTCCTCGGCAAAGCGACTGCAACGTTGACTAAATAAGTGAACCAGGTCCTTTGGAGCTTCAATTAGCTGATAATAGACAATAATAACAGAGAGGATAAAAGTACAGCAATTTTCTCACCCGAACTAATAAGACCACTGCCTAAAGCACCTCCCCGATTGATTGGACACAATAAAAGACGTAAAAGAAAGACAACTGTTCTCACGGATACTCCAGAAAAAAATGCTTTGGCCGAAAAACAGACTAATAAAAAGAAGAAAGAAAGCGAAGGTACAAAGTAAATTAAAGAAAAAAAAAAGGGAAAGGGTAAGGGAAAGGGCAAGGGAAAGGGCAAGGGAAAGAGCAAGGCAAAAGCTAAACAATTGAAAAACCAGACGAAAAACCCTGCTAAGAGAAGAGTTTTTGCAAGATGGCAGTTCCGATGATGAAGATGACGAAGAAGAATATTATTGTATAATATGTTGTGATGCCTACTCTCACTCCACCCCTGGAGAAAAATGGATAGAATGTGGAGAATGTAAGAATTGGGCCCATTTGCAATGTATTGAAGTTGAAGAAAGCGTAGCCTTTATATGTCCTTATTGGTTTTTTGAGTCATCTGAAAAATAACTAGTTTTGATACCTATATTTTGTGATTTCTTAAAAAGACTTTCAAGAGACTGATTAATATTTAAAATGATTATTATAAGGAAAGATCTGTGTTACTTAATTTTAGAGAAAACTTTATTATTTTTCGTAAAATAGTCTTAAAAGGCTGATATTTTTACTAGTTGATCTCATTCGCATTACAAATAAGTACAAACTATTGATAGAAATATGCTTTGTGTTTGAAATAATTACGTAAGTCAAGATATCTATTTAATTATTATTATAATACCTTAGTATTATTATCAACTAAATCTTAACAAGTATGACGAATAAATATTTGATTGTAAAATTGATGCATTTTAAATTCTAAATAAAATTTTATTCTCGTAAAACATCTAACGTTATCAACGGCACAACCAACCTCAGCTACGGCACAACTTGCCCCAAACGGGGGTTGGTTGTGCCGTGCCGACTTAGCATGAAAACCTCGCTTTTTCTCAAACACCATTAAAAATGTACAATATATGGAAGTATATTCATTAATTGGACTAAATATGGCTTAAGATAAACCATTACGTTCAGACATTAGTACTATTTTATCGGATTTATTAAAGGATTTGTCAAAATCGGCACTTTCAGCCCCGCTCTCCCCTACTTAAGATACTTCTTAACAACGTTCTCTTCGAAGAGAACAAAAGATTGTGCATGTCTCTTTCCCATGATTATTGTTAACATTGAAAACTTTATATATAATAAATAATAATAAAATAAAACCGACTTCAAAAATGTGAAAAATAATGCCCACTTTAAACGTGGTTCAAATTATGTTTATGAAGCTTATTGATGCTAAGCGGAAATTTTGTGTAGGATGTTAATACTAACGCCCACTTAAAGAGAAAAAACAATGTACAATTGTAACTAATATAAAAATACTTTTGGTAGGTAAAGAAAAAAAATAACAAATGTAATCAACATTTGACAGAAATGAAGAATTAACATCTTCTATTAATTCTGTTCTAAACGAAGATTTATGGCCCACGATGGCGATATTTGTTTAATTTAATTACTTATTATTTCCAGCGTTATGTTTTACGACTTCTGGATGGAGCTGTAAAAGATCTCGGCTGGGAAGTGCCTGCTAATGAGAATGTTGTGAGGGCTCAGCAACGGGCCGACTTACTGTCCACGGCGTGTCACCTGGAACAATTGGATTGTCTGGGCCAAGCTGTCAGAATGTATACTAACTGGATGCTGACACCGAACCCGGATGCCTATAATGAGTGAGTTATAATGATAATTTTGTTGATTTTTATTTATTCAGAACCATATACATTGTTTATACAGTAGTTTATTCGTAGTTTATTACATTTTTGCAATAATTGAGTCTTTCCTTTAAAGTATAAGTACTTGTATCATGGGAAACCCGCTCTTTCATAGTCTAGTTTGTAACGAACAAAAATTAATACAAGCTTAGTGCGTGCAGTGTTCTTAAAAGATATACTTGAAATATTAAAGCATAAACAGAAATAGCAGTTAGGTAATGCATTGCCTCAGTAAAAAAGTTAGGTTAGTATATTGAGTTTTAAACCAATATTCGGGATAATGTATTATGATTATCGTTCAATTATAATATTTTTAGAATTGATTACCTATTCGATTAAACGACAGGATTCAACAAAGACAGTATCCATACATTAGCGATAGATGACGCTAGTAGTATTAAAATTAAGTAAAATTGTATCTAGCGGTTATCAACACTTATTTCGCTCATAGTAGATGGCATTACAGTTGTCAAAAGAGATAGTGCTATACAATTTAATTATATTTTTCACCATCATAAAGCTCAAAAAGGAAGAATGTCAACGGGTATGTTGTATATAATGGGTTGTATATTATTTTGTAATTAACATATCTAATTTCAAATTATTTTAAATGTATTATATCAGTTAGTCTCATCTTTATGTCTACGTATTACTTAACTATGAAATTAATTCCTCAGTATTTTTTTATTAATTAACTACTAATAATTTAGTAATAAATCAATTTTGACAAATGACAAAACTCTTTTTTGGTGGTTGTTTTCAGATCAACTTCTGAGATGTGCTGAGTACTTCCATATAATTATACATGAAGCTTTTGAAAGCTATTGAACATTTTTGTCACGACCTTTTAGACTACTACAACTAAACATAAATTGGATAACAAAGTTTCAACGATCTGTCTGAAAGCGACAAATGCAGAGTTTTTCAAAGGCTGCTTTTTTCTATAAAAGTGGGCGATATAACAAAATATTCTGTAATAACGAAAAGACCTAAAAATAACAAGATAGTCTCTTTATTCCTAGACTCGAATACTTTCCCGCTGGTACAGTCGGGTCAACAATATACAATTGTATATATATACAGTACAGTCAACAGACTACATAGGTACAAAACTGGCTAATTTACTCACTCGATTTTAAACCTTAATGTTTGCAGAAATTCGACATATTCTGGTAACCTGACGTGCATGAATAAGCACGTGGTACGAAATACTTATCGGATAAGGGGATGCCGTTGCACCTTCTCCGATGTCAATACCTATGAATATTATGATTTTATACTAAATACAAGTAGCAAGTAGATCGGGTGGCGTAGTGGATAAGTTCCGCGGCCTCCGATCGTTGTTGTAAAGCAACTTTCGCTAAGGTCGGTCACGGGATAGGTGACTAAAAATTATTATCTCGATCTACTCCGTCTTCAGAAAGCACGTTAGGCTTATGGTCCCGGCTACATTTGCAGTCGTTAATACTCCTTAATCCGCATTGGACTAGCATGGGTCATGGGCCATGCATGCATAATGACCTTCCACGTTTAAAGACGATGGGCCATTAGCCATGGCTCATCCTATTTAACCATCCATAAGGTGTGAGAGCCTGTAGTTGGGACGTAAAAGGGCTGATGATTACAAAATATTAGTATATTTCCTTGTTTACAGAATTCATCCTGATATCCGAAGCACAGTATACTGCGTAGGTGTCCAGGCAGGCGGTGAGAGAGAGTGGCGTTTTGCATGGGAACGTTTTCGTATCGCAAGTGCACCAGCCGAACGGGAACTGCTGCTGACTGTTCTCGGTTGTACTAGGTCACCATATCTTCTGTACAGGTATAAAAAATTTAAAAAACGAAAAAATACACTATTTACCACTACTATTTTAATTTACACCCACAAACGGGGTATAATGTCCTGCAGATACTTGTAATAAAAGAAAGCTTAAAAAATCCACTTTGTCCCTGGCACTCTGAGATTATTTTTTTAGCAATATACATGAAGAAGTTTAATTACTGTTTTAATGATTGAGTCTAGTGAATTAGGCAAGTTGTAAAAAAATAAATATAACGTATTTCAACTTTTTCTGAAAAGGTGATTTTTAAATTTAAAAATATTGTACTTATTATTTTATATTCAACTGTCATTGCCATTTCATTGGATAAAACTGTGTTATTATAAATTAATAGTACCGCTTTACATATTCTTTAAAAATTTAGACAGTAGTGTATCATTTTCTCAGCAGTTTGTAATTTCCTATGATATAGAATAAGATTTAGAATCTGACTTCTTCAGATTCTAAATCTAATTCTATCTTAGAGTGTAATCTACGATAGATTAAAACATGACTTTTGTAAATTCGGGTATCTTTTAAAATATCATCGTCTAGCAACCAACCAAAAATATATAGTTTAATGTTTTTGTTTCATAGCTTTTTAGCTTGATAATTTACAAAAAATAATAACCAAGATTTCCAATTAAAGACGGGTTTTAATAAAACCAACAATTGCCGACTTTTGTTTTCAGATACCTGGAGTTGTCTTTAAGAAACGACAGTGGTATTCGCAAGCAAGACACTGTGAGGGTATTCTCGTCCGTCGCTGGCTCAGCGATTGGCCAACCAATTGCTCTAAACTTCGTCCGAGCTAACTGGAAAAGAATGAAAGAATAGTAAGTTTCATTCCTAATAGGAAACTGTATAATCTGTAGAACAAAATAAGAAAGTGGATGTAATAGCGAAACAAATTTATTTGTAGTTTTTTGTTGTCGTAACGTCACTCATATGCCTTTGAAATCATTATCCAATCATCATATCATCGTCATCATCATCATCAGCCGTAACAGGGCTGATGATGATGTCCCCACTGCAGAGTTCAAGTCTTTCTTATGGATGGTTAAGGAGGGTGGACCATAATCCTCTACGCTAGCCCAATACAGACTGGAGGGTATTAACGATTACAGAGCCGAGACCAACGGTTTAATGTGCTTTCCGAAGCATGGAGTAGCTCGGGATAATGATGTTTGGTCACCCATTCCGTGACCGACCCTTGCAAAAATTGCTTGACAACACGACAATCTCCGGGGCCGCGTGCTCTCTGGGGTCCCGGGTTCGATTTCCGGTTGGGTCAATGTAGATAATGTAATTTTCTGTATTGTTTCGGGTCTGGGTGTTTTGGTACACTTTTTGGCATCTTACGAGGGCTTTAACTATTCATCTTGGAGTCTGAGTAATTTATATGATGTTGTCCAATATTTATTATATAATTTATTTATTATACAACGTTCGGGTCACGGAGCTTATCCACTACGCCAACGAGCTGCTCAGTTATGGTAGTGTGTGTAGTGGTAGTAGTAGTGCAGAAGTGGTAAAAGAGAGCACCAATTGTATATCATTTTCACCAGAAGTCTTTATTCGGCACATTAATTATGTATTTTACGGTATCATACATAAGAGACATCGAATATATAGTTATACTATTAACTAGTTTTACTATTTTATAACTTTGATTAATATTGTTTAACCACGGTAAATTTCGTTCTTGGCAGTTATTTATTTGTTATGTATCATTTTAACTATAAAAATTAATCAAATAGGTCCAATCGCAATTACCGATGGACAGAATTTACCTACATTATAACATATATTTACATTTTTTCAGTGTCGGCTCTATATCCACTTTGAATACAATCGTGAAGGTCGTGACACGACGGCTGAATCAACCTCATGAACTTGAAGAGGTGAGATAAGCTTAGCTCTCGTACTACCTAATATTAAAGAGGAAAGATTTGATGTTTTCAATCTATTTTTTCGGATCCTTAACTATCGATTATTAAAATTATTTCACCTATTGAAAGCTGCATCATACGCCAGTGATATAAGAACGGAGACGCAGGAAAACAGTTAGTAAATACATATTAAAGTACATTCAGGCTGTTATATATCTGACAGAACATTATATGACAACATCCATATAATGGAAATGCTCCAATTACATATTTGGAAATTTTCATATTTTTCTTTAGATGTCTGACCGGCACTATATAGATAACAAAATATTTTTAAGATAAATGTACTACTATCTACTTACTACTTACTTCAATATTTTACGAAGGGTGTATACTATCTTACTTAAAACTCTCTTAGACGTAATAATATTTTTTTTTTAGAAAAATATAGAAATTACATATTTTAAAAGTTACTTAATTCAAGCGTCAACCATAGTATTGCGAAAGAAGTTAAACGAACATAATATATTCTCCCAACAGCTCAAGAGGTTTATATCGGAATCGTGCTCGGAACTAGGCAGACCGGTACTACAAGTTCTAGAGCGGACAGCTGCCAATGTTCATTGGATGGAAAACAATTATCAAACAATTGTAGATTGGTTGTTAGCAGCTGATAACGGCACGAGGACATGGTGACGACCTAATAGGAACACTCGTACCACGAACTAGAATAGTACAAAATATCCGCATAGAACTCGATGTAATAATACACGTTAGTTTGTGGCGTATATTTGCTGCCACGTAAATTAGTGGAAAAATAAAGAAGTGTGTTTATGTTAATTGAGAATGGTTGTAATGATGGGAAAAGTATAGACAATGAGTCACCTATTCGTCATACGAGAATTTTCGCATTTAGCGTAAATATGCCACTAGCTATAGTGTGTTACCGTTACTTATTTCATTCTGTTGTAAACGACCCTTTATTTTATTTTTCAGAAGATTTTGTTTATTTGAAATATACCGTTATATCAATAGACTGATTGCTACAAGTTCGGTCTAAAAATCTAAAGAGACTTCTGAGAGTTTAAGAATATCAAGCACTCTGCAAAGACATTTTTCGAGTGAGACTATAAACTTAGTCAAAAAACAAAATTAGACACTATCCTTTCAAAGGACCAAATAGTCTGTTTCCGCAGAGACAGCCAAAGATTATGAATAAGAAAAAAATATTTAAATTTACAAAATTCAATGTAATCGTTTGGACGTAATTAGACAACTAGATCCAATTAGCTTTTGTCAATCTGATTTATCTTATTATTTTTATAAAAATATCAGCTAGATTTAACTTAACCTTAGAATTAATTAAATTATTCTTACTCATGAATTGAATTTAAGAGCCAATTTGCATAAAAATCTTCTTCATGTATTTTTAATTATTTTTCAATCACTTTGAACGCCTATGTAAATAATATCTCTCGCGGGAAAACATTTTCATGATCTAACAAATAACAGTTATATTCTCACAAAAACAAGGTTTATTAGACCTTATGCGAACTATCCAATTCTAGTAATCTAAATAGCAAAATTATTTACTCATTATGATCTAATAATTATAAGGTCGGTGCATATTTGACCAAAGATGCCTCGCGTCTCGCCAAAACTGACAAATATATGAATGTTATTTATTCTCGCACACTCACCGGGTGAACACGTGTGCTAATTTGAATATTTCCGTAAGATGCTTGACGTATCTTCCGTAAAATTTGCATCGATCCTAAAATAGCAGTAATTGCGCGTACTTCATTATTATAACTTGATAACTTAATGCAAGCCTTGTATAATGCGGTCCTTTTATACTTTTCTATTAAGATCTTTCGAGTATCTGAAGCCGTGTGTCAATATTGCGAGGCTGCTCATTTGAGCAGTTGTCAAGATTTAGTCTCGCGGCTAATGGATAGTCTCGTGCTATGCATATCGACAGCACGAGACTATCTATTTGAGCAGTAATTGACTGGATCGCGCCACTCAGTTTACATAAAGCCAACACGATCCAGTCATGCAGTGCTTTTTATGTCGTGAACGCGCGAGTCATTACACATATGCCGTGTTACTCACATGGCGAGGAATGCATCATAAGGCTGCCTCGCAATGTGGATACACGCCTTTATAATTCTTGTAGGAAAAAATTACCTGAGTCTTTTACAAGACAAAGAGTTGTTAGTATATACCACATTTTCGGCTAGACAAAGATCGAGTCATTCGGCTTTATCGCGTGAAGGTAAACCATTTCAAATTTATTAAAAGGTTTAATTTAATTTTCTTACCAAGTCAAAGGCCTATGGGATGTTTAATAAAGAAATATTTTGTAAAGTCTCGTAATTAAACTATATTTAAAGTTTTCAATGTTGAATTCCCGAATACGTTTAATTCATAGTAAAAATTCATAGTTATATAAAAAAATTTCAATGTTTTATCAGTAATTATATGTCAGTTTATCAAAATACTAACATGTGTTTGAATAGAAAAAATAAAGTGTATATAGTTTTGGTCAATATCAATATATATAAAATATGGATATTTGTATTACGAAATAAAAAAAGAATACAAATCCATTTAATAGTTTCAATCCACTAAAACTGTCATTACTTTAAAGCGACATTACCGATACAAAATTTAAAATTAAGAACATTCATTAGAGATTAAACTCGTCATGAAATTGGTCGATAATCTCGTGCCATAAGTTATGTCATGTTATGACGACGCCCAATAGCAAATAGACATATAAAAAGAAATTTTAATTTAAAATTAAATTGACTTTCATAAATGAATTTCATCGATCGATTATTATCATTGATAGTGTAAATTAATGTCACCAATGCTTTATTATGATTGTTATCAAAACAGTTTATTGAGTGACAATATCCTTTGGCAAAATTTCCAAGGTTTAACGAATTTTAATCCACATTCCAATCAATCAAAACCTATCATGAAATGTTAAAAAAGCTTATTTTGTTTAGGTGTCTGAATAATATAAACATTTGTGATAGCAAAATATGCTTTAAAAAGCACCAGTCATCTGAGATTTAAAAATAGATATTTACTGATTGATAATTAAAAAGATACTATAATTATTGTATACAAAACAATGTATCGACAGTTAAAACAATACTTATTGGAATATAAACCGCTATTCACTCAAGTGCTTGCAAAAAAACATATGTAGTTTGTCAAACGCTTATGTTGATGAAATATATTTGTTAGACTAGGCGCGCACTGACGATTTTTTTCTATCGTTACTTATTGTTACAGGATCTTGTTATAATTGTCACGAAAACAATTCTCAGGCACGGTGATAAGAGAAAAAGTCACTGTCATAAAAAGTCAATAGTGTGCTCGTAGCTTTACTGTTCCGATAGTTTATATCGTAGATAATTCTCAAAAATAAGAGAAGGTCGAGGCAGAACCATACTCATACACTTAAAGATACTTTGTATGTTGTGTGGTGTAATGACATAAATATATTCGTTTTATTCTAATGTATGAAACAAAACGCGATAGCGACGACAATGACAAAATATGACTCTTAACTTACACCGCCACTGTCATGAGTATATTAAAACCTCTTTACATGTATTTTGTAAAACATAAAAATTATATTAGTAATTAATTATAATAGTACAACCATCTTTGTTTATACTTTAGCATTATAAAATTATATTAAATATAGGTATTGAGATACATTTGTACAAGCAAGCTACGAGTATTTAAGTATATTGCGTTTTCCTTAGCATCATATTTTGGGTCGATCATCTCTGATGTCCCGGGTTCGAATCTCGGTTGGGTCAATGCAGAAAATAAACTTTTCTACATTGTTTCGTGTGTGCATGTTATGGTACCTTCGTTGTCTCAGATACTCTTTATTGCGATAAAATTTATTAATATTACACAACATCGCATACATTGCTCGGATTTCAAGATGAGATCAAAAAATAATTCTCGTACAACATTTGATATTATTCGTTGGATATAGCCTTTTTTTTAACTATTGGTATCGATTCTAAACGAATCTCAAAGTCACTAGTCAAACAAACTCTCCCTTTTTATAGCTGCAACTGAATTACAAAAAACAATTTCAAGCTATAACGAATTATTTTAAGTACACTTTCGCAATCAAGGTTTTTAAAGTTAAATTAAATTAAGTAGATAATTTATTCTAAATTTAATTTATTAACGAAATATTTACGCAATTTTGTGTTCACAATTATTATAGTAATTAATATTTAGCTAAATTTATATAATTCGCATGCAATGAATATTTTCTTTAGTATAAAATCTAAGCATATAGATGTTAGTTTAATTAATTGACATTATATTTTAAACCTTTAGATGTTCGATTAAGGACTTTTTTTCAGTATATACCAATATTAACATTTAAAAATTTATTCCATTGATAGATTTAGAAAAAATGTCACCGTGTCCTATCTTTAGTTTACGTTTGATATGATATTATTAATTTGGGTAAAGTTTCAATTATTGTATGAGGACTGAAAAAATGGCCCTGAGTGAAATATACTTTTTTACATTGTGTAATAAAATATTAAATTAATTTTTGTAAATAAATGCTTCAGTTTGGAGAAATATCGTCGATGTTGTTTCATTTGACAACAACTCCTCTATGGCAGGATTTTTTTTTCTAAATAAACGAGAAGCTATTCGATGCTTCTCGTTAATGCATGTAAATGAAAATATAATTTATGAAAATTCGGTTTAGTAGAAAATTTCGGAAAATTCAACATATTTATAATTTTATTACAATGATTATGTAAGATAATTTCGCACCAGATTTTTTTTTTATTGCATCATAAATGATCGAAAAATTTATATTTTGGGAGATTATTTCTCACCTTGTCAAATTAATTAATTATTTTATAAACTGCAGGTATAATTTATCATTTACTTGAAGGCGGCAGCTCGCATTGGCGCAATAATTGTTTACATCTCTATTGTAACTAAAGTCAAAGTCAAATATGTATTTTTTCTTAATGAGTGTTCTGGCAGATATAAGATAATCTTAGGTCACCGTATTATCCAAATACTGGTTTGAGTGAGCATGAAGGAATTTGTGAAATTGTAAAGTATGTTCTTATCTTTAGAGGGGGATCTATTTTTTTATTTTTTTTATGATGTTTTCAAAATAATGTTTAGAAGATAACAATTATTATTTTGAATTCATAATAGCATATTAGTATTCATATCATTTTTCGCTGAAAATATAAATTATTTTGAATTACAATTTAGTATTTTTAATTAGAAATTGAAAGTATTTGAAACTTATAAAACAACGAAGAAAATTGTTCTGAAACTAATATAAATGTTGTGAGAATTTATGGCCGATTGTGGTTAGTACCTAGTTCTGCTCCGACGTATTATATCGTGTATCTACATATAGCATCTGCACTGACGATATTTCAAGAACATAATGAGAATATTTTGACGTTAGGTGTAATTTCAATACATTATCACCAGTAAAGATTGCCGGCATGGTAATGGTGTGTTATCAGAAATGGCGTGGCAATAACTCAACGAGTCAATATAATAATATCATGAAAAATTCGGATTTTCACATTGGAACACGTATTTTTTATTACACGTATTAACGCTATGAAATAAGTTTATTCATATCTCTGATAACGTTATCTAAAAGAGAATTTTTAAAAGCTCTAAATAACCGCTGCACACTGAATTATAAAAGAGACATTTATATTGTTGGACGTCATAATAACGAGCCTGTTCCAAATCAACCAAATTGCACTGGGTCCTCGTTGTGGGACTTTTCTTCGTATACGATTCTATCCATAGGGAAGGTCTGGGACTCAAATTAACTAATTATTAAGTAATAATAGAATCTCAATGGAATCTAAACTACTTAAATTTTGCCACTGTAGGGTTGCTGCTAATAATATTGAGGTCCAATATTATTCGTGCAATGTCTTCCTTACAAATTAATGGTTTAAGATATATATATTTTTTTAAGTACTAACAAGATCTGAAGTCTCGACAGAGTTTGTGATTGTAATGTAGCGATCGCAGAGTTCACTGACCGAGCTGTAAAACTCGACCACTAGGAAACCAACGAATGTCACTAATTTGCAAATTTTGATTCACGCTCAATAAATAATGATATACTCAGCTGCATAGCTTGCAATAATCATTATATTACGATCGCTATGAGTTAGCGACCGATCTCAAAAAAGATTGCAATCGCAAACTCTGTAGAGACTGCAGCCCCTGATCTAATTGTAAGCTTCTTCTGGAATTTAAAACCTCAGACGCTATGTTCGATTAACGGCGGCTTCGATACTGAAAAAGTACCTTCTATATTGTTGTCGGGGTGCTATGGTACTTTTGTTGTTTCAGTTTTTTATAACACAAGGGTTCTTACTGCTTGGGATCTGAGCAATGTATGTGTTATAGTATCATCAACAGCCTATTAATATCTCCAACGCTGGGGCTCAAGCCTTCCCCATACGGAGGAGCTCGAGTTAACAAATTTTTGATCACCCATCCTATGTCCAGCCCTTGCGAAAGTTGCTTAACAACTATATCTCAGACCAAGTGCGCTAATCACTGTGTGACAGTGTAATATTTATTCATATAAGAAAGCCAGCCAGCCACTTACTCATTTTAAGATTAGGACCTGCTTTTGTATATTTGAAGAGTTATGAAGACGTGAACTTTCACACATCACACTTTGGTACAATGGTATTAGTTTTGCCATAATGCAACGATTGTTAACGGTAAAATAATATAATTGCCTATAAGTCGGTTAGAACGTTTTGAAATGCCAAATGGCAAAAACCCTCGTCTTCTGCCCTACTTAATTTTTTACAGCTGGGAAAAAACATTATTCGTTTATATAAACTCTAAGAGATCGAGAAGAGTTGAAAAGAGAGGAAGAGTCTTATATTTCACAATGCTACCAATAAAAGAACATACAAATGTTCACCCATCTTTTGATAAACATTTTATGAAAAACGTTTCTGTTATCAATCAAATTACCTACTTTATTTAGGAAATTAACGCACCGTTATCGAGTCTGCCTCTGATAAAATATCGAATCGCGATTAATATACACACGGGCGATACATTATCGCAGTTTTTGTACAATTCTGATATATTTTCATAATTTAGATTACAATAATCCAGTTGCCGTTGTTCGCGAAGAAGTTTGGGAGGATCGCGAAGGTGAGTATGGAAAAATAGTTTATAACTCTTTATAATTACGAGGATATAGATTGTGGTTACTTTTCAATGAAATTAATGTAAGTAAAACCTAGATCTCATGGTCCCAGTAAAATTTGAACTTTTTCCTATAGACAATAGCATCAGCCTTTTCTGTAATCGGTGTTAAACGTTATTTCAATGATTTTTAGGTTTAAAATTGGTAAGCTATTTTTTAGCTACTTTGATAGCATGAAGAATAGGCCACTAATACCCAGTTTATTAAGGTGTAATGCCGACTTTAAGCTTTTATGAATGTCCTAAATTTTGAAAATTTTTATATGTGACGTCACATTAAACTAACGGGTTTTTTGTAGACACTTTTGTGTGTTCGCAAGCTTCAATAGCCACCAGATTTTTATTTAAAAGTGCAATAAAATATACGTTCAAAAGCGGTTCAATGAAATATGTATAACATATAGGTATATAATCTTAAAATCCGCAAATTAGGAAATGAGCTTCATTTGCCCTTGTGCTGATAATTCTGGAAACTTATAAAAAATCAGTTATATGACTTTTAAAGCATCTTTTATTGTTATTTATGGACCTTCATAGGCTAAAGATTGACTTTTCTCCAAGTTTTGGACTTGGGGAATACGTAATCAGGGCGTGATCTAGAGGATAACAAGCCAAATGTCTCGAAAAACGGAACGGCAAAATTGTGCGTGCTACGCTTTTATTTATAGTTTTAGTAGTATAGTGATTAGTGTTAGTATAAACGGCGGCAAATATTACTTAAGGCCAAAGCCCAACAATACTATTCTGTAAAAAATAAGTATCGAATTGAGGACAGCGCTTTCATAACGTTCAATGTAATAACAACCTATTTTTTAGGTAATAAAGGATTTTATTTAATAATAAATTATATTTTTAATAGAATTGCATAGCTAAATGCAACGTTATTCACTTGTTACTAGCGATGCAGAGCACAAAATCTAGGCCACCAATGGTTTTCATAATCCATTTTTAGTAAATATCAGGATTGTTGGTGATTTATTAGTAAATTATAAATATATAATAAGTATGGGACATACATTATATTAGAGTTATTTATGATATGTATATGGTATTTATGGTTTTATATTATTTATTGACAACGATTGCGCTAATAGTTAAGGCGGCTTAAATGTACCCTTGCTAAAGTCCTTTTAATTAAAAGTCAGTAAGTGATACCACCATAAACAAGACTACTTTTATCCGAAACAACTTTTTCAGTACATTTTACTTATATAAATAGATAACATGAAACAAATCTTGGATCTACTTTTTGAAGAACGGGGTAGATAGATTTTATTTTAGCATATATCTTCATATCGTCAGCGAAGCATAGAAGATTTGAGTACTTGAAGCAACTTCCTATGTCATTAACACATATGTTGAAGAGGAGAGGTCCCAGCAATGAGCCTAAGGCTTCTCCGCTAGGTATAATCACCCAACTTCATACATGATTGTTTATGACTACTGCTTGAGACCTGTTATCTATGTAGGATGAAAACCATCTCAACAAGTCACCCCTAATACCGATCCGAGCTCGTTTGGAAAGAAGAATGTCGTGATCATTTATATCGAACGCTTTTGTCTAGTCAGTATAGATGACGTCTATTTGAGATTCGTCATCCACAGATTTTAATATACATTCGTTAAGTAATATAAGATTAGACACTGTAGACCTATGACTGATAAATCCGTGCTGGTAATAAGCTAGAGAAGCATTTATAGAGTTGAATAAATAAGCATTAATATATTTTTCGAGTACCTTTGCCACCACCCACAACTTAGAGATACGCCTATTATTGATCACTTCAGTCCTAGCCTCCTTTTTAAAAACAGCTGTAACAAATGACAACTTCCCCATATTTTGTACTTTGCATTCAGACAGGAACGGGCGAAAAAGAAACGGGCTTAGTAATGCTGGCAGCATAATTGACCAAGAATTTGGTTGAAACATGGTCTGGGCCTGCTGATTTTCTTGTGTCAAGTAAGAACTATAACACTGAAAATACCAGAACGGTATCAATACTCTCGTCAGAGTCGAAACTTAAACGACCTGTTGTTCTAGGTAAAAATTTTTTTTTAAAGTACTTCGAAAAAGCATTGTAAAATATTGGTATATGTGTTAACTATTGTGTCCCTATATTGAAGGCTACTCGGCATACTACCAACGTCGGAACGAGATTTGATAAAAGACCAAAAAACCTTTAGGCTGAATAGTTATGAAACCTTCAATAAGTCGAGTATAATTATTTGTAAAATTTTGCTACATACAAGTTTTCGAATGGAAAGTTGAAATGCAAATTTTTTTATGTTAGATACTTATTGCTCTATGAAATGAAAGGAAATTAAAAAAAATGAAAAATTGCATCGTTGATTCATAAAAAGAAACGCAAATAAAGAGATAAGAAAAATAATATCGGTTAAAAATTTCACATAGTTATGTTAAATAAAAAAGCTTTATAATTTATTATAACAACGCGTGTTATCGGAATGTGACCTAACAAACCTAAAAAATGAAAAAGAAGTTATACGTATGTTAATATTTAAGAAAAAGCCGTATTTAAGATCATGCCCAGCAACGCTCGGTTCTGGCTTCCTAGATTTAGTGCTAAAATATAGGATATAATCTATATAAGCTATAAATATGTTCGTTAAGTTCTAAAAAAGTAATTATTCCTGTTCAATAAGTAATTATCCCTTTCATTTTAAATAAGTAATTGAAACTAATTAATAAGTAATTTATAAGTGTTTGAAACAATTTCTGTGGAATTTTGCAATATCCATGGATGTCCAGATGGCACGGAAACCTACGAAATTGCCACATGGAAATATGTTGTTTTTCACAAAAAATACAAAATATATCAAAGTAATGTGACTATTATTTTTCTATTACCAAAAGCTTATAACATGCTTAACAGTTATATTTTTATTACTTAAAAAAAGCATTTAACATCTAACCACAGATACTTAACTGAAATTAGGCACTTAATTTTATTACCAAAAGATCTGCAAGATGATCCACCACTGTTTCCACTTCCTGTCAAGGCACAACTGTTCTTTGCCGGCCTATATAAAGTCACTAGCATTCGCCAGCGGCTTCGCATGCGTGGACCCTAGGGAAATGTTTAGTGGGATAAAAAATTACTTCTAAGTCAGCTAATACCCTATCTGTATACCAAATTTCATCAAAATCCGTCCAGTAGTTTCGGCGTGATTGACCGACAAACATCCAAACATCTAAACAACCAAATATCCAAACAAAGAAACTTTCACATTTATAATATTAATAGGATGACCAGAAGGTAGGAACGGTAAAACAAAATGACCATGAGAATTTACACTTTCGATCAGGCAGAATTATCGTAGACTATAACTATGAGACAAAAATTCAAATTTTATTACCTTCTGTTAAGCAAACTAATACTTAACACTTTAAATATACTTTTGCCATGTTTGTTGGAGAATACTGTCCTGAGGGCTCGTTTGTGTGAGAAAGTAATTGTGGACAATGCATGAAAATTAGAAATTGGCTATTTATATTTTTTTTCTTAAAAACGAATATAATTGAAGCTTCATTTGCATACAGTTTTTTTTTTTTTTTAAATAATGTGGTGGACGCGTATAATTTACGCCTGATAAATTCGCTCACATAATTTAAATTATAATTTATTAATATTTCAGACCCATTACTCAGTTTGCTCTTATCGCATGATAAGTTTACGATAAGTAACATACAATTATTATGATAACTTATTGCCGTGTTTATCGCTGATTAATGTAAAAAGAAACGATTTGGTTGATTTTCAAGAAAAACATTCAAACTTTAGATGTGGAGGGTAAAAATTATCACCAATGCGCCAGCTAAAGAGATGTGGAAATAATAGAATAATTTCTACTATGATTTAACTGCCAATTACGCAGCATTTGAGTATATCATAGAACCGTTGCGTCACTTCCAGCCAGTTGCACAGAAGTTTATTAAAATTATCATTAATGTGAAGTGACATTATCTATACAAATTTGATATTCTTTAAAAATAAAAGTCGCCATTAAACCTTAAATATAACAAATTAAGAAAGAATTGATATTTTCCGAATTTCCGTTCGAGGACAAATATAATAGGCCCTCAGATGTCATGTTGATTCGTACTAGTTATACAATAATTTTTTATTACTCATTATTCTCTAATCGAAAGAAAGTTATGAAGTTTGTACGGTTATAACAATTACTCGTACAAACTTTGTATATTTTGCAGCCATATATTTAGACTACAAACTTAAAACTTTATGAATTTTTAATAAATTAAATGGCCATTTCATATTTAGTTTATAGTAGACTTTTACTATGTATATATTATAATTATAACATTTCAGATGGCGACTTTAGGTCTCATAGTATTAGTAACAGCATGTTGGGCAGTTCACGCGTTTCCAGAAACTCCTCGTCCATATAGAAATACTATATTTGTAGATGAAAAATTAGAAGGAGAAGTATTTGAAGATGTAGACGCTTTTAATGATATAACACTATACAATACTGCTAACAACCCATTCCGACTGCCTACAACGACAAGACCGCAGCACTACAACATACAATGGATTATTAATATGGAACAGTTATGGTTCTACGGTACTGTAGACATAGAACTATACGCCACAAGTCCAAATGTGAATGAAATTGTGATTCATGCTCACGACTTGAACATAACCTCATTGAGTTTACGACAAGACACTACGCCAGTGTATCAAACATACACGCTTGAACCAGAATTCCACTTTCTTCGCGTCAGACTCACTAGTGGTTCTCTCAATTATAATGCTAACAATCCTATTATATACACTCTTTCCATCAGTTTTGATGCACCGCTGAGAACTGATATGTATGGCATCTACAAAAGTTGGTTCAGGAATGTTTACACTGATGATGCTAGGTGAGTGATATATAGTATCATCATTTGTAGACTGAATACTTCTATCATTTTATTAATAAAACAATTGGAAATAACGACTTGGGAAACTAAAGTTCTTATAACTTATTCCATTAGACGATATAGTGCGGCATCAATGCCTTCTTAAACAAGTTATTTAACTGTCAGTAGTGTCAGTTAATCATTCCAGAAGAAGATGCATAAGTACCGAGTTATTTGAGTTAGTTCGTGTTGCTTTGTCACCAAAGTAAACATTTGTAATCAGATTTTTATATATTTTATTAACCACACTAATGCAGCCATTGATTTTTTCCTTGCTTGTTCTTCTTAGTGGAGAGTATGTTAACGTACATTAATGAACCGATTCATCCTTCGTTAACACCGATCAAATACATTATAAACTGTTATAATGATTTTAGATGGATGGCATCTACTCAATTCCAAGCAACAGCAGCCCGCTTCGCGTTCCCTTGTTATGATGAGCCAAGTTTCAAAGCAACATTCGATATATCTATTGGTCGTCCACAAAATTATACAAGTTGGTCATGTACCAGGCTTGAAACGTATTCGAGTTATGAGATCAACAATGAAACGTGCGTATTATTACTAAATAAGTTCCGTGATAATCCGGATCTTCATTATTCATTATTAACCAAGGGGAAGGGGGGGGAGGATTCCTTTTTACTCTAAAAATTAAGAACTGATCAAAACCAAGGGGTAAAAATCAGAAATCATCTTACGTAATAAATAGATGATGCTAAATCCGAAAAAATCACTTTTGATATTATATATAAATATTTTGGTAAATCTTCACATTTCCCGAGTATTTTGTACGTTCTATCGATCTCTTGATGACATTGTTGGTGGTTTAATGAAGTAAAAAGCGACTATGGAAATATAGAGAGACGTAGAAAGTTTTAGACAGTACTCCATCGGACAAATTGGATAATCCTACATCGCCATGCTAAGCGTTTGACGGACCAAATATTTAGCCTTGCTTCAAAGCTTCATACTATATATATTTGGATTGGCATCAGAGCCAGTAACAATGAAATAATAGTCTTAAAATCTTGTAACCTATAAATATTGTTGAAAGATACTGTTAACTGCTTTTTATAAGCGTTTTATGCAATATTTATTCAAAAATGTGTTCATTAAAATTAAACTTGAGATTCGAGAAAAGTTCGAATATTTTTAAACTACCACGAGGCGTTTCAATCTGTATGTATAATGTGTTCATTGCAATTACAGCACTTATATACTGGATAAGTACTACAAAACACCCGTTATGTCAACATATCTTTTGGCGTTAATTGTTGCTGAATATGATACAAAAGAAGCATTTGGTATAAATCCTCAAACAAATGAAACTGTTTTAAAATACGAAGTTATTGGAAGACCGGGTGCAATGGAAGAAGGACAGGGGAATTTTTCTTTTGATATCGGACAAGCTCTTTTGAGTGAGATGAGCTCCCATACTGATCTAGATTTCTTCAGTGTTCATCAGCACCTTAAAATGACTCAGGCTGCTATTCCTGACTTCGGTGCTGGAGCCATGGAAAATTGGGGATTACTTACATACAGGTAAGTAACAAAAACACGAAATTTATTCAAAAGATTCTAAGTAATGTATTATTATTTGTATGTTGCTATAAAAAACAAACTTTAAAGTCCTTCCAGTTCCAAATTGAAATGCCAAAGTTAATTTAGATTTATATCTACCTAACAATAAACAGTCATGTTATTGTGAATTATTCAATTTTCAGAGAAGCTTATTTGATGTACGATGAAAATCATACTAATAGCTATTTCAAACAATTGATTGCTTACATTCTTTCACATGAAATAGCTCATATGTGGTTTGGAAATCTTGTTACTTGCGATTGGTGGGATGCCTTATGGCTTAATGAAGGATTTGCCAGATACTATCAGTATTATCTAACTCACTGGGTAAGTAGAAAATATAATGAGTTTTTACGTGTAATAAAACAATTTGTTAGTATTAGGTTGGATAATCATAGCTTATGTATTATATGAAAAAAAAAATCGTTAATATTTTCATTTAAAAAAAACAGGTTGCTCCCGAAATGGGTCTCGCCACTCGTTTCATAACGGAACAGATTCATACAGCCTTGCTCAGTGACTCAGCTGATAACCCTCATCCACTGACTAATCCAGGTGTGGGAAGTCCTGCCTCTGTTAGTGCCATGTTCTCTACTCTCAGTTACAATAAGGGAGCAGCAGTTATCAGAATGACAGAACATCTAATGGGTTTCGAAAATCATTTACATGGTCTGCGAAGATATATAAACACAAGGTATGACTTCTAAGATCACTCCATATTATCTTTGTTGATACTTTCGAATATATGTATAGTCAAATTTGAAAGAAAATTTAGAGTTTAATTTTCAAAATTATATTAAGTTTTTGTACTCGATCTACAATCCACACCGCTTTTCGTTTATCCCGCATTTTAGTATGCAAACTGCGAAAAATTTATTTTTCTAAAGATTTGATCATTTGCATCTGAATCAAAGCAAAAATCCGAATCAATTAATGCTTCATTAGAACCTATTGGCTTATTTGGATCAAAATTCTCTGCGATCGATGCTTAATCTTAATCTTGTTACGGATATATTTAAAAATTACCTAAGGTTTTTGATTAACCTTTGATAGGGAATTTTTGTTTTAAAAATATAATGAAATGATTTTCGTACCAAGATAAAACAAAATTACGCTTTATATTTTTTATATTAAGAAGTTACAAAATACACTTAAAATCGAATATATATTCCTTCATACTTTGTTCAGGTTTGGGAATAAATATATATAATAAATATTTGTTTATCTATGAAATATTATAAGATGATTTAATTATTCAAATTGAAAAAAAAGTAATGTATACATGAAAATACCCATTCTGTCGCTATTCCTTCCTAAAAAAAGAACTCTCAAACAAAAGTTTTTACCTCATCAAACTCTCTTCGGGAGTAATTTCCAAGAGTGCATTCTTAATAGAGTCAACAGCATGTCTGGTTATACAAATCTGTCAAATTTTCTTACTTGATTTTAAACCTTAATGCATTGGAGGAAGAGTTGTAAATCAATCACGATAATTTGACTTATTGTGGTAACCTAACGAACTGCTGTGTGTACATATATTCCTACTTAATAAGAGAAATGTACCCTACAAACAATAAGTCTCTAGATCAGCGGTTAATCAAAAATAATCAGAGTCAGTTTAATCTCGGTTTATTTACAGGAAATTCCAAACTGCTCGACCTATAGACCTCTTTGAAGATCTCCAAGCATCAGCTGTGGAAACCAATGCAACTGTAGAATACGGACCAGATTTTAATATAATTGACTATTATAAAACGTGGACTGAACAGGCTGGTCATCCAGTACTTAATGTAGCAGTTGACCATCAAACCGGCATTATGACCGTCACCCAGGTACAATTTTTTTATTGTTTCTCCTTTGAATGTTTGGAAGGGTCATATAAGAGCATATGTAATCAATCAAATGACTTACTGACTACGTTAAATAATCTATATATTATTGCCAATGTTTCTTTTATTGTGGCCATGACAGGTAGCATAATATAAATATAAATAAAACGATTATTATCTTTAAGTTCACAATAGATTTTATTTATTTACTTATATAAACTTTTAAAGTACTACTCAGACTGCAGGCAACATATTACATTATTTTTCTTTTAGTAACATATTTCTACGTTTATTTTTAGCGTCGTTTCAACATCAACACCGGTTATTCTGTAGCCAACAGTAATTGGATCATACCTGTGACATTCGCCACTGCTAGCAATCCTGATTTCGAGAATACCAAACCTACTCATATAATCACAGACTCTTTGACGTTCATCAATCGTACCACAACTGGTGATGAATGGGTGATCTTTAATAAGCAACAAACAGGTAACTATTTCCCGCGAGTCGGACCACTCGGATTCAAGGCTTGACAATGTCTCTAATATATTGCGGAGCCATGAATTTATCCTCCTTCCAACGTTTCCCTTCGTAAGAATATACCCAATATTATAAGACTGAGAAGTTCATATTTTCAATGTCAAAAAATGTGATCCACATAGGTGACTTTTGGTCATTCAATTGTGAGCGTTAGTATTATTTAGTCAATATAAGTTTCAAGAATTTCACGTCAGTCACCATATGAGTCCAGTCTATATTAAGATTATCAATAAGATTGTTTTCATATTCCTACATAAAAACATATGAAATTATATTCGTATATACGTCAATCTTAGTACTCACTTTAATCATCCATCATCAGTGCAGGGGCACAGGCCATCCATATTAAAGATATATTGAAGGGGATGGGCCATGACCCTCCACGCTGGCTCAATGTGGATTGGAGGGGATTAACGACTGCTAATGCACCCAGGACAAATGGCTTAACATGCCTTCCGAAGCACGGAGTAGCTTGAGATTACAATTTTTTGGTCTCCCATCCCGTGACCAACCTTCGCGAAAGTTGCTTAATAACAACGACCGAACAAGGAACGGGGTTGCTTAACTACAGCCAGAGAACTACCTTATACTGCTTATTTTTTTTTTTATATTCAACAAAAACTATACACATATATAGTTCAACGTATTGTTAACTAATTATAAGGTACAGTCGCTTAATAAGGCCCACTTTTCAACCGCTGGTGTGCTAAAAACCTAGTAATATTTATTTTTATAATAGTCCTACACTGATAGATTTGATGGTATAATGAAATTTGAAGCTGTATCAAAAGGTTTTTGTGCACTTAAGCGGTCAAATACAGTGGGTCTTATAAGGCGACAATAGCTTATATGCTTTTGCACAGGTTACTATAGAGTGAATTATGATGATTATACATGGGATCTCATCGTCATGCAATTAAGGGGACCTAACAGAGATGTCATTCATGAATATAATAGAGCTCAGGTAAGCATGTTAATTGAAGTATTGTTATTGAAGTTTTGTTTCTCATTTCAAAGCAGAACGATAGGATTATGTTATTTTTAATACCATTAGCCTTCTATTCACCAGCCCTTTAATTTTGTGTATCTAATTTTTAAAGAGCTCGATTGCGCAGTGTTTAGCGCGCTCGGTCTGCGATACGGTTGTCATGCAATTTACGCAAGAGCCATCTGAATAGGATGTGTGACCAAAAAAATATTATCAGGAGCTTCTCCATGGTTCGGAAGGCACGATAGGCCATTGGTTCCGACTGCATCTGAAATCGTTAACCTATCCATCAATCCGCTCTGGGCCATTCTCCCTATTCGATTTTTTCGATTACATCTTGAGGGTAGGCCTGAGTCCCAGCAGTGGGGACATTAATGGTAATTATGATGTACTATAAAAAACAGTCAAGAACGAGTCAGAATCGTGTACAGAGGAACTTGCACAAATATTAAATTTTATAATAAACTATATAGATTTTCCGATATCCGATAATCTTCAGATAACTACTAAGCCCAGCCCTTATGAATTGTTAAGGAGCATGGGCCATGACCCTCCACGCTTCCCCAAGGCGGATTGGAGGCTATTAACGACTGCAATTGCAGATGGGACCAGCAGTAGATCCACCTTCCGAAGTACGGAGTAGCTCGAGATTACACCTTTTTGTATTTATAATATCGTAGGTAACTGATAAATTACGGCGAGTTCCTGAAATATGAGTACTTAGCGGTCCCGGTATATATTATCGTGACATTTAGTTAACATTAATTTTTTTTTCAACAGATCGTAAACGATGTTTTCCAATTCGCTCGATCTGGCTTAATGAACTACACCAGAGCGTTCAACATACTGTCTTTCCTTGAAAATGAGGATGCATATGCACCTTGGTTGGCTGCTATTACTGGTTATAATTGGATTAATAATAGGGTTATAGGTACACCACTTGAAGGTCCTATGAACGTAAGTATTTTTACTTTTTTCTTTTAAATATGTAGCTTTAAATATGCAATGTTTACTTTTATTCAACTAAGATAACTGTGGAAGTGATGAAATTAATTTTATTTTGATTAGAAGAAGCTTTATCTTTCTTTGAAATTAAACAAATCAGAATATTTTTAACGAAAAATGCTTAAATCCACCAATCTCAGATATCTTAGTATACCTTAGTTTGGCTAGTTTTTTTTTTGAGGTCATTGTTGTAAAAAGAGTTGTAATTTTACCTTTTCTCCACCATCATCAATCATCTTCCACTCTTTTAAGAAAGAGAAAATTTCTGATAAGGCGCTGTTAAGTTTCTTTCACTTGCTGTTCTTATTAGTCAAAAACGTCCTGAACGAGTGGTAGCGAAAAAAATTTGGACGATACAAAAGTGCTTGTCATAAGATTATTGGAATAAAAACATCTCATGTTCGTTTTTAATTGTTATTAAAATTATGTTATGTTTTGATAACCATGGTTATTTATAAAAGTTTATTCTCAGAATGCAGCTTATTTTTTTTTTCAGACTTTATTCATGAGCTGGGCTACAAACGTCATGACTTCCCTTACATATAATCCTATACCAGGGGAGTCATTTATGAGATCCTATTTGCGTTACCAGCTTGCTCCAGTTATGTGTCGCCTTGGCAATAATCTATGCTTGACGACAGCTGCTACAAAGTTTTCGGCTTTGAGCACTGCCCCATTCACGCAGTATGTTTTTTTTTTAATTTTCTTCAAATAATAATTTGTCAACAATGTTAAAAATGGTTTTAAAGTGTCGTCATTTCTGTAGCCATGTTTTTAATCTCCGGTCGGGCTAATGTAGAAGATGAAATTTTCTATATCTTGGGTCTGGATTTTGTAATATCTTCATTGCTTCAGATTTTGGTAATAGCCTTCTATTACCGAAAACCTTATTGGGTTTTGAACAATGTGCGATTATACAATATATCTATAATTTATCTACAGATATTAATGGGCTTTTTATTTATATAATAAAAGAAAAATTGACAACCATATAAATAATAGCCCATTAATATAATAGTAATATTAATTAATTATGGTTACTTCTATACTTATTTTAGCCTCCCGCACAAACCAAAAACCTGTAAACGAGTATTTTATAAGTGGCTACCTAATAATCATATCTAGTTGAATAAATTGACATTAACATAACATAAAATAGACTAACCAACTTATCGCTTTAATGCTTTTATTTATGTGGGCTAATTATTTAGCTTAACGTTGTTTTCCCGTGTAAATTATAGCTTATATCAGCATCTAATAAAGTAGCTTTCCGTAGGTGAAAGAATTTTTATGATCAAATCAATATTCCTAAAGATTATCCACTACATACCAATACAGTTAGAAAACTTAGCCTCTTTATAAATTAGTTTATGTAGTAGTTTAGCTATTAACGTAAGTGTATTCATATTTTTGTTCACGTTTATGCAGAGTACCAGTGGACAGTCGCAATTGGGTGTATTGTAATGGCCTCCGGCAAGGCCTATTCTCAGATTATGAATTCCTCAGGAGTAGATTCCTAAGCCACAATGTCTACACTGAGAAGATTCAAATCTTGATGGTTTTGGGATGTACTAAAGAAACAAATGCCTTGAAAGAGTAAGAAGTCATTTTTACAAGTTTTCAGCAATATTTAATTTTTTCGTAGCATATAAATTTGATGGATCTATAAAAGAGTGCTATCGTTATGTTAATTGCTTTGGAAAAATTCAAATCTCATTGTAGCAAATGTATAACACAGTACATTTATCTATTATTTTTTGTTAAAGTACCATTGGCTTTTTGTACATTCTTACGAAGTTGGTCCATGTTATGTATGACTCAAAATTATGTAAGTTTTTATTGATTTTATACATTTTAGATTTATGGACTACATTGTTGATGAAAATTTTGTAATCCGACCTCAGGATTACAACACTGCTTTCAACTCAGCCGTCACAGGAAACGAGAATAATACCAATATTATTTTCGATTACGTAAAAGAAAATTTAGATAGAGTTGCTAATGCGTAAGTTTTTTTACTAACAAAATTATTTTTGTCGTTAGCCTCTGATTAGCACGTTTTACCATTGGTAATACGTGCTTTTTTCCTTTGCTTATAATAATTGATCTTTCTTATTTGCACTTAATCTTTTTATAAGGATCTTCTTTGGACTCTAGCGAATATATGAAATATAAATTGCCAGAATTGGTTCAGGTGTTTTAGAGTTTTGTGCTAATCAAAACATTCAAGTGATTAATTTTTATTGCCAGTAAGACAGATACGGATAAAAAAAAAACCCGCAATGCCAACCTGTCACAGTTTATTTGCTTAAAGTAACTTGCTTGTTGATACTTACACCTATGTATTACGGCAATATCAAAAATGGATGAATTTCAAACAAGGCGATACTGTTGAAGGTAGATTATGAAATAGAGTTAAAATGTATATTGAGAAATATATATAAATATAAAAACAGTATTGCCAACTATATAATGTGACCCATAAATGAATTTATAATTGTGTAATATGACATATAATGTGAAAATAAAAAGGAAACATAATAAAAAAGACTTTTTTCAATAAAGTATGATGATTTGTTTGTATGAATCTCAAATATATATATTTTTTAATTAAGAAATCTTAATTTACTAATTGAGTTATTATTTTCAGATTTGGATCGGTGGTAAATCCTCTTTCCACCATCGCGTCTAGACTTAGGACTCAAACACAAGTAAATGAGGTTAGTGAAATTTCGCAAATTTTATTGCTTTAATAAGCAATCAGATAAAATTTTTAAAGAGGGTCTTAATATTTTTATAAGATAATTCTTACATATATAGGTAAGACATAAAGGTTATCTTGAATCGTTAAAAATTTTAATATGTTTTCGGTATCAATAAATAACGTACTTTTCAAAAGTTGCTAGCGCCAAATAAAAAATGAAATTATTATAGAAACAAAAAAATAATTCTACTCGTACAATACTCAGACTGTTTTAAATTTATAAATAAATACTCTCTTTTTGTATATGATTATTGAACGAAAAATATGTATAACGGATAGGTAAGAAAGGACTCAAAGAAAAGGAAATAATATAATAAAGATAATTCAAATACATACAAACCCAATATTATCCTGGTCTATAAAAAAGACCAAATAATTTGTTTTTATGTTTATCTAAACCGTTAACACCCAGTTTAATTCTGGGCTAGCAGCACAACTTTGACTCAGTCAACATATATTTGAAATTCGCATGTAAAAGTTTCAATATTTGTGTTTTAGTTCCGCGAATGGGCAGTTCAAAATCAAGGGGTTTTAGGTACGAGCTTCCAACAAGTGTTCAATGCTGCAGAGACATCTCTAAGCGCTATACAATGGGCCGTGGAAAATTCAGCGGACATTACTAATTACTTAAATACAGGCAATGCTGTTTTGGTAACAAGTACGCCTGCTCCTGTTGTCACAACCCCTCCGGTAACAGCAACCGTTGCTGCTATTTCGGCACCAACGACGCCTGACCTTCCCGATTCCGCTAATACATCGTTTGTATCAATTTTAACTATCGTTGTTGCTTTGTTGGTCAAGTATATATTCTAAGACATTATTCATTTTCTGAGTTCTTTTTCGTGTCAAATAAATGTTTATAGATAATTAGTTTGTTATTAGTTAAATAACACACTGTACCGAGTACTTATATATTTTCCTTAAATTGAGAACTCGTATTTGAATCGACAAGAATTATCACTCTTTGATTTATTATACATGAAATGTTCTAGAAATAAATATGTTATTTAGTGAATATTAATTTATTAAAATAAATCCGTATACCATACTGTAAAAAGTGAACATCAAAGCAATATAATAAAATTACTGATTTATTTGTTTTGACATTGTCAAGATAAAGTAGTTTTTGGTTTTCTAATGTTGTTCATTCCACCGAATTGTATATAGTCTAACGTTATTCATAAATATTTAAATAAATAATGTGATTTCTACATTTATGCATTTTTATTCACTTATTTTATTACTTTGCAATATATGGTCCGTGAACCCCTTTTCTTTAGGCACTAGCCCTGCTTCCTAGCAAGCGATATGGATCACCCATCCCTTGGTTAGCCACGCAGTGGGTGATCCATAAGCCCCTAGAAGACCGTGACTTGGGGAGTCCGCAGAATCATAAGCACGGTGAATGTTTGCCAATGGAATTACAACTCATTAGTATGAGTATCATCAATTTAAATTTCACTAATTTTGTAGTAAAATAGCAGTACGTTATTTTGAAGAACGTGTATTTAATTATTTAATAATAAATAAATAAAAACAAATAAATAAATTTATATATATGTATAGTAATATATCACAGATGTACCTGTGAGAAGGCTCAATTTCGAAGCGCGGCAAATATCGTCCAACCCAAGTATCACCCTTTCGGGCGATCCACCAATCAACACCACACGCCTGACCCCCGTTAAGTGTGAGTGAAGCATCCGCTTCAAAGCATAAAATTCAAAGCATACGTATCCACGTATGCTTTGAATTTTATATTTTCTACTTTGAATTTTAAATTATCCGCGTATGCTTTGAATTTTATACCTTATGATTATGAAACAAGATTTATGAAGATTTACCATGAGCAATTTTAGTTGAAACTTGTACGGGCTAAAAAAAGTCTAATACCTTTTTATCGATTTTTTCATTGGAATTATGATTAGTTTCTTAGGGGTCCATTGATAAGACAAAGTTTGGGTAGGTTGATGTAGGCTTATTTCTAAAGCAATTTTTATTTAAACCATATATTGTGTAAAATAATAATTCCTTAAGTGAATTTCGTCTAGTAATATCGTTTGGTTCAGGTGAAATTCTTCTAACCGAGACTTAGATTTACAGGTTAGTTAACTTTTCATATGTTAAGATTACCTTAGTGCCTAGTTGAACAGCAACAGCAACTGTAATATCGCAAATACTTATGACTACTTAGCTTATGAAAACCGCCGATTTTTTATACATACCTCCATTTTAATATCTTAGTTTATATTAAGTAACTTTGTGAATTAATTTATAAGGATCACTGATAAATGTTTTGGATTTTATTTTGTGATTCCATTGTGTCAAGAGACTTTAGAGGTCATTGGCGGAATCTAAGATTCTAATTTATCATAAACATGTGATTGTAATACTAGCAGTGCATTTCTACTTGAAGCTTTTATTTATATCGAAACGAATTACGATCCACATTAGTTCTGGATATAAAAAAAATCAAAAAATAGTTTTGTTAATTTGAGTGCTAATTGTTACAGCCCGAATAAAGACCATTTATTTGTTCCAATAGTTGATGAAAAAAGCAAACATTATTATCATTATTTTAATAAATCTAAAGCCGTATTGCCTGGCTGCTCGTTCGAGAAGTACCTAGTACACACAATACACACAGAGATATGTATATGAAATACCATTATGGATTTTGATATATATATTCTTGAAAAAAGTCTAATAAATAACTAGAAAAAATATTTTTTTACTATTAGTAAATCATTACTTAATTTTAAATCGTTAAAAAAAGTGTTTTTTTTTGCAATTTATTGTGAAATTTATTGTCCACTAATAAAAAAAGCGAGCTTAGGTAAGTTATTAGATACTTTTTAGCTTACGAGATTTTTTATCAGAATCATATAGGTCAATGTTGCTGCCGCAAGTACATTCCCTACGTGACGTCAAAGTGTGAGCATAAGTATGGTTTACCCTATTTTGCTTCACTATCTTGATATATCTATAAAAATAATAATTATTATATAAATTAAAGAAATGGCGTAACTTTATAGTACGATACTAACAAGGCGTTTTTATTTCGACAGTCAACAATAATTAATTAAAACCTAATATACTAAATCATAAATTACTTTTCCGTATACCCATGAATCAATATGAAATCTTTTAAAAAGTTTTTTCTATAGATTGAATAAACCGACTTTAACAATTATGAAGTTTATCGATCGACTGAATGATATTTAATATATAATTCTTTGGGGTAATACCGAAAGTAAAGAAATTCAAAAAATGACGTCTTGCCACCAAATCTGCTTTGTTTTTGAAAGAAAATAGATAAATTTGACAAACAAAAAAGCTTTTAATTAAAATACTTACTTTAAATTAGATAGAACAACAACAAACATATTGCTTGTTAAATGTAAATGTTATTTTCGGAATTTCCCCGCATTGGTAATTTATCCAAAGCACCTTACCACGTTCTCTTCGTCAACGTTGGATAATTTAAATGATTTTTTTTCCTTTAAAAGGATATGTTCTCTAAAGAGTTTTTTTCGTGGATTTGTTTAATATTTTTCTTAAACATGAAAACCTTATTATACATAACATTTGCATGTCCTTTACAAATTAGTTAACAAATTCAAGAAACTTGATTTGAAATCTGAGAGTTAAAAGTGTGGTTCGCAAATATTTTCCTTCTTACGAATTACTTTTCGATTTTGATGTGGATTTAACTATTTAAGATATTCAATTTATCGATAACTTTTTGTTGTTTTATCTTACCGTGTCCTTAGATATGAAACTAATTTGATTATATTACAGATAATAAAATGAAAAATAATCTATAGTATTTATTATAACGATCTGATGAACTTATGATAAGAGAGATAAGAGTAACAATTTTATTTTGTGCCATTCATTTTGACCGCACCACGCTGTAATCGGGTGCGGATGTTGTGGAGATGAAGGTAAGTTAAAATTATATTTAATAAATTGTGACATAAACAAGGGTTTCTGTTTAAATTTCAAGGTAAAAGTGTTTATCTATGTGTAAAAGTGCCTCACGATAATAAGGTGAAGACATAAAATTCTGAAATCAAGGAACATAAAACGATCAATCTTCACAGAAAAGGTTTCTAAAAAGTTGAATGAAAAAAGTGGACTGTAGAAGTTTGTCAGTTCATGTATTGAGTGATGTTTCTGATTGCATTTGTTTTTATTATATTATCAGGAAATAAATTTTAGAGTAAATTAAACCTTCAAAACAGTATAGGTAGTCAGAACATATGGCAGTGTAGGTGGTAATATAGACGATTTATTGACATGTAAAACTGTACTCAGTCGACTTGTGACTTAGATTATTAAGTGCTATGAAATATATTTATTTGTTTATATTTATTGCCAAATTATAACAAATTAGTGACTTAATGCCGGAGGAGAGAATTACCATACAGATATAATTAATATACCTACATACACATATACATTAAGATAATACCATACATACATACAAATACATTTACACAAATAAATATATACATACCAGATTAGGAAATGTCGGGAACCCTTTAGATCGTGTTCTCGGATGTTCTATTGGATACTTTTAGTCAATTAATTTATTGATTTCAGATGACGTTATTATTAATAACAATTTTGGCTACGGCTTGTCTCTCAGTAAATGGATTTCCACAAGATCCTATCCCATACAGAAATACAATTTTTATGGACTAGCGACTAGAGAATGGACCATTCGAATTTCTCAACTCATACAATGACGTATCACTCGCCAAAGTTAATAACCCTTATCGGCTTCCAACAACAACAAAGCCTCAACATTATAGGGTGCATTGGACAGTTGATATAACCAATCTTGCCTTCAACGGTGAAGTAGAAATTGATTTATATGCAACACAGCCGAACGTTAATGAAATTGTGATCCATGCTCATGACTTAGAAATCAAATCTGTAAAACTATTTCTGGGTAACAATACTATATATCAGACATACAGCTTAGAACCTCAGTACCATTTCCTGAGAGTCGGTTTAATAAGTGAATCTTTGATTTATAATTCGGAACAGCCAGTTATTTATACGCTTGTTATTGAATTTGAAGCACTGTTGAGACACGATATGACGGGTCTTTATAGAAACTGGTACAGAAATAATGCTACCGATGAACCAAGGTAGGTTTGTAAAAGTGAAATTGTTATTATTATTAAAAGAACAATCTATTCGAATTGATATACCTTAATATCGTATATATTCAAAGAAATATTTCAGATAGATTTTATTTTATTCGTGTATGGTAATTATTGTAATATGTTCGTAGAGTAATAGCTATCCGTTATGTTTTAGTTGGATGGCATCGACTCATTTTCAGGCGACTGCTGCTCGCTTTGCTTTCCCATGCTATGATGAACCAAGCTTTAAGGCTACATTCGATGTGATCATCACTAGACCTGAAGGTTTTGGAAGTTGGTTTTGCACTAGACGTGTTGATACCGAAGATAGTGCTATTGAGTAAGTAAACACCAAAATGTTTATGCTTCGTTGTATAATAAACAAATAATAAATTTCAATTGTGATAACAAAAACATTTGTTTATTTATAAGTTTACTAAATGACAGTGAATCAGTTGAACTTATTTTAATATACAATAGGAGTGGCTTGAAATATGACATTCCGAACTACTATAGAAACTAATATTGAATTAATGAACCATATTTTAAAAAATGACATTAAAGCAATATAGAATTTTGATATAATTAAAAGTCCTCATAGAATCTTGAATTTTATTAATATAAGAATATTTCTATTTAAGTTATTTTCATTAATTAATCGATCGTTTTACAGAAATTATAAGGATGATATATATTCGAGAACGCCGGTAATGTCGACATACCTGTTGGCTTTAATAGTTGCCGATTATAAAAGTAGGGAAAAAAATGAAAACGGAAAGCTGATGTATGAAGTGATAGCAAGACCAGCTGCCATGGAAGATAATCAAGGAGATTACGCATTTTATTTTGGACAAGAACTTTTAGAAAAAATGAACAATCACACGGATATGGACTTTTATTCTGTAAATGAAAATATTAAAATGACTCAAGCCGCTATACCAGATTTTTCTGCGGGCGCTATGGAGAACTGGGGTTTACTAGTTTACAGGTAGATATTAAATTATTTTATATCTTTGTAATTGTCATCATCATGGGTCAAGAGCAATTCATTGCTGGAATTGTATGTCCATTGTAATGTGGAACAAATTTGATGAAGGTTCTAAAGTAACATGATAAAATGTAGTTTCTTTTTTTTTTTTGGCTTTGCCTCGAAAAATTGTGAATAATTTATATAGCAATACACTGCCGGAAATAAATCTTACTTAAAGGAAAACGATAAAATGTGTTTTTGTCCTTAATTTGGGTTTGATTTATGTTCTCAAAGATACATTCTCAAAGTCAAATTAAAATGTCGTTTATTTAATAAAAAAACTTTTGTCAAAGTTAAACTACAAAATGTTGTTATTAAAATAAAATTAACGAAAATACTTCTGAACCGTCTTCGTCGACAACTGTAGATTATATAAACAAGTAGACCGCTAAAAACTTATAATCTTAAAATGGAATTATTTTGTATTTTTATAGGGAAGCTTACATAATGTACAGCGATAAACACTCTGATGGATTTTTCAAACAGAGAATTGCTTATATTTTGTCTCACGAAATTGCGCACATGTGGTTTGGGAATCTCGTCACGTGCGACTGGTGGGATAATCTGTGGCTTAATGAAGGATTTGCCAGATACTACCAATACTACCTTACTGATTGGGTATATATGTTATTGTTTATAATTTCATTTCTCTGCATGGTTTCAGGTTATTTTGAATTAATATCCATTTTTTTTCTATTATTTATTAGGTTGATCCAGAATTAGGCTTAGGTATACGTTTTATCCCTGAACAAGTTCATACTTCGTTGCTCACTGACTCCGCTAATAATCCACACCCTCTCAACAATCCTGGTCTCGGTAGTCCTGTGGAAGTCAGAACTATGTTCACCCAGATCAGCTATAACAAAGGTGCTGCCGTTATCAGAATGACTGAACATTTAATGGGCTCCAATAATCATAGGGAAGGCTTGAGGAAATATTTAAAACAAAGGTAATTCTGTTTTATGTACTCTCTTTAGTTTACTGTAATTAGTTAAAGGTTTTAATAAAGAAAAATAAAGAGTTTAATAAATATGAGCAAATAACTTTATACTTCTTAATATTTCAGATCATTTAAAACTGCTCTCCCTATTCATTTATTTCAAGCCCTGCAAGAGGCGGCTGAGGAAACAGGTGCTATTGAACAATACGGACCCGATTTTAATATCATAGATTACTATAAGACTTGGAGTGAACAAAGTGGACATCCTGTACTCAATGTAGAAGTTAATCATCAGACAGGTCAAATGACTATTCATCAGGTTATTGTTAAATGTGTTAACTACATAATATATTCCATGGACTGTCCGTGACAAACGTTTCTAATATTAGATTTGTTTTTTAGCGCCGATTCAATATTAATAGTGGATATTCTGTATCTACTACTAATTGGATTGTACCAATCACCTTCGCGACCGCCAGTGATCCATACTTTGAAGATACTAAACCTAGTCATATAATAACAGAATCTGTTACTGTTATCGACCGCAAGAGCATCGGTGATGAGTGGGTTATTTTCAATAAACAACAAACAGGTAAGATTATAAATCTCTACTTTAAATTAAATAATAATAGACGAAATATGAGCTTGTGACTTATTAAAGTGATGTATTTTTGTTTTCTTGCTTTAGGATTTTATAGAGTAAATTATGATGATTATACTTGGGATCTTATAACAACACTTTTAAGAGGACCGAATCGAACGTTAGTACATGAATTCAACAGAGCTCAGGTAACTGTAGTTTATATTATCTTGTTCACTAAAAGTTGAAAATCAAACCTTAGTTTTTCTCGTTATCATTTCAGGGTGCATCTAATTTTCTATCATGTGAAATTAATGTTTGTAATTTTTTTAATTCTTGTTTTATTGTAACATAGATTGTCAACGATGTATTCCAATTTGCGCGTTCCGGTCTTATGAGCTACACTAGGGCTTTCAATATTCTCTCGTTCATGAGATTTGAAACAGAATATGCACCTTGGGCAGCTGCCATCTCAGGTTTCAATTGGGTTAGAAACAGATTTGTTCGTACCACTCTGGAAAAACAAATAAACGTAAGTATTTAAAAAAACTTAAAAATATTTATTTGGTAAAGCTTTCTTTGTTATAGTGATTATTGGCTGACTAGGTAGCCTGTTATTAAATATTTTTAATAAAGTTTTCAAAATCGCGAACTTCAAAATTGATATTATTTTATTTTATATCCACTTTTTGTCAGTTGCAATCAAAATTTAAGTGACTATTTGAAATTGGACCAATAATAATTTGCTAATGGTTATTAAGAGCAGAGTAGCGATGATGTAGTAGATAAGCGTCGCCCACGATCCTTGTTGCTAAGCAATTTTCGCTAGATTCGATCATAGGATGAATGACTAAAAATTATTATCTCATTAAGCCATTAGTATTAGCTGCACTTGAAGTCGTTAATACCCCCCGATCGCAATACGTTCGCATAAAAAGTAAGTAAAAAGAGTTAATGACAATTAATGTTTATTTTATTAAAATATGTGTAAATAAGTTTTGTATTTTACTGAGATAATAGAAAACCACTTTTTATCATACCGTTAAACATTACATAGTTTTCATGGATAGATACATTCATTAAAACACGATATCTATGATTATATAATAGTTTTTACGTCAATCATTTTTTTATGATTAATATTTTTTTTTGTTCAGGATTTATTTATCGGTTGGGCGACTCCATTGATGGATACTTTGACGTACTATCCTAGCGAAAATGAGTCTTTTATGCGATCTTATTTGCGTTATGAATTGGCGCCCATAATGTGTCAACTGGAAGATCAAGAGTGCCGAGAAGCTGCAGTGCATCAATTCCAAGAACTTGTAAATAATGATATCGAGTAAGATTGTCAATTGACGCTATTAGCTATCAGTGCGAAATTTATTTATTTGTTTTTCAATTACTTTGGGATTATTTGAAACCTTGTATATATTCATTTAAATATATACTGGGGACGTCGCCAGAGTATTACAGGTGTCTCTACTGTAATCTGAATGTTGACTTAGTTAATAAAAGATTCTTCAACTTTGTCCACCTATATTAAACAATCTTTGTTTGTGTGATGTAGGTGCTTTGGAGTAAACACCGTGCGGTGGTAGGCTTCTAATGAAGCCGCCTGGTCTGCTACCACCCTCCTGTTGGAAACCGACGCCATGCATCCTGTTGCATTCCGTCGGAGTGCAGGAGAACCAGTGCCAATGGGTGATGCTAAGCGGTCAGTAGCTATGTTCAAGAACGGTACTGAGCCCATGGTGGAGTTGTACTGGGTCAGATCGGTTTAGAGACTAGCGGGATCCGAAGCACGGTCTTGCCGTTGACCGACCGCAGTTTGTAGGGGGCCCAAGTAGTGCGCTAGCCACGTGCAAAAGGCTGCCCCGCCATCTTGCGAAAAATCCCGTGATGCGCCACCGTGCCAGTTGGTGACTGGATCGGAGGACCCGGTGGACATCTTCCAGGGGGTTCGGGCGTCCCCGCAGTCACCATGTTGATTTTCCCATATGTTGGCTGTACTGTGATGCTCCAGTTGTTCAATGGACTTCGCCTCGATTGTTAAACCATCACTCCAATCACACTCAAATACATGAAAAGTCGAAAGGGAAAATGGTTCAAACAACGGCTGCACTTCCTCCTAGTAAAAGTGCACCTCTCTAACATCCGAGGGCTGCATTCAAATCTCGATTCGGTCCACCACCACCTTGAAACCGAAAAGCCAAACCTTTTCTTCCTAACGGAGACGCAGATAGCAACCCCGTCGGACTTGTCGTACCTCAACTACCCAGGTTACACTTTGGAACATAAATTCCGAAAGAGGGCTGGGGTCTGTGTGCACGTGCGCGATGACGTCTGCTATAAGCGTCTCCGTGGTTTTGAAAAACCTGGTATATCCGCCCTTTGGCTGTTGGTTGATACTGGTGTAGAGAAACAGCTCTACGTCGGTTTATATCGATCGCACAGCAGTGACCAGGAAACAACTAGGCTCATTGAATACCTCACTGAGACGGCAAATGCGGCTATTCAAAGGTACAACGCAGCTGAGATTCTGTTTCTTGGGGATTTGAATACCTACCACCGCGAGTGGTTATTTCCATTTGAAAAAACAGATCACGCTGGATGTGAGACATGCAAGTTTGCATTGTCGTTGGATGTCACTCAGCTTGTAAATGAAGCAACGCGAGTACCAGACATCGATGGCCATACCCCCAATTGCCTAGACCTTCTGCTGACAACAAACCCCCACAGGCACTCTGTTTCGGTGTCAGCTCCACTGGGTTCATCAGATCACTGGGTGGTTAAATCTGTGTCGATCTCCTCACCGCTAGATTTCAGTCCTAGGGGCACGAGGCGAGTTTGGCGATACAAGTCAGCAGAATGGGACGAAATGCCTCTTTTTTTGCGTCTTATTCTTGGCGACAAGTCTGTTTTTCATCAGATGATCCCTCTGGCTCCTGTAATGCAGTCGAATACGTGATCCGGCAGGGAATGGAATATTTTATTCCGTTCTCCGATATCTCGCTTGATGACAGAACCCGATCTTGGTTTAACGCGGATTGTGCTCGTGCTGAAATGCGAAAAGAGTATGCGTACCGTGAATGGGTTCAAGCTCGCGACCGTAAACTCGGAGCTCAGAGGGTACGTGCGCGGAAGAAGGCCTTCAACTCCGTAGCCAAGGCATGTAAGAGAATGTCTCGTAAGGCACGTTTCGACCACGTAAGTCGCATTGGGTCCAAACTATCATCTTACCCTGCTGGTAGTAAACAATTTTGGTCCCTGTCTAAATCGGTTGAATCCAACTTCTGCCGTCCCAGTTTACCTCCTATGCTTAGGCCTGATGGATCGCTGGCTCACTCCGCGGCTGAGAAAGCGAATTTATTTGCTTCCTTCTACGCGATCAATTCTCATTTGAATGCAGGCTGTGCAAGTCCACCTTCCCTTCCTCACTGTGGCACGTTTATGCCACATGTCACCATACACTGTAAGGAGGTTAGAAGAGCTTTGCAGAATTTGAATGTGAATAAAGCTAGCGGCCCCGATGGAATCCCAGCAAGAGTCCTTAAGGTTTGTGCGCCTGAACTGTCTCCTATTTTAACACGACTGTTCCGCCTCTCTCTTGAACAGAAAAAAGTTCCTAAAATGTGGAAGTTAGCCAATGTGCAACTTCTACCTAAATAGGGTGATCGTGCAGACCCCTCCAACTACCGCCCAATATCTATCACCTCCATAATTTGCAAAGTTATGGAAAGAATTCTTAACGCTAAGCTGCTTTTGTACTTTGAAAAACACGACCTACTCAGTGATCAGCAATATGGTTTTCGCCAGAGCCAATCTACTGGGGATCTTCTTGTATACATCACGCACCTCTGGGGCGAGGCTAACGAGAAACACGGCGAAGCAGTTGCAGTATCGGTCGACATCTCAAAAGCCTTTTACAGAGTCTGGCACGGTGGTCTGCTGAGCAAACTTCCAGTATATGGTATTACCGCTGACTTTTGCGACTGGATATCTGACTTCTTGAGCGAGCGGTCGATTAGTGTGGTCGTTGATGGATGTTCTTCGGACCACAAGGAAATCGACGCTGGAGTTCCTCAAGGGTCTGTTCTTTCAGCAACCCTTTTCCTGCTGCACATTAACGACCTGCTTATGCCTGGTATTGTTGGGTACGCAGACGACAGCACGGTTTCGGAAAGATACATACCTAACGCAAAAGCCAGCAGTGAGGACACTCGTATTCAAAGAGAGGCCATGGTTGAGCGGACTAACTTTGCCTTAAGTTTTGTTTCCCAATGGGGGGATAACAATTTGGTCAGTCTTAACGCCACCCAAAACACAGGCGTGTTTATTCTCCGCCAAAAGGAGCCCTTTCACCAAGGTGAAAGGGCTCTTTCCGAGGTACAACTGTAGAAATCTCTGGCGATCTTGATCTTCTTGGCATAAGGTTGTCTTCAGACCTCAACTTCGGTGACAGTATCGAAACGAAAGCTCAAACTGCGGCCAAAAAATTGGGCATTCTAAATAGAGTTAAACGATACTTTACACCGGAACAGCTTCTTACTTTGTATAAAGCGCAAATTCAATCACGTCCACCTGGTTCACATTCCACGTATCCGAACAAAGCACACACATTAACAAAAAACAACCGCCTTTGTCCACCCTTGCATTAGTACTCGTACCAATGTTGTTATATTAATATTAATAATGTGTGAGCAATAAAGTGTCTTTTATAATTATTGTTTGTATGATACTCAGATCTCTTTGTATTTGTCTATCATTAACATAACATTTTGTTCTATTATCATGACCAAACAATGATTTATCCGATTTTTTATTTCTGTTAATATTTGCAGAGTTCCAGTAGACAGTCGCAGCTGGGTATATTGTAATGCTCTCCGGGAGGAAATCAACGGGAGCTTCGATTACCTTTGGGAAAGATTCCAGACTCATCCTGTGTACGCTGAAAAAATACAAATTCTTATGATCCTAGGTTGTTCTCCTAATTCAACGGCACTAGAAACGTGAGTACTTAGTACTATGTTTTTTTTAACGCGACTTGTATCTCGTTCTTTTACATTCAATATCCTCTGATATGTGTTCGACGGTACAGAGGTTAACGTGCTTGGTTTGCGATACGGTTGTTAAGCAGCTTTCGTAATAGGATGGGTGACTAAAAATTTATTTGGTATTAGTATAGAAAATGCTTTCCAGACCAAGGTCTGGTGATGATGGAACTGGAAGGTAGTAATAGAAACTTAGCAATGAAATAATGGACCGCATCGTGTTGGGGCTCTTTAGATCCATCTTTATGAGAGCAACATTATATTGGTAAAAAAAAAAACAAAAAAAAAATAAAAAATTCACTAACCAAAACATAAAAAATAATTTTATGTAATTATTTTCTCTGACAGTAATTATGTCTTGGAAAGCTTGTAACGCTGATATAATAGGGATGATGACTGGGTAAAAGAAATGCAATTCTATTTAGTCCGTCAGTCAGATAATAGAAAAATATTAGATACGTATTTTTTTTTACTTCAATTTAACAAGAAATAGCTTAGATAACAGGCATTAAAGTTGAGGAGTGGGGGCTCGCTACGTCACAGTTGAGTAGAAAACGTACTCTAACGTGACGTCATGCGAAATTTCAACTCAATGTAACGCCGTAATTTTATGATTACAAAAAAAATAAAAAAAATACGTGTTTAATATTTTTTATCACTCTAACTGACGGACAAATAAACAAAAATTAGTCATCATCCCTATTGAAGACGAGGAACATATATTTTTACACGCTATAGCTTTTTAAGTCGATTACTGTTAGAGAAAATATTTGCATATAATTATTGTTTACGTTTAAGTGCGTAAAAATGAAAGCTTGTTTTAAAAAACTCTTTTTTTAAAGATTTCGCTTAATATTTTTATATTATCACAGTGGCGCAACATTTTCATTTTTATGAATGTTTGGTGTCTCAGTGCATTTTATCAGAGTTTTAAATTAGAAAGTGTAGTAGGTAAACCGCTGCTACAAGAAATGCAAAAATGGTGACTATTTGGGGAACTCTGTTTTTTTTCGGGGTTATAAATTCACGTTTTGGTTATGATTAAATATCTATTTCTTTGTACAAATTCGATTTTCGAAAGTCTCACCAACTGATTGAAAGTTAGTGATTGAGTGAACGCCCTCACTGAAACCTTACCGTTGGATACCTTGTCCATCAATTAGTTTGTAATGCTATAAATTCTGAATTAAATAAAAATAAATTATTAACGGAATACGTGTCTTTGTATTAGCCAATAGCGTCGCCGCAATTACTTCGCCCGCCAACTACCCCGCCGCTAAGATTGGCATCTTTATTTATTTAAAAAATAGTCATCATGTGGTATCTATTAGAGGTTGTCTGTGTATAGTAGCAATCCCGTTTTTAGTTATCCTTCTGATGTTTGATTTTGATTTATTGATTTAGATACACACGTGACAACAACATTACACAATTTATATAAAGATAATGGACTAGTTTTAATGAAGTGCCTTTATAGGCGTATAAACATACCAATACCTTTTAAATTATTCTAAAAGAGCATATAAAGTATTCCAAATTATTTATTCAAATAAACCAAAAAAGCAGCAATAAACTATATAAGTAGTTTATTAAACATTTCGTAATTTTAATCAAAAACAGAAGAAAGTATTATTACACTTCTTTTTGAAAGTAATCTCAGAATTACTGAAGATATCGGCTTACAACAATTATTAACATTGTTGTAAGCCTGAATACACCGGTAAAGTGGAGCGAACATTCCTAAATTTGTTTTGCTAAAAGGTATATTAAAGCATATTTTTAAAGACTCGAGGAATAAGGTATGGAACATTAAGAGTGACTTTTTGTAACAGATCAGAGGAGTTGATATTACTATAAACGAGTTTATGCAAAGTCAAAATATCTGAAATTTTTCGCCTGATTGCAAGTGAATTTACCTTAAAGTATAAATGACCATGACTATTTCAAACAAAAATACAAGGAAAAATACTAAATTTTCGCCCAAAAGTAGTTTTAAAATTAATTTTCAAAATTTAATTTCAATACTACTTTAAATTTATTCGATGCAGTAGTTTCGGAATATTAAATGTGACAGGCGGATAGACAGACAACCACGTGTGTTTTTCCTTTTTTGATATGGAACCCTAAAAAAGATTTATTCTAAAAGGCCAATAAGACCATCATGAATTTCAAAGTTATATGATTGTTGAAGGTTCCTTGATGGCATCGTGCAGGATAACTTTATCATCAGGCGTCAAGATTACACGACAGCTTTCAATTCAGCTGTCACTGGAAATGAGGGTAATACGAAAATCGTATTCGAATACATAAAGAATAACATCCAGGAAGTGTCAGAAGCGTAAGTATTTTAATAAGATTGGAACTATTAATAAAATATTAAACTCATCATTAGTGTCTAATAAAAACTATTATCGTAACCAGCGTGATTCTCTACACATTTCCTTTTATTTTACTATTTTGACAAGTAATTTAATAACAATGAATGAATGACAAATATATAATAATGATTATGTTTATATATGATAATAATGAATATATATAATAATGATTATGGATTTGACAGCAGTCAACACAAAATACCAACTTATTCGTCAAAAAGAATGTCAAAGTATAAATATCACAATCTGAGCCCCTAATTCTCTAGCCATAGATGCTCTATGGCTAGAGAATTAGGGGCTCAGATCTGCTCGGTTAGTCCTTAGAGTGTTTAAATGTATAAATTTAAATAATAAGGGAAGATATGACACTAAAGCCTACAACGATTTACTGATTAGATACGTATAAATATTTTACTTGGTTCATGATTCTTGACTGGTCCGGCCCACCCATGAATAATACGTGTACCTAAACTACAACAAAAATATTTTATAAAAAAGAGACAAGAAAGGACATAGACTTGCGTTTGTGAGATTTTATAAAAGTTGAGCCAGCGCCGCATTTGAACGAACGCGGTTTAGTTACATTAGAATACGCAAAACTGCAGGCCAATTCTGTTAATGTAGTTAGGTGTTACAAACTGCAAAGTTTTGAGATTTGCCTTCAATCGCAGTGTGGTACTCACTTTTTTCGACAAAGTTATGTAAAATATGCACCTACTACGTAGCTGTGTGAAGAAATCGAGCTTAATTTTTTACAAAAAGCTTTATCAATGAACTGGATCACTAATTAAGACATATTTTTCGGTTGATGCAAGTATTAGTGTACCGTTACCTTATAGTTTTAATAAAGGAACAAGTTCACACAATGATAAAATTTGCTACAGACTGGGGACGGCAACTGCGCTTTCATATATTTCTTCAAGGCTGAGAACACGAGACGAAATAACAGAGGTAAAAATTAAATAATATAATAATAAATAAACATCAGGTGCAAAGTTAATAATTAACAGTTTTGAGTGCAACGATACATTGTAATAATATTACATTCGATCCAATATTTCTCTCAACATCGACTAATGTAAAATATCCTCAAAGTGAAATGTCATAGCATTTAACTATGAATAGATGCCATTAGTTTTGTAAATTTGTTGTTTCTTAATCAATGGATATACTTAATTTTTGTCTTACTTTTATAACATAATTAACGTACTGAACTATTGATTTGTTTTCAAACTATGTGACATTTCTATTCTTTTATGATTTCTAACAATTTAGACGAATAAATGTAATCTGAAATAAAAACTATGATTTATAATTGTAAGTAATTATTTCATTTATTAAGTAACGAAATTCGCAAGACGTCGGTATACTCACCCCGGCTAAGCAAAAAACCTTGATATCTATCCGGTAACGCTTAAAAAATCCACCAGTCCCAATTTGGGGTACCTGGGTAGGTGATTTTCTAAGCACTTTTATCAGTATAGCACTGAGAATGTCCAATTGATCTAATACCTCTATGAAAAAAGTTGATTTGAAGCCTGAATAATGCAATTTAGTTCAGCATTACATATATTTCAGTTTTATAAGGACAATTTGTTTAATTGTTTTTTTTTCATCAACAGTTTCAACAATGGGTTACAAGCAATCAAGAGTTATTAGGCACGAGTTTCCAGGCCGTATATAATGGTGCTACTACGTCATCTACTGCCTTAGATTGGGTTGCTGTAGTAGAAAGTGACGTCAGCAACTATCTCACCACAGGAGATAGCCCGGTACAAACTAGTACAGCCGCTGATGTAACTACAACCACACAATCATCTGTTACTGTTGCACCTATACAGTCTCCCACAACTGTTTCTCTTCCAGATTCAGCAAATGCATCTTTCTTATCAGCTTTCATAATTATGATTGCTATTTTGGTAAACTTTGTGTTTTAGTATCTTTTTTGGGGAATAATTATTTTTTTAGTATTATTTTTGAGAGACAATTTGTGGAGTGAGACAATATATATATATTTTTTTATCTAAATAAAAATCATTTGATTTATTACTAAGGACGTGTTTATCTCTTTACAAAAATAGCGATCTAGGTTTAAGTTTTAAGATTGCACAAAGTTTTTCTACGTGTTTTTGGAAGAAAAGTTTCCTTTGGAGTACCAAAAATTTTGTATTTTCAGTTATAGAGACATTTCAGTTAGCTGATTGTTACCCCCATATCAAATGCATATTAAAACCTTCAGTCAGCCAACTTGATTTCTAGGCCACAATGTAACCAAATCGAAAAAATGTTTTGTTATAAAACTAGCCGAAGGAATTTAAGAAAAGGTAAAATTATAAATCGCTATGACATTAATTGTATCGAAAATTATGACTTTCTTCCCTTGTCATTAGGATCGCATTGTTTCATAGATTTTATTTGGGATTGAGCTATCGATAGTGATGCTTCGGAATTATTTTTTATCAGGCATAAAAAAATTGCCGAATGATTACTATCGATATCAACAGAACTACCTTATTTTTTATTTGAGTTTGATAATTCTTGGACAATAAAGAAACAAAAATTATAGTGACATAGGAGTCAATTTGGCTAACTATACATCCAAATAAGCTTTGCAATAAGTATGCTCTTTTATTTAGGAGGCATTAAGATTCCAGAAAATGTTATTGTTATATTTTTGAAAATGTGACAACTATAATATATTTTCGTAACGACTTTTACAATTAGAATTATATTATATTTTAATTTTTACCTAAGCAACTTAAAATTACAATATAATTAATGTGTTTATTTAAGTAATTTTAAGTAAACAAAATTATATATGATTTGGCAAATAAATGATTTTTAATTATCAAATTTCTGGCTTTTAAAATTACACATTTATCAATAAAATAATACTATCGTGAATTTGTCTTGTAACATATGTAAAAATGTAAAACTTAATCAATGGATTTATCATAGCTATTTCCTGTTGATCTGACCTTTTGGAGAGGTACTGTTCGATCAAGAATTAAGTAGCACTTATATGTTGCCCATCCCGCCCTGCACAGCGTATTGATACGCGCGGAACTTCATACATATCCACGTCACATGGGGTTGGGCTCACGTGGGGTGGGGTGGGCTAGATATAACCGATGCTTTACTTATTTTATTATATGGATTTAGTCAGTTCCACTAAAAAGTTACCTACTATGATTTTTTCTTTAGAAAAGAAAGTTGTCCAGTCAATGGCATTATTTTTGTTTGTTAATAAGAGGGTAATGAAGATGAATGGAAAAGATGGATGGACTGTGTGAATGGAGAAATAACGGCTGACAGAGAAGAATTGAAGGAGGGGACACACTGCGCCAGCTCCACATAGATTGGGAACAGGGCAGGAAGATGATGACGAATTTTGAAATATCGATGTATTAAACCTTTGACATAACACAAAACACATATCTGTGATCACAAAATCTAAATTCTAATCCCGTTTCTGTGTACACTAAGAGTAAATAATTGACTCTGAGTTACATTTCCTATGTTTATTGATATACTATGTATTAACAGGCATTATTGAGTTTAATATTTTTATTCATTTATAATAGAGATTATTGCTTCATTTTATTGCTGATGGAATTTTATTATATTCAAGATAAATTTAATCCAGTTCATTAATATATACTTCTGTACTAATATTATAAAGGGTATATATTGGATAGTTTCTTTGTTTGCATTGAATAGGCTTCGAAATTGGTGTAGAGCCGCTGTTGGACTTTTATTCAAATAAACGCTGGTTAATATAATGTAAAGAGATTTATTTCTTACCACCAATAACGCATGCGCTTACCACCAATAACGCATATGAGAGACGCATGCGTCTAGTAAGGTGTACAGTGAAAGAGAGAGAGCGTGTGGAAACATTATGCAGCTACTTATAGTGCTTATGTTACTAGTGTTGGGAAAATCCCGACAACTGGACCGATTTGAAAAATTCTTTCGCCTACGAGAATTCACGTCTACGCTGGTGACTTAAGTTATAATTTATGCGAGCTTAGTTACGGGAAAACAGCTAGTAACATAAAAATCATACAAAGTTTTGTCTGCTACAATTGATTTTCTTCTAAACTATTATCATATAGTTGAATTTACTCATAAATAAATCCAAAGAGCGCATTGCGATACGTCCATTACTTGGTCTCCGCGTATCCACTAAAAACCCTCGGTCTAGAAACGTATGAAGATTATGGTATTTGTATTATTAATCAATTTTAAATGTTCATACATAAATTTTTCATTAACTTCCTAAGCTATATAAACTCTTTATCTAGCGGCTTCCCAAGTTATATAACTTCCTAAGCTATACCTATAACTTATTTATCTAGCGGCTGGTTTGAATGTGAAATCATGAAAGAATTTCACCTATTTTATATTATTATCTAATCATTAAGTTAAGCTGCTTAGTCCAATAATTACTATGATAGCATTAGTTAAGATTCTATTTTTAATTTATGAGAATGTTTAAACAATATAAAATACAGAAAATGTATTGAATTAAAAGGCGTAACACACATTAAATACTTTCAATTGATTTTCTACCAAAATATAAAATCAAAAGTTAACCCTATAATTCAATTTTCTTTTCCTGCTCGTAATTAATTATGCTCTTTTTAAAATCTCATTGCTTGGCTTCATTTAGAGCTTTAATATATTTATTTATATATTTGGTAACTCAACAGCTTGTTTACAATGGCTAGAACAGCAAACTTACATAATGTATCCTTGATTTACCTTTGTTTGACGTTCAGCACCTTTTTGGAAACATACAAACCTTACACTTATAGTGGACAATACAATAAAAGAATTGTCAAAATTGAGGACTAGACTTCTCTTCCTATACGCTACGGAAAATTTCTAGTGTTGATTTCCTAGTATTTTTATCTTTGGTTCATAGCACTTATATTTTTTTTAATTCCAAACAACTTCAACAGCTGCTATATTCAATATAACCGAGGCTAAAACTGCTTGGAAGATATTATCTCCAAGTGATTTTTTAACAGAAATGTCATCTCCAAAACATTGGGACGAGCCGCTGTGTAAATAAGTACGGAATGATTTAAACAGGTCAGCTAATTATGCAGAACATGCTCGTCTCTTAGCTGTCTGTTTAGTCACTATAGTCTTGCTACCTGTAAAATCCTCCATCTTTGCCTTTGCGGTGAAAATGTGAACTCTTTAGGTCCTCACGGTTTATACTGCAGCAGAAGTGCTGGTCGTATCTCTAGACAACTAAAAATACAAGTAATCTTTAAAGATTTTCATTTTGACTCTTTTAGGTATGTAACTCATACGCTTACGCGTGATTCGCCGACAATCGAGAGATATAATAGACTCTATAATATTAAATGGCGATCTTATATCGTTTTTACATCATGATTTACACGTACACGTACGTACATTTATTATGTACACGCTCAATAAAAATTTCGTTTTATATCGAACAATATCAATTTGGAACGTAATTTAAAAGATTTTGATTTATGATATGAATTCGGATAATTTTAATTTAAGCCTTTAATCACTGATATTAGTAACGAATTATACGGTACTTCCCCGAAGAGCGATTTTTGAATGTATTTTTACAGTTTGAAAGGTATATAACATATTTTTAACTGAAGTGCGGGAGTGCGCTTATTTTAAAATTACTTAAATTAATTTGATTAGATTTATCAATTATTTAAGGAACAATATTAGATCGTGCTATTTTTGTAATATTCATATTCAGTGCTATTAATTGGATATTGCAGAATGTACTTGGATCGGGCAAGTTGGATAATAACCCTGCAAGACACAGGTTAATCATGACTACTGCTATCTTCTCAATCGATAGTATATCAGGTAATTATTATCTTATCTTGAATAATTGAACAATCTTTACACGGCTGCCCAAAAAGGGAGAATAATGTGAGTTTCTTTATTCCGTCATAACTTTTGAAAGACTAAACGTATATAAATATATATGGTATCATTAGAAACTTTACGTTGCCCCGAGAAAAACTGGACATATATTTTTATTATCCAAAATGGCGGATGAATGGCATTGAAAAATATGAAAAAATAATGTTTATTCAATTATAACAATATGTAGAAAATATCAAATGAAAGGTTCTAATGAGTACATTCCAAAATATGATTTTGTGTACATTTACTGGTCACTAAAAGGATTAAATAAAAATAAATCATAAATAATTCTTTGCCTCTACTTATTATAGCCAAAGAATTATTTATGATATTTATAACTGCTAGTCTTCTCCATTCAAAGGTTGTTTGGTAAAGCTTTTAGCGATAAGACCACCAATTGCTTCCCTACCGTGTTATGTGTAATTTGAACATTTCAAATACTGTTAAAAAATGGTGTGAAAATAAATAATTGTTATTATTATTGATATAGTCTTTTTCAGTTTTAGCTGGTTGTCTACATTTTAAGGGTAGGGGAGGCCGGGCTGAAAGTTCCGATTTTGAAATAACATGGAATTAAAACCGTGCATCCATTCTATATCAGCGAAGCCAGTTTCATAACAATTTTGCAAACATTTATATTTCAAAACTTTGTTATAATCATTTGATAGTGTTCTGACTTCCAATATCGTGAGTCCGAAATATGTTTTTGAACTTTTTCAATTCATTAGTCTTTTTAGTAAAACTATTTGTTTTCGACTATTTAAAAACCCCTTTTACTGACGCAAAAAATATAATTTTATTAATATTGGGAAAGCTAAATTTTCTGAAATAATCATAAAAATTGTTAGCGGTGGTACATACATACGCGTACGAAAGAGCCCTTGGTGGAAATGTACGAATGTGCCCCGAAGATAAAGAATAAAATTATTTTTTATAACACAAAACCCACGTAAAAAATATACAAATAATTTATATATTATTATTATCTTAATCATATTCACTTACGATTAAGCAATAATCCAATAAAATTTTACGTATCATTAAAGCACGGAAGATCCAAAAACATTAACAAAATATTTACTATGAGCATGCCAAAACACTTTAAAGTCTCTAGTTTTGCTCGCAGTGGCTGCATGTGTGGCTAACTACGTGGACAACTGGCAGTCGCCGGCGCCTATCCACTGACACAAAGTCGTTATAAATAGGCTTTTCTACAAGATGTAGTAGTGACTGTATGATGGTTCCCCGTGTACGAATGGTGCCAAACTTCCCCTATAAAGTGTAATGACAAGTGAGATCACAACTTCAATTCTAATTAAATAACATAAACTGAACTACTAACGCCCATATTACTTTCATTTAGTACTATAATCGATGTTAAAATAAATCAAAATAATTTTAATCTCGGCGATTAAATTATATTTATTTTAGTAGAATTACAATGAAGACAAATCATCAGTCATGTTTTAAACATAATTAACGTTGATATCTTTTATTCGAATTAATCATTATATTCTTCATCTGACTCACAATTGTAATATCAACACATTAAGTAATATCAGCTTCATTTATTCACTGATCTGCTTTTGAAGCCTATGGTAGGATCATTACCAGCTTTTTTTTTTAAAGAAATCGATGTAACGTCTTATGGCAAATTTCTAGTTCTATGGCGAACGTTTTAATTTTCTTCCATCTTGTATGACAGCATTGGCAGCTTAGTGCAATAAAGATTTCTCTCTCTCAGTTTTTCGTTTGTTACATACCATCCTAAAAAAAATTAAAAAGTTTCTTAAAAATATAATACATTTGAAGATCAATTGGGGTGAGTTGTTCCGGGGAACAACCAACCCCTTAAGATGGGAACTTGTAGCCCTAATTTAAGTTTTTGTATAAAAATTGTCATATTAGTAAATTAACGAAATCAATTGAAAAAACATTCGGACGATAAGATAAACCTAACTAATGCTACTTTCAAATAGGAAAGTTACACATAAATCGGTCAATAATAAATAAAAATAGACCAAAAAGATTATGTACGAAAAAATTTACTCCCGAGTGTGCGAATAGCAAGGTACACACAGCCGCTCAACCGCTGTTGTCGGAGTCACTAAGATGGTCGCCAGCGCAGCGCGTCATCTGATACTTAAAAGAGTTACTACCCCTTTTCTTTAAAAAAATTATAACTGTCGGAAAAACTTACCCCGGGAACTTTCAGGCCCGGCCTACCCTATATAAACCATGTACTATATAGTATGCTATGCGTATTATGTACTGTTTGTGTGTACATTTATGTGTTCATCTTTCAATTTGTAAAAACTTTCCCATAAATCTATGCGTGTTTAAAATTGCAGCCTTTTTAACCGTCTTAAAAAAAGGAGCAGGTTATCAATTCGACTGTTTTTTTCCTGTTTGCTTCATCATAACTTTTTACTCGGTGGACGGATTTTGATGATTCTTTTTTATTTGAAAGCTAGTGCTATTTTAATTTGTATTGACTTTTAAACTATCGTGCTGTATTATTACATACTTATAATAACGGGTATTAGACGCGATTTTTACACTTACCTGCGCCGACGTTTCGGCCAGGTTGCACAGGCCGTGGTCACGACGAGACTGGAGCAGCAAGACTACGACTCTGCTGCCGAGGGTGACCTTCATCCAACTGCCGTCACAAACAGTGTCCCTATTCTGCACATGAGCCATATTCTGGAGATTTACCGATTGCGAAGAAAGAGGTTGCCTTTTTAGCAAATACTGATTCCACGCCTGTGACAATTTATATCAGTCTTCCCAATTGAAGTTATTAGGATTTTTCTTAATTTCAATCGCTTCACGCATTACCCTTGAATAAAAATGGCGATCAGTGGAAAGGACTTGCGTAGGGTAAAACTTGAGTGATCTGTGCCCCTTTCTAGTAAGTGTTCCGCAATGGTAAACTTACTTGACTGAAGGTTTTTGACAGCTGCTATGTGTTCTATAACCTTTTCCTCGATGGATCTCTTGGTTTGACCTGTTCTTCAACGAATTTACTACAAATTGGAGGTGTCGGGGGTGATGATGAGATTTTACGTTTATCCGTGTGCCTTGGTTTTCGGTATACACAGTGTGTCAAGGACCCATCAGATCTCGCAGTTAATCGAACATCCAAAAAAGGCAACGATCTATCCGCTTCCATTTCGTATGTATGGTCTGCCCAAAATACACAAGTCCAATGTGGTATTTATATAGATCTTTATTATTATTAGAAAATTAAAAAAAACACAACTGCCATATTTAACTAAAAATAAATGAAACAATTTGTACAATATTATGAGTAGTTGTTCTTGTTAAAGACAAAATTCGCGTTGCAGTTGAAGGGCCTCTTAGATGATCCACAGAATGGTCTCCCGACTACAATGAGAACTTCGTTTAGCCAAGCCATAATATAACTTGTTTCTTTTATTTTTAGTTTTTGGCAGATGGGTATTTTAATTTAATATTTTTTTTTTGGTATAGAGATATTTTATGCAATTCAAACTTTCAAAATTAATAATGAGAAAAAACAGAATGAAGTTATATATATATATTGTTGGCTTATAAGCAAACAGATTTTATTTCATATATATTGAAAATCAGAAGGCCATAATGTTGATTGTTTCTTTCCATCACCTTCATATACTTTGAAAGTTAATACCCGATTTTTGTCAACTTTAGTTTATTGTCTACATATTAAAATGTTAAGAAATAATATAAATTTATTACTACAAATCATTGGATCTTACAAATCATCAGTTATTTCTGATTGGTTAGGTAGTAATCAGGTTACAAATTTTTGTATACACAGTCCACCGATAACATGATTTAGCGATACAATGAAAACTGTACATAATGAACACTTTAGGGCACACATACAATATCTCAACCTGTAATCTTAAGATAATTATTATTTCTGAGAACTATTTTTTCTCTAGTTATGTAATCACACAAGAATGCATGTTCGAGGAAAATAAAACATTTATATAAATTATTGTTAAGTAATTGGATGAATTAACTTGAGATGCAAGTTTCATAAAAATATTGATATAACGAGTTCGATATGATGATAGATAGATAAATAGTTTATTCAGACAACAACACACAACTACATCACAAACTTGTACAATACAAAGAACAGTTAAGAAAAGAATACTTAATGATATAAGTGATATACCTGTGTGCAGCAATAAGATGAGGGTCAAGACTCGGTGCACGTGAATCACCCAAGAATGGGTGAAGCACCGATTTTCAGCCGTCACCTAGTCCAGAGTGAGCGGGGCGGATTATTGTCAATATCATATAAATTAGAAGTATTAAAAATATCCAAAATAAAAGAAAGAAATATTCTCAATAAAAAAATATAGTCTGTAGTATAGATAGATGTATGATAAAAAATGATATATTAGATAGCACAGACCTGAAGTTAGTAACAAAATTAATATTAAATAGAGTTAAGTATATATTTAAGATTATAATAAAATGGAATTATTTTAGTATGTCAATTAAGTCAATGTCAAAAATAGAAAATAAAATTATAATATCGTTTGCTTTCAGGAAGAATCATCCTTCAATCATCTTACCAAACATACATTCTGAAGATCGAGCAAATAGGTTTTTAATCTTTTTTGAAAGTATATATTGAAGTGAGGTTTCTTAGCGAGAGTGGCAGATCATTCGCGCACTTAGTTGCTTGAAATCGAAAACTTTCTCTGTAAGCCACAGTACGGTGATGATAATACGCAAGTACGAGTCGAACAGATCTAATACCGTGTTGCGACGCGGAAAAAATAATTAGGTATTTGGGTCGGTGATATTTGATGACTATACACAAGACATGCCAGGTGTAATTGCCTACGAGATTCCATTCGAAGCATATCAATTTTGTTCAAAAATGGTGAAATATGAGATATGTATCGGTTATAGTAGATATCGACATATCGCTTCACAAAACTGGAATATCGTTATTTGTCGATTTCTATTTCTGTATCTTAAGTAAATCTTGTTTGTAAAAACCTTACATAAATGAAAATCGGCCAACAATTGGTGGCCTGGCTACTAAACCTGTTACTTCTTCGCGTAATGTTAAATAGTGTACTTTATGAAAGCATTTCGTTTACACCCAAATGTCTTCTTTGTCCGGTGCGCTCATATGATATCTCACTCTCGACCCGAGAAACGTGACGTTTGGTATAGATAAAGTATTCTTCGATCTTTTCATTCTATGTGTTTTCTTTTAAAGAAAGGCGTCCAGTAGGCATGCTCCAGATCACAGATTTTGAAATTAAGTACAAATTATAATAATAAAAAATACTACAAATTTCAAAGCAAATAATATCAGGGTTACAAAATAATGTCACACGTATTACTAATGTAATATCATATGTCGTTGGATGTTAAAATTTGGACAACTGATGTGTATCCTAATAGTATTTATTCTCAGGATTTAATTTGATATTTTAATTTTTTCGATACTGATATCGATGTTCCTTTCCACATTCCTTAATAAAGATATAATTTCATATTTAGTTATTACTTCTACTGATATCGTTAATTCTTGAATTTAATTATTCATCTTTCAAAACGTTACATTATTTAGGTTTTATTACTTTATGATTTTTTTTCATTAAATTTGTGTGACGTGTGAATTATTTTCAACAAAAATTGCGTTTGGTTGACTACAGTTAAATAAATGATCATTAGTTTTATTAAGGTCATTTAGTTCATTTTCATTTCATTTCATTTTCATTTCATTTCATTTCATTTCATTTCATTTCATTTCATTTCATTTCATTTCATTTCATTTCATTTCATTTCATTTCATTTCATTTCATTTCATTTCATTTCATTTCATTTCATTTCATTTCATTTCATTTCATTTCATTTCATTTCATTTCATTTCATTTCATTTCATTTCATTTCATTTCATTTCATTTCATTTCATTTCATTTCATTTCATTTCATTTCATTTCATTTCATTTCATTTCATTTCATTTCATTTCATTTCATTTCATTTCATTTCATTTCATTTCATTTCATTTCATTTCATTTCATTTCATTTCATTTCATTTCATTTCATTTCATTTCATTTCATTTCATTTCATTTCATTTCATTTCATTTCATTTCATTTCATTTCATTTCATTTCATTTCATTTCATTTCATTTCATTTCATTTCATTTCATTTCATTTCATTTCATTTCATTTCATTTCATTTCATTTCATTTCATTTCATTTCATTTCATTTCATTTCATTTCATTTCATTTCATTTCATTTCATTTCATTTCATTTCATTTCATTTCATTTCATTTCATTTCATTTCATTTCATTTCATTTCATTTCATTTCATTTCATTTCATTTCATTTCATTTCATTTCATTTCATTTCATTTCATTTCATTTCATTTCATTTCATTTCATTTCATTTCATTTCATTTCATTTCATTTCATTTCATTTCATTTCATTTCATTTCATTTCATTTCATTTCATTTCATTTCATTTCATTTCATTTCATTTCATTTCATTTCATTTCATTTCATTTCATTTCATTTCATTTCATTTCATTTCATTTCATTTCATTTCATTTCATTTCATTTCATTTCATATTATCTTTTTTTTTGTAATATAAAACTAGAGGCAATGTTTCTTCTTACTCGCTCGTTTTTCGCAATGCTTACTATATTTTTAAGTTTCTTACAAATTGTGTACGGTATGCAATGATTCATATTTTATACTTATCGAATCTATAATTAATGGATAAAATATTTAAAATGTCTTATCTCTTTATTTTGATAATAATCTTTCCGATTTCCACTAAATATTCAAAATTTTTATTTTATTAACTTTTTGTTTGTAAATTTGGATCGACCTACGTATCGTTGAGATTCGCAAGAAATAAGATTAAAGTATGGAATTGTTTTTGTAGTAGGTAATAGATACTTTGAATTGACATAAAACCTCCATGGTGTGAATTTATCGGGTGCCTTTTCACCTCGCATTTATGAGGTTATTCTATGTTTATGTATAAATACTGTACCTACTATACCTTAAGTATAGTGAAAATGTATACTAATAATAAAGCTGAAGAGTTTGTATTTGTTTGACTGAACTCGATAATCTCACGAACTATTGGAACGTATTGTGTTGAATACTTTATTTATCGAGAAATGCTATAGACTATATAACATTACGCTAAGGCTTATAGGAAAGGAGCAGCAATGAAAAACGGTACAAAAACGGGAGATTATTTTACTTTTTTAAAGCTTTACTTGCGTAAACCGTGGAAGTTACGCAAAAATCGTGTATTACGAAATAGATCCCTTTTAAAAGTTCTAAAAAAAGGCCCCGATAGTATATGTATATAATTTAAATTTAAGTTCTTAACGCAGGATTAAATAATGTTTTAATTAATTCAAATAGATACAATAGTTGTCGCTAATATTAAATGCATATGTAATGTTAATTAAGTACACGAAAGTGTTATGTTTAGCTCAGCTACTTATCACTAGACGACACTGTTATACTTTTAAATCGGGATTTTGATTTTTGTATCTAATATATATTTTTTTAATAACATAACTTAATGAGGTATTATTAATAGGGCGCAATAATAAAATATTATATTTAACTGTTGCTACTGATCACTAGATGACGCTACTGCACTTATAAAACGGAATTTTGATTTTTGTTACTTATTTTTTTCGATTTTTATAAAACAATTTGCGATTTTGCAATATCATAATTTAATGGGGAATCTTTAATTAGATAAAAAAAGAAAATATTATATTTAACTGTCGCTACTCTTTCACAGCAGTTTTTTTTTTTTGAGTCACCATATGTGAAGAATTTTTTTCGCTCTATTTTCTGAGTTTTTGACGGAAATGTACATTAACCTATCTTTACTTCCTTACGAGTATTAGAGTAATAACTACATTTTTTGTGCCTTACTTCTTCCACTTCCAGTCGTTCCTTTTCTCCATTTTATTTTCCTGTTTATTATATTTTACGTTCGTATCCAACACTTTGCTTTCACTTATTTGACTGTTATGAATGTGCATTCAGATACTTTATGGCCCATGAAAACGTTTGTATGAAACACTTTTGTTTTGGAGCTCGATGATATCGTTGAAAATTGGTATTTGATTAGTTTAAGACGTTATGAAGGTCATAAGTTATATTTTATCCCTAAAACTAGCACTTAAAGAGATGAAAATGGGAGTGAACATTTTTATGGAGTATCAAAATGTTACCAAAGCAACCATTGTATAGTATGCAATTTGATTTATCATTGAAATTACTCTATTTAATATTATTTATAAAGATTTTCTACTAATGTGATAAAAATTGATATTTGAGTAAATGATTGATAAAAAATAACATTTTGAATAAATATTTAAAAAATAGTCAAGTATAAATCATTTTATATACGAAAGAAAACACAAACTATAGTTTTTGTGCTATACTAGATGGCATTAATTATACATCTACTTTGCACTGTTTTGGTCAAGCTTGAGCTTTCAAATAAAATTCGGTTAGCTTGACTGGTTTGCGTGCCGATCAGGCATTGCACGCCTCCGCCTCGTCTGGGGGGTGCGTCTTGAATGTCTCTGAGGCGTACTCCCAATCCGCGGGGGACCTGCCCTTTTCATGGCGGGCCGAAATGGGGGCGAACCGCGCGGTATATGGCCTCCAGGCCGATCCCGTGCATCGCCTTTCATGCGAGGGACATCGCTGGGTTTTAGTGGGTATATCCCTGCTCTTTGACTAGCCCCATTCTAGGGGGGGGGGGGGCTGTAGGGGGGAGCCTCACATAAACTCGGTTAGCCACGCTGGTAAGCCGGGGTATGCAGTAATGCATAAGGGTCGGTCACAGGATGGGTGATCAAAAAAATTATTATCTCAAGCTACTCCATGATTTGGAAGGTACGTTATATCTTTGGCCGCATTTGCAGTCGTTTATGCCAGCATGGAGTCATGACCCTCTACGCCGCCCATCTTTTTTAACCAATCCATAAGGAAGGTTTTTTTTGGCTCTCAGTAATGCATTACGCATACCCGTTCCCCTAGCGCGAGGTCGGCAGGTTATATAGGCCCCTCCCTGCGGCCCCACCCCCGAAGGGTCTAGACAAAAAGCAGAAGTTTACCCACTAAAACTCAGCGATGTCTCTCGCATAGAAGGCGATGCACGGGATGTAAACTGGTCGATGATGGTGATACTAGATGGCGTTTACTGAACCGCGTAATATTTATGTTCAAAAAATGTTGCGTAAATTTCAGTTTACGTTTAAGTTTAGTATGGACATTCAATATGTGTTTTTCTTTTCAGATATATATTTCAAATCGGATAAATAGCTTTAAAGTTTTCAGAGATAAAGTACTGTTAGATCAGTTAATTACATGTATAGCTAATGTTGTACCTTACATAAATAAATAGATACAGCTTTTGTTGTAGTTTTGTCGAAGTTGAACATCAATCGAATCATCGAAGTTGCCTGAGCTTTGTACAGCCACACTGTAGAAGGGCAATGACCCTCAGCTGATCAACGTTTTTTACCCAGTTGGCTACGATCCATTATACTCGTGTATCTTTTAATTGCAATTTTAACAGCTATGAGTTTAAATGTCGACCAAGCAATCATGATTTATATTATTCTTAGTCTATTTCTTTATGTAACTGTCTGGTAATCTCTTATAATATATGATGATTAATGAGCGACAAGGAGAATCGTTTAATTATTCCATACTAATTTTATACATGGTAAAGTATTAACGCCTTAGCCACTAAACAGAGTTAACTTGAGATAGGACATAGGTTATAATGAATAAATAAAATTTTTTAGAAAGTTTGCTCAAAGTAACTATACCACGCGGACGAAGACGAGAGCAAAAACTAGTATATAATGACTAAATAATATATTTTTATTTATTGATTTAATAAACTTTCTTGATCATTTAATTGGTACAAGAGGCGAGCTTAATACTGATAGCATTTACTACCTGTAAACCTTTGACATATAGATTATTTATACATAGCTTCATTTAGGTATTGAATCCTGCGACTTTTAACATTAAGATATTGCTTAATATTTAAACAGGAAGTTTAAATGACGAATTTTGATCATTTTATACCGACAAAAGCTAATTTATTAACACAACACCGATAAGATAAAGCTATTTTTCGTGAGGATAAATTTCGATAACGATAATTTTTATTAAATAGCGATGGCTAGATACCATCATTTGCCAAAGTGTCATGATGGTGAGTTCACAATCTTTTTATATTTTGATATTGTATATATAGATATATATATATATATATATATATATATATATATATATATATATATATATATATAAATCAGAAGCTAAAAAAAAATTCTCATCGTTTTAGGCGTACCGATGGCTATCGTTATTAGTGGTAGTCACTTTACTCCAGGGTGTATTACTTCTAAGTCCTATACCAGTACCTGATAAACAATGGGAGGATTTTGATGTACACCCTATCCAAACAGCAGAAGAAGAATGGGAACAATATAATGAATTGTTAATAAACTCCGATTATAGACTTCCGAGAACAACGGTGCCGGAGCACTATGTGCTTTCGTTGACGCCATATTTTGAACATGAGGATGAAAACCGCACCTTTACATTCGATGGAAAGGTCAAAATCAATATTAAAGCAACTACGGAAGGTGTTAATGAATTAATCATGCACTGCAATGATCTCACTGTGAAAAGTGTTACTGTTCAATACACAGATGTTAATAATGAAATTAAGCAGATTGCCTCACCTAACCAGAGCTTGGAGTGCGAAATGCCTTATAGCTTCTTAAGGATATCCACAACAGAAGATTTGCAACAACTTGTGACGTATGAAGTAGATATGGAATTCACTGGTCGTCTTCAATCCAACATGAGAGGTTTTTACCGGAGTTGGTACATTGACAGTACTACTAAAAGGTAAGATAAATAGTTTCATTCAAGTATGATCTATTTCTTAGATTCTATGCATCGAATCTTTTTAATACTGAGACTTCTGGTTATTATATTTAATCAATATTGCATTCACGAAAACATACTGAAAAATGCTGAAAAAATCCACTCAAGAGTACCAACTCTAATTTTTCCACCAAGGACAAAGTGGATATTTAAGCATTTTTCATTTAAGAATACTTTTCTGATTCTGTATTCTACTTAAAAATTTGGCATCTTGCCTTTTTCAGAAAATCGTTTCGCAAATTTCACTTGTCAACCAATGTTTCCCCTATGTTGCATTATAACAACTTATTAGCAAATTCTTGTATAACAGCGTTAAAGTTGGTGAAATTATTGTTAAACTAATTTTTATTATGACAAAAACATTTAGTATATTTATTATTTGTCTAATCTTTCACTAGGCCACACAATTATTAGATGAATAAAGTTTCGCCAATTTATCAAGTAGATTTGTGTTTAGGTACGAGTATTTTGCAATAAGTATAGCGATAGAAACATATAGGTTAGGTAAGAGTATGACAAACAACGCACGGGCCGATCGAGCGAATCGATCGAGCAGCGTTAGCGGCGCTTTTCGCTTTTGTAACAGGCAATATTTAGGTTAGTTTAGGTATTGTGTTGTCGAGTGCAGAAAAGAGGAGCGTGTAAGGTTGACAAATTAGAATGGACCAAACTAAAAGAGCATTTCTTAAACAATAAACAACTTAATGAAAATTAAGCTGACAAAAACATTGTGCTATTTGAAAGTTGGTATTTTGAAAAGTGTCATTATAAAAAGCACACCATACGTACAATTGGTAACGGTGACGCAAATAATTATTCGGCAAAATAAAACATTAGCTGGCAAGTGATAATCGCCCAAAAAAATTTCGACGAAATCCCAAAAAAATATTTCCATAAAGCATTTCAATATGAAACATTTTTGTAAGACAAGCTTTTGTCGTATATTATTTTGGAACAGAAATCTGTAGAATCAAATTAAACGAGCTCAAACTCCACATTGCATTGGTTGCATTACATAATCACAGTTATTTTTAAAGTTATTTTTTTTGTGAAAACAAACGTAAATTGAACATTCATCTCGTCATTTCCGAAAGTGTAGGATCTTAAAAGTTTGAAAAAATACTGCTTTTTATTTATTAATTTTGGATTCACAGTGCTATACTGGAAAATATTCATAAAAATCTTAAAAATACTTCATTACTTTACAAATTGTAGAAAAATATATAAACTGTAGGTATGTATGGAATTTATGGTTTTTGAGTTGTGCCATTATACTATTTAGTGAGCGATATGTTGTATTTTTATGTATGTATGTATTATTTCAAGAATCATAGACTAATTTTTAAAATCCTTTTTAATTTTCATTTGAAACACTCCTGAGGTAGTCCCATTTTGCTATCTAAATTAGGATTAGTGTTTCGTTTTTATATTATACTAAGTCATGAGTTTTGACGCTAAAACATTAGTTTTTGTTTGCAAAATAAAATACATAACCGACTTTAAAAAGTGGACTTAATATTTATCTTAAAAAGTTGGTTCATATTTAATTCAAGAATCAACAATTTTAGAAAAAGCTTTTTAGAGATGACTTTTCTGTTTATTTTGAATATATGTAATGATTATAGAGTAATATATTTTTTCTACATCAGATGGATGGCTACCACGCAATTCCAGCCAGGTCATGCGCGTCAAGCATTCCCTTGCTATGACGAACCTGGTTTCAAGGCAACTTTCGACATCACCATAAACAGAGAACCTGAATTCAGCCCTACGATTTCCAATATGCCTATTAAAACTACTTCATTAGAGTAAGTTTTTTGGTTTGTAATTTTATTGTTGCTCACACAACAACAGGTTACCACAATTTTGTCTTTCTGAAATTGATTATGAACTCTTAACTCAATGCATTAAAGTTTGATATCAACTTTAGTTTAACTGATATTATAACTTTTATATTTTTGACTATACACATTGTCACAATAGTCCGTATAAATTAAAAAAAATATTGAAGTTCAACCTTAAAGACATTGTTCTATAAATTAATTTATAATGTTTTTCATAGCAATAAAATCATAATAGATGTATGTAGCCCACGAGACTCAAGTTCCCACTAATTCCACACAAAACACCATATCCTAGGTACCTGTATACAAATAACAAACACGATTATTAAATTCTCAATACTCTTATATTACACAATTTTCATACGATACTAACCATAGATTATTTTATTTGATCTAACATGTTAACAGCGGAGTAATACGTAAGCCTTGTAAATTTATTTACTCGGTTGAGTGATTTATGCTTAACTTCAGGGGAAAAAAAAACTCTATTTAAAATAAATACAGTCTTGCAATGTACTTCTTCTGCTGTAAAAATATGTTATTTCAATGCAGATTAAGTCGATAGATTCAGTACCTATCTTTCTGTGGAAGCAGAATTGAGGGTTTTTATTGAAATATTTGTTTGTGAGCAAATTTATGGTTTCAAATAAATAAGTCCTTTATAATAATTTTAATTTTAGATTGTAATTGTTACTAAAGTATACGTATATGCATACATTAAAGTATTTATATAGAATAAAAGCCATATTTCTTAAAATTTACATCGTCTATAATAATAAAGAACTAGCATTTAATATACGAGTTCTGCAAAATAAGTTAGGTGTTGTTTTACGAATTTATCCGTAGGGGTAACAAAAGAGACGGTAATAAATTAATTTACTTTGGAATTAGGAACTCGTTGGGGGACCTGTACATATTTTGAACTCATTTGTGTGTAAATTTGATTTAAAAAATATAATTGTTACGGCACAAATTATTAAATAATAAGAATACTTACTTAAACTAATTTCTATGACTGACAAAATATTTGCAAACATAATGCTGTAGCTTTATGAAAGATTAGTTTTTTTCAATCAATAATTTAATTGTTTCTGCGGCAAAGTGCGAAGTTCCACTTCATTTTTCATTTATACAGTAGGTAATATTTATTATTATTTTCTACAGCACAGAAACTGGTCGCGTCTCTGAAACTTTCTACACAACCCCACGGACTTCTACATACCTTCTAGCGTTTATAGTATCCCATTATGCGGAAATTGAATCAAAACCTGGTGAAGATCGGCCATTTAGAATCTACGCTAGAGATAACGCAGGCATAACAGGAAAGTGGGCTTTAGATGTTGGAATAGACCTGCTAAGAGAGATGGAAGAGTACACGCAAATACCCTATTACACTATGGCTGAAAATATGGATATGAAACAAGCTGCCATACCTGACTTTTCAGCTGGTGCTATGGAAAATTGGGGACTCTTAACATACAGGTAACATAAAAATTGGAGAATATACTTGTTTCCAAATACACTAATTTATTGTAACACAAACCATTAAAAAAATATATTATTTCTTATTCACAGAGAAGCTTTGATTCTCTACGATCCTGAAAACTCGAACCACTTTTATAAGCAACGTGTTGCTAATATCATATCTCACGAAATCGCCCATATGTGGTTTGGAAACCTAGTCACGTGCGCCTGGTGGGATAATTTGTGGCTAAATGAAGGCTTTGCTAGATTCTACCAATATTATTTGACTGGCAAGGTAAAGTTCTTTTATTTTTCTTAAGCGCCATAGTTTTTGCTTATTTAATCTATTATTATTATACCTCATGCTTATCTCTATTTACTCAATTTATCCAAATTTCGGCAATCGCTGTGATTTAACCATTGAAATAAATTTTAATAGTATTTAAAAGTTAAGGGTTTCTTTGGGAAAGGTTTAAAATAGTGTAAAATAATAATTCCTAATGTGTTAAATACAGGTGGCACCTGAATTAGGTTACGGTACTCGATTCATAGTTGAGCAGTTTGAGCAAGCCATGAGTGCTGATTCCGTAGACACTGCTCACGCTCTAACAAATCTGGCCGTTAGTGATCCAACAACTGTCAGCGCCCATTTTTCATCTATTACTTATGCGAGAGGAGCATGCATATTGAGAATGACAGAGCACCTTCTATCTTACGAAACTTTTGTTAAAGGCCTACGAAGATATTTACAAGAGAGGTAATCAAATGATTAATTATAGTACTATGTGGTGATCGACCATGAAAGCGGATAAATTCCAAAAATGACATTTAACATATAGGTACAGTGTTATTACAAAAAAGATAAACACGCGTTGAACACGTGTTTAAAAATTGTTCTATTACACAATCGTATTTCAGCATTGGTTAAGGCAAAACAACTCTTAAACATTGTTTAAAATTTAAACACATATTAGGGAAAGTTAGACATCATTTTAAACAGGGTTTATATTCTTAAACACAGTTTAGATAAACACATGGTAAAACACTGTTTAACGTCTCTTTTGTAATAAAACTGATAATGTTTTACTTACATATCTAATAAGTTTTTTTTGTTTTTAACAGTCTGTTGTTGATCCAGTTAATTAAAAAAAAAAACCTTATTTGGTGGTAATTCGCCATATTCGGAATTTCCGTAATTGTCGTTAATACCCCCCCCCCCCCAAGCAATACACTTTAATTTTAAGCTCCTTACCTACATAAAGATACTTTGAATTGTTACTTAGTTTTGTGTTTTTTGCAAATCTAGGAAATATGATGTAGCCGAACCTCATCATTTATTCGAAGCACTTGATGTCGCTGCTGAAGAAGATGGTGCTCTGAATAACTATGGTGGTATTACCATTGATCAATACTTTAGGAGCTGGTCAGAGAAAGCAGGACATCCATTACTAACAGTTACTATTGATCAAGCTACCGGGGAAATGATAATAAAACAGGTAAAGTTTGAAAGCTTACTAAGGTACTTCCGCTTAATAAATAAAACTGTGGACCTTATTAGGCGAACCTAAGTATTATTTTTGCACATAAGAAATAACTAGTATATAATTGCATTCTTTAAAAGAAGTTTTAAGTGATTAGAGTTCAGTACCTCAAAAGAAAAAATGGATCCCTTATTTATAGGATCATTCGATTTTTCGTAAGTCTGTTCATCTGTTAGACAATTTGTTCGAAAACTACTTGACCAATTGGGCTGAAATTTGGTATACCTACTGTAAACGAACATACATCAATTTTAAACATTGATGCTACAGTTGGTGGGCTACAAAAATAAAAGAAAGCATTTACAAACTATATTGTGTGAAATGTTAAATGAAGTGGTGTTGCTTCGAGTATCTTATGCTTTTTTAAATTTTAATGTAAATAATTATTGAGTTTTGAAGAAAAAAATAATAATTTGACCATTACCTCTTATCGTGTATTCTGTTCATACGTCTGTCACAGCTAGTGATGTACATCTGAAAATTTCCGGAACTGGCAAATTTTCCATTCTCATTGTGCCCGGTAAAACTTCCGGGCACATTAGAATATTGCCGAAAATTCGTACAACATTTTTTGTCGTGTTACGTATAGACGATACATTTATTTTACTAAACTTAAGAAATTCAGTAGTTTTTGAACAGCAATACCAGTCGAAATTTACTGATGTTTTGCATAAGTTCTTACGACAAAATATATCGTGCGTGGTCATTCTTAATAGAGAGGACATTTTTATCATTCTCGCATAAATATAAAAAAAAAGGTAAAAAAAAAACAAATTTACAGCAGAAAGAGCAAGCAAATCTGCTACATAGCTCATAATTGGAAACTATGAATGAAAAAATTGTAAACACTTTTATGAATGCAGAATGTTACTTTATGAAAGAGTTGGCTCTTATGAGTAATTACTTTTATATTCACCATTGGGAATATCATTGAAAATTTTGCTGGCAATTAACTGGAAATATTCCTAGGAGTATTGTCAGGAAGTTTGGCAACTGTCTAGGAATTTTCGTAATTATGATGCTTTATTGCCTCCTTTTGTTTCTAGTCCATAAATAATCATAAAGTAACTTAAACTCAAATACAATATTTAATAAATATAAAATATTGACCTAATACTCCCAGTTGATCCCCACTTTGAGAATGCTCCTGGCAATATTCCCAGCAAAATTTAAAATCCTTGGCAACATACTCGGGCACGGTATATTACTAGTCAAAGCTCATTTTATTTAAAACTACTGGGAAACAATGGAAGTTGAGATTTGTTACACTATTTGATAACAAGAGTAGATATATAACAGTAGTTCGTAGTGGATAAAACCCGAGCCTAGTGATCGTGGTTGCTGAGTCAATTTCGTAAGTGTAAGTAACGAAATAGGTGACAAAAAATAATATCTCGAGCTACTCCGTGCTTTTGAAAGCTCGTCCAACCATTGTTTTCGGCTGCAGTCATCAATACCCTCCAATCCAAATTGAGCCATCGTGGAGGGTTATGGTCCATTCTTCTGAGCCATCATACCATAAGGAAGGCCTGTAGTAAAATCGTAAAAAGAGCTGATGATGCCACTATTTGAGTACACCAATTGAGTTGAAATTTGGTACATGTAACTTTGATAAAAAATTTCGCATAGCAAATAAAAAGGCTATTTTACAATTTATTGAATGCAATTTTGTTTTTAAAATATTAAATAAAGAAATAAATATCAGCGTTATCACATAAATTGCTCAGATTCCAAGATGAGTAGCTAAAGCGCTCGTATTATAGAGTATCCGAGATATCGTAGGTAAAACTACACCCAAACCCGAGACAATAAAGAAGACCAGGAATCGAATTTCAAATGGAGACAACTTGAAACCAGCAAACCGTCTACGGAAGCTGCAACCTCCGTAGTTACATGTATTGTCAAAAAGTGGAAAAAGAAAATGTCCTAGTAAATAGGCAAACATTGACTGTACCATGGAGTTGGTAGTTTATTTATAGTAGTTAGAGAAACCTATAAGAAGTCTATGTTTTTTCATTGAATACAGGTGTAGAATTCTTGGTGCACGAGTCTACCCTACTCTTGACTGTTTTTTATAATTATATTGTATAAACGAATAATATTTCAGGCACGTTGGGAACGTACGTCGGGTCAGTCAATTCATCCTAGTCTATGGAATATTCCTATAACATGGGCACGAGCCGGCGCTGCTGATTTCGTAGACCTAAAGCCTTCCCAGTTCATTACAGACGAAACTACAGTAATTCAACGTGGTACCACAGGAAATGAATGGGTTGTTTTCAACAAGCAAGCGTCAGGTATATTAATCAAATCAAATCATTTATTGGCTATATAACTCAGAAGGTTACACTCGGCAAGTCTTTTAGAAAAAACATTTCAAATTAAATACAAAGGTCATTCAAGTCAAACCATTATAGGAATATCAAAGGATAACCAATGTATAAGCATATTATAGTTACACGATGTTTTGTCTTCTTCCCCCGAATTGAAATTCACAATGGAATGCCGTGTACAGAGCTATGTGTTATATGATTCTTATCAGTAAGGATATTAATATTTAATTCTTAATAGGTAAAATCAGTAAAAATTTGGAATAATTTATATGTTTCAAAGCGTTCTTATTGTGTTATGAATTATTATTTTTTCTTAATATGCAGGTTTCTACAGAATTAACTATGACAGCATCAACTGGGCTCTTATCACACAAGCTTTGAGGTCGGATGTTACAGTCATTCATGAATACAACCGGGCACAGGTATGAAAAATTATGTTTCATTCATCATCATCATCAGCCCTTTTACGTCCTCACTGCAGGGGCTCAGGCCTCCCTTGTGGATGTTTCATTGCCTTTATCAAATTTTTATGAGTATCGGAATCTTAGAACTTTGTATCACCTTAGGATTAAAAGGACTTTATAATAAAACATAACTACTTATTCATGTAAGCATAATATCAAATTTATATATACGACCTGCTGATAATAGTGAATCATTATTGCGTGTTATTTGCAGATGATATCTCGCTCGTTGTACCAAGTACTAACAGTATAAATTTAAAGATGAATAAGTTAATATTAATGTTTCTTTTAAATATGTGTCCTTTACTCTCCTAATGGCCGTGCCCTTCGGGGTCCATGATGATATCTTCCTTTTTTGTAACTCCATTATCAAAAGAAAAAGAAATTGCAGAATATTGTTACTTCTACTAGTTCAAGAAGAGACATAATTATGTAACAATTATCAAGAAAATAGGTTTAGCGGTTCTTGAATTATATTACAAGATTTCCTCATAATACGAATTTGTATGTAAAATTTCTTTCATTACAGATCATAGATGACTTGTTCAACTTCGGTAGAGCGGGTGTGTTGCCTTACGATAGAGTGTTCAACACTATGTCTTTCCTTGAGTTTGACGATCAATATGCACCATGGATAAATGCTATTACTGGATTTAATTTCTTAATTAGGAGGCTAGCTCATGACACATCCAACTTGAATAAATTACAGGTGATTACTATGGTTGATGATCACAGAAGGGTTTTATTATGTCATATTATTTTCAAGAAAAGTTGAAATTGATTTTCGTATGTGGTTTTTATAAACTTTTATTTTTTAGAACGTGATTCTTCAATTTAGTAAAGCTATAACAGCGCGATTAGGATATGTGGAAATAGATGAGGAACCTTTCATGGATGGCTTATTGAGGATGTATGTCATGCAATTCCTTTGTAATATTGGAGATCAGCAATGTATAAACACTGGCAAGGAAAGATTCGCTGCGTGGAGGAGCGGAGCTGTCGCGTAAGTTTACTTGAAAAGTATTTAATTAATTACCCGTGGTGAAACAATAGTTATATTTATAATGGTTATTTGTAAGGAAAGTAAGGTATTGGTTCATCACCAGGCCCATGGATGGAATCTAATCGATTGAATAGTGGCCCAATCTCCCTATTCGATTGAATATTGGGTACGAGATTGGGCCAAGCGCTGCTGCTGGCCATTTAAATGTATGATCTATGTTTGAATAAGGTTTTTGTTAATGAGCTAATTGATAGCACATATTCAGTTATTTGTGCAAAACGAAAAGCTTTCGAAATCTTTTTTCTACTAAATCAATCATAAAAGTACTGGAAATTGGTCATTTTTATTCTTATATTGATTTGAAGCGATTGTAATGTGTTTTATTTTATGTCTTTAATTAGATAAAATGTAAATAAGTTTCAATTTGTTTTTATCGATATGAATCAGTAAGTACTCTGTAGCATTCTCAGGTATTTCATAGAATGCTTTAAAAGTATGTAATGGTAAATGTTAAACATAATGTTTCATACAATACCTGGCCACACCAGGTGTTTATACATGCATGCGTAGATACTGTATAAAATTTTAAATTATAGGACACCGGAGAACTATACTTATTATTATATGTATATGATAATCCATTAATTTTCTGTTTTCCGCGACTTCACCGCGTACATTATAACATATATCAGAATTAACCAATTTTTTTTAATAGGACAACTGTTAATCTTATTTATCTTTATTAAACAGTATTCCTGCAAATATGCGGCCATGGGTTTACTGCGTCGGCCTTCGTGAAGGAAATGCTGCCGATTTCGACTTTTTCTGGGATAAATATTTAATTGAAGATCTTGCTAGTGAACAAGTCGTTATGCTTCAAGCAGCTGGATGCACTTCTGATCAAAATAGTCTTGCAAAGTTCTTGAACGCTATTGTCGATGAAGAAGAAATTGTTAGACCACAAGACCTCACTACTGCTTTCAATTCAGCAGTGACCCGAAACGAAGTTAATACGCTCAGAGTATTTGAATGGCTTAAGAATAATGTTGAAAAAACAGCAGCCAAGTAAGTAGTTAAATGTAGATTGTTTAAGAAATACTAATTCGAATATGAAATTGCTATTAATAAATGAATTAGGGACACATTAATTGGTGCTGTCAATAAAGGCTTTAAATTGGATGAAATCCTAGTTTCTTTTTAGTTATTTTACGTAAAATTTCATTCTGTATCGAGAAAAAGAGGACTAATATATGTTTTTATTATTATTTTGTAATAATACTGTAAACGAGTACCAGTAAATTTGATTTAATGAATTACGTCACTACGTTATTGAAGTGCGATTTATATTATTTAAATTTCTTAACATTGTTTTTTATTATTTCAGATTTGAAAGTATCGCAACACCTCTCAGCTATATTACACCACGCCTTTTGACTACAGATGACATCGACCAGGTAATAGTTTTAATAATAATCAACATCAGCCTAATAACGCCCCTTTTGCAGGGGAACAGGCCTTCCTCACGAACAGTATCAAAGAGGAAGAATGAGCCATGACGCACAAAGATGGCTTACTATACATTAGTGGGGCTGCTATGGATTAGACATTCGCAAATGTAGCAAAGACTAATGGACATAAAGTGCCTTCTGAAGCAAGGAGAAGTTTGAAATAATCAATTTCTGGTCGCCTATTCTACGACCGACCTTTTGCGAAAGTTGGTTAACTTCCACTTAGCAGAACGAACGCGCAATTAGATGCGCAATTTATTACAATTTACATGACGAGATACTTTTCATACATTATGAGTTAGGGGTTTTATAAACTGAGTGCTATAATAGGAATCAATGAGGTTTTCTACAACGTTAAAAATATCAATGAATTCAGTATTCGACATTGACGCAAACCATTTATATTTATAACGTAAAACGATTTTACAAGGGGAAGGTGAAAGGGGGAGTCTTGAAAGTTCTTCTGTAAGGATAATAATACCTACGAAATTGACTTTCCTAAAATATTTTTCTTAAAACAAAATATATAAAAAAACTTTAAAAACAGTTTTTTTATTTATTCATATTCTAAGTAATAAATTTGTTACACCAATGATCAGCTGTTTACGATTTTTTCTTTCATAATAAGATAAGAAGATCAATATCTGACAAAAACCGTTGTGCATAATAAATGGACAGCTTTATTACAGTCATTACTTAGAATTATTACTTTAAATAAAGACACCTAACTATGTCTTTGACAATAAATATGTAAATTATATACCAGCATAAAATCATAAATTAAAAATAAATAAAAAAATTGGTAACTTATACATTGTAATATTTGTTTATTACAGTTTGAGAATTGGCTGCAAGAAAACCAAGATATAATCGGTGCAACTGCTTATCAGACCGGCATTAGTGGTGTGTCAAACGTCAGAAATTCTCTCATCTGGTCAGAGCTACGTACTCCCGAAATTGTTGAATTCCTTGACAATGGTTATGAAGAAGTTGATATTCCCGAAGTAACTGAAGCTCCACCTAATACAACTGAAGCAGCAGAGATTACCACTGAGATTCCATCTACTATGACTGAAGCAGCAGAGACTACCACTGAGATTCCATCTACTACGACTGAAGCAGCAGAGACTCCTACTGAAGCACCCACAGAGGAACCTACTGAAGCACCCACAGAGGAACCTACTGAAGCACCCACAGAGGAACCTACTGAAGCACCCACAGAGGAACCTACTGAAGCACCCACAGAGGAACCTACTGAAGCACCCACAGAGGAACCTACTGAAGCACCCACAGAGGAACCTACTACACCTGGTGAAGATGGTGCGGCCACCGTTGTATTAAGTTTTGCAGCCCTTACAGTTTCAATAGTTATCACATTCTTCAACTGGATTTGATGTTATAAAATTTAAAGTTAATATTTTTAGTATATTAAACGAATAAATATAATTTTCTATGGTAATGAGGTCTTATTATTTCAATATTGTTTTGTTAATAGTAATAGTTATACGAGTGTATGGTTTTTTAAACAATGGAAAATTATTTACGTTAGTTTAAGCCTTAGACACGTTTATTTATTTTTTTATCCACTATTTACTGAATAGGTAATCGAATGCAAGCTATTGTTATAAATGGTTTCATGGCCGACTGGATTACTGTGTTTTCAGGGTGGTAATAATAATAGGTAGCCCAAGGTCCTTTAATTGGGCCTCTATTATTCGCTATATTTCTCAATGATATTACATCTTGTTTCTCATATTCAAATTTCCTTCTTTACGCTGATGACACAAAATTTTTTAGGCAAATTAATACTCCGGGAGATTGCCGTCTTATGCAAATGGACTTAGATAACTTCTACAATTACTGTACTTGTAATCAATTAGATCTCAATGCCTCTGAATGCCATTTTATTGCCATAACTCGTTAAATAAATATACTCAAATTTCAATACACACTGGTCAGGTTCTTACAATGGTCGACACAGTTAGAGATCTTGGTGTCATTATAGACTCAAAGTTCATACTAGACAAACATGTGGAACATACTGTGAAACGGGCATCGAGGGCACTTGGATTCATTATTCGATTATGTACTAAATTCAATAACATTAAACCAATTAAAGCATTTTTCCTTCGTTCGTAGCATCCTTGAGTACGTGTTAGAAGTTTGGAATCCGACTTATAACATTTATATAGATGGAATTGAATGGATTCAAAAAAAGTTTCTAAGATATCTGCAGTATAATTGTAGGAAGTTCCATTCAAACTATGAAACTAGATGTAAAGAATATAATCTCCTACCGCTGCAGATACATAGAAACATACCGACATGTAATATGGATTACAGACGAAATTCCTTTTTCTGTAGAGCTGGTACTAATGTACCATGTCATTTAGTAATCTTGTACTAATGCACCATGTCATCTAGCAAAGTCATTTAGTAATCTAAATGACTTTGCCATTAAGCATCCCTCAATTGACATATTCAACATAAAACCTGTAGTTGTGAGGCGATTGATGACCAACTCCTACTTCGATTACAGTGTTTTAATTTGTAATTTAATTTGTTTGTTTAAAAATAAACAAATTTAAAAAAACCCCTGACGCCGACCTTTAAGAAAACTTCTGTGGAACATTTTTATTGCAATGAGAATTTGGATTAGCCAAAGTGATCTAAAAAGAAGCTATCGATTAAAAAAAGGCTAATCAAATCGGTCTATACGCTTGCAAGTTAAATAATTCAAAATAAATGCTTGAAAATAGCTACCTCGTCTTGGTAAAGTGCTTATTTGATTGTTATAAAATATCGCAAAGAATTACCACAATGAACAAGATTTATTATTCTAAATACAAAATGCTTAAAAAATCCACTTGGTTCCTGGCACCCTGAGATGGGATTCGAACCCATGACCTTTCGCAATCCGGGCGATTGATCTAACCACTGAGCTACCCAGGACCTAACAGGACTGACGAATCTTTTAAGTACTTGTTACTTTTCACTACTAAAGAGCGTATTCTCATCAATGTTCAGGCATACAGCCGAAAGAAATATTATTACAGATATTGAAACTTTCGACAAAGATGAGAATTTGTTCTAATTATTGTATTTGATTAATTTAGCATTCACAATGCCATTCTGCAAATTATTCTTACACAATGAGAAAATCAGCTGGTTGTCAGTTTTGTAAGGGAGGGCCTACTTTTTTTTCATATTTCGACCTATGTTCTCTGGGGAAAGTTGTTTAGTTTCGGGAGTTCTGTGGTAAAACTTATAGTATATGTATATATATGTAGATTTTTTAAGTATTTTGCATTGAAATTTTTTTTCAGTATGACATTGTGAATGTTAAATTAATCAAATATAATAAGATTTATGACCACAAAATCGCATTCAAAATGAATGAATATTCAGGAGCTACGGTCGCACAGACAGACGGACGAATCAAACTTACAATCACACCGCGGACTTTGGAGCACGCGGCACCTTACGTGACATCAGCAAGCAATTATCAAACTCGATCAATTTTCAGCCATCAATCATGGAAGACCTATTAGTTCAGCATCAACTTATGGAAGCTATGCAACAGCTCATCACTAATTTCAAGAAGGATGGTTCAGAAAGAAAAACCCCTTCTTATATCAACAGACGCTTGGACACGTTAGAACTGTATTGGAGGGAATTCCAAGAAAACCATATCAAGTTGTGTGAAAGCGAAAAACGCGACTATACGTATTTCTTCTAAAATCAGTATGATCAAGTGTCGGAGTTTTATACCAAAAGTCGACGAATCATTCAAATGTATCAACCAAAAAATCAAGATCCAAAAGCAGTGCTGCGACCCTCAACTTTTTTGAGTGCCATGGACTGGCAGCACACTGGAAAACGTCAATCACCTGACGAGAAGTGAGAGTTCAAGGACGCCTGCGTACAGTTCAAAACTGCTGGCAGGCCGTCGACTCTTTACATTAGGTGACTGACAGCGAACTCACCATTTTTATTATGATTTACATTATGAAAACATATATTATACTTAAGTGGATAAATATAATTTAAATAAAAAAACTATCAACAAAATAAAATAAAAAATCGACATTCAGTGGAAGCTATCAACAGTGGACGTGTTTCAAAGATTTATTTACAGAGTCTATTCACAAAAGCAGAAGAATATAACATGCACAAAAAATGCAATATCTTAAAAATAAGGTAAGAGGAGAAGCCGAAAAATTAATTTAAAATCTAGAGATGTGGTCAGAAAATTATGAAACGTGTTGGGATATTTTGAACCACCGTTACAACAATAAACGCAGGATTTTTAGTTCTCATATGACTGTCCTTCTCAGTTTACCAACCATTTTTCTGCAAGCAGCATTTGCAATTAAAAAACTCCATGATACAGCTAAGGAATGTTTACACGCTATAAAAAAACCTGGGTAACAATATATCAAACTGGGATCCACTCATAGTATACTTACTAATTCAAAAGGTGGATACCGTAGCTCATAACGATTATTTCGACTATCTTTAAGATCCTAGAGAGCTGCCAATCTTATCATAATTTTTGACATTCCTTGAAACACGATTTACAGCTTTGGAGTCATCATGACGCAGGCAAGAGTCGCCTAAAATCAAATGCAATATTTCGGAAAATCCAGTAATTATCAAGCAAACCCAGGCTCATCAAGTAGTTAAGCATTTACTAATCATATTAGTACGAAAACATTCCAAGCGACGACGACGTCACGTAAGAAGACACCGCCACCGTGCAAATTTATGCAATGAACAAACGGTTTTTGTCATTGGAAAATATTTTTAGATCAAACGCCAGAAGCAAAAAGAAAAACAGTAACTTTACTTATGCGAAAATTATCTTTTTGATCATTATGGCATATAACGTTTTTACGACGACTACGAGAAGGCGTTACGACTACAAAGCTACGCGTCATATTTAACTCGTCATCAAGGACGTCGTCTGGATACAGACTTAATGACTTGATGTACAGAGGCCCTAATCTACAAAGTGACATTTTGTCACTTGTAAACGGATGACGCCAATATAAAATTGCCTTTTCAGGAGCTATCGAAAAGGTTTTTTAGAGCTATTATATGTAACGAAAAAGATTTATCAAAAATCGTGTGGCACAACAGCATTAACGAGCTACTACGAGATTATCAAATAACCACAGTAACTTACGGAATGAAAGCTACACCGTTCCTAGCAATGAACAAATTGAAGCAATTAGCACACGATGAAGGTCATAATTATCAAAAAGCAGCGAAAACTTTAGATAAAACATATATGGACGACATTTTGGGTGGTAATTTATTTATTTCACATAATTTATTTTTGAATTTACATAATAATGGATTTTAATTGAAGCAAAAGGACTCATTAAAAGCATTAGGATTACATTGGAATTCAGAGAAGGAGTTCTTTTCGTTTTAATTGAAAATCGACACATCAATGACGTAACCAGTCAAAAACGTCTCTTATCAAACATTTTTGATTTCCGATTACGATAAAACTTAAGATGAATGAATGAATGAATTATTTATTCTGGTACCAACATGAGACAAATAAGATACAATTTTCAGGATTCAAATTACAATAAAATAATTAAAATTCATTAATAATGAAATAACATATATGCGATTGCGCCTCACGACTTCACCAAAAATAGGTCACCAATTCAGTTATGTCAGAGTGGTAGCCTGACGCTGGTTTTCAATTGGCACCTGTATTTTTTCCCCTTTTCGACTCAAGGATATCAGTGAATAATGAATGCAAAAATAAGTAACTTAAAACATGGTAAGTGATCAGTGGTTTTAGTTCATGAAATTTAATACCGCTAATCAATATATTTTTGATAATTACAAATCACAAGTAAATAAGCATATAAAGAAAAATATTTAGATTTAATCTTTAAATAATTTAGATAAATGTAATATAAATCAATTATTAATTAATAATCAACCAGTTATTGTTACTTAAAAATAAATCATTATAAAACATTACTCAGTTATAATGTTAAAAATAAATTAAATTTATAAATAAATATAAAATAAATATTATTGATATTTCACAATTCACAACCATTTCACTAACATAGACCAACACTATATTTTTAAAATCAATTTAGTTTACCCATAGACCATCAGCTCTGAGACTCATTGACATTATAAGCGCCGAAGTCTTTTTGCGTATTAAAAAGATATTATTTCAAAAGATATTTAAAACTAGCGATGGAAATAATACTCCTTAAAGGGGAAGGGATATAACTCAGTAGATAATGACTGCGAACACTGTCTCTTTCAGCATTTTTACTCTCCATCCAACTGAGTCTATTATATAAATGCTCGGGCTCATTGAGTCATTAAATTCAATGAGCCCAAACAGCAGACAAGCCAGGTGCAACTTTCGTCTCAATTTCATTTTCAATATATTGTGCTGTAGTAACACTGGAGTAACATGAGTTCTAGCAGGTATTGAAAAGTAAAACCGAGCACAAGCATTCTGCACTCGCTGTATGAGCGGTTCAGTCGTACCCAACATAATTAAGAACTTTAACAGTGCTACTTATAAACAAGGTTTAGCGTTGGAGTAAATTTACGCTGAGACTGCTCTTCGTATTAGTCAAAATTCATATTATTAAAAAGAGACTTAACAAAGGTTAACCTAGTACGAGCTTCTACGGCAGTAATATTTGCTCCTAGAAGGTAGTAGATTTGCTTGTTCTCTGTGAATATGGATATGGACTAATACTAAAATTGCAATTTATGCGAAAATTTACTCTGACGCTAAACCTTGTTTATAAGTAGCACTGTAGACGGTAAAAATAATTTCGAACCGCTTCCGCAATGTGTTTTTCAAATCTTAAACCCCTGTCCATTTTGAGTCCAAGGTTGTGTGCCAAGTTGACATTTTCAATTGTTTTTACACCTAAGCTTTACACCCAAGTCCTCTGGTAATCGTCTGAGTTGGATTTTTTGTTCCGCATAACATTTAATAACAAACAGTTATCTTCCGACCAAGCGGTAATGCGTTCTAGGTCTTCATTTAAATCTTTAACTGCAGCTGCATTTAGGAAATTTTACACTTGGTTTCTTAATTGAGAATTTAAAGTTAAACGTCTCAAACTAACATTACTTAGTTTTCGTTTCCGATTTTAGTTTTTTGATGATCAGTTGATAGCAGTGTGATAAAACTAGGACTATTTGACTTGTGAAATTAAAAAAGTTAGGTTATTAAGAATAAGCAGTAGAAATTTTCTACTTTTTTCAAATCAGAAACCGGCTGTTAGTCTGTAAATCGATTTAAACATTTTGACTGCCTTGTTTATTGATTGTCTGGTAGAATTTGCATGAAAGCAGTCTTATAAATCACAAACTAGTTTATTTCGTTTTTTAGAAATGAAGAAGTCAATGACCGATTAAAAACTTTTCCTTAGTACGTCCCAAAAACAGCTGACTCAGGGTTGAAAACGCTATTTTTTTTTCAAAAATTTGTAATTTAATATCTCCGAAACTATTTGACCTAGACTTATATTTTATTACATCATATTAAAGACAAATGGTACTCTCCAGGAACCTCGGGAGTGTCGGTCGTTCTGTTCCACCGAGTATAAGTTAATTTACACAAAGAATCGATTACTTTTTAATCGATTAATGATTTTTATATGGCAGCATCATTTCACTTTTATCAACAAAGACGTTTGAGTTATTATTTGTTATTATTTTCGACCAATTTATTTATTAACCAATTACGAAGGCTGCGGCCGGAGGATCGAAAAAAAACCGATTTAATTATAATTATTTATTAAAATAATGTTACAAAGTATTTTATTAAATCTAAAACTTATGTTAGGTTCGGACGAAGTAGGTACCGAGAATGAATGTTCTAAAACTGCGATGGTGACATCGAAGCGCGAAGCACGAGGCGTCAACTCAGCAGTCACATGTCGTAGACCGATGTTCCATAATGCTGAATTCGCAATTACACAATTATAATATTTTATTGTGTAAATTATTAGAATAAGCGACGTAAGCTCGTTCGTAGTAGTATAGGCATGTAACACCTCCACCCGCAGATCTGCAACTATTTGAGCACTTTGAGCGAAAGTGTTGATGGTAGAGATTTTTCTCGCTTATTTTCTCTTATTTCTTTGGGATCTTCATATTTGGGCATCTTCGCGTTATCTTCAATGTCGTTGCTGGATGCTGGATTGTTCCGAGGCTGACAGCGTCTCCGGAGTATAAATATTATAGCGAATATGATGGCACAGCTTATTAGTATATAAAAAGGCATCGTAGTATGATAAAGGGTCTTGAGGTGCAATGGATGATTGATTTGCAGTGGTGTGTCTACTGACATTCTCTCCTGGATGCTGCGAAGTTTTCCTAGGTCGATCGCGTTCAATTTAAAGTGTGTAAGGGTTGTAGCCGTTGTTTTGTAGTTATCTGGTATCTCCATAAGTTTTACTGGTTGACCTTGAACTTCATCATTGGTGTTAATAATAGTAAACTCTTTTGTATGAATAGAGCATTTCTTCGGAATCGTGGCAAGGTAGCTTCCTTTGAGAACAACGTGATCTTCGCGGCCACACTGCAACTGGACCACTGTAGATTTAGGAAATGCAAGTGTGTAGTGGCGGTCATCGATTTTCTCCATGGCTTCCTTTTCTAGTGTAATGGACGTCGGGTTACATGATCTATCTATAGATTTGTCAGAGATTAACTTATAAATACAGTCTGGTTTACGTAGTTGATGGTTTACATTTTCCTCACAGAGATAAATCTGGCCGTACTTCGGGCATTCAGCCTCTATGTACATGGAACGTAACTCGTGTGTTGCTATATAGGAATAAGGAGGAACTATAATGGTGTGGTTATTATTAGGAACAATACATAATTTATATAGTTGATAAATATCTGGGGAGAGTATGGGAATTTTAAATATTATAACTATGCGTTTATCTGTATAATATGAACCTGTCTTTATAATGTCATAATATTGTCTTAGTTCTAATTTTAATAACTGATTACTACTATAAGTATTACCTAACTTATTCATAATCAAACCTAAACTATCTATATCGATCATCGAGTGATGAGTACTGGACATATGGATAAAAGCTAACGTATTTTCTATTCTTATTAACTCATCAGATAAATCTTGAATATTATTACTAATTATATTTAATATTTGACCTACTTTCATAAATTTAATTAAACTATATCCCACATATGAATTTTTATCTAAAAGAGATTCTATAGCTTTACTCATTTTGTCTTGATTATCAGTTATTTGAGATAGAATATTACTATTATTAGTAATCCATTCTTTACAGATGCTAATGTGCTTATTTAATTTAGATGTAATTTTATCCTCGTTATCTTGTATTGATATAAGAGCATCATTATATAATTTTGCGTCTGTGTAATCGAGGTTGCCTGTTATACTTTTTATGACTGTCCCTAACCCATCAATAAGACCCCTTTTGACTCGAGCAGGCTCTAAACTAGATAACTGCTTAGCTGTTTTTATTAATTTGTTACGCAAATGTTCTACCTGGAATTCGTACAGCACATATGTATCGTTTTTACATTATTTTGGAAGTCATAAAGCTGCCTTTGTACATGATTCAATTTTTCTTCAATATCGGTTAAGTCTATGTAATGAATAAAAGCATGGTAATGTGAGATAAATCGTGTGGGTCCTAATTTGAATGGTAAAAGTCCTGGTCCATTGTCTAAGCTTTCAAGTCGGATCTCCTGGGCCGATGTCAGGTGGATGATGGGAGTCAGAAGAGTCCTGTAACAATTTATTGGATTTAGGGACACGTTTCAGTCGGGATTTCGCGATAGGGCCTTTTTTTCTGGTGGTATATACATGAATTGGTAAATCAGCTAAAACGGTGTCATGAGTATATCTGGGTGCTATTTTTTGCCGGGAAGCTGTGGGGTTATTAACGAATATCTGTTGCTGAGGCTGGTATTGGACCTCCGCTTCTCGATCCTTATTTCTATTCTCTATGATTTTAGTTCGCTCATGCAAGGATGATTCGTTTATAATCTCATAAACCATTTTCATTTTATCTTTATGAGTCAGTACGTATTGCTGCATTAGATGTTCTGTCATGTTAACGTCTAGTGGGTCTCTGGGGTCAAAGTGTCCTCTTATGATGTCATATGGTCTACATTTTGTAAAACTATGTATGGATGAATTGTATGCTAATATGGCGTATGGCATTAAGTTAACTACAGGTTCATTTTTATGTTGCAAGTTGAGTATTCGAAGGTGTTCTAAAATGGTGGAATGGAATCGTTCTATGATTCCATTGTCGTTTGGACAGTGAGGTAAAGTTTTATGATGATTAATTTTATGGAGTCTAATAAATTCTGAAAATAGCTGATTGCAAAATTCTGTCCCATTATCCGTCACTATTGTTAGTGGTAAACCATGGTGTGTACAAAAACGTAATAAACTTTGTAATATACTCAACGCGGTACCATCTCTTAGATGGTATGCTTGACCATATTTGGAGAAGGCGTCAACAAATGTTATATATTTTTCATTTTGAGCTGTGAACAAATCTAAATGTACTATTTCTAATGGTTTAGTAGCAGGAGGAACGATATTAAATTGTGGTCTGATAGGATTTCTATCATATTTACTTTGGCCACATATTGTGCATTCATTTATATACTTTGTGATTTGATCTCGCATCTTAGGCCAGTAGTATCTACGAGAAAGAGCGAGATAGCTTTCATTAATTCCGCGATGATTGGTTTTGCCTTCATGATAGTGTCGGATAATGTCTTGTTGACGCATGTATTCTTTAACATCTTCTAATTTTACTTTAGATAAAACGAGACTCATTGCAGAACTTTTAAAATGTTTTTGTATAATAGGCACTATAGAGTACATACCTAAGGGTGGATTTATCTGTATGGCGGTCTTTATTTTAGGGTTAACGTATTCTTTAATTATATTTATTATATCTTGCTCTAAGTTGGACTCTGATACTTGAACAACTATTCTTGTATGAGTGTCAAATGGTTTAATGACGGAGGGGCGTTTCTTTACATCGTTTACTATGGTTATACAAATCTGTCTATGAAATTTGTTTAAGGGCTCGTCTGTCAAGGGTATTTCAAGGATGGGCTCCTCATTACTTGTGTGGGCTGTCATAGTACGCGAATTTGATACGGAACCTGGAGCGTCAGGAGCGTTGGGGATCATTGAGTCAGTTTCTTCATTGTGCAATTCAATCCGAGATAGAGCATCGGCGTTTGTATTATTTTTTCCTTTCTTATATATTATTGTATAGTCGTACTCAGAAAGTTTTAGTCTCCACCTTGTCAGTCGAGAATTGGGTTCCTTAATATTCATTATCCATTGAAGGGGCTTGTGGTCAGTGATAATTTTAAATTTACGTCCAAACAGGTAAGGTCTAAAATATTTGGTTGCCCAAACTATGGCCAAAAGTTCCTTTTCAATAACACTATAATTAAGTTCACTGTCCTATTGGTCCTTGAGAGAGTATAGCTCCTACGGCTACGTTAGAGGCATCTGTGGTGAGATTGAATTCCTTATTAAAATCAGGATATTGGAGAATGGGATCATTGGTGAGCAACATTTGACATTTTTTGAAGGCTTCTATGTATTCAGAGTTAAGGGTGACTTTATTTGTTTTTTTAAGGCATTGAGTGAGTGGTTTGGTAATTCTAGCGAAATCGGGGATAAATTTTCTATAATAACCTATAAGACCAAGGAATTGCTTGATTTCTTTGGGTGTTTGTGGTATGGGATATTTTTCTATAGCTCTAATTTTATCGGGATTCGGCTTAATGCCGTCTTTAGTAATGATGTGACCTAGGTATGCGGTTTCTAATTTTAAAAATTCGGATTTATCCATCTGGATTTTAAAATTGGACTCTCTAAGTCTGGAGAAAACCTTTTCGAGATTTATTATGTGTTCCTGGAGCGATGTGCTAAATACTACTATGTCATCTAAGTAAACTAGGCAAATTTGATTCTGGAGACCTCTAAGGACATTGTCCATGACTCTTTGGAAAGTTGAAGGTGAATTTTTTAAACCCATGGGCATGCGTAAAAATTCGAAGTGTCCATGTTCTACATTGAATGCTGTCTTAGGTATATCGTCTGGATTCATCTCGACCTGGTGGAAGCCACTAGCTAAATCTAGGGTTGTAAAGTATTGGCATTTACCTAACTTGTCTAGTACGTGGGTAATATTAGGTATGGGGTATTTGTCATCAATCGTTTTATCGTTCAACTTTCTAAAATCAACTATGAGTCTCCATTTTTGTTTTCCGGAAGCATCTATTTTCTTTGGAACTACCCAAATTGGGGAGCTCCAGGCAGAATCTGAGGGCCTAATGATTCCCTGATCTAACATTTTTTTTATTTGATCCTGTACCTCTTGCCTATGTACGAAGGGATACCTGTAACTTTTTGTGTAAACAGGTAATTCATCTTTAGTTTTAATACAATGTTTGATTTTGTTAGTAAAAGTTAAGTTTTCCCCTTCAATATAAAATACATCTGAATATTGTTTGACTAAATTTTCTAAGTTAATTTTTTCTTCCGGATTCAAATGATCGGTTCTTAATTTTGATAAAACTTCGTTAATGCGTGCTTGTGACTGATCGGTATTAATATATTCTATGTTAAATATTTCCGCTTTAGCTGGTTCATATAGTGATAATATTAAGTCTCTATTTGTGTTATTTTCTATTTCTATAATTCCGCGATTATTAATAACTTTCGTTACGCATTCGTGAACCATACAGTTACCTAACAGTTGTTCTTTAACGTAAACGTCACCGTCCGGCGTATTAAATGGTACTTTTATGAGTTTAGATGAATGGGCCGAAATTACGTCTTCATATAAATTAACGTTGCGCGAATCGTACATTTTAATAAGATTTTCAGAAGAGCGAGTAAAAAGGATTCTGTTTTTGAGATCAATCTTTGCTTCCCATTTGTCTAGCAAATCTAAGCCTATTAGACCGTCGAAATAATTATGGAACTTATATAAAAATAATTTTATGGCTTCCGGATCGTTGAACTCTGTAAAACAAGGTAAGGTTATAGAATAATTATTTCTAGATGTTGCATGCACATTGGTTACTTCAAAAGGGTCGTGGTTCAATGGTAAATGTGAATAGTACTTATGCACAGCCTCTGGACTTATGAAAGATTGATTAGCACCGGTATCGATGAGAAGCTTTATTGGGGGATTTGAAATCTCGATATAAGGTAGGTGCCGTTGGGTTTGCAGATTGACTTCTATTTTGGTTTTCTTAAAAGGTAATCGGGTTGAAAATCCTCCTGTTTACTACAAGATGGTTGGGGTTCTATTTCTGTTGTAGATTCGATAGTATTGTCATTGGTGTAGTATTGCAAGGAATTTTGTGCGCGAGGGTAATCAGTCGAGTCACCCTCAGGGTAGTAGTAGTTATAGTCGTTATAGTCTTCCTGGTAATGGTCGGGGTAGTAGCTGTCATAATAACTGTCGTTATAATCACCGCATTCATTAAAGTTCATCTCTCTAGTTTTAAAATAGTTGGAAGGCGGCGGGTTACCAAATTTAGTCCAGTCATGTCCTGATGGTGGTAAGACACGAGGGGTAAAGTGCGAAACTCCACTCATTGGCTTGGGAGAATTCTGTTGGAATTGATTTCTAGGGGGTAGTCTAAACATATTACTTTGGGGGTTGTAATTTGGAGGAGGAGCGCGAAACATTTGTTGTGTGCGAGAAGGCATCCTGTTCTGAGGGTTGTTCATTTGAAAATTAGGCAGTCTGTTTTGGGGATGATTCATTTGAAAATTAGGTTTCCACTGGAATGAAGTACCCTGATTCGGGGGTAGGGGACGTAGCGAGTGATTTGGCATTTGAAAAGAATATGGCTTCGGTTGATATAACGTGGGTGCTACTTTTACAGGTTGAGCCGATTGCGAATAAAGAGGTGCAGTTTTACGTTCAGACACAGATTCATTACGCTGTTGCAAATATAAGACATTTAGTTCTTCTTGGACAAATTCCAGAGCTTTTTCTATTGATTCGGGTCGCATACAGCGAATACGGGACCCTAAAGGTTCTTTAAGACCTCTAACAAATGATTGCATTGTTAATTTTTTATAAAGAGTTCTTTTGGCTTCCACTGTAGTGGGTAATGTTTCGTGAAGTGTGACATACGTCATTATAGTACTGAAAAGGTTCTGGCATTTGTCATAAAATTCTTGTGGTGTGCTACTTCCTTGTGTAACTAAAGCAAGGTCGTTGTATAACGCTGTTTCATCTCGTTGGTCTGAAAAGTTATTAATCAGTGCTGTGCGAATACCATTCCAATCTTCCGCAATTCCGTTCGAATTTATTGTTCTCGCAGCGGAACCAGTTATCTTGTTAAGTATACCATTGATTAAACATAAGTTACTTAGTTCGTATCCTTGCTCTGCGCTAATATACTGGGTAACAATTTGATCACATATTCTAATGAATCGAGTAAGAATGTTAGGGTTTCCATCAAACTCGGGTACTGGGCGTAAGGCCTTGTAGATAACATCTGGATCGTAACCTGCCATTTCTATCTCTGGATACTCAGGAATAGATTTAACTTGTCTACACTTATCTAATATTTTATGCCTACACTTACGAGAGGAAAGATCCTCTTTAGGTTTCCTTGGGTGGAAAATTTTGAATGATTATATATAATATATATAAGTAAGTACTATAAAACTACAAGGAAGCAACACGAGTAAAAATTCTCATGTACTTACAGTATCATTACGGCTTTTCTCTGTGTATCAATGTCTGGATACTTCCTCCTTGGGCTGCGTCCTCGTGGTTCGGATTTTCGATAAGGGCTTGATAGCGCGAGCAGCCACGCGGGGCGAATGGACAACGATTTTTGGAGACCGGAATCGAACGCGCACTGCTTCGAAAATCCTACCGACTGCGCCAATTACGAAGGCTGCGGCCAGAGGATCGAAAAAAAACCGATTTAATTATAATTATTTATTAAAATAATGTTACAAAGTATTTTATTAAATCTAAAACTTATGTTAGGTTCGGACGAAGTAGGTACCGAGAATGAATGTTCTAAAACTGCGATGGTGACATCGAAGCGCGAAGCACGAGGCGTCGACTCAGCAGTCACATGTCGTAGACCGATGTTCCATAATGCTGAATTCGCAATTACACAATTATAATATTTTATTGTGTAAATTATTAGAATAAGCGACGTAAGCTCGTTCGTGGTAGTATAGGCATGTAACAAACCTCTCGAAATGGTGACCCGGCTATATCTCTGGACACCGAACCAAGCACAAGTAGTGGACATTGTCGGCAGCTATCAAACCACAACAGGGTACGGTGATGGAACCCGTAGAATCTCATCTTAGAGCAACAATGGCACATTTATAGAGTCGAGCAGCACCATCAACGTATACAACCCACGCTCTTGGTCGGTTAGAATGTTATCTGTCACATCAATCAAAGCCGTAGTAGTATTTCGCCTTTTGCGGAAACCAGATTGAAACACTGGGAAAATATCATTATGTTCAAGATAAATTGTAAGTTGCTGACGAACTATTCTCTCTAAAACTTTAGAGGGACAGGGAAGGATGCTAATTAGACGTAAATATTTAAACTGTGTAAGGTTGTTAACTTTTGCTAAAGGTCGCACTATAGCAATTTTCCAGAGATCTGGAAACGTAGAAGTAGATATTGACGAATTCATTATTTGACATATATTAACCAAACAGTAGGGCAACATCATAACTATCATATTTAAAGTAAGGTTATCAATTCCTATGGCGTTGGATCTTGGACCGTGTGTGTAACGGTTTCAATTGAGAATACTGAATCTATAGAATTCATAGAAAGTCATGTTAGATACCTATAGTTATCTGCAAGTTCCCCAGTAAATCAATAAAGTGCGAATTAATAGCATCTGCATCGTTAAAGTGAGATGGCAAGTCTGTTACCTGATCATTTATTAATATTGTGCTTTTAAGACTACTCCACAGAGACTTGGGATCATGAATCTTATCATTTACACTATGACGGAAATAAGCAATTTTCTCATTATGTAAAGATGATATTACCAATGCCTTACTGTTTATAATAGTCTCTACTAGAATCAGTTTTCTTTTTACGATACTCAGATAACGACTCATCCCGCAGTTTCATCATTAACTTAATATTCTCCGTTATCCACGGCGGCGATTGTTCTTTGATTCTGCAACATTTTAGAGGGGCATGAATATTAAATAATGATAATATATCCCGATTCAACAAATCTACCATTCCATTCACCGTACATGATGATAACAACAACAATTTGATGTATTTTGTTCAGAAGAATTCACATCATTGTCCAGATAAAGGAGCATCTGATACTTTTGATGACATCTGATGACATGTGACGACCGCAAACAGTAAAAACACGATTTCCGGAAAATAACTTGCAATGTGAAAGGAAATCAATGTCTGAACAGGCAGAGCGCACACAGGCACATACGCAACAAGTTACCTTGGGCAAAGTAACAGAAGGAGCAGAAGACTTGAGAGCAAATAGCCTGCTTGTTGTCTTCTCTGAATTAAACAATAGAAAGTTATTTTTTAATATTATTATTTGACTTAACAAAATTCTTAAAATAGCTATTAGAACGAGTGGACGCAAACTCCAGCGTACGCATCACGGATACCTGAAAATGGTTATCTCGTAAAAGTGCGTCACATTGAGCTTTGAGAAATTATTTTAACTTAGTATAGCTGGGTAATTCAGACGTTGGGTTAGCTTGTTCAAAATTTTCGAATTGAACTTCGATAATAAGTGATAACATAAGGTAAAATCCCAATGTTCCATTGGTAATTGAAGAATTTAAGAATAATTAAACTTACATTGAAAAGATCCAAAAACGTGTCTAAGCTCTGTTGGTGAATTAACCTCTAAAGTTATGTTTTGCATTTTTCAATAAGAAGTAAAGGTGAGTTGGCGCTTGTCATGATAACGAATCACTAATGTATTGGCTGAACGTTACGTAACACCCCCTCTGTCAATGAAAGCGTGCACTTTAATCCGAGCCTAGCCGAGCCAGCCAAGCCTCACAGAGTCTCACTTAAGCTAGCGGACTCATATTGAACCGAGCCGAATGGCTACTCCGATCATGGCGTGGAACGCTTACTTGCTAGGCAACAGGCAGTGAATAAAATATTTCCCCGACGCACAATAAAATACATACAACAAAAGTACATACAGCCATGGCGATTACACAGAAATAACCCGTCATATAGGCGAAGTGTGGATTGGCAAGTATTAACGACTACACATGCAGCCGATACCAACGATTTAACGTGCCTTTCGAAGCAAGGAGAGGCTCGAGATAATAATGTTTTGATCACCCATCCTATACCCCTATGAAAGCTGCTTGATTTCCATTATGTAAACTGAACGCGCTAACCACCGCGATATCTAACTAAATCATGAAAGTTACATCTCAAAAGAATATCACACATTTAAAATCGATATTAAATTGTAAAGCCTATAAAATACCAAAGGATATGTTTAATAAAAAAATACGTGGGATAGATAACTTATCGATGATTGTTAACAGATATGAGTCAGTCCAGATAATTGTGGCTTATATCGAATAATTAAGCGATAAATGATAAATATACAAAATCGATAAATAAAATATGTCCTTAGTTGGTCGTTTGGTGCTGCCTAGACCACTATGGGTAAGTGTTCATATTCGTAACTTATAATAAACACTCTTCTTCTGACTAAAAATATCGCTGGCATAATTTTATGTACTACCTATTTACATATAGAAAACAGCCATATTATGTGGTAAACTGATTAATCGACTACAGAATTTAACTTCCTTCCCACAAAAAGTCAAATATAAAAGCTCAGTCAAATTCGTAAAAGGTAAAAAATTAACTAGACAACGTTGATAGTTTGTTAATATGATGTGAAGTTGTTTATTTAACAGGCGAATCGCCAAAATTTGTATCGCCCTGTTTGTGTGTTGTTTTATTTTTACTACTTTCCTCACAATTTGTAATAATTACTGCCCATAAGAACTTCTCGATCTCGAGTTTTGAGCTTTTAGCACATGTACCGATTCATTTTGCAAGCTTTATTCAACTTGCTTATTTGTTGCAACTTGTTGATTCAATTTTCAGCTTAATAGGTTCAGGAGTGCTTTAAAACTCACTTTCAAGATTTGACGTTACATTACGTCAAATCTTGAAAGTGAATTTTAAAATACTCCTAAACCTATTAAGCTGAAATTTTGCATACGGACTTAGTTTAGATTACAATGCATGGTAAGTTAAGCTTTCACTATTTTAATTTAATATTGTGGACGACCTAAGATGGCGACCTTGTTATTTTTTTGTGTATTGATAAGAGTAAATAAGGTTTGCTAAGAAAAATACTAAAATATTAACACGACTTCTTTCTTAATTCAGAATGGCATACTACATAAGATGACTTAGCAATTGCTTAGTAAAGGTATCAAATGAAGGAGTTCGCTGAGAATATCACAATTTTATATAAAAATAGTCGAGATAATTTTTCTAATAACAAAAATGAAATACAATTTTTAATTAATTGATCAGAACAGCTTTCTTGTCATGTTACTAACATCCTATGTGGTCATATCTTACTCACCAGATCTTTTGGGTATTTTATCTGATGTTTTGCTGATGGTCACTATGTTCTTCGCATAAGATGTCTATATGTCGTAATCTCAAGTTGATAATAGGAAAAACTTCAAAATTTTAGTTACTTTTAATAAAGATGGTAACCATAAAATCCTTATTCAAATGGTTAGTTTTTATGAAGGTGCAACTTGTTCATTATAATAAAAAATAATTTCAGTCTCGATAAGATACGAAATAATTTTATCGATGCGATGAAAAAAAATTACACGTTATCGAAATCTATATAGTAAATAAATAGCTACATCGCTCGGTGGTTAGTTCATTTATTTCGTCTGCGATTTATTCGGAATGCTGTTATTATGAATTTTTTTTCCAAAGGGCTTCAGGTTTTCCATCCAATAAAAAATCGACCTCTTTAAGGCACTTGAATTCCTTGGTTCCAGTTGTATCTGAGGTCGTTAATAACCGCCAGTTGATATGAGCATGCGTGATGCGGAAGTTTCTAACAGTCAGAACATTAATAAGCTGATGATGATGTACATACATATGTCTAAATTGGTTTAGGTTAAATTAGATTGTCGAGAAAAGGACGAATTATTTACCTGTATTCAAAAGTGATTAATGTTACTAGTTATCTAAAGATTCCGATATCATATCAGTAAACGAATTTCAAAGGATATCAAATCGCCGTTTTGACTCAGATAAAAAGTGACACTGTAAAAAAAATATCAGTAATATATTTTTTATCAGCACCTAATTAATAACACGCGTATGAAACTAAATGATATTTGTTACGGAGTTATTCTATATTCGTCCTATGAATTTTTATCTTAAGCATTTGTCGCAACTGGATTTTAGATAACACCAGATTCATATATTATATATATGTATACAATATTTTACTATTTGGTAAATTGTTTTTGTTTTTCTTTAGGGTACATGATGTTGTTCCCGATATTTGCTAGTCTCTTTCTGGGGGTATTGGCCGTTCCCCCGGAAATAGACTTGATGGCAGATTCTGATATCGAAGGATTTAACACCAACCTATTTGATCCTAAATACCGCTTGACTGAGGCTGTGCAGCCGAAACAAATTTCTGTAGATTTAGATGTATATTTAGAAGAAGCTAGATTTAACGGCATCGTGCAATTGGATGTTGAGGTGAGAAATAAAATTAATCTTATACCAAATCCCTCCCTTTTCTGCCTAAGAAGTGAGTTAACACCACATATATACACTTAAATTGTTGTCGCTTTTATTATTCTAAAAATAAAAAAGAAACCTATTAAAGTGTCGCTTACCCGGGATTGGTCGTGATTGCGAAAGAGTTGGCTGATTCTTTTACCATACAAATTCAAATAGCAAACAACTTAAATACGTGACGGTTAAATAGATTTTTCTATATTATCATAATCAAACTTCTAATGATAGCAGCTTTAAATTCTGCGGAGGTTTTAAGTACAAAAACAACATAAGTAACATTTTTATGAAATCTAAAATAATGAATTATTATAACAACCCAGACCATTATAGAAAACACATGCTTATGTTTTATCGGCCGGAATGAAATCAAGAATTTAGAAAATCGTCGATGAAACACATATCAGGGTGCTTTCGTCAATTTTCATAAATATATGTGAACAAATTTAAAATAAAACTTTAATACATATAAATCGGATTTAGTTAACTCACTTTCCTAATCAAAGTTAGATCTTTACAAGATATTTTGTTATCACTGGCTAGTCTGTTTCTTATCTGACGATTTATTTCATTCGGTCAGTTAATTTCCAGAAGATATGTGATTTTATCATAGATTAGTATCGAAAAATCATAATGTCATTAAAGTAAAATTTCTTAAAAGATATTTATTTATTAATGGGAATATTCTTAGCAAATGTAATGTTTTACTGTAGTTGCATAAATTAAGTTGCCTTCAAATATAAATTATGTACCTTCAAAATTACTAATATTGTAAACAAGGAATTAATATCCACAAAGATATTTTAATTTAATCAAATATTTTTCAGACCATTCAACCCAATTTAAATCAAATTGCTCTGCACCAAAAAGTGGTATCAATACAATCAGTGAACATAGTTGATGACCAAGGCAGACCTGTTAATCTTCAGTTCCCTAATCCTTTTACTACCGATGACTATTATGAGATTCTCATCATCAATCTAGCTAGTCCTATTGATCTTGGAAATTATAGCATAACAATCCGCTACCAAGGCGCTATCAATCTAAACCAGTTTGAAAGAGGTTTCTACAGAGGACATTATTTCTTGAACAATGAAACGCGGTGAGTGTTTGTTACTATTAACGTTGTCTGTAGTTTAGAAATTTTGAATAATTAATAAGTAGCGAGTAATTTTCGGTGTCCTTAATATAAAAATTCAATGAAAATCATCACGCTTCAGGTAGAATTTTGTACTCGTTGGTGCGCGGTAGGTATAGCACTCTATATGTATGTATGCGATATATGTATGCGATAGTATTTCTTACGAGACGCGCTTCGCACACCATGGGCATTTATCGTCACTTTATAAAGGTTACTTACACATTCAGAAAATATTTATTTAGTTTTTATTTAATATAATATTTGATGTGTATAGTGTGATTCATGGACAATAATATAGTGTATAATATATTATTATCCATAATATATTATCCATATAATAACCTATTAATAATCGTTTATTTACAGTTATTATGCCACTACGCAATTTCAACCTTACTATGCAAGAATGGCTTTCCCATGTTTTGATGAGCCACAGTTCAAATCAAGATTCATCATCTCTATTACCCGTGACTCCACTCTCAGCCCCTCTTATTCAAACATGGCTATTGAAACAACTACAGACGTGTAAGCAAATCATATCGGAAATATCATAAAAAAAATACTAAAAATTATATATTTTTCTGTAACATAAGATTTTAACGATCAATAAACAAAATTATTATTGTAATAATACAAAATGACGATAATAATACTTACATATGTTTTATTAAAAATTAATGTACTCCAGAAGTAATATATGTAAATTTTAAGTTGTTCCGAAATTAAGTTCAATTTATCAGTTATAATAAATTTGCTTCGATATTTGCATTATATCTCTTTTTAATTTCTTTATAAATAAAATTACTTTATATATGTTTTTTCTTTAAGGGGTGGTGGTCGAATTCGTGAAACGTTCCGTCCAACTCCAATAGTGTCTGCCTATCTCGTTGCATTTACTGTCAGTGATTTCGTGGAAACTAATTACACCACTACGGCAACAAGACCTTTTGGAATTGTCTCACGTCCAGGAGTAACTGACCAGCATCCATTTGCTGCTGAAATCGGATTGGCCATAACCGATGTAATGGATGATTACTTTGGCATCGAGTATTATGAAATGGGTCAAGGACAGCCCATGAAAAATGATCATTTAGCCATACCAGATTTTCCAGCTGGTGCTATGGAAAACTGGGGTATGGTTAATTACAGGTAAATAGTTGTTAAAATATGTCGTTTTCTCAAACATAATTGTTATTGATTAGTTAATTTTTAATTCAGTGAAACGATTTAATATATCTAACAATTGTAAGCAATTAGTCTTATTCTTACCATGATGCTATTATAATGTAAGTTACTATAATTATAAGTGGACTAACATAATAGCACTAATTATTGTATTTTATCAATTTTGCATTCAAAATGCGATGCTGGTAAACCTGGGGTTGATTAATTTTTTAACATTTTACTACTATATCACCATCACATTGAAAAAGATATTTATTTCAAGCTATAGCAAAATTGCATAAGAATAAGTAAAAATATGTCCATGTGCCCTATTCTACATTTGATATTTACCTATTTAAAATCAACGACCTTAGATTTAGTTGTTTGGTCGATGCGTTCCTAATCAATGATATTTATCACCAGGGAAGCCTACCTTTTATATGACAAGAACAACACAAACCTCATCAACAAGATCTTCATTGCCACCATTATGGCTCACGAGCTGGCACACAAATGGTTCGGGAATCTAGTTACTTGTTTCTGGTGGAGCAACCTTTGGCTCAACGAGTCCTTCGCCAGCCTTTTTGAATATTTCAGTGCTCATGAAGTGGGTACCTTATCAAAATGCAAAAAACGTTATTATCATTTTTAATATCATATTTTTGATTGTATTATTTACTTTATAGGCTGATCCTTCAATGGAATTAGATGACCAGTTTGTCGTGGATCAAGTGCATAGTGCATTAAATTGGGATGCTGGTGACGGCGCAACTCCTATGAATTGGTCTTATGTTGCTAGCAATCCTTCAATTTCTTCTCACTTTAGTGTCACTAGCTATGCTAAAGGAGCTTCAGTATTGAGAATGATGGAACATTTTCTAGGTCCACGCGCTTTCAGAATGGGATTAAGATACTATTTGAGAGATAAGTAAGTACATTTTTTTATTATTGTTAAAATATTAATATATTTTGGGACTTGTTAAAACCAAATTTAAACATCTTCAAGTAATTATACGATAACACTAACATTTCTGAACTAATATAAATAATAATTTATTTTAGTGCTTACGCTCTAGGCACACCCGAAAAACTATACACTGGTTTAAGAAGAGCAGCTTCAGAAGATATGACTTTCCGGAGTCTTTTCCCAGATGTGGATATTGGTGAAATTCTCGATAACTGGGTACAGAATCCTGGTTCGCCTGTTGTAAATGTACACGTTAATATGACCTCTGGTCTTATTACTTTAACTCAGGTTCGTAACCATTTATAAATATAGAAAGTTTTTTGATATGATATAAAATATTATAGTAAATACAAATATTTTGCTTATTTATTAAGTTCATCTTAGTTTGAGGAAGCTTTTGTGCATTAATTATACTTTTATTTCAATTTTTATTTAGATTTAAATAATAAATGTGTCTTTATGCTACAGGAAAGATTCCTTGTGTCGGGGAATACACCACCAGCACATCGTTGGCACATTCCGATCACATGGACCCACAGTGGACAGTTCAACTTCCAGGATACAAGGCCTAGTTTCATTTTTAGTGGCGATTCGCACACAATACAGAATACTCCTGGTCACAATTTCGTAATCCTCAATATTGCGCGATCAGGTATTATCAACCTTCCAAATTTCACGTCTGTTGCTCAAAAATTCCGTCATTATAGCGCTATGGCATCATCGCTATTTATTCGCTATTTACCCGAAATTTTTTTTACTCGCTTAAGTAATCAATTTAAAATATTTCTAAATATAATTTGGGTTTTTCCTATCGCTAATACGAAATTAAATACTAAAATGATATCTAATTATTCTCCTGTAAGCTCCTGTAAGCTACAGTATGTATATCATATAACTTTTTATTCAATTATTATTTGGTTTGTTCTTTCGTCTGCAGGTCTTTATCGTGTAAATTATGATGATCACAACTGGGAAATGATTGCTGCTTTCCTTAGGCAAAACAACAACAACAGATTAGCCGTGCACAAATTGAATAGAGCCCAGGTATACCTTTGAAAATTTAATTACCACTTGTACGAATTAACAAGACACCTAAAGGCCAATTCTATGTCTCCGAAACCTAAATATCGTCTTTTCGAAATGCTAATACGGCACCAAAACACGCGTTTATCAATTATTTATGATGCAAATAAGCACTGCCTCTGATGCACAAATAATCTTCACGGATATTAATTTAACAAAATTAGAAGAACGCTTCGAAATTATGCGTTTGAGGATAAGGAATAGGACCTGTTTTGTACGAGTTATATGTAATCATTCTTCGATGTATCAATGGCTATATCAAATGATATTATCATTATTATGATGGATTTTGTTTGTGGTCATTATAAATAAACTGTTTTCACAGTAAATAATATCTTAGTACTGAATAATTGAAAATTCTTATTTAAATATTCGAATTTCATTATTTTATCTTAAAAGTATAAGTACCTATAAAGCATCGAACTTTCGTAAAAGTTATATTCGTTTGTTGTTAAGCATTCCTTCGTTTCAGATCGTCAATGATGTCCTTTATTTCATCAGAGCTGGGAAGATTAACATTGATCGCGCTTTTGATGTATTATTATTCCTGAGATTTGAGACTGACTATTATGTTTGGGCTAGCGCTCTTGGTCAGCTTGGTTGGATCAGAAGTAGACTAGAACATTTACCCAATGGTCACGAAATGTTCACGGTAAGTTCAACAATACGGCACTGCCATATTTTTACAATTTATACGTATAAGTATTGTATGTCACCTTGTATTAACTCGTTGAGATTCTATTGAAATGCAATTTACGTAAACATTAGCAGAATTATCAGCTCATCGAAAGGTCATTTAATTTTAAGACGGCTTAATTTTTTAAATTTTGTCCCATTAAAATCTTATTTTATTGAATTAATAGTGTATATTTCTTTTTTCAGAGATATATGTTGCACCATATGAACACGGTTATTAATCATCTTGGATTCGAAGAGGCGAGCACTGATTCTACGTCGACTATTTTAAATCGCATGCAAATCATGAACCTGGCCTGCAATTTGGGTCATGCTGGCTGTGTTAGCAACAGCCTACAAAAATGGAACAGTTTCAAAGACAACCCTACTGCTAACCCGTAAGTTTATAATTATCTGTTAAATTGCTCAAATTTAACAAAACCAGAAAAACGAGTTATGTGATTAGTTTCCGATAAGCCGTTGGTCCTGGCTGCTTTTGCAGTCGTTAATACCCGCCAATGCGTATTAGACCAGCATGGATGGTCATGGCCCATCCTCCTTATCTATCCATAAGGATGGCCTGAGACTCTTCAGGCTATATAAGGGCTGTTGATGATGTACCTTTATTAAATTTACGCAACATTATTTTGAATCATTGAAATAATTTCGCAAAGTTCATGGGATAACTGTGAGTACCATCCTCCTTTCCTTCCTGGTACAATTTTCTTGTTATCAATGGATGAATGTTACTTGAACATTAATGTATTGGGAACGTGTAAGTGTAAAGTATTAATAAAATTGCGTTTATATTTATTTATATGTTATAGCGTTCCTGTGAATCAACGCCGTTACGTCTATTGTGTTGGTCTCAGAGAAGGCGATAATACAGACTACGAGTTCCTAATGCAGCAGTACATGACTTCAGAGAATGCAGCTGATATGGTCGTCATACTACGTGCACTTGCTTGCACTAGAACTAACACTTCCTTAATCCAGTAAGTTATGTAAAATGAAATGAAAAGAACATTATTATTGCTGTAATGTTAATGTATATACGATTACATACTTTGAACAATATTTCATAGAATAGCAGTACAAAAAAAAATACTTGTTTTTTGAAAAAAGGAAATACATATGGTATCTCCTTCCGTGAAAAAGTTTCAGAGGGATTTGAGAGTAGGCCCCTCTATTTGAGCAAATGAATAAGTATAAACGTATCGCTACGCGGCGTGGACCAAACTTAAATACGCTTTATTGCCAGTTTTGTGATGCTCACTAGTAACTGCCTATGTACCAGCTGTGGAAGCATTATTCCAGGCTGAAGATAATGATAAAACCATGTCTTTTAAACGTTTAACCCCTAGTAGATGTTTTACTGTTTTCGTATAAATATTTATTATTTTGATCTTAACAATTGTATTTTACAGTTATCTTCACGAGACTCTTTCCAATACAAGAATTCGCCTTCATGATAGAACGAATGCTTTCGCATACGCTCTGCAAGGGAACAAAGAAAACTTACACATTGTCCTCGATTTTCTTTTCCAAAATTTCGAAGCAATCAGAGAGGCGTAAGTTTATTTATGTATAGTTTATATATATATTGGTAGCAGCTAACGACTGCTGAAAGAAACTGAAAGAAATCAAAACTAAATGTTAGGTCTGTGTATGAGACAGTTAAAGATAGCCGATCAAGTCAATGAAATAATTTCTAAAACTTTTTGAATTATTTGAAATTCATTATTAAATATTACATTACAACTTCCATATTTATTAATATTAAATATAAATCAAAATATCTCTTGAATATTAGACACTGAAATAATGATTAATTAATACCTGGATGACTGATCTTTGCTCGGTATTTCAAAAGTGCTTTTTTTTTTCAAAAAATTTTTATTTATTATAAATCAGTTATAAGATAATGATTTCAGGTTAACGATTCTCTCCAAAGTAACAGTTAAAGTTTCATTATTACTGACAACACATTTCAATTCCATTTTATAATGGAAATAAAAAAAAAAATTGGTATATTATTATATTCCTTTTGTAGAAAAATAGGTAGAAACGGTTGATTTCTTCTTTGAATTTGTTGTGTACGTTATTGTTTGTTTTTCAGTCATGGTGGTACAGAGCGTTTGAATATCAATATTAATAATGTAGCCGCATTTTTGACGAATTTTGAAGACATAGAAACAGTAAGTTTGCATTTGGTAGTATATAAGATAATAGATCATAGAATGTATACATATACATTTTGTTCATAATGAGATTCCATATTAGGACAACTCGCATAAGATTTTGTTAAAATTACTGGAAATTTATGGATTTATCATTCTTGATAGTTTATGAAACGGTGTTCGTTAAATTTATACTTATAATAAGTTCACGTTAAACAGATACTTTTATTTTACTTTAGTTTCACAATTTCATCATTTTTTTATTATCCCTCAGTTCCGGACATGGGTGAACCAGAACCAAATCGCTTTAGGACCTAGTTTCGCGGCTGGCGCGAGTGTTGTCACTTCAGCTATGAACCAACTTCAATGGGGCAGTGAAAACGCATTAGCAATTCACACTTCTGTCTCAGCGAGGAGTTCTGCGACAGCCATCACGACCTCATTGGTTCTTCTTCTAACCGCTTTGGTTGTGAATTTATCACGTTAGTAACTATTTAGGAAATAAATAAAAGCAAGCAACAAAAAGCGTACTTCTGTATTTCTCCTTTAAGGCTTTTTTGTCTCAGACGTTTGATTATTTGAAAAAGTGAGTTGCTTTCATAATAAAAAGAGAAAAAGATAGCGTAGGAGAGATAATGGAGTGTGCATAGATGTATTTTATAATAATTTATAGAAATTTGAAACCAACGATAAATACCAACAATAGTGCAGTCAGCGTCTTGTGCGGACATTTCGATCTTCATAATATGACAGATATTATTGGCGATATCTTCGAGGAACTTAACCATTTTTCACTAAAATGGTAACATGCAGAATACAGAGTTTGAGTACGTTATAAAAAAACTGCGTTAATTTCCCATATATTGAGACGTTAAGGCGTTACTATTACATTTTGTTTGTATGTGATTTTAAAATGTTTTTTTATTTTAAGAATAAAAATATACAGATCATGTTTAAATCTTTTATACGTTGATTTTATATAATAGATTAAGTTGATTTATTGCTATATTAAACTTTTAATTATTTCACCACCGTTATTACTTTGTATTATTATAGCAATACATAGTGAGTAGAGTGCAAATAAAGCTGTTATTGTATTAAGTTATTTAAAAAATATACAAAAATTGTGTATTATGTGTCTTTTGTGACCTATATATATATATATATATATATATATATATATATTATATATATATATATATATATATATATATATATATATATATATACACATTCATTTTGTAAGAAGAATTTTGATGGTAAATTCTTTTTCCACAATAAAATATTGATGACCATAATAACTGTGACACCTCCATTTTATTCTGAATTCAACAGTTTATACATACTATAAAGTAGCTCGGTGGCATAGTGGATAAGCGCCGCGGCACGCGATCGTTGTCATTAAGCTACTTTCGCAAGGGTCGGTCACGGGATGGGTGACCAAAATTTTTGTCTCGACCTACTCCGTGCTTCGGAAGGCACTGTAAGCTGTTGGTCCCGGCTGCATTTGCAGTCGTTAGTACCCGCCAATCCACATTGGGCCAGCGTAGAGGGTCATGGCCCATGCTCCTTAACTATAAATTGCACAACAGTTTTTTTTTTTATTTCTTTGTATATTGATATAACAAAATCAAGAAGAAGGTTTATATGTACAATACAGGACCAGGTGGTTGAAGTCGCTGGCTGATAGATAGTATGAAATAAACAACAGTTTGGAGTTCCAATAGCTATGTGCTTTAAAACTTGGAACGCTTTGCGTTGACAGACGTCATACCTCTCGTTGGCATTTTATAGTGGAGGCGGGCTGGGTTACCATATTTTTTATAATACAATAAATATTATTGCTATACGTAACATCGACAATCGAAGAAAATAAAATAAAGTTAAACTATTTGGACTACATTTTATGAACTATTAGCCAATATGAACGTATTTTTATATTAACTATAGAATAATCGAAGGGCTGTATTATCTATAACTGTCCCCACTACTGAAGCACCACATTTCTTTCTGGTGGATGGAATTAAATAAAAAGAACAGACCTTAACCACCCTAGCCTAATAGAAATTTCTGAGTGTTAATGATCTGTAAGGAAGTGCAATTGGAACAACGGCTTAACATGTCGCCCGTGCGAGCTTTACTAGTGCATTGTTGACCTAAAGCGCTAATCACTGCATCCTATGGATATCCGCAAATGAAGGGAATCTTTAGATTGTTTAGGATAAAGAGATAATAAATAACACAGATATAATAAGCTCTGGACTAATGCTAGGGCATAGGAGGAAAAAATAATTCGATTTATAATAGAAATTGGTAAGGATAAGTTCCTAAATTACTAAATTTTACAGCTTTACTATGCAATCTACAACCCAGAAGACAGGTAATTTAATTTTCACTAGATACTTTTAATATGTTTTTTGTATAAAGTTATCAAAATTCTCAATGAAAAATGTAAAAAAAACTTTGTATCTGGTACTCTGAGATGGGATTCGAATTCACGGTCTTTGTACAATCTGGGCTCTAACCATTGAGCTACCCAAGATCTAACAGGACTGGCTAATTCCTTAAGCACTTGTTACTTTTTCGCTTTCGCTTCGAGAACAGTCATTTTATGGCATAGTTAACTGGAATCCATTTTTTGTTCGCTGAAATATTAAACAAATCATAAGAATTACAAAATAGAGCATATTTTAAACTCTGCACAAAATGGCGGAAAATTCTTAGGCTTCACACAAACTTCAGGAAAAGTTGATAGGTTGCCAAATATTTGTACCCTGTGTGCTGTTCTTGTATTCCAGGATTGTGTAAGTGATGGTTTCTGCAAAGAGAACTGTTGGTGATAGTGTTTTGCCACGTTAAGATTATGACCTAGTTTGGCCATTTTAATAGTCAACGGTATCAGTTTTGTCAAACTGATAACGTTGACTATTCAGAAGTAGTAAGTATTCAGACTAGCCCATCTATAGTGAAACCTGTTAAATACGTTTGAAATGTTTTGAAGAGGGTACTTTTAGACTACACAAATATTATTTTATTATTATATAGATATTTTATAGCCAATAAAGAGCTAAATAACCTGGAAAAACTGGTTGCACTCTGTATGGTGGAGGGTAAACTGCTGTCAAAAAACTTCGATCACAGAACTACCAATTACGCCCACTTTGAGAAAGCCTGAAGACAGGAATGGGTGGAAAGGCTTTTATGACGAACTCGACCTTCAGCAATGAATAGTACGTCTTTAAAGAATCTATAGGGAAAATAATATTTTTTCTTATTATGTATATACATAAACAAAAATCATTATTGAATTAAATTCAATGAACTTTGCCTGTTCTTAGGACATGCTACATATCGTCCCCATTATACTAGACGATCAACGCTTACGAATCTTGAGTTTTCTTTGAAAATATATGGTCTTCTTATTATTTCACACATCGCGACGCCCTATCATTAATGTAGTATCTACAAATATGCAACTTTACAGGAGAGTGGTTTAAAGATGAAAAGTTGAATAAAAACGATATTTTAAGGGTTAGGATAACGAAATTAGGCATGGGTGTTTTTTATTCTACGATACATTAAACAATATATAATAGATTAATTTATTTTACTTTATATACGTTACAATGTCACGTGAAGCTATTTTGCACGGACATATTTTACTATCTTACGCAGGATGTGTTAGATCCAACTTTTTTTTTTGTATAAAATTCTGTACAATAAGTCGGATATGGTAGGTATGAAATTTTTGATCGGAAAACTCAGTATATTTTGTTAATTTTCCTAGATACGTTGTTTTTTATACCAAAAAAATGGAAATAATTTGCTATACAAAATTATAAATTTGAAATTTATTTTATTAATAAAATATGAGTGGCAAGTGTTTATATAAAGTTAATAACTTTGTAATATTACCTGTATGCATGCACCATTTTCAACAACTGCGTTTTTTGGTAAAATAAGGCTTAAAATCCTTGAGGATCTGCTTCTTTGCGGTCGACCGACATTATATCTTTTGAAATCAGAGTGTATGTAATGTTTCACAACAATTTGGCGCTCCAAACAAATCGACACATCCACTCGTCGGTTATGTCCGATCAAAATTGACTGTAAGTGAGTACCTTCATTTTTGTACGTACACAAGCGACACTACCGACATTAATAACTTAATTATCTTCGTAATTATAATAAAATCAACAATTATTTTTTTGTGATATTATTCCTTACACCCTTTTATGAGGTTTTATACAAAAAAACAAAAATCGTTAAAATGCAGATTACCACATTAATGATAGGGCGTGTCGACATACAATCATATATTCTTTAAGAATTAAAAAATAAACAAATTATTCTGAGTTAGGTTTATACAATTAACTACTTAATCTTGGATACAACCGTTTTTAATCAGGAAAAAATAGGGATTAAAGTATGAAATTGCCGATTTGTACTGAAAATCAAAATTGTTTATTTTTTTATTTTTAACAAATGTATTTAATCAAAATAGTTACCTTTACTATCTATACATTGCTGCCATCTAATTGGAACTGTGTGAAAGCATTTTGTACTGCCTCCTAGGAAGAAAACTTCTTGTTTCGTAGATAATTGTCCAAATCACGAAAAAATTGTTAGTCCATTGGAGCAAGGTCTGGCGAATACGGAGGATGACGAATGGTTTCTAACTGCTATTTCTGAAGGATCAAAATGGTTTCTTGTGCTGTATGAGGTCTTGCGTTGTCATGGGGCAAAAATGGTAAAGATCGATTCATGAGTTGGGGCTGTTTTACTGCTATTTTGCCAATATTGTTCGGAGTTCGATACAATAGACTATAGACTACAGATATGAGTAATTAGAAGTAATTGGAAATTAAATCAAAAAACGGTGAAACTCTGATATCTTCTTAAGACAATCGAAATAAATTCTACACCGAGCTCTGTGGACAAGCAGAGCACGGTTTTGGTATTCTATAACTCATTTTTAATAAATCACTTATCCCTAGCCAGTTGCTAATTATTTTTTTTAATTTAGATAAAATCACTAATTTATGTTCTTTTTATGGCAACAAATGCATGCGGAATACGATATAACAGTTTATCGATATAACATCAAGTTCAGTTGAGATCACCGATATTGACATAGCCACAGCAAAATTACGAACCATTAATAGAAAATTCGATTAAGTGTTTTAGACACATTGGAGTTGCTCACTTTTTACGGTGATCAGTTGAGTTAAAGAATACGTCTGTTGGTCACAGCAACGGGGTATAATAATAATGGAAACAGGTTTCTAAAAATTTTGGATTTGATGTTAATTCTACCTTTTCATATTGCTAATTTCTACGTACGGAGACTAAAAAATATACCTATTATTATGATAATATAACTCATTTCTATAATTTAAGACGTTAATGACCAATAAAATAATCTAATCTTAATTTGCCAATAAAACTGATACGGTTATCCTCACGATAATATTTACAACACTGGATCATTTTACATTAACATTACGTTAATAATCATTTTTATAAATTCCATCGTTAATCAAACAACACACATTATAGTGCCCAGGTTTGTTAATTTTTATCAATTTTATCTAATGTTTACATCAAAAACAAGAAATAGTACGTGAGATGAAATATATTTTGTTTAAGACCATTTCATATTCGTTTCTCATTATCGTCTTAGCTGTATGAAACTGCTTACTTGAATATAAAATCTCCTTGGTCACCTATCTTACTATTTGTACACGAGTACAAATTATAAGATAGATGACCAAGGAGTGAGAGTGGCACGAGTCTTAACTTTATCAAATCATGTGTCATTTTTATAAAGTTTTTATTTCTTCAGGAAGTTCACAATCATTTTTTGTATGCCAGCTCATTCATCTCTGTTGTCGTAGAAATTGTTCAAAATTTATTTGTTTCTGATTTTAATGGTTGTTTCGGGTTCTTGTTATTCAAAGACTTGAATTGGTTGTAATGGTTATGAGCCTATATTTCAAATCTGAATACTCACTCAGATTTCATTTACGGAATTGTAAAGGCTTTATAATGTTTTGATAATAAATGTTCTCATTTCAGATAATGTATCTAAATACTATATTATTGAGCTTCATGCTCATGGTATTATCAAAAGCTGACTATCCATTAGATATTTATAATGAATTCGATGAAGTACCTCTAGGATCAATAAGTACTAGAAATGAACAACGGGTATACAGATTACCAGAAAATGTAAAACCTTTAGATTACGACATTTATATAGATTTGTTCTTTAAAGAAAATACCGACAAGCCGTTTAGTTATGAAGGGAGAGAAAATATTCTTATTCAGGTATGCTTATTTAATTTACAAAGTGTATAATTATGTACTTATTTATTTAAGAAAATGTCATTGGATAAAAGAAACTGACTTGAAAATGCAAAACTAATTTAGAAGTCAGGGCTTAAAATATTATGTACCTGGTATTTGTTCATATAATAATGATACGCTTTAATATTATTACGATTTAAACCAGGGTAGATAAAGAATACAGTACGGACACAACGCAAAAAAGAAATCGTTGTAAATATAATTATTTTACGTGACTATTTCATTTGGTGGTTTGTAACTTTATTTTGTTGTTCACAATTAATTAGATGTTACTAGGGCCTTCTTCATAAAAAAAATGAATGTTCTATTGCGATATGAACTATCGGTTGAGGATTTTTAGTATTCATTGTAATAAAACCATTTTTCAGGTGTTAGAAGAAAATGTTAGTGAGATCGTTTTACATGCCAATGTCGATAGCATTAATGATGTTACTTTGCGGACAGTAAGTGGCGCTGAATCTGGATCGGAAGTACCAATAAATAGATACTACACAGAACCGCAGTACCATTTCTTGAAAATCGACCTCAACAATACTTTGAGTGTAAATGACAATTATACTTTGTTCATAAGTTATTCCAGCACCATGAACGAAGGTCCTCTAAAAAGGGGAATATGGAGAGGCTGGTACGTCGACGCTGACGGTGTTGAAAGGTAAACTAATAACTTTTCATAAACCGGAGTCAATTATATTTAAGGTCGGTTTTAAGATACAGAGATAGCTACTCTCTGATAAATAGGTTGGGTTAAGTGAATCAATTTGACAGATCTCAATAATCTGATGTACTATTGACTGTACCTTCATTATTTCCACGATAAAAGTGTTTAAACGACTTAATTCATATGATATTGTCATATATTTATTTCATCCAGTTTAAATATTAGTCTTTAAGGGGCGCAGATTTCATTAGGAAGTATTTTTATTATTTCCCCTGAAATATTATAAAGTTTTAATTTTGTTAAAATAATCCACTTTCTTTTCATAATAGTTTGGACTGTATGTAATTAATATACTTATTGTAAAACACTCAGAAATATGACTACCTTGGCTTTTCTTTTCAACATGGTCAAACATAATTCTCATATATCTAAACCAATGAATTACAGTGTTATTATCAATATAAAAAAAATCATATTGAGTTGTTATTTAATTATATTTGAATAAAATATATTTTCCCCTATTCCATTCGATTTTATCCATAGGGAAGGCCTGAACCGCAGCATTGGGAAGATTAATAGACTGGTGATGCTGAAGATAAAGCAGAAATATATTTTTATTACAGAATTTACGCTACAACTCATTTCCAGCCATATAATGCTCGACAAGCATTCCCCTGTTGGGATGAGCCACTGTTTAAAGCTATATTTACATTGCATCTTTCGAGACCATTTAATTATTCCAGCACTTTTTCCAATACAGCTATTATATCATCAGAACCGTAAGTAAATTATGTTAATTTCAAAAAATTGTAACTGTACAAAAATATTTATTTAAATGTAGACTTCAATCTAATAATCAATCTAATATAAACTATATAAAATAAAATCAAATATTGATATTATTAGAAAAAAATTCAAAGGGACTTCGACACAAAACTAAAGTAATAATTTATTTACTTAATAATAAATTTTCTGATAACCTTTTAATTTCTTGTCACGATATCGATCAAATCCTTTCGATTTAATGATTAATTAGTATCTATATTGAAAAGTGTTGACGTTAATGAGTGATTGCTTTTAAATGATAAATCAAAATTATCAAATAGAATCTACTTAAACTAACGAAAATGTATGTGTCACGGCAAGCGTTATTATTTATAAAATATTAATAAGTACCTCTTATTATTAATAATACATTATATAAAAGTATCCCAGCATCATGACCGAAGAAAAAAGAAACGCTTGCCTTTTTTTAGGCTTTCCGTTTTGTGATGATTATTTCATTTAATTCACTTAACAAAAGTAGTAAAATTTTAGTTTATTGCTGATTCTTTTCTGATAGTTAATAATCAAATAGCTTTCACAGTTGTGCGTTCTTGCATCTTTGTTTCTCAATTTACCTTTGTTTTACTTCAGCACCTTTTTGGAAACACACAAACCACTTACTTACAATAGACAATTCAATGAAAGCAATTGATTCCACTATTTATTAAATATTGATATTGGTACAAAATTTGGGACCAGGCAGCTATCCATTCCCATTAGAAAAATAAATAGTTGTTGAAAATTAAATTTAAATGTCATACTTTTAGCAAATATTATTAATAATAATAATATTAGTAATAATCAGTAACAGAATCGTAAATCAAAATAACACTCGAATTGATATTTTTTAAGATTCAAAGAGATAGCTCGCTTACTTTCATATGGTGCTCGACGCGCCGGACGCTGCAACGGCTTGCTGTAATTATGTTTTGATCAATGTTCCAAGTTCACACAACCAATCAATCGTTCTTTTTTGTACTAAGAAAATTAAAGGTGGGGTACCTTTAATTTTCTTTGCCAAATAATATTAAAAAAAAAGCACTTAAAAACGAATTTTACAGAATTAACATCAATTAGCACTCGCCAACGTAACAGCAGAGTGAAAAGCATTTGACATCTTCTACTACCTCCCTAGCTGCAAACACAAATATGCATATTTTCGGAAGTTTATTACATTTGTCAATACTTAGGTTAAATAAGTAAAATCATCGATTGAAATGATTACTCCTTGCTATTGCCATTAAATTTTGTAATTATTGATAATGATAGAAAATTATTAATAATTTTCAATTTATCACACTTAACGTTACATGTTACTCACATGTTTTTTTTTATATATTTTCATGCGCACAGCTTATCGAATAAAACTTCTTTAATACGGATACTAGCTTTTGTAAAGTAGTTTTATATTACTCTCTTTTTTTCAGGATTGAAGGGGATCGAATTGTAGACCATTTCTACCCGAGTCCTGTAATGTCTTCATATCTCGTAACCTTTTTAGTAAGCGAGACTTTCAAAGTAATTGCTGAAGATACAAGTTTTAACCCACCAATTAGGATTATAGGTAGATCAAACACTGCTGGACTAGGTGGCCCAGCTTTGGAACTGGCAGTTAAGCTGACGAAACACTTTGATGAATATTTTGGTATACCATATTCGAGTTTACATCCATACCTTCTAAATGATCATATAGCTTCTCCAGATTGGGCTTCTGCAGGGACGGAAAACTGGGGGATGATTAGTTACAGGTAATTTAATAAAAATTGGATAAATTAGAATCTTTCAAATATACACAAGAATTTCTCATTATATATCTTGCCTGCTTTATTTATTACAATGTAAATCTAAAATAAAAAGTATGTCAACAGTATTTACTTGTAAAAGTTTGTATTTTTTTATTTTTATATTTCCGTTGGATACTATGTATAGTACAGAAATAAAAAGTCTGTATTTATTTTCTGATCTCAATCATTATTTCAGTCGTAAATTAGTTAATCAATTAGCTATGAGAACATATAATATATAATAGCCTCTCAACATTTTCAAGGGATAATTAATATTTCTGAATTATTCTTTCATGAACTTCTTTTGAACTAATTGAGAGGTATATTTACTTATAGGGAATTGTATTTAATTATCGATAGTCAAGTAACAATTATGTCGGTGGAACATTATTCAGCCACTCTGGTTTCCCATGAACTGGCACATAAGTGGTTTGGAAATCTAATCACTTGCTACTGGTGGAGTAACACTTGGATCAACGAAGGTTATGCCAGTTACTTTGGATACATGGCTACTCATCAGGTACAATAGTCATTTAATTGAACTTATGCTATGCTACCATTATTACAATCTTAAAATGAGTTTCGTAGCTGAGAAGCAAATATGCTAAGTTTGGCATCACTGTCTCTGTAGGTTTGTGGTGAAACGATGTAGGAAATGATCTTCTATTTCATCGGTATTATCATTAACCTATTGCCTTCACTGCTATGGAAGTATGAGAACAGGCCATTAACCTACCACTCGGGCTCAGTGCAGATGCATATGTAGCCAGGCCCATTTAACGTGCCTTATGTTCGACACGGAGTTCGGAGGAGTTCAAGATAATAAAGCTATAGTTATCCACCCTATGACCGGCCCAACATTTGCCTTGCCTTCGTCTGCAGACCGATAGCACTAAACATTGTGCCCTTGAGCTTCTCTATTTGATCAAAACTGATCTTCTATTGACCAAAAGCGTAATGATTTTGTTTTTGATTTTTTAGGTGTTCCCGCAATATGAATTACATGAACACTTCAATTCTCGTTACCTTCAGACTTCTTTATCATTTGATTCGGGTACTGGCACTGTACCATTGAATCATGACGTTAATACGCCTGCCCAAGTTACTGGCCACTTCGGAACTATTAGTTACTCTAAAGCAGCTGCCTTTTTAAGAATGACAGCTAATATGATATCGCCGGAAACCTTTAGAAAATCTTGTCAATACTTCTTGAGAAACAAGTAAGACCAGACATTTAGTCAATGTTATTGAAAACATTATTAGATTTTGAAAAGGGTTCTTAAAAAAGCTGAAAAAAAAGACAAAATCTTTTAATTTCAACTACAACTTACTTTACATCTTTATCTTACACAAATGATTGTGGTTATTGGTGTTAATATAAGTATTTATTCTTTTTAGTCCTTATCAAGCTACAGATCAATATGACTTGTTCAAAGCATTTAATGATGCTGTAACAGAAGACGGGACTTTATCAGATTATCTTCATTTCAATTTCACTCAGTATTATGATATTTGGGTAAATCAACCGGGCTACCCTATTTTAATCGTCAATGTGGACCATTCAACTGGTGAAATGGCGCTACGACAAGTAAGTATTTTTTTTAATAAATTGCGATTTACCTAAATATAAGTATTTAATCTTTTCAAAGTGTTGGTGGTAAGTATTTGGTATTTTTTCTTTTCCGTTTTGAAGTCAGTTAAAAAGTATCTTGCATATATTTTCACCGTTCCCTGAATATAAGAGGAAGCAAATTTTCATATTTTATTAATTAAATAATCAGTCTCTGAATAAAACTACATTACATTAGTATAGTCTTTAATAATTTAATACAAAAAATAAGTTTTCAACATAGTTTTTTTTTTAATAGATACTAGCAGATCTAACAGATATATAAAAACCCAAATTTTCGCTGAAATCTTTGATTTCCCGAGCTCTCCTACTTTTTTATTGGAACGAACATAGTTATAACAGCTAAATGTATCTTATCGTTTACAAGAAACGCATGTACCAAAATTTAATTTCCAAGAATATTACAATTTATTTATTTAGGAACGCTTCTTCTTAAGTGCATCAGCTGAATCCACTGGCCAAGTTTATCCAATACCCATAACTTACTCTACCAGAAGAAACAAAATTTTTGAACAACTGAAACCGTCTGATATGATGAGCACCGAGCAAATGGTGTTACAAAAGGCCAGTGGTGAAGAGTGGGTTATTTTCAACCACCAGCAACAGGGTTGGTACACAGTCTCATTATTGTTATTAAATATGTTATTTTATGTAATGACGTGAATACTGGTTAAAAAATCAGATAGAAAAGGAAAATATAAGATACGTTTTCTGTTTATTTCAATTTAAAAAGAAACGGCTTATATAATAGAATTTAAAGTTGAAGAATGGGGGCTCTTTACGTCATAACGCGTTTGCAGTACTGCGACGTTACAACACAATATGTCCGCATACTTATGATATTCTTTAATAATTTACCCGACGGAAAGAAAAACAAAAAGTGATCATCCTTATTATGAATACTAAAAGGGTTGGACTTTTTTTTTACTTAATAACAGTCAATTTTACTTCCTATTTTAATTTTTACAATTTATCTGCAAAAAATGTGTTTCTATATTATTGAATTTATATGTTATCAAACACTATCTAATTTTAGCACATTATAGAGTAACATACGATGATAAAACATGGAGTTTAATAGCAGAGGCTTTGGAAAATGACCGAGATTCTATACATCATCTGAACAGAGCCCAAGTGAGTAATAGATTTATTTAAATGATTGCGTGATATTTTCAGATCCGGAAAAACAATATTTGTACTCTATTTAACTAATTTCGATATATCGTCAAACCTGTCCTGAGAAGTAAAGTCGAAGTGTGGTTGACCAATTGGCTGCGGAGTACTTTCACGAAGGAAAAACGACACGGAATACTAAATCTTTAAAATTTATAAGTTAAAACAGGAAACAGAGAACGATATTGAATGTCGATTTACGAATAGGCCCTGATTAAAAAACATCGGAATTAGAAAAAAACACAAAAACTGTAAAATTGATATATTTAAAAATTAATATCAAAGCAATGTGACGCTTGTAGAATTTTTGTTAGCAGGTTAAACTGTATTTTTAATGACGGAATGTGTTTATTGTTTAGATATCTGATTTTTTTTCTTGTACTCAGTGTTAATTTTATTCGATTTCAGGTAGTCGATGATGTGTTTGCTCTTATGAGATCAGGCAGAATGAGTTATGATCAAGGTTTTAGCATTCTTCGATTTCTCCGCAACGAAGACAACTACCATGTTTGGAATCCTGCTATATCTGGATTCACTTGGCTTAGAAATAGATTAAGACATTTGCCTGACAGTCAAGCAGAGTTCGATGTAAGTCATTAACAATAATATGTGAAGTCTAAAAAGAGCTTAAATTCAAAGAAAAAGCAGTAATTATAAGAAAAAATACAAAAATACCTATTAGTCATTTAAGGCTTATTCTTGAGTGAAAAGAACCTATATTTAGTCTAATCGCTATTTTATTAAAATATATTACTTGAAATTCAACATAACTGCCAATGAAATTAAGCACATCGGTTTCATATCTATCACTTGCATAAAGTTAAAAGAGAATCCTATTTTCTCGCATCACTTCTATAAGAAATACATTTTAAGTATATTGAAATTGTTTAATGTGTACGGGGATGTTATTTTCTTCTACAGTCTATTATTCTTAGCTACATGGAGCACGTGATCAATGTCGTCGGATACGAACCGTCATCAACAGAGACCCCTACTGTGAGCATGTTGCGACAGGAAGTTTTGCAGTTTGCCTGTAATCTTTTCCATATGAAGTGCATTGAGGAATCTACACGGAGATTCATGGATATGCGTGTTAATTCTACTGTGTAAGAAAATTGCTAAAACAATATTTTACTAGAAAAATGCTTAAAAAATCCACTTTGTAAAATACGGTTTGTAGTAGTGAAAAAATAACAAGTGCTTGAAAGATTCGTCAGTCCTGTATGGTTCTGAGTAGCTAAATGGTTAGAGCAGTCGTCCGGATTGTAAAAGGTCGCGGGTTCAAATCCCATCTCAGAGTTCTGGCACTCTTTTCCAAAAATCCACTTTATCCCTGGGGATAAAGTGGATTTTTTAAGCATTGTTAATTAAGAATATTTTTCAGTTAATATTTTACTATTTAACAGAAGACTGATTCATAAAGATTACTCATTTGATGATGAGTAAACTAAATACCTAATAAAAAATTATGTCCTTTGTTACAAATTACTAACTAAAAAATGGTTACTATGTGTTTCGAATTCTACTAGAAATAAAGATTAAAAAATCATAGTATTATGAAAGATGGTCCAGCAAACTTAATGTTAAAAATTATTCTGAAGAATATAAGCCTCTTTAATAATTTAAGACTTGTCCCCACTGATGAGAAACAGTCACAAGTAATATCCTGATCAGAAAACGTTCAAGACATTTCAATTGATGATAACAGTGAGTCCATTATCACTATCAAGTACAGAAAAAATAAACTGTATGATGACATAAGAAATTTTATTAATCTTAGTTTATGGAATTTGTTCACAGTGTGGATCGCCGTATTCGACGTAACGTATATATGAACGGCATCAGACAAGGTGAATCAGAAGATTTTGATTTTCTCCTTGATCTATTCTATAAATCTAATATCGCTAATGACCGATTGGAAATGTTGAGAGCCTTAGGAGCCACCAAAAATCCAACACTGCTGACAAGGTAGTATGATATTTTATTAGTTAAAATAACACAATGAAAATACTGTATTACTACGTAAATATTCGGAGATTTCGGTAGTCTTTCTTACCCTGTACCGGTCACTCTAGACGAGACGATTTGATGGATGGATATGCAACAAATTTAATATAAATTATAAATTATGCAACAAGTGTAACATAATCAAAAAATTAACTCAGAAAGGATCAAAATAGATAACAGATTACGGGAACTAGTAGATCGTGGAAGAGCTCGTGACAAAAATGTGGAAGAGTGCTGACGGGTGATACTTCAGTATGTGGAAGTGGAATAAAACATATTGTCTTGTATAAAGTGGAGGGCTGTGCAGTTAAAAGGGGGGAAGAAAATATATTGCATTTGGCTGTAATGCGTATCCTAGGATCGATGAGTGGAGTGACGAGAATAGAAGTGAAGAATCAGTAAATATAAACTTCGAAAAAAATGATAATTGATTTAAAGTCATTGTGTGCGTTTCTACAATAAAGTCCCAAGCAATCTTTTGATTTATTTCTTCTATACTCATTATATTTGCCTATCATGGTAAAATCAAGATATCAGGGTTTCATTCGACTCGTTTATGTTGCATAAAAATATTGTGTGAATGATGATAAATGTGTAAGAAAAGAGTAAATTTTAGATGGTGCATGATTGAGAAGAATGAAAGAAGAATGGAAGAAGAATACATATTGCGCTGACTCAAAATAAACTATAAGTACATATAAATGTTACATATACCTATTACCCAAACTTAACTACATACCTACCTATATACCTAAAGATTATATGAAATTCATATTATTATAGTATCCAACTCAATGTCTCTGTATAACAAATATATTCAATAAAATAAAAATGAGAAAAGAAAATATACAGAAAAGTCTTATAACAAAACAATTACATACCAAAAACCTTTAAGGATCTCGGAAATATTTGAAATAATCTGTTTGGTAATATCATATAGAAATTTAAGATTGAATATCAGCTTGATAATAATCAAATATTTGTTTTTCAGATACCTTGAATTAACACTTACTCGAAATGTGAGGTCCCATGACAAACTGAACTCGTTTAACTATGCTCTTCTTGGTCACGAAGATAATGCTAATACCGTTCTAGAATTCGTTAAAGAGAATATAGATGATATAAGGATACAGTAAGTAAATCAAATTTAGGAAAAAATACACTTTACCAACATTATTTCAGCTGAACATAAGTGTGTCATCTTCTTCATTTACATAGAATTCAGCTTTTACTTTTGTAGAATCATGTTGAGCCGATGCTTTGATGGTGCAACTAAAAGTGAGTTTAAGACAATATTACATGTGTTGCACAGATCCCAGTTAAATAGTTTAAATTCTTGTGTCATTGAAATCTCAAACAACGAAGTTATCACATACTACAGATCCAGACTCCTAAAGAGGAGACTAACAGCTGATTTCTGAATTGAGAAAAGTACATAATCTCAACTGATTATATCTCAATAACTTAAGTTTTTTTACGTTTACAATGTGGAAGTCCTAGTTTTATGAAACAAATATGACAAGCCAATATTTAGCAGAATTTCTTTTTGTCAAAATTTTATTTTTAGGTAAAGGTACTTTATTCTACATAAAGAAAATAAAAGGGTTATTGTGAATAGTTACATGACTTAACCGATATACCATTATTTTACAATATAAAATTCATAAAGTGCGACTTTGCAACTAGTTTCTATTATTTTATATTCATTTTCCTGCTAATAATCATGTCTATTACTAGTAATATTATAATCTTGATTTGATTTTCATAGATATGTTGAAGATTCTCCACCAAATCCTGTACACTCTGCTTTGTCCAATCTTGCTTCATATTTGAATGAACCAGGTCTAGCCGATGTAAGTATTACCATTACGACATTAATAAATTCGTTAAGCTCGGTGGCGTAGTGGATAAGCGCCGTAGCTCGGTAGCGTAGTGGATAAGTGCCGCGACCCGCGATCGTTGTCGTTAAGCAACTTTCGCAAGGGTCGGTCACGGGATGGGTGACCAAAAAATTATTATCTCGAGCTACTCCGTGCTTCGGGGGGCACGTTAAGCCGTTGGTCCCGGCTGCATTTGCAGTCGTTAATACCCTCCAATCTGCATTGGGCTAGCATGGAGGGTCATGGCCCATCCTCCTTAACCATCCATAAGGAAGGCCTGAGCCCCTGCAGTGGGGACGTAAAAGGGCTGATGATGATGATGAAATTCGTTAAAAATACAAACTTATTTTTACTGGCAGATCAGAAAAAAGTGCTATCACATATATTATAGTAAGTGCTCATAAATGAAATATTTATGAGTACCTAATCATTGCCAAAAATCAGACGGCAAGAGGTTTTGGTTAGTTTAGATTAGAACATTATAGTAGAAGATTTAAACTGATGATGCTTATTTATTTTGCGGAGACCAATCATAGGTTTTATTAAAATTATGTGTTTTTGTTTAATTTGACGAATTTTTCGCAAAATTAGCATAGGAATACAAATATAACAACAGCTTTTTTCAGTCTATTATTTTAATAAAGAATAGCATGGCTTTTTTATACTATGAAAATGTTTTAATCGATAAAGTCTAAAATTGATTAATTGATAATTGTTTACTTTATATTTTAGTATGAAAATTGGCTTCGCAGTACGCAGTCTGATACTGCCCAGTTCAGTAGTGCACTTGCATCTATTAACTCAGCTCGTGCCAACATCGCTTGGGGTACTGCTAATGCTGATATCATATTGTCTGCAGCAAGAGGTGGAGCTGCAACTACTGCTATATCTGTTATTTTAATTATAATCTCTACTGTTATAACAATTATATAAAAACAAAGTTTTGTAAAATCATCTTTTTTATAATATTTGTTCAATTCAATTGCAAATTGTAATTGTGTTATTTGATCACTTTGCTTGCTTTCACAATGCTTTACCGAAAAAAAAATCCTAATGAAAAATGCTTATGTATCCACTTTGTCCCTGGCACTCTGAGATGGGACTCGAACCCATGACCTTCCGCAATATGGGCAACTGATGTGCAGACTGTTAGAGCAGTCGGTCACCCAGTAGAGCAGTAGCAAATTCTAAATTTTTGTTAACTTGGATTGTTAACGACATTTTGTGCTTTCAAGGTTTACTTTTAGCTATTTTTATTTTAGCTGCATAAATGTTATTCGCAGATTTCTAAGTTGCGATTGTTCAATAAATAATTTATCACTAACAACTCTCAATAAACCTTTGTTTTAGTTCTTTGTTTTATTTATCTTCAGAAGACCAATATTAGTAATTTTAGAACTTTCAACATTTCAATATCGTTTTTCTTGTTTATTTATGCACGGAGCTACTGTTTATTGTGCTGTCATCTAACGGGGCTTTGACTAGTTCAAGTTTGTTCAATGACAGGTTCACTGATAAAACCATCTTATGAATCTATAGGTATGTACATATATTTACGCTAGATCTATTACGGGTTAAGTAAAGAGAATCAAGAGATGTGTGAATTCTAGACTAAATATTAGACGTGTATAATATTAGTGATTAAGATAAAGTCACAAATGTCAGTTTCATTCCATTCATTTTATTAGAAAGAACATTAAAACTACTTATGACGTGCATTTTTAACATTCTATAATAATTATGGTGTCGATAATTTACCATAGTCGTAGTCACCACAGCTCTATGTTTTGTTGGAAAGCAATGTGTCTATATAGAGTAAAGAAGTAAAGAAAAGTTGAGACGACGCATCGCAATGCTCGTTGTATGGTATTCATGTGTTCGAAATAGAAATGCAGTAGTACCTAAGCTAGAATGTTTTATTTTCCGATAAAAGGTTAAGATAAACAAACAACTATACCTATGGTGTAATATGAAGAAATATCGAAAGGTCTGAAATTATAAGACATACGAAGATCATGTTCTTAGGAACTAAGTCAGTGTTTTAGTGACAAGAATAAAGATACTAGTTCCCAGTTCGTAAGTTGAAAAATAAAACTTACATTATTTCTACTTAGGCAGTGACTTTGTAAGTCTTAAGCATTTAATGTAACTATGAAGTTATAATCGAAATAACAACCATTTTTATAAATACAACATTAGATGCATATAATTGTTTGTATCGTTGCTTGTACTTGTACTGGTTCGGCTAGTACGTATGGCGCAGAAGGGGGATGAAAGAAGTATTTCTTTCTTACTGCGCTAAAAATACTGTTCGTGTTGACAGGATGATTTGTAATATATTGACATTATAAGATAAATCTCCCGAATATTAAGAAAAATAAAACTTGGAATCATGCATTATTTCCATTTATAAATCGATTGTATAGGTCTTAAATGGTTATATATAACTTTTTTTTCGAAAACGATCTGTTTTTCAATAATTAATAAATCGCTTTTAAAATAAGGTATATTCATATTATAAATAGGAAAGATCTGATTGTCTGGTGGTTTGCATTGGATAGGCTCCGAAACTATTCCACCATTTTTAAAACTTCCTTTAAAAATATACGTAATATGCGGGGACATAGGTTATAATTTACACAAGCTAAGTCGTGGGGATACAGCTATTTTTATAGAAATTGGTTCACAATGCAATAAAAAAAATCGATGTACCTACTTACATAAAGAATATACATACCCGTTGACCAAAGAAATTCCTCTTTTCCGAATTTTAATGAATACAAAATACGCTCTCTAGCTGTTGTGAGGGATTTTGTCTGAGGCTTAGAGTCATCCAGAGGGCGATGGAAGTTCTCTGCAAGATCGAATCAGAAACGAGGAGATTCACAGACGAACTAACGTGACCAACATTGGACAAAAAATTTGGACAAGGTACATAGCTCGTAGAACATATAGCTAGGGACCAGAAAACAGAACGTAGGCCTTTTTTTTTTTTTTTTTTTTTATGTATAGGAGGGCAAATGACTGCGCTCCACCTGATGGTAAGCGGAGGCGCAGTCCAAACGTGAGGACAGCTAGTGAAAACAGTACGTAGGTACTGCACTAGCCAACCTCACCTTGCCGACCTGCAAGGTGCTTCTTCACGCCCCGCTTGAAGGACCCCATGTCATAGGAAGGAGGGAATACATGGGCCGGGAGACAATTCCATTTTTTGGTAGTACGACAAAGAAATGAGTCGCCAAGTTTCTTTGTACGCGAAGGAATCGCTGCCACAGTTAGTTGGTGGCAACGCAAACTAGCACGTGTGGTCCTGAGGAGGAAGAGAGATGGAGGGATAAGCGAAAAGAGTTCTTCAGAGCATTCACCATGGTAGAGACGGTAGAAGACGCTGAGCGAAGCAACGTCTCGGCGCAGTTGCAGGCTTTCTAGGTTCTTGGTGACTTCACCATTGCCAATAATGCGTACTGCGCGGCGCTGCAATCTATCCAAAGCATCGAGTAAGTACCTAGCGGAGCCATCCCAAAGGTGCGAGCAATACTCCACGCATGACCGGACCTGCGTTTTGTATAGCAGGCACAGTTGTTCGGGCGTGAAAAAACGCCGCACCTTATTCAGGACACCGAGTTTACGAGATGCTGTTTTAATAACGGACTCGATGTGGTTTTTGGGATTCAGATCACAGCGCACTTCCATCCCGAGCATGTTGATGCTGCTCTGTAGAGGCAAGGTTGTGCCCTGAAGAGAGGGAAGGGAAGGGAATGGAGGGGTCTTGGCGGTAAATACGCAAACCTGAGTTTTCTTGGCATTGAACTCAACCAGATTTTCAGCACCCCATTTCGATATGAGATCCAGAACGTGATTGAGCTCAATGACAAGATTCTCCCTTTTCTCCAGGATTTCCGCCCGTCCGACTGTAGGAGCCCCGTGATATCCCACATGCACTGTGCTATCGTCTGCATAGCAATGGATATTTCCAAGTGGAAGCATGTCATTGATATGCAGCAGAAAAAGTGTAGGGGATAGAACGGAGCCCTGAGGCACACCGGAGTTGACTGACATAAGCTGTGAAGAGCATCCGTCAGAAAGAACACGGATTTTACGCTCACGCAGGAAGTCGGCTATCCAGGTGCAGAGTTGAACGGGCAGACCGTAGGCCGGAAGCTTGGAGAGAAGTCCCTTGTGCCAAACCCTGTCAAATGCCTTACACACAATGGACCGACTGTCTGGTCAGCATTACCGGAAAGCGTTGGATGAGGACCGCGCGCAAACGAGCGACGTGGCGATTTTTGGGGGAGGCCTTTGTCCAGCAGTGGATGTTTTCTAATTGAAATGAAGATGATGATGATACGACCAGCATTCTTCACAGCAAAAAAATCTAAGTGACTTCGTCGCGCCAGCGATACATAATTTTTTTTTTATGTAAATACCCTATATGTATTTGTATACACTATAATTCTAAACTATGCATTGATTAATACACACTCTACAGTTATATCTCTTGACTTTCTCAATTTTATCGAATCACCGCGTAGACCCAGTGGGATCGGTGGATGTTAACGACTGTATATGCAGCTAAGCGTGTTTTCCGAAGCACGAAGGAACTCGAAATAATAAATATTCGGTCACCCATCCTATGGCCACCCTTTGCGAAAGTTGCTTAACAACCTTCTCGCAAATTGAGCGCAGATTTAACTACCACGCCATGAACAAAACAGGAGTAGTAAACAAAACATAGCTTTCTGCCCTATATGTAATCGTAATATAATGCAAGAATAGTTAGTTAATAATGTTATTAGAATAATTGTTATTATGTTCTATGTTACTTTAACGTCACACTATTGTAATAGTGTAAAACTAGTAACACAGACTATAACCTAACAATCAGTATGGGGTAATAAATAACTGGGTTACAAAAGTAAATTCTATAGTCAGATAACAAAGAAAATATTTAAATAAAACTATTTTGAATCGCGTTTATATTTGATTTCACGAGTTTTCGAGCCCTTCACGGATTCCATGTTCACTTAAGACTCCAATAAATCAAAATTTTTTTGCATTAATTTAACGAGAAATGGCTTAGATAGTATCTATTAGAGTTGAGGAATGGGGTTTTGCTACCTCACAACTATAATGTCTTTGATATGCTTCAATAATCTACCAGACGGAAAGACAAAAAAATGTCATCACCCAAAATAGTAATTATTGGTACATATAGCTGAGGTCTTAAGCCATAAAAATATATAAACCTAATTTGTCATTTTTTTATAACTATCGTCTTACAATATCGTATTAAATTCAAAATTAGCTCGGGTCTCTTATCATGCTCTTTCGACATTTATGATCACCGCTCTCTAGATACTTTTCGTTCTGATTAGCTAAAAAATAGTTGAAGTTTCCTCAGTTCCTAATTTTGTAAACGCGTATATGAAGTATATATATCATTAGCATTTGCTGAATAACGAGTCATGCAACAAATAATGCTTAAAGCTTGACTATCTCAGTGCCAGGCCATTTGAAAAACGGATGTTTATCAATATATCAATATATTTCGCTTATCTATAATTTTTCATAGTTAAATTACAATAATTATTATTTATATCTTATCTCTAAGTAATCTAAATAAGAGTCAATTTAATATTGTGCCGGAAAATAACTGAACTCATTTTATGGTGAGAGCAAGGCAATGTAAGTATACCACGTATATTTATTGATTTTTTTATATATATTTTTACATATTTTCAGATAAACAATTTTTTTGTTTCGTGTTTTTCATAGTCAGGTTTTATAATTTAAGATAAGGAAATACAAGGTAGGCATTTCTATTTCCCTTTTTATAATGGTTTTAAGTTGCAATTGCTTCAAGGTTAATTAGCTCATTTTATGTGAGCTAATTAAGCCATTATTACCCAATTTTTTTAAACCCCGACACAAAAGGAAGGGTGTTATAAGTTTGACGTATCTGTCTGTATGTCTCTCTATCAGTGGCATCATAGAACCCGAACGGAGGAAGTGATTACATTTTTTTTGTGTTAAAGGTGACTTATGTGCGAGTATTCTTATACATGTTTGATGAAAATCGGTAGATCTGTTTAAAAGGTTTGGGGCTGAAAGTGGGGAAGAATAACCCAATGCCTGTAAATACACTCGAGTGAGGTCTCAAACGAAAGCGTACTGAAAGAGAATATTCATGGCTTAATCGAGAATGTTCTTAGCTTCGGTTGATAAGAAAATTATTATATCAAAGAGTTGAAGACATTAAGTAATAAACATCAAGTAACAATTATTTGTTATACAAACAAAAACTAGCAATTAATAATTAAAATAAAAGCGAAGAAGCTAATATTTACCTTAAATATAAATTTGAAACTTTTCGACAATAATCTACATTATTATAAGTATGTACATATAAAAAGTACAAAAAATTAAAGAAGCCCTTACATAAAAACCTAAGTTCCCTTTAAAAAGTAATAAAAGAAACTCAATCTTAAAGTACCCAAATATGTACTAAAAGAAAATACGTCGCGTCGGGGGACCGCCCCAAACCTAAAAATTTAATATGTTAGTATTTGTGTATTTGCATTTGCTAGTGCATTTGCTTTAAACAAAATAGAATCCATTTTGAGTTGATTGTGAGTACTAATTACTAATAAAGCGACTAAAGCATATATATGAATATATATCTCTCTTTTAAAGTCAATTATTTTTTGAATATTACTGAATTTGACATTTGTAAGTTGTTTTGGAATCGTTTATATTTTTTGTTGTATTTTATATACTTTGGATAACGTGTGTGCGATTTTTGTGAGCTCATTTCATTAGTTGATAAACCAATAACAGCTGGTGAATCATTTACCAATAAAAATAAGTTACAAAAATCACACACACTTAGCATGCGGCTCTATCTTTTTCTTCATATCGTGCCTCTTCTCTGATATTAAGCCACGCTTTTATCCTCCGACCCACACGTCTTTCCTATTATCTTTTCCAAGCATAATAAGTTGTAGCAGCTGATACCTGTTACATGTCTCATTACAGATCCCTAATATGCTACTTATTTTAATATTTGAATGTTGAATAATGTTAAATATCCTATTGTTTGTAATTGTACGTTTAATCTAATGTTTATTCTAATATGTAGTAATGTGATTAATTATTATATTTTAGTGTCCTATGTTCATGAACCGAATAAATGAATTTGAATACTTATCTTTGTATAACATTCTTTTAAATAATCCATTCCGTTCGGGATCCTACTGAACTTTCGAATTCAACAAATAATCCAATGCCAAACAATAATTGTTGAAAAACTTCCATCACCAAAACATAATACCAATAATATTATTTGTGTAGGGATAAAAATAATTTTGAAATGAATTATTTACATTGGCCTCTATTTATTGATTTATTTTAGATGTTGCTGTACCTATAACTATAAAATAAATGTGAATGATATACATTAATTTACCATTATATGATGTAGTTTGTCTGTGTTTCAGCAAAATGGCTCTCACAAAAGTTGTTGTAGCCTTAGCACTATTATCACTGGCCAAATCAGAGTTCCCTTTTGATTATAATACAGACTTGGAGGTAGAAAGTTTCAATACAAAGAATGATGATGAGTTATATCGTCTTCCCGAAGATTTAGATCCTGTACATTGTGACATTGAAATTACTCCTTATTACGATGTAGCCCCTACAGGCAAAGAACCATTCACCTTCGATGGTAAAGCAACTTTAATTATAAGAGTAAGTAAAATTGTACCTTTTCCATTTTTAAGTGATGTATTAATATTATTATTTTATTATAACGGCGTCATTTAATATTTTTTGTATTATCGCTGGTAAATAATAAAATGACGGTCTTATTAATCTTTTATCAGCAAATCGATTTTAAATCTAGATAATATTTTACGTTGATTTTAAGTTTAGAAATGTAGACTAATTTAATGAATGTTTCAGGCTATAAAAAATAATCTTAACAGTGTAATAGTTCAAGATAATGTAAGAGAAATAATATCCGTTGAGCTTACTGATTTTGAAACTGGTGAGTCTTTAACTAATGAGATTAATGGTTATGAACGTATCCGTGAGTACCATTTTCTGAAAGTCAACTTGAGGGAAGGAATCACTCTTGAAAATGGACGCTTATACATATTAAGTGTGGTATATATTGGAAATATTAATGAAACACCACTTTCAAGGGGAATGTTTCGAGGTTATTACAAGGATATAAATGGTGGAGTTCAGTAAGTATTTTTAAAGTAAGATGAGAATTATGGCTCATTTACATTAATTGAGCCATAATATTCATCATTGCGTTTAATGTTCATTGCTGTGTGAGTTTTTTTATGTAACTGTTCAATGGTTAGATGCATATGTTATGATTTTGGCTGCTTTTTCAAAAGTACGTTCTCGTAAATTATATTAGCCTGTGTCACCCGCGTATGATGTAATGTAATGTAAGAATTTTGAAATCGGTCTTACAATTTTGGAGCCTCTTCAATGCAAACAAACAGTCAAATGTTTCCTCTTTATAATTTGAGTGTGTATAGCAATGCATCACAAATAGCTAAGTTCGAAGACTTCCACAGTCAAATGTGAAGTGAACTTTTTAGCACTCGAGTTCGATTGCCGGGCTGGTTATCGTAAAAAACAGTATTTTTGTATAATATAGTTTCTTTTATAATACTTTGGCCTTGTGCGGGTATGATAAAGCTTATACTTTATTTTTATAAGTTAATTTTAAATAACTTATCTGAAAAAAACGTGTTATTTGAACTATATTAACCTTTACATATAAATATAGTATAAAATATATTATAATATATTTTTACTTATTTCAGTTGGTATTCAGCAACTCACTTGCAGCCCACGCATGCAAGACAACTATTTCCAAGCTTTGATGAGCCGGGATTCAAATCTACTTTTAATATCACAGTGAATAGGCCGATTAATTTCGCCCAAACTTTCTCAAATATGCCTTTACTAAGCGAAACAGAGTAAGTGAAAAGAAAATATAAATTTATAAAGTGGATTATAATGGGAAATAATTAAAACATAAATATATCTCTTAGTTGGTTCATTGAAGCAATTATCTATGTAAGAACTAAATTTATACTTCCAATTTACAGTACAGAAGATAATCGCGTGAAAGAAGTTTTCCGCACTACACCAAGAATGTCGGCGTACCTAATTTCCATTCATATTAGTGATGGATTTAAAGTTATAGCTGATAATGACGACGACGTAAAATCTTATCGTATAATTGCAAGACCGACTGCTGAAAATCAAGGAAAATATGCTTTAGAAGTGGGCCCCCCGCTTACCGAATGGTTTGATAACTACTTCGGAATCAATTACTATGATATGGCTGATGGTATTAGGAATGATCAACTTGCTTCACCATTTTGGGCATCAGGTGCTACAGAGAATTGGGGATTGGTAACATATAGGTTCGTTATTATTATTTACTAACTATCCGCCGGTCCTGTATTATAAATATTGCAGGCTTCAAGGCAGAAGGGCATATTTTTTTACTACGCCAATCTTTTCTAATTTATATCAATTAAATGCAAATGACACAAAAAGATATAAGTGAAACACTTTTCGACATATGATCGATAGTTATGTTTATTTGTAAGGGTAGCTTATACACTCATTTGGTTTGATGCCCACGATATCAACGTTTTTCTTGAATCACTCTGTATATTGATGAAAACCGTATAAAAATCCGTTATGTAGTTCGAAAGATCTTAGTTTACAGACGGTGGGAAGCTACTTTGTTTTATATTATGTATAGATCGTCTGTGTCGTCACGGTTGAACATCTAATTTACATAAATGACTGAACGAAATATCGATCGTGAGTTTATTAATTCTATTATTTGCAGAGAACTTCGTTTGCTTTACGACGAAAACGAAACAAACGCATTGGATAAGATGTACATTGGAACTATCACAGCACACGAACTGGCCCATAAGTGGTTTGGTAATTACATAACTTGTAGATGGTGGGACAACGTTTGGATCAACGAAGGGTTTGCTAGTTATTTCGAGTACTTCGGTATGCATGGGGTGAGTATCTCAAGCGCATAAAGAATAATTAATAAAAATGAAGTTAAATCTCTGCAAGTTTCAACAATCGTCGTGTGCTCGATAGCTGCAATATGTGTGAGCAAAACATATTGTTCTTTCTCTTGCTTGGGACGGCACATTTAAGGCACGGCCGTTGGTACAAAATTAAAGTAAAAATTAAATAACAAATCCAACCATATTCAATTGCGTAATTAAATATTGTTGAGCAGAATTATATTTTTATTGGAAAAATTAGAATGTTTTATATCTTTTTTTTTAATTTACATATTCTATTACAGATAGATGAGAAACTGGAACTTGAAGATCAGTTTAATATTATGTATTTGCAAAGTGCTTTGTCTGTGGATGCGACTAGCGGCACGAGAGCCTTGCGTCACACCGTAAACAGTCCAACTCAAGTGACCGGTCATTTCTCCGGAATAAGTTATTCTAAAGGAGCTTCACTACTGCTTATGTTGAAGCATTTGGTCACAGAAGATACGTTCAAGAAAGCATTAAACCTATTTTTACTCGACAGGTAAAGTAACTTACATTTAAAAAAACTCACAATTTTGTCTTTGGAGTATCCTGTTTACAAAAACATGGTAACTGACTGATTTGTATGATATAACTTCAATATCAAAGTCATATCTTAGAATTAATGTATGTACAGAATCTGCATTCGATCAAAATAAAAACGTGTAACTCAAAATTTTATAATTTCTCGAACTGTTACTATATTATGTGTCTAATTTAAGCTTCAGTAAACTACTCCCTATGCGATTTGATTCGATTCCATCCATAGAGAAAGCTAAAGCCCCAGCACTAGGATCATAGGCTGGTGATGACGAAATTTAACTGATTTCCATTTGTAGAGCTTACGAGCATGCCTTCCCTGAAGATTTGTATCGGGCTTTCGATAACGCTACAATTCAAGATAACATACAAATTGATGGTCTTGATATAACATCATTCATGGACACATGGGTAGACAAGCCGGGATATCCCCTTCTTACAGTTAATGTCAACATGAATACTGGTCTTATGACATTGACTCAGGTAATTATTTAATGGGTTATAAAATCGATGGCTGCAAAGAACATATGGATATCTAAATACATTAGAGAACAGTTTTTAAAGGTTTGAGGTGCAATAACTGTTATAGTAAACAATTATTATTTCCAAATTTGACTCACTTTTTACATCACCTGTCAGATGATTATAGCAGATATACATTAAATGAGTACCATATAATTTGGTTTTTAACTTTTGAACTACTAAATTTAAAAGTTATAAATCCACTAACTATTGAAATTTTTTATTTTATAAATTCACCGGCATTCATAAATATAAGAAATTAGACTGAATTCCCTAAAATTTAAATTGTGTTTTGTTGTATTTATAATGCAAAATTATTTTAATAACGATATGTGTTATAAAAACTGAAATGAAGAGTTAAAAATAAAAGAGATAATCACGATTTAAAATAGTAAATATTAATTCCTTTTCAGGAAGCAATTTTAAGAAATATTATTTTATTGTCCGGCATAATAAATTCCATTAGTTTTAACAAACTATAAATGAAATAGCTCATTGCATAAAATATATATTTGTTAAAAACAACTTTACGAAATAAAATAAAAAAATATCTTCGTTTTGGTCCTTATGAATAATAAGCTCTTAAAAAAATACTTCGACAATTACGTTTTTAAAGTATTGTGTAGCAAAATAAACTAAAATGATTAGCAAAATCAACAGAATTTCAGTTCATTCGGTCATCAATTCAGACCTTATGTATCGATCAAAATAACAATAATAAAATTCCACTAATTCAACTAAGATTTTTTCAGTTTTAAACATCGTAATATTCTTCTAAAAAACTTACAGTAGAACAGCAACAGCCTACAAAAGAATATTGAAAAGAAATATAATAACAAAAACTATATATTATTGTTTTAAGCTTTCATGGTCATTTACATTAAAACTATACTTTTTCGCTGGATTGCTACCATGTACCTGTAAAATGTATTAAATAAAAAATATGCTTATACCACATAGAAATAATATAGTAGACAATTCTAAAATAACAACAAAAATAATTATATGTATTTGAATTTATGTTTGTCATAAGCAAAACTGCAGTAAAAAAAAAAAAACAAATTTTCATTAAATATATTCTTTGTCTTAAACTCAACTTTTAAAGCCAAGTTTGAAATAAGTATAACTGAACGCAGCGAGCACGAAGATATTTTGAATGTAATTTTACTTTATTTTACAGGAACGTTTCTACATAAATGCAAACGCTCAACAGACAGATGAGTTGTGGCCTATACCTTTAACGTTTACAAGTGGAAATAATCCTGACTGGAACAACTTGACCGTAAGTCGCGTAATGACAGGAAAATCGATCGAGATTCAGAAAGAACCAGGCCATGAATGGGTTATTTTCAATGTCAAGCAGAAAGGTAAGAATATTTCAAGAATGTGAGTTTTGATTTAATAACATAATCCTAGTAACTGACGTTCGGAATGAATTTTTCTTTACTTAACTACTTAAAGTTCCTAGACGTGAATAGCACTTATCTGATTTTAAATACTATGATGTATTATTTCTTTATGTCATAAAAAATATTCATAAAAACTAGTATTTTATGAGAACTATCTTTTCAGGGATTTATAGAGTGAATTACGATGTTCATAACTGGGAAATTATTGCAAGTGCATTGAATAACGATGTAAATAATATTGACAAGATGAATCGAGCCCAGGTAAAAAGCTGTTACTATGACACCTAAACCCAAGAAACATACAAAAGTTAATTTATTTTAAATCTGACCGGTAGTTAAATATTCAGAGACCTTAGATATGGCGACACCTTGAAACTGAATCACGAGTAATTACGCTGTGGAGATCATTAAAAAAATATATTAATAATTGAAAACACCTACTTAACACTAGCTATTTGCAATGATTATTTTATTTAAACTATTCTGTCTTTTGTGTTCCAGATAGTAGATGATGTCTTTGCTCTTATGCGTTCAGAAAAGATAACATTCAACCTCGGTTTTCAAGTACTTCAGTTCCTCAAGCAAGATACCAGCTATTATTCGTGGTATCCCGCCATCTCCGGATTGAACTGGATCCGCAATCGGTTTTTGCATATGCCACTCAATTTAGCTGAGTTTGATGTAAGTGAAAAATTATTACCACAGATAGTCTGACCGACTACGACCGACCGATATGCTAATTTCCGTATATAATAAAATATGTATTATCTCGAAATTTTTTATCTTATTTTCATATATCTATAGAACAGTCAATACCACGTCAGGCTTTACAAATCTGTGTTTTTTTGGTAGAGTTTAAAATCATCTGGAGATATTTGACATATTGTGGTAACCAGACGTGCAGCTGTGTGTACATATTTATTTTTTATTTTTAGAACATCCTCTATGATTATTTGGAGGCTGTTATCAAAGAGGTCGGCTATGATGTTGTTGAAAATGAACCTTTAACTAGAACTTTGAACAGATTGTTCTTACTTTCCTTCGCTTGTAACATTGGCCATGCCGGTTGCATTGCCGATGCTGAACAGAAATTTAGAGCATTGATCGACAATGATACTCCGTAAGTATTTTCTATTTTCTATTACTGTATCGGAATGTGTATTGTATATCTTTACTGAATGTGTATTGTATATAAAAATGCTACTTAAGACTTTTTGCCAATATTAATTATACAAAAGGGTATAAGTAAACCGACGAAGATATTCGATGATTGTGAGTAATGGTTGTTGTTTAAAAAGCATGCGTGACTATTTGCCGTTATATTATGGCAGTAAATGCCAATCGTAGTAATGGATTTATTAAGAGAAAAGGAAATTTCCTTTATCGCATGGACATATTACATTGTAATGAGAATATAATGGATAAGTTAGTACGGTGAGGTCAACTAAATAGAAAAATATCCTTAGGGGCCGTCTATTAATCACGTGGTGTTTTTTCAGCGTTTTTTAACCCCCCCTCCCTCATGGTGATACATGGTATGGTCAAATCGTGTATTTTTATTACCTACAAAAATCTTAATTTTTGACGACGCTTTTCGATTTAGTAATCGCACGTTTAAAAATAAATACACACTACACCCCCTTGTGATATTACATGATTTTTGATGAATGTTTGACATACGCAAACTGATCGAAATTGTTCATTCATAACCTAAAACTTATTTTAGTGTGAATCCTAATTTGAGACGACACGTTTTCTGTGTCGGTCTTCGCGAAGGAAATTTTGAAGATTGGACTTATATTTATGAACGAAGGAATACTTCAAACAATCAAGCAGATGAACTAGCTATGCTCAGGGCTCTAGGGTGTTCTACAAATGAAAATGCAGTGCAAGAGTAAGTGTAAAATATATTATTGTTCGTATAAATAATCACTTAAAATTTCAACAAATATACCGTTCTGCGAAATTAGTTATTTATACTTATACTAGATCCACAATGCAACTGACTTCTGAATTTATCTATTTTTTTTTTATTGTACAATATTATTTTAAAATTAGATATCTAACTTTTCAAGAAAAAATAAAAATAAGACCGATATTTTAATAAATAAATTAAATTTTAGTAATATTTTAATATACGATATAATTCTAAATAAAAAGGGCACAATTAGGTTATCAATCATATGAAGGAAAATGAAGTATTTCAAACTACAATTATTCATTATCATGATAAGATTATCTTACACATTATTACGCTATCGATGATAATTCTAGTGAACAATAATTGCCTTGAAACATACTTAAACTTAATGCATTTTCACGTATGAGACATAATGAGGTCTTTTTAAGCTCTTTTAAAAGCAAATGATGGCAAATTCGTATATGTTTCGATTTAATTCAAAACTTAGTTCAAATATTTGACAAAAAGCTTAGGTGTAAAGTCCTGCACATTGCACCTAAAATGATATTAATAGTGCCTAATTAAATTTAAATTATTAATGAATGAATGGACTATCATCTGCAAATTGTAAAACTAAGTCAATTCAATTAATATGATAATTATGAAAGAATCACGTAACGCATCCCTTATGTGTCGAAACTGTTATTTTTAAAATATTGTTTTTATTGCAGATACTTAAGGATGATTACTACTGATGAAGTCAAGGCTCAAGATAGATTGAACGCAATTATTTGGCTCCTTGCTGGTGATCCTAAAAATGCCGCGGCATTTCTTAACTATTTGAAGACCGCAGATAATGTGGAAAAAATCCGAAAAGCGTAAGTGTTTCGTGAAGAACCAGCTAACATTGTTTTATAAATTCTTATTTTAAAATGAACAATGACAAATAAAAGTTCCAGTTGACAATTTGAAACTTTTTAAATTCATCTCCTAAATAGAAAAGTAGTGTCGTATGCGACATATTACGGTTATATTTTGTGATATGAAAATTAATAAAGGACTTTCCTGTTTTAAGGTAAAAAAAATATGTAATATTTTTGTTTTCAGTGTGGTTTTGCCCGCGTCATTTAATAGCGTTCTTTCAAGTTTGCCTGCGTATCTGGATACCGATGGTTTGAAAGAGGTAAAAAATGAAATACCAAATTTTCTATAGCCATTACGTAATATATGAGCTTGTGCGTGTGCTAAATTTAGTTAATGTACGTACATATAGCAAAGATTCCAATATAGCTTTCCTTAGCATTCAGCTTAGAGAACTCTGCAAGTTTCAACAAAAATCTTTTGTAGTTGTAAACATATAAACCTTATTAATAACCTTAAAATTAAATAAATATAATTAATCTGAATTATACTTTTAAAAACTAAAAAAAAAAATGTTTTGATATGTATGCGATGAAACAGATAATTAATATTTATTATAGGTTTATGCTATTATTCGTCGCGTGCCTACTAACATAGTAGAATTATCAGTAGACTGAATTTCTATGAAACTTATGGTCTTGAAATGTATGCTAAACATTCCATTTTTCAATTCTACCAATAATCGAATTATGGGAGAGGTTACTTAAAACAACTACTTTTATCCTTTTTTTCTATTATTAGGCGAATATATACTTTTCATACGTAGACGTATACAATATATTTTCATTGCTATACTTTATCGATTTTTAGGGATTTCACGTAGAAATAAATGAAAATTCAACATTTCGAACAATGTTGGTAGTACTAAGATGAACAATTCAAGAATGCAGAGTCTTAGGCGCCAATAAGATTTAAAAAAAGTAAAAAAAATAAGACACCTAGATTGGAACCATTTCGTCGCATGAATTCTTTTTTTAATATCGAGGAAATACGTTAGACTATGTCCCTGTTAGCTGGAAAGAAACAGGGGATGTATGTGTCTCTCCATGAACCCATACGATATAGAGCTGCCCAGTGATATTAACTCTTCCCTCCCGTTGCTCGTAAGAGGACATGTAATTGATTTTACAATTGATATTCTTTTTACCAGATGGAGGAATGGCTGACAACTAGCCAAGCAATTGTACCCGAGTTCAATGTTGGACTTAATGCCATAAGCAGCGCTAGAGTCAACCAACAGTGGGGTACAGACAAAGCAACCGACATTTTGGAAGCAGTTAGAGGGGGCGCATCGTTCTTAATACCAACAATTTCACTGCTGTTCTTCACAACGGTTGCTATGATTTTAAAATAAACTCTATTAAAGGAGCATTAGAGCATTTGCATCTGGGTTGCAAAAAAAAAAAGAAATAAAACAGGTGTAACAGAATTATAAATATTAGTACTATTTTTATATGGGACAAAAGCGAACACAATTATATTTTGATCTTTTAGGATGTGTACACATAACTGCGCATTATTTAGATCTAGATTCTCAAGAGTGTATATCAAACGGTTCGAAAACTAAACATGAATTATAATTTACCGGATAATTATCGTCCATGATATGATAACAAAGAGTAGTATGTGTTCTCAAAAACATAAAATCATTATTTTGTATAACTTCTGTTTTGTAATATTATGTACCCAATAGAATAAAAGATTATTTTTTTAAATAAATTATCTTAAATACCTCATCTGTGTTTATATTTTACTTCATTGCCTTTCTCACATGCTTGTATTCTGTTTGTAGTTTAAATAGTATATTTTATCGACGAAAAAGTTTATAATAGGTACTTGTTCAGTTGATTAATTAATAAGGTTACATGAAATTGTACATGGGTAATGTTCATTAAAGTAATGAACATTTTATAATTTTATGTTTGTACAATGAGCAGTACTGATTTATAATAATGAAAAAAATGTTGTGATATTTCTCAAAACGAAATTTTAGTAAAAATATGTACAACTAATAACGTAATCATTGGTTTTGTTTATTTTAGAAAAGGAGGCAGCATCAATTGTGAAAATTGTCAAGGTGCGCAATTATTATTTTCATAAATAGATGGAAGTAAGCTCCTAAATTTAGTTTAATATTTTAAGACATATACATTATTTTCTCCTTAAGAGCCCAATTACAAATACAAACAAACTCGCGCAGTACTGATCTTGAACGACCGGCGCCTGACTTCAAAATCGAAAAGGATTCGACGGCGAAGTATTTTTTTATGTATGTTCACTGATCATTCCGCGAATTGTAGACTGATTTTCAAAATTATCTTTTTATTAGCAGCTTAATAACTCAAAGTTGTTTCATTTATATTATCTCGAAAACGAATCAGTACTTTTCTTTGTTTAACAAAACTTACTATACTTTTCCTCAATATTTGAGGGATAGGTCCTTACATATGAAATTGGTGTTTGGTTTGGGAGGAACAAAAAGTCGAATATTACGAATATATTACATGTGTAAATGGCTGTATAAATTTGAATTTGGAATTCCCAACCCTCCTAGGTTTTTAATACCGCGGCATTTCTTAAATTTGTGATTAAAGTGGCCAGTACGACAAAACGCCAATTTTATATGTAAGGACCTAATATTAGGTTAAGCAAAAGTACTTTCGCATATAGTATGCATAAAGTTGTTATAAAATCTTTCTGGCTATACCATTTGTGTCTGGCTGGTTTCTGTATCATTAAAAGATTACATTTTAAAAATGATAACTTCTGATTCAAATTAGGAAAATGTGTGATTTTCATTTGTTTTTCTAATATGAATTTGACTAAGAATTTAGGCACATTTTAAAATTTGATTACAAAAAAGGCAAAAATGCAACGCAAGTGTTTTCAGTCCGGAAATTTTGATGTCTAAGATGCATGTTACTCCGGTCGCCCTGTTACGGATAAAACTGATGCTATTTTTGAAAAAGTGGAGCAAGATCGTCATATCAGTAGTTACGACTACTGAAGAACTGGGGTACATAAAAAAGGTGAGTATTTGGGTACCTTACGAGCTCACTGATAGAAACCTAATTCTATAGCAATAGGATCATGTCCCTACTACCAGATGGCAAAAGTTATCTAACAAAATGGTACCTACATATTATTAAATGTAAATTAACTTTATTAAAAAATGTTTTGAATGCTACTTAACCTACTATTATTATAAAGGCGAAACTTTGTAGGTTTGGATGTTTGTTACTTCTTCACGCAAAAACTACTGAATGGATTTGGTGAAATTTGGTATATAGGCAATCCTTGGTCTGGATTAATATATAGACAACTATTCATCCCACTTAAGATTCCCTAGGGATAAAAATACCTCCAAGGGCGCCTCTTTTGTGAATGAATTTATTTCATCATCTAGAAAATATCATATACATATAGGTTTTAACGACTCCTTTTAAGCAACTTTTTGCTTGTATTAGGAGATCCCACTCTTCCATTAACATAGTACTGTGTTTGTATATGGGAAATTTTAACAATCAAACAACAAACATAATAACAATAACAATCAGTTAACCGACGTATTTTCATAAAGGCATATGCTGCAGAGCTAAGTCTACTTGACAATTTATCAATATGTGGGCCCCACTGTGGTATAGAATCTAATGTTATTCCTAAAAATACTGTGGTATTCACAAGGCCCATGTTCTTATCTTTTATATTAACATTTATATTTAATTTTTTAACATTAGGTAGTATAAATTTTAAGCATTTTGTTTTTCCTTCATTAAGGAGAAGATTATTTACATTAAACCAATGTACTACTTTAGCGATACAATTTGTTCACATCGTCATTTAGAGGTAACCTTCTTTTAATTTTAAACAAAAGTGAAGTGTCATTCGCAAACAAAAATATTTCGTGATCATCCCTTACGAAATAAGGCAAGTCATTTAAGTAAATCAAAAATAAGAAAGGACCAAGTGTAGAGCCCTGCAGAACACCCATCTTAACTTTTGATCCAGGGAATCTTTTGCCATTAATATCAACCCTCTGTACTCTGTCAGTCAAGTATGAGACAGTAAAATCCAATTAGTTATCTCTAAATCCATAAAAATGAAGTTTCCTAATCATCGTTTCATGAAAAACACAATCAAATGCCTTATATTCCGGGATTTTTCTCTCCCAGTTACACTATTTATGATATTCCACGTCATTTTAATTTTAACTTTACTATTTTTAATTTATGCATTGAAATAATTACATTTGAACTTTTTCCTAATGAACGAGGTACTAACCAGGTGATTATTGAAGTTAAAAATGCAATTAAAACTTGTTAACCAATGTTCCGTAATACAGAAAATATCAATATTGTTACAGTTCATGAATAATTCTACTTCTAACTCTTTACTCAACATTCCTTGAACATTTTGATGCACTAGGTTGATGACTGATAAACTCTTGGTTCCATTATTACTTTGACTATTCAATAGCAAGAAAGAGGAATCCTCTGTTGTCTTAATATATAATTTAAAGACGAATTTGTCGCAATGTCAGTAGGATTATTACTGACAGTCATGTCTATAGAAGAGTGCTCAATAGGAGCAATCTGATTAGCCAAATTTTTGGTTGTTATATAAAATAAATATGATAGCGAAATAGCTATTTGTCTCTTATAATAATTGGAAAGAGACTGTAGGACATCTGTATAGTTTAAAAAATATTACTTTTAATAAAGATCTTTGTGTTCTTTCAATTTCAATAAATTTAGTTTTTGTTGCACCTATCCAGATTGGTAAGCAATATGCCGGTATACACTCTGCCAGGGATATATAAATTTGTTTTAAAATAAATTTTGTGGCACTATGTCGTAGTTCTTTGAAAGTGTAAATAAGTTTTCTGATTCTATTCATTATTAATTCAATATGCATATGTCAGGATAGTCTATGGTCTACTAATATACCTAAATACTTTGTATGTGGTACCTTATTCAACATTAAACAGGAGCTGTTTACAACGTTTTTACATTCATTTATTTTAATTTTATAATCTTCAGGTAACTGAGTTCGTTTATCTTTTGTGAAACAAATATTATTAAATTTTGTGACATTTAACCAGTTAAAATAAACATACCATCTACAATTCTATAGACAAACCCATTTGGACACACGGAATAGAACTCTGGGGCTCAGCAAGTCATTCTAACATCGAAATACTTGAGCAATTTCAGAATTTTGCTCTGAAAATTCTATGCAATGCGCCATGGTTTATGAAAAACGTCGAAGTATATGAATATTTGCAAATACCCTATATTAAGTATGATATCAGGACATCGTGCGAGACATATGTTAGCCGATTGAAGCGATATAAAAATATACTTGCTATAGCACTCCTCGATACGTGTCATAACATAAAACGCCCTAAAAGAGACCAACTGACTGCAGTGTGACAGGATCTTCATGGTCTTTAATATTAAAGGGATGCCAGAAAGTGTGGAATACCAGCTAATCTGATTATAGCTGTGAGACTGATTGCAGACAGAAATAATAAATAAAATATATACGAGGGTCAAACTGAAAGTTCTTAGAAAATCAAAAACTGATTACATTAGCCAGTTATTAGTTTTATTATATCTTTTCAAAATATTGTCCATTCACGTCAATACACCGCTGCATGCGATGGAACCACTGGGAAAAGCACTTTGCCCACTCGTCCTTAGGGGTCTCTTCAATGGCATCGCGATACGCAGCCACCGCTTCTTCAGCATTCATAAACCGCTTTCCTTTAAGTTTTTCTTTAATTTTTGGAAATAAATAAAAATCACAAGGCGCGAGGTCGGGGCTATACGGCGGGTGACCCAGTAATTCAACGTTTGATGTCGCCAAATAGTCGATCGTTCGCTTGGCGGTGTGCGACGAGGCGTTGTCGTGGTGAAGGAGGATCCTACTGCGAGGTCGTTTCTCTCGAACTTTTTCCAAGACAAGTGGCAAACAATTGGTAGTGTACCATTCTGCAGAAACTGTTTTTTGATCCTCTAACACAATTGTTGCAAAATGACCTATCCTTCCAAAGAACGAGGCCACCATTTTTTTTCCCGCACTTCGATCTCTCTTCACTTTAGTTGGCAACTCCTCGAAAGGAAACACCCACTGAGCAGATTGTCTTTTGGTTTTAGGATCATAACAGTAAATCCAGCTTTCGTCACCTGTTAGTATGTCGAACACAGCATTTGAGTCACCTCCGTTAAATCTTTCAATAATTTTACGACACCAATCCACACGATGGAGTTTTTGAGCCTCAGTCAAATTATGAGGTATCCACCGGGCGCAAAGCTTCCTGACCGCTAAATGTTCGTGGAGGATTTTGTGCACTTGACTCATACCGATGCCTAAGCTTGTCCGAATCTGTTGATAGGTCACTCTTTTGTCAGTCTCTATCATACGCCGCACAACACAGATGTTATCTTCAGTCGTCGCCGTAGAAGGCCGTCCCTCACGTAAATCATCAGTGAGATTAGTGCGACCACGTTTAAACTCATTAAACCAGTTGTAAACAGTCGCACGAGATGGGGCTTCATCGTGAAAGGCCAATCGTAGTCTATCATAACTTTCTTGTTGACTTAAATGACATCGAAAGTCATAAAAAATCATTGCACGAAAATTTTCTCGTGTTAAATTCATGATGACGTGACACAGACAATTTTCAATTTGCCGCCAAATCGTAAAACAAATGACAAATGAATGAAATATATACTCAGTAATATTGGCAAAGAGTTATATTTTCAAATTTTAGAATTATTTTTTTATTATATTGTTTATAAGTGGCCAGTTCTAAGAACTTTCAGTTTGACCCTCGTATATATATATATATATATAATTTAATTTAATGCTGTTGCCAACCCGAATAAAATAAATAAATATATATATATGTATATATTGTTCGACGTTTCCGTGCTTATATTATAATATAATAACTGTAACAAAAAGTAACTTATTATTTTTTATTAAAAGTATACAAATAACAAGTACGGACTAACCAAAACTGTCTGTGCCATTAAAAGTTTATTGAATACGAGTACGAGGAGCTTTCAAAAGTTATTTTTATATGAATGTTATTTACATGGTTAGTAAAATGATAAGATTTTTGTCAGCAAAAAATGGAATCGATTGGCCAATATAGCTAGTTGCGCAGCAACTTATGGTCAGCTAATGTTTCTTAATCAGCCAGCAATTTAGATTATTCTGAACTGCCAATTATGAATAAAAGTAGGAAAAAGTGTGATCTATACTTTATATAATATCGGTAGGCACTTAGAGAGTAAACAAAAAAAAAAAACAAATTTGTGTCGCAAATTTTTTAAGATTAAATTATTATAATTGTAAATAAACGAAAAATCTTTAAAATTATTCATTTATTTTGATTACATTAATTCAGGCTAATCTAGAAAAAAAACTAGCTGGATTGAATATACTACTGAATTGCAATCCCTTATGAAGTCCAACATTGAAATGGGGTACAATTGCTTAGTTAGTTGCCAGCCATTCCTCCATTAGGTAAAAAAAATATCAATTATTTCCTTGACATTAAAAAAGGATTTCTTGCGATGAAATAGCTCCAATCTAGGAGACCTATTTTTTAATTAACTTTTTGATATCTTATTGGCGTCTATGATTAGTCATACTAGACTTATGAATTTTTTCTTTGCATTTTTGAATTGTTAGTCTTAGTATTGCCTAACGCGGAAAACCTAAAACTCGATAAAGAATCGCAATGAAGATATATTTATTATTTATAGAGGTATGAAAAGTATATTTTCACCGAATAATACAAAATTGGATTAAGTAGTTGTTTCAAGCAAGCTTTCGATTTTAATATAAAATCGAATGTCCATACTAAATTTTAAAACTTAAGTTTTGATATTGACAAACTCTATTACTTACTTTCCCTGATCCTCAATACGCTGACTCGGAAAATTAACTAGCACGTAAAACCACAGTAAAACTGAAGGAAGGGCTAAAGCCTAAATTATTTCTATGAAACTGTTCATATTATCCCGAATCTGGCAAAAATACCCTGTCCGGAATTCTTTATTAGTCATTGTTTGTCTAGCAGCGAGTGATAGATTAATCGATAGAATCTATTCTTTGCTACGGAATTATTTTCTGGGGAAAAAATATCCGAAAAAAGGGTCTTCATTGCGCAAAAGAATTGCATCCGGGCTGAAATCGCGCCTGGTGGATTATTTTCGCTACCGCCTCTCTTTATTCAAGTAGTGTCTGTTTTGTACAAAAAAACGAAGAGTTGTTTTGAAATGTCAACAGAGATATACCAAGATACCTTTTTCAAATGTTTATATGTTTGTACGTTATTTTAGTAAAAATATATACTAGTTGTAATACATACTCATAATGTAATCGTTGGGTTTGTTAGTATTGCTGTTTAATAAACGTAGGGGTTATCCATTATGAAAATATTCAAGATCTATGCAATGGCCGGGCCTTTTCGCCGAAAATTGTTTGGCCTATTATTACAATTCACCGTTACTAAATATTCGGTGTGCTTTTTATAGCGCCACTTTTCAAAATGCCAACTTTCAAATAGCAAAATGTTTTAGCCAGCGTAAGTTTAACTAGTTCACCGCCTAGATGTTTATTCTTGATCAAATTTTGTATTAGATAAGTCGATTCTGGGTTGCTCTCTAGATGCCATCTAGTAGCGAAGAAGTATGCGGGCTTTAAGGGCCTTGTTCTCTTTGCTCAACTGTCCAAACGCTCCTTCTTATCGTACCTCTCACTCCCAGTATTTATCTACCTCTCAGACCAAAAGTCTTCGTTCTTCCTCTAATCGTCACCTTCTCTGTCATCTATTCATCACTCAAAATTGTTCACTATTCATTCTTCGTCAGTTTTGTGAAATTTTCAATAGTAAATAATCTTTTAAAACATGTTGCGTAACTTTCTGTTGTAACAAGCAGATTCATTAAATCGTTAGTCGTCTTTATATGTATGTATTTTTTTAATAAAATATGTATGTAAGTATATGAATACTATATTATTTTGTATATAAATGTCTTGTTTATAGGTAGTATTAGTGTTCTATGGAATAAAGAGTATTGCTACTAATTTATGTTTTTTGTTTGTATAGGTATGTACCCTTATAGTATAATCTTTTCCTACAATATTTTCACCTCTGTTGTGCCCCACCATCTATTTGTCTCCACATCACCAAGGTTGACTGGAAGATAATGCCTACGGCATTAATTCCGACTTTGTAGATTTTTGCTAGAATATTGCCTTTTACAAAAGCGATTCGATGCCGCTGCAGCGCCGCGCTCGCTTCGCTAGCTCGGTTCATGCGTTGTTTTTCGTTTCAAAGGTTAGGTTAGACCTATACGTTTCTGTTATATTTATGATAAAATTCTTGAACACAAATCTGCATACTCAGAGGAAAAAATGTCTAAATATCAATGTATGAGAAAAGATCTGATACGACGTTTTTCATGTTGATCACTTTATGCAAAATTTACAGTTAAGATGAAAATTATCCCTTATAGCCATATAGCCCTAGCGTTCAAGACATACATACGAGTACATAGTAGCACTGTTATTGTTGACTCATTTTTATTTTAATATTGAAACCGTTGAGTTGGTAGAATCGAAAAAGTTGCTTGGTATTACGTGTATGAAGGGTTCCGTACCTATAAAAATGCAAAAAAAAAACACATTTATCGTATAGGAGCCGCCCTTAATTTTTTTTTCTATAGTAGCAACATCATCTGTTAAAAATTTAACTATATATTTATTACGTTTTATGAGATGACGATGAGATGAGACAGCTAAGTGACAGACGACAAATGGCCGGATAGCAGAACCTAAATAAGATAGGGTTTCTTTTTTATCATTTGGATACGTAACACTAAATACTACAACTGAACAAAAATATGAACATAGAAAAAAGCTAATTAGTTGGTGAATTATAATAAGACAAGATTGCAACTAAATTCCACACTCATATTTTTGACTGCTACGAAAGAAACCCTGTTTAGGCATGTGAACTGAAAAATCTAGATTTTATTATTTTAAATGCTTGTTAATAGCCCTTATAAAATTAATGGTATTGAATAATAAGCTGCTTCGATTTATAAAAAGGCAAATATTGAGCTACTTGCACGTGTTAATGTTTTAATTCGATTCGAGACAATATTGACTTCGATACAAGACTATTCGTCAGTTATCATCCTACCTTCACCACACTCTTTAAGAGTTATCTATAAAGTCTTCTTACTGATAACACAATTCTTAAGATGATTCTTATCAATTTATTGTTCAACTGCTTCTTTGGAGTGTATTATAAGCCTCAGTTGATATTATTTTTTATGTAGTGCAGACAACAGGTACGAATTATTTAATATATCACTCTTTAGTTCACTTTTAAATAGTAACAATTATGCTTTTGAAGAACGAGTTTTAATTTTTCTTCATATATTTGATCATATAATGATTGTTTTACTTAAATTTATTATTGATATACATTACTGAAATATTGTTTTTCGTTGCAGCCATGCATCGTCTGTTGATATTGGCTTTCTGTTTTCTCATACAAAATGTGTATAGTGATCCAAATTATAGACTAAACACACCGTTAAGGCCATCGGAGTACTCCATCACCATAACACCATACTTTGATACAAATGACGATAAATCCTTCACTTTCAATGGTGATGTTGCGATCGTATTTACAACTAACGAAGTGACGAAGCAAATAAAATTACATTCTGAAAATTTAACGTTTGTTCCTGATAATATTACTGTCACCGTGTACAGTACGTCAAACCAAATTGCATTGAACGATTCGAATCCTCTCCAGTTTGACACATTTTACACTTTCGCATATATAAATTTACAAACCGAATTAGAAGTTGGAGTTAGATATGAGTTGCGTATTGTTTATACTGGTCCAATAAGAGATGATTTGAACGGGTTTTACAGAAATTATTATATGGAAAACGGAGTAAAAAAGTAAGTATTATACATATTATATTTCTTTATATATTATAGGTGTTGTCCAAAGATGTCAAATAATTAGTCTCGGGCTTTTTTGAAAGAATAAAATAATGAGAATTTGGCTGCTTACAATATTTTATACAGTCCGATAGTTAGATCTAACGTTAATCGTCTTTGTTGACTTAATTTAATCTCTTATATTCGATTTTTAAAAAAGTACATGTTCCTTGTCGTTATAAATATATTTACGAAACCTTCCTCTGTTTCATTTTGTAGCGCATTTTCTTTATTAATTTACTTGAATCTTTTCCGTAAAGCTTTTGGTTTTCACGAATTTTCCAGAGTACATACATGTTTTCATGTATGTATCTACTAATACATAAATATTCACAAAATTAGAAACGTCAAAGTTTTTTTAAATAAAATTTTTTAACGTTTCGCTACCGAGAAGTTATATGATTTTTGTATGTAGTATTTAATATGTAGAAATAGTTGGGGGGCGGGGGTGGGCTACTTTTTACCTAATAAAATCCCTTAGTAATTCCCCTTGAGCACGTGAGCTAGTGACAAATAGAACACAATTCAGGAAAATTTCTACAGTATCATAGATAATAATCGGCGATAGACATACTTGAAGTGTAACTTAACAAAACACTCAAAGATTACCTAAAATAAAGATAAGCTTCAAAGTTATAGGTTAATTTTTGTCGTTTTGTGCTCGTTTTTCTTATCTAAAATACAAATCATTCCTCTCTTCTTTAAAGTTATATTAAAAAATAAAACCTACCGATATTTGCTCCAAAATATTCTTTTTTATTATGAGTGAGAAGGCATTTTTAATACTTTCTAATGTACCTATAACACTTTTGAAATTTGTAGCGCTCGTTTCTCGTATCGAAAATACATATCATTTCTCTCTTGTTTAAATTTATATTTAACAAGAAATCTTACCGATATTTCTTCCAAAACATTCTTTTTTAGAGGGCCTTTTTAATAGTTTAAAAAAGATTATTTATTAATGTAATTAGAAACACAACTATGTAAGCTTCTAAACAAATATGCTTTTTGATTGGGAATTCATATGATTTATAAATGCATGAACTGTGGCCACGGTGAAGCAAAGCAAATATCTTTTATGTATTATTAAATGAGATAACGCTATACATAAAAGTGAAGTTGTTACTAGTGTTCATAAACATTATAGTGCTATCTTTATATCTCAATTTTATGTATTGACAGCAAATTCGTGAATTGCAGGGAATATCAGATTTTAAAGTAATAGGGGTTAAAATATGAAATTGCCGATTTGTATTGAAAATCGAAGCTGTTTATTTTTTAATTTCTAACAAATTTATTTAATCTAGATAGTTACCATTATTATCTATACATTGCTGCCATCTAATAGGAAACTCATTTATGCCTTTGCGATAGAACTCTGAAGATCTATACTGCACAAACTGTGTGAAAGCATTTTGCACTGCCTTCTGGGAAGAAAACTTCTTTTCACGTAGATAATTGTCCAAATCACGAAAAAATGGTAGTCCGTTGGAGCTAGGCTAATGGTGAAGATCGATTCATGAGTTGGGGCTGTTTAACTGCTAGTTTTGCTAACATTGTTTGGAGTTCGGCACGATAGACATCTGGCGTTATTGCTTGACCAGATCGGAGAAAACTATAGTGAATAACATCATGATGGGACCACCAAACAGTTACCATTACCTTTACATTGCTAAGTTTTACTTTAGGATACTGTTGTGGCGTTTGACCTGGGTCAGCCATTGCATTTTTCTTTTACGGCTATCATAAAGAATCCACTTTTCATTATATGTCACAATTCGATCCAATATTCCTTAATTTCTGTACCAATTCAACAAAGCAACAGAAGTTTCAACTCGTGTTTCTTTCTGCATTTCATGCAAATCATGAGGCATCCATTTTTCGTATTTTTTATTTTATTAATTTGACGCAATAAGTCAATATTGTGGGCAAGGTAACGTTAAACCATGCCGCTAATTCCTGGGTAGTTTGACTAGGATCAGTTTCCACCATCTCTCTTAATTCATCGTTATTCACCTATGTGAGTGGTTCTCCTCGTGGCTTCTTCAAATCGAAATTTCCATCACGTTTACACCAGAATCGCACGGTGCGTTCATTAGCAGACCCCTCTCCAAAGGCAACATTAATATTGCGGACTGTTTCTGCCGCGTCACTTCCTCGTCGGAACTCGTATTCATAAATCACTCCAATTTTCACAGTATCCATCTTTCTTGTAAAAGTTTTATAACAAAAACAATTGAAAGTGGATATTCAAATGTTTCATTTTTAAAAAAAAGTACGTCACAGAAACCACTTGAAAAAAGTTTCTTTCGATAAACTCGAACCCTGAAGATTATTTGTCAATTCAAAAAACCTAATACAAAACAAAACAGCAATCTTATACTTTAACCCCTAATATTATGTATAAACTATACCGTAACAGAGAGGATTAAGCAGGCGGTAACATTACGCAATCTTAATTCCCAGATGGCTCGGTGCAACACAAATGGAACCCACACACGCAAGGAAGGTGTTCCCCTGTTTCGATGAACCTGATTACAAAGCCACCTTCGCTTTGGCAATCGACCGACCAGAAACTTATAATCCCTCCTTGGCTAATACGAAAATGCAAACTAATGTGAGCCTGTAAGTATACTGAGGTACATACTACGTTTAAATTAATCACTTTTAATACAATATATGAACCAAAACACATAGTTCTCAAAACGTTGCCAATGAATTGAATACATATATCTATATCTTAACTAACGATATTGGAATAAATAATAAGTATATATAATTAACAAAATTTAGTTTTCTGTAACAAAATCATAGATGTTCACTCTAATACGTAAAGAGCCAGTTACATCACAACCCGTCATTAGATTGCAGTTAGCAGACAACTTTTTCGTTTGATATTCCTCAATAACTTTCAAATATATTTAATGTTATCGCTTGACCTTAGACAATTCTATTTAACGTTAATTTAAAGTTACTATTCAAAATTTATTTAAAATACGTCCCAACCGCTATTATATTTCAAATTGAAAGGGATCGTGATAAACTTTAAAATAAGACAATTAGCTTTTCAATCCCATTCTTATTTGGCTCGCATAGTACTGGTTTTCATACATTTGCTCAACGCGCTGGTCGGGATTATTTATATTTATTTTACATAATATAACCACCTCCATAATAAATATATGTTAGGCGGCCTATACATATATAACCATCGCTTAATTTATGTATTATACCATGCGAAATTTACATAATAGCATGTCTTATCTTGTTTAGAGTACTATGCTAGAACATTTATTTGTAATCACGAATTATTGCTAAGTACTAATAATGGATTAATTAAATTTTTTACAGAGGAAATGGATACATTAGAGAAATATTCTATCCCACACCTCAAATGTCCACTTATTTGGTTGCCTTCCTAGTCTCCGAATTCGTACCTGCAAAGTACAGTGTCAATGATTCCAAGGAGCTCGGTATCTTTACAAGACCTCAAGCAGCCAACCAGAGCGATTATACTTTTGATTTTGCTTTGAGAGTCGTTGATAAACTGGGTGAATACTTTGGTGTTAGTTATTATTCTACTAATCTAAACTTAAAGTTGGATCACGTAGCTCTGATCAATTTCAGAGCTGGTGCTATGGAAAACTGGGGTTTGGTAACGTACAGGTGAGATTATCCAAATGTTTGTACATTTAGCATTGTCGCAGCCCAGTGGTATAATCAGCCGATCATTTGGGCGACTAACCCTTTAATGGAATGGCACCATTCAATTTCATTGTCTCCTATGACTTAGTTCGTCATTAGAAGTCTTTTTTAAGTATTGTGAGCGTCTGTAAAGCCTGAGATAAGCAGCATTGAATCCTCTTTAAAATATTTTTTTCAACACTGTATTTGAATATAAATTGATAGTGTATTAAAACAAATTAAAAGGTTCCACTAGCAGATTATATAGATAAAACATCATTAGATACTTTAAATAATTTTCTTTCGATTTGTAGAGAGTCGCTACTGCTCTACGTTCCTGAAGAATCAGAACCTTATTATAAGTATAGGGTAGCCCAAATAATAGCTCATGAAACAACCCACATGTGGTTTGGAAATCTTGTCACATGTCACTGGTGGAGCAACACTTGGTTGAATGAAGGTTTCGCAAATTATTTCCAAGACTATATTACCGCCTTAGTAAGTATTCTGCAATTATTATATTTGATAAATAATGTATTCAAAATGTCGTACTTATGTCTTTCAAAAAGAAAAATGCAAAAAAGATTTGAATTATGGGGCTACTGCATTTTTCAATCGTTGTTCTGTAACATTATTCTGCAAGTAATTTTTTGGCACTGGTGCAAGTGCTGTATGATTACATTGTGATTAAAGTAACTGAAAATAAAGAATACGGTAGTCATTCAAAGAACAATTATTCTAACGATAGTGTTCATAGAAGTTTAAAATGATATATGTATAACATCAGTTTTTGATAGGATCTAGTAACTGTTATGTTATTTTCCGCTAAGTTTTTCATTGCGCATTTTATAAGAGAACAATTAAATAAATTTACGTAAAAGTGTAACTGTGATACTACCTAGCACCTTCCAGACCTAATTAGAGTACCTTTTAGACGATCTAAAAGGTAATAATCCTCCGAATACTTCGTTGAGAAAATAAACGCGTATAGAGTGGTGATTGTGAGATTTGGTGTTGTTTGTGCATGTGAATTAGATTTTTGGCAGTGCATATATTAGTTTTACAGATACTGAATTGTGTGAAAGTTGCTAAATATCATATTTTCATTATCAAATGAATGGATTTCGCAACATAACGCCTGATTCTAATAAATATTGAAGTAAATGTAGTCTATTCTTCTTGCAATCTAAAAATTGACCGAAATGATACATAAAGATGAGCTATTATATAATTGTTAATAACAATTATTCCAATTCATCAACAATTTTTCTAACAATAATGGCCATGAAAATTTTAAACAATGTTGTGTTCAACGTAGCTAGCCGATGCTGGACAGTACAATAAAACTCCTTCGATAATTTTCACTTCTTCTTTATTCAGATCTTGAGGGCCGGAGAGCTTACAAAAACTGTTCAAATCGACCTGTCTTACATTCGGTGGGGTGGTTTGCACTTAGCTCCGTATATAACCAGTTTGTTATCATATTACATATTGTACCCCTACTTGGCGAAGCCACCCCCACACTTAACATCTATGTATTACATTATCATTACTAATACACTTTACTGCTTTACTTATTTATATTACAAACTAGGTTAAAACATTCATACATAACTCGCATCGTGTCGGACAAGACCTCGCCGTCGAAGTTATATCATAATTAACTTATGCCCTAATATTATAGGAATAAATACACTCAAAGGTTCTATCGTTTATATTACATACATTAGACAAAACCTACTTATTATATTAATTATTTTGCTTAAGATCATCAAATTATTAAAAAGACGAGACGTATGTCCGTAACAAATATATAAATACAGACGTTTCAAAAGCGCTGTTAGCTTATTTGAATTAATGGCTGTTTTGAATTTATATGTAACATTTAATTTAGTTTATTTTTATACTTTTCAAAATCATTTTAACGCAAGGATCATTTTATTGTTGCTTCGTCAATAAGGCTAAAAAGTCATCTCAATATTTTGTTTTTTTTTGTTTTTTTTTTACATAGATAGAACCAGAATTAGCTTCGGAAAATATTCTTGTTACCGGTTCAGTGTACTCGGCGTACGATGCTGACGATTCACCTTCGTCACCTGCAATTACAAACAACGATGTTAATTCACCAGCTGAAATCAGCGGCCATTTTGGAACTGTCACTTATCAAAAAGCTGGATCTGTTATCAGAATGATGCACCATCTTATAGGAAATGACGCTTTTAAGGCTGGACTGAACGCTTATTTAACCACCAAGTAAGATTGTTAAATTACTAATGTTTAGTAAAGCTACAGTGTTTTCATTTACGAAAGTTTCTTCACAATTTTATTTCAGTACCAATACCTATGTACTGCAACTTAAAATTGTGAATAATGAAATAAATTAAATCGTAGATATAAATCCATTTAGCAGGTGCATGAGTGACATTCGATCTTATACTAATAAATTCCTAGAACGATAAAGCTTTAATTCAGACGGTCTATTACTTAATAACGTATCTAAACCTTAATTGATAAGATCAATAAAATTCTTATATTTATATTTAGAGAAATGACAAATGTAGATACCTCATAATAAAACTACGATCATATTAGATCAAGAAAAGTTTATTGTGTTATGTGCGTGATATCTCTATTTCAACCTTATGTTTAATTCCTTCAGTGAATTCCAATCTGGCTACCCGGATTTACTGTATGCAGGACTACAAACAGGTGTTAATGTTTATAATGGGTTATCAGCATATCCAGGTGCCACGGTAGCTAACATTATGGGATCATGGATAACGCAAGCTGGTCATCCCGTGTTAGATGTCAATGTAGATTATGGGAACAACGTCGTTAGTTTAAGTCAGGTAAATGGATTTTATTTGTGATTTTCAAACTCTATTGACGTAAATTAGCATATCACAGTTTTTGATTTATTCGTGGGCACAAGCAATTCACCATCAAAAAAAATTGCCACCAATTTGAATAACATAGCCCTATTACATAATGTATTATTTGAAAATCTTTTTTCTTAGCATTAATTAATAAATAAATCAATCAAACAGTATTATTTGCCATTAGCGATTAAACCGCCTTTACCCATTTTAGAGTTGAAAAAATCTGATGTTTACTTTTTCTTATCTGTTTAAGCAATAAAGAGTAGTAACTATCATTTACAATTAAACGTGAATATAAAAAGGTTTTAATTGTTTGATTTAAAGTTGTTACAATCTCTATAGCTACTGTTTTTTGGGTATTTTGTTGTTCGTCAGAAAATTCTTGTTCACAGTTAAGCAAAATCGGATCAATTAGATCTTAAGAAAAAATATCTGATGTCGTTAAGGGTACCAAAAGTTTATAATATGTAAAACATTTTGTTCGCAGCGACGTTTTTATATCAATGGATCGCATTCCTCAGACGAGATTTATAAAATTCCAATAACATACACTACAGGGATTTCTCCCGATTTCACTAATACTAAACCTTTATTTATTATGGAGGCACGAACCGCTACCTTGAACGTGTCGAATATAGGTCAGAATAACAGTTGGATTATTTTCAATGTGCAAGAAACAGGTGAGTTTTAAATAAAAACACGTCTTATTTTATACAGCATTGGTTCAAATCATATATATTTATGTATTGTAAATAAGTTTTAAAGCAATTGGAGTTTGACAGCTTTTGATAACTTGATTTATATAATGTTGACTATACAAAAGTGATAGAAAACGTATTACCATTACCGATACAGTATATAATAGTTCGTTTATATCTACAGACATTGAAGCACACAAGACATATACAGACTTAGGGACTTTAAATTCTTCTGTCTTTAGTGCCTATTAATATAATTATATTTTTAGTAGCATGATCGTACAGATACACACAGACGCCAATGGACAAGTGCCTATTTTTCCTACGTAGTTCATGTCTGTAGTAACAAACCTTTCCTATAAACTCTATTATGGGGATCTATTTAGCATGTAGTGCCATTGATTGTACATAAAGTACCAACACATCTTAATACGTTTATTATGTATATACATTATTTTTAGGTTTTTATAGAGTTAAATACGATGCCCATGCTTATCAAATCATCGCGAATGCATTGAAGGGAAATGGACGTACAGATATCCATCATTTAAATCGCGCAAAGGTAAATTAGATGTTTAATAAAATTACATGGCAAATTTGAAATCACAATCTAACTATATCGTTCGCTTCCTCCACTTTCATTACTCTTTTCAATATTCTAACTGGTTTATTATGGCTTCTGACCTCACCTTCATACAGCACACTGATGTGATCTTGAAAGTCGTTTTATGGCCTTTCTTTCATCCAGCAATCTTTCCGCATATCTTAACTAATGCAGCATGTTCTTTTTTTACTTTTACTCAGACGCTATCTTTCAGGTCAACTCCCTTTCTGAACTCTTGCACACAAATGCGGTCTTTTAGTTTAGTTTCACAAAGAATCACTAATGATCATAACAACTTAATGATCGAATTCTCCTAACCAACAGATTGTTAATGACTTGTTTGCGTTCTTCTACGCCGATGAATTAAATTTCAACACACTTTACGAGGTTTTGGATTTCTTGAAAGCAGAAACTGACTATTCTGTGTGGTATGCTGCACTTAGAGGATTGAAAAAACTGAGAAATATGTACCTAGGCACAGATGCTTTGCCTAGTATTGAGGTAAATGTGACTCCTATTTAACACTTTGATGCCTGTATAGTTTAAGTAGAGAAACAGTTACACAGTTAACTCTCTCGACATTTAAATAAAGGCGCCTTAATTCTTTTTCTTTAATTAAATACATCTAAAGTGCAAAGTGTTTCATACATATTCTAAATAGTTTCGACAACAATGTAATATTGTTTTTATTGGTGAATCTATTTTTATAATTTGATCTCCCAACTAACTTCAAAGTCATCTATTTCCAGGTATACGCTTTGAGCTTGTTGGAGAACATTATAAATCATTTGGGTTACGATGAGAAAAGTACTGATGATTTTGAAACATTACGTAATCGTTTGCAAGTCCTTGAATTTGCTTGCAAACTTGGGCATGCGGGTTGCATTGAACATGGAAATGGTTTATTTAGGAACTTTGTCGACAATGGTGTCCCGTAAGTTATAACATTATGCAATTATTATTTCTGTGCTTAAATATGTTTGCCTAGATTAGTTTTTATTTATTTCTCAGTCAGTGTTACAATTACAAGCGTAGTTATAATCAATATGAATACATAATACTTTAATATTAATTTCGGTCTAAGCAAGAATTAAGCTCTATTCATATATATCACGGACGTATCACTGCCGGCGCAGTATCGGCACAGGTCGGTAACATTCTGAATATTTTTTGACGTTTACTAAGTAGTGTCAATGATTCGAACAAAAATTCCTTGTAGCTGGTTACGTCAAGGATTTTCGGATCTGGCACTGACACTAAAATTTCAAATAGATCACTGACACTGATGAGTGTAAATGCGTTTATAGAGAATATTTAAAAGAACTCGTGCCGATAGTGTACCAACACTGATATGTACGTAACTATACCCGGGACAAACTTTTTTGCTTATTACACTTTAACACTTTCGCATGTTTGAAAATGAACCTTAATTTTAGTGATGTATTAAATATCGCATTTTTAGGGTTCCGTACCCTAAAAGTAAACTCCGTTTTTCATCCGTCTGTCTGTTCGTCCGTGAACTGTATTAGCTAGACAGTTGAAAACTTCACAGATAATAAATTTATGTTACCGCTATAACAACTTATACTAAAAATTTAATATAATAAATATTTAAAAAGTGGTGACAATAAATGTTTTTATAATATAGATAATAGTTGAATGGACATTTTTAGATTTTTTTGTAGTAGTGGAAACATGAAAATAAGGAACGGATTTTTTAACTAAATATTAATACGGTTAGCAGTAATGTGGAACTTTTTATGATAATCGCGCAAAACATTTGATATATTCAAAGTGAATATCGAGAAATGCCAAATGCTAATAAAATTTTAACTATATTTAAATGCGCTTGATACTTTTTAAATCGAATATCAAAGAATCACAAGAAGTCTTTGATAAAAAAACTATAATATTGTTCCAACTTTATTGTTGAACTAGCTTTCGCCCGCGACTTCGTCTGCGTAGTAAAGTTGAACAACTTTGAACAGCATTTCTAAAGAATATTTATTCCTTATATCGTGTTTAAAATTGACAGTTTCATACAAACTTTCATCCCCAATTTTATACCCTTGGGGGTAGAATTGACCAAAATCCTTTCTTAGGGGATGCCTAAGTCATAACATCTACCTGCATTTCAAATTTCAGCCCGATCCGTCCAGTGATTTGGGCTGTGCGTTGATAGATCACTATGTCAGTCAGTCACCTTTGAGTTATATATATATATATATATATATATATATATATATATATATATATATATATATATATATATATATATATATATATAGATTTTGATCGCTAGTATTTATTAAAATGGTATTTATTTCTAAGGATTTCCCCGAGCTTGCGATATTATGCGTACTGCTCTGGTCTACGTCATGGTAGAGAAGAAGACTATGAATTTATGTGGAGACGGATGTCTACAACTAATGTGGCTAACGAGGGCCGTCTTATCGGAGAAATACTTGGATGTACCACACATGAAGGCAGCTTAAGGAAGTAAGTACTAAATGAGGACAGCAGTACAACGTAACTGACAGGTGTTCACAGAATTTATATTAGGATGAATGTTTGTCCCCATTCCAATAAAAGATACCAAGTTAACACATAGAAGATCATGCATAAGCGAATACCATCTACAGCTCTGAAGATTTTATATGTAATTCGACTTTTATGAGAACGTTTATGCAGGTATAAATGAGGATATCTGTTTATTTGAGTCTAAATCTTTATAGAACAAAATACTTGGTTTATATTTACTAAGTCCAGAAACATATTTATATTTAAGTGCCACAAAATAAAATCTTTATCTTCAAAGTAAAATCTTTCTGTGTTCTGTCGTTCATAGTGATAATGATTTTTGCCTTTCCAGATATTTGATTTCTATGCTCGAAGAAAACAGTCCAATAATGAGCCAAGATCTGACGGTGCCACTGAGCGCTGTGCTCGGGAACTACAGTCATGTTTCAGTTGTTGTTGAAGATCTGAAGGCAAACCTATCTCTGTGGAAGTCAATGTAGTATAGTTTTAAACGAATTCCATATTATTTTTCATGATTAATTCTTATTCAGCGCAAGCCCTGATTATAATGTGTTTTAAATACATATAATTATTAATTAAATTTAAACTTAGTCGACCCAGAAGAAAGGGTAATTGACGCAAATTAATAAAGGTGTAATAAAAAAAACATTGATAAAAAAGCTTCACAAACATAATTTTATATTTTAATTTTCAGATATCCATCCATGGACACCGTTTACACGACTATAGCGTCCGTATTAAAGACTGAGTCGGAAATTAATGAAGTAAGATTGTTTAACTTATTTTATTTACTTTTATTGTATAACTAATCTGATTGATTTTCTTTTTTAAATATTTTAGCTACTGTTTAACTGGTAATAAATTAACTGTCTAATATATGGAAATAATATCACAAATTTTTAAATTTTTGGAAAAGAGTTTACACTTAAACATATCACTTATATAATACTTCAAAAAAAAAGTATTTTTTGTGTTGGTATCTCAAAATGAACTTTATAAAATCTTTATAATTTTATTTAAGTATATTCAGAAGCATTCTTTTCTTGTTAAATAAAAAAGCACAAAAGCAATTTAAAACATCGAATCGCAAACATCGGTAAGAGGAACAAGCGATAGTTCTAAAAATGTCAAACTTAATGGCAGTTCATTAGCAAATCCCTGCCCTGTTGTCGCCCAAACAAAAGGCCCTTGTAATGAATGTATACTTTCTGTAGTGTTTGTCAGGTCATTGAGGCTGGTGCAATTAGGTGGGACTTTTTCGTTTGCTGATCGTCTAATATTTGTTCCGTTTCGGGCGAGAATTTCTCTAATATATTGACATAATAAAAACAATACGTATGTTCTCGTGTACGCCTTGGTTATCTTGAAGAAAGTGTTATTGTAATATTATTATATTGCCCGGAATTGTAAGGCACGTAAAAACTAAATTAAATTGTGGTTTTTGTAATGGCTCATTTACATTGGTTGACAAGGGCCTAGAGGGCTTATTCATCAGAAAACAATGAGAAGACATATCCATGGACAAAAATTCTGAATTTTCAATTCATTCTTTTATTTTTGTTTAAATAATATCCGTGAAGATTTTCTGTGCGTCAAAGGCAGCGTCAGGTCCGATTTCATCTTAAATTACGGAAAAATGACAAACGTAATTTCATTTTCAAGGATTTAGAGTAGGCCATCAAGTTTAATTTATATTTCAATTGAGGACTGTTCACTTGGCAGGAAGATACAACTTTCAAATAAACTCTTTCCTATTTCTTCATAAAGATGAGGTTAAAAAAAATCTAAGCGATTACTGTGCCTTCTTTTTCAGTTCTTGATTTAACGCTGATAAATACGATTGCGAAAATAATTAGTATTTCAAGAAAGAAAACATGACCTAAATATTACCGGAACTACTTCAAATAAAAAAAAGTGAAAGTTATTATCGTTGGATACTCGCCAATGCGATTTCAAAATTAGACGCCCTTGGCAACGATAAATGTAAACGTAACACCTATGTTTATATTTAAATAAGACCTTGAATTTATTGCAATTCAATTTTCATTTGCTTGAATCATCTTGTTGTGCAAAATTTATTATGAGTCAACAGGAATAGCTCTAAAATAACTTTTTTATAAAAACTTACATAACGAAATGATTTTTTATTGTTTTAGCTAGTGCGTAAACAAATTTTGGATTCATAAGTACACCATTACATTACCATCGTGATGAAAATCTGTTCTAATTTTAAAATGGGAAAATATAACTTGCGGTCCGTGGGTTTATTCGAATTAATGGTACTCTAGTATAAATCGATTTTCTCATTAAAGCCATAAAAACCGGCGAGCATGTTTGAAAAGATTAATGAAAGTGGAGGAGGTCCTCGCTGCCTACCACGTTAGGGATACGGCTCGAAGAGAAAGAAAGATGGACAATATATATATATTGGTCACTTAAGTGGATGTTGTTTCTGGTAATTTGGCTTACATTAGTAAGGCTATAATAATATAGACAGTCACATTAATCAACGTCAAATAAAGTATAACAGCACGTAAAGATTCGATTAGATTTCATTAATTGCTTGGGTTGTGTCCCATCGTTAATAAGCTAATGATGATCAAGTATATTAAAAGTAACAATCGTTGAGTTAATTTCCACTGTTGGAAATTACACTTTTTAACCAATTAAAATGACATTGCAACGGGCAATGTCACTAAAAGGACGACGTATTTATAAAACTATAATACTTACGCGTTCGCTGTATATGAATAATGCAATGATCTAATTTTCAATAAGGTAATTGTCTTTAAAAAACAGTGATTAGTTAGAAAACAAACATCTGGTGAATTGTAGTAAAGTCATTACTGTTTATCGAAGTTATGGATTTTTTAAAGACCTGTCAAGATAGGCGGACCCGCGTGCAGTTAGTTCTGCACAAGAAATAAAATTTTTGAAACCTTGATTCTCTTGTAATTTTAAATAATACTGTAGTTATGGAATTAAATTCACTGTGCACAAATGCAAAAGTATTTCACTGCGGTAGTACTCTTGAGGATAATAGAGTAATTATATCTATTTCAGTTTGAAAGCTGGTTGAGGTCATGTGATGATTGTGGCAGTAGTGATGGTGCCATCGGCAAGCTGGCGGATGTGAAAGCAACCATCCAATGGGCTCACACTCATAAGAATGACGTATTAAGTAGTTTGAAAAATGCAGCTGCAGTAACTGGAACTTCTTTTCACATTTTGACCTTTGGCATTCTCGTGTCTTTAATTTGGAATAAGTATTAAATATTGCTAATGTAAATATTGCTCTTTTCCAATGACAATATCTGAAAACAATTCAAAACTTGATACCAGTTTTATACAATGTTGTTAAACATTTGATAAAATCACATCTAATAACTTAATAGCATTTTTAAAATATTTATTAACATTCGAATATAAATCTATTTTTAGTTTCTTTGTTCGCATTTTAATAAAATCTATTATATTTATGGCGTCACGGCAATATTTTTTTGTAAGAAAAATTGAATAGAACACCTTAGCTCTATCATAGATTTTTATTCTAAATGTAAAGAAATAATATTAAATTTCACTTGTACATAACAAAATCAATAAATAAATAAAAATAAATAAACAAAATTTATTCATAAACAGAATTCAGTAACTTGTTAGGAAATTAACAATCTCCAAAAATGTATAATGATATGAAGAATATGAAATCATATGAAGTCTGATTACGATTATAGAGAGACTGTATTATTTGTTTCATGTTTAAAATATATATAATAATATTGTTCTTATTTTATGTAAACATTTTAAAAGAGATCCCATTCCACTTTTTACTAGGATAGGTCTATGATTGAAAAAATATCATATACCAAATAATGTTTTATAAAATAATATTAGTGTACTTATATTAATATTGTGTACATTTTTTAACCAATTAAAAGCTAATCATACACATCTTTTCTCTATTCTTAACCTTATAATATGAGACACAAAAGAAAAGTCCATTCTATAAAAACTTTGCTATATATGATTGCCATGCTGTATGCGGAGTTCAATGACCGATCTTTATACCTGCCTACAGTTTGTTTACCAGTTTACCACATATTGAAATAAATAAGAAACAGTAATATGTTATATCATTGATACTAATCCAATGCATTATTTAGAAAACCTACACTGTACCAATTTATAATGACTACACCTAATACCTACACATCTAATTTTATATAATTTTGAGTAAATGGTTGTCATAGGTATTATGAACAAAATAAATGGATATAAATATACATATTGACTTTTTATTAAGTCTTCTCAATAATTAAGAGGGTGCGTAAAGGCAAAAAAGTGTAATATAATGGCGGTAAATTTCCAAACTACGATTATTGTAAAATTTTGATTGTTTCTTTGCAAGTTTGCATTGAGTAAACTCCGAAACTACTGCGTCATATTAAAAATTCTTCCACTTACGAGAAGCTAGATGATACGTTAGTAAGATAGGATATAATTTAAGTAGGTGAAGTTAAAAAAAAAAGTATTTGGTTATCATCTGTCCTTTATAAGTAATACCATCAGGGGAAGCCGTTGACCTAATATTGGCTACATTTAATGAGCTTATAATGCATATAAAAAAACTCGACATTACATTACATAATAGATTTAAATCAAAGCTCTCTATCTCAAATTATGATAATATTAAAATGTCACCGAATGGGCATTGTGTTTTTTTTTTCTAAAATTGTAATGTAACCCATGGTTACGTGGGTGAAGAGTACTATTGTTAAAATTCACCATAGAATTACCACCCACTCGGTGAAATGCCGTTAGATGCATTGTCATAGTTCATAGACGATATTTTATTGATTTATCTTATCAGCTATCAAACATGACAAAATGTGATAGTTCTTATTATAAATTTAATTGGAATAAAAATTTAAAAAAACTATTTTAATTACGTGTTGAATGCAGAGTTCAACACAGCGCATCATTAAAGTTTAAATCAAATAAAACCGAATTCAAAAGGTAATGAGGGTTTATTTCATTGAACCTCAAATTATTATATTTGATAAATTTTGCATTCACAATGCTACTGAAACAAAACAAGGGACAAAGTGCGTTTATAAGCATTTTTCACTTAAAATATTGAATCTCTAATATTAACAACATAACAAAGCTCAATTACACGGTGATCTAATATCTCAAGTAATAATTATTTTAAGATATAGGTAATATTTTTTTATATTGTTTTATATTGTGTCGCTAGAATATATTTACAAGAAGTCTTTTGTTGGAATCTTCTGTATTAAAATATATTTTAAAGAATACTATGATTTTCAACGTCCCTTGGCTGTCTAAAATTAGTGTCATGGCCAAGCCCTTGACTGGAATTGGAGATATTGTTTTACCAAAACATTTAAATTTTTACATAAATATTTATTGAAAAGAACACTCCGTAAAAATAAATACAGCACCTGCCTAATATTCTACAAACAGCAACATCAAATTCAGTGGCCTCTAATTTTAAATTTAAAAAACATTGTGAAAAATATAGGAAAAATTAAACAAATGAAGAACTAATGTAAAATATGTTTTATCATTACTGACAGAACATATGTAATGAGTCACTAAGCGTTCAAGCAAAACAGATACAAACCGCGACATTGCCACTATAAAGCTAACCGTGAATTTTAGACGGCGTTCATGTATTTCATCTTATATTCTTGCTGTCGAAGGGAGAGGAGCGGATCAAGTTACAGTGGTCGACTCGACCGGCGCCAACTCGGATCGAGGCTAAGCAGAAAAGAGTTTTCGCTCGCGTTGCGTGCGGACGCTTTGATTCGCTCCGACATTGGCTTTTGGCGGGAGTAAAAACAATAAATGTAATTTCTTAAAAAAATGATTCGCGCGCTTTTGTTTATTTTTTTCGCGTCAACAACTCAAGGGACTTTCGTAGTGGACGAAGAATGTCTCAACTACACAATATATCCAGTGCAATACGAACTTATTATAAGCCCCTATATTTACGACGATAGAGCTTTTTACGATTGTCACATAACGATAACAGTGATCGCTAATGCGCCTGATATACGAATGATAGAATTAGATGCAAGAAATATGACAATAAGTGGTGAATCTATAAAAGTTTACAAGGGAGATAGAAACATAGTGAATGGTCCCCGACCTTACGTTTACGATAGATCGCTAGGGAAATTATATATTTTTTTAAACGAGGCTCTAATACCTTATAAGGGCAGACACTTGCAGAACTATATGATAAGGATGTCTTTTAGAAAAGAGGTGACATACGATAGTACTGGTGTCTTTTTAGTGAGATATTTTGATGAGAATCATAAACTCAAGTAAGTATGCGTTTAAATATTATTTTCTTGTTTTTTATAAGTTTAACATGTGTTATGTTTATAACACTTCAGGATACTAATTAAATTTTATTTCTTTACCATTGATTTAATTAATGCACTTTTTATGTACTATTTAATAATTTTCTTAATTTGTTCTTTTAACCATTAATTTTGAAACTAAAATTATATTTAAATAGTGTTACTAATATTATTTCAGAAAGATTTATGTAATTGGGTTATATTGAAAAGTCATAAAACACTTATAATTACTATTTCTTATTTGGTTCATAAAACTATCGATAATTGTTAAACCTGTATCGTATGCTTATATTAAAAACCAAATCTCATCTTTTAGCACACTTTAACAATTTAAAATTACGTAATTTAACATCAAACATTGTTTTGACATTAGAAAAGGCATGATGTTTATGATTTTTATTATAATTCCATTCTAATAGTTGACAAGATGTCAAAATTCAACTTGAGTGATATACAGACGGGTAGATAATACCTAATGGACTCCGCTATTTGTGCAGCTTTATGGTGCAGTAAATTAGCCCGGCTATATTTTCAAAATTTACATAGCCATGCGTGTATGCGTTAATCAACAAAGTGAAGATTAATTAGAGCACCTTGGTTAACAGTTTTTCAATACCACACAACATTTATCGTATTATAGAAGTTATTTGGCCTTAAGTGAATTTTGCTGTAGTTTGTGTTAAAACTCACAATTAGAAATTGGGATCTACGTTGTCAAAGTATAAGGTATTCAATTAAATCAAAACTTTATTATATTTTAAAATAGGTTTCATTTAACTGAGTCTCCATTCTGCGACAATGCTGTGTTTGACGTTATATTTAGCACTGCAGATGATATAATTATTTTAAAAGAAGCAGATATCAAAATTTCGGATATACAGAGTGTAACAGAAAGGAGCAGTAGAATATTAGAACGACATTATGTCTCTAACAAGGATCCTGGGTCAAAGGTCAGAACAGATGTAAAGCTTAAGAAATTTTCTTTAAAAAATGGAAAGCATTCAATGATATGTAAATATCAACTTCGTTCATTCACAGCGTTATGTTTAGTGCAATCCACCCAAACAGCCGAAAGAAATATGTTACGAATATTTAAACTATTAATGTAATGATTATATTTGATCAAATTTGAATTCACACTGCTATCTCTAAGATATTCTTAATGAAAAATGCTTAAAAAAACCACTTTGTCCCTGGCACTTTGAGATGGGATGGGACTCGAACGCATGAACCCATAACCTTTCGCAATCTGGGCGAATGATCTAACCACTAATCTACGCAGGATCTAACAGGAGTGACGAATTTTTCAAGCACTTGTTACTAGCGTATTATATATAGCGACAACCCACCCAAACAGCCGAAAGAAATATTTTTACAAACGGAATTTTTGTTCTAATTATTATATTTCATCAATTTTGCATTTACAATGCTATATTGAAAAATATAATATTGCGAAAGGTCATGGGACAAAGTGGATTTTTCAAGCTTGTTTTTTTTTATATTTTATTACCGTTATATATTGTTTCTAAACGCAAAAACATTTTTTGCAACGTTTTATAGCTTTTCAATGAGTTTACACTCTAAAAAAGAGAAAGTCACTCTTTAGTGACTTTCTCTTGGTTAACATAATATTGAATAAAACAATTACTTATTTACATAAATCAATCAAAGCTGAAACATTGAAACAACTAGTTAAAGTATGGTTAAATAAAAAATTTGGTAACCCTGATTATTTTTTTTTGTGTGAATCAATTATTTTTAATAGTTAAATTTAACGACTAAGTATGTTGAAGCAATTTAAACAAATTAATCAAAATAAATAGGTAAAGTAATAGATTAGACGATTTTTATTGTTACAGTAATAAGTTTGTCGTATTTGATTTAACAAAGAACGTTAGTAAAACCTAAGAAAACCCTTTGTTTTTCAAACAACAAAGACTATTTAGTTTAGATTAATTTAGATTAACGGTAACTACTTGACATTATTGGACTTACTAAAATTAAGCTGTTCATGCTACTAAGAATATATCGCTCATTTGCGACAAGAACGTGTTAACGCAAATATGTATCGTTATTGAATAATAACACAGTAGCATTCGGCGCATCGCGCTCTACTTGCTGCTAAAATGCGATATTTCTAGCGCCGAAAATGACCGAGTAATGAAGGAAAAGGATGGCGACTATCGGTTTAGCGCTATCTCTTTCCGCTCCTAAGTTCAATGCAAGATCGGTTCATGTCAGTTGTCACCGCTCGCTTGAGGAGGAAATTGGTGCCTGATTGCGGCAAAAATGTAACAGCTCATGGTGTCACGGTTTTGTTGAAAAAGTAATGACAGCTTTTTGTTTTTTTAGTGATTTATTTTTGCAGCTATAACGGGACATTTTTATGTGGCTCATTATTGTAGTAAAAATATTAATCGCAGGCTATGGTTTACATAGGATTGTACCGTTGTTGCTGAAATAAACAATTATTTTTCTTGGTTAATTTGAGATGTTCCGTTACAGTTGATAATAGAAGTACAAAATGTTTGGTACTAATGTTGGTTATCTCAAATTAACACTTTCTTGATAAAAAATAATACTTTTTTACAACGAATAGCTTACAATGTTGCATTATAAATGATAAAAATATTGACAATTTATTTACTGAAATTCCAGTCTTAATTATACAATCTTTGAATTCCTCTTCCAATGTCGCTGAATCTATTTTAAAGGCAAGTTTAAATAATTGTAATAGCCAATTTAAGTTTCAACACATTGAATTTAACGATCTATTAATCAAAATCTTTTCATCAGCTAAAGAAAAAGAAAACCGCTGATTTATGGGATAATTCCATTGAAGTTTCTAAATCGGTAATTGAGGCAAAGCTCCAATCCTAGCTTATATATTTAATTAATGTACTGATTGTGGTATTATTCCTGAGCTCATGAATTATAGCAAAATTATTCCTTTACATAAATCGGGTAGCACATCTGACCCAACTAACTTTAGACCTATATCCGTGCTACCTACATTTAGTAAGATTTTTGAAAAAATCATGCTGGATAAAATACAAACATACTTTTACATGAATAAGCTTATGAATCGACAACAATTTGGTATTACAAGGGGTCGCTCAAAAACCAAAGCCGGTGTCGAGTTAATACAAGAAATTTTTAATGCCTGGGAGGATTCACATGATGCGTTAGGTGTTTTTTGTGACCTATCATTATGTTTTTCTTTAAACATTGATTAGTAAACTTCATTTTTATGGATTTAGAGATAACTCATTGGGTTTTATTGTCTCGTACTTGACTGACAGAGTACAAAGGGTTGATACCAATGGCAAAAGATCCCCTGGGTTGAAAGTTAAGATGGGTGTTCCGCAGGGCTCAATACTTGGTCCTTTCTTGTTTTTGATTTATATAAATGACTTGCCTTATTTCGTAAGGGATGATCACGAAATAGTTTTCTTTGCAGATGACACTTCACTTTTGTTTAAAATTAAAAGAGGGTTACCTCTAAATGACGATGTGAACAATTCTATCGCTAAAGTAGTACATTGGTTTAATGTAAATAATCTTCTTCTTAGTGAAGGAAAAACAAAATGCCTAAAATGTGTACTACCTAATGTTAAAAAGTAGATATAAATGTTAATATAAAAGATAAGAACATGGGCCTTGTGGATACCACAGTATTTTTAGGAATAACATTAGATTCGAAACTACAGTGGGTGCCATATATTGATAAATTGTCGAGTAGACTTAGCTCTGCAGCATATGCCGTAATGAAAATACGTAGGTTAACTGACATAGATACTGCCAGATTAGTATACTTCAGTTACTTTCATAGTGCAATGTCGTACGGAATCCCATTGTGGGGAAATGCTGCCGTCATACAAATAATTTTTGTGCTTCAGAAAAGAGCAATTAGATCAATTTATAATCTAAGGATTAGGGACTTTTTAAGGGAGATATTTAAAAAAATATACATAAAAGTGAGTGAGTATAAAAGTGATGTACAGAATTTTAATACAAGAAATAAAAATAAATTAACGGTGCCTGTCACTAGACTGCAAAAAGTTAATAACTCATTCAAGGGTCTTTGTGTGCGCTTCTACAATAAGGTCCCAAGTAAAATAAAACAATTAGATATTATGCAGTTTAAATCTACTATAGAAATAATACTTATTAAAAAGCTTATTATAAAGTATCCGATTATATAACAGATAAGAACGCTTGGACTTGAGATGATCCAGCAACTGAATAGGTGATTACTTCTAAACTCATTATATCTTGTTTTCATTATTATTAAATGATTATGTTATCATTATAAGACCATAGTTTTTTTTTTCTCTCTCTGTTTATAATGTTTTGATCTGGTAATGACATGGTTTTTGTAAATGTCATTACTCTTATTAGAGCTGGTGAGTTTCTTGCTCGTTCTTCTTATCAGCCAAAAGACATCCTGAACTAGTGGTAGGGAAAAAAATGTTGGACGATTCAAAAGTACTTTTAAGAAGTCTATTTGAATAAAGATTATTTTGACTTTGACTTTGATTATTACTTGTATTTCAGCGAAAGTTACACAATAAATTCGCTAAAATATCTTTCATTTTGTAAAACTAAATACAAAAATAAAGAGATTTCGATAACAGTAACATGTCTTAATTAAAATATTCCATACCTTTATATTACAGATTATCAATTAAAACGTAACAATACGACGTAACTTGTAAAGGTTTAGATTTTTATCCAATTTTGTTTCAAGAAAATCGGTACATATCTATTTGTTCTGCAATACTGGTTTTTTTTTACAAGAATAACGCAACAAGGAGGTCCCTTTTTTAAATAAATAATCTTAATAAATTTAATAACTTACTTAAAGGTCTGAATGCAATTTGATCCAAAAACTGAAAACCTTGAAGTTATATTGTATTGAGCTGAATAGGCTAAACAAAATAATTAAAATGTTACAGGAATTTCAAACTTTCAAGAGCGTTTTATCACAAATTGAGATTTTTACTTTGTCACGTTCTTGTCGCAAATGAGCGATATTTGCTAAAATAATTATCAAATTCTGATTGATTTAAATACTGTCTTACATGAATCAACTAAGAAAAGCGAGTGCCAACAAAGAGTGACTTTGTTAAATCAATCCACACAAACTTATCAAATTCACTTTTCTTCTGTTAAAGACTGGTTTATGATGCAGCAGTCCACAGTTTTATCTATCTTTCCTTGATAGATTATTGTTTTTTTTTTTTTTAGTTTTTCGTCTTTATCCGACAGATAGCCGTTACATATTAGTCTGGCACGATTATTTGAATGTTAGCGATTATATATACAGAGTAAGATCAATTATCAACACTTAAGACTTTGTTTTCACTTCCGCAAATAATACATTTTGAAATAAAATTAAATCAGCTGTAACAATTTGACAACCGTACACGCCAGTGTTGCCGCCAGTGTCAAATATGACGAGGGAAGTTTGTGACAGTGTTGCTGCAATATTATGGTAAATATGAAGTTTAAAGTTGCGAAAATATTGTTTGAATATTTATGTAACATATTATATATGTAACACGCCCATCATCTTCATAGGTGCCCGAATAGTTCTAAGTCTGCAAACTAGATGGCGTTGTTCATTTAATGCATGGCGGTATCAGTTTATATCATTAGATTGTATAAGTAATATGCCGTTCAAAGTGATCTTAATATGTGATTCGAAACCAACTATTCTAGTTATTTACTTTAGCTCTTTGGCTAGACTCTGTGCAGTGGTCCGAGTTTAAAGTCTCACTCGCTTTGGACTAGAGATGGGTCGTTGACAGATTTTCCGTCGACGAAACGAAGCCGTTCATGGACCTTGATCGACTAGTCGATCAACTAGTTGATTTTAACTATAGTTGACACATAGAACTACGTCAACGGGTACGAACTTTGGACGAAGTTAAACGGTTTTAATTGTTTTATTGAACCGTATATCAATATTGAAAAGTAAACATTGTTGATCATCTGTACCTGGTTATGATTTTTTATTGTCGAAAGATAGCGCTAGTATTCTAATTAGATATTGTTTTGGGTTTTGTATTTTAAACGAAACCGTATCATTAAGTCTTCGCTATCCGTCCGTCTGTCTGTCACTAGGCTGTATCTCATGAACCTTGATAGATAGATAGTTAAAATTTTCACATAAGATTCATTTCTTTTGCCAATAATGAACAAATACTAAAAACAGAATAAATATTTGCTTTTATTTAATAAAATAATGTTTTTGCTCGATATCGATTCTTGCAGCGAGTAGACCCTTGAAAAATCACTTAAAAAATAAACAGTTAAATTAAAATAAAATAAATACTCAAGTTGGTTCTCGTACAAATACAACAGATTTAATTTTTTTGCCGTTTTATAATGGTAAGTACGGATCTCTTCGTGTGCGAGTCCAACTCGCACTTCACTTAGCCGTTTTAAACATACAGTTAAAATAAATATTATGATTTTTTTCTGTAATAGGATAATTAATTTAATTAATAATTAATTAAAATAGTAAATTAATGAATCACTATATAATTCGGATGCAAAAAAAAAACTAAAAATTATTTATTATAGAAAAAGTTAACTTATACTAAGTAGTAAAATTCTTAACACCGCCATGTCCAAAAACGTATAACACCATCTATCGGGGATTAACGTAAACAAACAAAGTCTAACATGTATTTAAACAAGGCCTATGTATTAGATACGCGTGTTCAAATATTTACTTACTTCCTTTGACTTTAGAGTTTAAATTATTTCAGCTGTCAAAGTTACATGAAAATTTAATAATGGAAACAACCGAATTCCATTGTATTATACAGATAAAGTTATGCGTCGCAGTTTCGTAATATGTTTATAGATGAACGGTGCGTTCTTCGTTTAGCCGTCGACTTTTTAACTGGTTGTATTATTGTATTATACGACAAAACTAAAGCGTTGTAGACTAGGTGTACGTTGATCAACGAACGTAACGCTCTTTATCTGATCATTGAAAATTCAACTAGTTGAATTATCAACTATAGTTAACGTATGCAACTACGTCGACAGGATAGACGTGGACGGATGGGAGTGTGCGTTTATTTATGAACTACAACCAACGTACAAATATTAACCGTATTGGATGGACTATATAGACTTTCGCAGTTGGCCGAACTACTTCACGTTAATGGATATAAAAAATAATATAATATTTATTTTGTGTAAGATCGTAGTTACCTAGGTGTAGGTATAATAGATGAAATTTACGGTTTCATGTTTTTTAATAATCTAACTAGAAATCTTTAATAAATATTTTATTATATTTATCAATAAATATTATTTTTCGTTTATAGTGATATGTTTTACTATTTTAACATAATATTATAGATATACTGTACTTTAGGTTTTGTTTGTTTTGGTTCAAAATAAAATTATTAATCTTAATATTAAAAATTATTGATGGATAACAGTTGCCCAGAGTGAATTAAATTCTCTAAAATAAAAAAAAAATCTATAAACGTTCTTTCAGAGAAAGAAAGGTTAGATAGATTATTCAGACAAAAAAAAATCCCAAGGAAACCCTAATAAAACACACAATTAGACGAGTGTATGCAAAACTAAAGAAAAGTTTCTCTATTGCAACAATAGTTGATCTATACTAACTAGTAAAATTCTTAACACCGCCGTGTAGATAAATACAAGAACTGTATAACACCATCTATTAGAAACAAATGTAAACAACAATCACTTTTGACATTCATATATACAAGGCCTATGTATTAGACGCGCGTATTGAAATATTTACTTACTGCCGTTGAATTTAGAGTTTAAATTATTTCAGCGATCAAAGTTACATCGAATCTTTATGAATGGAAAATGATGCGTTGCAGTTTCATAACATGTTGTTAGACGAACGGTGGGTTCTTCGTTAAGGCGTCGATTTTTCAACTAGTTAACCAAAGAACTGTCAACCGTCGACGCGTTGATTCTACGTTAACGGTTGATTTAACTAGTCCGTTGATTCAACGCCCATCGCTACTTTGGACCAAAAGTTCAGAATGATCAAACGGTTAAAGTGGTTGGTTCTCTTGGTTGAATTACCATTGGTAAATTGGTTAGTATAATCATATCTCATGCTTAAATTGACCAATCTTTTGGCCGAATTAACTTCGGTAAATTGTTTGGAACAACCAAGTTTCATATTAATATCGACCAACATGTTGGTTGAATTAACTTCGGTAAATTAGTTAGTACAATGATGTTTCATGCTAATATTGACTAACCTATCGGTTGAAAGAACTAAGGTAAATTGGCAAGTACAACCATTTTTCTTGGTTAAATTGACCAACTCTTTGGTCAAATTAACTTTCATGAATTGATTAGTTTAGCCACGTTTTATGTTAATTTTTACCAACCTCTTGGTTGAATCAACTGTGGTAAATTGTTCATACAGTCACATATCATAGACCTATCGATTACGATCTTATTTAAATTGAAGACTAGGCGGTAGTTGCTATAGTTATTTATAATGATCAAATTGAATGAAATCATAATTATCTTAACAAAGTAACTTATAGTAAAAATAATAAAAACCAACTTATTTAATGTATCTAACGTCTTGTCAGGCTCATATGGAAACAAGATGCTAGGTCATATATAATATATCACAATATTGTTTGATATAACAATTTTTTTTAGAGTGTAGAAAATCCTCGATCTGCTTGCGGGTGGGTTCCCTTGGCTCATTGAACTTATATTTTATTTATTTTTAGAATAATAAAGAGAATAATATCAGTATTCCAGATAAGGGATACTATTATACATTTGATTATTTTCCTCTATCTGTAGTATAATGTTACATCAACTTACATAAACTGAAACCAGAAATGTGCTATCGCTAACGAGAGTGCAAAAGAAATATGTGTTAATAAAATTAACATTAGTATGCAATAAGTCACTTGGGTACAAGAAATTAACAGTTAATAAAAGGAACTGGCGGTATTAATATGGTATTTTCATTTAAAATATTTAAAAGATAAATGAAACTCTAAATTAATCACAAAACTATATTAACGGATGGATTATTATATTATGTTTCGTAAAATCAATAAAGTAATTCAGTATAACTATCGTAATGTGCGGACATTTAAGAAAATTGATGAAAAATAAAATGAAAATGAAAATATACCATTTACAATATTACAACAAGAATTGCCAGTGGTTTTTGCATTGAGCTATGCTCAACCTGCAAATACCATGAATACAATTAATAATATATTCAATAAATACCAATTGTTACAAATTCATCAACTATTCAAGTGTTGTGTTTTTCTATTTTTATATAACAATATAAAATTATAATAATTGATTTTACACATTTTGACTTATTTGATTCATATGTCAAGTTACCAATTTATTTAATTTAAATGCATTCTTTATAATACTATGGATGATATGATTATGTCTGTATGTGTGTGTGTGCATCTGCGCGTGCGTGCGTGTGTATGAGTGAAGATGAATGCACTGCGAGTAATAGATACCGCTTTCTTTAAATAAAAATCTTGCAAACTCTCAACAATTTGACTTCATGTAGAGATCATCTGTGGAATATCTGAACCTTTTTTTAAACATTATCTACCTTTAGTACCACTTTCTGGGCTTCTACTACTTCAATCATGTTTGTTTAAATTGCCCCGCCCCACGCCAGTGAGCAGGAATATAATAGGGATTGTGTGAGCGTTTTATAAACCAGAAACAGGGTCTCTCTGGTAGCACAGTGACGAAGGGCTTCCATTTGTATGTATGGTTTGATGTTTGGTTTATTAAGCTTATTGTAGTTTAATACAATTTTAGGCATTTATTGAGGCATTTCAATTCTCTTAAGCAATAATCGTAAGTGTTTTCAATTTTTTTTTCCTTTAGATATAATAATGGAACCCGTCTCAAGTGCATTTTGACTATTATTTTAAATCTGAACGTAAAATTTTTTCTTATGATATTAATTTTGTCAATTTTTTAAAATTATTATTTTTTTAATTAACATTTATTAAAACTGGTAAAAACCTAAACGAACATCTCTCGATGGAAATTAATTGAACATTTTTTTTGTCCATGTAAGATTATTGAAAGCACTTTGAATTGTTAAATTTTTCCTACGCTCAATTGGAATATTTTTTGACTATTGTCAGTCAAACAGAAATATATCAGCTCTCAAAAAAGTAGCGAAATTTGTTTGTTTTTTTAAAGTTATCTATAGACTTTTGAAAATAGGTCCCCGTGTTTGTTCCGTATCGTATTGTTATGTTTACACACCCGACGAGGTCGACTGTATTTCTGCGAATTATCTTAGAAACGCATTCGCGTGGCCAAGGTCACACTGTGACCGTATAATTTATGACTTTGACGTCATCCAATCTGCATTTTGGTAGATGAATATTTGACAGCCTGTAAAAATTAGACAAAGACGTCTAGTTTTTAAAACAGTAAAGACTGATTACAAGTATATTATCAAAGAGTAAAGTTTATAATACTAAAATATAAACAAACCATCTTTTATTTTCTATGAGAATTTTTTAAGGCTTTAAATAACATACAATATATTTTCAAATCTTTTTTTATAATCATGTATACCTATCATTTTGTCTCTATTTAATATCATACGAATACTATAGACACACAATTATAAATGGTCTGTTTATATAATATTAATTATACATCCTAATCGCTGTGTTATATAATTAAAATTATTGATTTAGAGCACTTTTGATAACAGGACCATCAAATTATATTGATATATGAATAAATAGGTCAAAATAAAATGAGATTATTAACTTTAACTCAAACACAGTAGGATTTATAAAGAATCGGTGCATTACCTGATGAGCTGGTAATTAATTACGCTTAGATAACTTACAGAATAGACTAGAATTAAAAATATTAAACAACATCACATACATTGCTCAAATTACGAGATGAGTAGCTAAAGCCTTCTGAGATAACGAAGGTGCTACAATAACTAGACCTAAGACAATATTGAAAAGTCCTGTTTTTACTTTGACTCTCAGAGATAGACCTTGAAACTGACTTGCGAACTACTATAGTTACGTATGTGGTATATTTTAAAAATAAATAATAAATGATAAATAAATTCTATACATTCAAGATTAATATTATATTAAAAATGGGTCTTGTTTCTATACTGATACATACAGTTGAGTATCAATTTCAGTTGCCCATCTTTGAGTCCCAAATCATTCTTTGACCCTACCACAGATACATATAAACATTTCTCACTTCAGATACAAATAAACCATACCCTACCTATTAGGGAATGTGTTAACATATTATACGTACCTATATCAAATCAACGACAAATAATAGGTCTTTATCTATGAAATTGCCGTACTGGCCATTAAAAATCAAAATATTTTTTTTGGCTGATAATTCTAATTTCAAATTAATTTTATTTTACATAAAAACATGGAATTATTTTTCTTAAATCATCATTTGTTTAATAGTTTGTGTTTTGTTTTCAACGCTACTAGTTGAAAATTAAGATAAGTTAAAAATTCGAGTAATACTATAAGCAAAGAATAATTACTACTATAAACAAAAACTATACATATTATTTAATGTTTTCCAATTGGTTTTACAGTATAAATGTGACAAGCCTTCAATCTACTAATAAAAATAGATCATGTAGGTTTTCTAGCTAGACTCGGCGGCCTTCTCTCCCACGTGCAGTCTGTGACGTTTATGGTATTAACCATTATTGGTAATGACGCGTGCGATTATCGTGTAAGCTGACCTTAATTAAATATTGATTCTTTAAAAGAAAAATGTATGTGCTATATTATCAATGAAACAAATAATACGCTTAAAAAAACCGACCAAGTGCGAGTCGAACTCGAAAACATCAAGAGTACCGTAATATTATCTAAGAAAACACGGTTGGTTGGTATTTATTTATTTATTTATTTATTTATTTACGACACATAACAGATTACAATCAATTTCATTACAAATAGTATTAACAAGTTATTCGATTCTGATCATAACCCAACAGCATGTGTCTTTTATAATAACTAAACGTGTTATTTTACAATTTAACTTTTCAATTTTCAAAAATTAAGTATTTGGAATATAATTAAATAGTATTAAGAATTGTAATTACAATTTCAATAAAATAAATTAATGATCACAAATCAAAAAAACACTAGATGTTGCCTAGTGACGGACCACAGAAATATTTTTTTTTTTTATAAGGCAGACGGACAGTGTCGTCCAGCCTAGACTTAGACTCATGAATTGAAGTTTCAGACTTTTATAGGCTTATTACATATTTTTTAATAATCCTTAAAATTATCTTTACATATAATGAAAGTGTCGAGAGTATTAAGTCTGTACATTGAATGTAAATAAAAAAAAATCAGGAGGTATTTATACAAGTTATAGAAGCCAACATTTTTGGCTATCACTCTGTCTGTCTGTTCGCTTTCACATAAAAACTACTACACGGATTTTGAAGAAAATTGTTTTGTTCTATAGAAATTAGTCCTCGGTCCTCCTATTGTAAAGTATTCAGTTAATATTAGCTTAGCTAATATTGGCAAACATAAATGTAAAGTTCTTAGTCATTATGTAACATTTTGAGAATATTTAGTCCAGACATTGTTATACAAAGATAACCTTGACATTCACTTTATGCGAGTATGAGTTAAGAATTAAAGTCATCATAATAGGTCGCAGTAAAAATTGGTTTATCTATTTTTAACTCTTAAGGCGAAGTTGTACGAAATTCCCACTTTTTAAACCAATTTTATTCTAAGGCTTTGCTAATATTTGCCAAATAAAAATTATTTTACAAAAATTTAACATATGATCGATTATTTCCTAAAAACAAAAACGTTAATTTCAATAACTGGCCCGATAGAAAAAAATAATGGACATGACCCTAAATAGGTTTTTTGGATCGATTTTACAAATGATATATTTCATATTAATTTATTTACTTACTACATATATACAAAAATAGGTTGGACGAAGGTGGAGGTACGAGAGGGCCTTAAGGTTTGATGAGAGTAATTTTATAGTGATTCTTAAAAAGAAATGAATATTGAAATCTTAACTGCATCAACCATAAATTACCTACCTACCTACTCGTTTTATGTTTGTCGTTTTAAGCGCTAATCTGTTTGAACGTTTTTATTATTACTATTGCAGATATCTTATGCAGACTCGGTTGTCACCCGACAAAGCGAAGTATTTCATACCTTGCTTCGACAATCCTCAGTTTGAGTCAGTATTCAAGATAACAGTCTACCAAATGCCTCCAGGAAGCCACGTTCAGTATTCCAACACTAGTATTGTTATTGCACAGGAACTAAAGGGGGAACAGTAAGTTTAATTTTATCAATAAAATCAAGATATTGCGCTTCGGTAAGTAAATAAATGAGGAGCAAGTTCGGTCTGCGATAAGATGGTTAAGCTACTTTCGCAAGGGCGTATCATTAGATGGGTGACCAAAAATGTCTAGCTCCTTCGTTTTCGTCTTTTAGAAGGCATATTAAGCCGTTGGTCCCGGCTGCATTTGCAAGGGTTGAAACACACTGATTCACACTAGGATCAGCGGTGTAGTCTATGGCTCGGATTGAAGTGACACCGATCACTTAACCTTCATAAGGGCTTCAAAATTACTAACGTTACCGTTCCTCGGGTCAAATTTGACCGGGTACTATATTTATGCATATTATGGGTATAAAAATGACAAAAACTTTTTTTATGAAATATTTCTATTTATATTTTTAATTATATTCAATATTCATGAATTACTTTTTTACCAATACTAAGTAAGTATTTAATTTTGAAAACTTTATTAAAATAATTAAAGTTACCAATTTAGCTTTTAATCAAATGAACAAAACAAGAAATATGATTAAATTAATTATTATGACATCGAGTACATAAAACAGTTGTATTTGAATGTTGTTTACATATAAACTTTTTACAAATTACACAGATCAAAGATGTTTTATTATCAGTTTTTACACATAGTTGACAACGATTTCTTTTGAAAGCTTTCTTAGCAGTAACAACATTGTTTTCTTCGTGTTGAGTTGAAGTTGATGCAGTTTCACTAGCTTCACGTATCTTTCTCGCAATTTCTAAAGAAAATGGTGCCCTTGGTAAGGTTTTCCTGGATTTTATATATGGTGTAACTAACTGCTAATCTAGGTTTTCCAAAAATATTCGTCGTTTTGCTAGACACCCTTCCATCCATCTATCATTGGCAGCTGTGAATAATACAAATGCATTATATGCTGATATATCGACCATGTTGCTGAAGACTACTTGGGGCCATCTATTTGTCTTTCTTTTGCAGGTGTAGCAGGAGACAACTTTGTCCATTGTGTCAACGCCGCCTTTACATTTATTGTAATCTAATATTATTACAGGCTTTTTATCTGCACGATCACTCACTTCTGGGCCGTGATGCAAAGTGCTGAGGAGATTTACCGATTTATTTTTCTTGGGAATGTATGACACAACTGTAGTATTTTCAGTAAATGCAAAATAAGATGAATACAAAGGTCTCCTTTTCGTTTCCAATATTTCTGGTGGTAATTCCGGTTTATTTTTGCGTATAGTACCAACTACAGTAATCTGGTTTTCTAGTAACTTCTGTCCAAGTTGAAAGGACGTGAAAAGATTATCAACAGTAAGGTTATGTCCTTTCAAGCCCCGTGTCAAATCAAGAACAACACGCATACCTTGATTTTTTTCAGGCGCGCTTCCCATTTCTTTACCCGTGTATGGTTGGATATTTCAAACGTAACTTGTTGCAGGATCACATAAAAACCAAAATTTTATACCATATTTTGCTGGTTTTGATGGCATGTATTGCCGGAAAGGGCATCTTCCTCTGAATGCGATGAGCTGCTCGTCTACTGTGACATTTTCAGAAGGATTATACAATTTAGGTAATATATCAACCCACTGATTCCACAACTCTCGAATAGGAGTAAACTTATCCACTAATCGCCGTGCAGATCGCGTTTCTCTATTGTCAAACCTTATTACTCTCGATAATTTCTTGAATGTTTTTATTGGCATGACTGCCGCGAAAAGGGGTCTTCCTTTTTCAGTATCCCATAAACTTTCAGTGCTTTCGTTACATGAACGAAAAACTCTAGCTAGCAATATCAGTCCAATAAATGCAAATAAATCAGTACTGTCAATATCATTCCAATCGTCAGCGAAAACACGCTTACCCTCCAAATTAGTATATTTCAAAATAGTATGTAATAAAGGGGGAGGAAAAAATAACTGAAAACTGGATATTTCCTCAGCGGTAATCCTTGAGTAAGAGTAACGTGTCAATCCTGGCATCAAGCTAATAATGTTTTCTCTAGATGCTCTTCCGTGAGATTGCTGAATTGGTTCCTTAGAGTATTTTATTCTTCCGTCTTTTGAAGACATTGTTTGAACAGGCGAATTCACTTCACTATCACTGATCGAGCTATCAGACTGTTCAGCTTCTTCGACATTATCTTCTATTTCAGAACAAGATTCTTCGTTATCTGATGCATGTAACATCGATTCTATTTCACTGTCTCTCATTTTTACAGGCACGATATTGTTCTACGACTGCGAGCTAATGAATACGCTTTGTTCAACTAACATTTATCGCACCGGCGTTTATTTATTAGTCACATTGTCGGTATAACATAATAATGTCCCATGACATACGATCTTATAAACAAATGTAACTACCCACCTCAATTCTAAGCATGGTCAAATCTGACCCGAAGACCGTTAGAGTAAAAAAGTTAAAAAAGCAAATTAACATATACATATATATTTTAATTTTATTGAAAATAAGCTTGTTTCAGTGATTAAATAAAAGTCATAGAATATCAATATCTAAAAAGTCTTATTTCTTGAGAAAAAAATTTTTTTTTCGCAAAATGGGTCAAAGTTGACCCGAAGACCTTATAAAGGTTAATGGTAATCTTAATGGCGATAATATTGAACAAATTATCTTAGTTTCTGTATGTCTGTATTTAATTTCCGAGCATTGCAAGCGGCTACGAGTGCGGTGCCGTGACCTATATCTTTGTGGTTTTGAAATCGATAATGTGAGAAATAATATATTTGTATATCACAAGCACGAATATTAAAAATTTATATTAAATTTTAAAGAACGGCTGCACTTATAACTTCATATTTATATGGATGTTAAAATGTATTCTAACACATAGCTCACCATATTTGTATAATTGGATAGCATTATTAAATCTACTGATTTCCGACATATGTTTACCAAAAATGACTCTTAATCGTACGCGTACGCAAGCAAAGGGCCTATAAACCAGATGCATCGGTGACATGTAACGTATGAGTGCTTTAATTGACATCATTCTCAGTGCACAAAAACGGAACAGTTTCTGTATTTGGTAAAGTCTACTTTAGGGAGCGAACTACAGTGGAAGCTATACAGAAACGAAGCTATATTTATTAAGTTAAATTTGTATCGATTACGCTTTAGCATCAGACAACACCTATTTTTAGATAAACGGTTCAAATTCTGCTGAAAAAATCTATTAAAAATTAACGTGACAAAATGATACAATCAACGTAATTATATCTTAAATGGCCGACAGTCGAAATCGAATAATTAGTGAATAAGATAAAAATATCACTAAATGTATAATTTACACAAAAAATTATGTCATCTATATAATTCAGTCAGTCTCTCAGTATTATTATATGAACCTCATTTAAAACTTTGTGGTAGAAAAATTCAAAACTTTGTGGTAGAAAAATTCAATTGCTTTTAGCTACTTGGAAACAATTGCTTGCCGTAAGACAAGAGGTTTTTAATCTCTGTACTTTTTTCTAAACAATAAATGAAAATAATAATTATGAAATAAGTTTAACAATTTACAGGAGTAATAAGTATAGCTTGCCATACAATTACGCTATTAAGATACTTTAGTATCTAGAGAGAAAGCCGATAGTGATTTTCTATTTCTGATATTTATAGACTTTACAAAAGAAAGTGCCCATTATTTTTTTGTGTCTTAAAAGCGTTAATTGACGTTCATATGGTAATATAATAGTTATGGTGTTCTTTGTATAAGTGACAACATAATTTATAATATATAAATCATTCACTATTTGATGAGATGAATAACAAAAAATCTGTGAATAATTTTATACGTGGTGAGCAATCACGCTATTTTTTTTTTCAAAGCTAGCAACACGACGTTATAAACCGATAGAATTCCTTTATTTCCGAATATCTTTCTAAAAGATGCTGGTAAAGCGGATCATTGTAGCGATTTGTAATCTGCAAATCTACTAAATAGCCACTTGAATTTCATATAAATGTACTTAAATCAAACATAATGTTCAATTATACTTTGAGAGATTATCTGCCTGTAAGTAGTTGAATTCTTTGACGCATACATTTTGGCTTGTTACATGATAAAAAGTCAAAAATTACAGTCGATGTCGCTGTCCCACACAGTTCTGATCCACTCCACATCGATCAGCTCCGTACCGCATTCATAGACATTTATTGGAGAAAGACGCTCTTATTTACTCCGTACCGCTTTCATAAACATTTATTGGAGAAAGATGCTCTAATTTACCGAGTATTGTTATATCATAAGAATATGATAATTTATCCTACATATTATATAGATACAGTATAATATGTATATCACCAGCCCTTTTACGTCCCCACTGCAGGGGCTCAGGCCTTCCTTATGGATGGTTAAGGAGGATGGGCCATGACCCTCCACGCTGGCCCAATGCGGATTGGAGGGTATTAACGATTGCAAATGCAGCCGGGACCAACGGCTTAACGTGCCTTCCGAAGCACGGAGTATAATATGTAGGATAAATTTAAGAGAGAGATATATTTTTCAATTTATTTTCTTTAAATTTCCAGGTTAACAGATAATAGGATTGTAATTCAATATATGCCGTCTCCCCAAGTAACTTTATACCAGCTCGGATTTCATTATTCACAATTTTCTAAAGTTCATCTTTCATCTAAGTACACAAACGATACGCTCGTCTTGTGGGCACCAACTGACGAGATAAAGAACTGCTATTTCATATTACGCTTCGGGATAGCAATAATTGACATAATCCATGAATATTCTTCCATAAACCGTTCGTTAGTTATTGGACCGATCAATGTTGTGGGTATTCCAACGTATCTAAATGGGTACGAAATAGCCAGTTGGAATTTGCTCTCTAACAAGTAAGTATGTTTTTGTTTATTTTATCATAGTAAATTATTGTTTCTACTGTTATTTCCACTGTAACAGACAAAGACAAATTATATGAATACGTTATAATAACAGTTTTATATTATTAATACGATTTCAAATTTATTTACACAATAATTTTTCTTTTGCTGCTTTTTAATCGTATTAATAGAGCTCTACCCTGTGAAATATAATCGTATTGTTTATTCTATTTCCATTTAAAATAACATCGGTCTCCAAAATTGCAGTGTTATCCGCGTCATTTATCTCCCAGAATTCATCAGTGTGAGACAAATTGAGCAGATGAAGTTCGAATTGGCACAGCAGTTAAGCAGAATATGGTTGGGGAACCCTGGTGAGGAGGCCAGGACTCGTTGGAAACAGGAATGGTTTAAGGAGGGCGTGGCCACGTATCTTGCTTATCACTTCTTAGCACAGGTAAAACGGTGAAATAATTTAAAGAGGGCCGTCAAAAGTCGAAGTTTTATAACTGACGATATTTTGAGTCAGATTTTTTATTACATATTTTTGCATTAAGATCAATGTGATTATAGTTTTATGTAAACAGATAAACTTCATAAGTAAACAGATAAAGTCATACCGGAAAATGCCTTGTCATGATTAATAACAGGAATATTCATTTTTGATCAAAAAAGAAATTACTGATGTGATAAAAGTTTTTATTTTTCAAAGATTTTGGTTTATCCCTATATTTTTTGTAAATTTCCAGTACGATTACGCTGAGCAACATAAAAAATATCAACAGTCTTTATATTATTACGGCATACGTATGAAACAAATAGCTATGTCCCATGACTGGCACCACAGTACTCCAGCTCTCATCAACTTCAACGATGAATTGGCTGTCAATATTCCACACAGATATAAAGAGCTGGTGACCATGAAGACGGCATCTCTTCTCTGGATGGTAGAGAACTGGCTTGGATCTGAGAAATTCCACCAGGCGTTGGTGAAATATATCAATAGCAGGTAAAATTGCTAAGTTTCTATTATATATATAGAAAAAAAAGTTTGCAAGATAGCTCAAAGAGTTTCTAGTTTTAATGACAAGATACTTTAAAACAGTAGTTTTTCAGTACCAGCTTGACTCGGCAAAGTTAATTTTCTCGTGTCCATCAGTAATTCGAATAAAGTAATTTTAGACAGTTCTTAGTGAGAGTTACAAGTCTGACCTTTCATTATTCAACATCAACCGTCTTTGATCCAAAAGAGAATACCATGCAATTTTCGAGTTTCCCAAGTACTTTTCATTATTTTACGTAATTATTAATATCCTTGCTAGCAATCATGATAAATTTTTGAGGCATCTATAATAATCATAAATATGAAAAATGGTTAACCTTTGTGATAAAATTTCCTGAAATATAATTCAAATCAAGAATTTTATATTCATATAATGAGTTTACAATTTCAAGGAGAGGCAAGTTCATTTCACTACCAGACTTCATGCAGAGTCTAGACCATGATACAGTCGAATGTTTCCATCAGTTCTTCAATGGTTCTACCGCATCGAAAATCCTAAATTCATGGTTTCGTCATTCTGGTTACCCTGTTATCGATGTATACGTTATGAGGGATTCGTCTAGTAACGTTATTCAACTAACACAGGTAAGTCTCTCTTAGTATTTTTATGTGCATAATTCTTCTCACATAATTGTAATATTTTTTGGAAAATATGTATTTGGTACTTAGTTTAGTTTTTACAGATTCTAAGTCAGTTTCTTTGCATATTACATAGATAACAATTTTGGTCTACGAAAATGGTATCTATGGGGTTTATAACTTTTTACTAACTAAATATTTCTCTACAAATCCAGTATAACTCTTATGTGCATTCTTAGTGGTTATATTCTTTCAATAGCTTAATAATGAAAGCTCAGTGGTTAGCGCGTTTGGTCTGCATACCGTTGTTAAGAAATTTTTGCAAGGATCGGTCATAGGATAGGTGATCAAAAATAATTAATCTCGAGCTCCGTGCTTTGGAAGGCACCTCAAGCCGTTAGTCCCGTCTTCATCTGCAATCGCTAACACCCAACAACTAAGCCCTCGTAAATGGTCTTGGCTGATTCTCCCTACTCGATTAATTCTATCCTTATGGAAAGCCTGTTAACGAAACACTGGAGATATTAATAGGTGATAATGATGATGACATTTCATTCGCTTTCAGAGACGTTTCAGCTTCACCCTAGAGAACCGACAAGAGACTGATTATCTCATACCAATATCATACATTGTGCAGAATATATCTAATTGCTATAACTGTTATCGTCCTCGATTCACAATAGGAAGGCAGACCTACACCTTCAAGGAGAATTTAAACAATGGATGGATTATTCTTAACCGACACGCTTCAGGTAATATGCAACTAGTCTACGATATGGATATCATTGTGATCTTATAAACTGTTACGAATCAGCGTAGACTTTAAAAACTAATATTTAGGAGTCAGATTTATTTATCAATTAAGTGTCTACTCTTTTATAATATTTTAATAGTCCTATAACAAATACAAACGAACTCGCTATGCGGCCATACAAATTGAGCTCGGAACGCTGGTGCATTGCATTTAGTAGTAATTTTTCAGTTATATTTATTATTTTTATTGACATATGATAATAATTAAAATGAAATCTATTTTCGAAGTTTTTTGGTTAATTATAAGAGTTTATTTTATATTTCATCAATGGTATTACGAAATTAAGCTGCTACGAACTATGATACGTCTATATAAGAGAGATATAACAATTCAGTAGCTCAAAAAAAGTGCCATCTTGCTTTTTATGAAAATCTTTCTCGATAATTTTGGGTTTAATAAGAAGTACAGCACAATTAATAAAAAAACGAAGGCGCTACTAACTATGCCATTAGTTAATCTGCAATATAGTTTAGATTTAATTTGCTTACATTTCTCCGATCCCAAAACATTTTCTAAATTGAATGGACCACAGAGAGCCACTTGTCTATGCAGGTCGTATATGTTTGTACTATTTTACATTATAAAATTAATTATATCATAAATAATTTAGTTATAATAATACCTAAATCACTTTTCAAATCAAATTAGGTCAAATTTACTAAAAGTTTAGCAATGGGACAAACTCGCACCTAGCATATTATTCTACGAAAGCTTTTTTAAATGTGTTATTTAATATTATTTTCCTACTAAGGGTTGCATTAATTTGCTTAATTTATGTTTTAAGTTAGAATGTATGTAAAAAAAAAACAATAATCTAAATATTTGACATTCTAATCTGTTGCTTTATGATCGCAATGTTATAGATAATTTTTCGTAATTAACAAGTACTTATGAACGCCTAGATTGAATAATGAATAGTTATTAAAAAGAACAATTTTGTTGAACAAAAGTTTAACTAAAATCATATAATAATGTAGATCGAAAAAGAAATACATTAATTATTGTTGTTAATGAACGGTCAGTTGCACAAACGTTTATTAAGGTTTAATGACGCATTTACGCTCCAATAAATGTCATATCTGTATAGATAATGTCGCCTTAAACTAATGAAAATTTTAATGGACGTTTGTGCAACTGACTGTACAGTTTGTTACTGCTAAGGATGAAAAGGTCCTGAGAAATACGGTTGTGACCTACATATAAATAGTTGATCTAGTAAACTTAAATTCGTTCTGGATGACATTGAGTAATCCTTGGTCATGGCTATTGTTGGTATTCGAACTATTATGCACCCACGCATGGCCCATATTTAGACCAAAACCGGTGATGAATACAGTCCAGATACATTGTTTCATCTTGAAGTTTATTTATTTACTCATTGAAATATTTTTCTTTACGTAAATACCTTTATAATTAATTATTGTTTGATTTTAGTGAAAGTAAATTTCATGAGAGTTTATTGTAGTAAGTTTAGTATATAGTTTTCATTTTTCTCTAACATTTCTGATGAACATTTTATATATTCTTTCATCCTTAAAAAATGTGAATGGGAAATTAAACATTTTTTGTATACGTTACATGCAGATATATTAACGTATAAATGACACAAAAATGATTTTCTTAATCATTCATTTCTGAATTTCCAGGTTATTACCGTGTTAATTATGACGAGACAACGTGGAAACTTATTGCACAGACTTTGAAGAATGATATGAGTTTAATAGACGAATTGAACAGGGCTCAGGTAAGTAATTGTTTGCTATGAAATCTTTATATAATTTGGACACTTTGATTATATCACTTGTCATTATCAAAGTCTGGTGGAATATTTTAACATTCTAACGTTATATTTGAAACATTGTATCAAAAATAAGATCTATTTGTACGGTTTAATAACATTTTGTACTAGTTTATTTAGCTTTACTTAGGTAAGATATGAAATTATGCGTTCCTGTTGATCGAATAACTTGATTCTTTTATTTGTTAAATATTCCGAGTTTTATTTATGGTAATTTTTATTCATCAATTTTCAGATTGTGAATGATGTTTTTGCACTATACACGTCTGGTGATATATCTCAGGATTTGGCTCAGTACGTCTTAGATTACTTGGATCAAGAACGCAGTTTCCTTGTATGGGAAGCTGTAATATCAGGTTACGAGATGCTGAGGACAGATGGCGCTAAATGCCATATGACTAAAATCCTGTATAGGGAATGGCAGGTATGTGTAATCGTGACCTAATATCATTCGACACATTATAAAAACAAAACTAATAGAAAAATCTGACTAATTAAAAGTTTTTATTAAAGCTTGAGTCTGCGTGGCACTCAAGCTTTAATAAAATATGCTACTTTAAGTAGCACTATAGAAACTTATTTCTGAAAGTCTCACCAAAATAGTAACCAAAGCTAATCAAGGTGAAACATCGATGAAGTCGATAGATGAAAATAACTTTTCTTACTGATGAAATATTGTGTATACCTAAACCAACGACCTAATCTATTTTTTATATCAATTTCTACTTAATTTTTTATTAATAACTATAAGTATTTTACTTTTTAAAATTCAGCATTTCTGAAAGTGCTTTACGGCCTAGAGCACCGAAGAAATATGTTGGTGGTCCACGAAGATATAGGTAATATCTCGACAAATGTAAAATATGTATGTAATCCATAAAAGTATTATAAATACGAAATATAGGATAGTTATTCTTAATGGATGGTGAATGATTGGAAAATGCTTAAAAAAACCACTTTGTCTCTGGCACTCTGAGATGGGACTTGAACACATGATAACCGAAAGAAATATTTTTACAAATACTTAAACTTTCGATAAAGATGAAAATTTATTTTAATTATTATATTTGAACAATTTTGAATTTACAATGCTATATTGAAAAATATTCTTAGTGAAAAATGCTTAAAAAATCCACTTTATGATGGGACTTGAATCCATGACCTTTCGTAATCAGGAAGACTGCTGACTGTTTTTTATCCTGGAGAAAAACGTAATACGGCTTGTTCAGCAAGTTCGCAAGGGCTGATCATAGGATGAATAACTAAAAATTATTATCTCGAGCTACTCCATGATTTTGAAGGCACTATAAGCCGCTGATCCCGGCTGTACCTGCAATAGTTAACATCCGCCAATCTGCACTGAGCTTGCATTCTCCTTACTCGATTCCCCTCAGGGGGAAGTCCTGAGCCTCAGCCAACATTAAGAGGCTTATAATGATAATCATTTAAAAAGTTAAAGTATGAGTTGTTTTATTTACAGAGCTTTTTACGCATGAAAGTGGTGCCAATGTACAAGATATTGACAAATAGTATTGAGCAACAACGACACATACGTTATTTTCGAAGCAAGATTATAGAGTTCGCGTGTACAATCAAATACGAAAAGTGTTTGAACTATGCCAATCATTTACTAAAACAATGGAGGAACAAGAATCAACGGTAAACCATATAATTTGGCTTATAATATCGAATAAATTTTGCATTCTTAATGCTATATTAATATTTATATATATATTATATATTTTTCAATTACGTAGGTCAAATCGGTTTTATGCCTATTAATATTATAAATTTGATTTGAATATATAAATTATTGTTTATACAGAATCGATCCAGATTCTCGTCCAGCGTGCTACTACGTTACGTATGATTCTTCTAATGGATTCTCTAACACAGATGTATTCAATGCTTTTGAATCTGAAGACAAGAGCTATGCGGAATATCTGCAGTGAGTACTTCAACTGAAAATACCTAGATAAAATTTACTTAATTTTAACCAGTGATACAGAAATTATATTCCAATCTAAATAACAAATTGTATTTTTTTTATTTATCTTTTTTTGTATTTATCTGGTCACGAACAGTATAATAGGGTTAATGAAAGTCTTATGTGTAACTTAAAAATTTCAAGCTTTATGAAATACACAGCTTTAATATTTTAATTACAATAACACAATAAGCATAATCAAATAGTACGGTAAAGAAAAGACGTTTTACTTTACATTTTTTCCATGGTTATCATTACCTTATTATTGACCTTGCTTTCGGGGTACAGGTCCTCTATAAAGATGAAAATTTCGTTACCTTCTCTCTAAAAATGCCATTATTTTTGCAGTCGGAAGGAGAGCAATTTTTTGGTGAGAATACCGATCGGTGAACCAAGGCCACAAAATATATCTATGTCTACCACCATAAAACCTGAACCTCTAGTAAGTACAATAAACATATTAATAGTAACAAAGAACATAAACACGTAACATGTTATTTTTTACATCCGAAACAAATTTATTTTATCTATATATAAATAATGTGACTTTAGATGGTCATACTGTGATCAGTATTATTTTTTTGATATTTTTTATGGAACTTAGAGTGTATATAAATAAAAGACGAAACGAAATTAAATTTGAAGCCTTATAATCAAGCATAATTAATACTGATAAATTATATGGAACCAGCTGTTTCTTCGCAATTTCGCCTGCGTAAATTATAGCCTATGTCACCCGCGTATGATACAATTTCCCGTCAGTAAATTTTTAAAAATCATCCCAACTATTTTGGTGATTATTCGTTGTACACAAACAAATAAAAGTTGGTGAGCGAATTCATAAATTCTCATTATATTATTAAAAAGCGCTAATGTAATTATCGCGTATCTGTATATAATTCGAATATATATTGTGAATTTTTTTAATTTTTGTCGTCCTCATTAACAAGTTTATACTCATTTGGCTAATATATAACTAGTGTTTAAATATAAAGTTTCGATTGCGGTCCCAATAAAGAATCGTATTAGTTGTCATTATAGGTTATTATTTATAAAGTTTTTTTTTAATTTAACAATTTGTTTGCAGTCAACTGAAAAAAGTGCACTCACAGATATCAGCAAAGACAAATCTCATCACATCGGCTCTTCAATGGTTATTTTAGTATTAGCTGTATTGAGTGTTAATATTTTAAGATAGATCTTTTAGGAATATTAAAGTTGGATCTGCCCACTGCCGTCGTTTAGGTTTTGATAAATTATAATGACTTTATATATAATTTCTAATCTGGAATGAAGCGAATCTAAATTGTTTATACTAAATATTTTGTAACAAATAAATTTTAGTTTTCTTAAGTATTTATCATTAGTCATAAGTGTGATAAAAAGTTATTTCGATGTAATAAGATTGAATATATGTGTTTTTTATATGATTTATATTTATAACTTTTCTAAAATTTATTTTCATATATGTATACATTCCTCTTGATTTACGGTACATTTATTTACTGTGTTTTTGATCTATTCTACAAATAAATGTTAGTACAACATTCTTAATACAATACGAATACAGAAAAAAATTCTATACTATATCTTAACGTTACTATACGGATCTTCAAATCAAATTCATTAAACAGACATGTAAAGTATAATCTTTTTGCAACATAAATTTATCAATTTTGAACTTGGAAACATTTACGTGTTCTATAACAAAATAACAAAAAATATGCCATTAGGTGGAACGACTATGTATAGAGAAATATTGATATCCAAGGCGTGGAAAGAACCAAAAAAATGAACAGAATGAAGAAGAACAAAAAGTACTGGAAAAGAGAATAATCAATAAACTAAATAAATACAATACAAGTATTAAAAAATACATCATTGAACGACCAGCAATCACGAAACTGCCCTTGCAAAAAGAGGTATAAGTTTCCAAGCTTCAGACTTCAAAAAACCAGAGGATCATTTCTGGGTAGTTGTATTGCTATGTTCAATAAAGTTCCAAAAAATGTAATTGACCTACCCATAAATAAATTTCAAATTCATGTAAAGAATATACTTATGAGTAAAGGCTATTATAAAGTTGATGATTACTTTAAGGACCGCGATGCTTGAAATAATAGCCTTCGCTCTGTTCTATAACGATTAATTATAGGTATGTACCAACCTATGTCCTACAGACTTTGAAACTTGTATTTATTATTATTCAACATATGTATTATTTTGGTAATGACATGATTTATGTAAATGTCATTACTTATGATAAAAAGCTGGTAAGTTTCTTTCGCTTGTTCTTTTTGTCAGTTAAAAGACGTCCTGAACAAGTGGTAGGGGAAAAAATATTTTTAGACGATTCAAATGTGCTTGTAACAACTTACTTGAATAAAAACATTTCATTTCATTTCGTTTCGTAAAGGAGAAAATTCTTTGTGCAGGCAGTGATAAAGAGTTGATCAGTGATGTCGAAGAAGAACATGACAAAATATTGAATATTTATTCGTAAGAATATAGAGATACTTTTGGCGTGAAAATAATTATGATTTCAGAACTATTTTATTAGTTATATTCCATTTTCTCAAAAAGGCCGATATTATTACCTTGTTACATTTCGAATAAGAGAGGCGTAATTATAATCGTAATGGCGTTTTTTGTTTATTGTTTATATTAACTATTAGATATTTATCAAGACAAACTCACAATATATAATTTTACGGTTATGTGAGCAAATGGGATTTAAATAAAATATCATTTTATGGCAGTTATTAAGTATCATTATATTTTATGGAAAATGGACACTGACACTTAATCTAAATCAATTATTTATAAATTAGTAATTTATTTATTTGTTCTTTTCAATGTAAAGCTGCCCTTTAAAAAATAATATTCTATCAATTAATAACTAGGGTTTATTTTTTGTGGCCTCAATTTCATTTTTTGAAATATTGTTTGTTAAAGAAACCATTTATAATTGTTATTGATTTATATATCTTAAGTAATTACTAACTCATAACCAACCGGTGATACTATTCTGTAATAAAACAGCCAAGAGCAGCGAAGACGAATTCAACGCTGTCATTGCGTATAGAATCAATCAAACAAAACCTTTTTTAACCGTAGAGGAATGTTGGGTCCACTATCCTCCCGCTTGACAGGCGGCAGACGACAGGTTGTAGGTCTCTCCATCCCCACGGACCCGCCTAAAAGTTAGTCTTAACGAGAATAGTATACCCACGAAACGCTCTCCGTGCGCCCCTTTTTTTAGGGAAGGGCCTGGATCCTGCTGTGCTCTTTGTTCGAGTTTGAGGCTATTTTTGACAAAATAGTATAACTAAGTATCATACATAGCGTTGTTTCATTAGAGACTCAACCAAACGAAACTTACTTATTAAGGAAATATATATTTTAGTTGATTACACCTCTAATACTGCGATGTGTTCAACGCTGTATTTTTACAGAATAATTAAAAGAGGACCACAGTTTGTGGACATCAGGATGATGGGTCGCTCATACAGTTGATAAACCTTTAATATTTCTTAGTTATACCATACCATATCATTACTTTGAATGTACCAAATTGAAACAAGCTATACCATTATACCGAAAGTTTTGGGTGTTTATTTAATATATATGGAGATATTTAACTTATTGGTAAGTTTACTATCTGACTCTATTTATAAGAAGGGTTGGTAAAATGAATAAACGTGTTCACAGTTATGAGTTTAATTTCAGACTGTTTGATGTTGAAGTGCCACTTACAAAATACAAATGTCACAGATTACGTTGCCACAGAGCGGTTGACATAGATTATTAAACAAATATGCCACACCATCTATTATGCCCTTTTAGCCGGATTAACCGAGTGCAATGCTCGTATGTTTTTTTATTTTATTTATTATGCATTTTTAATTGCTGTGTATAGTTTTAAGAGGGTTTTTTTTATATAAAATATTCACGCTCTGTGATTTCATGGCTGAACTCAGCAAGGCGTTTTCTGATCTGATTCTGTTTCAAACCACATTTTGATTTATATTCATCCATATTTAATGTTTTTTGTGTTATGCGATCTCGACAATAAACGATATTCCTTTCTTTCTTTCTTGTATGTTACTCTTATAATAACCGGTCACAAAAAAACAATATTCATATACGCAGTACTCACAATCTGTCGGTATCGCAACGGTCTTGTGGTTTTTTTTATAGTATGAGAATTTAATTGAAATAATATGAATATAAATTTTTGACAAATCAAACATAAAGGATTTTTGATTTTCATTCCATGTGTTCGGCAGGTACGTTTCTATTATGGCCATTTGATTAAGATGTATGTGAAAAGAGAATGATAGCCTTGAAAAACTGTCGATAGGCAATACCGAAGAAAAAAAGGACATTAGGGTGGTAACCAATACGATGGCCAGACCATTTAAGAGGAGCAATATCCTTATCAGAGTATCAGAATAAGGGCCACTACTGACCGGAATCGATGAAGAAAGATTGTTCGTTTAATGAGTTTCAGTAACCAAGATCGTCAGTAATGAGAGATCGACTGGAGAGAAAAATGATATACTGAGCGAATAACTTAAGCGGAAATCAGATAACAATCATTATTATTTGAAAAGAGCAGCCGTATTACAAATAATAAACCATATTAGAATGCCTGGTCATAAAAAGCTCTAACTTATGACATATTAAACTGACTATTAATGACAAGAAGCAAAACTTTGTTAATAAATTGTTGATCAATCAATTAATGCTTATTTCAACATACGACCTGACATCCTGATTATCACGCAAAATTCAATAAAAGTAATGTAAATTACAATAAAAATTGTTATTTATTGCTTAAATATGTTTATACTAATATTGATAACTGTAATTTTTGTTTCCTAGTCAATAACTATAATAAAATTGTGTATGAAGGTTAGACAAGAACTGAACTTATTTGTTGTGTTTTTTCTTTTAGGTTTTTTTTTACTTCGAGAATGATCGTGTTCGAAAAACATGGATGCAAGAAAATGAAATGAAGTCCGTGCTTGAATAATGAAATACCAAAATCAGGTTTTTAAAACTATTTTAATATTTAATATGTTTGATCAATTTTGCCTTCACAATGCTATACTATAAAATATTCTTAATGAAAAATGCTTAAGGAATCCCCCCACCCACTGAGATGAGACTCGAATTCACGACCTTTCGCAATTCGGGCGCTCTCTAAACAAGCAAAAGAAATATTTTTATAAATATTTGAAACTTTCGAATAATATGACAATTTGTTCTAATTATTATATTTGTTTAATTTTTTATCGAAAGTTAAATATTTGTAAAATATTTCTTTCAGCCGTTTGAGTGAATTGCCTGAAAATTGATAGAAATACGCTCTGTTGTAGCGAAAAAGTAACATGTGCTTTAAACATTCGTCAGTCCTGTTAGATCCTGGAAAGCTTAGCAGTTATGGCAGTCACTCGGGTTGCGGAAGGTTGTGGGTCGAACCCCACCTCAGAGTACCAGGAGCGGGTGGATATATTTTTGCATTTTTTTTTAATATTGTAACATTTACATTTTAGATACTTACTATTTTTAATTTATTTACTTCTACTTAGTTTATACAACTTAAAATTAGAAGATTTGTAAACAATTAAATGTTGTGCCTTAATCTATATTTATCTGAAATTTGAAGCAAGAGGACGCGTTTGCTTCAAATCGCCGAGTTGCACTTAAAAATAATTAAATAAGACTATTTATTCGCTAATGTATTTTTATCTTTTTAAAAATACCTATCCATTAAAATTATTAAAATAAAAAAATATGAGTGAAAATGCAGTATAAAACTTAAAATTAAAACCATAACAAAAAACTTATAAATAACTCGTAAATAACGAAATCTAGTGATTACCTACTGTTACTATTACTATCCAATAATATGATAGTTTAAAATTAAGAGAATACATAGTTATGCAAAATTGATAAAACTAGTTTAGGTAAAATATGTATTTCTTTCCAATAGATTATTTGAAGAAAAAATTTTTTGAAACAATATTTGGATATTTTATAAATTCATATAAGGTACCGTTGCCTAATAAGGCCCACTATTTATGACCGCTAAAGCCCTAATATGCCATTTGATATACCTTCAAATTTCATTATACCATTATTAAAGATCTGTCGTTGTGGGACTGCTATTGAAAGTTAGTTTTTTAGTACTCCAGCGGTTGAAAAAAGTGGGCGTAGTTAGACGAGTACCTTATTATAAATTCAACATTTTTTTTTTGTTCCAACAATATTCAACTTGCACGACTTAGTTCATAAATTATTTTAAGTCTTAATTATAATAATATAATTCTAAGCCATATCTAACTACTCACTTTGTGCAATTTAGAACATTCTTCAAGCATAAACAATTGTAAAGCGATTTATTTATCATCTTCTACTTAGTTAATATCTTACACTACATGGTAATACATAATTAGATATTTTTCTTTCGATTACATATTAACTATCTAAAAATTGGGATTATAATATTTTTTTATACAAAGTCATAATTTTTATATTAAAATTTAAATGATTAATAAGTTTACATTAACTTTGTGTTAATATTAAAAAATATATATATGATCATAAAACTAAATTCTAATAACTTTTCCTGTTATAACTTCGCGCATAACAGGATGTTATCATATTCAAAATGCGATACAGATTTTATATAATTTAAAATTTATTTACAAACTGAAAATAATAATACTTTATTAAAGCTATCAAAAAATTAAACGTTATTAATAGTCAAATTGAATTACAATTCCAAGCATTCGACTTATTAGTTATTAACAAATTCTTTAAGAAGCGATAGTGAATCATTGGATATTTCAGTTAAGTATATCGATAAAAATAAGAACACAATTCTGATACTGTATATCCATCTTGAGAGTTTTTATCATATATAGATTATATTTCATGATAAACGAATTCACTTTGACATTTGATAAGCCGATCAAGCGACTTCTCGAACGATTCGTAAGAACTTTTAAAACATCGTTTATCTGTATCGCATTCCAGAGAGGATAAAATACCTTCTGATACTATTTATCATAATAGTATTGAGTTATTTTTTCCTCTTGCACATTTAAACATCTAAACCTAGACATATTACTTATTATACTAAACCAACACCAGACCTTTGATAATACTTAATATACTTCTATATTTAAAGAAAAAAATACACCTATATTTTGCAATACAAATCTATTATATAGAACCAAAACCAAATTAAAAATTACTTATCTTAATATGTACATTAATTAGTTTATTTGATCAATATGAAACTATTAACTAAAATAAAAAAAAAACTAAATACCTATATTTTACAAAATACGTTAAGGGTAACAAAGTATTTATATGATTATTTCTGTTAATTATTTTCGTTAACAAAATAATCACATTTAAGTATCACTAAAACTACAGGTTACTATTAAGTTCTTTGGAAAGTGATTAGAAATCTCATCACCAAGAATAATTTTTAAAATAAATTTCATCAAAAATATGACAATCTTAATTTGCTACAAAATTGAAGAAATCCATAATTTTATGCCATCTAAATCATTTAATACCCGCATCAAAATATGTACTTTTGTATTTTGATGATCTTAATCACATGATACTAATTATATAGGTTGAAACCTAAATTATCTATGCAAATAAAGTAATTGCAGCTGTTATACATAAAAGGAATAAAGAAAAACCAGCTGTAATAGAATCGTTCACTTCTATCCAATCATAAACATCCTGTAGATGCCGGTCGGCCCAAGCCATATTTTCGTCGATTATTTCCATAGCAATCTCTGCTGCGGGTACTGAATCCAATATGTGGTTGTTATTATTCTCCAACCATATGCGGAACTGAAAATGATTATATTGTTGGATTTTAAAATAGACAAATCTATTGATTTCTTCATTTGTAAATGTGTCTAATAATGTTGGTTTTTTGAAGAAAGCTATACTTTTAATTAAAAAAATAATCAATACCTTAGTCTTATGTATCCGAAACGTCTAAAACTAGATACAAATACGATGAAACCGTTTAAAAGTTGAATTATGAATCAATATTTTCATTAATTGTTTGTATTGACTCGTGAAACAAAAACTTTGAACAGAGAAGGTCCTTATGTTCGATTTTGAAGTCTATTACAGTTACGAATACGGGAGAGTACGAAATTTAGCACAATTAAAGTGTATATGGAGTAGAACAGCGGAAGCGGAACTAATATTTTGTTATGATAATACCCAAAAAAATACATCAAATTATGAATGAGCCAATGTACACACAGTACTACGAAAAATATTATACACAGTCACATGCGTTTACCAACCAATTACAAAGAAGTACGTATTTGATAATAAAACTTTAACAATATTCAAACTTTACGGTCGGACTACGACAGTTGAGGAACCACTAGAGCAATGATATTTTCAAAAATACTTACATCTTCAGCCGCAATATGATCCGCAATATTGTCAGCGACTATAAAAATAAGTTCTTCTAACTTTGCGGGGCCACCGTACCTAGGAAAATAAAATCATTTCATCAACTGCCTTTACAGTAATTAAAATCAATCTACAAAATTATACCTTCAGACATTTCATTACTAACATTTAGTAAATTAAATATTTTGATTACTTTTACACTTAGCAGCACCCACATCATGTTATCCGAAACTGTCCTCAATTATTTTTTAACCCCAATACGTTGATGAAGTACACCATGATAGGAAAGTATTGTTATAGGTAGTATTACTATTGAATAAACTTTATTGATCAGTTTATTAATTCAGTTCTCTAACCATTGCCATACAATTTTAAGGCATATCTTTTTTGTCTTAATTTTATTCACGCATAACAGTTTATGATTTTTCTAATCATAAAAATGTTCAATATCCAAAGAATAAATTGAGTCACTTGTATAATAGCATTAGTCAGCTGCTGCCATGGCAAGTTCTGCTTTTTGTTATGGTCACTGTGGTAACCGAATCAAACATAACCTTTTGATCGATTTATAATTAAATTAAAATTATGCAAAAAATCAAATTTTACCATGTAGAGTTTGATACTTTAAAATAATTTTACTTATAATAATGATTTATTGAAAGGCATTAAAGACCCAATAAACAGTCAAATACATAATATAAAGTAAAAATAAAACTTACATAAAATAAAATAATAATTAATATAAAATTCAGTAGTATTACACATTGTCAAATATTTTTTTCTGTTGTCGCTCTGGTACACCGAAATCCAGTACTTATATATAGGATTGTCCAAGCCCCAACTTACGGCTCTGATTATGCTATTATCACTAAGACATATCCTCATCCAAAACGAAGCTATGCGCTTTCTCACAACAGTACTTTAAAATACTTTGATACTAACTGTTGTCTGATGTCGTTTATGTTATCCCTCAAAAATGCGGTGGCTATCCTGGCGTTATTGTGGCTACTTTCTATTACTGCTTTGAATATTCTAAGCTTCTCTGCTGTAGAATATGGACTTTCATCGGATACTGTATCGTCGAGGTATCTGAAAAATACACAGTTTTTGTACTACAGAGGTATGATGTTATAAATAGTACATTCTGCTAATGATATTCATCTTTAGAAGGTGAAAATATTGTTCATGTATGATCATTTTTTTTCGTACTAAGCGAGAATGCTTCACCTAAAGACAGCTTCATTCGTGCTTAGAAACCCATAAGACTACTATTTTTCCTATATAGCCTATATATAGTATATACTTACTTCATTATAAAATCTTCATCTTGAGAACATCCCAGTGATTCTAATATGACAATGCGATCTTGCATAGTTTCTGTACCCTCTTCTAGAAGATCAAGTAACATTTCCCTTTCATCTTCACCTCCTCCTTGCACAACTGTACAGTAAACAGCAGGTCTCAAGTCATGGGGAATATTTGGATTCCTACAATACGAAATATGAATATTATTATGCGGTAGACGTTTCATAAAAATATAATAGGTACTTAATTGGATTTTTTAATTTTCTTCTTTTGTAATAATTATTGAATCGCTTCAATTTTCACATAGATCATTGTAGAAAATTAAACTGGCTCTGTTGTACTTACACGCTATCGCCACCATTATGGAACCAATCAATAGCAGCTGCTATACACGGATCATAGCCGGCTCGACATACATGATCCATAACAATACCACGAGTAAGAGTATCCATGGCTGGTTCAAGAGAATTAGGATCGGGTCTGAAGGTCAGTTCATTTTCTACTGTGGCAACCGTTCTCCGTATCATTCTCTATATAAACATATGAAAATGGCAATTCAAGAAACTTGAATTTACACACAGAATACAAAGTGGAGATTTGCTCTCAAAATAAACTTAAAACAAACTTACTAAATAAATATCCGGGTCAAGGCCTTCCTCCATTTGTACCAAGGCAAGGAGACGTTTTTTCAAGTAATTCATATCTCTTATGAAGGCTTTCCACACAGGGTATTCTTTTTCTAGTTCCATAGTTAAGGCTATCCTTAGAGCAATATCATAGTTTAAACCAGAAACTATTCGCTTTGCCAAATTGAGGGAATCGTCTACTAACTGAAAAGAAAAAGTATGTTTAACTAAACGACTGGATAATTTTTTTCTTCATTTTAATTGACAAGAAATATAATAGTCAGTGTCTTATATTTAAATGGCAGGTATATAATTTGAATAAACGTTCAAAGAAAACGTTGATCAGAATTTACCCGATTTTACATATAGAAAGAATTTCTGCTGATAGGTTGTCGAAACTAATATACAGCGCAAAAGAGGATGTCGATTGCATTAATACACTTTCCACGATCAAATCTATTGTATGTTATTGAAAATGATGTCAGAAACCATAAAAACAAACAAGTATGTACGATAAGATCTATCAGTGTTAAAGAAATTAATGACGAGTGAACCTAATTACTATAACATGTAGAGCCTGATTCTCTCTGTCTACCCTACAAGGAATCTGAGAAGTATAAAGAAGTAAATTATGACGGTTGACTCAACCTTTTTGATAATAGCAAGATTAAAAGGAGGTTGTATACTATTTTTATAACTCACAACAGCTCTGTTTAACGAATGTATTTCTTCTCTACGTTCAGGATCCCCAAGAGCAGCGATTATTCTTTCCCACATCTCCGTGTTGTATTGAACTCTATAATATCCTATTGTAAGGAAATATTTTTTAAGTAAGGTTTAAAACAATTGCACTGAACATTAACGTTTTTAGACGATTTATATGAATTACCTTTGCCTTGAATATTGAATAAAATCCAATCATCATCTTCAAAATCTACTTGGAACGATCTAGAGGTAGGCTCTTGATAGACATATTGAGGAAACACGTTTTCAAAATCTAAGTCTTTGCTGGTAGTAAATGTTACAGGTATGAAAAAGTTCGTTGTACTCACTTGACCACCATAATTAAAGGTGCCCTGTTTAAATAAACAAGATACATAAATATGGTCATAAAGACGTAAATATGAACTTATAATTTAAGACGTATAAGAATATACTCGTAATTAAAGTGATTATTAAAGCAAGTTATTCCAATTCAATAAGTACAAAATGCACACAAGCATAAATGCATAATTAAATTATAATATCCACGATTAAAATAATAAATAATTTTACCCTGGATATTGTTACTAAGTTGCTTTGATAATTGACTGTTAACAGTGGACATCCTCTTTGTTTTATATATGGATCCAAAAACTCTTCCAAATTATTGATGTGTCTATCTTCTAGTGCACTCCAAGGGTCATTGATAATGTCTCTAAAGTTGAAAGTGTTCATTATATCCAAGTTGCTGAAAATAGAACACCTTACATTTAATAAAGCTTATATATAAAATAAATATTAGCTTATTCTAAAATTGAGATATTTTATGAAATAATTCACAATAGAAATCAAACTGAGTACTCTATTATACCCACAGGGACTAATTCACCTTTAGGCTAATAAGAATGCAGCATAAAGCGAGACGAACAGGAGGACGCTGAAAACTTATCTTCGTAAGTACACTTAAACGACTAGCAAATTACTTATAATGAACAAATCGAAAAGTTTGCTTTCAGTGGAAGTTGATAGACGACATTGAATTTTTCAGAAAACATAGCAAAGGAACTTAGAAGGGTTTATTACAATTTAGCAAAAGTCTTCAAGTTACGTGGGTACACATTAAGGTACATACCTTAAAGTACACACTAAGGTACATACCTTAAACGACAGAGCAATGAAAATAAATGTTGTATAGCTATTATTTAAAATTAAAGTTATTTTCATTCATTAAAAATTGCACAGCATTTGCAAAAATGAGTTGAGTTTCAATTCACTTATTGTGCTTTTTTTCTTTAGACATAGACATGAAGGACGAGGTCGCGTCCTCATAACTACCCTAGGAGGGTCGCATCTCTTCATCAGGCGCTGTATACTTAATAATAATACCCAACTTAATAATTGAATTTTATAAATACAAGTGAACTAGCTGTGCAACCCGCCACATCACTGGCGTAAATAAAAAAACTACTGAACGGATTTTGTTGAAATTTGGTAATACATTATTACTAAGCTACTTTTTATCAAACTAAATTGTTAAGGAAGTACATTACAGTAAAATTACCGTCAAGTAATCAAATAAAGCCTGGCGGAAAGCTTGTATTAGTATAAAATAAACCTGCTATTGCCATTTCTGTTACCAATTTCTCATTAATACGTTAACTACATTTCAGGTGAAAGTAATCACGGAAATACGTACTTATTCTAAAATATTATTTAACAAAGATTTTATTAATCTTTTTAAAAAAAATAATGTGTTATTGTGTGCTAGTTTTGATTGTTTATAACTAACTAAAGTAAAAATAGAGGATCTTGTGTCATATGTTCAATTGCACCATCTAGAAATAGTGGAGAATATTTGTTTTGGCTTATTTAATTTTCCCTACCCAAGGTAATCACTTGTATAGGTATTTCCCAGTACCGTTTGCAATAGCGATAACTTATAATCTGAAAATAACTTTATTTCTTTTCACCCTGTATCATAATATCATAGACGATAATACGACACGTTAAAGCTGGGCGTAAAAACAAAATACTTTTTTGTCCATCTTCTATCTCATTATAGTAAGTGTTGCATATAGTCTTCAACTACAAAATGTGTCATCAGAATCATAACCAGCCTATAAATTCAACCACTGCTGTGAGGCTCAGGCCTTCCCTATGGATAGATTGTAATCGAATCGAATATCGTCTTTAAATTAAAATATGAAACTGATAAGTCAAGTATAGTATCATTTGAAAGGCTTGAAAACTATTTGTAACCTCATTTGTACGGAACACTCTGCGCTCTTCATCTTACTCACGCTCCTTATACGCCCTCTAAAACTATAGGCTAAATTAAAATTTTAATTATTATGTGGAAATAATCGGTCTTTTACCCGGTCTACCTACCCCGCAAGGGATACGGCGTGAAGATAAAGATATGGAATGAGATACTTTTTAATTTAAAAATGATACATACCTGGTAACGAACAAGCCTTGAGCTCCAATTTGTATAAAATCATTTTCCTCATCTAGTACTAGTCTCAACATTGACAGTATAGCTGGAGCTTTATATTTCATTAAACCATTACTTATATGATTTCTGATAGCTACTTCATCGTACATTGGTTCTGTTTGTTCTAAAACAGATGCAGCACTGTAGCCATCACGTAACAAACTCTCCTGTATTATATCGGTGACAAAAATAGCATTGTAATCAATCCCAGTTTCACTTTCACTTTCAAACTGAAAGAAAATAAATAAGAAATACATTAACACATTAATAGTGAGCAAACAATACAAGTACAAATAACAATGAAAAAGTGCAATGTTGTGTATTGTCATTCTAGAATCGACTGTATATGAAATATCTATATACTAAACACAAAAGTATCTCAAAGGCACAGAACACTGTCTCAGGTATGGTTGTATTAACTATCTCTTTGCAATAACAAAATCATTAATGTTATTACACAATCATCTTATGTACCTCTTTTACAGCTTCATATGCAGCATAAGTTTGCAAACCAGTTAAAACCCACTGGTATATCCAATTTTCTGCAATGAGAGTAAATCCAAACCACGGTCGTGTTAAAGCTTCAGCAATCTTTACAAGGGCAATTTGTCTTTGCTGCACCGAATGTTGAGTTTGCATAAATAAATAAGGTTCCCTGCAAAAAAAATATTATAACCCATCTTTCTTTATTTTTATTTAATTTATATAATAACAAAAGCAACGTTTTATATATTTTTCTTACTTACCAAAGACCTACAATTGATAGCGAATTCCATTCAATATCGACGTCCGGTAGAGCAATAATATGCATATTATTTGACTGATCGACTACTATTTCAAAGTAGGATTTGTCCGTCCACGTATTAAGGAAGAGGTAAAAGGAATTGATGGCTTGAGATGCAACATTTTCTTGACCTGCCAAACCTGGTCTTCCAGAAAGTAGGACATTTGGATTCGGTGCATCATAGGTAGTAAAATTATGTCCAAATAGTGCCCATCGAAATGGCGCCCCTGACAACGCTGTAAATGAATTCCTGAAACAAATTAATTTTTAATTTTTCGAGGTTTTGATAATTAAACGAAATATAAAACACATAGACAAAGTAGAAGTGTGTACATACGGATTATCATTTACTGGATTCGAGTTTGATATTAAGTTTTGATAATTGACATCATTAATTGTGAAAGATATTAGAGGTGTTTCTGTTGGTTCATCTATGCATGGAAATACTCGTCTTGCGTTAGTTGGATGAAGATTCATTGCCAAGTAACTGAAAAAAATATAGAAAAGTTTAGTTGTGAGAATAATCTTATTTCAAAGCGTGATTTACCCATCATGAAAAAAGATTAAACACTAACAGAATATCGAAAACAGATATGAATTAATAAAGATCAATAATTAAAGTTACATATGGCAAACTTCACTTGATTATGAAAACCAAAGATAAGGACATATTTTTTCAACATTATGTAGTAAAAAGATTAGTTACGCATTATTAACTCCGTAATATAGTCCCCGGGCATCATTTGTTAAAGTTCCTGAATATTCTATAATAACAAGATAACTTAATGCAGCTCCTTGCGGACGGATTATCAAACGGTTATTATTTAGTTCAAAATTGGCTGGATTTGCGTTTTCTTCAGTAGTAAGACTTACTAATACTGAATTAATCAATAAATCATTAGTATGAAATATCAAAGGATTGCCTCTAGTTTCTGTTGTTATAAAAGCACGAAATTCCAATCGTCCATAAAAAACATTATCTTCAAAAGACAGATTTATATAATACTCCCGTATTGTCATACCCGGTCTCAGTGTATTTTGTCTAACATTTCTCAAACCGTCATTGATATTTCCCAATTTTTTTTCATTAACTGAAACATTATCCATTTGATTATTTATTCTGGTGATATTGACCTTATTCTTTTCACTTACTAAAACACTTTCTAAATCATTATTGGGTTTTGTTAATGTATGAACTGTTAATGGTAATGTATTTACAAAACTAAGAAAAGTGACAAAATAATAAAATCCGATCCCCAACTTCCGGACCATTATGGTAAAAGTAAATTAATGACCGGCAGGTTTAAGTATTGGGTTCGTTACCCATGAAGCTCACATCTAAACTATTGATTAAAAAATGCAATAGGAAGAAAATACTAAAGAAAATGTGAATTTTGATAAAGTAAGTCGTTGACTCTTACAAGACGTATCTAGGAAATTGAAGATTTTATCTCCATATTTCTGAAGTACAGAATGAAAAACAATGTCATTATTTTTTATTTTTTTATCATATGTTTGAGAATTATAAAAAAAAACATTTTTGCTGTGGAAATTAAAAGTTCCAAAACAACAACAACTCTCACATACATGTGCCATACACACAATATAAATAAATACTCATGTTTAAAATTATCAATTTTCATAAATGCAAAACGTAAGTAAATGTGAAGCAATATCTCAAAAAAAAATGGTAATGAAGAACTAGTTTTAGCCCGCAATTATGAAATTAGTAAAATTTATCTATAAAGGTACATAAGGAGATGTCCTGACTGACGTCGGAAAACTTTAAATTTGGAGGGTACAATTATCTTATTACGTAAAGGTGTACTTAAAACGGATTTTAAAAATTTCAATTTAAAAGCGTGAAAACGTTTATATGAAACTTCTTTGTTTGGATCTATATCGATAAAAATTGCTTTATGAGTAGTTGAAGACCCTGGGAACGTAATAGATTATATTTTATCACGAAACCATCATTTAAAGGGATAAATGCTTTCATGGAGAATCAAAGCATTATCATAGCAACCATTTTTTTGACGATTCAAAAGAACTTAGTGCGCAAATCTTGGAACCCGAATTTGAACCAATCCCCAATGTCCGATAGATTTGATTTTTTGCATAGACATATAAGTCAGATGTCAAGGAAACATTATGGTGTCAGTAAGCTGATATATTGATGAAATTGGAAGGTGATTCTAGGAACTTAATGATGAAATAACGAAACTGCATCGTGTTTGGGCTCGTTAGATCAGTCTTTATGAGCACATTGGTACTGAAGGCTTTCCAGACTAAGGTCGGTTGAATATGGAGCTGGCAGGTGGTTATAGGAACTCAGCAACTATATAACGCAACTGCCTCGTGTTTGGACTTTTTAGATCCGTCTTTAAGAGAACAACAATATATATATAAAATGAACAGGAATGACCTCCTCTCCTCCACCATCTTTTGTTTATTAAATGTTAGCTTTGCTATACTGGATGGCGTTAGTTTAATCTATATCGCTCGATTTGATACAAAGAATTAGCGTAGACTTGAGTTTAAGATTAAAATTAATATTAAGGGCTTTTGTTTTTCTTTTCATTAAGACCTATTTCAAGCTGTATCTACATAACATCGATTATAATAAATGCGAAAGTAACTGTCTTGTTTGTGTGTGTTCTGTAACGTTGTCACGCCTTAACTACTGAGCCAGTTTCAATAATTTTTGATATAGAGATAAAGTGAATTTTAGGAAAGGGCATAGAATAATTTTTAGGATGACAATAACTGAATTCCACGCGAAAGCTAGCTAGAACATCTAATGTGTCTGCACGCATGTAACGGACGCACAGTAAGAAAAAGATCGTACAGATTTATCGATGTCTTACGTCTACAGCATCCAGAATTTTAATAAAAGTAGATACCATTTGCCAGTTTTAACAAAACCTATAAAGTTTAGATTATTAGACCTCATTCATTTACTGGAAAGACTAGACTATTCATTATAGGTAACGTCTTTACTGAACTCTCATGAGATTAATGATACTAGCTAGCTCGATAGAAGTTATTTTTATTATTTTTGTTTGTCCTAAGGTATGATATGAAAAACTTTATGATTTATTATAAACAAATTTAACACAGACAAATAATAGCTAAAAAATATATTTCGTATTTGTCTGACTGTATTCAATTATTAATGATATGACTGAAAGTGATAAGATAATATTTACAACGAGAACGTGAAGATTTGTTGCAGATTATTTTTTTACCCGACTACGGTGAAGCGAAAATGAGGGTTATGATTTTTATCGGTATGTATGTAAGAATGTTCATCTGTTCCCGTATATCTTTGAAACTACTCATCGTAACTGTAATAATTCCGTGTAGGGTATCAAGTGAAAGGGCTTCATTAGCACATTACATTGATTGCTTTTGCCTGCAATTTTGCTTAAATACACTCAAAAATTAATTAAATAAAAAAATAATAAGTTCAAAAAACTAAAACTCGACTATAGCTAAATCAAAATCATAATAAGGTATGAAATAAAACGAAAATGACTTTATTCAAGTAAGCTTGTTTCAAGCACTTATGAATGGTACAAAAAATAATTTTTTGTTTTACCACTCGCACTGGACGTCTTTTAGCTGACAAGAAGAATAAGTGAAAGAAACTTACCAGCTCTTTATGATAAGTTTTTCATTAATCATGTTAATAATAAAAACAATTTTAAAAGTCTGTAGGACATAGGTTGGAACATATTATTAGTCATTATAGATATTTATTAAATGCATTGTGGTCCTTAAAATAATCATCAACTTTATAATAGCCTTTAATTAGTAGTATGTTCTTAACATGAATTTTAAGTATATTTACGGGTGGTCAATTATATTTTGTGGAACTTTATTGAATATAACAATGCGGTTACCCAGAAAAGATCCTCTGGTTTTTTGAAATCTGAAGCTTGGAACGGTACGTTTATTTTTTATTTCTTGTGTTAAGATTATGGACACTACTTTTCTTGTGAAGGAATTGAAATGTTTTCTTGCGTACATAATATTTTCATAGATGTATTGAGAGGCAACAGTCAAAATATTTATTTCTTTAAATATTTATCAGAGAGATTCCCTAGGTAGACCGTTAATTATATACAGCAAGGATGGCTCTCTTTTGTGCAATAAAATTATATTATACGTCGTTACACTATGAAAATAAATAAGATATCTAGCCGTCTCACACATATTTTTCGTAAAATGAGGATGAGCATTAATGTAAATAAGAAAAAGCAATGGTCCTAATATCGATCCCCGAGATACGCCCATAGTAATGAAAATTTGAAAATTTCGCTTCATTAATTACTACTTTTTGAATTCTTGCAGAAAGATATGATTTTATTAGATTAAGTGATTTTCTTGCCACAGCATGATGCAGTCGAATGCTTTGATAGGTCGGAAAAAATGCCGATAGCATCTTGTTTACTATCCCAAGCATCATAGATATGTCTTAGAAGTGTTATTCCAGCGTCTGTGGTACATTTACCTCTGCTAAAACCAAACTGATTTTTGTGAAGTAATTTATTTATCAAAAGCACATATTAATTTCACAAATAATTTTCTCAAATACTTAGCGCTGGTAGTATAGATATTGGTCTGGAATTACTAGGATCATATTTGTCGCCTTACTTGAAAAGTGAGATTATTTTACCATATTTCATTATATCAGGAAAAGTTCCTTCATCAATGTACTTATTAATCATAAAAATTAATTGGGGCGCAATAGATGGTATTATAGATTCGATAACATAAGTTAAACGCCCCAGGGATCTTCGGTTTTCTTGATGTTAATGGAATTAAATGTCTTAGTAATTGATTTGTCGTTAATATGTCTAAAATAAAATTCAGAATCCATTAAAAATGACTCTAGATGAGTGACCGCGAGTCTAGAACATGAACTAAGATTTCTAATGCTTTCTATTGGTGTCTTAGAAAAGAATTTCTCAAATGTATCGGCAACCGCTTCATCTGTTTTAATAACTTTTTTTACAACCTCTAATGAGTGTGAGCGACTCTCCATCAATCAACCAACCAACCTGTTTGACAATCCAGGTTGATTTTATGTTATTTTCCGAATTGTAAAATTTTTCAGATATATATTTTGCTTTTGCTGCAACTCATACTTTCGTAAAAAAATTTGAATCATTTCTGACATATTCGATAAGCTTTGGATCAGTGGAAGTACACTTTAGCTCATACAAATTATACAGCCTATTACGACTTTTGTAGATGCCAGGTGTAGCCCAATCACTAAATTTTTACTTTTGGTCAGTAAAGTTAATTATTTTCAGTCTCATTGCTAGAAATTATTTTATCCCCAAAATTAAGTTTTGGAACATATTCCAAAGTCTGTTTATTTGTGGGAAATTTATTCTGTTCAATAAATTTGTAAAATAAAATACTGGCGAGGATGCTATTTGTCTCTTAAAATAGAAAGAAAGATAATATTTATCTCTTTTCAAATATAAATTAATAATTAATTTGTTTATATCAATAACATGTAATTTTTAATGTATAGAATTTACAGAATTAGAGTTTAAAGGCTCACATACTGATTGTTTATGTTGCTTCTCCCTGGAATCCAGGCGTGCTGCCAAGGAGAAAAAATCTATTTGTGTACTCTCTGATACAAAGGTATTTGATAAGAATTTCAAGGCCAATATGTACTCCCCTATCTAATTTGTGGACTATTTTTACTAATGAATTTATGAGGTTTTTTTTTTTACTAATTAACATGTCAATATACTCTTCGTAGGTTTTCCTATTTTCATCGATTATAGACCGGCAAGTATCTAATTTTTCTATCAATTGTATGCATTCCTTGGAGATTTTTTTTTTAATTGATTTTTATTTAATAGTTTTTTTTTTGTTTTATTAAGATACCTATTTAGTTTTATATATTTTCTCAACCTATTTCTACTACACTTAACAACACCTCTTTTAACCCTTAATTTGGCAAAAAATTCTTAGCGTGATTTATTAAATATTTCTATTTAGATCTTAGTTTATGAGTCTAGAAAAGAGAAAAAAATTTAAAAAAAAATATTTTATTGGTAATTACACAAAAAAAATGTGAGTCTTTTTTACAACATTGCCAAATACTGGGGAAATTATGTAGTTTTGGCAGTGATGCCTTTTTACAACATTGCCAAATGTAAGTATAAAAATAAAAGGCAGATTTAAGAGTTTAATATTTATTATTTTTTATGAAAATCATAAAAACAGTTTCGATCTTTTGTCAAACACAACCTAACGTTACATTTTATACAAATTATCGTTGTGTAACTGTTTTTACAAAGCCGACATCGACCTTTATCTGTAACATTTGGTAAATGATTTAGTCCATCATACCTAATATCAGCAATAGGACGAGCCGCGCTTGGTTTTTTTATTTTCTTTGATGGACCTGACAGGTCACATACTTCTGTGTTCTTGTTTATGGATAAAGCCATAAAAATTTGGCACCGAAACTCCTTCAAGCTTAATGTTTTTATAAGTCCCTTCTGGACACAGTGTCGTCGATATAGCAGCCAACCATTATTGATGCTTATATCCAGGATCTGAACGAAGATGCCCATGTACCATCTTCTTGTTTTCAAAGGGGTCCTGTATAAGGCTATTAACATGTCCGCTAAATCAACGCCACCCATATGTGCATTGTAATATTTAACAAGTTTGGGGCAATCTACATCAGCCCGTGCCTTGCGTTCTTTACAATACCTCTTTATTTTGCTCATCGGGTACGAATCGGCAAATGAACTCACCAAAGTCACAGCTTTGTTGTCATACCATTTGATTACAGCTACCTTATTCTTGTTACATACTATTTGAGAAAAAGAGCCCCGACCTTTCTTTTTTAGTGCTTTATCGGAGTCCAATAAATCTTTGTGCTTACACTAGCTTACATGTATATATCTTCACTAGATCTTCTCCTTTTTATATTCTTCAAGTATTCAAACATTATCATACGGAAGCTGCCTACTACTACAATTACAGTTCTTGTATCTATTTATTTTTCTTATAAAACTGTTTATACATTATTATAATTACAAATTTTATTAATATAATGTACATAAAACTAAATGAACAGAACATTTTCAATAAAATTTATAATCTTCATCTTGTTATTTATCTGAAGTTCTGATAAAAATACTGACTATTTGTAATATTTGTAATTCTAAGAGGAGAAGTGATAACGAGCTCCTACTCTATTGCAATCATTAAACAAAAATTAGTTTAAATTTTTCAATGAAACTGGTTTTAGTTATTTTTACTTTTAATATCACATGTGATTCAGTCTCCTTAACTTCTTTTTTATCAAACGTATTATTTAAATATGATTAACAAGACTTAGCACAAATATTGATTAAATAGGAATTATTTTTTTCCTTATCCTATTTATGTTCCTTACTAAACCCGTAACGATTTCACTCATTGTAAATTCCTTATTCGTCCTATCAGTATTCCTAGCTCATCCTTTTTAAATCACCTAAAAAGATTAAGATATATAGAACAAAATTACAAGTTGTTTAGTCAAAAACGTATAGAACAAACGGTAACAATGTGTAAAAGTCTTTAGTACGGGTAAGGTACTTGGCATGTGACAAATACATTTTTATTTGGTTGTATTATTTTAATAGTAATAAAAAATAATATTATAGTATTAAAGCGCTCTGAGCCTGAGTGGTAGACTAAATAGAGTCTAGCCGAAAATCAACGTGGGTCTATTTCTGAAAAAAAAAGATCGACATATGCCTAGCTAGACGTCTGTTAGGTGCAGTCGTGGACATTGTTTTGATTCTAATGTTGAGTATATTGTTGTGTGTATTAAAGATAGATTTGCTTTGATTTAATATATGGGTAAGTAATAACCCATATATTAAACGACTTCGAATAAATAACAAATATAACAAATGCTACCCCTGAGTCAGTTTTTTTTAAGACTCGTAGGTGTGGAAGAGAGAATAATACTCGCTGAATCGCTGTCTTATTTTATACTTGTTTGTTGCATGTGCAATTTTCCCTTTATTATGAAAGTATCAATATGCATCAGGTTTATGATCCAGCAGTGGAAACATTAATAGGTTGATGGTGATTATGTAATTACATACTTTTTTTTGTATTGTTTGCTCCAGGATGCCTAAGGAATACGTTTAGGATGAATTAAGTTAAATATTTATAGGGTGAGTTAGGAATACTGGATTGGGATGAATAAATAAATGGGATGATACGTCATAGGATGAATACGGTACAACCCATTTTAGTGTCATATTACTAATATTTTAGACTGTTATGTTTTTTATCGTAATTGATTAAACCAGACGATAATATTATTTGAGCGGCCCGAGGGCCCCAACTGGATTGTAGTTTTTTGAATCTTTGACTTTCCCTAAGATGACACTGGCTAACTGATAAAATCTTTGATCGATAAAACAGATTTACTCTTAATTTTTCCGAAATAATAAAGAAAAACAAATCTTATTTGAGATAATTTTTCGATATAAATGACATTATTTACTACTACTTATACTATAGGTAACACTGGCCAATAGGTAACATACATACATAATTGTAAGTGCTAGTGGCTCACAGCGCCTAAGCGCCTTATGTAAAAACATTGACAAAACTGTCGCCAGTTAGTTATGCCGAATCAAAATTCATATTATTATATTTGATCGATTTAGAATTTGCAATACTATACCTATCGATATTTATCTTAAACAAGATTACCCGGTCTACTTCGTATCACCTCTCACCGTCTAAACCTTACCTGGACTATGATAAACATTTTAAAAAATAAATTCAGATAAATCAGCGCAGCCGTTCTCGATTTATAACGAGACAAACGAACTTCATCCTGGTTTTCCATGTCTTTAAAGAATTTTATCATATTATCATTAAATTTTTTAAAATTCAAAATATTATCACTAGATTCATTTGCTTTTATTTGGTTTTGCATGTTCAGAAAGCTTTAATATATATTTGAATAACAATGAAATTTTATCTGAATTTAAATCGAACTTCATAAGGAGAGTCAAATCACTTATTTTTTTATAAACTTTTATTATACAAAAAAATAAGTGATTTGACTATCCTAATCAAGGGATTCGGATACAAGAAGAACTACTAGATAAAGTAATAGTACTTGTAACTTAAAGATAGCTATACATGAGAACAAGACGGTGTTATGCCGTCGAACATCAAAGTTTTTAAACTTTTCATATTTATTTGTTTTATTTCGTTAAGGTACTAAATACTGTGTGAATATACCTTAAAGTAGGATTTATGTACGGCAAAAATGAAAAAGAGACGATGAAATAAATAATAATATACCTATTCTTTATTCCACAAATATAGGATACATTAAAAAGGTAGTAAATAACAGACAGTATACAAAAAGGTGGTCAACCAAAAGTTGCCTGGAAGAGATTGCTGCATAATAATGTTGTTGTGAAATTGTGAAATGTTTAAAGAAAAATCAAAATATGATAGATATTTCATCGATCTATGTGAATTATTTATGATAATATTCTCTTTTTTATAGATGAATCTGTTATGTTATAGTAATATAGAATTAGTACGAGGGTCAAACTGAAAGTTCTTAGAAAATCAAAAACTGATTACATTAGCCAGTTATTAGTTTTATTATATCTTTTCAAAATATTGTCCATTCACGTCAATACACCGCTGCATGCGATGGAACCACTGGGAAAAGCACTTTGCCCACTCGTCCTTAGGGGTCTCTTCAATGGCATCGCGATACGCAGCCACCGCTTCTTCAGCATTCATAAACCGCTTTCCTTTAAGTTTTTCTTTAATTTTTGGAAATAAATAAAAATCACAAGGCGCGAGGTCGGGGCTATACGGCGGGTGACCCAGTAATTCAACGTTTGATGTCGCCAAATAGTCGATCGTTCGCTTGGCGGTGTGCGACGAGGCGTTGTCGTGGTGAAGGAGGATCCTACTGCGAGGTCGTTTCTCTCGAACTTTTTCCAAGACAAGTGGCAAACAATTGGTAGTGTACCATTCTGCAGAAACTGTTTTTTGATCCTCTAACACAATTGTTGCAAAATGACCTATCCTTCCAAAGAACGAGGCCACCATTTTTTTTCCCGCACTTCGATCTCTCTTCACTTTAGTTGGCAACTCCTCGAAAGGAAACACCCACTGAGCAGATTGTCTTTTGGTTTTAGGATCATAACAGTAAATCCAGCTTTCGTCACCTGTTAGTATGTCGAACACAGCATTTGAGTCACCTCCGTTAAATCTTTCAATCATTTTACGACACCAATCCACACGATGGAGTTTTTGAGCCTCAGTCAAATTATGAGGTTTCCACCGGGCGCAAAGCTTCCTGACCGCTAAATGTTCGTGGAGGATTTTGTGCACTTGACTCATACCGATGCCTAAGCTTGTCCGAATCTGTTGATAGGTCACTCTTTTGTCAGTCTCTATCATACGCCGCACAACACAGATGTTATCTTCAGTCGTCGCCGTAGAAGGCCGTCCCTCACGTAAATCATCAGTGAGATTAGTGCGACCACGTTTAAACTCATTAAACCAGTTGTAAACAGTCGCACGAGATGGGGCTTCATCGTGAAAGGCCAATCGTAGTCTATCATAACTTTCTTGTTGACTTAAATGACATCGAAAGTCATAAAAAATCATTGCACGAAAATTTTCTCGTGTTAAATTCATGATGACGTGACACAGACAATTTTCAATTTGCCGCCAAATCGTAAAACAAATGACAAATGAATGAAATATATACTCAGTAATATTGGCAAAGAGTTATATTTTCAAATTTTAGAATTATTTTTTTATTATATTGTTTATAAGTGGCCAGTTCTAAGAACTTTCAGTTTGACCCTCGTATTATTGTAAAACTGTTTAAATTTGACAAATTTTTAGTTTTAAAAAAGATCAATAATAGAAAATCTTTCTTAAAACTTCCAAGAGTTTATAATAAAACCCTTTTTCTTGTTTCCTATTCAAATCAATATCAAATAAATGATTAGATTTCGTTAGAATGTCATTTAAAAAAAAATTCAATGGATGTTACATTTAATTCTTATTAAGTATTAATCGTTTTTAGTGGTCTCATCAGTAGGTTTAAAAAGTTTTTAACTTACTCAATTAAACACAATACAAAAAAATAGGCTAAAAATTAAAAAAAAAGTAAAAATGACGTAAGTAAATTTACTCACTTTTCAGATCCAACGAATAATCCATGACCAGCATTCAAATTGCCTTCAAAACTTATTCTAAACCAATGAAGAGTCGAAGCCAAATTTAAAATTCGCAGCCCTTCATCGACCATCTCAAATTGAGCCACATTGAATACGCCCTGAGCTACTGTAGAAACTTCTACCAGAGTTATTTCCAAATCTTCAGCGTGGAAAGTTATGGGTTCTTCTCTTGTCCCACTATCGATACGCACGTTTATTAACACAGTTCCACTAAACGTTCCACTTTCCAAATCAGGTTCAATTTCAACTGCATAACTTGAAACAGACATGCCAGGCCTTAGTACGTTTCTTACTAAATCTTTATTATTCGTAATCACATTTTGATCTAGCACATTTTCAGGTGATTCGTTCTTCAAAAAATCTAAATTTTTTATTTTTGAAATAGGTAAAGAATTGGAATTCACAATTATACAAATAAAATATAAAACCTTAATTGGAATCATTTTCACAAATTCGATTCCAACATTTGAATTTAAAATTTAAGGCATTCCCAAAAAAAAATAGTGTCATCAAATATTTTTACACATAGTAAGTGATGGACCACAAAATCAGAACTAAAGAGAGTTTCTACTCTTATTACAGTTATTTTTATTGATAAAAATCGTGTTGATAAAAACATTCACGTTCGTGTCAAAAAAACAGTACACAACATTAAACTGATCTTTACAACTTATACCTACTCAAAAATGTATAGTAAATAAGTCAACATTTTTCACAAGTAATAGACGAGAGGTATTGATAAAAAACAATTACATTCACTGAAAATTATTTAACAGTAATAACTCTTGCTGAATTATCTAGACAACTCGTTTAAAATTTTTGTTCTAAATTCTAACTTATAAACGTTCAAATAACAGAGGAAATTATTTAAAAACTGTTGCATTCTAATTGGTTTGTAAAAGCTTATGTTATGATGAGTTATGTACCACGAACATAGTTCATCAACTTGGTTCGTTTATCTTTATTAATGGTTAAAGTCATCGTAGTTAACTTTATGCTTTGCGCAGATAGGAAAGTGGTAGACTCATTTCTGGAAATTAATACTTATACTGCAAGCGAAAAAATAATATAAAATATTATATTATTAAAACAAAATCAAATCGAAGTCATTTATGCAATCTAGGTCGATACAAGTCGTCAAGATTGGAAAATTACTACATTAAAATATGATATCATTTTCCATCACAAGATTGGAACATATAAAAAAGTATATATAAATTAAAAGTTTAGTTTAAGTAGTGTATACCTTACCCCATAAATATTGCTCGAACTTTCTATAGCCTTCATGACGGCATAAGATTTTACCTTTGTTTTCATTGTTAACATTGATTTTCGAATACTACTTATAATATTGGTTCTAGAAATGAGCCTTCCATAATACACAGAATGTGATTGAACAAGATCTCAATCATTCATCTCCCATTTCTCAAGCCATAAATACAAATTTCAACATAAGTTCTTTCAGATCAGTGGTATCGAATAATTTAAATAACTGTAAAACAATAATGTTTTGTGACCGATTAGGACAGTACTTTTTCTTTAAACATAAATTGATACATTTTTTGTGGCCTGAAGTGTATAGTTGTCACATTTTATTAAAGATTGAGTGATATCGTTCTGCTTATCATTTAACCACATTATTTGAGAACGCCATCTGTTGTGTAAGGCCGATGAGCTCGTTTTCGTCTTTAAATGCGTCTTCAGTCTTGTGCTTCATTTACAATTAAACTCATTCCCTCTCTCAGACTCATTGCTCCTGAAATAAAAAAGATATACATATTGAATAAATATGAATATGTTGAATACATATTATAGAACTAAAATACATACTATAGAACTAAAAATATCGCGGTGTATGATGTTAGGAAACATAAATACTTAAGTTAGTTATTTACCTTGTAGTATTGCTATCTGAGTATCTTCAGATACGGGTCATGAAAAACTGGAGTATTTAAATACACAAAGGTTCGTGGTCTGAGTTATCTTCCAAAATATCATTAAAATAATACACAATTTCGTGCGGCTTCATTATTTTATGCCTATACATACCTAAACACGTGAAAAACGCCCTTAGAAAAGCGAACGCGTACGTTCTTTACGCACAGCGATATCTAACGTAATAATGTTCCGTGTGATCAATTGACTGCTACATAAACAAAACACAACGTTCAATTGTTTGTTCGTACATTCATCTCCTTGCCACTCCCGTATGTTCCCGGAGCAAGAACTATATTTCGAATAATCCTTCAAATAATGACGAGACAAAAATGATCCAGCGGCATTTCTAGTTATTACAAATTTTCCAAAAGTATTGCCGATATAAAATTGAAAATATTTAAAATTAAATAAACGTATAAAAAGTCAAAAAAGCCTTATTGTATGTTATTTTTTACAATTATTTTAAATTAGGAAACGGGATCATTCATTGAGAGTTGGTAGTCGGTTGTTAATTCTTGCGCCTTGGTAATTTAAAGTTTAGCTTCATGAGTTTTAAAGATTTTATATTTTTTATTTTTTATTATTAAATAGTTTTTCTAAATCAAATTAAATTCTGTAATTTAAAGCTGTTTTAAGAGGCAACAGAGATTAACTGTGAGCACGTCGAAGCATCAACATAATAAGTTAAGTAATTATATTATTTTGTTTTAGACCTAACGTCACATTTAAAGTTATTTTGATACTTGGCAGAGGTCTTCTATAAGTTATTAATTAAATGATAGGCGCCCGACTTCAATAGCATTTTCTTGAATAAGTCGCTTTTGAGAAAATAATAATTTATCATATTTTTTTAAGTTTGACTTCGGTTCTATTTTTTATTTCATGCGTTTTAGTAATATTGATATTTAACATATAATAAGTAACAATTAAAAATATTAAAAATCTATATAAATAAAAATATTCAACATAGTGAAAGTCTTAGAAAAGAAGATTGTAAACAATTTATTCAAATAATTCTATACTCATTTTTTAAAAAGAGGAAAGATTGGATTGCTTATTTCTTTCACCTATGGGAAGCGACTTCGAAAGCTAGTTCTAAAATAAAGATTTTGAAGTATTATGAAATCTATTACAGATTCTTTAAATATAAACAACGAATGATTATTTACAAAATGTTTATTGTATAAAAATGTTCTCTCTGTATATATTATTTTTTAATTAAAAATGTATTGCTTATTTCTAAAATATTACATTTATTTTTCAACAAATATAAAAACAGTTTTTATATATTTCAACCGTTGTATTTATTAGTCACTAATTTAATAGATTTTAATACATTTCATTTCTAATATTTAATAATGTTAGGATCGTTTTTGGTTATTTATAATTATATTAATGCAGAGTAAGTATACTCAATTAATGAACATGCATTTAAACAACATACGTAGGTACATAAAATATAGCATGTTTTATATAAATTCACAAAAACCTGGAATTTTCAATTGAAATATTTTTCTTCTGCTTATGATTGATTGAATAGTGTCACAAGTAAAGAAAGAAGTACTAAGGCACTCGCAGTCATAGCTGACGCACTATCCGGAAGATAATAATCATTGATCCAAGATTCCACGTGATCTAAGTTTTGATTATTCCATGATATCGAAGCTGCGATGTTCTCCCTTATAGCTGCTATTGAAGCTAACTCGCCCGCAGTGAAGATGTTTGCATGATTTGTAGCAAACTGCTCAATCTGGTGGATGTAAGATTAGTTCATAAGTTGCAAAATTATTAATAGTTTCCATGTTGACGTTATATTTATAAATTATTACAGTTGAATCATAAAAAAGGATATGAACGATGGAAATCAGTGTATTCGTATTTGGGGAAATAATCGTCTAATTAGCTCAATTACACTGTAGTTAACTCATTTAGTTCGAACACTAAAGAAAGAAATGAAATGAAAAACTTTGGAAGGCACGTGATACCATTGGTCACGTTTGCGTATGTACCTCGATATAAATTATGGCCCTTTCTCAGATTTTACCAACGCAGAGAATCATCCCTGTGCCGCAGAAATAGCATCAATCGGCAAAACAAAAGACAATAATTTAGCCAACATCTACCACTTGCGTGAGTCAGCTAACATCTGAAAAGCTTTTGAAAATGTTTTGAATGACCCTGCTTCTATATATTTACCTTTTGTAAATGAGATGTTGTTGTAAGTCTGCGGGCCAGAGCATTTAGAATGTTTGTGGTACCAGTCAAACCTTGAACACTGACAAGAAGACAAATATGTTAATTTATAGGTTCCGTATATTTGTTAAATTTGTTGATAATAAACAAAAAACAGGTCTTACTTCGGTTGTATCGATGGGAAGTTTGCAATGATGAAGTCGAGGGCATATTCCATATTTTCTGGTCCAGAATTAATAGTAGCAACGGCGATAGTATGCCTGTCTTGTTCTCGCACGAGTGAGTTTTCGTCGATCATTTGATTTAAATAGCTAAAATAATTATTCCACTTTATTATATTTTACACAAAAAAGTAATAGTCTAGATACAAGTTCATTAGCGATGTTTGGTAATCTTAATCTAAAAAAATCCCGCAAATATTAGCATTCATTGTTATTTTTCTAATGAATACCTACATATTATTAAATATATAGTCTTTTTTATATCTTACAGTTAAATGTAACTTACAATTCACGCTTTTCTTCATTTGAAGTGCATCCAAGTGCATTCAACAAGATTGACTGTGCACTAGAGTCGGCCGTTTCAGTATACAATCCCCAGAGGAAATCGAAATTAGCAGCATCACCACCACGTAGACCAGAGCAGAATACCAAGGTCTGAATATCGGGATTCAAGGGGGATCCTGGATGTAATCAAAGAAACTTTAAACATTTTTGTTTACTGACCAAAATGAACAATATACGATAGAAATATAAAAGTACAACTATAAAAATATGCCGTCAATAAAAGTTTCTATAAACCTATTCTATTCTATGTTTTACTTTCAGAGATAAAATATAGGGAGCATTATTAAATTTCGTCTAATTTCTCAAAAAACTTCTAAATTATTCGTATTTTTATATCAATTATAAAAAAATTACATAATCTATTATATAATAATAGTTGGTTGATAAGCTTTTAATAATATTTACCGTTTTGGACTTGTTGTAAGAGTTGCATAGAAGAATTCACGCAGTGTTCGTTGCCATATCTGCAGTTGAGGTCTAAAATTATATTTCTATAGTAAGGTGTAACATGCTCTTCGTCTGGTGAAGCATTGAAGGTGAGCCTCTCATACGATGATGCGGTCAATTCCAGAATAAATCTCTGTAAAATAATTTAATTTGCATATATTCTTATATCATTATCGGTTAATACGGATAAGGGGAAATTATATAATCACATGTTTATACTATTTATGATAGAATTACTTGATATGCTCTTATGTTACCTCAGAATATTCTACGTGAAAATTGGGTCTAACTTAAAAACACAAGTTTAAAAAAAAATTACAGATATGACCCAAAATGATTTTTGTGTTTGTCATATTATTTAATTAAAGCAAACGCTTCTCGCCATAAAGTATTTATATCTCTTAACTGCCCTGCAATTCTGTAAAAATCCATACCTGAATTCTTACTACAGCCGAGTTCCTACTACATATTTAGGATTACTTAGGAATGTTTTTCTAACCTATTTTTTACATAACAATATCATTATTTAAATAATTATTTTAAAATAGAATTAAAGATTTTTCGGGCACTAACTACATTTAATGACGTATTCAGATTTTTTTGTTTATCGTTTTTTCTTAGAGTGCAAAGGATCTGGTGCTTTGGAAGGCACGATAAGCCAATGGTCCTGGCTGCATCTGCACTCGTAATTACCCACCAATACGTAATGGGCCAGCATGATGGGTCATGCCCCTTTCTCCTTATTCGATTTGATCCAAAGAGAAGGCCTGAGCCTAAGCATTGGTGACATTATTAGGCTGGTGATTATGATGATGATTCTCGTAAATGTAGTTTAGTGCTTTTCCAATGAATGGTTAATTTATGGTAATAATAAATATACCTGGAAGAGTCCATATACTTCAGTCCCGCTAAGTACCACATCTAAATAACTGAACGCGACGTTGGCAGACGCCCACGGTATGTAGTCAACTTCATTGGTCAAATATGTAGCGATTTCGAACGGATGAGCATAGGACTGTAAAAAAGAAACTAATTTAAAGTATGAGTCTCAAAGGAGAACGTTCATTTATAAGATCACAAAGATCCACATCCATATATAATCCATAAAGAACCTTTGAAATGTCAAAGCTCTCAAATATAAATTCAAACATTTATCATAAATCAGTGATTTCACTTTTAGATTAAGCTGAAATTTTGCAACTTGGTTGACAATGCATATATTGAGTGGAGCTGATCTGATGATAAGACCTGAAGGTTGTGACTTCTATAATTAAGGAAACGACAACATATAATTTGGTGTTTTTATTTGTTTTGTCAATGATTTTAGTCTGAGTTACTTAGATATGTGTGTTATTTAAGGTCTTATAATGTAATCGCTGGATGGTTTTTAGAGGTTGTTATTTGTTTATTTTTTAATAATTTTGAATTATCAATTTTAGCCTAGAGGAAATCGCTATAAGCGATAAACCAGCAATTTTAATTTTCCTGTCCAAATTGTGTAATATTAACGATAAATAATTTGCTTTCATATTGCTTATTATATAAAAAGCATCTTTTAATTTTACATAAAGACTGTGTAATTTGCGATTTACGTATATATGAGGTACATAAAAATTTATATTTCCAATAATACACTTTAATTCGAAGAATCTCGAGAAATAACTCTAGACTCGTTTTCATTTCTAGAATGTTAAATAGTCATACGAATGGTAATACTATTCACACACATTTACTGTAACCAAGCATCAACATGGGGACTAGTATCCAGTATAGTAGACGACGCCTGATCAGACATAGCTTGTCTGATCAGGCGTCGTCTACTATACTAGTCACTAGTTAAAATCATCGCCAGTCATTTTCAAGTAGACCTATATAAACAATACATATTGCTTATACAGTAAAATTTCAAGATTCTCTTAACCTGATGTTTACCTAACATTGACAGAAAGATATTTAGCTCTCTATAATATCTAATCTGGAATCTTATAAGAAAAATAAAAATGACTCATGTTTGGATTTCCAAACTTTATCAGTGAATGAGAAATTATGTCCAAGTCCAACTGATGAGTTACAAATATATCTAGATACGAGTGTGTTAACGAAAAAAAATGTGATGAAATAAAATTTCCAATCTTTCCAATACAATATTTAATCGTTAACTCACGTTTTTGGTATTTAGGAACGTCGTTTATACCCACCATTCCACACTTAGTCCACGTGGTGGGTCTTGGCCCATACCCCCTATTCGATTCCAGCCATAGTCAAGGCCTGAGCCCCAGCAGTGGGAAATTGTGGGAATTAATAGGCTGATGACGATTATGAAAACTTATGATCAATAACAATGCTGTAAAATATCTATCTAGTCCTAAAGGTATTCTCACCAAGCGTCCATTTCTAGCCAGGTTGAAAGAGTCGTCAATGATTTGCGCTCTGTTCAAAACATGGATTATGGTATGATTATTTGCTAATGCTTGTGTCAATGCCCGCCAATTAGCTTCGTCGTAGTTAACCCTGTAGTAACCTATAAAAAAAATTGACGGATAATTCAGTAACGTAACGTAACTAACTGGTAGTAGTACTTTTTTTTATCAAAAAGTACAAGAATTAGTTTTGACAGTGATAAATTGTTTTGACTTATTATTTATATTCAAAAAATTATAGATTACTTTTAATATTTGAAATACACATTCACATTTCTAGGATCATATTATGATAAAATATTATTTTGTGCATTTTGCAAAATATATCTTTACATTGCATTGAAACAATTACTAATTAAACGTCTTAAAAGATGTCCTAATGATTTATTAACTGTTCCAAGAAGGTCACCAATACAACACTTCTCTTTGAATACTGAACTGATTTTGACGTTACCATTTTCCTTTTCTTATTTCGATTGTAGCTCTATTTTTTTTTAATTGATTCAATTATATTTGATCAATTTTGTGAAAAAACCAGCCACTTTCTGCAAACTGAGTGCAAATTCTTACATTTCATCCAAGCGTCTCCAATTACTAACCAGTTTGCTGCTTGTTCACAATGTACCATTCGGCACCAGATAATCCTGGCACGTCAAGTGCGGTGGCAGTGATTGAGACTGATACCCAGCCATCTGGCTTAGTATCTGAGAAATCGGGGTTGTCATTCAGCACCACGTTGACAGGTACGTGCCAACGATCAGGAGATGAAAGCGTACGGTCGGTCAAGTATCGTTCCTGTAAGACAATTGAATAGGTTTTCTATTTGCTTTACAGAATTAAACATAATTACACTTTCTTTAAGTTTTTAAAGCATTTATATACTACGAAGGTTTATACCAAGAACTAAGGTAAATAATTCGCTGCTCTAGGTTTGAATATAAATAATGACATTCGAATCAAAATATTAGACTGAATTAATTTTATTTATATAGATAAATACAAATGAGTCACTAAAATTTATTCACGCTCATAACAACAAAGCGAATCAGGAGAGGAAAGCTAGTCAATAATATGATAATATTGTTATCAATACTTTGTGTGATGTGATACTTGAAAATGATTCATGTATATAAGTGTCTACAATATTTACATGAATCTAAAATGATAAAAGATTTCATGGACAAAATGAATTAGTAATTTTGTAATTTTCAGTTGAGGACTACTATCCATTCATAATCACATTAAACTTGGAAATAAGAACTTATAGAGTTTATGATGATGATGAAATGCCAATTTTTAATACAGGGTATTAGATATTGGACATACCTAGAAATATTTTCTTTAGTTTATAAAAACCGAAAACAACAGATAATAGAACAATAAATTAAAATATCAAAGATTGTGAAGAAAATACATATACCTGCTGGAATACTAAGGAGTTGCCCGCAGCGGAAGATCTGGTTACATTAAGGACTGGGAAGCCTCCTTGAGTGGTCCAGCGTGTCAAGATAGATTCAATAGAGAAAGGAATTGAGTGATTGGAATTGTCTAAAATATACTGCAAGCTTCTGTACAAGTCTGCCGGCTGAGCTGCTTTTCGATGCCTGTTTATATTTTAAATCTCAGTTTTAATTCACATAATGTTGTCCTAAAATCCTAATATAACTGCACAAAGGTTTTATAAAAGTATTCATTACCTACCTCATTGTTATGCGAATCACGCTCAGCACGTTATTTCATCCCAATAACCATTTTATTCCGCGTAATGCACAAAATATTTCCATAAAACTTTTTACCTGAGGTTGCAAACTCCATTCCCGAACGTAAGTATAAATTATAGCTATATTTTATTTTAAGCCTCTAAATATGAACATGACTCTATATTCTGTAGTACTATATATTATATTCGGTATGTAGCTGGACTTGAATCAGCCAAAAGCAACAATTTCACAAATATTTAAAAATTAAAATCGACTTCATAAAGAGCAAAAAGTAATTCTTAAATTTAATACTATATTTTTCGAAGTTTTTTTTTTGGTACTATTACATAAAATAATCTACGATGTTACTTTAGCTCTCAAACTGTGAATATAATGACGCATACTTACATATTTTTAATATAATGAACAAGTGCTTGACGGAACAGTTCAGGAGTCATGAAGTGTTGGATCATGCGAATGACTGAGCCAGCTGCAAGCAAAAATAATTGAATTAAAACCAATAGAACTCAATAGAGGACTTTAACGATGAATGATAGCAACACAAATCCTTTAATAAGTACGTTTGTAAACTATTCAGTCAAGCCATCTTTCAGACTCGAGTCCCATAATGAATTATTGTGTAGTGGATATTGCCCTTGTGAAGGAATACTCTTCATCTAAAATCCATCAGATCTTTTGGTATTCCCAAGTAAAAGTAAATAAGGAGCTCGATATGTCAAGCCCGATTACCATCTGGTTACCGGCCAAACACGATTTCAGAGCATTCTACTTTTGCCTAGGCCTAACTAATTCTTCCTTTTTTAATTTATTTATTTCATTAATTATTAATTAATTAGTCTATCGTTATCTATTTATTTAAGTATTTTTAAACGACTAGACTTGAGCATACTAGTTTTTCTGATCTTTATATTTATTTTATGATCAACTATTTTGACCTAGCCTAAACTTTGTGCTTCAGCCTAAACTTAGGTTAATGTTTATTCTATTGGAATGTGCCTGAGCTATGCCAGTCCCTTTACAAAACTACTTTGTTCTGAAATTGGATTTGACCGATAACATGTAGACGAAATTTATAGTGGCCTAAATCGATCAAGAAAAACATGATATTGTAAGCATTTCGGGTTTTTGTTTTTCAGTAATAAAATAAAAAGGTCGTTTGTTTTACTTATTGATAATTTATTCTTATTATATTCATCAATCTATTTACCCAAAATTTCGGTCGTGTTTGTTACGTTATCAAACCTTGAATCTTATAATGTATTTATTATGAAAGTTGATAATGACGATATCACGGAAATTAACAAAGCGTAATATTACAAATGATTTTTACAAATGAATATAACTAGCATTAAATAATATTTTTAATTGTAGCATTATGTAGTATCTCATCTCTCCCACACCTTTAACTTCCTCTGACTCGTTATTTTATCATGTAACTGTAAGATATCAAGATAAATCTGTCAACGTCGCAGTTATCTTAACATCCGTTTAGTAAACAAACTTGAAATCAAGATGATTAAGCTCTTCATTCAATATGTCTATTGTGACTTAAAAGTAATGATAGTAAAAGTAATGTGACACCTTTAAAAAAAATTCGTAGTGCAATACTCGATTGATAAAATTAAAGCTGCTATGGTAAATGAATGAAGCCAGTAATTGGACTGTTGGTCACAATTCGAAGCATGTGTTTTAAAATTAATCCTTATGTGAACCTGATTGTTTTCTCTAACGAACACTATTAACGACACCTCGCAAACTTCATACAGTCTTATAATTAATAATTCTAAAAATTTATAATTAATAATTCTAAAAATTAAAATTAATAAATAAATACAGTTTTCTTATTTAGTGCAAGTTCTTAACTTATTTGTATTCGATTAGTTACACTTGAAAGTCTTAGATAAAAACTCACATTTTTGGTAAGCGACAGCGTTGAATGTGCCCAAGATCTGGGAAGGAGTAAATACGGGATGCGTCATGGGGTTGATACTTATCACCGCATCAGATTGAAACACATTCTGCATATTGATCACAAACTGATCCATCATTCGCCATTCTTGAAGTACCTGCAATCATGTTTATGTCTTCAGTGAAGTGTTTTAAGAAGATAAGTCCTATGTAATTAAAAAATAAATAAACAATTAGATACCATTTAATGGAACAACTTTAAACGGTTTCATCGCTTTTGTGTTTTCTTTTATTGACGTTTCGGACCCTTTACAGGTTCCGTGTTTAAATAAGTCTCATGTGAATGGATAGTGCGCGTGATATATAAGAAATCAATAGATACCATTTATTAATGTTAAGAAAGAACGTTGTCGCTAAATTTCTGATTAATCAATTGTAGATATATTAACATAGTAATTTTTCCAAAGATTTATATCTAATATAGTGAGATAGATATACTATACAAATACAGAACATAACGTTTTGCGAAACATCAATATCCCTAGTTGTAAATAAGGTTGGTCCATCATGGTCAACAAATAATCGAAAGTCTTATGATGAGTAAAATCCTTAAATTGGTGTTAGTGATTAAGTACGCACTAAATTAAAATCTTTAAATGAAACAGGCAACGAAAACAAACGAATGAACCAATTACTTTTTTTATTAAGCTTACCAAGTCTGTAGCGAAATTCTCAAAGAAGTTTGCGAAACCTTCGTTGAGCCAAGTATAAGTCCAAGAGTAGGGACTCACTTCATTACCAAACCACATGTGCATATTTTCGTGACATATTATTCTGCCGATGTTTTGTCTAGTCGCAGTTGTAGTAACGCCTTCAGTGACAAGTAGGGCTACTTCTCTGATGACAAAAAATAGAAAAGTAGAGGAAATCGGATATGCTGGGAAAAATGCTGCACAACAAAACAATGCTGCATATTAAATAACATTTAATAAGTTAACTATTACTATAATAATAAATTGATGTATGATTAATTTTTGATTGCAAGTAATTTTTAGCATAATCATAGAATATAAAACCGTTGAAATAGAAAGTCCATGGAGTGCAGCTAAGTGAAGTTAGTGATGAGTAACTACGAAAATAAAAATAATTAGTAAAGTAGATAGAGAAAATGCTTTAAAACAATTTCAACGTCTCTTATATAAATATGTAAGAAACCTCGTCTACAATATTTTTAAATCGACATTAAGCGTATTCAAATTTGATGCTTTTATCAAACTTGAATTCGCATGGAACTGGATTTTGGTGATATTTTTAATATAAATTAATCTTTGATGATTACTTAATATGGACAACACTATTTGGAAAATACCAACCTGTAGATTACCAAACCCCAATTTTCCATGGCGCCAGCAGCAAAATCAGGTACAGCTGCTTTATCTAGTTTCGGGAAGACATACTCGAATTCTGTATATTCTTCCAATTTTACCATATTCTTTTGGCCAAATTCCATAGCAAATACAGCGTTATTTTTTGTTCCTGGTCTAGAGAATACCTTGAAAGGGATGTGATAGATAAGATTATCTTCATTGGAGAGGTGTTCGAAGTTTGAAACCAAGTAAGCTAGTAAATACGTCGACATAATCTCGGTGTCTTGGAATTCGTGCCTCACCCATCCATTAGATTCAGTACTAAAAAAAAGTAAATATATTTTTATCGCTCCTTAACAATAATATTTTTATATCAATATTCTTAAAATGTTTAGCGCCTCGCTGATTTCAGAGAGTCAGACGAATGAAGAGGTCATCTTTGAAGTCTTGCTATTATATTCCCCATTTGGATCAATATATGTGTAAGGTGTCTGTTTTTATAATAAAAGGACTTTAGGTACTAAATATCCGAGAAATGTATATAATGTTGACTAATTTTTAAATGCAAATTTAAGTCTCTTTATTAGACGTCATGGTATTCTTATATATAAGTAACATAACAATGTCCATGATGATCTCTGAAAACTAGGCTTCCTTATATTTTTTTACTATTACTTATAATTCGATCATTTTAATCAAATAAAATGCAGACATATTTTACAGAGTTGGGTTACTAAAAAAACAGTGATATTGACCTGTTGTTGATTTCTGGCATGTTAGTTCTGACAACAGTATAATTTGCAGGAGAAACGATAGTAGTCCTGAATATTGCTTTGATTGCTGGTTCATCGTAACAGGGAAATGCACGGCGGGCAAAAGTAGGCTGTAGTTGTGAGGTGATAAGTTTTCTAAAATCAAAAATTATTATAATGAACCAGTGCTATCTCAAAAAAACATATTCAAAATCAAAAAGAACAAATATACACCATGGGAATTTTTGTTGGATGCATTAAACATTAAGTTCAATAATACTTATAATAATATTACTGAATTTCTTATTAATTAACATATATATAAAAAGAATAAAAAAGGAAAAGTTTGGATAAATTTCCTATCTTCAACAATAAAGTAAATAATACTAAATTTTCGTATGCTCTTGTCAATCTTAAACGTTTTTAACACTATCAACATTTTGTTTTCTATGACTATCCAATAACCTAGCAGACTGATTCCCATATAATATTTTTCGGCTCTTTTGTATACACGAAATATAAAGAAAAGTTTCTGTTGTTAATTAATACTGCCAATAAAACTAAATAAAACAATAAAAACTAAATTTTGATAATACTCACTGTGGGATTCCATTCTCAGCATAAGTTGACACATATATACCAAACATATTGGTTGCATAATGACCAACGTAATTTATGTTAAGAATGTAGACTCGAGATTCGATTAGAGTCTCAGCTAAATGTATTCTAAGTAAATGTGTGTCATCTGTAGCCAGATCGTGATTTAAATAAATATTATTATCTGCATTTATATTATTACTCGTCGTTGTAAGAACCTCAATACTGTCAATGGACATTTCCATAGCATGAAGAACAATGACGTTAGTTGCCATATTTGGTACGATCCTAATAGAAACGTTTCCGTAGAAATAGTCTTCATTATCAGGGTCTAAATACAAAGTGACGTCGTAGAATGTAGGAGTTGATTCTCTAGGCAAGTTGTACATAGCAGCGAGGTCCTCATTGCGTGGTTCGGCTACTGGTATCGTTGATGAAGCAACCGAGCCCAGAAGGGCTCCGAGTAGAAGAAGGTACATATCTATAAAGAAATAAATTTACATAGAATCACTTTACACTTTTGCAAAAATTCACTAGCAAAATCAAGAGTTTCGATAGAAAATGGGATAAAAATAAAAACAATTACGTTTTGGAACTTTGGAAGAAATACTTTCTTAGCGATAAGGCGTACTTCTTTTTTGATATTTATGTTTCATTGATATTCGTATGGAAAGGCGTTTGATTAAATCAAAGCATATTACATAGTGTAATATCAAATTAGTTTTACGATTTATAAGTTATATATATATATATAAAAAATTCTTGCGTTACTAAGTGACTGACTGACTGACGGACAACATACAGCCGAAACTACTGAGCGTAGAAAGTTGCAATTTGGAATAAAAATTCCTTAGGAAGTGTAGAGGAACACTAAGAAAGATTTTATAAAAATTCCACTCCGAAGGGACTAAATTAGGAGATGAAAGTTTTAATGGAATTTTATCATTCGCCGAAGCCGCGAGAAAAAGCTAGTATATTACAGGACATCTACCATCTCAAATACAGAACTGACGTTATGGATATTATAAAATAAATTCTACGCAACGATTATCATTCTTAATTGTGGAATTATTTTTCTCGATGTAACTCTTTAGACGGAGTAAAATGATAAACTTAAAAACTAAAAACGTATCTAATGTAAGTGTCTTTTATCGATTGGATATACATTTTATCAATAAGAGTCCGCTATCGCAGCATGATACTGTGGTGAATTCCTAAAGTGTACAATCGAATCTAAAAAAGTGTGCTATCACTCAATTGTAGATAATGGTATTGCTAAATCATTTTGTTAACTACAGCACAGATACACATAAACTAAACTATAACTATAGTAAAGTGACTTTGGAATTTGTAATCCACCTAGTGAAAATAAAAATACAAAAATTGTCTTTATGAAACCATATCCTGATAATAACTAGCTAATTTGGCGCAGTCATTTTAAACTTGCATCCATTTCGGTGATTCATTTTATATTTCATTTATAATATGGATTATTTCCAAGAACGAAGTTATTGTTTATCAAATTTCGTGAACCTATTTATGGTGATCACTATATCCGCTACTAATTTTAAGTATAGTCAACAATACAACAGTATACAAAAGTGTTTTTCCTTAATGCTTTGTTAATTGAGTTTAGAATAGATTGCAGAATTTTACAGTGTTATTACAAAAAAGATAAACACGCGTTGAACACGTATTTAAAAATTGTTCTATTTGAGCATTGCTTAAGGCAAAACAACCCTTAAACATTGTTTAAAATTTAAACACAAGTCATGTTGACACATAATATGTTGTTTATGGAGTATCTTACCTTTCACAATATTTCACTATAGTTTTGACTTTGATAAGAATTATGTCTTTGAATTTAAATTAAAAACGATAATTTTAGATTAAATATTTTCATTTACAAAAATTATTAACTAGTGTGTTTAAAAGATATCTTTTTACGTCTAAAATTTATTATAAATTTGTAAACAGCGTGCATAGAATTGAACGTGTATGAACGAATGAAAGCCAGTAGTACGAATGTTTCTTTACTTAGACAATGTTTAAAAATGAATTTGTAATAGGGAAAATTAGACATCATTTTAAACAGGGTTTTTAATTATTAAACACAGTTTAGATAAACACATGGTAAAACACTGTTTAACGTCTCTTTTGTAATAACACTGTTAAAATTTTGGTTCTAATTAGACGTGTGTGCGTGTTGTGTACTTTGATATATAATAGTACTATTTGGAACCTATTTCATTTTAGAAAGTGTTACTGTTAAAGCTTAAATTGAGTTAACACAACCAACCTATTAATGTCCCCCCCTGCTGGGACTGACTAGTGAGAACCACGTGGGCTCAGTGCGGCTTGGGCATTCACGATTTCAGATGCAGCCGGGATAAACGGATTAACGTGCCTTTCGAAGCACGGACAAGCTCGAAATAATTTTATTTGGTCACCCATCCTACCACGGGCAAAAGTTGCTTAACAATCGTATCCTATATCTACTGCGCTAAACACTGTGCCATCCACCTTTTCACCTTGAGATTAATTAAAGTATCTCTAGAAAAGTTTTGAACTAATTTGGCAAGATCGCGTCAAGTGACGATAGAACATGGACTTTGCTATATATTTATGACCATATTTTAAGTGACATGTTACAAATACTTCCATTCCCTGAGTGATCATGATTTTGGCTCACATCGTATGCGAACAGTAATATCTTTCGAATCAAAAGCCCATATATTGCCGGAACCTCTTCTTCCTTACTGTGGCCGGAACCCTTCGGTAAATATAGCTGTCGTAATTTTGATCTACAATATTTTTTCGGTTCTCTTGAGTTGCTCTCTGCATAAATTGTAAACAGTTGATGGTTGTGAGTTAAGACTTATGTTCTCGCGGACTATGTATATAATTCCATTTAATACTAACAAGAGAGTAGTATAATTCCAATTACACATTAGCGTTTATAACCCTCGTATTCTGTCTAACAAGCATATCGGGTCTCGGGATTTATGTATTCTTCCTTACAAAATGTTAGCAATCTGCAGATGCAAAATTTACTGATTGCCCCGGTAACATTTTATTTATTTAGGAAAACAAACAGTCGTTTACATTATATATCATTTTTTTAACTAATAGACCTATTTCTTTTACTGAAATAGGTCTATCAGTTTCTTTTACTAAATACTAATACATTCCTTTAAATACTCTTATTACATAGGTATGAAATGAAAAGGGTAACTGAAAAATGTTACGATATAATTCTTAAAAAAAAGAAGTAAAAAATATTTTTCACATCATGCTTGTACTTGAATATGATAAAATATAAATAAATATACTTAAAACTAAAGTTTTCTAAAATAAATGAAATTTATTGCGTTCATTTTATTTACTGTTGCAAGCTACTGATAGGAAATGGTCTTATATTTTAATATCTTTACAAATTATGCACATTATTTATCTTGTGTTTTATCTATTTTTGTATGTTCATATCTATAAATGTTTTTCAAACTTAATCTTTCAATCTTTATTGTTGATTTTCAACGCACAGCTCAAATTGCTGGTGTTTTGCCGAGAAAGCATTTTAAATGGAGCTCGAACAAATTTCAAAATTCCATTTATTCAAACATGTAATCCAAACTGACAAAGCCGCGGTCGGTATAGTATACCGATAAGAAAGTATTACACATTCGGCAGATTGTCTGTTAATTATAAAGAAAAAATACTGGAATGCACAACCTTTTGAAATCACTAGAACAAGATTTGACGGATACGTTTCAATATTCACAAAAACTTATAAAACGACGATTGATTAAATATTCTAAAATACGCATTTCCACAATTACTAATGAGAGTTTATTTTTCTTTAGCATGATACGGAAGTTCGATCTGGGTTACGTTGTAAGGATACTTTCTCAATGGCTGATTAAGACCATTCTATGGAATGGGTGACCAAAAAATTTTGAATTCGTCCATGCCTCAGATGGCATGATTTTTTGGTCCAGGGCGTTAATACCTACCAAACTGCATTGGGTCCGCGTGGTGAGTCATGGCCCATTCTACCTATTCGATTGAGTGGTTACATTAATAGGCTGGTGACAATTTATTTTTTGCTTCAAATGTACAGTATATTTAAAGTTTTGCAAGAATTATCGTTTTATCAGATAACTATGTTAGTTTTATAATTAAAATAATATAACATACCTGTATAACCCGAACCACTAACCTAACCGTAATGAATTATATTAATTGGATTTATTAGCAAGAGATAAATTCATTTTTATCAGATAAAAAGAATTTATATCTATCTTTATCAAAACTAATAATAATTGTATACTATCTATATAATATAATATTATGGTAATTACTTTTTTATAGATAAGTCAGAAGTCTAAACGATGTTTCAGTGAAATAGAGCAATTTATATTGCAAGCAAAAGACACCTTGCTGATTTTCTTATTAATATATATAAAAAGGAAAGGCCACTCACTCACTCATCACGAAAAATCAGAAACCACAAGTGCTAGGAGTTTCAAATTTTGCTACACTTAGACGGGATTTTATGAAATTCAACATCTAAAATAAAGTGATGAAAGTTTTTATGAAATTTTCTTATTTCTGGACATAAAACTTAGATCACGGGGGCGAAGCCGCTGGCGGAAGGGTAGTACTCTTATATAATTCTTATGACAATCTAACGATGGAGCTGACAATAGCTATTAGACCTATTTTAGTTAAACGAAGCACCCGTATTGAGTTTGGTATATTTTGTTTTTTCTTGACAAAGACGTTGGTCCGAAATAATAACCAATGTCTCATGAAACCAGAAAGCGGTCATGGGAAATTTATAATTAAATGATACAACACCGTCGAGTTTGAGCTTTTTAGGTAACATCCAATAAAAGCTTTATCATCATGATCACCGTTCTTCCGTCCTCACTGCAAGGATTCAGACATTCCCTATTGATTGTTAAGGATCCCATGACACACCACGCTAGCCCAATATGGATCCCATCCCGTGACCGACCCTTGCGAAGGTTGCTTGACAACAGCGATTGCTAACCGATTGCTGGCCTGGCTTATCTACAACGCCACTGAGTTAATCAACTGGATACTCGAGTCACATAAAAGCTTATAAAAATAAGTAGTAATTTTGATTAACCGTACCTGATGACGAGTGGCAATCTTATACTAGTACGTACGTAGTATGTACGTTTTTTTACTAGGTGTACCAGCTTTTATTAGAATATATCCATCATATATGCGTCATCGGCACTAGTATAATATAAAAGACTGTTTTTTAGCTTCCTTTATGATATAGAGTACAATACTCTATTTTAGAGTACGTTTGTCAATTCTTTCTTAAACGCACACAAAGTGTTTTTATTAACGCTTGAGAATTCTGTTAACATAACCTCCAACATTTCTGAAGATAGTACGTCTGTTGATGATCATATTTTATATTTCATCATCAACATTGTCATGTACAAATTACTTCATTGGGTGTCTCTCGATCTGTTCTCGGTAACCCTAATCCCTTATTTATGTTCTATTTGCTTTTATCCAAGATGATGATAATCACACCTATCCATGCAAAACAACTTTTATAATGATGAAATCGGGGTCGCTTACAGTTTTTAATTCCCATAAAACTATATAATCTGAAATGTATTTATTTTTGTTTATTAATAACTAATTTTCATAGTATTCATTTTGACAAATTTTGCACTCATAATATTATAGTGGATTTTTATCTTGTTAAAAAAATACTAAAACAATTCGACAATTTCAGTAAAAATACAATCACAAATCAAATTGTTTTATCAGAATATCCCTGCAAATGAGCATATTTTCACAAATGCTCATATAAATTCCTTCGGGTAGTACTAGGAATAATGCCGGATGACTATGAAAATACTCTAAAATTCATTGATTATCCTGAATTCTAAGATGAAAACCATTGTCAAATAAATCTATACCAACTTATATACTACTTTTGATGAATATTTTAAAGATAAAGGTTATCGGAAAGCTGGTTTGTACCTCGCCCAAAGAATTAGTCTGGTTATTCAAAGAGGAAACGCTCGCAGCCTTCCGGGTACCTTACCTGCTGGCAATGATTTGGGCGATATTTTTTATCTAGTATTGTTTTAGATGTAGCTTAGGTAGAAGAATGCAAAGATATGATTTAAATAATATAATATGAATATAAGTATATTCTATGACATATATATAGAAATAATTTAACACTCACATTTTCATCATAACAGACAAGAACAATGTCAGAATACAGAAACGAGAATAATATATATTGTGAGACATTCAAGCCACGTCTTCCCTCAACGACTCGTTTGGGAGTTTAGATATGAATACCGGAGAGGGTCTTAGTAACATTTATGTAGGTAAACTTGCTGTTCAACAAGTTTGTTTCAAATTTTTGAATAAATAATAAAATGTACAATAAAAACGGGAAACAATTTGTTACCTACATGGTTCTACAGTAAACTAATACTGTAACGGTGTATCTTATCACTCCATTTTTTTGTCCTAGGTACCCGCATACAAATTTTTGTCTCTGATCTCTAAATATTTTTTTTATTATTCACTCTACATAATTTGAAAGTTTTAGAAAGACGTCATGCTCATTTGAAATATCTGTTCGTAAAAAACTTCCGGCAAAAATACGTGTATTATTTAATATAATTTTAGCAGAGATTTATATATATATTTAAACTATATTATACATAAATCTCTGCTGTGAAGTAAATCTACGTGTACTTGAATAAATCTGCATCTTATCTTGTAAGGGAAATCCAGAAATTGTTTTTTTCTTTTACCATAAATCAAAACTTATCAAGCCTAGTCAGCCTTTTCATTAACTATTATTATGTAAGCAGCCCGAACCATTATATTACTAGATATTTCTAAATCGGTAACTTCATCAGCGTGGACTTTGGAAAAATTATCATTGGTGTCATTTTTCGTGAGGTAAAATTTAGTCTGCATTGGATGTTTGTTGAAAACATGTAGACATTTTTTCAATTTTCTGCATTTATTTCAAGAAATATAATAATCTGATATCATTGACTTTGTCATACATACAAATCCCTTTTTGAGAAAGGCTAATGAAAAATAATAATTCAGCCCACTACGGATTGATGGGTATAAACGATTGCAGATGCCACCGGGACCAACGGCCTAACGTGTCTTCCTAATCACGGAATAGCTCGAGATAATATTTTTAGTCACCAATCCCATTACCGACTCTTGCGAAAAATGTTTAATGATAACTATCGCGGGCTGCGGCGCTTATCTACCATGCTACCAAGCTACTAGGCTAGTCATAGCATAGGTGACCAGAAGTTTATTATATCGAGCCCCTTTATGCATCGGAAGGCACTTTAAGCCGTTAGTCTCAGCCGTAAATAGGTACAATCGCCAACAACAACAAATGAAAATTGAACTCCTTAAATCTGTATTTGTTTCTTGTATATTGATATATAAAATAATGTACAATTAAATTCTAAAACAAGCAAACAAAAGAAACACGCATACAAAATATCATTAAGTAATATAGTACACTGCACATTTTCATCCGATAAACATGTATGCCCAATAAACCTGTGTAAAACGTTCCGAGTAAATGGCGGTAATTAAATTGTTCCACGATGCCGAGCGTGCGTGTCGACCCCAAAACAGTGTAATACACAAACTCGATTTCATAAGCAGCGTAGATACTATAGTATTTGTGTAAGTATATACATAATTGCGTTATGTATTTTATCAAAATCGGTCCATTATTTTCGTAGCTTCTGGGGCAAAGCCTTTCTTATGGATGGAATCAAATAGGGAGAACGAGCATTAAGACACCATGGGACTAGTTTGGTTTGAAAGGTGTTAAGGCTAGACAGAAGATGTTGAATGAACAAAAGGAGAACAGTCTGCCCATATCCAGTCGAAAAGAGGTGCAAGGATGTTTAACGCATTTTTTTTTCTTTATAGATAAACGTACATAGGCGAACTTAATGCCTGAGATATTTTCTACCAGTTAACCTTAGGGTAATGTGAAGAAGAATACCTGGTAAGGTGCACAATTACAAACAAAATTACCACAAGAATAGACTAAACTAGAAAAGCTGGTTAATATACTTTAAAATAATTATATTTTAATATACATAGAAACATACACACATACATTACTATAAATACAATATATTAAATATATACGTACACGTTTAACCATTAATGGAATCTGTTTGCATATTTATTAGGAGAAGTATTTTATTAGGAGATTAGCACTACTACCACCATTACCTGCGTGCATTATAACCTATGTTATCAGAATATGATGTGGATACCAGCAGGTGAAAAAATATTTAAGATCAGTTCAGTACGTATCAGTAGTACGTTTAGACTGGGATTGCAGAGACTAAACACATAGGTGCGGAACGAGGCCTAATACGCCTCGTCCAACGAGTATGGCGAGGTCAATAGTGCGGCAATAAAAAAATAAAACTTTCTGTCTCGATGAGTGTAACTTCTATTTGTTTAACTATGACAAGAGTTAATAAATAACTATTATGAGTTATTGAATTCGAGTTTTAGACCGCTGGGGCTTAATAAGCCTCAAACATGTATTAATTGTAAACCAGTCAGTCTGGTAGCCTAACACCAGTCTGACATAGTTGAATTGATAACCTATTTATGATGGCGTCGTGAGATGCAATTTCTGAAACAGAATGTGCACTCATTACAATGTAATCTGTTCCATTTGTGATACGAGTATCTTTAATTTTAGTATTCCCACATTTAATATACATTTATATGAGCTGTGACTGATTAAGTAATTTAAAATTGGTCGTAGTGTTTTAGTTCATTATAATACTTAATTATAATTAGTAATTGGTTATTTTATGTTATAAGTGTTACTTATTGCTAGTATTATTGTAAATTATGTCTTTTGTCTCATGTTTTGGACCAGAATAAAAAAATCATTAATTCATACCAAAACACTGATTTAGGACGAGGTCTAAAACGTCTCATACTGCTCTTATGAAAAGTATAGATAAACTAGTAAACGAATAATTAAAATAGATAAACTAAAACCGTAAGAATTAGAACGATTGTTTAATACGGGATTGCTACCGTGTACCTTATATTTTTCGAGTTCCTGATATTTCAGGAAGTACCATGATCCCTGTACAGTGGTACGTGTATTGAATGTAAGAGAACTCGAAAGAAGGTAAGTTCTATATATCTGGCAATAACACCCACCTGCAAAAACTTCAGTTACTCCGTGATCATGGCGCTTACACCAGCGCTGAAATATCGGGAACTCGATAAGGTACACGGTAGCAATCCCGTATTAAACAAACATCCTAATGTTAATGACCACGACAATGTAAAACTAATTAAAGCATATAATATCAGGCTTCTCTTCTAAGAGGTAAGTTAAGGTGTTGGTTTAGATTCTATTTGTAGTCATGAATATTCACCAATTTTCATGTCACCCGTGTGGTGGGCTAAGCCCACCTTCGTGAAATGAAGGCTATTGTCCAAGCAGAATCTCTAGTAATCTAGTGGGTGTCTGCTTATCCGCACGATGGTAAAAGTGCACCAATTGACTAAAATATAAATTATATCTCGATAAATAGAAGCTCGATGGTGCAGTTAGCACTCAATCTGCGATACGGTTGTTAAGCAGCTTTCGCAGTGGCGGGACATAGGATGGGTGACCGAATATATATTATTTCGAGCTCGTCCGTGCTTCGGTAGGAACGTTAACGTGTTGGTCCCTGCTGTATCTGCCGGTCGTTAATATCTACCAATGCGCACTGGCCCGCGTGGTGGGTCGTACCCATTCACCCTATTCGATTTGATTCGACTCCATCCACAAGGGAAGGTCTGAGCACCAGCAGCCAAAACATTAATAAACAATTATGATGATGATTATTAGTTATATAAGAGCGTATATCTCATTGGTTGAATGATTTCATATTATTTTTAATATAATAATGATTGATATTTTTATTTTTTTTTCTTTTCATTCAAACAATGGGTTACTGAAGTATCATTTAATTGGCTTGAAAATTTCAAAAAACCTTTAATGACTAGATAAATTTATTTTTATATGCTTCTTAACGGAAAGATTTTACTAATAATATGTAATGAAAGTTTAACAATTTAAGTATAAAAACAGTTTTTCATTCTTGTCGTATTATAATTATAATTCTTCTTTACTTTCATGTACACACATGAAAGTAAATAAGAAATATATAAAACCTACAAATAGCTAAAGTAAGCGCACAAATCTTAAATCTAATGCTCGCTTAATTCTGAGCTTTTGCTACGAGACTTGTAGCCTGTTGCGCGACCGAAGCCGTAGCGCGCTACGGTCGTAGTCAGTTATCTCGCGTTCCCCACACCTTCCGCCCGCGATTCGCGTTCCCTACATAACCCACTTTTAAACGTACTCAGTGAATTCAAAACTTATTTATTCTTTTTTCAAATGGAGCGGACCTTTTTTATGTTAGTGACCTGTTTGCTATGAAGATTGCCCAGAAAAGGTTTTAATTATTGGTGAGTTTATGACTATAATTATTAAAATAACTTTTTTTTAACTCATTGTTTAGTTAAAACTCGAAGTAAACTAAAGCGATACTAAGGAGACAAAATAGATTTTAATTATAATTTACGTTATTTGGTTCAAAGTATATATATTAATCTTATTTCATATTCAGATTATCAAACCTTTACAAATATCGTTTTATAGAATTTTAATAAAAATAACGTGTGGTTTTTTTGCGAAAATAATTATTTAATATTTTTTGTGTTACAAAATAGCTACCTGTACTATTAACAAAATGAAAAAGAATTGAGCGAACTTAACTGAATAATAACTCAAAATAACATTTATATAATATTTTTATGAATAAAACTAATATAAAAAATGTGATTTAAAATAGCATAACATTAAATTTGATGAAATTTTTTTAATCATCTTTATTATATCTTATGACAGACAAGCGAATGGACAGAGATATATTTTTATCTTATGCGCTTTAATTATAAACCAAAAATGTAATTAGAATAAAACCATTACAATACATATTTTTGTTTATTCAATATCCCATTCACGTCATAAGAATTAGTAGTTACGTAATAAAAGATAATATATAAAAAAAACTTGCAATTTAGTACCACATAAAAATCTTGTAAAAGACAATATATATTTCAGTCCAGATTAATAAATCAACGGGTGTAATTATTTTTCTTGTAAAAGTCAATTTCTTCTATGTACTCTTCTACATAACTTCAAAAAAGAAGAAGTTTATGGATTTCATTTCAATATTGATATCTATTTTAGATGAAAAGATAAAGGTCTTTATAAAAACCTAATAGTTTTATGAGGATCAGCGGCCATTTTGTGTGGCTACTAAATATACTAAAATATAAAAAGATTTTTAATAAACTACACCCAAATTCGAAAAGTCTGGATTAATTTTTAGTAATACAAAGGCAGTTAATAAATTCAAGAAGCTTCATTTGAAGTCTAATGGTTAAAAATATGGCCATTAATATTTGCTCAAATTTAAAAGAAGTCTTTCGAATTTGAAAGTAGTGGATATTAAGAATATTGTTTGTTATTTAAACCTGATTTTAAATTTTCATTTTTTATTTTATTTCTATACTGCAATCAAATGATACTACTATTAAATCCATTTTGTACCGCACACGGTTCCATAAACAAGTAATAAAACCGCTAACCTTACTAGGCCGAAATATGTTGAAACAAGCCCAATTATTCTCAGAATGACTGTAACTCATACTAATTAGTTTTAAGCAAGCACCAATTACTTTTTTTAATAACTCTCAAGACCAGCTGCGAGTTTAAGCGAGAAGTTTTTTTAATTAACACTAAACATGCCTTGGGTGATCCTCTGTGTTCTTTACATTATAAATGTGGAAATAAAAATGTAATAATCCCACTATAACACTATAGAGGCGAAAGTTACATTGGCTGTTTATTACTTCTTTGCGCAAAAAATCCTAAATGGATTTTTTATTGAAAGTCCTAAACGAAAAGTCTTCTTTTTATCATACTAAATTGTTTTTTAAAGATAATATTAAAAATCTACCTATAAGTATCTATCAATCTTGGGCTTAATGTGTTTAGTATTTTTGTTTATTTCCGATTTTTTATTTAATTGTCTCTTAAGTAGAAACGTGTCAGTTGGATTCTGCAGAGAATGTGCACATCATATTGCAATTAAAGAGTATTAAATACTTTTTAATACATTTAATATACTTCTCTTTTAAGTATACGGTTCAATTTTAATATAGAACAGGAGACCTGGTTTTGGCCACTGCCCCCTTGTCAAGAAAATCAAAAAACAACGAAGTCGGGGATATTGCTTAATTTAATACCTCTGTAAGATCTACTTTATTTTATTTTAATATTGCATGATTTGTCAACCAAGTTATATGCACGCAAAAGTTTAATCTCAATCGAGCACTGAGAAGTGAGTAAAATTTAACTTACAGCGTTTTACCCATACCTTGTAGATAGTTAAATAAATAAAATTGAACTTGTTAGATACATAAAATACATTGAAGGATTTCAAAAGAATGTCACAGCAAAATAGCACACACGAAATGTTAGAACAAGAATATAGTGAAATAACTTTACCTTTGTAACAAACTTAATAGGAAACTAGCCGTACGTTTTTTGTAACAAAATTTAATTAAAACTTTCGGGATCAAATATCACAATAGAGGTAGTAACCCCTAACTAGCTGTACAAGAAAACAATTTAGTCATGAAAGGAAAATAGTTTTACTTTAGAAAGAAAACGAACGCGGGAATAATTGGTTTTACTTAAAAGTACACTCACCAACAAGTCAAGTTACCATGATTAGTTAAGTAACGACAATATCATCATTGGAACAAATTAAACATTTTTGTATAAACTTTTTATCATATTGTAGTTAGGACGTAAATTTTCAGGAGTGAAAATCTTCACAAGGTTTTATTTTGGACTCTGTTGGATGTTGCATCCAAACTAAAATTAATAATCTATTAACCTCCATTAATGACGTCAAATTTCTACCAAGTTGAAAAAGCGAACAGAGATATCCTCTGTTGATTCAGATGTGTGAATGTTAAGGGTGGCTCAATCTTATATTAAAAAAAAAACGAATAATAGCTATCTAATAAAACATAAATTTGCAAAAGAGACCTTCGACTTTTCTATTGCCGTAGACACTTTCTTAAAACCAATAGTAATATATATTATCACAAGTGTTTCAGAGAAACTCCTATTTAAGTTGGACAAACAATTTTGAAAATAAATTGAAACATTAAAGTGCATAAACAAACAAACTCTCATCCTAAACGCATAACTTTAAACCTTCTTCCGGTCCTTCTTAATTGTACGGACTTTTCGTAAACGTAAATAAAAGTAAACGACGTGCTACTGACTTTATTCGATAGGTATTTTTACTTTTTAATATAGATAAATATGTAAATATCATATTCGAATATACCAAATAAAAAAATAAACAAAATATATGTTATCAATATGATATGGACCACCGTTATCACTTAGCGGTGTAAAAATAGATCTTAATATACATATAAAATTTTACCTAATTCGTTCAAGTCGTTTCGGAGGAATGTGGTATCCGAGAATTTTGTGTATTAGATACTAAATACAATATATTTTATTGTTTTAATTTAACAAACCATTTCTACTTAGCTGTATATTTCACAATAAACATTAGATTTTTTAAATAAATTATTTAAGTCTTTTTACGTAATATTATTTGATTTTTTATTGGAGTCTTTAATTTAGAATGTACACCTAAAATTTCTACGTGCATATAAATGTTTTTCTGATTAAAATATATTTATAATCTACGCTATTTATATTGTAGAAGATAACTACCAAAACTTATAAAAATATTATTTTAATAAATAGATATACCTAAAGAGAAAAATAGATAATATATATAAGAGAAGGGTCAAAAGTTGGAGAGAAAGTAGGTTTTCACTTCTACGACGAAGGATCGCAAAGTGCGAGCCTTCCTAATAGTTTCTGATAGTGGGATAATAGTGGGATATCAAGTTTGAGGTTTGAACACTGAGATCTAGATGAGTTTCGAAAGGAAAAAAAAATTAAGTAGGGTGAATAGAGAGTAGGGTAATAGTGAATAGAGAATAATTTCAGAATAGAGAAGCGTTAGAATGTCGAAGTTCCTGCGCCGGCGAATAGGGAGCCAGTTAAGTTTGAGCGGAAATTGGACATATGGTCATACTTGTGAAGATCGAAAATAAAATTAAATAAAATAAATGTATTTTTATAAAAAAAATATATCAATACGAAAGAAATTATTTTAATATTTAAATTCGGTAAGATAGAAATGAGTAAGGATACTCTTTGAGATAAAGTCACTATATTATGACATTGATTTTATCGATATAAAAAACTAAAGGTTGTATTTTTATTAAAATACATTCTTCTGAATACCAAATCACTTATACATAGAATGTTAGTATTATTATTATTTCCTATACATATATTCCAAGCATTGATTACAGTTTTCAGCATTACGATTCTATAAAGTACACACAATATGCATTTTTTTTTATTTTTACAAGCTTTTATTTTACTTGCCTTAGTATGTAAGTTAGTACACATATCTTGGAACTCAAATTTGACCCAATTTTTAAAGTCCGAAAAATTTAAAATTTTACGTACTCATGTAAATCGGATGATAATGCAATATTCTGGTGTCAGTGAGCTGATATAAGGATGAAGTTAGAAGGTGGTCCAATCCGCTCTGGGCCCGCGTAATGGGTCATAACCCATTCTCCCTATTCTGTTTAGTTCGATTCATCCACACAAAAGAATGATGATGATGACACAAAAGAATATGGATCATATCAATTTCAACAAAGACAACATTCTATATTTACCTAAATGCACTAGCTGTTTTAACGTTTTATATTACTCGCGTATGATGTAGCTTCTTGTAGGTGAAGAAGTTTCAGTATCGGATCAGTATTTCCGAAGTTTACCCCTATAAACACACGAAATTAGAATCATTGCCTCGTGTGTTCATAAGTTTATAGACAAAATTTTTACTGAAAAAACTAAATAAAATTTTACTGGCTGTTATTTATTTTATTTATCGATTTTGAATTTGGAATATGAACTTTTAGTTTATTTGTGTCGCAAATTCATTTGTTTATGTTTTCTCGTGATGGAGGGAACGAAACAATTACGTGAAACTGTCATTTCGCTATTTAAGGCGGAAAAAAATACCGATGCAAATTTTCCGCGAGCTGATAAGTTTTCCTGTTAGCCGTAACTTCGTTTCGGTGAACAGAATACTGCCTATAGCCGTAGCAAAACTTCACTTTTTAAACGATCGTTTTCGTAAGTTACGACGCGAACGTTGTCCATTGCTGATGAGGAGACAGGATGCCAGGAAGATACTCTTCACTGATGAGCAAATTTTTACTGTCGAAGAATAAAGTGTGACTGACTGAACAACCGACTGAACAATAAAGTGTACGCTAAAAGTAGCAAGGATGTTACAGCTTCTGCACGGAATATCTTATCATCCGGCTAGTGTGATGGTGCGGTGAGGAGTTTCGTATGAAGGTGTCACTCCGCTCCATTTCTGCCAAAAACACTAGGTGACATGCTGAAAGTCAAGAATTAACAGAGTGACATTTTAGAGCCCGTGGTGTAATCCCTGTCTAATACGTTATTTCACAATAAAGATTGGGTTTTTCAGCATGACCGGGCTATCTCATAAGGAAAAAGCACCCAAGCTTGGTTGAGAAAGAATGTGCTGGCCTTTATCGCGGAGAACGAGTGGCTCTCCTCCAGCCCCGACCTCAACCCGCTGAATAATTCTTTATAGATAAAATTAGAGCTCATGGCTTGGCTTCCGCTAGAAAAAATTCGTGCCGCTATTGATGACTGGCCAAATGGTCTAAGGGCCTGTATTAAAAACAAGGGCAGTCATTTTGAATAAAATATATATTTTATTGGTGATTATTATCTATTTAATGGTTACTGTAAATTTTAGAAATTTAGTCAATTTAAAAAAAAAATAAGCAACTTATATTTCGTCTCAAAACTTATGAACACACGAGATGTAATATTAGATTTGAAAACACAATAAATTTGAATTTCTTACAAAATTCTAATTAGGATTCAATTTCATTGAAATTATTGAGTTATATGAACTACAAAAACTGTCTTCTACGTTTCTATATAATGAAAAATGAGTTGTATAATTCGATACAACCTATAACCTACTTTTATTTAATTGGCAATTGATTGACCGATATCTTTAGCATAACCGTCCGTATGTCCTAGTGACTGCTGCAAACTTGTGAATTAAAACAAATAATATTTTACCGTTAACGGCACCGGCGATGAGTAACAAATTTATATTTTATAAAACTTCCAATTACTTAATACTAGAGTACAAGATGTGAATAGTTTATTTGAATATTTAGTAAATATTACAGCTGTATATTAGAATGCTGTGGAGACGACTCTGGCAGCGACGTTATACAAAAATTTGGAAAATAAATCTTCAATTATAACAATATGGGTATAAAATTAAGGGTGTTGAAAATTACTGTCCAAAAATATAAACTTTGCTTACATTTACTGGTCATTACGAGGAATAAAATTAAAATAAATAATTTTAAAAAAATTGTATGTTATCTATTGAAAGCTGGACTGGCAAAAGACCTGGAAGAGACGTACATAACAAATATATTAGAACATATGTCAGTAAGTTATATCACAGAAAGATATATATCTTATGCATAACAGCTTCTGTAATCATTATAAATGACATACATCATAAAGCATCCTTGATGCGATAGAATAACTAACGGAAGTCGATGTCTTGCTGCCTCAATTTATATTTTTCCCTTTTTTCAAATAAGCACATAGGGTAATATTAACATCCAATCGTTATTGGATATGTCACGCGCAGGATGTCGGCTCGTAATCTACCGCCCAATCGGTTACAGATTCTCTAATCAAGATAGTTACATCTTCGAGTCGGCTCAATCCATCAGTATTGCACCGTAGCGTAATTTCAATTTTCTATCATTTCACAGCTTACACTAAAATGTGCCTCATTCTAAAACTATAAATAAATAGTTTTAATTTTTAGGCTTATAATGAAAAATAAAGAATAGATTATTTTATTGAATGCATTGATGATTGGAAAATTAGGTTTGGTTATTAAAACGCCGGTTTTTTTTTTAAATATTAACTGGTACAGTAAACATACTTTGTTTATCACCAACGAAAATTTGGGAAATTTAGAATCGTTCTTATAATTTTGCCATTAATCACCCGAGGCTCGAAATGGTGGGGAGTTCATCAAAAATCTCGAAATATCACAAGGGGAGGGAGGGAGTGTAGGAAGAGGGGGAGGGAGTGTAGTAATATAACAAGCATATTATTTTTTGTTCAAACGCGCGATTACTAAACCGAAAAGCGGCGTCAAAATTCTAATTTTTTGTATGTACTACAAGTACACGTGATTTGAGTGGGTAGTCTTAAACTTAACAATGTATCAATAAGGAGAAGGGGAAAGATGGATACTGCGAAAATGCGAGTGATTTTTGAATATGAGTTCCGACGTGGAAGTCACGCGGCAGAAACAGCACGCAATATTAATGTTGTTTTTGAAGAGAGGTCTGCTAATAAACGCACCGTGCGATTTTGGTTTAAACGCTTTCGTGATGAAAACTTCGACTTAAAGAACGAGAGAGATGGTGGAAACCGATACTAGTCAAACAACCCAGGAATGAGCGGTATGGTTTAACATTACCTTTCCCACAATATAGACTCATTTGAGTCAAATCCATAAAATAAAAAAATGGGTGCCGCATGATTGTTGCGTGTGTTGAAACTTGTGTTGCCTTGTTGAATCGGTACAGAAATGAAGTAATATTGGATTGAATTGTGACATGTGGTGAAAGTGGATTCTTTGTAATAACCGTAAAAGAAAAATGCAATGGCTGATCCCAGGTCAAACGCCACAACAGTGTCCTAAAGCAAAACTTACCAATAAAAAGGTAATGGTAACTGTTTGGTGCTCTCAGCATGATGTTATTCACAATAGTTTTCTCCGATCTGGTCAAGCAATAACGGCAGATGTCTATTGTGGCGAAATTCGAACAATGTTGGCAAAACTAGCAGTAAAACAGCCCCGACTCATGAATCGATCTTCACCATTATTGCTCCATGACAACGCGAGACCTCATACAGCACGAAAAACCGTTTTGATCCTTCAGGAACTGCAGTTAGACACCATTCGTCATCGTATGTATTCGTTAGACCTTGCTCCAACGGACTACTATTTATTTTGTGATTTGAACAATTATTAACGTGACAAGAAATTTTCTTCCCAGGAGGCAGTACAAAATGCTTTCACACAGTTTGTGCAGTCTAGATCCTCAGACTTTTATCGCAAAGGTATAAATGACCTTCCATTAGATGGCAGCAATGGATAGATAATAATGGTAACTATTTTTATTAAATAAATTTGTTGAAAATTAAAAAATAAACAATTTTGATTTTCATTACAATTCGACAATTTCATATTTTAAACCCTATTATTTAAATGCTGCAACAAGTTCAAGCAGTCTTGTCAGCTACATATATAATCGGGTACCTTATTAGAAGCTTTTGTTATAAGTAATTTTAATAGTAGATTTAAACTTATTCAAATTGTTATAACCTGTCGCACAACGATTTTTAGATATCTGATTTCAGATTCAGCTGCAAGATCTGAGGCACATCTGATCACTAGATACATTTCAGGTTGAAAAATTTAGTATAAATAAAAAAAGAACAGAAGATAATACTTCTTTAAATTATATTTGCTATTTCTTAATAACATTTAAATTTCATTATTTTATGTACATTAATAAATTTTCTTACGACAATTATAAAATCTTTTTTTAATAACGTTATTAAAATCATTATTCAGTATACTTCATGATAATGAAATGCTTAATGTTTAATAAAATTTCATAAAGACACTGTAAAAGATATAGGAATAAATGAAGTTTTATATATATTTTACGCTAAAAGATAGAAATCGCTCATTGAGCGAAAAAATAGTTCATAACGCGTTTTGGTAACTGCAGAATAACCATATAGTGAAATTCCTGTTATGTCTCTAATGAAAACGCTCACGACGCATTGTGGCATTCACAGAAAAACCATATAGTGAAATCCGTGTCGTGGTTGTCATGCTATTCGACCACAACGCATTGTGGCATTGAAGATAAACCATAAAGTGTATTGAACCTTATTTGATTAGGTTAGGTTGGGTTAGAATGTGACAAACAACGCACAAGCTGAACAGTGAAGGCAAACGTGCCGCGGCAGCGGCCGGCAAAGTGACAGAAGCAAATAGCTATTGTAAAATGAAAGAGCTAGTTAAACCAATTAATGCTCAGAACGCATCGTGGCTTTTCTTTATTGCCACAATGTTTTGAGATTTCAACCTCATAATATTATATAAGCATATTAGCCACAACGCGTCGTGAGCGTTTCCATGAGAGCCATAACTCGAATTTCACTATATGGTTATTCTGCAGTTGCCAAAACGCGTCGTGAATTATTTTTTGCTCAATGTGCGATTCGATTTTTGAGCGTAACAAATATAAGATGTAATATTAGTACAATATATATCAGGACTTCGTGGAGTGGATTAGTAAAATTGTAATACCTACAATCGTTGACACTATAAAACAGCTGATTATTTTTTCGTTTAACTGGTGTTGTTATTGAAGTATAGTGAAGTTATTATACAGATTGATTGAACAACGGTAGGCTTTTCGTATTACCACAGAATAATACAGTAGCGCAACTAAGAACAAACAGAGGGTCTCGAGGTGCGCTTATTTGCGTTTGCCACGGTAAGATTACTAGACATACGGAAAGTGAAAGAAAAGACTATTAGGTCATAAACGGATGTTTAAATATAACGTTTTCAAACGTGAACCTTTCGTTTTTTTAATTAATTTTTCGTATTGAAAATTTATAATAATATTTTATTGTTATAATCGATATCAATTATAGATGTGTACAATATAGTAGACTAAATGTTTATTTCATTACAATAGTTGTCAAATGTGTTTACATAAATTACATAGTTGCCTATTTCTACTTGATTTTTAAATGTACAATTACAATTAAATTATATATTTAACTTTCTGAATTAGGAAATTTGTTCAAAGAAACTTTTCTTCGGTTGTTTGATCTCAAAAACTGAAAGTCGAAAAATTTAAACGTCATTATGTCATTTTGAAATCCTTAGGTATTGGACCGAATTGATTAAGTCTTTATCAGAATAGCCAAATTCTTAAGCCAAATTATAAAGCATTCAAAACGAATTGTAACAGATAAATATACTTTTCAATGTTCAACTTAAAGTACAATATACAGGTAATTACAATCAACAAAAATCTTTTAAATTTTAAATATAGTTTTATTACTAACTACTTTCAATAAGAAGGCAACCCTAACGCTAAAATGCAGCGTAGGTATTTATTTCCAGAAATGGCTTGAGTTTCGCTACTGTATTATTCTGTGATATACATTTATCTCGTATGCAATTTGTATAGTCACAGCCTATTTATAAAAGTATGATATTATCATATATCAAACTAGAAGACTCAGTGTAGTTCGTTTGGCCTCTCACCGTTTAAACTTTGACAAACATTTTAAAAATAAAATCAGACAAATAGGCCCACCCGTTTTCGAATATAAGCGAAATAAAAAAATAAACAGCATTTGATTTTTATATACATAACATATTATATTTGATCAATTTTGCATTAAATGACAATTTTTATAAGTTTGTTTTTATTTTTGAAGTAATTTTAGTCGCCTAATTTAAAAGTGGTATTGTACACTTGTTCGAAAGTTAATAAAACCACAAAAACAGTAGCGCTGCTATTGACTGTAAATAAAACCATTCATCTTATTAAACAGATCGTAATCAAATCACGATAATGTAACTTAAGAGACCAATCAGAGAGTATAATGGAAATTTTTATTTCTGAAAATGAAGTGACAATGTTTTATTGGTCTTAAAAAATAAAATTATTTTCACGACATTTTATAATTTCAAGACTTTGGTTTTCTGTCATAAGTGTGATAAATATCAAGCGTTGGAGAAAAATAATTGAGTTATAAATTAAAACTACAGTCGTACTAATACATTATTTGGATTATGATATTACTAGCTTTCGCCAGCGGCTTCGCCCGCGTGGACCCTAGGGAAATGTTAAGTGGGATAGAAAGTATCCTATTATCTAAGTCAGCTAATACCTTATCTGTATACCAAATTTCATCAAAATCCGTTCAGTAGTTTCGGCGTGATTGACCGACAAACGTCTAAACAAAGAAACTTTCATATTTATTATATTAATAGGATATTCCTAATAATAATTCAACATTGTTGAAAAAATATAAAATCTCCGATTTAATTATATAGATTAAGGATGTAACAGAAGAGTTTAAAAAATAGAAACAAAATTAAGAAATTAAATAAACTAAAAATAAACTATTTTAAAATTTGTGCAACATCTATTGACTCCTAAATTTCAACTAAATAACTTTCATTCATTTAAGTACTAGCGAGCGAGACATAACGCAGAGCAAAAAAAAAGTAAAATGTCCCGCTAACTTCAGTGATCCCTGGTATAAGATACTTTCAGGTAATCCTGAATAAGATTATCCTTCTTCAAAACAACACCAGTGGGTAAGCTCCCTTGGGATTCTCTAACGTTTTAAGTACTGAAAATTTCCAACGAATAACTCTGAATTTTTTTTTTATAAATATTTACAGAGATTCATTTAAACCTTATCCTTATAATAGAGGCATTCACAAATAAAGTCTCAAAATTGACTTTTTTTCAAGACGTAAAATTTATGCACACTAGCCCATGTGAATACTGTAATAGTTTGAGAACACCAGATATTATCGTTGCAACTGTCTCTCATACCTTGCTTGATGTTAATATTATACGAAACAGGATAAAGTTTGGAGTGTTATTTAGTATAACGGTAGAACAGTGTGGAACTTTGAATTAGCTTTGTTAAAATATACAATTTTAAGTTATGCCACAGACGATTTTGTGTAGAAGCTTCATTCGGCAAAACCGTTTAAAACAAATAGCGAGTCTCGCTACTATGTAACAAAGTGTGAATTCTGATTGCATGAAACTGGTCGTGCCAACTGTATTAAATGTTTAATTTGTGTTATGCATTAAGTGTAATGTTGAACGAAAGTCATTCAACCATTATAAAATTCAATGCATAATGATAGAATGATTAAAAATAGTTGGCGATTCAAATCCCAAAATTCTACACTACTTATACGAAATTGGTTTGAAGTTTAAACAATTAATACTTACTCTGAATTCTACTTTGTTGTATAAGTACAGTACCTAAAAACAGACTTGTGGACTCTGATGTATAAGATGGGACATTGTAATTTTGGTACGCTTATAGCTCATACATTATATTACTAGAAAACAACACATACTTTATTCAAATTAAGTAGCTTTTAGTACTTGTATTATAGAAATCCTAAACAAAGAAAATACTATAATATCCATACTCGAGGCAATATAGAACAATCGATTCGATTCATTTCATTCATGGGGAACGCTTGTGTCCCAGTAGAGGTGACATTAATATGCTGGTGATGAGATAGCATTAGTAGTAGCTCGGCGGCGTAGTGGATAAGTTGTCGTTAAGCAACTTTCGCAAGGGTCGGTCACGGGATGGGTGACCAAAAAAAAATTTGAGCTACTCCGTGCTTCGGAAGGCACGTTAAAGTTTACATTACTAATTATGAATTAAAACGTTATCTTCTGTCATGTTTCGTAAATCATGGAGTGAATGAATGTACGCACACGGTTTGCCTTGTCCTACTGATATTGAGAGTTTACGAATATTTATGTGTTTTCAGAGACAATATGAGGCTAACTTTTTAAAATGTAACAGCACTACAATATTAAGAAACCTAATATTACTCATCAAATTTAAGATGTACTTAAAAATTAACCGTGTATAAGTAAAGCTTTAGGTAATAGCGACATACACGTAATAACTAACCCTCGCGACATTCCTTAATTCGTCAGCAAATCTTCTACTCATTCTGTCCGTTGTCTTTTTCATCCGGTACAAAGCGGTTTCGTCGGCTATCACGATATTGACAGCCATTGTTTGCCCTCCATCAAAGTTTGTTATCATTTAACGTCACGTTTCAAATCCTCTGTTAATCAATGTGCTCTTCATCAAGTGCAAAACTTTCATACTTTCAGATGAACATCTTGAGTCATGCCATTAACATCTGGTACAGTACGAATTTACTTTCAAGTAGGTATTATTTCCGTTTCTATACTTATAGAGAGTGAGAGAGAGAGTCACTTAAGAATTTTAACTGAAAATTGGTTTGATAATGTTATCATCATTACCAGCTTGTTAATGTTCCTATGTCTGGGGGCAGATCATCCTTAGAGATAGGATCAAGTCGAATAGGAAAAATGAGCCATGACCCACCATCAGGATCTAGTGGAAATTAATGAATGTTAATGACTGCAGATGAAACCGGTACAAATGGCTTAAAATGTCTTTCGAAGAACGGTGGGACTCGGAAATAATAAATTTTTGATCTCCCATCCCACAACCGGCCCTTGCGAAAGTTGCTTAACTACTACTTTTACTTTTAACTGCTACGCCATCGAGCCCACGATATTCATAATACATCAGCTACTACATATCATCTTGTGCGCTCATAAAAAATCGTAAACTTTAATATGCATGAAAGATTGGCAACATGTTGGCTGTAGTATCTGAATTGTGATATAATGTATAAATATTAAATTACTCGTTCACATAAATTATTCAAATCCCTATAGTTAAAGCCCATATAAAAATGAAAGTAATGAAATGGACCATTTTTCTATATACAGCCAACCGGGAATCGAGCACGAGTCCTCAGATATCTATATATGCGAGCCACTCGGACTCAATATTGATAAACGGTTTAACAAACATTATTCATAAAAAAATCACATTCGTGTACATCTCGGTTAGATTGCATCTACGTGGTCTTAGATTTCAGAGTTTGTGGTCACTACACCGAGGTGGTCGTGTGTATATGAGTAGTTTTCATGCAAAAGTAGGAAGCAAATATATGTATGTGTTTTTAAGTCATATAGGTATGTTTTTAATTTCCGCGCCTGTTATTTACGAAATCCAAAGTACTATGTACTGCATTACAGAAAATATGCAATTATAAGAAAATATTACAAAAGTGTACTGTTGTTGACCCAAGTTATTTTGAATTTTCCGGTCAAAGCCTACCCCAAGCTCTTGAAGAATCATTACTAAAGTTACCTCTGGCATTCGTGTAATCCACAAAGTAAAGTTCAACGCTCACTAACAACAAAATATTTGACTATTTAAAGTCATGATTTTATAATACAAAATGTTCAATACAGTATGTAAATTATTATTTTAGTTTCTTTCATTATATATCAAAAGAAATTTACCTTTAATCTCATTCCTGGGGCACTTGACACGTATAACTTTAGTAAAAGTATAAATGCTATTACATATTAGACGTAAGATGGGGAATATGGATTTTTTCAGTCCTTATCACTCCCGTGCGATGCTTACCACTTAATGAACATTTATAGTATATTGTATATCGCTATCTAAACGAGAGTCTAAACAGATATAAGCGTTATATTAAACTCTCAAAATAACATATACTGGTAAATGATTTTAAATGTTTTTGACTACATTATATTGGATGCGATAAAAATAATGCATATTCGCAGTTGAAGGTCTCCTGTTTATCTCTTAAGATTATTATATATGAATAATTAACAATATTAGCTATCTTATACTGTAAAGTTTGATAGCAATGCCTAATGAAAAACTATGACTAATGACGTGAGATGTCATGAGAAACTTTATAATAAAAGTGTACCATAAAAGCTTATAATGTAAACGCAAACCACATGATAGATAAATTAAAAAAATATTATTTATAGCATTCTTGAAGAAAATTTTATGCTTATATCAAAGTAACAAAAACTATAAAACTAATGACCGTATTGTGAATGAACGTCTTTCCTATGTACTTAGCTTTCCACGAAGTATTCACGGTTGCAAATGTGTACAGTAATTTACCTGTGTCATAAACATATTCCATTTTTTAAGTATTAAGGGTTTTCGTGTTTCATTTTTAACTAAAATTTTATTATTATGAATAATTAGTTTTCGTCAGTGGTTTCGTAGGCGTGGTTTATACGACGTCTTGACAATACATTTATGCCTTAGGAATTTTCTGGTAGAATAAAAGTTATACCAAATTCCATCAAAGTCCATTCAGTAGTTTTGCTTGAAAGAGTAACAAACATAATAAACATCATCAGAAACTTTCGCATGTATAATATTAGCAGTATAAGATACACTATAGGTGGCAGAACTACATCAAGATTTCCTGGAAAGGTCCAGCAACAAATTACCTTTATTTTAAACCAATAGGAATAAGAATCTCAAATAGCTGTAATTGTAATTTCATCCGAACTTGTTGGAAAATACTAATACGTCATTCTTATATTAAAAGTATATTAGGTTGGGAAAAGTCTTTTCGCATATAGTATGTAAAAACTTGTAATAAAATCTTTCTGGTTTATACCATTTCGCAGTATCATTAAAAAGTTTAAATTTTAAAGAACTCCGAATCCAAATTAGGAAAATGTGTGATTTTCAGTTGTTTTTCTTACTGAATAAATGAGTGAATCGAATGAAGCAATTCGACACATTTTAAAATTTATTACAAAGGCACAAACTTGCATCAATTTCATACGGTCAGGCTTCCCAGACTGTGACGAAAATCGGGTTAACTCGCAAGAAGGTAAAGCTGCGTGCATGGTGGGATTGGAAGGGCATTATTTATTATGAGCTATTACCAACAGGCAGGATTATTGATTTTGAACTCTACTGTGAACAACTGATGATATTTAGCAAAAGAAAGCGGCCAGAATTCAACAACAGGAGGGGTTTTATATCATGAAAAAATAACAACGCTAGACCTCACATATCTTTTGCCACTCCACAAAAATTAAGAGAGTTGAGAGAGAGAGAGAGAGGCTGGGAGATATTAATGCATCCGCCGTATTGTCCTGAACTTGCACATTCAGATTTCCACCTGTTTCGGTCTGTTCAGGATTCTTTAGGTAGTGTCAGGTTAACTTCTCGCGAGGACTGCCAAAACGACTTATCGCAGGGTTTTGATCAGAAGCCCCAAAATTTATATAGCAATGGGATCAATTCTACCAAGTTCCTACCTAGAAGATGGCAAAAATTATCGAACAAAAGGGTACCTACATACATTAGTTAAATGTAAATAAACTTTATTAAAAAATGTTTTGAATTGTCTTATAAAATGCGAAGAAACTTTTTCCCCAACCTATTATTTACAAAACATGGTTCCGTTCTTTTGTATTGTATAAATTATCTTATAAAAGGATAATTTCCTCTAATTAGGCTTTAGTCGACAAAATTTTCTTAACGTATTGATAAAACTATTTATGATTTCTTAGCTAAGTCCCGATTTTTACTCAAACTGCATAAAATGGAGGGACAAACTTTAGCGTTGTGAACACAAAATACAGTTGACATTGTGCTGCCTATTCATGCAATTTATGTTACATAGCTAAAACCAAATCTACCAGGCAGATCATCAAACTATTATAGCTATTATCATTGATGACTTAAAAATAATAGATAAAGTCATCGCATACATATATCAACGCGACAAAAACAACAATGGAGGCATCGAAGTTTCAGTATTCGATTCGCGGGGTCATTTAGCCTTTGAACAGAAACAAAGGCAAGACCCGGTCAATAACAGAGTTAATTAATGAACCAGCATTCATTTTAGACGCTCCTGCTGATAATTTACTTGAGTTAGTTAAATTTTGATATAAATCTGAATAATAAAGGGTCCACCCTATTGAAAAGTTTTATCATTTTTTTTTTTACAGTAAATGCTGGCATCATATTTTTATAACAATATGTTTTCTAACAAAGTTCACCACATGTTAAACCAAATGGCTGACAATTGCTTCATCTTCCAACACTTGATACTGACGGAAGCGGACGGATGAAATTCGATTGAATATAACTGAACTGAACATTTGATGAGATATTCGCGTAGTGACAAGAATGGACAAAGTAGAGAATTAGTATAACAAAGGTTAGAAACTTATGCTAGTGACAAAGAAATAGGTGTTATATTTTATTAAATTGTATATTCACAATGCTTATCTGATAAACAATAACCTGACATGGGATCTAAATGGATTTTAGATCCCATCTCGGGGTATCTAGGGACTGGGAGATTTTTTAAGCATTTTTCAATAAAGATAAAAATTTAGAAGTTACAGATTATGTTGAAATAAACAAGTAATGAGCATTGATGATTTACATGTAATAAAAGATAAGCATGAATGTATGTGGAAATATAGGGAGAGGAAGATCAATGAAAAGATAAATAGGGAAGAAAAGTAGAATAAATGCTGAGATGACGGCTGATCATGAAATAAGGAAGAAAAATGCATGTTGCTTCGGGCCTCAATACAATAATTGGGACAATGACAAGCAAATGAAATATATTTCTATTGCTCACTCGTAGGAACAGCTGAGTATAACCGCTGTGCTAAGTTCAACATGAAGAGCATAGAGGCCATTTTGTAACCCTGAATTTTAACCTATGAAGCGTTATTCGAGCTCGTTCACGAAAATTTCCATATCACTGATAATATTAACATTAATCTTTTGTTTCTTGCAATTATGGTTTCAATGATAGACAATTAAGAGAATTTCAACCGGATGGACAGATAGATACCAAAGACATGTAGATGGGGTCCCATTTGGTTTTCTAAACAAATAGGAGATTTTGATTCCTAAGAAAAATATTTGATAAAAATAATTAGCACGTTCTTAACGCATTAAATATTTCATTTTAATTTAATCACACGTTTAAAAATGAATCCATAAATGTACAATGGTCAACCCTTCAGTATCATACGAGGACAAAAAATGTCCCGTATATTTCGACGCTTCCATAAGTACACCAATTATCATTTTAATGTTCCAGCGAGGACCCTCTGGGATCGAAATGATGAGGCGAAGATTTTTCTGTAGCCCGACCGTTTGTGGGTTGTTACCGGCCAGTAATAGGAGTATTATGCGAGATATCCGCAGGGTCGGATTATCCCCAGACTATGAGGGTTGAGTCACCGTTTAAGGGTGGCGTTGCACAAATTGGGGATTAACTAACTAATGATTATAATTTCGTGTTCTGTCACTTCTAAATGAGTTCATAAAGTCATCAATTAATTTCATTATATGATTTAACTATCTTAAGCCATAACCTATGCCATTGGCCCGCCTCGCAATTTCATTTCGATTTCCTTGACTTTTATATCCACTCTCAGATAATACAGTAATAAATATCTATATATAACTTTAATGTAGTACAATATATCGAAACGACCTTTGTCTACTTCCTAGCCATGGCATTTATATGGCATTGTGTGCATTCTACTGAGTAACAGAAAATGCCAGCAGGTGAGTTCGGAATTACGACTTCTAAATAATTTTGTTTGGTATTAAAGGTAAAACAGAAGCAATTTATAAAAATAGTAGCTGTCCGCAAGAGGCTCTTCTTCTAGAATAACTTTGTATATTGATGAAAACCGCATTAATATCAGCTGTGCAGTTCAAAAGACCTTAGCGTACAGACTGCGGGAAGCGAAATTGTGTTATATTATATATAGTATAGTATATATGGATTTATACTACTTTTAATGTGGTATAGTAAAGATATGGATTAAGACTCTTTCTTTCATAAATCACACAATATATCGATTAAATTGTTTCTAAACATGTGATCCACGAGCATTTAATATAGGGATACACAATACCGTTTATGAACTATTTAGCAATAAATTAATGCAGCGCTTGCTTTGGATGGCATACTCAATTAAAACTTAGTGATAAAAAGGCATAGATATCTAAATAAAACAATACAAATATCACTAATATACAAATGTAAGTAGTTGCAAAATAAATAAGCTCTTTCAATGTGGTATTCTCTTGGAAATATTTTTTGTATTTACAATTAAATGGTTTGAACCTCGTTGCTTCTTTTTATTAAGGGTAACCTTGAACTTACGTTTGGTTTTCTAGAGATCTGTGAAAGGTTAGAAAATACTGAGCAAGGGTGATGGAACTTCTGGAATATCCATCCCTGGTACTCTGAAATGGATTTCGAACCCACGACCTTCCGCAATCTGGGCGACTGCATTTTTCATTAAGAATATTTTCCAGTATAGTGTCAATTCAAAATAATATACAGGAAAGTTTTGATTGTTTGTTTGCGTCGAATACCCTCCGAAACTTGACCCATATATTTTCTCATTTCTGGTTTATTTCTTTGGAATCTGAGCAATATTATATTATATTTTCTAATATTTATCTAAATTAATATTAAAGAGTTTCTAGTTTTATTTGTATACATAATCTTCGGGTATACTTATCTGATCATCAAAATTATTTCATTTATTGAAAGCTATGAGAGTGATATAGACTATAATTCACACGGGGAATTCACGGAAAATAGCTGGTTTAAAATATGCCCATAGTCACAGCTAGTATAAAATAGCCAATTAGCTATGAATATTTCTTTCATTCAGTGCATTGAAATCGCGTACCTACCTGTCTATCAGTTACCACCCACCTTGTTCAAAACAGTGGCTTCGAAAGCGTACTCGACCGCGACGTCTCAAAATAAAAGGGATTCGAAGGTCGCCCCCTTCTGTGTATAGATACTTATCTTCATTGTGTATTTTAGTATATTAAACAGTACGTGGCAGAAGTGGAAGCATCGATCGACACAAAAAGGCCAGAGAATAGTCTGTTTTTAAATGCGTCGACTTGTTAAATACATACTCTGAGTTTTTTAAACGACTCCAAACTCGAAAAGGAAGTGGTTATATGTTCGACGACGATAAGGGTTTTTTTTATGTTGGTTCACTGATATTTCCTCGAATTGTTGACCTATTTTTAAAATTATTTCTTTTTTTAACAGCCGCTTTGAGAGATATTTTTTTTAATTTATTAACCTACAGGAATCCTACGCCCGATTTCGATAACAATATCTTGAATAATGAATTCACTTCATAGGTGTTTTTAGAGATTGAAGTCGGTTTTATTTAAAAATAACATTTGAAAGTTTTCTCATTATAGTTTATAGAAAAGCTTGAGGATGCAATTTCCAGCTCGTTTGGTATGCGTTGCGGAGTTTAAGTAACTGTAACAACGGCTGGCTATAAGATAGGTAACCAAAACATGATTATCTGAAGCTCCTTCATGTTTCGGAACCAGCTATCAGGGCCTCAAACGATATAACAAGTGTAGTTGGAAAAATTTGACTCATGGATGTGGAGGGTCGAAACAAACTAAAAAGATAGAAATGATAAATTTGTCATTTTTTGGTCCTTACACCTTGCAGGTTAAATAGAAATTATTTTTACACGACTGCCCACACCAAGGAGTACCTATATTATGTTTAGAGTTGACGTATATATGTGTGTGTTTCTTTATTTCATTATAAAGTTTCAGAAACTCTTTTGAAATATAAATGTTTCTCAGTTGAATTTTTGGTTGATAACATGTTTTCTCTATATTTATGAAATAAATCGCAGTAATGTTAAGTTATAAGAGAACCTATTACAGTTATTTCAATTTTATAATTAACTAACTCTTTTCCCGCAAATTATAGCCTATGATAACACCGTATGATGTAGCTACCCATAAGATATTTTTTAATTAGCCCAGTAGTTTAGGAGTCGATTTGTACAAACAAACAATCAAATCTTTGCTCATTATAATATTAGTATATATTTATATTTAAAATTATAGTAATGTCATGTAAAGTTGTGTTTGTATTGTTTTTTTTTTTAAATAGGTTAGTTATCTTAAGTAATACTCAGATAGGTTTAGTGGGTCAAATTGATTAGATATAACGTTTGCTATTGCACTTAACATGTTTTCAAACCTATAATCAAAAATATGTTTGGATATAAACCTTTAAGTTATGTTACCAAACCATTGATTCAATAATAAAATTCAATCTTCGCTAACAACTTTAAATGATAACACTTGAATGGCTTCACTGAACCTTGGAATAGTAGCTTGTATATTTTTCTCTATGGTTACCGGTCCTTAATCTCTTTTATAACTGGATGAAGTTTTACACTTTACATAATTACTCGTTTCTTATATTAATAATCGTATTTCATTTAAATTTATTTATTTCTAGACAATCGGAAACGTCCGAAAATACAAACAATGACAGTCTTATAATAGTCCTTTTAATAGATCATATTTTACAGTTTAGATTTCAAAACCTTCCCCTTCCGATCTTTAAGAGCTACTGCAGTGTTACTACAAAAGGAATCCACGCAGACCTTCAGTAACGCAACATAAAAATTAAAAGTTGGAATAAATGAACTAAGAAATAGAATTACATTTAATTGGGCAATATATCGTACAAACGATCAGTCGGTGTTACTATGGATGTAATATGAAAAATCTATATTTGTGTTTAAATTGATCTCCGTGGCAGAGCTGATTTAAAGGTGTACACATCTCTAAGGTCTCGGATACGATTCCCGGTCGGGTCAATGTATAATAGGATTTTTTCTACACTTTCTCGAAATATTATTGTTACGGATTAAAGAACTAAAATTAGGACTTAAACATTAGACATGCTGTCACTAAATAAATGTAATTGTTCTAATTTCAACTGTATAGGTACCTACGACAAACGTGTACCTGTACATGTTAGTAAATAATATAACTACTAGGCTTACTAGAAAGTTAATACGTAATGTAAAAGTACTACAGATTACGTCTGATACAAAAATATATAAATGGTTATTTATCGTACAAAATGTGCACAAAAGTTTGATACGTAACGAAACTAAATAAATCATATTTTGACATTGCCTGTTGCCATTTTTTATCTTAATTCAGAATCATTGATCAGAGGATAAATCTCTTCCGATTTTATCTGGTACACTGATTCCAACATCAGTAAAAAGGTCTTAAGCAAATTGATATTTCTCTGATATTTTATTTTAGATATTAAACTAGCCTTTAAGCTCTAATCATTATCAAATTTGTGTGGGTAATGTCGTTTAAAACAAATGAAAATTTTAATGAACGTTTGTGCAACTGGCTGTTTGACGCTTTGAAATAGGGATGGAGACTAATTTTGTTTGTTTGTCCGTCAGGTAAATTATTGAAAAAGTTTAAATACGTATTTTTTTTTATTTTTCCTAATTAATAAATTTCGCCGACACATTGAATTGAAATGTCGCATGACGTCACGCTTTTGTACATAGTCTACAAAACGTTGACGTAGCAAGCCCCCACTACTCATGCCTATTATCTAAGCCATTTCTTGTTTAAATTAAAGCAAAAAAAAGACGAATCTACTATTTTTCTATTATCTGACTGACGGACTAAATAGAATCTTTTTTTTTACCCAGTCGTCATTCCTAATAAACATGTTATTTTAGACAAAACATAAAAATCAAGCACTATTTAGTATTTTATATTACACTATACTACTGCAAAACTGTGATTTTCGTGGACGAAGGATTGTAAAAATATTTTAATCTTCAAATTAAAAAAGGTAACTAAATTTTATTAAAAAAAAGTGTTTTAAATTGGTTATGTCGGAACTTGTTTAGCTCATTTGTAGTTGCAATTTCACTCCAAAACAATAAATTAAAGCGCCCTTGACGATTTGGCCAAATGAGTATTATTCTGAGGACCGGGTTTGTATGTATCGCTCACAATATAAAGTAACAACTTTGATACTGTGCAACGCCTATGTTTTTTAAAGTAGGATATTTAATATTAAAAACTTATTTAATATTAATCGATTGCAGCTGAACACATCACGGCTAAATTACCTAAGTGATAAAAGCAAACTTAACATTACTTTTAGATATTTTTTGTACAAGTATTTAAAAAATACTGAAGTATTTAAAAATAAATCTGAATGTTATGAATGTTATATTTACTTTAAAATATACGTAACCTGATGTAAGTTTGAAAAAAAATTATCATTAAAAAAAATTACAAATATATTTCAGCACAGTTTATTTAATGTTTTATTAATTCCTATACAAATTATGATTTCAATTTAACTTAAAATTAGCAAATTTTGTTTTGTTTTTTTTTTGGTATTATGAATCATGATTAATAAACAGTTTTCAGGTTAATTCAGTGAAATGAAATACAAGTATATACATAGTATGGTATGACAGATGACAAAGTTTGAAATGTTTTTACTTTTGGACACCATGAGTGCTGCGATAGATTCCGTTACCTCCACCTAGCCAAGAGCACCGCAAAAGAAACTAAAATTTCAAATACAAAATTTAGACATTTGTGCTTGATATAAATTGAATTCGAACTGAGGCGAATGGTATTGATACAACACTACACGCTTATAAAACAATCGCAGAGCTTAATTTGCATGCATGCTTTCCAATGCGATTTGGTAAACGGATTGCTGATTCACTTGAATTTGCCGTGGTACCACATAGCCATACAATGTAGATATACACTTAAAACATTATATTAGTTTGATGTTCAATCACAAATAAACTATATATTATATATTATTGTAACTGGAAACGTTACTATAATCTAATTTTATATTGTTAAAGAACAAATTATTGTTACTTAAAATTCTATTTGATAACTCTATTTGATATAATTACAATCAATTAAACGACAATTAAAATGATCTAACTGTTTTTACAAATTTATCGTGTAGTTACACAAAATTTTAACATTTTCTTAAGCAACTTGAACTTATTTAAACTATTTTTGTAGTGGTTGTGATAAAAAAGAGTAAGATTACTTCGACTTTGCCTTTGTTAATCTGACAAAGAATAAATAATAACAAAAACATAGTAACTGGGGCTGATGCCTTGCTGAACTGACCTCCCCTAGATTTATTCATAATTAAAGAGGCTCAAGCTAGCTTTAATATAGTAGGCATCTCTGGACAAAAGAGTGGCTGTCCCAAGCATTATCTCAATGCATCAAAAAGTACTTGGTAACACACCACTGGCAATGATTACGGATGCAATGCCACTACTTTGTAACTTCACTAGAAATTACTCAGTACTTACCAAGCAGGGAGAAATGGTCAGAACAATACGACTTCTGCAAAACAGGAAACTTTCATTCAATTCACGGATGACTCCAAAATGGGTCGTAATGTAGGATGTGGAATATATGACGATTGACCGAGATTAAGAAAAAAGTGCAAACCTTGGTACTCGTATAAATGTTACCATTTTTCAGTCTGAGGTATACGTCATTTTAAAATGTGCGAAAGCCAACCGTCAACGAAACTACGTACATGAAACCATTAACATATTTTCTGACAGCCAAGCAGCACTCAATGCCATACAATCGGACACAATAAGTTCAAAACTGGTAAAGGACTGTATTGACAAACTTAAAACGGCAAAAGAATAACATTATTCTCAAATGGGTACCAGGTCGCTCCGGTATCTAAGGAAATGAAATTGCAGATGAATTGGCAAGAACTGGAGCACAGGGTCTACAAATGGCCCATGCAATGCAAATCCTAAAGAACGACCTTCAATGTGATTAAAAAAAGCTGACAATTTATTTATTGATGGTTATTCGCAAAAAATTAACTGCAGAGCTATTGAAGCTATGCAAACCTAAGACCCGAGCGATTATACGGACCTTAAACTGGGCAATGCAAACTAAACAAACACCAATTTCACAAGTGACACTGACATTTGCAGGTACTGTAAGCAAGAGCATGAAACACCAGAACACCTCCTATGTGAATATGAACCATTTATCCACAACCGAAGCATCCATCTAGGACGACGCATAATCAGCCCAGATGATATTAGAGCTCGGAAAGTCGGGAGCCTCATAGATTTCTTAGAAGCTACCAGCCTAAAGGAGCTACTATGACTGTGACGGCGAGTCACAAAAGATCTTATAGAGGTAGGTCGCAGTGACCACAGTTCCATTAAAAACTGAATAGCCCCTTAAATCTAAATAATGTAATGAAATAAATGTAATGGATTATATTTACATAGTGTAATAGGTGCGCTGAACGTTAATGGAAAAACAGTAAAAATTAGGAATGAAACAGAAAACAGAGTCATCAATGTGAAAACAGCAAACCTAATTGTTAAAACAGTAGGCTTAGCAACACTGTGAACTGGAAATAAGAGCGAATACAAGCGACATACGAAGTTTAGTGAAGTGAACTATCGGGACGATCGAATAGTGTTGTGAAGTGAAACCGTAGTGACGTGAATAGTGGAGTTGGAATTCGACCTTTGTAATTGTTTTACTTTTATAACTTTATTAAGTAAATAAAGTCGGATTGTGAATTTAATTGGGCTTCAGATTTTATCCCGAACCCTAACTCGTGACAATATGCTAAAATATCATAAAATAAAGGTAATACATATTTGAAACGTATTCTATTAAATCATCCTTCTCAGGATAGTCCGTTTCCAAACCAATGGCTACGAACCACTGAAGCATATATGTTTGGTTGCACACACTTAATAACGCACGATAAATACTTGAAGCCAATACATGGCAACTTCTTGCTTTGATTTTTTATGTTTATTTGTGGGGAAACTTATTTTGTACCTGAACTAAGTAAAGAAATGGATCAGTATTCCCGAAGATTCCCTACAAACGTTTACAGTTCAGAGCTGTACCTATATAATATTATAATAGAGATCATAATTTTTGGTGGGTACAGATATTGGAGATTATTTTAATTATGAAAAACATTTTTACTTCCTAAAATAAAATATTACCTAATATGAGTATTTAGGGGTCCATGAAATTTAAATATACATACGAGTCCATACACACTCTTTCTGAGAGCCAATTCCAAATAACTGGTTGAAGCCAGTGAACTAATACATCTTAAATTCACATCACGTGGTTAACGAGTAGAATCAAGTACTCGTATAAATTTAAAAGCTTTTATTTATAACTTATTTTTAAGCTACACTAATATTCATTGGCCTTGTCAGACTCGGAAACTAATAAGCGAAAAAATTTAACTGTACGAATTCTAATATAAATTTCTATTGAAATTCGTACAATATTCATTCTATTGTGTCAAGAAATAAAACATAAAATCAATGTTTAATTTTAATAATAAATAAAACTAACTTCATTACCAACATAGCCTATGTTTTGATACCCTTTTTTCGTCAACAAGGCATAATCTATGTTGGACATGAATATTTTTTAAATTATTTACACAATATGTAATATTTATTCAATAATCTGAATCTACCTATTCGATTCTATTCCATATTTTCTTTAACGTTATATATCGTAGTAACTGGCCTACCTAACTTCACACTACTTCATGCTCAGTGGTATATTCTCTTTCGCAATGGCCGGTTATAGGATGGGTGACCAAAATTTTAACTATCTCGAGCTTCACCGTGCTTCGGAAAGCACGTTAAGCCGTTGGTGCGGCTGTATCTGCAGTCGTTAAAACCCACCAATCCGTACTGGGCCACGTGGTGGCTCATAGCCAATTCTCAATATTCGATTTGATTCAATTCCATCCATAGGCAAGGTCTGAGTCCCAGCAGTTGAGGCATTAATAGGTGATGATGATGATATTGCAGTAGCTCAGTGGCCTAGAGGATAAGCGCCGCGGTCCACGATCGTTGTTGTTAAGCAACTTTGGCAAGGATCGGTCATGAGATGGGTGACCAAAACATTATTATCTCGAGCTACTTCGTGCTTCGAAAGGCACGTTAAACCGTTGGTCCCGGCTGCAATTGCAGTCGTTAATACCCTCCAATCCGTATTGGGCCAGCGTGGAGGGTCACGGCCCATCCTCCTTAACCATCCATAAGGAAGGCCTAAGCCCCTGCAGTGGGGACGTAAAAGGGCTAATGATGATGATGATGATATTTACGAAAAATAGATGGTCAAAAAGCAATCACCTTAACAATTGTTTATTGTTTTCGTATATATTTATTTTATGCGGTAAAACCAAGTTTTTATGCGGTAAATAACAGGGTAACTTCGAGTGATATTAAAAATAGTATCTTCAAGATAAATATACGTCATCAACCAATAAAAGATAAAGCCGTCAATGACTAATGATAAATGGGTTTTCTTTTATTATTTATCTTTAAGTCGGAGCCCGTTGAATAGCTAAATTTGCTGCGGTTGATTTGCTAATACAAATAGTTCAATACAAACTGAAATATCAAAGTTTATGCTAAAATTTATCTTATTTACTACGAAAGTAATATTCTGTTATATTCTTTAAAGGTGCACTAAAAGTATAATCCTACGTTCAAATCTGAAATGCTATTCTGTTATATAAACAACTTGGAACTGTCACATTATAGCGATTCAAATAAATAAAAACAACTTGAAAAGGTAATAAACGTTTTAGTTTTGATATGACAGCGGTGTGTTCGACTACTAATTAGGTGTAGGTTTTATGAATTTTATTCTCAAAAAAGCCATACATTGTCACTTACATAACATAACATTAATACAATTTGAGGTCGCACTGGCGAACAAAATGAGTGCTGAGTAAATTAGTATCACAAATAACTCACCGATAACACACTTACAATATCAAAACAGAAACACTTAAGTAATCATTTTTTTATCCTTTATAGTTACTGATTATAATATGTAGATAATGAACTGAGCCAGTTTAGTTTATTCTTAAATAGGTTGAATGATTTTATATGAGGGTATTCTATTATACAGTGCGCTGTCAAAACTCTTTATCGTAATCCTAATGAGACAAAACTAGATCGACAAGTACTGCGATTAATGACGTTTCGTTGGCTGAACGTTATATTGGTAAAGATATAAAATACAAATGCCACATTGGTAAAAAAAAAGTTCTTACTTTTATACATTTTGAGTAAGTGTTTATTTTATTTTATTGATTTTAAAAGAAAACTTGCAAAGTTATGCTCTTTGATATTTAAAAAAATAATTGCTTAAGGCCATTCAAAAATTTTCGTTATATAAATTATAGCATCAAAAAACGAAGGCACAATGTAATAAAAAAAAACAATTAACTAGGCATTATTTTTACTGTATGGGTGATGTATTAAATTACATAGAATAAGCGGTGTTAGATAATTAAAAATCAATTTGATTCGAGTTCGAGTTTCTTTTTTTGGAATAGCTTAGTATAATATCGTTACCAGTTTCACGATCAAAATGTTACATTTCCTCTGCAGGTCAAATAAGGGCACGGGCGCATGGACGACTCGGAGGCTCCCGGCGGCCGGCACCGGATGGGGCGCGCCGCCTATCTATCTGCAGCCTTATCTTTCTCACAGTGTCGTGGTGAGTATATACAGTCACAAATCAGGTTACACCAAAACGGCAAATTCCCGTTAACCATTTCAATTTTAGACTTACTCTCGACATTTAAAACTCTAAATCGACTGGACAGGTTTGATAGTTTTAAATAAAGCATTGCCTAATATACGTTATAATTTATAAATGCATTCTTTTAAAATTAAAGTAGCCTGCAGCTCATGATACATGATACTGACCATTTCTTGCTCTCGCGTGGCAACTCGTGGCTTTTTAGTTTCAATTACCTATACGATACATTGAGCAGAAATATCTTCATCATTATCAGCAATTTTACGTGGGGGGCGGGGCTCAGACCTTCCTTATGGGGATGGTTGACGAGAAGGATAAACCATAATCCTCCATGTCGGTCCAATACGGATTGGAGGATACTAAGTACTACAAACGTAGACGGAACCTTAACGTTTCTTCCGAATCACGGAGTCGCTAGAAAAAAAAAACTTTTTTGGTGACCCATCTCGTGACCGATCATTACGAATGTTACAAATATCTCAAAGTTTTTTAAAGATTACTCGTTCGTTCAGTCTCGCCGTCCGATAACATCGCATCGTTTGTACGATGTCGTGAGCACAGTATCAATTAATCGGTTCGTATGAGCTGACCCAGTACTTTTGACCAATCGACAAAATGTCCATCGTCTTCACGCAACCTAAACATCGTTAATTCTTGTAACATGACAGTGATTGAGGTAAGATTCTTGTGAAGGGTAGGTACTTTAGTCAAGTAGCAATCTCACATTCACATCTTTGGATTTAGGACGTCTACTATATACTTTGTGAATTGATTTTAAACGTAAAACAGGTATGTTAACCTACATTTCTGATTTATTTCCCTTGATATTACTTCAATTCATTAAAAAGTTAAAAATTCCAGTACATACTAATAAAAAGTCAGTATATGCGTTACTTTTTCAAGTGAAATCAATTTTACCGACTTTGAAAAGATTTGTTGGGCATACAGAGAATTATCATTTTTAGTGTTCTCTAGCTTTCCGTCAGCTGCTTCGCCTGCATATTTCTATATTATATCCATAAATCTTCTTCTTGAATCACACTATCTGTTACCGATTTCTTATATTTTCAAACACACTAGTCATTAAATAAAACAACTTTGAACGGTTTCAACGCGTTTGTATTTGCTTTCATGACGTTTCGGACCCTTCACAGGTTCCATGTTTACTTAAGACTAAGGTGTCGATTGTCTTTTTTAATTAAGAGTATAGCTCTACCTTTATAACAATATTATTGGACATATTCACAAATTAAAATATTTTAAAAAATACATTTGACTTATTTAATTTATTCAGCAGCTGCAATCGTTTAAAGTTGTTTTATTTAACACTCTATCTACTATTAAGAATCGCATTAAAATCCGTTGTGAAGTTTCATAGTAACGTATAAAATATTTCAGCGTACAGACAGCGGGAAATGACTCTGTTTTATACTAAGCATACAAAAAGTTTGTAGGTACATTGATTGAATTTTAAATTGTTCCACTTATAATAAGTTCAAAGTACTAAAGCATCATTATTATCACCGTATCAGCCGAAAAACATCCACTGCTGGATAAAGGCTTCCAAAAATAATCTCCACGACGACGTTCGGTCCCGCGCATTCTTCATCCAACGTCTCACTGCAATGGCCTATGCATATTCTAGAGTTTTGATAAATAAGCTAATTCAAAATGTAATTACAACCACTTCACGATATTTTTAGCCAAACAAACAGATTTATTCTTGAGAAAATAAAATTGTAGTTGAGATTGCGATATAACTGTTAGCATTGTTCAACGGCTATTGTTAACTAAACTATCTATCACTGGATAAAGCGATTAGAATGGCGATTAGTCTATAATTATTTATCGTATTTTCTTTGCCACCTTTAAAAATGGTGTGTATTAAAGATTTGTTGAAGATGATAAAATAATTTATTATAGGATTCGAATATACTTAACATATTCACGTTTTAAAAAATCGTAACTATACATATAAGGTAATGCTGTAAGTAATCTTCCGAGTTTCTGATATTGTGTGAATTGACATTTTGCTTAGCGCGTTTATCGTAACTTCCCTTTAAAAAAAGTTGTTTTGTATATGAAGTGACCATATATTCTCCATTGTCTATTTTCTATGGTTATCAGCAAGCCTACCGCGTGACGAAATTGGCTTCGATTTCATTGACTAAACGTTCATTGCATTGGGTACAATCCGACATATTTAACAAATTACATATGTGATGTAACAATACATATTGAATATTAAATGCAATCCAATGTATACGGCAGACCGTGCAGCCGTCTCTTTTCGTTGATGATCCCCGAGCACTCATACAATCGTTTCTATTTCCGTGCAGCTAATATTTTCCATGCTTCTCCAGCACTACATAAGCCCTACACTACTCCTGATAATTGAATAATGTGTTTCTTGTTTCTAAACACTCAAAAAAAATAATATCATTGTTACAGTCTTTATAAATTTACATGTTATCGTATACATGAAAAAAAATGGTGGTAATTAGTAATAGATACATGCACACAAAATATTATTTAGAAAATTGGCAATGTAAGTTATCTTCTTTTCTCAAAAACATCGTAGTAAAATCTAAACCATTCATCCAATTTATTTGGTGTGAAAGACAATTTTTATGTACAGACAATTTCTTCGAAAATAAACATATTTATATTTTATTAGGACAAAAGTTAAAATATTTATACAAAGTTTTTTGTTTACTTTTATAGCAAAATCTTAGCACTCTTTCTATTTAAGCAGCGTTCACAAAAATAGGCGTCCTTGAAGGTATTTATATCCCTAGGGAACCTTTTAGTGAGATAAAAAAGTAGCCTATATTAACATATAGGTCTGGTCGGGCAATTCTTAGTCTGGTCTTCTTATTTCAATTCTGGTCGTAGCTTTTGCGTAGAAGACCGTTTAGTAGCTTTTGCGTAGAAGACGTAACAAATATCCAAACATCCAAACCTATAAACTTTCGCCTTTATAATATTAGTAGGTAACATGTACTTATCACTACACAATCTTTTTAACGAATTCTTGGCATTTTAATTTAAGTGACTTGAGCGTTTTATTTTCAGGCTGTTTTTTTATTAATGGCTTTCAAAATTATGTTTTTGGCACAATCTGCTGTTGCAAAAGGATCAGTCAGTATCATAGAAAGCTAATTTAGCGGTTCCAATAAATTGTAGCCCGTTCTCACAAAAGTGAAGTTTAGTCTCTAAGCGACCATGTCTATGATAGCAATTTAAAATTCAATAATTTTAAATATTACATTTAAAATTATTGAATTTCAAATTGCTATCACCACATTTCTTCAGACTAGCGCAGATTTCAGTAAGGTAGAATGTGAACTTTACTGAAAATTTTGTATTCTTTTATATTTCCTGCTTATTCGCTTTCAAAAGCAAATGATGCGACAAAAAATAAATCGGGTTCATAAGGAAATGATAACTGTTTTCCTTTATAATTTAAGAATGAAGTTGAGAACTCAGTATTTGCATACAGTTACCTTTTAACAGGTCCTGCATTTTACCTTTGCAAATTGAGAGAATACCGAGCAACGTGTGCCCGTTCATTCGAATTTCATGTCCATTTGAAATCCAAATGAATTCTTCCATGAATCGACTTATTATATAATTTAATCTTTTTGGTATCGAGAGAATAAATAACTAAATGACTATTATTAAATTTTAAGTTTAGGAAGTAATTTTCATTGTATTCTATAACTTTATTTTCACTTTTTCGATAGTCAACTATATACTGAATATAAGAACCAAATTTAATGCATCGTCTGTTTATCTTAAGTACCAGAACTCAAAAACTACCGAACTATTTTATAGCATCCCCAATGGTGCTAGAAAAAACATAACAATATGGACGTCATGCGATATTAAAACTCAATGTATCGCCATAATTTATTAATTAGGTACACAAATAAAAAAATCATGTTTAATAATCTTAAATAATCTTACTTAACGTGACGGACAGACAAAGAAAAATTAGTCATCATCCCTATTGGATGTTTCATACATGTAAAATTGCCCCCACACGAAACCGGAGCATGCCTCTAGTTTTAAAATATTGAATATCCAAATGAAGTCTCCAATGAATACAATTTTACTTTCATAAGATGATAACTTTTCATAAAACTCGTCATTTCATTTATTCAAATTAGTGGTGGTCTTCTGAATAGTCAATTTATATTATCAGCCATTTAAAACCGTAGCTATGGCGTAGGATGGATCCAAAAAACTTCACAACCTAAGAAAAAATATGAATGTAGGTAATTACTCTTAATATACTTTGGCACAATTGTTTTTGGCATAATGTTATTTTAGCAAAATTAATAGTGTAGAATAGCCGTCAAAGGGTTGCCCTTCGCCTTTCAACGGCTATTCTACACTATTTCATCATCAGCCATGCCATGACAAAAATTATGCCATGTCATATTATGCCTTAAATTTTACACAAGTAAATAGATGGCCATTAGATATAACAAGTCCATTTGTTTCAGACGAACGCCTTTAACTCTCAGATGCGATGGTATCTCAACCCAGACAATAAGTGAAGCCTTCGGAACCTATCCACAATGAACGCGACGGAAGCCAGTATCGACGTGAACAAGTCAACACCAATCTATACTATAGGCACTAGTTTTATAACACAGTGGTACGTATATTTTACTAATCTATATTTGTATGTATTTTCAGTCTAATTACTATTATTTTACAAAAAAAGGGAAAAGGGGCCACTTTTTCATCGTTATCTTATACGAATAAGAAGTGAAAATGGTCAAATACAAATATTTTTTTATAGGCTTTCCACTATATAGGTACTATTATTTATATATTTTTTTAATTGTATCATTTCCGTTTTTCATTTTAATTTATTTAAGTTGTTTTGAGCCGATATTTATTTAAGTATTATGTTCCGTGATGTCAAGACTGGATTTAATAGAATATACTAGTAGCTGGTTCTGCTTGTTACTTATACAGAATTAGGTCCAGTATTAGTATCACATACGAGTAGCAAAGCAAAAACCATAGAAGTAATGCTTTTAGACATTGTTATAGTGATTGTTTCAAATACCTAAATAAATATGTATTCGGCTTTCTCTCTTTTGTATTTAAATATCTTTTGAAAATAATTTATAGTAAAAAAAGAGTTCAATGTAAACACAACAAAGTTAGGATACTTATAATTATTGTGCAACGCCCGCTCGCAAACGTAGGTACACATAATCACTAAGAAACTCTGAAACAACCATTACCTATTCTACTTTAAAGGAGATACCGAGATCGTAAAAACATGTGGTAGAATGCTATCTTCGTATCTATAATTAGATACATTTTGTTGTTTTACGATTCGTAATAAACTTCTCCGGTTAAACACCTGATTCCATTAAGGTAGAAGGATGTTCTAATCTTTGAAAAAAAATACAGTTATGAATCAAAATCTTTATTTATTTGATACTTTATTGCTCAACACAGAAAAAAAAATACAATATAATAACAATGTAAAAGATGATGTACAATAGGGCAGCCTCATCACTTAACAGCGATCTCTTTCAGGCAACTCATCAAATAAATAAATACATGACCAAAGTTAGATAGAAATAGAGGGCTGTGTGCAAAATTAGGAACATAAAAAACATAATATGTTAAGAAATAATAACATTAATATATACATATACATATCTACATAATATAATTATTGAAAACGAGAAATAAATAGTGATTCTAGCCAGATACAAGGGAGAGATTATGCTTACCCAACAAATAATGTTACTTTAATTTTGAAAGTGTCTAGTGACTGAACTTTTCTTATATCGTTCTAATAATTAGCTATTTATATTTTCTGTTTTCAAAAGCACATACATTTTAATTAGGTACCTTAGCCTTTGTAACAACTGATTCCCTGTTTCTATTCGTGGACAAGTCAGAATACTACTTTAGAGAAATTTTAAGCTGTAACCTAATTTACAGTGCTTGTTTATGTAATTATCATACGCTGGAATATTTTAGGCATTCAAGCATACGCTTGCCGTAGCTTACTAAACATTCAACAAGTAAAAGCCTTCTGCATAGGTTTTTTATTATTATTATTTTCTTAATCACATACAACATAGCCACATTCTAAGTTCACAAAATAAGTCTTCATACATTTACAAAAAGAATTTACTCTGAAAATTATTTCAGCACCTTAACATGAATAGAACTGTGGTGTTTTAATTCACTTACACACTCATAATAAAATTTAATATTTCCTTTGCTACATGAAATTCTATCTCCACCAAATTCCATCTCGGATTTGAGAATTCAGTAACAACGGGGGCTGCGGTTAGTCGGCGACCGCCACTGCGCACCCGGCCGTACTTGATACAAGCGACGCGGTATTTACATTGCTAATTCATTGTGGCACTGTCGAACTTGGAACATAAGGCGACAATTTAATTATATTACATGTGACCTTTTTTCGCATAGACATCACGTACCTAGAAGTTTTAGTAGAGACTGCAGGTAGATTTTTCTGTGTAAAAAAATACATATATGTTTAAATTTCCTATCATTAAAGATAATAATTATGTAACTTTTCACACTCCTTTAAATCTTTTTGATAAATTGACCGGTAAACCATTGAGTAGGAATTCGTTAGATAATAAAAAACTTATTAATAATTTAGTATGGGTCTTTTCTATCAAAGTAAAAGCGTATTTTAATTAAAACAATTAGTTAGCCAAAAACGGTCTGGAACGAAATAAATCAAAACGATTATACGCCCGTGAAATAAAAAAGTGCCTCTCCATTAATATCTCGTTTAATATTACCAATATTCCCTCACAAAAACCATTATTTACAACCTTAGGTGGATTAAATCGGATATCGTGTATAATAAGAAGTTAACTTTATTATAACAGCGTGAAAGTTGAAAGTCGTTTAGCGTTCTTATGATTACTGGTAAATCGACTGATATAATAAAATTTGATGTCGCTGTTGGATTTCTCAAACTATGAAATGATTTCAATAAAAGAGGATCAGCTCTTTTATGATGAGAGAATGAAACGCGCTCCAATTGAGATAGTTTCCATATTCGTCTCGTGTTAGTAATCCAAACAAAACTCTGTAGTCTATTGTTTTTATTTGCTATGTCCCAAATCAGTTACATTAATTTAAAAACTAAATAATTTCTATTGAATGTAGGGATGAGGTTTATGCTTGGGTAACAAAAATGTCTATTTAGTCCGTCAGTCAAATAAATAGAAAAACAAAAATCACGTTTGTTGTATGCGAGCCACCTTATATATTTATTTTATTCCAGATTTTAGTATTTTTCGTTTAAGAGGGAACATAAATACATCTTTGTGAAAATTTGATAACTTACGGTTCAAGAGATACAGCCTGGTGACAGACAGACAGCGGAGTCTGAGTAATAGGATTCCCGTTTTATCCTTTGGTTACGGAACCCTAAAAATTAAATACTTTTCGCTTCACATTTAAAATAAATTACTCGGATAATCACCGGAAAATCCCGGAATATAAATTTTAATTTAAACATTGATAATAAAAAAGCAACATCAGATCTTGAAGTTGCTATAGTATTTGAAAATTTATTTACTGAAATTTCAGTCTTAATTACACAATTTTTGAATTCCTCTTCCACTGTTGCTGAATCTATTTTAAAGGCAAGTGTAAATAATTGTAATAGCCAGTTTAAGTTTCAACACATTGATTTTAAGGATATAATAAAATATTTTAATCAGCTAAAGAAAAAGAAAACCGCTGATTTACGGAGTAATTCCTTTGACGTTGCTTATATATTTAATGAATGTACTGATTGTGGTATTTTTCCTGAGCTCATGAAATATAGTAAAATTATTCCTTTACATAAATTGGGTAGCACATCTGACCCTACTAACTTTACACCTACATCCGTACTAAAAAAAAAAATGCTGGATCAAATACAAACATACTTTTTTTACGACAACAATTTGATTTTACAAGGGGTGGCTAAACAACCGAAGCCGGTGTCGAGTTAATACAAGAAAATTTTAATGCCTGAGAGGATTCACATGATGCGTTAGGTGTTTTCTGTGACCTATCTAAGGCATTTGATTGTGTTTTTCATGAAATATTGATTAGGAAACTTCATTTTTATGGATTTAGAGATAACTCATTAGATTTTATTGTCTCGTACTTGACTGACAGAGTACAGAGGATTGATATCAGTGGCAAAAGATCCCCTGGAACGATAGTTAAGGTGGGTGTTCCGCAGGGCACAATACTTGGTCCTTTCTTGGTTTTAATTTACATAAATGACTTGCCTTGTTTCGTAAGGGATGATCACAAAATGCTTTTTTTTATCTATCTATCAAAATAGTTTTGTTTGCGTATGACACTTCACTTTTGTATTAAAAGAGGGCTACATCTAAATGACGATGTGAACAATTCTATCGCTAAAGAAGTATATTGGTTTAATGTAAATAATGTTCTCCTTAATGAAGGACAAACAAAATGCTTAAAATTTGTACTACCTAATGTTAAAAAAAGTAGATATAAATTGTGGCTTTGAGGATACCACAGTATTTTTAGGAGTAACATTGGATTCTAAACTATAGTGGGGCCCACATATTGATAAATTGTCGAGTAGACTTAGCTCTGCAGCATATGCCGTGATGAAATACGTAGGTTAAAGGAAATAGACATAATGACTGCTGCTTCTCAATACATATACGAGAACTTTATGTAGGTTCGTAAAAATATTAGTTTGTTTTCTATAAAAAGTGATGTACACAATTTTAATCCAAGAAATAAAAATAAATTATCGGTGCCTGTCACTAGACTGCAAAAAGTTAATAACTCATTCAAGGGCTTTCTTTGTGTGCGCTTCTACAATAAGGTCCCAAGAAAAATACAACAATTTGATATCATTCAGTTTAAATCTACTATTAAAATCTATTATTAATATATTTAAATATTTAAATCTATTATTAAAAAAGCTTATTATAAGGTATCCGATAATATAACAGATAAGAACGCTTGGACTTGAGATGATCCAGCATAGGTGATTACCACAGCTGGGCATTAACTCGTTAATCCGTTAATCGTTAATTAATGATGTTAACATTTCGACTAACGGATTAACTTTTAAGTTGACTTTAAAAATGTTAACGTACTCATTAACTTCCGTTAACTTACACTAAGTCCGTAATCGTTAATCCAATACCTATTATTTACCAAGCACCTTGCCACAAAGACGACGATGAGGAAGAAAACTTATTAAATTCTGTCACTCAGTCAAAAAACCTAAGAATCAGAGATCTTTAAAAGTAAAGCTCAAAATCTTGTCAAAATATGTATGGCTTGACATGAGATCAATCAATGTTTTCAACGATGCAGCATTCCTTGGAGAACAGATTTTTATAAATCTGTTTGTTAAATATAATAGTGCTTTTCCTTCAAGCGCTGCAGTTGAATGTCTTTTTTCCACGTGAAAAGATATTTTAACGCCGAAACGAGCCTCGCTTTCAGACGAGAACTTCAACAAATTAATCTTTATGAATTCACATTATGACAGATGCCTAAATTTCACACTTGAATTATACACCTTGAGTTTTTGTTATTAACCTGTTAACTTCCAAAACACAAACCAACAGTTCTTATGAGTATATCATTATCATATGTTGACGAATTAAGAATTAACGTTAACTTGCGTTAAATCTTTCGAAATGTAACGCTTTAACGTATAATGAAGTTATCTTTTTTAGTAATGGATGAGCGATTAACGAAGTTAATTATTTGATTAACGGTGCCCAGCTTTGGTGATTACTTCTAAATTCATTTTATATAAAAAAATATCTTGTTTCCATTATTATTAAATGATTAGTTTATCATTATAAGACCATAGTTTTTATTTTTATCTCTCTATTTATAATGTATTGATATGGTAATGACATGGTTTTTGTAAAAGTCATTACTCCTATTAGAGCTGGTGAGTCTATTTGAATAAAGGTTATTTTGACTTTGACTTTGATTCGACATTGAAATCAAGAACTTCACCACATCACAACTGTTTAGAAAACTGCAAAGGTCTCAATTAACTCAAATTATCCTCGTAATTTATAAACAAAAAATGTAATGTATTATTTTTCAACTCTCTACGAGTATAATTAGTCGAGAAGCTGAAATTCTGGAGGAACACTTTTGTTAACGCAGAAGAAATGTGCCTTAAACCTCAAATCTCTAAAACCAGTGGACCTGCTCCAAATGAAAGGGACAAAGTCAAATCGTAGTAATCGTAGGACTACCTGATTAATTCTGAAACTCACGCCTATAGGATGTATCCCCTACGAGGAGGGTCCGGACCATATTGGGAAGGAGGTTCGCCGTCTGCTATAAGGAAAAGACTTGGGTATCTTAACAGTCTTTTTCTCAGACAGTGAATAGGGGTGTCAGCCCAAAACATACGGTTCAACAAACGGAAGGGATAAGTTAATACATGATCACTTCTCCTTTCCGTTCATGTGTGTGGAGAGTACTGCCCGGGAACATTGGTAATCATTGATGCTGCTTTGATGATGCTTTATGACGCTGTGTGTTGACACCTAATGTTGACCACATTTAAATAAGAGCCTAATGTGACGAACTAAACGATTTTTTTTTACAACTTGTAAAATATTTATTTTATATAATAAGTTCTGGAAATTCTTTCTTGATAAGGTTTGATCACCTTAACGTGCTATCATTATGCAACTTTCCTAAAAACAGGTTATCTGATTGGTGACAAAAAATCCTCGATTGTTCGAAAGCTACATTTATCCGTTCCCAGCAGTAACTGCAGTTGTTAACACTCACCAATAGGTGACCAATAGGATCGCATGGTGGAATATAGCCGGTTACCCCATGTGATTCCTACCAACAATGACATTTATAAGTCGATGATTTTTCAGCAATCCATAGGTGTATTTCTGAAAATTCGATGTTTAATTGAATACATAATAACACATTCATTGCAATCAACAATATACATATTTGGACCTAATTTACGAATATAAAAATGTAAATATATTTCTTATTTTATTAGTATGAGTTGTCTGATAAAGGCAAATATTCAATCATTTTATTATCCAGTGCGCCTACCTTACTGTTTTTCTACGAACATTAGATCAATTTTTCATACAAATAAGTAGATACATGATATCCCTATTATGAATAATGACTGCTATGTTATTATGATAATAATGAAGAGAAATATATCATAGCCTTGTGACGTAGATCATTTTTCATTAATGTCTTTATTCGCAGTGTATAATAATATTTATTATTAGAATTAAGTTAATAATACGGATAATTGTCACTGAAGCTGCTTCCTTATATCTTATTTTACTAGTTAGAAAAGTCGTCATACTTGTGTACAACTGCAAAATAGTGGGATTGGAATATACATATATTATATCTCGATATTATTTTAAAATATATATAAAAATAATATTGAAATATCTTTATCTCATCGTCACTTCGCCCTACAAAACAAACATGTCTCATCATATCTAATTAAAGATGAAATAAGACTACCCATACATAACGTGACGCATTTAGTATATCTTTATCCCCGTTTAAGTGTATGATTTTTATTAATCTCACAATTCGCTTTATTTGAATAGGATAGTGTATATATATAAGCATTCGATACTAATCAGAATAAAGAATTATTAGAAAACTCCTACTATTCCCAAATAAAAGTAGCTAATTTGTGCTCCATATTTATATATTACCTGGGATTTAGTTCTGGATATTCTACAAACTGGGAATCAGTGCAACCTTAGACATAGCCGATGTGTGAGTCACTCAGTCTTAGAGGTCGTCACTTTTGAGGCAAAAATGTCGCCTTGGAGCTAAACTCTGCGAATATGATCATAATTATGCCATATCAGCAACGTTCTAAAAGGAAATTTTTGATACATTTCTTGACACTATATCGCATAATAACACAAAAGTCTGTCCAATTTACCAAGATACCTTTGTATTAATAATTTTATATTTTTATGTGTCCAACAAAGATTATTCTATATATCAAGGTTATTGAAAATTTTAGTCATGTAGAGCAGATGACCTGGTTTTGGCTATTTCCAGGTGGTCTAGGCTATTTTAAAAATTATGACGCACTTAACGTTCACACATCATAGCTGTCAACGGTATAAATTTTTCCTTATTGCAATATTTGAAAAACCGTTTACGGTAAAGTAATATATTTTTCCGTGCCTTAGTTAAAACGCCTTGAAGTGCCAAACGGCGAAGAGGGCAGTGGCCAAAACCGGGTGCAAAATCTTGTACCCATTAATTTAATACTCATTGTTGGTAAGCTCAATTTGCTACTATAGAGAGTAAGAAAATTGGATAACCAAAATACTTGTTCTAGGAAACTGCAGAAGTTAAAGCACCGTACGTGCCTGTCGACGAATTTGCAGGAGTGTCAAGGATATTTACTCACCAACAGCTCAAATTTCACAGATATTTATTACTTCAACAGCACCCTTGAGAATATCATCGCTGCCAATGGAGAACTGGTATGTACAGACATATTTGACTTTCTAAACCACTATAGAACTTTAGCTTCTAAAAATCAGTGTGCTTGTCAAGAGAATGATAGACCAAAACAAAAGTTTTTTTATCCATTAAATAGGCCTTAAGAACAAAATATCCATAAGTAGACTCGATGACATAGTGCTTAGCACGTTCGATGTGTGATGCGGAACTTAAGCAACTCTTGCATAGCCGGTCATAGGATAGGTGACCAAAATTTTATTTTCTTTTAAATTTTAATTATATATATCTAATCCTCTGCTAATAAACGAATAATTTAATTAAGATGCATGAAATTAATAAATTTTATTTTCATGCAAAGTATAATAGTTCAGATAAAACTCATCACCAAAATCTAAAACATAAGTTTTATTATCCATATCACAAACTAAAACACATGCTTAGCTAAATTAACTTAATTACATTACAAGTATCTAACCAAATTAGCAATTGTAATACTGTATGCAAGCTGCGTCAACAAAATTAGATCTTGTCTGGTATCACTACCTCCGTTATATCATAATGTGGTTTGCTGGAACATTTTGTTTGCCACAGTTTTCATTACAGCCACATGTCATATGCAGATTGTAAATTATGTAAATAACATGATATTCCGCGAGTAATGAATTAGCTGCACCATTATTTGGCCTCAGCTGATGGACAGAGTTCACTTTGATTTTACAGAATAACAAAGTCTTTGATCTGAAAAATCTGTCAAGAACTGGATATTGGATTTATCTTTTGCACGATAATAGGATCAAATAAGCAATTTTACGCTTTCAGCAATATTTATTTATTTTCATTTTCAATATTAATGATGATGGTCCAATTATTTTAAAATGTGGTACAAACTTCTTACGCGTTCCAACTTCATATTATCTTGGGTCCTTTAGAAAGCTATAGGGATAAGAAGAGTATCAAGCAGCTTTGTTGATCTTGTTTTGGCTGTTTCATAACCCTTACATGAACGCTACAGTCTCTCATTTTTAATCATCACAGCTTTAGACATTATTTATCTCTTCAAATCAAATAAAGCAATTCATTTTTATGTAAGCTACCACATGTTATACATTATGTTTTTCGATGTAAAATTGTAGACATTTTTATGTGAAAAGATACTTATAATAAAGAAGAATCATAAAATCTTTTTTTTTTCAAGTGACATAGATAACCTGTACGTACAATCGCCTCACTTGACCAAAGGTTAACCTGCATTGGAAAAAAAGGCGATAATCAAACGCTGTTGTCAGCCTTGTTAATTCAGAAATAAAGTCTAGTAAATTTAACGACGAATATTAAAATTATTGTTGTTTTGTTCACGAAAAAGATTTTCTGATTTTTGCAGTTCCAATTTTCCTATGTTTACAAATTAATTTTCAAGAGCAATTAAGGGCTTACAACAGAATAGCCAAAATAGTCGCTGAAAGTTAAAAAATGATTCTTACTTATATAACTATCAAAGCTCCTTTCGTGCTGAAATTCGCTTTGCAAGTAATCGATTGTCGAAAGCAAATTAATGACGCCTAACTAATAAGCTCAGCCTGAAAGAAACGACATGAATAATAAAACATTGCAACATGTCGTTTGTGGTGACATGCAATTGACACGAATAATATGAAATTAAACCATGGAAAGTGGGTATGGAATATAAAAGAATATGATATTTAAAGCATGTTTAAATTTCTTTCTATAAGTTAACGCTAATTATAGTTCACAGTCCGACTTTATTTAACACAATATAATTACAAAAATAATCTGACTACAAACTTCTCACTTCAACTTCACTATTTCGTTTCACTAATAACACTTCACAACACTATTGGATCGTTCACCGCTCTAGTTATCGCTTGTTTCGTTTCGCTCTCGATTGCTTTTAGATCGCATGGTTAACTGAAGAAAGCCGAAACCGGTAGTCCCCCGCTTATTTATAGAAGCCGATGCTATTCTAAGTAATATATATATATATATATATATATATATTTCAAATTGAGAGCGAATTCAGTTTATCTATTGTTCGAATTCGTATTTTGTTACCACGCAATTGTTTTAGAATTTTCTTTTTAAATATATATTAAATAAGTAACCAAACTCTTACTTAGTATTTTAACATAAAGTATATTTGTGATAATGGTTCGTTATTATCATACCACAAATGTACTTTATGTTAATGGATGATGTATTAGTTTAACTACTTTAATAAATTATCGTGTTATTAGATCCATTTAGTTAAAATTTTTTGGAAACTCTGACTTTTTGTAAAAATGTAGTAACGTAATGTAAATTAATTAACATTAGAATAATCTTTTTATAATGATTTATTAAATGTTAGTCTATTAGTTAATTTCAGCATTTTGACTGATTCGTTTAGTAATGGTCAGTTTGAAATTGTTAAAAAACAGTTAACTAACATTATTTAGTTTTCGTTGGCGATTTTAGTTTTTTGATGATCAGTTGATAGCAGTTTGATAAAACTAGGACTATTTGACTTGTGAAATTTAAAAAACGTAGGTAATTGAGAATAAGCAGTAGAAATTTTCTACTTTTTTCAAATCAGAAACCGGCTGTTAGTCTGTTAATCGATTTAAGCATTTTGACTGCCTTGTTTAGTGATTGTTTGGTAGAATTTGCATGAAAGCGGTCTTATAAATCATAAACTAGTTTATTTCGTTTTTAGAAATGAAGAAGTCAATGACCGATTAAAAACTTGTTCCTTAGTACGTCCCAAAAACAGCTGACTCAAGGTTGAAAACACTCATTTTTTTCCAAAAACTTTGTAATTTAATATCTCCGAAACTATTCGACCTAGACATATATTTTTTTTACGTCATATTAAAGACAAACAGTACTCTCCAGGAACCTCGGGAGTGTTGGTCGTTCTGTTCCACCCAGTACCTAGGTTAGGACCTAGAACATTCTAGGTATTTTTCTTCGGCCCTAATCCTACTAGTGTATTCAAAATATTATCAAAAGTTCTAGAACAGTTACCCGTCCCTTTCTTCCCCAGTGACTGTGCCTTTAAGGCTGACCCGATATATGCCTATATGACACAGATAGTTTCAGCAGTGTTAGCACGATTCATTAACGAATGACGCCATCTAGTAATGCGTAGATGAAACACGCCGCTACTCTTCTGAAGCATTGGTTTGTAGGGGGGTGAGGGCACCCCCCAAGGCTTCAGGGTAGGTACAGATTCGCTCGGTATGGTTCCTGTATATGAATTAAGAGGATTTAGCTTTAAAGTAGAATTAGGGTATTTAGTGTCGAGTTCGCGGTGTCAAAGTGTCACGGGCCGGTTAAGGCTGGCAAGGTTAGAGCCGACGTCAACTCCGGTCTGCAGCACTGGTGAACCACGAGCACTCGACGTAGGATACAGAGTAGCATAGAAGAAGGCGGGCTCCGATGGAAGAACCCTGTTTACATAAATACGGCACTTGAACAGGAGTTCAATAAGTGCGGCTACCTGTAACCTGGAAAAATTAAGCTAGCTGTAGTTGCAATAGCTTCTATTCGATAAACTTCCCGATAAAAAAACATATTAAAATGTGTGTTTCAAATGATATTATAAATCATTTAGAATGAAGGTAAAATAAAAGATGCTATGATAATAATCTGTAAGTTAAAAAAATACAAATACTATTATATTAAAATACACGGGAATCCATTCCATTTAAAATCGTCTAAATTCCAAGGTTGTCAAATATTATTTATAACATAACTCGGAAATCGAACCTGAGATGGAAATAAAATCCCCAAATGAAACTAAAATAACTAACATTCGGACAATGTATCGATTATATTAAATTTTTAGCAGACAAAACGAAATATCAAAATGGGTGAGGTAGAAAAATAATAAAATGTAAATTGTACGTAGTCTCAGAACTCCGTTTTGTTTCAATAATATAATATTTATATTTATTATTTTTCTTTAAATTAATTTGTATCAAAAAGTAAAAAGGAATTAAGCACATCAGCTTAATATGCCAAAGAGAGACAGTTTATTTTGTAAACTGTTACACTCCATAACATAATTATCCTAACGTAAACTACAGCTGATAATCTAACGAGGCAAACTATAAACAGACGATATTTATAATTTTACGTTAACAAATACAATAGGAATAACGACTAGATAAAATTTAGTCCATCAGTCAAATATAAGAAAAATATTAGATACGTATTTTTTTTACTCAATTTAACAAGAAATAGTTTAGATAACAGACATTGAAATTGAGATGTGGCTCACTACGTCACAGTTTTGTAGAAAATGTACAAAAGCGTGACGTCATGTGACATGTTAACTTATCGTGTCGCCGTCATTTAATGATAATGAAAAAGATAATTTTTCAACAAACTACCTGACGGACAAAGGAACAAAAATTAGTCGACATCACACAATACATACCATTAAATCATATACATTATTTCAGATCCAAGTTAGTAGCTGAAGACTTTCTGATATGGACACGCTAGACGAGCCGATACTATCACAACTACCCGAAAAAAAAAAGTGAAAAATAACACTTATCTCCATAGCGACTTATTCACGAAAATGCAATTAAGGTCGGGCGGAAGTTCTCTTTAGGTTATATTACTCGTAGTTAAACGATTGGCGCCCCACTTCAACACGTGTTGCATGCAGTGCGAACCTCAAATTTTTTAGCCGGTTTATATACCTAAAATCTTCTCCTAAATCTGGCAAATACTATGCTGAAAACCATCAAAAATCAAAATCGTGATCAGATCTCTAGTTATAACCTTAAGAATTTTTGTTATGGTAATCGTAGATGACAAATCGATAATATCAACACTACCCGAAAAGAAAAACATAGAAAAGTTTACTTTAAAATAAAACAAAGCCTATAGAAACCAGCGTGCAAGCCACTTATCGGTAATACGGTCGGATAATTTCCAAGTATCTTACCAATTATTAGGACTAGATTTAATACTGATATATATTCGATTAATAGACTTGTATTAAGCCATCATGATAGCAAAAAGACAAGTCAATCAGAAACTTAATTAATATAGCTACAATAAATTAATTATTATTTCTATTTGAATGTTGACAATCTATTTTTATTGTATCTTCTATTACAGATCGTAAAAAAAATTAAAAAGTATCAGCGTTAAACTGTCTCATATTATTATATACTTGATATAATATCAACATAACTATATAAATCTTAAAAAATATAGAATACTCGTTAATTTTAATAGCATGCCTTTATATCACTACTACTGTATGTACTACTGTATATAATTATATATGTATAACGTATACATAATTACCATACATTAATAGTCTCTTAACCTCCGGTCTCAACCCAAAAATGCACGATACCTATTTATAGCATATGTTCTTAGAGTAAACACTTATCAGGCGAGTTTTCAGATGTAACTTTGTTTTTGTTTCCAACTTTGTTCAACCATTGTGGATTTTTTAATGTGTAATTTTAATGTAATAAAAAAAATGAAGAACGTGATATTTGTTCCCAGGAGCCGGTTCTGCCGCCGTTTCCTCTGTGGCTGGCTTCCATCTTTGCAACGTGTATTGTTCTCGTGATTTTGTTGACGGTCAGCGGTAATGTTTTGGTGCTTCTCGCATTCCTCGTGGATAGAACTATCAGGCAGCCCAGCAACTATTTCATAGCATCACTTGCAGCCACTGACCTTCTCATAGGTGAGAGTTTTATCCGTTGTAGTCTTTTGTGAAAGTGCGTATATTCAAAAGCATTTCTATAAATAGAGAATCTTGTATTTCATATAGTTACTATTAAGTTGCACACATGTAACAGAAATAATATCAAAATAACTAATTTCACCAATATTACGTCGGCTCTCTAATTACATAAATATTCAATAACAAACAAACAGAACTGCCTAAATTAAATTATTAGCTTGTTTGGGCCAATGCGAATTAATTTATTAATTCCGGTCATGTCAGACGAACTCAATCTGAAATTCGATACAAACAGCAGATACCTCATGACTCCTAATAACTGAATTATAACATTGTTTGAAGATAATGAATAACTTAACTTGAATAATAAACTATGAATGATAAACCTATCTGTTTACTTTAAGAATTAACTATAAACTTGATTGAGTAGATAAATTGATTAAAATAGAACAGCAAAATAAATGAACTTTGAATTTGTTTGTCCTCAGGTACTTTATCTCTTCCTTTTTATACAGACTACGTTTTAAAAGGTTACTGGCATCTTGGACCCCTACTATGCGATCTCTGGCTATCTGTCGACTATACTGTCTGTTTAGTATCCCAATATACGGTTCTACTTATAACAGTGGACAGATTTTGCAGTGTGAAAATAGCAGCTAGATATCGAGCGTGGCGAACAAAAAACAGAGTCATATGGATGGTTACTGTCACGTGGATAATACCCGCCTTACTATTTTTTACAACTATTTTTGGATGGGAACACTTTGTAGGATATAGAGATTTACAAGAAGGCGAATGTGCTGTACAATTTCTAAAGGATCCTATTTTCAATACAGCTCTTATCATTGGCTATTACTGGACGACTCTTTTCGTTCTTATCGTATTGTATGCGGGAATATTCAAGACTGCATATGATATGCAAAAAAAGAGTGAAGCAAAGCAGAGAAAAATGCAATCAATGGTAGCTCTTAGTGCAGGATTCATGACTGGAATGGCAGGACGCGCTGCTGGAACTTCTGGTTTATCCAAAGTGACCGTTTCTAGTGAAGATCAAATAAAAGTTTCAGAAGCGATTCGAAAAGATTCTACATCTAAAGGTTCTTTAGCTGCACCTTTGTTAACATTAGGTGGTTCTACTGATTCAAATTCCAGTCAAAAATCTTCAGCCCATAAGAGTAGTGCAACAGCTACTGCTACTTCGACAACTCAAGAATCAGACGGAGATAAAAAAGAAGACCAAGTAGAAGCAGAAAGGTCAAGTAGTCCAGCTTTTGATTCGGATGAGGAAAGCACAACACAAACAAATTCAAAGAAACGGCCATCAGTGGCAAATTTAGTGATGCAAACTGGTGCTCTACAATTATTAAATAATATGCGCATGAACGGTGGTATGTTAATAAAAGCAGATACAAAACAATCTCCCATGTTTAAGCATGATTCCGAGAAAGCCAAGTCCTCTCTGTCTCAAATATCTGAAAAAAGTTTGTTAGACACTGAAAATCAAGAAAACTCACAGAGCAGTGGCCATACACCAGGAACTACAATTCCTCCAACGACTGGAAGCCTAATGTCACCTATTTCATCAGGTGTAGCTACACCGTCCGAACAAAGAGAAGTATCTACTACTATTGCTCAAAGAATTATACCTCCACCGTCTGAGTTTAGGTGCAGTCCAGCAGTATCTGAAAGTCCTCCTTCTTATTCCGAATCTTCGCGGACTAAAACTGTTCGTATCGTGAAAAGTGATGGCACGTCCTATGATATCCTAGTAGGTATGGACGAAGCCGACCTTAGATATATGGATGAGAGTTCTGTAATTGTTCCCTCTCCAACTTTTGAAAGTCCGCCTTCTTCAGTAACGTTCCCAACGGCTACTGAACCACCTTCACCACCGACTTCAAATACCGTTGCCGTCACAAATACTTCATTATTACAAGCTGCTCTAATAAGAGCTACTGCTGAAGCTCAAATAACTCAGCCAAAACCCGTATTTTCACCTCCTCCTCCAATAAAAGTAAATACAGAAGTAAGTATAGCGACAGGAGATAAATCGAAGCCTGTCATCACATTAGTTCCTTCTTCACATAATAATGAATCTCAAACACCAAAGTCTACTGAAAATAAAGTAACGCCATTAAAACTTAATCCGATAAGCCCAGCTGCTGAGAATAGCGATGTTTCAAGTACCGCAGTAACTGGGTCAGGCCGCGGTGATTCCAAGAAAGAGTTTGTAAAAAACATAGGAAAAAAATTAAAAGTTAAACGTTCGAAGCGAGATGGCTTATTCCAGAGTATCGGAAGGCAAAAATCCAAATCGGAAAACAGAGCTAGAAAAGCTTTTAGAACTATATCTTTCATATTAGGTGCATTTGTTGTCTGCTGGACTCCTTACCATATTCTGGCATTAGTCGAGGGGTTTTGTACAAATCCGCCTTGTATTAATAAGCATTTGTACATGTTTTCTTACTTTTTGTGTTACGCTAATAGTCCGATTAATCCATTCTGCTACGCATTAGCTAACCAACAATTCAAGAAAACTTTCACTAGACTCTTACGAGGAGATTTCCACATCACCTAGTCCATGTATGTCGGTCACCGACGTGCGTAAACATAATGGGGTAAACCATTGAATCGCACGCAATTATATCGGTTCGACAAAAATAAAAATAAGACAATACAAATCAGTAATGATTATATTTTAAAATCATATGCTTTCGATGTATAGTATCATAGTAAATTTTACTGTGTAGAATAAATGTATTTAAATGTAAAATGAAAACGTCGGCTTTAAAAGCAGATCTCAAGTTTGTATATAAAAAAAGTAGAAATAATCTCGAAGTTCAGAACTGACAATAAATTGTTAGATTGTGTATATAAATGTTAGATTTTAAATAATTCAGTCTCTTTAAATTTCTAGTTAAGCGTATATTATTATAAGCTAACTTTTATAGATTGATCGTTACAAGTATATTATTATTGCGATGTCTTGGACATTGGTTGATTTTATAAAAGTAGTTGTGTTTACATATGAAATATTATTATTATACGAAGAATATAGAGAAATTTGTACTGTGACAGTGAGTATGCAACAGCAGATGAAACAAAACTGTTAAAACTAAAAGCACTTCGTGCTTAGCAAGTCACTAGACAAGTGTGATATATGAAACAATATTACTTGTAATGGAATTTCTTTAGGAAGATTCAGCTTAATAGCCCATAGAAAAATCACTTCACTATTCGTTTAAAGACCACTTTCATAGAAACTTTAAAGAAGGTAAGGTTTGTCTTGCATACCATAGTCACATTACTTAATAACGCTTGAAAACTTTCAGCTTTGAGCCCAGCTAAAGATTTTTAGCGTTAAACAAATGATAGTCAATTATAAGTTAGTTTTTTATTAGATTTCTAATTTTACGGGCCTAAATCCTTCTTGTGTTGAGATGTAACATGAAAACGGCATAATCCGTTTATAATGTATGCAATTTTTAATAAATACATAAATAATTATTTTTAATAAAATGAGTTGAATATAAATTTGCTACATCAGACTCGTAGAAAGGTTTTTAAAGGTTTGATGTCTGTTGAATAATGTAGATTAATAGAAAAGTAATTTATATTTTAAACGCAATATACTTCAAAATTACACTTAAGAATTGTTTTCTATGTATAGAAAAACATATCAACTGCCTTTGGTAAATATTGATAAATGTTAATAAAAATTATATCAATAACCTTTCCCGAATAAAATAATATTTACAGTAGACAAAAATGTATCATGTATAATATAAAACATAAGCATACATAGTACATGTTTTACTATTTAATAAGTATCACAATGAAAGACAAGAGTGAAATAAACAGTAGTTAGTTATAATTGAAAGAAAACATGAAATAGTGAATTATAGTCGTTTTATAATGGTCATTTTTTAAACCATGTTGATAAAACCTCTTTGAACAGTCATAGATATTACAAAAGCGTATCATATTTTAATACTTTCCGTATCTGCAAAATGACAAATAATTTCATTAGACTATAATAAGCAAAAGTATTGTTAAGTTGACTTGAAACATATAGATTTAATAAAATATCTAACATTATATTGAATTGTATAGCTTCCATTAATATCGATAGCAATCGCAAATTACAATCGTCAGTTTTTGAGAGTGTTTCGTTTATAAAACTGAAGTTGAGACTGGGTGCTTTATGATTTTTATCATAAACGCTCTTTTCTTGAGACCCAATTTTAATCACCAAAGAAGTATTATATTAAAAATATCTTTACGTGTAAAATAATTCAACGTCATATGTAATTAAAATACTCTTTTTTGTTTATGAAATATTATAATTTTTATTAGACTCTATGTATTTACATATTGAAATCCTTCGATGTCGCCTTAGGAAATGTGTCAATAAAATTATTTTGTAAATAAAGCTTTGAAGTTTTAAACATTGTCGGAGAATGTTTTGGTAAAAATGGCAGTATAATTAAATAAATTAGTGATTTCGGATTCTTGCCTTTTATTTTACTTTTTATGGAGGAAACTCAATAGATTATTAATAATTTTATGCAGAGGTTATATTATACAAGACTCAACTATGGACACTATTGGATATTTTAGAGAGAGAAATCATCCTCTCTCTAAAAACATATTATTAAAACATATTATTTGTGATAAAGTTTACTTGCATTATATTAAATACTACTGGCTTCCTGCCCGGTTTGGTCTGTAAGAATTACATAATTTTCGAATTCATATTTCACCTCTTTAGAATTTGAATTGTTTAAATCTTAGCCAAAATAATAACCGCTTTTCTGAACAATTTCAGCTTGACTTTTTATATTTAGCTAAATTACTATCTCCTGCTTGATATTATACCTACTGCAGTTTGGATAGGACTAGGATCATGGCTATCTTTATTTTTGAGGATGCTGCTCGGAAAAGGGATGTATGTATGTATACCAGATTGTCGATTTCTTCCAACACCGCGTTTCCCCAAAAATGTTTTCTAGAAAAATAAACTTAGATTGTTTTGTGCGTAAATTTCATTTATTGTCGGTTAGTATTTATTGTAAGGAAATCAGTGTTTGACCTTAAGAGATATAGTTTACGGTAATCAGTGAAGAGAAAGGAAAAGCAAATTCAGATTAACATAATTTGTTACGGCAGGTGATAGTGTCGTGACAAGAAACATTAACCCCGAAAATAGCTGAAGGTTGAAGCAACATCGGCTCTAGGAAAACGATCATTGAATTAACTAACTGTAATTCTAATAAACTAATCATAATTATACGAATATTTTGGTCGTGTAAATAATATTAGTATCATACAAACAGCTGCTTAATTCTACATTACACCTAAATTATAAAACTTCCTACAAATATTGTTACTTTATTTTAATCTTTTAACAATGTTTTTGAATCATTTCATTCTTCTGAAACCTATTTAAAAGTTTAGCAAATCGCATATTTTATTAAATAACTATTATCCCAATTTCTTCTCCACGACCATTATACCGAAATAATGATGTTACAATAAAAAAAAATTCATAGGAAAGCATTACACGCGATATTTCATTTTCTTCGATGATGTAACATGTCGTCTTATTAGTGGTAGTATTTTTATTATTTGGCAGAACGCTTCTAATTATTTTGATATAAAAACAAAACGACTACTTAATCTAATTTGGATAATTTTGATGGCATTCCTTAAGGCCCATAAGCTATCTAATAAAAAAAAAATAACGCAAGCAAATACATATACGAAAAAACTACCTCGATTATTCCAATTTACTGTCAGTTAAATATAATACCCAATGAAAGCATAAGTTCTTATAATTATCACGAGCACACATCCCTGACGACTGATAAGCAAGAACATTATTTGTGACGGAGACAAATCTATTGTCCCTTGTGGGTAGCCGTGGGCCTCTGTTATATACTTGTGTGACAGAATAGGCATAAGATAGTCGTAGCCCGGCTGACAGCTCAGAACAATGCGTCGTGGGCCCGGAACATAAGCGGATAGCGGATCGTATATAACCAACAGATCCAAATGAAACATGTAGTAGTTACAATAGTATGTTTGCCATCCTGCTTCCCAAATGGCCTGGCTAGTCTCCCTCACCCAACGCAAATATAGACTCGAGCGCTTTTACGAGTACACATCCATTAGGGTGTATTTCGACCAGAGATGTAACCAACTATGTTACGAGGATTTTAAAACTAAAGTACGAAACTATATGATGGTTAACTTTATAGCTGACCGCGCAATAAACTATAAGTATTATGACTAACAAAACAATAAAAACGCATCATGAATGCTTTAGTCATATTTATTTTTCCGTATAGCATAGCACTGGTGGTAAAAAGCTCAACTAAGGTATATTTTACATGGAAGAATACGTGCTGTGGCCGCGATATATGTAGTGACATATGCAAAGAACTTAGCCATCCCTTACGTTTCTGTCTATGCATCACATAACTTAAGCTCCATATACACAGTGGCCTATTTAATCACACCACATTACTAGCTCAGTTATAAAGCTTAACATGAGTGGAAACATCTCACAGATTTGTACTTTAGCTGTTAATTTCTCGAAACATATGTAACTAATTATCACATCTCTGGTGGAAATCTCTAATGGACGTATGTTCGCAAAAGTTCTCGCGTTTATGGGTGAGGGGAACTGGCTGGGGAAAAAAACACAAAGCAGCAGTGCAAACTATATGATTTTTAGATAAGTAAGGAAATCACTTTGTTGTTTAGTTCAACTTTTGTATGTGTGTGCGCCTCGCCCTTACATTGCACCGACACTAGTTATTCAAGTTTTTTTTCTAAGGTGTATATTGATTTCGTTTTAATAAAAAAAAATTATCATTTTATTTTCATTATTTATTAACATTGTTATGATGCACCGTACGTAAATAAACGTTGTGTATTTTGTCCTAGGTTGCCGCATCAAAACTTTTTGTCTCTAATCTTTAAAATTATTTCTTTTTTAATGCTATTCGCTTGTCGAAATTTAAAATTTTTAGAACAGCAGAATGAGTATGTCTCATTCCAATGCCAGTTGGTGTAAAATTCATTTATTTAATCATTTATTTCAATATTATTTATATAAAAAACATCATACAAATCTACGTGAAACATCAACTAAGGAAAAGCCAGATTAAAGAAAAAAAACCCTTGTTTTTCTTTTACCGTAAATATTAATATTTATATTTGTTAAGCCTAGTCAGCCTTTTCATTTGACTATAGTCCGTACCCCAGATGTTTTTTAACAAATTTATTTCACGCAATTTGTATTTCCAAATAATTCAAAACCATCGTGGTAAATATAGTTTGACTGCATATATTAGATATTTATTTAAAATTGCATATTATAACACAAATAATTTTATAAAAGCAATAAGTGCTGACATCTAACGCTCTAAAATTTAAAACATTAATACTTGTAATAAAATTTGGAACTTTTTTTGGTAGGAACTGAATTAATTAAAACTTCAAATCCCAAAATTCACCGTAAATATTACAATATTCACTATCTATCAATTTGTTAAATATTATTTGGAAAGAAAGTTTATTTATAATAAAATAATATCAACTATTTATGTTGGATGTTCTTTAATGTTACTTAAAAAGACACCAACAATTAAACAAAAATTATAAGCTATCAACATATTTTTTTGCCAAGATTTTTTAATTTCTTGAAAGCTCATCGTTGTGAACTGGATCACAGTAGAAACGGTATTGTTTTTTGCCATTTGTCTGCTTCAGAGTTGGTTACGAAGCATTTGGCTTAATTAAAGCATAGTTCCTTTGCAATCTGAATACATATTTTATTTTCTGTATAGCTCGAATAGAACTATACACTTCAACAAACTTTAGTTTAATGTTTCCCTCTATTAACATCAATGTTATTATAAATGATATTGCAAAAGTGCTATTTCAGACAATTTATATGTACAATAATTGTAAATCATAGTGTAGTATTGTTGTAAATCCGTGACATTGTTTCAACCGACTTTGCGATGAACTGAGCAGTACTATGTCAATTAGAACTATTAATTATTAGTGCTAATGATTTAATTTTTTAATAATTATCACGTACACTACTCATTAAATATTTTTGTGTTTATTTGATTTCACGTTTAATACTTCGCGGATCCTATTTTCCAAAGGAAAAAAGGTGAGCATATTTAACATATCTTTCTTCTAAAACAATTACTAAAAGGCTTCTTAAAAGATACCGTTTAAAAATTTGAAGAAAATAAATGTTACTTGATATTGTTGAAATGTTGTTTGCGAAAAATATTTCTTTTATACTAGATAAATAAAATAGACAATAGCATGGAATAATAACATTCATCACTCATAGTTTCCAAACCAATAAAAACTTTTTTCACACGATTTCACAGGCAGGTAGCATAAATATCATTGAATAAAAAAAAGTATTTATACAAGGAAGCCTACCTTTTCAGGCCCAGATATAAAGGCTGGTAAATCGGCTACTTGACGGACATTTGCAATTTGATGACTTTATTATCATAATCGATGTCGATAGATGGGAAATGACAAGGCCCTGTTTCAATATTAATGTTAGGGTTCTAGAGGGAAGTTGTTAAAAGTTTTCTTGCTTCTTTTTGTTTAAAATGTGCTGTTTTTATCTGTCTCTTTTCAGAACAACTTTTATTAAGCAAATAAAGTGTTAATATGGCAACAATATAACCAGAAAATTATAGAAAGTCATTGCATAAAAACTATTTTTGTTACAATAAAGCTTGTCAAATATTTAAATTGAGTTTCTATATAAACTACTAATTGAATGGACTAGTTCATAGCTGGTGTATATTGATTCGAATCTTCGATAGAATTTATGTCATTGAGTGTCTTACATATGAACAAATTATCGTTTGAGGTCAAATAATGGGAAATAATAAATATAATAGAATTGAATTTATTCTTGCAATTGATATGTAAGCACAACACACACCTAACAACTTTTGTTGATGCAAGTATCTATTTAAGCTAGCAGTTGCAACAACAAAGATACTTTGTTTAGAGAACTTAAAATAAACCTCAATTCGTTACCGTGTACCGACATGGAAGGAATGAAGTTGTTACGCGGGTTACAATTGTCGATTGTGAATCCGCTTCTCAAAGACTTCAAAACTTAGCAGGCGCGAGTTATCTTACAAACTTGAAGATTAAGTATTTTACAGCGGTAAGATAAATGTTGATTGCATTTAAGACGTATTTGCATTACGAAATAGTTTCATTGCATTAATTTATCTAGCAGTTTCACTGTAAATTTCGAGTTTCGCAATGCATGAATTAGTTTTATGACACGAGATTATTTTCGAGCCATACACCTATTTTAGATGAAACTAATGTCACGCAAGTAATTTATTTCTTAGTATAATCGAAAAGTACTCGTTTATTTATGAATATAAAGAAAAGAAAAGACAATCTATATAGAAAATAAGATTATCCCTAGAGTACATATAATAGAAATTAGATACACAATCGAGAGTACTAATTTGACTTATGAACACCACCGAAATTGCCGATCCACGATTAGTATGTTTTGCTATCATATAGATGGTTAATGCGTATATTTTGGGGAATGTATATCTTGTGTTATTTTAAGTGATGTTCGAAACGTCCCAAATTTTGCAGATTAACCACCAACCGTTTCATAATAAATCGAGAAGGTGTATTTCTAAAAGGATATTTTACGCGGTGCCATTGTAAGGCCAAAGTTATGTTTTTGTGGTTCAAAAAGAATGCTTTCATTAAATCAAAATGATTTTGATATGCCATGGTTATGTAAAAAATCACAATATAATACAAAAATCCTACAATGTAAATCACAGAAACAAATTAATTATAGTTTAAAAATAGAACACACTTTTGAATCAATTCTTTATAGGTAGCCAGCCGCATTAAGTTGGACAAAATAATTTACGCGTCTTTCTGCTCAGGATATGGTTCAATTTGTTGCGTAAAATTAATTTTGTATTAAAAAAGTTAAAATTGCTGACACTATGTTCGATTCCCGGTTCAACTGTATAATTATTTAAAAATCTATGAATGCAGTTTAAATTGTTTTTAAATTAAAATAATATATTCTTTAAGTTGCTCGGTGGCGTAGAGGATAAACGCCGCAGCCCGCGATCGTTGTTGTTAAGCAACTTCAAAAAATATTATCTCGAGCTAATCTATGCTTCGGCAACTACGTTAAGCCGTTGGTCCCGGCTGCATTTGCAGTCGTAAATACCCTCCAATCCGCATTGGGCCATCGTGGAGGGTCATGGCCCATCCTCCTTATCTATCCATAAGGAAGGCCTGAGCTCCTGCAATGGGGTCGTAAAATGGCTGGTGATGATGATGATGAGTCTTTCAGTAAAATGTTCCATCTAAAACATACAAGAAACTTTCTCTTGATGTGGCGTAGTCGTGGGATCATTATGAAACTACATAGTTCCCACTCTGCTTATATTTCATGAAACTAATTTCACCATGCATGATACTAATTTCATAATGTAAATTCGGCTATATTAAACGACCACTATCTGTTGCTTGTAGGTGGTATATTTGCTCACAAATATACTTTTTATCAAAAAGGAAAAATATATACTAACACACTTAAACATCTTAAAATCAAGTAAACATAAGGCATATGTAAGCAAAGTTTGTACAGCTTTTGAGGAACATGAACCACATGCCAATTTAGATAATCTTTGCGTAATAATAGGCATCTCAATAGAATCTGTACTATGTAATACAAATAGCATTTTACCATTGTTCTATCTACCTAAACTCCAATATTATTAGGGCAATATCTTCCTATAAGGGTGAGTGTCCTGGCGACTCCGTCACGACTTCCTGGGTCTCATCTACCCAGGAAGTTTAAGTCAAGTTGGTCTACGGGAATTCACTGGGCAGCTCACCTACCGAGTGGGTTCACGGAGGAGAGTCTCACATACCCAAATAACATGTCAAAAGCATGCCAAAAGCATTTCCACGGCGATAAGAAGGGCAATATTTTACTTACGCATCAATGGTGATAGATATGTAATAATATTGGAATTCAGGTAGATAGTAGATACATTGACAAAATTCGTTGAGGTTCTATTGAGATGCGATTATATGTAAACATTAACAGATTTTGCCTGATATTAGATTGCTCGCTCTTAACTATTTGATTTAAATCAATTAGTTCAGTGCGAGCAATCTAATATTAATTTAAATATGAAAGCACTTTTGAAAAATTCACAATTTACCCATCACCTTGTAAGTATAGTAAACTTATAAAAAAAAAAAACATGTTATTACCAAAACAATATATTGATATAATAATTTACTTATGTCATAAAGAAGACTTTATGAAAGATATTATTAAGATAAATTCGTGGTAAAGATACCATCATCAAGTTTAATTATTTCCAGCAATCATACTTGTCCGTCACAGGAATAGGTCTCGCCTCGGAGGCCATTTTGTATTTTATCGCTGCTATTGTTTGCCCTTTCATTCATCCGAGCAGTCATTAACGGTATGTTTCTGTGCTTTCTTTATAGACCTTTCATTCACTCTTCTTTAATCAGGTAACTATTGAGATAAAATAATTGGATATACATTATTAATTGCTTGGTTCAACAGTAATTTTTTGAAAACTTATTTTATGTAAACTCTGCAAAATGTAGTTTAAGAAAATAAATACGTTCGACCTGGATTACCATTATTTATACGAATATATTTTGTACATATTTTATATAGAGGTAAATAAGTGATTAAAAATTATGATCTTCATAATCATAAATAGGTAGTTATATTTAGCCCACACCACGGGCGCCACGAGAGGATACACATTAGATTATATACATTTGCTTGACAAGCTAGACGTGGCTAATACATATAATTACTCTCCTGTTGAATGAATCAAAACGGTTCACGCGAGGCGGACTAAATATAATCGCCACTTTAGTCTGACGAATTTGCTTGGTTTACAAATTTGGGTCCCCGTATTTTTCAAAACTGTTCTTCCGATGTCGATAGATTAGGTTAGATATGGGAGTTCCAATTTTCCGCATTAAGACGCCACGCCGATCCATTAAATGTGAAAAGTTGGTTGTTTTCAGCCAACCTAACTCCGCCCAGAATAAATGAAATGAAATCGGTTCGCACGGGGCATATTAAATATAATCGCCACTTTAGTCCGACGAATTTGCTTTACACATTTGGGTTCCCGTATTTTCCAAAACTGTTCTTCCGATGTCGATAGATCAGGTTAGATATGGGAGTTCCAATTTCCCGCATTTAGACGCCACTCCGATCCATTAAATGTGAAAAGTTGGCTGTTTTCAGCCAACCCAACTCCGCCCAGAACTGCAGAATCCTTCACAGGCTTTACAGAGTATTGATGAATTGCCAAGTATGTGTCCTGTTATGCTGCCAGATTCTCGCATTTCTGATGTCAATAACCTTTATATGGGATTAACTCAGGACTCTTCAAATAAAATATTTCTATGATCTAGGTACGAAATATGGAAAAAATATGAATAAACACAAAAAGACATACCTAAACGCAGCATTGCCAGAGTCCGGACAAAGCCGGAAATAGGCAAGTTTTTGAAACTGGGTCCGGCTTGCCCAACTTTTGTTAGGCTTTTTACGATCGGACGCCGAGCGCAGGTGAGTCGACAGATTTTACGAGTATGACAATAATCAAAAAACCTTAATTTTACAAACAATTTTTTATCATAGTATTATTAAATACTGAGACATAAAATTCTTAAAAATGTCTGTCCGGCTATTAAGTTTGGTGACCTGGCAACCCTACTTACAGGTGAACATAGCACCTCCTCTTTATATAACTAATGTTTATTACTATATTATATTATAATCTACTTGTCAATAAGTGACAAAAAAATGGTAATTAATTTCTGTTGCATAATTAAAGTTTTAATAGTAAATAGTTCCTTGATTACGGTCATGTAGTAGTGTGGCGTGCAAGCTTGCGTGCTTGTAAGTCTTGCGTGTGGCTGCCAACTGCCAGTATCTGATCGATGGCAATATATTCATGGGTACCAACTTATTATTTTCCAATATAAATTATAGTAAAATTCAAAAGTAAAGGTCACTTCCTGCTTTCATTCTTGAATAGAAGTCTGAATTGTTATTTTGTCCAATAAATGTTTTTATTTTGAAATAAATAGAATTTCTTTTGATTGATACGAAACATATAAGTAATAACTATAATTCATTGAAAAATGGACATTCAAAATCTTAATCAGATTAGTTATAAAGTTGATTTATAGTTCCTTGGGTTTGGATTAGTATATAAAGTTTGTTTTTTTTCATATTTTTTTAAACAGTAGGTATATTTACAAACTCGGTAATCAACCTCCGCCTACAATATGTATATCAAAAGTAGCAACGAGTTTTTTTATCTCCTATGTCAGCAGGACAGAAAAAGAGATAAATAATTACATTTTACCAAAATACTATAATTTTTTATGTAATTCGTCTTTCACCGACAGAAACTTTATTCGAACGTTTAAAAACAAGCAAAAATCAACGTCTCTCCGTAACTATATTCCGTAGCCATCTGTCCTCACCAAAAAAACGAGAATTGAACAATTCCGAATGTAAATGAAAACTTCGTCGAAAAATCTTTTCGAGCACGCGTATGTGCCTACATCAATCACAAGTGACGTCATCACTGGAAACTTACATAACCGCACGCAAATTGACTTTGCGATAAATCGAATAAACAGAATGAACGTTTATATACATAATTAAATTCAAGCGAAGGAACATTTTAAGACTATAAAAACATGGTAAACATTTTTCCAATATTCAATGATGGCAGCCAGACAGATTATGAGTGTTGCGGCGAAGTAAAATAGATAAACTGAGACTGCTCGTGTCGGGGCGCGATGTAATCTTTTTAAAATGACACCTTGCTACACGTGAGAGAGTTAATTTTAAATCCACACGAAAGAAAAGTGTGATGTAATAAAATAAAAAAGAAAGTTATCAGACTGGTTAATGTAAGTTTTACGCTAACGCGATGACTAGTGAGCGCGTTATAAATTTGTATAGATATTTATAGTTCTTGGTAGTTACCGCTAGGAGCGCTGTACCGGATTGCATAATAACTAATCAAATCAACGATAAATGTCAAAAATAACTTACACTAAGCGCCCAGATCATTTTATTCATGCCGATGACAATTAAAGTCGAATTTAATTAATAACTATCAATAGTTTTCATATTTGATCAATATTGCATTCACAATACTACAGTAATGGATAATTATAAGATGTGTCATAAAAAATACTTCAAAAATTAACCTAAGGCTGGCGAATTTTTCATTAAAGACATTTTTTAACTATTTCAATACAGACGCTAAAGAAAATTATAAAACTTATTATTCAATTAAAGAACTATTCTGAAAGTGAATAAATAGAAAAATCGTTGCTGCTGTTCAAGTAATAGCATTTTATTTTCATTGTTTGCTCATAGTGAATAGTCAAATTCAAATCTCGCACATCTCAATCGAGTCCACGATACAAACGTTTGTAAAAATTGCAAATTCAAACCTCATGTACACTATCGTTTTATACAACAAAGTCTTGGAAATTCTAAATTCCGATTTGAGTGCACACCATTTCATATTTATATTCATATCGATGATAAAAGCCTGTAAAAACTAATAATTAAAATACTGGAATATCGAACCTGATTTCGAGCTTTATTTATTTAAAAAAAATAAAATCAAATACTAATATTATCCCCGCCGTAGATTTTTACGTTAATCTTAAAAACCAACAAACATAAGGTTTTGGTTCTCACAAAATTTCTGTAAATATAATAAAATATTTATCATTTTATTTTCTTCCTATCAGCTATGGAAATTTGACACTTGTAAACTGTTTGCTAATGTGTGAAAATAATCATTATAATTAATGCGAAATTAATAAATGATTAAAAACAGATTTAATGTCAAGATGAGAAAAAAGCAAATAAAACAAAAACAAAAACATAAACAATAAGAAAACATAATTTATAACATATGAATTTTGTGTGGCTTTACTCTTCATAGTAGAAGGTCAAATCGTCGTAGGAAATTGAAACAAAGTACATATTAGGGGTTAAAATATGAATTTGCCGTTTTATTGTAATAGGTTCCTTGAATTGACATAGAATCTTCATGGTTTGAGGTTTTTCGAAAGAAATGTTTTTAACATGGTTTCTATGATGATCTTCTTTTAAAAAATGTGAAACATTTGAATATCAACTTTCAATTGTTTTTGTTATTCAACTTAGACAAGAAAGATGGATACTGCGAAAATTCGAGAGATTTTTGAATACGAGTTCCGACGCAGAAGTAACGCGGCAGAAACAGCCCGCAAAAAGTGAATTCTTTATGATAACCGTAAAAGAAAAATGCAACGGCTGACCCCAGCTCAAACGCCACAACAGTCTCCTAAAGCAAAACTCAGCAATATAAAGGTAATGGTAACTGTTTGGTGGTCTCAGCATGGTGTTATTCACTATAGTTTTCTGAGATCTGGTCAAGCAATAACGGCAGAAGTCTATTGTACCGAACTCCGAACAATGTTGGCAAAACTAGCAGTAAAACAGGCCCGACTCGTGAATCGATCATCGCCATTATTGCTCCATGACAACGTGAGACCTCATACCACAGGAGAAACCTGAATTTTTGGATACGAGAACGCAGAACTCAACGCCCTTCAGGAACTGCAGTTAGAAACCATTTGTCATCATCTACGTGATAAGAAGTTATTTTCCCAGGAGATAGTACAAAATGCTTTCACACAGTTTGTGCAGTCTAGATCCTCAGAGTTCTTTTTAGATGGCAGCAATGTATAGATAATAATGGTAACTATTTTGATTAAATACATTTGTAAATATTAAAAAATAAACATTTTTGATTTTCAGTATAAATCGGCAATTTCATACTTTAACCCCTATTATGTACAAATATACTATTCATAGCACAAGGCAGAAGCTGTATCCCAAACAACCGGCACAGATCCAACGGCAAACATAATAGCAAAATGTGGATGTCACGCTATAAGGGCAAACTTAGAACGGTATATTCCTACGCACCAATTGACAGACATGGAAATACGAACTATATTTTTATTTCTATTATTATCAATTTGCAAATTTCAGTTTCACAACCTGTATTTTGGGCCGTGATAATCAAATTTTAAATATTAGCAGGAACAAAACCAATATTCGAGAAAGCAACTAATCATTCTTCTGAATACTACTCGACAAGTGTGTGGTCGATTAACATTTGAACAAAGTTTGACTAATTAATAAAACACATTATTTTCGTAGTCAAAATTGCTCAATAAATCGCCTTTTGGAGCAATAAATTCACAATATGCGTTATCATCATTAATATCTTCACTGGTCAGGGACAGGTCTTCCAGGTCAATGTCTATGAATATATTCATAATATTTGATTAACTACGACTCCTATTACTCACAACGGTATCTCAACCAAAATGATGGTCTTGTAGTTTTTTATAAAAGCAAACTCCAAATTTCAATAGAAGAACCACCCTTTTCGGATGCTAATTGTTTACTAATACGAATAGGTCAGGAGTTTACAATATGTGGTGTTTACAGATCTCCCTCTTTCCGTGACATACATAATTTTTGCACCTCTTTGGAGAAGATTATACAAACATGTAATACACGATCATGTGCTATAATAGGCGACATGAACATGGACATTACAATAGATTCCGTAGATAAACGGGCTAATGACTATCTAGATTTAACTGGACACTACGGTTTCTATCCTGGGCACTTATACCCCACACATAACCGCACTTGCTTGGACCATGTTTTGTTGAAAACATGCAACCCAGCTCAAGTAATAGTATGTGAAACGGGGATTACTGACCATGACACGCTGGTAATCGCAATGGATAAAACTACTTCCTGTACTACTACTGACCTACAAGAACTAAAACAGATTATTAAAATTGACTATCCTGGCCTAATTAAAGATATAGAAAATATTAATTGGACTTCTCTTTATCATCATAATGACGTTTCGGAGGCTTTCACAGAGTTTACTCAAACACTGAGTTCGAATATTGAATCACATTCAACAAAAATAAACTTACGCAACTCAAAAGCTATAAGAAAACCCTGGATTACTGAAAACTTATTGAAATGTATTCGCAAAAGAGACTTATTACACAAAGAAGCAAAAAAAGAAAAAAATAAAAATAATATTAGTATACAGATTAGATATAAAAATTACAGAAATTGTTGCAATAATACAATACAAAACCAAAAAAATGCATATGAAAGGAAACTATTAGACAGTGCAAAGGGAGACAGTAAAAAAACCTGGGCTGCCATCAAAAATATCTGTAATGTGAAAAGAAAAGATACCTCCAGTACAGTTTTGCTCCAAGCCTTTAACGAACCTATACAGTCTTTGAATGCAGTGAATAACTACTTCTCCACAGTTGGAGATCAACTAGCTGAAAAAGCAATGGAGCGACTTGGAAAGTCAGAACTGGAACTCGCCGAAATAAATTATACACTCGATAGTGACACACAATCCCACAAAGACTCCTTTTTTATGGTACATACAGATGAAGCTGAAATCAATAAAATAATTACTCAACTAAAAACTGACTCTGCTCCAGGCTGGGATGGTATTAATAATAAGTTTCTTAAGAGTGCTAAACACTGTCTCTTAACTCCCATAGCGATTTTGTGTAATCTAAGTATGACAGCTGGAAAAGTGCCTATGGATGTAAAAGTTGCCAATGTATGTCCAATATATAAATCTGGGGAAAAACAACTAGCAATCAACTACAGACCGATATCACTACTAACCTCCTTATCAAAAATATTAGAGAAAGTGATGAATAAGAGACTCTTAAAATACCTAGAATATAGAAATATATTAAGCGGGAATCAATATGGCTTTCGCAATAATAAATCTACGGAGGATGCAGTAACTAATCTGGTTGATTCTGTCATCAGTAAATTAGACAATGGCTATAGATGTATTGGCGTATTTCTGGACCTTGCGAAGGCCTTCGATACCGTATCAAGGCCTATACTACTTAAAAAATTGGAACATTTTGGCATCCGAGGCGCTGCTCTTGACTGGCTTAGCTCATATCTTAGTGATCGGAAACAAAGAGTACGCATAGGCGACCACTACAGTGACTTTGCTACCACCAAATACGGAATTCCTCAGGGCAGTGTACTGGGTCCGACACTCTTTATTGTGTACATTAATGGACTTTGCGCACTAAATTTGGATAACGCGGAAATCTTTACCTATGCAGATGACACAGCACTCCTTTTTTATGGCAAAACTTGGCAAGATTCTCACATCGCTGCAGAGTCAGGCATGCAAATTGTTGCTAACTGGCTGGATTATAACTTGCTCACACTCAATATGGAAAAAACAAAAGTAATAAATTTCAGTGTCTCAAAACGCACAGCAGCAACCTTAGATATCCCAATAAAACTTCATACCTGTAATAAAATGCCAACACGCTTCTGTAATTGTCCTGTGTTTGAACAGATAAGTCACATAAAGTATCTGGGAGTGTATATTGACCAGCATCTTACATGGACTAGACAAATTGATCACTTATGCTCTAGAGTACGAAAGCTTATGCACATTTTTAAAAAACTGCGCTCTATTTCAGACATAAAATTAATGAAGTCAATATATCTTGCCCTTTGCCAGTCCGTATTGAGTTATTGCATTGTATCATGGGGTGTGGCGAGCAAGACCCACCTTATCAAAGCCGAACGAGTGCAACGAGCTATACTGAAAGTGATTTATCAGAAACGTGTGCGTTACTGTACCGATGATCTTTATAAGGAATCAGGAATGATGAGAGTTCGACAATTGTATATTATGGCCGTTATGCTTAAGTTCCATAAAATTGCACTTTTTACAACGTACAAGAGCCAACGTTCACAAAGGAAAATAAAATGGAATAAAGTCTCGTGTAAGCTAGCTTTTGGACAAAAGTCTTTTCTTTACATGGGTCCTCATATTTATAATAGACTTAATGATATATTGGAAGTAGTTCAGCTAACCAAAAGTAAATGCAAATGCGTACTTAGTAAATGGTTACTAAATTTAGACTATTCACATACCGAGTATCTAATATCTACATAAGACAAAGTTCTTGAACCATAAAAACTTGCACACTCTAAAATACCTATAAATATGCTACAACACACACACACACACACACACACACACACACACACACACACACATACACACACACAAGAATTAATTCTATTGGTAATGTTTATTTATTATCATGTTTATTTTATAATAGAACGAACGAAAGAGACTGGATCCTACAACCCAGGGAATCCTAGTGTGGGAAACAGTGTTCAATTTATTTATAATTGCAAATTCCATCTTTGGTGTTTAATAAACCTAAACTTAACATAAAACTTAACATTTGTAATTTTTAACATTATTTCACAAGTATTATGTAGGAGCGGGATGATGCAGTGGTTAACTCACTCGGTCTGCGATACGATTTTTAAGCAACTTTCGCAATGAGCGATTATAGGATGTGTGACACAAAATGTATTATCTCGAGCTCCTCCGTGCTTAGGGAGGTACGTTAAGCCATTGATCCTAGCTGTATTTTCAGTTGTTGATACCCACCAATCTGCACTGGATCCACGTGGTGGGTCATAGCCCATCCATAGGAAAGGCCTGGGCCCCAGCATTGGGGACACTAATAAGCTGGTGATGGAAGTTGTATGTGTTATTTATTATAGAACATGTATATGCTATTTGTTATCTTGCTTTTGTTAAAATCATTGCTTATTACATATTTTTGACTGACTCTATTAAAAGTTCTATTTTATATTTGAAACATTTTTGTTTACTTATTTGCACTTTCATACAGCAAATAACGCAATGAAGCAATGCACCCTGTTAAAACGAGGTTAGATCTCGCAATCCCAAGTGAACTACTTATAAATTATTCTTAATCCATTCTAGTTTGCTATATTTTACGGTATCTTTATTTGTATCAATCTAAACTAAAGTAAAATAACATATAGGTATGTAAAAGCGGAGATTTTTTTTGTATTCGTTATTTGATTCAGACTCAGATGATTTCTCGTGCCGGGGAAAAATAAATACATTATACCTAGAATTTTTAATAAAGTTGCTTTCCAAGTAAATAATTGTAATTGTCGTTTATTGCGTAGATATATATTTCATAAATATTAAATTCGGCCGACAAGACTCATAAGTTAATGGAAAATTTACCTAATATTACATCTAATATCTCTTTCAGCCTCTCTCTTACTAAATTAATAACCAATTTTAAAAAAGTACATAGTAATTTTATTACCAATCAAATTAAGTAATTTATTCTAAACGTCATTGTGAAAAAAAAAATAAAAGAATTCGATTTACTATAATAATAAATGATTACATACATAGCTTTTAGGTGATACCTTTAAAGATGAAATATGTAATTATAATGATTGAACATGTAAATTCTATGGTAGTTATCAATTAGAATGTAGGAGTTAATAATCTTGAGGAAACTTCAAAGGAGCAATTAGAAATGTGAAATTCTTTTGTGTCGTGGTGTAATTTACCTCTCTGCTCACATTGATGTGATGTGTAAAAAAATGCTGGAATTCAACAGGAGGTATACTCGATCTGTTAATCTTGTTTCTTGTTTGAATAACGAATTAAAATAAATATTAGCTTAATCACACTGTTATATAACAAGATTTTCTATTATTATATTTTTATAAAAAATTACTGAGTTTGAAAGCTAGTAAACATTTTATTATCATCTAAATTATTTCATTCTACTCCAATGAATAATATAGGGGTAGATATTAACCCTTTGACGCACAAAATAAGTACACATACGTTTTTATATTTATGACTACGTTATTTAGTCTTTTACAAGGTAATTTAAGTATGTGCAGGATGAAAAATAAAAAAAATATTATAGATTTTAGGAAATTACTTGGGACAAATGTGTCCCAATATGCGACAAAGGGCATTATTTATAATTTTCTGAGGTGCTAACTATTACAGCAAAATCAAGTTTTTTCTGATAATAAAAAACGAAATTCAGTAAAAGAATAACAATTTAATTAAACATTTTATGAATGGAACCCAGCAAAACAATTTCTTGTTGCTGTGAAACACAGATTTACATTACAAATGTCACATATATTGCTGGTACGATTTTCAATTCCACTCTTCGCACATTGCACACATCGTTTACGCGAAGGCCCCTTCATCATTACGTGTGAAGGTAAAGACTGTTTGTGTCCTATATTTTGTATCCGCTTTTTGGTCATGGAAGTGGATGGCAAGGCATGTTTACGGATAGAAAAATTGCCAATCATAGCCCTAGCCACAACTTGTCGGTATTCAAGTGATGAGAGCAAATGCCCTTCTATGCGATGTTGCGCATGCAGTTTTTCATAAACAATGTAGGAATTGTTCATGGCGATGTCCAATAAATCAAAGAAAAGCCGCAGATAATATTTGATTTTGGATTTCCTATCAACTTCGTATGTGACCTTCTTTTGGTCCATGAGATCTACTCCACCCATATTTTTGTTGTATTTATGGACGATGTCAGGACATGTGATCTCTAGACATTGTGCTGATCCTACTTGTTTACGTTTGACTTTTAGAGTAGGTACCGGTGACAAAAAGTTGGTGAGGAGATGCACAGCTTTATTATCCATCCACTTGATAAAAGAAATTCCTTCGAAGCTAGTAGCGTAGATATCGCCTCTCTTCATCTCTTTATCTAAAGGCAAGTTTTTAGGATTATTTTTACGCTGTGTTCGAACAGTGCCACATGCCTTTAAATTTTGTTTAGCAAGTTTATATTGCAGCATGGGAGAGTTAAAAAAATTGTCGAAATATATTTCACATCCAAGACCCACCAAAGCTTGTGTAAGATCAAGGACAACGGATTCTCCCAGTCCTATTTCGGGTCCTGCGTTCTTTTTTCCAGTATATAAATCGAACTGGAATAAATATCCGGTACTCGAATCGGCACGACACCACATTTTAAATCCTCTTTTTATTGGTTTATTTTGCATGTACTGTCGCATGATATTGTGACCTTTGAACTTTACCATATGTTCATCAATTGCTTGCGTTTTTGTGTTATTCATTGCTGATTGGAAACTTGAATTGAAATGGTTCATTACTAATCTTATTTTGTAGGCTCTATCAAATAATGACGATGTCGGAGATGGTTGGGATGCATTGTCACAGAAGTGCAAGTTTCTTCTAATTTCTTCAAATCGTGATAAAGGCATTACTCTAGCTATATAAGGCACACCCATGTCAGGTTCTGTGGACCAGTAGCTTCGTATTGTGGGTAATACATGGTAGCCCATGACATAATTCATGCCAATAAAAGCTGTTATTTCTTGGATATCGGTAGTGAACACCGAACCGTTTTGATGAGCATAACGTAAAGACTCTGGTATTATTAATTCCTCAATCAATAATTTAATGTTTGTAACTGTCTCAAATATATCAATAGGTTTCAAAGACTGTATTTCTTGAGAAATGTTTACCTTACCAAATTCATAATCAGTGTCAGAAAAAATATACGAGCGATAGATATTATTTTTCCACTTGAACTCGGGAATCGGATCACCTGATGAATAAAAGGGGATAGTAGATGATGAGTCTGAAGACAGACCTGGATTTTGAGTAGATCCTAATGAACCAGGTGGCTCAATTATAGCTTCAGAAAATCCAGCTTGCATGTCCTCTAATAAAAATGACTGGTCTTCGTCATCTAAAGTGAGTGCATCTTCAGTGTCACTAGTTTCAGCCATAAGATATTCCTCGACTTCGCAATCAGTCAAACGGAAAATCCTATTTCCTTTGCGTGCCTAAAACAAATAAATTGAGTGTTTAGACCGTATGTACAATCACAGAACATGCATAAAACGTTAGGGTAAAATATTAATAAAATTGGCCTTTTACGCATATTGGGACAATGGCGTCCCCTACTTATAATTTCATATTTTAGTAACTAAAATGTTACTAATTACGATAACTACTAATACAAACATAATTAATACTTACCATTCTTATAAATTATTCACTAAACAGTCACTGAATGCAGCAAAAATGTATTTTTATTACTTCAGAAAAAAGTCACAGAAGCGCGGCAAACTACTCAAAAGTAATGTGACGTTTTTGTTTTATTTTTTCGCGCGCAGAGCTACCAACCACAGAAAAAAAACAAAATACGTTCGGAAACAATAAGCATGCGTTTAAATTAGGTCCGAATAATGCTTTGTTCAGAAATAAACACAAATTATATTTAAGGGACAGTGGTGTCCCTTTTACGTCAAAGGGTTAATACACTGAAAAGTGTGCAAACTAATATAGTTATTATTCTTAAATAAGCCTATAATATCTTATACATTTTTTATAAACCTCCATGGGGAAGCCGAAAGGATATAGAATTATGGCAGCTGCTTATCATTCCGTGCAAGTTGTAAACTCGATTACCTAGATGGGGAAGGCTTGTTTGATTTTGCCTTTTGGCTTTGACGTGTAAGATTAAATGGTAACGCCTTTTTGAAGTACCATGGGTTCTTCTATCCACATATCTAAACTTTTTTTATCCAGTTTCTGTGAACTTAATTTTATTTAAGACAGCAAAATCCGAAAATTATTCAGTTTTAAAAAATTTTTTCAGTGTTTATTAAATATTTTAATTCAATGTTAATTTAGATTAATAATTGAATGATTTATATATCTCTGATTACACTGAGTCAGGCTCAGTGTAGCAGGCTCATAGCCTGTATGGTATGTTATCACCCGTTCTCCATATAATTTTATCATCACCATATAATCATAATTTACTATTTACTATCTGTAGGGCACATTTAATGATGGAAAGCAATTGCAACATTCATTGACTAATATTGATATTAGGGTCTATGGATTATGATGATAAAATAAACTTTTCAAATGACTATATAGTCAATTAAAACTAATCGCTACAGGTTTGAATTAACAGATACAGATATATTGCCAACGTAAGCACTATGATTGCAGTGTTACTAGATTAATTAATTTAGCTAAATTGAATACTTGCAATATACCAACTCATAATTCTCAAATCGCAATAGTTATTACAGCAAAATATATTTAGCAGTACTGAATATGATACCTGCTTATTAAAAAATGAATATTTTATTAAAAAACAATGAATCGTGTCATAAATTATATCGATAAAACAATAAAGAGACAAAATTTGCGAGGATCATGTTTTCGAAATATGTTATTAGAATTATATCATAATTTTGCTTACTATTTCGTCTTCCTTATATAGTGGTATGATTATATTTAAAGCAGTAATTTCAAAAACGCTGAAAGAGAAATTTATTCATATCTTATCAAGTGCCTTAGTAAAAAGTTTTATAGTTTTATCTTTGACAATGATAAACTTCCATACAAAGTTTTATCCCCTGCTTAAACCCTTCAGTCCCTTTTTATTCGCATTAAATATCACTTCCTTCGTAGCGTTACTTAAATTTTATCTCAGGATCAAATTAAATCCAAATCTGTTCAGTGGTTTAGGTGTAAAAAAGTAATGATAAAATCAGAATAATTGCCATATTCTAAGCATTTTCTTATATAGCAACCACGAAAACAACTATTTAATCCTCTTTCTTACCAAGTGACGTTTTCATTTTCAGTAGTTTGCAAACTCCCATAAACTTTTTTTCTTTTTTCTCGCAATAATACAACAACTTGACGGATTTGCACGGAACATTTTTTTTTTCTGTGTCAGCTTATTTTTGAAAGTACGAACACAGTTGGCGTTTATGACACAAGTTTCCTAATATCATGGACCGCTTTTATATCAAGATTGCGCACTTAGGTATTAGATAAGTTATTTTAGCAGCTTACTTTTTAAAATGTTCTCTAGATTTAACTTAATATTATAGTGGTTAATACCTATGAATATTAGAAGCAGCAACCAGCGAAGTATTTAAAATCAATATTCAGTTTAAAAAAGAGGAAATAAACCGAATATTAAAATTTGTGCACAGACTACAATTTTTTCCTTTAATTTTTTTAATATATTAGTTTGAAAGTTCCGTACCCGTAAGAGTCTTTGCTGTCTAGCAGACTGTCTGCCGGTCTGTTACCTGGCTGTATATCATGATTAGCGTCAGTTGGAATTTTCACAGACGATGTTTTTCAGTTGCCGCTATAACAACAAATACTAAAGAACAGAATAAATTACATATTAAAGGGCGCTCCCATACAATTACCATAATTTTTTGCTCGTTTGCATTAATCCTCAAACTAGGGCTTTCCGCCACCGGGACCTATCCAGAAGAGCAGGTCAAAGTGTGGGCAACCTCACCTGCTATATCCTGCAAAGAAGTCCCAGATTCGACCCTTCGCCATCTTCAGAAAGAAAATATCTTGGGTGACCATATACCTTTTCCCAGACGCATGAAAGTAATCCAAAATATTCCTATGCGATAACGTAATCATCTTTCTATACATAATCATAGATTCAGTCATCATCGGAATTACGAGTAATAAGTCTGTTCTACAAATTAAAATCTACAACACACTTTGTTCGTTGGATTTTCCTTTGCCTTTATGCTATTTCTTAAATAAATAGTCAAAATGGAAGTGTTCCATTTCTAAATATTAGTACAAATCAAACCACAATCACTAAAAATAGCATGAATGAAAATGCCAAGTCGATGTTATCAAGAAACAACTGACTGTCAAAATGTTTGCGTGTTCCATCTTAGATATCGTCATACTCAATCAAATCAAATTCAAGTGTAAGGTTGGACGAACACTGACATTCACAAGAACCGCCAAATATAGTAAGAAGATTACTAAAACTAAGCCCGTTAACACGAACGATATAACAAAAATTATTAGTTTTTTAACAGACTTTATAAAATTTCATGTCATGAATTTATCCTATTTCTTGTATTGACTTCTAAATTCAAAAAGTGTTGAATTCATAAACGTACATAATATTTGCAATAATTTTTATTCGTATTATGAGTTAGCATTAAAAATAGGGAACTGCATAAGTTGCAGATAAATCGGTTAAATGGCTTTGAAGATCAACTAAAGTTTAATTGACTCAAAACATTAAAAAAGTGAAAAATGATTGTAAAAGCTTGTATTAAAATCTGACAGTAAATATTAATAATCAACACAAAACCTCAAAAATTTACAAGTGATGCTAATTTACGTCTTATCTTTATCTAATCGAAGACACTCAACATCGATGCATTAAGAGATATATCGCCTTCAAAAGTTACTTATTAAATTTTGTCTATATTGTTAATAAAGTCGGGTTTACATAAGATTAGGTGACGTTTGTTATCAAATCCATTTCACGCAATTTGTATTTCTAAATAATTAAAAACTATCATTATAAAATAATTATAATTGTTTGACTGTTTATATTTATTTAAATTTGCATATTAAAACACAAATAAATATTTAATAGTCATAATTACTGAAATCTAACTTTATAAAGTTTAAAACAACAATACTTGTAACGAAAATTAGCACTTTTTATTAATAGGGATTGAATCAATAAAGTCGATTTAATCGAAATATCTATTTGGTAATAATTCTAAAATTATTGTTGTCGTGGTAATTAAACTTAACTTTAATAAAATTTTGTATTTTTCAAACTTGGTTTCACCTTGTTGATGAATAAATATTTTTCTTAATACATTGACGTAGTCGTTCACTAAAGGTCTCATAAGAAGGCTCGAGATCACCCAATGAGCAATATGGAGGGCAATGCTTGCTCTACGTGATCGAATTAGGAATGATTGCTCAGAGAATTGCTCAGCTAAAGTGGCAGTGAAAGGACACACAGCGAGAAGAACTGATGGCGGTTGGGGCGGAAGAATTCTCGAATGGCGATCACATACCTGATGACGCTCAGTGGGTAGGCCTTCCATAAGGTGGACCGACGATCTTATCCAGACCTTTGGATGCGGGCAGCGCAGGACCGATCGTCGTCTATGGGGGAGGCTATGCTCAGCAGTGGGCGTCTTACGGCTGATGATGATGATGATGATGATAGATAATGAAATGAACTCAATAAAATCGAGTTTTTGTATATATATTTTTTTATTACCACATCACTAATCAATCAATCAATCACGTCAGCGTACCCTTACAATGTGAAAAAACTATAATAATCATTGTTAGTTTATACGAGTATCGCCGTTTTTTTTTTTGCATTTTAAAAGAAATATATTTATATATATATATATATATATATCTAATCCACAGGGTTTAAAAGCCGGTGAAAGTCAAAACACATTATATGGAACGTGATGTCAGAAGCCTTAAAACAGGCCAGTATGATTAGAGTAATTAATCTTAAGAAAGCAAAAGACATACGTAAAAATAGAACCATATTCATACTTTAAAAAAGTGAAAAATAATACTTATTTAAAAGCGAGATATATATTTATTCAAGAAAATACTATTAAAGTCGGGCGGAGATTTTCTTTAGGTTATTAATTAAATGATAGGCAATAGCAGTAACTTCAATAGCATTTGTTTGAGATAAGTATTAATTTTATTTTCTTTAAGTTTAAAATCGGTTCTCTTTTCTTTTTAAGTTTTCGTGCTTTTTAGTGATATTTTATATAATAGGCAACACTTGAAATACTTTTCTGAAAACCGCGTCAAAATCGGTTCAGCAAACGCGAGATAATCTCGTAGAAACATACATACAAGTCAAACTGAGATCATCCTTTTTTGAAGTTGGAAAAACTAGTTCTCTCTGCCAATCCAGTAAAGGGTCTGACATAAAGATGAATCTTATAAAACCGATATCATTTTAACGGAGGAGTTTCCCCATTCGCCTCGTATATTTTTTTATGTTAAACCACGCCACACCAGTGTGGACAGTTTTAATAATTCTTTTTTATTATATAAGATAAAAAAATGCATCAAATGGAAAATAGGACATTCCATCTCAGAGTACCTGGGGCTAGTGGAATTTTTAAAGCAATTTTATTAAGAATTCTTTTTTTTTTACTGAACAGCTTATGGATCAGAGATCCATATGAATTTTATCGAAATCGGTTTAGTAGTTACATTTTAATTTAAGAGAAAATAACTGAAAGCCGTTTGTCAAATACCAAAAATAATTTAGATTGCCTATTTATATTACTGAAAAAATAAAAGAATATCATAATGTTACTTCACTTACTCTATCAATTTACTTACTATACAATCGCTACAAACACTCAGACCTGCATATTTAGCTAACAAAATTAATGTCCTGAACTAGACAAACCAGGTGAAATTTGTTTATCCGCTGTTCGCCCATCCATTAATGAATTAGAGTGCTAGTAGCTAGTCAGTACGGCTATCCAAAACCAACACATAAGGTAAGTATAATTTACAAGTAACAAACTTTTGATCGACATTCAAAAGAAAATATCTAAAAATAAAAAGCCATTAAAAGTAACTTTAACCTCATAGATTCCTCAAATCAAAACATCATCAATATTAAGTTCACGTATACCATTTTAAGAGGTAAAATAAGTTTTCTTTACTTACGATTCATAGCACACTTTTCTGTATAGTAATCGATTTCCTTTAATATTTCACGACTTAAAAAAGCATTTAGTGTTTTTATGTGAATTCTAAAAGACTTTTTAAAAGTACTATATGTTTTCACCATTAAATAAGTATTTTAAGATATCATATATGATACTAATATTATAGAGAGGAAAGATTTGATTGTTTTCATTGAATAGGTCTAGAAACTACACTTCCTAATCTTTTTAATTCGTTAACAACGAAAGCTACGTCATACACCGGTGATATAGGCAATTATTTACGCTGGCGAACTCGTGGAAAACAGTGATAAAGAGTCATTATTATATTTCTTAAGAAACACAAATTATTTTATGTAAAAGAAAAATACATGGGGACTTGCCGTTTATTTATTTATTTATAAACGGCACAGCTACAGAAAAAAAAAACATACAATATAATATTATAAAATGTCCTCGTAAAAGACTAAGTTTGTTTCCTGATTGTAACTACGTACAACTTATATATAATTTATTTTAAGATCGAACGTGAGCGAAAAAATAGCTTGCGTCTTAATCCAAATTTCGAACTTAGAAAGCGCAAAAAACGCCTATGTATGGATTCAATCCTATGAGCATGATTGTATAATATTTAAGGATGCTCCCATACACTAAACATGATTATTTTTGCTTGCTTCCGGTACGAAACTATTCGTGCACGAATCAGATTTGCAATTGGCCGGTTTTATTTAAGACATCCTTGCACTTCGTGTTTTTATCATGGTATGTTATAATTCCGTTGCTTCTTGCATCTTTAACACGAATGCTTGCTAATTTTTTCCTGCATTTAAATAAAATTATCTACATATGTTGTTGCTCATGCCTATAATAATTGATCTCCAAACAACTTTACCGTATCATACCCGAGATAACATGATCACTGCGAGCACCCAATGCGAGGGTCTAATGAAAAATCGATGAGAAGCGTGCAGGTGTATCGTAATTGACGTCTTAATATCCATCCTATACCCTGGTAGCTCGATCAATCATCTTGTAATAAACTATAGATTAATAACTGCCAGTTTAATGACGTGATCTTCAGTTTTAACATGCATAATCAATGATATTACAATAAAAAAGGTAGATAGATTACTTGCGTTCGAAAACTGGCACCATAAAACTAAGCTAATTAGCACACCTGAGCACAGTCTAGCGAAAGCATTGATAGTAAGGTATTGTGTTTAAATTATGCTTTTGCTAGTTGTAGTACTGTTTTGCTCACTCATATAATACGGACAAAATAACTAATCACATGTGGCTATATGAAGTCGTGGACTTGAGATACCGAGTTAGCTCGATCGAGTGACATCGTATTATTGTAAGATGTGTGTATGTGTATGCTTCCTGGGGACATTTTTGACATCGTATTAGTACTGATATAATTTATCTCACTTTTTATTGAAATATCATTGTGTATTATATTTTTACAGATACAGGAATACCAAAAATGTCACCTCCCTAACTCAGTCTATTCTGGATATTCGCAAGAAAGTTCTGCACTATAAAGTGACAATACAGGTGTAGGAAGGCAATGGTTTATGCTTCGAATGATACTTACATTCAGAACCCGATCGATAACGTTGATATTTTACAAGCGACCTCTATAGCTGAGCGGCTTATACGCAGGCCGGTTTAAATGTATCTTAAAAGAAATCTATTTTTTTTATATAATCTCTTTTCTAATTATTGTTTCAGATTTTGATAATGCAAATATACCATAATTCGATTTATGAATATATGTTATATTTATCTAGATTATTTTTAAACCTAACAAAGTTTACTATGGATCCTAAACTGTATATTTAGCTTATTAAAGTTGTAAAATTATATATCATTATTCGTCTTAATTAAAAAAGAGTAAACACTTTCATCTGGGCAGGAATAGGTATTTAGAAAAACAAAGAATAGCTTGTTATGCGTTACAAAATTATAATTAAAAATAGCCATGCCGTAGAACAGAATATTATGTAGTTAGGTATTTGTATTTTACCGTACTTGTTGGAACCGTTATTAAATAAATAAATAGAATAAACGAAATTTCTTTCTATTGAGCAGCATTGCAAATATGGAAGCCACTTTAAGTAAGTATCTAATATAAAACGTGTAAATTGTCTACACGTTTTTTTACTTTGCATACTGCTAAGTCTGCTAACATACAGAAATGTTCGAGCTATTTTTTCTCATATAATATTTAGGTACTTAAATTTTCCATATTTCGGCTTATCCGCATGTCTGCACGATGACGTCACAATCGCATTACGAAACAGTACCCTAGCTCTGCTGACATAATACACGAAGGTAGCGACAACATATAAAACGGGGAATAAAAACAATATCATAATAATAACACATACTATATATTATTAATATATTGATAATACTTATGTAAAATATTGGCTTTAAAAGGCCTTTTACTTAAGTCAGAGAGTCAATGAAAACTAACAAAACTAAATACGCAACTTTAAATATAATTTACAATAGAAGGTTTAATTGACCTATGTATTCTGTCAACCCAATACATTCATGACGATGAGAGACTCAAACAGAAATAAATCATATTAACTATCTATATCAGTATCAGATAATCATCGATATTATATTATACTAAATTTATAAATCTTTATATTCGTTATATTCCCATAAAAACATTTATTATTATCTTGCGTCGTAAAAAGGTTTGACAGATGTTGAAATAACTTCTGTCTGTTTCTGTTCAAAACTATGAATTCGTCAAAACTTTTGACTCATTATTTCTCCTTGTAAAAGAACATACTTTTAAAATAAAAGATTTATACCATATTTCGATTTTTTTTATATTAACATGCTGTCCCTACTTATTAATCTGAGTTATCCTTTATAGGTCTTAGAACCCTCAATACATCCTCCAATCCTATCTACATATGACCACTTCCAGAATGAATGGGAAGCCGTAGTAAAATTGCTTCTACCCTAAGAATCCCTTACAACTTAATCTCCTTACTAACGTAACATTCTTGAATTTGACTTAATAAATCCCATTGAAAACTTTAGTCATACGATATAAAATTTATATTTAATTGTATGTTAGAAAGTGATCAGAATAGAGCTCGTTCACAGAGGTATTGGTGTATTTTATGTATATATATGGACGATGACAGGGTAAAAAAGTTCTATGTTTTTTACATGTTTTTTTTTGCTTCGATTTAACAAAAAATGGCTTAGATGATGGGTAATGAAGTTGAGGACCGGGGGTCACCATGTAGAAAATATACAAAGGTGTGACGTCCTACGATATCAAACTCAATTTACATATCGTCGCAATTTGTTGATTACGAAAAAAATACGCGTTTAATATTATTCAATAATCTATCTGATGGACAAATAAACAAAAATTAGTCATCATCCGTGCGCTTTAGGTGAGCAACGTCAGTTTACGTCAGTAAAGTCAATATCATAGAAGAGGAAGTCATATTGATTGGAATAAAGCATGAAAAAGGAACACATTAGCAATGCTAAAACACAGTTTCCAGCTCTGTCGCAGCATTAGAGTTTAAATCAAATTAAACCTTTATAATATTTTATAGTAGATTTTAATATTATGTGGCATTGCTGTGTTCAACGCTGTATTTTTACAGAATATCGAAACTGATTTTATAAAACTGTTAAACTTCAATTGGTTTAAACCTTAATATGTTAAAGTACCTTATATTCGAAATCAATTAATAAATATATACATTCGAAATCAACTGCGAAATATTAACGTTTTGTAATAATCTAATAAAATACTCCTTTGTATATTTAAAAAAAAAATAAAAGTCTATGACTTTTACAGTTAAATCGTTCTTGTATAAGCTGCAAAGCGACTAACGTATTTATAAATTTTTACTTGAAATATATTAAAAATGATAATATCAATTTAATATCAAGTAAATTCATCAATAATGCTATTTTACAGGTAATTCCATCTTTAAATTTTATTTAGGTATATATTCTTTTCCCATTCAATTACAAATACTTTAGTATGTATTTGTTTGGTATAAATACTCCTTGCGGAAAAACTTATCATCGGTAACCAAAAATTTATGGTAAGCCACGTAAAGGCTTTACTTGATCCCAGCTGCTACTGCAGTCGTTATTTCGCACCATTCCGTACTGAGCTTGTATGGTAGTTTACGGCCCATTTTCTCTTTGTGTTTCTATTCATAGAAGTACCCTAAGAGTGAAAATATTATAAGGTAGCCTCATTATTTAAACGATTAATAACAAAATAATCAAATCACATGATATATATGTGTGTCGGAGAATATCCACCACTTTTAAGGAACAGTTTAATTTCAAACCTTAATTCCAAAGTGACAGTTTAATTTATTGTTTTTTTAATTTTTGGTATTTGCTCGTTTGTACAGATGGCGTGATCGTCGATACTTTTTATTAGAATGGCAACACTGACTTGTCTCTGAGTAGAAGTCAGTGTAGTCATAGTAGTTAGATAAAATTACAAATTACGAAAGATGAATAATAATAATAAATAAAATAAAAGAAATGATGTTGAAGATCAAAGACAAAATGCTGCAACCTAGGACGAAATAAACGATGGTACGGCACACCGTTACAAATAAATACGTATCTAATATTTTTCTATTATTTAACTGACGGACTAAATAAATAAAGATTTCTAATACTTACGTATATTTGACTTTTGGTTCTCACCGATCCACCAATAAACGATGTTTTCCGAATTCACCGACATCAATTGCCCGCTCAAAGTAAATATTTATCTACAATATCTCCCTTTCCAAATTTGTTGGGCACTTTTCGGTTCTGTACTTTAAAACAATAACAATTATTTCTATAGCCGTAACAATTTCTGTAATCGAAAACAGTTTTCAAAAGTTATTTTATGGTTAGATAAATCCTTGAGAAGATTATTTTTGTTTGAAACAAGTTCGCTTAGCGTAGATTTTGTATTGTTTTGGAAAGAGTTATTTAAAAATATTATTATTATTATTGTATCAGCTCTTAGTAACAGTTATGCAGTTATCTCAATGTTATACTTACTCGTATTAACCACCCGATGATATATTGATGGTTTTTGAATTTGTTGACATATTTATTCGGTAAGCATTGTATGTATTTTGTTATTTGTATATTTTTATTCTACAGTCTTTAGTGTCAAACTGGTTGGTTAGTGTCATATTGGTTAGTATTAATTTATTAAGGCTTATAATAAAACTATTGCATAATAATAATAATAAAAGGAAAATAAAGAACATAACTAAATTTGTCCATAATGAAGAGTGATTATTTATTTATTCAGGCTTACAAAAACACAAATGATCGAAACATTATGACAAGGAATATAAATTCATTTAAAAAACAAGTTTATAGATCACAATTTACGAAGTCACATCCTATAAAATCAATCGAAAGGATAAAGAACCGCCTTGTTAACAAAGCATAATTAACGCAGTCGAAACCCATTCTAATGTATGTATAGTACATTTTCTTAATTGTCTTTGCATCTTCTTTGTAAATTCTTTTGAAAGCTTCATTAGAAACCTTTGGGAGTTGAACGTGAGGCAAAGTCGAAGAAAAGTTTCGTGAATGAGAAAATTATAAACTCTTGCGATCCCAAAGTATGTTCGAATATTTCAAACTGGCTTTAGCCTACGATTTCGTCCCCGTGGAAATTAAGTACAATTTGGACAGCATTTCTTAAACATTTAAAACAAATATCATATTGTGTAAAATGCCTGAATATAAAGTTTCATGATTTTACGATCTATGATAAACGTCATTGTCAACTTCCTTACAAACTTCTAATTCCTATTTCAACCCTTTTATCTCTATAAAAAGCAAACTTTAAAAGCTTAACAGACATACTACACAGACCTTCTTTCACTATTTATATTAGTATAGATTGATTAAATGATTCTCCTTGTCGCTCAATATATCATATAATTAAAGATTACCAAACAATAACCAAAATAAATAGACTAAGAACAATATAAAACCCAATCACTTGGTCAACTTTTAAACTAACAGCCGTGTTTTTTTTTTAGTTTAAATTGAGGAGATTTTGTTTGAATTAATGAAAACAACATTAGGGTCATCCTTATTTGAACAATGAATATGTCGTAGCTGATTGGGTAAAACATTCCTTCGATCAGGCGGCTAGCCCTATAATAGCATTGCGCCATTCAATGGCACAGCAAAACCTCAATCATCTGAATAACTATGATAACGTCCTTCTACAGTGCGGATGTTCAAAGCCCAGTGAACTGGGTAACTAAGTTTATTCTTGGCAAGCTCGTCCCACCGTAGATCTCATCTATGTCCTTAGGCTAGATTGTGGTCAAGAGCCCATTGTAAATGAATAAAAAAATAACTGTCAAGGATCACGTTACGAAACACAATTATTAATTTTATTAATGATGTTCAACTTCGAAGATATTACAACTAAAAGCAACAGCAACAGTCACACGTGTAATAAACCGGCTAACATCCAATATGTTTTAGTACTTTATCTCTGAAAAATATAAAAACTATTTACAATTTAAAAATAAATATAGAAAGAAAAACACAAATGAAAAGTTTATACAAAATCTAACCGAAAACTAAAACTTACTCAGTTTAGTTACCAAAAAACGCCATCATGTTATTTTAAAACACAACTTTGACCACAATAGTGCGATGTAGAAATATACTTAACGCTTTCTAGTTATAGCTCAAAATATGTATTTTGTGTATTATTTCGTATATAAAAGGGTTTATACTGAATAATTTCGAAATTTTTATTTTAATTTGTTATTTTTGTTATAAATTATGTACTAAAATTCCATTTTCATCACTACATAAGGTACCCTTTACAAATAAGGTTAGATATATTTATTACAATGACAAATCAAATAGTTTAAAAGGTTGCTATGGTAACATTTTGATTTTCCATAAAAACTTCCACTCCCTTTAAGTGGTGGTTTATTTAGTTATCTAGTGCGGGATAAAATATAACCCAAGTAACACGATCATAAACTACTCAAATACCAATTTTTATCGATATAGGTCCAAAGACAAGTATCATTCCAAAAATCCGTTCTTACTACACCTCTACGTAAAAAGAGGAATGTAACAACAAATTTCAAGTTCTTACGACCAACGTTGTCTGTCAATCAGTATATTAGGACATCTCTTTTTATTTATGTATATATAAACAAAATTCGAAACGATTTGTAAAGGTGACCCTTTATGTTTTTTAATAAAATAGCCGCTCAAGGTCGAGACGATATAGAAATGATAATTTTCTTCGGTTTTGATTCCCGACCTTTTTCTCAGAGGTTGCGAGCCTTGAAAACGACATGTAAATCACTCAACATTGGAGGTGGCAATGAATCTATAATAATTTATCTTTCTCGGAGTTAAAAGAAAAGGTTATACTCACATATTTCATGTAGTCTTTCTTTATAATTTTGTGATAATCTTTCATTTCTTAATATAAAAACTAAACATTGAAAAATCACGAGTTTATTGTACAAAGAAAGAGTACCGGACAAAAAAATTAAAAAGGTGTGAAGTACTCGCAGCAGTATATTGAGCATAAAAAAAAGGATTTTTGCCCTCATTTTTGAGCTGTACATAATACACGTTAATATTTAAAATCATTTGAAAGAATCACGAATTCATATAGCTTGACTGTACATCGGCAAAAGGCAAATCGAGGTCGCAAATGAGCGTATTAAAATGGAACCGTAAAGAAGCGTTGTGTAAGGCATTGTCAAACATTTGTCGTTCCCAAAGTGGAACATTCTCACTCGATGTCCGTATTTACATTCATTATTTCGGAGCTTTGTTGTTCGTAAATCGCTCACAAAAGTCCAATAAAATGGAAATAAGTCACAACTTTTCGTCTAAAAGGGAAATTCGTAAGCTCCAAGCCGCAAAATGCAGGAGAAAAAACAATTTTCATAACTCCCCGATTGCCACCAGCTGTTTTGACATCATATACAGATAAGGGGAACAGAACTCATAATACTTTTGCGTCTCTTTTCAATGTACACATCAAAAAAGAGAAAGGCACGCCAATTCCTTGAAGACTGAACAGCGTGATACTTCTTAGGTGCACATTTACATATGTTTCAAATATTTTTCTGGAAAGGATACTACATGAATATGGTTATTAGAAGGACAATACTTAGTTGAAAAAGCATTCCTAGTATTTTTTAGGGTTCTGTATCCAAAGGTACGGAATCGATTACTAAGATTAGAAGACCTTATTACTAAGAATCCATTGTATGTCTGTCATCAGGTTGCTAGAGTTAGTTGTTCACAAATAATGCATTTCTGTCACCGCTAGAATAAATACTAAAAAACATAATGAAATAAATAATTACGGGAGCTCCATACAACAAACATAATTTTTTACACGTTTTCAGTTTCCCTTTGTGCGCGAATCTGACATGCTCTTTGATGAAATAAGCCACCACACGGCAGCATTACCTAAATAGTTAACGTTGTCTTAAAGTCGGCCGCTACGACACATATATCTAATATACATGGAACTATTAAGGTGAACGTTCATATTGTTCGCACACAAGTATCGATCGCAAGACACGAATCTGATATTCCATATCCTCTCCGGCCGCAGCGCTGTCAATATATGAGCAATAAAAATTCTGATGACGTCATACGTTTATATAGATTATAGACATATATTAGATGAAAACATTTATATTACATTTATAATTTCGATGTCAAAACTAACAAAATATATTTTTGATAGTAACATCTATCAAAAATGCAGAAGAACGTATGACATCGGCAAAATAATTCCATTGTCAAAACTGACAAACAGATTTAAAAAAAATGCGGACGCGCTAGATGTGATACATCCGAAAATTCGTACAATTCGTTGCGTGTCGTGCAGAGATAGTCAACGAGCACTTTTATAAAACCTTACAACAAATAACTGGCAAAGTTTCACGATAGCCTAACAAGAAGGTAAAACTTAGTTTCATATGTTGCTTCAAAGCATACGATCAAAATTAGATTGGGCATCAAACTATTTGGTGTATTCCTATATGCCTTTTTCATTGATTCTTGTTTTATATATTTATACTATTTTTTTTTCGTGACTTCGCCCGCGATCATAATAGCATATGTGTGTATAAACGATATAGTTTAGCTTCCCGTAGATGCAAAAATTTTTAAAATCGATCTAGTAGTTTTGCAGTCTGTTCAATGCAAATAAACAAACCTTTTAATATTACTAAAGACAAATAATTACATTAACATTAATAGCCCCACTGCTGAAGCTCAGACCTTCACTATGGATGAAATCAAATAGAGATAATGAGCCATGACCCAACACGTGTGTCCATAGCGGATTGCTTGGTAGACGCAGCTGGAACCAACGGCTTAACATACCTTCTGAAGCACGGCGGAGCAATAGATGTAAATTTTTAGCCACCCATCGTATGACCGGCCATTGCGAGACCACAGACCGAGCGCGCCAACCACAGAACTATCGAGCTCCTCAAAAATGCATTGCTATTCTGTTGAGAATGTAGCGGTACAGCAATTCCAGAGTCTGATGATGGAACTAGAAATTGGCCATGGGAATTTTGTAACCAAATATCGCAACCTTGTCGAATTTGGTCTTGTTTGATTTGTCTTTACAAGATCTCTGGTCCAAGACAAAAACTAACAAAAGCTTGTTTAATAAAAATAACCAACAGTCATCGTCAAGAATACATTTATATTGAAAAGCTTATAGAATGATGTCTGGGTGAAAAATATTCTTAATGACATTTCTTAAAAAATCCACTTTGTCCCTGGCACTGTGAGATGCCAGTGTGCCAAGGACAAAATTATTTTTTTAAACATTTTTCATTAAGAATATTTTTCACTATAGCATCGTAAATGAAAAATTGATCACATAAGGAAATTCTTAGTTCTTAGCTAGATTATAGAAAAATATTAGATGCATTTTTGCTTAAATTCAACAAAAAATGGCGTAGATAATAGACATTAAAATTGAAAAGTGGAGGTTCGCTACGTCACAACTACCTCAATAAAGAAAATGTACAAAGGTGTGACTTCATGCGACATTTTGACTCAGTGTATCGCCGTTATTTATTGATTACGCAAAAAATAAAAAATACGTGTTTAAAGTTTTCGTTAATCTACTTTACTGTCAGACAAACAAAAAAATCATCCCTATTATGATTTTATGTCAATAAGAAGTATCCGAAATATTTTTCGATATTACTTTTGAATTTTTCTGCTCGTTATAAAACATTTGACACTGACAATCTCTAAATATCTTACGTCACAATGGAAACCGATTAACGGTCGGTTTCTGAATTGAAAAAAGTACAGAATCTCAACTAATCATTCTCAACAACTTTTGTTTATTTACTATTCACAAGTCAAAAACTCTTAATTTTAAGAATCTGCGATCAACTGATCAATAAAAATACTAAAATCAGAAATGAAAACCTGTTTTAGTGACGTTTAAAATGTACTTAAGTAGTTTGAGATGTGCTCAACTTCAAATTCTCAGTTCAGAAACCGAGTCTAAGGAACTTATAAACTTGTATGTATATTAAATAATGATTTTTAGCTCTTCTGTGTACCTAATAAATAATGAAGAGAAAGACTCCTGAAAGACAACAGATTAAAACTCTAAGCATTTTCTTTTAAGGTACGGAACACTTTAACTACAATGAAGAGGGTGACAAAGCTGTCGATTCTGAAATAAAAACTGAATAATTCATATTTAACATACTACTTACTAAACTATTTTGTACCTAGCGTGCAAGTTTTCAATTTGTAGGGATACTCAGGCTACTAAATATGCTGCTCACGTACCACTTTCTGTCTCGTCATAGGAAACAAAATTCAATTCATTTTCCCTTTTTTTTTCTTTTCCAACTACTGCAAAATGAATAAACCGTGTATATAACTTCGCAATGCTGTTTGTGGTAAACTTGAACGTTTTCTTTGTAGTTTTCAATCACCGACGTTCTTTTATAGGTACACGGTTTAAAATAGTACTTCTTTTCACTTAAACACTTATTGGATAGAGGTTGGATTAGTTAATGTCTTTTCTAATAATATAAAGAGAAAGGATTTTATTGTTTGTTTGTATCGAATAGGCTCCAAAGCCACTGTACCGATTTTAAAAATTATTTCAGCGACGGGAAGCTACATCATATGGAAATAGGTAGTTTTATAATAATACGAGTCTTTATGTTTGTATGTTTCTTCATATCATGAGATTATTCAACATTGGTAAATTATATGAATGTATTCTCTGTAATAATATTTATTACATAATCATTGCTACCCAAACATGAAAAACTTTTTGTAGAGCTTGATCAGTGCTTCCATTCTGCGATTATGGTTAAAACAACTTTCACAAATATCGGTAACTGGATGGGTGACCAAAAAATTTATAATTCTTCATTGCTCTATTGTGTCTAGAAAGTGCTTCAGTCTGTGGGTTTTGCAATTTTAACACCCTCCGTCCTGCACTGGCTAGCTATCAATTAACGTAATATAGGTATTCATTTTTACAGTTAAGTCCGGATTGAACATTCCATTACAACTCAATCTGAGTTTTTGGTTTGAACGGAAATCACACGACGTAAATAACACTGGCCATTATATTTACACAATATTTTATTTCCATAAACGTATGTCATCACAGAACACAACAGCACATCAGGGTATACAAATCTATAAAATTTCTCCACTTGATTTTAAACCTTAATGCGTTAGATGTAGAGGCGAAAATCAACTGAGAAATTTTCAAATTGTTATTGTCAAATTGTCATATTAAGGAGCTCGATGGCGCATTGATGAGCGAGATCTGCGATACGATTTTTAAGCTTTTACAATGGCCGTTCATATGATGAGTGACCGAAAATTTATTATATCGAGTTACTCTTTGCTCATCCATAGTCCGCTCCGTGTGAAAGGCACGATCAGCCGTTGGTCCTGGCTGCATCTGCAGTCGTTATACCCACCAATCCTCACTGGGTGTGTCATGCCCCATTCCCCCTATTGGATTTCATCCATAGGGTAGGACTAAGTCTCAGCAGCAGAGACATTAATAGTATGACAAGCAGCCGTGTGTATGTTATCATATATTTTTTACCCCTAAAGTCCCATGGAAACCAAAAACTCAGATTTAATTGTAATAGAACATATCCGGTCTAAACTGTAATAATGAATCTATACTTTTACGGTAATTGATATCCTGTGAACCATCTAATACCCGTATGTTCCGGTCTCATTACACTGTACCAATTAACAATTGTCATTTTCCAATAGATTAAACCTTAATTGAGCTTTGCTACGTTCCCTATCCCGAAGATTTTGCTTACAAGTTATCAGAACACTTGCAATGTTAGATAAGATATCATTAATATTTACTGTTAGATTTGATTTAGACTGAATCAACATTTTTTTTATTTATTTTAGGAGAGAGTTACAAACAGACCTAACTCCATTACACAATGAAAAAAAAAACAAGATGATTGTTGTTACAAATTAGCGGCTTAAATATTTTTGCACATTTCTTCCAAAGGTAATGTAAAAAAATCAAATAAAACATCTTAACTAGTTAGATACAAATGACCATAAAAAAGAGAAATACATGACTGTCGCTGTAACAAACGCATTTATTGCGTGCAAACCTTGCAACACATTTTTAATAAAACTAGTGAAATTAACCTTTGGTTATTATTAACTTCGTATTGTTTTAACCTTTCAGTCATTTATATTTGCCCTTAACTTTTATTTAACTTTGGTTAATGAAATAAGCTAATAAACACAAATAGTGCGATGGTTAGAGCGCTCGGCCTGCGATACGGATGACTAGCATATTTTGCAAGGGCCCGTTATAGGATGGATGACCAAAAATTTATTATTATCTCTCCGTGCTCTAGAAAGTACGAAGGTAAGGTCCCGATGGTTTACCGTACATAAGCCACTGGGATCTTGGGCCCACTTAGTAGATCATGCCCCATTCTGCTCATTTAATTTGATTTGATTCCATCCATTGGGAAGGCTTGAGCCCCAGCAGCGGAGGACTGCTCATGATGATAAGCGACTTATTATTCCTTTTACGAAATTAGCTTAATAGGTTTTGCTAGTAACTGATTGAACCTCTTATTACCGCGTCTGCGCTCGTTCGACGCTGCAAATGACACTGTATTTATAACAGATTAGCACTGTTGTACAACAGGTACATAAGTAACTAAAAACAATATTATTCATACGAAATCTAACAGGTATGAAATAAAACACCCAGCAATGAAAACAGATACGCGTTCGTATAGGCTGGGCTGTCGTTGATCAGTGAAGCCCTAAACTGAAAAGCTGACTAGTAGGGTTACCAACAAAATTCAATTTCAGAAATAACTAGGAAAATTATTTATGTGCTTGACGAGCTCCAATGTCGCAGTGAGCTGAAAGTACAGAAGATGAACTATATTATCAGAAATCAGTCATTAGATTTTTGAATTTATGTAGACCTCTATTATGTCAGAATAAATAGATATAAATATTCAACAAGATCATGTGATCAATGTATGTACATTACTCTGATTCCGAGATAAGTAACTCAAACACTCCTGTTCTGAAGGATCTGAAACAAAGAAAGTACCACTACCCACAGCCAGACCCAAGACAATATAAAAAAGGTTATTTTCTACATTGTCCTGTTCGGGATTGGACCTGGGACCGGAGTAAAATAGGTGTGTGACTCGCATTTGGCTACGAAAACCGTTAAATTAAATAAGCTTAACGATGATGATATCAAATATACGTGCACTGCTTACTTTTAAAATAATAAAGGAAACAGAAGGTCTGTTTTAATGTCTAAAAACTCTACTGGTGTAAAAAACCGTATTAATGACACGAGAGTTTAACTTTGAGAAGATAATGGAGACAGTTGTTCTTGTATAAAAATAATGAAACGCAACAATAATAATGGGCTGTCATGTATGAGACTGAGACTTCTGAAAACTGCCACGATTCAATCAGTTGTCAGCTTATATACACATAGTCGCCATCTTGCACGTGGTCTTCGTTGAATGCCGCAAGATGGCGTCGCTCGTGTTAACTTCCGATTAAATAACATACATTTATTTATTTAATTGCCAACGCGTATCCGATTCCGTAGATAACTTAAGTAGTTTAAAAAAACATAAACTTAACAATGTCTGATAACAAAATTTCTTATTTTAGTGTCAGAGCAGCCCTAAAGCTGATGTCGATAGCTAAGTATTTCCTGTAGCCGTGAATCTTGACCTTTTTTGATAAGAGGGTGTGAAAACACGATGTCGTATAAAATGTGCCCACATCGAACGTGCCATATTGCTGAACATACACCGTGGTATCATAAAACAAGGAATAGTTAGTACATGCTTAGTTTAAACCATTAACCGTCTAAAGAAAATTGACAATAACAGCAAAGAGGTGTTAACTTATTTCGGCCGCATGATAATTCCAATTAAAATTTAATAAGACGGATAATGTTCATATTAACGACGGTATTTCTTATAACCCCTATGTGCTGATTGCCTATATAAATTAACAAGAACTCTTAGATATATCTTAGCTAATTAGAACAAATTACTATTTTTGTATGAATATTTGTACAACGCCACCTATTAACCTGAAATTAAAAGGGACTGACTACATAAAAACACATTTATGCTCGATACGGATCCGATGTTTTTTGTGTTAACATTACTGTTTTCTGTGCTCACATAGACGTCTTACTGTAAATATAAATCCCATAAAAATATATTTACACTTTTCTGGGTAACTTAAAGTCTAAATTTCAATATCTCTCTGACTTTCATAGTCGTGCTGCGCTCTTCTAACTCTCTCTAATTAGCCACTCCTCTTGTTGACGCTGACTTTATGTCCAACTCAATCACTCTATGTAGAGTCACAGATCTCTACAAAGTTCATTCCTTTCCTTTGCAAAGCTTGTGAAGATTTTCGTCATGATATGTGTTCATTTGCTGTATATTTGAATGAAGGTATATTGATATTGAATGATATGTTTTGTTTATGTGTATTATTGGTTTATGTATTGTTATACTATGAACGTGTTTTAATTTTATAACGTTCATTATATTCTACTACACCGCCATCGTGTTTTTACATTAAGTCCGCCTTTTTACCTTTTTCATTGGCCATTAAAGCTCAATAAATAGAAATAAATAAACAGTTACTATAAGTTTTAAATTCGGCAACAGATAAAATGCAACGCTTTTATAAACCATAAACAATATTGCTAACACATTTTTAATGTTACCATAAATGGGTGTCATGTCAACCCTCCCGCTATCTATAAAACAGACACCCAAAGTATTGATGACATCATATAATGTTTAAAGAGCAATAAATTGACTCGAGCCGAAAATGAACCTCACATCCAATCTGACAGGGAACTCCCGTATTTATATAACGATGCTGTCAAAGTAAAAAAATGTGTATTCCATACTACAACTAGGACTAGCCTATAGTTATTTTAGTTTTTATTTTAATAACCTAAATTCAGGATGATAAACTTATAGTTGATATATTAAAGGAATAAAAAGCAACTTTTCGAAATAAAATGAAAATACTTCAATGAAATAAACTTATAAAAATCACTTTAGATTCGTTCAATTTTTTCTACCACAGTAAGTTCAGGACTTTTTGCCGACAAGAAGAACCGGCTAAAGAAGTAACGATATTAAAATACACCATGTCATTAAAAATTACTTTTAATTATATTCTCTAATGGGCTATGATTATATTTTATTCCCTCCACGCTGACCCAGTGCGTATTGTATGGTATTAACGACTGAAAATGCAGCCTGGCCAAACGTCTTAACGTACCTTCTGAAGCCCAGAGTAGGTCGAGATAATATTTTTTTGACCACCCACCCTGTGACCGAACTTTGCACAAGTTGTTTAACAACAATGATCGCAAGCCGGGGTTCTTATCCACTACTCCACCGAGCTAATATGACAGTGTCCAAATGACAATTAATAGCCGAGGGATTTACGAAAAACTTTTACGTTATTATAATGGCTTGCGAATGAAGAGCAAATTTCACCTAAGCCGGCTTAGTAAAGCGTAACAGGCTGACAAAATAACTTTCGCATTTATAAAACAGAATAAAAGAGAAAATAGTTTATTATTAACGTTACTTATAGTTTTTAACGAATAAAAAGCAACTTTTTGAAATAAAATTAAAATACTTCTTCAAATCAAAATAAACTTTTTCAAATCACTTTAGAATCGTTCAATTTTTCCTACCACAGTAGGTTCAGGACTCTTTTGCTGACAAGAAGAACCAGCTAAAGAAGTAACGATATTAAGATAGACCATGTTATTAAAGAGAAAAATGTTTATTATTAACATTAAACAATTTAGATATACAAATGGGATGGAGAGTGATAACAATCAATGAAGATGGGGGTATATAAATGTTATCAATATAAAGAAAATATATTTTGATGATTATTAATTATATGACGGTGATTTCATAATTAATCGATTTAGAATTATAATCGATATGTGATTTGACAGATCAAATTATAGCAAAGCGAATGACACTGACGTAAGGGTGGCAGCTCGCTTGACGTAACTCGGATCGCTGGTGGCATTATCGGTTTCCATCGTCGCGTGCATCACGTGTTCCGTGGAACGTCTTAATTATTACCTAAATGAAAGTGCAGACTATAAATTTATCTATAGATTTTGTCGATTGAGTGATTTTTGGATTATTACATCGTGAATAAGATTTAGCATATTTGATTTGTTATTTCTCCTCGCCCGTTTATCCACGCCACCTATTAAATGGAAGCGAATATCAACCCTGACATGGACCAATTGCCTATATATAAATAGACAACAAAATATGTAGTAAATACATATGTAAATACAAAAATATATTATATATAATAAATTCGAAAATATACATACATATATTTATGCAAAACCAGGAAGAATGATAATCGATAGTAGCAGAATATTTAATTGTAAAAGGTAAAATTCCTTTTCCGCTATTTATAAAAATTTGAAAGGATAACCAAGATTTATTATACATTTTAAACTGCGTCATCTGTTTCTACAGAAATGTTTAATTTATTTAGTTATAAACTGTTTACGGATTAGATTCTAAGAAGCCCAAAATTAATAGTTTGACAGCAACAAATATGAGAAAGCCAACTTTACGAGTTATCCTATAAAGTGTCGTCAATATGGGTTATTTATCTAACGTTCATAATAAATCAGTTTGAAAGAAATCTAATAACCTGCCAAATGTACTACTATATTTCTGTACTAGTATTTAAAATTGCGGTTGTTTGATAAATTTTGCATTCATAATGCTGTATTGGAAAATATTCTTAATGAGGAATGCTTTAAAAAATTTTAAAAATTTAAGCAATTTTCAGTAAGAATATTTTCCGTTTATTAATTTTTACTTAAAAGTGGGCGTAAAGCCAGAAGACTATGCCTACCCATCTCATTCCAACAATGAGATAGATAGGAATCAAAGATAGCGAATTGCATACCAAAACAAAAAAACTGTAACTATTGTTTTATCACTATTAATTTTCCGTAAAAGTATGAAATGTAAATTTTTGGGGTAAATTTTTTGCATTTTTCAACGGAAAAATAAATCAAATACTGACTGTGAGAGAACCCTTAAAAAACAAGTAGATTTTTCATTTTTAATTGCAGTTTTTGTGCGTTATTTATTTGTATAAAACCAGTTGACTTTTGGTTTTATGCGACCTCTCAATAGATAGGTACTGCGTATGTTTGTATGCTTGTTTTTTATAAGATCTGCCTCATTATAAAAAAAAAATCCGTGAATATAGATAAATGTACGGGACTCTTGGACTATGAGTGTGACTCACACTTGGCCGCTTTTGTTTAATTATGCTAATATAACGCGTTGAGCTACTCTGTAAAATACTTCCAATGTTGTTTCACATATTTTCAAGACATAAACCTGTATATTGTATTACCGGTACAAAAAATCGTTCACGTTTTACGAGTACAAACAAATAACAATGTTGACCTAGCAATTTTCTTACAACTTCTAAAGTGTCTGAAATCGTTCGTCTGCCATTTCGTTTGTGACGGTGAGTCCGCTCATTTTGTTCCTAGGTTCAACTTTTTTATATCTCTGATCTGAAATAAAAACCACATAAAAAATGAGGTTTTTATTATTCTTATAATTTCAAACCTCTATTCACCCCTGTGGATGATATGAAATATGTTTATAACATTTATATTAAATGACTTAGAAACACCTTATTATTTATAAGAATTATTTTTCGAAAAAAAAAACTGCTTTGAAGAAAATTTGGTTTTGCGGGTTTAGTAACCCGCAAAACCAAATTTTCTGTGTTTGCTTTCCAACGTCGATATATTTAATCTAGCACCATTACTACTTTGATAACTCATAGAAAAATACTTAAACTAGTAGTTTACGATAGGTAGGAATGAAATTTTCAGTTTCAGAAGCCTGAAAGTGGTATTTTTATGAACTAATATTTGAGTAAACTTGTATATTACATAGGTAATTTTACTCGATTAAATGTTGTGGTTGGCTTTATTAATAAATCCAAATATCACGGCGAGCACTCACCAACCGCACATTAGTAATACCACGTTCATCACTCTTGTTTTAATTTTATATTACTGCCCTTCACTTACTAAAGTTTAGTTTGTATTGATCCTAGACCATATAACAGATATGAATGACTAGCTTTCCTACAGCGGCTTCGCCCGCGTGGTGCTTAGGAAACTGTTATATGAAAGAAATATTTGTAAAAATGAAAGAAATATTACTACAAATAACTGTCAATGAAAAATTGATTAAATATAATAATAAGAACAAATTTTCATCTTTATTGAAAGTTTAAAAATTTCTTTCAGTTGTTAAAGTAGATTGCCGGAACATTGACGAAAATACGCTCTGTAGTACCAAAAAAGTAACAAGTGCTTAATTTTTTTTTAATCCTGTTCGGTCACTTATAGCTCTGTGGTTAGAGCAGTCGTCCGGATAGCGAAATACCATAGGTTCGAGTTTCATCTCAGAGTGCCAGGGACCAAGTTTGAAAGTATTTATATGTGCTCATAAATACGTTTAAATGTGTCGGGCGTGTTTACCAGAATAACATATTTCACCTCATCGTTCATCGTTATTTTCACGGTTTTAACAACTATTTACAGCTTTACTGGAACCACTATTGACAACTTTAAAATTCATTTTTGATGAAGGAAATTAAATGCTCTATTCAATGAACACTAGGCGCGCTATCAGAAGTCACAGCGTCGCGTCACAAACAAAAGACTCACGCTTACTTAAAATAACACTGACTGCACACCTGCTGTTACATTTTACTTACTATCATGATCATACTGAATCGTTTTAATAACTCAATTCGTTCATGTGTTTATATTATAAGAGTTTTTGATATACGTTGTTCTTTTTTGTTTTACTATATCTGCAACTAACTCTTTACCCATGACTTCGCTCGCGTAAACAACAACCTATATGACGATATAGGATTATAGGACGCTATGATGTAGCTTTCAGGAGGTGCAACAATTTCCACGATGATGAGTTTTTCATAGACTACCCCCTACAAATAAACAAATAAAGTTAGATATTTCACCTCTAAGTTATTACTATAGAATATATACGATAAAGCTAGGATTAAGAAAAATTCTCATCTAAAATTAGAGGATTTATATCTTATATATACACTGTGTGTAATTTTTTTATATAAATATATATATATATCATGTACTTTAAAAAAATATTTCCGGGTTGCTTAGTTGAATCAAGGGCCATTACTTTAAAATAATGTTCACTGTGTGTAATTTTTTTATCATTTTCCCCTCATCTGTATGTATGAAAATGAAGCATTAATCGAAAGAACTAGTTCTAAATAATCAATAAAATATAGGTTACCTAAATCAATAATAAGCTAAAAGAAAAAGTATAAAATGTATATATTTTTTTTCTTTTAGCTATAGTCATTCAGAATATATGAATGTCTTTAAGGCTTGTAATTGAAAAACAACAAATTTCAATTTATGATCTAGTCTAACTAAAACCTTCTAGACGAAACAAAATAAGATTTACTCGAGGGTTCCTTTCACTGTACAGGAGTTACAATATTCATGCGACAGGTGCAGACTGTAAAAACCGGACCCGATGACTTTGATGGCCACCTTTACAACAAAACTTCACTGCAAATCCAACATAAAACTGAAGGTAACAGCACACATGAGTTTTTTTTTTACAAATTGAAGAGCGGCATAACTGTCAGACACATAAATAAACTATTCATAATGAAAAATGCAGAAAAATACACTTTGTCCCTGGCAGCCTGAGATGGGACTCGAACCCAGGACCTATCGCAATCCGGGCGACTGTTCTAACCACTGAGCTACCCAGGACCTAACAGGACTGCCGAATTTTTCAAGCAATTGTTACTTTTTTGCTACTACAGTGGATATTTTAATCAATGTTCAGGCAAACAGCCGAAAGAAATATTTTTACAAACTTTAGATAAAAATGATTTTTTTTTTTCAATACTAGTAAAATAGTTAAAAATTTACTTAATAGTTAAATAAAGACTATTGATACAACAAAAGTTTTGACAGGTGACATATTTTTTTAAACATGGAATGTACACATTTATGATTTGTTAAGCATACTGTGTTTTGAAATTGCATTCGTTCGTTTTTTTTTGTACCTAATATTCAATAACCATTGATTTCTGAGCAAGCCATTGCACTAATAATATTGGACTTCATATTAATGATAGTACATGCAATGGCAAAAAGCAAGTTAAGCTTTTATTGAGATTCTAATATTACGAAAATCAGTTAAATTTTAAATTTGTTTTAGCTTATAATCACACAAGGGTGGTGGTAGCAACGTACACATAATACACAACACAAATCAACTGTGGTCTATATAACAACTATACTAAATATTGCTAACCTACTCACCTATTCACCTACTGTTTCCCAAAGCAATAACAATCAAATTGCTAATATTATTTTCTCGAGAATTTTCTGTTAACGCTTTTTCAAAGCACGTAAACCTTGAACCATGGTACTCAAAACGGCACGCAATGTTCGCTCAATAGGTGACCGATCGATTATAGTAAGCGAGCTCCAATACAAAATGCGGCGATATCTCCATAGCATTATATACATCACCCATAAAATCCAAAGGTGCTTAATGTGGTTACAACATGTCTTTATGTTGTAAATGGTATATAAATACTTGCATTGTATTCCTAAGGAACATCTTCTGTATCGCCTTCTTATTACTTTTGTCCAATAGATTTTGTCTCTGGCACTGTGAAAATATTCACAATAAAGTCAAGAGAAATGCGGACAGAAGTACAAATGTGGCCTTTTCATATACTCTTTGCTGATTACAATGAACTTCTCGAAGTTGCTGACTCCAAGAATGTGGCCAAAGTATCCTAAACAGCCGCCTGAGAATCGTTAGTTCTCGCAATATGTAGTCTACTAGTACTAGTCCGAAATTATGTCTTTATTCAAAACTATATCTTAAAGGCGTCATTGCGTTTGTCTATGACTTTCAGTGTACAGCTTTGATATTTTGTTCAAAAACATTTTATACTGAATAGAGCTTTAATTGAAATGAAATGAAATGAAAATTTATTTATTTTATACACTTTTTTCATTACAAAATGTGAACTGCTCTCATATAAGGTTACCCTGTGTTACGAGAGGCAGGCTCCTCCTTAAATACATTGCAAATAATTATATTTAAGTGTAAATATTAATAAAACAACGAGTAAATAATATAATGCATGTGTTTTATTTCTGAGTGTGCGTGCGTGCGCGCGCGCGTGTGTGAGTGTGTGTGTGTGTTAAAAAATTGAATAAAACTATTATTACCTTTTTAATTCAAATTTTATTTATTTGAACTTTGTTTGGTCTTTTACGTAAAATGTTGCGATCTCACAAATATATAAATCGAATGTTTAGCCTAATTTAAATGCACCTCTCTTAATTGAGATATTAGTCAGTGGCTTTAAGGTTTTGGGTAGCACAAATAATTAACCAATTTAAAGTTCTAGTGAGATGTCATTCTATATACAGAAAAATAATAAATGAAAATTTAGTTCTGTGGTTGCGTTTGTTCTAATTTTGACGCATATCAATCATATATATCTAATAATATCACTAGATTAATATTGAATTTTACATATTAAAATTTTCCATTTGCTTTCTCAATCAAAACAAATATTTGTCCGTGATTGCAAAGCTTATGTTTTTATGGTACAATTCATAACAGCGTCCCTAATCAATTCATCACTGTCCGGAGTGGGGAAGAAGGGCAAAAAATATAATGAAAGATATTCCACAAAAATTGGACAAAGGGTAGATTGCAGAAGACATTCAATGAAAAAATATGCAGTAAAAAATATTACCTTAAATAAAGCATCACAGCTCTTGCATACCATCACATTTTTTGGTATTTATAAACAACACTCCTGATCTCATATTTTACAATAGTTATAATATTAATAGATTAACGCTAATTTTTTTCAATAAATGTTTAAAAATAAAACTAACGTCGAGATAAGTATTATTATCTCTCTATGAAAGATTTTTTAACTGAGTTAAAATCGAAAAAGATGAGGTTACATATATGTTTGTCGGTGATAGTGTATTTTATTCATTCAAAATCTAAATTGAAATTTTCCACGTTCAAGGGGTAATGGGGTATGTAAGTAAGGTATGTTATGTATTGTAAGGTATGTTCACCGATTTCTTCGTGAATTGTGAACCAATTTCTGTCACACAAGCGGTTTGGCCGCCACTTCATTATGTAAATTATAACTTATACCCCCCGCATAAATGATGTAGCTCCCAGTAAATGAATTTTGTTTTAATCGATCCTGTAGCGGAACCGATTCAATGAAAATATTAATTTATGTATGTATTGTAAATCTCCTTCTGTCGCTTTTGAAATATGTATTATTACAATTTTTTTAAGTTTGAAGTCGGTTCTGTTTATTTTATTATTGATGATCATGGTTAGGTATTTTTTTAATCATTTAAAACTTATTATTGACGAAATTTAGGTTTCCTAAATTGAACAATAATTTATGTAATAATTAGAAGTATGTTTGCAATGCGGTTTCCCGTTTTTATTTTAAGAACAAATCTTCCTTTTTTATTAAAATTAATAATTTTCACGTCGTTTCCATGGTCAAATGTTTGGGCTGAAGCCCATCTGTAAGATGGGAAGACGTTACCGTGGTTGTTGATTGTGGACATCGTATTGTTCTAAAATATTTTCCGAAATGGTACCATGGCTTAAGTTTCATATCGCAAATCCTAAACATCTGTTTCAGTAGTATATATAGGATATTACATATTTTGTATCTATATTGTATAGTGATTTAAAAGGAGCATTGTCTAAGACCAGAATATATTGATACCGTATCAAAATAGCTAGTTAAGCGTGAGAAGTAGGTCAATCGAAATGTATTGTGCAAATCGGCGGAAATTCTGCAAGATTATCTTACACGGTCCTCAGATAAGCACACCGGCAGCTCGATATACCCAAATATAATTTCAAGCTTGAATTCATTTTTACCTTCGGAGAAAATAACATTCAACAAATTTATTTTTGGTCAAGATTTGTGTAATATATGTCTCAGCCCCCATGACATTGACTATATGCATCAATAGAAATCCAACTCAAATGTGTTTTTACTATAAAATCTAAAGTAAACGTAACCTCGAGCTTGATCGAGCTTGAAAATATATTATTGTACGAGTACAGTTTCTCGAAATAAAATTATTTATCGTCCATTGCTTTGTATGTAAATCTGCGAAATTGAGAAGGTAGACTAAGGGATTTTTTTTATTCTTCTCTCATTTTGGTCTATTTTTATTTATAATAGCTCAATATGAAATTACAAAAAATTAAATTGCTGGGACTAAATAGGGCTTCTGAGTTCCGATATTGTGGGTCTCAAAAAGGAGGTAAGCATTGAAGAGAAATTTAAAAATATTTAATATAATTTAAATAAAAATAGCTACTTATTTTAACAAGGACAATCAATGCGCATGTTTCTTTCAGTGGTTTATTGTATAATAAAAGATTTCATGAATATCATAGTCAATTTAATAACAAAATAATTTACTTTAGAAAATCAACAGCATCATAAATTTAAATACACAATAATAAGCCTTTTTTTGACAATTTTTAAATTTATGTCGTATGTAATATTTTACAAACGGTGGGTTTATCAACAGAAATCGGTCATTTACCTCCGGATACAAAAGACATGTTAAATAATAACGTGTTTATACACCTATTACTAACACTTCGTTGTCTGTCTATCACCAGGCTGTATCAAATGAACCGTGAAAGTAAAACAGTTGAAATTCTCACAGAATGTATTTCTATTGGCGCTTCAACAACAAACATTAAAAACCAGAATAAAATAAACATTTAAGGGGATTCCCATACAACAAACGTGATTTTTTTTGCTACACAATTTACACTAAGCGGCATTTAATCATTACTACACGAAAATAAACAATAATTACCCACCCTATACTGAAATAAATGTGCACTTAGTTTTACTGAACATTCTTTTTTTTTTCATTATATTCTTTCTAGCTTCACTTGGCTTGTTCAAGTTAAGTTCACCTTTATCGCCGGATGGACCCTTCAGACTTAATATTATCGCTGTAAAGGTCACCTGTCAGCGTTACCTCAGACTTTTTCCACACTTTTATGAGAAATAGGTACTTAAACCTAATAAAAAGTTTTTAGTATTTTTATTTTTCTCTACTTTGCCATATTTAATAAAAGTATTCACAATGATGTATCGACATATAATATAACTATCATTTCGCTAGCGGCTTCGTCCACAAGATCCTAGGGAACTGTTTATTTGGATACCGATTTAAATTATGATACGGATATAAATAATTTCAATGACAAATTGAATAATAAAAATTGGTTGCTGTGGCAACATTTTAATTTCCTATACAAAATTCCACTCCCATTTTCATCTCTTTATTTGCTGATTTACGGGATAAAACATAGCCAATGTACACAGCATATGATGTAACTTCCCTTATATGTCAGGATTTTGCGAAATCAGTCCAGTAGTTTCGGAGCCTATTCGTTGCAAACAAGCAAACAGACAAATATTTTCTCTTTCTCTCTCAAAAATTTTGATTTGGCAAACACATGTTCACTGCATTTAACTATATAACTATTTTACTTCTGAGAATCAGAGGCAGAGCTTACTAATTAATTAATGGCTTTATCGTGTCGCTCTTTAAATACATTTTTTTTTACAATTACATATTCTTATTAACTTATATCATATCATAGAAATCTAGAACAGATTGATGTATCATAATGAGTTGAGTATATGTCAAATAAAATTTTGCCAAATGTGATTAATTATGCCAAAAGCAATTGTGTCAACTTAATGAGAATTCAATGTAAATTCGGACCTATAGACATTTGGTTAATCGATAATTATGCTTATTATCTTTTATGGCTTATAAATATTCCCAGTCTGTTATGCCAAAAAAGTAGTTTATTCATAAATAATATATTTATTTCTTAAATAACAACGCGAGTTTGAATGACTCGCACAAACGAAGCTATTGAAGGTGGCTAGAGTGCAAAATGGGTAATCTTTGTTCACCAGCCTGATAATAATCCTGGTCCTAAGCTCTAAAAATCTAAATTCGATATATCGTGAACTGCTTTGTAGTCTGTCCTGCTGTATTTCTAATATCATAGAGTAGGAAAGAGCATGATGAAGCTCACGGTATATAGGAAATTCGATTTTAGATTACAACCTTTGATACTAACACAAGATCATATCCAGTATTCTATTAAAACTCGTATTTATTGAATTTATTCATGAAAACATAGTTTCACTCTTAACTAATGTTCATTTCTTTCGTATGAACGAACTATTATTATCGATATGGCAAACGGGGTATGTCTGTTTGTCAATTAAAGAGGCGACTCGGCAAATCCAATATTTGCATTGCCGTTATATTGATTTCCGACTCTAAGGTCACATATCCAGTGAATAAGTACAAATATAAGATTCAGTATTTAAAATAAATTAATCATGATGATAAATAAATACAACCAAGATAATAGATTAGTTTATAGATTAGGCGTATGATAATAGATTAGGCATAATGCAGTTTGGTGAGTGTTTACGACTGCAAATGCAGCCAAGACCAATGGTTTAACGTGCCTTCCAAAGCATTAAGGTGTTGTATACTTAATTTAGCATCACCATCTTATACCAGTACTTACGATGGCTTAAATTAGTATAGACGCTAACGAGCTTTCCTCTATTTTGCTTTCTTATTTGGAATTAAGATAAAGCATCAAATTAGATTCCACTGTATCGAGACAACCATGAGGCTGATACAGACAAACGTAATTAAGCGTCAAAACCTATTTTCAAGTAACATTTCTGAATCTCACCCCTCGGCTACGAACGGATTACAAATTAAATTATATTAAAATAATTTTAATAATTACAGCTTAATAATAGTATTTATTTTTTTATTTAGAATAAATTTATAATTAGGAGGTTTATTTTAAAAACACCTTAACATTACAATTCCTTTATTTATTTTTTTTAAAAAGGAACTAAGAACTTTAAAGCAATGTTTCAAAGCTTAGGTAATAGGCCCTAAAATATCGTACTTTAGTAGCAATTCATGCTGGCCCATTGTTGTACCAACGAATAATTAAAGACGACTTCAACTTCCTACTTAGGTAATTATTTTCTTTAGATAAACAAAAGTTATATCGTTACCAGTCAACTTCATAGAAACACTAGCTTATATAGTATCGCACTGCTCTCTGAAACAGTGGACAATTAACCTAATAGAGGACTATTTCGCTAATGGTGACCGATTGCCGAGCTCACTGAGAATGCAAAGCACAGGAAAGCAAGCAAATTATTTAAACACCATGAAATTTATAGCTTTCAACCGAGCTATTTGATTATTTCGGCAATGATCTTGGAATGTGAAATAGGATTGGAACTTGACGGATAATGAAAACATAAAATGCGAACCGTACGCATCTTCTAAGATTAAGTAATCTGAAGTGACTGGAAACATAGAACAACATAATTAAAATACTAATCGAAACCTGTATGCAGATGTCGTTCTCTCATGTAAAAAGACATAAGTTTTCGAGAACAGAATCATTTAAAAAATATAATATCCAGTCTTATTTTAAAATCTTTTCCTCCCTTTTCTTTCAATCTTTTCTTCCCTTTAAAACCAAAATTATGCTGGCGCAATCTCTTCTGCTTCCCATTCTCGACTATGCTGACATTTGCTATCTAGATGTGAATGAAGATCAATTGAATAAGCTTGAGCGTCTTCAGAATCTTGCAATTCGGTTCATTTTTGGACTACGTAAATACGACCATGTCTCTGCTTTTCGTGCTCAACTGAACTGGCTTCCTATCCGTCTTCGCCGTGATATGCACATCCTTTCATTCCTATTTAAAATCCTTAAAGATCCTAATTCACCCCAATACCTTAGTTCCCGTTTCCAGAAGCTTCCTCCTCCTTACCATCCTAGGCGTCCCTGCGTCACCAAATCTCTTGAGCTACCTAAATGTAACACCAATTTCCGCCTCAAATCCTTTTCTGTTCGTGGTGTTCAACTATGGAACAGACTTCCCTTGAATATTCAGGATTGACCTTCCATCGTGTGTTTCAAATTTAAACTTAAAGACTACTTTCTGGAACAATGTTCGTATTCATGACACTGCTTTCATCGTATCTTATATATGTATGTATATATGTAGTGTATATTTTATGTATTATATATATCTATTTTTGTTATTTATTATATATATATATATATATATTTTTCCAACCGTAATAGAATTTAACTGCACTTCAATCACCGGCTTACATCTTACTCTCCCACGACTCCTAGGTTGGCTGGAAGAGATCTCTTCTAGAGATAAGCCCACCTTTGTAACAAATTTATTTACTTGTTTTATGTAAAATTTTAAGTGCAATAAAGAGTATAATAATATAAAACTATTTACTGTGCATTTTGTGTAAAATGAGCCTGATAAGTATATGATTTTCATGTCAGAAAACAAATTAAAATTTTATTTCAAGCTTAATTCAATATCAATTTTATCGAATTGAGCTTTGGGTTGGGTAAGCTTACTACTTGGTACATCATTCTCATTATCCAATTCTAAGCAAATTAAATATGATACTTGATTATGGAGGTAGATGGCATAATAGTTCGCTCAATCTAAAATGGCAGAGATTGAGTACCTTTCTCAAAGTTTAATAAATATGAATTCAACATTATAAATAAACAGCGATACTCATATAATACATCCTACTAATATCATAATATCATTCCGAGTCTCCAGGAAACAGGAAAGGACAAGTCGAAAAAATCATTATTTGCTGTAAAGCAAAGTAAAACTTATTACGGAAGCAATAGCTATATCAAAAGAAATTGCACGTTATACAACGACGTTAATATTTTAGAAACCTTCTTAATTAAATTTAAACGCCAAGTTGCTGAACACTTGCATAAATTAGATGTCCAGTTATGATTGTAATTGTTAATATACATAAATAAAAACCTAAAAATAGGTAAAACCATTATTTTGTTTTGTTTTGTATGGAATGTATAATTGTAGTAATTAAATCTATTTTATAGAGAGTTATCTTCAATGGTTGAAATGTATCATTAAAAATGTAATATAGGGAACTGTAGGTTTACTTTTTGTTAATATTTTATGCTCATAAAATGTATAAAACTGTTTGTTCCTCAATAAAATAAAATAAAAATAAACGTGCAAGATTGTGAGGGGGTTAGATGTATGTATGTTACTCTTTCACGCAAAAGCTACTGAAAGGTTTTGGAATTTTTGTGGTCCCTAAGGACTTGTTTTCACCAAACAGGTCCCTAGGGACCACGCAGCGAAACCGCTGGCGGAAATTTAGTACTTAATATAATTTTTTTATGAATGGTAAAACCCGGCTACGCTTTGTCCACAACATAGCAGTTGATAGTGGTGCAATTGTCCAATTTATTAGTTTATTAGCACAAATATAAACTTTAAATAAACTCCTTAAAAAAGTCTTTATACCGCGATTTATAAATACTCGTATTGCCATCTATTAATATGAAGTTAAATTTAAAATGACAATGATTAACCACAATTCACATGTTTTCTTTGTAACTACATACATTAGACCCAAAGAGACTTTATAAACCTAGTGTGAAGCTAATCAACAAAATTAATTAGATCCATTCCCAAATATTGAGTCTGTTAAGCATCAGCCGAGTGGCACCACAATTACTATACCACGCAATTAAACCAAAGAGACAACCATCAAAACAGCTGCAAACAACCTTTATAATTTAGATTGATCATTATCAACAACATATCTAAATTAACACTTTAACATCCTACATAGAGCCCAAATTAGTTTGATTTCATACCATGTCTAAAATCGATTTACTAACCCGTATTTAACTATCGGTACTACATCCTGGCAAATACAGGTAAACGGAAACAGAAATAATTGAAGGGGACACGATAAAGTAACTTTGTTTTAAGTTAAATGGCCCGGAGCCCTCACAGTTTAAGCGAATATTGAATTTCACATAAGCGCCAATATGGAAAGTGACATACTGTACCATCCAGTCTGTCACAAATTTCTATTTACTCTCTATTTACTCAGCTTAGTGAATAACTTTCAGAAACGAAACGAAACGAAATAGCATGTGGTACATTATTCATTCTGGAGCAACAATTTCTTCTTCATTTCTTCAACAGAAGAAGAAATAAAAAATTGTGCACTACTAACAAATATATGAAATTATTTATCTTACATATTTATATCGAGAGCAGTTGGATCGTTTTTTTATGATATTTGTGTTTTTTTTATTTGTCTTCATCGGTAATAGAATAAGTATTAAAATAATATATAATGGCGGGTAGTCCAAAGGGCCTATTAAGAAGCCCAAATAGATCGCCCATATCGGAGGGCTATCTTTAAAATAACACTGCAGGCGTATATACTAACGTGGATTTGTTCCATTTTATCACTTTTCATTCGAAAATATAACGAGATGAGCGTGATGTCGACGGATGTCTTTACTCCTCGCCGTTTGGAAACAGAATGTGTGCCAAAAATGGCAGCAATTTGCTTTTTGTTAACGAACTGTCAAAGTCAGTATCACCATTCTAATAAACTTAAAAGTATCGATGATCACGCTCTCTTTACAATCGAATAATTAAGTAATCGAGTAACTAGCAATTTAAAAAAGTAACTAAATCAAACGATCTTCGTAAAGATGATGCTATATATATTTTATCAACAAAAAATAATAATTAGTGATAATAGTGATTTTTTTTATAATATACAACTGACAGTTCACGTAATGTTGTGTGTCTATGGTTAATTTAAAATTACCCCTAAATCATAAATTTGCTTTTTTATTTAGAAGGCACCAAGAACTTTATATATTTTAACACCCGAATCCACTGGTGTCTTATAAATCTAGAGTGGCCTATGAAATTGTTCATCAATTTTATATTCACAATACTATATTGGTAAATATCTTTAATAAAAAATCCAAAAGCTCTAGTTACCCCCAGACGCGACTCGAATCCACAACCTTTCGCGATCCGAACGACTGCTCTAACTATTGATCTACCCGAGACCCAATGGAGCTAACAAATTGTAACCACTACTTACATTCCACCGCTATTGAGCGTATTTTAATTGATATTCAGGTAACCACACAAATAGCCGAAACAAATATTTTTCATTTACAATGATATACTAAACATATCTAATTAAAAATGCTTAAAAAAATCCACCACACTCTAAACACGTTTATAGTGTAATAAAAATAATCCCTAAATATTTCTTATATTGTGACATTGACTTGAATAAACATTTTTCTCTTTGAAAAATAACGTTAAACAGTTCCATCAAACATTTTTCTTTCTTTAATCAATTAACTAATATTTTACATGTTTGCTATTTATTGCTGTCTAGCCAAATAATTATCAAATATGTGGTAAACGTTAATTTTTTTTGGCAACAAACTTTCGTATAACGTTTTATGCAAACATTAAAACCTATTACATAATTAGGATTATTGGAAATCACTTAACAAAGTCGAATACGACGTACCTTAAAAAAAGGTGATTTGATCGTTCCCAGAAAAAAAGCTCAATCAACTTTTTATTTCTAAAAGACTTCAATCACTTAATCTTGATGACTACCGGAAGATTTCGTGGGTCCAAGCAAATTACTTCCACAAGGCTCTTCTTGTTAGGTCTTTATTCCTTCGTCACGCCCAATTTCCCTGCAAACTGAAGGCGAGCGGTAAGGTCAGTGATGAGTCCATTATTTCTAGGCCTGCTATTACTGGCTTACTGGGGAGAAATTCCAGGGGCAGGTGAGGAGGTAAGGGTCATATTATATTGGCTAAAGGACATACGTAGCAACTTAAACATGCAACGTTGCCGGCTAAAATCACAGCTCTAACAAAACAGGCGACGTTTATCAGTTACAGTAAAGTTTCCATTAGCGTTAACTTTTAAATTTATATAAAGTGAAGCAAAAATTGCCGCGCTTTCTATATTGATATATACATTTTTGTTATCAATGTAGTTCTATGTTACTCTCCCTTATACTTTAGACCATAATTTGATTGTTAACTATTGTATCAAATAATAAAAGAAGATTTTTTATACAAAAATTATTTATATATAAATTTTCGTATAATAGCGTTCCGTTTGTGGCTTCACCTATAACCTAGAACCCAATTATTATCGACCTAAGAACAATCCTATGTTATTTCCTAAAGTCATCTCTACCTGTATATAAAATTTAATTAAAATTGGTTCAGTAGTTTAGTCGTAAAAACATTACACACACACTCACACAAAGAGAGACATAGTTACTTTCGCATGTATATTGTATGGATTTGAAAAAAATATCATTGATTTAGGCTTAAATAAATAGTAATTTATAAAAAATATATTATTACATCGTAGACAATAACTTTGCTCAATTTTTTTAAATCACGTGTCCATCACGTGCTTGTGTAATAATATCCACAACGGTTTTAATTTATTATATCGGACGTAACTCTGTCTAAAATTCCTTGCTCTAAATATTTTGCAGGAATATAAAAATCGTAAGAAGAGTAAAGAACTGTTTAAATTTCGAAAAGTTTGAAATGTTCATTAAGCTTTTTATAACTTAAAGCTCTAATGAATGTCCTAAATTTGAAAATTCGTATCGGAAATGTAAACTCAACAGGCAGTTAAACTTGTAACGGTCCCTAGTTTATTTCCACTTAATCTTTTTATATCTCTTATATGAATGTCATTTTTGATCATTAATTTTATACCTCAAAAATATTTTTAAATGTCAGTTAGTTTCAACTTTCAACTACATAAGTCGTCTTTATTATTATTGTACATTTAAAAAAACCTTCTTGTATCACTGTATATTATTGAAAACTGCATCAAAATTCGTTGAGTAATTTAAAAAATCTCAGCGTACAGACAGTGGGAAGCGATTTTGTTTTATGCTTCATATGTATGTATAGATACGTAATATAAATAAGTTATAAATAAGTAATTATATTTTATAAAAATGTTTTGTGACGACCGTGCAATACTGTGTCTTAGATTATTAATTATAACTAAGAACTGTGTATTCGCAAGCCCGCTTGGGCTTTTTATTCTGTCTATTGACAAATGATTCAAATTTACTACTGCATTTCTAAAATTCTAATCTACAGTACTACTACAGCGTGGCAAATTTTAATATTATATATACATAGCAACTAAAAGTAAAATTAATGCTTCTGAATATAAATATAAGCGATAGAGCCTGAGTTAAATTAGACACCGCATTGTGCAAGCGCGCGGTTAGTTCATAAGTAGTTTGTGATGTTATTTCAGAAGCCACCAAAACCGCAGCATTGAGCTTAGCGAAGCTTTAGAGTAAACGCTTGTTAATACTGTTGATAAAAGTATAGAATAGTCAGTAGCATTATTCATTACTAGACAAGTTACCGCGCCTTCGAGGATAAATCATACCTCTTTACAATTTAAATATAGAATTTATTACATGAAGCAAAAACTTTGGAGTCAGTTTATTTTTTTATCTGCCATCGTCATTTGTCTACTTTAAAAAAAGTAACTGTAAGTGTTGTGATATTGTAACATTATTGATGCAACCACTTATATAACCTGAAAAATAAATAGATTCAAAAAATATATTAAATTTAAAAAAAAACAAGGAACACATCCACACGCTGTTTACTGAATATAAAATAATCATAAATCAGACAATCTATGATAAAACCGTAATAACGTGTAAACTTAGACAATATAAAATTTTTAAATAGAGTCATAACAACGTTTTTGGATTATGTACTAGGTATATAATTACCCAAAAACAAAATTGCTTCCATCGTGTTCTACCATTTCCTTTAGTAAGCGCAAATTTGTGTTCATCTTTTTTATTATTATGGAAAAAACCCCTACACAACACTAGCGTCAATAACATTGATGTTTCATAATAGTATATCCTCCGATAATATATAGATTCTTCTTTATATGTTGGAACTCTCTAAAAATAACCATAGCAGGGGGAGCTGTGCGAGCAATATTAGAACCAATCTACCGTAAATCAAATGAGTTGGTTGGGACTTTATTTACTTGATAATAAGTCAAACAAATTGTTTTCACATGGATTTTATTTATGATGTCACTATCAAAGAATGCGTTTCTAGCACCCGATCGGTACACTGAGTACTGAAAAATGAAACCATTAGTACTTCAATGTACTGAAATATCAAACTTTAAAAAATTGCAAATTTTTTTCACGATATAGATATACATCTATAGATCTAGATCTAGAAATGTATTAGACAGATCGTCTAGTGTTGTTAGCCTATCTGATAAAACCCATGCTTCTTTTAGTTCGGGCACTATTATATAGATATTTGTTTTGACTAATAAATAAATACCTATATAATAGGATGAACTCCGTAGCCGAGTAGTTCGCAAGCCAATTTCAAGGAGTCGCCATCTTTGAGGTACCACATATGATTCCCGATCCGGACAATGCAGAAAAAGGACTTATCTATATTATCCCGGGTCTGGTTGTTGTGGTACCTACGTCGTCTCAGATACTCCCTAATACGGGAGCTTTAGCTAGTTATCTTGGAATCTGAGCAATGTATCTGATGTTGTTTAATATTTATTCATATTTTCAATAAAAAAAATCCTAAAAAAATCACTAGCTTCGGGTACACCGAGATCGGGCCTCTGATACAGGATACCGAACGCTCCGTGAGGTGAACGGCAGCGTTTATATTTTTTTCTCTCAATAAGTGAGGAGGATGAATCCGTGATCATACATAGAGAGCTCTGGACCCATCCCCAATTTGGAACCCTATTCAGCTTTCGGTACGAGTGGTTGAAAATCCCTGATTTGAAGCTTATGGTACATTTCCCGATGATTTTCGTTTCAAAGACAAATGACGAGATGATGAAATCAGTCACCTGGATCCGAGTCTCATCTCAAGATACCTGGGACTAGTAATTTTTTTAAACTAAGGAATTGATATTTTTTTAGTAACGAAAATTACTATAATATTTTACCTATGTAAACATATCAATATAAAATTTGCGTTTTTACCATCTTTTTGTTTTTTATCTAATCAATTAAAATCATGGTCATTTAGATAATATATAACGGCGGGTAGTTCGTAGAGGCTTTTACGAAGCCCAAATAGATAGTCCATATCGGAGGACTATCTTAAAAATAACATTGCAGGCGTGAATACCAACTTGGATTTGTTACATTTTATCACTTTTCACATGAAAATATAACGAGATGAGCGTGATGTCGTCAGATGTCTTTACTCCTCGGCGATCGGAAACAGAATGTGTGCCAAAATGGCGGCAACTTGGTTTTTATAAACGAACTGTCAAAGTCAGTGTCACCATTCTAATAAAATTAAAAGTATCGATGATCACGCTCTCTTTACAATCAAGTAATTAAGTAATCGAATAACTAGCAATTAAAATAAAAGAAACTAAATCAAACGATCGTCGTAATGATGATGATAATTTAATATAAGGTTTTGTTTTGCGTTTCTATATCAGCTTATAATCAAATATCAAATTTTTTAAACCCTGCGACGATGCGAAAATTGATCAACCTCCTCTTCTGCGCTTATAGCAAAATATTATCTATTCATATATGTACTCGATAATAGGTTTTTAAATAAATAGTACTAAATTTTTTATTCGTTTTAAAAACTTGTCTTTACTGTACGTTTCTTGAAACATTTAACCTAGATCTTGATTTTATTTCCCCGAAAAGCGTAACAGTTTTTTTTTTCAATTCAGTCCTGGAATTTGGTGCGTTTAATAAGCGTAACCGCCAAGATCCAAATTGAAGGCCAATTGGCTGGAACTGCCGACGGAAACGTCTGCAATTTCAGCGAAAACGAAATGTAAATTGTGTATCGAATAATCAGAAATATACGTTCGCGATCGACTAAGGCAATATTAGAGAAAATATGCGACAAGTTAAATTAGATTCAAACATATCTAAATGACGCTGATGTGTTGAAATCCTATACTAAACAATGTCATATAAAAATTAGCCAAATAAGTTGTATTTAAAATTGCGAAAGAGTCTAAACCCAAGAGTTCTGTCAGAGTCAAAACGTATTTTTATAAAATTTTCTTGATCAGAGTTAAACCTTACATTCGATTTCTTCTCAAACGAACACACATATATTTCAAATCTAATTAAAAATTAGCCAAATAAGTTGTATTTAAAATTGCGAAAGAGTCCAAACCCAAGAGTTCTGTCAGAGTCAAAACGTATTTTTATAAAATTTTCTTGATCAGAGTTAAACCTTACATTCGATTTCTTCTCAAACGAACACACATATATTTCAAATCAAATAAAAACTAGTAAAAATAAAAAATAAATGCATAAACTGTTTTGTCGTCCATCCCAAACTTTACTGGTCTACTCAGGATATTTTTTGTGTTCTATGATGACATGTATGTTCGCTGTATGTTGTTAGATAACATGGACTTATAATAAAACAACACAAACTAATTATTTTGAGTAGGCAATACAATGCTATCTTATTAAAAAAAAAACAACAACAACTGACCTGGACGGGATTCAACAAAGTGTTTTTTCGTTAATCTTGTAATTGCTCTTAAAAGGATATCTGGCAACCTGGCAAAGGACCTTAATTGTCTTCAATACTGTCACTGTAAACGTAAAACGTAAAGTGATATTTATTAGATAAGGATATCTGTGTAGGAACCTTAACTAATCTATGATATGAACGCGCCTTTACCTTAGGAACCTTAACTAGTCTATGATGAGTTTGATTAAGTGATGATCTCTAGTAATGCAGTAAAAAGCAGTCGCCTGGTTAGCTCTAGGTAACCGTTTATCCCCGACCCAAGACATTTACTATTTTACTAAATATTAAATCTATTTATCTAAGCTATGTTTTAAACTATACTGAATAAAAAATATTCCCCAAATAAGCCAATAGGTAAGGTGCCTAGAAGGCTCCGAGCATTTCCTCTTTGAATAGCCAGACTAATTCTTTGGGTGAGCTACAAACCAACCTTCTGATCCTGTCAAAAAGTTTCTTTTCTATCACTTGATGAAACAATGGGCTCCGGTGCCCCACGGATGCATCGTTTCCACCAAGTAATCTAAATATAAAAGACTAATAGATCTTATCCTCAGAAAGGTAAATTACAATGTAACCTTCACATTACAATGTATGTGCGGAACCCTGAGGGCACATCTCCAAAGTGGCAATGTCCTGATCAACTCGGAACCAACCGCCGACTTCCAATCAATCCGTTGATTACCCTTAAGTGGAATTCATTGCGTTCCCGCTGTGGCTGAGACTGAACATTGACAGACTATGAATTCTGTATCAATTGAATTTGATTCGGATTTCTTTAGAGGATTTATTACATACATACTAACTAACGCTAAATTAAATTTAGTTTTAGGTAGAAATTTTGTTTTCTGATACGTAGACTATGTACTATCCATACTGAGTAAATATTAGACAGCATTATATGTATTTCAAATCCCAAATTAAGTAACTGAAGCACCTGGTCAATAAAGAAAACTTCATTGACTACATTAACCAGACCGGGAATCGAACCTCGGACCTCAGAGGTGGTGATACCTTGAAACCGGCATGGGAGGCAATATGGGAGCCATTCGACGAATGTTGTTGTATCTGTAGATTTTTAAAAAGTATTAGAAGAGATATGAGCTATTAAAATACTCAAAATGAATACAGCAAGTATTTTCTTTACCTGTCATACATAAATAAAAAATAGACAGTATATATAAATAATAAAAATTGTATATAGATTGAAGTGTTTCCTTAAAATTATTTCATGATTTGAGAACTTCAAAGAGGTAAGTATTTATAGCGAAAACAATTTGTCTTGAAGATAAATTATAAATTATTATAAATTACCTTCAACCATTTGTGTTGAAGGTAATTTATCTTTGATAATTACAATTTTGATAATAGTTACTGGTTGCTCCTTCATCTTCTGCAATAGTAATCTTAATGTGACTCATTTGTTCAAAGTCAAAGTCAATATAATCTTTATTTAAATAGACTTCTTAAAAGTACTTTTGAATCGTCCAAAATTTTTTCCCTACCACTCGTTCAGGACGTCTTTTGGCTCATAAGAAGAACGAGCAAAAAACTCACCAGCTCTAATAAGAGTAATGACATTTACAAAAACCATGTCATTACCAGATCAATACATTATAAACAGAGATAGAAAAAAAAATGGTCTAATAATGATAACATAATCATTTAATAATAATGGAAACAAGATAATGAGTTTAGAAGTAATGACCTATCCAGTTGCTGGATCATTTCAAGTCCAACTGTTCTTATCTGTTATATAATCGGATACCTTAATAAGCTTTTTTAATAAGTATTTTTTAATAGTAGATTTAAACTACATGATATCTAATTGTTGTATTTTGCTTGGGACCTTATTGTAGAAGCGCACACAAAGACCCTTGAATGAGTTAGTAACTTTTTGCAGTCTAGTGACAGGCACCGTTAATTTATTTTTATTTCTTGTATTAATATTGTGTACATCACTTTTTATAGAAAACAAACTAATACTTTTACGAACTTGCATTAAGTTCTCGTATATGTATTGAGAAGCAACTGTCATAATGTCTATTTCCTTAATTTCTCCCTTAAAGAGTCCCTAATCCTAAGATTATAAATTGATCGAATTGCTCTTTTCTGAAGCACAAAAATTGTTTGTATGTCGGCAGCATTTCCCCACAATAGGATTCCGTACGACATTACACTATGAAAGTAACTAAAGTATACTAATCGGGCAGTATCTATGTCAGTTAACCTTCGTATTTTCATTTCTGCATATGCTGCAGAGCTAAGTCTACTCGACAATTTATCAAATTCTTCGAATTCTTCAATCGAATACCAATAAAAAATTTATCATCTCGATTGACTTTTAAAACTTATGCGAAATTACTAGAAATTCACAAATTTTATTTTCCTATCGTTTGAAGAAAATTCTGGCAAAATAATTTTATCTTCTATACTAACACGGATAGTGAAAAATATTTCAATTGCAGGAAGGTCGTAATAAAAGTATCTGTTAATTAAAGAATTCTAATAACATATTCTTCATCGACCTATTAATATGCCCACTAATGGGGCTCAGACTCTGACTCACGGAATCGAATCGAATAGGGAGAATGGGCCATGACCCACCCACGCGGGCTCAGGGTGGAATGGTAGGTATTAACGACTGCCGATGAAACCGGAACCAATGGATTAGCGTGTCTTTCGAAGCTCAGAGGTGCTTGAGATAATAAATTATGGGTCACCCATCCTATAACCAGCCACTGCGAAAATTGAAAATTGCGAAAACTACTGCGTCATCGAGGTAAATATTCTTGATAGCACTCGATAGCATGATGGCAGTACTTTTTTGAAAAATATCCGGTATTTTTATATGCCAGCATATACTTCAGTATCGATGCTACGATTCTTAAAGCTAAAACGCTAGAACGTCAGATATAATAGAAAAGTGCATGGATGGAAACGAAAATGCAACTGCAGAAATTTCCGTTTGGAAATGTGCACGAATCAGCTTGAGGCGTCCCGCGAATACAGAGTGAATTTGCGTGTTGTGCGCTTCAGAGATGCAATCGTGCTGTATACAATATACAATACAAATTTACATTTATTTTATACAAAACTTTAAGACTATAATGTATAACCATAAAATATCAATTTAACTATAAAAGTTTCTACAAACCTAATAATTTTGCATATTAACACATGTTGCACATGATATGGAGAGAGGGTAAAAATTATGAAGTGATTAATTTACAAACTTTCATTGATAAAAATGTGTTTATACTAAAAATAAATCTATAATTTTTCCCCCGAACCTAAATTAGGAGAACAAGAGAAATTAACATTTATATACACATACAGAAAAGGTTTATTTCTGTTTTCAATAAATTGCCTCGATTTTAATACCATGTTACCTTTTAAGATTAAATACTTTTCTATTATTATGTGTTCCCGCAAGAACATATCTGATTATCCACAGAGAACATGCCAAGCTTAACTGTTATTAAATAAGTAGATATACTCTACTGTAGCAAATTCATGTTTACATGAAATGTAATATTTTGAACTGTAATTCTTCAGTAATAAGAACCAGGATGGTACCAGTTTTTGCCTTTGAACGGCAGGCGGTGAGATTGCATTCTGTTCATATTCCGTTCATCTCGGGGTCGCCAAGGTAAAGCTTGAAGGTGCTTGGTTTAAGTTATCGGTGAAAATTGGTTATTGTCTTTTTAAAAAATCCCTATTAATATTATAAATGCCGAAAGACTTTCTTTATTCTGTCTGCTACGCTTTCATGTCTAAACCACTGAATTGATTTTGATGAAATTTTAAACAAATATAAAGTTGGACCTTGGATACTAAATAGGTTATCTTTTCGTATAATTTTTTTCGATGAAAGTTGGTCATTGTATTTTATACATGAAAATGTGTGTACATCCACTTGATAAGATGGTAATATATATTTGTTTCTACATTTTGCAAAATGTTGCCTATAGTAACTATAAGATACCGACCAAATCGCAGGCAAAAGCAAGTAGCCAATAAGCACAATTGACTCAACAATTGATAATTATTGATGTTGTCTTTGTGGATTTCACCAGAATCCAGTGTTTTGCTCACTATATTTCATAATTTATAGACTCTATATATTAGCGCGAATCTTTAAAGAAATAAACAGGTATTTCATCTGGAGGCAGAAAGCTAAGTGCCAATAAACATTTAACATCCAAAGCAAACTAAAAGATGGTAATATCCAAAGAGTATATGGGATACCTATAATATATGATCTAAACAAGAATTAGGGGTACTAGAGATAAAATACAAGCATATACATAGAGAAATCATTTCATTAATAACCAATAAATACTATTTCATCTAAGAGAACCTAACCCACGATGCTTACGTGTTTAGCGAACTAGTGGTCAACCACGTTCACGTACGTGATACCTAGCTTCGGCTGAAGTTGCGAAACAGCTTGTCGCTAACGCTAGATCGATGTCGCTAACCAAACTTTTAGGCGTGAATTGTTGACAAAATCGCAACGATAAGTGAATTGACGTTGGTACACCCCTGCCCGAAAATATGAGAATTATTTATTGATGCGGAGTACGATTAACGAGCTAATGTAATTGCAAGCGCAGTAGATGCATGTAAACTAATACTAATTTACTAAGAATTTTATAATATAAACAAACGTCTTACGTTGCCAGACGTCTATATAAAGCGGAGCACAGTGAAGCTATTTGGTAGAATGTGCGGCTTAAATCAATGTCAATAGAATGTCTATTCAAATAAGGTGACATGTTCACTAATTAAAGCCGTATTTTAGCTAAAAAAAAATGAAATATACAAAAATCATATTATTACCAAAATAATATCAATATCAAGAATATTTATTAATGATGTTTGATAAGCAGACACCGTTCATCAGCGAATGATTAAAACTGTAAACATTATTTATTATATAGCCACACTTACTATGAAACAATGTATCACTTTTTTCACAATTGACAATGCAGCTCGAAGATCATTTTTAGTATCTAAAAATTCCTGAAAACTCTTATAATTAAAAACTAATAGTTATATCCTGCCCATCAACTTGAAAACGAGAGTTAGGTATATATTTTTATATTTCTCAAAAATAACTCAAAAGTTGTTATATTGTTACATACCAACTATATTTTTACAATACAAAATATCTCTATTTTATCCAACAAACTTTCCTTGTATTATAATGCGACTTTTATGGCTACCACAGTTTTGAAAATGGCTAACATACTTTTCCTTGCGTTTACATATGGGTAAGATTTCCATTTTAAGCTTGAAAAATCTTCGTTATAATTTTAAATTGAGCAAACCCTATTACGTGACTTATCATAGGCCTTTACTTAACAAAAAGGAAAACATGTTTAACATTAATAAGCTTTACTCACTTTGAATTTCCATGAATAATAATTTTATTTGTATGTATATATGCTAATGTGTATATAGATACAGTAGAGTTGTTCTTAAATATAATTCGTAATAATAATTCATTTTAAATATTCCATGTTGATTTCTTCGGCAGAATTCGAACCGGCATCTACTACGACCCAGTCATCACGGCGTTGATGTCTTCGGCTGCCTGTCCGAATTTGACATCATATAAATAAACATTATTTACTCAATATTTATTATTTTAAAATTATTATCTACATGATCAATGAATTGAATGATGTGCCATTTAAAAAAAAGAACCAGCATGCATAGCATGACAAACTCGAGAAATGTTTTGTCTGTAACAAATGTCGCTTCTCTCAAGTTCGAGAGTGAGATATGAGATGAGATACTCGAAAAAGTGACATTTGAATGTAGTAATCTGAATTTAATCCGATGTAAATACGAATTCATTTTCACTGTCTCATTTTCGGAGTGGTCTATTATATTAATTTTCAGTGTGACCACAGTAATATAACAATCAACGCTGTCTCCCTTAGCTTCGTCGCTTCCTCTTCTAAATCACGTGGGATCGTATGAATACGAAAGAGCCCTTCATTCAGCCGCCAAAGAAGGAGCTCGTTATAGCCCGGACTCAAATGGAAACTTTTATCGCGCTCCGCTGTATTATCGTGTGCCCCTAGCGAATAGCTGCTATGCACCGCACCTAACTACTGTCAGTAATATTCATTCATACTACCACTGCTGGAATGTCATACCTCAATTCTTCCACAAAAATTCCGATGTGGTAGGAATTTATTTCAAACAGTGTTATTGCAGTTCCGTCGCCAATAAGGCTCTTTATTTTATCATTTTAATCGAAATTAGAAGACGCATTTTTTATAAGTTCATATTTCGTCATTTTCATCGCCGATTGATAGGACTGTATTTTTTAATTTTGATATCATAATAATAACAATAATATCTATCTATCTATATCTTCTCGCCGTCTGCCATGTAATTGTACGTATTGGTATCGTAGGAGGTAGGTAAATCATTATTTATTTGTTGTTAGATTATGTGCTTTTATGAACCTAAACTAAACAACATTCACAACAAGCCACACAGAAATGAAAATCACAAAAGTGTATCCAACTTCAATTCTTCATATAATTTTGAAAGCAAAATAATGATCTTTTTTAATATTATAATAATTAACGACATCATAGTATAATGAAGTCTTTTTCAATTGAAATTATCACTAAATAAAACAGGGACAAAAATAGCCCTTGCTAAGTTTCATGGCGGTTCTTCTCTGTACAAAGACTGCCATTTAAATATACGAACCGATATGGCTTGGCTTTAGAGTATTATATAGTGTTACTTTTGTTAAAACATATACAAACTCTATACATACATCCATTAAAACTATTATGCCATCAAAACATTTCAGGACGCCTCACGTATTCACTTTTGTGATGCACTTTAAGCTTTTAAACGTATTGAAAGACTACTCTCCATAGGCTGGTCTCGAAGCGCCAATTAAGCCACTCTAGCACCGATCTCCGGCGGAATCTCATTACAGGCGACCGAGAGCTGGCTGCCAGAGCGGCCTCTAGCGTATGTGTCATTAGCTTAAACGGTATCGTTTTAGGTTGGCTCAATAGTTGGAAACTGTTAACCTTTACAATGCCTTATCAATATTCTCATTTGGAAAAGGAATATTACAAGCTTTTTTAATTTCACCTATGCTGATGTTTGCCTTTTTGTAATCAAATCTTGCAAGCTAAGTTTCATTCACTGACCAGTCTCTGTTTGACTTGTGATTTGAAATATATCTTTAGTCCTAAAAATTAAAAAAGTAATACAAAATACATGTTTTGGAACGATTCCCCCTATATACGAGTAGGTATTAAATGGAAGGGTTTAACTTGTAGAATACAAATACACTAAAAAAAACTAGTGTTTCTTGTCACTTGTTTCTATGTACTTCTTGGCAAATATAAAGAAGCTGATAATAATATTTAGGGGAAAAAATAAGACAATCAAGGAACAAGAGAAAGAACTGGATTGTAAGAGAAAATATGGGAATAAAAACGACCTATTACTCTATATGGAGTGATGGTGCTCAACCAAAGGTTGTAAGGCCGGGTTTTCAAAATCTCGCTTTCGAAAATATTCCCTAAATTAATGTTTACCACTATATGAATTTTACAGCCCATTTACGCATTATCTCTTTATAAAAAAAAAACAATAAAATGCTAATGATATTTGATTTAGGCGATCCCTTAATTAATATACTCAAAAGATAATACGATATTTATATTTAATATATAATATTCTATATGTATAAAAATTAATTGATGTTTGTTTGTTTTGCTAAAACTCGAAAAATGATAGGGCCGGGGACCGGAGAGTCTAGAAATATTCGTCGTGGTTCAGGGAAGGTTTAATCTAGTAAAATAATAAAATACTCTGACAAACATCAGAGAAGTATGGAATCGTATATAGAGTATAAACATTACAAATATGGAATCGGTAAGAGTTAAAAAACTAGTTGAGATATCTATTACAATTCAAAGCAACCCGTCATCTATTTATTATCTAACCAATCTATGGAGGTCGTCGTACAATATCATTCACTCTCGTCTACGCTACAAAGTCAATTTTACCGACTATTCTTCTTTGAAATTGCCATTGTTCGTATAATAGGTATGAACATTAGCTTCTCATTTTTCAATCCCAACAGTGTTCTTAACGCCTTGTCACCGACAAAGTTTACATTTATAATGACCTATTCCCGCTTTAAATAGGTGTAATAAAGTTTAAGCGAACCGATATCTACTGTGGTTATTTTAAGGACACTATTACATAAGTGAGCATGAGCGATAAATCGTCAATTTCAATACAAAAAATAGTCAAGAAAATTTTACTCGTACACATAATTAAATTACTCGTTATTCTGTGTAACTTTTACTTAAACTTTAAAAAATCAAATTCAAGGTATTATAAGAGTGAGCCATCGTCGACACTATTATTTATTAACATTTATCTTCAAATAGACAAATGCAAAGATATTTTATGTGATTTCGATGAAATTTTCTAGTTTTATTTTATAAGTAAACTAATGTTGGGTGATTCTAAACTACTTTCAATAAGCTTATTTGAATAAATATTATTTTAACTATGACTTAAATTTACAATATTCTTTTATCATCATCATAATTATGATTACGGAATATAAAATAAAATGTAAGAGAAACCTAATATGTATATCAAAAACGTATAATTACGTAACTAAAGTCAAATGGATTAGAAAAGTTTAACATTGATATTATAAAATTAAAAATAATAAAAAAGAAGTATTGGCATATCTGGTGTTTGTGTGCGATCGCCTTTATGAACCCTGCGTCAAATGTTTCCCTGAGATTAATGAGAATCCTGGGCAATTAATCAAGGTGTAACATTCTCCTAAAAACACTTATATACTAAAACTGGTCAGTGTGTGACTAAAAGACCTATCGTTTCAAACTACCTGTTTAAATTAAAACATAAAATACTAAATCTAAATGCCAATAAAATATCGTGCTAAAAGTCCATTAGAAGACCTTTCTAACAATTCCAAACACGTTTATGATACGATATTCCATCATGGAATGCCTGTGCCTACCTTCCGGCTTCATCACCAGACCTTGAAACCTAATCGTGGTCACAGTTAATTTGCAAGACTTTTCTTACAAGTCCAAACAAAGCTATGGTATGATGATCCATCATGAAGTTCCACTTCATATCTTCCGGCTCCATCATCAGATAAGTTACACAGTACTATATTATTGTACTACCCCAGATTCCATCGTTACTTCGTTAGTTTCTTACATACATACAGATCGACCTAATAAAAACGTGTCAATAAATTATTTAACCGACCTCCGTAATCGAAAGGATCATTATTTCGTCATAGAGTCATATGGACAAAATGTACGAAGCGGGTAACTGTACGTGTAACGCACACTAGTGTAGACAGTAAACGAAAAGAAATATTTTTTTTCTGGTAGTATTTAGTATACTATTACCGATAACTACCACGCTTATCTTATTATAATATATTTTGAATTAATTATGTAAAAACACTTATTTTATACTCGTTGTCAAGGAAACAGCGCATGAGGTCACAGTCCTCTAAGGAAAATTTCATAAATTTGACTTTGACATTGACATACATACAGATAAACATCGTTCTATGCACATATAACTGTGCATATAACGATGTTTGGCTGTGGTTTATTGCAGAGGTCTGTAACGTCACATCGATTCCATGATAGAGGTTAGCGTTTTAGCGGTAAATTTTGAACATGAATTTTCTTTTTTATATAAAAAGTCGTCTACTTTTACATTATAAAAAAAATTATTTAACTCCTCCAAATTTACTTATCTGTCTCACTCTGATTTAAAACACAATTGGCGTCTTTAAACTTACTCTGAGTAAGTACTCTAGAGGACTCTTTTATGATTACTTACTAGATTAATGTATAAAAGAAACTTAAGGTACCACGACCACTCAGACTAAAGACAGTGGAGATATTTCCTCTGATCTGTATGAATTTCATTGTTTCAGCTTATAACAGAAAGCCGTAGCTTCATCGAATTATCTTGAAATCTGAGTACACGATGTATCTGATAATATATTTTTTTTATTACAAAGATTGTAAGAGTGGAAGGTGATAATGGTCCTGCTTGGTGCTGGTGGATGCATGGCAAATGATATAGGGGACTAAAGGAATATTCCCTCCGAACTGACTGTCGATATATCGAAGACCGGCTATAATTAATATAGGTCAGAAATTATACATATAATAAGTCGCGCCGCAACTTAGTCAGCGCGATGCAAGTATTGCGGCGGTCTTTGTGACAATTTGATGTAAGTTCATATTGTCGTCGATTAGTGTGACAATGTTAGCATGATAATGTAGATGTCGCCACATAGATAAATTATAATGTTTCTATTTATGTTGTAGCAAAACAAATCGGTCACCACACGGAATACGAGTTAAATAAATATACGACACATCTGTACCGGTTAACTCAACTTCTAAATTGCGGACGACTCTGAAATTGTAATTCCCCTGAACAGCTGTGCCTGACCGCGCACTAACGTGACCGTTCCGTTATTGCGATCATCCCCTGGACCCCTGCTTAATAAATAAATACGATGGAAGATCTTGATATAGTAATGTTGCCGTTATGTAAGACGTACTTACTTAACCAAGATGGATATACCGCAAGACCCATGTATATGACTATCGTAAGTTTCGAATTTAACATCACGTCTTACAAAATCGTATTAGGTAGGCACTTTGAAGAAAATGTTGCTATAACAAATTAGATTGCGACCTCCTTAGTAGAGTGGTTCGCACGCCGGTTTCGGATGTCAATTAAAAATGGACTTTTGTATAATGTCTTGAGTCTGGGTGTAATGGTACCAGCGTTGTCTCGGACACGCCATAATACGGGGGTTTTAGTTTAACATTTAATTTTAATATTAATTTAATATAATGAACAAAGAATATTTTTTTAATTTGTACATAGGTATACACAAAAACTAAAGTGAAGGCATTCACCGTTTGTACCTTTAGAAGTATAGTCAACTGAAGCAGTTTAGATTTATCTCACTACCTTTATAATATAAATAAGGACATATAAATATTAATAATATAAATACATACTATATAACACTATAAAGAGATATAAAGACACAGATTGTTTTGACAACCCGAGGGACTATCTCAACATTCTTTATGATTTCTCCATTAAGCCGAACAGATGTTTCTTTTATTTACGTCAGGGATATTTTTTTACTGAAATATAATCGTTATTTATTATAAGTATATAAAAAATGAAATAACGTTTGTTAGAGTAAAACTCTAGAAAAGGTGAGAACATATGATGAAATTGCAATGAATTTCTACAAAACTTTGACACGTTTTTTATTCTGAGGCGGTATAAAAGTCGCCGGGTCAACTATTAGTTAGATTACACTATTAGTGCTATTAAAAACTATGATAGATTGTATCACAATAAGAACAAATTTTATATTAATCCAAAGTTTACAATATTTGTAATAAAAATTTTTTTGTCTGTTTGGGGGCACGCTAGTAGCAAAAGTCAGATAAGGCCAACAATTTATTCCGTTATTTTAACCTAATGCATTGACGCAAGAACTGCGCTAAACATACGAATAAATAACTTTCTTTTATGTTTGAATCAATTCTGACTACAAAAAACACACTAGCAACGTTCAGAAAACCAAACACGTCCGTATTTTACTGGAATACGAAATAGCAATTTGTGGTCTGAAAAATCTAACAGAACTGAAAATGCACAGCGGGCCTGAGAGAAAAAATGGAAACTATCTGAGTTTAATTACCCACGTGTCGGCAACTGTGAAACTATGCCATCGTCATTCAACGATTGCATCGAGTCTCCCACATTTTTTTATTTCAATATCGAATAAGGGGTCTAAATATGTAAATATATTTATATTTATGCCGATATATATGCCGATATATTTACAGATATAGTCAAAAGAAACTAAAAGAGGATTAAGTAGCTTTAAAATGAAAAAAATGAAAATAGTACACTAAATATAGTGACCGGACTTCTAGGACTTATCAAAATATCAATATTATAAAATTTACCTCGTTATATTTGACTTGATGTAATTATTTTCAAATCAGAAACCGATACCAATTTTATGATAGAAAAAAATGTCTATCGATCTTCGTGTTTTATTGCCTCAAACAGACAGCTTCCAGCCAGTCTGCATAAAAAACACATAAAATACATTCTACAGTAAACATTTACGAGTTGCGAACGAATGACAAGCAACCACAGCAAAACGACAAGGCTAACCGCAGCGGTCTTTGATCAAAAAGTACATGACTCAATAATAGTAATATTCACCCAAAACTGTTGTGAATTATACCTCTATATATCTATCGTCCTATAGTTTTGGAGCCGGTTAAATGCAAACAAACAATCAAATCTTTCCTCTTTATTACACAAAATAAAACCTTTCATAATTTTATAGATAAAATATTTATATATCAGATATTTTTGAATAAGGATTTTCCGACATTTAGGCTCATTAGCTTTAAAGTTAGACAGAAAAGCGGCACTGCAGTGCCTTTGACATGCAAATCTAAAACCAGACGCGTCCACTGTAGCTACATGATAGAAATTGGCGGTTTCCTAGCTATCTTATAATTGTAATTCAGAAATTTTAATTAAAACTATTTGATAAAGACTGCTCAACAGCCTCATGCGCCTACGTCTTATTTAAGTTTTGAAATTTTCATGCTTTTGGAAACTAATCGGATCGGATTTTATCTCTTTTGCCAGAAAACTTTTAAAACACGTTTTTCGTATAGGTTATCTTGCGTTTGAAAAAAGTACAGCGTGACTTTTTAACTGAATATTTAACTAATAAACCTTTTGAGTATTCTTGGAGATTGGAGACATAACTAATATCGTTATTAGTAATCAGTCTAAATGTTCTTAAAAAAGTTTTCGGTCTTTTTGTTCTTAAAAAATCTTATGTGTCAGTTAATAAGTACAGCAAAAAAAATTGTTTCTTAAGCAAACTTGCAACGAATATTTGGTTATGCTTTCTTACGTACGAACTACGCATAAGCCAGTAGAGAGAGACAGACAAAGAACCACTGTCTTTTCTCTCTTTCTACCATGGGAATAGCTGGAGATTTAGCAACATTAGCATTCAGTATGAAGCAAAAGACGAGATAATACAAAGGTTCCATTCAGCCAGTGAAGAATTCTCCAAGACTATTTAAATTTAGATTCCACAAAACTAGAATAAAAATATAATTAGTAGTATTCCTTATTACAAAGAAAAGGTAAATCTCGCAGTGAATAATATTCTTTGTAATAAGAATGTCAGTTATGATCAGTTGCAGGCTCCTACTTTCGCCAGGCGGCGTTGAGGCACAGCGCCAGTCTCTTTGTTAATGAATATCCAATTAATTCCGTTATTGTACAAAACGTATTGTTTCCGTCGCTGTAGATTCAATATTACACAATTAGGATATTAATATTTAAGGTAGGTAAGCAGAAAAATGTTAACAATTAAAGATATCAAACACCAAAGTAAATAACGAATATGAAATTAACTGGTAGTAAAAACAAATAATAAAGTTTATGATAAGCAGCGGCTGCTGCACGTCAGATTAGGTACCAAAATATGTCAAATTTCTGCAATGCATTTTGTACTTTAGCTTCAACGTATTAAGGATTAAAATCAAATGGGGAAATTTGTCTATTTTGTATAATCTGTCGTGCAGTTAACTGTATATTAAGAGTAACATTATATTTTTTGGGCTACAATAAGTAATAGAAAATTTCATCTAAAATTCAACGTTATCAAATTTCGTTACGTAATTATCAGTTTTTAATATGAAATTTGTTGAATATGAAATCATATCGTAAAATTTGTAATTTTTGTAGACAAGATTTCAGAATTTTTTTTTACAGCTATCGTGAGTTTAAAAATTGGTAGTCTATATTAATGTCACTATGTGGAATAATGAAAAAGATACATATGGTGTACAAAAATGTTCTAAGATAATAAATAAACCTCACATTTAAATCTCATATTATCAGGGAGATATTTATTGTAAGTTGCATGAATTTTACTTTTTTGATGTTCAAATGTTATCTTTTGAATATGAAAATGTCTATAATCGAAAACAATAGAGTTTTATAAAACATAATTTTTTAATCTAATATTGATATTTCAAAATCAAATTAAATATTTCCTTCGTTCATCAACTTAAGCTGGCAGATGGGTTTTCGTAATAATTTTAAGTCTAACCCATTTTTTATGCTATTTAAATGAGCATTTTTAAACATGAATGAAACTACTATTGGTTCTTTTATTTCTAAGACATTATTTGTGCAACATACATAACAATTTACACGAATAATTCTGAAACCCCACTAGATATCATTTATTTATTTCATATGGACAACCAACAGCATACATATTTCAACTTACTTCAGTAAATTACAGTTAGGCTTAAATCTAATATATATACCAATTATATATAGGTTGACACAGCATTGTTAACATAGAAGTGTATTTTTTTTAAGTACGCCTTGCCTATTAGACGACACAAACAATTCACTTAACCACTGATAAAAACACCAATAAGAAGGCTAAGGCACTCTCCGGTTCTCAGTGAGAAGTCAGATCAAAATACCTGTAACACAGATCACAGGCCTTCAGAGAGCACGTCAACCCCAGTCCCTTACCCAACCCAATCTAGTCAATAGAACTAAAGAATTCCCGAATCATGTTTCTATATGTTGCATTAAAAATGTAAATTACGACTATGTTTTGACATTTTGGTCTTATTTAGTATCTCGCTTGTATGCAAACATAAAACGAGTCTGGGGTAACTCTGAACCACCTCTCTTTTAAAAGGACATATTTATTACACTGTAAATAATTACTATTACTAAAAATTTTGACTGAATAGATTTGACCAAAGTATTATTTTTCTTACATTATCTCACTGACAATACATCTCCTCCTCCAATATTTATCAGATTACTTGCAAATAAATGGAGTTTCTGAATAATTCATTAATGTAAAAGTAATCAGTGTGTTTATTAGGTGGATTCCGAACGAGGTTAGGCTACAAATATACATTTATTAGGTGGGATTTACCAACTGTCTACCTATGTTACGAATAGCATGCCTATTCGGTAACTCAATTGATCACCTAAAGTTGTAATCACCGTAAAAATGAGCAACCCCAATGTGTCCAAATAACTTATTCGTATTTTCTATCAATGGTTCGCAATTTTGAAATCGCAATATTAGTAATCTCCACTAAACTCTATTTTGACACTTGATATTGTATCATTATCAGCCCTTACACGTCCCCAGTGCAAGGACTGAAACCTTCCTCATAGATGATTAAGGAGGATGGGGCCATGACCCTCCACTCCAGCCCAATGCGAATTGGAGGGCATTAACGACTACAAATGCAAACGGCATCAATGGCTAAACGTGCTTCCAAAAAATAGAGCCACCGAGGTAGTCGATCTATTGATTTATTTATTAGTGACCATGAAAGTGAACTTCAATAAGTGATTTCAACTAAATTAAAAAATATAGGTATAGTAACTGGCTAGGATTTATTGATTTATTAATAATGAGTTACAGAATACCAAAACCGCGCGATGACCGGTTGCCCACAGAACTCTGTGAGCAATTTATTTCGGTTATCTACAGAAGTTGCGAGAGTTACAGAATAAGGGGGCAGAACTTTAATAGACAAAGAAACTATATATTATAAACTATATAGAAACATTTGTTTATTTGTATCGTTGTCAACCGTTACAATACACCATTTGGGTTCTATTATAGGTACCATTTCATTTATCCGAGAAAAAACCTTAATATTAGCTTCTAAATCGACTTACAAATTTCGGTATTGACGGCCTAAATTTTTTGTAAATAATTCACTATCTTGATACAAATACTCTATTGAACTCGAAAGAGCACCCACCCTGCTGAACTTTTAAGAACATAGAAGATGTCAAAGCTTTTGGTTTTTTTGCATCGTCACCATCATGAATAACAGTCAGCAATTATTCATAACACAAACAAGAGTTTCCTAAAACCCTCTTCAAAACGCTTTTAACTACGAAACCTCCCCACCAAGAAGCACTAGGTGGATTGAACTTCCATTCCACTTTCAAAAATTTACTAGCTAAATTAAAATTCGTAGCGTTGTAGCTGTAAACAATTTTCGGACATCCCCTGCGAGCAACAAAACGGATATGTCTGAAAAAAATTCTCAACAGACAATGACAACACTAGCTCTAGGTGCATTGCTCTGTATACTGCTGCAGTACTGCACAATTGTACATGTAAAGAGACATTTCAATGTATTTTTAAAAATGGAATATAGCATAGAGGTTAATAGCACGAGTTCGAATGACGTCTCGGGTGTTTTATTATTTTTTTGTTTTTTATTTTATTATATTTTTTTTAAGGTGAATAAATTTTTCCCTCCAAAACTACGTCGTTTTCATTGTAATTTGGATTTATATTTACTGCGAGACCCGCGTCGGCTACACTTCTTTTTATTCTTTAAATAAAGAGGATCAGATAAATCTCCACAGAAGTGTTGATTCTAATCGATAATTCATTAAAATTTAAATACACACGTTTTTAGATGAGATACATGAAATACGATACATATCATCTAAATATTTAGGTGATATATGGTGAAAAGCGTATTTTGTTCTGTTATAAAATGAAAACTACTGATTCGATTTCGATAAAATTTAAATGGGACCACCTCGGTCCATTAAGCTGTCGAATCAAAAAGAATACTTACGTAACAAAATATATACATCGTCGTTGAACATATTACCTCCTCGTTTTGGATTATGAAGTTAGTAAATAATGTACCAAAAATGGTGCAAGAGGCTTTTTAATAGGACGGCAAGATAATGACTGCTGCCAGTATTATTGGACTGTAATAGCAGTTTTCATCAACTCATTTCATCAGCTGCACGTGCAAGGTGATTGCGGTTAATAAAAAGGTAGTTGTGTTGAAGATACCATAATAAAATAAAACATTCGGCAAATTCTGTTAGATTAAATTATGTTTTTTTATGAGTGATATATTTAAAAAAAGAATATTTCACTAGTTATTATTTATGTTTCCTAGTCATTTAACGACTTAGTTATTATTAACAATAACAAAATGGTCACGCGTGTTCGTTTAATCGTTTACACTAAATGAAATTAAGGCCGGTCGTAATTTAAATATCCTAAAGTCATAAACAAAATCAAGTAGCTCGGTGGCATAGTGGATAAGCGCCGCGGCCCGCGATTGTTATCGTTAAGTAACTTTCGCAAGGGTCGGTCACAGGATGGCTGACCAAAAAATTATTATCTCGAGCTCCTCCGTGCTTCAGAAGGCAAGTTAAGCTGTTGGTCCCGGCTGCATTTGCAGTCGTTAATACCCTCCAATCCGCATTGATAAATACAAACATAATATCAGGATCCATTATTCAGGATAATATCAGGATAGGAAAGCTATCAAATTTCAGTCCCTGTTGGAAAAAGTCATGTATCTGGGGCTGAATTTTGACAGAATCCTGTTTTTAAGTTTGGAATAGATTAAAAAGGAATAAGACTTATAGTTCTCTATACATTTTTAGCAACAAACACACCTAGTCAGTCAACGACAAAGCCTGTTGAGGGTAATTCAAGCGGTACAACGGAAAGTTGCACGCATAGAAGTTTAATGGAGAAAGTTTCCTCATAGAATACTTCGCCCGTAGAGGGGTATAACTCTTTGAAAACTATATTACTTGATAAAAGAGGTATTTTGTTTTACTTTGGCACTAAGTACTTATAAAACAGCTTTTACAATCGAATTTCATTAAACCAATAAAAAACAATATATAAATATAATTTTTAAGCTGGGCAGAAAGAGAATCCCTCCGAATTAACGATGATAATGCTTGGAAAATATAAATTGCTTCTTGGGCGAGTCGTTCCTACGGTTTTTGTTTTCCTTCTTTATAGTTGCCTTCAATTTTATCTGCATAATATTTATTTATTTATTTATTAAATTTTTTGGAAGACTTACAGCTATACAATGAAAAATCTTATAAAACTATAATAAAGACAAAAAGTCCCCACCATTAGTAATATACTACTCTTAATATGTATTACAATAGTCATTAAATTAATCAAGCACGCACATACACCTAGTACCCAGCTATAACAAAACCGGTGGTTAATGATATATAGGTATTACATGGTACTCACAAATCGTTGAAGAACATACTGCTTAAAATACGCCTTGCCGAAACCTCACTAGTGTCGAAGAGATCTAAGTTAGCCTGCCTTGATAGGTCATTGAAATTGATAAGAGCTCGCCAAAGATATGCATTTTGTCTATAATTGGTAGAAACGGGAGGGATATATAAAAGAGAATTGAATCTGAGGGGCTTTGTTGGGGTTCTAAGAAAAATTTTGGAAACTAATTCAGGACAATCATTTACACCAGATGCAATTTTCATTAAATATACAACGTCTGCAATCTCACGGCGCCTTTCCAATGGGAGCAATATATCATATAGTTTTCTTATGAAAAAAAAATTATCGTCATTTTGTGGCATCTTATAATGGAACTGCATGTGTCTACTACACACGCAACGTAGACACAAATGAGCTATTGTATTTTATTTCGTTTAAATATATGAACTTTAGCTTAATATAAACTAAATGAGTCATTATCTTACCCACTACCAGCTTGCAATATATTTGTAGTGGTATTTCTTTCACTTAAATGTAACAAGATGATGTTTCGTTTGACATCATTTAAATGAAATTTATTTTACCACACATCACCTCGTTAGGTTAGCACAATATCACCGACGGATGAGGGATCGCGTATCATCGCATCCCTTCCTTCTTCTGAACCGCATGATCTCGGTTGATGCCCCAATCATGACTGTTTAGCGGACGGTTCACTGTCTGAAGAAAAGACCGATAAGTACCTGAGCCATTTTCTTCCCACTTACGGCGACCTCTAGTTTGGCTAACCTTCTGGTAGATCCGTCTGGGTAGAGAGTACCTACCACACATCCCCTGTCGCCTGTCAAACGGCAGGAACAGTAATATAAAACAATCCCCCCTACGACAAAAGACAATTTTTTAAGATTTCGATTCGACAATTTCGTAAAGCATTTTATTAATTTTATTTCATTTCTAAAATATTGTACTTGTGGACTAATCCACCACAATTTTATGTACATAAGAACTCTTTTGTATTATTTCTTTTTCTTTTGATATTCTATTAACTATCTAAAACGTCTTTTCATATACATGTTTTGTTTTTTTTTGTTGAACATGTCATCTTGATATTTTGCTTGTACACACCACAATTATTATATTAAAAATAAAACAAATTCATAATAACAGGTCCGTTATAGTACTGTAATGCAAACGCCATAGTATCGCTAAAGCGTTTGCTATACAGGTTTAAAAAATTTGCGTATTCATTACCAAAAGTGTAATGATCAGGTGGATTAACCAATCAAAAACTTAATTTCTGACTTGTACATTACGAACTGTCATTGCCTGCAACAGTTTAACGCAATTAAGCAAAACGTATCGTTATTTCACACATCCATTTATTGACGATTTGTGATTGCAACTCACGATAAATTATGCGCTCTCATAACGCCGCGATATCAAACGAAACGGTCGCTAACGTTTCCAATAATAACAGCTGCAAATCAGATTCATTTTTATCGTGTACATATTTTCAAGAAGCTTTTATTGAGTTAGTATTTTATGTCCTTTTTAGCTGTACAAATGTCTATTAAAATTGTCAGTAGATTAAAGCACCTTTACTTACTTTACTGCTACAAATTTTTAAAATTAAAAACGGCGGTGATGATTTCACCACTCTAATAAATGCCCCTACAGGTGGGGCTCACCCAAAAGATGGAATCGAACCACATCGAATGAAGAGAATGGACCATAACCCACCACATGGGTACAATGAGATGGTGGATGGACGGTGGGTATTAACGATTGCAAATGGGGCCGGGACCAACGGCTTAACCTGCCTTCCAAAGCACGGAAAAAGTCGAAATAATATTTTTTTTGGTCACCCATCCTATCGCATCCTCTAAAGCCGATCGATAATTTTTGGGTCAATGTAGTAAATTAATATTCAGAGGCCGCGTGTTGTCACTTAATTTTTTCCAGTACGAATGTTAAATGCTAGATAATATCGGAACATAGGGACTTATTTTATTTTATTTTTTTAATGTAAAAAAAGAAAAGATTTCATATTTACTCTGGTATTTTTTTCAAAAAATATTGTGATTTTTTTTATAACATATTTATAATCTATGACCGGATATCGCATTGTATGACTAAGCTCATATTTTTCCACCCTATCGTGGAGAAAAATATTTTTATCATAGAAGGTTCATTCTTTTAAAGCAACACCCATATTACTTTTTGTTTCATGCGATCGATTAAGAGGTACTACAATGTATCTATTTTATATTTGAATCAAGACATAACTCATTTATTCTTAGTGAAAAATGCTTAAAAAATCCACTTTATCCTTGACACTTTGAGGCAAGGTGGAATTTTTTCATCATTTTTCATTAAGAATATTTTTCATTATAGCATTGTGAATACAAAACTGATCAAATAATATAACTCATTTCGTTAACTTTATTTAGCGAATTTTCTTCTTATTATATTATTTCTTAAGACTTCACTGAGAAACACGAGTAAAACCATTTCTTCAAAGCATCAAACTGTACGATAGACGGTGAACTAAATAAATATTTCACCGTATGTCATTTTGTCGTTAGCGAAAAATTTTGCTTAATAATGGCGTGTAGAGTTAGTACTTTACTAAAACTTCGAAAATAGCTATAAGTACTGCGCTTGATAATGTGAGTTATTTGTCGGTGGGTACTATATAGGTCAGTTAACATTGATAAATATGGAACAAGATCTATTTATTTTACACATTGCTAATTGAACAGCGGGTACTCTATGCAATCCCTATGAATCGTATTCATTGCCTAGGTAAAGTATGTAATAGACAATAAATATTCACAAACATTGCTTGGACGCCACAGATATTTAAAACATTATATGTGTAGGATGTAAATATATAAACATTCTAATAAATCATGCACTCCAATCACGCGAAACTAGGAAGCAATATATAAAAAAAATAATAAGACCCAAAATTCGTTATCGATATCTAACTTGGGTTTAAACTAATCATGGCGTGGTGGCTATCATGGTTTCAAATATACAGTCATTATATCAAGTTTGTATATAACAAACAACAGAAAAAAGCAATTACTGAGATATTCTGAATTACTATTTAAAAAAATACATAAATAACCCTAATGTAGTTGGTCATTGCTCGATATTCGATAAAAAAGCTTTCGACGGTCGGCGGCGAGGTTCAATTATTTCCAAAACAAACAACAGTCGACTATGAAGAATCTTATCGGAACACCCTTGAACTTTCCCCTTGTGGGGTGCGCGAACCGGAATAATGATGACCTACTCCACCCTAAAACATAAGGTTCATACCTCGAGAACAAATGACTACCCTTAACAGTATATCAGGCTCATCACACTGTCTAAAAATGAAAATTTATCTATTTCAAATTAAGTCCAAAATGGCTTTTATAAATTTGTTTTATCTGTAAAACTGTGTACATCAATGATATTTAACCAAGAATCACAAACACTCCAGCCTCGCATGTGATTAAAACTAGGAATAGATTAAAGCTATCAAATTTTAAGTCATATAAATAGAGACAATCTCTCTCTTTCGGTGAAAGAAAAAAGAAGAAAAGATAGGTTTCTTCTCGATTTTTTCCTATCTTATGTAATACTAGCTTCTGCCCGCGACTTCGTCCGCGTAGTATAGTGACTTTGGGCAACATTCCTAAAAAATATTTATTCATTATATCATGTAAAAAAACCATAAGGTTTCATAATTTTAGCTGTGACAGTAATGAACATCTGTACAAACTTTATTGCCTTATTTACACTCCTTTTTCACAAAAAAGCAACCCAAGTCCTATCTCAAGTCAACTCTGTTTAGTGGGTTAGGCGTGAGAGCGTAACTAATATATACACAGACCAAATTTTGCATGTATGTATATATATATATATTAGTTGCTTGGTCTACTTTTAAGCTCACAGCTATTAAAATTGAAATTCAAAGTTTATATTGTTAATATATAATAAATATGTTGTAACGTTGTAACCACCTGGGTAAAAGATACGCGTCCCATTTGGGGGCTAGCCATAGAATTAAAAAAAACGTCGATCAGCTGAGTAACCATCACAACGTCCTTCTACAGTGCGACTATACAAAGCTTTAAATTTTATTAAATTTTTAATTTTCATCATCAGCCCTTTTACGTCCCCACTGCAGGGGCTTTTCTTATGGGTGGTTAAGGAGGACGGGCCATGACCCTCCAAGCTGGCCCAATGCGGATTGGAGGGTATTATTGACTGCAAATGCAGCCAGGACCAACGGCTTAGCGTGCCTTACGAATGACAGAGTAGCTCGAAATAACTATTTTTGGTCACCCATCCCGTGACCGACCCTTGAGAAAGTAGCTTAACGACAACGATCGTGAGCAGCGCCGCTTATCCGCTACGCCACCGAGCTACTCATCAGAATTAAGCATAAAGAAGTTAAAAGTTCTCACTAAATTTAATTTGAAAACTCAACCTTGACCAAAACAGTGCGATGTAGAAGTACACTTAACGCCATCTTGTATAACAAAAAATATATAGTTTGTGTTTTCTCTCGTATATAAAATTATTTGTAGTGTACTTGACTATTTTCAAAAATATTTATTTAAATTATTATTTTAGTTATCAATTGTACTGAAATCCAATTTTCATAGCAACATAAGGAAATCTATATAAATACTAATAGTTAGATTAATTAAAGTCACAAATCAGATTGTAAACAATGGTTGCTATGGTAACATTTTGATTCTCCATAAAATCTTTCACTCCCATTTTTATCCCTTTTAGTGCTAGTTTTCGAGATATAATATAACCTATTACCTTCCTAGGGTCATAAACTAACCAAATACCAATTTTCATCGTCCATAAACAAAGAAGTTTAATCAAACTTTTTTACCCTTCTTGACCCCCTTCGCGATGGAATTTCCAAAAATCCGTTCTTAGTACAACCTCTACGTATTAAGGGGAATGTTCCCTCCAAATTTCAAGTTTCTACGACCAGCGGTTTAGGCTGTGCGTTGTCTGTCAGTCAGTAAGTCAGGACATCTCCTTTTACATATGTATAGATATGTATGTCCCTTAGTATCATAGTCGATTTATAAGTTACTTTTTGAGATTTCGTTTTCATATACGAGGGTCAAACTGAAAGTTCTTAGAAAATCAAAAACTGATTACATTAGCCAGTTATTAGTTTTATTATATCTTTTCAAAATATTGTCCATTCACGTCAATACACCGCTGCATGCGATGGAACCACTGGGAAAAGCACTTTGCCCACTCGTCCTTAGGGGTCTCTTCAATGGCATCGCGATACGCAGCCACCGCTTCTTCAGCATTCATAAACCGCTTTCCTTTAAGTTTTTCTTTAATTTTTGGAAATTAATAAAAATCACAAGGCGCGAGGTCGGGGCTATACGGCGGGTGACCCAGTAATTCAACGTTTGATGTCGCCAAATAGTCGATCGTTCGCTTGGCGGTGTGCGACGAGGCGTTGTCGTGGTGAAGGAGGATCCTACTGCGAGGTCGTTTCTCTCGAACTTTTTCTAAGACAAGTGGCAAACAATTGGTAGTGTACCATTCTGCAGAAACTGTTTTTTGATCCTCTAACACAATTGTTGCAAAATGACCTATCCTTCCAAAGAACGAGGCCACCATTTTTTTTTCCCGCACTTCGATCTCTCTTTAGTTGGCAACTCCTCGAAAGGAAACACCCACTGAGCAGATTGTCTTTTGGTTTTAGGATCATAACAGTAAATCCAGCTTTCGTCACCTGTTAGTATGTCGAACACAGCATTTGAGTCACCTCCGTTAAATCTTTCAATCATTTTACGACACCAATCCACACGATGGAGTTTTTGAGCCTCAGTCAAATTATGAGGTATCCACCGGGCGCAAAGCTTCCTGACCGCTAAATGTTCGTGGAGGATTTTGTGCACTTGACTCATACCGATGCCTAAGCTTGTCCGAATCTGTTGATAGGTCACTCTTTTGTCAGTCTCTATCATACGCCGCACAACACAGATGTTATCTTCAGTCGTCGCCGTAGAAGGCCGTCCCTCACGTAAATCATCAGTGAGATTAGTGCGACCACGTTTAAACTCATTAAACCAGTTGTAAACAGTCGCACGAGATGGGGCTTCATCGTGAAAGGCCAATCGTAGTCTATCATAACTTTCTTGTTGACTTAAATGACATCGAAAGTCATAAAAAATCATTGCACGAAAATTTTCTCGTGTTAAATTCATGATGACGTGACACAGACAATTTTCAATTTGCCGCCAAATCGTAAAACAAATGACAAATGAATGAAATATATACTCAGTAATATTGGCAAAGAGTTATATTTTCAAATTTTAGAATTATTTTTTTATTATATTGTTTATAAGTGGCCAGTTCTAAGAACTTTCAGTTTGACCCTCGTATATAATACTATATAAGCCCAACCACGTTTTCTTTTAATCCATTAGAAGTTGAGTTTTTGTAATTTTCACTCAAATTCAATGTAATCCAGTGTAAATTTCCTAACAGGAAAACTACATAACGTAAACTGTACGTAAAATTAGTCTATCGATCAATAAGAGTCTGATTTTATATATTTTTTTTTTATGGGATAGGGGCAGACGAGCAGACGGATCACCTGATGGAAAGTGATGACCGTCGCCCATGGACACCTGCAACACCCGAGGGGCTACAAGCGCGCTGCCGGCCTTTGAGGGACGAATATTATCATAGGGAGGGAAGGGTTGAGGGGTAGAGAGAAGGGAATAGGGAGGGGTTGGGCCTCCGGTACCCTCACTCACACGACGAAACACAACGCAAGCGTTGCTTCACGTCGGTTTTCTGTGAGGCCGTGGTATCACTCCGGTCGAGCCGGCCCATTCATGCCGAAGCGTGGCTCTCCCACGATTAAATATATAAATAATGTTTTAAGTTTCTATCATTAAAACAAGTCCAATAGCTTATGTGTCGCGCCTTTTCGGCGCTTGGACACCCAAGGGTTAACGGAATCACAGGTTAATAAATAGTTTATGATCATGACTTCAAGTTAGCTGAAACCGTTTTTTTTTACAAGTTGAATGAATTCAAAGAAATTTATCGTCATAGGCTCAATTATCTAAATCTGTGTAGGAGTTCTGGAGATATGAAGTGATAAAAAATATTACGTTCATACATACATACATAATACAAGATATGCGATAAATAAAATATAATCCTTTGCAGTCGGATAAAAAGGTATTTTAAGGTACTGCATTTTTAAGGTGTAAATGATTAGAGCATACATTATCTGTTGGCCATGCCATACCGGTCCCCAAATACGAACGCCCTAGGCAGTTGCCTAGTTTGTCTCTATAGAAGGGCCGGCCTAGATAAATCGATTCAATCTTATCTCAGGAGTACGTATACTCTGTACAATCAGCCTTAACGTTCATATGAATCTTACTTTATCAAACTAGCCCAGCTAAATTATGGAGGGTCCGATGTGATTGAACCATAAATGCAAAGACAAAAGATACACTTCTACTACTTTATTTTTCTTTTATTCAAACGTTATGAACCGTTCATAAAATACATTGTAAAAAGATTTTATACGTTTTAGTTATTCCGCTTATGTTATTTGCATATGATGGTGTGCGGTATTCAGGTCAGTTATTCCTTTATTTGCGGTTCAAAATTAGTCAATTCCGTTTTCTTATGCAAATAGTGGTTAAATTGACTCACATTCATTTGACGACAATTTTATTTTCATCCTCTGAGTCGCTATTCCTTTAACAATAAAATCAATTATATTATTTTAATACGTTTTATATTACTTAAATACTAAATTTATTGCAATGCAAAATAAAAAGACAGTGGTGGTCAGTTATTGCATGGTGGTTATAATCATCATTATCAGCCTATCGACCATAACCCACCTCTTGGGTCCAGTTGGGACCAACTAATCCGAGTTGGTGTTAACGACTGCAGATTCATCCGGGACCTCTGGCTTAACGTGACTTGAAGCACGGAGAATCTCGAGGGAAAAAATTTTGATCAACCATCTTATGACAGGCCTTTACGCTATCGAACTCTTCTTGATGGGTTATAATATTGTTTGTGATTATAATACACAATGTTATAATTATGACATAGTATGAGATAGTGCTCGTGTATACAATTTTATTAAAAGAAAAGATCTAATTCATGAAACATAATTTCAACTTATCTGAACATGATAAGTCTGATCATAATAAAGTTGGTACGCCAAGGAAGGAACGGCGCGAAACGTTTCCGTCACGACAAAAAAAAATATAAAACCTACGATTTACCAGATGAAAAAAGCCACTACGATCAAAGCTTTTTCTCTTCCGTCAAGTTCCGTGAAGCTAAGTGAGGTCCGCTTTTGTTCATTTTTGCATCATAGCAATGAGAGGTATATTCCAAGGTCCATTTCATTATTTGTGTTTTATTTAAAATTCTCTAATCATTACTATAATTTTACCTACTCCATTGTACTGTTACGGATAATAAACACACACCATCATTTAATTACATTGAAAGCTATTAAATATGGTTACAATAAATAAGAGGCATAACGCACCAAATAATACTATTCTCTTTCTATAAATTGAATGAATAATCTAGTATTTATAAATTAAAATAAAACATCCACAATATCGTAGTCTCGTCGACCGACAGCTGATTTAAAACGCAATAGTGGAGCAGCCCATTTCAACGATGCTACGGACGCTACAAGCGCTACGAACGAGCACTACGAACAATAATACTGGCATAATGCTGACAATACTATTGTATTCCGACCGCCAGTAACAATGAAACGAATACGCCTAGTTTGTATACTCAAGTCTGTATTTTTATCGTACAAATGATGAAAAAATGAAAATATAAGATTTACACCACAATAATAAATTCTCACCAATTATGTTTTTGTTAGGAAACAAAAACTGTTTATGATAATGTTCATATTTAATGTATGTAATATAACAGCCCGGAGTGCTATTTAATTACCTACTATTTTTCGTTTCCAAGCAACAATAACCCATCCGGTTGCAAATCTTCATCTCTTGGTATGTATACATTGTAAAATTCCTAAAAAATTAAAGTATAAATTTTCGTCATTATACTTGTAATTAGCCTTACAATTAGCCTAACAATGCTATTCGTCATATAAACCATCCATATAAAATTAGCATACCTATTTATGTATTAAATATAAGTATATAAAATTCAGAATAAGTGAAAGGCTTTTCTTGAAAGGTTAAAGTTAGTTAAGTGACATTTTTCACGTAGAAATCTGTTACTGACGGAAATTTTGTCACTTCCTCAAACTTCGTAATGTTTTTTTTTTTGTAGACATCACTTTTTTAAGATAATCATTTTTTCGGCCTCAGTAGTTGTGTGACTTATACTAGTTCAATAGTTAAGATCCTAAACTCATGTACGATCGCGTAAATAACTGAAATTATCTATATTCTCTGGAGTGTCGATACTTAATTATTCACTATAAAGTTACAAAAGACAAAGATTTCAGCAACTGAGGATAATCGTGGTCTTAATCTAATGTTTGAAAAATAAATAAAAATGTTTCTCACGCCGTAAGCTAAATAGTAAGGTACTGTAACGTCTATACACATTACTATAGGTACGTTTACTCTTCGGACGGCTTATGATCAATGCTGGCCGTTATTATTTTAAATTATTACTTTTTCCGTATTCGAATTCTCGTGTTCGTGTTTTGCTGGTTGACAACCTTCTTTCTGATCGAAACCGGCATAGAGTGAGTATCGTGGTATTTGGTTGTAAGTAATTTAATGTTATACCAAATGCAAATAAAATCAAGACTGAGGAATTCTACAAGTTTTTCATTACGCCACCCATCTCCACTATTAGATTAAGTTATTACTCTAACAGTCAGTTGCACAAACATCCATTAAGGTTTAATGACGCCTTTAAGCGCTAATAATTGTCAAATTTATATGAGTAATGTCACTTTAAAGTAATGAAAATTTTAATGAATGTTTGTGCAACTCACTATTTGTTATTATTAACCTAGGAACTAATGGTCGAATTTAACAGATGCTTCTAAAAGGATCCTAAGCCCTCTTGAGACAGGACATAACTCTTTAATAAAAATGCCACAAGTATTATGTAAGTAATATGTATGTATTTTTTTGCATATTGGTGGTAAAAGTCAGTAAAAAGCCTTTAAAATATTTTATTGTTAAATATCAATATCTATTATAGATAACGATTGAATTTCGGAATTATTGAATCGTTTACATTTTGATTGTTTATTGCGTAATGACAGTAGTCAAATAATTTTATTTAATATAGTTCTGTGACCCGTTAAAGCATATACACACACTGTATTCATTTAATACAAATCTACCTATTTGACTTCTAAAAAAGCTTTTTTGGAAAAATATCTTTTTATTTACATAATATCTCCCTATCAAATTCACAAGCGGGCATTTAGTTCAATAATCCTTTCAACTTTCGACATATGGTCGTTTTATTTTATAAGAAATTAAAGTCAATCTCAATCCAAAACTCAAGGAAGCATTGTCAAGTGCCAGCTTCATTATTTTTACTCAGCTAATCGGATATGAACGGGCGACCTATATCCGGCACCTCCACAGGGTGCTCTTAATTAACAACCGATAATACAACCACATCACAGATTAATAATATTCAGATATATCAGTCTTTTAAAGTTTATTTTATTAACAATATTTTCCAATAGCATTATGTTAATGAATGATACAACCCATTAATACTATCGTCTATGAAGACTATTGCAGGGCGCAGTCTGCTCTATATTGTTGTGGATTATTAATAAATAATAATAATTAATGGTACTGTGAATGTGACCAATAATAATTTACTACTGGACACATTCACAATATAATTATCATCTGAAGGTAGCTATACTCTTAATTAAAAGACAATTATAAGAACACGGATCTTGTAAAGGACGAACCTGTAAAACGTCAATAAAAGAAAAATACAAGCGCGATGAAACCGTTTAAAATTTATTATTAATAATAACATAATGTTGCTATATTGAGTAAGTGATTTTTACTTATTTAAAGTGCAAGCAGCTATTTGAAAGAAAAAAGTTTATTGACCCCATTTGTTCATGTTCAATAATAATGTATAAGAGAAAAAATATACAAACATTTCCATGAAATATAGATTGTTATATCAAGACAATACTTGATATCTTATAAAAAAAAAAAAGAATATTGTAAGAACTAAGAAAATAATTCGAATTCTGTTTATAAAGAGACATTAATGCCTTTACCATAGTTACTTAAAAAGTAAGTCATAACTAAATCTTTATTTAATAAAAAATAAAAAGAAATGCTGCTGTTCTCTTGCTCAATATTATCACTATATTTTCTAATAAAATTTAAAAATACAATTTCCTTCGCGGCTCAAAGATTACCCTATTCGGGAAAACTTTGTGTCAAAATTCAATACAATTCGCAATTGTAATACTTCAACATTTCAGGTGTCATTGCCTTAAATAATGCAAAGTTGCCAATAATTCACATAAAATGCAACATAAGACTTATTAAAATGCAACATAAAACCTTTAATATCTTAAGTGAAATATGCTTTAAAATTCACCAGCTCTATTTATCGAGGTATTTGTGACTGGTGGATATTATAAGCATTTTTTATTATAGATATTTATCAGTATAGCATTGTGAATATAAAATTGATTACATATAAGACCCGTTTCTTCATCACAAGCAATTATGAAGTTCATCATGATTATTAAATTTAAAAAAAAAAAAAACGTTAATATTACTCTGTGTAACGCGATAAGCTCTCATAACCAGCTGCCAGTTAGAAGTGATAAAGGGTGTGCTTTTATTGCAGCAGTGCACTAGCTCTGATTAAAATACTTATACGAATGAACTACGATCAACCCTTTACGCCAAGCACATGTACAACCAACCAAGATACATCAAATTAAAAAGGTATTTCACAAGCTTCTATTTAGTTTGTCTTTCTGTGATCAAATCTTTCAAGCTGATCACCTATTTCCCAATGTCCTATGGAGCTGAAATTTGAAACATATCTGTAGTTTTGATAACAAAGCAATAACATATAATCGGTATTATTTATTTATTAAAAATGGCCGCTGTAAGAAAAGGGTGGCGTACGTACACCCATTTTTGTGAAAAATCCACCCAATATAGGCCTTAACTTGTAGAATATGATACATCACATAAAAGCTTGTTTTAGAAAAATCTTTCAGTGTTTTAATTGAATTGCAGACCTGTGTGTGACTAATTGGTTATAAGCCCTTACTTATTGCTCTCGAAAATAGTAAGCATTCGGGCGGCAATAACTTAATCATAACAAATAGCTGTTATCCGTGACTTCGTTCACGTGAATTATAGCCAAATAACTTCCCATAGGTAAAAGAATTTTTAAAATCATTCTAGTAGTTCCGGAGCCTATTCTATGCAAATAAACAAACAAAACATTATTAAAAATTTTGTATATCCAAAACTATGTAAAAATATAAATCTCCGTCAAGTTTTTAATCATTTATCAGCAAGAAGGATTTTACTGAATTCTTTTTTGAACCACAGCGATTACAAGAAAGTGTAGGTAATAGCGGTAACGTAATATATAGCAGCGATCTGTCTTGCACGCACCGCTTGTGTTCGCGCCTGTACCGCAGTAGAAAAATTATGTACGCTTTTCTATACCGGAATACCTATTGATCAAACTCAACATTTACTCTTGCTGTATAACCCAACGACTTTACTGCTCCGCAATAAAAGCCATTTGAAAATATATCGGTCACCTTTTCTTTTGTTATCGATAGTACGATTCATTCATTCACCCTCTAATAAACTCGTATTCGGCTTTAGATTTTTCTTATTTTAATGGTTGAGATTTTGATTAAGTGAAATCACAACGTTGAACAAACTGTGGATGAACTAAAAATATAAAGGAGATCTGTTTATTAATCTACTTATTTTATTTATATTTATTATATGCCCTTTATAAAACGTTATACTAAAAACAAATTATTCGTTAATTGTTTTATTTTAAGCACCGCAATATGCGGACTAAAAACCTTTGCTTTGTTTTAGTTTTGTTTCAGGTTTAATATCGGAACGGCTGATTGATTTCGTAATAACATTAATTAAAAGACATGTGAAGAAGTTGAAGAAGAGAGCATGTATACCAAGAAAAATCTTTCAGCTGATTTCCGATAGAAAAAAATTAATTGTATCTGAATTTTTGTAGTGAAAAGAAAAAAGTTTATTACATTTTTAAGGATTCTGCCATAGCTAAAGAATTTGTATTATTTATTTTCTCCCTACTAAAAATCACAAAGTCACCCATTTTCATTTCTTGTAGTAAATACCCTTTTTATAGTGAAAATTGATAAATAATTTAATACAGCAAGCACTTTATCGTCTTAAAAACTTTTTGCCAGTCAATATTAAATTTCATTAATACTTCCTATAATCGACTATGATGTGATGCTTCCTCGACCTGAATGCAGATCTACTAAATAAACTCGACCGACTTCTGAATAATTGCATTCGATTCGTTTTTAATCTTAGAAAATGTGATCATGTGTCCGCATACCGATCTCACTTAATTTTTTAAAATGGATGACCATTCGGCAGCGTAGAAGTATGCGAGCTCTTACTACTCTGTTTTCCTTACTAAACTCTTCAAATGCTCCGTATTATCTCACATCCCATTTTCGGTACATATTTACCGCTCATACCAAAAATCTTTGTTCCTCCTCAAATCTGCGGCTCATGTGTCCATAGCATCACTCCGATACCATGCATTCTTCGTTTTTCGTTACATCGAGTCTGTTTTGAAATGAACTTCTGTTAGACGTCAGAAAGTCCACCAGCAAATTTACATTTTAAAACAAGCTGCGTAGCTTTCTTTTGGAACAGGCTAATTCATCACAGCGTTAGTCGTTTACATCTATTATATAAGAATTTTGTGTCACGATGTATGTTGCCAATAAACTCCAAAACTATTGAACCGATTTCAATCAAATTTCACATGTACCCGTATTTTGGTCTTACTTACTGGATAGGATAGTTATCATCTCAATTATTCGCTTATGTTGTTTAAGCAAATGTTTATTTACTGTTTAGTTCAATGAAGTTCTCATAGGTGGCGGTGTACGTTGATTCATAGATAAAATTCTTCAATATCGTTTGACATCTAGGTTGCAAATACATCCAATAGATGGCGCTGTGTTCTAAATGGCGTTTATTCTAAAGTAATCTGCGGTAACGTTTCTTTCAAAGAATTTTGCGTAGATTACGTTTTCGACAATGAGTTTAATAACTAGAGAAGCAATCTCATACAACAGACGCGCCAAAAAGCGTAGCACTTTTCCGAAATCAGGACGTAGCTTTGCAAATAATATTTATACTATATATTATATATAGATTTATTATATTTGTCTCCCTCATATCTACGATTAAACTTTAAATTAAACAAAGACAGAATATGTGCCAACGATAGAATGAACGGAAAAATGAGTAATTAATATTGTATTGCCAGCTGCCGAAAATTTCACCCTTTGTGATGAATTAATGAATGAACGAGTAGTGTAGATATATGTATAAAATCAATTAGTAAAATACTGTAACCTTGAAAATTTCTTTGAAAAAAATTTGAAAAAAAAACAATCATGAAAGTAGGCTCTGTACATATATATCACTTTGTTTTTCGATAAAGTCAGTGGTTAAGACAAAAAAAATTGTCAAAGTTCATCAAACAAAGGTTCAATTTTACGTATTTTCAAAAGTTGTATCTCGACAACTAACAAATTCCACGCATTGAAAAAATTAAATCACATTAGCATCTGTGTGCATGTATAAAAAAAATTATCAACAGAATTAGCGCAGTTGCCTATACTTAAGCTGAGCTATATTATCAATTATAAAAAGATATTTAGATAAATTATAGCCACGTAAAATAAAAAGAAAAGGCTCCCATATACTTGGGAAAATTGAAAGTGAATAGCAGTGGCAACACTGACGACAAAATGTCGAAATTTCATTTGTAAAAATTAAATATTTTTATTTTATAACCTAGCTTTAATTTTGTATTTATTGCCAAAAATGTTAATGACTTAAGTGTGAAACTTAAAATTATTTCGTATTATGTGTATTTGTGAAAGAGATCGAATTTTATCCACTGTTTTTCTTTGTTTTTGCTGAGCTTTTTTTTGTACTTTCTTGGCGGGAGTTGAATGAGTAATGAAGTGAAAAACGAAAAAACTAAGACAAACGTCTTAGTTTTAGTAGCTTCAGATTTTTGGTATGTATTGCGTATCTAGACCAATGATATTAATATGTCTAGATACGCAATACATACCAAAAATGTGAACTCAGCTTAAGTATAGGCAACTGCGCTAATTGTGTTGATATTTTTTTTACACACGCAAACAGATGCTAATGTGGTTTAATTTTTTCAATGCGTGGAATTCGTTACTTGTCTAGATACAACTTTTGAAAATACGTAAAATTGAACCTTTGTTTGATCTTTTGTTAACTTTAACAAATATTTTTCTCTTAAACACTGACTTTATCGAAAAATAAAGGGATTTATATGCACAGAGCCTACTTTCGTGATTGTTTTTTTTTTCAAAGATTTTTCAAATAAATTTTAAAAGATACAGTATTTTTCTAATTGATTTTAAACATATGTCTACATTATTTGTTCATTCATTCATTCATCATAATGGGTGAATTTTCGAGAGCTGGCAATACAATATCAATTACCCATTTTTCCGTTCATTCTGTCATTCGCACATTTTCTGTCTTTGTTTAATTTAAGGTTTAATCGTAGATATGAGAGAGACAAATATAATAAACCTATTTATATTATATAGAATAAATATTATTTGCAAAGCTACGCCCTGATTTCGGAAAAGTGCTACGCTTTTTGGCGCGTCTGTTGTATGAAATTGCTTCTCTAGTTATTAAACTCATTGATCTAGACATATTAATATCATTGGTTTTCGATTAAGTTTTGTGTAAACTTCAGAACTGTTTTTTTTTTCATCTTTATTTCAAATTGCATTGAATTGGATTAATATCTCTAAAGTTTCAAAGATAAAGTGCTGAATCATATTGGACATTCATTGTACTATCTTCGACATATATATTGTTTATGTGTTTGTTATAGGTTTCATTTCCCTTTTTTATATCTCCACTACAATTGTGCACACTACCACCTTTTATCTCCACATCATCCATCTTGTTGGCTGGTAGAAAATTAAGTGTTAAACAAATAAAAATAAATAAATATAAATAAGTTTTTGACTGAGGGCTTATTGTAGCATATTAACAATAATTATGATAGTTTGGTAGTAATTATTTAAAACAGTTCTTGACAAACCATTCTCTACCATTATGTCTATAAACTACTATAGAATCTTGCAAAATGTAAGCCGATGAAACACGTAAACAAAAAATAACATTGTCCAAAATGTAAAATGGATTGAAATTTAAACTGCACTCCGTTCTGAACTACGCTCGTTAATGGAAAAGCTCAATCCGATAATTTAATCGCTTCATGAGGTTTTAAATGAAAACAAAATGAATAATAAAAAAAATCTTCTCCCTTATAATCTAAGATTATTATTAAACTTCTAATATTATTTGACACTAAAAACATAACTGTATTTTTTTTTATTACTTTCCTAATATGAATAAAGTTTCGATGTAAATTTAAATGCTACTTATAAATGTTCAGAAATAGTGATTTCTTTTTTCAATACTACAAAAAACAAAGGCATATATTGATAATTGCCAAACGAAACAAGTCAACACCATAAAGTAGTAGATAAAATACGTTAAAACTTTGAAGAGTAAACATACCTACAATGATAGTAGAAATAAGTATCATAGCGAAAGAATGACATCATCCTCCTTACTAATTTAAATAGTTTTGATACCGTTTCTTTAGTTAATTCGTTGAGAAATGGGGTTGTAAAAATTATTTTATTTTATCTATAAATCCAAATATGTTGAATGTCTGAATCAATATATAAGAATAGACTCAAATAATACTAGTAGTAAATTAAAAAAAAGATAAAAAGACACAGATCAATTATATAAATGTAAAAAACTCAGACAGAGGAAGAATGTAAAAAAGGTTCTATTCGGCGGCGCTCAGCGACACCGGTTTATAAACAAACGGTCCCCGTTTTTGACTGTTGTTGTTTTTGTATGTTTTCTTTGTCACCACCTCGACTTTCTCTGGTATTTTTTTGGCTATTCTCTTTGCCAACACTTTTGTTCGTGAATGTTATTTTTTGTCATTCTCAGATATGTTTCGATAAAACTTTACAGACAAGTAGTAGAAACTTTTCCTTTTTAAATGACTTTTAAATGCGAGTATAATAAATAAGATTTGTAAGTATTGTACTTATAAGAATACCTAAAGATTTTTATCTTTGGGTATTCTCAATTTGCTTTAGTTACTATACTGAAGATAAATCTCTACATCATATAAAGAGACCAATTTCATCATTTAGGGTTTATATATTTTGACCTTAAAATGTATTCTTATAATCCTAATATTGCTTAAAATACGACTGCATTAAAGACTATGCCATTGGTCTACAGACATACAATATTTTTTATATTCAATATTTTAGTTTAATTAACGAAAACAGCTACATATATATTAACATATAAATACGAATATTTTGACATTTTGTCATTCGGTTTAAATGCCAATTTTCCACTCCATTTTAAACTCACCTTTGTCACCTACAACACTAAGGGAATTTCAACTTACATAATTGTTTAGACTCTAAACATTAAGGACGCAACTCTCTCTAAACTTTAGAAATTATAGAAACTTCTTGAAGTACGGTCAAACATTATCACATGAAAAGAACATTAAAAGTGTTATAATACCTAAAGAGTATATTTTTGCAACCACCAAATTAGCGTATAACAAAATCTGTGAACTCAACTTTGATTAATTAAGTCAGTGTTGTGGACATTAGCAGCATCATAAAATACAATGTTTTAAGAGTTTCTTTGCGTTTTTTTATTGAAATTTATAGCGTCCGTCGTATCGCGCTTAATTAAATTCTTTCTGAGTGCGATCTCGACGACTAATGAAGTCTCCCTCTAAAATTGACCTACTGAACACTTATTAAAATTTAGGAAGGATATACAATTGAGAGTGGATGGGTAGAACCTTTGGTTAATTCCGTACTATCTAAGTAAATAAGACCATTAAATTTTCGATTTTTTAAGACAAAATAAAAATGAACCGTAAAAAAGATAGATAGAGATTAGGGACAAAGGTATATTGTGCGAAATAGATCACCAAAAGCTATTTTTTATTAATTACTCGCAAACTTTTATAGTTTTTTTTTTTTTCAATCTCAACCCTCCTCAACATAGCGTCTCATATAAGTTTTCCTTGCAGTTAATAAATCAATAATTTAAAGAAGAAAGGGATTGCCCGTGTTGAAATATCGTTGTTGTTGTAGTAAAAATCAACAACAATAATGCGACATTGGTTCGAATATATGTAAAGAATGCCGGACAAATGAATAACAAAACTAGAATAGTAGTGAAACCGCGGAAGGCCAAGGCACACATTTCAGGATCAAATGGATCGCGTGCTGTTTGGTGATGATAGACCAGCCAGCATTTAAATTTATGTAATGTTTATTTCTTTATTTATATTGTGTGTTCAGTACACAATATAAATTTTAAGCACTTTGGGTCATTTATTATATAGTAGACGGAATGTGTAGAAACATTTTTTTTTATATTTCAAAAGTAAAGTCAATTTTATTATACCTGTATTGTTAATAACCTCTCGGAGAAATTGTACATTTAAAAATACAAACCGTCTAACTATAAAACGAGGATTATAAAGTATCAGGTTAAAAATATTATACGACCAAATTAAGTCAACACGTTTCAATTTGACGTTTTCCAATCTGTCGTCATCAATTTAAACTACTAATTTTTAACCACATTTTATATTAAGATAAATTTTAAATAAAATTACTAAAAAAAATTAAGCGTTGTAATTTGTCCTGAAAAAAGCTAGTAAATACATAAATTTTTCCTTGTTGTTACTGAACAACAAAACGACAAGTGTACATCGAGCTTAACAAAGGCTACCAAAAAACTCAAGTGGACAAATTAAATCCTTAATGGGAGCGTCTACGTGGCACTTTCCTTTCTTGGTCCTTTATATTAAAAATGTATGTAAAAAACAGTTAAGATTTCATTTCCCAGTTTATTTTTCACCTTACATTTGCGAAAATTGTGAAAAAGCCATTTGACATCTCATTAGAGAAAAGCATAACTTTTGTGTAAAAACGAAAGAAAGTATAGATTTATATAAGTCCCGTAAAATGCTAATGCGCTGGAACCTCGTCTAAATAATATCCACGTGACGTCATTTAAAAATCGAAAGTATAGAGACCATAAAATTCAAGAGAAAATTAGAATATTTATTAATTATTTAAATATTTATGTAATCCCCAAACTATTGTTATAATAACTCTGAGTTTGTTAATTTATTGCATTAATTAAAAAAATAAAATAAGATTTAAAAAAATATAAAAAACATTTAAATGCTTTGTACTAACCCGAAAACAAAGCTAAAGACTTTTTTTTAAAACAGCCAAATGTAATCATGAAATAAGAGAGAGAGTAGATATATTAATTTTTAGTAAAATTAGGTTTACTTGTTGTGAAAATCAGAATAGCAATTGCTATTTTGGTCAACTTAACAATTACAACCGAAAACAACGAAAACATAACAAAAACTGTAGGTAGTCTCAACACAACCCAACTCAATAAGTGTACTCTTTATCCAGTGTATATTCCTTAACGGTACTGATTGTTGAATGTAATTACATCAAAATGGCAACTAATGCGCCTGCATTAGCAATTTGCGGGAATTATAACAATATATTTTGAGCGATATCCAGTTGCATAAATGTACATTAAAAATATCATTAGTTAGAAGCGAAATTACCGATACTTACATTCAAATTAACAACATTCATTTGAACTGAGAATCTTCATTAAACCTTAATGGATAGTTTGTGCAACTGGGTGTAAGTCGTCAACATTAAATTATATCGACTTATTCTATCTAAATTTATTGGTAAAAGGTCATATACATATGGTATAAATGATTAAAAGCAGTATTAGATGTTGACTAATAAAATAAATTTTCCTTCTAATAATATTTCGTGGAAAAACAAAAGATTTCTTCCACGGAAAATATATCTTATTGTAACTTTTCATTATACCTTTAAGCGTATTCGATATTGAACTAATTTACCACCACTTAATACATATCAACTAAACCAAAAAAATAATTGACTATATTTTGAGCGATATCCAGTTGCATAAATGTACATTAAAAATATCATTAGTTAGAAGCGAAATTACCGATACTTACATTCAAATTAACAACATTCATTTGAACTGAGAATCTTCATTAAACCTTAATGGATAGTTTGTGCAACTGGGTGTAAGTCGTCAACATTAAAGTATATCGACTTATTCTATCTAAATTTATTGGTAAAAGATCATATACATATAGTATAAATGATTAAAAGCAGTATTAGATGTTGACTAATAAAATAAATTTTCCTTCTAATAATATTTCGTGGAAAAACAAAAGATTTCTTCCACGGAAAATATATCTTATTGTAACTTTTCATTATACCTTTAAGCGTATTCGATATTGAACTAATTTACCACCACTTAATACATATCAACTAAACCAAAAAAATAATTGACTGCATTTATAAACTTCGGTCAAATAATTGGTACTCATAATAAAAATATGACAGACCCATTTGAGAATGGAAAAAACGCGTTTATTTCCAAGCTAATCCAGTTCGCTCTTTTGAAAAAGTAATTTCCATATTTCATGTCGAAAAAACACCACTCGACTAAACCGATGCTTGGATCGCCAGCTGAATCTGATGTCTATAAAAAAGTTTAACTCTGACAGCCATCTTGCTGTAGATGAGTTTATCGGGTTGACTTCAATAAAGAGGAGCCACTTGGACTTTGGACTATCTAATTTTAAAGTTCCTAACTTTAAACTGTAATTTTCGAGAGTGAACTTTAAAAGTTAGTTGAACTAAACATAATTACGGATTCAGACTCGGCATTCCATCCATATTCAAATACGTCGGTTAACTCTTTGCCTCTTGGGTAAATTATTCATATGATCATATAATATAAAGCTTACGCGTTTTGTTTGGTTAACGGCATATGAAAACACATTTTCTACAAAACGTAACGTAATAGCAAACTTCAACTTAAAAGCGTAAACCCAAAAACATAAGAAATAATGAAAACACCTATTAACAATGGATTACATCTGGTAATCTTAAGACAAATAAATAAGCATCTTTGATATTAATTAAAAAAGATTTAAATTTATTATATTTGCATTCACAGTACCAATTTATAGATATTACATATTAAATATGTTTCCCAGATCTAACAATTTGAAAACTATTGTATATCGGTCCCTTATTTACTCACATTAATTATTTCATGCAAAAGCATATAAATTACGTTGCAATACGGTAAATACCAATTAATGTATTCGAATGTATCCAAATATAAACATAAAATGGCGCACAAGGCGATACTCATCAATATTAAACGTGAAACATGTCTAGATTTTTCTCATTAAATCGAATGATGTAGGCGCCGAAAAAAGAAGCTTCTTAAAAAATAAACAGCTATGTAATTACTTTGTTTATTGACAAGACGCTTGGCACACGTTTATATTAGATGTAAAACATACCACCGATTATATATCCACAATTAATGAACACTGATCTTTATAACTCTACAGCGAATCATTAACACTACTAATTAAAAAAAGGAATTCAAAATGACTCAAATACCGAAAGATATTTTCAAAACTGAAGCCAGCTTGAATATACTAATCAAGAAAGAATGTATTTTAAAATTTGCTTGAATTTTATTTTATTTTTTTCTTAGGAGGGTTACCTACTGAATTTCAAAGGGTGACTTTACAATCATTTATCATTTTACAATTCTAATTAAATAAACGATGAGTAAGTACTACATTTGAATCAAAAATGGAATTTTATTAATACTTTATTTAATATTGAACTTATTCTAAAACAGACAAATACTTTTAAATATTTACGACTTTTTATTATTTGACATTTATTCAGGTGGACAATAAAAATATGAAATAATTAGGTAAATGGATAAAATCAAATAATTAATTAAGAAATAAATAAAACTTTTATGATCAAAGTATCCAAAAAAAATACATGGTCACATCAAGATACTTCTGAAACGATCGAATAAACGCACAGCAATGTTTACCAACAAATACTTCAATCTCAAAAATATTCACGTTGATAACGTTTCTGCTCCCCAGTATTGCGGTTCAATCACATTGGATAGACAATTTTGATTTAACGTGATTTCAGATAGCGGGTTAATATCAGAACCAGATAGCAAGCTGTATGTTCTCATATGAATGTTCAATTTAACATAATCGTATGCTACCGTATTAACTAGTGTATATGTGTACGTTATACCTATCGTATTGATTGGTTAGTAAAAGCTTAAAAAAGTTTTGATGCGTTATTTAATTTTTAACATAAAATCTATACATATAAGTACAACGAAAGTTGTTTTGAAAACCGTAATGTTTTTGGTTGCCTTAACAATTACAGCTTTTAAACTTGAAGAAATAAATATTATTAAATTGGCACAAAATTTCTTCAGTCTCTACTTCAGAGAGAATTAAAAAATATATTTTTTTCTCATAATAATCCTCTCAACCTTTTTTTTATTTTATTGATCCAACTTATCTCGGGTTTTACGTTTAACAATGCATTTAACTGTTCATTTTTGCTCACAAAGTTTTCCATTATATTGTTAAAACAGTAACCTACCCTAAACTAACTAGACTGTTTACTGATTACCTTTGCAAATGTAGTCCAGTGATTCAAGCCAAAAATGACCCAAACAAAACTTTATTGTATTAACATTTAGTTGATTATATCTATATCAATACTATGAACCATAGAGTGCTTTTGTTTATTCTCATAAGTTCCAACACTGTATTTAAATAAATATTAAATTATACCTACTTTAAAGAACATAAGCACAAAATAAAGGTCAAACAATGTAATTTATTAGTTAAATATAATATAAAAAATGTATGTTAACATAACAAGTCACAGCGTAATCACTTATTGCCATGCTTTTCTGTTTACATTTCGTCCGTTGTTATTAACAGCTAAAAATTTTGTTTTTAATAACCGTAAGGGATAGCCCTTACGGTTATTAAAAACAAAATTTTTAGAAAAGAAATGAGGTCTTATTCTAATTTTAGGCAAAAAATACCAGGTGTACTGCCTAAAGTTAGAATCAATGTATGTATATTTATGTGATAGACCCACAGGGTAGCAATGTAATTTGAACAAATTTTTAATTAGTTTCTTAATAGACACAATCTCAAAAACGATGGGCTATCTTAAGCACTGCCAATTATACTCAAATTTATATCTAACGCATTCGAAATTGAGCTACGTCGTAGTGATTTCGTACTCATTTCACAAGATAAATTGCAAGACTATGCCGCTGAAGGCTCGTCCGTCTCCGGCCGCTGACACGTAAGAGCGCCACATCTGTTCGGACAGCATTTGAGCGCCCTCGGACAGTCGGAGTCACCTGTGCACGAGTGTGTGCATACCCACACACCACGCGGATATTCGGGGCAACGACCTTTTTTCACTGCAAACAAACAAACCTAACGATTATATGCCCTTCCTCGTAAGTAAAATATCCGAAATCAAATAATCATCTTTATCAGTTCTACTCTACCGCCTCTAAAGTTTATTTTTGTGTTGTGTTGATATGCTTGTTGATACATTCCCAGAATCATCCTTTTCAATGTTTAAAGGTACAATCAGCAGCTAACAAGCAACTACTTGGTTTGAAAAAATAAATAATAAATTTTTTTCAGTAGATTCATTATCTTGGATTCTTGCTAAAAGTCCTGAACGAGTGGTAGGGGGAAAATTTTTTTTTGACAATCAAAAGTGCTTGTTATAAGCTTACTTGAATAAAGACATTTTATTCCAGTCCTGCTGTCAACTAACCAGTGGCTTTACCGCGTAATTGAAGCACTGATTAATTTGTTATAATGAAGCCTGTTAGGCTGAGAGATCATTTGTCAGCAGACCACCCAGGATTAGTGTAAAATCCTTCTTCTTCTTTCTTTTAATAGGTCACCTTGCGAATTACGCACCTTGCGTGCGATAATTCTACCAACTTGACCTGGAATTGGTTATCCAACCAATTCCTTTCCACATTCCACCCAGAAAAATAAAATAAAAAATTTAGACAATACATTCACAAATTACACACAAACATTACAATATTAATTTATTTCTCTATTGTTTATTATTTTATCATTTTAATTTTGACTTTTTAAGCTAAGCTAATAGATTTATTAAATTTTAATTTGACATTTCTTATTATTCTTGACATTTTGCATGTGTGTTGGACTTAAAATCTGTGAACTTGCAAATGTATGTATAAAAATAAATAAATATATTGTTGGTATGTCCCTCTTTTTTTTCTGTACTATGATATGTCCCATGTTGGCAATTGGATGGTGTGTTAACATAACACTGAATATCTTTATTGGCTTGCTAACAGTTGATCTGTCAGCCTGATATGTCATTCATGACTTAATTTTACACACCAATCAGGGCATGACTTGCGCAGGAGAAAATTTTGCAGAAATAAAGGATTGCAATCATATTACCATTCAGGCTTTAACGCTTAACATTCTTAGACGTGCTATCTCAGTGTATACCTAAAGTAACAAAGTGCCTCTGAGTGACAGGATCGACACACATGGCACCACCACAGGCAGTAGGGCAACAAAGCTGCGTTGTATTACTGCAGGGCGCTGCTGGTCCACATGTTGCCTCACAGATGTCCACAGGCAGAGTGGGAGGGCATGAACCTCCTGCAGCTCGAACCGTACTTCTTACGGCTACAGACAGCAAAACCACTAGAATATGAAAACATTAACAATAGAGGAGATCATTGCAAGATATGAGACAAATCCACTATGATGTATTTATACAAACTTTTAAATTACTATTACTACCTACTATGTAATATATGTACATACTAACAAGAAATATTTTACTGTTTAATTGATATATTTATAAAATTATAATGCCTATTACAAAAGTTTTACTAAAATGGCAACCCCGTAAGTATATTGACGCGAAACTGATCAAACGTCAATGACAGTGACAGCTTACTGACAGTTAGGGATACCCGTAGTGAAATCAACAATGGGTAACAGTCGATCTTTTTCCCTCTGCATATTTTTAAGTTCCTCGACTGATTAAGTTGAAACAACACGAAATTAAGTTTAACGACGTAACGAGACGGACCATTTAGAAACACATATAGATTTTTGTATAATAAATATAAATCTGCAAAGCGATTCGAATTCAAATTCACTCATGTACCCGAAAACACGTCATTTAGTACCATAGAAATTCCATTGATTCCAATTTTGTATAAAAATACAAAACAAGATTGATTGATTCATTATCATCATCATTATTTTGCATTATACAAGTTAGATTTAGTGGGTTTGAGTTGTCCCCATGCAACTGCCCACGGATCGAGTGTTGTGGATTCGATCCCCACAAAGAACAATTCTTCGTGTGATTTACAAATTATTAATTTTAATTCTTTAATTTTTAGTCTGTGTGTACTTTTCCCTTGCATGCTGGACTCGAATCCTAAAAAACGAGACCGTCTTTATAAAAATAAATTTGAAATAAATAAAATTAACTAAATAACTGAGGATCCATGAATAAAGCTTTCTTAAAAAACGTACTTTCTTAAAGGGATGTAATAAACAATATTTAACTTAATATATATGTAATAGAAGTCATTCTTGCTGTTTATAAGTCATAAACAATCCAAGCACCAAATAAAATATGGCGAATCCCCGTAAGTCAGTATAAAAAGTCCTTTTCATTTGGTCCGAATTTATAGTTGCGTTAAAAATATGAATTGGTTCACATATATAAAAAATACATTTTATAGTATACTGTTAATTTTTGCCGCCCCCTAAAAAATGCCTCCCTCTTGCCCCCACTACGCTGCGCCACTGGAGCGGATGCCGCTTTTAAAGCGAATTCGAATTCGGGTTTGATTTTTTACAGAATCGCAAAGCTGATTGCATAAGTAAAGTTAATGTATAGTTATATGAAATTAGAAACGCTAACCCAAATCAGAAATACTATTAATTAACTTTTCTCTTTCCTTATTTGCTGGTAACTCAATTTCAGACATCTCATTGTATATAAGATGTTACATACTAAAGATCAATAATGACAACAACAGGCCTCACGTGATAGCCTATCATATACAGAGGTCGTGAAGTGATAATTCTATTTGTTAAAATAAGGAAAACTATTAAGAACAACTAACAACTAAAATGGAACTGATTGACACATATTATTTATAAAAAATATTACTTCCTCTATCTGAACTACGGAGTCTTTATGGCTGAATCAAATTCTCTCAAACTCCCTACGTTCATCCAATCAAGACGAAATGAGTAATAAACAAAATAAAGCTGAAACTTTCGAACTCTCTTTAATTTATTATATTAAAAGTGAGGTGTTGATATCTAGTAATAAGCTTTCTTATTTCAGAGATAATAACACTTATTAACATGTACACTTCACCATAAATTAAGCACAAATCTTTCTCTATTTATGTAAGACAACACTGAATATTTCTTAACACTCGGGGACTATCACGCACTCGAGGCTTCATTTACGTCACATAAACACAACAAAGCACAAATCTCGCAACAAAATTAAACGCAGTAAGGAACATCAACTCACCAATTAGGAGGTAGTGACGAGCCATCTCGCCTTAGTTGCGAGCTTGCGCCACACTCAGCTGCTTTATAATTCGCGTTCACTCCAATAATTACTGCCCCTGTCTTGACACAAATAACATGGTGACACACTACCTTTTTAGAACGCCAATTTAAAATAAAACTTGCTCTCTAAAATATTACGATTGTAATCTCCCATATGAAACACTGCTTTAATCATGTTTAATAGAACCAATCGCATTTGGATGTTATGCAAGAGCACTCAAAAATTTTAACGTACCTGTTATCTCAGGAAAACTCTTGATAAAACAACGCTACAAAACTTATGTGATAAAATACAATATCTTTTAAATAACACTTTATAAACTGCATTAAATGAACCTAGAAGACAGCTTCCTTGTTGAGTATTCAACTAAAAGCATTTTTCTTAATCAAAAAGGAATCATTGTATTAAATTTCTTCGCATAACTCAAATCGTGATCATTGTGATGTTTTTTAAAATCAAAATTAAAATAAGAATTTTCCGAACAAATATTAAAATTTTGCTATATTTACGTTTGCTGTAATCATAGATAAATAAGTATGCTGTAATTTGTTTCCACTCTTCTAATCATGTACGCTCACTCAGCAGGAATAAATGTTCTCTTAACTTGAAGTCCGTATGTATCAAGTATTACGCAGATGACACTCGCTTGGCAATACGAATATATGTTATTACTATTTTTTTTCTGTCGGTTGTCGGTCAGTTTAACTTTCGACCTTAGCCACTTTGGCTCACAAGTCAATTTGCATCACCATCTCTGAGGTCCCGGTTTCAATTTCCGGCCAGATCAATACTGTAAATGAACTATTTTTATAACAAAATTACTATAAACTTAATTTGTCATGTGAGCAATATATGTAATGTTGTATTATTATTTATTTATCATATAATGACTTTTCCTTTTCATACAGGCTTTTCTATTAAAATCCAAAGGTACTTTTTTCAACTTATGACTTATAATTTTATGTAAACCGGTTGTCTATAGCGGGAAGCGACTTTATTTTAGCCTATATATAGATACAGACATAATTTTATGCCGAGGCAAACCAAGTGATCGAAGAAGGAAAACACAACAAGGAAAATGTAATAATTTACATTGTTAAGAGTCCTCAAAAGACTTATGACACAAAAGTGCTACTTGACAACTGCTAATACAATACCGCAAACCACTTTGTTAGTAATTTATTTAATTGAAACACGATAGCGATAAATATAACATACATAAATATTACATACATTTTGACAAGTATGATAGTATTACGACTGTTACGCGTACTTATTAACAGTACTAACTAAACCAATCATAATAAGGAATTTATTATATTTAATCGCTTTTTTATTGTTCCAACACGTAACGTTGAGGCCACTATCGGCTTTTATCGTTAAACCTTGAACCCAACCACAAATGGCGTCATTAGTAAGAAATTTCTTCACAATTTGTTTTTCCAAACAAAATTATCAGCAAAAAGTTGAAGTCCATCATCTAATATCTATCTTGAAATAGATAAATTGTGTGTTATTTTATTCATTAAATTAGCATTTTTTATTACATATATTACATACATATATTAAGGTTGCCTTTAGAAGCTCTAAACTTGTATAATTTTATCTTTGAAAATCTTTAAATGGATTGTAAAGGTTTAAAGGTTAAGAAATCCAAATTCTAAAGATCCAAATCTTCTTAAATGTCTTAATGCACGCGCTACGAAGCATTTTCATGGATTATTTAATAAAGTAATTAATAATAAACTAGGAACAAAACCTACTTTATAAGATTGTAGAAGTTATTACGTCATTCTTTTTATTAAGCTCAAATCCAAATAGAAACTCATTTCATTACGCTTTGTATATTTTCATCAATAGTGTTTCCATTTAAAATTTTGATAAAAGAGGCGTATAATTAATGGATTACTGTAACTTATGTAAAAAAATTTTTTTAACAGAAATTGTTTTTTTTTACAATAGAATCAACGTATCAAATAATTTAGGCATGTTACTATGTTTTCTTGTATATTTTTGAATTTTCTTCTAAATTAATATTATAAAACGAAAGATTTTTTTGGTCTCTTTGAAATGAAAATGAAAATGTTTATTTGCGAGAATATGGTACAAATGATGTTACACAGTTATTAACAATAGTTTCTCACATTCTATAGTATATGAACAGTGTGCAAATATTTTTATTTTTAAATGTCATTACATGAAAACAGAGAATAATTTTTCAGTTAAGATGATGTCAATAATTAATAATTAATCATTCAACCATAATAATCCATTTACAATTATCATTACAAATGTCAAATTAAATGTCATATAAATTTAAATTTAATTACCAATTTTATCCATTAAAAAGTCATTCATATTATAATATAATTTATTTAATAAATATTCATGCATATGTTTTTGGAATTTCGTCAAAGTCATGTCAGTGAGGTATTTTGGCAGCTTATTATAAATACGTATAGCCATACAAAAAAATCCATAATCCATATTACCGATTAAAATTTCATTAATAGAGTAAACATGCCTTCTTTAGGCCTTTAGGTGTGTCATAAAGGGTTGTAGTTGGAGCGCTATTGACTTTACATAATTGTGCTAACATTAGAAGAATTGCTCTTATGAATAACTAATACCTTATCGCTTTGTAAAATTCAATATAGATAAGCATAATTAAATCTGAAGCTACATATTTATACATTTATTTTCTTAAACGAATCTGTAATTTAATATGGATTTTTTTAATACTTCTTTCCGATATACGTTATCAATTATTAATTTTCATTGAATTCGAAATAATATAGGTAAATGTATTTTAGTGACTCATGATGTTAGAGACTTAATTTAACCAAAGCAATTGCGTCTTTACTCGATAAAATACTTCCCTGTAATCCTCTCAACAGCGGAGCTTAAATCCCTTTCTGTGGATATGCGGATTTACTTTGTGAACTCGGATCGGTTTCCCACCAATGAGTTTGTATTTGGTGAATGTCTTCATCACAGATGTTATTCATGCCAATTGAGTTTGCTGAACTTCGAAATACTAAGCCAATGTTAGCTTACTAGTGATACTAATAATACGGTAGAAAATATGGTGATTTCTTAATGGCATATATTGTAAACAATTACGTAGTAAAGTTATAATAGGAAAAACATTGATTAATAATTTTCCCGGTAAAAACTCAAAAACTTATTTATTTAAAATTCTTTGCACAAATAAAACATTCAAATAGCGGACTTAATGCCAGTAGGCATTCTCTACCAGTCAATGGGAGAGACATGAAATTAAGACTTTTCAGGCAATGCTACAAAAAAATTTAATAAAGTTAATACAGACACATAAACAATAAAAAAAATCGAAATAGAATTGTATATAATGGAATATATACAATTCTATAACATAAAGAAATATATATTTAAATACATACATACATAAATATAAAAATATCAGATTATTAACAAGCAGTTAGAGAATTTAGAAGCTTTTCATGTAACAATCGTTTGAAAGTTAATTTATTAGGGACAGCTTGAATATAGGGAGACAGTACGTTCCAGAGTCGTATAGCCTGAGCGAGAATGAGTTTGAAATAAACCACTTAGAAACTGAAACTAACGTTTCAAATATCCAGATGCACATGGCTCTTTAACGATGGAATAAAGAGTAGAGAGCATCCTCAGATCACGATGCTGGCGAATAGTTTACTATTTTAACTTTTCCTAAAAGAAGAGACATGATCGTACTTCCGAAGACAGAAAATAAAACGTATACGGTTATTGAGTAATCGATCCAATGTATTGATAAGTTCCTGTGTGATATTAGCGTAATCTACAATAGGAAATATGATTGATTGAATTAGGACGATGTTGGAAATAGGAAGGAAATTTTGGAACTTGTAGAAAGACCTAAGGATACCGATGACTTTGCGACTAATACACTCAATCTGTACCTGCCAGTTCATCATGCTGTCGATACAAACTACAACATGAGAAGAAATTGATCTTGGGTAAGTTATAGGGGATGATATTTATATGGAATTTTGCCTCGTAGACAAAGTCGCGGCCAAAATCTGGAAGACTATATTATATATCCGTTCTTAGGAACCATATCACTGATATAACAAGGAAAACTGCATGCATATATTCCAATTAAACTAGTTCTCATTTCGGAAATCAAACCTGGACCTTTTGTAAACTAAAACTCACATTATTTCTAGTTTGACACAGTTTGTATAGATCTTTAGCAGTTATTTTGTAAAATTTGATGTCTAAAATGAAATAAGCAACGATAGAAACAATTTTACGGCGTTTGTAAAATAATTTGAATGTTTGTTCAAAGCAAGTTTAGCGAAGTTCATAATACTATTCATCCAATATCACCAATTCTATGACTGATAAATCTTAACCTTTAAGTATCTTTTATCACGCTTAATTTTTATTAAAGAAAACAACATCACATATAAGATCGAAAGCACATTTTTTGCAGTTGATAAGTATTAAAAATGGGTTATGATTCCCATAAGAATATTATTAATTTACTGACAAAAAAAAACTGTTAAATCTTCGATTTGTTTTTATGTATGTAATAATTTATACGAAAATCATAATATGTAAATAGCGTTATATACTAATTGTTAGTCATTTCAGAAAAGTCAGAAAAGTATTCGGACCGTACGAGAAGGAAATATTTTAGGCGATCTAACTCATTGTTTTCAAAAATGATAATACAAATATTATTTATATTTTAACATTTGCCGAAATATACAGTTTCATAATTTTTGCTTAGACAATGATTAACAACTATACCAACTCTTAACCCCTCAAGATCAAAATGTGTCATAATAACATAGTCATAGTAACCCACGTTCCAAAGGTCAAGTTTATCTCTGTAACTATTAAAATCGAGACAGACAAACAGAGTAGTTTCTCATTTATAAAGTTAGTAGGTATTACTTTATATTTTTTTATACCTATAATTTGATATTTTCCTTTTATTTTATATTTGAAATTTTGGTATGAGCAATTACACGAAGAATTTACGATAAAGTAGTCATCGCTTCAGATAAAAAAGCCACCATATTAGAAAATATAAATGAAATATATTTGTATCCCTAACAACTGTAAAGAACGTTCGCTAACACATAATGATATAAAATAAAAAGTAAAGTAGTAATAATATAAAACATAATCGAATCTAATAAATCTGTTCGTATTAACAATAGCAAATATGTTATCATAACATTTTGTGAGCTCGCAACTAAAATACAAGATTCCATAGATTAATAAAAGAATTCCGATACACTTAAGATTGTATCCTAAAACTTTTTCTAATCAAGTCTTCCTTTGTACACTTCAATTAAAGTTTAATCTACTCTAATTTAATATATTAGCTTCTCTAATTTGGAGAACGGTCTCTACTAATTTCCGTATAAGAGCTCAAGCCAACCTTTCATTATGTTCACTTGGTAGCAATAACCCAAATGGATATTGAAGATTAAAATTGTACATCTGCCAAAACAGACGTCACATCTTTTTTACTCAGTTACCATTTTAAAATTTAATATTAGATATTTTAGGAATAATAAATTTAAGTATTATATAAAGCCGCACAGAAAAATCAAAGCCACCCATTAATTAAGGTAAATATTCAAGTATAAATATCCAAGTCAAATCTACATAAAAGATAAAGTTTTTGGAGATCATCCAGCTAATATTATGCGAATGTTTGTGAATATAATTATTTTGACATAATATTATGTAGCTTTATGTTTATTACTCGCATAATATAATGAACGAATTTGGATTCAATCAGTCGATAGTATAATATTTGTAAGCTTAACCACAACTAAAAGGCTATTTTTATCCTACTAAACAGTTTTCTAAGGATTAAAGTACGTGGGCAAAGTCGCTGGTAGAAAACTAGTAAAACATAAACCTATAGTCTATAAACCTTAAACGTATAATTTAAATAATAACACAAACGAAAAGTTTTCTACGCCTTTATTTATAAAACATATAAATATTTAATAAGATCACTATTCCACTAATAGAAAATACTTTAGCGTTAATAGAAAGACACATTGTTAACAACGTAACAGTAAAAGCTTATATGTTACATTTAGATTTTTTGAAGTGATATAACTCTGTGAATTAATTTTCATTTGACTACATAATGAAGTTTGAAATATTATAAATTATTAAGGTTCTTGATATAAACATATATTTTAATACCTTAATCTTTGAATAGTGCAGTAATATCAAGCAAGACAATTTCATATTACAACATAACACACAATTGTTGCAAATTCAGACTGGACACTATTGATCTATAACATAATTACCCTACTCAATTCTTTTTTTAAAATTACGAAATATGCAAAATATATAACATTTGTCAGTCATAATACGAATAAATAATTTAAAAAAAAAATCGGTCTGTGTATCTCTTATTTACGCATATACTCAAATTATGCTATCATAACTCCATTTTTTTAAAAGATTTGTTGACTATATATTGTTTGGAAACTTTTTGAAAATAATTAAATTAATAACTCACTCTACTAATTGGTCATCTATAATTCATTTCACTTCTACAATAGACCTTGATTAATTAATAATTTCTTAGAAATCCTTTGGGCAAATAAGGCCATTGCGGCGGCTATAAATAATATACTTATAACAACCTATATAGAAATGTAATTAATAAATTAGTTTCTTTTTTTGTTTGAACTAAAATACAATTTATTAATTTTTATACGGTACTAAAAAGCATTAGCATTTAGAATATTAAATTACACCTTTCAGATTGTTCAACTCACTAACTTAAATTCATACATTCTGAATATTGTACATATTACCTGTAACCATATTAATTATAAATTATACTTCCCTAAATTACAGTGACAAAAAAGAACAATTATTTTTTTGCTAAAGTTGAAAAATTAAAGAATTATTCATATTAATTTTCAATTTAACTTTCCCCTTGAATTTTCATTCATTGGGTACTTTATTTCCACATTCTACAAATATTATCTATTAACATGTCAATTCATTATGAACTGATTATCTTTGACATCTGAACTAGCGAGATATTTGTCCAACCATTCTTCTATTACAGGTAGATTCTCTGCAGACCACTTAGCTTCTTCTCGTATATTTTTCATGGATCTTTCTATAATTCTCTCAGCAGTACCAAATTCGCCCTGGTGAGCTACATACAAATTGGTGACTAGATCCAGTCCTGCTTGTGTTGTGAAGTGAGAAGTAGCAGACGTGATAAGGTTGTCCCAGAGATTCGTTTTGTTTGACAATCTGCATTTAATTAATGCGAATATCATTAGCTAGTTAAGATGAAGCAGTAAATTAAAAGACTACACTGCATAGATATTTTAAATTATTCTGTGAATTATCTATCAAGTTTTTTTTTTATTCAAAAAATAAAAGTGCTTGTGAGAACACCGAAAAGAATCGATTCATTGAAAAAATAATAATAAAAAATACGTATACCATACGATATACGATCTCTAACGTTATTAAATTAGATAATAAGAAAAAGTTAAGAACGAGTGTCATTTGAAAATATCCAAAAGGTTTTTTTAATTAATAATTAAAAATATTTTGCGCTTTATTCCACGAATTCTTCATTATCTACTATATTGTATGTTCTATATGTTTACTCATTATTTGGTCTCATTATACTTATAGATCAACAAATTTAAACTTGCATATAAATCGGTTCTAAATTTGAAATTAATATTCAAATGAAATATTTAGTTTACTATTACTCACTTGTCCTTTAGAGCGTCCCAGTTGTCATTCAAGAAGTGAAATAATGTGGTGTACCCTTTCGATCCACCCGAAAGCATGCTAAATATTAAAAAGATATCTGTCTCGGTAAAGTTTCCATTGCCTTCTAGAAGCGTCATATTTAGCAACCTAATAATCTTGCTTTCATCGTTGGGACACCCTGCCAATGTCTTTAAGAGGTAGGTCCTCTCACTCTGTTTCCTTGACGATGGGAAGTGGATAACTCGTTGCAAACCAAATTCCCATTCTTTCTTCGTACCCCATTTAAACACCGGGCATATGTATTGATTGGATATTCTGAAATAAAAACGGACTGTTTTAGCATTTTTATTGGTAAGAGCTGTTAGTTGTGTATCCATCTAATTACCTCGTGTGTTCATAAGTTATGAGACAAACTTTTTACTGAAAAAAGAAAATAAAATGTTACTGGCTTTTATATATTCATTTTATTGGTTTTGAATTTGGAATGTTAACTTTTAGTTCATTTGTATTAGGTACAAATCCATTGTTTGTATTTTCTCGTGATGGAGGGAACAAAACAATAACGTGCAACTGTCATTTCGCTATTTAAGGCGGGAAAAAACCGATGCAGATTTTCCGCGAGCTGCAAAGTTTTCCTGTAAGCATAATTTCGTCAATTACACAATAGAGCGGTAGATACAAGATCGCCAAAGGAGTGGTTGGCCACGCTCTGTGAGGACGCCTGCGAACATTAAAATCGTCAGAGAACGATTTCGCCGTAATTCATATCGCACTCAGAAGAAACTCGCTCTGAAGACTAATATTTCGTGCGTTTCAGTGAACAGAATACTGAAATATGATCTTAAGATAAAGGTCTTTAGCCGTTAAAAAATTCACTTTTTAAACGAACGTCTCCATAAGTTACGACGTGAACGTTGTTCATTGCTGCTGAGGAGCCAGGAAGATATTCTTCACTGACGAGAATATTTTTACTATCGAAGAAAAGTTCAACCGACAAAACAATAAAGTGTGCTTTTAATGTAGTAAGGATGTCCCAGCTTCTGCAAGGAATGTCTCGTGCCCCGGCTAGTGTGATGGTATGGTAAGGAGTTTCGTATAAAGGTGTAACTCAACTCCATTTTTGCCAACAAGGTGTCAAGGTGAAAGCCAAGAATTATCAGAGTGACATTTTAGAACCCATGGTGAAGCCACTGCCTGATACGTTATTTCACAATAAAGATTGGGTTTTTCAACAAGACTCGGCGTCATCCCATTAGGCAAAAAGCACCCAAGCTTGGTTGAGGGAGAATGTGCCAGCGTTCATCGCGGCGGACGCGTGGCCCTTCTCCAGCCCAGACCTCAACCCGCTGAATTATTCTTTATGGACAGAATTAGAGCTCAGGCCTCCGAAAGTCCCACCCAAACTTGGGAGTTACTGAAGCGAACCATTGTCCAAGAAAAGAATTCCGCTAGGAAAGATTCGTGCCGCTATTGAGGACTCGCTAAATCGTCTAAGGGCCTGTATTAAAAAATACATTTTATTGTCGATTATTATCTATTTAATAATTACTGAAAATTAGAAATTAAAAAAGTTACGCAACTTTTATTTCGTCTCAAAACTTATGGACGCACGAGGTATAATTCTGTTTGCCAAACTACACTAAGTTTAGGTTTGATACTATGAAACTGCGTTTGCAATTGTAAAGTAACTAAGATAGCAGAAGTAAACTTAGTGTTGTTGCATCAACTTACTTTAACAAAAACAAATATGTTAAAGTACCGGGTAAGCGAATAATAATGAGTTATCATATAGCAATGGTTGGTTGACGTCATAACTTTAACTGTAAACTATAACCATCTAAATTTCACTGGTTAAAGTTATTGTTTTACTATGGCAAGAAAAAAGATGTTGCAACGCATTCCACAGTCAATGTTGAAGTCAGCGTAACAGACATTGCCAAAATTGACATAAATCTTAACTTAAACGGCGAAAGCGGTGCAACAGAAGTATAATTATATATCTGTGATAACATGCGACTACTGTAGGCACAATGATGGCACACTGGTTAGCGCTCGATAACTGATGAGCAATTTAAAATACATTATTAATAAAACTCAATTAATCTAGTTCAGATCATATAACACAAGTCCTTTACCTGTAAAAATTAATTACAAAAATATTGAAATAGACGAAGTAAATTCAGTACATTTTCTTGGTTAATTAATAAACATCTAAATTGGAAGCAGCATATTGACCATATATGTGACTCGCACGTAGCCGGTTTTTTTATACATGTTTATCTTCCAATTAAAATATTCTAATAAATGAATAAAATAAAATGCGGCTACGTGATAAATAACTAAAAATAATTATAACAATTATGTTCATGAACTAGCTTAAGTCTCATTTTATTATTAGAACTAATAATATATCTTGCTAAGAACAGCAATCAACTATTCTAAGCATAATAATTAGTATTATTTCTTTCTTTCTATTTTTCTAATGCATAAAAATGAGATTCAGACATTCTTAATATTAAAAAAAAACTTTCGAATAACATAGATTCTTGAAAAAATTACTGGATAAAGTTTTCGCGATATTAAAATTATACCATTTATAATCAAGGATTTTTTTAAAGCATTCTGCCGTAGTACTATGTGTACCTGATTTATATCAGTGGGTACTTGAAATATAAAGAAAAAATGATTCAGAACAAGCAACATTATCATTAAGTAAATTAATAGAATGTTTAAATATAGGTACTGATTAAATATTCCCTCATCCTATCCTCTGGTCAATAAAAGTCGTCCGGAATCTATCCCTTCCTGTCAAATAAACTCATGTAAATTTCTCCATTCATTGTCTGTAGGCTATTGTCCTCCTTTTATTCAAACAAGCATTTATAAATTGTAGTGGTTATTTAAATTTTAATTACATTACCTAAAACCAAAGAGGTATAGACTTATAGAAGCAGCGAGTGAAGACGAATACTAAATAAACATAACTGCGACTGACTGGAAAGCACCATCTTTTTTATAAGTTTTATATATTTTTACAATATGTCGTTTTTCCTTTTGATTTTGCTCTATGTTTTTGTCTTTATTATTGTCAATTGTCGTTTACCGTACATTCGCTGTGATTTGTGATTTATTTTTATCTCATTCCCACAAGCAATCAATTACTTTTACGGCCCCGACGTACGTCTTTTATTTTTTTAACTTTCAAAACGATATAAACTTTTTTGCCATGTTTTATGAATTCAAACATCACCATCACATTAATATCGATATAAAATGGAATGAATTTATCATTATAAGAGAGTCTTCGCTACGCCCTTCCATTTCCCATTGTATGTCTAATTTGATATTTTTTCTTTCTAACAATATAAAAACCAACAAAGCACGTGTCCGAGGTTCCGCACCTCTTAATGCAAGACAGAGTGAGTACTTACACAATAAATGTGTAGCTAATCCTGCTATAAACACTGTTTTATATAAATGTAAGTGTTATATACAAAAGAAAAATACTCTAAACAATTGTTTTACATGAAAAAATATTCAAAGTGAGCACCCTTAGCGTTTACACAAGCTTTTAAACGTACCGGCCAGTCGTCAATACTTTTATACGACATCCATAGGAAAGTTGGCCACTGCTCGCTCCAGTGATCTCTTGAGAGATTCCAATCATCGGCTTTGATAAAGTTGGGAACATTATCCGCGAGCCAAGCTTGGGTGGTGCGTGCCTTGTGATCGGGAGCCGAGTCTTGTTGGAACGTCCAGGGAATATTAGGATAGAGTGTGTCGCCTAAAGGTTTCACTACGTCATTTAGGATGGTTTCTTGGTACACCTTTGCAGAAGTTTTCACACCCTTTTCACAGAAATGAAGCTCGGTAACGCCGTGGTAGGACACCTCCCACCAAACCATCACTGACGCGGGGTGGTGGCCTCTCTGGACTCTTTCTATGACTTGGGACGCTTCTTTAGAATTGTGGGCGTAAACACAGTGATTTTGCTTGTTGAAATGTTCTTCAATGGTGAAAATTTTGTCGTCAATACACAAAATGTTCCTGTGCTTTCCACCTGTGTAACGAACGAGCAACTGTTTTGATGTTTCGACCCTTTTCGCCATTAAAGCTCGATTGAAGGTATGTCCGGTAAATCGACGGTAAGCCCTAGGTTTTAGGTCATCTTTAATTATTCGAAACAGAGTCCTAGGCTTGATTTTCATTTCACGGTATAAAATCTTCTGCTTTCTCAAGGGATTTCGTAGAATTCTGGCTCGGACTGCGTTGATAGCCTCGTCTGTAGTTGGTTCGAGCAGAATGCCGACGGCCTGAACTCTTATGGTCATCAATAGAGGAGGTCTCTACGAACCTATTGATGGTACGATACACAAATATCCGACTGATACCTACCTTCAGAGGGGTCTTATAAATCACGGAAGACTCTATTACCACCCTATGCAGTGCAATCACAGCGGTTCTATCTTCTTTATCACCCAACTCCATTTTAAAATATTGAATTTATGACAAAAATCTTGTTGTTTTACAAAGAGTAACTCTTAATAAATAAAATGGCATAGCAGCGTTCCAAATTAGAAATTCAGATATTTAGAAAATCTCTTTTAAAATTGTAATAGAATTTATGGCCAGATTAGGTATAGACAGATAGCTGTCACATTAACTTTGCTCGAAACCTGAGCAAGTTGAGTCGAAATTTCGTAAGACATAAAAGTTGACGAACAAAAGACAAAAACAAACGTGCGAAATAAATATTTTTTATATCTCTACCTACTTTTGAGAGATAAAATATTAACTAAAAATTTCGCTAACTACGTTTGTATATATTTGACATAAGAAACAAGAATTAAACTTCTTGTGTGGAATCTTATATATATTTTATTTAACTCTTGCATAACGTTACATTTCCTTAGTCCAAAAAATATAAACAATGTATAGAGAATCGGCTAGTGTTGTCTAACATTATAATGTTATACAAAAACGTACCACCAGCTTAGTACTAATCTGTGGCAATGTACCCACTGACCTATTTAATTCGTTTAACCAAAGAATCGTGAAAACAGCCAGTGTGCACGTTGGGGACATCAAAGGAAAGGATATGTCTGTGAGCGCGTAAAGAAATTGAAACGGAATAAGCAAACCAACAGCTCTGTATAATCTGATTGGATTATACACATATACCAACATCTATACTAATGTTATAAAGAAGTAGTCTCGAGTTTGTTTATTTATTTGTAGTTTATTTTTTATGAAAATTCGTGTTTATGAAAATTCTTTCACCTACTGGAAGCTACATCAATTCTAAAACAGCTATAATATACAAAAGTTGACAATTATGATTATAACTTTGTTATATGAAAAAAAACTGATTGTTTTTCAGGGTTAGTAGAACGGGGACATCGTTGTCTAATTTTAAAATCAACCCCTTTCAAATCGCCATTTGAAAGATATTCACGAATTTCTGATGGCGATTGCGAACGCGCCGTTTTTTGAAAGCTAATGAATGAATGATATCGTCAAATTAACGTTTATTATGTATATATAAGCAAAGTGATAAATGCTTGAAAGCTATTGAGAAATGTAAGGCCCTATTGAATACTACTACAACCTTTCGGCGGGTTTAGCTTAGGCCATAACCCACCACGTAGGCCCAGTGTTGAGAATTGTACATGCAGTCTCCCGGCTGCAATGGCTTAACGTAACCTCCGAAGTAAGAAAGGGCTCAGGTAAAAAATTTGGTCATGCCATCCTGTGACCGGCCCTATTTTTTTATATTCTAGATAGGCAAGCACTTGACCACAGATCACCTGATGGTAAGCAATGCAGTGGTCTAAGATGGAGCGTGCTTGCCTAGAAGGAACCGATTCACTCTTGACTTGAAGAGTCCTAGATTGTATTTGTCCGGAAACAGCGAGTCCGGTAGCGAATTCCACAGCTTCGCAGTTCGCACGATGAATGTGGAGGCGAATCGCTTGGTGCGAGTTTATGGAATCTCCACAATAAAGCGGTGACGCTTCCCAGTACCCCTGTTAGTACGATAGTGAAACTGGCGAAGGATGCTTAACTTTCGCATCGTAAACCAAACGGGCTGACCGCCATCGTGCTCCTCATTGCTAATGACATGATATAAAGGATAATTAAATGAAAAATAAGTAAGAATGTTTTTATCTAATTCTTACGGATTGCCGTCATCAGGGTTCTTTGCCTGCATCCACTTGCTGTATTGCTCTTGCGCATCCCGTATACAAGGCTTGTATCCTGCTTGGCTGAGGAAGGTCTTTGTCATGGTACGTAGATTTTTGCGCCAATTCTCCTCATCTTCACGCTCGTCTTTTATCTCTTCATACAATGGACCCAATAGAATCCTGACGTAAGCCTGGTTAATAAATATTTTAACTAAATTAATTACATCATCTTATTAGAAATGTCCGTTTGTGACCTAAATTACAACAATGGCAGAACATATTGACCACTAATAAAATAAATCAAATCAACTCTTCACTATTAAGGTACTATTACTCGATTAGGAGGATATATTTGCACTACTGACCTACTCTCAACAAGTACAATACTTTGCATATATTTATAATCAATTCAAACAGAATAGGTAAGGTAGGTTTTTGTACTATAGTCGACACTGACAGCTTGTCATCCGGTTTGTTACCTCGCATTGTACCTTGGAGGATATCCAGGAAGTGCCGACGAAGCCTTTCAATACAGTCCGTGCTTGAAAGTCTTACAAAATCATTTGTGTGATATCTACAGTTGTTCTGTACTTACAGAATATATCAAATTTTTTTTTTGTAGAGAAAATATTTTTTTTATATATATAATTAAAATTAAACTCGTTCACATTAATTACTTTTAACCCTTTAAATACCCTGTTGTAAATGTATTCTTTTAAGATAAAACTTACAAAAAAAGGTTTCACTTACTTGGAATTTACCATGTATGCATTCACAGATGTGATTTCCTAAATGATCGATCATTGTAAATACCGGGTCCCACACAAGATGATTCCTCTCATTTTTAAGGAACAATGTCATATTAAAGGCTGTAGCAAAGGAAAGATCTCCGGCATATGCCAAGTTCCATGCATCGTGAAGAATTTTGGCTCGCGTCAGTTCTGGTATAAGATGACGATTCTTGCTTTGCAGATATTTGGAAAGAAGATTCCAGTTGTGGAGGTCGTAGTTTACTGGGTATGGCGCTGAAAGTGTTTGAAATATTTAATGTAACATGACGGATTTTTTCGTCCTTTACGTAATAAAATTAACAGTACCTATTTCTTCAGGATTTATAATGATGAAATGATTTTTATCAGGCATATTCTCGAGACTAAGTCCTTTCCTATCTCGCATCCAAACAACTGGAGTCGCATTTGTGAAGTCCAGCTTATCTTCACGAATCAAAACTATTGGTGCCCACCAGGACATGCGTTCAGCATCAGGTACATCATGTGGGCGTTCGCGGAGATAAACTTTCTGAAATAAACAGAAACTTGACATATATGATAACGCCGATTGTGATTATTCAACAAACCGACTGCAATTCAGTTAGTTATTCTGAATACTCCAGACATTTATTAGATAGTCTTACTTGAATATAATATGCAAATTTAAACCTGCACATTTCACATGATATAAAATTACCATAAATTGTGAATATTCTCATGAGTCACGGACAGCTTATAATAAGACATTTTTAGAATGAAAGCAACCATACAAACTATTATTCAATGTATCTACTATTAAGCGGATCCCAGCAATTAAATCATTATGATACAGATTAAGCATTTGTTTCAAATTGTTTAACTACTACAATGAATTCTCAACGTAAAATGGATAACTAACCTGCCGTAACAAAATCTTGGCATTGTTATAATTTCTCTCTACTGTGACCACCGGAAGACGATCCTTGTCGATCCAGGAATTAGCAATAGTCTTGATGTTAGTGTCCTTCGGTATCTTTCCGTCGGTGACAGCAGCAGTGTTGAGAGCGTTCCAAATGTCATCACCAGTAAAGGTTTTGAATTTTCTGCGGGTTATAGTAACAAAGAAAAATTTGATGAAAATAATGTCACACTTTTTGATAACATAATATGTTTGTGCCCACTGCTGGAGAACAGGTCTTCCCTAAGAATGGAATTAAATCTAATAGGGGGAACAGGTTCACCACGCGTACTGAGTGCGAATTGGTATGCGCTAACGCCAACTGTTATCAGTGCTTGGTAAGGCACCAGTATCATGAATAACCAAACACGGAAGAGATCGACGTAATAAAAATTTGATCACCCGTCTTATGACTGCCCTTACGACAGTTGCTTAACCTCAGCAGCACAGACCGAATATGCTAACCACAGAGCCATCAATTTCAATCTGATATTGAGTCAAAACCACTTAAGCAATAGACAGAGACACCTTAGTGAGGTGGGAAACCAAACATAGACATTAAGGACATAAAGCTTTTCTTATACAATATCACTGTTTTAGATTAATTCATAATTTATTAAATAAGCTTTTGAAAATCTTTAGAAATAACAAAATATCACCTGGACTCAATGAAGGTCCGTAATCCCTTCTTGAAGGTGTCTCCGCCAAGCGTATAATTGAACATGCGGAACAGTAGCTCAATCTTAGTGCAAGCTGTCTCTTGCTTCATGCCTGTGATACGGGAATGCGGGTAGCGCTTACTAAACTCGTAGTAAATCGAATACAACACCGTCATGGGCCACTTTCCTTCCATCTCAGAGCCATTGTTTATCTAATGATAAAACATAAGGGTTAACTGACTGTAATAATATTTATAAAAGTATTCTTCAACTAAGTAAGTCAACACACGTATCTCATTAGACACGTTATGCAAAAAAGAGGCAAAAACTTATAAGATTTTTTCTCCTTTAAACAACCTTTTTTATGGATAAAACAACGTTTGTGTCATATCACTTCTTAGTTTTACTATGTAGTTTGTGCTATAGGTTTCTCAGCAAGAATATCCACTATTTATACTCGCGATTATAATTTTATATAACATAGATCACTAGATTTTTTTAAAATTACGAAATATAGCTATCCTTACTAGGCTAATCTCAGATCAATATGCATATTTTCATAGCCCAACATCAGTATTTTACATTGAATTGAAATTTGATTATTTTAGTTCATGTTTTCAATAGTTCATTAACTACAAAAAAAATATTAAGGAAAAATCTTTTGACGTTATTAATTAGAAAGGGTTGTCATACCTTAAAAGCAGTTTCTGCAGCCAAATAACCGACCAAAGCCTTATTCAAATGCGCATCTGACCACCAAGCTGGCGTCGCTAAGGCTCCCAACCATTGGTATGATATTTCTTGAGCTAGTTGCAAATAACCTCTACTGCTTAAATCACTCTCCCTAAAATTTGTAAATTATTTTTTATATTTCTTATTTTTTTTATTTGTACTGATATCAGCTTTATAATATATTTATTTATTATTTACTAGTATCTACTATAATGATCCAAATAAATCCACACGTTCTATACTTAAGCACTTCTCTCGATGATGACCTCACATTAGTTAGCTTTGCATTAAATCATTTTCGCTATCGTTTAGTTAAGCTCGTAAAAGACGATGAAGATAATATAATACTTTCATAATTAATCTAAGATTACATAATAACTATTTGGTATATTAAGATGCTAAGCGATACGGAAATATATATTTATTAAGGATTTCGAAATATTATCGTACCGTGTGTGAATAGCTTAAATGTTAAAATGTGTTATCATAAAACATCTTATCATGAGAAATATAATAGCATATTAATCGTCGTCATGAGCTTTAAGCTCGTTCTACCATTGAACTACGGCAGTGTTGTAATTAAAATTATATTAAAAACCAAATCTAACCTCAGCCTAGTGAAGCTTAGTTTATCTATCAGACTTGACTTCATATTGTAAAGAGTCTTACACGTATTATAATAAAAAAGGCCCTGTAAGTGCGGAAATTGAATAAATTTACCAAATGTCCGCTTACTCGACGTCAATTGCTATTTTGAAGACGAGATAAAGGAAATTGTGTTAGAATAAAGTTAACAATAACATTGAACCTTTGCAAACATATTTTTATAAGGAACTGTAATATATGTATACTCAAAACATAAATAATCCATAAGAAAACTTGAAAAGGATTTTTCGTAGACTTTGCATTTCTATGTAAATATTTATGTAAATTGAAAAAAAAAATGTTTAAGTACTCAAATGGAAATAGACTGCCGTAATACAACCTAATTTCCTTATCTTTCACCTTGAGTGTGTTAAACACTTTGATAGTACAGACATATTTATCGCCGAACCTTGACCCTATAAATTAACATAGATAAATTCTTGACGAAGATAACCCAAACACCATGTAAGGAGGCACTTCAGAATACTAAAAGACTAGTGATGTCACTAATAGAATACAAATGAAATAGAAATTTCAAGTGCTAAAATAATCATTATTACCAGTAAAAAATTACTCAACATCCTACAACTTTCTGGGGCAGACACCTTGTAATTAGACACAAGAGAAACATCGAACCGAAAGCGTCACACGAAATTAACCAAAACAAAAAGCAACCCATTAACAAATCGCAATAGTGATATAGTAAATAATAAAATCCTTATAACTTATTACAATTCTTTACAAATTCTGTATCCCTATTCCAAAAGATCACTACAGTTTTAAGAACCAACCGTATGAATAGCATTCAAGAGTTTTACTTATATTTATACTCGTTATCGTTCCGAACGATTTTCTTAGTCAAACATATAAAGAAGTTTACATTCTTACCCTGCAACGTTAGGTCAAGCTGAACAAACAAATCGATATACTCAAACTGAACTGGGCTTATACAGATTACGGACCCAATATGCATGTTTAAGCCGGCAATATAATTCACGAACCTACTTTCCATGTGTTTGCAATTTGGCATTATTTTGTCATTCATAGCTAGTGGCTTTACTACGATAAATATTTGTTCCTGTTTTGCATCATTCCACCATTAATCTTGGAAATTATGTGCCCGGTAACAAATTCGAGTCTGACTTAACAAATTAAGTATATATTATTGATTAGAAACACTTACTTAAACACGAGGAGACCCCAATTATCTGCTGGTTTAACTCCTTGGTAATTTGGCAGAGCCACGACGTCTAACTTCTTGAGTGGAAGAGGCACATGCCAAAGACTCGATATCTCGCCAAATACTCGGGAAACCTTCTCATTCATCCCTTCCAAAGCCTGAAGGAATTCTGGCCGACCCCAAACGCGAAGTTCTGTGTAAAATCATATTAAATAGAATCAAGCATTATTTTGCAAGTCCATTGCTATAATAAGGGTGGATGTATCGGATTCCAATATCGATATCGATGGTCAACATAAATAATATTTTTAAACTCACACGATTTGTATACATTATAATTATATGCAATCGGGTCTTGTTCGTGCATTTTTTTAAAACAATTATTTACCTCGACGTTTCGGCTACGTTACAGCAGCCGTGGTCACGAGGAGACTGGAGAACTGGCGGGTGTCGTCTTCTGATTTTAGTTGAGGGTAATCCGGTAATAATGTTTTTAACTGATTTTCAGATGTACCCTCCACTTGATTTTATTATACGTAAAGGTGGCGACACACTGCACTTACGGTATCCGAGAATATTGTTCGTGGTTGTTTGCGATCGCGACACTTATACATTTTTATAACCGGATTCCACGTTGGTGAGAGTTTATATCCACTTTCCCGGTTGAAATTGTTGTGTTTTTTGATTTCAACCGCTTCACGAACAATCCTTGGATAGTAATGTCGTTCAGTGGAAAGGACATGAGGTGTATGTAACTCGATCCAGTGGTTTGATCCAGATGATAATAAGTGCTCTGCAATCGCGGACTTCTCCACTTGACGATTTTTGACCGCTGCTATGTGTTCTCTTACACGTTCGGCGATAGTCCGCTTCGTTTGTCCGATATATGAACTACCGCAGCTGCAGTCAATTTTATAAACGCCAGGTTTTTGGTAAGGAATACTATCCTTTGGTGATCGCAATTGGTGTGACATTTTTGATAAAGGAGTAAAAATGGTGTCTATAGAAAAATTTTTCCTCAAAATGGAACCAATTTTGTCCGTTACCCCCTTAACATAGCCTAAAAATGCCCGTTGCCTGGGAACCTTAGGTAGTCTTTCCTTACACCTTCGGATAGGGTATGACCCCCTTGCGCTGTATCCATTTTTCCTTAGCACGTCCTGTACATGGGACAACTCATCTGCTAAGAAGTCAGTATTACATAATGCGTTAGCCCTGTTAATAAGAGTTGTCTCCACAGAACGTAGGTGTTGAGGATGATGATGAGATGAAGCGTGGAGGTACTTGTCTGTGTGTGTTGGTTTCCTGTAGACAGTGTGTTTCAGGGACCCATCAGCTTGCGCCATGACTTTAACGTCCAGAAAGGGTAAGGTTGTTTTAAAAAAATGCACGAACAAGACCCGATTGCATATAATTATAATGGTCAACATAAATGTCAAAAAAACTTACACTTTAGCGCTCAGAATTTCTGATTATTTTAATGTTATAATCGCATAACAATATAAATTTTAACTACTTGCATTTTGCAATTGTAATATCTACCTGAAGTATAATATTTAGATATGAGTGCAATGTCTTTCTCATAAATCATAAGTGACAGATACATATATTTGTTATTTTATGATTTAGTTAGAAGAACTGTCTGGGTGAAGGATTACAGTTGAAGCGCTTATGACTTTCCAGAATTACGATAATGTTAGCAGAATTGTACTGCTGAGCAACGTCCAGGAACACATCACTGACGACACAAAGGCATTTCTGATTGAACTATGAGTAAATCCATGCACCTGTCATTCTTCAGCAAAAAAAAAAGGACACGCTAAATAGATGAAATAAACGAAACAGAAGAAGAAGATAAATATTTCGATAATAAGTTGCAATCTGTCACATTTTTACACTATTTATTTCCGCATATAGTGATGCAACCTGCATGTAAATGATGAAACACCCCCTCAGTCTTTTTTGTTTTAAATTGAAACGAACACAACAAATTTTTAAAGCAACGCTACTATAATTTAACATATAACGGAAAGTTGGCATAGATATTCTGTATATTATATATTCTTTGGTAAAGAAAATTAAGCTAACTGCAAAGGTCTTGCCAGAGTACAAAAACTAATCCTTTTAATGGTCCGATTACTACTTCATCGTGAGCGTTCTTACCTAAAGAAACCATAAAATTACCAAACCTATTATACCTATGTCCCTAAAATTGCCTCAAACGGAGTATCGTCAAAGTTTCTAGATTAATTAACTCCCGACGTCTTTTGAGCGAAACTCTCAGTAGAATTAAGATATTATATTATAAACGGCTCTGGTACCTCTAGAACGGTTCCATACAAAATCCAGCTAATGGACTTCCGAAAATGACCACAATAACTAATCCATAGTATCAATATCATTAATCTTCCTTAATCTTTGATGTAAGTTTAGAAGATTTAATTGGATTTGCAATGAGTTATCGAAGTAATTTCAATATATTTGACTCTATATATCGATATTATAGACTCTATAGCTTGCTCAGTTTTCTAGTCGGAATAAAAAGCAATGTACCCAAACAAAAAATCATTCTGAGTAAAAAGGTATTCTAGTGTAGCTAATATTACAATGTGTAGAAAATAATAAAAGAAATATGAAACTGATATGAGTTATAAAGGAAATAGCCTAGGTATGAGAATATCGGTAACCGGTAACGACCTAATTTATCGTATAAAATACCATAATAAAAGGCTATAATGGCCGCAACACTTATATAACGCAACGTGACGCGTGTTGAGTTGAATCATAACGTATTATTTCTTATAATCTAATGAACACTCGGCACGACTTCATACAATCACGACTCCATACAATTTTCGCATTCGATAGAATCGGGTTTTAAAAGTGTCCTGGCCATTATAGCACAATAAAATTACCATAAAAAGGGGGTAAATTGCAGAATGAGAGATGATAATCTAAAAATCATATCTTAAAGTTGTCTCATAAAAATCACGTGTCTACATTGTGATTAATTCAATGTCAAAAAGTTAGTTTCTATTATTCTAACGATGATTTCATCTTTAAACAAATGAAGAGAATTACAACTATTGTTTTAATAATATTTTTGAGCGGTCAACCGCAACGGTTTCGAGTTGAGCTGAGAGTACAACAATGAACTTTGGTAAATAATGCCTTGGAAAATGTCTTTGATTATTCATTTTAAACTATTAATTTATCATAAAAAATATATACATACAAGTTTTCAGATTTTTGTCTTTCATTCTGAGGTAAAACGCTAATTTGCTTAGTTATTACAGTTTACTTTGTTACCAGCTTTGCTTATCTGTACATAAACCTGCGTCGACCACAACGACGTCGCATCATAGTAATTCAAATAAATAAAACCTTATTTATAACCTTTTGCTTTTTTTTCAGAAAAACCAGAACTGGTATTAAATCAAACAAAATAAAGTTGACTGTCTTTTTGTAACCATGCCGAATTACACGATTGAGTGCATAGAAATAAGAATAAATTAACAAATACTTTTTTTAATAATCTACTGACAAGAAGCATCTAAAATATCCTTTTCGAACGACAAGTTTTATACAACAATGACAGAAAGTCACTCCATTCCAACTGCACCATATTGCAACAAAATTAAATAAGTTTTCGCTTTTTGTTTTTCTATACTTCAGATTGCTGTCCAGTGAATAATATTACGTAAGCTCACCTAAATCATTCCCGTGGTCGTCCTTGTAGTGGGTAGATTCACCTAGCTGTTTGAGGTCAGCAATCACAAGACCCAGTGTAAACGTTGACAACGGAGGAGTCCGCTCAAAGTGATCCCATACAGCATTTGGCTCTCCCGTACTGCAGGAAAAACAACTTACAATGCATACCTCATCCACGCACGCATTCTACAAAACTATGCATTATAGTTTCAATTATAATAGGATAATAGTAATTAAAACATATTATTTAGTCCTCAGTCTAAAAGTGGCAACTCGTACCTATTGCTTTAATAAGAAAAAAAAAATTAACAGACATTTTCAGTAAATTTTAATGCAAAAAAGGAGCGAGATTATGCTGTCACGCCTTTTATATCAGTTTAAGTAACGCAGACATAATCATAAGCACTAAAAAATCATCATCATCTACATGAAGAATACAAAATTAATGTTGAATCACAAATTTTATAAATCTTTTCGATCACAGTTTAAATTATTATATTTTGATTAATTTTGTAGCGAAAAGTAACAAGTGCTTGAAAGATTCGTCAGTCCTGTTAGGTCCTGGGTAGCTCAGTGGTTAGAGCAGTCGCCCGGATTGCGAAAGGTCGTGGGTTTGATTCCCATCTCAGGGTGCCAGGGATCAAGTGGAGTTTTTAAGCATTTTGTATTAAAAATACTACAGTTTAAAGCTGTGATACTTACCCTAAGTTAATTTAATTTTTAACATTAAGATTAGAATGATTACTAACATGTACCTTTTTCTGTTTGCCAATAGTAACCTCCCGCAAGATTCCAATTACTCCGTGATCGTGGCATTTACAACAGCGCAGTAATATCGGGAACTTGATGAAAATAAAATACACAGTAGTAAACCCGTGATTAAAATTCATTCTTAACTACTTACATATCTTCAGTCCTAGCAACAGGCGTGTTACTGAGCGCTATCATGTTCTTGGGCCGTACGACACTAAGTTCGAACGGTGTTTTGTATGCAGGCTCATCGAAACACGGAAACATGCGGCGAGCGTTATTTGGCCGCAGTTGGGTCGCAGCAACTAATCTATAACAAGATTTTTTTCGTAAATTTAGAACCTGAGCCTACTCTTTATCCACGAAAGACGGAAAATTTTGAAACACTCTTATTGGAAGATTATCTGTGCATCAAAGGCAGTGTCGGGTCCAAACCCCGTTACATCATAAATTTATCGAATAATGCGTTTACTTGAAGTCGTATTAGCGTTTCGAAAATAGACTGAATTTTGTTTTCGGGAGATGGAACCTCCTTTTCTGGATATTTTTAAAAGAAATAGATATCAAAATTATTTGTTCATATCACTTACAATCAAACAAAGAGAGCAGCTTCTCAACTTTTAAGTAACTTCCAATGGAAAGTAGAAAAAGGTTTCATAAAAAGAAACATTACATATTGAGGTATTTTTATAATCATGTTCTTCGATGCCTGCGTCCATTGTTTATCGATTTCAGTGAATCCTATATCGTGGAATAAGGTGTACATAGTAGTACTATAAAGTTACAGAGCAGAAGGCCTATCTCAGAGAGGGCAAGCCATGCAATTTTAAAAAGTATACCTACATACATTTATAGGTATACCTTTGTAGGACCACCATGTATATTTTAAATTGAAATATTGCTTCTGAAATGGGCGCTTCAGCGCAAACTGCTAAACCCATACGCATCATGAACTAAAGCTCTTCCAAATCTTGGATGTAAAGTTTAATGCTTTGTAATTCGTAAAATAAAAGCATGCAAACTGCTTACAAACAAAAGAATGCAAATATAAAATAATAATAAATACTTTTTACAGCATCACAAAAGAATGAGGAATTTTACTACGGGCGTAGTTCAATTTTACTTCCGAATCGTATTGTAGAATCGGATATTACCAGCAAATGTTTGAACTACATTCTTTATAGGGCCGTATCCGTGCAGCAATTCCGAGAATTTCCGTCTGTGATTGTAAGAGCGTTCGAACTAGATTTTTATACGGAACAACATGATTTTATTTCTCTGAACAGATTAAAGAATAAGATATCTCGAAAGAAATGCAAACTAATGTCTCCGTATGCATAAAGTTATAGACTTCAATAAACAAATAAGAATTGTGCTATCTCCTTAAAAAAACTGCGCGAGTCTGAATTGTGCATTAAGAATTCCGTACAATAATTTTGAAGCTCTTTTTTACTTAGAAAAAAACTAAGTAAGAGAACAAATTAACTTTGCCGTTGGAAAACTATTGTCTCCATACATTAGCATCGAGTTAGTTTACATTCAGTTTATAAACTATTAATAAATTTTATGATCACGACAATTTTTAGTTTTGGATTTTTCCATTTCCCAAAATAGACCTGATTTGAAGCTTTATCAATACAAACGACCAGTCAGACACGTCAGGACAACAGTCAATTAAAATCAGTCAAATACATACAACCCTGAAATTAAAGTAGTACTTTGATACATTTACAATATTATAGTTAATAGGCGAATGGAAAATGTTAATAATAAAAATTAATGCTACACATCAATCATTCACACCCAAGTCTAAACAAGTGAGTAGTTTAATATAACGATTGATTCATGAATGAAATATATTCTTTCTAATTATATATAAAATATTTGAAAGGCTTTATTATTATATGTAATCGGGTCTTGTACGTGCATTTTTTTAAGCTATTAATTTACCTCGACGTTTCGGCTACGTTACAGCAGCCGTGGGCCATATAATAATAATGTATACAAATCGTGTGAGTTTAAAAATATTATTTAAAAGGCTTATTTAAAAGTCACTAAATTAGAATGACTTTTACCCACAGCAACATCCGTCTAAAGTTAAATATCACGGCTAATACTCATTGCAATTAGAACTCATATGCACTCACAATCGAAGGTGAAGGTAAACGTAAAAAAACAAACGATACGGTATACATAGACTTTTGTGTCATTTATAACAATATAGTTTTTCTGTAAATTGGCTAAATTATGCCAATGTAATTAAGGTAAGACTGGATAGATCCTTCTTCTGGGGATGATGGGAAGATATCCTCATACTCAGTACTCAGCAGTAAATTTAATACAGGCTTTGTTTTAATAATTACAAACTCTCTCAGGCCCTCCAATATCGCAAAAATATCGTTTTAGTTTTTTTAATTATATCCTAAGAAATTTATGCAATTCAATTACATATTGCTCAATTTTTGCTGCATATTATGAGTAAAAAAATATCCGAAGAAGTGCGGCATCTCGTCAATCGCGAAAAATCAGAACTGACAAAAATATGATGAACCTTGCACACTTCCGTAAGATATTTGACGGATCATCCGTCAGATTACACAGGCTACGTCTCAGGCCACCTCTCTCCAGGCTGGATTGAGATTGATAATAAGCCCATTAATGTTATAAAAATGATTTTTCGTAAATATATCGTAAATAAATGTCACTGACAACTTGCCAACTGTGATATTCCTATTCAAATAAATAAGGCAAGCTTTTAAAATGTTCATACCTCTCTACCTCCTGTTCAGTGTAAGTGGTCTTAAAGAATGCTTCAGTAGTGGTGGTCTCCAAGTTGCCATTAAAGCTTATATCCAGTTGTCCAACAGACTCGGCCGGGACCGATTTCTCCAAATATATCGTCACCAACGGCTTCTTTAAGTCAGTTACCACTTTTCTCACCGGTATCTTTTGGAGGTCTTTTCTGTAAACAATATTGTTAACGTGATAAATATTCTTTGTAAATCGTAATTCATTCATATGCACTTTATTCAGATATTAACATTTTGAAGAATCTAATTTTGACGGAAAATTTCCTTCTAATCAAATAATAAATATATTACTATTAACTGTTTCTATACATAACTGTATTATGAAGAATAAACATATACTATTTATATTACCTATATTGAAATTAAATATTTAGCATGTAATTTAAATTGACAAGAACAGTTGGCGCAACGCGGGTAACGGAAACGGCATTACTTACATGACAGTTCTAATATTACATCATGAAATAATTAGCTAGTATTTTTTGTTTTAAAGTAAATTGTGTGTATAGTATTTACAATACTACCTTTCAATTTATTATCTGTGGATAGCAAGGACAAGGATCATCATGTAAGGTCATATTTAAATAAACTAAACGTCAACGTCTTTGTTGCCAGTGCAACTAGCACGCGTAGCATGACAAACTCAAGAAACGCTTTGTCTACACCAAAATATCAATTTCTCGGGTCGAGAGTGAGATATCACATGGGTGCACCATGTGATATCTCACTCTCGACCTCATAGTAATATTCTTTAGTTATTATTCTGAGGGTGCATCCGAGAAAAGTGACATTTGGGTGTAGATAAAACGTCCTCGATTTCACTCATTTTTATTGAAATTCGACGTCACTGCTCGATTAGGGATGTGTGTGACATTTTTTTTTTGTTTTTCGGTCGGCTAGATTATTGAAGAATATGAAACAAGTATTTTTTAATTTTATCCGTAATCAATAAATTACAGGGATACCAATGAGTTGAAATGCAGCATGACGTCACACCTATGTACATTTTCTTCATAGTTGTGACGTAGTGAGCCCCCACTCCTCAACTTTAATGCCTATTATCTAAGCCACTTTTTGTTAAATTGGAGCAAAAAATATATCAATCTATTTTTTTTCTATTACCTGATTGAATGACTAAATAGAATTTAATTGTTTTTCCTATTCACACGTCAAAATTACATTCCAATTTATAATCTGTGGATTACAGGAATTAGGATCATAATTTAAAGTCGCATTCAATAAATTATACGTCAACTTGTTGCAAGTATTTGTTATGAGGGCAACCAGTTTATTTAAATGTGACGTCACTACTCGAATTATCACGGCGGTGATAAGTTTACAGGATAATTTAAATTAAAGAATAAAAATATGGTTTTCCTTAATTTTGTAGTAACACAGTTTAGGGAAAAACAATATTATGGGGGTTTAACATGATCATATTGGTCTAGTAAATAAATATATCTACCCATAAAAACAAAGATATCCAAACATTAATGGAATGAAAATAAAGCGATAAAAGTAATTACACTTCTAGAAACCTTCTCGGTTTTCTCCACACCTATATCGATAATTAAGATAAGTTCTTCTAATATGTTCATAATAACACCAAGCAATGGCTACGTATAAATTTGAAGACCATTATTTTATAGGTTTGGAAAATTAGTCATGTCGATATAAATTATTCAATCAAAAGTTGACTTCATTTGTATAGTCTATACAATAGATTTTTCTTATGCAACCAATTATGTTTCTGAAAACTAGATGGCGCAACGGTTAACACGTTCGGTCTGCGATGCGGAAGTCAAACAAATTTTTAAAGGACCGGTCATGGGATGGGTAACCAAAATTTTACTACCCCGATCTCCTCTGTGCTTCGGAAGTCACTTTAAGCTGTATGTGCATACAACCGGGATCAACAACAACTGCGGAGTCGTTAACACGAGCTAACATGAATTAGTTGAGCATGGCGGATCATGGCCCATTCTCCCTATTTGATTCCATGCATAGGGAATGTTTGTGCCCAGTAGTAAGGAAATTAATAGGCTAATGATGATGTTAAGTACGATACTATTTAGATACTCACGCGTTTGCTGGAATGCGCGCCTTGACGTCAGTATTAGTGATCTCCAACTCATGTGCACTGTGTATATTAATCTCATCCGATTCTTTGCCCCAGGTTATGTTGATGCTGACGTGTCCTTTAAATAGACAATCTTCCAAGTAAGGCTCCAGTTCTAACCTATAGCCGGTTGGGAATACCGCTTTATCCAATCGAGTCTCCATCGTAAGGCCATGAGCGTTGTTCAAGTCGATACTTCTTGCCCTAATGATGTGTGTTGCTGGGAGCTGGTGAATAAATCATACCAAATCAACAGAACTGAAACTTAAAGAAGAAAGAGACAAACGATGCGAATTGTTTACAAAACTTACTACTAAATGTAAAATCCCAACTTTTGTATACCTTGATAGCAAATTGATTATTATTTTATAAAAATTGAACACATTACAAAAATAAACCAAATCGGTATCATTGTGTTCGAGGGGTAATTTTGTAACAATTATTTTACCGAGAAAAAAATATCTTTAATTAAAAACATTCTGTAATTTTCTCATATTTTACTCCTCCATATTGAAGAGTCGTTTCTTTGTATGAAATAAATGCATCCGGCTACAATAATACAGTGACATTCGTATTTCCTACAAAAAATATTTTAATCTCAAATTTATTCTTTGCTTCTCTTATATTTTCACTTTTAATAGTAATATTTACAGAATTAATAATAGTAATATTATATTTTAAGGTAAATTACAAATAATATGCTTATGTTCTAATATTTATTATTATAATGTGTATCGTTATTAACTATAAAAATATATCCGGAGCCGAAAGACTAAAGTTAGTAACAAAATTAATTATATTATTAAGTAACAACTACGATCAATTTAAACGGCGCAATTTTTAATTTAAAGTAATAATGTGTGTATTAAAATATACTAAACCCCTTTTTTAATTAATCGTATAATTCCCTGTAATACATATATTACGTAATTTGTATTAAAATATATTTAACCCCTTTTTAAACAGACGTATAATTCCCCGTAATACATATATAACATAAATTACAAAACTACGTAATCATCTAGATTTCGTTCAATTTAAAAACATACCTAAATGAAACAACAATTCGTCACGTTATTGGCTTCTTATCGGCCCATAACATTGCATTCTAGCAATAGCGTAAATGATCCATAAACATTTTGCCCTACTCTTACTCGTATGATTTATACACGATGGACTAAATAAAATATTGGTACCGAAACATCGATATATTAAAAAGCAGTATATTTTTCAGCAAAAGAAGATACAAAACGCCCCCATTTTTATATTGGAAACAGAACAAGACCAAAGGACATGAGAACAATATATCTAAAAAATATATTAATAATATAATTTATCAGCTTTAATAGTCATTGATAGTTTTTGCGGGATTGCTAGCATGTACCTTATTTTTGTTGTTAGTAATCAGTTACTCCGTGATCACGGCACTAGCAACAACTCCGAAATATTGGGAACTCAACAAAAAGAACACATGGTACGAGTAGTAATCCCGCAAAAAACTATAATTCTAATATATTTATAACCGATATGTAATTTTGACATAATCAACATTGTTATATTTGTTTAATTTTGCATTTACAATACTACTAGCTTTCTGCCAGTAGCCTCGCCCGCGTGTACTTATATTATACATAAAAACCTTCCTTTTGAATAACCTTATCTATGAAAAAAATCTGCATCAAAATCCGTTGCGTAGTTATAAAAATTTAATCATACATAGGAATATAGGGACAGAGAAAGCGACTTTAAAACAAAGTCAACTGTACTACTACTAGTACTAAGATACTGAAAAATATTCTTAGTGAAAAATGCTTAAAAAAACAACTTTGTCCCTGGCACTCTGAAATGGGACTCGAACTGAATGGGACTTTGTGAATGCAATATTGATCAAATATAATAATAAGAACATTTTCGTCTTTATCGAAAATTTAAATATTTGTAAAAATATTTCTTTCTGCTGTTTGGGTGGATTGCCTGAACATTGATGAAAAATACGATCTTTGGTAACGGAAAAGTAACAAGTGCTTGAAGGATTCGTCAGTCCTGTTATGTCCTGGCTAACTCAGTGGTTAGAGAAGTCGCCCGGACTGCGAAAGGTCATGGGTTCGAGTCCCACTTTAGAGTGTCAGAGACAAAGTGGATTTTAAGCGTTACTCACTTATAATCTACATTAAATTAAAGTGGTGGAGCAAATCAATTTCAAAATATCGGGCCTAGTTTTCGAGAAAGTTAAGCTCCAGTGCATAATAACAACATATTTTAACGTGTAAACTCATTTAAAATAACATGGCATGTGCGGGCCTATTCTATTTGTCCTCAAACGAAAATTGGGAAAATTTAGAATCGTTCTTATATTTTCTTAAAATCATATCCGTGAAGATTAATCTGTGCATCGGAGGCAGTTTCAGGTCCTACCTCAGTTACATCATAAATTAACGTCAAATACTTTTCTTTGAATTCGTATTAGCATTTCGAAAATACAAGAAATTTCATTTTCGATGAAATAGAATAAGCCTTTAGGTGTCCTGTTAAATGTTATGAGTAGATTTGTCGTAAGTGTGAACCTAAGGTAACATATTTTAACAAACCTTATCCGGGGGGAGAGCGTGCACGCATACGCACGCGGCCATGAACCCAACGGCAAACATCCTGTAGTCCATTCTTTGATCCTAAGGAAAAAGGGATCCATGTTTACAATTAATGAAAATTACTCCAATATATATTAACATATAACTTAACGCTTTTTTTCAACTAGGTCTATTAGTAAATGAAGTTCAAACGATCAAATTCCAACACATAATTCAAATCATCACAGAAAATAATAGCGCTAACTCTGTAGTTTAATAGTTTCTGATCCCTTTTGGTCTAGAAATGTATAAAACATATTTATTTGCCATTTACAACAATCTAAAAGTCTACCACTCATTTTTAAGAATTATTTGAGGCATTATAAAACTCACTCAAAAGACATACAATTTTTATTTTTAAGCGACAAAAAACAGTGCCACTTATGTTTTTACAGAGTACTAAGATTTTAATTTTTTTTTTTATTATTATTGAAGAGCACATAACGGAATAGTGGCCTTAAGAAAAATATGGAAATCATTTTTAGTTTTTATATAAAAATAACTTTATATCTTTTTAGATATCACCGAAATATTATAAAAAAAACTTCAACTGCTTTTAATGTAGATTTATTTTTCACTTTTTAAGGTTCGTGTGCGGTCACATTTAAGTTTAATTTGAAAATATAAGTTTTGCAATCTAGGCATATATATTATGCCACTTATCAAATGAAAGGAGGTGAGGATCACATTTCTTTATATATATTTGAAATAAATAGTTTTGAAATTATAGAAAGTAGACAAAAACATTACCATTCCCTTTTATATTCTTTCAGAAACCATTGGCTCTAAAATGTAAAAGTGTATAAAATGGTTCTATATGTATAGAATACAAAAATCCAAAAATCTATTGGAACCCATTTTAAATTAATATGTAACACTCTGCGCACCAGTCTATAGAGTTTGGTTGTTTTTTTTTTAATTTTACCAAATACATTGTATTATCTGTACTAAAAAAAAACCATTCATTTTTTTTTGGATTTTAAGTCTTGTGTCATTAGGCTAAGTCCTTTGCAAGTAAATTTTAACAACTATACCGTACGCTTTAGCGATCTATTACCACTAATAGGTATTAAGCACAGTTTCTTACAAGTAGTTTCTTTAATTATTCCTAAATTGCTGTCGTCCTGTTGTTTTATATGTTCATTAAATGTTCATAAAATTAGTAAATGAAAAAAAAACTATAGGTATTTAAAATAACAAGAAATTTAGAATAAATGTTTATTAACAAAAATCATAGTATTTGCCTCAGAGACTCAATCATTAACAAGTAATAAGTTCTTTCAATCGAAGAATAATTCGTTTTATTTATGATTTAACACTGACAGATTTCTCATAAACAAATCGTATCACGATGTCTTAATGTATTACGTACTGTCAAGTATAATATATATTTATTTATCTTAACAACAGAGGCACCTACCCACTTTTAAAATTAAACAAACAGTGATTATAAATCAATGACAGAAGCTATTCACTATCAGTTCCCTGAGTTTACTAATCCGGGGGTACTACTCCAAAACATTAATATGCCTTAGCTAGTTTAATCTGGCAATATTGATTACAGTTTTATAATGTAGGTATTATGTCGTAGGTTCCTGTAAACACCCTAACTCAATATTACCTTACCATTTTATTAAATATGAATATTACCCAAATGCAGTAATAAAAAACTCAGGGATAAACGATAAAAAAATAAGCTTTATTTTGTTTGTTCACGTTATATTTAATAGTAGTTTATGCAACTGGTTAGAGAGGGTATTAAAGTACTCTTTCTTACATAAGAAAGGGTATTAAAACACGAGAGTCTGTATATATGCAGTTTCATACACTACTTCATCTTCACTCATAGGAAAAATTGCATATGTATGGAATCGTCTTTGAATTCGTAATTCGATTTTTTTTTAAATTTGAGTGTAGATAAAATTAGTTATTCGCTCTAGACGCCCATTATGAATAGGCATTGTGTAGTTAAATAATTTTTCATCTTTTTTACTCAAATTAAATGACACTGGAATGACATAAACAAAGCATTGTATAACTTATAATAATATATCATCATCAATGACAAAAATATGTAAAAGTTATTACAATGAATTTTATAAATAACATAATACAATAGGGCGACGTAGACGATGACGACTGGATAAAAAAATCTATTTAGTCAGTCAAATAACAGAAAAATATTAGGTATTTTTTTAAACTTCAATTTAACAAGAAATAGCTTAGATAACAGGCATTAAAGTTGAGGAAGTGATGGAGGAGGATACGTCACAGTTTTGTAGAAAATATACAAAAGGGTGACATCATGTGACTTTTAAGTCAATTATTAACTCAATGTATTACCGTAATTTAATGATAACAAAAAAAAACGTGTCTCATATTTTTCAACAATCACCTGACGGAAAAACAAACAAAAATGAGTCGTCATCCCTATTAAAAAGTTAAACAAAACCCCATTACTTATTAATTAGGAATTCAAATAATCGGAACACGAAAAACATGTGGTATTTCGTTTTTAGTATCCACCACCAGGTGTACGTACTCACCTGCAGACGTCTGGTTGGCGATCAGGACACGACTGAGGACCCAGAGGCTCAATCATCCCAATTGCTGGCAGGATGCAGCTCGTTAGCTTTGACGATATACGCCGAGATTGCGCGAGATAATCACGTTTACTTGTGCAGATGACGATTTCGGAGGCACTATTTAGGGAGTCATCGGTGTTCCATCTGTGGTTATCGAAAGTAGGAAACCCAAGGTCAATCGATAGAATTTTTTTTTTTAGTGACTAAGTATTTGATATTTATTTCGCTTATTGTTGTTACCTAATTTTGAACATACAGTCATGCACTATAAGAAAGAGTTTCACATCATCCTACTGCGACTCAGGCCTTTCCTCTGGATGGAATCGACTCAAATCGAATAGAAAGAATCGACTATAATCCACCACACGGGCTCAGTGTGTTGGATGATAACGACTACAAATGCAGCCGGTACCAATTGCTTAATGTGCCTTCCGAAGCACGGAGAGATTCGAGATAATATTTGTTGGTCATCCACCCTATGACCGGCCTTTGCGAAAGTAGCTTAACAAAAAGCCATAGAGCTATAAGGAAGATCTTAAGAGTGAGTATAAAGCCAAGTATGTCCCTTACTACGCATGGCAATGAGATAAGGACAGAGGATGGCCAATTGCACGTCAAATACTGTTTATAATTAATAATTAGAACAATATTACGATTATTTTAAAAGTGCGGTATAATTCCCTTAGCTACAAAGTGACTCACATATTTATCAATTTTCCCTATAAAAATGTAAACTTACAATTAAAAATGTCGCAGAAATATGAGAGAGCGACATACACTGATGACTACTCTGAAGTTAAACCGACTCGGCTTAGGCATTTTCCAAAGTTTACTTGAACTATTGACAAACACAGCAAAACTTATATGCGACATGGTATGTCATCGATGATTGTTGATCTCTCAATTATTATTTAAGAGCTGTAAGATATGTATTTAAAGGTAATAGGACTGCTATATATTAAAGATAAAACACCTAAAAAAGTTATTGAATAAAAAGATCTGGACTAATTGATGGCCAGTCTTGAGCTCTGATGAAATCCGAAGCGGTTGTTTTTAACCAAGATTGGGTGAATCGAGCTTATCGGCGCCGAGTCTTGCTGAAAGGACTATTATTTATTGAACATGGTGTTGTTAAAGGGCTAACTAGAATGATGCCGATGTTTTAGTGCCTTTTTCACAAAAATATGTTTCGGTCACTCCTTTATAACTAACGCCCCAACAATTCTTCATTAAAATTAGATAATACTCACATTGTACTCTATAGACTAATCGTGAAGCATATTTAACACTTTGAGCATAAATACGGTCATTTTTTTTCTTAAAATATTGCTCAATTGTAAGAATTTTCTCACCCGTAAACCAAGTTTTTATGAGGCCTCCCTTTGCGTACCGCATAAGTAAGTGTTTTGATTTTACCACACAATTTTTATTATTATCTGTTAAGAAGTGACCAGTACGTTTCTCATAAGCAGCAAGTCTTAAGTCATCTTTTAAAATATGTGACATGGTTCAAAGTGCTATCCTCATCTCCTAATATAAAATCTTTTGCTTTCGGACAGGATTTCTTCGAATACTTTTCCTTACTGCTTTGATCGCCATTTTCCTACGAACACTACGTGGACCTATCAATAGCCCCGCACACAATCGTTTGACTAATACTAAACGTATGGAGGGTTTTGAAAATTGTGTTTGACTCCATACTTACTCTATGTAATGCAATCACAGCGATGCGATTCCCTTTATCACCAACTCCATTTTAATATCACAAAATATTTTATAATGTATTGGCGCGAAAATAAGAAATTCGATTTTTACGTACAAAACTTAGTATAGAACTGTTCGTAAAAGAAAAAGCTCGACCCATAAATAAATCAATTTATATATGTTTAGATGACTGAATTCGAACCCATAACTTTTTGCAATCCGGGCTTTACGTTCTTTTACGTTCCGAGCACTCACCGAACTCAACTCCAAAGAATTTCATCTCGGCCACCTGAGACTTTTTTTTAAATAACATTGTGAATTCAATATTGATCAAATATAAAATGAACATAGTGTTCGTTTGACATTATGGCATAGTTGGTGACGTATTTATTTTATAATCAATAAATATACATAAAAAACATTTCGGTCTAATGTTTTATCTTTACTTAAAAATAAGTTAGTCTTTACCAAGTAATGTCTCTGCAATTTGTAGTTTATTCAGCCTTTTCTCACACTTGAATTATTGTTCATAGTTTCCGTTACGTGCCCTCTTAATACCCTGTTTGATACAGTAGATAGATTATAATTCATTTTCGACAAATTGCAGACAACCTTTTGTTAGGCTATGCCCTGTCGAAGTATTAAACAGCCGTTATTGACAACTTTGTTACATTGAATAATGAAGTGGCCTTCAAGTTTTACCTTGAAAATCATTGGTACGATTATATCTATTGATGTCATTACAATTTAACTTAATAATTACATATATTTAAAGAAATATCTACAAGAAAATATGAATAGTATAAGTACACTCATGTTTCTAATAAAATTGCGCTGTATGGTTTCTCGTTAATTCTATTTGTTTTATTATGAGTATTCTAAAACAACATTTACATGCATACCCCAAGGAACTGATTGGAGGCCAAATCTATCATCCCGTCAATGCACGTAAACTCTTACGATTATTTTAAGAGTGCTGGATAATTCCCTTGTTAAGTGTTTCACATATCGAACAATTTCCCTTATTTTCCAAAAAAAAAATGGTAAATTTAGTGAATTTTACGAAAAACTTTGTTTTTCGGGAATATTTTATAAAATCACTAGATTTCCTGTATCCTATGTATAAACCTTACTCTTGAGTTGCTCTGAATATTGGTGAAAAGCGCCCTAAAATCCGTTGTGTGATTGAAAAGATCCCAGCGTACAGAAAGCGAAGCTTTTTTTGTTTTATATTATTTATAGAATTTTTGGCTTACATGGTGTAATGCTCGCATTTTTACAGCTGAAAGACATTATTTCTTTGTACAAACAGAACCAGCTGAAAGTGATTTGGGTGTATGTGTACTGTTAAAAAGCACCAAGATTTTGCTTTTTAAGTGCTAAGGTTACCATAGAACAAATGAATGAATATTTATCATTTCCCGTAACACATTTTTATTAGTTCACGTTATTTACTAACGCGGAACAATAAAAATATATTACAGAACAAGAATACGAGGATTTATAATCGATATTGTAACAATAAAGTAAGTAATGAATCATTTGTTTTCATGTTCTAAGCCAGATGCGACGGCCATCAGCCGATATGGACCGAATTTATGGTTTCGTTTCATAAAGAGATCGGGTATAATATTACTCCAACATGTGTTTTGTTATCAAAGTATAAAAATAAATCAAAACTTAAAATATTTAAACATGAAAGTTTTTATTTAACGTAAATAACAGAGGCAATGTTAAAATGTGTCACAAAATATTAGTAAAGAATCAGAAATAAAGTTTTCACGGATGCTACAGAATTGATTACAAGCTTTAGAGTAGATTAATAAATACATAACAGTGAGACATCTACTATTTTCAAAGCTTTTATTTTTTAACTTGAAATGTATGATTAATGAATTATTGAATGAAATAAATGGATTATTTCCTGCCCTGCCTCGATATGTTCTGTACATATACTTATCAAAGGCTTTGTTAAAGATACGACACAGTATTTTAATTACAAATATTAATTTAATATTTCATACTCATTATGAGAAAAATTTAATTATTGTAAGATCATCCAAATACTTGCATTTGACGGGTAATAAGGGCTTTTCCATATAAATATGAGACGTCGTCGTATTAAAATCTCATACTCAAATACGTTAAGACGAGTAACGGGTCACGGCACGGCATGCGGCACTATGATAATATTATGGAAATGCACATTGCGGCATTGTGGCGTCGATGTACACGTCGAGCAACGTTAAAATTCACGGCACGCCGATGCAACAGGAGAATGGATCAGTTTAATGAAAATGAATTTTACGGACTGCAGAACTGAGACCATATTATTTTTTGGTCACCCTATGACCGGCACCTCTGAAAGTTGAGTAACTTACGTATCAGAAACTAAACGCGTAAACTACTGCTTACGCCAATAAGTAATAACAAAGACTTAAAACTATATATTGAAAAGTAAACAACCTATATTTTAATTGCTAGACGCTAAATATCTGACTAGCTATTTACGTTCAAGGTGAAAATGATAATTTCCACCGTATTAGCGGAGTTTAGCTGCACTATTTCACACAGCTACTGAATTACACAATTGACTTCATTAGGATGATCTCCGTTAAACAATCTACCGACAAGGTTTTAGTTTTCTTGTTATTTCACCAAGGTCCATGTGGTGTGATGATTATAGTTATTGGCATTTCGACAAAATTCCGGCTACACATGCAGGTGGAATTAATCGGGCCATTACACGATAAAATCAATCCGTGATCTTGATCAGATTAGTTGTTTAACGCCAAATTGGATTGGATCACATATATCCAAACATGTTGATTTTTGTCATCAATCCACAAATATGCTCACGATCCAAATTAATCATCTAATTTCCGGCTAACAGCTTAACGTCTTTATGAAATAACGAAGATAATAGATAATCAAGATAATACATTTTAAGCCACTCATTCTACGACTGCCTTCGCATTCCAGACCGAAAAACGCCGATCACTGCCCCATCGAGCACCCCACTCTCATAGTATCTGAGTAAATATTTCGTCTATTTATCTCGTAGGATTTTCCTGTACTTTCACATAACATTTAACACCCCTGTTGTTTCTTTCCCTCTGTCTCTAACTCTCTCTCTCTCTCATTCTCCTTTGATTAACCATAAGTTTATCTTAATTTAGCACATATAATGTATGGTCAACAGTACATCAGGTTATGTAGATCAGTATTTTCAATTAAGCGATTTTTGACTTTGTGGAAGTATTCTTAGGTGGAAGGAAATACCATAGCATGCAAAATAATCATTAGAAAAGGTGTACAATAGCTTTTTTAATTTGTAGGCGTCTTTTCTAAGTCAATGTACTCGTTTAAAAGTTGTATTATTATTATGATCATCGACCTCCTGGCGTCGTGTTCTTTATTACCTGAGGTCGTCCTTCCCACCCCGGATGGGAACTCGCAGCGGGTTTCACCAGGTAGGCTGACCTTGCTTAAGCATGTCCCTTTCAGGATCGGTGCGGGGTTAAGAGAGCCCTAGTTTAAGGCTTAAGGTTGCATTCCCCTGCATTAAAATAAGTTATGATCGTCATTGCTAGCAGTGTGGCTAAAAAACACAATTCTTCAAAGGAAACACATGTAAATAAGTCTATTGGTATTAAACTGTTAATAAGTCTATTGGTGTGGATTTGTGACTCTGTTACGCCACAGACCGCGATGCACCTGCTGTCTGAGTGCCCTAGATTCATGGCACACAGGCATGATTACACCCAGTTATGCAGGATGCACAATACTACCCCATTTGATATTAAAGAGACCATCTCCAAAGAAGACCTGACCCATTCTTGGGTCAAACTTATCAAGACAATTTACTCGGCACTTAAATCATTTAATGCAAGCATTAAACACAAACAAATTTGAATAGGAAAAAGAAATAAAACTAAATAGGTGGATTATTTAAAATGAATCCAATTGTTTTGGAGTCTATTTAATGCAAACAATTAAGTCTTTCATCTTTATAATATTAGTATAGATCAAAGAAAAATAATAAGTATCAAAGCAAAAAGATATAAAGAATATTTGTTACCCACTTAAGGTAATGTCACCTATGTATGACCAGCCATGGACAGTTATTCAATTTACCTCTAAAATTAGGCATACTCGAAGCATTTTTTTTCAAATGATAAAATGGAACAATTGTGCCATCATTCTAGCTCTTATTTATTTTTATAATAAAATTTAGTAATCCAGAATATAACAGTGAGGCTTACTTTTCTTTAAGAAAATATAGTATCTTTGCGTAAGTACTACATTTCTTTATACTCGAAGCATAGTATATAATCTATACATATATAAAAGGAGATGTCCTGACTTACTGACTGACAGACAACGCACAGCTTAAACCGCTGGTCGTAGAAACTTGAAATTTAGAGGGAACATTCCCCTTAATACGTAGAGGAGTACTAAGAACGGATATTTAGAAACTCCATGTTTTACAATTATTTGTGTTTTTCATTTCGTCAATAATTAATTTATTGAAGATAAGTATTGCTAGGTCTCAATCTAAGATATTCAAGTTGATAATTTTCATAAATTCTATTTTATTACATTTGTTCTTTCATATTATGCAAGCACCAAGTATATTTGTCGTGACCAGATCGTAAAATTGACCAAAACATGATGCGGCTAGCCATTCATGAAATGTTTGTATTTTATGAAGTAGAAAAATCTTGCTACCCACATCATGATGTGGCCTGGCCAGATAAATTAATGATTTATGTTTAACGATATGGGCGGCTGATAGTATAACTTCTTCATGATGTGGCAAAGAGTAAGTGATCATATATAAATATCGAATAAACAAGCTATTTCAGCAAATAATTAAATTTCTAAATTTTTTTGCGTAGATTACGTTTTCGATTAAGTTTTGTGTAAACATCAGAACTGTTTAGCCATATCTGTATTTCAAATTGGATTGGTTTGGATTAATATCTCTAAAGTTTTCAAGGGTAAAGTGTTAAAACATATTGGATATTTGTTGGTTTTTCTTGTTGTAATATCTTTGAACTTAAACATCAAGACAATTTCATCATCAACTCGATAAACAACAGCGATTTTAAAATTATATGCTGCCCAAAGTAACTTAATATATTACATTATAGTGATGTAGGCAACTCGAGCTTTCGTACTTACATAACATAGTGAAAATCAAGGATATGTTCAGGCAAATATTTCAGGAAAGATTGCATCACTAAGTTGGTATATGAAACATGTCATTTTGTTAGCGGATTAACAAGAATCGACTATTGTTTATTGTTTATTCGCGACAACAGAGACAGTTAATTACAACTGCGGTACACCATTTGAAGCGCATAGTACAATTGTCTGTCAGCCGGACGATGCAAGACGCAGTTAAAACTAGACATTACCACTGGCAAGGTCGATGGGAAACGTTATTGCTACAGTATTTTCTTACTGCTGTACCAACCGTTTAAAAACGACCCACCTTGCCCTCCGAATTTGATCGTTCAATCGTATCAATGAAACTGTAAACGTTCGAGCAACTGAGCTCTCGCTAAAATGGTCATTGAATAGGTAAAGTAATGCTCAACGCTTACATTTTCCATATATCGGAGACGTGTGTACGACTATCGACGCACCGCATTTTTACACGGATTAACATTGGAATTTTGAAAAACTTTGTGTTGTTTTTTAAGAACTTACAAAGAGTTGAAATTCCTTTTTAAAAGAAATCAAGAGAAGTTAATCAATTTACAAATTGTTATCGATTTTCAGTGCTGTCATTATCAAAGAATATTTATATAAAAATTGTGATTGTGAAGTTCTATAGGTACTGTATTATAGATGTTGATGGGTAGATTTTATCGAGAACTGCTAACTACCTGTCAGTTCTCAATTTTTCTTATCGTACCTGCACTAGTTAAAGGAAATTACTTTTAAAATCGTTCGTGAATTGAACGATTCGTTGGTAAGTGTTCTTTTTTATTACATAATTCTTCTTAATATTTCAAAAACTACTTATAAATTGTTTGAAATACCTTCCGTCAAAAAAAATGTAGGGTCAATATTAAAAATTATTAATAAGTACTAATAACACTATAACCGCAACACCTATCAAAATTTTTCTTGGTTTTAAAATAAGCACATATTTTCCCATTATTACTTAAGTAGGGAAATTATATTATTACCATTTTTTGCATTACAGAGAATACAGAAAATTTCTTCTGTTTTAAATATTATCTCAATACTCAATAAGTTTATTATATAAGTTAATCTATTATACGTAAGGTATATGTATCAGAATTAATAACTCAAAACTAATTAGTATTATACCAAAGAAGTTAATTATTATAAATTACCATCAAATTAATATTAAAAAGCACAAATAAAATTACCAGTCTTTAAGTTGTTGCGTGCAAAACTATTCATTTTTTCGGAATCGCATAGGAATTCAATTAGCAAAATGAATTATCGTTTCATTTAAGTAAGTAACTCCATTTTATGCGAATAACTATTTAAAGAACAAAGATGAATATTTTCTTTCAATTTAATGACTTTTGGTAATAAAAAATGTTATAAATAAAAATTACAAGGTATTTTTTTTTTGTTTTACCGCTATTATATAATCTCAAAATCTAGATAAATGAATATATATGTTATTGACTTAGGTATGTATACCAATAACCATAGATGGCCAAAAAATGCATTAAGATTACAAATTATTATTTAATTTTCTTTCACACGTGAAATTACATGTTGTAATTATTCATTTCAAACATAATTATTATTTTGAACATGCTTCAGTTGTTTCGGAGCCTATACAATATACACAAACAATCCAATAAATTTTTCCTATTTTTTTATAATATTTGGTTTTGAAACATTTTTTAACATCTCAATGTAGATACTAAATACTATAAAAAATGCTTAGACAAAAAATACTATGGAATATCGTGGAATTTCAGTGGAATCTAATAATTTTTCAAAATGTTTACTACTAGTTTTTGTGATAATAATAAATATGTAATGCAGATTAGGTATATTCTGATAAATGATTAAGTATGTATGTTGGTCTTTGACGATTTTTTAAGAATTTACAGCAACGTTCTTCTTACTTACTTTCAACTACTAATTTAAGTAAAATATTGACGCCGTCAGAACTCTCACAATTGTTTCTCGCCTAAATCGTTAATGTAGAAAAACCTTATCAAACCAACATTATTTTCATTCGCAAACATTTCTTTTGATTTACACAGCTGTAAGATTTATTGGCGAAATAAAACGCGGCTTCTGAACATACATTCATATTCATTATTTCTTTGAAAGGAATATGTAGGAATTACATTTAAAATAAGATCATATTTTTTAATATAACATAGTAATCGATAAAAGTGTTTTAGTTACGTTTAAGTACAGTTTGAGACGTTCTCAACTTTAAATTCTCAGTTCAGAAACCGGGTGTTAGTCTAATAATACAACCATAGTTATCGAAACTAGATGGTACTATTAAAAACATTGTTAATGTAAACAAACACAATGGTAATGAAATAACCTATATTTTTATAACATATCTGGATGACGGAGCTTTGCTAGGTAGTTTTTTTTTTGTAAATGAACTAACCTAACTAGATCGATTTATCGTCGCCAAAATCCCATATAGAAAATTTCATGAAAATCGTTAGTGCCGTTTCCAAGAATCAGTTTATATTTAAACGTTTAAAGTTATTGGATATTAATACATTTTGCCTTAACATGCTATCCGATATTTATGTAATAGACAATTATGAAAAAAGAATAAAACCAAATAAAAAAGTGAATAACAATAACGCGGGTAATAGTAACAATCTCCGCCCGACTTCAATTGAATTTTCGTGAACATTGAACTGTTTTTTAGATATATTATTATTCACATTTATTATTTTTTTGGAGTGTGATGTTAAAAAAAAACATAATGCGTGATCTTTTGTTTGCTTCGATGATAAATGTACAATATATCTAAAAAATGTTTCTGAAAAGAAAAGGACTATGCTAATATAGTCAAATATAATGTTTACCTTGAAAAATGAAATAGTAATTGATCTTGATTAATTTCTGTTTTTTTTTTTCATAATCCTATTACGTATATAGTAAGTATATTAATCAATGTTCACGCAAACCACTCAAGCAGCCAATATATATTTCTTAATTTTCTATTGTTCTAAATACAAAAATAGCTGAAAATTCAATAATTCATTGAATTATGAAACCGAAAGGATGCGCTCGAATCCCATCTAGAGCACATAAACTGTCGAATATTCCAAGTTAAAAAAAGTATATGACAAATTTATTCAAATACAAAAATCAGAAAATAGATTAATTCTTTCGGCTGTTTGGGTGAATTTCCTGAATATTGATGAAAAATACGCTCTTTAGTAGCGAAAAGTAACAAATTCTTGAGAGATTCGACAGTCCTGTTAGCTCCTGGATAGCTCGGTGGTTGGAATAGTAGCCCGGATTGCAAAAGGTCGTGGGTTTGAGTCCCATCTCAGACTGCCAGGGACAAAGTGGATTTTAAGCATTTTTCATTAAAAATATAGATCGTTTCATTTATAAAAATAATAAAATAAACAAATTAGAATATTGGCCAACTCTATCATCAGATAAGCCAAAGCCAATTTCAACCAAGGCTTAAATGCATGCGTTTCAGCTTAATTGTAAACCGGAAACTGGATTATATTTTGAAGATTTATTCAAGATTTAACCCAAACTAAGAGCTTTATAGTGCAGTTGTTAATGCGTTCGGTCTGCAATTCTACAGTTAGCAACACTCTCAATAGCCGGTCATAGGATGGGTGACAAAAATTTTATTATCTCAAGCTCCTCCGTGATTCGGATAGCACGCACTGTTCCTCACATTCTCCTTATTTATTATTATTATTTATTGCTGTAAGGGGCTATGCAGTTCCCTAAGGAACTGTAGTCATTGCGACCTTGAAGATCTATTGTGACTCGCCGCCAGATCTATAGTAACTCCTTTAGCCCGGTAGACTTCAAAAAGTCTATTATATTCCTGGCTTTTAGAGATTTTATATCTTCTGGGCTGATTATATGTCGTCCCAGATGTATGCTTCGTTTGTGGATTAGTGGTCCACATTCACACAGGAGACTTGTTTTGGTGTTTCACGTTCCTGTTTGCAATATCTGCAAATGTCAGTGTCACTTAGTTTCATGTTAAATAGGTGTCTGTTTAATTTGCAGTGTCCAGATAAGGCTCGTACAATTGAGCTTATATTTGCTCTCTTTAGCTTCAAGAGCTCTTCAGCTAGTTTTTGTGAATGACCTTCAATTAGGGATTTAGCGTGATTTAATCCCGGCTGTTTTTGCCAGTATTTTTTTTAATCCCTTTGCAGGTCATTTTTTAGAATTTGCATCACATGGTTTTTAGGGATACCGCAAAAGGGCTCTGGTCCTATTTGTAGTCCCTGTGCTCCAGCCCTTGCTAATTCATCCGCTTTTTCATTGCCGATGATGCCCGATTGTCCTGATACCCATTTGAGAATAATTTTATTCTTTTGCCCCAGTTCATTCAATCTGTCAATACAGTCCTTTACCAGTTTCGAATTTATCACGCTCGAATGTATGGCATTGAGTGCTGCTTGACTATCAGAGTATATGTAAATGGTTTGGTTTATGTAGTTTTGTTGGCGATTAGCTTCCACACATTCTAAAATGGCGTATACTTCAGCCTGGAAAATAGTAGCGTTTATCCCAAGATTCACACTTTTGTTGAATTTCGGTCTTACACCATATATTCCACGTCCTACATTATGACCATCTGTGAACCAGACTACGCTTCCTGTTTTACAGAGTTCGTGTGCCTCTGACCATTCCTCTCTGCTCGATGTCTCCACTAAGTAGTTTCTTTCAAATTTCCTTAGCGGAGTCATGACGTCTGTGGTCATTGCTAGAGGTGTGTTCTCAAGGACTGTTTGATATAAAGATCTCAGTGCTTGAGAATGCCAGTTCTTTTGACCAGTAACTCCTACTCTGTAGATGCTAGCTTTCGCCTCTTTCATTATAAATAAATGCAGAGGCGGTAAGTTAAGCAGGGCATTCAGAGCGGCTCCTGGTGTGGTAGACATGGCACCGGTTGCCATAAGGCATGCTGTTCTTTGCAAGCTATTCAGTTTGTCAATTACTGTAGCTTGTGTGGCTTTCTTCCACCATACGACGCTGGCATATGTAACCGTTGGCCTTACAATAGCGGTGTACATCCATAGGGCTATTTTGGGATTTATTCCCCATTTTGCCCCAGTTACTCGACAGCATATACCTAGGGTTGTTTTAGCCTTTTGTGTTATGTTGTTTATATGGCGCGTCCACGTGAGTTTTTGGTCGTATGTGACGCCCAGGTATTTGACTTTCGTGGAGTACGATATAACGGTCCCTTTTAAGATAAGCGTTTTAAGGTTTTCCAACTTTCGCTTCCTGATAAAAGGGACTATTGTTGTTTTATTCGGATTTACCGATAGGTTATTTTCTGTGCACCATTTGTCGATGGTGTTCAGAGATCTCTGTATTATAGATGATACAGTGCTTTGACATGGACCAATGACGCAAGCTACCACGTCATCTGCGTAGCCTTGTATATCTAGGCCTTTTTCAGAGGCTTGTAATAACAGTTGATCAACCACTAAGGACCATAACAGTGGCGATAGGACGCCGCCTTGAGGACAACCTCTTGTGGTTTTGAAAACTTTTGTTGATTCGTGCAGGCTAACATTAACTGTTCTGTTTAGGAGCATTGCTTCGATCCATTTGGTCGTTGTGTTGTCGATCCCTTTGTCCCTCATTCCTTTGGATAAGGTTTCCATGGTAACGTTGTCGAATGCTCCTTCAATGTCTAGGAAGTCATAGAGAGCTATCTGTTTGTCTTCAATAGCCCTTTCGATCCTACCTGTAAGTTCAAGTAAGACAGTTTCTGTGGATTTGCCTTTTTGATATGCGTGTAGTTTTGCATGCAGAGGACGATTTTTAGGGGTCCATCTCTTATGCAAATGTCAATAACCTTTTCCATACTTTTCAGTACAAAAGAGGTTAGGCTTATTGGTCTAAAGGATTTTGGTTCGGCATAATCCTTTTTACCAGCCTTGGGAATGAAACGGACTTTAACCATTGTCCATTTTTCTGGTATATATCCCCAAGCGTAACTCGTCCTAAAGATTTTTACCAGAAAAGGTGTTACCTACCTTATTGCAGTAGGGCTGGAAATATGTCATCCTCACCAGCAGATTTATATGATTTAAAAGACATTCTCCTTATTCAATTGCCTTCTTATGGAAGGCCTGTACCCCAGGAGTGGCGTTATTATTAGGCTCAACATGATAAGTATGCCCAGTAAAAAAATAATCAATTAAAAACAGGTAGGTACAACAGCAATATAGTTTTGATAACGTCACGACCCGCATTCGTCGTGCGCACCGGTCGATGGTTCATTTCGTTTCGATACGGTTAGCGCGATATCACACGTATAGTTTTACACACCGTATAGTTTTCGTTCTTTTTCGTTATCGTAAAACTCGTTTTATTTTTATATTTTACTTTAAATTCTATTCTTTGGTCTTCGAACTTCAAGTATCGAACTGCCAACTCAAAAGTGGTAATTTAAGTAATAACACCGAGGTCCTTATTATAAATAACTAGCTTTTACCCGTGACTACGTCAGCGTTGTATAGATACTGTAGGCAGCAATTCTAAAAATGCTAAAACAAAATATTACATAATTTATTACAATGACAAATCAAATAGTAAAAAATGGTTGATATGATAACATTTTGATTCTCCATAAGAACTTCCACTCAATATATAACATATTACCTTACCAGGGTCCTTGACTACTCAAATACCAATTTTCATCCGGTATAGGTCAAGTTTTATACAAACGTTTTCACCCTTTTTAATCGCCTTCGGGGTGGATTTTCAAAAATCCGTTCGTAGTACACCTCCACTACATAAATAAATAAATATTAGACAACATCACATACATTGCTCAGATTCCAAGATGAGTAGGTAAAGCTCCCATATTATGGATTTCCTCTAAATTTCAAGTCTCTACCAGCAGTTTAGGTTGTACATTGTCAGTCAGTCAGTATCTCAAGACATCTCCTTTTATATCTCCTTTTATATATGTATAGATTACATCTAAGCTGTATTTATATATATACGAAAACCTGTGTGTTTTTTATTGTTTCATAATCATTAGCCCTTTTACATCACTGGTTGGTTAAGAAGGATGGGCCATGACCCTCCACGCTGGTCCAATGCGGGTTGGAGAGTATTAACGAAAGCAAATGCGGGTCAAACGGCTTAACGTGCCTACCGAAGCACGGAGTAGCTCGAGAAAAAAAAATTTTGGTCACTCAACTCTTGCCAAAGTTGCTTAACAACAACGATCGCAGGCCGCGGAGCTTATCCACTACGCCACCAGCTACTTAATCGGCTTATTGTTTATAATGTTTGAAATTTGGTATGTTTGGATAAGTACCTATTGGTTTTCTAATATTTATTTATTTATTTATTTATTTATTTACGACACATAACAGATTACAATCAATTTCATTACAAATAGTATTAACAAGTTAACTTAAAATTAAGTATTTGGAATATAATTAAATAGTATTAAGAATTGTAATTACAATTTCAATAAAATAAATTAATGATCACAAATCAAATTAAAATAATAAATTATTACCTACTCTAAAATTAATCAGACAAAGCGAATTAAATCATAAAACAAATTAATCATTACATTATGGTAAAAGTTTTCTAATTGTATTAATAAACAAGTTTCTGTTACAATTAAATATATCAATGTCAGCATTATGTTTAACGTATTCATTATATTGACGGCACATACGGACTATTGGATTAAAGAAAGAGGTGTTATTGCGATATACGTCCAGCGTGAATATCCTCTGGTTACGAAAACGGTAGTTAATGTTGAACTGGATAAGCGAAAGAAGGTAGGGAGAGTCAATACAACCATGTAAAATCCTATGCAAGTGAACAAGATGACTTCGTTCACGACGGCACTCCAGTTTAGATAATGAGAACCTCTTTAGACGTTTATCGTATGTATCGAATTCTCGAATGAGGTGGTATCTAAAACAAACTAATCTGAGAGCACGTCTTTGAATTCCCTCAATACGGTTAATATGAATAGCATAATATGGGGACCATATAATAGAGTTATACTCCAGCAGGCTTCGGATGAGTGCACAATACAAAGTGATGAAACTTTCTGGTTTTTTAAAAGCTTTCGTAGATCTACTTATGAAACCTAAATTACGTGAGGCCCTACCCACCACATAGTCATAATGCTCGTGAAATGAGAGTTTCGCATCAAAGAAGACACCCAGATCCTTCACTGTTTAAACTCTCTGTAGGTCATTGTTATTCAAAGAATAATTGAAATTTTCTTATTTAACTTTCGAGTTAAAGTGATGATTTGACATTTCCCAACATTAAGGACCATTTTATTTCGTGCACACCATAGTGAAATCATGTCAAGATCCTGTTGAAGATTTAAAGCATCCTGTAGACTAGTTACTTCAGAGTAAATTTTCATGTCATCAGCTTATAACAAACATCGACTTTGCAAACGATCGACCAAATCATTTATAAAAATAACAAAGAAAAGCGGTCCCAAATGCGACCCCTGTGGCACTCCAGAGGTAACCAAGACAGGTGAAGATGTTATATCCTTCAATGCAACGAGCTGACTTCTACGCAAAAGATAGGACTCCAGCCACCGCAACAGAGAACCATGCACACCGAAGGCTTCAAGTTTCTCACAAAGAATGAAATGATCAACCCTATCAAAAGCCTTCGAAAAATCCGTGTATATTGCATCTACTTGCTTATTCTGAGCAACAGCTGAACATAAATAATTTTTATATTCCAGTAAATTTGTAGTGGTAGACTTATTCCTAATGAAACCGTGCTGCGAAGGTGAAAGTAAGGGCCCCACATGACTATACAATGCGTCACAGACAAGAGATTCGAATAATTTGGCGATGCATGATAGCAAACTAATTGGTCGGTAGTTTTTGCATAGTGACTTGTCTCCTGACTTATAAACAGGAATAATGTGTGCGATCTTCCAATAATCAGGGAAAATACCCGAGCGCAGTGAAGCATTGAAAAGCAAAGCAAGCGGAGTAGCAAGCAAGCCTCCACATTTCTTCACGAATAATGGTGGGATACCATCAGGACCGGAGGCCTTATTAATGTCTAATTTTTTAATTTTCAGTATGACTTCAGATTCCCTTATAGATATGCTACTTAAAGATGAGTTATATTTCACGTCTTTCACTGGCCGAGGTCTCTCATCAAACAATGAAACAGATGAAGCATCGTCAGCTGACTCCTCGAGAACCAAACTAAAATATGTTGAAAACAATTCACACACACTCTTATGACCAGTAGCAATTGTATTCCCACACTTAATAGATTGAGGAATAGAATTTTTCGAATGCTTTCTGTTATTAACATAACTCCAAAAGTATTTCATGTTATCATGCAAAGCGTCCTCCACTGTCTTAATGTAATCGCTATAACATTCCCTTATTAGTTTTTTGCTGCGCCTACGCAAAAGGATAAACGTGTCAAAGTCTCGCGGGTTTCCATACTTCTTATATAATTTATGGAATTTAAGCTTTTCTTTGATACAACACTTCAAACCTTTATTAAACCATGCCGGAAATTCATTGTTACGGACGCTACACTGTGGCGTAAATTCAAAAGTAACCCTATTCACATTATCGTAAAATGCTTTTATGTTAACATTCACATCGTCAGAAGTAAAGATAGAGTGCCAATCCAGTTGGGAGAGTGCATACTTGACTTTAGAATAATCACATCTATGTAAATTTAAATAAATAATTTATTAAATATATAAATAAATATCATACTACTCTTGCATGTATTACGAACCTTAGCGGTTTACATGATGCAAGTTAACCAACTTATGTTACCATAAAGTTTGTTGATAATAAAATAAATAAAAAAACTCATGTTGGGGGTACGGAAGTGCCACCGCCATGTCGAGCAAAAATAAGTATAAAGGGCACAGCCATATCATCTTTTCTCAAACCATTCGGGCCATTTTTGACCCCCTGTAACTTCATTGAGGAATAAACCCAACTGACATAAAAAGGCACATTTACAAATTACTTTAACACTTTTTTAACACTATTATTACTTTGCATACGAAGTAATGTAAAAAACCTAACATTATGAAATATTAGTCCCGGTTTTTAGATTTTTATATTATTTATAACTGTAGCGCATTTTGAAAATATTCGTCGATGTATTGCTTAGTAACACAAAGAGAATTTTAACATTATGATACAAAGATACACACCAGACAAACCTTTTACAAAAAATTACCAAAGAGAAAATAAAATATGCATAATTAAAATATATGATTAGGAAATTACCATAGGAAAAGCTTCTCGATCCTAGGAAAAACTATTTACATTTGGACATAATTGCATACCATAGATTTATAAATCTATGTGACGTTTAAACAGAGTGGAACAGCCAACGGCAAGCAAACGGCTAACAAACAAAATCAAATGGGCTTCGTTAATATATCCATAGATATAATAATCGATACATAAGAAACAAGGGCTAAGCACTTCCGAGAACGACATCCTATCCTAAACTGTTTATATCTTAAAAATATCAACTTTGGTTGTATTTAGATGATGTAAAATCAATCAGATTTATCATATGATTTATCGAAGACGCACAGGTATGGTAAAACAATGTTACATAAAAAATCTATCCAAAGTTATTAGCTCTGTGCTTTATTGGTTTAAAAGTATTTAGGTGATTATTGGATGTGTGCATTTATTAAATATTTCTTAATCTATGACAAGGTTAGATAGCTGCTCTCACACAAACCTTGACACAAGACTTGGACCTAACGCTGCCTCTGATGCATACACACATACAATCTTCTAGGATGTGATTTTAACAAAATTATAATGAGAACCGGAATTTTCAGAATTTTCTCGTACGAAACATGTTTTGAAACGCCTTTAAGATGAGTATAATTTTACATGTTTTTGAACTCATATTTATTTTTTCAGTAATTTTTTTATTATTTTAGTGATGTTTGTTAACATAACAAAAATCGTAGAAAAAGCAAAATACGCGATCTTTTGTTTTCTTTCAGGATATACTTTCAGGATCATCTTAGTAGGTATTTTTGTTATTTGGCAAACATATAACCTTCTTCTCGATTTTAAATCGGTTAATAAAACAGTATAATAAACAAAATAATATTTTCATGAACGGAACATTAAAAAATACAGAATTAGTAAATTGTTTCTTTGATAATTGAAAGGAAATAATTGTCGAGTCTAATTTATTCATAAACGCATGAAGGATTCCGTACCAGAAACAAGCAATAAATCACGTTGGTTGTATGGGAACCGCCTTAAATTCTGTTTTTTAGTATTTGTTGTTACAGCGTCAACAGAAACACATCATCTGTGAAAATTTCAACTGTCTTACTATCACGGTTCATGAGATACCTACAGCTTGGTAACAGTCGGACAGACAGACATACAAACAGCGGAGTCTTAGTTATAGGGTTCTTTGGGTTTTCTTTGGGAACTAAACCCTTAAAAAAATATTTATGATCATGGCTTCGAACCAGGCAAACCTACGCCAAAGATCTTCATCCTCGCAAGGCGATGCTCTCGGTACGGTGGGATGTTCATAGAGTAATATACTAGGAAATTTTTCCTACCAACACCACGATCACAGCAAACGTACTATTATCAACTTGATAATCTGAAGCTTGAACTTCATCGTAAGCGTCCACAACATGACAAAGTATTTTTCCAGCATGATAATGCCCGACCGCATATTGCTAAGAGTACCCAACAGAAACTATTAGAGCTGAACTAGGAAATAGTTCTACATCCTCCATATTCACCGGACTTAGCGCCAACAGATTTTAGTTTATTCCGGTCACTTATTAACACTCGTAAATTGCGTGAAAAAAACTTTAATGATAAACCCTAGTTACAGTACATAGATGACTTTTTCAAATGCAAACCAGCAAAGTTTTACAGAGACGCAATCCAATCTTTGCCTAATAGCTGGCGTCCAGTGGTGATTGCATTGTGAATGATTACCTATTCATAAATAAATAAATAAAAATTTAAGTAACGCGTGTCGCTCATTATTTATTCGCCAACCCGATAGTTCTTAACATACTTGTATATGTAGTACATCCAATAATTTGTGAAATTCAATCAAACAGAATACTAACTCATTTCATGCGTAGTCCTCATTTTAAAATCTATAGATTAAAACTGTAACTGCTAATTTAATTACATCATCGTAAGATCAAAAATACATTTCTACAAATTAGGGAATATTTGTGATCTATAGTAATTTAATTCATAAATAATTATTTTGGTGTACTTAGACATATTGCGTAGATACATAATTCTATTGTGGTTTTTTTTTAATCACATCATCAGCTATTTCACGTCATATAAGTACGTGAAAATTTGAAAAGCAAACCAATATTTATAATTGATTTACAGACAATCTACTGTTTAACTAAATTCATATTTTGTTGATGATAGGAACTTTATAAAGCACCATAGACTACCCAATTTTTGTACATACACGATTTGTCATGTCTGTTACATTGTCATGTTTTGTTAATTTCCTTATGTTGCGTACAGTAAGTCTTTCTTTTATTCAAACTTGCAGTTTCAACATCGATCAACAGCTAATAAAATAGATACAACTCGTACAAATTAATATGACACCTGAGGGCTTATTCTATTTGCACTCGATGAAAACGAACGAACATTTTTAAAGTTTTGTTAAAATCATATCAGCGAAAATTATTTTTGCATTAGAGGCAATGTCATGTCCTGCCTCCGCTGCATCATAAGTTATCGAAAAAAAAATTTGTTAGATAGATAGATAGATAAATGCTTTATTGAACCACTACTATCACTACATTATAAGCTGTTGTAAAATACTTAGTTGGTGTATACAAACATTAAAAATTACAAAAAACAACGATTTGTATCACCGTACTAGAGTGTGAAGCAGTAGCTCAAGAGGTATACAGCTCAGTGTTGGATGTTCCATATATGAAACAGACACTGATTTCCGGAGTCGTATTAGCATTTCGAAAATATATCGAAGAGAGAGAAAATTCGTTTTCCGGTGAAATAGGTATAATGGATTTCAGATTTCTCATGTTAATTGATATGATTAATAAGTAAAATTTCATCTATTTGCATCGATGACTTTTTATTATTAGACTCGTCATACCCGTACATTATTGCGTTTAAAGTAGCGTAAACGTTATTGTAAGTTCGGCGCCGGGATGCGGGGCTCAGCCTGCGCCCTCGTTTTCTTTTACACGCTGCACGCGACCGACGACACACTGCAGTATGAAAGAGGTCCTAGTCAACCATGGAAACACAATACACGTAATTTTGATAATTTATTTCTCTAAAATACAAAAGTAAAATTAAACTTCAATTATTGAAATTAAACCGAATTATACAAATAAAAAACAAAATTATTCTCCATTCGATACATTATGTCCATTTTCAGGAATAAACACTAAAAAAACGTACCTACTTCTTTAAAAAGTGAAGATTTTCCGATGAACATTCTAAAAATTATACTTTTATTATATTACTAGCTGACCCGACAGACTTCGTCCTGTCAAAAAGATTTGTAATGTGGCAGTTTTATTGCCTACGTATTTAAAAAAATTCTCCTGAACAGAACCGTCACCCTGGTGATAGGGCGTTGTGAATAAAAAATAATTAAATAAAACATATATAAGGATTTAAAAGTAAGTAATCGCTTTATTGTTAATCATGTGAATCATAATTATTATTCCAATTACTATTAATATTAATAGTATTAAATATAGAAAAAAGAGATTTTTATGATCATAAAAACACATTACACACAACAGCATTATAAAAGTAAACTATTCGAATTAAAAAAATATATAAACATTCTCAAGGAAAAATGCTGGAAGAATCCATCTACCTGTACCCCGGAATGGGACTCGAACCCATTCGCGATCCAGGGACTGCTCTAACCAATGAGCTATCTAGGACCCAACAGCTTTGCTACTACAGAGCGTATTTTCATCAATGTTCCGGCAATACATGTAATGACGTGGAAACTGATGCATTTTATCTCGCGTGCCGAAACTAATACAAAAGAAACGCGAGTTTCGGAACGCGACATTAAACTCCTCCAACTATGTATTCTGTGCTCCAACGCACACACGCACATTGTTTTGTGATAGATATGATCTTTGACGTTAGGAACACACCTACATTGCTTAGACAACAGTGAGTGCTTGTAATTTAATATGAACTTTATACCATAGCAATAAAGCTCAAATTGACTACGTTTTAGTTACAAATCATTTGTATGGGAAAAAGAAAAGGGCTATTTTTAGGGTTTTTCCAGCAATAATTCTAATTTTTCTCGCCGTAAAAACCATCCTTGAACTTCAACGAACATTTTAAAAAAAGATTTGGCCAAATTGGTCGAGGCGTTGTTGAGTTATGCGCTTACCAACACATTTTGCGATTCATTTTTATATATATAGATAACATGAAAAAGAATATGATGCAAGAACGAAGAGAAGGAACCTAAGTTGAGAAATCAATAGAATTATGAGGTATTTACAATTGACAGTGATTGTAATGGCGAACAACACCAGCACTTCAACTTTGGATTTTATATTATTATTTAATTGTTAAATATCTATTTATTGTATATAGATATAGATACATCAAACAAACCCAATTTTTCTTGCTTTTGATTTGGCAAAGATTTTGATTAAATAATTTATTTTTATATCTTCTTTCTTGGTGTGAAATATCAGGTGTACAATTTAGAATTACAGAGTAGCATTTACGAGTTCAAAAGACTAATTTTAATAATTTTAATTTTTTCAGCAATTATACTAATCAGTTCATTTTCAATGTTATGACTAAGATAATGTGTCATGCGATGCTGAGCCCTTTGAATTCAAGCAAAATGTTGTGTACCTACTATCAAAATTAGATACACTCTCCACCAACTTTAAAAAATTACCATTAATTGGGTCATTCAACTTCTCAGTTGTGCCCCTAAATGCTATATTGACCTGCCAAAAATTTTATAATTTCGATTATCCTTTCTAAAACTGCCGTCTATCTCTTTTTCTCGCGGTCTATTTCAGTTTGATTAACCGAGTCCACAGTTTGCCCTTTCAATAAGTCTTTTTTAGATCTAAATATTTTTTAATAGAACATATGTGCCCCCAAACTTTTCTCATGTTGTTCTATATTTCTGGACAAATGCCCCCAGTCTTTGTAATCAGTAGGGCCATTAAATGCAGTGACATTATTATTAAAAAGCTTACAATGGAAACAAAATACAGAATCAGTAGATATGGAATATACAAGCCAAACTCGATGAACAATTTCATTGTTTTGTAACTTTTTAGTGTAATATGAGTCTGAAAACGACTTCATGATACTATCTGAAGCATAGTTGTACTTTTAATCTGAATTGGTCCACGTTTACTTACTTACGTAATAAAACAATCTTAAATTATCGGGTATTACTTGCAGTCTGAGAGCAGGATCATTCGCGACATTTTCACAAAATCGTACATCTGGTTCTGTTGCTGGTTGGTTAACAATTGGTTCACTTGAAGTAGGCGAAGTACTGGTACTAGTGTGAGCTGGAACTTGTGAAATATTCATAGAACTTCTCTTTTCCAAGTTGACTGTCTCTTCTAACTATCGGGCTGATGTTGACTAAAATGTACCTAAAAACATAAGATAGTCAAACAATTTGTGTAACCAAGTGTGGTAACATGGTCACATAATTATATATGCACCGGTGGGAATTCGAACCCGAGACCTTCGGCTCGAAAGTCAGTGTTACTAACGCCTTCCGGTGCGCAATCTGCTAAATAACAATTAGATATTGTCATTAGGTATACAGTTACAGGTAACTTGTACAAAAAATTAGAAGTGTAATAGTAATAAGGATCGAACCTAGGCAGGATATACCAGTGAATTCTGTCATTGATTTACCACTTCAGATATATTATATAAGGTAGTAAATCTAAATAAAGTAGTATGGTAAAGGGTATCAATTACTAATATTAAGAATTTGTATATTTGTGATTATAAAGAAATAAACAATCATGACTCTCTCATAAACAAATAAGTACCTATAGGTATACATAAATTTGTCCAGGAACCCAGAATTCAAACAGGTTGACAATAATAATGATTGTCATTTACCTAATAATTAAAAAACTAAATTGACTTGCCTTAATTGTAGTGATTTAGAGATTATTCCTTTTTAAGTGCGAGCGTTCGGACGACTATGTCATAGAGAACAATTACTTGCCTATGACAGAAGCACAGGTATCGCGCGCCGATTACAAATGAACTTACACTTTATTGATTTAAAGAGCATTTTGCTTCAAGTGCGGGTGACCGGGCGGCAATATGTCAAAGGTTAAAGTCTGTCTTCGGATTAGAGATTTTGCCGCGCGCGTGTTGTATTAAATAAAATTATTATTTGTGTATTAATAAGAGTCATTTTAGCTTGCACATTATGAGAGGTATAAGCACCGAAGCGTAATAAAAGTAAAACAATGATTATTGTTGATGACTATTCTTTATATTTAATTTTGCATATACGTATTTATCGTAACAATTATATGAAACTATGTTATAACGTTAAGTTCTAGCGGCCGAGGGGTCGATTTGAGCCTAATTGTCTACTTTTGAAATCTATCACAATGCTTTTCAATTTGGCATTTGAAAGATACTCACAAACTTCACGCTACAACTATTTGAGAAATTATAGCAATTACGATAAAATCGAAATTGATATATACGATAAGCAAAGTGATAAATGCGAAAGCTATTGAATCTAACGAAAGCGTTGAACTGCAATCTGTCGACAAGTAGGCATAGTTAAGTTTTTATTATGTTTCTTGACCATTCAAATCATCATTCGTTCCAAAAACGATCGCAACATTAAATATTAAATAATATCTCCATATCTTGGAAAGGTATGGCGATAGAATTTGAAATTAGACAATTAGCCCACTGCTTTCGAATTTCTATATTGACACAAATAAGAATTGCTTAGGGCATCAAGTACCTACTTATAATCCGGCACTGGGTAAAACAATAATGTACCTATATTAAGGAATCTATCAAATTTTATACAAAAATTGTTTTATAAGCTTTAAATAGTAACTGATCCTTGAATTTCTTTTAGATTTTATTCTAATACTTTACTTAAGCTGTCGCTTTATCCACAGGATGTCGTCAGCATGTCTCTTTCTACAAGTCGGCAGCAGTTCCTGGCATATGAAACCCAAAGCCCCGAGGACATCCAGTATGGGCGAAAAGGCGGTGTTTTTGTCTCTTCCTGTGTCTGTGTCGCATTTATCTTTTTTGCTGTAGTATTAGCTGCATTGGTTGGTGTAATAGTATACTTTATCACATTTTTTAAAGTAAGTAATATGATATTTTTCATTTTGACATAGATAACAATAATTAAAACTTTATTTCTATCTTATTAAGTTAAAAACGCAATTTTTAGTGCTTTGATAAAATGTTGCTAAAATTTTGGAAATGCTTTAAAATTTACAATGGGTATAAGATAAAAGTAGATATTTTTATTCGGCAAAGTAATATTTCAAAGTATTTCGATTATACATATTATTTACATAAAACTCTTCTATTACATTTTTTTTTATTTTTAAATTAATTAAATAATCCTGTATGTTGTACATACTTATTTTTATCAGTATTATTAATCGTAGTTTGTCTTTACCCCGATTACATAATTGATAGCACGTCGCATTGCTTATTTTTAAATAATATATATAATTATTTCCCTTATCGTGCTCTGGGAAGTCGCAGAATGAACTAATAACCTTTGACTTTAACTACGAAAAAACAAAACGTCAAAGTTGTTCACCCGTTTGTCAATTTGTCAATGTTAGTCAATCATTCCGAAGATAATTTAAACGTTACGAATCACTCCAAAGTTTTTGCAATTCTGTACTGTACGGAGTGAGTAGTGTATTTTAAATTAAAGTAAACAAATATTTATGAGGTACTATGTAATTTAAAAAACTCACCATGAGGGAAGACAGATAAAGTGCCATTTATTTTCTTTTATACTAGTTTCAAAGCTGTGATATATTCTAATTAGTTAAAAAAATGAACAAGACTTTATTTATACTAATAATTTTAGTTAAAACAGTTGTCAATAATGGGTATAAAATTGTAAGTATTAACTAAACTGTAAAAAAATATAGTGAATGTTGATAATTCTTTCAAATTTAATAATAAATATGGCTAAACTATTTCATAAAGAAGACTAATTAACTTTCTTAAATTAATTAATGATATTCCTAGAAAGTTCGTAAGTGCCTTATTTTATGAAGAATGGTAGTGACTTTTTATTTTTCTTTTAAAGCTGTCACAGAAAATACCTACTGAGTTTTGGGATGAATCAGAGCCATTTGGTAACTTTGAACAACCATCGCCGGATCTCAGACTCCCAGCTTATGTTGTGCCAAGTTTTTACCGGCTAAAACTTCACATAGACTTGGAAAACTCCAACTTCACTGGTGAAGTTTATATAACAATCAGAGCAAGCCAACCAGTGAAAGAAATTATCTTACATTCAAAGGATCTCAGTATTAATAGTAATGCTAGGCTAACTGAACAGATTTATGAAAGAGTTGAGACTTTTCATTCAAAATCCAAAAGGGAAGTTAATTTAAGTAATGAAACTATGCCAACGGAAAATAATATCCTCAACGTAACCTCTACTATGTTAAATGAAAATACAACAACAAACACTCAAGTGACTATTACAACTACCGCTCCAAGTACTGATATGGGAAGTCAAAATATTTCTGAAACAACAGCCCAGCCAATGACAGAAACAGCAATCCCATCAATAGATACTCAAGTTACACACAGCAGTGTACGCAACATTAAAATATTATCAATAACTGAAGCCTCTGGTGACAGACTGATTCTTAAACTTGAATCTGCCCTCTCAACCAATGTGGATTATACCCTTCAAATTACTTTCAGTGGTCAAATATCTAATTCATTAACAGGATTTTATAAAAGCTCATACACAGACAGCCAACAAATGGTAAAGTAAGTACCTATAAACTTTTCAATAGTTTTTCAAATGTTTGTCAGTTCTTAAACTGAATAATAAATATAAAATTTTTAATAAAATATTTATTAATTTGTTCATTTGAATAAATTAATTAATCAAAATGATATCAAAATGAACTCTTTGACTGGACTGTTAAGCTTAAATAGCATAATAACTCTTACATTTGTAAGTTTTTTATTAAGGCAAATATAACAAATTGATATTCCCTAATAAATGCTGCCATTTATGTTTTTGGATTCAAAATATCTTTTATGGTCATTAACAGGAAAATATTAGTGACTGGATTTTGTATTTTTATTATCATGTAATTATTGTATCAGTTTAATTCTCAGTTGAATCAATCATAATTTCCCTGGTTAGCCTGATTACAGAACAATATAAATAAATAAATAAACGTTTATTATTTTATAATAGTATATAAATTTTATCATCTATAAGATTGTGACTAAAATATGTTTCCTAAAGCTTGGTACTCCAGTATAGATAGAGAGCTTGTCTATAACTTTTTATAACTAATACTTGAGACTTCAAAAAGTGATAAATATACTTATCTCAAAAGCGACTTATTGAAGTTGAACGGAGATTTAATGTACACTTGTATGTACAGTTGAGAGAAGTAATTACTTGAGAAAATGGCAAAACTTAAGCAGATATTTTTAACCAATAGTCGAGAACTTGAATGAAATTAGAATTGTTAATAGCTAAAGATAATAGTATTATTAAATTTCTTTTACTCCACTATAGATATCGGTGTAAGAATTTCAATATACTCAAATAAGCTTTCGAAAGCCCTTACACCTTTTTGACATGATATCTTAGACGTATGTTGAAGTACTAAGGGTGATAATACATTACTCAGTACCTAGTGTGGTGTTCAGGTGCTGGAACGTTTTAGAAACTAATTTAGCAACAACTTATGAGATGTGCTGAGGCATGTATATAACCTTAGTGCTTCAAGATACTAAAATATCAAGGTTTTTCACAAGCTTTCCATCTAATATTATTAAATTCATTCAGTCAATTAGAACAACAATAATTTTAACTATGTAAAAAGGGAACACTTAAGCATCTGTGTAGGAAAAATTCACGATTTATGTATTATTAGTGGTGTGGACGGGGGAGGCGGCATGACCAGTTATTTTATTGTACATAATGGGATTTTTGTATATTTATTTGAAGACAGGAATATGTAAACAATGTTATTAGGTACTGTCGCCTTATAAAGCCCGTCATTTTTGCCTGTTAGAGTGTTAAGAAGCCAACTAGAATATATCCTAGTCGCACACCGTCTGATATGTAAGGACGGAAAAATATAATTTAAACTTAGTTATTTAAACTTAGGATTTTAGAACTGGAGCAGTCAAAAACATTAGGCAAAAGAACCTTATATTATTTGATTTGACATCAATTATAACTTATACCTATATATTTTTGCTTAAAAATCCACTATGTCCCTGGTACTCTAAGATGAGACTTGAAAAATGTTTTTAATGAAATATTCATGGGTCGAGTCCCATCTCCATGTGCCAGATACGAAATGTATATTTCTAAGCATTTTTCATTAAGAATATTTTTCACTAGAGCATTGTGGATGTAAAATTGAACAAATATTTATTGCTGTGTAATTTTAATTCATCAACATTAACAGTTTCAAAATCATTGGGTCGAGTTTTCAAGCAGAAATGTGAACTATAACGGCCATTATTTGAACTGAGCTTTTTTCCCGTCTTGCATCCCATATCCAATCTCTGCAAGGACTCTCTTTCCTGATACCTACAATCAGGTCACCTCAATTGTTCAAATGTAATCTATTTTAAACTTAATAATCGACATATTAAGGTTTAAAATTGATTTGACAAATTTGTCTTTCTTGTAACCTTGTTCTTGACTGTACCAAACATATTGCATTCACATAACAATACTGTCATCATTTTAGCCAAACACCAATTTTATGTTTTGTTTCCATAAAGAAAGAAACAGAATGATTTAGTAAATATTTGGTTTGATTATAATTACATCCTATTAATATTTCATAAACTAATCACCTAATATAATATGCATCATCAATATAAAATTTTCTGATACAGGAAGCTTGGAGCGACCCAGTTCGAACCTACATCAGCTAGAGCGGCGTTTCCTTGCTTCGATGAGCCAGCCTTTAAAGCCATGTTCGAAATCAGTATCGCGCACCCTGACAGCATCAATGTACTCTCTAACATGAAGGTTTCCACACAAGAAGTCATGTAAGAAAAATTAATTTTCATTTCAATCCAATAATTATGTTAGGGGCCTGTTTTCTGCTAACGTTAACATATTTAGCTTTCACTTTATCAAAAGACAGTTACTTGAACATCCCTAAAGCCATATCAATAAACATTATTATCATTAGGCATTTCAAGTACATGGCATTGCTTCTACAGGTTTCTTTATTTATATAAAATTACTATCTACAGATCAGATGAACCTGGGTGGAAATGGACGCATTTCGAACGCTCTGTGAACATGTCAACTTACTTGGTGGCATACGTTTTATCTGACTTCCAATCTTTAGAGACGAGCTATCTAAGCAAAGATAACATAACCAAATCAATCAGAGTTTGGACAAGACCAGCGTTGATCAGCAAAGCTAAATACGCACTCAATATAACACCGAAATTACTCAGCTACTATGAAGACGTGTTCGGTGTACCATATGCGTTAGATAAGGTGGATCTTGTTGCTGTGCCCGATTTCTCCAGTGGGGCGATGGAAAATTGGGGCTTGATAACATTTAGGTAAATATGCTTTTTACCTATTCTTCCATGTTTTTTTTATGTTTACAATAAGGAAGCAGCTATGTTTATCTGTGAGCTATTACAATGTCAAAGTAATTTAATGTCAAAGATAAAATTATCGTATCTACGCTTTGGTCTTGATTTAATAGAATCAAGCATTGCAATTGCAAAAACTGATATGTATTTCACATCTTCTATAACTGTAATCGGGCCATTAGACAATCAGGCGCCAAATCCATTTGAAAAAGATCAGATATTATCCACTCGAAATAGATCAGATATTATCTAGATAATTTGTTTTTGTCATCAATCCACAACTTTGATCTAATCACGATCCGTATTAATCGTATAATAGCCGTCTTAGTGTCTGCAAGTATAATCAACATTATTATGAAATGTATGATGACTGGGAGATCTGTTGTAGCTTATGCATGTGTGTTTATTTACGGACGATGCACAGTTAATTTTAGCCTTTAATTACCTATATATATTTTTATATTCTAAGTTTGCCGAAAGGCTGTGGAAGTTGCTAAATATCTTACTCTTATATTATTTTTCTTCACTCACATTATGACCACTCATGAATACATATTCAAGAGCTTAAAAGAGCATAAAAATGTTACAGTGATATGTCTTATTAATTTATTATTTATAATAGTTATTACATTTTATAAGTCGGATGACTAACTAGTTCTTCAATTCACAGGAAAACAAATATATTAAGAATCATAAACGTTACAGACTTGAAATACGTTAATAGACGCTAAATGTTTTTACACTAACAATTCAAACAATGAGGCGATGTTTTTTTTCATATTTGTCCACCGGACATACAATATAAACAAACATTTTTTATTAAACAGAATTGACTAGACAAGGTCGCGTGAGAATCCAGCTGTTAATAATTGAATAGTCTTATTTTTCACGCGTTAGCTTATAATATTAGCAACATTTAGTAGATGGTAATAATATAATAGTAATAATAATAATAGTTAACGGGTTTTATTGAATATACGGGTGTAGATAGTAAACGAAAATATTTGTGTTTTTTATTAGTGTTTAATATACTATTACCGATAATCACACTTTCATGCTTATTATATTTATAACATTGCTCAAATTAATTATGTCAAAACAAATATTTTTTGCTCGTTCTCACGTAACCGCAAACAGCGCTTGACGTCACGACCCCAGAACTTAGAGAATTCAACCTTATGCATATATAGAATGATATTCGTTTCAGAGTACTGTGGCGTCATACCGATACCATGACAGAAGTGGCGTTTTCGCGGGAAATTTTGAAAATTAAATTTATTTTAAATTTATACTTTCTTTAATTATTTATTTAGATATATTTCATATACTATGAAATATATCTAAATAAATAGTATATTTCATATACTTTATTTAGATACTTTATATATATATATATATATATATATATATATATATATATGTGTGTATTTTTTTAATATGTCCACACCCCTATTCTTTTATGTGCTTGTAATATTAGTCAAGTCACGCATGATACGCGTTTTGATAAAGTAAACGATACTTTTTAACATCCGTGTCTAACCGGTCGCAGAGTAAAGATAATGTTATATAAAACCGGCCAAGTGGGAGACGCACTCGCGTACGAAGGGTTCCGTACTGGAAACGAACAAAGAATCGCGTTTATTGTAGCCCCTTAAATATTTAGGTATTATATTCTGTGTTTTTTTTTTAGTTTAGTATTTGTCGTTCTAAGGGCAACAGAAATACATCTGAAAATTTTAACATTCTATCACGGATCATGATAGAAGTCTGTTGAAGATCGATAGACAGACGGACACGAACAGCGGAGTCTTAGAAATAGGGTCCCGTTTTATCCTTAGAGTACGGAACCCTAAAAACTTGGTATTCATAAATCTTTTTTGTTTTCTGTAGGGAAACTACGTTACTTTTCGACGAAGTAGATGGTGTTCCACGAGAAAGACAAAACGTAGCGATCGACGTGGCTCACGAGCTTGCACACCAATGGTTCGGAAACCTAGTCACCATGCGATGGTGGACAGACCTCTGGCTGAACGAGGGTTTCGCAACATACATAGAATATATCGGAGTAGACTACGTAAGTTATACACCTAATTCCACCGATATACAAGAAAGTTCATTGTGATATTCTAAATCAAAATGTTTTTTATATTGACGAGATAAAGTCACAATCATTGTACGATAAACTTCCAAATGCTTGATTTTACATTAAAAAAAAATAAAATAATTGTCTTCGAGTTTTCTCGACATGCGATTATAGTAATTTTTCAAAAAATATCAGCTATTGTAAATTTCTGTCTTACTTTTTCACATATTACTCTTGCACACGTTTTGCATACTCAAACTTTTATTTTATTATATATATACACAGACATACATCTTGATTTTGCAGGTTTTTGTAATCTTAGGTAAGAACAATTAAGACTCCCCTCCTCCTTAGCAAAGACACGGTCAACCCCTCCCTCTCTCACAGCTCTTTTATAGACATAGAAATCAAATTTAAATGATGTAGTTGTTGAAATTAGAAACAGAAATCATAAATTTTGTTTCTTCAAATGAAGATATTAATAATTTTTCACTTTTATAGATTTACTTTCTATACTTAGCTGCATAAAGAAATCAAATCTGGTTGAAATTAAGCAAATTTGTATAATTTTATTACATATCTATAAGGAATCCTGCAATAATATCGTCATTTTGATTAAATAACGTATGTTATTTATTTTCCTTGTACGTCAACACACAATTCCCCACCAAAATCCCCAATCGGGATAAACCGTATTATGTTGATAATTCACAGATCGAACCCAAATGGAATATGTTCGAAACATTCGTACGAGACAAGATGGAGTTGCTCCGTTCCGATGCCCTCAAGAATACGTCACCAGTATCGAGACAGGTGATCGACGCCTCTGAAATATCTCAGAAGTTCGACGAAATCTCATACAATAAGGGCGCCAATCTGATCAGGATGCTTAACCACACCATATCTGGGGAGTTGTTCCATAAAGGACTGGTCATCTATCTCAATGATTGGTGAGACTGTGAAATTGACCGTTACTTATTTTCTTATTCCATTTTCATCAGATAGTCAATACAATCAAGAAAAGAAAACCCAACACGCGAGCCACTGTGTGTATCTGACCTATTACTGCTGCTTTCTGTCGTTACATTAAGTGTGCTAGTGCTGCATTTTTTTTCTATAAACATCAAACGTCATTCACAGAGTAATGAGCAAAGAGTAAAATAATAGTGAGCATAGTTTTTTATATTTTTTTAATTAAAATTTGTTAAAGTGTAATTTTATCTAATAATATATGATTGCTGCATGTTTGAATGTAAGAAAGAATGGAATCATTCATTTTAAAAGTTAGAAATTGTGTTTTTACATTTACTAATGGTCTACACAAAGCTTTGAATAATATCCCCTTAGTTGCTAATAACAAGTACGGAAACATGCTCTTAGAACGTTTTCACATGCGTTATACCTATAAAGCATTATTCATTCATTCATTCACTTTGATTCATTCGTTATCTTTTAGTCGCGCGACATGTCCAACGCTAGCGCGGTCTTGGCAGAGTATTGCGACTCTTTCGACAGGAACTTAAATCTCCGCATAACATACCGAACGTGTTAACCACTGCGCCTTAAGTTCCTCTTAACTGATAATTTGAATTTACCCTAGGAAATATACTAACGCAGAAGAGAACGACCTTTGGCAAGCGATGTCAAAAGCGACATCTACAGAACCGTCACTTCAGGGTGTCTCTATAGTGGAGATGATGAATACATGGACCAGACAAGCCGGATATCCGGTACTTAACGTCACTAGGGATTATTACAATGGACAGGCAGAATTCCACCAGGTATTCTATAATTATATTTAACTAGCTGACTCTGACTCTAGCTGAATATTTCATTCGAACAGTTGTATTACATCCTATTTGACGATATTCTGTCAATTCTATGTCAAACTTCATAAGTTTATATTAAATAAATTTATACCTAGTCTAGCCATAAGACCAGTTACAAAGAAAATATCCAATAATTTCTAAAAAAAAAATATTTTAAAGTTTTATATGTGATTATGTTTTCATTTTTTATTTATATCTGTTATGGTGGCGCGTAGTTAATGAATTTTGAGCGGTGTACGTTGTTTGTTGTTTTCTTTCCGTAATAAATTGTAAATTAGTCGAATATCTAATTACTGTTAATATTTGAGCTTATAGTCAAGTGACCCACAGTAGCACAATGAGCTACAGAGATTTTAGTTTTGGTTCATCACCGTCGTCGGTGCTGAGTTCTCTGTCTTCGTTCCGGTCGCGGCCGTTCGCCGACATAAGCTACAGTCCCACGCCCGACTTGAACGAGGTCTACCCTGGATTGTACGTTGGTGATGCCGTCGCCGCCAAAGATAAAGCTTTCCTGCGTCGTATGGGTATAAACTACGTGCTGAACACAGCTGAGGGTAGCCGATACACCCAAGTGGACACAGGTCACCTTTACTACCGTGACTGTCCCGGGCTCCGGTACAAGGGTTTCCAGCTGATGGACCTGCCCACCACCGACATATCCAAATACTTCCACATCGCTGCCAACTTCATTGATGAGGGTGTTTCAAGTGGAGGTCGTGTACTCGTCCACTGTTTGATGGGAGTGTCCCGGTCGGCTACTTGCGCACTAGCATTTCTGATGATCAAGAGAGGCATGTCTCTGACTGAGGCTCTGGCGATGGTCCGCTCGCGTCGGGACATTCATCCCAACGAGGGATTTCTGCGACAGCTGCAACAACTCGACCGGGAACTGCGCGTTAGTCGCATCCGCTGACCATACACCCCCTACAGCCTCGCTTCAGTCTCTCATTCGACTTCAAATACGACCGGCACAGAGTGCGTAGTCTCGACAGATCACACACCAGTCGTTACTGACGGACCATTTTGTGATTAGTCGAAACTGAAGTGATCGCTCAAAGATGAATCCAATCCAAAGATTTTGATGAATTTTACTGTTATATAAAACATAAGGACAATATTTTCCTCTTGATTGTCCAAATATAACCTAGTCTATTATGTGGACAGATTGTTTATGAAATCATATTATTTTATAGGGATTTATTTATATTTACTTGATTGTAACATTGATGTTATTTTTATAGAATTGTTAAACATTTCAATATAAAATATGAAAGGAAATTTTATTTTTGTAAAAATAGTAAATAAAAATCGTATTATTTAAAACATATTCTCATGTGCCATTAATCATAATTTATATTAAAATTAGAATTTTGAGTAAGAAAATATTATATTTATTCAAAAATACACTTCATATTTACATTACCAGAAAAATATTATATAGTATTTAGAGTTTATTCTGTAAAAGTTATGTCCATTAAATAAGATGTTACGAGTTTTAGATTAAAATTTAAATATATTATTAACGTAACTATAGTACAATATTGTAGCCTTACAGTTATGATGTATGAATTGTATTTTCTGTATATGTCTGTAAAGAACCAGGTTTGTTGTTATGTATAGTACAGGGTTATGTATAGTAGTCTCCCGTGCGGTGACGGAGAAAGAATACATAACTCACCGCCCCTTCCTTTCCTGTGGGTGTCGTAAGAGGCGACTAAAGGAATTCGAGCTCAGATCTGCTCGCAACTGGTGGTAGGGTTTAATCCCGCCTGGTTAGTTACCACCGTACACACATGGTGAAAAACCCGTGAAGTGCTCGCTCGTAGAGCGCGTTTCGGGATCAGCCAACGTACAACCAGAGCTCGGGACGACATTGCCGCGATTGTTTCGGTCCGTTGGGTGCCTCCGTCGAACCAGTGCCAGGAGGACTGCATCGACCCGCCAGCCAGGGAGACCCGTAGAAACGGCTGACCGCTGGCCGCCCGTGGTACAGTACAGGGGCCCAAGCGTGCCTAACCAGCTCGTGAGGCTGCCCTATCATGCCACGCATAATCTTGGGGTGGACCGTCGTGCCGGTTGGTGACCGGAGCGTGGGTCCCGGCGGCCACTCCCGGGGGGGTACGGGGGCCCTTCCGTCTGGCGGATCGGTGCTACTCCTCTGTGGGCAACACCTGGGGAAACAGGCGCCCATATTTTTGACTGGAGCTGTCGCGACAATGCCCTCCCGCTTCACGTCTCCTCACCCCTTATCCTTATGGCAGCCACAGCAACACGTTCCGGTCGTACAGCGGTGCACAACCCCACGCCTTCGCTGTTTGAGGTTGAGTTCTCTAATATACGGGGACTCCATGCCAACCTCAATGCTGTCCACCAACACCTAGAGACAGCACGGCCTGCAATGTTGTTTCTGACGGAGACACAAATTCTCCGCCCGGCCGATACAAGCTACCTTCACTATCCCGGCTACGCACTTGAAGAGTCCTTCAAAGCGAAAGCCGGTGTATGCTTGTTTGTCCGGGCGGATGATTGCTGTCACCGATTGCGCTGCCTAGAAGACCCTTCGTTTTCCCTCCTGGCGGTGCATATAGACTTAGGTCATCAGACTCGAGTCTATGTGTGCCTCTACAGATCCCACACTGGCGATGCGGAGACAACTCGACTTTATGACCACCTCAGTCGGGCGGCAGATTACGCGCAGGAGCAGTATCCTAACGCAGAACTGGTTTTCTTGGGGGACTTCAACGCTCACCACGAATCGTGGTTAAGTTCCTCCAAGACGGACCATGCGGGGAGATCAGCCCACGCATTCGCTCTCACGCATGACTTGACTCAAATGGTCGATCAGCCCACCAGGATCCCAGACATAGTCGGTCAAACGCCTTCCTTACTGGACCTTCTGCTTACGAGCCATCCCGTCGGTTATCAGGTTGATGTTCGTGCCCCACTGGGCAATTCCGACCACTGCTTGATATCCACCAAAGTGCCGCGAATCGAGCCCCCTCAACCTCCGAGGACTCGACGACGCGTATGGCACTATGGCTCAGCGGATTGAGACGGCATGCGCGAGTACCTTGCATCCGTTCCTTGGAAGCAGCGCTGCTTTAGTGAGAAGGATCCGACAACGAGCGCCGTTGCTATTACTGAGAAGATCGGTATTGCTATGGAATACTACATTCCGCACTCCGATCTGATCAGTATGGGCAAACACAACCGCTGGTTCAATCGCGATTGTGCTAACGCTGTTGCATCTAAACAGCTGGCATATCGAGCTTGGATCAGGGGTCGTGCTCGGAGGGATCCCGATATCGACTCAATAAAAGCAGCCTACAATCAGGCTTCCAAGTCCTGTAAGAAGGCTTACATCAGAGCGGATGCCCAGCGCGTCGCACGTATTGGCCATGAGCTAGTTACGCACCCTACGGGCTCCCGTAGCTACTGGCGCCTCGCCAAGGCCGTGCAAAACAATTTCTGCCAGCCCTCGCTGCCACCGCTTCGATGTCCAGATGGAACATTAGCTCACAAGCCGCAGGAGAAAGCCGACCTCTTGGCAAGTCTCTTCGCGGCTAATTCCCAAATCAATGACTGTAATGCACTGCCACCAACGTTACCTTCTAGTGGCTTCACTATGCCTGATATTCATATCAGGCAGCGTGATGTGCGTGCGGAACTACAGTCACTCGATGTCCGGAAAGCTAGTGGTCCTGATGGCATTCCTGCGGTTGTTCTAAAAATGTGTGCAGCGGAGTTGACTCCTGTACTTACGCGCCTATACCAGCTATCTCTTTCTTCGGGTCGTGTACCTGAGGCTTGGAGAGAGGCCATTGTGCAGCCAGTGCCCAAAAAGGGAGATCGGTCAGACCCTGCAAACTACCGCCCTATAGCTATCACCTCTGTGCTGTGTAAAGTCCTGGAAAGGATTATTAACTCCCAACTGATCCGATACCTAGAAGATCACTCCCTTGTAAATGATCGTCAGTATGGCTTTAGACCAAAACGATCAACTGGTGATCTTCTAGCGCACGTCATGCACCTCTGGGGTGAAGCTATCGACAAGCGCGGCGAGTCCTTGGCTGTCAGTCTTGACATTGCTAAGGCATTTGACAGGGTTTGGCACAAGGGACTTCTCTCCAAGCTTCCGGCCTACGGTCTGCCCGTTCAACTCTGCACCTGGATAGCCGACTTCCTGCGTGAGCGTAAAATCCGTGTTCTTTCTGACGGATGCTCTTCACAGCTTATGTCAGTCAACTCCGGTGTGCCTCAGGGCTCCGTTCTATCCCCTACACTTTTTCTGCTGCATATCAATGACATGCTTCCACTTGGAAATATCCATTGCTATGCAGACGATAGCACAGTGCATGTGGAATATCACGGGGCTCCTACAGTCGGACGGGCGGAAATCCTGGAGAAAAGGGAGAATCTTGTCATTGAGCTTAATCACGTTCTGGATCTCATATCGAAATGGGGTGCTGAAAATCTGGTTGAGTTCAATGCCAAGAAAACTCAGGTTTGCGTATTTACCGCCAAGACCCCTCCATTCCCTTCCCTTCCCTCTCTTCAGGGCACAACCTTGCCTCTACAGAGCAGCATCAACATGCTCGGGATGGAAGTGCGCTGTGATCTGAATCCCAAAAACCACATCGAGTCCGTTATTAAAACAGCATCTCGTAAACTCGGTGTCCTGAATAAGGTGCGGCGTTTTTTCACGCCCGAACAACTGCGCCTGCTATACAAAACGCAGGTCCGGACATGCTCGCACCTTTGGGATGGCTCCGCTAGGTACTTACTCGATGCTTTGGATAGATTGCAGCGCCGCGCAGTACGCATTATTGGCAATGGTGAAGTCACCAAGAACCTAGAAAGCCTGCAACTGCGCCGAGACGTTGCTTCGCTCAGCGTCTTCTACCGTCTCTACCATGGTGAATGCTCTGAAGAACTCTTTTCGCTTATCCCTCCATCTCCCTTCTTCCTCAGGACCACACGTGCTGGTTTGCGTTGCCACCAACTAACTGTGGCAGCGATTCCTTCGCGTACAAAGAAATTCGGCGACTCATTTCTTTGTCGTACTACCAAAAAATGGAATTGTCTCCCGGCCCATGTATTCCCTCCTTCCTATGACATGGGGTCCTTCAAGCGGGGCGTGAAGAAGCACCTTGCAGGTCGGCAAGGTGAGGTTGGCTAGTGCAGTACCTACGTACTGTTTTCACTAGCTGTCCTCACGTTTGGACTACGCCTCCGCTTACCATCAGGTGGAGCGCAGTCATTTGCCCTCCTATACATAAAAAAAAAAAAAAAAAAAAAAAAAAGTGAAAAAGATATGTTAACGTACTAAACTAGTTATACAAAGTGACGCTTTTAAACGTTCGGGCCATTCGTCGATTGATTTACGAACGGTTTCCATTGGAAACTTGGTCACTACTGCCTACAAAAATTTGTTGAGCGACTCAATATTTGGGTGATGCTTAGAGCAGACCATGTCCTCTAGCACAGACCACAATTTATAGTCCAAAGGGTTAAAGTTCGGACTAGCCGAAGGCCAATCATCAGCCTTTATGGAGTCTGGAACATTTTGCTCAAGCCAAATTTGGGTAGTGCGCGCCTTATGACTCGGGGCCGAATCCTGTTGGAATGTCCACACTTAGTTTTTGAATATGTAGGCTTCTAACACGGTATCTTGATTCATTTTGGCTGAAGTTTTCACTTACCTTACCTTTACCTTTTTCGCAAAAATTGAGGTTTGGTGGGGTGCCTTCTACAATGACAATAATTTAAGTGTATGTGAATTAATTATAAAAAACATATCAATCAATAAATTTGGCAATTCGTTTTATTTCAGAGGTTGTTTTCGAGTACCAAGGATCCTTACTCCAAAATGCTTGACCAATTGTGGTATATTCCTATCAGCTACGCCGTCATCGACAGTCCACAAGTAGACTGGACCACCAAACCAAAACTGTGGCTCACAAACCGTAGAAAAGTGACGCAATTACCTATCAATAGTAGCGAAGCTCTATACGTCAACGTGGATGCTATTGGTGAGTACGATATTGAACTTTAACGTTATCAAATAAGAAGTCAGCATAGCCGCAGTAACACTCGTTTACTAAGTTCGTACTACGCCTCCGCCAGTCGCCTGGGAGTAATTGCCTAAAATTAAATTTGTTGCAATCCGTTTCATTTTGAATTAGAGATATTGAATTAACGATATCAGCCATTTAACATAAATTGTAATTGTCTAAGGCAAAAAGAGTTGAATACTAACTGCAATCCTTCGACGGGTTTAGGTAAATTTTTAGTATGTTTCCTGATCATTCAATCATCATCCATTCCAAAAGCGAATGCGAAATGATGTAATACCATATATCGCAATCACTATACGATTTAATTTAAGAAAGAAGAAGCTTACTTTTTGTTCAAAACTAGATTATTTTTTCATTTCTTAAAGGTTACTATCGCGTGAACTACGACAAAAAAAACTGGGAGCTACTCAATGCAGCGTTGAAATCTGGCCGGATAAAGTCGCCTATAGCTAAAGCACAGCTTATTGACGACTCGTTCAACTTGGCCAAAGTTGCACAACTCGAATACAGTTACGCATTGGGCCTTACCACATGTGTTGCGAACGGTGAAGACTCAAGGATAGTATGGGATATGTTGTTAAATAATATGAACTTCCTGAAGCATAATTTGAAAGCTACTTCGGGATATGTCTATTTTCAAGTGAGTATTATTTCTTAAATGTGTTATATGCTACATCATAATGTTATGAATATGTACTATATATACTCGTAGATTCTATTATTTTAAAGAGCTGCCAAATCAGTGAAGTGAAATGTTAAAAATTGTTTTTAAGAATTTCAGTAGTGAAAAATAAGTCACTAAAGGGCTTGATAACTAAAATTTACATTAAAACAAAAATTTCTATATTCTGATTTTGATCCGTAAAATTACATAATTATCTTAAAATTTGGCAACATTAGTATTAAACAGATAACTATTTATTATAAGTCAGTATATATTAATACGCTTAGATGAGCTGTTCTTATTTCTTTTTGATATTAACTAGATTGTTAGATGGCACTATTCTTGTCTGATGTACATCTTCTTATCTATTACTAATATAATCTATGTATATGTTTTGTATACATATCGGAATTACGTCATGAATATGGCGGACTTTGTTTGCTTCGGTATAAAAAAGTTAAAATTTTGACAAGAAAACGTGTTTGTTTTTCGAAATAAATTTTATTGTTTATTATGTTATAATAGAATACCTTATCACCTAAGACCGAAGATCCTTGAAATATACAATTCTACGTACTTCCATAGGACTACATGAGAATGATATTGAAGACTCAATTGGAACGTCTCAATTACGGTCTAAACAAACCTAAAGACGATAACGAAGCTTTCCTAGCTGAGAACCTGGTCATGTGGGAATGCGTCATGGAATCTCCTCGTTGCCTCAGTTGGGCACGAAACCTGTTCGATGCCTGGATGAACCAGACCGATATCAAGGATAACCCGTAAGCTAAATAATTTTAAAACTTGCTCGCCCAGCATGACGTACTCGACAGACTCGAGAAAAGGGTCGAGAGTTGGCGCACTCGAGAAAAGTAACATTTAGTATTTTGTAGATAAATGTTTGTCGAGGTTGTCATACTACGCATGCAGAATCGCGTTTGCCGGTTGTACAGTAAAAAAGATATTAGCTTATCTTCTTTGAAAATATCTCCAATTGATTCAAAATTATCAAATTACTGAGAAAAATTAACAGTTGTTAGTAATGTACAGAGCGATTCCATAAAAATCAGAACCCGAATTTACTTTGAAAGCGAATCCGCTTTACTTATATTAATATAGAAATTCTATTACTTCATTATCTATATATATAAAAATGAATCGCAAAATGTGTTGGTAAGCGCATAACTCAACAACGCCTCGACCAATTTGGCCAAATCTTTTTTTAAAATGTTCGTTGAAGTTCAAGGATGGTTTTGATGGAACGAGAAAAATTAGAATTATTTCTGGAAAAACCCTAAAAATAGCCCTTTTCTTTTTCCCATACAAATGATTTGTAACTAAAACGTAGTCAATTTGAGCTTTATTGCTATGGTATAAAGTTCATATTAAATTACAAGCACTCACTGTTGTCTAAGCAATGTAGGTGTGTTCCTAACGTCAAAGATCATATCTATCAAAACAATGTGCGTGTGTGCGTTGGAGCACAGAATACATAGTTGGAGGAGTTTAATGTCGCGTTCCGAAACTCGCGTTTCTTTTGTATTAGTTTCGGCACGCGAGATAAAATGCATCAGTTTCCACGTCATTACATGTATTGCCGGAACATTGATGAAAATACGCTCTGTAGTAGCAAAGCTGTTGGGTCCTAGATAGCTCATTGGTTAGAGCAGTCCCTGGATCGCGAATGGGTTCGAATCCCATTCCGGGGTACAGGTAGATGGATTCTTCCAGCATTTTTCCTTGAGAATGTTTATATATTTTTTTAATTCGAATAGTTTACTTTTATAATGCTGTTGTGTGTAATGTGTTTTTATGATCATAAAAATCTCTTTTTTCTATATTTAATACTATTACTATTAATACATTGCAATAATAATTATGATTCACATGATTAACAATAAAGCGATTACTTACTTTTAAATCCGTATATATGTTTTATTTAATTATTTTTTATTCACAACGCCCTATCACCAGGGTGACGGTTCTGTTCAGGAGAATTTTTTTAAATACGTAGGCAAAAAAACTGCCACATTACAAATCTTTTTGACAGGACGAAGTCTGTCGGGTCAGCTAGTTATCTATAAAAATACAAAACAAGATTGATCGATTCGTACGTGTCTCTGATATTCAATCCCTATGTCATTACGAAACTCACTTCGCTAGCCACCATTTGTTGTGATTTATTAGATACTATATTAGTCGCAATTTTAATTGAACGATATAAAACGCTCCACGGGTCTCTCATATCACATATTCATTTACGTATGATGACTGCGTGTACTAGAACACTAGTTGTGTTATATACTTAAGACGTACGGCAAAAATTACTATCTTTCAGACACCCCTTGACCCCATCACCCTCGAGAAAAAGTTTTTAGAACCTCAACGTAATTCTAAAACTTTGTCTATGAAGACGCATGTATAGGTTTTTAGTTTCAGTTCCGGGTATGGGGACTAAACCATTATTTTTTTTAAATAAATATCGAAAACGTTTACAGAATACGCCAAGTCTTCAACTTTGTAGTCTTATTAGCGACTGTTACACCTAAAGGACAGATTGATAAACACGAATCTGCAAATTCCATTTTTGCAAATTAAGCTACTGTACCCTAAAAATTAATTTTTTTATTGTCAAATGTGTTTTACAGTATACCGAATTACCTGCGCTCGCTGGTGTATAGTGTGGCTTTGAAATATGGCGGGAGGCGTGAGTTTGACTTTATGTGGCGTGTGTTCATTGAATCCACTGATCCTAATGTCAAAAGTCTCGCTATCAACACGCTGCCGAGTACCAGGGACGAGGCACTCATCACTACGTTAGTATAAAACAGATTGTTTTATATAATATTAGTTAATAAACTTAATCCTATTAGGTTTTTTTAATTACAATGTAACCAGTGTCAATTTGGCGCAGTAATATTCAAACTTTTTGAATACAGGACCCGACAGAAAAATTTAAGCCATCTTGTCCCCCAGAAAGACTTTTTTAGTTGTAATTAAAATAATACATTTATCACTTTTTTATTTAGGTAACAATTATTCATTCAGCAACGTTTCAAAAATAGCAACCATATGATTCATTTTTCCGACAACCTCCCGAGTAAAGCTCCATGACCCCTATGAGGATCGCGACCCACAGATTGATAAAACACTAATTTATATAACGGCCGGTAGTCAGAAGGTGCTATTGCGAAGCCCAAATAGACAATCCATATCGGAGGACTATCTTTAAAATAACACTGCAGGCGTGTATACCAACGTGGATTTATTCCATTTTATCACTTTTCACATGAAAATATAACGAGATGAGCGTGATGTCGTCAGATGTCTTTACTCCTCGGCGATCGGAGACAGAATGTGTGCCAAAATGGCGGCAACTTGCTTTTTATTAACGAACTGTCAAAGTCAGTGTCACCATTCTAATAAAATTAAGGTTATGGATGATCACGCTCTCTTTACAATCGAGTAATTAAGTAATCGAGTAACGAGCAATTAAAATAAAAGAAACTAAATCAAACGATTTTCGTAATGATGATGCGACACGGCCATTCTGGGAGACGGTGCGTGCTCTGCGCCAGTCGCGTTTCTGTAACAAAATACAAGAGCTTTTCTGAGCTATGTATCTGTAAACCTAGTAATTTGGGAATTTTGATTTGAACAAGATTTCGGCAATCATTTTTTTTTAAACATCAAATTCATTACCAACGGGTATTTTATCACAATTGTTATAAAAACGGTAGTTAAGTTGTTTAGGAAAGGTTTAGGAAAATATAGGAAATTGTTTAGGAAAATGAGCTGTTTTATCAAGTATATTTGGTCAATGCAAATGCTCCACGCATACTTGCATTGATTATTGTACTCGTAGCAAATATGATGCTGTGGTCATGAGCGGTCCACAGTAGCTCAAAAGGAGATGGGGAAAGGTCGATGCTGGGGTCTGGGTCTTACATGAGACCGTGGTCCCCAAAGGCTCTAAAGGAAACGGGAAGGACGAAGCTGGGGTCTGGGCCTTATTTATGACCGTGGTCCCCAGAGGCTCTGTGAAACGACTTAAAAGTTGAGAAGTTCATAGGATGAGATTTATACAGTCTTTTCACAAGAAATTTTTGATTGTTGAATTGAACTTTCATGAAAATGTTATCTCTCGATCAAACAGCGAGAAATATAGAGTGCCTAATAATACCACTAACCATTTACTAGGCATCTAATTGATATGTAGCGCGGTAGATTCTTTTCTCGGTCAGTCCTGACTTTAACTAAAGTAAGAATTTGAAACCAATCGAAACTTTATTAATTAGAGACCGTTTTTACTTTAAGTTTCTTTAGTAATAAGAATTTAAGAGTTGATAAATCCTATCATTAAATCTTATTTACAATGAAATTATTCATAAACAACAAACCGGTTTGAAAACCTCGATTGCATCACTTAACCAGCAATGCAATCACACTTTTTCAATTTTATTTTCACTTAACTAGTGATTTTAAGAGTTACTAATTCGATTGCCATGAACTCTTCACGATATTCATTACTTTATAAGGGAGCACTCGACTCCAGTATCATAACAAAATGAAAACGACTCACCAAAATACTGCAAAATACTAGCAAGGGTAGCAATGATGCAGACGTCTACACGTCGCTCACTAACAATGCCAGCAGACGAGCCATCAGTTTTGCCACCGTTGCATCTTCTTCGGTTACAGGCATCTTGAGAGTAGTGACCATCTGTTCCACAATTGAAGAACGTGACAGGCAGAAATATTACGTCCACACTCACTTTGCCACGATCGAGTTCAGGCAGATGCACATGTGATTCGACGACGGCACATGTGACGAAGTTTTGAAAAAGTTTTGATTTTGTTTCCGCAACAAGATTTTCCATATCCATCTGTGTATCCACTTGGTCGGTTACATCCCACTTCTGATAACGGCCGATAATCAGAAGGTGCTATTGCGAAGCCCAAATAGATAATCCATATCGGAGGACTATCTTTAAAATAACACTGCAGGCGTGTATACCAACGTGGATTTATTCCATTTATTCACTTTTCACATGAAAATATAACGAGATGAGCGTGATGTCGTCAGATGTCTTTACTCCTCGGCGATCGGAGACAGAATGTGTGCCAAAATGGCGGCAACTTGCTTTTTATTAACGAACTGTCAAAGTCAGTGTCACCATTCTAATAAAATTAAGGTTATGGATGATCACGCTCTCTTTACAATCGAGTAATTAAGTAATCGAGTAACTAGCAATTAAAATAAAAGAAACTAAATCAAACGATCTTCGTAATGATGATGCGACATATAGTATAGCAGTAGAGCAAAAGATTTTTTTTTTTAGTGAGCTAGTCTAGTACTAAAATCGTTAGTATTGAAAATATAACACGATTGACAAATTTCGAAGAAAAAAATAACATAATTCAGGGTGGGCAGGTCCACTCACATAAAATAATATTGTCATGTGCTCGCTACAAATTCTAATTCTTACCATTCAATACCACTGTCAGGTTGCTAGAGAAGAGTTTGACGGAGATACCTAAACAGTACGCGGTTGCGGCTTGGAGCGTGGAATCGCCGGTTGGAACGCGTTTAGCCCAACAATTCCTTATAAACAACTTCGATCGGGTCCACAGCAAGTTTAGTAACATGGACTCGTTCATGTTCCCCGCTGTACTGAGCGGTGCATTCGGAGGCATATACAATGAGGACGAACTCAACGAGGTATAGTTAACAGCACATCACATACAAAACTGTCAGATTTTTCCAATTTATTGTAACCTTTAATACTTATAGTTTAAAATCGGAAATCCATTACAGTTATAAATGAATTGTGACCTTAATATTATTGTATTAAAAGTGAAGTCCACGATTAACATTTTGTAGCAAACATATGACCGAAAATATCAAAGCTACAGTTTTCCGATTGACGACAACATTTTATAAACATTGACGGTTCCAAAAATCTGCGTGTCTTCAATCCTATTTTCGTTTCCAGCTGAAGAGTTTAGCGGTGAAACACAAACAACAGTTGTTGCCGATGTCGCAAACTCTACAGAAGTTGATCGATACAGCCACACTACGCATCGCGTGGTTACAACGATACGCAGCTGACATCAACGCTTGGTTTAAGAACTATGTGACAAGTAAGTTAATGACCTACAAATGACATTAAAACGTATACTTTATAGTCTATAATATATACAGGGTGTCCCAGAACTCAACGTCAAGCCGAGATTGAGTGTTAGCATTGATTGTAACCATTGTGAGAAAAAATATGAAAAAAAATTATCCCATGCAGTTTGAATATTATGGACATTTAAGAAAATCCCAGAAATTTGGTCAAACTGTAACCATATTTCGCTTATTGTTGAGAATTTTTATTATTTTGGTTTATTTAAACTCTTTCAACCGTAACCTTGGCAAGTGCCATTAAAAGTTGGCGCGTTCAATCGGGATTTTAAATTAGTACAATCCTTGTTAGTTTCATATTCAAAATAATGAGTAAAAAAATAAATTCAAGTAACCCGATATTTGCTAAACCATTTTACTCAGTAAAAATTTTTGATTCGCACAAGCTTTTGTATTTGTTAATAATTTATTTGCATAAATGTAGGTACATTTTAGAAGTCAGACTCCTGCTCATTTTACCTAGAATATAATAATAAGCCTCTTTATTTCCATGACAACAAAAAACTAATAAATGCAAAAGATAAATATTATAATAAGGTATGCAAATGTCAATAATATTATGTATTGTGTTGTGAATAGGACTTGTTGATTACATACCGGAAATTTTGGCTTATCTCTTTTGGAATTGGACTTTTGTGTTGGCATCCTTGTTATCTACTATGCCTACGCGCTTCGCTTCACAAGAATATACGAACATGCACCTCATTTATGGGGAATGTAGATGCCGCCGCTAGACTTTATCGTGAAAGATATCCAAATTTAGAGCGCTATTCGGATCACGGCGTGTTTGTTAATGCACACCGTTCACTCACGAAGGGCGGTTATTTCCCGAATGAAATACGGGCTGAAGGCGACCTCGCTTTCCTTACGAGGGAGAGATGTTGCAAGAGGTCGCAGATGACTCGAGTGTTTCTGTTCGTGGAATTGAAAAAAGAACGTGAATAGCCAAAAATTAAGCACATCGTATTTTACAAAGTGCCGGAATTCATCTGTTTCATATAAAACGAGTTCAAAGTGTTTCTCCCTCGAGATTATCCTGACAGGATTTTATTTTGTAGAACAATGCTACAGAGGCATAATGAAAATTCCCAATTCATCCAAAAAATTGTCTGGTCAGATGAAACTACATTTAAAAAAGATACATAAACTTACACAATTTTCACGAGTGGCATGTGGGATTCTCCACATTTAATGCGAGAAGACAGATCCCAGTATTGTTTAAAAGTAAATCTGTGGACCGGAATTTTAAACGGCAAAATTATTGAGCCTTTTGAGCTGCCTGACAACTTGAATGACACGAATTACCTTAATTTTTTAAGAGAAGATTTACCAACTTTGTTAGAGAACGTACCTCTAACAGATCGTCACCACATGTGGTATCAACAAGATGGCCCAGCCTATTATGCAGTGCAAGTAAGAGATTTCCTTGACTCAGTTCACGCACTATCTCGTGGTAAGCTCGTTCCCCAGATTTGAATCCCCTGGATTTTTTTAATCGGGGCGCTCTCAAATATTTATTCAGAGCCCATTGAGAGCGTAGCCGAGCTGCGTGAACGGATTTCTTGAGCTGCTGAGGACATCAACTGATTTTTATTCCATCATCTGATTTTTATTCCAATAAACCTAAACTTAAGGAGGTCTTAATTTTACTTACTTTTGTTGACTTTGGTAAAAGTGGCGTCACTACAGATAGTGGACATATTTGCCATGATTGAGCGAGACAGACTCGCTCAATCATGGCAAATGTGTCCATTATCTCATCATTTTGCTGTAAAATTAAGAACCCACCAAGAGTTTGAGCGAATCAAAAATTTTAACTGAGTAAAACGGGTTAGCAAATATCGAGTAAGTCGCAGATTTATTTTTTAACTCGTTTTTATTAAGTATAAAATTATTAAGTATTGTACCATTTTAAAATCCTGATAAAATACGCCAACTTTTAATGGCACTTGCCAAGGCACTCTAGTACGTTCTTTTTCTCTTCGAAGTTAGCAAGTTAAAAGAAGACAAATGTCTATGACGTACCATAATGCATATAATAATTAGCTTGTGCACTGATAAAACTTTTTCGTATGATAAGTTAAAATTATTTAAAAACATTATCTAGCGTTATCAGCAGTCGATTTTACCTCGTATACTATTACAGACGCCAGAATGGCCCATTCTACAACGCCATCTAGCGGCGCATCTGATATAACTGCATCGTCAAGTAATACTACCGCCACATTACCAGACTTTAGCAACACTCCCACCGTCAGCGACGTAGACAATACATCGCCCACGAACCGTTCTGCAAACGTCACAGAAGCCCCACCAAATTTATAATAATTATAAGTAATGTTTGATATTTTACTTAATTATTACATATGACAATCGCCTGCCACCACCAATCCTAACCTTCTTTTATAAAATGAGGACCAAGGTTTGTCATTGGTTTAAACCATTGCCGCCTAAGGACAATTCACCGACTAAAAATAATATGAAGTTGAATAAAGAAATTAATACATATTGACTTATTTTGGTCGGATAATAGTTTAAACTTGGTACTATAAAGTTATTCCTTATTTTATAATAGGACAGAAGCAATTTATGTAAAGAGAAATGATTAACAATTTGTCTCAAGTTATTAAATATATATAACTTAGCAAAGCAGTTAAGGCATCATCCATTTATATGTCTCTTTTCTAATTAACAAGTCAAAGTTCCTTCTGTTGAATCATTGTTACACAAGAATCTTATTCTCATTATTTAAAAAAACTATCAAGGCAGTGCCTTTCCGCCGAGTAAGAAGAAGTAAGATAAATAGCCCATCTTCCCCCTGAATTATCTTATGTAATAAATAGATGGCGTCTTAACGTAATGTTTTACAAATATAAATAAACGTAGTCACTAGACATAAAAAATATTTAGCATTATGTAATACACGATCTGATTTATTTTAATTTAATCCGACTGCAACATTACCGTCCATCAGGCCAACGTCCAGCGTCAATACTTATACCACCAAGCACCAAGCATAAAAATACCACCAAGCATATTCAAACTTCATGAACTGTCTCTCTACTCGTTGAAGATTGGACGAATAATTAGGAGACTTTTGTTAATATAATTGTGCCAAATAGATTTAAAATTATGGCAATTATAATAAAATAATTTGATATTTGTCTTCTAAATTATTATTAGTCAAAAAAATATAGAATAAGATGCGAATGGTGAGCACTGATCGCTTCAACTCTTTAGTTAAACTCCACAACCGCTGTATTTAACATTCTAGCTGGTGCCCACTATTTCCTCTGCGTCGATAATTATCATTCCCTGTACGATTATTACAACGTTGGACCCCTTTAGTTCTTACCTAACACACAGTCATTATTGTTATATATATATTTTTTTAATATAATTTTGAAGTTCCTTTAAGCGCCAACTTCTTTTACTAAAGACATCATTATTGAAATTAAAAATGCTCAGGTAGTTTATTTTGTCTTTAAATGTACATAGCATTGAAAAGACGTATACCTCGGGCATCAAATATGGCGCAGGCCTATCAACCAATAATAAATGAACACGGCTGGCGTGCAAACAAGGAACATTACTGTTGGCTAAAATGGCGTATTCTTCTCTGATTGAAAAAGTTATAAGTACTTATTTCTTGTTTAATTTATAAGCCACAAAACAAATATTTGGAAAAAAAACATTTTCATGCCTTCCAATTAAATCAAAATTTTGACTTTTATACGCACATAAACCGTGTCCGCCATCTTCAGTACTTCATTCGGATATGTATACAAAACAGACGCTTCCAGTAATGATCATGCAATTTGATATCTCAAAATCAAAATACATTTGTTTATTTAAATGTAAATTTTTGTTTTTCTGCAAATTCGTGAAACTACCCTACTTGTTTGCGCCTTTCAAAAATACTACTTCTACCCTGAAATATCCATGTTACTTGAGATTTAAATTCAACTACTTCAAAAAAAATTCTTTATATTTATTTTCATACCGTCTTCCATCACTTCCAAGTTTTATTTTTCTACAACATCAATTCTAAATCAAAAAGAAATTTTTGGGAAAGCCAGGTTTTGCAACCATTTTCATTTAGTGCTCACCAGGCGAGCTAATGCTTACCTATATTTGTCACGGTTGGTTTAATTATATAGATATTTTTAGTTAACTAGTCATATTCGCATACTGTTTGAAGTCTTTTAATAACGTTAAAGTGTTACAGTATAGTAGATATTGGACTAAAAAAATAATATACATAATTATATTAACTTTATATTTGATGTAGTGTTAACATACTTTTGAATAAAAAAATATTTTTATATAATATTGTATTTAAATATTTTTATTAGTTCTGCGATTTTGAAGTAAATACTTTTCTCTTAATAAATTGATTATAAGATTCAGGATTGCTTTACGTAATAAGTATTTACTTTAGTACAATTGTTACCAAAATACCCTCTCATCAAGTGCGAAAGTATGTTATTTAATTGTAAGTGTACCTACTATTATGCAATGCTGTTTTGCAATTTTCTTGTCATAAAAATCAATATAAATTATGTAATAATCTATCTTTTAATATGATCAATAATATTATGTAATTAATATATTATGCACCAGTGTATTTTTTGTAAATGTATGTTATCGCAATAGATCTATTATAGAGAAATAACATATTATTATTAAATATTGTTTTATTTTGAGTTCTTATTCGTGTAAGTTGCCTTATTATTTTGATTGTATTTTTATGAGAAAAAAATATTGTATGTATTTGATTGATTTAATAAATTTAGTTGATTGTTTTAAATCAATATTGTTGTAATAAATGTTATTATTCTTCCGAATTTATTGTTTACTTATTTATATATTCTGAAATAAAAAAATCAAAACAAAATTTTTATTTACATGCAAGGAAGTCGTTTCTAAATGTCATTTTAATGAGTTATTGACATTTAGTAGTAATCAATATCTCTGCTACAAAATGATGCATATTATTATTTAGGTACTTATTTCTACAAAAAAGTTTTGAAAAAAAAATATTGTTGAATTCCAGAAATAACAGTAAGTTTTTGTTGAGGAAGTTTTTAAAAGTCACGTTATTTGTCAAAACAAAATCCTAATCATGATGAAGGTATTATGTACATTTGAACGACCTGTGGGCTAAAAGTCACATCATAAGGGTGATTTTGGCTTATTATATTCAATTTTGAAATAAAAAGCTTATTTTTTATATATTTGTGTTTTTCATGTCCCGTATATACCTTTGGAGGTTATACGGGTCATGGTTTGGAGTAGCTCGGTGGCGTAGTGGATAAGCGCCGCGGCCCGCGATCGTTGTCGTTAAGCAACTTTCGCAAGGGTCGGTCACGGGATGAGTGACCAGAAAAATTGGTATCTCGAGCTACTCTGTGCTTCGGAAGGCACATTGAGATGTTGGTCCCGGCTGCATATGCAGTCGTTAAAACATCGCATTAGGCCAGCGTGGAGGGTCATGGCCCATCCTCCTTAACCATCCATATGGAAGGCCTGAGCTCCTGCAGTGGGGACGTAAAAGGGCTGATGATGATATACCTTTGTCATTTTTTACAATTAAACTTCGTTCACTCTGCTAAGGGTCTCGATTGATCTCGGAGCTTCAGTGTATTGATTAAAATGGTTATTATTGAAAAGTGTAATAAAAACATGATGAGACAAAATCTGAGTTTCTAACACAATGCACCCGTCCTGATTCTGCCTTGATATTCTCAATTCCAATTATAACATCCAAAGTCCGAATGTCTATTTTAACCACATAATCGCTCCTTTGAATTAACGCGCCACCTCCCTATGCCGCTGCGACCGTACCAGTAGAGTACGTACGCCTTCGCATTCGTCCCCTCCTTATATGTATTCTATAAATATATCGAGTTTTGTCGAGTCCGTGGACTCATATTTAGTTCATAGCCGAGTAATTATTTCTACCATTTCTATGTTTTTGAATCCCCGTAATCCTTAATAGACTTCATGGCGTATTATAGTGTATCTGAGTCATTCATTAGGTACATTATGTATCAACACATCAGTATCTTCTCTAATGGCCGTCTGATAAATAACCCAGATCGATCGTTTATTTAAGTAAATCGTTTTTATTGTATCAAATAATAAATGACAAAGATTGCTTATTATTTGATAAAAAAAAATATCTTAACCTTACCTAGAAATGTTCTCGAATAGGTTTTTATAGTGCGACTATTGAGTCGCACTATAAAAATCTATTCGAGAATATTTCTAGGAATTCTAAGCAGGATAAATAATTTATTGAGCAATTCAGTATACAAATAATTTACCTAGTTACAATAGTTTGTTGTATGTGCACACCATAATTAAAGGTTACCTAACGTTGCCTGCGTCTTCCAGTTATATTGATAAACTTAGAAATTTGGAGCTTAACGTTAGGGGAAGTCCAAGCGGACATCTTAAGCTTTGAAAGACTATGGAATGTGATCTACTAGACATAGAAATAAAATAGTGACGGAATATGAATCAGTCTTTATTAAAGTTTAAAAGAAATCAACAAACAAAAACGTAACTTAATAACTTTTCTTAAAAAATTTGATTAAATTGCATCCTTCGCTTCTATCCGTTTTGCCCAACCCATCGGGTAAAGTGGATAGTACCAAAGGGCAAAGTGAACACAATCAGACTAGGAACAATTACGAATAAAATATATAGTAAAGATAACAAAAAAGTAACTAATCACTTATCAGTACAGTTATCACAAAGAAAAATGCCCTTTCCCTCATATGCTGTGCATTTCTCGTGGCTCCATTTCTTGCAGGAACTGCATTGGATCCAATCATCAACTGGCTGCCCATTAACTTCAACATAATTTTCCCCACAAAAATAGCACGTGCAGTTTTCGTCATTTTCTTTAGTTTAAATTTCTTAAGTTTAGTGTTTCTCGCTTCAATATTTTTGGTTATGTTGGTCTTTTTCTTCGGTCTAGTCTTTCTTTTTAAATTTTTGTTCATATTTTTTAATGCTTTGGTATTTGCTTTAACAAATTTAATTTTCTGTTCTCCCTTAACCGGTGTGCTAGTAAGCACCTCAGACCTTTGAATATATCTTTTTCGTGTTCCCATGGGAACGAAAGGACTTGGAAGTGGTCTTATTTCTCTTGGACTCAAATAAGCGGCAGGTGAAGTCTGATATATTGCAGGTTTTTTATTTGAAAGTAAAGTCGAAGTACTCATTAAATCTGTAGCACTGATCTCTGCTTTATTAGCTGCTGGAATGACGTGGTCATCAGTAACATTAGGTGTGCATGATCTTGACCTAGTTTGATCATAGATTTCTTCGGAGATCAATAAGTCATCTTTTGATCCAGAGGTGTGCTGAATGTCAGAAGTAAAATATCTAGCAGGGCTTTTAGAGATTTTAAATGGATCTTCTTGATTTACTTCTGGAATTATTGTTGGCGATACTCCTCCAGGCTCGCTAATTCCAGGACAAAAGACAGACTCCAACGCCGAATCATTCGTTTCTCTCATTGTTGAGGTATGAATTTGAACTGTTACACAAATAGGTCCAGCAGGTTCGACCTCTTCGTCACTAAAATCATGATCGTAAATTTCCGAAGCTTTATTTGGTCCAAATGAACATTGAAACCCTGACGTCGTAGGCACCGCGCCATGGTCTACCGTTGCAGTTAACACATCTCGATTAGTTGTTTCATGAAATGCTGCTTTTGTATTTGCGGTGTTAGGTTTCATCATTGTTGTAGAGGATGGTGCATAATCCTTATCTTCCCATATATCCATATTAATTAGCCAAATTCCTGGAGATTGAAACCTTTTAATGGCATCATTGGCAGTAGCACTTTTTAAATATGCTGGAGTAAATAATCGAGCCACATCATTACTGGGCAAAGTGGATACCATATCCACTTTGCCCGTGTTCGCTTTGTGCGACAGGCACTTTTTGAACGAAAACTAACCTACAATCAAATCCAGACACAATAACTTAATGAATATCGCAGTAATTCAACAAGAAAACATGCACTTTACGTCAATAATGATTCCAAAAGAGTAACACTATAGGCACAATAGTAATAATTAAAAGAAGTACCATAAAATATCGTAACAAATTGTGATATTATTATTCTTCGCCTTTTTTTCACAAACGACGCGCGACCTTGCGTTTGCTCTGCTTGTTTACGACTGAGGAGAGGGGGGCGGACCTCATGGCAAGCTACGGACTTGCACGAATACGCCATTTTGAAATAATGTGAGGTATTCACTTTGCCTGACCTATTCGCGTTGCCCGGACTTCCCCTATAACATTAGTCCAAAAAGAAAGGGATATGGACTAGCTTACCATCACAGTCAGTGACAAGTGTGTGAAAAACAATTATGCACGCAGAATTTCTTCTATTTCGTCGAGATTTAGCAGCCAAGGCAGAGGGTAGATGTTAGTCATTCTACATAATAAGTATTCTTACCTACCTAAATAACTGAGAAATATGTTTCCTAAACAAATCTGCAGCATTTCTAATAATGATATTATATTATTATATTTAAATCTACAATATTATTATAATATTTTTTTTGTTTAAATTTATTTTCATAATCCACGTTGCTTGCCACGTCACGTTATTTATTTCATGCAACACTGCGATTGTAACGGTAACCCCATGCGCAACCGCGCTAAAATCAATAATCTGCTTGTAAACAAGACCCTCATGTGGGGCAAACAGTTTTGTTTCTGACACTTTTTTATATATACACAATAATTTACGTTATGTGTAATTATTTCCAGTAGTTATATAATTATTTAATATTTACGTTGCTTTAGAAATATAAGATAATCATCATATGTATTACTAAAGTCACCATGGATTCAGCAAACGTGGGATATTCTTACCATTTACCAACAGGAGGATGGAATTATAAAATACGTAATACATTATCCCAGTTTAGTGATTTATTTAGTGAATTTAACAAATATATAGCGCCTGCATATCACCATGACCGCTGTGAAAGGTATATTAAATGAGGATCACCTATATTAAATTGTTGCTAACGGCGCAATTATAGTACGGGTGTTATTATTTTTGTTTCATGTTTTTTTAGGTCTGTCCAAATGAGGATATATTCAATGCACAAAGGGGAATTTGTAATGGTTTTTATAGCATTTTTTGCTTGCTTCGGCCTAGGTGTGTTCATAGGATTGGCAGGTAATATAACAATCAACGCATTCTTTAAACTTTATAATAATCCTTAGATTAAGAGAGCATAATCGAACTTCTAGACGATTAAGAACGCAATTAATGCCTATCTTTTAAAGAATTTCTTCACACTTATTTATTTATTTATTCATTCAATAATAATCACCGACCAGGCAGAGTCATAGAAACATTATTTTAATGGATAAATAAATTAATAATAGATTTACAGTGTTCACGTCTTATGTATTATGTTTGAGTAAGGTATTTGAATCTACAAATATTTATTTATTTTTCGAATACACCGCGTCCAATGTATGTTCGTTTAACACAATTTACATCTTCGTAGACCACATAAATAGGTGATTCGCCTACGGATTACGAGGTCAGAAACACATTTTTCAGGTCCATCGCCAACAATGACCACATCAGTCGCTGCATCGACCTTATTAACCAACGCCAGTACCGTATATGAGGGTCCGTTCCACCTGCACAGCCCTACGCTTGGAATGCGTGTGCAGCAGTTGTGGTTATTCGCAGAAATATTGACTAACAACGATGATGGTGACCACTTTATATTTATTTACTATGTAGTTTGTTTGCCTCAGTCAGTTTTGCCTTTATGAAATTCCTCGTACTGGAAAACATAATCAACATCGATAGTAGTATTATAGGTTTTAATAACTCCTGGTTATACATAATGAATTTACTTGCTGAGCACACATGTTTAAAGTCATTACCAAATTCTAACATTTCTTAATTAATATAGTATTTTATATTTACAATTATTCGAAAAGGCGAAATCTATAGCTCGATAAGCAACTTTCTAGCTTTCAAAATATAACCTGAAACTTAAAGAAATGCAGATTTGCGTGTTGATGACTGCAGATTCATCCTGTACTAACAAGCATAGGCAGGGAACCTTGATTGGTTCCCTGCCTATGCTTGCATATCATGAGATATTGTCTAATATTGTTAGTAATTCCTTATACAGATACAGCATGTTATTGTAAATCTTATAACCACTGTCGAGTGTATTGTTTAATTCATTTAGTCAACTTTATCGTTAATGTTAATTGCTATTATTACAGAGGAAATATTCGATAAAAGTTTTCAAATCAGCATATCCATAGATGAGGTTTTGAGTGACCATAAAACAATAAGTCTTCTCCAAGAAAGCGAATCTACAAATAGGTAAGTCCCCTTTCTAATGCCTACTGGCATACATTACTAATCACAGACGCAATTTATTGCTAAATCTTGGTAACTATTAAAAGTACACCGCTGTACGTCGGGTTACCACAAATGCCAAAATTTCCACGGTTGAATTTAAACGCTACGTGGAGCAAATGGACAAATTTGTATAGCCTAACGTGCTGTTGACTCTACATAGGTATAACCAAAAAAAACTTATAATCGAGACAGGTAAATCCATAAAGCGCACAGATTAGAGCCAACAAATATATTTATTTATTTTTTCAAATCATAGATACTATATCTCTTTCGATGACGAGATGCTTTAGGCCGTCACTACAAAAAATATGATTGGGTCGTTGCCCCTCCGCAAATTGCCCGTTGTCAGGATAAACCGTTAGACACACTGCCAGTTTGACGGCCGCCGTATTAACAGCCTCCATTTTCCTTTCAGAACTCAACATCTAAAATGTAAGAAGCAAGTATGCGAGGAGGTCATGGTTCTGCATTTAGGGTCATTAGAATACACACACTATGTTTTCAATATACGATTTTATGGACTCAAAGAGTTCCATAAACGGTACTTTATGAGAGAAATCATATTCTATGTTAGTATTATTATAGTTTTTTTTTGTGCAGTATTTTCTAGAATTAATTCAAATAAAATTTAATAATTTGGATTTAGAATTAATTATATTCTTTAAATATATTTTCAGTTCAAAACCTATAATCCTGCATTCACGCAAATGGAAACTTGGTTCAGGTTTATTTTTTTACTGACAACATTCTCTATAGCCGTAAGTATAAATATCTGCTTTAAAAAAAACTCAGTAAATAATTATATATAAATATAAATATAAATAAATAGTTATTTTTAATTACATATTTAACTATAATAAGTATAAACACACAACGTATAACAGAAATAACGCACATCCTTCTACACCCCAATTAAAAATGCAGGTATAATCATAAAACAAAATTTGGAATCTTGCTTTTATGTACTGAAACAGTGTTTATGTATACAACGTGTCCCAAAATTCAACGATAAGCGGGCGCCAAGGGGTAGACCTGCTCATGTGTACTTATGGAAAAATAAGAAAAAAATTATATCTTATTAATCTTTTTTATTATAAAATAAAATTCGAAAATTTTCGAAAATTTACACCTTTTATGATATTTTCAACTACCACGACCACAACTTCTCAATTATGTTCAATCTTTTTTTGGTATCGGACACCTAAGTAGTACTAATATTCGCTACAACTGCCCACAGTATTTACTTAAAAACACCAAAATGCCCACAGTATTTACACAAAAAACAATCAAAATGTATTTTTTTCCTTAAATTTTCACAGATTTTTACGTTCCGTAATCTTTGACTCACAGTCATGTAGAAAAAAAGTATGGACACTACTGCGGCAAGTTGTTTTTAAAACTCTCGCCATGAAGATTCCATAATGGTATAATACTTCATGATAACTAGCAACAAACTAAAAATCATACCATTTAGAATCAAGAACCAAAGTTGTGAGTAATAAATTGTACTGTTCCGAAATGTTTTAATATTTAAAAAAAATATTGAAATAAAACAATAGTGAGTTTTAGTCTCATTCATTTATTAATAATTAACATTACAGTAAATGTTCAAATTGTTTTCCACCGGCATTAATACATGCACGACATCGCCTTAAAAAAGAGCGTTTTATTTTTCGTTGCGTAAAAAGTTGCGTAAAAGGTACGCCTTTTAGCATTGATATGTGACGCAGCCTGACTAATTTTTTGCCGAAGCTCGTCCAATGTCGTAATGGGTTTTTCATAGATTTTGTCTTTGAGACAACCCCAATAGAAAAAGTCCAGGGGGTTTAGGTCGGGTGATCGGGGTGGCCGTAAGATAGGACCAAGTCGCCCAATCCAACGCCCGGAATACTCTTGGTCCAAGTATTGTCTCACAGGACGAGCGTAGTGAGCTGGGCAACCATCATTTTGAAACCAGATATTTTGTAGATCTCTTAAGGGGACGTCTTCAAGCAATTCTGGCAAATCATTTTGTAAAAAGTTCAAATAACTGTCACCATCCAAGTTTCCTTGTAGTTCAATAGGCCCGATCACTTTTCCATTTAATATGCCCGTCCATAGGTTAACCTTAAACTGATATTGGGATTTTTCCTGTCTCATTAGGTGTGGATTTTCATTGCTCCAGCTGTGTAGGTTGTGGAGGTTTAAATATCCATCTTTCTTGCATGTTGTTTCGTCCGACCATAGTACTTTGTCCAAGAATTGAGGATCTTCCCGGTGCTTTTGAAGCATAATACGGCAAAATGTGATCCGTAGTGGATAGTCCCGTGGTAGCAATGTTTGCACACGTCTGTAGTGGTATGGGTGAAGCCTGTGACGTTTTAAAATTCGATGAGCCGTTCTTTTTGGGATTCCCGTAGCTGCTTCTATGGCGCGTACTGAAGTAGTTCAGTCAATGTTTATTTCATTGAGATCTTCTTCATCGTATTCCGATCTAGGTCTTCCAGCGTTGCTTCTGGCTGATGGCAAACGACCCTCCGAGAACGCTCGATGCACATTCATAAATACTCGGTAATCTGGGTATCTTTGGGCGTTCGGGTACCTTTCCCGATACAATCTGCTAGCAGCGTTAGCATTGCACCGACATTCTCCATAAATGAGGTGCATATTAGCGTATTCCGTCGGCGTGTATGGTAGCGGCATGATAACGCTAAACAATCCAAAATACGACGAAAGTCCAATTCACAAAACACTATCACAGTCCAAATTAATGCCAGGTTAGTTCAGTTTGCAGATCACTTAATTCCAGTCCAAAATAGAAAGCCAAAAGTCGTTAGTACGAGAGCCACGTCAATTGAATACAGAAAGGTGCGCAGTAAACAAAGGAGCAGAACGTACTGATCCGACTTCAGATTTGCTGAGAACAGGATTTCTCTATGTACCTGCATTGTTGTTATTCTACAAAAAATATCTATCTATCCCTCTCTAACATACCCCCCTTCTCGCTATCTGTTGAGTCAACTTTAAGTTGAGCCATTACAAACGTGCGAACTGAGTTAGAAAAACAAATTACGTCAAAGGAATGTGACAATGCCGCAGAACTCGTTTTCGATAAAGGGATGCAGCCGCTCGGGTGCAGGTAGCTGGTAGAATTGGTAATTTGGTATACATAGACACAAGTAAAGGGCGAAGTGGCATGAAAAACAATACTTTCAAAATAGCAGAAATAGAGCATTACCTAATAAATAAATATCTAATGAATATTTATAATTTGGTTCGTTTGTTTACAAATGGTGTGCATATTTTTTTACTGTGACTAGTTATCTTAGATTATTATACCATTTTGGAATCTTGATGAGTTCAGTCAATTTTAAAAACAACTTGCCACAGTGGTGTCCATACTTTTTTTTTATAAGACCGTAAGTCAAAAATTACGGAACGTAAAAATCTGTGAAAATTTAAGGAAAAAATACATTTTCATTGTTTTTTGTGTAAAAACTGCGGGCATTTTGGTGTTTTTAAGAGTTGTAGCGAATAGTAGTGCTACTTAGGTATCCAATACCAAAAAAAGATTGAACATAATTGAGAGGTTGTGGTCGTGGTAGTTGAAAATATCATAAAAGGTGTAAATTTTCGAATTTAATTTTATAATAAAAAAGATTAATAAGATATAATTTTTTTCTTATTTTTCCATAAGTACACATGAGCAGGTCTACCTCTTGGCGCCCGCTTATCGTTGAATTTTGGGACACGTTGTATAGTTGTACTAATAGTTGTAATACTAATAGTTGTGGATATAGTTGTACTAATTGCTGGGTAACAGTGTGGACATCTTACAAATCCACACAACGATGTCAAAATTACGGCTTAGCCTGCAAGTACAAATGTATGTACCTACAATACCACAACTTTACCACCTACCTACCAATAAAAAATATCGACGTGAAGTATTATTATGTTCCGAGATTCAAAGTATTTTTTTTATGTTTAGACAATAATTATCATTTTTACTTGTTATAAATATCGGATAGTATAGTCTTGCGATCACGTATCACACGGCGAGCACTGTATCACCACATTGTGCCTAACCCTTAAGCATTTCGATGTATTTATCGTCTTATATGTCTGTGGTATTTATTTACTAACATTAGTATAAAGAAGAATCATCGCATGTGAAATTTAAAATTTAATAAACTTAAATTGCGATGAAATAATCATTCACTGGCACAGTCATGTTTGTCATAGGGCATGCTACCCGGTCTTTCGGTTACCCGAATTACCCGGTTAACCGGCCGATTTGAACCGATTTTGTTTGAGTTTAAAACGGGTTTTAAACTCAAACAAAATCGGTTCTTTAGAAACCATACACCATCTCAAGTAACACTAGCTTTTTATGAAATATTTAATAAAGCTAACGTATGGCGTCAATTAAAAATATGACAAAATTATATTTCATCAATAATAACAACATGTGTATCAAAGTAAAGGTCTTGATGAGTACATTCGAGAAATATATACTTTGTTTACATTGACTAAAAATAAAATAAAAATTATAAAACCTTTTTCTTTAATTATAAAAATATTTATTTTTGAGATATGTTTGTTTTGTAAGCATTGCTGTGAGTGCAATGTTGGGAAGGATAAATAAATAATGTTAACTCAAGGGTATCAAGAAACTCCTCCGATAGATCTGTATAATATAAGTCAGCGTAGTCAATAACAGATAATGAAAGAAAGTGTGTCATGGTAATTTTAGGGCTAGTCGCTTCAGAGTAAGAAATAATATTGCCATCGAAAGTTACAGATATCCCAGAAACGAAATGACGATGAACGAATATAGACTGAATTCATTGAAATAAACCGAATTTAATTATAAAGCTATGCGTTTTACGCATAAACCTTTAAGGTTGTTATCGCGAATAAAAAAGGAAAAAAAAATCCTTGATCGGTTTCTTTTGTAGAGAAAACTGATATTATATAGACTCTTTGTAGCACTCAAAATTTTACATAAAAACAAATAAATAAATTACAAGGGTGGGCTTATCTCTAGAAGAGATCTCTTCCAGCCAACCTAGGAGTCGTGGGAGAGTAAGGTGTAAGCGGGTGATAAAAGTGCAGTTAAATGATGTTACTAAAATTGAAAATAGAAAAAGATAAATTTGAAAAAGCTATAATATATAATAAATAATACAAAAACAGATATATACAATACATAAAACATACACTACATATATAAGATACGATGAAAGCAGTGTCATGAATACGAACATTGTTCTAGAAAGTAGTATTTAAATTTGAATTTGAAACACTTGGTGGAAGGGCTAGCAATCCTGAATATTCAAGGGAAGTTTGATCTAAAGTTGAACACCACGAACAGTAAAGGATTTGAGGAGTAAATTGGTGTTACATTTAGGCAGCTTAAGAGATTTGGTGCCGCAGGGACGCCTGGGATGGTAAGAAGGAGGAAGCTTCTGGAAACAGGAACTAAGGTATTGTTTTTAAGGATTTTATAAGGAATTAAAGGGTGTGCATATCACGGCGAAGAGGGATAGGAAGCCAGTACAGTTGAGCACGAAAAGCAGAGACATGGTCATATTTACGTAGTCCAAAAATGAAGCTCAAGCTTATTCAATTAATCTTCATTCACATCCAGATAGCAAATGTCAGTATAATCGAGAATGGGAAGCAGAAGAGATTGCGCCAGCATAATTTTGGTTTTAAAGGGAAGAAAAGATTGGAGTGGCTTGAGAGAGTGACGAGAGTAATGTATCCGTTTACTTACCTCAACAATTTGCGGAGTCCATGATAAAGAACTATCCATAGTCAAACCCAAGTTTTTTATCTTATTATTTTATGAACGTGTACATCATAGCATTTAAGGCACATTAAAAGAAAGCTCAAATTTCTTTGTTCTTTTCCTATGTTTTATTTTATTACAAGCTAAGAATATAATGCATTTTAAAAAGCCTCATTACATTTCACTTAAGTTTATCTTTTGTTTGTGACGGTTGTAGGTAATGGTTACAAGTCACCATAATTTACATGATTCCAATTAAATTTAGCAAAAAAAATTACATATCTGATTTTAAACAAACTATTTTCAGGATGTGCGTTAATAATATTACACGTTGTATATTCATATATCTATAGGTTTTTAAGAAATTTAAAACGTCTCTTGATTTTCCTTACTTTTGGTCACATAAGTCGATTTGTGGTAACATACCCATTATAAAAAATGTATGTAAGTAAAATATGTATTCAATTTTTCTTAAGCTATACCTAATGATATTAGTAAAACAATATTAGAAACTAACCTATTAGACGAAATGTTCAAAAAGACCCTAAAACTATTTACTATAGCTACTTTATTACTAATAACACTAATTCTGTTTGTATTATTTAGTGCTGGTTCGCCCATACACTTAGAAAATATTCAACACAAGACTGGGCTATAGAACAAAAGTGGCTATCCATCCTCCTACCATTACTGTTACTGTATAATGGTAAGTCCTCCTTTGTTAACTTTGTCAATAGGCTTAAAAAATAACTTTAAAGTTTAAAGTTGACACCGTCGCTTCTCAACCATGAGATACCCCCTAGGAGGTAGAGAAATCTAGTTTCAAATGACTTGTCCGACGTGGAATCTTTTTTTTTTACCTAACTTTTTAATTTCCTTGTAATATTGATACTTTATAATACCAACTTTTGGGCTTAATTTTCATTCGCATTTTATGACTTAGTTGAAATTAAAGAACCGATCAATCGATAAGGTTAGATTAGAATGTATCCAAAACAAAAACGAAGCCGAACTTTCAAAGCGAGCATATGCATGCGCGAGCGCTATACAAGTTATAAAATTCATAAGGATTTTATGCTTAAATATTAATATGAATAGAATTATATGAAAATAATTATGCTTAAAAATGTGTATGCCTGTGCTGTAAATAGTGTTATTTTAGGATAAACAAAACTATACCTTATATTATATCTTAAAATATTATGGAAATCAAAAACAGCATGACTTCATACTTGCACAGTGGGCATGGCAAAATGAAACCCGCGAAATTAACTATTTAATTACACGTGCTTTGCTTATTGATACTAATAAATAAAAATCCTTTATTCAACGAGATTTGAAACTTAATGCACTGCTTTACTTGTTTCAAGCGATAATACCTTGATAGCATATGTAATGAAGTTCTGTCTTGAATATCTAAGCGCTGACGCGGTGACACGCGATAATGCGTTGTGAGCCATAATATTGAATATTTGAGTGTTTCGCTGTGTGCTATAAACAAAAGTTGTATCCCAGTCCCAAATTGCATGGCTCGAAAGCTCAAAAACTGCAGTCCCGTATCAGCGTATAAGTTGCATTTAGTGAGGGGATGATATTTTTTTATTTTATATTGCTATATTGGGACACAAGTACACATCTCTTAATGTAGTTTCTGATTTATCTCAGTCAGATATAGGTAAAAATATGTTATAGGAAATCATGATTAACAGTAAGTACATTGAATTCATTCTTTTGATTCATTAAAAAAGCATAATTCAACAATTACTTTAATATCTCTGAAAGAGGCAAAATAGTCTTTTTATTTAGAGTAATCTCAATAAATAGCCAAAACGTCTCAATCCCATGAATTGTTATTGTTTAGATCCGTTGTACCCACTGCGGTTGGTATCGGGAGGCTGGTTCGCACCACTGATGGATGCGGTGTTCCAGTCGTTGTTCGTGTGCTGTCTCATGCTGGCCTGGCTCGCGCAATACCACGCCCTCAGACAGGTCATACGATAGACTACACGTTTATTATCACCCAACACTATAAGCCAAAATAAAACAGCAGACAATGATTTTTAGATTAAGCACCATCTTAACAATGCTCATTCATACAACATACAAATTGTTATCATCAGTTTGTCATAACCTCAGTGGTAAAGCACATGCCTTCCCTACAGACAACCCACAACGCGAGTCTAGCGCAGACCGGCAAATGCTAACGAATACAGATTTAGCAGAGTCCAATTAAGGTGCTTTTTGAAGCACTGGGACGTTAGAGATTGCAATCGCAGAGAAACTATAATATCTAATAACTTCCTCACATAGTTAATACCTGCACCACCAAAACACCACATCGTATACAACTTCACACGTACAAACTGCGACAAATCTCGCGACAACCACCACTCTACACGTACGCCGCTATTGTAGTCAGACTGAGTAAAGCGCCGTTTGTATTTAGCCCGCATGCCGTGGCGCCATTCGCAAATAGGTACTTATTTGTTTGACACGCGGGACAGGTCAAATTTATCACTGTTTGGTCAGTACGACAGTGATTATATTATACTGGTTTGCATAAACGTTTATTAAGGTTTTAAGCTCTAATGAATGTGCTATATTCATAAAAAAATTGTGTTAATAATATCGCTTTAAACTAATGATAATTTTAGTGAACGTTTTTGCAACTGAGTGTATTTACACTCATAATATATATTTATATTTAGTAACTGAACCACGCGGACATGGACAAGGGCTAAATATAACTAACGCTTTATACAGTCATATTCCATTCTGCTTCGACAACTGCATAAGTGCACCATACTCACAGTAAATTTATTTCATTTATGATTGCAGAATGAAAGAGGTTTCTTATCATTTTACCTGTTTAAATTGATTGTGGTGGGAATGGTATGGATACCAGCTATGGTCATATCTGTATGGCAGAAATACTATGCATATTACGATCCTACATTTAATTATATGATGAATCCTAACTATCCTGTAAGTATATTTCTGGTTACGAAGTTTCGTATAGATTTCTTTTGCTATTATTCAATATTTGATTTTGGTTGCAGGTAGTTAAAATTATGTTCTTCAGTGCTGTAATACTATATTTCTTATATTTAATCGTCCTTATTATAAAAGCATACAGTGACCTGAGAAATATGCCTTTCTTTGGTAAGTAGCATTCGTAAATTTTACTGGAGTTTTACTGGATTATAAAAATACATTCCATAAGATACATTACAATCGGATGGCGGGCCACACAAAATAAAATAAAAAAAGACAGTTATATATATATTGAGTGCATTGACGATGAAGTACTACGTACGACAACAGAACTTACATCCATGCCCATAACCTGCAGGTCTGTGCCTGCAGGCCTAACATGCCTTCCGATGCGCAACACATAGAGCTTTTCACAGTATCATTGAAATTTTATTCGACATTAAGACAATCTACTTCTATGAAATGAATATGAAATTCTTCTGGCTATGGGATGCCTTCTTTTGCGTTAATAAGCGTCGCAGCTCATTGTTGTTAAGCAACTTTCGCAACGGTCGGTGAACAAAAATTATTCTATCGAGCTACTCCGTGTTTCGGAAGGCACGTTAATCCGTTGCTCCCGGTTGCATCTGCAGTCATTAATGCCCTCCAAACTGCATTGAGCCCGTGTGGAGGTCCATCCTCCTTAACCAATCCATACGGAATGCGTGAACCCCTGCAGTGGGGATGTAACGGGGCTGATGATGATAATGAATCAAATGTATGTTTAGATATAAGGCTCCGTTGCTTGTCAAGCGCGGTGGGCTGTGTGACTGCGCTAGTGGGGGCAGTGGGGGCCTCCGGGTGGGGCGCAGGGCCACTGCAGGACCACTGGGCTGCGCGCTTACACCACCACCACGACACATCAGCGCCCTTCATGGCGCTAATAGGATTGTTTAACTTCAACGTGTATACGCTCGCCTACCTATATGCACCCGCTGGCGGATCTGTGCACGGTATGATATTACTCAACCATTTAATCACAGGTATTACGAAATATCTTCGCGTCCTTATCACCTTAGTGTGTTGCCAATGATGATTTACGGAAATGAAACGTGGTCGTGGATATTTTTTTAACTATGACAGTATACAAAACGGAAATCTGAACGAAGGTCTAAGCCATTCCTACTTCACGGCCCTATTCTTCATCGCTAGGTATTGACGATTTTCTCGATGGCCTCATTTATTTTTCAAAGCACAAATTAATGTTAATTCCCTTTTTCTTCCCCAAACGCGCTAACCAATGAACTCCTTAAAGTTAATGATATACGATATACGAAATAGTTAGATAACCTGAAGATTAATAACATACACTTGGGTTACCTACCTAAATCTAAGGCCATCATTGTAAAATAACTTATATAACGCAATTTTTCTGTTATTTATAAAAATCGAGCATTAACTCGATTTTAAGAACCGAGAAAACACGTCTTTTGAAAACACCTAATTAGAAGAAATATATTTTATAACAAATTATTGTTAAAAATGTTGTCCTTTCTAACTGTTTGTTCCATCAATTTTTTCAATTGTCTTATATAATCAGTAATATTTTAATTAAGTAGAACAGATTCTTTTAATATTCAAATCAAAACACTCATGTTTTAAATATTTTATTTCTTATTATCCGTATTTGAGATGACACATCATTTTGGTGGGGAAAATTTTTTTTTATAACCCTGTTATATCTAGGATACCTAAGTAATTATTACCTAATTATTAATGAAAGTCTTCCTTTTCCAAATTTGTTCCAGAAACGGCCATAACCAAAGACAATCCCGCGTTTTCTATGATCAACGATTCGGATGAAGACGTCATCTACGGCTCGGACGAGGAGAGTCGTCGACCGCTCAACTCGCACCACAGAATCAATAACGAGGACATATGATTCCACAAACTAACAAATATATTTTGCTGAAATACGTACATTGTTTTTCTTATCATAAAAGTAAAATTCGGCGTGAAGCTTAGGTGCCTATGACGATGATTTATTAGAAAGAAAGAAACTTATTTATTCAGTGACCATACAGGACAAAAGACAAAAAGAATATAATACTATAAAGACACTGAAAAGGCAGCCACTCAGCATGTGTCGGATGTCTTAGACAGTCCGACGCTGATCTTCCGTGGCAACCTTATATTCTTGAGAGCACCACTACGCCACACTCATACCTCTCCTAACAATATTTAAATAGAATATACTAAAAATGCAATAAAAGTATATAAAAATATTATATTAAAACCAATAAATACACAAATATTCCAATAGTTCCATTAGTTCCATAAGTCACTCCTTGCAGAGCATTCCATAAGTCACTCCTTGCAGAGCTCCCACCCACGCAGAAATTAGAAAGCAGTCCACAATCATAAGGTTTTAGCCTGTTGTAGATTCAGTAAGAATTTTTTAAAATTTAATTTAAAACTCCCAATACTATGGCAACTTCTTATCGGGAAAGGTATGTTATTCCAACATTTTGTGGCAGAATATCGAAAACTTCCACGAAACAACCGTTCTTTGGTTTTTTCAAATCAGGCGTGAAGTAAGTCGAATCTTCCGTTGTGAAAATGAGAGAATAGATAAAAGGGAGACTGGGTTTTAATAATTCCAAACAATAAACAAGCAAAGTGAAAAGAACGCCTTGACTGCATATTCAATAACTTTACCTTATTCAGATATGGGGTAATATGGGCTCTACGTGGAACATTATAACAGAATCGGGCACATGAATTCTGGACGTGCTGTATAAGTTTTTTGGTATAATCGAAGAGTCATTCACCTATTACTTCATCTGCGTAGTTCAATTTACTTAATATTAATACTTCACAAAGCTTGACCCTAACACTAACGTCTAAATAGTCTCGTCCTTGATAAAAGACTGAGTCTGTAAAAACAAGCCTTGTCAGTCTCAAGAACGAACGTTATGAAATCGTAGCCCATCATCCATAAGCACCCCCAAGTTTCTAGCCTCAGCTACCTGTTCTACAGATGTGTCACCAATTCTAATCATTGGGTTAAGGTTACCAATAACATCTTTTTGTAAAGTGGAGCCCAAAATGAGAAACTTAGATTTTTGAGGGTTGAGAACCAAACAATTTTTAGCAGCCCAACTATTTATATGGTTCAAATCTTCGTTGACTGCAGATATATCCGTTAATGTATCTTGACGCTTAAAAGACGAGTATACCTGTAAATCATCGGCATACATATGATAGCTGCAATTTGGAATGCAATCAACTAGATCGGCACTATATATGTTAAAAAGAATTGGACCAGGTATTGATCCCTGTGGGACTCCTCGATCCAGACAAATAGCACGAGAGACCGTATAGCTTCCATCTTCACTACAGACCAAAACACACTGTGATCGCCCACTTGGATAACTATTATGAGACAGTATGATTTTGGCGGATGCGTGTATTATTTCAAGTGAATAAAAGTAAAAAACTACGAGATTGGACATTAGATAAATAAGGCAGTAAAAAAATTTTTTAAAATAAAAAATATATAAACCACTGCTACAGGCTCTATTTATTTGTCTACGGTGCCTCCAAACTCCAGGACCAGAGGCCATGGGTGTACCACCCAATCCATTAACATTCGTACCTTAAGGCTAACCAAATACACCTCTGGTTTACAATGACACACCAAATTAAAAATGTGCTTCGAAATATTGAGAGTATTTTCCTGTTAATTCAAAGCAGGAAAATCAGGAAATATTGTCAATAACAAATATAACTTTACTATAAATATATATCTTTAAAGGTACACATTTATAAGTCCATTGTTATATCCATATTGTCCATACTCTGTATTCTAATATTATTTATGCGAAAGAAACGCGTTACGTTTGAAACAATATCTTTTTAATACGCAAAAAGACTTCGGCGCTTATAATGTCAATGATTCTTGGATCTGAGTGTTATATGGGGGAAACTAAATTGATTTAAAAAATATAGTGTTGGTCTAAGTTAGTGAAATGGTCGTGAATTGTAAAATATCAATAATAATTATATGATATCATTTTTTTTAACATTATAACTGAGTAATGTTTTAAAATGATTTTTTATACATAGCCGTACTTCCCCGCGACTTCGTCTGCGTGGGAAGTATTTTGGTAGAATTCTTTTTTCCTATGAATGGAGTCGAATCGAATAAGATCAATGGGCTATTATCCATTATGCGGGCTTTATGCTGATCGGTGGGTGTTAACGTTGCTGATGCAGCCAAGACTAACTTAACGTGCATTGTGCCAGTATTGTGCACAGTGCTCAAGATATGTTTTGGTATAATAATGTTTTGGTCACCCATCCTGTCAAAGGTCCTTTCGAATGTTATTTTTCTATCTTTTATCTCGTTTCTCGCGCTCTGGTTGTCGCTTGTGTCTGGACATTTCATTCGTACCTTTAAACTATCCTTCTTTTGTTTTTCATCACCAGCCCTTTTTACGTCCCCACTGCAGGGGCTCAGGCCTTCCTTATGGATGGTTAAGGAGGATGGGCCATGACCCTCCACGCTGGCCCAATGCGGATTGGAGGGTATTAACGACTGCAAATGCAGCCGGGACCAACGGCTTAACGTGCCTTCCGAAGCACGGAGTAGCTCGAGATAATAATTTTTTGGTCACCCATCCCGTGACCGACCCTTGCGAAAGTTGCTTAACGACTACGATCGCGGGCCGCGGCGCTTATCCACTACGCCACCGAGCTTTTGTTTTTAATCTTTTTTAATTATTATTATTTGTCCAGTTGTATGCACAATCGGCTATTTAATGTTCCATTTTCCATGTAATGCTAGGTTGCCTGGAAGAAATCGCTGGATAGCGATAAGTTTGTCTTTTGTACTCAGTTATGTAAAATAAGTATTCATGTATGTCCTTGTTGTGCAGTATTTACTTACTTATTCAACTGCAATTTAAACCGAATGCGCTAACCCACTACGACATCGGACCTCTTATACCTAAGCTATAATAATAATAATAATAAAATCATTTATTCATCTCAGATAACTTTACATAATTAATATAGTTTTAAGTCTAAAGTAATAGAAAATGAGACAAAACGGTTTATGACTCAGTGACGGTCAGGGGTGTATTTACCCTAGGGCCAGAAGGGCTATAGCCCGGGGCGGCAGGCCGCGAGGGGCGGCCCAGGGCTAGGGCTTTGGTTTGGACGTTTGAAAAAATACAAAAAATATTTTCAGACTTAAGCCTAGAACGCCCCTGAGCCACCTTTCCACATGTTGATTTAATGTCTGAAGAAATTTGAAATTCAATTAAAGTATGAAAGCCGCCCCTTGTGATGTGCGTGGATTTCATGTCTGGAGAAATTCGAAATTAATTGAAGTATGCAAGCCGCCCCTTGTTCTTTCCTGAACCGGTTGAACCGTCTATTTTTTTTCCGCCTCGGTTTTTTTATTTTATGTCTGAAGCAAGTCTGAAGCCAAAAAAAAAATAATTTTAGTATTTAGCCTAAGTCACCCTGCGCAAGTTAATTTCTAGAAGTTCTAAAATGTACAGGGTCAAGTGCAGAGTAAGCTTTACATTGGGGCACCTTGTTCCATTGGTTTAAAGGCGATATTGCAACAAAACTGTACAGGTTGATCTGCACTTGACTGTACTAGTCTATCTAGAAAAATAATAAAGTTTTCGTATGTTCGGAAGATAAAAAAAATATTTAAAACCAGACTCATAAACGGAGAAAAGGTTTGTCGTAATTATTTAATATATTCAAAATCGAAGGGTTCCATATTTTGTGGACCATGTCGTCTTTTCGAAAGTGAACATGGAGGTCAACTTACTTCTGAATTAGATTTTTCTGATTGGAAACATGCTCACGAGAGACTTAAGGTTCATGAGTCTAGTTTGGGGCATAAAAACTGTTTGCTAAAAATGAAAAATCGGGGACAAGTAGAGACCCGGGTTGATTCTCAATTATATATACAATTAGAAGATGAAAAAAAGTATTGGCGTAACGTATTACTTCGAGTAGTTGTAGCTGTGAAACATCTAGCTACGCGTGGACTTCCTTTTCGTGGAAAGACAGATAAATTTGGATCCACAAATAATGGAAACTTTCTGATGATGTTGGAAGCTATTTCAGAGTTTGAACCATTTCTTGCCAAACATATTGAGCATTTTGGCAACCCAGGAAAGGGCAGCACCTCTTACTTATCATTTGCAACATATGAAAAAATTATTAAAATTGGTTGACAAAGTTACCGAAACCATAATTGAGCAACTTCAAAAAGCCAAATACTTTTCTTTTAGTGTTGATTCTACTCCGGACATAACCCATGAAGATCAACTTTCTTTAATTGTGCGATTTGTTCAAGATAATGCAGAACCAGTTGAACGTTTCCTTTGCTTTCTGCCAAATACTGGTCACAAAGCAGAAGACAATTTGAAGCCATTTTGAAGACTTTTAACAAACTGAATATCGATATTGCCAATTGTAGAGGTTAGTCTTATGATAATGCAAGCAACATGTCGGGGCAGTATAACGGCCTGCAGGCAAAGATTAAAGAAAAATGCCAATATGCAACATATATACCTTGCGCCGCACATTCCTTAAATTTGATTGGATCCTCAGCAGCTGAGTGTCGCCCAGAAGCTACAAAGTTTTTTGGAGTATTGCAAAATCTGTACGTATTTTTTATAGGATCAACGGAACGTACAAAAATATTGCAAACATTTTTAACGGAACCTGAAAATGTAACCGTTAAAAGTTTGTCACATACGCGGTGGTCGGCAAGAGATGATGCTTGCTCGAGCCTGAATAAAAATTGGGAACAAATAATTAAAGCTCTGGAAGCAATAAAAAGTAACTCTTCGCAACAAAAAGCCTTAATCAAAAATGAAGCTACAGGTTTATTGGCTCAACTGAATTCCTTAGAAACAGCGATATTATCGGAATTCTGGGGATCAGTCCTAAAACAATTTAATACTTAATTTACGATTCCCTGATTACTTTTGTGAAAAATCAACGCGAATTATTCGATGCATTTGAAAAAGCTGGAAAAGAAAAGTGTACTGAAGATTACAAAGATAGCCGGAAAGGATAACAAAAAGAAAAAAACGAGACGATGAGCAACGCGAAGGAGAAGTAATTTTATAAGGACGGGACTATTTTAAAGTGAATACTTTTTTGCCAATATGCGACCAACTGTTAGGCGAGTTAAGGAGGCGTAAAACATCCTATAACGCTGTAACCGCCAAATTTGAATTTCTATCCAATTTAAGTGCACTATCTGAGGCGGAAATTAAATTGAACGCATTATCACTCCAAAAGTCTTATCCTACTGATCTTGCGGATGATTTAAAGGATGAATGCATACTATTAAAGAATTTTTGCCGTCTCAGGGACAAGAAACTAAAACAAGTTTACGCGAACTAAACTTATTAATTAATAAAAAGGATCTGAAAGTGGCGTTTCCTTACATTGAAATTGCGTTGCGCTTTGTACTGCAGTAACGAATTGTAGTGCAGAACGCTCATTTACGGTACTCAAACTGATAAAAAACTATTTAAGATCGCGTCTTATCGAAGAACGGCTTAATAATTTGGCAATTTTGAACATCGAAGCCGATTTAACAAATAAAATTGATTATGACGATGTAATAAACGAATTTGTTAAAAATTTTGTCCACAGAAAAAAAATGTAAAATATAAAATCGATAATTTTTTTTTGTTTCCTTTCATTCCTTGATGGGGCGCAAAGCTACAGGAGCCCGGAGCGCGCAATCTTAAAATACGCCCCTGGTGACGGTGATGCACCCACAGCCTCTGTTATTCTGTCATAACCACATAGTGAATTCAAAATAACCTCCTGCATTTTTATAATAAGGAAGCTAAATTTATGTTACACAAAATTGGAGGTCAAGTACCAAGTAATATACAAGACATCGAGACTCTTGACTATACAACTCCCAATTACACACTTCACCCACCCAGACCCAACACAAGAGACTGCTGTCCAAGAAGCCATTCTTTACAATATTTACGAAATGTTCTAATACTGCAATTATCTTCAATCTTACGAATAGGAGGTGGTAAATCATTCCATATTTTAGCAGAGGCGAACTTGAAGCAACCCCTTGCGCCGGCTAATCTACGATACATAGTGGTACATGCAACATTGGTCCCCTGTCCCTTAGAGAAGGGTTAATTTTTTTACTGATAATTTTTTTACTTAAATAAAGTGGACACTTAGTGTGAAACAGTCTATGTAGAAAACATGAATATTTAAGAATACAAGCGTTAGCATACGCTCTTTTACTTATTGAGCATACGCTCTTGCAATAAATGCGGTGAAATTCTACTTCTTATAGATATTGCATAACAGAATCTCATACATGCGTTTTGAACTCGTTGTACACTTTTTAAGGTTTTTTTATATAAACATGGAATATAAACAATATCCGCATAATTCAAATGAGACAGTACCAGAGCGTTACACAGAGTCAAGCGTGTTTGCTTTCTAATAAAAGGTCTTATCTTATAAAGAGTCCTTAAAGATGCAAAACATTTTGCAGATTTACTACGAACATGCTGTTCAAATCTCAAAGACTCATCCATCATCAGCCCCAGGTTGATTACACATTTCTCATGGGGAACTGGTGTTTTGAAAACCCGAATTGGAAGATATTTATACTAATATTATAAAGTGGAAAGATTTGGTTGTTTGTTTGTTTGCACCGAATTTGCTCCAAAACTATTGGACCGATAGTTTCAGAGCGATTCCGACCTACGGGAATCTACATCAGACGTGAATGTGATAGACTAAAATGTTGCGCCAAAATCGCTAAACAGCAAGTTCATTATACCCTGTAAAAACTTATATGCGGTACCCCTGTGGAGTACGAAGGCAACACGGGTTGGCAATAATTGAAACTACTTTCTCGATCTCTACTGTGCAAACTGCGAGCTCTTTCAGAGACCAAGCGCATTTCTCAATCAAACGAAGTTTCATACTCATACTTCATACGCTATGCGATCTTCAGAAGTTTCCTGAAATCAAACGCTTGTTGTATGAGTTCTCCGAGAGTTCAAGAGATTAACCCTGACGGTAAATGCTTCAGATTCAACTTTATAGTGCATGAGCCTCGCGATGGGCAGTTAAATATGCTTCGCGATTTTCAGGTGTCTCCCGAGACCGAACCGGAAGGAAATCGTCTACTAATATATACTTCCGAGATGTGCTTAACTGAGCTTCCGTCAGATTTGAACGGGCCTCATCATTATCATGATCATCATCAGCCTTTTTACATTGTAACGGTTTATATTTTATAAAACGTATACATTTATAATTACCATAAAATTTGTTGTCCGAAGATTGACAAACCAATAAATTTCTATATAGATAAACGGCGACGGGCTTGACAACATGTCTTGCTCGAAGCTGTTATTCTCCGCGTCGCAGGCGCAATCCAGTTTTATGAAAGGTACAAAACCTGTGAACGCGCTCCTTGTGACACATTTCAACTGAAGGCAGTGTAACGTCAACATGTAGTCCTTGAATATTGAGATTTTTCTTTCGCGGCCGCTGCCGTCGCGAACGTAACATTATCAACGTACTAGTAACTTTGTTTTTTTGAAAAAGTATAATAATGTATTCGAAGTGATATCCCCGTATTGGGTAAGTGTTGCATAATTTTAGTGTTGCATAAGTTTAGCTGTTTTTTTTTTTGTCTAAATTTTATATTGTGTTTCTCAACAATATATTATATCTTTATGTAATTTCTTTTTATTAACGGGCGTGTTTTAGTCCCATCTGAACACCTTGCAAATTATTTGTTACCTAGTAAAATCTAGAATGATCTTTTGGGTGTGGCATTTCAAAATACCCACTTGTTTCTATTATTTAACGAGAAATGCACACCACTTTTTATTTGCTTGATTATCTTGCCTGTTTGTCTGCTTCATCACTGATCACTACCCATGGCGTTATTCCATCTGTTCCTGCTTTTTACCTCGCACCGCCTGAAGACCAGTGATGTCGCAGCCAACCCGATGGCAGTGACAATTTTTTTAATTTCATTTAGGGTTCCTTCCCACCCCTGGGAAGCTTTCAGATGATCATCAATTTTACCTAACGTCTGGGTGCTAAAGCGCTGGCTTAGGGCCCATCTCATGGCCTACACCACTGGATCTCCTCGGCCGTACATCTCGTCGGAGCACTACCAGGACAGTGGATGACCGAGACCTAGCTATTGCGGTTATGCTATATAACGGTTGACTAGGGCCATATAAAATTGGACCTAATCTATATACTGATCCACGTTGCGAGCTTCCCGTCGAACCCTAACCCTGAGATCTCATGTCTTCCTACTTTTTAGGTAGTAAACGCTTATTATAAAAATTATTTGTTTTATTACCCATCTGTTAACGCTCTTACGGGTCATAAACCCACCAACATCAACAACAATAACTAACCAACCTTTTTTTTTAAGCGTTACAACATCTCCAACTGCAGAAGCTCAAGCCTTCCTTGTGGATGGTTAAGGAGGATAGGCCACGACCCTCCACGCTGGCCCAATGCGGATTGAAGGATATTAACGACTGCAAATACAACCGGGACCAATCGCTTTACCTACCTTCCGAAGCTTGGAGTTGCTTGAGATAATATTTTTTTGATCACCCATCCTGTGACCGACCTTTGCGAAAGTTGCTTAACAACTACAATCGCGGGCCAAAGTGCTTATTCTCTACGCCACCGAGCTACTCTGAACCGACCCTCAGACTCGCGTAATATTATATGTGTGTTGTGACCAATTAATAAACCATTGTTTCCAGCGAAGTCTGAAAATACCAAATTTGAAGTATATACAGCAATTTGTATGGTAAAAAAAAAAACAAAAAGATTATTAACTTAAAAAATAGTAATACGAGAAAAAAATATATATAACTCGAGTTGTCTTTACGTTCTTAACTTCTGTTAACGTGAATCTAACTTTTTTACCGTCGTGAAAAAGCTTCTGACATTGTCTCTGTTTCCTGGCAAGCAACAGGGGGTGAGTAGGATTCTCCTCCATGAACCCGACAGTGAGCTGCCCAGTGGGTCCCCAGAGGTCTACACACCAAAACCCGTACGCTACACCCTATCATAGGAGATAAAACCCAGCAAGCTATGACTGAGTCACCAGAACACTCAAGTATTGACACCCTTGCAGATGGAAAATTGGAGAGGCTCGGGTAAATCAAGTGTCTCTCCCAGACAGACGAAACCGTGAAATGTGGGAGCGGCTGCCAACCACCTCCGTTGGCCCCGACGACAACGTGAACCTAATCTGATAAAAATATGCGTTCACTGTAAACTACTCTATGCTTAATTGCATCATCGAAAGGCTCTTTTCGCTTGTTCTCCTACTCGCGTGATCGTACACCAAATGTCCATTATAAGTTGAACCCTATTTAATATGATTGGCTATATATAAATGAGATTAACTTACTTTGGAGTTGTCAAAATTTTAGAATCTTTATTTAGACAATATTAATTCGTAGCTCGGTGGTGTTACGGATAAGCGCCGCTGCGCACGATCGCTATTACTAAGCAATTTTCGCAAGAGTTGTTGTCGGGATGAGTGACCAAAAATGATTAAACAAAGGCCTGAGGCCCTGCAGAGGCTCTATGAAAGAGTTAATGATGATGATCAATATAACAAAGACGAAAATTTAATAGAACAGTCAATATTTCATAGCAATTTTGGCGAACACGTTACTTCAAATTGACATAACTTTTTTATTTGTGAACCGATTGAAATAAATCGTACACTAAATATTAACGAAAGAATACTAATTACAATATAATAGTGAAAACCGCATTTAAATCGGTTCAGCCGTTTCTGAGATTATCGCGTACAAACACACGGACAAACAGACAAACCGACAAACAGACAAAAAAATAAAAATCATTGTTTTGTGTCCTACTACGCTTATAAATGTCCCTCATAACAGTTTTTTTCATATATCTTCAATGTACAGACATCTATCAGTTACGTTTTTATTATTGTAATAGATTAACAATAACTGGTTGATTATTTTTTATATTAATTGTTTATCTGTTCATAATGTATTGATCTGGTAATGACATGGTTTTTGTAAATGTCATTACTCTTATTAGAGCTAGTGAGTTTCTTGCTCGTTCTTCTTATCAGCCAAAAGACGCCCTGAACGAGTGGTAGGGAAAAACAATGTTGGACGATTCAAAAGTACCTACTTTTAAGAAGTCTATTAGAATAAAGATTACTTTGACTTTTGACTTTTATTAAATGTATCTAAATTATTTAAGGAAGGCTCGCCCTTTGCGATCTTTCATCGCAGAAGTAAAATGTCACTTTCTCCAACTTTTAACTCTCTCTTTCGTGTACATTATCTATTTTTCTCTTTATGTATAACTATTTAATTCCTGTCGCTATTGCACCATTCATTATTATTCGCAGTCATCATTCATTATTATTTATCTATGTTTTCTATATTACCATTGGTTGCCTGGAAGAGATTAAAGAAAGAAAAAAGATTAGACAGTATATAAGGCCGCCTTTAATATACTGTCTAATCTTTTTTCTTTCTTTGTTATGTGTCCTATATTTGTGCATAATATAAAGAATATTATTATTATTATATCGTTTCCCATTAACTCAAATTGAAGATTAAGTGATACGTCTAAGTGGAAAATCATATTTTACTACACTTGATATTGCGTAAGGCTAGTGTAAGAGGTAGCTCTGTGTCGATTACTAAGCTGTTTGCTACTGCTTGACTGCCACTTAGTCCCTGCTGTTTTAGCTCGACTAGGAGTTCTACTGCGACCCCTGGCTGTCATCTCTCGGCTCGGTGTTCGCGTACGATGATCCCTATTAACTGCTCCGATTTCACTTGAACTATGGCTATTATTTAGATTCTTCAGTTGACTTTGTGCTACCTGCGCCGCTTTACATAACGTTACACATTTATTCAAAGTTAAATCTGGTATTCTCAGCAGTTTTTCTCTTATATTGTCATCATTTATTCCTAGTATATTTGATCTTTAATTAGACTGTCTTTCAATGTTTGAAAATTACAATCCAAGCTTAGGTGTTTTAAACAAGTAAGATACTCTTCAATTTCCTCATTACATTTTTGTTTTCTCGAAAAAAATAGGTAACGGTTATAAGTTTCGTTGGAAGGTGGACTACAATGTGTTTCTAATCTCAAAAGTACCTCCCTATAATTTATTTCATTTTTATCTTCGAAGCTATTATAAATTTGCAAGCCTTCATCTCCTATGCAATGTAATAAAAGAGCCTTTTTCTGTTCGTCGGTCAAGCGTTGATCTGCTCCACTTGCCAAAAAGTACAAGTCAAACTTCTGCTTCCAATTTTGAAAGCTTCTCTGTTTGTTACAATTTTCAAGCGATAATGGCGGAGGAGGTTGTAATAATTCCATCTTCTATATCGTAGTATTTTATTTATCGTACCTTTATTTATAATGCAGTCCGTAGGTCCGCAGCGCCATGTGAGGGTTCTTGATAATAAGACGCCAGCTCGATGCTTTTAGATATTTATTCTCTATACAATATGTTATAACCAAACCGCCATGATATCCGGCTCGTCCCAGAGTATATACTACCTCTGTCACAGACTACATATATCAGAGCGCACAGAGCTACCTCTTACAGCTAGTATCAGTTTCCTATGGATGCAGATTCTGTACAAAAAAAACTGATTTCGTTTCATCTTCAGGACCGTTTAAATTTACAAAAATGTCCTTTAGACTTACCGATGCTCTGACTGTATTATACCAGTTAATACGCATGATTATGAAAAGTTAATGCGGATATACATCAGACGCATATTTAGATGATGTAACGATTCCATCTATCTTAGTTGAAATAGGATTAGAGATATTAGAAACAGTAAAGCAACTGCTCGAAAACTCAAGTTTAAAATTAAACTTGAGGATGGGTGACCAAAAATTTATTATTTTGAGCTCCTACTGTGCTTCAAAAGGCATGTTAAGCTGTTGATACGGGCCGCATATAGTCGCATCGTTAACACCCAGCAATCCGCACACATTCTTCCTATTCGACTTTATTTGATTACATCCTTAACGAAGAAATCCCGACGTTAGCCTGTACGAGATTAGAAGGGCTCTTAATCAACTGAAAAACAACAAGGCAACGGGTGACGACGGAATCACCTCAGAGCGTCTGATAGCGAGCCGATACGATAGCCAATACTCAAAGTCCTCCAGAGGCTAATCTATTCTCGAAGGTTATTTTGAAGGTAAAATGCCGAAAGCATGGAGTGAGAGTGAGGTCATCCTATTTCTCAAAAAGGGTGATAAAACACTCTTGAAAAACTATGGGCTTATCTCGCTTTTGTGCCACGTTTATAAGTTGTTTTCAAGGGTCATTACGAATCGTCTCGCTCGCAGGCTCGACGACCTCTAACTTCCCGAACAAGCTGGATTCCGAAAAGGCTATAGTACCATGGACCATATTCATACGCTGCGGCAAGTTAAACAGAAGTCCGAAGAATATAACCGGCCACTCTGCTTGGCGTTCGTGACTACGAGAAAGCCTTTGATTCGATCGACACAAGGGCAGTGTCTCTCCAAAGGTGCCAAGTGGATTACAGGTACATGGTAACACTAGTGTCTGTATAAAAATGCTACTATGTCAGTCCGATTACAAAACCAGAACTCTAATCCTATCCAATTTCAGCGAGGCGTAAAGCAGGAAGACGTTATCTCTCCAAAACTATTCACCGCTGCGTTGGTGGATATTTTCAAGCTTCTGGATTGGCGAGTATCTTACACACCTATGCTTTACTGATGATGTAGTCCTAATGGCTGAGCCCTTGGAAGACCTAAACAACATGCTTGAAGATCTCAGTAGTGTATCTCAAAGCGTGGGTCTTGAGATGAACATGTATAAGACGAAAATCATGTCAAACGTCTACGTTGTACCTACTCCAGTTAAAATTGAGAATACTACTCTTGAAGATGTCGACCATTATGTGTACCTAGAACAGACAGTTCAGCTAGGCAAGTCCAACTTCGAGGAAGAGATCTCTCGTCGAATTCAGCTCGGATGGGCAGCGTTCAGGAAGCTAATAAAAATAAAAATCGCGTCCAAATTGCCAGTGTCTCAAGACCAAAGACTTCAATCAGTGTGTCATTAATCAAGCGAAACGTGGTCGTTCACTATGGGTCTCATAAGAAGGCTCAGGTCACCCAGCGGGCAAAGCAGAGAGCAATGTTTAGTATGTCTCTACGTGATCGAATTAGGAATCACGAGATCCGTAGGAGAACTAACGTTACTGAGATTGCTCAAAGAATGGCTCAGCTGAAGTGGCAATAGACGGGACACAGCGAGAAAAACTGATGGCAGTTGGGCAGAAGAGTTCTGGAATGGCGACCACGTACCAGAGGACGATCAGTGGGTAGGCCTCCCACCAGGTGGACGGACGATCTTATAAAGGTTGCAGGAAGCCGCTGAATGCGGGCTGCGCAGGACCGATCGTCGTGGAAATTTATGGGGGAGGCCTATGGTCAGCAGTGAACGTCTTATGGCTGATGATAATGATTTTTAGTCACCCATCCCGTGACCGACCCTTGCGAAAGTTGTTTATCGACAACGATCGCGGGCCGCGGCGCTTATCCACTACGCCACCGAGCTACTAATTCAAATTTCCGTAATTATATCCTAACCAAAGTGACATTCCTGTATATATACACTTAATCGAGATTAAATATCGAGATATATCTTTAGTTCACTTGGCATCTTTGTAGGAACTGTAGCACCGCCAATGTCTTAATCGAATTTAAGGCTTTCTTGCAGTTTCACAAACGCTAAGCAGAGTGGCCAATTATGCTCGTCAGTCTTCTGTATACGAGTAGCTTGCCGCAGCGTATAAATATGGTCTACAGTACGGCCTCTTCGGAAGCCGGCTTGTACAGGAGGTTGGAAATCGTCATGCCTACGAGCGAGACGGCTCTTAATGAGTCTTAAAAACAACTTATAGAGATTCAGAAGCGAAATCGACCTATAGTTCTTCAAGGGTGTCTTTTCACCCTTTTTGAAAATCAGGACAAACCTTCTGCAACGTAGTGTTATGACACTACGTTGGTCTAATAGCCCATCCTCTTTAACCATCCATAAGGAAGACGTAAAAGGACGGATGATGATAGGCTACCATGGGACGGACATGATTCAAAATCCCTAATTAAAATAAAAGAAAAGAATCATGTGCTGCAAAAATATGGTAATATAAAAATCCGCCCTCATGGAGTGTAGCGGTGAGGAGTAAATGATCGCCAAGCAAAGTTTTTGCCCGTTTATAAATCACGACGATCGTTTTCTATGCCCATTGTTTATCTTGTAATATAGTCAACAACACGTCAGGCTATACAAAACCGACTAATTCTGCACGTGATTTTTAACCTCAATGCATAGATTGTATGTAGTTTATAATAATTTCAAGAAATTTGATGTGGAGCCGTGTATACTGTACTATTAAAAGGTAGAGGTAGGTTTAAAATAGGTGCAAAACAAAAAAGTCAATATGATAAGTATAATTTAGTTGTTAATAGTATCATACATTTAACATGTACACGCCCACACAAGGAGGACAAATCAAACTAAGTGATCAAAGACAAATCAAAATCTATCTAAATAATCAGGTAAATCATATTATTAAATTAAAACTGATTATAAAAAATAAAATTAAACTACTTATAAACTATTTTACATGCTGAAATGGCTTAATAATACAATTTATCACAGCAGACCGAGTATCAGATTGCCTTCTTAAGTCAGCCATTTTGTCTTAGGTACTTGGGCGCCATGTTGTAGTTCATTCATTTTATTTAAAAAAAACCTATTTATCTTTATCTCTAGCAATGATATGCAATTAAATACTTTTAAAATATTAAATAACTAAACACTTAATTTAGTATATTCTCATGAGCCACTATTATTTGGTTAAATTTTAAGTATCAATATTTGTAATTTTAAATAATATGTAGAACTACCAGTTTAAAAATATAATTTTGTTGTTCAGTTTTAAACCTGTATTTATAATACATGTTAATTAATTTTCAATATCTGTTGAGTTGAAGAAAAATTATTGATAGCACTAAGGGCCAAATTCATGCATTATCATAATATGGTATATAATAAAAAAAAAAATTGTTCAATGTCTGTCAATCATAATAATACATGACGAAGTTTAGCAGAAATACCATAACATTGACAAATCTTTTACTACAGTAGCTGACGTGGGTTAAATATAGAAAGCAAATTTTGTCAAAACAGAATAATTCCGATAATTTAATTAAAACTGGGCGATCCACCAATTTCTATGATACTGACCAATGTTGAGTGTCAGAAAGATGGACACCTTATGTGTTGTATTTTACACCTTATGGTTACTGAACAAATTTTCATTGTATGTTTAGTAATCATTTGAATTGGCAGATCTACTTTGCACAAATAAAGACTTGCCATGCACCTCATTAAAAACTTACAGTACATATGTATCTTTAAGCATTGATTTTTTTTTAGATTTGATTTTGCATATATGTCTATATGCTAAATCAATTTCATCCAAATGTAAAACTTCTAAATAGATTCCTCAAACAGTTTCAATTTAATAAACCAAATTCTAATAATGGGTAATGGGAATATACCATATTTGTCTAAACATTAAATGCAAGCAGTTCAGGATGTGAGACTTTTTAGAAATCGGGGCAGAAATTTGATAATGGAAAGCATTGGAAAAATATTAGCTATATAACAAATATCAGATTTTTTTTTCATATAATTAATAATGAGGTTATCTTTAATCTCAAATTATTTGAAGACATATATTTATAAACAATATTATTTTATGACCCTATGAAATTGTTACCCAGAACAGGTTCCCCAGTTTTGCTAGTTTTTGTTTACACCTTAAATCTTAAATCAGGACTCTCCAGTGGTTTTGCCTTTCCCTCTAAGATCCTGTTGTATGCAAGTAATAATGGATTGCAGCTCACATATGCCCACTTTCATTACCAGAAATAAAACATTTAAAAAACATTAAATTTTTTAATATTCAAGGAATAATAAATAATCAGTAACATACCTATTATGGGCAAATTACTCAGAATCACTCTAGAGATATAGTCTGTAAGTGGTTGAGTGTGTGTGCAATTAAAATAACAGGGTGGGGTTGCAGAACTGCTGCTGCCAAAGGGCGATGACGGGCACCACAGACTTCCACAGACAGTGGCCGGTGACGAGCACCACAAGGCTCTGCAGGCAACTGACGAGGAGTCGCTGGTGGCACTGCTCGCCTTAACACTGCACCACCTCGCATCACACAAGCTATTCCAGCACGTGGGTCACAGTTTTCATTCACACTTCCTCCTTCATCATCAGAACATAGATCAATAATCTCACATTCCTCTAACCGTTTTAGTGGATCTCTTGTTTCACTTATTGACATGTGCTCACTGTATTCTAATCCATCTACATATATGACATCTTTCTCAGCAGCAGCTCTCCTCTTCTCAGCTTCTTCTTTTAACTGCTCAATATAATCCTGTATACGTTTTTCTGTCATTACCTCTATGTCCACAGACACAGGACGACACTTTAACAATAACAGTTGACTTTTCAGATCTAGAATGTTCTTTTTTCTCTGATTTGGAAATATATGTCGCCTGTGCCAGTGATCAATTGGTCTTCTGTACCTTACTGGAAACTGTTGATTTTTACTTTTACTACCTAATGTTTTACTAATAGAAAATGGAGTACAACAGTACCTCTCAATTCTCTCCCTCGAGTAACTGGTGTCCCTTTGTATATTAGACTTAGCATTTTTCATGTAAGCTAAAGACGAGAATGGATATGGAGGACCCCTATCAATATTGGCTGCACTTCTCGCATTCCTGGGTTTGATCTCATTTTGATGAGTTTTTGAATAAGAAGGTTTCACATTGTCTCCAATAGGCTGTAGTTTTAGTGCAGAAAGAAAATCAGACAGACCACCACTGTTGGATGAAGATTCGTCATTACAGAGCCTCTCATGTGCTGTCAATAAATCTAAACTGTCAAAGTGACTGTCACAACTGTCACATAGATATATATCAGCAGCTTGAGGTAACTCTTCTACATCCATTGGTGCATCTCGATCATAGTAAATATTCTCATTCCTGAATGTAACAAGAAGACGACCGCTTGGTCGGTAGTAGAGAGACGTCGTATGATCGCGGTTGTCAACATACCTCAGCCTGTTGCGTGGGTAGCGTGCCAGCTGAGCTGAGAAAACCAGCAAGAATGTACTTTTGTGAAAATCATAGCATCTCTTCACAAGATTCTTCAACCTTGCCGCCCAATCTTTGGGCACCTGTGATGGTCTGACAAAAGGGTGGGAAAATACTACATCTTTCGGCCACCACGGAGGCTGGCGAATATCTTTGGCAGTGTCATGACCCCAGGAACATGTCACCATAAAAGTTATGAACCTCTCCAACTCTTCAGCACTAATTTTCGAAAGCGCTGTCGGATTGCCATTGGCAAAAAGAAGCGGTAAATTGGCGATCATGGTTCCCGCTGTCGTTTGGTCATCGCAATCGGAAGACGGTAAGTGCTTGCGATGTTATTTTGCGCGTTGCTTTCATTACAGTTAATTTATTACAGTCCATTGTAGTAATGGTAATTGTCAACACCTATTACACGCATCGGTACTGGACGACACTAAAGACAAAAAAAAAACAATATTCAAAAGATTTTACACAGAAAATCACAAATACGAAACGAGCAAGAGCGTTCGTTACTAAAAAGAGAAAGACCTAATTCCACAGACCACTTATAGAATGAATCCTTCTACATACGACCAAATCTCTATGCATTATGTTTTATAATGCTATGTAGTAAAGATTAGTAGTGTTAAAAGTCGATATTAGATGGGTCTTCAAAAACGAATCATTTTAAATAAACAGTTGAAAAAAATTGATCAACGAATCGTGTATTTCAATCGAAGTTTCTTTTACCATACTTATACTTTTAACCTAGCAAAGAAATGAATAGTGCTGCATCTCAGATGAAGTCATAGATTAATATCGTATATGATCAAGTATCTAAAGGATGGTGTTATGATTCTAACGATACTTTCGATACCGAGTAGGTATCGAAACTCGATACTGAGTGAGTAATCCACATTAACGCACGGTAAGTACTCATAATAATAGCCGGTATCGAGAATAGGGATGATGACTAATTTTTGTTTGTTTGTCCGTCAGGTAGAGTGTTAAAAATTATTAAACACGTATTTTTTTATTTTTTTCGTAATCATAAAATTACGGCGTTACATTGAGTTGAAATTTCGCATGACGTCACGTTAGAGTACGTTTTCTACTCAACTGTGACATAACAAGCCCCCACTCCTCAACTTTAATGCCTGTTATCTAAGCTATTTCTTGTTAAATTGAAGTAAAAAAAAAATACGTATCTAATATTTTTCTATTATCTGACTGACGGACTAAATAGAATTGCATTTTTTTACCCAGTCATCATCCCTATTGTTATTTATATATTTTTTTTTATTATTTTATGCCAAATGCCAACAGCAGTAATGAAATTGAATAAAAAATAAAATTTACGTCGTAATAAACATAGCGATTTTGAATTGAATCATAAAATCGAATGGTTATCTTAAAATTAAAAGTCGAGGTTTTTTTAAGTGTGTCATGTGACTTGAAACACCACTCGCCATTGTGTGACGTAATTCCGGCGATAGCTGTCAGATTAGACGTAAACAATGCCTATTTATTATATACATCAAATTCCTAGACGGCACTGTTTTAGTTTTATTGGCATCTTTTAATATACTGCTCTGTGCATCTATTTTGTGACATATCCGTACGGCTGAAGGCCATAGAAGCCAAGGCCGATAAAATCTTTTGAAAAAAGTAGCATATATAAATGACGTCATATGGCGGACAGCTTGCGCAGGTATAAAATAAGTTTTAATTTTGATTTAATTTTAAGACAAGAAAATGCGTTTAAACACAAACACTATGGTTGCCTCATACAACTTAGTTTTTTTCCTCTGAAACCAAAATAAATAAAGAAGTATTTAAAAAATAAATTGGTTCCCGAAATCAAACTAGATGTCGGTACGGTACTTTTTTGATTTCTCCATGACAACCCTTCCGGTTTTCTTAATAAATTAATTTTTAAACTCAATAAACAACTCATATTCTATTTGTACTTTTTCGTATTTGTATTGATATCTAAGTTTCAAAGTTTGTAAATTCAGTTTTTTAATATGTTAGTTAAAAGGAACGGAAATTACTATCTTTGGTCCATTCGTTTCCTGCAAAAATCAATTTTTGCTAGGGTCGCCATCTAGTGTAACTTTTGCTAAGGTCGTAGCTTTCTAGTCCTTTTTTTTCCTTTTAATACTTCCTCGTTGTAAAGGAATACTTAAAAAATTCCTTAGTATCATGTGCCCAACAAGAAATGGGATTATTTGATCTACAGTTTTGAGTTATTGCTTGTTAGTAAATAAACGATTTAATCATTTTCAAAACTAATAATAAACAAACATAATCAATTTCGCCAGAAACATTTTCATGAAAAATTTAAAGTAAATTTAGACCGCCTTTTTTAAATGAACGTGGAATTGTTTTTTAATTAAAGGCGAAAAGATCCAACGTAGCCTTATTATTTTTTTCTGTTTTCATTTAAGTGTTAGATGAAGTTCTCTTAATATTATAAATTTTATTCAATGTGTCCTTGCAATCCCAACGTTCGTGATATCGGAGATTTCATTTACTAATCAAAATAAATCAGTATATTCACAAAATACAAAAATAATCCAATTACAAAATTCACACATTTTCTTCAATATTTGACGTCACTAATAAGACAACACAACGCTATTAGATTGTTCACCGTTCTAGTTATCGCTTTGAGTTTCACTTCGAATTACTCTCGCTTTCAGATCGCTTAGATACCACATCTAGAATATTCTTAGATTGGCCTCGGCCTTACCGATGTATTCGAGCCATTACCAAAAAGTTCTTGAACAGCTACCCGTTTCTTCCCCAGTGTCTGTCGCTTTGTCGCCGACCCGATGTATACTTATATGACACAAGTAGTTTCGACAGTGTTGATTCATTGCGTGATTTATTGGCGAATAACGCCATCTTGTCATGCGCAACCATGCAGCTGCATTCCGTAACAGTAATGTATTTTTTTTTATATTATATCGCCGTTTATACAACGTATACAAAGAATTAACACACATTTAAAATATCCATGTGTCTTATATGTGTCCTAAATAGTGTTAAAGGGTATTTTACACTCAAATACATTGACAGAAAGCAAATTTTTCTTTGTTATTTTATTCATGGATGATTTTTTTAGTGCATTTCAAAAGGTCTTATTTCTTTGACGTTTTAGAAAGTTATTATTTCTGAAAAGTTTAGATGCAAATAATTGGGCTTTATGGTGCGTAAAATTTATAAAATTAAAACCTAAAATATAAATTATAAATAACTTTTTGTATGAATAATTCGTTGAATTTTAATTACTTTTTTTAAATAATAAACTTTGATTTTCCAAGATAGAATGAGATCGATTCAATGCATTGTGATTTATTCTCGCGAGTCTGCGATCGATTCACAGGATAGAAGATCGACATCCCTTATGCTGTGTTGCAAGGATGTCATTTTTACAACATTTTGAATTTCCTTCTATTTCGTTACGAGCGAGATGCAATATGTTGCTTTGTGTTTACACCAAGAACAATTAATGTTGATGAATCGAACGGACCGCATACAAAAAGCTTTCTTTCTTGTGCGTGACCTCAATTATATTGGTGCCGTGTCATGTATACATTTAAATAATATGTGTCACGTAAGTTAGTGAGTTTTACATAGAGATATAGAATGACTTTTCCGTAAGTTTTAAATGTACCAAGATTTTTCTGAATGGTCGGATTTATATATTACTTACATTAATGATTATAGTAAATTCAATTACGTCAGAATGAGGCTAACGATTCTTTCGAACTATAATTAATTGGTTAAAAATACTATTTAGGTTTTATGTGATAAGTTGCCATGTTATATTAGCGTCGTATTCCTCATGAAATTCATTGGTACTTATATCGTAAAAATTTAATATTTGGAGCTATCTTGTGTTAAATTTGACTAGATACTGCTGGCAACACCATGGTAAGTCATTACCATTGTAGCCAAGATTAAACTATTAACTCCAAAGTTAACTTAAAAGAAAAATATCTACTTCCGACATTGGCAGAATAGTCGACACCGGCTCTATTTGCCACAGAACACGGAACTATTTGCCATCAATAAAAAATAGAATAATACCGTACATCCCACCTATTAACAGTGACAAGTGACATTTCGGCGGGGACCTCCAGCTACACTAGCGCCTCTAGCGGCAAATTCACACTCGATAACCCTAATTTAATGTCAGTTGCTAGCTCGATTCATGCTCGATTCTGTAAAATAGTTTTACATGATTCTGTATTCGATATTTCTTGAGGCTTGTTTTGTTTCCTCAAATACAAATCTTATCAAGTTTTTTTTTATATATTCCGATAATGTTACTTTTTAATTGAAGACTCAACAAAAAATAATTGAAAGAATTTATTCTAAAGGCAAATTCCAATTTTAAGTTTTGTTTTACCTACCTGCCTTTCACTATGAAAGTTTTAATCCTTGTATTATTAAAAAAATGATAATTTAAAATGACTTAATATACAGCCTTTGTTTGTTTTTGGGGTACTTTAGATTTAGTACAACAGTATATGTATTGATGAACAAATTCTAATAAAGAATTTAAAACAATGGTTAGTATTCTATTTAAGTAAATTAGCTTAAATTAAACTTGCTTTAACACCTTTAAAATTTTAGGACAAGGCTAACAGTGATGACTCTTCAAGCTCTCCTTCTCAAAACAATATGGATATTGGAGATTATGAGTGAGTAACATTAAAAAATTTATTAACATTTTGTAAAAGACATTGTTGGCATTTTGGTTTATTTGCTTTCTTCTTATGAAATAATGAGCTATTTTTTGTTTATTCAACCTTCAGACTAGTAAATAAACCTAAAACTCATTAGGAAATAAGTTTATATTAGGAACAATTTTAAATTGCTACATTAAAAGGGGGATGATAATTCTTGTAATCTTAGTTTCTCTATAATTAATAATTATTGCAAAATACAAATAGTAAAATTGCATGTAATTAATTGTGTATATACTTTTTTAAATATTTTCTACATACCCTCATTTTTATAATTGCAATTAATATTTGATGTTTGTAAAACTAATAATTATATGATTAACTTAGAATTTATGATCCTAAATTGATATTTATGTTATGAAAAAAGGTTATATTTTTTAAATGGGTCTATGAGCAATGTATGTGTATTTATGAGTAGCTAGTATCATAATAAGTGGCTCGGTGGCATAATGAATAAGCGCCACTGCTCGTGATCTTGACTTGGATGGGTGACCAAAAAATTATTATCTCAAGCCGTGCTTTAGAAGGCATGTTAAACCGTTGAACTTGGCTGCATTTGCAGTCATTAATGTTCGCCAATCTGCAGTGGGCCAGAGTGGCAGTTCATGGCCCAACCTCCCTTACCATCCATAGGGAGGGCCTGAGCTCCAGCAGTTAGGACGTAAAAAGGCTGATGATGGTAATGATGTTCAGTTATTTATATACTGCATTATTTACTACTATATCCCTAGACATATGACTAATAATATTATTGTACCTTCAAAAGGAACTTATAAGTTTTCAATAAGATAAATGGAGAGGTTTAAAGGGGGTATATTATGCAACAGGTATTTATTAGTAGTAGCAGTATGTATTGTAATAACCGTTAAATAAATGTGGCTTAACTCATTGCACAATTAGCTCAGATTTTGCTAAGGCTTCTTTTTCTATCTATTGAAATTTTTTACTTGACACCAGGGAAACAGCATACTTTAAACATATAGGCAAATGTTATATATCTGCAAGTGTTGCTTTAGATATTGAAATGAAAAATTACATCACTAAACTATTTCTATCACAAAATAAAAATTAAATGTTTCATTCGTCAATCTATTCACTCTAATAATAAACAATATGCATAATAAAAGAGAAAAAATGGACAAGAGTAAACATACTAGAACTGGCTCATCACCTACTAGCAGTACGCATTGACAAGCATAACCTTCACTTAACTATATTTTAGGAAACTTAATGCATATCTCAAAAGATCTGCAACTTACTTTGAACTATAACTTAGATGTATTAAAGTTTGAAATCAAGTGGGAATATTTGAGTTTTGTATAAAGTGACATGCTGTTGACTGTTGACTTAGAAACTGCTCCACAATGTTTAAAAAAATGTTCAAAGCTGCAGCAAGTGTGCTAGTCTTCTCAATCAAAGTCACTTTCGAACATTACTTCACACTACGAATGTAATATACATTTCTTCATCATTCGCATTTATCAATGCGGATACCAAGCCTGGATCAACGATTTTTTTATTCGGTCTCCCCCTCCCCCCTCTAATATCGACTTTCAATTGTTTTTGTTATTCAACTTAGACAAGAAAGATGGATACTGTGAAAATAGAGTGACTGCAACCAACCAGCTCAAATATCACGTGACTAATTGTTTTCACAGGGTAATTTAAATCAATTAATATCCAATGTTTTTCCATTATTAAATGACACTTGGAAAATAAATCTGACAATATGTACATAGATACGATCTTATGAATAAACCAAAATCTTATGAATACTTTTAAAAATACTTTTCTTAACAGTCAAGTAGCTAATTAAAAAAGAAATGTTTTGTACTTGTTCAAAACCACTTTGATATTTGGGTTTTATTTAATTTCATTTGTAACAGCTTGTCGGAATGGAATCTGGAGTGTTTGAAGCAAGCTGCGGTGGAGCACCGGTTGGCGCGTCCACGCGGCTTAGCGTGGGCCATCCTATTGCAAGCTTTACCTTCACCACAAGCAGACATTGTTGCCAGGTTTTAATATTTTTATGTCTTCATATAAATTTTTAGTTTTTATAAAATCGACGACATTGGTGCTTGCATGATAGCGGTGTTATCTCGTACCTTATCTTTGGGTTCGATTCCTTGCCGGGTCAATATCGTAAATAAATTCTCCACGTCTCGCTGTCTCCAAGTATTAGTGGTTGGTTAATGTATATTTTATTTTTTAACTAATTAAAGAATTCATCAAACATTCACACTTACAGCTTAAGAAGTCACAGAATGTTTTACGACGACATTAAAATGAAACTATCAATGGACCCCCGAGCTGTGATTGGAGATGATCCACTTTCACAAAGTGATGAGGTTAGTTATAATTTTAATCAGTCCTCTAAATATTTATAACTTGCATCTGTGATTGATATGAAATATTATTTTTTTATGAAAGGTCAATTACTCATCCTACACACGTCTAAACATTTATTGGGCAAAAAGTATTTACAAATAAAATTTTCAATTTTATATAATATCCATATCAAATCATCTTAATATTCAAAAAACAACTTCTCTAAATCTTTAATTTTCCATTTCTTATCCGGGTTTCCATTTCTCTCCTTTTTCTGCCCGCAATTTATTTCATTTGGTTTTCTCAATTTTAATGAAATAAAAGTTTTCATATGCATTAAGGGAAGAACTACTTGCGTATTAAATTTTATCAAGATCAGTGAAACATAAAAAAACTCAATACTTACAGTAACATACAAGTAATGTGCCTCACCGATATGCCTGCGCAGAAAGCTATATTTCGAATCGCGACAAATGCCGGCCAATCAGAATAGTCCGAGTATCGCGTTACCAGCCATGTGATTCTGTAAAAATCCAAACCCAAATTAGAATTCACTCAGATGTCCGAATAGGGATGACGACTAATTTTTGTTTATCTGTCCGTCAGGTAGTGTTAAAAAATATTAAACACGTATTTTTTTATTTTTTTCGTAATCATAAAATTACGGCGTTACATGGAGTTGTAATTTCGCATGACGTCACGTTATGGTACGTTTTCTACTAAACTGTGACGTAACGAGCCCCCACTTCTCAACTTTAATGGATGTTATCTAAGCCATTTCTTGTTAAACTGAAGTAAAAAAAATACGTTTCTAATATTTTTCTATTATCTGACTGACGGACTAAATAGAATTGCATTTTTTTTACCCAGTCGTCATCCCTATTCACTTCAAAAAGCGGCATCCGCTCAACCTTGAATTGGTAATAAATAACGTTTCGTGGCATAAGTGAAGTGAGTTTCGAAATGACATAGAAATAGAATATCTGAGATACGTATATTCAATCAATTTTGTTTTGTGTATTTATACAAAAAATGGAACCAATAAAGTTTCTACACTATATGATGTAAATTCGGACACATGAGTGAATTCGAATTCGGGTCTGTATTTTTACAGAATCACAAGGCTGGTAGTCCACCAATATTCATGCGTCTGATCCCTGTTGTGTGCGAGTGAGAAGCTTGTGTTGTTTTTTACACCTTACGGTTTTTGAAACAAGATTCATTATAAATATTGGTCGTATATTCGGTCGTCGTCAGTATTTGTAGATCTCCAGTCAAACGAAGGTTCATCAAGTTTAAAACTTACTGTACTTATAAATCTTCGTAAAACGTATAAAATGTCTAAAGAGTTATAATTGTGTTTATATTTATAGAGTGTTTGGAAGCAACATTTTTGTGATAATGAACTTAAGGCGGTGATCACACAAGACGTTGTCAGAACATTCCCAGACGAACTTTATTTTCGAGACAAAGACGTTCAGGATACAATGGTAAGTTCAGTATTATACCATATGTCCAAAATAGTAAGTCTTAATTTTTTTCATTATACTGTTAATAAAAATCGTGTGTTCAAAAAACAGCCAGTAACATTTTATTTTATTTCTTCAGTAAAAAGTTGTCTCAAAACTTATGAACACACGAGGTATATAAAGCAGACTTATTTTTAATTAATACAGGAGTAAGCTATATGGTTCATGTAATATTACACAGTGCTTCACGGCGTCAGTTCGACTGTCTGAATGTTAAGGACGGTGGGCTTATTATCTAATTCAAAATCTATCACAATCCTTTGTAAAGGTATAGCGAATGTAAACGACTTATGTTATGATTAAATTGCGACAATTGCATTTGTAACGAATTATAATTTGAATGATCGATCAAAAAACATAATAAAAACTTGGCTACACCGTTGAAAGATTGCAGTTGGCATTCAACTGTTTCGTTTGACATCTCTTAAAAGCTTTCAAAGATATTTGAGTTTAACGATTGCCTTAAATTGAGGATGTCGTTCATTTAATATCTTTAAAAAATACCGTCGTGACGTCACAATCGCTATCACATGTCAAATACTTGTAGCGTGAAGTTCGTGAATATCTTTCAAATGTCAAATTGAAAATTATTGCTATTTTTCAAATTAGATAATAGGCTCTGGGACACTGCAGTATATACAAGGAACATTACATTTTTTTAAATATGTATGCTTAGTATGTATGTACAAGGAACATCACATTTTTTTATTGTCCATTAGGTTCGGGTGTTATTCTTCTGGGCACGTTCACATTCTCACGTCGGATATAGACAGGGTATGCATGAGATCGTGGCGCCCATACTATTTGAATTGTTTCAAGACAGAAGGTTCGCACCAAAGGAACTCAGGTCAGTAGGATACGGCTTCATTTAAAACGGTTAATAAACAGTACACGTAATTAATACATCGACCCGATATAGCTATATTAGGACGATTATCTCAAACGTTTATGTTAATATGGATATGACCGTATGACTTGAAGGTCTGATGTTTCAAAGTTATCCCAAACATTTTTTATCATTTTACAAATCTTTTGTGATTACAATGCAGTCGACAGTAATACCATAATGTAAAAATTTAAGAAAGCCAACCAACGCTTTGTTTTGCTAAGTGCCGCTTTTGTCTAGACATTTGTCATGGCGGCAGAGTTATGAAAAATTGCGAGTGTATACCCCGCATCTTACCCCTTGCGTTTTATCTGTCTAGTCGTGCCTATCTGCTGATTGTGAGAAATACATAGGCTGTGGTAATACTCTTACTAAACTAACTCTTATGTTGCAGTCAAATATTGAAATATGTCCTGGACGACGACTACCTTGAACATGACAGCTAGTAAGCAATTTTCGATTTAATAACTTAGCGCTGAAACTTAATTTTAAATAATAACTATAACGTTTGCTATTTCCTTCCAGCATGCTTTTTAATGCAGTGATGAGAGGACTTGAAAGATTTTACACAACCGGCGAAATAGTGCCAACGCCCAGTGGTAGATTGCCCACTTCTAAAACGGTGCATGTACGTATAATATAGATACAAATTATACGAGCATGTTTGAGTTGCAATTCAGTATTCCTCTGTGATGATTCCTGAATCAGCGACTTATATCTCACCGCCATGATATGCTACGGTAAGATGAAAATGATAAGTTCCTACACCCTGTTATGAGATGCCGCTGAGATGCATTACACTTGTATATAGCCTGCATTACGCTTATAAAATTTTTCCAAAAACTTAACATATATACAATTTCACATGGGTTAGTTTCATCAGCGGCCATAGCTTGGTTTGTCGTCGACATTTTTACAATCACCCTGTCCCCCCCCTTAAGGCTTCTATATTTCCAAATAAAGTGTATAGGTTTTCTTATCTGTAGTGTTTAAGCATAAAATGATAAATAATAAATATATAACAACATCATATACATTGCTCAGATTCCAAGATGTGTAGCTAAAGCCCCCGTATTATGGAGTATCTGAGACAACAAAGGTACCACAACACCCAGATCCGAGACAATATAAAAAAGTTCATTTTCTACATCGACCCGACCGGGAATCGAACCCGGGACCTCAAAGATGGCGACACCTTGAAACCAGCGTGCGAAACACTCGGCTACGGAGGTTTCTGTACCCAAAAGGTACCAATGGAATCCTATTAACGTGCTTCCACTGTTTGTTTGTCAATCACATGCCTGTTTAGAGCCTAAATGCGTTACCTAGAGTAAATTGATGCCTAGATAAAGAAATTGTAGAATATGTAGGGTAAGGATGCCGAATATGAGATAGTCGCCAAATATGAGATAGTTAGGTTTTGGCGAAACTAATCGCCGCAGCCATTTGGTGCTACTGTCGCTAGAAGCCACGTGGCAAAAGATCAAAACGTGTGTTAGTGCTTCCCAGTCCAAGGCGAAGTTAGGTTGTGTACATGTGGGTTTTCACGAAACCCCAAAACCAAATTTTCTCATCAAATATTTACAAGGTATACTACAGCTGTATTAATTACACTGAATGATTTTAATTTACCGTCATTCTATCAATTATATCATGAATTTTATGATACATATGTAGTTTTATTACATTTTCTTTACTGAGAAATAATGTGCAGCCATTTTGTTGAATGTAGATGTTTTCCTAATATGAGACATGCGAGTGCTCCTAAAATGAGATATCTCGTATTAGGATATATAAAAATATGACTATTTGAAAAATCCTTTTTACTAGATGGGGCCGATCAAAAGGAAATCCTGAGACCATGGATCATGGAGAAGTAACCACAGATCGATTTTTGTGTTTGTGTTTAAATATCTAAGATTTAGAATAAAAGTTTTGACTTTTGTTGATTACTAATATTGTTTAATAAGTATGATTTGAAAATCTCTGTGATTATGATGAGTCTGACATAAATCATATCTAAGATTTAGCATAATACTTTTGTTTTTGATACTGTTTAATAAGTGCCATTTGAAAATCACTGATTATGATAAGTTTAATATAAATTATAACTATGTACGTTACATACATATATTAAGTCGTACTCAGACCTATTTATTTAGGAGTTAGATGTTGTAAATTCAAATTAATTTCTTTCCTTTTTCTCCAAATCTATACTCAAACCCTAAAGAACTAATATGAGATACTGTCTCATATTAGCAACCCTCAGTATCTCATAATAGGAGACCATTTGCCTGAGACGTAATTTCTGAACTTCTTAATATTTTTTGATATAATAAAAAATCTATTATACTCAGAACAAAACGGTCTCTCATAAATAAACTTCATTAAATACCCTATCAAATATTGCAATTTTCATAATGTTTATATCAAAATGTTTATTTCATAATGTTAATAATTTATGTTTTATATCCAAAAATAAAAATGGTATCTCATATTCGGCATCCTTACCCTATATCACAATGGCTGCTATCATAACAAGAAATAGTTTACTCTCACAAGGCGTCCTCGCTATATAGGATACTGATACATTATGTCGGTGACTTGGGAACCTTTTTTGTGCGAGTTATGCCCGTTTTCACTAACCTAGAACAAGAACTAGCTTAACTAGAAATCACTTAATATTAAGAATAGCATAAGCAGATTTGTCGCTTTGGCAAACTTGTAACAATATAACGTTTGTCTATGATTTTGCATGTTTCGGTTATTCTTTTTTTATGTAAGGCCTATTTGCGTTTACACAATTCCGCCAATGTCACGTTAATCGCCTTTACACGTCAAGAGACAATAACGAATATAAATATCTTGAGCTAATAAAACAAGAAAAAATATCGTGGTCTTGTATTTAGGCGAGCACCTAAGTTGTCATTTTGTCCAAAGTTTCGGTCAAAGAGTAAATGTATCTGTCACATTACGCAAATGCCTAGCGCCACGTACCACACAAGGCATGTCCTAACTTTAAGAGTTGGTTAATGTCGTTAAATGGCACCTTAACATTAGTGGAACGCATTTTCACCTTAGAAATGCACAAATATTAAGATGTCAGATTTGGGCGACTTCTAAGTTTAGTGAAATCAGAGACCTAACTATTTAGCTGATTTTTATATAGTGTGTTTTTTTTTTGTTTCACATAGGTATTTGTTTCAGAATCCAAATGAGGTAATTAGATATTTAGACCAAGTGAAAGAAGAGTTTTTAGTGCCATTAGACCACGAGGTCGCATCACATTTAGCATCCTGCAACATTACAATGGAGTTGTTCGGAATGTGAGTGTCTTTGTTTGTATGGTATCATTTTCGGTATTTTTTATTTGTTTTTATTAATTTGCACATTATGTGACGCGCGGTGCGACTGCCTAACTCTCTAGCCACAACTTTAGCTATAGGATACGACATCTTAACGATGTTATGGCGATATTTCGTTTCACTACTTTGACATGTGCTTTTTTTAATAACGACGAACGAATTATAAAAAAATGGTGATTATGCATTTGAGAAACGTGTTACTAACTTAGTAATTTACTCTAAATTACACCAAAAAACATGTCGAAGTAGTAAAATGAAACGAAATTTCGCTATAACATAGCTTAAATGTCACATATTAAGGCTAGAGAGTTAGGCGGTCGCACTTCTGAAATACCAACTGCCAAATGTTTATACCGATTTCTTTTTAATCAAATAAATACGTACTTTATCATTTTCCTTTTATAATTTATTTAAAAAAATGTTATGTTCTTACCTTAGTCGGTGGCTGCGACTATTATTTGGACGCGAGTTCACGCGGGGTGAAATCCCGCACTTATGGGGGTTCATATTTGCCGACGGACCCTCGTTGCCTCATATACATTTTATCATAGTTGCTATGCTCATCTCGTTAAGGAATATATGTGAGTAAAATTTTTTATTACCATAAAATTGTATTAGTACATAAGTCATAACCAGTCTAAAGAAAGCTTAAATAACAAACTGCCACTTGATCTCCCATTCCATTGTTTTGTCAACGTAATTTGCTTGAATACGTCGATAATTTCAGTAAAACTTGTGTTTTACTAAGCTAGCACAGCCTTTTAAAATCGACATTCGATATTTTGTAAATTACTAGCTTTCCGCCAGCGGCTTCGCTCGCGTGGTCTTGTTTCATACATTCCTTTTGAATCACCCCATCTATTAAAAAAAACCGCATCAAAATCCGTTGCGTAGTAAAGATTTAAGCATACATAGGTACAGAGAAAGCGACTTTGTTTTATATTATGTAGTGATGTAATCTTCTGTCTTGATGCAACTTGCGTATTTTTAATGGCGTAGAGCAGGGGTCGGCAACCTGCGGCTCTTTCGATGTAAATTTGCAACTCTCAATTTCCATTTTCAAAATAGAATACTACTGCAAAACTTCAAACTCTGGATGTTGGATTAGAAGGCCCATTGAAGTCGTATTATACTTCGGTTGTAGATTCGTGGCTATTGAGACATCCCGGGGTAACCTCTAACTCTATACAATGTTGCTGAGTGTGTTGGATGTGCATACATGAAACCTATGACTCCGATAAACAGTAAACGCGTTCAAGAAAATTGGAATATTCCCTTTCGATAACTGCATTTTTACGGAAGTTGATTTTATGCCTAGTACCGTAACAGATAGGCCACAGGTCGTACAAAAAATTGATGAGCAACAAGAAAAATCTTCAAAATCTCTTTCTATCCTTGAGAACTTTGGTTCTACAAATCGAGATAACGATATCATGCCACCAATGATTGAAGTGTCCGATTTTCAAGTTTTATTACTAGCTCATGAAGATGTCGATCTGCAAGTTAACTTGCAAAAAAACCAAGATGACAACACCACACTACCAATAAATTAAAGCTCCCGTGTCACAAGATCCATTACCCGTGCGTGAGAATGTTACTCTGCAACAAAATTTGTCGATAAACCCTGATAGCGATATCACACCTCCAGTAATAGAAGTTTTTCACTCGCCACCTCTATTACGAGTGCTTAAAGAAGTTGGAAACCAAGATATCACGCCTCGTATAATAGAAGCTGCCGGTCCGTCAAAGTTCATTTCGCCCCAGGAATGTATGCGATCAAAAAAAACGAAACAACTTCTAGGAAAAGCATGATCGCTACGGATACGCCTGAAAAAGATGCTATTGCCGCAAAGAAAATAAAAATAAATAAAAAGAAATTGAAAAAGCAAAGCAAGATCTGTTCACAGATGTTAAATCCCAAAATAAGACAAAGAAAAAGAATAAAAAAGCCATTAAGGAAAGAAAAAAAGATATTATAGAAAGCAACGACAGTTCAGATGAATCGTCGTCTGGTGAAGAATATATTAGTGAAAATATAGATGAGGATGACGAAGACATACTGGACGGTAATTTTTTACCTTTACTACGAAATCTAAAAGAGCAAGAATATGTCATTGTATTATTATTAGAAAAGCTCCGTCTATTACGTTGCGAAAATTTTAGAAACTATAATATATGATGAAGACGATTCTGACTTTTTTGTGAGTTCCTATAGACTAAAAAGTAGAGCATGTCAAACATTTTGTGAGCTCCTGGAACCTGATACAGCAGGGGTACAGGCAAAAGATATTAAATATATATTACCAAATCCTAAAATTACTGCAGCAGCAGCCGATAACAAGCGTCTTATTCGTTAGACGTTCATTTTGATTTGACTCGCATCGTAGGGCTGGATAGCATTAAACATATGTATCGCAATACGCATTTACAGCAAAAACGTACAAAAATTTAAAACAGCTCCGGACGTTTGTAATAGCACACACACACACACACACGCACGCACGCACGCACGCACGCACGCACGCACGCACGCACGCACGCACGCACGCACGCACGCACGCACGCACGCACGCACGCACGCACGCACGCACGCACACACACACACACACACATATACTTAGATAGCTATATTGGTATAGATTGAGAGATTTTTTAGACACTGCATTGTTTTATATAACTTCTCACTTTTAGTATTTTCTAATATACCTTTATAAAATAGTTTAATAGTCTAGCAACCTAAGGAAACCTTATTTTGTTATTAAGTTCCTAAGGAGGAGCAGAACCACCCGACACAAGCGCTTTTTAGGCACTTCCTGGGTGATTCTGGCCACATTACTGTTATATGTATGCAATTTAAGGAAATAAACTATTTTATTTATTTTATCAAAGCTATATCTATAATATATATAGTTCTCGAATAATATTATGAGACTGAGAAAAACTAATGCTGTGACAACGTAGGTTACGTTAAAACTTCAGATATTTGTTTATTTCTTGTTTTTATACTTAAGTTTTTGTTTTAAAATAACATTGTTGAGACTGAGATTATTTAATGTTGAATAACTTGCGAATAACTAATTATGTGAAACTTGAGTTAAAAGGTTAAAATATTCATTTATTCCTTGTTATTATACTTCTTAAGTTTGTGATGAATATATGAATAATTGATAATTATTTTAAGAATTCACCTAAACTAAAAAAATGTTAATTATTTACCTAATAATTAATGTTAAGTCAACTGTTAAATATGCTAAACAATAAAAGACTCATTTTCTTCCACTCATACTGTTTTTTATTTAATAAAAATTAAGAAATATATAATGGTTAAATGTGTACACCTTGGTTAACTGTAGCACATCCTGTGGTTAATTGTGTACGATAGTGTGGACACAGTTAGCCAATCCCCATTAAAAAAAACTCACATACCCAAAAATATGAAGTAAATTCACCATTTATTAAATGCAGATATATAACCAATAAACCACTTCTTTATACCTTGCAGATAATTATATATGTATAATTACCAATTACGCACTATGATGATCAGGAAATTAGGTGGTTAACTGTTGGACCACTCACCCTATTCATATACGACCTCCGTAGCCCAAGGTCCCGGGTTGAAAGTAGAAAATGAACTTTTCTATATTGTCTAGAGTCTGGTTGTTGTGGTACCTTCATTGTCTCAGATACTCCATAATACGGGAACTTAAGCTACGCATCTTCGAATCTGAGCAATGTATGTGATATTGTTTAATATTTATTCATCATCCTCATCACCAGCCCTTTTACGTCCCCACTGCAGGGGCTCAGGCCTTCCTTATGGATGGTTAAGGAGGACGGGCCATGACCCACCACGCTGGCCCAATGCGGATTGGAGGGTATTAACGACTGCAAATGCAGCCGGGACCAACGGCTTAACGTGCCTTCCAAAGTACGGAGTAGCTCGAGATAATAATTTTTTTGGTCACCCATCCCGTGACCGACCGTTGCGAAAGTTACTTAGCGACAACGATCGCGGGCCGCGGCGCTTATCGACTACGCCACCGAGCTACTCATTATTAATATTTATTATATAATATATTTGAACGTAAAACTCGGTGTGTACAGTATTAGATGCGGAGCCGGGTGCGGTTTTGTCAGCGTTGATGCGTCCAATGCCCATCAGTGCGGCCCACGTGTGCGCCCTCGCGCGACACCTGCGCGCCCCCCTGCAACACCCCCGCCCCCCGCACCCGCCACCGCGGCACTACCCGCGCGACGATCGTCAACCCATGTCAGTATCCATAGCGCGATAGCCGAATGAGGAAGAATTAAAAAAAAATATAGTTCCCAAAATCTAACTAGATGTCGCCACGATACGTTCTCGATTTCTCCATGACAACCTTTCCGGTTTTCTTTCATGTTTAAAAGTAAATTAGTTTTCAAAACTCAATAAACAACTCATATTCTATTTATATTGATATCTAAGTTTTGAACTATATGTTAGTTAATAGGAACGGAAATGACTGTCTTTGGTCCATTCGTTTCCTGCAAAAATCAACTTTTGCTAGAGTCGCTGTCTAGTGGAGGTGCTTTTTTAGTGCTTTCTTTTTTTTAATACTTCCTCATTAATTTCGGACAATGACCCGCCACTACATATAACATGTTGCTATTGCGCTCGCGCAGGTGCATCTATCAATTTTTGTCATAGTAAAGCGAAACTAAAATGTTTAAGATGTCTATCACTAGGCACAAAGGCCAATGTACCCAATTCATCCTGTTCGGCGACTTCGCCAAACCACGTCACAATCTCTTCTCTAATAGAGCCATTACGCCGTTAGTACATCGACGCAAGCGCATTCTAATGCGAAACATTTGCGAAATTTTGTCAGTTGTATGGCAATGTTTCGCATATGCTTTATCTCTCTCTATTATTAGGTCGATGATATAATTGCGTCCTTGTCATTACGGTTTCGTGTGGCTTTATAATTATGTTTGTGTGCTCATTTTGTGATGCAAATAAATTGATTATCTATTTATCTAACGTCTGGCAAATAAACTCTTAATCATAGTCATAATATTTATTGCGCCATGTTGGTACATATGTTCTTACACATAAATTATCCTCAACATGGGTCCTGCAAGGACATTGCAACATACATTGCTTCTCAAAATTATAATTAATACATTACAATTATTTATGCATTAACATTACGATTGACTCATTGTTACATTAAATTAACACTAAATATTGCCAAACTAAATTGTTTGGAACATCAAAATAATGTAATACAAAATTATAAATGAAAACAATCCGTCGATTACATTTCAATATATTTACAATCCAAGTATTCCTTTAAATTATAGTGACATCGTTCTGTTAAATATTTTCAACTGTTTGTAAAATACTGCATTTATTTCTATATCTTTAATAAAATACATAGCTATTTTTATTAGCACATATGGTATGTTCCTTAACTTATTAGATTTGTTTCAGTTTCTTAAGCTATGTGTTTTAAGCTATATACATTATCTTATTTTACATGTACTAGTTCTTCGTATTTTTGCGTAATATTCACCATTCCGGTACCAGGTCTCCGTCAAGCAGCGTGTCTAGCGGGTGGTTGGAGCAAGAGGGGGTAGATGCTCAGCCAGAGTTGGACTCAGGGTCGGAGGGCGTGGCCGAGGGGGGGGACGTGGCCCGTGAGCTCGCCGCGCTCGCGTTGCTGCGCGCTCGGCTCCCCCCCGCAGCGGCCCGCCTCGCCGCCGCCCTACCCCGCCCCCCGCCCGCCGCGGTACATCCCCTCAGCCAGATATTGCAGGTAAAAATGTCGCGGTCACAATAGGGGTGATAGCTACATTTTTTGTGTTTGTCCGTCAGGTGGGTTGTTGAAAAATATTTAACTCTTTTTTTTTTTATTTGCGTTATCAATTAACTACAACGAAACATTGAGTTAAAATGTAACATGATGTCACGCTTTTAAATATTTTCTACAAAATTGTGACGTAGCTAGCCCCCACCCAGTAAAAAAAATCGTTAAGATTATTTTGCACTTTGTATGTTACCTATAGCAAGCAAGCACCAGCTTTTCACACTTGGGTGAATGTATAGTCCTAATCATAGTTTATAAAAACATACTGTACAACTTTGTGTGAAAAGAAATAAATTATATTATTATTATTATTATAATGTTTCCCGCGGTTTTCATAAATAACGTAACGCCCTTTTATTTATGTTTCATTTGACGTGACAGACTTACATGTAGACATTACATGTTAAATAGTAGCGTGAAGTTGGAATACCTTTAAAATTTTATATTATTGTTTCAGTTAGCGGCTCTCCTTCAATGTCGCAATCATGCCTTAATTGACGTTGAGACGGCCCTTGAGGCAGCTGAAGGTCAAAACACTGAAAAAGTTGGTCGGAGACAACTCGTTCCCGTTACAACCTTGCCCAAAAATAGCCCAAACAAAACCCCTCACAAACTGACCCCGAGAGTAAGAGAAGTGCCCCTTAAAGTGTTTCATCAAACAGAATGTGACACCACTGGTGACTTGCCCTTCTTAGACCCATTAAAGCTCAGGACAGAATGACTAAAACGCAAAATTATGCTTTATAGTTATTACCATTAAGACGTCATTTGACATAAAGTGTATGTGCACTGCCTATCTTGTTAATTCTATCCCAGCATTTGTTACCTTACTAATCAATAAGGTCTTTTTATTTTATTATCAATTCCTTGAGTAAACAGGCGTAAGAGGCATGACTATCAAATCAAAAGTCTAAAACTATATATAAACTTTGTTATATTTTATAATTTTTTTTTGCCAATTTTATTATTATTACCTGAAAAATTGTGAAAATACAGGATATATTTGTTATCAGTTCATTATATTTTTCCTATGGCTTAGTATCGTTAATAGAACATTATTTAGAAAGAAAAGTTTCAAATTTAATATTTATTTATTGATGATTTCATTTTTATTAATAATATTTATTAAAAGTATTTTCATGTTTTTTTCAATAGTAACATACTGTTGGTATATAACTTTTATTTCAAAAATAAGAAACATCATAATGATGGACCATAACACAACATTATATTTTGTGCGCGGACTACAAATATTTCCTGTATAATGTAAATATGAACTTTTTTACTAAAATAAATCCCAAAGGGTAAAGATATTTGTGATGAAATTAGCGAAAATAAATGTTATTATAAATTACCCAACATGGGTTGTAATATAATTGCTATGATAGATTTGTGCTGTGAACATCGATATTTTTTTTTAATTAGTTTAATTAGTTATATATAACTGGTATAGAATACTTTAGTGCATTTTTGTTCTCTAAGAGAATTATAATTTATATTTTAAGTGAAATTCCGTGAAAAAATATAGTGCAATGTTGGTTTAAGCGTAATTTCGATATATTTTTTTTAAATTTAAGATAGATATTATCCGTTTAGTTAATATTAAATTTATTAATATGTATAAATAAAATAACGTGAATCCTATAGCGTGTAGTGCTTAGCGTTTTTTTAATACAGTTTCTAACAAACTGTATTTTTCAATCGAGCAACATATTTATCACAATTTTCAGCATTACTTTCTGAATGTCATTATGTTGCCCGAACCTTAAATTGCCTTAGGTAATTCCTAAAATTTAGGTATTAGATTTGACGATCAGCTTAGTGAAAAATGAGATTAGTTTCCTTTAAGTACGTGACTATGGTATTGGTCTGACGGAACAAAAGTAAGAATCTGTTCTCCACTTGATTTTAAACCTAAAGATAAATTAAGTGTAAAGTTCATAATCGATTGCAGAAGATTGACATAATAAAGTAACTGACGTGTGGCCATGTGCACAAGTTTTTTTTTCGTGCACATTCCTGTCATTTCATTGTGTAGTGTGCAAAATACCTTTTAAGATGATTAAAGTTCAAAATTTGACAGCTTTGCTACCGGTCAGAGAGAGAGAGAGAAGGGAACTGATCGGGGCCTTGTGACAGAACGAATGTAATGCACTCGTAACGGGTTCAAAGTAACTTTTGACAGTACACTACATAAACATTACGCGTAATATGACAAGGTCTATAATAGATCTGTATTTAGAACCCATTAGTTTCTACATGACAGAACGTCGATAGAACTGCTGTATTTTTGTGTTAGGTACTGGGGTAAATTACATGTAAGCCACACTGTTAATTTTTTATACGCTTAAAAGAAAAGTTAAAGCGTGTTCCTTTATGCGATTTGTTTTTAAATTAAGTAAGATAATGTATATATTTCGGGATTGACGAAGTTATTCACTGTATATTAATGAAAAATTTCCCATTGATTATGTTACCCAATGAAAAAGAAAAACGTTTAAATACCAATTACTGTGTGTCATACATCTCCTTAACATTATATCTTTAATTTTATCTAATCTAAGCAAACGTACACGAAACGTAAAATATTTTTGAGAGTGGTTGCAGTTGTTTTTCAAAATTTTGTTTTAAGATGCTAGTAATAGAATCCGTATCAACTTCTGTTGTCGTGTCGCAGACAAGTGGTTAGACCACCCGTCCAATTGGGCGTCTAGCCCCTTAACTTAATGGCGCAATAAAATGGTGAACGCAACGTTCTATAATACGGCTGAAAGAAGGTCATCCAACTCATTAACTGTCAATTTAACGGGAATATTGAAATTTATTGGTTGGATTTTTTTAGTGTAGATGAGTACTAGAGGATGATTTTAAAATCAAAAACTCCTGGTTACGATCTGTAATCGATACAGATACGACCAAAAAATAACAAACTGCTTATTCGCGACTGGGTGTTAATGGCCCGTATAATCCAATACAGGATGTTAACGTTCACACGATTAATACAAGTTGGGTTAAGCTTAAACTTTTATAATAAATTCAAAATAATGTATTTGACTGCGATTTTTGTAGAATGTTTATTACGCTTTTAAAGTTTAGTGTTACAGTTAATAACAACAAAAAATCATAAACCTTATTTTGGTCCAGTAAGTCACGTGATAGGTAAGTAATTTAAAGAAAAAAATAATTCAACGGTTATTTTTTGTTAAACGGTCCAAATGTCATAATGATACAACTAAAAAACTAAGCATGCAATTAAAAGGCGCGATTCAATTAAATGGGTAGCCGCCCAATTGAACAGCTGATCTAACAAGTTTGCTGCGACATATACATAGTCTACGATTCTTCTCAGTCGTTCTGCAACACAAACGTACCAAACTAGGTAATTGATCTCCGAAATTCCGTACCTTGGTAATAAGTTACGATTTTTTATAATAATGAAATTAGAATGTGGGTGGTGTAAATAATAAATATAACTATATAATTGTCAATACGTGCTGTTAGAAATCATGAAAAGGAAATAAATATTTTGCTTGTTATTTAAAGAAGTTTAATTCGATACCACTATCCGTTTACATGACATGACTACTTCAGGTTACCACAATATTTCTAAATCGTCCACATGATTTTGGACTACCATTGAAGCATTAAGTTTTGAAATAAAGTGGAGGAATTTGACAGATATGTATAACCTGATGAACTGTTGACTGTATTTTGTATGTATCGTACGCGTAGTTTGTGAACATTATGAATAAACACAGATCGTACGAACACCACAAACTGTGTCAAACATCAAACACAAAGAACTTTATCAAAAACAAATCCGAAGGCAAATTGACGCACTTTGGCTCAGAACCGAGTGAGGCATGATAGCCGCGCAAGATTCTAAACTCGACTATTATGGAATTTATGAGAGACATGAAATCCCAAATGAACGACACAATAATCGCAAGAATGTATGTCTCGTAAATATGAAGAATTGTTAAACCGTTTGAATTCATTTGAACAAGAAAGAAAGTAAGATAAAAAGTACATCCATACTCGAGAAAAAAAATATACCAAACAATATGTACTACCTACACTACAGAACTATATCTAACTACGCTACCAATAAAAAATACACACATACATAAATATAATACTTCATCTAAAAATTACATTCAAGTCTTAACTATTCACTAATCCACACAAACTACATAGTACATATCATAAAAATACAATGTCAAGTATATTCACAAGCACGCAACGTAATGAGGAAGTATTAAAAAAAACGAAAGCATTAAAAAGGTCCTCCACTAGATGGCGACCCTAGCAAAAGTTCGAGACTTAGATATCAATACAAATACGAAAAAGTACAAATAGAATATGAGTTGTTTATTCAGTTTTGAAAATTAATTTACTTTTATACAAAAAAGAAAACCAGAAGGGTTGTCATGGAAATATCCAGAATGTACCGCAGCGACATTTATTAAATAATGCTTCGACATTTGATTATTTCTTTAGTTCCCTCCCATAATAGGCATTTCTGATACTGTACCCGATTAAGTAAATCTATACTTAATGTGGAGGAGAAGGCTGTATGGGCTAAATCTCAGAATAAAGGCTAAATAAAAATATTAATGTCAGATTTCGTTTGTTGTTGTCAATTTGTCATCGAAGAGCTAGGCAGGCAGGATTTGGATATTTATTTCACTAGAATACGAAGCATAAATCTAATTATCAATTCATGATACATCGCACTTTTTTGTTTCCTATGATTAAAAAGTTTGATTTGGTGTAAAAAAAAAATGGCAGAACAAAATGACAACGGTGATAACCCTCTAAACATAGATGGAAATAATTTCAATGCTGATACGTATTTAGAATGCATCATGAAACATGCTACGTTAAAACAGGTGATGGATAAAGAAGCTGAAATAGTGACACAAAGCCAATTTCTTCAATCTGAGATGCAAACGTTAGTGTACGAAAACTACAATAAATTTATTTCAGCTACAGAAACAGTACGGAAAATGCGTTCTGACTTTAAAATTATGCAAGAAGAAATGAACAAACTCAGTGATAATATGAATAAAATAACGTCATTCAGTGCCCAAATATCAGAGTCATTAAAAGAAAGCGGAAGTAATGTGAGTCGCCTGTGTAACACACGTCAGCTTTTAGACAAATTACAGTTCCTGTTTTTATTACCATCACAGCTTAACAATGCAATTTTAGAAGGCAGGTATGTTGATGCTGTTCATGATTACACACATGCTCAAAGAGTTTTACAGAAATATGGGAACCAGCCTTCATTTCAGAGTATACAGACTGAGTGTTTAGAAATTATTTATGGTTTAAAGAAAACTCTAAGAGAAAGGTTACTAAATCCAGAAACTTCAGCATCAGAATTAGCAGAAAGTGTGGGTTTGTTGAGGCAACTTCAAGAAACAGATTCTTCACTAAGAGATATATTTTTAAATTGTGCTGAAAACAGACTTGATCAGCATTTACAGGCTTTGAAATCTATAATTGAAAACACTGATATTATAGAATGGGTAGAAAAGTGCAACAACACTCTGTTAGCTGATTTAGGGATTATTGTTTCATGCTATCATGAAATGTTCCAAGATGAAGATTCAAGAAATGTTCCTGAATTTGCAGACAAAGTATTATTTCAAGTTTTTCATCTTTTCAAGGAGGTTTCTAAGAGACCTGAAAATGTAGGCACAGAAATCTTGATAAGAGGTTTGGATAAGTTCTTTAGAAAACTACAAGCAATGACTGACATTGTCTCGAGTGACACCATATCTAATAAGGCTGTTGAAGTTGTCATCCAATGTATAAGTAACAAGGCTACTATACAGTACCAGACTATACAAACTCAATTTAAAGAGAGTTTGATGAAAGTAAGACAATCATTTGCTAGCAAAGGATCTGAAAGTAGTGATTTAAAAGATATATTAAACTCTTTGCAAGTTTATTTAATGCAAAAGGTACAAGCATCACTACTAGACTTAATGGCATTTTTACAGAATAACTTGTCATTTGGACTAAAACCTTGGTGTGCTAAAGCAGTAGCTGATTCTTGTTGGAAAGTAATCTCTGAGACTATGATCAATTTATCAGATATGGTAAAAAAAATGGCTTGCTTGCAATCATCAAATAATAACATTCCTTTTGAACTATTGTTGATTTTAGCAAAATTATGCTTAGAAATGCAAGAGACTGGTGTTACAACATTACATACACATTTGATAAAACTGTTAGAAGAGTCAGCTCCAGGTCTCGTTGTGGAAAGTAAAGATACTAATAGTGTAATGGTGCATTTGTCTACTGCAGCCCAGTCTGCTTTGGATTCGGAAGTAGTATTCATTGGCCAAACAGCAGCTCAAATGTTAAGAGTTTCTGTCCTTGCAAGAGACTGGTTGCGTGCTCCGGAACCACGAGGCCCTCGTGCTGTATGCCGAAGAGTGGTGGAAACATTAGCCAGTGCTGATAGTGCTGCTTCACAACTATTTCCTACAAGTATAAAGCCATCAAGTGATTCCAGTCGGAGAACAATATGGTCTCGTGCACCATCATCTTTCTCACCAATCAACAGAATATTTTCAGAAAGAATAGAGGTGTTCAGTCCGGCAGGTGCAGACAGAGCTGCTTTATCTAACGGCGCATTAAAAGTTGCATTGAAAGCATTAGTAGAGTGTGTAAGATTACGAACTTTCGGCAGGCATGGCTTGCAGCAATTGCAAGTTGATGTACATTTTCTTCAACAGAGATTGTCATGTATGGGCAATGATGAGAGGCTTCTTAATGCTTTGCTCGAGGATGCTTTATCTTCAGCTCAATTGAGATGTGTAGATCCGCAACTAATGGAACCTAGTATTGTTGATATAATTTGTGAAAGGGGATAACTGCATGATTTATATGTTTACTATTTATAATGTCTATTTAATTAGTAATCAACAAAGTGTTAAAAAAATATGTTTGTATTATTTATATTATCATCAACTGACAGATTAAAGATTGATAGCTCAACAAACAAGGCCCTAGTCCTTTCTTATGGTTGGTTGAGGCGGATGGGCCATGATCCTCCATGCTGGTCCAATGCGGATTGGAGGTTATTAACGACTGCAAATGCAGCAGGGACCAACGACTTAACGTGCCTTCCGAAGCGCGGAGTAGCTCGAGGTCCCATTATAATTTAATTTAGCTGTCGAATAAAAAAATAATTTTGAAAATCGGTCAACACATCTCCTTTTATACCTGAAGAAAAAAATACCCTTAGGTTTCACATATTTCCAATTATAAATACAGTCACATCAGACTATTCAAATCTATTATATTAGGCCCGGGACAGACCGCCCCCCCTTAGGCCGCCACTGGACCTGGGTAGCTCAGTGGTAAGAGCAGTCACCCGAATTGCGAAAGGTCGTGGGTGCGAATCCCATCTCGGAGTACCGAGACAGTGGAGTTTTTAAGTATTTTTTCTTTAAGAATATACTATACAAAACTGTCAAATTTCCCTACTTGATTTTAAACCTTATCGCTACACATAATATAGGTGCTTTTTAATAGTATAAATATAGCGAAAAACTTATTCTTGATATAAAAAAGTCGCATTACACAATCGTGAAACGCGCCGACTCAGCGGAACGTAGAAGTGTGAAAATGAGCTTCGAAATATTGAAACTTAATTTATTTGTCAATTATTGGTAGTTAGTTGATAAAAAAAAACTTAAGACTTAGTTAATAGAACAAACACATTTAGCAAGCTGTAGGTTCCGCGCCCCCTCACAGGGGTATCCAGCAGCTTACCTCCGCATCAAATACTAAGCGATATATATGCTGTATCTTTAACATTTAAGTATGTTAAAGATTCAGCATATGTATCGCTTAGTATTGAAATATTAACCTTTAAAAAACTTGCATATTTTTGTCACGAGCTGTCTATACGTAACTTTGTTATTTGTCCATCTTTCGTAATCAAGGAACTAGATGCGTTAAGAATTCATTACAAAACCTTAAATGTTGGTGCTGCTATACTGATAGACACGGGTAAAGTCAGGAACCGGTACAGGTAGGTTACGTGAGAGGTCACTGATATTTTTTAGAATAGTCCAGTAAGTGGAGGTAGTGTAAAGGTTTTTCAATTTTCAGTCTCTATGTTACAAACGATTTTTGGGTTCAAAATCGGGTCATCTGCTCTAAATGCTGCTATAATGCGGTTATTCAAATCCCTGTGCCATTCTTCCAATGAGTTCGAGTTTCTTTGATATCCAGCACAGCTTAATATGGTTGGCGACTTATTTGGGTACCACGTGAAGTCAAAATGCCTTTTTTTAAATAAAAAGGAAATGTACCTTAAGCCCAGTCAAACTAGGGCTCTCCAAACCACCCAGCCTTAAAAAAAATAGGTTGAGTACATTTTATTTGGTCCGAGGTTGAGTATAGCTGGCCTACTCGGTAAAAACCGCTACGGTTCACCTCACGCAAATGGACGACTCCGATATCCTGCAGGACTCAATACCAACGAAAAACATTATTCATAAAACCCGTTGATTGAACAGTTCGAGAATTGGACATTCCGAACTGAAAGGGATAATATTTAGTCTACTGCGGTAGTACCGATTAGTTTCGGCTGTTAATGAAATAATACAATTTTAAATGTGTTTTAGACAGTTTATTTATAACCCAATTAATCAAAATTGCATCATCATATTAAAAATAATGATATCATCTACATATATAAAATTTATGTTATGTGTGTGACACGTGTAATATATATGCGGGGATAACATCAAGGATTTCATTGGACAATCACATCTTAGAATTTAAAAATAATTGTAGATTTAATTTTATATCCGAAATTGTTAGCAATCAGTCACATAGTTTTTGTAGCTGCATTAGCCCTATGTTGATAATCCTTTGTACAGTTAGGAACAGAAAGATCTATTGAAGCTTAATAGACTAAAGTTGAAGGTAGCCAAAGCAATATTATACTTTTAGTCACTCCTCGTGATTGAAAGTTAAATAGATAATGCTATTGTTTCGGAGCAGATGATTATTTTATAGGAAGTAGTAAAATTATGTTTATATGAACTGAGCTATGTCAATATATCAGGATATTCTATAAATGGAGCGAACTAAAATTTTCTTGTCGCTTAGAAGCCATTTTTAGATCGAGAAAACCGCATCTTCGATCTATAGATAGGTTATTTTTCTTGCTTTCGCAAAATGCTGTTCTGAGTAACAGAAAAAGAGATGTGTCGACGGAAAAGGCAAAAAATGTTGTAAGATTAACTCATACCTAAAGATAATAATCATCAGCCTATGAGAGCCACCAAAAAACCGACTAGAGATGTAGCTAAAACTAACGGTTCAACGTGTCTTCCGAAGCATGGACTCCTCCGGTCCTTGAGAAAGTTGTTTAACTTCCGCCTCGCGGACCAAGCACGCTAAACTTTACAGATAATAGTATAAAAAATATTACTCATAATATAATACTAATACCAGGAATTAAGAATAAATTCAGAGTTATATAGAACTATGACTATTATCACTATGTGGTTGCGCATATTCTGATAGTATAGTTTGACCAATTTGACTGAAGACATAAAACTGAAAATATTCATATCGCGAACATAATTAATTATTCTTCTGATTATTTTACAAGATTTTGTTTACTTTTACCTGTCCCGATGTTTGTTTTTCTGTAATCAATACGAAGTGGTGGGGGACGCTACTTGTCCAATAATAGAACTAACTAGCTTCCTACACGTTACAAAATTATTTGCCAACAGACTAAATACTAGTCTAGTTCCAATTACGCTTCATTGAAGATTTCAGAATACTTTAGTTGACAAATAAAGGCTGTTTAACCGTAATGAAAACAAAAATTACAGACTTATTCTAAGATTTAACGAAAAATTACTATTCGAGTAGTAATTTTACCGTCAACACAAAAAATCCGAAATGATAACCCTGCCAGAACGTGTCACACATGTTAAATGCTTCTAAAACATAAATCCTCACGAGACATTCTACTATTTTAGCCATTCATTACATACAGTTAGTCACGAGAGTACATAAACATATTTAAAATTAAAAACAACGTAATATATTATTACAAACAGAGAATTTGATAAATATTTTGGTCCTAGTTCACTATAAAAATGGAGAGTATCGCCTACTATTTTAACCATACTACTCCTATAAAATAGGGTGGTAGTGCCTATGGTGACCATTACCCAATTGACTATTTGCGACTTAAAAAAATCCAATATTTAACAGACAAAATTGTACTTCCACTAACCTTCATTCAGTGAAGTGAATATTGATAAATTGACATTTATTAATCTTTTGTAAAATTGATCCATAATTTGTCATTATTAAGCACTTTAATGACTTATTGCGTGTATTTATTTTTAAAAACATAAACACGTATTTATATCAGTTTCCGTTGTTGGCCAGTACTAATCATACATATTCAAAAAAGGAAAAAATATTTTATTTTTTATTTTAAAGAATATCATTTAATATTATCAGATTTTTGCTCATTGTCTTTGATTATTTGCTCTTCGAACTACAGTCTTATTTGAGACTGGCGCATTCACCTTAAGATGCAAAGAACTTTTTTATAGTATAAATAAATATTGTGGATTTCATGTTCTGGATATGAATTATTTGTATACAATCCGAATTTTTAAGTTCTTCTAAATAATTATAATCTGAAAAATGGTAAATCAAGTTGAAGATCTTGCCTTGCCTTTATTATATAGTTAAAATTGGTAGCAACACTCTCTGATAACCCATGTGTCCCTAGTATAAACATGAACAAGTCATCAACAAATACACTATAACCGAGATATTTTATTACATCCATCTAAACTACAGCGATATTCAATCAATAGGTATATTGATAATTACAAAATATCATTTTTTGGTCTCCTGCCTGAAATTGATCAATATTAGTGATTTAATTCATCACACAAACATTTTTAATGATATAAGTTCATAATGATCATTAGAGAAACTAATAAACTTTATATATTCTCCCAAACCCTCCTATAGTGATGAAAACATATAATGAAGCATTATCTAGTAATCCCAACTTCTGAAAAGCTCGTAATAAAATCAACTATTCATACACAATATTATACAATTCCTTTAACATAACTCCAAAGTGTCGACTTGTTAAGCTCATTTTTCATAACTATATTACATTATTATTCAAAGAGTACAATATACTATATATATTTGAGAGAATTGATATAAAGCATGTTAAAATTATTATTTAAAAGAGGTACAAATCTTCTTCAGTGGTAATATAAAAACAATTGCTTGCTAAAATAATTGCACTGTGCAAATAATTGTAATGCCAAAGAGAATCATATACTTAAAACTAATAGCAAAACATAAATATTTCATCGAACTTACAAATGTTAATTATTTAGATTCTACAACAAATTGACAAAATATATTTATTATTATTAATAAGTTCTCTAATTTACATATAGACAATATCAACGCTTTTCGGCACACAATAAAAATATTATTATATTTTAATGTAGGTCGGTGCGTGTCTTAATCGTCAACATGTAAAAATATTTCTATGATATAATGGTCCGTCTGTTACGTCATCGAGAGCGTCGTGATGCGTGATTTGTATCTAGAGAATAATTACAACTAGCGATTCACCTAACCTACACTAGCCTATAGTTTCCGATCGATAAGGAAACGTCTCAGTCCGGTCTTAAAGTGGGGAATTACTTTTAAACTTCTCCATGAGCTTTTTCATTTTATCTGGGACAGGTACACCCTTGTGCGCCCTCCTTAATTTCGAGTTTATAGTCACACCGCCTTTTGGAGACTCTTTAGTTTTTAGAGATTTTCTAGCATTTGGTGTTTTGTATTCCGCTTTTTGACCGCTCGACTTCCTGCTCGCCGTTTGCCGGGAGGCATTAGAATTGGTAGAGTCAATCTTGACGCTGGACTTTCTGGAAGCGCTCACCTCTGATTTGGGGATGGCGGTGGTGGATTTGCACTGGCCCAATTGTTTGGGAATGGTTGTGTTATCAGGTGAGGGTGATCGGCGCCGTCGCCGTATCCGTGGCGGCGTGTGCGCGAGCGTTGTGTGTCGCGATAACAACGCCGCGCTACTGAACAGCTGACCGCAGTCGCATCTATGTTCCACCTGTACGCTACCTATAAGTTTTTAAAATTCGTAAGCTTTGACATACTAATTATTGACACTCGTCATTTGCTTGCACTTGCGGGTGTAAACAGTAAACGAAAATAAATACATTTTTTTTCCTGGTAGTGTTTCATATATCGTTACCGATAATCAAACTTTAAGCTTATTTATAATATTACTTAAATTATGAAAATACAAATATTTTATATTCGTTGTCACATGACCGAAAACAGCACGTGGCGTCACGCCCTCTTACTCATATCAGACCTTAGAGAATTAAACCGTATGCATGCATAGAATAGAGGAGCGTGACGTCACAGCTACGCAATGACAGAAATTTGCGTTATCGCGATAAATATATATTTTTCAGATTACAACTTATTATATGAATGTTTTCTTTTTAGATATATTTCATGATTATCTATAAAATTAAAATATTAAAAAAAGTTGTCTACACCCCTATTCTTGATAGAAAGCATATCACACACATCTATGTTCTATATTATACTTAAACTCGTACGAATGAGGAAGTATTTAAAAAGAAAAAAAGAAAGCACTAAAAAGCACCTCACTAGATGGCGACTCTAGCAAATGATGAACAGATATATATTGATATATATATATTTATTTAACAACATTGCTCAGATTCCAAGATGAGTAGCTAAAGCCCCCGTATTATGGAGTATCAGAGACAACGAAGGTACCACAACACCCAGACCCGAGTCAATATAGAAAAGTTCATTAACTACATTGACCCGACCGGGAATCGAACCCGGGACCTCAGAGATGGCGACACCTTGAAACCGGCATGCGAACCACTCTGCTACGGTTAGAGGTTATATTTTATCCCGAAAAACAGCAAATTAAAATGGGAGTAGAAGTTTGTATAAGAAAATTAACCATTGTTTATCAGGACTCCACATATCCAAAACAGTTTTTGGTCAACGTGAATTTGGTCAATTCTTCACGAAAGCGGGTGATCAAACGTAATTCAAAATGGTGCTCTAGATACCGGGTTAGGCTCACACTTATACTCACGTTTTTTAATTGGCTTCAATGGAGAAGGTTTAGATTTGTGCTTCGCTCCTACAGCTTTTCCAAGTGATTTCCTTTTAGCTATGCTATTAAGTGACTTTCTTTTTTCTGCTAATGATTTTCTTTGCATTTTCTTTTTTGGTTCTTTAGATTCTTCGACATTTGACTTTGCAACTTTATCAGGAACAGTTTTTGGAAATGAATATTTAACGTCGCTATCGTCCGAATCCGTGAAATGAATTGTATCTAACTTAGCAATTTTGGTAATATTTTTAGTTAATGAATTAGTAGACACAGTTTTACTTTGAATCGATTTGGGTTTCAAACGAGGTAATTTAGGGGGGTGTTGAAGGGATATTCGTCTTTTAACTAAATCTTTCGAGTTAGGCCGTTCGATTTGCAACGAATTACGTTTTTTAGCTCTAACCTTCATGAATAATTTCCCTTCAACATTATCATCCATTTTGTAATCAGGGTTCAGCATGTATCTTACACCATCATCATCATCATCCTCGTCAGTTGTTTCTGTAGTTTCAACAATCGTTAATGGGAGATTCGGTTTGTGTCGTTTTGTAATGGTTGGAGCAATTTTCTCTTTAGAAAAAACTTTTTTGACTGATTCTTTTATCTCTGGTTTGTTATTACTTGCATGCTGTTTATTAGTATTATTTGGATTATCTGATATAATTTTAATAACTTCTTGTTCAGGTATATTAGATACTTCAATAGCGTGATCCTTGGGTTTATCAATTGTGATGTTAGGTTTTGGTGATTCAGTAGATACACCGACTGCATTAGTTATTGCAGAATTTACAACATCGGTTTCATCTATGTTGTTTTCCAAGGTTTCTTCCAGTGAATCACTTTGAATATCTTTCTTACTGGTTATGACTTCAGCTGATACAATTATAACATCATTATTTTTCTTCAATTCTTCATTAGGATTAGTGATTAATTTATTTTCGTCAATATTTTCTAATTCTTGTGTCTGCTTATTTTGTTTAGATGCAGACTGACGTTTTTTCCTTTGGCAAATAATTGTATGTTTATTTAATGAATGCTCATTAGGGAAGACCATATAACAAAGTGGGCATTCATGAATAATGTCTTTAGTCGACAGAGAACTTTTTCTGTCATCAGATTTTTCTGAACTCGTTTCTAAGTGTTGTTCCTTATGTTCAATCAAGTGATGTATTTTCCTGAAGGTTTTCTTGCATATTTCACATTGTGGGGGCGGTGGAACTTTGTCTGTCGATGCTAGTACATTCGTCGTGTTCTTCTGTCTATTTATGCCATCATGCGTTTCTCTGTGTTCTACTAAATGATGTAATTTTCTAAATGATTTATCGCAAGGCTCACAACGAAAACCAGCACTGGTATCGTCATTTTGCTTAGGAACATTCTGGTCTTTTGGGGCTCTATTGTCATTGTGCTCGGCAGAATTTTTCCTAGGTAATTTAGTAGATGAAACGCTAACAGTATTGTGAATGAAACGATGTTGTACCAAATGATGTAATTTTCGGAATTCTTTCTTGCAAACTTCGCAACTGAACACTGATTTAACTGACTTCGTTTTATCAGATTCAAATTTCTTTGAGTCGTCCTTTTCATGTTGCAATTTGTGATTAACCAAGTAAGAGAGTTGCCTAAATGTTTTGCCGCAAAAGTGACAAAGCAGATTGTTTACTTTATCAGATGATTTGCTTTTGTTAATGGTGGATTTCTTGGATATTACGTGTTTCATACCTTCTAATTTGTCAGGTTTTATCTTTATTGGAGTATCTGTAATTATAATAACGTCTTCTTTGTTAGCCATGAATTTTGGATTTGTATCTCTTGACTTTCTTTTATTTCTTATTTGTTGTCGGGAATTTTCATTATAATCTTCATCTATTTCATGTAATTTGCTATTACTTGATTCATGGTCCTGTGATTCCCTGAATCTTCTTGGACTTTTACTTCCAGAATCAGATCTATTTGGAGAAGGTCCAGTGCAATGTTTAACATGCTTAAAAACTACGTTTTCAGAACGGAACAGTTTATTACAAATAGGACAAACTATGTTTTCGTTAATTTTTCCCATTGTCCAATTTTCCGTTATAATCTCTCCATCACTGTTTTCATCATCATCATCTCCATCATCATCATCATCTGTATATATATTTTTTGTTAATTTTACTTCTGAAAGTCTAGGTTTCTTTTGTGGTGAGGGAGTTTTACTTTTATCTATAGTACCTTCAGGCAGAGGATATTTTCTAGGACGACCCCTTCCTCTTTTAATAGGTGTAATTTGCTGATTACCACAATTCTGAATTTCAATCGTAGTTGTATTCAGATTTTCTGATTGAGTATCTAACAATTCCGCAGCTTTGACGAGATTATCAATCGCTGACGCTGTATTTTTATGTGTAACGTGGTTATTATCGACTTTTGATGGTTCTTTTTCAAAGATATTCGGTAGTTCGTAAGGTTTAGAACCAGCATCTTCCAAAATCGCCCCACGTCCCAATAAATAAGATTTTTTCGGCACCAAGGCTTTTGAGCTCTTCTCTGCTTTTTCTTCTGTTTTCCGTTTCTTTTTTGGTGAAACTTCGAGCCCTAAATCTCCAGGTTCTATTAGTTCTAACTCAGGTGTTTCTACTGGTGTTAAAACTTGTTTTCTTTGATGTTTCGTTTTTAATTTAATATCATCTTGAGACTTTCCATCATCCATCGAATCGAAGGTGTCTGAATCAAGTAAATCGCTAGTACTTATTGTACTACCCTCAATACTAGAGGGTTGACTTTTTGCTGGCGACAAATCTTTACCGTAGGCATTTAATTGTTTTGGATTAAATTCAGCACCACTATCCATAAACACAACCTTTACAGGTTTGTCTTCTATTATAGTTATTGGACGTTCCGATTGACGTTTAGCAGTAATAGCATTTTGATAAGCCATATTCACTTTAGAATGGTAATTTTTATTTATTATTTCTTCGTTGTGTATAATTCTAATTTTAGATGTATTTTGATTTGAATGAGTACTTGATTTGTATGTCTCATGCTTTATAGGAGATGCTGGTTTGTTACCATAATGTAAAAATTCACGTTTCGAATAAGTTTTCAAAACACTTTCCTTCTGTATAACTGTCTGAACAACGTTATGTGGTTCTTTGCCATCAAAATTAACAGTTATACAGTTCTCATAACTGATAGAGTTTCGTCTAACGAATTTATCAAAGTCTTTCTCGGTAATAATAGCATCTTTCTGGGTATCCGTAGTAGTATGAGCAGTTGTTTCCTGATTACCAGAAACAGGTAATTTTGTAATAATTTTCTTATTTAATTCCATATCACCAGTTATTGGCTCATGTTCAATAATTTCTTCTTCAGAGTCAATATCTATAATATTTTCTTTCACGCCTTTTCGCTGATTTTTGTTACCGAAAGGTAGGAGGCTGGGTATTTTACTCTGCTTATTAGACAATTTTTGATTATCAGATTTGAGGAATATTTTCTGATCGGCACGATGTGCGCCAGCATCATCAGACGGTGCAACGCTTTCAAAACCGTGTAACTCATTCATTCTCTTTTCAATTTCATCGAATTTGTCTTTGTTTTGTAAAGCATCTAAGGTTTCATTCATAACATCCTGATTATTATCTGGTTGAGATTTAACAGGTATGGCTCTATTGATTATATCTTCAATTGTCTTGTCAATTAAATCTTGATTGTTTATTTCTTTTCTTTGAGATAGCTCTTTTTTAGTAGTTGATTCGTTTGTTATTTTTATTAAATTGTTTTGTAATTTGGGTATGGACTCTTGTTTAACAACCTTTTTGGCAATAACAGGATTGGATTTTAGTAAAGTAATTTCAGTTTTAACAGGGGCTTTGATATCCTGTGTTATAGATTTACTTGAAAACACTGACGCTTCTTTCTTTATAGGCAATCTATTACTACTTCCAAAATCTTGTACTTTGACTGATGCTGCAATAGTATGAGTTTGTCTATGACTGTCAATTTTTTTTAAAACATCTCTACGATTCAAATCATTGGAATTCTTTATTTGTTTTCCATTTGAACTATTTGAAGGCACTTTCGTTTCTTTTATTCTATTCAGAAATGCTTGCCTATTAGCTTCTGTCCATTTGCCAAAAGGAACAGCTACATTATTAGTGCTAGCTGGTTTCTGCTCTGTTATTGTACTGACCTTAGGCAATGTCTTTTTCACTATTGCTATTTCTTTATTAAGAATGATTGTTTTATCCAATAAAGACTTAGAATCTTTATTACAAAGTTCTTTTTTATTACTATTATCCAAAATGGAAGACTGTTCTTTTGGAGATAATTCACTAGATACTAATATTTTAGTTTCAGTTTCTTTGATCGTAGTTGAATCCATGTTAATAAGACTTTCTTTAGTTTCTGTGGATAATGGTCTGTCAATTTTTGTGTTTGTGTTCTTTTCTAATTTAATATTTTTACTATCTGAAGTTTGGAGCAAATTCTGACTTTTATTAATATCAATTTTTGGTTGAACATTCGTTAATGACGTGTTATCTTTGTTACTATTACCAGGAACACTTATCTTTATTTGCATATCTGGTAACACTGATTTTTCTATGTTTTCGAGATTTTGAATTTTATTATCCATTTCAATTTTGACAGAATTTGATGTACATTTATCTTTTAGATCTAAAGAACCGATAGTAACATTTTCTTTGTTAGGGATTTTATTATTCTCTTCTTTGGTGGCAAAATCAGTTATATGTTGTGATTCTGAAACATTATCAGTTTTTTTAACTAACACTTCAGCAGTATCTTTTATGTATTTTTCGCTTTCATTAATTGTGGATACTTTTTCGCCACTTTGATTTTCAGTTTGTAAAGTAATAGTATCAATATCACTTTTTGAATGGTGAATTTCAGTACTCAAAACTTTTTCTTCATTCATACATTGCCTTTTATTAATTTCTTTGCTTTCCTCAATCTCACTGTCAGATCGTAGCAAATTCGGTTTCTTCAGTATTACCTCTGAATCTAACTTATCAGTGGATTTTGTTTCAATAGTTTGCCCATCCTCATTATGTTTTGAAGTGTCAAGAATAGACTGTGACAGATTATCAATAATTTTAGGTTCATCTTCTGTACTCTTACTTACATCAGGTTTATTTAAGTTTTCAGTTTCATGGGATTTACAGGACTCTTCTATTCTCGTTTCTTTCTTTTCTACATGTTCACACATAATTTCCTCTTTTTCTACTCTTTCATTTGCTATTACATTTTCATCAGTATTAGTCTTTTCTACAGTTTTATAACTTTGCTCTGCAACTACATTTTCATCAGTATTAGTCTTTTCTACAGTTTTATGACTATGCTCTGCAAGTACATGTTTAGTTTTCAATTCTTCCTTTTGATCTGAATCACCTTGTTTCTTATCTGGTTTGAAGATTTTATCATCATTTTCTTTTATAACTTTATCCACTTTAGGTTTACCACTATCAGTATGAACTTCAATGGTTTTCTTAACATTATCAGAATGTCTGTTTGGATGAAGCTGCAAATCTACCATTGTTTTAGTTAGTGGAATACCTTCTTTATTTGGTGTTGAATGATATGTCATGGATGTATAACTGCCCACAACTGGCGATTTCCGTGACTCACAAATTTTTATCAATTTTCCATTAGCTTCCAAATTCAAATTGTCTTCATTAGATTCTTTATCTATATTATTCACAGTTGGCAAAGTTTCAGTTTCTGTTTTATTTTTTCGTTCTGTCACTTTATTATTGGTAACATCATTTATATCTCTAATAGGTACATGGGATGCAGTCGCGTCGCTAGAGCTTCCTTCTTGAGCAGGCTGTAAGTTTAACATTTTATTTTTGAGCACAAAGTTTAACTTATCCATATACCTATGTAAAAATCATGTTGAGTTTCTAAATATGAATATCATTAAAAATAATAACGCAGTTTAAATATAAATTATAAACAACTCCTAAATAATACAAATCTAAAATGTACATATATAATTCTTTTAAATTTTTTTCTAACTAAAGGTCTCAAATGAGTAAAAGATAGAACTATTATGATCTCAGATACTATTGAAAATAATAATTATATGTAAAACTTACTACTTCTTTGGGGACCTCAATTTGTATTTCCTCATAAACTTCTAAGTTTCCTTCATCATTTTCACTGTAATTAATAATTATAGGTTAACAGTAGAACCTTGATTGATGAAATGCTGACTTAGTTTATCTTAACAAAACATTGGGAATAGGTTTGTGTCTTGCTGCCACATAGGCTTGACTTAATTTTTTTAAGATGTTTTATATTTCAATGTTAATATACTGCACTGTTTTTATGAAATATGGTGTTATTTTTATCTGAGCTTGTCCCAAGAAAACATCAATTATCCAAACTCACCTCTCCGTTCCAATTAATCCAGATGATCGAGATCCTACTGACTTACATGTTATGACATTTCGTTTCAAAGGACTCAGGGTATGTTTGTTAAGACTACTGTTACTACAGGTGCCTAAAGAATGCAATCCTAACATATGTAAAAAGTCGCAACTAGACAGGTGAAAGTTTAGATTGATGTTATTTTTAACGAATACTTTTTTGTCTCGGTTCTGTTTGTGAATATGTATGTAATGAAAAAAAATGTGAATGTATTAATTAAAAAGATTGGTTTGAATTACCAACTATGTATCTAAAATAGTTCTTTGAAGTATTGGTGACAAGTTTAATCAGAATCCAAATTGCCTGAGCGGGCACTGTTATTATTGTCATTAATAAGAAAAACATATTATTTCATATTATATTTTGGTACTATGATATATATTTTATAACACTTGTGTTATCTTTGGTACATCACTACAAAAATAACCTTGTAACAGCACATTAAAGAAAAATATTTTTCTGTTATTTATTACTAAATTTAGAATCAAATAACTAGTTATTAATTGTATGTAGGCCAAAAAACAAAAAATATGTCTAAAATTAAACACTATTTCTAAGTTATGTTGCCACATTCAAGTTGACATGTCAGAAATTCATTTTTATGACAGCTGCACCATAGGTCATCAAAGAAAAAATGGTCATATTAATTTTGTACTGTTGAATAAATAATTATCTTTTAATATTATTTTAATTACATTATGAATGGCGGAGAATACATTTTGGAACTGTCTATTTTTTTACACATTTTATTTATCCAGTGTTAAATACACATAATTAACTTTCATGCCAAATATGTTTTTCTCTTGGTTGATATGATGATGATGATGTTTTTCTTTAGTCCATGACACAAATCAGATAGTCTTTAATACAAACTTAAGGATAATTTGTCTAATCTAAGATATGCGGTGAGTTGCACAAACATCTATTAAGGTTTAATGACCCCTTTTAGGCGCTTATGAATATCAAAATTGTATGGATGAAGTCATTTTAATCAAATGAAACTGGCTATGTATGTTATAAAAATACAAATCATTATTTCCATAACATACTTGTGATGTGCCATTCCATATTGAGTCAAGTAACAAGTAGACATTTACTTTATAAAATTACTTAATAAAATATTCTACATTAATATTGCCACTTTGTTGTAAGCAAAGAAACTACTTATATCAACAAAATTAATTGTTGAATAGTTTAAAGCTTGATATATTGCATTACAATTACTAATCATACTTTCAGAAATTTAAAATTACTTACCGTACTTTCAGAAACTTAAAATTTGATTGTTGTTGATTGCCATCAATCTGAACTGCAGCAAGTTCCTCTTCACCCTCCCTTCTATACAAATATAAACCGTTGCCGATATCAATAGCATCAACATTCTTTCCATCTATTTGAAGAGTCACTTCAGTTGAATCTTTTTTGGGCAGCGGCTCAGACTCAACAAGAGTTGCTTCAATAGGGATGTCTTGCTTGATTTTAGACTCGGGGATTTTAATTTCTGGGATGCTTTTCTCCTCACCTTCAACATTATCATCAATAACAAGTTCATCACCATCATAAGAATTATCATTATCATCAAATATATCCACACCACCAGACAAAATATTAGCAGCTTCTATTTGTTTACCGATTTTGTAGCTATCTAAGAAGTCATTTTTCTTTCCTATTGGAGACAAATTCGATATCAGTCTGTCCGGTTCGGTTATTGTCCTCTCTGTTTCGATAGTGGAAGACACATCTTTTATTGGAGAAATATCAAATGTGGTGTCCACTTCTGACAGAGAGAAATATTTTGATGAACTCTCGTTAGCCGTCATGTAAGCTTCACTCGGTGGAGACGTAGTGTCGAGCGTGGAATCTCGAGAAGTCCCCGCTTTGCCTCGCAACTGATTCAACCTATCCATTTTCACACTTCATCTGCTGTAAGAATAGAAACAATCTTATTTTAATTACGTAGAAATTATGCCAAGTGAGCACTGATTTTGAAAAATCCAATGAAAACATTCGAAGGTTGTCCGATCCGATAATAATTAGCACGTAGGTCAATAGCAAAGAAATTACAGTGAAACTTTTTTGTGGAACAAACGAGATACTGTGACACTTTTGATAAACAACAAATACACTGCGTCATACCAAGTTAAAGTTTAATGCTATAACGAGCAAATAATATTTCAGATTGTATTTCTTATGTTACAATAATTGTAGAAGTAGTTTTTATTATTTTCTTTTGCAATTTTTTGTAACAACACAACACATCAAAGAATAAAGATGGACGCCAAATGGTAATGTTGCCACATCGTATTATTCTATAGCGCGAATTTAAAATTTTATGGAGATTATTTATTTATTTTAATAGTATTCAAGTTATAAACAATAAATTTTATTGTGTTTGATTAGCAAAAAAAAATTGTATTATATTACTGCGTTAGTCGAAGTGTCATTAACTTGAACTATATGCATTCTGGATTCAGTGAATTATAAAAAATATAAGAAAGTAAATTGATAAGAAACGTCATTTTTATTTTTAAAATAAAACCCAACTGCGTGAACACAAAAGAAAGAAGAAAAAAAGAATTACTTTCACAAAAAATTATAAACAAGCCCATTATTTTGGAATGTTATTAAGTACTATTGAATAACTGCTCCATTGAAATAGTTTTAAAATCTATGCACACATAAAACATCAAAAATACAAAAGCAGAATAGAAGGATTTCAGTCACGATGTCAGGATTTATTCTTTTTTGACCAATCGACGGAGCCCCGTATAATTTGAATGGATCCCGACTGTTGATTCTTCTATTTTTATGCATGTTCACCAATGCTTTCGCCAATTAGTGACCAACTTTCAAAATTGCTCTTTTAGTGGACCAGAGAGTCTTATTTAAATTCTATCTAAATTGAATCAGTAGTTTTTGTTTTAAAATAAAATAAAATACGGTTTTCATCAGATATCACCTAAATATTCAGATGATATGATTATTTCATTTAAAAAACAAAAGATTGCGTATTTAGCATTCTATCAAAATCCGAAAAGAACATTTTCTATGTCAAACGAGTTTGCATATTTTTTATCGATATCGATTTCTTTTTGATTTTGTGCTTCTATTTTTCTCGTACCATACATGTTATTTTTCTTGTAAATCATCATCATCATCATCAGCCCTTTTACGTCCCCACTGCAGGGGCTCAGGCCTTCCTTATGGATGGTTAAGGAGGATGGGCCATGACCCTCCACGCTGGCCCAATGCGGATTGGAGGGTAGGGTTCTTGTAAATATCTGGCACCAACTTAAAAAAAATTGTTGTTCAGTCGTTTCTCTTTAAATTTTATTAGTTTATATCTTCAAAACTCCTGAACCGTTTTTGATGAAACTTGTAGTATATCCTAAATTGAAAGCTAAGCAATTAAACATACGCACCCACATACAACATCTATATTTTATAACACACTGCAACCGCCTTAAGAATAATAACTCTGGAATTAAACACCATCAAAAATATTTAAACCTTATGAATGTGTAGTTGATGTGTTTTTTAGTTTTAGCTTATATATTTTTATTGTCATTATTTGTATTTTTTCAACTTAGTTTCTTGTGTTATTTCATAAGAATATATTTTATATACGATTATAGGACATTGTATGCAGATCTGCCCTGCGATTCTGTAAAAATCCAGACTCGAATTCGAATTCATACATGACTCCGAATTCACGTAATTTAGTGTAGAAATTCTATAGATTCCATTTTTTGTACAAAAATACAAAACAAAATTAATTGAATATACGTGTCTCAGATATTCTCTTTTAATGTCATTTCGAAACTTACTTCACTTATGCCCCGAAACGTTATTACCAATTCAAGTTTGAGTGGATGCCACTTTTTGAAGTGAATTCGGACACATGAGTTAATTTGAATTCAGGCTTAGAATCAAACAAACTAACAAATTAAAATTGTTCAGTAGTTCATTTATTAGGTTCCATACAAAAGGGTAAAACGGGATCGCTATAACTAAGGCCTCGCTGTCTGTCTGTATGTCTGTCACCAGGCTGAATCTCATGAATCGTAAAAGGGAACAGTTGAAATTTTCACAAAGACTATAACCTAGAATTTATTTTATTTGAGGTGGCTCCTATACAACAAACGTGATTTTTTGCTCGTTTCTGGTACGGAACCTTACGTATGCGAGTCCGACTCGCACTTGGCCGGTTTTCTAGATGTTGGTCTCGACCGGGAGCTACATAAAACTGACAAAAATCGCGCGGAATTTTAATTGCAATGCCGACAAGGAGTCGTGTCATTAAAAAATTAGGCAATTTAAAATCACGATACGATAAAATCCTTAATAAAAAAATGATAATTGGAAAACCACAGAATAATACTTTCATAGATTTATTACATTAAATAGAAAAAGCTAAATGCCAACTGTAAATAAGCCGTATCAAGCAATTCTCGATACCGGCAATTTTTATAAGTACTTGTGAGTACTTACCGTGCTGTACTAACGCTTTTAATAGTATCGATATCTACTAGGTATTGAAAGTATAGACAAACTTTTACTGATTTACGTATTATTTCCTTCTTGGTCTGTGTGTGTTAGTAATTTTAAAATGACGTACGTTACAGTTTTGTCTTAACTTGTTTTTAGTTAATGTTTTTTGGTGTTTAGTAATTTAATAATACTTTCATAAACACTGGTAATGGCTCCTAAAGAAACAACAAAAGTTACTCCAAAAGAACGTACTATAGTAAAATCATTGGCTTCGAAAAGCAAAACTCCAGCTTCTCCATTGAAAAAGACCATGTCGAGTAAGCCAGCAACTGCGAAAGTGCCTTTAAAAAGTGAAGTTTATTTTATTTTTAAACTTGTTTATTAAAAAAAGATTAAGGTACAGACTGATATTATAATCATTATTTTGAATTTCAGATAATAATGCTGTTGGATCAAGACAACGAACTAGTACAGTTCCGAAAGTAGCTACACCTAAGCCTAAAGAAAATAAATCGGTTCCTTTACCCTCTAGTGTAACGAAAAGCGCTAAAAAAGCGTCTTGGAAGCGACGACCTAAGGCAGCACACTCAGGTGTTCCAGTCCCTGAAAAAATGAAAAAACTTTTAGAGAAAGTATTGCAAGAGTCAGAATGTGATCTGTGATTTTCAAAGACTGATACGAGATTGTTTGTCAGTCAAAGTAGAAATATTGACTCTTGGATTTATTTAAAGTCACTATGTTGACTAAAAGACAACCTTAAAATTAAAATTGTGTTACAGTGTGGAATCCCATCAGCTTAGTTATTTAGAGAGTGGTAATTCTATCTCTAAAATATTTCTAGTAAAGAGTAAATTAAACTTATAATAATAGCATATTATACAACCACTATCTGCTGTATAACTCCTGGAAATGCTAATGCACTGGAACCTTGTCATGGAGCTATATCTAAAGAAGCTATATGGCCCCCGTGACATCATTTGACAATAGAAAGTATAGATAGAACAAAATTCATGAGATAAATTATTTATTAATTATTCAAATATTTATGAATAATCCCCAAAATATTATTGTAATAATTTAATAAGTTGGTTTGTTAATTTATTGCAAGAGTTTAAAAAAAAGGCTAATTTAAATGATTATTATTTAATTTGCAGTCTATGGAAAACAAAAAATCCTGAAAAAGAAACAATAACAAAAGAAAAGGAAGATTTTTTTAAACATCACCTAAAGTAATATAAAATGAGATATCTTTAATTTTAATGAAATCAGGTTCACTTATTGTGGAAATTATAATAGCAGTTACTTTTTTAGTCAACCATAAGAAGTACCAACAAAACAAAAATAACAAAAATTGTGGGTGACCTCCACACAACTTAACTCAATAAGTGTACTTGTCAACCAGTGGTTTTTGTTAACAGTACTGATTGTTGAATACAGTTATGTCACCACAATGGCGGCCAGGTGCATTAGCAATATGCAGGGATTTTAACATGATTTATAAAGAAAAAAATTTTTACTCACTTAAATTTATTACATTAGAAAATAGAAATGTTAGTTTGTCAATTACAACTTTTGCAGGGCATCAACTGCTTAGCTAGCTCATTCCATATAAATTCACAACTGGTCTAGTAGTATACATAGAAGAGTGTGGTTTTAATATAAAAAAGCTGTAAATTTTGATTGCTTTACAAATAACATTTGTGTGAAATGTTCTCAAATAACCATACAAGTTTTTTTTTTAACTTTGTATTCTATTCTAATAGCAAGTATTTAAATGAGTTGAAGTCGCTATGATTTGTTGAAGTACAATAGAGTTTGTACATTTACTTTCATGCTAAACATTGTTGAAAGATAAGTGGTTATAATTAACCATAAATACTTTTATAAAATCTCTGATTTGACATGAAATTCTAGTTTTAGGCCAGGGTATGGCTTATCAGAATTCTGGGTGGGTAAAACTTTTAGCATCTGGTGTCCTCTCCTGCTCCCCTTATTGGTACTCCCATTGATGCCAATATAAATAATGTCAAAATAGTATGTAATGCAGAATCACAAATGCTGAACTTCTAATCAATCTACAGGAAAACTCCTCATCATAAACCAATTTAAAAAAATTATATAAATAATGTTTCTCTAAATAGATTTCTATTTTGTATTTTTAATAGATTGTTCTAATTAAATTCATGATATAGACTTTGTGAACTTTATATTTGCTAAGTAGTTCTAGTTTTTGTAGGTTTCTTTTAAGAATATAATTATAAATATTCCTTTTATCATTAATAAAACTTCGAATTTTTGGGTTGGTTTGAGTTTCCTGTCCAAAAACCATTGTATAAAGGTGAAAAAAATTACTGGTCTGACATATTATGTACTTTTATAACTTGAAATCAAAACTTTTAAAACTTGTTAATACAAAAAAATTAACTATTAAACATTTGTGAACACTTCAAAATTGATGAAAATATACACTCTTGTATATTTTATTGAATAGAGACTGAATCTATTTTGTGAAATGTGCTTGTTGTTCATATTGATGACTATGGTATTAATAAATCGTTTATTTTTATGCTTGTAAAAATATTAGAATTTATTAGTGCTACTATGACACCTCAGGGCCCTCATTGCACCATACAGGACACCCATCCGTGTGTGGTGAACTGCAGCAGTTTTTATGAGATAGGCTAGTGCCTCAATCAATGAGATAGGCTAGCCATGTTCAACTTGCCCTTTTCAAGCCAGGCGACTGGTTTGAGGCTTACGGTTAATTTCCCCTGCATTGTCAAAAAGTTACTGTGGTCAACAATATGAATTACAAGACTGTATCTTTTATAGAAATGAGTACTACATTTTACCGTTTCTAAGGTGTTTTGTAAATGTACAAAGAGCAGCACATCAAGTATAAGATTTTAATATTTATGAATTAATTTTGAGGCTTATTTACTAAAATTTAAATTACTTCAACTAAATGGACAGTTTTGAACAACTTGACGTGCTGTTGTCCTGTTTCATTCTTTGTTTATCAGTAGTGTGGCATAGACTAAGATAAACCAATTGATGTAATATGCCTCAAACTGTAGATTAAATAAAAATAGTTTGGAAAATCATAATTATTTTATTTATATTCAATGAGGAGCACTGTAAATTTCCTCATTGCTAGGCCTTCCCTATGGATGGAATCGAATAGTGAGAACGGACCATGACCCTCCACGCGGGCATAGTGCGTATTGGTGGGTGTTAACGACGGCAGATGCAGCCAGGATCAACGGCTTAACGTGCTATCCGTAGCACGAAGCTAGAATTAATAAATTTTTGGTCTCCCATTCTATGACCGGCCCTTCCAAAAGTTGTTTAACAACGCATCGCAGACTGAGCGCTAACCATTGCGCCATTGAACTCCTCTGTATGTGAAAAACGTTGAATTTACCGAAATTTTTAAAATATGTCATCTTTTATCCTCGGTTATTCATTAGAAAGAACAAATACCATCAATGTGGCTCCGAATCAAAAACGTCGTAGATCCGGGGTTGCTGATAGCACCGCCTAACTTAAGAAGACTGTTTTTTTTTTGAGTCGAACCAAAAGATCATCGTGTTTTATGTGTTTTACTAGTCTCTGTGTGAAGAGTAGTACTCTTTAACCAATAACACCTTATCAATAGGTATAAATATCACCGCTTTATATTCTGTATAGGCCAGAAGACCCGGTTTTGGCTAACCCTTTTAGGCGTTCTAACGCATAGACAAATATATTAGGTGGGTTCTTTACTGTTTTTAAATTGGTGAAATAAAGCAAAATTAATACCGTTGAAAGCTGAACAAGTTCAATTCCTCTTAACTCTTAAAATGACCAAAACCAGCCCATAATCTTAAAATAGTCAAAATCGGGTTATTAGCCCTACGCCCAGAATACGGAATCAGGGATGTTAGACGGCCACTTAGAAATCCTTGTGCCGAGCTGGCTGAAAGCTGGTATTCGAGAGGGGAAACTAGTACGCCTGTGCTCCACTCTGGCGCTGCCAATTCTGGGAGACAAACTGTGTGGGAAATTGCATCTCAGTAAAAAAAATGCACATTTCAATTTCGTATACCGTTAATAGAAGTAGGGGAGACCTAGGAGAGTTGTGACAATTTTTACATAAGGGGCTCTATCTCGCTTAAGAAACATTCCACAGTTATGACTCATGTGAATTAGTTTAGCGCCATTCCTTCTGTTTTCAAAATCATCACTAAAATTAATTAAAGTATAATAGTTTCTGAAAAAAATAACAAAATTCAAGTCCACTCCCCTTGTCACAACTCTCCTACCACCGAGGTAAGTTGTGACAGGTACCGAGGTAAGTTGTGACATCATTGTATTTAAGCTATAAGATATAAAAATACCATTACATACGACATAAATAAATCAAGCACGTTTTTTTTTATCAAATCAGTACTTTAATCAGTACTATAATAATAAATTTGACTTGGAAAACACACACTGAACATGTTTGCAAAAAGTTGTCCCAGTATTCTTGTGCACTGTACAAACTTAGTAGGATCGCGAATCAGTGCACGGTCCTTACAGCTTATCACGCGTACGTAGTTTCTACTGTTCGATACGGTTATATGTTATGATTATATTTTGGGGATATTCGACTGATTCTGTAACTGCCTTTAGAGCCCAGAAAAAAATGTGTTAGGAGCATATTTTATTAAACTAAATATTATGACCCTGCCATCAATCTATATATTCGAAGTTGGTATTTTTGTCAAACAGGATCAACAACTATTTGAAAATAAGACGAGATTGCGTCATCGAGACAAATTGTGTACGATACCCTCTAAGACAGCTCAGTTGAACAAAAGTATCTTTTGTATGGCTCCAAAAATTTTTGATAAAATTCCAAAAACAATACGTAATCTGGATAATTGTAATGTTTTTAAAAGAAAACTTTATAAATTATTAGTAGCTAAAACATATTATAGTGTAAACGAGTATCTAGCTGACAGTACTTTGTAAATGTATAAATACTTAATGAATTAGTTGAATTTTTGACATAACATGTTATTGATTAGATTAGTTGACAATTACTAACCTACAAATATTGTATGCTTTTTAGGCAGATCACGGTGTAACTATTCAGTCCTTGCATCCAATATCTTTATATAACCTGCGATCAACAATAAAGATTGATTTGATTTGATTAATCATCTTTTAATACCTACCAACTAAAACAACATAGTATTAATATTAATACTACAATAATATGATTGATCTCAAAGCGATACAATATTTAGTTAATGAAAATATTATAATTACTTGTTATGAGAATATTCTCATCAGTATAAAATCTTAATCTAATCAGATTCACATTTATGCCAAACGTAATGAAGTTCGTCCCCAGTACAATCTAACTGTGCCTAGCCTTTGCATTCCAGGCTTTGGACCCACTGATCATTCGATCTGCTGTCTGCATAGGCTTCAAGGCAAACCAAATAAAAGCAATTATTTTCTACATCTTCTTCATCACTTGTTCTATTCTTCTTATTAGTCTTCTTTGCTTTTTTAGGTTCCTTTTTTTTTCTTCGCTTATGACACGCTTCTTAACATTCTTAGATTTTCAGTCTCTCGTGTATAGTTATTTGGTATTCTCAAAAAAATAAGTATGCGGTATGCCATTATACACCTTAAGTAGCTACTAACACACCAACAAACATCTAAAGTTAATAAAAAAAATGTAAAAATAGCCCAGCAGAAATTTGGAGTAAGTTAGGAGAGTTGTGACAGGCTGTCACAACTCTCCTAGGTGTTCAAAATGACGTCTTGGTCCGAATAATAATTCATATTTTCTAAATACGATGCGCATACAAAAAATCAGTGCCACGTATTGAGACTTAAATAACTACATAACTTAAGAAAAAATAACACATCAATGCACATATACTAAGATATGATATATATTCAAATAATATTTTGAAGAAAAACTTACTTTTCGTATTTTTTTGTACACTGACGATATATTTACGCAACTCTGCCATATGCACCGTCGACAGGTACTGAGTCGTGTAGCGCGTGTCGAGAACGACAAACAAGCGTTAATGCCATCTCGCTTACTATAATACGTAGAGAGAAATCCTCCTTGTCACAACTCACCTCTGTCACAACTCACCTAGGTCTCCCCTAATTATCGAACACACGGAAGAAATATCACTCTTAACATTTTTTTTTTTTATATTAAATTGCATTTCGGATATAATATGTAAAATATATTGAAAAAAACTAAATTAATGATTTGTAACGAAGATTTTTTATCGAAAACGGCGGTTGGCTTGAGCAAACAACTAATACAAAGTGCTTCAAAAAAAAAATTCCCGTGCAGGAATCGAACCCGGGACATCGTGCACGTGAGCGCAATGCGTTACCATTACGCTATCTAACATATTGAGAAAATAACGGCGGAAAATGATAACTGCTCATCGAGACAGCTTGATTTAATAAAGTTTTATGACATTAAGGAAATCTGATTGGAATTGTAAAGGACATCGAGCCGCGTCTCGACAACAGCGCCACCAGCGGGACCACAGCGAAACCTTCCCCTCCCCGCGCGGTGCGGGGTAGCATACCCCCACTCTGCGCGATCTTATAAGATAACTGACTAATATATGAGATAAGTGCGAGCAATCAAAATGTACTTAAGTAATCGGTTTTTTGCAATAAAGCATGTTCTGCCATTGAATGTTCTCCGTGTTTTCTCCGAACCAAGCGTTTTATTTGCGACCTCTGCTACCTACCCGTTTGATAATCCAGCCTACAGTCCATCTGCTACAGTTCGTGCTCCTACGACGCCGGATCAAGAAAGTCTGCGATCCTTCTACACCGGATCAAGCAAGTATCCGGATCCTTCGACAACAACTCAAGAAACGGAATATTCGAAAGTTACGAAGCCGCTACAATGGTGAAGACGCGTTCTCAAACCGAAGAAGCGCCGATACGAGTGTTTGAGGAATCACCTAGGTCTCCATCGGCAACAGAGACACGTCAAGGTACAGAGTCACGTCTCGGTACAGATATACGTCAAGGTACAGAGTCACGTCTCGGTACAGATATACGTCAAGGTACAGAGTTGCATCACGGTACGGGGATACGTCACGGTACGGCGTTACGTCAAGGTACAGGAGCGGGGGGAGGTCAATCGATCTAAACCACATTTCAGCCCCCCGCTCACTCGGTACGTCTCGTCACCCGTCCTTCTCAGGGCGCGGGACACGAACGAACGAGACAAACCTCGCCTGCTAGATCCCGCCAGTCATCTAGCAGCGCCGCGGCCCGCATCCGAAATATCCAGCTAGAAGCCGAAGAACGCCTAGCCGAGATAAAGCGACGAGAGTTCGCTATGGAAGCGGACCTAATTAGGAAGAGAACTGCCGCGGAAATATCGAACATAGAAGAGGAAGACCAGGAAGAACAGGGTAGCAACATCAACCCTAACGACAGAATCGACGATTGGCTGCAACAAGCCGCCGAGCCCTCCTCCGAGCAACTAGGAGAGATTGCCACTCCGGGATGCACGGTGCCCCCCCACGACGAGAGCACCATCCCTGTGCGCACTCCACAGACCCCGAGGCTGGAACGGGGGGAGCGACAGGGCCGCGCAGCCGTTCAATTCGAGCGTCGAGTACGGTCACCAACGCCGTCACGCCACCGAAGAGGCATCGAACAATTGGTCGACGCGTTCGACAAGATGACCCGTAGCGCACGTCCAGCGCCACGTCAAGTGACGGAGCTGCCCATATTCACAGGCTCTGTGAACGAATGGCTGCCGTTCAAAGCCGCCATGAGGGAGTCGTCCGCCGCCTACGACTTCACACCGACTGAAAATATGGCCCGCCTTCGAAGCTGTTTACGAGGGGAAGCGCGGGAAACCGTCACAGGTTTACTCAGCACCGCCGCCCACCCGGATCAAGTTATGCACGCCCTGGAGCAGAGCTACGGACGCCCAGAGTTCATCGTGGACAAGACTTTGGAAGATATAAAGCGTCTGCCGCGCCTAGAGAGTACCGCAAATGAAGTCAACGCCTTCGCCGTGAAACTCCAGAACATCGTCTGCGTGCTTCAAAATTTGGATCAATGAGGCTACCTACACTACCCAATATTGGCAAGGGAGGTCTTGGAGAAGCTCAGCCCGCTCCTGCGAACCCGGTGGTGCGATTATGCCAGGCAACATGAAGTTCAACGCGAGATACACGTACGCCGTGCACCCTACGCCGTGCACGACGACTACAGCGAGAACCACCAAGCCGTCTGCAACCTCCACGGCCCACGCCGCACCCGTGAGAAGGAAAACGAAAGAGAACGTCTACACTACTACCGCTGCGACGCCTACATCGCCATCGCCGCGGCCACCCGCAAAGTACGAGTGCATCGTCTGTGAAGGGGATCACACACTACCGAAATGCAAGAGGTTCGGCGAAATAGACAACGAAGCGAGATGGGAGATCGTCAAAGCAGCGGAGATCTGCTTCAAGTGTCTCGAGAATCGTCATCCTCGACGACACTGTCGAGCGCGAGCGTGCGGCGCTAACGGATGCCGCCGACCGCACCATCACCTACTTCACTTCGAACCCTATGGCGCGACGAGTGAAGAATCGAAGCCGAAGCCGAAACCAATCGCTACCGACGAATCCGTTATGTCGATAGACACCGCCGCTAATGACGACCGAAATGCCGCCGCCGTGCTGCTGAAGGTGGTACCCGTCACCGTGACCGGTCCGAATGGGAACGCGGACACATACGCGCTGCTAGACGAAGGCTACTGTGTCACTCATCGAAGAGGACCTGGCTAAGAAGCTCGGCATGAATGGAATATTGCGGCCACTACACATACGGGGCGTGGCAGCGAACCGTCGAGTGAACAGCGAGATCGTCGAGGCTACGGTGGGAAACAAGAGCTCTCCCGGTGCGCATCGAGTAAAGTTACGCACCATCCGACAACTGGTATTGCATAGCCAGTCTGTACCGGTCAGCGTGCTACAACACCCACATCTATGCGGATTGGACCACAACGACGTGTGTTACGAGTCTGCAAGACCGCAGTTGCTCATCGGGGCCGACCATTGGCATCTCATCGTGTCACGCGAGATCAAGATGGGAAAAAGGAACGAGCCCGCCGCCTCCCGCACAGAGTTGGGATGGGTGATCCACGGAACGATGCCTCGCGTCATCTATGGGCAAGACACCGAAGCCATCCTGCATGTCTTCACGCCGACCGGCGACTATTGTGGAGATGACGGACTACATAGGATCGTCGAAGAACACTTCCGGATCGACGCGCTCGGGGTATCCACGACGACGAAGGTTAAGGATACAGATAGAAGAGCCACGGAAGTATTCGAGGCAACGGCGAGGCGAAAGGATGGACAGTTCGAAGTGGGGCTGCCGTGGCGCGACGATGACGTCACCACCCCACCTAGTTACAACGCGGCACTACGGCGACTAAGGAACGTCGAGTGCAAGTTCAGAAAGGACCCGAGTTTCGCCGCTAGGTACAAGAAAGAAATCGAAGCGCTATTAGAAAAGGGCTACGCGGCACTCTGCGACGGAAGCGAAGAAGAGAGCCCTAGGAGGTGGTACCTACCACACTTCCCCGTGTACAACCCGAACAAGCCGGGAAAGGTGCGCCTGGTATTCGACGCCGCCGCGAAGTCATACGGAGTCTGCCTCAACGACTTACTACTGGAGGGGCCGGACTTGCTGCAATCGCTGCAAGGAATCATGTTCCGGTTTCGAGAGCGTCCAGTCGCGGTCACGGCGGACATCCAAGAAATGTTCCTTCGCATCCGCGTGAGAGAGGAAGATCAGCCAGCTCAGATGTTCCTATGGCGGGACAATGCGGATGAGCCGCCACGCAAGTACAAGATGACAGCTGTGATCTTCGGGGCATCCAGCTCGCCGTTCATCGCGCACAGCGTGCGCAACCGCAACGCAGATGACTTCGCGCTCACCCATCCGGTCGCGCACAAATCGATCACGAAGAACCACTACATGGACGACTTCGTCGAGAGCTTCGAGGACGTCTGCACGGCGAGGCGCGCGGTCAATGAAGTGGTCTACGTGCACGCGCAAGCCAACTTCAAGCTACGAGGTTGGAACTCCAATTCGACGGACGCACTAAGGGACGTCGAAGAAGGACTGCGACAGGAGAGCACCACACATCTCGCGCCGTCACCGGACAAGACGCTCGGTCTGCTATGGGACGCCGAGAGCGACCACCTGGGGTTCAACACGGCCCTGCACCGAGTCCCGGAAGAAGTCGTCGAGCGACGCCGACCGCCTACAAAACGAGAAGCATTGGGAGCCGTCATGTCCTTATACGACCCGTTGGGACTACTGAGCCAGTTCACTATACGAGCCAAGATACTTCTTCAGAACCTGTGGAGAAAGAAGTTGGACTGGGACGAGCCACTGCCGGAGGACGAAGCGAATGACTTCGACAGATGGCTGCACGAGTTACGAGAGAACGTAGCGCAGCTGCGCCTAGCACGCTGGTACGGCACGGCGAGGCGCAAGGAGCTGCACGTAATCTGCGATGCGAGCGAGCAGGCATACGCCGCCGCCGCCTATTGGAGACTGGAAAAAGACGATGACATCGCCGTCGTGCTCGCCGCCGCTAAATCAAAGGTGGCACCCTTGAAGACTCAGAGCATACCGAGACTGGAGCTACAGGCGGCGGTCATCGGCGCACGACTGGCCGACACCGTCATCACCGAGCACGAGTGGGAACCGGACAGCGTTACCTATTGGAGCGACAGTCAGACTGTCCTCCATTGGATAAGAAACGACGCGCGTCGCTACACGCCGTTCGTAGCGCACCGCCTGGGGGAGTTAGCGGAACGCACCAGATCAAAGGACTGGCGATGGGTCCCCACCGAGCAGAACGTGGCCGACGATGCAACGAGGACCAAGAGGAAGAAGGTGACCGCGCAAGACAGATGGTTCATCGGGCCAGCCTTCCTACGCCAACCGAGACACACATGGGCGAAAGAAGAGTGCAGGAAAGAGGATGAAGACATTGAAGTCATCGGCTACACCAGCGAGGAGCCGGAACCGTGCCTTCCTGACATCGGCCGCTTCTCGTCATACGAGCGGCTCATCAGGACCACCGCATACGTCCTATTATTCGTCGACCGGTGTCGAAGACGCGCTACACGTCTCGAAGTCCGCCACTTAGAGGAAGCCGAACGAATGTGGATAAGAAGAGCGCAACAAGATAGCTTCGGCACGGAGCTGAGAAGCCTACGCGATGGAAAGGCCGTAAATAAGTCGAGTCGACTTTTCAAGTTGGATCCCGTTATGAGAGACGACACACTGCGCCTAAATGGAAGGATACGCGCGGCAAAGGTGTCCGCCGAAACGAAGGAACCCGCTATATTAGACGGCCGACACCCATTTACTCGCCTATTAATCATGAAGAAACATAGGATGGCGAATCACGGGGGGAGGGAACAAGTTATCAATGACCTCCGCCAACAATACTGGATATTACACCTCCGGTCATCGGTACGGAAGGTGGCACGTGACTGCGCAACGTGTCAAATAAGGAAAACTGGACCGAGGACGCCGGTGTTCGGTGACTTGCCCGCTGCGCGAGTCGATCCATATCACCGGCCTCTCACCTACTGCGGAGTCGACTACTTCGGGCCGACGCACGTGAAGATTGGACGACGTCGTGAGAAGAGATGGGGCGCGCTATTCACGTGCCTCACTACCCGCGCCGTGCACCTGGAGCTCGTGGGGTCGTTGTCAACCGACTCAGCGCTGATGGCGTTGCGACGTATGGCTGCGCGACGAGGTTGGCCGAAGGAGATGGTCAGCGACAACGGCACTAACTTTCGCGGCGCTGACACCGAGTTACGCACCGCCTATGAAGAATGGAAGCCCGCGCTGGAAGACCTGGGGCTGCAGCGCCGCATGACATGGCGCTTCATACCACCCGGCGCGCCGAACATGGGAGGCGCATGGGAGCGGCTAGTGAGTTCGATCAAAACTGCCCTCACGGCCGACCTGCACGAAAAGGCACCTGCCGAAGAGCTACTGCAAACCCTACTGATCGAGGCCGAGCACAGCGTGAACAGGGCCCTGCGAGCCAGCCGACCGACGGACCTGGCGAGCCAGCCAGGGCCTCGCCGACGAATTTTGGAGAAGATGGGTGCGAGAATATCTGCCTACACTCGTACCACGCCAAGCCACAGCCGCACCAGGGGAACCGCAGCCGCAGCCGGGAGACCTGGTCATCGTCGTCGACTCAACACTGCCGCGTAACACATGGCCACGCGGTGTCATCGTGGCAACCTACCCGGGACCCGACGGCCACACACGGAGCGCCGACGTCCGCACGAAGGGAGGAGTGTTTCGGCGCCCTACAAGAAAACTCGTTGTCCTTCCGAGAAGCGAGGGCTGCGCCGAGGCTACGCCGGAGGGAGAGCTGTATAGGACATCGAGCCGCGTCTCGACAACAGCGCCACCAGCGGGACCACAGCGAAACCTTCCCCTCCCCGCGCGGTGCGGGGTAGCATACCCCCACTCTGCGCGATCTTATAAGATAACTGACTAATATATGAGATAAGTGCGAGCAATCAAAATGTACTTAAGTAATCGGTTTTTTGCAATAAAGCATGTTCTGCCATTGAATGTTCTCCGTGTTTTCTCCGAACCAAGCGTTTTATTTGCGACCTCTGCTACCTACCCGTTTGATAATCCAGCCTACAGTCCATCTGCTACAGGAATGTTTTTTTACATGCATCTCTGAAATTTGTCGATTATTCTATGTTGTCAGTGTATTTTTGTCGGTCAACGGCCAATCTTGGTATTTTTGCATACAATGACTGAGTAGTCTTGGTACATGGTACGTGACACTTAAAACTAGTAAGTATACCAAGAAGTTGGTACGTCTGACATCATTGTACGGAATAGGTAGACAATATGTCAAATTTCTGTAATGGATTTGGAACTCCACTCTCAATGTTTAGGGTTTAAAATCGAGTGGGGAAAGGATGAGCGTCCATAAGGGTGCTTTTACGGGATTTTTGGTCCTGAAACTTATTTAATAGGTAGATAGCAACTATGTAATTTGTATGTATTTATATATATCAGAACAAGTATCTTATCTTTAAGATAAAATTAATAAATTTATCCCATTTTAATAAGTACTTGTTTGATCTGTAAAAGATCCAAGAAACTTAAATCTTCGAAAATGGATGAATTTGGTTTAAGCGTTTTCATTCAGGAAATAAAGATGCACGTCGTTCCGGTCGCTCTGTTACGATAAAATGGATGCCATTTTTGAAAGAGAAACAAGTTAAGATTTAGCTGAAGAACTGGGGATTGACCACAAAACCATCTAGGCGCATTTGAAATAAGCTGGGCACAAAAACGTTGGATATTTGGGTACCTCACGAGTTCACTGAAAGAAACCTAATGTTTATTTTCCCTGCAATTGTTTGTCGTCGCAATCAATAACTGGTTATGTTTACCGGCATGTGACGCACCCCCGCCTTGGTCACGCCCACTTCGCAACGGGCCGTGCAGCACAAACGTTCAATTTTAATCATTCAAAGACCAAATATTATCCACATAAACTGTCCTTAGTGATGAAATAATTTATTTTAATAAGGATAAATAGCATGAGTAAAATAAACGTGTTAAAAATTCAAGATTTTTAAATAAAAAATGGTTGTTGTGCCTCACTCGACATACCTAGATAGGTATAGTGTGTCGTGGACTTTTTTGTAGATATTTATAAGATCTACAAATAATTAGAACATTTTATGGTTCTATCTTTTATAGTTTAGGCAGCGTACGCTAAATAAGTAACTTTCCTGGTTGATTTTTTACACCTTGTTTCCGAAAAACCCAATTATCTTACGGAACCCTATTTTTTTTTCAAAATAAAATATAGCCTATGTTACTCATGGATAATTTCCGCTAGTTTTTGAGCCTTTTCTTTACAAACAAATAAACATACAAATAAAGTTTTCCTCTTTATAATATTAGTGTAGATAAGCAAAATTTGTATAACTATTTACCTACAATTTGTAGTTGATTTTTATAAAAACAACCAGAGTATATAAGCAAAAGTAATTTTATTTTTCCACGTTATCTCCACTTAACTCTATGCACTTCTTCCATCTGGTTTCCAACGCCTGTATGCCGGTCATAAAAAAGTTTCTTCAAGGCCTTCAAAAAAGTCACCCACCGCAGCTTCGACCTCCTCATTCGATGAAAATTATTGACCTCCAAGGTGTTCTTTTAGGTTTGGGAATAAATGAAAGCCTGATGGTGTCAAATCAGGGGAATAGGCGGGATAGGGCAGTAATTTAAAGCCACTATCACGAATTTGAGCCATAGATTCAACAGACGTGTGAACGCGTATATTATCCTGATGGAACAACACTTTCTTGTTTAGTAATCCTGGCCTTTTCTCTTTGATTGTTTCGCGCAAGCGACGTAAGGGGAAGCAATAATAAGCAGAGTTTATAGTTTCACCTTTTGCAAGGTAGTCCACCAGCCAGCTGATAAAATTGTTTTGGCTTTTTTTGGAGTCGGTTCATCACGATTTTTTCACTGCTTGGATTGCTGTTTTGACTCTGGGGTGTAGTGGTGTACCCAAGTTTCATCCATTGTTACAAATCTGAATAAAAAATCTTGTGGATCAGCCTCAAACATTTCCAAACAGTCGCGAGAAATCGTGAGGCGTATTCATTTTTGTTCGACTGAAAGTAATCTGGGTAGCACCCACCGCGCAGAAACCTTAGGAAATCCAAGTTCATTGACTATGATGTTTTGTGTTCGTTCATACGAGATGCCAATAGTGTCAGCAATCTTCGTGATGGTCAAACTCCGATCTGTCAATATCAGATCACAGATTTTCCCGATGTTTTCTTCAGTTGTAGACGTCATAGGCCGGCCAGAGCGAGGGTCATCTTCAATACTCTCTCGTTCGCGTTTAAATTCAGCAACCCACTTTTTCACAGTCGTATACGACGGAGCAGATTCCCCCAATGTCGTTGACATATCTTCGTGAAACTCTTTTGGAGTTAGTTTTTTTTTAAACAGGTATTTGATAACCGCAAGTTGCTCAATTTACTCCATTCTTTAAAAATACTGCACAAAGGCTCACAAAATTCAGTCTAATTTAAATACAGTTGATGCTATTGCGATAACAACCAGAGAGTAAACAAATCGAATGAGGTCAGTAACATTAAAATAGTTTAAGTATTTATGTGTTAGGTCGCGATCTTTTCAATTCACTCTCGTAACATAGAACTTTAGGCTTTGCTTTATTCTTAACTAAACTGCGTTATCGTTGTGTTCAAAGAATTTTGCGCAGATTTCAGTTTTCTATTAAGTTTTGTGTATATTTTAGATTTGTGTTTATTTTTTCCATCTGTATTTCAAATTGGATAAATAGCTTAAATGTTTTCAGAGATTAAGTACTGAAACATATAATATTAGACATAGTCGGTTAATTACATGTAAAGCTGTTGTTGTACCATAAATAAATACTTATATGTTTTTGATGTAGTCGTTGCTGTAGAAGTCTTCGAAAACTCAAAATATTTTTAAACTTATATCGCAGATGTTTTGCTTTCAATAAAATTAATAATTGTGTTTCCATTTAGTTAATTAACCAGTTAGTTAAGGCATCATCACCAGCTTTTTAATGTCCCTACTGTTTTGGCTGAGGCCAGAGGCGTAACTACCGTCGTATATGACGTATCAATTATACGGGGCCTCCGGGCCACTGGAGCCCCCAACGTGCGTAAGTGAAAATTAAAAAAGCATTTCACCTTAATGATTTTTTAATTACGTCACTCACACGTCTCTTTCCTCCATCTCCTCAATATAAACTCGAAAAAAAAACAACTGTGTGTTTAAAAGTTGACTAAGCTATTGCCTTTTTATTTTGGTAACTGTCTAGTAATATCTTATTATATGACGTAATGAGAGACACAGAGAATCGTTTAATTATTCCACATTAATATTATACATGCGAAAGTAGGTCTGTTACACTCTCATGCCTAAGGCACTAAGCAGAGTTGATTTGAGGATATAGAATATAGGCTGCTTTTTATTGTGATAAAGAGTTGAAATAGGAAATTTAAGTTTGTATGGAAGTTCGGTATTGTCAAAGATATAAAAATCATGAAACTTTATATTCAGGTATTTTACAAGATATAGGTAACGGATAAATATTTGTTTTAGCGTTTTTAGAAATGCTGCCCAAAGTACCTTTACCACGCGGGCGACGTACATACCTACGTACATGATCGCAAAACGCTGCTGTAGACTCGCATGTGTAGAATTATCGCAGTCCATATCAAAATATTTGACACATATCAGTCACGTAGATCAGATATTGGCGCCAAGCCCCTCCTACCCACCACACGCCTCAATCAGCCAAAAGAAGCAAGATTTTTTTTTTGCCGCTATTGTATAATTTTTGTGAGGACAACACGTTACGTAATGATTTTGGTTCATCGGGATGATGATCACGTATACGCACTACACTCAAGTCGAATATATTTTATGGGGCGCATTCAAAATATTTTGACAATAACATAATGGTATAAACACCTGATACTTACCACTACACCTGATATTTCTGTATGTTGAGTTGAGAGCCATTATAATTTGTTCCATCTTCAATAAATATATAATAGTAATCAGGTCAAAATTATATGGAAACAAAACGGCCCAGAGAGTATTATGTTATGACTACTCGGTACCTTCTTACCGAAATATGAAAATATTACAGGATAGAGGGAATTTTATACGAGGGTCAAACTGAAAGTTCTTAGAAAATCAAAAACTGATTACATTAGCCAGTTATTAGTTTTATTATATCTTTTCAAAATATTGTCCATTCACGTCAATACACCGCTGCATGCGATGGAACCACTGGGAAAAGCACTTTGCCCACTCGTCCTTAGGGGTCTCTTCAATGGCATCGCGATATGCAGCCACCGCTTCTTCAGCATTCATAAACCGCTTTCCTTTAAGTTTTTCTTTAATTTTTGGAAATAAATAAAAATCACAAGGCGCGAGGTCGGGGCTATACGGCGGGTGACCCAGTAATTCAACGTTTGATGTCGCCAAATAGTCGATCGTTCGCTTGGCGGTGTGCGACGAGGCGTTGTCGTGGTGAAGGAGGATCCTACTGCGAGGTCGTTTCTCTCGAACTTTTTCCAAGACAAGTGGCAAACAATTGGTAGTGTACCATTCTGCAGAAACTGTTTTTTGATCCTCTAACACAATTGTTGCAAAATGACCTATCCTTCCAAAGAACGAGGCCACCATTTTTTTTCCCGCACTTCGATCTCTCTTCACTTTAGTTGGCAACTCCTCGAAAGGAAACACCCACTGAGCAGATTGTCTTTTGGTTTTAGGATCATAACAGTAAATCCAGCTTTCGTCACCTGTTAGTATGTCGAACACAGCATTTGAGTCACCTCCGTTAAATCTTTCAATCATTTTACGACACCAATCCACACGATGGAGTTTTTGAGCCTCAGTCAAATTATGAGGTATCCACCGGGCGCAAAGCTTCCTGACCGCTAAATGTTCGTGGAGGATTTTGTGCACTTGACTCATACCGATGCCTAAGCTTGTCCGAATCTGTTGATAGGTCACTCTTTTGTCAGTCTCTATCATACGCCGCACAACAAAGATGTTATCTTCAGTCGTCGCCGTAGAAGGCCGTCCCTCACGTAAATCATCAGTGAGATTAGTGCGACCACGTTTAAACTCATTAAACCAGTTGTAAACAGTCGCACGAGATGGGGCTTCATCGTGAAAGGCCAATCGTAGTCTATCATAACTTTCTTGTTGACTTAAATGACATCGAAAGTCATAAAAAATCATTGCACGAAAATTTTCTCGTGTTAAATTCATGATGACGTGACACAGACAATTTTCAATTTGCCGCCAAATCGTAAAACAAATGACAAATGAATGAAATATATACTCAGTAATATTGGCAAAGAGTTATATTTTCAAATTTTAGAATTATTTTTTTATTATATTGTTTATAAGTGGCCAGTTCTAAGAACTTTCAGTTTGACCCTCGTATAAATAAAATGTAATATCAGTAGTAGTCTTATTAATTAGATATTACCTATGCAGCAAAATAAGAAAAATATGTAGGTATACGAAGTTAAACAGCACCTATAGCGTGGACCATATATTATTTTAATCATTGCTTACAGTAAGCTCGTTTTTTAATAAAAACTAATTTCCAAATCGCCAACTTGCGCAGTGATCTCATAACTAACTTTTATCGGCTAAGTATTTCGAGTTTTAGTTTATATCGATCGTGACAAAAGGATTATTCATAGATACTTACCTATATCATTATTATTTTTAGCGTGCCTCTACTCACAGGTTTTGCACCGTGAAAACATACGGTTGATTCGGATCCACTGGATAAAAACTTGTATTGTTTACGAGTATGCTGGCCAAATACTGCGGCGTTACCTTGCCGTAGTGCCGCGGTTTTTTCTATATTTTGTCAACTGAGCTACAAGCTTCCATTTGTGATCCATTCAATACTAACGACATCATATCAAAACTCAACAGAATAATCTGTGCTTTTGGCGGCATAACACAATCACAGAGAGCCAGTTATGTATATAGTAATAGGTATTAATTAGGTACTAGGTGGATTGAAAAGTTCACGGCCGCATAAATACTTAAACTATTTTAATGTAACTGACTAATAATTCGATTAGTTTACTCTCTGGTTGTCAAATTGTAAAATTCTATCGCAATAGCATTAACTGTATTTAAATTAGACTGAATTTTGTGAGACTTACTGCAGCATTTTTAAAGAATGGAGAAAATTGAGCAACGTGAGGCCTTCAAATACCTGTTTAACGAAACTCTAAAAAAAATTCACGAAGATATGTCAACAACATTGGGGAAATCTGCGCCATCGTATACGACTGTGAAAAAGTGGATTGCTGAATTTAAACGCGGACGAGAGAGTATTGAAGATGACCCTCGCTCTGGCCGGCCTATGACGTCTACGACTGAGGAAAACCATCGGGAAAATCTGATTTGGCACCTTCAGACTTTCCTTTATTCCCAAACCTAAAAAAACATCTTGGAGGTCAAAAATTGTCATCAAATGAGGAGGTCGAATCCGCATTGGGCCAGCGTGGAGGGTCATGGCCCATCCTCCTTAACCATCCATAAGGAAGGCCTGAGCCCCTGCAGTGGGGACGTCGATGCTGATGATGAGGAGGTCGAAGCTGCGGTGGGTAACTTTTTTGAAGGCCTTGAAAAAACGTTTTTTATGACCGGCATACAGGCGTTGGAAACCAGATGGAAGAAGTGCATAGAGTTAAGTGGAGATTACGTGGAAAAATAAAATTACTTTTCTTATATTTTATATTGGTTTTCTTGCTGAGGTCGCAAACTTTTCAATCCACCCTCGTATATTAAGTGAACAATATAACACTTATTGTTCAGATCCATAATTAAAAAGCACTTTTACTATGGAAGTCTGAGACAGCGAAAGTAACACATACCTAGACAGAATATAGAAAAGTTCATTTTCTTTATTGATTCGTCCTGGAATCGAACCTGGGATCTCAGAGATGGTGATAACATTGAAATTGACGTGCGAGTATGTCATTGTAATGTGTGGGATAAGTGCCTTAAGAGGAGGCGTTACTTCGCAACTAATATCTAGGATTATTGTAAAGGTGCTGCATACTTCCCTTTGGTACAAAGCGATTTTTTTTTCTATAATAATAAATTGAAACATTATTGACTTACTTTTCCTATCGAGAAAAAATTTTGGCTTTGACAGAAGCATTAGAAATATTAGTTCATGGAAATATGATGTAATTTTTTTAAATACAGCTTCTTTGGATGTTTTTACTTATATAATCTTTTTACTCTGTATTTTAATATTTATTACAGCAGCAGCAGAAATACTTACATCATCCGAAATTTCCCGTTTCCCGTTCCCGAAGTGTAGAGGTGAGCGCGTGCTTTATTTTAGACATAGATTAATAAAACTCTGCGGTCCCAGTTCGGTTTCTGAGCATCTCAATTTTAAAAATGGGCATAACTATATGGATTGGTTGTCATCGTCGCTTATTATCATAACACGCACAGGTGGTTTAAGTATTTCATCAGCGGCAGACAATGACATCTATAATAATCTTAGAGATCGTGATAAAAATATTCAAGAGGTTTTTAAAGCTTGATGTTTTAGTATTTTGATGAACTAAAGGTATTTATCACTCAGTACCCAGTGAGGAAAGGAAGATCCAGTAAGGAGCCCGCCGGACCCAACACCACCCCTAGACAATTTCCTAGCCACGCCTATAATGTTCACATTCAGCGATGACATATCTTCAGACAAAGAAGGGATGGATTTATGATATTGTTACCATGAATGTGTACACTGAACACGTTCATATTTGTACAACCCATCACCAATTAACTTCGGCAGATAACATGATTTATAGGCGCCAGACCACGCCTGTCTATTGTGATGGATGCTATTTGACGGAATATACGACTGATGAATACTGATTTATGTTGTGCCGTAAAGAGTAGTCTTAAGCGGTTACTAAGTTAGTGTATTTAAATATAGTTTTGACATTCATATTTATATTTTGGAATACGATAGGTATTCTGTTGGAATTATAGAGCTTTTTGTTTTCTTTTTAAGGGTTGACAAAATTGCTTCAAACGAGATCCGAACTTCAAATTCTTCATTAGTCATATGTATATAACGACTGAAAATGCAGCCGGGAGCAATATCTTGAACCACGGAAAATTCAACATAATACATTTTTGGCCATCCATACCCTATGAAACCAGCTAGATGAAAAGATAAATAAACTGTAGGTAATTACAGAAGAACGCTATTTGCTTTACCAGAGTTTACCGTGTTTCATTAATTAGCGCCTCACTAAGTAATAGATTGCAGGAAAAGTATTTCAAGCAGTAAAAAATCCGAAAGAATTTAAAGACCATAAGTTACTAGAATCACAAAATGTAAACTAAGCTACGATCCCATATCGGAAATATTAAAAGTAGCTTTTTGTGTGACGGATAGCTCTGGAACGATAAATTATGAAGAAAATGTCAATATATCTATTAAAAAATCATACCGACATCGGTGTGCTACACATGCTATTATTATAATTATCTTTAAATGAAAAACATAAGCCAACGCGATTCTCGCGTTATTTCACTTGTACCATCATACTAGTTTCAATTAAAAAACAATCAACGAGCACCTTTGTATTTTATTAAGCTACTTCAGTTAGACCCACTCGGTTTAATATGCTGTATCTAAGTCTAGATAAATAAACTATGATTATACGTTATATGAGTAACTCTGTGGCGTAGCGAATAAGTGCCGGGGCTAGTGATCCTTGTTACTAAGTAAACTTCGGAAGAGTCGGTTACGGGAGGGGTGACCTAAAAATTATTATCTCGAGATATTCCGTGCTACGGAAGGCACGTTATGCCATTTGTCCCGGCTACATTTGCAGTCGTTAATACCCTTCAATCAGTATTGGGTCAACGTAAATAGGTCATGCATAGCCCATCCTCCTTAATCATCAATAAGGAAGGCCTGAGCCCCTGCAGTGGGGACGTAAAAGGGCTGATGATAAGTACGTTTTAAGTATCTTTAAATAAATAGCATAAAATTTTTAAACAAACTATTTTGTAAAGTAATAATTTTATGAGGTTTCCCGGACCACTTGGGATGCTTCCAGGGACCACCGGAACGGGAGATTTTTTTTTCTGATAGATATTTTAGTTATTAACAGAACAGAGTTCCTATCATTAATTACAATCTACGAATTATAAACAGATAATATGTAGTAACAAGCTAAATATGACGTTCCTACAGGAAAATAGCAAGGACGGTGAATGAAAAACGTCACAACTACGTATGTGTTGAATAAACTGCCAGCGTCTGTATTTTCGTCCGATTATAATGTGAATGTCTTCAAATCAAGAGTGAATAGGCTGTTACTAGGTTAATGCGCTATACCACCCAAGGCTTCATCACCAACCATCAGAACGTGTAGCATGACAAACTCAAGAAACGCTTTGTCTACACCCAAATGTCACTTTCTCGGGTCGAGAGTGAGATGTTGTACGAGAAGAGTGACATTTGAGTGTAGACAAAACGTTCTCGAGTTCGTCATGCTACGCGTGAAGGTGGGATCGTAGTCAAGCGTTAACCTATAAGTATAAAAAAAAGAAAGTTAACTAGATAGTGTTACTGTTACTAAGGAAGGATTTTAAAATTAAGACTATAATTGTCATATAATAGATAAATATTTGACAAATTAATTACTTAATAACATTTAAGGTAATACGCCAAATAATATGTTACCAAATAAACTATGTAAAACTTTATCCCGACTTCTGTAGAAGGATAGAATCGAAGAGAGTAAGTATGAATGAACTTTATCGAGCCTCAATTTACTAAATTGTATTTTAGAAGGTATTCGTTAGAATACGAATCTAAATAGCACCATAAACAATTTACAAAATTACATAATCTAAATCTAGCCTAATTAAAAAAAAAACAATAACGGGCTATCTATATATAAGTATGACACTGGATTGTGTGATATCTGATATATATATAGGTAAAAATCAATTGCTGTTCGTTTGTTTCGCTAAAACTCGGGAACGGCCGAGTCGATTTAGATGATTTTAATTATGAAATGTTATTCGTTGTCCTCGAAGGTTTAAATGGTGAGACCTGACTACGATTAACCGGATCATCCATTAATATATATAATTAAAATATAATAATATTTATCTTGCTCTCTTTATGACCACTCTACTTTTTATAGATATCGTTCAATTCATATTACCTTTCCTACTTGTATGTATTATTTTTATGTACTTGCAAATTATATAAAATACTGATTGTATTGACTTTTAGCCACTTCATCCGCCTTAATTATTTCTTACTAACTGTGCCCGCGACTTCATCTGCGTGGGAAGTATTTTGGTAGAATTCTTTTTTTCCTATGAATGCAGACGAATCGAATAAGATCAATGGGCCATAACCCACTACGCGGGCTTAATGCGTATCGGTGGGTGTTAACGTTGCTGATGCAGCCAGGACTAACGCCTTAACGTGCATTATGCCAGTGTTGTGCACAGTGCTCAAGATAATAATGTTTTAGTCACCCATCCTGTAAACGGTCCTTACGAATGTTATTTTTCTATTTTTTTCTCGTTTCTCGCGCTCTGGTTGTTGCTTGTGTCTGAGCATTTTATTCGTACCTTTAAACGGTCCTTCTTTTGTTTCGATCTTTTTAAATTATTATTATTTGTCTAGTTGTATGCACAATCGGTTATTTATTGTTCTATTTTTCATGTAATGCTAGTTTGCCTGGAAGAAATCGCCGGCTAGCGATGAGTTTGTCGTTTGTACTTATTTATGTAAAATAAGTATTCATGTATGTCCTTGTTGTGCAGTATTTACTTACTTATTTAACTGCAATTTAAAACCGAATGCGCTAACCCACTACGCCATCGGACCCCTTATGCCTAAGCTATACTAATATTATAAAGAGGAAAGATTTGGTTGTTTGTTTGTTTGCATCGAATTTGCTCCAATACAACTGGACCGATAGTTGCAGAGCGATTCTGACCTATGGGAAGCTACATCAGACGCAGATGTCGTAGGCTATAATTTTGCGGCAAAGTTGTGGGAAAATAGCTAGTTTATTATACCCTGTGAAAACTTATCTGTGGTACGCCTGTGGAGTATGAAGTCAACACGGGTTGGCGATAATCGAATCTACTTTCTCGATCTCTATTGTGCAAACTGCGAGCTCTTTAAGAGACCAAGCGTATTTCCCTATCAAAAGAAGTTTCATACTCATACCATACTGCATGTATGTAAATGCTTCAGATTCAACTTTATAGTGCATGAGCCTCGCGATGGGCAGTTAAATACGCTTCGCGTTTTTCAGGTGTCTCCCGAGACCGAGCGCTTTCTGTCTGATCTCTTTCTTTGTCTATAAAAGTCGGTCAGTACATGTCTGACGGAAGATACGTGGAGTTTTATTTATTGATATAAAAACAAATATATACATATTTTAATTTCGACTTTCCACACTCGAAGGAAATCGTCTACTAACATACTTCCGTGAGGTGCTTAACTGAGCTTCTGTCAGATTTGAACGACTCTCATCATCATCATCATCAGCCCTTTTAAGTCACCAACTGCAGGAGCTCAGGCCTTCCTTATGGATGGTTAAAGAGGATGAGCCACGACCCTCCATGCTGGCCCAATGTGGATTGGAGGGTATTAACGACTACAAATACAACCGGGACCAATCGCTTTACGTGCTTTCCGAAGCTTGGAGTTGCTTCAGATAATATTTTTTGGTCATCCATCCTGTGCCCGACCTTTGCGAAAGTTGCTTAACAACTACAATCGCGGGCCATGGCGCTTATTCACTACGCCACCGAGCTACTCTGAACCGACCCACAGACTCGCGTAATATTATATGAGTGTTGTGACCTATGAATAAAGCATTGTTTCCAGCGAAGACTGAAAATACCAACTTTGAAGTACGTATCTACAGCAATTGGTATGTTAAAAAAAAAACAAAAAGAGTATTAACATAAAAAATAGCAATAAGAGAAAAAATATATATATAACTCGAGTTGTCTTTACGTCCTTAACTTCAGTTGACGTGAATCTAAGTTTTTTAACGTCGTGGAAAAACTTCTGACATTGTCTCTGTTAGGTGCCAGGTGGCAAGCAACAGGGGTGAGTAGGATTCTCCTCCGTGAACCCGACAGTGAGCTGCCCAGTGGGTCCCCAGAGGCCTACCCACCAAAACCCGTACTCTACACCTTCTCATGGGAAATGAAAACCGGCAAGCTATGGCCGAGTCACCTCACTCATGACACTCATGTATTGGACCATTGGTCCCCTTGTAGATGGAAAATTGGAGAGACTCGGGTAAATCGAGTGCCTCTCCCAGACAGACGAAACCGTGCAATGCGGGAGCGGCTGCCAATCACCTCCGCTGGCCCCGACGACGACGTGAACCTAATCTGATAAAAATATGCGTTCACTGTAAACTACTCGAGGCTTAATTGCATCATCGGAAGGCTCTTTCCGCATGTTCTCCTACTCGCGTGATCGTATACCACATGTCCATTATAAGCTGAACCCTATTTAATACGATTGGCCATATATAAATGAGGTCAACTTACTTCGGAGTGTCAAAATTTTTTATTTGTCATCATACAAATTATCATTTCATAGACAATATTAATTCGTAGCTCGGTGGCTCTACGGATATGCGCCGCTGCGCACGCTATTGCATTGCAAAGCAATTTTCGCAAGAGTTGTTCACGGGATGGGTGACCAAAAATTATTAAACAAATGCCTGAGGCCCTGCAGTTTGGCTGTGAAAGAGTTAATGATGATGATCAATATATCAAAGACGAAAATTTAATAAATCAGTAAATATTTCATAGCAATTTTGGCGACCACGTCACTTCAAATTGACATAACTTTTGTATTTGTGAACCGATTGAAATAAATCTTACCCTAAATGTTAACGGAAGAATGCCGCAATATAATAGTGAAAACTGTATTTAAATCGGTTCAGCCGTTTCTGAGATTATCGTGCACAAACGCACAGACAAACAGACAAAACATTTAAAAATCATTGTTTTGTGTTCTATTACTCTTATAAATGTCCCTCATAACAGTTTTTTTCATATATCTTCAATGTACAGACATCGATCGGTTACGTTTTTATTATAGTATATAGATTTATGAGCCGCGTATGATGAAGTTTTCCGTAGGTGATAGAATTTTTAAAATCGGTCCCGTCGTTTAGGAGACTTTTCAATACAAACAAACTAACAAACAATAGTAGTATCTAATATCTAATTTATTATAATTATTCCCATTATCCAATTCCTAAATTCCGATATATTCATTTTCTCTACTATTTTTCAGAACTATGGTTAATACCTTTCTCGGGTGGAACGAGATTAAAAATATATATATAATATAAATGCTTATTGATAGCTTCAATTTTGATATAATATTTTTATTGAGCAAATAACACAAAACTAGTCAGGTTATAAAGTGAAAAATGATGTAGTATATATAGGTTCCGAAACGACTGAATCGATTTCGATTCTTTAACCTACAGAAAGCTACATTATAAACGGGTGACACAAGCAAAGTTGCGCGAAAACAGTACTCAAGTAGATTTACAAAATAATGTCAAAAAGGGAAATTTAGTAAAGCTCAGTCTACTTGGCGTGTACCAATCAAGTGGTTTCCAATAGCCAAAGAAAGTGGTTATGGTTTTCCAGAACTTCCTTCTAAAGACGCATACATATTTTTTACATTAGTTAATTATTTTACGTCACTAACTAAATATACTAAGGAAGTAATAAATAAAAAAATAGGTGAGCGTCTTTATAAGTTCGTGAAAAGTAATGACCACTTTCTTGAGCTTTTCGAAGCCACTTGATCGGTTATGATATTTTCAAAAATTAAAAGAAATATTAATTATCACTGCTTTTATAGTGTCGTCGATTACATCAATCACTATTAAATATACTTAATATGAACAAAGAGGAACCCTAGCAATATTTTTAGGGTACCGTGTAAGAAAGAAGACCCAGCATGTTTGTAAGGAAAAATATAAATCTTATATGACCGATTACCCGCGTATCTCGCCGTCTGTTACAGTCAAATTGTTGAGAAAATACAGGACCGATTGAGTTGACATTGAATACCAAGTAGGTTGGACCCGCCGGAGGGCTAAGGACGCCCCATTCTCACAAGGGGTGGCTGTCCCGGCGAATAGTTCCGGATTCCTGGGTGCCACCCCCGACTGAGGGTATGCCAGTTTTTAGTGGCTAACCGCCCGTTCCTAGCGGGAGCGATTTTACACATCCCGTCAGATGGCAAGGATAGTGCGGAACGCATTTTCCCTGGGTCAAAAAAAGTTTCACAGTAAAATATATTTGCCTATGCGTTAGGACGCCTTGAATTGCAAAACAGTCAAAAAAAGGTGGCAGTGTCCAAAACCGGGTCTTCTGCCCTACTATTAAGTAGGTAAACACAACTTAACAAATGATTACAATTATTCTATTTATGGATTAAACTGGAAAATGTTAATTTCGAAAACCGATTGCCAATTGCCCTTGGTAAAGTGCATGATTTGATGCATTTTTCTGTGCAATTAGTAAATAAGTAACACATGAATAAGTACATTAACTAACGATTAAGAAATATTCTAATGACAATTAAAAAATGGGAGTTAAAAATATTTCACCATAACAATAATTAACATTACGCAATTTTTAAGTGATAGGTTATTCAAATTTTTAATTAGAAATATCTATTGTAAGTATTATTCTCAATATCAAGATTTGTCAACTGAATATGTTTCAAACATAATGACAAAAACCCGAATATTTTTTATAAGTCTCAATTTTTGATGGTAAAACTAACAAAACCTATTTACCATCTTACTTTTGCAGTAACAAAGATAATATTTATTTTTCTTCCAGAAATGTTCTTAAAAAATACGGTAACAAGTGCCAAAATAAACAGTCATGTGGAAGACTGGAGCCAGAAACTAAGCCTAAAATAAGGCTTGATGTTTTCAAGTAATCAGGCTTCACCTCAGATATTGCAAAGATAATAGTGTTCTGTTTAGATACATAATTATTAGCAAAGGATAAGGTTGTTAAAGTCTGATACCTGTACAGACCCTTCCGTGCGCGAAATCATATTGTACTTATCCAATTTTTTTGTTTTAGTTCTAATCAATGGAACTGTTTTATCAACTAGCCTAATTATTGACATCATCTCAGCGTTATATGTTATTATCTATTGTTCATAAGGTTTGACCATTGCGTTTTAACCCTAAACTATTCGAGTATCATACATGAGATTTTTGTTGCGTACTTGTGGTCGAAAGTACCCTTGATATATTTTATTTATCATTTATTCCTTCCTATTATATTTGATCATGTTTGCCTTCTATACCTACCGGTAAATATCTTTAATGACAATTATTTATTCTTTCTTCTTTAGCTTGACCTGTTTCTATGGCGCAATAAACATACCTATAGACCTATACCTCATTTTGATATTATCTTGCACACAAATATATCATTTCTTTGGCATATTTTATGTTGTTTTTAACATGAATATAAGTAGGTACCCCTTTTAATCACACCCACTTCTTAGGAATCACTCGGATTGCTGTAAAACTTTTTCCTATAATTTGACAATCAGAATTTTTGTGTAATGTTGTGTAGTGTCGGTTGTTAAAATTTCCTTCTCTGGAGAAGTAAACAGGTTTTAGTTTTTTTTTTTAGATTTATGATATAAAAACAAGTAAATGAATAATGCAAGAGAACTTTCAAGCAAATTTGTTTAAATTTCAAAATAATAAAAAAAGACTTGCGAAATTACTTATTTATCGTATGGCATATGATAATTGTTTTGTGCCACTAATATTTTACGTGATGTTAAGAACGTTACTCAATCGAGTAGCACTCACGCGGATAGTATTTATGTAGTATTGTACGTAAAGGTTTTGTCGGAAAGCTAAATTAGTCAAATAAGTTATTTAAAAAATATATATTATAGTTATATACAGATTAACTAATCAAACTTAACTGGATCCACTGAAATTAAATTCATCAATACTCAAATTCTATTTGTAGCGGATACATTTCAATAACCTGGTTGTAAGTGTTAGTGACAAGAGAAATAATGAAGCAAACGAAAAGGGAAATCCAGTGGAATAATGTGTAAGCGTATGTAGTTATTATTAATTCGTCATCGTGTTTCTATATTAGATTAGCCTTATATGGTATAAGGAGTATATGGGAAAACTGTGTTTCAGAAAATTGCATCACGGGCCCTTCCTTGTTCCAGAACAGAAGTTTCAACTACTGATTCAGGATTTTTTTGTTTAAAGATAACATCCACGTTTGAATGAATAGAATGTATCTAATCAGAATACCAGTATCTAATTAACGAAAAAAAAATCTATCAAAATATTTTGAAATAAAACAAAAAGTTTTGTTATTAATACCAAACGTTGTATGTGAACCGAAGAGTAAGGCAAGTAACTAGCGTCTGGACTTGCGATAAATGTCAAACTTAAATACTGACTATTATTAATAATAATTAAGATCCATCTCAGCGGATCAACCACGTAACTAATTGAAGTTCAGGTAGCTGTTATTGACTTTGAAATAATGCTCTTCAACTTGATGCTATTGCATTAAGCTACAACTACTTAGTAAATAAATTATAATTAATCAGATCAGAATCAGAGGCGATATAGATTTACAGACACAAATCAAATAATAATAGGTATCTAAATCTACTTAAATATATTTCAAATAGTTATATGTATGCAATTTAAAATAACTTCTATTAAGTATATTTAAAGTGGACTTAAAGTTAATAAGTATTACTCGTATAACAGACCCCTACAAAACAATATTTTAAATGCATACAAATTTTAGGAATGCAACGACTCACACCTCACAAACGTCCATTAAAATTGTCATTAGTTATTGCAACATTACCGATAAAAAATTTCAGCTTAATTGAGTGTTAGAGTTTAGTCTCATTAAGGTCGCATAGACCCAGGTAAACCGAGTGCGTCGCTATCTGCACAGGGTTAGCTCTCACGGCGATGACGCGTTGTGTCGGCCCATTGAAAACTGTACAGCACACGATCAGGTAGTGTAGTATTTAAGCCACCATCACCGAGATAGGAAGCATCAAGTCCACTTGAATCTTCATACCTCATAATTTACAGTTCAGTGAATAATGAATAGCATCAGTGTTTCGGCAGTCATCGCCATTTTGGCGATAAACGGTGAGTTCATTTAAAACAATAAAAAAAACAATTAATAAAAATACAATATCAAATACGGAAGTGATTTAAATTATTTTTTTAATTAATAATGTCAAACAATATACTTTAATATCAGCAATAAAAATAAGGAATAAGTCACTTCAGTGTAACCAATATTTCTAATAAGTGTATCCAAGAAAAAACAATTACAGCACAAGTACATTATTATAAAAAATTTCATTAACGTTGAATAAATTCAATTGTTACTTATTTCCAATTACAATAAAACACTACGAAGGCACTTAAATCTTTTTTAATATTTTTATAGAATACATTTTTATTTGACATCGTTAAACGTCATATAATTATTAAATAAATTAAAGTAATCCTAAATATTATTAACTATTAAAATTATAAGTAAAATAAAATAATAGATAAGTAGACAAAATAAATAGTCATAGCATCTGACCCTATAATGTAGTAACTGTGTCTATCAGGACCCTCCATCAATTAATATATTTTAATTAGTTTATAATTAATCTTAATGAAAAATGCTTAAATAATCCACTTGGTCCCGGTACCCTGAGATGGGATTCGAAACCATGACCTTTCGCAATCCCGGCGACTGCTCTAACCACTGAGCTACCCAGAACATAATAGGACTGACGAGTCTTTCAAGCACTTGTTATTTTTTCGCTACTACAGAGCGTATTCTTATCAATATTCAGGCAATCCCCCAAACAGGCGAAAGAAATATTCAAACTATCGATAAAGATGTTAATTTATTCAAATTTGATCAATTTTGTATTCCCAATGATATACTGCAAAATATTATTAAGAAAAATGCTTAAAAATTCACTGGGTCCCTGGCACCCTGAGATGGGATTCAAACCCACGGCCTTTCGCAATCCGGGTGACTGTTCTAAACACTGAGCTCACAGGATTAACATTTTTTCCGTATAGCATTTTGAATGCGAAATTGATCAAATATAATAGTTGATAATTTTTTGAAAACATTTAAAGCCATGCTCATGTCGGTTCAATATCGTTTAGAAATTAATTAACATCAAAATAATGTATCTTTAATGATGATTATATTAATTGAAAGTGCGAACGCTGAAAATTCAGATCTAATATCGTACGCATGGTTCGATACAATATCAGAATTCAAAACTCGTGATCCTTTCCTTTGAATACAACGGATCGCGAAAACATCCGATGTAAACACTCTCAGCCTAAGACTCAGTCAAATCGGCATCGTTATGCTTACTCCAAAACTAGATTAGCATAACACTGATTTCGGTTCAGCTCCTATTAATAAAATATGTGTCTTGGTCCATTTCAGTATAAGTATTTCTCACAAACAAATAATTCATCGATATAAATTAGCCATAAGTATTTACTTAGGCATTATCATTATTAAAATTTAAACACATCAAATCAGGCTTGTACCATAATAATTAACCGCATAAATCAATTCGAACAAGTGTGTTGCTAAGAATGAAATTCTTTTCACATCAATTACAATCTTTAATAATCTTAAAGATTAACACATAGATACCAAAAAGTTCGTTGATTAAAAATCGGAAATTAGAAAAGGATATTAAACGGCAGCTTTAGTAATAAATTTTATTATTGTTAATTTAACCTTAGCGAAAATTAGTAGAATGCGAGGTAACAGTTCACATATAGAAATTCACTCAAGTAATGTAGAATTTTAAATTATAAATACTGTCAATAAGTAATTGATATAAGAGCCTTTAAAAGTAAAGTACAACAGTGTCATCGCTGCGATATGATATGATTCTCGTCACGTTACAGAAAATTCAAAGTTTTGCTTTTTATATAGGTCGGGATCCAAACAATGTATGTGATGTTTTATTACGTACTCCAGGATTAGCGTAAAATAAATCAGTTAATGCTCAATTCTATTAGATTTGAATACTTATAACAACTACAACCTCAGATTATTGAAAGGAATCGTTCAGAGGTCATTTATATTTGTTTATTTCATATGCACTAACGCTCTCTAATTTTGTGTTTGCATTATGGATTCAAGAATGTATGTAACTGTCTATCACGGACCTGGAAGGAGTTTTTGTCACGCACTAACACGTGATAAGCAGATTTAGTTAACCAAATAAGTTTTTTTGCGAGTTATTTTGCTAGCCTGTTTTAAAGCAACTATCTTAATCTATTTTGATGGTTCATTTTTAAACATTAATTGGCATTCTTTAATAAACAATAACATAATATATTTTTAGCTTTTAACTATAATCGAAAATCGCAATAAATTTTAATATAAAAAATACAACAAGCGCATATTTTAAACCCACCTCAGCTAACGAAAGGTTTCGAAGGGTTAAATATTATCTCAAGCATTTGATATTATTGAAAATTTCAGCTATTTTATTATGAGTAAATATTAACCCGAATGCAAAACAATAGAATATCCTTTTTGATTATAAAGACCCTTTAGATTAGAGACAGTACAAAAAAGATTCCCTATAAATTATGCTGGCGTTAATCTGAATTCTATGACAATAAATTTATTCATGACAGACGCCACCTGTCATAGTAACAACAATTAATCTTTGTCCGTAACAATATGGCATACTTTTGCATAATCCGACAGATTGTCGCCTTAAAAAAAAGATCGCGACTTTAAAACCTTCGATTGATTAAAGACCCACGCACTTATGGAATCACAAATCAGTTGAAAATTCCAAATCACAATCTAGACATTAATAATGCATAACACATATTGTACAAATAAAAAATTAACTTAATATGCGCCATTAGGTTGTATTAATTCAGGTGCCTGGGATTAAAAATATATTGTTTTTATTACCATAAATTAAAAGTTATTTATAATGTCAACGACTAATGCCGACTTTTAATTACAACAGCAAAAAATATGTAATAATTTATGTATCTTAAATTCCATAAATTAAATTAAGTTTGTACGTGTAACGAAATACTTCAATGGCAGGCTAACAATTATTGCCGTTTATTCTGAAAATACTATATTATAGTTTATTTAAGTAAGTATAAAAGAAATTCAGCAACTGTCCTATTATTGATCAGACGCACATCGAACCCAGCTGTTGAACTACTTCAACTACGAATTATAACCCACTAGTACCCTGTACATTAAACATTTCTGTGTGAAGTTACAACGTCTTAAACTATAAACATCATACATTCAGTCTTAATAAATTAATATAATGTTCGCAAAGATTTGTTTTGTGTTATGATAACAAACTGTTTCGATAGTTAAACATATCCAATCGATTGTCAATGTTTTGATTATTCATTGTTAATATTAGGTGCCTGCTTATAATCTTAATAGCATGTTCTCTCAACGTTGATTTGTTTCTTTGGTTTTAATATTAGAGTACATATATGTACTAACGCGTAAATATCGACAATTTTCCGTCTTCGAAAAGAGTAAGAAAATTATCTCCTTTTTCAGTATCATTCGTTGTTGGTTGGGGTTACCGCGCCTCCGATCAACGTCGATGGGCGGTATTGCATCCCGCGTGCGGTGGCCGCCAGCAATCCCCCATAGCTATCTCAGCGCGACAGGCTATTCCAATCTCCATTCCTGCGATGGAACTTATTGGCTACCAGAACCCACTACCTGGACCACTCACTATAACAAACAATGGCCACTCCGGTGAGTTAAATAATGAACATATTTAATTTTACCATTGGTTTTGTAGAGCTCAAAAAGAATGGATTGCAGTCTAATTAACAAGGTCATGCCTATACCACAATCTTAACAGCATTTCTTTATACTACAGATTCGACTTTAGATCAGCTCAATAGTTTCTTATATTTTTACGTTTCTTTTTCTAATTAAACACGAAATTTTTGCTCCACAGTTGCATTAACAATTCCGAAATACAGCTCGGAAGAAGAAAAGAAGGGATTCAGACTGCCTTACATATTCGGCGGGCCTCTAGATAACGAGTATGAAATCGAAGGTCTTCATTTCCACTGGGGAGACAAGAACAACAGAGGATCTGAGCACACTCTTAATGACATGCGTCTGCCCTTGGAAATGCACATCATTCACAGGAACAAGAAATACAGAAACTTGGCCGAGGCTCTTCAGCACCCTGATGGACTTTGCGTGCTTGCTTTCTTCTATCAGGTTAATAGTCTCTCCAATAACTAAGATAACTTAATAGTTTCTATCTAATCTAAGGGATACACCAGAGGCGACATAATCGTTTTCCTTGAATACAACGTTTTCCTTGCATTGTAACATTATAGTCAACACGGACCATTAGATAATCAATCAAAATTATTCTTATTAGTGGGCTGTTAACGACTGCACTGCCAATAAAGGCGTTATGGTATGTCTTTAGAAGTATGGAGGAGCTAAACATATTATCGTTCTAGGTTGTCGAATTCGACGCTAAGCTGTTGACGCCCATTGTGAAGAATCTGTCAGCCATTGAAAACTACAACACCAGCATGCAGTTGCCCCACACATTTTCCCTGTCTTCTATTCTCTCTGGACTGGACACTGAGCGTTTCTACACCTACAAGGGATCCCTCACCACCCCACCTTGCGCCGAAGCAGTGACATGGGTTGTCTTCTCCGACTATCTGCCAATCTCAGTCTTCCAGGTAAACTTAAATATATGTATTCCTATTATCAGTGTGAAAATCAGTTTTTGATCAAAGCTATAACCATTCGAAATCGTTTTATGCTATGAATTGGATCTTTGTTATTAACATTATATGTCCTTAGATGGACAACTTCCGTGGCCTCCTCTCCAACCTGAACCTGCCGCTCGTGGACAACTTCAGACAGCTGCAGCCACTCTTCGGTCGCAGAATTTTCGTACGCATCACCTCCAAAAATCCCAAATTCAAGAAGACCAAGCTTCACTACTCCAAGTGGGACTGGGTTGGTCACAAGAAGGCCGAAAATGACGTTGCCGAATTCGACGAATAAATCGATCAGACCACCGCTATTTTAGATATAGATACTAATCTCTAGACTACGGGTATTCATTAATAAAACTAATTTAACGACACCAAATACTAGCGATTGTTATTGGTATTTTTTTTTTAACTCATAATGGTTGTACACTGTATAATATTATTTGTATATATTGTGTTAATAGTATTAAGCATTACATGTAAGTTTGTTTGTTAAATGTATTCGAAAAATAAACAATGAAATATATTTTAACGGGTTTATTTTAAATTTAAACAATTTTACTATATATATAGAATACAATTAAATATTGGAATATAAATATAATTATGAATAATATAAACATACATTTTTATGATTAGGTACTGTAGTTATCGGATCCAAACATTGACTGAAAATAAAAACAAAATATTAAATTAATTTTCTTTCATGTTTTAAACGATTGACATAGAACACTAAAATCAATCATTTTATAGTATTCTTAATTGTACAAATATAAGTAGGTATCCTTTGATATAACCAAATTAGGCACTAAACTAGATATAACTCATATTTAAATAGAAAATTTTGATATAGATAATATATTTTTTAAACATCTCAACAATATTTTCGTTCGATTTTTTATTTTAGTTAATTGGCGGTTTAATAAAATTAAGGATTTGACTGCTCAATGACTCATTTAATGGTGCAAAATAAATACATCAATAAATTAATAAACGTGAACGTCAATATGACGAGATACCTTCTGATTTTTTAATTTGTTTGAGTCAAATACGATTACAATTATGTAGTTCCATTTGATGCCCATCATATTCAAACTAACTTGATGCCTCGGCAATTTTAATTCATTTCGCGTGAAGATGGCGTGATCATCACTAGCAACTCATAAACATTTGGTGGAATATTGAGATGTTAATTTTTTGTACACATAAGGAAATTACAAATTCTCGTAATTGATTTTAAATTTTATGAGCAGAGTATTAAGTTTTATAATCAATTGGAATTTTTTGATAACTATAAAATATTCCGTCTCATCATAAGGGCCCTTTTCAATAAGGGACTACAGCAAATGTGCTAAAAATAATTAGAAAAATTCTGTTTAAAATTCAACAATTAGTCAGTTTCTTCTCATAGTTGATTTCTTTTTAGATGAAAGATAATTAATATGTTAAATGTGATTTTTTAAATTAAAAACAATTCCTGCATATAAAGTTTGTCACTTGTAACGCGCTGATAGCATCGCTAATAATTATTATTACATTGAACATAAAATTATCTATTTTGTATATTATCATTAATTTTATTACACATAAATTATTTCATATAAGGCATCAAAGATCAATATGACAAAACGTAAAAACTGGAGAGAGGATATCTGCATTTTGATGTTCACAAATTAGCATAATAAAGGATTATATGGTTTACCTAGATTTAATAGAACAACAAATCACAACCCACAACACACATCAAAATATTGCACATAACTTTGTTGATTAGTAATGAAATGCTTCAACTTAATAGTAGAAATATATACTCACATAATGTGCCAAATAATATCCAGTCTTCTAGTAAATACCACGGAATAGGTGTTGGTAACTTTAAATTCCTTGTCACAAAACAAAACATGCACAGATGGCAAACAAACAAATAAAACAATTCATATGGTTTTTATTTTTCTATATATATTACAATAATAGAAATTCAACAAATTTATACAAGATTAATATTCTATTACATTATTTCAATAATTCATATTTGATAATTAATCTACTAGGAAATAATTTTTACTGTATTGTTTCATGGTTTAAAATATATTTTTGTTATGTATGTGGAATGTATGTGTCAGGCAACAAACTGATTATTTAAAAATTGCACATGGATAAATCAAATATAGATTGTACAATAGCAGTTAGTTATTTTTGGTTGGCATATATACAAGTGCCGATGTCTGCTTTGAAACAAACAGAATTATCATGCAATATACTATATAATTAGCGTACCAAGTCTTCAGGGTTGAACATGCCCTGAAAAGAAGAAAAGAAATAATTAAATGGTGACTTCTAATGAGTAATGAACACAAGAACCTTAATTTAATAATAAAACATTAGCTAATAATTAAGTAATCTACTTTAGAATTACTAAAACCTATTAGTTTCACTTGTTATATATGATAATTCCCTTTTTTATAATCTGTGCTATATGAGTAAAGTAAGAAATCTTAGGTCTATTTGGTTTAATTCAATTCAATACCATCCTAGATAAAACTGTCAAATATTGACAGTTTTAGCCATCATCATCATCATTTGCTCTTTATTTTCTCCCCACTACAGAGGCTCAGGCCTTCCTTATGGATGGTTAAGTATGGGTCACAACCCTCCACACTAGCACAATGTGGATAGGCAGGTATTAACAACTGCAAATGCAGCTGAGACCAACGGCTTAACATGTCTTCTGAAGCATGGAGTAGCTCAATTTTTTGGGCACCCATCCAGTGACCGACTCTTGCGAAAGTTGCTTAGCAACAATGATTGTGTGCCATGGCACTTATCCACTACGCCATTGATTGCGAAATACTCAGCATTATAACTAAATACATAAATGGCGAATTTACCTTAGCACGACGTAAAATGGAATCCTTGCTGGCATCATAAGGATGATCTTTAGAAGGGATCTCAAGAACTGAGGGCACGGGGGCTGTGTGTGCATCGATTACATGTCGGATCATCTCAGCAATATTCTGGTTGATAAGGATGATGTCAATGTCATCCCGCTTGACGAATCTCTTGAAACACTCCTCAATTTCGCTTACAGCTGTGTCTGTTTAAAAAAAATGGATGTTGGTGTATGGTTGAAATGATTGATGATGTTGTTAGTTAGGTGTGAAAAATATTTAACATGATGAACTACTATATAAATAAACAAAAATTAAGATCCTAAGTGACGATAATGTTGAACTTACTCTTGTCAACGACCATGAAATTAGGGTGTCGGTTTTTATTTATTTCACCAATTCCACCCAACAGGAAACCGACGCATGTGTCCTGGAAGTGAGGAGCAAGTTACTTTTCAAGATTTTAAGGGCTCAACACTGAAATAGCGCAATTTGTCGACTATAAACATTAACTACTCATTATTAGACTAAATAATCAGTCCAATTTCGACACTAACCTCGTCTCCAATAACGCTGATTAGTTTTCCTTTTACGGCTGATTGCAAAGCCATTTTTATGGGATTTTAAACTGTTTTTATAAAATATTTTCAGTAAGTAAATTAAGAAATGTCACAAGGGTTCGTCACCTGACTTGATTGATTTTTGTTTTTCATTTTTGGGTTGTCTATCCTGAAAAATAAAGACGCATTCAAGTTAACATAATAATTAATTAGTCTATGGTTACCAATGCAAAATGTTGATTTTTTTCTACCATATCTACTCTTTTTTTATTGCTTGCAACAATCATTTGTGCCACAATAAAAAGAGGGTCAATCACTTTATTATACCATTTTATACTAGTTATCAATGACCTAAATGGCCTCTAAAGCCATTTGAGATATCTTGACATGAATTTTTTAATATGATTGTGGTTATAATTTTGTGGTAAGTTTTCACTATCTATTATGTTACTGGCAAATGTAATCTAAAATCACCTTATAGTAGGCTGTATGGATTAGATCCCTTCCTATAAACAGTTGAGTGACAGTGACAGCCATAATACCACCACAACATGTCAATGGGGTAGTAATAATTTGTTTGTGTCCTGTTTTTTTTTATGGAATCTTTTTGTATTTAATATTGAAATAGTAATAAAAGCTATCTTAAGAATAAACAAGTACAATGCTTAATATACAAAGCTACGGTAGCAGTTCCGAAGATGAGAATGATGATATTGTGAAAGAAAACAGTAATGAAAATTTGTTGATTCATTTGAAACCTGTGGATCCTAATTTGTCTGTAGCAAAAACAATGCAGATATGTGCGGCGCCTGTAGTAATGCCTACAGTGAGTATTCCACTATCGGTTGCTGTTTATTATCATTATATAGTTAATAAATAAGCAAAGATTTCTTAGTTAACATATCTTATAATGGTCATTAAATTGTTTGTGTCATTCTCAGAATAATGATGATACCAGAGTATTGTTACCACCAAATCAAGAATTGATGCATAACCCTAAATATGAAGAACTTTTTGCACCAACATTTGGTCCTGAAAATCCTTTTCAAACTCAACAAATGAAAGCAAACAGAAACATGCTCTCTGGATATGTGGAGAAGGCACACATAAGTGAATTTCAATTTGAAAATCAGAGGCGGACATTTACTAGTTATGGTTATGCAATGGATCCATCAACTGATGTTGATACTGGGAGTAATGATGCTGTTGTTGGTAAGAATAGAAATCTTATATATGGTTGAGCATGACACAGATGTATAATTGTATCATACTCAATTTTATAAATGCAATAAGTGTGTATGATTTTTATATATATATAATGTATAACAGAAATAATGCACATCCTTATACACCTCAATTAGAAAATTGGAATTTTACTTTTATGTATAAAACATTGTTCATGTATGGACACATTCTAATTGCTGGTTAACAGTGTGGACATCTTACAAGTTCACATAATGATGTCAAAATTATGGCTTAGCCTACAGTGTAATACCACAATCATACCACCCTTAAGCATTTCAAAGTATTTACTGTATGTTAGTATAATGAAGAAATTGAAAATTCAGTAAACTTTTTCTTCTTCTTCTAAACTTTAATGGCTACTTTGCGTCCACCACAGTTCTGCCAACTTCACATCAGAGACCGATTTACCAAGAACTTTACACAAAATGAGCAAATGCTTGTGCTATTCCCACTCTTTTAAATTGTTTTAGTGTAAATAGTCTTTAAACATTTGCTGGTTGATCTATCTGCATTTGCAAAGATTCTATGATAATATTCTAACTGCTTTAGAAATTCATCAGTCCTGTTAGGTCTTGGGTAGCTTACTGGTTAGAGCATTTTTCCGGATTGTGTACGGTCATGGGTTCAAATCCCATTTCAGAGTGCCAGGAACAAAGTGAATTTTTTAAGCATTTTTTATAAATATTATAAGTAAAATAATTTTCTATATTAAATAAAATAATTTTGTTTAAATTTAATTTTGTCATAAATTTTGTTTTTAGCTGTCTAAATATAATCTTTCTATTTTCAAGTATATTATTAAGATCATTTGTACGTGTATGTTTAAGAAAACTGCAATCATAGTCCTGCATTTTTCCAGTTTCTGCCATGGTAGCTCCCCCTCCAGAAACAGAAGGAAAAACAGTATTTGAATCAATAAAAAAGAGGCCATTGGATAAAAAGAAAAGAAACAAAAATGATAATCCAGAAGATATTAATGGATTCTTGGGTCCTTGGGGAGGATATGAAGGAGAGAGGAGGTAAAAGTTTTAAAATCTAATATTATTAATTTAATACACTATACCACACTTCAATTACTTCCATAAAAATTGTCAACCTCTATTTTACCCTTCTTAGAGGTAGAATTCTAATAAAAACTGTGACTCTCATTACTTATGAGTCTGAAATAAAAAATGTTCAACTCATATTCAACCCCTAAAGGCTATTTATAAAATCTATCTTTAGTGCCTACTCACAAAATAAGTCTATTGACCAAAGATAATGCATTAAACTTTGATAGTTTATACTAGCCGATGATGAATGAGTGAATCGAAATATTTTAATTAACAAACCAAAACAATTGACATTGACAATCAGTTAAAACAGCAATTTAAAATATTGCATAGAACTGTTTATCAATAAAATGACTTTTAAGTGATTTAACTAAACACAATGTTCAGCAATATAGCTAGACTACAAAACATAGTAGCCAGAGAAATGTTCAAGAGGTTTATAACAATAAATACTTAATTACGTCACAGTGTATAAGATAGAATCATTTGATATCCACTTTGTAAGTTATGTGATCAAAAACCTAGTGGCGGCAGTGTCAATAAAATTTCTAGCAATTAAACTTCATCTTTTGTATTTTTTTAAACATTTAATTATATAGTAACCCAAAAATATCAAAATCATCAGCTGTTGATTGACACACTCTTGTAAACAAATTGAAACCAATAATGTCGCAATGTTCGAGACCCTGTGAATTTATTATTACAACAGGTTTTTAGTAAAAGTAAAAATATGTTTAAATAAATTGGCTGCAATATATATGTACTTATACTTTATGTATTTTATCAATTAACATATTATTGGGCAGTGGCACAAACATCCATTAGGGTTCAATGACCCCATTTAGCTCTCATGAATGTCATATTTGTATGGGTAAACTTGCTTTTAAGATATGATATTTTTAATGGACGTTTGTATGACTACTATGATCGATCCTATTTGCCAATTTCTAATATTATCAAATTTTGTTTTCTTTATACCTTGTATGTTCATAAGTTTTGAGACAAACTTTATACTGAAAAAATCTAATAAAATGTTTCTGGCTGTTATCTATTTTTTTTACTGATTTTGAATTTAGAATGTTCACTTTTAGTTTATTTGTACTGAAAATTTATTCTCGTGATGGAGGGAACGGAACAATTACGTGTAACTGTCATTTCCCTATATAAGGCAGGAAAAAAACCGATGCAGATTTTCCGCGAGCTGAAATGTTTTCCTGTAAGACGTAACTTCGTCTATTACAAAATACAGCGGTACAAAGAGACAACTAGTGGTCGACCACGCAATGTGAGGATGCTTGTAAAACATCAAAATCATCCGAGAGCGACTTCGCCGAAATCCATGTCGCACTCAGAAGAAACTCGCTCTGCAGACTAATATTTAGCGCGTTTCAGTGAACAGAATACTGAAATATGATTTTTAGGTAGCCGTAGAAAAGTTCACTTTTTAAACGATCGTCTCCGTAAGTTACGACGTGAACGTTGTTCACTGCTGCCAGGAAGATATAAACCATTGACGAGAAAATTTTTACTGTTGAAGAAAAGTTCAACCGGCAAAACAATAAAGTATACGCTTAAAGTAGCAAGGATGTCCCAGCTTCTGCACGGAATGTCTCGCGCACTCAGCATCCGGCTAGTGTGATGGTATGGGTGGGGAGTTTCGTATGAAGGTGTCACTTCGCTCCATTTCTGCCAACAAGGTGTCCAGGTGAAAGTCAAGAAATATCTGAAATTTTAGAGCCCGTGGTGAAACCCTGTCTGATACGTCATTTCACAATAAGGATTGGATTTTTCAGCAAGACTCGGCGCCATCCCATAAGGCAAAAAGCACCCAAGTTTGGTTGAGGGAGAATGTGCCGGCCTTTATCGCGGCGGATGAGTGGCCCTCATCCAGTTTCGACTTCAACCCACTGCATTATTCTTTATGGACTGAATTAGAGCTCAGGGCCTACCGAAAGTCCCTCCCAAACTTAGGAGTCACTGAAGCGAACCCTTGTTCGAGAAGCAAAGCAAATTCCGTTAGAAAAGATTCGTGCCGCCATCGATGACTGGCCAAATCGTCGAAGGGCCTGTATTAAACACAAGGGGTATATATATTGAATAAAATATATATTGTTGATTTTCATCATCATCATCATCAGCTTACAAACTTTGCGAGCTATGTCGGTCACTCTAGTTCTTTAGCGAATATCCACGTTTCGGATCCTACCGCGCAAAGAAACCCCTGACATAGCTCTCTCCATGCCTCGCTGAGCGACTCTGAGCTTCTCTAAGAGGCCAGCAGTTAAGGACCACGTTTCAGTGCCATAGGTCATCACTGGCGACACACACTGGTTATACATTGTTGATTATTATTTATTTAATGGTTACTGAAAATTTTAGAAATATAAGTTACTTATTAAAAACGTTACGCAACTTATTTCGTCTCAAAACTTATGAACACATGAGGTATATTGTTTCAGTTTTTATTTATTATTTTATACAATATATTATGTTTATAGTCAGTATATTATGTTTATTTCAGAGTTATGAAACCGGAAGGGGATGAAGCTAAGGAATTGGAAGAAATTCTGGCAAAGAGACAAAAGAGAGGCAAAGTAGATGATGACAAACCCTTAGAAGAGAAATCCATTATTCACAGTAAGTGGATAATGTACCTATTTTTATAAATGGTTGTTAATTCGAAAATCATTTTTGGAACATTGGAGTGATGTCAGTTCCAATCTTCCATCGAACTGGGCGTTTATTGCTGATTTCCCTATTACAAATGCTTCAATGAATGTTAAAGCAATGCATTTTGTAGTATTGTTTCGTGATTTTATTTCCGTATAAATTTCATGTCGATGTTATTCTTTCACAAAAATATTATGCAAGTTCGTTTTGACATGAAGAGTGTTTTGAGTCAGAGTTATACACTAACAAATAAAACTTATTCTAATATAATATTTCACTATAAATTGAATCCTTTCACAGTTGACAAGGCGACTGACTACCAAGGTCGTTCGTGGATCGAAGCACCGCGCAGTGAAACACAACTCCGCAGTGACACACCGCCAGACAAATGCTTTTTGCCCAAGGTATTTTTTGCCCATTACAAGAAATAAAATATAATATATAAATTGTTTAAATAATATAAAGTGGTTTTAAATCTAGTGATAAAAGTTAATTTAATTGCTAAATAAGTGACTTTCGGTAATGTCATGTGTATTTTTTTGCAACATTGTTTATCAATAATATACAGATATCAGTGGTTAACTGATTAATTTTACAATGCTCAGCTCAAATTTACTTATTTACTTAAGGTATCCGATGAAAATCAGCGCCGCAGCTTAAACACTGCGGCATATTGCTGAACGGAGACTTTTTTAGTGCCTAATTTAGAATTATCTATTAGCATACTATTAATGGTATGTACTTGTAATTTGGTGCTAAAAATACTTTTCTATTCTATTCTAAATAAATGGATGGATAGAGCTGAAATTTTGCACAAGATTTTGAAAAATGGAACCATTAAAGAGGTTAAATAATTAAAAAAAGACCAAGTACGAGTCGGATTACGCAGTTTTCCGTCACATCATCTATAAAAACGCAAAAACATCACGTTTGTTATATGGGAACCCCACTTGAATATTTATACATAATTTGTAAAAAATTCCAACTGTCTTGCTATAACTTTTCATGAGACAGACAGACAGGTTCCGTTTAAAACTTTTAAGTACGGATTCTAAATACCATGTAATCCACGCGGGTGAATTAGCGTCTGAAAGCTATTCAAGTACAGTATGTAATATAAGTGACTTATATGTTTATTTGTTAATTAGGCTCACATTCACACATGGAAAGGTCACACGAAGGGAGTGGCAGCCGTGCGATGGTTCCCTACCACCGCTCATCTCATGTTATCTGCCGGCATGGACTGCAGAGTTAAGGTTGGTTTAAAATACCACTTTAATAGGGTTACCAGATAAAAAAAAAACAAAAATCCTGACAAAAGGCTCCATCTGTTGTGAACTGTGGATATATTCGAAATATTTTAAATTATAATGGTGTACCTACAGATATGGGAGGTGTACGGTGGGCGACGTTGCGTGCGTACGTACTTTGGTCATCGGCAGGCGGTACGCGATGTCAACTTCAATAACAGTGGTGACCACTTCCTTTCTGCTGGTATTAACATTATCTGTCTCTTTTCCTCATATTATGTTCTCGATTTCCGTTCTGACAAAGAAAAAAAATCATTTTTATTTCGTCAGAAATTCTTAAAATACTTTTCTCATTATCAATAGGGTTATTGATAGTGATCAATATAAAATATGAAACTTATATTAAATTTAACATAGTCATTATTTATTTTTCCTGAAATAGTGGTTTTTAATAATCAGATTAATATTACATTTTTATTTTTCCAAAAAAAAAAACTATTTTTTGCTGTCATTTTCAAAACTAGTAAATCTACATTTGAACAATTTACAATAGCGTATTCTACTTCGGGTAGTTTATTTTTATTAGAAAAAGCCGTAAAAATAATATTTCGGAAAAATAAACATGTTTTCTTGCCTTAAAATAAAATAATATTAATTAATTATTATATTAAAACAAAATTTAGAGTAGGTATACATAAATAGGGATAATTTTTATTTGTTAGTCCGTCAGTTAGATTATTGAAGTACGTATATAATATATATACGTACTTTTTTTATTTTTTACGTAATCAATAAATTACGGCGATACATTGAGTTGAAATGTCGCATGACGTCATGCTTTTATACATTTTCTACAAAACTGTGACGTAGCGAGCCCCTACTCCTCACCTTTAATGCCCATTTCTTGTTTAAATTAAAGCAAAAAAAAAACTATTATCTGACTGACGAACTCACTTATGAAACATTTAATATTTTATTAAATTAGGCCAACCTTTTCTTTTTATTTTGAATAGGATATTATAATAATGATTTTGGCGGCATAACACAGGTGCCGTTACTTCCCCTCCCCCCCTTAGTTTTAAATGAATTTTCCAATTGACTGTGAAATATACGTAAAGTAGTGGAGATTGATCAATATTTACTTTACTCTGTACAGCATACGATCGTTACATAAAGCTGTGGGACACCGAGACGGGGGCGTGCGTGTCTCGATTTACGTCAAGGAAGGTGCCGTACTGCGCCAAGTTTAATCCTGATCCTGATAAACAACATTTATTCGTCGCCGGCACATCTGACAAGAAGATCATATGCGTTAGTATATACAAGTCCCGTAAATTGCTTATGCGCTGGAACCTTGTCTAAATAACACCTGCGTGACGTCATATGAAAATAGAGAGTATAGACAGCAGAAAAGGCATTAAATATATAATTTAACAAATACTGAAACGAGAGACATAAGATATGTCTTCTATCTTTACTTTTTATGAAAATCATAATAGCAGTTGATATTTTACATAATAAGGTACAACAAAACTTAACAATAACAATCGAAACCAACAAAAAGATAACAAAAATTATGTGTAATCTATACATAACCCAACCCAATAAATGTACTCTTTGACCAGTGTTTATTTGTTTATTAAATGGCGGCCAGCCGCATTAGTAATTTGCGGGGATTATACCACACGATGACAATAGATTTATAATGACATTTTTTTATATGTACCTATGTCAATATTAGAAAGAATGTTACATTTTCTTTTAACTGGTCGTTCCCCAATTTTCATGGAATTAGCGTTTCAGAATTTAATTTATTTTATCTATGACTAACACTCGTGTCTATCGTCGAGAGAAATAATAGGGGTGTAGACAACTTTTTCTATATGTTTCTTATAGATATATCTAAAAAAAATATTTAAAAAAATTATCATTCATATAATAAGATAAAATCTAAAATTGATTTAATTTTCAAAATTTCCTGCAAATACAAACTTCTGTCATGGCGTCGTAATGACGTGACTGCCCTTCGAAACTATTATCGGTCTACGTATGCTTATGGTTTAATTCTCTAAGTTCTGATATGAGAAAGGGGGCGTGACGTCACGCGCTGTTTGCGATCTTGTGACAACGAGTATGAAATTGTTTTTTTTTTTCATAATTAAGCAATATTATAAATTTAATAAGCAGAAAAGGGTTATTATCGTTAATATATAAGACTACCAGAAAAAAAAGAATTTAATTTTGTTTACTATCTACACCCGTATTACGAGTAAAATAATAACCTATGCAAATATTTGTAACCAATTAAGGAGAATAAGAATGAAGTAGGTACTGTCAATACTGTCTTCTTTTATCGTAGTGGGATACGAGAAGCGGAGAAATAGTACAAGAGTACGACAGACATTTGGGGGCGGTGAACACAATCACGTTCGTTGATGAAAACAGAAGATTTGTCACCACATCTGATGATAAAAGTTTACGCGTTTGGGAATGGTGAGTTATATATTTAAATTCATTATGAGTTTTCCTCATTTGTGTGTTAATCAAATTACTGTGAAATGGTAAGTGATACACATTTTCGCTTGTTGCTACTAAGAAATAATAATATACATATGTTTTTTGAGGTAATCCTTATGCATATCATCATTATAAACCTTAACGCGTTAATATTAAAGTACAAAATAAATTGGAAAATTTGAAGTATTGTAGTAACCTGACGTGCTGCTGTGTGACAAAACATAACGTGTATAATAATCCATATAGTATGAGTATGGTTAGCAATAGGGATGCTACTAATACAACAAATATAAATATCAAACATGTTTTTCGACAAACCATTAGTTCAACAAGATAAATAATTTTTTTACTAAGAAATTAAGTCAGCAAAATTTACTACTCAAAATGAGTGGTATACTAACAGGATTAATTTTCGTAATTTGCTAAAGCGTTTTTTTTATAAAATGTTGAACAAATGAAATTTATTGCTTATATTTACATTTTTGAAATATAACATTAAGGTAAATATTTACTATTATGTTCACAGTTGATATGAGCATAGTATTTATTAGTAATAAGGGATTTTTATCAAAAACAAAAATTATTATGAAAAGTGTTTTCATGAAAAATCCTTTTCTATTTTTTGTTTAATAACTATTTGTGTACCTTGTCCCAAATAAATGATCATTATTATTAAAAATTATTGATAGATTTAAAAAAGCTTTATCTTTTAATGGTATTGACTTTAGTTCACAAAAAAAAAACTTAACACGGTTTTGAAAGTAAACCTTAAAGTTTTGAAAGTAATTCATATATGCAACATAAATGTTAAAAAAGATTGCGTTGCGTGACTGACGTCAGAGAGGCAGCGCCACAATTCTCTTGTTTATCAATGTAACTACGTTACTTTGTTTTATATTAATATTAAACTAAGAGAATAAATTAAAGAGATTCTGATTGATTGAATAAAAAAGCTCATAAGTTTCTTTCGCTTGTTCTTCTTGTCAGTCAAAAGATATACTTTACTACAACTACGATTGGTAGGTATATTTGGTCGACTCAAATAGTGTGTTGTTTTTTTTCATTTTTGTAACGGATTGTAAAGGAATTGATGAGTCAAGAATTCATTTCAAAATCCAAGAGAGTGGCGCTTCTAGATTGACAGACACCCGTGACAATATTTATAATCTCGTATTAGTTGCATCACTAGTGATCAACTGTAACTAGAACAGTATCATCATTGCAGGGACATACCGGTAGACATGAAGTACATAGCTGATCCGTCTATGCACTCGCTACCGGCGGTGACTGTATCGCCCAACGGCAAATGGCTCGCGTGTCAATCTATGGACAACAAGGTTATAGTGTTCAGCGCTCTCAACAGATTCAAAATGAACAGGAAGAAAACTTTCACTGGTCACATGGTGGCTGGATACGCGTGCTCCGTTGACTATTCACCGGATATGAGGTCAGTATCTTTTTAATTAACTACATTCGTTTAAAGTATAGCACCGGCAGTTAGGGTTGCCGACTTTTGTTAGAAGAAAGAGAGTAAATCTCATTTCTAGGAGGTATTTTTTTTGAAAACGGTATTTTTTTATATTCTTTATTACTTTTGTGGTTACGTATGCGTCATTTTAGTGTGACTGGTACTAGATTTATAAACAGATAGATTAAATGAACATAATTGTCTTACCATAAGACAATTATGTTTTACTATTATACTTATGTGTTACAATCGGCGGTCTTATCACCATATAGTGATCTCTTACAAAAAACCTTTGGGTGGAGAGATGAATTTTATTGGATAAAAAGAGTATTTAAGCAACCTCTATTTAATGTTATAGATCAAAGAGTACGCTTACATGATATACAATACTAGAGTAAGGTTGATAACCCTACTATCAGGAGCTCCATTCTGAATGGAGACAAGTCAGTTATAATTGCTACCGGTTATCAGACGTAGTTCTTTTAAAGATTTCTTTTTTTTTAAATCTTAATAATAGCAAGTTCATAACTTTTACAGTGAGAAGTAAGAAAGCGGCGTCAAATTTTAATACATTGTATATACAATACAATCAAAATGTGCGCGAAGAATGAGAGAGAAGTAATAGAATAGGGATGACGACTAATTTATGTTTGTTTGTCTGTCAGGTATATTATTGTAGAATATTAAATAGTATTTCTTTATTTTTTGCGTAATCAATTAATTACGGCGATTCATTGTGTGGTCAACAATCTGTGGTCAAGTGCTTGCCTATGTAGAATAAAAAAAAAATGTCGCATGACGTCACGCTTTCGTACATTTTCTACAAAACTGTGATGTAGCGAGCCCTTACCATTTATATTATATTATCAAAGCCGTTTCTTGTTTAAATTAAAGCAAAAAAAATAAGTATCTGATATTTTTCTAGTATCTGACTGACGGACTAAATATTTTTTTTTTTTTACCCAGTCATCATCCCTATTATGGTATACCTGTTACTAGAATGAAATAAACATACTTGCTAAATTACGTGGTCTCGTAATCTCTCTAGTCAAGGAACTCATGCTGGGGATAATGGCCGTGCGAGCTCTCTCTCTGTAACTGTTAAAATGTAATAAGTACAATTATAAAAGAAGCAGAAAAGCATTTTGTCATCAACTTTTCAATGATAAATATGAACGTATACCCTTAATTGCGATCATTGAGGTAATGCACGTTTTTGACGACTCGATTAACTCTGTAGCTAGTAGGGATAGCAGGCGTCCGGACAAATAAAAAAAATTCCGGGAAAAATAAACGTTATCTGGCTTGTCCAGATTTGATTAGGCTTTTGACAGTTGAATCGTAATCGAAATTGAATTCGAATATTTCGAAATTAGCTCGAAATAAAGTTACTTAAGACCGATTTTGCATTAGATTTTAGCTAAATTTCATTAGAATTTAAGAAAAATAGGATGAATAATCAGAAAAGCTTGGTTTTTGTAGACACAATTTTATATTAAGGCACAATATTCTTGACACACCGCCTAGTCTCTCCGGCTATTAGTTTAGTGATCTGGCAACCCTATCCGCGGTAGAGGTGGGCATTGCTATTGTTTTACTGTCTCTTTTATTAATAAAGCATTTCCCTTCTGCCTACCTATGCAGAAGGGAAATGTACATTTGTATGTGCTCTGGTATTTTCTTTCAGATGCTAACTTAAATCTTAAAGTGTACTAGTAATATATGGTCAAACAAACATACAAATATACATAACATTTAGCACATGTGTTTAGTTGCTCAAATAGACTAACATATGTAAATTAAATATTGTGTCATTCCAACGAAATTACATACATAAATATCAAATTGATAACCTCTTTTTTTGAAGGTTTTTAGATAGATCAAAAATTTAAAACTATCAATGAAGTTGTTAATGGTAGATTACGTTTGTTACAAATTAAAATTCACCTTTTAGCTACTCCATAGATTCTATTATAACATTGACTCTTAAAATAAACACTGTACAGAGATTGTTGCCAAGTTCCTAACTAGTTTACACGGCCTAACTAACAACGCAGCCACGCTTCACTTTGACTTAAACTGGTGTGTTCCTGTGGGAACTTCGCGACACAAAATACATAGAATGAACAATATATTATATAACAAAAAAAAATATTACATTGATCATAACCAATATATCTACTTTATATAACAATTCTGAAAAATATTTTAGTATACATTTGAAATAGAACTAGGGTTGCCATCTGTCCGGCTTTAATTTTTTTTATTTATAACCTGCTTACTCTTGATTTCAATACAGCATTGGGCTGGATTGAAATCAAGAGTAAGCAGGTGCAGATGCAGGGATGAATGAGCTCTACTGTGCGATGAGCTTGCCCAGAAGGAACCTAGTCGGTCGTGTTTGGCTTTTCTAGGTTGTGCCCGGCCAAATGTATGTCCAGTACGTCACCATAGAGATATTTGACTTGTAAGGAAGGTTCAGCCCGACTTTTACGATAAAATGTCCAACCTAATACAGCGAAGAGTCAGGCTTTTTTATTTTGCTACTCGAAATAGAACCATAGTCTTTTGTAAAGTCAATAATGCGTCAGGTTTATACAAATCTGTTCACTTGATCTTAAAGCTTAACGTTATGAGAGTTTAAAATCAATTGGAGAAATATGCCTTATTGTGGTAACTTAACATGTGTCTGTATTAACAGACTGCAGGTGTAGTTTTCCTTTTATTGTTAACTCCTTTTAACCGAAGAATTAATTAAGTCCTTTCAATTATAAGTTAAGAATATGCACTTATTTTAATATAAATGTTCTTAACATAATATGTGAATTTAAATAGTTATGCCAATTTGTGCTTTGCATTTCTAATGGAACTTAATTCGCGTATTTATTTTAACGATAGCAGATGCGGCTGGGCCCAACAGTCTAACGTACTTTTTGAAGCACAGTGGAGCTCGAAATAATTAATTTTTGGTAATATTATCCATCCTATGATCAGTCCTTGCGAAAGTTGTTTAACTTCCTTATTGCAGACATAACGTGTTGGACACTGATCTTCGAGCTCCTATACTAATACATATAACTGATTTTCGAAATAAGCATATTGGATCTGTTTATTGTAACGTGTCGTAAAATTTGTAGGTAATGTTCAAAAATAACGAGAATACCTAATTCTTAGAGATTCGTCTAAAACTACTAAAGATGCCAAAACATGTTTTATTGATTTCTTAAACTATTTCTTATTCTTTGATTTCTTATTTTTCTTTTCACTGTTAAACTGTAATAATGTTTAATCCAATGCGATTTATAAAATGAAACATTCTTGACAATAGTACGTTTCTTATTGATGTCATGATAACAGTAAAATTCAGACGTCCAATACCTGTGAGTCACGTGAGAGCGCGTTTGCTTACGTAAGCGTTGACATTTTGACCTTAGGTGTTTAATAAATGTTTAACGTTTGCTTATATTTATGTACTTCATATGAATGTGAATAAATAAATAGTGTTTATTCATTGCAGTATATTGTTTCGTAAAAGTTAAACAGATAAATCGATCAATATTATTTAGTAACACTTAAATTCATATGTTTATTACTTTATGCCGCCGTACATTCGAGTCAGTCCGCCCATAGCAGGACCTGGCATCTTAGTAAAGTATCCTTGCTCGCCAATTGGCGTTTTCGGCATGAGGCTTTAGATTTAGAAATAAACTAGGCTATATGTATAAACTAGGTATGCTATGTGTATTTTACGTGTAGTTTTCACTGTAAAACCTTGTGAATAATTTTATGACATACTAGTTTCAAAGTTGATGATGATGATAAGATACCGTCGCAAACCTTTTGGTCTACGACCAGATACTTTCATACGATGTTGCGAGGCAAGAAAACTTTATTCGTGCTTTTCCTTCCATTTCTGAGTCCTAGCTGTGCCTTTTACAGCATCGCATATAATTTAACCGTCAATCTCCTTTTAATGATTTTTACTTGACAAGGGAACAATACCACTGTGTTTCCAGCAAGGATTGCATTGGAACCAGAAATTGAATAACAATAAGAAATTTTAGGTTTATTCAATCTTTTCCATAGTAATGCCATAAGACGTTGATCCAGCGGAGTCAGCCTTGAACTCCCTCGCTGTATCATTAATTTCCTAAAAATATTCACAGTTTTAACAAATCTTGTTTATCAGCAAGGAATTCCTCAGCTTTAGACTTAATATTATCCATTTTGAACTCCAAAATAGTTTGGTATTCGACTCCAAGTTCTTCGTCAGTTTCTATTCATCTTCAAAGGCTATTCTTTCACTTTTAGATACATATTTCATATTTTTTTTGGGTGTATTATTTTTCTCTTTGTTTATGAATTATTTTTGAGAACTGATGGTGAAATGATTGATTTTAGCTGAAATGATTTTAGACTCAAAACACATTAAAAAAAAAACAGTTTTCTTTGTTTTTTCCTATGTTATTATTATATTTTATTACAAGCAAAGAATATACTACATTTTAAAAAGTTTTATTCCATTCACTTAAATTTGTTTTTTGTTTGTAAAGGCTGTAATGGTTACAGGTGACCATAATTTACTTGATTCTAATTAAATTTAACCACTAAAAAGAAAATTATTATAGCACCTAGACCCAATCCTCTATCTTTCATCAAACTTTTAGGCCTGAAAGTTCCCTCGTTTGAGAGAATCAAGTTAAAAAATTTGTATGGTTTGCCTAGAAACACTAGTAAGCAAAGCACATATATAAAATTCACTTTAAGACGATTCGTTTAAAATATATCTGTATTTGACAATATTAATTCTGAAAATATTAATTCACAGTATGAATTGGAACGTAACTTAGGGAAATAAGTTATAAAATCTCCATCAAATGATGGTCAAAACAGAAAAAAACATTTTGCTGCGCCTAAAAATAAAATGATCACGGGTTAGGTTTATTTACCCTCTATCGATTAATATATACCTCAATTTTGGATAGAGATAATTTGAATAAAGTACCAGCCTCTTTAAAAAAAAATCTTTTAGGATAAAAATCACCTATATTAGAATTTGTTGAAATTGAATCAGTATATGATTTAATACAAACTACTTTCAGGATAATTGTATTAATTGTGTTACACGCTGTAAAATAATCATTATGTTAGTTGGACAAGGAATTTTTTATTAATATTTACTTATTAAGTTAAAAGTTCCTTTATTAAAATTTATACGTATATCCGCAGTCCATTTAGGCTATTAACCAATAACAAAAAAATATTACAAAGAATGTTATAATTTTCTAATGACATTTGGCTAATTTATAGAAGTTTTTGAATCCAACCGCCCATCGGCGGTTTGTGCGTGGCAATTATTCACTATAACCGCCGTTGGGCGGGCACGGCAGTGAATGGGTTAACTTAGTCAACTTAAATTTTATTTTTAATCCATATAATGCTAGGTATTTGTTTCTAATATCGGCGGTAATACTTTTTTGAATAAAAACATTAACATCATCGACTAATTTTATAAATAAAAACATGACATGATACGACTATTATTTTTAATTTTATATCGTTATTATATTTTTTTAAATATTGACTAACATAAAACATTTTTTAAATTTAGGTACTGACTTGACAATTAATTTATGTTTTACGTAAATATTTTCAGTTAATTTGTAGGACATGAATGAATGAATGAATAAATGAATGAATGAATGAATGAACACTTTATTGTACTTGAAGATAAAATCAACATAACAATTAATAACAATAAACAGTACAATTGGCGGCCTTATCGCTAAAAAGCAATATCTTCCAGGCAACCAAAAGTTAGACTGGACAGTTACATAAAAAAGATGGGTAGTAAATGGTGTCCTACACAGTTGAAATAAAAAATTTCCATACTAATATATACACACATATAAATATATACATATATAATAATAAATATACAATAGCCTAATTTAATGTTCAGAAAGTGACAGATAAGTAATGCTTTTTTACCTTATTTTTAAAGACATTCAATGATGGAGCACGCTTTATATCATCTGGTAATTTATAAAGCGTTAAGGCGGACAGCCTGAACTGCAAAAGACTTGTCGAGAAACTTTGTTGAATGGATTGGCGTCTGCAGTTTTAGGTTCTCTGATGATCGCAAGACACGGGAGTGCGTATCGTGGAGGTAATTAAAACGTTCCCTGAGATACATTGGAGAGTAAGGATTAAACAGTATACTGTAGAGCAAGGAAACAATATGGGCATTCCGACGAAGACGAATTGGCAACCACTTGAGCTTAGTGCGAAAATCAGATACATGATCATATTTGCGTAATCCAAATATGAATCTTATACTAAAATTTTGATTCTTATACTAAAGTTTATTTAGTTGCTCCTCAGTTAGATCTAGATAGCTGACATCGGCATAGTCCAGGATTGGTAAAAGAAGAGATTGTGCAAGCGCAGTCTTAGTTGCTATTGGTAAAAAGTTACGCAACCGCCTCAAAGAACCAGCAGCAGCAAAGGTTTTACGACTAACTTCCTCAATTTGTGACCGCCATGTTAAGTTTTTATCGATAGCTATGCCCAAATTTTTAACACAGTCACTGGGGGTCAAAGTAATTCCACCAAATGAAATCGCAGGTAAACATGACCAGTCAATTTTATTAGTCATAACGGGGCTACCAGCTACCATGACTTGAGTTTTTGAAGGATTAACTTTAACATCGTTATTGGAGTCACTCCAATAACGATGAAAACCAGTTAAATCTGGTTTTGTAAACAACAAGGTATTAATAGATAGTCATCGTGACTTTACAAAACGACCAGTGATTTCAATTTATTGATAACAAATATTTTATCGTTCTAACATTAAAGAAAAGGATATTTATTTTTAATGAAAAATGCTTAAAAATTCACCAATATAGAAAAATGAGTAGAACAGTAGCCCGGGTCTAGTACTGGCGAATATTTTAAGTATTTTTTATTAAAGATCAGTATGGGAAAGTATAGGTACTGTTTTGAATTCGAAATTGTTCAAATATAATAAAATTTTAAAAATATACATCAAACAACTTTTCCACAAACATTATTGACTGGGTACACTAACATATTCAAGAGTAGGAAACGGCACAATTGAAATGTTGATCGATCGTGATTGCGTTCGGGAGTGAGCATGCTGATGGTATTTAATTATTAATGTTTTTGGAAAAACTGTTTGATATAATTTTTTACACTAGCATACTCTGGTGCTAGTGTACTCAATCAAGAGTACGAAACGGCACAATTGCAATTTCGATCGAACGATTGTGTTCTAGATTAAGCATTCTGATTGCAATGTACACAAACAATTAAGATATTGATGGATGTACCGAATTAATAAAATCACAGTTGCGATGAATGCGAAATCGAGATTTGTATTCACCGAATATTATCACAAGTATTATAAAACATCTATAAACGTAAAACAAATTACGGTTGGTCATGCACTATGCAATTACGAAGGCATCTATACAAAATATATTAATTATAGGATAAATTTATAAGGATTAAATTTTGCAGACCTACTCTGTTTCTTCGAAAGCAAAATTTCGTCTGTTCTCGAATCGGGTTAAAACGAACATTTCGACAATTTCTGTTACAAAGAAGGTAAGACATGATTACCTGACACTCACCTGGCCTCTGATGTACAGATAATCTCCACAAAACTATAAGAACGTATCGAAATCTTTCCAAATTTCGTTTATGTGCGAACAAAGTAGGCCGCTTGGTCTTATAGAGTGGTTATCCTGGTCTTATTATTATTTTCCATTAAAAGGTTCCATAGGAATAATGATACCAAGTTTACGTATATGCAATCACTGTCGGAAGCTAATTATTTTCAAGTCTCAAAGTTATTATTTCACTGTCGTTTTATTAAGTTAAAGCTGAGGCCAAGGTTTATGCAAAGTAATTTAATAGCGTATGTATACGTGTTGGATTTACGTCACATTTTCATCTTGACTCGATTCGATAGCTGTATGACAACAACATGTGAAGAAATTTACATAACTACTCTTTTATATCTATCTACAAATCCGGCAGAATGTTTTATACGTTAAATATCTAAAAAATTGTATTTCAAAGCAGATAAGTTTTTAAACGAAAGAAGTACCTAGGTAGAATAAAATATTACTGAGTCACGATATTAACATAATAATATTTAAGGTCAGAGCATATGCAGAATAAATATACTTAATTACGATTCCTACTAAAGTCAAGAATATTAATATCATTCATAGTTAAAATTTACAAATCCGCTCAGATGAACTTAATAAAATATAGTATATAGATAGTATTATTTTAACATATTTATCGTGCCTGAACAATTCGATATTTTGGAATCATGATAATTAGTGTCAAGTGAAATATAAAAAATAGCGTATATGTAACTGTTCTTAAAGACAAATAGTACCTCAACGAGTCAACGGATTAATCAATAAGGCAGAAAAGGATAGAGGATTTCCTTATCAAACCATTACCATTTACAATAATTTTCTCATTGCTAACCTTCGGCTAAAATTGCCTATATACAAAGAGTATAAAAGAGAACTTTTTTTTTCATCAAGAATATTTTATGCAATTAGCTCTGACCCCATAAATACCACTTACAAACATTATGTGATATGTGGTGTTCTTATTTCAAAATCGATTGAAAGTTATTGATTTTTGTTTAGGTCAAACAATACAGAAAGACGACGACTGCGACCTCTTTTCTGTGGTTTAGGCGTAATCGTTTGTGCATAAAGAGGCAACAAACATACAAACTTTCACCTTTACAATGAATAGCAATAGAATAGTAGATAAAGCATAAATGTAGAAATTGCACAGTTGCGTTTAGTAACTTTTTGTACAAGAACGGTTAAAAACTTAGTGAAAACAAAATGTCGAGTGCGGATCGGATTTTGGTAGTGACTATGGACTTATAGGTAATAAACTATTAATTTTTTCATGTATGCTTGTAATTCGTCACTGGTACATAAAAATATAAGTAGGTACTATGGCGTCCACGACGCCGCAGTGTGTCAGTGATTTCTTTGTATTCAACAAATAAGCTATACTGCGATGTTCTTCACTTTATTTCTAGAATTAACAAAGCTATTCCTACGCCGGTCCAAATCATAAAGAAAGAGTATCAACCAACAAAAAAAGACAACGCGAATTCGAACGCGAAAAACCAAATGTTCAAATATTCGCGGCCAGCATTGACCATAAATCGTTCGTAGAGTAAATCTATAGTAATAATATGCACGGACTTATATCGAAGATTTGTAGTATTTTTCTGGAATCCGGAAAATCATCAAAGGCTTTAAGTTAAAGGGGACAATTCTTAATAACAACTAATGGAGTTGAAAAGCGATAACATTAATCAGTCAAATAAAGAAATATTTATAAGAAGAAAAATGGTTGTGAGTTTGAATTCAGTCCTCACTAGAAATATTTTTTAGAGTTTCATTGTGTAAAAGTACACAGGATATATTGACCTCGTCTTATCTATTAAAATTAAATGCAAATAATACTTTGGTTCTTACCTACTGACTACAGGGAAATCTTTAAAAAGTGTATGGTTCTTACGGAACTCTTGTCGTGCAACTGTGACTTGAAGTTTGTCCGGTTTTTTATGTGTATGTATAAATCGTATTCTTCAATACTCTGACGCAGTATTTCCCAAACTATAATAGTGGGTCGCGAATGAATATTAACTGAGATCTAAAGGGTAATTCACCATTGTAGTAGACATTATATTTTTGACGTTTTTTTCTCTCTCTTAGACAGGGATGGGTCCCAAGATTTGAATGTTTTCTTAGATGAGTCAGCAGAGGCCAATCAACTTTAAGTACTACTGCTAACGCACTTCATTATTTTAATCAAACATTTTCATCAACATACACTTCCCAATATTACTTATATACTTCGCACCCCCGGTGCGACACTGTCACTTTTGCAAAAAATACAAAAATTAGTTATATATGTAATAATTGTCCTAAAGCCCCCTTTACTTGGTTCGATAATGTTACTTTTGTAGATGAATCATCATACTATGTTCCGTATGATTCATCTCATCTGTATCTTCTAAAGTCATTGTTTTGTGAGGTGACAGAGTTTAAACTCTTCTCCTGAAAAACTAAATTTTTGCATAAGTGACAGTGTCGCACCGGGAGTGCGACTTATACATAATAATTATAATTTGAGTACTTTCTAAGATTATATGAATATATATAAAAAATCAATTTTACATTTACATTCATATTAATGTAAAATAAAAATGCTAAAATATTCATCAGTTCCAGGTACCAGAGAGTGGATATTTTAGATACTATTGTAAAAAAATGGCGGCACAAATTGTAAAAGACATCGTAATCTTTTTTGTGCATTTGATCTATCACTAATGTCTCATCATTACATATAGAAAAATCTTAAAAATGCTGTTATTAGAGATTTTTTCAACACGACTGATTTTAACTTATTATTATTTCCCGTCTTCGTTCTTAGCACTATCAAATGAACGTTTTTCCTCTAAATGATAATAGTTCTAAAACCTGTCTTAAAAATCTCATTAAATCTCACGTCTGCTTTGTAAGTTATTCGAGGTGTAAGGTAATCTTTCGCGGTTATCTAGTTTCTATTTCTATTGTTTCATGATGTTATTATTTAAACGGTTCGGCGTACAAAAATTGTTTAGTACAAAATTTAACGCCATTTTGATTCTCTATAATTTATTTACTTTGTATATGATAACGTCATAGAAGCTGTAAAAGCCGAGATAATCGCAAAGAACCGATTAACCTCTGACCTTAAATAAATGACGACGCAGACACGAGATTTTATAAGACTTTTAGACAAAATTTAGAAATACAAGATATGCGTCTATTCGAGTTTCCAGCTTATCATTTCTTATTCCGTGTTTGAATCCTTTAAGGTTTATTCCAAAATGCGTGTTTATAAACCAGTAAAAAACTACGATTAATTGTTGCGTTTTCAGAAATTTAACACCTATGTGGGCCAAATAGTCAAAGAAAGTTGACAATACCGAATGTGAAAATTAGCATTGGCGAACAAACTTTTAGTGTCACACTTTAAATCTCATATTCATAATTACGAAGAAAATCAAAATTAAATAATCTTTAAATGTCCTCCTATATTCCTCGGTAAAAGTGTTGATTTGTAATTTTATTTGAGATGATGTATATTTAACTTAGGTGGGTGTAATATGTATCACTTAACAAAAAATATTGGAATGACATACCTTACTAGGCTACGATACAAACAGTGGTAGATTGCCTTCACAAACATTCATGTACAACATATAGATGTTAGTATACTTTCTATAAGCGAGGCAAACTAGGATAGAACTCGTCTCACATAATCATTAATTCATTTCGCAACTAACAGCAGTTTTTTCCACCAACACTAATTGACAATACTATAATATATCCGAGTATATGTCGTGGCCATATCGTAGAATTGATCATTCATTTCATGAGATTGCCACCTAAAAATGATCATTTCGTTTAAGTTTCAACGTTAATGGTATGGCAATTCACATTTAGTCATATCACTAATTTAGGGTGTCCAAAATAAGAAATATAATTATATGCTGAAATAGCTTGTTTATACGTTAGCGTTTAAATTTTGTGGTCGGAAAAATATAACCTTGAAATTGAATACTTACTTAATTTATAACCTATCACGTGACCTACAATAGTGAATCGTATAGGAAATTTAGTTCAGTTCATATCTCATTTTTTCTACAATATCTTTTCTCTGGTATTTAATAAGTAATTGTTTTCCGTTGCTTTTTCAGTTGTTACTGTACTTTATTTAATTTGTTGTATAACCTTCAAATAAAATTCATGATGTATCAAATAAACAAAGCCACGTCAGCGGCTCTTACTGATACTTACGTAACTATTTAACGATATGATCACTAATGCTTGGCCACATCATTTGGCAGTCATACAATCAGCCGCCCATATCGTTAAACGTAAATTATTCTTATATCTGGCCATGCATTGACCACAAAGTGGCAAGTTATTTCCATTTCATGAAATGGCCAATTCTACGATCTGGTCACGACACGTATACTAGATATTATCTAGTTACAGTTACATATATAGTTTATTCGGTATTATTGTTTAAATTGATTTTTTAATATCGTAAATAGTAATTTTCTCCCGACTTCGCCCGCATACATCATAGCCTATATATATCTGTCACCCTATGATCTGAGGTAGGATGTAGAATTTATGGAGAAGCCCCAGGGAAGGCTATAAGTCTGAACATGGGAAAGTACTCCTCAATATTCCAGGCGGAGGTGTACGCCATTTTGGAATGTGCGGCAGCCAATCTGCAAAACAACTACCTCAATTTTACTATCTACATTCACTCTGATAGTCAAGCTGCATTCTTAGTACTAGCCTCCGACGTAACTAGATCGAAGCTGGTCGAGAACTGCAAACAGACATTGAACTCTTTGGGCAACAACAACAAAGAATTTCTACTATGGGTTCCGGGTCACGAGGGCAATGAACAGTCGGACGAACTGGCGAAGAAGGGTGCTAGAGACGCCCTTATCGGACCAGAACCTTTCTGTGGCATCCCTCAAAGCCTAACCCAGCTAACCTTGAAAACGTACTGCCATTATGCAGCTATTCAACTATGGAGAAACACTCCCGGTATGAAACACTCTAAGATCCTGATTAAAACCTTCAACAAAAAGGCGGCATCAGAGGCCTTAAACTTAACCAAAAACAACCTTCGCACACTAGTACGAGCACTCACAGGGCAATGTGGACTGAACAGACACATGTACAACATGGGGATCAGTGGCAGTAAAGTGTGCAAAGGATGCAAGGAGGAGGAAGAAACACCCTTGCACATTTTGACTGATTGCCCATCACTAATGCGAAAACGATTTATCTGTCTGGGGAAGCACGTGATGCACCCAGACGATATTAAAGAACTTACGGCCAAGAAATTACTACATTTTCTCGTAGAATGTAATCTTGACCGTGAACTGTAGTATGTGGAGATCACAATAGATCAGCAATGGTCGCAGTGATACTAGGCTGCATAAACCCAAGATAATCCGCAGCTCGAAACAATACAACAGCACCCTATGATGTAGGTATTCTTTTTTTTTTGATAAAAAATGTCAGCCTTCGTTTTGCCTCAGTATAACACAATAACCGCCAATGTGCTGAAAGAGTGCAGTTTGTGTGAGGTAGTAGCACCCGAACGTTTTGTAATTGAAATTATATTTAGATAGTCATATAAAAAAGTCAAAAAAGTATATTTTATTGTTATTATAAAATTCGGATTTTTCAAACCCTAATTTTTAAATTGATAGTGATGCATTGTGATAAATGATTTATCAAGAACTAGACTAATTATGATAATTTGGTGGAAATTTTCCGTTATGATGGTTAACTAATTTTTTTAATGCAGTTTCCCTAAAAAATCTTAAAAGAATTTATAAGATATCTATTTCAATAATTGAATGAGAAATAGACACTTAAAATAATTTCTGACGTTTTAATTCAAGCTAGTTTCTAAGAGAAAAAGTTGCTTAACATGTCTTGTCTAACTTTTTTTCATTCTTTCAAAAGTTAGTATTAACATATTTAGAATATTACCTACATAACTATAAAGTTGAGAGACAGCGATGATGCCCCACGTTGGGCGCCAAATGCTACACTGCTATGATATTCATGGGTGCGAATTTAAAATACGTGAGTAAGCTTGTATTTATATTTTTATCGTTGTAATATTAAAAAAACGTAAATTTATGAAATAATGAAATATAAACTCATCAGTTCATCTATTGGGAAATTGTAGGTGATTTAGATACACAAACAATTTAAAGAACCTAGTAAAAAGATAACGTGTCGATGGTACAAGACACCGTTACTAAGTTACATAACTGTTGTGCATCAAAGAAATATCAAGGATTGTAGTGTTTTCATTCCATTCAACTATTCCATTACTGAAAAACAAAACAACCAAAACCAGAAAATTTACTATTTTAATTGTTACGATTAAACCTAATTACTATTACAATTAACATACTTTTTGCTTATCTCCTCTCTTTCCTTTACATATATATATCTTCCAACTTAAGTTAAAAATGTTTTTATTGTGTCCTAAGATGGAACCTTTTATTAAAATGTTTTTTTTTCTATGTACGATAAAAGAGGAGCACAAGTAAAAAGGTGTTTCGATAGTGAAATCGTTGCACTTAAAATATATAATCAATTCGATATAGCGTGCTAATTGAAATTGCTATAGAATAAATTATCTTTGTTGTTATTAGGATTATGTTTATTTATGATTAAATCATCGAATGTAGACCGAGGTTTTGTGTTCCGAATTTATGGAAATACTGCTGCTTGCGCGGCCTACATTAGGGTTGCAAAAATATCCGATCGTTTTATATTTAAAATGTGTTAATAAAAATGTGATAATAAATAATAAAAAGAAACCTTCGAAGAGCGAGTAGGACCAATACTTTTTATATATGTTTTTCATTATAAATAAGAATTTATGAATCATGAATACTAATATGTTTTGAAATATTCCATCATGCCCTTTCGTGTGACATATCACTTGAACTTTCTTGAATTTCAAATTTTAAATCACTGTAAGACTACTTTTGTATGATTTAAATGAATATGTGAGTATATCATCGAACGCCGGGTTACTTAATTTTAATTTCATATTTTGAAGTTTGCTGCTGTTTGATTTTTTATGATTAGACTCATTTTTTATTGAAAAAGTTATTCAGTAGAAAATAAATTTATTTTCCGATCATATTTATGTCTTACGCGGCCGCTGTAGGTACCCAACATATACCCAAATAAATCAATCGGTCTCGGTATATACACATTATTCAAATATTTTGATATTGCAGTCTCGTGATATGATAGGATGTTTTGAAAAACACTAATTGAAACACGGGTAGTGCTTATTCGGCACACGTGATAGAAGTGTTTGGACGCGTGTGGTGACGTTACGTATGTACACAGAAGGAGTGACTGTTTATAATTCTGGTCATGCCGTATGGTGTTATAATCAAAGTAAAAAAAAAAAAGAAAAATAACACTCTTCCTTTTATGAAAAGTTTTGATATGTGATTGTAATGTCTTAGTTATTTATAAGTAAGCATTATGATATGGATCAATAGAACATGTATGGCGACGTCTTTATGTTGCGAATAAACGACTAAATTTTGTTGACAGAGACGAGACAACTGCAGTGTTTTATATGCACATATTTTTAAGAGTAAGCGACTGTCTTTACATAAATCTATGCTAATATTATAAAGAGGAAAGATTTCACTGTTTATATTTTGCCTTGATTTTAAAAATTCTTTCACCAACAGTATCAGGCGCCGGTGACATAGGCTATAATATACGAAGACAAAGTCGTGTGAAAACAGCTAGTATATTTATATAATGTGTATATTAAAATCCAATCTTGCGTAAAGGCTTCAAGTAAATCCATTGACACTACATAACGTTGAGAGCCGTTGATAGCGCGGTGTACGTTATTTCAGTTTTTATTCCCAACTCCCTCCACCAAGAGGCAGGCCTTATGTCAGGTATTGCATAAGGCAAGCTACTTTCGCTTAAATCAGTCATCGGCTGGATAAAGAATTGCTCATTTCAAGCTTCATCGAGCTGTTCTTTGAATTTTTTCGCCGAATATAATATGGAAAGGGATATTTAAGATAAAAACTTAAATATAGGCCCTTCCATATGTGTACAGAATGTCATTAAACTTCATACAGAGTGACGAATATTTAAATAAATTTATAAATCAATAAGTGACTTTATATTATCAACAATAAATTTTACTGAACCGACTAGGTTTAAATATAAGTATAACTCTGTAGTAGACAATAGTAGATATGCTTAAATATTAAAAAAAAGTCTTATGACAATTATGCTTTTAGATATACCTATAACAGGCTTGGGTATTAGCAAAATTCCTAGGAAAATACTTGGATGAAAGGTTCCCAGGTAAAACGTTAAATTTATGATTTGCTTTAGAAAACAAAATAAAACAATCCATCGTCAACATAATCGAAAGCAATGTTAGTTACGCGCTAGTCATACAACTACATTATTAAACTTTGATTCCACGTGATATTACAAAGTGATGATACGATTATACTATCTTTATCACAAACATTATCTATGTATCGACACGGAATATATAGGATAGTATAGTACTCGAATCGATTGCAATTTATTTTATCGCCAACCGATTGAGTTATGTATGGTGTTTTGTGTTTTTTTCCTTTTTATGTCTCAAAACCAGCTGGTACCTCAATTTTATGGCATTTAATGACCTTCGACACAGCACATTTAAAGTTTATTTTGATTGAAACCAATGTCGACTAAATCAAAGTAAATTTAGTTGCTCAGTAAGTATACCTGTTGGAGTAGCTAAGCTAAGCTAGTAGAATAAAAGTAACCATTTTTTTTTCTCCTTTTTTAAAATAATTAAAAATAATTATTTTTTTTCATTCGTTTTGCTCTTTTGTTAATTATTAAAATTTTATTTATCTTATTAAATTTTATAGCAATATACATAGATAAATATATAATGTTGATATAATTATAGCCAAATATGGGGTTTTGTTTACATATGTCCTTATATATGTCCTTTCATTAAAGAATCGGTGACATCACTATCCCACTATCGATAAAATGATGATACCGTTGCTGATCCGAATTATAAATAAAACTGGTACCTATAGGGTTATTTCTAAATACTTAAGTAAAAAAAGTTTTGTAATTTGGATACAAAACATCGAATACTCCTCCTTTTTGAAGTCGGATAAAACAGTAATTAAGAGGGCGTGTGTACCAAAAATCACAGACTTTCAGCGTTTTGTATTAACAAAGCAATAACGTTCAAATATACTGTTATTAAAAACGCTAAAACTACATCATAATTCTTAACGTTTTCTCACATTTTAAACGTGAATTTATAAAATTTTCTCTATAAAGAAGGATATTGTGGTTTACCGGTCTAGCGTAGCGTATTACTTTACGATGCACTTTTGTATGACATATTTCAGCTTTATGCAACAGGAATTAAGGCTTCACTTAACTCAAAGAAACTAACCGACCCTGTTACGATTCCGCTTGGTTTATCCGATTCATCATTTTGTAATTTGTATTTTTCATACATCAATCGAATTTATTAAGTTTTCTAAGCGGATTTGTGCAACCTTGGACTTGATCTTTGAATCAAAGGCGATATCACACCGCATGGTACGAGTTTAAAATGAAACAACGGATGGCAGACATTATTTTGTCATTCGTGTTCCCCTTCTTAACTTTTATAGGCATACTACTTATTTATTTATGGCGTGTGTTAGTGTGCGAAGGAAATACATACATATAAATTTATTAGATCAGTATTTTCCAAACTACTAGTTGCGATTCACAAACCAACAATGAGTGGGCCCTCATGGGCGATTCGCCACTGTAATATACATTTTTCTAATTATGGTTTAATAAACAGAACCACATTAAATAGTCATTACAGATCCTCGAGGTACATACTTGACTAGAACTTTACTAACATTTATTCCCTCTTTATGTCTAAGACAACTAAGACGTGCGTCACGATATTGTAAAGTTTTGTTAGAAGGTTCGAAGCCATTCATCTTTGGGAACCGTTAGATATAGATGTTGAGTTTTTACGCGAAATTTTGATGGGCAGTAGGTATATAGGTATGCTCCATAGTGCTTAATGGAATTGACATTAAAGAGGAATTTTATACTGCTAAATGGTTCTTCAGGGATCCAAGATATTATTTGAAAGTATGCGGATCTCCAGATTCCGATCTCATAATTAAATATTAATTAAAGCGCGTTTTAATATCTCGCTTTAGTGTAGCATTGTTACACAACATACTATATAATATACGACACATGATAACATATAGCTATTCGTGACTATTTTTATCGAAAGTCACGTCTGTAGGTCATGTAACTATGTAGTAACGTAAGCCGTTCTAGACTGTATTGTTTTTATTACAAAAACACCGTGTCTGCTTCAAGGGTAACAGCCAGTTGCACAAACGTCCATTAAATTTTTCATTACTTTAAAGCGACATTACTCATACAAATTGACATTAACCCTAATGGAAGTTTATGCAACTTGCCGTAAGTGTTGAATGTATCATAAAGATTTATTCGTTAAGTGTAAGCGTACTCCGAAATGCATCCGGAATCCATCATCCCATCGGACCTGCACGGCTAACGAGTAGATTGAAAAGAGGTAGAATCTATAGAATCTGTTATGATTACTATTATCGCGTGATGTCGACGCGAAAATGCAGATTTCCGTTTTAAGTATAGTAATTACTTGCAAGGTTTGTAATTATTGTCATAAGGAAATACGATATCCAATGTTGAAGTCTTAACAATTATTTTTTCTCAGTTGGGTAACAAATACGTTTGACGGGGTCAAAGTTCTTAAACAGGTTATTTTTAAATCTGACCAGTTGATATGTAGTTTTGTCACTATCAAGATTGGTAAAAGTCGACTAAGGAAATGGATTTAATTATCACAAAAAATGGGCACTGTGATTATTAATCGGGATAACATTCTGCCATATGTATTTTTTTTTTGCTTAAAAGCTGGTGATAGTGTCAATCAACCTGTAACTGTTTGAGATATTAAGTGACCGAATGATTGGAGCACTATTTCACAACGATGAATATTTATTTTTACTAAATAATTTACCCACCATGTAGAACTTTGAGTCAACAACCTATGGTTCTATACATCTCAATCTTGGTGGCATATGCACATGTATAAACAACCGACATATGTAAACATAGATTTTGCAGTGTCGGTTAACATGAATATTTTTTCGATTGTTGCAGTTATTTGGTGTCGGGTGACGCTGATGGCAAGTGTTACATCTGGGATTGGAAAACGACGAAACTTTATAAGAAGTGGAAAGCTCACGATGGAGTTTGCATATCAGCTTTATGGCATCCACATGAGCCTAGTCGCCTTCTAACTGCGGGCTGGGATGGCGTCATAAAATACTGGGATTAAATAAAAAAAATAATTTGCTGAAAAGATTTTAATTTCCCTAACATGAACCAGAACCATAAATATATAATGAAAAACGCAAATAAACTATACGACATATAGGTAACATTTTCTTAAATATTTTTTGATGCTTTGCAATCTAAATTCAATGTCATGACCTTCTTCTCAGGGTTACAAGTGAATTAGGCTACTTGCATTGGGTATTTGTATGGTTCCTCATATGCGATGTCGACCTTGTATTCCATACTGCATTCTCTGCAAGTGCCATTGATCATGAACTCATCAAAAGTTATATTATTTTCATGGAATGCTTCAATAAGAGCAGTGATAAGGCTGTCGATCATTTCGGGCGTGTGATAGGGACCTGGGGCGAACCGCAGGCGTTCTTCACCTCGCGCCACTGTTGGATAGTTGATCGCCTGCACATAATGGCCTCTCTTCATTAAGGATTCGGCGACCAGTGCCACTTTATCCGCTCCCTTTATAGGTACAGGTACTATGTGACTTACTGATGGCATTTGCGGGAGTCCCGCGACGAGAAGTGACAGTTTCAAGTATCTTACAATAGCTTGATGCTTTGTTCTCAAATTCCTCCCTTCTTCACTGGCAAGTAATCTAATAGCAGCTAAAGAGCCTGCTAGCACTGGAGGAGGTAGAGCTGTAGTAAAAATAAAACCAGGCGCCAATGACCTTATAGTGTCTACTAGAAGTGAAGAACCAGCAATGTAGCCACCCACATTTCCGTAAGCTTTCCCCAAGGTTCCCGACACTACATCTATTAAGTTTTGGATACCTCTCTCTTCGCCAATGCCTGCACCATGCTTCCCATACAACCCTACTGCATGGACTTCGTCCACAAAGGTTAAAGCACCATATTCATGGGCTATATTGCACATTTCCTCTAAAGGACATATAGCACCACTCATTGAATGAACAGTTTCAAAAACAACCAGTTTTGGTACACCTTTAGGAGATTCTGATAAGAGTTGCCTAAGGTGGCTGGGATCATTGTGCCTAAATATGTATTTAGGTGCTCTACTATTACGAATACCTTGAATCATTGACGCATGGTTTCCAGCATCAGAATAAACAATACATCCAGGTAAAATTTTTGCCAGTGTAGATAAAGTTGCATCATTTGCTACAAAACAAGAACTGAAAATCAGGGCAGCAGGTTTCTTATGTAGTTGTGCTATTTCAGCCTCTAGTTTTTCAGTCATTTGTGAGTTTCCAGCGATGTTGCGAGTACCACCAGCACCAGTGCCATATGATTTAATAGCATTAATAGCAGCATCCTGGACTACAGGGTGGCGAGAAGCGCCAAGGTAGTCATTAGCACACCATACGGTGACGCGGCGATTCTCAGCACCCTCTAAGGCTTGAGGATATGCTCCATCGGCGGCCAAACGAGACACTTTCCTGAATACACGGTATGAATAATCCTTCTTCTTAGCACTGATTTGATCATTGAAAAATTTCTCATACTTGTATGGCAGAAGATTCTCCGCTATATCTTCAGACATTTCCTTAGGAGCTTCAGCAATGATGGCATTCTCTTTGATGAAGGGGCATTTCGTCTCATCATTTCCGAGAGATCGAAAGCCTCGAGACACAACGGGGCAATAGTTTGCGTATTGTTTCAACAGAGCCCCTCCGTAATTTCTTACGAAGGCTTGGTTGAGTGATCCCATAAATGGACAAGGCATTTTATGTAATTCTTGGTAACACTTTTCACAACACGAGTTAGAAAATTCGGGATAGTGTATTGAATTCGCGTTTGGAGAATAACGTTGGCCCGCACTGAAGCCGAACGTCTGTCAGACTTCTCTTCAACTAGCTTCGACTGGTGGCTATGGCAAGGGTACCTTTCATTTATAAAGTTCGTGTCGTCATATCGATTACGTTTGATAAAACTTCACACTAAAATTTACTACATCACATAGAATTTCACAATGACATTTTGAGTTGCCATAAACACAAAAATAAAAATTCCTATTAAGAAATTATGAATGATTTAAATATTTTTTTAACAAAATAGCTAATCGTAAGTAAAGTTACCAAAACCTCAGGTGAAGTAAACAAAAAAAATATCTTAAACGACATTTCAGATCTAGGGAGTTTTCACCTTTGACTTAAACATTGATGAGTTTTATACTTTCTTGAATAGATTGAACACTTGAATTACATTCTTATATTTAGTTTTGGATATTGTAATATATTTAAAAAACCCAGATACATACAGTTTTATAGATATGTTTTTGCATTTGATTCCAAGATTTGAACCAATTTGAACGTAACTATATTAGTCACACCAACATAAAAATAAAGGTCTTTTGATGAGCTATTATGACGGAAACACATTTTTGTGTCGTGTTATGTTGTGACCTGCCTTGCAATTCTGCCTCATTCAGGTGTCCGAATTCACATTAAAAGGCGGCATAATACGCGGCGGCATTTAATTACTTAAAAAAAACGAAAGCACTAAAACAGCTCCTCCACTAGATGGCGATTCTAGCAAAAATTGATTTTGTAGGAAACTAATGGACCAAAGACAGTCATTTCCGTTCCTATTAACTAACATATTAAAAAACCGAAATTTGAAAAGTTCGTAACTTAGACATCAATACAAATACGAAAAAGTACAAATAGAAAATGGGTTGTTTATTGAGTTTTGAAAACTAATTTACTTTTAAATATGAAAGAAAACCGGAAAGGTTGTCATGGAGAAATTAAGAACGTACCGTAGCGACATCTCGTTTGATTTCGGGAACAAATTTTTTTTAATACTTCCTCATCGGTAATAATCAAATCATCTCCACCAATAATAGAATATTTGAGACAGGTATAGTCAATTTATTTTGTTTTGTATTTTTATACAAAAAAAAAATTATTAATAGAATTTTTACACCAAATGACGTGAATTCGGACACATGAGTGAATTCGAATTTTTGTTCGGATTTTTTCGGAATCGCTCCCCTAGTTTGAATGAACTAATGAGGAAGTATTTTAAGAAAAAATAAAGCACTTAAAGCACCACACTAGATGGCGACTTAACTAAAAGTTAATTTTTGCAGGAAACGAATGGATCAAGGACAGTCATTTCCCAACCTTTTCACTAATCAAATTATGAAAACTGAAAAGGGAACCTTCTTTTGTATGGAGGCTGGCACTTTATTCAAATTATTTCTAACTAAGCACAAAGTATATATTAATCGATAGAGGGTAAACATCATCATTTTATTTTATTTTTAAGATTTGAACATTATTTGGTGGATATTTTATAATTTATGTAGCAACACATAAGTGCATTAAGAAAATCTATGGCAACCCCATATAAGTTACGTTCTAATCTATGCTATGAATTAATCTATTTGGACTATGTGGAATCATTATTTTTATTTGTCTTTAATTATTGTTATTTCAGACATTTAAATGTCAAATACAGAGATATTTTAAACTAATCGAAGCTCTTTAAAGTAGATTAGTCCCAGTTTGAGTCTATTCACTGCGTGGCTTATTATAATAAATACATATTTAGCAAATTATGAATTCGATTTTCCCAAAATTGATATGTGATTCGTCTACTAGGTACGCTAAGTTATTTTAAGGTGCTTTGAGGTAATACCCAAAATAGGCAATTAACAACAAATTAGGCATTTTGTGTAGCTAAAGTTGAACATTGTTTCTAGGCAAAGCATACCAATTTTTTTAACTTATTCTCTAAAATGGGGGAACTTTCAGGCCTGAAAATTTGATGAAAAATAAAGGATTGAGTCTAGATACTATGAAAATTTTATTTATAGTGGTTAGATTTTTTCGGAATAAACTACAAAAAAAATCTCCTTTGCAAAGTTTAAAACTTAAAAACATTAGTTCCCGAAATCAAACTAGATGTCGCTACAATACGTTCTTGATTTCTCAATGACAATCTTTCCGGTTTTCTTTCATGTATAAAAGTAAATTAGTTTTCAAAACTCAATAAACAACTCACATTCTATTTGTACTTTTTCGTATTTGTATTGATATCTGAGTTTCGAACTTTTCAAATTTCAGTTTTTTTATATGTTAGTTAAAGAACGGAAATGACTGTCTTTGGTGCATTCGTTTCCTGCAAAAATCAACTTTTGCTAGAATCGCCATTTAATGGAGGTGCTTTTTAGTGCTTTCGTTTTTTTTAAATACTTCTTCATTGCAAGGCACTATAAAAGAAAGTCAAAGTCACATCAGAGGCTGCAGGGCTATACTCTTTTCCTTTTTGGAAAATAAAAAAAAGTCAAAGTCATCTACTTGACATCTAAAATTGTAGAATTTCGTTTCGATTCTGATTTTATCACCTAAATTCAGGAAGTATAGAAAATTGAAAAATGTTCACTCTCAATAATCACTATGAACTGAGAAAAATAACAGTTTCAAGCCTTTTGTCGTGTATCTATTTACCCAGTATCATTACTTTTATATCGTATAAAGGACTTCTTTATTCTGTGGGAAATGGATCTTCTTTCTATATTTTGGTCTTAATATTCCTGGCAGAACTACTTAAATCATTCTACCTGAGTTCCACTGGTGAAGCAGTACAAACGAAGAAAAATAAAGCAAACAAAAGTACAGTCTCTGATATATTGAAATCATTTGTTTTTCTACTTGTTGTGTTGTTTAGTTTCTTTATTGGAATAATTTTGTTTGGAGCTCCAATACTGGAATGTCATGAAGAGACTCTTATGCTATCAGCTTTAATAACTCTGTTGGCAGTGTTTCCATTGATTGCCCATTGTGGAGTAGAAATATCTATGCAGCTGTTGTTTGGCATCAAAAGTTATACAAAGAACACAATTGTCCAAATGCTCATCAATAATGCATTATTAACATTGTGCGGTGCCTGGTTAGGTGCTGTTGTGATCCCATTAGACTGGAACACACCTTGGCAAAAGTGGCCCATTCCATGTTACTTGGGTGCAGTTGCAGGTTATTTGCTTTCTAATGTCCTTACAGTATTAAAAGTATCCTTGATGTCTGCAGCTCAAAAATATCCAACTCTCGAATTTGTTGTAAATATTGTCAACAGTCTTCATACCCCTAAGAGTATTTAAATTACATATGTATATAAATTAAGTCATTGTGTTTTATTAAATAATTACCATACATAGGTACATATAATTTAGTTTATACTCTTTGCAACAGTGGTAGTCTTGAAGATGTTACGTCTATGCTGCAGATTGAATGGTTTGTAAAGTAATAAATGTATCTTAAGACAACATCACATATTAGCTGTTGAATGTAATAAAATCTATAATTTACTGATATTTTACATACTTATATATTTTTATGGGGCACACAGGACATTAGTTGGACAGTGTAAAAATTTTTGTGGTTTGTGAGATCTGATATTCAATTTATACCCTATCATACTACCAGGCTCCCAGACAAATAACTAAGTTATGTAGTTTCAGTGATAACGAAGTCTGCTTGCTGCTGGGCTGATGTCATTACGGCATCACTACAACTAGAACTCAATTAATTAAAGAAAGAACTTATTATTTCAATCCCATTTATCAATCTACTTAGACATAATAATTATGATTTGTTAATGTAAGTATGTATAGAGGTAATTAAGGATCATTGTGGAGTTGCTGTACTGACATCAGCCCAGCTATATCTTCTAAGCTTGGCATTTTATAAGCTCATTCTTTTAAAACATCAAGTCATTTTAACATGAAAATAAACTTGATCTTCTGTGATCACTAGGGTACCATGAATAATTTATGTCAACAATTACAAAGTGGTTTACTGCTCTGACTATTACAATGGATTAGAATAGTCTCATGTTATTTTGATGAAATACTTTTATTACAGTATAAAACCTAGAATGAGAATAATTATGAATCGAAGACAATGAGTAATGACTTTTCACTCCTCAGTGAAGAAAATTGGTCATAATAAAAGTCTCATAGTAGTAAATTAATAATTTTATTCTTTTATTTGTTAAATATGTACATAGCCTATTTAACAATCTATTTAATAATAATAAAATATGAAACTTAACTAACATTTGCTTGATCACATTTGTCACATAACACCTAGATTATTTAGTTGAACTTGATAATTTCACTGATGTCTGTAGATTAACTGTTAACAGCAATAAAAAATGCCACGCAATATTTTATTTAATATATTATATGAGTATAAAATAACAATAGTTAACACATCTAAGGCCTTGTTCATATCATTTTAATAATATTTTTACTAATGCACATTATGTCCACTAAATAACAGATCTTTATCTGGATTGCACTCAACACGGGTGTAGACAATAAACGAAAATAAATACCTATTATTTTTTTTAGTAGTGTTTAATATAATATTACCGTTAATCACACCTTTATGCTTATCATATTTATAATATTGCTCAATTATGAAAAACTAATATTTTATGCTTGTTTGCGGTCACGTGACAGTGACGTCATGACCTTCTTACTTATATCAGAACTTTAAAAAATCAACCTTATGTATACACAGAACAATATTCGTTTGAGAGTGCCGTAACGTCATAGCGACACTATGACAGAAGCACCGCATTCGCGGGAAATTTATTTTTAGATATATAACGTGTATATCGAAAAAATTAAAATATTTAAACAAAGTTGTCTACTCCCCTATTGTACGAACGAGATTATAAAAATATTATGTTGGAAAACTATAAAACATTGAAATCTATTAGAGATAAAAATTTACAAAGTAAGAGTGCATCAGGTTAAAGAAAACTGTTAAACGCTAAATTAATTTTAAGTCTCGAATCAATGAAAATAGAATTCAAAATCAATCCAGTATAACAGTTGTGGTAAAACCTGATATACTATTGTTTATAGATACGTACTTCATATGATACGTAAACATACGTACTTTATATGATACGTAACTGTACTAAAATATTTTATTACAATAATGACATTTCTTTTATTATCTATATCGTACAAATCACTCATTTTATATTGCATCAACATTTTCTACATAAAAAAACCACTGAGAGGGTAAAATGGGTGTGGCACAATGTTTTGTTTATCTTTATTAGAAAAAATATACAGTTACTTACCATAACAATATTAATTAGTGTAATTTTGTACCATGGTTTCTAGCTCATATTGCGAATTGTGGATTTGTGGTCTAACACTTACATTGCACAACCGTCTAAGCATAAGAGCATGAAAGTGCTTTCGATTGTTATTAACAGCTAATAATAATTATTAAGTACAAAACGCGAATACTTATCAACCGTGTACCATGTAGGAAGTCTACAAGGGTTATTGATTATTGATATCAAATCTCGCCAATTTTAGCATTAGCGGGTGGTCTGGCAGTGGTAAATTACATGTTTCTTTTGGCGATTATGTTTTATGTATGGTAGTACGTAATAAAAAGCTTAGTATACTGCTATGACATTTTGTAACAAAGTTAAATAACACTCAAAGTGGTTCTATAGCTCAACTTCCCTGAATTATGCTGATACAAGATCAAAATCATAATAATATTTGTAGACAGTAGCTGTCAGGCATCATAAAATGTAGCAATTACCGCTTCTTACTGGCCATGATTAGAATACCGCAGTCTAGCTATTAGTGACACATGCAAAATGCATCATTCCACATTATCTCAATACATGGGTCATAAAATTCGGATGGGATTAGGAAGGCCGAAAACGGAATGGAGCGTCACGAGAATACGGACGAGTGTTTAACTATTAGAAACTATTTTTTTTCAAATACAGACGGTATTTTTGTCCCATCCATTCGCTCGTGATATATATTATAGTTACTTTTTCTATGGAACATATAATAAGTTATGTTACCAATCAATTCTGTCACCATCCTGATTAAAATACGTTATGTATGTTTATACATTTTAATTAAATTTTACTTAAGTATTCTCCGCTACGACGCAAGCGGACAAACTATAAGAAATTCAACAGCGTATATTTACAACCATCTAACATTAAGCTTATTTTCCGAACACCTAATGTAAAAATAAAAAAATCTTATCTTTTTTGCATTCAAGCACCTTTTTATAAACCATACTGTCTCCGTTTGGAACGATAACATCGGGATAGCTTGGCCCACGTAAAATTTCTTAACGAACTAATATGAACTCATTACGAATTATTACATTTTTTTTTTAAATAAACTTCTAGGCGCTAACGAATACCCTGTCGCAGGTTTATATTCTTTCAAGTACGTAAAACATAAGTACAGTCCTAAAATAAAATAATTAAGATAAGATCATAGAATATGCTTAGACATTTAGCATTTCAGAGAAAAAAAAGAACCCATTACAGCTTCTAATATATGGATATATAAATAAAAATAGACACCATTTTATAGATTCCGTTTTACATAAATAAAAGAGAACATGAAACGTCTGATATAAACTTAAGCGCTAAAGTTACAGTAAAATAATATAAAAATGCTTCTCTAATACTAAGTTTACATGATATTTATTCAACAATCTCAAAAAACAGTCGAGTGAAATTTCTATACGAAATTAACATTAAAAAAATACTTTTTTCATCAAAATCATTTAACAACATCGTACAGAGGATTTATTAAAATATTTTTTTAAGTATTAATATTTTATTGCGTTCATTCGTTCGAATAAAAATTTCACTCAATTCAACAACGGCGGCCCCAAATCGCTTTTCGAATCGACTTTCATTTTAATTAAAGCTCGTCCAATCACGTTTTACGCAGCGTAACAGTCGATTGGTCGATTTATCTACGATGACATTTTTTATTACTTTTTATTGCATCTTTAAAAATTTTGTCTGGTCTAATCTTTTAACCGATTACCGCCACAAAATTTATCAAATATTGCCAGTACTATGTAATTACAATTTCAATGGTAGTTTTTGAGACTCATTTTGAACAGCAAAGCTGACAAGAGTTGATAGAAAGTATAATGTATTGTTATTTATTAATGCTCTGGAATGTCACCATAGAGAGCGCGGCGGCCACGGACGACATTTACGTATTGTTCGTGTCTGGTTGGAAGTAATGAAGACCATTTATCTGAAACAGTAGTAAAAAAAAGATTTAATTTATTATTCAACGTCATGTCAACAATATACAACGCCCCTGGTAGTCCTGGTACCAGGGGCGTTGCGAGCCGATGGCTTGGGGGGAGGAGGAGAGGAAAGAGAGTTGGTTATGGAGAATGAGCTAATTATTGGCTGTAGCTACTTACAAGTAGTTCGGTGGAGTAGAGGATAAGCGCCGCGGCCCGCAATCGTTGTTGTTAAGCAACTTTCGCAAGGGTCGGTCACGGGATGGGTGACCAAAAAATTATTATCTCGAGCTACTTCGTGTTTCGGAAGGCATGTAAAGCCGTTGGGCCCGGCTGCATTTTGCAGTCGTTAATACCCTCCAATCCACATTGGGCCAGCGTGGAGGGTCATGGCCCATCCTCCTTAACCATCCATAAGGAAGGCCTGAGCCCCTGCAGTGGGGACGTAAAAGGGCTGATGATGATGATGACTTACAAAACTCTATTAAACTCACAGAACGAGTGCTGTTTTATATCTAGTCCTGCGTAGGGAATGCAATCTCGATTGCGGCTTGGGCGAGATTTCTCGAGTTTATGAATATAATCACGCGAGATCTCGCGAGATTGACTCTGTTTGTTTATTGTTGCAAATAATCACTTTAATTGAATAAATAAGAAAAACAATTAGGAATAATACCTATTATGAAATAGACATTTATTTTTATGACGGATATTATTAATAAAATTTTATGAATTTAACATTGTTTGTCATAATCATATTTTTTTTATCTACTACTTTTAAACGAGTTTTCTGTAAAATAATCTGAATCTTGGAAACGGCTTTAACAATTTTCATGAATTTTATTATGCAGGGGCGATAAATCGATTTGATTATGTTAGTCATCAAGGTACTACAATTTTATTAATGTATGTAATCAAATACAGAATGAAATAAACCACCAAACCATCTCTGCTAATATCAACATGAATTTACGCTCGACTTTATTTAACTCGTATAAATTCACGTTTTCGCATTAAGAATAAGTCATTTTTATGCTCGAGTGCAAATCTCGTAAAGTCATTTTTATGCTCGAGTGCAAATCTCGTAAAACTCGCGAGATCTCGCCCATTTTTAGACCGAGATCAGTCTCGCTAAAAAGGCCGAGATCTCTCGAGAACGAGCGAGCGTTCCCTACCTGCGAGGTACCTGGTGTTTTCAAATAACTCTGTATTACATAAATAAATACGTACCGTCATGTCATACTCGGTTATAAAGGCGGGAAGTTCTAGTTGGTCGCGCGGCATCACGCTGTATAAATATTCAACGCCGGGCAGACTGTGAACCTTCGCCTTAATCGCTGGCGCCATAAACGTAGTGAACCACCACGTCATCATCTAACGTACAAGTAACAAAAACTATCTTTATAACTCACTAGTGGACCCGGAAAACTTTGCCCGCCCAAGGAATTTGAATGTAAAAATATAAACATATCTTTGGTCCGCCTAACAGTCAATGAATGAGCAAATTTAGGATTCTGCAATAATTTAAAATAAACTTAGACATAGACAACATAAAGTGAACTGTCAGTTGCGTTTTATTATGACAACAAATTTCAAAATTTTGACTTTTTAAATTAGTATCAAGTTGAATTTTATATTTCACTTTAAAGAAGATATATCACAATTTTGGACTCGTGACTAAAACATTGTTTACACTACCGATTAAAACGCCTATTACACAACACTATTGTATCATAAAATAAAATTTTACCTTTGTCCAAAATGTAGGATGAACGATGTAAAACGCTTTCAGGTTCTTCTTATATCTGTAACGAAAATAAAATGTCATAAATATTTGACTTTCGATTTTGAAAAATAACGATAATGGATTAATACAATAATGTATTTTGTGCTATTACTTTGGTTAAGGTTAATTTATACCAATAACCATTTGGAATTGTTGCATTTTAAGATAATACAATTTAAAAAAGCGACTCATTGCTTTAGATTTTTTATTTCCAGGGTTAAATTGATTTTTTCTCCGATCCAAGAGTCCATTTATCCCGGCGGATAAACTTTATTGTCAACTAAGTAATCATGTAATATGATATTTTCTGTAGCTTTAGTTGTGTTGTAGCCAGAACCAAATCAACACATTAACTAATTAAATAAAAAACAGACTGACTTGTAAGGCAGCACGGTGTAGACCTCCTTGAGCCAGGAGAAGGGCGGATGGTTGGCAGCAGAGGCGAGTGTGTGGAAGTAAGCGATCACGTAGTCACCACGCACTATCGGGTCCAGCAACTTTATCAGGTATAGCAGCGCCTGAACAATCAACCACATTTTATCATTAATATAAGGCAATTAACTTTTCTACTGTTAGAACACAGGCATTGCTTATCTATAGATCACATAGGCATAATTCACGACGTGGTACATGTGAATTGGTGTGTGCTTATAGTTATACATAGTGGAAATTTCCAACAGGGAGCGTGAATCCGGATGAAAACAAAAGTGTACGCGCCCTCTTAAGATGATGAATTTGATTTGTTATACGACGACTGTAACTCTATTTTTGTTTCGCTCTTTAAAATCTTGCTTGCTGTATACGACCTAAGTTACGGTCGACTTCTAAGGCGTATGACGCCGTTTTTATTATTTTTGAATCGTTCGTTCGTAGGGTGGCCAACATGATTCGATATTGAATTTTGTTCTTTGTATTTTAGAAAATCATTTTTTTTTGCAAAATATATAAAACATTATCCGCTACAGCACCAACCAATTACTCGCTTTGAAAATTTATCAAACATGTGAACCGGCCTCAAAATATAAAGTTTCCAAGTTGAACACCTCAGGGAAAGGTGTTCAAACCCAGCCTGTTACATTTGCTCAGCACCTAGAGAAAGGAGTGTCTCAAATCATAATGTTACACAAGGTGGGTCAACTAAATGTCAACTAAACGAATGAAGTATTTATAGGCCTATTAGTCTTCTTCCAGTACTATCGAAGGCATTTGAAAATTTTTTGTTATACCACATGCTGCCTTGAACAAAGAGAAAATAATCCCCGATCATCAGTTTGGCTTCAGACAGGAGCATTTTACTACAGAACAGATACACAGAGTATGCGAGAAGATTAGGAAAAGCCTGGAGGAGAAATAATATCGCTCTTCGATGTTTATGGACATACAATAATCTATAACAAGCATTTGTATGCGTCAAACAATATTTAATCAAGTTCCGGAATCTATAAAGAATACATATTTTTTTAGATTCAAGAAAGAGTTATGTAACTGGCTTGCTGAGCGTAACTTTCATTCTGTGATTCTGTGCATGAATCCATAGATTATGGAAACTGAACGATGGCTTGGGGTGGATTGATCAGTGCTTATAGTGACTTCATTTACTACATTTGCATGCTATTTTAATGGCTGAATAGGCGATAATTATATTACATTTTTACATATCTTTTGTATACCCTATTTAAACGTAAATAAATGATTATTATTATAATTCGACAAGGTTTGGCACAAGGGACTTAAAAGCAATCTTTTTCACCAAAACTTCTAGTTATTAAAATCATATCTTTCTAAAAAAAGGGTTTAGCCGGATACGTATGACGAGTCGGCCCCCAAATGGAAATCGATATTGAAACTTATGTTTTAATATAGACTTGATGTTCAAACACGATTTATGTACTTTTCGCGACCGACTTCCGCTTTGACCTTGAGATAGAGAGCAAAATATCCGTATGCTTGACTATTACTGAATGTGATATATCTCTGAAGCTAATTAAGATAAAGAAGTGAAACTAACGCGAGGTGTTAGGTTACATTACAGAGTATATCACATATATTTTTTTATAATTTTTAGAATAAAAAATTACATTAAAAAAATAAAAATAAAAAAAACATGTTTTTTTTTCTGAGTTCTCTGTGACTTACAATCACGAAATTAATATATGTTATGCTCCTTTGTATGCTCTATCACCCATAAAAATTGCGTGAAAAAAAAGTTGGTGCAACACAACGAAAAAAAATTATATGTGATTCGCGCCTTGTAGTGTGAGTGTATAAACAAACAAGTTCGAACTTGTTATCGAGCTGTTTACTGCATCGTTTGTTTAGCTAAAGTAGCAGTCATTTGTATTACACAAGAAGGCAGTTTGGGACTCAAATTCTGTCATAGGTATTTTGTATCAGCATTTTCAAATTATTAACTTTCGAACCAAATCATTATTAAGTAATAATGTCGAGAAAGTGTAAAAATTGTAACAAGTACCTATGTAAGATTCCTGGTTATAAAAAAATTATAAAGAATGAAAAAGAAGCTAAAGTGTTTAGTGACTGTTTGAATAAAATCGTAATAGTTAATGATATTTTTTGTAAGAAGTGTCGACTTATCCCATATATTAACAAAAAAGCTTCTACTTCTAAATGTGCAGCATTTAACTTGGCCGAAATAATGGACGATCAAAATAATCTCTCAGTACAATATGTGAAATCAGCACCTAATATCATCAAAGCAGAAGTAAAATCAAGACATATAAATAGAAAAGTCTATCGAATTTACATTCACTATATTTCCGAAGGTAATGACTACAATAGTATTCTTCGTTATTGCTGTGATTGCCCCAATGGCAAACGTATAGTGGGATGCTGTTCTCATGTAGCAGCTATTATTTATTATCTATCATATGGATGATATTTGTCCAAAATCGTACGTCCTGCTGAAGTCCTAACTAAGTTATTTGCGACTCAAAGTGTTCCGATTGTAATTAATTACAACAGTGACGATGATTAATATTTTGTTTCTTGTATTTTGATAGACACGAAAAAGTAATAATAATAAGTATTGAACACTGGCTGTTTTTTTTTTATTTCTTTTTTAACTATTATCCCATCTCTTAAGACTAGTTACTTATGTTTAAAACCAGTTGATGTGAAATTTCGAAAAAAATAAACAATGATGTAATGTGAAAACCTTATAATACAGGGTTATACCATAAGACAGAAATCACATATAATTTTTTTTCGTTGTGTTGCACCAACTTTTTTTTCACGCAATTTTTATGGGTAATAGAGCACACAAAGGAGCATAACATATATTAATTTCGTGATTGTAAGTCACAGAGAACTCAGAAAAAAAACATGATTTTTTTTATTTTTATTTTTTTAATGTAATTTTTTATTCTAAAAATTATAAAAAAATATATGTGATATACTCTGTAATGTAACCTAACACCTCGCGTTAGTTTCACTTCTTTATCTTAATTAGCTTTAGAGATATATCACATTCAGTAATAGTCAAGCATACGGATATTTTGCTCTCTATCTCAAGGTCAAAGCGGAAGTCGGTCGCGAAAAGTACATAAATCGTGTTTGAACATCAAGTCGATATTAAAACATAAGTTTCAATATCGATTCCCATTTGGGGGCCGACTCGTCATACGTATCCGGCTAAACCCTTTAAGACAAATATACAGACAAATAATAAAAGTTTTACCATATAAAAGCTGGAGTGTCCCAGGCTGGAGTCTGTTCTGGGACGAATTTGGTACACAATATATATAGCAGACCGCAAGTTAATGGTGTTACAACGGCGACATTTACCGATGATAATAACATGGTTACAATATCGGTGGATAAAAGCAAGCGACAGCAAGTAAGTGCAAGTTACTTTTAAGCTGAGGAGAGGTAACTGATCACCGTTAAAACTAGAAAATATTATCCTGCCACACCAAGACTACGCAAAATATCTGGGGCTTCATTTTGACCGTCGCAAGACTTGGGTCCTTCTTTATATGATATAAAGACCAAGAGGCAAAAGCTCAATATTAGTTTCAAAAACTTTTACTGGATTATGGGTCGCAATAGCATATTGAGCACAGACAATAAAATCCTCATCTACGAAGTTTTCACTAAGCCGATATCGATAACGGAATTGAAATTTTGGGTAGTGCTTCCACATCAAATATTGACAAAATACAAAGAATGCAGAACGCTATATATCGTTCAATAAGCGGTGTTCTCTGGTTTGTCATCAATACTATACTACTCTCTGGTTTGTAGAAATACATAAATAGCTCATGATAGACACTGTTCAGGAGGTAATCCAAAATCACAGAGAGATATACCAAGATCGTTTAAAAAGATTTCAAAATGACCTCCTTGCAGCACTGAGGGCAAAATCTTACTCGAAACGTTTGAAAAGAAAATGTATATTAAAGTTTCTCCATCCTCTGGAGAATTATATAGTAATTTAGAGTAGATGGCTCACTGGTGCCACGCTCCCACAGGGTAATTAAAAATGAAAAGAAAATCTAAGTGAAATTAATTGGTCAAGAGTATTCAAGAGTGTATTTTGAAAATTGGTTGACATAAATCATAACACGTGTATACATAAAAGGTTAAACTTTGTACTGTTAAACTTTAATAGATATAAGCTCACGTAAACAAACGCATATAGTATTGTATATTAAATTAAAAGGGGGTGCATTTTGATTATAATATTAATGTAGCACTTACAATAAAGCTTATATAACGTGTTATCTACATTCTGTGTTACCTTATCTAAATCAATGTCTCCTATGGGGAACCATTTGCCAATGAAGATGACCACCGGTCTGCCGAGCCGATCTACGCCGCTCTGGTAAAGACACCCAATGCCCGAGATCTCGCTGAGGTCTTCCGTGCGCGCGCGCCTTAGCAAACGTTCGTACCTGTAACGCAAAATAGTAAATGAGTTTCTTGAATAATTTAATCTTTTTTTAAAGATTTTGTTTTGTTTTTTGAAGAAAGAAAAAAAAAAGAAATCTTTGCTGTTATTCTCGGTCCGTTTCATTTCTGGATATGTAACGTAGGTATATATTTATTATTCTCTAAATTTCACCACTAGAGCGGGCCACACACTTACTCGGAGTCTTATAAGCATGACGGAGAAAGTAGCTAATAATTGTAGAGTATTTATTTATTCTTAGATCAACATAACACATTATCACTACCTACCCAGTCATATTAGGTAACACGCCTCGGTGACAATAATTTACTATAAAATAAAAAGAAAACAAATATGTTATAATCTAAGAAACACAGTAGTTATTAAATTTATTTTTTATAATAGATATCATAATAGAAAAGATTGTAACCGGGTTGCCTGTCAAAATGAAGTCGCAATTATTTTTTAATTTTTTTTGTTGATAAACAAAGTAAATGCTGGTTTTATATATTATTTTGTTATGCAATAACATCCTATCGAGATTATCTGTTTATTTACGTGACGTTAAGGTAGTAATTAAACACCATATTTTCAAATTTTGCTATATGACATTTGTTGAATATCATAAAAACCATGTTCTGTTTTAAGACTTAAAACATTACATACTCGTATTATTTTGAACATTTAAAAATACTCAAACCGATCCAGCCATTCTCAAGTGATGATGCTGTTATAGACGAACAGCATTAAATTTTTATTTAGGTACATACATAATTTCTTTGCATATCAATGAATAAATTTTATTTGTAGAGTGAATTATGAACGAATTATTTGATTCCATCGTTGCGTCCTTGGCCTGAAAATTCCGTTCCCCTACTAAAATCGACATCAGCTATTTATACGCCGTATTCTGTTTAGGTCAAGACGCACATTTGTTATGTCATACACTTCGATTCGTATACAAGGGGAGTTCTAGGGTACATACCATGAAGAGTCGGTGTAAACCAGCGTTTCCCAAATTTTTCTGGACCATAAACCCCTATTAAATCTAGCATATAGTCAAAATCCCCAATAATAAAAAAAAGGAAAGAATAAGAAAGAGAGTAAATGAATTTATTGTTGAACAAATATAGCACACACAACAATAGCGATAGTGATTAAACTTTTTTGTCCGTCAGGTAGATTGTTGAAAAATATGTATTAAATACGTATTTTTTTGCGTAATTATTAAACTGTGACGTTACGCTTTTGTACATTTTCTACAAAACTGTGACGTAGCGAGACCCCACTCCTCAACTTTAATGCCTGTTATCAAAGCTTTTTCTTTTCAAATTGAAGTAAAAAAAATGTAGCTGTTATTTTTCCATTATCTAACTAACTGAAATTATGTAAATGCGCCAAAAACTGTTTTGTGGTCAATGCCCAATTCTTCATCTACGTCGTAACTACTGATATGCCGATCTTGCTCCACTTTTCAAAAATGCGAAAAGACTTTTTTCAAAATCCATATTAAAAAATGTGAACGTTAATAAAAATGGTTCTTTTTCTATGCTATTTATATTATTATGTCAACCGGATTCTGATTTTTAAATAAGAGTTATTACAGAATAAATAACGAAGCCTTCTAAGAAACAATTAAACAAATGAAAATCTGCCCAATGACACTAAATATCATTAAACATTCTCAATGTCAAATGACAGAGACGATACACAATTTTATATCGTACGAATAAGAACTAGTTTTGTATACCCTCAGAAACTGGTGACACGAACCCGTGCGGAATAAATAACACAGTTATTATTATTGCGATATTTACATTGTTAAACATGTGTTTTAGTTAATATCTAAGTATATTTAATTTATAGTTATTATTTTCTCGTTTAATGGCTCGTTAATACAATTGTTTCTACTTATATAATATGTACATTCTCCACCAATTTTACACAGAATTTTTTGTCATTTTACACCATTATTCTCCTTCGTTTGTAGGCTTTTTCTACGCTCATCCAATGATCTAATATCGACTTAAAGTATTTTAACAGTGAACTTATTTAGGTTATGTTTTCCCGCGACTTCGTCTTCGTAAATTTTAATCTATGTCACCTGTAAGTTTTATAAAATTGGAAAGAATTTATAAAATCGGTGCAGTAGTTTCAGAGCCAATGCAAAGATACAATTAAATCTTTCCTCTTTATAATATTAGTATAGATAGATAATATAGAAAAGGAAAATAAAATCAATATCTGATCAAAAATTTAATGAATTTACTATATATATGCAGCGTTTCTTCGTTAAAACGCAGTGACAGAAATAGTGTCGTATTCAGGTCACTTCATTAGCAGCCAGAATCATCGTACTACGATATATATTTTCTCTGCTGCCACAGTAAGTGAGTTTAGCACACAGCACCTCACTAACGAGCGAGCTCTCGTCTGCTTGTCCTAATTAAAATCACCAATTATGGCTGGTTTTTGCCGGTTTTAATGTCCTGCTCAATTAAGGGCGTTAAATTTAGCATTAGACGTTAAATTTTAATTAGTCTTTACTTGTCACATTATTTATCAATTTACTTAATGATATTTACTTAATATCATAATATTGTATCTTCCGTTAAATTATAAACATTTTATTGATTAGACAATTTTAAATAATTAGTAACAATGAAAATTCAAATAAATATTCCCATAATGCAGCGTTGTTCAGCTTCGAATTACGACCCCAAAATCGAGGCCGGGCGCCATTGGAGTAGGTCAAGAGAATAGGGATTTTTCGTTTTTAACATATGCGGTAACTTCAAAATATTCAAAAGCCATGCTACTTGTCGTTAATACTCACAGATTACAATTTAAATGATGTTTAAGGTTTTTATTTTTATTTCACCAATTAGGTAGACTATATGATAATTAAAAATGTTATTATATTCTTATGCTTAAAAAATCCACTTGGTCCCTGACACCCTGAGATGATGATGGTGATGCGATCCCATCTCAGGGTATCAGGGACAAACGACCAACGATTTGGGTAATTGAATAATAAAATCAATCGCTCAAGATCCATATTGATTCAAAATGTCATATCACTAGTCGTGTTCTTTGACATCACGACAAACGCGTCAAAAATTCCGGCGTTGAAACTGCTCGTAATTGTTTGTTACTTATTTTCATCTACACTAATTATAAAGCTGAAAGATTTTGTTTGTTTGCTTGCTTGAACTCTACAATTTTACGAACTACGGGAACGAATTGATAATGTCACATTTAGCTGACGTTACTGATCACAAGATAGCGCCACTGTACTTTTAAAACGGGATTTTTATTTTCGTTTGTAGTTGTTATTTTATTTTATTTCGATTTTTATCAAACAAAATAGCTTTCATTTTCAATTTTGACGTTTTTCCAATAACATAATTTAATGGGGAATTATTAATAGCGCGAAAGAATTAAACGTTACATTTAGCTGACGCTACTGATCACTAGATGACGCTACTGTACTTTTAAAGCAGAATTTAGATTTTTGTATTTCAAAAATATTAGGGCTAACCTTTCTACTAACTAAACGGTTGTTGTTAAAAACTCTTAAGTTACACCAGAAGTATTTATATATAACGAATTGAATAGGAAAACTATTACACCTAAATTGGCTTTACAAATGTAGGAGTAATAGTCGACCAAATGTATTTAACTCGAAAACAACAAATGTGTTTTTTTTTGCATTTATAATGGATAATGGTACGAGAGGCTTCGTGCACGAGTCCTACTTGCGCTTGAACACATTTTTTTATTAATATTTATTATTTATTACTTAAATACATAAACCAGGGTCGTTAAATTATGTAAGCAAAAAATTTACTATACTGCCGGTATTTCGGTATGAATTACTAAAAATCAAAAAGTACTTGAAATGAGTTAGGATTGGAAACAGTATCAAAAATTCAAAGTATCAGAGTAAAGTAATTAATTGGGCGAGAAAAATAGTGAGTGGACGAAACTATATAGATTCGATACCTACAAATTGAAGAGATGGCAGAATATCCATTACAAGAATTTAATTTGGCATCACAGATTAAAATCTCTGAAAATGCTGAATTGAGAAAGGAAGAACTAGCTGACTGTCAGTCTATGACGATCGGGCGTAGAATCTGGCACAAGCACAGCATCAGGCTGTTTTAAACTCTTACAGTGCTACTTATGAACAAGGTTTAGCGTTGGAGTAAATTTACGCTGAGGCTGCTCTTCGTATAAGTCAAAATTCATATTATTAAACAGAGATTTAGTAAAGGTTAATCTAGTACGAAGTTCTACGGGAGTAATATTTGCTCCTAGAAGGTAATAGATTTGCTTATTCTTTGTGTAATATGAATATGGACTAATACTAAAATTGCAAATTTGGCGTAATTTTACTCGGACGCTAAACCTTGTTTTTAAGTAGTACTGTTAAAATTAAAGTCTTTATCTGAAAGTCTAGAGTTAGCACAGTAGTCAAATATCTAGAGTCAAACAAATTGACGGTGTAATTTTTAATCGACTTCATTAAAAGAATACTTATTTCAAAGAAAACATTTGTTTGAATTTTTTGCGAGGCGTGGCGATTCTACTGCGCACTAAATGGAAAGAAGAGCAACCGGACTATTTTATGAAGACATGCGCGTTATTTGGTTCCTTCTATCGGAGCATAGGCCCGGCCCCAGCAGCGAGGACGCTAATAAGCTAATGGTGATAATATAAAGGTGGATACTTACTGGTAAGTTTTTAATTAAGATCAGCTTAAGACTCCAATATGGCAGGCCAGTGTGCACACAATACCCTCGGATTACGTGGGCAAAGCCGTGGGTTACAGCTAGTCAATTTATATTGTTACAATATTTTCGTTTTTATCATATGAAAACATTAAAAAAAATGAGAATATTTCCTATCTTCAAAATTTTTCTCTCATAATTTGGTTAATTGGTTTTATTTAAAATTGATAAATAAATAAAACGGCATTGTCGCGGGATTCAAATGTATTAAATTTTGGATCACGACACCAGTCAGAACCACTAAAGAGCTGTTAATTTATGGATATACTACTTTCTGTCTCTATATCCTTATGTATGCTTAAATCTTTAAAACTACGTAACGAATTTTGATGAGGTATTTTTTTCATAGATAGGGTGATTCAAAAGAAAGGTTTTTATGTATTATACAAGAACCACGCCTCTGGCGGCTAGTTAAAGCTAGTTATATATGCGCAAATGCATATTATACGTTAATGAACCACGCTCTAACGAATAAATAGTACGTAGTTAGTTAGAAGATTACTATATTTAAAAGTTACGTACGTTAAAACCCGACAGATATGAAACAGATTCAGGAAGCACTACGAAATGTTAGAGGAAGCGATGTTACAGTAACATTTCATTCAATGTTTTCTATCTGTCTATTAAACGCCTAATGAGTACTGAGTTATTTTGGCCCTTTTCGTTTCCTTCTAATATTGTTTTATAAATAGAAGGCAGTGCGTGGTGGAAACGCAATTGACGTCACGGTAGCGTCATTGAATATCTGAAGAATATTTGTGGTGCCGCTTGGAATGCAAGTTGATGTTAACCTTTTAATGACCTTTTAATACAGTAGTTCTTAACCCTTTTAGCTGGCGATTATGACTAATTTATTTAGGTATTTCTAAAGGAGATAGCATATCTATTAGAATAGCACGCGCTGCAGGCGAATGTAAGAAATTTTAGATTTCTTTACATGAAAACATATGAAGCATCGCACACATACACACGTCGAATTGTCAAATTCTAATTTGATTCAGCTCCTTCAGCTCTGATAGATATGCGATCACCATAAGGATTTAGTATATGTAATCCGGAACAGGGAAAAATGGAGCGTATTGAGCGAGGCCTATGTCCAGCAGTGGACTGCTGTGGGCTGATGACGATGATGATGATTAAAATAGCAGCTGTAGCTGAGAGGCCGTGGTTTGTTCAGAGCGGATTTTAAAAATTCTCGCGGCCTACCCCAATGTCACCTGCGAGTAAATTTTGTGTTGATGTGTATATCAATCTTCATATTTGATTGATGGGCCTCATTCCACATAAATTTTAATTATGTAATACCAATTACTTCACTTGACTTTTGAACTTGCAAGAGACGAAAAATTTCTGTGTTTCTCTTTCGATTAAATATCGATATGAAAGACGTCGTCAAGTATCTGGTTCAGCATCAACGAGATTGGAACCATACAAATCAATGATTGTTAAAGTGTTCAATTTGTTTGACATTCAGCAATGGATCTTATCATAAAGGAGGGTCAAAGTCTCTCGGCAGCGTCAATTCTCTTTGTCATCAACTAAAATTATATATATTCAAACCATCCGTGCAATATCAATTATTACTAATGGTTTTTCATTATACTGTCTAACCAAAACAGCTAAACCAGCAACACACAAGTGCCCAAAGAACACACAATAGTGTTCAACATGAATTAAATTTTAACTTACATTCATTCAGTATGTATTACATATGCGTAGTGTGTGATTGTGTATATGCATGTTTGTTCTAGTATAGATTATAATATTTAAGGTATACCCGTATTATATCTACGTCTTTGTTAAAAAAGACATTGCATACTATATGCGTTACGTACAAAGTTTTATAACGATACTAAGAACAATTAGAAAATATTCAACTAAATATAAATCTACTATATAGCACAAAAGGATGGTTATTATTATATCTATAGAGAAGTATCTAGAAGGTGTTGGTCCTCCTCATATTGCATCTAAGGGAGTGGGTGATATTGGACAGTCGTCTGGCGCCACTCCCCTGCCGACTAGTTAGAGCCGCCCAATGACTCGTGACGTCACCCCGCCCGCCCTGTACTCCTACCTATTCCTTAACCTTATGATATTGTTCGATAACGATTGACTTTTCATTCTAGATTACTTTTTGTGTTACAAAGACTTTAATATAACAAAATGGGCATGTCGTATTGTAATAAAACCAATACTTGTAACACATTGCTAATTTTCTTTTATTTAAATATAAATAAATAACCGCATCAGTAGTCGTTAATTTTTAATTTTACTTAACAAAGTTATCTCTTCACTGAATATCAAACTGTCAAACGTAATACCAATTAGGTATTTGGTTTATTAAAGTTACTAATGTTCATATTACGTTTGTGTAACGTAGCACTTGTAAAATCGTAATAATGGTTGCAATAATAGCAATGTTGACATTTCCACCGAACGTACGGCATTGACGCCGGGTGCTGCGGCAGGCCTCGCTTAATTGAAGGTTATACTGGCGAGCACTGAACTCAGATCGTGAATTGTATATAATGTCATGGATACATTTTCAGCGTTCCAACACTTCCTTGCGCATCTTAAAAGCTGGTGTCCGCCTGTGGTACTAGTGTTATAGAAATTAATAGATGCTTTAAGTGTGAAGGAAAACTTAAAGGAAATTTTAGCATTCACTGCTGCATTGACAATGCTGTCAACTAAAATGCAAGTCTAAATTATTTTAACTTAATGTTATTTTTGTAGTAATAAGATTTCTTATTGCTGTTCATAATGATAAAATTTACAGAATCAGAAAAAAAGACAGAACTACTGACCATAATATTGGATACGGGATAGAATATGATTAATAAACAAGGTTGAGCGTTGGAGTAAATTTACGCTAAATTTGCAATTTCAGTATTAGTCGAAATTCATATTATGCAGAGAATAAGCAAATCTGCTACCTTCAAAAAGTGAATATTACTCCCGTAGAACCTTGTACTAGGTTAACCTTTGCTAAGTGTCTGTTTAATGATATGAATTTTGACAAATACTAAGTTAAGTCTCAGCGTAAATTTACTCCAATGCAAAAACTTGTTTATTAATGACACTGCTGATGTTTAGCAGAGAATATCGTTTGAGAACTCGAATATACGCTGAAATAGGTACCTATGCGATCGATAAGTCACGTCTGGTATGTTGTGTTATGATCTCAAGACCTAAGTCTGGTTTTACGGCGTCTTGGCAGAGAACCGTAATTGTTTATGTTTTGACGTCGAGTGGAAATGAGGGTACAGCTTAGGTGGGACCGAAATTAATAAAAATAGGGAGCCAATTGATAAAAAGTTTGTTGTGACGCTCCACACTGTCAACGAATTACAAATCTTTTATAAAAATCCATATCTAAATCCGAAAAACAGCTTCGGAAAAAATCACTGTAGTCTCGAGCTGTAATTAGAGTAGTTTTTTTAGATAATTTTTCTCCTAATATTAAATAATGCGAAATCGATGTTTTAAATGCTAAAGAGCTGTCTATTTTAATCTAAGCTGACATCAATGCACACGTTCTTTGTTGATTTATTATCATAACCGACAGCTTTGAGCACGTGTAATATGTGATTAGGCGTGTCTAATCGAAGTCACTGAGTAATTTGTATATATGTGTACACTAACACGTGGGATAAATTATGAAGTCCGTATAATAACCAAAACTAAAAATCATCTTGTGAGATTTTAATTGAAAAAGCACGTTTGTATCTAATCAGCTGCCTGAGCTAAGTTTCAGATACAAACGAAAATAGTGTGTTTCAATTAACAAAAATAAAACTAACATTCCAAAAAAGGGAAACATAAATTCTCTTATCCGTACTTATTTATTAGAAGTATTGACTGCCAATAGGTACTTGCATCAGTAGTCGTTAATAGCCTTCATTTTAAGGGCAACGAGCAATTGGTTCTCATAGCTTTTTAATAACTTAGGTCAATAGTCACTTAATTTACAATAATTACATCAATTATTCCAAAATTCAATTGATGCTGATGTTAATTTAGTCAAGTTAAAATTGCTTAGCGTTTCAAAAAGATGTATATTGTAAAATAGCATTGAATCTTATTTGTTAATACACATGCGATTAATAGATATAGGCAGGGCTACTATAGGTACGTACTATAGGTATATGGTAGTTTGTGCGCTTATTTAATAGAGCGGTAGACAATTTTATTTTAACTATTCAAAAACTTAAGAAATATTGTCTATATAGTCATATTTTTACACACTCTTTAACCAACGGTAGTTATAATATATACTTGAGAACAAAATTGAGATCCATTTTTTACGCTGAAGATTATTATTTTATTGCATGCTGTGTTAACCTTGTAAATCAAAATAGTATAAGCAGTGTTTAAAACTACTACTGCATAATTGAGTCTGCGTGTCTTATTGTCCTATTTAAATAAAGAAATAAGTGAATTATATTGAAGGCTCACTTTTCTTCTGGCGTTTCTTCAAGCGGAGGCGCGGGCGCATGTGTAGTGAGCTCCGGCAACTCTACAGCCATCGTGTCCATAGCCATGGTTGATACACTAACTAACACAAATATTCCCACATATGCAAATACACTGTTCCTTCACATACACACTTCTTAGTTTTAAAAATACAGTAACTTTCAATTTAAATATCTGGAAATGAAAGAGTGACAGAAATATTATTAATCGTTTTTAGAATTTAAACAAAATCGAAATTGGATGGTCGTATTTTTAGTTATGAAATTCATAAACTCTACAAATCAATATATTAAAGTAGATATAATTTGGTAAGATATTAAATGGTAAGGAATCATTTCATAATAATAATACTTGTAAAACTTGAACCCTCGCTTGATTAAATATCCGCCAAATGTAGGTAATTGCAATAAAGTTATATTATAGTACTACACAAAATGAATCGCATCGTGTTGCCGGTAGTGACTAAGCGATCGGTGTCAAGCGAGCAAATAATGCCGTATGACAATTTAAAAACAAACAATGTTTGAACGTATACGTGCATTATAAAATGGATAGCACTGATTGTTTAAATGTATAGTAGGTATATGATAAGAAACAGTAATGAAGAAAGTTATAATAACATAGGAAGTCAATGTAAGGCTAGTTACGTGACACGAAGATGAACTTTTTGTTTAACAGTAAAAAGTATTATGATATATTTATCAAAGGCATGAAACTAACTTTTGTTTATAACCAATCAAAATATTTGTTAAAGGCATTTCAGAAATAGTAGTAAAAGGTTTTAAATCTTTTAAGCCGTCGTCATACGGTATACGATTATGAAAACGGTGTTTAATACTGTTAATTAAGGATGCAGGTGTAGCTGTGTTTATGTAGAGGGCACGTGGAAACCCTAAAAGGTCGAAACGTAAGCTGATCCTTACTTTATTCTATATCCACTTTCAGTCACCAGTGATCTAACTTCTTTTAGCAAACATAAGAAACATAACTACTGTCAATCTTTGAACTTTCCAATTACTTTATAGTTGTATCAGATGTAAATCTGAATTTAACTTAGGCAAATTCGGATTGGAAAGAATTGATATGCTTGAAACTCGACAATCTGATTAGTGCTTGGTGTATAGCTCGATTGAAATAGTAATATTGCTATATGGATTTTAGAATATAATGAAAAAATACAAAAATAGTAGATATTTTTATTATTACGAATATAATTGGATTCCAGTGAGTAATGAGTATTATGCAATTTTTTTCTACACTTTGTCATGTTCGAGTGAATCAGATAAATAGGTAGTTAGGCAGGTGATTAGCGTAGTACAAAAGGACATTCATTTGAAACATCACAATGATATCACAGTAATCTAAGGGCCACATTAATCACACCCCCTTATTGTTTGTGTTCAAACAAGGATGCAATTTGTATAAAAAGATAATTTAGAAGCAGCGCTGTAGCTTCATAATACGAGATTACTTAAAGATCAAGTTACCCTAAGTTCACATTGATGTGGAAAAATTAAATTGCGAAGTTTTAACATCTTCATTTTTACTATAATATTACAGTGATGGTCGTAGAAAATTTTATTAATACATTTACGGTAATTTGGCGACAAAGTTATGGAGTATTTAATTGAATGTAATTCACAAATATAATCTTATGTAATAATAACTTAAACTATTCTACCTATAGTAGAGTAGGGCAAAAGACAGACATTGCTAACTTTAGAAAACTATTAAAGTATTTAATGACGAGCTTCTGGAAATACTATACTTATCATAGAATATTTACAGTTACGATATAACTCTATTTATTTCTAAACAATCTTATCTATAGTTTATTTAAAATCATAATATTTGTACATATCCAATAATAGCTTATAAATGTCAATTTGGCTGTTTATAGCAGAAGAAAATAATAAGTTTTTCGTTTCTTATCATTATTGCTAATATAGATGTGGTGTAATCGGTAACTTTTTTATTCAAACAAATTACATTGCTGCTATATTAAAATTACCATGACAATGCTCTAACAAAAAATGTCAGTAATATTCAAATTGCTTAATTTGACTTAGTCATATCATATATAATAATAAAGTTGAAGAGTTTGTTTGTTTATTTGACTGAACTCTATAATCTCATGAAATACTGGAACGAATTGAATTATTGTTTTTGAATTGAATATTCCAGTTATCGAGGAAGGATATAAAACATCACGCTATGACTCATAGGAGTGAAGCAGCAATGAAAAATATTACAAAAATGGGAGAATATTTTACTTTTTTAATGCTTTCCATGCGTGCGCTGCGTAAACGGTGAACGTTACACAAAAATCATGTATTACGAAATCGATCCACTTAAAAGTTCTAAAAAAAAGTCCGCGGCTGCATATGTCTATTTTATATCTTATCCCGAAAAAAGCATATAAAGAGATGAAAATGGGAGTGGAAGTTTTATAGGACATTAAATTGTTACCATAGTAACCTTTATTTACAATTTAGTTTGTCATTTTAATTGTTTCATGACATCCTTTTCCAAATCCATTATTAAATTATTTAAGTTGATTACGCAGGATTAAGTAACGTTTTGAATAATTAAAATGTACCGATTAATCTTTGTCGCACCTGTTAAATTGGTTAAGTACATGAAAATGCTACTGAGCACTAGATGACGCTACTGTACTTTTATAACGGGATTTTGAATTTTGTTATGTTTGTAGTCTTTATTTTTTTCCAATTTTTTATGAAACAAGGTAGCTTTCGTTTTAAAATTTGCGGTTTTATCAACAACATAATTTAATGGGACATTACTAATAGCGCGAAAATATAAAATGTTACATTGAGCTGCCTCTACTGTACTTTTAAAACGGGTTTTGATTTTTGTTATGTTTGTAGTTTTCATTTTTTTCCGATTTTTTACAAAGTAGTTTTCGTTTTTAATTTTTCGGTATTTCCAAAAATATAGTTTTATAGAGAATTGTTAATCTGACGAAATAATAAAATGCTAAAATTAGCTATATTTTTGTTAGATAACGCAAGTGTTTTTAAAACTGGTTTGTTTATTTGACTTAAAACTGTATATAAAAAAAAAGATATTTGTAATTTCAGGACAAAATTTCCTAATAATGTAACAGACTATTATAATATAAACATATATGATGTCAATAAATATATTTAATAATAACATACCGGATGAACTAAAATTGTTGCCACAAAAATTATGTAAACCACGCTCGGAAAACATGGCTAGTTGATAAATGTTTTTATTCACTAAAAGAGTTTTTTAATAAAATATTTTATTATTTGAAACACTTTGATTGAACGTCATATAATAGTTAATAACTAAGTACCTAGAAAAAGTTGAAGTTATTGTATGCTGTTTAAGAGTATAGAATATGAGATACTTTTATTGTTTTATTTAATTTAGTAATTGGTTAGGGTACCTATGTTTCCATAGTATTTTCGTTATGTTTAAAAATTTATTATGCGTTTTTTTTCGCATTCCAAATTAATTTTAATATTTTTCATTGCTTACGTTCATAACTCAAATAATTGTAAAAACTACAGTTTTAATTATTTGGGTTTTTAGTAGTTTTCATTAGTAAAGTACCTACTTGGACGTTAATTTATTTTTTTGTGGTTAAATAATGTAAATAGCTTTTTTTAATGAATGCATGTGTTTTATTTGAAAATAATTAGTCTGAAACCAAGTGCCAAGTGCGAGTCAACTCGTGCACGAAGAGTTTCATCTCGAAAACGTTACCTTACTTAGCTTAAATGTTTACATTATTTTGTTTTTTAGTATTTGTTGTAACAGCGGTAACAGAAATATATCTTCTGTGAAAATCTTATCTGTCTAACATGAGATACATCCTGGCAATAGCAAAAAATCACGTTTGTTGTATGTGGGACCTCTTCATTATTTATTTTATTCTATTGTTGTTGAAGCGGCAATAGAGATACAACATAATTTGTGAAAAATTCTACTGTCTGATTTTCACGGTTCCCGAGATACAGCCTAGTGACAGACAGACAGATAGCGAAGTCTCAGTAATAGGGTTGTCGTTTTACCCTTTGGGCACGGAACCTTAAAAATTAAAGACGCTGCCGAAAGTCAAGTCTCAGTAATAGGGTTGTCGTTTTACCCTTTGGGCACGGAACCTTAAAAATTAAAGACGCTGCCGAAAGTCACTACACCACGTGGACAAGTATCATATATAATGGATAATTATTGTACTAAAACACAGATAAAAAGCAGTCCTTTCATTTTCTTGTCAGTTCATCTCAGTACAAGGTCTCCGGCCATAGATTTACGGCTTGTAAGAACGAATAAATAGAATGTTCGGGTTTCATCCTAATTAAAAAAAAAAACGCAAATTGAACAACGCCATAAATAAATGTTATCAAATAATGTTTTGATTCGCACCTATCACATTTAGTTTATTTAAATACGGGTGACTATTGTGAAAATATACAACGACAAACTGGCAAATGGTAGTTAGTGTTGTAATTAAAGGTTAATTTGCTAACCAATGATAAATGTTTCCTTGTTATATATATTAATCATGAGGTGATGTTTCGTGCAAACAAATAGCGAGTACCGATTCACATAAACCAACAACCAATGCACTATTTTAATTTTATATGCGTCATTTCACTAAAACAAAAAGAATTCGTACCTACCTATATAGCGCAGTAAACGACGATGCCGTTTTAAGTAAAAAGTTATCATAATTACATCTTGCAATTTTCGTGTGGTATGACCGCAGCTAGCATTTTTTTTTCAGAAGTATTATATATTTAGTATTAAAGATTTCCAACGTAGAATCTTGCACATGTATAAAATTTTGGTGGCGGTAGTTAAGAAGTTTCGATATTGAATCATTTTCAAACATACAAATAGACGCATCGTAGAGCGTTGTTTTATAATAATGTGTATGGATTTTAGTATCATTCAGAATTTGTTATTATCTGTATTTTAGTATCACAATAAAAAAAAGGTATAGATAGGTATCTCACAACTGTTTCATGGTATAGGAACTATATTACTTTTAATAGATTTATTGAAAAGTAATAGTCACTAATTTTTAATGACGTAACTGTAACGAAACTGCAATAATCATTTTGAAATTCGTATACAATTATTAGATATATTATTGCGCACATAAGTATCGATCACATATTATATTCAAATAAAAAAATGCTACATTTGAATTAACAACGTTGTTTGAATAAATTAACATCTTTTAAAGGTCAGGTTATGCATACAAATATAAAAATTCGCATTGATTAGATGCAAAAATGACTGAAAATTTAAATTACTTCATTGATAAGTTCTGTACAAAGTTATTTGTGCAGTGTTAAGATTATTGTAGTGGTATACTCGTATTAGTATTATTAATGCAAATCCTGTGTAAGATGAAAAATAATATTAAAATAGACTGTTTTTATAATAGCGTATAGGAGTATTATAAGCAATTATCAATTATGTATATTTATAAATTGTTTATTTGTACACCATCCACTACCCCATCATTAGGTCTTTTATATTTAACTCCATCCCAAGGTTGCCTGGAAGAAATCACTTTTAGTGATAAGGCCGCCAATTGTACGTCTCCTGTTTTTGTCATATAAGTGTATATTGTCTTTGTGTGTGCAATAAAGAATATTCTATCTATCTATCTATCTATCTATTTGTTATGTCTGACCATCCAATTTCGGCTTTTACTTTTATCTTTTTGCCAACATTTAAATGACAATATAAAGGTGAAATTAAAAAAGAATGCTCCTGAATAATTTGAGCATAAATATATATTTCATATTATGTTTTATCGAACAATACAAATAAAAAAATGGGCTTACCCGTGCAAAATAATACTGAAATTAAATCAATGTCGTGATGTTGAAAAAATTTAGTTGAAAAAGTTTATAGTTAACAATTAAGTATATAAACTTGTTGTTGATTTGTAGTTATAATGTATTAAATAAAACATTGATCGGTAACGCGGTTCACGGATCGTGATAAGACTGTGTGCTAGAGCGCGGTCGATAACAACCGTCAGCCTTGCGCAGTGGTCGCGGTACGACTGAGTGTGAGCGACGAGATAATAACGCGAGTCATCTAGTTCAGGGTACATTTCCCTAATAATGGGGAAATGTTGCAATTGATCAGCAACAAGTGGATTTACATACCACATACAAATATAATGAGCTGTGTGGAATAAATCTTTAGTACTCGGTAATACGAAACACAGATCACACAATATGAATTCTAAAATGAGATATCTATCATTTACTATAAGGTTATATGTATTATTATGAAGATGTAACGTCTAACAGAAATTTACGGCCGGTCCGAACAAGTAGTCAATTTAAATTCACCAGAGCGGCAACACCCAAGTTTTATAGAAGAAATGAAAGAAAAGTACCACCCCTCCACACTAAGAGGGGGAATTTAGATCGACCAATCGTTCATCCTCCGATCGGTCGGTGGATTAATCTGACGATGACGTCATCGATGGGGTGCCGTGGTGTAATGTGATAAATTTATTTTCCATTGGCAGTGAAGTAGCGCTACTTAATGGATGCTGATCAAATAAAAAGGAATGACTTCGTTGATATCGAAAAGAGTTTAGTAGTTAATGTAAAAAAAGATGGACAACAGATTGTCAGAAAGTATATGTAGCTTTTATTCACATTATTTGCCGTAACTGGTAATTCCGACAAAGATGTCTCGTCACAGACATCAGACATTTTACTCAAATGTAAAATTAAATGTCAACATAACGAGGTCATCATCAAGTAATAAGAATTGCTCGCTAATAGTCTGCCTATTTAAGTGTCTATGTGTTCATTTGTAGGCTATTCAGGTGTCGATATGTCTATGGTGTGTATATGTGCCTCTGTCCCGATTCTTTTGTTTCTCTAATGAACACTACATGTTGAAGGGTACTGCAGCTGTTGCAGCAAAGAATACATACATATGTAGAGATGCTTCAGATTTCCTTACATAATTTTAAGTTTGTTTAGAGTAGAGATTCCAAAATTTTCTATTACTGTTGTTCACTAGTATACACTCATGACCTATAAGAGAAAACAAATTATATTTTCCTCATTGATAACTCCAACATTTAATAAATTACAGTTTTTTGTTCACCATTATTTGATGTTACATTTATTTTCGCTTAAAGCACATCTTAATTTCTGTTCCACATTGAGACGTTTGAATTGCTCTTAATTATTAAGACCCCACAGAATAACTGATTTAACCCTATGGGCTTAATTACCCCCAAGTTGGGAAGCAGTGGCAGTATTCGTTACTCTTATAATCAATATTTCACATTATTTATTTATTTATTCAAAAATTAAATAACTGCTATATATATGATTATTTGTACATGCTCAAATCTTTTATAACATAAAAAATCAGGCGAAAAGAATGCACTCATATGAACATCATGAAACGAAATGCTCTTTGAAGAAAGTTCCTTTCTACGAAAAGGTGTAAACGATCGTAGCAAGTTGGTAGTCTACCGTAGCAAATAGAACAATTTCACGTAGCAACAAGACATCTAATTTCATTTCGACATTTTTTTTTCGAAAATTGCTGTATTAACGGTCTGGTAAGGTATTTCAAAATTAAACAAGTATAAAACTGATCTCATAACTAATGTAATACGTTTCAATCCAACTTTTGTTTATTTATTATTAGTTGATGAACAAGACGGAAATCTTTGTGTGTAATTTCAAACTTTTTTTCTGTTATAAAAGTTTAATGTTGTTATTTATAATAATCGTAAGAATACTGATATTGGAATTTGGCTGTAAACAAATAAGTTAAGATAAATCAAATCATATTAGAATAACGCTAGAATATTATGATGTAGCTGTCTTAATTAATATTTTATAGTAAAAAAGTACATAGTTCTCTTTTTTTTGGTCAGCCTAATAGAATACAGCCAGCATTCGTAACCGAGAACAGCCAGTCTGTTTTAATTAAACTGTCGCGTGTTCAAAAACTATTAATATGCCGCTTTTATCACGTTTTGACAATCAAAATACCAGGGTACAAAGGTGATGGGAATTGAGCTTGCATGTTTTGATTATAGGTCTACGGGACACAAGTAAAATTTTATAGATGAATATTGTCAAGTAGAATTCAAAACTACATTTCTTCGATTTTGGTAATCAACTTAATGGTTTGCCTATATACCCTCTTCAATATCCTTTGGATTCGCGAGCATCTAAGTATCCGAGATCTTGGTTTCGGTACCAGGGTGTTTTTCACCAAAGAAAACACTACATTGCTGTAATTATAATCTGGTATTTCAGATTCCATTCACCATTCTATGTTTGTTTTCAAATCTTTTTCTCACACTGTAATAAGACTATGGAATGCACTACCTTTGAACGTACTAAATGTATCGAATAGGTCAGTATTCAATAGAAACATTAAGTTAACAATATCATAGATGTATCCGCATTCGTTGATTTCCTGTGTTAAAATTATTGAACTACACTTATAGTGCCAAAAATGACATATATGATTGTTATTTAAATAAATGTGATCCAATGAAGTATTAAAAAGTTTAGATGGGTTATCTGCGCACAACATTGACAGTAAAAAAGCAAGGCAATTGCCTGAGTTTCACTTTAGTCAGGTTTCAAGCAAGCGTTGTGGCTAATGTTATTTTCAGTCGTAATTTTCTGTGAAAAGTTGTAGGTAAAATGCCTTCCTGTGTATTAAATGACGGTTTTGGCAACGCTTAAATTGAATTTTGTCCCACTGTTGGTTACACTCACACAATATAAACTGATAAATCTAAAAATAGAATTAAATGTTGGAAGGCAAGAAATCTGTTAAAAAAATTCTATGTGTATTACGTACAAACTGTTTGGTACAAAATACACTGATAAGCGATGTCGTCACATTGCAGAGTAGCTGTCAGATGACGGACGCGTCACAAGAGTTATCGCGGAAATCACATCCAACTTAGTTCTTGACATGTTTGCTAACGGATCTGCCTGGGACTAACTTCTCCAAATATTGTACAAGTAGTTGGAATTTTGTATAATTAAACTAAGTAGCTTGCGCTCGATTACGATAATATTATATAAAGAGCAATGCGGAACTGTGTTCATCATCAGCCCTTTTACGTCCCCACTGCAGGGGCTCAGGCCTTCCTTATGGATGGTTAAGGAGGATGGGCCATGACCCTCCACGCTGGCCCAATGCGGATTGGAGGGTACTGTGTACACTATTACATTTCATTTAAGTACATTTCAGGTTGTTTTACTAATTCCTCTCAGATAATCCTCCCAGAGATAGGCCCAAAAACATAAGAAATTAAGTTTCTCAAGAAATTTCAGTAAAATACAAATATGATTCAGGATATAATGTGAACCTGTGAAAGACGATAAGTATTTCCGAACAGATCAATCAGATGGTTGACGATAAATAAGATTTTATTTAATCTTAAGATGACTGACAACCTGCTTACGGCCGGTTTCTGAATTGAGAAAGTACAAAATCCCAACTGAATATTTTCAATAAATTAAGTTTCACAAGGCAAAAAGTCCTAGTTCATCAAACAGCTATGAACTGATCATTAAAAAATTAAAATCAGAAGCGAAAACCTGTTTAAGTAAGTTTGAAATGGCTTAAAAATCTCATTCAGAAACCGGGTGTTAGTCTAGTAGCTCCATGCTTTACTGCCTGCGAAGTCTCCATATTGTCTAAAAATGTAATATAATCGTAAAACTATAGTATTCTACATACTTACAGTATAATTATTCAATTATATGGAGAAATAGAATTACTTTCATATTAATACATCACTTATTAATATTTAAAGGCGCCCTTTTTCACGATATGAATAAATTAGCTAGAAGCTATTGAAATTTTAGGAAAATAGAATAATTTGTTTTTAATTTTTATGCCATTATTACAATGGAATAATCTTTTGGCATTTTGAGCTGCCTATATTGTTTTCGTAACTTAAGTAGAAAATGTAATAGAAAAAACGCTACATGCGTTTTAATCAATGATAAGTTACACCATAACCAGACTGTTATTTCTCTTATTCACTAAAATGTATACAAAGAGAAATTATGGTGTGTTAGTAGCTTTATATTCTTTCCACGTTTGTACGCGTCCAAGGGAATGTGCGAGTGAAAAACAGTAAAGAATAACGCTAACGGACCGAAAACAATCAATCAAGTGCGAGGGAAATGAATAGGCGATATTGACACAGAGGACACTTGAAGCGAGTGACGAGACAAGCGTGGAAGTTTAATCGATAAATCGAACGTTTCACATACAAGCAACAGTTTGTATTTCATATTATTATTAATGCATTCAGAAATATTGTTTTGGAAACGAAATGTCGTAAAAATGTTAATGGAATAAAATAAAATTTTTATTACACATGAAAAAAGTATGACATGAACGTAAAGGAACCAAAACACGTGTGTAAAGATCGTATCTACCATGTGACTCACGGTTGTCTTTGCCTAACTTATGATAAGGAGTCCGGACCCCTTCACAATCGCTTGTCAAGACATATGTAGTACTACTGAAATTACTTAAGACATTTTTTTTATATTCATAAACTGAATATATAAAAGGGTTTAGCCGGATACGTATGACGAGTCGGCCCCCAAATGGGAATCGATATTGAAACTTATGTTTTAATATAGACTTGATGTTCAAACACGATTTATGTACTTTTCGCGACCGACTTCCGCTTTGACCTTGAGATAGAGAGCAAAATATCCGTATGCTTGACTATTACTGAATGTGATATATCTCTGATGCTAATTAAGATAAAGAAGTGAAACTAACGCGAGGTGTTAGGTTACATTACAGAGTATATCACATATATTTTCTTATAATTTTTAGAATAAAAAATTACATAAAAAAAATAAAAATAAAAAAAAAACATGTTTTTTTTTTCTGAGTTCTCTGTGACTTACAATCACGAAATTAATATATGTTATGCTCCTTTGTGTGCTCTATCACCCATAAAAATTGCGTGAAAAAAAAGTTGGTGCAACACAACGAAAAAAAATTATATGTGATTCGCGCCTTGTAGTGTGAGTGTATAAACAAACAAGTTCGAACTTGTTATCGAGCTGTTTACTGTATCGTTTGTTTAGCTAAAGTAGCAGTCATTTGTATTACACAAGAAGGCAGTTTGGGACTCAAATTCTGTCATAGGTATTTTGTATCAGCATTTTGAAATTATTAACTATCGAACCATCATTACTTAATCATTATTAAGTAATAATGTCGACAAAGTGTAAAAATTGTAACAAGTACCTGTGTAAGATTCCTGGTTATAAAAAAATTATATAGAATGAAGAAGAAGCTAAAGTGTTTAGTGACTGTTTGAATAAAATCGTAATAGTTAATGATATTTTTTGTAAGAAGTGTCGACTTATCCCATATATTAACAAAAAAGCTTCTACTTCTAAATGTGCAGCATTTAACTTGGCCGAAATAATGGACGATCAAAATAATCTCTCAGTACAATATGTGAAATCAGCACCTAATATCATCAAAGCAGAAGTAAAATTAAGACATATAAATAGAAAAGTCTATCGAATTTACATTCACTATATTTCCAAAGGTAATGACTACAATAGTATTCTTCGTTATTTCTGTGGCGAACGTACAGTGGGATGCTGTTCTCATGTAGCAGCTATTATTTATTATCTATCATATGGATGATATTTGTCCAAAATCGTACGTCCTGCTGAGGTCCTAGCTAAGTTATTTGCGACTCAAAGTGTTCCGATTGTAATTAATTACAACAGTGACGATGATTAATATTTTGTTTCTTGTATTTTGATAGACACGAAAAAGTAATAATAATAAGTATTGAACACTGGCTGTTTTTTTTTTCATTTCTTTTTTAACTATTATCCCATCTCTTAAGACTAGTTAATTATGTTTTAAAACAAGCTGATGTGAAATTTCGCAAAAAAAAAACAATAATGTAATGTGAAATCCTTATAATACAGGGGTATACCATAAGACAGAAATCACATATAATTTTTTTTCGTTGTGTTGCACCAACTTTTTTTTCACCCAATTTTTATGGGTAATAGAGCACACAAAGGAGCATAACATATATTAATTTCGTGATTGTAAGTCACAGAGAACTCAGAAAAAAAAACATGTTTTTTTTATTTTTTATTTTTTTTATGTAATTTTTTATTCTAAAAATTATAAAAAAATATATGTGATATACTCTGTAATGTAACCTAACACCTCGCGTTAGTTTCACTTCTTTATCTTAATTAGCTTCAGAGATATATCACATTCAGTAATAGTCAAGCATACGGATATTTCGCTCTCTATCTCAAGGTCAAAGCGGAAGTCGGTCGCGAAAAGTACATAAATCGTGTTTGAACATCAAGTCGATATTAACACATAAGTTTCAATATCGATTCCCATTTGGGGGCCGACTCGTCATACGTATCCGGCTAAACCCTTTGAAACAGTAAACTGGTTTAAAAGCATTTCGACATGTCATTTTTGTAAATAAAAATATACAAATGCGAAATAACACTCGGCATTCCATTTTCTAAAAATATTTTTCACTATACGTTGATTTATGATTTAAAAGAAGTCTAATAATATCAGCTCAACTCGATTATCAACGTGATGATTGATGGGTTTAATTTTAGATCGTACAATTTTAAGATTCTGTGTCATAGATATTATAATACTTATGCGTTTAAATAACGTAGCACCTTCTTACATTACGACACTGGGAATAGACGATATTTCAATCGCGTACCTACAGACACTTGTTCGTTACACTATGTTTACGCTACTGAAAAAAAAACTACCATTTGAATTTGAAGTGCACAAATTGCTTGAACGTTCAAATTATATTTACAACCGCAATTGTCACGGCGGATATAGTGAGATTAGTTGCTGACTCGTAGTTAGCGAAGTGTAAGAATCGAAATACAAATGTATGTGAGAGTATTCCTGGGCGACACATTGAAGAGTCTCGCGTAGGAGGGCCTTGTATGTAACGTCAAGCATTTGTTGCAGAGTCAGTGTCGTTTAATAGTTAAGAAAATTTCCAACATATTATTTGTATACAATGGATTCTACTTGATTTGACTCTAAGTAAATAAATATTTTATTGGATACGCGCCGAATTCTCTACCCAGTGGACGTCATATTTTGATCAATTTGTTATTTTATTTTAGGATGTTTCTGGCACTATTTTTAAGAAATTTCAATTTCCTTTCCTGTGTGACATCATCATGATCAAGTTATTGATGTCCCTACTGTTGGGGTACAGGCATACCCTATGGATAGAATTTACGAAATACAATGTTTATATCACAGTTAAAGTCTTGTGTATTTCAATATTCACACAAAATTATAAAGGCGAATAATTGCCATTATTTAAATAATTTTCTCCGATTAGAAAGCTCTATCACAAGACTATGTTTTGTTATGTTCAAACAAATCAATCTATTCTAAATTAAGTGACAGTATAAACTGTTCACAAATATTTGGTGTTTACCTTACAAGAGTGCAAAGATTATATTACAAATCATGTTCCGCAAAGAGTGTGCAGTCATCGGCCGAGATAATTTCGACGTAAGCAAGTGTTTACGTGTCCCACTTAACCTTTTGAGAGACAACGTTTATGAATAGTCCTGTTAGATGATTAACATGTTCAGGTGTCATATTCAGCATCACCTGTAGACACACAGTATGACCACTGTTTGAAAAACGAATCATTCAAGCTATTTATTTAGGCGTGTAGAAGTGACATTGGCGATATGGCGGCAAGTAACGCCGAAAACTCAGAACGATACCCGTTCTGGTCGAAGGCTGGTTGGTATACTTCGTTATACCTATAGCGAGTCAATGAGATTATATTCCGTGGCCTGTTCCCTCTGTTGTACAATTATACTAAGTAATTTTCGTTCAATGTATTTGCGACGATTCGGTGGCTTGATCTAAACGTACTTGATCAAGCCACCTAATTTGTTCGTTGTATCGTACAATTATACAGAGACACAAAAGTACTGTATAAATAAGAGTATATACGAGTATTGTACTGTGAATTACTTATAGTAAACGTATTGCTGTTTAATGGCTCTGGATTAGAATCCTTATGAGCGTTTCGTCACATATGCGTAGTTGTTAACATACCATCTGTGAGTAAAAAGCGCTGAATGCAAAAAAAAAAACAAGTCAATTAAATATGATAGGGTACATTAAAATATACAATCGATGTGCCTCACTAATGAGCAAGTGCACAGAAGCCTAAATATTGTAGCACGGCCAATATCAGAATGATTCAATTATCGCGCCTCCACTGAGCGTCAGAGAGACAGACACCTTGTATTATATTTTACATAGTTACAAGTCTTATAAATTTTAATCGTACGTCGGTCGCAATTCGTAGGTCTGTTTTACCATGCGCCTTAGGTCACGTAGTATGTTAGCGTTTCCTTATAATAAATATACTCACTGGTCGTGGTCGTCGAGCAGTCGCCTATCTATTGCTGGCGCGCGCGGCGGCGGCGCTAGCAATCGTTGTGTGTCGGGTGCACATGCTCGGGCAAACGCCGCCGCTGCCTCCGCCGCTGCTTCCTCATCGCACAATGAAGCGTCATCCTCCGCTGAAAGCAAAACATTTCTCAATAGATATTACGAAAAGCTGAGCGTAGAGGACATCGTTTTCAGGCATTTGGAATTTTTTAAAATAATAATTCTCTTTCTTCTTAAGAGTACATCCAAATATCCAACACAGATGTACTATTGGAAAAATTATACTCTTTCTAATTTTATAACAATATCAAGAAATGACAAATTTCTACTGTGCTCAAATTAATTTACTCTCTGCTCACTATTCTGTCAATGACGTCTGCAGTGGCGTGCACCCATAAATTCCAACCAAACCTATATTGTCTAATTCTTACTTACATACTGATATTATAACTCGATGCGAGTATTCATTCAGATCATGTTCTCTGTCTCATGTCTTTGAGAGACTCATGATCATGTGATCATAATTTGGTTAAACTAGTAAAAGTGAATTCTATCAAAATTAGACAGAAATACTATAACGTTCTAGTTAGCAGCATATTTTCAACCGACCGCTATGCTGGCGCCGCCGCCATCGATACTGCCGAAGCTACACTTTTTCCAGCTTATTAGACACACTAACGGTAGGTCAAAACTCGTGTTGTACGAAAATATTTGGATGTGTGTGTGTCCTTGCATGTGTTTCGGTTTTGGGAGCCACTACTTATCGCAACTTGATTAAATTAAAAAGTCATTAAAAGAGTATCGGTTGCGTAATGGGACTTTTAAATTTGGCCGGTGTATCGTTTAAAATGTTTTTCGTCATTTTGTTTTGATTATTTTTCTGAGCACAAATGATTAAGTTGTAATTCATTAAACAATCTTGCTACACGTGCATTAAACAATCTTGCTACACGCAAACTTCGACTCTGGCCGTAGTCGAGTAAAAATTAATGCATTACATATTTTTTTTGTAATAAAAATTATAACGTAGTTATAGACATAGTATAGATATATCTATTTTATGTTTACAAAATAACTCACCCAAAGTAGTATGTTCAAGTTTAGCCCTATTACGTACAAAAAAGATGTAATGACGAAATATCAAAAAAATATTTACATTACTTATCTAAATAATTGTATACACATATTTTACCACCTCAATATGATAAGTATGATAACAAAACTGGGCGTATGACATAATTATGATAGTTTTCAGATAATAAAAAATCTGCAATGCGCAATCATGACTTAGGTTATTACATACAAATGAGAAAAGTGTCATATTCAATGAATTGTGACATTGGTAGCATTTGAGTCAAAACTAACAAGATAAACACTCACAGACAGTTGCACATACGTCCATTAAAATTGTCATTAGTTTAAAGGCGACATTACCTATGCAAATTTGACGTCCATTAGAGCTTAAAAGCGTCATTGAACCTTTAAACATTAAGGTCATTGAACCTTAATGTTTAATAACGACTTTAAGCTCTATTGAAAGTTTGAAAATTTGTATCCTAAAATGGCATTAAACCAATAGACAGTTAACATAAGTCACAACGGACGTTTGTGCCACAAGTATTTTTAAAATTCTGACTAACAGCATTTTTTATGTTTTAAATAATTAAGATAACAGAAGATAATATAAAATGATACAGAAATATAATTATATTTCTTTGATTAGATGGGACTACATAACAATGTAGAGATTAAAATAGAAATCGTGGGCGATATGATGTTGGTGAATTTACAAAATGTGATAAAAAATCAAACTACAAAAGTTATCTCAAAGTAACAAAAATGATTTATATTTACGCTCATTTACAGTTAAAATACATAGTTTATTATTATAACGAATCTACAATTAAGAATCATTGGGTGTAATATTGACAATTGACACACACAGTCAATCCATATGCCATGCGGACAATCAATAAAGTTTTACGTGAAAAATAAATATTCATTCGAAAACTGCTAACAGAGGTGCGAAAATATTTGCTTTAAGTTCACAGTCAAGTCTATTTTATTTGTAAAAGCAATGACCTCTTAATTAATTATACTTAATGTGTTCGAGGAATTTTTGGAGTACATAAAATTATTTTGTCATCGTTATATAGGTCTTTTTTTATCAACTCACAGGATCAAGTGAGTGTGTTTGTGTGTGAAAACTACTGCTTTCTTAGTAAAATAAAGTAATACCTGAACAGTAAAACTCGGATGCTTAACTTTATGCTATGCTCAGTTCCGTTAAACATACAATGGAGTGAGAATAAAGAAAAAAATAAATAAATGTAAATTGATGATAATAGTGCCAAAAGCCCGACTAATATTATACAGAGGATAGTTTTGATAGTTTGTTTATTTGCAACGAAATGGCCACAAAATTACTTGGTCGATTTTTAAAATTATTTCACCTACAATTTATTAAAATTTAAAAAATTAATTATATCTACTAAAATTATATTAATATTAGTCAATGGACTTGTCTAATATTAGTCAATAATATTAGTCAATGGACTTGTCTAATATTAGTCAATAATATTAGTCACAAACTTGACTAAATTTAGTTTTTTGTACACGATGCTTTCAATTATGTATTTAACTTCGACAACAGAAATATAGTAATTAATATATTTTTTGATGATATTATGTAACTGCCGTTCAAACAAAGTCAATATCGAATTAATTTTTCTTTGGCACCAATATCCAACAAATGTTTTCATTAGATTTACATGGACATATAAGTATAGTGAATGTATCCAATACCAAACCGCTTATTGACACCATAATGAGCATCAAACATATCACATCGTACTATTGAATGTCACCCTTCGAGTCCTGAATAAAGCCGCTCCGATAAGACGAAACAATACCTTTTCAGAGTAACAAGTTTGACAGTCCATTCAAGTACTCACAGTCTAACTCGAAGCCTTCGTTGAACATAACACACCTGACAGTATCTGAACGTGACTTAAACAACATAGCGTTTTGGCGGGAAACAAATGTTATATAACACACCACACGATATACGATGTTTTAAGCATAACAAAGATGAAAGATTAATTTTCTTGTATATTCATTTTCTCTTTTTATAAACTCACTTTATTAATTTTGATATCATTAGTTACCACTAAAAACCGTTAAAAAAGTAAACAATAATACTTTTAGTGTTCGTCGACAATAGATAAAATGTGAGTGTAATAATTTGTGAAATTATATGATAACAGGTTGTGGTAAAACAATCACTGTCACTATTAAAAAGATAAGTATCTGTTTACACGTTAGACGAGTTTAGTTGCTGAGTATGTAGGTTCGACTGAACTAGTGTATTGTTTGAACATCCAAGTTTGGGGAATACTCGGTCGATTAGTACAATTAATTTCGTAACATTCGATTACATATGCAAATTGATAGGTCATATAGGTCATCACGTGGTGCAATGATGTTTTGCAACAGTTGTGATAAAAATGTAAAAAAATAGGTGAGGTGGTTGGTAAATTTTGTTTAATTTTTCTCATTAGCACTTTAATTCAAGTAGTAAGAAAAAAATCTTTGGCTGAGTGAGGTAACCCGTGGAAAATAGAAACAACCGGAACCTGTTGTCATCGAAACCGTCGGAGAAAATAACATACCTAGTAACAAGACTACTACCTACTTGCTATTTAGCAAATGAACGATAAACGATCAGTAAATAAGTCGTTGAAAAATGACATTTCAATTCTTGTATTGGCTTCTCTCAATATTTAAAAACTGATTATAAATTCTACTTAGTTTTTAAAGGAGATATGATAGAAGATCTCATACCAAGTTAAAGGTAGCAATATCTAACCATTTTTTATTAATCATGAGATTCATAAATAATGGTATTTGATTATGATAAATCAAAGTGATATCAGATTCAATATTAAAAATTATAATTTGTATTCGTATATAATCACTTTAAATAAATAAAAAACTAAACAATTGAGTATGCAACATCGCTTTGAGCTGTGTGACGTAGTTATTAGTACATTACAGCTAAATTTCTCTTCTTACAAAACTACGGTTTGTCCTGTTTGATGTGTAACGAGATTTTAAGGCATAATAAAAAACTCACTGAATTATGCGGTTGGACTTGTATAGAGTTAAAAAACTAAAATTAAAAAAAAATAGGAATAATTTTGGTAATTCATAAGTTGTTTTATATTTTATTCAAAGAGCAGCTTCTGAGTTACCGAAATAGCGCTGCGTAATTTTCATAAATCTCTGTCTATCTAGTCTTAATTTTCAGAAATCTCTGCTATGCAACTATAACAAAAAAAAAAAACATTTTGGGTGCAATGGTAAGAAGGATACAAGATATATTAATAAATTATAAGGAAGGAGATAGCTTCAAGATAAAAAAATGAAAAAGGTTTTAATTCGGTTTCCAAACTTTGTGAAGTATAGGTGTGGTGGTGTAGATACATCGTTGTTAACTGGTTTTAATCAAACTTGGTGCCTGAGAAAAATATTTTTTAAACTACCTTTAAGAATATATAAGATAATCACAATAATAAATATTTACTTCATGTGAGATTCGGACGTGCAATCCGTGGTTTGTAATCCGGGTTATTGACCGCTATCACCCGGACATTTACGTAAATATAATAAGGTTCAATGCATCAATAACTCAATCGTGCCATGAACGTAAATAATAGGTGACATTAATAAACTGCCAAATGTGCTACGCATGTATCTTAAAAAGTATATGATTTGTAAAATTATTGCCGTAATATTTCTTATTCATAAATCTATTGTTTTTCTTTGAATGCTACTCAGACAAGCCATTTCATTTTTGTCCACTGTCCTTGTTTTGCCTTAATGAACAAAAGAAGACAACAAAATGAGATATGAAAGTAACGATGGGACAAGGATAAGAATAAAAATAATGACAAAGTAATATGTACCTACACGGAAATATGATGTCACTATACGTATGCGAGTTAGGACTTCTTAATCAGTTTAGTGTTCATTAGCAAAATTAATAAAACAACTTTACTATCTTAGACTAATGATAAGAATCTGATGAAAATATTACTATCAATAAATCGGAACCCGTATTATTTCAGGCCGTTGACTAATAATAATTTGATCGACCGAATGATTAATGTCGATTTAAGGACGGAATAGTAGTCGCTTAACATTTAAAAAAATCTCAAGTTAACTTTACTATCTTAGACTAATGATAAGAATCTGATGAAAATATTACTATCAATAAATCGGAACCCGTATTATTTCAGGCCGTTGACTAATAATAATTTGATCGACCGAATGATTAATGTCGATTTAAGGACGGAATAGTAGTCGCTTAACATTTAAAAAAATCTCAAGTTGTCGATTTAAGGACGGAATAGTAGTCGCTTAACATTTAAAAAAATCTCAAGTATCTCATCACCATACTTAAACAAATAAACATAAACGTTTTACAATCATGTAATATGTTATTTTACAATCACATGATCATATTGTCATGTCAACACAAAAGTTGACTGTTTTTCTTCAGTGGCGACCCACCTTTAGGGCGCTTGTGCACTACACTGAATTTTCATGCCCGGCGGTCCGATATGTCAGGCCATATGTAGGTAATGCGCGCTTGTGCACTGTCAGGAATTTTACCATCCGGAATTTTACTTTTCTCTATTCCGGACCGGTTTTTTCAGGTCCGTGATGGCGGCAATGAAAAACGTGTTTACGCTTGTGCACTGCTGTGTCCGAGATCCGGAAAATTCATAAAGAATAGGCTTGGGAAAAAATAATCGATTTGAATCGATATTTATTTCGGCAATATTGTTAATTTCCAATAAACTTATAATCGATATTTATTGCTCTAATATAGTTGGTATACATCACTGCATATGCTTTGGCAAATGGTTCTAGTATCGATACTTAGCTAGATTTTAGAATCGTATTAAAAGTATCGATAGCTTAAGGTAAGATAAATAAGTGTTGTTACGCTTAGACGCCTAAACAACTGAACCCATCTAAATGGAAAATTAATATAGTAAATAGACTTAACTTTAAGAAAGGACATAGGCTACATTTTATCGCGAAAAATAGGGGATGAAAGTTTGCCTGGAAATTTGTCATTATCAATATTTTGTCATTATTTTTTTTAGACAATTGATAAGTATAGATAAATATTTGACAACAGAAGTAATAATAAAGAATAAACAGAAGATTAACAAAAGTACTTAAGTGACACTCAATGTCTTTTTCGCATTTAATTAAATTTTAAATGTATGTTTGTGTCATTAATAAATAAAAAAAAAAGTATTCTAAGGGAATCATATTTCTGCTCAAAGAAACTACACCACGCGTATAAAATTATGCCTATATATAATACAGTCAACTGATCTCATAAAATTCATTTAGCATAATAATTCTCCGCTTACACGGCACTAATTTCAATTTGTTTACGAAATGGCGCCGCCGATTAGTCTATCTCTGTAATCGCTGAAAGTTGTTTTTACAAAACTTCGAAAAAAAATAGCACGTTTAAAAATTTAAACATCAAGCACTAGACCATTATCAGTAATTTTATTCTAATGTCACTTATTCAAAACGATCAGATCATTATTTAGGTACCTTTCTACGTCTTCCAACGGAATTACCGACGTTCCAAAAATCTCATTGTACCTAGCGTAAGTGACGTGTAGCTTCAAAGAGAGCTGCCCTACACTGCGCCGCTCCGATCAGGAAAAAAACGAACAAGTGCACAAGCTGCTCATCCGGGTTTTTCATGTCATTCCGGACCGGAAAAAATCGGACCGCCGGACCTGAAAATTCAGTGTAGTGCACAAGCGCCCTTACGGCCGGTTTCTGAATTGAGTAAACACGAACTCTCAACTGATTATTCTCAATAACTTTTTTACGTGTCATATGGCAAAAAGTCTTTGTTATATCAAATTACTATCAACTGATTATTAAACAATTTTAAATCAGTAATAAAAACCTTTTTATTTCTACTACCCACAATTTTATAAGCAGATTGTATATATATTCCATTTATTAGTAAAAATATATATCGCGTAATGCCATAAAGTTAAGCAACCAAGAAGTTTGACATTACGAGTGCGATTAAATTTTCCTTCGATGACTATCGTCTTTACCCCATAAGGAACAGGCACGACTTAACTCAACACAAGGTTAGACTGATTTCTTTTAATTAGTTTTTATGCTTAAATTAAGTATATATTTAAAAAAATAACCTACCAGTTGGACGTGGTTTCAGTTCCAAATTGTAAGAAATGCTTTGCACCGCCATCGTTTCACAATTCATATTCATACATAAATTTTATTTTTGTAGACACCAGTCGATTCAGGCATGGAATCGATAACACTGAATGCGTCAATACTCGATAACCTGCTTCTATTCTGTTATCTGAGATAAGGAGCGTTGCGAAAAGTACTCCTTGCACACATCATATCCTTATGCTTTTCTAGGTATAATGTTGGTAACACATTATTTTATAAATTCTATTTTACAACCTTTATGTAGACTAGACCAAATATAAAATATTTTATACACTAGATTAGATGTGTTGGTTGCATTAATTATTATTAAATAAAATAGACGAAAATTGACCATCCCCATCTACTTCTCAAACTAAAGGGATTAAAATAAAATTGAATTAAATATCTTTAGGTGACAGGTAGGTAAATCTATAAAAAGTTTATAATATTAAATATTTGTGCGGAACCTTCTGGGCGCGAGTTCAACTAACTATATTTTTATTTAGTTTTTAGATACATTTATAAATTTAATCCACAAGAAAACAAAAATTACAAATACAAAGTGATAATGGAAATATTAATTTATTTCTATTGTATAACGGTTTATAAGAGTAATTAATTTCTTATAGGCTACATCTTAAACAAGTTTACAAGGTTAATAATTATACTAGTAATAAATCTTTAAATATTGTATTTAAATCATCAAGTGAAAGAGTCAAATAATACGTCCTATAGTCATAAGTTAGATGTTCATTACTTATCATCATCATCAGCTCTTTTACGATCCTACCACAGGGGCTCAGGTCTTCCTTATGAATGGTTAAGGATGGGCCATGACATGACCCTCCACGCTGGCCCAACGCGGATTGGAGGGTATTAACGACCGCAAATGTATCAACGGTTAAACGTGCCTTCAGAATCAGGAAGTAGCTCGAGATAATAATTTTTTGGTCACTCATTCCGTGATCGACCCTTGCTAAAGTTACTTAAGCGTAGCTTATCCACTACGCCACCGAGCTACTTAACTTATATCTTGACTTTTTGAAATTTTCAATCTATATCTATTTTATAATCTATATACAGTACATATAGAACGATAGTTAACTAGATCTTAGAGATGAATACATATTCTTTTTATTATATTTTGATTAATTTTGCATTCACAATTCCATACTGAGATCGGAATCAAATCCACGACCTTTCGCAATCCGGGCGATTGTATTAATTAAGGATGAAGGATGATAATTGTATTAAGAATAATTACATATTCTTTTACTTGATAGAAGAAGGAAATCTGCGTCCAATATTTAAGGTGAAATGTTTAGACAATTCATGAAAACATTTACTTAGTAAATTTAAATTCGAATTTCAGCTTTACAAAATAACATAGAGAAGATAATGTAAGAGATAATTATGTACATATCTGATTAGATATATGATTAAGTACTCAGTAAATAGCGATATTTAGAGTAAATTAATCATTAACAGTTCTCCCTAATATTACTGTTAATGAAGACTAGACAGTCTGTGTGAGAATTTGTACAAGACTAGCTATTTAAGAATGTTTCTTATGACGAAACGACTAGCTTTCAGCAGCATCGCCTGCGTGATCCTGTATTATACACATAAATCGATCTCTTGAGTCACTCTTATCTGTTGTTGAAAACACATTAAAATCCTTGAAGCAGTTTTAAAAATACTGAGGTGATTTTCTTAGACTTTACTGTATGCAACGTATAACAGAAATAACGAACATCCTAATACACCTTAATTAGGAAATGCATTTGTAATAAAAAACAATGTCTTAACATTGTTTATGTATGGATAAAGTTATACTTATTTCCGGGGAACGGTGTGGTCATCTTGCAAATCCAATGACGTTAAAATTACGACTTAGCCTATACGACTTATATATTGCAACACCGATTCTACCTACAGCACAAGACTACAATAAAATACCTCTACTAATAATACTTCAACACGAAATAGAATTGTTTCGATATACAAAGTGCTTTTAAAGTACAGTCAATATGATTCTTACTTGATAATAGTAGCGGCTAGCATAATCCTACGATAACATGTCACACGGCGAGCATAGTGTCACAGAATCACCACATTGTACCAAACCCTTAAACATTTTGATGTATTTATTGTACGTTTGTTTCGATAAACTTTAATTACGATAAAAAATCATACAAAGTCGCTGACATATGTCATGTTCATTTGTGGTACATTAGTTTTCTCTTTATTTATTAATTATTTTTTCTTTGGTTTATGAACATGTGTATCGTAGCATTTAAGAGCATTTTTTTACTCAAATCACAATAAAAGCAATGAAGCAATGAATATAATTATGTTACAGATTGTATATATCACAGTCAAGTGGTTAAATCAGCCATGCAATTAGGCGGCAAGCCCTTTAATAGAATGGCACCATTCAATTGCATGGCTGATCTGAAAAAATACTGATTATATCTATTTTTATTCTAATGAGAATTTCGTGTCATCTTTCCAGAACTTACAATCAGATGACGATGAAAATAACATTTTCCTATGAACTATATTTAGCAATTAATCTTACTTTAAGGACATGAATAGGGAGAGCTGTGGAACACTGAACCACATTGTTTTCTGCGAACTTCAACTTAGAAGAATAAATTTATCAGTTCCAAACCTTTTACTGAAAATAAAAAATATATGTATTATGGTATTACATAAATAAATCACAGTTTAAATGAAAAAATAAATGCCAACGATTAATTTTTAAATTTAAACAAAAAATTGGTTCAGTTTTCGTCTAAATTGTTCAGTGTGCAATATAGACGGTAAACTGAACCAATTATTTGTTTAAATTTAAACCCTCTTCAACAACTTGCAATGCCAATTTAATATTTAATATCATGAAGAAAAAAACAATAACATTATAAATATTTATAATAACATTATAATACATACATGAGTACACAGTGAAAAATGGTTCAGTGTGTAACGTTTTCTACTGGTTCACTGAGAATCAAGATTTGGGTGTATTTATGTATATGTAGTGTTATGGAACATGGCCAATATAATATAACTAACATTATAAACGTCAAATACATAAGTGAAAAAATCTAGGTTTTCATATCCTAAAAATTACAAGATTCATCAAACCGCCACCCACGTGCAAAAGACACCCCACGAGCGCCTTTACTGCCTTTTGCAAACTAAATGAGGTGGGAGGGTCACTACGTAAAGAGCGGCAAATATACATTATTTGAATATTACCAAAGTTAGCTATGGCTAACCTTACAAAAAACAAAATTTAAAAAATGAAGGATGTTTAATGAGGATGTTCATTATATCAGTACACAAAACCACATGTGATGCTAGTCCTTTAAGGCACAGAATAGACTTCATTCGAATTCATAGATGTGTTATAAAAAAGTTCATAAACTTGCAGTGTATGCTTATATAAAAGAGGCTAAAAATTTTGCATAGATTATTTGGAGTGTAGTTAACAAGCATTATTACACTTGTTAAATACTCGTATAAAAAAGAAAATATTTTATTTAAAATTGATATTTATATATTTATTTATTAAGATGTACCTATAAAATAAGATTCCAGCAGAACATTCTCATTTTTTGTGAATTGAATAAATAAATAATAAGATAATAAATTTCACCGAAACTACCAGACAAAATTTTCTAAATAATAATAATAGACAACATAAACTTTCGCGTTGCATTATATTAGATTGTATAAGACGGGTATTAACGCTATAGATTTCGATAGTTAGGTTTTTCACCTACCTATATTTCCCGATGTTTCGACCAGGTTGGACCGGCCGTGATCACGGGCTGACTGTTTCTGCGATGCTACGTCTCATCTTCAGAAGTATCGAAATCTATCGCGTTAATATCAGTCTTATACGATCTAAAATAATAGACAACTTGAGATTCCGGTTTCATGTCTAAATATTGCATTTGATGTCAAGACGACTCGAAATATTATTTCGGTAACGGCATATCTCATTATAAGAGAAAAGATAGGTAAGGGATATTGTGAGTGTTCATTTATAATGTTGATATTATTTTGTAATATCAGTCTCTCAAGGCGTTAACTATGGCTTATAATTAAAATCTCATTTCTATAAAGGATAGTCAAAGAAGTTTCTGGCAAGTTCCTCAATAATATGCCATTTATAAAAAAAAACAAGAATTTTGTGTACAACAGTATATGATGCAGAGGTCCTTCTCTGAAAAGATTTAAATAGCCTTTAAAAGGAAAGTCCAAAAACATATAATTTGCAAAGTAAAATGTGTTAATAATCAAGTAAGTTGATAATCAACTTATAAATACAAGAAGTTATTATAAACTTGACTTAATTTCAAATCATGTGAGCTATTAGACGCATTTAGAGTGTACTTTGGTACTGTCCGAGTGGGATAAAGGTATTTTTAATGAAAAATACTTAGATAAAAGATAAGCTACCCAGGACCTAAGAGGACTGATGAATTTTTCGAGCACTTGTTGCTTTTTCGCTACTACAGAACGTTTTTTCATCAATGTTCAGGCAATCCACCCAAACATCCGAAAGAAATATTTTTACAAATATTTAAACTTTCGATAAGGATGAATAGTTGTTCTAATTATAATATTAGATCAATTTTGCATCCACAAACCTATACTGTTACATATATATTACAGAAAAATGCTTAAAAAATCCATTTTGTCTCTGGCACTCGAACCCATGACCTTTCGCAAACAATTCGCATTTTTTTAAACATTTTTCATTAATAATAATAATTTCAGTACAGCATTGTGAATCCAAAATATAATAACGCGATAAAAGTGTTAAGTATTCGACTTACCGGAGGCATGGTGTGAATGCGGATTGTGTATGATGCGTATACGTCTATCGTGGTCTCGCGCCGTAAGAGGAAAGTATCGTGGCGCGACGCACGTGTAAAGAGATCGTTCCGTCTCGCTCCCACACCACACTATTACCATCTGTGGTAGTCTGTGCTGTTCCAAGTGTTTGCGAATCGTGCCTGAAATAAAAATGGGCCATTAAGGCTGCGTTCACACCAAACGCAAGTCTGTGAACTTGAAACTGAACTGCATTTTTCATCCAATTTGTGATGTAGGTAACTATTACATCATCCAAATTGGAGGAAGGACCGTTAATAAAAAAATAAGCAAAGCAAAGATCCCTTCATTCATTCATTACATAAGCATCAGTCATAAAGCGCCGATATTGATTTTTGAGAATGTATAACTCGTACAATGTAGTGTATTGCCATCAAACAAAAATTCGGAATATTTCGAATAATTCTTATAATTTTGTTAAAATCATAGCCGTGACAATTATCTTTGCAATAGATGCAGTGTTAAATCATTTCATCGATGCATCAAAATTTTTTTTTAACTGTATTCATTGGAGTCGCATTAGCATTTCGAAAATAGACGAATTTTTGTTTTCGGGGAAATAGTATTACAGGCTTTAAGATGTCATGTTAATTCGTAAGAGTAATACTTACGTAGCGCAACATGTGCGCCGGCGGTTCCGGGGAAGGAACACTCTGACGAGTTTAGAACGCACAACGCTAAACTCCGCACACTCAGTTCACTCGCTCTTCGTAGGACGTTCCTATGAATTTTACATAATATTATCATTACTTAGATACTACTTTTAACAAAAAATAATTTTTATTTAATAAATCTAGTGATTAATATGCTATGTAGAAAATAGGATACGCTTTGTACTTTATATATAAAAGAAAGAAAGTGTGTAGACACAAATCAGCAAGCCCCCCCATCTACAAACCAACGCTTCATAATATTAGAAACTCCTTAGTTTCTTATGTGATTGGCAAAACTACGCTCTTTAATATACATTAGTATTTTATTTTGTTGTAGTTTTTTTATGGGCGTCGTGACGTCCAGTGTTTTGCCTACGGCGCCAAATTTCATTGAGCCGGTTCTGATGTGGTGGTATACCAATTTAATTTGAATACAATATACCATAATCAATCCCATGCATTTATTTATTCCAATTTATGTAGCTACAGCATTTGTATTATGGAATTATGTAACATCTTGAAACCGTCATACAAACCATTCGGCCACGTAGGTCCTCAAATTGTTTATTATTGTAATTGACATTTTCAAAATATATAAAGTAATTCCTAAACCAATGTTAGATCCATAAAGTAAACATTTTCAATTTAATATACAACTAATACTAAAATTTATTTGTTACAAGTACACAATCAAGTGTAGCTGCATTGAATATATCACAAGAGTAAATGTATACACACATAGGTATAAGGTACTGTAGTTTCCACCTTATCATTGAGCAAAACTTAATTAAATAATTATGTGTGATTCCTAATTATGTTAAGGTGAAACGATCATGTTTTATTCGATTTGACACCATTTTTTAGTTACTATGTTTAAAATTTATTGTAAATTTTACGTTTATGATATGTAAGTATATATTATATACTACTAATAAATTTATAGGCGAAAGATTATCAGTTTATATGTTTGTTACTCTTCCACGTAAAAACTACTGAATGTATTGGGATAAAAGGTAAAACGAATAATTTTAAGCTTGAATTAACATACAAGCTACTTTTTATCCCACTTAACATCATATAAGCTTCGCAAGTGAAGCCGCTGGACGAGTAATATAAACTCGTTGATAATATAGCTTTATATTGGTGAAAGAATTTTCCAACCATTATTGTAATAATTCTATATTGATAGTTTTCTTTACTATGCATTTTTAGATCGGTTCAGTTATTGCAATTATGCCTCAGAAACAAATATTTATTATTTCATTAATAAAAAACAAAATCATTAAATTTAAACACTAGCGCCACCTCTCGATATACATAACGAGTAAAACATAATTCCGCTCTGCACATGAAATCAACTAATCAATCTATTGACTGGCCCCTGTTTCATTAGACATGACATGATAGAGTTTGCCATCTTGAGTGATATGGTGTATGTTTTAATTACAACTTATTTATTTCTTAAAATACCTAATAATTATTTCTTCGTTAGAAATCACAGATAACCTCTAATAGATGCCGCATGAAAGACAGTAAAGCCAGGCCAGGACAGCCACATGGGGGGGGGGGGGGGGCAAGTGGGTACTGTTGGCCCGGTCCGGTCCTGTATTTAGTTACGTGTGTTGATTAATGATTATATAAAATTCAGTCAATCATAATTTCTGCCACAATCGTACCTTTGAGGAATGAGTAAATTGGAACTTCTCTGAATACGCCCTCTATTCACCAATAATTGTATTTAAAGTAGTTAAAATACAAAATCCTATGAGTGATTGGATATAGAATTTTCGTTTCATGCAAATTTATGGCATTTTTATGGTTTTGTAATTAGTTGGTAATTAAATAATTGGTTGGTATTATGAATACTTAAATTTTCAATTCTTAAGTTACCATTTCTTTTATTTATTTAATTAAATGTAGAATAAAACGTAGTGATGTAAGAGGCTGGGGCTGAGAGGGGGCTGAACCCCCTCAAGTGTTGTTATTCGAACACTGAACCTTGGTAGGAAATATAAATGATTTATTGTTTGGTTAGAAATAGAGTTAGAGAAGGTTTAATAGTTTTTTTTAACAATTATCATAGCCATCTCTAGTAAAAGTGGCGCGACGAAAAATAAAGGGTGGGGGGTGGGGGGGCATGGCCGGAATCTGGTCCCGGGCCCGGCTTGGAGATGTGGCGGCCCTGAGCCAGGCATCTGCATAGAGCGTTTTAACAAAATGAAAGACAGTAAAGTGTAGCCAGGCATCTGCATAGATCGTTTTAATAAAAACTAAGTGTTCGATCTGTGAATATATGCTTTGACGAGAAGACTTTTCTTTTAAAAAAAAGTAGTTATGTTAATCATGGCAAGTTATAGTGTCAATTGGCGTAAAAAAAAATCCAGAACGTCTAATTACAAGAAAGATGGTATGGTATAACTTTACACGAGTAATATAAATTTGATTAGTATTTTTATCTCGCGGAGTTCATGTTATAGTGGAAAATTAAAGATAAATTTAGAAAAATGCAGCAAGCGTTGATCTCTTCTTGAAACCGATCCCCTTCTCTCATTACGAAATTAGTATATTTATTTCAGTCTGACAAAAACACGCGTAACACTAGTATCGCTACTGCATGCTTTTTCTATGTATGATCGATATCGATATTTCCATACGTAAACATTGATTACTATTACAGGAGAAATTTGTACTCAGTGCGCAAATTAGTACACAAAAATGCTCCGAGGTGAATAAACAATATTTGTCATGTCTTGTATTTTTAGATTCCATTAATAATTTTTATCCCATTTAAAAACTTGTTCGTTATTTAAAAGTCTAAAGTTTACATCTTTTACATTTTTCGTCAAAATTAACCCTTTTTTAAAGATTTAACTTAATATTTTTATATGAGCGCGGTGGCGTTACACTCATTTTTATGTAAGTTTTGTGTCTCAGTGCTCAATTTTATCATAGCTTTAATTGAGAAGTGTAGCAGGTAAACCAGTGCTGTGAAGTGAAAATGTGAAATTTAACTTATTTAAACGTGTTCCTTTGTATTTTTGAAAGTTATTCTCACCGACTGATTGAAAGTTGGTTATTGAGTGATCGCGCTCATTGAAGCCTTGCTGTTGGATGCTTTGTCTATCAATTAGTTTATAATGCTATAAATGCAAATAAAATAAAAATAAATTTAATCAAATATATTTTAATGACATCTAATACTAACGTAGAATATCGATCAATTATTGACATGCCTTTAATACATTATGGTTCCCATCACTACGGAATTCGTGTCTTTATACTAGCCAATAGCGTCGCCGCAGTTCATCTTTATTTATTTAACAAAATAGTCATAATGCGATATCTATAAGAGGTTATCTGTGTTTAAAATCAATTGAGAAATATTGGTTTTTGAGATATAGTACTGACTTGTAGCAGTTGTGTAGAGCTGCTGTGGCTTGAGCTGGTCTCTGTGGGCAGTATGCGGGGCAAGCGGTGTGCAGTATCACCCGACAACTCAACGCATATCCACTCGTCACCACCACCTCGCCCACGCGACATTCTGTAACCGTCATCCATCGTCATAATTATCATTATCCTATTAACGTTCCCATTAGACATGGAATGAGTAGTATTGTTAGATAATAATCAGCATTCTCCGAAAATTTTAAGATACTCTTTATTCTTAATGAAAACTCTTACTTTTCATTTCTGAATCGCTTCAAACGCTGAAATTAGACAGGAATTGGATGTATCTTAATGCAGTTATTTAAACTGGTTTTGACACTTCAAACTTGTATAACTGAACCGAGTAACACGGATAAATAATCGATTTACATAGTACGTACACGGTAATATCTAGTTCTCCTCTGTTGAGGCAAACGGCTTTTCTACGGTATAGATTTCCAATACGAACATTTTATTTTCGTTTATTGTATGTTGGAATGATTTTTTTATTTATTTATTATACGCGTGCTGGATGTCCTTACCTGTGGTTAGTAGACCTCTGGGGGTTTGCGAGCATATGTCCGTAGTCCTTAACACGTAATAAGGAGCATTTCTTTGTAATACAAATAAACGATCCCATATTTAATGTTTTTTTTTTTTTTTTTTAAAGCGGGGGATTTACTGATCTCATGCTGTCTATCCTAGGGGTCTGTTGACCAGAAATGGTTAGGACATGCTGCCTAATACTACACGTCAACTGTTAATTCCAGTTTTACGAGGTAAAAAATCTGAATAACAAAAGCATTTTCACTTCGATACTTTAAAGTAACATCGGTGTATGAATCTAGGGACTCACCCAAAGCTCTAGTGAGTATCTCGTCTTTGAGCTCGCTACCGGCAGCGGCCAGAATACGCTCGCTTACTGCATTACATTCCAGGAGGGTTTCGTCGGTGCTGTTGGTGATGGCGTCCACTTCCAAAGTACTAATGTCGCCATGCCTGAAAAGTTAGATTTTAGAATTAATATAAAAATACAGAGTATATTCCAATATCAAATGGTCTTGCTTGTGAAAGCAGATTGTGGTTTTTGCATCTATTACATTGAATTTTCCGCAGGGTAACGCTTTATATTATATTAAATACTACTGAACATATTATCATAGGTTAATTATAAGATTTTACTTTCAATTGTATAAATGTCATTCATTCTAGAATGGCGTTATACTACTTAAAGGTAGTTAAGTTAATTCTAACAAACACTTTAAAACTGTTATCAGAGGAATTTTTCATGTTGTGAAATGGCAAAGCAAACTTAACATATCGTTGGAAAAATAAGAGGTGAAGACCGTCGAATCTTGGATTAAAATAAGCAGGATAAAACAGAATAAGTATTGGTGCTAAAATAACTGGTGTATAAGATTCATCCTCAACTTACAAATTATTTTTTTCTGCGGAAAACGTATTTTCACTTTGTTAGCAAATTGCAGCCAGAACACAATATTTATAAGCAAAATGTACACATCTGTTTGCAGACTAGCGTTATCTCAAGACGAAGGCTAATACGACATAAATTCCTTTTGAATACATTTGGTATCTGTAAGGCCTTTCACACTTTAGATGTATTAAAAACGAATTTAATTCGTACATACATTTAAGATCAATGTCAATAATTTTATTTAATACTAGCTGTTTTTACGTTACTTCGCCCTCCATAAACGATATCCTTTGTCCGTGAATAATGTAGCTTCCAGTATGTGTTAAAAAAATTGGTCAAGTAGTTTTGGAGTCTATTAAAGGCATACAAATTATCAAAAATATTACTATTTATAAGGTCTTATTTTGAGCAGTGTTGATTAAATTATCAAGCGTCTGAAATGTATAAACTATGGACGATTTTTTATATTGCCATATTTTTATTTATTTATTCATATAGATACGAACACTAGTCCAAAGTGTGACCGCCCTTACTGACTGCGTTTTTGTTGTCTGTGAATATTTGTTTACCTTGAAACCTTTGTGCAATTCAATGTACTTTTATCATTCAATATTTGCTTCTTGATAAAGAATTATTTTTTATTTCATAATCTTAAACAGTTTATAATAAACTGCTTTTTCATTAAAATACAACATATTAGAAATATAAAGGTAATTACCAACCTCTTAAAAACGCATTGACTTTTCATTTAAACTTGATAACCAGAGGTCGGAATTAGGTAGAGTTATTTATGTACTTGCATCGAAATGTTGATATTAATGTGGACCTTCCTGGGATTTCTTTATTTCTTCTTTCTTTATTTCTTTCTTTCATTGATGTAAGTTTGGCAACGTCGTGCGTGCAGTAGTTTAAATTGTGTAAAAGTAAATAACTTTTTATTTAAAAAATCACGGGATTTTTTCTGCTCTTTAAAATTAATCTCGGGATTTGAGGCATATCCACTTTCTTCTTTCGCTGTATGAAATCAGTGTAAGTACATGAATAACTCTACCTAATTCCGACCACTGTTGATAACACTGGGTTCAAATCATATTGATCGTTTATCCTTAAATAGTTTTAACGCATTATATTTTTTAAACATATTTGCAAATCCTTAATCAAGGGATCATTGCAATTCTATATTTTGTAAAACTGAGTTCAGAGCCAGCCATATGCCAAAAATGAATTTGTAACGATTAAAGACTAATTTATATAGTAAATGCGCGATTTCATAATATTTATAAAAAATAGTTTTATTGTTGCAAATAATCGCTATAATTGAATAAATTAGAAAAAATTTTAGCAATCATAGCTATTATGAAATAAACATTTATTTTTACGGGTATTGTCAATGATATTTTATGAGTTTAATATTGTTTGACATAATCATATTTTTTTATCTGGTACTTTTAAACGAGCGATTTCTGTATTATAATCTGAGTCTTGGAAACGGCTCCAACAATTTTCATGAAATTTATCATGCAGAAGCGATAAATTCATTCAATTAGGTTAGTTATCAAGGTACTATTCTTTTAAGTACTCAAAGACGTATGTTTTCCAAACACGAAATGAAATAAGCCACCAAAGTTCTCTACTAATATAAAAAAAGTGTTTTATAAAACAGTTATTTTATAACAAAACTACAAGAAATCAAAAATTATGTATGCAAGTTGAATTAATAAAAAAAACTGTGATATTATTATTGATTAAAGAAAACTATGCATACTCAGAGATCTAATAAGAATAAGAAATACAAAATAAATTTACAATATATAATAAAAATTTAAAGATTTCTGCAGTTCACCTTACATGCCATTATTACGAATAATTTTGAAAGTAGCTTCTTAAGAAGCACAAAATGTCCAAAGAATCGACTGCTTATTTTCTCCTTATTATGCTGGTCAGATAAGCAGTCACTGAAAAAGGCCCTTTCGGAAACAAAAGTACTTTAAAATTGTAAAACTTCGCCTTTGGCCCGTCGACTTTACGCTTGACTTTGGATTCGCATAAATTCACGCTTACGCACTTATAATAAACCACTTTTGTGCTTGAGTGCAATCTCGTTAAAATCGCGAGTTCTGGCCCATTTTTAGACAGCGACCGTTCTCGCTAAAAAAGGCCGAGATCTCGCAAGAACGAGATTGCTTGCATTCCCTTATGGAACCCAAAAAGTTGACTTACCATATTGCAAAGCGTTGATTGATCTCGTCATCGTAAGGGTAAGTGATGTTGTCATGGTCTAAGTCCGGCGTGTGTGTTGCAGCCGCATGAGCGGCATGAGTGGGCGTAGACTGCGACCACCGCGTCACCGCCGCCGCGCCGCCCGCGCACGCAGGCGTGCGCATCACGCACCGCGACGGATCTGCGGACAGAATAGATGTGAGACGTTAAAAAACAAACTCTGATTTTTAATAAGATGTGGACTAAACTGAACTTAAGCTAAGCGAAAATGGGTTGCCATTTTATCACAAATAAAAAATTGTGTCGTGAATAATTTATCGACCAGTTCCTAAATGATAGGAAGTGTGATCCATGAATGATTATTCGTTCACATTTCATTTATTCGTTTTTAGTTTACATTATAGTTAGAAAATTATAGCGATCTATATAAAACAGTTTGATTAGAAAAAAAGCCAAATACAATTTGTGTGTTTTGAAAAACATAAAGGTATTTTTTAAGTTAAATTATTTCATTAGAAAAATAAACAAAACAATCTAATGCAGGACATGAAGACATTAAAAACCAGTTTTAGGGGCCTGTCGAACAAAACATCTAATGAGTCATAGTATATAATGAATTAATGAATAACTTAATAGACTTATGTTACAACACCAAAACAAAGGCTTGAAAACATAAAAAAATATATATATGCTGAATTGAACTGTCACCTTAGTTAATCTAATTTAAAATCAGACTGTAGTCAAGTAGTCAACTAAAGACCTCTTAATCAGTATTTGTTTGTCCAGCATTCGACATTGTCCTTTCCTCCTTCTAGTCTGTAGGTTGTCTCACATAATTAGATCATTTTGCCTTTAACTTGCTCAATTTTCTACTGTATGTCTTTGGTAGCACATAGTTATCATTTGGCTTCAGTGTCCAACCAATTATATTACCTGTTGTTCCTATATCAGGTACATAAAACCTCGTTATACTCGTATATCCTGATGTTCTGGATACGATCAACAAGGGATATCTTCAACTAAGGTCTTCCTATGGCACAATGAACTGTTTACAATGCTATATCTAACACAAGTATCTATAATCGAGAGAAGTAATTACTTGAGAAAATGTCATAACTTCAAAAGACCTTCAACTTTAAAGTTAAAATATTCATGTATTACGCGACAAGACTTGCGTGACAGAACGGAGTTCTTAAAATATTATTCACGAAATACACGAAATTAAGCTAATAAGTAAAACTAGGCAGTAAAGCTTTCGGTTGCTCGAATTTTCATCAATTATAATGTGATTTAGGTCAACTGACAAAATAAAATTGATTATAGTATATTACTAACTATAAATTTTGGATAAAGATATATTTACAAGTTTTATTTTCATATAGTCGGAAATCACATAGATTTTATTCAAGCATAACAATGAAGACTAAAAAAATTAAAACAAATAGTTATCGTTCAATTATGTATAATTTTATGAAAAATTCATAATTACCTAAATGGGTTTTCTGCCTCAAGAACATCAATATAAAGTCTTATGAAACATGACGATATTGACGCAAATTACTAACCACCGATTTCAGAAATAAAAAATATTACGCTGCTCAAAATTCAAGGACGAACTTCCCCCGTGTACGAGTCAGATCTACATTTCGTTGATTACGGCTATGACTATGAAGGTTACGTGAAAATGGTTACATAACATGAGTAAAAAGATAATAAATAGAACCTTACCTAAAATAGTCATTACACCTACGTTGGCACGTTAAGTAAATATCACAAGAACTGCGTTAAAATTTTAAAAATAGATTTTAATTCGAAGCACACATCCACTCAGTTCCAAATACGGATGGCATGTGACCTCGGCGAGAGGGAAGGAAGGAACACACCCCCGGGTGACGTGCTGCGGAAGGGGAGGCGCGGACACGCCGTGACGTCACACGGTCGACAACCTTAAAAAGTAGGTCATGGGTTCAGTATGGTCGATTTGGCGAGTGTTCTTTGAAGAGAAGCCTTCTTTATGCGGGTTGGATGAAGTGATTTATGAGATATGCTTATTAAACAGCCCTTAAGTCATTATTGAGCGCTTGTTTCTGTCTGGAATTTTGACTGTCCAAAGTTTATCGACCAAACAATTGAAAAAATATAACAATGGGCAGGCAAAAAAAAAACAAAGGGCTTTCAGATAAGTCTTGGTTAAATGAATGTTCCTCTTTATTTAGGTGGATGTTATATTATGATTTTAGAAAGTCATTTTCATAACACATATGACATTAGTAGGGTATAGACTTAAATATGTACCAATAACCCTGTGGTACCATTTGTTAACAATGGAAACAAAGACAAGGCTGTCTGGTTTGAACTATTTTCGGTTAATATTCAAACTAAATCCAAATAAACTAAATGTATTCTTTCTAATTATTTATGTAACCGAGGCCATTGTCAAACGTTAGTATAGACTTGAAAATGCAATAAAGCATCGGACATTAGGTCATAGTTCTCATCATAATAAAAAGTGTGTATAGAATATATTGTGCTTAATTACATACCTATATATAAAATATTATTATATTTGGTCAATTTTGCTTTACAATGTCTTACTGAAATCATGTTTAAAAAATCCACTTTGTCCCTGGCACTCTAAATATAACATTTTTTTTATTCATAATCAGAAGATAGTTTTTCCAAACTCTTAAACCAGAGGTGTGCCTCGCACGTTTTGAATACCTTTATGGATAAAAAGAAGAATTCTAAGCATCTGTCGTAGTTATAAACAAGCAAAAGTGCAATAATAAGTCTCTTGTAATACTCAGTCATTTAGATAACAATGGATGGGATTAGTGGATTATCTTAATTTACACTTGTATTTATGGTGCTTACGTTATTACATACACAAGTGCATGAGGTAAGCGTCGAGAAAGGATCAAAAACAGTTTAGCTATAATTATCTTAACTTTTTAACAGCCCGAGTTAAATTTTAAAAATGTCTCCCAGTTCTTGAGAAAAAAAACTGACCATAGGCTTTGATCGATATAACTTTTTTTTTACAGCTCAAGGGTTCATCATTCCTATTGGTGTACCCAATGTCTAGAGAAATTCAGTTCTATCGAATATTTTATTTGAAATTCAGTTTATTTATTTTTTATTTTTACCGAACTATCAGTGTTTATTGCTTGTACAATCAATAAACCTATTGTTATATGTGAAAATAAGGTATAGATGTAGGTAGATATTAAATCATCTCTTGAATGGAACAATAGAATAGTCTATACATATGAATAATAATTCTTGTATCACCACCACCACCACCAGCCCTTTTACATCCCCACTGCAGGGGCTCAGGCCTTCCTTATGGATGGTTAAGGAGGATGGGCCATGACCCTCCACGCTGGCCCAATGCGGATTGGAGGGTATTGACGACTGCAAATGCAGCCGGGACCAACGGCTTAACGTGCCTTCCGAAGCACGGAGTAGCTCGAGATAATAATTTTTTTGGTCACCCATCCTGTGACCGACCCTTGCGAAAGTTGCTTAACGACTACGATCGCGGGCCGCAGCGCTTATCCACTACGCCACCGAGCTACTCAATACTCAATTCTTGTATATTCAATCATAATATTAAATGAATAGTGTTTTATCAGCAAGAAAAATAGTAAATAAAAACAAGACAATTTAAAAAGAAAAATATATTGAAGGCATAAATTTTTATATTTTATATGTTTTAAGCGGTTGGAAAAAAAATAGCTCTTATTAGACGTTAATTTTTGAAATAATTATGAACTTTTAGGAACAACATCTCAAAAAGAAATCATAATGTGTTTGTTTACATTATCCATGAGGAAGTTTACGAACATGGAAGATTATAACATAAACAAGATTACTTATAAGCATCTAAGGATTTCTTCTATCGTGTTTAGCCTTTGTACTTTATGCAATTATACATGAATGTCGTGCTAAATGAGCAAGTCACTTTATCTATTACACCTACAATGGAGTTCATAAGCATTTTCGTTTGCGTGGAAGCTATACAATAAAGTAAAAACGTTCAGTTCGTAGATTATTTATAGCTTTCCGCCCGTGGCTTCGCTCGCGTGGTCTTGTATTACATATAAACCTTCATCTTGAATCATTCTGATGAAGACCACATTAAAATCCGTTGTTTAGTCTAAAAGATCTCAGGGTATAAATAGCGGGATGCGACTTTGTTTTGTACTATTTATAAATAAAATACTACGAAGTAACTAAAATGGGCTCATTTAATTAATGTAGCAAATACTAAGGCATTTGTGATGGATGACGCATTTAGTACACAGAAGCTTGTGGGCGTCATCTCAGTTCTAGTCTAACTAACTATTGTTCTACTGGTTTTCGAATAGGTCGTTTAGACTGTAACTGACCAACCCAGTTTCATTGTCATCAGCCACTTACAAACAACACTCGATGATTCATGGGAACTAAAGTTTGGGTCATAATAAGATTAAAGGAAATGGTACAGATAAACTTTTCTAATAAAATTAAATGTATGGATAAAAATACGAACAAGACCATATCTGAATCACAGATAACCACAAAGATAATGATATATGCAAATTAAAATGTCCGTTCCGATTACTATAATCATGCCGTCATCATCAGAGCCATGTTATTCTTGTCTCGACTGCAGATATAATCAGATAGATCGATTAGGAGAGTGTAAGTACACTTTGGATATATTGAAGTTATACATGCTTTGGACGCTCAATACATTATTTTCTAAATTGATTTATAGGGTCTGTTTTGCCAGTTTAACGTTAATTATTCAGACTAACAACTTAATTGAATGACATCCAAACTAGCTAGTAATAATATAACAAAAAATAAACTAATATAAAAGAATATTCGACCTGATGGTTCTTTAGATCATCCCGGTTTTCAATGGTCTGAAAATGATTCGATAGCGATTCTTTGGAACTTTTATTAGACAACTCTGCTACCGATAATATAAAAGATAATAAGTTCTGCCAAAGTTTGTGCATTCTCGAAGGTGTTCCACGTTGCCTTTACATTATTATTAATTAAGAATCTTACTCAGTAATTTAATAATATCGAATTCATAGTCATATTGAATATCAAATCATTACCCATTCCATTAATATAAAACAATCTCACATATAAGAAAAAGAAATAAGTCAGGAAATCAGGCTAACGTGCTTGCTCTTAATGTTTTGTGACTTGCTTGAACCACGCCAGAGTTTATTAACCTACATAGAGAATAATATAAATGTAGTAACTTGTAAAAAGGCAAGAAACATTCGGATGGATCGTGCATATTGTGGATTAAAAGAATTTTGATATTAACATAATAGTTTTGATGACGTGCTTTGTTTAACATTGCAATCGCATGTCTGTTATTCATAGGTTTATTGTCTAGACGGTATTTCTTTCAGGGTGAGTGGCCTGGGCCTCAACCATTCCGCTCATTATTGCGTAATAATGGCATCTCAATAGTATCTACTACTTGTATTTTACCATTGTGTTATCAGTGCAGTGTCTTTCTCACAAATCAATGGTGACAGATATATTTGTTGTTTCGTGATCTAGTAACAAGAACTGTTTAATAAAGGGTTGTAAATAAATAGTAGTTAATAAAGGGTAACATTAGCAGAGTTACTATTACAGGCCGTTTATAAAGTACATATTCAATATTTTCAAGCAAAGAGTCCCTAGCACAAATCTTTTATAACTCGTGCAAACAGTAGAAAGGTAGGGCAGAGGAAGCCATGACTATATCCTTAGGAGACCAGATGGGGAAACTACCAAATTTTTGCAGTTTCAGAAAGACTAAGTAGGTATTTGTTACCAGTATAGATTAGGAGGAACCATAGAATTTAACTAAATAATTAAAAGGGTTACTTAGTAGTTTACTTTGATTTACGACTGATTGTTCTGTTGTAATTAAAGCAACAATGAAATATAGTTATTATTAGAATATAATTCCTTTATTGCTAAACGACTTTTGTAAACTAACTAATGTCATAATAGCGATGAACAAAGGACAAGTTAGTAATTTTATAAAAAAGAAACTGCCGATACAATTTCAACTAAGTATGCTGTCACAGCATATTCCTTGTACTATTAACCTTTAAGTACGAAAGATAGCGTTGTTAAAGTGAATCATCCAAAATTAATGAGGTTATAAACTGAAATTTATCTTTAGTAATAGTGACTCTAGTCTTGTACCAAAATACAAATATTTGTCTTAAACATTTTGAATCCTTTTAATAAATCATTACATTATTTCACCTTTATTGCATAAACATACATTAAAATTCCATTAGTTTAAAGCGACATTACCCAATCAAGTAGACATTCATAAGAGCTTAAAGGCGTCATTATACCTTAATGGATCTTTGTGCGTCTGACCGTTACTCATTTCCTGATTCTTTGTACTTGGTAAGTTTTTCGAACTATAGGTAAGTTTAATGATAGTTTAATTAGATGTTCATATTAAAACTAACAAAACTACGAAGTTTGGCTAACATTGATGACTACTTTTACATGTGACAACAAAATAACGTGATACACCAGAATTTGCACCAATTTGCACATATTTTAAGGGAGGTACTTTTTGAAATTTCACATTTAGATATTAATATAGCACTTTAAAAAGATATGATTTTTATAATTCACCGTAACGGACTCAACATTAAATTTTGAACTATGATATTTTTTTTTAAGAAGAATAAGAGGTACACTTTGCTACATCCTTATCGATAATACTGAATATATTACGAACTTTGCTAGTCAGTGACGTTTGAAATCCAACTAATGGCTTAGACATAAAAACCATTTGTGGTTATTAAGTTAAGCTACGAGTGAGCGAAAAGGTAACCCAACACAATACTAGTGATGTCATTGTCCTAAACACGTAAGTACTAAACGTCCAAGGCTAAGCAAGTTACGCTTAGTTTGCTCACGCGGAACAGCATTCATAGTAACTTGTAACTAAGTAATCTTTGTTTATGTACTGTAATAAGGACTAGACTAGAATATTAATAATCATGTTATTTGTCTATTGTCACGGCATGTATTCTTTTCTATTTGGTAATTTTTTCCTTTTTATAAATTAGCGGACTACCTACCTAGTGTTTACAATAACGAAACTAATTTCTAAATGGTAGTAATACCGGTTGTTAAATTTCTAAATGGTAGTAATACCGGTTGTTATTGTATGTCTATAACAGAATATTCTTTTAAGTAATATAAGTAGGTTTAGTAAATTGCATCTAATTTATTCTTACTAGCTGTTTTCCTGCGGCTTCACCCGCGTAAATTATAGTCGATGTTACGCGCCTATGATGTAGCCTCCAGTACGAGTTTTTTTTTTAAGTTGTTCCAGTAGCTTTTTTTTCTCTTTATGTGTTTTTGAACTACCTTTAAGAGTAAAGTTAGACGCCATTCATTGATATAATAATATGAATTAAATTGAGAAGGCTTCATAATTGTCACGTTAGTTAAAAAACCCACAAAGTTAAGATTTTAATAAATAAATAAACAAAAAAAAGCTTAATTTTCAGCTGAAAAAAAAAGGAAATACAGTCACTGCTGTATGTCAAGTAGAGCAACAAAATAAAAGGTCGAAGTATAAATACAATACAAATCATAACTTATTTTTTTCTTTGCTATAATCGATAACAATATACCCGTGTTTATAATAAATTGAATAATTTACCTATAGGTGTAGCAATTTTTTATGCTATACTAAATAAAAACTCATATAACGAGGAAAATGTATAAAAAAAAGCAAACGAATAACTAGAACAAAAAAAAGAAAACACTATTATGATCATACAAGAGAACAACAAGTGACGAATATAAAATAATCATACATAGATTCTAATAAATCAAAAGGTTTTTTATTATATTTGAGAAATTTGCATTCCCGTTTAACATATTGATGGTGAGATAGAATAGCTGGGACTGGTGAATATTTTATAAGTATTTTTTAACCTATAGGTATATGCCTCTTAATTCGATACTTATGTAGTAAAAACTGGCGTTCGACATCCATTAATTCTTTTTAAAATCAGTCATCATCTATGCCATTGATCGAAGATAAATTAGTATAGTAGAATCTGTTAATTGACATTAACTAATGCATTCTTTTATAGATCGACAATGGTTCTCTTCAGTTACTTCCAGTAGTATCGGAGAAATGAGTTGAAATAAACGAATTAACCGGAGGGTCAAACTGAAAGTTCTTAGAACTGGCCACTTATAAACAATATAATAAAAAAATAATTCTAAAATTTGAAAATATAACTCTTTGCCAATATTACTGAGTATATATTTCATTCATTTGTCATTTGTTTTACGATTTGGCGGCAAATTGAAAATTGTCTGTGTCACGTCATCATGAATTTAACACGAGAAAATTTTCGTGCAATGATTTTTTATGACTTTCGATGTCATTTAAGTCAACAAGAAAGTTATGATAGACTACGATTGGCCTTTCACGATGAAGCCCCATCTCGTGCGACTGTTTACAACTGGTTTAATGAGTTTAAACGTGGTCGCACTAATCTCACTGATGATTTACGTGAGGGACGGCCTTCTACGGCGACGACTGAAGATAACATCTGTGTTGTGCGGCGTATGATAGAGACTGACAAAAGAGTGACCTATCAACAGATTCGGACAAGCTTAGGCATCGGTATGAGTCAAGTGCACAAAATCCTCCACGAACATTTAGCGGTCAGGAAGCTTTGCGCCCGGTGGATACCTCATAATTTGACTGAGGCTCAAAAACTCCATCGTGTGGATTGGTGTCGTAAAATGATTGAAAGATTTAACGGAGGTGACTCAAATGCTGTGTTCGACATACTAACAGGTGACGAAAGCTGGATTTACTGTTATGATCCTAAAATCAAAAGACAATCTGCTCAGTGGGTGTTTCCTTTCGAGGAGTTGCCAACTAAAGTGAAGAGAGATCGAAGTGCGGGAAAAAAAATGGTGGCCTCGTTCTTTGGAAGGATAGGTCATTTTGCAACAATTGTGTTAGAGGATCAAAAAACAGTTTCTGCAGAATGGTACACTACCAATTGTTTGCCACTTGTCTTGGAAAAAGTTCGAGAGAAACGACCTCGCAGTAGGATCCTCCTTCACCACGACAACGCCTCGTCGCACACCGCCAAGCGAACGATCGACTATTTGGCGACATCAAACGTTGAATTACTGGGTCACCCGCCGTATAGCCCCGACCTCGCGCCTTGTGATTTTTATTTATTTCCAAAAATTAAAGAAAAACTTAAAGGAAAGCGGTTTATGAATGCTGAAGAAGCGGTGGCTGCGTATCGCGATGCCATTGAAGAGACCCCTAAGGACGAGTGGGCAAAGTGCTTTTCCCAGTGGTTCCATCGCATGCAGCGGTGTATTGACGTGAATGGACAATATTTTGAAAAGATATAATAAAACTAATAACTGGCTAATGTAATCAGTTTTTGATTTTCTAAGAACTTTCAGTTTGACCCTATAAACATTCTTAGATACATACCGGCCAAAATCGTATCCTTCATTTTCGCTTCGTCGTAGTCAGGCAAAAACCAATAAGAAGTCTATGATTAAAAGGAATATATCTTTGTACGTAACGTTCGGCGCGCGTGTCCAACTCGCACTTAGGCTGTTTTCTTTTATTTTTTGTTAAAACAAGTCTACGGCTGAAGGTCAATTCGACCAGATACACTTCTGCCTATTATAAAATTTATTATAATAGTAAAACTATATTTTAAATCTGAGTAATTTAGTAGGTACTCTTGCACTTGCAATATTGGAATGCTGTGTACAAATATTTAACCATTGTTATGTGAATAGATTTCAGTGATTTATACTATTGTATATAAAGATTGTATTTTAACGATATATAGTGACAAAACAATAAATGTAACGTCACAAACTTTAATTATATAAGCTATTGTCTATTAATCTGATCCTATATGTGTGGTCATGTACACTTTGGCGGCTTCTGAAGGCAGAAGCCATGCCGGATTTGTAATGATATCCAATTTATAGACGGCCGCGGCATATGGTAATGGTATAAATTAGTAAACAGAGTGTTAATAAGTTTACTAACTAATTCACTGACTTGCCGACACTGTATGCGACACCTTAAAGAAGATCTGATTAAGAATCGATACCAACTGGGGTGAAGCTTTTGTAATGATATTAAAAGTACCTTTTGTTACAATGTTTGTCTTTATACATAGACGCAATAAGATGCAACGATGACAAGGCCTGACACCGCTCACCTTATTTACCTGAGCTTTTAAATTAGCACTTTAATAATATTCAGGAACCTAATATTTTTTATTGATTTTAATCAGAAACTTCAGATGATTAAGATTTATTTCCTATTTTTCGAATATATTTATATTCCTTCTTAGTCGAGTATTCTATAACAAATATCAAAGCAAATGAGATGGACCGGTCGTAACGGTACAGACACAGCGACCATTTTACGGGCCACTGCGCCTGCACAACGCGACTGCACAATTCATTGATCTTATAGGGTTGTATTCCGACCTGATATAGGTAACACTGGCCATTCAAGTATTATATGTAAGCAGCTTTTTAGTAATATTTACCTTTCCTTACTTTGTATACCTACATAAGAATTTATAGTCGAATGAGCAAGTATAAAAAAAAACATTAGTTCCCGAAATTAAACTAGATGTCACTACGGTACGTTCTTGATTTCTCCATGAAAACGCTTCCGGTTTTCTTTCATGTTTAAAAGTAAATTAGTTTTCAAAACTCAATAAACAACTCATATTCTATTTGTACTTTTTCGTATTTGTATTGATATATAGTTTCGAACTTTTCAAATTTCAGTTTTTTAATATGTTAGTTAAAAGGAACGGAACATCTTTGGAGCATTCTTTTCCTGCAAAAATCTACTTTTGCCATCTAGTGGAGGTGCTTTTTTAGTGCTTTCGTTTTTTTAAATACTTCCTCATTGGAATCTTCTTCTTAAATTATAAATAAAAACAGAAAAAAAAATGTATCGTTTCATTACATAACACTTAAATTACCCCTATCCACTAATGTCACAAGCTCTACTGGATACTACGTGACACTAATTGTGGGTGTTGTTGAGAACTACTGATTGAATGATAGCCGTGACAACGTTGTGATCTCTAGCTCTCGGAGGGAAATTTTAATTTAATATTTTCCTACGAAAGTTACATTAGTAATTAGCTAGCTCGTATCGTCATGCGCCGCCCTTACTAAAACAAAACAGTAAATTAAAGTCGCCCATTATTATCAGTATCACTCATTAAATAATTATTGAAATTGGTGCTTTAAACAACTCATAGACATAAATACAACAGGCAATGCAAATATAATGGAAAACGCTTAAGTACAAAAAAGAAACTGGCAATGAATGTTATAATGAAATAGTAAATAATACCTACTTTAAATATGTAGAGGTAATGTCAATATCAATTGATGCTATAAGTTAATTCAGGGCTTGATCAATAACGCAAAGCACGAATTTAATTAACAAGCCTCCATTACAAGTTTGCATAAATTCTAATATAGGTACTAAACATTGCATTTCACTAAGAGGCAGTGCCCTTTAAAAGTATCAAGTCAAATATTTTTTGTTTTTTTTTTTCTAAATAGAAACGGGAGACCCGTTTATTTCTGAAATTATTTTCTCATTCATTGTTTTGTAATAAAATAAACCATTCCATGAACGAACAATAGGTATTCCGAATACTCCAATAGTGAGTCAATAAACTGCGGAACACGTGATATCTCTTTTTATTAAATAAATTGTAACGGCAGCAACGTAAAAATTTATCGGGTTTAACACAAACAAAAGTACATTTATTTTGATAACAAGACTTCTTTTTAAATCCTTTACAATGTAAAAAGTATACAAAGTATTATGTATATTTATAATACTTTTGTTTAGAGTATTATTTTTAATGACATTATTTTCCATATTTTTTCGACTCTTTACAAAGTATTAAATTATACTTATGCTTTGTAAATTTTTCAAAGATGTTGAAGGTGTTATTGTAGATCGGATAATTTCGGATATTGATAGAAACCTTAAAAATCTGAAGTTAAGCTTAATATTCAGATAGAACGTTAAAATCAAACACAGATGATTCGAAATCGATTGGCAAGAACGTATCGTTTGATACTACTATTGGAAAATTAACACATAGTGGTATTGAATGTAGAACTTGTGCCTGGCATAGGTATTTGAACTATCCTAAAACGGGATTCAGAAGACAATAGCATACTCGTAAGGAATATTAAATTTGTCAACGAGTCAACCTCACGTGTAGCATATTATATTGAAATTAAATGTGAGCCAGTAGATAAGTGATAAATAATCGTTTATTAACTGCTATGAATGTACCTTGAAGTTAATATAACACCAGTTATTGGAAGAATTCTCAACTATTAAAGAAAGCAACAGACAGCGTTGGAGTATATATTCAGAATCTTTTGAAAACATTTATTACCATAACAGTATAAATTTAAAGTTTAGTTTAATCGATATCATTAAAAGTTCCATTAATAACACCGTCTGCTTGAAATATTTTTACATAATATTGAATATTAGTAATTTGACAAAGTACGTTTCACTGTTTTAGAACCTTTTTTTATCTACAATATATTTTCATTAACGCATACTCAGTGAAGCATAGAATTCATGCAGCGATAACTTTTAATTACTTCGTTATTCCATCGCTGAAAAAATTTAACTGCCACGTTTATTTATTTCTTTTATTTATACAAATATTGCAATGATAACATTTGAGAGTAAACGACATCGAATAATGTTAAAATTATTTTATTTGTCTTCTCAGATTTCGCTTTGAATCGGCAACAATTACAGTTTTGACCATCCTATTTGCTACTGGAACTGAAGCTGATAGACACTTCAATTCTAGTTTAATCTATTAATGAATTGTGGCATTTTCTTGTGGATTTTGTTAAAATCCAGCATTTAATGATGTTTATTTTGGTTCCAAAATGTTATGATTTATACTTATTTGTATCTATTAAGTTTTTTGTATCTAGAAATGTCTGTCTCCTTAATTCTTAGACTCAATATATTTTACTTCTTACTAAATTAATAGAATCCATATCAGTATGAGTGAGTAAAGGAAAATATTTCGAACCAGCTTTAGTCATACCATCAGATGGGAAATCCAGGGTGAGAACGTTGTACAAACTTCTTGAAACAGAACACCAACACTACCTATCACTGTCTCACTCATACACCAAAAGTTTATTGACACGGAATAAGTTAAATCGTGTGACGCACCGGTAACTGAGAAGCGCGACCGTTCAACGAGCAAGTTGGATAGGGACTGATGATGATCAAAAACTACGACGAGATGCAATGCTAATAAGTGGTTTAAGAGTATGTTTACAGGAAATTGTACTTTATTTGTGCGTCGGAAACGTTTCTATTTGTATTCAGTAAAGGTGTCAGCAAAGGTTTGCGTAGGTATTGCAGTTATCAAGTTTTGCCCACGTCTGGTTACGTAGTGTCTAAGTTATTTTATAAGACTAGCGTTTTAGGTATTTATCTATGTTACAATGGCTTTTGTTAGTGATTGCTAGAGTGAAAAAAAAAACTGAATAAAATTTAAACACTACTACTTTACAATACACACGGCTGCATGTCAGGTTACCACATGTCAAATCTCCGCAATCGATTTTAAGCTTTATATTCAATTTATTGAGGTATAAAATTAATAAGAGAAATTGAAATGTGCTGTGACTTTGCTTAAAAGAGACTATTATATTCTAAGAAAAAAATATCAGGAAAATAAAGATAATAATATTGTTACAAGCCTTTAATTTTAAGTCCCATCTAAAATTGAAATTAGTGATCACATCAACAATGATAACAAAATCAAATATTTTTCTTATATCATAATTTAACGTGTGACACGTTTCAAAAGTTGTCTACAGAATTTAACATATTTCTTTAAACAGTTTCATATTTATGATATTCATAAAATTCAAGATTAGACAAGAGTGATTCACTGATTCCGTGGAGTCTGTAATGAAATATTTCATTCGTCTATGAATCAAGATTGCAAGAAAAATTCAAAGATATTAATTAGTCCAGGCAGAACTGCGATAAAAATTTATATGGTCCAGCACACGTGGCATGACGAACTCTAACCCAAATCATACTATTCTTGAGTGCGGCATTACGATATCTCACTCTCGTCTTGACCCGAGAAAAGTAACGTTTGGAGTTGACAACGATTTCAACATGCCACGCCTGCTGTGTGATGCGAAGATACGCTAAAACATGTAAAATCTTCAATAATGCAATGTTTACTACTACTAGCACAACAGAACAAAATTTTAAAATTGTATAATTTTGTTTAATACACAATTTAACGAATGTTGTGCAATAATAATATACTAGCTTTTTGCCAGCGGCTTCGCCCTCAGGGTCCCTAGGAAACTATTTAGTGGGATAAAACTCCTATCCTTTTATTATAAATAAATTTAAAATTCATGTAAATACTTATGAGTAAAGGCTATTATAGAGTTGATGATTATTTTAAGGATCGCATGCATGGAATTAGCCTTCGCTTTGTTCTATAACGACTAATTATATGTACAACCTTTGACTTACAGATGATCGCTTCAGTAAGTTTCGTTGGGAGTTTCAGTAGGCCTTGAACTCTAATTCAGTCCATAAAGAATAATCGAGCGGGTCGAGGTCGGGGCTGGAAGAGGGCCACGTCCGCCGCGATGAAGGCTGGCACATTCTCCCTCAACCAAGCTTGTTGGGTGCTTTTTGCCTTATGGGATGGCGTCGAGTCGTGCTGGCAGACCCAATCCTTATTGTGAAATACCGTATCAGACAGGTTTCACCACGGGCTCTAAAATGAACTTTTCTTCGACAGTAAAAATATTCTCGTCGGCGAAGAGTATCTATCCTGGTCGCCTTAGCAGCAATGGACAACGTTCGCGTTGTAACTTACGAAGACGATCGTTTAAAAAGTGAACTTTTCTACGGCTAAACGCCTTTACCTTAATATCATATTTCAGTATTCTGTTCACTGAAACGCGCGAAATATTAGTCTGCAGAGCGAGTTTCCTGATTGGGATATGGATTTCGGCGAAGTCGCTCTCGGATGATTTGATGTTCACAGGCGTCCTCAGAGCGTGGCCGACCACTCCTTTGGCGATCTTGCAGAGAACTTGTCTCTTTGTACCGCTGTATTGTGTAATAGACGAAGTTACGGCTCACAGGAAAACTTTTCAGCTCGCGGAAAATCTGCATCGGTTTTTTCCCGTCTTAATAGCGAAATGAGAGTTGCACGTAATTGTTTCGTTCGCTCCATGACGAGAAAATATAAACAAATAAATTTGCTATACAAATAAATTAAAAGTTAATATTCCAAATTCAAAATTGGTAAAAAAATAAATAACAGCCAGTAACATTTATTTTATTTTTTCAGTATAAAATTTGTCTTAAAACTTATGAACACACGAGGCATTGACAGTATTACGTACAAAATTTTTGACAGTTTGAACATCATCTTCTATATTTTTTCTTCTGCTATTTTAAGGTAAACTCAAATAAATGGGAATGGAATGCGTAGAAAGTGGCGATAGAAAACGAATTTCAGAATTATTTATATGAAAACATGAATGAACCTTCGCACATTGGTACGAGGTAAATTATCAGAATTCAATGTCAACTGTCATTAATTTAACATTTTGTTATCATTTCGAATTGATGGATTGATGGAATGCCCTTTGACCAAATGCATTTATATAATTATAATTAAATGTTATGCATTTATTGATTTTGTAGACAATATTTTAATTTATACATTTCTATTGTAGAATTTAAAATAGCATTACCATTATCATATCGCGTAATGCGAATATAAATTGTTATTAGGCTTAACATTTTATACTATTTCGTGTAAAGTTTATTGTCGATTAAAAAAATAAGAGGTTGCTTGGATCTTATATATTACTCTATCTTGCGTTCTATGAATGAAGTTGTATGATCTAAAAATAGCTTAGCGATATTACCAAGGATTTAAACCTGAATGGGAACCCTCCCCCAGGAAATAGGTCACCAGGGCGCATCGTGTCAACTATGACGTAGCCAGATGACGTCAACGATTGATAAAATCAGGTCGCATCACAATTATTTACAGGAACTTTTAGCGCATGTGCAGTTATGTAATTGTTTTATGAATCATGTTATCTATATGCATAGACAATGAAAAAATCAGTGTTTCTTCCCTTATATGGAATATTGAAATTCCTTCTTAAATTATTCCTTATAGGAAAAAAAATCTATGTATTCCGAATAACTTTTCTAGTATTCTACTAGATAGTAGTTCAGAATTTAAATAGTGTCTTAGGTCACAATACAGTAGTCTTATCAGAAATAGTAAATTATTACAAAACATTCTATAATACAGAAGTGTAATGTAAGAAATCGGTGTTTGAGGAAAAATGAATCTTACATTTTATATTTTCAGAACTAATATGATTGGTTATTATTATGAAACTTAATTTTAATACTAAATAAATATTTCAAAGATAAATATCAAACAAAAGAAAATCATTTCTTTTAGTTACATTTTTTATTTAGTTTTAAATTTTATTTAAGTTCAATTTATGTTATATATTATTTATTTTACAATTAGTTAGATAAGACATTTACTTAGTTTCCGTTAATTTTGTTAAGTTGTAGTTATATTCATTTCATTGTAATTAGTTACATTTCGTATTAATTTGTTATATTGAATTACATCGAATACATTTTATGTAATTTAATAAAGTTTCATTTTGTTTTATTTTATTCGATTTTCATATCTCTATATATTTAATTTATCTATATCTTCACGCCATATACCTTGTGGGGTAGCATATTTAATTTATATTACAAAAAATCAGGTTGCTCTGATTTTTAGATCTAGCAATACTATTCTTTATTTGGGAACTTTCCTCTACTAGGCGTACTTACACGCCTAAGGTCAGTAAGGTATTTATTAGCTATTTCTTCGGTCACATATATGATACTACTAACACTATTGTCTGTTCCTACAAGCAAGCGAAAAAACGGACGGTGACTCAAGTATTGGGTGAGTGTTGAAAATAAATGATACGCACCATCAAAGAACTCTGCATCATGCTTAACATGACCATTCTCTTTCGTGCCAAAGCGGGATAGTTTTTGTATTTGTAAAAATACTAGTGGCTGCCCGCGACTTCGTCCGCGTGGAAGTCGGTTTCCCACAACCCTTATCACTTAGGGGTATAAAAAAAAATATAGATGTGGGCCGATTCTCAGACCTACTCACTATGCTCACAAAATTTCATGAGAATCGGTCAAGCCATTTCGGAGGAGAAAAGGAATGAAAATTGTGACACGAGAATTTTATATATATAGAGATATGAGTATACGTTAAGTCGGTGTAAGACGCCATATGTTTTTTTTTATGGGATAGGGGGCAGACGAGCAGACGGATCACCTGACGGTAAGTGATTATATTATAATATATTATATTATTAGCAAAATAATTTTAACTGTGACTTTAAATAATTGTAGAATCTTAACTTCACTGGCACTTTAATTCTTACACCAACTCAATCTAAAAATAAAATTCATAAATAATTCCGCAACAAGAAAACTGCTTGTTGATTCGCGGCCAAACACTAAGTGTAAATAACTAAGTAAATGATAGTTACTTTTGAATTTTATAATATAGTGGAGAGTTGGGTTTTGTACGGATAACTCCTAGGAATTATAACTCAATGACATCTGAGGTGAGTATTCACTTGGTTACAGCAAAATCTAATCTTAATAGTTCGCACATAAAACAATGTCCCCAATTTTTTAAAATGTGCACAATCTAAAAATAATTAAAGGCAAAAGCACGAGCTTTTGATGACACTTTATACAATTACCTAGGAAAAATTTGTTATCATTGCTGTTTAGTATCGTTAATAGGACATATAACAAAGAAAAAAAAAAGACAACTTTTAGTGGATATTATTTTAATACATATCTTGATTCATTTATTTTGATAGTAGTGAAAAAACCGTAGGTATATTGACTAAAATAGGTTACCGATCTTCGTGTGTAGCTACTTTTTAAAGACATTTTTCTTTTTAACTCTGATATCTCTTTTTAGGATTCCATCCATCAAATAGAGGTTATATGGGTTTTAAAAATATTTTCTGATCATAGAAATTAGATAAAGCCTCAAATTATATTTCATCCAAAAAATTAGGAAAGTGAAGTTAGAAAAGTTGCCAACGAAATTAGAATGCGTATATAAACTTAGAATTTATAAATAATAAATCAGGCTTCTTAACAAGAAGCTCTATAGCTAGAGCTTCTTGTTAAGATATTACTCTAGATATTAAATAATAACTTTACCACTTCATATCCATCTATTTTGTTTTGTCAATTTGCTGATATAGTAATTTTTCCAATTTTTTTGTAACAAATCTAATTTCTTTGGCACATTTTGCCATAAAAGTTAACACACAACATAAAAGACAACATTAATTAGAAATCACGGGTTATAATTTTTTTATGAGAAACCTGATGAATGTTAGTGACTTTTTAGTAATATGTACAGTACAATCATATTTGACTATGGAAATATACACAAGAAATGTCGAGGCAATGAATAGATATAGGTATAATAATGATTTTAAACATTAAAACGTCTAACAAAGTAATTTGGTAATTATGCGACAAAGTCCAAATGTGGAGAGAAAAATATTTCTTATCAGTTCTTGCACTTAAGAATGTCCTTTACTCTGGTGACTTAATTGAAGTGTCTGGGAGATGTAAGGGATGGGGGAGGGGGAGGGGATCTATCTTTGTTTGTTCATGTGTTCCTTCATATCTCTTTTCAGAGAAAGAGAGCAACGTCTCGTTTCGTGATTGAATCCGTATGTTGAAAATCACAAAGTAGTCGTACCGTATTCATAAGCTTCTTTATCAGTTCTTGATTAATAAGAATAAGGTTTAGTTGCTCTGTCAACACAGACGATAGCCACGCTAAGATTGTCGTTGTATGTTTTTGGCGATTTCGAGCTTCAGGAAGGCGGCCTTGATCTCTGCGTTAAGTAACGGCGCAGCAATGCTGGTGGCGTTGGCCGGTATGAGGTATTTTTTCGTCAATTCTTTACGAATTTCGGAGTCTAGGCCATTAGTGGCCATCGAGCTTGTAGATTCGCCTGCGCGTCCATTATTTACGGGAATACTCGCAGACGACTCTTCATTATTCATTTCTGGTAGAGTGACATATACCTTTCAGGTACATTGGGCTCCGTCGGTGACGGAGATCGGGATTCGCTCCCATATTGTGCAGGCATTATAGTCATCGCGGGATTTTGTTGCGGTCCGTCTGAAATATTGACGGTAGCTTTGAATATTTCGGAAGTAAAAAGAATAATAATGAATAATCAGTAAGTTATGACTTCCATAGAGTTAAGCGCAAACCGATCTCTCATTTGGATAACACAAAAGGCTTACTTTCCAAAAAATTTTGCGCAATCGGTTCAATGAACGCATGTTGCATTTGTATATATTCCGTAAGAAGTCACTCCTAATCAATTATTAGCCAACGATTTTACATGTACATATATATTCGTACATAAGCTTTAAATTGTTTACTTTATACCTTGGCTTAAGTATGATGTAGCTCTTATATAATTACACGAATACTAGTTTTAGAGAAAAAAGACTTGCCAATTCATGTACTTGCTGTTCCTGCAGTGCTGGTGAGGAGTCCCTTGATGACTCCGACGAAGATGATTAAATAATCCGGCTTCGTCGGGATTACTTTAACATTTCTAATTTTTTATAATTTTTACGGAAATAACTGAAATCATCAATCACGCGCATTCTTTTAGGCATTTTAATAAAAAAGGATTTGGAACAAAATAATGTAGAGTGGCGCAGCACTAAAAAGCGAATGAGCTCACGGTGGCAAGCACAGACAGACTTGGTCTATCCATTAAATTTATTGATGACAACCAAATTCATTATATTACATGTACAGTTGTACACAGTATAATAGTTTTAATTCACTTTAAATGTTTTATTTTCTATTTACTAAGTGTATAACTAAGCAACATGCCACACCGTTTATTAATGCACGAGGGACATACAGCTAAAAGACTGTCCCTATCTATCTCATTCTCACAAAGAAAAAGATGCATGTCAGTTGGAGGCTTAATATGGCAACTGTTTGTACAGAAGCAGGCTCATCAATGGAATGAGGTCACAAAATGAGGCCTTAGCACAAAGGTGAGCACAGAGGTGGGCTTTTTAAAGTTTGCTTCAGTTACTTTTGCAACGCCACAAAGGTGCATAGCGCACATACACACACATATAGGTGCACAGCAACACAGCATAATTTGAACTTCTATTCTGATTTTTCTATTTCTGTTCTATTTTATTTAAGTAGAACTAATGGGCCTGATAAAGATTGTTTATTTTTTTATTATTTAAAATGTTGTGTTGTGTTCCAAAATAGGGAATTCGACTTAATTTTTGTTTGTTTGTTAAAAAATCCTGGTGGAGATTTTTGAAAAATATTAAACATTTTATATTTTTTCGTAATCATTAAATAACAACGATATGTTGAGTTAAAATGTCACATGACAGCCCCCACTCAACTTTAATGCCCGTTACCTATTTTTGTTAAATCCTTGGAAGAAATGTATGTATATAATATTTTTCTAATATATGACTGACAGACTTTAAAGCCAGTTGCACAAAAATCCATTTAAAATATCATTAGTTTAAGGCGACATTACCCATACAAATTTGACATTCATTAGAGATTAAAGGCGCCATTAAACCGTAATGAACGTTTGTGCAACTGTCTGTAAATAGAATTTCTTTTGTTTTACCCAGTTGTCATCACTATTTACTAGTTTGGTTTGTGTGGAAGTTAATTTAAATGTTTGTACAAAATCCAATTTAAATATATGTACTACTTTATTTGTTCAAAAAATGAAATACCCAAAATTGTCTTTACAATGTTTATATTGTTGTTTTTAATGTATTAAAAATCTCACTACCATTAAAATCGGGATGATGATAGCTTATAATAAAAAATGGGTCTAATTGTATATTTTATAAAACGTGATGCCAACTTAACATTTAATATGTTAAGTTATTATTGATTTTGTATATCAATAAACTTAACCGTGATTTATCTATTTATATTATGAGGAGTCCCATTTCCGAATACCTGTTCCGTTGACATTGGCCTTTTTCAAAGGGTAGGTCTCGTAAAACAATCAATACACGATAAAAATATTACAAGTACTTACAAGAGCAGGAAGGAAGATGAATTATTAAAACACCGGCACTTAAATAACTTTAAGACAAATTATGATTTAATCTATTAATGAAACAACACTAGAATATTAACAACAAAAATATCCTATGAATTTGTAAATCCTTCGCCCATTTTGTTTTTGGTTGTCAAATTTCATTGTCTTCTAATTGGGTAGGCAAAAATATCTTAACGTACAGCCACTGTGTAATCTACTTTTTTTTACAAATTTGTGATATTTTATAAACATTAAGCATTTTATGTAAAGGAATTTTCAAAGCTTTTAAAAACTGACTTTTAAACAGTCTTTAATGTACAAAATTTTGGGGACTAACAGTCTCATACTGCCATCTATCGTGGATAATTCGAAATACACTATTATATGTCTTGCATCGTTTAGGGGAACATTGCTGCATAGTGAAATTAGTTCATTGGTTCGAGTTTTATGATGTAACATTAGATGGCGCTTCTTACACTTAAAAAGCATTATATTCCCAGCAGTATCAAATACCTTTGCTTAAACCAACAATCGACTAGAATTCAAAGAAATAAATACTTCACTCTCACGGATATTATTGAAAAATACAGGCCAAGTGCGAACTGGAGGCATGCCCGAAGAATGTCGTACTATCAACCATAAAAACAACAACAACAAAATCATTGTTTTGATATGAGGGTCCCCTTCAATATTTATTTTATTTCGTTTCTTCAGTATTTGTTGTTATAAAACAACAAATAAATAAATAAATCATCTGTCAAAATTTCAAACTAACTATCACGGTTCATGTGATACAGCCTGGACACTTACGGACGGACAGACAGACGTATGGATAGCGGAGTCTTAGTAAACGGGGCCCAATTTACTCTTTAAGGGCGGGACTCTAAAAAAGTTATTAAAAAGTGTTGCTTGCAAGATTGCATATTTTGTAAATCAAAGCTCCGTAATTTTTTTATAAGATATTAAACTTTATTTTTATTAGATTATAGATTATTAATGAATAAAAATTCAGCCTCTGATAGGGTTAAATAGGGTTATGAAATACATGTAATTTGCACAGTCGTAATCGCAAGCAGCAATATAAAATTCTTTAGTAAACAAGGGATAAGCTTACCAATTTTTCTTTGTCAATAAGTACTATTTAATAAAGAAAATTAATCAAGGTTTCATTTTTATTGTATCATTTCGGAAGTCATACAACTTTGCCACATTGAAATTTCTAGACGCACACAGTGCATCGTATTGATCGTATACTAGCTTTGAGCCTATAAAGGAGACTGCAAAAATGCAAACTAGTAAAAGAGCACAGATTGTAGGGCACAGTATTGCGCCCAATTTGTTAGCGCGTCGGTGTGAGTGTACTGAGCCCAGTTCGGAGTCTGTACTGCTGTGATGATCAGACTCTCTTGTCATAGCTGTAATTAATAGAAACAACTAAGTTAATCTTAAAGCGTAGCTCGGTGGTGTAGTGGATAAGGCGTAGCTCGGTGGAGTAGTAGATAAGCGCCGCGGCCCGCGATCCGCGAAATTTTGTTGTTAAGCAACTTTTGAATGGTCGGTCACAGGATGGGTGAATTAGTGTGAATTTTGATATTTTGCGAGTGTTATATGAGTAGGGGAGTCCTAGGAGAGTTGTGACAATTTTTACATAAGGGGCTCTATCTCGCTTAAGAAACATTCCACAGTTATGACTCATATGAATTAGTTTAGCGCCATTCCTTCTGTTTTCAAAACCATCACTAAAATTAATTAAAGTATAATAGTTTCTGAAAAAAATAACAAAATTCAAGTCCACTCCCCTTGTCACAACTCTCCTACCACCGAGGTAAGTTGTGACATCATTGTATTTAAGCTATAAGATATAAAAATACCATTCCATACGACATAAATAAATCAAGCACGTTTTTTTATCAAATCAGTACTTTAATCAGTACTATAATAATAAATTTGACTTGGAAAACACACACTGAACATGTTTGCAAAAAGTTGTCCCAGTATTCTTGTGCACTGTACAAACTTAGTAGGATCGCGAATCAGTGCACGGTCCTTACAGCTTATCACGCGTACGTAGTTTCAACTGTTCGATACGGCATTATATTTTGGGGATATTCGACTGATTCTGTAACTGCCTTTAGAGCCCAGAAAAAATGTGTTAGGAGCATATGTCATTTACAGAGTACGGATACCTGTAGGCCATATTTTATTAAACTAAATATTATGACCCTGCCATCAATCTATATATTCGAAGTTAGTATTTTTGTCAAACAGAATCAACTACTATTTGAAAATAAGACGAGATTGCGTCATCAAGACAAATTGTGTACGATATCCTCTAAGACAGCTCTGTTGAACAAAAGTATCTTTTGTATGGCTCCAAAAATTTGGTGCGAAATTGACCAATTACAACGCGTGAAAGCAAACGGAACAAAAACGAGCTGTGCATTTTAAGCGTTGTCATTGGTCAATTTCGCACCGCTCCGCTCCGCCTCAATGGAAACGCAGTCTTATCATGTCCCCACCGAGGGGTTCGAGCCTACCCTGATCAGGGTGATTGGGCCATAGTCCACCACGCGGGCCCAGTGCGTATTGGCAGACATTAACGACTGCTACACTGTAGGTAGCAGCCGGGACCTACGGCTTAACGTGCCCTCCGAAGCTTATCATCTTACTTTTGGACAATCAGATGATTCAGGCCTGCAATGTCCTAACCAAACTAAGAAAAACTCGCAAAGAAATATTTGAGAGTGTCCCCACCGGGAATCGAACCCAGTACCTTCGGATCGAGAGCCTAACGCTCTAACCACTAGGACACGGAGGCAGTTAATTTAATTAGTTAGTTTACTCTAAATACCCATTCATTATTTTTGTAAGGAATGCGCCCATTTTGCGCCAGTCATTATTGTTATTTTTATATGCTTCACAAAATTAGATTAGTTGCTTCCCTCTAAGTGCTGTTCAAAATTGTATTAAACATACGTCACTCATTGCAGCTTATATGATTATTATGCTAATAAAAAATAATTACAGCCGTCCAGAATGTAAAAAATTGTCGATTGATTTGATATTGTTTGCTAGCCATCTAAAAAATTACTATCACGAGATACTCTGCGCTTCAGAAGGCACGTTAAGCCGTTGGTAATATCCTCCAATCCACATTGGGCTAGAGTGGAGGGTCATGGCCTATTCCCCTTAACAATCCATAAGGAAAACCTGAGCCCTTGCAGTAGGGACGTAAAATCTGTTCTTATTTTGCTACATTAATGTCGTTAACTGACAAACTATTTTTGTATCAGAAATATTACTTCATTATTATTTACGTAAATCATTGACTTGCCTTTTATGTCTGTACTTTTTGTCTAATATAGTTATATCTTTAAACAGACGTCATAGTGTATAAATTCGCTATGGATATCATTTAGACATCACAACAAAATCATACTTACAAACGAATCAAAGAGTATAGTAAGAGTTAAAGAGTTTTTGCAATTTGTAATTTGGGTTGAGATGTAAGGTGGGTGGACCATGGAAGGCCATGTTCCTTCGAAGGCCAACTATAAAAAATCATAGTTATTGTCATGTGATGACAAATTTCTTCCATTCATTCTAAGCTCTATCAAAACAGACGAAACGGCAAGTTGCTTGTGAGGTCCCTCGCTTTTTAAACTTCGATGGTTGACGTTAAAATTGTAATTCTTGCACATAAGAAAAGGTTTATTTTTTAATGTCAATAACCTATTATAACAGGGGTGACCAACTTGTTTAGATCCAAGATCGACTTTTCACTGACGACACCCAGTACGATCTACCAATTACTTTACTTCTTAAAATCTTAAATGAAACAGCATATTTTTTACACAATTATGTAGCATTTTTTTTAATTTATATTTTTTGAATTGCCACTGTCGACTGGTCGATTGCGATCGACCGGTTCGGCACCCATGTATTATAATATTATTTTTTTTTTGTTTTATAAATAATCATAGAAGAATTTCATATGTTACTAAAGAAGGAATAATGAATTTGTTTCGATTTCAATTAAAAAAATTGGCTTTTATAAGATATCTGGGTTTTACAACGAACATTTGCAAATCATATGAATATGAACACTTCGTTTCTAGTTACAAATGTGTAATAAGAAAGTTGCTATTTTATTATTATTTATAATTATTTGAATAAAAATATATCTACAATAACTGAGCAGATGATTTGATGTAAACAAACGAAAATTCTAATCATTCTCCTTTATAATAACATAGATTAAAAAGCTTGTCATAGATAATAATTGTTAGTTTGGTCTTCTTATGAACATTTTGGGCTTGCAAAGAATGGACCCATTAGAAGGCCATTATAGGTGTAATTTTTTTATAATTTTATTCTTAATCGCATTGGCAACCTATTTGTTAGCGATCTATTACTGAATACTATACTAAATGAAATAATTTCCATTAATATATTCTTAGTTTAACGATGGTGTTGAGGGAAATTTCGTTGAGCTTTTTGAATAAAATCATAATATGTTAAGCATTTAATGCTCCGTTTAAATGAAAGAGCTTTGTATGAAATAGTTTGATGTTATATAAATAAACGATTATTCATTTATAGCTTTTTAATAACAATTCAATGTAGTACAAATGTTTTAATAAACGTTTCTTTTGAAAGTCAATATTAAATAAATTATATTCGCAGACATAAACAAAGGGTATTTAAACCTATTTAAATGATGAATGTCTGTGTTTCCAGCTCTATGAGTTTTTTCTCAGATGTAATTAATTTATTAAAGCTTTTTTAACCATTCTCTTAATCCAAGTTTTTACATACTCTTTGCTTTAAACACTATACATGGGATTTCACCATAGATTCAAGAGTGTAAAATCTACATTATTCGGAAAAATATTTGCCGATAAATCTTATGATTACTTAATATATTGAAATAGTAAATAGTATTGTAAATTTGTTTATAACTTTTTACTGAAGAACTTATTAAGAGATAAATTAAGCACAAGGATCGCTATGAAAATGTTTTTATGCTTGATTATTGCGTCGTTAGTTTTATTGGGACTCTTCTCGACTATGGTTTACCTGATGACTGTTGTAGACCCTGACCTCACGGATCTGTTAAATGAGACTCCCAGAATGTTAAATACGGATATAGCAATGTCTAAAGTCTACAAAGACGATGATGTGAGCAGCACTTTATTGGTATGTCTTTAGGCTAAGTTTGGCTATGAGATGAGGTTAGTTTTTATATAGTTTTATGGTAGCGACGCTGAGCGATTCCACATGGAATATCTGTAACACTGTGCATTTGATTGTACATAAATACGAAAAGTAAAATAATATCAACAAGCTAGTGAATGAGATAAATTGATATAAAAAAGCAAAAATAAAGCGGCAGAACAAGTTTTGATTATACATTATGACGATTCTCTGCTACGAAAAACCAGGTGAAGCGCAAGGGCCTAATGTACCTAAACGTACCTAACTTTTCTTATAGCACTTCGTCGTTTTTTTGAACCTTTACTCCTCATAACATTTTCATGAAGATACACACGGTTACACGTCAGATTAATTTGAACTTCGAATTTCTTCAATAGATTTGAACTCTACTTTCAACGCATTCAGGTTGAAATCGAAAGGAGAATATTGACAGTTTTGTATAAACCCCGCAGTTTATACAAAACACCGCAGTGTTCGGTCTCCGCACCTCAGTCTGCAATGTAAAGGTCAATAAAATTTCAGAGGGTCTTTATCAAGAGCTCCTCGATACTTCGGAAGGCACGTTAAGTCTTTACTGGTGGGCCTCCGTGGTTGGTTATAGATTATATGTACTAGCCTATTCTCTAGGGAGAATTTTCTTCCCTCAATTCCTTCAATAAGGAAAGATATGCTGATGATGAGTATTTTGAGTTTCTTTTTTATATTATTTTCAGGCTAACGATACGTACATTTACTTTAATGATTTGTTGGCAAATATGACAAGAGATTTGTGATTATCATCACTTATATGTATGTATATGAAAATACGCAGAGAAATCAACTATAACGAAGATTTAAGGGTAGTTTTAGCTAGGTATTCCTGTAAGATGTAAATGATTTATAGTTCAGCAATATTAACAATCAAGCGATGTGCTTCCATGATGACTGTCTGTCATCATCATCATTTCAGCTATTTTCATTTTCAGGTATTTTCAATAAAGTTTTAAGTATTTAAAATTGTTTGACGTATTTATATATAAATATTAATAATACCTTTAAACGAGTAATTCCTTTAGGGTAAGCTGGGTACGGTTGTAACAATTTTTCTTTAATTGTCCACAGCACAGCTATTACAACTGGAAACAACCACCAAAGCTTTTGAAATGAAAACATATTTATTTTTCTTTAAATTAATATCAAAACCAATAGCTTAGGTAAGACAGTTTAGCAGGAATAAGCCGTTTTAAAGAGTGTGTGCGATTGTTACAATCGACCCCACACCAGGGGCGGTTGTAACACTTATGGGGGGCAGTTGTAACGCCAAAAAATAATATCTATAAATCAGTTTAACACGTTATAAATCAGTTTTATTCATAAAAAATAACAAAATGCACTAAATATAAAATAACAACATTTAAGGCGCATTTAAATAGTATTTTTAAATAATAATAATTAATCAAAATTAGTCAACAATATCTGAGGTTATACAATAGTATTTTTCTATATTAAATCAAATTCATCGCAATTATGGCATATATAGTATCTACTCGCATCAGTACAAGCTACGTGAGACCATTTTTTGCAGTCTCTTTGACACTGAATCCAACTCTCTCCAGACCGAGTAGCAGAATAGTTCTAGTACGACAAAATGTCACTTCCACCTCCTGAAGTCTTTCTGATACGTTTCCTAGGCATCCACAATACAAAATTATTATAAAATGAATGTTACAACCGTCCCAATGAAAATCGTTACAACCGTCCCCACCCTCCCATGTTGATAATAAGTCTATCAAAAGGACGAGGTAGCATAACTTATACAAAAACGAATGAGCTTATTATAATCTTTAAAACACGTCGATTACATAAGCACATTTCGAAATACAACAATTATATTAATATTTAAGCTATATCATAAAGAAATACCCCAGAAATACTTACTTTTGGTTGAAAAAACACAAGGGGCCTCCTTGTAAGCGTTATTACCGCGCGAAAGGTGACTCTACATTGGCGATCGTGTCGAGACTTGTTACCCGCGTGCCCTTCCCTTTTTGCCCCTCACCTACCATTCATAGTTTCGATGATATTCGAGTTGTTACAACCGTACCCAGGCTACCCTATTATAATTTGAATCTCGGAAACGGTTCCAACAATGTTCATGAAATTTAGTAGTTTGCTTCGCTCACTTATTTTGCTTTTCGAAAGGCTAACTAATTTTTCTCGCGGAAAATTAAAATGGTCGTATCTAATGCAGTTTCCATAATTTTTCTAGTGGCAATGGTAACTGCGCCAGAGTTCAAAACGTGAATAGTGGGTATTAAATTTTCAAAGCGCCGGCTGCCAGATGTCGGCGGTGAAAATCATCAAATGCAATCTCTGGGAGTGCTCTCCATCCCATTATACCAATTTTCAAGTTCTCAAATAATCCCTTTGACATTTACAGTTTTTGGGGTAAATCTTAAAATCTACCGCCGGGTAATCGCCGCTTAATAGAGTTGGGATAGATACGCAATCGTTTCATACATGTCAAAGAGCTCTAGGGTTGTCAAGTCGGTCAAACTCAAGGTTGAATTTCAAACAATGTTTGAAGCCGTCCGTCGCCGCCATCTTGGAGAAAATCTTACTCGAAAATGGCGATTTTTCATTGCCGCCACCACTGCCGCTATACTGTCAAGGTAATGAAAATTCCCCGTACATAAAAATTTACTATATTTCTAAGTTGCCAGTGCAAAAATCCCCCTCCGAACCGATCAATTGACGATTGCTCGAACAGAGTCCAAAAATGTCATTTTTTGAGATAAAATATCTTGGCCGTCATTTTGTTTTTTTAAAACACCTTTATCCGATCTCATTTTTTTAGTTACATCTATGATCATCAAAAAAACATGGAATGAGCGAGTCGGTGACAATTAAACTTTTTAAAGTATACATAGATACTTCCAGACAAACTTTTCGGTGCGCGTAATTTACTCGCTAAAGTGTTGTGTCCACACAACACATCAATTGTTAGACAGTCAGTTCAGTCCATGGATTAAGTAGGAAACTACCGTTTTAGTTCAGTCGATTGTATTTACTAAGAAAGAGTACGAGAGACGGTACTTGTAACGCGCGCGTACTGTGTTATAATTTTAGTTCAGCAGACCAATTCAGATATAGTGCTATTAATAAACAAGGTTTAGCGTCAGAGTAAATTTGCGCTGAGACTGCACTTAGTATTAGTCAAAATTCATATCACTAAACAGAGATTTAGTAAAGGTTAACCTAGTACGAGTTTCTATAGGTAGGAGTAATATTTACTCCTAGAGGGTAGAAAGTTTGTTTATTCTTTGTATAATATGAATTTGGACTAATACTAAAATTGCAATTTTAGCGTAAATTTACTCTGACGCTAAACCATGTTTATTAATAACATCGTACCTAGGAACTTCATCCATGACAATTTGGGCTTGAGTGAAAGTCAAAGAGAATCATATATTTAAATCTTTTTAAGAGTTTAAGCACATTTGAAAAATGTCAGACAATAACATTTTTGAGGATATTTTTGTTCTTTTTTAATGTTTTTATATAAATATATTTAAAATTGTCTTCGAAATAATATAATGGTGAATAAAAAGGCATGTGTGGTTGTTATTTGTGTCATCATACTTGTTTTGTTCGTGGTGTTTGTTTATTTGATGACAACTGTAAACCCAGATCCTATTGTTACAAACCCAAGTTCTGGGAGTAAACATCATAGTATGGATATTCAGGTGGGTACTACTTTGAATATTTTGACCTGTTTTGATCGCTCGCTTATCTGCGTCGATAAATACATATATCCATATGGATCGAGGAGCCACATCTGATTTTAAAAAGAAATTTACTCCTTTATTTAGTTTAAATCAGATAATTTGATAGGTTAAATTCTGAAATTTGTAGTTATATCAATGTAAAAGTGGCTCCTCAATCTAAACATCCGAATTTAGGAGCCATATGAAAGATGGAAAGTACTTATCACTAGCTTTCCGCCAGCGGCTTTGCCCGCGTGGTCTTGTATTATACATAAAAATCTTCCTTTTGAATAACCCTATCTATGAAAATAAACCGCATCAAAATCCGTTGCGTAGTTTTAAAGATTTAAGCATACATAGGGGTATGGGGACAGAAAAAGCGACTTTGTTTTATATTATGTAGTGATTTAGTAGCAAATGTGTAAAGCACCTGCTAAATATCTGACATAAATATGGTTGATTTAAAAGAATATATGTGTGGTTGTTATTTGTATCATTTTAATGTGATAATGTGAAAAACACTTTTAATGTGACTCCTAAATCTATACATAACAGTGAAAATTTCGGTAATACTTATAAGTAATTTATATTCCACTACAAAAAACATTTATAAGCAAGTGTGTTGAAATTTGTAGTAGAATATACAGACTAATATTAGTGTTACTTACTTATCAAAATCATTTACAGTTGAAAGATGCTTTTTCTGACGAGGTGCTGTTCCCTGCCTCTGAAGGTAGAATTAGTTACGGCTTAGAGAAAGCATCAGAGTCTGATAAACTGAGACAAGGGGTAGATGAAGCTAAAATAATACCTTTGTATCGACACCTAGCTGCTCACGGTCTTCTCGTCAATAGTTCTGATGTACAAGAAGTGGTTTCTCCTATAAAAACACCTACGGAACTGGTTCAAAGTGAAGCTGTGTTTATAAATAATATGAATATGACCCTGACGACACCGATAATTGCTTCGGTGAAAGGTTTTCGAAGATCTGTTAACTATATAACTGAAACAAATGAAAACATTAATCTGAACTCCGGTGTTATATTGCAAATTACTGACGACACAGGACATCCGAGAATAGAAATAAAATTGGAATCGAAAAGACCTCTTGATAAAAGTAAAAGATATCATAGAAGTTCAGACAACAATTTATCATTTGTCAGATTTGATTCGGATGAAGTGATTGAAAACATTATAGAAGATGGAAAAAGTACAGTTATAATCATATTACCTAACAACACATTCATTATCAATAAAACCAAAGAACAGCCATACATACAAAATTACACTAAAGAAGATAATAGTAGTATATCAACTAGTGCAATAACTAAGAACAATAGGCGGAACCTGAGTGATTTTAAAGAAATAACTAATATGATGACCAACGCAAAACATAATCATAAAATTATGAATGAAAATGCTAAAATATACAGAAATAACTCAGATATTGTGCATTTTGATATGTCGTTTCATAATGGAACCAAATCAATTCCAACATAATAATTTAAACGGTATTATATATTTCAAATACTTAGTTATAATTCCTAATGAAAAGAGACTACTTATAAATTATTCTAGAAAAATATCAACTGAAAAGAAAATTAATTAAATTATTATAAATAATATTGAAATAGACATTATCACAATCTATTTGTCACAAAATAAAGTTTATTAAGAACCTTTTTTTTAAATTTAAAAAAATCTCCATTGATATATGAAATATTTTATTATACAAACTGGTATATAATTGCTTTCATTTTCATTATTTATGAAATTTTAGTATGTATTAATAAAAAAATGTTGGGGAGGCACCTTAAGAAGAAGAATAAAAAATGATTGTTAATAAATGATTTCAAATTAAAAATAAGCAACAGTCTATATTCGACTAGTAGTTTTATGTATGTTCACGGATTACGTCGCCAATGGGACATATTAGAGCAACCATTTGTCACTAGAATGCAGCACTAGGTTAGTTTTTTAACTAAAAGAAAGTCAAACAAAAATAATGATAAGAATTAAATATATATTTTTATATATATATTTTTTTTTGAAGTAATTTTGATCCAATAATACATCGATGCTACATATTTGAATGTAATCGTTAATCTTCATAAGTTTTCAAGTATAATTTTCGATAATGTGGAATAATACATAAATAAAATCTTATTGTTCCCCGTTATAATAATACAGTACAAATTTTTTATACATTAGCCATATATATATATAACTAATAAAGGACTATATATATGTCACGTATGTTTTAACATATAATGTAATAGCGTATATATAGCTATGTGCTCATGCTGCCATCCTTACTGGGCTTTATATTATTTATTTTAGATTGATTTGCAGAAAATCAGAAGACTAGTTTTAATTATTAAAAAAAAAGATGAAACAATTCTTCTAAATAACAAATCACTTGCAAAGTTTACATAAGTATTTGTTATATTTCTGTCTTCTTTCCTCGAAAAAAATCTAAATAGCATTTTTTCTTTCCTACAGCTTTTTGATCAGATTCATGATGTATAATTTTTAGATATCTCAATAAATGTTTTAAAATAACTGTAAATTACAGTTATGTAAATAAACTGTAGATTACAGTTATGCAAATAAACTGTAGATTACAGTTCTTTTAAAAGTTACGGGAAAGAAAAAGTGCTATTTAGATTTTTCGACGATTTTTTTCGAAACATCAGAGGATTTTATTTATATACTGTTTTCCTTCGCTTGCGTGAATGATAGCCTATGTCACCCGCGTAGTATTAACGGCCGGTTTCTGAATAAGGAAAAGTACAAAATCTCAACTAAAATTCTCAATAACTCGACTTTTTACTATTCACAAGGCAATAAGTTCTAGTTTTTATCAAACCACTATCAACCCATCATTATAATAACTAAAATCGTAAACAAAATCTTTTTATGTGATGTTTAAGTACAGTTTGATACGTTCTTCACTTTAATTAATCAATTCAGAAACCGAGTAATAGTTTCCCGTAGGATGTAAGAATTTTACTAATCTTATCAGTATTTCCGATAATTAACCGCAACAAACAAACGAAGTTACATAGAAACTTTACCTCTTACAATACTTATATATATATTAGTACAGATAAGTCTGTTTATTATGATAGAAAACCTAAAATACAACAATGTTAATATCACAAAGTTCCTTAAGATCTCAATCAACAGAATATCGTTACTTGACATAAAGGTTCTATTATAAAATATCAAACATATACGATCATTCGGTGAAAGGAAATGCCAACTTTGTGATGAAATATCTATCCGCCAGTTACCTACACGCCGATGGAAGTGTCGCTTACTATAAACTCAGCGCATAAGCAAAAAATAATAAACCGCCTTGTAATGATTTTGAATATTTTCATTTTGACATCAAAAAGTTAGCGAGCAAGCAATTTTGGAACAAATAGGGGAAAAAAAGCAACGATTTAGGTTGTAAATTATTTCATTATATGTAGGTATGTTCTTTCAGTAAACTACGAGTATAAACTTTATATCCATAAACTATAAAGTTATATTATAATATTGATCACAAAAAAATAAAAGAAAAATCAAACTACCTCGTGTGTTCATTAGTTTTGAGTCGAAATAAAAGTTGCGTAACTTTTTAAATAATAAACTTAGATATCTTAAATTGTCAGTAACCATTAAATAGATTATAATCAATAATAAAATATATATTTTATTCAAAATGACCGCCCTTGTTTTTAATACAGGCCCTTAGACGATTTGGCCAGTCATCAATGCAAGCTAAATATTTAAACATTAATAATTATTGCGGGAAATACATAGCAAACGAGTAAAGCCTATACATAGTGGTCAAGAAATAAGGTTACTAAAGTTGGCTTTCTATAGTCTGAAGATATCATAATGGCATGTTCCACAAAAAATAATTTTGCCATGTATCCATTGTTTTTGGATTCTCATTTTTCCTGAATAAGTTTAAGTCTTTTTGGTCCAATAACAATCAATTTAATTAACCATTGAAGGTCATATTATTTAAAGTGTCCAATAAAAGATCAAGCGTTTTAACAGATATTTCATTTCACTATTTTGGCAAACACTTCAGTAACGACGAACGGACGACAAAGAATGATGTTTATGAATTTGATAGCAACACCAACTTAGTCGTTTATTTCAAAATTTATCCACAAACCGACATGTGAAGGTAGTAACATGAATCGAAATATCATTATCGAATAGCTGAGATATCTTATTATATGGCTAGAATTATAAGGCTAGAGAGTTTATTTATTAATTTATTTTTATTGCATTGCACATATTAGACCCGGTCGGGCACAGCAAATTTGGAGAGAGGGGAAGACGCTGTGCTTTAGTATGTAGGTAATAAGTATTTTCTTTCTTTTATAAACTATTAGGTTAGGTGGTTGTTCTGGAATCTAAGAGCTAGCAGTGAAATCAACTAAGCGCTTGAGCTTTTAATTTAAACATAAACACCAAAAAAGTCTGACAGAAAAACGCACGGGTAGAATAGGAAGGAATTACTTATTACTTTAGATATTTTTTCAAAGACTGAACGAGCGAGCGTATGTAATCTTAATTAGTTGCAGCAATCGATTACTTTTATTATTTATTGAAATTATTTTCATTATTTGTTTTTGTTCTTGCGATTCGACCGTTGCTGTTGTTTTTATTATCAATGAGCTATCTTGGTGACTGATGACTATAAAGTACTAGCAAAATATTATAGCCTAAATATTCATGTACCTGATTCTATTAAAATGTAATAATTTTTGTATGATACGAGTAGATTATATTTAAAGCAGAAACCAATTTTAATGAATTGCTCTGCTAGGTTAATTCGAAATTTCAATATAGCTATCAAGATTAAGAAGTCTTTGCAATGATACCCCTTTTAATTTGTTTAAAATATATAATTCCCATTATTAGGTAGGTACAGTAAAAAACGCGCTAATTATAATTTTTTTGGTCGGGGCTGTTTTAAACACTTGTGATTGTCAAAAGCTATGTCATCGGTTCACAAATCTACAGCGGGAAACCTTGTACCAAGAAGAGTCGCCAAGAAACGCTGCAAGGGATTCTCCCAGTTTTATTTCATATAGATAAGTCGAATTAAATTGACTTCATTAGACTATGACGTCACTTATCCATAAAGATGATAATTAGGTGTTTATGTACGGGTGCATACTAAATAGATAAAAACGTCTTACGAAGTACCAGGGTAGCATAGCTGCCAGACAAGTTGTCGAGAGTGGGCGCTGGTAGTTGTGCAGCCGCGTGATTTTACCAGAATTTGGGTGTAGTGAGTGAAGGAACGGCGCGACGGCGGCGCAGGGGCAGTCTGTTCCCACGTGCGCGCCCGCCTGCCTTGAACGACCTTGCCGGTCGCTAGCATTCGTATGGCGCACACGACTAAACTTGATGCGGTTTTTTAATAGTACATTACGATATTAGTGCGTTATGATGCTCGGCTCAATTACGCCCTCGCCTTCGGCTCGGGCTGAAATTCCGCCTCGCATGTTATATCCAATACGCACGTATATCGTACGACGTTTTTTAACACATTTGCGAGGAAACAGAAAAAAAAAACATTAAATAAACTTCAATCTGTGAATGTACACTGTTGCTTTCCCGCCATTTTAACAGCGCGCTAGCGCTGCCTACTGACTGGCGCCGCGCGGCGATTAGTTCGAAATTTGAATAGCAACAGCGCGCGAAATGGCAAATAATACTGTTCTGGAATTTGTACGGACTATAACTTAACTATTTGCTTTGGTAACACACGCGTTTTTTATGACCCGCTTTACATATTTAAAACCGGTGGAATTACATCAGCTTTACGAGCAAAGGTGTTAAAAAGCACATTTCACTTCACTTCTAAATAATCGTTTCTTACAGATTTTTACCAATAAAAAACTTTTGATTGCGAAAGGTCATGGGTTCGAGTCCCATTTCAGAGTGAAAGAGACAAAGTGGACTTTTTAAGCATTTTTCATTAAGATTTTTTTTCTGTATAGCACTATGAATGCAAAATTTATGAAAAATATATATAATTAGAACAAATTTTCATCTTTATCCAAAGTTTAAATGTTTGTAAAAATAAGTACTTATTTCTTTCAGCTATTTGGGTGGATTGTATTGATGAAAATACGCTCTGTAGTAGCGAAAGAAATAACAAGGGCTGAAAAAAATCGTTAGTCCTGTTTTGTCCTGGGTAGCTCAGTGGTTAGAGCAAGCAGTTTCCCGCAAATAACTTATCTTGGATTTTATTGAATGGTACACAATAAAGAACGTTTGGTTATCTTACATAACTGTGATCAAAATTTACATTATTTCATAAACATTTATTTTCTTAATGAAAAATCTAACAAACCTGTGGCTGGTGATTTTTAAAGCATTTTTCATTAAGATTTTCCAGTATAGCAGTGCGAATGCAAAATTCATCAAATATAAGATTTCATTAATATTATCATTTTATAAATCATATAAAAGTTTTATGTTAATACCGCGTTGCCACCGCGTACAAATTGTCAACGAACATCAAAAGTACCTACATTTAATAACAAACTTTGTTATTTATTATATTTATAAATAACAATCGAGTCCGAAGTTCATGGCTTCGAGTAGTTCTGAAAGGTACAAGGATAAGGTTTGTAAATTGGTTTGCAAAATGCAAAAAATAATATTTTGTTTTCTTTTATGAGTTATTTTATTCTAAAAACATTACCAGTACGACTTCGATAGAATTAAAATGGCTTGCGAATATAGAATTTTGAAAATCGGTCTACAATTAGCAGATAACATATATTAAAAACAGTACCTGACGAACATAAAACCTACTCCTAAAATGGCGACTAATCTCATCACAATTTAGCGTACAAATATTAATAGAAGTGGAAAATACCGCGACCCCGTTTCTTTGTTTCAATTCTTATTTCGTCTCACTCACACCAAAATGCAACTTGCTATTTTATAAGTCGACCAAGTGCGTAACTATAAAACCCTTTTTTTGTATCTAACACAAGTACGAATGGTCTATAAATATTATAGACTACTTAATATGATATAACCAGTATTAAATTGTGAAGGCTATTTTAAAATTCCTTTCTAATGAAACCTGTAAAAAATACTTATCGAATTGCAACGATATTAAAAATCTAAGTTAGATAGGGACCAGTAAGACAAATAGATTTTGTCTTATATTGAATTTCAGCTTGAAAGATTTAAATTAATGTCGATTTATGATTATATTCAATTTTTATTATTTACTGTTAGTTAGATATAAATCTTTTTTAAATGTTCGATAAAGACTAAAAACGATTTTATAAAAAAGAAATATGGTTTATGATGAATCGGAAATTTCTTGAAGTTACAATTTCTTGAATATAATGTCACAAAAACGATATTAGTTTATAAGTAACGGTAATGATTTTTATGTAAACTTTTTCATGCATGGAGAAGGTTCTCTTTGAAACGCCGTAGTATGTTATTATGCAAATAGCAGGTATTGCACATAGAAATACCTAATGCAATCCAAGTGATTACTACAAGTCTATTAAAATGTTACTAGTGTTTTAGTTAAATAGAGCCTGTATATCTCATTTATTTTTACTCAATAGGTTGATGTTTATGAAACACAATTAGTATGATACATACCTTCATTAGTATTTTCTGTAGTCTCAACTATTTGGTCTAAACAGTCCGAAGGATTTTAATATTTAAAGGTGTCATTAAATTTGACTTTTAAACGTGGGAGTGATATAACCTTCACATATAAAAAACTATGTTGTTTGCAGTTTTCGTAGAAACGTATAAAATGTAAAATGCAATGTTGTATTGATATTTCAAGCGTCTTTGGAACCCAATCCCTGCAATAGGGATGATGGGTAAAAAAAAAAGAAATTCTATTGAGTTCATTAGTCAGATAATAGAAAAATATTAGGGTACGCATTTTCTTTGGTGACATTTTAATTCAATGTATTGCTGTTATTTAATGATTATAACCACATTATAACTGTCGTCCGCGATTATTATCTCGGTCCAAAATCTGGAAGATTATTACCAAGGTCTGAATTTGGGATTAAATAATCCAACCCCGATCAGTTTGTGCTTATTTGATTTGTCTATCTCTTCTCTGATGTAAGATAATGTTCAACGAAATATTTTAATATCAACGAAATAGTTTTCGTTAAATCATACGCCAATTTCAACGCGTCGCCATCTCTGATGTTCCGGGTTTTATTCCCAGTTAGAATCTACATTGTCTTGGGTCAAGGTGTTATATCTACTTTCATTGTTTTTGATTTTCATAATATTAAAAATGCTAAAAACTCCTTCCTCCATTTACAATTCGACCAATCTATTAGATGTTGTTAATTTTTATTTATTATATCGAGTATTTGATACCAATGTATTTGAATGCATTAATTTTGAGCACTTGGTGTCTGTAAAGAGCATCCTACGTGCAAAGTCGGGTCTGTTCGCTAGTCACAAAATAAAACTGACTAGTTCCTTATAAATATACGTCGGTATACTTTCATTTTCGTACAGTATCGCCAGTCTACTGCACTGATTAATATCTTGTTCTCCTTGAGAAGTTAGTTACTCGCCGCTAAATAACTCGACGTGTGATATTTCGCTCGGGCGCAGCCATTTTATTTGTTTATAATATTTTAAACAATATAATGATCTCCTTGTGTTCGCTTGCGGAAATGTGGAGGCAATTCGAGGAGTATGTATACTTTGTATGTCGAGAATGCATTAATTATTGAAAATGTTCGAAATGTTTCTTTTGCTTATACATACTTTAGTTTAATGTTAATGAAACTTATAAGAAAAAATAAATGCAGCTCTTTTTTTTTAAGAAGTTTCGATAAGTATTTTGTGAATTTTATCATGTCCTATCTAACGAAATCTATACTAATATTACAATTAGAAAACATTTGATTGTTCGATGGTTTGTTCCAAAAAGGCTTCAAACCTACCTTATCGATTTTAAAAATTCTGTCACTTACATACGGGAAGCTACATCATACGTTACGAGGGTGAATTCACGCAAACAGTTAGTCAAAAATATGTTCCCTAGATAAATGGCAGTGTTATTCTGTTACAACAACAGCTTTGAATTTAACATCAAGTGCATCGCTGACCTACTATTAAACAATATCTACTGCAAAATGTAATATTATAGGTTTTATTTCATTGAAACTCTTCGATGACACAGATCTCATAGTGCTATGCTCGACGTCGACTTTGAGGCTAGCTGGTTAGTTAACAAATAATGGTGCCAATTACGTTGTACCGCTCTAAACTAAAACGATCTAATTGATAATTTTAATTTTGGTTTGTTTCAATCTCATTCCATAGTCATGTAATTAAAGAAATATAATTATACTGGTATCGCATAACATGTTTATTTCTGTCATGTTATTCATTTACAGAATTGCAGTTGGATAGGATTATAATTAAATTAAGTTTGTACAACAGGATTGTTATAGAATTAAGAGTTATTGTATAATTTCGTCAATTATTATAAGAGCATTTATCTTTATATTGATTTAAACAGGATGAAAAATATTCTTCGAATACATTTGGTGACTTGCAAGCTCATTTCATGTTGCCATTACATTAATTTTAGGGCTTGATCCCAGTTAGTCGTATTAAGAATATATCTAATAAAATTATACCTTATAATATTTTAGAATAATGGAGATTTTAGAATTATAAAATACTTTATAAATACATCTTTTTCGAACATATAGCCTCCTTCTTTTCGATTTTAAAGTCGGTAATTATTTTAACTCAATATAAACAAAGTTTACGTAATGTTCGACGGCGATGTATTTTTTTATGTACATATGTTCAAAAGTATTTTTGCTAATTGTTGACCGATTTTCATAATTATTTTTCATAATTTAAATTTAATGAACCGAGGCGAGGTCCCATTTAAATTTTATCGAAATCGAAACAATAGTTTTCCTTTTATAACTAAAATATCATCTAAATATTAATTAGATGTCACCTGAATATTTAGATGATATTTATTTTATTTATTGTAAAAAAATATGTCGAGCAAATAAAAAACTTCGTCGCCTTTCAATGAGGTGGTTCTATGTTAGATTGGTAAGTGTTGTTTAATTTTGTTGTAAAATTAACAGATTGTTCCGCGAATTGTAGACAGATTTTAAATATTCGTTTTTTATTTTTTAAAAGCTTACCGGCCTGAGGTGTCCCATAAATTTTATAAAAATCGGATTAGCACTGTTATTTTTAACTGGGAAGCGTTCTTCCAAATTACATTTTTTATATAGACAACATTTTATATTTGTGTAGCCGTAGTAAACAAAAATATGTTATTATTTTGTTTTCCAATAATTTTGATTATGTAAACATTAAACTGTTACCTATAATATCTCCAAAAAATGAAATATATTTTTTTGAAAATAATAAAACCAACTTCACCTACACAAAAACCTCCGGCCAATTTCAATAGAAGCACTCTGTATCATATGTTCCATATTACTACTTATACGGCGGTTTTATCCAAAAAATAATAAAGAAATTGTTTTCTTTGGTTATTTTTGTTTTGTTATTGTTTTTCGGTTGTTTTACGGTTTTAGGAACGGCGGGACTAAAAGGTGAGCCATTGTTTCATACCCGGTTATATGACACCTATCAAAATAGCAATTAGATCAACACCAAACCTAAAGCTGATAATATTTTCGATACAAGAGTTATAAACGTTATTCACATCTTCAGAGGTCTTAGAATGGAATGTTACGTTTATTCTCTATTTTAATTAGTTAGATATGCAAAACAAGAGCTCTCAAATGTTTGTTATGTAGATATCTATCGGGTTGGCACAAAAATAATGAGACACTTGGTTTAAGGTTTTACTTTTTTATTATTATTACAATAAAAAAAGTTTAGTCAATGATGTAATTACCATTAGTATCTAAGACTTCTTGCCAACGATCCGGCAAAGTTTGAATGCCTTTTGCCCTGAACTCTGATGGCTGTGCCTCGAAAAAGTTGTTCAACTCCGCCTCTACGTCAGAGAAATCATTAAAATGGTTTACCTCGCAAATGCTGTTTCAGGGCTCTAAACAAATGATAGTCTGATGGGGCGAGGTCTGGGGAATAAGGTAGGTGGGGTATCGTCTCCCAGCCCAAGTTCTCCAACTGCCGGCGAACCACAGATGCGACGTGAGGTCGAGCGTTATCGTGCAGTAAAACTACATTGACTCGTCTTCGTCGTTTTTTCTTGATAGCGGCAGAAAATTTGGTAGGCTGGGTTGAATATTTGTCAGCGTTTATAGTTTCATTGTGTAATAGCTCATAAAACAGTATGCCTTGCGCATCCCAGAAACAGCAAAGCAGAATTTTTCGGCGGTTCTTTTGACTCGGCTTCGGTTGAGTTGGTGGCGTTTCTTCTCGAGGCAGCCAAAAAGCACGACGTGTATCGTTCTCGTAATAAATCCATGATTCATCTCCAGTAATCAGATCTGACAAAAACTCTTTACGTCGGGGTCGCAGAAAAAGTGACTGACAGATCGCAGTCGCAGCAAAAGTGAGCGACACGGACTGCACGACTGGCGTCTGTAAGGATGTGCGGTATCCACCGAGCCAAAACTTTTCGATAACCAAGCTCATGCAGATGGTTTTCCACGGCGTGGTGACTGCATTTAAGTGCTTCCGCTAATTCAGGAGTGGTAGCATCCGGATTCAACTGCAGTTCGCGGCGCAAATCGTCATCATTCACTGCGGGTGGTCGCCCTGAGCGTGGCTGACTTTCAAGGCTCCTGTCTCCTGATTTAAAACGGTCAAACCATCGGGACACCGTCGCATGGCTTGTACTTCCAGCGCCTAATGCATTGTTGATATTGTCAGCCGCAGCCCGCGGACTGTGGCCTAACAAGTACTCGTATAAGTATAGTGTTCGCACTTGACGCTCGTCCATTTTTCTTCAAACTGACTAAACAAATCGCGAGCGCGGCTTTATATACCCTACACCAGAAGTACCTAGAATGTTCTACAACATTCTAGAATATTATCGAAAAAATTGATTTTAAAAAGGAAATGTTATAGATTTTTCTAGTGTGTCTCATTACTTTTGTGCCAACCCAATATTATTAACCGACCTAACTAGAAATAAAACACTTTAATATTTTTCTTAAATATTCCTTTGCCAAAACATTCTTATACATTTTCTATAATGTAGTAGGGGCTAAAGTATTAAATTGCCGTTTTATAGTAATAAAATACTATGAATTCATATAAAATCTTCATGGTGTGTCTTTTTTGAGTGAACATGATTCCTGTTTAAAAAAATTTGCAACTTACAATTGTAAAGAGTAGAAATTACACGGATGTATGAAGAGGATAGAATAAAGGACAGACGTTACGCCACTCCTAACAAAAATTATGAACGAAATGATGTAGATAGAATTTATGCGATGGTCTACACAAAGTAATATTATAAATATTTATTTCGCACTTAAGCACTTCAGTTTGAACGTGAAATGAAAATTGTAAAATTTATTGGTTTCATTGTAGTTTTTCACTTTGGTAGCGTCCCGGAAAATTGAAAGGGCTCAGCTGGCGAGTACGTCGCCCACACAGCGCGTTACTATTGAAACGACCTCATAATACCAGACGCTCGTATTCGTAATCAAATTTGCACCCAAAGGGCACCATAGAATTAAAAGACGGTCCACTTAATGTAAAATCCACTTAATATAGATAAACCCTTTTCAACCAACTTCAAAAAAAGGAGGTTCTCAATTCGACTGTATTTTTTTTTCTTGTTTGTTACCTCATAACTGTTTACTGGGTGTTATATTTTGATTAATTTTGCATCCACAATGCCACACTGAAAATTATTCTTAATACAAAATGCTTAAAAATCCACTTTGTAAGCATTTTGTATTAAGAATAATTTACTGGGTTGACAGATTTTGATGATTATTTCTTTATTTGAAAGCTAGTGCTTGTCGTGTGGTCCCATTTTGTATCTGGCAATAGATTCTATGAGAAAACCATATAAGTTTTCTTCCTACCTCAAAACACAAAATATCACTAAAATCTTTTTTTTTTAAATGGAACCGACTTCACATTTAAGAATGTGAAAAATAATACTTACTGATTCTTATAAATAAAAATAATACTTAAAATAATGCGGGCGGTTAATATTTAATTAACTGCAGAAAACAGCCCGACTTAATTATTTTATCTGGTGACTTCAAGGGTCAAATGAACTTTGAAACATTTTTGCTCACTTCTTGTTGATTAATGAGGAGTTTAAAATTACCGCCTGACTCTCTAGCCATGATTCATGATCTTATAGATATTATAGTCATATACGTCAGGATAACAGGCTAGACATAACTGTCGAATTTCCTCACTCGTTTCTTAATTTTAATCGCAGCGGGTAAAGGTCACAATCAGTTGTGGAAATTAGATATGTTGTGGTAATCTGATGTGCACCCCGTGTGCACTTTAACAATGACGAATGAACGATGAAGAGTGATAATTATAAATGGATTCTTCAGGAGTGTTACCAATGGTCGCTTATCCAACAAAATGTAGTAAAATTTAACGAAATATCGCGGTCATCGCTAAGATGTTTTATCTTATAGTCATTGGCTAGTCATAGGCTTGTCACACCCCAGAAATGATGACATAAAAATGTACCAAAGGCAGTTTTTAGACAAAAAAAAAACTAAAGGAACATCGATATTAAATATAAACGAGGAGCTTTACTTTTAATAGGGATGATGACTGGGTAAAAAAAATGCAATTCTATTAAGTCCGTCAGTCAGATAATAGAAAAATATTAGATACATATTTTTTTTTACTTCAATTTAACAAGAAATAGAATAGATAACAGGCATTAAAGTTGAAGAGTGGGGGCTCGCTACGTCACAGTTGAGTAGAAAACGTATTCTAACGTGACGTCATGCGAAATTTCAACTCAATATAATGCCGTAATTTTATGATTACGAAAAAAATAAAAAAATACGTGTTTAATATTTTTTAACACTCTACCTGACGGACAAACAAACAAAAATTAGTCATCAACCCTATTACAGTAACACCTATTTTAATTTGATTTTTAGTGCAATTCTTTAATTCTTACATTGATATGATATTTTTTGTTTTGATTCTGACGGCAAAAGCAATCAGTAAGTAATTAGTAATATCTGAAATATCTAAAATAGCGACTGCCAAAAAAGGGAAATTATAATTACGTTTTTTTATATCGCCTTCAATATGATAATCAAATGAAAGACAATAATATATAATAAACTATGAAACAATATCGAGTCTGAAGGTACTTCCTGATCTAAAATAAAATCGTATTCTGTAATAAAATCAACGTCGAGCACAGCACCACAAAGAGATTCATTAAAATGAATATTTTATTAGCTTTTAAAGTAGGTTTTATTTAAATGAACCTCAATATCACAGCATGTCACGCGCTTGATCATGATGTCGAGTTCGGGATTAACTGCTGGAGCATTTGTATAATGGCAGGCTTCATGCGGCTTCATGCATTATATTTAATTCGCAGCCAACTGCTTATAATAGCCGTTCAATAGGACGGCTACCTATTTATTGAATTACGCAATGCCTAGTTTTCTAGTTCCGCCAAAACGTTAATTTAGTTTTACGGTCTTTTAAAAAAAAATACTTCGCAATTTAAGACGTTCGCGAAGCGTAGCGTAGGATTTCTAATCTATCACGTGATTTAAAGGATCAAAATAACTTTGTTGGTTGTAATTTTATGTTGTTATTAACAATTTTTGTAGCACCAAACTTCGAAATCATAATAAAACCAATACTAAAATAATTTCAGTCAAATGCATTGCTTACTCTTATTGTCGTCTGAATCACAGTATTTCTCTTTGTACAATTGTATTAGTATTAAGAATTTATTATGAAAGTGTTTTTTGCATTCTGCTTTCGTTGCCCGCACATGTGCGCGTATTCGAAATCTCCCATGTCTCGTTCGTAAGTACGACCCGTGCCTTCCGCACCCCCGAGCGCAGGCACGACTGACTTATTATATAACTCAGTAAGATCTGACTCAATTTCTGTTACTTTAGTCGGTGGTGGAGACCCTATGGTGACGACTAAGCCGGCTGAGCGATCCAGGTGTGGTCGCTAAGGCCCTTCAGGCCTAATTCTTAAAAACACCGAAGACCTGATCCCACTGCACTTGGGCCTAGTGTCCCAAAAGTGAAGGTTGCTGCTACTTCCATTAGGGATAGCCACAATTTTTCCGCATCCGTCTTCGCTTCGGCGGGGGCAGATCTTTTCTCAAAGCTCTCGCTTTCTCACCCTCTCGCCTACTAAGGTAGGTATGACGGAGGAAGACGCGGGTGTCTAAAACCCTAATCCCTTATCCATCATTTTTCTTTCTCTCTCTATTAGTAAGTTCTTAATGTCCCAAACTAACCTTACCTTCTCGGTCGACGACTTACGCCGGCATATGCCCGCAAGCTTCGTCGATAGTTTTCTTCGAAAAATCCTATATTTAAAAATTATATATATAAACAACTTCGCCTATCTAATGGCAGATAACACCCCCTCTCGCTTGGCATATTTATTTTGTTTTACTTCTAATCCAACCAATAAATACCGGTATTCCCGATGAATTGACAGTTAATTAGTTGAATGATGCCTTGGTTCAGCCGAATTGTAGAAAGTTGCGGTCAGCTACTCGGCTAATCGAATTCCTTTATAAACCGTTCATTGAATGCCACCGTTCAATAAAAAGGCTAGCCGCCCAATTGATCAGTTGATTTTGCCACTTCTACATCACTTTCGTTTATCCATATTATTCACCTTAAGAGCCATATTACATCTCAACTGTGATTTCTGCGTGATTTTTCTCTGAAAAAAAAACAAATTAACAATTTTGACTTGTAGAATAGTGAAGAATAACTCTTGGTATAGAAATTAGTGGCGTAACTTTTTGGAAATTTTGCTCATCTTTTTAATTAAACCCAAAATACCAGAGAAAGATTTTCATAAAATGCGCAAAGACACTTTTTTGAAGTCCTGGATTAAGCTACTGTTCTTAACAAACGAAATAAAAGAAATAGAATGATATCTCTTATATAGTCGTAAAGTAAACAGTAGCTCGAAATTTTGAAATAGCACTGATTAAATATAGAAAAACAATCATATTACAAACCAAAAAACATCAAAAATTGCTTGAAGTTAACTTTGAATTTCTCTTAGCCACAACAATATTATTTAACAAAATTTATGCCAGATTAATGACTATTTCATAAGGAAAGTTATTATAAATTTAAAGCATAAATTTATTATATTATTTTAATAAATACGATAAATGTAAACGCAAAATCACTACAAAATAAGATGCAGCGGCCGTCTGAGCTCAGTACCGCGCGAGCGCTCCTCAACGTTAGACCTATGTCGCATTACTTCGCGCCATTTTTCGATCTATATACGTTCGAGCGAACGTAAATAGAGCAGTATAGTGGGACTTCCGACTTTGGTCACGAAGTTCGATTTATATGGAATTTATATAGCTTGTTGAATTATTTCTAATACACATTTGTTATTTTCAGCATAGGTCGAAAGACCCCTAGGTATATTTGTATAAGAAATTTAAAATATATATTTATATTAAGAAATGCAAATAAAGCAAGGTACATCTTCTCTCAATAGACTTATACTAGTACATAAAAATTGGAGTGCATATTTGTAATATTAAAATAACCGCTTTTCACTAAATACATTTGTGTGTATACATGGTACATATACAAAAATAATATATTTTATCTTTCTGTCTGTTAGTTCTGGCTAATCTCTGAAACAGCTTGGCCGATTTTGAGGAGACTTTCACTAGAAGTTGACTTACGTAATGAGGATTAACTTAGACTTATGGCTCGATGCAATTCGATCGATATCAAATTTATCGGAGATCCGCATATCAAACAACTTTTTCTAAATTCAATATATTTTTAATCCCCGACGTAAAAACGACGCGGTATTATAAGTTTGACATGTCTGTGTGTCTGTGTGTGTGTGTGTGTGTGTGTGTGTGTGTGTGTGTGTGTGTGTGTTTGTGTCCTTTTGTGGCATCATAGTTCCCGAACGGATGAACCGATTTTGATTTTGTTTGAAAGGTGTATTAGTCGGGAGTGTTCTTCACTTTGATGAAAATCGATCCAAGATGGCTGCCGCCACAAAATGTCGGATTACATATTTTATCACCATTCCATCTATATGGGTATCAAATAAGAGGACTTGAGTAGTAGAATACTGAACACTAAGACAAATTTTAAATCCAAGATGGCCGCCACCAAAAATGTTGGATTACCTACATATTTCTCACGTCTCCCTCAATACGGACATTAAATAAAAGGGCTTGAGTGTTGAGTAGTATATACAAGACAAGCCAATAATGGGATGGGCGATCAATCTTTTTTGTTTAGCTGAACTGAAGGGGTGGTGGTGGGGCGGAGCGGGGCATGGCGAGTATTTACTCTCTTTTTAACGCATACTTGTTTAGTAACGTGTAAAAAAATTTCGTCACCCATCCGATTGCAATGGGTTTGCAACCCGATTGCAACCCTTGCAAACGTCGCTTATCCTCTACAATCGCAGATCAAACTTGTTAACTACTTCAGCATCAAGTCAATCCACCCAGCATTTCTGACTGGACCCACGTGTGGTGGTGCTAAAGCACAGATATTCTCAATAGATGAAATTATTCCAACCAGCATTTCTCGTAGCATTCAGCACACCAATTAGGATTAGTAGTGTTAAAACACATATTATTAATCGTTGATTTAAATGCATCCAGAATTCCGCACTGGGCTCACATAAAGGTGCCAGTGCGGATTGGTGGTGCTAAAGCATATATATTTTCAATTAATGATTAATCTACCAAGTAATCCGTACTGGGCACGCGCCCAGTACGGATTACTAGGTCGTCCTAAATTGCTCCACTAAAAAAATTGACCACCCATCCGATTGCCGGCCTTTGCAATCGTCGCTTAACCTCCTCAATCGCAGATCAAACGAGCTATCCGGCACCATCGGGCTTTTCATTTGTTTATATACGGATATTGCCGTATTTTTTTGGAAAATCCAATATATTTTGATGATATGGTAAGTTTGAGCAAATGAATCGTTCCTCGATATTATTGAACAGAAAATCAAAAGCAGATCGAGCGTTCTACCGCCTTCATACATTTGAAGTGATACCGCAGACCATGAGATTTGTGACCGATATTGACAGATAGTACAATCTCATGAGCAAACACTTGAGTTTTTCCATACATTTTATAAGTGCATGCGATTCGTGTGATATCGTTCATTGATATCGAATAACATCGCATCTAGCCATGAGAAAAGAACTTTAGGTTACCTTCCATTCGCATAAAGTCGCGGGCACAACTAGTTTAATATAATCTGAGCAGTCGTGTTTTTAATTTTTAAATAATTATTTATATTTTATTCCTTTTAGTGAGCAGCTAATTTTGGTATAGAGATTATATGTATATTTTTAATGGACCTTTAATTTGATACCCATAAAGTTATGATTATAAAAAAAACATACTTTTTTAAATGGCGTCACACGTCCCCATACCTATTTAATATTAATAAATAAAGCTAGTTTCACTGATACTCTATGTATTTTGTGGTAACTTAGGATGATGTTTCTAATGATATCCTATACATACATATCCGTTATATCTTTCAAAAGTTATGGTGCAATAAAAAACTCACATACATACATTAATTATAAAAACAATAGACTCCTTTCGAGAGCAGTCGTGTTAAAATATTCGGGAATCGATAATGAATCTCACCATAGAAATACTAAAATAAATACAAAAATTGGGAAAAGTATCAAAATAGCTTGAACGTGGTTTCAACACAGTATTGTGGACTCGTGACCTTGAACAAGTTGTCGAGAACTTGGAACGCTTCAAAATACCTAATCTCACAGAGTGAACATTTGTCATATGGCTCTTAAGGGTTCTAATAATTTTATATGTATAAGTTGGTCTGATAGTTAATCTGAACTGAAATGAACATTATAAATTAAATAATAAACGTAATATGTATACATTATTGATATTTTATTCTAAAGTAGTCATAAAGATAGTGAACATGTGGTAACCGTGAACTGTAATAATTGTCCTTGCACTGCAAATGATAAACCAATCTGCATTGTATAATTTTCTCAGTTAATCTTAGGACACAAATGTTTGGTATTTGTATGTCATTAATAAATCGAAACAAACTTATTGTATGAGGCATCCTCGAGTAAACTAATTCTCATTTTAAGTAACATACATTCATTTGACAGGTTGATATTGTTAAGTGTGACTTAAATTGGATTTATCACAATATTCACAATTAGCGCAACTGCATGCAACCTAGCTGTACATACGTTATGCTATGACTAACCCTAGCCATGACACACCTAGTTCTTATGGGTTTTGCACCCAGTGACTTTCCATATATGGCTGAAATATAATATTAAATATAGTATACATATTTAAATAAAAATAATAAAATCTGTCGTATGGTTTACATATTTTTTTAAGTTAGGTTTTCATTGAGATATATATTTTTATTTCCACATGTGTTCATGTCCTACTTAATAATAAAATATAAATAGATAAAAAATGTATTCAATAATAATAAATAATAAATAGAATTACATATACGATATTAATACATAAATATTCATAGATATATTAATTCTAATTTTGCAAAACAGATGTCGCACTGCCATTTTGAATCGCGATATGATTATTTTATTGAGGATTTATATATATGTTTGTGATTTCTAACATAAGGTTTTTTGACTGTTACCACAAAATAAATGGTACACGAAACTTCAGTCTTTCAATGAACCTCGCTCTAGACTACGACTTGTTCATGGTCCTTAGAGTCGGGATTGGCTTGAAGTAATTTTTGGTAGTCTTCATATGTGGTCGATTACCACCCGCGTTAGCAATACTGGACAGTGGATCGCTGTTCAGAACATCCCTACAGCGACGTCAGTGGTGGCGTCACGGTGGTGGAACCAGCCTGCGGAGGCTGGAGGAGCGACTTGCGGGAGGAGCCAGCAGAGTGGAAGCCGCGGAGCGCAAACTGAGGGCGCTATTTGAAAAACATCGGTGACGAGTATTGTTGTGTGAGTGATCAAGTGGTGAAATTGTGAGTACATTTTGAACTCTATTAATAGGAGCAGTTTAGCTTAGGGAATTTCAAGCTTAGAAGATTAGATTAGGGTCTTGTAAAAGTTTTAGGCAAAAAGTGGTTTATACGGGGAACCTACGCCCGATTTCGGTCAGGGTTAAAACTTAAAACACTTGCAAAATTTTCAAGATTTGACTGTGGACTTAGAAAAAATTTCGAAGATATTTGTATTAGACGAGACATAGAAGATTGAACAATTTAATTTTAACATTATTTATAAGTTGTATTAATAGTTATATTTAAATTTATTTTGAATTGAAAGATGGAGGTATTTAGTAATATTCAGGAAGATATTAAAGCAAAGTTATTAAAAAGTAGGTCTAATTTTAAGAAAAGTCCTAAAGAACGTTTAACACTGTCTTATATCGAAGCTAGATTAGAGAATGTAGAGCAACAATGGGGTTTATTTTACTCTACACATGTTAAAATTATAACTGAAATTAAAAGGGCAGATTTATGTTTGTCTGATTATTATAAAAATAGTGTTTTTGATGAAGTCGAGGAATTTTATTTGGGATTTAAATCGGAATTAAAAGAACTCATTTCAAAACTAAAAATGTCATCCAATTCACAGTTGCTTTCTGAAAATAAGAGTAGAGTGGAAACAAGTAGTGTTAAGTTACCTGAAATAAAAATACCAATGTTTTCGGGACAATATATGGAATGGCAAACGTTTAGAGATTTATTTTTGGGTCTAGTACACAAAAATAAGTGTTTAGATGATGCACAGAAATTATATTATCTAAAGGGACATTTAACAGGGGAAGCACAACAACTTTTAAGAAATATTAATATAACTGCAGATAATTATGGAAGTAGTTGGAAAAAATTAGAAGACATGTATAACAATAAAAGATATTTAGCGAATGGTATTTTAAGAAGATTGTTGAATCAAAAAAGTTTAACTTCGGAGTCGGCAATTGATATTAAAGGGCTTGTAAGTACGACTACCGATTGTTTAAAATCGATTAAAAATCTAGATGTTGATGTCTCGTCCTGGGACATATTAATTATACATATAATTAGTGCAAAATCGGATAAAGAAACTAGGAAAGCATGAGAATTGAATGTATCGTCATTCAGTTCCGATGATTTACCTACATTTGCACAATTCACGGAGTTCTTAGTGGGTCGATTTCGCGGTCTGGAAAATTTAGATTATAAGCCTAACTCAGAAAAATCACGATGTTCACAGTCTTTTGTTATACAAAAGGAGAAAAAGGAAGTCTCTTGTGTATATTGTTCGTCTAATCATAAAATTTCCCTATGTAGAAAGTTTGCTTCTGAATCTAATGATACTCGTCGTGAGTTTGCTCGAAGCACTGGATTATGTTTTATTTGTTTATATAGCAACCATTCTGCCAAGGCGTGTAAAACGAACTTCAAATGTCATATTTGTAAGCGACGTCACCACACGTTGCTACATCCCAGCAGTGTTGTTGAGTCTGTTGAGGAGGGTTCATCATCACAAAGTAATGTTACCGCGGTAGTAGCGGAGGGGTCTAATGACCAACCAGTGGTATCATGTCTTTCAACAGGATATAAGAATAAAAATACAGTTTTGTTGACTACTGCTTTAGTCAAAGCTGAGTCGAAAGATGGTAGTTTTCGTGTGATACGAGCTCTACTAGATCAAGGATCACAAGGTTCTTTTATTACTGAGGCTACGGCTCAGTATTTGGGTTTAAAGAAAACAATATCTTAGCACACTATTACTGGTGTAGGCGGTAATCATCATTTATTATCGAAATATATAGTAACAATAAAGTTAAAATCGCGAGTAGATCCGAATTATTGTATAAAAATTAACACATATGTCTTGAAGGCGATCACATCTCTTCTTCCAGCTGTTAAAACAAGTCACGCCGAAGTGTTAACTTTGACTATAGACGATCTGGCTGACCCGGATTTTCATCGTCCGAATAAAATTGACATCTTATTAGGAGCCGAAGTTTATAGTCAAGTCATCAAAATGGGATTAAAACGGAGCGCACGTGGTCATCTTTTAGCACAGGATACAGCTTTTGGTTGGGTTCTCTCGGGCATTGTTGATACAGATTCTTCAGTTAATTCAGAATTATTATCTTGTGTTACTGTTATGCACGTAGGTGTACAATCTGATGATCTTCTCAAACAGTTTTGGGAACTTGAAGCTGAACCAAATGTAACTGAAAAAATATTAACGGAAGAAGAGATTTAGTGTGAAAAATTTTTTGTCGAAACGACAAAACGCGACAAAAACGGTCGTTATATAGTTCGACTTCCATTTAAGGAAATACCACGTGATTGTTTAGATGGTAACTCGAGGTTTATAGCTGAAAACAGATTTAAAAATTTAGAACAAAGATTATCAAAAAATGACAAATTAAAACTGGAGTATACTAAAGTGATTCATGAGTATAAAGATCTTAATCATATGTTTCGAGTACCAGATACAGAAAAAAATAAAGGTGTATACTTACCCCATCACGCAGTCATACGTGAAGATAAAGAAACAACGAAGGTGCGCGTAGTCTTTGATGCTTCCTGTAAAGGAATAAATGGCACTTCATTAAATGATAACCTGATGGTAGGTCCCACTCTCCAAGCAGATCTTCGACATATATTAATGCGCTGGAGAAGACATCCTGTGTGTTTAGTCGGTGATATTATTAAAATGTATCGACAGGTGCTGGTGAGTAGGGAAGACACGATGTATCAGCGTATACTCTGGAGGGATAATCCTGAAAAAGAAATAGAAGAACAAGAATTAGTTACGGTAACCTTTGGTACAGCATCGGCACCATTTTTGGCTGTACGTGCACTGCATCAAACCGCCTATGATAAAGCTAAGGAACCTATAGTAAAACAAATTATATCAAATGACTTCTACATAGATGACTTGATGACACGTGCTGTAGATATAAAACAAGCTTATGAAATTTATAAAGGACTTAAGAATACATTAGCCAATGGGGGCTTCGAATTACAAAAATGGAAGAGTAATAGTGCAGAACTAATTTATAATATATTAGAAGGGGAAAAGATGTCGAGTACAAAGTTAAATATTAAAATAGATACCATAACAAAAATATTTGAACTCACCTTGGATTCTAGGGCTGACGTCTTCCAATACTCCGTCGAACTTGTGGCAGCTCTAAAACCTGTAACAAAAATAAAAGTTATTTCTGACATAAGTAGGCTACTTGATGCGATGAATTGGCTTACTCTCTCTATTATATTAGCAAAATTTATAACTCAGAAGCTATCGTTAGCAGGTATTGACTGGGATCATCCAATATTAACAATTTATTAAAAGAATGGTTTACTTACCGTAGTAATGTCGCAGCGTTAGCATACATCAAAATCACATGTTGTTTAAATTTAAAAGCTAATGATGTGAAGGTTCAGTTTCACAGTTTCTCCGATGCGCCAATGTTGGTTTATGTACTAGCAGTTTATAGGAGATGTATAAAGAACAGGAATAGTACTTACATATCCACCGTAGAAATTAAAAAAAGGTTAAAAAACAAAGGAAATAAATGGGAAATAATAAAATGGTTGGTATGGGATTGCTTGTTAAATTTATGTATATTGTTTGAAGGGGCAATAATACAGATAAAGAATAGAAGATTTCGGCTACGATGGTCGCAAAATTATTTACATCAGTTTTTTGTGACGACATTAATAAGTATAGTTTTAAAAAGAGGATTTTTTGGTACAAGGTAAATGGTTATTAGGTAGAATTGAACAGAAGCATCTCGGTATTGTGTCGGACAATAACGCGAGTTGTTACTATTCGCACTAAGAACTCCTTGATTAAAAGACCTGTATCGAAAGTATGTGTGCTTCCAATTAATAATAGTTAATAAGATGTTCTGTCGTTTTGTTGTTACATAAAAGAATGTACTTTTGTTTTTTTTTATAGTTCGTTTAGGTATTATAATATATTTGTTGTTCTTTTCTACATTAAATAAGGGATTATAATAAAATTTAAAACAGCAGTTAATGTTATATAGTACAAATTGATTTTATTTTGTTAATTTGTTTTCCATTACCCTAATTTAAGGACATTTGGCAGTATGTCCTTGGTGGGCGGAATGTTCATGTCCTACTTAATAATAAAATATAAATAGATAAAAAATGTATTCAATAATAATAAATAATAAATAGAATTACATATACGATATTAATACATAAATATTCATAGATACATTAATTCTAATTTTGCGTAACAGATGTCGCACTGCCATTTTGAATCGCGATATGATTATTTTATTGAGGATTTATATATATGTTTGTAATTTCTAACATAAGGCTTTTGACTGTTACCACAAAATAAATGGTACACGAAACTTCAGTCTTTCAATGAACCCTCGCTCTAGACTACGACTTGTTCAACATGCTTAAACACAACAACAAAACCAATTGTGCCGTGACGTGTTATCACATAAGCCCAGTCTGTATACACCTTTACTTTGTGTACAGTAGTTTGTGTTTGACCGTAAGTGACCGTCCCCGGGCTAAGTTTCAGTCGATGACCTAAGATACAAATTTATTTTTAATTTTGAATGCCACCTTTACTGCATTAGACTTTAGGTACATATTGCAAGTTATTTACGTTTTTATCAGTATTGTTGTGTCGATAAAAGCGTCTTATTTTCCAGTTTCAATTAGCCTTCATTTTAGTCATTATTCAATTAATACAACGAATAATATAAATTATTTGTTTAGTACCAAGGATCTAGTATATTTATCATAACAGATGATAAATAATACTTAGTTAATATTATATCATTATTATATAATAAGCAATACGCCTCGACTTCGCGGTGCTTTACAAGTAATAGACCTTAGGTACTTATAGGTACGGCGGTAGTGTTGGCTAAAAATCAAGAAACCCGACTTATTAAACACGTAGCTTAAACTAACAATAAAAGGGAAAAAAGCAAGTTCCATGACTACGCGCAACATTGTGACGACAGTCGGGAACCATTTTGGGAAATTTACTGTCAGTCGCTATGTTGAGCAAGATAGGAGTTGTGATTTTAACCGACTTTAAAAAAAGGAGGTTATCTGTTTGACCTGCGTTTGGCTGAACCGATGCGGGATTGATGCAGTATTTAGTACAGCATTTGTCCTACATAAGAGAAGGTTTTAGGTATATTAATCGACTAAAAAATAGAGGTTTATCACGGTTCACTCGCACTTTAACACGGTTTTGACACGGTTATTCAGAAAAGTATTTTTAGTGTTACCTAGTATTACTTATTTAAAAAATATCAATATCAAATAGAATCGACTTCAAACATAAAAAAGTTTTTAGATCAATTGTTTGGGAAGCTGTCTTTCGGGGCAAGTTGTATATAAGAGATGCCTGGGTTAAAAGAATTTGTTGTCCGTCAGCCTGATATTAGAGAAATATTAAATATATATTTTTTCTTCAATTTACCAAGAAATGGCTTAAATAATACACGTTAAAGTTGAGGAGTGAGGGCTTTTTACGTCATAACCAGGTAGAAAATAAAGGTGTGACATTAACATTTCAAATCAATGTATCCCTGTAATTTATTGATTACGAAAAAAATATAGATAACCGTGCTTGTAGGATTCGTTAGTACTGTTAGGTTCTGGGTAGCTCATGTTTCAGTTGTCATGAGTTCCAGTCCCGTCTGAAAGTTCCAGGGACAAAGTGGATTTTGTAAGCATTTTTTATCTTATATATATAAATAAAAATTATTTTCCGTTCATTAGTCTCGCTAAAATTCGAGAACGGCTGAACCAATTTGACAAATTTTAATCTTGAAATATTCTTGGAAGTTCTGGGAAGGTTTAAACAATGAGAAAATATAACAAAATTGAGAGTATAATACTAAAAACGACAATTTGATTTTCCCTTACAAACTGTTCTTAGCTGTCAAATGTTCCGTTGACGATCAATATTTATGGTCGTGTAGTGGTCAATTTACGCAATATTTTTCAATATTAATATGGGTTTTATTAAGAGGTAAGTGATAAGAAGTTCACCGGGTCAGCTAGTTAAGAATAATTTTCAGTATAGCATTGTGTATGCAAAATTGATCAAATATCTTAAATAATCGTGTTTAAATTCTCCAATAATCTAGAAACAAAAAAAAAGTGGAACAGTTTTATTGTTATTAGAACAAAGAGATCCACAATGAACTGCTGAATGAGCTGGTACACCAAAAGAGAACTGAGAGAGAATAATATGTGACAAAAAAGCGTTAGGTAATAATACATTTTAAAATGGTCTTTCATAAAAACTTTTACTTCATAAGAGCAGGGGTGCGACCGCCTAACTCATGGACGTAGCCGTAGTCGTAGCTATAACCTACGCTTTATAGGTTTTACACATGAATCTGTTGATATTGTTTTAAAATTAATCATTTTTTATTGTTTTCATATATAATCAAGGCTTTTAGTTGTTTTTGTTTGCTGAATTATTCAAGTTAAACGAAATTTACAAAATGTCGAATTAATAAAAACAGTGCTATTTCGAAAAGAAAAACAAACCAAAATGTTGGATAAAATATATAAATTAAAAAAACAATTAATTTTAAAAGAATATAAACAGATTCAAAAGAAATATCGATAAAGCGTAGGTTATAGCTACGACTACGGCTACGTCCATGAGTTTGACACTTAACTTACAAGCAGTTCATAAAAAAAATATAACAGAAATATGTCTGTTCATTGGAGAGCAAAACTATTTAATTTATTTCGAATTTTATTATCGAACGTTATTTTTATAAGGACATAATTCAAAGGTATTGTTTCTAAATAAAAATCTCTTTTATATTTATTTACTAAAGTCGCGTCATCGTCATAAATAGAAATAGCTTAGTCAAAATTTTAAAATTAAACTAGCATTTATGATAGTTAAAGACATATACAACATTGTTACAATTAAAATATTCCATATGCGTTTACATTACAAGAAAAAGTTTAGAAATTACATAATAATAATATTATTATGCTGTCAATTTATGGTACTATAGGTCTGTTTGTTAACAGTAGCTTCAACATTATCTGTATGTGACTGTTTGATACCTGAATAAATAAAATAAAATAAAATAAAATAAAATAAAATAAAATAAAATAAAATAAAATAAAATAAAATAAAATAAAATAAAATAAAATAAAATAAAATAAAATAAAATAAAATAAAATAAAATAAAATAAAATAAAATAAAATAAAATAAAATAAAATAAAATAAAATAAAATAAAATAAAATAAAATAAAATAAAATAAAATAAAATAAAATAAAATAAAATAAAATAAAATAAAATAAAATAAAATAAAATAAAATAAAATAAAATAAAATAAAATAAAATAAAATAAAATAAAATAAAATAAAATAAAATAAAATAAAATAAAATAAAATAAAATAAAATAAAATAAAATAAAATAAAATAAAATAAAATAAAATAAAATAAAATAAAATAAAATAAAATAAAATAAAATAAAATAAAATAAAATAAAATAAAATAAAATAAAATAAAATAAAATAAAATAAAATAAAATAAAATAAAATAAAATAAAATAAAATAAAATAAAATAAAATAAAATAAAATAAATAAAATAAAATAAAATAAAATAAAATAAAATAAAATAAAATAAAATAAAATAAAATAAAATAAAATAAAATAAAATAAAATAAAATAAAATAAAATAAAATAAAATAAAATAAAATAATAAATTATGATACTACAAAAATAAAAATGATATTAATTAAATTTACTTACCAGGCATCTAGTCTACATATTCCGGACCAGTTTTAGTAATACTGAGAAAATATTTTCTCCTTGTTAAATATTCTGTATAACCAAAAATAAATAAAATATGTTGTGTAATATATATTATAAGTTAATATGACACGTCAATTGCACTAACAGCTTTAATTACAATCTCTGCCATTAAAATACATATTTTATGGTGTAATTACAAATATAGATATAGTTATCAGATTTTCCCTTGTACTTGAACTTATATAAAAATATGCTACTTGCCAAATTACATAGTTCTAGAGTAGCCAAATGGCGTTCCCGTTTAGGTTAAGACACTCAGAAAAAAAGAGTTAACTTCAGACTGTACTTACTACTTACTGCGCTCGGTCTCAAGTTAACTCTTGCAGGTTATAGTAAGTCGCGTTTATAATGAACGTTTAAACTCCGCTAATCGGCTAATATGGCTCACAATAATTAATTTAATTTGAAGTTATAGTGGTTTTGAGTATGTACTCTATCAATTTAGTTTCCCTTGAGAGTATCGAAATAAGCCTATTTGCTGCATAAATTATCGTATCATTTCATGCTAATTTAGAAGTTACATTTTTTCACAGCTTTAAGGGACTTTATAGACTTGAGTATATGATTTTAATTTCAATTCAATATCTACACACGTTGTCCAAATAAGACCCTTTATTTCGACAACGCTGTGGGTTCTATAAGTGTACTATTTTTACGTTTTAAGGCTAATAACGCTGAAAAAAATCCAAAAACCTTTGAAAAATCCCAGAACGTATTATATTTTACTATACATTTAATTAAGTATTTGAGTAGTAATCTCTGGCCTCTTTTTGTTTTCTTTTTTAAAACATAATATACATAATTTTGAATATTGTATAAATTATTTTCCCGTGGCTTCGCCCAAATAATTCTCGTAGATTATAGCTTCGTAAATTACAGTCTTTGTCGCCTACGTAAGATGTAGTTTCCCGCTGATGAAAGAATTTTCATGTTCGGAACAGTATTTCCGGATATTACCCTCTTGAAACAATGTTAGTATATTTACCTCTTTATAATATTAGTATAGATAACACAACTTAGTCATTTTCAAGTGTTTTCATGTAGAATATATGGTTTTAGTCCAGCGAGCAATGAACCTGAACCAAATATCTCTGCATTAATATTCTCGTATCGTCCCAGTTTCCGTAATGGGCTGGGCTGGCTTGACATTGCGACTTAACGGGATCGTTATACTCCAGGCGAATATTTTTAAGTCAAAACAACAACAGATTTAGGGAAATAACAAGTACCTAAAATGAAAATTCGTTATAAGTACCTATTACAAATACGTACCTCTAGTAAATATTATAAAGAGGTAATGTTTCCAACTTTATTTGTTTGCTGGGTTTATGTCCGAAAATACTAACTGGTCATGAAAGTTCCTTCAATATACGGGCCATATTATAATTTATGCGAGCGAAGTCGGGGCGAAGCTAGCTATTTAATAGAATAGAAAACAAAGGTTGAGGTACCATAAAAGACTTTTCCGGCCCTGAAATATGCCTGAAAGTAACTTAAATTTCAAGTTGATCGTATTTATGAAATTTTTGTTGAAATATTTTAGACATATAAATTTTAAGTTTTTATTCATATTTTCGAAGATTTAACTTTATATTTTTATATGAGTGCAAGGGCGTTACTCTTTCTAATTGAAATTTATAATAGACCATACTGAGATACAAAACATACATAAATATAAATAAAAATGTTAGTCCGCTGCGAGCATATGAAAATATTATGTTAAATCTTTGAAAAGCGGTGCTTTTTGGTATTTATTTTTTTCAAAATTCAACTATGTTTTGAACTATGTTCGTTCCTTGGGGAAATGTTTACGCAACATATTATTCGACAATGCATTGTATCTAGGCCATGATACCGTTGATGTCAAGATTTCATGGAACCTTTGAATATTGGACTTGACGTCACTCAACGGCACATTGTAGGTCAGAACGTGTAAACAAAATGGGAATAATACATTAATTATGAAGAAACAATATACATATTAATATTGTAGAGGAGCGATTTTGTGTTTGTGTGTATATGAGGATAATAGTTGCTGAAATCACGCTATTTATTGAGAACATCTCTTATGATTTTTGAGGATTTATATTACTACTATTCGCGCATAGAAACAGGTATTATATAACTGTTCATATTACTGATAATATTTTACATACTGTTGAAAACAAAATAAAAGTTACAACTCTAACGAATTAAAGTCGTATGCGATATAACTCGTATAAGTTATAAACTCGCAGATCGCTTATAAAATAATTTATAATTAACGGATTTATACCTTTAACGAAAAATGTTTAAAAATTCACCAGTCCCAAACATTATGAATGCAAAATTAAATAAATATGATAATTAAATGATTTAATAGGTGATTTCGATAAATAAATAATAAACAGTCGGGGTGAGTTGTAATTGTTTTAAATTAATAATTCTTATTAATTATATAGGTACACTTTAAATTGCTTTACAAAATTTATTAAATGGTCTCGGTTTTCTTCATACATACACACATTCACTATCAACATATACTCTCATCCAATCACATTCTCAATAACAATGATAAAGTATTAAAAAAAAATAGTTCGCGAAATCAAACTAAATGTCGCTACGCTACGTTCTTGATTTCTCTATGACAACCTTCCGGTTTTCTATTATGTATAAAAGCAAATTAATTTTCGAAACTCAATAAACAACTCATATTCTACTTGTACTTTTTCGTATTTGTGTTGATATCTAAATTTATGACTTGCAAATTTCAGTTTTTTAATATGTTAGTTAAAAGGAATGGAAATTACTATCTTTGGTCCATTCGTTTCCTGCAAACATCAACTTTTGCTAGAGTCGCCATCTAGTGAGGTGCTTTATTTTTTTTTAATACTACTTCATTACATTGCTACTTTGTGGTCGTTTATCCTGTTTATATATATATATTTTAAATTGACGCTTTATTAAATTTTTGATAGGTGGAAAGTAGAAGTTAAATAGAATGAGGTCTATCTAGTTTGGACTCCCATCTTCTACATGAACTTGTTGTACATTTTTATATCCTATGCTAAATAGCGAAAAAATATAATTTTACAATAGGGATGATGACTTTTTTTGCCCGTCGAGTAGATTATTGAAGAAGATTAAACCCTTTACCTTTGTTGCTGACGTACATTGTATAATGTATAATTTCCTTTGTTTTTCACTAAGTTATCATCTCTATTGTACTATAAAAAATAAAACCCATTGCTATAAACTTAGTTGTCAAGAAAGCACGCATGTCCCTTTATGCTTTTCTCTTTAAAAAGCAGATTAAGTAGCCATCTACAGTTTTAAATAATCTTTCCATTTGATGATCCGTTCTTACGTTTCTGGTTATCATATGATGTAGTTTTCCGTAGGTGAAAGAAATTTAAAAATCTATCCAGTAGTTTCATAACAAACAATTAAATATTTCTTCTTTATACTGTTATTATTGTGTACCTATATGCATATATGATATATATTAAATTTGGTTAATAGTCTGGATATCAAAACAATAGGTTATAATAATTGCTAAAATGTGCTACAATTAACATTAAGAAAGTTGAAATATCGTCTTCAAGTTCACTCGAGAATTTTATTCTATTCATAGAAAACTTAAGTAGTGCTATAACTTTTTATTGTATTTATTTCTTAGAATCGTCTATTGATAATACAAATGAAAGATTTAATTGTTTAGCAATTAACTACAACCTTACTTTAGTCCCATTCACCTTTATAAGTGCTTAAACTTATACGTAATATTTATTTTAATTATGTTCTTGGTATTCTTGTATACCCAAAGTAACATAATTGTTACATAAAAAGGTAATATAAGTTTTATTTGTTTTCTGACATTACTAGCGTTGTCTTCAACTCTGGATTTTTAAATAAAATATCAAAGTTGCAGCAAATTCGCCGTGAATTTGACGCCATTTCAAGTAATCGACAATATTTGAACCACTTGTGTCAGTGTAATATTCAATTCTTATTCACAATCAATGTATAACTCTACGGGTCTAATTTGCGCGTCGTTCTGAATAGGGAAAGAAATTAATATTGGGATTAATATTTAATTAATATTGGGAACGTATCTGCCTTTTCTTCTTAAAATTCCGATATTTTTTTCTAAATTTTCTGATATAATAATAAAAATTGTTTGGGGGGGGTACACACATACGCGTACGAATGTGCCCTTTCTGGAAATGTACGAACGTGCCCCGAAGATCAATAATAAAATTATTTTTTCTAACACAATACCCACGTAGAAAAATACCTATAATAGATATATATTATTATCTTAATCGTATTCACTTACGATTAAGCAATAATTCAATAAAATTTGACGTATGATTAAAGCACGGAAGATCCAAAAACATTAACAAAATATTTACTATGAGCATGCCAAAACACTTTAAGTTCTCTAGTTTCGCTCGCAGTGGCTGCATATGTGGCTAACTTCTTAGACAACTGGCAGTCGCCGGCGCCTATCCACTAACACAAAGTCGTAATAAATAGGCTTTTCTACAAGATGTAGTAGTGATTGTATGAAGGTTCCCCGTGTACGAATGGTGCCAAACTTCCCCTAATTTAGGTTCTGGAAGTAAAATTATGTAATTTACGTACTCTTTAGATAAGAGGTTCTTAACCTTTCAGGCATTTGCCTAGAATATGCTCCGAAATGATTGCACCGACTTTAAAAAATCTTTCACCTTCGGACAGTTAAACAGCTAGTAGGTAGGTACTTTAGAAAATACTCTTTTGTGTGCAACAATTTGATTCTTTCTTCCATAATATTTGAAATAAAATATGAAATAAAACAAGTTAATTATTTTAATGTTATGCATACTTAAATAAAATAACAATTAAAATTTCTTCATAAATAAAATCGATTACTAAAATAAATCGAATTGGTAATGCACTAGTACATCACTATTTGATCAGTACTCGAATTGTCAAAAAGATATTAATTGGTTGGAAATTCTATAGTAGGCACTGTATAAAATGCTCTTTGTTGCACACAATTCATTTTTTCTTCCGTAATATCTGAAATTATTTTTCTATAGATTGTTCTGCGGGGTACTTTCTACGTAATCTGTCAAAGTATAGTACCGAAATGTAGATAAAAAAAGAGTCGTTCTATGTAGGTATATATAGTAAAGTCTCCGCTCTACGAACCATTTGGAACGTTTCCAGGGACCACCGGTTAGGAAACACCGCTTGACATGGATTATGCATAGCTGGTAGGTACTTATGATCCCAAAAGTATTTCGGTTATTAGTCTAATAGCAATGTTCTTCTGTTTAAAACAGTATCATTTTATTAGTTAATCTATAAATGCAATTTAACATTTTAATAGCCTTAGTAAAATATTGTTATGTAGGTTTCTATGACATTTATGAATATGCTGTGATAAGTCTAGATTATTCAGATATCTATGTGTATATCTATATTAACTTTTCTGACTTGGATTATGAGTAATATACGGTTTAATATTTCATACAAATATAAATCAGGTGTGAAATAAAAGTCATACATTCACTGTTTATCACTTTTTTATAGTTTATTTTCACAACATTTTTATTTAATTTTCTGTAAAATTTACAATAGCTTAAAACTCTTCACAAATATATAGTAATCATTATGTACCGCAACAACGCCATGACAACGTGTCACGCGAAACAGGCAACTCGGAAGAGGAAATAAGAGCTAATTTAATAAACCTAACTGTAACCTTATCTAAGGGTCGGTATTAAAAATCAAGATTTCTTTACACGCATGATTCTAAGAACGAACCATAAAAATCCCATATTCAATTCTGGGGAAAATTCGTTTGCAAATCGAAGACTTATTTCTTGATGTAATCAATTTTGAAGTCACAATTTGAAGGAATCGTGGTTTTTAATATAGACCCTTGTTGACGTAAGGCGTATGAACTAGCAACCCCTAAACTAGAGAGTCGGTTTGTCGACTGCGCGCGTGAAACATATGAGCGGGACAGCCGGCAAGGTGGGTTTCATAGTTGACGCTGGAATAACAGCATTCACAACCATATGTCCAATCAAATAATCCTCGGCACAAATTATATAATAATGTTATCGTGGCCAATGAAAATAAATGTTGTCAAAAGATTTCAATTGATACAGATATTTTGTTTTTAAAAATAAGTAAAGATAAGTAAGGTAAGAGGTAAAAAGGAACTTTTTGATTTACGTTCGTGTGTTATAAAGTTAAAATGTAGGAAAATTTAAAAATAGAACGCTGTTTTAGGCCTCATTGGATTCATATTGCACAATCCATGCAACGTATTTTTAAACCTTATAACGTTGTTACAAATTTTACAAAATTATTTATATAGTTTGCATCGTTATTCCTTATATCATTAATGACACTATAGTTTCAGAGCTTAGGACAAAGTATTTTAATACATTAAAACAAATATACTCTCTTTTAAGACAGTATCTGTTAACTTCTGGCAAAATGCTGTTTCACCCAAGCCTCAACATTTTGAAACCACGCTTATTTTAACGGCGCTTGCGCACATCGCCTCACATAAATATAATAAATCACTACACAAACTAAATACTATTCTGACTTTAACTTCCACTTCGGAAATATACATATAATAAAACATTACATAAACCCCGTTCAAAATACTAACTGGCAAGACAAATTCAACATGTCCACCTTAGATTTCATTAACAGTTTCCAATGAATAAACCTTCGTTATCTACACAAATAAATAAGTAAATGCCTCGGTGTTAATAACTTTAACAAATATCATACAAATTTCAGTTGCACAACACATTCCGTTGACATTTCTGTGTTATCGCGTCATCAACATTGTAATCAACATAAATATGTATAAAAATATATTTGCTGCGTGTTGGTTCTGTTATATACATACACGATACATACAATTATCTGTATTAAGTCCTTAGACATTCAGAGAACAAACTACGAAATTCATTAACAATTTAGTTTTGTAACCGAAAACAACAATAAATTTAAAAAAATATACTTAAGCAAGGAAAATGAACGCCATGAAACATTCTTATTTCAAATAATGTATGTTACATTGATAAATACTTACACAGTCAGAAACCAACTTTCTCTATACTGAGGAACATCATCTTCTTACTGTACAAATTGCAATTTTCCGACAATGATATCAAACATTTTAGCAACAATTTTCGTTGAGAAGTTTCTCCTCAGTCTATTTGAAACACGCATCACATAAGTACAATATATACATGCTTATAACCAATCAAAGCACGCAAGCGCCCCCTACCAGTGTTCAATATAATAAAATTAAACATTACAAAATAAGGCTAGCAGAAAACTGATGGTAACTTTAGAAAAAAAAAAACACTAAACTATACAATATATTGCAATGTCTCTCATAAATTGATTCGCAAAAACGATTTAAGTTTGAAAATATTTTAACAAAATTTTTCACAGATTATTTTGATTTGATAAGCGTTTCGTCGATCCAGCATACACGTACCGTCTCAAATAAAAAATATTTTATGAAACTAAATAATTTGCAAATATTGTTGAATATAACACTTTTTTACTGAATTGTATGTTGTTGTTTGTTTTACTGTAAAATGTTATTTGGAAAGTCTTGTCAGTGCTTTTTAAAACGTGCCGTATGTTAAAAGAGTTTGTATATTTTAAAAACGTATCTTTTAATGACAGTCCCTTACGAGAGTGGCGCTATAATATATTTTTTTAATTAAGACTGTTACGTATACTGGATGAACATAAAAGACGACGTCCCATAATCCTTTCAGTTTCCTTGGCAAATCATAATACGCTTTTTTTAATAAATTAAAAATGCTTGCTTACATCGAATTAACAAATTACATACGGAAACCTCGCATTGACATTTCTTATTCGATTATAACAAAATACGAATTCAATTCCACAAGCATTCTCATTTCATATTTAATTTGTCGCAAGTCCAAGCCATGACAGCGTATTGTGCAATTGCCGAGAAAATTACCAATGTTTAAAACCGAATACTTAATTCACGCCAGGAGGTAGTTCTGCCAATAGCTGTACTACGACATAGTTAACAATCACAGTTACAATAATTATGATAATAATAATAAAGATTACAATAAAATACCTGTCAAAAAGACTACAAATCACAACTTAGACGTCCGTCCGATACAGCGATATAACACTAGTGATAATAACTTACATTCACTCCTATAACAATGGAATATAATTTTAGATTCATTTAAGTATATTATGTACTTCAATTACCTCTAAGTACATACAACTGTGTTAGGACTAATAAAGTTTAAAACGATTGAACGAAGGACTGCGTTTCGTTTCACCCATGTCCGTTTTTACTTTCAATGGAAACGTCTAACTAAAGAAAAAGACAAATAAAGTAAAGTTTTCTGATTTTATTTAAATCATATTCCTTTAATTAAATTTTCAAATTTTAACTCTTTTAGGGGTGCAAAATTTCTATTACTATTTGGTCAGATGGTCTGGGCGTGCAATATTCAAATCGACATTCGACAAATTATGGAGTGTTTCGTCGTCTGTCCTGCTCTTATTTACGTATTTTTAAGCAGTAGAGTGAAACATTTATGATGAATTCGCAAAGCATTGGATATTGGTCTTAAGTGTACGACCCCTTGATTGTGTGTTAAAACGCCGTACTATTGAAAAGAGCTATCAATAACTAAACGAAGAATTTGTATTTGGCGTAGAATGATCATGGGTAAAACGAAGCAGATTGATCTTTTACAAAAGCCTGCCAACTGACGAGAGTACTTCAATAAAAATGAGATCGCAAATTTTGGTTCGATAGTGAGCAAGTTAGAAATTCGTTTATCAGGTCGTTAAGTCGTTCCGAAGTATAACTATATAAGATTAATCTAGAAGCGAATTGTACTTTTACTTCGGGTGTTTATATTTATCTACTAGAAAAAAGACTAAACGCTTACTTTAAGCCGTATAAGAGATTTTGTATAAATATACACCATTTACTATTTCATTAATAGCTATGTTTCCAATAATATTACCTACACCATGAAATATTTCTGTAATTCTCAAGACTACATAATGAAAAATATTATCTATAGAAAATAGAACGAACAAAAACTGTAAGTTTTATAGTATCTGATAACATTCTTTTTTGTATTGAAAATGTATTACATCATGGTTTATATTAATCGAAGAAATATCGCCATTAATAAAAAGTAAGTATTCTATATATTGAATATGCATCGGCATTATCTTAAAAAACATGTACATTTTGGCCGGACACAGTTTACATAATCGCATCGTTTATATAATCTATATTTATTAAAATACAACAATAATAGTATGTCTCTCTATTGGATTTATTCTACATAATAATGTAAGTAGGTATATAATATTCATCGACAACAGATTAATTCTACAAAAATTAAATCACATTTTTCATATCATCTACTGTTTTATCATAATCTGTAATTGAATGAATAGTCAATAAAAACGTGTTCATAAGTACTCTGTATGTAACTAACATGCCTTCGCTACTTGTAAATGTTCTTAAAATATTTATATAACGTTTTTATTATTCAAACACATTATTATAAAACGAGTGAACTTTAATATTGTACACACCTTAGTGCTAGTTTTTTTTTTTGGGTTTTGTCTTTTTTTCCGTTTTATATTTTAACTTAATTTGTTACTTCGTATGCCAAGCCGTATACAATACTAGAGCGATCCCGAAAGGAGAAGTGTATACATACATTTAAGATTTAATAAACACGTAGTAAAATAGTATTTTTTTAATTACATCCCCGATATGAACCGGGCGTTCTGATCGGCTGGCTACTAACTCCCAGCTTCGTGCTTGTATCGCGACTGCCGGTTGCACGTTAATTTAAAATAGAACGGAACTTCTCGCGTTAAAAGGCCATCGGGCAAGGTCGGACTCGTTTCTTTTAAACGTCGCTACCAAATCATAATTCTGCGATCGGATTCGGCGGACCGGACCGCCGCCGTGCGCCGGCCGCCGGTTAATATTTTGACATCTGGCGACTGAACCGTCAGTTTCTTAAGATATCGATCGCGAGAGACATGCTTTTACTTTTATGGAGACATATATCATTTACTCATAATAATAAAAAGCTTAAAATTAACAAACTAGTCTTTTTTATAGGCAAACCATCGACTCGGTTTAACTCCCTACAACAACGCGTGTTTACCGTGAAAGATAATTTTCGTACTGCTAACATATTAAGTTGTCAACACGAAAGGAGTACGACTAGAAATTACTTCACTCGTCGCGGCGTCAGCGGCTGCGCATACCGGGCCGAGTCGGGGCGCCTCCCCGCGGCAATTGACGTGCGGAATTGATCGGAGTAGACTGAGCAAGACAAATTGACAGAGAGCAGACCGTCCGGGGTGACGACGATACTCGGCCGATCGCACGTTCCGATCGGCGAGGCTCGCATTCGGTCAGTTGCGACACATGATGGTTGCCAAATTTCCAACTTTTTCAGATTTCGAACCCCCCGAGCAGCCGCGCAGACCGCATTTACATAAATCTCTCTATCTGTATTATATACATTTGGCACTATATTCATCGATCGATTGGTGGCCTAGCGGGGTCACGCGGGGCAGAGGGCCGGGCGATAGCAGTCGGCGCAGGCTGGGCAGGCCGCGCACGCTGGGCACGCCGGGCACGTGGCACACGCGGCGCACGGCGCACACGCCGCACACACCCCAACCACATACCCTGGAACCAGCAGGGCAGCACGTGCGCACAGTTCGCGGCACGCCAGGGCCTCGATTAATGCGAGAGTTTGTCGTCGTTCGTGTCCCATCAGGCATACTGTTGACTCGCGCACGACCCCGTGGAGAAGCGTCAGGTACCTGTAGAGCAAAAGGTTTTTAGAGATCAGAGACAGATCCCCGTCAGTATCGAGATCAAAGATTTGGCGCATTTAGTGACGAATATTTTATGATTGATTTTATTGTATTTCTAGTAGGTAGTATTTTTTATAAAAAGCTTTTAATAATCGTTTTCTGTATTTTTGAGTGAAACAAAACTTTAGACTTTGATAAACCTTAAAATATAATTTTATTAATTACCTGTGTTTTAGCGCTTCCTCGTCCCGACCGACGAAGTGATTCCTTAGGTAGGCCTCGAGCTTGGCACGCTGTTGGCCGAGCTCTGGGAAATCGATGAAGAACCTCGAGCACATGTAGCGCTCGAGCGTTTTGATTTTGTCTGGACGGGCTGGTCGATAACCCTTGGCGAGCAGAGCGCAGTACTTCAACAGCCCACCTCCACGTATCTCTTCCGGTTGCCGCGTCGCAATTAGTTTTTCAGATAAATGTAGTAATGCCTCCCCGAAATCACCATACACAGATTCCCCCACAACAGTCGGGTAGAAATTTTCTCCAATGGGAAGCTGAGCGCATTCGTGGAATGCCAGTAGTGAATCGAGAGCGATTTGGAATGAGTCGACGGAAAACTCGAACTGGCGCCGCATCGTGTCCACGAATTTGAGTTCGACGGATTTGTGACCGCGGGAGTTGCCGAGTGAGATGAGGGACCAGCGGTCGCCGTCGGAGTTGACGCGGACCATTTTGGAGACGTATGCTTCTTTGATGCCGGCGGGCGTGGCGCGGCGGCGAGGAGTAGCGGGAGGGAGGAGGGTGGCTAGGTGACCTAATACTGCAGCTTTGACGCGGTCGCAGTGACGCGCAGTGGGAAGTTCAGCGGTGAAAATGAGGTCGATGTCGGAGTAGGGCTGCGCGCGATCTGCGAGAACGTGACTGGCGGCACCGCCGTTGAGTCTGACGTCTCGGACGGCAACGCCTGCGCCGCCGGAGCTAGGTGGGGCAGCGAGACGTGCACGCACACCGGCGACTAATTCGCGAAGACGGATATGCAGCGTAGGGAAGTTGCCGCGTCCGTGTATGGCCACCACTTCGTCCATGACATCGTTAAGCCGTCGAACTTGTTCGTAGCTTAGCACTGCATGCCTCTCGCCACCACCGCAACCCTCTTCAGACGACGTGTATGATGATTCGCTCTGGAATAAAAAATAATATATTTAATTCAAGAGTGTCCATTATTTTCTTTATGGTAAATATATAGGGCCTAGGCAATCAACTTTTTTTTTACTCAGCTATGTGTCATTTATATGCAAAAATGATACAGTTATAGAACATACGACGTAATTCTGGATATTGATCCTTAATATTCTCCTTCAAAACTATTACAAGTAATCTCCGATTAGAAACAATATTTTCGTATACAATAGCTGTGGGCGGCGTCTAATTTTATGAGGTTGTGTAACCGGAAAAATTGTAGAAGTTCACCCGACTCACTGGATCCCCAATGGGACATTACGGTATTGAGCTCAAACAATAGATAATGAACGTACTGTGGCCTCAGCAAATCTCAAAAACTATTCAGTCATTGTGCTTTACAAATAACATATTAGTTACGCTTCATGAAATGAATGGGTATCTCATCATGTAGCTAATGTATTAGTTGTGAAGTTTTTCCTCGTTAATACTTTATGTTATAATAATTCTTTATAATGTATGTAAAATTGTGGCATGTTTAAATATGTAAATGAATATTTATACCATATTAAAACTATTTATTTAATGTTAATACAAATATCGTGAAAATTTGTTTTATGGATATCATAAACGAATGAACAGTTTAAATACCTGACGTGCTGTCGACTGAATTTAAACTTATGGCTAGGTGACAATATTATTATATTATTGTATTCTACATTAATCCGAAATAATTAATCGCAACCGAAATCGATCCCTAAATTTCACAGAGTAACAAGTTACTACTGATGCTATATTCTGAATGTAGCGCATGTTAATATCACCGTCGTAGAGTGCGTGTAACGTTAATTAATGAATATTATTCTATATCATTAAGTTACCCTTGGCACTTTAAAATTTTAGCAACTCTTTCAGAGGTAAAAAGGACATTTTTTATATAAAGCACTTCAATTTTATATTGGATTATTTGAATTTGGTATGTCAAGGCCCAATCAGTTTGCACGTTATGCGTCAAACAGCACTTAGATGTTTGATTAGCCGGTCACTTCATGGCTAAGTGTATGGAACACTTGACCCGGCTACGAGGTCACCGCGAATTATTTTGACCAAGAGACTAGCGAGTGAACATAAAAAAATGTTACCACATGTGGGGTTTGAACACATGACCTCATTTAGGGCTCGCCCACGCTATAGCACATTATCGTAACGTGATTGCAGGCGCATAACCTCACATAAAGAAATAAATAAGTGCTGTTTTCTTTTAAAGTTAGAGACCATTGAATATCAGATTTATAATTAGGAGGAAGTTCAATATATAGGTAATAAGTTCAATATAATAAACAATAAAGGGAAGGAAATAAATATAATAAGCAATAAAGGAAAGGAAATAAATAAAATAAACATGCTTCATATAAAGAAGTCAGATCTTAAAGTTCAAGCTCTCAGCTATCTAAGATTACTCAGAAAAATAACTTCAATCTTACGAAATTATTATCTGACATAAATGAAAGAGAATTAATATAGAATATGGTTGTATTCATCAGATCTTCATATTTTTTGATCAGATTACAATTAAGAATAATGAATCAGTATTAGATTATTAATGTCAACATTATTTTGTGTCATATTAAATCAAGTCACCAGAGGCTTATCACGGTATTAAGTTCACATGAAGTTAAATTTTAAAGTTTTATAATAATAATATTGACAACGTCACATTCCTCAGATTGATGAAATTCATTTTCAACATTCATCCGACTGGGACTCAACTGGCCATTTCAGATTTGGCGACATCGCTACATACCTCACATTTTCCTCCTCGTATTCACTTACTGTTTAATTTAAGTACTCTCTTTTCATCTGTTCAAATGAGCACTATTATTTCTCAAAGTAAAACATACACAAACCCATTACATTACTGAAACTTTTATGTATCCAATGACCTTCCTCTTTCTATTTTGCAAAATTTAAAGCAATTGCAGTCCTACGTATTTAATAAATTGTGATATTACTAAGCACTTACCCAGAAGGGACGAAATAGAAGATAAGACGCGATTTCAAGTTCAATGCTGCTAACGTTTTAGCTATTTGTATAACTAATTCTTACCAACGATCAATGAATAGCGAAATGCTTAACCTTTCTATTTCTAGATAGGCTCTTCGACACACCAAAATATCACCATAAAATGTAGTGAAACTAAATTAACAATTAAATATGACATTCATTACATTTACCTTGATTTACTTATGATAAAAGGAAAACACAAAACTGTTCTTTTACCACGTTTACCTACTATCAGTACTATTACGACTTACAAAATATACGTGACTTAAATCACGACAACTAGTCACAAATTTATTCCTACTACTATCGCAAGTTACTTCTACCAACACACGTACAGACTGACCCTAATATCGAATCAACGAGATAACTATTAATATAAAATAGTATCAATACAAACGGATTTCGACATGATTATGACGCAATAGGAAGCTAATGCAACAGGACACTGGAATAATTTAATTAGCAATAACGAGAACCGGATCTTTGATAGCAAGGTTTATTGCTACTACATATCCTATCCTATTAATATTATAAAGGCGAAAGTTTGTAAGTATGGATGTATGGATGTTTGTTACTCTTTCACGAAAAAACTACTGGACGGATTTGGATAAAACTTTACAGCAATATAGGTTATACATCAGAATAACACATAGGGTACTTTTTACTGGGAAAACTTCTCACTCCCACGGGATACCGACTTCCACGCGGACGAAGTCGCGGGCGTCCACTAGTTCGTACATAAATTAAGATACAATACATCTTTGTACAAATTCAAACAAGATTTACCCAATTCCAAATAGGTATTTTAATTTGTTTCGCATTATATCTAAAGCGTACTTATTTTACAAATTTGTAGTGTTTTTTTACTTATTACAATAGCTAAATATTAACAAGTAAATATTTATAATGTTATAGAAAGAACATTAACTTGCAAAAATTTGTCCATAATTTTGATTTCAAGTATTTTAATTATCTTTGTTCAAGTATTTTAATTATCTTTATTTCCATTCAAAATAATCCAGTAGTATAGTAATATAACGAAAATTAAGAAGTAATTTTATTCTCCCACAATTTGCGATTTAATTGTATTTTCCATTTTTTTTGTCGTCATTTTTAAACCACAGCGCAAGTCATTTGTTTTCAATAAAAAGTATACGATTTTTTAAATTATAATACATACGAGTATTGAAAGGTTTGATATTTTAAAACGTTCTTTTGGAATATTTCAGAATGTGGAAACTTGTAATTGGCTCTTGCCTTGGCCATACATTACGTGACTGTAAGTTTTGTTAAAATAATAAAAAAATCATTCCAATTTTCCGCATTTGTACGAGTTAATCGGTCCGATGTGCGTGAAATGATGACAACAAAGAGTCCTACGTATGTATGTCTTAGCCGATTTAGATTTTAGTTATTTTATAATATAAATATCTTTATTATATAATTTTTTACATAAATGAGTTAAATACACCACTCGACAGACAACTTTAAGCTGCATCTACTGGTAAATCCGTTCTAACAACATCTACTGATTGATGCCTCAAGAAGTTCTATTTACACCCATTTTCACTAATTTAATTTTAATTTCAAATAAATATTTTTGACTTTTATCCCTTGATATATTTATGACCTGCGTGTGATATACGTAAATGCCGCATAACGAATATCATAACTTTAGACATTGGTTCATTTAGTTAGATGGTTAGTCAATGGGGAAATGCATTTTACACCTTAGGCGATTCCTAAATATTAAGACGACAGTTTTAGGCGACTCCTAAGTTTAGTGAAAACAGGCATTAGTCCGTTAGATACATATTGTCGTGCTTCAATTGAACAAGAAAAGCATACTTAAAAAATGTACAAAGGCGTGTGGTCATGCGACATTTAAACTCAAAGTTATAAAAAATGCGTGTTTAATATTCTTCAATAATATACCCGACGGACAAACAAAAATCAGTCATCATCTCTATTGACAGGTTTTACCAGGGCGCCATATTCTGAGAGTCAATTTTGTTGTCATGACGCCCATTATCGTTATATGATATACGGTGCTACGTGTCACTCGGTAATAAATAACTTTAACGCTGTGAAAGCAACGATAACATAAACAAATACTATTAAAAGAAATTCACGTTAACGATTTTAATAATATTCCTTATCAGCAGCGTTGAATTGTTTCATATTTAAATGGGAAATGTAATATTTATATTTTTTTTATTAAATACTTTTTGTTCCTAAATAGAAAAAGGTGTTTTTATATTATATCAGAAGGACATATACTGTAATATTATGCTTTATCTTATATATGTTAGGAGAAATATTTCACGGTCATACAAAATATTGGACTGGGTCTCGGGATTTTTCTTAACACTGATGTGTCATGTTGATAATTGGTCTTACATCTGAACAACACTGTATCTAATCGTAATGAGTCATGTTAAAAGTTATTGAGAGCTCCTTTTTATTAACTCAAAAGAAATAAAATTAATTAAAAAAAAAAAACAACGATTGTATTAAAGTTTGCCGTAACGTTCTTCTAGCTGATATCTTTAAGAAAAGACTAAAATAGTAGGATTTTGGTTTTAAATACTTTAAGCCTTAATGTTTGTACATTTAATATAGCTCACGGAAACTCGGTGTATAATTTTTATATACTAATTTATAAAGTTTAATTATATAATTTTATAGTGATATGATTACTTTACCTAATACATATATAACTTTCTAAATCTTTAATGAAATACAAAATCCAGGTACATAAATTTAAATTATCATGACATATACAATAGATAGTTTTGATGTACAATATTCATAACAATAGATTACATAAATTAATTACAATTTATGTCATCAAAATAACTGACGATCGAAAACCTTGGAACATTGATAATTCGGAGAGAAATAAAAAAAAAAAACACTGTCATTGTCATGGCACCGGCGCTCACGCCCCTCCGACCTCGTAGCTTCGATTAAACACGAAAACTATTGTTTTTCCTCGTCGTCGATTCGAAATCAGTCGGTCACTCATAAGGTCGAATGCGCAATCGAAACGAATGGGGCCCATTGTATAGGTACACTTCACCTTTTACAGTTTTTAGAAACGTCAAGTGTTTTGTGAATACGTTGGTTGCTATTCCATTAAACAATACAAAATCTTAATATAGCCAGATCATTATTGCGCGATTAAAACATATAATATATTATAAGTAAGCGGTAACGTACCGAATTGGATTTTAATGAATCGACGACACTATTTGGCGGAACCGACAGTTATAAAAGCGCCATTCTCATTAAAACTAAGATACGTAGAAATCAGCTGTTCGGCCAAGGTCGACTATTGCGTGTTATTTTCTTACGGATTATATAAATAGATCGTTCAATTAGAATACGTGCGGAACTAAATCATTTATTGATAGTATTTGTTCGAGTTCCGTATCAAGACACACGCAGGCAGTTAGAAAAATTTTGTTTCCTATCAATTCCAAAATTATATAATCTATTATATGAACACGTATTCGAAATGAAATTATCTATATGAGTCGTATGTGCTTCTTTTTGTATTTTTAAACGTACAATTTGTCGATTAGATCGGTGATTCGGTTGAATGAAAACGAAGCTTAGTGTTCGAAATTTATTTGACATCGTTCCATTTCTGAGTCACGCACGTGTTGTAAAAGAAACTGACTGCTGCATTTGTTGTAAAAAATACAATAAAAGTATATTATTCTATACCTCTATCAAAAAAATAGTAATAAATTTAGCTTTTGCATCAGCAATTGCATCAACTTTTTTTTTAACATTGGCATTGACGGCGATATTGCAAGAACTTCGCGGAAACTCGCTTAGTGATCGCGGAACAAAAAATCTTCGGGGACATGAAAATAGTAAGTCATAGTAGATAATAATTTTGACGAACTGACGTTGGACTGTAAGCTATAGTTTGATGAATCACTTTTATCACGGTGATATGAGTTTATACATCTCTTAGCAACTTGCTGCCTGGCGCCTATAATAAGATTACACTGAGAAATGTTTTATCTTGTGACATACATTTATCTAGTGTTTTTTATTCTTTTAAATATACACTTTTGAGCTTTTGTTTCTCTTTGATTTCACAGTATTAAAAAGAATTGGAATGCAGCATTGCATCCACATTTTAGGATCACAAAATCAAATTATAACTTGACATTGACAAAAGTATATAAAATTATTGAATTGACATCAGAAAAGCCATAAAAAGGTCGTAACTTCTATATCTAATAGTTGCAAATGTTTATTTACTGATTGGTATTAACTTTACACAGTGATTAAGTTATAATAAATCATTTTAGTGCACTTAAGATTACGCAAATGTTATTCAATGTCGATGAATTAGTGTGATGAAATCGTTGCATATATATTGTTATACGTGTATGCTATCAGTCTACTGCAATCATCTCGGAATGCACAAATTACCGACCTTGCACTCCTTGGAACAAAACCTTGTTTATTTTTAAACTTTCGAAAGAACTAATCTGTTGCAATTCTTTTTAAGAAAGTATTTGTTACATTTTATATAAAAAGTTTACCACATATTATGTGGCACATAGTATACATTAAAATTTATCTCTATTCTGCTAACTTTTTAAACCGCGAAACTGATTTCGATGTGTTGCTACCTATTAGGATAGGTTATTTTAGTTTCCAATAGGGTAGAACATTTTTTTAATATACTATAATGGTTATATACTATGTGTATTGTTTGTTATAAAAAATATTGAAAATATATGAAACTATTGAATAATTTTTTTTTTGCAATTATATAAAACAAAAACCCAAAACTTGCATTTACAAAAGCTGTTTTTATTTTAATAGAACATTTGAAAAATGTCCTATACGACGTCTTCTCATTTTTCATAATCTTCAATTATAGAAATATTGTAAAATACGTGAAAATCAAACAATGGGTCAGTTGCACAAACGTCCATTAGGTTTAAAGACGCCTTTAAGCTCTATCGAATGTCAAATTTATATGTGTAATGGCACTTATTATTTATGCTTGTGCAACTGGCTCAATGACATTTATTTTTTTATTAGATTGTAATTAATGTTTTTAGCTGAAGTGATAGTCCTTATAATAAGTACGTATTAAAGATTAAGACAAGGCAATTTTGAGAACATTATTATTCAACGCACAAAGAAATGTAACATTTTAAAGTTAAATAACAGAATTTTTCATAGAACTATTTGTTACAGATTAAATTATGATATACACCTAATTCGTTGTAAAATGTTATAAAATCAGAAATTTTAACATATGTATTTGTGGAACATTATGACATAAACTTATTCCATAACTTTTCTAAAAGGGAAAATATTATTGTATCTTAAAGAGGATTAAATAAGGTAGTAAGCAATTTCCGAATAAACAATACTATCGTTCTAAATAAACACTATGTTTGTTATATGACGGCTATTGTAGATTGTATGTGTGAATTATTTTCCTCTTATCTATATATATGCTGGGATTTCACGTGAAAACAACTTTATCAGCGGAAGTGCGCGGTAGGGTTATCAACTATCTTCACAATCGATTGCGCTAACATTACATTTAGTTTTAAACTGATGTGTGCATTTTTAAGTTACTATTTGTGGTGTTTATTAAATTTTTATGACGATTTTTGAAAAATACTAACCTGATAACGTATTCTGTTATATTGTATATTTGTGAAACATCATTGTAGTTACGGAGAAAGAACACGAATTAGTTGCTACTTGCTAAAATACAATGATGATTGTATTCTGCGATTGCGAATCATTTTGTACCTACTTTGTCTGTAAATCTGACATTACTAGACAACAAGTGACATTTCATGCATTACTATTGTTTCGTTTTTTAGTGAAAATTAAATAAAAATAAATCAATACACATTTTTGGAGATAAGAAAGAATAAAGGCCGCCAGCCCTCATACATGTTGATAATAAAGGTATACGCTCGACGTCAGCATTCGTGCGTCACACGCCGGCCCCACCGTCATCGAGCACAATAGCTCCGCAAGTGGACCAGCATTGAACAAGTGGGCCCGACAATGTGCCGACCCGGCGTAGTCACGCTTTTCGCATTTCTCGGCCATTATCATCGGCATTCACAGTCGGATATAATACGAAAACGAAATCGTCGCCATTTGATATAAAACGTGCAATAGAAATAGCTTAAACCTGAATTTATTTTATTGTAAATCGGAAGTAGAATCGATAATTTAGTATAATCGTAAGCAGGTTTGTCTCTTGTCGAGGAAAAGAAAATTTTGTTCCGTTTATGCGATAGCCTGATACTAGCAATAGAATACGACAACTTAGCGATGTTATGGTGATGTATAGTTTCATTTTACTACTTTGACTGAAACGTCTTTTCTGTATAAACGACTTAGTTGGTAACACAGCAAATTCATAAAATTATCCTTTAACATTTGTTCGTCTTTATTAAATTACGTGCCAAAGTAGTAGAATATAATTAAATATCGACATAACATCGCTAAGATAACTAGACTTACCTACGAAGAGACTTTGATTAGATACCTGTTTATAATCAAAGGTTGGAAAGTTAGGCGGTTCTATATATAAATTATTTTGTATAAATAAATTATAAAGTACCAACTACATATGCCGATATTTACTTTAAATACTATAATCGTTTCCACGCCCAACACGAGAGATGCTCTCCGAACGTTTTACAGATATAGGTAGGTGTAAAAATGGCGCCGGCGTCTTAACCGAAACATCTTTTAAATGTCGAACGACCTTGCGTCTAGTCCCAAGTCAGACAACTCGACAAGTTCCATAGATAAAAAAATGACGTACCTAAATTGCGTAATAATTCAGCTCGGAAATCTGCAATAAGGCCATTGGCATGAATCGTTTACGACTTTGATAGATGCTTTCGATTTCAACTCCTATTGCATTAGTATTCGATTCGCGGTCGAATACCGACTTAAATATCGATGAGAAAGGTCAGTTTCATATTACCATCGAAGCCGCAATTCAATAGATTCGATTAGTATCAAACTATAATGGCTCTACTTTAATTATACGAGAGTTTGAATCATTTGTTTATATAAAATACACCACATATATTAGAATAATTATCTTCTGACGAAATTTTAGGAGGACGTTACGAGTCTATACGGTAAGTACACTTGCATCTAGACAAGCACGAGAATGGATTTCGTGAGTCTAGTAATTAGCATGGCCTTCGCATACGAGCTGCGTAATACGGAACGGAACTACATACCTAGTGAGGTGCGCGTCGCGAGTTGCTAGCACGGGATCACACGGCGCGCGTGGGAAGGAAGCCAGTTTCACTTTCTTTTTTTTATAATTTGTGCTTCGTTCTAAATTTAAATTAGCTGATTGATATTGTAGACGCGGCGATTGAATGGTTGAAGATGTTAGGTCAGGCACTTACGCCCTCTAGTTCTTGCGGTGATAGTATGTTACGCAATCTCTGTAAATACAAAGTTTACTTACGCTAATTAAGTTAACGCAAGAATAATACTCGTATATAAAAGGCGAACGATCACTAGATACAGTGTATACAAATGTATGTACGTAATATAAGATTAACATTGATGGACTGAGTGAACTTTTAATATATTGGCCAGTCATAGTCATTGACAACAAAAAAAGCAATAAATATATGTTACAATTAGTTATTTATTACATATAACATGGTAATAATTAGTAGAATTTCAAATGATGACTTAAAGTTCTGTTGATTTTCAACGAAGTTTATTGAATTTGTTACGTTGTAAAAGTTAAAAAAGATTTTTTTTAATCACTTTCATAATTATGTTACTATAGATTCTGGTTTATAATAAAACAAACAGTCAAATTGAGAAACAAAGTGTTTAAAAGATAAAAAATATACATGCAGTCACAGTTTATAACAGTTTCATAGCAGTGTACCTACTTAACGAAGATATTTTTGAATATCGTAAAAATCGGAAGAGTTTTATAGTTAAACTAGCTGTAACCCGCGACTTCGACCTCGTGGTCCAAGAGTACTGTGTGCACATTGGCTTGCTATACTAGAGCATTAAGCTAATCTTAATTAAAAATCTGCCAGTACGTATCCACTTTTATATTATTATCATTAGCTTACCAGCATTCTATTTCTAGGACATAAGCCTACCCAATCGATAAGAAAAATCTACCGGTGTTTCTGTGGATCACGCGCATGCCTTCGTAGAATAATAACAGCATGCCTTGCAAAAATATGAACAAATGTTTTCTTTGAAATAATGGTCCTTTTATTGAAGTCTTTTAATAATAATTTTGCTCGGAATTTGATATTTGACTACTGTGCTTATTCTGGACTTTTAAATAAAGACTTTCCTGATACTTAGGAAGGCACTGGCTCCCATTATACAGTTCAAACTAGTATGGGAGACAGGGCTCAAAGAATATTGTCATGTTATTGGAAATAAAGTTATTATTATTATTATTATATTATACTTTGCTTGTGTAAGACTACTGATCCTAATAGCAAAAGATGGAAAATATCACGTTTTTTGTTTTCAAATTTGTTCGAAATATTCGAGTTAAATGCATTTGGTCGACTATTATTCGTGAATTTTTAAGTCTGTAGTTTTTCTATTAAATTCGTTATATATAGATATACTACTGCTGAAACGTTTGAGATTCTAACAACAACCGTTTAATTAGTAGAGGGCGGATATTTTACCGAAAATATATCTGGCTTATAAAGCTTAATAAGTCACGAACGATTAACTAAATCGATAAACGGTCTCCCCACACCCCAAATATTTTTGAGAGACCTATCCATGATACAAAAAACAATTAGATGAAGATACAAAAAAATAAATAAAAAAGCTACATGTTAGGAGGGTACCCAAAAAATATTTCATCAAGATTTTATTTTAAGCGACTTTGTTTGACAAAAATTTACGACTTACGCAGCACACGCATGGAAATCTTTTAAAAACCAAAACTATTCTACAGTTTATGCAACATTTTTCATTGCTGCTCCACTCCTCTAAGTCATACCGTGTATTATATAGCCTATGTTCAGACCTACTAATTATTGTTTCACTAATTATTTTATTCGGATTTGGTTAGGTAAAAAAAATGTTACAGCTGTTGTCACGATCGTTTTACGAATGAACTGTTTTTTTTTTAATTTAATCAAATTTTCATAATAATCTTTAATGCATATAGTACCGCAACGCGATTATAACTTATCAAAACAAGTTCTTTTTTATGTATTTGTTTGTCACTTCAGTGATATTTACTCGTATCTTAAATAGGTAAATGTGTAGGTAGATATGTTTTTTAGATCATATTTTAGTGAAAGGATATTTTAAAATATGTCTTCGCTTGTGATATGATATTAAATAAAAAAAGCGATTTGAAACTGTCATATCATAATAATTGACAGCCATAATACGATAGTGGGTTTGATTTTTTGTAATGTAAAATGTTACATGAAGTAATTGATGTGTATATTTTTTAATGTCAACAGCTGTTTACTGAAGAAATACATTTAAAAATAGAATAACATAAGTAGATCATAATTAAATCAAATAAATTTAAATATTAGAGTAACATAAGTAGATCGATGTACTTCTTTTGTTTTCGCAATCATTTCTAATCTTTTATTAAATAGTTAAAAATTTAAATTTTGTTAATTACTTTCAGTAAATACACACAATTTCATGATGCTCTTAACGATCAGATGCCATTAACCCAACCTCTTTTGTAACGTTAATTTTATTTTATAATCTAGTGTCACGGTCAGTACGATCACCGAAGCGATAACCTTAACGTATGAGATCTGACCGATTACTCTTTTACCTTTTTATTCAAAAAATAATGTTCCGAGTTGTTGTTTGGTATCGTTTATTGAATGAAATATAAAGTTTGTTTTAAATATTTATAAATTGGTCTACTTGATCTTATATTTACAATTAATTAAGCTATCATTCCATGTTTTTTACTTACTATTTGTAACCCTATTATTCGTAATACAATATGAAACATCAATAGTTTTCGCAATTTCCTCACAAAAAGCTGATTTTTTTATACATCTGGCCAACTGATAATAATAATCTATTTGGCGATGATGCAATCAAAATTTCCATGGAAAAATATCGTGTACAGTAGCAGTATAAAACAAAGATTTGTTTTATAGTTATAATTAAATTTGAATATGATAAAAAGTTTTCTTATAGCTCTTTACTAAACCGATGACATCCTTGCTAGCCCAGTCACTTTTAAGCACAAATAGATATAAAAAACCACTTTTATTATGGAGATTTATTAAAGCTACATTAAGGCAATGTATGTTATAATTTTACATGATTTTTATCAGCAAATGGAGGAACATATATGAAAGTCTTGACATTAGATTTGTAAAAATTTTGTGGTGAAAAGAATAAGATACTGGGATGGCATGCATCTGATACATTTGTAGGTTTAATTGTATTTAAAGGGCAGTAATTTCAACGTTTTAAACAGCCAAAATTACAAAAAAAAAATACATTAACGCATACGTGTGGTATTGTTTGTAAGCAGTTAAGATTCCAGATGTTTTAACTGCCTTAATCGTAGGCTCTTAATCTACGCCTATGAGTTTTATATGCAATCGAATAATCGCTCACATTTTCTTAAGGGTGAGGTGTACTATTCAGCAAACTCAGAGCCCGGTGAGAGTTTCCCGATTGTGATCGCATCACCAAGGTATAGTCGGTACATCTATTTTAAACTTATGGAGGTATGCAAGCCTGAGATATGTATGAATAGGCTTCAAGATTTTTTATTTTGTCGTAAGCAAGAAAAGTATTTCGTGATATTTGCGCAAACACGAACACCATCTCTTTTTTGTAGACTCCTCCGTATATCTTCCTTTTGCTTCCAAATATCTTATAAAGCACTAAACATCGAACATAGTTTTAGTGAAATAATGCCCGTTTTTACTAAGCTTAGAATTCGTTTGAATATTTGGGAATCGCCTTAGGTGAAAATGCATTTCACCAATGACTAGGAACCACCTAACGACATTAAGAAATGTCTTAAGTTATAACATGCGTTATGCAGCGCCTTAATGTAGGCATTTGAGTAATATTTCAGGCCACAATATGTCAAGGATAAAGGAAATATTACACTAATCTGCTTGGGCGATTCGTAAGATTAGGCGTTTCCGCATTAAGCTATTCCTTGTTCTAAGTTAGTGAAAACAGGTGTAAGGAGACTAGGTTGTATGGGCTAAGATGCGTTTGCCTCAGAAAAGGTTAAAAAGCAATAAAATAATAACTATTGACGCAGAATATTGGGTTGTTTACATGCATTAAGTAGATAAGTAGTAAGTACACACATCAACATCGTCAAGGGATATTTTGTATAAAGTTCTAAATTCAAAAAATACTGGCTGGTTTTAAAATATTTTGATTAAAACTTATTTTGTACTCCTTTTTTGATGATTCCGAATTTAAATAAAAGAAAATAATTGCAAACAAAAGATAATATATAATTCAAGCGAAGTTCGAAGTTTTCAATTTACCTACCATAGTTTTAGAAGATTTTTTGTGTTTATCGAAAGTTTTAAAACAAGTTATCTGTTTAATTTGAATTTGAAAGAGAGGAAATGTAAGAGAGGAAATGTAAATGTAAGGGCAGTAGGTATGCTCTAAGCTGGGCTACATTACGGAGTATTGCTGAGGACATCGGAACAAAACAAAACGTGATTTCACGGTTATGATCACGTTATCGTGCTACTGGTGAATTGGATGAAAGACACCTAGGCGGGAAGCGCATAACCACCCAACGACAAGATCGATTTTTGCAAATTGCTGCAAGAAGGCAACCAAATGATACGGCCATGCAAAGTTGTTTCAAAGGCTCCAGTAAGAACACCAGTTGCTTGTGAGTAACCAAACTGTGAGGAGAAGACTGCATGAAGCTTATCTTCATACTCGCAGACCGCTTCGTAATCCTGCACTACGCCGAGGAAATCGCTTTGGGAAGGTAGCCAGGCTACGCTTATAAATGGGCTTTATAAAAATATAAACATGTTGTATGTTATCCAGAAAAAATAACTGAGGACATTAAAAATAATTAAAATATCTCTAGACGATATTGATGTGTGTACGAGTATATTCTAATTTTAAATTCAATTAAGCTCATAAGTAGTTACTTAAAGGCTTATGCTTACTTTATTTCTGTGTTTACAGATATTTAATAACCTGAAATTAATAATCTTCTTACTACTTAATTACGTGTAAATCAGCCATAACAAGAAGGCCCTCGTATTGTAGACCAAGGGCTCGGTTACGTAGGATGTGTACGATGTCAGGTACAAAAACGTCAATAATTTACCCTCAAGACGGCCACTATCGCCTGCGCATACTAAAAACGTCCTAGCGTGTTCCCTTGTGTGGCAATGTTTGGCACTACTTCACAGTTCCAACCGAAAGATAACTACGCAAGGTTATCTCTACCACACTTACAATTATTTTATTCAATTCCTTATTGTAAAATAAAAAGAAGACAATTGTTGTGTTAAACGATGACAAGTTTAAACAAGTGTTAACAATTGATATAACTGAAACATTGTTTAATAAAACAGCTTTGAATTTTTTATTTTAACGCTTTAGAGCCTTTCATTGTAAAGGGTCAAAAATCGCGTAAAAAGAATTAACAAATAATATCAGGTTATTGTGAGTTATCTACAGTATTAGTAGGGATCAAAATTAATTATTATCTAGCTATCTGATTTCAGTAACGTAAATCATAATTATTAACCGACTTCAAAATCCAAAAGGAGGAGTTTGTATGTTCGACAGCGATGTATGTTGACCGATATTTCCGGTAATTGTTGACCAATTTTCAAAATATTTTTTTTATTCCTATTTGGTGGTCCTATTTTAATAGTCCTAGGTGATCCTAATGCTTAGAACGCGTCGTAGCTTTTCCATAGAATGTCAACCACGTCACAGATTTCATTATGTGGTAATTCTGCGATTGCCACAACGCGTTGTGAATTTCGCTCAATGATTTCGATCTATGAGCGTGACATATATATATTGAAAAGTTGAGGGAACCCACGATATCCATACAGCCACAATTGCTTTATAATCATTTTGTTTTCTAAGCAGTAGAGTCGAGTTTGTGAACAGTTAAGGATAATTATTATGAAATTGAATTCTTAATGTCGATTTTAGGTAGACTGTACATCCATCAGAATTAAATTAAATAGGTACTAAATTAATTACTGTTACGAATCAATAAAAAAAAGAAATCAGCTGTTCTAACAAAAAATATTAACCGTGTATTTCGAATGTAAAACATGAACTCGGATATTTACTGAAATTGACGTATGAATATGTAGGTAGATAGATAGGTATATTTGTTTTAATGACTGCGATGGCTCCAGCTATACAAATATTATTGACGAAGCATTTATTAATTTCATTGTATAGCTTTATTTGCTTTTATATCCTACGAAATCGAAAAAACACTATTGTCATAGGTGTTTCATTATTTATTTAACTGTTATTATACATACGAAGAACTAAAACTTGTGGACTTAGAAGTTTTTAAAGAATAAAATTGAGATTTATACAGGTTTAATTCACATGAGTTTACATCAACATCTGTACGTTATAGCTCTTAAATATTTCTGATTACAAGTTATAATTGTGTTGCTTTGAAGTTTTCAGCAATTGTTGAAAATATATCATATGCGTTGTTAAATCGGTATGTAATGTTTTTACAAAATTTATATTTTTGTAAATTACGATGAACAAAATCATTATTATAAAATAGAAACATATACATAAATTTCCTAAGCCCTTTTCCTAAATATAGAGCAACTTTTAATATAATTTAACGAAAATTATTATTCCTATTTAATATTTATATTTATTAGTCCTTATTTTATTATAACTAATATTCCTTATTAAAGATTTTAATTTATATGGCGTGAAGTATGTTAGAAAATTTATTTTGTGGTGAATAGCATTTGTTAATAATAGTTTTAATGTAATTGGGATCGGCTACATGTATTATCATTATTAAATTAGTTGTTATATTCTGCTCTCTACTTTTAGCCCGAAATTAAAACAAGGAATTCCAAATATGGAGATCCGACGTGCGAAATGCAAACTCAAACATGTCAACCTTCATTAATTTTTAAATAAAATATCAGATTAATGTAGTTTAGCTCTAAATACTTACCTACAGTTATACAGTTGTACCACTTTATCAGTGAAAGTATTGTGGCGGTGGCTACCTTGACATAGATTGTATAACTCTGTTATCAGTTCTCCACTAAACTTGTCAAAGCACGAATAATACATAATAATTTCATATAAAATTATCTACTACTGCATACAGTTTGATCGAAAATAATAAAAAAAAAATGTATACGGTACTAGATGTTTACGTTTTTGTTTTTATGTAGCAAAGCAATAATTTACGTGGCAAAGGCATCTGAGGCCGTACAGCCGACATTGGCAGCCGTTGGTTTCAAAACGCATCGTGCGTGATGTGTCCCACATACAACGCATCCGTAACACACGGTATTATAGAAAATGCTACACTTGTTAATACCAAGGATAATACAATCACGACACACAGGTCCGCTGCGAATATAACTATAAATTAAATGTGAAATATGGCCGCGTTAAATTTCAGAGCCCTCGTAAATAAACTGTTAGATCCGTATTGTCGTGTTATTAAACTCGGTAGATTATGATAACTAGTAGCAATAACGAAATTTACAAATTGTCTATGCTTAATTAATTCGATAACAAAACAAAGTTAATTTTTAATTGTGAAATATTAAAAAAAAACTAATTATGCAGAGATAATTTGAAATTTTTTAATAAGACTGTTTATTTTCTAAAAGCGATATTTAAAAATTAAATAGGTGTTATATATACCTACATCGATAAAAGTTTCACAACATATTTACGAAGCAAATTACGTTAACATTCGATATTAGTATACAAGGTTATCATATGATGCCGATTTATTTAAAAATTTAAACAAATCAACGACCTGTTTACAATGTATCAAATAATAAATATTTTACGCGATGGCGCACAAAGTAACGTGTAAGCACCAGGTAATATTTATATCTACCGTACGTTTTAACTATTTAGACACCTTTCAAATACCATCTATAACAATTGGATCGCGAGTTGAACGACGGACCAAGGTCACTTTAAATAAAAAACAGAGTGCAATGCAACAAAGAATAACATTATTGAAATTATATATAGTATTGCGCAGGCATTTCCTTGGTTAATTAATACATTATGGCATTTAAAAGATATGGAAGCTATATTTAGCAATTAACGTCACACTGATTTATTAGTTAAGAATTAATTATGAAAGTAATATGACTGTAAAATATGTTATAAGTACATTACTTCTATAACTGCGTGATTATCACTACAGTGAAAACTTTTGTTATACCTATTTTGAAGACTCTAGCTTAAATAATATTTTCATCTTTTCACCACCATTTCCATCCATTGCCTGTCAAGGCAAAGGATTCTAACACAAAGATCCAAATTATATTATTTTTACCATAGACATATATTATTTTAAAATTTTGTTAAAACAGTAAGTTTAGACAACGCAGGAACCATCCGGGATTGCATGCGAAGTATACGTGCCAGCCCAAGCGAAAACATTTCGTGTACGCAACACGTCAAATTCAAAGATTCTTTACTTTGTACATTATTATTGTTGATCAGTTCCAAATGAAATGTGCACTTATAATTTAAAAAAGAAACGATATAAGTATTTCATGAATCTTTCTGACATTTCTAACCATTAAAGACCAAACTTCCACGAATACCTTTTATGTATGTACCGTACAATAGTTGCCTTAATAATTATTATTTAATGTTAAATATCCAAACTTGTCGCTATTATATGCATTAACCACTATTTGTAATATTATTTCAAAATTATCTCACGTAGGTTGGTACATAGTCCAGTCACCATCACACGATTTTAATCGTTATCAGACGTACCCAACAGCACAAAATCAAAACAAATTGAATGATTTTACATCATAAAACATACTGGCAAACGGCGCATCTCGAAAACTGTAAACAATTTCATGACATTGACACTAATCGGGACCAACATCAAATATTTCCAGAAAAATCCACCTCTAGAGCGATTTTTTTTATGAAACCTTTTTATCTTATCACGAAAGTTACTTTGTATATAAAAAATGAAGATATCTAAGACAATTAAAGTGTTTTTATTAGAGTTTTAAAATTAAAGGGAATATTCTCACGTAGCAGTATGTTAAGTATGGGGTAACAGTGTCACACGATTGATGCCCTTATCAAATGCTTCCTGACTGGGCCGTTCGAGTTTTCACTTCGCGTAGAAACCGCACATCTGCATAGCGACACGCGGCCAAGCCGAATTCCGCCGCGTAAAAGCGCATAACTAACTATGCTTACGCGAATACCCGCCTACGTGCACGAATCGAGGCCCATATAGGCACGTGTCCTGACAAGAAAGTCGGGAATATATACAGGCCCGAATTATTAGCTGCTTACCTTCATGTCGTCGAGCATGTCGCACACCGAGATGAGGGACGCAGTGTCCGGGGTCACTTCGATGACTCCCATCGTTGCAGGGTACAGAAGAAACACACGGAAAAAAGCTTTCTTTATTCAGGAGTTTCGATCGCACGGGAGACCAGTAAGGGCTGTTTACGTGCGTCTCATATATCCTGACAAAAGTTAACGATATATATTGCGAGTGACGCGTGAGTCGGTGAGTTTTAGGAACACGAGGCGCGAGACGTGCTCACGCTGTGACCGAGCCGCGCGGACTGATGCTAGTACGTCGAGACGCCAACATCGGACAGTGAAAGGGTCTTGACGTCACGTATACGATAACGTTGTCTCCCCCCCTTCCCACTAAGCCCGGCTCGTTTCGCCGACTTGTTGCTACAACATATATCTCGTTCGCACTTATTATAGCTGTATTTACACCTCTTGCTCGCTCATTCACGATATGACACTCGCCTGTTTGATTAACGAATTCAGACCTCCAGAATACGCGTTTTGAACAAAACAGACCTATTTTTTGTTTATTGACAAAAGGAACTGCAAGACTTTACCACCCTTTGTATTCGTATCTTTTTGTTAAAAAGTTGAAACCATATTAAATTAAAATACTGATAAATAGTAAAAAAAGTATGTGAAAGATATATATACAATTTCATTCGTGTAAATATCATTTACATTCGTGTAAATATATAATATCAAGTGACGTAGCTGAATACGTGCTACGAGGATTATTCGTAGTAGGTGTCGGGCCCCATGCTACGGCGTGTCGCCCGTAACGGGAATCATTTAAGCTACGGTCTACTTGCTACGAAATGTTAGAATAAATAAATAAAAAAAAATTGTGGAAAGCCTGCGTGAAATTGAAATTAGAAACAGTTTAAAGCAGAATAATGTAACCATGTATAAGTTAATTATAATTGAAATGACGGTTGCCCTTGCGTTTAGCAACAGTGCAGATGTAGCAGTTATATGACCTCACGAAATCTACATAAGATTTGATTAAACTCAATAACGGGACCAGACAGCCTTGCCGTATTTGTGTTTAATCGGAACTTGAAATTAGACGTACCTACACTTATAGTTTTATGGAATAAACAGAATGCATAATATTATTTTTAATTGTGGCACCTATTAATGATGTTAATACAAATTTATTCTTTGATCCTATATTTAATGTTCAATTACAGTTAGAACGATAATGAACATATAGAAAACGAAAGTCATTTTGGTGTGTGTACATCTATTCTACCATACATAAAGTAAATTTATAACTGAAAACGAATTCATATGTACCAGTTATATGTATATTTATTTCATATTGCCTATCGTATTTTCATTATTGACGACCTCTGTAGCCGAGTGGTTCACACGCCGGTTCAAGGTGTCGCCATCTCTGAGGTCCCGGGTTCGATCCCGGTCGGGTCAATGTAGAAAATGAACTTTTCTATATTGACTCGGGTCTGGGTGTTGTGGTACATTCGTTGTCTCTGATACTCCATAATACGGGGGCTTTAGCTACTCATCTTGGAATCTGAGCAATGTATGTGATGTTGTAAAATATTTATTTATTTATTATTACATTCTAATTTACTGAAACAGGGTAACTAAAATACTAAAATCCCTTTATGATATTATCACCCTTTCATTAACTTGTCACACTAATAGCTAGTTGCACAAACGTCTATAGAAAGAGACGCCATACGACAAGTGCATTTAAAAGATCGCCAGTCGTCACTTTGTCCGCGGTGAGAGCGATCTCATTGTAAATGTCTCTAAAGGCCGCGATGTGACCTTGAACTTATCAGCGGAGGTGCGCGTGCGTCTGCGTTCGTTATTCAAATTTTGAATTGCGTAATGTAACTCGATTCTAAATAAAAATAAACGGCTTTTTAGGATTGCTTTTTATTTTTTAAATAAGAATTCATATCTATTTTTATTTTTTAAATAAGAATTCATATCTATTTTTATTTTTTAAATAAGAATCCATATATATTTTAATTTCAATAAATCTATATTTATTAACTTAGTATTTATTCTAGATAAAATAACACTATAAAAAATTTAAGCAAGCACTAAAATTTAATCAGTGGAAGTTTTGTAATAAAATAAACTGTATTGTAATTATAATTTGTAATTTTTATAGGCTTGCTGATATACTTCAGGAGTTGAATCAAGTTTGTTTGTTTTTTGATTATGACAAATTTATCATATTGAATATATGTTGATATATGTGAAATCAATAAAAAACATCTTGAATATGCAAGCGGCAACTGCTAATTATATTTACTACACTAATAAAGAAAACTATATATTTTACTATATATTTCCAGATAAGTATTTATTTAAACTTAGGTACTTAGGGTCTCGGACTGGTCGAATATAATGGTACGTGCGAGAACGGAACGGATTTTTTTATCGATACTGGGTAAAACACATCCAAAGATTGATAAATAAATAAGACTAAGGACTTATCTATATCATAGCAAAGGTGGATTTTAATTGGTCAATAATTACATTAATAAAACAATAATAGTGTATTAGTGATGTTCTTTAGTTTGTGTAAAATTTACTGTTTTCTCTCAACTTCACCCATGTAAATTATATGTACATATACACGCGTATGATGTAGCTTCTCGTAGCTAAAAGAATTTTTATGATCCGATCAGTGCTTCGGAAGATAACTCAATATAACAAAATTAGAAACTTTACCTCCTTATTGTTAATACAATGTTATGTAATGTTATGTCTATGCTAATGCATTGATAACATTTTAGTGATAGAATTTAGTGATCAAAATTAACCAGTAGACAGACATGGAATTTTTACCCCACTAGAGCGATGCGATAAGGAGGGTTATAATTTTGGATGGGATATATGTATGTAAGAATTTTCTTCTGTTTCCTTATAACTTTGAAACTTCTCATCGTAACTGGACAAATATGGTATCATTAGAAGAGTGTTAGTTGTCTAGGCTATGTGACGATACATTAAATTGGTAACTCTAGAATGCAGAAAATCAAAAATTAAATATGTATATATGTATATTACTCAATGCGATTTTTAAATAAAAATAAGTTTCTAAAACTTTTAAGAGCGTGATTTAGCTGTAGTTGGGTTTTAGTTTTTGAACTTATTTTTTTATAACAAATGTAATTAACTTTTTTACACATAACTAAAGTAACGACAAAAATCACAATAGCTAAAAAACGACCCCAAACGAAACGGAAAGTTGTTCTTTGCAATAAAGCAACACAGCATCGTACGCAGGGAATCGAAAGTACTGTCGATGGATTAAAAAGTAGGTCATTGTCGAGTCAAGGCGAGATATGATTTATCGATACTTGCTTTTCGGATACGCACGTATCCACTTCTGTAATTCTTCTGAAGGAAGAAGAGTGTTATACTTCTTTTTTTTAAAATTGCGATTAAAGAGTAACTGTGACTCTATTTTTTTTAATAAAACAAAAATGAATTTCTATTTTTAATTAAAGAAACCTTAGAACGGGTGATTAGGTATTAATGACTTTTTATAATGATTCGAATAGAAAATAGTCTAATTTTGCTACAATATAAAATTATACATCTTATCGGAATAATCTTTCGATAAATAAAAAAGTCTGAGATTTTAATTAATATAAAATGATCAATGAAACTTGTGAAAAAAATATAATAAATGTATTTATGTACAATTGATACATAAATACTTCTTCAAGAGTTGTATTAATAAATGTTGATGTCTTTGTTATTATCAATTCAACAGAATATTTTTGTATGAACTAATATCTCTATGATTTCTTTTATAGTATATCGTCAAACATGCATATTTTTTGTTTTCTTTTTCTTTATTTTATTCAAATTGGATTATAGGTTTCTTGTTGTAAATCTAAAGAGTCAGCGACCTCGTTTGTAGCTAAATATTTTCAATAAATTTAAATCGAATACAAAAAATTAAAAAGTGTTTTTGTCGTCGGACGATTGACATAATGTCCAACTATTTTTTGCCTAAATCCAAAAGTAGTTTTTTTGTATTCCTTTACTAATCGTGTTTAGAATAATATTATAAAAAAAAGGAAAAATGGAATTGAAAAGCATAAAGTCCATTTGTACTATTAAACACAACAATATAAAGTTGACAAACAATCAAAATCGGTTAAAATATCAAAGATAACGGGGTTTTCTTTAACTGATATGATTTTAATAAGAATTAGATTAGATAAAAAAATATTAACAATGACAATATTTTTTGTATTATTAACATTGATAGCAGCGATTATGTATAATTTCGTCATAACAACAACGCTAATATCAAATGTAATCAGTAACGTTAGGTTATTGTGTATATATTTGGATATGTTGGTATTCATAAATTTTGATCATCCATCCGATAATTCGATTTTGGCTAAAGTTGATTTCGCAGTTTCCGTAAATCACTGGGCCACCGAGCTCCTCTATTACTAGTGCATCATTAAATATTTTATTCCGATGTAATTTATTAATAAAGTAGATGACAAATTCGTGCTATGACTGACTGGAGCTTGAATCGACTTGTATCAACCGATTTTTTCATGGCCTTGTTTACGGATCTCGTTTGTTCTTAAACGATAATGGGTTCCGAGACCCACGCACTCCATTTCACGGAGTACTACACTTTACGGATGTCGGTTGTCCTTGGTGCCGACAACATTATCACAATATAAAAAGCACCTATGTAGTAAGTAGCAAATCTGATAATAATGCTAATCATAATGTTAACAAGGTTATTTTTTTTCTGATGCTTTGTTCTACTTATTTCATATACAGGAATTAATATTAGGGCGCATTTTTTTTCTTATGGTTAAGTATCGTGGACAAGACATATAGGAACGACAATTATATTTTTTTTCTAAATTTCATAACAATATTTTTTATAATTAAATATTAAAATTTATAATTTAATTTGTATTCTAATATTTATTAACATTTTCATGTTCTTTTAATTGTAGTGGATTAAATTGTAGATATATAGACGTATTGACAATAATCGAACGGAGATTGAGAATACTGCATGCTGTACCCGGAGGGGTACAGTAGTTAAGTTACATAATAAATAGTAATGTATATACAAATATCTTTTTTTATTTCTTTTTGTTTTATTTTATGCAGTAAGTTATAGCCTATATCTATCTGTCTCATTCTTCTCGCGATTCCGTCTCGCTCCCTCTTTCAACCTTGATGCTCCAACCTTTATGTAAATAATAAATAAGACTGATGTTTTGTTAGTTGTTCTATAAATAAAATAACAAAATAATTTTGTATCTTAGTTATTCGAAGTGCTGCCAACAGGTATCGACTATAAAATAATTAGGAACATGTAGGCATATATATACGTAGAAGTCGTCACAAAAAAGTGCAAGAGCTTTAGAAAGCTTAAAATTTCAGAATGTTGAAGCACTTACGGTATACCTCACTCAGTACCCAGTGCGGAGGCTGGGCGCTGGAAGGCCTGGTAGCGGCAGAACAATGTGAAATACGAAAAATCAGTTTCTAAGAAATAAAGCGATTTATGTTGACCTATAAACACATTTTTAATGGGTCAATAAATACAGAATCGTCGTCTCCCCGTTCCAACGAACTTCTCAGCGGGTTCCATATTTATGTCAAAGGACCCCGCCCTTGCCTTATGGAAATTGGCTTTCTGTCAAATCGGATGAAACTATGATGAATGGATAGAGGAAGTCTTCCTGAGTAAAAGTCCTCATGGGCACTAAGCCCGAAAATCGAAACTTTTAGTACTTTTGGGCATTCGAAGTTTTTGATTTTGGATTCTAGCAAAATCAATAAATCCTTGTAGAATCGGCCCAAAGTTCAATTAGACATAAAAGAAAAAATACGTATCGAATATTTTTTCAAGACCTTTCGAACGACACCCTATTTGACCCCCCCCCACTCCCCCACCTACGGGGGTGGAAGGGGAGCGGTTTTTTGCGAAAAAGTTCTTTTATCTCTTCTCTTCCTCCGCCCCCGCGTGTGGTGGGTGGGTGAGGGGGGGGGGGGTCGATCGGGCACGGCTCAAGTGTTCCGTCAATCATGAGGCCATTATAACATTATAAAAGAACTTTTTCGCAAAAAACCGCTCCCCTTCCACCCCCGTAGGTAGGGGAGTGGGGGGGGGGGTCAAATAGGGTGTCGTTCGAAAGGTCTTGAAAAAATATTCGATACGTATTTTTTCTTTTATGTCTAATTGAACTTTGGGCCGATTCTACAAGGATTTATTGATTTTGCTAGAATCCAAAATCAAAAATTTCGAATGCCCAAAAGTACTAAAAGTTTCGATTTTCGGGCTTAGTGCCCATGAGGACTTTTACTCAGGAAGACTTCCTCTATCCATTCATCATAGTTTCATCCGATTTGACAGAAAGCCAATTTCCATAAGGCAAGGGCGGGGTCCTTTATGCAAGTATATAATATTTGTATGTAATTTACTATTTGAGTAACAACATTAAGATCTACCCTCCAATCCGCATTGGGACAGCGTGGAGGGTCATGGCCCATCCTCCTTAACCATCCATAAGGAAGGCCTGAGCCCCTGCAGTGGGGACGTAAAAGGGCTGGTGATGATGATGATGATGATTAAGATCTAATGACTCTATTGATGCAATGATATAAAATAGGAATTAGAATGGCCGCACCTATTTCTCTTGATTCCTTGAATGGAAATGTCACGTCGTATATTTATAGTTCCCTATTTTAATTACAAGTTTGTATTAGTGTCCTGCTAATAATAGGTTAATAATACTTTAATTATTGTATGTAGTTATGACAAGAATTAAAATGCCTCACTAACATTAATAAACGACAACTTAATGTTCTTAAGGTTATAGCAAAATTGTATTTTAGTAATTACCTAAACGACTTGAGAGATTTTTTCATTTAGAGACCAACCGTTTTATAAAAACGAATGTTTGAGCAATTGTTAAGATAAACACAATAAAGTTAGAACATTATTATTTATTATTAAAACTACTTTGTTATGATTGCTTTACATTAGTAAACATTTTAATGCATGATAGTGTGTGCAGATAATGTTGTTTTTCATTCATAAAAGTTTCTTCGCATTTTATATGAAAATTAAAAAAAAAGAGTTTATACACATTAACTAAAGTATGTAGGTACTATTTTGTTCGATAACTTTTTGCCGTCTTGTAAATAGGGACATGACTATAGATAGATGCTATAGAAATTTTGGGGCTTAAAATAAAAAAAAAAAAAAAAAAAACCGCGACAAGTAGAAATTGAAATAGGTGGAAATCTGAAGGAGCTAGGTAACACCTTCCAGCTAGACTCTTAATTTTTGCTGAGTGGAAAAATATGTGTTAGTCTAGCATTTCCATGATGAGAAATTACACCCCTTCTATTGATTAATTCTTTTAACTTCTTGCTTTAATCTCACCAGTTGTTCGCAGTAGAGTTTAGAATTGATGGTCCTGCCTGGCGGTAACAGCACATAACAAATAATACCCTTCCAATCACACACGGCATCACCTTGTAGCGAGTTGACCCGGGTTTCGCAATAGTTTGTGAAGCCTGACAGACCTTTGATCAAGACCCTTTTCGCACGTTCTTGTCGTACTAAATGCACTTTTCATTACGCCGTATTAAAAAATCAGACATGAGTACACGGTTCATTATGATTCTTTCAATGAAGTCGTAAGGTACGTAAATATTCAAATTTTTTGTGTTTTTCGAATGCGCCAAAACTGTTTTGTGGTCAATCCCCTGTTCTTCAGATACTGGTATGCCAACCTTGCTCCACTTTTTCAAAAATGGCAATCATTTTATCCCTAAATGGTAAAACTTTTAAACCAATTTTTTGCTACTCTCACAGAAATTGCAACAAATTAAAGTCACACATTTTCCTAATATAATTTAATTCGGAGTTATCTTTTTTAAAAATGTTAACTTTTGAATAATACTGAAAACAGCCAGATACAAATGGTAAAGCCAGAAAGATTTTATTGGAAGTTTATCATACTATATGCGAAGACTTTACCCCCAACCTAATATGAATGCTGATTTATATGGAAAAATGTACAATATTGTGGAAAAACACCATGATTGTTTTTTTATTGTCTTTTGTTTTAGTTAAGTTTAAGTTTGAAGCATAAGGTGTACTCATAAATTTGTTTATCAATATATATCCGTACATAGCAACTGGTTTGTCAATAACGTTATAATTAACAGTTCAACCACTTGTTATCTTGTTATTCACTCGTTGACTTGGGGTTTTACTATGTGCTCTTAAGCCATGCGAAAGCTTTTGTCAAATCGTTTCCCCTTCTTGTGTCCCGTAGTATAGGCCAATCTGTCAATGATAGGGATATATGATGACGTATTGAGGGGTATAAGAAGCACGGTACAGTCACCACAAAATTTCTGTATAAATTAACCTTTGATTTATATAATCAAAGAAATTAACACTAAATTTCCAAAAGAAATTAACACATATGTTTCTAAATTTCCACTATAAAAAAGAAATTAAATAACGTTTTAGTCTAGTGTCATAAAAATGTAATGTAATTATCTCATTTTTAATTACAGCTCTTTAGGATTTGGATATCTACCTACTGTTCACATTCAAGTTGGTGTTAGTGATAAAATCTTCGTTTTGTGAGACATCGATGTAGAATCATCCTACTTCTACTATTACAATTGCCTTGTGTTCATGGTAAGGTAAGGTTATTTTTAACTTCTAAATAACACATAGTAGGTAAAATGAATAGAATAAGAGAAGTGATTACAAAAGCTGTGAAGCAAACAAATTTAGATTTATATTATATCTTTCATTATTCTTAGATGATATAAATTATGAAATAAGAATCGTACAATATAAGCGTATAAACTATATCTTATATACAAATAAAAGGTAATATTACCTTCAAACATTTTGTCATAAAGTGCAATTTCGAGTAGCGCTAGTATCAGTATGTTGATAATAAAAGCTCGATATTCGAACTTGTAGTTAGGATTAACAACAGATTGTTGGTTTTAAATAAAAACACGTTGTGCTAAAAAAAAAGAGTTGCCCTTCCTGATTTAGGTATTTTAACTTATACTTCTAACAATAACGATTACATTCATATTAACGTGAGATTTTGGTATATGAATTTTCCTGGAAAAGATTTCATACGAAGAGGAAACAAATCATTTTAAACTTTTTTTTTACTATACCTATCTACCTTTTTTATTAATGGTTGATAATGTGCGTATAATTTGTGTTTAAATAAAATTTATCGAACGGAAACCGCCAGACCGACACTTGCGGCTTTTACCTAAATAAAAATGAATAACAAAACCATACGGTAGTTACTATGCACAAGTATATTGTTATGTGAGTTATATATTTTGGATGTGCTATCGCTGTCGGCAGTTATCAATACATTTTTATCGGGAGCGCATTATTGTGGTTATCGACAATATTATGAACGAAAGAATTGTGAGCAAAATAATAGGTATGTTATTTAATGATCTCACTATATTAAGATAAACAAAGGTTCAACAACACCTAAGGGTCGATGGTGTAGATGTGTTTTGAGTCGGCGTATAAATAGCTGACCTCACAGGGGACTTAATCGTTAATGTAATTATTATGAAACTAAATATAAATGTGGAAAGCGGAAAAACAAATTTATCCGTAGAGTGCACGCGACACAACTCTGATATGTAATCTAGAGTACTCACGGCATTATAAGCTATGTCATAGCACATTGACACCTCCATAATTTGGATAGGATTCTGCGAGTATCTTAGAATTGCAAAAAAAATACTCAATATATTATAAATTTACCGGGTGATATATTAACTGAAGTCTTGAAAAAAAAAAACGAGTGGAGAACAATAATGTTTCTTCTTTTTAATGCTTTTCATGGCTTCAAGGAATTTTCAAGTTTTAGATGTATGCAACTTCTTTCAAAGTTCTTATCGAGTGCTCTTATAGAAAATCAATGAAATTTGAAAAATCAAGATAAGATATGACAAACGTTTAGTAGTACAATTGGAAACGTTATTGCTACAGAAATATTTCTTATAGGCAATAATAGGTGTAATTGCGATATTTCCCGTGTTTGGACATTTTTTAAAATTAAACAGCCTATATTGGAACATAATAAAAAACCCCCAGGATTGCTAGTTACTATAAATACACTATCAAGAACATTAATTTTTATAACATAAATCTTTTTCTTTGTTTTTTGATTAATCATACATTTTATATTAGTTCCGTTATGGATGTGTAGAAAAAAAAGATCATTTGTATTGCATTTATTTAGGAAATCGTACCAGATTTAAAGCTTTTAAATAACACACATTTCGTTTTAATTATTAGGTGTTACATAGAAAATTATATGTTCTTATTATTTTGTTAAAATCATATTCATTAAAATACGTTCGTGGTCCGGTCTGTATAGTGAATTTATAGACAAATGCTTTTGAATACTTGCGAAAAATGCTTTTTTCATTACAGATATTTATCAGCATAGCATTGTAAGTGCAAAATTAATTAAATAAAAGAAATGCTTTCCTTGGAGCCATATTATCGTTTCGAAAATAGACGACATTTCGTATTCGAAAAACAGAGTAGGCCTTCAGTTTCTTATTAATTAATTAATGAGAAAAACAATTTGATTAGTCGAAAAATGCAAAACAACTGTATTAAACATAACCTATTGACACAATGTGTTAATTATTATGTTCTGCATACTCTGATGTAAAATTGGAATGTAGATGTAATGTAAAGTAATCCTTATTTCCAATACACAGCTCTGCATTTTCATTTGATATCAAGTCGTCGCTTTGCAAATGTAAGCTGTCCAAAATATTTTCTTACATTGGTCATACAGAAGAGTTTCTATATGATCAATACGAGCTGAATCAATACTTTACAAAAGTATAAAGTTTTAATCGACTCGCAACGTCTTCATGGTATGATTTTTGTGTATTTTTTATAAGATGAGAAAATTGAGAACAAATTAAACTAGTTTAGCTAGTTATTTATATATCATTGTTATGTTAGTTTACATTGTGGGAATCGGTAAGTTTAGGTTCATGGGCTTAAAAGTGCCATGCTCATCACAGAATAATAATAATAATCTTTTATTTTCCATAATTATTTAACATAGTTATACATGAGACTATTTCAGCAAGTAAAAGTAATACTTGTGTTGGAGATATCTCGCTCTTACCATTTTTAAGGAAAAAACAGTGATACTTATTTTACATAATAAAATTAAACATATTTACATTTTTAAACATTTTTTGTGTAGTATTTAAGTGTATGTGTGTGTGTGTGTATCTCATCAATCTCATAAAGTTTTTCTACTACTTCATAGGTCAGTTTTTCAAGCCAATCTGCTTACTTATCCTAGATTTATTAACCTAATTTCAATACGATGATCGTCATTAGCAGCATAATTATGTTACCACTACAGACCATTTCTTATGGACGAGTACGAATTAAATAGGGATAATGAGCCATGACCCACCACTCGGGCTCAGTGTGGATTGTCTGGCGTAATCGCCAGACAATCCACACTGTGGACATGGACACTGTGGACATGGTCACTGTGGACATGGACATTTTACAATGGACTGCAGGTGCAGTCCATTGTAAAATGTAACACTGTAAAGTTTAAATACGCCCATGGTTAGGTTAATCTAATGCGGTATATTATAAATGGTCACAAGATACCTAACCGTACCTAACCGGGGCGAAAGCTAATAAAATTTTTATTAGACTTAGAATTTATTAACTGTTATTTTTATGTTGATAACCGAACAAAATACGTGTGAATTCATGGATCAAGGCAGCAGAGAATTATTAGCACCTTGATGCTGGCAATAAAGTTTACCATGACTCTGAAACGTGGTAAAGATAACATTAAGCAGGGTATACACTATTGGAACCTTATCTTAGATAACCGATTTCTAGTGAAATTAAAGTAGCAAACTAAGGGAAAATTTGTGAAAATGATTTTTTGGGTCTGAAATAAAGCCAAAAAAATGGCATTAAACAAACTAGGCTCACGCATGTGCGCTTATTTTATTTATCTTCAAAAATGATGAATATAAAATGAATATGAAAAAGGATTGAGATCTATAAGGTCTGTATAGAAAATTCAGACAGTTAATTTATTTCACTGGGATCTTATTTAAGCTCTGAATTTGACTTTGATAGTCTTATCAACAAACTGCAAAAGTAACATATGTCGGTATTAACATTTATATCTTACTTGCATATAACTAGACGAAAATAATTGTATAATAAAATACTGTATAACTCGTACGTTAAAAATTAGAATTCCTGGTAAGGTTCTTTAAAATTTATAAATGTATAAAGGTTTCGACTTATTATAATCTCAAAAATAGCTTGCATTGTATCACGGAATATTACACATAGATGCTGCTTTACCTATTTTTGGAGTATAATGTACTTCTATGTTTATTTAATTTTCAATAACTTCTTAATAAATAAAAACTAGAACATATTTTTACTATTCAAGCATCAACTGTTTAACATCATAAAGTTATTACAAGTAAACGTAAATATATATCGCACAAATAGATAATCTGATCGTCATTTTTTTACATTATTATGAATGTAACGAAAAGCTTCGTGTACACAAGCCTTTATAACGATAACACTGAGTGCTTTCAAGAGTAGATAATGCTTTTGAATTGTAAACAAGACAATCATACGGCTCTACTATATTCTTTAAATTAAAACAATACATACACCACTCTCTTTTCGTTGATATATGCTAGAAAATCATAATAAACCTATATTGGAAATCACGGGGCAGTTATTAGATGTTTCATAAGATCTAATGTCAAAGATTATTGCAACATTACACAACAAATAAAAATATGCACATTTATTGAAATACCTATAGTCATATGTTTTACCTTAAGTAGATAATGTCTTCAATTATTATTAGTCGAAATGTAACTCCTGTAATTCTATATTAACTCAACTAAGAATGATATAAGGAATGAAGAAACCTTGAAATGGGTCTAAAAGTTAATAAATACTCTTAATATGTGATTTGAAAAACTTCTTGCTGAATAATAATATACAAAACAAACTCTGAATAGGAATATTTTTGAGTATATGTGTATACCGTAACATATAATAATTATAAGAAATTTAGATACCCACTAACTATTTGTACATGTCTATCTTTTCAATTTTATACGATTAAAACTGGCTTGGACCTTCACAGAACTGTGTAAACAGCGTAAACATTTTATAGCTCGAAAGATTGATAACTGCTCAATCTCAATCAATAAATTTAACGTAAATAATCATTGTAATATTTATATTATCTGATATATGCTTGGACAAGCTAATAGATATATTTATTTTACTTTGAGAAATGTCATGAGAAGCTCAGATATATATGATATAGATCCAAGTCAAATTAATGAACTGTTTTTGTGAGTGGTCGTTTAAAAATAGAAACATTGTTAGTCTTCTCAGATCGAAGCTATTACTCTTCACTTTTCACCATTTAACTGCCAGGGTTCATTATTGTAAGAATATTTAAGACGCGCAGAAAGGATCGAATCATAAATAACAATGATAAGAAGACAATAAGTCAAATTCAGCACAGACAAATTAATAATTGGGTATGTACTTGAAAGTAGTTTGCCAATTATTGGTTTTCTTTGTCTCTAAAATTTCGCCAAAATGTTTATTTAAAATTACATGTCAATATTTATATCGATTGAATCACAAGCCTACGCCGAATAATACAATCAATTCCCTTATTGTATTATTATATATAAATAACCCAATCAAAAAATGGTGAAAGCTCTGTACCATTGATAAATGAGTCAAATAATCAGTACAATATAAGATAAAGAAGATTTTTTATCTCTAAGCAACATTTTTTTTATTGCCAATTAGGCATATCTTTAAGAAAATTGCTAAAATGAAGAGAAGTTCTAGTCAGCAGTTTATTATAACTTTATTTTTTTGCTGGCGAAGTTCAATCGTCAGTGATTGCACATTTGAACAATTGCATATTGTTAATACCACCACTATGATCGAGCACTCAGACTCGATGCGGATTGGTGGGTACCGACTGTAGATGTAGCCGAGATCAACGGTTTAACGTGCCTTCCGAAGCACGGAATAAATTTTGGTCACCCATCCTATGGGTATGCGAAAGTTGCTCAATTTCCGCATTGCGTTAACCACTGCGCCGTTGGTTATAATATTCTCTTTCTCAGTTCCCACCCGTCTTTAACCGCATATAAATTATGAAAAAAGAATGTTAATTGGTTATTAAGAGGGCGCCTAAATAATATTAAAAAAATAAGCAGTCGATTGCGAAAGAAAGAAATAAAGTAAACGCTGTAGTTCATCACGAATAATCTACTTCATTTGTGTATATGTTAATATTTTTTCTATAGTTAAAAAGTTAACTCTTACAATTCAATTTCAATTTCAAAGTCGACTTTGAATCACAACTGCAGCACTGTCGTATCATAGAGGTTCAATCAAATAAGATCTACTTCAAATTAGGTTTTGAAATTGAGTGATGAGTCATTTAGTATGTATCTTTTTAATATTTATTACTATGCAAATTTTAAATTCTAAGAAACAATTGATATACTACGGTTAATCAACTTCAACTAAACAAACAACTGGCTAACGGGCCAGATGTTACTTTAAAAATGTTATTGGTCCAATTAATTATGTTTGTGCAATGTATATTCGCTGTTATGTTTCCACTTGATAGTGATGGGAAAACACATTTGTGTGTCAAGAGGTGGCAACTAATTTGTACGTCAATATCGTAAACAATGACCTCTTATTATGATCGATATGGTCGCAAGATAGATCTTTAAACAGCAACATTTATTATTATAATGTACTCATAAAAATGATGTTATTGTATCAATCGTGTGCAACTAGAAAATAAATAATTTGGTTATAATAATTTTCTTCGTAAAATGCTTAATTTGTTTTTATCTTCACTCTTTAATATCACAAAATGTCATGGGCAATTAATTTTGACTGTCATTAGACGACTTTATTGTTATAATATGTAGTGTAAACAACTCTTAAGAACTGTTGTGAATATTGAATACAAAGTTTGTTCATTTATGCACGTGCGGGCTATAAAAATTACATTTCACCGTCCAAAAACAAGCCTGTTTTTTACTTGGGATGTCGAAATCAACGGGAAACTTTGAACTAAAAATAACCAGCAAGAATCTTAAGGAAGCCATGTTTTTTTCCCCTGCTTTATTTTTTTTATGAGTCGCTAAACTGAATAACAATGTAAAGAGACGTCATGCAATTAGTATAGTTATTTAATACTGTGGAAGCAACTGATATGGCTACTACAATCAAAGATAAATCCTAGTATTAATAGTTAGTTTACTAATTATGAAATTAACTAATATAGTTAAGATGTCGTAACCTATGACTAGAGTTATTGCTAGAGGAGTTAGGCTAACGTTCTGCTGATGTTATAAAACCTCAGCTGAAATTGATTCAATTTAGTAGTTTTACTTAAGATTTTTAGTGTTCACCTCACGCGCAACTTATTATGTTCCTCCTCTGACGAATCATCTATAAATTACACCCACTGAAACTCATCAAAGTTGTTTTAATATACGTTGTAGTTCTAAAAGTAGAACAGTTTAAAACTAACGACTCAACCTACGCTTGGATAACGTGAACTTTGACCACCACAATGATCAACAAACTTATGTGGCACAACACAACATGTAACTTTTTACATGTTTTTACTTCTTTGGTTATATTACCTATTATGATGATATTTAGTTTCATTTGACTACATGTCGTTTGATGGATGGATTTGGGATAGATGACTAAATTGGAAATATTATTGTCAAATCCATATTCATGAAATATCATTCGTTCTTCGTTATTAAAAGGACATGTCAAAGTAGTAAAATGAAACAAAATAGCGCTATAACGTGGCCAAGATGTCGCATCCTATGGCTAGAGAGTTAGACGGTCGCACCCCAAGTCCTTTGTAGGCTAGTGACTACGAAATAATTACTACACTCAAACCAGTTCAAAAGTTGTTTCATTATATGCATGTGTACTTGGAAATATACTAAATAATTTACTACAATGTTGACGGGTCTTAGGTGGCTGATAAAAACATTGTTTTAATAATAACATTTATAAAAGTTATAAATATAAACCACAAACATTATAATTATATAATTGGTGAAGAGGCTTTATTTCTTCTTTATCATACGCTCCTCTTTTTACCTATCTCTTGATTTCCCTAATGGAATAATATCAGCACGCGTAGCATAACAAACTCGAGAACGTTTTGTCTACACTCAAATGTCACTTTTCTCGGGTGCGCCCATACGATATTTCACTCTCGACCCGAGAAACTGACAAATGAGTGTAGACAAAGCGTTTCTCGAGTTCGTCATGCTACGCGTGCTGGTGTGCTTTCGGAGTCTGCTATTCTTTGTCGCCGCCACAGAACATAGAGAGAGAATAGAAGTAGTAAGTGGGCGGGGCAAGCGTCGCTGGCATATGCGCTTTTACTCATATGACGCCCTTTCCTCGGTTTTATGTTTGTCAGTCGTTCGTCAATCGTCGAGTGGTGATTTTACTGATTTTTTCTATAAAAAATACCATTTTGTGCTATTATCACTTGCAAAAAGCAAAACAAAGTATACAATCTAACTAATGCAAACATTTCCTTTCACTGGTAAGTACAATTTTAGTGCTAAAATATAAAAAACGTAATAATTTGACACAATTTCAAATAAAATATACATTGTTTGCTGAAACCAACATTAATGTTTCTAACCCCGTTTCTAGACAGCAATGTAAATCATATTGTGCACTTTTGCAAAAAATAGTGCTGTGCCTCCATTTGTCTGAAATGTACCGATAGGCTGCTGCTGCTCGGAATCGTATTGTTAATTATATGGATCGTAATCGATAACTAAAACAAATTTATTTAGAGCTTTTCTTTCATAATTTCATAACAACGTTATGGATAAGTATATGCCATAATTATATAAAAATAAATACTACTGTTTAAAAGAGAAAATAAAAGATGAATTGATACTGAACAGATGAAATAATGAACTATCCAGGCACTTTTTTACGAAGATTCGGTTAATTATTTACACGCAGATAAATATTAAAAAATACTGATTTGCTATAAATATCTAAGTTACGAAGTATATCAACGTTTTATGAACAATATATATTATCAAACGAAACTTCGTGAAAAGCTAAGAGTGTTGGCCTAATAGGTCTTATTAGAAACTGGTGAAACTGGATTTCACTTTTTTTGCATTTATTTTTGCATTACTTACTTATTTCAGTTTCCCTAATAACTTTAAAACAGCTTGCCCTGTTTACATAATTTATTTTGTCCTTTCCGTTTTAGACCTAAACCTATCAAATGAATTTCAAAACAACATATTATCTATACAAACAAAAAATCATGTTTTCAACTAACGTTGGTGGTGTGAATTTAATTTACAAAATTAATTTATAGGCGTCAATTTAATTTACTTTATTATGCTGATACATAATCGGAAACCATTATTATAGAAATCGAGTTAAGATAGCCACTTTAAAGAACCGCTCACAGAACAGCTTTTATCAGTTTTTTTGTTGCTCCATATTTGCACATAAGTTTATAAACGTATGTCTCAAACAGATGTGACTTTATATGTAGATTGACGTTTGTACGTACTTATCGCTTTTGTGTCTGTCTTCAAACTTTTTTGTCACGGCTTTCAAACTCATACTTGACCAGCGATTCCTTATTGTCCAGTCGTTGCAATTAAAAATGTAGGTACTATTATTATTATAGTTATAAAACTTAGAATAGTAAAGTAAAACAAACATGGCTATGATCAATTTATTATTGTAATGATCATATTAGTTATTATGAAATGAAATGAAAATATCTTTATTCAAGTAGGCTATTACAAGCACTTTTGAAGTGTCCAAAAATTTTTTTCCCCTACCACTTGTTCAGGACGTCTTTTAGCTGACAAGAAGAACAAGCGAAAGAAACTTACCAGCCCTTTATCATAAGTAATGATATTTACATAAATCATGTCATTTAATATCATATCACAATAATAAATACAACTGTCAAAGTCTGTAGGACATAGGTTGAACATATAATTAGTCTTTATAGAACAAAGCGATGGCTATTCATTCCATGCATTGCGATTCTTAAAATAATCATCAACTTTATAATAGCCTTTACTCATAAGTATGTTCATTACATGAATTTTTTAATTTATTTATGGGTATGTCAACTACGAACTTTATTGAACATAGCAATGCATTTACCCAGAAATGATCCTCTGGTTATCTGAAGTCTGAAGCTTGAAATGGCAAGTTTATTTTTATTTCTTGTGTTAATATTATTAACACTAATTTTTATTGTGAAGAAATCGTAATCTTTTCTTGCGTAGATAATATTTTCATTGATGTATTGAGAGGCAACAGTCTAAATATTTATTTCTTTAAATATTTATCTGAGAGATTCTCTAGACCGTAAATTATATATAGCGTGGACAGCTCTCTTTTGTAGAATAAAAATATCTTGAGTGCTAGCCGCAGAACCCCACAACAATAGATTATACATCATTACACTATGAAAATAACTAAAATATACCAATTCTGCCGTTTCAACATTTGTCAAGAGTTTAATTTTCTTAACAGCAAATGCTGCAGAACTCAGTCTACTTGACAAATTATCAATATGAGGATCCCATTGCAGTCGGGAATCTAGTGTAATACCAAGGAACTTTATCGATTTCACCAACTCAACTTTTTCACTATTTACATTTATAAGTGTATTAATATGCCTCACATTAGGTAATGCAAACTTTATGTATTTCATTTTATTTGAATTAAACTTTAAATAATTACTATCAAACCACTGTAGAACATTGTCAAACTGAATCACATTTAACTGTTTCATAACAAAATTTGAACCTCTTATTTCATCAACTAATATTATGTCACATCACTAATATGCACAATCGGAATGATACCAGTAAGAAAAAAATACAAATAAGGCTTAATGTAATTAATACAAAAATTCTGTTGGTTTCTTAATTTTTGTTTTTTTTACACTTTGCCTCGCTTAATTATATTACTCCACAGACATATGATAGTTTATCATAAAGTTTTCTTAGTTTTTGTACTGCGTTTTTTAAAAGAAGTAATGTAGGGATAAGCGTTATTTTTCAATATTCACTTGGTTACAGCAAAATCTAATCTTAATAGTTCGCACATAAAATGATGTCCCCAATTTTTTAAATGTGCATAATCTTAAAATATTTTTTCCCTTCTGGTATCCCCGTATACAGCCACGTGACAGTTCAACATTCATGTTAAAGTAAATTATTTATTATCACGTTGAATTAGAGTTTGTTTTTAATCGTGTGATTTCTTAGCTTAGTATCTTTTTGGAATTTTGTTTATGTTATCACGAACGTATCGCGTGGCGGTTTTTCATGTAGTGAACATAATGATCATTTCATCTAATCTGTATTTGTGTGCGGAGAGGCGACACTCGGTTCCCATACTCAATTAATATCATTATACTTCTAATCTCTCTCTATGTTCTGTGGTCGCCGCCGCGGAGGCTACGAACTTTAAAAGAGTTTGCATGGTACACTCGCAATTTCAAACTGCTTTAATGTCATGAATAACGTCGTTAAGAAAATTTTTTATTGTCATTTGTTTTTTTTCATTGTGAAAATACATCAAATCGCCATTTTAATAAAAAATGTTTACTAACATTGGACAGAGAATTGCCTCATAAGAATTGTAAATGTGGGAAGTGTATGCTGGCGCAGGTTCTCGAAATTCGGTTCTCATATTTTCGATTATATATCGGAAGAGTTCATTCGTGTGCACTTTAGGGTCAATTTTATATTTTTTACAGTTTTTCTTTCGCTCTTTTGTTAAATTTAAATTCACATTTCCGATTAGGCCTCAAGTGAGGTCGGCTATTGAGACGTCGCCACGTCTTAAACTCATTTTAATAATAATAAAAAAGTTAAAGTTTCAATACAGTCTTGTTGTGTAGTCACGTGTGATAAAAAGTACATAACGGTTCATGTACCCGTACTATCTACTCGTGTGTATCTTTGTAACAATATGAATGATAAGAGAAACGTAACACGTCATATATTTAATTAGATATATATATTTTTACATGTGACTTTGTGCAATTACAACTAATATTTAGTAGGTCCTTCATTACTTTACTGCGGGAGACAATTTCGTTTACAACTTAATATGATAACGGATAAGAACTGAAAATATTCGATTAAAGAATGGACTCATTCACAACGTTAACAAATTTAGCTGTTCTATTGTTTTAAATTATTGAAAATAAGTTGATTTAGTTTATACGAGATAAGCGATATAGCTAATGAATGTAGCTTAATATTTCATCAGAACATCCTACAATAAGCAACATATCAAATTTTGAAATCTGTTAAGTTTATGTAATCTTAAACAATAAATAGATTGTAAGCACAGAAATATATCTAGTTAGAAGGAAAAAGTGTACGTACTTCGCGTGCCGAAACGACGTCTAGACAGCTTCGTTGCTCGCCGCGAGGCTCAGTCTACTTTCAATTGTAATCCGAGTTCAACGTTAGGTGTGAAATTTAAAATGACGCGTTGTTCAATAATTAACTGCTCAAACACCACCAGTATAGTTGGATCTTATAATCGAGGTATTTCCTTCCATCGGTAAGTAATTATTTGTTTTGATATATCCATTAAGCATTAAAAATCATTTGTTTTCTTGCTCCGTATTATTTTCGTCAAAACGATCACGTGTCCAGTAATAGCTTTCCATTACGGCTTTAATTTGACGAACCAAATTTGCCGTGCTTGTAAAACCATCGATCTATAATTCAAGGACAAATTGTTGAAGGTCAAATTCTGACAAAAATGGCGAATAGTGCTGTACAATGCGATGTTGTTTAACCGATTAAAAAAATCGTTTTTTAAGCAGAAGAAATGATAATTAATTTTTTATATTGAATATTTGTACTGTATTTTTTTTTTAAGTTTTCCGAATGATCCATATATTAAAAAAAATGGATTGAAGCAACAGGACGTAAAAATTGGTATCCTACAAAAAACAGTCGGATTTGTTCAATTCATTTCTATGAAGATACCTTTACTGGTCCATCAAAGTACCGACGAGTAATAAAAACAGCATATCCGACTATTGATGTTGTGATAATGACAACTGAAAAAAAGGTAAAGTATACCTTAAGATTTTTTACATTATTTCATACAAAAAGTGTAATCTACCAGCGATCCTATCGAACATGAGTCTGCCTGTTCGTCCGTATGTCACAGCCGTAATTTTCCGAATCTAATGGATAAATCAGGTGACATAAATAGATAGGATAGAATCACAGAAATATATTTAGTGACAGTGTAATATTTCTTTTGCACATCTTTGTTTAGTTACAGATTCAAACACAGTTGTGCGAGGGAATTAAATAAAAGAAGAAGTTAAATGAACAATCACACCGTTTAGCTTAGTAGTAGCTAAACGGTGTTTACTGTTAGGATTTCAAATGTAATATTTTGTATTACAGTGGATATTAATAGTGGCCTCAGCACACATTATTTTGCTTAGGCTAATTATACGTGGCATCATTCTATCTATTGGTGAAAACTAGTAGTTTTTGACTTTACTGCAAATAGAAAATGAAATAGTTACTTTGTTTTATAATATTTTGTTTTATATAATTAATGAATGTAATACAATTTGTGCCGCAGATATACCCATCTTGTTCAGATAAGGAATCAAATAATATGTACAGTAAGCTCAGGAAGAGAAAGTGTGAAATGGTAAGTATTATCATAAAATTCAGAATATTTTTGTATTGAACATATATTGATATAAAGTATGTGATACTATATTATTGTGACAATAAATTATTGATCCATTTAGTTTTGTAGTCATTGACGCAATCTCGATCTCAATTAATCGACTTATATTGAATTCTAAATTGAAGTCTGTGACTTTCTCATTTTTTTTCTATCGATACGTTAGTATTATCATTTTGTCTGTCAAAACTAATTATCATTTTAGCTGTCGGTTCTTACTGATAAAAATATGATATTAGGTATGCGGTATAAGTAAAATGATTTGGTCACACGAATAATGTTAGATAGAGGAATATACTTATTTCTATTCACAATGAAGACAAAGGTCCGATATTTTGATCGTCAACTACGCTGACTCCGTCACGCCACCGCACGTACTATTTTGTGCAGTTTTACTAAATTACATTCGTGACATATACATAATATTTAAGCAAAATGTTACACATTGGTCTCCGTCGTTCGATATCGGTTTTTAAATCGATAAGAATTGGTATGCTGTTTCAAATACAACATGTATTCGATTGAAGAGAAATTATGTTTTCCATCACTAAATTAAGTTCGTGACGTCATGATACCTACATAAAATGGGGCACGCTCGGTCTCCATATAAATCGACGAACATGTTCCTTCTAACTAGATCTATTTCTGTGATTGTAAGGTTCTAAATTGACATTAAAGCCGATAACTGTGATATTAAGATATGTAAGAATAAGTTAAGTTTAATGATAAAATTACTTTTATTTAAGTATTTAAATTGTCCTTTGACAATTGTAAATATGAGTTTGTTTTTTTTTTAATTCAATACGTGCTGTTTATAAACTCATTACAAATTTATAACAGAACTGGTCTATATAATACATTATTAATCGATATTACATATATAGGCATAACATACGCTAGTTGTCAAGAGAACTCAATACTAGTATTGAAATTACAACTTATGCGATAATCTTCATATATAGTACTAATTTCGTACGTGTATGTATATCGACCTAGTATGTTGTAGTTAAACGTTATGTTTTGTTAATACAGCGATTTATGATACAAGGAGGACAGCTAGCGACTTAGCAACACGTACTACAAATTAATTGCCGCTCATAATCCACTATTTATTGCATGTCAAGCAATCATGTCCGCGGAAAGATAATTTAGTTAGGCCCTAGCTTATAATTTTCTCGGAGACAAGAGAATAAAAAAATATTTATAACTGTTTTTACCTACTGGGTTGGCACATTAACACACTTTTAACATGAATTGTCAATTGATTTATTTCTAGAAAAATAACTTTGAAAAAATTACTCATTTATAACCAGGGCTTAACGGTCAACTGAACTTATTAGTGTTGTTTAATCTAAAGTGAAGGGATTTAGCTGTTCAGCTTAGTGCTTCTTCTGTTGCCATTACTTCTGTGGATTTTTGGAGCCCCTTGTATTGTGGAACATTGAGATATTAGATTTTTTTTATTTAGTTTTGTCGTTACTTGAAGATATATTTTTTCTAATGTTATTTTCTTTGTATTTCATTTGAAGTACAGATTTTTATACCCACTTATGTATCTGGAAAGAAATTACAAATAGAATAGAAGCACAATAGAGTAGTTGGTGCTATTGTAATGATTCCATTGATATTGTTCAGTTATTTGAATATGTATTTAGACACAAAAATCTACTGGGATATTCGCCATTAATAATTAAATAATATTTATTTTTAAACACTTATTACAAAAAATGTTCAAAGCCTGTTATTTTAATAAAAATAAACGCAGAGTATTATGTTTCTAATATACATACTAAATATATTTTTACATCATGGAAAAAAAAGCATCTATTGACGTTGATATCCTAATTTTATTTATAAAAATAACCATATTTCTTATAAAGACAAGTATTATTATACAACTACGCATTTCTGTATAATATGCCGTTTGACTTAGCAGAATTAATAATAAAGTTGTAGGTTTTTATTTAAAATTAGACTTCGGATTTTAAAGACTTCACGATAACCCGTTTGTGTCACGGGATTCACTTAAAGGAAAAGTTTGATTAACATGGGAATATAAAAATAGAGAACTTATTTATTGCAGGGTAAATTTACTTGGGTAAAAAGATTTTACTGAATAGGGAATAATATCGGGCAATTTTTAAGACTCTTTATACAGGGTGTTTGGTAATACATGTATAAACCCGAAACATGGCCATACAACCTAGCACAAAGAACACAATTAATATGTCAAAAAACAATTTCACGTAAATTGAGATTTTCATACAAATATTTGGACAATTTGTTTTTAATTAATATGCTACAACCCTGAAAGCTTACACGTGCCGTCCCGGCGTATTCGCTCTCTCTCTCTCATTACCTCTCACTTTCTCTCGTTTCCTAGAACAACAGCTGTTTTTAGGGTTGTCAGCGTACAGTTTTACTTCGAAGAAAAAAAGCTAAATATCTAGGTCATGTGCAGGGTTTCAGACTTAGTGATCATTAGTCTGGGTTCTATTCATCATACCGTATGTGCCATATTCGGGATTATACAGGTATTACCAAACACGCTGTAGACTTCGACAAATAATTAAAACGGCAAAGGAATGAAGTGCGAAACATTTTTTTTAATTAACAAAGGTTTAAGTCATAATTTATTAAACAAGAGGAGGTCGACCTCTCAAGTACAAACAAGGCCATAACAAAGCGATAACTATAAGGACTTTTATTGTTTTATCAATATATATTTTCATAATCATATTGAAACAAAATTATATAATAGTGATATATTTGTAATATATTTATAATAATTTTATTAATCTTGACACACTATCACATCCTTCAGTTAGGTGTGTTAAAAAAAAACACAAGTGTTGTGTGGAAGTGATCGCTTTAAGACCGTCTTTGCCCACTAGAATTAAGAAAGTTATTGTAAAATTTATATTTGTGTGTGAGCAATAATGAATTTATCTATCTACATTTATGAAAAGTAGGTAATTTGTATATTCTTTATGTTGATCTGGTTTTTTACAATGTGTTTATCCATATCCACTCTTTAAAATAGCATCATGTTTGAAATATGTAGTCGCATTTGAATTGGACATTTTTGATATTAAACTTATTATAGTTACTTCGAAAAACACAGAAATTTATTGACTCCAAAAAAAGGACGTAAACATATTCATTGATTTCTTTTGCCTTGACTTTGAGTCACTCGGTCGACCCCCGGTCCGCATTCTATCATTGTCGCTCTGCTGCATTACTTTCGGTTCTACTAAATTATGTCATTATACGTAGGTATATTTCCAATCTCCATTAATTTCTATTACTTTAGATTGTTTTGGAAATCTTATTTGGTCTTTCGAACTTTATTTAATTGAAATTATTATCATGTATCGGTACGATATAAAGATTCAAATAATTATGTTTTCTGCTGTAACTCCAAGTTCAGACATCACATAATGTAAATAGCTATTGAGTTAACGATTACACTCGTGGAGGCGGTCATCGAACCGGACTTACGAAATTACGTAAAAGTGAAATGTTCCTAGCATAAATTATAGGTAGGATAGCGTAAATAAATTAAAATCATCATCTGTTTTCCTTAGTTATAATTACAATATTTCAATGTTGTAATGGTGTGTCCTAAAACTCACTAGTTAATACATAAATTATAGTAATATTTCTCATTTACATCTTTGTACACTTTTATGATATAACTGTAGTGATACAACATGGCGCTCGCAGGCCTGTGCTGAGGTACTATCGCTTTGCCTTTTGTTTTTGTCACAGTTCTGATCTAACCTTTTATAAAATGACCCTCAATAAGGAGGGGGGGGGGGGGGGAGAGAGATTTCGAGATCCTGGAATAAGATTTTGACTTTTTGACCAAACGTAATCGAAGGATCCATTATTTTTTGTCAAAAGAAAGAATTTAGTCATTTTAATTGAATAATACTTATGCTTTAATTTGTATGCCTTTCAAGTTTTTCCAGATCGATATAACCCTAAATTGTGGTTTTGTTCCGTTATTAATTTTGTGAAGTGAATTATTCTACTTATTTATCAAAAACAGTTATCCAGAATAATTAAAATGTCGAGTAGTAATTATCTCGATTGACATTCATAGTTGAATATAATTAATGTTATCGCTCTCACTAAATTTCTTTTAGGGTTGTCAACTCTATGTTTCCACATAAAATTTGAAAATTGTTATTCTGAAAAACAATTAATTTTTTTAAAGCGAAAGTAATATACGGGTACGGATACCTGCGGAAATGTGAATATATTTAAATCATTGAAAACTGTTTATATTAAATTAATAAAAAAAATATAATATTATCACAATAAACTCTTTCAATTATTGTAAGTTGTATTCGTATTAATATGTGAACAAAATTGATACTCAGTCAACCCAGCAATTTTGGAGGAAATTAGCTGTGATAGATGAACGAACAGACAGACGCCAGGGCAGCAAGCAAGCAAGATTTCGTTTTCCTTTTGAGGTACAAAGCCATAAAATCTATAAACTGGAATTTTATAAAAACTCCAAAAAGATTGAAGCTTAGACATATAAAAGGTTTGTTCAGAGACATGTGTTCGTTTTTGATTTTACTAACTACCACCGTCATTATCCATCGGAACATTCTCACATCTCAAGGTAAGCATGCTAAAAGTAAAACTGCATTAATAACTTTAACTTTTTCACAAAAGGATCATATAACAACCCTATCCAATTTAGCCTTGAAAAAGTAACAGGACAGACATCCCTATGAAAGTTGATCTGAAAGCAGTCCGGTACAAAGGGACAATGGTAATGTGATATCTCGAGGTCTTTTTTGCTACATTTAAAAGTTGCGAATTTATTAAAACTGGTTGTTATATGAGAATCTGGTACAGATATGATACTCATGGTGATGAGTGTTTGACGCTTTGAATGATGTTGCTACAATGATAATGATTGTTATTAGTTTTGCTCGACACTGTAACATTGTAACATTTTTTACTTCTAAAGTTATGTTTTATAATTATGATATGCTTTTATTTCTTTCAAGTTCCTGCAGCGCTATTGTATTTTTGATCGACTTCAAAATCCAAAAATTAAATAAATGTTATATTTTTATCTATACATAGTATAAAAGAAACACGCTTTCCGCAGTTTGTACGAGACCTATTAAACTACACAACAGATTTTAATGCGGTTTTTATCAGTTTACAAAGGGCATGGCAGTAATAGGAAAGACGTGGTCGAAGTCACTGGCGGAAGTTAGTACTTTACGTTACTTTACGTTAGCCTCCGAACGCTTTGAAGCTACTGGACCAATTTAAAACCAATTTTCACTATGGGAAGATATATCATGTTTAAATGTCATGTTTATATAAACTGAAAAACGGGAGCATTTCCGTAAATTTTTGTATATATTAATGCTTTTGATGTTAAAGTAATAGGTACGTTTGATAAAACGTATGATAAATAGGTACTTAATCAATAACTCAATAAGTACTTTTAGAAAAACTTTAACTTTATTAAATCGTATACACCGCAAATAATTTTGGTACCAATAGGTTAAAGTCAATCCAGAAACTTTGGTTCAAATGATCGCTTTATAATAAAATTGTAATACCAACAACAACGTAGCTAAAGAACTGGAAATTGACCAAAATTGTTTTGAGTTTTAAATAAACTCTTTCTTATACCTAATTCATTAGGGCGGGTGCATATCTGACGAAAGTGTCTCGTCCGTCACGGATTGTCAAAACTGAGAAATTATAAGATATGGCATTTGACGTTGCACACTCGATTGAAATTCCGTCGGGTACTCACACCTACTTCTGTGAGATGTGTGACGGATCTTCCGTCATATTTGCACCTACGACGCTTAGGGTTGGTTGCACAAAATTACTTTAATAATAAAAATTATGTTAAAGTACTAGTTTTAAATAATGATTTGCACTATTCGACAATGGTAAGATGACGTAAAAAAAATCTGTTAATTACCTATAACCGTCTAAGTTTTGTTGGTTAAAGCTATTGTTTATCTATGCCAAGAAAGACCTTAAACTATAAACCGAAGCTTTAATTGCTATTATAGTTAAATACAACTTAAATATTTGTTTACCCCTACAAATATTACTCTGACTGGTCACCTTGTAAAATTTAATCGTGCTATGTATTTATTTAATATTACTTATACATTATTTTGCTGATCTAATTGTGTAAAACCTACTAGCTGAGTGCGAATTCATAAATAACTATAATGAATTCCAATTTGCATAGTCATTAAGAGCATTTCACGTGACTAATGATGATTTCAAAAAGACTTAACATAAAAATTTTTTCATCCTAAAATAACCCTTATGAGCAATAGAGTAAAGTATCTTTTTTTATAGGCATAAATATATGTGTTGTTTGCGTAGATACGGGCGCCATGCCAAACTCAGATGTATTCGTCTGCGATTTATTTACAGGTAAATGTATTCTTATGTGATAATTAACCGACTTTAAAAAATAAGAGATTTTTCAATTGGACAATTTTTAATGTATGTTACGCGACATCTTCCTGAATTGTTTGCCAAGTTAAATAAATATTTTTTAGTTAGAAAGGTAAAAAAAAAATCCAAAAGACATACATGATTATTTGGGTTTGATGATTTTTTATAGTCATAAATGGTTATAACAAAACTTAATAATTATTTATTCTATTATTTCATAAAACGCGAATTTGCGGTCTTCTGTTTCGAAGAGGATAAAAATATGAAAAATAATGTAGTATTTTATTTTGAAGAAATATAACCCAAATTTTTTGAAATATATGAGTAACAATTCATCAAAGACATTTTCCAACATACACAAAACATAAAACAATTGATAAAGGTAATAAAATATACTCAAAAAGGGCTTATACAATTTTTTTAGCTAATAGAGAAAAGTTTTTTATGCTTTATTGTAACAAAATGATAGAATAGTTTAATTTAAGCTAAATTTGTACCTATGCAAGCTATCAGTTTAAGTGAATGCTTATAAAAATGCATAACTATATCCAGTTGGGTAGAAGTGGCAAAATAACGATTTCCTTATGTGTATTAATTGCATTTACTACAAAAGCCACATTAAATCATGGCAGAAATAATGTAATTTGTATAGGGTTTCTTACAATACCAGCGTCTTTAATAATGATTTTGATAATTTCAGAGGTTAAGGTGATAGTTTCGAACTCGGTCATCACAGTAATAATCAATAATAAACTCTTCCCAAATAATAACCTGTTATAACCACTCTTTTTTATGTTCTCCTTATCCTAAAATAAGTAAAAAAAAAACAATTCTCGTAACAAGCCATTTCTGTCATTCTATTTGTTATCAGGGTATTAGCTTGCATTTTTTATTTTATAATTTATTCATTTACGTAACCGTTCGTATTTGAACTTACGTACTATGTGCTGTTTCCTAAATTTTATAACCTAACAATTGATTGCATAGTTATTCATTAGAATGTAATAAAAAAAAAAGTATAAAAATAGCAAGAAAGGGTGAATATATCTCAATAATGCATTATCATAGTTAAAAATCATGTGTTAGTATTACCGATTTCATAGCAGGCAACCCTAAACTAATAACACAATACACTTATCGTTCAAGGCTATAATTAAAAGTATATTTTTTTGTTCTTTAAGATATAATTGTTTGTGCATTTAAAGAATCGTAAAATAGAACTTATATGCATTGCATCAATCAATGATAGATAATAATGCAATATCTAATTGGTTTATATTTTTAATGAGTTTTTTAACGTTATACGAAGATTTATAACAATTAAAGGCATTCATTTAACACGTGCATTGAATACATTTTGTTTTTTATTTTGGTAACGTGTATATTTTTATAAAGTTAAGCTATATTTTTAAAGCATCAAAGTTTTTTTTGAATTTGTTCACAATTAATAACACAGAGCAGCCTGTTAGGAAATTTTTGGCGATGTGTGTTGGTGCATCTCTTAATATAACTGTCAAAAATAAATCTAATAAGTATTAAATATATTTTCAGCGTTACCTGAAATAATTAAGGTAAGAACTCACTCACGTTGAAGATCTTGAATTTCATATTATTCTTACCTGAAACAAAAAGAAAACATTGACACATACATGGATGATAGAATTATCTACACTTGATTGTCCGAATTTCATTTCGTCCATAAGGAAGACTTGTGCCCATCAGCTGTGGTGTTAAAAGGTATTAAAAGGGTGCTGATGATGACAGACAGTTTATTTTTTATGTATCTACATCCCCACTGGCTTCCGGCCTTACTTTAGGATGGTTAAGGGTGATATGATGGGAGGATGGGATGAGGATGGACCCTTCACACTGGCCCAATGCGGATTATAGGGTATTAAGGACGGCAAATGCAGCCGGGACCAACGCCTTAATGAGCCTTTCAAAGTGCGGAGTAGCTTGAGAAATATTTTGGGTCACCTATCCCGTGACCAATCTTTGTAAAAGTACTTAACAACAACGATCGCATGCCGTGACATATCATCTACGCCACCGAGCTACTTTTGATTGACCAGTGAATTAAACTATACATCATAGTATAGTTGTCGCTTATTTGTTATAGTGATATGTTCATAGCTACATGTATTGCAGTATTGTCAATTAGTGACTGATATAAGTTAAAAAAAAACTGTTAATATTTAAGGTAACTGTGATTTTTTTCTGTCGAGAAAATGTTATAAAGTCGTGATTTGACCATGTCAGAACACAGAAATATTTTTATAGTTAACTCATTTTTAATAACAGCTTATTTGGACGTTATTTGTTAAACGAAAGAGGGTGAAAGTTAATGATTTTGGTCGTACGTATCTGTAGTACATCGTCTACCTACAGATATAAAAAAATAAGAGCAAAGTTTTGACGTTCCATTCCATACATGACACACTTAGTTGACTTTTGGTTAAGAACAAAGTTTAGGTAAGCAATTGAAATATTCCTAAATGTCGTTTAGGTCTTAGCCCTGCCTATGACGGCAGAATCTGTTTATTGCACCTTTAAATTGTAGAGGTAGTAAATAAATCATATTTAGATATAGTTTTACGTTTAATTTATACTGCGGCAGTTTAAGATAAACAAATTGTTAATTCAGTAATTTGAATTAATTAACCCTTAACATTATGCGAAGGCTGTTCAGTGTTAATGTTTCGGGCAAATGGTAGCATTGAAATATGTTAATTTTAGGAGCGTGTTAACTCCTCTCGTAATGTTTATTACCAAAAAAGGATAAATAACTATCCTTAAGCATGTAGGTTGCTAGCATGCGGATAGGGTTGGCACTTATGGAATCTAATAATCAGAACAACGAACTCGAAGACCCCGATTTTAATGATTAAAATCTGAAAATATCTTATTGGTTATTCTTCGTGCGAAGCTAAATCCGTTAAAAAAATCTTTAAGTTTTGATTGCACAATCAAACTTACCCTACTATTGTTATTTATCATACAGTATTTTAATAATAAATACAAGTCTCTACGAGTAAGTATGTTTCGTGAGAAGTTTATATTGGTATTCGTTAATTTACCTTAAAATATTATTTATAACCTTAAAGAAATTTGACAGCTCGGTTCGACTTTACGATTTCTACTAAATGATCGGTATCAATGTCGACACTGCAGTCTTTCAGCTTTAATTAGAACTTTTTAGGATATTTATGTGTCTATTCTCGTCGTACGATGAAATCATATTATTTTATCATAAAATCATCTCTGACTTGCTTGCAATGAGAACAATAGCTGAAAATTTGACTTCCAAATTTAAAGACTAGGATAACTCCAGAGGCTTTCTGATATATGGTAGCCCTATTTGTCGATAATTGATGATTTCTCTGGCAAATATTGTAACCCAAAGCAATCAAGTTTTAAATGAAAATCTTTAATAATTTAATTTATTATAATACAAGGTAAGTTATAGTGATTTATGTTTTCGAATAAATTATCTGATACTTTACATAGAATAAATAAATTTATGTGTTAAAAAATTATTTCCGTATATATGTGGTTATTATACTTTAAAGTTGTAGACTCATTACTATATAACAGACACATTATTGTAATGATAACTAAAATTAACTTTATTTTATTTCCAATCTAGAAATTTTTATCCATTATTCAAAATCTAAATAGCATTTTTTTTAAACTTCATTTGATACCATCATTACATGAGCTGGATGGTTGTATTGCCCTCATAAGCCAAAAAGCGGTATTTCAAACAAAATATTTTCTGATTTATATTACGTCCGTATTTTTTATAAAACAGTGTTTTTAGCTAATAAGGTCATTAAAGCTCTTTCAATTATTTAATTGTAACAACTTAAATAAGATGTGGGTGAGTTTGATGAAAATGAGTTTTCTTTTAGATGTCTAACAACAATTTTAAATAATTGGCTTCATAAACCGCGACCAAGTTGAAGAGCATAGCAATTTTCTACTTCTTTTCCTACCATGCAAAAGTAAGTAAGGCCATAGAAAGATAATGTTAATTAATTTCCCGGTACGATGAACTGTGTCTATAGTAACAGCAATTTAATTTTTAAAAAGGCTTTCTAAGACTTCCCAGTTCTTTTTACTTCAATCGGTTAGTCTTAAGGAAATTATTATAGAAATGGAAAAGTTAAATATGTCAAGAATTAATTTGATAATAATACATAATATTTTACAACATCTTTTCTCTTTATATACTTATATTATAAAGAGTAAAGATTTTATTGTTCGTTTGGATTGAATAGTCTCCAAAATTACACGAAAAATTAAAAAAAAAATACCTACGGATTTACGAGGGTGAAGTGGCAGAAAAACAGATACACCCCCAAAAAATATCAACCTAATATCAAGATAACTGTTTAGCTGTATATTGTATAATTATAACATTAAAACAATGTATTGTAAAGCAATGGTGTTTACTTTTCAAAATCACGTTACTAACTATATGTCATACATGACAAAGAGCATAACTTCATAAATAACATAAATGACCATGAAGTATATATACAACATTACCCCTCACGGGGTTTAGAAACCGAATCTATCTGGGGGCCTGCGGTGCCGTTCAGAGCGGCGCTGCGCAAGACCTTGGTTTTGCACAGGTTGCAGACAGTCGGGATGCGAAACCTCCAGCCATGATGGACCAGGTTGTGGCGAAGAAGGACGATGTTGTTCTACTTCAGGGTCTCGGTCGCCTTCCCCTATCGCAATGACTGGGTTTCTCGTATAGTATGTGATATTCCGAGGATTGTGGTTAAGACTGTCGAGTTGACTTTGTAAATGTGTTAAAGGCACTTCCAGTGTTTCTAATCTAAGTCTCAATTGATCCGTGTGCTTACGTTTGAGACTGCCATCTGGCATCTTTACTATGTATGAATAAACCCCCGTCCGACATTCTATTATACCAGGATCTGATCCTTTGGCAGTAGGGCGATTCACCCATACTTTGTCTTTAGTTTTGTATTCCGTGGCTGCTAGTTGTCTAGATGATGGCTTTAGTTCCTGCGTGAGCCGCGCTTTTTCTAAATTTTCCTTAACATTTGGTTTTAATAGATCAAAAATTGTGCGCATCGGTCTCCCAAAAAGCATTTCGAATGGTGAACGGTTAGTAGAATTACGACGGGTGTTGCGGTATGTTTGTAAAAATTTGTGAAGTCGTTCAAATAAATCAGTATGTTTACTTGCTGCTGCCATGTGCTCTTTAAAAGTACGAACGGCACGCTCCGCTAACCCGTTTGTACGAGGGTGATATGGTGTCGTCTTTATGTGAGTAATTCCCATTTTTTTACAATAAACTTCAAAATAATCTGCTGTAAATTGTGGTCCGTTGTCTGATACAATATATCGAGGAGTACCGAAAGTCGAAAAAACTGCATTTAACTTTGAAACGGTGGCTTTGGCTGTAGTCGTTTTCATTGGGTGTATTTCGAGCCACTTTGTGTAGGCATCTATAATTATAAGCCAAGAAAAACCATAGATTGGACCCGCAAAGTCCACGTGGATCCTGTGCCATGGTTCGGGTGGTACTCCCCAAGAATATACTGGAGTGTTAGATGTATTTTGACGAGATTGTTGACATAGAGTGCACCGTTTGGAAAAATCAATTATATCGCTGTCGATTTTAGGCCAATAAACATGCAGACGTGCTAATGACTGCATGGCGTTTATTCCGTTGTGACCATCATGAAGCATTTCTAAAATGGGAAGTTGAAGTGTTTTCGGGATACACAATCTTCCGTTCCAGAGGACAATTCCGTCTTCGTACGATAGTTCATTTCTTTTTTCAAAGTAAGTGTGGAGTTCGCTATGCAATAAGCTTTTTGTGGGCCAGTGCGACGTTATATAGTTTTTTACTGTGTTTAAAATTTGATCTTTGAGGGTTTGTTTTCTAAGTGTTTGGCGAGTAACTGGAATATTGTTTAGACGAAGGTGAAGTAGGTGTGCAAATTGAGGTAAACCAGCACGTTCTTCAATCGTAGAATTAGTTTCAGGAAGAGGAAGCCGTGAAAGTGCATCTGCTGGTGTATTTTCTTTTGCAGTGTGGTACTTAATTGAGTAGTTGTAACTGTTTAAAATCATAGCCCACCGTAAAAGTCGGTTGCTGGCAACTTTTGGAGTTTCTCTATTTGGGCTGAAAATTCTTTCAAGCGGTTTGTGATCGCTAAGTAATGTAAATTTTCGTCCGTAGACGTAGTGATGGAACTTGGTAACACCATAAATGATGCCCAAAGCTTCTTTGTCGATAGTCGAGTAGCGTTGTTCAGTTTCTGTTAAAGTTCTTGATGCAAAAGCAATGGGTTTTAAGATATCATTATTTTTATGGAAAAGAACCGCACCTACACCTTTATCAGATGCATCGCTGCTCAAATACAAAGGAAGTTGTTCATCATAATGTGCCAGTGTATCTTTAGAAGTCAAAATTATCTTTAGATGGTTAAATATTTCGTTATCTTCTTGTGTCCAGTTCCATCTCTGTCCTTTTTTAAGGTATCTATAAAGTGGTGCACATCGTGCATGTAGATTGGGAATAAAACGACTATAATATGTTATAGAACCTAAAAATGATCTTAACTCTGAGGTATTCGTTGGTGTAGGCATCTTTTGTATTGCTTCAATCCGCTCATCAGTGGGGTGTAAACCGTCTTTGTCTATTTTATGCCCAAGGAAGATAAGACTATCCTCTAGCCATGAACATTTTGCAGTTTGGGTTTTGATACCCGCGTCTTGTAATCTTTGTAGTACTGCCCGTACTCGTTGTAGATGAACATCCAACGAACTAGCGGTAATTAAAATGTCATCTAAGTAACAGACTACGCCATCAAGACCATTCAGTATGTGATGCATAGTTCTTTGAAAAACTGCGGGTGCAAAAGATATTCCGAAAGGGAGGCGTTTATATCGAAAATATCCCTTGTGTGTTGAGATCGTTAGATACTTTCTAGATTCAGGATGAATTAATAATTGAAGGTATGCGTCCTTCAAGTCAATTTTTGTAAAATGTTGACCGCCTGCCAAATTTGCTGTTATTTCTTCAAATCTCGGTAACGGATAGTCATCTATTTGAACATAAGAGTTTATCGTTACCTTAAAATCCGCACAAATGCGAATGTTTCCATTTGACTTAATCGCCACGACGATCGGTGAAGCCCACTCTATAGAGGTTTCCATTGTGTCGACTGGCTCTATGATTCCTTCGTTAACCAGACGCTGAAGTTCGTTGTTCACCTGTTCGCGGAGTGCTAAAGGTACTGGTCGTGGGCGGAATGCTTTAGGTTGGACGTCATTTGAAATATGGATCTTTGCCTCGTGTCCTTTAATTGTGCCTAATTTTCCATCAAAAAGCTCTTTGAATTCGTCTAACAGTTTTTTGATTTCATATTTTATGTTAACAGTGTTATGTTGTTCATTTTGTTTTATGTTGCACAGTTTAGATCCAGTAGGCATTGGTACATCAAATTTTAGACACCAATCTAGACCAAAAAGTGGCATATCATCGTGCTCTGTCACGTAAGCTTCTGAAATTTGTGTGGAATTGAACGCTGTTACCAACATCTCACAAGTGCCAAGTGTCTTGATTTTTACGTCAGTGTATGCTACAAGTTGTTTACATTTTTTTAACTTCGGTGAACCTATTCGTTTCCATAGTGATTTTCCGATAACAGAGTGCACTGCACCAGGATCGTATAACATGTCTACGCTTATCTTGTTCAGTTTTGTTGGAATCATGACTTTGGTGACCATATATTTTGTAGAGTTCACAGGGAAAATATTGTCACTGTTTTGACTTAGTTCTTCAAGTTTATTATCATCTGTTACGTGTCTTGTTTTAAAATGTTCAATTTTGGCTTTCCCGGTTGTAATACAAACCTTGGCGAAATGATTTTCTTTTCCACAAGCTTTGCAGATTTGACCTCTAGCTGGACAATTATCCCTGCGATGGGGCCCTTGCCCACAGAACATGCATGTTTTGAAATTTGACTTTTGGTTAAATTTGTTGTTATATGCGGGTTTCTGATTTGGTTCCCTTTGAATAATTTTGTTTATCATTGGATCTGTGTTTAATTGATTATGTTGAGTTAGTCTCAGGCTTTGTACTAATGCTTGTTCTAGCTTCGTTGCAGTTCCGACTACATCTGTAAATTTTGCTGCGTTGTTGGGATGTTCTTTTATTAGCTCTTGTTGCCATTGAAGATTATTGATTCCAATCACAAATTGATCTCGGAGGCGCTCATCTAAATTGTTTCCGAATTCACAGTAACCAGCCAGTGACCGTAGCTGTAGTACATATTGTGAAACTGTTTCATTTTCTTTTCTGTATCGTGTTCCAAAATTTACTCGTTCCGATAAAACGTACGTCTTTTTACCAAAATATTCATTTAAAACGTTAACTAATTCTAAAAATGTTTTTGTTATTACATCGGTTGGCCTAAAATAGTCAACAAGTACCTTGAAGGCAGTTGGGCCGATTCTTGAAAGTAAAATGTTCTTACGTTTTTGTTCATTTTCATTTGACAATAAGCCATGTAAGGAGAGTTCAATGTTGAAACGTTGAATATAGTAATCCCACTCTTCTACATTAGGATTAAAATTGTCAAAACAAAATTTTTCGGTCGACATCCTCGTCGCCAAACAATATTGTATAATTATAACATTAAAACAATGTATTGTAAAGCAATGGTGTTTACTTTTCAAAATCACGTTACTAACTATATGTCATACATGACAAAGAGCATAACTTCATAAATAACATAAATGACCATGAAGTATATATACAACACTGTAAGCCATCGAACCAATTCGATTTTCAACTTGGTACACGTAATACACATAATATTTGTCAATCAGGTACTTTATTTATACATAGTATTAAACGAAGTCGCTTCCGCTGAGGTCTTTTAAATTACATACTGGATTTTAATACACCTTTCAGCAAAGCACAGTGATTCAAGAAGAAAGTTTATATGAACAATGCGCGAACAGTGCGTGAAGCCGCTGGCGGGAAGCTAGTCAAATATATAAATGATAAAATTATTTGTTACTTTTAGATGATTACGTCTTTGCCGACATAATTCGTTTCAGCGTCGAGTACATTTAATGAACTAAACGTTCTTTTGGTAAGCAAAGATACTAAAATTAGTACTTCCAATTTGCATACATAAAATCACTTGAAACATGCATGTATTCTACTGAAACCGACTTAAGATGTGTTAATTACTTGAAGTTCTGTAGGTAGATTTTAGCTAGAACTCATTAAGTTTGCGTTCTCGTGTTACAAGCTTTTGCTTAATCGAGTTAAAAATTAACCGTTTCACGCTAACAGTTTAATGAAGGTACGTCATTTTGGTCACGTCATTTGAAAGTAGGTTGAGCATACTACCCATATATGAGAGGATCGAATAAATATAAATACTTTTTCTGAACATCCTCATTGATTGAGGACGCCGGTGGATATGGTGTTTCTGTTCTGCGTCGTTATACTCACATTGCAACTTCGGATTTACAGAATAAAAAAAAATCTGTATAATATTAACTTTTTATTTAAAAAACTAAGTAATAATATTACAATATTTAAAAGAAAAATTATTGATTGATTGGGAAGTTGTTTTAAAAAAATGATAACTTCGGTGTTTCTTTTTAAATATAATAGCAAGCAGCTCGATGGTACAGTAGTTAGAGTGCTCGGTCTGCGATATAGTTGTTAACCAATTACCGAAATGACCAGTCGTAGGTTTTCTCAAGCTTCTCCGTGCTTCGAAAGGCAGGATAACCCGTTAGTAGCGGCAGCATCTGCAGGCGTTAATTCTCACTAATCCGCATTGCGCCCGCGTGGTAGGTGAGCCCCAACAGTCCCTACTATGTTAATAGGCTGGTTTATTTGAGGAAAGCAATTAATCAAAGTATCGCTGCTGTTGACCTCATCTGAGAAGCTTGTTGAAATATACAATTATAATTGGAAATGTATTTCAAATATGTAATTGTATACGTCAAAATCGTCTCTCATAAATCCTATAGTTTGGTCATAGTATTTAAAGTTTCATTCATTAAATCTAGAAAACTTAACCGTCCAGTGGGTATTTCAAAATAAACTTAATAGTTGACTTCAAGAGTGAAATTGAGTCTTTAAATAGAGCGTAATAACCTCGTTATATTGTGTTGCTGCATTTCTTTAAAAACTACATAAATAATTACACTGATATAACACTTAAATTAATTAAGCAGTACAGGATTCAATTCCAAAATTTCACAATCCAGACGGCTGTTCTAATCAGTTTTCAACTATGGCATTGCGAAGCCGCTAGCGGAAAGCTAGTATGATATTATAAAAATGAAAATTTATAGGTTTGAATGTTAACAAATATCTTTCTTTTTATTTCACACAAAACTGCTGAACGGATTTTTATGAAATGTATAGACTAGTTTTTATTCCACTAAACGATCGGTTCCCAAGGGATAAAAGGGCAGTCCATCATCATGTAAGCTGCGTAGGCGAATTCGCTGGCAAAGAACTAGTTAATATACCTATATATCAAAGAGGGCTCACTAAATTAGATTATGAGTCCGGAAAATAAAGTGGATAATAAGGTTACATAAACTCTTCATGATAACTTCCCTTAATTTTAAACATCAAAATTTTATTAACAAGGATTCGTAACGTAATTTATTAAATTAGGACGTGATTAAGTTATCACGGGCAGCGCAGGTTTATGTAACTAACGTTTTGGGTTCCAAAATATAGAAAACATATTTTATAACTAAAATAAACCGAGGGGTCATATTACGCAGCCATGAAAAACGAATTTATGTTATCATCATAACTAAAAGTTTATTTTTGTGAAGGTTCAATGGCTTATGTGTACGATTAATTTATGATAACTAAATATACGGCTGTACATAGGAAGTCTAAGAAACAAGTTATGCTTTATATATTTAGGTACCTGTTTAAAAAGTTTCAGTATCTTATTCTGTTATACTTTGGATCAGTATTTTGTATACTTTTGTTCTAATGTTCCCCAGGGAACAGCTTCATTTGAGTACTAGAATTTATCTTATAATTGTGTTACATCAATACAGCTACTTTTTATGTTTTTGGTATTGCATGCTTCGTCAGATGGTGGCAGATTCCTGAATTCAAATTCACGTTTTTATTATATAAATGTTAGATTGCTTACTGAAATATTATTTAAAATATGCGTTTCATTAAGCTTAAGCAAAAATTGGGCATATTTTGCGATTTCTATAGATATGACAGGAGTACGGTAATAGAAATAATAAGTCAAAATAAGAAAAAATCATGAGTTGATGCTTATTATTAGCACAGGCATTGTGATGCTTTACGTATACATACTAGTAAGATTAGTAATTCACGCAAGTAGGCCGTGTAGACAACTTACTGATGTTTTCATTTAGTACGGACAATTCCCAAAGGGGGGAGTAAAGAGGTTCGCGCCCGCCGAACTTTGGTATTTCGGGTCTCTGTGGGCGGACTGCATGAATGCCGCCCTGAAGTTCAAGGTCAAGGTGGGAGGTCACTGCAATTGCGCAATATTGTTGTATCGATTCTATATACTACGAAATTACTACGTGTTTACATAAAACGTGATGGCATTGTGAATAATTATTGCACGTGTAATAATTCTAGGTAATAAGGTTGTATGACCGGAGAAAGTGCTTATGGTTAATTTCTGGGAAATGTGTATTTTGTGAATTATTAATATCGTCTTTCAGATAAATATATGTCATTTTATAAAATATTTACATCTTTTTACTTTGAGTGTGGTAGGTAGCTGATGATGGTGATTGCAGATGCAACAATTTAAAGCGTCTTCCGTAGATATAATTTATATTAACCCATCCCACGACTGACCTTCCCGTAAGCAGCTTAACCTTCGCAATCGAAGACCGAAGCACTAAGCATAGCTTTCAAAAGTTTATCCTTGTATTTTAATAATCAACATAATTTTTAAACATCATAAAAATACTTAAAAATAAGTAGAAAGTAAGAAATTCTTTAATATTTTTTTTTCGAATAATTTATACAATGTTTTTTTTATATTTTACCATACCTAACGTTTGCACTAAACATTGTCTAGTTAAATAATAAACTATGTCTCAGTTAACATAATTTATTTAACTAAAAGTATACCTATTAGATACCGTGATAAGTGTCAAGTTCTATATTTCCACCGAATATTTTTAAAAATTAAGCTTTGTTTAATATTTTTATAACGAATTATTATGTATTTTATCTAAGTAGATCTTTTATATCTAATCTTCGGATAAGAGACGTCTGTGGTTGTATTAGGAGTTTAGTCCCTTATCTTGCATTAAAAATATATTCGAAATGTCTCGAGAAAACATTTATTTTAAACTTTTGCAGAGGTTCTTGAAATCTGAAAAAATAATGAGCTGCTTAAGTATACACGTCAGACTACACACAACTGACCAATTTCTCATTTTGCTTTTAAACCTTAATGCATTATGAGTCGACTTTAAAATCAATTAAACAGAGTGTACAAGATTAATTTATAGTAATTTCACGTTAACACTAAAGCAATATTTATATAGAAAAATCTTATTAATGTAATATGCCATAATAAGTAAACAGAATCTAATTATAGAAGCCATTGGAAGTCGATTGATATTCTGAATACCCTATCCGATATTTTTATGCGAGACGCTTCTACAGTCGATGCTTAAATTACGACTTGCATAAATTATATAAAAAAAAATACGATGTTAAAATCAATAATGAATACGATCGAGAAAAAACCTATTTTAAGACATTTCTGAACGTATCATAAAATATATGGGCTTTCATTGTGTGTTATCTATCTGTAATTGAATAAAATATTAGACAGTAAACACATTGTGCAAAGTAACAGAATCCTTTGTATTATATAAAAATGTAGCTATTACAACGAAGGTACCATAACACCTAGTCATAACAATAAATTGAAGTTTATTTACTATTGGCTTTCCGCCAGCGGCTTCTCCCTTGTAGTCCTGTACCAACCTTAAATCACTCTGTATATTGATGAAAACGCATTAAAATCCGTTGTGTAGTTTCAAAGATCTCAACGTAAAGACAGTTGGAACTACTTTATTTTACACAGATAAATAGATTGATAAAAATTTACTTAGGACTTCTTGTTGAAACCAGCGTGCGAGACATTAGGCCACGGAGATCGTGAATATTGTTTTTGTAAACTAAATCATGATTTTAAAAACTAATGCATATCAACCAGTTGCACAAACGTCCATTAAAATTTTCATTACTTTAAAGCGACTTTACCCATACAAATTTGACATTCATTAGAGCTTAAAGGCGTCATTAAACCTTAATGAACGTTTGTGCAACTGACAATATGATAATTATTTTATTTTTTTGTCACTTCCATTTGCAGAAAGCAAATGACGTAATCTTTATGGGTATAGAAGAATGCAATAAATGGGCGGGAATTGGGTATTTAGTGCCTTAATTTGCCTAATTAGTACAAAATGAACCATACAAAATGTAAGTGAACTGCAAAGATGGAAAGACAGTATCTCCGTAGTGATGGGAGTCGGTACACATTATTGACTTTATTTCAAAGTTTTATGATTTAGACTGGAGAAGACGCTTGGGAACAGCTGTATTAGGTTTGTTTAAATCTCCGTTCCATATTTAAATTCTCTGCATTTCAGAGCTAAGGCTTAATAAATTTAAAGGTTGTATTTCAAAGTCTGAAATACGTCCTCTTTTAAATACTTTCAATCTAATACTCTTATTTTTAGCCGAGTAGAAGTAATTATTTGAGTATAAGTAGTTATCCAATACTTTTAACAAAGAATTTGAAAATAATAACGAACTTTCAAAAGTAACAATACTATATTGACAGTTCTTAATTAATTAAAATTATTATCTACTGGTTCAAAATATTTGCTTAAGTTATTACTTGTTACTCAATTACTTCTACTCTACTATAGATACAAGTGTAAACCTATAGGACATTTTTTATTTAAGTTTCATTTTGAACTGCATACACATGTTCGAGATGCGTAAAACAGAATAAATATTTACAGACATAGTGACATTCAGATAAATAGGTTTGAATTGTCAAAGATTCATACAAACTTTCGTCCCCTATTTTATCCTCTTAGGGGTAGAATTGATCAAAATCCTTACTTAGCGGATGCCTACGTCATAACATCTACCTGCATACCAAATTTCAGCCCGATCCGTCCAGTGGGTTGAGCTGTGCGTAGATAGATCACTATGTCAGTCAGTCACCTTTGAGTTAAATATATATATATAGATTATTAAACTTTGTGTGCGACTTGTGAAGAAAACAAGCATTTCTTATTTCAAAATAGAACTTATGAATTAAGTATTGATTCAAAACAATATTGTAAAACATATTAATAATACCTATAATAGGTAATAGGTATGTGTCTGAATATCTTCAAAAAATACCATTGCACTTTATGGACCACTCTATAAAGCAAATTTAAACATTGTTACATCGATGGCTGTAGAACCATACCTTCTATACAGTGAAAGATTTTTTAAATCATAATTTTGGTCGCTACAGAGTTTAATTAAATGTTATAATAGTTTATAGTTGACAACCTATAGGTCAATTCATCAATATTTATATATTTTTAATATCTTAATTAATTATTTAAAATGAACATTGTTTTATTTTAGTAGGACAGACATTTGCATGCTATTGATATAAAGAGGTCTAAGTAGATTATTGAAAACAGCCATCCACTACATTGTAATCTGTTCTATATACAGCAAATAAAAAATTATTATTATTATGACTCCATCATCAGAACTTATATTTCCAGGATACGTCGGAAAATACTGAATAAATCAAACATTTATTTATAAGTGTCATAAAGCATATGTTAAATAAAAAATAACCCCCTATTATTAGAACGATATCTTGCCATAACACTCAACAGTAAATGGTTCGACTATTATCGTCCCTCAGGCGACTGGTTCACAGCGCGATTGTGTTGCTATTAATCAAAATATTCAATGAATCGAGCATAGCACAACCCTAAATGTACCTAAATACTGCGCACAATCCCTTGAATGGGGACAAGCGTAGGCGGGAAAAGCGCGCGTAGGCGGCCGCCAGAAAGGGACACCAATATAAAAGTATTAAAGAGAAACAAAGATAAGCGTAGAGGGGGTGATGGGAGTATTCCACCTACGCTTCTACTCAATGGTGGGTGAATGAATGACGCAGAAACCGAACTGTTGCTTCGCTTTGTGTAGTTTTTGTGTGAGTGTATTGTAAAAACTATGTGTGATTTTTAAAATAATAGAGAAATCACTTCTAATGTCGGTCATTTTTAAAGAAATGCAGCTTAATAATCCACAAACTTGTACTTGTTTTTTTAGATCAGTAAATAATATTATTTTAAAATTGCTGTTTTGTTGTGTCTAATACTATTTATAATAAGAACGTAATAGCAGTGAAAACTCAATAAAAATGTGCGCACCCGGGAAGCTTCAGAAAATAGTATTTAAAAATTATCTTTCCTTAAAATTTTCTAAGTCAAAATAAAACCTTTTTTTGTGACGGGAACAAACGGATAATATATTTTCGCATACTGCAGTAAAATGTATTGGGAATTTCGTAAAAAAACTATTGTAAGACTAATCAGTTGAAATTTTATACTTTTCACAATTCGGAAACCAACCCAAACAAACCCAGTTAAATTTCAAATTTAAGAGCTCGATGGTGTAGTGGTAAGCACGTTCGATCTTCTGTGTAGGGTCATTCATAGTATGGGTGACCAAAATTTAGTATCTCAAATGCTTCGTAGCCGAAGGTACGCTAAGCCGTCAGTCCTGGCTTCATTTGAAGTTATTAACACTCACCAATACACACTGGAACCGCGTGATTGTTCATGGCCTATTTTCCTAATACAATTCCATCCTGCCTCAATAATGAGGACATTAAATAGGGTGTCGACAACAGTTCAATAAATATTATTGATATGTTTTACTTATTTGTTTAATCCCTAAGATGAAATCCTCTTTTGAAATTGTTATACATAATTGAAGACCGTACGAAGAAAGGTGTAAAACAGAGCGAGTACTGCCTCGTTATCGTCTTAAGTATATTACAGAGTAAGCCCCATGTTTGGGGGTCTTAAGAGAGAGTGTTGATCGCATGGGAGGTAATAATTTTTCGGCGCAACTACGCAATACGCTGGCTTGACGCAAGTGACGTCACGGCCAGCCCTCTGACGTCAGTGAACGTCATACTCGATAAATACAAAATAGACCATGAGATGGTGAAGGTCAAAAGATTTTGAAAAAATAACTTAATAAATAAGAACTGTTAGTTCTTATTTCTGAACTGAACTGTTAGTTCTTATTTCATTCAAATTCTTGTTAAGTTGTTAAAAATATTTGCTTCTGTAATTATTCTACTCGACTATTGATACGGGTATAACATTTTTCAGAAAAGAATGCATAAATTCACGGAGACAGTTGAGTACACGGAATATACGCTTTTTTTCATTGCGCCTACGCGGTGCAATCTACGGTTGGTTTTGCGTATACTTGCTGTTTGACTAAAGCAATCTATAATATATACCTATATTTTAAAATAGTATTCAAATAACTTAATATGGGTATATTTTCGTTAAAATTTTAGAAGTAAACTTTTTAGATTGATCGTTCAATTGCAGGTTCACAACAAATTTAATATTAGTAATTAGATTTAGGGACTGCCGCAATAGATCGATAATTGTGTGTCGGAATTCTCTGAATACAATAATACGTAGCCAGATGTGTACAACAATCTATATTGAGTTGTTTCGCTCGCTGCGTCGACGTTGCTCAGATGTGCCTCTAATTTTCATTTAAAATGTCTGCCTACCACTTGTATGTTGTGCACATAGAAAAGAGAAACATTAGATTTTACCCTATGGGACTAGCAACGCGTGCCACTTGTGATGAAAATGAAAACGTGATGATGTAATAGTTATCCCAATAAAACATACGATGCGCATTGCACGATGCTCTAGTTTCTCTAGTTTGTTACTATTCTCAACCCTCGGTTTGCTATGCTTGTGTGATGACGCGTGACCAATTTGAATACTCGAAAAAGAATTTTTGATTGCAGGCTCGGATGTCAAAAATGATAGAGGGTAGGCCTTATGTCGAACAGGTGAATATGTCTGCTGATTGGACCTATGCATTAGACGGCGTAAGGAGTTGTATAAGTTGTATTATTGAACCTTTGCACTATTCTACACAGCTGTGTAGAATAGTAGTAGTGATTGTTCGTTTATATAGTGATCCACGACCTTAGTCCTTCCATTTTTCATGTCAGTAAATTTTTTCGAGATTATCGTTTTCAAGCAATATGTCCTAAGAACTCGAAACTGAATAGATAAGTAGTGGACTATCTTATTTTTTTATCCAATGTGGACAATCTAACTACATACTCATAGATTCTCGTTTGAACAAAGTTGCAGAGGCTTTCTAAGCTCGTTCTGTGTACTGTGGTAACCAGTGATCCTACAGTACGATTAAAAGGGGACAGGGGGAGGGTGGAAGGGTGACATGGGTGGTAGTGTTCCGGTTTGTGTACAGATATTACGTAGGTAATACATCGTTGGTTGTTGCAGTAACGCCAGTTGTGTTGAATTTGACCACGCTCACAACCTGAATTCCGTTGTTTCGATTTATGAAAAAGTATTAAAATATCATTGAAGCTTTTGTAAATATCTGTCTGTATTACCTACATAGTTCAACATTGAAACTTAATAGTTCAAGTGTCATATGAAAGGGTTTGATGTGCATATTTAAAAACAAAATTATAGATTTTAACGATGCATAAATTACTAATTTATAATTAAAAATATATATTAAAAAAATGTTGCTTCGCAATCCTTAGAACACGAATCCGACTCGCTCTTGTCCAGTTTTTTCGAAAGCATTTATAAATATATAGTTTACATACATATTATTGTTAGTCGACAATTGTCTAAGAATTATATATATGTCGCAGTAAGATAGATAAAGCCGTAATATAGTTATATCCCTAGGGATATAATTATATACCGTAACATAGTTATACGGAAGCGATTTATTACTATCTCACTAGGAATATAGTTATAAAGCGGTCCAAGTTTAGTGATATACTTATATTACTAGATTAAGTTCAGTGTTATAAATATATTACTTGATTAAGCTTAGTGAAATAGAAATCTACCATATATAATTAAATAAAACAATATTATATTGGTTTTATCCTTAATTAAAAATCAACTTTATGTATCCTGCAGTTAGTTACAATACTTTGTGACAACAACGTGTATTAAAATAATTTCAATTATAATTAAAACGATCATATACGAATTTAAACAACAATAACCATTCAATTAAAACTATGTAATCAAACATTAAATATTTATATATATTTTATCAATAACGTTAATAACTTATAAACATTTTAAAATAAACTAATAAAATTTTATATCGGTCCTCGATATGAAATATTCTTTAAAAGGCACCTTTAATGACCGTGTTAATTTCAAATACTTTAATGACGATAGGAATGGGACGGTCTGAAACTCGATACTGTATATTTGCGGAGTGTGTAATTTTGTGGTCACATCCGACGGAAGACGCGTCGCGTCTACTCAGTTTCTTCACTCATTCAGTAACCCTTGCTTGTGACATGCGTGACTTATTTTAGGTAATTATCTCACTTGGGACCTACCAACTTTATGATCAAAGTTTACAACGAACAGAGAATCCCAAACATACATTGACTTCGACATTGGAAGTACTGGTTATTTTTCTTAAGAAGAAACTTACTGTAATTTTATCTCATTTTTATAATAATAGAATCTGTTGTCAAATAATAAAAGACAACAAACAACTATAGGGGCTTGTTTCTTGAAATGTTGTCATTTCATATATCGATGTTTGTACCCGGCAGCGCTAGGCAGCTGGTGTGAGGTTCTATTTATAGGTTCTCCTTCACTGGCCCGCACGCCCGCCTTAATATCCAGCTCCTCCAAAAGTCCCTTTTAAACTTCCATCAATTAGTCCTGCGACAACTTTGACGTTAATTTTGGGTTTATCCCATTTAAGTTTGTTTTGAGATTTAAACGTTTTTTGTAAAAAGAAACAAGACATACCACATAACTACGATCATGTAACATCCGTTTTAGAATTTAGAATACACCATGTGACATGTACGAACGGAATAAAAAATAAAAAATATATACATGAGTTATTTGTTTATGGAATAGATATCTGTATCACCGAGATTGAATTAATTCATTCGTTTTAAAAGGTTATTTTCGTATAATGTAATATGCATTTGAAAATACGCATTGGAGTATTTTAAAAATAGAAAGAATGTTGTATTCTATACGGGTAGGAAATTCTTTCCTAACTAAGGCTGACGCTGTGACGTAACTGCAAAGGGATGAGGTTCTATTCTTATCAGTGCGTGGGTGGGGCTATCTCGTGTACCCTAAGCCTAATAGGCAAAGTTTAGGTTGAGGTTTCAAACTTTAGGACTCCAGGTGTACAAAGAACTCTCGTCAAGGTTTCACATGTTGGTACAGAAGTAACAGATATACGTCCGAGTATAATAAACAAATTGTTTAGTACCTAACCATTTTTTCAAGCGCTTCAGTAGTTCAATACACCACCAAAGTTGAAATCAGCTTTACTAATTTTTAAATTTGCTTTGATCATATCGCAAGCTCAATCAATAGCAGACACATTTTGAAAATGACATTAATGAAGATTTAACCCTCAAGTCTATTATTATTATGTAATATTCAATTTTCCAAAGTTTGAGTTGTCAGTTTTTATTAAACGTGCTATATATTGTAAGTAAGTATTCTACACCCAGACAGGCTTTTGTGACTTTCCCCTTGGGAACGCTAGCATAAAGTTTTTGCGGTATTCTAAAATTGTTGTATACATAGGACTACACTTTTTCTAAATAGTTCATTGTTCGTTTTTTCTATGAATCTAACAATGCATAAAAAGTCCTTGCAATTAATTGCATTTTCTATACTTACATAAATATAATTATTAATAGAAACGGAATAGCTCATGACTTGTATAACGTTTTATTAAAAGATATGCAATTAATAATGAATAATTTATATGTGCGAAGCGAAAGTGGTTCCAATAGATTATTCCCTTCTAATTGCCACATGGGCCTGCCCAAGCTGCATTATAATTTCAAATATCATGGAAATATGTGTTTGCTTGCGTATGAACATTTTGAACACGTTTTAATGTATTGTTGATGACCGTTTCTTTTAAATACTTAACTTTATAAATATGTATAAATTTTATTTATGCTGTCACTTTTATCTGTAAGTTTTGTATCTTTTATTTATTTTCGAAATTTAATTTATGGCTAATTAAATATTGTTCATTATCTCTGTAATATTTTTCTTCTCTAACCCACTAGTTCTCCACTTCATGCTACTAATGTGTCTCACCTTAACTTAACGTTGTTTATAACAATAACTAGCTTTCCGCGAGCGCTTTTGCCCGCGTGGTCCTGTATTATTCAATAATTCTTCCCCTTGCATCACTCTATATGTCCGTTGGGTAATTTTAACGATTTGAGAATACAGACAGCTAAATAAAGTACACGTAGATTAAGAAACGTCATTTCTACTATTTATTATTATATACAAACATAAAACGGCATATATATTTAAATTTAATAAACGGCATATATATTTTTATTTTCCTAAAACTCAATGTTCCATATACTTTGAATTGTGTTATTTTCATTCTCACTATGCGACATGTTGTCCCAAGAGTATACTAAGTTTGCAAATACAGTCGCACTGTTTTGGTGATTCACGCTCTTGTTTAGTATAACCACCCCTATCTAGTTGAAGACAAATATCAATGTCTTTGATATGTTACATGAATATAATGGCACAGATGTTCTTTCTGTGAATCTAGCAGCTGTTTGACATTTGCCGCGTGAATTTTATTAAATTATGATTATTTTATATCCAACTGTAAACTATAACCAATAGGATCTATTCACAAAATAAACAAATACAAATAGTAATTAGTAAAGTTTCATGCTATATTTAATTAACCTAACCACTAATTTTGAAGCAGAAATAATGAAATAAAAATTCTATTACATTATTTATCTCTGTTCTAAAAAATAAAATAAAAAAACAGAAAGTACCATAGTGACAGCTATTATTTTTAATATGAAATAAAACGTGTTTCTATGAAAAAGACCAAAGAGGAAGAGACACAATAAAAAAATCGTTTGTTTTAATTTAGAAACTTAATTCAGTGAAACGAAGTTTTTGAAATTTAAGTTTCTAAACTCTTAAGTTGAGCACTTGTAGAAACTTAATATAGCGCACAAGAGGTCTCTTAAAGAAGCTAACAAACAAACGGAGCACAATCGTATTACGCAATTTACAATTGAGAGCAAAAGCATTGTTTCCTGAAGGATTTCTTGGTGGTCTGGACTATTCAAATTGAATCTCTACTAGATTTGAAAAATCTTAATGTGATCTCAATATTGTCATATAATTCATTTATATTCTACTTAAATTATTAATTTATTGTATATATTGCTGCTTGAATTACAGTAACTAACAAAAAGTTTTTTTTTCGGGTTAAGTAATTTATTTTTCTTTTCCTTAAGTACTTTCTTATAAGCGTTATTACAAATATTTCGAAATAAAATAAAAATAGGCATATTCGTTCAGCCACTCTTAAGTTTTTTTTTTTTATTATTTTTTTTTATTTTTTTTTTTTTTTTTAAGTATAGGAGGGCAAATGACTGCGCTCCACCTGATGGTAAGCGGAGGCGTAGTCCAAACGTGAGGACAGCTAGTGAAAACAGTACGTAGGTAAGTAGGTTTGACAAACGACTTATTATTTTTATTTTAAGAAAAGCGACTTGCCCCGGCTTTACACAAGTGCATTATCCATTATATTAACGGCCTGTATGATTTTCAATAATATATGATCGTCATATACAACGCTGTTATATTTCAGAATTTGGTAGAGGATTTTGTGTTTTCCCAAAGAATGCGAAGCAAAATAGAAGGTTATATCATATGTAAAGAGGTATAAATTTTTCAAATCAAATTAGATTAGACGTCGTGAAGGAGTAAGTTTACTCCGTTTTTAATTGGCACTTACTAGAACTGGTTCTATTGCCAGTTTATCTAAAACCAGATTTAAATTTTAGGGTCGACAGATTTAGATTTTATAACTCATCAAGTTTAAATTGCAACGCTAAGATCAAATTATTATTATTATATTGGATTTATCATAATCAACATACCCAGGCATGCTTACTACTTATCCAATACAGTTTTATCTATTTAAAACTAGTAGATATTTAAAGAGTAAATACCTAAGTAAATTATGAATTAATTTCGAAAATCGAAGACTACAACAAATTTTACATTTTAAATATCACAATGTAATCACATTATTTATATAAAATCAATAATTTTCTTTTTCGAAAGCAGATTTTATGAAGCACCTAAAACAATATATTATAAAATGATAACATCTTATGAATAAAAATATATATTTTGAAGTAATAAAAGATGACAAAAAATTATCTTGCATTCGGATGATTTTGTATTAACAATAAAATCTAATTAATAGGTCGTATAAATCTATTACATTTACAAGTTTCCAATTTTATAGTTCCACTAGTCTAAAATGTCAAACATAATATATTATAGAAACGAAATTTTATTGACAACCCTGATGACTTCTTTTTAAATGTCACACTGCAAGCTTTGTATACAAGAATCCGGATACATCCACAGAATTGAACGAGCAATCCAATTTGATGCTTACATACGAGCTTTTAGAGTATGTTCTGCAAGGACACTCGGTAATAGTTAAACTGTACCAGTTTTGGTGACCGTCATTGAATGTCAAGGGTAGTAACGCCTCTGCAGTAAAGCGTTTGCCTATATTTTTTATACAACGTTAAACAAGGGACAATATAAAAGCGTTAAGTGGATCATTAATTATATTCTTATGGGTGACATGTTAAGGTTATCATAGCGATGAATATTAATTTAATTTCCTTTTTTTGTAGAAGCTTTTTGGTCATACTTGGTAAATTTAACTAGAGGCGGTATTTAACTAGTCTTATTATTAAAATTCGGCCTTAATTTTTGTTATCAAAGACTTACTTGTTTTAAATAAGTTATTTATGATTGTTTGACATTCAAAAAGTGTCAAATGCATGGTGAGAGGTTTTTACGGTCTTTTCGTATATTAATTATTAATGGTATTAGTGTAATGATTTTTTTTATTAAAATATTCTTAAGGATTATTGAAAAAACTTTGAAACTGTATTTTTTTACAAAGTGCTCTTCTTCATATCAAACTATGTTCATGTAAATTCCTCGTTACGACATTAAAAAAAAATGAGTCCTAAGTGTTTGCTTCTTTCTTTCTTCGTTTTAATTTAATGACTATATCTTCAAACCGTATCCCTTGTGGGTTATGCTTATTCTTCGACTGGACAGCCCAAGCGATTTTCTCTACCAGACACCGGGTTTTTAATCTTGAAATCTAGTGAGAATTTGTAATTTTTTATTATATAGGTACTCTTATATAATGTTTTGTTTTGAAACAAGTATTTTGTATAGTTTTTTGGGTCCCATATGAAAAGACGTAGTGAAACTTCACCAGATTGCCTGTTCACATCAATCGATTAAAAACGGGAAACAATATATTTAGTACACAGTGTTCGAGATAATTACGAATTACAATGGTAAATAATCGAACACGCAGCTTCATAACAAGTTATTCACACTTTATGTTACAATTAAAAGTATAGAAATTCTAGGCTTGCAGCAATGGTAACAAGCACATTATGATCATGGCCATAGAGATCGGGCACAGATAAACAATAATAATGTGTTACACGTAAACGACCACTAATAGGACTGGCTCGTACAAAATTGTTGCGATTATTGAGCTCGTTCGAACAGATAAACCTTTTTAGTGGTTTTGTTATGGGCGCAAGCAAATTCTTGTTTTGTAATTGTATATACGTAGGCGTTTGTTCCAAATTTAAAATCGGCAATTATTCATATTATTATGTTCTATTTATGAAAATGATTGGAAATTTATAACCATTTCTGCATGTACCAATGTTCTAAGATTTTATTGTATTGTATAACATACTAATACCAACTTGATCTCTATCTTAGTTTAAATAAGATGAAAAGCAAACTTCTTTATATTTGCTTCATCATCATCATCATCACCAGCCCTTTTACGTCCCCACTGCAGGGGCTCAGGCCTTTCTTATGGATAGTTAAGGAGGATGGGCCATGACCCTCCAAGCTGGTCCAATGCGGAATGGAGGATATTAACGACTGCAAATGCAGCCGGGACCAACGGTCAGTGGCATACGACTACGTCGTCCTTTGGTCATCGCTATTATATTATAGCTATCGCTAACAGCACGCGATTGATTTGACTGTGAAAGGTGTGTCGTGGCCTTTCTTCGGCTGCTGTATCCTACCATTTTCACTTTGTATATCAGTTTTGTCATTCTTTTATCCCGAATTCTTTCTAAATGTCCGAACTAACGGAGCATGTTTCTGTTGCTTTTTACACTGGCGCTATCTTTCAAGTCAACTCTCTTTCTTATATCTTTATTCCGAATGCGGTCTGTGGGCGTTACTCCGCAAATTCTACGCAACGAACGCATCTCAACTGCATTTTTTATACTTACATATTCTTTTTGACATACCCAACTCTCGCTACCATACATTAGCTGCGAGCTCTGCCAAGTTTTCCCACCGCTCCATTCACACTATTCCCAGAACCCACTCTCTTTTCTACATCAGCGGCGTACCTTTCATCTCTGCTAAAAAAGCTCATGCAACTTATACAATTTTATTCACTTGTTCCAGTACTACATCATAAACCATAATCCTTACATTTGTTCCGATATCGTCTCTTTCAAATATCATCATCTTTGTATATAAAAATATAAAAGTAGAAAAGATTTTTGTTGCCGCTATCGTAATCGAATCTAAATTAAATCAACAACACTAGACTTAACATAACTTTGTATGTGAAAAATTAAATATCGCTTGGCGACTGCCTTTCGAATTATCACGGCCGCCGTGTTGTGCTGCTCAGTTCACCATGTTATCAGTTCACAAGCTTTGACATGATATCTCCATTTAATATATTTTTTTTATTAGAAGACCTGCTCTTGTTTTATTGATAGAATACAATAGGGCCATTAATTAAAATGGGTATGAATCTCTTTGTTTCTTTTCAAAGCAAAAAAATAAATAAACACTGTGCTCTTTTGATTTTCAAATGTTAATCATTTTGATTCTCCAAACCATCCTTGGGCCGGATTAAGGTCAAGAGTGAGTCCATTATAAATTTAAAAAAGAGTCGTCATATTTATAAAAATCAGAGGGTAAGCAACGTTTCTTAAATGAATATCTCCACAATCAAAAAGTTCTTTATTTATACTTTACATTCCAAGTTCCTACGGCAACAAGTTAGATGTCACTTTTAATAGGCTTTTAATAAGAAGCTTATTACGATATATTATGCTTTTGGTGTCAAGTATCTCACTTAGTAATGGAAACATTTTGAAGATCAAACCTGAATTTAACACTTGTTTTTTATACTTATACTCATTTATCTGTATGTCATTCATCGATACTATCAATCTAAGAATTGGTAATTCAAATAATATTTATTAATATTATGAGAAGCATAGCATTCTTAATTGGTCAAAAGTTATTTTAATCGTAATATAATAATAATTTACGACGATAATAACTTGCTTGGTATTCAAAAGGTCAAGCTAATTCTCAATAAATTCTACAAACAACTTTGATCTCATTGTATCTAGGCATAACTGGAGAGAGGTGCATGTATGTCATGATGACGTAAGTTTTACAAAACCAATATCGAATGTAATGTCGGCCCAATATGCGAGAATTTACCAACAAATAATATATGCCAGTCTGGCTCCCTAACTTCTAAAAATAAAGAAAGACTGAACTTACCCGAAAGATAGTTCAAGAAGTAACGAAACGTGATTATTGTGAACATAAATATATAAATAAATATTTCAAGTCATAGTTACTAATGGTTGATATTGTTTTATTTATTCTACCGTGCAAGATACGACTGCTTCAACACCATACTGTACTGTCTACCAGTCGTCTATTAAGGATGTCAAATAAAGCACACAATGACGACGCAAGATATACTACATAAAAAATGCTATAATGCGTACAAGCATGTTAGGCTAGAATGCGCATGTGGTGTTTGAATTTCTGGAAAATAGAAAACTACAGAAGAAATTGAAGAAATGTGAGATAGATTGGTAAATTAATGAGGACTCTCGAACTTCACGTCTTATATCCAAAGAGGTACTGATTATGGTCGGCGTTCCTGAGTTGCAATTTTTTTAAATGACTAGCTATCCTGATACTTTCCCACATCTACATAATTCTAATTTTAATGTATCTTAATAGTATCTTTACGATGCGCCTATATTACCAGGACATTTCAGGGCATTCAAATATATTTATAAGTTGGTTGCGATATTTATCATTCCTATTTAATCACTGTCAGTTAAAAAATTTGGATGTACTAAACAAAAAGTCGGTAAGCAAAGGAAACAACAATCCTTTTTGGGTGTGAGCTCAAATGCTACCGTGGTGACACAATATATATATTCTTAAAATATGTAATAAAATGTTTTCTTTAAAATATTTTCTACATTTTTCTTATTTTAATTAAAAACAAGGCTGTTAGCCAACTTTGTGATGAATGCAAAATGTTCTTTCACTTAACATTATGCGTAGGAAGGGGTGTCGCCCTCGCAAGTCACTATATGGTAACTGTATCAAATCGCTCGCCGAACCAATATTGGTCTAATCAAGGACGTATGTTAATTCAATAAATAAAAAAATAGAACGAAACACGTGTAAGTATTAATTGAATCGGAAAACTTGAAATTGGAATAATAAATGTTGTATAATTGTGACACTTTATGTTGCCTATTAAAAAAAATACAAAGATTTAAGAAAAACTGTATATTTCATGATACGCCGAATGAACTGGTAGTTTCTTATCAAAATTGTGTTTTGAGAACTGATAAATTGACGTTAATTGGAATTGCCAAACGTTACGACGAGTAGCTCGGAGGCGTAGCGGATAACACCGCGGCCAGCTGTCATTGTTGTTTAGCAACTTTTGCAATGGTCGGTCACGGGATGAGTGCTTTGGAAGGCACGAATAAGCCGCTGATCCCAGCTGCATTTGCAGTCATAATCCGCATTGGGCCAGCGTGGAGGGTCATGGTCCATCCTCCTTAACTATCCATAAGGAAGGTCTGAGACGCTGCAGTGAATATGTAACAAGGTTGATGATGATGGTCTACAAAATTGTCTACAAATGATGTGAAAACAAGGGGAAAAACAGCCCTTGCTGAGTTTCTTGGTTATTCTCAGTACAAGGTCTCCCGCTGCAGATCTACTAACCGATGGCATTGCCTTCGATTTTCACAAGTGCTTGTAAATAAAAAAAATATATATATTTGTTTTAACTTTCATTTATTTGAGCTTGACGACATTTATAAGCGCAATAAAAGAAGTAAAGGATCCTGATGCATATATCCGGTGGTAAACCGGTCGTGTGGCTAGCATGGATCACTAGCACTTGACCGCTTTTTTGGTACATTCGACGTTCAGTAATGCCATCTGCGGAGGCTTGGTAATGTACGCAATATTATTCGAGTATCATTATTTATAACTCGGCCTTGCAAGTTTATTACGGCAAGTATTATGAAGACGTTATTGTATTATAATAAATGTGACTCATTGGGCTTTCCAATCTTAAAGGATTGTTGTAGGTCTAATGACTGAATGAAGACTAATTCGTCTTTAATCCTAACTACGTTCGTACATGTGGTAATGTTCCATAAAATATATGAGCTTTTTAAGTTAATTATAATAAAAAATATATTAGGTAAATAAATTATGTAAAGATCTATTTATTCTAAGGAAAAAATTAAAATGATGATTAAATTAGTTTGTCGTTGTAAAACTGTTGTTTTCGTATATCGACATAAGACGCGGACATTTTACTAGCTACAAAAAAATAAATAGTAAAATTGACTATATGTAACTTCAAAGTACCGTACTTTTCGATTTTTTCTTTTATTGATGCTTTTAGCAACATCTATAGATCAATGAGAAGTCGGGGGCTGAGTGTGAAGTACTCCCTGCTAGATGCCAGGCATTTCCCTCAAAAGTGAAAGCGCACAGATGGCGTTTAGTGGATATGCTATCCGCGTTTTGACTAGCCATCGAGAAAGTCTGTGCGGATGGAAAGACCCACACACAGTGCATAAAGTATTCGCCTACGATAAAAAATGATTAACGAGATGTACCTACTCTCATATTTATATCCCTTGCGATTGTCAAAATATGGGAATTTCATATATGTTTTTGTCGCATACTTTGACAATCGCAAAAAATATCCTTTGATTTCAGTGACTTCGAAGTTTGATTGTTATAGCTCTAGGGGATTATAGACCTCTATATTTGATATTAATCTTAACTACGAAAAAGGTCTTGACAAACGGGCAATGAAGTTATCCGATAAAGGTTCTTTTTACCTTTTGAAATACGCAAAATTTTCTTTTGATAACTAATTCATAATTATTAACAAGCGTTTACTTTTCTTTTAATACTAAAACCTTGTGAGATATCTAAAATCTATCCATTCCACGAACAAATCAATTTAATTTACAAACATATATAATTTTATCAAGACAGTTATTATGAAAAATATAGACGTATATTACTCGTACAAAATCGTATTCTATAAATCGTATTTTACAATCGAGCCTCTACTAGGTGCAAATATCCAATTAATGAATTTTAATAATTTATTTACCAAATTACACTTACGCCCACTTGCGTCAAAACGATTACATTTTGCATAGGTTGCATAGGTTGATTAGACCGTATCAATTTGAAGGTTTGAATTATAACAAATTAGCATAATATTCAAAAATATCAAATAGTTCATTTGATGTAACTTTTGGGAGAACTAGGCCTTGCGAGCACTGGCGACTGTTGTCTCTTGTTATCATCAATATAGACCGTGATCAGATTAAAGTCGCGGACTGATGACAAAATCAAATGATCCTGATAATATGTGATTCATTTCAATCTGTCATCAATCAAGACATTACGCGATATATCTAATATAATATGATCAAGATCACAGATTAATTTGACGCTAGATTGATCGTCTAATGACCCAATTCAGAATCCCCGAAGGAGTTCAATCTTGAACACGTGCAAATCAGGTGATTTCCATAGAAAAGAGTATGGTGACAGAAACAATAACTAACTTATCAAAGAATCACCAGGTCGCACAAAGGCATAGGCCACATGACAACAGAATAACACATTGACAGAAAGATATAAAATATGTTTTAATTTGTGAGTTGGCGACTATCCACATGTTGAACGAGAACGGTATATTCATCGCCGAAACTGTACTTTTAGTTATATACTCCAAAACCAATGAACTTGCAAGTATTACGTGATTTTAAAACGGGAACGCATCAAAAGTGAAGAAAAACAAATACTAGGCTTTATAATATCTCACTTATTTGAGATACTCAATCCTGAGATTTAGTTCGTATTAATGTATGATCTTAAATTAACTTGTATAGTGTGTACAAAAAGCAGTTAGCATGGCTTAGAGAGGCTGTGGCCTTGCCACGCCCGCGTTCCATTGCAACATTGCACTCATATAGATATGCACACTTTGATATTTTTGCCACGTTTAAGCAATAGACTTGATAATTTGAAACCTAAAGTGTAAACAATTTATAAAATATGTTGATGAGCTAGAAACCTTAATATTAAAATTTGACCTCCGTGGTCGTGAGGCTCGTATGTCGGTTTCAGCAATATGTTTTGTAAAAATACTGACTTTGAAAAACCACACACTTCAAATCAGCGAAAACCATTCGTTATGTATGGGGGCCAGATAAAAAGAATGGGTCATAGACCACAGCGCAGACCCAGTGCGGAATTGTTGATGTCAACTATTGCCGATGCAACCTGAATTAACGACTTAAGTGGCTCCCACAGCACGAAGGAGCTCGAGATAATATATTTTTGGTTACCTATCTTATAACCGGCCCTTGCGAAAGTTGCTAACCGTCCTCATATCTACAGATACTTCTTAAATAAACTTATGTGTCAGAAAATACATGATCTATAAATATAGTTGAGATGATATCTGAAATTAATATCGTCTTTGACATACTTTATCGTCTGCGTATTTGTTATGTTTTAAAATACCAGGCAAAGTATAAAATTAATAATATTTCATACATTACCTAAGCGTTTTAAGTACTTTATACAGTACCTTGTATCATTTAGAATACCGTATTTAAAAGATTGCCAGTAACATATATTTATACAGGATGTAAAATAATTCATTTTAGTCATCATGTTTCATAGAAACGTTAACTGTTTGTGACCTATACAGTTGCTTACCTAAGTAGAAATTATGTATAACTCATACGAATTGACATGACACCTGAGGGTCTATTATATTTATTTATCCTCGAATGAAAGTTCGGAAATTTCGAAACTTTATTATAATTGTGTTAATATAATACCCGTAAAGATTATCTGTGCATCAGAGGCAGTGTCGGGTTCCACCCTCGTTGCGACATAAATTATTAAGGAAAAATGAGTTTCTTTGTTGTCGTATTAGCATTTCAAAAATAGACAAAATTCAGTTTTCAATCAAATATATTAGGCCCTTAATTATCATGTTAATTCGTACGAGTAACAAGATTATTATTAAAAAGTCCGGGCTCGATACCCAAACTAAAATACTAATTTTGTTAAAAATTTATGAATGCAGTTTTTATATTCACTAAAATCAATGCCATAGTTTTTCAGAATAAAACTTCATATCTCTTACAATTTTAGACTGCCATACTAACCTTCTTAATGATATAAAGGTATCTTATATATTTTACTGCAATAAATGTCGTAAAAGCGATGGAATGAGGTTACATAATTTTTGCTGTAGCAAATTGTTGTTTCAAGATCAAGATTTTAGCTACAACCTCTTACGATTCATCTGACATTTCCTTGTGTTACGAAATTATGCAACATTACTTACCGCTACGATAGTAACAATACAGAAACATGTGTAAATTAAATCTGGTGTCGTAATTCACTCAAGACATGTATCTCCATTACCTGAAACAAAAAAATAAACGTAAGACAATACAGCATACATTCTCCGCATACCTCCGAGGCCGGGTTTCGAGGTATTACCAACTCTGATGTGCCAAGTTCGATTCCCGTTTGAATAAATATAGAAAACGATATTTTTTACATCATCTCCGGTCTGAGTTTTGTGGTGTTTTCATAGGGATTACGCTCCTGTTCAATGTTTGTAATGTTTTCTAATAATTTATTTAGATATATAATTGGTTTGATTTTAAATTATTAAAGCATTTATTGCTTAGGCAAAAAAAACGATAGTTAACTATATGATTATTTATTGATTGTGATTAAATTCCTTTTATATCCTAATTAATGTTTTACAAAAGAAAAAAAAATTATTCATATTTATACATTAATAGTAAGCATTGCTTTTAGTAAATTAAACATAGTGTATTAAAGATATGGGGAAAAAATCATATAAAAATCTTAATTATTTAATTCTTATTCTTATTGAAAAATTCTTAAAAAATCCACTTGGTCCCTGGAATTAAGAATATGTTTTTGTATAGTATTGTGAATACGAAATTGATGAAATATATGAATTACTTTGTTTTCTTTTTTCTTCTTTTGATTTTGAAATACCATATTCACCGAGTCCTGTAGAAAAAAAAGATTTAATACGTAACTCGTAATCTTAAAAACATTTTTATGGACTTTTCTCTACATCAGCAAGTTTAACGGCGAATTTGAATAAATTAAAACTGCAAAATGTCATAAACAGATGATCCCATCTGACAGGTGGGACTTGATATCGTTCAATGTTTATATCAGACGCTAATAAGGATTCGACGAAAGTTTCTGCCGAAAAGAAAACTCCCAAGGGAGCCGTTCTCGAATTCCATCCCGTAAATAATCTAAAAGTGAAATCAGGCTAACTTTTTAATTCCCCAAGGCCGCCAAAGCGTGGGCAGAGCCTCCTTTCCCAATCACAAATGTCAAACGTTGAAAATCGAGTCTAGCGGAGTCACGTTCGTACGTATCGTTATTAAAAATATTTCGCATAAATTCTAATATTACATCGATACATTTGAAACGGAATACGTGTTTCGAAAAAAGAGATGTCTCTGGTGAGTTTTCTCAATTGAACGGAATTCCTCGACGGAATTAATTCGATCTGGTGTTTGTTATAATGTTAATTAGATTCTTTCATTATCCTATTTGTCAGTAGATAGCTGAAAATTATAAAACAATGTTGTCAATTTATTAAGTAATCTCCGATATTAAGTACAAACAGTGAGGTAAGAGCCATAATCACTGGGAGCAATAATGATAGTCAATTAATAATTAATTATTCGATCGTATTACCAATTACACATATATCAACACAGGTTACTTACATAGGATCAAATTACGTATAGGAATATATACGACGTAATTCAACTACTATTCTAAATTAAAAAAGATACAACTTACAGATTATTAAAAATAATATGTTTCTATGTATTTATACAATTACATATTTGAATATTATCTTCAAAATGATAAACACAATTATGGTAGGTTTTTGAGTTTTTGTTTGTGAATACTGTGGATAATTTGTTTCCAAATTTTCTTCTTCAAGTCGCTATTTTGTCAAGTACCCTCTCAGACAGCAATCAATAACAGTTAATAAGAAAGATTTCATGGAACGCTTATTACTAGCTATTACTAGCGTCCTGGGTATGTAGTCTCGATAGAGTTTGCGATCGCATACTAACCGAATTCGCATTCCAACACATGACGATTAGAAATCATGACGATGGTCATTTAGTGGTTGTTGTAAGTTATTGCAAGACCTACAATTAGGTCTCATATTATTTGTTAGGCACGTAACGATATTCGTTAGTTTCTTAGCGATGGAATTCGATATCTCGGTCAGTGAACTTTATGAACGCTACTTACGGACGATATGATGAGTTATAAATTACGATCACTCTGAGTTAGCTATCGAATTCGGTAAGATTGCGATCGCAAAATCTGTCGAGACTGCAGTTCCTGCACGCGTAGCATGACATACTTGAAAAACGGTTTGTCTACACACATTTGTCAGTTTCTCGGGTCGAGAGTGAGATATACTATGGACGCACCCGAGAAAATTGACCATTAAGTGTAGACAAAACGTTCTCGAGTTCATCATGCTACACGTGCTGGTCCTGCTACACATGAGCCATTAATTTCCTGTCTAACAGGGAGCTATATCGAAATCCGTTGTGTGACTTAGAAGTTGAAAATCAAATACATAGTTGGGGCACGTGCACCCAAAATCAGTAACTTTTACATTTAACATATAAATAAGCTCTAATAAAAAAACTAGTTACATCATATTTCTAAGGGTTATAGCTAAAACCTGAATTTATAATAATGTATTTATGTAAATAAATAACAAAGAATACCTTCTTTGACAAATTCACTATCCTCGTACCTATTCATCTTATTGCAATGAAATAAATAGGGACAGTCTTGTTACTTTACGCCACCTCTTAAAAACAATATTATTGAATCAATAAGTAATTTTTCTACAATTAATTATATTGAAATCTAAATGTGCCTGTATCTTAATAAATTTTGTTTGAAGTTATCAGTTGCAATAACTGATGTATGAACAATTAAAATGTAGAAAATTAAATAATAATATACGATTAAAACTAAGTCAAAATGTGTGTTAGATTCACAGTAAAACTTTTAAAATAAACCAATTTCATATTCTTTAATATTTGTAGGTATTTCTGACAGTTTTAACTTCAAAGAGATGCAAATGGAGGTGGTTGTGGTCTGAGAAAAGAGGAGATAATTTAAATTCCTAAGAAGGCCACTGACGGTGGTAAACTTTTGCGTAATTTAAACTTATATAATATACATCTTATAATCGATTTTGTTTTACATAATATTTTAGTACTTCTATGTTGAGATGGACGTAAAAAATGAGCATATGACTACTGCTCACTTTTTGGAAGTTTTCGAACTACTTTTCAGTTTTAGTTTTAACAAAACAGTAAGTTATGAATTTGACATCAATAAATTTTTAAGGTCGGCGACTTCGTTGACTTAATTCAGACCAGAGATTATTAAAGTGGCATAGTGGCCCTTAGGGTCAAATTTGGTGACCTCTTTCTTTTTTTTAAGACTGACTTATCTAAGAAAAATTGAAGTTTTTAAAATCGATGCCTATTTTACCTCTATGATATCTCATTGATTTACAAAAAGGTCTTAGTGCAATAGATTAATTACTTTCTTATAATTAACCTTCCCGACTTGTTAATTGTCTGTGATCCAATTTATTTATTAATCTGTAATTACAACTAATTACACCTTATAACAGTAACAATCAACTACAATTATTGTAAACGAGTACGACCTTACCTTACGTCACCCTTATTAAAGTTCCGTATACATTTGCCTCACGAGTAATCAATATTGGACACCAGATGTTGCTAATTAGTCTCTTATGTAACTATAGTTACCATTAGTTGTTTCCCAATTGCTAAAAGAAAACCAAAGAATATAAACAGTTACCTTATGATATTGTACAAGATTCAGGATCATTTTTTTTAAGGTACCACCAAAGGACAAACATAACTATCATAGAATCACTCGTGTGTTCGTTTGTTTACCCGTCTATCATAGCTTTTTACCGACTCTAGTGGGCCGATTGCATTCATAATGGTTACGGTAAGTCGATATTTGAAACATGGCGGCCTCTTTTTGACAGTACCTAAATTAGAAAATTAAAATGAAAAGTTTTCTAACTGTATGTTATCACATAATAAATCAAATGAAAATGCTTATTGCCGGGATCCGAGATCAAATAACTCCAAAAATTATTTAAGCTAATTGACAAAAATTTATCAATAACCGTATTTTCAGAAAATAGTGGCATTCAATTAAAAAAGGGGTAAATAGTTCCATCATCATTAGCCTATTAATGTTTTCACTACTGGAACACATGTGTTTTCTATGGATGGAATCTAAATTTAATAGGTAGAATGACGACTACGAGCCATGACCCACTACAAAGGCCCAATGCGGATTCTGATTAGACTTCAATATCTATAAGGAAACATAGAAGTACGATTTTAAAAATTTTATTTGTGCGGTACGCTCTTCAAAAATCCAAACTCGCTCTCTTATCACCATATTAATTTTCTTTAAATGTTTTGTAAATTTCCTATATAAAATTTATAGGCTACAATAGTGTATTTTTTATTCTTAATTCCAATGACTTATTTGGACTAATGGACTGCTTGTAAGCTCCGTTCCGTAATCATTAGGGTATATGAGATTTACTCGTGATTTAGAAAGGAATAATACGTGCACTACGTATTTTTAGTGAATTTCAAAACTGTGTTTGAGTACGAAAGTTCCTATAGTAAAAAATATTAAGTGAGTAATCAACTTTATAATAGGCAAATTATATATCTTGAATAAGCTAACAAGCGTGAGAATGTTCTAGACATATGTATGTTAGAATCAAAAGGTTTACTAAGAAAACCAATAGTCGGACTCATGAGAAATTAATTAGAGTAATTAAGACGTTATTGAATATACACTGATTCTAAACATTCTCTATAATCATCTGCCTTTAAGTCTGCGTATAATTATGTCTTGTACTGTTATTCTTTGTAATAATGTTAACGAATGCTTTTGCAACTCTCCTTGGAAACATAATTAAACACAAATTCACTGCATATCGTATAAAGAATCATGTACAATAATTATTATTTAAACTGCGTCATTTTTCACTTAAGAAGAATAATTTTAGAAGAATAATACAAATAATCTTATCCCAACAGGGCTATAAAACCCAAATCTATAATCGTTCAGAAAAAGGTCATGAGGATTGGATTTATTAACACCATGGGGCAAGCGCTTCAACCCCATAGTAAGTTTATACATCAAAACTATGCTTAATAAGTGTAAAGATTAATTTCATTGCCCCACTAGTGAAATAGTGCACTATTTCACTCATCACTATAAGGGAGTCGCCTACATAAAGGTGAAAATACCTATGTATATATACCGAATTTACAGGATGTGGCGTAAGTAATGGAAAACCTTGTATTCTCGGATTGAGGACCTTAAGCCCTATCATAAAGAAAATAATCAGGAACTCATCTAGTGTTTGAGTTAAAAATGTTTTTCTTAAATATTTCATTTTAAAGTCTATTCATCAATGTTTGAGAACAAATTTCTAAGTTCTTCGGTACAAGTTTAGTGGTAGATAGATTTAATACCATATTTATTAATTTTGCGTAGGGTAGTTAAGTTCTAAAATTCTTATGGACGGCATCGGTCGGTCAGATATTATAAACAAATATTATAAATTCGGGTTTTAACCAATAATTTAATGAATTTCGGTGCTGGATAGGCATTACATATATTTATTGCTGTTATTTACTTTAATGTATACAAAAAACTGAACTCTCTCGGAAGCAATTCACAAATCATGTGTATAAATAATGATTTGTGAATTGCTTCCGAGAGAGCAGATGAGCGGCCCTTTAATAGCTACGGAACCAGTGCCATACATGGACACCATATTTTTAGTGTGATTTATTTTTTATATATATTTCTTTATGCTCAACTTATTTTTTCCACAGCGTGTAATCTTTGATAAAATAGTAATTTTTAAAACTGTTAGTGACAATTCCATAACTTATTATGAAAAAAGATATTGCTATTCAGAAATTAAAAGGGGCTATTTTATAATTTATTACTATTTCACTATAATAGCGTAATAGTATCACTCCTTTTGATTACACTCCTTACTTTTGATTAATACACTCACTATGTGTAGTACTGACTACTGACATATTTGTTGATAAAAAGTGCTCGCAGGTATGCGTACGTAGTAGAAGGACGAGTTGGGAATAGAGAGTTAAGTAAGTGCTGTGTGGTTCTAGACAGCCGTGGCAGTAGTATAATCAAGGGATTTAATACATTCACTGGATCCGACCTTAGTATTTGTGTTTAACGCGTGTTTGTGCCAACCTTATCTTATCGGTAATTCACAAAGTCATCGGTGCTACATTTAAAATATAAGTATTTTACTGATACCGAGCTTACAGGTACGACGTACAATGTTGTGTACCGCCGTTATAAAAGGCAAGATAAACCTTCGTACGAAAACTAACTTTCGTATACAAAGGATAAAAATTTCTAATTTTAACATCTAATTGGTAATGTCACTAAATCTTACTATACTTTTTGATGGTGATATATCATTAGAGAGAGTTTAGCATTACCTTTAATAATTTTCAAAGTTATGCTCTCTATCGTACAGGGACGTAATTATAGTAATTTTGTGTGTATGTTTACATTAATAATTATTTTCCTTATGAAAACATGTAAGAAAAAACAAATAAGCTTATTATATCTTACCCCATGTCAGATGAAGGTACATTTTACATTTCATATAAACGAAAGAATATTGAGAGCACCCAGAAAAACTGTCGAAACACTTTTTTACTTCAACACATCGGAACAATTTGAACGATAATTTAGTCATTATTATTGCTCATCGAGATTATTGGTGCGTAAAGTGAATGCTTATGATTATGTAGATTTACTATTTGACGGGAAATTTTGTTTTACATACTCAATTCGGATGTATGCAATGAATTAATGAGATTAAAACCGACTAATTTGTTTAGTGTCGATTGTATAATCGTTAATGGTATGTTGCAATTAAATTTTGTATGAATAGGATATCCTTTAAAGTCCGTATTTTGAAGTATTTAATATTTCTTTAATAAGCGTGACTATCTCAAAGAAATAAGTAGGTTTCTAATGAAGTTCATACGTAGGTATGTTTTGTGATAAACTATCAGATTATGTTTTCTATGTAAATGCTTTCTGGAAGCGAACTAGTTGAGATGACTTAATTCGCTTAATCATAATTTATTTATTTATTTATTTATTTATCAGGCTCTCACAACAATGAGTACACTAAAACTACAATAAAAATTACATAATGACAAGGTTATATACTAAGTGTCCCATTACTTATAGGAGGGCACCGCTTGCATTGTTAGATCATTACACACTTCTCCCACACATAGGCGCTCCAGGCGAGCCACAGCAGCACTATGAGAGACAAGCACGCGCGTCACAGCCGAGCGACCGAAACGTCCATATATGAGAACGCGTTTATACTGGCTATAGTTTTAACTTAAAAATAAAAATAATAAAAGAAATATATAATACACGTTACAATTCTAGTGTATGAATAGTTTCTTAATAGCAGGTATGGAAGTCAAAACAAGGTCGATATTATTTTGGTATTCCTTATAAAATGCAGTTGCTCGCGATAAAGGACAGTGCAACTTTAGATTTGTACGACTCTTAGGTGGATGGAAAAGTTTGCTACTGCCAGATCTCGGTAAATGACATGGAATATTAAAGTTTAATTTAGAAAGTAGATCGGGACAGTCAGCAGATCCCATCACAAGTCTTTTTAGAAATATTATATCCGTTATTTTTCTTCGCGATTCTAATGTAGACATATGAAAATGTTTTAAACGATCTTCATATAGTTTGACTTTTTTTCTTATTTTGCATGAAAATGTCAAGTGCCTTATAAATTTAATTTGCAACTTTTCAATGCGTTGTATGTGTATTTTATAGGTAGGTGACCAAACTATACTACAATACTCCAAATGACTTCTGACCAGAGAGTTGTACATGACCATCTTAGTTAGAGGTTTTTTGAAATTTTTGCATTCCCTTATTACAAAGCCAAGCATTTTTGAAGCCTTTAAGACACAGGTAATATGATTATTAAAATGCAATTGTTTGTCGATATGAACGCCCAAATCCCGGATTTCCTGAACTTCGTCGAGAATTTCTTCATTTAATTTGTATTTAGTATGTATTACATTGCGATTACGAGTGAATTTTATATGCTTACACTTTTTTATATTGAGCATCATTTTATTTTGCTGACACCACACCATGAATTTATCCAAATCCCTTTGAAACAACTCCGAATCACTATAATTTCTTATTGTTTTAGTAGCTTTTATATCATCAGCAAACATGTACAGACTAGAATGCCGGAAACACTGCTCCACATCATTAATAAAAATATTGAACAGATAAGGACCCAAGTGAGACCCCTGTGGAATACCCGATGTTGCTATATAAGGATAGGATCTGAGTCCATTCATCACAACTGTCAGATCACGTTGTGTGAGATATGATCGAAACCATCCAAGCAGTGGCTCTGAAACCCCACAACCAACCAATTTTCCAATTAGAATATCATGGTTTACCGTGTCGAAGGCCTTGCAGAAATCAGTGTATACCGCATCAACCTGTACCCGTGAATCAACTGCCTCTACAAGATCCTCGACACAAGTAACCAAGTTAGTAGCAGTCGATCTACCTTTTATAAACCCATGCTGTTTGATTGATAGTAACTGTTTCAAATGCCACCACAATATAGGACAAATAAGAGCTTCAAAGACTTTGGCAATGACGGATAAAATAGCAATCGGTCTATAGTTGGTTACATTTGTTTTATCTCCGGCTTTAAAAACTGGAACTATTTTTGTCTCTTTCCAAACTGTTGGAAACACACCCTCGTGTAGGGATCTATTATATATAATCATCAACGGAAGGGCCAGCTTTCCGGCAGTTCTAGATATAAACACAGGCGGGATTTCATCAGGACCAGCTCCTTTGTTTACATCGAGTCGATTCAATCTGCACAAAACTTCGCTTTCGCTGAAAGATACATTGTTTAAAATATTATTGTTACTAGATTTTACATTATTTGAATAAGCTTGATGAGGATCGTTAATGGGATTTGTATATACCCCGGAAAAGTGTAATGCAAAGAAGTTACATATTTCTTTGCCATCGTCAGAACTGTTATCTCCATATGACATGACACTAGGATAATTACTAACTGCACTTCTTTTATGCTTTAAGTAACTCCAAAACAGTTTAGGATTATGCGCTATCTTATCTTCCAAACCCGCAGTATAAGAGTTATAACAAACCACAGCCATGCGATCACATCGTTTTTTAAGGAGATCAAATTCAATTATATCCAGAGGATTGTTATATTTTTTTATCCTTAATCTTAATCTATTCTTTTCATTCAATCGTCTAATAAGTTGTTTTGAGAACCAAAAGGGATACCTCCTGCTTCTTATTGCTCCTCGGGGAATATGCCTATGAATAAGGTCGCGAATAATAGCATAGAATTCATGAACCGCGTCATCAACTGAATCGCACCTATATAACCTATCATACCAGTAATGTATGAATAATAATATAATGTATGTATAATGTAATAATATAATGTGTATAATATTCCAACTTAGGCTGATAAATACTCGTACATACATTTTTTGTATTATTTTCATGAATATAACTATATTCAATTGACATTTATTATAAAAGATATTTAGATAAAGGTTATAAGCATCGTTTTATAGTTTTAATGTAGTGTAAAAATTATTTAGTAATTACTGGTCAATAACTTAAAAGATAGATAAATAATTGCACTTTAATAACGAGGTAATAATAGGTAATAACTATATTATTGAGTGTACAGGATGAGAGAGCGAAGGCTGGCAGCGAGTTAACAATGTAATAAGTACAGGGCTTAAACATTATGAATATTAAACACTAACTTCAACTGCGACTTTGTCTGCTTTATCTTCATACTAGTGGACGCCCGCGACTTCGTCCGCGTGGAAGTCGGTATCCCGTGGGAGTGAGAAGTTTTCCCAGTAAAAAGTACCCTATGTGTTATTCTGATGTATAACCTATATTGCTGTAAAGTTTTATCCAAATCCGTCCAGTAGTTTTTTCGTGAAAGAGTAACAAACATCCATACATCCATACTTACAAACTTTCGCCTTTATAATATTAATAGGATCACGTTCTCACCCTGTAGGCTTCATTGGGTTATAACATAAGGATATTGAACACTTGGTTGATGTCTGGATTAAGTACTTAGAATTCATGTAATGGTATGGAACTCTTGGTATTTCAAATTAGTGGATTAGCACATCTATACTTATAATAAATCACTTGATTAATCATCAATTAATTCGATTAATGTATATAGATATTCCGACATCTTTTATTCAAATGCGGAACTCCGACAAGGCATTAACTCTGTGCTTTTATTTTTTCCTGCACTCATTTCGTTTAAAAACATAGTTACTTTGTTTCTTATTGCTAAGGTTTGCTTTATTTAATGTTTGCTAATAATACCTACTTATGCAATATAAAAAGTACTCGTACTCGTACTGAAAGAAAATACATGTACACAAATAACACTAATTACTTGTATTTTATTAACTGCTACACGAGACATCACCAGATTAGTGTCTATTTCACATTACCAGTTTATTGATGACCCCACTGATGGACCTCAGGCCTTCCCTATGGATGGAATAAAATCGAATAGGAAGTATAACCCACGCGGTCCCAGTGCCAATTGGTGGTATGACAGCATGAACCAGTGGCATAACATGCCTTCCAAAGCAAGCTCGAGATAATAATTTTTTGGTCACCCTTCCTATGACGAGCCATTGCGAAAGTTGCTTAACAACCTAATGCGCCATCGAGCTTCTATACCGACCATCGAGTGCCTACTTGGAACTGTCGTTTCCTCCTCTGAATTTTGACTATACATTAGTAAAAAAAGCAAAATGAGTTCGGCTTCTGATTGGCTCCTTCTAAATTATATATTGTTATGATTGTAAAATGTACCGTTAATACTATTTTGAATGCCTGTAAAACAGTATGACATGCCTAATGTAATGTTTATGTTACAATGTGGTTAATGAAATTTAATAAATAAATAAATCGCGGCTTACTCGAGTAGGTCGGCAATCTAAGTCCCTTCATCTCGAACCAAGCTTCCATATATAGTACCTAACAATTATACATTTAAAAATTGTTAGAACAATTTTTAGAATTACTAAAAGTCTCTACAGATAAGCATTCTCATATTCTCTTATAGAACCTTAGCAAATTAGAGCTCGATATGCCCTATTAATGAAGTTTTCTCTCCGCCGTAACAAAGTTATATAATAAAGCTGTTAGTAATTTTTAATATTAATTAACTATAAACCAGTGTCATCTGTCACAGGCAAAATCTACAGGCTCCAAAGCTATTATGACACCGTACATATGACCTCGCAAATGTGTAAAAATGAGTTTTGAACCTAAACCTACAGAAGTTAAAGATAATTATTGCGGGGAAAATGTCACAGAGAGAAGACCGTGGTAGGTACGGCGAAATTACTCCTTATGAATTCTGCATCAACCACCGTGAATATTCATAACGAAATGTATGGCGAATTTTGTCGGAATTGTTTAGAAACAAGGGAATGACGCTTACTGTGTTCCATTACAACACTGATTTAATATAACTCGTAACTCGGCAAATGAAGCTGGATATGAGCGAGTAACCAAATGAAAGCCTTTGTGTCATAAACATAAATCCAAAGTTTTTAATACGCATTGCGTTCCAAACTGCTTCTATTCTTAACGATGAAAGACTTGTTATCGTTGCAAATGATGTATGCAGAAATCTGAAATTCTATACTAAAACCTAATTCTATACTAATTTTAAAGTTTATTATTTAATGATGCGTTATAATAATTACTAATTTGCCTAAATTGCCGGGCCTTACAAATTTTACATAACATTGAAAACCGAACGCGCTTACCACTGGTAACATTTATAAAATCTGACAAGGCAGTTATATTGTTATCTAACTTTCAATAATTTCGTACTAGATATGATTTCAAATTCATACAGTGTTGTTCTAAGTAAATCTACATATAAAGAGATATGTTTATAAAAGTAGACGATCCTTTGTATGTTTTTCTTCATAATCAGCCTATTAATATCCCCAATGCTAGGGAGATCGAGATAATGAATTTTCGGCCACCCATACAATGACCGGCCCTTTTGAATGTTGCTTAATCACCGTATCACAGACTGAGTGCGTTAACCACTGCGCTATCGTACCTTTGAGTGTAGATGTCATCTAAGAAAAATTACAAGAGTTATGGTCATCAAAAAATCCATGAATACAGTAAAATTGCTTCCCGCTGTAATAAGATCTTTTAAACTACACAACGGATTTCAATGCAATGCAATGCAAACGGATTTCATACAGGACCATCAATGGTTAGATTAGAATACTGGCGGAGCCGCTGGCGGAAAGCTACTTAAGAGATAAAAAGCAGAAGTTACCAAACTGTTCAAGGTAAAACGAGAAAACACCGTAATAAAAATGATGACCAGTTGAATTCTTCTCAATTTTCCATCTGTAATAATGTATTTATATAAGTGTTTGTTTGTAGTAGATTTCATTCAATTGAATTAATTGTTCGTCTGTCGGTATCGCATGCTACATGCACAACTGAACAATGGACGCAATTAAATTTGTCGTATAAAAAAGTCTCAGATTCTGTCATTAACGTCACGACCGGCTACTGCGCAGGTTCCGACGATAATACGGCCTTTAGAATGTCCCGCCCTTATTTTATATTGTATAAATATAATCATTGACCTACTTAAGGTGTTTTCTTTTATTAAATAGGTCATTAATCGACCTAAAGAGTTAGTGTTTTACTCAATAGATGGCGCTAGTGTCCAACAAGCTTTGAAGATTTAATTTTTTCATTAGTAAAGATGTCAATATATAGTGATATGTTTTGTATTTATTGCTCAATATTGTTAATGATTTAACTAATTTCTTGCAATTTAGTTTAAAAAAAAAGGCCTGAAAAAGTAGAATATTATATACAACGTGTCCCAAAATTCAACGATAAGCGGGCGCCAAGAGGTAGACCTGCTCATGTGTACTTATGGAAAAATAAGAAAAAAATTATATCTTATTAATCTTTTTTATTATAAAATTAAATTCGAAAATCTTCGACAATTTACACCTTTTATGATATTTTCAACTACCACGACCACAACTTCTCAATTATGTTCAATCTTTTTTTGGTATCGGATACCTAAGTAGCACTACTATTCGCTACAACTCTTAAAAACACCAAAATGCCCGCAGTTTTTACACAAAAAACAATGAAAATGTATTTTTTCCTTAAATTTTCACAGATCTTTACGTTCCGTAATCTTTGACTTACGGTCTTGTAAAAAAAAAGTATGGACACCACTGTGACAAATTGTTTTTAAAATTGACTGAACTCATCAAGATTCCAAAATAGTATAATAATCTAAGATAACTAGTCACAGTAAAAAAATATGCACACCATTTGTAAACAAACGAACCAAATTATAAATATTCATTAGATATTTATTTATTAGCTAATGCTCTATTTCTGCTATTTTGAAAGTATTGTTTTTCATGCCACTTCGCCCTTTACTTGTGTCTATGAAAAACCCATTACGACATTGGACGAGCTTCGGCAAAAAAATTGTCAGGCTGCGTCACGTATCAATGCTAAAAGGTATGCACGAAAAATAAAACGCTCTTTTTTAAGGCGATGTCGTGCATATATTAATGCCGGTGGAAAACAATTTGAACATTTACTGTAATGTTAATTATTACTAAATGAATGAGACTAAAACTCACTATTGTTTTATTTCAATATTTTTTTTTAAATATTAAAACATTTCGGAACAGTACAATTTATTACTCACAACTTTGGTTCTTGATTCTAAATTGTATCATTTTTAGTTTGTTGCTAGTTATCATGAAGTATTATACCATTATGGAATCTTCATGAGCAGCGTCAATTTTAAAAACAACTTGCCGCAGTAGTGTCCATACTTTTTTTCTACATGACTGTGAGTCAAAGATTACGGAACGTAAAAATCTGTGAAAATTTAAGGAAAAAATTACATTTTGATTGTTTTTTGTGTAAATACTGTGGGCATTTTGGTGTTTTTAACAGTTGTAGCGAATATTAGTACTACTTAGGTATCCGATACCAAAAAAAGATTGAACATATTTGAGAAGTTGTGGTCGTGGTAGTTGAAAATATCATAAAAGGTGTAAATTTTCGAATTTTATTTTATAATAAAAAAGATTAATAAGATATAATTTTTTTCTTATTTTTCCATAAGTACACATGAGCAGGTCTACCTCTTGGCGCCCGCTTATCGTTGAATTTTGGGACACGTTGTATATATAAATGGCGTCATATGCAAATCACTCTAAATTAGTATGGATATTTACATTATTCATTACATAAAAAACACTAGACATAAACAATTTGTTTTGTTTCTGCTTAAGTTCAGACACTATTGAGAGAGATTTTATTATGAGAAAAACGTTGCAAACGCTTAAATTTAAGAGATGTAACGCTTAGACTCCTATCTATAGTCAAGAGGAATAATTTACTCAAGAATATGTCATAACTAAAGCATATATTTTTATCAAAGAAACAAATATATGGATAAAGTAAGAACTGTAATAGTTAGAATACTATTATTGTTAGGTATTAACAGTTCAACCTTCATTCAAATTCTTGTCTATTGGTTAAAAATATTTGCTTGAGTTACGACTTTTCTCGAGTTAATTACTTCTCTCGACCATGAATCAGGTATTCTACAATATCATTAAAATGTGGCTACTAAAATGTGGCCTAATTCTGCAATTTCAAAATATATCGTAATCTCTTTCATAGTTATAGCAATTTAAAGAATAAGATAAAGTTTAAATATTCAATTGCTTTTAGAACAAGTGATGATTTGAATAATCAAGAAACATTGTAAAAACTTAGTGACTTAAAATTAAAGTAATATTTGCATCTAACACTTGCTTTAGACAATTAATTTTAACGATATCATTCAATAAATACATATCTTTAAAAGGCATTAATACTTTTCAAACGACAAATTTATAGGTATAGCGATAAATTCTAAAAAAGCACATGTTAACATTCTAGGCTTTCCTGAATAATATCATATTAGTGTGGCTCGAAAATTGAAGTCATTAATCAAGATAAAAGTATCCTTTCTTAAGTTGATCCGAATCACACAGAAGCGGCCAAAATTTCATCAAGATTACTTAAGCACTTTTGGAGATTATCGACAACGAACACGTGACACGACATTTTTCTATTTTTTTATTATTTAACAACTAGTACAGTAAGTATAATGTTAAACCTGTTATAGCCAATGATAGATCAATTAATCTAGTTACTATTACCACAAGTTCTATAGAAATTTCTACTAGGTTGGGTAAAAATTACAATGGCTTTATTTCCGATCAAGGAAATATTATTTTTGGGTACCATACAGTTATTCTGAATATTTATTAGTCTGGCGCAGTAGATTTATGAAATATTGGCGCTGTTGTCAGATAAAACAATATTATACAAATAATAAACCTGACTTGAATGAACAATATATATTTAAGACATTTATTAATAATTGTATTTCATCAAAAGTAGGCTGCAGAAAAAAATTAGCAATATAAAGTTTGCATAATTTTGGATAATAGGAATATAAACATTAAAATAAATACATATAATTTTTTCTGGTAGTGTTTAAGATACTATTACCGATAATCATACTTTTATGATATTTGATTAATATTAAATTTACAATGATATACAGAAAAATCTTCAAAAAAATCCACTTTGTCTTTGGAACTCCCCTATCTCAGAGTACCAGAGACGAAGTGGATTTTTAAGCATTTTTCATTGAGCACACTTTAATGCTTGAATGATCATTCACTCAATGATGAATGAATGCATGTATGAAAATGATGAAATATAATAAATGTTACTTATTTTAAATATTTTTTAGATATATTTCATGTATATCTATAAAATCAACATATGTTATTTATAGCCACATATATTATTAGATTCGATGGCGCAGTAGCTAGTGTGTTCGATCTGCGAGGCATAGGTTAAGCAACTTTGTTTTACTTTCAGTCATAAGATGAATGATCAAAAATTGATCATCACGTGCTGCTCCGCGTTTCAAAAGGCACGTTAAGTTGTTTGTCTTGGCGATCTATCTAGTCGTTAAAATCCACAAATCTGCATTGGACTCCTCGTCGATTTGATGCCATCCATGGGGACGACCGTGCCTAAGCAGTGAGGACCTAAAAATGCTGGTTATGATAAAAAGGAGTAAATTTATTTATCTAGAATGAATCAATAATAATTTAAAGAGGACCATAAGTGGAGATAAAGATAGAATCAATTTAAGTTATTTCTGATTTAAAATTACTTTCCGATCCCTTAGTAACCGATGTACGTTATATTAATATCACGTGTGAATAAAAGATTATTACATATTTCAATTCTGCACCTGTGAGCTATCAGATAAGTCTATAATAGATACAAGATGAAAAATTCCCTTTCACTCGTAATAACACGACCTTGTCTCTCATAAAACATATTTGTAAGGTACGCAACTAGTGTTGAAACATATGGCACTTTCGAATATTAGTATAAATATCTTACAATTACGATCCATCAAATGTGTTGGAATTATTTGAAGAAACATATTGACCAACAAGCAAGATTCTGTATTTGAATTACTAAATTTTACCATAGGCATACTATTTAACGATTTAATAGTGTAATAAATAAGTAAAATAATTAAACAAATTAATACCCTGAACTGCTTGTTGGAGACTGCACACAAGTAAAATTAGAATCGCAGAAGAAGTATGTTTCAACAGTCCACTGCTTTAATTTGGCTCCAGTTGACTCTATTTCGGCTACTCTCGTACAACTTCCACCCGCAAACTTACTTAAAACATAACTCCACCTTGATGGAAATCGTCCTACACTTAATTTACCCACTCGCGATCTGCGAACTCACTTATCCAAACTTGTATAATAGTTACAATGCATCTTAAATTTTTGTATAGCATTGATACACAAATTTAAGATGTACTTTAAAATGGTTGTCCATTGACCATTGACTGGGTTTCCGTCGAATAATCTCATTGCGAAATTTATCTTTGAGAAAATTAATAAGCATTGTAGACTCAAAAGCTCGCGGAGTGACTATGCATTAGCGGTGCGGTCGTAATTGGGTGTGGTTTCAGCACCGACTGAATACCTTCATGGAAAGACATGGAGTTCGAATAGAATTTGTATCGTATCTTATTTCCCTTTACTATGGTACACACTCGATCATTTTACTTACAAACGCGGCTCTAATTATAAGCTAAAGAGTTTGTATTATGGAATTATCAAATGATTACAAACAACCATTTTCAAAGATATGGCAAATAACAATTAAAAAAACATGGGAATAATTTTTTTTTCCCGGCATTTCTAGAAAACTGCGATGGTCACTTCTATTCAATTTTGATTATTTTTTCATAACAGTGTTTTAGACTGGGGTCTTCGCATGTGCCAGTATCTATTAATCTTTTAATTTTATATTATAAAATTAAAACTTTTTCGGACTGCATTCTACTACATATATATACTGAACATAATAAACCTAAGAATTTGTTTGTTTGGTTGAACGCGCTAATCTTTGGAACTACTGGTTAGAACTGAAAAAATAATTATTGCATATTATTGATCCATTTATTGAGGATGGCAGGAGTATAGCAGCAATGAAACAAGTTGGAAAAACGGGAAAACAATGCGGGCGAAGCCGCTGGTGGAAAATTAGTCGTGTGTATTCGCAAAGTTTGACACAAAATTTCAATTCATAACCTTATAAAAAAAGCTTTAGCATAATTTATAAATAGTGGATAGGTATTATAAATCGACAGCTATATATCAATGTTATAGTTAATTTATTGGTAAAAGTAAAATGGTATAATTAATTTGTTGACATTTAATTTTAATTTATTTTTAAACGAATCAGATTAATTGGTTTGATCTATGCATAATTTTTCATCCAAACAACATTAACATTTAACGCAATACATGTATGTCTTTTTTTTATGGCAGTACTATACACATATAGTAACCAGTTTTTAGGTGAATATTGCTATTTTTATTTTTTTACTTCATACGAGAAGCTTCTATTTTTTACGGTAATTTCATCGCATGAGTATTAAACCCTAGAAAGCAGTAAAAAATAATAGGTATCATGAACACTGATAATCTTTAAATAACACGAATTACCATATACTCAAAAATGTATATTGTAAACACAACTGTCCTAATTTCGTTTCAAAATACACATATAAGGAATCAGTTATTTCTGTCTTCTTTTTCCTGAACCCATATGGTCTTATTTGTATATGCAAAAGAAATAGATTCGTCCAGCAAGCGTGTCAGCCGACGTGTCGTTTGCACCCCTGAGAATTAGAATCCATTAACAAGGTTATACAAAGAATAAAAGTAAAATGATTGTCTTGATATGAAATGGCGAAATAACAATCCCAGTGGTAGGGGCGTAAAGAAACAGCCACGTGCCTTGGGGAAATCTAACGTTCTCATAAGCCTGGCAAATTGAATCGAGCCGCTGATCTAACGAAGAATTTAATGCAACCAGTACAACAACACTAAATACTGATTGATAGTACACTAATCAATGCATATTCAAGTTGCTGGTTTCCCGAGACTTTTCCCGCGTAAATCATACCTCATTCACACTACGTCATTCGCATTTGATGTAGTTTTCTGAAGATTAAATAATTTTAGATCAGTATTTGAGACGATTACTTACACACAAACAAACAAAGTTAGAAACTTTTATCTCTCTATAATATTAGTAAAGATTAAACAAAAGTTTTTAACGGTAAAAAATACCTTATGTCATACTAAAGCTTCTTCAATATCCCCATACAATATTTAAAAAAATTCAAAACATTACTATATTTTATCTATACATATATAAAAGGAGATGTCCTGAGTTACTGACTGACAGACAACGCACAGCCTAAACCACTGGTCGTAAAAACTTGAAATTCGGAGGAAACATTCCCCTTAATACTAAGAGAGGTGTACTAAGAACGGATTTTTGGAAATTCCATCCCGAAGGGGGTCAAAAGGGTGAAAAGGTTTGTATGAAACTTGTTTGTTTATGGACCTATGTCGATGAAAATTGGTATTTGGGTAGTTTATAACCCTACGAAGGTAATAGGTTATATTTTATCCCGAAAACTAGCACTTAAAGGAATAAAAATGAGAGTGGAAATCTTTATGGGGAACCAAAATGTTACCATAGCAACCATTGTTTACAATCTGATTTGCCATTGAAATAAATTTACCTTTTATTATTTACAAAATGTTTTATTGTATAGCGATGAAAATTGATATTTGAATATATATTACATTTTTGAAATTTTAATAGATAAAAATGTTCAAATCCAAGTAATTTTGTTTACGAAAGAAAAAATATTTTTATATCATATATAAAAACTACACTAGAGGGCGTTAAATGAATTCTAAATCGCAGATTTTTTTGCCTAGAAAATTTACCTAGAATAGCTTTTCAGTCAGCTGATAGCGAGTATATTCTAAATCGCGCTATTATTTTGATCAAGAACTTTGCGCAGGCTTAAAATCAAAAACATTAAAATGTTCCAAGTTTACATTAAAGAAATAGCAATTATTTGTGTTTTTCATTTCATCAATAATTAATTTATCGAGGATAAGTATTGCTAGGTCTTAATCTAAGATTTTTAAGTTAATAATTTTCACAAATCCTATTTTATTACATTTCTTCATTCATATTATGTAAGCACCTTAGTATAAGTTTCCAAGTATATATGTCGTGGCCAGATCGTAGAATTGACCAATTCATGATGCGGCCAGCCATTTCATAAAATGTTTGTATTTTATAAAATTGAAAAATCTTGCTGCCCACATCATGATGTGGCCTGGCCAGATCAATGAATGATTTGCGTTTAACGATATGGGCGGCTAATAGTATAACTTCTTCATGATGTGGCCAATAGTAAGTGATCATATATAAATATCGAATAAACAAGCTATTTCAGCAAATAATTAAACTTCGAATTTTTTTATATATTACGTTTTCGATTAAGTTTTGTTTAAACTTCAGAACTGTTTCCTGTCTCAACTGTATTTCAAATTGGATTGGATTGGATTAATATCTCTAAAGTTTTCAAAGATAAAGTGCTATAACATATTGGATATCTGTTGTATTTTTTTGTTGTAATATCTTCGAATTTAAACATCAAGAAAATTCAATTCATCAGCTCGAAAAACAGCGTTTTTGAAAAATATATGCTGCCCAAAGTAACTATACCATGCGGACGAAGTCGCGGGCAAAAGCTAGTGTAATATAAAAGCCATACTTAGCAAATGTTTGGACTGAAGCAGTTGTTCGAATGCTTACGAAGATACGATTCCCTGTAGACTATATGAAAAGATAGCTAAAGAAATACACAATAAATTTAGAAGATAGCAAGAGTTTATGAAGCAGTACCGATTTCTAGGAACGTAAAACCATTAGTGAGTAGACAACATACATAGACCGATCCGTATTCTCCACGGGCTCCGCTTTTAGTACGCGGCTTAAAACATGGCACAGTTCCCAAAAATCTATGCTTTTTTTTTTAATCTTTCATATTTAGCGTTGTATTGAATAGGCTCCGACGACTACAGGACCAATTAAAAATATCTTTTATCCATGGGAAGCTTTATACGGATGTTTTTTACGCGGGCGAAGTCAAAAGAAAATTGTATGTGTTCAGATTTAAGAATAATTATATTAATGTATTAATATTGATTACTTAAAATACACTCCATAAAGGACAAAAAATGTTGCTTTGATGGAATCTTCTCATTTAAAAGTTTAATATATATTTTAGCAACAAATCAGTACAGAGGAGTTTCATAGTTAAAACCAATGAATAATTACATAGTAAGAAGCCTTAGTGGTTGTATAGCGAGGAAATGATTTCGAGAAATGTGATTTATGTTTGGAATTCCGAGAAAGGACGCTAAAATAATTTTAATTTCGCGATGAAATAGCCCGGCAGTGTAATTCGTAGTAAATACTTTTCTTCGGTATTCATGCAAATTAATTTTACTTTTAAACTGATGAGACATTTAAACCATGCCGAGAAAAACTCCTAACATTAAGTAAGTATTGGTAAATATGAACCAATATAATTGTATGAATGAAGACAGTAGATTCTTTTGTCAATCGAATAAAATGATTCTCCTATTTTTCTAGAAGTTTTACTGAAATAAAGAAAAAATGATAGCGACAGGGTTTTATATAGGTACACATGGTTGCATGTCAGGTTACTACAATATGTCAAATTTCCGAAATTTATTTTGAACTCTACCCACAATATAATCATTCATTGATCTGGCCAGGCCACATCATGATGTGGGCAGCAAGATTTTTCAATTTTATAAAATACAAACATTTTATGAAATGGCTGGCCGCATCATGAATTGGTCAATTCTACGATCTGGCCACGACATATATACTTGGAAACTTATACTAAGGTGCTTACATAATATGAATGAAGAAATGTAATAAAATAGGATTTGTGAAAATTATCAACTTAAAAATCTTAGACAATATAAGGATTAGTATTAACTGTATCCATACATAAACTATGTTTTAGTACATAAAAGTGACATTCGTTTCGTTTTATTATTATAAATGCATTTTCTAATTGGGGTGTATAAAGATGTGCGTTATGTCTGTTACATTTTGTTATTAATAAATTTTATCGAATTAGCTTCCGTAAAAACAAAACTTTAAAGAAGCGACTTCAAAAAGCTTTTTTGAGTCGGATTATTTTTTTTACATTTCACTTTGTGTGTTAATTCGTTAAATTTTAAAAGCTTACATTTTCAAAACTACTAAACCGATTAATCAAACAACAATAATACATATGAGTCAAATTGATAACCCCATTTATTTGAAATCTGTTAATAACCTAAAATCACATAGACAATATAATTATGAAAGTAATAAAGTTTTATAAATTAAAAACGACAATAGACACAATTAATATGCCTACCATCGAGGAGTTAATAATTAACAAGACGTTGATGATATAGAGTAATTTTTCACTAGTTTTTTGAATTAAAAATATTAATAATGTTAGAGATTTTTGTAATTTAATTCAACTGTTTTTTTTTCGTCAGCTGTAAACAGTGATAGTGGTTAACGTATTTTTCCTTCATAAATTATGAGATCTCCTTTGAGTCACGGGACATGAATAATATGGTAATCCATGGAATAACGCAATCTGATTATGCAAATATAAATACAAAAAAGATTTTGCCCGTAACAAAATGAGTGTAGAAAGAGAACTGAGATAAAACTAGTAGCGCTGCCGACTGTTGTTATTTGAAGAGCTTTGAATTATTATTTAACCGATTTGGTACTCAAAATCATTAACTTTCAACTGGTTTTATACAAAGAAATTATATCTTCTAAAGAATAAGCAGTAATAATTAATTGATTGTTAAAAACTATATATACAGCCAAAAAGTTATTTATAATATTTTTTATAAAAAAAAAAACCGTAAATTGACCATTTATTGCTATACACTTTTTATAGTGAATATTGAAAATGCCTTGTCGTGTCTGAAATTATTGAATGATTATTAAGTTATGTAAGTAAACATAACTAAACGTGATTTTTGGCGAAATTAAGGAACGGCACATTACTAGATGCATAATGTAATTGCTATGAACCTTTTATTAAGTATTCACTATACTTTTTATACTCAACACCTTCAATTATAACGTTTATTAAAATAGCTTTAGCTATCAAAAAAAAAAATTATATTCTGATTACGAAATTTATCAGTATTTCTTTATTTCATTTAAAATATGTTAAATTGGTCAGATTCATTATTCAAATACTTAAAAGCTATATTCCTAAAGAGTTTTTAAATCACGTGAAATGATGCTACTGAGTTTAGTATTATGGTCGCTTAATATGTAAAACAATAATACAGTGTAATGGAATCTTGTTTTCTGTCTACTTTTTAATATTCAACGTTGATTCCAATAATATCATTTCAGATAGTATTTAGCTAATCCAAAACTTTTTACTTAATTTGTGTGATTATCAAAGATCTTCTCTCTTGTGTATAAAATAAAATAACTAAAATGTTTTTTAATATAGAGGCAGGTCTTTTTTTGAGCAAACGCATACTTTTTATCACAATAAATAGGGTTTGTCGAGCGAGCCAGGCGCCTACGACTAGATTCGTTTGGCACAATATATTAATTAGATAAAGAGTAGAAGTTCACAAAGAAATGCTATTTAAAATTTCTACCCCAAAATTCCATTCCAAAATGGGGTTTGAAATCATATAGTTCTCTGTAACTAGTAGATAGAATGCAACAATACTAGTATCATCTATTGACATTCAATACAAATAAAACCGTTTTAAAAACCTGTATTTCTATAGTAGTGTTGTTGCTTGTTGACATCATCAATCAAAGCATGTGAGATTCTATTACACCTCCTTAGTTACTTCTCAACCTCGCTTGGCGACGGCTTGTAGACAATGAGTGGTGTCTAAGCGCTGGCGATATTTTCAAGAAAATCATCCATCTTAAGAACGCATTATAAACATGTCCAGTGTTCTTAAGAACGTGTTACAATCATGCATTATTTTTTGCTGTAAAGGTATTGTCAATAACTAACAATGGTCAATTATGTTACCTATCTTTAAATTTTAGAGTTTTTAACCTCACTAAAGTACCTTTACACAATATTCATCTATAAGGTTCACTGGCGGCATAAAAAATCTGTAGAAGATAGTTCTAAACACGAATTTTAATGTTCTTACTGAGGGTGTTCTTACTATTTATAGAAATACTATCTAAAATAATAAATTTGAAATAATTTTATTCTTACTTGACTTTCACGTGGATTTCACCCTTATATGATAAGTACTAGAGTCCTGTAATTCATAGCCCACTGTTTATTTATGAAGCTCAGCAAATCACACCGGCATCGGATTGTTGAAAGACGACATTTCCAATATAATCGGATAAGGGTATCGTTTCTTCTTTGTCGTAGACAAATATTTTTGATATTTACTATAAGGTTCTTTTTTCAAATATAATCCCGGTTCTATGAAAATAAGACATAAATAAGAACGCACCAAATGAAATATAGAAGTAACGATGTAGTTATATATAAAAATTTAACGTTAACGATAAATGTTGATGAACTGTTTAACACGAATATTGTGTGAAAATGAAATCAGTGGTACCACTAAATGTATTTTATCTTATAGAAAAATATGCTAAGTAAGTGTTTAATCAAAATTCAACTGCCTAAAGGCAACCTCACAACTTTTTTTATAAGATAAAAAGAATGTAAAGTTATTAAATATAATAACTAAGAAATATCTAACACAAAACGAAGGGCATAATAGCATCACAACGTTGCAAATAGGTCCTATCAACGAAGAAAGGTAATTTCTTATCGCAATCGACAAGGCCGTGTTGCAAACCATTGGCATACGACCTTGTCGCCATTTAGGAGAGCGTCTTTAAACACTCAAATTGCATCTGTCTTAAAACACCTTATCTTAATAATATAAAGTCCAAATTTCAGTTTAAAAGCTGAAGCAATGAATGCAGAATGCTGTTGCTAAAATTTAACCTTCACATTCTTTGTACGAGCTAACGATTACTTCCTTTAGTGATGATATTCGAAGCGATGTGGTTATTTATAAGAGATTTTTCAAATTCTTACACATATATGGCGTAGTAGGTATCGCCTATAAAACTTTTTTTTACTTTTTTTATCAATTTTGCAATCACAATGCCATATTGAAAAATATTCTTAAATTTTCATTAAAAATAGTTTAAATAAAAAAAAAACTTTTTACTTAAGTGTTCCGGTTACGAAGGTAATGGAAACGAGCTAGAAAATTTTTCTTTAAAAAATAGAACCGACTTCAGACTTTAAAAAGTGATAAATAATACTTATCTCTAAAGTTGGACGCCTATCATTTAATTATTAACTTACAGAAGACTTCCGCTCAACTTCAATAGCATTTTGTTGAATAAGTTGTGAATGCAAAATTAATGAAATATAACACATAGTCATTTTATTCTTTCACTCTCCTTATATAATTACTGTAAAATGTAAATATCGCATTAAAAGATATTAAAGAGAGCATAAACTAATATCTCAATCTTCAAATTAAATTAAATGTTTTGGTCGCTAATAAATACAACGTATCTAAATAAATAAATAAGTAATAATAATAATCATTTCTTAAATAAGAGAGCACCTTCATTTCATGTCGCGAATGCTAGAAATTAAAAATAGTGATTCTGTTTTTGCACTTTAAATAACTAAAATCGTATGAAATATTACGTTTTCAGCGTGTACGTAAACTACAAATATAGAGCATGTCTATTAGTTACAGTTGTCCGGCGATCCTTGACCGAGAAAACTCGGACAGGGTGATGACAACCCGGACAAGACAGCGACAATCCGGACACGACCCTGACAACTCGTACAATAAGGCGACATTCGAAACAAGGGTCAGACACCTTTGTACCCGTTACGAGACGATATTATCATTGCCAAGGGAACGGACAACGAAATAAACATTAAAATAGATATTTTATGTATTTTTTTATATAATTGATATGAATAATAATAACCTATTATAATAAAAAATATTACTTTGATCAATAGCAATTTAAAAAAGGAGACATGTGTCAAAAACAGATACATTTTCGGATATATTTAGAATATACTTAATTCAGAATCAAGAAAATTTTCGTAAAAAGGAATTCATTAAGTATTACAAAATAAAAACAACTCGGTTTCAGCAAAATTATCTAAAGTAAATTAAACCTACATGTATACATATTACAAAAGAAAAGTAATTCTATTATATGTACTTTCACGGGTTGGTTTTTATATAATTTCTAATATATAAGAAAATATCTAGACAATATGGTCAAAGTCTGTCGTAAAGATCAATAATCAGAGACAGAAAAACACGAGCAGTTTGCATATTAATAAGTTATCGGCTTATTAACATTACTCATGAATAACAAATAACCTCATGGCCGAGTTCCGTTATTATTTTGACGTACACTAAACTTTACATCATAAGCTGTCAATATTTTCAACTAACAAGTTACACAATAATCATTAGAATGTCTAAACTTACCGACAAGCCTATCAATTGTGGAATTTATTATTTAATTAAAGAATGTTCGGTTAACTAAATTTGCTGTTGGCTAGAGACGACATAAAGACCTATAGAAGACAACATTTATTGCACAATCTATTTGAAATTCATTTTGTGAACGATAGTTGTTTTAGCATGTGACGTGCACATGATTCTTTTTACAAACCCTAAGCTCCTATACTCCATAAGCATGATTGAGTTTAGTCCGTTTTTATATTAAATAAACCTTAGATATTGCGATGCCACAATAAAGGTTCCCGTGTTAAATCTAATCTATATATGTTGCTATTCAATTATAAATGCAGCGTCGAACAAAGCACTGTCACAACATTTAAGACTTTCATCTAAGATAAGAGCTTCTTAAATAAAACCGATTTCAAAAGATAATAAATAATTATAAAAAGATTCTAAACTACAGTGGGGCCCACATATGAAAAAATTGTCGAAAAGACTTAGCTCTGAAGCATATGCCGTAATGAAGATACGTAGGTTAACTGACATAGATACTGCCAGATTAGTATATTTCAGTTACTTTCATAGCGTAATGTCGTACGGAATCGCGTAGGCAACAAATTTTTTGCCGTTTCCAGGTCTGTATAAAATTACTGCAGTATCTACTATAGTACTATCAGAAAGGGAATAGTGGCGCGGCATGGACAGTAGTAAGAGTGCGCTGTGCTTTAAACAGAAAGAGCTATAGATCTGTTTTATACACCAATCGCAAGTACTTGGTATCCGATCGTGCACGAAATCATGAACTAATAAGTGTGGAAATATAACGATGCATTTTCGTTTTTAATACGTCTAAATTAGGTACATAAAGACGACTTGATTTTTTATCTTAAAATTTACGAGATTTTTATGTTTTAGTCGAAGACGAATATAACCCCCTTGAAAAAAATCTAAAACAGTCCCTTCCTTGCCCCTTTATAATGTAAATGAGGTACCCACTGGTCAGTTCACATTTGCCAACTCTAATGTCAACTACATCAACAATGTAGGCGATGTTTTCGTAATTGAAATAATACGTTTATTAGAATATTATAGATAGAAGTTGGAACAGATTAAGATCCTTTTTTCACGATCGAGTTCATCGAAGATTTGTTTTCGATTTTCCATCGACACTGGCGAATGGGCATGATAAGGGTTTCAATAAATAAGAAAACAAAAAATATGTTTAGATAGGGATCGTCAATAATGGTCTTGATTATCGTCGGAAAAAATGAGGTCAAATTTTCTTTTTTGTGTCTAGATTCAAAAATTATGGTAGATATCATAATTTTTTCAAATTTAGACATCCAAATTCTAATCTATAGTAATATTATAGAGAGGATAAATTTCTAACCTTTTTTGTTTGCTAGTAGGCCCATAATCGTTGGATATACTGATCTCATCCTGAAAATTCTTTCACCGACGGAAAGCTACATCAGACACGGATGCTATATGCTATAATTTACGTGGGCGAAGTCGCGGAAAAACAGCTACTAAAAAAACATAAAGCATTATATTATTTGTTCTCCTTTTATTAATTTTACTTAAAAAGTTTCAGTTTTTCCATATGATTGCAAAATTTTAACCTTAATCGATTCTATTTATTATTTTTATCTTTTACATAAGATATTTACAACAGAAAGCTTACTAACAGACTCAGATGTTTTACTATTAAGAATATCTCAATCTTTCCCTGTGGATAGAATCGAATCAAATCGAATAGAGAGAATGGGCTATGGCCATGGGAGCCATATGGCCGGGACCAACGGCTTGACGTGCCTTCCGAAGTATGGAATGGAACTCGAGGTAATAAATTTTTGGTCGCCCATCCTATGACCAGCCCTTGCGAAAGTTGCTTAACAACCTTATCGCAAACCGAGCGCGCCACTATGCCATCGAGCTTCTTTATGACTATTTTAATTAGGACACAACATCTATATTTCATGGAAGTTTACACCGACGATAGATTATTTGAATTTATGCCTGTCTAGATCAACTAATGATAAAACACTAGTTTATTTCGGACCCGCATCGAAGACTTTATTGCTATCCGGGCTATACGTGAATTGAATGCAAAGCATAGAAGACTTCATTTAAAGTAATATAAGTTCCAATAAAGACAAATAAATAAACATAAAATCACTTTTGACTTTCTCTTACTTATTATTCTAATATAGCGAAGAAAAACCTGAATATTTTAGTATGTATATATGTTCATTGGTTACCTCTACGCATACAACTCTATGACAGTGAGTGCTGAGCATCTCGAATTTTAGGCTATTTTATATCAGAATAGGATTGCAGGTTACAAAATAAAAACCACAAAAGTAATTAAATAATTGACCCTATGACAGAAAATACCAAAACAAGAAAATGTACTCGTACTTATCTAAATCAATCGTATGTCACTCAAACTAACTCATAATAAAGTTTACAATTTAAATTCTCTTGGTTTTGTAAGTATATTTCATTATTATATTTGATCAATTTCGCATTAATTATACTATACTTAAAAATATTCTTAATTAAAAATGCTTAAAAAATACATTAAGTATATTTCATCTTAAAATTATAAGAAAACATGGGTTTTATAACGATTCGAAATATTAACAAAGTCCAATTTCTAAATCGCGTTTCCCTTTAATTTATTAGTGCAGCAATACTCGAGTAAAATCTGCCCATAGTATTAAAATAAAGAAAATTCTCTTCAATTTTGTAGGGAGTAATATAATTGGTATTTGTTACACAACGCGATCGAAGTACCGACCACAGATACGAATAGGCTGGCGTGACCTGTTCGAAACAGACGCCGTCAGGGCTGCCTGATCAAGACTTGATTAGATAAGCGGATCTGTTAACGAAACAGAGAAGACAATATCGAACGGTTTCACATTTAAACTAATTGTTTAAATAGCGAAGGATTTGTGTCTTCAAAGACTTAAATACTGTTACAAATTTGAATACGATCTTTTGAATCTTCATCATCATTGCAGCATTATCATCATCTTAGTAAGTTAACTTACTACTGCTTATATTTAAACGATATGCCACCATTGAACAATTAAAATTGTTGCTTGGATCAATCAGAAGCAAGCCCGAGGCAAAGTCATGCAACGCCTTATCTTACCTTTAGAAGGTACTTACTAACGAACCTAATTTAATTAATAATTGTTTTATTATTTTTAAATGTTGTTATCTACTCTCTTCGTGTAAAGACACCGTTGTAGCAATAGTTTTTGTACATAAGTAGTGCGAGTTCAATGATCGCGTATGCGGGCTTTAATAATGTCCTGGGGCGCTAGAGATGCGGCATCTTTGAAAGATAGGATTTATCGATATAGTAATAAGCGAACCTTTTTATGGTCAAATAATACCATTAGTCTTAAATAAAATAATTTGATTTTTAATTTTCAATTACAACAAAAATGAAGAATTTGTATCGTTTTGCTTTCAATCCAAATCTCACTCAGTATTATGCATTTTATTGAAGAATGTTTAGTTTAATTAAATGCTTAGGTAAATAAAACAATCAAATTGGTTTATTATTTTAACTCCCTGATGTTTTATTGTATTTTAAATAATGTAAAATAAATAAATTCTATTTTACTAGCATAGTTAACAAAATATACGTCCAATAAAACTGATGTCATATTTTCATAACGAAAATTTAATTATGCGCTGTCTAATTCCGAATCTTTAATATTACAAAGGTAGTATTGGTTTTAGGGTTAAAACTTACAAAACAAATTGCTACATAGTTCTAGTATATTTCACTCGAACATAAGTTTCGGAGAATAAGATTCAATATATAGTTCTTTGTGGCTTGTATACTATTGTTGTGGTTTTAAGGGTATTTCTAAGACCGGCGTTAAACTTTGCGGTGAACTTATAATAAATATCTATATATAAGAAATATCCATTAGTCTTTACTGTAGAATTTTTAATCGCTCTATTATACTATATACAAGCTTTCTACTAGTGGCTTCGCCCACGTGGTCCCTAGGAATCCGTTTTGTAGGATAAAAGTAGAATTATCTGTATACCATATTTCATCTAAACACGTTTAGTAGTTTTAGCGTGTAGGAGTAATAAAAATACATATGTCTAACACTTTCGCATTTATTATATTGTAGTATTACAACAGTAAAGATTTACTGAAGCAATGTGCCTATCTTGCACACTATTGACTTTGCAAGTATTACAGCAAGAAATTATTTTTAATATATCATATCCTGCTATATTAGAGCATCATAAGTAAAAGTAAAAATGTAGAAACCGAAAATACCTACCTATAGGTATGTATCGTTATTTGGGTCGCTTATGAAATTATCGATATGTAAACATGTCCATATATAGTAAAGTGATCCCCTCTTTTTCATTAAGTTGATCGAAAAACCTCCCAGTAGACTAAATAATACATAGTTATGGTTAACTGATGATATTAACGCCAACTTATGCAGGTTCTATCTGTTTTACTTGAATGAGTAACCACTCGGAGTTATAATATTTTTTTTTTATTTAGAAGCTTATTCTTATATTTTTGACCGACTTCTAAATCGAAAAGAATGAGTCTATAAGTTCGGCGAGACTGTTTCTTTCGTGAATCGTTGACCCGTTTTCAAATTTCTTTTTATTAGACATCATTTAATTAATAACCTACAGAAAACTTCCACCTGACTTCAATAGCAGTTTCTTGAATAGGTAAGTCGCTTTTAAGACAAGTATTACGAGTATTTCTCACGTTTTTTTAATTTTGATTTCGGTTAAATTCTTTGAAAATAAAATTTACTACTTTAAATACTTCTTTTATTATTTTATTACTAAAAGGATAAACTCCAATACATGGAGGTAGATATTTTAACTTAATGTGATTAGCTTTGTACCTATGTATTGTATGCCGTATCATGCAGTCATTGATGGATGTAATAAAACTAGCTTCCTTAATTCACTGCTTATGTTAAGTACCTAAAATAGATACGGTCTCTTTAAAATCCCTGCGTTGGTGTCGTGTGCGTCGCGTTGTTACGTTCCCTAAAATATGGTTGAGCGAAGCGATGGCTGCCACATGCGTCATGCTCGTGAACATGTGCTGCCAGTGGGGATGAGTCTGCTCTGGACTACTCAATTTCATCCATTTTATTTTAATATGAACACTTTATATTGATTTGTCAATGAGTATTTATGACTTGACAACCGGCACATTAATCAGTGATCGAAAAATGTATGTTTTATTATTTCCTATATTGTTATGAAAAGTGACTTCATAATTTAATGAATTCACTTTCCAATAAGACTTATCTAGGTCTACCACAGGGAGAAAAAAAAGCAGCGCTTGCTGAGGTTCTTGCCGTTTCTTCTCAGTAAAGGGTACATTTACTCCCACGTACATTTGCGAACGACTTTTCGCCTTTGACAAGTGCTTGTAACAGCCTAGACTGCATAAATGATATTGAATATACTTAGTATTACTGGTAATATTTGTAGAATATAATAAATTAGCTTTCTGCCAGTGGCTTCACTCGCGTGGTTCTTTAATATACCTTCCTCGTGAATCACTATATATTAATGAAAACCGCATTAAAATCCGTTATATATTTTCAAATTTCTGAGCGTACAGACAGCGGGAAGTGACTTTGTTTCATACTTTCTATTATTACATACGTTCTACTTTTCAAGCTTAATTGCTTTTTGTAATCGAAAGCATCATCATATAAACAAACTTTTCTGTCATCGCCATCATCATAGAACTTATACAGTGCTACTTATAAACAAGGTTTAGAGTTGGAGTAAATTTACGCTGAGACTGTTCTACATATTAGTCAAAATTCATATTATTAAACAGAGACTTAACAAAGGTTAACCTAGTACGAGGTACTACGGGAGTAATATTTGCTCCTAGAAGGTAATAGATTTGCTTATTCTTTGTGCAATATGAATATGTAATTTTACTGACGCTAAACCTTGTTTATAAATAGCACCGATAAAGTTCTCATTGAAATTAATCGATTTTGAACACTATCGAATTATTTTTTAGTCTGCTATAGATATATCTACTTAATATATCTATGGCAGAATAACAAAAAACCTGGCGATTCGGCCTCACGCACGAAAAGTTCCGTACCTGAAACGAAGAAAAAATCACGTTTGTTTTATGGGAGCCTCGTTAACTATTTATTTTATTCAATTTTTTAAAAATTACAACTTTCACGGTTCATGAGTGACAGATAGAGAGCGAAATCTTAGATTAGCTTTCCGTTTCACCATTTGGGTACACAACAATAAAAACGTAATTGAATAGACCCAAAGAAATGCAAGAAAATCAATACCAAAATGTATTTTAATTGAAGTAATCTGCAATAACATAATGCATAGAATTCATAGTAACACCAGGATAATAACTTTTTAGTGATAGTCGGTAATTTAGTTGTCAACGCCGATTGCAACTTTGCAAGCGTCGAGTAACTTGATCATAATCAGACACCACATAACTTGATTTATTACGATGGCTAGTTATAATAAAGTTGATAAATAATTTATTGAGTGAATTATTAATATTTTTAATTAACCTTATCATTGGGTGATCAAAAATTTACTATAAATGAAACAACTTTTAAACGGTTTCATCGCGTTTGGATTTAGTTTTATTGACGATTCGGACCTTTTACAGGTTCCGTGTTCACATAAGACTAAGGTATTCATTGTCTTTAAAAAAAACAATTATTGAATAAAAAGGACAATCAAATAAAACCCTAGTCTTAAAATAAAACTAAATACATACGCGATAAAACCGTTTAAAAGTTGTTTCTTTTATGGATAGTGCGCATGAAAATATAAGAAATCTATACAAAAATTTGCTATCTTTAGCTCCTCCGTGCTCCTGCTCGGAAGACACGTTAAGCTATTGAACCCGGCTGCATTTGTACCTAATCGTTAACGCGAATTAGTATTCGCACTGGGACCGCGTGGTGGGTCATGACCCATTCGATCTGATTCGATTCCAGCCATAAGAGAGGCCCGAGCCCTACCAGTAGAAACATTAATGGGCAGATGATGATGAAGACAACCTCAGGATCACCGACACCATTCTCTTTATTCACATCCTGCATATTCTACCTTAATAAGGCGTAACCTAAAATTTACTAACTTTTAACTGATTTTTACAAAGAGATAAAATCACAAAGCCACCCCTAAAATTCACTATTACCCATTATCTTGTTGTAATTATTCCTTAGGGCGAATTGATAAATGAGCGAGTAATTTTGTAGACGACAGCTTTATGTAGCACTTTAGCACTTAGCACTTATAGCACTTACACAAAAATCGTAATTAAAATTAAGCCAGAACGTGAATTTGTAAAATTTATTTGATAGAAAAGAAAACGAAACATTGACATTAAGGTTATCCTTTGTTTTTTAATTTTTTCTTAGAGGTGTTTGTCCGCTGCCTCGGTACGCACGCACCGGCCGCACGATTCGCAACGCATTGCAGTGATTTGTCGATGTCATACGTCCGCTGCAGTCGCATGTTTAGCATAGACATAGACGTTTCTATGAAAAATGGGACTATCAGTTTTGATGAAGGAATTACGGTGACGACATAAGAATTTTAAATATTATTTTGCCTTTTGCCTTTGATTTTTTTACTACTGTGTTCTTTTTTCATACATACAAGATATGCAGGAAACACATTACCCTTCCTTTGCAGTCGGGTAAAGATATAAATATCAGAAAACATCTCATAATGGATTAACTCAGATCTCAAATTAAGTAGCTTTTAGCACTTGTATTATGGAAATCTGAAATAACGAAGGCACCCAGATCCAAGACAATATAGAAAAAATGACAACTTAAAACTAGCGTATGAGTATTAGCGTTAATCAATATGTTTATTTACCATAAAACCCACACAAACCACTATTCACGGGATACACACAATTATCCTACTTGACACCTTAAAATTTTGTACACAATGCAATCAAGACTTAAGAAAACTATATAAATAGAAAACAGTAAAAGAACCTTATAAAATAGCTGGGTTGGTTCATCTTAAGGCTGAGTGGTATAATGAATTATTGAGAAAATAACATTTATCTCGTGAAAAGGTCAACGTAATACATCTATTTAATGACCTGTACTATTTCCTTTTACTAATGTAATTAGATACATGTAACTGATATTTGGGGAAAAATTCATTACCTACCTTTCATAATTCTTGTTTATCTTTTCAATTATACTTCGTATCATATTTATAAGAAATAAAGCTTAATTAATTTTATTTTTTCTTTTTTTTTTGTTGCTTCACTTTATCGACCACGATGTCCTACGTAAGATTTACAAAGCACTAGCCTAGTTCTATAAATATCTAATAAAATAACTGTGAAATTAAATTTAAGTGAAATTAAATGACAATACTCTTTGATGAAAAACGCTAATAAAAGCCTACCTATATGAAGTTTATTTAAATCACTTTCCATTGTTAAATACTGTTTACGCATTCTAGATGTCTTTAGGTTGACAGAAAGAAGAAACGTAAGAAAATATCAGCATAATTATAATTGTGTATAACGAACTCTTGTATAAAATTTAATACATAAATTCTGTGCCTCTAGTGAAAAAGGGTATTAGTCCGATTTTATCGAAAATGAGTTAAGTATACCAAAATGTTCACAAAAAAATGATCTATCAATTCGTGAAAACAGATCTCGCTTATCTTTAAAAATAAGGAAGTTAGCAATATACAAAAGGGGTGAACTAACACTAAAAATATTGCAGAAGTGGGGTATAAGTGCACTCTAATTTCTTTACACAGAACTATGTTTTTTTTTATTATGTGTCTTTTTATCTAAATAAACATATATTGTCAGAGCTTCAATTCATTTGGTGAATACCGGCACAAGTACATTTGTTCCTTAAAAATTGTTAAGTGAGTAACGATATTACTTAACATAAATCCGTTTTCACTAAAATAAAAGATAAAAATCCAGAATAAGTCTTTTGATATCAGCTTTCACGTATGAAATATTTATATGAACAAATGCAATTTGAAATAACTAAAATTATACCAAAAAGTCGCTGCCATTTTTCGTGAGAAAAGATACAACTGGCCGATACGGAGTACGGTGCGGGTGGGTGCGGAGCGCGCAGCGCCCGCGCTCAATCAGTCGTCCACGCACTCTATTGAGGGAAACCTGTGTCGACGCACTGCAGAAAATCGGTGATTGCGCAGGTAAGTTGTACCCTTTTTCACATATTTTAGTAAATTAATTTAGAGTGTACGTGTTGTTATTTAGATTTTTGTCTAAATGTACCCTTTTACACCGAGTTTTTATTTTAAAACTTCATTACATAATTATTATGAAGAGGAGATATTGATTTTTTATTATATTTTTGTATGTATGTTAGTAAAGTCTTGACATAAAAACAGTACAATAACAATGGTTATAGTGAATCAACCTCACAGACATATTTAACTACACTTTATAGTATAATTATTTAATTATAGATATATAAGGTGTAACAAAATTAACTGCAAATATTTTGAGTGGTTATTGTACTCTTCATTATATCGCGGTTCCCTGATGTAATGTTTTAATAAATATATCTATTGTTTTAGAATGGCTGGTCGAAGTCGCATTAATCGTTTGATAGGTCTTGTTTCCAAAGATATGGCAATGATGGATGGAGTGGATTGGATTGATGACGAATCTATAACTGTACCTGTATCTTGCGAAAACTATTCTCCAAAGGCTATACATTCCAGAGATCATTCTCCAAGACCAGGATGTTCAAACAGTTATTCTTCAATGCCGGGAAACTCTAAACTATTTTCTACAATACCTGGATGTTCCAAAAACCTTTTCTCAGAGCCTGACAATGATGTCGATATATTCACTGATTCTGATGAAACGTTTCTCGTATGTCTTGATATTGTTTCTATGTTAATTGATTCGCTACCATACCCTAATTTGGATTATTCTACAGATAGTAGTGACGATTTCATCCCAAATACATCTGGCACAAGTGGCTCAGATTGTTCAGTTTTACAAAAGAGGGCAAGACGTAATAGTAATGTCATTATTCCAGAGTCAGATTCAGATACGAGCAATAATAAGTCATTTTGGGATAAAGAAGGTATTAAACAAGGCCGGAAACATAAGCCTAGGAAAAGTATCAAGGAAAGAAGAGTAGATAGAGAAACTAGAAAAAAGAAGAGAAATCTAGGAAAGAGTTACGAGACAGGAAAAGGTAAAAAAGTAGAACAAAGGAAAATCAAAGGTCTGGGATCTTGTAGAATGAAATGTGCTGAAAGAATTCCTGAAGAATTTAGAAATAAGATTTTTAATTATTACTGGAGCTTAGGAGACTACGACCGACGAGTTTTGTTCATAAGTAACCTTATAGATGTAAAGGGAAAAGCATCGACAAAACTTGCAGCTACAGTTAAAAACAGACATTTTACTAATAACTACTGCCTAAAGCTTCATTTAGAGTGTCATCGTATATGTAAAGGTTGTTTTTTAAAAACATTTGATGAAACCCCTAAGTTTATACAAAATGTAACTGGGAAAATTAAAGAAAGCGGTGGTATTGTGGCCAAATCTACAAGAGGAAAAAAGCCTAGCGCTTTAACCATAGACAATGAGAGGTTAGAAAATGTGAAAACACATATATTATCATTTCCAATATATGAGAGCCATTATGGTCGCTCTAAGACAAACAAAAAATTTTTGCCGCCCCATCTAACCCTGCAAGATATGTATAAATCTTACTGCGAGGATAATGAAAATCCGGTATCACTGACCATCTACTCATGGGTTTTCCGGGCCCAAAACTTATCTTTCAAAACACCATATGTTGATACGTGTGTGAAATGTGATACTTTAAATACGAAAATTAAGTTTTGTGATGGTTTAGAAAAGGAAAACACTGAAAAACTTTTGGAAGAGCATCAAAGAAGAGCAGAAACCATTTATGATCAAAAATCAAAAGACCGGGCTTGTTCTATTGAAAAGGGGGACACCGCAGTTCTATCATTCGATCTGCAGCAATGTTTGCCGACCCCATTCCTTAAAACTGGGGCTGCATTTTATAAGCGTGCATTATGGACTTACAATTTAACATTAAGGGATTGTACTCATAATAAAGTATATTGTTTTATGTGGCATGAGGGAATTGGTGCCAGAGGAGCTAATCAAATAGCTTCATGTTTATTTTATTATATTATGAATCTTGTTGCATCTAATATTAAGCATCTGTTCTGGGCAGAATAAAAATATTTATGTTGTATGTATGTTGTTGCTTGCTTTACGTAACAATTCCAATATAGAAACAATAACACATAATTTCTTAGTACCCGGCCACACACACATGGATTGTGATGTTGATCACGCGATAATTGAAAAGGCCAAAAAACGTACCCAAATGGACATACACCACCCTCGGGATTGGTACCAGCTTGTCCGAACATGCAGCAAAAAAAAACCCGTTCGCTGTTATTGAAATGCATGCTGAATTTTGATTTTGCTAGCTTTCTAAAAGGGCCTCTACAGCTAAAGAAAATTGATGAAAATAAGAAAAAGTTTAACCTGTCAGAATGTGCTGCTTTTAAGTATAAAAAAGGAGAGTTTCCTCAATTTCATTATAAGTTGTATGATGTGGAAGAATGGAACATTGTTAATTTGCAAAGGAAAAGAGGAAAATCACCACTTCCAAATGTGTTTGAAACGGAATGTATTCCTAGGTCATACGATGGGGCAATAGATATTTCAAATGAGAAAAAGCGAGATTTGATTTCTCTTCTTCCGCTAATAAACCCCAGCGTTAGATCTTTTTATAACAATCTTCTCAGTGACGATGATATAAAAGATCAACATCCTCTTCTAAACGACAGCGAAGACGACATCGAATAAGATTTTCTGATCCAGTTTCAAGGTTCTATTGGACTTGATTTGTTTTTTTTAGGTTGTTTTTGAATTGTTTTTCCGATTAAAAAAAAAACTATGTCATAGGCATTTCCTTAAATACTTTTCACTTTAATAAAAAAATAAATATCATAAAATTTCATTTTTTTCATTTAGGTATAAAAATGGATACCTATAACTTACACAAAAGGTTCACGTGAGTCTACATGCGCCTTATGGCATGTCTAATAACTATGTGAAAAAGGACACAAGTTATTTTTTTGGTATTTTTTAAAATTTTATCTTGTCATTGTCATTGAAACATTCAATTCATTTTATTGAGTTACTTCAATACTATATTATATGATTTTATTTCTTAGTTATCATATAAATAATTCCAAATGCGTATCCTTGTTCACTTAGGTAAATTATATTTTTATGTATGTGAAAAGGGGTCTAACTTCTTTTATACCCTTGAGTGGTTCGTTTCATGGTAAGTATAAGTCGCTATTTTAAAAACTATACAGATTATGTAAAAATTAATACCAGAATAAGAAAGAACATAGATTTTATACCTATATAACACCTCACATGTATTTAATTTGACAGTTGTTTAGATTCCACACGTACTTAAACATGTAATATGGTGCGCGCAGGGCGTTTTTTGCGTCTCCTGTAAAGTTGCATTTTTAGACTTATACCCCTTTTCACTAGAGGCACAGAATTAATACATTAATGAACGTAATATGTTACAGTCTTCTATCTCAGGCTCTCGGAGCATTATGTCCCCATTGCTGGGAACTGACCTTCCTATAGATAAAATCGAATTGATTAGGGAAATTGGGACATAAACCACTCCGCGGGCGCAGTGCGTATTGGAGGGTATTAACGGTTGCAAATACAGTCGGGATTAACGGCTTATGCACAGCGGAGCTCGAGATAAAAAACATTTGAAAACCCATCCTATGACCGACTTCTGCGAAAGTTTTATTTTACATCGCATACTGAATGCGCTAACCACTGCCCCAACGAGCTCCTCGAATGCTTCAAATAATCTGTGAATTTGTAATACCCTTGCGCATGAGATATTTTTCAAGTATCAGTTCAGGCAAAGGAAGATAAGACATAATAGATCAAAGAATAGGTCTTGTATTAGAATTCAAACTACCTACGTAAGATCAAAAACTAAACTAAAAAACAGATCAATATTTAACCTTCGAATAACAATGCATAACTAAATCCTGTAACAATAGATAACAATAGGGATGATGACTGGGTAAAAAAAATGCAATTCTATTTAGTCCGTCAGTCAGATAATAGAAAAATATTAGATACGTATTTTTTTTACTTCAATTTAACAAGAAATAGCTTAGATAACAGGCATTCAAGTTGAGGAGTGGGGGCTCGCTACGTCACAGTTGAGTAGAAAACGTACTATAATGTGACGTCATGCGAAATTTCAACTCAATGTAACGCCGTAATTTTATGATTACGAAAAACATAAAAAACATTCAAACATTTTTTAACACTCTACCTGACGGACAGACAAACAAAAATTAGTCATCATCCCTATTATTTTTTCTCATTCATATATTATAATAATTCAGATGTAAAAATGTAGGTAAAATCGATAAAATATCTCTTGTATCCATCATACGAAAATTACAGCCCGCACGAGTTTCAAGCTGAAAATTCAATACCAAACTTTTTGTCTATGACTTGACGTTGTTCGAGAGTTACCAAATATCTGGCTCAGATCCTCAATCAAGCTATCAAGTAGTTAACCTTCGGAACTGACTTAAATTGAACTTTTTTGATTTTTTCAATTGAATAAATAAGATTTCAAGTGAAAACATTTTGATTTTAAAATGTACGCAGCGGGTGAGTTGCATAGCTAGTTATTTATCTTCTTTTTATATTGTTCGTTATTTTCGTGCAAACTTGAGAACCCAGCCGGGGTCGATTTAGCTGATTTTGGTTTTGTAATGTTTGTCGTGGTCCAGGTAAGGTTTAAGTGACGACAGGTGATACGAAGTACGTCGCAGCGTCATTTAGTTTTTGTTTAAATATAATTTTTAAACAATGGAGTGCGAAACTCATTCCTTAGTTTTTCTTCGGATACAAGATGCGACACCTGAGTATCGTTAATAAAACATATATAACCCACTTTTCGAACATTTCTTTTATTGTTTTCTAATAAATGGTTTATTTATTTTATCAAGATTGAATATTAATCTTTTTTTGCCTATAACATAGCAAATGGCATACTTAATGCCAAAAATGCATTCTTTATCAGTCAAAACGATGAAAAATGTACAATAAATTCAAAACTTTATTTAAAAATTGGTGCCCATAACTCTACTGAATTAAATTCTTAAATATATAACATGTATTGTATACGAAAACATTGATAAATTAATTAATTTAGACCAACAAGTTATACACTATCTCTAGATATGTATATATTAACTTTGTAATACGAATAATGTTATAAAGAAATGTTCTTTAAAATTCACTTGATGTAAAAAAATACCCTCTCATTAACCGTTTGCATGCACCACAGATTTAGCTCGGTAGAACTTTCAGTGCTCTTAACTACTTAAGTTGATAATACTCGCGTGATACTCATACTCAAAACGGTTCTTATATCTATGTGATATCGTATAGTTCTGCCTAGAGTTCTGAAACTTCTTACATTAGAATTATTTCTTAATCGAGAATGTTTTACGATAAAATATTTTGTTTTTAGATTCCTCTATAATCTCCTTGGTCTGATGAGAATTTTCGAAGTTCCAACGTAGCTTCCAATTCGAATTTCAAATCACTTGATCCCAAGGAATAAATAACGTCTTTAAAGCTCTCCGCGTCATTTAAATAATAGGAACAGGGTCTTAGCGAAATTTCGCTGAAGTTTCAGTTCATATTTTGATCATTTGCTAGAGCCTCGTTCATATAAGAGGAAATAATAAGCGTAATGCGGTATACATAACAATCTTGCTATCTTAGAACTTTGTAAAGATTAATTAAACAGTAGATTCTGACATCGATATTAAAAAAAAGAAACTCTAATATTTAAATTTCTAAACATGCATATCATACGTAAAGTTAAAGATACGGTATATTTCCCTTATCTGTTAGTTGATTGGAGTAATATGTAGAATAAAATGGAGAACCGGGTGGCCTAGCTGAATAAGGGATCATCACTATAAAATATTGTTCTATATACTTCATTTTTTACCAAATTCCCTCATCTGTTATTCATGAAAATCGAACATTAAACCAGAAACACGTCCCAAACAATCGAAAAGAAAAATAGATTACCTTTAAACAAGAGATATTTTTTTTATAACAAATGAGGGCATATTGTCAAATCCCTCTTGTTAATGAAACTTAACAATGGTGACTTATAAATTACAAATAAATAGAATAGAATACGTAACGCTTGCAATTTTGAACCAAAAAATATGTATTAAAAGTAGTTTCAAATAAATCTTAGTAGAACTAGAAAAAATATAAACCTATATAGTAGAAGATGTTCACTGTTGTATATTAAAAGCTCATCTGTTATTTGACTACGACTATGAAGTGATTTTTTTAATTTTATATAATTATATAGACTTCGAGTGTAATACTTTTTTGTTGCTGTATCCGCTTGTTTAACTATGGATATGACACACTTTTGCAAACGCAATTTAATACCGTTGGATGATAACAAAAACCTACCATCTAATACTACAAAAAAATGTCGTCCTGACATTCTTACTAGCTGACTTCGAGGTGTCGCCATTTCAGAGGTCTTTGATTCGATTCTCGGTCGAGACAATATAAAAAAAAACTTTTAATATTGTCTCGGGTTTGAATGTTGTGCTACCTTCTTTGTTTTAGATTTCCATAATACACAATCTCGCCAAGATACGAGTATATTATTATTACCTAACATGTTTCGTCATAATCAAATATGAGATGACGGTTTTTTCAAAACCGTACCTCGTACTATAAGTCGCTATTAACAGCGAGCAAATTGAAGTGCTAAACGTTCTATTTTATCGAAAAAACCGGTCCGAAAATAACCCACAGATAAAGAAAATTGCCTCCACGAAAATTACAACAGTAAATAGGGATAAGATAAAATATTATAAGCGTATATATCCTATTGTACACACACAAGTCAAGTGAATTCTTTACTTTTGTTTATAATAATATTTGATGTTGATTATTATATTAATGTCATTCGCTCTTCTGACATCCATTAAATTTACACAAAGAAAACTTATCTCTTATCGTATTGAAAGGATTTATAAATAAAATAATTATTGATTCGTGGTCAAAATATTAAGAATTTGTACCTCAAAAGAAAAAAACTGGAACAAGGACTTCTACAAAATTACCTTTTTTATAAAAAAAAATCAGTTACAAGTATTTCATATTACATAACATAATGAGAACTTCAAATATATATTAAAACGTTATTATTACATAAGGTACGTTATAAACTCATATTTTTGTGGAAGTGGAAAAAAAATATTTCAATTTAAGCTGTAGGGATTATTAAATTAGGGAAAGAAGGGATATATCCCTTCTTTCTTTAAACAACATAGTAAAGAGAAACTATTTTTTGGTGGACTATTAAAATGTACGTTTGGTAAAATGTAAATTAATTAAATGCGAAATTAGTAGGTTAATTGTAAGTGGAAGTCGTTTTGCACTAAAGATAAAATTTGTAGAAAAACATAAAACTAATGAATTACCTGAAAGATAATTTGTATTCAGCATATTATTTACCTGAAAAGTAAAATATAATGTTATTATAATAAAAATGATACAAAAATTTTACTTAAAAACAGTCGAATAAGTTAAACGAAATTTAAATATATAGATAATAAACTAAATATAAAAACAATAAAAAAAAATATATGTAATAAGCTATTTTGTTTAGCGGCCATCTAAGATTTGATTTTTAGATTGTGATTAGAACTAAAAGTGTATTAAAAGCTCAATCGGACACTAGAAAGTGGGTAAAATTTAGCTTGCAAAAATATAAAAGTCAATGTTGCCATATAACGATGAAAGTCCTTGAATTCCTTTTGGGCTTTAAGTTTAGTATCAACCGTAGATCTTATTCGTGCCCATGGACTGAATTTAGATAAAGAATGGCCTATTATAAATAAAAAGAAATCTATACGTAGCATAAAACAAAGTCACATCCCGCTGTCTGTACGCCGACATCTTTTAAATGACGCATAAGATTTTAATGCAGTTTTCATGAACTATATATGTATGTGAATGATTTATATAAGAGGAATGTTTATTATTTATGTATAATAGAGTTGTCGGTTCAACAAATCATTCTAAAACATTAATATGGAGCCAGTGTCCTGATTTAATTCTTATGTTAAAGCAATAAGATTTTCGATTGCATTATGACTTAAGAGCAGCTGTTAAAGTTATTAATAAATTTATAGCGCAGTCAGAAGCGAACCATCAGACCACCTTATTTATATCAACTTTTTTTAATTGGATTGGACAGCGGTAAATTAATTATTATAATAATCTATTGCACAATAAAAAATGAGATAAATAAACAAAAATTTCACACAAACAGAGTACAATAGGCGGCATTATCGCTTGATAGTGATTTCTGCCACGCAATCGAACAATGAACGGAAATTTACGTAGGTACAATTAGATCAACAAAAGATAGCACAAACGAAACACTAAGCAATTACGCAGACAAACAAAGTACGAGAAGTGGAGGAGAAAAGAGAAAAAAAAAGAGAAAGCAAAGGCAGACTAATATTTAGACAAATATACAGATTTTACTTGGGATTTTAAAGAATCTAAAGACTTTGCCTATCGGATTGACTTAGGTAAAGAGTTCCAGAGTTTGGTGGCCTGTAATTTAAATGAATCGCTATAGAATTTAGTAACATACAAGCGATAATTATTACGAGGAAAGAAAGAGAGAAACTGAGAGCGCACCGCCTTGAGGGACACCGACTGTCATAGAAGACCACGTAGAAACTGAATTTTCAACACGTATACGTTGCCGGCGACCTTCTAAGCAGCTACGAAACTAGTCTACCGTCGTTCGAGATATGTTAAGGGCAACGCAGAATACCTAAAAGAATGACAAAATCAAGTATGCGAAAAGCGATGTTGAACTCCAGTAACATTAACACAGTTAACTGCTGCTTTTCCAATCCATGTCGGATATCATCAGTGATGTTAACCAAAGCAGTGGTAGTACTATATGCAGGACGAAAACCAGATTGAAAGTCTTAAGAGTTAAAAAAGTTACACCTGTTAGGTAGTAGCTTAGCTGCTGTTGAAGTCGGGGGGAAGTCAGTAACATTACCAGGATTTTTTAGGCAATCGAATAATTTGAACCTTTTTCTATGCATCAGGGAAAATAGAAGTGGATATTGAAAAACTACAAAAATTTATGATGACGGGAATGAGGATATCGAGTTAAGGGATTATCGTAGAACGACTCACACAGTATAATGGCATTCGAAGTTACAGCAAGAATATTCCACTTAACATCACAATCAGTGACTTGACTATAAACAAACGTAGGATTGTTTGGAGTAGGTATAGATGAGAGATATCGTAGGGTTTAGTCTTTGTTTAGTAAGATTAAGAAAAATGCTTATTTAAAGATTGAAGTCAAAATCAGGAGGATGAGAAACATAATTGTTACAAAAATTACCTACTATTAATTTTAGGAATCTTAAATTTTTTGGCAGCATCTCCATTTTCAACTGACTCACGTATATGGCGTTTTTTATGCATCTCTACACATTGTATTGCAGCGATTTTGGTCTGTAGGTTTTGATTTATATTTTATTTTATCACGAGCTTTTTTGTTCATGAAACGACGTATGTGATCCGTTAACCAAGGGGCCTGTAGTTGCGTGATTTTTACCGAACGAACAGGACGAACGAACATTAATGTAATAAATATGTAGTTATACGTAAAGAGAAAACAAAATCTAAATTGGATTTATAACCAACAACACTTTCTTTATTAACGAAAGATAGAAATATCAAAGGTCTTAAAAGTAATGAATATAATAAATAATATATACCTACTATTTCTTTTGACATTACATGGAAGGTCACTTCTTATACATAATTAAATATCCTTATTTTTTTATTTGCGCCTTCCGATGCTTCATCAAATTAAGAATAAAGTGTGTTACATACGGTTGTTGAGACGGCTCTACATTTTTTGTGAGTTTGTATCAACTATGGCACCCTAACTAGTAATGGAAACGCTTTGAAAAATATATATGTTAAACTACGACACTTGACCAATTAATCGAACTGGAAATAGTTTACGATTTATGCATATTATTTATATATATTATAACAGCCAGTTGCACAAACGTCCATTGAATTCACATTACCAATACAAATATGACATTCATTAGATCTTAAAGACGTCATTAAACTTTGATAGACGTTTGTGCAACTGACCGTAAGTCTTTTAAGCAGTCTTTCTAAGATCTCTTACTTCTAATATCTTGGACAGGAAAGGTAGGATGGATACAGGACTGAAGTTATTCAGCTGTTTTGGAGAGGAGATTTTAGGAAGAGGGATGACTTAAGCTTATGATAAGAATTATAGCGAGAGAGTTAGGTTAGAGAGTTAGCTAAGCGCCGCGGCCCGCGATCGTAGTCGTTAAGCAACTTTCGCAAGGGTCGGTCACGGGATGGGTGACCAAAAAATTATTATCTCGAGCTACTCCGTGCTTCGGAAGGCACGTTAATCCGTTGGTCCCGGCTGCATTTGCAGTCGTTAATACCCTCCAATCCGCATTGGGCCAGCGTTGAGGGTCATGACTAATCCTCCGTAACCATCCATAAGGAAGGCCTGAGCCCCTGCAGTGGGGACGTAAAATGGCTGATGATGAATGGATAAGCGAAAAGGCCCGTGATCGTTGTTAATGAGTAACTTTCGCAAGAGTCGGGCACGGGATGGATGACCAAAAATTTACTATCTCGAACTACTCAGTGCTTGGAAAGGCACGTCAAGCCATTGATCCCGGCTGCATTTCCAATCGTTAATACCCTCAAATCCATGTTGCGCCAGTGTGGAGGGTCATAAGCACATCCTCCTATCCTTCCTAAGCCTGAGCTCCTGCACTGGGGACGTAAAAGTGCTGATGAATAATGATGAGAAATTGTGTGACAAGGTAGTAAAGGGAACTCTGTAATTAGCAGAAACAACCTCATCCAGTTTGAGTTTTTTTTTTAATATCGAAATATATTATTTTTAAAACAAAAATAAAAATACAGGTAGGTAAAACACCATTTGAATTTACAATTTTACACTATCACTATATGAACTACGAAAAACTGCTATTTGCATAGTTTGAACATTTTGATAGTCTAACTTGCCTGTTATTTTTTTCAAAATAATGCTCAGTTTAACTTATATAAATTGAATTGATAATACGACATCAATGTATTAATAATATAAAAAAATCTAAAGCACCTTTTACTCCAAATTTTTCAGAATAAAATGATTACAGCTTAAGAAAACTAGGCTCTCTATCTAAGTAAATGAAATCCTTTAGCATGATAAAATACCACTCTTAAATTTCCAACAATTAGATAAACTTCGAAATTATGCCGAACACGAAAAAAGAACAAGAATAAGTCAAACCCGCTTTACTAACACGATGTAAGATGACAAAGTAACACAATTTAACATATTTATATGACATATTCACGCTCCACATAGCAATCAGATATATAATTTGCGATCGAAATTATCCGATTATATGGCAACCATGGCCTGAATATTTAGGTCAGCTGAGTATATTATATATAGGTAAATAAAATAGTTATAAGTATTGTATTTTTATTTAATTATATAACATAAATATCCAAAAAGCAATCTTGATTCAAAATATTGGTATATAGCCCTCAAATAACTACAGTTTTTCGTTGTTTAATCGTTAAAAGCGGCAAAATCATATAAAGTTAAAAAAAAGGAAGAATCACGTTTATACTGTCCGGAATCATGCGAATGAAACGCTAAGTACTATATGATTTATTCAATATTTTATTGATGATATACAAATACCTAAAGTGAATACGGATCTCTTAAAAGGTACTATATTAATAAGTATTCAAATAAAGTGCTTTTTATACAACTGATAAATGGTTTGACTATTTTATATTCGATTAGGCTTAACAGCCGCAGATACGCGGGCAAAAGTTATGTTAAAACGACTATTTGAATATTCAATTACGGCTAATGGCATGATTATTTAACAAGTGATCCAATTACATATCTTACGTAATCTCATACATTAATATGTAAAAATAATTGATTTCTAAGGTAGACCACCTTACATGTGAAACACTGGTTATAAAATACTAAACCTAATATTATAGCTAAAGGTTACGTATTTAAGGGCACTACGAGTATATTATACGTTTGTTTGAAACTGGCTTGACTTCGTTCAAATCTAATGCCCGGTTTCTGAATTGGGAATTTAAAGTAAAGCACGTCTCAAACTGTGTACTTAAATGCCATTTAAACAGGTTTTCGTTTCTGATTTCAGTTCAGTTTGTGACGGGTTCGATGCTTAGGTAAATGAATAAAAGGCTGACTAAGTTTTTTAATATATTTGAGGGTAATAAGAAAAAACTGTAACAAACAAAAAATGAATATAAAATCAAAATATTATTAAAATTTTATTATCACTAAAAATCTGTTACATTGCAAGCTGTTGGTATATCCATTAAAACTATAAGAACAAGGTGTCATTTTTATGTATAACCTCTCCACAGGGTTAATGGAGGATGTAATATAATATTTCAATTTATTGATGATATATTATAACTGGGTCAATTTGATAAAATAATAGTTCAGTATTAATATAATAATAGTATAGTGGTTTACACTATTAGTCTCCTAAATACAATTGACAATAATAGTAGGGGAGCCCAAGCGGGGATTTCGGGATTTACTAAAGCGCGGCAGATTAATATACAGGGGGATACCTTCTACCCAGTTAAGTACCTGGACCAAGTATGAGCCCTATAAAAATGGCCGCCCGGCAAGGACGAAGGATCAGATTAGTAAAAAAAATTGGTCATCTGAAAATCTCGAGCGCGTCAGATTAAGGTAAGGTGAGCTAGTTACATGCTAAAATGTGTACCATTCCTCTAGTCTGACAATTTGAGAGTGACGTAAAGAAGGGGGAAGGCTACAAAGTTGTAAAAAAAAAGTCACTTTGACATTCTCGAGCGTGGCTAATTTTTTTTTTTTTTATTTTGAAGGGAATCGTTCAAGGATTACGAAAAATATATAATCTGACGATTGTCACAAGCCGAAGTAATAAAAATTCATCGATAAGATTTAATGCGTGTCAGCTACGTGATACCTATATTTCCTTCTCCGCATCACTATTTCTCTCTTTTTCTGTCTATTTCTCTCTCATTCCGTCCCCACTCTGGTTTCGGTTGCCATGACGCCATGACAGCTGATGACACAGACTCGTTCGTTTTTGCTTATTTTGTTATTTTAATGTAAATTTTGTGAATTAAACGTTTTACATATTTACTAAGAGAAGAAGAGGAAGATGATTCTAGCGATGAAGATGATAATTAATAAAAAATACTGTAAAAATTAAATTTTCTTACAATCATTTTCTTATAAATATAAGTATTTTACATAAAAAAACATACACTTTTTTATTTTCATGCTAAATCCGGTGCTTTTCTATTCAATTAAGCTCAATGATTTGAAAAAAAATTTAAAAAATTTTTTTTGTGTCAATTTAAGTAAATCCCTTCAGATAATCGTCAGATTATAAGATATCACGTCTGGGGCATAAAGATGAACCATATATATCTTAATCTGACGCGCTTGAGTATTTCAAAATGGCGATTTTTTTTGCACATTCTAATAATGGTCACGCGTTTGCGTCTCATCCAAATCGTCAGATTATTATATGAGAGCTTTTTTCTAGGTTCACTTGATATCCCCTCAAAAAATCTGACGCGCTCGATTAAATTATTTGTTTTTTCATTTTCAACCCTTACGTATAACCACCCCCATCATAGAAACGATCAGATTAACATACTACAGTTTTAAAAAATGCGTAGGATATGGATGATATTAATATCTGACGCGCTCGAGTATGTCCATACAACAGTTTTTTTTTACATTTTTAAAAATCTATAGCCGCTTCCCCCACCGATGAAAAGGTATATATTATTATGAATTTTTTTTTTGTTATCTTCTAAGCTTCGCAACCCAATAGGTCTCTATGACGCTCGAGTAAATCCCGATTTAGCATCGTAGGCTCCTCTACTATAACAGCAGAGAAAACGTCAAGTTGAGACGTGTAGACTTATTTTGGTGGGATAATGATATAAACCTGGTATTAAAGTTAGTCCCTGTTTTTTAATAAGACGCTTATAGCTTAGCTTATAGTATATGCAAAATAAGTCTCGTGATCTTTTTTATTGTGAAAAAAACTTTCAAATAATTTATTAATAACTTAGTGGTCCTACATACAACGAAAGTAAGTAGAAATTTCGACTTTATCATCGTAAATGAATTGTCATATGCCGCGTCCGCACGCTTGGGACTTGCCGCAAACTCCAAACCTCTACAAAAGTTTGGCTTGAATTTGGGAATCAAACATTTCCATCCACGCGCTCGCGAATGAGTTAGTGTGTTAGTTAGTCGGCCATAACATTTGGCTTAGTTATTTTTATTCTAACGTTTGGTTTAGGTGAAGTGAGTTTTGAAATGACATAGGAACAGAATTACTGAGACACGTATGAATCAATCAATTTTGGTTTTTTATTTTTATACAAAAATGGAATAGAATTTCTACACTAAATGATGTGACTTCGGATACATGAGTGAATTCGAATTCGGGTTCGGATTTTTACGGAATCGCTATGATGTTCTTGTATATGGCACACCTTGTTATACTAAAGATAATTTTATAAGTTAGTCAATAATAAAATAATTGAATGGAAATGTGATTGCGGAAGATCAAATCTTAAGCTTATCATATCCTTATAAAAAAAAATTAGTTTAAATAAAGTCAATATAAAAATCAATTATGATCTTTAATGACCACACATTACTGTGATAACTATAGTACCAACATACGTAGGATGCGATTCGACCTTGCCATTCAAAATGGCGGCTAAAACGTAACTTCCGGCGACGTTTCTGTGAATCAGAAGCGTAGAAAATTGTTCATGATTATAGTTGTCAATTAAAATGGATTGTGTATATAGAAAAAATATATGATATGATAATATATGATAAATATGCTCAAGGAAAATGTTCGTTGTTATACAAAATAAATATTATAAAGTAGGTCTCCATCCTAACAGATACTTCTGACATTTACTAACATTAAATCTATACATACTTAGTATACAAAAGTTACTTCCCGCTGTCTTTAGGTACATTGAGATTTTTTAAACTACAGCACCGATTTTAATGTCATTTTATTAAATAAACACAGTGATTTAAGAAGGTTTATACGTAAAATACAGAACTACACGGTAGATACCGATAGTGGAAAGTTAATAAAAAATAAATTTAATTATTTATGAATACTATTCACAATTGACATTGATATTAAAATGTTATTAAGTTTACGCCTAATGTTATATAAATATATTTACTATTATAATAATAATATTGATATTTTCGGACATACTTCTGGGCTTCTTAATATTTATAAAAAAAAAAACTTATTCGTCGATGTTAGCCAGCTGTATGTTTTTAATTACGCTTTAGCCTAAATGTACAATAATACATGGATATTATTTATTTTAAATATATAATTTTACCCTTCTTTTCTTCCTAGTGTAAATTACAATAATTCATTAAAATCACGTATTAGCGCTATTTCCAACGATCGAAATGTGAATTAAACTTATAATTTATACAAAAATATTTGAATTTTAAATTAATATCGGTGGTCAGTGATATTGTTAGGGTAAGGCTTTAAAGTATTTATGAATGAAGTATTTATATTATGATCCCTTATATCTTATCCGTACACATAATTATGAATTTACTGGCAAATTTATTGTGCATTTTAATGTAAAGTGTGATTTACTTTTAGGAAACGGGTAGATGCCTCGGTTTTGCCCATTTAAAGATTATGACCGATAGCAGTGTTACGTTTGCTGCACGGAATAAGGAAAGAGTTATTATTACTATTTAAATATGAAGTTATAAAAAAATATTGTTTGGGTAATATATTTTACTATATTAAGTATAGTAAAAACAAAATTTTGTTCACTACTCGTAAACTTTACTGTATAGTCATTATTATAAAACCAGTGAACATTAATTTTATCATTATTTATATCGTTTAAGCGTTAGCTATTGTTCATTAACACCCACTAGTTAGTTTGCACCAAAGGCTTTTATATCGTCATCTTTCCGCCCAAAACCCCATCAATTTTTCCATCAAATCAGTTTACGTCATACTAAACACTTACGTTACATTTGCTCTAAAAATATCCACTAAAATTTTCCTAGCATTACAATTAATACCTCTGACGTCATATTCTGACTTAAAATGAAACCATTTTCGTCTTTAATAATAAATTTAAGAGATCATGGCATACGTTCCCTCCCTACTAAGATTTCAAATAGCTAAACCACGGAAATTCTGGAGTATCTCAAAGAACCATAGTGCTATAATACCTAAACAAATAGAAAGACAATAGAGAAACGTTAGTTTTTAACATTGACTCGACCGGAAGTAGAACCCGGGATCTCAGAAATGGTAACACGTTGACCCCGCGTTTGAACCGGTTACGGAGGACTAAACTCCTTTAGAAGCAATTAATTTAATATTCCTCTGTAGAAATTTCGATGATTGTTTTGGATGTCCTAAAGTATATACTCATTTTCTAATTAAACCATAATGACATTTAAAAACGTTCAATAGGACGGTTTATTTAAAAATCACTATAACATTCAACCCCTTCCGCAAACCGAATATTCTTTAGGATTCTAATCCTATCTCAAGCACCTGTTGAACTTTAAATGTGTAGTTCTATATATTATATAGCATTGTGTATATAAAACTATTCAAACATAATATTTTGATAGAGTTTAAATTTACTTTTCTCAACGTTACGTTATGTAAATTTATGGACAATCATATCCTTGAGGTTCTTTAGGCACGTTTTTATATATGTAATAGTTAGTGTATAAATCACGTTATTTTCATTGCCTATTGTATCCGCCTCTGTCTCCCTAACTTGTAAATTGTGTATGTAGATATAAATAAATCGTGTTTCCTATTTTCTTTATTTTTTTATGTAGCAGCTTTGTCGGACTAAAAAATATTAAATCATATAAGTGAAAATCGGTTTGTTTTTGCTTAAATTTATCTCACCCAAACATTTAATAAGCACAGTTTTGCAATTAACCACGTTACTTAAAATCCCATTAAATCCTTATATGAAATGAATTACTTTAAATGCACAAGTAATAATTAAATGAATAAAAATAAATAAAGTAAAAACACTCAGACAACATTCGTGGAACGCGGCGACTCAGCACGTTCCAGAAGTTGTTTCAGCGGTCAGTTCCGAGTTATTTCAGCGCCTGACCTCCGGAACGGACGCATTGAATACTGAGTGATGAATACCCTTCAACTTCAACATACTAAAATATCAAGCTTTATAAAAACCCGCACAGTTTTGTCAGGAGCCCTCCGTCCAGTACATTAATTTATACTCTTAACACAACATTTTTAGGTATCACATTTAAACGGTGCTAGATTACATTTAAAAAATTTAAATAGCATAGTATGAATAATTCAAATTCATTCTAATAGTGATGAGATACCGACATATCTTATTTATAAAGAAATTAAAACCGACTCAAAGAACTTTAATTAAATACGCGCTGATGAAACAGAGCCGGCAAGAAAAACATAGATACAAACTTTTATAAGAACAAACATATATGCAAAGGAGTAATAAATACAAAAATAACGACCAATCACGAGTCGGAATCGCATGCCGAGAATTTCATAAAAATATTTTCTTTTAAATCCGTAGGCAAATAACTTTTATTTTAGTCCAAAATTTTTCTCAAATGCTTTGAAAGTATTTATATTAAACATTATAAAATATATAATATTAATATTGTCTATAAAATGATAATTTGTATGATGACAAATAAAAAAGAAAGATTCCAAAATTTTTAATCTCCGAGGTAAGTTGACCTCATTTATATATGGCCAATCGTATTAAATAGGGTTCAGCTTATAGTGGACATGTGGTATACGATCACGCGAGTAGGAGAACATGCGGAAAGAGCCTTCCGATGATGCAATTAAGCCTCGAGTAGTTTACAGTGAACGCATATTTTTATCAGATTAGGTTCACGTCGTCGTCGGGGCCAGCGGAGGTGATTGGCAGCCGCTCCCGCATTGCACGGTTTCGTCTGTCTGGGAGAGGCACTCGATTTACCCGAGTCTCTCCAATTTTCCATCTGCAAGGGGACCAATGGTCCAATACTTGAGTGTCCTGGTGACTCGGCCATAGCTTGCCGGTTTTCATTTCCCATGAGAAGGTGTAGAGTACGGGTTTTGGTGGGTAGGCCTCTGGGGACCCACCGGGCAGCTCACTGTCGGGTTCACGGAGGAGAATCCTACTCACCCCTGTTGCTTGCCACCTGGCACCTAACAGAGACAATGTCAGAAGTTTTTCCACGACGTTAAAAAACTTAGATTCACGTCAACTGAAATTAAGGACGTAAAGACAACTCGAGTTATATATATATATATATATTTTTTCTCTTATTGCTATTTTTTATGTTAATACTCTTTTTGATTTTTTTTAACATACAAATTGCTGTAGATACGTACTTCAAAGTTGGTATTTTCAGTCTTCGCTGGAAACAATGCTTTATTCATAGGTCACAACACTCATATAATATTACGCGAGTCTGTGGGTCGGTTCAGAGTAGCTCGGTGGCGTAGTGAATAAGCGCCATGGCCCGCGATTGTAGTTGTTAAGCAACTTTCGCAAAGGTCGGGCACAGGATAGATGACCAAAAAATATTATCTCAAGCAACTCCAAGCTTCGGAAAGCACGTAAAGCGATTGGTCCCGGTTGTATTTGCAGTCGTTAATATCCTCCAATCCACATTGGGCCAGCATGGAGGGTCGTGGCCCATCCTCTTTAACCATCCATAAGGAAGGCCTGAGCTCCTGCAGTTGGTGACGTAAAAGGGCTGATGATGATGATGATGAGGGCCGTTCAAATCTGACAGAAGCTCAGTTAAGCACCTCACGGAAGTATGTTAGTAGACGATTTCCTTCGAGTGTGGAAAGTCGAAATTAAAATATGTATATATTTTTTTTATATCAATAAATAAAACTCCACGTATCTTCCGTCAGACATGTACTGACCGACTTTTATAGACAAAGAAAGAGATCAGACAGAAAGCGCTCGGTCTCGGGAGACACCTGAAAAACGCGAAGCGTATTTAACTGCCCATCGCGAGGCTCATGCACTATAAAGTTGAATCTGAAGCATTTACATACATGCAGTATGGTATGAGTATGAAACTTCTTTTGATAGGGAAATGCGCTTGGTCTCTTAAAGAGCTCGCAGTTTGCACAATAGAGATCGAGAAAGTAGATTCGATTATCGCCAACCCGTGTTGACTTCATACTCCACAGGCGTACCGCAGATAAGTTTTCACAGGGTATAATGAACTAGCTATTTTCCCACAACTTTGCCGCAAAATTATAGCCTATGACATCTGCGTCTGATGTAGCTTCCCGTAGGTCGGAATCGCTCTGCAACTATCGGTCCAGTAGTATTGGAGCAAATTCGATGCAAACAAACAAACAACCAAATCTTTCCTCTTTATAATATTAGTATAGCTTAGGCATAAGGGGTCCGATGGCGTAGTGGGTTAGCGCATTCGGTTTAAATTGCAGTTAAATAAGTAAGTAAATACTGCACAACAAGGACATACATGAATACTTATTTTACATAAATAAGTACAAACGACAAACTCATCGCTAGCCGGCGATTTCTTCCAGGCAAACTAGCATTACATGAAAAATAGAACAATAAATAACCGATTGTGCATACAACTAGACAAATAATAATAATTTAAAAAGATCGAAACAAAAGAAGGACCGTTTAAAGGTACGAATAAAATGCTCAGACACAAGCAACAACCAGAGCGCGAGAAACGAGAAAAAAATAGAAAAATAACATTCGTAAGGACCGTTTACAGGATGGGTGACCAAAACATTATTATCTTGAGCACTGTGCATAACACTGGCATAATGCACGTTAAGGCGTTAGTCCTGGCTGCATCAGCAACGTTAACACCCACCGATACGCATTAAGCCCGCGTAGTGGGTTATGGCCCATTGATCTTATTCGATTCGTCTGCATTCATAGGAAAAAAGAATTCTACTAAAATACTTCCCACGCAGACGAAGTCGCGGGCACAGCTAGTATATAATATAATTGAAATTCTCATAAGAAGGCTTTACATCTGATATAGCAGGTGATGGTTCCAATTTTTGTATTGTGTTTGACAAATAAATTGCTATTAATACTTTGCAGTGAGTGTTTTTTTTTTTCAGAATTCATTCAAACTGGTCAATAGTTTTTACGAGAACATCATTGGACTCTATCATGTGAACACGTATTTATTAAATGTTTTATCGTCAATTACCTAAACAAAACTTCATAAAAAGCAATGTTAGTGTAAATAATTATAAATTGATCCAGATGCCATTATCAATAACTTATTTATGCAATAATCAATACTAATCATCAATCCGAATAATGCTCAATGGAGACAAAATAATCTATTTTTAACAGATCCGTTGAGCATACTTTTTCTTTATCAATGTTATGTCAATTCTGGATTCAATTTATCGTAAATTCCGTTGACCAGGATTACTTTAAAACCACGCAAACATTTAAGTTTCTTTAACCTTGTGAGCAGTACAAAACAGGAGATTTTATCCAATAAATATAAAGTAATTTAATAATCTAAATTTTTATAATACTCAATTTCCGATTCTGTTAAAGTAGTTAGCCCTTTATTGATCTTGATTTTTAGTTACAAAGAATCCCTGATTATCTCTTGAGTGTTGTTATCGACGTGACGTCAAAAGTCCGCATCCGTGACGCACCCCGATCTGATGATAAGCATTCGGGACTGCGACGCCCACGTTCTCGTGACACCCACGCGCAGTTACACTCAATTATGTGTCAACAAAAACTTAATTATACTACAATTAGGGTACGACCTGACAAAAGGGATGATGAATGATATATTATCATACCAATGCATGTTATATATACCTAGTATTATCTGTAACTATAAAATCTGTAACTAAATATTATATGTAAGTACCAACCTATGTCCTACAGACTTTGAAAATTGTATTTATTATTGTTATTATACGTACTATTTTGGTAATGACGTGATTTATGTAAATGTCATTACTTATGATAAGTTATAAGTTTTATAAGTTTCGCTTGCTCTTCTTGTCAGCTAAAAGACGTCCTGAACAAATGGTAGGGGCAAAAAAAATTGACCGATTCAAAAGTGCTTGAAACAAGACGGATACGGATAAAAACGCGTTTATATTTAGACTATTTACGTACTTTTAAAAAATACTTTTATCGGTTTTTATTTTTTAGAGATTTAAACAGAAAGTAAGCTGTCCTTCTCCCAAATGACTCTACAGTCATCTTGCAGGTACGAACAAACTGTGGAAGTTGCTAATTTTTTTATTAGTAGGTAAATATTTTAGTAAACTGATATTTTCAATTGTCATTTTATGGATTTTCTCCCATTTCCAGATTTAAACGATAGATCTAAATTTCAAGCTAACAGTATGTTGTTACTTCAAAAATGTTTGATTACCTTTGCAACCTTTAAAAAAAAATATGTCATATTTTAGTTCGTTGATTAAAAGCAATTACCTAAGTTCTGCATGTACGACGATATTATGCTCTTGAGTCTTGCGATTATAATAATTTCATCCCTATTAATAGGGAATAAACTATGAATTTGAATTATGTGTACATGTTGTGAATATAGAACGAAACCTCAAACATCAGTCTGTATTATATAAACATTTCATATGTAGCGAAATAAATGAAATTGCTTTTGTATTTGCTAATAAATATTCCAAATGTAGATTACTTACTACATAGACAATATAATATAGTAAAATAACACTTATAATGTAACTAGTAGATATTAAGAGAAATATGTCAGATTGGTTAATGTATTATAACAATCAAGCATCGCGCCTTTTATCCGATTAGACAGACAGACAGATTAGACATAGACATTATCTGAATAATAGTATGGCATACAAATGTAATAAAAATCAAAATCAATATAATAAATATATATATTTATGCGGATGCTTAGTTGCTGCGCACACTTTCCTACACCAACTGCTCGTAATTAAAAGTGTATAAGCGACAATAAGTCTAGCAAACGTGGAAGGATGAAACACGTGTAGTAGAATGATATGGTAGACATCCACAAGGTAACATCTAATTCTATTAATAATGCCTAGCTTTGGTATGTAACCTTCTTACTTAGGTCGTCTATCAAACCGTTTAATATGTTATTCTATCTCATCTAAGTGTTATATATCAAAAAACATAGGATGACGTAATTTATAGGTACTCGATAAAAATGCAATTTCAATATTATCTAACAGGAGACGCGTCTGACGCGACGACACGCTCTCAATAATATGTCTGGCGCCTGAGAGACGCCCATACTAACTGGAGTAAACCAAGAGTGAGATGTATAAAGCCTGTCGAATTCGTAGGCACATCTGTTGATTCCGTTACCTTGAAAATAAAATATTCTTACAGAACAAATTTATTCTGAAACTGTGACAGTGGTGTTAATTTAGTTCTAAGGGGGTTCTTACGTAAATAAAGATGTTTAAAACCTACCTAAATATAATGCAGCATCATTCGAGTTAAATGGGCAAATAACCAGGGGCGTGTTTACCCAAGAGTTTAAAGGATGGATGATGAGCCCTTTAGTTCTTGGGTGATAAAGTGGTAAATGTTGAAAGTTCACAAAATATGAAAAGAGTTTGTTTTATGAAAAGAGTTTTTATATACTACGAGTGTAATATCTATACTAATATTATAAATTTAAAATATTATAGTGACCGGTGATCAAACTATGGAAATTAAGGCCAGAATAGAACAAGCGCGTAATGTTTTCCGTAAAAAAGAGAAAAAAATCTCTACAATCGTAGGTAAAATCTCAAATTGCGCACAAAAATTGCATCTTGTTACGTCTCTTCGGTATTGCTCTGCGCGACTGAAACAAGGAGTTTCACAGAAGCGATGAGTAAAAAAGCGGAGGCGTTTGAAATGTGGGCGTATCGGAGAACGCTGAAGATCTCGTGGACGCATAAGATACGTAATGAAATAGTAATGCAAAGAATGGGGAAAGATGTAGAGACATTAAAGACCGTCAAAAAGAAGAAGCTAGAGTAATTAGGACATATTATGAGAAACTCCAAATACAGACTAATTCGAAACACAATCCAGCGAAAAGAGACCGCCGCAGCTGCAGAACCTCTTAGCTTAGCAACCTCCATTAATAGTTCCACAACAGCACCACATCATTGTTCTGAGCAGCGGTTTCAAGGATGCGGGTGGCCTTAATTGTCACCAACCCTCGTAAAAAAATTATATGTAACTACTGCATAGATTTCAAAAACTAATTCACCTACGGAAAGCTACAGCAAGAATAATCTGTAATATAAACGAGTGAAATCGCAGAAAATCAGAATAAATGGCGTGTTATGTATGAAAAAATAATGATATGTAAATAATATTTCTATCTTAATTTTTTGGTCTGCGGTTGGCATTTAGACATTCTGGGAAACTTCAATTTGTTGACTCGTTCTTACATGAAATTCCACTACGCTCTCTGTTAGGATTAATCACAGATTAATTTATTTACCATATAAATAAACTATATACTTGAAAAACTATATAAATAAACTATAACATATAAAAAATATCTGTATGTGTGGTGGTTCGTTCGTTGTTTTAGATTTCCATAACAAGTGTTTTAGCTACATATCTTGAGATCTGAGTGTTAAGCAATGTATGTGACATTCTTTAATTGGTACGAGTATTTATATTTCTTAGCTATAAAACATTATTTTATATATACATACATATGTGAAGCTTTACCCAAATATAATGATGATGATGATGATGATGAATAAATAAATATAAAGTAGGGATAGAGGAATAGACACATCTACTCTCCTTAAGTAATAAAAGTAGTAGAATAACGTTCTGTCACTGGGTGGGAAGCGGTGAGAAAAACCCACTAATCTGCACTGGGACCTCTGTAATTTATCTATGTATATCTTAACGCCGTAACCCTTCGAAGGATATAAAAATATACAAATGTATAGTATCAGATTTTTTATTGACCTTATACTATTAAAGGATGTTACTTGCCAAATTTCATACTTCTATGTCAATAAGAACTACATTCTCAAATTTTGATTCGCATAAACGCGTTTGTAAACCTGAATATTTATTGATTTCAACTCGATATCTCCACGTTTTCCCGATATTTAGTGTATTGTGAAGACAGACGGATAACAAAGTGATTATAAATATTCCGGTTTTCTCCTTTTCAGTTAAGGAATAAGTAGAGAGTACTAATTTTGTATAAATAAGAAGTTGTAGTATTTAAAAAACCACTGAAAAATCTGTTCTTTATGTACTATGTACAGCATCCCCCAGCAACAGCCGATCAATGCCTATAAAGTAGGTTGCTCCGGGGCGCCGGACAGACGGCTCCAGTAGGCGAGCCAACAATTAACTACCAACCAATTATACCAATACAACGAACACTGTTGACAACACCCAGATACAATTAGGCACCATTGCTGTCGGTGCCTTTCATTAAAAAGTTGCGTAAAATCACTTAAAAAAAAAACAAATATAATTTCATATTCTGCTTTCTTTTTAAAATATTCTTTACTATTGTCTAAAAGAATATAAATATTATACCGGTTTCTTATATTTCCATGTACATTATAACAAATTAAAAAATTACTCGAGTTTCATTTAGGTGTTTTTTTAACTTGATTATTTGCTAGCATCATTAGACTTTAAAAAAAATTCACGTCAGTGAAGTTATACACCATATGCAAGTGACATAGGCTATAATTGTACACGAACGAAGTCACGGGAACTCAGCTAGTTAAATATATACATAGAGTAGTTACGACAACTCGCTGTATTATTTTGCTCATTCTAGCATGCAAGAAGGTATAAAGCGCACAAAAATATCCATTTCACTTTGATTTTGCAATGAAATGTTAAAAAAAATTACACCAATAGCTTTTTTAGTAGCAATTTTATGTTTTCAGAAGAAAAGTAACAGTTTCGTAACACTAATAGAATACCTAAAACATGCATAGAAAATTCATCAAAATAGTCTATACTAACATTATAAAGAGAAAAGATGGACCGATTTTAAAAATTCTTTCATCTATAGAAAAATATGACCCATCATACGTTGGTGATAATGACTATAAATTACGTGGGCGAAATTGCGGGAAACAGCCAAAATAAAGCAAATTAACATCTACAAACTTTAGTCGGGCATTTACAAGACAAAATGTAGGATAACGTAATACAATAATTTATTCTCACTTTCATTTTCAAGAGTTTATGACTGTTATTGCTGTACTATAATTGCACTTAAATTACTCTCGATGTGGTTCGCATAATGCGCTCGCGTTACATCAAAATATATGGAAAAAGTGGCATTGCATGTTGTGTTGAGAATATCTATAGGTACCTTAAGATGAATGTGACTCTAAAAAGTTTAAGTAAACAAATAAGTATCAGAAAGTAAGCTTATATTTATGTTTGCTGTTTGAATTTTATATTATGAACTCCATAGTTCAATGCATTCAATATCGAGTTTAGGTGGTCATTATCTCAGACAGCCACCTTTCATTTCCGGGCGAATCAGTCTAAAAATACCCTAGTAACAGAAAAGTTTCGTTCGTTCGATATCTCATTACTTTTCACAATAAGAAAAATAAAGTTAAATCGGTTTATTAATTTTTTCGCTATATTTGATAATTATTTTCTGAAGAGAAATAAGAAAACAAAATATCCATGTAATCAAGCTCGGAAAACCCACGTAAAAACTGCTCGTGAACACATTTCGAAGAGAATATGACGAATAATAAATATTAATTAATAATTCAAGTGGATACTCGATTCAATCAATAATACTCGATCGCCAAAACTAGTAATAATTCATAGACACTGTGTGTCGAAGTCACCTTCAATACGTATACGCTAAAATATCTTAATATTTGTTCAGTTGAAATAACAATGCGAGTGTTTGCCATTTATTGTATATGTTAAATGAGAATTTTAAATAATCATTCATATTGAAATAAAATAAATATGTGGCTACTAGTGACGATGAAGTGTCTACAAGTTACCTTATATTATTATTTTTTTAATCCATAGATAGACATAAAACAAAGAAATTTCTCATACATCGAGATCTATTAAACTACACAACGGTTTTTAATATCTCATCAATATATAGAGTTATTCAAGAGGAACGAACTCTGAGATCCCGGGTTCGATTTCCGGTCGATTCAAAGTAGAAAATGGACTCTTCTATATTGTCTCGGATCTGAGTGTTACATTACCTTCGTTGTCTGAGATACTCCATAATACAGGGGCTACCCAGTTTGGAATGTGAGCTATATATGTGATGTTGTCTTTTTTTTGTATCGGTATCCTTTTACTTATTGAAACTGCCTTTTGAATTTACGTGCTCTCTTACTGGTTTGAATTGCTGTTTTATAGGCAAAAAGATTACAAAAATAAGTATATAAATTATTTTAATGTACCAATTTAAATTTTAATATATCTACAGTGCCTCTACGAGAACATTAGCATGGTGTAGATTTATTTAGACCTTTTCTTATCATGTGATGCAATAAATGATAACTTCGAGTATTTACCTAAAAACTAGTTTCTCTTCAATACTATGAATGAAACCAGTTTCCTATGCAGTAATCAATATATTAAATGAGAAGAAGAAAAAAGAAATCAGAAATTATTGAAAAACGTTTAGTTGTAAAAATATGAATCAATAAATTAACACCTTATTATTGAGTCTTTCAACATTAATTAAGATAGTTAACTAGGAATTGTTAATAATTGTTTTAATCTTCTGGAGACAAATGGACAATGATTTAATGACTTCGTAAAGCTAAGCAACTTCACAATTACATATACTTATTTTCATATAATTTATCAGTTTTATATATAAAACCTTTTCTAGATTTAAATCGTTTGTAAAAGATGGTCAAAATTTCTTGTATGTAGGATTTAAGCTCTGATTAAGGTAATTCCAGTAACTAATTACTAATAGCTCCAAAATCAGTAAGAAATAATCAACGTACGAATATATTACAATATTATAAAATAATAGATAAGTAACAGAGGAATAATTAAAAGCTTTCCATCAATATTATTTAAAGTTTTGTAGTGTTACTGTATTTTTCTTTTTATTATAACGTTCCTTCGTTAGATTTTAATTTGTCACACCCTAAATAATTGCTAAGCAAGCTGTATCCACTTATGATTGGTTTGTAAAATTGGTTATTTCTCTCTTTATAGTAGCAAATGTTGTTAGACCAAATAAAGAAATAAATAACGTAACGTATCTGCTCAAAAACCCACATTGATATTAGTGAACCTTACATTTTACCACGACTCTGATATAAAATAAGAACATCTGTATCATAAGTAATTGAATTAAGCCGTGCCGACAACACCTAGGAGAAATCTCACAGTATTACTGCGTAACGTTGAATAAGCATAATGGCAAATTTCTAAATATTAATTGTATTAATATATTTTTATTAGACTTCTCGTCACAATGTGATTTAGGTAAATGTCGAAATCCTTATCCTCCAGAGAAACTTTGAGTAGGATAAAAGTATCTTTTATATTAATGGAGGCTAAGTATGTATCTGTATCAAATTTATCATCAGAGACGTAAGTCTTTTTCTCACAAAGAAATAAACTAGAGATAGGAAAATGTAGACCTGATTAACGAATCCATTTAGGAACATTCTTCAATCATTTATAAATCAAATCATACAAGTCTTTGGTTGAAATTTATGAAATAATGACTTATAATTACAATAACAGTATGAAATATTTAAGCCAAAATGAATGAACTTCTTACAGTACATAGTCATAAATAAAAGTCTCTTTGATAAAACCTTAATAATGTTCAAACTTTATGGTCGAATTTTGACAATTGTGCAACCACTTCTTTTAGATACTATATTATAATAGATAATAAATATACGAGTATGTGACAATAAACCACATAAAATTAGGATTATACTACGTTCTTTACAATTCATGAAATGTTAAAAATACGCATTGCCAATGTTTTACATTAATCTTTATCTGTAAAAACATTCGAAAACTTAAACATCTCAAGTACAAGATGACTTGCACCCTTGACTTTTTGCTAAGCGGGATAATGTTCTTCCAAGTGGGAGACCTTATACTTCTTCCCATTTGATTCCAACCAAGACCTTAGAGACACTATCGAATTTCTCAAGTAGTTACTTTAATTACTAACTAATATAATAAATCTTAGACAACATCACATACATTGCATACAGATTCCAAATTAAGCAGCTAAATCATTAGCATTATAGCAATCTGAAAGTACCTACCATAGCCATCTTCTATACAGATGCGGCCGAGAATTTGCAATCGCGACGCCTAGCAAGCCACCCGACCACGGATGCGTGGGAAGTATTTTGGTAGAATTCTTTTTTTCCTATGAATGCAGACGAATCGAATAAGATCAATGGGCCATAACCCACTACGCGGGCTTAATGCGGATCGGTGGGTGTTAACGTTGCTGATGCAGCCAGGACTAACGGCTTAACGTGCTTTATGTCAGTGTTGTGCACAGTGCTCAAGATAATAATGTTTTGGTCACCCGTCCTGTAAACGGTCCTTACGAATGTTATTTTTCTATTTTTTCTCGTTTCTCGCGCTTTGGTTGTCGCTTGTGTCGGAGCATTTTATTTGTACCTTTAAACGGCCCTTCTTTTGTTTTTGATCTTTTTAATTATTATTATTTGTCTAGTTGTATGTACAATCGGCTATTTATTGTTCTATTTTCCATGTAATGCTAGTTTGCCTGGAAGAAATCGCTGGCTAGCGATGAGTTTGTCGTTTGTAGTTATTTATGTAAAATAAGTATTCACGTATGTCCTTGTTGTGCAGTATTTACTTACTTATTTAACTGCAATTTAAACCGAATGCACTAACTCACTACGCCATCGGACCCCTTATACCTAAGCTATACTAATATTATAAAGAGGAAAGATTTGGTTGTTTGTCTGTTTGCATTTGTTCCAATACTACTGGACCGATAGTTGCAGAGCGATTTCGACCTACGCGAAGCTACATCAGACGCGCATGTCACAGGCTAAAATTTTGCGGCAAAATAGCTAGTTCATTATACCCTGTGAAAACTTATCTGCGGTAAGCCTATGGAGTATGAAGTCAACACGGGTTGGCGATAATCGAAACTACTTTCTCGACCTCTATTGTGCAAACTGCAAGCTCTTTAAGAGACCAAGCGCATTTCCCTATCAAAAGAAGTTTCATACTCATACCATACTGCATGTATGTAAATGCTTCAGATTCAACTTTATAGTGCATGAGCCTCGCGATGGGCAGTTAAATACGCTTCGCGTTTTCGCGGAAAATATGTGGAGTTTTATTTATTGATATAAAAAAATATAAACATATTTTTAATTTCGCTTTCCCCACTCGAAGGAAATCGTTTACTAACATACTTCCGTGAGGTGCTTAACTGAGCTTCTGTCAGATTTGAACGGCCCTCATCATCATCATCATCATCAGCCCTTTTACGTCACCAACTGCAGGAGCTCAGGCCTTCCTTATGGATGGTTAAAGAGGATGGGCCACGACCCTCCATGCTGGCCCAATGTGTATTGGAGGATATTAACGACTGCAAATACAACCGGGACCAATCGCTTTACGTGCTTTCCGAAGCTTGGAGTTGATTGAGATAATATTTTTTAGTCATCCATCCTGTGCCCGACCTTTGCGAAAGTTGCTTAATAACTACAATCGCGGGCCATGGTGCTTATTCACTACGCCAACGAGCTACTCTGGACCGATCCTCAAACTCGCGTAATATTATATGAGTGTTTCCAGCGAAGACTGAAAATACCAACTTTGAAGTACGTATCTACAGCAATTTGTATCTTAAAAAAAAAAAACAAAAAGAGTATTAACATAAAAAATAGAAATAAGAGAAAAAAATGTATATAACTCGAGTTGTCTTTACGTTCTTAACTTCAGTTGACGTGAATCTAAGTTTTTTAACGTCGTAGAAAAACTTCTGATATTGTCTCTGTTACCTGATAAGCAACAGGGGTGAGTAGGATTCTCCTCCGTGAACCCGACAGTGAGCTGCCCGGTGGGTCCCCAGAGGCCTACCCACCAAAACCCGTACTCTACACCCTTTCATGGGAAATAAAAACCGGCAAGCTATGGCCGAGTCACCAGGACACTCAAGTATTGGACCATTGGTCCCCTTGCAGATGAACGAAACCGTGCAATGTGGGAGCGGCTGCCAACCACCTCTGCTGGCCCCGACGATGACGTGAACCTAATCTGATAAAAATATGCGTTCACTGTAAACTACCCGAGGCTTAATTGCATCATCGGAAGGCTCTTTCCGCTTGTTCTCCTACTCGTGTGATCGTATACCACATGTCCATTATAAGCTGAACCCTATTTAATATGATTGGCCATATATAAATGAGGTCAACTAACTTCGGATAAGTCAAAATTTTGGAATCTTATTTTTTTATTTGTCATCATCCAAATTATCATTTTATAAACAATATTAATTCGTAGCTCGGTGGTGGTACGGATATGCGCCGTTGCGCACGATCGCTATTGCTAAGCAATTTTCACAAGAGTTGTTCACGGGATGGGTGACCAAAAATTATTAAACAAAGGCCTGAGGCCCTACAGTTTGGCTGTGAAAGAATTAATGATGATGATTAATATATCAAAGACGAAAATTTAATAAAACAGTAAATATTTCATAGCAATTTTGGCGACCACGTCACTTCAAATTGACATAACTTTTTTATTTGTGAACCGATTAAAATAAATCTTACACTGAATGTTAACAGAAGAACACCGCAATATATTAGCTGCATATTAACTGCATTAAAATCGGTTCAGCCGTATCTGAGATTATCGTGCACAAACGCACAGACAAACAGACAAACCGACAACAGACAAAAAATTTAAAAATCAATGTTTTGTGTTCTATTACTCTTATAAATGTCCCTCATAACAGTTTTTTTCATATATCTTCAATGTACAGACATCGATCGGTTACGTTTTTATTATAGTATAGAAGAAGATTATAATGACGGTTTCAAAATGGTTGAGAATAAAAATATAGCTATAAAAGAAATTTCAGTAAAAAAACTCGAGAAAATTAGAGACATGTTATAGTAAAAAATGAACCGATAGTGTGCTAGAGATATCCATCACACTATGTCAATAAACCTATCATCTACAAGTTAACAATGTTGGAAAAATGTACCAACATACAGATTGTAACATTAAGAGTTACAATGTATAAAGATATACTATAAGATCATCGATTTTAGTAAAAAAAAAAACTGCACTGAATAAAAAACCATTCAAAATCAAAGTTAAAATTTCGATGAATTGAGAGGCTACTCCATTTTTTGAAGGATGTTGTGATTGATTTCATGGTTATTTTTCTCATAATTATCTAAATTGTATAAAATCTAAAATCTAACTCACATTACCTAGTTTTATTATATTTGTACTTAACCTATTATTACAACTAAAGATCATCTTAAGATTTTTTGTACATAAATTAAACAAATCTGCATTGCACAACATTATAATAAATAAAAATTATACATCGAATCGTCAAGATAACGTATTTACAAGTATAAGGTATTGCCAACTGGGGCCTTAATTATTCACAAAAGTTTGCTGTCCTGAGATAAGCCTCAGTGGAAATAAGCCTGTTACAGAACAGTTGGTAGACTAATTGCTCGAGTTGGATTGGATTGTGGGCGCCCAGATGAATTACCTGCCACGTGATACGGCCACACTCGCATAATGTGCGAACAAGATTTAACAGAATTAGACAACACAGATATGCAAGGAAATCTGAAACAGCGAAGGTTATTGACTTCTTTTGAAAGTTTGAAGAATATCAAAAAGCCTTCTCGGATAATTTACATTTTATTGAGTTTTATTGAAGTCACTTTCATGATTTTTTTTTCAAATGTAAAACTCATCTCAATATAATGACCACTACGTTCCATCTAAAATAATAATTAAGGCGTTAATCTATTTATAATTTGTTAACTAATAGACAAAACTGTATCATAAAAGATCCAGTAAAAATAGCGTTATTATAATAATACTTTTTTCTATTCAAAACAAAATTTACATTGCAAACAACAGAACTGATGTTTTTGCCGTTTATTCTAGCGGACATGGAATATAAAGAAAAATAATTTATCATCCGAAATAGCCGCCGAATAATAAGATTAAAGTGTCGACGGTTGGCAACATTGGAAGCCTGTGATTAGGGGGTGATTTGCGTGGGAGGAAAATACACTTTGTATATTACCGCGAAGGCTAAGGTTGGTACTCCTGAATTGTCTTATTCATGTCTTGAACTATTATTATGATAATGTCTAGAGATGCCGATTTAACGAATATTCGTTTGTTTTTCGATATTCGGCGTATTCGGCACCTTTTTTACTAAATATATTCGGTCTAATTATTCGGTTTTGATGCCGAATATATTCAGTTCTAGTATTTCTATTTTCTTAGCTACACAACATTGTACAGTAATTAAAGACAAAACTTCATAAGTAAGATTTAATAAAAGAAGATTTAATACTGTTAGTCAAAGAAATCTTACGAAGTATGTTGTACTGGTAACACGGCAAAACAGTGAAATGGTATACTGAATAATTCCGCCGAATATCCGGTTCGGTAAAAGTTAAACCGTATAGTATTCGGTATTCGGTGAAACCACTATTCGGGGCATCTCTAATAATATCAAATTAAATTGAATATTACTGTGTCACACTGGCACAGAAACTCGCTGTCGATGAAACTGTCGATGTCGATGATCATCACTAGATGGCACTACTATACAACTTTGTTAATAAATTCCCGAATTTTGCATTCACAATGCCATAATGAAAATTATTCTTAACACAAAATGCTTTAAAAATCCACTTGGTCCCAGGCACCCTGAGATGGAAATCGAACCCACGACCTTTCGCAATCCGGGCGACTGCGAAATTCTCTGTAGTAGCGAAAAGTAACAAGTGCTTGAACTGAAATGCGCCTAATAGTGGTTATGTACACACGGCTGCATATCAGATTACCACGATATGTCAAATTTCTCCAGTTATTTTAAAATCTTCCCTCAGAATTATTAAAGTTTAACAACAAGCGCAGGAGAAATTTGTATAACCAGACGTTTTATTAGCAGCTGCTGTTGACTATACTAATATAATATATTAAAATTTTAGGGAATCGTTCAGATTAATGTAAACTGATATATATAACTGTACTTATACACAATACCTTTTTATGAAAGTTTTGATTAATTATTCGATAGCGCAAGCTAGAAGGAATGTACAGATTAAAAATTTAAGATAAAGCTCTCTGGATTTAAATAGGAGAATAAAATTAAAACCTTATCTGTCTAGCAACTCTGTTGCTTTAAGACAAGATAAAGAAGACAATATTTAAATGACACCACTATAAGCAAGCAAATTATCTACATAATATCATAGTATTACGAGAAGAAACGACTCCAGCGCGAGGTACTGTAAATATGTATGTACAATATTTAGTATAATACCTATAGATTTTGTTTAAAAAAATATAGGTCTTACGGTCAGTCAGCAGTGAACTGATTACTGTGGTTGAAGCGAGATGGTTGTATACACGTGTATAATAATAGTATATCATTCAGACTATGACTTTTGCATAACATTTTAGAATTCATAATAACGCTTCAGGTGTCTGATACAGTTTATCCTTATGTTAGAATTTCTGCTGAGATAAATATCAATATAGTATTTTGAATGCATAATTTAACAAAAAAATAAGATCAAATATTTTTATTCCGCCAAATATTTCCTTTAGATATTGTAATCCCGAAGTTTATGTAAATGAAGTTCTGACAGAAACAAATCTGCAAAAGAATTAATTAATTCTTTTGATTTAATTTTGTTTTAAGGTAACTTATAATGTTTATATAAGTAAGATTATCTAATGCATTATTAATGAACCATGAGAGATAACGTTCATTACGATAATACCCTAAAAATCTCGGTAATGAATTGTTAATCACCATAAAAACATTTCATTTTCTTTTATACGGAATTATGAAATGGTAATTATTCCTTTTTATAAGCATTTTATTTTGAATACCCTGATTGGTCTGGTGACAGTAACCTGTCAACCTGACATAATATTTTCGTCATATCAATCAGCGTTTCAGTTGCGCGGTAGATAACAAGAATAAAGATAGAGAAGAGTAAGACGACAACTGTCGTAAAAGAAATGAAAGAGACGAATGCGAGAAAGAAACAGACAAACGTATAAAAGCACGAGAAGTAGCACCAGCAAGATCTTGTATGGAAGAAACTAGAGTAGTAACTAAGTGGATACTGTAGAAAATAAAAACAAAATGGAGGACATTGACTACTTATCTTGGAATCAGAACAACGTAAATAAACGTAAATAAAATCAATAAATTAAATAAATTTTCTACGCGTCAATGTGGTGTTGAAAATTTATTTCAATCTCCACATTCGACTTGGATTTATCAGCTTTAGAAGTCTCTTAGCCGGTTTTCATTTGTTGTTGATCAGCTTAAGTATGGGTTTAACATTTTATATTAGTATGGAACCCTTGGATGTATTTTATTGTAAATGTGTTTTATTTAAATTTTAATCATATATATAAATTACTTCATTATTTAGTGTTAATTTGTTTTATAAAAGTATAACTGACTACAATTATTATGACGAAGAAATCATCAAGACGAGCACAGTAGATTTTTTTTTAGCAATATTCCTGAAAACAAGGATGAAAGCTTGCTATCTTCCGCTGCCTCATTACCTACCACAGAAGCACCTCAGTATTCCTGGTTTATCTTTTGTTTCTATCAAGACATACTATAGACTCGGAATTGCGGTTGAGGGCAAAACTTGTCCTGTTGTAATCCGCTTTACTAGATCTGATGCTCTCAGAAATGTATGGAGAAGCAAGAGTAAACTTAAACGCTCCTTTGCAGTACTCTCTGAATTTTTAACCAAAGCACGCCAGGTTTTGTTCCAAGACACTCTCAGGCACATCGGTATGACTAATGTTTGGACATTGGGAAGCAATATTTATATAAAAACACCGAATGATAGCCGTGTAATGGTACATACCCCTGAGGATCTTCAGATATTAAATAAGCATCATCAAAAATGTGTGTTTGAACTCAGGTTCAAGTGCAACTAATACCAAGGATTCTTCGAATGCTGTGTTGAAATTGACTACTGTTAAGGCAAGACGCTCGCTTTAAACTTTATTGGCATTTACTTTTCATAGTTAATCTGCAGGTAGTTGTTTAAGGTGTGCTACTTTTTTTTTAATGGCTTATCTCTACATTTTGCATAATTCTGTCAATGTCAAGTGAATAAATTAATTTCGACATGAAAAATTAAAATGAAATGAATGAATTATTGATGGCGATTATTCTTTTACTTCTATAATATATATTTTTAAATCTACTTATTCTTAAGTTTAGACAAAATTACAGTAATAACCTCAGAATAGCCATTTTGTTAAAGTCGAAGAAACCTTTGTCCATGTAGCTTAATCTTAAACTATTATTTTTTGTTAGTAGCTGTCAAAAGTGAAAAGTTAGTTTTAATTGTTGTTTATAATAAATGAGCAATTTTAAATGAAATTAATGTTACTGAAATATGTATTTCTACCAATTGCATAGTGCAGATTGATCTATCTTTGTTATATTAAATTTTACAATTTTTATATTTGTGTCGAATGTCTCAGGGTGGTCCAAAACTCAGAGTTTGCCTAGCTTGTTTCTCTAGAGATAATCTTATTTTTCTTGCTTATAAGGTTAAACCACCCAAATCTAAACCAACCACTATCATGATGCGTAACTTTGCTAAGATGGATGTGGAGGAACTTAAGCAAGATGCCTGTTCACTTGATTAGTCCCCTATATTTGGTACTCTGTGAACGATATCGTTACTTATTGAAACTTCTAATTAAAATTCCTATTCCCAAATCCTTCGGTCATTATAGACAAATATCAATTCTCCCCTTTCTCTCTAAAATCGCTCTAGACGGTTTTGACAATTCTCGACTGACAGTATTGGTTCTAATTGACTTCTCAAATTTGTTGAACACAGTTAACCATGATATTCTCTTAGCTATTCTGTCTAAAATTGGTTTCTCTTTTTCAGCACATATGTGGTTATCTTCTTATCTTCGAAGTCATAAGCAAGCCCTTCGTATTAATCATAAGTTATCTGACTGGTGTGATCTGGCTTCCGGTATTCCACAAGGCGGCATTCTTTCACCCCTGCTATTTTGACTTCTCATTAACTCTCTTACTTCCCACTTCAGTTCTTCTTATCGATTCTTTCCGGACGATTTAAAAATGTACGGGCAAAATAACTCGCATAACCTTAATGATGCGGTCTCATTGGTCAATCGTAATCCCTTAAATTTATCTGAAAGGTCCTGCCTATCATTGATTATGTAGATATCTGCTTTCCTCATATAAATTAAAATCTTCACAAGAAGTTGGATCACCTTCTCAGTAACTGTATTCTCTTCATTTATTGATTAAGTTAGTACGACCATATTTCTCATTACCGCCTAAAACTCAAGGGACTTCCTATTCGTGAGCGTAGGAATTTAAAAGTTATCCCATGTCCCAGCATATCTGAAATCTAGATTTTAGTTTCTGGGTTCCTCTTATGACCGATTACGGTCATTTCGCTCATGTAACAGCCTTCTTCTGGAAACTCCTGTCCACCATTATGGTTTCGTTTCCTACTCCTTATCTCTTACCGCCAAACGACCCTGGAATGCTTTACCCCTTACCATTCGGAAAGTACAAAATATATGTCAGTGAACATTATCATAAAGTTGTAAATTAGTCCCATCGCATCTGATTTATTTTCGCAAATATTGTAATTTCATGAATATGTCTACATTCTTATATACATTATATAGTATTATATTTATTATTATTATAAATAATATTATGTATTACTTTATGTCACTGAGGTTTATTTTCCTCCATGATGAAGATTAAAAAAATAAATATTTTTATATAGTTAAGATGAAATATATTAGCCGTAAAATCGATTAAAAAACCTAAATATTTAGAATCATCTTTGGGATTTTATTTCTGTCGAGCCAACTATTAAAATTTATGTTTCAGTTCTTAGCAAGCAATCAATTATATTTCTATGTTTAATATTCATAAAATGATTTTTATTTAGCAAATATTAGCAAAGCCTTAGAATAAAATTGGTTTAAAAGATGTTAATTTCGTACAACCTCGCTTATGGAACAATAGCGATGTACCGCTCGCTGCACGGATTAAGCATGGCCTTAAGAGCTCATGGTTAGGCCCCTGGACCTTTAATAGAGTTTCTTGTGAATTGTAAACATACTTCCTCTTTTTTTAATTTATCCCCTTCATGAATATTTAAATCGCGTCAGAGGCCTTTTGAAAATTATTAGGTTGTAGGTGTTTTGATTAAGTAACTTGGCCATTGCATAATATTAACACGCACAAGTTTTTCTTTAACCTTCAATGAATATTATAGGGCTCGTTTGGGCCTTGAAAAAGAAATACGAAACCATTATAGGATAAATTGCGGGACAGTTTGTCGTTTTTGTTTGATCAAAATTTACTATAAATTAAATAAGTTTGTTATAGAATAGAAATGTAAATACACGGACTGTTGTATTTAGAATATCCTTTTTTTCTAGTTTCTTTGCATTATAAAATAGACTATTCCTACTATTATTCTCCTATTGAACACCATGACAATACTTACTTTTTTAGTAGTCTGGTATGAGATTAGTTGGCATCTTACCTGTAACAGAAAAAGAAACAATTAATATTTTGTTTAAAACACAAATCGTTGTCATTTTAAGTTCGAGCTGTATGTGTTTATATTAAACTAATTTACCACTAGATTTTAATAAACTTTCATCTGTAAACCTAACAGATATAACTTAGAAAATCAATACATCACACCACCAGCCTATCAATGTCCCCACTGCTGGGGCTCAAGCCTTCCCTATGGATGGAATCGAATTGGGCGAATGGCCCATCACGTTGTCCCACAGCGGATTGGTGGGCATTAACGAATGCAGATGCAGCTGGCACCAACGGCTTAACGTGCCTTCCGAAGCACGAAGGAGTTCGAAATAATAAATCTTTGGCCACCCATCCTATGACGGGGCATTGCGAAAGTTGCCTACCAATCGTATCGTAGACCGAGAGCACTAACCAATGCGCCATCGAAAGCCTCAACCGAATGAAAATCTATACATAACTTGACATAATCATTCTGCACCTGAACTATATCATTATAACTGCAACTTGATATTCGAATACCAGTTTGCTAATGGTGTCGGTCAGAGGCGACAGATTGGTTAACCGTATATAACTGATACCATAGAGTTATTTGTCATATATCAATTCTATACATCGAACAGGTGACCGCAGACCCTTCTCATGTGGTGTATTAGGTTTCAATATGACGTATGAGTTTTTAACGAGCTTTTATGATTTTCACCTTTCTGTAATCAAATCTTGCAAACCAAATTTCACCCACTTCCCTGTTTCCAACTGATACTTGAAATATACCTTTAGTTCTGATGACAATACAAATATATGAACCCAAAATGGCCGCCGTTAAATGGCGGCATACATATTTCTGAAAATCCCACCCATGATGCGTATCAAATGAAAGGTCTTAACTTGTGGAATATATAAAAGCTTGTTTAGAAAAAAAAATTTTTTTTACTTAAAAAAATAACTAAATAATTGATACTACACCTATTCGATCTTTTTTTAGATCAATAAAATGAGCTCATAGAAATTTGCTGCGCTTCTTATGCGAACATTGAAGGGACAATATCCGAAATACCGTCTTTAAAGTTCGATAAGTAGATAACCCTGTGACTGGTTCGGAATTAGTTGTTGGTTGGAAAATAAAACGGCTGTCTAGGTTTGATAAGTTAGTATATTTATAGTCTAAATAAAAAAACTGTAACAACAAACAAAAAAGAAATAAAACAATAGTTTTTATGAGTTCCTAAAAATATGATCAGAAGTAGAAACAATTACATACAAGGGGTATGTAATTGTTCTTGGGTTTATTTAGAAGATACGATGCAAATTTATACACATACACTTCATTAATACAACTCGTAAATCACAGTATAGATTTTAAATGTACATAATAAAAATATTTTATAAATTTTCAGTGACGATCGTGTTTTTGCCGGAAGATTTTTTTACGAACTGACATTCAAAAAGAGCAAATCGCGTTACTCAAAAATTTAATTTACAAAAAATGAATAATAAAAAAGAAATGATGTTAAAGATCAAATACAAAAAATTTGGATGCGGAAACCTAGGACAAAATAAACTGTGTGGTTAACACACCGTTACAACCTTACGACGAATAAGTTATTTAAGCTGGATTTCACCATAATAGCAGTTAAAGTTGTGGTCTATATCAATTTTGACAATAACTATGAAGCTGACTTTAACCTTAACCATGGAATGTGTTGCACCATCCTCTTTTTTGTATAGTAAAAACAACAACTAACCAGTGGAGCTTGAGCGATTATAGTTAACAGTTAAAGTAATGACATCTTCTAAACAAATGCCAAATGGTGCAACTGATTATTTTCATAACCAGTACTTTAAGATGTTTGTTATTGTTAAAGCAAGTTGCAACCGAGACTTAGATGTGTTTTTATCTGCAGTATTTAATAGGAGGATCGAATTAAGAGTTACCAGTTGGTATGTTGCTGGTTATCGAACTTTTCGGAGATATCGCGTGACCTTATTTAGGCTGGCGAAATTGAAATTGAATATAAACTTCATGCCAAGAATATCGAAATTATCGGTTATGGATAGCCCCTCGAAAGTAAAAAACAAGTTAAAATTACTCTTTTTAGTGCGAACAGATGATATTGAAAGGTCATGTTTCTCATTGGCCTAGAAATTAATTATTTTAGAAGATTATTCATTTTTCTGGAAGTTTTAAACCCCTTGATCAAAAATATTTCGAGACAAACTAAATAGTAGTTTATTAATAATAGAATTAAATAGCTGATTATGAAGAACCCTTTAAGTACAAACATTTAATTCTGTTTTGACTAGATTATTATTTTTATATGTATGTACATACTGACTGAATGTAGCACAATATAACACTTAAAGTTCAATACTATTAAATATGGGACCACCTCGGGCCCATAACCTATATAATAAATATAAAATTTTAAATATCGGTGTAAAATTCGCGGAATATTCATTCATTCATTTCATTCGCGCTTCTCATTTTCGATTTTGAAGTCAGTTGAAAATAATTATACGTGAATTTTGTATTGGTTATTAATTAATATATAATATAAAACGCTTGATTTCAATAGAAGTTTCTTGAATGATTTCCTAACATTATTAAGATGAATTACTGGAAACTATTTTTTTTTATATTAAAAAAGGCTAACCCAATAAAAATAAGTAGATAAACATAATACATAAACATAAACTAACTAAATTAAGGCCACGTGTTCAAATACTGAAACAGACTAACATTATATATGAATATTGCAACATTCCAAATAAATTACTTTCATACATACAGCAATATTAGCTATCTCATCTTATTATATACAAGATGATTATTATTTCATCAAAGCTCTATGGTTTTAACAGCTCTACGCTTGACACCGAGTTGAAGGATGTTTTTTAACAGACTAACATAAGTAGATCAAATTATAACTTTATTTTTGAAGTAATTTAATAAGTAAATGTTTTTATTATCAAGTTGAACTATTCTACCTTTTTTAATACATTACATATTTTATTCATCGAATCAATGTATTTTTAGTGAAGCCCTCCTCCTTTTAGAATGTAATTCATGTTTGTCTAAGAATTTCTCGAAAACCACTAACCAATTTACAATGTTAGGTTATGGCATCTGAGCAAAATTAGTTTTCGGAAAACATTTCTCGGAATTTTTTATTCAAATCAAACGTTGAATATAGAAATTGTGGGTTTATTAAAAAAATACTCATATCCCAATATTCTTTTGGAAGTTCTCTAAACATCTAATTTAAAATGGTATGTTAAATATGATGGTTATAAAATGGAGATTATATCTCTTACCTAACGTCTTCTTCAGTTTCAGTGTGCCTTAAATTAAGGCTATGCAAAAGAGAAGAGCCGAAAATAATTTACGCTTCAAAGAGATAGATACAGACAGAGGATGACGTATTTTAATTAATTACTCGCATACCATAACGATTATTGTAAAAATGCTATGTAAAACCCTCGACTGTTTTGCACGAAGAAATATCGACAGATTTTGCGAACGATATTTTTTCAGAAATATCCAATTGAAAATTATGAATGAACGATGAACATTGATATACTTTGATATAGGATTTGATAATTCAATAGAAATACCCAGGACCCAACATTAAAAGAAAGTTTCTTCCCAGAAATGTACCTACATAGTGAAAAGAGGGGTAGAAGTTTTTATTGGGAACTATTCATTTATATCGTCTTTTACGTAAGTACCTTTAGTATAACCCGTTTACGTAAAAACTTCAGATAGGTATTTAATAGTAATATTAAAAAAGAAGTATGATAAAAGCTCAAAGAAAAAATCTACGCAGATGAAATCACAGTCAATAACTAGTTATATACACGTCTACGCATATAAGTTACCTGAACTTTATTAGTCAACCTTGGTTAATACATATTGTTACAATTATTTAAGATGGAAAACCTTTCATATCATAAAAACAAGGCTAAACGTAGCTTATAATAACACTAAAGCTAAAACACTCTACCAATGAGTGAGACCAAGGTCCTATAACTAAATGGATTCAGATATATCGATAAAGACCCCGTCATACGAAACGCACTAATTCCGTTCTGAGTGGTAAGTGTAACTTTTACGTTAAGGCGTTCACTAGTGAGCGCGTTTAGAAAAGATTTGTAGTGTATGATAATTACCGCTGGGGGTACTGTGTCGATTTCTGTACTAAAATGTTAACGAGCTCACAATCAAAAGTAAATGATAAAAATTTACAGAAGTCTTCAGAACGCTATATAATAAAACACATTATAATAATAAATAACGAAAATATTCCTGTCCTAGAAATTTGATGAATTGTCACTACATCATGAAATTTTTCTTACCTATATTTAATAAAGTATTTCATTTGGCAAACGCAGTAAATTTTTTACTTTTAATATTGATACATTATATATATAGTGAACTGTTTCACCCTCTATCCTACCCTAACATACGTTTCTTTTACCTCCTTATGACTCATTTACATTGGTCGACGAAGTCAGCACGTAGAACGTAGAGCTCGTCTGATTGGCCAATAAAACAATGATTGGTTTTGATTAATAAAAGCCAGATAATTCATTACGATAAATTCGTTACAAAAGTTCACTACTTCACGATATTTTTTATTTTATTTTAGACAATATCAAAAAACACATATTTATGTTTAAAAATATTACACAGTATTAATCTCCGCCGTTAAATCAACTTCATTCATGTTAAAGAAATAAAAAATTTACTGCCTCATGTGTATGAGGCTTTTAACAATAAAACAAGTGGCGCTAAGAGGTTGTGCCGTGAAATCGTTTTATCGGTTTCTAATAACCACCGAATACATATTATTCGTTATGGCTTATGATCATAAAAACAAATGGAAAGATGTATATGAATGAATATTGTTGAAGTAATTTTTTTTATTTAAATGATTGTACTGGGTTCCAGATGGAACTGAATTTTAGATGAAAAGAAAATTTGGAAAAAGACGTATCTTATAAAGTAAATAATCGATTTAAATGCTTTTCGTTAATATTGGTTTAAGGGAAAGGTATCTTATAATACAGACAGGATCACGCGGACGAAGTCGCTGCCGCATAGCTAATTACCTATACTATTGGTCGCCTAGTGGTCGAAATTCGACTATAATACATTTCAGTTAGAAGTAATTTAACATAATTTATTACAATATAATGTTCAAACATTATTCAGGTTCTATTGTCAAAGATTATATAACTACCTATAAAAAATACAAAAGATCTTTGAACCAGAAATAACAGATTTATATATTTTTTACCTGTATGATGAATTTTTCATTCAGATATTACTGCTACAGAACTTTCGTTAAATATAATTAATTATATATTTCGTTTAATAAATATAGAATGATAGCACATTTGTATATTGCATTGTACTTATCACGCACCATCCCTTATTTTTCCTGTAAGTATATGAAATTACTGAAATCGAAAATCGTTGGACATTCAGTAAGACGACAGTAAACATCACAAACATATAAATAGATGTCTATGGTAAACATATAAAACTTGACACAGACTAAATGCACAAACCCTGCGAAGATAATATTCGAAAGAAACAAACAAACTCTATGTCAAAAGAAACAATTTAACCAAAGAGTACATGTATGCGTGTAGCAATTACTTGTTTGTGTGTGTCAAATGCATAGTAACGTGGGTAATGATTTATTTATCGATTTAACGTTCTTTATAAGCATTATAATTGAAAAATATTAGCCGTTTGCACTTCTCCTACATATAAATACTATAAGTGTGTGTTTTGCTTTGATTAACAATTAAACAGCGTATAGGAAGGCACGATTAGATACAATCAAAACAATTGTTAGTGTTAATTATACTGTCAACAAAGATGTGAACGAGGAAAACTGACTAACATAAAAATACTGTAAATGCCAGTAATAATTTATATCAAAACTCCTGGAGTATTCATTCTGAAAGTCATAGATTTCTAGCACTCTTTGAGTATTTATCTATTTTTTTTTTTAATATTTGTCCTTTTTATATTATTAATAAAAGCAACAATTTTGAATGTTTAAGGGTGCTAAAAGTAATATTTTAAACAGATGTATATGACGACCCTATTGGATGGTTCAGTATAATAGACGCATTATATTGCGATTCAATACTAATTAGACAGGTTTGTAAATGAACCCAGATAATCCAATAATCTGCGTACAGAGAATCAAATTAATTAACGCATAATGAACACATGTTGAATGTTAGTATATAGCCCATCAATTCATATTAACATATTCTATTTAATGCTGTTAACTTATGCTTACGTTGAATTCATCAATTATAATATTTGTCAATCTGTTCAAATGTAGTTCAAAAATTATAAACATAAGCATGTATAAGGTTGGGTAAAAAGGATTTACGCATTCAATATGATCATTGAGACATTTTTTCCAGAGGTTATTGGGTAGATAGGTACATTGTATTTAACCTAATCGAATTTCTCCATTAAATCTTGGCGAAAAATCTGTATTTTGTAACAAAAAGAATTCCGTACATTGATTTGTCAGGTCATATCTTTCACTAGTGCGCAAACATATAGCTATCACACTCGCACAGATGCATCTAACCAATTTTGTTATAATAAAGTGAATCTTAAATTTAACGATATCTATCAGTAGGCACAGAGGTCAACGTACGAAATAATATGTTAGGTGACATAACAGAAGCGGTTGGCGCCTAGGAGGTGTTGATGTGAGTCGAGCGCAAGTGCACGCGAGCTGAACAAGCACAAAAGCGGCGCCGCACCGCACTACTTGCTCCTAACCTGTATGATGACGTAATGCCCATTTTCGTTCCTCGTGAACAATTCGCTGCTTTTACTTGTTTATTATTTCACAAAAAGCCCGATCAAAATTGACCTCTCAATTAGAACAAAATATGGGTGACTTTGGACACGTTTTTGATAAAAGTCAATTACGACATTTTTTGTGGCTCTTTTATAAGCAGTGAATCGACATCTAGTCGCAAATTTATTAAAAATTTGCCTGCATCTCTCTCTCTCTCTCTTAGAAGTAAGATGATGCTATAACGACGCACTATGGGAAAATCGGGCCAGTTTCATGTCATAAATCTGACTTTTCTTTATTTAAATGAAGTTTTCTGAGCATAAACATTATTATTATAGTAGTAAAAAATATTAAAAACATAGAATGTGAAAATTATCAAAACTTATAACTATACTTCAGTAATTGAAATTGATTCGCGTTAAAGAGAGAGAGAGAGAAAGATGCAGGTAAATTTTAAATAAATTTGCGACTAGATGTCGTTAGTACTGTAAAAACGCAGTAGTACGGTAAATCTTAAGATTTCCCAGCAAATCTTAACATTTACTGGCATGAGTTAGTAAATGTCTGAATTTTATAAAAAAGAGACAATATTTCGGGCTTTAGCAGCAAAGTTTGGGAAATGCTAAGATTTACCAATGATGGTTGGTAAATGTTGGTTATGAGAATAAAATAATGACTATTTCTTAATCGTTTATTTTAATATTCGATCATTCAAAGCCTTACATACTTTTAATTATGATTATGATGATACAATTTTCATGTTATTATTTTTTATTACTTTTATTATCATATGAGTATTTCTTAATCATTTATTTATTATTAATAATCAGTCTCATCATTATGTAAGTAGTTGAAAAAGATGCGTGTTGTAATAAGTAAAAAGATTTTTTTTATAGACACTGTTTTTTATTGTTTCTTAAATACCAATAAATAAGGTAAGGTACCTTAAGGTACCTTAGTGTAAGTTTACATTAGGATTTATAACGAAACAACCGTAAAAAAATATACAATTTTCAAGTAACAAAAATTGCGATCTCAATATTATCATATTCAAATTTACTGTTAGCTTAATGCTTTATATTATTAAATTCTTCACCAGACTAATCATAGACTTAACAAAGTCAACAAGGTGTTTAAAGTATTTTAATTGTCACCAAGAGATGCCAAAGCTTCGTTTAATAGTTCTACATATTTGTAATGTAATGTATTCTTAGACTAGTTATGAAAGGATCTGAAAATTACGAGTATGTATAACGTCTTCATTGGTGGCAATTCTAGAGCATTTTGTGGCATGGTGAACACCAATAGCATTGGTTTAAAAACTTGTGATAAGACCCCCGTTTCCAATTACACAATCGTATCCCGTTACATATCTATTCAGATTGAAAATAAAAAGATGAACAGCAGAACGGTATCCAATATCCGAGGCGGCTTAAATCATGTTGATACTAGTATATTTCATTAGTATCACTATGCCGAGACCGTGTTGTAATTGATTCCCGTTCGATTGAATTCCACATGAAATAGGTCAATATAGTATTTTGATCGAATTATTGCACGTGCGAGTTATTAAGATTTTTTTTGTAAGTAAATTCTGAAATTAGCTTTACGAATAATTATACTTCAAAATGTCGTGATATTAATGTAAAAATTTGTTTTGAAACGTAAATTTCTTAGTTTTAAACGTAGAGAATAATAATGTTAAATATTGATGAGCGTAATAATACGTTGAGTCTTTTTCTAAACTTTAACAAAAGCTCTCTACAAAATATTAAAAGAAATAAATATTTTAACTGTTAAATACACCTATTGAGAGGTTTTTTCACACCAGTTTCAATGTGTCACAGTTTCTAAAAGATGGATTTCCTTTAGGACAGAAACTAAAAGCGCTAGCATATTTTAGTATGGAGTCCATCTGTCTTAACAACCCATCATTTCCATTTTTGTTACATTTTAGAATATATTTTATCCATATTTCTAGTAACATCAGCTTATCTAATTCAGGAATATTTAATATTAACCAATCTATAATTTATGAAAGACAGAAATAGCCGTCTGATAGGATACCAATAGAGTAGCCAAAATATTTTAAGGACTTTAATGCAAACCTACCGAGGATAAAAAAAAGAAACATCGTAATTTTATAACAAACTTATTTAATTGAATTTTGCTTCAGCTTAGTCAGGGTTTTCAAAGGCACGCAATCGATTAGTCACTCCGATGTTGCAGATCATTAAAAAATTACTTAACGCTACATTGCCAAAGTGCCCAATTAATAGTTTCCGTTTAATATATACGATAATAATATAACATACATATACATTTAGGTAAACATGAAAATGATGGCTTGTATTTGCTTTTCTAAATAGAGTTACAAAAATAATATAATAAATATCAGAAAAAGTCCTCATTTCTAAAATGTATACTTATATTTAATAAAAAAAGACACAAATAATTGCAAAACCAGACAGCTAAAAAGTTTGAAACAAGAAATTTATTTTGTACCGATAGTTATATAGCGATGACCAAAGGACAGCGTAGTCGTATGCTACTGATCATAAAAAACAAATTGTTGCTGTTGTTTTTCATAGATGATGCATTTCTGTTGCTGCATTAACCACAAATATTAAAAGCCAGAATGAAATAAATATTTAAGGGGGCTCCCATACAAAATAAACGTGTTGTTTTAGCTCATTTTCGGCACAGAATGCGCCAGGCCGACTATCACTTGACCAGTTTTTTTTTCTATTTCGCTACCGAAGAAATAGTATAGATTCTCGGGTAGCTATTTGATTTTCGTCTAAGATTATAATTCTTAGATTTTGGATGCAGCAACGTCAACTAGCAGCTTAAAGTCAACAAGATCACCTTTTCGTAAGTATTTAATTTTATTTATGAATGTTACATTGTGAATCGGAAAAATACTGACAGTCTATTAGTAAATGTCCGTATAGGTTATTTGCGTATTTATAGAAATAATCGAACTAGTTAAATCAGAATCTACTTATAAATCGTAATCATAATTTAGATGGCAATTCCTTACACGAATGTGAATGAATGAATTTATAAATATTCTTTATTGCACTATTAAACATTCCCATAAAGTACATAAAACTATATACATAAAAACAAAAGGCAGTCTTTTTACAAAGGTTATAATTTTTACCAGGCAACCCTATACTAGTTAATTTATTAGGAAGAATAAATGGGGGAACATTTATAAAAGTAAATACGTAATCTAAAATAAATAAATGAAACAAAAGACAATGGCTTATTTTTGTTTGTGAGTCTGTCAGGTATCTAGATTAGTGAAGAATTTTAAATACGTAATTTCTTATTTTTTGCTTAATCAAAAAATTAGGTCGATACATTGTGTTTAAATCATTTGATGTCACACCATGCTACATTTTCTACATAATTGTGGCGTAGCTACTCAACTTTCTTTCAACTTTGATCACAGAGTAATAGATCATTTACAAGAGCCCAGTAGGCGCCACCCAGAAACACAGGCCAGTATCGGTTTCGTATAAATGGAGAGATTCCTCAAGCCAGTGATCAAGTCGGTCCAATGAAATGGAACCATTTCTGATTTTACTGGACTCGCTTGCTGGATTGTCTCGGCAATTGGCCTCGTATATATGGCCCATAACTGTAGTAAACTTATGACAGCCCTACGATAAAACGAGTGCCGCTAGCGTACCGTTCCATTTACATACTTTATGCATCAAGGATTACAATCAAACGCACATTGCATACGCTCGCGTATGTACACTTGTCGATACCCACAAATAACCTTTATTTAATACGCAATAAGAGCTATATTCGTCATATTCAACCTTAAAATACCATCAATCTCCGTTAGGTGCATTAGTATAAAAAATTTTTTGGATTATCCATTTTAATGTTGCCATTCATGGTACCATAATGGTCAAAATCCATTAGGTGCTGTTCAGCATACGTAAAAAAGTAACATTGAAAAATTAACAGAAACATTATGACAGTATATCAACAGCATATTTATGTAAAAGCCGCCGATTGTAGCGCCAGTTTGCTGTGTAGAGTCTGGTTAATAATGTCTAGGCATTAGACATTAGTCTAGAAGAGGTGGCTTATCGACAGCTGTAGTTATATTAAATCTATACTTTAATATTATAAAGCTGAAGAATGTGTATGGTTGAATGCGCTTATATCAGTAATAACTGATTAGAATTAAAAAAAAAATGTTTTATTGAATAGTCAATTTATTGGGGAAGGCTACATAACGTTACGCTTTGACTAAAAGGGGTTGAGCAACAATGAAAAAATGTTGTAAAAAAGGGAAAGTTAGTTAAAGATAAATTACTCAAGAAAACATATATTTAAAAACAATAAAAGCGTCAGCAATAAAATAACATTAGTCTTCAAAAAATCAATTAAAAAAATGCCTTAGAGCGGCTGGCTAAGTTATCGTCAACAGGCTGAATTCGCTTTTACTTTACATTCTCAGTGATATTCGTGGATATTAAAACTATTCTTAGATCCCCTATAAATAAGAAACATAGAGGAGAGCTAACCTACTCCGTGAATGCACTGCATCATTGAGCGGTTTGCAAACTTATTGCGACACAGCGATCAAGCCGCGCATTCCTGCCACGTCAACCGCAAATTGAGGATCGACCGCTCTTTGAATGTATGATATCATCATCCTTTGTTCTTAAGACATTGTTTAAAGTACATCTTTTCAAAACTTAAATTGGCTCACGGAATTGTTATATCATTTTACTCAACATCGAAATATTATTAATTTAAATAAACAATGAGAGAGAAAAATCTCTACGTCTATGTATCATCCTGAAGGCTGAATCGGCTTCATATTTAATTATATGCGCAGATATTATAATAGTGGAGGAGCTCGATGGCGCAATGATTAGCGCGTCTGTGATGCGGAAGTAAAGTAAGTTTCGAGGGCCGGTCATAGGATGGGTGACCGAAAATTTCTATCGAGCTTCTCTATGCTTCGGAAAGGCAAGTTAAGCCTTAGTTCGGGCTGCATCTGCAGTTGTTAACAGCCATCAATCCGCACTGGACTCGCGTGGTAAGTATTAGCCTATTCTCTTTGATGATTCGACTCCATTAAATGGAGAACCCGAGCAGTGATCATATTAATAGACTTATGATGACTAAGATAAAAACACTTTAATGCACAATATACAACGGAGATAACGAAAAGAAAATAATACAAACACAATATATTTTGCACAAAAAGTGACTTTATACTTACATTGAAAAAATCAATGATTGAGTTATATGATGACAAAGTAGGTTCCTCATCATCATCATCAGCCAGCTGCAAGGATAAGTCCTTCCTTATGGATGGTTAAGGAGGATAGGCCAAGAACCTCCATGCTGGCCCAATAGGGATTGAATGCATTAACGACTGCAAATACACCCAAGTAGCACAAAACACTATTATATCAAACTTATAATAGCACGAGTCCAAGCGTTCAGCATTATAATCGTATATCAACCGTATTTCTTTTAAACGACTCTTATACGTAAAATTTGGGCCCCCCCTTTGTACGACTTTAAGCTTTATAAAAGCTGTGCAATAGCACTACAACTTTTGTATAATAGCATTAATAAAGTCGGGTAAAAGCATTCTAATAGCCACAAAAAGTCCAATTAGCACCTTATAGTGTTAATTGAACTTTTTGTGACTATATTACAATTGATATGCGTAAATCAAATTATAATACGTTAATTTAATGTTATAAAAATGCTTACTGTTTTATTTCCTTTGTAAAAAAAGTATATTTAATAGATTTTAAAAATATATAATCGGTTTAAGTTATTGTTTTGTGTAAGTGTCATGGCATGTTCTTTTGGCTGGTCTTTTAAGTATTTTTTAATATTGATTTAAACAGCTCGTCATATGTGAAATAAGCTGCAAACATCAGATTGTGGAGTAAAATATACAAGTTTATGGTGTAAAATACACGCGCCTTCGCAAACTTGCTTTAATATAATAAAAATAATAGAAAATTTAACCTAGTAGCAAAAATGTTTGTTGAATTTTAGGCTTTTTAGCATTGTTTTAACAACATAATTGCTTTTATAGGCATCTGTGCACAAAATAAATGATTATTTACCCCTTTTCATCTGACACAGTTGACTTTAAATATTTTGTAAGAATTGGAAAAAGAAAGCAAATGGCGACTCGTAAAATTAAAGCATTAGGTATTCAAATATAGTGTAGTAGAGCTGTTAATCGTATTATGGTTAGACACAAAACTAAGAGCTCGTAATTCACCGTATAACACACTCCCATTTTAGGTACAGCCGTATTTTAACACTTCAGAAGTATCTTATAGTGCTTATAATCATCAAACGATTATTTCATTTTTATTTTGATTTTTAAAAGCTTCAATTAAATTAGAATACTCTTTTTCAGTTTTCTTTTATATCCACCTGTTTTCTTTGTTTTTCCCAACGTTTTTTGTCCATAGCGCCAGCGATGCGTATAAAATGCCACCATTACAATACAATACATAAAATAATTTTACATTTTAATTTCACATAAAAAAATAATTACTATCTATTTATTACTTGTATCTCTATAAATAACTTAATATTGATCAAAATATAGCCTAATGTTTTATAAAAGCATAGATTAAGAAGATAAAGGAGCTTGAGCTTGATTAAAGAATACTTTAAGAACAAATCGGTGCTAAAGTTTTACTAGTTCTTTATTCAATGTTTATATAGGATAAGCATTAAATCGATACAATCATAGACCATTAGAAAACCTTTGTTTCTAGAAAATGACTAAATACAACTAAGTGCACTAAATAATATTACGTTAATGCTTATATAATATATAATGTTTTTCATATCACCGAAATACGATAACAGCTTTATATTAATATTACCCAATACTTAAATAGGAGTTTTGACATTGGTATACTTTTTTTATTAACCATAATATGGCATTAAGGATTATTAGATAAAATAAATGCCTTTAAACAGATTCAAAACTTGACCAGTGCTGATTAAAAATGTTAGTATGACTTTAGGACATAAATCGGTACTTATTTTAGTTAATATATTATTTATGTGCTACTTGGGCAGCCGGGCCCAACGCCTTAATATGCCTTCCAAAGAACGAAATATGTAATTCAAGATATTAATATTTTGTGACCCTTACCCCGGCGCTTATACACTACGCCATCGAGCTAATCTAGTAGAAGAAGTAAGTTATAGATATTATAATATGCAATATAATAGAGTTATTTATCTGATGATAGCTGTCCAGCAAACTTCATATCACCTTTGAATGGGACAAGAGATTTGATGTATATACTATTTGCTTTTTTCTCTCCATAAAAATTTCTCTCAGGTATTATTAAAAAAATATCGCGGGATTGGTACTGGATTTTTGCTCCAACCAACACGTTTAGGGCTTTACTCTTATATACTTATGTGTGAACAATCTCACGTATAAGAAATTATTTACATTATATGTGCCTAATAGAATTTGATGTTATTAAAATATAATGCGTATACGTTTTAATAATATTCTCATTAAAGACTGGTGCCTCTTACATGAGAATAACCAACGATATATATTATAATATTATTAATGCGAAAGTGAGGTTTTATGTATGTTTGTTACTCCTTCACTAAAACTTCTGGACGGAATTTGGATGAAATTCGGTATACGGATAATTCTAAACCGGCAGTTTACGGTTTGTATACTACTTTTTATCCGCCAAAAAATTACCTTAACCACCACGCGGTCGAAGTCACAGGTAGAAAGCTAGTCATATATATTTAAGATATGATTACTAAGTCATACGCTCACTAATAGTCTAAAAGAATCTACATATGAACGCACATTGCGTTGAAAAAAAACCAACTGCTAACAGTCAACTCACCGTTAAACCTATTTGAAAACGAACATTATATGTGACTATTGCTTCAAGTTTTTCACTTTTCATATTATTAGTTCTTAAATTTACTATTTAAATAACGAGACAAATACCTAGTTGGTAGGAACTATAAAACTGACAGTCGGTATTACCAACCCTTTTGTTTTAACAGTAGATATGCTGTTTTCACATTGATTCCCCTATTCTCTGTTTCATTGCGAATTTTACTGTTTTTTAATTAGCGTTCAGCGCCACCACTATGCAAAACAAATTCGGAAGAGAAATTCAACAAAACTATTTATGGTTTAAAAAGGATAACGAGACAAAATAAAGGTGATGAGGCAATCGAAAATGAACGTGGTTTTTTTTATTATTTCGTTTCACTTTTTTTTATTTTGCGATCAATATTATAACATAACAATGTATATATATATAACACCAGATACTTAACTTATAAACGTATGTTATTGTTTAATGTTTTAATACAATGTGAAATATGTATTTTTACTCAGCCTACTGTTTTGTCCTGTTTTGTTTATTGGTGAGCTGTGCTTTTCCAGTTCCTTGATGTTGGCAACACTGCCGTTAGTAGACGTTTGTTAGATGTGTTAAAAAACAATTTTGATGTACTAATTGCATGAACATGATAGTGATTATCTAAGTTCTCTCTCATTTCAATATTAATTCAAGTTTAAGAGGTTGTTACATATTTATTATAAGGCATTTTAAAGTACCTATATTAAAGTACCTATACCTAGCTCTTTCTTTTGATTTTTCTTGTGAATCCTTTGGAACGATAATCTTTGGATTACGGAAAAATCTAATCCAAGATTAATGATTAACCCAACATTACCAAAATCAATATAATTACGGCCAACTCATTGTGATTGAGCAGAAAAATTTAAAACTTCGGTAATATTTTCGAACTCCTGTCATTTTAAATAATAGTAAAAAGATTTATTCATAAATGGCCTCAAGGAACGAAGAACTTTCATCGAGATTTTAAAAAATACCTCCAAATGCAATTTGTTGCTTTCATTTTCTTAACAAAGATATAAAACCGTAATATTTAAGCTAAAAAGCCACCAGTGTTAAAAAAATTGATTAATTTTCTACATTGTTAATTAGACAATTTATACATTCATTGTTTTCATATTTACATTGAAGTTTTTCAGATGTTATTTTTCAGTAAAAAAAGCATTTCAGCCATTGTTTACTTAAAAAATGTATAACTCTTTCGTAATGTGACATATTATAACTCATTTCTTACGACACTCATTATAACATCCACTAGGAAAATTAATTTATGGTTTCAAATAAATTTACATTATAGCCTTACCTAACTTGGTATAAATAAATTCACTATGGTATACCTGTGGGAAATACGGCAACAGAGCCAAAAGGGAAAAAAGCAATGTTGGTATTATAAAATTAATTTGTTTTCCTTTTGGAGTTGTAATATTATTGAACTCCCTAATCAAAATATGAAATGTATCTTATACCTACAATCAATGGTCATACTGAGAAAGTCATCTAGCTTATAATTGACTTATAGATTGATTGACTTAGAATTGTCCTAGAATATAATTTTAAGATTTAAGTTGCATTATAAAATTGTAAAAATAAGCTGACAGAACGGCTGAGAATATTAGGGTGATATATTATAGTTAGAAATGGTAGAGATATATATTTAACAGACAAAAATAATTAGTATAGTATGGTGAACAAAAGTATAATTATTTATACTTCTTCGATTTCAGGTGACTACGGAATAATGGTAAAACAAACCCAAATGATATTTGTTTTTTACTTTAAAGAATTGTACAATATTCCAATAATGGCACAGCAATAAAATGTGACCGAGTTGAGGTTATATAATAATAAACATTTTACCAGTTTAAATGAAAACTGTAGATATATTACATTTTAGCTATGATGAAATTGTTTTCGTGTTGTATCTCAAGTCTCTAGCAATAGACTCATTGAAACAGCTGAGAATTCAATGAACTGAATATAATGACTTTATGGATTAATTGCCTGAATCGGCACAAGTTACCGGCAAAAGTCACAAAAAAATCAAACGAAATTATGTGTACGAGAATATTCGATTTTGTAAAAAGTACTTAAACTTCCGAATACGTGACTATACCTAGTTTCTCTATTAGCTTTGTCTTTATATCTAGCAGTTAAAGGCCCATACGAATACGCAAACAAATACACATCGAGAGTAAAGACGCACTCGTTTGATTTTATAAATTTTGAATCACAGAAAAAACAAATGCTGTTATAAAAAACTATTGATAATTTTAGATTATATTTAAACCTATTTTTGTATATATTTTGAGATGAAATATTAGTCGTAATATCGATTCAAATTTATTGAGTCATCAAATTGCTGATATTGCTGAAGCGGAGTGATTCGTGCGCCGGTTTCTTGGTGTCTGAGAGAGAGAGGTGAGATCCTGGATTCGATTTCTAGTAGATGTAAAAAATTGACTTTTCTATATTGCCTCGAGTCTGGGTGTTGTGGTACCTTCGTTGCCTCAGATACTGCATAATACGAGGGCTTTAGCTACTAATCTTGTAATCTAAGTAATATATGTGATGTTATTTATCCTTGCAGCAGCCTTAACAGTACTTTACGGTGCTTAAAAATTATCCAAGACATCTCAAAACTCAATAAAAACCAGATCACATCCGGGGAAAACAATACCGTTGGCGAATCTAATATAAACGAAAAGCGAACAAAACCAATTGCTGTAAAAACCAGTTTCAACGATATAAAGTTCGTGCATGAAATCCGTTTAGCGTCAAAATGATTAATGTACCATCCGACAATGCGTGCTCGCGTCGCTTCGACCCTAATTCGAATATTACAGAGTTGTAAATATCGTGAAAATAAAACAAATATTAGAAATTCAATAACCTTCCGAATCATTATGACAGAAGCAAAGTTTTCTAAATTATGAAATTTAAATTTGGCGTTTTACTGACAGTTGCTTTCATTTATAACACTTATAAATGTTTCTCTATACCTACTTATATTATAAAGAGGAATGAATTATTTGATTGTTTGTTTGCATCGAATAAGCTCCAAAACTACAAGACCGATTTTTAAAATTCGTCTACGGGTAACTACATCATACGGGGTTGACATTGGCGCGTGAAATGTCTCGGGAAAAAAGCTAGTGTTGTCATAAAAAGAATCGATTAATAAAAATACAACCTATACAATTTTTCTATGAAATATTATCTATATTAAATATACAAAATTTATGTAAAATTTATATATTATTATATATTATGTATTATTTAGTTAAGTACTAAGTTTAAAAATTATAAAATTTTAAAATTTTGATTCAGCTTATGTTAAAAATTACTTGTTATATTAAAGTTATTTGAGCTATTGTAGATACGCAGCCATTTAACTTACAATTGATGGGCTTTAACTACATTTTTTTTTCAGCGTGGAGGGCCCATGTAAAAGGGCTGGTGATGATGATTATGTATTACATTTTAGTTTATTGGCGTCGAATTTCATTTTTATAAAAGTCTTAACTTTGTTAAGCTCGCACAGAAAATAATTGTATTTGTCAATGAATGATTTCGGGAAATAATATTGTTATTTAATATTATACAAAAAAATAGTCATTAATATCTATTGCATATGATTATTATTTCATAAATGTAACAGTCCACTTACGCTAACCACAGCAAAAGTAGCAGAGAAGAAAAAAACGCAATCTGGTGCCATATTTAAACAATTTTCTCACTAGACGTCTCCTATTTATCCATATTAAGATAATCCATAATCATTGATAATAGAATCTTTTTCCAGCGCAGTAGAGTATAAAATTGGATGGCGATATTCCGATAAAATCCACTGGAGCATTTCAGTCCGCTTTGTATTCTAACCTTATCGTATTAAAGGTTAAATTCTTATGTTGTCAAGTTACTATCAGGTCAGTAGAACGGCTTTTGCAACAGGTTCTATGAAACACAGTGCCATCTATCAAGAAAACCTTACAACATAAGATGATTAGGAAAATATAACATCTTATTATTAAAAAAATGTATTTGGTGCAAACCATTTACCGTCTTAAGCAAATTGACAAAGACAGAAGAGATAATATGAAATTGAGACGTGTAGACTTATTTTGGCTAAGTTATGGATGATATTAAACCATTATTATACAGCAAGCTTAATAAAAGCTTGCTATTAAAGTTTTGTCGTAGTTTTACAACAAGACGTAATAAGTACCTATTTTAATTTAGTACAGGGTTGCTTGTCGTTAGGAAAATAACCTTTTATAATTATTCATTATGCAAAGAGCTATTTAATAACAATAAAAAAATGTAATATGTCACAAAATAATCGTATGGCATAGTATTCAATGTAAGAATGTTACGATTTTAATTCGACTTTTTGTACAATCACAAATGGGCATAAGCTCAATTATCTGAGCGTGTATTATAACCACTGAGATAACCTAGCAAACTAACGACATCGGATTGTTTAATACATATCACTTTAATTAATTTTTCAGCGTTGTTAGTCATAAAAGTTAGTACAGCCATTGTTAAGTTTTAAACAGTATAAATAACTCCATTTGGACACTAGTTTTAAAATCTATTAATTTCCAAAGTTTCCTCAAATTTTGTTTTATTTAATGTTTTTATAAATGACACTTTTAAACAGTTTCATCGCGTTTGTATTTAGTTTTATTGACGTTTAGGACCCTTTACAGGTTCCGTGTTTACATAAGACTAAGGTGTTGATTGTCTTTTTAATTAAGAGTATAACTACCTTCAAAACTTTTCTATTGGACACACTCACAATAATATATATATAAATCTGCAGTGTGTGAACATGTGTTATGAGGATCCAATCATTACATAAAATTTGACAATCCAATAGTACTTGCAGCTGAACAAAAATTCATCTCTAGAATGATACGCGTGAAAATATAAAAAATCTAATCTAATTTCATAATCAAAATCTAATTTTAATAAGTACAGTTAAATTTTTAGAGATATTAAATATCTTGCGTCATTTACCGCGGTGATAGCCAATAGCTATTAAAAGCCTTCCTTCTGGTATTCTGGTCGCGTCCGAATTCAATTAGCGTCTGAGTGTATCAGCTTGCCACTGAAAATTAGCCAATTTGTCTGGGGGCACGGCGGTGCCCTCGCTAAGATGCGTACATAAGACAAATTATCCGAGCAAAGATGAGAAAATAAGTGTATTTTTCCGTACATTATAAGATATATCGCAGAATATGACAACATGACTACCGAAACAAAAGACTTTAAGCTTATTTTTCGGATATAATGATTTGTGTAACCCAATCTCAGGTATCTGAGGAAAAATATTATAATATATAGACAAGCGCCACTTTTATAAGACCGGGGCATTTGAACAGGTTCAGTTTTCAGAAAAGAAAATAACACACTGTTTTCTTAAATTCAAGGTTTCTTTTGATTGGCCAAGGAAAGCCAAACCTAACAGGCAACAGAAATCTCTATTAATATCTACATTAGTAGAACAGTCATATCCTAATATTCCTAATTAGCTAAAGTAAAATTAAACCATTGGCCGCTTAAAACAGATTAACAATGGCGGAAGAGAAAAGGCCAAATTGTGACACTTTGACTTATTTTCTTCGGATAATGGTACAAAACTAAGACCTTATTAGAATGGATTTTAAAGTAGATATTTTAGTACAAATTTTATTTCAGTTTTAATATTTTCAATCCAGAATCAAGGTTACATATTGTAATATTTAATACATTTGCCCATTTCTAGCATGGTACAACGTAAGCTTCGCAAATAATACAGCAACAGATAGAGCTAATATTTAATCTTCATATAATAAATATGAGTATTAATTATTTGCGCTCCTTTTGATACACCGACAATGCCACAAGAGTTCAATTTGTGACAATGATCGCAACAAACAAACTAGTTAGCAAATCACGACTGTTACATATTGTTATTGAGTGAAGATTTTTACTGTTAACGAAAATGCTATAATAATATGTTTTTTTTTATTTAGAGACTCTGCCCACTATGATGTCATTACCGCATCATCATTTTCTCAAATATTGTCTGTGTGTACGTCAACGGAACTCCTTTTCTGTATTTTCACTTTGAAAAACAGAGAAACACTTGCCAAATTAATTCAAAAAGCAAGAGATTGCGTATTTAATGCCTGGTGTAAGTAACTAGGCTTTGACTAAGCTAAGTTTATTATCCCAGGTCACACTATAATTATAAATGAGGTGCTATCATGCACTAATGGTTTACCTATAGAAAAATATCCAAATAACATGGTAAAAGCGATAATTATCAAATATAGGTTAGGTACTGATAGGTTTTTACCAGAGTTTTGACCTAGATAGGTACATAATTATTGTAACCTAACAAGTTTATGACAAAATTTTCATAGCCGAATACAAATGCTCACCAAAATAGTTCTAAAAAGTGCTACGGTCAAAAACAAAAAGAAGATAAAATGTGGTCGTTATTAATATAGGTACTAGCTTTCGCCAGCGGCTTCGCGCGCGTGGTCCTTAGAGAAATTTTCAGTGGGAAAAAGTATCCTATTATCTAAGTCAGCTAATACGCTATATGTATATCAAATTTCATTAAAATCCGTTCAGTAGTTTTGGCGTGATTGATGGACAAACATCCAAGAAAGAAACTTTCACATTTGTAATATTTAAAGTATAGGTACGTATTTATTAAACTTTATTTTATTTTTCTTATTATCTTAACGAACGAACAAACGAAATTCCTAAAAATAACGAATCGTATTCCGATTATCTAATGACGTTTATTTGACATTTGACAGCCGTGACTGATTAGATTCTATCCGAGAACAGGCGTAGATTTTTCGGAAGCGAAAGACAGCCAGTAAGAAAAAAGATTCACTAAGTATTTATTTGCTGGTAATTTTCAGAAGAACCTCTAACTATATACGATATATATATATTTTTACGTTGTACATATGTTAACGATTTTTATCAAAGATTAATATCTTGTTTGTTAGTTTGGGTCGAGCAGAACTCCAAAAGTCAATTAGGTCGATTTCGTTCTAACCACCAATGAATAACAGAAGCCAGATTATTGCTTAATATAGGTTAACATAATATTCATTTCTTCGTTTGCTGTTTAGGGTGCCGTACCAAAAGGTAATACTCCGCTGTCCGTCCGTCTGTCTGTCTGTCGGTCTGTCCGTCTTTCTGGCTATCTGTACATCTCATGAACCTTGATAGTTAGACAGTAGAAATTTTCACTTTAACAAAAAATAAATATTGCTCCCATACAACGTGTCTAAGAAGTAATAAAAGCAAACTAAACTGACATGTATAATATTACTTGCGAACATAAACAAAGTTAATTATACACATTAACTCATTTATTTATGCAAAATTCGTACCGTATATGATAGTAAATATTCGAAAAAATTCAAGAGTTTAGTTTATACATTGACTGAAATTACCTTTTACTATTATCCTGTATTCAATACAAACGATTTTGAATTATTTAAAGTGTAATAACTACGTTTTATCCAGCTCCCAGGGACCTTATTTGATTAATTAACCAAATTAACTAACATCAAATATCAAAAAAGTTTGTATTATTTGAGATTAGTTTGGTTATGCATTTTCAGTATATATCTTCATGGCTTTACAAGTATAGGCTAATAAAAAACAGACGGTCAATTAATAAATCCTTTTTAAATTAACTTTTTTTTTGAATTACAGAAGCTTCAACATGTGTCATAAGTGAAATTGTCAAGTGGCATCCGTCGCTCGACCTTGGCATTGCCACGCCGTTACCCACGGTAATGATGGTCGACATCTACGCCACGCAAACTCGGCAAGGTCAGGACTTAGCATAACTCATCAACATCGACAAATGACAAACAAATCAGTAGAATTCGCAAAATCATATACCTAATAAATGTACATCTCAAAACGTCTGGTAACATCAGTTAATACAGCTTTATTTATTTTTAAAGATGTGTTATACGACCTTTTTTATATTTGAAAGGATTTGAAAGGAACAACCTTATTCTTGAGAAAAAATAACATTCTTTTTATGCATTAAAAGTTATTAATATATTTTTCTAAGCTGTGTATAATTTTTTTTACTGTTCGAGTTCTGTGTTTATACTCAATTCAATCGATTCTATAAAGGTTCAAATATATATGTTATATATTCATAAAGTAGTATTTTTTTAATTAAATAATGTTTATTTTTAAGTTGAATTATTTTACTTACGGCACTTTTCAATCGGAAGTAATTATGTTATCTTTTTTATTTTATGTTACATTTCTATATGTACTACTGTTTATGCCTTCACTAAATTATTAGTATGATACATTACATAAAAAACATAATACAAAAGCTACGTAACAGACATAAGTGAAATTATAACAATGCATTAAAGATCTTGCATAAAATGAAAACTTCTATAATACCATAACGATAGATAATCTTAAATGAAAAAGTTGCAATTCCAAAATCTTATACAAAAGCTACCACACACATTACTTTCGCGATGCTATGCCAAGCAGGCACAAAGTAGGGTTGCCAATTTTTAGTAGAAGAAATAGAGTCGGGTTTCAAAAGGAGGTACCCTAAATAATGAGGAATTACTTTTAAAGAAAGTATCGCTATTTAACATCCTTCAGAAGATGTTTAGGTATTGTTTGTTGCTTTTTTGGTTACGATAACAGGATATGTATAAAATCTAGCTCTATTATAATAAATACTGTGTAAAGAAAAGTATTTTAGCGTTATTTATAAGTTTGAATATAGAGTACGACTACATGATATAGAGTTCATTACTCTATTTTAGAGTACGATTGGTAACTTTTTTTGCTAACGCAGTGGGAATACACTTTAAAGTTTAATGCAGGGCTCTCATTAAACCACTTCTATCATAAAAAGGACAGGCTTAAGCGTGGGTGGCCTACATGATAGAACTCACTATAGTAATCTCTTAGGAGGATTTCCCAGGAATCTAGCAAGGAGCCCGCCCTTTATGGTTGTCAACCCTAGACGCAAGCGTGATCGGCAGCGCGCGCACGCAACACGAGACGGCCTTGCGCTCAGTTCCGTGAAAGGTGACCGGCTAAGTTCGAGCACCGCTTGCTCCGCTTAGCTCCGCACGATGCACTGCACTGTGCGTTGCAATTTGCAGCGCGAGACAAGTCCCACGCCGTAATATGGCAAATGAATCTATGAGACAGTTTGTAAGTCTTATAATATTATAGAAATTTCTTTAATCATCAATACTAATATTAAAACATGTAAAGTTTATTAACTTTGTTAGTTTGTTTGTTAGGAGTAATCTTTGAAAATAGTGATCAGATCATAAAAATTCTTTTCTTTCATTGAAGTTACATCATATGCTGGTTACATAAACTAAACAACTAAAAAAACGCGGGAAAACAAAAAGTGAATAATGAAGAGATCGACTTTTTTTCAATATGAGCTTATGTTCTTGGCGCTATGTACACTAATAATTTCTTTTTGCCTAGCTTAATGCCAGCTTAAAGCTTATGAAAAATACCAATTTATCTACTTTAAGATAGAGCTAAGTTTAAAATGTTTACATTTGGAACTCCTTCTAACGCTATAAAACGTTTGACTTAGAAATAGGACAACTAAAAACACCTATTAATAGATTTGAGACTTTACGCTACAGTATTAAAGCTTTCTCATTTTATTGAATTTGGAAAAAAAATCTCTTTGTCTATCTAAACTTAGACAATATTCCTTCTGCTCGATGTTTCTTAGAAATTTGTCCAAATATATTTTAGTAATAGGTTTTTTGCAACTTATATAACTAAAGAGACAAAATAACATGTCCCGAGTTTCTTAATGCGTCTTCTTGATACAAAGAGAGCCAACGTAACCAATAGCATTAAGTGTTCAATAAATAAATTATAAATACATATTGAAAATTACTGCCACGAATTTGGCAACTATCTTCCTGGTTTAATAGCGCCAGCGTATATTTTAGACAATGCAAATTAAATGTAGATAGCCGGAGTACTCATTGAAAATGAGAAAGTTCCTAAATACAACACGATATCGTTATAGTACTCGTTGAATCTAACGAGTATGAAGGAAATATACATATTTCATTTAGCACTATTTGACCTTAAATATTTTTGATACTTATACATAAGGTACCTGCCGTATTCATGTTCAAATTTTACTCACGCATGCATAATATAGCGTATCTATCGGTGTTATACATGTGTAAGTATAGTCCGTACAAGAATAGAAGTGTATTAATTAGCACGAAATGACAATCGGTAGACATAATAAATCTTGTTACAACACGGACCTTAATTACCGAAGGTACCTTATATCACAAGCCACATCCTTTACGGTATAGGCAGAGCTTTTATTTCTGTTTATTCAAATTATGGATCACGAGTAGATTTATGATTTGCGATATTTTTATTATTTTTTATAATAACCTCTTGTAAGATAATTGGAACATACAAACGAACATGACATTCATGTCCAATCTCATTATAAAATGAAATTATATTATTATCAGTATATTATTAAGTCATTATGCGCATGTAGTATATATTAGATCAATATAGTATGCATCGAAATGATTTTTTTCTACTACACCTGTCACTTTATTGTATATATTATTTGTTGGGGTACCTGAGATTCATTGTAGTAATGCAAATCAGGGCCAATGAAAGCCAGTTCTTTAAAAACCAGTTTTTTGTCGTTTCCAGATTTCTGGTCGCTATGTATTTTCGTCTCCTGCAGCGTGTTTGAGAAACCTTGCAAAGGTACGCGTACTTGAACACGTGACTTCCATGGAAGTAACAGAAAGGCGCCAAAAATAAATTGTCACGATGACAAAAACCGTCTTGGTGACTTTTTGTCTTCACCGTTCTTAAGAAACATTGTGGTGGCGCGTGTACTTTTACGTAACAATTAGGTAACTTATAGGAGCACGATAACAGAAACAATAAGTCACGTTGATAAAAAAATTGTCATGGTCACTTATATTAGGTATACACTTATAGATATCATACATCATGATCGGATGAAATAGAAATTTAGCACCATTTTGTTAACAATTAGGACTTAAATATTGTTTTGATTTTGATACAAAATACTTGTATTATATTAGTTTCTTTTCTATTTAAAATTTAAATATAAAGTCACAAAAATGGTGGAGCATTTATGCCGTTTAATGTTGAACATCCTTGCGCGGTAATTATGACGTCACATCCGTCATCGAGTCATTTGATTGCGCAGACTGCCAATTCTAGCGTACTATTCGAAAATTGCAAATTCTGCAATAATAACTACAATCTGATGAGTTATTGTAGTTGGAAAACTTTAAAAATAGCATCTGCATGAAAAACTTTATCTAAATACTTTTTTCTGTACTAGCTGTTATCCCACGACTTCACACGGGCAAATTTTAGCTTATCGGCCGGTTTCTAAATTGAGAAATGTACAATATCTCAACTGATTATTCTCAATGACTTAAGTCTTTTTAACGTTTCACAAGGCAAAAAGTCCTAATTTTATTAAACTGCTATCAACTGATGATAAAGAAAATAAAATCAGAAACGAATTAAGTGACGTTTAAGTACAGTTCGAGAATGGTTTGAGACGTGCTTAATTTTAAATTCTCAATTCTTTATAAATTCTCAAGGTATATGTCACCCGCGTAAACTGTAGCTTCTCACAGGTAGGAATTTTCGTAATCGGTATTATCCCCTATAAACAAACAAAGCTTGAAACTTTACCTCTTTGTGATATTATAGATAACCGTTGTAACAACAATACATAATGATGATTACACAACACAACATGCAATTTATCGATTTGAGTAGATCAATAGCGCGACATTCAGTGCTTTCGATCTGCGATTACGTTGGTTAAGAAACTTTTGAAAAGGCCGGTCAAATAATGCATTACGTCAAACTCTTCCTCGGTACTAAACTCATGTTAAGTTCTTTGACCCACGTGTATCTGCAGCCGTTAACACCCGCGTTTAGTTTATCACCCATTTCCTTTCAGAAAAAAATAAAACAACCAATCTTTTCCGTATATTTTATTTAAATCATTGTTTAATGTAAAACAAACTTTAATATTTCACAAAGGCGGAAGCTCGGTTATAAAACAAAAAACTCCTTGACATTTGCATCTCAGCAGATATCAAAATATTTGATCAATTCTTTAATTTAACCTAATAGGTTATTAAAGCTCATTCATCATGAAGAAATTAATATATTCAAAACAAGCATTGAAATACACAAATCTTAAATAAAGTGATTATCATAAAATTATATTAACGTATTTATTGATATAAAAACTACCTATACTTTGACTTAGACGATAGTCTTAAACATACTAATACACATATAATGAGGAAAAGGAATTCTTTCACCAACTGTAAGCTACACTGTATATAGGTATAATTTACGCGGTCGAAATCGCATGAAACAGCTAGTAACAAATAAAGGCACTATCATAAAAGAATATATACGTATTCATTTATATAAAAATAGTATTGACTAGTTACTCTGAGTTAGACGGCAGTCTTTGATATCCTAATATTATAGTTATATAAATCAGTGATTGTTATGAAGGCCTAAAAAAGCTATCTCAAACACGTAACGGTTAAATTTAAATCATTTCCAACGAATACTACTTTGTTAACTATTAATCTTGTAAAACCATTGTTGAGTTAATGAAAGTGTTTCATTATTCTAATCTGGTACAGTTTAAATTATTTACAAGTCCTTTCTAAGCGGGACTTCGTGTTTATTTCGGGATTAATCTAGTCCACAGGTAGCCTTTGTACATTTATTAATGAAGTTAAATTAATAAACAAAATTTTATGAGCAATTAAATTCGGCTGGAGGCATAATAATTCAATCATATAACACATAACAATGAATACACTTTTAATAGCATATTTCTTCGAAAATTGATATTATATAATTCATGTTCCCATGAATATTATATTTAGATTTATAAAAAAATGTTCTCACTTTGTACCTTAATATTTTATACAAACGTATTTTAGGTTTTTATGGTTAACTTACAGTTATTAGAGCTCCAGTTATTTTATTAATTTTAATAAAGAATGTATTCTTTTGAACGATTTTTACTTAAACATTTCATTTATTGAAATTTTTGAAACAGCTTAATTAAATCAGGCATTCTGTTTGCAAATAATAATTAAACAATTAACCATTCATATAAGGTGTAACGATTGAATACACTAAATTAATTTTCTCATTACACGCTATAGCATCGAACAAAGAATCAACTTAGGTTATTTAATTCAAACTCCTCTAAATTGGATACGCTAGTATATAATTGCCCAATTATTAGTTTATTAGAACTTTTCGATATTCTTTCGTTTATTTATTACATTTACATTTTTATTTATTACTTACTTATTACAAAGCATAGAAAATATGGAAATTGATTGTGGTGTGAGTGACAGCGAATAATTTGGTGTAATAAGGATGACGATTCATTATTTTTGTTTGTACGTCAGGTAGATTTTTTTTTGCGTTTTCATTAAATTACGGTGTAACGTTGAGTTAGAATGTAATGTGACGTCACGCTTTTGTACATTTTCTACAAAGCTGTGACTCCTTAACTTTGATGCTTGTAATCTAAGCTATTCCATAATCGTTGTATAATAAAATATGTAATAATAAAATGTTAATTACAATATCACCAGCATTAATGCCAATTCAGCAACTATATTTTTTTCTTTCTGTTCTTCTATCAAACTGCGAATGTAGTATACTTTTCAACGCTTTTTCATAGTTTCTTCATAATAAACAAGACTTCGCGCATCAAGCATCACTATCACAATTATCTTTCGATAGGGTCTCTATTATCGTTTTTTTTTATCTAAAACTTATATTATATCAAATAGAGTATGAATGATATCAAAATATATTTTCAATATTTTCATTGAAGTCAACAATTGTGTTGCTTAGCAACTAAAAACCCTTGTTTGAATGCCTGACTACCGTTCGATGGCACTAGCAAAAATGTCAGCTGTCACTTATAAGGGAGTGTTCTACCCCTGAAGACGAGGATCGGGATCAAGACAGCTGATGCATCTGCTAAACAAGCTCAGGTTCTTTAAAATATTCCAAACTTTTTCATCACGATCTCTTTGTGCTAGCACATGAACATTTAATGAGGTCATGGAATATTGATTGTGAAAATACTAGGAATAGAGTGGGAAAGTATTATTTTGACATTCAGAGAAGTATCCCCAGTACGCCTTGGTTCTTTAAGGAGAAGTTTTTAAGTAAAAAAATTAAGTAAAATATTTCAATTATTTGTCGCCTGAGAATTGGACAAGTGTGTTCCCCAGTTCGACTTGCCAAATTTAAAATTAAAGACAACCGCCTCTGTGATTGTGGCATTGAGGAAGGAATTACGGATCATATTTTATTTATTTGTCCTCATTTATCCATTTCCCTTTGTGATTTGCTCTCATCAAAAGTTCCTCGTCCAACAAATATAAAATGTTTTTGAGTATGGAGAAACCCAGTCCATTCAAAATTTTATCTAAATTCCTAGCAATCAATAGTAGTCTTAAAAAATAAATATCTTCTTTATTTGTAAAGACCGCAAACGTGACATTAGCGGAATTGTGTAAACGCAAATAGGCCATGAATTAAAAAAGAAGAAGAAGAAGAAGAGAGCAAGACAACCAAAGAGTAAAGTATATAAGACAACTTTACTGACTGTAGAACTTCAAAACCATAGATTTTTATCTAGTTCAAATTATATAATACAAATCTACAGAGTATATTTACATAAAGATATAAAAAAGTATAATATATGTATAAAAAGGCTATTTTTGTATTTTCGCTGATATAAACATAACATCAAGATATTTAGGTAATATCTGAGGAAAGAAATGTTTTGTTTTGTTATAACACGAAAACTACTGATTCAATTTCGATAAAATTTAATGTCACCCCCTCGGTCCATTAAACTGTCGAATAGAAAAGAATTTTAAAATCGATTCATTATTGGCGGAGTAATCGCGTAACAAACAGACAAAAAAACATATAGTCGATTCGAGAACCTCCTCCTTCGAAGTCGGTTAAAGTTAATATGAAACAAGAGGCCAGTTAGTCAATAAATACTCAATTTAATACCTAATAATATTTATGTTTTGCGAGTTTTCAGTGTAAACAGTTTTTAGTTTTAAAGATGCTTTTTATTATAAATAGATGATTTAAGAAAATCTGTATACCTATAATTAAAATGACATTACGTTTTTTAATCTCACTAATACTTGAAGGGTTGGTGGACTTTAACTTACTTTCGTTTTAAAATATGTTTAGAAAGAAAGAAAAACAATAAAAGCAAACAACAATTTTTTATTCCAAAATTTTCGGTCCTAACAGAGGGTGCGATCGAAGTTGATTTTATTGAACTATGACACATTATTTAATTCTGAGATAGTACGAAGTTGTCAAGTTTGCCGCTTAGTATTTTTTTTAATATAAATAACGTTACACAAACCCTAAAAACTTTGAATGCACCTAACGCATAATTTAGATGATAGTGTTAGGACGTTGGCATTACGAAACTATCGATCACGAAATCCACGAACCAATCGCTCGCAGTCAGACCCCACAATATTTCACATGATCGCGCGCATCACGACCATTTAATATAATGCAAAGATCGTGATTCAAAGAGTTCGCACATACACGTTTATTTTATTACAGAATATAATCCAACCATTATTTTAATAAGCGGCATGAACAACGTGACAAAATTGACCGTTATTTAAATAAGATCGATGCTCGGAAATCGATTGACAAAACCTTTGATAATTTAAAATCCAACATGCACTTTAAAACGTATACATTATCCCTGGTTTCACATCGATTGTTAACTAATTCAGCGAAATACATATTTCACGACAGTTTTATTTTGCCATTTAAAATATTTGTAAATTATACCTAATTTCAATGAAGTTAATAACTACTAATATACACAGTATAAAACAGTCTCCTCGCTGTCTGTACGCTGAGGTTTTTTAAACCAAACGACGGATTTTATGCGGTTTTTTAATAAATAGAGTGATTCAAGAGGAAGGTTTATATGTATAATACGAGACCATGCTGCCGAAGCCGCCGGAGGAAAGCTAGTTACCTATATTATGAAAATAAATGTAATGGCTCATAGTTAAATTAAACTTAGATGTCTCTGTTACTTACACATCTCTTTCATAATTATTTTAAAGTGAAAGAGAAATAGAATTCACCGTCGGTTTTAATTTACCATAACGTACAACTGAGTCGGCATCAGTTTTTAGACTAACTGCCACCATTTGAGAAATTGACTTTGATGTGAATACCTTTTTTGCAACTTCCATTTCGATATTTTGCAACTTCCATTTTCGTGATATAGACTTAAATTATCGCGCGGTTCTCGGTGTTTGGCACTGTTTGGTGAAATAATTGATAACGCTCCCTTTGCGTACACGACGCGAAAGGTATGATCTTTTGATCTATCACAGAACACAGCACTCCGCTTTTGATGCGACGGATTTATCTCATCTTTCAGAATGAAATCCGGTCCACCATTAGCCCTTTTACGTCCCCACTGCAGGGGCTCAGGCCTTCCTTATGGATGGTTAATGAGGATGGGCCATGACCTCCACGCTGGCCCAATGCGGATTGGAGGGTATTAACGACTGCAAGTATTTGCAATACATTAAAAATAACACACAACGGTGAAAATGTTCCGGACTAACAATGATCGCGATAATACTGATCTATATGTTCATTTATATTTAAACCAAGACTATCTTGTGCCTTAATGCCAAATCTCCTTAGCTTCATTCACCGCAGCAGTCATTTTTAAATGTAATTAGATTTTTACTTACATCGTCTTGTCCTAATTATTTAGTTTGTGACATCAACACTCGTTTCAAATTTAAACATGTTTTGTACTTATCTAAGGATTTGCCTAGCCTTGTAAGCAAAAAGGTATATACACTATGTTATTGTAATTTGTCAGTGTAGCTAAGAAAATAAAAAAATGCTCTGTAAAGAAACAAAACACGTGTAGAGCAATAATTGTAAAGCCACTGTTTTTAGTTACAGAGTCGAAGGCCGAAGCGCATCTTGAATTTTCTACTTAAGACCAAAGTCTTAACTGCAAACAAGCTGATTTATTAATTCCAACTAACGGTCATCCTACTTCAACGAAGAATTCTATGGAGCCATTAATTAACCAATATTGTGTTGACAATGATACCCGTTCAAACTTCATCGTTCAAACTTTATTCAATAACTTAGCGCGCAATTCGAACAAGCCAAAAGTTTGTGCAAACGTTGGAGCACGCCTTGTTCCCAGATGTCAAGCCCTCGACCTTGCAAGTTTCTCCCCATAAACCACTAATCTAGCGAGCCATTGATTGAAACGTACTTAGATGTCCAAATATTTTGAAGGTTATATAACCTTATAATTTAAATTAACAATGTCAGCCAGGACACGCAGCGATTTGGTACAGTGGAGGTCATAGAAATGGCAAAAAGTATCGAGCAAGTTATGATGCCGGTATAGGTAGGTATGCTTATAGCGTCTTAATGGTAGACAATATAACGAGATGTATCTTGGGTGTTTAATTATAGCCTAATGAGTACCTAACTTACAAAAAACACCATATATATTTAAAATTTATAATACTAAACCTATAATTATAGTCACCAAATAAATTTGTCTATTACAAATTATAGGACTATACTTGATCAATTTTGCATTCAAAATGTTACTAAAAAATATTAAAAACTTGTTTTTGCTACATTACCGTGCCAATTTTAGAACTTTAAAAATATTAACTTAAAGATTTCCCATGTCAGGGTACATGTGGCAAGTAAATTTTTCATTAAGAATATTTTTCATCATAGCATTGTGAATGAAAAATTCTTTATTATAATAATGTTCATTGAAATTAAATTCTTTTTTTTTGCATAGCAAGCATTCAAAGAGGAAGTAGGTGTAATACAATTGATTGAAGAGACAGAGACATTATTTCAATTAACCCTTTTCACGTTGATCCTTAAATATCCTTGTACACAGTTTATTGTTGGATACATTATTATGGTTTATATATAAAGGCAGACGACACAAAAACGCGGAGTAGATCCAAAGCGGAAGAAAGCGAGATGGATAACAACAACTAAGATACTGCTTGCTAATATGATACATCTAGATTATTCTTTACTCGAGGAAGCAAATTACGCGTGTAAACATTATGATTAGAAAGACGCACATTAAGGATCCAGCAAAAAGATATATATTATTAAGCAAGCTGGTATTTTTCAATACAGAAGAACTGAAAGATAACTAATATAGATGTAAAAACAAAAACAAAAATTCATAGAACATTGAGACTTAGGTATCGTTAAAAGTAGAAAACTATGTACTATATAAATATGGGCGCTATTATTATAAAATATCTCGAAATTATTACCAGAAATAAGATCCCATACGGTATGGCATTTGCGCTGCAAAAACCAAGTTATTTATACGTGTTTTTTATAGTACTATAGATAGTTCTTACTTATACTATCGGACATAAAACATAAGTCATTAGTCTCCTAATCACGTATGTCAAAACATCACTTTTACAACTCATTTTTTTTAACAAAATGTAACACAAGGAGAGTAACATAATCTGGCTTCAAGTCTAATACTCAAATTCATAATGAATGGTTTTTTTAAATTTTTAATAACGAGATTGGAATAAGAAGAATTATAAAGTACGGTTCCAGAGAGTACTCGTTAATGAAAACCGAAAAGATAAATAGTTAATAATTAGATTAAAATATGCCCTAGGCACACGTGCCTTAGCTCACTCGGCCGCTAGTTACACACGTCAAGGCTCGCTGCCTCGCTTGTGGGTTTTCTCTAAATTAGCAAACGAAATTCCGCAATGACATCTTCGTAACATTATTGGTAAAAAGAATCTGCCTTGATCGAAGAAGACTCCTCATATCGATCGAATGCTTGTAAAAAACTGTGCATCATACATAATTCTGCATTATATTTATCAGTTATCCAAAATTACCTTCAACCTCCACAGTGAAAATGGCTTGATATGACTGACATTATTAATCCTGACCTTTTCCCCTACTCTATCAAGTAATGTCAGTACAAAACTGTTACACAATCATCGTTGCAAACTTTATTATAACCAGCAATCTTTGTTACGGTAATTTTACTTTCATTTATTAAACACAGTATATTGTGATCGAAAATGCCATAATAATTGTCCTAAAGTGACTTTGTCTATTTTCTATTGAAATAAAATTCAAATTTGCAAGTCGCTAACCTAAAAATCGGATAGCGAAATCTAATAGCATCCGTTCATACACAGCTAAATAATTGTTAACTTAAGCTACAAAATGAATAGTTAAGCGTTTGCCTGCGTTATATTATAACTCTATTTGGTCAAAGATTAAGCCTTTGTAAGGAATAAAGTATTTGTATCTTCACTGAACAAGATACAAATTACGCAATTAACAAATTCAAAAGTATGTATTTAAGCCATTAAAAGAGTTATATGAAGGACTCAATTTGGAATTATACGATTTTTAAGTAGTTTATTGCTTCACTTTTAATTTCATTACCATTTAGTAGAACGATTGATGAATATTTGATTGATAACGCTTCGAGGTACCAGTCCTTGATTCGTTCACCGAAATTATTTAAATCGAAACCAATTATTTTAATCTACTTATATTTATAGCATCTAATTTAATTATTTGAAACAACTTTTAAACGGTTTCATGGCGTCTGTAATAAGTTTTTTTAACGTTTCGGATCCTTTACAGGTTCCGTGTTCACATAAAACTCAGGTGTCGATTGTCATTTTAATAAAGAGTATAGCTACCTTCAAAACAATATACATTTACTTAAACAATTAATTTCAAATTTTATGAAAACCTTTACATTTATTAAAGAAAATAATTTTAAAAAGAAATTTGACTCATTTATTTAGTCCTGGCTACCGTAAACTACCACCAGTTCCAAATTTGGGAATCTTGTCTGAGAAGAAGTGGCGAAACAAACTTCGACAATCTAGCAAATCGAAAAGATCGCCGCTTTTAATACCATTTAAGAAGTATTAATCATTTATAAGCATTTTACTTATGAACTTAACTGTAATGGAGCTGAACGTCTTAACTGAAGGTGTTGGTCACAAACAATTAATTTAAAAAACATAGAAAGAGAAATGCCATTTTAGCTTCACTTTGGTACTCTTTAGATAATGACTTTTAGAGCAAGACATACGAAAACACTTGAAAACATTATTATTTATTATATGTGCCTATAAATTCATGCAGTTGCACTTTTAGTAATAAACTGCTATGTGTATTTTTCTGTCATTAAAATTTATTAGCTATCATGTTTAAATATTTCCCAGCGAGACATACTATGACATTGATAGATAAATATTATATAAATAGACGCTGATAAATAAGAATGGAACCTATTTCTATGTGACTATATTTTATCGAAGATCTCATATACAAGATAAAAAACCGTATTATGCCAAATCGTAGCTGGTTAGAATAAGTACAAACGTTTGAATAAACATCACTCGCCCTTGAGAAAAGACATCCACCAACGCAATATCGATTTTCCATGTACATAGATTCGTAGACAATAAGGCTTCACCGTCACTCTGTAATGTTGACACATTACAAGTGACAACACATAGTAAAATAATACTTATCACTATGACAGTAGGACATTAAATTCTATTAAGCCAGATTGTCGGTTGTGGTTTTATTAATTGGTGTACTCACTTACGAAGTAGTGGCCGAGTGGCGGTAATTAAGTGAGCCCAATTCGACCTTGCACGAGATTCGTTTTCTATACATGACAGAAAATTTAAAGGTCGTCAAATGGATCGCATGCATTTGTATTCATTCCTTTGCGTTATATCTACTGATTTGTCTGCAAGAATATATAAACGTATTAGCAAGTTACTTTAATAATGTAATTAGTTTGTAAGATTTATTCGTTTAAAAAATATGACAGAACAAATAAATTAAAATTTAGAAAAGGACGGATCTGTTTTTACTGTCTGTTTGAAAATCAAAGTTTATATTATTATCACAAAAAAAATAACCAACTACAACAAGCAAGAAAATCGGTTCGGAACAAATTGTTTATTATAAATAATTATTTTAATACATTTAAACATTAATTAATTTTTACATTTACGGAACTGAACAATAGTTTTTCAATTTAAAAGAATTTCAATAAATCAGGAACTCCTATATTAGAAAACTTTTAAACATAGGCAAACTGCTTCATCTATCATGGGAATATCAGTCTTCTTTTTGTTACTACATGCGAACGTTGAGAAACATTCGCTTTCAAGGAGGTAGTTATTGCGGCACAAACTGACTAATAATAACAGTCAGTCGTTCAAAAAAGATTGGAGCTAACCCATAAATTATAATCAAGATATTCTCATAACCACATTTACAAAAGCTAAAGTCAGGATCTATTTCTGACATTTCAGGATTTTGGATTTTTAGTATTTTAGAATTTTTAGGATTTTACACATTACCAGGATTATTAGCAGAGTTGAACGTATACTGCATCTGTAATAGACTTGCATTATACTACTTCTATATTTCTTTCTTTTTTACCCATGAAAAAGCGAATTTTCCACCAGTGGATATATTCATTTGAATCAAGATAATTTTATTAAAAAAAAAAGAACAAAAAAAATAGAACCGACTTCAAACTTTAACAAAGTGATATATATTAATTCACTCAAAAGCGACTCATTCAAGAAAATGCTATTGAAATTGGGCAGAGGTCTTCTACACAAGTTTGAAGTCGGTTTTCTTGTTAAAGTTTTTATTTAGTGCCTTTAAGTGATACTGATATTTTTTTATATAATAGGTTACACTACAAATATTAAGAAGATTTTGTTTATTTAGTCGATATATATTTTTTTATAATTATTCTATTATAAAGAGAAAATATTTGATTGCTTATTTGTTTGCATTGTATAGGATCCGAAAATATTAGGTCGATTTATAAAAGTCTTTCATCTACGGGAAGCTACATAATACACGTTGGACATAGGCTATAATTTACGCAGGCAAAATCGCGAGTCAATAGCTAGTTCGATAGAAATTGGTTCACATTTCTAGAAGAACTCGATTGACATATCTATTTCCTCCTCCCGGATTTTGAATGAATTCAAAATATGCAATCTTACATGAAATACAATACATTGCATCTAAATATTTAGGTGATATATAGTGAAAAACGTATTTTGTTATAAAAGGAAAACTACTGATTAGATCGATAAAATTTAAATGGGACCACCTCAGTCTATCAAGCTGTCGAATAAATAAAAGAATTTTGAAAATACATACATAAAAAAACTTACATCGTCATTGAACATATAACCTCCTCCTTTTGAATTTCAAAGTCAGTTAAAAAGAAGACATCACTAAACATTCGAACGCAACTCTATCTTGACATTTTGCCTCTTCTGACAATTGTCTATTCGATCAGATCTGTCAGTGATTGATGTTTACAAGTACGCAACGAAATATGAAAGTGACAAACTGGTAACTTTCAAATGATTCTTTCTCAGGAAAAACAAGTAGCAAAACTAAAACTTATATTTCTTGATCATTTTTTGTTGAATATTATCCTAAACCAGAGATCTTATATGGACAAATCGATTGAGCCAAACTTGAAGGGTTTGTATTATTTTTTTTACAAAATTTCCGTAGCCAACTTCTAGTTGCATCACCAGACCATGCATATTATCGCTGACCGAAGTCCTTAACAAGATGGTTCAAATGAGCCCAGAATCGTTGCATGGAATATATGGGGTACAAAAGTTACTAACAGAACAGAAACATATACGTCATCAGGTCGCATGGTCAGAGAATCTATTGCTTTCATTTAGCGATAAAACGAAATTTTAAGAGTAAATTTGACAAAAACCTCCATGGTCCAGTGTTGTCAGAACGCTGAAGATCGCAACAAGTGGAGGCTCATCGCCAAGGCAGCATTAACTAAATATAAAACATTAACTAAAGAGCGTAGAGAACTCATCTGTTAAAGTGTCAGGTATAACTTAAGTCCAAGTAATCATACCTTCCACATAATAATGCTTTTATTTTTAAACTATGGAAAGAATTTACAAATACATATATCACAATGTTCATCCAACAAAACACCAATAATTGCCATCAAAATTTCACAAGTAGATCTTATAATTTCAAGTTCGTCATCTATTGCTAAACTCCAATATTAAGTATTTCTCGGACAGACAGTCGTACTCAAACGAATGAAAGTTATATTGCGAAAGTTACTTTAGAACAAGGAACCGCCGTATTTATCACTGAAATATTGTATTACATATTCTTAATGCTAGTTATAAAGATACATAAAAAGTCATGTTTGGAAAGTGTTTGACTTAAGTCTAACACCATTATCGATGAAATGGTAAGCTTAAATATGTCAATTTAGCCTACCAAGCCTTTTTTACGATGGAAAATGCATTACTTCATACAGCGCTTTCCTTGCGCGGGTCTTCGAGGTTACATAGGGCTCTCTACTACGGACTCACCACTAGAAGGAAGCCAGTCAAAATACAGAAGTATACCTAAAAAGCCACCGATGTCCCTCTCTATGGCGGGCGATGCTCGGTACTAGTAGAGGTCTCTTACCATGCATCAACACCATTTCGACCCACCTCTTGCTAGGCGGGTCCCACTGCGGGTTGGGGGTAACACTCAGAGAAATTTAAGCTCTTCCCCCTAGACAGGAAAAATGACGTGTGTTGCACGGTTAGCGCGCAAACCTACAAGATGTCCCCTGTGATAGACAAGAGATCGCGACATAGCCCTTCTATTGGGGAATCTCACCTAGACTTTAGCCACTAAGTTTCCTCCTAGCCTACCAAGCCTATGCTTATAAAGAAGCAACTTAAAACTTTGAGTATTTTACATGAGCTGATACGTTAACGTTATTTTTCTCAACAGAATACATTACGATTTTCTAGTTCCGTTTTTCGATATCACATTAAAGGCATTTGTAATTTTTTATGTGATGTTTTCTATAATTCTTTTATACTAAACATTCCTTTCAAACAGTTACTTTTATAAGAGGTCTTGAGTTTTATGCTCAGCTATTGAATAAAGGTTCAAGTAAAAATATCTCTGATATAGTTTAATCTCTTTGATCTCTTTACAAGAAGAAGCTCTTCGATGTTGGGAGCCATACAAAAGTACTCATCAGAGACCAGTAAAATGTAAACTGATTAATTGATGAGGATAACAATTCCGATTTGTATAAATCACTATTTTTTGTTCACTTTCGTAATCGTAATCATTCATCAGTATACTAGCTGAGGGTTGTGTGGATGGATTAACTGATGATTAGAATTATGATGAGAATACTCGTATGTAATTTACAATACAGAATGAAGATTATGTCATTAATAATTTAAATACATGGATCTAGATGCATTTTGTGCATCTCTTAATGATATTATCTATTGTAAAGTATATTTAAAAACTGGTGTCGTGCAAAAACTTCAAAAGAATTCAAGAAATGTTATTTTTTTTTGGGCGAATATTGTTGGCCAGTGGCTACGTGTTTATCTGCCCAAATAAATTTTTTAATTTTTAAACTTTTCAAAACCAAACTTGTCAAACAGTTCATAAATAAAACCTAATGTCACATAAAATTGGTTTAGAAAATCTAATAATATAAACACAATAGATTTCCAATGGCTCCATTGGAAATCTTATAAATGCTTCAATATCTCTCAATTCCTAAGAAATATTATGGAGCGCAACTGTATACATATAATATACATAATTAGTATAGACGGATACACCTTATCGCATTAGACTAATACTAAGAGAAAGGTGTATAGGCCAGACCTGCCATTAAATAATGTTTTGTAACGGAGTCTCATAGTTTACGTAACATTTTGTTCCAATAATATACCGTAGGCTATTGGGAGCGAGATCAGACGAACATACGGCCTGACTCTTAAGGTTGAGCGTCAAAATAAAAGAGAAAACGATACAAAATCAACGATGGCGACACTTGACTATTCGCAAGTTAACAGGTATTTTTTGTTGATCTGATTTGTCAAATTAGCAAATGAAATTCAACCTAAGTTTTGTCAAATGCTAAAAGCAAACACAAAAATAAATAGCATAGGCTTCTTGAGAATAACAAAGTAAAGTACCACCATAAGGTATACAGAGACAGAAGATGGCATACGTCACGTCAAAAATGATGGTATTTATTTAATTTATTACTTGTAGGTAAACCATTACGATTATCGTAAAAGTGCACCGTAAAGCTATAGACTACGAAGTAACTCACATACTTATAAAAAGGGTATAATTACGAAAACAAATTTTAAAAAAATTAAGACTTTATTACTTAAAAAATTTTAAAACATATTTATTTAGAGCTTTTCTTTCATCATTTCATAACAACGTTATGGATAAGTATATGCCATAATTATATAAAACTAAATAATACTGTTTACAAGAGAAAATAATAGATGAACTTATACTGAACAAATGAAATAATGAACTATCCAGGCACTTTTTTTACGAAGATTCAGTTAATTAATTACACGCAGATAGATATTAAAAAATTCTGATGTGCTATAAATAATAAGTGCTTGTAATAAAGAAATGAAAATATCTTTATTACAAGCACTTTTGATTCGTCCAAAAAAATTTTTTCCCCTACCACTTGTTCAGGACGTCTTTTAGCTGACAAGAAGAACAAGCGAAAGAAACTTACCAGCTCTTTGTCATAAGTAATAACATTTACATAAATCATGTCATTTCATATCAAATCACAATAATAAATAAACTTCCAAAGTCTGTAGGACATAGGTTGAACATATAATTAGTCTTTATAGAACAAAGCGAAGGCTATTAATTCCATGCATTGCGATCCTTAAAATAATCATCAACTTTATAATAGCTTTTACTCATAAGTATATTCTTTACATGAATTTTAAATTTATTTATGGATAGGTCAACTACATTTCGTGGAACTTTATTGATCATAGCAATGCATTTACCGAGAAATTATTCTCTGGTTTTCTGAAGTCTGAAGCTTGGAAAGGCAAGTTTATTTTTATTTCTTGTGTTAAGATTATGAACACTACTTTTTTTTTTGTGAAGGAATCGTAATGTTTTCTTGCGTACTCATATTTTCATAGATGTATTGAGAGGCAACAGTCAAAATATTTTTTTTTTAATATTTCTCTGAGAGATTCTCTAGACCGTAAATTATATATAGCGCGGACAGCTCTCTTTTGTACAATAAAAATATCTTGAATGCTAGCCGCAGAACCCCACAACAATAGACCATACGTCATTACACTATGAAAATAACTAAAATATACCAATCTTGCCGTTTCATCATTTGTCAAGAGTCTAATTTTCTTAACAGCAAATGCTGCAGAACTCAGTCTACTTGACAAATTATCAGTATGAGGATCCCATTGCAGTCGGGAATCTAGTGTAAAACTAAGGAAGTTTGGTCGATTCCACCAACTCAACTTTTTCACTATTTAAATTTATAAGTGTATTAACATTCCCCACATTAGGTAATGCAAACTTTATGCATTTCGTTTTATTTGAATTAAGCTTTATATTATTACTATCAAACCACTGTAGAACATTGTGGAACTGAATTACATTTAACTGTTTAATAACAAAATTTAAAGCTCTTATTTTATCAACTAATATTATGTCCCATCACTAATATGCACAATCGGAATGATACCAGTAAGAAAAAAAAATTAGGCTTAATGTGATTAATACAAAAAATCTGTTGTTTTCTTATTTTTGTTTTTTTTTACACTTTCCCTCGCCTAATTATATTACTCCACAGACATATGATCAAAATCAAAATCAAAATTTATTTATTCAGTTTAGGCTTTTACAGAGCACTTGTGAAAGTCGAAAACTACGCCATCGGTTCGCAAAATTACAGCGGGAGACCTTGTATTGAGAAGAACCGGCAAGAAACTCAGCAAGGGCTGTTTTTTTTCTCCCTGTTTTATTTCACACAGAGAAGTCTTATTGAAAAATGATAGAGTTTATCATTAAGTTTTCTTAGTTTTTGTACTGCGTTTTTTTATCAGATATTTTATTAAATTATATAGGGAAAAGCGTTATATTTCACTATTCACTTGGTTACAGCAAAATCTAATCTTAATAGTTCGCACATAAAATGATGTCCCCAATTTTTTAAAATGTGCATCATCTTAAAATATTTTTTCCCTATTGGTATCCCCGTATACAAGTTGGACAGTCACGTGACAGTTCAACATTCATGTTAAAGTAAATTATTTATTATCACGTTAAATTAGAGTTTGTTTTTAATCGTGTGATTTTTTAGCTTAGTATCTTTTTGGAATTTTGTTTATGTTATCGCGAACGTATCGCGTGGCGGTTTTTCATGTAGTGAACAAAATGATTATTACGTTTGACTATAACAAAACCAGTTATTAGAAGAGATGTACCTCTGTCTTACAATGTAAAGCGAGTATTCATTACCTTCGGACTCCATCGTCAGATCGACTCCGTTCCACACTAATGTTGCATTGTCATCCAAGTTTATGTATGCAAAATTTCAGCTCAATCGAAAACCGAGAACTGGTGATTTATATCTTGCTCTTGGTTCAGACTATCGCGACAAGTGAAATAACTGGTAATCATCCTAATACTTTATATATAGGATTAATTTTACGAATATCCTTCAAATAATATCCCAATAAGTCTAAACTGCTGACGGCAGCCATCACTTGCTAAAGCCTCTTCACACTTATTTAAAGTACACAAGGTTATATGAAGTTGGAAACACGTCGGGGAAGAGTGTTCTACATTTAATTGGTACGTAAGAATAAGATTTTTCAATTATTTAAATACAAGATAGCACAGTATATTTATGTTCTTAACTAAATATTACATATAATATCCGTTTATAACTGAAACTTTTCCTTAGGTTGTCCCATGGGGATGCCACCAGTGATATTGTTGTAAATAATTAGTTGCGAAATTTCTATACTAGCCCTTGTGGATAGAGTATTATTACTCTCATAATGTTCCCACTGTAAGGGTTCAACTACTTAAACGACCTACCTATTAGGCATTTAGCTAGCTTTGTAAATACACAATAAACCTAATAAACATATTCCATTACACAGAAACAGAAATCGTAAATTTAGAATATCTACATGCAAGCCAAGTGCTTGATTTGGCAAGAAAAAAGCTAACGAGAATATCTATTTCATAAATAACGTAAACACGTGGTTAAAAATATGCCAGCCTTTTGATGGAACAGAAACCACTCAAGTTTTTTTTTTAACTTTATAGCTTTGGAATTGGGCTTATTTTAGCTCTGAATTTGTTACTGGGGACTGCCGGAATATGTGTACTATTGAGTCTGCTATTATCATGAAGATACTATGCTGTGAAATACAATACATATTAACAACTATTAATAAATATAATTTTTTGTCGGTATTATACATATTTGAATCACTATTGCTTACTTATTATAAGTTATTGAAATAAGTACTATAAAATGAAAACATGGCCACCACTTGTTCAGAACAAAGGCAGAATTTAATTCTGATTGCAATAATTTATAAAACCTGTCGAACATGATGTACAATTATTGAGATGTTTTTTATGTTTTACATTATGGCTGTCTCGTGTGGGTGAATGTATGTATTATTGTTTCTTTCTAAACGAAAGAAAAAAAAACATGTATTTAACCTAAGTGTTGAAGCAAGCTATCCTTTGGAGTTGAGCAAAGCATAAGTAAAGTCTCGAAAAAAGTTAATCGAAAATGAAATCGATAATATCGTCGACAGATGAATAAAAAAAAATAACAGATTTATAATATTATATTTCATCAATTTTGTATTCACGATGCTATACTGAAAAATATTCTTAATGAAAAATATGTATTTTTGTTAAGTTTTTGCTTTATATAATTATAACAAATTTTCATCTTTATAAAAAGTTTATATATTTTTTTAAATATTTCTTTCGAGTGTTCGGGTAGACTGTCTATACATTAATATAAATACGCTCTGTAGTAGGGAAAAAGTTACAAGTGCTTGAAAAATTCGTCAGTCCTGTTAGGATTGCGAAAGGTCATGGGTTTGAGTCCCATCTCAGAGTGCTAGGGACAAAGTGGATTTTTTAAGCATTTTCCATTAAGAATACTTTTATAATATATATCTATACATTTATTAAATTGGGCGTGGGCGAAGTATTAGCTAACAAGAGAACGGATGCCATTTGCAAAACGTGTAATTATTGTGCAACATACAAAACTTTAAGGTGATTTTCAACAGACATATTTATTATTGATTTGCAGATGAATGCCAAATTAATATGCACTCTTAGTCTCAAAAACTATTAAGAAAAAAATCTCCCCAGCTGTTATTTGATTGTATGAGAATTTATATGGTAGATGTATCATCACCATCATCAGATCTTTAAAACTACGCAACGGATTTTGATGCGATTTTTAATAGGGTGATTCAAAAGTTGGTTTTAATTTATAATACTACAGTTTTAATGGTTTTTCAATTCTACTAAGTGACATACGATACAATTCCAGCTAAAATAGAAATGGAATTGTAGCGTATGTCACTTTGTAGAATAGGAAAACCATTTAAACTGTAATTTCGTTCGGTTTCGATTCGATTTAAATAAAATTTATTTAGTAGAATTGGCCTCCAAGACCACGCGGGCGAAAGTTATTTTGTTATAAAAAATATATCTCTTCTACTTAATTACTTTGGACGTGCATTGTTTGTCACCCGTGAAATTATCAACCTTCATCTTAATAAGATTCGAAGGACTTTTTACAAAATATCCTGTGAATCCTGTTGGTCACGCGTCACCGTACGACCATAAGGTGAGTAGCGAGGAGCGACATCTGTGAACGGCTCATTTACTGGCCACATATTCGTCGACATGGTTCGCATGGGGCTATTTCAGTGAGCTCATTTCATTGGTCAATAAACCAATGATAACCAATCATCCATATCCACATGTAAGCCCTATAGACTATTGTAAGCAAACCCATTAGAGCACCTTGCAATTTATTAGGATACCTAATACATCATCACGTGATTATTTTTAGCCCACTGCGAAATCACAGTGTATGCTCATCGTACCAACGTTAGCCATTTAGAACTCCTAACAAAGACTTCTTTCTAAGTCCTTATAAGTTTATTAGTGAGTTACTCACAGGATCGAGTACTCACGGATCCACTAATCACCGTACAATTTATTCGAAAGGAATATTAAGAAAAAAATAAAGATAAAAGCAACAAACAAATGAGGATAGAACTTTAATAAGGTTTAAATCCACTTCAATAAATTACTGAATAATTTAAAAACAAGAGCTATTAATATCCAGTGAAAACTTTAGCAAATGATTGCGATAAATATAAGGCATTTATTCACGTTTTAGGTCAAGGTGAAACGGGCGGGAAAACAACTTTTCCCGTTTTAAACACTTCTTGAACTTGAAATTACTTTTCAATGTGATGGAAATGTCTTTACGGGAAATTAATTAAAACGGAAAATATAAATTAAAAAAGTACGAGTAATATCTGAAGAAAGTTTTACCTGAAGGCTGTGTATATTCGGGAAAAAAATTAACATTTTTGATTTGCACCGATTGCGCGCTTATTAACGTCACCTCTAAGGTCACAGTTTAACGGGTCAATGTAGAAAACGACCTTTCGCCCCTCGCGTTTACAGATTGCCATAACAAGATTTTTAAAATTGCTAAACTTTAGTTCTAAGCTTTATATCACTCGACATGTCAAATTTAAACGTTACCTTACATTTTATGTTGAAAATAACAATATGAGTATTCAAAATTATGAGTATTCTGTCTTATTTTTAATATTCATTTGCAATTGTACTTAGACAGCTGCTACAGTTGTTATTCACCAGGGAACGTCGCAATAAACATTTTGGTACAAATATACCTATTTATCACAAAAATGATATAACTGATTTAGACACGGTTTTCTGTTAAATATTTGGTTGGTAATGGATCTCAAATAAATGTAACGATACAGGTCAGAATAAAAAAAAAACAGAACAGATGAAGTCGTTGTATGTAAAAAGAGCATTAATATATTCTATTCTGAGAAGTCAAAAGAAAATAGAAACCTATTAGTATCATTCCAAACCCAAGAATTCTTCTTTCTAAAATCGTTTTTTTTTTTATAAATATAGAATCGGTCATTAAAAACATGCATAAACGTCAATTCTAAGTAATAAAACTACCAAAATTAAATATAAATAATAAATAAAGTTCTTTCTTTCTTACAACGTACAATGGTTAGTTCTCTTTTCAATAAATAGGGGACGATTTAAGAAATAACAGCGGAAAAAGCACCTACAGAAATAGTGGAATACTTCGTTACAGTGTTGAGATAGCGACCTTTAAAAAAAAGCACAGACAACACCGTGAATGGCACCTTGCAAATTTGTTCTTGCACAGGACTGGATTAGTCAATTCATTTCGAATGTCAAATAAGAGAACATTTCATTGTTACCACAAATATACCTGATAAGAATCGTTTTATTTCATTTTATATTAAGTTCTTGTAAACACTTCACTTGATAGCATTTATTTCCGTCATCGACCTGTGGGTTTACTCATTACTCTTTCAGAATAGTTATTTTAATAAATATTTATTGGTTATGGAACAAAGACTGGATGTAATTATTCGTTTTAGTGCAGCAATAATCATGAATAAGTTTTATGATTGAATAAATTATATAAATTAAATGGCAATTAGGTAATTCCGATGCATGTTAGACACTAACTTTTCGCACTGCTTTGCCCGTGTGGGTAAAATAATTTTCAAAACCTTAACCCTCTTAGTGGTTTAATTTTTCACAATCCTTTCTTAGTGAACCTATTTGTTAACAATTAACTATAATTATGCATGGCACAGCTCATTCTGTCCAGTAATTTGAGATGTATATTGACAGATCAGTCACCTTTTCTTCCTAATGTAGAAGATTCAAAGACTTACCTGAGCAGCAGCGTCCAAAGCCATCCGTTCGATGTCCAAATTGTAGAAGTTGAGTTGGGGGGCATGCCGCCTCCTCGGGCGAATGTCATCGTAGTAAGCGACGACATCATTAATGGAGACAACCGGGCAGTCGTCCGCCGTACTGCATCCGCTGCTCACACCATCCACCCCGCTATCTGAGTCACCCTCCCCGCCGAATCCTTCTTTCGAGTCGCGCCTCTCCCCGTAACTCTTCTCTGAGCCTTCTTGATAACCCGACTCGTTCATCTCATCGGGTGTCACTATTTCGGGGATTTTCGTCGTGTCATATTCGTAACCGACTTCTTCATCGACCGCATTGTCATTCTCTAGGATGTCGGCCATCTTGTCGTTCCGTATAATAATATTTGATGGTTGTGACACTGTCCACTACATACTGTAACGTCTACACTGTGAACGCCCTGTGAACAAAGAAAATATATTAAATATAGGTTTTACTAAATTATAGAAAAATATATGTAATAATAATATTAAATATATACATACATATATTATAATCACCCATCACTAGAGATGCTACGTGATCCATAAATTTAAGATATAAATTATCTACCTCTGAAATTGCTTCAAAGATATTAGGTATTGTTTTATTAAAGCTATAAGAAAAAAGGTTTTCGTAAATTATGCTTTTAAAAAATACCATGTCAAATAAACAAAAAAATAATCTTGAGATCTCAAATGGTTGCTATTAAATAGTTAAGATATATATAAATTAATTAACTGTTGATTTCTATTGAAAGCTAGCTAACCGTACAATTTTCACACCAATCATCTGTAAAAGAAGGAGGATAAGGAAAATGTTTCTTTTTTATGATTTTCCTGTCAACTCTTTTATTTTTTCTCTCCAAAAGGATTTTCTTTAGATCATTATAATTATCCGAAAAAGAAAATTAGCCATATTGATGCAGCGTTTTCCTAATTGTTTTACTGTTACCATAGATACACGTAAACTATACTGTTACTAACGGTTACCTTATCGAAATCTGATATCGAAAGTAGATCATTTATGATTATTTAACATCAAATAAACAAAAAGTTCAAATGAATTGCAGTGTTGATATATTTTTTTATTAATTTAATCTTAAGTATGTTCTGTATTTTCAAGCATCGTTATAAGAAAAAATATTAGACTTCTGCATTTCTTCTCCATATAAACTTTAACTGTTCCCGCACTTTCATACTCTTGTTTAACGTTTTTAATATAGTGATAGACACATTTTTACTTAATTTATGACGCTAGGAAAATCGTTGCTAACCCATTATTTATATCTACGAGTACAACTGTGTAAGTGTCCACTCGACCATGAAAATAGATTCACAGACTAGTTGCAGTGCGCTGTCATTTCCATTTAGTGTTTCCACCCTCCTGTCACTTCCAATAAAGCGGCTACATAGTTGTAGTTAAATTAGGAAAAGACGGAAGATATTGTAATAAAGATAATCGAAAGAAAACAACCATTACCAAGATTCATATATTTGAACACTATAAATTTTAATTCACATAGTGAGGTTATTAGAAAAGTGACTTACAATTCTAGTGTATTTCCTAGGCACTCAAAGGGTTTCGCGGGGTGAGGGGGAAAGAAGGGGCTAATATAATAAAAAATGCCTTTTTAACTTCGCTTACTTGATCGATCATTCCCGCACGTCGAAACTCGAATAAATTTAATTGAAGCGGTAGAAAGGGAGCGGTGTACATTAAAACTATTTTTATAATAAATTATCTACATTTCAAGTTTTATTTATTCTGCAGTCAAGAATTCATGTAACATTACAGATTGGACTCTGTACTGTTGTTATTACAATTACCGTAGATATAAGGCTAGTACTACAAGAAAAATCTTTATATTATTGAACAACCTCAAAAAGTTTGATGATGCTTAAATTAAAAATGGGATACTTATAAAACTTTTTTATTGTCTTCAAATTCACCGTCCATTACATTACAGGATTTTTTGTAATTCCAACCTTACTACATACTTATTACTCATCTGTGTTACCAACGTTACTAGTATTGCCAGGTGTCCCGATTTGCACCTGATTGGGACTCTAAATGTCCGGAAAAATCTATAACTTTACTAACTATATTTAAAACTTGTAAGAAATAAATAAATGTTTTAATAAGTCAATCATCATTTGTTCGTCTTTTCGTGCAAAAATATTTTTATCCATTGGAACCAACCAAGTAAGTTGTAACTTCCTTAATTGTATACTTGCTATTAGATTAGATGCTATTTTATCCGTGGCTCTAAACCAACGCTGACAAAATTAAAAACTTAATATTTCATATCATAATGTTATGTTGCTTTGTTTTTTAACAACTACTACTCGTACGAATTAACATGACACCTAAGGACACCTGATGCTATTTGTCATCGAACAAAAATTCGGATAATTTCAAATGGTTTTTATTATTATTATTAATATCATATCCATGAAGATTGTCGATGCATCAGAGGCATTGTCAGGTCCTACCTCCGTTCCATTATAAATTATTGGAAATTGCGTTTCTTTGGAGTCGTATTATAATTTTCAAAACTGATGAAATTTCGTCAGGTGTCATGTTACGCCAGATAGTTTAAGCTATTCTGTATTATGCTGACTTTGGATATCTTGAAGATCATCCAAGAAAGGTAGTATAAGGAACTGTTAGGACGTCTTGGCTTCAATATATCGTCAAACAAAGATTAACACATAATCCATAAACCATGATAAGAAAAGGTGTAAAACGCAGTGGGGAGGGATTAAAAAAATGTTGGTTAATAAAGATTGGGATATTTTGAGCAGAAAATTTTGCTTTAGTCTTCGATCAAAACCATAATTATTTTTTATTTTGAATAACCAAAACCCAAATAAAAATAAAAAATATATGAAGTTTCTTATGAGCTTGATTTTAATATTTGACGAATTGGTATACAAAGGTTCAAATGCAAAACCTCCATCCCGAAAATGAAATGAATGAGCAGAAACTGCGTGGAGGCAGAAGAAACAGCCTCACTGGTCCAATAAACGCAATGGAGTGGTGCTACCGGGAAAAAAAAACTCCGCTCACCAGGTTAATCAGAAAGGTCATTAAAAGGACACGAACGCGTTTAAGCGACTTTAGCTACAATTCATACTTAGCTCATACACCATAATAGTCTACTATTCCCCCCTCCCCCCACTTGAGCATCAGCTGGAAACACATCTAGGCAAAGACTGCAGTCACAGAATAAGAGTTGTATTAAAGTTAATGGCAATATTTATCATAGGCAGCCGTTTTGGGAATCCATTAGAACATTTTTAATAAAGAAATGTGATTTTTAATGGATACTAAAGAAACATTAAATATTCTTATCTAATATATATAATATATATGTATTAGTATGCAACACAGTTATTTGTTGCGAATAATTTTATCGAACCACTATTTGTGACTAATGTAACTGATAAAGTAGGTAAATAACTGGAATAAGGAAAATTTTCATCAAACAGTCTGACCTCAAAAAAAAATCGTGGTTTTGAATTCATTCAACAAATGCTTCTACTTTATGATACATGGATAACAATGAATCAAAAAGGAGTATTTTTGATTTTCTAATTTAATTGGTCGATCATAGATTTATCGACCAATGAAATCACCGACACTCCGCATGCGCCAGTACTGTCCACCAATCTAATAATTTTCGATGTAAACAAAACACAACAACTACTTACTGTTAGAGACAAAGTTTTCACAACTTATTAAGTAGATCACTAACAATTGCTGTTATAGTGCGACATCATACAATTAGAACGCAACGCGAACTAGTAATGTATCTGAAACAACGACTTTATCGAATAGTGAGACTGGCAGGTATCTGCTGGCAGACCTCTAACCTCCAAAGTGGGTTGATTGGTTTTCTATTCAGTACAAATATTTGTAAATGATATAATTAATTCCTTATGCCCTGACGAAATGTAAATACATTAGTAACCTCATATAAAATTTAACAGTCTGTAGCCTTTTCTTGACGAGACCTAACTCTCCTGTATTTTATTTGTATACATTCTATTGATTTATTTTTACTTTTATCGATACATCGAATCTATTGAGTACAAAACTGAAAAAATAAAAGTAATATCTTAAATATAGGAAAACACGACCTCTTTTTATGAAAAAACCTCTTTGAAAATGATAATTTGAGTATTTCATTAAGTTTTTTAAACGAAAAATATGCGTTTGTGCTGTAGTTATTAATTTCACAAGAATTGGAAATTCAATAATATGGGTGTCAGAAATATCGTAGTATGTAATAGGCTTTAAAAAAATAATACAGTGACCGCACATTATGACCAAAACACGTTCGATTTCGGTTAGGCCGGTCAAGCGGTCACATCTAGTCCACTCTCCCTCTCCGGGGCCAATAACCTCGCAAGCGGGTCAAACGAGTTTTCCAGCGGACCTCAAACATTCCATGATATAACCAATTATTTTACAATTGCAAATATTCTTTTAATTGCTAAAATATAATTTAAGAGCTATAAAACTTGTCATAGACTAAGGGAAACGCGAAAAACATATCCTTATCGCAAGGTACATCAATCTTATAGATGTAAACATTAGCCTTTCTTCGGGCTATACTATATCATACCATAACAGAGCGTCTGTTGCGATGTGAAATAAAAGTGAAGAAGCAAGCACACTTCTCATTTGTAATATTAATAAAGCTGTATGTATATTAGCGCTGGTAGATGCACCATTTAACAGGGCACCACAATGTTCCTAGCCGAGATAATATCGAACAATAAATAAATAATAATTTACTCCGACTAGAAGTCGTACTATGGAGCTTTGAGTGACAATCTCTGCTTTACAATGTGTGATCATAACTCCAAATTCAGTATTTCAGAAATGAAAACGTTCAAACGTTTTTTCACATCTTTAACAATCATTACTTTTATTTTCATTGATAAAAATATAAGTATTGTTTGTTTAATTTAAATAAAACCTTCATAGGGTTTCAACAGCAGTTGCATTAACATAATTATTTTTCACTTTTTTGATGTCGGTCTAAAAAATTAGAAACAATTTTACTATAATTTGCACAAACATTTACGTCATATTCTTCAATTTTTTTCATAAAAACTGATTTAAGATTTTTGAGCACAATACCTATTTATAAATATAAACATTAATTTGGTATTAAAAATATATTAATAAATTTAAAAGCTGATCGATTTAGTGCGCTTTTTCTTGTCAGCTACAAATCAAGTAAACGTATTCTTTACTGCCTAAGTTACTTCTAGTTCTATCTACAAATCAGTGTTGAACTTGACGAGGAGTATAGCTCTCACATAACATATGGATTCAATGAAATAATACCTTACTGCTGGTGTTCACTAATGGCTGGTTTACACGTGATTAAGTAGATAAGTAGTAAGTAGATTTTTAAATTAATTTAAATTGATTAAGTACGTGTAAAAACACAAATAAGTAATAAGTAACAGTAACAATTTAATTGCGATTAACCTCATAAGTAGTTAACTTAATTTTAATCTAATTACTTATCTTATTAATCACTTCCTAACTCAAATTTTGCATAGAGGTTCTTTTTAGTATTCTCAATTAACATATAGACTGACAATTTTTTTCCTACTAGTTAAACGGTTTACTAAGGACCATGTGGGCGAAGCCGCTTGCGGTAAGCTAGTAGGAAAATATAATAATTCCCTACATTTTCAATGGGTAAGAGAACAAAATGTTGTACGCGTCATAATTATTGCTATCAGTAAGATACTTCATTTCAAATCAAAAGTTTAAATTGTAAGAACGCAATGGAATGTCCAGAAATGTCCTTCGGCACTACATCTCATGTAACCATTATCCAGGGCAAGGTCGCGCCAGCAACAAGTGGGGTCGTTACCATGGTAACCACCGCAATGCCGAGAAGACAAAACTTCAGCGAAACACATGGTGTCGATTCGTTTCAGTGAGCAAGGAAATGTCTTTTTATCGTTATTAAGCTTGTCACTTTTCCCGATATTATAATGTAACTTCAAAAATTACTCAGAAGAAAGTATCGCATAAGACAGTGGTAGGATATACAAATTAATATAAAATATCAATATTATAAAAATAATGAATTTAAATATTGATTAATCGTATTTAAATTAAATAGTTGAAGAACTGCCAGTTTCCAGTTACTGGATAATAACGACACAAGATAGTTCAATCAACAGCATATCAATTTATACAAAACTCTGAAATTAATTCATTTGCTATTAAACTTAATACATTGTGAGCTGAGTAGGTACAGATTGCGGTTGTTGGAATAATTTAAATGAATATTTTTCTTGAAAAAATTATTGAGTTTCTCTTGATAAACTTAACTGATCAATACCTATGATAAAATTCACTGTGTTCGTGTGACCTATTTACTATTTCATAACAAAGACACTAAAAATCTTACAGATCTTACATTCTCAGCGTTTACGTGTTGGCCATTCGCCAATATGAGTTCGTTGTCATTTCGAAAACAATCAACTAATTCTAGAACTGTTGCAGTTACTGTCTCGAACGATTAACATAACCTCTATACCCTTCGACATACAGTTGAATACGCAACTGCTGATTTGAAACGCATACGATGCTGGCAAACGTCCACGTTGCCGCATTTGACAAGTCTCTCCTATAAATGTACAGCTTCCGCGACATGTGATTTTGATTTTTATTTACATGTGTATTGTGTTTTTACATCTGTCTGATCCTGTTACGTTTCCAGTACCTATAATATTGCTTTTTATTTACTTTTTTTATAAAGCACGAAAGTACACATGACCAAATAAAATAAAAACTCAATTATTCAAAATAAAATTAATTTTTTCCACCTCAAATTGCTGCATATCTGACGGAAAAGGCGTCGCATCTCGTCGGTCACGGTACAATCAGAATTGATAACTTAAATCAAAGATAGTCATTTTTTGGCAGCAATAAATGTCATTATTATCAGTATAATTAACCTAATATTGGCTGTACTAATAATAAACTTTTTTTATTGACTATAATATAAACAGTGAAATACCTAACAGCCACAATAAAACCCTCGATGTGGCGGTGTAAACTCCTCCGGATACAATCAATTGAGAACATGAGGGTAGGATCATGGAATTTTACCCACCCGTCTGACGAATACCTTCAATCATGACATTGAAGTCAACCTAGAGCAATAGCATAGGCTATAATAAGTATACTTATAATTATAAGTACAATTTCAGGAGGGATGAATTCTCTATGCAAAGCTATAGAAATTCCAAAGAGATCTTATAAACACCACTGCAAAATAAACTACAAGAAAACAAATTGCTGATACTAGCAACAAGTTCTAAAAACCGGCACACACGGCGCGACAGTAATCGAAACTAGTTTGTGTCGGGGTGAATGAATCGGCTAAACCGGGATGCTGGCGATACGCCAGGTGCAACAAGTGACGGCCTTCGCGGCAGCCGCTTTTTATCTGCTCAAGTTCAAGTTTTATGGCCTGTTGTGGCAATGTCGCACCATTTATGGTGAGCTGTATTTGGGTGCTTTCTTCGTTACTTTTACAGTTACATAATGGTAAATACGTTTCGTGGTTGAAAAGTTGCCGCGTGGAAATGTACGTACAATTACATAGAGAAGGCAAGTTACGTTTCTGACGTGGCGTCGTACAATGTTTTGCTACTTTGCCCTAAAGCTAACGTGTTGTTTTGTGTGGTATTTTCGTACAACTAACTATCTTATTTTATTATTATTATTTCATGTTAGAATATTTTTATTTTGTGATTTTTACAATAAATAAAAACAGCCGTAATTATAAACGGTAAAATAACCAATTGCACAAAACAATTATAGGTGGACACAGCTTCATCATTCCAGCCTATTAATGTTCCTAGTGCTGGAGCCTTTCCTATAATTGCAATCCAATAAGGAGAATGAGCCATTACCCACAACGCGGCTCAGCGCAAATTGATGGGTGTTAACGACTGCATATGCAGCCAAAACCAATGTCTTAACGTGCCTTCCGGAAAACGGAGGAGCTCGAGATAATAAGTTTTTGGTCACCCATCCTAAGACCGGCCCTTGCGAAAGATCCGCATCGCACAACAGTGAACACACTAACCTCTGCGTCATTGAGCTCCACGATAACTAGATTACCACAAAAATAAAAGAAGTTTGTTATTATGCCCACACGCGCGCCGAGAACCTATAAAATTACTTTCACTCTGTCATTTTACTTTGTAACAAAGAAACCTTTCCTTATCATCACAATTTCATTAACATAACAACAACAAAATGAACGTACGCCTCTTCAAAGACCAACATAAACTAGCACTCCTTTAATTCTCACTTACATTCCACGTTAAAATGGCCCATCCGAATAATTAGGTGCCTATGTGCCGGAAAGAGGAAATCCCTTGTCCTTCATTCTTTGGAGTAGATGTAACATCTCGCAATTTGTAATTAACCTCTATTATATGTAGATCTACCCGTACCTAAAAGATTGCATATGCTCACATCTCATTTATACCTAGATTATTTCAACCTGAAATTTTGGTAGTCTAAACAACATTGCCAAAGGTAGCCTTAAAATAGCCCCCGGAACAACCGAAACTTTGTAGTCATTAAAGAAACATATATCGCTGTCGAACATAGAACCTACTCGTTTTCGATTATCAAGTTGGTTAAAAAGCGAATCTAATCATTATTCGACAAACTTGTAGATATTTCATAGCAGATTAGCGTTTTAGATAAATTTTATTCCATTACTGTAAAAAGATTGAAATTCTAAAGCTCATGCGAAATAGAAGTCTACTGCCATAAAAAAGAGTAACAGTTTTCACTTTTTTAAAGTTTGGGATTTCCTAAAAGTTCCACGGCACGTGCCCATTCGCCACACATCACGGTCCCGGCATCCGCCATATTTAATTAAAATGCCATTTCATAAACACTGTAATCGCTGTCATGGACGAATCGGCGCGACGCGTACCAATATTATACGATAACATTGTGATCGGACTATTATGTTTTTATTTCTAGGCTTTTGATTATTTTTTAACACTTTATTAGTAACGTTAAATGCACTTTGAATACTTTTCTGGCTAAAGAAAGAGCCCGTTGGCGTATAACCTGAAGACATTGTAATAAAAAAATACATACGTTCTTATTATTATTGCCTTAATAAGGCAATAGTAATTAGTGATATTTGAACGCCGACAGCTGGCCTACAAAGTAACTACGTTGACTTCGATTTCACTGACATTAGAATAAATTAAAAGGCACTCAGCGTTCAATACCTATGTTGATCTTTGATAGTCATTTTGTTTTCTTTTATCTCACAAAAGTAATCCCTAACCCTTCCCTTCCCTAATAGAAGAAACTCCTTTCTGTATTATAAATGCAAAAGTATTTTAAAGTGATATTTGTTACGCTTGAACCGTTAAACGGAGTTAAGATAGTTTTTATAAGGGAAATCATCTTTTAAAGAGATGAAACGAGGGTTTGAATTTTCTGAGATTCATCCTTTAGAATTCGCAGTATGTAAATGTTATAAACTTCTAGGGCGATTGTGATAACACTGAGAACGTTTGAAGCCAGGAAGAGTCATAGACTGCCTTTTTAAATATCAACAATAGACACTTATTTTCGTTTAAACTTTAATCCTCGCTTATTGAATTTCAGTTAAGCTTTAGTTAAAAAATATTATCATGTTCAGTTTATCTTACTGAAGTTTCAATATAAGTAGCACACATTAAAATGGCAAGTATTTGTCCACGCACGTCCATGGTTGCCTAGACGTCTTGTGCAAAGCTTCTTTCTCATTTCATTATTAGCCTTTTTACGTTCCCACTGCAGTGGCTCAGGCCTTCCTTAAGGAAGGTTAAGGAGAATTGGCCATGATCCTCCAAGATGGCCCAATGAGATTTAAAGGGTATTAACGGCTCCATTTGTAGTCGTTAAATCTTAAATCTCGTACACAGTACGACTGATAATGACGAAGATATTGTGATAGAAATTAAGTTATTATTATTATCAAATATGAAAGGCAAGTGCGTTGTAACAAATTCAATTTCCATCCATTTCCGTGTCCATATTAAATTTCAAAAGACATTAACGTTTCACGCTATGTTTTAAATACGTGAACAATAATGAACCTTAAAAAAAACAAATACAAAATTAAATTATAAAATATTGTATTCCACTTTGTGTAGTATGTTCCATGGCGGTAGTAGAAGAACTTATCGTTTCCAATGATATTTATATGGATAGATACGCAATATATACCAAAAATTGGAAGCTACTAAAATTAAGACTTTTATCTTACTTTTTTCGTTTTTCACTTCAATACTTATTCAACTCCCGCGAAGAACGTATAAAAAAATGCTTCGGTAAAACGTTGAAAAACGATTATCTTTCACAAATACACATAATATGAAAGAATATTAAGTTTCACACTTAAATCATTAACATTTTTGTCAATAAAACAATACTAGAGCTAGTTTCAGAAAAGAAAAATATTTAACTATCACAAATAAAATTTTGATATTTTGTCGTTAGTGTTGCCACTGTTATTCACTTTAATTTTCCCAACTATGTGGGAGCGTCTTCTTTTTATTAACAAGGCTATAATTTATCTAAATATCTTATTTTAATTAATTATGTGGCCAGTTTTTATCGGCGACTAAGCAAATTGTTATGATATTTTTTTTCATACTCACACACACGGATGCGTTTAATTTTTTAAGCGGCTTAGTTTTTTAAAGTCTCAAAGGTTACAAAGTTTCTTTAGTTTTCAAGATACCTTTATTTGAAAATACGTAAAATTGAACTTTTAGTTGATGTATTATGAAATTTGACAAATGTTTTGTCTTAAACGCTGACATCATTGAAAAGCAAAGGGATTTGTAAGCATACAGCCTACTTTCGTGATTATTTATTTTAAACAGAAAAATTGAAATTTTAGTCAAATTATATAAGAGTAAAGGATTTTTAGTCTTCCTGCTTTTGTATATCATATTTAACTAGAAAACGCCATATCTACGAAAACTGTCACAACTCGCTCAAAACTATTCGTCGTTCATAAACCTTCATAGAGGCTGTTTAGCAATAAATCAAACAGGAGACAAAGCTAGACAAGGAAAGCTACTTCCATAAATGGAGCATGCTGTAATATCGGACAAAAATGAGGGCGACATCAAATAACGCTTGACGCTCAGTAAATAGAGCTGATTTTAGAGTAATGCTAAAATTCGAGCATACGCCAATAGCGTGGACACTAGTTCGCCTTGGATCACTCACTTTTGTATAGATAGCACCAGGGCCGCTACATAGATACCAAAACTTTATGATACTAATCAATAAAAATATTTAATAAATAACATCACTGAATAATATGTTGGTGTGATGTGAAGGTAAGCAGCTAAACACATAAATTCTGGATATTAGAAGCAAGGACGGTTCACCGAAACTACTTTTAGGTAGTAGTAGGATATATTATTAAACAAGGTGTGCTCGCGACTTCGTCCGCGTGGAAAGTAGCCTAAGTTATTTTACATAAAAGACATGTGTAAATTTTTATTGAATCGACTTAGCGAGTCAGTTCAGTAAAATGATGCACTGATCCGAATCTCAAAGCTTAGTCCGAATGGAATTTTAGTATATGTACCATCTATACATATGCATTTAGTAAGAATCGTTTTTTTTTAACATTACAAACATACATTGAAATTTATTTGTTAATATATTTATTTATATAGAAAAATATTTAAATCAGTGTACAAAATTTTATTTTATATTTATTACGGTAATAAATAATCATATCTTTCCCTCTTTAACCTGATAACACCGAAGATAAAAAAGAAAAAGCTGTCTATAAATATGTTCCTATATATGATATACCAGTATACCTTCTCTACTCGGAATATTAAATTATCAATTTTTATTATATTTATATTTAAATATGATAAATATTTCAAAACATGTCAATATTTTTTTGTTCGTTTTTGTCTATTAACTATACTAAAGCATAGAAAAAAAATGTAAAACAAAAAACCTTATGTATAATAAATATAATTTTTCCAAATCACAAAATAACTGAAATAATTGCAGTCGTTTAAAAAAAATATATAATAAAAACGTACACAACTGTGTTTATAAATTGAAAAATACTTTAAAAATGAAATGGAAAATTCATTAAAACAAACATCGTATCAAATGTATCATAATATATATATATATATATATTTTAATTCAAACTTTTATGCCGACCGAAATAGAAAAGAATATTTTCAGTAACAATGTCCTTGCAACCGTTTTCTAAGGATAAGTATATATATATATATTTTCCATATCACAAAATAATTGCAGTCATTTAAAAAAATTATATAATAAAAACGTACACAACTGTGTTTATAAATTGAAAAATACTTTAAAAATGAAATGGAGAATTCATTAAAACAAACATCGTATCAAATGTAACATAATATATATATATTTTAATTCAAACTTTTATGCCGACCGAAATAAAAAAGAATATTTTCAGTAACAATGTCCTTGCATGCAACCGTTTTCTAAAAATAAGTATATGTATATATATATATATAAATATATCCAAACTCTTTTCAATACAAGTATAGACTCATTCAAATCAACGTTACTATGTCAAAAGACTCCGCTGTCCGATTCAACTAGTTGGTTTAGATTTTCACTTGCGATTTATTTCTATTGCCGCTGTAATAACGAATACTTAAAACATAGTGAAATAAATATTTAAGAAGCCCATACAACAGAGATGAGTTTTTGGGTATTTTATGGATAATAATAGTATGGAGCACTCCATGCACGAGTTCGACTCGGATTTGGTTGGTTTTATTAGATAGAACAATGGTTACTAAGGTAGGGGGTCTGAAGGAAATTACCCGCGTGGGGTAAATCAATTATTCTATGGAAGTAACAACGAACCTAAAAATTACGACCAAAAATTAATTAAGAATAATAAAAGCGTCTCGATGTGGAACATGTTTTAAAACGTACTTTAATTGAAAATAAATAGCGATAAACTCGGGGGGTGTTGAATAATGGGTAGTAGCAGTTTTCCTTATAGGTCATCGGCGTAACAATCATGAATTTGATGATAAATTAAATCGAAATCGAATATATATTTTAAATTTTGGATATAAAAAAAATATATATTTTCAAAAATAAAAACCTCATTCAATAATTTAAAGGTGATTCTTTACAAGAAATAAATAAAAATAAGGACTATTTATATGTAAAAAAATCCATTTATGAAGTCGGAAAATAATAATACTTATATTTTTTTCTTTTAAGTACGGCAGCCCTACCACTGAACCATTTATTTATTGTAATTACTGATTTATAGAATAAGAATATTAATTTTGCGGCGCGGCCAGCTTTTATAAAATTCAGCAAAAAGTTACAAATCGTTTGCGTTAGCTGCAATCAGCACTTTTATCTGGGGCAATGCTGATTAACATGTTGATATAACAAATAAATTCTAGGTACCTATGTTAAATTCCTTTTATTTTCGGAAATAATTAAACTAATCTAACCCGTTATCCGTTAACAGATAATTTCAATTAATTCAAATTAATAGTTTATCCTGGAATTAGTATCAAATAATGTTATGTTTCATTATTAAACCCATACTAATGTTTTAATGGGAAAGTGGTATTTTTTGTTTGTGCTTCTTTCAAGTTGCAATATCAAATTGTTATGTTATATTTCTTTAAGTAGAGATAGTTGATGAATACTTTTCATGGCGTACAAAAATTATCTCTTATTCATTTAGTCCCTACTAAAATGTATTTTTTGCTATATATAACAATGATATTAATATCCATAGTAATTATGTCTTAATTACTACTACATAATAATATTACTAAGAGAAAAGATTTGATTGATTGCTTGTTTGCATTGATTAGACTCCGAAGCTACTGGACCAATTTTTAAAATTCTTTCACCTACGGGAAGTTTTAACATCATGATGATCATACGAGAGGCTATAATTTATTTGAAACACCTAGTTGCTAATGAAAACATATTAATTTTTAATGGCTTCCAGTCACTATTAGATAACTCATAAAAATATTTACTAAGGGAAATAAACCAATTCATTAATGGAACCTCGGATATTACTTTTACTAATAAAGTTTTCATAGTTATTAAACCTTTTAGCCATCTTCCAACGACTTAAAAAGACTCTTTAATTAACAGGCAACTATTATAACCATAATTACATTATTACCTATTATAAAAATAATTTAAATCAATAAATAAATATTTTGTCAATCCTTTGATAAATTCAATTTTCGACTTATTTACAATATAATCCGCCAGATATTTTCCTGCCAGTATCATACACTTCATCAAAGTAGTAGACCAAAATCCTTATTAAAATGAATATGAACTATATACGAACATTAAAATTATAAAAGTAGAAAACATGCAACACCACTACTTTAACGCTCTATCTCGTGTAATTTTGAAAAATTATGAGGTATTTGTAAAAGATCCGACCCGTCTGAAAAATTAAATAATGTACCAAAATCACACGCGATAAAACCGTTTAAAAGTAGTTTTATTTAATGAGTAGTGCGAGTGAATTTAATCAACAAGTACGAAAAAATATAATAAAACAACTTTTTAACTGTTTGCAGGTGCCGCATAGGTCAAAAACAGATGCTAACAGTAGTTCCACAGGGTGCAGACCAATCGGCCAATGTTTACGTTAAAATCGTATCTGAATAAAATCTCTACGTCTCGCATTTTGCAATTACAAATCACATTACACAAACAAATATCATACATACATAAACATACCGTACATATATAAACATTCACATACATATCTAAACATTAAATAAAAAGAAATCAAAATGTCAGATTAACATTGTCATTGGACAGGAGAGTTAAGGGGATGATCACGCAGTAAACGTTTAAAAACTAGTTTGTTTGGAGCAGATTGAATACGAAGTGGAAGTCCAATATCAAAAATCAAAATTATTTATTCAGTCTAGACTGTTACAAGCACTTGTGAAAGTCGAGAGCTACGCCATCGGTTCGTAAAATTTCCCGTAGCCTGAAGAGAGAATGAGTTTGAAATAAAACCTGGGCAGTGAGAAGGAATGTCAAGTAAACGATAAATAACAAAATGAGGGCAAAAACAGAAAAAAAACATATAGGACTTAATTTGTAACGCTTTAAATACGGCAGTGGCTCTAGCTTAGTTTTTGAAATCTGTTGCATGGTTAAAGTTAATGGTTGAGCTATATCTGTCAGTATGGTATCGGCTTTTTCCATCATCCCATCCTTTTCTGGTATTTCGAACCGGAATTTGCTAGAGCGAGAATGATAACGGGTTCGCAATAGAACATCGCGCTATCTTTAATCAACTATTAATTTTGAAATATATAGGGAATGCCAAAAGAGAGGCTTTAATATATGATGGTTAAGGATAACATTACCTATATTAGGAGTACGACCTGTTAAGTAATTTTAACCTACAAAGTAACAGCAATGACAAATAATATAACAATTGTATACCTAACTAGTTGTTTAAAAAAAAATCAGAATCATCAGACAATAATCACGGTGAACGCGCTGTGTAGTTCCTAATTTGTTGTTTCCGTTGAACACTCAACGATGACTAAGCACTGAAGGTAGTTTGTCATATAGGTAATAATGATTATGTATTTTGCTTAAATTACTGTGTACTCTATACTTTAAATACATACGTACGTAGAAATATTTATGAACAAAAAATAGCCTTACATATCTTTGCAAACTCTATAGTTTGCAAAGATATGTAAGGCTATTTCTATAAATATCAATTCTAAGTATTCAGAAAAAAGGTGCACATATTATCGTTGTTTCGCAATCAAGATTGCAATATAATAATATTATCACAATCATGGCTGTCAAAATATAACTTCTTCTTTATATAAGTAATGAAAAAAGCTTATAAAATCCATTTTGTCCCTGACACTTCTTTCTATTTTTTAATTTACCGGGTCTCATCGAGCGCTCGTTTTCTATTAATTTTCATTAGAAATAAGAAATACGAAAATTTTCATAAATAAACCAAATTAAAATACACAATGTTTTCTTCCCAGGACCCAACATTTTTGTTAGGGAAGATCGATTTTTTTTTAGTTTTCTGGTGGTTTGGGAAGTCTTATCTAGTGGATACCTAACTTAACCGTTGTTGCCAACAGGTCGTAGACGCCAATAGCATTTAAACGAGTAATTCAAAAAGCGATACATAAAGCCAAGCGTTATTGCGCAATACGCGGGAGCAGTGAAAGTAATGAGAGGCTAGCTACGCGCCGCTCCTGTTGTTCACTGGACTGATTCAGATCAGTTACTCTTCTGTCCTTGTCTAACACAATGCAACTAAATGAGATAAAATCACTAAGTAATGTTTACTTCAATGATACAGTAAAATAGATTTTATTGAACTAATAATTATAAAATTAAACAAATTATTTTATTTATGTCAGAATAAATAAAATCATTTGTTTAATTAAATCATTGTATGATATAAAAAAAACCATTGTATTTTTCCGATAATTGTTAGAATCAAAAATATAGTTATTTCATTTGATTAATCGTTCAAAAACAACACATTATGCCTACAGCAGTATTGATTTGACATCAGAATATATTGTCGCAAACACAGATGGACAAGTGCAAATAAATTATATTATTTCTTTTAATATAAAAATGAACACTTTATGTAAATGCAACATAATGAACTAAAACCTTCTTCATTTTTTTAAAAACAATCGTCATTAATGTCACCTTATATTTGCTCTCAATATGGCCTGCTCTAAATTTCCTGGTAAAATATAATGTAAAATATAAAATATTTCACTATGTCACAGAACTATTAAATGATTCGTTAGAAAAACAAATAAATATTTATTTAATTGAACTGTTCCTGTTCATCCACATAATTATGTAGATTATCAGTTATCACCGATAATCGCGGTAATCAATAATACCGTATTTTCCGAACAACATCCAACAAGTTAAATCGAACGTGTTCGAATACAAATAAAACTAACCTAACAATAAAATTATCATACATTAAGCATCTCAAAACTTTAAATTTCTGTGTTTTGTCTAAAGAAACTAAATAGTCATGACAAATTTTTACCATGAAATTAATTTACACATTAAGTTTCATGGTCATTGAAGGCCCAAGAGCGAAAAAGATTAGTTTAAGAGAGAGTATTTGGCTGTTTTATAAATCCATTATCACTTTTTGTGTGTTTTTTTTTAGTTTCAAATTGAATTCATGAAATCGATCAAATGTAATCATTAGGACATCTTTATCGAAAGTTTAAATATTTGTAAAAATAATGATTTTGGTTGTTTGGGTGGATTGCCTGAACATTGATGAAAATACGTTCTGTAGTAGCGAAAAGTAACAAGTGCTTGAAAAATTCGTCAGTTCTGTTAGGTTCTGGGTAGCTCAGTGGAAAAATTCGTCAGTTCTGTTAGGTTCTGGGTAGCTCAATGGTCGCCCGGATTGAGAAAGGTCATGAGTTCGATTCCCATCTCAGAGTTCTCTTTGTCCACTTTGTCCATGGGTACAAACAGATTTTTTAAGCATTTTTCATTACAAATAGTAAATTAAATTATAATAGGTACATTTGACATCATTTTTGTACAATAGACAATAACTACAATAAACTCAAAAGGTCTAGTTAAAAATGACCAATATTGATAATCTATAATTTAAAATATTCTAAATTATTAACAAAATCGGCTATAGAAGCTTGTGGTATGCAAAATTACATTGTGAAAGGCTTACTAACAAATCTTTATTTATATAGATTTCCTAGCATTGCAATGGTAACTGAACGACAGGCCTTCAATTACATCACCGCAGTGTCGCAGTCACGCGCATTGACACTTTCATTCGAAAACATTTCCTTCAAACGTCAAAATAATGAAATGTAATTTTTTTATAAGCTTTTAGTTATATAGTATGGGTACGACTAGACTTCCCGTATTTCGGTTGTCTGTCGCGATTTCCCGGAAATAACGCCGGAGCGTCAAAATGTCCCTTTTTGCATACATATTGCGCCAATTTTTTTATGGCCACGAAAAGAATAAGTGACAAGACTGCATTATGATAGGTACGAAACAGCTGTGCTGCCTTGTTAAAGAACTTGAATTCAAGTACGACGAACGATATTTAATCAATTATCTCCGGCAGCAGCGTGATTAACTATTTATTATCCACGCGATAAAGTCAAGCAATGCGAATCAATACTGTTTACTTTTTCAACACTTTTAGCTAAAATATCGGAGAATAGTTTGCAATATCACATAAGTTTGCACAAAACTAACTAATCAAAAGTAATATTCTTGTTAAAATGTTTGAAAACATCGATGTAGCATTTTATTAAGACACATTATTCTTTATGCTTCGTCTTGAGGGATAAAATAAGGGCATATGGATGAGTATGCCCTTATTTTATTAACGTTCGTTCACTCCGTGGAATCAGAAATATTTTGGCAGAACTTATCAAAAATTAAAGTCGGTTATCATTCGTAAAATACACAGCACACTCGTATTTTCCAGTACATAGTACATACACATATAGTTTACCAATTATATAGGGTTTTCCACAAGTTTCGTTGTAATACAATTGAAATTATAAACAATCTGCAAAACTTTATAATACACCTTCTCACATAAAGCTACACACATATAAGTGACGCAACTAATCAGTAACAGTTTTGCAAACCGATAGTAAAATATACGCTCACCCTTAGATGCTACTCAACTAGAAGCGTTACAGAAGTTTCTGCCCGCAAAAGTAAACGGTTAACAAGGAAAAATCAATCAGTTTTGTTAGATAACCTAGTTTATCTTTTTGAATGAAAAAAAACAATAATTTCATAAATTCTCTTTTTGAATAGATAAAAAAAAAATATTTTTTTAACTGACCTGAATCCATAATATTTGGGCTGTGTAATTTGTAAAAGAGGTTTATCTAGACATTGAGCACATTGTCCGGTGCTGGAAGGACGACAGAGGCGAAAGGCGCGTGGGCGATGTTTATCAGTATTATCAAATGGCAACCTTCGTCGGCGCGTTCATTTCCATTGATTTTCACTCAACCGGGTACGCTGACGGTATTGAAGAAAATATATTTTAGCTTTTATCCATATAAATTTAAATTATATCTTTAAAAGCTTAGATTATCTAACCACATATCTTCTTATGTTTTCCGCGTATTTATTTTATTTTAGCGTCGCGTAGTTTCTAATTTTCCAAATAACTGAGTTCTTTGGGGCTGTCCATTAATCACGTGAGGCTCGAAAGGGGGGGAGGGGTCCATAAAAAAGTCACGAAATATCACAAGGGGGAGGGGGGGTGAAGTAACATATCACGTGTATTTATTTTTTCGACAAACGCGCGATACTCAACCGAAAAGCGGCGTAAATAAGTGTAATAAAATTATTTTTTCGTCAAACGTTCATTAAATAATAATATTCATAAAGTTTTTCGCATCCTTTCATTATTTTTGTCAATCAAAAACAACCTGCAAGTCCTGTAATCTTTCTGTCTACCTCTAGACATTATTGTACTCTTTAATTGTCTATAATACAATTAGAAAATTAAGATTCATTGTAAGTACTAAAAATACACGTGATATATGGGGGGGGGGGGGGGGTAGTCTTAAACCTCACCATGTATCACTATGGGGGAGGGGAGGTTAAAAAATGCCAAAAAAAAACATCACGTGATTAATGGACGGCCCCTTTCTAGGGTATTTTTGACCATTCAATTTCTCACTCGCTTATCTTTTATTCTGGTTACTAACCCAATGACTTTATACTGACTTTATTTCATCAACATAATATTTTCACACATAAAATTATAATCCTATAGCCTTTTTAATATGTGGAAAGCAGCTGAAAACTGAATGTGCGATTCTAAATAAAACCTTGCAGATTTTATGGTAATAAAATTTAAAACAGCAAATATTTATGCTGTCAACATATTTACAGTAAGTACCTAAAGCATTTCACTACTTAAATTGTATATACGATAATTAATAATATATAGTACCCATGTTTATCTTTTGTATAAAAAGAAATGAAAATATTTACTTACATGATAACGTGAAAGCTGTTAATATTTAACAAACGACATTATAATATTTTAGTTATGGTTAAATTATATCATAATTGATTGATTCAATTTAATGGACGTATTATTTAATTGAAATCGTTAATGTTAAATAGTGTGAAAGAAATGTTTTCCCTAACTAGCTATTTTAAATGAAATTTTATCGTTCAATATTAAATTGCATTTGAGAATATAAAACAAATAAAAATATCGTTTTAAGTACAAAAATTGGCAAAATACGAGGTAAAATCACACACGAAAATCTCCGTGACTTCGGGAAAAGACATCCCATCGTATGTCAATAAGTTTGATCCCGAAGGCAGTCTACGGGATCAAACTTATTGACATTTTATTTTTGTCGTGATAGCAGCTTTAATAAGTAACACGTACGTAAGAATCTCAGGTGTCTATCTAAAGTTAGAACGGTTATATCTTTGTTGCAGACAGCGCCCGGTTATTAGGTACAGAGGTATTAGGTACTATTAAAAGGGTAAAAATAAAAAGGAGTTAAGACACGAATCGGTTAGTCATGCGAAATCCATTTATAGGAATTTTAACAGACTTCAAAATCTCAATTCCAGCCGGATACCTATGACGAGTCGGCCCCCAAATGGGAATCGATATCGAAACTTATGTTTTAATATCGACTTGATGTTCAAACACGATTTATGTACTTTTCGCGACCGACTTCCGCTTTGACCTTGAGATAGAGAGCAAAATATCCGTATTCTTGACTATTACTGAATGTGATATATCTCGGAAGCTAATTAAGATAAAGAAGTGAAACTAACGCGAGGTGTTAGGTTACATTACAGAGTATATCACATATATTTTTTTTATAATTTTTAGAATAAAAAATTACATTAAAAAAAAAAAAAAAAAAAACATGTTTTTTTTCTGAGTTCTCTGTGACTTACAATCACGAAATTAATATATGTTATGCCCCTTTGTGTGCTCTATTACCCATAAAAATTGCGTGAAAAAAAAGTTGGTGCAACACAACGAAAAAAAATTATATGTGATTTCTGTCTTATGGTATACCCCTGTATTATAAGGTTTTCACATTACATCATTGTTTTTTTTTCGAAATTTCACATCAGCTTGTGTTAAAACTTAAGTAAATAGTCTTAAAAGATGAAATAATAGTTAAAAAAGAAATGAAAAAAAAAACAGCCAGTGTTCAATACTTATTATTATTACTTTTTCGTGTCTATCAAAATACAAGAAACAAAATATTAATCATCGTCTTTGTTGTAATTAATTACAATCGGAACACTTTGAGTCGCAAATAACTTAGTTAGGACCTCAGCAGGACGTACGATTTTGAACAAATATCATCCATATGATAGATAATAAATAATAGCTGCTACATGAGAACAGCATCCCACTGTACGTTTGCCATTGGGGCAATCACAGCAATAACGAAGAATACTATTGTAGTCATTACCTTCGGAAATATAGTGAATGTAAATTCGATAGACTTTTCTATTTATATGTCTTGATTTTACTTCTGCTTTGATGATAATAGGTGCTGATTTCACATATTGTACTGAGAGATTATTTTGATCGTCCATTATTTCGGCCAAGTTAAATGCTGCACATTTAGAAGTAGAAGCTTTTTTGTTAACATATGGGATAAGTCGACACTTCTTACAAAAAATATCATTAACTATTACGATTTTATTCAAACAGTCACTAAACACTTTAGTTCTTCTTCTTCATTCTTTATAATTTTTTTATAACCAGGAATCTTACACAGGTACTTGTTACAATTTTTACACTTTCTCGACATTATTACTTAATAATGATTTGGTTCGATAGTTAATAATTTCAAAATGCTGATACAAAATACCTATGAAAGAATTTTAGTCCCAAACTGCCTTCTTGTGTAATACAAATGACTACGACTTTAGCTAAACAAACGATGCAGTAAACAGCGCGATAACAAGTTCGAACTTGTTTGTTTATACACTCACACTACAAGGCGCGAATCACATATAATTTTTTTTCGTTGTGTTGCACCAACTTTTTTTTCACGCAATTTTTATGGGTGATAGAGCACACAAAGGAGCATAACATATATTAATTTCGTGATTGTAAGTCACAGAGAACTCAGAAAAAAAAACATGATTTTTTTATTTTTTTTAATGTAATTTTTTATTCTAAAAATTATAAAAAAATATATGCGATATACTCTGTAATGTAACCTAACACCTCGCGTTAGTTTCACTTCTTTATCTTAATTAGCTTCAGAGATATATCACATTCAGTAATAGTCAAGCATACGGATATTTTGCTCTCTATCTCAAGGTCAAAGCGGAAGTCGGTCGCGAAAAGTACATAAATCGTGTTTGAACATCAAGTCGATATTAAAACATAAGTTTCGATATCGATTCCCATTTGGGGGCCGACTCGTCATACGTATCCGGCATTCCACAATAATAACCAAAAAAAAAATATTCCGGAGAGGATTAACCAGCCATATTAATACCATCTGAATTTAAATGAAGTTTCTGTTATTGTGAATTTTTGAGTTTTGAGTCTTAAATTAGATAAACAAGATTACCATTCAATAAAATAGTAATAAAAAAAATAGAACTGACTTCAAACTTTTAAAAAGTGAGAAATAATAACAACCTTAAAGCGCTTATACGATATACTGCTATTGAAATCGGGCGGATGTTTTCTGTAGAATATTAATAAACTAAATAATACAGAAATTTCCGGTTTTCCCCATAATATGAATGCCGAGTGTGAACGGTTATTTTTTTTTAATTTATTGCTTATGTTCACGTAATAAGGTTTATTATTGTTAATAGGTAATAAGTCGGTCGGGTATTGCCATATACGTAACTGTGAATCCTCGCATACATATCTACTACTTTTTAATTATTTTATAAATAAAAAATTTTTTTTAAATAAAATCGCAGATTTTCATATGCATGATATATATCGGATATTTTGATACATATTATTATATAAATATCGGATTTTTGCGAACCCTGCTCTATACTAATCCAGCAGACGGGTAAAACAAATATTAGATCAAACCTGAGCTTATAGAAAGTTTTTAGGATGTAACCAACGGATGAGTAATCATTGAGCCGAAGGATCTAACTTTAATTGATATGTTAAACAATGGGAGGTGCCTAACCAAAAACATAATATTGGATTATATCACGCACTGGTATAATTTCAAGGTTAGTTGTAAAATTTGTATTGTTTTAACTCATTTTGAACTAATTCTTATTATTGTCACTTTAATGATATTTTAAACTTATGAATACCAATCCTCACTGGCCCTGGGCCGTTTATGTGTCCTCCTTATGTATTAGTCCTCCTCACTATTAGTTGGAATGAATGAATGAATGAATGAACACTTTATTGTACTTGAAAATAAAATCAACATAACAAATTAATAACAATAAACAGTACAATTGGCGGCCTTATCGCTAAAAAGCAATATCTTCCAGGCAACCAAAAGTTAGACTGGACAGTTACATAAAAAAGATGGGTAGTAAATGGTGTCCTACACAGTTGAAATAACAATTTTCCATACTAATATATACACACATACATATATAAATATATACATATATAAATATATAATTGTATAATAATAAATATACAATAGCCTAATTTAATATTCAGTAAGTGACAGATAGGTAATGGTCTTTTACCTTATTTTTAAAGACATTCAATGATGGTGCACGCTTTATATCATCTGGTAATTTATTCCAAAGGCGGACAGCCTGAACTGCAAAAGACTTGTCGAGAAACTTTGTTGAATGGATTGGCGTCTGCAGTTTTAGGTTCTCTGATGATCGCAAGACACGGGAGTGCGTATCGTGAAGGTAATTAAAACGTTCCCTGAGATACGTTGGAGAGAAAGGATTAAACAGTATACTGTAAAGCAAGGAAACAATATGGGCATTCCGACGAAGACGAATCGGCAACCACTTGAGCTTAGTGCGAAAATCAGATACATGATCATATTTGCGTAATCCAAATATGAATCTTATACTAAAATTTTGAAGCCGCTCAAGTTTATTTAGTTGCTCCTCAGTTAGATCTAGATAGCTGACATCGGCATAGTCCAGGATTGGTAGAAGAAGAGATTGTGCAAGCGCAGTTTTAGTTGCTATTGGTAAAAAGTTACGCAACCGCCTCAAAGAACCAGCAGCAGCAAAGGTTTTACGACTAACTTCCTCAATTTGTGACCGCCATGTTAAGTTTTTATCTATAGCTATGCCTAAATTTTTAACACAGTCACTGGGGGTCAAAGTAATTCCACCAAATGAAATCGCAGGTAAACATGACCAGTCAATTTTATTAGTCATTACGGGGCTGCCAGCTACCATGACTTGAGTTTTTGAAGGATTAACTTTTATTCCGTAACACTTGCTCCAATCAAAGACAAACTCAAGGTCACGGTTTACAGTATTGATGGCAAAAGTTAGTTGGTCAGGAGTAGCTTGGGAATAAATTTGTAGATCATCTGCATAAAGGTGATAGGATGAAACTAGTTGTCGTGAAATTGAGCTAATAAATATAGCGAAAAGTAATGGAGAGAGAACGCCACCCTGCGGCACGCCGGCAGATATGTTGCACCAAGTGGAAAGGGAATCCTCAATGCGTATTCGCTGACGGCGTCCAGACAGGTAACTATGAAACCAATCAACCACTGCTGGAGATATGTTAATAGAGCGTAATAAGCCAAGCAGAATATCAAAGTCAACGGTATTAAATGCGTTACTGAAGTCTAGTAGACAGAGAACCGATACTTTTCCATGTTCCATTCCTGACCTGATATCATCTGTAACATTTACTAGTGCAGTGGTGGTACTATGACCAGCACGGAAACCTGATTGATAAGGATTTAGGAGATGATTTTTGAAGAGGAAAGTGGATAGTTGGTTGTGAATGAGGCGTTCCAGAACTTTAGAGAGGAATGGTAGTATGGAAATCGGTCTATAGTCTGAAAAGGATTGTGGTTTGGATTTTTTAGGTAACGGAGTAACATAAGCATCTTTCCAAGCAGAAGGAAAGATACTCGTATTAATGGATTGGTTAAATATATGAGAGATAATAGGAAGAATTTCATCTAGGATGGGAATAATCATTTTCCTACTAACAGAGTCGCCACCCACAGCACCAGAAGTTATTGACATAATGCTCTTCTTAACATCACAGTCAGAAAATTGACGAAGAGAAAAACATGAGTGATCCGGGCACGGAAGAGATGAAAGATAATTTAAAGTATCAGACTTGCTTGATGTATCGCAGTCATATGAAGAGGAAAAATGTTTATTGAGTAAATTAATATCTAAACTACTAGAAGAGGATATTTGTCGTTGTTTTCCTATGCCCAGAGATCTTAGAAATTTCCAGACTTTCGCTGGATCTTCGACTTCGACAGAGTTATGAATGAAGTGGCGTTGAGCATTCCTACACACCTTATTGCATTGATTGCGAAGTTTGACATATGCTTCCCAGTTAGAAGGAGTGGGCCTACACTTGTATTTATTTTTGGCAGCAGCTTTTCGTACAGACAAGCGTTTAATGTCATCGGTAAGCCACGGTGAAGGACGATGTTTCATTTTCACAGGACGAATAGGCGCGTGAACATCGTATAATCTTGTGAGTTCTGTCGTAAAAAGATCCACCTTCTCATCTACTGAGTCACTGTTAAGGAGTCGCGTCCAATTAATTTTAGAAGCATCCTCGCGAATGTTATTGACATTAATACTATTAAAACTGCGCTGCAACAAAATCTTTGGCCTGACCTTTGGTGGACGGATTTTGTATGAAAGAAAAATCAGATCATGGTAGGAAAAGGCATCAGCTGAGAATTGTCCATGTTTGGCGACATGTTGAGAAGATGAGACAATAATAAGGTCTAGAAGCGAAGGAGAGCAGTTGGGAAAATGATGCGTGGCATTTAGAGAAGGCAAAAATAGATTATTACATTGAAGGATTGAGTGAAAAGTTGCTGAACGGGAGTCATTTTTAAGAAGACAAGTATTGAAGTCACCCATGATGATAGTATGACTGTAAGAGGGACAAAGGGATTCCAATATATTTTCAAAAGAAGAAAAGAAGTTTATGCGCGACGATGGACAGTAATACACACCAAGTAACACCTTTGTATGGCACAGACTAATCTCCAAAAAAAGATGCTCACCAGCATTCGACGAGGGCGGCTGAGGCGACATATTAACAACTGTGAAAGGAATGTGAGCTCGGAGATAAATGGCGACGCCACCTCCACCACTCGTCGTACGATCGTTTCTTATCAAGTTAAAACCTGGCAGAGAATAGGCAGTAGAAGGAAGACATGGCTTAAGCCATGATTCTGAAACAAGTATGGCATGAATGTTCTTACAGTCAAAATTAGCCAGCATATCAGGAAAATGAGCCGGAATGCTTTGGGCATTTATATGGACAACATTGAAATTTTTCGATACATCAGAGAAACAGGAACTGAGTGAGTCACACAACGCATTGATACTTAAAAAACTGTCATTTTCACTACATGCGGATAAAAAGCTATCAGAGGCACTATCTTCATCCAAAAACAACATAAATTATACGTATAAATAAAAATAATATATATATAAAAATAAATATAAATAATATATATATTTAAATATATCCAAAAAATATCTACTTTTATCAATATAAGTAATAAATAACAACATAAAATAAAATAATAATAAAATTAAATTATTTCAGCAATTAACCTGTAAATACACCATGTACCACCCGCACGTGTTACAATTAAACAATAAACAGTTAATACAAAAGAAAGATAAAAAAAAAGATATGAATTTTGAAACCTACAAATATAACCTACAGACGACAATTCGGACAGAAATAGCTCACGAGAATACAGAAGCTGTATGGGCTTAGATTCCATTGCCTTTCTATGAAAAAGTATAAAGAAAATACAGTTTGACAATGACAGACAGTAAAAGCTATGACGTTGTTTGTTAGAAGCAAAACATGTAAATTATGTAAATAAAAACAGTATTACAAAATGTGTTACATTAGAAAATTTTATCTAATTTATAAAGTTTTATTACTAGAACGGACCCTTCCATTACTTGACATTATATTGCCGTTACATAACTTTTAACCTTATTAGAAGAAATTAGCTACTATATTATTATCATAGTAACTTTAATCTCATAATCAAGTTGCAAGTTTTGCTTTATGAATGTGTTTTACAAACACTGATTTAATATCATAAATATTCATCACAGTTGCCATAAACCTTGTGATAATTAATAATATGATAATAATCATATAACGTCATAAAGTCTACCCGTTGTCGCCCTAACCCAGAACCTTTTGAAGTGGTAGGCTACGTAACTAACAGTTTTTTTTTTCCAAAAGGAAACAATGAACATACTTTTTATCCCACTAAATGAATTTCTGAATGAATATTCTAATATTTAGAAAGTAATAGTGCATATAAGCATATAGCAACACAGAAATATAGCAAAGAAAGAATAGTAAAAGTGAAATATAATAGAAGACCGTTTAAATTATACAACTTCGTTCTTTTTGAAAAGGATTTAAGAATTAATATCTCTGTCGTGAGAAGTTAAAACTGGTGAAAGAGTAAAAGAAAGAGGGAAAAACCAAGATAGAAGACCCATGTAGGTATATTTAAATGAAATAATTGGCAATCTATCCCGTTTAAGATCATCTAAAGGTAGTTTATCACGGTCTAGAGAAATACTGTTCACTTTACTTACAAAATCCTTTTGAACAACATTCTCGCAAACTAAACCGTAGTTATAAATTATTGGAGGGTACGTATGAATTTTTTCTTGCAATAACGGCTGGAATTGTGACAGTTTCAGGTTTAGTTTTTAGGTATTTATTTATTTAATGCTTCATCGACAACCATATAAAGGAGAACTTGATGCCTTACGAATTCTCTACCAGTCAACCTTTTATTCAACTTCTTTTATCGGTAACAGTTAACGGCTCGAAAGAATCGAATATAAAAGAAAATCAAGCAATATACAAAAATAATCGCTGGTAGCCAGTAAAATTTAATTATGTAACAGAATATGCGTACACTGCCAGCTTAGTAAACACTACAAGTTGATTTGCCCTTACCTCAAGAAAACTTATATTATTCATAATTAGCATTCTACAAAATTGTACTAAAATATTTAAATCTACGGGGAAATAAAAAATGGAAAAGTACGTTACTGAATGTTCTTGCTTGGTCATATAATATTACTAGCTTTCGCCAGCTGCTTCGCCCGTGGTCCATAGGGAAATGTTTAGTGGGATAAAACTATCATTTTATCTAAGTCAGCTAAAACCTTAGCTATATACCAAATTTCATCAAAATCCGTTCAGTAGTTTCGGCGTGATAGACGGACAAACATCCAAACAAAGTAACTTTCACATTTATGATATAAATAGGATTTTAGTTCTTATATGTAAAAGATCAACTAATAAAACTGGTGTTATTTCATACTTGTAATTTTATCACTGCATTATCATATAGTTAAAGATTAATTTCACCAGGTACCAACGACGGTAGGATGCATGCTTTCGAGGTCTCTGAGGACTACTACTCATTAATTATTCGTGTTACTTGTAATCAAATTAGTTTGGGACGAGAGAAAGCAAAGTTTACTAAATTCGTAACGTCTTAGAAAACTATGGTGGAACTCGGTTATTAAATTAAACAAGTTAATGTTAACGGGAGACTAGCAGACACGGAAACTTGTGATGACGCAGTATTTGATGCTGTAAAACTAATTATTCCTTACCAAGTAGATATCAGATGAAGTGGGTTTCGTACAATACGTTATAATTCTATTGAAGAATACGCGGGAAAGAAAAATATACCCATATTGAAACCAATTTGTACAATTACAGAGTCGAAACCATTTCCATCGAAAAAAGGATGGGATACAAGATAACTTTAACTACGTCGTTTCAAATTCACATAGCCTTTCAAAGAAAGGATATTATTTTTCCTTTTCTGTTTCAAATGTTCTTAAATGTGATTATTAAGTACCTATGTTACCAATGGAAAAACAAAACTGCATGTTAAAAAAATTGGACTTCTAGATAAAGTTGCAACATATCCATAATATTGAACTTTAAAACTTGGCATAGCAAAATCGATCGATATATTATTAAGAATTAGAATATTTAGTAGAAATAGAAATTTCAATAACAGATTAGGGCCACTCGAAAGCTCCTAAAATCCAATAAGATTAGCAATTATTGTTACTGTTCAGTAATATAAAATAATAATAGCATATTAAAAATTGTTTATAGTCAAATTTTGGTCCTTTTGAATCTTCCAAGTTTAAATGTAACGGTCACTTGATTATTTTAACGTTGTGTCAATTAGATACTGTGAGAATGAACGGAAAATCAAATTAGATTTGAGATTAATACAGAGGCTACTACTACTACAGGAATAATTTTATTTGCGCTTTCGTTATAATAATTAATTGCTACCTTTTATTACTTTTACTCAATGATTCAAGGTAAAGCTTGGATAGTGAGTGATAGTTGTTTTTAAATAAGTGTTGGTGCGATTTTGATAGAATCAACAAGTGCACGAGGGCATGGAGCCCTACCGCGCACCCGTAAACAAAGAAACGACAAGTCCAGTGGAATTCTCTCAAGACGGAGGCAACGATCGTGAAAACTGGGCCGGACATGTGTGCCGCGGCCGTGACCGCCTTACAATCACTTTTCAATTAATAAAGAACGAGCAAACACCTGCAAAATGCAACAGATTCCAACTGTCACTCTGCAAACCAGTCCCGGAACAGGCACGCGTCGCGCCGCTCCGCACTGTTCAACTCACTTGATTCAACACACAGTTAATGTGATTTGTTTACGTACTTTTGAGCTACAATACAGGGCACAGGCACACAGGGTAGCGCGACTCGTCGCAATACGTACACGTACGTTTCACGCGGCGGTCGACGCGGCACTGACTGCTACTTACTTGGTTGGTGACTGCGGGCGAGAACTCGGCGAACGGACAATTCGCAATTCGAATACCTACGTAACGTAACTTAACTCCATAATATTTTATAGTTTCGTAAGCATGTTACTCGATTACCGTGCGCCGTTCGAGTCTAATCGATGTCACGATTTCGGGAGCGGTCCTTGGGGTTTGAAAGCTCACGTGTATACATTCTTGTCCACGTACCGCTTGCGATCGTAGGGAAAGTCATGTCACGCATGGCGCGTGAGGAAATTCGTATACGCGTCACGAAGATTTTTCTTCGGCGTAAACGAAAGAAATGTGAGTGGAAAGTGACTACGAGTTTTAGATATCCCATAGGGCTCACGAAACTATTGAACTGTCACAAGGAAGGTTAGAATAAACTGAATGTACTCCTTTTTCATTAGCAGATGTTCATTTATTTCAATTCCCATAGCCAACAGTGGAGACTGGACATTGTGTTCAGTAAATTAAAATCCAAAGCGTTTAAATCTGTTGACAAATGAATTTAAGTCAACAAGATTACTCTGTGAGCAGAAAATCAGTCCTTTAGTTTTGCTATTAATTTATAAATTCGTTTGCCTCTTTACAAGCTTTTATTTGACTTTTCGATTCAAGTAATGCAAAATAAATTTGATTTTCGATGAAGTTGAAATTTTGGATGATTATATAGATTGCATCACTTATTAAAATGTCATAAATACGAAATGGACCTGATCTGATGATGAAGCTGAAAGCCATGAGACCTATGGGTCGCTAAATTCTGATCCAAGGTCAGATGATGGAATTGGAAGGTGGCTATGGCAACTGTAATAAAATAATTCAACCCCGTCACCATCATCATTACCAGCCCATTAATATCACCACAACAGGGGCTCAGGCCTTCCCTATGGGATCGAATAAGGAAAATGGGTTATGAGCATGACCCACCACGCGGGCTCAGTGGGTATTAAAGACTGCAAATGCAGCCGAAACCAACGGCTTGACGTACCTTCCGAAGCACGGAGGAGTTCGAGATAATAAACTTCTGGCCAACAATACAATACAAACTCATTTGAATTGTCTACACAAGAGCTCAGGTCCCAGCGAGAACAACATCAATACAAATCCAACAAATACTTATTTTAATAAAATTATTAAAGAAATGTTCTATCCCTACTACATAAATAAAAGCCTTTATTAATAAACATCGAACGCTTATAAGATTTTAACATTTCTTCGAAACAACGTAACTCATTTAAAATATGGCAATGATACTATAAGTTTATATGCAGCATAATAGAATAAAGAAACATCATGTTATTCAAAACTTTAAATATTCTCCAAATAATATGAATCTTAAAATTCAGAAAATTAAAGATCGAATTTATTACCGAAATTTTAACAACATATGGTACTGAACCTGAACCTAAATTTATAATACACACATGTCAATACCTACAATTGTGTGTCACGCGGGATGATGTAAAGCTTCTAATGATATCCTATTAAACATTCATTCATATCCGAAACTATATTAAAAGATTATAACATTAACCTTATATTATTATAATATTCATACATTAACCCTTAACACAATAAACTCCTTTTTCGTAAAATTCTCATACCAAGAAGGTTTTATGTCAATTGTGATGCTATAAATAGAAGCTAACAGTTCATATTAATATTTTAACAATGAACATTCAAAACTATGTACGACATTAACGAAAACGTGAAAGGTCTATCCAGAAAAACAGTGCAACAGATCGCACTTACCAATGTGCGTGATTGTGCTATCGAGCTCATCCATGCGTTCGAGTTCTTAATATACTCGTATATAGATTTAAAGTAATGGTTTAAACTGATTTCTTCTTGTTTCGTATGATCCTCTGAATATTATTAGCTACGACCGCTTTAAATTAAATAACGTCGCCACTTATATTAGATTAATTTCGTTTATTAAATTTAGGCCAGGGATGTACTGATTTATTGCGACAACGAGCCACTCTGACTGATTATAAGCTACCGACTTACCGACCGAAAGATAATATCCATCAAAAATAAACGAAAAGCTATTTATTTTTATAAAATTATTTTCAATACAAAAAATATTTTATTAACGTAATGCCACGTTGATTAAATATTTTTCATAGATTTGGGGCAAATTAATAGTAACTTCTTATACTTTAAGTATTATACAAAATTTAAAAACAGTATTTGTATTTTTCTACCTACAATTTTCAAAATGTGATTGAGTAAAGTTTGAGTATAGCATTAAGTTTTAACATGATAACGAACCGATCATAAGTGCTTAACCCTTTCAAGGGCAGACATTTGAGCACGACCTTCTTCCGACAATCACAATGTAATTATGCAAATAAGAATTATTTTCCTAAAAAAATCTTCCTCGGATATTATCTATTATCTAAGATCTTGTATAGACAAATCAGCATGTTTACTCTCGAACGCAATTGCGATTAGTCGACATTGCATGTGCCGTTTCGTACTCTTGACTAAGGATGCAGATCAATCCAAACTCAAGGGGGTTATGATATTTCATTACAAAGTTTACATCCCACCATCCAGTTCCATCAGTCCTTGGATATTGTCTCGGACCATCTTTTTAAAGACAAATGAAATGACAAAAAATCGATAGGGTTTTTTTACACAGAACATAGAGAGAGAATAGAAGTAGTAAGTGGGCGGGGCACGCGTCGCTGGCATATGCGCTTTTACTCATATGACGCCCTTTCCTCGGTTTTATGTTTGCCAGTCGTTCGTCAATCGTCGAGTGGTGATTTTACAGATTTTTTTTATAAAAAATGCCGTTTTGTGCTATTATCACTTGCAAAAAGCAAAGCAAAGTATACAATCTAACTAATGCAAACATTTCCTTTCACTGGTAAGTACAATTTTAGTGCTAAAATATAAAAAACGTAATAATTTGACACAATGTTAAATAAAATATACATTGATTGCTCAAACCAACATCAATGTTTCTGACCCCATTACTAAACAGCAATGTAAATCATTTTGTGCACTTTTGCAAAAAATAGTGCTGTGCCTCCATTTGTCTGAAATGTACCGATAGGCTGCTGCTGCTCGGAATCGTATTGTTATTTATATGGATCGTAATCGATAACTAAAACATATTTATTTAGAGCTTTTCTTTCATCATTTCATAACAACGTTATCGATAAATATATGCCATAATTATATAAAACTAAAAAATACTGTTTACAAGGGAAAATTATAGATGAACTGATACTGAACAAATGAAATAATGAACTGTCCAGGCACTTTTAATACGAAGATTCGGTTAATTATTTACACGCAGATAAATATTAAAAATTACTGATGTGCTATAAATATCTAAGTTACGAAGTATATCACCGTTTTATGAACAATACATAAATTAAACGAAACTTCGTGAAAAGCTAAGAGTTGGCCTAATAGGTCTTGTTAGAAACTGGTGAAACTGGATTTCACTTATTTTGCATTACTTATATTTCAGTTTCCCTAATAACTTTACAACGGATTGCCTTGTTTACATAATTAATTTTGCCCTATCTGTTTTAGACCTAAACCTATCAAATGAATTTCAAAACAACATAATATCTATACAAACAAAAAATTATGTTTTCAACTAACGTAATATTGTTGGTGGTGTGAATTTAATTTACAAAATTAATTTTTAGGCGTCAATTTAATTTACCTTATTCTGCTGATTCATAATCGGAAACTATTATTATAGAAATCGAGTTAAGAAAGTCACTTTAAAGAACCGCCCACAGAACAGCTTTTATCAGTTTTTTTGTTGCTCCATATTTGCACATAAGTTTATAGACGCATGTCTCAAACGGATGTGACTTTATATGTAGATTGACGTTTGTACGTACTTATCGCTTTTGTGTCTATCTTCAAACTTTTTTTGTCACGGCTTTCAAACTCATACTTGACCAGCGATTCCTTATTGTCCAGTCGTTGCAATTAATAATGTAGCTACTACTATTATTACAGATATAAAACTTAGAATAATAAAGTAAAACAAACATGGCTATGATCAATTTATTAGTGTAATGATCATATTAGTTATTATGAAATGAAATGAAAATATCTTTATTCAAGAAGGCTATTACAAGCACTTGGAATGGCAAGTTTATTTTTATTTCTACTTTTTTTTGTGAAGGAATCGTAATGTTTTCTTGCGTACATAATATTTTCATTGATGTATTGAGAGGCAACAGTCAAAATATTTATTTCTTTAAATATTTCTCTGAGAGATTCTCTAGACCGTAAATTATATATAGCGTGGACAGCTCTCTTTTGTAGAATAAAAATATCTTGAATGCTAGCCGCAGAACCCCATAACAATAGATTATACGTCATTCATTACACTATGAAAATAACTAAAATATACCAATCTTGCCGTTTCAACATTTGTTAAGAGTCTAATTTTCTTAACAGCAAATGCTGCAGAACTCAGTCTACTTGACAAATTATCAATATACCAAAATACCAAGGAACTTTGTCGATTCCACCATCTCAACTTTTTCACTATTTACATTTATAAGTATATTAACATGCCTCACATTAGGTAATGCAAACTTTATGTATTTCGTTTTATTTGAATAAAGCTTTAAATAATTACTATCAAACCACTGTAGAAAATTGTCGAACTGAATTACATTGAACTGTTTCATAACAAAATTTAAAGCTCTTATTTTATCAACTAATATGTCACATCACTAATATGCACAATCGGAATGATACCAGTAAGAAAAAAATACAAATTAGGCTTAATGTAATTAATACAAAAATTCTGTTGTTTTCTTAATTTTTGTTTTTTTTACACTTTCCCTCGCTTAATTATATTACTCCACAGACATACGATAGAGTGTATCATTAAGTTTTCTTAGTTTTTGTACTGCGTTTTTTAAAAGATATTTTAATAAATTATGTAGGGAAAAGCCTTAATTTTTCAGTATTCACTTGGTTACAGCAAAATCTAATATTAATAGTTCGCACATAAAATGATGACCCCAATTTTTTTAAATGTGCATAATCTTAAAATATTTTTTTCCTTCTGGTATCCCCATATACAGCCACGTGACAGTTCAACATTCATGTTAAAGTAAATTATTTATTATCACGTTGAATTAGAGTTTGTTTTTAATCGTGTGATTTCTTAGCTTAGTATCTTTTTGGGATTTGATTTATGTTATCGCGAACCTATCGCGTGGCGGTTTTTCATGTAGTGAACAAAATGATCATTTCATCTAATCTGCATTTGTGTGCGGAGAGGCGACACTCGGTTCCCATACTAAATTAATATCATTATACTTCTAATCTCTCTCTACGGTGGGCAAAATCGGTCGTTATCGGATCAAAAATGTATAACTTCATGATTTTTTGTAGTACCGCAATGAAATTTGCTACAAATATTCAGTGAGGTTTGGAAATTCAAATGATGTATAATTTGTAGTGTTTTTCTATATACATATATATGTTATATGTCATAGAGATTAAAAAAAATGGGTCAACACAAAAATAAAATGGTAAAAAAAATAATTCCAAAAGAAAGACAAGTTTTAATGACCAAAAAGGTTAAAACTATGGTTAAATACAAAATTACCCAATTAATAAAAAATAAAAAATATTTTTTTTGCTGAACAAACAAACTATACTAGGTCCTGTAGCTTCAGAGATTGATATAACTCGTTACAAACATTACTAATAACTAAATATCAATATTATTTTTATTTTGGTAGGTACCTATATTGCTTCAGGATCAGGGTCAGTAAACGTGCGTTCACTTTCAGGTACCACTTTTAAAAGACTTATTGCCTCTTCTTCAAGATTTTTTACATTTCTTAAGTATGGTTTTCTTAAACTTGTTATATATGGATCTGACGTGCACAAAAGCATTTTAAAGACATCTTCATTTGTTGCAGACCGGGAACATTTTTTGGCATGATGAAGTCGCATGTTTCTGTAGTCTTTGTTGCGAGACTCTTGTGCGTCTTCCGACAGCTGTCCAATAGGATTATCTAATTATCTAGTAATTTCTCACGCATAACGAGTGCAAATTTGATAAGATTCCTTTGTTATCGCTAAATAAATAAAATATTCCAAAAGTAATATAATTATTGTCCTTGTAAACGGTGTCTGTGGTAAACCGCAAAAGATACTGATTTTTATTTTCCGACTTTTCACATATTATTTCTTATATTTTCTAAAACCGCAAACTTCCGCAGCTGTTTTTTTTTGTATTCTGTTACTGAATAGTTAGACTATCAATTAACATAAAAAGTTGTGCGTGGGGAGTCGTGGGTAATATTGAAAACCTTAGACGAAAAAAAAAAAGTAAAAAATAAGGTATGCCACTTTTTAATTACTTACTGACATAATTGTCGCTGCTTTAGAAATTAAAAAGCTGTAACGTAATAAGCATGAAACAACCTTTCCAAAAATGTATAATACTGCATATATGTACCCAATATATATTGCACAATATGGTTTTCAAACATGTATATGCGTAGACTCGAGTTCGGCACTCCCGTCTTCTATGTACTTCTACCTATGAAAAAAATGTAACTTCGTGCATTTTCGATGTTGATTAAATGTTTCGTCTACACCCGTAATTTCCGCTGAGCAAGTGTAATTTAAAAAAAAAAACCTTCGTGCGGTATTGCCATATCAAATTGTTTCCAATATCAAATTGGTACCCACATAATTATTATCTAGTAATTTCTCACGCATAACGAGTGCAAATTTGATAAGATTCCTTTGTTATCGCTAAATAAATAAAATATTCCAAAAGTAATATAATTATTGTCCTTGTGAACGGTGTCTGTGGTAAACCGCAAAAGATACTGATTTTTTTTTCCCGACTTTTCACACATTATTTCTTATATTTTCTAAAACCGCAAACTTCCGCAGCTGTTTTTTTTTGTATTCTGTTCCTGAATAGTTAGACTAACAATTAACATAAAAAGTTGCGCGTGGGGAGTCGTGGGTAATATTGAAAACCTTAGACGAAAAAAAAGAAAAGTAAAAAATAAGGTATGCCACTTTTTAATTACTTACTGACATAATTGTCACTGCTTTAGAAATTAAGAAGCTGTAACGTAATAAGCATGAAACAACCTTTCCAAAAATGTATAATACTGCATATATGTACCCAATATATATTGCACAATATGGTTTTGAAACATGTATATGCGTAGACTCGAGTTCGGCACTCCCGTCTTCTATGTACTTCTACCTATGAAAAAAATGTAACTTCGTGCATTTTCGATAAAAAAACTTAATGAATATTATAATTCGATTATTTGAGATCCTAATAAAATCACAAAATCAAACAAATTATGATATTCGTAAAAAGTACTTTTGATATGCTCTTGTTCTACCATTTTCCACAATTGCAGATAAGATGTATTATTTAACATCTTTGACGTACAGTACACGAGGGGCTTGCCAGTCAGGCTGTAAAAATGAATGCTCTTACTACTCAAAACGTATCTACATTAACAAAACTAGTAAAATGCGTGAACGCCTATTCAAAAAGACTGTCCTCACATTTCATTTACTTTCCTGATAATGAAGCACCACTGGAAGGTAAGTGATAAGTTTATGTTAAACAGATTTTTTATTAACAGATTAGGCACATTTTTCCTATCAAATATGCTTCTAATTTATAAAAGTTCATATGTTAAAAATAAACAACTTCAAAAAGCTGTTCTTTTTACTGTGTGTATGAACTAAAAGTCTTACTATGTTTTTTCTTCAGGAGAAACAAGCAAAATGAATATGATGCAGGCCATCAACAATGCTATGGACCTCACACTAAAAAATGATCCAACTGCAGTACTGTTTGGTGAAGATGTTGCATTTGGAGGTGTCTTCAGATGTGCTTTAGGTTTGCAAGTATGTTTTTAATAAATAATTTTCGTTAACTCCACCTGTTATTTACTACTTTCAAAACTACATGGTTGATTCCTTTAAAAAGTTACTGGGTATCTGATTAGTGACAGCTTTTTCTCACCCTAGTTACTTAGTACTTTATTTACTCATCTTTTATTAATTGTAATAAAAACTGAGTAGGTAAATTAGTAATTTAGGTTCATTATTTTAAGTTTCACCTGCAATTGGATTAAAGTACCACAGTTTGATTTTTTATTTTTGAGTTTGACCATAGGCATACCTATCATTTGCTTAGGGGTGGGACAAAAGTAAAGAAACTTGATAAATAATAAAATTTAAATTACCACTTAATAATTAATAACCATACTTGAATGAATTAACACAGTCACAATTGATGTATAATTCTAATTGTGAAAATATTAATATAATGATACACCTCAAATGTTTTTATAATTCCAGGAAAAGTATGGCAAGGATCGTGTGTTCAACACTCCATTGTGTGAACAAGGAATAGCAGGCTTCGGGATAGGTGTGGCTACTGCTGGTGCTACAGCGATTGCAGAAATACAATTTGCAGATTATATATTTCCAGCATTTGATCAGGTTTGAAGTACATATGTTAAATGTATGTTTTGCGTATTAAAAATTGTGCACATAGACAGGCATCCTAATACGTATTTAAAAAAGAAATTATTAAAATAAATGTCACTAAAAGACAATATAAGGTTCAAACAATTACTGTAAATTTTCTATGGCTTAGGTATTTAAAGTATCACAGAAAGCTAAATATATCACAACAACTTAGGTATTATTCTTTATCAAAATGCAATTTACATGAATGAAAATTGGAATCCATTAATGCATGGTTTGATTGCTCATTGTAATGTTAATATGTTAGGACATCTGTTATTATATTGAGAACTACTTTTGTAAATACTTCATTATAATCTATATTGAACAATTCAGTATTACCATAAAATATCTTACATTTTTATTTATTGATATACTTGACATCAGTTCTAGTTGGAAGGCATCAACTAGTCTTGCTGAAAAAGTTGAAAGGTCATTGATATTTTTATCAGCTAAGTTATTTTATTGTTAATGTTACAAAATCTGCAATCTATTATTATATCCCATTTCTTTATGTGTTGCAACAAATACAAATATTGGAATTCACCAAATAGTTACTACTTACTGATTATCATAGTCAGTCAGTAAGCTGACTGTCAGTAAGCTACCCATTGGGACCCTGAGGCCTACCCACAAACCAGGAAGTCATGGCCAGTTATCATCACCCCTGTCATCTATTAAAACCTGAATGTACAACAAATAACAGTTTGGCTATGTACCATTATCTATGGTACTGTGTATATAAATTCATCTACACATTATCTATACATAGTCGCTTCTCGCTATCTATATGTTTTCATCAATATATAATATGATTGATTCAAAAGGAAGAAGGAAAAAAAAACAACAAAAGTATCTCAATGTGGAACATGGTATTTTTAGTGGTACTAAAATTTTACTGAATGGATCTCAGTAAAAAAGAAGAATATAACGTTAGTAAATTATACTTATTCAGCAAATAGTAGATTTGGTATTCATATTTGATAAACTATTATTTTGGTGCATCACTATTTATAACTATTGTTAGCTACAATATATGTGATGTTTATTTTTATTAGCTAGTAAATGAAGCTGCAAAGGCTCGGTACCGTTCTGGGGGTCAATTCCCATGCGGGGGTCTGACAGTGCGTGCGCCTTGCAGTGCTGTGGGTCACGGCGGGCTGTACCACTCTCAGAGCCCTGAAGCATACTTTGCACATACACCCGGACTTAAGGTACTTACAACCAGCGACATTAACATACATATTAATAGTATTAGCCTAGATTCTAGTAAATAAACTAACTCTCTTGCGTTTTTGCCCTGGGATTTTTGTCTATTGGGCAGCATATATTTTTGAAAATTATTTTCAAATTTTGGAATGGGTATATAAATTTTACTAGTTTTGACGTTCACACTAAAGCCAACAGGTTGCTTATTTGTATTAACATTTTATATCATACTAGCTGACCCGACAGACATTGTATAGTCAAATAAATTTTAATATTTGCAGCACACATTCTGTCAATTCTATATCATACATAGATAAATGTATATTTTTAAATTTTTACGTTAACGTTCGTTATGCAAAACAGCTACTAAGTTAAATTTTGGTTTTGGTAGGTAGTTATACCCCGTGGTCCCATCACTGCTAAAGGTCTGTTGTTGTCGTGCGTCCGCGATCGCGACCCTTGTTTGTTCCTGGAGCCGAAGATATTGTACCGTTCTGCTAACGAAATGGTACCAGTCGATGATTATACACTGCCCATAGGGAAGGCACAAGTACTCAGAGAAGGTGAGACCTTGTTCAAACTATTTTTTTTTTTTTGTTTTAATATAGCCCTAACTTCTAATCAATTGAGCCATTTGTTTGTACTGTATAAATCACCAAAAACTTAGATAAATGCCACATTTGGTTCATAAGAAATGATAAGTACAAAAGATGTTTATACAATATGTATACAAGTATTTTGTAATCTTATAGTTTTGTCTCATATTTATTTTTAGATACATAGTAATAGCTGGTCACAAAAATTATGTTTTTATTTGAAGCTTATATAAGGTATTTAGGGTTGCCTATCGCTTCGTGGATTTGGTAAAAATGAGAGAAAGCGCTATATATTCTTTTCTCTTTCTCTTTACTCATCTATAAATATATACAGGCGATGCGGCTACTCTGATCGCGTGGGGTACACAAGTCCACGTACTGTTAGAAGTCGCACAGATGGCAAAAGAGAAACTGAATGTCAATGTGGAAGTCATTGATCTAATGTCGATTCTGCCCTGGGACGAAGAAACCGTCTGCAATGTAAGACTATTTATTTTTATTGCAAACTAACAACATCAACATCGGCCCTTTTACGTCCCCTCTACGAGGCTCAGGCCTTATGGATGGTTAAGGAGGCTAGCCCATGCGGATTAAAGGGCATTAACGACTGTAAATGCTGCCGGGACCAACAGCTTAACGTGCCTTCATCACAGAGTAGCTCGAGATAATAATTTTTTGGTCATCCATCCTATGACTGACCCTTACGAAAGTTGCTGAACAACAACATAGCGGGCCGCGAAGCTTATCTACTACGCCACTCCAAAATAACAACAATACTATTCATCTGGAAAACATGATAGCAAAATTTCTGACTCGAATATTTCTTAAGTAAATGTGTACTAACAAACCTTAGCCCCAGTTGCACAATAGTCCATTAAAAATTTTGTTACTTTAAAGCGACGTTACCGATACAAATTTTCGAATTTAGTACAGTCATTAGAGCTAATGTCGTCATTAAACCGTAATAACTTTTGTGCTACTGTGTATAAATCAAATTCATATTTAACACAAACGTCAGACTTTTGCTTTGGTATTGGAATATCTTAGTTTCTACATTATCGTACCTGACCGTGGTACTGTTTATTAAATGTTGCTTTTTTCGTTTCAGTCAGTGAAAAAAACAGGTCGGTGCCTTATATCTCACGAAGCACCTCTCACTTCAGGCTTCGGAGCTGAACTCGCGGCCACCATTCAGGTATTATTAAAGTTGAATACCTTTCGATCTCGAAACTAAATATATATAGTAAAACGCATCTACTCATCGCGCGCCGTACGTTACGACCTAGTGAGTGAGTTTAAGTTACCCTTTATATAGAGGGCTAAATGTTACCAATAAGGCAATGAGAGAGAGAAATAAAGCACCATTTTCCCCCAAACATCAAATTCCATTTGAAATATATCCGTTTGTTTAATCTTGTCAACCTTTATGGCGTAAAAGCGTGATATTTTGATTTTAAATGTTTGTTTTTTTATTATACAAAAATGGTCCCTCAAGCCGGATTGAAGACCATATTATACATACATCCAACATTGTTGTACTTACTTTGATTAATTGAAATGATTTATAAAGTATACACAATAAATGACCGCTAACATCATTAGCCTATTAATGTATCTGTCGTGGCTATATCGTATATTTGATGATTTCCTGATCCGGCTGGCCATTTCATGAAATGGTTATATTTTATAAAAGGACCACCTAAAATTAATAATATTGTTTAAGCGTCAATGTTTAATGATATAGCAATCCACATTTGGTCATATCTTTAATAGGTAACCACGCAGAAGTTTTTTTTTAAATACTTCATTTTAGACATCCCACATAAAACACACACACACACACACACACACACACCCCTTGGTGAGAGGTCTACCTCTACGCTACCCACTGAGCGTAGTCCGGTAGTTCTCCTACGGATCTCCTGATTCCTAATTCGATGCATTTAATGCCAATCTACTTAAATTCAAAAACTTTATTTAAAAAAATGTGCTAGACCTATATGTTGCATCTTTTTAATCATCCAAATTGATATTATACTTCTTCTTTCTGTTATTTCATTTTAGCAAAAATAAAAAAATTTCGTTATAATATCTCATTGTGTAAACACCTTTAGGATATTAATTTAGTACTACACAGTTGTTACTTATACATATATATTTTGATTTTTGTCTGTAGTGTTACCTAATAAATTAATTAATTAAAAATGACGCTGTCCATCCGAGCTGAATTCGACGGGAGATCTCTTTCTCGAAGTTGAACTTGCCTAGCTGGACTGTCTGTCCTAGGTTAACATAATGGTCGACAACTTCAAGAGTAGTATTCCCAATTTTAACTGGAGTGGGTACAACATTCTACTGTGCACTAAAATGGAAATAAGAACAACTGTACTATTTTATGAAGACATGCGCGTTATCCACAGAAACACCGATAGATTTTTCTTTAGTTGGTTCCACCTATTTGACAGGCCTATGCCACAGCAATGAGGACGTTGATAAGCTAATGATGATGATATAAAGGTGGATGCTCACTGGCAGATTTTTAATTAAGATTAGCTTAAGACTCCAGTATAGCAGGTCAGTGTGCACACAATACCTACAGCGCGGATTACAGATAGTTTCCTCACAAAATTGGCGATATAAATGAATGAACTACATTCACATTTATGTTTTGATTTAATATTGCATTATATCGAACCGCGGGGGAGATCCTGTTGACCTGTCACACAGGTTTCCGCTGAAATCAATTTCGGGCTTTAGTCTCTCACAAAATTAAGATATAAATGTATTAATAATTTTAGGACTCACATGTATATGATTATAATTATTTGAATTTTAATTATATTAATTAAATTATTATTACTATTAGGTAATTACAATGAAATTAAAGTTTTGTCTTACTGGCCACTTTATTCACAAATTTCTCCTCCTTGGTTAGGAATTCCGAATTCAAATTTATACAGCCATTTATTTACACATGTATTTGTGTTTTGTTACTAGGCATTCATTTGTTTTTTTTTTTTTCTTCTGTTTCTCCTATTTACGTTACCCAGTATAAATAATGGAAAACTTGAAATATCGTGTTATTTATGAGTACGAGTTCCACCGTGGTACCAGCGCTGCGGAAACGGCTCGAAGGGTTAATGGTGTGTGACGGTTGTGTCACAAAAGAAAGCACTGCGTTTTTGGTTCCAACGTTTTCGTTCTGGAAATGAAAATCTGGAAAGCCCGTGGACAGCCGGAGACCCAAGTTAATAATAAAGATTTGAAGGCTGCTGTGGAAGCGGATCCATCGCAAACCACGTCCGAGTTAGCTGTAGGCTGCGGTATTAGTAATAAAACTGTTTTAATCCACTTAAAGCAAATTGGAAAGATTAAAAAGCTTGAAAGGTGGGTACCTCGTGAATTGAGAGAAGCAAACCGGCAAACGCGCTACGACTGCTGCGTTACATTACTTAACCGGCACAATAATGAAGGGTTTTTAAATCGAATCATTACCTGTGATGAAAAGTGGATTCTCTACTATAATCGGAAGCGCTCATCGCAATGGTTACACCTTGGCATGCCAGCCAAATCCTGCCCCAAGCGAAAAAAAGTTACTTGTTAGCGTTTGGTGGATTAGTGCCGGTGTCGTTCATTACAGTTTTCTCAAATCTGGGCAGACGTCTATTTTCAGCAATTGCAAACCATGCTGGAAAAACTAGCTGTTAAACAACCGAGGCTGGTCAATCGCTCTACTTCACGACAACGCTAGACCACACACTGCACAACAGACGGCTACCAAATTAGAAGAGCTTCAATTGGAATGTCTAGACATCCATGTACTCCCCGGACCTTGCTCCAACAGATTACCATTTTTTTCGAAATTTGGATAACTTATGGCAAGGGAAAAAAATTCAACTCCGATGGGGCAGTGCAAATCGCCTTCAAAGATTTTATTGATTCCCGTTCCAATTTTTTCTTTAGTAAGGGGATCAATGAACTACCTATGAGATACAATGGTTTATACTTTAATTAAATAAATATATTATATTAAAAAATAATCGACTTTTTGTTCCTCCTATACCAAACACCCTCACACTCTTCACGGCTTTAGCTGGTTGCCTACATTTTATTATTATTTCTTGTTTTTGCAGGAAGAGTGTTTTCTGCACCTGGAAGCACCGGTAAGTCGGGTGACAGGATGGGATTCGCCTTTCCCACACGTTTTTGAACCTCTCTATCTGCCGACCAAATGGCGATGTTTGGATCAACTTGAAAAACTGCTTCGCTATTGATCTACAGTTGGCAATTAGCTCCTATATTACCTATCTCCATATGGTTTAACTAATAAAAGTGAAAACTATGTTTCCCGAAATACGGTTACATAGAATGGGAGTCATTAAAATTCTGATAGTTTTAGATTGCGATAGGTAATAGTTTAAGATATGGTCTACAAAATGCCATTATTTGCCTACATTTCCATAAATTATTTTGTTAGCCGTTTGTTGTTAGTTGATTAAGATTAAATGAATTTTGGTTTTAAGTCTTATGTATTATTTTAATTGTTTATATTTCCTCTCGTACGTTTTATACAAATGTGTTTTTGGAGTTCCACACCTCATATGAAGGATAATGAATCATTCGGTTAACTACCTGTCCGACCGTCTATTGCTCCGAAAATTCTGGAGAAGTTAAGTTGAAATTTGGCACCCGCGCAGTCGTGTTATAAATAAACAAATTTTAAACATGGAGGCATGTCAATCTGGTAGCGCCACCCTTCTATTTTAAAATGAATTCTTCGCCCATTGACTCCCTCATTTATCATTATAAATATTGGTCAGTTGCACAAACGTCCATTAGCGTTAAATGAAGCATTTAAGGTCTAACGAATGTCAAATTTGTATAGGTAATGTCACTTTAAACTAATAACAATTTTAATGAACTTTTGTGCAACTAGCTGTTATTAGTATTTTGGAAAGTAAATGAATCCTGTATTTATAATCAATTTCCAAAAAGAAAATCACGTCATCATCAGTCACAGACGTAACTTAGTGGGTATCTGCTTGGTGTGAGAGACAGCATAACTATAGTAGATATAATTATGAAAAAGGAATACGGTGCTTTGCCGACGTCCAGCCCTGCAACACATGGGGGCCGCTTGGGGTAATGAGAAAAAAAAATGCGTCACAAATGATAGGCTTAGAGAATCTAAAGCATATTTTTATAATTTCAAGATAAGTTTTCGCGTTATCAAAATAATTAGGTGATTCTAAACCATTTCCACGATTTCTCAACCTAATACTCATCTAAAAAACTATTGGACCTAAAATTTCGAAAACTAAATAGTCAATTATCTATAGATTATAGGTAAAGCTTTTAAAAATAGGTCAGTCTTGGCTGGTGGTTTTTGGTCGTGTTCGATCTATTTAAAAGTACACTAGCCCAGTGATTGCGTTTACCCCCAGAAAAGTTCATTTGCTACATTGATTCGATTGGGAGCTGAACCCAGGAGCTCATAAATATAACCTTAAAACGAGCCACTTGTTATGGTATCAAAGTTGAAGTGTAATAATATGTAAGCAGTTCTAGTCCCCCCCCCTAACTAAATTATTATATCCCATTAATTAAACTTAAACATTCTTTATAAAAATATCAATTATACGTTGAAATGAAGGCATTAACTAAAACAACACTTCACTTAAGTAAATTTATTAAAAAAAATCCAAATCAAACCTTAAAAACAAAGCTAGAAATTAATAAGAGCAGTTAGCAGAAATGCTTAAAATAAATGTCAACTTTAAAACCGAATCTCATTAACAGGCACACTTATTCCGTTGATACTTTCGAGTCTTTTCTAATAAAAAAGTTCACGTTAGAATCCGCATTGATGAGATTCAGTTGTTGGGGAACCATCTCATTGTCTTAGTTTTGTTAAGAGTCATGAAATATAATCTCACAATATTTCGTCTCAATATAATAAATGAACTATATCATTAGAAAGTCAGCCTGCCACCCAATTGAGACTTCGATATAATGCGGCATCAGCCAACTAAAAGAAAGGTAAGTAGACTCCTCTTCAATTGTATCACCTTAAGTGATAAAACTGAAAAACAATAAAATAGTGCCCCAAAAACTACAACACACGCGAGAACTTGCGATGTGCTAAACATAAAATTAGACGTTAATTAAAATGTACATGTATCTGAAATATCTTATTCTACTTACAAGTACCTACCTCTTTTAACAATTTGTTCAAAACATTAGTAAAATTCAGTAACAAATCAAAGCATTACAACTACTTACCTTAATAATAGAATTTACGAATTGAACATTGTGATGCCAGATATTTACATAAACATTTCAACCGAACAGAATTTTATACTCAATGATAATCTAAAATTTTATGTAAAGCATGTTCACAAAATGTAAGGCAATTAGTTTGGCCAGCACCTTATACCAATAACAGGACATATCAGATCAGCAACTAATAATATATGTTCAAAATTATATTAATTTAAAATTTATTTTATTTGACAATAACAAGCTGTATATATATTTACTAAATCCTGAATTTGCATTGCTATTAATTTCAATTAAACATCACATTCTTAGATAAAGAAAAGTTGTTGTAGACTGAAGTACTTAAAAATACCAGTGGCGTTATCTTCATAGACTGCCATGTCAAACTGGACTTAGCCACTTAAAACTAAAACTTTAAAAAAATAAAGTCCTCATTCACCTTTAGCCAAAACTGTTAATAACACATGTGGATCATAACATTGTTACAGTTTATTATGAATGGAGATAATTTAAATAATTCGAAGTCAATTAACATCTTATGATGAGGTTTGTTTTTATACCTAGTATGTATTAAATTAATATTTCTATTTAATGAAAATAAATGTAAATAAGTGTAATAAATGTATACAGATATACAGAACCATTAAATCTGCAATAAATAACCCACAAGCATATTTGTACATCATTTCATGAATTCTAGTGACAGTCTAGGTAATCACAAATACATTAACATTGATGAACTCAATAAAAAACATTTCCTCACTCTTCCCAGTTGCTTCGACGCTGACGAGAAGACTTCAAATATGGACCAACAGAGGGCGAGTTTGGAAACCGTTGCATGTAACGTTCCAAATGCAAGTACTTGACAGTTATGAGATTGCCCTCGTACCACCACCCATGCAAGCTACGGTAGACAACTCCAGCGTCTGCCGGCGTCGCGCATTTCACATACACACAGCAAGACATTCTCTCTATGTCAATATGTAAAATGTTACAGCGCTCTCCACACTTCTCTAGAATAGCATCTTGGATGACAGTCCTCAGATTTGGATTTGTATCATTTTTGTCGAACATGTGGCGTATTTTGAGACATGGTGTTGGTGATACAGTCAAATTGTTGACAGAGCCTTCTTGAGTTTCAAAAGCCTGCCCTTGCCATGCAGCATTGCGCTTAGGGCTGCTGTGAGCTGAAATCCATCGCCAGACCCTGCAGTCCTCACCATCTACAGACTGCACTTCCATCCTCACTCTACTCTCATTTCTTTGGATGAATTTAACAGCTGCATCCCACACTGAAGCCATTTTTTCTCTATTTTGTGGTGAAATAAGAGTGTCACGGACATGATCCACAGATATGTAGGGTTCTCCACTATCTTCTGTCTCTTGGGATATCACTTCTATAATCTGTTCCACCATAGAATAGATCTCTTCACTTTTTCTCTTCTGATATCTCATATAATAGGAGTAAAATCTTTGTAAGCCAAGTAAGAGCAAAGCTAGAAGTCCAACTAGAATAAGAGTAGATCCAGCTGAATATAATGTATTAATTAAAAAACAACTCAGTGGTGTAGATGGATCAGTTAGAGCCAAAGCAACGCTCCCTTTATTTCGTTGCTGTACTACAATATCAGTAGAAATAATGGGGGTATAATCAACATCTTTAGTGTAAAGGTTCTTTAATTGGACAACACTGAGTCCCCATCGAGGGTTATTGACTATTAAAACTTGCAAGTTATTAAGATCTGTCCGACACTGACTAATATCAACAGAGCCTGCTCTGGCATTAGCAATGTCAATAATTTCTCGCTCAGTGAGATATGGCATGACCCCAGGAGTTCCACATTTGTATGCAGCAGCAAGAGATGTCAATTCAGGATGTATAACTTTCAAAAGATCTTTAGCATAGCTGACTTGTTCTTTAGGCACACAGTTAATGCCTGGCCTATTGTTTGGTATATTTAATTGACAAATTGGTATGACACTATTTTGATCATCAACCACTGATGTGATATCATTTTTCTTAACTATATACATGAAAAATAAGCAAAAAAAAAAAAGTGCAACTAATACAACAAGAGCCAAAGATACAAGATTATTCTTTAAGAATTTTTTGTCGTTGGCTGTTTTATAATCATCGGACCTTGGAACTCCAGTTATATATGATCTACGTGAAAGTATTGTGCTACCATTGTTTGTGTCCCGGTCAACATATGACATTGGTTTTTGTTCATTTTTTAATGCAGACAATCGTCTCGTAAAATTACTAAGATATGGCGATTCTACTTCATCTGTTGATGCTTGGTATGAACTGGATGGGAAACTTGGTTTATAAGAGCTGACTGAGGGCTTATCTCCTAAAGTTGATGTTAATCCAAGTCTTGAACGAATTGAATTTAAATGGTCTGATGATGAGAGAGTAGATGAAAACCCTGGTGATATGGATGGACGTGAAAATAAAGATGTTTTTGGAGGGCTAGTTGCAGCATCAACAGTTGGTAAAGTGCTAGAAATGTAGTCACTAGAACGAGAGTTGCTTCGGAATGGAGATGAAGTCTTTTTGCCAGTATCCACATCACTATCAGATCCTGTTTCATAGTCATCTTGATCGTTAGTGGCGTAAGTGCGGGTAACACGACGCGTTGTTACTGTTTCTACTTCTTCATGCGTGCGAACAGGTGGTTTATCCTCTTCAGACTCAGATCCCTTATCAGAGTCCTGTTTTACAGGTGAACCTTTTTTAACAGGCTGTCGTTTAGCTTTATTCACAGGTGGTAACATTGCGCCACCCGTTGTAGCACGGCGACCACGTTTCTCTTTAACATTACTAGTCGTATCTAAGTCAGATTCTTCACCACTTGAATACCGGGCGAGCGACCGCCTATTCTCGACCTTACTGTCAACACTATTCCTCGGCTTACTTTTATTATCGAGCACAAGTTTCAATTTTTTTACCAGCAGGTTCCTAGTGGATGCTGTTATTGGCATGATAGGGAACCCATGCTCGGCCAATTTTGTCCGAAGCTCGGCGTCTGACATTGAGTCGACTTGATCGGCCATTGTGAAATCTACAAAAACATCACAGATATTACTCACATGGAAAAGATTGAAGATAAACAATAATTAAAATTCACGGAAATAGAATCTCACCTTTTGTAAACTAATATACAAAAATTACGTCAGTTTTTTAACAAAATTCACCGGCGCGTCATGGCGCACACATTTCATTTGCAAGCAAAAAGGTCGGTGTTGCCATTACAAACTATAAATAAAAGTAAATTTTCTATTCAAAAAATAACGTTTTCAGAAAGAACAAACACATATTCCGCCGTGGTTGATACATTTATCATTATCACACACTAGAACAAGATGTTAAGATATTCTTATTTTGCATTATTATTTTTTTTAATAAATATATAAAAATCTTGGACTATTTGTAGAGCTATACTATTAAAACACTCGCATATTTATACTCGAGAGAAGTTTAGATTGCTTGAGAACATGTCTAAAAAAACTGAAGCAGATATTTTAACAATTAAATAAGAATTCGGGTGAAGTAAGAACTGTATAACAAAAGTTGCATTACATTACAATGAGGAAGTATTTAAAATAAAAGTCAGTGAGTTCAAACTAGATGTCGCTACGGTACGTTCTTGATTTCTCCATGACAACTCTTCCGGTTTTATTTCATGTTTAAAAGTAACTTAGTTTTCACAATTCAATAAACAACTCATATTCTATTTGTATTTTTTTTTGTATTTGTATTGATATCTAAGTTACAAACTTTTCAAATTTCAATTTTTTATTGTATTAGTTAAAAGGAACGGAAATGACTGTCTTTGGTCCATTCGTTTCCTTCAAAAATCAACTTTTGCTAGAGTCGCCATATAGTGCGGTGCCTTTTAAGTGCTTTCTTTTTTTCTAAAATAATTCCTCATTGAATTTCAACTGTATATTAATCCGAGTTATCAGATCCATTTATCACTGACAATGAGGAATTATTTAAAAAATAAAAATTAGTTCTTGAAGTCATACTAGATGTCACTCGCGATGTTTGGATTTTGTTTATGATATAGATTCAAATTTTGTTTCTGACGTAATAAAAGTAAATTGAGTATCGAAAATTAATAAATATGACATCGTTTTGTGTTTCTTATAATTTTTAACTTTCAAATTAATTTTAATTTATTTTAATCGTAAGTTTAAGTAGTTTATTATTTTACGTGTGGAGGAACGATGTTTGGTTGATACGTCAACATTAGTGATGTGCCAACTTATTGGTTGCTTTTTAAGAGAGCATGACTACTCAAGGTATTTAGTAAATAATATATTTCAATAAAACTGATTTCTAGAGTAGGTTGTGTATGAAGTCAATTTATTATTAACAATACTATTGTAAGAACCAAAAAGCACATACCCACCGTACGAATTATTTAACACATGGCTCAACGTCCGCCGTCGACATGCAAGATTATTAGTAATAGTATAATAACTGTACGAGTCTTTGTGATTTTGAAATTTAAAGTTATAACCTTGTTGTTCGTTTAGAACAGACGGTTCTTGTTGATTGCTTAATGATTATTAAGATGATTTAATTATAATTATAAGATTTAATAACTGATCATAGTTTTTTAAAGTCTTAATTTCAAAAGCACGTTAAACTTTGCACAAACGTCATTTTAGCCAGAAGTCATATATTTGATACATATCGGGTAAGTATATAGATAATAAACGTTTTTTTTTTATAATAATCGTTTTATGACTTTTGTTGCTGATTAATAAACCCTATTCATTCATACACCATACATAATATAAAAATATTATTAAGACATGATGTTGTGTTTTTGTAAGTTCAACAAATAACTAATAGCAAAAAAACTAACTTACCTGTTTGTTATTGTTTTCAGAACTTTTGTAAAATATTATAATGAAAAATTCCTAGACCTACCATGGCATAAGTATTTTATTTATAAAAACTATTTGGCGGTAATATTTTTTTGTACCGTAGCTAAATGCCACTTTTAATTATATCACAGCATTAATTCAATTGATTTCCATAAATTAAAAAAAAAACTTGTGCTCACTTCCATGAAGTTAGTTTCCATTTTCTCTATACAAATAAAAAAGAAATTTACTCAATAATTACTTTGTATTAATCGAGTTGCGTTTGCATAATTCGAGCTGATTCAATTTCAACTCGATATTAATCCAAGTTATCAGATCCATAACAACACCAACAATTCTATTCTCTTTGGTTTAACGTCAAGAATTGACGTTAAGATACAAAAATTTGTGCGGCCATCTAGTGACATAAATCTTTGTAGTTTCTTTATTTTTTTAAATACTTCCTTATTCTATTCTCTTTGGTCTAACGTCATGAATTGATATTTAGATCCTATAATTTTTGCTGCGTTTTTTTTATTCACTTGACATTGGCAGAAATGTGCGAAATGCGCAGATAAGCCATTAATAAAAGAAGAAGAAAAAGAAGAATTTTTGCTGCCATCTAATGATATAAATTTTTGAAGTTTCTTTATTTTATTAAATACTACTACATTAAAATTCTTCGCTCGGTTATATCTATAGATACCGCTTTTTAAATAAAGACGCATAATATGGCCTAGACCAAGGTTGTCGCTGATGCGGGTTTTTATAGTATCAGCGGATACTGATGAAATTAAAACCAAAGCTTATACTCAGCGGATGCCAATGTTGATGCTGATATTCGCAACAATCCTGCCATGGACTTAAAACTTTAGAAGAGGATTGAAACTCAGAAAAATTGACATAAGGAAAACTTTAGTACTATCAATTAAATAATCCAAGCTGAGACAGGTAGTCACTACGGAGGCCGTGTGTCTCGTTCTTTCATTTTGCTAAGCTAAGCTAAATCTAAGCGATAAGGCCGCCGATTGTACTGATTATTAGACTATATCTGTAAATTTTTTGACTGCATGGTGTATGTAAAATAAAGAATATTTCATTCATTCATTCATTATTTGGTATTTTTAATTCAGTAGTTTTTCATACATTTCAACAGTTAAGATTGTCAACAATGTTTGTCCAAGTGAATCTTGCAATACGTTTTTTCACGATTCATACAAAAATAACAACATTTTAAATCTTACAACTATGCTTACCATGGTAGTCTTGTATTGACTACCATGGTAAGCACAGATGAATGATTTGAAAACTACAACAACAATAATACTAAACTAATAATAAGCATACAATAAAATATAACATTTGGATAATATAAATAGACTTACACATAATTACATATATTCAGCTAATATAATTACATATAAACAAATGATAATGACAATCTTCACAAGTTTTGCAAAAGAAAGAAGTGGACATTTTATTTTATTCAATTTATTTCGTGATCTCCTGATGGCTTCAGGGAGGCTGTTAAGAAGAGTAAATGAATTGGATATAAAACCAGCCTGCCAAAAATACGCCATGTAGTAGTGAAAAAGTAATATGTGCTTGAAGAATACATCAGTCCTGTTAGGTCTTGGGTAGCTCAGTGGTTAGGTAACAACGAAAATATAAAAAATACATAATTTGTAGCTAGCAACACTGAATCGAAGTCAAAGTTTTTTTTACAGCTTTAGTACGGTTTTCAGTTAAATTTCGCTCACGAAATTGTCCCTCGAATCAAAATGTTTTCGTTTTCATGACAAAGGCACAAAAGTTATGTATGAAATGAAATCTCGTTCTAAAAATCTACTCTATTTAATCGGGGTAGCACTTTTGATTCAATTGATAGTATCAAAAAGTTGCTTCAGATGGCTTTCTTTCCTTCTCTCTGACTATTTCGGTATTTTTTTCTCTTTGACTATTTCGCCAAGGCCTGTATGGGGTCGACCCCATAATTTATATACAGAAAAAAAATATAACATTAGCAAATGAATTAAATTTGTACAGACACCGATTTAAGATATATCAAATTATAAAGTAAATAAGTAAAAGTAGGTAGGATATAAAGTCATATTCTTTGTTTTCCTAAAAGTTTTAATTCAATTAATAAAATTTATTCCATTATCGAAATTCATATATTATTTTACGTATTTTTTAGATTGTGGAGTAAAGTTCATTACCGTAAATTGGAACGGGTCGAAATGTGATTGATTAAAAAATGGGTGGATTGACAGAATTATTTGAAAAACAAATAGTGCATTTGAAATGATTTATAAAAGCTCAGTTAAATTAAATACGAAGTATTTTAAAATTGAACAGTGAGACATGATCAAACTTCAAACAATCAGTGCAGATATATTTGGCTAACAATTCAAAACGTAAGTGCAACATAAAAAACAATGCATTTCGCTCTTTATATTGAGTTTGTAATGCAGAGATTAATATTCTTATGTATTTTTGTACAGATTTCGTGTGCGATATAAACGAAAGCAACATTAAGAGGTAAGGGTTTCGTCCTTCAAACCATGTATTCTATCTTCAGTAAATTATTACAAATATAAGCTTTATTATACTTAAACAAATCTTACTTACGTAAACTTTTCTATTTTTTTTGTTTTAATTTTAAATATTGCATATAGAAACAAAAAAAATACAACAACATTTCAAATAATATACAATTATAAAAACTTAAATTTTATTTTTAACAGTGTAAAAGTAACAGTAAAGTTTCAAAAACCAAAAGTCTAAGTATTTTAACTTTTATTTTATTTTTTAACAGGAGTAGCAATGACAACAGGTTTCTTCTTTTTGGTTGTAAGTTATTTTGTTATCTTTATATGATAAAGCTTTAATTTTCCTAACTTCTAACAAATAAACTACTGCTAAAACAAACAGATATTAATATGCTATTAAGGTGCAACCCCTTTCCATTAACTCATTATAATATGGCTTTATTATAATAATATCTTTTATGAAATACAACATACTGAAACTTTAGTATTGTATGCACTTGAGAATCTTTACTCATTGAAGATTTTTTATTTATTAAAGATTCTCTATCTTCAATGCGTAATACATCCATTAGGGTTTAATAATGCCTTTAAGCTCTAAAGAATGTCAAATTTGTATGGGTAATGTCATTTTAAATTAATGATATGTTAATGGATGTCTGTGCAACTGGTTGTTATTTTGATTATGGGATCACTGCATAGTGGCATGATCACCACCCATATATCACAGTATAAAAGATTTATTTTAGAGATGAAATGGATATGTGGTTACTATCTGGTATCTGGTCTATCCGGCCTTATTTTTACTATCCGGCTGAATACCTGATAGGGTGCCAATATCTGCCTGGATACCAGATAGTAAAATAAACATAAATCTCATTATTTTACAAAAGGAAAACTATACCACATTACATACATTTTTTAATTAGTTTAATACTCAAAATCAACAAGTGGCAAATTGTGGTGAATGAATACCAAACTTTCTGCTTTTGTTGGTAAGAGGTGACTCCGCTTTGCTTCATATACCAGGGAATTCCCAATTTAACTATTTGCCTGAGTTTATGTTGGCAATTTTATCTTTGCCACAATCGAATGTTGAATGTGAAAGAGTTTTTAGCAAAGTAAATGACATAAAAACTAAAAAACGGAATTAACTCTTTATGAGATTGATTAATGCGAATTTTTTATCGCAACAGGTCATACAGCATCACTTAATAAATTGTATTGTTTTTTCAAAATAATTATACTAATAATTATAAAATAATTATTTCTTCTATCCGCTATATTTCAGGGTTGGTAACACTGCTCATACTTGATACGCTATAGATTCAAATGAAACCGATTGGGTCATGTAATTGATAAAGGCTCAATATCCGGTATACGGCCAAACCACTATCCGTTACATCTCTAATTTATTTGATCAATTTTGCATTCACAATGCTATACTGAGAAATATCTTTTAGAAAAATCCACCAGCAAGTTTTTTGTGACAAGGGGTCTTGATAACTTTTCAAATCACAAAAACACTCAAAGTTAATAGTCTACTTTGAATAAAGCGCGGGCATCCGCATTAGTGCGATAAAATATGGTAAAATGGAATAAGTAAATAAAATTTTATGCTTAGGTTGAAAATAATCATTTGTTTTCAAAACAACTATTATTTTTATTACATAGGAATGATGTAAATATAAAATATATATACAAATAAAAAAATGTAATTTCGAACAATATTAAAATAAATAAAAATACCCTAAAAAGCGGGCTTGTCTTATAAAAAATAATAAAAAAATATGAAATAAAATAAAAAGTTAAGTAAACAACTGAAGATCAATGAATAAAACTTTCTTTGAATTGTCAAAGCATCACATATTAATATATATAATAGAAGTCATTCTTACTGATTCAGTCATAACACAACCCAAGCACAAAATAAAATACGGGGAATCCCTGTAAGTCAGTAAAGATGGTGTTGCCATTCACTACAAAATAAAATTTAAGGAAAGAGTATTCTCCGAATTCGAAGAAATGAAAAATCCGTACTCTTTTCATTCGGTCCGAATTTACAGTTGCGTTAAAATAGGAATTGGTTCAAATATTTAAAAAAATATATATTCCTTTTTAATATATGTTTCCCGCCCCCTAAAAAGTGCTGCTCGAGCCCCGAGACATAGGCGAGCTTTATGATTATTCGTCTAATCATAAAGCTCGCCTATGCCGTAGCTTACCTTGCTTCAACATTTCAAGGTACGCAACGTTTTTAAAAAACAATTAGACATTCTCTGAAGGTTTATAATGTTCTAAAAATTATAATTGGCTCGGAACAGAATCGTAAAGCATTTATTTGAGAACATAGATTACTTTCATATATAGTTTTTTGACGGCTGGTCGAATAAGCGATACAATCATGTCACATATGTATAGAACTAAGTTGGAATGAGTATGGGACTGGGCCATTAATTACCTAGGATCCGTATTTCCATATGCTTTATCCTATTCTATTAGGTAAAAAGTTATTTCCCCTTAATCGGAACACACGGTCTAAATCAGTACTGTTTTTTCATTTCCGTGACGATATTATGTGAATACACATATTCGATAAATAGCTACTATTTGGCAAAACTGAATATTTTGAACGGAAACGGAAAAGTTGGCGTTGCCTTTAATGATTTTGAATGATTAACCATAGTGAAACTAAAGAAAGTACAAATTGTGAGAATTAATACTTACTAGATTCACTTACACCCGGCTTCTGAATTGAGAATCTGAAGTTGAGCCGGTCTCAAATCGTTCTTATGCCATTTTAAACGCCATTTAAACTGGTTTTCTTTACTGATTTTAATTTTTTTAATTATCAGTTGATAGCGATTTGATAAAACCGGGACTTTTTGCCAAATGAAAAGTAAAACAAACTTAAGTTATTGAGATTTTGTACTTTTCTCAATTCAGGAAATAGCCATTAATGAATCACTCTTAAAAAAAATACAAAGAATATGATGAATCTGATGATAAAATCTATAATAATAAGAAATAGAAATGATATTACTTAATCATTATATTTAAATATTGTTTAGTTATCTAGGTATACTTATATCATAAAGATGTAAAGTTTCTAATTTTGTGAGTATTTTCAAATTCTCCATAATGGTAATCACGTAATAATTTGTATAACTAAGTGATTTTTTCGGATTTAAATCAGTTATTAAACATTTTACTCGCATATAGTTGGTTCTATTTTTACACAACAGCTGTAGTAATTTCCGATATCGTTTAAAGATATGAAATCGTCTTTCAGTGAGCCATCCAACCCGAATGTTCGACCGAAATCCGAAGTCTATATTGTATATCCGTAAAATAAAGTGCTACAATTAATGTTAGAGTTCTCATTACAAAACCTGTTCTATCAGTCAATATCGTTTATGTTGATTGTAATAGTATTTAGAAGTTTAATGAAAACACGTTTTCATCGTCATCGTCAAATAGGTAAGCCGGTTCAAACACAAGTGTGCGTTCTTAAACTTTTTCATACTGGTTGTATTTATACTGTGAGCAAGTGCAGTTTAAGTTTGTTCCGGCTGTGGCACTTCAGTTGTTGCTACAGCTTCGTAGAGTCGAGTCTTCTAACGTCGCGCTTATTGTCTAACCAAGCATCTCGTAACGATGTACGAATAATTTCCGTTAAAGTTCCCTGTTCCCTTTTACCAGTGAAAAACATATATCAGTCAGTGAAAATCTCCAGTGCTTTGTAGTTAAATGTAAGTAATATTTTACATTTAATTTAATTTGTTATTATTATTATTTTTTTATTAAAAAGTTTAATAAACATAATTTCAATAAGTCCTAATAAACAAATGAAATCTACTACTTATTGGATTTAGAAAAAAGGTGATTTGGTCATTTGTATAATTATGATCAAGACAAGGAGTTTTTAGTTTTCCCAAACAGTTTGATAGCTTTGGAAGTAGTTTTCGTTGAGTTTCGGGAAGGCATATCGATTTGGTCAGTCCAGGCTAGACAAACAGTTTATGTTTACAATGAAGTTCATTCGCCTTTCACGTGTCTCAACTTCACCAGACGTTATTTTGTTCAAAGGGAATGAAAGCCCTTTGATAAAACTGCTCACGTTGTTTACACTATATTCATTTCTTTGGCGTAATAATTTGTTTTATTTATTGAGTAGCTAGGTGACGTAATGTATATAGTATAATAATAGTTGTTGTTAAGGAACTTTTGCCAGGGTCGGTCACGGGATGGGTGGACAAAAAATTATTATCTCGAGCTATCCGTGCTTCGGAAGTCGGTTACATTTGCAGTCTTTAATACTCCAATTCACATCGGGTCAGCGTGTCCATTATATTATAGCCCACAGTCCTTAACCATCCATAAGAAAGACCCGAATCCCTGCAGTGAGGACGTTCAAAGTGTGATGATCATGATTTACATTCGTTCACCTTTCGTAAACCCTCATCTACAAATAGCTATGTTTACAAACTCTTTTGACTGCAATATACGCTCTTCTTCCAATTCAATCCACGATATTTTTCGTCATGATATTGTCTTCATATTCCTACTATTTTATTGTGCCCGATTTATATCTCAAGAGTCGCATCCAATCACAAAAATTTCGTGTTGTTTATTTATTTTCTACACGGGTTGTTTGGAACAGATTGCTTATGTGCGCTACGAAATTTTCATGAGGTTTTAAGTACTATTTATTAATGCACAGAAATATTGCACTTTATTTATTTAATTGAAATACAACTGAAATTTACGTGTAGGTGTAATTTTCGCAGTAATTTTTTTTTTTTTTACTCCTGCTCGAACGATAACTTTTTAAGGTTATCAGATGTTTTAAATTACATCAATATCTAACAACGAAGAAGATAGTTGTTATTGGCAAAAAATAAACGTAAGTTCTAGTTTATTTACGTTTTATTAGTCAAAAACATAACATAAATTACCACGTGATATAAAATATTATTATGATAATGAGGTCATACTTTCTTACTAATGATAATGAATATATCAATTAATCGCAACTATTAAGCATGCGCTTACTAATGTAAGCATCTTGCTAATGCAAACGAGTTAAGATTACCATTTTCAACAATTTAATAACAGTGACTAATTTGATGAACAGAAATTACTATCCTATCGGTCAGTTGCACAAACGTCCTTTAGGGTTTAAAGCTCTAATGAATGTCAAATTTGTATCGGTAATGTCGCTTTAAACTAATGAAAATTTTAATGGCCGTTTGTGCAACTGGCTGTATGACTTTTGCGTAAGTTTCACCCTTTACGCAGCCCACACAAGGAAGGAAGAAGACAGTTTGCGAAACTTGGCGCTTTAGCGTTTTTTATTGATGATTTACTTTCAGGACAGCATTTATCTCTGAAGACGAAGTTCTATTCACGATCAAATCAGTAAAAAACTAATTAATGTCACATTGATCCGGGCTTCCGGTCTACATTGAGTTCCTCATATTTAATCAAAATTTATTATTACATATACATATTACAAGTTCACAAAAAATAATTTGCATATATTTTTACATCACATTTTATAGACTTAACTAGTCCACTTCAAACGTATAGATATTTCTTTTTATTTTAAAACATTCGGTAAATTTCTTTTGCTAATTAATGTTTCATAAAAATGACCAGGCTAAATGATAAGGTTCTTTTAATAACACAAATTCCCTTTGGCTCTAAAAATGTACATAATTTAAAAACCTTATCTAAAGTTTATCTTTAAATGGTTTTATGTTTATATCCGACATCTGGTGACATTTAGGAAAGACGCTTGATAGAATATTCATGTTATGTTCTTGCAAAGCTCTTACTTAACTTGAAATTCACAAAATTCCTTACAAACAATACGTACACCTACCTCAACTTTTGATCTCTTTATATAAAGAGGCTTCTAAACGGATAATATTATTCGGCAATTAGTGGTTCCAACAAAGTGGCCAGATAACCAAGCTGTGCAATATTGCCGTTATAACCAGGGCATATAATCAAACGCTTTTGATATATCCGATATTTGTTTTAAAAAGTGCCAGACGACCAAAAAACATTTCTGTGATAACCGGGCAAAAAGTTGCCGATATCCGCATATCGCAGCCACTAAATGCTGAATAATATTGCCTATTTAGAAGCCCCTTTACATCTAGAATAATTCTGCCATGTTCTTGAGGAATTAGGCAATAGGGTTTCGATTTGTTTAATTACTTTAGACAATAATAATCAAGTGTATTTGTTAGGTGACCGGTTTTATTTGTGTTATCACAATTAAGCCGGTCATGGAATGTTATTATAATTATTAGTTGAAAAGTGCATGCCGTGGTCGTTAATTTACACCTATACTAATATCGACGCTGAAATGCAAACACGTAGTAACCTGCAAAACCAAATTGGATATTTAGAATGGAAAATCTTTTTATTTTTCCAAGAAAAAATATCTTCATCTGTATAAATTGACTAAGGAACACCTTATTTGTTACCATGGACGTTTATAGAAATTATTTATCGAAAAAAATAAAAGTTTTTCTACTCTAAAAAATAATTTTGGTTTTGCGGGTTACTATGTGTTTGGTTTCCAGCGTCGATATTATAAAGAGGTAAACATTCTGACTTTGTAACTGTTTAGATCCTACACTGTAGGAGATAATGTTCGGAATTATTGATCATGAAAATTCTGTCATCTACGGGAAATTACACCTTTTCATCATCTACATTTCAACTGATTAGCTATCATGGTTCATGAGATATAGCCTGGTGGCAGACGAACGTACTACTTACTTAAAGGGTCCAGTTTTACTCTTTGAATACGGAACTCTAAAAACGATTTTTAAGGTTATCATTTAAAACTATGCTATTTTGTTTCTGGTCCTGCTTTTTATTGATTACCAAGTTTATATTATTGATTGGTGCTATTATGATTAGTTTTTAATTAAGTATAACATAATAATATTTACTAATGCAATAAGGCATGCCGTTAATGTTATGACAATAAATAACTCAAATTGCTTATTATTAAATTGTTCGTGAATGGTGCGATTTGATGAAAAAGATTTAAGAAAAGGTATATTCCCAATAGAATATAAGACGAATAGCTCAAGTTTTCTATGTGAAGGTTAAGTAAGTTTAGCAATGGTCAGCCATAGGGTGGTGGGGTGATAGAAGCCGGTACCAAAGATTTAACGTGCATATGTGAAATCGTCGATTACAGCTGATCTGCAGTCATTAGCACTCAGCAATCTTCACTTATGTGTGGCCGATATAACTCGTTCTCCATATTTAATGCCATCCAAATGAAATGCATATATGGATTGTGGACCAGAGGTTCAATAGAAAATTCACGATGATTGGATCAATAGCATTGTGTAAACTGATATACTATTAGGTTCACGTCCCGTTACTTCAAAATAGGTACTTAAACAAAACAGACAAAGTCAAGTATTCTCTTCGATCATTTTTTACTTTAGAAATGGAATTTCGTAATTTTAATCGCTGGCGAGTAAACGTTGTGCCTCTGTAGGTATCTGGGATAATTTTACATACAATTGTATCCACTCACGTACGAATTGGGAACGGCCTTGTTTCATTCAATAGCCTCTCACCGGAGTTGTAAGCCTGTAGAATAAGAATGAATCTCTTTTTGTAGCATCAAGAGCAACGTTAATTTTTATAACTTATCTGGGATAACTTAATTATTTTACCTGTCTTACGTACTCTTAATAATTCTAAAATTAATTGGAAGTCTTAATAAAAACAATTTAAGAGCCCTATTGCGTTTCGACTGATTTTTGCGTAAAATGGTCAGGGTGGCATTCATGATCCCGAAATTAAAAACTATGTTTATAGTTTTAAATAATTGAATAGTGCAGAATAACTATTGGCATATTTAATAGTGGCCTCGAATTATTTCTCGAAATCGTACCAAATTAATTACAATTCTATAAGGAATAAAAACTTTTATATTCATTTGTTTTTCGTTACATAATCTTAGGCACAAAATTTACTATCTTATATCAATAAAAACGATAAATATAACTGCAAAATTATTACATAATGCGGTGTACCTGCCACAAAAACGCAAGCTGGAATTTTACATGCATGGGTACAGGTTACCATAACACCGGTCAACACGAATTTTGTTTCTGAGTTCCGTACATTTGATTTTGATTACTTATGCAAATGGCAAATGTATTTATTTTTTCTAAAAAAGTTTGCTTTTGTAGCTATGAGAACGAAATATTTTTTAAAGAAAAAATCTAAGGAAAATTTCCAATTTACCAGATTGTCTACTTTTAAAATATAAAAAAAAAAACATATTTAAAATTGTTTTTATCAACTTTTGTTTAAACAGAAAATATTTATACAGCTCACAAATACAGAAAATTATACAAAAATGCTTCAAAGTGAAAAATGTACATTATAGAATAGAGCTATCGATAAATAAACACCATTCAGAGGGAATAAATATGTTACTAATTTCATCGAACAAGCCTTTCTAGCAAATTCTGACAATATATCAATTTTTTTGTTGTATAATGTACAAAAGAAAACTTTATTTTTTTTATTGTAGAAAATAATCATTAAATAAAAGAAACAGAAAAAAAAATTTTGGTGACCGGTGTAATTTATTTGATTCAACTTTTAAGGGTGTGAATTAATTATGTTGCAGGTTGTATATGTACAAGCATTTCGGTAAACTATTTTTATTTAGTATTCAATCCCAATAGAAGTTACTGATTTATTGTTTTAGGTAAAAACTCATGGTTAAGGCTATTCAAATTCAGTTCTGTGATATATAGATAATCCGTGCCTCTAATTTAAAATATACATCTAATGGACTAACTTAGACCTAGATGTCAATGTTTAGTTTTTACCTGCAGTCGAAATAAAACTTAATCGTAGCTTCCTGTTTTGCTCTCCAATCTGAATATGGGTATTTAGAAATCTAACTAATTTGTAAAAATTCACTTTACCTAAGTGGAAGAGACTACCTCGTGGGTTGATAAATTTTGAGACTAAATAGAAGTTGCGTAACATTTTTAATAATTAACATATATTTCAAAAAATTTCAGTGTTCATTAAATAGATAATATTTTATTCAAAATGACCGTCTTTGATTTAATACAGGCTCTTAGAAGTTTTGGCCAGTCATCAATTGCAGCACGAACCTTTTCTAGCAGAATTAGCTTTGCTTCTCGAAGAAGGGTTCGCTTCAGTAACTCCAAGTTTTGTCATTGTGTGGCTTGAACTTTTCTTTGACAGTTAAAAAAATTCTCGTCGATGAAGAGCATCTTCCTAGCATCATGTCTCCTTAGCACAACGTTCGCGTCGTAACTTACGAAGACGATCGTTTAATAAGTGAACGGCTATAGACCTTTACCTTAAGATCATATTTCAGTATTCTGGCGTCCTCACAGAGTGTGGCCGATCACTCCTTTGGCGATCTTGCAGAGAACTTGTCTCTTTGTACCGCTGTATTGTGTAAAAGACGAAGTTAGTTACAGGAAAACTTGTCAGCTCTGCGCCTGCATTTGTAGTCGTTAATACCCGTCAATCCGCATTGGGTTATCGTGGAGGGAGGGTCATGGCCCAAGCTCCTTAACCATCCATAAGAAAGGCCTAAGCCCCTGCAGTGGGGACGAAATAAAGGGCCGGTGATGATGATGGTCCTTTATAATTTCAAGTGGTATTACAACTTTCTGGGCCCATCTAGGATCATTGGACCTTAAGGAGTAAATACGCATATAATGTCTAGCTATTCAAAATAGCTAAGCAACATTAGAATAATTAACTAATTAAGCAACAAATATTTGGGCTTACAAATATTTATTGATGTGATATATAAATAATAATAACCGGTCCCATGAGTAATCGTGTCTTGAAAAGTCTGCAGAATAACTTTGTATGACTTATACGCCACTTTAGCATAAAAGGTCGCGCTTTATTCCCTTGAGATGGTAGTCACGCTTACAATCTCTAGAGACTTAGAACTGGGTAAAAAGTAGGTGATGTGTGTACCACTTTAGAATTTTTAAGTTATAGTCCAAATAAAGCTACAGAGTTTTTACGGGTATACAAACCTCATTCAATTTTACATATTTAACCAAATTCCAGAGGCTTAATAATCCAATTTTAAAATCTATCGCAATCACTTTAAAGGACATTGCTCAACGTCCATACATTGGTGGCCCCAGAGCCAAAAAAATATAGGAAAATACTTATTTTATTGTGTGTCACTAACTAATTCTCATTATGTATTTATTATACCGCGACCGAGTTTTAGAACTTATTATCACGCAAAATATAATTCATTTTGAGGTTATAATTTGTTTGGAAAACCACCAAGAGATGGCACTCTAAGTACATGATATGATATTGATGTCTATATTGTCGAAGCAAAAAACTCAACTTTAAGAAAGTCGGTTTTTCGTTGTGATTTGTAAAAGTTTCTAAGTCAATCAATAGACAAATAAATCATTCTAATAGTTAAATAATATACCTATTGATAAGCTTAAAATTAAAAAACCTATAGCTGTTTGATGGTTTACATCAAAAGATGGCGCCTTAAATAAATAAATGACATGATGTTAATATGTTTACGAGAAATATAAAGGAAATGTAATAGAAACAAAGTAGTTTTTAGGATATGTCGTATGAATATCAATCTTTCTGAATAAACAAGAGTGAATTATCAAGAGTTAATGAATTTAGTTTGTATAATATTCAGTTTTTATGTCCTTATGTTTTAGTTGGAAAATCACCAAGAGATGGCGCTTTTAGTAAATTTAAGTTTATTTTCGATCAATTTAATTTAATGTTTTTGTGTTCGATGATTTAAAGGTTATTTAATAAAAATAAATGATCTTCTTGATCTGACGTGTAAATTACATCCATCTGACTTAATAGAATTTAAGTATATTGAATGTGAATATTTGCGAATAAAAATGTTACTGTTAAAGTACTTTTAAATATTAATTTTGGATCGCAGCTTGTCCGTAGTCAAATAAATATTTGATTCCAATTTAATAAATAAATTAGTAATTATTATTGAAGTGTTAATATTTAATGGTATTGGGGCCATTTTCGGCGATGTCCTTTGAAAGATATTCACGAACTACATGCTATAATGCTATAATTTGGCATGTGGTAGAGAGTGCGATCGCGACTTTTTAAAATATATTGACTGAACGATATTATTAACTTGACTTAACTAGTAATTGTCTAAGGCAAGTGTTGGACGCAAATATTTGTTGTGACTTTAATACCATAAATTGCTATCACAGCCGCTACCTTTGGAAGAGATTGCGATGTATTTATTTAATAAGACAGCCCACAGATATTATACGCAATATGTGACCTTTTTGTTACTTACCTAAAATTGGAAAACGGAGAGTGATGAAGGATTTCAATTTCATTTTTTTTTGTATTTCAAAACATTGTTTTTCTCGGCAGTATGGAGGTGGGAGTTCGTATCCTTGGAGTGGTGCTGAGGTTACTTAACCTGCTACTTGCTCCATTATTCTGGTTGAGAGCTCGCGACAGACGCGCGTTGACACCACCCAAGCCGCTGCTGTTGCGCAGCGCTAAGGAACATGCTGCAGCCGTGCGAAACGGAGAGGTAAGATATCGGGTTGGATAACTTCTACGAGAGCCTTGCTGCTGAAATGTATGTAGAAATGTAAGATTATATTTCGTTATTTCTGCATACACAATGTTATTGATATTTCTCTTTAAAAAAAACTTCACCAATCCAGCAGAGCGACCGCCTAACTGTCTAGCCACGAATCCAGCCATAGGATACGACATCTTATCGACTTTATGACGATATTTCGTTGTATATCCTTCTTTGAATTGTTTTTTGGTGGATATAGGATAAAAATACTAATCTGGTAACGCTACTGTACAATCACCATTCTTTATCATTCGTTCGTTGTTAATAAAGTACATGTTAAAGTCGTAAAATGAAACGAATAACGACACATCGCATATCACCGCTAAGATGGCGTATCCTAAAGGCGTTTGTAACTCAGGTGCCCCAAATGGAATTCGAAACTTTTCGCAATGCAGGCGCTTGCTCTAATCAAAATGAGTGAATGAATGAATATAGTGTAGTGACTAGTGGTCAGCTACACAATATTACGTATGACTTACATACAACTTAAATTTTATTATCATAGCAATTGTTACTCTGTCCTCTCTACATATCACGTAAGAAATATAGCTAAAACTACCAATACAGGCTCAGCCGGATTGCTAGGCGAATTAACATCTAATAATATGCGGGAACATAGGCTTACATATTTTACACAGTTGAAGTCGTAGGGAAACAGCTAGATTAATAGAAATTGGTCCACAATTCAAAAAGAATGACCATACCTATTTGCATAAAAATATACATACCCAAAATATTAGATATTTTGGGTATGTATAAAATATAAAATTTACATACCCAAAATATTAGATATTTTGGGTATGTCTATGATAGTAGATTTTCTCCAAGAAGGTTTTCATTGCAAAATGCTGTTATAATGGAATTAGGTTTCTAACGATCTCTCTCGATGAGAATGTGGCAAATACCAGTACCGGTCCCAGTGAGGAAACATTGACTGAATGATCACTACCTAAATGACAACCGTTCGTTTCGACACGAGATGGAAAATTATAGGCAATCGAAATGAACGCACTGTGTGACATACTTCATCTAACTAAAGCATTCATTATTAACAAATTAACCTATTTCAATTCTCTATCCTTCATATAAGTCGAGAGGAGTAATTAAATACTTGAGGATATGTCATACATAACTTATCAGATATTTTTACCAAATAAACAAGAATTTAAATCGAGGGTCAAACTGAAAGTTCTTAGAAAATCAAAAACTGATTACATTAGCCAGTTATTAGTTTTATTATATCTTTTCAAAATATTGTCCATTCACGTCAATACACCGCTGCATGCGATGGAACCACTGGGAAAAGCACTTTGCCCACTCGTCCTTAGGGGTCTCTTCAATGGCATCGCGATACGCAGCCACCGCTTCTTCAGCATTCATAAACCGCTTTCCTTTAAGTTTTTCTTTAATTTTTGGAAATAAATAAAAATCACAAGGCGCGAGGTCGGGGCTATACGGCGGGTGACCCAGTAATTCAACGTTTGATGTCGCCAAATAGTCGATCGTTCGCTTGGCGGTGTGCGACGAGGCGTTGTCGTGGTGAAGGAGGATCCTACTGCGAGGTCGTTTCTCTCGAACTTTTTCCAAGACAAGTGGCAAACAATTGGTAGTGTACCATTCTGCAGAAACTGTTTTTTGATCCTCTAACACAATTGTTGCAAAATGACCTATCCTTCCAAAGAACGAGGCCACCATTTTTTTTCCCGCACTTCGATCTCTCTTCACTTTAGTTGGCAACTCCTCGAAAGGAAACACCCACTGAGCAGATTGTCTTTTGGTTTTAGGATCATAACAGTAAATCCAGCTTTCGTCACCTGTTAGTATGTCGAACACAGCATTTGAGTCACCTCCGTTAAATCTTTCAATCATTTTACGATACCAATCCACACGATGGAGTTTTTGAGCCTCAGTCAAATTATGAGGTATCCACCGGGCGCAAAGCTTCCTGACCGCTAAATGTTCGTGGAGGATTTTGTGCACTTGACTCATACCGATGCCTAAGCTTGTCCGAATCTGTTGATAGGTCACTCTTTTGTCAGTCTCTATCATACGCCGCACAACACAGATGTTATCTTCAGTCGTCGCCGTAGAAGGCCGTCCCTCACGTAAATCATCAGTGAGATTAGTGCGACCACGTTTAAACTCATTAAACCAGTTGTAAACAGTCGCACGAGATGGGGCTTCATCGTGAAAGGCCAATCGTAGTCTATCATAACTTTCTTGTTGACTTAAATGACATCGAAAGTCATAAAAAATCATTGCACGAAAATTTTCTCGTGTTAAATTCATGATGACGTGACACAGACAATTTTCAATTTGCCGCCAAATCGTAAAACAAATGACAAATGAATGAAATATATACTCAGTAATATTGGCAAAGAGTTATATTTTCAAATTTTAGAATTATTTTTTTATTATATTGTTTATAAGTGGCCAGTTCTAAGAACTTTCAGTTTGACCCTACTATTATTGTTTGATGTTAACAGTTCTTACCTCATTCAAATTATTGGTTAAAATATTTGCTTAAATTGTGTAATTTTTTTCAAGTAATTATTTCTCTTGACAATAGATGCAAGTGTTAGATTAGTGATTATTATGTTATAGACTATTTCTTTCAACATATTTTTCTGACGATTTTTATGGAGAGGTTCAAAAGAACGGAATCCCATTCTTTTTAACCTCTCCATAAAAATCATTCGTTCATAGAAGTCAATAATTTTTAATAATAAATTAGATGTTCTACCAATACAACCGATAATATTTGTATTTGTGTTTTATTTGAAGAATACTATGTAAAACTATGTAATTTTCCAAGCATGCAATATGGGGGCAGACAACAAAGTACCGGATAGTTAATTATATTATATGTATAATTAGGTATGTGATTGTATGATTATTGTTGCCAATAAATAATTACCTATTATTGATAAAGTTTCAAGACGGAAATTACTTTGTAATCTTTATTACAATCGTATTTTGAAATTTACTTTATAGTTGTGACGAGAATGTAACTAAACATAAGACAAATGTCCACGTGCCTTATGTTTAGTTACGTTCTTTTCACTGAGGTTTTAACTGAAATCAATTGCAAATGAGAACAAACATAATAGTGCATTAGGTGTAAACATTTATATGAATAAAAAAATGGAATGCCAAACTTGTAATTATTAAGTTTTAATGCTTTCTTATTCAGATTACCAGTGAAGAATTGGTGACAGTTTACATCGAACGAGTGAAAGAAGTAAATCCTTTATTGAACGCGGTTGTAGAGGAACGGTATAGAGCTGCATTGGAGGACGCCAAGGAAGTAGACCGGAAGATACAGGAGGCAAAGGATAATGGTGTACTGGTGCAATTCGTACAGAACAAACCTCTTCTAGGAGTTCCTTTTACTGTTAAGGAAAGCTGCTCTCTTGCTGGTGAGTGGAACTTATTGGGATGTCCTAACCTCCTTGTGAAACCACAGTTAAGCTTATATAATCTGCCCTGCCGTTGTGACGTCACAACGACACATTTTAAGAATGACGGAATTGTTCATTTTGTTTCGTAATCATTGTTATTTTTCTAAAACTAAAATCTATTAAAACTATCTGGTTGATTGGTAGAGAACGCTCAGTCGCATTAAAGCCGTTATTAGTACGTTTTAAATTGTATGTCGAGGAAAGAATACACTTGAAACTAGAACTTATTTAAACTTCGAGCTTACGTCAAATTGCTATATTGCAATATTAAATAAAATATAGGTACCTCTTATTTCTAGAAACCTTTGACATAATATATTAGCTCAGCATAAATACAACAAGCGGTCACTGACATATTCCCTTGCCCTTTGAACTAGCCTTTGAAATTACGGCTATGAAACTTAGTGAGCCATAGGTAAAAAGTTAATTTTAGCCATCTTTTTCTAGTCTGGCCATATAAGCACTTTCAAGAAAATTTTATTCGATTACGTCTTTTATTTATTTTATCAGAATTAACTTCACAGTTAGTGATCTCTCTCCCGCTTGACTGGAAAATTTAATTTCATCAACAGGTTTGTCAAACGCCGTAGGCTGCTTAGAATTCGCAGGCCGAAAAGCAACCAACGATGGAGAGGCGGTCCGATTAGTGAAGCAGGCTGGTGGTATTCCCCTGCTTGTTTCGAATACGCCGGAACTATGCCTGGGATGGGAGACAACTAATTTGCTGCGGGGTACTACTAACAACCCCTACTGCCTTGATAGAACGCCCGGTGGGTCTTCTGGTGGAGAGGTTAGTATCCAATTATTTCGAGTTCCAATTTAGGGAGTCTTGTTGCAATAATCATAAGGTCTAAAATACAGCAAATTAAGTATTCTTCTCATTCGCACTCAACGGTGGTCAGACGTGTAGAAACGGGTGAATCGCCCAATGGCATGATACTTTAATCATACTGATTGAGAGACAAAAAATGCGATTAAAAATTTAGCCTTCTGTACATTTACATTTTCTGCGGTATATCAGTTAAATAATACTGTCTATGTTACGACGTCTGTTTATTTGTTACATTCTTACTCCTGAGGTGTCGAACAATTTTTATGAATTTTCTACCATAGAGAAAAATTCTACCATAGTCTAGATAGAGAATATAAATTAGATTTTTCATTATTATATATGCGAAGGGATTGAAATATGAGATGCAAGTTTCTCTCGGGTATCCTATTAGTATACAATTCATTTTATGCTTATAAATAGGTTACCCGAAATATAATGTTTATAAATATTGATGCAAAGAAAGTCACGGGCACTAGTTAGTAATGTAGGTAATCTTTTTGTATTAAAATGCATATTTATAGGCTATAATACTTAGTTTATAACTTTATAAAACTGGGCTATAAACAAACGTTTGTTACAATCAGAATTCTATGCCATCAGCCATTAAATCTATTTAAGGAGATTTTTACTCAAAGCGACTTTGACAATGACGCAAAAGTCAAATTTTATAATTATAAAAAGTTAGATACTATTAAAAATATTACTAGCTTTTATTACTGCCTGAGAGATTATAAATGTAGTGTTAATTAAAGATTGGCTTTCTGTGACTAACATAATAATTGCTATGAATGACATAACTTCAAATATCTTTAAAATGTCCACATGACAGCTGTCATCATATCCATTTTTACCACCTTTTTATTAAATATTGTTAAATGGTGTGTTAAAAAGGCAGAGTAATCATTACTTATGATTATTCTGCTTTTTTTTCGAGCTAAAATCCAACCAATGAATAATCATGACAATCGGTCCAGTCTTTCTTGAGTTATAAATGTAACGAACTCTGTGAACAAACGCGATTTAAAGAACGGAAAAAGACAACTTCATGCCGAGGGCATTCTGTACCACTAATGTAAAATACTATGATCTTACTGTGATATTTTAATCCAATATTTTTAAAACTGTCAAATAAAGTGTCACCGCTTTTATACAGGTGATTTTTGTCATTTTTTTTAAAGAAATGATTTTTTTAAAAAGATATATAAGTGACGTAAATCAGTTACCATTACATGTAAACTTTAATGCTATTGACTATTTGTTTAACTGAGTTTACTCAATGCGCAGTTCGTGCCAAGAATAAATTGCATCGAAGTGCATGTTGGCCTTCAGTATAGCTATTATCTGAGTTTACTATATAATTGAATAGTCATAATCAAATAATGACATTTGTTTGAACTTCATAACTAATTCAACAAGACCTTATTTTAACGTACTTTACCCAATGTTAATAAAGAGCCATTCTAAAAGATAGATTCCATTCAAAAGAAAGATCTATACCCAAGCAGTGGGAACGATAATGATAAATGCTAAACAAATTAATGTATTAAATTGTGAGAGTCCCGTCAAAATAGGTTAAGCTGTTTAAGAGATTAGCCGGAACAAACAGACAGACAGAAAAACAAAAAAAAATATAAAAAATGTTATTTTGGTATATGGACCGTGTACACATTTAGTAAAAAGCTGTTATTTTAATATTAAGAACAGAGACCCCAATTTTATTTATTTGTATAGATTATAAAGTTTATCACTTTCTTCGTTTTGTAGGGGGTAATCTTAGAAAATAGTCTTTTACCTGATTCTTCCAGTTGCACGATACGCGGGTGGCATAGGCTATAATTAACGCAGGTGAAGTCGCGGGAAAACGGCTAGTCTAAGATAAGAGGATAGAGCTAGATTTACTAACCGCAATGTGCCCGTTAACAGGGTGCACTTTTAGCAGCGGGCGCTTCGGCCGCTAGCGTAGCATCGGACATCGCAGGCTCCATACGTGTGCCCGCCGCCTTCTGCGGGGTCTTCGGCCATAAACCCACACCCGGTAACTAACATAACATTATAGACACTCTACACTATTGCCCATGATAGGAGATCATGGAGTGCCACTAATATTGTAACCATCATCACGCCGCTGTACACGCGATCGTCCATCCCACATTTGTTAATTGCTATCTGAACGATATGGACGTCGAAACAAGAATCCAAATTGTCCTTGTGGAGCGTCCTTATAATCGTAATATTTTTCGAGCAAATAATTTAAAACTGCCGTTCGCCATTCTCTGCATCTTTAGCTTAACAAGTAGTTCCCAAAGTAATCAAAGTTCCGGTTGTGACAGTTCCAAACTATCAAAAGGGTAAGTAAATATACTTGAACTATTTATTAATGGTATATCGTATTTAGGGTAAAAATATACAACATAAAAAATATTAGAAAAGTCAAAACCTTATACATTACTCGGATTCCAAGTTCCAAGATAAGCACTCGTATTATAGAATATTTGAAACGACAAAGGTACCACAGCCCCCAAACCCGAGAAAATCGGGTGTGGAAAAGATGGTGATACCTTGAAACCAACATGCTAGCCATTCCGCTACGGATGTCGTTTACAAAGATAGGATAATTTGATAATAAAATAAAGACAACTGATCGGTATAGTACCCATCGTTTGATTGATTGGTAGGTATAATACCCATTGAGGGCCACATCCCAACGTTGGGCGACCCGCAGTTCCCTCGGTTCCTGACAGTGGGTCCGATGACGCGGCATGTTGAAGATTTACCTCTACTGATGTCTATAATGGCCGGTGAAAACAGTAGCAAGCTTAGACTTGATACGCCAGTCGACTTCACACAACTTAAGGTTAGTAACTTGATTTGAAATAGTTTATATATCTCCAATATAGGCAGGAACTGCAAAAATAAAGTAAAAAAAATTGGTCAAATTCTGTCTATTGCCTATCTATATAAAAACGCAAAATAATCACGTTAGATCTATGAGAGCCCCCTCCCCCTTTAATATTTATTTTATTCTTTTTAAGTAGGTATTTGTTATTATAGCGGTAGCAGAAATATCTTATCTGTAAAAATGTCATCTGCTTCATGAGATTACAGCCTGGGGACAAACGGTAGCAGAGTCTTAGTACCGTTTTTACCCTTTGAGTACGGAACCGTAAATATGAATACCTATTGAAATCAATTTTTACTTATTGTACATTTTTTGAGAGAAGCTCGATGACGCAGTGGTTAGCGTGCTCGGCCTGCGATACGGTTGTTAAGCCAATTTCGCAATGACCGGTCATAGGATTGGTAACCAAAACTTTATTGTGTTGATCTCCTCCGTGCTTCGAAAGGAACGTGAAGCCATTGATCCCTCCCTCCATCTGCAATCGTTAATAACCCCCAATCTGCCCTGTACCCGCGTGGTGGGTCATAGCCCATTCTCCCCATACGAATTGCTTTTTATGTAACGATTTTTATGTTACTATCTCATAGGTTTACTACATGACCGAGGCGGCGATGTCACCAGCCCTACTAGACGTGGACAGTGCGATTAAAGAAAAAATACGAATCGCTGCTAAATATCTCGAAACGGAGTGTGGAGCTACAATATGCGAGGTATATTATATAGTTTATAAGAATGACAATACTAAAATCATCGAACGCGTATCGAATTTTCTCTTAAATATTTTTTGGTATCGAGAGTTTGATTGGATTCTATTTATACTCCGTGATTTTTTGCTGTGCTGTCGTTGAATAATGGACTGTAATGCTTTTGTTGTAAAATAACTGTTAATATGTTTTATAGTTTATAGTTGGCTACTTGACTGTTTTTGGAAAAGTATTTTAAAACTTTCATATGATCATATCAAACCACGATCAGATTTTATATCTCCAAAAAGTATTATTAAATATAGGAAAAGATATTCATTTTCGTTAATTTATGTAGACCCTCGAAAACAATCAGGTACGTTACATTTCGAGTTCGGTGGAACAGAACGACCGACACTCCCGAGGTTCCTAGAGAGTACTATTTGTCTTTAATATGATGTAAAAAAAATTATAAGTCTAGGTCAAATAGTTTCGGAGATATTAAAATACAAAGTTTTTGAAAAAAAATGAGTGTTTTCAACCCTGAGTCAGCTGTTTTTGGGACGTACTAAGGAAAAGTTTTTAATCGGTCATTGACTTCTTCATTTCTAAAAACGAAATAAACTAGTTTGTGATTTATAAGACTGCTTTCATGCAAATTCTACCAGACAATCAATAAACAAGGCAGTCAAAATGCTTAAATCGATTTACAGACTAACAGCCGGTTTCTGATTTGAAAGTAGAAAATTTCTACTGCTTATTCTCAATAACCTAAGTTTTTTTTTAATTTCACAAGTCAAATAGTCCTAGTTTTATCAAACTGCTATCAACTGATCATCAAAAAACTAAAATCGGAAACGAAAACTAAGTGATGTTAGTTTGAGACGTTTAACTTTAAATTCTCAATTAAGAAACCGAGTGTAAAATTTCCTAAATTATTGTAGAGAGATCAGTCTAACATTAACCTACGTTATTTTAAAAGAGCAGTTCTCCAAAAAAAATTGTTTGAATGGGGTAATACTCCTTTAACAACGGGATCGTTAATTAAACTCGATAAACTCACAAATCTTCCAGCGATTCATCATTAACACAAATGAACTTTGTTTTAAAAACATTGAGGAATTTGTTATTAAAATAGCATTTAAAAAGAACATTAAAAATGCGTGATATCAAAAGACGAATAAAAAAAATTGAACGAGTTCGTCCCTCGATATCAAAGCCCCACCCACCACCCAGCCGCCAGGCGGCTTCATTATTCTGTCGGTATTTTCTGGCCGCTCAGTCGCCGCCGACCTTTTGCGCTGGAGTGTTGTTGCGCATCGCCGCCGACGCACCGCTGCGAGCTCTTTTTTGTCGATTTTGTTTTGTTCTAGTGCATTTTTAATTGAATTTTTGTTAATAAGATACTAGAGTGTTCGTCTTGAGTGTTAAGTTTAGTTTAGTGAAGATTGTGTTTAGTTTTGTGTGAAATGTGATGTGTTTTGCGCGTGCATACACTGACATGCAAAAGAGCGTGCTTAGCTGTCTTCAGAGAAGAATTGAACATTTTCATTGCATCTTGTGGCGGTTAAGCCAATTAAATAGACTATATCAGATATGATAACTTATTTAATTACGTACAAGAGGGTAGGTCCCCAAAATAGTTTTATAAAAATTAAATTTAAAGAAATATTGAAAATTTAGGGTGTGGGTCCGTGACATTAAGCAACCGTCTCGTAGCAGATTCTTGGTCACCACTGTCCTGGCAATCCAGATAATATCGCACGTTGCAGATCTCCGGTCACTGGTCCCAGTAATACAGACACGACTGGTGCAGAAGTAAAGGTTTCCCGAATAACGTGTGTAGCACAATCCAGACCTTTCTTTACCCTGCCAGAGGATAGGTCCCTGTAATAGTGCAAAACCAGACATTTCAACACTATTCAGTTTTATAGTCTGACTGCAACATCATGATACTGCAAGCGGTGTGAGATGGAGTTTTTCAGTGCAGATGAAATGACTAGCATAAATAGATATCAATGATGAGGCAGACAAACAATACAAGTTTAGCAATAAAATTACTTTACTTATGAATAAAACCATAAGTAGGTAGTTAACTATAAAAAAATATTATTTCGTGAGATCCATTTATTTGCAATACGTTTATAATCAACGTCTATAATGATGTAGATGAGATCTCACGAAATACTATTACGAACCTATTGCTAATTACTACACTTTAAAGTTTAAAGCAAAAGGCATAATTACAAGGTTGACGATGAAGGTCGCTCAATTATAAGAAAACATATTAAGCACTAACAACTAATTAAATACGTATACAATTCAACAATAAAGCGAATCACACACAATCTATAGTGATTATTTAAATGAATTAATGGTAATAATAACTTTCCAAATTGGTGAAGGTAACCTTTAATGACAATGCATTTCCAATATGTACCAAAACTACAGCAAAAGTGAATATAAGTCTTTCAACACTTACCCAATATGGGGAATAAACACATAAACTATATTTGTAGATGACTAAATCAAAAATTCACAATCAAGGAGACAGTAATTAGTGAGAGATAATGTAAGTGACGACAATATGTCCTGTCGCTGCGGTCGTATCTCAATTGTGCCACCCGCATTTTGTTGGAGAACCGGTTTCCCGCTTCGGTCGGCAATGCGCAAGCGCATGAACAATAGACTTACTGAGTATACAACAGTTTTGCCCAGACTGTGCCTATTGAATTTATTATTTTTCTTTATAATATTTTGCTTGTTTTAATTTTAGTTTTAAGTTGTAATTATGTTATTGTATGCAAATTCAATTAAGTTATATATTTTTATATTTTGATTATTTTTAAATTGTTTTACAATATTATTCTTTTTTTTAATTCTTGGATTAAGATAGACAGATAGTAAAATCGGTTCGTCGGGATCGTCGTATTCCACGACGCGTATGACGTCACCCACATCGAATGACAACTCGTCCGAGTCCTCGCGCGTGTAGCGGTACGTGGCGCGCACGCGGTACAACGTCCCCGCCGGCAATCCCGCTAGCGTTGCTCCTGCGCAATAACGCAGCACATCATAGCAATACAGGCGTACACAAAAATATGGGCGTACACAATAAACGAAAATAAATACATATCGTACGTTGAGAACGATAGTGACACAATGCAAAAATTGCGATTTTGAGTAATGGGCGTTTAAAGTTCAAGAAATTGTAGTCAGCCCCTCTAAACAACGTATTGTCATTATACCACCTAGCAGTTTCTATGCAAGCTACGTTCACTGGGGTCTTTGCATTTTAAAGCTTATACTTTAACAAAGAAAAATGTTGTTAAAAGTAAAAAATACGTCGTTTTTGGTTAGTGACATTGTCATTCTCAACGTGCGAATTATTTTATTTTCTGGTAGTATTTTTATTTTCAAGTAACGTCTCCTTTACTTATATCAGATCTAAGAGAATTCGACTTTATGCATACATAAAACGATTTTAGTTTCAGAGGGCCGCGACGTCATAGCGACGCCATGACATAATATATAAAAAAATATATATTTTAAGTATAATTTTTTTTTTTAGATATATTTCATGTATATCTATAAAATAAAAATATTTTAAAAAGTTGTCTACACACTTATTACAAACGACAAATATTGAACAATAATTCAACAGAAGAAAGAAAAAAAAAATTCTATTTATTCCGTCAGTTAGATATATAGAAAAATATCAGACACTAGTTTTCAGCCAGCGGCTTCGCCCACGTGGTCTCTGGGGAGCTATTTATTTGGATATCGATTCATATGACACGAATATAATTAAAATGACAAATAGAATAGTAAGCAATGGTTACTATGGCAACGTTTTATTTCCCCATACAAACTTCCACTCCCATTTTCATCCTTTTATTTGCTGTTTTACGGGATAAAATATAACCTATATACGCCGCATATGACGTAGCTTTCTCTAGGTGAAATTTTTAAAATCGACCCAGTAGTTTCAGAGTCTATTTGTTGCAAACAATTAATCAAATCTCTCATCTTTATAACATTAGTAAAGACTTTTTTTGCTTCAATTTAACAAGAAATAACTTAGATTATAATAAAGTTGAGAGTGGGGGCTCGCTACGTCACAACTTTGTAGAAAATGTACAAAGATGTGACGTCATGCGACATTTCAACTCAATTTATCGTCGTAATTTAAAGTTCGAAGAAGTTTGTTTGTATACTACATATACTAGTGCCGCCATCTACGATTTTAAATATAAAATTTTTTAATTAAATTTCAACAAGCAATGTTAAAAGCATGTCATAACAGCGAAGCTTACACACATTAGTAGGCCACAATAATATAAAATAAACAAATACCTTCTGTAGACAAATAAAAGAATATCTAAAACCCATTATGTGGAATATATTTACAAGGATATAAATACAATAATTATATAATAATACTTACTGTTTAAGAAGCAACAGAATATAATATCCTCCACCCATATTTTGGTTTTATTAAATTCATATTTTAAAAATTTAAAGCCTATTCAAATTTACCTAAAATTCTCAATTATTAATAAAAATTAATTTTAACATAAATGTCATAAATACTTCAAATATGTATTTTACATAGTTTAACCGAGCGTAAAAAATGACAATTTGAAAAGGCTTCAAAAGAATCCTAAACTTACCGACAGGAATGTCGTACACTTCATCTGTCTTGCTTTGATTTGACTCGTTTGGTTTGTTGTCTGTCTCTGTCTGTTTCTTTTCTACATCTACTTGCTTTTCTTCGGAGTTATTATTCAACTTCTCCGCAGTGACCGGGGACCCTGAGAGAATGTGCGTTTTGTCTGACATAACCTGGCCTGTGTTTCGACGTCGTGAGTATTCGATATTGGCAATGAAACTATTGGGTTCTGCTATATTTTTCAGACTTTTATATTATTTCTACATTATGCAGACTTTTATAAAAACAAATAATATCTACGGATACGTTATGAAAACTTCATGCTTCTAACTACTCGCATCAATCAATATTATATATTAGCTAGCGTGTTTGCTTACATTAACAAGATGTTAAATCTACATTCATTCAATAGATAACATTTTTGTTAAATAATTATATTGTGTGTATTTTAACATTCCTTTCTAAAATGGAATGTGACTGTATTTTCTTCAAAAGTGAATTTACACTGTTTTTATACTTAATAAAACAGTGCTATATTTTAAGAACGAGTGTCACGTTCACTTATTTATTTGCTAGTAAAGTGAAGAATAGAACGAATGAGCAGAATGAACCGTCAAATCCATCAACATCCAGATTTGATTATCCCATACAAAACGTAATTCGACCGCCACCGGAGTATCAGGAGCGCATACTCACCAACTGATATAATCTTAAACAGTGTATTTACACTATTTTTCTACTGACTAAAACAGTGCTATCTTTTAAAAACGAGTGTCAAGTTCACTTATTTAATTGCTAGTAAAGTGAAGAATAGAACGATTGAAGCGTCAAATCCATCAACTTCCAGACTCGATTATCTCGTACAAAATGTAATTCATCCCCACCGGAGTACCAGGAGCGCATACTCACCAACTGGTACATCGTACAAATCCTCCTTGCTGTTATCGAGCGTCTTCTCCTGTTCGCGACGCGCGGGCGGCGGGGGAGCTGTACCGTTGGGCACCGGTGAAGGGGGCGAGTGGGTCTCAGGCAAGGGCGAGGGGGCTTGCGGCGGGGTCATGTGGGCCTGTGGCGGGGTCGAGTGGGCCTGTGGCGGGGTCGAGTGGGCCTTCGGTGATGGCGAGTCGTCCGATGTCGGAGTACCCGGGGGCGCCCAGCCGGGGGAGGGCGGCGCCGCTCGCTCCGAAGGCGGCGCTGGTAATACATGCACACGCTATACATGCTTGCGACTCATCGCTGGGTTAAACTTATGTTATAGAAAACTTAAAAAAAAAACAACTTTAAAGTAATTTTAAATGTCAATAAATCAGTCACATTCATCTTTTTTTTTTATGTAATCATAAATAATTAAAGTCCCTATCCAAAAAGACTTCTCTGTAATAAAACAGGGAGTAAACTATCCCTTGCTGATTTTCTTGCCGGTTCTTCTCAGAACGAGGTCCATGGTTTGCGAACAAGACTGAATAAATGTTACCGAATTTAAAGAGTGTTTAACGTTCTTATTTATGTTTTAATACAGAAAATTTATATTTGTAAAAATACAATTAATTTTTAACCTTAACTTTATGAGTTTGTTTCTTTATCCAAATTTTGATACTATATAACTTGCTTAGTTTGATTGAATTGGAATTATAAGTAACTATAGTTTTAATAGTAATTGATGTTTTTGAAAAACAGATTTAAAGAAATATTGAATATCTTAAATAAAGTTTTATAGTAAGGTGATGGTTTTAGCCCAGCGATCAGTCCTATTACACACACACAACAAGTTAAAAACCACAAATACGCATTTGGTAAAATTCACACAAGATTCACTTGAAAACACAAATAGATTTGAGACAGATTCCATTATTGTTTTGTCTTTATTTACTTTCCAAGCCGTAATAAAGGCAAAGGCAATGAGCGTTCCGCCTGCACCAAGATTATGCACTCTGTTTGTTGGAACTCAAAATTCCGAGTAATGTAATTTGTTAAAAATATTATATAATTTTTTGATAATCCATGTCTTTGTAAAAAGAACAATGCAGTGTCAAAAGTGTATATAATACAACTTATAATACGAAATATTCAATGGTAGTAAAAGGAAAACCAGATATAGGTGAATGCTTTATTTATTTGGTATAAAATATAAAAAGTATTCTCTATAAATTAACACTAAGCTAAATTTGTAAAAGACAACTAAGGAATCGAGTTATTTAATAAATCTTAACCTTAATATTATGACACATTAATATATTAACTTTGCTTTAATAGATTATGATGTTAAACTTACTGGTTTAGAGTTATTAAGTTATTAATTATATTTTTAGATTAATTGCGAGTAATTTAGACCGAAAATGCTATCCACAAAAAAAAAGATTATTTTAACGCTTTGTAATCGTTGATAAACTTCAAAATGATAGCAACTAACAGTTTTGTTTTTTTTTAAAGGATTATCTGTTTATTTTCCTTGTACTACATTTCATTTTACAATTTAATTATAATGGAAACATCGATGTTAAAAGAAAATATTAAACGTAAGCGCAAAAAAACACAAACAACAAATTGTTGAGTTAGTTACCTATTTGTATTGATAAAAAGTGTATTTTATGTAGAATATTATATAAATGTGATAAATTGATATATGTATTTGTAGTGCCATCTATTTTTATTAAAACTCAGTTCATAATGTTATGGTATATTATAAAATTAAGAACATCAGGTTGCAGGTGAGAGATAAATTATTTGAACTGAATACCAATTTTTTAATTTGAGGGTACTAACTAACCTGTCTGTAGTTGATTATTAGAGAGGGCACGCATGTCGTAATGTCGAAGAATCCCCTGTCGTGTTGTTCCACCAGTGGGCATTGGCCCTAACATTTACCAAATCATTTGTAATGTATATGTGTAATAAAAATTATATAAAGTAGTGTAAATAAGAAGCATGTGTTGCAGAAGAATAGGGATGATGACTAATTTTTGTTTGTTTGTCTGTCAGGTAGTGTTAAAAAATATCAAACACGTATTTTTTTATTTTTTTCATAATCATAAAATTACGGCGTTACATTGAGTTGAAATTTCGCATGACGTCACGTTAGAGTACGTCTCAACTGTGACGTAGCGAGCCCCCACTCCTCAACTTTAATGCCTGTTGTCTAAGCTATTTCTTATTAAATTGAAGTAAAAAAAAAATACGTATCTAATATTTTTCTATTATCTGACTGACGGACTAAATAGAATTGCATTTTTTTACCCAGTCATCATCCCTATTGTTTCTATCAATCTGTTTAAAAATCGTATTTATTAAGGAAGTGTCGGTACCGGTAACTATATCGCGGTTGAAGTGATTATGAAACTAAAAACTAACTGTTTAATGCGGCGTAGCAGCATGGCGAAGTGAATGTAATGTCCTAGTGTAATATATGTATATATGTGTAATATATTAATTTCAAAAGTATTCGGTGAATATGAATAAACACAGATTTTATCCAAGATATTCAAACAGTAAATGGCCAATGCTAAGAATCTTGATCGTTTGTAGGTATTGTTAAAAACACAACTTTATCTGGCTTTATTTGGTATTTTAACTGATATTGGCGCGAATGTCCTCTTATGACAATGTCAAATTCACAGTGAAAACTCTCTGACAAATAGTGATTCCCGTAATATGGACGATAAATCGTGATGTCCATTGTGGTATGCGATATTTCTTTAATCTAACAGTATAAATGTATTCTCAATTGTACATCTACAAATATTAGACTCCGCGCAGGACTGAAGATAGTTTTATTTTGAATATAGTTTAAATATGACTTAAAAATGTAATGACTCGACAGTCAACATCCAAGTTGACTAGACAATGTTGCCAGGATCGAGATTATTCATTGTCATATACGAAATACTCAGAACTAATAGTTACTTGGCTTATGTTCAGTTTTATGTTAAAATAATTTTTGAATATACGCATTTGTATATTGGTATTCGTTGCATAACTAGTATAATAGTGCCACGTGGTGGACTATATTTTTATAGTAACGTGTACTAACGTCATGTATTGTACGAGAGTAGTGATTTATATTAGTGTAGTGTGTATTAACGCAGTGTGGTATATTAGTATAGTGTCGTGTATAGTCTCTTTTAAATAACATGGCTACGGTAACATTTGAATATTAATTCATCGACAAGGCGAAACCGAGTAAGAAAAATGTAAAAAAAATATTATAGTATATAATACACTATATATAAACGATTGCCGAATACAGATTTAGTTTAAATAGAATTTACTGATGCAATCTCTCTTAAATAAAACATTCCAATTTCGTTACAAATATTGATGTTTGAAACTTTAGAGGGATTGATTTCAGTAATTATGACTATTAAAATTTCATTTGTGTTTTATTATGTAAATTTTAACAAATATCTAATATATATATATATATATATAGTCAAACAATTTTTTTTATAGCAATGGTTTTTAATTATTTGGAAATACAAATTTCGTGAAGTGGATTTGTTAACAAACGTCACCGTACGCATGCTATGTGAAACGGACTGAATGTAGTGTGGTGTACTAACGTTATGTGATGTACTAGTATAATGTAGCGTATAGTATAGTGTAGTGTATAAAATACTCACTCTGCACGGTATCGGTGGGCGCAGGCGGATTTCCGTTTTGTGCGGGCAGGGCATGATTATTAGCACGTTTGGTGTAAGAACCGCGCTGACATTCCGTTGCCAACTTGTCAGTTATAGCTTCCAGTTCAGCGAATACCTGTATTATATAAATTTTTGATATACATCTAGAATGTTAGTCTTTATGTGTTTATAAGAAGTTTTATATAGCAATTATTTATGCGTGTTCGAGTGGTACAATTTCGGTTTATGTGTCTTAGCGAATTGCAACATGAAGATTAAGAAATAGACAATTAAAGAACGACTATGTGTTATTTATATAATATATAAATCATTTAATATATAATTCATTGATCAAGAAAATAGTTCTTAACGAAGATACAGATATTCCCTTTTTACAGATACTTATGAGGGTGGTAGCTCTATGGGAGGTTCGTTGTGTAAGAAAATTTTGTAGTTTAAATCGATCTTAGCATTCACAACGAAAAATAGTGGCGTGTAAAGCAGTAGAGTGCCAAGTTTATCGATAGTAGAAGTCATACAAAATTGAAGTAAATATTATTTTCGTACATACCTTAGAGCTTTCCGAATGGAACAGTTGTTCAGCTGAGAAGAGTGTTTGCAAATTGTGTACGTAGAATAGTACACGCGAATCGTAGAGCGCAGGCAATTCGTCGTGTAATTCAGAATTCAACACCTCGTAAGTGCGTTTCGCTTCCTCCAACTGCTCACGTCCTTTTGTCACCTACAACAGAAATACAATAATAACTAAACCTGAACTAAAATACTAAATTAAAAAAATATATGAACAATATAATGTATAATGCTAAGAGATTAAACTTTTTTATGCATAAATATGATAATATCCCTATATTCTGGGAATCGCAGCAAGGATGCGCTTACATTGTGAAATCCCTTCCACAATAAAAACGTCAACAAGAGTGACTAATATCGATATAATACTCAAATTGGCAATGCCGCGTGCTAGTTCGCAGATTTTCATGATGCGACGTCGCATCGCATTTTTGTGTATTCTTAATCGAATGGAAAAATCTTTAGAACAATCAAATCGTCAGATGAGCATCATAAGGTTTATATTGAAATGTCTCGTATAGCAGTATCTGAGAGGTTATACCATGTTATACAAAAAAATAACTATTCAATTACCTTAACATCGTCCCGTCTCTTCGCAGCATTTGCCTGTAAATTTTGAAAGCTATGCCTCTGGCTATCATAGTCGACTAGTTTACGCCCTCTTTTCTCCACTTTTTTCTGCAAAAAAATATTATTTATTAGTGTATTGATCACCTTATAGTATTGTTAATAGGATATTTTATCATAAGATGAATTAATTGCAAGGTAACTGAAATAAGTTATTTTAATAAGTTAAACTTATAAAGTATGTAAATTTAATAAGTAAATGACCGAACTCATCCATTACATTCGCTTGTGCTTTTCCTAATTATCAACCGTCATCTCAACATTTTCCTTTCTTACACATATCATGTTTCACATAGTCTAACTCTAAACATCTTTTATTCGTTCTTTCTATCCTTACATTTCATTCTACACAAACAGACACTGAATTATGTAGTCTGTGGTTACAATGGAACATTTATTTTGAAGATATTTATTTTTAAATGTTTGAATAAAAATGTAGAAAAGTGTCACATGGTATTTCTTTAGTTCATTGCATAATAAGAGTAATGCAAGATCCGATAAAGCAGTCAGCTTCGACTTATTTACTGAACACCGTTATTTTCGTTGTTTATTGGCATTAACTACGTAATTTTATGCAGTTCACGTACTCAATCTGGACGTGCATTATGGCTCCTTTACATTTGTCGACGGGCCCACATGAGGAGTGCGAGACACTTCGGTTCATCACGATCATCACCATTCTATTAATGTCCCGACCCCGCTACTGGGGCACAGACCTTCGATCTTTCGGGCCCAATTGCGACTGGTAGGTGTTAATGACTGGAGATGCAGTACCTGAGACCTGATTGATGAGCCAGAATGAAGCCCTGAATGATCTTTCAGGCTGGCAGATCATCTATCACAGACGAATCAGATATAAATTCAGATTAGCAAATCCATCCTGATCGGTCTGCTGATAGTTGATCTGTCAGCCAGAGATATCATTCAGGGTTACATATTGACACATCAATATGGAATTTAATTACGTAATTGATCTGCTGAGATGTAAAACCACTAAGCCTAAGATCTTGAACAAATGCAGAAAGTAGTTCTTTAACTATGAACTACAGAAAAACGTCTGTTGTTTCAAAATTTCATCATTGTACGGAACACTGCGCGACTCTGAGTCGCTTCTGGCCGGTTTTGTATTTTTTTTTAGATTTTCGCTTTCCTTTCGTATTCAATTTGTTGTGCATGTACTATGCCAATATCCACTTTTTCACACAATTCAGTACAAGGTCGCAGACTCCAAGAAATGGTAAATCACAATAAGTTGCAATAAAACTTACCCTGACTTCAGGGAACTGGTTGGTATAGGTGTTGAGCGGTATGAGCACCTGGTCGCCAAGTTTGTGCGAGAAGTCCTGCCATAGCATCTCCATGTTCTGGGCCTGCACGTATAGCAAGTCGTGGCCTGACCATCCACTCTCGTATACCTCCGTGATCGCTTCCATTAGCGATTTGGACGCCGTTTGCACCGCTGTCGAAGCAGAAAGTTTTCTTGATAATTTTTATTACATTTAAAAATAATATTAGATACACACAAATACATTGCTTGACCTCAAGAAGCTAGATATCTCGTTAGGCATTATGGAATTTGAAACCACCAATGTAACAAATATAACCTCGTCCAAACTCAGTCGGATTGAATGTTCATGCCGATGCTCATGGTGTTCCATGAAGGTCGTACATATATTATTTCTTACATTCATACATCACGCTTTTATTTCTGACTATTTATATATGTTTATGTATAGGGTAAGAGTTGTCCGTTGATTTTGATACAGATGACTTATCTAATGTTTAGTTTTTCACACTTTTCACATTGTGCAGGCTAACAACCCGTCATTTTTCTCCTTGCTGGATCGGTATGTTATAGAGTTTAATCCAAAAAACCAAACGAGTGTTTTGAAGTTCTTAGTGACCCACGATAGAAACGTGATTATTTTCTAATATAAGCATGATTACTATAGGTAATATATTATTACACGTAATATGAATACGATTGTCAACTAACATGTTGACAAATTCTCTTATATGCTATTATAATAAGAGGAAAGATTTAATTGATTACATTGAATAAGTTGCGAAACTATTGGAACGATTTAAAAAAAAAATCACCTCCATCATACGGGGTTGACATAGGCTATAATTTACGCGTGTGGAAGTCGCGGAAAAACAGTATCTTATAAATTAATAAAATCTCAATGACCATAATAAATATAATCAAACTTTCTATTTCACACTCACCTCTTATGCATCTTATGTAATTATTGAACTCTTTTTGTAACCGTGTAGCTTGCTGGTGCTGCCTGTTGAAATTCTGAAGGTGTTCCTCGAAGATATCGTCCAACGTCCGATCCACCTTCCCAAGGTTTTGTAGTAGCTGGAAATAAAAAGAATAAAAATGTTAGTCCAACAATATTGTGACCTCGCGACCTCTTCCTTGAGACCAAATGTATTTTAGGTGAAGTAAGATTATTTTTTTAAGATATCTCATCTTTAAAAAAAAATTGCACACTATAAAGACACCCAATGAGAATAATAGCAATACAATTTACAGTAAAAAGAAGCTTAACTCAAAGGTAGAAAATTATAACATTTTGAGCGTGGCTCCGTACAAAAACAATGACCCTTCGTCCAACACATGCTTAAAAACGCAAGTTGCAATATTTCAACTCGTTTTTTATTTGATACGAATCATAAATGTGCAATGTACTATCAGCTGTGCCCATTTTCTGAACCTGATCGCGCACGTTGCATCCTTGCAGTTGATAATTTTAAACCATCAACTTTTATTGCTATTATCCGGAATGTAACTACGTTTAATAGTGTACTGTCGACATATACTGTCGTAGGCCAATCGTTGATTTGGGCTGATCGAGATTTGCCCAGGCATATCACGATATGCCGCCATTTCATGATTTGGCCATCTATCACATCGATGGAGTATGCTGACCAAAGTTCTATGTAAGCAGAGATGAGCAACGACCTTCTAACGGCTTTTCCGGCCAACAGTTTTCTTGTACCGCTCATCTCTGTATGTAAGCAAATTACATGAATTTTAAATAATTATTATTTGACTGGTATTTACTAAATAAGTATTCAGCTTTTCAAAATGATTTGAAATTTGAATACAATCAAAGTTTTTGACAGCAGGTAACTCACTGTCATTATTTTTAATATCACAGTTTTCGGCAAATGGCGGCATATCGTGATATTCTCAGGCAGATCTCGATAGGCACAATTCAACGATTGGCCCACGACATAACCGTGATGCTTTGCCACCATTCGAAAAATTACTGAATTTTATTTCATTTATCTATTCATCGTTTTTCAACTATGAAATGCCTAAGTTCTAAAGTAAAGAAGTACTTAGCATAGATATTATAAAACTAAACTTGGAATTTGAATTATTATTATTTAAAACTATAACAATTTTAATAAAAAATAAGAGGCGAAATTTGCAACGTCCATAAAGTATGCATACTCGTATCCTACCTATACGAGTATGAATACTTTATATTGCACATATAAAGTATTCATTCTCGTTCATTTGCGCAACAAAAAATAAATAAGACATATGATAGTTTAATTTACATACTTAGAACTAACACATTCTATAAATTTGAAATTTTGTTTTAATTCTCCTGTAAAAAACGCATTTACAATTATAAACATGTTTTTGATTAAATATTTAGAATATGGTCAACACAAGTACATAATAATCAAAGGTCAACATGGGAGAATTGTGGCTTATTTATGATAGAGTTCGTACTTGGAGTACGGGCGATTTGAGTGATTCATTTTCAATTATCGATCATTTTTTGATCAACATAAATGAACCATCAACGCCCCTACACCTAATGTCTGCTCTACGTGTATGCTATAAACTATCCAAGAATTGAAATGTATTCACATATTAATTCTGTAAATTGCATAATGAGCATACATCACAAGTGAAGTAAGACCAAGGTCGCAATCATACTGTCACTTGATACGCTAATTAGTGCCTCATTAACTACCGTTTGAAGAATATAATAAATAACAATAAATACAATGCAGTCACTAAATAAAACGAGCTACCAGCTACTTGTTCTTTAGCGTCTAGATTTATTAAACCAGAATAACTGCACACGATTTTTATTAAATAATAAAAACTATTATAAAAATTGTCCAGATCCCAAGTGAATTAGCTTATTTTTTAAATTACGGAGATCTGAAACAATGAAGGTATCTACAACACCCAGACCCAGACCCGAGTCAATAGAAAAGTTCAATTTTAACTTAATTTTCAAAAGTAACACTTTAAAACTGGCAACCGAGCCTTAATTTATATACTTACTTATCCTCCATACAAATACTATTTAAGAGATAAGATGCGTCATATTTATTCATGCGTTAGTATGCCAAAAGATAGGTCATTATATTTTCAGAAAAACGATGTAAATAGAAAATAAATGTAGGATGACAAATCAGTTCTTGTTATCGTTGACTATATCGTCTAGATCTGTTAGATACCTTAGGCCTTAGTTTTCCAAGGAGTTTTATTGATTTTTCCTTCTTTCAATAATTGATCATAATTATACACTGACTAATATTGCCCAAGAAATATATATTTATACAAAAAAAATAAGGCAATTCGTGCAAAAAGGATCAAAATCCATTAATTTGTGTCAAAATTTTCTCTCATACATATCCCGTTTTTGTTTCTTTTCTATTGATAATAGTTAATAGTCTAGCTTCGCGGCCTATACAGTAAAGCTTGCTCTAAGACATTAGCATGATCATTTTTAATTAGGTAACATGTGGGAAGTAGCGAAAGTCAAACAGTCGACTGAAACTGTCCCACCTACATGTTAACATTGGTAATATGTGAACAAGAATAATCATTTTAAACTAGCTCACAACATTAGCACTAGCGCATTAATAAATATGCGAAAGTAATGTTTGTTTGGCCAATACTAATACCGAACTGAATGATTTATAATTTTAAAGTCATGCCATAATTTAAAAACTATTTTCTGATATCTTATTCATTAATGTACTGGTCAATTGCCGATTTTACGGGTATCCCGATCTTCTTTTATTGTTATTAAAACACATCGGATGTTTTTAATCTAATATCTGGATTAATCAATCTATATATTTTTTTTATATAATCTCATGTAACGACGTCAAAACATAATAAACTTTTGCGTTAGGGAAAACTCAAGAAAACAGTCAGAGTTGGAATTAATTTCGCAATGTTATATAAATGAAAGATCTAATCTTGGTTAACAGTTGCGTACTCCGTCATATGCAGGTGCAATATTATAAGCAAATCTAGTTTGCAAACAATGGGTACGCTGCGATTGTCTCTCACAAGGTTACCGATGACAGATCATCAAAATATTAGTATCGCATTATATGAAATAGTCTGGGGTGTAGATACTTGCATATAGTGAAAAAAGGTATAACAGTAAAGAGTCTGGATATGTAGAAGTATAGCAAGTCGATATAAAATATATAAACAAACAAAAGGAGGGTGGAAATAAAAGCAGATCACGAAAATTAGACAGCTCTAAAACTTTAAACATGGGTAAATAAAGAAGAAATATTAATAAATGTAATAAGAAATACATGAAGTAACAAATTACTTCTTGATATATAAGTCGTATTAGCAAGGATTTATTTAAGTAACGTAATCGTATACCAAATGCCCACATTATTACTTCATGTTACTTAAACGGCATTTTATTTCAATCTTATTAATGCATATAAATTTTCCAGTTATGATTTAGTTGTATTCAAGAATGTATTTAATACAACTTGTAATAATCTATGTTTTGAATTAAATTCAATGAATGGAGAACATACAATAATATCAATTTGAAAACCTGAATCTTTCCATAATCAGAGATGCATGGATAAAAGTGAATGATCAAATCGCTAATCAACCTGATGAAGTCAACCATAGGGCTGTACGGCTTTGTGTCATCGTCCGGTAGTCCATTGTTCAGCGCAAACGCATGCATGAATAACAATAGATACCATGAAACGGAAGAACTGCCATCAGGTACTTACTGAGAACCCAAGTTTTACATAATGATGAATGGATTGTATACAAAAAGTAAGGACTCAATAAAGGCAATGCTTTTGTAAACAATACAGTTAAGACGGATACAAATATTGTGATTATTTATATTTGTTACGGATTTAATGTATACCATAAAATTAAAACTAGTTACGCTCATTTAAAGCAGAGAGAACGATTTGAAGTGCTTCTTATTTAAGTTGTATTCGGAAGTGTTGATGGCTTGTTACTATCATTACGTCTTATGACGTCATGTCCGCCGTTGCAGCTTTTCGATTTCGATTGTCTTTGACCCAGGCCTTTAATTGATTCCATTGTTTTTGCTTACTCATCGAACACTTCGAATTCCCGACCGATTACCTTTTTGACGTACAACAATTTGATTATGTTAAAAATTACTAAAGTATTGCCGTATCAAAGTCCAATCGTATTTTTATATTAGTACCTACTACATGAATTAGTGTACTACGTATGACATCTCACCATTTAAACCTTCCCTGAACAAATAATTCGAAACTAAAATCAGCTAAATCAGCCAAGCCATACTCGAGACAAACGAACAACAATTTTTTTTTTAATATAGATATGTAAAATTTGTACATACTCTATCATAATAATAAATAAGCCGGATATCGTCATTAGAAAAGCAACATTTTGACAGGGCAATATAATTAATACTTCGTAATTAATTGCTATTTCCGATAGAAAATCGTTTTAAACCTTGAATCAATTGATTAGTAACACCTAGCAAATTGAAAACACATTATAAATACCAAAAGTACTACGAAAAGGTACTAAAGACGATACGAGGATGGTGGTCGTATCGGTCAGTTTTTTTTTTTTATTAAGGTTCATAAAACTGGTTTTTGTAAAGAGGAATGATGAAGAAACAAACTTTTTCGATAACGTATGTAGCTAGCTACATGCATTCTAGTTTACGTGAGTGAAAGTTTACGTAAAATATACAAGATCTTGTTGTATACTTTAAGCTCTTTAGCATATTTAAAAAAGTTACGAATTTAAAAAGCTATTGGCATATAATAATTGTTCAAAAGACTTATATAATAATTGAAAAAAGTAAAACGACGAATCATACATATTATAAATGTCTATACATATGTCTCTATCAATAATAAATTGAAACATTTGACTGTAATAAGCAACTACGTGTATTATAAATGTGATAATAAAGAAAATAAATTTCAAAGTATCGTATATCTGTGTTCCTTGCATACAAATGTCTCATAATTGTTATAACACAACGGAATGAGACAACACGCTGTGAAATTAATATGTGAGAGATGCACTAACTATGGTCTGTCGGGTGCATTAAAGCTACAATACACAATATGAAGGTGAAATGTAGAAGACAACTATCGCGACTCCTTTCAGTATGATATTTGAAAGGAATTTTTTAAGATATTGCATGAACGATATCATTAATTGGAATTGTCTAAGCAAAGTGCTGAATTCTTGAAAACTATCGAAAAATGTCGAACGAAAGAGTTAAATGCTAACTGCAATCTTTCGACGGATTTAAGTATTGAATATATTTCTTGACTAGCTTTCGCCAGCGGCTTCGCCCGCGTTGACCCTAGGGAAATGTTAAGTGGGATAAAAAGTATCCTATTATCTAAGTCAGCTAATACCCTATCTGTATACCAAATTTCATCAAAATCCGTTCAGTAGTTTCGGCGTGATTGACCGACAAACATCCAAACATCTAAACATCCAAACAAATAAACTTTCGCATTTATAATATTAATAGGATTATTCAAATCTTCATTCGTTCCAAAAGCGATGCGACTTTAAAAGTAACATAACTTCTTTAATCGCTATCATAACAGCTATACCTTCGAAAGGTATCGCGGTATATTTTAATATTAGACAATTTAAGGTAATACTATAACAAACATAAAGAACGTCCCACAGGTTATATAAGACAAGTATTTACCTGAACAACAAAAAATTAAGAGGAATGAAGGTTTACCTACTTATAAAAATGCTAAATGAATATAATGTATTGAGTTACTACAAATGCATCAATCTATGCGGGCTGCCGTCTATAAATAACAGAGCGGCAGCGGCTTTGTTTTCCATTCGCAGTTGCTTCACATTGCGTTTTGCTTACGTTAATTATTTTTGGTGTAATGTTCGCTATATATCAGATATCAAATGGGTAATTGAATAGAGCCTATTTATACTAAAAATTAATAAATCAAAGGATCGATTCTTTAGCTATTTATAAAATTATTACTTATATCTCTTAAAATATACATATCATTAAACTCTTAGAATTAGGTAAGTTTAGTCTCAGCTTCCAAGACGTGGCAAATGGATATAATAAATTTGAATCGAAATACATATTCATAACTCGAGAGTTATGCACACGTACACACGGTCTGCGCTAAAAACTAAATCGACCAAAGGCGGTCTTGAGAAGTAAATAGTAAAATCTTTATTGCGTTTGAATTGGCAAATGATTCGGATTCGACTTTTTTTTAAATAGGTTATCGTTTTGAAACGTAAACATTAGCTTTTAATTTATCATTCGTTCTTTCTAAACACATTAACTTTTTTAAACTTACAACAACATTCTAGTTTTCTTCGAGTCTGAGTAAAATTTAATCCCTTCTAATGCTCAATTATGGTTCAGAAACTAAATGAAACTCATAAGATAATTGATCATACGGATATTTTGAAAAACAACACCAAGACAACTTATTGAATGATATTGAACTAATGCTATTCGCTACAGATTGAGAAATCCTATTAACACCCAACAGTAAAGGCAAAATAGAGCTAAACGTAATGTTTACCAATCTGAATGACACGAATTTGTACTAAATTCATAGTAATCAATAGTAGCTATTGCACTAGCATTAGAGCTCGACTTAGTTCCATCCTTTCGGGCAAATTCACCTGCCGTAACGCTATAAAAAAATAAATTTTACTGCGCGAGTATATGCACTCTTGGCATAACTATTATTAATAACCCAGCAATTTGTTAAACTTCTTTTGTAAGCCGTTGTGAAAGGGACAGTGATATCAAGTTACACGTAGAGGGTTCATGTTTCTAGAATCTTATTTAACTTTTGGTTTACCAACAGTGTGTATAAATATTTACATAGATAGTTACACCTTGAAATTTAATAAAATTAATTCATGAAACTAAGAAATAAATATAATACCTAAATAAGATAAAAAATAAATCTTTTTATTGTAGGAAATTTGCAAAAGATTGAACGTATTTAATTTATCTTGATAAGAAGTGTGTATTCTTTTTTAATTAATAGACATTACTAAATGGTAAGGAAGGAATACGTTAAATACGACTAAGCAATTAACAAATATAAAATCTGGCGTGAAACGGCGTTTATGTATGAAATCGAAGATAATTATTATTTCCTTTCAAGACAAGGTCAGAAAACACTTTCTATTATTCTTTCACATTCGTATAAAACAGACGAAAGTCGTGGAATTAACATTCAAACTTCCCACGATATGAAATCCGACTAACTACTTCACACTCGCATCAGTAAGAGTTTCCAGATTTTTTCCCCCTCTTGAGGTGGTACGATATGGGCAGATAATATGGTTATTTTAAAATCAAATTTCAGCCAGTTGCACAAACGTTTATTAAAATGGTAATTAGTCTAATGCGACTTTAAATTACATCCATTAGAGTTTAAAGGCGTCATTAAACCTAATGGCCGTTTATGTAAAGGAGCTTAGGATTTATTTATAAGAGAAGCTCTGGGTCACTATTTTAAAGATGATAATCTTTAGCGATCATAACTCGTGCTTTCTTGGCATAACGCCAACGAGTAAGACACAAACTAACAATGAAAAGCATGTTAATCTAATAATGTGTGATGCAAACAATAACGTAGTTTTCAAGAAAAATAAATTGATATAAGAAAATGGCGGCGCAATGAATTTTGCAGATGAAGACTGAAAGTGATAAGATAAATATAAAACAGTTTAAATGAGATGCTATGTGGAAGACAGATAAGCCATATCAAATAAGGTAATAATGATGATTTTCAGTGTGAATAAAAAACATTTTCGCAACCATTCATATTCCGAGCAAAGGTCGAAGCCTTGCCACGGCCGAAGTAACTATGTAATTGGTAACATGGTCTTGACAACAGACGACAATCATGCAATAAGAACCTGAGACGTGAATAAACATCTACATGAGTTGACGGATGAAGCATATAAAATACCTATTACACATACACGATTATATAAGATGTATCTATCAATCAGCAAAAGATATAATACCAACTGAAATGTTATATGAGGAAACTAACTACTATCGTAAATAGGGTTATATTACATGGTAATTTTACACAAACAATTTGACTCTTACACAATTACAAAATCTCGGTTAAACTGATTTATATTCCAGGGCCAGTATCTAAATTCCGGATAAAGTAATTAATCTATAACCACCTTTCGCATACTTACAATTTCCTAAGCGGCACACCTGAAAAAAGTAAACAGCTGTTGTTCCATGCGATTCATTAACTGTTTTAGTTTGAAGCATTTTGCAATTATCTACACACTAATGGATTAAAATTACCGTCATAATACTAGATTTAAGTAAAAATATGCCATTCAATAACGCATTTAGAAAAGAGACGTTTATTACCTGTACATTTACAAAGACCAGAATTGTCAAAATTAGAAAAACTATTGTTGTTCTTACGTCATTTTTAAAACGAGTGTTATATAAAACAGAAATAAATATTGCACTGAAAACGTGACTGCTGGAGCAGTTTCATAATAAGGCTAAGTAATTCTATATCTGAGTATATAAGTGCGGAGGAAACCGCAAGCTTGATAGCAAATTGTGAAAACACTACGTATTCTACAAAAAACAACATAGAGGTGTGTTCTACATAATTGCGTTATATTTGTAAACATTAAAATTTAAAACAGTTTTTGATCTTCAGCTTTTTAACAACGATCTTTTTAAGTTTTACCGTTTTGTGGTTTTTAAACGAAGGCATATAAGTTATGTAGTAAATAGAAGCACAAAGATTGGAATCACGCATTTTTTTAGAAAGACAATCATTTTAAGTTCAGAAACCTACTACTCCATAGCGAAAGTTACAAGAAACGAAACTTAAAAGGCTATTTGTGTATTTTAATGTGAACAGCGGTCAGTGGTATTAACTCGCTTAGGTATTCCGGCGCTACTATCCGCTTACCAATGTAAACCTGACAATTTTGCTATCTATTAACCAGAGGATCCAAGAACAATGATATTTGAATTTGCAATCTGTTTTTAAGATGTCTTTCGAGATAGAATTAAAGAATATATTTTTTATAACATTAAATGAGTATATCCTAATGTATATCTAGCAGTGTTGGCATAAATAGGCTATCATATTATCTTATACAAAGTTAAACACAACACGGTATTTCTAAATGTGTAAAATATGACAAATATTTGAAAAGTTACGTTGTCATGGCAGCGGCAGCAGCTAATAAATCTAATAAACAAAGCATAGCTTAACTAGAAATCACTTAATATAAAAAATAGCTTAAGCAGACTTTTCTTTTCATCAAACCTGTAACGTTAGGTAATCCCATAATAAGCATTTGCTTATGTGGAAAAGTTCGTCTTCTTTTTTTAATGTATGGCCTATTTGTGTTTACACAATTTCGCCAATGTCACGTTAATCGCCTTCACACGCAAAGAGGCAATAACAATAATGTATATTTTGAGGTAAAAAAAAAACAAAACAAATAATACGTGGTCAAAACAATCTAATCTACTGTTTTATATATAAACTACTTGATTCCAACTTACTAAGTTGCTTTTATCCCTCGACTCATCCATTATGGAAAAAGAGTAAATGTATGTGACATATACAGAGGCATAACGCAAATTAGTGTTAGTGCAAAAAAAATTTCTGGGCCTAGCCACAGCACTAAGCGCCGCACAATGCACTAACTCTAAGCGTTGCCCAAAGTCGTTTTCATTTTAGACAATGCCCAAATATTTAAGCATCAGATTTGGGCGCTCGTCAGTTTAGTGAAAACGGGTATAACTCTCCCAACAGGCATGGCAGTGCAATAAAACTGGACGCGTTTAAAAATGACGACGTTTTGGCATCGTTCCGAGTCGAACAGATTCCTAGACAGTAGGTATTGAAGTACTGTCAAGTACGATCATCGTTAGCTTCCGAAATTAGACAGTGAGACCGTGAATGTAAACTGATGAAGATTTTTTATGCATGAGGAAAAGTTATTACTTGAACATAGTTTTTTGAGTGAATCAAACACAACGTATTTTTAATCAATAAATAAATGTATATTTTCGAATATTTTAAAGATAAGCTATTGTAGGAGGATTGTGAAAACATTTGCTTTAGTATTTATTGTTTAAAATTATATACAGGTTGAACTTAATAACTATGTAACTCTACTTATTGACGAGAAATCATAGGTGCATGCACTAACTACGAGAGCGATGCAACTGGTTGGCCTTGGTGAACTGAGGACGCAGTGTCCATGATTATATCACCAACTAGCTCTTCACAGTACACAAATATAATTATTACATTTTATATTAGTTCATGTGTTCCTGATTTTCCATCTTAGTCTACAAAAAAAATTTAAAGACTTAACTATTATCTAAAGTTACACCAAATTTTATTTGTAATGGTCAATCAGAATCAAAATGTTTAAAAATTCATGAAAAATCTAGAAAATATTGTTTATATCAAGAGATTGTAGCTCTTGATAAGATAAATACTTTGAACGTTAAAACGAGAGAAATTTATGACAATAGGAAATTACTCTTAGAATCGTGGATTGCAATGTCAGTATTTAGATCGCTTTTGTAGAATGTGTCGCAGGTTAAACAATATACCCTTGGCAACGAGTAAGCAAGCATCCTTACAAATGCACTGTCCATGTCGTGCAATACACTACTTTGTAAGAGGAATAACGATAGTAAAACATAAGTTTGTGCATATTTTTGTTTTTGCCAAGAACTTTTTATTTACCATGCATCACCTAAACAATTTCTAGCTATGGGATTTATGCCGAAAGCTTGCTTGTTACCTGTTATTTAGTGGCGGAAACTTATTCCAAAACCCGATTCATAAATACTTTGCTTTTTTTCAGAATATGATTTTTTCCGTGACCATTTCAACATATAGCATAAGGTTATAAATAAACATTTAGTGTTATTAAAAAACAAGGTTTAGCGTTGGAGTAAATTTACGCTGAGACTGTACTTAGTATTAGTCAAAATTCATATTATTACACAAAGACTTAGCAAAGGTTAATTTAGTACGAGGTTCTACGGGACTCATATTTACTCCTTAGATATGATCGGTTTGTTTATTATCTGTATAATATGAATTTGGACTAATACTAAAATTGCAATTATGGTGAAAATTTACTCTGACGCTAAACCTTGTTTATTAATGCACTGTTAGAGGTGAAATGTATTTTAATTAAGAGACGATATATTCATAATTATTCCATAACATAGATGATTTACCTCCCAAGTTCATTTTTCAATGTCAAAGTATATTTTTTCTAGAATATTAATAAAACTACATTTAATCATAAATTGATCTTAATTTTATTACAAACAAGATATAGTGTACGACGTAGATAGATGAAATGAAGTATTAGATAAAGTTATCAACGAGTACCCAGTGAGATAGTTAGCAACTTCTCAAAAGAATTTATGTTGATTTTATGAATAGAATTTTTACAATTCTGTTTCAAAATGAATAAAACATAAACGTATATTTGTACAGACGATGCATGGTACGAATTAGACACGATCTGGTACCTATGTAATACATTGCTCTAATTGTCATTCGAAAGCAAGTGCCCTTTATTGGAAAGATGACCTGAATAACAACTCAATTGTAAATTGTAATATAACCTTCATAGTACCGAAATGTAATGAATTTGTTGTAATAGCTGTATTAGATAAAATAACAAACAATCAGAACATTAATGTTCAATTAAATTTGACGAGGGTATTACAGGATCGTTGGGTTGGAATACGGATAAAGACAAATTCAAAGTAAGTTCTATACATATGTGATTTTCTTAATCTAAAAATTAAAATCTATTCTTAATGAAAAATGCTTAGTAAATCCACTTTGACTGTGGTACTCTGAGATGGACTACGTACCCACGATCTTTCGTTATCCATTTACAAGGCTATATTCGAAAATATTCTTAACGTTAGAGCCAATTGCCCTAACTTTATATTTTAATATTTTCTAATATAGCATTTCGAATGCAAAATTATTCAAAATTTTTAAATAATTAAATTAAATATAATAATATAAAATCTATTTTCTTTTCTTAATGCTTTCTCATATATGAACAACTCAAAATCGAATTAGAAATGCAAATAATTAAGCATAATCTGATAACACAACAGGTTTTAAACAATGGTATATTAGACGTTATGAGAAAGATTTAGCGAAAACACTTCTCCAATAACAATGAGCTAGATGACCGTAAACTTGACACGATGAATAATGAATTATGCAGCATTCGTATGGAATTAACTTTGTGTGTTAAAATAGACATTTATCCATTCGATTCAGAGAATTTGAAACAAAGTAGTAAATATAAAAAAAAAAGATGACTAAACAAATTGAGTGCGACCAGCGAAAATAGAAAGCATTGGACGGAAGTATTGGGTGAGATGTGTGTCGCGACGCAAACGCAGGTGGATCAGAGGGGAGGGTATTGAAAGAAAGAGATGACGTACAGACTAAATCAACTCAACGTGAAAAGAAAAGGGACAGGGCAGTGCCCGTTTTACCAACATCTTCACATAGATATGTCGGGCTTTCCAACTATCTAGAGAAATGTGTTGATGGGTAGTGTAATTAGTAACTTGATATATCTGATGTTGAATTTGGTCACAAAGTTACCAACAAGAAGGTATTTAAACTTTGTTAGCAACAAAATTAAAGTGACTGCTACTACGTCTATTTTTCTTCAAACATTTGGATTAAAATAAAAATTTAATTTTACACACATTTGATTATAAAATGAGTTAATGGTTGAAATAACAAAATATATTTGATCAGCTGATTATACTCATTCAAGGTGTGATTATTATCCAATTTATAAAGCGTAAATAATGTACAGGTGATCAGAATGAGTCGTAATTTCGCCATAGGTCTGTAGGCGGGAGATCACGCTTTTGCCTCCGTGACATTTGGTGCATAGTTGAGCAAAGGCAACTCTCGGGGATGCCTCGAGCTGTGTCTTTGAACGTTCACTTGCTGTTAGCCACATTCCTTTAACACAAACGCAGTTGCGAAAACGCTATGTATTTGTGAGTCATAAATTGCGGGGAACTAACGGGTAATAACGAGGGTCACACAGACCGAACTCTAATTGAAATTATCTGCGTCTATTGCAAGGTTGGAAAGATAACTCAGTTAATCTGACATCAAATCGTTAAATATCACAAATTTCCACAGGTTATACAGAACAGAAATAAAAACGGGAAGCTCTTGACCTCATTTCATTTTAGGATAGTGAGTAATGTTTTCAAGAGCTGTCGTAGGTAGTATATGAGGATGGATATAAATAATACTTAAACATAATAATAGTATTAGATCGATAGCCTAAATAACCACTCGCCGTGGTGACCTTGTTTTCATTTTCGTTCAACGGTGGCGATAAGTCATCTATTCATTGTCAAAAACAAATAATGATATAACAATCTGCTATTCGGTACAATTTAAATAATAAAAAGATAAATTTGCTATTAAATCAAAACGTTTTTTAAAAACTGCATCTAAATTATCGAAATGAACAAGTTATTACATTTAATTAGAAAGAGTCGTTGAAATAATGATAGTTTCGCTACCTACGAATGGTGAAAAATACGTAGTACTTTACCATTGCGTAAATAATATTCCCACTATAAAATGTAAAGCATAATACGTGTAAGATTTTACATAAAAACAGTATTATAGAATAATATTGTTTACTTATTACAACACCAAGAGACAATTCTTTATGAAAGCTGATGATTGAAGCATGATTAAAATCTTACGATCTAAGAGTATATTAATGGAAGTATTGTATGGTAATGATAAGACTAAAAGTTTGAAATCACATTGACGTAATCGGCACATAGAACCTTCTAACACCAAGCTAAGCCGCGTTATAATAACCGCGTTTACGTACGCGGTTATTATAATAAAGAAAAATTCTTGAAGAATACGAGCACAACAGTAGTAAAACGAATAGTAAAAATGGCACGCAACAAAACTTGTTCGGTTAGATCGACCAAGGGCCATGTTGACTTTGAACATAGGCCGGTTCCGAAGCTCTTTTTGTTGGGACAAGTGATAGCAATATCAATAAACTTGTTTATCTTGAAAGATAGAGAGAACAGCTTTTTAAAGGTCCAAGAACCATTAGAAAGACTTCTATGGAACGAGTTATCTAGAAGAGGCAACGTTTAAAGCCACGGCTGTACGATGACATCTATTTATTATTGAAATGGAAACAATAAAATACGACGTCAAACTTTTAAACAACATCATCCAAATACAGTTTCATCGAATATTAATTATAGCGTTGTAACACTACCTTTTAATTCGAGTAATGACGCATGCACTCTAAAAAATGGAGGCCAACAAAGAGCGATTTTCTCTTGGTTGACATAATATTGAATAAAACAATTACTTATTTACATAAATCAACCAAAGCTGAAACATTGAACCAACTAGTTAAAGTATGGTTAAATTAAAAATTTGGTAACCCTGGTTAATTCTATCAAATATATTTATCGTATCTATCATTACTGGATTTTTTTATGTGAATCGATTATTATTAATAGTTAAATTTAACAACTAAGTATGTTGAAGCAATTTATACAAATTGATCAAAATAAATAGGTAAAGTAATAGATTAGACGATTTTTATTGTTGCAGTAATAAGTTCTCGTATTTGGTTTAACAAAGAATGTTAGTAGAACCAAAAAAAACCCTTTGTTTTTCAAACAACAAAGACTATTTAGTCAATTCAAAAACATGAATGATTATTGGTAACTACTTGACATTATTGGACTAACTAAAATTAAGCTGTTCATGCTACTAACAATGTATTTGCTAAAATAATTATCAAATTCTGATTGATTTAAATACTGTCTTATATGAATCAACTAAGAAAAGCGAGTGCCAACAAAGAGTGACTTTGTTAAATCCACACAAACTTATCAAATTCACTTTACTATTGCGAGAATATTGTTTGAATATTGTTATGAAAAAGATTAATTCAACCAACATGTTGGTCGATATTAATATGAAACACGCCCATCATCTTCAGAGGTGCCCGAATAGTTTTAAGTCTGCAAACTAGATGGCGTTGTTCATTTAATGCATCGTGGTATCAGTTTATATCGTTAGATTGTATAAGTAATATGCCGTTTAAAGTAAACTTAATATGCGATTGGAAACCAACCATTCCTGTTATTTACTTTAGCTTTTTGGTTAGACTGAGCTGTGGTCTGAGTTTAAAATCTGACTCGCTTTGGACCAAAAGTTCTGAATTATCAAACGGCTAAAGTGGTTGGTTGTCTTAGTTGAATTACCATTGGTAAATCGATTAATATAATCATATCTCATGCTTAAATTGACCAATCTTTTGGCAGAATTAACTTCGGTAAATTATTTGAAACAACCAAGTTTCATATTAATATCGACCAACATGTTGGTTGAATTAACTTCGGTAAATTGGTTAGTACAACGATGTTTCATGCTTATATTGACTAACCTATCGGTTGAAAGAACTACGGTAAATTGGCAAGTACATATTTCATGGTTAAATTGACCAACTCTTTGGTCAAATTAACTTTCGTAAATTGATTAGTTTAGCCATGTTTCATGTTAATTTTTACCAACCTCTTGGTTGAATCAACTGTGGTAAATTGTTCATACAGTCACATATCATAGACATATCGACTACGATCTTATTTAAATTGAAGACTAGGAGGTAGTTGCTATAGTTTTTTATAATGATCTAACTGAATGAAATCTTAACTATCTTAACAAAGTAACTATAGTAAAAATAATAAAAACCATCTTATTTAATGTATCTAACATCTTGTCAGGCTCATATGGAAACAAGATGCTTGGTCACATATATCACAATATTGTTTGATATAACAATTTTTTTTTTAGAGTGTGGTTAATATGAGACATAGTTTGCTAAATAAGAGTGATTATGTCCTTGAATGAAATACGAAATAATTATACTGATGAAAAAGATAAAGGACGTAGAAATATCTTAGCAAAATATATAAACATTCAAATTTTATATATTTAATCAAAAAGTAAGAGAACTATTTGATTGCTATAATAATTTAAGTTGTGGAAAGCTAAAGCACAGAAGACAATAAAACGGCGCTTAAATTGAGTGACATGCCATTTGTGCCAAAAAGAAGTTCGCGCAACGGACACACCACCAGACGGGAATAGTCTCATCATAGCCCGGCCTGGCGAACGTCCATGCTCGAATCAAATAGAAAAAGTGACAACGCAACGACTGTTTTGTACGAGTTTCAATCCTATTTGGTCGGTTTTTAGGTTGGTAATACAGCGAAGATTTTTGAGACATCGTGTGCAGAAGAAGCACAACAGGACAAATATAAGTTGCGTCTACCATGATTCTTACGCAACTTTAGGTCACCGGTGATCTCAAAACGTCACACCATGCTTCCGGATAACATAAGGCCGATTTTATAATAAGCCATTGTACTTGTTACATTCAAGGTTAGTATGTTAATAATTATATTTGATCAATTTTGCATTCACAATGCTGCACTGAAAAATATTCTTATTGACAAATGCTTAAAACATCCACTTTGTCTCTCTCATCTCAGAGTGCCAGGGACAGAATAGTATCGTTTTGTTAATACTAGTAAATATCTGAGTGATCAAATATTTTAAAAACGTTTGAAGGAAATTAAATTTTGAGAAATCACAAATAATTTTTCGTCTTCCATTCAAAAATTTTTTTCTATAAATAGGGCTCCGGAAACATAGCCGATAAATCATGATAAATAGCAGCTACAAAAGCGGATAGAATATTTTAGTTTAGTTGAAATATATTCAGAAATTAGGTTACGCATACACTGACACATTTACACAAATTTTGAACACATGTCACGAGGGCGACTATTTTACTGTATGCTTTCCTATTTTACCAAGGTTTATATTTCGTAACATAGCATATTAGCACGTCGTGATTAAATTATGCTTGTTGTATTTTCGTTGACCGTTCGTGATCTCTTTATTAGGGAAAACGTTTGCTTTAATATTTAAACATGTTGTGAATGCTGTCGTAAGTAAAAAATAATATCCTGCTCATGAGATGACGGCTTAAGGATCAAACGGATCGACGGTATTCATGAGCCATAAACACTTACGATGTAAATATATCAGTGCTATCATGAAATAAAATATAGAGAAGGAATGCTTTTTATCGAACTTAAAAAATCAAGGAATGTAGATGGCATTAGCAAAACCTTGATCTTGAGCAATTTTACCAGCAATTACCATATTTGTTAAGGTGGATGACGGAAAATATGGGTGGCCATATTTAGCTCTGTAGCGTAGTTTGCACAATCGCGTGGGCTAAACGGCCGTTCACCTGTGAAATCAAGTCGAGAATCACTTTTTGGATCATTTCCAAAAAGGGAATCTCACATTTCAGATATGACTGCTCAAGTTGGCATCAAACAAAGCAAAATTTTAAAACACCAGTGCATAGATATGAAATCCGAAAAAGCGCCGGTATATATGGAATATAAAATGTGTTTCTTCTTCTCATAATATTTAGAATACGGTCTCCGTCGATGAATGGATTTTACATATTTTTACAGGTAATATTTAAATCTTTATTAAAATTTTTATCATTAGTTTATAAGAGTTCAATATGGATTGAGAAAATTGGGCGTGTTGTAGTAATCTGATGTTGTATACTTATTTAACTCAAAATGACCTGATCAATAGATAAGTGCATTCAAAAATTACTAACTAATTATTTAATTTGAATGAAATATATATAATTTGATTCAAATTTAGTGAAATTCCCAATTTCCGCAGTCAATATTGAACTCTAAAGGTGAACACTAATGATTATGATCTGCACTTACAAATTGTAGATGTGCGTTTAGTATTATTTGGGTTTGTCTGGGTTCTCAATATCTCATAGATATAAATAAAGGAAGCTGAGAATTGCAAAGTTAGAGATTGTATGATATTGATATGCAGGAAACATAAATCTACAGATAAACCTTCTTTTGTCTCTGTTTAGTGTGTAGAATTGTTTCCTGTTTCTAATGTATGTGCGAACATCATTTGGACTTATGTACGTCTTGTACATTGCAACAAAAAATAAACAATGCGTTTCAATCATCGTATCGATAGTAATACGAACAAAGAAAACTGTAACAGTATCGACAGTTACAAAAAACAACCAGAATACCAATATTTACACGATACCAGTATGCCAGATAATGCTATCTACAATAATGACAACAGAACATTTGTGCACTTGTTCACTGTCAACCAAAATAGAATATATTCATCAACGTAGACAGGATTCAATATTATGACAAAAGGGAGATCTTTTTGTAAAGCGAAATCAGTTTTCTAAGCCATATAAACCTGAACATTCGAGTTCGAGTTTACAGAGAGAAAAGCATGAAATTAAAATAACAAATTTGCCAGAACACTATGAATCAGGCACATTTGTTAGATTCAGAGGTCAACTAAATGCTGATGTGAAGTCACTGATTCGATTTTTTCTTGTTATCTATTAGTACTTAATTCAATTTATTTGATATACAATTAAGCGCCATTTAATAGACACATTTAAGTTTGAAATAGGTGTTTAACGTTTTCATGCAACATTTTTACGAGTGCATAATATATCCAAAAGTATACCCTAAGGTATACGATAATGTTTTTCAATTTCACTTTCTATTTGAGAACGAGTGTTAAGTCGTCGCACTTATAACCGATTTTATTACCGGTTCAGTTTGAATCTGAGAACATAATTTAACAAACTTTCATATACCTAAATTAAGTTTACCAATTCCTCTACCACCCGACTTTATTTAATTCATATTCTGATTGATTCAAATAAAATCATAGATTTATTCAATTTAAAAGCTTTACAAAAATTTTTGTAACCTAGTAAAGATTTATTACACAATAATTAGAAAGACCGTTGAAAATTTCTGTAGTCTCAATAACAGTAATGAGAGTACAGAAGTCTTTAACGGTTATAACTTATAATATTTAATATAATGATTCATGGGTCTCGAAATACAAATGAAATAAAAGTAACTTGATACTGATATTCTTATCATATGAGATAAAATCCAGTGACATCTCAAAGTGGTAACCTACCGAACTAAGTATATCTTGAAGATAAAAAGATGAATATATTCGTCACAGATTTCATTGACAAAAGAATACATTACAAAACATTCAAAACGGACATTTTATTATTTTAAATTAGCTCACAACAAATTATATATATTATTAATGTCAAAAAATTTGCTGTAATAAAATTCAAGCAATAAGTCTAGATATAATAATTAAATAAGGCAATAGTTAACAAATAATAGTAAGGATATCTCCATTAAGAGAAATATGTATAAAACATTAATAATTTAATCGTATTAAAAAAGCGGCGATGGCACGCCGCTTTTTTAATGAAACGACGTCGATGGCAATGCCTAAATGTTAAAACAATTGAATCTGGTTTTAGAAATGTACAACAAATGCCGTTTCAATTAAATTATCAATTACAAGTAAAATTATTATTCCCCTTATTTTAAATCCTAGCATAGCCGAAAAGACCATTATAACTAACACTACAGACCGCACTGACAACTGATAGATGATGAAGATGCTATTTAAATACAATTAATATCAAAGGCATTAAGATGACATATGTTTTCAGCATAAACCAATACCATCTTAATTTTCGATAAAAGAAAGGCGACGTGGCCAAACGGCCACTAGAAAGTACAAGTAAGAGAAGAAAGTGCGTGGACGCAAAAACACGTCCCATGCTGGAGATCGGAATTTAGCGCGCGAATCGCAGTCGTTCCGCGGGAGGCGAACAGTTGCAAATTGCAATTTGTTACAACATTTTCGAGGATCGCTTCTGGAAGCAAAAGCAAAAATATAGGCACCAACATGCCATAATGAAAAATAAGTTACATTCATGGTCTTGCTGTCACATGCCACAGATTTCTCGGTTATGCCTTCAAACTAAGTTATGTTGCGGTCTATGGTCACAATTGAGAGCAAAGCGTGATCGATTTTTATGTAGTATATTTGTGATAATAGAGCGAAACGGCATTCTATCATAGGCATCTATTCAGAAGTGTAACAATTGGCAGTTACTATAGGAAGTAGACGACATAGTGGTGGCGAAATGTATGTCGAAGTATTGTAACGCACGCTATTTTTACATACATTTATTGTGACATTATAAAAATCAATATCGATTTTTGCACAACACATAACGGTTTTAGTTTATAACAAAATTTTAAACAAAACAAGGTTACAACACATCGTGATAACGCTCAAGTAATTTTTCTTACCACATACTAAAATTTACCACATTTTACTAAAATGTAACGTTTCTGGTTAAGATAACCTTGTGTTTTCAAGATTATTTTGACTGATTACGGTAACGTAAGATGTTTAACATAGGATAAAATATTACACAATATTGCAAGATCGTCTCGCAAATTAACTGTTAGTTTCCACCTTTCCAACTTTCAAAGTCATAAATTTCTGAAAGCTAAGATAACCAATGGAATGTTCTGTGTATTGGTCAATAAAATGTTCTATCATTTTCCCTACATAAATTTGAGTCTATTAAGCAATCTTATTAAATGAAAGTGCTGGTTCCATAATATTGGTAGGCGTAGCGTGGGACAGAATCGCGACTCTTTCGTGGGTGCATTAGCCATCAAGGACGGCTCGACTCACCCACACGAACATCGACGACTAGCATGTTATAAAAAATATCAAAATTGGTTTAGGTGATATCATCAGTCGAAATTATTCGGAGAAAGGAGTTGTAATTGTACCATGGCTACATTATAATTATAACCTTGACATTATTCCATAATGTAGTTAAGTATAAACGTTTAAATCTTAGATAATATACAATATCTGAATTCACAAAGATACTATAACAGAAGTACCAGACCAGAGATAAAACTATTTTTTTACATTGAATCGACCGTGAATCAAACCTGGAGCCTCCGAGATGGTTACACCTTGAAACCAGTGTATATCATCAGTCATAATGTCTTAGAATGAATATAATTTAAAATACTACCTCAACAGCTAACGAAATATTCTCGTGAAGATGTAGCTGGGAAAAAGTCAGGGAAAAGATAAAAAAAAACAAAAAATTTACTGATAGACTAAACATTGTGATCGTTCCATAAAAGTACCTACATAAAACAATGAAATAGCTAATGCTAACCACTAGGTCACGGAGCCAACAAACTAAAGGATACAGATTAGAATGCTTCCTTGGACGCAAAGAAACAGTGGCCAAATTAGCATACGTGAAGTATTTGTTTGACCATTGACATTCGTGTCTCGTTGGCGCATCGAGGACGTAGAAAGTATACTCATCTTGACAAAACTAAAATTGACCATACATCGGCGGTATAGGTGTTGATTTACATCACAGTGTAAGAAGAAAATGACCACTTTCGATTCTTCTATATTTGTGGACTGTCTAAACATATCACACCTTTATTGTTAAGTTTCAAGTGGTTTTTTAACAATAGCAAGTGTGTCAAAAAGAAAGAGTAGAAATCTTGAAATGGCATTATAATTTTCATTGTCAAGTTCTTTTAACTAAATATAGGCCTAAAATTATGACCTGTTAGCAGGTATCGATGTAAACATGGGTTTAGATGCAATGGGTTCGGGTTATTCATGTGCGTTCGTTCCCCATGACGATAGTTACAGTTAGCACAACTGTTAGGATAGTTAGTTAGGATTGTCACATAGCAATTTCTATTAGAAAGATATAAAAAATTGAACTTTAAAAAGGAACACGAGCACATTAAAGTGGTATACATATACTTAAATAGTAGCTTTATCAAATAAGGCAAGCAGTTTTGCTGATTATGATCTGAAATCAAATATGTTTTAACATGCAAGTTTAAGTGAAAATAACTATGTAATAAAGTGAAATGAAATTGTTAAAAAACTAACTAAGTTCTATTTTGGGACAGACGCACATGGTTTCCGACAACGTATAACGATGGAAAGATAAACATACTGTCCTATTTGACTTTAACTAACGTTTATGTAATGTATTTAATCTTATGATAATATTTATAATACGTTTATATGAATGTATATTCAAAACGTGAATACTGTTATAAAATTCAATAATAGGACTTGGACAATGCTGTCATAGCAGTGGTCCTTTAGATTTTATAATACTTGAGTTTTATACAGCCTTAGGACATTCTGTGCAGTTACTTGACAAGTGTCCCTAGTGGAATAGAATTATTATTTATAACGGCACAAACTAAATATATCTGTAATGAATACAGGAGTAACCAGTTATTACAAGGAATGCACGCATTAGACGGAATCACAAACCGGTCTTGAGGTCAAAGAAGGGTTCAAGTTATCGACTCGCCAAGATAAATAGCAGACGTTCACCGTCCGCATGAGACAGGCCAGCACCAGCAATCACTTTTTCTAAACTCGATTGTTGCGATCCGTTAGCGGTGTGCAGTCACGTGTCTGTCGCCAATTCCGCACCTGTTACCTTGTCAAGAATGCACGCCGACAAATCTTTTGTGTTCGACTCATTTGTTATTTGGGCGGAACGAAATTTAATTTGATAGTTTAATTTCTTCTACATCTACTTCGAAAAAGCGATACCATTTTGAGTTTAAGCTTTGATGAAATAGCTTGAATAACATTTCCAACAAAACTATTTCAAATCTTTCACAACAGATAAAGAGAAAAACAATTTCGACGCGAGCTAAAGATGACTAGATACACGATAACTCTATATTGATATGTATTGCCATGTAAATTTTAAACCTAAAGCAAAGTTTATGTGAAGTATTTTGCAAACTGCAATAGAAGCATATGAATAATGTTCGTCACGTTAGCGTGATGGGCAATTTCGCGGCTGTTGCTCAAATACATAACAAACATATCAATGTTAATAATGTAGATAATGCTCCGGTTTGACACGGCTATGAATGTGAACACTTCATTACTATTGCAATGTAGACTTACACGTTACACACGTCTCGTAGGTTTTACTAGCCTAAATATTTAATCCACTTTTTTAAACCTTAACTTGTTCAAAAGTAACCAAACGACTGAGAAAGTGTTACGATAGTTAAAAAGTGACGGAAAAAACAAAAATAGAGGCCTTATTGAAGTTAAACTTTTTAATGTTTTCGCTTTTAGTCCAAGTAAATAAAATTTTGTTGCTGAAATTTAAAATCGTAAATTATAGTTAATAATTAAATATTTAGTTGCATTAAATTTTGAGCGCTACAATGATAAAGTGTAATTTATTAGGTCATCGGAGTAACCAGAACACTCTAATTACATTAAATATTCATCATGTGTTATTATGATACTAATTTACCAGAATGTATCTTTATTGAATTATACCTACATTAAATAGAAGATTACACTCAGGTTATAGTACCTAATTGATAACTAAGCTAGTTTTTATTATGAGTGATAAATTTGAAATATTTTTGATATTAATGACACGTCTTTGTTTACTATCTATCTAACAGCCGGAATGTTTTTCACGAGTTATTACAAAAAATATAAGTATTAAGTATGATTATAATAAAGTATAATCTTCGATCAGCAATGCTAAGTGTTGTTGTTGTAAAGGATGACATACACATCTTTATCAATGACATAATACACATCAACAACGTGTGACCTAACTTTGAACCCCTCAGAAGTACATGGAGCTTTAAGTGAAAAAAATACAAAGGCCATGTATGAATGGAATAAATGAATTGTGGTTTTGAACTGGGACCCCATTATTGAGTAGATGCTCTGGCAACAAATGTGCAAGATTTTTACGACACACAACACTGAATAAATTATGTTTCAAGTCAAATAGTGGGTCATGGTTAGCGATAAATTATGGTGGATACGTCTAAACAAACAAATACTGAAACATTCAGCGATTCGTATATATCTTTGGCTGCAAATTACGGAATTAACAACTAGCAGCATTCACATAAAACTGAGTTTTGCTTATCAGTAAAATCAGTAAAAAATATATTATTCCGGAAACGAAGATTATAGAATTTTCTAAATAAGATAATGAGAAGAATTTGTTTCAAGTTATAAAATATTCAGCGCCGTTCAAAAACGGTAAGGCATGTTAGTTTTCTCGTTTCATTAATATTTTGGGAACTTACAAATTCACTTCTCAGATTTAAATGCAAGTATAAATAAAAACAACAAGAAACAAGATTTTTATATCGCAAATTTTAGTAAGCTTCATAACAATTGTAAAGTAAATCTGAGTTTTTCAAGGAACTAATCTTGGACTTGCGGTCCAATATAAATTTTCGAAAGCACTCTTGTTAAGCCTACATAGAAACATTATGGGAGAGAGTGGTTACAAGTACTCATAATTGCGATACTTAAAAGGAATAGGGGAAATTCAAATGCACAGCTTAGGCCTTTTCTACTTTAGCAATGTTTGGCGTTTGAATTATTAGAAGCCAGCAGAGATTATTTTACGTCAAATTATTAAAAAGCTATCGTAGTGGGAATTTTTATAGTATCCAGAATATTATACATGATTCTAATATTTATTAAACTAAACATAATTTCTATGACAAACTATTATTTTTAGCCATTGTTTTAGTCGAAACCTTTTTGAGTCTGTATTCAAAGGTATTTCGAGCCAGAGGTAGGTAGAGGTTAAGCAACACAGTTATGATGGAATGTGTCTATTTCTGAGTTACATAAGACCTTATCATACTGAGCGATGAAACTAAGAATGAAGTAGGAAACGAAAAATAAACGTGCAACCGTTTGAGTCGCCATTGGTGGCATATGATTAAAAACTATAAACATCACGGAAGATTTTAGAGATTAGAGGTTATGTTTAAGAGTAGTCTTATAAATATAAAATTAATATTTTTTATCAAGTGTCTTCTAGCATGTTAAACTGTTACTTTATGTTTATAACTCTGATGTCTTTTTGTATGAACTTGACAAGAAGATTGCGAAAAAACCACTATAGCAACAGTGTTTATCTTTTAACAATTATTTTAACTTATTTAGTGGATATGTGTAAACAATTTCGATACTGTTTGAAAACCATCTCCTAAGAGTGGATGTACTCTTAGGGGATATGTTTCAAAGAGGAAATACTGGCTATCATATTGTATCCGACAACGGGATAGATAGGGAAAGGGAATAACGAATTACGCATTTTCATTAATCACTCACAAACTATTACGATTAGTGGAAAAGTGCTACATTAAACGCTCGGTTACAAACCGTACTCACATGTTTATCAATTTTCCCTATTTAGGTACAAGTTTCAAAATGGAAAAATTTGGGAATTATCAGCTGGGTACAGATTATTTACAATATTACATGCAATGCAACACGAGTTCCCGCTCATATCTCGAAAATGTTTAAATAACATTCAATAAACATTTCAAGAAAGTAAATTTTATACAATGTCTAAATTTTGAGAGTTAAAAAGGGGGTATGTACTACATGGCCTGATCCGGCCGAACCTGCAACCTGCCTCTGTCCATAGAGCTGCTTGATTTTAAAGTGTTCTAAGTTTAGTTTTCGAACTAATAGCTGAACTGCGCAATCTACATGTAAACAGATAAGACAATATAGATAGGCAAAAGAACTGTCAATTTTCTACGATGTATGCTTAGAATTTTCGCGTATCTTCGTCCAAATCACACTACACGCACTTAAGTGTTCGTCGCAAAAACTGACATTAGGTGGTAACAAAGTGCGCGCTACGAATCATCATCATCATCACTATCATAATAGCCGTTCGAGGCCCACGGCTGGGCATAAGCCTCCCCAGTGTGTCTCCACGCCGATCGGTACTGCGCTGCCCGTATCCAGCGGCGTCCTGGGACCATTATTAGATCGTCGATGCTACGAATGTATGCAAAATATGACAAAAAGCGCATAATGTCCTTGCAAACAAAAAATGTTGCATTGCATACATGTTGTGTTGCAAATAATCTGTGTCCAGCTTTATGGGTAAATCTGTGATTTTACTTCTATTGAGAAAATTTAATATTTTGGTTATTACACACATAATTAATCTTTCTCATTTTTTAATAACAACTTGCTTGGATGTTTTTCTTTATGCAAATACAATCAATTTAATTATTATTGACCTGATAAGATGTAATATGTGTGTACAGTAAAATACATATGGGCTCCTTGCCAACCTAGGTCATTAGCCCATAACGCTGCTGAAAACTAGTTCATTTGAATTCTTCAGATACTTACTAATATTTAAATAACATTATTATTATTTTTAAAGTTTGCATTTATAATATAAGTAGGAAAATCAAAAGCCCTATTTTAGTTTCCTACAGTATTCCATCAGAAGATAGAATAATTTAGTCAGAATGAGTAAGTTTTAAAAAACAAGTTTACTGTCAATTTATTCAAGTTAGTGTAGTACTTTCTTATTTATTATTGAATGAAAATAATGTTGTGCTATTAGGATATAGTTATTTCTTTGTTATTGTTTTTTATTTTTTTATTCACTTAAAGTTGTAGGATTACATACCTCATACTTACTATGTTATGTACAATTTATTGACTATAGACTATCCTCACTTTTTATATATAAACATTTAATTAACATTTAATGAAGTTTTTAAGTCACATTTAGATAACTGTGAACTAGCAGCCCACATAAAAATAGATGAGATAAAATAACCACATTATTTCTACGAAAGTAGAGCAGACATTTGAGTGTCCCGCTAGCAACCGTCAACTAGTTTTGTTATTTTTAAATTAGTTCAGTTCTTTGCTAAGTATACATATGATACTACAACAAAAAGAGGTTTTTAAATAAGAAATACTAAAAGATTATCTTTATTCTTAGTAATAACATTTGTGCAGACATAGTGACAGGTCCCAAATTATCTGCTGTAACCTAAAAATAGTAACAACCCATGCCCTGGAAATCTAAGATGCGGACCTGAGCCGATAAACTATTTGTTGGAACTGACACGCTTTAGTGCAAACATTACAGCCGTACAGGTGATTTAGATACAACCTTGGTCAAAAAGCAACAGGTGAAAACCAGGCGCTATGGAAACCGGCTACAGGGAGAAATCGAGAAACTTATCCAGACTGTAAAATAAATCAAAAACTGGCTAACTTTCACAACACCGGGTTGTTAAAATACTACATCAACACATTTTTCTCTACAAGAATACTTCAAACATATTAGTGAAATATTACCTTTTCCTTGGCTCGTCCAGCATGTTTTTGCACTGATTTCGCTATTAACGCACCTTTACTTTCAGACATTTTTATCACTTTTTCATTACCGTCTGTCTAAATTACTATTCACCACCAATCTGTAATAGAAGCTGGCCGTAGCTATTTGCCGTCACACGTCAAAATCCAAGTAGGAGCGCACGTACCACTATAACCCGTCCCGCAACGCGAATGACAGAAAACTTACACACTAGCGCTGCAATAGCGGTCGGTCCCGTAATCACAGAAAATTAATACTGTTGTGCCTATTTTTTTCAGTAGATGGCACTAACTTAAAAACTGAATAAAGTGCTTGTTCCCAAGCAACATAAACTTCGCATTTGTGTTATTATACCTTCATAAGTGTATTATAATAGTATAGTATTCATAAGTGTTAACAAAATTGATAAAAAAAAAAACTTCGAATTTTAAAAACCGGCGTCAGACATGTGCTCAATAAAATCTTTGCTACAATGAGGAAGTATTAAAAAAAAAATATTGGTTCCCGAAATCAAACTAGATGTCACTACAGTACTTTCTTGATTTCTCCATGATAACCCTTCCGGTTTTCTTTCATGTATAAAAGTAAATTAGTTTTCAAAACTCAATGAACAACTCATATTCTATTTGTATATTTTCGTATTTGTATTGATATGTAAATTTCGAACTTTGCAAATTTCAGTTTTATAATATGTTAGTTAAAAGGAATCGGAATGACTACCTTTGGTCCAATCGTTTCCTGCAAAAATCAACTTTTGCTAGGATCGCTATCTAGTGAAGATGCTTTTTTAGTGCTTTCTTGTTTTTCTTAAATACTTCCTCATACAACTAATAGGTTGGTCCACATGACTGCCAACTAAAGTGTCGACCAAGGTAACTTCGGTAAAGGGGTGTCTACAGGTACAGCGTCCACACGCTTGCCGATCAGCTTTCATATACGTATATACGTGTAAGTGATTAATATAGTACAGCACCAGGACACACAAATGACAAATTTCTGTCACTAAACTGTTACATGAAATGCAAAACGAAACTTATTCCAAAGGTAACCGTCCCATATTTTTAAAATTTAGATGAAATTACTTATTAAAGTAATTTTTCTTGGTTACTGCTTAATGCTTACAGAATAGGAAAAATAACAACAGTTTATATTCATAATGAAAAATGCTTAAATAATCCATTTTGTCTTTGTTACTCTGAGATAGGAGTCTCTCATGGCCGTTTTCACTAACTTAAAACATGGTTTAGCTTATTGTTATTGTCTCTTTAGGTATAAAGGCCATTAACGTGTCATTGGCGGAATGAGGAAGTATTTAAAAAAAAACGAAAGCACTAAAAAAGCACTTCCACTAGATGGCGCCTCTATCAAAAGTTAATTTTTGCAAGAAACGAATGGATCAAAGACTGTCATTTCCGTTCCTTTTAACTAACATATTAAAAAACTAAAATTTGAAAAGTTTGAAACTTAGATAACTTAGTTTGATTTCGGGTTATTATGAAAAAAGAAGGAAGGGGCTTTGACCAAATCCATACCTCCTTACTAGTTGGTCTGCACAGATATGCTGGTCTGTGGCCAAATCAATGTTGTTGTTACTTGTTAGTTCTCTTATTGGTCGAATTTTCATGTCCGGCGGTCCGATTTTTTCAGGTCCGATATGTCAGGCCATATGTAGGTAATTCGCGCTTGTGCACTGTCAGGAATTTTACCGTCCGGAATTTTACTTTTCTCTATTCCGGACCGGTTTTTTCAGGTCCGTGATGGCGGCAATGAAAAACGTGTTTACGCTTGTACACTGCTGTGTCCGGTCCGAGATCAGGAAAATTCATAAGGAATAGGCTTGGGAAAAAATTATCGATTTGAATCGATATTTATTTCGGCAATATTGTTAATTTCCAATAAACTTATAATCGATATTTATTGTTGATTATAAAATGCTATATTTTATATGATGATTTAATATAGTTGGTATATATCACTGCATATGCTTTAGCAAACTCGGTATAGTTCTAATTTGATCAGCATATGGTTCTAGTATCGATACTTAGCTACATTTTAAAATCGTATTAAAAGTATCGATAGCTTAAGTAAGATAAATAAGTGTTGTTACGTTTAGACAACTGAACCCATCTAAATGGAAATTAATATAGTAAATAGACTTAACTTTAAGAAAGGACATAGGCTACATTTTATCGCGAAAAATAGGGGATGAAAGTTTGCCTGGAAATTTGTCATTATCAAATTTTTTTTAAACAATTGATAAGTATAGATAAATATTTGACAACAGAAGTAATAATAAAGAATAAACAGAAGATTAACAAAAGTAATTAAGTGACACTCGATGTCTTTTTGGCATTTAATAAAATTTTAAATGTATGTTTGTGTCATTAATAAATTTAAAAAAAGTAAGTATTCTAAGGGAATAATATTTCTGCTCAAAGAAACTACACCACGCGTATAAAATTATGCCTATATATACAGTCAACTGATCTCGTAAAGTTCATTTAGCATAATAATTCTCCGCTAACACGGCACTAATTTCGATTTGTTTACGAAATGGCGCCACCGATTGGTCTATCTCTGTAATCACTGAAAGTTGTTTTTACAAAACTTCGAAAAAAAAATAGCACATTTAAAAATTTAAACATTAAGTACTAGACCATTATCAGTAATTTTATTCTAATGTTAGATATTTTTAGCTATTGTATGTGAATAATGCTGTTCATAAATTAGTAAGGGTATAAGTTTTTACATCTGATAGTAGTCATCCGATAGTAGTAAAAAAAATGCTTTCGTCTTGCCATAATTTATTATGGTTTATGTAAAACGATCAGATCATTATTTAGGTACCTTTCTACGTCTTCGAATGGAATTACCAACGTTCCAAAAATCTCATCGTACCTAGCGTAAGTGACGTGTAGCTTCAAAGAGAGCTGCCCTACACTGCGCCGCTCCTATCAGGAAAAGAACGCACAAGTGCACAAGCTACTCATCCGAGTTTTTCATGTCATTCCGGACCGGAAAAAATCGGAACGCTGGACCTGAAAATTCAGTGTAGTGCACAAGATTTTATTTCGTTTTAAATCATTTTTCATCTCCTCTTTAATTATGGTAAGAATATATTAAAATACTCATTTAATCAGTATATAATATTAAATAACTCCAATTACTTTAGAACGTCGTTATTATTTAGGAGCCTAAAAACGAGCTACAGAAGAATGCTATCGCTGAAGCTCGAAGAAAAGAGTTGGAGACCTATCAGAGGGCTTTGGACATTCAATGGTTGAACAGTCGTATGGAAGACGGCCGTATGGGGAGATGTTTAGCCCTGATACAGAAAGAGGCTGAAATGGAGAAAGACTTTCAAGAGGTTGTACATTGAGCACTAGATCTGTAAACCATAAAATGTTAAATCCCTGCAGGTGATTTAAAACAACCCTGATTGCTTTAAGGTTTAAAAGGAAAAAATAATTTGACAGTTTTGTATAACCACTTGCTGGTCACTAAATAGTTTCCTTAGTTTACAGAAATGTTAATATAAACAACATGGAAGAATAAACTACATAAATTGAAACATTGATTATGACAATACAACTATGAATTAACTATACAATTGTTTGTTCCTCAAATACAGCCCTTGATACTCAAACTCATTTATTGCACAAATTTTAAAATTAATTTTTATTACACTGTCCATAATATGGAATCTGAGAGGTTCTGATAATATAAATCATTAATGTCAAGAGAAACAATCTTGAGAGTAGATTATGTATAGCAAATTAAACTCATATAGCAAAAAAATATAGGTATTATTTCCTGTTTTACCTGTTTAATTAGGTGAAAACATGATTTTATTTTAATGTCCATTAGAAAAAAATTGCTATTTTATTCTAAAATGAAAATCTTTTTTATAAACTGTATTGAGTCAAAATTGAATCATAAAAAATTGCTCAGGGTGCCAGGGACCTAGTGAATTTTTTAAGCATTTTGTATTAAGAATAATTTACAGTATAGCATTGTGAATGTGAAATTAATCAAATATAACAATATTGTCTTTACAGAGAACTGATCATGCTGCGATTGTCAATGCTCGAGCAGAAAAGGAGATAGCTCTTGGTATTGAAATAGCTAAAGTACGTGCTGAGGAAGTTTGTAAGCTGCAGAGGCGTCACTATTTGAGAGAGAGGGATCCAAGCTTAAGGGAATTATCTAAAAAGTTACAGGCTGGTTATGTTTGCAGGGACTTGAGGCAGCAAATACTGAATAATGAGTATAGAAAGTTACAATTACAGGTACATATTTGATCTTTTATGTAAATAATATATTTTACAATAACCATCATAGTCAGAAGTAAGAAATTAAAGTACACAAGGCCCATATTTTGAGGGATTGATGCTTGATATAGATTACTAATATAAAACTTATGAGAGTAGTTGTTTTTTAGTATTCTATATATTAAATATGCACATAGTTTCATTTTTTGTCATAAATGATGACTGAATAGTCAAAGTTGATAATTTCTAGTCCACTTATGAAATATTGTATTTTTTCGGAATAGTAGGTCCACTTTTTCCCAAATAAGTGTTTTCTAAAAATTGTTAATGAAAATTCGAGATATTTGATTTATAGAATTTAGTTTGGTCCAGTTTAGTTACATTCAAGTAATTATAAAATAATTATTATTATTATGAAACTTTTTTGCCTGCTCTTTGTGGAAATCTTCACCTGTTCCTCAGTAAGTATGTATTCTTTGAGTCCATTGATTTGATAATTTAATTGTGAACTAAGTAAAAATCTTAAAAAAGACTAAGTAAATAATAAATAAATATTACATTACGACTTTTGCCCTATATTTATTTGATATATTTTATTAATAAATTTATTAATTTTGTAAAATTAAAAAAATAATAATCAATAGATTTTAGAAAATGTGTGTAGACTAAAAAGTCATAAATAAGAAAATAATATTGTTAGCCAGTTCTTTTTTAAAATTAAAAATAATTTATTCTTCAGGCAGAAGAGCAACATGCTAACAGTGTACTTGTCAATGCCCTCTACAATGATGCTGAAGCAAAACTTCATGAGGAAACAGAGAAAAAGAAACGGACCACTCAGTACTGTCTTGAGTTGCAGCAGCAATTGGTGAACCGACAGCTTGTCAAGCAGTGCCAGTACGAAGATACACTCATTGAAAAGAAAATGCTAGACGATATAATGCGCACTATAGCTGATGAAGATCAGAGGTCAGTAAATTATGCAACATGTTGGTTGCTTAAAATCAGTCTTGTAGTTTTGTATTTGTTTATTACAAACAGATATGATGATGTGTAGCTCGGTGGCATAGAGTCATTAATACCACTGATTATATATAACAAGAAAATCTACATAAAAGTGCGCTCGAGCAACGCACACATAGACAACACTCACAGTCATGACATCTTGGACTGTTTTGAACCAGTGTGAGCGCGAATGCCTTGGCTTTAGACACGCTTTACCTACTTTAAAAAGAAATGAAATGTCAGAAAAAGTATTATTACAATTGTTCAGTAGAGTATTGTTTAAATTCAACATTAAATTAATAAATATTTTTAAGCTACTAGTTGTTTCAGAGAGGTAATTAGAAATATATTTGTCAGTGTTGATGATGATGAGACATTTTTTTCTTTCTGTTTAATTCTCAACAATAAATCAAACAACCAGACATAAATGTCACTACTACGAAAGTTTTATGTGCATAAGCCTAAGTTTACAACCTTAGCCCGACCACTGAGTGTAGGTATAAAAAATGAAGTACATTGTAACGTAAAATTTACGTCACATGTAATTTTTCATACAACTTGGCTGAATGGGCCTAATCCCGAGGAAAATTTGTTTCGTAAAAAAAAAAAATATAAACTTCACTGTCGGTTTTGACATTTGTCACTTCACGACCTTTTTAAATAACGAAAAGATGTGACTCTTTTGTTATATTTTAATCTTGTTGCATCAACGGTATTTAAGTAAAAATACCTTATATTTAATAATGGTAAGCATTATTCTTCATGGAATTATAATTTTTCTTATAGTATTTTCCTATTTTCAAATTTTTTATCTTCGCAGGTGGAAACATAAACCTACTTAGGGGTCCACCTTGCCCCATGTTGCTTTAGTTTTTTGTTTTAAAACGGTAAGTTTTCGAAAGGATCGACCGATATATTTTCGTTTGTTTTGTTTTCTAAATTTTAAACGGTGTGATTTTCTTTTCAGCCGTTGGCGTTTTTTTTTTTTTATATACAAGTTTTCTTGTACTTCAATTTTGATGTACTGATCATAACCTTTACCGCATGAGCCACGCCACACTCACTTGATACATCACAATCTTGGGCACGCCAGCTTAGCACTATATAATTAAGAAGCAGCTATGTAAGCACGATGCATTAAGGAGCAGCTCATTTGGTGATGTAAAACCTTTTTATTAATAGTTCGAAAATTCCAATCACCTCTAAGACTTTAGAGATTATAAACTTAACTTTAATTTCAAAATATATAAAAGTTTCATTCAAATATATGGCAAACCAAAAGTAAAAGTTGTTGTTTGTTATTTACAAGCCCCCCTTGCGATTAAAACTCCAAACTCTCCGGCTTTGTTTTCCAGGTAGGTCTGGCGCCTGAAAAAATTTATACTAGTTTCTTATAATTATTTAATTTGTTAGTGACCTACCTTTTGGCAAATTTCTTTGCAAACTTACATTATTTTTAATATCACAATTTTCACAGTAATAATTTTCAAATAGTAACCATCACACAGTAATAAATTAATTTTTTTTATATTACAATTGACGCCAGCTCACAGGGACTTGGTTTTGAAGTAGCGAGCTCACTTTACAAGCTTTTTGGTTTGCCATTTTATTAAAATTTTATTCGAGTGTGGTTCAAATTAAATTAAACATAATATGCCTATTTTATTTTAATGTCATAATTACTAATTTGTGTGTACTACTTTATTTTCCCTACCATTTATCTTTGGATTTGTTGCTTGCGGCTAAGCATTTGCTTATTTATGTGAATACTTGCTGTGTTTACACCATTTATTTCACAAGTGATAATGTGAAAAATATTTTTTGTTCAACCACCTACTAAAAGAATTTACTAGTGAAAGTATAAACAAACAGACAAACTCTGTATTGTCCTTTTGTTTAAACTGATAAAAACATAGCTATTTGATGTGATCATTTGGTTCATACTTTGTTATTTACATTTCTAAATGCAAATTCACAAAGGTTATTCTCTTGTTTATGCTATATAAGAACTATTTGTTCCAACATTTTATATCTACTATATAAAATAGTTTGTTACATTAAGCTTAAACTTTTATAACAGGTTTCTTTTATAAAAGACAATGTTCTGCAGGTTATTTTGAGTGGTTAAAGAAATTATTTTTATTGAAATTAAACATAGAACAATAATAGGTATTAATTAAAATTGTCATAAACTTAATATTTGAAATTAAATTATTAAAACTTATGTTACAACTTAAAAATATATTACACTTAAAGTAATTTAAAACTTAATTCAATAATAATTTGAAAACCTTTATCATCATTGTGGTATTTTGTATTTATTGAACTTGTAACAATTATCATTATTTGCATTTACTTAGAACTTGAAGTTTTAAAATTAACTTTGAATTTTTTGTTATTGAACAAGTGTATACTTAATTTAAGATTAACTTAAAACATTTAGCATTAACTTGAAACTTTTTTGTTATTTGAGTCATATTATTGCAGTAATAATTTACATAAAACAATTGGAACTTAGTTGAATTTTGACAAATAATTTTGACATAGGTTATTAAATTTGTTAAACTTGCTGCATCTTGCTGACCTTTTTGTGTCTTATTTGAGTGAATTGAATAATAATTTCACTGCTATTTTTGCATTCCACAAAAATGGAAACGGAAAAACTTGCACTGGCTACTGCTTCACAGCCTAAGGAACAGTCAATTACTGTTGCAACAGATACAAGTGATTTAGCTTCACCGCCTGCTTTTACACACCCACTTGCACCTGAATTGATAAATTTGACTGATAATATTACACTACACAATTCAAGATTGCTTGATTCGCAACCAGCTTTGCAACCAGCGACCACAAATGCTTCACACAATAGTACAAATTTAGGTCATAATTTGGGTGTTGACCATTTGAAAAAGTCAACATATTATAAACGTCCTGATGTCTCCAAAAGTAAAATTTTGTTTGATGGTAAGTCTTGTGTTCGTGAATTTATAACTAGTGTTGATGAGTACATGGTTTCCAGAGATATTGATGAATACTTTATTGTCACATCGTTTTCAGATTTTCTTACTGGTGTTGCAAAAAAGTGGTTCCGCACTGTTCGAGTGAATTATAGTTCTTGGTATTCTCTTAAAGTCGATTTACTTAAACGTTTTGATAAACTTGATTTTGATTACCAACTTGAATTTCTTTTACGCACACGTAAACAAAAATCCACAGAGACTTTGTCTGATTTTATAATAGAACTGCAGGATATGTCTTTTCGTCTTTCTGATCCACTTTCGGAACAAAATTTAATTAACATTATTAAGCATAATATGTTGCGCTCATATGCCATGTATTTTGTTGGCCGAAACATAACTTCTATTGACCAAATTGTTCGATTGGGAAGAGAAATTGAAGAACTCGCTTCAGATAGTAATTCTATTAAATCGGAGTCACGCTCATCTTGTTCTAGGGGTAGTAAAATTCATTTAGTTAACGTTAAAAGTGATAAAAATTTAACTTGTTTAAAATGTAAACGTCAAGGTCATAACTATAGAAATTGTTCAAGCATTCCTGGCATTATTTGTTTTAATTGTCACAGACACGGAGTGACTACCCTCACCTGCGACTGTAATAAATCACAAAATTGTAACAAAAAAGTCGAAATTTCTGAACCGGTTCCAAAAAACTAATTAGGCCTCATCGAGCTCCGCTTTGTAGCGAAGTGCGTCGAGACTCGATGGAAAATAGAAGTGTTAATGTTAATAGTGGACATAGAAAAGAATTTGATGATTGGATAAATTACTTGAAGGTATTTTTTAAAAATTATAAAGTAGCTCCAATTCTTTTTGTTAAAAACACTGATAATAGACCTTATCTTAAATTTAATGTTGGAAATAGTAAATTTACTGGAATTTTAGACAGTGGTGCTAATTGTTGCGTTTTAGGTGCGAATAGTCACACACAATTTTTAGAATTAGGATATAAACTTCAACCCATACATAAAAAAGCTCATACAGTGGATGGATCTTCTCAAAATATAATTGGAATTTTAGATTTACCTGTGACTTGTGATGATGTTACACACATAGTTTCCTTTATGGTTATACCCTCCTTTGAACCAAATATAATATTAGGTTTTGATTTTTGGTTAAAATTTGACTTGGCTAAAGATTTATTTAAACACATAACTTTTGTTAACGACAGAGATGTAAACGTTTGTTCTGTTACATCTGCTGCTCATCTTTCTCCTTCTGAGACAAAACAACTCGATAAAGTAATTAAATTGTTTAAAGATATTTCTTACGAAAAGAATGGTTTGGGCTTAACTCATTTAACTGAACATAAAATAACTACTACTGGTGAACCGATTAAACAACGCTATTATCCTTTAAGCCCAGCTAAGCAGAAAGAAGTGTATGATGAGGTTGAGGTTATGTTAAGAGAGGGAATTATACAACCTTCCAAATCTCCCTGGAGTTCTCCTGTTTTGACCGTTCCTAAAAAGGACGGGGGTATTAGACTTTGTTTAGATTCAAGAAAATTAAATTCTGTAACTGTTAAAGATTCTTATCCACTACCTTATACTTCTTATATTCTAGATAACCTTAGAGGTGCTAAATTTATTAGTGCAATTGATTTGTCTAAAGCCTTTTTACAAATTAAATTACATCCTGCTTCCCGCGAGAAAACTGCATTTTGTATTCCTGGTAAAGGTCTCTTTGAATTCATCAGAATGCCCTTTGGACTTTCCAATGCACCTGCTGAACTCCAAAGACTTGTTGATAGATTGTTTGGTCCTGAATTTGATAAGAATACCTTTTGTTATTTAGACGATTTGATCGTTGTTTCTGATAATTTTTCAAATCACATAGACCTCCTTAAGAGGGTGTATAAAGTTCTTAAAGATGCTGGTTTAACGGTAAACTTAAAAAAGTGTGAATTTTGTAAAGAACGATTGAGATATTTAGGTTATGTAGTTGATGGTAAAGGTTTACACACTGACCCTTCTAAATTAGATTCTATAGAAAATTTTCCTCGTCCTAAAACTGTAAAACAACTTCGTAGTTTTCTTGGTCTTTGTTCATATTATCGTAGATTCATTTCTAAATTTGCTGACATAGCTTCCCCATTAACTAAATTAACTGGTGGTAGTAAAAAACTTAAAACAGGTCTTGAATGGAATGACGATGCTGAAAGATCGTTTCAAGATCTTAAACAATCATTAGTAACTGCTCCTGTACTGCAATGTCCAGATTTTAATAAACCTTTCTTTTTACATTGTGATGCTAGTTCTGTTGGTATTGGTAGTGTTTTGAGTCAAGAAGATGATAATAATGAACAACATCCAATTGCATTTTATTCTAGATCTCTCAACAAATGTGAACGTAATTATAGTGTGACAGAAAGAGAACTTTTAGCCATTTTGGATTCTATAGAACATTTTAGACCTTATGTTGAAGGTATGAAATTTACTGTGGTCACTGATCATGCGAGTTTAAAATGGCTTTTAAACTTGAATAATCCTTCTGGTCGTTTGGCTAGATGGGCTGCAAGAATTTCACAATTTACCTTTGATATAATTCATAAGAAAGGTTCTCAACATGTAGTTCCAGATACTCTTTCACGTTATGATATAGCTGCAATAACTGCAAACTTAAATCAAATTGTTTCTCCTCATGATGATATTGTAGATTCTTGGTATAGAAAGATTTTTATAGATTGTCAAAAATATCCAGCCAGATATAAAAATTTTAGAGTTGAAAACGATACTTTGTATAGATTCTGTAAGTCGAAATATAACTTAAATAGTAATTTAGATTGGAAAATTGTTATTCCGAAGGAAGATATTTTGGACACTATTAGAAGTAACCATGACGATTTAAATTCTGGTCATTTAGGAAGCCATAAAACTTTACATAAAATAAAACTACATTATTTTTGGAAAGGTATGTTTAATGATATACATAAATTTATAAATTCTTGTGAAACTTGTAAAGCTTACAAACATTCAACTTCTAAACCGCTTGGAACTATGATTAATCCTAAAAAAGTAGATAGACCCATGATAATGATTAGTATGGATTTAATTGGTATTTTGCCTAAGACTTATTCTGGTCATAAATTTATTTTGTCCGTAGTAGACGTTTTTACAAAATATTGTTGGTTATTCCCCTTGGCTAATGCAACAACTGGTTCAATTTGTAAGTTCCTTGAAAAAGACATTTTCCTGAAGTTTGGATGTCCAAAGATAGTTATATGTGATAACGGTACCCAGTTCACTTCAAAGAATTTTGTGGATTTTCTTAAAAGTTTTAATATTAATAAGATATTTTATAATACTTTGTATACTGCACAAAACAATCCTGTTGAACGTTATAATAAAACAATTGAAACTTGTATATCATGTTTTGTTCGTGATGATCATAGAACTTGGTCTAAATTTCTCCCTCATGTTCAATTAGCTATGAATAGTAGTGTTAATTTAGCTACAGAATTTACTCCAAACTTTCTAATGTTTGGTAGGGAATTAATATTTGATGCATCTTTACACCGTTTTAGTAATTCTTTTGATAATTTAACTCAGATCGATCTGGTTGATCGTTCTAAATTTGCAACTTTTCTTGCTTCGCTTGAAGATATTTTTGTTAAGGTTACGAATTCTTTGTTTAAAGCATACAAACGTAATGCTAAATATTACAACAAAGGTCGTGGGGTCACTTCTTATGATGTGGGTGATATTGTTTGGAGAAGAAATTTTGTTCAATCTAGTGCTGCTCATTATTTTTCGGCAAAACTAGCTCCAAAGTTTATTAAATGTAAAGTAGTTGATAAAATTTCTAATAACGTTTATATTTTGAAAGATTTAACTAAAGGCACTACCGGACGTTATCATGTCAAGGATATTTTGAAAACTTAAATTTTGATCATTTGTAATTTTATTGTTTAAATAAATAAACTTTTGGGTCGGTTCTTGTGATTTGAGTGAAAATCGGGGTTGTAAGGATTTTATTTGCGTGAAGAATGAAAGGTATCCCCGAATGTTAGACGATGAAAGAAAGGATATCATTCAATTACAAATTCTGCTCTCATATAAGTAATATTAATACTTTCCAAATTATTAGTTTTGTCATATAGTATTGGATCTTAGTAAATTTGTTAAATTAATTTAGAATTAACTTAGTATTCCTTCTTTTTACACACATCATAAGATTTTATTATTCTTGTATAGGACAGAATTATCTGTTGGGATTTTAAGTCCTATTATTTTTCTGTACAGATTTATTTTTAATTTTTGTATAAGTTTGTACATTATTTACATACACAGTAATAGTATGTAGTTTGTCTTTCGTTACGTTATTATTTTGTTCGAATTTGTGTTACACTCGGATTTGACTTTCTTTGAGTACTCATAAAACCTTGGATTTGACATCCTTTTGTTGACCTTATTGTCCTCCATAGGAGACAAAATTTTGATTTTGATCTTTGTCTATGTTTGTTCACATTTGTGATCAACATTTTTTTTGTGTGCTTCATGTCGGAAGTTCGGTGGAATGCTTTAATCGGGGAAGGGTGAAATGTAACTTAAAATTTACGTCACATGTATTTTTCATACAACTCGGCTGAATGGGCCTCACCCCGAAGAAAATTTGTTTCGTAAAAAAAAAATATAAACTTCACTGTCGGTTTTGACATTTGTCACTTTACGACCTTTTTAAATAACGAAAAGATGTGACTCTTTTGTTATATTTTAATCTTGTTGCATCAACGGTATTTAAGTAAAAATACCTTATATTTAATAATGGTAAGCATTATTCTTCATGGAATTATAATTTTTCTTATAGTATTTTCCTATTTTCAAATTTTTTATCTTCGCAGGTGGAAACATAAACCTACTTAGGGGTCCACCTTGCCCCATGTTGCTTTAGTTTTTTATTTTAAAACGGTAAGTTTTCGAAAGGAACGACCGATATATTTTCGTTTGTTTTGTTTTCTAAATTTTAAACAGTGTGATTTTCTTTTCAGCCGTTGGCTTTTTTTTTTTATATACAAGTTTTCTTGTACTTCAATTTTGATGTACTGATCATAACCTTTACCGCATGAGCCACGCCACACTCACTTGATACATCACAATCTTGGGCACGCCAGCTTAGCACTATATAATTAAGAAGCAGCTATGTAAGCACGATGCATTAAGGAGCAGCTCATTTGGTGATGTAAAACCTTTTTATTAATAGTTCGAAAATTCCAATCACCTCTAAGACTTTAGAGATTATAAACCTAACTTTAATTTTATAAAATATATAAAAGTTTCATTCAAATATATGGCAAACCAAAAGTAAAAGTTGCTTTTTATTTACAAGCCCCCCTTGCGATTAAAACTCCAAACTCTCCGGCTTTGTTTTCCAGGTAGGTCTGGCGCCTGAAAAAATTTATACTAGTTTCTTATAATTATTTAATTTGTTAGTGACCTACCTTTTGGCAAATTTCTTTGCAAACTTACATTATTTTTAATATCACAATTTTCACAGTAATAATTTTCAAATAGCAACCATTAACACAGATTTGATTACCTTCTGGTATATTCTGTGGGGACGGAAAATCTTATTTTTGCCTTTATAAATCCGATTTCCCAACTTTTAGTTTACTAGTTTAGATTTGTGTCAATTAAACATACGCTTTGTGTATCGTCCACGTGTCAGGGAGCTGAAGCAGAAGCGGGAACAGACAGAGAAGATGCGTAGGGAAATGGTAAGTTTTCAGCAGGCGCGCGACGCTTGGCGACAGAAGCAGAAACAAATGGTTGTGTTGGAGGAGCGAGACATCGAAGCGCAACGTCGCGCCGCTGCAGACAGATCATCAGCCATGTATATACTTATATATTTAATTCTTCTTACATGATTAGCAGCGATTATGTCTGCTTTCACAATTTAATTAGTCGCACTCGAGATTTTTTCATGTTAATATAAGTCGTTGAGTGCAAATGAATGAGTGTGTGACGATTAAAGTCTACTCACTAGTGGGGAGTGACATTTGACAAATACTATTATTTATTATAACAAATTATAAAAAAATGCTTTTGTATCATCCAACACTTTTTTTTAGAAAGTTGTCCCCGCTTGCACCCAACTACAATATATTAATGCGAGGCTTATATAGGCATGATGCATAGGTAAAAAAAAAACTATTTAGTCCGTCAGACAGTAAATAGGAAAAATATTACATACATCTTTTTTTGCTTAAATTTAACAAGAAAAGTACATGTGTGATGATGTGACGCATGCGACATTTCAATTCAATGTATTGCCGTAATTTGTGGTTACGCAAAAAAAAAAATTAAATATACTCAAATTATCTACCTGCCAGACAAACCAACAAAAATTTGTTATCATCCCTATTATTTAGTGGGGTGTTGCACACATATTAAGTACTAGCTTTCGCCAGCGGCTTCGCCCGCGTGGACCCTAGGGAAATGTTTAGTGGGATAAAAAGTATCCTATTATCTAAGTCAGCTAACACCCTATCTGTATACCAAATTTCATCAAAATCCGTTCAGTAGTTTCGGCGTGATTGACGTACAAACATCCAAACATCTAAACATCCAAACAAAGAAACTTTCACATTTATAATATTAATAGGATAAATAATTTTTGATGGTTACATATTAATTCCTTCGTAATCTTTCATTTTACAGTATTGCAGAGAGACAACGGAAAATGCGAATGAAAGAAGAGCTGAATGAGAAAATCTCTGCCAAGATTATGGCAGATGAGGTATAAATAGTGAATTTTATTACAGACTAATTTTTATCACAAGCCTCTACTGCTAAACATGCTGTCCTGATAGTTGCACTCACCAAATCTCAGTGTAGATGAGTGGCTGTTAACAATTGCAGAGCAACCAGAATTAACGTCTCAATATTCCTTCCGACATATGAGGCCGCTAGAGACAGTTAATTCTTTGCTTACATATCTCATGACCAACTTTTATGAAAGCTGTTTAACCTCTGATCTCATCACAGAGTACAAGTTGGCCAAATTTTGGGTTTTTATATTAAATTTGTAACTCTGTGGAGTAGTGGAATAGTGCCGAGGCTCACGATCGTTGTTGTTAAAAACTTTCGCAAGGGTCTGTCACGGGATGGGTGACCAAAAAATAATTAGAGAGCTACTTCGTGCTTCGGTACGTTAAATCGTTGGTGGCGGCTGTATTTGCAGTCGTTAATACAAATATAATTTTGTATATTTGCTTCTCGCTAAGGAAATGGTAATTAAGTATATTATTCGGCAGGCGGCCCGTCAAGATCGCGAGAATATAATCAAACAGCTTCAAGAGCAAGAGTATTTGGAGAAGAATTTCCAAGACGACGTGGCAGAAAGACAGAAGGCGGAACGTGTGAAGACTGATACTAAAGTTGCCCTCACAGCTCAAATGGACTCCAGGAAACGACTGGAAGCCGAACAGAGGATAAGGGAACAGGAGTTCAGGAAAAAGGTATTATGGAGTTGTTAGATTTATCTACACAAGCAGTGCATTATGTTACTATAAAAGGTCAATTTGTGCAACAATATAACAGTGATGAATATAAAATATGTAACTGATATTAAAGGTTTTGATTTATTGTCTATGTGTCATGTGACTAAAAAACTTTGATTTAAATTTTGATTTAAGTTTAAGGTGAAAAAACGTGTTTATTTTTCCGAAATATTTACAAGTGTTCTTTCACGTTTTACTCTGTTGAGTAAACATGTAGAATTGACTGTAAACTAAAAATAATATATGTGATACGTAATTATTCAAATTTATTGGTATAAAATGTAAAATGTTAAATTGTGAGTCACGTGACTGCAAACGGAACTAGTAAAAGAGTGGCGTCATTGTTTAAAATGACAGAATAAAAGAACAACATTGACATTAGTTACGTGGGTTTGTTCAGAAAAAAAAACTCAAATAGATCTTCTTGTAAAAATTGAATTTCGATAAAATCGGCATAAAAAGCATCGGCATATTCAATTAATCTTGATATTTTGAAACGGCTCAAAATGTTTTGTAACTGATTTAATTTATGGGAATTTCAAATTGATGAGTTTAAGTGTGTTTTTCCTTTTATATATTTTCGATAAAAAGAAATATGACTGTGGTGTGTGTGTCATGTTTTAAAATACTGTTCCTAAAACAACCAAGTTGCCAATTATTCCTTATAATTCGTAGACTGAAGAGAAATTAGCTGCAGACAACGAGAAAGAGTTGGAGAAGCAGCGCAAGCTGAAGGAGAAAGCACAAATCTACTCAATTGAGCTACTCAAGCAGATAGAAGATAACGCTCGTAGGAGGAAACAGGAACAGATGTTGGAAGATGGACGAGCAAAATATGTTTGGGACTGTGATAAAGCTTGGTGAGTGCAGATTAGTGATAATTTGACCCCTATCGTGGTATGCTTGATGTATTTACTGTTCTAATGTCACATAAATATCATGTTAGTGGATTTGGAATCGTGGGAAAAGTGGGTAATTAAAAAAGTCGCTTTTTAATTACACATATCTCTACCAAATTATTAATAAAATTTTCTGTCTATACTTTAGCAATTAGCATAGTCCTTATCTCACAAGTTTCTTTAGAACCAATCCTTTATATGTAACAGATTAGAGGTATATATTGATATGATTGGTCTTTGTATGAAAATGCTAGTGTTATATTCGAGTAGCTAGGTGGGGTAGTGGATAAGCGCCGCGGCCTGCGATCGTAGTTGTTAAGCAACTTTCGCAAAGGTCGGTCACAGGATGGTTGACCAAAAAATTACTATCTCGAGATTACTCCGTGCTTCAGAAGGCATGTTAAGCCAAATGCAGCCGGGAGCATTTGCAGTCGTTAATACCCTCCCTTCCGCATTGGGCCAGTGTGCAGGTTCATTTCCCCTCCTCCTTTACCATCCATAAGGAAGGTCTGAGCCCCTGCAGTAGGTACTTAAAAGAGTTGATGATGATGAGGATGATAATCATAAACGCATTATTTTAATACACAGGCGTGAAGAAGTATCAGAAGAGCGCAAGAAGATTGTTGAAGAACACGTACCTCATCTTCTAGGCTATTTACAAGCAGGTGTGATAAAGAAAGAAGATTTGCCGGCAGTAAGACAGGGAGTAGTGAAACATGAAAAACTCGCATCCCTCGATATCGATTCGCTGGCAGTAAGCAATCGACCTAAACGATATTCAAAGTGTAATGCCCAGTGTAGGATATTGAGGGAATATTGAATATTTGTACTTTTAATATTAGAAACAAATTAATGGAAAATTGTTAGTGTTACTGGTTTTTAAACGTATCAGACCCAGGGATTTTGAAGCATTTCCGCTCCATCATAGCCTAGAACGTTTATGAAAAGATTTGTAAAGCTTTTTCTTTTTTAACTGTAAATATGTTATTGATGATTTTGGCGCCCTCCTAAATCTGGCGCCGGGGCTGGAAACGTATATGTATAGTAGGAAACAACTGATATGGCTCATAGGTGTACTTGTGCAGAAGGATAAATTTCTAATCGCGGCAAATGTGGACCAATAAGAATTATACAAGTATCGCGCTATCGGGCGATCTACCAATAACTACGCGATCTTCGCTGTGTGCGAGTGAGACGGACATTCTATTATTTACCAGATTTCATGGACAAAACCAAATTGCGAATTGTTGCGTTGAAAAGGTAAATCGTTGGAAGTTCTTATAGCGATAAAGAGGTGGAAACTTTAAACTGCGTCACATCTTGTGAAGTCAAGGATAATGACTGGGTTAAAAAAGAAATTCTATTAAGTCCGACAGTCAGATAATAGAAAAATATTAGACACGTATTTTTTTATTATTTAAGTTTAACAAGAAATAGCTTAAATAACATGCATTAAAGTTGAAGAGTGGGGGCTCGCTACGTCACAGTTTTGTTGAAAAAGTACGAAAGCGTGACGTTATGTGATATTTTTATTCAATGTACCGTCGTTATTTAATGATTATGCAAAAACAAAAAAAAAAAAATACGTGTTCAAAATTTTTAACAATCTACCTGACGGAGGACAAATAAAAAAAAATTTAGTCATAATCGCCATTGATCATTCAAGGAAAGATCCAGTGCAAGCGATGTGTGGGCAGAAGAGTGTCAAGATGACTTAAGAATTTACGCCAGTGATTCGAAAGGAGCATTCGATCGATGTTTAGGGTAGCTTTATCGAAAGTGGAAATCTCCATAATTATTGCTAAACTACTAGTCTAGTACACTAGACGTTACCACACACAAAAGTACAGTATGTAATGCAGTTAATGTGGAATATTGTGATACTCGTCATGTCTCGTCTCGTTCTTGAGAGCAGCTGAACGACCACCTATCTCGGTCGCTATAACTCTAGCTAAAGTTATATAAACGTTTTGTTGATTTAATTAAATCAAAGGGAGCAATTCATTTTTCTTGTTGGAGTTTGTTTTACCAGATAAGACTCCCAAATTTGGAACTATGGTGGTTTACTTGCCGTAAACCACCATCAGCCAGGGGTCAATAAACGTAAAGAAATAAGCCAAATGTACTTTATAAAATACTTTTATTATGATTTATATATTCAATCAAATATTTAAGTTTATTGTATTTTTTAAAATAGCTTTGTTTGTCTAAATTTGAATATTTTTAGTTTAGTCAAACATAATATAATTCAGAACACAATAAAAACCAAAATGATTGATTGAATTTGTAAATAATAAAAAGAGAACATTATAAAAGAATATAAGCATATTCGTTTATATAATCAATTAAATATTTTTATAGCTATAGTTAAAGTGACGTAGTTAAGCGGTCGCTCTACAAACCCATTCCGATGCTGGCTGAAGGTACTATAAAAATTCATAATGAGTCTTGTTTAAATGGTCATAAGGTGTAAAATAAAAGGCATTAGATATCCGCCACTCCCACTTCGCGCGGGATAGGCACTCGAATCAACTTGAATCATTCCGATTGGTTGACGCGACATTTGGCGCGCTTTGAAATTTAGCCTTTAGTCTTACTTAATTGTATAATATATTTTTTTCGAAACAAGAGTAAGATATATTAATGGATTTGAAATTGCACATCTGCCCTGCGATTCTGTAACAATCCAGACCCGAATTCGAATTCACTCATGTGTCCGAATTCTCGTCATTTAGTATAGAAATCATATTGATTCTATTTTTTGTATAAAAATACTAAACAAAATTGATTGATTAAACGTGTCATAGATATTTTAATCCTATATAATTTCGAAACTCACTTCACTTATTTCACGAAACATTATTACCAATTCAAGTTTGAGCGGATGCCGCTTTTTGAAGTAAATTCGAACACCCGAGTGATTTCGAAATCGGGTTTGAAGTTTTACAGAATTGCAGGGCTGATGTACATATTTTACAATAATACTTTGATCTAAAGTTATAAATATATTACAAAAGAATCATATCCAATTTTGACTAAAAAATTTACTTAGGCGTGTGTGATGTGATATATCTCAAAAAATAGCTTATTTTTACTTATTGCGAGGTTGATAATAATTTTGCTACACTACCCCAATGCGATTCGGACCAAACGAAGGTTTGCTACATTTCGATGTATTCACTACGAAAAAAATATTCTTACGTCATAAGGTAAAAAAATGTGCACATTAACAATTACATTTAGATTTACTTCTACGCTTACGAGTGATACTATAAAAAAAACTTTGATTTTTATGCATTAATATTTAAAGAAGCTTCACAATTATCTTGAGTTTTGACAGCTGTTATAACCTCAAAACATTATTTACAAATTACGAGTCTCTCTGACCTCCAAATCAAAAAACGCTAAGACATTATCCTATTTTAAATAAAAACTAATATAAATTATCACTAATGGTGGGTAGACGCGACCTTTGAAAAAACGTGACAGGTCAATCAATGTATGGAAAGTGGACATGATTCTTAGTGTGATAACTCCATCCGTCCAAATTTTTTATGTAACTGAATACAATTTGGTAAAAATGTACTAGTGTTTTAGTATTAAATTTGTTTTATTAATTTCAAAAGAAATGTGTTTTATTTACATTTATTTTCCGTTAAAGTTATGAAAGCATTGTTTTTTACTATACTATCAATCATGACATCGTTGCTCAGATCGTCTTTTATTATTGCCTTTATGTAGCCTTTATAATATATATATATAATATTTTCACTACAAGTAGCTCGGTGGCATAGTAGACAAGCAACCTTTGCAAGGGTCGGTTACGGGATGGGTTACCAAAAAATTATTATCTTGAACTACTCCTTGCTTCAGAAGGCACGTTAAGCCGTTGGTCCCGGCAGCATTTGTAGTCGTTAATACCCGCCAATACGCATTTGGCCAGCGTGGAGGGTCATGGCCCATGCTCCTTAATCATCCATAAGGAAGGCCTGAGCCTCTGCAGTGGGGAAGAAATAAAGAGCTGATGATGATGTTGATAATGATGACAACAAGTATAAATTTTACAGAAAATAGTATATCATTGGAGACACCAAAGTATTCACCCCCACAAGGAGAATCAGTAATATAGCAGAGGCATACCCACTTAAACCTTCCGATATCTTTCTCTATGATAGGCGATATGCAAAAATTACTCAAAGGACATTCTCCAAGGTCAAATGCACGACCTTTAGAAATATGACTTAATAGAAATATGATAAAAGTAAACGATATATAGATTCAATCTATATTTTTGTTGTAGTGAAATTGACTTAATTATCGCGTGAGTTTTTGTGTATTTTGATATTTAATATATTAATAAAAAAAATGTTTACCTACTATAATAGCCGCTAATTATAATATTATTATAGAGGCAAATTTTCTGTGTATGTTTGTAGGGGGAAATATTGATTTGATCATTTAAATTCTTTCATCTACGGTAAGTAGGGATTCCGATCTTGATCTTTATGAATTTTATCGTAAAACGTAAAAGAAGTGTACGGTTAACGTTCTATACTTATTAAATAACACTGGCAAACTCTTAAATTTAATAAACTAAGCTATACAAACAGTGGAAGTGGCGAGGTGAAAGTCAAACAATAATTACACTGGAGCGGTCGGATGCTCGCCACGATACGCAGAAATATTTAAATGACTGAAATTAATTCTAAATACAACTCTCGAATATTAAAAGGGGTGTAATTTTGGTGTCGCCAGCATTTTTCTCATACTAGGATAGAGAAAACAGATTTTTTTTTAAGAAACGGCATCGTAGCCCTGCCTATTTTTTATATTTAGCACGTTCCGTTTCCATTTATAAATATGTAGAATGTAATCAGCAGTTACCACAAGTGACTCTCGTCCTATTTACCTAAGCCAAATAATTTATTGCACTTATACTTGTCTTATTTGAAATTAAGTAATTATTTTTGTTGTAGTTTTTCTATATAAAGTTAATATAGACAAAGTGTTGTAGTAGCTGCTAACTACTAGTGTTTCTAAATAATTATAACGTTAATTAAATAAAATATAAAAATAATTATTTACAAACTTAAACGAATTAAGAACTGTCGGATAGTGTTCATTGATTTCAAAATGGTATTAAAAAAACTATGTTACCAAACTGAGAAGTTTAAGTGAATATTTATATAATTTTCTAAAAGTGTACTACCCCTACAAGCTGCCGGTGAACGTTAGCATTTTTGCGCAATAAAGAAATAAAAGTTGCCAGATCAGCGGTCTGGTAAACACACGTTAGCATTCAAAGTCGATGATAAAAATCTCAAAAATAGCGTCCCCCCTACATAAAATCGACACTCCACTCGGTTTTTATTTGCTCGGCTGCCATTTTCGAGGCTTATCTGTCGTTGGCAGTATTAAAATCATGTTTGGGGTGTGTATTAAAAATAATCTTCATTTATGACGTTATGGTTATCTAGATGATATTGCAAACAAAGTATGAATATCCTTTGGACGAAGCTCGCGCACCGGTTTCAAGGTGTCGTCGTCTCTGAGGTTTTGGATTCGATTGCCGGTCGGATTACGTAAAAATGAATTTTCTATATTATCTAGGGTCCGGATTTGTATTACGATATTTCAAATTTACATAAAAAGCTTTAGATACTTAGTTTGAGATCTGAGTTATCTGCCAAGAAGAGGACACGTCATTTATAAAAATAGTATCTGCTTATTACGCTTTTTTTGGTAATTGCAACACTTAAGAAAACAAGATATTGATAATAACAGTAGGTATAATGAGTAGATTGAATTTAGAGAAACAAATTGATGTGCGAGTTACCAAAAAATGTACCAACTGATTGATAATTCCCGGTTGAAATATTTTGATCTACCTGGAATTTAAGCAAGATTAAATTTTTAATCGTTGTAGGTAGGTATTGTTGACAAAAGGTATAATTTTCTGATCTAAAACTTATAACAAGAGCAGTCAAATGTTATTTATGCTGCTGATTATTCTTCTTCTTGATTCTCTCCTGGTACATTATTAATGCTTCTTTGTACTCTCTTTGTTCCATTATATGCTTTTTCTCTTTCTTGCCCCAATGGGCTTGGTCGTAATACCATTTTTGATATTTTTCATATTCCTGTGGAAAATAAAACAATCTTAAGTTTTTAATTCTTAAACGATATTTCAGTGATATGATGACTGAGCCTAAGCAAGGAACTAACTATTTTATTTTCTGCATCATTTATAATGTAATCGTAGATTTCTTGTGGAAACAATCCATATGCGGCAATTCTGGAACAAAAACAATAATAAAAAACATCGTTTTCGCTAGTAGTAGGTATCTAGTACGAATCCAACAGTATAGCCGAGCCAGCTATTAAAAAAAATACAAGGGCTTTTGGTATTCAATTTGGAATCTGAGTGAAAAATGAATGAAAGTATGAGATATTTGTAGCAAATCTGTAGCATAAACTGTAGCATAAACTTTATGCCTACAGACTGCAGCACTAGCACAGGTTAGCGAACATTTTTTTATAAACATGAAACGCCAGTTACAAATTAGTGAGCAAAGATTACCTAAAGTAGATAATAATGTGTGTGTGGTGTACCGAAAGAATCTGTTTTTATATTCCTCATATTGTTACAGAAAATTAGATTTTTTATTTTTAACCATTAACAACAAGACTTTTCAAATCGTCGGAGTTTCAATCGTCCGTTCGGGATAATTTCCAATAGAATAGAATAGGTTTTTTATTTTGCAACATATATCACATACATAATTTAGGTATTTAACATACAGTTTACAAATATGACAAAAATAACAACAAGAAAGGGAAAAATAAATACATAATGAAGACACTGAGATCAAAATAATAATGGGGAAGTATTTTAAGAAAAAAAAAGAAAGCACTAAAAAGCTTCTCACTAGATGGCGACTTCAGCAAATGTTGATTTTAGCAGGAAACGAATGGATCAAAGATAAACATTTCTCTTCCTTTTAACTAACGTATTAAAAAACTGAAATTTACAAAGTGTGAAAAGTAGATATCAATACAAATACGAAAAAGTATAAATAGAATATGAGTTGTTTATTGAGTTTTGAAAATTAATCTATTAATAATCAACTTATTAATTAATATCATTTATTGTATTAATTGTATTTTTTTTAATATTGTATACATATATTTACATTATTTTTTTTGTTTTTGTCAATATTATTAGTTTCATTTAAGCGATGTTGCCGAGTTTATCTTTTTACTTGATACGAAATCGAGTAACGCAACGTAAAGAAATTACCAACTATTGTTATTTATAAACAAACCAACAAACTTATATATGCAAATAAATATTTAAGCACGACTAGTACCGATACAATCTTAGTTCATTATTAAGAAGTGATTTAAATATTTCTTACTGAATCAACCAACTAATTATCAAGCATAAATATTTCATGATTTTTTTTAATATTATTATCCAAAAAAAGATCATATCACATTTAATCAATACAATTTAATGTATATCCAAAATAATATAAAGAAATCATTACTCCAGTATCTTTTCAATTAATTGCCTTGTTGTTTTTCAACATGGATAGTAAATCACTTTATGTCAATCACTAGTGTAATATGTCATATTAAAATGGCTATTACACGTTTTTCAAGCACCTTAAATGTCTGTTATGGTTGAACGTGTTCTGATTGGCATGTTTGAAATGCAAATGTGTGCATATCTTTTGTATAATTGGTCTAATATTACGTCTGATGTAAGGCGGACAAAAAGTGGGACAAGACTGGCGATATCGGTTTTCGTACAAAGGATGCTTGATCGTCTTTCTAACCTTTTTTTCTATGTTCTGTGAGTAGCCCTGTTACATCCCCACTGCAGGGGCTCAGGCCTTCCATATGGATGGTAAAGGAGGATAGGCCATAACTTTCCACGTTGGCCCAATGCAGATTCGGGGGTATTAACGTGTTACGGCCTAACGTGCATTCTGAAGCACACAAGCAGTTTTTGGTCACTCGTCTCGTGACCGATCCTTGCGAAAGTTGCTTAACATAAAGTTTGCGGGCCGCGGCGACCTACGCTGTGCTTTGCATAAAATTATCTATTCTGTAGGTACTTAACTAGATAATAGAAATAAACTTATCATTTTATTGTAGTTTAAACTTAATTATATTTTTCGATAACATGGTTACGTTAAATCTAGAGCTGAAACGGATAGTAGTTTGACCGGATATATTCATATTATAGCAACAATAACATTATTATTAATTGGAAAAAAAACCACTCCACCATCGAGGTATATTTTTAGATAACTAACTTTACTACGCGTTCGGGAGATAAGAAGTCTGTGAGAGCCTTCTTTAGATATCCATAGCTGTATCCACGAAGGACGAATGCCAAGCCAGCTACATTCAAATCTGCAGGCACTGAGTGGTTACTAAAAAAGATATACTTATCTATAAATACAACCTTAACGAAATCATAACTCACGTGTGCTTTATCGTAGTCGGGTAATAGTAATGGTAATAGTAACCTGCATTACCTACGGCTATCAACAATAGGGATGATGACTAATTTTTGTTTATTTATCCGTCGGGTAGAGTGTTAAAAAATATTAAACACGTATTTTTTTCCTAATCATAAAATTACGGCGTTACATTGAGTTGAAATTTCGCATGACGTCACGTTAGAGTACGTTTTCTACTCAACTGTGACGTAGCGAGCCCCCACTCCTCAAATTTAATGCCTGTTATCTAAGCTATTTCTTGTTAATTTGAAGTAAAAAAAATACGTATCTAATATTTTTCTATTATCTGACTGACGGACTAAATAGAATTGCATTTTTTTTACCCAGTCATCATCCCTATTGCCAAATACCATATGAAGTATAACTAGTAACAAACTAGATAGCTAGAGAAGTGATTGTACTTGCTTAGTTGTTTTAGATCTAAGAAATGAAATAACGAATTGTTTCAAAACTATCGATTGAAAAAATAAAAGTGCTCAAGATACTCATTGATCCACTGTTTCAACAGTTTTACAACTCTGGAGTAGCTTGTGTCCGGGATGAGGACCGTAGTGTGGAATTGCTTCAAGAGTTGACTGCTATTGACAAGCCACGGGTCAATGCATGTACCTGTTAAAATGTGGTATGGTACAATCACCAACTTTCAACTGTTTTTGTACAAAGAAATTACGTCTAAATAAGCTGTAATTGAATCTGTTTATCGAATAAACTAGGTCATATTTCTAAAGGTTCTGCTTTTGACCTGGGACCTCCCTTTTAGTTATTTCTGCATATTGCCTATCATAGAGAAGGATATCGGAGGGTTTAAGTGGGTATGCCTTTCCTATTTGACTAGCGCTTCTTGTGGGGGTGAATCCTTTGGTGTCTCGAATGCCATGCTATTTGTTGTACCTATCTTACTCGGTAACTTAAATTGCATTTGACGGTTAATTCATTTGATTCAGCCAATGTTAATCTAGTCAAAGCAGTAAACCTGTAGCTGTGTGTAGCTGACTAGCGGCTACATTTCAATGTATCCATATATTGTGTTCAGATCAGATTGCTAACTTCATTTTGAAAAGATACTATACAGATCAATCAGGGCTTTATTTTGGCATTTGAAATCCGAAAAACAGTGTACGGATAGTGACGCAGTAGAGACGCGGCCAACTTGAAAACTGATTCATAATTGATTTTACTAACCGATGACTGTTATTTTGTCTGTTGTTTTAATCCTCTTGCACAACTTTCGTACTAAAACACGTCTCAAAATATTGGAGTTTTCAATATATTCACTTGGTTGGATCTATGTGAAAAGTCAAATTATAAAAAGACATAGCTTTACTATACGATAAATAATGTAAATAAAGCGTTTTCTTTAATTAAGAATTTATTAAAGCTAAACAAAGACTTAGAAGCGGAAGCGAAAATGCCTCCACAGAATCAGATGAAGATTGAAGCAGAGATAGAAAAAGCTACCTAGTTAAACATAAGAATACCTCCTGTTTATTGCTCTAAGTGTAAAAGAATATGTAGCGACTATAATGACAAAGCTTGTGCAGGTGAAATTGTTGACAGAACTTAGTAAAAAGAGACAACGCAAGCTATGTATGGAGTCTGGGACGTACAAGCAAAAATCTATATTACACAATCAAATTTGGATATCTCTATCAAAAATAAGAATAAATATAATTTTCTGCTGCTACTAGTGGGTTCTCAAGTTAAAGTATTTTTTATGTTGTTGTATTTTGGAATATCGTAGTATTAAGATTGTATGAAATGGATATTAACTCGATAGATTGATAGTTAGGTTTTTCTTCTACCTAGGTATTTATATCATGGGCTGACAATGGCCGGTGTAATCCGGTCGAAACGTCGGGAAATGTTGGTAGGTGAAGAACCTAATTATTAATCTATCGCGTTAATACTCGTTTCATACAATCTAATATAATGCAACGCGAAAGTTTAGAAGTTTATATTGTAATAGTACTTACTTTTTTAAAGTACAATTTGTGGATGTGACGTATGAAAATGACGCAGGGTTGAACTGCTTTTGCGCATGTGGTCACTGAGTGAGAAACTTTGAGCAATTCAGCAGTCGACAACGCTTGAAGTTTACTGAGATCCAATACGAACAAAACGGCATCTGAGGGTGAAAAATCTTGAAGTTTTGTCTTCTCTCATATTATTAATGATGACATTAAACTGTCGTTGGCTGTGGTGGGTGGCCTACACCACATGCGGTGCATTGTCGCGCGCGTTAAAGCCCTTATAAGTTAAAAAACTTTCAAAAATTTTTATGTTCACATCACACATTTTTTTAAATAAAATGAAGTAGAAATTAGGGGGATTAAAACTAAATGTACAGAAAAATTGATTTTTTATTGTACAAGAGTGCAAAGTTACTTTTTAACCGCGCGCTCATGACCGAGTAAAAGAGTATGACGTGCAAATTTTCAAAATAAGCAAATCTTTGCACTCGAGCGCAACACGTAACTTTTCATCCCACTTCAGCGAGGAAATGACTAAATGCAAAGAAAACATTAATAATCACAAGATACTTTTATTTCAGTATAGGTATTAACTACCACATTATGATAGGTAAGCATTATAGAACAATCTTTAATCTAAAAATCCCGCTTGGCAATTATAACATGCTGCAAAGTCTTTGTGCCAATTATTGTATTAGTTTTTGTGATAGATAAGCTCACATAAATTAAAATATTCCCAAAAAAATGACATAAAACATCGATACCTTTGCTTAGTATTATGTTTTGATACTAAAAACTCATTGGTTTAATTCATATTTGAGCAACTCACCATTAAGACTAGCCAAAGCATTTACTAGTACAGTCTTCCCGCTTAGATGAGGTCCCACAATGAGAATAGAATGGGATCCGTGGGCTACTTCACGACACCGGTCCCACCATACAGCCCTTATCTCACCACTGAATGGATATGCTGGTCTATTAAAATATGAACCAAGTTTATAATCAGACTGCGTTCAACTAATTTAGGTAGGACATATTGCTAGATATAATACCCTAATTTAAGTGATTCAAAGACTACTATTAGTTTTTATGAAAGCGTTGCCCTAATGTTTTTTTACTAATTAATAACAAAGACTAACTCGTATTGGCATCGAATGTCATCTCCTGCATAGTTGTGATCTCCCAAGAAGTCTTCCAACTTAGTTCGTGGGTATTGCGTTATAATACCCCTAAATGCTAAATCCTTGAAAAATACAAATCGACACTGTTAACATTTAGGTTCCCAATACGAATTGAATGTTTAAACAAATGTAAATTGCTAACTTAAAAATCAAAGTCCTTGAGATTCTTATATAGATTCAGACACGACTGATGTAGTCAAAGAAGTCTCAAATGCAAACATTGAAAAGGAGGTACCGGATTAACAAGGAAACATTTATTTTTGACTATTCAAACAGTTCCTAGCCGCCAAAAGAGGCTGTCAATCTTAAAGTCAAAACATGATATTATAATCGAATTGTAAAATAAATTGCAAAATTTGATGACGTTGCTGAATACTAACAATATAAAAAATCTTTAAAATATACTAAAATTAGATAGAAGTAAACTCTCCAACATTAATTGTTTATTTGTAGGGGTAATATTCGAAAATACTGATTCGATCATAAAAATTCATTCACTTTTCATGCTACATTATATACGGATGACATAGGTTATATTTCACGAGGGCGAAGTTACGGGAAAGCAGCTAGTGTAAAATATTTAGTATTAATATTTAAGGTCGGGACATATTTAGATATGAAGATCCGTCAAACATCTTACGATAGTATTACTATGCGACAAACATCCGTCTTATGTGAAAGGTTGAATATCAAATCATATATCACTTGAAGTTTTGCGACCGACGACGCTACGCAACTTATCTTCCGTCAGATATGTGCCGATCTTTAGTTGAAGGCAGGGTCCACTTATTACTACAACCTCCATTTTTTCCGCGATGCCTTCGCTGATATTGTATTTTTGCTTCTTATTATTTTTCTTTTTACGTCCTTTACCTTTACGCATTGGTTCTGGCAATTTTTCATCCATGTTTTCGTAATCGTTTTTGAGTGCTTTTTTTAGAAGTTTCAACTCTTCTCTAGACAAAAATGTATATTTAATTGAAATTTAATGATAAAAAGAACATAATATTATTATCGTATTAACTTCATTTAATAACTTATTTATAGAAATTATATATTTTTTAAAATATTGTATTTTTTTTTATGGGATAGGGGGCAGACGAGCAGACGGGTCACCTGATGGTAAGTGATTACCGTCGCTCATGGACACCTGCAACACCAGAGAGGCTACAAGTGCGCTGCCGACCTTAGAGGGAAGGGTTGAGGGGTAGAGGGAAGGGAATAGGGAGGGGTTGGGCCTCCGGCACTCTCACTCACACGACGAAACACAACGCAAGCGTTGCTTCACGTCGGTTTTCTGTGAGGCCGTGGTATCACTCCGGTCGAGCCGGCGTACTTTTTGTTTATACCTTATTAAACACTGAGTAGTAAAAAATCATAGAAAAATACTGTTTAATTAGTAATTCATCCCACTCATCATAACTTAACCCATGTGGCAGTGATTGGAAGTTCAAATTGATCGTCATAAGATTATAATGATGAAACTTCTTAAAATATGGTTTGAGACATTGACTGTAATGTGTATTAAAATGTAACTATTTTATTTATTTTAGGAGATCATAAACACATAGATACATATTTACCTCATGTCATCGTTTACCGCGTTCATAATTTCTTTTCTAATTTCTGCGTACACGTTATTAATATCAACATCATGTACAAATCTTTCTTTGACATCCAAAGAATTTAGCAAGTCAAGTTGACTCCAATCATCATTATAGCATTTAATGACCTGTAAGTGGTTTCCAATTTGTACAGTTTCAAATGTAAATATACTACAATAAGTACAAAAGACATACCTCTAAAATATGATTAGTTTTTTTAGATTGCGGATAAATATAGCCAGGATGTAGAGTCGGGTTCTTCATAAGTTTTCGCATTAGTTCAGTTTGTAGTTTTTTCTTTATAAGCTCTTCTCTCTTTTTCATCATGGCTTCTTCTTTAGCTTGCATCTCTTCGTATTTCTTCTGTTTTGAAGGTAATATGGTACAGAAAAGTGTTTGTATACTCAGTACTGTATTTTAGGAGCGTTTTTATAACATTAATACAATTTAAGATTTTTTTCAATCTAATCAAATGGTAAAAATATTTGCAGCTTTTAAGGACTACTTTCCAATCGCGTCATTGGTGTTGGATGATGATAATAGTTCTCATTATGTAGTGATTCCCTTTCATTAGGTGCGAATAAGATATGTTATTTTATTGGTTACATAAACATTGCATTTTCTCTTAATTAGACATTTATCATTAGCATTTTAAAGTAATAAACTTATTTCACATAAAGGTCCTGCAAAATCTAGAGCCCCATTTGGCATTGCCAGCGACGAGAGGAAACAGCAAATAAGTTACTGTGAAGATGTCCATCTCCCTTTATTTATTACAAGTTGAGACCTGGTGTATTTCGTATCACTTCTCATCATTTAACCATCCCTGGACTACAATAAACATCTCAAATCAAAAAATCAGCTAAATCGGCCCAGCTGTTTTATTTTAAGTGAGACAAACGAACTACAATTGATATAATAATTTGAACTATAACTCCAAACCTCGTAATAATAAGTTCATTAAATCTGAGCAATCTTACTTGCATGGCTGTTTGATTTTTGTTAGATTTCTTATCCGCTAAATATTGTTCATATTGTTCCCACCATTCGACTGGATCAGGCAACTCCTCTTTCATTATCAGAACTGATACTATTTCACTTTGTTTAGGAATATCATAAAAATATTTGATATCATCAAACCTGTAAGATGCAGTTTTCTAATATTATTGATCTCTTCAGTGTATCAACACTGTTATTATAAAGACGAAAGATTTGATTGTTTTTTGTTTGTTTGCTTTGAATAGACTACGAAACTACTACTTTTATTACCTTTGGGAAGCTACCACGATACATGTGCAATAACAGCGAGTTGTATATAAAAGCAAGTTATTAGGAGGAAGGTTTTCAATTCATGATTCCACCCGCATATTTAAATATCATTACAGATAAGATTATTGGAAAATTGTGACAGATCATACTTTATTTAAAAATTCTTATAAGGTAGGTATTTGAAATGTCTTTATTTATTACCTTTATATTTTTGTTCAATAATTATCTTCAACTTTATAAGCCTTGAGTAATATCTTTTTATTTCATAATGCAAGATAGCGACGTTTATATTTTTTTTATTACAGTAAATATGACTAATTCTTTACCGTCTTCGTATTTATTTTACACCTAATTGTTAAATCAATAAAACAGGTTAACTTACCATTTCCTAAACCAACATCTAACAAAATCTCTGTAGTTTTCTGCTACATCGTCCAACTTTCTTTTCATAAATTCTTGTTTAAGTTTCTCACACGAGTCCCGCCATTCTAGCTCGATGATTTTCCTGCGCTGCATTCGGTCGAAACTAAGCTAAAAATAGAAAATTAAAAGATCAAGTAAAATAAGAAGTTCTTATTTTTTAAAGTACCTAAATGTAAACTTTACCTTTTCTGACCTTACCTCGTCATTATTATTAGAAGGATCTTTATTGAGTTTTCGATTTAATTGCATTCCCAATAATTCATATTCTTTAAACTGTAATTTTCTTTTTCTCTTTATTTCAAAGTAAGCCCTGTGAAAATTAATAAAATATTTTTAAATGATTATTATTGTACGAATGAGCTTAATACAAAAGTAATTATACTCTGTTTAAAGGAGATTTTATTGTATTCTTCACAAATGTTACTAAAATGAAATAATGAATTTATTGGTCGTTTATATGGTTGATTTTTTTTTAAATAAGCACACATCACCAATGTCATTTTGTATTCTTCCTGAGTAGTAATTATATGTCAATGCTGCTTCGTATTAATTAAAACTTTGTATTTATCATATTTGATAAATTATTCCTTCACAATACTATACTGAAAAACAATCTTAATGAAAAATGCTCAAAAAAATCTAAAAAAAATCCTTTTTCCCTGAGATGGAACTCGAACCGCCCACAACGCAATTGCCCGGATAGGATTTTTTGAGCATTTTTCATTAAGAGTGTTAAAACTTTGTTTCACCAACCTGAAAGCTTTTTGTATAAGTTGAGCGCTCCTTTCTTTGATTTTTTGTGGAGCTTGAGGTTTTAACGTTCCTTTTAATGCTTTTTCCCATATCTCCCTTTTCTGTTTTTGAAATGTTCTGCGTTGTCTTAATTGTCTTCAAATTGAAACACATTAAAATATAATCGTATATGGGTATAAATATATTGTTTTTAGTATAATTCAACTATATCGCAATAATATTAAACTATTACCAAATTCACTATATGAAATATTTATATCATGATAATTGTTGCTTACAATAGTTTATTATTTACCGAGAGCGTTCGTGTGCTTGAATTATGGCTGCCATTTGTTTTCTTTGCAGCGTTTCTTCTGATTCTTTTTCTGTAATAGATTCTTGATAACTTTCATTTTCTTCCTGTTGTTCATCGTCCCACCAATTTGTTACAGGCCTGGATTCATTATTTTTCAATTGTTCTGACTCTAAAGCTGATAGTGTTGAGGTTGTTACTACTTTTTGTTTCCGTTTATTAAATTTTTTAAAGTATAACGTTGGTATAATTACTTGTTATAAATATTTGAAGATATATCAAGATTTACAACATCGGTTAAACTGAATGAACTTTCAATATTCGCTACTATTACCTAATCTCCGCAGTTCTTGTTTCCTTTCTTCTGATTTTTTAAATGCTTCTTCAATAAGTAATTCTATATGTTCAGGCCTTTTTACATGAGGTGGAAATTCAGACAATTCAGCATCCATTGGTGTCAACTTATGATTGGCGAGACCGTGCCCCATGAATTGTATGTTGCTGCATTCCAGTTTTCTAATATTGTGTTTTAATTCTAAAATCCTAGAATTTATCAAGACATAATGATGGAAGAGTCAACGACAGTCATATCTAAAATAGCTTTGGATCAGGCTACACCAAACAAACTTTAAAGTGGAGTCTGTAGATTGACAAACGTAATGTGGGACGGCCATAGACTAGATGAGAAGACGACCTTCGCAAGATAGCTGGCGAAAACTGGAGGGTACTGGAGAGTAGTTGGAGAGAGAGTTCGATAGCGTGCGCTTGGAAAAACCTATGTCCAGCAGAGACGAACACAAGCTGACGATGAAGTTACTTTATTATTTACTGTTACAAGTTTTAAAAAAAACGAAAGATTGAACGATATTTCACCTTTTAGTGATGGCTTTGACCACATCAGCTATGTAGTGGACTTTTTGTACTTGCAAATTTTGTTGCAGGCACTCCAATGCTTCGTTGTGCAGCTGATTGTACCGTCCGAGTATACCAGTTAGCCGCATCACAGCCGCGCAAATAGTTTTATCATGTTCTTTGCTACTCTAAATATATTATATAACAAATTAATTTTTATAAAGAATATTAGAAGTTCATATGAAGTTAGATATACTTCTAATGTATGAATCAGAGTCGATGCTTTCACCTTATCTGTGTATCAGTATATACAGATAAGATTTCAAATTTCCCTGTGGAAATTATAGTATATAGATGACGACTAATTTTTCTTTGTCTATCCATCATCGGGTAGATTATTGAAGAATATTAAACATGTATTTTTTTGTGTATTCAATAAATTACGGCGATACATTACGTTGAAATGTTGCATGACAATTGTACATTTTCTACATAGTTATGACGTAGTGAGCTATTTCTCGTCAATTTTATTGCCTATTATCTTGTTAAATTAAAGCAAAAAAATATGTATCTAATATTTTTCTATTATCTGACTCACGGAGTAAATAGTATTTAATTTTTTTAACAAGGCATAATTTATAATTTGACTAAGCATTATAAAGGGGTTCAAATACGTGTGATTGTCATCTCTATCAGCCTTACAAGATACTCGTTACAGGATAACAATCTACCCACACGGGCCCTGTATGGATTGGTGCTATAACGCATAGGACATAATTATTTTGTACTAATTATTATGTTAAAAACAGTTCTAAACAAAAAGACTTTACCTGATATTCTAAGTCGAGTTGTACTAAATCTTCTAAGTGAATAAGGGTTTGTTTCCATTTTCTGAAATAAAAGTCAGAGGACATTTTTCCCCACCTTTGAATTAAGTTTGGAGTGTTACAATTCACTTCGATATTTTAATTTATTATCACAATTCAAGAAAGTAAAAAAATATAAAATATGTCTGAATTGCATAGGTGTTATCGAGTTGGTTACGAAACCTGTGATTTGGTTTTTTAATAAAAAAAAAATAGGTATTTGAATCCAATTTTAATATAATGAGATCAATCTAAAATTTTTGTGTAATATATTGCTTTTAATTACATTCATCATCTGATCAAAATGACCATTCAGTAAAATGATTATTTTGACTTACTAATAATACATGGAAAACCATACGACAAATTTGTGACCTAACCACTAAACAAAACCTGCGTATGTACTCTTAAAAACGGAGCAAACGAGCCAAGCTTATATGATCAACAAAACTTTGCAAATGTTGGAAGTACCCTTGCTGACAAAATAATATCGAATATCGGGAAGTCAGAAGCGGAACTGGCTCATGGCTACAAAAGCAATAAGAAAAATATACCAGCAAACTCTTTAGTGCTGTTGCAAACTGATGAATATGAAATTATTTAAATTGTTATGTCACTCAAAACAACACCGTCTACGGGCTGGGATGATGTACCATCGACACTACTGAAACTAGGGATCAGGTACAGAGCGGGACCTGATCCCTAGTTTCAGTAATGATAGATAGCTCACTTGTGTAACTTGGTGTTATCTTCCGGAATTTTTCCGTTAGGGCGCTTGTGCACTACACTGAATTTTCAGGTCCGGCGGTCCGATTTTTTCCGGTCCGGAATGACATGAAAAACTCGGATGAGTAGCTTGTGCACTTGTCCGTTTTTTTCCTGATCGGAGCGGCGCAGTGTAGGGCAGCTCTCTTTGAAGCTACACGTCACTTACGCTAGGTACGATGAGATTTTTGAAACGTCGGTAATTCCGTTCTAAGACGTAGAAAGGTACCTAAATAATGATCTGATCGTTTAACATAAACCATAATAAATTATGGCCAGACGAAAGCATTTTTTTTACTACTATCGGATGACTACTATCAGATGTAAAAACTTATACCCTTACTAATTTAGGAACAGCATTATTCACACACAATAGCTAAAAATAAACTGCGACATTAGAATAAAATTACTGATAATGGTCTAGTACTTGATAATTAAATTTTTAAACGTGCTATTTTTGTAAAAACAACTTTCAGCGATTACAGAGATAGACTAATCGGTGGCGCCATTTCGTAAACAAATCGTTATTAGTGCCGTGTTATCGGAGAATTATTATGCTAAATGAACTTTACGAGATCAGTTGACTGTATTATATATAAGCTTAATTTTATACGCGTGGTGTAGTTTCTTTGAGCAGAAATATTATTCCCTTAGAATACTTCTTTTATTAATGACACAAACATACATTTAAAATTTTATTAAATGCGAAAAAGACATTGAGTGTCAATTACTTTTGTTAATCTTCTGTTTATTCTTTATTATGACTTCTGTTGTCAAATATTTATCTATACTTATCAATTGTCTAAAAAACTTTGATAATGACAAATTTCCAGGCAAACTTTCATCCCCTATTTTTCACGATAAAATGTAGCCTATGTCATTCTTAAAGTTAAGTCTATTTACTATATTAATTTCCATTTAGATGGGTCTAAGCGTAACTACACTTATTTATCTTACCTTAAGCTATCGATACTTTTAATACGATTCTAAAATCTAGCTAAGTATCGATACTAGAACCATACGCTGATCAAATTAGAACTATACCGAGTTTGCCAAAGCATATGCAGTGATATATACCAACTATATTAAATCATCATATAAAATATAACATTTTTTAATCAACAATAAATATAAAATATCGATTATAAGTTTATTGGAAATTAACAATATCGCCGAAATAAATATCGATTCAAATCGATTATTTTTCACAAGCCTATTCCTTATGAATTTTCCGGATCTCGGACACAGCAGTGCACAAGCGTAAACACGTTTTTCATTGCCGCCATCACGGACCTGAAAAAACCGGTCCGGAATAGAGAAAAGTAAAATTCCGGACGGTAAAATTCCTGATAGTGCACAAGCGTGCATTACCTACATATGGCCTGACATATCGGACCTGAAAAAATCGGACCGCCGGACATGAAAATTCAGTGTAGTGCACAAGCGCCCTTACTCAAGAAGTCTGTGATCATATCTGTCTTCAAATCTGGTCATAGAAGCAGTGCCGATTGCTTTAATATCGCTTTAATAAAGCATTACTAAAATAACAGAAAAAGCTATAAATACTAGGTTAATTAGGTTCCTTAATAAAAACAATTTTATACCAACAATACAGATTATACAGATTCGTTATGTTTTCGGCCATCTTTGAAACTCTGACCAGACATCTTTTTGTATCGAAGTTTAATTTACGTATCACTTCCTTTACCAACTTACACCTTAAGAAAACTTTTATTTTTAATAACCACATTTTTTTTAGTAATTTTTTTAAACACATAGGTATTAGTGGTTTTACAGTGATACGTTCTATCAATATTTATTATAGACATTAAAGTGAAATAAATAATGAATATGGAAAATATGTGACAAAATATTTAACTTAGGTACCTAATGTATTACTTATGAACTTTATTTAGATAAATTAATATATGTTACAATATAACAATGATTATTATAAAATGAAATCGTCCATTAGCCAATAATATAAATATCATTGACTTAACTTGGATAGTACCTACGATGGTAATAGTTACAGATGTTCTTATGTAAACTACATATAATATTGTTTTCACGGTTAAAAAAAAACAAATATATCACAAGGTATTTATTCTATTCGTAGGATAAATACCTTGTGACATATAAGCAGCTTTCTCTGTTTTCTTAATTATAACTTTCTACTTAACTGTAAGACAAAACTGTATTTGTGATACAGAGGAAAAAAATAAAATTTATTATTATATCTTTATACTAATATAAGAAAAATGAAAGATTTAATGGTTTGTTTACATCTAAAAGACTCTAAAATTAATAAACTACTCTATTTTAATAATTCTTTCACCTGTGGGAAGTTACATCATACACGGCTGTAATTTACGCGGTTGAAGAAGCGGGAGAACGCGTAGTTTGTTTATAATATATAGCCTAGCGCTATAAAGCCACACAACAAAGAAGGTAGTTATCTTTATTTTAATTATGGTGCCATTCACTGTACGACTATTATTCTAACAAACCATTTGACCACTCCAACGCTTTGACGACTATAATACTAACAACGTTTGCAACAAAAAGGTTCTCTCACTCCCGTAAATAAAAGGGGTGCAGTAACGAAACGTCGACGACACATTTGGAACACGCCGGCAGACGCTGCGGAAGGCTTTACTACTTCCGGTAACAAGATGGCCGGGCATTGAGCGCAACCGGAAAATGGCGCCCAAACAAGATATAGCTGTCCCTATTTCAGTTAGATTCTCGTTTAATTTTGAACGCTAGTGTAAGTATCATGGAGTTTCTTTTGGCATATGTTGTTTTTTAACATGGTATTTTAAATTTTTCCAATGTGGAGCCGCTCGTAGCCGTCAAGCGCGATCGGTGTCATTTCCCCCATCGAGGATGACATAAAGTTTTCCGGCTGTCAATATGATAACGCTATGTTTGCCCTTTCACGATTAAATGAACTGTAGCTAAACATGCCTACCATTTTTAATATACTTAAAAATAAAAGTAGGCAAGCAATTTTATTCGACCTATATAGTTAAATTCTTCACGTTTTTGTTAATAGTATCTGTCTGTATTTGTGTATTTGCTGATTTGAATTATTGGCCTTTCGAAATGTATTTTATTGATTGTTACATTTCTAAATTTAATTTACTTGATTTAAAAAAATATATGATTTAACATTAGTATTGAGGGCTTTAAAAAAATAGTAATAAGTTAATTAATACGAAAGATGTAACATTTTTCCTATGAAACACATGTTAAACTTAGTTCTTGAAATTTCTTCTTATGATTAAGTAATTAATAAGACTTGTAAACATAATACCGTCAAAAACATTTTCACGTAAAATGTTGCCAAGACGGAACCATATGGCTCAATCTAACAAAAAACTTCAGATCTCATGTAGAGCCAAGCTTCTAACTCTTCACGCCATAAATTTACAAACCTTAATTTTACAAGCTTTACACTTAGTCAAAATATGTAGCTAGTCCGTTTCGTTATTACAAAAACTACTGTTGTATATATAACAGTAGTAAACTTACACCTATGTGACGATAGCAAAACGGCCGGACCACATATTTTAACTAAGGTGTAAAGTTTAGGTTTGTAAACAAATGGCGTGTAGAGTTAGAAGCTTGGCTCTACAAAAGATCGTAAAACTTTTTAATAGATTGAGACATATGGTCTCGTCTTGGCAACATTTTGAACGATAATGATTTTATTTATTTATTTATTGGATATCTATTTCGACTTTTTATTTAATGTAAACTTCCAAAAACGATAAAAGACGTCGCTGTTATTGTATTAGTAAGGTAACACTTCGAACGTTCTCAAGAAAATATCAACACTCTATCCTCGAAGAATTCCATTGACAATGTAATGGAAGACGATGAAAGTTCTCATAAGAAGGCTTGTGAAAATAAATTCGATACATCGCGAGGGAGGAGAAAAAACGAGATAAGTTCGACGCTAGAACAATAACGAGAGGTTCCAGATATTTCATATTTTTATCCGACTTCAAAAAAAGGAGGTTCTGTTTGACGTGTATGTATGCATTTTTGTGGGGGCGAATATCTCGCGTTTGAATGAACCGATTTTGGCGTGGTTTTCAGAAAAGTTTTTTTAGTGTTAACTATTATTTAAAAAAATATATCAATATCACTAAAAACAATAAAATAAAACTTAAAAATCTATCCCTATCGCTAGATAGACAGATGATATAATGCATATCTAGATTATCTGTTTAACTATAGTTCTTAATAAAGGTACATACAATTTAAATAAAAAAATATGTAATTACTTTAATAATGAAAAAAAAAAATTAAATAGGTCCATGGATTTTTGTATCTGATATGGTGCGTAAATGAACTAAAGTTTTAATATTGTAAACATGTTTGTGTATTTACGTTAAATCTAAAAGAATTTCCATTGAAATCTATTGTATTATTATAACATTGAGACCAGTGAAACTTTGTAAGCGTGATGTAGACCTCCTTGCTGTTTCGGCAAAATAATGTTTTCACTTCGTTAATATTATAAATAAAAAATATCAATATATATTTCATTTAATAAGTTAAAAAAAATTATTATGAGATTGCTCTGAAAATTTTATGTTTATTTTCAATAGTTAAAAATATTAAATTATTATTTCAATATTCGATACAGTCCAGTTTTATTTATCGACTCCGATACCCAAAAATATAGAAAAAATCTACTTTACATCAAACGGCGTGAATATTGAAGGACTGACACATGACAGCTGGTGTTAAGGTAATCTTGCAATGTTACTATCCAGTTCACGAATTGATCTGTTATTCTATTATGAGCCTTCGGTACTGGTTTTAAAGTAAATATTGTTTCTGAAATTCGAAATGAAAGGGAATATCAAAATATTTTCGTATTGGATTTGATATAATTTATAGATGTCGACATCATATTTTATTAATTTGTTAGTCTTTGTTGTCTGGTTATATTACATTTATTCAAGTTTATTGCTTTTAAAATTATTATTATAACATAATGTTTTCAGAAAGTTGAAACGTTCCTTTCCATATACATATTTTATTCGAACCATATTGGAAAAACATGAAATACCCATTTATATTTCAATTAGTAGTTATATTTTTAAACTAGAGCAACAATAAACTTAGTTTAATCCTGCCAAGGCAAAAACTTACCACAAATATCTCTGTGATTATGGAGGTTATGTAAAATAATATTACTCGTAAGTAACTAGAACTGGTATATTTTTGGTGGCTTGGTTTTACGAATCTGTCGGTGCAGTATCTATCATCCACCGCCGTTCTTTTTGCTTACGTTCTACATGCTAATTCTGTTGATGTTTATGCAATAATTGCATCTCAATAGAATCTCAGCTGCTTGCATTTTGCAAATGTTTTACAGATGCTATTATTACGTAATTAGTAGAATTGGTCTGCAAGACTTGGATTTACTAGGGTTTACATATCCAAACTCTGTATTCACTCTTTTATCACTAATCAATTTAGATAATACAGTTTTAGAGAACGTTCCAACTCTGTATTCGTCACACCAATTTCGTTTTCAGTAGGTAAAACAGAAAAAAATACTCTATAATTTATTACCTACTTTAGTTTGAAAACTGTTTAGTACTAAGGTTTTTTTATTTGGTGTTGAATGTGACACGTTAAAAGCTCCGGGATCGTGTTCCCGTGAACTCCCTTGGGATCTTATGATAATGATATTGCTAAAAATATGAGTTACGACGATGTCAAGTGGCGTAGTGACAATAAGCTTGTGCTTTGGAAATATATTATCATTTGCAGTACCTATATATATTGATAGAATTGTAACTTTAGTAACCTTTTCCCGCGCCGAACGTACGTAGGGGAGACCGAGTGAGTTGTGACAGAGGTGAGTTGTGACAAGGAGGATTTCTCTCTACCTATTATAGCAAGCGAGATGGCTTTAACGCTTGTTTGTCGTTCTCGACACGCGCTACACGACTCAGTACCTGTCGACGGTGCATATGGCACAGTTGCGTAAATATATCGTCAGTGTACAAAAAATTGCGAAAAGTAAGTTTTTCTTCAAAATATTATTTGAATATATATCATATCTTAGTATATGTGCATTGATGTGTTATTTTTTCTTAAGTTATGTAGTTATTTAAGTCTCAATACGTGACACTGATCTTTTGTATGCGCATCGTGTTTAGAAAATATGAATTATTATTCGGACCAAGACGTCATTTTGAACACCTAGGCGAGTTGTGACAGCCTGTCACAACTCTCCTATCTTACACCATATTTCTGCTGGGCTATTTTTACAATGTTTTTTATTAACTTTAGATGTTTGTTGTTGTGTTAGTAGCTACTTAAGGTGTATAATGGCATACCGCATACTTATTTTACACACAAATAACTATACAGAGAATGAAAATCTAAGAATGTTAAGAAGCATGTCTTAAGCGAAGAAAAAATAAAGAAACCTAAAAAATCAAAGAAGACTAATAAGAAGAATAGAACAAGTGATGAAGAAGATGCAGAAAATAATTGCTTTTATTTGGTTTGCCTTAAAACCGATGCAGACAGCAGATCGAATGATCAGTGGGTCCAAAGCCTTGAATGCAAAGGCTAGGCACACGTAGATTGTACTGGGGACGAGCTGCATTACGTTTGGCATAATTGTGAATCTGATTAGATTAAGATTTTATACTAATTATAACAATAATATGATTGACCTCAAAGCGATACCATATTAAGTTAATGAAAATATTATAATTACTTGTTATGAGAATATTAATACTATGTTGTTTTAGTTGGTAGGTATTAAAAGATGATTAATCAAGTCAAATCAAATCAATCTTTATTGTTGATCGCAGGTTATATAAAGATATTGGATGCAAGGACTGAATAGTTACACCGTGATCTGCCTAAAAGGCATACAATATTAGTAGGTTAGTAATTGTCAACTAATCTAATCAATAACATGTTATGTCAAAAATTCAATTCATTCATTAAGTATTTATACATTTACAAAGTACTGTCAGCTAGATAGTCGTTTACACTATAATATGCTTTAGCTACTAATAATTTACAAAGTTTTCTATTAAAAACATTACAATTATCCAGATAACGTATTGTTTTCGGAATTTTATCAAAAATTTTTGGAGCCATACAAAAGATACTTTTGTTCAACACAGCTGTCTTAGAGGGTATCGTACACAATTTGTCTCGATGACGCAATCTCGTCTTATTTTCAAATAGTTGTTGATTCTGTTTGACAAAAATACCAACTTCGAATATATAGATTGATGGCAGGGTCATAATATTTAGTTTAATAAAATATGGCCTACAGGTACCCGTACTCTGTAAATGACATATGCTCCTAACACATTTTTTCTGGGCTCTAAAGGCAGTTACAGAATCAGTCGAATATCCCCAAAATATAATGCCGTATCGAACAGTTGAAACTACGTACGCGTGATAAGCTGTAAGGACCGTGCACTGATTCGCGATCCTACTAAGTTTGTACAGTGCACAAGAATACTGGGACAACTTTTTGCAAACATGTTCAGTGTGTGTTTTCCAAGTCAAATTTATTATTATAGTACTGATTAAAGTACTGATTTGATAAAAAAACGTGCTTGATTTATTTATGTCGTATATAATGGTATTTTTATATCTTATAGCTTAAATACAATGATGTCACAACTTACCTCGGTACCTGTCACAACTTACCTCGGTAGTAGGAGAGTTGTGACAAGGGGAGTGGACTTGAATTTTGTTATTTTTTTCAGAAACTATTATACTTTAATTAATTTTAGTGATGGTTTTGAAAACAGAAGGAATGGCGCTAAACTAATTCACATGAGTCATAACTGTGGAATGTTTCTTAAGCGAGATAGAGACCCTTATGTAAAAATTGTCACAACTCTCCTAGGTCTCCCCTACTTCTGCTCCACATGACTCTGTAGTCGACAGCACATCATAGTACAAATGTTTCAAAGGATTTTAAACAATAATCTATAGAATGTTATGTTCGAATTTGATGAGCTAAGTACTTTTTATATATAAATTGCAAACGTGCGAAGCCGCGGCAGTACGCTTGTCAATATTTATAACTAATATATTTTAAACGTATTTTACACGTTCACAGCCAAGAAAATATTCATAAGTAATTGTTTGTATCCAAATACTGCATTGTTTAAAAGAACAAAAGCACATTTGTATTTAAATTGCGACATTGAAATTCGTTAAGTGTATAAAAAGGCCAGTTTTATTCTGCGTTTTGTTGCATATTACTCAATCGGTATAGATCCTTTTTGACAAGAGTAGCTTCATAGAGATTGTTGCCCTAGCAATGAGGCCACCTAATTATAGATATAGGCTACATTCGCGTAATGTCAGTGGTTTTTATTTCAATTTTTAAAGTACGACATTTTGAAAGTACAACAATCATAAAACATAATACCACCAAGGGTCGTACAATAAGTTCGACCATGAAGACGACAGCTGTATGTAAAAAGTGAACAATATCAATGTGTCAAAACACTTATTCGTATGACCGCTTACTCACAGAGCTCTGTGAACAATTTATGTTGATTGTTCCCAAAGTTACAGAATAATTTTTAAAACGATACATTGCATTGGTCGAAGCGGCATGAAGTATGACGCTTAAAGCTTTATCTCATTTTAATAATTACTTTTCTATTACATACGACCCTTGGTGGTATTATGTTTTATGGTAGTCGTACTGCCTATTCGAAATTGAAATAAAAACCGCTGACATTACGCGAATGGAGCCTATATTTCGTGAGCGAGTCCCAGTCTCGATTTATTAGCCGCGCAAACAAGTTGCAAATTGGCCTGTAGGAGAGACGTTTTCGCTAAATACCTATAAAAATGTCTGCTCACTGTAAAATATTGTAACTAGCGTAGTGGCGCAAGTTACAAGAGTCAACGAATACTTTTACTTCGCCACTTCTGATAGTAAATTTAGTTGTTGTAATTAATATAGGACTGGATTTAATGTCTATAACATTTCCTTTTTAAAATCAATTTTTTCGATAATATTCTAGAATGTTGTAGAACATTCTAGGTACCTCTGGTGTAGGGTATATAAAACCGCGCTCGCGATTTGTTTAGTCAGTTTGAAGAAAAATGGACGAGCGACAAGTTCGAACACTATACTTATACGAGTACTTGTTAGGCCACAGTGCGCGGGCTGCGGCTGACAATATCAACAATGCATTAGGCGCTGGAAGTACAAGCCATGCGACGGTGTCCCGATGGTTTGACCGTTTTAAATCAGGAGACAGGAGCCTTGAAAGTCAGCCACGCTCAGGGCGACCACCCGCAGTGAATGATGACGATTTGCGCCGCGAACTGCAGTTGAATCCGGATGCTACCACTCGTGAATTAGCGGAAGCACTTAAATGCAGTCACCACGCCGTGGAACACCATCTGCATGAGCTTGGTTATCGAAAAGTTTTGGCTCGGTGGGTACCGCACATCCTTACAGACGCCAGTCGTGCAGTCCGTGTCGCTATCTGTCTGTCACTTTTGCTGCGACCCCGACGTAAAGAGTTTTTGTCAGATCTGGTTACTGGAGATGAATCATGGATTTATTACGAGAACGATACACGTCGTGCTTTTTGGCTCCCTCGAGAAGAAACGCCACCAACTCAACCGAAGCCGAGTCAAAAGAACCGCCGAAAAATTCTGCTTTGCTGTTTCTGGGATGCGCAAGGCATACTGTTTTATGAGCTATTACACAATGAAACTATAAACGCTGACAAATATTCAACCCAGCTTACCAAATTATCTGCCGCTATCAAGAAAAAACGACGAAGACGAGTCAATGTAGTTTTACTGCACGATAACGCTCGACCTCACGTCGCATCTGTGGTTCGCCGGCAGTTGGAGAACTTGGGCTGGGAGACGATACCCCACCCACCTTATTCCCCAGACCTCAGTTTATGCACTTTTAAAGTATAATGGCGTACTTTATGCCTTAGGCATTCTCTGCCAACCTTAGAATGATCTGGGGAAACCAATGCGAGTAGGGTGCACAATTAAAATAAAGATTTATCTTTATAATATTTGATTAATTTTGCATTCACAATGCTATACTGAAAAATATTCTAAATGAAAAATGCTTAAAAAATCCACTATGTCCCATTTCAGAATACTAGACACAAAGTGGATGTTTAAGCATTTTTTATTAAGAATAAAGATTTATCAACAAAAATATACGGACATTTAATATATACTTAGATATTTACCTATATAACACATAACACGTAACAACAAGTATCATAGAAGAGATCGATATGAAGAACATGGTCATCTTCCTGTAGATTGAAAACGAATCGAATGCAGTTATTTTGAAGACAATGGAACTTATTGAGCAAATGTGCATTCATATCGATGAAGCACACATTATAATCGATAATAGGAAAAATTAAGGACTGCACAAGTGTTGCCTTGGCGTGTATTGGACGGAAGAAAGTTTTTGAGGTGGTAAAGAGCTCTTAAGATCTCGGTGACTTTTTAGCACACACTACTGACTTAAGTTTGCCAATTAAAACTTGAGTCGACATACAATCCCAGATCTTTTACGTTTTACGATTGTTGCTGTCTATTCTAGACATTATTCGCGATCCACTCAACAGTATTGCTTGACATTTGATGGGATTTACAGCAATATCAAAATTATCCAACCAAGTTTTGATAGCAACTAAGTCTCTATTTATGAAATCTATGGCATCATTTAACTTATTAATACATGCTTCGGTATACAATTGTAAGTCATCAGCATACAAATGATATGAATACTGTAGCTTATGAGTGATAAAATGAAAAAAATAAGAGGAGAAAGAATGCCGTCTTGGGGAACACCAGTTATCAGGTTGCACCAGGATGATGAAAATTCGCCAGACTGCACCACCTGCTGGCGCTTCCGAAGATAAGATGAAAACCATGATGACATTTCGTCAAAGACCACAAGATGGGTTAATATGGGAAGAAGGATGTAGTGACTGTTGGTATTAAAAGCGTTGGAAAATCATGTTATTTTATCTATACCTGCCCTAATATCGCCAGTCACTTATAGGAGTATCAGAACAGTGCTATGCACCTATCTGAATTCAGATTAAGACTCAACTTGTCAATAATTTAGCAACAAATATGACTATTTAATCGATTATGAGATTCATTCGTCTTGTTACTTAAAAGTTTTGCTCGTGCACATAGACAACCATTTTCTATGGAATACTTAAGCAAAGTTGAGAGTGGTATTAAAGTTTATAGCTTACGCCGTAACCTAGAATTTTGTATAAATTGTGGCGCTTTCCACGTTTGGATGGCTCATTTGGGTCGGTCCGCGAGATACTTTACCGTCGGAACCGTGAAATATAGCCCTTCCTTATCTTCTTTATTAGCTGAGAATGGCTACCGTCTAGAAGCTTGCTATGAGAATATTATCATTCACTTGCTATTCATTGGCAAGTGCGCAGCGTTATTATTTTTTGTAACAAGTATACGTAGGCAATTAGATTTCTCATAGGCAAATACCATGACGTTAGAATTTAGAAGATCTCTAAATTTCTGTGGTATCTTTGGTACTGAGAAGAAAAAAGAGTACTTAGTTTTTATTCAACAAAGGATAGAAAGCTAGATAAGCCAGATTAGGTGTGTAAAAAGAGCTACTAGATGTTTTTGAAATGCAGGAGTACAGAGGAAGTTGGAAATTTCATGGAGGTACTTAAAAACAAAACCTTCTTTATGTTGAGAACGAATAAAGACAAAAGGAATAATAACTGATTATAATAATAGTAAATGAAATTACATCCAGTATGTGTAGCATCTTTGCGCTAGAGTAATTGGAACTCAGTGAAGCCCAATGATGGGCTGGCAAACAGCACGCATTAATACTAGGAGACCGTATGGTTGAAATTTCTTGGCTCAAAATTTGTGTCACTGTAAATGATTAAACTGAACATGTATTTATTGTTGATACTTTATTTATTTAAAACTCTCCGGTAGCAACACAAAGGTCATACATCACTTGTACAATTGCATTAGCGCTTGGTTAAATCGCGTACTCTTAAATAGCGCTGCAATCCTATATTTCTTGATTAAGAGATCGTAAAAGCGTCGTCTCACTCTGATTTATGGCGAGCGAGCGGGACAACATATTAGTTGGTTTGTATCGCAAACATACAGTGATGCATGAAGATAGATTCCGCTTTGTGTTAGCATTCGGTGATATTGTATGAAATATGTTGCAGGGCCGTTTTATGCCAACGATATATTATTTTGAAGAGTTGAAATGTCAACTGTATTAAGATGAAAGACATGTTTCTGTGGCAGTTAATATTGTTGGTTTTGCCATTTATACAATGCTGATAACACTTTATTTATTTGAGCTTTCAAAGAATAGTATAAGTTGAAAAAGCGTTTTTTTCATATTGTACATTTTTTTAGATGGGTGTTTAATGATTTTTTCAACGAAGCATGTCATATTCTTGACTCTCCAGTGTAAGGGCAATTATTATACGAAATGTTATTGTACGAGATAAAATATTTGTAGAGCTATTTCATTATCTAATCGTATGTGGGCTCATATAACCAAAATAAAAAAAATTATTAAGAACTTCTTGATGTCTACCGTTTGTAATAATGAAAGAGATCTTATGAAATATCTTCCGATTAAAGTCATACAATTTGAATTTTCTCGTAGCTGAATTATTAAGAAAAGGATTTAATTCGTTAAATCTCTTAATTCGTTAAAATAGGAGAGTGAAAATCTTATTTATGTAACAAAAATGTAAGTACCTACGTACAAGAACCAAACGATCTTCACCAGGTTTGTGACGTTCAAATGGTGAAATACTGTTCCCTGGTGGCTAGTGGCCCTGCAACTTATTGCTCTGGACGTTCCGTTAGACAATGTGCACTCGCTTGCAATTTATGTGTTTAGTTCTCCTCCTTGCGTGCTGCCCAATGGTTTTTATTTCATTCCCTTGAGTTATTGGTGTGTTGGGTCCCTAACTGTTTTGTTTTATCGTCGAGGCAAAACGTGGCCAATTGTAAGCCATGAAGTGTCGAGGCAGTTTTTAAGGTTAGAAAATAGGATACGTTCGTCATCTTACAAGTTTAAGTGTTATTTATCCCACGCTTTCGTGCTTCGTAATGAATGCTCGAGATTAGTATTCCATTGTTGTTTCTGCATGTAGATATTTACACAGAGCAATTACCACAAAACGTAACATTTTTGCAATCCTTTTCTCCGATACCTCGATGTTGTCCTAGTGTGCCGTAATAGTTGGTAATTATTAGACTCAATGAAAAAAATACAAATACGATGAAGTCGTTTAAAAGATGTTTCAATTATTTAATTATTATATTGTTAACGAACTTCTAAAAGACATTATTATAATCGATTCCAAGTATTTGTGATTGAAATTTCGTTATTTTTTCGCTGGTCAACGTCTACCGTAATAGTTGGTAATTATTAGATTCAATGAAAAAAATACAAATACGATAAAGTTGTTTAAAAGATGTTTCAATTATTTAATTATTATATTGTTAACGAACTTCTAAAATACATTATTATTATCGATTCCAAGTATTTGTGATTGAATTTTCGTTATTTTTTCGCGGGTCAACGTCTATTTGATTAGATAGTTAGATATAGATCATTTTAAGAAAGTCTTCCTAGAGACTGTCTGACATAGTTGGGATCTAAAGAGAAAATCAGAGCTAGGAATGAATTTGTCGGCGAGGTGATTCGTCCGTGACGGATGGCTGGCCCGGCTCGCATATTTCACCGGGTCGCCCGTCCCGTCCGGCGGATTTATCGCCGTCCGACAAAAAATGTGAACTCCTTCAGAGGAAATTTCACTGGTTTTATTCAGGCTATATATTTTATTTGTAGGAAATGACGGAGGTGGAGAGCGTGATGACTGCCAGATTTATCTTCTGGATAAAAAGGGTTGGTGGAGCTTGCATATTCAATTCTGTACAATGGGTATTTGAGTTTGTGGATATGATGAAGTCCTTACCCTGAAAGAAAATTTTTGATGACCCTATACAGTATTAATACTAATATCTACTTAAATATGTTTTTCAAAAGTTTTCCAAGAAAGTCTGTACCTTATTGGAAAACTTTTGATGTTTTTTTTTATTTTCGGCCTATCCTATATGAAATCTGGCGCGGCGGCGTGAAGATATAAAAGTAGGAGTAATTTTTTAGAATCTACTGTAGTTATTTTTGGCAAATTACCTTAGCCTATGCCTTGGTTGGTCAGTTTCGAAGGCATTGAGAAAGCTGGGACGTCAGAAGCAGCAATGTTATTCTGTCTCGAACTCGTCAATGATCTTAGCGCTGTCATAGTATAGAGGTTTAATCAAATGAAACCAACTTCAAAAGGTAATATTAGTTTTATTTCATTGAAGCCCTAGCCATGACAGTTGTACTTGACTAATACTTCAAGGATGTTTTTGAATAGAATAACATAAATGCACTTAATAGATTATCCTGAGGCTCTTCTGATAAAGTAGTATTATGAAAGTAAATTTGGATAATGACAAATTTTTGTTTGTCTGTCAGGTACATTATTGAAAAATATTTAACACACATTTTTTTATTTTTTTATGTAATCAATAAATTACGGCGATACATCGATTTGAAATGTCGTATGACGTCACACCAATGTAAATCTTCTACCTTGTTGCGACGTATCGAGTCCCCACCTAATACCTATAAAATCTATTATCCAAGACATTTATTTTTAAATTGAAGCAAAAAGATATGTACCCAATATTTTTCTATTGTCTGGCTGACGGGCTAAATATTTTTTTTTACCCAGGCATCAGCCCTATTGATTCCATAATATCCTGTAGTTGTCGTTTACCAAAGAGCTCACATTATTATGAATTAACTGAAGTTGTGAAGGTCTGATATTTAATTTTATTTCAAAGAATCTATATCAACAATATATACCCACATAAATGCCGAGTTTGGAGCGTGGTATAAAAACATCGTTCGTTTGTGTAGAGGTGTCAGCGGGTTGTTTTATGAAGGAAGTTGCTCATCGCGCGATAAATCTCGACTCCTCACCCTAATATGACTCGGTACAGAATACGAGGATACTAAGCTCTAGATCAAAAAGTATCTATAATTTATGATTACCCGTTAACCTGTAGGGTAGATGACCTGGTTATGGATATTTTAGGATTATGTTAAAATTTAACACATCACAGCTTTCAACTATTAATTTTGTTATAATGCAACATTATATTTTATCAATTTTGCATTCACAATGCTATATATAATAAGAATAATGCAACATTTAAAAAATCGTTCACGGTAATTTGCCCATGCCTTAGAACAAATACCTTAAAATGCCAAATGGGCAAAAAGTGAGCAATGGCTAAAACCGAATCTTCTACCCTACCATAAAAAAAAAACTTAATTAAATAATAAATTCTAGATTCTCAAAGTTTTATCGTAAAGATTAAAATGATCTTTCAATTATATAGTAGAAATTTTTCAGTAAAAAAGAGACATTCATACATTACTTTGTACTATTCCCCGCCTTCATATATTGTACTATACATATGATTCATTTTTAGTTTGATTTTTGTCTAAATTTATAAACATTTTTTAACATTTCAAAAAAGTTGAATTTTAAGTTTGCATGATGATTTCATGCCGTTACATGTGGACCTAGTAGTAGTTGTCTGTGATATATGACTAAGGCGGGTAAAGAAGAATCACGAACGAACTGACAAATTCATTCCCCACTTGACACCTTGCACTAACCCCCCTTGATATGACTTCCAAAGACATGTAGACGCTGTATAATATAACATAATATTTTATGTCAAGCAAAGTAAGTGTTATTTTGAATATAAGGTACACATGATTTGAATGCATTGAATTGGCTCCGAAATTATTGTACCGACTTTAAAAAGTTAAATTTAAAGTAAGATTTAAAGTTACTTAAATTTTTGATAAATAAACAAATTTGTATTATTTGTGCAATTAACTAGTTTTATTTATCCAGAAACCTTTATTATTTTATTTCAAATATATTTGATAAAAATAATTTCAATATTCAACGCCTCGCTTCTATTAGTTTGTCGTGACTCGCTCTACGTCAAATGGAACGAGAAATGGTAATAAAAATATTTTATAATGCTAATTCAAACTAGATCTTCTATCGAAGAGCATCTCTTCAACTCGCCGTCAAATTGCACCTGTTTGGCCGGAGTTTCTTCCAGCCAGCCCAGCATCGGCAGAAACGTTCCCACTACCTGTGATGGTTTTAGGGTTGCCAGACGGTCACGATTAGTCTGGAATAATTAGGTCAGAGAGGAAGGGAGACGGGGGGTTGACCTGAAGGATTGGAGGTAATATGAGCAGGATCTGCCTGCTGGGCCTCCATGTCGGCGGAAAGATTGAACGGGGGATCGATGAGAAATCTTTTGGGCCTAAGGGGAAGGGTGGAGCTGGAGGCGGGTGTCACATATTCCACGGCAGAACGTATGAGGGGTTGACGTGGTCCTCTTTGACGCTTTGAAAAACCGTTCAAAGGCGTTGATGCACCACTGTTGAATGGTGGGAAGTTTGAGGTCTCTATGTAGAGCCGCGTTGCGGATATAGAATGAAGCGGTTGCCTTTCGGCGGCAGAAAAGATTTTGCATTACTTGCAATTTGTAGAGGACTTTAGGGTTGGAGTGGGCGAATACGTACGTTCGCTTAGTTTGAAGTAACATTTTACTATGTCGAACCAGCATAGGGCTGCATTGAAATAGATAACGTCGGACGGTTTGGGTGACTCTTTGAGAGCCTTTGGTAGAGCGTCATGACAAGATATTTGGAGGTTTAGCGATTGGGATTGCGGCATCTATCTCTATCCTTTTTATTTTATTTCTTTTATTAATTATACACCAGGTTTTTTATTTATTCTATTACTATTACATGTTTTAGAGGAGGTTGGGAGGTTTCCCCGGTTTGGGGATGCCTATTATGATTGCATCCTTCCACGCGGTTGGTAAGTAGCAGAGATCGAAACAGGCATTGAAAATAGTCTTTTATATTGAGCTGTTTTTACTATTGGTCGCAGGTGGCCTTTATAGTGTAACCGCAGAAGTGGCGGCAAGATCCTTAAGAGCTCAAACCGAGAAAATTATTGTCTATCTAATCGGAGGGTATCGCCCTATCAGGGGCGTCTCCACTCCGCTGTGGCCCTCGTATCTATTTACTCCTGTGTTTTAATTTTCATACCTTCCTGAATTGCAATACTAAGTGGAATATCATACACTGCTATTCCACCCACAAATTATTTTCTACGGAGTATACGAACGATATTGGAACTTATTCGTTCTTTAAAATTGTTAGTCAATATAATCCTTTTGTATGTATCCAGCTGTCAAATAAGCTGTACAAAAAAATCCCATTGGCCAGACTAATTTAACTATCAATCTAACCATTGAGAAAAATCCAGGCTGTATATATAGCTTTTGAGGTGTTAATCTTTTTAAAATTATTTTTATCTCGCTAAATTGTCAACTTATGTAACTACAATGTCCACGTCGACGCAGAAAAGTTTCTATACTATTTTTGGTCGCAAGTGAGTAGTGGTTTGATTATTTATTCTTGAAAGGGTTTCTACTCAACAACTACGTTTATAATTTTAGTATAAAATAGAAAATAATATTTCTCTATCAGCAGGTGAGATTAAGTTGTATACTTCATCGTTTATGAATATTCAGAGGGGCTGTTAACAGCGACCCTGTCGCCCGGGATTTTTTGTTATGATTTATTTAGGTCGTTATAGCGGTGCTGAGAAATAAATGAAAAAGAATATTGTTCAATATTTTGTATTTAAAGCCTCAACAGATTTTATGAAAGTACCTATTTACTATCGCATTTTTTTTTTACTTTAATAACGCATTAAACTTGTGATAAAACTCTGTAAATGTAATAATTATTACTTAAAAACTCTAACCTAAAACTATATTATATAAAAAAAAACTTGAACGGTTTTAAAAACTTTCATAATGTTTTGATAATGTATGTAATAAATATAATTCTATATTATAATAACATTAGCTTTCGCCCAATCGATTCTAACAGGTACAGGACATATAATCCGTCCTCTTCGTATCACTTTATATTAACTTTGTTTTATACTATATATATAGATTTTACCATACATATATGATTGCATAAGCAGGAAAGCGCGTACATCAAATATCTTTTAATAAAATTTTTAAATAATATCTACGATGTAAATCAAATTAAACTACCTATAAATTTACGATTTGGACGTGAAAGAAAAACCTTCAAATATAATGCAGGTAAGTGTTCTTATTTTTATTAATTTTATTCGTTTTTAGTTAATTACTTAGCTTATTTAGACCGTTTGGACGTTATTTATTTGTACAAACCCAGTTAAAAATTTGAGGTTTTGATATACGACTCCTCTTAACTACACAACGTTGGTTTAGAGGAGGATGTTGCAGTGAACAATGTTTTTTATTACTTATTTATTACGATTCATAGTATCTACCTTTCCGTATAAAGTAAGAGTAATTGATAAATACAGGAACTTAGAATTCTGTTTCCTGATAAGTTTAAGTTATTAATAATCTATTGGTGAATTATATAGAACGCAAAAATACTATATTTTCAAAACCAAAACCAAACAAACAATTCTTTATTTAAACATGAACATGCCTTGAAATTTAGTTTTCGACTAATGCAACAGTATGTAAGTACTTACACTCGAACACATTTTTAATGTTAGAAGCACTTTTATATGAAATAAATTGTACAAAATTGGATATCCTTTATTTTTATTATATTTTCAAAAATGTTAGATGTTACTCAATCAGATCAAAAAGAATGAACGGTTTGGATTGAATTTGGGGCTTAGATAGATTGTACTCTAGAATAGTACGTAAGCTATTTTTATTTCGAGGAAATGTACGATTTCCGTGGTTTGTGCGGACCGAAGGTTGGTACTTTATACTTTTGAATATACTATATTTTTTATAGTTTTTTTTTTTAAATACTATAATTTGTTGAAAAAATGTTGGTAACCTTAGACTTATTAACTATTATGTTCACGACATATTTTTTTCAACATGCGGCTGTTACACTTTCTCGTTCGTGTAACGTAAATCCGAATCTCCGGCTACAGCTTGTGATGTACTGTGCCCGCCCTCGCGGCCTGCCCTCATAACTCACCAGTACTAACCGCCCAATGTTTTATCGCCCAAGGAAACACGTAGTCCTATAAAAATCACACCACAAGTATGTTACAAAAAGTTGATGTTCTAGGGTTTTGATACAACAATGAAACTTTGAATCAGAAAGAATTGATGTTTCCTGTGAAAATTGTTGCGGCAATTTTTACCGCAGTAACAGAAATAACATCTACACGCAAAATAGTGTTATGGCTTATGTACAGGCGCTAAAAAATAGTGCTGTTGTGCCATTAAGTTTCTGCTACTGCACTGCAGGTAATGCGACCTCAACTTTTAGGTTTACTGACTCTTGTATTTTTCAATCTTTAGTCAAGAGATGTAATTACTTGAATTACTTGAGAATATGTCATAGCTTAAGCAGATATTTTTACCAAATAAACAGGAATTTTAATGAAGTGAGTAGTGTTATCAGAATATTATTATAATTGTTAGTTATAAATAACTAGATTTCCGCCAGCGGCTTCACACACGTGGTCTTGTATTATACATAAAAACCTTCCTTTTGAGTCACCCTATCTATGAAAAAAAGCCGCATCAAAATCCGTTCCGCAGTTTTAAAGATTTAAGCATACATAGGGATACAGGGACAGAGAAAGCGACTTTGTTTTATACTATGTAGTGATTTTACTTCATTCAAACTTCATGTGTTGGTTAAAAATATTTGCTTGAATTATGACTTTAGGTAATACTGTTAGGGTGTAGTGTTTTTTTCAGTCGGTATGCAACTTTAATGTTGCGAGTTTACATTTTTATAAAGTTGACATACATTCTATGAATTACGTTTTTTCTTCCTTTTGAAATATCGAAAGATGTATATGTAGATACTTTAACTACTTATCTACATATCAAAATCATTGTCCGATGTCAAAACGATGCTATGCTATTCTGTCAACAAACAGCCCTTAATACGATGTCGAACACGCGCTGCGTTCGACGTGAAAGCATAGAAGTTCAATGATATTAGAAATATTCATTGAATTTCTATGCTATAACAGCGCGTTTGAAGATGTGTGTAACAGAATGGCACTGATGACTTATTCTTAAAATAATATACCTATTTATTATACTACAAATAATAAAATCAGAAATCACATAGTATCTGCAAACTATCATTACATATTCATTATGCTATTCTGGTCGCTGTAATTGTGTCGTATTGATTTCACATTATTATGATCCATGAACGAATAATGACTTTATACAGAGACAGATTAATACCTAATATTTTTTAGAGGCCCGAGTCCATGAGATGATGAAATTTGCAAAGTTACGTTTTATTCAGGGATTTGGCGGATGCGAATACAGATGCTGATGCTGGTGTAGATGTGGATGCAGGCAACGGATTTCCCCCAAAAATAAAAAAGTCTTGAGATCCACATTTGCAACAACATTTGCGGATGCGTGCTCGTATAAAACCGCATCCACATCAACATCTATGAAAGTATTTTTATAAAAATTTAAAGATAATTCAAATAAATATTACTTAAAACTAATTCTTCACCCTAGAAAAATCGGGTTCGATGAAGGGTCCCTGTCCCTCTAATCCTAGTTGATACTGACTTGATGTGATGATTAGAGGTTTGAAAGACCAGAGAGACACGTGTCGTTTCTCAGTAATAATAACTTCACAGTACTTTGAAGACTAATTGACTTTTAATAATAGCATTGAATGACAAAGAGTGAATAGTGAATAGATAAATAACATTGTATGTTTGACGTATTCATTTTTAAATTATAATTGAACTATTAATTCACAATGTTATTTATTGGTATAAATAATAAACTTTTTGTTCTAAGCTTTGAGTACATTATTTAAAAAAAGGATTAAATTCAGTATGCTTTTAGCCTCTCACATTTTCCACGGAGTTTTTTTCTTGGTTACTCTTTCGTGTCTGTGGTGAGATCTATCTCATCATACTAACATTGCCATAACAATTGAGATTAAGACATAAGCTTCAACTTACTTCGCATAGCTACGAGATGGCGCTACGATACCTGCATCGTGCTTATTAAGTTTCGTCGCGTCTTTACATCTACTTCGATTGGGCCGCGGTCCTCGGGCTACCAACAACTAGTAGGCAATTCTGCTAATGTTTACGTAATAATTGCATCTCAATAGAAAGAAACTTGCATTTTGCCATTATACGAGACGAGTATTATCTATCTCAAGTCCAATATCCGTAAAGTATTATTTATTTGTCAACGTTGATTTTTGAGGAAGAGATTTATCACTAATGCAAACATTTGAGATTCTTTTCAGATGCGATTATCATGTAAACATTAGCAGAATTAGCCTGCAGTTCAAAAGAACACAATTTCCTTCAGCCACCATTACTAGTAGCTGATAAGAGCGACGTTGGACCTTATAGTCTTCAGCAGAGGTGGTGGACCACACATATGATCTAAGATACACGAAACAAATGGAGCAAAATCATGTATCTCGGATCACATGTCTAGTCCACCACTTCTGTTGGTCTATTTGAGTAATGTCTGTTAATTTGTTTTTTTTTCATATTGAGTTTTATTTTACAGTAATCTCATAATGTTAAAGAAAAAAAAATTTGCTTAGCCGACTCTAACTAAGAGATACGTCAAACCATTTATTTATTTTAGTAGTTTGTTTGTTATTTTTATTCCTTAATTTTAATCGTTTTCTTTTCGAAATTACTGGAACAAATAAATATCTTTTACGGGAATGGTTATGTCCTCATTCTTTGAATTGTTTTTAAACATAACCTTTAGCAATAAAGAGTTTAAAATACAGTAGCTAGTTGTGCCAGCACTATGTGACTTTATGCAAAGTGGAACGATTGGCTTCGTTCGGAACGTCCAATAAATTAGATTTATTGTTAATATATACCATCAATACGCTTGTTTTGCCCGTCCGTCTGTTTGGGATTTATATGTTGTATTATATGGGAGGTTTTTTAGCATGTCGTTAACAGTACTTTGAATTCAGCGAGTTGGTGATTGGCTAGTCCATAACGGCAGATTGATTATGTGATTTGCATTATTATTTAATAAAATTATGCACGGACGTGTAAATATTTGTTTGTATGGTTTGTATAATAGTAACGTTTTAAAGTATTTGAATTTATTAGTCAGACTTATTTATTAGATAACTTATGACAAGAGAGAAAGGTAAGAAGTAACAAAATTGAGAGTGAAAGATGGAAGCAATGAGCTAGATAAAAAACAGTTACTAAGAATCAAATGTTGTGAATAATCCTTACAACACAGCAGCAGCTACTGTATAATATATTAGGTAGTCAAATATTCATAGTCAAAAACTTAAAAAAAAACGAACAACTCTACTATCCTACTAATAATATAAATGCGAAAGTTTGTGAGGATAAATGTATGTTTATTACCCTTTAACACAAAAATTACGGAACAAATTTTGATATAATTTAGTATACAGATTAAACTAATCGTGAATTAACATGAGACTATACTTTTTAATCCACTAAACAGTTAAAAACTATTAATTAACATCAAATTCACAACATCGGTAAACTTCGGAATGTGTTAAAAGCTTCGACGAAGTTGAGCAACACTTTTTTCTTTATTAATTATATGTCGGAAGGTCATGCGGGGCCGGCGGAAAGTTAGGTTAGTCAACATCCGCAATCTGACTCGTGGTCGAGATATTCCTTCGAAATAAGATCGCATATAGATCACAAATCAGTTATTTAGTTGAATTACTTAATTATCTAATCGGAGTACATTAATAATAACTCGATGCAAACGGATTGCGATACGAAACGCGGAGAGTTCTGCGCTTGCGTCCGCTCAATATGGCCGCACAACTTAAAGTCCCATCTTCGAACAAGCATAGACCACTCCCAAGCGATGACAGTCGTCAATGTCATAACTTGACGTTTCGCAAAGCACCATAGATCTTGAAAGATGACAGCTGCAGGTGACAGATGGCGTTTCGCACAATCGATGCGCGTTCTCGCCGATACGGCCATCCTGCTGCATCACACGTCCTCGTGTGAGTCTAAAAATGAAAACACTACCAGTAGCCTTTGCCATCACTCGGTCATCTCTGACCAGTAAAAATACGGTCACATAAGCACACCGATCACAAACTTTGTTTACTGATTACAACTATGTACAATGATCAAATACTGCCTTAGTACAACTTCGAAGGATATCTGAAGTTCAAACTTTAAGTCAAGTCTTACTCTCATCAGTACACAACTGAACACATGTCGTGATTCTATACAGTGATAGAACGCACACATCAAGACACATAACGCCTCCATCGAGCATTATGTTCCCTTCGTGCCTCCAACAACACAAGCAAAACGCCTCCTTCGAGCGTTATGCTACCAGTGTCTCCATCGAGCACATAAACAACCAATGCCTCCATCGAGCATTGTTCCCATGAGCAACTCCATTAATCGCTCAAGTAATCACGCGATGTGCCAGGAACTTCGAACACAAGATCATCACTTTGATCCATAATTCTTCTACAACCAACTGACCTTCAGGCATCCTTCTTAGTCTATCATGAGCATACTTGTACGTCCTCTTAGAATTTAACGCTTTTAACAAATAACGATAACCATGTAATAATTCCATGACCTTAAACGGTCCCTTGTATTTCGGATCTAGTTAGGTCTGATAACACTCCTCATTTTGTAACAAAACTAAGTCACTTCAGTCAGTCAGTCAAATTTAATCATTATCTGTACTCTGCACATCATCAACACTATTAATCACAATCGTCGCATCACCTAATTCGAGCGATGTAACTCATGTCACCTTCAAGTGACGATACCCCAGAAACAGTCGTCACATCACCTAATACGAGTGATGTAACTCATGCCACCTCCAAGTGACGATAGCTCACAAACAGTCGTCACATCACCTAATACGAGTGATGTAACTCTTGCCACCTCCAAGTGACGATAGCTCACAAACAGTCGTCACATCACCTACTACGAGTGATGTAATGCGAACACACAATTAAATTAAATGGTTGACTATTGAATAATGGTTAATGCTTTTCCATAGTTCTCTCCCAGTCAAAATGCATAAGAGACTCATGTGTGCCAAAATGGCGGCAACTTGCTTTACGTTATCGAACTGTCAAAGTCAGAGTTACCATTCTAATAAAATTAAAAGTGTCGATGGTCAGGCCCTCTTTACAATCGAGTAATTAAGTAATAGAGTAACTAAAAATAATAAAAAAAAGGAAACTAAATCAAACGATCCTGGTGAAGGTGATGGAGATGTTCTGCGAAACGGCTATTCTGATAGCCTCACGCATCGTCGCGTGGGGGTTCAATCTGAAAGGGAAAAATATGCAGCGCAGTAGATTCTTTACTCGGTCAGTCCTGACTTCAACTAGAGCAAGATTTTGAAACCAACCAAAACTTTAATAATTAGAGACCATTTTTACTGTAAGTTTCTTTAGATTGTTAACTGATCAATTTACACTTTCATTAAATTACATTAAAATTAAATTTGAAACTGTGAAGAGTCATGTACCATCGTTATCTCACAATAATTCAAAACAATCTAGCAATAAATCAACTTAAAACACTAACATATTAACTTTCAAAATACCCGAGTAAATATCTCTACCGCCACGGCCTCCATAGCCGACGAGTCATCACCAACTCTCTCACAAAGACGCGCATTTACCATTGTAAATCGCACATGTGCATCTCTCTTAGACTACACACGAGACGGTCTATACAGACCACGACCTCCGCTAGTACTACACGCCCACCGCACACCCACGGACTACTTGAGTTGCCTCAAGAGACACCGACTTCCAACGGGCTACGGCTACGTATTAGTTACTAGTACGGTCGACTTTTTACGGTCGGTAGAGTTCTTACTCGCATTCACATTACCAATTAAACTAATTTATTATCATCAGACATTTCATTAAACTCCACTTCGACTTCGACTGGTACATATCCCTCTGGCATCTTACGTAAACGATCACTAACAGTTCAACGAAACTCATCAGACAAATTAGCTTTCTAAATCAAATTGATAATTATGGATTACATAGTAAAACAGTGACGTATGCAATACTCTATAATTTCAGATGCTTCCATCCAGCACCTTGTGACAACCTCCATCCGGTCATCACAAAACAATCACGTGGTTGGGTGACCTCCATCCGGTACCCTTCCACAACACAACGCATCCACGGGTGACCTCCATCCGGTACCCTTTCACAACACAACACATCCACGGGTTACCTCTATCCGGTACCCATACACAATCGTCGTCTCTATGCGACGAACCAACAGCGATCGTTTACATCTCCTAGCCAACGCACGCCACTCACAAACGTGGCCGCAATGCGACGGGAAATCTAGCCCGATTTACGCCTACGACTACGAAGGCCCGGAAGATGTAAACAACCTGAGCGACTTACATACCACTGCTTTACAAAAAAATAGGAGAGAAAAAACAGTTACAAAGAATAAGTTTTGTTGAACTACCTAATTATAATTAGTTGAAGGTCCAGGAGAACATGAAAAAGAAATTAAAAAGCAATATCGTCAATCTGAACCATAACTAAAATCTGCACGATACTATAAACACTCCTATCACCAATACCAGTAATTTTAACAGTGTTACTAATTCGATTGCCATGAATTATTCACGATATTAATTACTTTATAAGGGAGCACTCGACTCCAGTATCAAAACAAAATGAAAACGACTCACCAAACTGCTGCAAAATACTAGCAAGGGTAGCAATTATGCAGACGTCCATACGTCGCTCACTATCAAACCCAGCAGACGAGCCATCAGGCTTGCCACCGTTGCATCTTCTTCGGCTACAGGCATCTTGAGAGTAGTGACCTTCAGTTCCACAATTGAAGCACGTGACAGCAGCGTTCGGGTTACCGTTCTTCATATTAGGAACGCTTGGTTCTTCTTACGAAGGCTTCAAGTGATTCTTCTTGTATTTTGTCAGGATCGAATTCGGGCAGATGCACATGTGATTCGACGACGGCCCAGTTATGACGTAGATGAGGGCGAGAAAGTTTTGATTTTGTTACTGCAATAAGATTCTCCATATCCATGACATCTATGTGTCCACTTGGTCGGTTACATCCCAACTTCTGATGTCGGAAAGTCATGCGGGGCCGGCGGAAAGTTAGGTTAGTCAACATCCGCAATCTGACTCGTGGTCGAGATATTCCTTCGAAATAAGATCGCATATAGATCACAAATCAGTTATTTAGTTGAATTACTTAATTATCTAATCGGAGTACATTAATAATAACTCGATGCAAACGGATTGCGATACGAAACGCGGAGAGTTCTGCGCTTGCGTCCGCTCAATATGGCCGCACAACTTAAAGTCCCATCTTCGAACAAGCATAGACCACTCCCAAGCGATGACAGTCGTCAATGTCATAACTTGACGTTTCGCAAAGCACCATAGATCTTGAAAGATGACAGCTGCAGGTGACAGATGGCGTTTCGCACAATCGATGCGCGTTCTCGCCGATATATATATCTTCCATATAAATGGAATCGAATCGTATAAGGAGAATATTATTAATAGTTAATACATCCAAAAGTAAGGTGACATACTAAAATGCAAAAAAAAACCATCAATTCTAACGTCGAATTCTAGCATCTTGCTTATCAAAAGCGACAAACCCCTAATCTTTTAGAAAGGTGACACCTCTCAACAACACTGTTTCCCCGCATAAAGATTTAGACAGCTGTCAAACTTGCCGCCAAATTGTTTTTTTTTTCAATAGCGCAGGCACGCACCGGTCGCTTTCCTCTTAATCCTACTATTGTGATATTTGGCTGATGTAAATCGAAACCTTGTTATCCTATTGTTGATTTGACAGGTCGATGAGATTGCTACTAAGAAACTATATCGAATGTGCCCATTTCAATGGGCAGGAAATATAAAATGTCTACTCAAATTATATGAGGGATCGAGTTAAAGTTTATTTATTTGGAGCACATTTCTTTTGGATTTTAATATCTCTAAGCTTACAATGTAAGCTTTTGACAATTGACAACCATTTTTATTAATGTGGAGAACAGTTGATTCTTAAATTCTTTTAGTAATTTTAATCGGACAACGACAAACACACGAATCAGACAAGTATGCTAGAAATTAGGTCAAGCATTTAGTATTAACTGGTAAAAAGTGTTTTTCAGTTAAAAGGTTAGGTATCTACTGAATAAACATTGTCCTTATTATGTGAGAGAGTGGAAGTAAAATAGTGTCAAAACTTTAGAATGGAAAAAACGTACACACGGCTGCACGTCAGGTTACCACAAAATATTAAATTTCTCCAGTCGATTTGAAATTCTAATCTCATAACATTAAGGTTTAAAATCAAGTGAGAAATTTGGCAAATTTGTATAACCTGTTGTGTGCTGTTGTATAAGTGAGTATGAAATGAGATACAATAGGTAACTTAAAGAAATGCTACATAACAATAAGAAGCATACTCGTATTCTATGCACTAAATATTAACAGCTATTGAAAAGATAGTTTTCATTGTATAAGAACTTTTTTCGATATTGTAACTGGACATGGACATTTCAATAAATACTAAGCATTGTCGACTTTCGTTTCTGCAAATTGCAGCTAGAAGAGGTGAAGTACACCCACGTCCTGTTGGATCCAGCGGCATTGCAAGACAATAAACTTCACAACTGGTGAGCCTACAGAAACACGGAGAAGCTTGTTATAATATACACTGAGTGCTAGAATGGTTCAGTTAAGTGGCAGGATTGATGCTATCGTCCATGAAAAATAGATTATAGATTGTGGTAACAACATCTGTTCCTATTATTGTTTCCATACTTTTCGTCAACAAAGGCTAATTTTGTACAGATTTCATTTTGAAATAGGAGATCAAAGTTTGGGGCGTCATTAATAGGGAGTTAGTGGTTTGGGACCGTGCGAGTTTCGTATTGCCATTGAAAAGAATATAATTTGAGATCACTATTCTAATATAGTACAAAACGTCTGTCACGTGGTGAAATATGATAGTCATTGTGTTCGATTGATATCGATTTATTATTTTCGTGTAAAATCAGGTCGGTAAATACAAGTATGTACATTGAAAACGTGTAGTAAGTATCTAGTTGAAGAATATAAAACTTGTTATGATTGCACTCCAACTAAAATCTCCGTTTGTTTTTTTTATTCAAGTGTTTTTTCCAATAAATACATTGCTTTTATGGAACATTTATGTGAACATCGATATACAATTATAATTATTAGCATTCAACGGAATGGTGTATTATTATTTAAATTCACCCTTTTCATAATAATAAATACAGATAATAAATTCGACTTCGCGTGTCTACTTTGGAAGATCATAATGATTACATCAATTCCGTCAATATCAAAATGATAGAGTGCACACCAACGATTGATGCCCGTCATTCAGTATTGCTACAATTATAAAAAAAGACTCCCAAATTTATGTCTAACGAGATTCCAGTTACGGCAATTCACGCTAACAATTTCATGTAACAAATTAGGGGTTAGCGGCCATTAGACCCTTACTGCATGTTATTTGGTCCCAGTTTAATTACGTTAAATGTATACCGTTTACAAATAATAATATACAACCTAGCGATGTTAAAAAATAGGTAATTGTAGGTTTTCAAAGGGTAAGTTGACTGTGGGTCGCTCAAGAATACTGAGTTATATTGAGTTCTTGAGTTTATTGATCGATTTTCATTATACAATGTGAGTTGGAAATTTCTAGATGGATTTTTAGCTGTATGTAAATATAGGTACAGTAGATAATCCTATAAAAAGCTTTATAAATTGTACTACTTTTATAAATAAGAATAATTTAAATAATTAACATTAGTCTACCAGACTTGGAATGAATTGAACAAATTTTTAGCCTTAATGAGTGATCTTATTAATGGATGTATATGTACATAAGGTTTCAATGAATAATAATATTTGCAGAAACTAATGAACTAACGTTTACCGGTAGCTTCTGATAGGACATTATTGTGAGTGTACCACATGATTCCGACAATCGAAAGTGCGATGAATGTTTGTGCGACAAAACTGTATTTTGAAAAAGGTCGGCAATATTTATGTGCGACATTGATGTTCAAAAATATTATATAAGGAAGATTTTTGACATTAAAATATCATGAAAAAAAGAAATAGAACTTGTCGACTCGTTCCAGTAATTTCGTATAATTTCAGATATTTTTTCGTCGTCGCCTGTCCTGCTCTAACTTATGTGTTTTTAATGTAAGCAGGACAGAGCACGATGAAGTTTACTGACACTACATACACAAACTTTAAAATTTCTAGTATCATTTAACATGAGATACTTGGCAACGGATAGTCTGTACAGATCGATCATGTGCGCTGTTTCACGCGTTTCGCTATAAAAGTAAACGATATTAATAATTCTAATATTTAACTATATTTGTACTTTGGAATTTGATATTTATTATTGATTTGCTTTTCCTGATTTTGAAAAGTTTTATGTCAATTGGTTAGATAATTTATTTTTTATTAAAAAAGAATCTCAGCTCTGTAATGTTTCTAATCGTAGTTACATTACAATTAAAATAAAGACATTGTTTTAGATGCAATTATATTCTCCATATAATATAAATAATTTAACACCTACACATGTAAAATATGATTGTCATATTAATTTTGCTCTAATCGCTACTAAAGACTTAATAGCTTCTCATCAAAATCATTGAGTCTCGCCACGTTCTGAGTTGAAACTCAATTCAGATCGTGCAGTGAGGAAAGCTGCAGGCGTTTTTTTGCAAGTCAAATAGGTTAGCTGTTAGGTTGCCCGAGTGATTTTATGGTAATTCGCCACGTTGATTATGCAAAATCGCGACTCGGTAGTGCAGTTCGGATGTCGACACGACACGAGTATCGATTATAGAGTTTGCATAGAAACTGTCTTTAAGCAGAAGATGAGTTTTTACGAGTCTCTATCGAACACGTAATTCTTAGCAATTCTTCTCATAAAGTTTTTACAACCAGTCCTACAAAATAACGACTTGTTTTTCACTGCAGCAGGTGAAAATATGTATACTTAACTAAAACAAAGTGAATAACCATTTCTCCTACAACTACAGTACTTATTAGTTCTCAAGTTTAATTTCACAATAGAGACATAATTATTGTAGTAGATTATTAATAATTTTCCTCAAATCCAAAATATAGACTTAATTCAACATTTCATCACCCGCTTAATTTCAATGTTCCCTCATAAATTTCTACTAATTTGTTCCATTATCGTTACATTGTCTGAGGGAATCGACAAATCAATTCTCCGCCGTCACAGCCCTAAGCCCCTGGGGTCAGCGGTATCAAATTTGCGTTTTAATTAAATATTCCTATAGCAGGTCTGTTTTTGTTGCAAATTGTTTTCGCTGCCGTGTCAGCGGTCTGAGCCGTGTCGATTTGTGGTGATTCTGTTGATGAAATATGTTTTTTAATTACACGTGTCACGCTATTATTTACATATTGTGTTGACACTAGCGTCGTTGTGTTAAATTGGAATATATATTGCATTTTTATAAGAGAATTAATGCTATCATTTATTTAGATTTATAACTATAACATTCAGATTATAATGGACAATGTTTTTTAAAACAACGTATTTTTGTAAGATGTGTTGTAAAAATCTAATATTTTTTTGTATGGTAATAAATTAAGATTTTTTTTTTATAAAGTTACAGTTTATTAACGTGCACTAAAATCTGTAAGTGTTTCTAGTGTATGCTTAAGTACCTAATTCCACTGTTATTTATCTAAACGTTTTTCTATAAACCTGTGCAAAAGTTTCTTATCAGGAGGTTTTAATCGCTTCTCCATGACTGCGTGATGTATTTGTCCTTGAACCGTATTTCTTATGGTGATCATAAACGCTTGATCATTTACCGTATGTACAGTAAGTATATTATATTACCAACGTCCAAATTAATGAGTTCGTGTCCTGCAGTGCTCAGTGATATGGGTTCCTCTTTGTCCCGGTGGAGTTTATAGTTGGAGGCTACTGCTCCTTTTGTGTCAAATACATATGCAATTTCTTCGGGGAGTGTCGGCAATATTTTCTTTAGAAACATTTGCTATTGTTGTATTTTGTTTTGCTTACCGCCTCTAATCGCATATCATTGAAGCGTGATATTGATTTGTTATTGTTATTTGGTTTTGTGTTTAGTTTCAAGTATATTTCTCTTAGCGCAAGTGAAAATTATATTCATGCAAGACAGATGTATAATTTATTTTTCTTAATTCTATGATTTCAGTACATTAATAGCTACATATCTAACGGAGATGAGTGGCGGAAGGTCAGAACTGACAAATAAATATGATATGATATTCGTTTTGCATATTCGACGGAAATTCCGTCGCGTACTATTTATTACATTCCGTAAGATAATTCATAAACTTTCTGGCAAATTTGTACCGAGACCTAGACAAAAATGTTTCTCGACAGTAAATATACTTTTATAATAACTAACTTTTCTGCGATATTAAATCTAAATTTAGAACTTAGCCTTGTGGAAAAATATTAGTCACAAACAAAATTCTCTTGAATAATCTAATTCATATTAATACAAATAGCTTAACATCGAATGACGTACTATTATCGAAGCGTTAACTGAGTAACATATTTATTTCGGTCAGTCCAACAATATTGCTATTCAATTATATACAAAGTCAAATATGCCGAGCCCACATGTGATACAAAGACAAGCCGTTGTATTTTTTTAAACAATATGTTTAGAACAATACATGAAATATGTCACTTTACACTAATTATTTAAATAAGTAGATTCAATGGCAAATTTACGTTCACTTGGTATGTATCGACAGTGACAATTGGGCATGTTGCCGTGAAAATTATAGTGTCAAAATGTATTTTGTTAGTCGAAGATGATCACGATAAGTGTGAATGTGAAAAATATATCTTCATTGTAGATATTTCTTTGGAATTGGACAAAGTGTTGGAATTGTAAGTAATTTTTGTATCTTACATCGCTGATTTATTTGTATTTAATAGTATACAATAATGGTGCACAGGTCTTTATGACATATGCTGCCATTGCCACGTTAGTAAATTTTAATTCATCATGGATGTGTTTTTGTAATTATTTATTATAAAACTTCTATACACTTATTGAGTGTCACTTTTTAATATTTAAGAACTCTAAAGACAACGTACTACAGAGCAATTATATAGGTAATTTTAAGATTACCTTGATCTTTTAACTGAATTAAAAGACGATATGCTTAGGTTTTATGAGCAAAAATAATTTATTTCCATTTAACCCTAAGAACTACAATGAGCTCATATACTCCGCGAAATTTGTGATTATCGATAGATTTTAAATTCGTCACGGGTGAGAATTTTCTCCGTACATTTAATGTTTCTAGTTACTTCATCGTATACTTACATATATATACTTTTTAATTATTTTAAAGTGAAAAATTGTGTGTGCCAGTGTAAAATGTGTGTGTAAATAATATTCATGGTTATAAAGTGATAACTTGTTTGAGCAATTTCGTGCGTACCAAACTTTAAAATGTTTCAGAAGAAAAATGGGAGATATCCAAATGTATAATATCTTTCAGTTGATAACACTTGGGCGTTTGTTCGGCTCATAATTCGTTCTGGTATCGCGACCAAAGACTAGGCCATTTAACATGAGTTACTGCCAAGGGTTCCACGAGAGTAAAAATGGTTTATTGCTAATGGTATTTCTTGGTTTCGGTTTAACGGTCTTAACGCTGTAAGTATACATACGTATCAGTTTTAATATTAAAAAAAACTATATAAAATATATATATGATAGTCAGTAACTATGTATTCCATTATGAATTAATGTCATCGTCATTAGTTCACCAATAAATGAGTCTTCTGATGGGTTTATAATTATATATTAGTATGCCTTTCGATATTATATTTTGTTCCACATAGGTAAGACTCAAACTACAATGATATAATAAAACAAAAGAACTTGCAATATGCGACCTTATTGATATAAGGTCGTCTTTTATATATGCAGTAACAACTCTTTAGTTTCATGGTGAAAAATATTATTTTATTGGTAAGTAAGCGTGACTTTGTTTTGTTGCATAAATGACGGTAGCTTCAAGCGGGCCAACAGTACCTATATGTTTAGTATGCGACGGTTTATCAGTCGTGTAAAAACGGATATATAAAAATGAATTGCCGAAATGTATATACGTGCCTAACTTCCGAACGACGGCACGAAATTGGATGATTATTTATTTATGTGTTTCATATTGTCAGGAATTGTCCTGACATTGGCAAACATTGGTTTGATTATATGAAAATTTATAAAAAGAAACAATTAGATTTTTACAATCTAAAACAGATAATGATAACTTACGCGACAACAATTTTTTAATGAATTGCCAAAATGTATATACGCGCATAACTTCCGAACGACGGCACGAAATTGGATGATTATTTATTTATGTGTTTCATATTGTCAGGAATTGTCCTGACATTGGCAAACATTGGTTTGTATATATGAAAATTTATAAAAAGAAACAATTAGATTTTTACAATCTAAAACAGATAATGATAACTTACGCGACAACAATTTTTTACAGGTCTGTAATTAAACAATTGACGTTTGCCAGATTGTTAGTATGGTGACATTTCAAATATGTACAATCAATTACGCTTTTTTATCGGTATCAAAAGTTTCCGTGTATTTTGATTTATGTTTAGCCTTTAATCGTCGTGTTATTTATTGTTAGTTCTTAAGTCCCACAGCCATACCGTCAGATATGCACCGACGATAAGGGTGCTCTTCCACCAGTATGTAGCTTTGCTGTGAGGATTTGGAAGCTAAGCTCTCGAACTATGTAATGGTTTCCACTGATCTTAAGCTACGTACTGAAGTGAGTATCAAGATATGTTGAGAAGATGCGATGGCGCGAATAGCTGTGGATAAATGAACCGCAACTTATGCGATGTATCGCCATAAAGGAAAGCATGGCTTTTGTTTCCATATAGTTGAAAGTTATAAAAATATATCCGTTTTCACCAGTGCTATGTAATGTGGACTAATAAATATGTTTCGCAAAAATGATTAGTCAGTTAATAATCATTTCTAGACGTATTCGATGACTATTCTGTTAAAAACATCCTCGAACTTAAATAAGAGCTTTATTACCTTTCAAAGTAGGTTTTATTTGATTGAAACTCTATGCTATGAAAGTGTCGCGTTCGTCAACGCGTTAGTTCGATGCGGTTTTTATAATGGAATAGCACTGTACTTCCTTACACAAGGAGACAATTGCCCAGCTTGCCCCTTCATAGATCGCGCCCTGTGTGTGTTGACGTCATGTCTATCTGTCACAGGCTACCTCTCCAACGTGTAGATATTTGAAGTTCTTACAGAATAGTACTGTTGTGGGCGACTTTCTTGTAAAATTATACTAGTGAAATCTGCATGAACGGCGAAGGGCGTTTTACCAAATTTATACATAATATAAATGAGTAAATCCCGCTTACTGTACACTGAGATTTTTTAAATAAACTACAAAATGGATTTTAATGCAGTTTTTATCAATAGAGTGATTTAAGATGAAGCTTTATATGTATAATAACCACAAGGGCGCAGCCACTGGTGGAAAGCTAGTTTAATATAATTGTATATATTTTGACAGCATCGTATATCACAAAATGTGTTGGTAAGCGCATAACTCAACAACGCCTCGACCAATTTGGCCAAATCTTTTTTTAAAATGTTCGTTGAAGTTCAAGGATGGTTTTTACGGCGAGAAAAATTAGAATTATTGCTGGAAAAACCCTAAAAATAGCCCTTTTCTTTTTCCCATACAAATGATTTGTAACTAAAACGTAGTCAATTTGAGCTTTATTGCTATGGTATAAAGTTCATATTAAATTACAAGCACTCACTGTTGTCTAAGCAATGTAGGTGTGTTCCTAACGTCAAAGATCATATCTATCACAAAACAATGTGCGTGTGTGCGTTGGAGCACAGAATACATAGTTGGAGGAGTTTAATGTCGCGTTCCGAAACTCGCGTTTCTTTTGTATTAGTTTCGGCACGCGAGATAAAATGCATCAGTTTCCACGTCATTACATGTATTGCCGGAACATTGATGAAAATACGCTCTGTAGTAGCAAAGCTGTTGGGTCCTAGATAGCTCATTGGTTAGAGCAGTCCCTGGATCGCGAATGGGTTCGAGTCCCATTCCGGGGTACAGGTAGATGGATTCTTCCAGCATTTTTCCTTGAGAATGTTTATATATTTTTTTAATTCGAATAGTTTACTTTTATAATGCTGTTGTGTGTAATGTGTTTTTATGATCATAAAAATCTCTTTTTTCTATATTTAATACTATTACTATTAATACATTGCAATAATAATTATGATTCACATGATTAACAATAAAGCGATTACTTACTTTTAAATCCTTATATATGTTTTATTTAATTATTTTTTATTCACAACGCCCTATCACCAGGGTGACGGTTCTGTTCAGGAGAATTTTTTTAAATACGTAGGCAAAAAAACTGCCACATTACAAATCTTTTTGACAGGACGAAGTCTGTCGGGTCAGCTAGTTAACTAATATTGATAAGGTTGTAATAATTCATGTAACGGCGTCTCTATCATCCGCGTCGATAAGAATCGATCATAACACAACTTTCACTTCAATAAATTTATTTTTATCATAGCTTCCTTATCAGTGACATCGATGACAAATTTACGACACTCTACGAAAGCAATTATTTATGTTTCTATAATTTTTACGAAACACTGTCTTCCGGCTTTGATTGTTATTAAAGTGAAATTATTATTCCCAGGTTCCAATGTTCCGACACGACTTTTTATCAATTTCATATAATTGTTATTTATTCTATTCTATAAAAAAAATATTCTTTATTAACATTATTTCAGTTACAATTTTGAAATTGTCCCAGAGAGTAATATAAAATACTTGTATTGGGACTATTTTGCTCCAGCTTTGTGGCAAGTACAAATTTTACATATTTTTTCTTCTATTGTGTTATATATTTTGATGTAATTGACAATCCTTACTTATGTGTTTAAGTAACATGGTAATATTTAATAGAAGATAGATAAAATACAGTTTTTATCACGCCGCAGTGTCTTTTATAGTGATTTTCGCAAGTTTATTTTAAATAGTTGAATAAAAACTATACTTTAGAATTGGAATATTCGTGTAAGATTCATAATAATAAATCAGAAGTTTCTAATAAATGAACATAAGATTGGCTACCGAGTAAACATCTTCTAATATCCCCACTGCAGGGACACAGACCTTACCCGTGGAGAGATTCGAATGCACTATGATAGAACAAATAAACGAGCCACAATGTGGATGTCAACGAACAATGCAGTTTGGGCCAAGGACTCAATATGCCTTCCGAAGCACGGAGGAGCACAAGATACAAGAATTCTGGTCACCTATCCTATGAGCCGCCCTCGTAAAAGTTGAATGATCTAATTACTATGCCATCAAGCTCCTACGCATCCTCTAACAGCTGAGCCGAGAAAGAATTTTAAAATTAAAAAATATACTTATTGTTAATTGAAATTTCTCAATAGTATTTGAAAGTAGCTTTCCACCAGCGGGTTCGCTCGCGTGTTTTTTCCATTTTTGCACATTTTTCCATTGCTGCTCCACTCCTTTTAGTCAGAAGCGTGACGTTACGGCCATAGTTTTCCTCAATAAAAGGACTATTCACCAAAAATAATTTCTGAAAATAAGCTCGCTCCATCAATCATAAAAATCTTTAGCTTAATAAAATTATATTAGTATACATAGAATTCTCCATCTCTGAGGTCTCGGGTTCGATTCCTGTCAATCAAAGTCAATGTAGAAAATGAACTTTTCGGTATTGTCCCGGCTCTGGATGGTCTATACATTGCTCTATAGAAGATATTCTATAGAGCAATTATGTGGTGTTGATGTTGTTGTCTAACAATTTTCCTATTTATGACGGCATTATTCAAAGCTTAGACCCCTAGGTACATAAATTGATCAATAATAAAACGTAATAATAACGTTAAAATGTTCCATCTGAACACTTTCTATTATCGCGTATCATTCTTGGATTCTGAAAAAAAAAACGGTGAAAACTAACAGCTCGCTATTAATCTCTGTTTATTTGCATTAAGAGGCGCCGCCCTTGTTAATTTGTAGCCAGATGAAAAGTTAACCTATTAAAACGAATGCCTCCTCGCACTTTTTCAGGGTTCCGCTTCCATTTAAACTAATGTTATAGAGATAGAGCATATTTAAAAAATTTCAGTCTCTAAAAAAACTTTTATTTATTTGTAGTTTCACCTATCGGTGATTTACTGAGAGTAAACCAAAGTTTTTCAAATATTAAACGCTGATACGTATAATATTAATACGAAATACAAATTTAAACCTCTTATAACCATGTACAAGAGCTCTTATTGTATTTATTAAAGATAAATAATAAACAGTACAGTAGAATAATAAACTTAAACACCTCTGTGAAGGTAGTAAAACGGTCAAGTCAAATGTTGTCTTATTGGCAATATTTTTCATGAAAATATTTTGGCGGGATAAACGAAGTCGTGATTACTCATCAAGTATTTTTATACAAATTCCTTTTAAAAATATCTGCTATAATGACATATCTATTCTGGTTGTCTTAAAAACATTGCATTAAAATTTACTTAAACTAAGCGGAACTTTCCAAACAATGTCCACATCGAAATTAGCCTGTTTCTTTACAAGTGTTCTTAATCTTAGCTCGGGCACAAGACAAATCGCCGTCCTTAAGAATTAATTTCGTTTAGCGCCCGCCAAAAGATCGTTTTTCATTGTCATAAAGCTTTTTTCGGCTCAACTTCTTGTTTTTTTTTAATTAGGTCCCGATGTCTAATTTGATATTTGTTATTAATTCGTTTTGTCTCTTGAGTTTGTCTCAAGACTTTTGACATGTTTTGATTTGTTACTTACTAATTGAATTTCTTAATGTGACGTGGCTTTAAATATTTTAATCTTTTTTTATCGTGATTTTTGGGAAATGGAAGTCGGGAAAGATTTTGATACAAATATAAATGTATTCCACTTAAGCTTTTTCGAAGTCAGTTGAATATTTTGTGATAAAATAAATATAATACTGATTTTGATGAAAATTGTAGTGTTTCTTAAGGTAAAAACTGATTAATCATACAATATACGTGAATATCATATACATTCATTCACATTTTTTTAGTATACGTGTTCACATTATAGACTGATATATATGAATATTGCGCCATTCCAACGAAATTACATATATACAGGTCAAATTGTAAACTTCTTTTTTTCAGTCGGCGAAAAATAGTGTCAAATACATAGTAAAAACAAGTGGTAGCTATAAATGTGAAATTAACATCATGCTACTCGACTATATTATCAGTCCCTTGTCGTATGACACAAGCTTGAAGCGTTCGTGTCACAATCACATCGTCTGTACGTTATCATCTCAATTTATTACGTCCAAAGACACCTTGTCCTTCCACTTAACGGTTATAACGTTGTAAATTTAACTGTTACTGTTCCAGCTGTTAAAATTAACGATTATTGCGAGACATCGCGCGCCTGATAACATTTGATAATGTCACCGAGTGATAAAATGTTTAAGCGATATGCCCCGTGGTACTTGAAAGTTTTTTTTAATGTCAAGGCGGTGTTGTCTGTGTTAAACGAAGGCTTTTTCGGATGGTAATTTATTAAATTGTCTCGATTTAACAAGTACGACTATGTTGTCTCGTGTTTCCTGATAATTTATTAACAGTGTGTTGTTAACTAATGAGAAATATTAAAGGCAATGTATAAAATGTATTTGAATTAAAAATATATTAATAATTAAAATGTTTTAAATGTACCACATACCACACACATACTATAATACCACTGAAGTTAGCATTCGAGTTTGTATAGAACTTAGAGTTTAGAAAAATGGGAGTTGTTAAATATATTTGATACATTTTTCATTTACTCCATCTACCAGCCCCGAATACATTCCATCTCATTTCGGGGTACCATAGGCTAGTGGATTTTTTAAACAAGTTTCATTAAAACATTAAAATGGAAAGTTAAAGTTTCTTGTTACAGGAATTTTAAGATTAATCAAATCTATTAAGCAAAATATATTTTTAGGTACAAACAAAGAATATACATGAAAATAGTAAAATAAATACCATTACTACACCAGTAGTGTGAACCAGTGGCATAACATTTAAGAAATTCTCCGAACATTACCCGTACAAAATAATATTATTCGTCGAACTGCCACATCCAATATACATTTAATCCTGGTCGCAAAGATTTATTCGTGTTATTGTAGGAAGGTTTCAAAGAGAACGCCGATAGTACAGACTTATTACGTTAATAACTACAGCAGAACGAATCGTTTTGTTTACCTCTTGAATGAAATGACATATGAACAGTGACTCCTGTCTATCGTCTATGTTTATGTGGCTTTATGATTATAGTTATGATTGCAAACATAAACCATACGTTACTTATGTCAGTTTTATAATTCAATACAAGTGGCATAGCAAAGCGGATGAGAAATACGATGGCATAATGATCGATGTCAATTAAAAGGCAAAGCGACTTTCCCAAGGGCCTGTAATAGAATGGGTGATCGAACGAGGCCTTTGCGGTACTTACAACCCATCACCATACGTACTTATATAATAGGAATCACCTGAGTGCCTGTGCCTCAGCGGTGGGGACTTTAATAAGCTGATGACGATAGCAAAGCTAAAGAAATGATTATTTTGTAAATGTTAGTTTCGTTGTTAAAAATGTTATATGTTGGTATGTAACAACTTACGTTTCCAGACAGCATTCTTTTTATTTGCATATGTACTGATCATGTCTGGAAAAATTAGCTTGTCGCGGAACGTCAGATCTAACAAATAGAAGTTTTGCCATTCACCTTTGCACACTCGATGGAAGATTGAGACGCTTCCGTGAGACGCTTGACGAATCTTAAAATGCTGCTTATACCTATTATTGATTCATTAATAGTAAGTGATAAGCTATAACTTAATCCAATTAGTATCTAAACAATTATTGCCAATAAAGTGTTTTTTTTTCAATCAACTTATTTCATGATATTTTTTTAAATTAGATTTGCTTAAAAAAGCGAGTGCACGAGACGTTCCCTTTACTCGTCTCGCCCTCGTAAATTTTTCAAAAGAGTTTTTAATCAGTCGTCAAGCGATTTACAAATTAAACAGGGGCCCGCGTTATGAAGAAATATCGCGACACAACATCTGTTTCCATTGTCAACGCTTGGTGAATTTACAATTGAACCACTGAGTGTAGATTTGACAAAACTAAGCCTCCACGAGTATTTGCATCTTTGACGTTTAGAGGGTGAAAGTTTACAACTGGGTTGACGGATTTTAATATTTCATAAATATCATCTATATAAATAAGTAGCTGTTTTTCCGCGATTTCGCCCACGTTAATTATAGCCCATGTCATCCGTGTACGATGTAGTTTTCCGTAAGTGAAAAATTTTTTTAATCGGTGCAGTAGTTTTAGAGCCTATTTGATGCAAACAAACAAAGCCTCACATAATTTAATTTTTCTACTTTATCATACGAGGGTCAAACTGAAAGTTCTTAGAACTGGCCACTTATAAACAATATAATAAAAAAATAATTCTAAAATTGAAAATATAACTCTTTGCCAATATTACTGAGTATATATTTCATTCATTTGTCATTTGTTTTACGATTTGGCGGCAAATTGAAAATTGTCTGTGTCACGTCATCATGAATTTAACACGAGAAAATTTTCGTGCAATGATTTTTTATGACTTTCGATGTCATTTAAGTCAACAAGAAAGTTATGATAGACTACGATTGGCCTTTCACGATGAAGCCCCATCTCGTGCGACTGTTTACAACTGGTTTAATGAGTTTAAACGTGGTCGCACTAATCTCACTGATGATTTTCGTGAGGGACGGCCTTCTACGGCGACGACTGAAGATAACATCTGTGTTGTGCGGCGTATGATAGAGACTGACAAAAGAGTGACCTATCAACAGATTCGGACAAGCTTAGGCATCGGTATGAGTCAAGTGCACAAAATCCTCCACGAACATTTAGCGGTCAGGAAGCTTTGCGCCCGGTGGATACCTCATAATTTGACTGAGGCTCAAAAACTCCATCGTGTGGATTGGTGTCGTAAAATGATTGAAAGATTTAACGGAGGTGACTCAAATGCTGTGTTCGACATACTAACAGGTGACGAAAGCTGGATTTACTGTTATGATCCTAAAACCAAAAGACAATCTGCTCAGTGGGTGTTTCCTTTCGAGGAGTTGCCAACTAAAGTGAAGAGAGATCGAAGTGCGGGAAAAAAAATGGTGGCCTCGTTCTTTGGAAGGATAGGTCATTTTGCAACAATTGTGTTAGAGGATCAAAAAACAGTTTCTGCAGAATGGTACACTACCAATTGTTTGCCACTTGTCTTGGAAAAAGTTCGAGAGAAACGACCTCGCAGTAGGATCCTCCTTCACCACGACAACGCCTCGTCGCACACCGCCAAGCGAACGATCGACTATTTGGCGACATCAAACGTTGAATAACTGGGTCACCCGCCGTATAGCCCCGACCTCGCGCCTTGTGATTTTTATTTATTTCCAAAAATTAAAGAAAAACTTAAAGGAAAGCGGTTTTTGAATGCTGAAGAAGCGGTGGCTGCGTATCGCGATGCCATTGAAGAGACCCCTAAGGACGAGTGGGCAAAGTACTTTTCCCAGTGGTTCCATCGCATGCAGCGGTGTATTGACGTGAATGGACAATATTTTGAAAAGATATAATAAAACTAATAACTGGCTAATGTAATCAGTTTTTGATTTTCTAAGAACTTTCAGTTTGACCCTCGTATTAGAACTAATGAAACAGTGAAATGATTTAATTTTAAATGCTAAATGCGAATGTTTTATTGTGGCAGTAGGATAAGAAATTGTTTATTATTATCTATAATAAAAATAGCTATAATGAAATTCTTCTTTCAATAACTTGGTTATTTAAAATTTGTTTATTGAATAATTTAATATGCCCATGTATTATTTTCTAAAGAATACACTAGGATGTAACTGAACTACGTTTAATTAAACGCATGCGGTTTAGGAACTTAGTTAAAATCTTAACCCAACAAAATATTTTTATTGTGTTAGTTATGATAATAATCCACGACTCGTATTTGGATTATTAATCGTGCCGTAAAGAACAACGGAAACGCGTTAAACAAGAATTATGGCTGGCAAGGATCTCTCCGCAAAAAGCTCGCAAATTTCGTCATCAATTATCATTATTAGGAGCGGAGGCGCGTAATTGAGTTTTATAAATGGCGGCTCGACGCGCCTGTCATAAGAACGCGCAGCCTTCAACATTAGGGTTGTCAATTGTTCGAAATATTCCATTCAAATGCTATTTTAGCTTCAAGTTAAGAATGATCTGTAATAATTTGATTAATCAGAATTTTATACGTTTAGAGATTAACAAATAGAAACTATACAAATGTAATTAGTTTCTGATATTTTTGAAATAGATAGTGGGTATGCTGCTTAGCCAGCTATTTTAAATTTCAGATCTAATATCAAACTATATTTGTTATTGTCTCAGATAATATTTTTTTCAAATACGGTGTTTCATCATTGGCAGTAAGATATATCAGTGATTTAAATATTCTATATTTTTTACAAGTTAAATAAAGATGCAATTTTACAATGGTCTTATTTTTCTGTTCTAATCTTTACTATTATTTAACTATAATGTTTTTATTTTGTTTGTAAATAAACATATCATAAAATCTAATTTGAATTAGATTAGATTTTTATTTTAAGCAATTATTTTGGTTAGTGTCAGCCCTATTATAAAGGGATTAGCGATACGGACGTGACGTGTCGGCGGGTTATGGAAACTGACACTTTGTGTATTTCTGATGATTACTTTGTGATTCACTCGTATGACCTTTTTTGTTGGTTTTTAATTTTTTTATTTTCAATATTGCAGCAGCATTAAATATTATTAGCAGACTTAATACATAGTTGGCACTACATAATGACGGATAATGGGTACTCGAAAATATCTTGTTTCCTTCAATCTTTTATGGATTATAAATAACGGGAAAAATCACTTAGTTGGTAAGGTAAATGCTCTGAAGCCTCACTTTAAAAATAAAAAAGAGGAACGTATTGTTCAAAGCAACTTTGATTTTTTCTCGTAAATTTCTTTTATAAGAAATTATATTGACATACTATAAGTGTCTATTATTAAGATTACAACACACTCAAGTTTATATGTTTTTATTATATTTTAGTTACAAAATGTTGTCTATCTATTGCCGAACTGCGTTTACCAATATATAATGCATATTATCGTCAATTTACGATATCAAACTTTTTGCATTTGTTAACATGCTGTTTCCAAGACATGATATTGGCAGGTAGGAGCATAAAATTGTGTTAAACGTTAAACCTATATAGCCCCATAATTTTGTTGAGAGTGATGAGCACCTTCGATTCAGAATGGATCAGTAATGGTCCTGTAGCTCGAGGCAACAATAAATCTGAACAGGCATCGAGATTAGCTTCATCACTGATTCACGATGAATGTCTGTAATGACGGTTTCAATAGAAATTTCAACGTTTTGAATATAAGTTTGAATGAATATAGTAAAGAAACAACAAACACAAAATCGCTGTATAAATATAAAAATAATATCAAAAATTAGCATTGTCAAAAAAAAAATCGTCAGCATTGACCATGACTGCCATAATCTAGTTAGATTTCTAATTTTTAATTTATCTTCATAAAAAAAATAAAATTTAATATTAGTATTTAATACTCGGAGAAACTTAAACTTACTTACATATTCTTTAAAAAAAATTGTATGTTCACTTTAAATAATGAAAAATTCAATAATTTATCTAAAAAACTAATTTGAATGAAGTAGCTATAATTTTGGAAACCATCCACCGCTTCAACGTCCTTAATTCATTTATACATCTATTGCTCAATGTTACTGGGATTAGTATAAATTTTTATATGACTAAGTAAGTTAGAACCACGAATTGGTGGTTGATCAAATTCCCTAGCTTTAGTATTTCCGTTCCTTGTTCTTTTAGTCTTAAAGAAAAGGAAATTTGAAACACTGATCTAAAATTTATTTTTGTTTCAGATCTAGCAATAGAAAAAAGCAGAAATGAAGTTGAAGTCTATAAATAAATATGTTGTAAATACTGACCATCATCTGGCAAAACCGGAAGACGATGATTACATTGCCAAATGTATAGGCTCATTCGGTACTTGGCAAGCCATAGTTTGGTTGATATCTATTTCTTCCAAATTCATAGTGATTGCAAATGCTATATCTATAGTTTTCTTAACACCTAAAACGGAGTTTAGGTGTGTGAAATTCGAAAGTAACTTTACTGAAGAAGTGAAGAATGACACGTGTTATGATGATTGTATCAAATATGAGTACTTTAATTCGTTATTTAAAGACACATATATAACGAGATTCGATTTGGTTTGCGGGGACGCTTGGCTTGCAAGTTTTGCGCAGTCAGTTCTCATGCTTGGGCTGCTTGTGGGTGTACCAGTAATTGGATGGATTTCAGACAGGTATGTGATATTTTTTAAACATCTCTACATCATATATTTTCAGAACTAATTGGGGTAACAGCAATGTCAGCAACATTATTGTTCTGTCGTAGTTCAAGTGTACAAAAATCATATTCAATTTATACTTTTATTGAAATTCTATATTCTTCGAGTTATATTATCTTATTATGTTATATACCGTATTGGTATTATTTTCGCATTAAATTTAATTTTCGGTGACGCTGTTTACGTATCAGTTTGAGTTATATGAAAATAAGAAAGATTCTTGATTACAAGGAAATTGCATTCTTTACTTTCTACTTTCATATGAAACAATATCATTGTCATTACTAACCCTATAATGTCTTCCTAAACGTGAAAGTAAGTTTTGAGTTATGTGATAAGTCTTGTTTGCTATTTTTAATTTTACAGTTCTTATCTGACATATTGTATAATTTAAATTACTTTCTGTTTCAGATTTGGGCGTGCCCCTGCCTTTCGCCTGTCCACTCTCATTGCTGTAGCTTTTATGATAGCCTCCACATTTGCTCCTACATATTGGTTGTTGGCGATTATAAGATTTTTCATCGGGTTTGGGACAGGCGGTATTGTGACTCTCAATGTGGTAATTTGCGTGGAATCTGTTGGAATGCAGTATAAAGATTTGGTTGGAGTAGCAACTATGTCTGCAGGTTCAGTTATTTTTTATTATAATTTTCGTAAAAACTTTTATATGTTCCCACTTAATTTAGTTAGCAACACAAATAGCGCATTCTATCAAACGTAATGTTTTTATAACGCAAATTCTTTTTTCTCATATATGAGTATCGCGCACAAACTCATTTATACAGCATTGTGATAAGTACAAAATGTGTATTTTTCTTCTTTAAATTCCTAATGATTATGTTTTTCAGATGGTGTCGCACAAATACTATTGACTGTAATTGCGTATTATTCACCTAGTTGTTATCTTTTCACATTGACATGTGGTTTTTTGTCAATTATCATTTTGACTACTATGTTTGTAATACCAGAAACACCTAGATGGTTGATTGCAAATCAAAAAGGTGATGAAGCTTTAGAGTTAATGACAAAAATTGCTAAAACGTGAGTATATATTGGTTCGCTTCAAAATAATTATTTGTTTCTTTACGATAATAATTAATTTCAATCCAATTTTGTTGTTTTGAAGATCTTTCAAATATCTTACGGTACTTCCCAATTAGTATGCGACGGATTTTCCGTCGAATGCTTCGCGTGGAATTGTTGAAATATGATTTTATATTTTTGTCGTTTTTTTCGATATGTGACATAGAAACCATAAGGAACCATGATCTTGGCTAGTTAAAAACAAAACTAAACTATTTACTCTGGTGAAATATTATCACTGAAAATATTTTTAATTTTTTTAGAAACAACCGTGACGTTTCCCATATTAAAGATACTATAAACGAAACTCTGGAAAGAATAAAATGTGAACAGAGGGAAAATAAACAAATGAATTTCACCGATTTGTTCCGAACAAAACAATTTACAGTTATAACCGTTAGTTCAGTATTTGCTTGGACTTTTATTGGGATTTCTTACTATGGTATAAATCAATATTCAACATTACTCGGATCACATGTGTACGCAGTGTTTGCTACATTGGGCTTATTTCAGGTATTTATTGACTCGGATTTTTTTATTCAGATTTACTCGTTTATATTAAATATCGTTGTTCTATGTGTGAATTTAAGAAATTGGAATTTAATTTTGTTGATCGAATCATATGTAAACGTAACGTAGAAATCATACTGCTAATCATCGATCATTGTATTACCCAATTGAATTAATTAAATATTTTCATTTTTTTTTTCCGACCTACTCAAGGAGGAGCTCGGTGGCGTAGTGATTAAATACCGTGGCCCACGATCGTTATAAGTAACTTTCGTAAGGTTCGGTAACAGGATGGGTGACCAAAAAAATATTATTTCGAGCTATTCCGCGCTTCGGAAGGCACGTTAAGCCGTTGGTCTCAGCTGCGTTTGCAGTCGTTAAAACCCTCCAATCCCTCCAATCAGCGTGAATGGTCACGGTCTATCCTCCTTAATCATCCATAAGGAAAGCTTGAGCCCCTGCAGTGGGGATGTAAAAGGGCTAATGATGATTTATTTTTCTGTGAGCTTATATATTCTTAAGTTATATTAATAATTCCAGCTCATTGCCAGCATTTTATCATCAGTTATCAATAGAAAAATGCGCCGAAAGACCGCTAGCATCTCTGCTTTGATCACCTGCGGTATATGTATGATGACGCTGATCTTTTTACCCGATGATCATTGGTCCAGCATCGTCGCAGTCACAATAGCATTTACAGCAGCGACTACAATATTTTGCATCATATTCGTCCAAATAAATGAGTTGTATCCAACACCACTAAGAAATATGGGATTTGGCTTGAGTTCAAGTGGAATAAAATTGGGTGCTATGATTGCCCCCTTCATTGCTAATACGCAAACTCATTGGTTAGCATCTGCAATATTTGCATTAATACCAATATTTACTATTATATTTTGTTTGCCATTACCTGAAACGAAAGGCAAGAATTTGGAAGATATAGTTAAATAAATTTCTTAACTCTTTCGCTTTGTATTGTATGAATTTGTTATTATCATGTATTTTTCCTATGTACAGATATTTTTTATTAATTAATAAATATTAAATGTATCTTCTTTATAGTTTAAAACACTCTTTACTTAATAGATAATTAGCAAGATTTATTAGTAAGCGATGTTCCGATTATTTATAATTATGTATTGCACGATTGAAATATTCATTTACATCTTAATTGCTTTTAGTGTCAAGTAAGAGTTTATCGTTAATTTTGTTCGACCTCCATTATCTTTATGGTGACATTTTGAAGTGTGGACGTGTTCGCAGGCACATGACTGTCAATTTCAGATTACGATGGGGTTATCATCACTCTAAGTCAAGATATGCTGATACATCTCGATCATGTTATAAATTGATAAATAGAAGTAGCTAAAATGAATATTTTCTGGTATTTTTTCATTTGCCACTTACTTTTACAATATACTTGTTTAGAATTACCAAACCTAATTTTATGACGTATAACTTCATCTTTTATATTAATATTTTAGTGATAATTTTATAGTGTTCTAATAAATCAGATTATTATTGTTCTAACAAATCTCAATCTAAAGAATATGAATTCACCAAAAACTACAGAAATTGAATCAGAACAGTAAACGTATCCCTATAAGATGCAATTAATGACCCAAAGACACTTAAACATAGTTCCAAAATTGCAACTTATGAATATTACCTTCAACGTATAAATTAAGTTGTGGCTCATATCGAAAATGCATTTCCTATTTTGGCATTTGAAGAGTAAACTGGATAAATTTGGCTTGAGAAGTCCCTATCAATAATTGTAAATGATTTGTCGACTCTTTTGATTCGGTCCCCAGTAACCGACTGTCTGAATGTAAGTGGTGCGGCGTTTTTGATACGAGTGTTGAAATAAATTGCCTCAAATTACTTTGGCCCATTATTGGGAGCAAAAAACTTTATGAACTGTAACTTCCTTAGCTTTGTAGATTAAGATTGACTTTTATCAGCATGATTTGTGTTTTCATCCATTGCGTACAATTTAATATTTGTACAATTAAATAAATATCTTGCCTAAAATAGTCATATTATGGAAAGTGCTCATAGATAGATAGAAGAATAATGCCAATAGACCCCGTATAAGAATGCCCGGTGGCTAATTTGGCTATTTCTGATTATTAAATGATTTCCATTGTATTTTAATCAACAAGTATAATAGTTTCTGTCTAATTTAATAATCGTTTTGGTATTCTAGCAACATCTTTTAGTTATAGACATCTTCTACTTCTTTAACTGATGAAAAGGAGAGACAAAAAGCGTAACTATGACGATTTACGGTAACATTCGCAATAATAACATTTGTGCATGGATTACAAACTTTTCCTGTATATGAAATTTTAAATAATGTGGATCTTTCTTAAAATTTTTGTTAATGTCTATTTTCTTGGTCAGTGGGCTATAATGTGGAGGATATAAAACTTTGTACGGTTAGTGAGTTTTATTTTATCTATCGAATATTAAATCAGTAGCTCTTATTCTAGTAATATCAAGTAGAAGCCAGGGGTTATCTTTGGTTGACTTCAGAACAGATTTTATTATTAGACAGTACGATTACAATTCTGTTAATAATAAATACCATGGTAATAGTTTCTAACCAAGGTAGAGTTTTCTATACCAATCATTCTTGCAACAAATTAGTGGCTGAGTAATATTGAACCCTCAATTTTTAAAGAACTTTGATAATACCTATAATCCTTAATACTATAATCCCTGTGTCGTCCTACAATGAAGGTATAATATTGTAGACTATGACGTTTAGTGCTGTAACGATCAACAACATTGTTTAAGTTCTTATGCCTTTCGTAATAAAGTGGATATTTGATAAAAGTATATGCGTTTATGCTGTTGGTGGTATAACCCGTAATCTTTGTTCGGCGAAGTGTGTTATTTGGCAAAGTGGTGGTTCGATGTTGGCTTTTGTAAATTTCGAAATCGGGTCTGTGGTGGTTATCTGCTAAGAACGGAACCATCAGCTAAATACACTGTTTTGAAACTGGTCCATTGAGACTCGATAATATATTGGATGTGCATCAAGTCACTAATATTCAATTGTAAGAATGTGAAAGTTTAAACAAGGTAATATGTCAGATAAGAATATCAAACAATTCTAACCTTCAAAATTTACAAGTTGAGAAAGTTTGTTTGTGTATAAGAATTGGCATGTGCGGTTCTATTTAAATCTTAAAGATTAGCAGCCTAATAAGTTCAAATAATTTAGATCCTAACTAACAAACAAAAACTTACGATTTACCCAATCTTCTCTTACTAGACCTCACTAGGTAGGCACTGTAAGGTCCAATAAGTCGTGAGGATGCTCCGTGGAGGGGCAAAACACGTAAAGAGTGGATGTTTGTCACCGTGTGTGCATGTGAATTTGTTTTGCATAGCATGTCATAGGGTGTTGCAGTTGCTAGATTGCAATTTTATAATTATAGCCATGAAGCTACTAACATTAATCGTTCGTCTCAATACGTCACATTTCAGTTCTCTATGTATGATTATTGTCGAGATCTTTTTTTTTAAATTATTATAGGAAAAATATTAATCGTTCCTTTTTATATAAGCTTCTATGCAATCATTGTGGTTCAAAAATTACATGATTGTCATATCGATAGCTCGATAGTCCATCGTTAAAATAAAGCTAGTTATTATTCTGATCGATATGAGTTCAAGAATATCGAGTGGGCGGACAATCTCTTCATCAGATAGCTAAGTACTTGATACATGATCGACGCCGAGATTACAGTGCCAACATTACAGTGTACATCTATTGTTACAGCGAGCGAATCACGACTTCCAAGCATTTTATTACCAAAGTGCCTACTGCGAAATTGTTATGGGGTAGCGATTTTGTAGAGCGAAAAAAGAGAGTACTTATTACTGTTTGGTATTATCTGGCTAAGAAGTATAGAATGGGAATACAACAGTATTTATCAGTCTATGTATGTATGTATGTATGTCTGTTTCTATGTGGCGTTCTACAGACCAAATGCGTAGGCCGATTTTGATGATTCTTACGTCAATCGATTCGTCTGAACCTTGCGAGTGTCACTAAAGACATGACAGTAACCAAAATTCACCACAGCGACAACCAGACGTCATATTGTCAAAATGAAAAAAAAAATAACTCGTTGAACTATGTCAAGTGGTGTGTCGTTGAATAGGTATTTTAAAATCATCTTGAGGTAGCTTTTATCATTTTTCATTTTAAATAATAGTTTAGGATATATAACGATTTGAAGTAGTTTAACAAAACATTCTCGCTAATTTTCTTACTTTATTGATTTAAGTTTTTATTTAAAGTATAAGCGATTTACAAGCAAAAAATAACTTTGTACCAATTAATATTATAAAGAGGTAAAGTCACTAATTTTATGTGTTTGCTTATAGGTGATAATATTCGGTAATATAGGCTAAAATATACGTTTTAACGTTACCATTATACCATACTTTGACTGTTCTAATAGTGTTTTTATTATTCAAATCCTTAACATTTCAATTTAAATATAATTGGTGCATTATATATCAGCCCCACATCAGATTCCCAAAAATGACAGTTATTTTCAAATTCAACGGAAAGGAAATCGAAGTTTACTGTGTTTATTCATACAGATATTATAAATTGTTCGTGCAAAGCTTTGAGTTAAATGATTAAATATTTCGTACTAACTTTACACAGTTGTCGATAAGTGATTAGATCACTCAGTCGCCTGAAGAAAGAGCAATGCAAAAAACACCAACACTAATTCAAATTACATAAAAAGTTGGAAGCGGCTGTCACATTTTATATTTTCTTTCCTTTTTTTAAGTCCACTACATTTTTTTTTCAAGTTAATACAAAGTTTTCTTCCTTCTATTTTAAGGTGGAATGTCATTTTTATTCTTTTTAACCTTTCAAAAATCCAAAAGGAGGAGGTTATATGTTCGACGGCGATGTATGTTTTTTATGTATATGTTCACCGATTTTTCTGGCAGTTGTCGACTGATTCTCAAAATTCTTTTTTTATTCGACAGCTTGATGGGACGAGGCGGTTGCATTTAAATTTTACCGAAACCAAAATTAGAAGCTTTCCTTTTGAGGCCATACACCGCGCAGATTATGTAGCTTCCCGTAAATGAAAAACTTTTGTAAATCAGTCCAATAGTTTCATAACTTATTCAATGCAAATAAACAAGCAATTAAATCTTACCTCTTTATAATATGAGTATGTATAATTGGAACAAAATTATGTCGAGCAAATAAACAAAATCTCCTTTTCTAAGATTTGACTATGTCGAATATTTTTATTTATAATATATTTTTATTTTTTTAGTGTTACCTATTATATAAAAAAAAATATCAATATCACTAAAAAGTTACTATAAAAATGACAAGTCATACTTATAAATATTATTTATCACTTTTTTAAGTTTAAGTCGGTTCTTTTTTTAGTTTTTATATAATATTTTTTTATATAAATATCACTAAAACTAACGATAATGATATCGCTGCCCCCACAGAATAACGTGGTAAAATAAAAATGACAACTTTACAGGGTAAAATAAAAACATAAATTGGTTAATATTTCAAAAAGTACTGGATCAAAATAATTTCTGTTGATGTTAAATTAAAATAGATTTTTTTCTCCAACTTATACAATAATAATAAAATAAATCAATAAGTTGTTCAAGGAAATAATAAGAAAAATGTAATGTACCACATATATTTTCTCTGATTCTAATTGCAAGTGATGTGACAACGTTATTTTACATTATATCCTTTACGACAAACTCGGCAACTAAACATAACAGCAGTTTTCAATGTATTTTGACTTGTATTTCGCCGTGAGTAACAGCTTTTTACGACTTTTTTCTGGGAAAGATCTAGAAAAATTCATAACGTAATAAAATATATGTTCTTATTCCCAGCTTATTCTGTTTAAACCAGATGATGCATCAAATTACTACAATAACATAATTTTACAATAGGTTGCAATTAAAAAAATATTAATATTTCATTTTAAATACAAATATAACGTTATTATTATTAAAAACTTATTATCTCATGTAAATATTAAACTTTATAATTTATATTTTTCTAGTTCGCTTTATCATAAGCTATTATTGTACACTTTTGAACATTGCACAAGAAATCTCTTTCATGTTTATTTTTATTGCACCTTTTTTTTACACCTATCTTTACAAATTTTCGCACTTATAATAATAGTAGGATAAGGCTTTAAAAAACCGAGAATTATATTAAAATCAACAGTATTTCATAAAAAAATAAGTTTTTTTTTTATAAAAAATAACTAACCAAACAACAAACAATTTATTACTAGATCTATCAGTTATTCATTAACGGCATTTTGAAATAATTAATAATAACAACTAAATATTTCTGTTTGCATTCTTTTCTATTTTTTAATTAAAATACTTTATTTAATAAACTATATTTGTTTTTTTGATCTTCTTCCACATGTTTATTTAGAAAAAGTTTTAGAGGCTCAAATTCGGATTTCGTTTTTATATCGCATTGTATTTACAAATAGTATATCAGGATCTATGTTTTATTTTTGACCACATTACTTTGTTACTTATAAAATCCCGTAACAAATATATTTTGTCTGCGAGCGCTTTTATGTGATAAAATCATTTTTTACCTTGTATTTTGAAGTTTAACATTATGGCTTACATTTATAGTATTTGTTTTGTGTGTTCGTTTTCGATGAAATTTAAAAGACAACAACCGATTTCTATAGCTCCCCTTTCATCATCTATTTCATAGTGCCAAACGTAGCAGTATACTTGAAGATTTAAATGTTTAATATGGTAAAATTATAGATAGGGGATTTCCTCTTATAATGAAATATACTCCTACGTTTGACTGCGGGGTTTTTAAAACTTGCTCGAGATCAAATATAGCAACTGTTCTTTATTTCTTGTGCCATTTCTTTGATCTTGTTGGGTGATCTATAAGTTTCTTTGAGGGTAACCTTTCTTTCTTCATACAAAGCACAAGTATCGATCTTTCTTGGATTTGAAAATGAATAATCAAAAAGTTTATTAAATAAAATTCATACTGTTTTTTGGTCGTTTCTGTGTACACCCTTCTGTGTGATCGGTTTTGTGATTACTAAACCACTCGTTATACAGGCGATACATTTTACTTATGTTTAAATTTTCTAACAAACACAATCTCTTTGATTATTTTCTTGTGTAAAAATATTTTACTACAGGGAAGAGCTTGATGTGCGTTTAAAATGCTATGTTTAGTCGATATATTTATTTTTCGTGGTTTTTATTGTGTTCCCCTTTTATGTATGTTTTCGTCATTCTCACTCTTTTCTATAGCTGTATAAACATTTTTTTCAGATATGCTTAATGTGTTCAAACAAAAAGATTAACAAACCTATTCTTTGCTTCCATTTAATGATAAAAAATAAGTTATAACTTTTTTCTCTTTTTGCATCTTAAAATGTATTACCATTATCTTCATGCTCACCAATTCTCCAATAAGACACAAATATAACTTTTCTGTATTTATCAGTGAACTTTTCGCAGCACTTCTTTTTGAATTTGCAAAGATCTCTAATGCTTTTTGGGGGATCTTTTATACCTGACCCCGGTATAAAATTGCCCAGAATTCTTAAGCAATTTATTCTTCTTATTTTGCCATTCATTTTTGTTACGTTTTCTAGTAAAAAATTTACTTTAGGTTTATATATTTTGTTCTTTTGACCCATTTTCTTCTTCTGACTTATTTTCTGCTCCAGACTTGTTTTCTTCTTCCATTTGTTTTTCTTCTTTAGGTATATTTCCTTCTTTGGACTTAGTTCCTATCTCAGATTCATCTTCCTCAATAGGCTTTCCAACTGACTTTGAGATACGTTCTGTTTTTATGCAATATTTACACCGTTGTTCTGACTAACTTCGTGAATGTTTTCTAAGCTAGTGGTTTGAAATATAATTGTTGAAGTATTGGACTCACTTTGAGTGCTCATGTTGTGATCATTTATGTCGTATATAATCATCAAAATCCAAGAAAGTTATGCTGTTTATATTATCAATACATTCATCATTCACTGTAGCTTTCTCTTTATAATTTCGATCAAATTCTTCAGATAAATTGGAAATCGTTGAAGGTGTTTTAATTGCATTGTTATTTTTATTTACATAATTTGTTATGTGGGGCAAAACTGAAATATTATCGAAATCTGGAGACAATTTTCTTCGAAAGATTTCACAACTCCGAATTTTCTTCGAAAGATTTCACAACTCCGAATTTTCTTGTCGCGCGATATTATTCAGTTACTGTCTACTGTCATCATGTTTGAGGTTTTCAATATCATTTTTGATACTGAAATGAAAATGCAAGAAATGGTGTTGTTTCATATTTTTATATAGTAACAGTTGCATATTTTTCTAATATCAAGAATAATGGCATGTTAAATGTACGACAACATGACTCAAATACATGGAGCGGTAAATTCAAATACGGCGTATAGGGCGTATATTTTTTATCAGAAAATAGTCGTAAAATGGTTTACTAGGTTCGCAGGTATGATAATGTTCTGGAATAGGGTCGCAATCGATTAATGCGTAACAGAGATAGAAACATTTGCATTGTACTTGCTTGTTTCTATTTTATTCTTATAAAATATTTTTTAACAGTGATCCCTAGAAAAAAGTTGTCTTAGTTAATAATTATGTCAATTTTAAGAAAATAGATATAAAAAAAATTAGATGATAGTATTGGCATCCTAGAAGCCAAAAATGGGAAAACCTTAAAAACGTCGTAATGTAGCTTTACCACGTTGTTCTGCGGGGGCAGCGATATATTTGATGATTTTATATTAATAAGAACATGTTCAGTTTATTTGACAATGATACTTTGAGCTTATGAATATGTTGAATTTTATTAATGTAATTTATTGAAGTACTAGCTTTTGCCCGAGACTTCGTCCGCGTGATATAGGTACTTTGGGCATCATATTTTCCAAAAATGCTGTTGTTTTTTGAGCTGATGATGAAATTACCTTGATGTTTAAATTCGAAGATAGTACAACAAAAAACCATTCGTTGGTCCTAATGTTTCAGCACTTTATCTTTGAAACTTTAGAGATATTAATCCAATTTAATGCAATTTGAAATAAAGATGAAAAAAAAAGTTCTGAAGTTTACACAAAACTTAATCGAAAACGTAATCTACGCAAAATTCTTTGAAAGAAAAGTTACCGCAGATTACTTTAGAATAAATGCCATCTAGAACACAGCGTATTTGCAACCTAGATGTCAAACGATATTGAAGAATTTTATCTATGAATCAACGTACACCGCCATCTATGAGAACTTCATAAAACTAAACAGTAAATAAACACTTGCTTAAGAAACAATTAATTAGAACATTTTATTTGTTTACATTCACGACATAAGCAAATAATTGAGATGATAACTATCCTATCCAGTAAGTTAGACCAAAATACGGCTACATGTGAAATTTGATAGAAATCGGTTCAGTAGTTTTGGAGTTTATTGGCAACATACATCGTGACACTAAATTTTTATATATATAGATTGAAATACCTTTTATTAATATAATTTCTATTTATATTTTATTCTATTAAACCATTTATTTTCTACCACACATTTAGAAGTTCTTTCTAGCTAAGGAAAATAATGGGTGCAAGAGATTCCACTACATTTAACATAGTATTTTTCTTATTCTTGTTGTAAGGTGCTTAAAGACGTGCGGCCGTGCACGTCCTTAAGCACCTTAAGCAGACTTCTGTTAGTAGGGGAGTTCTATACGAAGCGCGGTCGGTACAAAGTCCACAATGTACAGTCTGACATGCAGCCGTGTGTACAATAATGAATACTTAGTCTACATAAGCTGTCTCTGCTTCCGCTATTCATTAAAACATTAAGCGTTGAATATATGTTATGTTGTATAATTTTCAATTAGTGCCACGTATTAGACACAGGACGCATGGGTTCTGTTGAGCCTTAGCCATACGTTGGCTAAGCTGGCCTCTTGTGTGGCCTCTGATCAAGACAAACTGATATTGCATTTCTTGGCTATTGCAAAAAAATTAGTAAGTGCAAAAGAAGTCGATGGTGACGCCCGTAGACAAATAATAAGGGAGTTGTAGTATCACAAACTATAATAGGCGTCATTTATTTACAACAGCCTGCGTCGATACCTTTTATTTAGTTTGGTGTGCTACGTTTGGTGTGCTCGAGTGTTGCTACGTTCTGGTGCTGCAAGACGATGCTAGTATAATAGCTCCTATACTAAATATGTGAAACGGAGTCATGTGAATCAATGCCAGGTGGGCTATATGTAACTGCCGGTTTACTCAAATTCTAATGCTAACCACAATCACAGCATACGAGAAGTAAAAGCTTTAATATCTTTCACAAGCATGCCACGGCATTATTCGTATGCTGCTCGTTTTACGCTTCAATCCTTGCAACTATGTTGCTTCGTACGCGAATAGAATAATCTAATGCACAAATGCAGAGTTCGCGTTCACAATTGAGTGGAAAGAATTTCACACGATTATAAAATTAGACGAAATCGTTGCATATACCAAGAAATTCTGCCAATTGTACTAACCTGTATATTGAATCAGCGAATTGCTTTAACGTGAGTTTGAGCAAAAGCTAAGAGAATATCAATGGCATGTTATAAAACAAACGTTATTTTTACGCTCATTCTTATAAATGAAAAACTCTTGAGAATATTCCAAAGAGTTGAATGTCAGTGTTAACATTTAAAATAAAGATTTTGAATTTGGCCTACAATAGTAAAAGAGATGCGATGTAAGACGCACAAGGATGACTGAAGTGTCGGATATCCATGTTGATGTTGATATTTAGAAATAAAACTTTGGGCAAATCGAACAAATGGTCTTCATTATTGGTTATGGGCAAAAGAATGAGCATTAATATTGGTAATATTTGTTTTGCTAAATGACGTATGAAACTATTTTTTATGAACAAAATGCGTAATTAAATTAAATCATTGTTCGTACGATGTGACAAATAGAGTACACATAGTACATATAACCTCGAGAGGACTATCTTATTAGAGCTATGTGGGGTTTTTTAACCTAAATTTTCACAATTGATTAATTTTTATGAAAACGTCGTACACTTAGTGGTGATGCACTCTTCCGTTTAGCGTGCGTGTTGGCACTTAATTATATTAAACCCCAAAATGTCACGGTGCATATTAAAACATCACATTCTTCGCGGTAGGTGTTGCGAAACCGGCTACTACATTAGCATTCAGTATGGTAGACAAGGCCGGTGGTCTTACCTATTGTTATTCAAAGAACACATTCGTAAGCTACACTAACAATTATAAATTAACAGGTAGACCATTTGGCGCTGGAACTGGTAGAAAATATTATTGGATTGATAGTAATATATCAATTGTTTAATGGAATGATGATATTGGCTTTATGTACAGTTCTATATTTTTATAACCATGCTACCGGTTGTTATTTTTATTTGAACTGTAGCCAAAAGATTTGCTTATTCCCGCGAACACTTATCACGTGACCTCAATCCATTTGAAATAATAAATTATACAAGAATGATACGTGCGTAAGAATCTTTATTGGCAATCAACAAATATTCAATTGGTAAAACATAACATATATGTAAGTTCGTAATGTTGAAATTATCCTTTTCCTGAAATTATATTTTTTGTAGCTATTCTTGATTGATTCTTGATTATTAGTTATATCGTTCTTGTTGTTTATTCTATCTACTTGTATTGTCAAATAATACAAATATTAATATATTTTAACTATGTATTACTCAAATGCGAAATTCCAGTGATAATCATAGTGAAGACTTTCTATCCTGTCTTCTGAGGGTTTGAAAAGTGACGATAGTTTCTCTAGCCTACCTTCTTTAGGAGCTTCCCTTAAAATTGCTGTATCAGATGTCCCTAAAAAGTTTAATGTGGTGCATATCAAAGCACACAGTGTTGTGAATTAGTACAAAACTTTTTAGAGGATTATAGAAAAATAAATATCTGACGTCTTTTCTTCTTCTTTGATGTCAGTTCGAAAGAAATGGTGGTTTTTTTCTAATATTTCAACATTCAGCGTCCCTTTAAATTTAATATTGTGGCGACCGTAGGCATTTATTAGTAATAAAAATGGATTTGCAAAATAAGAAAAAGGAACGAACTGTGTTGAGAAGACTTTTTACCAATACCACAAATAGTTTCGAAACATTGCTAGACCAGAAGGTAACCGTAGATTTAGACGTGTGCTATACAAAGCTAAGCGATCATACGGAAAGTCTTTTTAAATTAGACAATGAAATAAAAAACTTGATTTTAAGTAAAGAGTTTGACGAAAACTATTTAGAGGAAGAACTTATATCAGTTGACACCTATAAAGAAAAATGGCTGCGTATTAAGAAAAAATTTAACGATATATCTAAAGTTGCGGAAAAAGCAGATATTATAGATAAAGAATTAAATCAACAAGCCAGAAATCTAAAACTGCCAAGATTACAATTACATATTTTTGATGGCGAGTTAAAAAACTGGTTGCCTTTTTGGGGTCAATTTAGTAAAATTGATAGTGACCCAACAATGGACAAAATTGATAAATACCAATATTTGGTACAGTCAGCAAAAGAAAACTCGGAGGTTCGTGAATTGATCGAGAGTTTTTCTCCAACAACTTATGACGAATGTTTAGAACAGTTAAAGGCGAGATACGCGAGAACTGACTTACTCACACTTATATACGTAAGAGAAATTTTGGGAATCATTCTAGTAGACAAGAAAGATTCAATAACTCATTTGTACGATAAGTTAAACGCTCAACTGCGTGCGCTTGAAACTCTAGGTCTTACTATTAAAAATTATGCCGCGATCTTATTACCATTGGTAGAATCTGCTATACCCCAAGAGCTTCTTAAAACATGGGAAAGAAACAAGCAGAAGACAAAAGACTTGTCCGAAGAATTAACAGATTTGTTAGAGTTTTTGAAGAAAGAAGTTGCAAGTGAGCAAAGAATTCTTATGTCAAGGGAAACATTTAATAATAAGGAACAAAAAGATTTGTCAATTGGAAAACCAAGTACTGCAGAATGTCTCATATCAAACATAAAACAAAAACAACTCGTATGCGTATGGTGCGACAAAAGCACACATGGAAGCCTGGAATGTTATAAAATACAAAAAATGTCATTGGAACAGCGACGCCAGATGCTAAAAGACAAAAAAGCATGCGCCATTTGTCTTAGAAAAGGTCATCATCCTAAAGCATGCAGAGCGATCGTCAAGTGTTTCATTTGTGCGAAACGCCACTCTACGGTCTTATGTACAGATCAGAGGACTGAGAGAAACCCAGTAATTTCAGGAAAGTCAGATGAGGCCGCTGCGCTTTCTTCCAGCATTTTTACAAAGGGACAGACTCTGTTACAAACTATTATAGTTGAAGTAGAATGTGGTGGTAAGAAATTACGAGTACGTACTTTGCTTGATTCGGGTTCTCAGCGCACATATATACGAGAAGATATTGTAAAGAAATTAGGTATGATACCTTTAACGAAGGAAAAGTTAGCTTTTTCATTATTTGGTGGACATGAAACTGAATCGCAAGACCGTAACGTATATAATATTAAGTTGAATTCCTTAGAGAATACATTTAGTATAATTGTATCTGTTATAAGCTTAAATACTATTTGTAATAACATACCAAAAATTAATTTTAGAGATGTGAATATAATTCAACGTTTGATGTCGCCAAATAGTCGATCGTTCGCTTGGCGGTGTGCGACGAGGCGTTGTCGTGGTGAAGGAGGATCCTACTGCGAGGTCGTTTCTCTCGAACTTTTTCCAAGACAAGTGGCAAACAATTGGTAGTGTACCATTCTGCAGAAACTGTTTTTTGATCCTCTAACACAATTGTTGCAAAATGACCTATCCTTCCAAAGAACGAGGCCACCATTTTTTTTCCCGCACTTCGATCTCTCTTCACTTTAGTTGGCAACTCCTCGAAAGGAAACACCCACTGAGCAGATTGTCTTTTGGTTTTAGGATCATAACAGTAAATCCAGCTTTCGTCACCTGTTAGTATGTCGAACACAGCATTTGAGTCACCTCCGTTAAATCTTTCAATCATTTTACGACACCAATCCACACGATGGAGTTTTTGAGCCTCAGTCAAATTATGAGGTATCCACCGGGCGCAAAGCTTCCTGACCGCTAAATGTTCGTGGAGGATTTTTTAAAAATATGCTTGTCAGACATAATATCTCCCTGACAGACAAGGGTGACATCTCAGACATTGGGTTGTTGATAGGTGCGGACTATTTAGGATTTCTGTTAACAGGTACTATAGTTCAGCTGGAGGATGGTCTAGTCGCAATTAAAACCAACTTGGGTTGGGCGTTACAGGGCAAACCGGTGAGTATAAATAATTCATTTGATAAGGTTTTATCTGTTCTTTATTGCTCATGTGATAATAATAATTTGACAGAATTTTGATCTTTGGAGACACTTGGGATTAGAGACCCAGCGGAGGTAAAGTCAAAAACGGAAATTGTCGCTGATACTTTAATGACTTTCAGAGAGAATATAAAAACATTGGACGATGGCAGATATGAAGTAAATTTACCATTTAAGACGAATTTTGATGATTTAACTCCGAATTTTGAGAAAGCTAATAAACGGTTAGAGTCAATGACTAGACGGTTGATTGCAAGCGGACAGTATCAGTTATATGACGATGTTTTTAAAATGTGGTTGCAATTAGGAATTATTGAACCAGCGGAAAATACTACTATTAACTGTGGACATTACCTACCACATAGGCCGGTGATAAAAGAGCAAAGTCTTAGTCTTAATAAGTGTCTAGAAAAGGGTAATAACTTAATTGATAAAATACCCAATTTAATCAATAATTTTAGAGTCGGAGTCATAGGGATGACAGCCGACATTGAGAAGGCTTTTCTTCAAATAAGTCTGGCAGAGCCTGATCGAGAATATTTGAAGTTTCTTTGGTTTGAAGATGATACAATGACGAAATTAGTCACATATAGACACTGTAGAGTCGTATTTGGGCTCACATCTAGTCCATTTTTATTATCAGCTACATTACAATATCACCTTAATTATATGGAGAATGGACCATTAGGTGGTACAGCGAAACTATTAAATAAATCATTTTATGTTGATAACTGTTTGATTAGTGTCGATACAAAAGATGAGGCTGTTAAGGTAGTTTCTGAAGCCAAAAGGATTATGCAAGTTGGTAAGTTTAATCTTAGAATGTGGGTATCTTCTGAAGGGCTAAATGAGGTTGGTAAGAGTGTGATTTCTATTTTGGGTTTGAATTGGAATGTAGTGACGGATGAGTTATGTTGCAATTGTAGTAGTCTTCCTACATTCAGCGAAATTGAAGGACTCACAAAGCGTAAACTTTTGTCTGTGGCTCAAAAGATATTTGATCCGATTGGTTACACATCCCCAGTTGTTTTGACGCCTAAACTTCTTCTGCAAGAGGCGTGGCAACGACAGATACCATGGGATGAAAAATTACCCTCAGATTTGTTTACGAAGTTTCAAGACTGGTATCAATATATAAATTTTATAGGTGAATGTTCTATACCGAGACGGTTGTCGGTGGATATTTTGAGTGAATGTAGTGTTAGTTTTCATTTATTTTGTGACGCTAGTAAAAGAGGATATGGTGCTTGTGTCTTATTAAGGTCTGAGAAGGATAAGAAGGTGTCAGTTCAGTTAGTGGCCGCTAAATCGAGGGTAACCCCGTCACAAAATATGACTATACCTCGATTGGAGCTCACTGCTGTATTGATAGGATCTCGACTACTGGCTAATGTCAGAGATAGTTTACAACTGTCTAACTGTTCCGAATATTGCTGGACAGACTCTGAAGTTGCTTTGTGTTGGGTAAAACGCGAGCTTTCTCTAAACACATTTGTAGGCAACAGAGTGAAAGAAATCCGGCGAAACACAAATATTTGTGACTGGTACCATGTTCCAGGAGAACTAAATTGGGCTGACCTGGCATCTAGGGGATGTAACGCGAAAAAGTTATTTGAATGTCGCTGGTGGGAAGGACCGTCATGGTTACGATTAACACCAGCAGACTGGCCCCACTCGGAGTTAGTCGTAAACGAAAGAGAGGTACTTGCTGAAACAAAAAAGACAGTTTGTAATATAAATGTAAACACGGATGAGAATTTTATTTGTAGATTGCAGAAATATTTTTCAATATATTCAAAGACGATTAGAATGACTGCTTGGGTACTAAGATTTGCATATAATATTAAAAATATTGATAATAAACGGAAAGGAGAATTAACATCAAAAGAATTCGAAAAGGCCGAAGAGTTTATTATAAAACTTATACAATTGGTAAACAAGGAGTACTTAGATAAATGTTCAGGAAATTTAGTAACATTTAAAGACAGTGACGGAGTGGTTCGAATTAAAACGAAATTGTTATTATCAGATTTTCCCGAGTCTATGAAATCTCCATATTTATTACCAGCGAGAGATCCAGTTGTACTTATGTTAGTGAGACAACGTCACCTTCATTTACAACATGCTGGTGCAAATCAACTTATTGCAGATATTCGGTCTAGATTTTGGATCATTGGCATACGAAGGCTCGTGCGACAGGTTATCATGTCCTGTGTTGTTTGCAAGAGACACAAAGCGAAGCCAACTATAGCTCCTGTTGCACCATTGCCTCTGGAGCGCGTGACATGCTCAGCTCCATTTCAGACGACTGGTGTCGATTTAGCAGGTCCATTATTTTTACGAAATGGCAAAAAGTGCTGGATTGTCTTATTCACATGTGCCGTCTATCGTGCTGTTCATTTGGAGATCGCGATATCACTATCGACAGAAGATTTTATAATGACTCTGCGAAGATTCATAGCGCGACGTGGGCGAATTAATATGCTTAACTCCGACCAAGGAACAAATTTTCACGGCACGAAGAATTTACTGGCTAAATTAGACTGGAATGACATACAAAAATATTCTACTGTGAAACGTATCACGTGGAAAATGAACGCACCCGCAGCTCCATGGTGGGGCGGTTATTGGGAGCGATTAATTAGGATAATGAAAGACTTACTTCGTCGAGTCTTAGGTAATGCAGCAGTTTCACATGAAGAGTTACATACCATTATATGTGACTGCGAGGCTACTATGAATGGACGACCACTTACTTTTATAAACGATGACAAGGCTGAATATTTGGAACCTTTAACACCTGCTTATTTTATACAGCCAATTTCAAGTTCTAATGTTGTGGATCTTGATGAGATCGATAGAACGAACCTAAATAAGCGCTTGAAATATTTGCAGGAACTGCGTGATCAATTTCGTCAGAGGTTTAAGGCGGACTATCTTGCTTTTCTGGTGCAGAAAGGTAATGAGAAAAAAGATAGGATTGAAAAGGGAGATATCGTTTTAGTCGAAGCAGATGGAAAACGGATTAAATGGCCTCTAGCAATAGTGGAAGATTTACTTCCAGGTATTGATGGGGTTGTGAGGACGGCGAGAATCAAAACAGCATCTGGGGTGAAAGTAAGAGCCATTCAGAGACTTTATAAGTTGGAAATATCAGGTGAGGATCGAACCTTATTAAATTCAGTCGACCCTGCAGGCGAAAAAGAATCAGATCACACAGCAGACTCTACTAGACGTGGGGTGACAGTCCATTCAACGAAGACTACGCGTCTCGGCAGGAAGGTAAGACTCCCAAGTAGGTTCGATGTATACGTTTAAGTTATTGTTTTATTTTATTCCATAAGTAAGATTATCACTATTTATTAATTGTAAAATGAAGTTGTTTTCTTTTAATTTATTTTCAATAAGAATAAAGGTTGTGTTTTAAGTTTGTCTGTCAAGGAAGTATTAAGTTATAAAACTTATATTGATGAAATGTAGGTACTTGCAGAGTTATGAATTTAATGAAATTGTTATATTTTAAAGTCTGTATGTTACCTTAATAAATATTATATATTATTTTTATAATTAAATGACGTTAGCAACGCCCTTTGTAACTCGAATTTCAAAAGAAGGTATTGTAGTCATAGAGATGTTATTCATTGCTTTGTTATATTATTCTGAGATTCATTTGGTGATTTATTTTATATTTAAGGTTTTTTTTGCCGCTCAGAGGATGTTGTGAATTAGTACAAAACTTTTTAGAGGATTATAGAAAAATAAATATCTGACGTTTTTTCTTCTTCTTTGATGTCAGTTCGAAAGAAATGGTGGTTTTTTTCTAATATTTCAACATTCAGCGTCCCTTTAAATTTAACACACAGTGTTCCGGCTCATTAACCTGATCTTTTATCTACCTTTTTAATAGGAATGTTCGTGCAATCTTGATCTCCGAGTCTTTTCTACATCCTTCTATTCCTACGAACTCATACACACTTCCTGGTTTCACCCTAGTTCGTAATGACCGAACTAATACTTCACATGGTGGTGTGGCTATATATCTGCGTAGCCATATTCCATTCACTATCATTAGTCGTTCAGCTTAGCTCCCCTCCTGGTACAGCAGAACATCTTTTCCTCGAAATTATGATCTCACACACTAAGGTTCTTCTTCGAGTTTTTTACAGTCCATCTTTAATAAATTGATTATTTTCCTTCTTTTGAAAAACTCTTAGAGGATTTTTCACCCTTGTATGAGCATATATACATTATGAATGATTTCAACACCTGCCTCCTCAAAAATGAGTTCCGCTCCAAAAATCTTAAATATCTGATTGATACTGCTACGACCGTTAATGTGCAGGTTAACCTGTTTAATGAATTTCTTTCGCAACTTTATAATATCCATTCCCCTGTTCATCCGGTCAAACTTAAGCGTCTTCCGGCGCCTTGGCTGACAGATAACATTAGACATCTAATGGACAAAAAGACGGCGCTAAAGCTTAATACAAAATTAGACCAACTGAACGAAATCGTGTTAACTACCACGCTATCAGAAATCGCTGTAATACAATATATAGGGATGCACAAATAAGCCAAAATCACAAGTCAGTAGAAAATGAAAAATTCATCCAATGTTTGGAGGTTCCTGAAGTCAGTGGGAGTCTGTAAATCAACGAAAAATACTAATTCTCGTTCACTGGATATCGACTTTAATTCTCTAAATAACTATTTTTAACTTCATCCGCTATGAACAGCGGTATTAAGCAGCAGACCCGTACAGTATCTTTCACATTTCCCTAATCTCTACTATCCTACGTTTTGTCAAGTCACTGACTATGACGTTAAGCGGAACATTCTCTCCGTCACTTCTAATGCAATGGGCGAAGACTATGTGAGTCGTAATATGTTGATTCCCCTGCTTGATATCCTTACGCCTATTATCACAAAATTTTTTAATGCTTTTATTTTTCATGATGCATGGAAAGAAGCTCATTATCATCCCTTTGATATTTATCTAAGCCTATTAATCACTCTGAATTCCGCCCTATATCTATACTTCCCTTATTTAAAAAAAATATTTGAACGCCTTATCCAACTACAATTGAGTTCCTTTCTTAACAGACATAAACTCTTTTATCCTTGCCAGTCTGATCTTCGCCCTGGACACAGTACTACAACGGCTTTAGTTAAGATTACCGACGACATTCGTGATGGGATGGAGAATCAGAAGTTAACGTTGTTAACGTTATTGGATTTTAGCAACGCTTTTGGCACTGTTGATTTCGACATTCTGTTAGGCAAACTTCGTTCCGTTACCGTATCTCCAGCGGTGCTTGATTGGTTTTGCAGCTATTTACATACTCGCACAGTGTCTACGTGAGCTTCCACGACTGCCGGTGTTTCTCAGGGCGGTGTGCTGTCTCCGTTATTATTTTCTGTTTTTATTAATTATATTACCCAACAACGCTCTTATTCCTATCGCTTGTATGCAGCTGATCTTCAAATTTACTCTCAGGAGTGCTTTGAGTGACTTGATGATGATATTAGCGCTATTAATTTAGACCTGGAGCGAACCGTCCAGTAGAGTAATACTTTTGGTCTCGAAGTTAGTCTTAATAAAACGCAGGGTATAATTATAGGCATTTCCTTTTATATTTCCAGGATTAAATTTGATAGATTATCACTTATTATATTTGATGGGGTACATGTGCCTTTCGCTGATACGGTAAAAAATCTTGTTATCATCTTTGACAACACATTGTCCTGGCGTGCACAAGTAGCAGAAATTAGCTGGAAGATGTTTGCTGCCCCGGGGTCACTTAGGCGGCTGCGTAATTTTTTTACCCATTTTCACCAAAATTACTCTTGCGCATTCACTCCTCTTGCCTCTTATTGACGTCTTCAAAACTTTTCCATATGGTTTATATTTGGATTGCGCAAATATGACCATGATTCTGAATTCCGTAGGCAACTTCAGTGGCTTCCCATTCGTCGTCGTAGGGATATGTATATGCTCTCGCTTCTCTACTCTATACTGTTCAATCCCATGGTGCCCCCATATCTCAAATCGCGCTTTAAATTCTACGCATGAACTCTCTGTTCGCTCTTTCATATAACTATCGATTGTTCATTCTTCACAATCTCACTAAATTCAATAGTCAATCCTTTATAGTACAAGCTATGAAAACGTGGAACTCTCTACCTGAATCTATCAGACGAGCGAAATCGTTAAACTCCTTCAAATCTCAATTAAAATCCTATTTCCTCTCAAACGTTTAGCCTGCTCTTCTATTTTCTTTTTACACTTCTCGTGTTCTGATTGTCACTTTTGTTTTGAGCATTTTGTTTTACGTACTTTTATTTTTGTGATACTTTGCTGTTACAACCGTTATTTCTTTTGTTTTGTATGATTTAAATAGTTATTTGTTTTATGCACAATCTGTCAACTAATGTTTGTTTTTTCCATCCAATGCAAGGTTGCCTGGAAGAAATCGCTGGCTAGCGATAAGGCCTCCTTTTGTACGTTTTTATGTAAAAATTTATGTTTGTCTATGTAATTTTAAAATTGTTTGTGCAATAAAGAAATACTCTTTATTTTTATTATTTTGGCTAGGTGTTGAGGTTGTGCTTAAAATTTAATTTCAATCTTGATAATATTGCTATCAAAGCTACTTGTTGTTTTTGATATCGAATTCCAAAGTACGATTAAAATGATACCCTTTGCAATCGAGTGAAACATCACATGTCCCACAATAAAGAGGATTACTCGTAAGCGCAGTTCGAATTGACATTACACAACTGCTTTCCTAACCCTGCGCTTATAATCAACCGTTTCCATTCGGCACGGCCTTTCGGGCCCAATAATCGTGAGGAAAGTCGTTCGGCTGACGTCCGGAGAATTTTTACGAGCGGTCGTCGGTACGCCGTGACCGGCGGTGACTGTTGGAGGGTTATCTGTACGGTGATTGTGTTTTTTTGAATAAACGAACCTCGGGTTTCGCTCGTTACGTTAGGATTAGGTCGTTTGCACGAATGTCGATTAGAAACTTATTTGCTGAGTCTGCTGTTGTCGAGTATAATGTAGTGCTTGGCTTGGAAATGGTAACATTTTTTAAACGGCTTTATTAAGTTTGATTTGGAGGATCAAATCTAGTGATTGACTTTTCTCTGCATTATTGTCGATCTATTGATCTGAGATCTAGTTTTAATGACAAAAAAATCATATGAACTCAGAACATATTGTATAGTTGTAAGATAGCCATCTGTACAAAAAGGTAGATGGAATAACCTATCTATAAACACTATAAAAGTCTGTAGTTAATGTTTTTTCTAAAAAGAAATAAAAATGACTTTGGCTATAAAGATATATGACGTTTAACGAAAAAAAAACGCACTTCCTTATACACCCCAATTAGAAAATGCGTTTATAATCATAAAACGAAAATTGGAATTTTACTTTTATGTAGGTACTAAAACATTGTTTATGTATGGACACAGTTATACCAATTGCTGGGCAACAGTGTGGACATCTTACAAATCCACACAGTGACGTCAAAATTACGATTTAGCCTGCAATGTACCTACAGCGCAAAACCACATTGATATCACCCATCTACCAATAAAAATGCTCGACATGAAATATTATTCTATTTCGATATTCAAAATTTTTTAGTTTAGACAATAATTATGATTCTTTCTTGTAATGAGTATCTTGCGATCATATATCACACGGCGAGCAGAGTATCACCACATTGTGCCTAACCCTTAAGCATTTCGATGTATTTACTGTACGTAGAATCAACGCATGTAAAATTGAAACTCGATAAACTTAAATTGCGATAAAATAGTCATTTACTGACACTGTATTGTTTGTCACATATGTCATATTTGTTTGTGGTATATTATTTTTCTCTTTGGTTTATGAACTTGTGTACCATAGCGTTAAGAAAGCTCATTTTTCCCTTGTTTTTCTTCCTATGTTGTATTTTATTACAAGCTGCATTCTAAAAGGCCTTATTACATTCACTTAAGATTATTTTAAGCAAAAAAATACCTATGTATTTTTTGCTAAAGAAGTTGTGGAAGTCGAATCAGTACCTATCTGATTTTAAACAAACAATTTTCAGGATGTGCGGTAATTATTTTACACGTTCTATCATAATAAATATTATTATCATATATTAATAATAAATAATATACGCATATATTAAAAATAAATAAAAAAATAATTTAATATTGTAAAATGCAAATAAAGTGGACGATGTCGTTGATACAATATTCTTATAAGGGGCTTAAAGGCAAGATCAAAGTAAGCAATAATATAGTTATATTATATATTTTATATCCAATCACCAGATACGCATCAGCGCTCGTAAATCATAAGGATGTCAAGAGGAAACGTTAATAAAATTAGACGGTAATTTACGGGTAGGGTTGTCACCGTAGCTTATCGTAATTTTACCTTAAAATGCTTCAGTTTAAGAGGGCTATAAAATAATATCACAATGTTTATTGATTGCTTATATATATCAATGTGCTTTTACATACAGTATTAATTGCAATTATTGTATTAAATTTATTTTCACGAGAAAGTGTCTATTATAGATAGTACCAGCTGTAAAGCAAAACAAGATGATCAAGTAAAAATAAACAAGTTTTTAATCGAAGTACTAACATCGGAGATAAATAAGAAAAAAGATGTTTATAAACAATCGATGACAGCTTTTTGTTAAATATCAGAAGTTTGCTTATGTCGTCCCTATGAATGGATTGGAATAGGGAGATTGGGCCATGACCTATAACGCGGGCCAATGCGATCAGTGGGGTTTAACGACTGCAAATGCAGCCGGGACCTACAAAGGGTCGGTGCATATCTGACGGAAGATACGTTGTGTCCTGTCGTCAGAATTGAAAAGTCACAAACAAACAAGTGAACAATCAAATCTTTCTTCTTTATAATATTAGTATGATGATATTTGATCTTGCACACCCGACGGGAATAAAACCTAAAAATCAATATAGGTTTTATTAAATTAAAGTTGTATGTTCTTCTTCTTACTTCTACGGGCATCCCTGCAAATTGAATTGAATCGAATCGGAGGGCGTCTAGCCCGAAGTTATTCAAGTCAGTCCATCGCCGCCAGAAAGGCTTACGGCGACTTTACATCCATGATGGTTTTCTGGAGGTTACCCGGCGAGCTGAGGTATTTTGCCTGGTAGTTGGCCACTCCGTTGTATTTCAGAGAACGTGACTGTCTGAACGAACGGCTGTTTCATCTGCCTCCATGCAACTTCTGCACAAGGTGTGTCACTTATTATTGCAGACACCAGTGAGAGCGTCTGTCACTAAGCGCAGTAACGGTTTACTTAGCTGTAAGCTCTATGTTTCACAGCGTTGTGCTCGACATAGGGTTCGAGATTGTTTTTAACAGAAAAGTCAACTGTCCATCAATTTCTACAAAACTGACAAATTTCCCCACACGATTTTAAACCTTAATGCACTGAGGAGAGAGATCAAAAATCCATTGCAGAAAGTTGACATTTTGTGGTAACATGACGTGCAGCCGTATGTACATTTTTATATGGACAGGATGTATAAATTAATGTCTTTACAGATGTATGGATAAAAACATTCCAATCTGCAGGTCCTTTAAGTAGTAATCTATAAAACTGCACTATGTAAGGTTGTAATCGGTATTTAATTGGCCTAGCTCAATCGCATTCCATTAGAGTTTAAAGCGAGCAATACACATTTTATTGTAGGCAGGAATACTTTAATTGAAATGCTATGTAAAACAAATTTAAAGAAAACATGTGCATATTTGTTGTAAATATTGAGGTTAATCTAAATATTTCTTTATATGGAATCAGATTTTATGTAAAATAATTGTGAACGCGTTATTTGTCCATTTTAAGTTTGCTAGTATGAAGTTTTGAACTGCGATTTTAACGTTTTCTCTCTGACGTTCCTAATTCGATTAACGGCAAGAGAAATGTTAAAAGTAAATTTTCCTATACTGGTTTCCATATTTTGATTGTTTTACATTTCCTTATATGGGGAAAAATATTTTCTACGTTTAATTTATAATAGTTCATGCTATTTGTTTGAGATCGGAATGAAACTCTAAAGATTTATTTATTTCTTTCTTGATTATCACTTTACTCTGCGCATTTCTAATGCGAAATGGAGGAGCATTCCCAAGGCGAATAGCTGTGAGTATAAAGGTTTTGGAAATAAAGGTAGTCTGATGAGAGGGGGTTTGAAGAACGAGGTTGCTACTAGAGCGAAGATTGCGTTGATGACTGGAACCAAGATATGGAAACCTAGATTTCAAATAACCTGGGGTACATGGATCGTATAGAATATTAAAAAGAATACAGACAATTCGCAAGTTTCTGATGTGATCGTATTTACGAAGGCTATATATGAACCGAATATCACTATTGATATTGGTTGATGTCAGAATAGTTGAGAAAAAGTAAAATAAGGGTTTGTACCAGTGCGATTGAAAGATCTTTTATAAAACTAGGACTTAAGTTACTACTTATTTTAAGCCATTGGCTACCTTAAGCAAATTGACAACGACAGAAGAGAAAACATAATATTGAAGCGCGTCGACTTACTTTGGCTAGATAATAGTTTAAATCTGGTACTAAAGTTAGTCTTCGTTTTGTAATCAGATAGAACTATTTTAATGTAGAGAGAGAATAGAAGTAGTAAGTGGGCGGGGCAAGCGTCGCTGGCATATGCGCTTTTACTCATATGACGCCCTTTCCTCGGTTTTATATTTGTCAGTCGTTCGTCAATCGTCGAGTGGTGATTTTACTGATTTTTTCTATAAAAAATACCGTTTTGTGCTATTATCACTTGCAAAAAGCAAAACAAAGTATACAATCTAACTAATGCAAACATTTCCTTTCACTGGTAAGTACAATTTTAGTGCTAAAATATAAAAAACGTAATAATTTGACACAATTTCAAATAAAATATACATTGTTTGCTCAAACCAACATTAATGTTTCTAACCCCGTTTCTAGACAGCAATGTAAATCATATTGTGCACTTTTGCAAAAAATAGTGCTGTGCCTCCTGAAAATAAAAGATGAATTGATACTGAACAGATGAAATAATGAACTATTCAGGCACTTTTTTACGAAGATTCGGTTAATTATTTACACGCAGATAAATATTAAAAAATACTGATGTGCTATAAATATCTAAGTTACGAAGTATATCAACGTTTTATGAACAATATATAAATCAAACGAAACTTCGTGAAAAGCTACGAGTGTTGGCCTAATAGGTCTTATTAGAAACTGGTGAAACTGGATTTCACTTATTTTGCATTACTTATATTTCAGTTTCCCTAATAACTTTACAACGGATTGCCCTGTTTACATAATTTATTTTGTCCTATCCGTTTTAGACCTAAACCTATCAAATGAATTTCAAAACAACATATTATCTATACAAACAAAAAATCATGTTTTCAACTAACGTAATATTGTTGGTGGTGTGAATTTAATTTACAAAATTAATTTATAGGCGTCAATTTAATTTACTTTATTATGCTGATTCATAATCGGAAACCATTATTATAGAAATCGAGTTAAGATAGCCACTTTAAAGAACCGCCCACAGAACAGCTTTTATCAATTTTTTTGTTGCTTCATATTTGCACATAAGTTTATAAACGCATGTCTCAAACGGATGTGACTTTATATGTAGATTGACGTTTGTACGTACTTATCGCTTTTGTGTCTGTCTTCAAACTTTTTTGTCACGGCTTTCAAACACATACTTGACCAGCGATTCCTTATTGTCCAGTCGTTGCAATTAAAAATGTAGGTACTATTATTATTACAGTTATAAAACTTAGAATAATAAAGTAAAACAAACATGGCTATGATCAATTTATTATTGTAATGATCATATTAGTTATTATGAATCGCTTTTGAATCGTCCAAAAATTTTTTTTCCCCTACCACTTGTTCAGGACGTCTTTTAGCTGACAAGAAGAACAAGCGAAAGAAACTTACCAGCCCTATGATATTTACATAAATCATGTCATTTCATATCTTATCACAATAATAAATACAACTTTCAAAGTCTGTAGGACATAGGTTGAACATATAATTAGTCTTTATAGAACAAAGCGATGGCTATTCATTCCATGCATTGCGATTCTTAAAATAATCATCAACTTTATAATAGCCTTTACTCATAAGTATGTTCTTACATGAATTTTAAATTTATTTATGGGTAGGTCAACTACATTTTGTGGAACTTTATTGAACATAGCAATGTAAATCCATTGATCCTCTGGTTTTCTGAAGTCTGAAGCTTGGAACGGCAAGTTTATTTTTATTTCTTGTGTTATGATTATGAACACTACTTTTTTTTTTGTGAAGGAATCGTAATGTTTTCTTGCGTAGATAATATTTTCATTGATGTATTGAGAGGCAACAATCAAAATATTTATTTCTTTAAATATTTCTCTGAGAGATTCTCTAGACCGTAAATTATATATAGCATGGACAGCTCTCTTTTGTAGAATAAAAATATCTTGAATGCTAGCCGCAGAACCCCACAACAATAGATTATACGTCATTACACTATGAAAATAACTAAAATATACCAATCCTGCCGTTTCAACATTTGTCAAGAGTCTAATTTGCTTAACAGCAAATGCTGCAGAACTCAGTCTACTTGACAAATTATCAATATGAGGATCCCATTGCAGTCGGGAATCTAGTGTAATACCAAGGAACTTTGTCGATTTCACCAACTCAACTTTTTCACTATTTACATTTATAAGTGTATTAATATGCCTCACATTAGGTAATGCAAACTTAATGTATTTCATTTTGTTTGAATTAAGCTTTAAATAATTACTATCAAACCACTGTAGAACATTGTCGAACTGAATTACATTTTACTGTTTCATAACAAAATTTAAACCTCTTTTTTAATCAACTACTATTATGTCACATCACTAATATGCACAATCGGAATGATACCAGTAAGAAAAAATTACAAATGAGGCTTAATGTAATTAATACAAAAATTCTGTTGGTTTCTTAATTTTTGTTTTTTTTTTACACTTTCCATCGCTTAATTATATTATTTTTTAATATTCACTTGGTTACAGCAAAATCTAATCTTAATAGTTCGCACATAAAATGATGTCCCCAATTTTTTTTAATGTGCATAATCTTAAAATATTTTTTCCCTTCTGGTATCCCCGTATACAGCCACGTGACAGTTCAACATTCATGTTAAAGTAAATTATTTATTATCACGTTGAATTAGAGTTTGTTTTTAATCGTGTGATTTCTTAGCTTAGTATCTTTTTGAGATTCTGTTTATGTTATCACGAACGTATCGCGTGGCAGTTTTTCATGTAGTGAACAAAATGATCATTTCATCTAATCTGTATTTGTGTGCGGAGAGGCGACACTCGGTTCCCATACTAAATCAATATCATTATACTTCTATTCTCTCTCTATCAAACACATAAAGAAACTTGTTAACCAGAAAAGGTCTCCAGAATCATTTCTAAGCGACTTCAAGAATGTAGTTTAAAAAACTAACAGATAATCAAAATAGTTTTGAAAAGATTCAAGTAAACAGTCAGAGTTTAATTCAATTAGCAACTAGTTCGACACTAATAGACTATTTAAATGCGTGTATGTACATTTGCATCGGAATTGTCGACGTTTCACGATATTAATGTTAATTGACTATAAATTGTAACCGATAAAGTTCCTTCCACTAAAGTGTTGAATACATGCGCTTTTTATAACTGGTCACTAGAAGTCTTAAGAATGAGTATTTACAAGCTTTAGTTTCTAAAGCGTTTTTGTAGTATCGAGAAAGTCGTTTTACAAGATAAATTCTCCTTTTGTTAGCCTTATAATTAAAAAGATTTAAAATTTTGACCTTTTACGAATTAAAGTTTTTGATACGTATTTAGATACAACGGGATCTGAATTTTTTGCTTTTAAGAACATTTGTATATGGTGGTATACGAATATTTTACTATATAATTCCTAAAAAGATTGTGAGGCAAATGTGAAATCACTCACTTTGATAGCTGATGGTATTATTCAATGTTATTATTAAAAGTTTTATTCTTTATTAAGATTTCCCCTCTATGAAATAAAACTCGAATATTTTGCTAAATTTCAAGTAATATAGTATATCAGTATCATTTGACAAATACGAAACAGAAATTGCTAATTATTGCAGATATCTGCCTGATTGTAGCTGGAGAGTGTCTCATACGCATGGGGTGTCATGGACTGTCTCTTGTTAATGGACCTATGGAAATCTATTGGGAAGATTAAAAATATCCAGGACATGTTCTTGATAAGAATTGGCACCAGGGAATCTGGACATAGACGCCGGGACAGGTTTGGTTAGAATTGCGACACAAGCCGCCAGCGATTTCACCTTTTGTGCTTCGGTTAAAGCAAACTTTTTTTTTTAATAGACCTTGAGATAGTAAATATTAGGTATTTGTACGAAATTAGAAATTATCGATAAATTATCTGTATGTACTAGATCAAAATTGTAATAATTTAGTTTAATGTTTTCAAAATTTGATTGCAGTCTTAAGATGACTGCTTTTATGAAGTTTTGGTTTAACACCAATATTTACTGCTGTAAAAAACTTCCTTTAATAATTTTTTTTGTCTATCTAAATAATTTACATATATAATGTAGAATTATTAAAAAAAAGCATTTCTGCTCATAACACTACAACAACAATGTCAGTTATTTTAATTTAGCCTAGCATTGAGCAAGTGTTTTAAACACAGCCATTTTTAATGCTAAATGTAGAAATCAACGGAAGGCGTTTATTACGCCACTAATAATGCATTGATAATGTATAGTAACCTTTATATGACTTTATAGTGTCAATTTATAAAAGACACCTTGCCTTGTACTCCTGACAAGCGTTTACAGACCAATTTATAGTAGTTAAGAAAATAATAATTTGATATTTTATGATGTGTAATTAATAGTAAGGCCGATAGTAAAGATAAATATCGTAAAGTCTCAACATTATTAAGTTGAGTACTTAACGATTTAGATCCGTTCTTAAGATAAGTGACAATTAAAAACCGGTTCAGTTTTATCGATAACGAACTAATTGCACTTTTTATGACACTTTTATATTGGTTATCCTATCAGAGAATAATACATCGGTTTTTATAAGATCCTATAAAGTTATAACTTCTATCTCGTAGGAGGTAGCAAAAGAAAGCTTTTTATTTCGCTCAATTCGTAAATATTAACAGATAAAATGGAATTAAAATCAATCTTTATGCAATATTTGATGTGAGAAGTGACAAAAATGAGTGAATTTTTTTCTTGATTTTGTACATCAAGTCTAATTCCAAATATTTGACAATTATTATTAGACAACAACAACATAACATCACATACATTGCAACACAAAATGACGATCTGACTAACGAAGATACCACAACACATAGACCCGAGACAATATAGAAAAGTCTACTTTCTACATTGACCGGATCGGGACTCGAATCCGAGATCCCAGAGATGGCGACACTTTGAAACCGGCGTGCGAACTACTCGGCTACGGCGGTCGTCACGTCAACAATGAAAGTAATAAAATACTTTTGGTAATCATAGTTTATATCTAGTAAATTACGATAACTAAAGGAAATAGGGAGTATATAGGAAATATATATAAAAGCTATAGTATAAATATAGAATATCTTTTTGAAATATAGATTTTCAACAACTATTTATGAGATTTTCACACAAGTATCTATCTTATAGAGCATCTTTTAATATCTATCTTCTTTTGAATGAGCATTCGATATTACGTATTGCTGCAATCGTTGTAATTATGAAATCACACAGTAAAAGTAGATATAATTTTTTAACACAGTAGACAATTATCATACTAACATTATAAAAATGAAAGATTTAATTTCTTGTTTGCATTGATAGGCCCCAACACTACTGGGCCCATTTTCAAAAAAATCTTTCATCTACAGGAAGGTATCATACGCGGTTGACATAGACTATAATTTACGCTGGCGAAATCGCAGGAAAAATAGCTAGTTTTACATAAAGCTTAATATAAGTGCTAAGCATAATGTATGAAATCATAAGTTGTTTATCTTACATTAAGTTACATATCTCATTGCATATCTTCCATTAGTTTCTTATTTTGTACTTTCAATTTCATTGAATAAACTTCCTATTTCAAGATTGTAATGATGAACTGATTTATGAGCTTCACCAATAAATCTTATGCGACAAATCTCACGGTTGAAGCTTCACGAGTCCAGTGGTTCTCAAGGTACCGTAAGGGTCGCGTCACATCGGCGCGTCGCGTCCGCGCCGTATAATTTTCACATTCAATCAAACGTGATTCCTACTTGGTGATGTTTGATCGTATTCATAGTGCGTCTTGGTGCATTTACTTTGAAGTAGTACCATTTCTTCTGAGTATTTATATTACGTATCTTTGATAATAGTTTGGTTTGAAGAATTTTGTTGTCTGTGCTTGAACGTCTTTTCATTAATTATAAAAAAAAGAAAATCCAATACATCAAATTAATATAGTCAATATTTTATATATCTTACGGTTTCTGTGAAATCCTTAGATGTGTTCTTCTTCTTCGTCTAAGTTTTGTGGAACCTGAAATTATTATAGTCTTTGCGTAAAACTACACGATAAAAAAGCATTTCTCATTATAGCTGGATATTACTGAAATAGTAAAAAAATCGATCGGATCAGATCGATTTTTGCTTATCCTTTTAGCTAAAGGTTGACTTTTATGTTTCTCATAGTGTTTATATGATCTTAAAAATAGTTTTTTTTACATGATTGCCTTACCTAATTATTATTGTTAATATTATTATATATTTCTTTATTATTATATAGTTTCAAGAAAACCTCCTTTTTACTAGTATTAAAGATAGTGAATTTTATATAAAGAAAACCATTTAAAAAAATTTACAAATTGAAACCATGACTATAAATACTGTGTTAAACAGCATATTAAGATGCACGCGCGCACAGATCGGAGCTCACATTTATTTCTTTATTTACTCGCGGTCAATAAGGCCTACATTCAAATAGTTCATTAGCCGTCCGAATGACATATTCAGCCCTTTATATGCGAAACCCGTGGCGGTAGTTTATTCAAGACTGTTGATGAAAACCTTCGTGGGACACGGCTTTGTAATGTGACGAATAATGCATAAGTATAAAAAACTACGTTTTTAATAAGTTCTTGTTTCATATTATAGTGTTCTAGAAGGCACTGCGTTGCTTATTTGTTTCTCCGCTGGATTTTGTTGAAGTTTGCCGTCTCGGTTCATTCATAGTACTTTCGATATTTTAAAACAACCAATGAATGGTTGCATAAAGGTAAAATATCATCGGTACAAATAAAAAAGGTTTTTTTACATTAAATTTGTAGAATGATTGTATGTACGAGTATTAATCTGAATGTTTTAATGTTCCACTTGATTTGCTCGATCCGTATACAAGTTAATATTATTTACCCACTTATGTTTTTGTGATTAATAGTGATACATAAAATAAGTGTAAAAAAGTAAGTGTTAAGTTTAAAAATCCATTAAGTTTTTTTAATACCTAATAACATTTTTTTGGACTGTTGAAATAACTTTGTTGAATAACACAAACTTGAAGTGCTCATATCTAACTAAAGCATACATATCCTTATTTCGTTATAAAAGTTGCCGTTCCTATAGGTACGTGTGTGTCACTTGATAAACTGCAAATCAGTCCGTGACATGTTTGTACACCGTTGTTACACAGGGATTGAAGTGTAGTTGTATAATACCCGATCTGCAAGGCTATGTCGACATCTACGTGATTGATGGACCATTAGATTTCCATGGATAAATGCGATCGAATATCTTAAAAGCATTCCATTATTATAATTTGTTCATTTGCAGAGCTATTCTGTTAAAATAGAACGACTCCAATAATAAAGGTTTTATTATATTGAACCTATATGCTGCGATATCGTTGTGTTTTGACATCTGCTTTTAACACTGTATTTTAACAGAATTTCAAAACTAATCGTGAACTCGAGTAAACTAGATTATATTAAGTTTTAATTCTATCAAACAGCGTTTTATAATGAGCCGTTATTAATTATCCCACTGCTGAGGCTCAGGCCTTCCCTATTTTGCTGATTGGTGGGAATTAACGACTGCTGATGTAGAGAAGATCAACGGATTAACTTGACTTCCGAAGCACTGAGGATCGAAGAAGAGAAAATTTTTGGTCATCCATCCTATGAGCGAAAGTTGCTAGCAAGCATTTGAGACACTGTAAACAAGTAAGATAACAAAAAATGTATAGTATACAAGAGTATAATATAAATTTCTCCTGGAATGAAAACCCACTCTCGCTACTCGTTCACAGAAGGCAACGTTAACATCATTGGAGTCTGATATCTGACTGCTTCTAGTCATCAAGCTCATCAAATCGTTGTACCGTAAGAGATATAGTCTAAATCGAAAAACTCGTGGTATATGACATTTTTTATTCATATATAAGCTTATTGATAACACTCTTTAATAATCCATGTATTTAATACCCAATACTCAAATGTTTATTGCAAAACCATAGTGTTATATAATAAAAGTATATATGTAATAAAAGTAAGTAGTATATATATAATAATATGATAAGTTAATTAATTATCACTAACAGTCATTCAAATTCATCAACAATATAATATACATATAAATTACAAACCGCCTATTCAGGAATTCTTTTGGGTGAAAAGAAATCGGGCATAAGCTTTCGCTCTTGTGATGACATAAATATGAATAAATATAATGTCATTAACAAATCATATTACATTAAGTATTTCAATAATAAAAAAAATAATTAATTCTTTATTTAATTAGCAAATGTAATATAAAAACAAAATAAATTAAATGTATAAAAGTATGCAGTTTACAGGAGACACTCATACAAGCAGCACTGGAACCAAAACAAATTAGTTTTATTTAAGTGACACCAAAGATGTGATCTCGGCTTTAAAATTTCCGCACTTTGGAGTCGAGTGAATTATGCACTTTACAATAATCTTCATAGTTGAGTTTTTTAAATAAATAAAAAATCCACTTTTTCCCTAGCACTCTGAGGCGGGATTTTTTAAAAGTATTTTTCAGTATAGCATTGTGAATATAAAATAAAATATAACGAAAAATATTTATATCCTCTCGTTTTACCGGGCAGCCAATCTCTTTCCCTGTCTATATCATTGGTGGGACATTGACAGACATTCGGATGTTGAATAATTTATAAATTATTAATATGTATAAGTGTATAGAAGTTGACACCGTTCGATACAGATCGGGCTTATGTAGAAAGACGAACTTTTCTGTATTATCACGGGTTTGGGTGCTGTGGTACCTTCATTGTTTCAGACTTCCATGATACAAAATCTGCTTCATTTGGGATTCGAGCAATGATGTGATGTGTGTCTATTCATTGATTTCTCACGTTTTCTTAAACGTATTTTATGTCTTGATACCTGCGTGGTATGTAGATAAAAGTATTATCCCTAATATGAAATACTGAAATTTCTCCTTAAATTATTCACAGTACAAAAAAATTATACAAACCAAATTTAACAGGAATTCAACCTCGATAAAATCGACTTTTGCATAAAAACTAAATATTTGATCTGCGTTAGTATTCCCGAGTTTTGCAACTTTGTATTGTGAATGTGTATGCGTCTCACACATCTTGCACTTGATTAATGTGACGTACAGCGACATACGACTTTATGATGTTATAAATTAAAAGACGTCAGTGACAAATCGCTGTTAGATATATCTGTTATGCCTGTACAAATGCTGCTAACCTTATTTTATTTATTACAAACATTTTTTTTATATAATCATCAATGTAAATTATATATTTTCATAATATGGTTAACTTGCACCCTAACCATCATTTAGCTTGAGGTCAGCTGTCAACAAATACTTGACAGCATCGCATATACCTGGTTATTCTATACGTATACAATAGTGTTAGATAATTATTTCATAAGATATAAGAGAAGTAGGCATTTTTCCTCGAAGTTTTATACCAAATAAATTTAATTTGTTACTTCATCAGAGCGTCAGTGTCAGTGTCGCTTCTGCGGTAGCTATGAACATTAACAAAAAATGGTTTGAGTATATTGACGGTTCTCAAATATAAAGCACTTTCATCCACATTAATACTTTTAAAATTATAATCATAATAATGTAAACGTTTCAAACAATAAGTAGGTATCTATTGATTTTTATACCGTTTGTGGAAGCTAATTTCTTCAGCTACATATGGTTATATAAAAAAAAATAATTAGTTCTAATTTACCTAAATACATTATAATTTAGTAGTATACGTGAGTCTGTTAGTGATGTCACAATATAGTTCGTGTTAAATAAACATAGTCGTATTGTTTACCTATAGATGCGGAAAATTCATAACAGGAAAAACTCCGTAATAGCACATTGCTGGATTGCTGGGCATCGGCGTCGCCGTCGGTCTGATACTTCTATTTCACATCACCATCGTCATAATCAGCCTTTTTACGTCCCAACTGAACGCTGGCTCAATGCGGATTGAAGGGTATTAACGATTGCAAATGCAGTCGGGACCCAACGTCTTAACGTGCCTTCCGGAGCACGGAGTAGCTCGACCGATGACCGACCCTTGTGAAGTTGCTTGCCAATAATGATTAGACGTGTGTAAATCTTTACTGAATCGACCCAGTGAGTGAGGGCGCTTATCCACTTCTCCACCCAGATACATATTTCACGTACGATATCCCCGACTATGAGAACGTGCAAATTCTTAATTCATTAAGATTTTATTAAACAAATCTAAACTTTAGCTGTATATATAATAAATAACATTTGCCTCGCACGGAGTCTGTCACTCAAGTGCGAGTGATGGGGCATTCCCGTTAAAAATAATGTCGATAAATCGTGTCGGAGATCAAAGCGTGAACAAATCGGTTGGGTGCGTCACCGCGAAGTTGCGATTGAGTTTTATTTTGGATACGGCAATAGGCAATATAACAGATAGTTGCTTGGATATTATAAATTTTTTTTCAAGATTCAAAACCCACCATAGGTAACTTTTTACATTTAAAATTGTTTCGATGATCGAGGATTTGTCTTAGTAATCTAATTCATTTTTATTTTACAATAAAAGTATTCAGTTAAAAATGTCTTCTAATTGGAGAGTTTAGCATAAATACTTTGTTAATAATGTCGCTCAATAATACTAATATTAAATGAAATAACTGACTATAAAGACTTACATACTGTACTTCATTGTCAAGTGATAACGAAAACAAATATATTATGCCTACAGCGTTTTTATTATTTATATTTCTTTTGGTGAGTTTTCTATGAAAGTACTTCATTTCCATCTTTTTGTGCATGTCACCTCCAAGACTCTTCGATCGGCTCTCTGGCATGTGATTTACTCGAGCATGGCGGGACGCGGGGGGCGGTGCACTCGACTAATAAAAAACACCCCGACGCCCTCCTGACTGATGCGACAATTAATTTAATCCCATTTCTCTGCGTCTTTCGAAACCGTAGGGTTGCCAAGATGTTTAATTGGATTTATCGATGGGTTCAAATATATTTGAATGCAAAATAATGTAGCAGGAATCTATTTTTTTCAATTGGGTAACCGATTTTTTTATTTTATAAACTTGGTTTTACGAAGATCGCTATTACATAGCATGGAATAGTTAATTTTTAAAATACATTTTTTCTATTGGGAATGCATAACATCTTGTAACTTACCTTTTTTCATATTAGTCTTGCGGTAGTTTATCTTTTATGGCATACAACAGTGCATTTTATCTTTCGCTAACAATTCGTTTAAGGTCAATAAGCGATATGTATAATTTCAATATTTTTTTTACTAAAATAATAACTGAAAAATAATTATTGTAATACCTATTTGAGTTAGTTTGCCCTGACATAAAAAAATATAGTGAATAAAACCATAAATATTTCCCTTTTAAAGTTAAGTGACAACCCTCGGAGGCGCGAGAAGCAGACATCAGCTCCGCAGGCGGCTATTAAACAAGACTAATTGAGCGATAAATTCACGGGACGAGTCGAGAGCGATGTAAAAACGAACGGGCACCGAGAAAAATCCGAGATGAAGGAATATTAAAAGCGGGGCGCGGAATTGATTACTGTCAATTAGCAGTGGCACTCGGCGTCGCCGCCAGATGCTAACTCGATTCTATTAGTGCTGTGATACGTGCGTTGCCCCTTACGAGGCCAAAGTCTGTCTTAAGGGCTGTGTAGTCAGCAGTTCTTATGTGATTGAAGTCCTTTAAGATAGCTGCGATTGCAATCAAAATTCAAAGAAGAAATACGATTTCTTGGGGCTGTGCTATTCTGTATTTCTTTATTGGTATTTCAAAGGAAATTATTTACAATTATTTTATTACATTAGTTCAGGAATTTTGCATTAATTTCGTGTTATAAATAATTTTATAAGAATTTTGTTGTAGTTTCAATGTTATGGCTATTATAACACCCATATTAAATTACTTTGCTAGTACATTTAATAACAAATGTCTGTATAATTACACTATATTTACTAGAATACTATCTCTAATTAAAGTAAATTACATATTTGGTAGTTAGTGTTAAAAATAAAATTATGAAAATAAATAAATATTGAAAAATGTTGTAAATGATTCGAATCTTCGTGTTTCCGAAAACCATGCGGTAGTCTGAGCACTAGGCCATCACCTTTATTTTGTTTCCGATATTTATCACCGTTTTCTGCTTATATGTTTTGTAGTATTGTCACATTAAATCATTACATACTTATTTTAATATGAACGTTATTTCGGGTACGTTATGGTATAATTTAAATTTCACGCTTTTTCTTGTAAACATTCCGGAGATTAATGACGAGTGACATGGATAAATGTATATTTAATTTCATTCAACACCAGTAACAGCTGAAACGAGGATATAAAATTAGCAGGGCGATGAAATTACGCCTAATAACATCACATCACATTAAAGTTTCTCACGACAGTGGCTTATTAAAGATGACACCTACTTTTCTTCATGAATAATTCACTATAAAAATAACAAAGAGATGTTTTATATTTTATATATAAAATAAACATTGCTGTGAACATTTGCAACAATAAACTCTCATACCCTTTTTGTGTAGACGTGACTGATTATGTTTCTGAATGAACAAAGTACGCAGACAAAACCATTTGGTGGTATAAATACTCAAATAATTCTGCTGATGTCTGGAAGATAACTCGCTTTCAAATACATAGAACCATCAGTGCAGAAAAGTTTTGTGGATGGTATGCCCAAATCATCAATGTAAACCAGACATGTCGATAAATGGTGTTATTGTAAGTGACTACTGGTATGCAGTGTCCGGGAGCGGTGCCGATTAATAATGTTTACAAGATGAAAGCCGCTGAACTGAGTCGCGATGCGTTCCAGAAATATAAAAAAAAAGCTTTAACTGATAACTCTGCTGGGGATACTTACGACTTAGGTTGAATATAATTTGGGCGATGCTTTGACGTTTTATTAAATTTATAATGCTATTAATGTTTCTTTGGGTATTTAATAGTTAAAGACCCAAGTAACTTGTAATTTAATATTCTACTCTTTCTAATTCTATGAATTTGGAATGTAATAAAACTTTCTTTATGGTTTTAAATTTATTTTAATTTAAATTACTAACTCAATGCAAAATACAAATATAAGAGAAATTAAGAGAACATTGCTTCGATATAATTTTATTCCCATTTGCAACATAAACTCCAGTATAAACAATAATGTCAGCTACTATGCTACAAGAATTATTGTATAGTCCCTATGTATTAAAGTACAACAACAAACAAACTACGTATAAAGTCATAATATGTATGGCCTAAGCCTAACCACAAAACAGGCCAAGAGAAGAACCTACTACTAGCGGACGCACAGACAGACATATATGTCGTTGACGGATATATAAGAGTTACAAGGTTTATCGACTAGTGTAAGCTTATTTTAATTGGTCGATAGGGTCAACATGCAGAGTGCGGAAGATTTCTGTGCTTATTTTCATTAGTTGATCGTTGATGATATTGGTTTATCGACTACTGCAAGCTCATTTACATTGGTCGTTAGGGCCCGTATGCAGAATGCAGCAATTTCTTTGTTTATTTTCATTAGACTGTCAATGACTCTCATTAAGTACTTATTTGCATTAGTGTTTGACTGAAACTAAAGTCAATACGCCATTGTAAAAGTCAATAGTTAATACAAACGCCGCTAATGAGCGTACCCCTTTACCTATTGCTTTATCACTTCCAAAGAAGTAGAATGTGAGAGCAGCTCTCTTCCCCCAACTTTTAAAATTAAAGATAAAATATGCTGTAGACATATTTTAATTTTGTTTTCAGATTTATTTTAGTTTTGGTCTATATTTTTATAAAATTATGTGTATTGTTAAGATAATAATATCAATATCATGAAACTTCCTCAGTTAATTCATGGTCACACTAGCGCGTCGCATGAAATATGTTGTGTGCAACTAATAGTTGGGACGGGCGTTAAGGAGCGCATAAATTAGTGGATGTTGTGACGCCTCGGACGGTCGCACATCTGTTTGTCGATATGTCATGACGTCGCACCACTAGTAATTATTAAAAGTTGATAATACCACTACTTAATTTGCCTAATCACTCTTTGCTATTGTTCATATATATGAATGGAAATTAATTTTTAATAACAATACATTAAGAATAATAATAATTTATTATGATAAATTAACAGGAATTTGGAATGTGATACTTATGGCTAAACACAAACTCAAAACTCAGTGATTCAAGTATCTTAAATAAGAGAACATAACTGATGTATCTTCTTGATTAGATCTAAGATTGATTGATTGATTGATTGAAGAAGATGCATCAGTTATATTCTCCCATTTAAGATACTTGAATCACTGAGTTCTGAGTTTGTGTTTAGCCATAAGTATTACATTCCAAATTCCTGTTAATTTATATAATAAATTTTATTATTATACATATTGAACGGGGTCGTTCAATATGTTTGACTTTTGACCATGGGGGAGCCACGTTTCGGCATGAATGGGCCGGCTCGACCGGAGTGATACCACGGCCTCACAGAAAACCGACGTGAAGCAACGCTTGCGTTGTGTTTCGTCGTGTGAGTGAGGGTACCCTTCCCTATTCCCTTCCCTCTACCCCTCAACCCTTCCCTCCCTAAGATCATATTCGTCCCTCAAAGGCCGGCAGCGCGCTTATAGCCCCTCTGGTGTTGCAGGTGTCCATGAGCGACGGTAATCACTTACCATCAGGTGATCCGTCTGCTCGTCTGCTTCCTATCCCATAAAAAAAAAAATATATGTATGGGTGTTCCGTCAAAAGGGTGTAACCATGTCAATCGATCAAGGCCATTGATGGAAGGTAAATTGGATTAGTCGACATCGATCGACAATTTCTCCTACAACAATCGATAGATCAGCGTTCTTAATGAACGCTGATCTATCGGTGGGCACCATCAATTGGTTATTGCCTGGTATACCAGGTATACCAGACATATATGTCGATCAGCCAAAGTTACCACACCAATCGAACATAGTCGATCGATGTTGATAAATGGCATTGATCGAAAATAGATCGATTGGTGTGGTAATAATCTAATCTTTCTTGTTAATTTTCTCGCAATATTGATCTGAAAACCTTCAAAAATGGTAGTGGATCAAATATAACTTTTTATGTTATTATTTATAAGACGTACTATTAGTAAGCGAAGTCTTTCTTATTTAATTTTATCTGTTGATTATAAAAAACAAGAAATATTTTTTGAAACACTGACAAGATATTAAACAGATTCAAATATTGAATTAACTATAAGTTCGTTAGTGGATAAGATTCATTCCTCATTCCTTAGAAAGTTAAACAGCTCTATATGAATACAAGTGGTTCATGAAAATGTTTATTTCGGTCGCAAGCCCCCATGCGTCGCGATTTTGCTCCCACTCGTTACAGCGCTTTCCGTTTTCAGCTGCTTTTTTGATGCGGTTAATTGCCGTATATTTTCATGTCAACGAAACACGCCGAAAAACTTTCAACGGCTTACTGAAAAATTTGTAGCGGCATATATATTAGTAAATGTAAGTAAGACAATATTTGTACGTCATCACTTTGTCGTTAATTTTAACTTTATGAATGTATTAATTGTGAAAAATAGTCAAACTTTTTGAATATACAAAAAGGTGGAATATTATATTAGAATATCTATACTGCAATTGGTAGTATAATACATATATTGGTGATATAATACTACTATTATTAAGACGTAAGATTTGATCTATTTAACTGATATTTTTACTTAAAAATCTTTTAGTTGCTTACGTGAAGCTATATCATAAGTAAGTGACTTAGGCTACAGTTTATGCGGTCAAAGTCGCTGGAAAATCATGGTAATTTAATTCTGATAATGCGTAATGAATCGATTACACTGTTTAGAGTTTTATGTAAATTTCAAAAATAAATTCATAATTATTAATATATGATAAGTTAAGCAACGCTGAAGTATTATATTCGTCAGCAGATATATCGTGGAAGTAAAACGAGTCGAACTTCAATACAATCTATGTAATCTATCATTTCAATACATCCTTATTTGTTATTTATATCACCAGCCTATTAATGACCCCACTTCTTAGGCTGAGGCCTTTGAATCGAAACAAATCGAATGGGCGATTACCCAACATCATCATCATCATCATCAGCCCTTTTACGTCCCCACTGTAGGGGCTCAGGCCTTCCTTATGGATGGTTAAGGAGGATGGGACATGAACCTCCACGCTGGTCCAATGCGGATTGGAGGGTAATTACCCAACACGCGGGTCCAATACAGATTGATGGGCGTTACCGACCGCAGAGGTAGCCGAGACCAACGGCTTAACTTGCTTTCTGAAGCACGGAGAAGATCGAGATAATAAACTTTTGTTCACCCATCCTATGACCGGCCTTTGAGAAAGTTGCTTAACAACCGTATCATAGACCAAGACCGCTAACCACTGTACCATTGAGCTCTTATTTATTTATATAGTAAGTGTACCTTGTAAATAAGTATTATTGTTTTGAAAATACCACAAGTGAAACACCGTGAAAATAATAATGGCTGTATAAATAAAATTCCTTACTCTTTTATCGTTATGGCACATCTACTAGATGTCAAATAAATTCTGAATACAATGTTCATTTCGAGCATTTGTTACGGCGTCATTAGTTTGTACCTATAACATTTACTGTGACGTGACTTGAACACGTTATAATATTTATTTCATTATCAGTACAATCATAAAAGTTAAACAGCATTCACTGAGTACTATTATTAGACAGATGTGCGAAATATATTAATATATACTGTGATTTTAGACAAATACATACCACGTTTTTGTCTTTTTGGGGATTATATTTATCAGCTGCTCTTTCTCTAATCTAACAATAAAAGTCACTCGAGCAGATCTGCTGTGGGGCTTTTCATGGGTCTGTTATGAAGTTGCAATAATTGATTTAATTTTCTTTTCGAAATGGTACAAGAATGCGAATACATGTCTCTTTTGTGGACTTTTATTTACCCTGCATCTAGAAACTAGCTTAAAAAATTTGGGAAAAAGAGCAAAACAAACGTTTTAATCCAAATATTGAAGGAAAAACTTACTTTAAATGTAATTGTATGAGCTGATTCCTTTGTTTTACCAGTGAAATAACAAATGGAGCAAAGATAAAAACACATTTATGTGTCGTGTCGTGTTGCGTCGTGGCTGCCGCGTGTTCTTTTTTTTTATTCATACATTAGAATGAAAAGGATATAATAAATCAGCTCGATTTTATAATAATACTGTCGTAATACATACACAACATAAACATGTTTTTAGCCATAATAAATATATGAAACCGACATGCTTCTACGACACAAAAATGTGTTTCCGCCTAAAGAACACATATATATCAATATATTTATTTTATTATTTTAGATTTATAGTTTGCTTTCAAACTTTAATTCAGCACAAAACATGTGGATTCTTCATATTTCCCTAGACGGAGATTTCGGCCAACCCTCGGGTGTGAAGATGGTATTCAAATGATATTTTACGAAAACTAAAACAGCTGTCGATACTTGAAACAGAAACATTGAAATATAACACTTAGTAGTTGTGAACTAAGATAGAAATTAAAGTAATACAGAATGAAATAAAAATCGTCACTGGATATAATGAATCATCATTTATGGCGCTTTTAATTTAAACATGTCGCTTTACATGGAAAGTGAATAGTAATATGTTTTATGAGGGCATGCAGACGGATGTAGATAGTTGAAGACGTATTTTTTTTTTAAATAACGAGTGTTTTCGATTAATGAATGGCATAATATATTTCGAAATTGAACTTTGAACCTATTTAATGATAAAATAAATCAATTCACAAGCTTAGTCAGCCTTTGATTAATTTGCCCAAGCATCCCGTGACATACGTAAGAACAAAATGGCCTCGCCGTCAACGTTTAGGCATTCCACTCAATTAGCCGAAAGAAATATTTTTACAAACATTTGAAACTTTCGATTACGATGATTATGTTCTTATTATTATATTTAATCAATTTTACATTCACAATGTCATATCGATACATGTACTTTTATTAAAAAAATAATTAAATAAAAATTAACTCAACTAACCGAGATCCAACAGGACTGACGAATTTCTCAAGCAAATACTTTCGCTACAGGTGAGCATATTTTCATCAATGTTTAGGCATTCCTTTCCATCAGGTAAAAGAAATATTTTTAACAATTTTTCGATTTAAACTTGCGATTACGATGATTTGTTCTAATTATTATATTTGATCAATTCTGCATTGCTACACAATGCTTTATTGATACATATATTTTATTGAAATATGCTTAAATAATAATTCACAAGTCTCAAGAACCCCGAGGTGGGGTTCGAACCCACAATCTTTCGTATTACAGACGACTGCTCTAATCATTACTACCCGAGCATTTTTCATTAAAATAAATGAGTACCTTGACAATATTGCAGACCATACTGGGCTCCCAATAGAGTGGGCCTGATTTATTCGGCTCATTTCCGGTTCTCGTAGACGCCACTATATTAACCGGCCCTTTGCACGTGTCCCGCTGTGTTTTGATGCTGTAGTCTTCACGAAGGTAAGTTAATAAGCAATATTGGAAGATAAAGACTACTTTATTAACAAGTCTCTTCATTGTTAAATTCAAACTTATAATTTATACAGAGCTGTTTGAAGCGGTCGTGAATGTTGTAAAGCTCGTCTTCTCTAATCTATAAGGTGAAAGATTTTCCCTCTTAGTCAGAACCATTTTATTATTGGGACACAATATAAATCATATATAGCCCACTACGTGAGCCCATTACGGATTGTTGCATATAAACGATTGCAGATATAGCCAGAACCAATGACTGATGAATTCGAGATGATAAACTTTTGGTTACCCATCCAATGACCGACCTTTGTAGCATTGCTTAACCTCCACAATCGTATACTGAACTCGATACCGCTACGCCATTGAGCTCCTCATTGAATATTGTTTAAAAATAACACAAACAAAAAGATACTACTACGAACACACATTTTCGCAACAAATCTAAACTTCCTGAGAGATTAAGCTTATAATAATAAACTTGAGCGGAAATCTCACTTAATACGAGCGTACAGAGATTAAATTAACCACTATACATGAACGCATAAGGTCGATTATAGTGTTAACTCTTGTTCTAGACGATGTGTTAGTTTTGCCTAAGTCCCTAATTTGTGCGGCAGTTAGCGGTAAACCGAAGTAATGCCGATATTTCAGTAGGCAGTGTTGATTCAGGCTGTTTGCCCACTTGTTAGCTGAGGATTGGTTTGCACGTCGAGATTTAAGCCGAAAGCGCTTACGGGAAGATACGCTTGGCTTTTAAGATGTATGGTTTTAGGGATGCGGTGATGCGTGTAAATAGGTTTTACCAAAGATATATTACTTTTATTGTAAATGTGAAAGTTTGCATTTCCGAAAAAGACTAGATATATTTGATATGTTATGTTATGATACAAACAGATAGTTAAAAGCTTGGATAATCTTTTAACCTACTTTAAAATCGAAAAGGAGGAGATTCTATGTTCGACAGCACATATTTTTATGTAAGTTTACCGAGTTTTCCGCGAAATGTTGATCGATTGTTTAATTTAGCAAAAGTTTGTAGTAGTTTGTTACCTAAAAAATTCTTATATATTATTTGAATTAGGGTTTAGTTATTATATTACTTCAGTATTATCACTATTTTTTTTGTAGGTTGCTGTAACAGCCAATTTTCGAATCGGTGAAAAAAATTGCAGCTTCGAAAGGAGCCTTAAATAAGTCCTGTAGGGCAATTCTGTTAATGTTAGTGTCATTATGTATATCAACTACATCCTTTATAATACAGTTCTTGTTCCTAGATCACAAAATAATAAATATATCTGTTATTATTTTGAGATCTAGGACATTGCCCTATAATATTGGACTTCAGGTAGTTAGTACAATGGAATAATGCAAGAAGTTAGATGCAATAGGGAATATGTACATATATGGAAAAAAATTTCATATGATAATTTACATCGTTATATAACTGCAAAAATAAATCCGGCACCTAAAATTAAAATATAGTAATAATAATAAATAATTGATTAAAATAAGCAACAACAAACAGTTTAGATGCCGGAATTTTTGGCATGATGTTAAAGAACATGACTAGAGATATGACATTTTTAATCAATAGGGAATCGAATAGCAACTAATCGATTTTTTTTAATTATAGGTTTCATAAACAATCATATAGTGTTCTAAATTGATGAAATAAAAATAAAAGCCAAAAACATTATTTAAATTGTAATCTGTTGTTTATTTTGGGACATAATAGATGTTAACTTTTTGTAACACCGATATCCCCATACGTGTACATTTTTTGCACATGCACTCTGACAAATAGTATGGCGTTGGAATATTTTGAAGACACCGCATTTTTTTTGCACTTATTAATAATCAATTTCAAGATGAAAACGAACTAATGTTGAAAAATATTTACGTAGACTTTATTCTAAAGCAATGATGATCGTAATATAATATATATAACCCTTTTTTAAATCAAATGCATTCCCTGTTATTCCGTTAAAATATTCAGAATTGAGGTCCCGATTATATAAGACACTGAACATAAATCAGTTTTTAATTAAATTGTAGCTTTAATTCTGATCTAAGATATCATACATCTATTTATTTATTAAAAAAAGGAAATTATTCGAAAGTCTCATTAATGGAATCGATTAATTATCGCTGTTGCTGACAATGAAGGTCAGCAACAAATTTTTTAAGGCGATCGAATTAACTTTCAACGCACGGTTGATTTTATTACTTACCTTCTACGTAAATTCTTGTAAGTGCTTTCATTAATACTTCGTTTTTATTATCACAAAAACATATTAACACTGACAAATATTAACACACGTTATGTTAATTTAGAAATGAATGCAGAAATAGCTTCATTTTGTTTTCTATTAGATATTTGGATTTGATTACTTTGGTTGGGAATTCCGCGACAAATATCACACTAGAGACTTGTTTTGAAATCTTTTGTGATTGTTAAATAAGATTAAAATGTTAAGATTTTTCTTTCCGTAAGACTCAAATTAGTTGAGATGTTTCTTTTATTAAAAGTTAAATGTATTAAATATTCAAAAACAATATTCAAATAACTGTGGGTAAAATAATATAAATTAAAGGCAAAACGAATCGACTAAAAAAGGAGTTTCTTGAATTTAGCAGTTAATACTTTGACTATGTTTTTAAATATTTTATAGGTACTTAGTTTATAATCTTCCTTTTGTTACAGTCCGATAAAAAGGCGGACAGACAGTTAAAGACAGCTTTCATAGCGAGTAGCTAAGCCAGCAGATTTCTTCTTAGTATATATCCTTTCAAACAAAAAAGATTCATTGAAGTCTTCTATTGATGAAGATATCAAACAACACATGCAAAAAGGAATCACTTGAATTGATTAAACTTCCTTCTTTTTTAGGGTTCTGCACTTATAAAAATTGAAGCCTGGGTTCACTAAGTTTTTATCACAGCTTATTTTTCCATAAGTACTGAATCCATTCAGTATTGGTCTACATCTCGGTAGCCTTGCAACGTAAATAAATGAATATTTCCTACCGTGGAGGCTTTGTAGAAGTATAGTAGGAAACTAAAAATAATTTTGCAAGCTATATTGTAAGAATATTAAATGAGTAATCTTATTGTGAGAATCTCAAACATACACTTTATAATTTTAAGATAAATAGTTTTGAAGTTATTTAAGAAAATAGACGTAAAATTACCAATTCACACTCATCTGAACTACTTCAGCTCCTGCAGCGACAGCGTCAAAAATTCTGAGTAAATTGTACTAATAGTTTGGTATCTTGATTCCAAGATTACAAAAATTGTACTGAAAATAGTTGGGTAACTTGATACCCATTAGAAGTCTACATTATTAAACGGTAATAAAGTCAAGAAGGATTATTGCTAATTCAGAGTTCAGTTCGCTGTTGGACGGTCTTTGAAATCATTTAAAAATACCAACTTAAATTTTCGAACACAAATATTTTAATAAAAAATACTAAAAACATCCATAAGCTCCGGGTACTACAAGATGGGATTCGATTTAACTTAATAAAAAAAATACTAAGGTAGCATATATCATAAAATTTAACTGTCGAAGGAAAACCGATACCGCTCCCCGATGTGTGTCAGTCTGTCTGTCACTGATACCTGCCAATTAGTGTCACCCCAATGTCCTGTTCACTACACCGACAGACAGAATGTTTTATTAAAAGTCATTGATAGATAACCAATTAAAATCGATATAGTTGAAAGAGATTAATATCGTCGCTATTATTCTTACACTAATGTGCTTATTGTGAATTATTTCATAATAATTTACAGTTTTTTTTTTAATTCAATAAATTAACATTCATATTATATTATACTTTCAAAATCACATTAACGCAATATTATCTAGATTAATGCGATTTCGTAAGTACTTAACAGTAATATAAGACAGTAATGTAAGACCTTAACTTAAAACCTGAGATAAACACGTATCTTAGGAGTCATCTCATTAAGACATTTAGTATTATTGATTAGAGTATGATGTTAATAATGTATTAAATGTCTTATCAACATGGACCTTAATCATTCGTGTATTTAAGTTAAATTTATGGGCTACGTGAATATATAGTTCCAAGGTTGCCCTTATTAGCACAGTTAACAAAAGTTTTAATAACATAATTGATAAAATTTTACTTTAAAATAATTAAATAATTAGATCTAGTTCTATTATAGCAGAAGTTATATTAAAATAAATTTACTAGCATTGTATTTTTATATTGATAATAACCTAACCGATCTCTAGGAATCACTATGAAATATATTAGTGTGATCATATGTCATTATAAGTATGTATTAACTGTGTACTAAGAGAGAAAGGTAGCATTAATAGAGATGACGATTGGATAAAAATAAAGACATTTTATTTAATCCGTCAATGGTATAATAGAAAATATTAGATACGTATTTTTTTCTTGGCCGACGAAATATATAAAAAATTGTAATGGTCAGTGTTTTGGCGTCATGTTATTCGTGTGTATAAATATTGTACAATTTCTAAATCAATGTTCTCATTTTTGGATATTTTAATAAACAAAGTACTCTTTATACTCGGGAACTGAAAATAACGATGGCGCCACAAATATTCAGGACCAAAATGAACCATTGAGCCGCTTATCAAGAATCCTTTCTCAAAATCAGTTACGCCAAGGATAAAATAGAACTCATAAACTACTCAGTCACATGCCTCTCAAAATTGTGTCTTTCAAGTTATCAATTAATGTTAACTTAGAACACGTTGAAACTTTTATTCAAAATGGTCGAATTTTAAGAGTTCTGTGTGCCATTTCGACGAATTGCAATAAAATGACATGTGCGTCCAACGGATAGACTACTTGTAATCTAATACAAGTGGTTGCGCCGGTACACAATATAAGTGGCAACTTCCTAACTATCAGAGGAAGCAATAAATAAGTCAGTAGCTCCATACGCCTTAATGGGCCCATAGAGAATTGATAAAAATTCAAATGGACATTGATAAAGTAACTTTGGAAATGGAATCGAGTGGTTTATGGTTGTCAGTTAATTTAAATAACTCGACATTGTTTTTTTTTATAGTCATATAAAACGAAATCTTTGTTTTTTTTTATCGTCCTACAAGTTTATTTAGTTACTGGGAAGATTGTGATAGTTGATTGATAAAGGTTAGTTAATTCAATTTTCATAATAAAAAATTCGAACATGTTTCTTCTAATTTGGTCAGTATCGCTCAACCAATGGCATGGAATATAATAAATAAAAACACTGAGTGCTTAGATTACATAGATTAAGCGGCTATTACTCATTCATAGATGAAAAGATCGTAATTTTTCATCCGCTGTGTCGCTTCCGCCCCTAAATATTCTATAAATTATTTATCTTCTCACTGACTATTTACAAAACAGACAACAGTCGTTAATCATCCGTTGTTTCGGGTGTTCATGATGGAATCTCTAATCGACTTGTAAGTTAAGACAACTCAGTTTTAAGTTATATAAATTAGAAGGATAAGAAATATTATTTTGTAACATTCACTTTGAAAATATCTTTAAAGTTGTTAAAATCAATAGAGATTAGAATACACACTAATTGTATTAATATTGCATGGTAATATTCTAAAATTAGCTGTGCCCGTGACTTCGTCTGCGTGGAATAGTGACATACGGCAGCATCTTTAATTTTTAGGGTTCCGTACCCAAAGGGTAAAAAGACAACCACTATATATATATATATATATAAACTATAGACTTCGCTGTCTGTCCGCCTGTCACCAGGCTGTATCTCATGAAAATGAGACAGATTAATTTTTCACAGATGATATATTTCTGCTACGGCTTCAACAATAATAAAATAAAATAAATATTGAAGAGGTCCCCCGTACAATAAACGTGTTTTTTTTTGCTGTTATCAGGCTGTATCACATAAACTGTGATAGTTACACATTTGAGATTTCACATATGATTTAGTTCTGTTGCCGCTATAACAAAAATACTAAAAAACAAAATAAAATGAATATTAAAGGGGGGGGGGGGAAGTGATTTTTTTATCGTTTTCGGTATGGAACTCTTCGTGCGCGAATTGATTCGCATTTGGCCGGTTTTTTTAGGTTTTTTTGTAAATAAAACACATGTAAACATAAAACAAATCTATTTACAGTATTTTAAACAAAAAAATATGTTTAACAACTTTAGTAGACCCAAATAAACAAAACCGCTGTAGTAATATTTGTCGCATAATATAAAATGCATATGTTATATTAGTTAAGTACACGAAAATGAGCACTAGATGACGCTACTGTACTATTAAAACGTGATTTTGATTTTTGTTATGTTTGTAGTCTTTATTTTTAACTGACTTAAAAAAAAGTGGAGGTTCTCTATTGGACTGTATTTTATTTTCTTGTTTGTTACCTCATAGCTTTATAAGGGATAGACCGATTTTAATGATTCTTAATTTGAAAGCTAGTGCTTGCCTTAAGTATGCGTGATGTTTGTTACCCCAAAACTAAAAATATCACTAAAATGCATAAAATAAAAACTAAAAAAAAACTGCTTCAAATTAAAAAAAGTGAAATATAATACTTATCTTAAAAGCAATTAAATGTTTTAAGAAACGATGACCTCGATTTCAATGCTTCATATAACATTAAATCGATTTTAAGATGAGTATTATTTTTCACTTTTTTAAATTTGAAGTCGGTTCCATTTTTTTTCCAATTTTTATCAAATAAAGTAGGTTTCGATTTAATTTTGCAGTTTTCCCAATAATGTGACATTTATCTGCCTCGACTGAGCACTAGATGACGCTACTGTACTTTTTAAATGGGATTTTGTTTTCTTTATTTTATTTTTCCGATTTTCATCAAACAAAGCTTACGTTTTTAATTTTGCAGTATTTCCAATAGAGGTATCAGTATAGAGGTATAGAAGAAATCAGCTATCTATGTTCTGTGGCTATTATCTATTAGTGGTTATTATCTCACAGGTGGCTCAAAATATTTGTGGTTCAGCGGTCAATTCATCATTTGACGATTTGGTAAAACTATTCCAAATATAAGCTTTTTAATATTGTATGTTTTGAAACACGTAAGTAATTGGCACCCTACGTGATGATGTACTTACCTAAAACTGTACCTGCTATTTTTCCATAGGACCGATTTATTTAAACATGAATAATTACGTAAATACATACACGCTTTAGTCTTAAAAATTTACCTTGAGAATTTTTTAACATTAGTTTTTGTATTATATTTTAAAGATGTATGAAAGATAATATTAAGATGTTAAATCTTTGAAATTTATCAATATGTATATAAAACTAGAATCCTATGTTCATTTACATATTTTGTTGTTAAAAAAGGCCTCACTCTATTAGTGCCAAGTGCGCTATTAACAAACATAAACTTACACAACTGTTCAAATACAGCCAGAACAAAGGATCGTTACGACTATTTCTAATCGGCTGACAGTGCCGCAAAGAGCAACTCGGTGTCAATTTACAGATAAAAAATATGACGTTTAGCAGTGAAATGTGTCGTCGGGACGCGAAATGGACGTGATGTAGGGTTGGCAGTGTTTAGTGTTTTCAATTTATTATTCGAAGTGACAAGCGACAGAGCCCCGTACACCATTTCATAGGCATTCAGTCAATTTTTCCCAATTATATTTCAAGCGTTGACGAGATTTATTTACATATGAAGCTGTGCTATGGGTTGGAGCCGCGATAATATTGTCTGCATTTTTTTTGAACCAACACCTAAGAAATGAGTGGTAGAAAATCATTAAAAAAGCTATAAAGCACATTTTTTGAAAAATCAATTTTATCACAAACTTAAAATACTGAAATCCGTTAAGAATACTCAGTTAGTTGTAGTGATAACAAGAAGAAAATGTAAGTTTCAATGTTCACATATATTGCTCACTTAATTGATCAAATAATGACATTGGAGCTGGTGAGTTTCTTGCTCGTTCTTCTTATCATCCAAATGACTTCTTGAACTTGATACAAGTTTATTTGAATAAATGTTTTTTGATTTTGAATGGTCGATGGAGGACATTTTCTCTGAAGGGTAGTTTGAAGTAGACGCAGAAGTGTAGGTGATCTCTGATGTGAAGGGTAGAAATGTATGGATAGCGTTATGAGTAACTCAGCAATGTGTTACGGATTGAAGAAAAAGACAAACAAAAAATTTACGGTTACGCACTAAGCAAATGAGCATGTGATCTTAGTAAAAAATGGTAGTAATTAGATTTCGAGTCATTCATTTTATTGATGATGTTACTAACACTATGACATAGAGGTCAACAGATCAGATCAACTTGGTAACCGAAGGATAGTAAACGAAGGATAGATAGAAGGATAGTAAATGAAGTCCTAATTTGTATTAATGAGTTGCAAAAATTATATTAACATTGTGAAAACACAATAGCATCGAAATGGTGAACTAATCTTTATATCGCTGCTCAGAGTATTTAGTGATTAAAATTTCACCTGCACAGCAACATAACACCTATTCTCTTAGTCCAGTTAACGATTTTATACTAGGCAGTTTGTAGATGAGTACGAAGCCTTATTACGTACTGAAGAGTATCTTCTAAACGTAATGAGATTATTATGAAAAAAAGAAATAGATTATATGTAAATTATAAGCAGGAAGTAGATACGGAGTACCCGGCCGCTCAAGGAATGAAAGGGAAGAAAAGGTAAGACAGATAGAACATAAAAATCAGAGGGTCCACTCTATTTGTGCACAAATAAAAATTTCGAATCGTCCTTTTATACTTTTATAAAACTCATATTTGTGAAGATTATCTGTGCATCAGAGTAAGGTTCTACCTTCGTTACATCAATTACGGAAAAATAGGGAAAATTGAGCTTCTTTGGAGTAGTACTAGCGTTCCGAAGAAAAACGAAATTTCGATTTCGGAGAAATAGAGTAGGCCTTCTGCTATTGAGTGGGCTGGGCTTAGTAGCTCGGCCAAAAATTGTGAACTCGGTAATTATAACAAAAATAAACATTATGAGGTTGGAATTAAAATTCACTTAATGGTGCGTAGTCAACCCTGCCACTGACGTGTTGTCAGTAGCCGGGAAGGTGCGTCAGCCGAGTGACAGACAGACGACAGCGCGGCGACCACTACGCGCTGATTAATGCTCTGGCCAGAGATTGCGTATGAAATTGCTGTTTTTAAAACATCAACGACGTGAGCGGAATATGTAATGGCCGCTTGTTAAAGTTGCGACGACTGTGCGTATTAAAATTTAAGAGGTAAGTGTGTGTTTGTACATATTATTTCTATTATCGCTGTATGAGTATTATAAATACAGCGTTCATATATTGTTAAGCTTTTGACTAGTAAAAAATGTAGAATGTTAAGTATGCGTCATCTATATTAAATAAATAAATAAATATAAGACAAGATCATATACATTGCACAGCTTCAAAGATAAGTAGCTAATGCCCCCATATTGTGAAGTATTTAAAGCAAGGAAGGTAATATACTCGTAAAAAAGTTCACTTTCTACATCGACCAGATTTTTCCAAATTTAATTAAATTAAATTCATGTAAGTACACCATTGGGCTATTATGGAAAATAAGTGCGTCTCGTTTGTCGTCGGTCGGATTGACAGCTACATGATACTAGCTGTTTTCCCGCGACATTGCCTACATATATTTAGTCTATCTCACCCATCTATGATGTAGATCCCTGTGGGTAAAAGAATTTTTACAATCGGATCAATATTTCCGAAGATTATCTCTATAGAAAAATAAAGCTAGAAACTTTATCTTTTTATAATATCAGTATGGATGAGATTTAACCTTGCACCAATACTATATGCTAGCACACTCGACAGATGATCCATTACGCATACTTCCGTTGCATACTAATACATATTTTCGTACAACGCTTGACGTAAAATCAGTCAGATTTGCATTGATCATAAACACGATACAAAAGCAATGTTTTCTCTTTATTTTGTTTTAGACGAATAAATTTTGAGAGAAGTAGTTTACCCAGAAACGATTGTCGTTCCAAAAGAAAATACCAAACTAACATTTGAAATTCATAGAGGTACAGAACGGTCAAAAGCTTAGTTTAAAACTGAACCCCAAGAGAGGGATGTTTCAAATTTATGACAAATTTACGAGTCACCCGGGGCGGGCCGACCCCGAGGCGTCTCGTTTCCGCCAAATTCACTCTGGACATAACCGTTTCCCTTTCGTGAATATAAAAATTTAGCACCGCACAGTGGGCTGTGCCCCTGAATTATTAGGCTACGCTCTTTCGAGTACATTTTTATTTTGTTGCCCGATCGTTTATAATGAGAATTTATTGCATGAGTATACGCAATGGGCAAATTTGCTTATTTTATCTTAACTTAAAAAGTAGACTTCGTGCGTAATCATTACTTTTGGAGCTCAAGTTTATTTTGTTATTACACTGCCAATGTATTTTGAGTTGTTATACAGTTTCTTTTTCTGTAAGGATTGTAAATGACCAGTCAGTGAGATAAAACTATGGTCACTCGTAAAAAATGTAAAGCTATGGAGTGGAACGAATAAGTTAATACTGTTCCAGATGGGAAAATATTGATTTTAAACTATGTATGATATATGTATACTATGACGTACATATTAAAAATATTAAAACATATATATGAAAACCCTGCCAAGCGGGCAGAGTTTTTAAAACTTGATAATAATATGATGTGAACATACTATAAGTTATTGATAATATGTAAATAAATAATTATTATTTTTAGTGACATACGTCAAATGTCGAGCAAACAGTTCATAGTCTCTTTAATAGCTGAGATATTAAATCGACCGGAGTTATTACGCCCATAATATAAAACGGCCCTAAACAATTACGCCGCAGCCAACTTGGGCTGTAACATAAAGCGGTAAGTGGTGTATTAATACTCGGAACAGCGAAGGGTTGGGTTAATACATGGTCACATTAACGGGCCGTATCAGCTGTATTAATAGCGCATCATCGAGATAGCCGCGCTCAGCCGCGCCGAACATTCGCTTTAGCTTTTACGACCCCGCTCTTTAGGAGTGAACTCGTAAGTGATATATTTTACATTCACTTTTTTCCCGTAATAGCATCGCTGGGTAAAATCAGACAAGGCTTAATAGAATGAAGCTTTACGAGTGATAGGACTTTTATTAGGCCACGTAATGGGTGAGATCGCCCGTGTTCGTTGTAAATAATCAGGTGTCTGCAATATACTATTTTACGATCTATAAAATTAACTGTTTAAATATTTAGTATCAGTGTTCTAATTCAAATTGTAGCTACATGTTGTAAAATGTTTGTTTTATTGTAATCACTTTGTGTCTGTAGTGTGAATGTTGAATATTAGAGTAGAGTATAGAGTTCGATTATAATCTATACATAGTATAAAACAAAGTAACTTCCCGCTGTCTGTACGCTGAGATCTTTTGAGCTACATAACGGATTTTATGCGGTTTTCATTAAAATACTTATATAGTTATTCAAGATAGAAGAAGATTTAAAAACGTGTAATACAGGCCCACGCTGGCGGAAAACGTATGTTAATGACTTTACAAGTTACATTTTTAGTACCTATAAATGATAGTAGAGTCAATTTTATAAATTAATGCTATGTATAAGCTAATTGAACAATGACGAATGGAACAACCACAAGCAAAACATTTATAAAAATTATGTATTTTTTTATTTACATGGTTTTATTGACAATAATGTACTAAAAGCTTAAAAATAATTTGATATGGGTATTAAATGATAGGTCATTACAAAATGTGTAAACCACCAGTTTGTAATGGCAACTATTCTGGATTAAAATTTTTTTCATAGTAATTGTGTTTTACTAGTCAAGCTCTTTTATTTGATACACATATTGAGGTAGTCGTGACAAAATTTGTAAACCGCCATTTTGTAGTGGCGGCCATCTTAGATTTACAATGAAACATTAATTGTTTTGCCGCTAGAACTATAGAAGTGTACCAAACTACTAAATTTGAATCGAACGAATAAAAAAACGGGGCAAGCTAAATGAAACCGTTTAAAAAATATTTGTACTAATATTAAAAAGAGGAACGATTTGATTAACTGTGTGTTTGCAACGAATAGGCTCTGAAACTACTAGACCAATCTTGAAAATTCTTTCACATACGGGTAACTACATCATAAGGGGTGGACATAGGCTATTATTTTTGCATGCGCAGTCGCGGGAAAAAAGCTAATATATAATAAAAATAAAAAGTTTCGAGAAAAGTTGTTTTCTTTTATTTTGATTTTTGGTTTTTCAATGAATAATTTAGTATTTATTCACATATAACAGCCTAAAATTCCGTCCGACAGACTAATGAGTTAAAATTGACAACGCAATTGAAAAATGGGGACACAGCCAGCGCGGGAGTTTTTAATTGTCACCTCGGACCACTTTTATGTAAATCGCTCGTGACGGCGCCGGATGTCGGCGTGCTGACAGAATGACAGTTGTGACACGGCGACAAGTGACAGGTCGCCGCCGTCCGCCGGGCAATTTGCGACTGGGCTGCAACGGGAGAAATATTATTTTTCTTTTTTTTTCGGCACCGATATTTTAGAATTGTACTACTGTGTTGACTTAATTGATTTTTTTATCTTTAACGAGTGCTATAGATTTTTAAAGAAAAAAATATCGAATTGTTATTTAGTCGACCACAATTTTTTTGTTAGTGTTATATTTTAGTCAGTGAGTTGGATAACTAGAGAAGCAGTTTCATACAATTTTTTTTCTTATGGTTTTGTATGTTTGTTTCTCTCATATCAACGTGTATTCGTTAAATTAAACAAAGATAGTATATACGCGAATGACCGATTGAACGGGAAAAATGGGCAATTGATACGGTATTGCCAGCTGTTGAAAATTTTACCCTTTATGATGAATGAACAAGTAAAAAAATATCAATATAATGCTTTAGTCACTCATGTTGGAATATGAGTAATGTATGTGATGTTGGCTAGTAAAATAAGTATAATACAATAAACCAGGTTTGCAATTGAGAAATTTTACTTAAAAATTATTATTGTTTTTTTATACCAGGCACGTCTTTCAGACGTCTTTTTGTCTCATTTATTACTTTCAATTTATTTTCTCTTAATCTAGATAAAGTTTATAGTTTTTAATATACTTTTGAACAGTAACTATGAGTATAATTATGCACAAAGATTCTTCATTTTAGTATGAAGTCCCTACCGGCAGTTGTAAAAGCTAACAACATAAATGTACATTAAATTTATAATGTTCAATAGTAGAATTAAAACCAATATTAATTTTACTAACTTAATTGAAAGAAGGTATTAAAAATAATTATAGCAACTTAAAAAAAAATTAAATACTCCTATATAGTTGGGAACATTAAAAGTGAATAGCAGTGGCAATACTGACGACAAAATTTTATTTGTAATATTTATATATTTATTTCTGAAAATAACTAATGTTGTTTTTATTGTTTAAATTGTTAATGACTAAGTGTAAAAGGTAATATTCTTTCATATTTTCTCTATTTGGGAAAGAGAACCGTATTTTTCCCACTGTTTTTCTTCGTTTATGCGGAAAATAATTGTACTTTGTCGGCGGGAGTTGAATGAGTATTGAGTTATTTTTTATATAAGTTCGATGATAGATCAATCTTTTGAACCTGTCATTACCCTCATTGAGGGATCATGGGTTCCCGAACATCTGATCCTATTGCAGCAATATTTATAATTATGGTTTCAGGAGTCACAATGTGAAACAAACGAAGAAATTTACGCTCCTGATCGAAAATTAAATTACAAGAACATTATCAATAAGAATAAAAGAACTTAAACTACATACCTAATATATTAGAATAAAAATGAGATTATCGCATAATACAAATTTTGCTCGTATACACTTTTTGTTATTGATAACTACCTGTAATTGATTTGATTTGTTTGAGTTTCTTTGTAACATAATTAATATAAGAATTTCTCTATTAGAATTTGCTAGCATGAGTGCATTATCTAACGTATAATCATAATAACATTTTAAAGTGGAAAATAAAATGTGAAGATTTTCAAAGCACCTCCTTTGCAGTAAAAGTGAACCATTCAGGAGCTTCGACGCGACACCTTGATTTTTGAGACTTCCGCACCACGTAAGAAGTTGTACACTTCCGAGAGTCATACTTTTGCGTTATACTGTACCCTTTATTTCTATCATGACTTTTTATATTTCCGAAACACGTAGCGACCAAAAGACATCGGTGCATAACAAAAACATGCAAGGAGTAGGTCAGTTTTAGTGACGTATAATAAACAAGACACAATGTTGTTGGTTATGGATGAAATCGTAAAATCACGTAGTCTTGATAACAGCGTATTGCCAATATAGTTTGTTTATAATATAGAACCCATAACAAGTACTGGTAAGTATCTACGGGCATGATTCACAGGTAAAGAAGGGAAATATTTCATGAACGTGTATGCTTGAGTATCTCTTGTTAATATTGTTTATTTCGTATCGTAGTAAAATTCTATTCTACGAATATAGAAAAGTGTAAACAAATTTCGAAAGCTATATATATCAATTGGGAGTCAATTATTTGTGACACGTTTACGGATTGGGTTTGGATAATCTAAATATGGTATTGTCATCTAATATGGCCCACTGCTTTTGATCGCTTCTTCTTCCTCTCTTTCTCCCATTAATTGGAGTCGGGTCTTCTCACTGGATTTATATGACTTTCGCCATATCGGTAATGTCGCTGAAGTTCTAAAATCTCAACTGAAATAGGTTTACATTACATTCTATGTACTCATTGATCACTCGGCGTTGATATGTTACTAAATTATTATTCAAGTTTGTTTTTTAGAACTTCAGCAGTTAAAAACAGTGAGCTTTATTAAGCAATAAAACCTTATATGACGAACAGGTATATGATATTTTTTTTAAAGTTGAGTTACTTCTAACAACTTTACAATACTACGAAGATGTCCTCAAAAACATGCAGAAGGCTGTTAGCTATCGCCCCGGCCACTCTTCTTTCATATTTTGAATACTTACTCGTGTTATAAGAATTTACGCATCACTTAGCCGAGGCAAATGGGCGCATAAAATCTTATGACCACTCAACCCTCCCAGTTGTTATGTATTGAGTTTAGGCGGCATCTTTCTAGTAAATGACAGTTTTTGATTTTTTTATGGAATTGCTTGTTAATTGAAAGGAGGACTTTCAATAGTGCAGATATAAAAACTTTTTGATTACATCTGCACTGTTTTAAGTGGAAACCTTTTTTAACAGGTTGTTTTTTAAATTTAATATTAACAATTATTATGCTGAGCACGTTATTTTTTTTTGTAACCAAGAGTTTCTTAACGTTCGTCGACTTATTTAATTTTCAATTGTGTGTGTTTCAGTTTATGATGACGATATGATAATACTACATTGGTATTTTTTGCAAAAAGATGTTTAAGGGGTCTCTAAATTTATTTAAATTTATATACGTAAGCAGATAAATAGGTATTTATCTGCTTACGTATATATCGCTTCAAACATCAAACGAAAACAAATAACATAAACAATAAACGTGGAATCTATTTACAATAAATCATATCGAGCTAGAAACTCGATTGAGTAATAAATATCAATGAGTTTAATGTTCCCGCGCAACACGCGATAACTGTCAAACGCCCCGGCCGCCATATTGGCCGCCATATTGATTTATGACACTTCATTCTAAGCTGTCAATAGGGCAGCCGCTTTCAGTTACAAAATGTTTTGGTGTTGAAAGTATGATCTGTAGGGCATTTCTTGTTTTGATATTTTTTATGAATATTATTAAATTTGCGTTTTTCCGCGACTTATTATGCTTCACGTAGGTAAAAGAATGTTTAAAAGCAGTCCAGTACTTTCGGAGTCAAACAAATCTTCCCGCTTTATAATATGAGATAGATTAATTGATCCTACATTACTTACGCGTAATATAATATATAGGTACTTAATTAGTGGCGTAATTAATTTAACATGTTACCAAAACTTTTGGCAACCTATTCCTTAACTACCGACTTTGTAATGTCGTAAAATGTCTGCAACAAATTGAAAGCTCATTCAGCTTCATTATAGAGCTCGTCGAGAATCAATATCGTTCCTCTGCCTTATTCTTAATTTTATTAGGAACCTATGTATTCTCTTACATACTTTGCTTTTCTTTTCATACTGACCCACTTTAAATAAATGCTAATTTATTTAAAAACAACTTATTACTGTATGTATAGTTTTGGCACTACTTCGAATGAAAATAACATTTTTGAAGTTGGTATTTGATAAGCTACTCTAGGAAGTTGGCACAAGGAGATTTGGGTTAGCCGAGATAATTTGCATTTTATTAGTTTAAAATAGAGTGTTGTTCGGATTTTAAGTTTATTTTGGCAACAATTAGAGATAATTATAATTTTAGGTATGTTACTAAATTAATATAAGTAATAATTGTATCCAGAACAACTGATACTGGTTTAAAATTTGTAATACGAGTACCTAAGTATCATACATGAATTGATTTCAATAATTCTGATTATTATCAGGATATCTCTTCGTGATCATATCAGATATACCATTATACGGAAAATGGACTGTTGTTACCGATATAGGAAAGCGAGTGGCAAAATTAAAGTGGAAATGGATTGGCTATATAATGACTTGCTCGGAAGGACGTTGGAGCCAAAAGATAACTACGTATATAATGCCTATGAACATCCAGCAGGAAATAGGAAGACTAAAGGCGAGATGGTCCGATGATATTGTTCAAAAAGTCGGCAAATCTTGAGACAAGTCTTGGTCAAACCCGCCGATTACGCTGGAAGGAGTTGGGTGAGGCATATGTCCAGTCCGCGCGGTGTATGGCCTTCGGGCTGATCCCGCGCATCGCCTACAAATGTTGACGGAGAAGAAGAAGACTTCTGATTTTACCAAAATCGTTTCGCAATGTATTCACTATTTATATGTATATTACGAGTCTCGAATCATTTCAGGTAAAAAAATAGAATCACTCGGAATCAATCAGGTCATGGCAAAACGACAAGTTTCAATATTTTCTTATTGCAGTTTGCTTCCTAGCTAACCTCGATGAGATCCTTTGATTGACGAGTTATTGATAACAAGCAATCCATTCTAATTTATAGCTGTCTGGGCTCGTTCATTCTTGAGTGTTCAGTTTATGAGGATTCTTGACATCGTGTCACTGGAACAATCTTTCGTAATTGTTTTGTTATAAGTTATATATTTATCAACTGTGTGCATAGAAGAAAATAAATTCATAATTTGAAAATAGTCAAAAAGTAATATATTGGTTACTATTTGGATAATTAGATCCAACCCTAAATTATGTCACATGGATTTCAAGATTTTTCAACTCCCTCGCCTCTTGCTATGGTTACGTGCAGCTTCCCGGGTACCATTTCCAACAGAATGCATGCCTATATTATTTAAATTTTTAGCATAATTAATAAAGCAAAAGGCCCGACTTAAAAAAAAGTTTATTATAAGGAAAAAATCCTGATTTTTTAAACGGGTATTACGATTGAATGTCCCGTCTGCACATGCAATTGTAACACCCATCGATCCCTAGTGGGTAATGGCCCTTTCAATTCGATTTATTCACAGAAAAGGCCGATGATGTTACTAAAGCTTCTCTAAAAATATCACATTTCTTAGCTCATTTTACGGTATTTGATACTAATTAATATACATCTAAATATTTACGCCGGTTCCCTTGGGGCGTAATGAGAGAGTTGGTAGATAGATTTTTATATTAACGGAAATAGGTTTGTACTCTAGATATTTTATATTGTTGTCCTTCATATTTATATATTGACTCACTTCGAATTAATATAGAGTAACATAAAAAATGTACTAACACACTAAAACATTTTAATTCATTTCTATTCCGAGTTTAACACGGTTCAAGTAAAAAATAGTCCTGGAAGACTAAAGTGTATAAATTCTGTGTTGGAGACTGCAAATAGAGATTAACCCTTAAATTATTTTTTTTAAGAGGCCGCTCAACAATATTAACAATTATTATTTTTTAACAATGTTAAAAAATAAAAGCGTGATAGTTTTTCTTTCGTTTCTAGCGTCTATTTCCCGTACCAGTCTTTGTTTAAGGACAAAATATACAAAAAAATAATTTCGAAACGATCTGGAAATAAAGTGCATTATTCTCCCCATTAGTCTTCAGCCGTCACTCTGTTCTAATATTAAAATTCGAACTGTCACCGTCCAATGACAGTGTCAAACTTTTTCTATTAACTTTTTCATTAGGTTTTGACAGGACATTCATAAAGGCGCGACGTTGATGAATGGAAGCCTCCACAGTCCACAGTTTTGGGAGAATTAGAGGGCTAATGATATTTATTACGGGGTTTACCAATTTAGCCACTGTTATTTCTGTAGTTAGGTTCAAAACTCTATGACTTGGATCGTTCAAATCAGTTTGTGTTAAGTTTTGTCGTCTGTCAACTTGATTATGCTTAGATCGTTATGAATAGTGTGACTGAATATATATACCAATTCAATAATTTTTTTTGATTTAATAGAAGTTTCTTAAATTTATAGAACGCTTTTTTAATTATAAGGGATAATTATATCACTTTTTAATATAATATTATTATTAATTATTTCAAATTCTTCAGTCCTGTTGAGTATCGGGTAGTTAAATGATTAGAACTGTCGCTCGTATTGCGAGTGGTTGTGGGTTGGAGTTCCATCTCAGGATACCTGGGGCTGGTGGATTCTTTTGGCATGTATTAAAAATATCAATTTTTTATAGTAAGTGTTTCAAATAATTAATTGCATGTCAGTATCTATTTAACATACCGCATATTGTCACACTATTGCCATGTGAAAGTCCCTAAAAAACGTTTATTATATGAGAGCTCCGTTTAAATATTTCTTTTATTCTGTTTTTAAGTATTTCTTGTAGTAGCGACAATAGAAACATAATGAAAATTTCAACTGTCTACTTAACACGGTTCGTGAGATATTCTGGTGAGAGACATGAGAGACAGACAAACGGACAGCGGAGTCTTAGTAATAGGTTCGTTTTTCGTTCGGAACCCGATAAACGACAGTGATATTTAATCGTTCGACCGACGATCACTATTACTAGTGTTATAAAAGTCAACGATACGGTCATTTTGTAACGCAACTAGTTTCATAGTTCACAATAAAAGTTGAAATAAATAATAGATTATGTTAATTTACGGCGCAGAAACCCACACGTTGTACTATAAAAACAAATTTAATTACTCCGTGTTCCCATACTATCGGATTACTAACAGTCGAAACAGACTGTTTTTATTGCTTGATCATTAACTATGTTTACAAGGTCGGCACATGGTTCATAACAAAACCGACAACAGCAAAGAAAAACAATGTAACTCAAATTGGGACGATTTTGGAGGATTTATAAAAAAAATATTTCTTCTTGGAAAACTTACACTGAGTATGGGATGATATTATAATTGAGTTTTAAAGAATATTTTTGATGTTACATTGTATTTTCTATTTATTATTGCGATTCTCTCTTCATTACTAAAGCTTTGTTACAATTTTCGTTTTGGCGGGTTCGTTAAAGCAATGCAGGCTGGCAATTGAAATATCAATACTGTTAAAATTGTCGGTAAAGTGTACGTATACGTAATTTTGTTTCTTTTGTAGCGACCATAGTACTTTCTCTTTTGTACTCGTAAAAATGATAATGCAAACAGTATAAATAAAGAAAGGTATAAAAAGCACGTATCCAATTACACAAATATGCTCATCAACTACTTCAGATAATTGCCCTCATAAATTGACAGACAATCTATAACCGATGTTCATGTGAGAATTTAAAATTTATTAGTTATTACTTTATGCACTGTCGTACAAAGGCGAACTTAATGCCTTAGGAATTCTCTGCCAGTCAAGTTTTACATGACGTTGAGACTACATTTAAAGTAAAGATAGTTGCGCAGCATACCATTAATATGATATAAATTTTAAATGATGACAGTATATATTTTATTGTTTTAATTAATTTTGATATGGTGAAATTATATTCAAAACATCGTTTTATAATCAAATAAACCGCTTGTTTATAATCTGTTATTAATCTGTAAGCTGTCAATTTGAAGAAGGTTTTTTAATTCAGAATAAAATTAAAAAAGAAGTTTAATTTTCATCGATGCATACTACTAGAGATTGAATTTAAACCGTGATTTTTATAAAAAATAATATTTTTCTTTCGTATAATATTTTTTTTCTTATTTTATTCTTTGTTATAGCGGCAACGGAAATACATTATCTGTGAATATAGCAACTTGCAACCTGTTCCGGTTCATGAGAAACAGCCTAGTGACAGACGGACAGACATATCTACCGACCGACAGCCAGAGAGCCAATTTTATATTAGGGAACCCTAAAAAGTGAAAAGTAATGAATGTTTATAATGCGTCTTTAGTGTAAGAGTTCACTCGTAATAATTTGCCATATCGTAAAATCAGTTTTCTTATATATTTATTTTTTATTTTGAAATTCGAATTTGAACATTTATTTACTTTATACACGACAGTTGAATTACTAACTGACCTCATTAAAATATTTAATTTAGTCCTCTTTACACACAACAGGCAAACAGATAATTTGACAGAAAAATGGAAAAGTTCTGAGGATTTTTCTCAGTGTAAACAAGTGGTGAGAGAATTTACGGTAGCAATTTCAAAAATACTGCGTGTAAATATACGTTACCGGGAACAATAAAGATGCATTTAATACAATTACAAGGGAAATATATTAGTGTTTATTTTGTAAGTCGGTGCGAATGTTTGTCCCGTGGGGTAACGCTTTTAGTGATAAGAGTAAGCGATCGAAAATAGAAAAGTGACTTCTATGAACTAGTTTAATTATAAACAAGAAGTTACATTGTATAACTTATCTTACATATAAAAGGATATTAATTTAATAAAAAAATATATTTAAAAATAACTTTGAAATTTGAAAGCTCGACTACGCGTAACTAGTGTTGACCATTGCAAATTACTGTGGTTGTTGATTATACCGTGATTGCTTATGCTTTATTGCTAAAAGTTGAAAAATAGTTTTCTAAGTCCAATCTAACGAAATCTAAAAGAAAAGTCAGAGTAACATATTTCTGTCTATCTCGCATACTATCTTCCTCTTCTCAACGGTATATTTCAATGCAATAATCCATAATATATTATACACAAAATTTAATTAATCCGCTTTTCTGTACATCAAAAGCAATCCTCAAAATCGTAAGCTATAAACGTACATCAATGTTATTTGTGGGAGTCATTTAGCGAGGCGCGTTACACACACCGATTACTGGGAAAACAAGACACGAGGTCGCCGCGTAACGATACCGAGACGATTTGTGAGCCATTCCTGAGCCCGTTTTGACAAATAATGTATTGAGACATTAACATTAACAGAATATATTTTCGTTAACAACAGGAACACGTGTTTGTGCCATGGCGGCTGTACCTTAATTTCTATGGCTATAATACGTATGTCTATTAACTTCTAAATGTATAGTTACATTACTTACAACACGAGAATGTGTTAAGTTCAAACACATCTCATTCCTTTAAATAATACACAACTTTAAATCGATAATATATGTTGTTAATATTCAAAGGTCATTGACAATTTGGTTTGATGTAAGAATGTTTCACGGTCAGTTGCACAAACGTCCATTAAGGTTATTACACTTTTAAGCTCTTATGAATGTCAAATTTGTATGGGTAATGTACCTTTAAACTAATGAAAATTTAATGGACGTTTGAGCAACTAGCTGTCAGAGTTTTATATTTAAAAGTTTTTAATACAGTTTAAAGCACATCTGAAAAAAATAATATTTTAAAGAAAAAGGCTAAAATCTATCAGTCCCAGATAGCCCGAGATGGTATTGAAAAAATATTTATCAGTATTGTGAATGCCAATTGATCAAATATAGTAATTAGTTTAGTTGATTCGAATTAATTCGTTAATACATAGTTAATAAATAGTAGTAACAATTTCTTCATTTCTTTTACAATTACTTCAGTTTGTTCGGTATAAATGATAATATATATTTTTTTTATATATATTTTAGTGTTTGAAAATTAATAAGTAGTATACAATAAATTTAAATATACCAGATGCAAATCGTCATCTTTCATTAAATTAAAACTGTGTCCTGAAAACGTCAAAAACCAACCTCTTTTAGCAACTTATTTTACGATAGTTTTAACCCGCTTACTTTGCCACTTTTCACAATCTACAACTATCAAAACATCATCAGAAGAGCTGTCTACTAGACGAACGGCAAGTGACCATTTGTCGCCTGCCACATTTTGTCGCAAGCGCTTGTCGCGTTGGGTATTTACGACGCGACGACAAAAATATCGCTCGCGACCATCGTCGCCGATTGAATTATGGTGTTGCCTGTTCTAATAATTTATTGGCTTGTAGTAAAGACTCATATGCTGGTAGAGGAGGGAAACAAGACTTAGATTATCGATAATATATTTTTTTTGTTATATTTCGACTAGCTCTATGGCTTTAGTTTATTGACAGCGCATTGCGCTGTTCTCATTTCAGATATTATACTTTTAATACTGGGTTCAAAACAATATTTTTCATTCCAAAAATCCGTGCAGCAAGCAAAACACCGGTATTGTTCTTTATTATGTCCTCGTAACCTTCCAAAACTGAAATGTGCATGATAAAATCTGGTATATATTCTTAACTTAAATATTTACAAAGTAAGGTTTTAGTGTGTCTGCCTTTGTAATCTAAATTTAATCTAGAATTAGATAATTATTGTATTGTTTCCATTTTAGAATTACTTAAGGTATATTTTTTAGAAATTTTAGCTATCGATGAAAGCATCTTGATTGTTTGCTGTTTAAAACATATAAGTTAAAACATATTAAATTAAACATAGCAAAATTTACAGACGAGACACGTTTTTCTTTAATAATATTTGGTGTTGGGTATCATATATATGAGTTTAATTTGCTCATTTAGAAATGTTTCTACATATTTTTTTACCGTAAAAAACAATTCTAAAATGATTTAAATAACGATCGACTTAGAAGACTAAAACCTGACTACTAAAAAATTATGAAACAAAAACATATTCTTAATTCTTCTTCTTTATGATTTATTTCAGAAATGAGAATAATTGTTTCGTAATTTTCTTAGTAGTAGGATTTATTTTTCGAACTCATTTTTTTGGTGAGCTGAATGGTTATTACGGCAATCGTAGTTTTTATTTATCACCTTTACCACCATCAACGTTATATCTAAATACTAAATGTACTCCGTCATAATATCTGTATTCAAGGTTTAGTGACATGCAGAGTTTACTGTGAGAGTAGGTAATACAGACAGATGCACAATATCGACTTTAGAATCAGTGGGTGTGTGGGGGGGGGGGTTTACAACGTTGTCGTCTACTGCATACGCCGATACATGTCACACCTCTAATAAGATAGTTATGGATTGATAAAAAATGGAACTGTTATCAAGCTACTCTTCAATTATTTTATTTTATTCTTTTTATAGATGTTATAGTTTATTCCTCTCAGTTTCATTTAGTTTTTTTTTTCGTTTTAAAATAGTAGGTAAATTATTTTAAAAATATTTTTTAATATTGTTTTAAATATATTTATAAATTGCTAGACAGTTGAAATGTTCATAGTTGATCTATATTCTATTGCTATATGCTATGTATAACCGAAAAATATAATAAAATAAAATAAATATTTAAGGGGGATAAAACATAGAAAAAACGTGTTGCTATAGCATCGGCATATAAGAAAAATAAATTTTAAGGTATCAAACAACATTTGTAACTATGATGCCGCATAAAAATTTTCTGGCATCCATTACAATCAGGTTGCTTCTGCTTGTTACTCCCGTTTGCATTCAATCGGAAGACGGATAAACCTCCTTCGCGCTCCCCGCTACCAGAAAAGAATCAACTTGATATAGTGACGTGACTAAACATCGCATTATCTAAAATATATAAAAGACCCCTCTTCACTATCGCCCATGATGGGCGATCACTGTGGGCGTCTCTATCCACACAATCGGTCATCTAAAATTTGTTTACTGCCATCTGAACGATGAGGACGTCGAAACAAGAATCTTCGAATAAAAGATTTCTCTTAGTAATTTTAAACAAATACTATAATATAAATAAAATACACATTAAAAGAGTTTTGACATATTATTTATATATGTAATTAAGAAAATTAAAAAATAAGAGGCATAGATAAATAAATTAGAGTAGCGTAGTGACACCTAGTCGCAAGGGAATCAATTCGATGCGCCAAGTTGACTCGATAAGTCGAGTACATAGAGACTCAAGTGATTCATTCGAGTATGAGTTTGAAACTTTCACTCGAGTGCTTCGAGTAAAAGCAGGACTCGAGTCGCATCACTAGGTCAAATATCGTTTCATTTATTTCAAATAACTTCAAAACTGTATCTTGAAAGTACAAAAAATATTTAGGATTCTTACAATAAGCTTTTTCATTTAATTGTTATACGGTTGACTGGGAAACATTGTCTTAAGGCTTTAAGTCTGCCATTTGTACAGTCTTGCGTGCAAAAAGTATAAGTAACTAAATAAAAATATAGTCCAAAAAACATTTTATTTCTATTTATCTTTTAAAAGAACCGAGCCGCTTATAAAAAAAACATGATACTAACCTATACGGTCATCTTTAGGTTACCAACTTACATATGTATGTGTAACAAATGTCTACCCAAGCTTTCTTTTGAACACCATTACTGGCATACCAGGTGTTAACCCTAAATCTTAAGCTTGGACAATTTGTACCAAGTATAACACAAAACTAACAAGTATGATGTTTACATAGGCCACACGTGCGATGCGGGGAGCATGTGGTTAACACAAATTGATCTCGACACCTTCATGGATCAAGCTTGTCTGTGATACCATATGACAGTATGAAACGACAAGCCATTATTTAAAGATTTATTAAAATTGCCTTAAGGTGTTAAGGCAAACTGTTAGTGTATGAAATATTTATTATTCGAGTATCATCTGTTTTTCTTTTTGCCGGTACTATTATTTTGTGTAAGATCGTCATCAATACTTTTATAGTTACAGAATAAAGCTACGAAAATAGAATATAAATTTACAATTATTTCATTGCAATAATTAAAAACAAATATTCGTAATATTATTATTATTTAAAGTTTACTCCAAACTTTCAAAACTTTTTCTTCTCTCTTTGACTTATTTACCCTCTTTGACTAATTTTCATTTTTATTAAATCATTTAAACGATTTTGTGTTTATGTTAAAGATTGTTACTGCAAAAGTCGTATAATGATAATTTTTTTAACCATAAAAAGAAAATTTTAGAATAGTGAGTTAGTACCTACTATAGATTTGTCATAGTTCGATGATTTATAGCATTCTATTTGTATTAAGGATATTATTGCTGGAAAACACTTTTCAAAATATCATGTTCGAAGTCCAGAATAAAAAAATACTGTAGGTACAAATTAAAATATCAATAATAAAAAGAGCCAAAAAAATGTGCAATGAAATAAATTATCCCGTTACAATTTTATTTAAAGTTCAGCTGATACTTTGTTCTGATTTTTTAAAGTTGACGAATCTACCGCTAGCGTGAGATAGAGAGAGAGAGAGAGAGAGAGAGAGAGAGAGAGAGAGAGAGAGAGAGAGAGAGAGAGAGAGAGAGAGAGAGAGAGAGAGAGAGAGAGAGAGAGAGAGAGAGAGAAAATACTGCATTGTGTATACGTAACAAAGTCGCTTTTTAATTTCCAAAGTATTTTTTTGGAAATACGATTTGTAAAATAAACTACATATCAATCAGTGTAGATTCCCGAATAATATTTCGGTCTTTAAAGTACATTAATACAATATTTAAATAGTTATATTGTATCAACCCTAAATACGCTATGACATTGTTGACGGTATAATTATTCCAGTGAATTAGCTAAGTCAATTGTAAAACAACCAATTAACAATATAAGTTGATTCGCTTCGCGGGTCCGACAGTTAATTACATGTATAATTGGGTTGCAGCGAAAACGTTCTCTGTGTATAAATACCTTGCAAACATTTGCACTATTTTAAATCGAACGTGTAGTAATGATTTAAAGTTTTATTTGCAACCCTACCTAATGATGACGATAAAATTAGTCGATTTATGAAGTTGAACTATAGATGTGTAAAAGACACATTGTGCTCTCTGTTAAGCAATAAAAAGAAGCTAGGGATGGCAAAATATGTAAAATAGCAATTGCTGCATCTTGAATCTTTAGTGACGTTCTATTGACAAAGATTATATTTCACGTTTTGTAATATAATATGTACTTACTTATTATTTTTGTTCGAAATTAAAAGATGTACTATGTTGAAAAAATGTGCATGTAAAGCTTATTAAGGATAAAATGGTATTTGTATATAAAGATACGTTTAAAAACACCCGTTTTTTATTAATAATAATGGTTGCTATTTAAGTTAAAATTGTATGCTTTGTTGAAAATTAGAAACAGACTACAAAATTCTACAGACAGAATTCCAAAAATTATTAAAGTAATAAAAGTCACATTTATGACCTTTATCGAACAAACGAATTTATTATTTTTTGCCTTGGATCAACCATAATATATTTTGCAAAAACTCGCAAACTCAATTCAGATACCTAATTGTACATTTTTATATAGAATTTCCACGTCGACTAGCACAATAGAGCATTATCGAGTTTAGCATTTTCTGAATTGTCTGCGTCTTAATCTTTGTCAAAAGAGAGAGAGAGAGAGAGAGAGAGAGTGAGACAGACGCTGGTGCCATTCCGTTAGATTTACCGTCGAGCTGACGTTTTAACGATAATACGCATTTACGACTTTTACGCGTATTTACGGCCGTCTAGAAAGCCCGCCAGTTTAATTGTCGAATAAAATTGAATTTACTGTCAGTGATTTATGCCCGTTCGGTGATACACCGATTTTATGGCCGTTTTGATGAACGTCAGTGGTATAGAAATATGCTTTAAATAGTTAAATATTTCAAGTTGAAACCTTCACAATGTTGCCAATCAGTGGTTCTTTCATGTTAATGGATATAGTTATTATTATTGATGCCCGTAGTTGATTTAGCCGAGAGTACAGTAAACAAGCGTTAAGTAGTAAACGGACCGTCTAGTGAACCGAAACTGAATAAGTTCATAAGTCGAGCGACTAGTAAGTTGAATGCTTAGTATACTGAACTTATGAGGCGAGCGTTTAAGAAGACCAGCTTCTAATACGACAAGCGTCTAGTAAGACGAGTTTATGTAAGAAGACAAAAAGCTTAGTTTTAGGTAATAGTAATCATCAGCCTATCGATATCAAATGGAATCGAAGAGGGAGAATGTGCCGTGTGCTATTTGTCATTCTTCTAAGTAAAGCAAACAGATGTTTAATTATGTTTTGTTAATAGCCCACATATGAACTAGGTATGTTATTATCCTACACAACAGCGTGAGCGTTGTTTTCCTTAATTAATTGTTCAATAAAAAAAGGTAACAAAAGAACGTATTTTAATAACTTTATTTATGTTTCGAAGGAAAAGTTTCAAATAGTCTAAATATAACTTAAAGAAAAATTAATCTGTAATAATAATCCCGATCCCAAATCCCAAAATCCCGAGTAAATGATCATCATTATCATCATCATCAGCCTTTTTACGTCCCCACTGCAGGGGCTCAGGCCTTCCTTATGGATGGTTAAGGAAGATGAGTCATGACCCTCCACGCTGGCCCAATGCGGATTGGAGGGTATTAACGACTGCAAATGCAGCCGGGACCAACAGCTTAACGTGCCTTCCGAAGCACGGAGTAGCTCGAGATAATATTTTTTTGGTCACCCATCCTGTGACCGACCCTTGCGAAAGTTGCTAAACGACAACGATCGCGGGCCGCGGCGCTTATCCACTACGCTACCGAGGTGCAAGCTACTCAGTAAATGATCAGCATCACTTAAATATTACTTTTTATTGAGTGAATTGATTAATATATTCATCACCAATGAAAGCCCAAAGTGAAAGGTTTACGAATAATTATGATTCCTGTAGCTAGAGCTTTAGGTAAATATGGAAATTATAGATTATAGGAATATTAGATATCACATTTACTAAAATTTAGTTTTAGGCCACAATTTTCAAAGATTTCGTTTGGATACTTTAGATATGATAATTTAGTTTTAACATAGCTTAGATAAGTAGTATTAATTTATTATAACGGAATTTATATTTTAATATAATAATGTATATGTAATGAAATAAATAAATGACAGAACACCGGCATTGAATGGGACTTCAGTAGTACAGATGTAAATTGACGTCACACATAGATCACGCGATTATAGCGGCACTACTTGATGTTTTTAAATTAAACAAAAAATAATATTTTTGAATGTATTAAAAATAATAATTTTTTGCATACCTAGTAATAGTTACATTCCTCAATGACCATTGAAATAGATCTCCGAAACTACTGATCTGAGATTTGAATAGAAAAAACGTAGGAAGTAATTCTATCTGTATGGATTGTAGGAAAGCCAATAATAAGTCTGTGGTTTTGAAAATTTAATATTTGTTTGGTAACTGCTCATGGTTCAGATTCGCTATAAGCGTTTTCGCGCGTTAAACACCTATGTAGTCTCTATGGCTGTATTGACATTTCTGTTTGCAAGATTCTTTAACAAAAAGTGAGTTAGATTCTTTTGCAGAAACCTGGAATGAATTTGCACGATAAATTACTAAGAGATAAGCCACAGAGTGATACCGTTTTTCTAAAGCCATATTTGGTCTCAGGTAGTCCATTAGGTATGTACTGCGATAGAACTGGAAATGATCATTAAAAACATTTTAAGCTAATATGAGCATAAGGATTTATTGATTATACATATTTAGAAACGGAAAGGGCACTTAACTAGTAAATACTGTACATATTCATTGGGCACAACCATGGTGTTCGAAATGAAATGGATACGCTCTGGTATTATTTTTTACATTATGAAGGATAATGAATGATCGAAAATAATATCCTCGGTATTCTCTTCAAAACATAAAAACTCTATAATGAAATATTTGTATTTAGACATAATTAATATTGATGTGCCATAGTGAAAATAAGATTTATCTCATCGCTGTCTTGAGTAAAAGCTATTTACCTAATAATTGGTCATTTTTTTATGTATAAATTTAATTCTTACTTAAAGTAATCATATAAATTTAATATAATACAATTTTTTTCATTGCATTATAAATGTATGTATGTATTAATTAATAGTAGACAACATCAACACATTGTTAAGAATCCAAAACGAGTAGCCAAAGTTCCCGTATTATGGTGTATGTGAGACAACGAAGGTACAACACCAATACACTAAAGAAAAGACCATTTTCTGCATTGACTCGACCGGGATTTAATGTGGCATGGCGACCTCAGAGATGACTTTGAAATCGGCCTGCGGTTATCAAATTTATTAAAATTATAATAAAATCAATGCATAATATTAAACATCTTTACATAATTTTATAAACACGAGCAATAATTTTATAAACATGAGCAAAACTCAATACCAATGCCAACTCCATTTTTTCATGTATGGCTCAGTGTTTCTAGTGGTTGCGCGTAGTATGTACATACCAAAGGCAACTATTTTAATTGATATGTCTCGTGTCACCATTTCCAATTACAGTCAACAAGTCCTGTGCAAAGTAGAAAAAAGGAACGGCTTGCGAGAAGAGGAATTATTGAGTATGTTGCACTAGAAATATATGTGTCGTTTAATATAATTTTGGTAAACACAAATAAAGCTAGTTTGTGTAGTGGTTAGCGCGTTTGTGTCTATGATGCAGTGATTAAATGACTTTCATAAGGTCTCGAAATAATATTTTGAGATAATAATTTTTGGTTCCTCCGTGTTTTCGTTTTTGGTCTCGGCTCCATTATTCGTTGACATCAACACTGGGTCCGTCGATCTACGACGCCGAGGCTAAGCGATTTACATAGCGACTGGTCGTAGGATGTGTGATCAAAATATTTACTATCTCGTTGTTTGAGTCATGGTGGGTTTTGGCCCGTTTTTCCTGTTTGATTCCATCCATAGGGAAGCCCTGTGCCGTAGCAGCGGGCACATTAATAGGCTGATTGATAATAATGAAAAAGTCATATTAACTTTCGTAATATTGAAACTGTTGCTATTGCAACTGCACGAGTCTAAATGGCACATAAAAGTATTAGTTTAAGATATCGTGACGAAAATTTGCAACACTTTCTAAAGCTTTATATTTCTTGCTCTGCATATTTTTGTCACGAGCTCTCCGTCTTTTAGTTCGAAAACTCGATTACTGAAGTCAGGAAACAAGAAATATTCTAATCACTACATTGTTTAAAACAAAGTCGCTTTCTCTGTCCCTATATCTCTATGCATGCTTAAATCTTTAAAACTACACAACGGATTTTGATGCGGTTTTTTTTCATAGATTAAAATTTACGTCACATGTATTTTTCATACAACTCGGCTGAATGGGCCTAATCCCGAGGAAAATTTGTTTCGTAAAAAAAAAAAATATAAACTTCACTGTCGGTTTTGACATTTGTCACTTCACGACCTTTTTAAATAACGAAAAGATGTGACTCTTTTGTTATATTTTAATCTTGTTGCATCAACGGTATTTAAGTAAAAATACCTTATATTTAATAATGGTAAGCATTATTCTTCATGGAATTATAATTTTTCTTATAGTATTTTCCTATTTTCAAATTTTTTATCTTCGCAGGTGGAAACATAAACCTACTTAGGGGTCCACCTTGCCCCATGTTGCTTTAGTTTTTTGTTTTAAAACGGTAAGTTTTCGAAAGGATCGACCGATATATTTTCGTTTGTTTTGTTTTCTAAATTTTAAACGGTGTGATTTTCTTTTCAGCCGTTGGCGTTTTTTTTTTTTTTTATATACAAGTTTTCTTGTACTTCAATTTTGATGTACTGATCATAACCTTTACCGCATGAGCCACGCCACACTCACTTGATACATCACAATCTTGGGCACGCCAGCTTAGCACTATATAATTAAGAAGCAGCTATGTAAGCACGATGCATTAAGGAGCAGCTCATTTGGTGATGTAAAACCTTTTTATTAATAGTTCGAAAATTCCAATCACCTCTAAGACTTTAGAGATTATAAACTTAACTTTAATTTCAAAATATATAAAAGTTTCATTCAAATATATGGCAAACCAAAAGTAAAAGTTGTTGTTTGTTATTTACAAGCCCCCCTTGCGATTAAAACTCCAAACTCTCCGGCTTTGTTTTCCAGGTAGGTCTGGCGCCTGAAAAAATTTATACTAGTTTCTTATAATTATTTAATTTGTTAGTGACCTACCTTTTGGCAAATTTCTTTGCAAACTTACATTATTTTTAATATCACCATTTTCACAGTAATAATTTTCAATTAGTAACCATCACACAGCAATAAATTAATTTTTTTTATATTACAATTGACGCCAGCTCACAGGGACTTGGTTTTGAAGTAGCGAGCTCACTTTACAAGCTTTTTGGTTTGCCATTTTATTAAAATTTTATTCGAGTGTGGTTCAAATTAAATTAAACATAATATGCCTATTTTATTTTAATGTCATAATTACTAATTTGTGTGTACTACTTTATTTTCCCTACCATTTATCTTTGGATTTGTTGCTTGCGGCTAAGCATTTGCTTATTTATGTGAATACTTGCTGTGGTGTAAAACCATTTATTTCACAAGTGATAATGTGAAAAATATTTTTTGTTCAACCACCTACTAAAAGAATTTACTAGTGAAAGTATAAACAAACAGATAAACTCTGTATTGTCCTTTTGTTTAAACTGATAAAAACATAGCTATTTGATGTGATCATTTGGTTCATACTTTGTTATTTACATTTCTAAATGCAAATTCACAAAGGTTATTCTCTTGTTTATGCTATATAAGAACTATTTGTTCCAACATTTTATATCTACTATATAAAATAGTTTGTTACATTAAGCTTAAACTTTTATAACAGGTTTCTTTTATAAAAGACAATGTTCTGCAGGTTATTTTGAGTGGTTAAAGAAATTATTTTTATTGAAATTAAACATAGAACAATAATAGGTATTAATTAAAATTGTCATAAACTTAATATTTGAAATTAAATTATTAAAACTTATGTTACAACTTAAAAATATATTACACTTAAAGTAATTTAAAACTTAATTCAATAATAATTTGAAAACCTTTATCATCATTGTGGTATTTTGTATTTATTGAACTTGTAACAATTATCATTATTTGCATTTACTTAGAACTTGAAGTTTTAAAATTAACTTTGAATTTTTTGTTATTGAACAAGTGTATACTTAATTTAAGATTAACTTAAAACATTTAGCATTAACTTGAAACTTTTTTGTTATTTGAGTCATATTATTGCAGTAATAATTTACATAAAACAATTGGAACTTAGTTGAATTTTGACAAATAATTTTGACATAGGTTATTAAATTTGTTAAACTTGCTGCATCTTGCTGACCTTTTTGTGTCTTATTTGAGTGAATTGAATAATAATTTCACTGCTATTTTTGCATTCCACAAAAATGGAAACGGAAAAACTTGCACTGGCTACTGCTTCACAGCCTAAGGAACAGTCAATTACTGTTGCAACAGATACAAGTGATTTAGCTTCACCGCCTGCTTTTACACACCCACTTGCACCTGAATTGATAAATTTGACTGATAATATTACACTACACAATTCAAGATTGCTTGATTCGCAACCAGCTTTGCAACCAATAACCACAAATGCTTCACACAATAGTACAAATTTAGGTCATAATTTTGGTGTTGACCATTTGAAAAAGTCAACATATTATAAACGTCCTGATGTCTCCAAAAGTAAAATTTTGTTTGATGGTAAGTCTTGTGTTCGTGAATTTATAACTAGTGTTGATGAGTACATGGTTTCCAGAGATATTGATGAAAACTTTATTGTCACATCGTTTTCAGATTTTCTTACTGGTGTTGCAAAAAAGTGGTTCCGCACTGTTCGAGTGAATTATAGTTCTTGGTATTCTCTTAAAGTCGATTTACTTAAACGTTTTGATAAACTTGATTTTGATTACCAACTTGAATTTCTTTTACGCACACGTAAACAAAAATCCACAGAGACTTTGTCTGATTTTATAATAGAACTGCAGGATATGTCTTTTCGTCTTTCTGATCCACTTTCGGAACAAAATTTAATTAACATTATTAAGCATAATATGTTGCGCTCATATGCCATGTATTTTGTTGGCCGAAACATAACTTCTATTGACCAAATTGTTCGATTGGGAAGAGAAATTGAAGAACTCGCTTCAGATAGTAATTCTATTAAATCGGAGTCACGCTCATCTTGTTCTAGGGGTAGTAAAATTCATTTAGTTAACGTTAAAAGTGATAAAAATTTAACTTGTTTAAAATGTAAACGTCAAGGTCATAACTATAGAAATTGTTCAAGCATTCCTGGCATTATTTGTTTTAATTGTCACAGACACGGAGTGACTACCCTCACCTGCGACTGTAATAAATCACAAAATTGTAACAAAAAAGTCGAAATTTCTGAACCGGTTCCAAAAAACTAATTAGGCCTCATCGAGCTCCGCTTTGTAGCGAAGTGCGTCGAGACTCGATGGAAAATAGAAGTGTTAATGTTAATAGTGGACATAGAAAAGAATTTGATGATTGGATAAATTACTTGAAGGTATTTTTTAAAAATTATAAAGTAGCTCCAATTCTTTTTGTTAAAAACACTGATAATAGACCTTATCTTAAATTTAATGTTGGAAATAGTAAATTTACTGGAATTTTAGACAGTGGTGCTAATTGTTGCGTTTTAGGTGCGAATAGTCACACACAATTTTTAGAATTAGGATATAAACTTCAACCCATACATAAAAAAGCTCATACAGTGGATGGATCTTCCCAAAATATAATTGGAATTTTAGATTTACCTGTGACTTGTGATGATGTTACACACATAGTTTCCTTTATGGTTATACCCTCCTTTGAACCAAATATAATATTAGGTTTTGATTTTTGGTTAAAATTTGACTTGGCTAAAGATTTATTTAAACACATAACGTTTGTTAACGACAGAGATGTAAACGTTTGTTCTGTTACATCTGCTGCTCATCTTTCTCCTTCTGAGACAAAACAACTCGATAAAGTAATTAAATTGTTTCAAGATATTTCTTATGAAAAGAATGGTTTGGGCTTAACTCATTTAACTGAACATAAAATAACTACTACTGGTGAACCGATTAAACAACGCTATTATCCTTTAAGCCCAGCTAAGCAGAAAGAAGTGTATGATGAGGTTGAGATTATGTTAAGAGAGGGAATTATACAACCTTCCAAATCTCCCTGGAGTTCTCCTGTTTTGACCGTTCCTAAAAAGGACGGGGGTATTAGACTTTGTTTAGATTCAAGAAAATTAAATTCTGTAACTGTTAAAGATTCTTATCCACTACCTTATACTTCTTATATTCTAGATAACCTTAGAGGTGCTAAATTTATTAGTGCAATTGATTTGTCTAAAGCCTTTTTACAAATTAAATTACATCCTGCTTCCCGCGAGAAAACTGCATTTTGTATTCCTGGTAAAGGTCTCTTTGAATTCATCAGAATGCCCTTTGGACTTTCCAATGCACCTGCTGAACTCCAAAGACTTGTTGATAGATTGTTTGGTCCTGAATTTGATAAGAATACCTTTTGTTATTTAGACGATTTGATCGTTGTTTCTGATAATTTTTCAAATCACATAGACCTCCTTAAGAGGGTGTATAAAGTTCTTAAAGATGCTGGTTTAACGGTAAACTTAAAAAAGTGTGAATTTTGTAAAGAACGATTGAGATATTTAGGTTATGTAGTTGATGGTAAAGGTTTACACACTGACCCTTCTAAATTAGATTCTATAGAAAATTTTCCTCGTCCTAAAACTGTAAAACAACTTCGTAGTTTTCTTGGTCTTTGTTCATATTATCGTAGATTCATTTCTAAATTTGCTGACATAGCTTCCCCATTAACTAAATTAACTGGTGGTAGTAAAAAACTTAAAACAGGTCTTGAATGGAATGACGATGCTGAAAGATCATTTCAAGATCTTAAACAATCATTAGTAACTGCTCCTGTACTGCAATGTCCAGATTTTAATAAACCTTTCTTTTTACATTGTGATGCTAGTTCTGTTGGTATTGGTAGTGTTTTGAGTCAAGAAGATGATAATAATGAACAACATCCAATTGCATTTTATTCTAGATCTCTCAACAAATGTGAACGTAATTATAGTGTGACAGAAAGAGAACTTTTAGCCATTTTGGATTCTATAGAACATTTTAGACCTTATGTTGAAGGTATGAAATTTACTGTGGTCACTGATCATGCGAGTTTAAAATGGCTTTTAAACTTGAATAATCCTTCTGGTCGTTTGGCTAGATGGGCTGCAAGAATTTCACAATTTACCTTTGATATAATTCATAAGAAAGGTTCTCAACATGTAGTTCCAGATACTCTTTCACGTTATGATATAGCTGCAATAACTGCAAACTTAAATCAAATTGTTTCTCCTCATGATGATATTGTAGATTCTTGGTATAGAAAGATTTTTATAGATTGTCAAAAATATCCAGCCAGATATAAAAATTTTAGAGTTGAAAACGATACTTTGTATAGATTCTGTAAGTCGAAATATAACTTAAATAGTAATTTAGATTGGAAAATTGTTATTCCGAAGGAAGATATTTTGGACACTATTAGAAGTAACCATGACGATTTAAATTCTGGTCATTTAGGAAGCCATAAAACTTTACATAAAATAAAACTACATTATTTTTGGAAAGGTATGTTTAATGATATACATAAATTTATAAATTCTTGTGAAACTTGTAAAGCTTACAAACATTCAACTTCTAAACCGCTTGGAACTATGATTAATCCTAAAAAAGTAGATAGACCCATGATAATGATTAGTATGGATTTAATTGGTATTTTGCCTAAGACTTATTCTGGTCATAAATTTATTTTGTCCGTAGTAGACGTTTTTACAAAATATTGTTGGTTATTCCCCTTGGCTAATGCAACAACTGGTTCAATTTGTAAGTTCCTTGAAAAAGACATTTTCCTAAAGTTTGGATGTCCAAAGATAGTTATATGTGATAACGGTACCCAGTTCACTTCAAAGAATTTTGTGGATTTTCTTAAAAGCTTTAATATTAATAAGATATTTTATAATACTTTGTATACTGCACAAAACAATCCTGTTGAACGTTATAATAAAACGATTGAAACTTGTATATCATGTTTTGTTCGTGATGATCATAGAACTTGGTCTAAATTTCTCCCTCATGTTCAATTAGCTATGAATAGTAGTGTTAATTTAGCTACAGAATTTACTCCAAACTTTCTAATGTTTGGTAGGGAATTAATATTTGATGCATCTTTACACCGTTTTAGTAATTCTTTTGATAATTTAACTCAGATCGATCTGGTTGATCGTTCTAAATTTGCAACTTTTCTTGCTTCGCTAGAAGATATTTTTGTTAAGGTTACGAATTCTTTGTTTAAAGCATACAAACGTAATGCTAAATATTACAACAAAGGTCGTGGGGTCACTTCTTATGATGTGGGTGATATTGTTTGGAGAAGAAATTTTGTTCAATCTAGTGCTGCTCATTATTTTTCGGCAAAACTAGCTCCAAAGTTTATTAAATGTAAAGTAGTTGATAAAATTTCTAATAACGTTTATATTTTGAAAGATTTAACTAAAGGCACTACCGGACGTTATCATGTCAAGGATATTTTGAAAACTTAAATTTTGATCATTTGTAATTTTATTGTTTAAATGAATAAACTTTTGGGTCGGTTCTTGTGATTTGAGTGAAAATCGGGGTTGTAAGGATTTTATTTGCGTGAAGAATGAAAGGTATCCCCGAATGTTAGACGATGAAAGAAAGGATATCATTCAATCACAAATTCTGCTCTCATATAAGTAATATTAATACTTTCCAAATTATTAGTTTTGTCATATAGTATTGGATCTTAGTAAATTTGTTAAATTAATTTAGAATAAACTTAGTATTCCTTCTTTTTACACACATCATAAGATTTTATCATTCTTGTATAGGACAGAATTTTCTGTTGGGATTTTAAGTCCTATTATTTTTCTGTACAGATTTATTTTTAATTTTGTATAAGTTTGTACATTATTTACATACACAGTAATAGTATGTAGTTTGTCTTTCGTTACGTTATTATTTTGTTCGAATTTGTGTTACACTCGGATTTGACTTTCTTTGAGTACTCATAAAACCTTGGATTTGACATCCTTTTGTTGACCTTATTGTCCTCCATAGGAGACAAAATTTTGATTTTGATCTTTGGTCTATGTTTGTTCACATTTGTGATCAACATTTTTTTTGTGTGCTTCATGCTCGGAAGTTCGGTGGAGTTGTGCCGATCATGAATTTACATTTATTTTTGTGCGCCTCATGTCCGGAATGCTGATGGAGTTGAGTCGGCCATGAGTGCCACCCTTTGTGCCTTTGTCACGTTGTTTTTTTTCCTAATGACCTTTGTCATTATTCCTTTTGAGCCTACGCTTACTTTGTTGGGCCTGGTTACGACATTTTTGTTGTCAACGAGCCTTTGGTTCGCGACGCGTTTTGCACATCATGTTCGGAAAGCCGGTGGTGTTGAGCCGACCATGATTGTTGCTTTTGTCATAAGACATGCTTATGATTGAAAGTTTTAGGGGTTAGATTCTTTAGAGTCTGCGACTTTATAGTCCAGCAGATCTCAAACAGTTTGTTAAGGGGACTTAGATTTTTTTAGAGTCTGCGACTTTATAGTCCAGCAGATCTCAAACGGGTAATTTCAGGGGTTAGTTTTTGAGTCTGTGACATTTTAAGTCGAACAGATCTCCACACCCACACACGTATACACACACACATACACACACACACACACACATACACACACAAACACATAAACACACACAGTATTTCTTATTTATTGTTTAATTTGTTTCTTAAACAGCGTTTTTTTTGTATTTTAATGCCATTTGCTGTCGATATTGTTTGATGGCCACTGCGAACATCGAGTTTTGCCTCGATTTGTTTTTGGTTTGTGATCAGTGGACGTGTGGTCCGCCATATTTATGTTGGCTCACCACACCGCCATTGTTGACTGCCGACAACAAAACTAAACTGTAGTTTTGTTTTCGTTTGCATTTATGCAGTTCCTTTTAGGTTATCTTTTGAGTTTGCCATTGGTTGGTTTTGTTTGGAAATTTTGAGTTGTAGTTTTTGGCGCCTCGATTCTCGATGCTTTAATCGGGGAAGGGTGAAATGTAACGTAAAATTTACGTCACATGTATTTTTCATACAACTCGGCTGAATGGGCCTAATCCCGAGGAAAATTTGTTTCGTAAAAAAAAAAAATATAAACTTCACTGTCGGTTTTGACATTTGTCACTTCACGACCTTTTTAAATAACGAAAAGATGTGACTCTTTTGTTATATTTTAATCTTGTTGCATCAACGGTATTTAAGTAAAAATACCTTATATTTAATAATGGTAAGCATTATTCTTCATGGAATTATAATTTTTCTTATAGTATTTTCCTATTTTCAAATTTTTTATCTTCGCAGGTGGAAACATAAACCTACTTAGGGGTCCACCTTGCCCCATGTTGCTTTAGTTTTTTGTTTTAAAACGGTAAGTTTTCGAAAGGATCGACCGATATATTTTCGTTTGTTTTGTTTTCTAAATTTTAAACGGTGTGATTTTCTTTTCAGCCGTTGGCGTTTTTTTTTTTTTTATATACAAGTTTTCTTGTACTTCAATTTTGATGTACTGATCATAACCTTTACCGCATGAGCCACGCCACACTCACTTGATACATCACAATCTTGGGCACGCCAGCTTAGCACTATATAATTAAGAAGCAGCTATGTAAGCACGATGCATTAAGGAGCAGCTCATTTGGTGATGTAAAACCTTTTTATTAATAGTTCGAAAATTCCAATCACCTCTAAGACTTTAGAGATTATAAACTTAACTTTAATTTCAAAATATATAAAAGTTTCATTCAAATATATGGCAAACCAAAAGTAAAAGTTGTTGTTTGTTATTTACAAGCCCCCCTTGCGATTAAAACTCCAAACTCTCCGGCTTTGTTTTCCAGGTAGGTCTGGCGCCTGAAAAAATTTATACTAGTTTCTTATAATTATTTAATTTGTTAGTGACCTACCTTTTGGCAAATTTCTTTGCAAACTTACATTATTTTTAATATCACCATTTTCACAGTAATAATTTTCAATTAGTAACCATCACACAGACCACGCGGGCGAAGCCGCTGGCGAAAAGCCAGTCTGATATAAATGAGTTAGATTTTGATCGCAGATCTTAATGATCTTTAATGACTGGACTATTTGCTTAAAGTGGCATCATGGTCAACGGCTATCAAATCTGAGCTGAGCTGCTGATGATTTGTTTGTTTCTTGAATTATTTTGAATTTACTACCTATACGTAATAATATAAACAATGTATGTTGTCAAGTTAATAACTAAAGTTATGGTTACCATCTTTGGTTATCTAGTATTACAATAGTCATAGATAAGTTAGAATATTTATTTTACAAGATGTCTTCGTCGATAATCCAACAAAGTTTTGTTCAATCGATATTGTGATAAGGAATTCTTAGACTTTACATTCTCGAGATAGAATCTTGAAACTTCGTGGTCGTTATTATCGGTTCTACCCAGTTGGAATGCAATATTTCGAACCCAATGCATATTGTATGAGTAAGATGTTGGTATTGGTGAAAGAAAAATTAAAAAAATATCATTGCCCGTTTACGATCACAAGTTTGAATGCCGCTTGGTGCATAAATGTTTGCATAATGAACATTGAGAATCATTATGTTTTTTTTTATAAAAAAAATGAATGGGTTACAAAGGATGAACCAATCTAATTAATAAAAGCGATACACCAAGAAATAGTCATTCAGTCATTAACTATTTCATTTTTTTACACCAGTTATGAACTTCTTTGAAATTAATATTAATTCAAGACAAATTTATGAAATAAGTTACATGAGTAGTATATAAAATAAGTTTAAATATTAACAAACTAAAGATGCAGGCTTTTTTAAAATTGCAATCCTCTCAGGGAACCCTTTCATTTCATACCATAATATGAGATAGTATAAAGATAACTATCTAGTCCGCCATCTTGGGCAATTGTGCGCTATTCTCATACTAAGAACCAGTAGTACACTATTTCAATTTCCAAACACAAATATTAACGTTTTTTCAATTTCTGAGAATGTCAGGTCAGATTCTCAGAGTTCAGTGGCTGCAAACAAGCTCGGTTTGTAGAGATGTGGTCATATTTAAGCCTAAGGTTGAAAACGAATCGAATATCTGCCATCTACAAGCTGGTCCACCTTAGGGACATTGCGACTTACCACGTTTTTTCATTTATACAAAAAAAATAATAAAGAAAGCAAAAAATAGAAAATCCTCTTTTGTTCATTAGTTAAAGACTAAGGGCTTAAAAATTCATATTCAAGTGTGTTCATTATTGCATTTGTAAATAAGTATCAAAGACCGACCATTTTCTTACGACTGTGTTATTGTAACAAAATTAACTTGTTCTCTCATAACTTTTGAATAAAAATAACGAACCTACTTATCTATTAATGATATTATCGTAGAAGTAAAAAATAACTTCTACGTCTTTTCAGTCGCGGCATTGAGCAAAAACTCTGTCATGCGTCCGTCAGAATGTCGCAAGCACGTTATAATTATCATTTAAATTGTCACTCCGTACACCGAGCGACACTTGACTAATGTAACGAGCGGGTTGCTGTCAGCAGCGGCTCGAGAATTTTTATGTCCTCATATCCACATCTTTTATACGACCGTGCGTACTCCCCTTTAGTTTTCACCCCACTTTAAGTTTACCGGTCGGTTTTTGTTAGATACGCTTTATTGTTTTCGTTTTAAGAGCGAAAATTGTAAAACTTGTCGTCGGATATTTGCAAAAAAGAGTTTGTATCGTCACATAGACAAATACACATTACTGTTGATTACGAAAAGCTACCGTTGTAACGTGAAAGGGGTAAGGTCGATAATTCGATTACGTAACATTCACAAGATTTTTAGAAAAGCTTGTTAGATATATTGAAAAGTCAATGTTTTGCTTTTATAAAGTGCGGTCGGTTATAAATTGTTTTTGTCGATATGTCTATCTTATTTCAATGTGATTGTCAAAGCAATTTCAATTGTATTGTAATGGGCGTTTTTATTTTTATGAATTGTATGACGGGCACGTTTTTTCCATCATTAATTTATGACACTTGTTTTGTAAAACTATCTGGTATAATGTGGGTGCTTGCTTTGCATCGAAATTGTCTGTTTATGGATTTATAATTTTATTTTCAAAGATCTTTAATAATGATCTGTGAGAATACGTAATATGTTGTTAAATGTTAATTCGTAATCGGTTAAAGTAATTTAATTTAAATATACTAGATAAGTTACCAATCCAGATTTCTTCAGAGGTGTGTATTCATTCAGATTGCGAGGCGTTCTTGCAGCCTCGCGATTTGAAGATGCGCTTCGCTTAGCTGGCTCTTGACTTCTGCTTAAACGAGCAGCGAGAGCAATGAGTAACCATATCCTACACCATATTTTAAAACCGAAAATCAAATCAACCTATTTACCAAAACCAATGTATGAATAGGACAGTCACCCAGTGAAATTTTATGAGTAAATTTGCTTGTGATTTGTGAATAAAATGGATAATGCAAAAGATTTGTATCGATAAATTATTGATTACATTTCATTTTCTAACTGTATCAGTTTATCACAAGTAGTTTACTATATATTGACATACAAGAGTGTTTACCCTACTTAAGTTCTGGCAGTATAGCTAAGTGTCTTCGCCTCTTCCAATGGACGCGACATACTACTACTGTAGTATGTCTAATAGAAAATTATAAGTAGCACATTGAGAGTGTGTTTGCTTTCAGATTTAACATAAAGTGTTGTTTTTTTATGTTTACGTGAAGGTAATATCTTATACGAGCATTAACTAATGCTACCGACTACGGTGACAGAACGTAGACCGTCTGTCGATACATTATGTGTGATGGTATCGGTGTTAATTCTCACAGAAACTCTTAAACTAATAGATGCCTGTAATTCGACACCGGGGATGTTAACTTGAAGGTATACCAAGCGCAACTACAAAGTAAGAGGCAAATTTGTTGTGAACTGGTAAGATTATATTATATTTATTATATCTATTTCATTATTAATCAATTCTCTTTCGGTATCCATTATTACATAATTAAAATAATACCGAGTGATTTTTGTGACTACTGCTAATATAAAGTGGCAAATATATAATTGATTATCTCGTATCTCTAATATCAGTACCAGTCCTCTCGTTTTGTATTAATCAGAAGAAAATAATTTTGATATATTGTGAACCTAACTTTTCAAATCGTGATAGAAACTATATTGAGCTATTTTGTGAGATAAGAAGAACCAAAAGAAAAATAAAATATAGAATATTATATTATTGACATTATTATTGTTGTTTAATTACTACACCTTCTTGCTTTGTACTTTAAGGAGTGCGAAGTTAAATACTAGAAACACTAATTATCAGACAGTTGCTTAGCAGTTATTTGTCAACTTTATTCCTACCTAATTTTTACTCGTGTAAGTGTTATCACATATTTAATCTCATGAAACTAGTAGTTGTAGTAAATAACTTAGTAGTAGAACTAGCGTCTAAACGAGTAGGCAATGCCAGAGGTACGTGATAGTGTAATGGGGAATGAGGGTTAAAAATCATAAAATGTGTTTATTCTTAATGGAAAATGCAAAAAAAAAACACTTTGTAAAAATATACTGAGATGGGATTGCAGAGTACCAGGTATAAAGTGGATTTTTAAGCATTTTTCATTAAGAATATTTTGAATGCAAAATCGACCAAATATAATAAATAAATATTTGTCTGTTATAGACTTAATAACAAAAATGAATACCAAATTATGCATTAAATACGAAATATGCTTAGAGATACAACGACAACATTATTGCTGTTTTTGGTTTACTAGAAACAAAATGTTTATCTTGCATCCAATGTGTCCCGTACTCAAACCTCGAGTCGACAAGCAGCGAACGAGTGTCGATAGTAATCGACATGCGGCTAAGCGCGTAAATATCTCGCGATGGCTGCGATAGCTCGCTACCACTAACGTTTATTCGTGTTTTATGTTCGCGCCGCGATCGCGATAATATGAGGATTTATTGCTCACTGCCGCTAGATTATACGGCTACTTGAGATGTTTTGGGCAATGATTAGATTGAGGATAGAAGGTCAGGTGACCTTTTAAGCTGTAAGGATTATCGGTTTTGAATAATGATGTGGCTTCGGAGAAATAAAATTTTATTGGCGTACTAAAATGTGTTTCGTTTCTTACGCATTAGAATATAATTATTTTTTATTAAGCTTTTTTGATGAACTGTTTACAAATTTTTCTATGTGTTTACGTCGAGTCTTAATATCGATATGATAAATAATATATTTAAGTTATTTTGGCAGTAGTACTTAATACTTACCTGCCTACGCACTAAATAAAGTTTCAGAATTATAATCTGTGTTTATTTAAAAGCTCCATTATGATTATAGGTAATAAGGAAAAATATTTTTTCCAATATTTTCACATCTGATATGAGACAGACATCTTGAGCAATATTTGACACCACGTTTTGTCAATGAAATATTTACGATAAAACATCCTTTGACCCATTTTTTATTATAGTAGGATTATATAATACATTTTAAGAACGCTTTGCGGTTGCCTGTAAGAAACTGCTATTTACGTAATGCTGTCAATTGAACCACTAAACTCCATCAATTGTTATGTTATTTAATTATAGTGTAAAATAAAGTATTAATTCAATAATTTGTTAATATTTCACTAGTTCAAAGATAAGTTTGAAGATTTTAAATATAATATGTAAAGCTACTTTCGAACAAAAAGCTTATTTAAAATCACACTATGAAAGAATTGCTAATAAATTTGAGTAAATATCTGTAACGTATCGGATAAACAAATTATCGATTCATACTTATGTATCATTCCAATTTATATTATAAGTGCGAAAATGACCTTGAGAAAGCACATCCTTTTTACCGCACGAAAGAGATTGGAATAGTGGGTGAAAGTTTGTATATTAGTTTGTTATTAAGAAAATAGAGCTTCTTCTTCTATAAACAAAATAGGTACTGGATTGGTCATCATCATTTATTTCCCCAACTCCCCACTGCTGAGGTTGAGGCGCAGGAGGATGGATGGAAATCTCCTTAAAATCTTAAAGAAACAAAAATCTGATGCTCTGTCTGCCTGTTATATAATCTTTGAGAAGTATTCAATAGAAAAATTTGTCTGTCGACTTGGTGGAATGGAAATAGACACTTGATATACGGCGGGCCGACGTTCGTAAACAGGGCTTATGCTTATGGCAGATTTATAAATAACACACGGTAACTGAATGAAAACGTTGTTAAAACAAAATCGGCCAACAACAAATCACTCGTCATAAAATCTTAGTTTTATACACGTATTAGTTGGAATTTATCGTCTAATGAAAGTTTTATAAAAAATAAGTGGGAATTCTTCGTATGAGCAGACGGTTCTGTAGAAAACTATGGTATGTTAGACGAAACAAATAAAATTTTAAATAAAATTCATATTTTTTCGTATTGAAAAATATATTATTTAAAAACTAAATAATTATTGTTATGCTTAGATGTCTTTTTTACTATTCAGATGTCACTGGTGAACGCATAATTTAATGACAGAATTTTAGCCAGTATTCGTTTTAGTACAAATAAGGTTGTAATTAATGTAACATAAGAAAATTTTGTATTTTGATTCATTCACAATGCCATACTGAAAATTTGCCCGGATTGCGAAAGGTCGTGGGTTCGAGTCCCATCTCAGGGTGCCAGGGACTAAGTGGATTTTTTAAGCATTTTATATTAATAATAAGACAATTTTATCTGAGACATAAAAAAAAAAAGAAAATATTAAACGAATCCTAATGAAACTGTCGAATTTCTCACTAGTTACTTCTGCTAGTGAGTATATTATTATAAATGTTTCTGTAAGCTCTCTAAAAGTATCATAACTTTGTTCTTTTGAAAACTCAATAACTTAAACAGGATAATCTGACTGTGTCAGTATTTATGGATATATATCAGAACAGAATAAAGTCTATCACTCCAACGAAGAAATAAAATAACACTTATTTAAACTTACCTAATGGTACTTTTCATAATAACATGTATAACAAACAGTGAAAATAAAAAACAATTGCTTAGTATATTTCTTGGAACAGAATTTTGCTAAGACGAAAATTTGTTGAAACATTATTTCATTTTTTTTTTTTAGAGTGAGGAACTCCATAATGTTACTCTGTATTATAAATTCTGATATTTAGGTTAAACAGATTATCTTTGTGTTTTATGTTCCGATCAAACAGAATTTAGTAGGGGTAATAAAATATATTTATGCGTGTACGATCGGGGAGATGAGCTGTTGAAGTGTTTTATGGTGGTTTGGAGGTTGGACGTCATTAGAGGTGTGTGTTGCGATAGCATTTCGATCGTCCATTACAAAATATAGATTTATCGATTCTATTATAAAATGTCTTACGCTCATATTTCCCACGTGAAAAATTATCTTACAATAATTAATATATAACGACAATCAATTTTTATTAAGTATCCTATTAATATTATAAATGTGAAAGTTTCTTTGTTTGGATGTTTGTCCGTCAATCACGTCAAAATTACCAAACGGATTTTGATGAAATTTGGTATACAGATAGGGATTTAACTAACTTAGATAATAGGACTTTTTATCTCACTTAACATTTTTCTAGGGACCACGCGGGCAAAGCCGCTGGCGAAAGCTAGTTTGTAATAATTGTAGGAATCTTTTGTTTTATTTTCTTATTTATCGTACGTTACAGATCATAGTGGGTCTCAATCTATTCAGAATTAGAGCACATGAAAATCAACACTCGAATACTGAAGACTACTGCATGTATTTGGTATACATAGAATGGAAGAAATTGTTACACAATTAGTTGATATATTTTAATAAATCCCATTAATAAATTAGTTCTTAATTTTTCTGTATTTTTTTTCAATTTCCGTAGATATTAAATAAATTATATTTTACTAAAACACGATGTAGACAAATTTCCGAATTGTAGTTATTTATTTTTACTTATAGTTCCAACTTAATCAATATGGGAATTAAAAGCAATGTTACCGTTGCTTACCATAAATAGGCATTTGTGTTGTTATCAAAAGGCGGACTTAATGCTAATAGCATTCTCTGCCAGTCAACCTTTGGGAAAACAGACAAACGCGATGGCGGTACAGAGCAATAAAAATAAAAAAACTACAACAACAAATACTAAACTAATCATGAACATACTACAACATACTTAAAATATAAATAACATTACACATAATTACATACATAAATAAATACACACACACACACACACACACACACACACACACACACACACACACACACACACACACACACACACACGACGTCAATACACAGATGATGATGACAATCTTCACAAGCCTTGAAACAGAAAGGAGTGAACTTTTTTTTTGAAAATGTTTTTATTTGGCGATCTTCTGATGGAATCGGGGAGGCTGTTCCACAGTCGAATTGAATGTAGTGTAAATGAGTTGGACATAAAGCCAGTGTGAAAAAGGGGAGTGGAAAGTGAGAGAGAGTTTGAAGAACGCAGGTGACGACCATGAGTGTCAGAGAGATATTGAAATTTACACTTTAAGTACTCTGGTGTATGAGGATTGGAAAGAATAGAGTAAAGTGTACAAAGCAACCGCAGATGCCTCCGCTGTCGAATAGGAAGCCATTTTAGCTGAAACCGATAAGAGGAAACATGGTCGAACTTACGAAGACAGAAGATGAAACGGATAGCATTATTGATAAGGCGGTCCAACTTATTAAGAAGATCTTCATTTAAATCAGGATAACAGACATCGGCATAGTCAATGAGTGGAAGAACAAGAGAAGTGGCAAGAGTGACCTTCGTCTTGATAGGAAGAAAGTTCCTGAGACGGTTGAGGGAACGTAGAGTGTAGGTAACTGTTCGACTCAATTCGGCGATTTGCGTGGTCCATTTGAACTCGGAGTCGATGTGGAGGCCAAGGTTTTTAACACTGGGGCTAAAAGGTATAATTGAGTTCTCGAACGCAACAGACGGGAGCAGGCTGATATCGAGCTTAGAGATCTGTTTCGAGCCACCCACAATAATTGCCTGGCATTTTAAGGGATTTACAGTAATCCCAAAATTAGCTGACCATGCACTGATATTACATAGGGCTCCATTCAGTTCAGAGATCCCTGCACCAACCTCTTCAACGGTCTTCTGCACATAAATTTGAAGGTCGTCTGCATAAAAATGATAAGAACAGCCAAGAGAGAAAGAGAGAAAATTTATAAAAATGGAAAATAGGAGAGGGGACAAAATACCACCCTGAGGAACACCAGCAGTCACATTTTTCCAACCGGACATATCACGACCCCCACGCACAGCTTGCTGACGACCACGAAGATAATTTGTGAACCAATCCAATGTCAAAGCCGAGAGATTGAGCGATTTCAGAATAGCCAATAAGAGATCGTGGTCAACCATATTGAATGCGTTGGAAAAATCGATAAGAACAAGAATGGTGACCAGCTGTGTCTCCATGCCCACTCTGATATCCTCAGTGACTTTAAGGAGTGCAGTCGTGGTGCTGTGACCAGGACGAAAGCCGGATTGCAATGGAGTGAGTACGGATGTTGAGAAAATAAACGAGGATAACTGTTGATGAGCAGCAGCCTCCAGGATTTTCGAAAGGAAGGGAAGGATAGAAATAGGCCTGAAGTTGCTAAGTTGTTTTGGCGAAGAAATTTTGGGAAGGGGAATCACGAAAGCTTTACGCCAGAGAAGTGGGAATTCGCCTACAAGGAAAGAGGAATTAATGATATGGACGATAACATGAAGAATATGATCAAGGATGAGTAGGATCATTTCTCTGCTTACATCGTCACATCCCACGGCCTTGGACTTCACAGAGATAATAATTTTCTTTATCTCATCGGATGACACTGGAGAAAAAGAGAAAGATTCTGAAGAAGATTGAGCCCTGGAAGAAATATAATTTAATGTGTTGGATTTGGTGTTAGTGTCTAAAGAAGAAGTAGAAGAGAAATGATTATTGAATTCATTGAGAGAAAATGGGAAACTCAGGGGTTGCGTAGAAGATTTACCCAGACCAAGGGAATGTAGGAACTTCCAGATGTTTGCTGAAGAACTGTTGGATATATTATCGTGAAAATACTGCCGTTTGGCTGCTCTTACCATTCGATTGCACCGATTTCGCGCTACTTTGTAATGACACCAGTTCTCCTCCGATCTGTCACGCTTGAAAACACGAAAAGCACGATCCCTCCGCGTCATGGCCATACGCACCCCTTTATTGATCCAGGGCGCCGGAGCTCGCTTGACTCTAACAGCTCTTAGTGGCGCATGCGCATCATACAGTTTGAGTATGCCGTCACTAAAATTGGAAACCTTTTCGTCAACTGACGAAGACTCAAACACAGCAGAGAAATCGAGTTCAGCAGCGTCTTTTTTCAATTTGTCGAGATCAATCCGAGCAAAATTGCGCATCCATATGGTTGTTGGTTTCGCTTTCGGTGGTTTCAATTTATATTGGAGGAAAATAAGGTCATGTCTTGAAAAACCGGGGGCGGATATTTGACCATGGTGAATTACATTTTCAGGAGATGTGATAATTAAGTCAAGCCATGTGTCAGGAGAAGAGGGGTTGTGATGAGTTGGCTCAGAGGGTAGAACGGAAAGGTTGACAGACTTAATAATATTAAATAATTTTAGAGAATTAGAAGAGTTACACGAGAGATCAGTATTGAAATCACCCATGACTATGAGATGCCTATAGTCGGAACATAACGGTTCAAGAATGGACTCGAAATGAGAAAAGTAATCTATAGTAGGAGGACAATAGACGACTGCAAGAACAGCTTTGGCACCACCAACTGAGATCTCTAGAAAAATGTATTCAGCAGAACAAGAGTAAGCGGAGGGTGAAGAAATCAATGGTTTGTAGGAAATGTCGCTACGGAGATATATTGCAACACCTCCACCACGCTTACCTGTGCGATCATTACGAATCAAGGTATACCCAGGAAGCAAAAATGATGAAGAAGAAAGACATGGCTTGAACCAGCTTTCGGAGACTAGAACGGCATGGATGTTAGGAGAGGAAAAAGTGTCAAGGAAATCGGTGTAGTGGAAGGGTATACTTTGAGCATTTATGTGGCAGACATTGAAACTGTGGGAGAAACTCTGAAAAATTTTAAACAGTTGGGTACCTAGGGTCTGCGGGTCAGTTTGTGAGAGAAAGCTACCAGATGAGGAATTGCTGGTATTAAGAGCTGAATGAAAAGAGTCATCATCAGACATAATAATTAAATATATATATAAAATACAAATATGATATAATATTATATAAAATAATAATCTTACAAAACTGCTTTAAGCAGAACCAAATTGCTTGTCCTGCCGGTTGACTGAAGAAAGATAAACAAAGAGAACATAAGACAACAAGAACAATTCACATGAAAAAAAATAAAAAAAACATTAACATTTACGCAAAATGGCTTGTTGATAGCCAGGGTGACATAAAAAAAAGAAAAAAATTTTTTTTTTAAATATTATTAAACAAAGCTGTATGTGCTAGATCCCGTTGCCGTTGCAAAAAAAAAAAAAGAACAAGTCTGTGTTGATATTTGACGTCTATGATACAATTTAATATGTAAATAATTAAATAGTTCATTATTACCTCTTATGAAATATTTGTGCCAATAGTTAATAAAATTTATATATTAATGAACCTTCAAATCAAATATCTGGATGAAATAATTTGTTAAAGCAATTGAGAGATCCAGCAAGCTAAACAAATGAGATACATTTAACATTACTTTTTCACCCTGGCCGCCCGCTTTGGTTTTGTACGCAACTCTGGAGAAGACAGCGCTGACGCCGCAGGACCTGGACCGGCTGCCAGCTGATGGGATTCATCCTCCGTTGTAGCGAGAGAAGAGAGGTCGCCCTCAGTAAATATTCGCTGTCTGGAGCCGTTTTTTAGCTTCACTATAACGTTCCCGTCCATTGTCCAACAGCGTCTAATACCAAAACGTTTACGCGCATTGATGAAGACCTCGCGCCGCTGGCGAGTCAGGAACTCGGAAATAGTGTGAGGTGTACCTTTAAAAGCAGTCTTCTTGCTCCAAACAGTAGCCCTGAGGGAAGGCTCGGTGAAGCGTAGCAGCACAGGCCGACACCGTCCCTCCACGACATTACCAAGACGGTGGCAAACGGAGAGTTTCTCGGATGACAAAGCAAGCCCCATTTTATTAGCTAATAAGCTAACAACCGTATTAGAGAGATCAATGTTACTGTCCTCCGGAATGCCACCCACCAAGAGATATTTTCTTCTGTGGCGCATTTCAATGTCGTCAATACTCTTGCAGAGGACAGAGATTTGATTACGTAGGAGTTGTAAAACAGACAACATTTCAGTTTTGAATCCCTGAAACTCTTCTCGTAGACAGGCAAGTGAAGTTTCCGTCTGCGCAGGGGAAGCCTGCCACCGCTGCTCCAGCTCATTCATTTTGTTGAAAAGCCTAGTCTCAAGTGCATGTTGCGTCTCCAAAACAGCAGTAATATTCGCCATCTTCAGTGTAAATCCGTGAGAATGAAAGTGACCGACAGGACAGTGCAAATAAACACCACTAATTACACATGTACAGCTTAGATAATACTAGATGTTGAATAGTGATTTATAAACAACAAGATTCTGTACTTTTGAATGGTAAGTAGTACTTTTAAGTATTTTTAAATAAAATTAATATAAGAGAGTGATCTTTTCCTTTTCACGCCTGTAGTAATTTGTCTATTTTATTGGAGAACATGAACAGAATTATAATAATAATAAAAATAAAGAATTTATTTTGCCAACACACAACACAACCCAGTATAAAACAAACAAGACAATTAACAATTAGTACATATAAGAATTTAAAGTGCAATGTTGTGTGCTGTCAAAGCTGAGCAATGGGTACACCCATTGCACTGGTATTCTGCTGAAGTAAGTGGTGACAACACGGACCTACAATGTTCGTCATAAAAATATTTAATTAACATAAACAAATAGAACGACATATAATATACATTATCTGTAAATTAATTAGATTTCATATTAGAAGGTCGAAACTATGTCTAGAAAAATATAAACAAATTGCCTCTTAACATCGTCCAAAATAGAACTCCCAAATTTCTTCTCTCAAACTGACATTGTTCAGTCGCGTTTCAGATCAAAGAACAGCCTATCAAAACTCCATTACATTAAAACGTTAAACACGTCTGTTTGTCTGTCTGTCACACGGAAGGCTCAATGGCGCCAGCTGTCAATCAAAGCATGAGTGTGTTTATGTTAAAGATAACTAATTTATTTTGAGTCGAGATTTCCGTAGCTGGTGATTTATTAGGATGATGAAAGCGTGCGGTACTGATTTATCTGGTGATTTTAATCGATTTCAAAAAAGGAAGTTATTTGTTTTTTCCTATGATTTTTGTAATGAAACATCAATCTTTTATATATCTTTAAACTAAACTAATAAAATGTAAAAGAAAATAAACCCACTTTAAAATATTTTTTTTTATTCCTAATCCTACATTCCATATAGGTATAATCGTTGAATTGGGTCCATCGAGATATGCCTGGCATATCACGATATACAGTCATTTCTTGATTTGGTCATCTATCATCCGCCATATCGATGCTTAATTTTTGACGATTTACCGGACTACAATCAGCCCAATCGATTTTGTACTATGTAAGCAGAGATGGGTAACAACCCAGGTTTTCTCCTGCCGCCCATCTCCGTATGTAAGCAAATAAGTTTAAATAATTATTATTTTACTGGTGAATAGAAGGCTGTTATAATTATTTCGTTTTTTACTATATTTACTTAAAAGTGTATGTGTGGTGTATCTATAGCAAGCTTCTATAGAGCCCATACATATTGGCCTGTCAGCGCCGACGGTCAGCGTGATACTAAAACCAGCCTTAGTGTTTCGGAACATTACTATTTGGCTCGGCTGCATCTAAAGTCTATAGAACACCAAACAATCTGTACTGGATCCATGTGATGGGCTATGGCCTGTCCTGTCTTCGTGCTTCTCCATAGATGCCTATATGTCCCAACATTAGGGATAATAATATGCTGATGATAAAACTGAAATGCATAAACTACGAAACAAACATGCTTTTCCGTTGTTTATTTAACGACGTGTTGAGTGGAGCTTTATGCATTTTATAATACCTGACGGATAGCGTGAGTTGCCGGATTCGATTAAAGTCCACTGAGAGAATCAAAAAGATCTAAAACTGAAAACAAACACAAGCTAACCATAAATACTCTATTAAACGTCAGGGATGACTCATATTTGCTTAAGGAAAAAGAATTATGTTTAACTTATCACTGGATAAAGTAAATTCGTAAAAATCCAAAAAAATTTTTTTTGAGTTTTACGAATTTAAAATTATATTATCGAAACTGTATATTTTTTTTTCCGTGTAAGCACCTACTTAAATTTAATTAGACCACTACACATTGAAGTATTTCTAAAGTTGTAGCCAATTTCATCTAAAAACATGAAATTAAAGATATTGATAATTAATAATACTGAATTAGTAATTTCTGATAGTTAAGTTCCCAATATGTAAATATATTTTTGCAAAATAAAATCACTGTTTACGTATTTACTACGAGTAATATATGATTTCGTTCAGGTTTTATTTAAGTCTGGTTCCGTTGATGGAGAGTCAATGTAACTTGATGTTCAAATCAAAGTTATCTTTAATCGATTAACATGAATTTGACATAAATGTTTATCTGAATAAATTATTGTTTAATAGATTTTTTTATTATTAATGTAACAACGTAAATTTAATATGTGGCAGCCCTATCAATGTTGTATCGGTCGGTACAAAACCGTCATCGCACCGTATGTTTACGATTATCGCTGGAAAGAGGGCATATTTCGTCGGACGCCATCCTCCGGATCAAGGCATAGACTAAAAAATCGTCGTTTAGAGATGCACAAAGAAAAATAGTTGTGCATAATGGATTCAACCCACACCTTTCGTGTAAAAGTTGTTTTTCTTTTAATGATTTAATATACCTTGATTATGTGAAATGCGAGAAATTTCAATAAAAACTTGATCGTTATAAGTAATGAATTACGGTATATAAAAATATTATTATAGAAAATATATATAACAGATACTGGGGCATACCGCGCGATACTGATATCTTCAATGGGCTATGAACCGAAATGATAACACATAATGTTAAGTGGGTATACCAACCGCATTTTGACTAGCCTTCGGATGGACCCGTACGGGTGGAGAATTCCACACACTCAAGTGTATAGTAAATACAAAACTTTCTCTACGACACAAATTGAGTGCGGGTATCGGCAGTACCAAACTTTTTTGCCCACAATTACACTAGAAAAGCTCTTAAGTTGCTATAAACTTGAAAAAAAAAAACGCGTGCTGTTAGAACGCCATTTCAGAAGCTATAAAAGCCGACAACTATGTTAGAAAAGAGTAATGAAAGCGGATGAGACAAAAGATCTACGTAAGCAAGAGCTACGGTGTGAAAATATAGACAAATAGATAGAAATATAAAAAAAGAGAATAGAAAGAATGAAAATACTTCCTTTTTTATAATTTAAAAATGAATATTAATTGTGCATCTGCGACATCATCTTATTTAATCTTTGAAGAAGTGTCTGACAGTTGTTTGTTTTACATACAATATTTACGGCGCCAATTAGAAGCCCAGCTTATTAACTGGAGGATGAATTTATGCCACAAATAACGGCCTTCCCTAAGTACCCATATTTATTTTGATAACATCTTTGACTAGATGTTTTTAGATGAACCAAGTGCCTGATGTGTAGGTGGGAGTTTGTTGGACTTTCATGGAGGAGCATATCACATACTAGGCATATTTAATGTGACCATTTTTTTTTCGTGTGATAACGGGATACCTACGGAATTTTGCTTATAAATAGAAAAATATCTATGTCAATGTAAAATGCCATATTTAAAAGCTAAATTCAAATAATGGTTAAAAATATGACTTAATAGTTGTGGTATCTTACCCTCACTGACATTCTCGCCAAGGGATTTTAGTGGAATTTTAATGTAACAAAGTAGATATATAAAAGTTTGTTTATTAAAGCGAGACATTTTTATTTTCTTTGGGGACAGCGGGACGAACAACTTGAAAGCGGAACAATCCCGCCAAAAGCAGGACGTATGGTCACATTAGGCATGCTATTAAGAGCGAATCGAATTGAGCATCATACAATAGGTTAATAGGTAAATTATATTTTTGAAATATCAGAGTAATTTAAAATGACTTTCACTTAACCGATTAAAACACATGTAGGTTTGATGCCTCCAGAAAAATCAAGCTTTACCGGAAACGTGTCACATTTGACGGTGAGACAGCTATCAGTTGCCTTAAAAGTGTTATCAGAACCATAAACGGGGATGTTAACGTCGCTTCCTGCTTCCGTTGTCGGCTAACGATCGCGGGCGCTCATTGTTCTTTCTCCGTCCTCTCGTTTGCGTGAGAGTACTACCCTGATATCAAAATATAGGTAAATTACTTTTAATAAACCTTTGTTCTTGACGTCAGCTTCTATAATATAATATAATCTTTAAGATTAGTGTTTCTCTCTGTGATAAATTAACAAATATCCAAACAAATATGTTAAGCTTCTATCATTAATACTTAGTATCAGTAAAATTATGCTGTTCATAAACTGTAAAGTAATACGGTTTTTAATAATTCTAAATGTTTTCGTTCTGAAAATAATTATGTTAATTGACCTGCGAGTCGTTACTCATTTTTCTCTGGAAATTTTAAAATCACTGTGATAACTATATGATATACGAAACTGCGACCGACCGGGCCATGTCTTGTTTGTCAGTCCATCCGTCCATATCAAAGCCGACGTCTTCATCTAATGGACTCCAACACTCGTAATATTTACACAATATAGCTCTCACATATTTCCAGCAATGAATTAAAACTGTTTGACAGTTTTGTACGTTAATAAACTAAAATGTTTATTTTGGAGACAAAACAAAGTAGTCTGTGAAGGGTTGGTGGTTTTTTCACCATTCTATTTTAATTTATGTATACGTGTGTAGCTTATACTTGATGCTAAAAATGGTGTTAATATAATGGTGGTAATGTAAAGACAAAATTGATAATGTGTTGCCTAATATTTTTCTATCAAATCAATTTACAGAGGATATACCTTTTATTTAGTTTTTTTAAATAATACATGTGAGTCAAAATTTTAATGAGGAAACCTTTTTTGTGTATTTAAGTTACTTTTGTTAACAATATGTGTTTCAACCAATTTATTTGTTATTTTGACTAAGACTTTCTAATTAGATTTTTTTTAGAATTTTCCAATCTTGCGTGTTTGGCAGAGAAGAAAACCATCATATCAACAGTTACCACCAGTAGCTTAACGCTTATATAATTAATTTTTGGGACAGTCATTTCCCAGAATGAGAGTCGACGTTGTGTTAAAATTTGAGAAGAAAATGATAAACTATTACGTAAGTTATCTTCTTTTTTATATGCTCTCAAACATCTTAAACGAATTACGGACAGCAATATTATGCGTACGTACATTCGATACTTTCCTATGGTATTAACGTGTGGGTAAACTCCTGTGATATAGATAAAGTTTTCGTACTGCAAAAGAAATGCATAAGAATTATTACCAATATAGCAAAATGGACTCATGTAGACCATACTTTGTTAAACATCACATACTAACTCCAATATCTTGAAGCCTGCAAATTTGTTAGGAAGCGTCCGGTATTCTATTCCCTCCAATTAAATAACAAATTAAACAATAGCAATTTAAATAAACTAAAAGTTCCCATACAATGTTAATTAATATATCTTATTAATAAATGTACTGTGTTTTCAAAAACATTAAAAAGAAATTGTTAACTATGCGGACAATTATCCACAGCGCACACTGCCCACTATAGCTCGTTTGGCATCTGATAATTGGCCCTTGAAATATTTAGCACTGTGTAACTAAGCCTTACTCGATGGATTTAATAAGTCAGATTTTATTTAGGCAAGTGACTGAACCACTAATAATTGCATTGACAGCGCTTGACCGCCCCGCTGCGCGCTGCTTATTTGGCAGTCGTGCATCTGACAAATGCGATCAAACCGTCCGCGAGTAAAGATTTTGCACTCCACTTGTTTACGATATGCGAATATTAAGGGTGTGCATAAAATATACGAGAAAATGAGATTAATGAGACGGATATCTCAATGAGACAGGAAGAGACAGACGTTTGTGAGCTGTACGGAATAAAGTATATTTTTAATTAAATATTCTAAAATCGTTAAGATTACATTAAAATTCATTTATCATGTTTCACTAAAAACGGTATACGATTCCGAGAAAAAGTGACTACTTCATTTAATTTTTTTTATCGAAAAAAAAATCCTTATTTTAGGCGGTGACTTCACTGAAAATATTTTTAGGTAAGTGTTTCATTATTTAACTAAGTTCGTTTAAAGTTTATTTTTTTTGTTCATAACAATTACTGATTTTACTGATATTTAATGTTTCTTTTGGGCGACCTCTTAAGCGAATTGAGGTTTCATGTCAAGTGTGGTACTTTCATCGTGGCCTGTCGGCTTAGTTTTACGATTTGACAGGTGAATTAACGCTCTTTTATAACATTTCAGTGAATGCTACCGTGTTTTTTCATTACAGCGTAATAATCGGTGATACAGTACGTAATTGAATAAAAAAAATTCTGTAATGAGTGTCATGAAAAAGTACTTGTAATGTATATATTTTTTACATATAATTAATAATATAATATCCTACGGATAAGATTTTTTTTAAGTACTTCAAAAATTCACCAGCCCCGCCTCTTGAGATAAGATTCAAGTCCCAAAGGCTTGGGGTAAGATTCAACCCCATATGCTTTTGCAACCTGTGGCCTAGTTGTTTTAAGTTATTTTAGCATCTATTACATTCCCTTGCAAAGGTATAGCGATTTTTTAGAAAGAATTATGATTTGAATGATCGGGAAACTTAAACTTTTAAGTTTAAGTTTCCCGATCATTGTTTGCAATTAGTGCTTGCCATAGAGAATTCCAACGAACGTCAAATGAGGAAGTATTAAAAAAATATTTCTTTTTCTTGAAACCAAACTAGATGTCACTAGCGATGTTCGAATAATTGTCTATGATATTTATTCAAATTTTGTTTCTGACGTAATTAAATTAAATTGCGTATCGATGATTAATTAATATGACATCGTTTCGTTTTTCTTATAATATCTTACTTTAAAGTTAATTTTAATTAATTTGAATCGTAAGTTTAACTTATTTTTTATGTTATGTGTAAAGAAACAATGTTTGGTTTATATGTCAACATTAGTGATGAGTGATGACCCAACTTATTGGTTGATCATAACTTCAATTGACTCATCTGAATTCAAGTTTGGAATCAAGAACGAAATTCAGCGCATAATTCAGCTTTTTTTATGTGTAGTATTTCCATATATGCCATTATGCATCCACATCTCGAATTACATCAATGTAAATATCAAAACGAATTCAGTCTAGGCTGTAACATAATTTGCGGACGGTTCGCAAAACTAAGGCGGAAGATCTTGTACTGAGGAGAACCGACAAGAAACTCAGCAAGAGCTGCTTTTTTCTTCCTGTTTTATTTCACACAGAGAAGTTTCATTGGAACATGACTTATTAAGGAAGTATTTTAAGAAAAAAAGAAAGCACTAAAAATATCTCACTAGATGGCAACTCTAGCAAAAGTTGATTTTAATAATTTCACAGCATTAATTCTATTGATTTCCATAACTTTTGAAAAACCTTTTCTATGCTCACTTCCATTATGTTAGTTTCCATTTTTCTTTATACAAAAGAAATTTGTTTAAAGATTATTTTGTGTTAATGGACTTGCGTTTGCGTAAGTTGAACTAATTGAATTTCAACTCGATATTATCAGAACCATTACAACACTGACAATTCTATTCTCTTTGGTTTAGCGTCAAGAATTGACATTTTAAACCTACAATTTGTGCTGCCATCTAGTGACAAATTTTTGTTATTTCTTTATTCTTTTAATTACTTCCTCATTACCGATATTTTTCATTAAATATTTTTCAAAAAAAGGCCCTGTTGCACTCTTTATCACATGTGAAATAGTTGTAACGTGAATATAATTCAAATGTCAAATTGGGATAAATTTTAGAAGGGATTGGGATAAATTTTAAATTTAGACAATTAGGCCTCTGATCAAATCATTATGCTGGACGATATCTACGAGCAACCTTGTCGTTTATGGGCTGATTCAGGGTCTGTTGATGGAATTGGAAGGTGGACATAGGAACTTTGTAATTAAGAAATGCAACCCTGTCAAGTTTGAGCTCTGGTTCGAGAAATTAGAAACTTATTTTTAGGAAGAATTATATTCGATTTTGTTTTAATAACAGAAATACAGTAGCCATCAGTATGACATCGCGTAAAATCAATGAACGCACGTGAACATCAATTGTAATGACCAGCGTTCACTAGGTCAATGGATAGAGCTGAGGTCATAATGTCAAAACAATTTGCTCGGTACGGCATGCGCATGACTATTTAATGGTATTTGTTCAGCTAAAAGGACTTAACCGTTAAGTATATACGTGATTAATCAGTGATGTTGACCAGTAAAATATTGTTATATTTGTTCAATTTTGCATTTTCTGTATGTTGCAATTGATGTTTAACATAAAATGTTTAAAAGATAATTATGAATATAACGTTGTGAATTCAAATTATAAGAATACATTTCTATCTTATACGAAAGGTGAAAATATTAGTAAAAAATATTTTCTTCAACTATTTAGGTGATTTGAAGATTGATAAAAATAAGCGTAAAATTTTAGTATTAGTTCAAATTTATATTATACAGAGAATAAGCAAACTTAACCTTTTAGGAGTAAATATTATTCCCGTAGAACCTCGTACTAGGTTAATCTTTGCTAAGTCCCTATTTAATAATATGAGTTTTGACTAAATATTAAGTGCAGTCTCAGCGTAAATTTACTCCAACGCTAAACCTTGTTTATTAATAACACTATAAGCGAAAGTAAGAAGTGATTGAGAAATTTGTCAGTGTGCTGATATCTAACACAGGTTAATTTTGCTAATGTTTACGTCATCATCGCATCTCAAGTGAATTTCAACTACATACTTGTATCTTGACATTGTACTATCTACATGAAGTTATAATTTACGTGAGTGAAGTCGCGGAAAAAGAGCTAATAAATAATATATGGAAAATCGTTATACTATTTTTATTTCTGAAAGTAATAAACATGTTATAAATTACTAATAAAAGTGCCATAAAATTAGCCCTAACATTACCACTGCCATTTCTCTCTGCGTCTGTACGGAGTGTCATGGCGGCGCGCGGCGAGATCAAAGCTGGCGGCTTGTTTGAAGTGTCGTGTTTCCACCACAACTGGCGCAAACGATGCGTAGCGAATGACTGTGACTTGTACCTCTCAAGTTTTCAACCGCCTGAGTAAGTTAGTGTTAAAATGTTTTAGATAATTAAAATTCATTTCATTTCATGAAAATTTAAATGAGCTGTCAACAATTAGCAACAGAAATAGGGTTTACAAATAATTTTTGTAGTTATAAAATAATTTACACCTGTGAGGTGATGTATACTTAAATGTTGTTCTATACTTTAATAAAAATGCATTCGTTATTATTACTAACGATTTATTAATAAGTTATAAAATAATAATGAATATTAGATAATAATGCCATTTCTTTTGAACGACTCTTCAAAATAAACTTAAAAAAGCTTATTTTCTTTTAATTTTGTTTTCATGGTATTCTGTAACCGAGAATCAAATAAATATAATTATCATATTAACATTATAAATCCTATTTCATAGGTAATTGATTTTCTATAACCGACCAGGAATCGTACCCGGGTCTACAGAAATGGCGACACCTTGAAACCCGCTAGCTATAAGAACTTATTCATAGCTCGCGTGTGAGCCACTCAGCCACGGAAGGTATATTTATTTAATAAACTATTTTGGTTCCTATCCAATGATAACATTTAATTGAGTATTATTAGGATATATTATAAATTTAAAACGGAAGTCTTATCAGTTTCACCAGTCTTCAAAATTTAAGAAGTGTGAGTAGTAATTTACCCGATATCTGTAAATCGAATGTCGAGCCAAGCTAGGAGATCGAACACATGTTGTGTATTTGTAAATAAATAATATCTGGTGGCCCTGGGATCTTGGTCAATAATTATAGTATAACATTGATCTGAAAACAAGTTCAGTAACTAAAATCCTTGTTGTTATATTGACTATACTTACCAATTTTGTATCCACAATACTATATAGATGTTTATCTTAAAGAAAAATATTTAAAATGATTCACCAGCCTCAGGATACTACATTTTGAGTGTTAGGATATTTGGTGGATATATGACAACCTGGAAGCACTGCTTTCAAATCCATATTACGTAATCATTTTTCATCATATGTTTTTCGCTATTAAAGAACATACCAAAGTAGTAAAATTAAACGAAATATCGCTATGGCTAAAGTTATAGCTAGAGGAGTTGGTCGCTCTGCTGGTGACCGAGATAGGATCTTTTTTTACTAAGCAGTTTTCTCTGAAATAAAGGTTTTCTTTTAATCCAGCCGAAATTTAATCCGGATCTCTGAAATAATATTGCGTGATAAATAGTAAAAAAAATAAAACGAAAGAATCAATTTATTAAGTCGATAATTCTACGGATACTAGTGTTGTTATTTATGTTAATTGAGAAATAACGATGTTTAAAATAATAAAACAGTCGATGCCAGCGACTTGAAACTTAAAGTTAGAACAAATATTGAACTAAACTGCCTTTTTCAATCATAAAAACTTTTGTAAGTTACCATTTATTCTAAAGTAGTACAATTGAAGAATAATGAACCAAGTTGATTGCATTTTATGTAGATAATGTGCCATTTAAAGCGTATTATGAATAGAACGTTCCGCTTTGCAAGTAATAATAATTTAATCGAATAGTTTATTGATGTAAGAAATATGATAATGTTTGTAAATTAAATACGATGTGAATACCATTGTTAAGCTGCATAAATGTATACCATTTTAATATTTTGTTGATCGTTAATGCTTTATCTTTAAGAGGTTTCCAAATTTACTATTATTGATTTGTAATATATATATATTTTTTTAATTTACAATTGAATTTACAATTTGGCAATATGAGGGTTATTTTCTTACACGAGTAAAATGTGGTCATAGTGTCGCCATTTTTAAAGTCCCGAGTTCGATTCATGAACGGCGGATTTTTCACGTCATTGATATAGACTTGTTATTAGCTGAAGGTCAACGGAATGCAATTTCATGCATACTATGTTACGCGTTATCAACTGAACATAAAAAATATTAAATTTTAATGAAATAACCGTTGTATGAATTTCAATTTTTGAGTAGTAGACCTGGGCTTCAATTCTATTAATTTTATCATAATAGTCGCATCTCAATTACTATCTATCTGAGGTTCAATAATAATACTTACTTAAATAATAATTAGCGGAAAATTTATTTTTAAATCAATAAATAAATACTTCAGTATATCTAGAGTCCAGTAGGTCAGTACAGCTTTTCACTCCAAATCTAATTACCATTGGTGGTAAGGAGATTCTGAAGGAGATGGAAGCAGAACTAACTAATAAGGAGCCTGCAGACCAACTTATTAACTCAGAAACATCCAGAGAAGACCTAGAAGCTGTGACTTCTGATGTATATCATTCTGATAATGATGATGACCCGATAAATATGTATATTAGATATCTATATATAAAATTTAAGAACAATAATCACATTAAGACTACTTAACATTGATAACATTTAATGAAGTTGTACTTTTTAGTTTATAATAAATACTTTTTAGTTTATATATTTCATTCAAATAAATATTTCATTATTCAAATAAATATTTCATTTCAGCTATGAAATTCGTTTGACGAAAAAATTTAGTTACTGTCACAATTTAATAAACAACTGTAATAAATTACAACCACAATGATTTATAATTGAAATTTAGTTAATTCTTTATTCATATTTAAAATTTAGATCATCGAGAAGCCGAAATTTTATTATTATAATATATTAATTTATGTTTCATAAATGCTGCGGGCATTTCGTATCAGTACTAGTATAAGAAGCTTGCGTTAATCATAATATTTCAACGGTAATTGCTGCTGCTGTGATGAATAGTGACAGACCGACAGTTAAATTGCATATAATTTAGTGTGGAATATCAACTTACCTACTGTAATTATGCGCAGACACATACTCATTGTATATCTACTTAGAGATTGCTCATTACGTGTTTTGAAAAAGACCACGACTGGTTGACTTTGTTTTAAATATTGAACAAAGGTAATGGAAGATGAAAATCAAATATTTAGAAGAAAGAAGGATTTAAATCAAATACATAGATCAAATTAAATATTTACGTATATTTTCTTCGCTTTATGCTCTTTATAACAACAAATCTTTGTTTCAACAGATATCGATTGGAGATAATACAGTAGCTTTATTATGCGATACACAATACGATTCGACACATGTATCTCCTGTAATTCATTTATTATTATGCATAAAATATGTGCAGATACTATTTTAAAACTTTCACATGAAACAAAGTGAAAGTTCTTATATAATTTTAATATATAAACTTCTGAATGTGCTTGAGATTCATCTAAGATCAATGAAAAGTTGCAACATCTAAATTAGAACAATGATTTTCTATCCTGCGGTAACACTTAAGTTTCAGACATTTGTTGGGAGATACTTAGTCAAATAACACTACTTAAAGATATGTGAACGACGAATGTCACACTTTTATATTCAAAAATATTTTGATTATTAAAAAATACAAACACAATTTAACAATCCTCACTTATAATTTCCAACAACTTAAATTAGAAATTATATTTTAATTACAATCTATAGATTTGGTACATAAAAATTTTGTTAATCTAACTAGAAAATAAAAATCCGCACTTTGCGGACCGTCCAAGCTTAGAGAGAACTCTCACAGTATCAGTGCATTTAACATTATATTGAGTTAGAGATCACAGCTGTCGTCACCCCGAGGGGGTCATTCATTCGTACGTCGTTGATATGATCCGACTAGAAACCCGAAGATCACTACAATTATATTTACACTTTCTCCGGTTCTAATAGTCCTTTTGGCATGGGCGTTAGCGGTCGGCGCCCCCCTTCTTCTGTGCGTGGAGCGCCGACGGTCCTCAAGGGTGGAGAGGCCGAGGTCCAAATAGGGGATATGATGGAAAATACGCTGCTAGAGAGGGATGTGGAGGCAGCGGAAACGGTAGTGGTGGCGACGAAACTAGGTGTGATGGCTTGCTGTATGGGTGGAATCTTGGTGTCAAGGGAGACAAAGGCGGTGTTGGATATGTTCTTTGCAATAGTGGATGCGTTGCACTCAACATAGAAAGACTTGGACTCGACTCACCACTAGCAGTATGTGATCGCAAATGTTGAAGTAATTCCTCTGAAGAACCAAATCTTTTGCCACAGTATGCGGAATCACCAGCCATCCAACTGCAGACGAAAGGTAATTGTGATGCCGCAGCAAGAGCTGCTAATTGAGCGTGAGCATACGCGGCTGCAGCTGGGTGGTTCGTTGGCAGTGGGAAAGGAGTCTTAGCATGATCGCATTGCGCACACCCAGCAGGGCATATAGCTGACTTAAGCAAATGTGAGCTCAGAGAGCAGCCCGTACAATACGGATCTCTGCATATTCCTATATCACTGGGCGCTTTCATTCTTGCATACGCTAAATACGGGTTTAGCCCATTTTTCAATGCATGGTGCTGAGCAGCCATCAAACTGCTAGTCATTAAATCCATCGGCAATGGAAAGCCAGTGGGTGGTAAACCACCTAAGAAAGCAGAAGACGTAACTGGTGCACTGGGTTTGAAACTAGATTCTTTGGTTTCTGCATTGGACGTTAGAGAGGTGGGTGTAAATGGTAACTTTGATGAAGATGAATTGCTTGCTGAGTCTGAATTTGATTTTGCTGGTGCTGGGGAGCCATGGAGTGGGCTAGATCTTTCGTCTGACTTTTCTGATGGTGTTTTACGATGAGCAGGTGGTGGAGTTCTTTGAGATGATGAACTCTGGTTGCTCCCGCAGCGCGCTTGCACTGGCGTTGTTGAGGCACTTCCTTTCGAAGACAGAGGAGTCTTCGAGTGGGCGTTGACCGAGGCTCTGTCCTCGGGCGTCCTAGTCTTTTCTCTCGCAGTTAGGCACGATTCGTAAGGCTTGAAGCTGGGTTTGTTATCTGGTACGTGGATGACCGGCGATTTGTCTTCGTATTTCTTGCTAGCTTTTTCAGCGGCGGAGATTAATTTGGGATTTGGTGTATCGGCGCCGATAGCGCTGCAGGTCTGCGCTAGCAGTGCAAGTGGGCTCTTTTTCGCGTCGAGCTGTAACAAAGAAAAGAGGTCTATGAAATGAAACGTCGAGTTGGGGCTGCGAGTGACAGGCATACAAAGGCACCGCGGGGTGCGGGGCGCGGGCGTCCAATCACGCGGCCGACGCGCCATTATCCGCGCGTCTGGCAGCCGTCGGCTCCGCTTGACATTTCACTCGGCTCCCGCATGATGTAATCTCGCAGTGAAAAGGGCAATTTGTGCCGCTGAATTTGCGGCATGCCTGAACTTGTGGCGCGTTGTCACGTCACGTCTATTACAGCGGAGCTAGCTTACTATTCGAACGAGTAATGTGGGGAAAATTCACAGGGCTGCAGTTGGTATTTTGCGAGCAATCTAATTGTTATTCAAATATATATAACCCAATTGGAATCATATTGGAATAGCGACATGATGCCATATAAAATGGTAAATAAGAATATGCTTTTTACAATGATGTAAGTTAAAGTTACGCTGTCATTGCAAGTGGCATATAAAGTATGTGAGTCATACATGAAAACACTTGTCACATTAAATATAATATGTTTGGTGTTGAATATTTTTTTAAATATTTATTATTATAATATTAACAACATAATGCTTATTATTTTGAATAAAATATAAACGTTTGTTTGTTTCTATATAATTGATCGATGTCCAAGTTACTTGAAGAAGAGAGAGACCGAAAATGTTAAGTTCGGTTCTCTATTAACTAGGCACATTTTATTTTATATATGGTATATGTATATATGCAACACATGGTCTTTGTTCTTAAAGTCAACTTTTATTAAAATTATGTTTTTTTAGAAATCCGGAATAATTTTATCTTCCTACAACTCAAAAAATGGTAAATTAAAAAGTCGATATATTTTTGGTAAAGCTAGTAGCACTTATGTATTTGTAAAATGGTTAAAGTCTAAAGAATCATTTTTTAATAATCACTAATACAATTAAAATTTTAACTTTTTACCAGATAAGATTCTGAAACTCTTTCCTACTAAACTACAATATTGTACGAGTGTTAATGACGCATAACAAAAATTCTATAATATAAAATGTGTTTTATAAATAAATCAACATTAATATTTTAATTACATATCTGTCAAATAAATGTGCGATAAACAAAAGACTTAGTTATGATTAATGGATATAACAATAATACTATTTATCAATCACTAAATTTCTCATAATTATACATTAAATATTGACGAGGTGACTAAACAAGCGCCCACCTTACGTTTATTTGTACGTTTTATGTTCAAACAATATGAAAAGATTTATGAGCCTCGTTTTTCTGAGTAATGGGTTCTCATTGTGTTTGATTAATAGCATTTTATCAGGTTGGGCCGTTGTTGATGAGGAAATATGAGGTTTAGACATTTCACGAAGTGGCCAGACAATAGACCATGTGTCTGACAACAAAAGAATGAAATCGTTCATCTTTATGACTTATTCTTTTTCCTGAATCATGTGATTAAATAAATTGAATGATGCAATTTGTTTGTTTTATAATATTTATTGTTGTGTTGTTATTCAAGCTAAAGAAATAGGATGACTTTTTGGTTTATGATATAGGTATATCTTGATAATCTCTATTTGCAGTTAAAAATATAAGCTGACTTCAAAACGGAAAAGGAAGAGGTTATTTTATATTTTTAACGGCGATGTATCTTCTTATATGTTTGCCGATTTTTCCCAGATTGTTGACATATTCTCAAAAAATTTTTTTTTCTACTGTAATTATTTTTATATCTCTAGTAATTCTTCTTTATGTTAATTAATTACAATAATTATCAAATCATAAGCGTTTAGTTATGAGTTTGGATTGAATATTGTAAGTGTCAATGTAAAATTAGATAAAGATTAATTTGATCGATTAAGCAAAAGTATATTAGGGTCAAAGTAATTTATAGCTGTCGTTATTTTTTATTGGGAAAATAAGCAGTTGTTGACTTCGTTAAATGGTAATTATACAAAATTGTGGTCGTAACGTAGGTATTTTAAAGTCGAATCAAGTTATAACATATAATTTAGGGTACATAAATTAATGGCTAACATAAAAATGTCTTAATTACAATTTAATTTGTACTTGCATTATAGTGATATTTTATAAGGTATAAGCAATTATAATTAAATATAGTCGATGTCACGTCTTCTTTTTAATCGACTTTGCCATTTTGTAAAATGATAAGCTTCATCGGGGGGCTATTTTAAAAATTTCTATTTTAATGTGTAAAACAGCAAATATTTATTTTAATATTTAGCCATTTTAGTTAAAGATGTATGACTTAACCATTGTGTGCTATTCCTATTCGGGAATATGACTAATGTTTTATATTTATAAAAGAACTTTTTATTTATAGTTATTTGAGTGTTTTAAATAAAAAAAAAATCAACAATTCAATGTTTTTTTTTATATATTTGTTTATGTTCACTAACTAAAAGTGAAAATTAAACGTATTCGTATTCGCTTTATTTAAATTATTTTAATCGAAAATTTCGTTTGATATAGTTTTCATAAGTAATTTATTTTCATTCGAGAATAGAATTCACTATGTATTCTTATAACATAATCTGTTTACGTATATATAAGTAAAACGGTAAAGATAATCAATGTGTACTCGCAGAATACAAATTGATCTGGCCCACTAAGGAGATATCTGGGAGCTAAAAAGGCTAAAATTGATTGTGTCGATTTGTTATCAATTACCGTTGTTGGCAGCGGCGACAGATAATCCGGGCGTAAATACTGATTGCTTGAAGTGAGCATCTTGCTCCACAATTCGTGATCCTTTTCCAGCTTAGACAATTGTACACACACTTAGTGTAAACACTTCACAATATCCGAGCATTCCATTCACAAACACTCACGAGCGCTGTACACGTGCGTAGCTAACAGCGGACGGCGTTCGACTGAGCCTGTCACGTCCCCCACCCTAGCACCTTGTCACTCGTCGCCGCGCCATTTTTGCATTTTGTGTACTTTGCGGGAGCTTTGCCGTCTTATCCCCACCGCTTGACACCCTGTCGCTTCCGTCTCGCTCACGCGAAAAATTACCGCTCCGCTTACCGTGCTCTGATGAAAGGTTTATAATATAAAATGCAGCCAAGAGCCGATGCGACAGAGATGCATAGGCTTGGAAATTGAATAGCGGAGTGAAGGAGCAAGTAATAATTTAGTTTTAACGTCACCACTGTGGGCGTTGTGACTTTTTATACGTGCGTCATTGTGTAAGTCTTGTTTAGATTTCCGTCTTTCGAGTTTTTATGTCTCATTTTGTGTACAATAACTTGGTGTAAGGTTTCATTTAACCAATATTAAGATTGACATCGTTTCATTTTTTTATTGGATTCGCTTAAATTTTATATATTACAAAAAACTTAACCCGAATGAAAAGTAGATACTTAAGAAGGCGAAAAAATTATTTTAAAATTATGTATATAAAAATATTAATCTTCGCAGTCTCCGCACAACAGTACGAGCCAAAACGTCAAAATCCCAATATTACTCATTTGCGAGGTGTATATAAAATTGTTTCGTTATTTTCCATCGCAACGGATACGTCTTTTTAAATATTTCCAGGTAATACCTATTTAATGATTACATATTTTTATTACGGCATTGTTGTGGACCACCCGGCGAGTTTATGAGTAGAATTTTGTGTTCGAATGCTGAAAAAAGCACTTACACAACGGATGTTATAGTCATGACAATTAGCATAATCTGTTAATACCTTTTTTGTTGTAAGTAAAACTTCTTTTGTTGTCTTTTTAACTTAATATTTAAAAAAAAGGCTGTTGATGATTACAATGCTAAGTATCTACAGATTATACTCATTTTCTTTAGTACAATAATAATAAAGAACATTTACGATAAGATTCAGAAATGATGTTTTGTTACCTATTTTGTAATAATAGGATTTTCTTATTAGGTACTTAAAAGGTCGTTTTTTAAAATATATTTTGCGTTCTCCATTATTTCTTTACTTATCTTTCAATACTAGAAATACGTAGCAGGAAAACATTAAAATGACCATCCAAAACAATATTGTTTTCCTCATTAAATAAACACATTTTCTTCATATATATGACATCACCGATTTTGAATTGAAATGCAATAATATCTGATTGCAATTTTCATTAAATATATATTCACAGGGCGATTCTGTAAAAATCTGAATCCAAATTCGAATTCACTCATGTTTTCTCACAAGAAATTCTATTGATTCCATTTTTTGCACAAAAATACAAAACAAAATTGATTAATTAAACGCAGGGCAGCCGTAAAAATCCAAATCCGAATCCGAATTTACTCATGTGCCCGAATTTTCTTCAAAAAGCGGCTTCCGCTCAATCTTGAATTGGTAATAACCTTTCGTGGAATAAGTGAAATGAGTTTCGACATTACATAAGAATAGAATATCTGAGCTACGTATAATCAATCAATTTTGTTTTGTATTTTTATTCAAAAATGGAATCAACAGAATTTCTCTAGAATTCAAATTCGGAAATTTTTAAAATACGTCCCTGCAGATTTAAAATAAAGTAACCCATAATATTGTGGAACCTTTCCATTTGAAATAGATATATTTGTATAATCATAAACTGACTTTTAATCAGTTAGATTATTTAAAATCAAGTATCTAATCGAACTGAGTATTCGATAGTAGTTACCTACTACATGGTACAACTCTACTAGAAACAAATATATAACTACCATGACTTTGATTTCTTTAGCTTCTGTCATATATGTTTAGAAGGTTTCAAGTTGCCTTGAAAATTAAGCACCAAAAGATTGATAACCACTCAAGTAATGACTGTGCAGTTCGGATAACCCTTGAGGGTGATGTCAGTGTAGACCATCTGATTTTGATATGTAATGATATTAAGACAAAGTTTAAATTTCTTCAAAGTGTTTGATTACAGGGTGGTCAGTGCTTCTAATAGGGAATGACGTTGCATTTTCATGTACAACTGAGCAACTGCGTAACTCCGGTAATAATGGGATGTAAGTGTAATAAGAATGGTTTGAGAATTTGTTCTTTTTTTTGTTTTCAATATATTTATTTATTCACGACGAAATTATTTTATAGAGTTTATGCGGATGAAATCGATCTCGTTGGATTATTGAATATCGTTGCTGGTGAATACTCAAATAAAGCATAAATTAGCTTTAGTGTAAACTATGAAATTGGGAAAACATGAATTATTAATAATTATTCATAAATTTTAGGAGATATAAAATTTAATATAGATATAATTCACTTGAAATATGAATAAATATGTACCAATTTGTGTCCGTTTTAAGAATCGAAAAATTATACATTAAAAGTAGTTATTAATAATGAGTAGTTTTTAATACGCCATCATTCCCCCCCTATCTGAGATATACTAATGTATGGGCTAATGCCCATTTATTACGTCTCGTTTTTAATTGTTTTAATGTACAGTTTTATCAATGAACCATCAATCTTTGACTATAACTATTGATTATAACCTGTTTTCTTATATTGTTGAGAAATTAGCACTGTCACTCGCATAAAGAAAACGGAACTGTTAAAATAGTTTCATTACTGTTCGCGTTTTCCACAATACGCATGTGTTCTGAGTGATATACATCCAACCATAAATTGTGAAACCACTTTTGAATTTTAATGACTCTTCTTTTCATCGCTCCTAACACTTAGAACATATAAGATTCGCAGTGACGTCATTTTGTGATAGGTATAACAAAGTTAAAACTGACTCACATTATACTACCGACTTCTCATCCTACTCACTTTCCGGTACGTCTTTACAATTCGTTACCTGAAGCTATAAGAAAGGCTAGCACTTTAGATTGTTTTGTTGGACAAGCGTAGACACACTTCCTTGAAATCTAGTAATATGTTTATACTGAACTAGCTTTAACACGCGCCTTTGCCCACGTGGTCCAAGGGTATTGTGTGCACAAAGACCTGTTATAATTGAGTCTTAAGCTAATTTTATTTGAAAATCTGCTAGTGAGCTTCAACTTTTATTATAAAGGTCGCTCACTGGCGATAGTCCACTAAGTATTTTTTTTTGCCCAATTTTAGTTGCTATTTTTAAACGACTTAAAAAAAGTACTAGGTTTTCAATACGACTGTACGATTCTTTCATGTGTTTGTTGGCGGAGTAATCGCCAATTATGAATCGATTGTCAAATTCTTTTTTATTCGACAGCTTAATGGACCGAGATGGTCCTATTTAAATTTGATCAATATTGAACCAGAAGTTTTCTTAGAACTAAACAAAATTTAATTTTCATCAGATATCACTTAAATGTAGTGTGATAGCGTACTTTGCATTCATTCAAAATCCGAAAGGAAGAATTTCTATGTGCAACGAGTATGTCTATTTTTTTTTATCGATTTTCTTCGTGGTTACGTCGTGCAAAAAAATTGAAATTTCAGGACTTTCTTTATATAAATATAAGTTACGAATGGTTAAGTAAATCAAAAAAGGTCATCACACATCACGAATATTTTATGATAAGAATTTTTTTTTTCATTTCCCACTTTACATGTATTCTACATGGACATAGGAGGGTTTTTTTTCAAGATTTTATTTTATCACTTTGTCGGCGTGATTAACGTATATACTCATACTAAACTACACCTTTCTTATAGCAATCGTTTTGAGTTTAGATTTATTTATGGTCTTCGTAAGCAGCTCATGTGGCTTCCCATTCGTCAGCGTCGAAATATCAGGATAGTCTGCCTTCTGTTTAACATCCTGTATATTCCCGTCTATCCTTCCTATCTGCGTGAGCGTTTCTCCTTTCTCGGTTCTCCTGATGGTCTTTGCAGAGCCCACCTTAAGTCCATTCTTCAAATTCCTTCACACAAATCAGATTTTGCTTCATATTCCTTCACTGTTCATGCTGCTAGATTCTGGAAATCTATCTGCCGATATTAGGTGACAGTCGCACTATTTCTGTGTTCAAAAAAAGAGTGAAAGATTATTATCTTTCCTATTGTTGATATTGGAGAGTGTAGGTATTGTTAGTCTTTATACATAATATGTTATTATTTATATAATGTTTGCATAACTATGTAAGTTTTTTTTTTTATTTTCTCTCTTTCCTGTATTTGTTTATATATTCCATATTAATTTTAATTAAGAGGTACACACTGACTTCCTTATTGTTCTTTTTCCTGTTGTGGGCCCGCTGGTAGACATTTCAATTTGGTATAAGCAGTGCCCTTGAATTAATGTTTGTTACATTTGTTCATGTGAAATTGTATGTGTGTACAAATAAATAAATAAATAGAGCTCTCAAAAAGTAAAATATTTTCCAGTTTTTGCACCATGTTTCATTGCTCTACTCTGCTCTACTCTTATTAGTTATAACATGATATTATATAGCTTATAGCCTTCCTCGATAAATGGACTATTCAACACAAACAAAAAAAATCATTTCGAACCAGTAACCAGTTATTATTAATATAGAAAAAAACATTTTTTTTATCTATTATGTTATTCAGATTTAACTATTTATTACTCCATCTTGCACGGGGTGTGCGTCTTCAGTTTTGTTTATTAATCTTTTGTTTATTATATATGTAGTTTATTTTTTCTTTTGTCATAGGTTGCCTGGAAGAGATTGCTACGTAGCAATAAGGCCGCCCTTTGTATTGTCTCTCTTTTTATAGCTTCCCTGTAATATGTGTTGTGTATCGTACAATAAAGAATATATTATTATTGAGAATGAAGACTATTGACGCTATACTGATATTGCTATAGATATATCTAGGTGTTCCTACTGTTTTACTGTTGATCTTGAGTTAGTACATCGTATTCTAATTAAAACAACAATGTTGCATGTAGGTGTGCCTCAATTACGTTTCATTTATGTTCCAAGATATGTTGTTAAATGCTTCTCACCTACCGGTAAGAAGCTTTTTGTACAAAGTGCGTTTTCCATCAGAAGCATACTCGTTGCGATAAACACCACAAAAAGCCAAACAATGACTTGAGAAATCATCGTGTGGACAATGTGTGTCAATTGTGGTTGCGGCACGCCGCGGGTGTGCGTCACAAGGGTTGACAAAAGTTGCGATAGTCTAAGTTTTTTTTAAAAAAGTATTTCGATTATCGAATATTAATGTATCTTTTTTGTGTTTTTTAAGGGGAATGATGATTATTTAACTGTTGATAATATACATAAACGGGCTTTAAAACCAACTTATTGAATTTGGTTTGTAACCATACGCTTGCCTAATGTAATTTCTTTTAACAATTGTTGCACTAGAAGGATAGTAAAAGATTTTAGTATAAATTGAAATTGATACTGCAGATAAATTGATAAAGTTACGTTGACGACGTTGAATCAATAAATCTAGTGCTAAGTTACACATTTTTTGTGCTGTTAGCGAGTATTGCGCAACATCAATTCCTAAAACCATAAAAAAATTAAATCAGACACAAAGAAACTTAATACTGCAATTTGCAAGCATTCTTAAACACACAAAACAAGCAAAGCTCAAATCGTTAAATATCATCGTTCTTTGTTTTCGACAGCCCTGTCAGGATCAAAAGGCGCGCCGCCCTTTGTCACGCCGCCGGCTACCGCGAGGGGAGCTCGCCGTGATACCAATTTGATAGTTTGATGACTTTCCGAGTGATGTTGGGAATGACGAATCAAGATTATCGCGCTTCTGCCTTTGTTCTTTTTAATGGAGAAATTCTTCGGCTTTTTAAAGAGGAAGGGTAGACGGTTGAACTTGCTAGTCAAAGCTTCATACTTCAAAAGAAGAACACGTGAAAAAAAGATTGGATGTGAAATTACACCTTACTGAATTGCTTGGAATATGAATTTCATGATAGTTTGAAATTAAATCGTAAAATTTATCGTGCATAATAAATTCTTGGTTATATCACAAATAGTTTGCTTATTTACCGAGGATATTTCAGTTAAATTTATTTTAAAAACTCGAAAGAACCTTTGTGTTTTTAATTTTTCAAAATTTTTCTTATTAGAGACTCTTTTAATTATTTTTTAATTGAAAAAAACTAAATTAATTCATTGAAAATGAGCAACACATCGGCATAAATATAACGATTTTTAACCGGGACGCAATAGGATAAAAACTAAACATACAATTTTTATATAATCTGTCACTAGCACCATAATCCTTGGTAACTTCTCCGCATCTTTTGTGTCAGGAGAATCCGAGATTTGCTTTTGGCAACAGACAGCTTAGAGCGGAGCTCTACTGTTGCTAATCCGTACACAGAGATAGTACGAATCGTGATTAGCATTTGCCGTCTGCTAATGAGCTGTCTTGCTCGCTAAATTGTACCGAGAATAGGGATTAGGAACGATTAAAAAAAAACAGGACAATGCAGTTCTTTGTTTAAAAAGTAGAAGTGGTTTTAACTCTATTAACTGTAATAAAATTTGTATTCACAATGCTATACAATAAAAAGATGGTTTTTTTTAAGCATTTTTCATTTAGAATATTTTCTATAAATTTTATTAAGAGTTCATCGATGTAATCTTATACTATTTTCTGTGGAGATAAGAAGTTCTTCAATTGATAAATAAATCAAAACCACGGCAAATAACTTGTGTATCTGAAAGTATAACTGTAAAAACGTCACTGTTAACTATTTGTTGTGTTTACGTACAAATTTTTTTTTTTGTAATTTGAAATCAATAAAAAGTTTTTAACCCATCTTAGTTATTTAAAAGTTCTTACAACAAATAAGTACCGATGTTATTGTGATGTTACTGATTCAATTGCTGTATTTAGAACTCAACCCCAAAATGTATTTTAAAACAAAACATTCGCATGTTCGACAAGAACTGAAATGTTTCATCAAAAATAGAAAGCTGAACATGTCAATAAATTTGTTAACAGGACACTATAAATTGGTACGAACCGTTCTGTTTTCAGCGAGCTTTCAAAGTGTCACACTGGAGTCATAGGGCTGCGGAGATTTATAATAAATAATTTTATTTTGCTGAAATTTTTAATGTGTTTTAACTTATATTGTTTCATATTACATATATTTGCGTAAAAGCGGATAAAAACTGATTAATTGTGGAATATATATGTCAATGTAATATTGTAAACGCATGTCGTGGCAGCTTGTAATTAAAACAACACGCTTGCTTGAGCCACTATCTCTAGTACTAAATGTTACCTTGTGTATGTTTTGTAAGTTGTCCTAATTAAATAAATAAATAAATAAGCACCGACAGACTGAAGATCTGATACCACTTTAGAAACAGATAATTAAACGAGTACCTTCAGATCATTTCGATAAATAGTTAGCTCTCTGTATAAATGCATGTTAGTGGCTAGGAGAGACATCACAGTTGTATCAAAAAGTATGAGTCGTTTGACACATTTTAGTTTTCAATTAGATATTAAATTGAGTCATTTGAAACATAAATATAATTTTAATGACTCAATAACATTTTTGTCAAAAAAACAAAATATGTGGGCTACACCTGGAATCAATAAACGTAGAAAAAGGCTCTATGGACTATATGATGAACGTAATTATAATACAAGTGAGGACTTGAAATGTACGAAATTACTCTAAATTGTTTTAAAAAGTGTGTTGTTCAGCCAAATGTTATTATTTAAATGCAAAAATTTAAAACGGTAATAATAAAGTTAAAACGACGTGAAATATCATAAACAGGGAAAAAGGAAGCGAAAAATCTATTTTAAAGGCAAATTTAAATATTTGTAGTAGCAAATTAAGTTTCAATATACTGATTTTAAAGATATAATAAATCTTTTAAACAACTAAATAAAATGAAAACCACTGATTTAGGGGGTGATTTCCAAATCGGTAATTGAGACACCGTTCCAATCCTAGCTTATATATTTAATGAATATATCTACCGACTGTGGTATTTTTCCTGAGCTATTGAAATTTAATAAAATGATTCCTTTACATAAATTGGATCCATGCTACCTGCGTTTAGTGAGATTTTTGGAAAAAATCTAACTAAATCAAATGCAAACATGATGTTACAAGAATAACCTTATGAATAGACAACAATTTAGTTTTACATTGGTTTAATTTAAATAATCTCAACGAAGGAAAAACAAAATTTCTAAAATTTTTAACACCTAGTTTTAAAACAGAAGATTTAAATGTGAATATAAAGGATATTAGCATAGGTTTTGTGGATTTTAGGGATAGCACTAGATTCTTAATTTTAGTGATAAATCATTCAGGGGTTTTTGTGTGCACTTCAATAATAAGCTTTCAAGCAAATACAACAATTAGATATCATGCAGTTTAAATCTACTATAAAAATATGTATTGAAAAGCTTATTATAAAGTATCTGATTATTATTATGTACATACATTCATATATTCCAATATTTCCAATAAGTGTATCCCGTGATTTCATCCAAATATGTATTTATAGATCGATTTTTCAAAATAAAATAATACTAAACAATAAATTCATCATATAAAAAGTGATTTAAAAACAAGGTATTTTTTCTAGAGTCTAGTTGATCTAGTTACTTGACTGACGTGCTCCTATCAATATAACTGGCACCAATACTCGTAAGATAAAAATAGTAGAAGTACAAGTAAGGTGTTTATTGCAGTGGACAGCCCTAATGTTAATTAGGTCCCACCCGCTCTACTAAAATATTGCTTATTCGGTCTTCTGTTGTTGTTTTATTAATAAGTTACAACTTGATATCGATATATAGTGCCACATTTTATAAAATTTAAACAAAAAGTCAAATTACTCGTGTTCGAACGAAGAGTCGAAGTAAAAATTTTATATTTCACGTTTTATTACATTTCTGATTACTTTACAAATAACAGCTCTTTTAATCTAATATCAAGATAAAACATCATAAAAAAATGTAAATTTGATGACATTACCATAATTTTTGGTCATCACCATAAATTATGTTATCTCTTGACTTTTTATTTAATGAGTTGTGAAAACATAAGAAACCAGTACTTGATTTTGTTATTTTATTTTATTATATAAATGACAATCTTTATTTGACCACAAAACGTTTTTTTGTATCCTTTATTTCGTCAATTAATGAAAAAATAGTGGCTCTAGAAGTTTTGCCAACCCTAACTACGATTAATAAGCTCCGCCCGCCCTAAAACAGGGCAGATTTAAACCAGTGTTAATTAGTGACGTCGGGGTTACTGATTTATGTAGATGACGGTGGCTTTTGAAACATTGAAACAATATGTCATTGTGATGCCTTAAATTTTGGTTAATTCACTCTATTATTGTTTCTCATTTAAATTGTATTGACAACGTTAATGCTTTTTTTTTCTTTACACACTAATACAGTTTCCTTTCGACTTTGCGCATGTAAATTAAATTTTATATGTGCTTTAAGAAAATGTTTAACGGTTTATTTTTATTGTTTATAGATATATTCATATCGAAGACTGAACTAGTGTTCTGCTGTCACCGGCAAGTTAATAATTGCATCAAATGTAATAACATCGCGATTGGAATTGGTAGCTTCGGTATATTCTTATACTTTCAATTACGGAGACCAATGAGAGCAAGAGACACGATAATCTTAAATAACAAGTCAATAAATTGTTAGAATAGCACGAGAGGCAATTGTACAGAAATTGACGCCACTTAGTCTTCTATGTCATCTTACGCCGTATTCAGCTGCAATTGCAAACAATGTGACGACATTTCTATAGCAAATAACCATGAAAGCAGCTATCAGGAGCAGTGAAGGTTCGTGTCGCTTCGCACTTGGTTTCGCGGAAGTAGTGCGCTTCGCTTTGAAACATTTTGCTTACACTGCTACAGAGGACTTACAAATAAGATAGACAAGACCAGCGCTGTGATTATATTTAAAGATATGAACCCTCCACTACCACCACTTTTAAGAGTTTATATAAATGTTTCTTGCGGCTATTTTATTGTTAGTTATTAGATATCTAAAATATTCATCACCATCAATCCACAGCAGTCCACTGGTGGATATAGGCTTTCTATGTGCTACATTTTTCCCTGTTTTACCTAACCGAAAATTAAAAACCTCTTCCATTTTTTTAGTATCATATTCTAGTGATTTGTTACGCTCGATAATTTTCTTTATATGTTAGACTTTTCTTGATATGGGTAACGTGACCTTAAAATATCAAAATAGCACCATTTGTATTAGATTACTATGTATACCTATGGATCTTTGTATGAATTTTGGCAAAACTCATAGAATTCAAGATACTTGTATCTTTCTTGAATTTTTGTGTTTATTTCCTATCCCGAATTGATGGATTGCGATTGTTTTTTTTTACGTTACATTAGAGAACGAAAAAAAAGAGAAATCTAATCAGTAGATTATTATGTAATTTTTAGCTCTGTAGATGCAATATAAGCATATTGCCCCACAGCAAAGTGGTAATAGAGCGCTTTAAGCGATGTATTTGCTCAGTGGGCCGGCGACGAGATAGCAGGTTGTCTTGGCTATCGTCAAGTGGTAAGGGTGCATCTGTGTAAATGAGATATAATTACCAAAATAGATTCTAGTTTTAACTGCAAGTTGATAACTAAGAGACATGATGATAGTAGTCGAATCCAAGTCGGAGGAAGTGAGACAAAACAAATTTGATTTATACCTCGCTTAAGAATGACATGTGACATTCGAATGGGGAATATCACCCAAAGCAAAATTATATTATTTTGAAAATGATTCCCTTTTTGTTACATCCAAATATGTAGCATTGCTATATTATTGATAAAATACACTCTTTTTAGCGATATCGTCTAAACATGCTTCTCAGTGCAAGAGCCGTTACCGTTCTTTGAGTAAGCTGGTAAATGCATTACTTACTTAGACAAGACAAAATTAGATAAGATGATGGTTTGTGTCCCAAAATATAGCGTCTAGTAAGATTCTTCCTTATAACCACTATAAAATCATTACGATAACGCTAAGCTTATCTCTTCCAGAGAAAGAATTTACAATTTTAAATTCAATTTATATAAACGGACAAAAACATTAGTTCAAATTCTTTTATTTTATACAAATAGGTATAGGACACACCAGACATAATACATAAAAAACATACAAAAGAAAAGAAAAGTGTCCTACGCCTGCGTTAAAGAGCATCAGCATTAGTCTTGCTTAGAACTGAGACTGATTTTCAACTATACCCTTCCCTTTTTTGAGACACAGATGCTACCCAGTACAATAAAAGCACGCACGTCAAGCAAAGCAAGCAAGTTAATCACACGATATTATGTCGTTTATCTAGATCAGGCTATGGTTCTTAGACATTGACAGCACTGTATGTGAAAAGAAATTTATATTTAACTTTTTGTACAAATCTAGACTCAATCTGGCCATAACATAACAATCAATCTATTTATTCAGATCATAGATTTCACATGTTCGATACACGCTAAACCAGGTGAGACGCACCTACAAAACCAATTAGGTTACTTGTATTCTGTTGGCAGCGATGCAGTTAGTGTGTTTATATTGGCACCACTGCTTCCTGTCCGATGATGGATGGCCCGAGTGATTTATACCAGCCATCAGCCAGCCCCTATTTATGCACTTATTGTGGAGGAAAGGCGATCATAATTCATAACGGCGATGGAGTAAGTCAGAAGAAACTACTATTTATTATAATGATAAATAGACGAATACTTAAAACAAGTATAATAAAACTTGATTAAATAAAACCAGAAATATCATGAAAGTAGTAATTCGTCATAAATTGTTCATATTAAAAGTGATACCTACCGATATATCTAAAACAAATGATAACGCTATCGGTAACAATTTTAATAATGTTTTAAGATATGACGATATAAATGTATAGTTATAATAACAATTTTAGATTTAGTAGATAAAAATGATAGCAACAAAAACCTATCACATCACAAATTTATTTTCTTTTGTTTGTACAGCAGATATTGAAATATGATGACGGAATAATGAGCAAACAAATGATTTCATAAAATCACAAATCGTTGTATTTTCATCGAATATTCTGAATTTTTAAGTGAACAATAAATATGAGCTTGTATCCACTTTTTATTGGTTTATGTTTTAGCACCTAATTTAACCAATTATCATTAGCTTCATTCGTCATTATTCTTTATTTATATAATTTATCGTAGATCCTATTTGGATTTAAAGTGCCAAAACGTTTGTAGCTTGCACCACATCTGATGAGACAGGCTCGAAGCTCATTAGCCGAAAAGATAATCAATCATAAAGAATTAACGCAGCCCACGCCGGTGCGCCTTCAGACTGAGCTAGATGGCTTCTTTTGAACTCATATACAAACGGTAGGCTTATAATATATGTATATTATTAGACAACCTTTGCAGTTTAATGTCTAAGAATATTGACTTTATATCATTATTATCTGCGATGACACAGATATAATTAAAATGAAAACTTGAATAGTAAACAATGGTTACTATGGTAACGGTTTAACTCCCTATACAAGCTCCCATTTGAATCGTTTTTAAAGTTAGTACAGTAGTTACAGAGCCTATTTGTTGCAAACAAACAATAAAAGTTTTCTCTTTATAATATTAGTTATAGATAGAGTATATTTCTTGAAAGCCTATCTTGCTAATATCCTATTTCTTAATTATGCTACAAGCTTCAAGCTTCAACTCTAACGTGCATAATTTTTAATTAAAACCTAATTAGGGTAAAAAAAAAGGGTTTCCTATAGATATATACAAATCTTTAATAACAAAACACGATACTTTTTTATCAGCAAATATTGTTAGGAAACAAAAGGAATACGGGGGAAGGTCACGAGGAAATTATATTAAACACATCAGGGGTAGAACTCTGATAAACAAAGACGTCTCCCTAATAAGCAATTAGGGTGGTCACAACCGCCGCGACCGCAGTAGACGTGCAATTCCGCGCTTAATGAAATGGCGCGTCGTCACGTTGCGGATCTTGTCACACTGCGGACTCCGACGCGTGTGTCAAATTGCGGTGCCTGGATGTTATTACGTACGGAATTGTTATGGTGACAATTGCAATAAGAAGAAAGACGCGTTAAGGAGAGGGGACTGATCTGGAATATATTTAAAAGTCTTTGCAACCAGAAACCAGTTCAAGTGACTTAACATACCATATGTTGTAAACTATATTACGTCTACCTTTTTATTTTATATTAAAATGTACTAACACATCACGAGTTGTTACTTTCTTAGTTTTTTTAAACACATTTCTGACATAGTGGTATCGTAAATGTTTTAAACAAAAATTGTTTCGCATTTAGTGTCTGTAAGTTAAAGATGTGTTGTTTTGAAGATTACAGAACTTAGGTTTAGATTATAATAACAATAATTTTTTATTCATGCTAAAATAAACATACAATTGAACAGTTGGTATGTAGTAAAAATTGGAACTTCATATTAGTTGTTATATAAGGCAATTATTAAAGAAGATGTAAGTTACATACAACTGACCCTAATTGATTATGCAAATAATTTGTAAATGAGTTAGAAATTAATTTGTTATAATTATTGGAAGTTGTATTACCGAAAAATGTATTTGATGATATATACAATGGACATACTCTCTATTGCGATTCGTAATAGAGAAATCTGCGAGCCAGTGGGCAAAATGTTGGCATTAATGGAACGGCGACAACAGAGATATGAGTGAGAAAATTAAAAGAAACACCAGTATTATTTTGGTTTGTTTGCCAGCAAAGACTTTAATTTGATTCTCCCAGAATGAAATATTTTTGATTCTTTGCAGGTTTTATTCTGTTTTAAATAAATCATCGAAGGAGAGATTAGCAATTAGAATTAGGTGTAGAGTTTAATTCGAGTAAGAATTATTGCAATATTATTCAGTTACTTTTATCTTTTCATTAAAGTTTTCTGTTAATCAGAATGAATAAGATTTTGCTGATGATGTCGTAATAAACCTGGACTGATTTTGAGTAAATATTATTTCGAGCACAGGACATGTCCATATTAATTATGTAAAGTTATTTTCAATTAATTATACTCGGAAATCTGATATCAGTATTGATTAAATAAGTAAAGTATACTCTGAAATAGGAGAAACATGGAAATGCTTATTATAATATGTAATTTTAAAGCTGTAGAAATCGAAAATATAAAAAGCTATATACGTGTATATTTCAGCAACGATAAACCTAAATGATATACCTTTGTCGGCTCCAACAGCAGTTTACACAACAAAAGAGACCGTTAGACTTCTAAAACACGTTTGACAACATAAAATATAGCAAATTAATACCCTTGAGCAGTATTCGTATAAAATTACCCCTCAGACATAAGCCAGTGAAATTATAATGACTGCATTCCATCTTGAGTGTTCAATGCGCATAATTTGTTTGACGAAACATATCATTTTACGGTCGACTTGGTGTATTTTAATAACATAATGTCTTGTTTTGTGCTGAGGGGACGGTAACTAGGTACAGTTGGCTTAGAAACTGTTGTCGTTGCAAATTTTTGCTTGTCTTATTTCAATTTATTTGGTTATACTTTTTCGTAATTTTCTTTATAAGGTAGGATGAAGGTATTCCAATTAATTTTAGTCCATGCAAGCTGGGGTCATTTGCAAATTAACGAAACAAAATATTATAGATGTATGAAGTAGCAAGTGTGGGTCAAAGTTTTCGAATACAATACATTTTAATAATGATATATAGGTAAAAAAAAATCCTACAATGACCATGGTAGTCATTACTCACTGATGAGGCTAATAACATAGGTAAAGGAAATAAATATTTTTTAAAATCCAAATAGAGATAATACTCGTGATACATTTGAGTGTCGAGTAAATCTCCTTCTTACTCTAAATGTAAATATGGTGATAATTAAATAATGAATAAAATCGTACTTTCTCGAAATAACTAAACGTTAACAATGCAACTCGCCACGATTGTACCCGTCAATATGGCAGCAGACAGAGATGGATGGATGCCCTCAACACATCAATTGTCACACGGAAATGATCCAGTTTTTTATTCAACAAACACCGCATTGTTGACTAGAATTATCCACTCTAGCACACTCTAATAAAGTATATTTCGCCCTTCAGTGAACAAAAAAATCTTCCATGCATTCATTTCTTAATTTGCGTAAGAATGGATGTGATTCATCGGATTCAGTGCGTGTAAATAGATTAAGCATTTAAATATTTAATTTTTCTATTCAAAAGGCTTTTGATTGATTTGCTTGTTTATGAGAGAACAATAGAATTAAATTTTGTAGAGGTTTAATTTTATTAATAATGACTTACCGAAAGTCACTTACATCAGTTCCGATAAAACTTTCGACCAAAACGATATTGTTTCATAGTCGTAATATTTATTTTCCCGTGTCGATTTAGAGTTCGTGTCATATTCCAGTCACTAAAGTTGTCTTACGGATTCCATAATATTGTCCTTGGTGTATAACATGTAGAGCAGCTTGTAATTTACATACCTATTTGGGAAAAATAATGGTCAACCACAATATAAAATAATTTTTCAATCTTGATACGAGAGTTTACCATATTTCCATTAATGTAAACCTGCCAAAGTTGAAAAATGTTTGCCAAATTTCAATTACAAATATATGTTAAAGGCTAATTAATGTTCTTGTTTCTGTATTCTAAAATAATAAATATACTCATTTAAAATTAAAATAAAATAATATAGGATCAGCCTTTTTGTTTAATAGTATAACATCGGGTCCATTATGTAGACTCAACATTTTAACAAGTTAACTTTAAAATAATAATTATTTTTAGTGTTTACTACTCCGCTACTAATACCACTCTTAAATTGTTTCTAAATATTATAATATTAAGAAAACTTATAATGTCAAATATAAAGAAATAAACATATAAAACCTATTATTTAAATAAATTTGATGACAATGTCGAGAACTTTTATATATAATAATAGCGATTTTTAAATTCCCAGAACTTTTATCGACATAAGTTTCACGCTGATAGATTACATGACGTGATATATATAACTGATGCTTCTAAACAGATATTAAGCCATAAAACAAGCATAAATCAATGTTGCTCCCTCTAGTAGTGAAGAGGCGTAATGATAAAACGTAATCCATGGGATGGACGAGAAGGCACAAAGTGGGGTGATATTATTAGACACAATGATTATTTTTTCTTTTTCTACAAAACTTCAAACGGTTACATAATTCAATATGTATTTAAGTCACTCTCAGACTCAGTCAATCTCAGAAATCGGTATAAAAATGAGCTCTTGAAAAAATTTACGTATAAGTTGAAAGTTAATTTATTACTAAATTATTAAGGGTTAGTTGCACCAACTTACTTTAACAATAATCGATGGTTAAGCAAATAATAATGAGTTGTTATTTGGCAATGGTTGGATGAAATCATATTGTTTTACTATATCAAGAAAGAGAATGGTGCAACGCATCCACAGTAAATGTTAAAGGCAGCGTGACAGATATTGTCGAATTTGACGTAACCCTTAACTTTAACTGCACGAATAATAGTTAGTTCATAAAAATATATGAAAAGCAAAAAGCTTTTATTTAAACGCTCTAAAAAGAAGAAAATAAAATTTTCTGTTAAAATTTTAACTACCAACTTATAACCTTATTATACACAATTTATATGATTTCAATTTAACGTAATATTCATAAGTACTTAAATGTCGCGACAAGTTTTTATGACCATATAAATTGTGTATAATGAGGTTATAAGTTGGTAGTTAAAATTTTATTTTCTTATTTCTAGAGCGTTTCAATAAAAACTTTTTTTTAAATTCACATTGTTTTCTAGTTCCTCTTAACGAGCCATATTGTAGATGTCCATATTGTAGAAGTGCATTAAAAATAACTATTCCGCTATCTTGGATGATCCGCCATATTAGATTTAGAATGACGTCACCAACTTATCATGCATTGTCATCCAAACTAAACGTGTATACAAAATATCAGCTCAATCGATGGACTATATTCTAAGATTTCACCCGAACAAACAAACATACTTACATAGCATTGCAAGTTAAATAAAAACTTTTAAAACAAACTTAGTTTCATTTAATGGGATAAACATATTCAGCAAACGTTAGAAGTCTGTTACGCCCCACCGTCACCAGTATTACCGTACAAACTTAGAAAACTCACTGTTATAAAGACATTTTTAATCACAAAAATATATTCGACTGCTATATGAGTTTTATGTTATTTCTTGCTCCATCTTTGAGAATGATTAACGATCAGATAAATTTTAAATCTGAATCGGATTTTAGGAAGATTTCATTTATATACAAGCAGCATGAACAATATGAGATCGTTTAGATGATGGCGGCACTAGCGTCTTAACATTAGCAACCTGTCACTTGACTAGTCAGAAACCGTGTTGGTAGAAATATGGTCGCTGACTGCTAAAATAGAACGTGGAAATAGCCACTTAAGCTGGGTTCATCATGTCTAAAAGCATAAAATAGGATTCAGTTAAATATTTGCCCCAGCTGAATTTAAAGGACCATTTGGTAGCCATGCTATTTTTTAACAATTTATGTTAAAATGTGTATTTATATCAGAAATTTAGGAAAATTGATAAGAAAGTGTTTGGAAAGCATCATCGTCAAGTATGCAGTATGTTCTTAAGTAATTGGGATCAATATTGCATATGTATAGTTTCAAGAAAACAAACCTATAAGAGTTCATTCTAACTACCTCTACAGGGGGCCATCAAAGTGGCACGTGGTCACCGGGCACACGTGATCCCGCAGCCAGGAATAGTCAGAAGCATACTAAATAATGAATGTCGATGGAAAGTAATAATGATGCAACTTGAAGAACAAGTAAATGAACTTACCTAGTTTAAGTAGGAAATCTAAAAAAGTAGTCATTCAATTGCATAAAAATAATCAGAATGTGCGAAGTATGAGATTTGTCTGTGAAAATTGTCTGGAGCACTGCGTTATGTTGTCCTTTAGTGAATCTTAACCTAAAAAATGCGAAGTATCGTTGTAAGGCATTGTTTAATTGTGTACTTATAAGTATTATTTATGAATATGAACATTTATACTATTTGTCTATAGGCTTTAGATAAGCCCCCTTGATTTGTTAATGATTAGCATCTTAGATTCCGTGAAGTATTTTCCTTTAATTACATTAGTATTTGACGACATTAAAAATATATTTAAATCGTAGTCATCCTATGAGATAATAGCGTAATAATACATTTCACTTTATTTTGAACGAAATAATTAATAATTTGATTGATGTTATAGAAGTGGACTCCAGTATTTAGCAAAAATTTGCAAAATCTTGAAAAAGTTGTATAGAGCAAGTTCAAATCACATTGAATCGCTCAGCTGACTATGAGAGGTTAACATATTTTTAAAGGTTCAGTACTTTAAAACAAAAAAAGCTGAATCCTTCTAGGACCACTTGGCTATTTTCTTCAAGACTGCTTTGACATACAAACTATGTATGTAAATAAAGGTATTTTAAATATGGAACCATCTTTTGGGAGGCATATTAGAAAATTAATTGTTAAAATAAATTTAATTTAAAATATGGATCCCTCTACGATTTTTACATTAAAATATATATAGGTACATAATTACTTTGAGGATTGTATTATCCTTGAGTTAATTTAAAATTTATCTTACTCATAGGAGGGTTACATTTTAGAATCTATAACAGATTTTAAATTGAATCAGTCGTTCGCCTGCGGCGCCAGTTGAAAAATGTTTTACCAGCCCTGCTGATCCCTAGAGACACTGACGCATTTGAGAGGTTTTACATTTGGCTATTATATTTATTAAAACACTAAGATTTTTACTTAATTGGATTAAAAAGGCGCTAGTTTTCTTTCGAAAGTAAATTTTAATTCTTGCTTGAAAACATGGTTTGTAGATTTTTCGTCAGAACGGTTTTACTTATAACCGATGACTGAAAGAAACTGCAAACTCCTTCAACTCCGAGTATTAGAATATTAGGATTTGGTTGTTTTTATATAAGTTTAACATTGTAAATTTAAGTTTTAATTTTCATTAAGAATATTTTTCAGTATAGCATTGTGAATGCAAAATTTATCAAATATGATATTAATAGTTTCAAGATCATTTTTTTTTCAATATATTAAAAATAAAGAATGATGAAAATTTTACAATTTATCGTTCAAAACTTAGTTTATTAGGATTACGAGTGAATTTTTAAAAGCAGGTAACTCTCAAGAAAGTCAACTTAATACGTGAAAGAAGATCGTAAGTAAAATTTAATCCTAAGTTTCTAACATATGTAAAAACATCACTGATATCTTTCAAATTCCCTTTCTAGTTGCAGTCGGATCGGATCCGTATCGTATTGTGTTAGTGAAATTTTCGTCTAGGAAGCAATTTCCGAGCCAGAGGCGATTGTTTCCCCACCGCCAGAGGGCGTGCTTTGTGACGCTCCCCGGCGCTTTCGTTTCAATTGTATGCAATGACGGCTAGAGCTGTTCCGACGTTTGCATCTGAAATTTTATTATTTTCATCTGGTGCTCCATGGAAATCAAACTTTAGAGTATCAAAAAGTACTAAGTGTTGTTTGTAAGTTCATGGAAATATACGACTTATTCATTTTCGTCTAAATGCTCTTACATCTATTGTCATTTTTTTATTGATCAAACAATTCAATTAATCAATTCTGAACTTAACTGTCAACAAATAAAGGTCTAAAATCGAACGGAGTTTTTTTTTTTTAGTAAGACGACTGTATCAAAACGTACAGTGCAGTAATATCCTTCAATGGCACCTGTGTCGTAAACAAAACAAATAATATTTCATTCTTTTTAAGTTTAACAAACAGAAATGTCAAACCGATGCAGTAAAAACTCTTATATAACCTAACAATTAATTTGCTGTCCTCCAATTAAAATTTATCGAAACAATAACGAACTAACTACAGGTCGAGTTCATAATTATAGTTAATTTATTATGGTATACCGTACACAGCACAATGAAATGTAATTTTTATGTTTCCAGAATTCATATTTCGTGACTGTGGAAATACCTTGATTGTCGCTTAGATTCTTGTGTTTGTAATTACATATTTATGATCAAATAATGCTGTTAAATTTTTACGTTCGCTCATTCTTTGAAATTGGAACAGGAGCTTTGTGTTGGTACTGTTATGGTTACGTATTTTATTGTAAGATAGTATTTTTAACTGATTTATTGATGTTATAAAAATAATGGGATTTTCGAATATTTGAGTGTTTATTAAAAATAACTACAATTTTACTTGGCTTGGCTTGGCCCTCGTGGATCATATGGATTTTTAAACCCTAAGTGGTTGAATTATTCAAAATCCTTTCTTATCAGACCTTTGTTCTGATAACTATTCCCCAACCAGAACGGTCCCCTTTATTCCTTGCGTGTCACCGGAGTTCTGATGAGAGAAGGTGTAAGGAAGGGGGTTTTCTGGATAGGCCACTGCATTTTGACACTGCTGTGACACTGGACTTAAAAAAATGCTATTTTGCACTTTGACACTGGTCTGAAAATAATCATGAATGACATTTTGTGTTTCGATTTTAATTAAGATAAAAATTTTGTGGTTTTATTTCTTTCTTTATAGTGGTTTGGCTTTATTACGTTTTTTTGGAGTAGGTTTTATTTTATAAATGTTTTTTTTTATGTCGCACGTTACATTCATTATTACCATAGTTTTCTCAAATTTCGACATAACTAGAAACCATTATAGCAAATTCGGTATAAGTTTGTTTCTTTTGTCATCAGAAAACGATAAAAAGTCAAAAGATAAAAAGTAAGTTTCGAATAGATTCATTTGCTAGATTAACACACATATCAAGATAACTTTTCCTAAACTCAAGCAAACGATGTTGCTGGCAGATGTCTAACAATGACGCCTTGTTATTAATTTTTCGAAATAACAAATACTTCTTTAAATGTTCTCATATAAAAATAAACCCTTCAATTTTGTCAAATATATCTTTAAATACACAACAATAGGGATAAGTAATTTAGATGTTCCAACGACTTCTTAATGTGTAATTCAAATAACTTATTCTAATCCAAACGGGCGTACAAGACCGGTTATTAGAAAAAAAACTACTAAATATACAACATTTGAAGCAACAACACGAAACATGTCACACGTATAAAGTGGCCGATCACGATATTCAAAATACATGTCAACCCTCTAAAAACCGGCAGGCCTAAGCGTCCATTCTCATCGTGCGTCCGAAAGACCTCCCCTAATGATCTCACGTACCGCGTGCGTGTCCTGATAAAGGGTTAAGTACACACTAACAACTCACGTGAGTCACAAATCCACCATTATTATGTTATTGTGGGAGCCGTGTCGCTGCGGCCTCGCATTTACATACAATTTAACATGAAATGTGGGCAATAATTCATGGCGGTTGTTGCGTTATTATTTCTATTATGAAGTGTTCAACTCGACGTTTTTCGTGTTGCCGTCTGGCGTATTATTTTTTTACCCTGTAATGCCTCCGTCGGTTATGTGCTAACGGCCTCTAATTAAACTACATTTTTTTCGTCGTGAATAATTGCTCATGATTAACATAAAATTTAGAATAAAACTCACATCGGATTGATTCCCGTCGAAAAAAAATTTCATAATGAGATTCGTGGGTCATTAAGATGTCCAAAACAAATTAATCAGACATACCTTTCATTCAAATCACGCACCGATGTATTCGGTGCATATACAATAAAGAAAGTGCGTTTAAACAAAACGTCATCGAATAAAGCCCCTCCCAATAACACGATCAACGACAAATCGACATACCAAATTATCTACGCATCGCTTAACTCGAATTCAAATGAAGGCATTCACTGTTTAAAATATTAATCGATGTGAGAAGCTTATTGAATATTTTTACCACGATTTATGCCCAATTAGCAGCCGTAGCGTGAATTGAATTGTTTGTGCCCGAAATCAGAATAAATACCACAATATTTACGATAATGTCCGGCCGTTTGAATAGGCGGCTCCGTAAACGCGCCGCGGGAGAGGAGATCGAGTTGTTTATTATGCGGCGGCGAAGGGTTAGCTCTTTGTATGACGTTTTCATGTTAATTTACGCGCTAGCTGACAAGGTGGTCTCCGGGAACCCTGGTGCATTTACGAGCCCGGATTTAAAAAATGATATTTTTGTGTTAATACGATCGTTCAATGAGATCCTCGCTCAATTTATTTAAGAATTAAATGGACGCTTATGAAGAAACCGGTTACTTTAAAATTATTTGTACCTGACTTTATAAACCTGTTATAATTATTCGTATTATGAGATTTTAGGGTTATATTTACTGCTCACTGGTTATTTCCGAGCGGCTTAGCTTTTCATAATGGCTCATTACCGTTGATAATTAATTACGTCTACAAGTGAGGTTTGCGCGGTTGAGTCTGTTTAATTAGAGGGTACTTTGATCAAAGCTTTGTGAACGCGATCGTTCGAATAAATCGCTGTTAGACTTGAGTTAAATCCAGTAAATCCAGTGTCTATTGCTGCAGACTAATAACCGATATTAAAACGTTATGGTTAGAGCTTAAACTGGTTGGCAGGTTTGATGAAATTATCTCTTTATAGTTAATTTTATTCAAAAAATGATTCAGTGTTGTATTTCCATCAAAGTAATTTATCAGTTCATCTAAAAAAAAAGATTTCAAATTACAAGCTTGCATGAAATCAAAAAATGTAATTATATATATCTCAGTAATTAATTCCCTGTTCTTGCCCTTGATTTTTAAAAGGTTTATCGGACCGATATTGATGTCTGTCATTAGTATTACTTTAAACAGTGACGGTAATTATGACCCTATGAAGGATATTATTTGACTTGTATATTTTCCTTTTATCAAATGATAAATAACATGAAAGTTAAAACTTGTTCTATTATTAAAATTCAAATTACATGATTTGTTCTTCAAATTATTAGCAAATTAATATCCAAACGGCAGCAGTTACACATTTTGTTCAGTTGAAAATTTCTACAGGATAGGCCGATAGGCGGTCAGACAGACGAATGGATGTATGTAGTGTTAATAATCATCACCAGCCCTTTTACGTCCCCACTGCAGGGGCTCAGGTCTTCGTTATGGATGGTTAAGGAGGATGGGCCATGACCCTCCACGCTGGCCCAATGCGGATTGGAGGGTATTAACGACTGCAAATGCAGCCGGGACCAACGACTTAAAGTGCCTTCCGAAGCACGGAGTAGCTCGAGATAATAATTTTTTGTTCACCCATCCTGTGACCGACCCTTGCGAAAGTTGTTTAACGACAACGATTGCGGGCCGCGGCGCTTATCCACTACGCCACCGAGCTACTTAATAATAGGTTCCAATATTACCTTTTGGGTACAGAACCCTATAAACCACTTACTCAGTCAGAGTGACTTTAGAGTGACTGCACAGGGGATAGTGACAGATTTTGGTATGGTTACCCACACGTCTGAATGTAAGAGAAAAACTGACCTCTATGGGTAGTGCTACATTCATAGATTATATCTTTTATGAAGGTGACACCAAATACTATAAAGTCTTTTTCATTGGCTGATATACAAATGACACGCACAATGATATAAATATGTAAATAATTAATGTTATTACTAATGCCTTACTAGTTACCATAGAACTACACAGATAAGATGTGTAGCAGCACATAAAATAAGACAGGTGATCAGCGAAATATACAAGTATTTCTATATATTTATATTTAAACATACATCTAAACAAAATATTATTTAAATATATAACAAAACTATTCAAACTATTTAGATATATTATTTGACTTTCCTGTGGCATCTTAGGGCTATTTTGATATAAACTTTAGTTGAAAATAAACTGTATGCATCCTGATTAATCGTAGTAAATATGTCATCGCTCTTTGATTTGAGCCCGTTAATAAGATTCGCAGCGTGAATTATGATGCGTGAGAATATATGGTTTGCAACTAGTGATGTACGCGGTTTATATCGTACCTACATATTTTCTTTATTTTTTTATTTATTGACCAGAAAATATAACAAAAAATTACAAACATTGATTCGCCAAACTGCGTAACAGTTTATCGGCGATAAATTCTACGCTCTTTATATATATAACTAAAAATATATATACTCTACTATAGACCTAAACATGCTATATATATTTTTCTCGATATAAGTTCACGCCATCTTCTCTAATTTGATATTCTATTTTATTGTACGTTTGTTTAAGTCTTAGAATTAAACCCCTTTTAATTATTTCTGTTTTGTAACTTCAAGAATTCATTTTTTGATCAGCTATATTTTCATCTATAACATGTACAACTATTTAGGTGAAGATATTTTTTAACTATCATCATCATCATCATCATCGGCCCTTTTACGTCCCCACTGCAGGAGCTCAGGCCTTCCTTATGGATGGTTAAGGAGGATGGGCCATGATCCTCCACGCTGGCCCAATGCGGATTGGAGGGTATAAACGACTGCAAATGTAGCCGGGACCAACGGCTTAACGTGCCTTCCGAAGCACGGAGTAGCTCGATATAATAATTTTTTGGTCACCCATCCCGTGACCGACCCTTGCGAAAGTTGCTTAACGACAATGATCGCGGCGCTTATCCATTACGCCACCGAGCTACTCAATTGATAGCTAATTTTAACTATCGATCAATAATAATAACAATACTAGTACATCACTAGTGCTTATATGTGTACACTTGCCTATCATAAAGCATTCTACTGAAATAATAAATAAATAATGTGAGTTCTTCTTCTTGAATTACACGGTCTGGTGATTGAGTAAATATGAACCTGCATACAATTTGTTTACACTATATTTTCTATGAGGTAATGCTGCAGCGGGTAACGCGTTTGTTGTGCAATGCGGAAGTTAAGCAACTTTCACAGGTCGGTTATAGGATCATCGTCACCAGCCTATTAATGTCCTGCTGAGGCACTGGCCTTCCGTATGGATGTAATCGCATCGGAAGAATTGGCCACATACGCGGTCTAGGTGCAGATTGGTGGGTGTTAATGACTGTAGCTGCAGCCGGGACCAACGAGTTAACGTGCCTTATGAACCACGGAGGAGTCGATATAATAAATTTGGATCACCCATCCTATGACTGAATTAACAACCGTATCGTGGACTAATCACTGCGCCATTGCACTGCTCCGGTTATACGATGTGTAAAAATTATTTACTAGAGCTCTTCCGTGTTTTGGAGGGCAAGTTGACCCGTTGGTCCCGACTGCATATGCAATCGTTAACATCCAATAATCCACACTGAGCTCACATGGTGGGTCATTGCCCATTCTTCCTATTTTGTTTCGATTCAATCACATTAAAGTATGTTAATGATGATGGATATTTACTATAGGAACATTGTTTATCATCATGAATGATATTATAAATAATCTGATCACAATAACAGATACCTAATTAATATGTAAATCATGTATGTAAATATAAGTAAATCAACTAATCTTAGAATAAGTTAAGAGTCTATAGAATATATCTAGTACGTTAACATAATTCACACAATATACTTCGAAATATGGATTGCCAATCAAGTTTACTTCAATAACAAAATCATTAATTTAAATCTTAAATCCTACATCAGAATTATACAGGAATGATTCATTGCAGATTATGGCAAATGGCAGCGGGACATGCGAAATGTGCATTCAAAATTCAGCATAAATAGATTTATACTGGTTATCCATTAGAATGGCTTGTGATTTATTATCGATGAACACGCATGCATACATCACTAGTCTTGACGTTTAAGGTCCTTAATTTTATCCTTTCATGTTTCTGTGTCCATGGTGTCGCTTCGTATAGTAGAGATTATCAATAACCGCAAGTGACAATAAAATTGATTTGTTTTGAACCTTATTGCTTTGGATTACAAACCATACCATAGGTGTGCATTATAAAAGTTAAAATAAAAGTGGAGAAAACCATTCTCACCTTCTTACTGGTTCTATACGAAATCGTGGATGTTGCTTTTTACTTTTACAGGTGCACATTAGACTATTTTTAAACAGCACACAGAATAAATAATATTGGTTTTGTTCTTATTTTGAACAAGTTAAGAATTTTAAAAACTATTGAACAAAGAAGCACATTTTTATTCGTTTTAACGTCTATTACTTGTACAAACTTTATTATGTTCCTACGATGACGTTCGCGTGTCGAAACGTCATTCCCATGTCACCGTATAATCATTACCGCGTCACATCGCGCTGTCACACCGACCAAGGTAATGATATGTGGCGCCGTTGGTGGAGATATACCCATGTATGTACTTATACAAACAGTTTTTAAGGCGTGCGTTGACGACATGAGAAAATTAATAGATACTAATATTGTTGTCAGAAATACGAAAATAATAGCTGCCTTTGACAGATGGTAATCAACATTTGATTTGACAATTAACGTTCCTTTCACGTTCGTGGGTCGTAATTATATACTGAGTGATACCCGTTTTATGAAAGTATTGCCACTTGCAATAATTCTATTACTACTTAAATGTATTTTTTTGTTGTTGTAATAAAATGGTTCATATAAAATATGTGCTTTTAAAAATACTTGAACTAAATAAAGTCAAGTTTAGAAACAAATCTGTATTTTGATAATTTTCTTTATTATTAAAGAGTTTTGATTTCATCATTTTGTCTGTCTGGGAAAATCTCTTAAAAATAATTGTATCGACTAACGGGCTTATTTCGGTTTTCCACCCTGAAACAGCCACCCTAAGGTGGATACTCGGAAACGCTTGTTCATCTATCAACCATGAACGGGGTGGATAGATGGAAGTCACTTTTGAATGTTCTTCCGATTTTTTACCCCAAGTACAGTGAAATAAATTTATGTACTACACAAAAGCTTCTATCGTGTATTTATAAAAATCACATTTTCATTAAATAAATCATTTAATGTTAGGTACCAAGTATCTTGGGCTGGGTTTATATGTTTTTTTAAATGACTGTACACAGGCGGGGGAGGAAATCGGAAGAGACAAATCAAAACTCTTTAATGATAAATGAACAATCAAAATTTGATTATTGAACTAACAAAAATATACCAATTCCAACTTCAGAGAAACAATACATTAGTCTCGTATATGAAATATACATATAGGGGGAGAGATGCTTTCATTTGCAAATCAAACAGGGTACAGAGCGTTTCGCAGACACGTCCCAATCAACCTTTACTCACAGGCACGCCGCAAACGTCTCCGATCTAATCGAAATTGTTGTAAAGGGTGGGTGATAAATTAATGTACTAGTACATTAGACGCCTGCGATAATAAAACACGCATTAAATTGTAATTGTTGACAACTAACATGCCCTTCTGTTAAAAAAGCTTACATTACATTACATTGCTGTTATTTTTAGAATAAAACATCTCTATGTCTAAGTGATCACGCAATGGATATGTGAAATTTGTTTTCGTTAACACGATTTGTAGGGCGAAAGAACGTGGTACGGGTCACGTAACAGCAAAACTCACTCTGGAGGGTAATCGTGCACGAAAGCGTCTAGTAATAAAAGCGGTCGTAAAATTGTAACGTTACGACTCGTGAGACGGCGGAGTGCACTTGGATGGCACAGTGATACGTTTTTCGGGTTCAGTAGTTGCCAGTTGGAGTACAACTGTGCGTTATTCAACTGATTTATGTATTGAGTCTTGGAATTGATAAGGCCATTGGAAGAAGTCAAAGTAGTGTCGTTTTAGAGTTGGTGGGGTTGAATAATTTAGAAACGGCATTGTTTGGACTTTTATCTACTTTTTCAACTATAGCGTATTTTTTATGTACTTATCTAGGAAAAACCGTAAATATCTAGATAGAATCTAATTAGAAAGGTACTGTAGTTGATATCTTTTTGATTTCTTATACAGCGGTGCTTCAAAATATTTTTCTACTCTTACTAAAAAAGGAAATATAAGGTTTCTTAAATAGAATTTATTGTTGCAGCGAGCTCAACTTAAGGAAACCTAAAGACTACATTTTAACTTTTAAGAAAGGGGTGGCGGTCCCAATGGAGCTATCTGGAAGGCCTTATCTTTGCTGTAATTGGCTGTAGAGTCGTTGGTTTACGAGAAACGCTATAGTAAGGTATATCCCAAGGCTTTCGTGCACCATTGTACACAAAGCAGAGCATTAGGTTACAACGAAATGTTTCACTTCATTTTAAAATTTACAGAGAGCATATTAAGGTTTAAATGGTGGAATTTGACAGATTTAAATTATCTGATTTGTCGTTTTTGAATTTATTAAAAACCATAGAAATAAGTTTTTATATTTAAAGTTATCTGTGAAAAAAAATTACGATTAGTTCATTCCTGCCAGATTGATGTATTAAAATTATATACACAAGTTAATACAAGTAAATCATAAAAATAAATGTATGATGACGTTGTGGGGTAATTACTGAAGCAAGAAAATCCCGAAAATGACGCTTTACTACTAAAATAGAATCAGAAAATGCAACAGTGAAGGATAGAAAGTAGGGGAAAGTTTAAAATCGTAAAAATTATAATGACATATCTAAAATGCAGTACATATAGATTTTTTAGAAGTTAACTTGAAATATAGTCCTATGTGTTGTGGAAGCAGTGGAAGTAAAGACGGTTAGAATAACGAGCGATAATTCTGAGTAATTAATTTGCGAGGTACTCGGTTATCTGAGTGCTTGAAATGGATCGTTAACTAGATGGAGGGATAAAGTATTCAATATTTTAAGGAAGTGAATTTTCTTTGTAATTTATCTATGTTCTTTGATGAAATTTTTATTAAAGCTTGTGTTTTTGCAATATGATATTAACCAAAACTTCTAACATTTATCGGCATATTTCCATCACTCACTGCATTCTTTTTTATTTAAAAAAATTAGAAACATATCTGATATCTAATCTTGATTTTTTAAACTTTTATTTGTTGAAAGTGTAGGTTAAACCAGTTGCTGAAATTTGACATATTATTGTAACCTGATTTGCTGTCTGTACGAGTAAAACAGTATGTAAATGTGTCATTATTTAGACAGTCAAATTAAGAGCTCGTTGTAAAATATCAGGCTCATCGGAACAGTTATTTTTAATCTCTAATGTCATCTAAACATTATTACTCCTATATTTATGACACACACGAGCGGTTTATTAATCACCAAGAATAGTAGTTCGATAAATCGCAAGCAAGACGTCCGGTTAAAATACATTAAAAGAGAATAATTGCGGCCGTGGTGGTAATCAATCTTCCACACGTCATTAGGCAGGGTCGCTTCAGAAGGCGTTAGGCCAACAAGGGTGCTTGTTTAGGGATCCGTGCTGTAAAGCCGGTCGCACTTTGTTGATGTGTTTTTACTTCAATTTAACTCTTATGTATGTAATAACAGCACGTCAAGACAATACAAAACACTTTGTAAACAATTTTCTTTACTTCAGCGTCGGCTGTATAAGTATTAAACTTCACGAATCAGTAGTACGAGGGTCAAACTGAAAGTTCTTAGAAAATCAAAAACTGATTACATTAGCCAGTTATTAGTTTTATTATATCTTTTCAAAATATTGTCCATTCACGTCAATACACCGCTGCATGCGATGGAACCACTGGGAAAAGCACTTTGCCCACTCGTCCTTAGGGGTCTCTTCAATGGTATCGCGATACGCAGCCACCGCTTCTTCAGCATTCATAAACCGCTTTCCTTTAAGTTTTTCTTTAATTTTTGGAAATAAATAAAAATCACAAGGCGCGAGGTCGGGGCTATACGGCGGGTGACCCAGTAATTCAACGTTTGATGTCGCCAAATAGTCGATCGTTCGCTTGGCGGTGTGCGACGAGGCGTTGTCGTGGTGAAGGAGGATCCTACTGCGAGGTCGTTTCGCTCGAACTTTTTCCAAGACAAGTGGCAAACAATTGGTAGTGTACCATTCTGCAGAAACTGTTTTTTGATCCTCTAACACAATTGTTGCAAAATGACCTATCCTTCCAAAGAACGAGGCCACCATTTTTTTTCCCGCACTTCGATCTCTCTTCACTTTAGTTGGCAACTCCTCGAAAGGAAACACCCACTGAGCAGATTGTCTTTTGGTTTTAGGATCATAACAGTAAATCCAGCTTTCGTCACCTGTTAGTATGTCGAACACAGCATTTGAGTCACCTCCGTTAAATCTTTCAATCATTTTACGACACCAATCCACACGATGGAGTTTTTGAGCCTCAGTCAAATTATGAGGTATCCACCGGGCGCAAAGCTTCCTGACCGCTAAATGTTCGTGGAGGATTTTGTGCACTTGACTCATACCGATGCCTAAGCTTGTCCGAATCTGTTGATAGGTCACTCTTTTGTCAGTCTCTATCATACGCCGCACAACACAGATGTTATCTTCAGTCGTCGCCGTAGAAGGCCGTCCCTCACGTAAATCATCAGTGAGATTAGTGCGACCACGTTTAAACTCATTAAACCAGTTGTAAACAGTCGCACGAGATGAGGCTTCATCGTGAAAGGCCAATCGTAGTCTATCATAACTTTCTTGTTGACTTAAATGACATCGAAAGTCATAAAAAATCATTGCACGAAAATTTTCTCGTGTTAAATTCATGATGACGTGACACAGACAATTTTCAATTTGCCGCCAAATCGTAAAACAAATGACAAATGAATGAAATATATACTCAGTAATATTGGCAAAGAGTTATATTTTCAAATTTTAGAATTATTTTTTTATTATATTGTTTATAAGTGGCCAGTTCTAAGAACTTTCAGTTTGACCCTCGTATCCAGCAGTAGCAGACACACCACACTATCGCACCAGATATCTGTCTATACCACACAGTATAGTCAGATATCTTCAGACAAGCAAAAGAGAGAGTGTGTGTATAATTTTCGATATTAGAACTAGCGTTATATATCAGCTATGTCTATAGATATACGTGGACACTTTATCATACAATATACATGTTATCTTAGTGCTCTTTATCGTTAAATTTAAAATTACTGTCAGTATCTTAAAAAAACATCTTCTGATTGCCCCACCCGTTCAATTTACGTAATATACTTAAAAGGGAGGAGATATATAAGAGATATCCTTTTACTACAGACAGACCTTACACACTACTACCAGTACTACCGTTTTCCCGACATTCATTTTGTTATAAATTAATGATACTGTAAGACTAGTTTTTAATGGGTTCAACCTTTATATGTAACTCACTAGTCCGCCATGTTTTTTTTTCAAAATAGCTACTGTTAATAACCAGTCAAAATTATATTTTAGTCAACTTTGTGAATTCTAAATTTTAATAAAGGTACGGAATTCCGGTAAAAAAGTGGTGATGCTTAACGCAAAATTTTTGTATTCACTCATCGTTCTAGATGTCATGTTAATGGTCCATTTATGCTGTAATTTTTCCAAGTTTTCATGTTAATATTCACTAGAATAACAAACTCAACTATTCAGAGTTATGAATAAGTTATTTTTAAAGGAGTCTATTCACCGTGTACTAGGTAAACATAAAACAGAACTAGTATTCTGTTTAACGATATTTATGAACATTCAATGGAGCGCAATCTTCTTAGTTTACTTTTTATTATGTGTATTAGTCACAATAAATTGTTCAAACGTTAAAATAGAGAATCTGTGACCAGAAAACGAACAAAATATCGCAAAAAACTCAGCAAATGCTGTTTTTTCACCATGTTTTGACATGAAATCGTCAAAACATCCAACACGCACGGTGAATTAGTTTGACAGCAAACAGCTGCGTTCAAACCACTTAACGTAGATAGTCCAGAATGTCTCCCCAATAAAGTTTCGTGTGTTTAACCTTAATCTAAGAGGCCACTATAACTCCTCACATTCCCAGAACGTATTAATTTTATTGTGACATTAATCGAGTCGGATTTGTTCGTCGACGGATTATAGCGGCAGTAGTTTGTGTCGCATTAATACTCGGATGTTTCGTAAACACATAAAGATTTGTGGAAAATTCTACAAGAATTGTGTGTTTGTAAATAATATATTTATGTAAAAATGTTACGGTCCTTAGTATAAAATCGCAAAAAATTTAAAATTCTTTACTGCTCATTTTGATTTAATTTTTTGAACTCATGTTTTTTAGAATTTTACTTTCTAAAAATGACTCCCTTGAAAAGTTTGGTATTTCTTCAATGTCTTGGTATGTTTGGTATTTGGTCTAATGAAAGCTGTTTAAACAAAAAAGAAACAAAACAACATTAAAAACATTGCCGGTTACGACTACTTACACAAAGGGAAAGTTGCCAAGAAATTTTGATATTATCATTTAAGTAAAATACGTACACATCAAAAATTAGACACAATTCTCATTAGATAAATTTGTTCCGACGACAGATTTTTATTACTATCGTAATACAGAAAAAAAAAACGTTCCAACACAATACAAAACACAATACTTTATCGATGACATAGAAATATAGACTACTTCCCACGCCAAGCACCGTTTTAGAGAGTCCATTTAGACAATTTTAAAATTGACCGTATTTTAAGAAGCACTATAATGTGCTTGGAAACAATAAATGTTTTCTTTTGGCACCAGGCATAATAAATTTTGCGTCTTCCAAGGCCGCTGTTTCAAATATGTTATCAACACTGTCTCTGAAGCTGTCATTTAATACCCACTGTCATTGAAATTAATTTAGTTGTCTCTTCAGTAAAGCGAAATGGTGAAACTTTTGATTATTTATTGGTATTATTAAATGTGATGTATAAAATAAAAGAGAGTTGTTTTAAATTATTCTTTAAATTCTGATGGTACAAAAACATAATTTTTAAATGTTTATTTTTATTACTTGTCTTCGTTTTTTTTATTATGAATACATAACAGGTTTATTTAAGGATGAAATTTAGACTTTTCAAATGGTTTTAGCATTTTCATTAGGTATTATTTTCGGTATAAACGGTGAAATGATGATTATAAATTAGATTTCGCTCTTTTAGATCAGTTTGAACGTATTGTTTGATTTTTTGTTGCCTAATTCCACTATTGGTTGGTTCACAATGGTCTATAGAATTTCAAATGCCTATTGTAGAATCTGTTATAGCTTTTTTGCCAATCTTCATCCAGTAGCCCATAGAAATCCATTGACAAAAGTTATAAATTCATCTGAATTCGAATATGTAGCTACGCAATAAGAGCGATATTTCTAAGCGCCTTACTAAATTAACAGATTAGCCAGGAGTGTTTGCAGTTCTATGAATTTATTTTCTTTCGGCTTTTGTTGAGATTAAAGTTTAGATTCGAATTTTGAAATAAACGTGAACTTTAACGATGTGTTTTAAGGTTTGATTTGCTGTCAATGTTATGTTTTTTTTTTCATAGTAAGTGTTGAGGTGTTTATACAGTTGGTAGGACAAATAGCTACTTGTGTTATAGAGGTTAAATATACGGAAACTAATTTCAATTTATTGCGCAATGAAAGCAAAATACTGTTGACATTTAAAATGAATGAATTATGGGGTTTAGGAGTTTATTTGAAATGATATTTATTCAAAGTTGTTTTTGCATGTCGGAGAATAGTTGGAAGTGATTTTTCTTTGGCTCATGAAACAAGATTAGGTTTCCTGTTTTAAAGAGACAGTTTTATTTTAATAGTATTTACGTTTATGACAAAAAAATTGTTAGAATTATACTATATATAGGTTCTAATATATATAAATATATATATATATATATATATAGGTTAATATATTCTTGATTGCTTATTTCTTTTATAGTATGTTTCATGGTATCTTATTTAAATGTTTAAAAATTTAAAAGCCAGAAAAGAAATTATTGAAATCGGATGATTAATAGTCGTAGTAATAAATCACTTAAATAAAGATTGACCATGGCTTAGAATCTCCACCCGATTTTAAGAAATTTTTGGCCTGAAATTTGTTAAATTTAGGATTAATTAGTATATTATCTATGAGGTTCAATTTGGCGAAGATGGTTTTTATTTTTAAAAATTATAAGAAATAAACCTAAGCTGACTCTAAAAAATACTTAACATTGTTATTTTTAATTAACAGGGGGTTCATTCTTAAAGAGACATTGCTAAGGTAATAAGTTTTGTTTGAAAGAACGAAAATTGCATTATTTATGAAAATGTTGCATACTTGGATTGTGCATTCTTTTTTTTGACGAATTTTCATTCGACAATTAAAATTGTAATTCAGTTGGCTTAATTTACTTAACCAATTCACAAAGTGGTGGTATGCAACTTTGTTATAACCAGTAAATAGTAATTGTATTTGTATAAAAAACGCGATGATCATTGAGTTTTAATTTATTCAGCTGCATAATTTTCAGATTAGTCATAGTAAACAGCGCATAACACGCAATACATTTAAATGGCTATCGAGATGTATCGTCTTAATTATTGAAATTATTATTTTATTAGCTAGTGGATCACTTCATTGCTTCATAATAATATGATTTAAGTAAACTGCAGGCGGTGTGACTTTTTCCCGACATCTTTAATAATTATTGTTGTATTTCATATATACATAAAAACCTTCCTTTTTAATCACCCTATCTATGAAAAAAAAACCGTATCAAAATCCGTTGCGTAGTTTTAAAGATTTAAGCATACATAGGGTCAGAGAAAGCGACTTTGTTTTATACTATGTACTGATATATCTATTTCTGATAGGGAACATATGTTACATAGATTTTAAGTTTTTTTAAAAAATATGGACAGACGCTTCCTAGGGACCATTTTTTATATAAGGATATTGCAGTGCTTTTCTCTAATAATGTCAGTGTTGATATTGACGTTAAGCAAAGCACTGTGCAGCATAGCGGTTTAATTAAATGAAACCTTGTTCATAAGATAATAAAGGTTTTATTTAATTGACCTTTAATATGAGTTCAAGGCTCATTTGATTACATATTAGCATAGTTGGTACGAAAGTTAAAGGCACCAAACAGACTAAATTTATGAGTTTGTATTTTTACAATTAAATAGTTACTTATAATAACTGTATACTCGGTATTTGAACCAATAGGGATGGCGACATGGTGTAAAAAGGAATTCTATTTAATTCGTCAGTCAGATAATAGAAAAATATTAGAAATGTATTTTTTTTATTCAATTTAACAAGAAATGGCTTAGATAACAGTGATAGATAAAAATGTACAAAAGCGTGACGCCATGAGACATTTTAACTCAATGTATAGTCGTTATTTCATGATGAAAAAAAATAAAAAATACTTTTCAACAACATTTCTGACGGACCAACAAAAAATAAATTGTCGTCATCCCTATTAATTTAGCCTAGTAGTAAAAATAGTTCGAAAGTTACTTAGTCTTCTAATATACGGTACTTGGCTCTACTCTAATTTTTATAACGCAGTTAATCTAGCATATTACCTATTGAAGAGAAACGAATGAGTAAATATATTTACAAATATTTGGTAAACAATCCGTAATCACTGATACAGTTTTTTTTTATCAGTGCATAAAATTTTAATATTGTCTTCTTTATAGTTAAGAATATTCACGTTGAAGCTGGGTGGCGTAGTGGATTAGCGCCGCGGTCTGCGATAGTTGTTGTAAAGCAACTTTCACGTCACTGGATGAGTGACCAAAAAATAATATTTCGAGCTACTCCGTGCTTCGGAAGGCGTAATAAGCCGTAGGTCCCGACTGCAATTGAAGTCGTTAAAGTTCCAATCCGCCAGCGTAGGGGATCGTTATCTATCCTCCTTACAGTGGGGACGTAAAAGGATTGATGACGATAATATTATTCGTCTTTACTATCTCTTCTTCAACCTGCTAACAGAAGAAATAAAATATAAAAAAGATGCATATAAACGCTTTGCTACTGATAATAAAGCAGTTCAGCTGACGGTTGAATCAATAGATCTGAGTGAAAATACCACCAAAATATTACAGAAAGCCGCCATTCTGAATACGTGCCGCATAGTCAGAAAGTTCATGCAGCGCGAAGAACACGAAAAAGATTAAGAAATTGAATACTGTAATAACTTGGCTAGTGCCCGTTATTGGGTAAAACTAACCAGCTTCAAGCTAAGAAATCACAGAAGAATAATAATAATAGTTTATTTTGCATGAACGTGTTACAGTACTGATGTAATGTGGGGTTGATGACCGATGATAGTTGTTCGCTACCATTAAAATAGACGTGAAAATATTAAAGCTTATTAAAATTTAAAAAATATATATTATCAATTATATTAAGTGACTATGTAATAAAAAGAAATATTCTCGTATATATATTCTATATATGACACTTAACCATAAAACAAAATAACTACTGTCAACATTTTTTTTTCTGTTTAATTCTATGTAAACGTTACGAATTTACATGACACATGGAGACCTTTTCTATTTCTCCGATAACGAAAATTATCGGAGAAATAGATTAAGTCTTCATGTGTCATGTAACCGTTTATTTTCGAAATGCTTATACTGTTATTATACAATGGAGGTAGGACCTGTCACTATCACTGATGCACAAACAATCTTTATCAGTGTTATTACAAAAAAGATAAACACGCGTTGAACATGTGTTTAAAAAAAATTCTATTACAAAATCGTATTTAGGCACTGTTTAAGGCTAAACATCCCTTAAACATTGTTTAAAATATAAACACTCGTTGAGAGTTGTTTAACGCGTGTCTAACCTCAAAATAGGTTGCGCTTTGTTGAAAATTCATCCATATTTTTAAGATAAAGATTATATTGATATGGTCGATTTAGATTACATGGAAAGCTTTTAGGACGCGTAAGTAAAGCGAACGCGAATTAATCCATTTGAGCAATACAATGAACTTTGATATAAAAGAAAGTACATATTTAGTGGATTGTTTGCTGACAAAATATATGAAATTATTTAAGGCGATATTCCACATAATCCTCGAGATGAAAGTATAGATCTGCAAATAAATACACGTAGCATGTGCATGTGTGCATAGCTTCTGTGTCAGTACACAGCTTGTGAACATGTGCGGCGTTGGGTTCGGCATCAGGTAGTCGTTGTTCCGTTTCTTCATATTATTTCGCTATAGTTTTACTTAACCTTACTCTAATATGAATTATGAATAGAAGTGCCAGTTTAAAAACGTTAATTTTGTACTTTCTTTTTTACTTTTGAAAGTTATTAGCTAATACGTTATTGAACATATCTTTTTACGATTAGAATTTATCATAAGTCTGTATAAGATGTGCATATAATGGAACGTGTATGAACGAATGAAAGCCAACTGAACGAATGCTTTACGGGTTGCATGTTTAAATCAGCGTTAGTTAGACTACGACTAAAAATGGATTTGTAATAGACAAAGTTAAACATCATTTTAAACAGGGTTTATATTCTTAGACATTGTTTACTTAAACACATGGTAAAACCCTGTCTAACATCTCTTTTGTAATAACACTGTATATGTTTCAACTTAATTTTAAGTAACGAGTTACACATAAATCATACTTATACAACCTCTTATGAGTTAACAAATTTGTAGCAAGCATTAACTTAACTAATAACTGTAATCGGGAATACATGTTACACTAAACATTTACAGTGTTATTACAAAAGAGATGTTAGACAGGGTTTTACCATGTGTTTAAGTAAACAATGTCTAAGAATATAAACCCTGTTTAAAATGATGTTTAACTTTGTCTATTACAAATCCATTTTTAGTCGTAGTCTAACTAACGCTGATTTAAACATGCAACCCGTAAAGCATTCGTTCAGTTGGCTTTCATTCGTTCATACACGTTCCATTATATGCACATCTTATACAGACTTATGATAAATTCTAATCGTAAAAAGATATGTTCAATAACGTATTAGCTAATAACTTTCAAAAGTAAAAAAGAAAGTACAAAATTAACGTTTTTAAACTGGCACTTCTATTCATAATTCATATTAGAGTAAGGTTAAGTAAAACTATAGCGAAATAATATGAAGAAACGGAACAACGACTACCTGATGCCGAACCCAACGCCGCACATGTTCACAAGCTGTGTACTGACACAGAAGCTATGCACACATGCACATGCTACGTGTATTTATTTGCAGATCTATACTTTCATCTCGAGGATTATGTGGAATATCGCCTTAAATAATTTCATATATTTTGTCAGCAAACAATCCACTAAATATGTACTTTCTTTTATATCAAAGTTCATTGTATTGCTCAAATGTATTAATTCGCGTTCGCTTTACTTACGCGTCCTAAAAGCTTTCCATGTAATCTAAATCGACCATATCAATATAATCTTTATCTTAAAAATATGGATGAATTTTCAACAAAGCGCCACCTATTTTGAGGTTAGACACGCGTTAAACAACTCTCAACGAGTGTTTATATTTTAAACAATGTTTAAGGGCTGTTTAGCCTTAAACAGTGCCTAAATACGATTTTGTAATAGAATTTTTTTTAAACACGTGTTCAACGCGTGTTTATCTTTTTTGTAATAACACTGTTAGTATCGTAATTCAAAGAGATCACAAATTACTACAGAATAAATCAGTTTTTTAATATGCATACGTTTTTCTAATTTAAACTATGGCATAGATGTAAAATTTCTGTTACTTTATGGCAAACATTGAAGTTTTGGGTAATGTATGGCTATATAAGAAATAATAAGCGTTACGTATCATCAGTAATTTTTAATTTTTACTAACTAGTATCGTGCCTCAAGGTGGGAGCTGAAAATAACTAATATATACCCGTATCCGATGTCGGCATATACATATATTAATATTTTAAGTATTATAATTTAATATACATAATACTCAGATACTCCATAATACGGGGGCTTTAGATACTCATCTTGGCATCTGAGCAATTTGTGATATGTTTTCTAACATTTACCTATTTATTGCCTCAAAAATCGCAAAATTATGATAGCAGAATAAATTTTCCTCTATAAGAATTAAAGAAACCAATTTATCGGCTCTGTGAGTGAATCTGTGAGTTCACGAAGGACAGTTATCCACTTGTCAAGAAATAAGTAATAACTCAAACAAAATCCTTTTTACATTTGTGACATAATCTCATACAAACATTTCCCCGTTCCAGCCCATCAACACTGGAACCTCGCTAATGGTTTTGAAGTATTGGCATTATGTTGCATCTCTTCCCTTGCTCTTTGTCATGCGTTATTTGTGTGGCATGCCCATTAATACTCATTATTACAGCTGTAGACCCCCTATGTACGTACACATAATAACACTCTACGATACCCTTGCATAGAATAATAAAATTTATATTCGTAGCATTTGTATACTGGCTATAGTTACGAAATCAAAATTAAGAGTAATTTAGGCTGTGGTTTAATGTAGGGTAAAAGTAGCTATGAGCAGACATGTTCTAAGCCATTTTGTACGGCAGAAAGGTTGGCTTTGTTGCATAAAGTGCCGTCGAGGTGGCGTGAGTGATGTTCCAGCTTTTGTGTGTTGGCATACAATTTTCGGGTTGATATTTTCTCAGAGCTTTAAATTAGGATTTTAATGGCAGTTATATTTTTATCTGTTGCGACTTTAGGAGACGCCCGTATAATCCACTGTGTTTTTAATTAAATTCATGTCATTTGGAGTAGTAGTTATAATAAAATAAAGCTGAAGGCTAAATAACTTTTATCTAACTTTGTATTTTGTAAATCTTTGAATATGAATTTACGTCATTATGACGGGTATTACATTGAATATTCATTATTTTCTATAATTTATATGTAAGTAAAATATGTAGTTATACATTTAATATATTTTTTATTACTCTGGTAAAGATTTATTCATTTAAATAGATCGAGACGCAATTAAAAAATAAAAACAGATTAAGATCTAAGAGTATTCTATTAGTAAAATTATATTCTGATTTTTATTATATACCTTAGGCCCTAAATAGTGACCTGAAAAGGCACACAAAATCGTTAAAATAACAATATAGGAATGCTAACATTTATATAAATTAAATTTCATTATTATTTACAGTCGGCAATAGCTAATAAATAATGCCTCCCACTGACGTCGCGACAGTATTGCTTTCATCACGCGTGTGAATCATAAATCAGTAATGTGAACGTAAAAAGAAAAAAAATGTCCGAGTGACAATACACGTGGCAAACAGAAAACTTTATATTTACGAGGTTGTTGGCAATGGAGGTAATTCAAATAATAAAATGATTTTGTTATTTAATTATTCTTGCAGACATTCGTTTGTTTATCGGTGACGTCAAATAAGTAAAGAATTTTCGAGTGTAGTTCGATGTGGATTAATTTAAAAAGGAACGTATTGCACTAATATATTTTTATTGCATTTATTTGATAATTATATCGGCCAGGCGTATGATTTTAGGAAAATCTTTTTAAATTAATTCAGCTTTTTAAAATTTATAAATTGAGACATGTAAGTTAAATTGGAAATTGTTAAGTTTCGGAACACGAAGAAAACATAAGACTTCTAAATTTTTAATTTTATATGACTTTGCCATGTCAACAAATAAATAAGCATAAATAATGTTCAATGGCCGGTTTCATAAAATCCAACTATATTAATAAAGAAATCGCAAAAAGTACTTTTGAGTTGGCTTATATTTGGATAAAGCTTTTATTGATATTATAGAGAAACAAGCAGCTCTATCGAGACTTACTTGTTTTTTAGAGGATAATTTGGTGGGTGCGATAAACTTTTATTATTAAAAAGAAAATCAGATGATTTTCCCTGTTCATATAAATGATTTTCTACATCGTTAATCGATTTATTAAATAAGTAAAGGCATATTATACTCGTTAAATATAATTTACTTTACTGATTTATTCTGATTTTTGAATATTTTTCGTATAATTCGATCTTTTATAATGTATTTAAACTGTAAACAGAAAAAAGCAGTAATCGCTATTATACTGTTTAACTCTATACAGTTGACACTAGGGTTGTCAAAAATAATTACTTGAACATTACCGTTTCACACCAGCCCTAATAATGAGAGCGGCCACCGAGGCACACTCGTCGCGGGTAATCGAGCAAATAAATCAGCCATTATCTCGCCTCTCGAAGGCAACAGAACAAAACGGTGACGCCAACAAATGACCGCCATTTTTCTTCGGCATCCGTGGCGGAGGACTCTGTCAATATATCCGGGTAATAGCGGAGCGAGCGAAAAGCGGCAAGCGATTATGAATATGATATTTTTTTTGGTGCATAGGCAGCAGTCTATTGTTAATGCTAAACAAGTAAATATAAATGAGAATATAAAAGATAAGAACATGGCCCTCGTGGATACCACAATTGTGGGTCTTTGTACGCTTCTACAATAAAGTCTCAAGCAAAATAAAACTTAATTAGATATAATTAGATAAAATGCAGCTAAAAAATGATAAGAGATTATATTATCTGATTATATAAGACATTATAAAATTATTATGTTATCGTTATAAGATCATAGTTTTTTTTTGTCTTTTTATGATGTATTGATCTGGTAATGTCATGGTTTTGTCAATGTTGTTACTTCCATTAGAGCTGGTGAGTTTCGTGCTCGTTCTTCTTAACAGCCAAAAAACGTCCTGAACAAATGGGACGATTCAAAAGTTATTTTAAGAAGTCTATTTGAATAAAGAAAATTTGACTTTGACTAAAATGTAGTCGGGACTAACAGCTAAACGTACCCTCTGAAACTCAGTGAGTTCGAGATCAGGTCACCCATTTTATGACCAGCCCTCTCATTTAATCACCGTAATATACTGAACTGAACGGGCTAATAACTGGGTAATGAGTCATATAATTTATTTCGTTTATCATAAATTTTAACAAATCACCGTAAGCTAGTTTTCTGCAATCACCCGTGACTTAAGCCGCATGCCAGATCTCCCGCCCCATCTGCCGCCCCTAACCGCCGTTATATTTTATTTGCGCAATAAATTACGTTTTATTACAGATATTTTGTCGTGTTACAATAACTAATGTACCCACTCACAATTCTCATGTAATGCTCCGTAACGCGTTTTTATTATTTATTTGGATTTTTTTATTCGCCCAACTTCATTCAGTCAATGAGTTGTAGAAATGATGGTCGTCAGCTGTTTTCGTGGATTTCTCTGGGGTTTATGCAGTTACTCCATTAATATTCATTGTTATAATGCTGTGGAGTATAAAATATTGATAGCTTATCATTATGTGTCTTATTTATAATTTGTAAATGTTATAATAATATACATTTATATTGAAATAATGAATAATCAGCAGAATCCATTAGTGAGTGACGATGCAATGAAGTTTGGAAAAAATAATTTCTAATATTTGCGTATTTCATAGAAATACTTGACTTTTTTAGCATAGTTTGAGAAGCACACCGAAAAACAAGAAACAAAACATAAAATGACACCCAGAAAAATTATATACCTATATCATACACACTCCTCAGCTTCGCAGTCATAAACATTCCTTTTCAAAGTGCCAAGTTTATTCAGCGCTAGTGCCGCGTCACTGTGAAAAATCGGCGCTCATCCAGGGGCCGCCGTAATGTATGGCCGTCATTACCCTGGCACGCCACACAAATCATGCCGGCTCACTACTACCCTGCCACCGTTTTCAGTCTCACGAGTTATAGCTAACTGATGGTGCTCTGTTTTAGTCTTGGCTAAATTAAATGAGACAAATTATAGTCACTATTTTGACATATTTGTTGTTCTTTTTTTAAATATGAAAGTGAAAGGTTGTTGGTGTATTCAAAGAACTAATTAAGCCGAATCGACACGTCATGCGATTGGAAAATTGTGTCTAAAAGCGATTTAAATATTGAGTAGCTCATATGTCAGTCATAAGAATGGTCTGATAATTATCAGTTAATTATAATTTAAGGATTTTTACGTTTACGTTCAACTGCGATCGTGAGTGTGTTAAGATTTCTTCCCAATATTTAGTCTTTTTAGCGATAAAAATTTGTTCTACATATAAATTATTATAAATTAACCCTAAACGTCAGCATGGTGGTTATAAAATATTACTGTAGTTTTAAAATGAATAAATTTGAAGGGTGCAGTATTCTTTTTAAAGATACGGACATATGCAATGTTATAAATTGCAAGGATTTATGAAAGACTCACAATCCCGGTTATAAATAATGATAATAGCGCAAATAAAAATAACAAGCAATCGTAATGCGGAATGAAAACTGGGCGTCGAGTGGAAACGTGGCAGAGGAAGTTTGAAATTAGCCGTTGTGAATTATTCCAAATATATAATTTATCATAGAAAACCTGTAATTTAGCTATAATCATGGAAAATCTGTTTTATAGAAATAATATAATTATATATTGTCAGTTAGACAGAATTGAATTTTATAAACTTTTTTTTTAAAGAGGATTATGTTAGGTCTTATTTTATAGCTTTGAGATATGTTTCTTTTGGATATTTAAAAGTTAAAGGTAAAAGGTCTTATCATAAAATGAGGACTAACTTTCGTACCAAGTTGAGACCATTATCGGACCAAAATAAGTCCACACGTCTCAACTTGACGTTTCTTGTTCTATCATTGTCAATTTGCTTTAGGCGGCCAATGATTTAAACTAAGTACTAACTTTAGTCTCCGCTTTAAAATAATATGGAAAGCTTCATTTTATTTAATGAAGGATGTTATAAATTATTTATTTTCAGAAAAAAAATATTACATTTTCAATATAATTAAGAATAGTTAACATAAGTCTTCTTTCAACCAATACATAACTGGCTCATATATTTTTATATACTAGCGATGTGCTATGCATGCAACATCAAAAATTTAGCGGTAATAAAATGCAATAAATAAGAATTATATTCGGTAAATCATATTTAGTTCTGTTCTGACGATATTGTAAATTGTGATAAATTGATGCGTGTAAAGATAAGTAATTTATTTAAATATGTAATATTGTTTATTTATTTTCATTTCGCGATGTGTGATGCTCACTGTTAGTTGAGATTTTTATTTTAGATAATATATTTAAAAAAATCTCAGGTCTCATTTAATTGCTTGATCTTATTTTGACCACCACTAACTATTATTTCTCCTTACAGGGGATCTAACTATATATCGCATCATCTTTACGAAGATCGTTTGATTTAGTTTCTTTTATTTTAATTGCTAGTTACTCGATTATTTAATTACTCGATTGTAGAGAGAGCGTGATCATCGATACTTTTAATTTTATTAGAACGGTGACACTGACTTTGACAGTTCGTTAACAAAAACCAAATTGCCGCCATTTTCGCACACATTCTGTTTCCGATCGCCGAAGAGTAAAGACATTCGACGACATCACGCTCATCTCGTTATATTTTCGTATGAAAAGTGATAAAATGGAACAAATCCACGTTGGTATACACACCTGCAGTGTTATTTTAAAGATAGTCCTCCGATATGGACCATATTTGGGCTTCGTAAAAGCCCCTTCTGACTACCCGCCGACATATATGATTATCAATATTAAATGGAGGAGGAGGTATTTATATATTATGGTATTACTAACTGAGGAGATAATTACTATTGTTACTAGTGAACATATTTAAGCAAGATGCTTCATAAATATGAACACGAAAATGTTCAAAATATGACCAGTGTATGTCATAAATATAATTCAATTAATATAACGTAGCGGTATCTTTATTTTTGACATCACTTATGATTAAACAGAACATACATACATATTTGCGATATTGCTACTACAAAACATTAAAAGGTAGGGTGACATGATTGATGGAGCGGACATAATTGGCTGTCCCCCACATGTTAATGAATCGCGGGTAATGAAAAATGATTGTGCAACCGTTTCGGGAACGTTCGTGTGGCGGTGTGATGTATGGTCACACTAGTTCGCGACTGTAGAGTGTACAGCGGACATTTTGTCCGTGACACTGTTTTGGGTTAAGTGCTTATGATTTATGACCTTTATGATGCTTAGCGAAAACAATTGGTCATAAATTAACTGTCTAAAATTACATACAACGTATACAGCAATTGTTCGATTTTTAAACTTGTCTACAAGTTATATAAAATATAAAAAATTAAGGATTTTTATTAATAAATATTTATTCGATATTTTTAGATTATTGAGTACGAGTATAGATACTACGACAGTTAATTGCTCTTATTACAAAGAAAATAAGAAATATTTCAAGGATGTTAAAATGATTACTAATTAAGATATAACAAATTGCAGTAATGATATGTAGGTAGTGTACAGTTGCATAGAATTAGTAATTTTGACTTGCTAATATGTGACCCTTTATTTCACATCAAAGTTTAATTATGAATATTAAATAATCGACGTTATAGACAACAGAACTACGGGTATCAGAATGTTATTACGTATTTGAAACACCATGCATCACACTTTGTTTGCCTAGATACACTTTACGTACTAGATTTCTATAATACAGTTAAGAATCGACGTTCAAAAGTATTACGATGAAATTACTACGGTACCGATTAACTAAGGTTAATTTATCATTCTCCTGCTAATCCACTTCTTAGTTTATTTGTCAATATTAATTCACTTATGAAATAATCAGACAGGAATATAAATAGCAACGATGGTATTAAGGTAGGTGTATATTAATAAATACAGATAATGAAATGACAAGCGTTTATTTGTCATCTAGTCCTGACGCGGTCATTTATTGAAACAGCACAGTCACACAACCGACACAAATGCCGAGCGTATTGTTTGGTACTAGGACAGATTTCGTGTTGAGTGTCTGGGTCGAATGGGTATGATTAATGGATGGAATGGTCAGTACGGGGGTAAAGTTTACTTGTTAAACGTTATTCAGGGATCTTATTGTGGAACACCCTGATATCTATTACTAGTATTTCAATCGGTGTCAAGCCCTATACAATAATTAATTCATACCCAGCTTTTTGTGGATGTTAATTTATATTTAAAGAATATACAGCCTGTTTCCTTATTTTGTTCAATTGTTTTATGTGCGCCCTTGTTGATTGTATGTTAATTATTACGCTGATATTAATTAAATAAAATAACAGCTGATTATGATCCAAGTTTTCATGCTCTTATGTCTAGGTTTTATTTTCAGTTTCTATTATTTTTTATGTCCTAGTACTAAGACTTTGTCAAAGGCATTTTTGATTATAATACTGTGTATGTGTGTAAATATTCAGTTTAAAAACGGTATTTAACTTATTATACCTATGGCCAATTTAGGGTATTAAAACTACCGTATTAATATGCTTATCTCCATCATTCTGTTATTGGAAAGTGTATTTTACTTTATCATTCACTAGTTTGTAAATATTACGCGATTCAACAGTCGATCAATTGAATTAGCTTCACGATAATTTTATATACGGAAAAAAAGAGGGGTGCTCTTTAAATATTACATATATATCATCGTGTAAAGAAGAGAGTAACACATTAATTTCAATCATACTTTCTGCCACATAACTTTTCAATTCTCATTCGCCTGTACGGGAATAAATTCTAATTTATACGTCGTCGGCGCGAATCGGCTCATTCGAATTAACGACGCTCGATTAATTTAATAGTTACTATTTTAATCGTTGGATGGAATATAAAAGACCATCTGTCGTGTATACTGGCTATGATTCCGATGTATTATTATCAATGATTCTGATGTCGGATGAGGGGAACGAATACGATTATTATTGCTGAATTATCGATATCGGCATGAATTCTATGAGAATGGTATTTAATAACATGGAATTAATTGATCGGAATTTCATTTTATAGAGATATTGAAGAACTACGTATCTTTAAGATCTGTTATAAATTTGCTGTTTATTGCTAAATATTAACATTATAAAGTTCAATATATTGAGTATTTGTTATTTGTCAATAGCTAATTATTAGGATTGCTTTATTATCGTTATATCTAAAGGTTCAGTTACTTACTTATTTTAAATTTATTATTGATGTAAATAATTTGCAACTTGGTTACAATTTATTAGCGAGATTAATAAGTTTGAACAAAATGAATAAATAACTAAGAAACATTCGTTTACAACTCTATTTTATTATTTAATAACAAAACATGGAATATTTACAATTTCTTATACAAACCAATACTAATGTTAAAATAACACAACCGTTTCGTCTGTAACAAAAATCCGGGTTAGTTATTACGTCATTGATTGCATAAGATCAAAAAGTTCGCATTTCATTTAAACCTATGTGAATCAGCTTTTTATTTTTGACCTATTTCAGTGATCAAAATTAGTTTGTCAACGACAATAATATCTGGGGCTTTTAAATGGAAAATAAAATTGAAAATTCTATTGTCAAACCTTATTATTATACCAAGTCTTCCTGTGAATATAATAGGTACTTCGTACCCCACACCCCACACGTTTGTTAAACGAACATCAAACGCCTCTACGAAAAAGCTAATTTGAACAAGAATTTGACATAAACAAAATCCGAAAAGCGAAATTTCAAATTGGATCACGTCACTTACTAAAAGACGCAATGAGTACGCCTTGTTATCTCTTTCACTCTCGATTGTAACCGAATTAAGCGGACTTTGAACAGCACGGGGCAATGAGATTATTATATTTGACAGGGTAATTCGGCGACACTGCCAGTGTCACGCCAATCTTATTAGGGATGTAAATGAACATGGAATGAATCCATTATTTCACAAACAAGCCTCGGGACCAGGGGCGATAATATTTTAGGAAATGGGCGGTCCAAATTTAACTGGGAATTATTATGAGCTGCGAAAACTAGAATTGTTTATAAACTGAAACGATTTGCCATTCAAATTGTGTTCTGATGTAAAAACTATGATGTCGTATTGGTATTGAGCACATATACACATACACATATAAGCAACAAGAAGGCATTGTACGGATGGTATACCGCTTAATACACATTGGATAAATATTTTGTAATTTGCTGTCATTTAATCGGATCGAATGTTATAAAGGATAATGAAAAAAAAAGCTTTAGTTAATATAATATTAAATATATAAGCAAAGGTATTTGATAAGTCTGTAGATTAAGTTATTGGAAGAGATCTTTGTATTGGGTGTATGTCCTTCATTTTACTTGTCAGCTATGTCTACACCAGCGCGCTTTCAATTGTGTCATGCAATTTGCATTTCAACTTTTCGATCGTCTTATGTCAAGTGCAGTGCCATAAGACGCATGCACCTTATTACCTGAAACCCTGCATGGAAATTCTATTAATAGTTATGTAATAATCGCACCTCAATAGAATCTTAACGACTTGCAATTTACCATTGTACTATCTACCTAAAGTATAATATTGTTAATAGAATATCTTCCTCACACGTCAATGGAGACAGATATACAATAATATTTGACTTCAGGTCTACCTGTATGTAGTATGATGACAAATACTATCTATAGTATGATGACAAAATGTGAATAGTGGAGAATCTATTGAGATGAGATTATTACATGAACATTAGCTGAATTAACCTGTTGATTAGGTGTCAAAATCGACGAGGAACTTGTTGCTGTCAATGTCAGTTTAAATAACGCATTCAATGTTGCACGGTAAAAACATCGGCGTTGTATCAACTGAATATAATTATTAGTCGACAACTTTCACTAAAAACGTATTGTAATATAATATAATACATTAATGCAACATACGTCAAGAAATGTTTTTATTAATAAAATATTTGCTGAACAAACATCAGCTCTGTAGTATTTCCCCTGTCATCGCGCCCGACTATTACGTTCAAGAATGTATAATAAATGCGTTACCATATTTTCGTCTGCATTACGAAGGGTGTTATTTATTGGCTTAAAATTGTAGTCATCGCATACATTATGTATGACGCGATGGTAATTACCCCTCAGGCGTTGCCTTCCGAGGATTTGTTCCGATTGTGGGACAGAGGTTTTGGTGACGTTACGCAATGCATTTTGGGTAGCTAAAGTGATTTTTTGATATTTTATTGAACATTGGTTAGGTTACATCAGGTTAGGTTAGGATTACGAAAAATTTCACATAAAAATGTATAGATGAATAATTACTGTAAACTGTAAATAGATGCAAATAATCACGCTATTTTTTACATAAAATTTGTCTATCATTTTATTATTACTCGATTTAATAGTGTCTTCATTGGGTGTATGACATAATTTTTGAGTCACTTCTCATCGAGTCACTAAATAAACTTCGGTGTACAAATATGGACAGCCCCATCGGGCCCTTGCTGTCAGCTCGATGACACTTCACTTTGTTGACGAGAGAATGATTAATTCATATTCCATGGGGGTGAGGTGATCGAATATTTTACAGAGATTATACTTCTTTGAATAACAGTTGAAATCCAATATCTTAATTGACGATTTAATTTATATATAAAATAATAACAAACGTTTAAAATAATAACAATACAGTAATTCGCGTCAGTTACAAATTATCAATCATTAAAAGTCTTTTTTAGTATAACTCAAAACAATATATGTGACATTGACTTTGCCATTCATAATTCTTCTTCTTCTACTTTCTATAGCTTGGGTTGTACGGCCTTTTTTAATTTTTGTCATTTTTTTCGGTCTTGGCAATCTCCAACCATTTCGTTCCATTGTTTCTTTTAAAAACTTAAAACCGTTACTCGGTCAAATAGATCTGCTACTAAAGTCATAAAACATTTCATTACTATACTTACAATAAAGTTTCTTATAATATAGAGAAGCGTACAACCTAATCCAATAAACCATGGAGTAAGCTAAAGCGGGACGGACTCGCACAAAACCAACGACAAATGTACTAAGCCGACAAGTTTATCCTTGCGGCCCACTGAAATCCCGAAACAATGGCCAACATGTTAACTGCCTGGGTCACCGCAAGGCGTGTAGCAGATTACTCCGGGCAAACGGGACAAACGCATGCAAATTAACCGAGTCAGACAGAGACAGGCGAATGATATTAATTGAATTAAACGGCTCGGCAGGCGACGGGTTTAATAGCGCTCGTAATGGTCGCAAACGCTTGTCTTGTGTTTGGTAGTTTCTTAATTAATTTTTGATAAAGATGTGTCAAGGGGAGATAATGCGTTATAGCTGGTGAGATTAGATCTTATAAATTTTATGTTCTTCTTTTTTATTGTACGAGTATATTTAAATATCGTTCACATTATTTGATACCTACCTAATTTACTATCTCTTTTTATTTAATTACACACATACCATTTAAAGAGACTATCTTTATATTATGCTAATGATGAACGAGAACGGACGATGTGCTTTCAAGATGAAATTAGATACCTGAATATATATTTAATTCAATTTAAGTTTCTTTGCTACATATTCAATGCCTATGAGTATTTTACTTTGTGATAAGATGCTTTCAAAAAGCTTCATAGCAAAAATATATCTAGAGTATTCCATTTAATTTAATATGTAGCAAGATCAGGAGTAAATTATTGGGCTTCCTGACTAAACTTGTTTTCATTAGAACCAAATTTCAACCCTCAAATAGATAAATCGTATTCCAAACTACCCTGTCTTACAGAACGACTGGAACATTATCCAAACTAGCTCTTAATTTCCCTACAAGTCCAATAGACTGGACCCCAAGATTTATAGTTTTAATAGGCGACAATATGGCTGCCACGATTTATCAGCCCGGACCAAATTAAAGGGATCTGACTGCGTCTTTAACTGCTTTTATATTTGACCAACATTAGATGGGTTTGGTCATAGATGTACGAAAGTTGTAACAGTGTGAAGATAATTTTGTTTCGTATTACATGGTTAATAAAGTCGTTGCAGTGATAAAGACCATCATTCATTATTTTTATTTTATATCACTATCTATTAGTATAAAACAATACAACTGAAATTTTATCTTAGCCCAACGAACAACGAAACTATAAACTAATATATAGTTGATAGCAAAACAAGAAAAGAATTGTATTGTACATTCAACCTTTACAGGTTTGAACAATATCAAAATTAAATGTCGAGGCCGGAATTTGTATAAAGCTGTGCTCAAAAAAAATTATGTATTGACAAACTGTAGGTTCAATTAAATCTTTTAAATATGTCTTTGGAATATCACAAATTATAAAACTGAAAGAGAAGAAGAAAAAATGTAACAAAATTAGTTATATTAAAATGTTGTAAATCCTAAAATAGGCCCTTGTTTATTCACTGATTTGTTTTAAAACAACATAAATGCTCTTTGATATTATATAATTAAATCGTTTTGTTGAAAACCGTTATAGTACAATCAATCACAATGGTTACTATTATAGATCTTTTTTTATCACTGTATGATAACTAACGGCCTTTTCGATTTAATTACATCCATATGGAAGACCTATACCGCAACAGTGCAGACATTATTAAGCTGATGATGATGAAGTGAATTAATTAGTGAAGTGATGAGTATTATATTTTTCCAATTTTTTCCCTATTACAAAAGCATTTATAATCTTTACAAATATAAATTAACAATATACCACATCCTCACTACATATAACTTCTAAAACACGGTAAAATAGGGAGCACGTAAATATAACCCTAGAATTATTGCGGTCCGCAATTTAGGGCGGAACCTGCACTTCGGGAATCTCGGGACTGAATTACAAGGTGGCATTAGCCGGGATCGCGGGTTTGTCGGGATTTGGGATTGGTGAGTAGTTGGGCCTGTGGGCATCTTCAACTTGTTTGGATACCTCGGCATGTTATCGCAGCGTGTAATCGTACTTCTTAGTTTAAAGATGACTTAGCCTTTCTTGGTCTTGGTCTTGGAGCAAGAGTCTCGCAAGTCTCCCAATTATCTATTAATATATTGCTAATTATTAAACATTACTTTAGATCTTAGACCATTATCGTTTTATTTGATATTGTTGAATCATCTGTGACTGTGGCTCTAAAGAAACTATACTATGCTTAATTTCTTAAATTTAGATATTTGAGTTCGCAAATCAAATTATCCTATTAATATTATAAATTTGAAAGTTTCTTTGTTTGGATGTTTAGATGTTTGGATGTTTGTTGGTCAATCACGCCGAAACTACAAAGGGATTTTGATGAAATTTGGTATACAGATAGGGTATTAGCTGGGGTCCACGCGGGCGAACCCGCTGGTGAAAGCTAGTAATATATAAACATGATAGCAACTCCAAATTGATTGTAAGTATATCAAAAGGCTTACCACAGGTAATTAAACATAAAGAAAAGTGAATGACATTGTGAAACAACGTTATACTGATCACATCTGATCTTCTAATTTTCGCAACATCCCAAACAGTTTGGCTCCACAAAAACATTTACTTAAAATCTACACTGTACAACAGTCATATAAGGTTTAAAAGCTTGTGAAATAGCATCACTATTTATTATCATTACCATACAAATAGGAAGCTTTTTCAAAGTTCCGCTAGTAGCTTTATGAGCATTTTATAGCAAACTTGGATTTAGGGATTAACTGTTTTATTTGGGGGTCCCTAAAATGTTTGTGCTAAAATTTACAGCTCATAACATTTACATATTTCATATTTGTAAATATATAATGATACATTACTATCACCCGGTCACTGAAATTAAAAGTGTAACTTTACATCATTTTTTCATCAACTTTATTCAGGTCTTGTTATCATATTTTAGTTTGTATCCCAATTAATACACCAAAACCAAGACTAATAAAGTAGATTATATTTAATGGAGAATTGCTGAAATTTGACAGAAAAACATATTGACAGAAATTTTATGAGTTTTATGCTTCAAGAATTAGTTTGCTTCAACATAATTAATAAACTTTTATCCATAATGTAATTTTATACAGCATTATTAGAAATTTTACTTTGTCTATAGAATTCGCATTGTAAATATTATAATAGTCCTAATTCATGTAACCTAATTTCAGTTAACCCAAAATTACTTGTTGAAAATCAAAACAGTGGCACCCCTAATCCGGTTGGAAGCGGTACACGCTCGTTTCCAGCGGAAAAGGGAAGGATTAAACGAACGCTACTATAACATTAACATAGAAATGTTACTTCTCACAGACACAATTTTTACTGACCCTATTTTGCGGAGTGTGTATTTTTACTGTTCTATTGCAGGATGTTCGTATATTATTTGGTACTTTATTTGTTTCTTAGAATAAAAGGGAATCTTTTGAAATCTTTGTATTTCTGTTTCCTCATTTTTTATTTAAATATTATTAGTTTATGAGGGAGTAAAATTTGTTCACGTTTTCCGTGCATTGCTTTTACACCTTTTGTCCATAATATCAAATATTAATATCAAATAATGGGTAGTATAACAGTTAAAATAATATTATAATCAATAATTATTTTCAACTATAAATGTGGTTTCACAAACGATTAACCATTATTTACTTACAAACATTAAACAGATAATGAATTTCGACATGCAGTATCAAATATTCAATGAGCGTACCCAATAAATTATATTCCTCTTATTATTTGTCTATTCTTGAATAATTATGTAAATTACGTTTTAAATTTATTATAACTGTTTTAACTCCCAAAATGGTGATAACATTTAATAAAGCTACGTATTGAAGACTTAATTGGTTTAGATTTTTTTGCAACGATTACAAATAGGAAGTTGCTAAAGGAAACTCTATTACTAGTGTAGTGAATGCAAAAAGACGAAACATGTAACTGTAAAACAACTAATTAAACAAATATTCCTCTTGTATTCCAATTACAAAATCTATAGTACAGAAAAACTTTAATTCAGCCTGCAATTTAAAAATCCTTTTACGGTATATCGTTCCGACAATCAATAGTTTATTCACTTCTATTTCAATTTCATCATGACGTAGAGAGCCTACTTGATATCTGATTTGGAATGGCCATGTTGATAGCAACACCAGTTGAATATGAAGCAGATTCCCTCGAACTTATCATGGCATAGTTCCATTGGAAACCGCATTCGATAATGTTGGAACCTTTTCTCTAGAAGTGCAGCTTTATATAAACTCAACATTAAGAAATCAACTCAAGATACTATCACTATAAGATTCAGTTTTTCTATATTGTTTACGGACCATAAGATCTTTTATGGAAGAGAAGGCGCTAGAGTGGCACAATTTCCTTTTATCGATATAGATAAGCTTGTTTTAAAGTGAGTATTAGAGGGAATAAGGTGATATTATTAAGTTGTTCCTTTGCGCTTGTCCACTATAAACTTTCTGCGTTATCTATTTTATTTTTATGATCAGATTTTCTTGCACTTTATGCTAACATTGTAAGAGATACTAGAAATTCTAAATACATTACTTTATATCATGTGTATAGTTTGAATAACGAAGTTAATTCTGAAATGTAAAAATGTTTATATCCAATCAACTATAGTAACATGATCTTATCATAAGTATTTAATAAAATGTTTAAAACAACGATTTTTCGTTAAAATGAGAAGGTCATTTAGAATCACATAGCACCATCTTGCTTCGACAATGATAACTGATCTTTACAAAACCACAAGTTCACAGTATACGTGTTTATTTTAGTAAACTACATGATTAATTGTCATGTCTGTAAGGAATAATTATGTTATTAAGAATTTTCTCATTGACTTGCCAATGTGTTGAAAATTAAATAAACGGAAATAGTGGTCATTAATAAAGCCGATATCTTGATTGATTAAAATGCTATGCGTTAGCGCTTAAGTAGATTACAACCAATTTAGCTATTAGCATTAAAGGTAGTATAAAAGCTGAAATAGATGTTGCTTGTACGGTAGTCAAATAATGCGCCACGTAAATTCTAAACAACCTAGTTAACGCTGACAGATACTAGGAAGCGTAAGATATAAGCTTACAGCGACATCTTTTTCTTTATTTTAGAGCAACTGACTTTTGATTAAGTATTATTGCAGAGTTTATATTTTAAATAAAAACTACTTTAAAAATAAATAATCGTAAAATTACCCTCCAATCTGCATTGGGCCAGCGTGGAGGGTCATGGTCCATCCTCCTTAATCATCCATAAGGAAGGCCTGAGTCCCTGCAGTGGGGACGTAAAAGGGCTGATGATGATGATGAATCGTAAATAGCTAACTGACTCTAATACTAATACCAGACGGCCTTATAACGACAGTTTTCTGCCTATTTATTATTGAATTAAAATTGCAAATTTAATACTTTAATAAAGCTTAGAAATATGATTATTTTAGTAGGTGTACGTGCACTGCCCAGAGCATACTTTAACGTCTTACTGCAATAGAATTTACGTGAATAGCATTCAGATAAGATACCTCTGCTATATTAGGTAAGTAGTCTATGTAAGGTCATCATCGATATTATGGTAATGTGAATACATTTGGCTTAACTGAGCTGGCTGGAAAAATCAGCCTCACACTTTTTAGATAAATTTTTATACCATCAGTGAAGCAGTGAGTATTCAGTCTGATTTCAGTCATACAGAGTTTAAATAAATTTGGCAAGGGCCGGTCATAGGATTTTTGAACAAAAGTTTAGTACGAGTATATTGAAGTATTCCACGCTAAGTCGTTGTATAGAAGGCATATCAAACGGCTAGTCCAGGTTGCATTTGCACTCATTGACATAACAAATTAGTACTAATTCGGTCCCAGTGAGTAATCGTATGAGTTATTGCCCGTTCGCTCTATATGAGAAAACTATTTGAATCTTTTATGAAAATCAGATCCCTTGAGTGGGGCTATTAATAGGCTGATAATGGTTGTACATCATAACTAAGGGAGTTCACAATTAAAAACGGATTGTGATTCCTCGGTCTCTATCACCACTTTATAAGTTTCGAGAGTTTTTTATTCCCGTCCAATCCTTGATGTTATAGTGCCCCACACGTGTTATCCTTTTCTTGACCTTCTTGTTTTGTCCTTCCCAAATAAGTCACTTTAATCTGTTTGGCGGTCTGCAAAAGTTCACAAATCTTGTAGGCTTCTAGCAGTTCACAAATGGTAAGCAAGTAAGTACTATTCAATATCGAATAATAGGTAGCTTTCTCGCTTGTTATGGATTTCAGTTACAAACAATTATAACTCTAAATCTTGTGATTTGTATCGTCCCTTACTTTATAGTACGTCACGCGAAATAGCGCTCGCAAGCGTAAGTAAGCGTTAACTAACGCAAGGAAGACGCCCGACACGAAATATTTGCCCTGTACACCACTTAACACGCCTATCGCTCGAGTGTATCGTTCGAAACACTTATTTGTTGCTGTTACTTCTTGCTTTTACTGTCACGATTTTATGTTGTTCTTTTTTAAGTTTTTTCCACTCTTCCAAGCTCAACTCCTATAAATTTACGTGCAATTATTGAACTGCGGAACAAGACTATTGAAATCGAATTATATATAATCATCAAGTTATGATTTAGAGGGGGCCCGATGGGACCCGAATGGGCACGGAGCCCTTTTTTATGGGATTTCGTACGTCGCAATATTTTTTAACAGCAAAGTCAGCCATGCTTTGACCTTGCTCCTCATGGCATGTCGGAGTTAGTGGATTTGAGGCATAACGTTAACAGAAAAATCGTTTTCGTGATTTGTTTGGCTCTTGTCTCGTAGTATCGATTTGTAAACAAATAAATAAGAAGTATTAGTGCTTTGTAGCTATAAGTAGCTCGGTGGCGTAGTGCATAAGCGCATCGGCCCGCGATTGTTGTTGTTAAGCAACTTTCGCAAGGGTCGTTCATGGGATGGGTGACCAAAAAAATATTATATCAAGCTACTCCTTGCTTCGGAAGGCACATAAAGCCGTTGGTCCCGGGTGCATTTGCAGTCGTTAATACCCCCCAATTCGCGTTAGGCTAGCGTGGAGGGTCATGGCCCATCTTCCTTAACCACACACAAGGAAGACGTGAGCCCCTGCAGATGATCATGATGGTCAATACTATTGTGACGGGTTCGATGCTTGGGCGAATTAATGAAAAGGCTGATTAAGCTTGAGAATTGATTTTATTTTATGGTAATAAAGTAAAGAGTAAAGGAAAAAACTATAACAAACAAAAAATGAATATAAAACACAGTTCGTAAGTTACCTAAATATAAAATTACAATTGCTAAATAGAACAAATACATACCCCATTTTGGGTTTCCCATAATATGTAAACTTGGATGATATTTCAAGATATAATTATATTTTAAATAATATATCATTTCTATTTTAATCATAATAACTTCATTAATATAATATTTTATATTTAAATTTATACAATTCATAATAACATGTTCACAAAAGATGTTTTTTTACGAACTGACATTCATAAAGAGTATTTTGGATTAGCCAAAAATTTCAAATTACGAAAGGTAAATAATAAAAAGAAATGCTGTTGAACATCAAAGACAAAAAGTTTACATTCGGATACCAAGGACGAAATAAACGGTGGTACGGCACATCGTTACACTATGTACTGTCTTTTGTTGTGGTGTAGTAGAAATAAATAAATTCAAACTATCTCTATAAAGAAAACTAAAGTGCGACGATTAATATGATAAAATTATAACACCAATTTTATAAGTAGGTAACTTAATAATATAAAAATACCTGCTTCTAAATTTTTGTTAAAAATATGACGACTGGATTTAAGTTTCGCTAAAAACTAACAATTATAAAGGTCACAAACGAAATTCAACAATTATCCTTGTACTTTCTGAAATCCATAAGTGCTGTGTAATAACGGTTTCAACCTCAACTGAGTAGTGGTGAGGCTTAGCAACACGTATTATTTACGAGGCGTACCACGGGCAATTAGTGCCTAATGCGGCCTCTATGAAACATTGCTCGTTTATAGGGTTGCTACATTGTTGAAAACACGGATGCTAAAGTTGAAAATATGGACAACATACCACAATAATCTCATAAATTGTTTATTGATGTTTTCGCTGTTTGAATACTGGTAGTCTGTAAAGAATTAGTTCATCACTAAGTGTAACACAGTCCATTGTGGATAGGTGGCGGGTGTAACAACCTCGAAAATAGGCAGAAAACATTATACAACGATCCAATCAGTTTCCCGTTTTTATTTCAAGTAAACGATAAGCGGATTACGTAAAATGTAAACATGATAAACGATTATCAAAACATTTACAAAATAACTAAATATAGCATAGTGACAACGTAATATTTATTAAAAGCTTTCTGCACAGTTTCAAACTAGCATATAACAACTAGATGATTTATTATACCGGGAATAAACACCAGACGAATTCAGCCAGAAACAGAGAGAACGTTAAAATAAAAATTATCGACACACAAATAACTCATGAATTACGAGCGTCGATAAAAACGAGGAATAAAAGAGGCAACTAACATAAAGAACGTTTTATTGTGACTATCAATAATATTTTATAGGTACATTCAATAACACAACGCGAGTAACTCGAGCGAATAAAGCAAATAATTACGTTGAACGGGGACATAAACGAGATTTACGCGGAAACAGTGAGCTTCGAACGTCCCTTAGACTATAAAATTTGCTACGCGTTTATCTCGAGCCCCTTTCTCAATAAACAAACCGTAGAGAGAACCGGATAAAGCCGAAAGACTAGCATATATCTCACGAGGCAATAAAATAAATCCAACGCGGCTCCATAATAACATTCAGAGCTGAATTATTTTCTAATCCGGGCGTCGGGAAGCTAATAGTTCGCACGTGTCGGCCGTTCGTCTGAGTTACGAGGGAAAACATCCCAAGAAAAACATGAATTTCCACCCGACGCGAGCGCGTAATGCCCGCTTAATGCGGACACCTTAATAATTGTCAAATAAATTCGGTGGGGGCTAAAGCCGTGCCTGGAAAAAGCTGCACAGCTTCTGCACCGTAACGACGTCATAAACATGGGCGGATCGACGTCGATGGAGACTTTTATTTTCGTCTGAGGTTACACAGATGGGAGGAAAAAAGTCTAACATCATTGGTCTAATCAAGATTTTATAGATGTTCGAATGATAACATGGACTTGGTCGAGATTCAGGAATGCCTCTTAGGTATTCAATTAAAAAAGTTTTATCAAGGAAGGACCAGGGAGCTAATTCTATTACAATCCCTTGCAAAGGTATAGCGATTGTGATAGCTATTTTTGGAAATATGTACCTTTTAAAGTCGCAATTACTTTTAGAACGATTGATCATTTGAGCGATCAAGAAACAATAAAGACATACCTGAACCGATCGAAAGATTGCAGATAGTATTTCGTTTGGAATTCCTCTACAGCTTTCAAAGATATACCCAGTAGCGGATTGAATAAGTTGATCTTCAATTAATTAGCTTGCTTTTTAATGTGTTCGATTTGAGATGAATAAATATACAAACATACAATTATCGTACTACAGTGCTAGTCGTAAAAAATAATATCATCGACAGCAGAGGCAGTATACTGAATTATATTAGATTATTATAATAAAGGTAAAAGAACAATTAAATTGATAAATATCTATTACCCTGAGGAGCTTGAAAGCCCAGAGTAAGCGCGTCAGTTTGCGAGTTGGAAGTAAAATAAATTTTGCAAAGGCTAGTTGCGGGGTGAGAAACAATAATTAAGTATTCTTAATACAAAATGCTTAAAAATCCACTTGGTCCCTGGCGCCCTGACATGGGAATCGAAATAATAGATATACGCTCTGTAGTAGCTAAAAGTAACAAGTGCTTGAAAGATTCGTCAGTCCTGTCAGGTCCTGGGTAGCTCAGTGGTAGAGCACTCGCCCGGATTGCGAAAGGTCATGGGTTCGATTCCCATCTCAGGGTGCCAGGGATCAAGTGGATTTTTTAAGCATTTTGTATTAAGAATAATTTTCAGTATGGCATTGTGAATGCAAAATTAATCAAAATATAATATTTAAGTATATTGAATACATTGTATCGGAAAGCAGGTTAAGCTATTGATTGCGACTGCATCTGCACTGGGTTCACGAAATGGGTCAAGGTTTATCCTCCCTATTTAGATTCCATCCATGGGGGAGTTCAAGCGGTCTATCAACTGAAAGAAAGTCAGCAAACATTATAAAAAAGGTAGTAAAATTGTGAACAGTAAAATATAATTATGGTTATAGGATACACAATATAGAAAACGGTCTATAAGCCTCCAAGCAAATTGGTCGGGTGTCAACGAATACAGATGATGCTGGAGTATTGCTTTGCTAAAAAAATAATATATTTTTTCATTACGGCATCCGACCTTTGGAACTTGCTTAATCTTTGCAATAGCAGACTGAATGCGTTAACCGATACTTAATAGAGTTTCTTAATGGACAATACCATATTCGGAAAACTCATCTATGAAATTTCATAAATAATTTTAATGAAATAAACGTTTTAAGTGATGTAATGAACCGTGGTATCAATAAGTGAAAGGTAAATATAAAGTTCTTTCGATTCTCATCTCTCATTTATAATTCATGCTCGATTAAACAAATCAATCGTTTTATAGTTCAATAAGGCTTAAAATACCGTACATCAACTAAACCGTAAGATGGCATAAATCATAAGGATTCACATAGACCGAACAATATTTATAAAACAAAGAGGCCGCGCCAAAATTTCATCTCGGTCTGATACGAGACATAAATAAAGAGTCATATTTTCACGCCATTTCAACTCTGCTCTCCGCAAACGCACGTCTGCTTGGATTAATGTACCTTTATACATTTATACCCGCCTCTCGTGTTGAACAAGCGGTCTGTTCGTCTAACGTCACCTTTACATCTTCATGCGTTCGATTAAAATGAATCCCTATGCGCTCAGAATAAATTCTAAACTGCCTTGGAATTCGATGGGGAGTTACAGCATCCCAAGTTTCGTGAGGAGATGAATTTTCCACAAAGTTCTCCCCGTGTCTATTTGAGCACTTTGTAAGATAAAAATGTGGGCGAGGAGCATAGATCAAGCCTGTCTCAAGGCAGCAAAAAGCGTAGCAGTCGCGCAGACAGGTGTTACATTAGCTTCCTAGGATACTTTGTTCTGACGCGAAGCCGACAGTTGTGTGATGCGGTTTCTTAGGGAATAGCTTTAAAAGTAAAGGAAGATAAACCAGGAAGTGGAGTTATAGGACACTCAAAATGAAGTCCGTTATTATTATACTTGAAAACTGAAAAATGTATTGAATTAAAAATGATACATAAATTATGATTTACAAAATAATAACACTGTGATTAGTTCATTGTCTTGAGCGATTGATAAATTTATTACAATTTTGACTAAATTGTGTTTATACAGATTTTGTCTTAAACCAGAAGGTGTTTGGTTTTGGTTGCACACAAAAACGTTCGTAATCTCATGATACATCTAAACACTATCAACGTATCATTACGTTCATACCACGATTGTGGATCTTCTCTATGGTGAATCTTTGCGCTCTTAACCAAAAGGATGGTTGTATACGACCAATCGCGGTAGGTTCTGTTTTTCACTGTCTTGCTGCAATTCGTAGTATGCTTAGCAATCAATTACTGTGACCCTTTATAACCTTCAAAATTGATTAATAGAAACCATTTATAAAATCCACCTTTGTTTTCTTTCATAAGAAATCAATAAGGTGAACCCACTCTGGCCGGCAATTTTTGGTTTAGCTATTCATCCAATTATTTCAAATCTAAATTCTAAATTCAATGTCTGGATGATGGAATGTTAGGAGGAGAAGCAGAATCAGTTTTATCAGATCTAAAATGTCTAGTCGAAAACATTGAAAATTTGGGTCTAGAACTAAATTTTAGTAAATGCAAGCCTATGAAAAGGAAACTATAATTTTCATATTTTGTGTTCTAGCTAGAGGAATCAAAATTATTTCTAAATAGTCCCATTCATTTTTGGCTCTCGCATTTGTGATGAATATTTCAATCAATTAAGGAACAAAAAGTAATAAAACTTAAGTTAAGTGCTGATCGTTTACTGAAAGTTAATAATTAAATGACTTTGTGAAAGTGCCCACAGCACCTATGATTTAAATAAAAAAAAAAAAATATCTAAAACATTTTCAACTGTTCCTAATACCAATATGGCTGAGGCAAAAACTGCTTTGGAGATGTAATCTATAAGTAATTATCCAATAGTAGCCGCTCTATAAATTGGTATGGAATAATCTATTAAACACGTTTGCTTATTCTGTAGAGCACGCTCGTCTTTTAATTGGAATCAGATCTTTGGTTACAAGTCTTGCCATCATCGACTGGTGGAACACTTCTAGATAATATAAATTTCCGCCTTGCAGTTTGTCTTCGCCCTCGGGCAACCTGTAATATCCGCCATCATTGCCCTTGCGGTGAAACGGTAGACTCTTTAGGTCTTCCCGGTTTATCATGTAGCAGAAGTGCTGGTTGTATCTCTCAACATGCAATCATTAATGATATTATCCGTGGAGCTCTAGCTACAGCGTCAGTGCCAGGCATTCTAGAACCGAACGGGCTGCCTTGCGACGACGGGAAGAGACCTGAAGGGATGTCATTGGTACCTTGGAGAACAGGTTGACCCCTAGTATGGGATACTACCTGTGTTGACACTTTGGCGCCGACTGTTCTTCACGAACATGTCTCGAGGCGGTTGTAGCCACCACTGCTGCAGAAAGTCTCAAATGGCGAAAATATTGTTATGTACGAGGGTCAAACTGAAAGTTCTTAGAACTGGCCACTTATAAACAATATAATAAAAAAATAATTCTAAAATTTGAAAATATAACTCTTTGCCAATATTACTGAGTATATATTTCATTCATTTGTCATTTGTTTTACGATTTGGCGGCAAATTGAAAATTGTCTGTGTCACGTCATCATGAATTTAACACGAGAAAATTTTCGTGCAATGATTTTTTATGACTTTCGATGTCATTTAAGTCAACAAGAAAGTTATGATAGACTACGATTGGCCTTTCACGATGAAGCCCCATCTCGTGCGACTGTTTACAACTGGTTTAATGAGTTTAAACGTGGTCGCACTAATCTCACTGATGATTTACGTGAGGGACGGCCTTCTACGGCGACGACTGAAGATAACATCTGTGTTGTGCGGCGTATGATAGAGACTGACAAAAGAGTGACCTATCAACAGATTCGGACAAGCTTAGGCATCGGTATGAGTCAAGTGCACAAAATCCTCCACGAACATTTAGCGGTCAGGAAGCTTTGCGCCCGGTGGATACCTCATAATTTGACTGAGGCTCAAAAACTCCATCGTGTGGATTGGTGTCGTAAAATGATTGAAAGATTTAACGGAGGTGACTCAAATGCTGTGTTCGACATACTAACAGGTGACGAAAGCTGGATTTACTGTTATGATCCTAAAACCAAAAGACAATCTGCTCAGTGGGTGTTTCCTTTCGAGGAGTTGCCAACTAAAGTGAAGAGAGATCGAAGTGCGGGAAAAAAAATGGTGGCCTCGTTCTTTGGAAGGATAGGTCATTTTGCAACAATTGTGTTAGAGGATCAAAAAACAGTTTCTGCAGAATGGTACACTACCAATTGTTTGCCACTTGTCTTGGAAAAAGTTCGAGAGAAACGACCTCGCAGTAGGATCCTCCTTCACCACGACAACGCCTCGTCGCACACCGCCAAGTGAACGATCGACTATTTGGCGACATCAAACGTTGAATTACTGGGTCACCCGCCGTATAGCCCCGACCTCGCGCCTTGTGATTTTTATTTATTTCCAAAAATTAAAGAAAAACTTAAAGGAAAGCGGTTTATGAATGCTGAAGAAGCGGTGGCTGCGTATCGCGATGCCATTGAAGAGACCCCTAAGGACGAGTGGGCAAAGTGCTTTTCCCAGTGGTTCCATCGCATGCAGCGGTGTATTGACGTGAATGGACAATATTTTGAAAAGATATAATAAAACTAATAACTGGCTAATGTAATCAGTTTTTGATTTTCTAAGAACTTTCAGTTTGACCCTCGTATAAGTAATACCTACATCTTTGGGGTTTGAGCCGTTAATGGTAAAATGATGGGTCCGTGGGACTCCGGAGCCCATTGTTTATATCAAGATAAAAATAAACTTTTTGACAGGTCTAGTGATCAGAAGGCTGGTTTGTGACTCGCCCAATTTAGTTTGAGAATTCAAAGAGGAAATGCTCTCAGTTTTCTTTGCATCTTTCCTGTTGGCAACAATTTGGTTCTTTTTTTATCTAGTATAGTTTTATTTATAGCATAGATAAGTAGTTTAATATTTCGTAAATATTTATAAACCAAATAAATTTTTACAGCACTATCATAAGTAAATTGCAACAACCAAAGTTTCCTTATCAATACGGTATTATCTACATCAATCAATTCAATTCGATATTATCAAATCAATTCTCAATAATCAATACAATTGTTAACTCGAAAACATCGGAATTGATTTATGTTTTTATAAGACGCTGAAAAATTTATCTAAGATATCTGCAGCGACCATATAGAAGTGGAAATCCTGCAGCAAATCTTTGGATTGGATCGATTTATGATCCTACCACATCCTTTCCCGTCAACTCCACTACATATGCCGCCATCAAGCTGACTTTGTCTTGACGCGAGTTTTAAATTGAATAAGAAATAAATCTTGTCACTTTTTAAGGACTTATTGATGGCAGTTGGTTTGTGTAGTTACTGATACCTCAAATAGACTTTGAACATATCAATATTAATAATATTAAATAAATAATAAATGAAATACCTAATAATTTCACTATGAGCTTTCCAATTGGACAACTGTTATTATGTATTAAATACTGGTGGATTACTCAGAATATATCTTTTTTTATAACATTTTACTAAAAAGTGACAATTAAACTTTATACTATACGAAGCTAAGTAGTCGTTACTACGAGTATTATTCTTAAGTCTACAATCTCTTAGAGTTGTGAAAAGATAAAAGTTGTTAAGTTAACGTATTATAATATCCTAAAAAACATAAAATTTTATAATATTATTCAATATTAACATTAGTCAAACGTTATCAAGATCATCATTAGCTGAATACATTAATCCATTGCAGAGAACAGGTAGATATGGATGGAATCAAGGATGGAGCAAGTCATAACCTACCTTAAAGTTCCAGTGTAGTTTGGTTGGTATAAGTGACAGTAAATGTAGCCAGAAATATTATTTACTAGTGCTAAGAATCTTTTACAACCTAAAAAAAATGATATAGCTGATGGTGACTTTAATAAATTGAATATTGTGCACACAAGTAGAAGTGTCGTTCTACTATAGTGATAAACATCATTTAAAAGTGATTCAATGAAAAAAACTGTTCACACACTAAAAGCAATAATGAATTGGACAAGTTTAACGACTCAATAAGCAATTAATATAAGTATACTAATAAAAGTCATTAAATTCGTAATAAAAAGTGAAATACAACTCTTTAATAAAGGAAGCAATTCTAAACAGGAAACCTCATTTAAGCAATAATTAGCTGTATGGTTACGTAGGTGCAAAAACATACATTTAAATTTATTGGTCTGTCAACTCTTTAATGTGGACTTGCACATAATTTACTACTAACTATTAATGAAAAGCTGTCAGATTATACAGCTGTGTCCCAGATATATCGATACAATAAAATTTGTGAAGCTAATAAATAAAATTTAATTCAATTTGCAGCTTAAGATCTCTGAGATAAAGATGTTATTTATAAGGTCGGCATGTTAATACCTGCAAATTAGAGACTTGGCATTTGTTAATGTATGGCCAGTTGATATGGTAGGATTAATCAATCAAATCGAGTGTATACAGGAAGTTGCCATACCAATGACAAGTACAATTGGATCAACAACAGCATTCACTTTTTAATGTGAAACTGCTTGCAATGAAAAGTAACTGACATTGCAAATGTCACGAACTCTACCTTTCTAGATTATGATCGAGTATGCATATAATTAAATTTGTCATGCCATATTTCTATCAAATGACTTACGAAGGTTTGGACCAATTTTGAAAATTCAGCTGTCAATTGTTATGAATAAATTTATTTAAAGAACTATATTGAAATCGACTAGATGAATGCAACGAGACAATAAGAAAATAAAAGCAATGAAACACTTTATTGTTCACACAACATAGTTGAGTGTATAAAAATAATCATTACATAACCGTAAGTATGATTGGCGACCTTATCGCTAAAAATTAATTTCTTTCAGGCAGCGTTAATAATCAAAATACATTTAAAAAATGGGTAGGTAGTCTATGGTAGTGTAAGATCTAAAGTTTTATCTATAAAGCTTGTTACATTATACTTAATTATTCTTTTTATATTACTTTAACTTAAGAAATTTACTACCTCAATTAATTAGTCTTATATATGATAATAATATTGCAGATATTATCGTTTTTGTATCAATTGTCTTGAAATTAACTTCGACAAATATTTTAATTAGTATTGAAACGTGAGAAATTTTATCTGAAAACTGTTATCCTATCTGTAATTTATTAAAAGCTTATTACGAAAAAAATAACCGCCGATATCATTACAGAAGGCGGCCGCAGATTCTGATTGGTCAAATCAAATTACTTGACGGCACTCCGCAAACGTATCAGCCGTATTATCGACCCGCTATCCAATTACCTACAGATCCAATAATCGATCTACCAACAAAGAACGACGCACTGACTTCTTTTACCTGTCATTCAAACAGACGATTGTCTCGATTCTGGCTCTGTTAAAGCATAGCGCTGATGCTGTTGATAAAACAGTACACAGTGGATTAGTAGACTCTGATGAGGAAGAAATAGGGGCTAAATTTGTAATTCATAAAGCTAAAACTAATGTATTCTTTGATTTGCGGGAAAGCAATGACGGGCGAGGAGATTGATTGACAGCAGATCGAGATAATGGAAGCTTTGTGGCCCGATCGGCTACTGCAAGATAGGGTTAAAATTATAACATGTATGGAAGGCGACGTGGTTCGTTTGGAATGCTTGGTGCTAAAACTGTTCAATGTATCATGTGTTTTTCACGATTGAATGAAAAGTGACGACATATCTGCTACAAAAATCGTAATATATATATTTTATTTAAACCATGTATAATGTTTATTGAAACCTGGTGAAAAAGTATTCCAAAGAAAAAGTATATTATTTTATATTAAGAAAAAAGCGTCTATTTTTTGATAATGATATGAGTAATCTATTTACAATACCCGACAATATATTAATATGACTACATTTATTTATTAAAATCAGTTCAATCAAAATGTACTGTCAGTACAAAAGTTAAATAATATACGTCAAATATCAAAAGTTTTATCTTTTAACCCAAACGAGTCGTTATCAGCTACTCTGGGAAATAATTCGGTTAATATTTTACATGACTAAAATAATAACTGTATTAAAATTAACAGGAAAAATTGCAGCTTTATGCTTAAAAACCCGAATAGTACGAAGAATACATACATTTGTATTTCATCTGATTGGTGTGTGAATCAAGAATTGAGAAGATAAAATGCTAATATAAATGAATAGAGAAGGTAATTATTTTTGTTTATTTGTCTGTCATTCGATCTGATTATTGAAGAATATAAAAAAAGTGTTTTATTTTTTTCATAATTAAAAGATTTACGGCGTCACATTGAGTTGTAATGTTATATGACAGCATACCTTTGTACATTTTATACATATTTTAGAGGTAGCGAGTTCTCTCCTAAAATTTAATGCCCATTATCGGAGCCATTTCTTGTTTAATTGAAGTAAAAAAATATATCTTTGTAAAATTTTTCTATTATCTGAATGACGGTCTAAATGGAATTTCTTTTCCTTTACACAGACATCATCTTTATTGTGATCATAAGCCTTTTGTAGATTCGTAAGTATTATATTTAGTTTCATTATACGATAAATACAGGACACGTAAGCACGTAATATTTCTTATCAAATTTTCAATTACAAAAACGTTTATGTTTAATTTACTAACTATAAAAGAAAATTTAAAAAATAATCATTATAATGGAATGAAATTCATAAATTTTTGGTTTTTTTTTTATGGTACAACCTGTCAAATAAAGCTATTAAAAGCAAAATGTATGGTGACAATGGTAAAAACAATGATGCATGTAAAGTAAAACTAATATAAATATAAATTCTCTTCAAATATTTATGCATGCTGACGGTATTTGTCTATCAGATCATCAGACGATTGCTAGTTACTAAATGATATACTTTTGACAGGCAACAGATATTTCCGAGGAGATAATGTTGGCTGCGCCGGCGTGATCTAAGCCAGCAATACGGGTCGAGATAAGAACGATAATGTAACGTTAATGAAAGTAGCACTTATTTGGACGGCTGGAGATTCGGAAGATAAAAGCTTTAATGCAGTAGCCGATACAGAAGTTGATTTGTGTCTTGAGAAATGGTTCTGTGATAAACTTCATTAGTAATATATTGCATTGTGTAATTTACTGTTATACTATATCTGTGTGCAGGTAATTACTATATCGATAGTTATCATTTATTATGTCCACACTATTGAGGCACTGATTCATTTTTCATCCTTAACTTTGGATTCCATCCAAAGGAAAAATGGGGAATGGATCCTGCTCTGTGATCCTGTTAAAAGCTAATTCCCGAATTCAAATGCACTCAGGTGTCAGAATTCACTAGAAAAGCGGCATCCGACCAACCTTGAATTGGTAATAACGTTTCGTGGCATAAGTAAAGTAAATTTCTGAATGAGATAGAAATAGAATAATTGAGACACGTATAAATAAATTAATCTTGTTTTGTATTTTTATACAAATATGTAAGCAATAGAATTGCTATATTAAATGACGTGAATACGGACACATCAGTGAATTCGTGTTTGGGTTCGGAATATTTACAGAATCGCTCCCCTGACCCACCACACGGAGCAGCTGAAACTAATGACTTAACACACTTTTCAAATCGGGGAGGATCTAGAGATAGTACATTTTTGGTCACTTATCCCATGATCGGCTCTTGCGAAAGTTTCTTTACTTCCGCATTGTAGACCGAAAGCGTTAACCATTGGGCTATTGATTTTTTAGATTGATATTTAGTAACTATAGTTAATTTGCTGATAAAGATTACTAAAAACGAAATTCGTTGAATAAGTTATCAATGAACTTACCGTAATCCAAATAGTTATCAAAATAACAATTTTGCTGCTTCATTTTAGACTAATCGATGATGATTTCCTTTGAAATCATGGTGATTACTTTTCTATGTTTGTGAACCATCAAACGTTTGAAAATAGTGTTGTCGCTGTCTAAAACTTGTATTTTTTGGGATAGATTTCAGGACTATACAAAGCATTTTATAACTAACAGCTCGAAATACTTGAATCTCGTGACTATAAACAACACGATAGGAATATCAAACTAATTTCTTTGAGTCACACCGCTGCGATAGCTATGTGATTCACATAAGATGCAATATCGCGGCCCAGTTGAGATATTTCAAGTGTTAAATGGACATTTGGCATAGTCAAATAACCGAGAGGTATTAAAACCTTGTTTGTTTATTCAAGACATATAGAATAATAATAAATAATCTTTGTCTATAAAATATTTTTGTTGACCCACCCTGTATGCCTTATTTGATATCCTACATGATCCTATCTATATTTATTTAGGTTTATCTAACAACTATTATCAATTTTAAAAAGTCTTTCGGTCAGTTGCAGAAGGCATTTGAGCTTAAAGCTCTAATTAATGTCAAATTTGTATCGGTAATCTCGCTTTAAACAAATGACAATTTTAATGGACGTTTTAAGCCGTGAATATATAATTTACACTAACGAAGTTGCGGGAAAACAGGTAGTCATCACTATAAAAGTAATTATTAGACATTATAAGTTAAATAAAACCTTAGTGAAAATGTGATTCCCCGTTTACAATTTGACTATGATGAATGTTTGCAACGACTTACGGTAATGCGTGTTTCCTGCACTTTGATGTTAAGAAGTGCCTCTTTATAAGATCTAACACTATGTAAAATAGAGTAATAAATATCACACCTATAACAGATATGATATATCTGGGTAATCCTTTTATTTTTCTGATACCGCCTTTTGAATTTACTCACCTTTTGAGTTTTTTCACCACTGGTAGAGAATACGTTTTTGGCATTAAATGCGCCGTTTACAATTTTATAAGAAAAAAAATTGAAAAAATAAATAACAGTAAGCGGTCATTCACCGGTCGAAATTAAAGAAAAATATGATTATGCATTATTACAGTTTTTATCAAAAACCATTGTTACATATTGTTTATATATGATTATTCAGCAAGTTGTGAACAAAAGTGTCAAATGCATTGTAGTAAGTGTACCTTTATACAAATTAAGTGTATTTTTAACATTATCAAAAAATATTCATCATCAACAGCTTATTAATGATCTTACTATAGAGGCACAGGTTTCCCCTACGGATGGTATCAAATTTAATAGAGAGAATGAATTGGTGTTAACTACTACAGATGCAGCCGGGTATAAAGGCTTAATGTGCCTAAAAGTATTAGCATTCTGCAATTTTTCTCTATATGTATCCTTAAACATGATTCCCTTTCCCCCCAATAAGGAAGGCTGGAGTGGGGACGTATAAGGGCTGATGATTTATTTATTGTATCATAGAAAGACCTATAGAAGACCTATTCCTGCCAAACAGAAATAGTATTAAGAGTAGGAAACAGTAAGCAGTTAGTCAGTTACAGGTCCTTATATGAAACAAAATTTACACATACAACTAGCAAAGCATTGCCTACTTGTATACAAATAAAGTTACCAAATGAAAAAATCATAGCTTAATGTGTTTATTGCCGAATATAGACTACTAATATTATATGAATCAAAATTGAAAATATTAGATCAGTTATTTAAATTATCACTAGCGCGCCAGAAAAAAATTGTTTTGCCTGTAATTAGTATGTTCCAGGAGTAGATGAGGGTTAATTCTTAAATGCTTATTAGGAACTCTCAATGAAAATTATATATAAACTTAAACTGTGTTAAAACATTTGGGACCATACTTTTAGTTTCACGATTTATACGTAGATAATTTAAATGAAAATGTTTACAAATTAGTCAATATCAAATTAAACGATGACTCAGATTGTAAGCTAATGAAGTATCTAAAAAGTATCTAAAGCACTTTGGTAATGAATAGCAATCGATAAAGTTCATTTACATTGATCTACATAGATGCGGTGTGCGAACGATTTTTATAGCTCATTTTCTCTGTCAATCAATAATCCACCACTTTAGACTCCGTATTGAAAATAGAAATGATTTCGATATTGATTATGACTTTTAAATTGAAGAATTTCAAATAAAAAACACTGCTTATGAACACTTTAACTAGGAAGAGTCCTGATTGGCCAGCACTCTAAAAATAAATGTATACAAATTATATGTTATCATGGTATATGGTCAATAAATGTATTTTCTATTCTTCAGTCGTCCCTTAGTTTTTTATAATGACGAAACGTCGAAGCAGGTCAACAAGTACATTACAAATGATCGATTGATGTTAAAAATAATTAAAACACACAAAGGGTGACTTAATTTTTACAAAACCATTTCGGTTGAATTATAACAATTATCAACCATAACAGAACACTGTTACGAGCTGTTGTTAATTAACATTGATAATTTACTGTCTCCCTAAGGTCTAAATAAGTAGTTCAGTAATTTAATCAACAGAATGGACTATGTTAACTAAATTAGTTGGGAAACTATAAAACGGGAGGTTCTGTGAGGAAATCGATTTCATTTACGTACCATACGCAGGAGCTGTCGCTTTCAAAATGAGGTATGTTTATTTTTAATAATATTTGTCGTCGTTATAATTTTGTTGTCGTCAATTTAAGACCAGTTATAGTTAAGTTATTAAATATCACGGCGTTAGCTGAGACTGCTATCTGTTTATGAGTTGATGTAACTAAGAAACTAACCGATGTAATCTCGCTTTAAATGTTAATTGATTGAAGGAACTCCATACATCTATGTATGGAGTTCCTCGTTTGTTTATGTTGCACTTAGAATAACGTGAATATAGTTTAAGATACTTTTTCTGCAACCACATATTTTTTCGAGGACAAAATAACATTTCAAGAGATAATGTTATTATTATAAAAAGTCAAAGATAATAAAAAGAAGATGTAAATTTAGTTTTTCGCTTTATGTTGGACGACCAGTGAATTTAATCTATATTAGAGCCTTGCAAGTCACCATCATAGTAATTACAAAAACTTTTTTTTTACAGAAAAGAAAATGAAAATGAAACCCCTGTTTACGGTAACGTGTGCAAGAGAAAACTGAGAAGGAAACGTCAGAGATTACTTCTGACGGAGCTGTTTCTAGACTTTTCTAAGAATACAACTCTGCATGGCTTGAGATACATTACGCAAATTGGCCTCGAAACTATAGAAAAGTAAGTGATTCATTTAATAATATTTGTCGATAATAGATATCATTTTTTTTGAAATTTCATTTAAGATCCTATTTGACGAGCTATATGTTGTCACATTTAGTTTAGTTTTATGATAAAAACATTTTTTTGGTTCATGTTCTATAAGTAGACTTCTTGATGGTCGGTCATATATTTCATTTGCAGAATCTTTTGGACGCTTACGTTCGTTGCGAGTGTCACCTTATCTTTCTATTTCATATACAACGTTTGGTATAAATGGAAGACCAGTCCAGTCATTGTCAGTTTTAGTGAAAAACACGTGTCAGTGGAAACGGTGAGATTTATAATTGTTTATTTATTTTCATAAGTACATTGACAGATTAAAATCAATACATAGAAAGGGCAGATGCTTGATTTTGAAAGTCATATTCTAAAGTGAACTTTGATATATCGCAGCTGAAAACGGTATAAGCTTTACCATAATTCAACATTTTAAACATTACTTACATGAATATGTTTTCTAATATCTAAGTTAAAACGCTATAAAATCTCAAATGGCTAAAACAAGGCTAGTGGAGTCATCTGCTTTATAAAAGACGAAAATAATTTTAATAATAATATGTAAATTATTTGACTTGACTTAAGCATCTCGTCCTAAATGACGATAATTCCATCGATACGGTTCTGTCCTATTACAAGATTAAAAAAAAAGTATTCTAAACATAAGTCACCTCTTTAACATAGTAGATATTTAATAATAATTGTTATTGTTTTGTTGATTGTGCAATTATGTAAAGACCTTTTATACGATCAAATCAAAAATACGACGTTTTAAGGGCAGACTTTGAAACGATGGACGGTGTAATGTGAACGTTGAAATTAATTATATGTATCGCTGTATATAAAACTCTGTATCTATTCCGTAAAGTTCCTCCTTTTGTTGTATGGAACGCTATAGGTCACTGATCCCACTCCGTAGAAAAATAGGCAGTACTCCATAGAAACAACGCAGAGTTTTATGGATACGTATCGTTTTCATTCGATGCTAGCATAATACTTTGGGTCATTGTCTGTTTTTCCCCTTAATAGTTTATAATAGCTCTCACGTCATCATTTTACCACAACATCGCGTCTGATGAAGGGTGGCACTGATTAGTCAAAGTTAAGTGCAAATAGGTCAGAGCATTGCACGATTAGCACATCATTATCTATCGTACGGCAAAATCGCATTGTTCGCTTATGCGATCATTGTCCCAATTAGAACACGCCCTCACAGTAGAAACCACCTCAACGCTAAAACCACACCTAAATATATTCTAAAGTAATTATCAATTACTCGTATCAAGCAAATTAAACTAGCGATACGGAATAGCAAATATGCTTATACTGTATTCATTATCATATATTTAGCGTTTCTTATTAATATACATTTTCTTGTATCCACTACTGAGACACAGGGCTATCCAATATATAGAATCATATATGGAGAACGGGCCTTAAACGCAGTTGCACAAACGTCCATTAAGGTTCAATGACGACTTAAAGTTCCAATGACTGTTCTATATCTTAAAATTTGTGTCGTTAATGACGTTTGAAACAATTACGTTTTTTTTTAAATGCCCAGCCAACATTTCTGGCCGTGCCCTATCCCCCACTCAGTAGCAGGCCTTTTTTACTCTGGATCTTCTCTTTCATTTCAGTTCTATCATCTACGCTTCTTTCATGCTGCATATTTGTTCTTTTTTTCATTCGTTCTCATTCATACCTCGAGCGACTGGGATTGCCGCATCTATTACTATCCTAATTTTAGGATATACAACATTAAAATATTAAAATAATATTGTGTCCCACGACTGCACCAAACAGGTATCTAGCTCAGCACTTGTCAGTCTGTTTACTTTTCAGAAGCAGACCGACGCCCATTTTCAGCTAGACCATATGTATTCATCACACGGACGTTACATGTATCTAGTTACATGTTTTATCTCTAGTCACATATTTTATTTCCTATATATTTCTCTATTACATTCATTTAGTTATATAATCCATTAGATATTCCTCTTATATTTACTTATTCTATTAGATTTCTATTCTAGTTAATCTTATTTCATCCCTTCATTGTTTGCTTACAGTGTTGTTTTTATTGTTTATTCGATCTTTACTATCATTTAATTCTGTTACATTGTATTTCTATATATTCTATGTCTAATTATGTTTTACTCCTTCTTTCCTCCTTTTACTTATCCAGTATGTTATATCTTTTATTTGGTTTTTACTATTAATTTGTTTATACTATCGCTATACTATTTATATTCTTTGTTCCTTATCTGTGTAATTTTCCTATTTATTTATTTATTCAAAAGTCAAAATAATTTTCATTCAAATAGACTTCTTAAAAGTACTTTTGAATCGTCCAACATTTTTTTCCTACCGCTCGTTTAGAATGTCTTTTGGCTGATAAGAATATCGTGCAAGAAACTCACCAGCTCTGATAGGAGTAATGACATTTACAAGAACCATGTCATTACCAGATCAATACATTATAAATCGAGAGAGAAAAAAAACTATGGTCTTAATATAATAACACAATAATTTAATAATAATGGAAATAAGATAATTTTTGATATATAATGAGTTTAGAAGTAATCACCTATCCAATTGCTGGATCATCTCAAGTTCAAGCATTCTTATCTGTAATATAATCGGATACCTTATAATAAGCTTTTTTAATAAGTATTTTTTTAATAGTATTAAAAAATACTTATAAAAAATAGTAGATTTAAACTGCATGATCTCTAATTGTTGTATGTTGCTTGGGACCTTAATGTAGAAGTGCACACAAAGACCCCTGAATGAGTTATAAACTTTTTGTAGTCTAGTGACAGGCACCGTTAATATATTATTATTTCTTGTATTAAAATTGTGTACATCATTTTTTATAGAAAACAAACTAATATTTTTACGAAAGTACATTAAGTTCTCGTATATGTATTGAGAAGCGAAAGCTATTACGTCTATTTCAATTTATTCAATTATTAAATTTCTCCCTTAAAGAGTCCCTAATCCTAAGATTATAAATAGATCTAATTGCTCTTTTTTGAAGCACAAAAATCGTTTGTATGTCGGCAGCATTTCCCCACAATAGAATTCTGTACGACATTACACTATGAAAATAACTAAAGTATACTAATCTGGCAATTCCATTCTTTTTGTGGGTCACTTGAGATGTATGCAATCATCATACATTCAGTGTTCCCTACTTCTCCTTCCTATTTTTTTCATATTTCTTTTTTGTTTGTGATTTGGCATAGTTATTATGTATTTTTATTATTAGTACATACATCCACACAAGCAAGCACTTTTTGATATATTTATTTGTTTTGCATAAAAGTTTTCATATTATTTTTGTTCCTTTTTTGTGTGTTATTACATGTATGCGGTAGAGGAACAGGTCAAATAGTCCCACTTATCGCGCATTTTAACTTCGCTACTAAAGGCGTTGTGGTCTGTTCTTTCATATTTTGAGTACACACAGTGGCAGCACCTCAGAGGGATTCCCGCTTTCCTGTCAGGATAATCCGCCCGCAGGTGCAGGTCTTCACAGTGGCTGCATCTGTCTGCACTTATGCAACTGTCAGAGAAGGCAAAAAATTACCAAAAATTGATACCCTGCATTCAATCCCTGTATTCAATTGTAATATCTTCAGAAGATCCCATGGACACAGCGGAGATGGTCGACCAGAAAGCAAAAAAGATTTTAAAATCGAAATAACAAAATATAAGGATAGACCGAATCAGAAAGGATAAAGACCGGAAAGTGATCATTGGATGCAGGGATAAAGAAGAAAGAAAGAAAATTGGAATCGGGTGGGGGCTTAAAAATTTAACAAGTAACTTACAAAGACCACCTAGTCATCATCAAAAATGTCATCTACAAAATGACAGCCGAGGAAATAATGGCGTCTATAAAAAACCAAAACCCGGAACTATTCAACAGCATCGATCATGAGGACTGGACAATGAAAGTAAAATATAGGAGGAAAACAAGGGACCAGGAGCGCGAATTTGATACTCCAAATCAAGCCCAAAATCTGGAATGCCATGACGCTGTAGGACACCTCTATCTAGATATGGAGAGACTTAGAGTCGAAGACCAAACACACTTAATACAATGTACGAGGTGCCTACAGTTTGGTCATGGTCGAAAATTTTGCACGGAAACAATTACGTTGTTTGTGCAACAAGCAGATTATCTATTCACTGGCCAGTGTGGTTGGTATTAACTGCATATGTAGTCAGAGTAATGGCTTTACGTGTCGTTCGAAGTGTGTGGAGCTAAGATAAATTTTTGATCATCTTCACATCGGTTTCAAGATGTTAACAACTCTAAGGTTCCGGGCCCCGTTACCCGGGCAGGTTGTAAATTATGAACTTTTCTATATTGTAGCGGGTCTGAGTGTTGAGTTACCTTCGTTATTCCAGATTTCTATAATACAAGTGCTTTAGCTGAGAAAATGTATCTGATATTATCTAATATTAAAAAATAAAATAAAATATTGGAAAAGACCAATTTAATAAGTTATAGGTATACTTCATTTATTTTGTTAAAACATTTCAGGTTCCGTTTCCAGCAGTGACAATTTGTCCTCAGGTTAAGTCTGCGAGTAGTCTAATCCTTACTTTAAGGCGGAATAAGCTCAAAAAGCTTAGTGAACCCATTGACAAGAATAAAGAAAATCAATACCAGTAAGAAATGATTGTGACTTAATAAAAATTTTGATATAATTTAAAGTTATCATAAAGAAAATGCTTTACAAAAATCACGAGTTCCCAATGCTCTAGTGGGAGTAGAAGGATTGCAAGCAATATTCACTATTTACCTCAATTAGCTCGGTTTCAGGTAGTTTAATGGTTAGAGCAGTCATCTGGATTGCGAAAGGTTGTGGGTTCGTATTCCATTTGAAACATCTGGTACTGGTGATTTTTTAGCATTTCGTTTAATTGAAATATCAATTGAACATTGTATTCACAATCAGCAAAATTAGATCAAATATATTATTATCATTCAATTTCAGTAAAAACTACACCTACAATGAAGAAGAGATTGAGGCATACTCTCTAATGTGTCTTAAAAAAGATCCCATGGCGAATTTTCCTTATAAGAAGTATATAGATGCTTCAGTGATTAATCAATTGTTTAACGTAAGTTTCATTAATACCGATGAAGGTAGATATGTTTTTGAAAATGTTTACAGGACGACTAAAAACAATTGTTTTTTTTCAGTTATCTCTTAACTCTCAGGACATATTTAATCTTTGTCACCAATATATGAGACGCCCACGAATTTGCAATGAGACATTTCAAAAATCGCTGACAAAAGATGGAGTATGCTTTACATATAATGGACTTGGAGCCCAGGAAATATTACGAGATAAGTACGTATTTATTATTTAGATCATTTAATCTTCTCTCTCTTATATATATACTAGCTTTTGCCCGCAACTTCGTCCGCGTGGTACAGTTACTTTGGGCAATATATATTTTCCAAAAACGCTGTTCTTTTTCGAGCTTATGATGAAATTACCTTGATATTTAAGTTCGAAGATACTTCAATAAAAAAAAAACAAATATCCAATATGTTTTAGTAAAATTCTTAGAAAAAAACGTTAGCGCAGATTACTTTAGAATAAACGTCATCTAGTATAGCAAGGCTTAAATTTCTTACTACATTTAAAACAGTGCGATGTAGAATACTTAACGTTATCTAGTATAGTTGAAAATATATAAAAATATTTTTTTTTTCGTAAACAAATTTACTTCCATTTGAACATTTTTAAGAAAAATAAACTTTAAAATATTTTGTTTTGTTATAAATTACATAAACACCAATTTTCATCGCTATGTAATTTAATATTTGTAAATAATATTAAATACTTTTATTACAGTGTCAAATTAAATGAACAAACAATGGTTGCTATGGTAATATTTCAATTCTCCATAAATCTTCCACTCCCGTTTGTATCCCTATAAGTAGTGGTTTTCGGAATAAAATATAACATTATGTTTTCAGGGCCTTAAATTACTAAAATACTTATTTTCATCGATTTAAAAAACAAAAAAGGTTCATAGAAACGTTTCACCCCTTTTAACTCTCTTTAAGGTAGAATTTCCAAAAATTAGCTTTTAGTATCCATGCAATAAGACGAATGTACCCTTCAAATTTCAAGTCTTTATAACCAGCGTTTTAGGTTGTGTGTTGTATACGAGGGTCAAACTGAAAGTTCTTAGAAAATCAAAAACTGATTACATTAGCCAGTTATTAGTTTTATTATATCTTTTCAAAATATTGTCCATTCACGTCAATACACCGCTGCATGCGATGGAACCACTGGGAAAAGCACTTTGCCCACTCGTCCTTAGGGGTCTCTTCAATGGCATCGCGATACGCAGCCACCGCTTCTTCAGCATTCATAAACCGCTTTCCTTTAAGTTTTTCTTTAATTTTTGGAAATAAATAAAAATCACAAGGCGCGAGGTCGGGGCTATACGGCGGGTGACCCAGTAATTCAACGTTTGATGTCGCCAAATAGTCGATCGTTCGCTTGGCGGTGTGCGACGAGGCGTTGTCGTGGTGAAGGAGGATCCTACTGCGAGGTCGTTTCTCTCGAACTTTTTCCAAGACAAGTGGCAAACAATTGGTAGTGTACCATTCTGCAGAAACTGTTTTTTGATCCTCTAACACAATTGTTGCAAAATGACCTATCCTTCCAAAGAACGAGGCCACCATTTTTTTTCCCGCACTTCGATCTCTCTTCACTTTAGTTGGCAACTCCTCGAAAGGAAACACCCACTGAGCAGATTGTCTTTTGGTTTTAGGATCATAACAGTAAATCCAGCTTTCGTCACCTGTTAGTATGTCGAACACAGCATTTGAGTCACCTCCGTTAAATCTTTCAATCATTTTACGACACCAATCCACACGATGGAGTTTTTGAGCCTCAGTCAAATTATGAGGTATCCACCGGGCGCAAAGCTTCCTGACCGCTAAATGTTCGTGGAGGATTTTGTGCACTTGACTCATACCGATGCCTAAGCTTGTCCGAATCTGTTGATAGGTCACTCTTTTGTCAGTCTCTATCATACGCCGCACAACACAGATGTTATCTTCAGTCGTCGCCGTAGAAGGCCGTCCCTCACGTAAATCATCAGTGAGATTAGTGCGACCACGTTTAAACTCATTAAACCAGTTGTAAACAGTCGCACGAGATGGGGCTTCATCGTGAAAGGCCAATCGTAGTCTATCATAACTTTCTTGTTGACTTAAATGACATCGAAAGTCATAAAAAATCATTGCACGAAAATTTTCTCGTGTTAAATTCATGATGACGTGACACAGACAATTTTCAATTTGCCGCCAAATCGTAAAACAAATGACAAATGAATGAAATATATACTCAGTAATATTGGCAAAGAGTTATATTTTCAAATTTTAGAATTATTTTTTTATTATATTGTTTATAAGTGGCCAGTTCTAAGAACTTTCAGTTTGACCCTCGTATCAGTAAATTAGGATATCTCTTCTTTTATTTTAGATATATGGTGGTGATAAATGAAGTGATGAACTTTCATGGATAGGAATCTTTTCATTACACTTTCATAAGACTATATTTTTGACTTGTCCGTCCGAATGCGCTAAGATGATTAGAGATCTTGAAGAGCTGACTCGAGAGCACGCCGCGTAAGATTACCCATGCGGAACAGTCTTCCCTCAAGTCAACTCCAGCGTATTTTAAAGATTGTCCTTAAGACTTATTGATAGTTATTGCAAAACAAACCTTTAGAGGTAACTGCAAGCGTTTGAATTGAAATGGAAGATAATTCGATATTAGGGTGATGCGAGGCATAAATACAGCCTCACCTCGTAACCTAAAGTAGTGAATCATATAGGAACTTAAGTTCAGTTCATATCTCAAAAACTTTTATATCCTCCAATATATATTTTTATCATCCTCTGGAGCTAGGTCACGATCATGTCTTTATCATAACCTGCGACATATCCCTAAAACTATAGAAATAGCCTTTCCTGCTGCACCTTAGCACTGCACTCCTACATTTATCTTACTTAACTTAATCAAGTAATTGTTTTCCGTTGCTACTTGCTACCCTACTTTCTTTTACTTGTTGTATAACCTAAAAATTAAAATAAAATATCACAAAAAAATGCGAAATCAGCGCCTCTTAGTGAGACTTACGTAACTATTTTACGATATGAGTACTTACTCTTGGCCACATAATGAAGAAGTTATACTATCAGCCGCCCATATCGTTAAACACAAATCATTCATTAATCTGGCCAGGCCACATTATGATATGGACAGCAATATTTTTCCATTTCATAATATACAAACATTTCATGAAATGGTTGGCCGCTCATGAATATTGGTCAATTCTACGATCTGGCCACGACATATATACTTAAAAACCTATACTAAGGTGCTAACATAATGTGAATTAACAAATGTAATAAAATAGGATTTGTGAAAATTATCAACTTGAAAATCTTAGGTTAAGACCTAGCACCTAATACTTTTACTCAATAAATTAATTACTGATGAAACGAAAAACACAAATAATTTCAATTTATTTAATATTTTATTTAATTTATTTAACTTGGAGCAACATTTTAATATTTTTCATTTGAAGCCTGCGCAAAGTTCTTTGATCAAAATAATAGCTCGATTTATTAGAATATACTCGCCATCACCTGACTGAAAAGTTATTCTAGGTAAATTTTCTAGCCAAAAAAATCTGCGATTTAGAATTCATTTAACGCCATCTACTTTAGTTCCTATAAATATGATATAAAAATATTTTTTACGTCGTTAACAAAATTACTTGAAATTTAACATTTTTATCCTTTCATAAATGTAATATTTACTCAAATACCAATTTTAATCGCTATAAAATAAAACATTTTGTAAATAATATTAGGTAAATTTATTACAATGTCAAATCACATTGTAAACAATTGTTGCTATGGTAACATTTTGATTCCCCAGAAAATCTTTCACTCCTATTTTTATCCCTTTAAGTGATAGTTTTCGGGATAAAATTCATCGGTCCATTTTCATCGACATCGGCCCATAAACAAAGAAGTTTCATACAAACTGTTTCACCCTTTTTGACCCCCTTCGGGGTGGAATTTCCAAAAATTCGTTCTTAGTACACCTCTACGTATTAAGGGGAATGTTTCCTCCAAATTTCAAGTTTCTATGACCAGCAGTTTAGGCTGTGCGTTGTCTGTCAGTCAGTCAGGATCTCCTTTTATATATGTATTATTACGTAAATACTTTTATTTATAAACTTACTATATTTTTCAGCGTTCAGCAAGAATACCAGTATTCGTTAGCTAATCAACCTTCAAGAAACTGGAATATGAAAGATGGATACACTAACGATGATCCCACTGCATATCCTACCCGCGGACTGGTTAAGTAGTTCTTTTATAGTAATAAATAAATATTAGACAGCAAACATTGCTCAGACCTTCAATTAAGTAGCTGAAATATTGTTAATCTGAGACGATAAAGGTAATAATTATGAAAGCTTTCATCATCAGCAGCTTATTTTTATTAATAGGAAGACACACCAAAAATCTTACAAGTAGTTTTTAAAAAGAAATAACAAAATAGGTTTTTGATGCACTATCTATATCATCGACACGGGTGCATTGTTTTAACTTCTTCTTTGTCTTTGCTTTTATCCTACTACACGGGGTCGACTTTCTTAATAATGTTGGACGTTGTTGTGTTCGATAAGAATATTAAACATTTACCTGAACAACTATGCCATCTCGTTCTTCCGTATGAAAACAATGATTGTCACTAATGTGTCAAGATTTGACTTGAACGTTTTGAAGTTCTCAACAGACAGTATAAAGTTATTCTCAGTTTACTTTTATACGACATTCTCCATTGTTTGGTTACCTCCACGTTGAATACTTTACATGACACGCCCAGAATCGGCATTGACACAGTTTAAACAATATTGTATCGGGCATAATAAATATCTCTAAATAAGCTGTTATTAAAAACAACAACAAAGATATATATTTATTAAACCATCATAGAGATATTTTAACGCTTACCATTGTGAATTATATTAATGTTTATTCCTTTTGCACAGAACTCTGGTGAAGCCCGAAATATGTTGCTGAAGCTAAATATAAGGAATGACATAAAGATTGATTTCTGCGATTACGTCTATAGCGGTTATAAGGTGATTCGAAAAATTTCATTTTGAATTTTCAATTAGAAATAATGCATGTAAGCATCGGAATTACACGACTTAATTCCGTCGTCCCCTTTCCACTATCGTACAACCAGGGGTACTGGGAAGCGTCACCACTTTACTGTGGAGATTCCACAAACTCGCACCAAGCAATTCGCCTCTACATTCATCGTGCGAACTGCGAAGCTGTGGAATTCGCTACCGGACTCGCTGTTTCCGGACAAATACAATCTGGGACTCTTCAAGTTAAGAGTGAATCGCTTCCTTTTAGGCAAGCACGCTCCATCTTAGACCACTGCATTGCTTACCATCAGGTGATCTGTGGTCAAGTTCTTGCCAATCTAGAATAAAAAAAATAAAAAAAAACTTTTCAATTAATTATATATTCAGATATATTTGCACCATCCCGCTGACCATCCTCAATCGTCAGCATACTATTTCGCAGCTCTCCCTAATCAATTGTCGTCAATGGCTCTCCAGTTCACGACGGTAAAGACAAGTAATAGTTTACAAAGCTACCCTTTGGAAACGTAAGTACTCTCTTGTTTGTTTTAGTTTAATTTATTTGAGTCCACTTTCAATTTTACTGTAATATTTGGTATGGTCATATTATATACAAAATTTTGTAATTGCACAACATCGTTATGTTACCAACTAATACACTTCTAAAAAAACACAAAATATACTAAGTGTGATGATTATTAATACATATTAATATTCGATGAACCATTAAATAAATCCCATAATATATATCATAGATCAAGGAAAAGAATCTATTCCACAATCACTACCATACTCTATATTAAGTAGTTAAATCTTTTAAAACTCAAACAACATCTACCACCGACAGTACTTGCACTACTTGTAATATTTTTTTTTTCAGTCGGCAATGCTACTTTCCTGAAGATAAATGGTTAAAATATTTTAAAATATACACGTATGACAATTGTAAACTCGAATGTCTGAGCAATTTTACTTACAGTTTATGTAATTGTGTTTCGTACTACATGCCACGTAAGAAATATTTATATGATAATAATATATTTAACAAAATAAAAAATATGTGCAACATGATACATTACATGCAGTCTGAGGCATGAAATTGAATAATAAGCGAAATCATTTTCTCTTTGCACATGCCCTCGACTGCATGTTATGTGTGATGTTTCAGATTTTTTTTTATCTTTTTCCAGCCTTGTCAGTTAGTTGTTTATCACGCAGGTTGGCTTTTTTTAATTATAATTTTGTTGATGTTTTTTTCAGTTAGACAAATTACCAGGTTGGTTCAGAAAGCGAAAGAACGTATTCCATAATTTTAAACTTTATCATTAATTTATTTTTATTAGTATTACGATAGTGATAATAATGATATAACCTTTTGAAATCCTTGTGTACTAATTTAATATTCATAATCTAGTATACCTATGAAACTACAAAAAAAAAATGTTATTAAATATAATCGCATCGCACAGCCGTCATATTTGATTTTTAAGAACACTTGGGATACTAAGTTAAATCTAACGATACCTCAATTATTTAAAGACGTTCAGCGGTTCTGAAGATTTGAGGTAATAAATAATATTACATACAAGATACGCGCGAAAAACATAACCCTTCATTTGCAGTGAAAATATATATGGAATGATTGTAAATATTGTTTAATAACTAAACAAACCCTAAAATTTCAGATACCAACAGTAGCGAAATTTGTGCAGCCGATACTGAGAGAACATGTGTCAAGTCTGCTCGAGGTATCTACAAGAGTAAAAAGACTACGCTCGTACTGGTTAAGATACGTATAATTGTCATGTGGTCAAGTGCGCAAGTTTGTATAAGGATGCTCAAGCACAGTGACAGGAGACAAAATATCACTGTCGTCGCCCGATCGTTGTATTGGCCAGATCGTGGTATTCCCAGGCACATCGTGATACGTCGGCACTTCATGATCTTGCCATTCTACACCGGCCATATCGTTCGACGATAATTGTTTGACGATTTGCGCAGCTAGGGAATATCATTTGTGTGGGTGTCCAAGGGTTTTGGGAAATAAAAGTAAATTTTAAAATACTATACTATTATTAATTTAATTAAATGTCAAGAAAAAGTATTTATAGTTTTTGCATCTATATTTGGAAAAGTACTCTAAAATACAAAAATTAGAAAATATGTGTCTGTTTATAGAGATTGCGCGGGCTGGATTGATCTTACACATTCATCTTTAAATATTATAAACCAAATATGTTTCTTTAACAAAAGCGATTCGTTTCTGGCGTTTATAATACACTCATTTAACCTAACCCATATGTTATAAAATAAACCTATACAAGTATAATACAAACGATCTTTCAAATATAGGTTATGAAAATTCTTGCAAAGATAGGACACAAACGTTCTTACAAATTTTGCTTCCATTTTGGTCACATTTTTAACGCCGCGAAATGCAACTGTTTCATGATCCGCCCAGTGTTGAGCTAGGAATATTGAAAAAAATGTTATTCTCGTTGATCTGCCCAACTTTTGATTGAGCACATCTTGATATGACCGGCCAAATCATGAAGTGTCGGCGTATCTCTATATGCCCTGGCATATCACGATCAGGCCAATACAACGTTCGGGCGAAGACATCACCAATGCGCGCGTAGCCTCTAGGCTGAGCATAAGACTATCTCTATATAAAACCCACTTTTAACGAGAAATCATTGATTGACAAAATGTATTTTATTCAGTTCAAATTTAACAATTAATAAGGGCTTCCTGTAAAAGTTTGATTATCCGTTTTGTCTGGTCTAAGTCATAATCTAAATATTACTTAAAAAAATTGATAAAGTGTCGCCATCTCTGGGATTATTGATTTTTTCAATATTATCTCGGGTTTTGGTAATATGACACTTTCATGGTTTCAGATGTATTGCCACAAGTGTCAATAAACAACTTAATTTGAAAATCTGCTCAATGTGATATTCTACAATATTTATTTATTGAAAATTTGAATCGCGAGTTTTCGATCAAACATGCATTATTATAGGATATTCATTAGGCCAGTTAGCAACTTACCTTTTTTTTTAATCAATTCATCTTGTGTTTTTTTAAGGAACATTAAAGCAGAAATGGAAGGAATGTAATTGTCTACCTGCTTGCAACTCGATTCAATATGATGCTGATATACATAAAGACTTTTATGATATAGCTAAATTTATAAAAGGCAATAAAAAGAACGCAGAACATACGTAAGTGAAATGTTTGGCGAAGACTTATAAGATATTTTTGATTATTTTTTAATCCGTTCACATATTTGTTATGGACAATAAAGTTCTTAACTTCTATACTGATCTGAAAATTATAACAGCATGATAAAGATCTAGAAATGTTGTTTTATACCAATTTAGTATTGTTCATTGGTGACAAATAAAATAAACTTCATTAATCTCTGCTCAGATGCGGGCAACACGTTATGCACATTAATTTATAATAAAGAACATTAATATGTGTTTGATAGCAAGGATACGAATGATGTGGCATGTGTGCACCGAGATAAACTGAATGGCATTCAATCTCGATAATTCATATTATAAATGCTTACTGATTTCATGAGCCCTTAACGTGATATAAATGTCAGTATTAATTTTTTCTTAGGTTTAGTTATAAGAATTTAAATGATGATTAATTTAGGACGCGAGCAATGGCTAAAGTGGAAATATTCTTCAAAGAACCTTTGTTCATGTCACTTCGTCGATCGGAGCTGTTCGGCTTGACAGATTTCCTTGGTCAATGTGGTGGCCTTTTGGGTCTGTTCCTAGGATTTTCCTTTTTAAGCCTTGTTGAGATTTTCTATTTCCTAACTTTTCGGTAAGTTTTGCATTACTACAAAAGTTTATTAGTACTCGGGGCCTATTATAAGCTTACAAAATGATAGTATTGAGCGAAACACTATAAATACACCAAGCGTAGCGTTGTCTTGCTTCACCAATAATACCCCGTAAAAATTATGATTAGACTTTTCTAATACCTCGAATTTGGGTGGCTACGTGTTTATAAATATCTGTAATATCTTCAAAATAACTTTATTAATTTTTCTTGCTTTGTATTATGTTATTTAATAAATTTTTTACAATCAATTAAAAGTTATTCAAATTTTTAGCGTTTACTACACAATCAAAACGGACTTGAAAAGGGAAAAGGCGGAAAGTTCAGAAAAATATAAGAAATGATGAAGAATAAGTTTAAAATTGTAGATAAAATGTATGTAATAATATAGATTATAGTTATTTTTCGTTTTTTACTTCCCATACTTATAGCGCAAAATGAGAAATAGTTTTAGCTGTGAATGTGAACGTAGGTATTCTACTATATGTAGTTAAAGGTACATTAGTTCAGTTTAAATTTGATTGAGGATATTAGACATTTCGGGTTGGGACGTATTAGTCATTATTCTAACTGAAGAAGAAACATTTAACCACAAAAATAATAAGAAAGCAGAGTATCTATAAAAATAATATGTGGCAAAAAATAAATACAATGATAACATAAAGATGAATAAGCAATTCAAGTAAAAGACTCCTCAACAAAATCATTGCTAATGGTTCATAAAGCTATCATGGCATCAAACTGGAAAATAAACAACAAAGTGAACAAAGTTTAGAAACCAGGTCTCATCTTTCTCTCCTTAACCCTAAAGGCATAAAGCCAACTCATTTACTAGTACAATAAAGTTAGTCTGCCGAGTTGCCCTGCACTTATCAGAGTTTGTTATTACAGCTTCATAAAAAACGAACTAAGTAGATACTAATAAAAGGGGACGGACAGACAGACAGAGCTGGCCCGGGGCAATCGCAACATGTAATTTCACGTGGAACCGCAGGGTACGACTACCAATTATGCTGCGCGCTTTGTGATTATACTGACATAATTATCGGAAAAAATGAGCGGCGGTCTGTCAGTGATTCGGTTATGGCGTGGCGCCCGAGAATCAATCCTGGTTAATACCCCTCGTGTTTGTTATTTATTTTTAGGGTTTTGTACTAGAAATTATTAGCTATAACATATGGAAGGTTGTAGTTAGGTTTTAAGTGATTTTTATACTATCAATAATGTTATAGTCCTACTAGATCTTTTATTATACTATTAAAAGCTGTTATAAACTTCGAGCAATGTTACAAGCTCGAAAAACAATTACCTACGTCAACTAAGTATGGAGTACATGTTGCATAATTTAGGTTGATGTTGTTATAACTTTGTTTATTTTAATTATTCTATTATTGTTTTATTGTATAAATGGCTCATTTACATTAGCCGACAGGGCCCCATGCCCTATCGAATGTAAGCTAGGTACTTATAAGCTCTTGTTGGGTTATTTGGAGAGTTTTCATTAAGGCCGTCACGGTTTAGTTCGTTTCGATTATTAAGAGATGGTGCTAATATTATATTGATTATTGTTGATTTTTTAACATAAATAGTTTGGAATTTTAATATCATATTACAAAGGATTTTTTATTTTGTTTTTAATTTTAAATAAGTTCAAAGAAATTCAAATGTAATTCAAAATATAACGTCACATATCAATAAAAACTATCACAATATGATAAATATGTACTTCATAGCAAGTTGCGTCGATTTTTTTTACCGTTTTTGTCCAGTTTAAGTGGGATGTATATAATTTGTCTCAATTACTCTTCATGATTGATCACCCATCATCTAGTCGGCGGCGTAATGATGGGTTTCGTCATTAAGTTTACTTACACACGCAACGCTGTCGATCTTTTTACACGAGATCTGTTGATGATGTTAATGTAGGTATAAAGGCAATGGCAAAAGGCAGGATATATATTGATTCTCACAGATCTTATGTATATATTAAGTTATTGAAAACTGTGTTTCCCGCGTAAATTATAGCCTTTGTTACCCGCGTAGTAGGTATTATGTAGATTCTCGATTTACTATCTATGGACTACAACAACCGATACGCGATATCTGACAGTGGTTAATATGATCATATAAAATTTTAAAAAGTGAAAAATAAAACTTATCTTAAAAGCGGTCAATTTTTTTAAGAAATATTGAAGTCTACTTTTTCTAATTTGAAGTCGGTTAAATTTTTTAAAAGTTTTTATTTCTGCATTTTAGTGATATTTTGAGTTTTGGGGTAACAAACATCACACATACTTAATGCAAATTTAAGACTTATATTTTTTTTCTCATAGATGCAATTTTCAGATCTGGACCAAATTAAAATGGAACTACAAGGCAAGCACTAGCTTTAAAATAATAAAAAAATCGGTATAGTGATGATTTTCACACCGCCTTTTTATAATCGATAAAAAAATCGGTGTAAGAATCATAAAAATCAGTACATCCTGTAAAAAATTTTGAAGAAACAAACAGAAATAAAAATACAGTCAAATTGAGAACCTCCTCCTTTTTTTGGAGTCGCTTAAAAAGCTATGAAATTCTATTTCCATTATGGTTAAGTAGCCATATGTTAACGGTTAACTGAGATGTAATTATAACTTATTTCTATCAAAAATACACCTAATTTCAAGCTAACTTACACCGGATTAAGAAAAAACCTTTAGTCCTAAGGTTTTATGAAAAAAGTTTCTATGATAACACGACAATGAATCTATCAACTATTTTATGCCATTGCAATATTATCTTATTACGTTACTTGTACACCGAATCAGTTATTAATTCGAATTATGAAATTTACAATTACTACATCACAACACAAAAACAACTGTGCGGATCAAATTGAGATTTTATAAATGGCCTCTGAACTAATGGCGCCAATTTTATTTTTCTTATGGAAAGCAAAGGGATATCGTCAGTAGTACACACGCTATGATTAAATTGACAGCTCTTAACGGTAGCGAGACTCTTTTATTTGTATTATCTGTGGCACGTTGAAGCTGAGTCAACAGTTCACCATAACACTTGACGGCATAATTGAGCACCATTGTTGTTTTGACAGTGTAGTGTTGTCACAATGACATGCTGTATTAGAGGAAGATTATTTGTCATTTTTGATATAAACTTTTATGTAATATTTATGTTTGTAACATTTACAGCTTTCGTGAAAAATAATAACAACATTTTGTTAATACCTATTAATGTTATAAAAAAATTAATCATAGCAACAGAGATTTATTTAAGTTTAATTTACTTTTAAAATAAATTATGGTACGAGTATTTTTAGTGCTGGCAGAAAACTAAGTGAAATATATAATATTGTAATAACTTAAAAAAACTACATTAAAAAATCTAGTTTCATATATAACGTCGCGTAGTAATATTTAAGTTGGAAGTGCTAATATATTTTCTTTATATTTTTGACATAGATCCTTGCGCATTATGTCACATCACTATCGTCCATTATAAACACTCGATATTAAGGTACATTTTGTATCATCGATCATCAGAACGCACCCCACGTTGGATTTAATCATGTTTACATAGACAACACTAACAAGAATATTTTTTTAAAAAACGCGGGTGGCCAGCTACTGTTTGCCCTCTACCTATGATTTGAACACACCTTTTGAATACAAATAACGCTTATATTTGAAACGTTCTTCTTTTATACGTATCAAAAAGCAATCTTATGCTATTGAGGCATAGTTTGTTTTAAATTGTCAATGGTAATTTTGAACGTTCAAAGAATAGTGATTTTTGTGCGGCTGCGTTTAAGAACAAAATAGTAATTGAATAATTTATTCAGCTGTTTAAAATAGAGATCGAAACTAAATATCATAATGGATGTGAGTGATGGGTACAAGAGTATTATAAGTAAAAAATTAAACTCAAAAAGATTTATTGCAATACTTTTCAAGGTATTTGACAATGTTCTGTGATTCTTTTAAATCAATATTAGTATGCAACCATAATGATTTAAATGAAGTCAAAAATAATTTAAATGAGTAATTATAGCTATGATCCCGATTTCAGTCTTGCTTATATGATGTCGACGAACGTTTTCTTCGTAAATGACCTTTTCCAACCTATTTAAGTATCGTAGCCACTTAAGCAATTGCTTTACTATTGATACCAAAGTTCTTAATTAAACTAAGTCATTTTATTTAAAAACTTTAGAATCAGTAACCATTAGGCTAATATCGCGGAAACATTATGCTTTAGTAGTTTTTTTTTCTGTTACAACATTCATTTGTTTTGGTGGTAATGAGGATTAGTAATTTAAAATAGTAATAAAATACTGTTTAGCTAGTAGTAAATACATGTAAAATATTGAAATAGTAATTTTCGTTTTTTTTTAATAAATGACAGAGCCTTACAGAGTATTTTTCTTAAAATATACAATAAAAACTCTATATTAGTGTAAGTAGTAAAAATAAAATTTCGAATTTTCTACTTGAAAAAATTCATGAGTTATAACTGCCTCCGTTCTCTTGGTAAAAAACAAACAAACCACATGTTTATCAGACCGTTCCATATATCGGACTTGTGGTGCCATCGATGGCACTCGGATAAAGCTGATTAAGTTCTCACAATTACCGTTGAGATAAAGAAGCTTTTAAAGCACCGCCATACTTGTCATAGATAAAATTTAATCAGAAGCTAAACCTTCGTCCAGTAGTCAAACTCAAAATTTATAAGCAATTGTTGATTATTTAAAATAATGTAGTATTTATTCATTGAGTGATTTTTGATATTAAAGTGTATAAGTGTGTGGTTTGGTTAAGTTAGAATATGTGTCTAAAAACACCTTTTTACAAATAACATATCAATAGGTACAAAGAAGTTAAAAATGATTCACCATAACATAGCTAAACATCCCTCGTCTTTTTAAATTCAATAGTGAAAACCATAAATTAAAAAAACCGTAAAAATGAAATTTGTTTATTTAAAAAGGTGTTAAAAGCCTAATAAATAATAGAAAATTACTTATAATAATTTCTGTACCGGCAAAATATAACTTTATTTAGTTAAATTATTAGTGAAAATTTTATTATAATTTTGATAGTTTAATAAAATGATAAAAATGTTTTATTTTTTTCTAAACAAAGTCGTTAACACTAGACGTTTAAAGCTTCCATTTGAACGACAATAGTGGTGCTCGTATTAGAAAGAATCGTTCTTGATCGATTTTTAAGTCGACAAGCCTTTTGTAATTTAAGTAAGCAATATTTTTACTCACAAGTACAAGATTCAACGTTAAGTTTCAAATAAGAAATCATCTGTCCATGCGTGAATGTGTGTTTGGTATATTAATAAATAAAATTTCAGTAATTTTAGCGTTGCATTTTTCTGATACGTTTTTCGTGCTGACTACTTTTACACTATGCTTCTTATCTTTACTTCGTGGGTGAAACTTTTTATGGACATGTCAACACATGGCGGCTTTGTCGCCAATTTTATCGACTCGACAAAAAGTGGCGGTGCTCTCTATATCGATAAGAAATCCTTAATAATGTAAAAAATGGTACCTATTCGGTTGCTGTTCAACTTATATGGTTATACTCGCAATAATTAATTATGATTTGTAGCATTTTTTTACTTAATTTGTTTTCACAAGATTATAAGGTACTTAAGAATAAATTTACAGCTTGGGTTATTTAAAACTTAAAAATAGTAAGTTTAAAAGAAATCGGTATAAATGGAGAGTTTTTGGCTCTTAGAATTTTTTCTTAATAAAATACCACACTAGTATAATAATACAATTAAAAATGACTTTTTTAATAAAACAGGAACGACAGTCGTTTTTTTTCATCTTAATCTGTTTAGAAATATTTAGGTTCTAAATTATTTGTGCTCGTCATCAATTCTATCGAAATTATATGACTGAAAGATAACCTTTTATGCCACCGTATATGTTTTAACAAACATTAAGGTAACACAGTGGATGTTGCCCTTCTGAACCCGCCTTTACAAAGGTATCTATCATCGTCTGGGATGATTGATATCACTGTTTCACAGGATCGTATTGTCGTCGCTCGGCTATGTGGATTGAGTACTTGCCTTAACAAGCAATAAGATGTATAAAGCATTTTAAACTCTAAGTCTATTGGAAGTATTTCCAAAATAGCTTTTGCTATATTTGGAGCTGAAGTCTAAAAGACTGCAGGCAGAAATTAACTTTATAGCGAAGACGGTAAAGTTTCTATTGGAGGTTATTATGTTCTGCCACCTTGATAACATTCGCGAGCGGATCCAAGATTGTTTCCAAGCTAAATTAAATTCTATTAAAATGTCCAAAGGTGTATTTCTACTTGTTAGTACTGTTATTAAGTCCTTTACCATATAAGTTTGCACACAATGAAAATACGTTTTTGCTGAAAGAGTGATGGATACGTCGATGGTGTTAATTCCATATTGATGACTGGGCCCAAGATAGATGTAGAGTAGTTTGGTGTATGTAATTGGAAATATTACAATGACCCGAATATAAGATCATCAATTATTTATTTACATTAGTTACTAGTTTCAAAATAAAATGCTAATCTTAATTCATATATTATTTTATGAAGAATCAGTCTATAGATGTTAATGAATGTTAACGGCCGCAGATGCAGCGAAGTTCAATGGCTAAACATACCATCTATGACCGTGACTTTTGTGAAATTTGTTTAACCTTCGCATCGAAGACAGAACGCGCTCGCAACTCATAAACGTACTTATTTCAGGCTCCTTATTATATTGTATATAATAATTAAAAATAAAAATCGGAACAGGTTTAAAGATTTCTATATAGGTAATACTTTTAAATGTTAGTATAAAGACTATAAGTTTAAAACAGCCAAATACTTAGCGTCGTACTAATTCCGAACAATTTATTTAGCTTTAAGTGGAGTAAAACTTTCATGTAATGTGCTCATACCCTGATTTTAATTGACATACTACCTATCTTTGTTTATGACAAAATTGTATTTCATTTTAAAACCTCGTTTGATTTAGAATTTTTGATACGGTTCAAGTTTTTATAAAATGAAAATAAAATACTCCGAGTGGAAAGACAGCAGGTTGATAATAATTTCAACACTGTAAGAAGTTCTAAAACAAGTATTACTTCTATCCATTTAAAGATAGGTCTACATTGTTTAAGCACTTTGACTTATTTTACATACAACGCAAATAAAAGAGTCTCTTTCATCTGTCTCACGGCTCATTTCATTGACGTATGTTTGAAGACGATTAAAATCAACATGTCAGTATGATGCACTCGTCGTTATTTCTGTAACGGATAAATTGTTACAATCCGACTCGCTCGATGGGCGGTCTTAACTAATTAGTGAATCCCGTCAGATGCAAAGAATGAAATATGCATGCAAATAGCATTTGCATACGCCGTGTGGAATACTAAAACAATCGATTGTTTGCTATATAGATAAGGAAAGCCTTTATCTGGATGTTATATCCGCTATAATGAATCAATGTTTAGCTAAAAGAACATCGGTGTGATCGTTGTATGAAAATCACTACCGCAGTAATATATTTCTTCTGTTCATCACAGCTTCCGACTTTAAGACTTAAGTTCTGTTTGATGACAGTAATTTTAATCTTTTACCTATATCGATCACAACAAATGTATTTCATGTAAAAGAACATAATTTCATTCGCATCAATGAGCCTCCTGAATTTAAAACTAGTACCGAATACTTATTAACTGCTTTGTGATCCATATATTGATTTGTGACCCTTTTGTGTCTATCGGGAAATAGCTTCAACTTCACACAATCAACTTCGTCTGCGCTTCAGACGTCTCGCGGGTGGGACTTTGTAAAAACTGGCATGCCGAAAATAGGGCTGTCGGTTATTGAAGTATCGAAATCAGGCTTTTCACGAGTTTCCAATTAATGCTGTAAAAGTCGTAAATGTCGTAAATATGAACACTTTTCCAATAGTGTACAACTAACAATATTTTGTTATTTTTTACACTATATATAATATATTAGGCAAGAAAGATATATAAGTTATTATAATATACTTGAACGTATTCTTGTTTTAAACCGGGGTGGTGGAAAGGTGGTGGTGGAAAATTTTTCAAAATTAATATTTTCCAAGATAACATTGTGAATAAAAAAATTATCAAATATTAAATACTCGTATTTTCCGGAACATTCCGTAATTTTTTCACTTAATAAAAGTGAACAAGAAGAGACACACTTCCCACTACCATTACACGTGTTATTTCATTATTTAATAAAAATATCAAGAAATATTATTTTATATATTTTACTACCACATTTGTTTTGTGTTCCACTTAAACTTTATTGTGTAGGTATATTACTTCGGAAATGTACTTATAAGATGTATTTTAAATACCTCTAAGATATTTTAACTTGTACATTACAGATCCCGAAAACCTTATGTAAATTGTTGGTAGGTGTTTATGATTGACTAACTTTGTAACAGTGAATCAATTATCCAAGTCTGAGGTCTTTCATTATGCACAAACACAAAGGGTTCTAAAAGTCATTTTGGTAAAACATAACAATGAATATTAGTCACAACCTTATTATCAATCTAATTTCGAATGCTACAAATGCCTACATCTCGGAGCCTCTATTATTATTTCATCTGGAGATAATTGGACACTTGTCACCATAAAAAGCGATGAATCTGATTGGTGACTGCAAGTCGGCGCGTTTGATTTTCGTTCTCCCCGTTTGAAATTCAAATTATTTGACGGGCGATAGTGATGTGGTAAGGTTCGATAATACAAAAAAAAAAAACTGAGAGACAATGAAGGTTCTTCTTCACAAAGTTTAAATCACGTCTTAATTCGTTATCATATTTATATCACTATCCAATTCTTCACCAATTATCTTATCTTATTGAAAATACTAATTCTTCAAAACGTATAGTTTTACAGTAGTTTTTAGTAGTTAAACTTATCAGACATTTTTATCGGCATAAATCTACGGGAGACATTTATCGATGAATATCTTGAATATTTATCGACTATCGACGCTCTCGTATAACTCCTAACAATGAGCCTGCGTTTGAAGGCTCTGTAGCGATGACAAAGACTCCTTGTCTTCCTATTGAGACTTAATTAAATTTATTGTTGACGGACTAAGGAGAAATGACTCGATTACGTGCTTCAGTTTTATTGTTAACCAAGCAAACCTCGGAGTCCACGATAGGTTTCGGTATAATTATATTCACGAAATATCAACTACATAATTATAAAATATTAAGTTTGTGTTTGAGAATGAAGAAGTTTCTAGTTTCTTTTCATTCCATGCTTATTTAGTTTTCTGACCAGATCAATAATACAAATAAACTTTTATATACGTTTACTAATATTTTAATAGTGAAAAATAACCGACTGAAAATGAAAAAAAAAAATGAATTTAAATAATAATACAAAATATTGGTTCTCTCTGTTTGTATGTCTCCGATTGCATGTTATGTATGATGTTGCATTTTTTTTTATTTTGTTCCAGCATTTTCAATTAGTTGGATTTTACGGAGACAGGTTTTTGTTTTTTTTTTATTATAATTTTATTTATATCTTTTTAGTTAGACAAATTGACAACTTGGTTCAGAAAATGAAACAACTATGTTTATATATTTAAAGTTTCTCATTGCATCCTTTTTACTATTATAATGAGTGATAAACATGATATACCTTTTTGAAATTATTTTATTTGAGCACTTTGATTAAACACCCATATTTTAGTATTTGAAACAAAAAAACCTCATTAACTACAATGGCATTGCCAAGTCGCTATATTTTTTAACGTTACCTAAATAAGAATATTTGGACTGCTAAGACAGACTTAATGATATCTTAATTATGTAAACCCGTTCAGCGGTTCCGAAGATGTGAGGTAATAAAGAATATTACATACATGTATACAAGACACGGCAAAAAACATAAACCTTCCATTGCAGTTAGATAAAAAATAAATGATACTACGATAATAGATCTATTTTTAACGTCTCCAATAAGGATGATAAGCAAATTGATCAAATGATTCGTAATTGTGCTATGTTTTAGTCATAAAACTCAGTATTAAGTTTATTACTTTTAGTTTGAGTAATAGACTCCAAATTTCAAATAAAGGAAAGAATTTAGTACTAACTGATCAAATGAGCCATGCTTCTACATCACCGGAAATATAGAAAACAACAAAGCTTGTTATTATAAACTTTAAATATCATTGTGTTATGCTAATAAGTCATAAAAATTGTAAAGGAGGATTTACACCTAGTATTATTCATGGTTTTTCGTTTTGTAACTTTTATTGTTTAAAAAAAATTTAAAGTCGCCAAGTTCATTCATTCACTGGCCCACCCTGGGCGTTTAAACACCTTTATTTTAATACTACACAAAGGGTGGAAACAGGTAGTGTTATTATCCGGCCCCGATTGGCGCCAAGTTCCGACAAAGGTTTGGCGCAAACAAATTGTTTCCTGGGCCATTCATCAAATATTTGACACGGAAATTTGGCAAATTTTTGCCTAATTAGTGGGTTTTATACGTCGTAATCGTGCAGAGGTTAACAACAATTTAATTTTTGTATAGATTTTAAAAGTGTCAATGAGTAGGTTAAGTACGTAGAAACTAAAAAGTATCTTATATATGTCATATACAAACAGTAACACAATAAAATAGATAACTTTCAATTGTTTTCAATTTCTTAAAACTAAGGTTTAATAAGTTTCTTATGGATTTACATTACACTTCATATTAAACTATAGTATAGATTGATGAGGATCATTACCGGTTATATAAATATATTATACTGTTCTAAAATTAAAGAATTCGCATCAACAGGTTGTGAACCTCTGTCCTAGACGAATTGATTAAATAGTTCTGTAGTTCCTATTTGGGTCAGTGCGTAATTTTGTCTGTGGTTTCAGTAAATTATATATTATTTGGCCGAAGCCGAAAGGCGAACGTTGGCGCCTCGTTTGGGTCATTACCGAAAGTTTGCCGAATCATGAAGAACAGAGGCGGAGTTGGCGATGATTTATTTTTGTATTTTACTATGTCGGTATTTTTTAGTATAATATTTAATGGTAGGCACTTTTTACAATTTTTACGACCAATGCCAAAGTTAACCTATTTAATATTCGTCTATGATTTAATTATTTTTTAAATATATATTAATATTTTGGCATATTAAAAAAAAATACGCTATTAAAGCTTTTTATTATTTAAGTTCTTGCGGAAAATATCAGTAGGTATCCAATATTTCAAATTATTAAAAAAACCTTTTACGCTGGCTCTGTATTCAATCAGTGTCCATAATATTATGGATTATCCTCACGACTGCGGCCAGTATGCAGTTAACTTAAGTATTTTCACTTAATACCAGAACTACACTAAGTATGGTCAGTATAGTTTGTTTAAAATGTGAAAAGATACAACCTAGCCTACATAGGCACAGTCATCTGAATAAAATAGATTAATAGCTAGTTTATTCATATTATGAACTATCATTATTTATACATTTTTTTTTTTACATTTATTAAATAATAAGATTTAAATCTTTTTTTGACCGCGCAATTTGTGATTTTTTCAATATAATGCATCAATAAGGTACTCTTAAGAAATCTCACTTCGTTTGATAGCCTAAAAACCGATAAAAATGCTATCGGGCTAAAGGACTATTTTCATACTGTAGAATAAACCGTATTACTCCGAGTGAAGCTAATATTAATTAGTGTTTTAGCATTGACCTTTAGAAAATAATAAGCTTTCTTAAGATTAAATCATATAGGGGTAAATTCACATCTATCAGAACGAAAAGCGCCTAAAAAAGGGACTCTTAGAATGCGTCGTTTGAAGATATACGAACCCACGCACACAAGTACGCGCTGAATTGTTAAAATTTTAAATTCTCCTTAAAGTAATAGTTTATTGTGCTTTCTGTAATACTAACCGTTTTCCTACGACTTCATCCGCGTAAATGATGTAGATACCCACAGATGAAAGATTTTTTAAAAATCGGCCTAGTATTCAATGCAAACAATCTAATAATCAAATCTTACCTCTTAATAAAGAAATATTAATAAAGGCTAGTTAATTTTTCAAATAAGTTAGTGAAGTTTCACTATGACTGTTATTCCTGATATATATTAAAACGCAATTTTCGCCTGGTCCCTAGGGAACTGTTTAATGGAATAAATATGTATATGTAGCCTATATGTTAATCCAGACTTAGAATTATCCGTATACAATTCATCAAAATCCGTGAATTATTTCTTGTGTGAAGAAGTAATAAACATCCAAACTTACAAACTCGCCTTTATAATATTAGTATATTTTTTTTCATAATAGTTTAACATATTTTATGAAAAAAAAATGTCCATTAATAACTCCAATGTAACTAATAGGAAACATACCAAAAGTGAATCTGTAAGTAATAAATAAGTAACACGATTTTATTTTACTGCATGTATGTTCACTGCGTCTTACTTCATAATACTTAATGACCGTTACTTAACCAAAATTGCACTTAAGTATAGCCTGGTTAAGTATAACTTTGGCTCTGGGTACGTCTATTACATAAATTATTGTGGCCCTTGTGTCAATCATCGGAGGTAGCAATTTGTAATAATGATAATGACAGTTGGCTAAATGTATGCGCCTTTAGGAATATGATTTATTGGTGAAGCAAATAATTTGAACAAAAAATAAAAATCTCACTTTCTTATTAAATTAAAATGATGTTCCTAGCTAGAGCTTACTATAGCCAAACTGAGTCTATTATTACGACGATCTTCTTAGTCGAGTGGTTTGCACGTCTGTCTTAAGATGTATCTCATCAGGATATTGTCGTACCTGCGTTATATCAGATATTTCAAACTACGAGGATTTGAGCTATTAATCTTGTATTCTGAACAACGTATGGAATGTTGTCTAAGATTTATTTATTTATTATTGATAGCAATTATGTTGCTCAAACTAGACTATAGTTAGGTTCAGATCTGTCAAACTGCGTTTTCAATTGTGAAAATAACAAAAGTTAACTAATTAGATTTTAGTATACCGGAGTACAACTATATTTCATTGATTACATAAAACAATAGAAAAATGTTAAAAAAAAACTCAAGTAAAATCATTAAGATTTTGGTTTAGTTTAGAGAGGGGTATAGCACAATTGGCACCTCTTGCCCTTTATTTAAAAGTTATTTCGTAATAAAAATGGTAAGTTATTAATTAAACATAGAACGTCATCTATTATTTTATTGTTTATGATTTTCTTAGAAGTATTTTTATGCGAAATGAATTTTTGTTCCATTATTGCACCCATCTAAACAAAAAATAATAAATAAAAACAGTAAGGTGAGGTTATTGAACAATTTGCATCAGAGTTAACGTAATCGTAAACACGTAGGAAGTTTGATGTGCACACATTAAGCTGTGCAGTTTGCAAGTGCAGCGGCCATTTTGCTATGACGTCAGAGGGCGGAGCTTCCCACGCACCGCCCCCAACGCCCCACGTGCTGCGTTTATAATCAGATTTGCTTATGGCTTGATGACTCCGATTGTACTTAAACTAATAATATGATCAGTTTCACTCGACTAATTAAATTTTTATTGATCAATTTAATGTCATTACACAAATAAAAGATTTACTATAAAATGCTAATTTTGATAAATCTCAGAGTACTAGGGACAAAATGGATTTTTAACAATTTTTATTAAGAATATTATACAGTACGGTGCTGTGGATGTAAAGTATGATAATTTGATAAAACTTTTTAAAGTAAAAAATGTTATTTGAAGATAGATATAACATAATATATGTATTATATGTTTCATAAGTATATGTGTGAAATAGAAAATACTTTTATTCAAGAACGTGTATGTTACAGATTTATTTTATTTTAAAATTGAAACTTTCCAGATGTTTGAAAATAAATAGTAATATCTAAAATATTTTTTCTTTAAAATCAGTTAAACCTTTTCACCCTTTTGTATCACCTATTCAACTGACACCAATAGGTTGTTTATCAACCCAAGGCGTTAGCTACTCTGCAACTGAATATGAATCCCGTATTTAGTTAGTGACTTTAGGTTTTTACAAAATTATTGACTTAAAAGTTTTTACAAATTATATTAGGTAGGGTAGATGACCTAGTTTTGCCCATTTTGACATTAGGACCTAATTCCGATCATTTTCAGAGTGACCAGGAAGTTTTTCATAAAAGCTTGTAAAATACTATATTCTAAAAACCGTTCAAAGTACAGTGATATGTTTTCTCATGCGTTAGTTGACGTTTCAAATGGCTAAAAAAAGGGCAGTAGCCAAAACCGGGTATTCTGCCCTAGTTGACAAAATTAAAGAATATTGCGCAATCATACAGACCCATCGTTTTGATTAAAATCAATAGAACGATATCTTTTTTCTAACTGATCCAGTCTTCGCACGCGAATCTATCATCAGGATTTCGGTGTAACTCGGCGGCGGGCCAGACGCCGCAAAAAAAAAACGGCGGACGGTGAGATCAAAGCTGCAGCGGCACGGCTCACAGACACCGCTGAAACGACTTGTTTCTCAGTTAGCTTAGTGTAAACAGGACGCTACATCAAAGAAGTCCGCTAGGGTTGGCGGTCCGTCGCGTAGATGAATATCGCTAGTTTTTTTGGGCAGATAACTTGAGGTAATTTACTAGAACGCTACTCGAGTGCTCTGGAGCGCGATAATAATATGGTAAAAAAATTTTTTTTTAGAATGCCTCATGAATATAATTCTAAGACTAATTTTATATTATACGTTCCTTTCTGTTCTCTATCAAAAATATTATAATTAGTAACAATTGAAATTGGTAATAAATTAAGTCCTATAGGAAGATTTATTGTCATAACCACATATCTATAATACAAATAAACTTAAAATGTATTTCACAAAATCTCATTCGCCTCTAATAGAATATTTTTGAAATTAATTTCACTTTTATTTTGCTGACATAATCCTTCTTAGTAGTGTGTTAAAGTTATTTTTTCTATTTCTCTCTACGCAGGTGTATTTTTTAGGGCAGATGACCCGGTATTTTTCACTGACCCGCTTTTGGCAGTCTAGTACGTTATGAAGTTCTAACGTATATATAGCCAAATTCATTATTTTACCGTATAAAATCTTTAAAATTTTGAATTATGGCATTGCTTATATACATGTCAGCTGCCATCTATGAGTTTAATTGTACCTAATTTTAAAAATGGCTGTATCGGGTTATAATTTTAAAATGACCAAAATCCAGTCACGTATTCCACTACTATTATATTAAATATTAAATTATATCGCTTTCTTATTCAATTGGCAACCTTACCTATCCGCTCTCCACACTAGTCACAGGCGGCAAACATCAAGTATTTTTTCCACTCTTCCGTTAATTTGTCAGTCATATAATATTTACCTGAGGCTGGGGGGCCCATAATGAGGGCTTCAACTATCAATTAAATGGCGCCTTAACTTATGTCTAATGCGATGATCGATGCATCTTTTGATGTTCCTCCGCTTTTAATGTATTGTTGTTTTAGTTAAAATGTGGAAATATTAAATGTACACCTAATTTAATTTCACGACTGCCTTGATTATATGTATTTTAGTAATTCTATAGTGTTGTTGACTTATATCAACCAGTAATTTCCGGTTTGATGTAGAAAATTGATTGTTCTTAAAATATGGCATATGTGGGAAGAATTCAATTCATGGCAAAATATGTCTGCGCAAATATCCAAATCAATATCGTCAGGGATATTTTGAATGGAATAAATAGTATTCCATACAATTTTCTAGGTTTTGTGTCAGTTAACCCAATATTGGACGAGATCGCGGGAAAACAGCTAGTTTCTAATAAATCACTATTTAAATATACACTCATGATATAAGGCGATCATTATTGACAAACAAAAAAGGCAAATTCGCTCACAAAAAAATATTATTCTCGAACTAAACGGCGAAAATTACCACTTCCTGTGTTTTTTTCTTCGATGGTATATTTTTTTTGTAGATATTATTGTGTCGGCGGAATATTGATGGAAGAAGATTATGCTTTACTCAATTTGGATGCGGTTTTACCTGATTTGTAGCAATTTGTTTTCATAAATCATATCTTATGATTATAATATTTTAGGTGGTCTAATAAAAGGTGAATATATTTTGTTGCAGTGCAAGTTTCTTTTGCTCCTATTTTAGGTAAGAACTTTTTTGATAGACGCAGTGATTATTTGTGGATCAAACGAACTTATGTGAATTTCGATCTAAATAATATGAGCAGCTTCATTCAAAGCAATTTTAGTTTTTGTTGTGAATAAAACAAGGTTGAATAACTTTTCTAAATAAATGTTGTGATCTTTTCCATATGATATAAAATGATTAATCAATGATTTTAATAATATTATCCTATTAGGTAATGACCCCATAGAATCGAATCGAATATGAATATATTATCGATTAGACTACAGTATCAGAATATAGCATCTACCAGAATTCTGTTAGACTTTATAAATCTCCCAAGATGATATAAATTGTTGTACCAATTGCAATACCGCTGGTTTGTACGATAAAAAAAACACTTAACACTTAACATCACACTAATACACACGAAAAAAGCGTTAACATCCAGACTGGATCGCTCACGTGACAAACAGATGCCGTACGTCAACCCTCGAACACAAATAAAAACATGAAACAGTCCGCTTCAAAGTCTGATGGTGCAATTAGGGAAAAGATATGACTTCAAAGAGACTATCCGTGGCGTATTTTGTGAGCCGATCAATCGCCGCCCGCGTTTATGTAGATTGCTAGTATAGGTGAGTTAGTAAACATATTTATAACGGGTTTCAAACATAAATAAACAACGGATTAAACAATACCACTAACGTTGCTTAAAAGTCAAATAGGTAAAACATCATTGAAAGCAACAATTGGATTTCGTATCTTAGCCCAAAATAATTTCAAATCCTCTCATTCGTCTGTCATAGTAAGAGTTGACAGTACAAATTTTCCGGATGCACAACACATTCCGGGTGCTTCATTACGAAATTGCAACGCCTGACAATGTTGGCATTTTGTCCATCAAGTTCATAGAAGACTTATTTTGTTTGTTTTACCGATATCAATTTTTGAATGAGCACTATAAAAGAGTAAATCGATGTTTAGTTTAAACGCAAGACATATATGCTTTTATCTATTTACCTACGGAGCCTGTGCATTAGGAAGATTTCCATATAACAATAAATATATCATAACCAACCAGACTCGAGACAGTAGAAGATATATAATTTTTTGTATTGATATTGCCAGAAATAGCTTATGAACTTTGGAGATGATGATAGTATCTAAAAAATTAAAACTATCTTTTGAGTATCATAATCTGAGTATTACATGTAAGTTTATGATGAGTATCTAAAATAAGGTATGTACCGTTGCAGGTTCCAATAACAAGAGACGTTAAATCGTAAAGTTCTACGTACTTTAACTGATCGAAATAATGAATAATACGAAACGAAATCTGCTAAAGCGTTCGTCATAAATATTTACTCTTAAAAGTTCAGTGTATTGAGTATTATTTCGATCGTAATGGGTAAGCATGTATGGACAGTTAATATTGGCTGCACTATGAATTTTGCCTGCGTTGGAACGCTCATTGACACAAGCAAATACCGTACATTAGTGAAGTGAAATTAAATAGAAACTTAGAAAAACGGCATCTTCTCTTTTTTTTAACGTTTGTAACAAAATTACTCCGATAGAGTAGTTATGTTGGTGACTAGCTGGAAAGCGGACATCTTTTTTGTCAGTGTACAATTTTAACTATATTTAATTTGTGCTTGAATTTGCTCCGTTTTGTTACATTATATGTAATGAGTAGTCTTATTGCCTTTTTTCCCCTTTATCACTTTACATAAATAATACCATTCAATTTAATAATGTAATAAGGATGATGCCTGGGTAAAAACAAAGAAATTGTATTTAGTAAGTCAGTGAGATAATAAAAAAAATGTTAAATACATATCTTCGTTTGCTTCGATTTAACAAGAAAAGGCTTATATAATAGGCATTGAAGTTGAGGAATGGGGGTTCTCTATGTCACAACTACGTAGAAAATGTACAAAGATGCGAGTTCAATAATCTACCTGATACCTGGTTAAAAATTAGTAATTTTATCTATTACTTTTTAACTAATATACAGTTTATTAGAAAACAAAAAAAACTGTAGTTTTATACCGTTTATATTCGTTTCAAATGAAATATAAAAATTAACCATGCTAAAACTCAACTGTATAAGTATTTTTATCGATCAGCGTGGTGCTTGTCATTTAAAACGTGTTATTACCTCGTCTTGTCTCGAAGAAACACTCGCCTGTAATGTTGGCATAACATTTTTTTTTGCTTCTGTACAACATAATCGTTCGCTAATGGAATACACATCTTACATGCGAAATGACAGGTAGCATAGTAATGCTGCGGTATTTTGCAGAACGTCGTAATTAAAATTGTAATTAATGAAATAAGTTATTCTAGTCGTTACTGAATTAACTACACATGTTAAGAGTGTGCAAAAACTGACAAGATGTAAAATTAAATTGTATGAATAGTTGCATACTTCACATTCTCTTATTTACATAACTAATGAAAAAAATGGTACAAAGTTATTTAATAAGTAGACAGTGGATTTCACATTCAATCATTCAAAAACACAGTAATACTTTTTTTTGGGTTAAACCGACTTGACGCTTTGCTTGTTTATGTTATAGCGGTTATAATTCTTAATATAGATCAGTTAATGACTTCATTTGTAAATTGAAAACGAGCAAAAATCACTTTTGTTCTATGGGAGCCCTAATTAAATAATTATTTTAATCTGGTTTAAGTATTTCTTGTTAAAGCGACAACAGGAATACATCATTTGTGAAAATTTTAACTGTCTAACTTTCACTGTACACGAGATACAGCCTGGTGACAGACAGACAACGAAATCTTAGTAATAGGGTTCCCGTTTTACCCTTTGGGTACGGAACCCTTCAATGAAACGAAAACTTTTGAAAATATAGCAATAGGTGCCACTGTCCGCTTTTCTCAAACGGTTAAAGTGGATATCTTCATAGAGCCAAGCGTGTACATATTTAAGTTAAATAGGTAAAATTTAATGTAAAATTAATGTATGAAATAGGTATGACGAATATGAATAATTACATTAAGTATATGTAACACTTTCAAAATTTTTTGCAATAATTTGTTTTGTTCGGAAAAGTTATAATATGTAACTACAAAACCAAATAAAAACTGTTACCATTGATTTACTCGTATGTAGGTACATTGAAACGGTTGTGTTTGTTGACGCGATCTGAAATGTTAATTTATAAAATAATCTCTAGGTATTTTTTTTTAAATGTACATTGTAACACATCCACCGACCTTCTGTGTAATGAGTTCGATGTCTGTTATCGTTGAATATCAGGCTTATAACGTCATGTTTAATTTTCAGATAGTAAAGATAAAACCTAATATGGTGGATAAATATTCACCTTAGAATTTCAATATTGTTGTTTAAATTGTAATAAAGTTGGGGAGACGAAATTATTCTGAAAACATGAGTGTCATTTCTTTTTTATATTTGTCAACGGTAATTATATATTTAAAAAAAAAATGCCAATGAAACAAAGGAAATACTCTCTGTTCTTAATCAATAACAATTAAATTGAAAAGTATCCTGTATCATAAAACCATACATTAAGCATTAAAAATATTCAAGAGTATCATTACCGATTCTTGAAATGCCAGGGCGTCATTCGCCGTGATTAATAATGCTCAATATATTTACGACGCCCGAATTCCTTTTGAACATACTGGATCGGCAAAAATGTCCCAAAGGCTTGGCATGGGAGAAACAGAACGGACGATGGAGGGTTGAAAAATGCTAAATGTCCCATAAAAATATCTCTGAAGTCAATTTTGACGTGATCAAACGTTATTATGTGTTAAGGGCAGGACGGACTACCATTATCTCGTTGAATTATACTTACATGACAGTCAAAAGTCTTTTAAGGTGAAAAATTACGAGAATATCATATTTTATTGTCGCTAAATGGCGCTAGCGTTTTTTTACCAATGAAAATCTGGAGAATTTTGACCATTTTTATTGAATATAAAACATTAACACACTGTTTCAAGAGTCACTCAGTTTCACCAAAGCACTGTCATTTATTATTAACCGTTTGTCCAAAGTTAGTATCGTTTACAATTTGCCAGTGCAATCTATATATATAAAAATGAATCGCAAAATGTGTTGGTAAGCGCATAACTCAACAACGCCTCGACCAATTTGGCCAAATCTTTTTTTAAAATGTTCGTTGAAGTTCAAGGATGGTTTTTACGCGAGAAAAATTAGAATTATTGCTGGAAAAACCCTAAAAATAGCCCTTTTCTTTTTCCCATACAAATGATTTGTAACTAAAACGTAGTCAATTTGAGCTTTATTGTTATGGTATAAAGTTCATATTAAATTACAAGCACTCACTGTTGTCTAAGCAATGTAGGTGTGTTCCTAACGTCAAAGATCATATCTATCAAAACAATGTGCGTGTGTGCGTTGGAGCACAGAATACATAGTTGGAGGAGTTTAATGTCGCGTTCCGAAACTCGCGTTTCTTTTGTATTAGTTTCGGCACGCGAGATAAAATGCATCAGTTTCCACGTCATTACATGTATTGCCGGAACATTGATGAAAATACGCTCTGTAGTAGCAAAGCTGTTGGGTCCTAGATAGCTCATTGGTTAGAGCAGTCCCTGGATCGCGAATGGGTTCGAGTCCCATTCCGGGGTACAGGTAGATGGATTCTTCCAGCATTTTTCCTTGAGAATGTTTATATTTTTTTTTAATTCGAATAGTTTACTTTTATAATGCTGTTGTGTGTAATGTGTTTTTATGATCATAAAAATCTCTTTTTTCTATATTTAATACTATTACTATTAATACATTGCAATAATAATTATGATTCACATGATTAACAATAAAGCGATTACTTACTTTTAAATCCTTATATATGTTTTATTTAATTATTTTTTATTCACAACGCCCTTTCACCAGGGTGACGGTTCTGTTCAGGAGAATTTTTTTAAATACGTAGGCAAAAAAACTGCCACATTACAAATATTTTTGACAGGACGAAGTCTGTCGGGTCAGCTAGTATTAAAATAAAATAGTAATATTAATAAAAAAAAGAATAAATAACTTCTACTTTTCAATTCCAGTTTTGTGGTATCGTATTATGACGAGAGTTTGGAATTAATTTTGATGTTATCTAAATTGATTCATTTTATCAATACGCGAGTATTTATTTTTAAAAGATATTTCTTTCTATTTGTAATATTTTAAATATATTTTTTGTAGGAATTTATTTTTGAGATTAAGCTAAAAACTTTAAACACATTAATTAAAAATTTAATTGATCATAATCTGCACTGCCTCTTAAGGCTCCATTCTGCGAATACATCAACAGGTAGGAGTGCTGTAATTATTAATCATTCGAAGTATTTTTAAATTGTTCATGTTAACCGTGAATTATTCGTTGCAAAATTACCTACTTGTACGTCGACGAATTAAAAAAAGTGAATTAAAGGACAATGAAAAACCAATCGTATTTTTTAAACATTGAGTATATTTTACCTTTTGGGTATTCGTAACGATCACTGAAGTAGACACAATGGATTGACAGAATATTTAACTGGCAACTTTATAGTTTTCGTGGCAAAAGACATACCAAGTGAGGGCAAGAAATTAATCGTCGGGAATGCAGTGCCATAATTCCTTGTTTGCTTTTAATTATTAATTTATATAGCACTTTATGTCCGTTTTCAATTCAATGTGCGTTTTTCTCATTTTCGCTTTAACTGTTATAGCTCGGAGCTGTGAATTATTCACTCTTTATTAGGCACGATATGTAGTAATGGTGGCCATTATATTATCATTACCATTTTTTTTTCTACAATTACAGGTTGTTTGCGTTTTTTCGATGTTTTATGAGTTTTTCTGCGTTTGTTTTAAAGTTACTAATTTCATGAAATTCATTTGAAGCTATAATAAGTCGTTAATGATAGTATTTTTTAAATGATAATATTTATAAATTAATTGTTTAGTAATTGAGCGTAATCACTAGACAAAATGTAAGTTTTTTATTGTTTTTGATAGACTGATAGTATTACGAGTAGGTCAATGCAGTTATAAAATATTACTTTTATAACTTACTGCATTGACCTACTTACCTAAATAAAATTAAATATCAATACTTGATGTTATATCCTGCTAGTTATGTATATTTTATGGAAGATTTGTCTACTATAGTTATTGGAATTGAATTTCATAATTAAAACAAACGTATGACTGGTACTAGCAAAAGTAGGATCGCCACAATGAACGCTAGCACTATAATTGTTTAAATATATTGCAGCGAGTGTTTCTTTATTAGGATGTATTATTACAATTTTCTGTGGCCGATTGCAGTACTACCACATGTAGTATAACAGTATTTATAAGGTCAAGCGTCAGTTACAGAGTAGTAAGTGCGGTAGGAATTTAATATTTTTTTGATTACTAACTACAAACAGTGTAATACATTATTTCTGCATATTTATATGTAAGATTGAAAAGAATCATTCATCTCCTAAAGACAAAATGTTCGAAAATTTTATTTCTTTACTACATCTACACTGACAGCGTAATATTCCCTATTCAATTTCGTCATTGCATGCATACTTGCAACAAGCATGTTTTTTATAATCCCGTTTGCTTCACAATTTCTAAGCTTCTTATCCCTGCTAAGCTTTGTTTTTTAACTAATTACTCAATGACTTATCTGTCGGAAATTCGTATCTAATATGTATCTTATTGAGTTAGAATTCAAACAGGCTATTCTCAAAAAATAGTGATATTTACATAGTTAAGATTAATTAGAAGTCTATTTTTATTAAGATACAGAATTGTGTTCAGATACACGCCACTGGTTGCTTCTAATTCTTCCAACGTTCAAATAATTTATTAACAAATGGCAACACTAACAATTAAAATAGTATTTATGACAATATTTAATCTGAACGAAATTTTGTGGAACGACAGGAATAATTAATACACAAATCACTTTGGTCATCCTACTGTGTAATTATATTGCAAAATTTTGATGTTATCAATAAGTTCCATTGAAATACTTGCTTAAATTCTATATATATAGATAGTTTATGTTTTGTAGAATGGTTCATAGATTTTAAATTTTTGAATAGTTGAGTTGGAACTATAAATATTTAAATATTGACTCCGTTAAAGCAATATTAAAGCAGAAACTGGAAGTTATCGAATTCTTAGATTAAAATTTTAAAGTTAGGTTAATTAGCTATAATTAAAAACACTTAACAGTTTTAACGACCTGTTATACTTGCCAGCCAATGTTAAGTATTACCATTTCGTTATCTTAAAGCGTTCAAATGCGGAATTACATTAAGAGCCGCGACAAATACTGTTTTTTATGACAAAACAACTATACTGAGAACTCATTAGTACTGTGCACACCCTGCTGGGATTCAAACCAGCTATCTATATAGTCGAGCTGTTTTATAATCGAGATCTGTGTAGCACGCCTTAGGAATTCCTAGAGACTAATGAGAGACTCTCATGTGAACTTTTTCTGGGAAAGTAAAATAGATAGTTGTTATTTTGAATTCAGTAATAGGGCTTGCTGTCTCTAGATGGAAAGAAATACCCAGACCAAAGGAGAGTAGTAATACCAAGCTACTAGTAGCCACTGTTATCCAGGATATATCGTAGAATTCCCTGCATGATGACAGCAATATCGAAAGCACAGGGATTCAATATGTTAATGGAAAGAGACTATGACAGAAACGTCTATAAAAGCCTGAAATTTTTGAATCGGAAATTAAGGAGATCTTTAGTTCATCTTGGAATCCACGCTATGTATTGTTGTTGTTTAATATAATATATAAAAAAATATCTGCAAAATGACAGCAATACTGAAAGCTTAGGTGTTGAATATGTTTATAAAAAAGTATTATGTCAGAAAAGTACATAAACCTGGAGTTTTCGATGTGGAAATTAAAGATATCAATATTGGTAATAGAACCAAATATACATACAACTTATTGACATACTGGAGTTCATTCCTTTAAATGTTTCTGGAGCTCGATTGTCCTGTGGTTATATAGTTCGGCCCACGGTGGTAGAAATTAAACGACTTAAGTCAGTAATCGGGTGGACTATAAAAATGTATTGACTCGAACTAAATCGTGCTTCACTCTATTCTGTATCTACTAATTAGTTTTCTAATAACCACTTAACATAGTAGGCGTTCACGGTGAGCTCCATATATTTTTTTCTTTGTGATTGTGAATGATACGACCGCTTGCTTTGCACACACTTGATATTTATTACTTTTTTATAAAATGATTTTTCCTTACATCTCACAGTTTCCTTGAATTTATATCTGACTATATCTATTGTATCCACTAGTGGTATGTATGAATAGGCTATTAAAATGACTGACCAGATGGTATTTCCTTCACATACATAAGCGAGGTAATGGTAATGAATTTATTCAAGTGCCGTTCTTTTTCTTTACAAGATACGATGTCAGTTTTTGTCGGTAATACAGTAGATAGATCAGTAGGAAAGAATAAAAAGGAAATAAATTGATGCAAAGACTTTTAAATTAAACGTGTTGACAAATTATCTAAAATGAACGCCTATTTTAGCCGAGTCTTACATAGGCTGTCAATACAATATAACTAGTAGTAAAACGTCCGATTAGATTGCAACTATTTTGTTCCATCAGCCATAAATTACATAATTTATACTGTGATAAATAACGCAATGATCGAACAAAAACTTACCGTACAGACCTGGACACACGTCGGTGTAGGATCGAAAGCATAAGAAACAAAGTTAAAATTAACTTAATAGAAGATTTTTCCACTATTTTGATACTGCTATTAAAAAAACATATTTTTATTCATTAACTTTAATTGTCCCTCGAAAACAATGTCACGAGACATTTCGAGCCGTGGCATCTCATTTCAGTAAACATGAGTACTGGTTGAAGTCGTAACAAAGAAGTTGACGATTAGTTTATTGAAATGTGACGTCACACGTATCCCATCATGGTCGCCTGCGTTTCGGTTTTTGTAATCCACAGCAATCAAAATGGAAGTTAATTTTACAAAAATATACAATTTATAAAAAAAAGTATTAAAAATTTATTGTTCACATGTAAGTTACAATTTTCAACATATTTCATAATTTATTGTTATAATTGCCAAGTGGTTAAGTTGGGTCATCAAAATTGATGGAAGATCGCCATTCTAACGTTCTTGTATTCCGGGATTTTGCTCAGATCTCGCTTCATTGACTCTCTGAATCTGATCATAAGCGGACCAGCTTAAGGCGCTGGCGACACTCGATCGCGTTATTTATCGTGGTGCGATAAAATTATAATCATTATATACGGCCGTCGGCGCACTTGCATTATTCATCCGGAGCGTTGCGTCTTGCAACGATTTACTGCGTATTGTTGCTGCATCAACGGAATTACAGTTCGCACGACGCTTACGAAATACAAAGATGTTTATGTTTCGTAACCACATGATTTGTCACTTCAACCCAGTAAAGTGGAGTTTTTATTTAATAAAACATGGTTAGTGAAACATCATTTTGTTGACTACATTTATACTACGTAGTCAAGAAGTTATAATTTCATAGTGGTTGTATTTTAGATTATTTCGATGATGACCACAATTGGATGACTCGTAATGGTTTCACAGTGTCGTCATATCTGACATCCAGAAAAAATACCTTGTGTCATTTTTTTGGATAATGAACTTCTACTGTATCGAGTTTGGGTAGTAGTGGTATTTCACTAACTAAAAAAAAGTCTTGGGATTTGAGTGATATTAGATTTTAGAAGGTTTATTTATTTTCTTATTATTGAAAAAAGTATTTATATATATATATAAATTATGTCAGTCAATCTAAAATTCAAACAAAAATAAAGACTATTAACTAGTCACTTTTAAGAAACTTTAAAAAATGTTCATTCAGTGTATCTGACTCGAACTTTACATATTCTTCGACCTGACAATTAAGATGTCTGTCTTGCCAACACTTGGACACCAGTGAGCCCCTTCATGCGATACGATAGCAAACTTAATTACTGATGTCTTAAATTAAACGCTTGAATTGAAACGTTAATGTCAGGTTGTAATTTGTATACATTTGCTCTATAGGAAAATTAATTTATGGGTTACTTTATTACCGAGGGTTTTAATATTTAAACTTGTTTTTGACGTGTTATTCGCCAAATTCAATCTCTATGTATCTAATTATTAGGAGCAAACAGATAAACAGTCTTCTGGCTTTTCGTACCGTGTTGACTATAAGAATGGAGGTATTATGTAGAATATTAATAGAATAAACAAAACGTCATCACTATCAGTTCTTTAAGACCCCACTATAGGAGCTCCAGTCGTCCTTATGGGTTGAGGAGGATAGGCCATGACCCTCCATGGTTGTACAATGTAGATATGAGGGTGTTAACGACTACAAATGCTGCTGGGACCAGCGGCTTAACGTGCCTTCCGTAGCTCGAGATAATATTTTTTTGGTCATCTATCCCATAACGTCCATTAAGAAAGTTGCTTAACATCAACTATCACGGGCCGCGGCGCTTATCTACAATGCCATCGAGCTACTCTATTTATTAACATTAGAATAATTATGAAATTGAATTTCAAAGTTTTTAATACTAATTACCGCTATAAATTTTAATTTTTTTTTTTATTAAAATGCACGTTATTTACATTTGACAGCATGTCAATCATACAAAAAGTTATTTTTTCAATCAATTTTAAGATTAAATCTGTTGACGATTAGGTGCAAAGCTCATTGCAAAAATGCATTAGTGTAAGTACTTATATATTCAGAACGAGTGACTGTTTTTTTAATCCAAACTCCTTTAGTCATGAATCACCACAACACCAATTTAAAGTAACTATAAAAGGTAATTCATATTTTAAATACAAGTATGTGTAACAAAAAATCACCGACCTTTACAAACTTGGAGGTTTAAAGAGGTTGAATATATTTTTTGCACTAAAATTAAATGAAACAATAGCACCAATGTCGCTAATTGGCCAGCTAATTAACGAACACCTTTTGGCCATCAATCAAACAGCTGGCGAAGTGTAAAAAATTGGGGCCGAAAGAAATGACTGTGAATTTACCCCGAGTCATTAAGGCGAAACGGTTTTGCTTGGCAAACATAATGTCTACGCTGTGCATAGTGTACATTGCTTGTTTTACACTACACTACTTCGTGTGTCTGATGTAAAAGTCCATCGTAGTCGATACTACAAATGAAGATATCGCCATTGTAGGTTTTAACAGCTATATAAAGAGAGGCCCGTTTGACAAGTCAAGTGACGGTATGGAAAGTGATGAATGGATAAGCTGTCCGAATCATGACAAATGGACTCTTGGGGCATTGAAGAAATGGGTTATGCAATGAGGAAATCGCCTGAAGTCATTTTGGGCACCGCATAATTGACTTGTAACGAGTTGTGACAGCAAAGGTGAAAATATTTTGTAACTTCCAATAAGAAGTAGTAATCTCATTTATGGTGTTGTGAAAATTTAGTTGGCCTTTTGATCAAAATTGGAAGTAAGTGATTATCATAAAAAATTTTATTAATTGCACTTGGCTTCCATTTGCAATGTTTTCAACTCTTTATCAATGTTCGATCATAGATATAATTTTATTAATTTCAATAATTTCTAGTCATAAAATTGTTATTTAATTAATAATATGTCTTGTATCTGTCTGGAAAGTTACACTTGTTATAAATTATAACTAAATCAAAAGTGTATAATTGTAAAGACTGAGGATTTGTATTTGATGAATAACAACCAAAAATAAAGAAAAAAGATGCACGTTTAATTGATGTTATTATAATTTGAACGGTTTCATAGTCCTTTTATGAAGCTTATTTGTGAAAAAGGCTTATTAAATTTTGCAAATTTTTGACCACAGAGTGTTTAAACACACACACATACAAAATATTCTTTGCCCGTCTCACAGAACAATGTTGTTCAACTGGTATGTATTTTAACGAATTTTCACCTATTTTTCCGCGAAAGATAGATTTATTTTTTAAATTTATTGTTTAATATAAAGATAAATTATTAACAAAACTTGGAAATGTTCTGCCAAATACCAAATTACTTAGACGACATATTTATATTTGAGTCGTCGAAGTAAACAGTGTATTTTGCGTTCCACATTTTTTTATATATCACTTAAATGATAAAAAATAAAACTCACTTCAATATGCATAAAGAATAATACTCAACTACTAGTTAAGTGTTTATTAATACATAGTCTCATATAATGTATTTATCGCCAATACGATTACAATAATTGGACGGATTTTAATATTTTTTACAAACCGTTTTAAAACGATCGTGTATTATGCAGCAATGACCCAGACTAGTAGGTAAATGTCATTTTAAAATATTTTAAAAGATACAGTCGCAATTCATCAATCTTTGTTTCAATTGCATAAAGAATTTTCAGTAGAAGAAAAACAAGATTTTATTTATTGCAAGTAGGAATTTAAAACTTTATAACCACAACAAATATATATACACATTCAAATATCAATTAACATAATTAACATAAACAAAAGAAAAGTATATTTTTATGGTACGACAAAATACCATATAAAATATTCTTAACATCGTGCAACAAAAAATTCGGTACGATTCTTTAAATTTCTAGGGCTATGAGAAATACGTTCTTGTTAACATATAATATACCGCCAAACTCACGGGAACTTGATCGTATGCTATAAGCTATCAAAATGCACCTCTCTAATTTCGTATTCCATTAGCGACAAAACATGATGTGTCTGCGTTTGATGGAAGCGTATGCGAAGGTCATAAAAATGTATTCCGTGTACATCACATTTATATGCAACTATGACCTGGACGTCCAAATGTTGAAATTATACGTGACTTAAAGCTGCAGACACTTGCATATTATAAGTATACAAGACTATTTATCAACCGGCTGTCGGCCATACATCGATTTCGTTGTCAAGCCGACAGACAGATGAATTATGCAAAAGATTGTTAGCTAGGTGCTTCAGAACTTACTGAATAATATAACCATCATTAAGCTCAAGGCCCCTTTATTAAAAGAAGCCATTATTGTTGATCACTAATTACGAGTATTAAATATATTCTCCTTGCTGCGATAATTTTTCTGTATCAAGGAGATTAATGAAAAACTACCGAATTATGCCCACACCTATGGGCGGAGCATTTCAAGAGTAAGATTAGATTATATTATGCAAATTGTAGATTCAATAGAAAGCTGAAGTAAATTAAGAAGCAGTAGTGGTTTGCGTGCTCAGTCTGCGATGTCAGTGTTATGCAACTTTCGCAAGGGCCGGTTGTAGAATAGTTAACCAAAATTTTATTATCTCGAGCCGTACTTCTGAAGGCACGTTACGCCTTTGCCACCGGCTGTCCTAGCTGCATCTACAGTGGTACCCACCAATCCACGCTTCGTATGGTGGTCCTTAACCCACTCTCTCCTTTCATCAAAAATACCTAATTTTTTACTTTATTTGCCCAAAAAGTTCGTCATTGTGATATACAAAGGCGAAGCTAAAATAGCATTTTATCTTCTTGCAGGAAATATATTTTTTTTTTGCTGTCATTACCGGCAGAAAAGTCTTTATTCAGATGTAAATATTCTTATCTAATTTACTCTTAGATAAGAATATTAACATATGAATATTCTAGAATAAGAATATTTTGAAATTGGAACTAAAAGCGGCGATCTTTGCAACTTGACCATTATTGTGGGTATTTTTATTTTGTCTATGTTCACATTAATAATTAAATCAATAGGAATTATTGAAACTAATAAATGGCGTTGATCTCTATTAGATCGTGCTATTGTTTTTTAGCCTTACAAACATTGTCACTAATTTGTGGATGTCAATAATATTTTTGAATTATACAATAAATCCTGCCAAGAATAATGTTTATACTTCTACCAGAAGGTAGAAAGATAGACAGTTAAACCTTGGTACCTAACAAAATATGTGACTGACTAAAAAAAAGTTTTTATTCTTATCACAGTCACTGAATAGATCCCGGTTATTATTTCTTTGCAATCGCAGTGAAAAGTTGAGTTTAACACATGGCGCTAATAAACTAATCAAAGATTGTTTTCTATTAACTCCGTCGCTAAAGCTATCTAGTAAAACTACCTCGAAGTAATGGGTAATTTTAACAATCATTTGACAATAATTTTTATTTTTTAATTTTATTGTGATTTTCATGTTACATTATGACTAGCTAAAAGCGGGACGTTTATATGTTCGACGGCGAAAAGTATTTATTACCTATAAAATTTTTCGAAACTGTAACTCGCGTCACAAATTTGTTTCCATTATAAATGTTAATTATTTATCATTGATTATATTTGCAAGTTTTTGCTATACGGCTGTAATTTATATTATAAATACAAAAAGTATACTAATAATATCCTTAATGAAAAATGCTTACAAAATGTAATCAGAGACTAGATATGCAATATCGACTGGAGTTGGTTAGGTAATTTATATAATTGTTTTCAACACAAAAAGCAATAGTGAGTTTTCATAAAGATGAAAAAAAAATACACGAAATACTTTCCAAACAAAAAATGGTATAAAAGATAAGCACCGTATAACAGACTGCTTTGATTCAGATTGATGCCGGATCCGAAATAAACTCTCCTCATCAGACCATCAGACGGATGCATTGTATTCGACTCCTGAATTTTGCATGAGATGGGTTGTCAATAAATCTGCTACACGTTTTTAGACTTTTTCGCATATAAGTATATACTCGTACGTAACTACATTTTTTTTCGGTTTGTAATAAAATCAACATAAGTTTGAATTGGTGTCTACATTATGGTTGGTATCAATACCAATATGTACTTAATATCAACATTAAGTACATGTTGAGATGGCGATCAGTTTTGGGTACATTTTACTGGTTATGTTATTTATTATTTACAGATTCTTATCATTAAAATACTTCTCTGTGTGGCTTGGTTAGGTATATTGACACAATAAAAAGGTGTAAACGAGATTTCTAATTATTTTGACTTTGTGGATCTTTGTACGCTCTTATACTACTGATTAGCGGTCTATAAACTATAGAAGGCCTGCCCTACCCCAAATCTCTGAAAATATAAAGATCCGCAAAATAAAATTATATATAAGGAATATAAAGTTAAGCTTCATATATACACGGCCGCACGCCAGGTTACCACAATATGTCAAATTTTAAAAAAAAGTTGATATTAAACGTTTCCCGTGAAATGCATGAAGATTTAAAATCGAATGTAAAACCTTTACAGATTCTTATAACCTGACGTTTTGTTGACTGTACGAAGCAAAACTTTTTACAGCTTTTTGTAGAAAGATTGTGTAGAAATTAAATTATGAATGAAATTTAATGAAAGATGAATTTCAAACACTACCATGCCTCTGACACTTCTGTTTATTGTATGTCAAGGAAGGAAAAAATATAGTGTCTTACAATAAAATTCAAATTTTATGGACGAGTATTTATAATTGGGCGACAACTACTTATTTTATTTTAATTAGAACGTATAAGCGTTTAATAAAAATATTTGCGCAAAAAGTGCTTACATCTAAAATAGACCGCTATATATTTTACATTATTATTTTTACAAAAATAAAATAATTTTAATAATAATTATATGTTATTTTGTCGTATAAAAAATACGCAATAAAATTGTTTACAGTATATTACAGGATCCGATATATTTTCTTTGTCTTAAAACATAAGATGTATGATAACATAAGATAATGGTTAAAATGAACCGCTATGTGAATCCGACATTAAGAAGTGTAGTCTGGACCATTTGTCAATGACACATTAAATTTTCATGTTTCGGTTTTTAAAGTATTGTGGGGGGCATAAATGAATTCATTGCTATTGCCTTTCATAACAATGATTTCCGTGACCGAGTGGCTAGCATGCCGGTATTAAGGTATTGGCATTTCGGAGATCTCGGAGATCTCGGATTCATATTCGGCCAGGCCAATACAGAAAATTAGCTTTTACATTTTGTCTTGTAACATTATTGTATCGTACCTTCATCGATTCAGATTGCCATTATTATTTATTTCAATTACTTAGTTATTGATGTCAGAACTGAGATCCTTCAAAACTACAGAGATGGTTTACAAATTCATTAAGCTTAATATTTCTTTCGGCTGTTCGGGTGGATTGCCTGAACATTAATGAAAATATGCTCTGTAAATTGCTTGAAAAAATCACCAGTCCTGTAAGGTCCAGGGTAGCTCACTGGTTAGAGCAGTCGCCCGGATTGCGAAAGGTCATGGGTTCGCATTCCATCTCTGAGTGCCAGGAACAAAGTGGATTTATTAAATATTTTTCATTAAAAATAAGCTTCATTTAATTTCGAGCGAGGATGGCCACGCTTACAATTGTCCAACCTCAATTAAAGTTAATGAAATTTGCTTACCACCTCTGTGGTTTTATGATTCTTATTGAAGTTAATCTTAGTTAAAAATAAGTTGGACTATTTAATTGCAACCAAAGTAGAAAATTTAAACGATGTAGTTTTTTAAGTTTTTTTTTAATATAATCTTTTTTCGTTAAGTTAAAAAAATCTAATTTGAATATTAACTCAAAATCATAGTTTTCACTCATATTATACGTTTATTTTGTCAGTGCAGCTCTGTTTTGTGTTTATAAAGTTATGCTAAAGACTTGTAATTTTACGAGCCACGTATAATATATGAAAATGGAATAAAATGTCGGCGTGAATACCCAGTGCAGTTTGTGACTACATTATGCGTGTTAAGACCTCATTGACATTATTCTTTATCTCGAACGTCGGCATTCGCCTTAAGTAGCAGTTACCCAAGCGATTTCTTACGATAATCGGTATAAATATATAACTAGAAAATGTCTGTCTGTTTCTTCATAATTTCTTGCATTTTTTTATTTCTATATTATAGTATCAATGTGTATATATTAAATGAAAGTGGTTAATATATTTTAAACTCTGATATCTGAAACAAAACTAATTCTATCACATCGTTGTTCTTTAGAAAGTTAAGATTAAGCTATTATAATTGATTCATTTTATTATTGCTCTTTCATAGGAGCGGGATACTTTCCTAGTTTAAGTCAAAAATATTTTCAACTGAAACAAATTGTAAAAGCAAAATTCATTTAACTGAACTCTAAAGAGTTATCTCATTTAGTCTTTAAATAGTCTAACGATTGAATAATTAATTTTGACGATTGATTTATTTAATCCATTGTTTTTTTTATAAGCATTACTTACTGGTCCTATGGGATAAAAAAATATTCATGAAATATATTTTGCTTATTTTCTAAATTTGAAACCGAATTTAATTGTTTTATATTGAGAAGTTAGACAAAACCGTGTGCGCGTCTTAACTTTTATCAGTACTTGTAAGGTTTATGGTAATTCCCCTTTAGTAGCTAGGTAATATGATCGTTCGCTTCTCCTCTTTAACGATTCCGAGGATCGTAACTTCATAATTTACTGTTATTGCCATCTCTAAAGATTATTGGGGCTTAATTTTCGAGTTTTATTGTCGTTTTGCGACTATCTCTTTTAAAAGAGTTGAGTTCAATTCAAGGATTCTTATTTATATTGTCTTCTAGTATTTGTAAAATTGTGTGATTTCGTCTATTAACGAATTGCATCATTCTAAATCAAAGCTCGGCTATAATTGCATTGCATGTACAGGCAACTGTTAAGCAAAACTTTTGAATCTTAATATTTTGGAGATTAAGTTTAAAATCGTTTGTAGAAAGTGGACATTTTGAGGTAACCTAATGCGACGCTGAGTTTCTGTAATAATTATGTGTTTATAATTATTACAGAAATGTCGGGATTTTTCTTTTTTGCCCAATTTAAGCGTATTAATAATGTAAGAATGTTGCAGGACATACACAAACAAAATAAATAAGCATATTATTATATCTAAGAGAAAAACATAGGACAAAGTAGATTTTTTAAACATTTTTCAGTAATAATAAGCATATTCTGCTATAAATAAACAAACAATACATTCGTTTTAAGGAGTTTCGTTTGCATGTTGAAATTAACATGAAATAAGTCACCATCCATCATTTCATATTAAACATCGAAAAACCACTAGCCTAATTTTACTCTTAAGACTATAGAACCTAGAATACGAGTATGAATGTTAATGTTGCAGTAGTAAGAAATAATACCAAAACAATCTGAAGATTTTAAAAACATATTTTTAAAAATTTATTAATAATCCACAGATTACACAAACTTAAATTATTTACCATAGATATATACTTCACTCTCTGATTCACAACATCCTCCAATTGCGAGAAAAAAATACCTAATGACTAGATATGTAACATCATGTAACAAAAAATAATATTACCGACATATAAAACAAAATTACATTTTTATTTACTTGTCTTAAAAGAAGCCTTATATTTCCCCATAACAAAAAAAAAAAAAAAACTCAAACATATTAATAAACTTAACCTTTCTTTCGTATTTAATAGTTAATGGGAGTTTGTCCACTTTAGATCTCTTAGTCCCTTTAGGTCTTCAGGAACTCATATTTGGCAAATCTTCAACTAATTGCTTGGGTTGAGATGTAGGTTTTAAACCAAATTTGATATTATTACCTGATATTTCTAGTTTGTAAAACCTTTGTACTAGCCATAACTTTACTCCTGTAGCAGTTTTAACACTTGCGGTTCTCAGCACTCTATTTTTACCTGAAAACAAATTCCGCACAATTCCTAAAAGCCATTTTAGTCTCATTTCCTCAGTTTCTACAAAAACGATGTCACCTATGCTAATATCGTCTTCTCTCTCTCTTCCCTTCTGGATAAGAAAAGTTAAATAATCACATTTAAACCTTTGATGAAACTGCTCTCTCAATTTTTGTAAATATTGCAGACGTTTGTTCATGCTATTAGCGTCAATTTTATCCAAATCCGTCACATTTGTATTTGGAATAGGTTGAATGAAATAAGCCGGTGTAAGGGGTTCTAAACTTTCACCCTTGTCATCACCCACATATCAGCTCAAGGTCTGTAATTTATCATATGATGAAGCTGCATTACCTATAACATGTCGAAGCAAATCTTTATGAACGGTTAGCCGTTCTCAATAGCCACCCCATCAAGCGGCCGAAGGTACATCTTCCAAACGATACGTTAAACTGTAGATTTTCTCTGTATTTGCTCCCAGTCTAATGAGTTAAGCAGATTCTTAGTTCCACAAAAATTAGTACCTTGATCAGACATCATCATGTTTACTCGACCTCGACGTGCTATGAGTCGCTGTAGTGTCATCACGAAGGGCTCTATTGATAAAGATCTGGTAAGTTCGAGACGTACTGCTCGATATACAGTGCAGGTGTAAAGTACAACCCATGCTTTCTCTCCATTACAAAGGTATAGCGGGCTTGCTAAATCCACTCCTGTTAAGCTGTCTGAAAAGCTGCTTCGCAAGTTACACGTTCGTTAGGTAATGGTGCGACAGGCGCTTGAACGGGTTTAACCCTACGTCTAATACAAGCAACACACTCCGAAAAATCAGATTTAACTAACGGTCTTATGCCAATAATCCACAATTTGTTCCTGATGTCGGTGATAAGTAAATTTGTATCAGCATGTTGTTGTTGCATATGTCTTTGCCAGGTAATAGACTTAACCATTGGTTCCTTCCCTGGAAGTAAGTATGACGTTTTCACACCCTCACGATATTCCGTTAATAAAAGCTTTGTTTTTATCCATATTATTCGGTCATTGTCATTATATTGCGTTAAATCTCGCCTTTTTTTCTGTATAAATTCTGAATTATTAAAATTCTTAATTATTATCTGTATTAACTTTACTATTACTTTTTATGCATTGTCAAACGCTTTGTATATTATTTTTCCCTTTTATGGTTTGTGTGTCTTGTATTATAAATAAATCTTTATATCCAAGCCATCATTCCACTTTTGTAGTATATTTAGAGAAATAACTTTGTATTCTACACAGTACAATAATTATCTTCATTAATAATGTTTATATTACATACTGATTTTTTAATTTCCCGTTCATCGATCAACAATTCAGATTACGGCCATTCTTCTGTTGAAAGCGCAACCATTCGGGTCCTTCCCACCATCGTCAGTCATATAAAGTCTTTGCGTTACAGCCCCTGGAAACTACCTAGCTTCCAGACCTCTGCCCAGTTCATTTCACCTGGAATATGATAACAATTGTTTACATCAGTGTGCTGTCTAATTGATTTCACTCTATTATCTACGAATGTCTTTAAATGTAAGTCTCGTTTGATCCAGAACAATGTGACCCTAGAATCCAACTATTAAACGAGAGCCTATTAAAGCAGCAGTTAGTTCCAAACGTGGTTTTCTTTGGAGGAGTTACCCTTGATTTTGCTGCGATTAACTGAACTGTCACTTTATTTACTTTTTCAGCCCTTACTAAGATACATGCAGTTATGTCATCTTTACTCGCATCACAAAATAGATGGAGGCTTACTGCACATTCTTTCAGGATATTAGCGGTCAGCCTGCATGGTAATCTACACTTATGAAGGTAAGATACATGTTTATACCAGTTATGAAATCTATAAAGTAAATCTAATGGTAGTTCTACGTCCCACGAAAGCTTACGGCTTCATATTTCCTGTAATATTAATTTTGGCAGTAACAAAGCCGGTGCTGTATACCCGATTGGATCAAATATCTTCTGTGTTTTAGACAATAATTCTCGTTTGGTAACGTTCTTGATATCACTGTACAAAGGTAAATTATTTATGTTGCAGTACAGTTCTTCAGTAACCGTGTCCCAATTCAAACCTAATATAGACAATATTGGCTCGCCTGTTTCATTGGCACCATTTGACGTTACTCACATTCATACATTGAATTTCCCTGCCTGCATTATTGCTTTAGAGTCTCCTGTAAATTTGTCAATGTCCTGTTCTGAATCAAGACTGTAATCGACAGCAAGAACAGAGGACTATGTGTTCCTAGCTATATGCATCCTCTGCTCACTATCTTTTTTTTTTTATATTCTGGCCTTTTTCCGTTATACACAGAAATTCTGCCAATGTCCCGTTGTGCTGCTCACTATCTATTGCTTTTTTAAAAACTTCAGAATGTCAGCTAGCTCATTCGCGCTTTCAGCATTGTCTTTCTTTTCTCTTTCCTAAATTTTCAATAAGTCTTGTGGTAAAGTAGACTCTACCATAGGTAATAAGAAAGTAGCATATTTGTCTTTTGTTACCCCTAGCGCTTCTAAAGACCGCAGTTGAGCACTAAGTGTGTCATACAACTGAGAAATCTTACTATACGAACCTTTGTTAATCACTATTGCTAGTTTTCCCGTGACATAAATCCGAACTAAGAGTTCTTCACTAGCATATCGATCTTTTATCTGTTTGAAACACTTATTATAGGCAGTAGCTGGGAAACCCTCTATCAATTTTCTTGCTTCAAAATTTCAAAATGTTAGCCATATTTTTATATCACCATCGAATGGTATCAATTCTAATTTTGGCAATATCAAGTTGCTATTTCCCTTTTTCCTTTGCCTTCCTCAGATAAGTATTGGACATTCTTATTTTTATTTTCAGTCAATTTTAAATTTATTTCCAACCATCTTTTATGGTATGTGTTGTTATCTTCAAGTTTTTTTTCTAATGTATTTTCATCAAAATCTGTAGTCATCAGATTTTCCCTAATTTTTATATTTACCTGGTTCGGGTATTCCTCGATTTCCTGTTTTTTCTTGAAAATAATTTTTATATAATTTTTCTTTTTGTGATGAAACCACTGATGTAATAATGGTTTCCAATTCGTTTGCATTTTTGGTGAATAATCTTCTCACTATACTTCTTTCTTTTCTCACTGCTTCCATAATATTTGATTTTATATTCGGTACGTTAGTCATGGTCACCACTTGTTAATTTTGTAGTAGTAAGAAATAATACCGAAATAATCGGAAGCTTTTTACATCTATTTTATTTATTAAAAATCCACAGACTACCATAATATATACTCTTTGATTCACAACAATAAATGTATTTGTATTTTTTTTTTGCATCAACACTGCTAAATATTTAAACGTCCATCATTATTTGAATAAATATGTGGCACCAAATTACAAAACGTTAAATCGCTAAAAACCAATCATGGTTTGAAAAACGGTCGAAGTAACATTTGTTATTTTTTTTCTTAAGTGCTATGATATAATAACGTCTGAGATTTATTTAATGATTCGGTTTCGTAATTGTCGAGTGCCCGAGTAGGTGTGAAATCGGCAAAATATTTCCAAGAATTAATAGTGTTGTGTTGTCTGACGTTTATCGATTATTTATCAAAATATGCAAATACTATAATAGCGTTTTAATGGGACAACCGGTTGTGAGCTTAAATATTGATATTAATGAATTCAATGATGACTAAAACATATGTCGGGTAGGTCAAGTGGCAGGCTAATAAAGTTTTTATTTTAATTTGCATTAAAAGAAAAATAATATCTATCACAAAAACATAATGAATTCTTTCACTTGATTACATAATCATAATTTTATTAAATTATTTAAAAAAATTAAATTATTTTCTTTTATCTTATTTTAAAGACGTTGGTATGGGTAATCGTCGTGTTTTTTACCATTTTTATTTGGGGTTTATTACATTGGGAGATGAAATATAATTAGTTGATAGGATTAATTTATGCTAAAATCTAGAATCTAAAATTAGAGTCTAAACATATTTTAATGAAAAAGATATATTTTAAGCGTTCTTGATCAATCTAAATAAACAAACATAATTAATAAGATACAAAATAACACATCGTATATGTAAATGAAAACAATGAAAAAGGAGTCATTAATTTTTTTTTTAAATTATGATCTATAACCTCCATTCATTTCTCTGTGAAAGTTTCCATGTACGATTGTCGAGTAATTCGGTGGTCAGACAAGATTCGAGAGCTGCGATTTAAAACGTTTGTCCTCTTAACAGCCTCTCGTTTATTATACATGTTAATATTTATGCCTCCAGTAATTTATAATCGAATGTTTCGAAGGCGTTTTATTTACGGATTGCATTAAAATAAATTATTGACCGTTTTATTATATTTTTTATAACGAAACTTTTATTTTTTGTGCATGCGTGAATTTTGTTATTGACAGACATTACCATTTAAACGACGTAGACTTTTTTATTTATTTGTATTTTTTGTAACTCAAATAAAGTTTCTAAGCGAATTGACGTAGATTATTATTTATTGTCTGTGATGTTATTAAATTTTAATATAAGGTTTTGTCATTAACATTATGACATGTTTTGTTGATAAATGGTATTTGTTATAATAATAAAGATATCAAAATTACATTTATTTCATTTTTAGCCAAGACTAATAATGATATTTTGACAAAAAAAGAATTTTAGAATGCGTTGTAATATTATATAGCTGAAACAACTCTATTTTAATAATAAATGTTTTGTTGTTGTGATATAACAGTTTTTTATTAACATTATTGATTTCGATAATAATGACAGTTATATTACGCATGGCAAAGACTAAATAAAATACCTATACGATTTTTATCACATGGAAATATACTTGTTTGAAAAAAAAAATACATCATTATTATTAAATCGATAATTATAGCTTATCATGAGTTACATTTATAATGACAATATTGAATCCATAAAAAATGTAATGCGGCAAAAAATAACAATCTCACTCTATGATTGAATTAATCATATCACAGCTGAACGACTACAAAAACATAATGAATAAACATATTATTAAAAGTCGTGACGTCGGACCATGAAACATGTTTCACGTTGCATATTAATTAATGGGTTACGATTGTCGATTATCATAGTGTCATTATCACAGGCGCTGCGCCTATTTGCATTTTATTGGTGATAAATTTTTACGATCTTGTCATGCGATGGTGGAATCGGTCTTCAAATTGATATTTTATCGATGCCCATCGATGGACAGCACTAAACACGATGGGTTGACGTTTACAGCTCGCGAGTTTTATTTACAAATATTGTGCCGCTAATTTTATATTTGGTTTATTATTATTGCCACCGTTTCGGAATAACCCGGTTAGAAGCAATTTGAAATTGTGTTAAGATAAACTTGGATATAGAGACAGTTTATTTACTCAGAAAATTATGCAGTCGAGGAGGCGATAAAGCGATAACTGCTTATAGAATATTCAAATTAAATCTAATTATTATTCAGTTATTCTATATTTTTTGTTTCTTAAATGGCAGCCAACTCCTATTTTATGTTATATATAGATTGGCTTTAAAACTATTTCATCAAAATGATTGGATTTAGATTATCAATGAAGTTGTTTGAAATTGACTCAGGGAAAAGTAAAAACAGATCTGTTGTCTTATCGAAGTCCTGTATTTGAATGATCTCTCAATCGATTATTGTGTAGTGATATTCTGATATTCGATTTAACCAATGAATAATCGAGTGAGAAATAATTAGTATCGATATTCTAGTCGACTTGGATATCTGAATATATCAACTGAAATAAACAATCATCAGCCCTTTTATGTCCCCACTGCAGGGGCTCAGGCCTTCCTTACGGATGGTTAAGGAGGATGGGCCATGACCCTCCACGCTGGCCCAATGCGGATTGGAGGGTATTAACGACTGCAAATGCAACCGGGAGCAACGGCTTAACGTGCCTTCCGAAGCACGGAGTAGCTCGAGATAATAATTTTTGGCCACCCATCCCGTGACCGACCCCTGCGAAAGTTGCTTAACGACAACGATCGCGGGCCGCGGTGCTTAACCAATACGCCACCGAGCTACTCATAATAAATAAAAGGTATGATAAATAATGCAGATCCACAAAGCAGTCATAAATAAATATAGTACGTTACTTTTGCCACGTAAAAGCTCACAGATAAATAACAATACTCATGTTCTTGCCCTATGACGTCATTGTTCGTGGCGCCGTGACAAATCCGTGCACATTCGTCTCTCGTGAAGTGAGGGATGGCTCCGCGAGAGGGAGCGACTGACGCATTTTTCAGGCAAGAGCGTTGCCAACTGGAAAAATATAGTAGTCATTTTCTTTTTTTTGAACTCTGACATTTTATTTATGAAATAAACAGATCATGTCTCCATACTGAATGTAGAAAATATTGTGTATTCTCATCTTGCAGAAATTGCCAAAGAACAAATGTACAAAATTTTAATTTAAATTGATATTTTGTTTTTTGTTATTGTACAATGTTCTTGACGAAAGAGGCTACCGATTTAAAAACCTTTTATCAAATCGACTCATTCGTTTACAAGCTATGGTTATGGTTCCTTTACGTTTACAAAAAATGGCATGTATCACGTCTTGGCGAACTGCTCGAAGCTTTTAAACTACTAATCTGATTTTCATAAAACATAGCTAAGAACTACCGCGATACCTAGTTTTAGATTAAAAACAACTTCACCCAAAACAGTTTATTAATTTAGGAGCTGTTGTGCCATTGAAACATACAGATAAAAGGGTAAAATTTATAAAACGCTTTTAGCGGTGGAGTTAAAAAACTAAATTTATTTAACGAATTAACGTTAATTCGTAAAATAACTTTAGTTTCGAAATCGAAATCAAGGAAATCGATGTCCTTAGTGTAGTAACTTGATGATCCTAAGTTCAGTAACCAAAACCTTTGTATTATAATAATATGAAACAGTGAAACAGATACGAGACAATATAGAAAGTTCATTTGTTACATAAATCAAGCGGGAATCGAACTCAGGATTTCAGTAATGCCGACGCCTTGAAACCGCAATGCGAGTCACGTCACGAAGATCGTCAAAACAAAAATATTATTTTAAATTTATTAACATATTTTTGAAAATGATGTGTTTAAAATATTTCAAAGGAAAATGAGGGCACAACAATATACACATTTTGCAGCCTCTGTCTAAAACAAATGGTTTCGCTCCACGGCCCGCCGAAACCTCATCAAAGGCGACAAACTGCAAACCAAAGGCTAAAAAACATAAACCCTAAATAAGGTTGTCAAACTTTACTTTTCATAAATTAATATTAATTTTCATTACATAATATTCATGAACCAAATTATGCATGTTGACGTAACTATGATATTTTGCACATTCAAAATAAAATTTGGAAGTAAGAACTGTTTTAGGTAAAAAAAATTGAAGAATATAGGTAATACAAAATAAAAAACTAAAATAAACTAAAATAAAAAGACTCGTATAAAATAAGGTTTCAGGTGTATTTTTCTTATTTTTGTTCTTTTTACACCATAATTAAATGTTAATGATTTGAGGCTGTAATTGTAATAATTATAAGCAGTAACTAAATTGCTATGTTTCTGAGGATTAGATATTAAATTTTCTAGGCGTTTTTCACTATTGTGACAATAATTTTATAAAAGTTCACTTATAATAAGAGTATATTATAATTTGGTTCTTTTGGTAACAGCCCTAATCGCGAAACGATTTAATACGTCCCCTTTATTGCTACCAGAAAAACGAATAACAAAGTTCATTTGCAGGGTTTCTTGTGCCCGAGGCGACAGACTCGTTTCCGGCGCTCGCGGGATCCGCTAGATGGCGTTGGCAAACACGAGCTCCATTTCCGGTACGGAAGAGCGGCATGGCGCCGCATCCGGCGGCCGACTGATTGGGCCTTTATTAAAAACTGACACCTGGGGCAATTCGGCTTGTTTTGCTGGCATCGTTGTTGCGGTCTTCAGTGATTGGTTGGTCAAAACTTTGGAATTGATTTTTTCCAGATGAAAACTTTTCAGTGAAAATTAGTTAAATTATTATTTTAAATTATACATAGGTACGTATAACTTAAAATAATAGTTTATATGTACTCGTACAATATACATAGAATGGTCGGTCATATAATAGGTTTTCGGCCTGCAGTTATTTTTTTTGCGTAATATTATTAGTTAATGTCGCATACATTGCTCAGATTCCAAAAAAGTATCTAAAACTTATATTGAGAAGTTATGACCATTACCGCTCCTAGTAAAACTAACTAAGTCGCATATTTTTGGATTTTTTAATTAAACCTGTTACTATACAGTGTCAAAGAAATAAAATCATCAAAAAAAAATTTGTTTGATAAATAAACATGGCCTGTGAAATTTCTCAAAATACGGTCGCTCTACACAAAGAGTTTTGAAACATTTAATAAAACCAAAGACCGTGTTATGTCAAATAACACACCGTAGTGAATTTATAATTCGCCCTGTGTTATGCCCGTCATGACCACAAAAACGATGAGGTCTGTTGCATGTTTTTTCTTAGTTGGACAAATAAGATCTTGCAATAAATCCTCTGAAAGTAAATTGACTAGTCACATTTTAATATTTTTCTTAAAAGCTAGAATATTCAAGCGCCAGGTATTAGAAACTGCCATATCCACCTGAAAGGTAAAAATAACTTACGCCATTTATCTTTGATACTCACATGGTACAGACTTATGGACTTATTCATTCGACCTAAATCACCTAATTTGCTATTGTATTATACATATTCAAGTTCTTATTGTCTTGAATTGATTTGATGAATAACATCAATGTTTCACTTTTCGAAATGGTATCATACTGTAAAAATGAGTTCTAATGGTGACAAGGTGGTGGTGGTGGTGTCCTTCCAGCGTACAAATAGAATTTCATGGTTTTGAATCATGAATTGACTCGCTAATCTTATTCAGCTATTTTATTATTTTAATGGAAAGAAGTGGGCATTTTTTAGTACGGTTATTTTTCTGTATCTGTGACTCGACTTTTCCTTCAATTTAGGTTGTCATCATCGTCGTTTTGGGTGCGTTTTTGGGATAGGTTATAATGACTAGAACGTAGTTCCTCGTCACTGCTGTTCCATTCTGAGTCATCAACTAATCGCCGTGTTATTACCTTTTATATAGCGTGGTACTCCTTGAAGAAGACAAATTATCTTTATCACTAAAAACAGCAGGATCAGGTGGAACTAAGATCAAGTAGATCTTTGAGGCGTCATCTTTCTCGGCTATAATTGTCTCAACAACTCACCTAACCATAGAAAATCACTATGTTGAGATAATTAGTAAATATGTGTCATTTTTAAGGATAAACAAGGTTCTGAAAAATAATATTTTTTAGTATACATGCGCCCATTGTACACAAGCGTGCACGCAAACAGTGTGAACATTTTTTGTTATGAAATGTATTATTGTTTTAACTTATAATTAGAAAACATAGCATAAACTTACCCTGTAGAGCAGGTTTAGATCAATTACAGAATAATAATGTACAGTTATATCAACAACCAGCGTAAGACACATTGGCAACAACTTACAATGACAGTGATAATGTCACTGTTATTTTCGTACGTATCGATATTTTTTTTTATAATCCCTGGTAGTCAGTGACGTCTAAATATAGTTTTAAGAAGCATTTAGACCATAGATAAATATTTGTGTTTATAAATTATTTTTACAGAGGTGTACACGCTTGTGTACGCACGGGCGGTAATGGGTTAAAACAACGGTGGTATCACAACACCCAAAACCCTATACAATATAGAAAGGTCGTTTTCTATATCGATCCAAGCGAGAATTAAAACCAACTAATCCGCACTAGACGAAAAATATCGACTACAATTTATCAATTGCTGGGCATCATTATCTGCCTCTAAGCTGTCACTGTCACTTTACATTGACATTTCATGAGATACTCGACATTGTACCGTTGGCTTGTGGATTGTTGTAAAACTATTTGAATCTGTTTGTACATTATAAATAAAATAAATATATTGAAAAGAAAAAAGTCTTTATCGCATGGTAGATTATGATGCCCATTCTCATTTGAAAGCTTGTACACCAGCAATGAGGGTGAAAGTTTATACAGTTTAATTTATATATTTATTTAATTATAGCAGCAGCTTTCTATAAAATTAAAAATAAAACTGAATTTTATATCCCGCAGTATCTGTTCTAAATATTAAATAAATATATATGTAAGCTACCTTAATAATTGTAGTCTGTTTTGTTTTCATTATCATTTGTATCATTAAATTGATAGCGCATTGGTTGGTATATTCGAAACGAAGGCCTGTCCCCTTGCAATGAAGATATGTATTAAGCTGATCTAAGGTATTTTATTAATAATTTTAGGCGGATATTTAAAATAAAACCAAAAATCATTCTTAACTAGCCTTCCACCAGCGGCTTCGGCTGCGTAATCTAATAAAACTAGATTGCGAAAAGTCGTGGGTTCAATCCCATCTCAGAGTACCAGGGACAAAGTGGATTTTTAAGCATTTTTCATTAAAAAGTTTCATTTCTTTTACGAACTTGATGAGTACTTCCGTTTGTGTGAACACTCATAAAAATGACAAAACCTACTACTATTACTATTCGAGATTCGTCTTTGGGGAAAAATTTAAAGGAACTACGATCAAAATAATAACGATTGTTTTTTACAACTTTCACGATATATTGCCACAATGTGTGTTGTGAACGAATATTAGTTTTCTTCGACTGTTAAAGCGTGTTTTATCGCGCGGTCAGTTTAGTAGCTCCCCTGAGGAAAGTATAAAACGCAGTTCAAACTGATTTACTAACAAAATAGACATAATATTTTCTATGTTTCTTATTTTTGAAGCTTTTAGTTAAAACGTCAATTTTGTCAACGCACAAATTGTGCTCGCTTCTAGCTTTAAATACTAAAAAGTGCGTATTAAGTCAGTCAGAAATCTATTGCTACGAGATTTTTTAAATGTACTTATTATTTAAGACACCTCATTCAACAATGATTTACCTGCGAATAGGTAACTCAAAAGCAGCTCTCAATTCAAAAATGATTTTTACACTCCCAAAATACATATCAATCAAATAGTGGTCCGATAGACAAACTAAACTATAAGTATCCCTATCTGACTATCTGTGCCCGCAACTTCATATGCATTGGAAAGTATATTTGGAGGATTTTTCATACCTATGGTTGGAATCAAATCGCATAGGGTTATAACTTACTACGCAAAATCCAATGCAGATTGGTGAGTGATAATGACTGCAGTTGCAGCCCGATCTGATCCAAGCTTAATGTGCCTTCTTAAGCAGGGAGAAGCTCAAGATAATAAAATTTTGGTCATCCATCCTATGCTCGACCCTTGCGAAAGTTGCTTATCTACCTTATCGCAAACCGAATGCGCTAATCATTGCGTCAGAGGGCTTCTCTTTTACAAGTGCATTCAAATGTCGAAGTAATGCTAAGTATTCAAGTGTGAACATTGAAAGAACGATCACCGATACTTTATGACATGAAAGACAATCTCGATTCACAATCTCAATTCGTGGACAAGTTAAATCGATTTGGAATATGAGCTGCGAACCTTCGTCGGTGACCCTCATCATTCGTTCACTTTACAATCGCTGTTCCATAAAGAAACATTGTTCTTCTTAAAAGATAATATAACTTGTTCATATAAGTAAGTAAACTTATTGTAAATACTTATTAAATTAGAAAAAAAAAAAACATTTCAATGATCAAACTTTTACTTTGTACCTAATAAAGGTACAAACAGGTCAATTATATTATTGCAATAGTAAAAAAACTATATACCCATCAAATTTAAATTTGGAACATTAAATGTTCTTTTAAATAGATTTTTAAAAATAAGTCATAGCACTGAATTTATATTTAGGTCACAGGGCTAACATCGATAAGATAAAATGTTTACCAAGAATAAATGGAAAGGATTCTCTAGGACTCTTAGGTGTTCGCGCCACCTTCTTTAAAGGGCACTGTATACTTTGGTACAACTGTAAACTCACGTTCAAACATCACGTTAGGCGTATTAATATATTATCGAGTTATCTCTCTGTGGTCTCACGTACTTCGTCGTGTTTTAGAGCGTTCCCGCTAACCAAAGAGGAAACTCATGCCTTCAAGATGTCGGCAAACATAGGTATTGTATACGAAAAGAGTAAATTGTTTGACCAAAAAGAAGTTTTACTGTGATTTTTACACAGCTTATAGCGATAATATCTCTCTTGAAGGTAGATTGATTAATTAAATTGATCATAGTTCCAAATATTGACAGGTAGCTGGCCTTCTTGATTATGTAACATTCACTTGCAGATCAAAATAAAAGATCATCACCAACACATTTATACATCAGTGAGTTATTATTCTTAACGACCTAACTAATAAATAAAAATAATATGAATTTTTACTGAGCATTTCAGTATAAAAATTATTAAGCTTGTTACAATTATTAGTAGCATGTACATATACACCAATTTTTAAGTTAACGTTGGCAGCTGTAATTTTGTTAAACTGAGGCATATTGCAACATAAGGGAATTATATCATTCATGTAATTCCCTTATGTTGCAGGGAATTATATCATTGAATAAACTGGTTCTGTACTCTTACCATCCAATTTCTATAGCAAAATACATGAACGTTTTGTCATCTATCCTGATCTAACTTACTTTGGTAAAATTTAAAATCGTTAATCCAGTTTTAGGCTAGCCAGGTAAACAAGGACAAAAAATGTCAGTCAGTAGCTATAATACGAAATTGATAGTCAAGTTCCCAGTAGAAGTCGGTCATGTGACACACGACTTCTGACTGGCAGGCAATTTTTGCCCTCCCGAGCCAAAATCACAGTAAGAGCAAAATTTGCGTTCTTGAGTTTTTCGTCTGAAAGCCCAATTCAAACTCTACAAGCCTAACTTATTATTTATTTTTTAACAACCAGTAATAGTATTTTATTTTCTATTCTTTTAATATCAAGGCGCCATATTTGTAAATTTAACTGAAAAAATGCTATAATTACCACCTAATATGCAGTAACAATTTTGATCTACTTATTGCATTATAGTTAGTTAATGAAATACCAAAATTGTTGAATATGCAGTAACAGCTCACTTTATTGCATTTTAAATAGTTTAACAAATTATTTAGCAATAAGCTAGAAGCAGTCATAATGGCTAAAAAATAATAATGACTATAATTAATTTATTTGTCATGTTTTCAACCTGAAATCTGTGAATTATTCTAACTATTCCTACACTTTGCATTCAAAATTTGATAATAAACAGTGATTTGTTAAAAATTAAAACTTCACGCGTATTTTTCTCGATTTCTTGTTTTTGCTATTACTGCGGTGTAGGTCTAGGACGGCAGAATAAGAGTTCATAGTACGTCTAAGTAACGTAACGAGAACGTAATACTGTCGCAGATGTGTGAAAAGAACGCTGGGCAAATGATGAATTATGTAATCTTGTAATACACATGCGACTATGGAAGGGACCAGCTAGACACCGTAGGAGGCACATACTTTCATGATCAGAATGATTGAGTTTTATCAGGTGGATATATCGATACAAGCATTCATGAGAAAGGGAATTGAGATGGTATCTTTCTGTCAATAGACCAAGGACTCCATGTGAGAATATAAGTAAAGAAAAATATTATGTGTATGTATTACATATAAGATATGAGTTTTTGAACGTAATATCGTTTAGTACGCAATGTTGACACAATATTGACAAACGACCTTCTCAGAAGAGTGACAAGCATATTTTTAACATATGGACGTTAAGGTGTCGGTCGGTGTTCGCCGCAAAGAAAAAGTTCTGTTTGTTCCCAAAATGCTCTAATCATATTTGTAATTCTATAGAAAATCTTCGGCTACCATTTTTGTTTCATTTTTCAAGTAAATATAGAAATTCCGTCGCTCTTTTTCGGAAAGTTATGGTGTATATCAATATGCGGTGATAACTGCGAAGCAAATAAAAAAGACCGACAAACAATATTTTTTAGAACAGGATACATAAAATAGAGCACGTTTGGAAGTTTTCAAAAGGTCCTGATTTTATTGGTATGTTATGATATTGATAGCTTATACATTTATGTATAAGTCTGGGGCTTAAATTTCATATCTAAACAAAAGCCTTTAAATTATAAATAAATAATTTTGTCATTGCAGTTATATTCTTTAATCTCCATAGTCTGAAAAAGATCTGTAGTCTGAAAATACACTGTTATGTTAAGTGAAAAAAAAAGATTGGCTAGAAAGCTTTCAGAATATTCTTAGGCAGAGATGTTACCAGCGTGGATTTCCCGTTTTGGTAACATTTTTCATTGCTACTCCACTCCTATTAGTCATAGCATGATCCTACATAGCCTAGTCTTCTTCAATTAATTGACTATTCAACGCAAAAATAATTTACAATTTGAACCTATGATAAGCGCGTTCAAAAAAACAAATAAACTCTTGAGCTTTATAATATTATAAGTATAGATAATATGTTGCCAGCGAAATTAATAATGTCATCTATCATCAAAAATGTGTTGTGATAACTAACAAAAAAAATATATAAAATATGTATCATTTAGTCATTAGTTATCATCTATATTTAATTTATCAATATAATAAAATTTTATTAAATTTTAATCACAAACATTTAACACAATACTAGCTTTCCGCCAGCGGCTTCGCGTGGTGTTGTATTACGAGTGTATATATATCTTCCTCTTACATCAATCAGTACAATGATGAAAATCTCATTAAAATCCGTCGTGGAGTTTAAAAGATCTCAGCGTACAGACAGCTGGAAGCGACATACACCCGGTTTCTGAATTGAGAATTTAAAGTCAAGCACGTCTCAAACAGTACCTAAGCCATTTCAAATGTCACTTAAACAGGTTTTCGTTTTTGATTTTAATTTTTGTAATGGTTGGTTGATAGCAGTTTGATAAAACTAGGACTTTTTGCCATGTAACACGTGAAAAACTTAAGTTGTTGAGAATCATCAGATGAGACTGTACTCTTCTCAATTCAAAAACCGGCCGTTTGTTTCATACTATGTGTAATCGACAGCAAGAACAATGAACTGTAGATAATAATTTAATTAGATAACCTTTAGCAAAGAAAAAGATTTATTAATGAACAATGTACAAAGGACAATATACTAGAACAAACCAAAACACATTGACAAAGTCAAAAGGTAAAGAAAAAATAATAATATAAAAGCCTCCTTAAAGAGGCCAGTAATAATATATCAAAACCTGGTAAGTCTGTCGGCAACACTATGTAAAGATTTGTCAATTCTCTCTTCTATACCAAGCATAAATATAAAGTTCAAAAGTTATATAAACCTTTTAACCAGTCGACAATGACTGCAATAATTCCGTTAAGACCCATTTTGAGGTATCTAGAAATCTGTTAACAAACATACAAACAGACCATCAAACACGATAAATGAAGTTTAAACTATTAGATATACGCTAATAAGACGACTGATGGTTAGCAATGCGTTTAACAAGTATGGAAGCGTGTTCATTCTTGGAATTTTCAATGTAATTTTTTCGTTAAATAAGTATATGCTTGTCGTTAACAAATATTACAAACAAACAAGGAAAACTATCCGATTTTAATTCTAAAATAAATAAGCAATTATTATTCATATGGATACAAGTAAATTTTGACATTAACTGCAGCTGCGGAAAACAAAGACGAAATGACTTTATCATTTACTAGCAAAGCCGCTATTCTAGTTTTTCAAATATGGGAAAAACTAGAGTAGTAGCGCCTCTGCTAGTATCAAAATGTGTAAGTTTTATTATAATTATAAATTTAGTATTTATAATGCTATATTGATTTTTATCTTATAAATAAATATTTAAATATTACTTTAATGAAACTTAAAACTTACGTGATTTACTAGGTGTTGAGTAGTGGAATGGGTTTTGTTAAATTTGTATAGTAATTTTGTATACTGTAAAACCTAAACCATTCGCAACCCAGACGACTGCTCTGACCAATTGATTTACCTTAGATAAAGATCTAAACTATCGAATTTCTGAAGCTATTTTCCATTGATGATCAGGCAATCTGCCTTAACACCCCAAAAAATGAAATTGAGTTAAATATATATTATAAATTTTAAATATAATTTTCCATTGTGAATGGAATGAAATGAAAACCGAAAAGCAATTTTGTTTTATTATATAGATAATAAAGTGTCTTTGAAAATATCAGTGAAATAAATAGCGAACTATAGTATGTTTGACCTGACTGTTCTAGTGTGTATCGAATCAATTTGAAAATTTCAAACAATTTGCATAAACAATGCTAACAATAATTGTTTAGACACATGTGATTTCACTATTCGAGGTGTTCCAAAAGCGGTTAGTTCAATTTGTTCTTGTTAGCGATGTCTTGCTATGTTAGAAACATTTTGAAATTTGAATTTCATCGTTGTTATAATTCGATTTATAGTTGTTAATGGACTTCTAATAGGTTAGAAATATACATACATTTGTTTTTAGTTTCTTAGTAGATATTAATCTATCAGAACCGGTTTCTGTTAATGTTAATGTAATCGCAATAGTACATATTGAAAAGTAAATATATTTTGCTAATACATTATCTACTCCAGACCTTTTTAGTTCAATGGTATCTTAGGAAATTATTACTTATAAATATTATGGATTTTTAGGTACAGTAACAAGAACTGTGATCTTATTGAAATCATAACGTAGATATATTTCTTGGTCATAATTACATTAACATTTTGAATTGAGGTTTTATAATTGGGACCCGGAACATCCGACCACAACACGGTTACGTGAATTCACCAAGTCTACCTCTTATGAGTGTACAGAAACAGGGTCGTAATCAAACATCTTTGACGTCATTAATCGTGTTAAGTGCAACTTTGTAAGAAATTATCAGTGGAGAGAGCCTTTGCAAAATTTACGTGGCTTTTAGCTCGTTCGTTTCCACTGTGAGCTCAAAGGGCGACCAGTGGATAATCACCGAGAGAAAGGATCGTCCACTAATGGTTGTATTACAAGATTACATAATGAAGATACCACGCATTGCTAGATAAAAGTCGTGAAGGACGGAATTTATACTGGGAAATATATACAAAGAAAGTGGGTAAAAAATCATTATCCTATTAATCTTATAAACGTAAAAGCAGACGCTTGTCTATATTTTGGTATCCAAATGAATTGTAAGCAGAAGACAGTTCGGTAATAATTTTTCAATATTTTACTCCCAATACAGATAGATAGTTCAATAAACAATTTATTTCTTTCCAAAATATAAACACAAATGACATTCCATTCGACAGAAGAATAAATGATGAACAGATGAAACAATTGCCCACTAATGAAAAATGTGTGTGTGTGTGTCGCAGCAGTAAATAAAGAACCTAGCTCAGCGTCAAATATTTATACGCATACATTATGATCAAATTGCTGATTTTCAGTTGCAATCAAGCCTGAATGCAAAAACGGTGATTAATCTAAGCAGGATCAAATTTAAACGAATATCAGTTAAACTATCCTGCATGTTATAGAAAAATATAAAATTAATTAGTATAATTCTTTTTATAAAAATCTAATTAAATTCTTTTTTTAAATTTGTTATTATCGTTAATAAATAATAATATTAAGTCAGATACGTATAATCGAATAAAATAAATAAGTAACATAACAAGAATTACGGCTCCGTTACCTATCAGTGATTTGGAACACCTTATTTTTGTTTAACAGAATATGACTTTAATATTTCTTAGAAAAAATATTTATTTTTCAACAATATTTAATTATTCCAATATTTAATTGCGTGGTAGAGGAAACTGCCAGTAAACGCCTCAGTGCGGTTTCGGTGAATTATGAGAGGTGGTAGAATTGATCTCAGTGCGTGATTAATTCTATGATCTGTTTGAGGTGTTCAATTTTGAGAAGAGGTAATCTGGCCTTAAAATTTTATTATATCAAATAACAGAGATGCTAGAAGTAAATGGTGACGTAATTCCATTCAGTATTGATTCATTATTAAGAAATGGAGAAATATGACAATATGGTGGTACGTTAAAACAAAACCAAAAAGCAGACATTGAACTCGCTGTATTAGTCTTTGAGGTTTATAAAGGAGACGTGGTCCATAAATAAAATCCATGTGGAGAAGTCCAGACAAGACTAACGCCTCAACAACATTAATACGAGCACCCTGACACAGTAGATCCCGTGTCTTGTATAGGATCTTCAGCCAGTAGAAACTTTGTTTGGCATTGACAACCTTTACACGGCATACAAAACGCAGCTTACTATCAAAGTGTACACCCAAATTTTATGCACTATCTACAAGTTCAATTATATGTTGCTGTATTCTAATACGAGGTAATCTATTAATCTTCTTTATTTGGATATATTCGGACTTGTTCGGGTTAAGTATAAGGCCATTTTCAGTATTCCATGGAGCTATCTCCTCTAAGCTCTCATTTTCTAAATTAAGTGCACGTGACATTCTATCAGGATGCTTAGACGTATAATCGAAAACCGTCGATATATAAATGAAAACGATTATACCCTATAACCCTTCTAAGAACAGCACCGAAAAACATAAAAATTAGAGGCCTCAGGATGGAGTTTTGAGGTACGTACCCCCTGACCAACTAGGCTAGACGAAGAGACCTCTGCAGCTCCATCCCTTCGTAAAAACTTGATCGATTGGAATCTATCAGTCAAGTAGTTTTTGAACCACTTGACCGCATGCGCGTCAAGCCCACAGTTAAAAAGTTTTGATAGCATTAATACAATCAAATACCCGAGAAGAGTCGAGAAGAGCAAGGATGGAACCTCTGCCGATATCAGATTCATCCAATAAATTGTCGGTTATATAAAGCAAAGTTGTGACCGCCCCACGATCTTTGTGAAATCCAGATTGGCATGACGGTAGTAATTTTATTCTTTCTACATAGTCGTGCAGTTGCCCATCATATATAACCTTTTCTAGTATTTTAGAGAAGAACGGAGCCATATCTCATTGATGGCAACTATATCACCTCTGAAGCGATCCATAGCCACCAAGAACTCATCATGGGCAGTTCTTAAGCAGCCGGAATTGTATTAACTTTATATTCTTATATACTATGAGGTGCTTTTTATTGATATTACTCGTACTATCACGCGATAAAGCACATGCAAAAAATATTTTAAAACATAAATACGACTTCCAGAATATTAGCGGTTTGGGTAAAATTTTTACCCTTTTCTATAAAGGCTAACTCGATGTCATTTAACAAGAACTTTTGATCTCGATCATTTATTTCGTGTTTTAATTGCTCCATTGGAGTAAGCAATTTGTTATTATCTGACTCAGGTATAATGTAGTTACTGTTAATACGTTGTTCCAATTTCTCAACACGAATATTAAATTTATCTTTTGTCCTTGTTATTTAAAACCTACAGCAAAGACAATCTTAAACGAAACTTAGGTACCAAATTGTTTTTTTACAGCGACATATTTACATGAACACCCAAAATAACTCTTTAAAAACAAACCTGTAATTTAAAGCTTTGTTCCAACATTCGGCGGACAGAGCCACACCAGTCGCTTGTCCACACATTTTTTAACCAGGGCCGTACTCAATTAATCTTTCTTATCCGTCCCATCGTTGGCCGTCGGTTAAATAATCGCCGCGCGGACGAGTTTAACATAAATTAAGTTTTCCACGACACCTGTGATACCCCCCTGAGTTAACACCACAACATGTTACCGAAACATCAATGTTGCAGCAAACTAGACTCTTTGTGTTTGTCGATAAGGTGTCGGTTGTAGCAAATGTAAAATTGCGCCGTAGTAATAATGAGCCTTCACAGAAAGATGTATATCTTGGGTTTGAAAGAAAAGGTTAAGTGTGAACATTTTGTTTGTAAATGCGCTTGTATAATGGATTTGTGCGTTTTCGGCGCGGAATGATAAGTTTTGTTGCTTTAATTGATCAATCCACTTATTTCATCGGAGTTCCGTATTCAGAAAAGACTGTGAGTAAAGGAAAATTCACTGTTGCTCAAAAAAGCTAGTTGACTATTTACAAACGGTAAAATTTTTACCATGTGATAAGTATAATACAAACTAATAATCTTTAGATCTAAATATCTAAAAAGAATCTAAAGATTGAATGATGTAAATGCAAATCTATTCTTATAAAATAAATGTTAAAAACTCATCCGATGTTGATAACTTGTGTAAAATGACAAGTAGCTGACAAATTCTCTAAATTTCGTCCAATAAGCATGGAAGTGATATTTTATATTCACAAGTTATCATTATACGAAAACCTTTTATTCATCTTACTTTTCACTATTCGGTGCCGTAATTGCGTCTGTTTTATCTAAAGAAGATCTGGTTTCAAGAATAATCCAACTCAACCAGGAAAGCTTCCATTGCTTCATTTTAGTGATGATCTTTGAAGTTTACCCGTTGAACCGAGGCATTTTGTTTGATCACGGAACCTTCTTTGCGATATTAGAACTTGTTGTTAAAAATTCTGCTTTGTTCCCAGCAACGTGCTCGTCTCATTCATAACGGTTGTCAGATAATAGATTCAGACAGAAACGTGATGTAGCAATCAGAAGAGTTTTTTGTTTTTAACATTTCGAATAATGCGTAGGCAGCGATTATTGATAGTTCGGCAAATGTGAAATATCTAAAACTATTAGTACTTCACGATATACTTCTTTGTCTGGTTGATTCCACTTTCTAGAGTTTCGTTTTGGCAGACTATGGTAATATTGTAGTAAATTTGATATAATTTAAGTAATATTATAATTAATGATTTAAGTTATACCTCGATGGCGCTTTAGTTTGGGGATGCGGTTGTTAAGGAGCTTTCGCAATGGCCGGTGATAAGAAAGGTGACCAAAAATTTATTATCTCGAGCTCCTCCGTGCTTCGGAAGACCTGAACCCCTGCAGTGGGGACATTAATAGGTTGATGATAATAAGCGATGGCTATAGCGATATTGCAGAAAATTATTAAATTATTACGGCATAAGTTTATATATGATATGATTTATTTTTTATTACTCTAATTGCAATTGATAAATCTACATTATAGATGACCGAGATAATATAAACCTACTCTTGATACAGTGTTAACTTAACTAACTAGATAAACTTTAATGAAATAATGTGTCAGTATTTTTTTCGTCGCAATTAAAACAATTAGTGAGCTAATTAAGGAATTACAAACAACGGCACAGTCATTTTCTACAATGTGGCGGTGAGGAGATGCAATTAAAACGCGTTGTGCGTATCCGCTGGCGCCATAAATCACCTTTATATAGCTATTTACTCGCTTATTGACCATAAAGCACATTTTATACAGTCGTGTAGATATTTTACATTTTTTATTAGTTACAATTCATGGATATTTCTTATATCTTATTTTTGTTTTAGTTTCTATCAGTGACCCTTACCTGCGAGTGAAAAAGAAATCCCTTCCTACATTAAATACCGAGGATATTAATAAAAAATCCTCATTAAATAGTTTATTAATTGTAAAAGAACAATGTGCGGGATTATCACTGAAATCTTCATGTTTTCTCTGAAGAACTTTGAAGTAAACCTAGTTTTTCAGTTACCTAGAATGTATATTGACTTATGCGTGGATTTAGATTTTTTTGTATTAAGCTTAGCTAGTCATGAGGATTGTGTAGAATTTATGGATGAACTTTTTTGGTTGAGTAGCAAGTATGTTGTTTTTATGAAATAAGTGCGTGCACAAGATTATTATACACTAGCCTACCCCCAGCGTGATCTAGTTTTAAGTTCAGAAATTAGAAAATTCTATAAAAACTTTCATCCCCAAATTTATCTCCTTAGGGGTTGAATTTTATAAAATCCCGTTTCAGTGAGAACCTACGTTTTAAAAAGAACCCGCATGCAAAATTTTAAACTCCTAGCACTTGTAGTAACGACGTTTCATACAAACTATCATCTACTAATTTATCCCCTTAGGGGTTGAATTTCATAAAATTCCGTCTTAGTGAGCACCTATGACCTTAAAAAAATACGCATGCGAAATTTCAAACTCCTAGCACTGTGAGTGAGTGAATGATCTTTCGTTTTTATATTTATATATATCATACACACACGTTCGCGCACGTGCCAATGTTGTTAGTTTTATTATATAAAATTTAATGTAACATAACATAAAATTTAATCTAATTAATAATAAGTACATTTTATTCCTTGGTGGGGAGCCGAGCTGCGGTTATACGGGTAATCCTAGTACAGGCTTTGGTCTCTAAGGATGGCTACAATTGATAAATTAACTTTATGTATATTGTCATTATATATTTGAAAATGTGTTTGTAGCTTTTATGACAGAAATTAAGTGATTTATCTCATTTTCATGATGATATAGTTTTTTTAGAATGACCTTTAATTCGTTTCGGGTAATTCACATCGTACAGACGAAACAAGATTTATACGACGATTAATATACGTTTTTTATGAAAAGCCAACGCAGTTAAAACAATCAACAATGGACAGATTGATCGTGCGATGTTATTGTGAATACCGGTAAGGGTATAAATTTTTCTTTTGCGACGAAAATATTGCGGTCCTCTTACAGATATATCGTAATATTTTATCACAACAAAATAATGTGTCCACCGATCAGAGGTACTGGTTAAGACTTACAGACACCACAGAAGACGGTGTATTATCTCTCCAGTGGCACAAAAGCTCCTTCATCGGGAGATTATAAATGATCGTGGTCTTCGGCCAAAAGCCTGCTAGTTTTTATTTAAATAGATATATTTATTGATTTCTTGTATCTTCACGCGCGCTGCTCATTAAATTATATTCAAAAATGTTACTATTCAAAAACAACTTTAAACGGTTTTAGCGCATTAATGTTTGCTTTCATGACGTTTCAGACCCAAGTTGTTTTATATAATAGATAGATTTCGATACATATTTAGTTTAAGATTGTTCTAATGAAAATTAATACTTTTGCTGGATATCCATATTGTGGAAATATGTTTTAAGTCACTAACATATTTCCACACTATGTCGAGCGATATCGACCAAGTGTCGATTAGAGAGTATTATCATAGATGTATATGTTCCCTTCCAAAATATGTTGTGTTACTTGTTTGTGTGTGTGTTCGAAAATTTAACGTAATCTTTGCAATATGCTTCTAATGTAGTAAAATTATAATTTTAAAAGGTTAAAAACACGGCGTTCATAATCTGTACACGCACTGATAGAAAAATCACGTGGGACAAATGAAAAATGGCCGAACTGCCAATTACACTAAAAAATGTCCATAGGCACCAATTAAAATGATTTACATATCAATAAATCCTCGAGATACAGCGTGGGGCTTTTAAATCCGTTTTATATCGGCGAGGCCATGATAAATGAAATTGCACAGTAGCTTTTGATTACAGGTATGTTTTGTTTATCATTTATAACATTTTGAGGACACGAGTAAAAAATAGTATGTATATGGGCAGTATTTTTAATAAGTATTTTTGTAATTCTAGTGTTGAAAGCGAGATTTTCAAATAAAAAAAACAACAATTTTTTGCTATTGCAACACTATCTGCAAATCCTCATCACACTAGACTCTCTCTTCTTTCTTCGATCACTGTTTTCGTTTTTATTAGAAAAGAATAAGAGTTATGCCGAGGGAATTCTTTCGTGAGATAGACTTTACACAGCAATCGAAAATATAACTGATAATTTAAGTATTTTTACAGACTGCTGTTAACCAGAAAAGTACTGAATGATGTTTAGTTTTGATGAGCTACGCTATTTTAGTAAATTGTTATGACATGGGTGTTGAAGTAAAAGGTTCGCTAAGAAAATTTTAATAATTAAATTGTTTATATTTTAAATCGAGGATCACCCAAGATGGCGGACTAGTTATGTTAAAGAATCCAAAATGAATCCATTTCATCAAAAAGGCTCCTAAACTAAAATTTTAATTAGTTTCATTAATTAGTTGTTTTAATAATCTTTTAATAGTATTGATCTTTTGATAATAGGATTAAAATCCAATATTTAATTTCTGTATTAATTAATTGCTGTGGAGAGTGATATTGTTAGTAGCCTTTAAATAAATCAGAATCTTTATTTTGACTTTATTATATTACTTTATTATCTTTATTTTGACTTTTTTTTTATAAAAATATAATGCGACATCAATTCGGTTAACTGATTTATTAACGTCCACAAATGAACTTCTTATAACAGAAAAGTTAGTTCATGATACTGCTGTATGATACTCACTGTGGTTCAGCAATATCATATTACACGATGCGGTATGTATTTTATTGAATACGCAATTAAATTATTCACGAACACGGTCTCTTATTCATATGTTTGCATAATTTGAAGGAGCGTCTGTATATTATTTGACATCTATAAAAGTTGTAAAGTGGCTTACACACATCAACTCATCATTGTGCAATGATGTGAGTAAAAAATGTTTTAATTTAATGAAAGAACCAAAGAAAAAATCTTTTCAAAAAGCATCAATTTGAATTTAAATTTTACCTAAAGTGTTACTACGAATTTCATCAATAGTTTTTAAATGATTAAACCTTTTTTTTTTCTTTCCATCTTTTTTGATATATGCGATGTGTTTTTTTTCACATGTAGATTACTGTTCAACAGCACAAACTAATATAGCGCTCAAGCTGCGTTTAAAATCATCTAGAAAGGACCCAAAGTTTGATTTTTCAAGCTAATCGTCTAGCGATCAATTAAGTTGTTTAAAACGAATGTTAAGAGTATTTTTTTAAAATTTACCTTATCAAATCAGAATAATTATAAACTATTATTTTCAAATATGCACTCCAATAACAATTTTTTTTTCTTGCCGGATTTTATTAGCACTAGTTTCCGCCATATATTTGAAGACCGATGCATCGCGATGGCTTGTAATTCGACATTCATAAGTGCTTGTTTTAGCCTAAACTGAATATATGAATTTCAGTTTGATGTTAAAGAAATGAAATTTGATCTAATTACAATAAACTATATTTGTGTAAGGAAGTTAGTTTAGCAATGCGATCAGCTCATTTACCAAGTACACCACCTTTCCTGATCTCGATACGGGGCCCCAGTAAGTAACTGCTTCAATAATTAAGTCTCTGGAAGCTTTCATGAACAAACACTTGTCGCGAATTTGGCTAGGTTTTATGAAATGGATTATATTATTTTTATAATATGCCAGCTGTGCGAACGGCGATCGGGGACATTCTTCTCAATCTTTATATATAGGTGGCAGCACTTACAACGTAAAGACGTACGTTTCGTTTTGCACGATGGTGCGTTTTGGGCTTGTGAGCCTAAGCATTGCATTATAGGAACCAAACGATAATAGATTAAGACGAATGCTTCATGCTAATTTGTAATATTACAGCTAATTTATAATACGGAACAATATTTAATAGCTTTATAAGTAGAAAGTTAATAAAGAAAATGGTCTTCTAATATATTCTTCTATTCTATATATACACGATATATATAGTTTTTCATTGTGCTATTACTGTTTTTTAAAGCAAAAAACAGCAATATCAATCGTAAAGTCTCATTTAAGCTAATTATCGTCATTGTTGCCACAGCATTGCATGTCATAGTGCAATAAAGTTCAAAGTTATAATTCAAACTTTCATAATAAAAAACGTTTGCCAAGCAATTATTTACCTTGTCATCTAAAGCTAAAGTCATCAATTCGCATACAAAATGTTACGACGTACGTCATTTGCGTACAGTCGTGAGATAAAGTCATATAATTAAAGGCAATATAGATATATTACCGTGATGAGACGTGGTAGTAAAGCTATTATTGTTATCATTCCTGTGACAAATGACAGCTGGAAGAAATATTACAAAGCTCGAGTTGAATGATGATTAAAATTATCTTATGAAATTTTAATGCAATTTCTGTGGCATTTAATATACACATTTGTATGCTATCAATTTATATTGTGGGATTATAATTCTTATCTCTACACACAATTTTATATAAATATTATGAACAGTAAAAATTTAATAGTTTGTTGTTTAATTTGTTTTCAAATAGGCTACTAGGCCAATTTTAAATATTTATTTTCCTACGCGCGTGACAAAAGATAAAATTTACGCTAGAAAAAGCTATTGTTTAGTGATTTTCTTCAAAGAAAATCACTAAACAATAGCTTTTTCTATATAAAAAATACCAATAGCTTTTTCTATATAAAAAATACCAATATGTACGTTAGTACAAATATTAGTGTAAAATTACTACTTGCCAATATGGTTTATGAGGTAATTACCAATAAATTATGATACGAATTTAGATTAAATTTAAATGAAAAAAAACATTGTTATAAATAACGCAATGGTGATATACGTGTAATATAAACATATTATTGTAATTTTTCTTTCAATTCTGTAATAACTTTAAAATGTTATTGATATATCACATAACCTTGCATTTATACTCTTACAGCGCTACTTATAAACGTGGTATAAAATGTTATACCGAGAATTAGTGCAGAATACGCAAAATGTCAACTTATAAACTCGGTGTAACTTATGCTTAGCATAACCTGGATGTAACGTTCTAACAAAACTTATTCCACCGATATTCCGCCCGTCACCCTAGTATAACTCTGGTGTAGCAACGGATTTGTCAAATGACATTTTGATATTGTTGATGCTTTATTGATATTTACCAAATATTTACCGTATTAGATAATTTTTAATAATATTGAAACGTGATTTTATTGAAATATGGCGTTTAGACAATACAAAAAGTGGAAGAAATTAATAATTTGATCAATCGATCGCAAATGTTTAGGACGTGAAGAAAATCGAAAACATTTAGAACTAGAAATGTTCCCTTCCTTTTGTACAATGTCTTATTGTTAGAACGTTTATTTGGCAGTGAGTTATATTGCAGATACTAATAACGCTGAGATACTACTTTTACTTGCCATTTTGATATTAGTTTATATTTGAATTAATAATTTACAATAACTTGCACAAAATCACCGGCGTCTTGTTCAAGGAATAACCACATGTAACGTCAATCAACCAAATGTTAAACTCAGTGATATATGACACTTCAACAGACAAAATACTTTCTTTTTTTCGTTTTTGTCTATAAAATGCGGCGTTGCCGCTACGTGCATCGAACATAAGGGTGGAATACTTACGCCGAAGATATACCAAGTTTATAAGTCAAAAGATATTCTTCCGTTATTATGAGCATATACCGAGTATAACTATTCTTGGTATAACGATTGAATAACCATAGTTTAATGAATTTTTATAAGTAAGGCTGTTATATTTTATAAATGAAGTTAAATTTTTTATATGATGAATATATGAATTATTAACAAATACCTGTAAATTTCTGTGGTCCTAATTAATAGTGTAATTTATTTGTATGATTTAATAATAAAGCTTAAATATAAACAGTAACTTCTAGAAACCTTAAGATAAAAATATTTAAAAAATAACGATAATTTCTCCAATGATACATGGTCTATACAATTATTAAAAAGAGGACATGAAAAATATATATAAAAGGCAATATATGATACCACAGAATAAGAAATAAAAATGTGATATGTTCATTGCTGAATTTTTAAAGATCACACCGACAGACTTTTTCCATCAGATAATGCTATGAACCTATCAAAACAAACGATATAGTCTACCATGCTCATTGAACTGGATCAACTACATGCTATCCTGTTTAATCCATGTGATACCCGAGAGTGCAAAACGTACAAGGTAAAAAAAAACATATTCTTGTATTGAATAGAACCAGATTTTCGTCAACCTACCATCACCGGACCGGATGATATTTTGTAGTGTCGAATCCTCAATTCATGAATCTAATCAAAACAAAATATAAGTAAAATTCTCAGTTCAATTTTAAAAAGAAGCATTATATTTATAGAATTGACTGTACCAGACATATTATGATTTGCACATTTGGCCAACAATATTGATACAGAGTTAAAACATATAAATTATTCGATGATTGAGCGTGCGTGCAAGAGTTGCAATTAACTGTGTATTGCAACATGTTTACACGCGTCCGATGCACGCCAATGGTAGAGAATAGTTTATGGTCAAATGTGCGATCGGATATGGGATTTTATGTGTATATTGTTGGCATTTTTTAAGGTTAATTAATAAGTAATAAAATAAATAAAAAAATTAATTAGATAAAACTATCACATAATTTGAAATCTTTGTGAATTAAATTAATAGGTCTATTTAAAGGATTTGTCAACTCCTAATTAATAAATAAAGGAAGTCAAGTGAAAAAACAAAATATAAGATATAAAAACTGTCAAAAAATGGATAATTTTTATTAAAATTGACAGTTCTTACTTAATTTAAATTCTTGTCCATTGGTTAAAACTTATTGTACTCAATTGTATTTGTAGTGATAAATTGAAGTGAAAATCTATAAGTTGTATTCTCGTCTTCAACTTTCACAGATTACGTTAAGAATGTTTTATAAATTGTTTAATGTGGTAAAGTCCAAAAGTCACTTAATTAGTAAGACACCATGCTGACCGATTTATGGTTACCATAAATTATCGAATGGTACATGTAGGCGAATAACATTAGTAGCATTAGCGAAACACCGATGCCGACTAATCTAAGATGTTTGTAATTTATATTTTAATTTAAATAAATTGCTAGAATCTGAATAACATAAATCGTTAACATTAAAAATTAATGACTCAAAATGAATATAATCTTGGCCCCACAATTTCATTATTCAACACCGACGCGACGGTATATTTTAAAACTACTCCTATCTATCGTTAAGGCCATTAAATAATTCATTTGCGTTTCGTTCACGCATATTGTTTACATAAATTAATTGGCGAAATCGATAGTCAACTAATTATAATTCAAACACATTTTATAACGACACCATCAATAAAATTATGAAATTAATTTATAGTCGTCCAACATTTTTATATACGCGTTTCTTTAATATTTATGAATGTCTGATTTATGATCGACTTTATTGGCCTGGAGTGTACAGTAAATATTTTCATTTTATTAATGTTAACATTTGTATTATAGGTTTTCGGTATTTAAAAAGATAAATCATACTTATATATTTTTTTTTTTACTTAAAAAGGGAAAAAATAGTAAATATATTACATCGATTCTACAGAGGTTTACTTAAAGTGTTTTTAATTATTAATTTACAAGGTCACCAAAAAAGTCACAGTCAATAGTTACTAGAAAATTATAACTAGATGACTGCACCTTTTTAATAACATATATAAAAACGTTAAAATAAAAAAATAAGGATTTCGACTTTGTAAATCTTGATAAATATTAATCATTAAAAGTCTTTCATATTAATAAACTAACTGTAAAAGAGTTTTCTTGAATTTATTAATAGTATTTATATTTACCAATATTTATTTAATTTATAGTTTGGTCTTCTTAAAAAATAGATGAGGACATTATTAAATTAAATTAATGTAATGAGAAAATATATTGATTTTCGGTCGGATCAGTGTAGAAGATAATTTTTTCTGTTTTGGGTTTGGGTTTAGTTGTACCTTTGTCCTTCAGATAGTCTATAATATGAGGGAGTTAGCTCCTATTCTTGACAACATCCTGGAAATTAGATCTAACAGGGAATCAAACGCAGAGCCTCAGAGATAGCGACACTTTAAACTGAAATGTGAGCCACTCGACTATGGAGATCGTCAATCTGAGCAACGTATGTCATATCAAAAACAGTAAAGCTACGTACCTAAACTAGTCGACAAATAGACATATCAGAGGATTAACTAACTGTTTTCCTTCGCGTCTTGAAACCTCATTTGTTACAAGATATAATCGGCCAGCTTCCTGTGGCATTATGGTTCGGTCATAGACTACATTGTATGCAAATGTACGTGCGATGCGATCCCATCAGTACGATGCCTATCTTTCTCGCGTGATGAAATTTTTAATATTTAAAACAGGAATATCTCTTATGTTGACATAAATTTATAGTTTAGCAATACATATTCCGCTTTCTGTACATTAATTGGAATTAATATATAAAATTAATAATAAAAGTAGTTTCGGAACCCATTCGATGCAAACAAATAAACATACAAACAAATCTTGCCTCTCTATTATATTAATTTAGATAACGCACCTATTTTTACAAATATGATGAAATGGGATTTAATAAATATCTATGAAGTGGCCTAAATCCTAAGTTAAATGTAAGCGTGGCAAGATTGTAAGAGTAGTACTCGTATTATAAGTAGTGTAAAGTAGATACTTTAGAAGTCGCTGTTTAGGACTGGCCGCCAAGAGACTTGCATTACTCGGTCAGTCCATTTTTAATAATTTTCAATTTTGTATTCAAATTACTCGTCATTGTGTCAAATATATTATATCAACAAAGCAATATAAGAACACCGGCACTAAACTCAAATGTATAGGATAGTGTCACCGCTGCGATTTTGTCGGTTGATGTAAATAATCTGTGGCCCATCCCGAGTTCAGTATTAAGTTGTCAAAACATGCGCCCGCGCATCGCTGCCATCGCATTACCTTACAGGATTAACGTCTGACTCGCGTCGATGACTAATATGAATAAAGAAATGAGTGTGTCACACTCATTTTGGAAGGAAGTGTATTTATCATCTTCAGTATATTTCACGCGTTTAATCAAATTTTAAAATCATAACCTTTCGACTTTTATTTATAATGCTAAACCTAAGCAATTTTATTTCTGTACATATCTTTCTTAAATATAATCTGTCTTAAACAACATTGTTTTTTTTAAATATCTTTTTTAACTCTCTAGGTAGCTTACTTATCCATTAATGGAAAGATATACTGGAAAGACACTACTATTACTATAATAAAAAAACATAATTGAAAAGATCGATGTCTCGTGTTAGTCTAGTAGCAGAGCCAGTTCGAATTTCTTCAAATATTTTTCTATAAATTCTGAAGTAATAACGTTATTTGACATCTATGGTTCGTAGTCGCTCATTATATTGTATACCACAATTTAAAATATTACAATATACTCGTATATCTTCAAATAAAACATTGGAGAATAAAAGATAAAAAATTATCCGTTCATGTTTAAGTTGGTAGAATTTTATTTAAAAAAATGATGAATGGACTAATCCGTTGGCTAAATAATAACCAGTAAATTAGTCTAATTTATTTATATATATTACGCTCAAAGATCGAAATCGCTCATTAAGCGAAAAAAATGTTTACAAAATATTTTTCTATAAATTCTGAAGTAATAACATTATTTGACATCTATGGTTCGTAGTCGCTCATTATATTGTATACCACAATTTAAAATATTGAATGAATAATCAGAAATATTTGAGAATAATAATAGCGTCATTCTCTGAAAGAAGGTAACAAAAATTATATTACCCCAAATAATCCACTATTGCATTATTGAATCGGCGCGTTCCGTCAGTTAACGATAATTAAACAACTTAATTTGCGCGCGGTTTTAGTGGCCGCTCGTATTTCCTGTCCAGCTTTTAATTGCAAATGAATTATGAATATTTACCGGTGTCATTTCGATGTCAAAATTATGTTTGGAGTAATTAGCAAAAGGTGGCGATTTAGCGGCGTCACAATTATTGTTTCAGCAGAATTATTACGAACTCTTCATCCAAATCAATCAAGGTATAAAAGATAATTTTGAAAAATTCAATCTCTATCAGGTTTAATGGGGGTTTTAAATCATACGTTAGAAAATCAGCGGTCTCAAAGCTTGTAATAAATAAAAATATTAATTAAATTTGTAACACGTCTTTTTAATTCTAAGTTTATATTAGCGTTATCAAATTATCGTAAAAAATTAAATTTTTAATAATTTATTTTTGTGTTTAATTATATATTAGACATATTAATGCAGATAGATGAAGCATATAACTATAAAGGTATATTATAGATATACTGAAAATCGTTCTATCTGGTTAAAACAAGAATGTTAGATAAAATCAAACCGCTATCAGCTCATGTCCGACTCCCTGCGACATTTGACGAGGTTCACCTCGATATGTCAATGTTGAAACACCGTGTCCAATATTTATCGATACCCCATTCAGTTGGATTGTAAATGTCAATTAGCACAGGTGATGTATGTATTTATTTATTGTGCCGAACGATTAATGACATTTTCGTTGTTAGAGGGAACTGTTAATGTTTGAACACGAAAAATAAATCATTGACAGTATATTGTAAAGGAGTTCTACTTTTGCTAAATTATGTCGTTTTTAGACTAACTATAATTCGTTCTATTGGTATTTAGAACAGTATTCGATTTCGAATAAATGTTCTGAAACCACTGCATTCTTTGAATATATCTATGTCTCTTTAAAGTTGTTTCCTCACTTCTGAAAATTATGTCTTTCTCTGTCTCTTTGTTGTATAATTAATTACAGATAGTGGTTCTTCTTGACATAACATTTTTGTACTGTTTCTGTTCAGTTATTCTAATCAAATAAAACCTATTTGAAAGGTAGCAAAGTTGAAGCTCTATAACGTGACAGTTTTGCGTTTGACGATGAATATGTTTAACAAAATAGTATATCTAACTGCAGTTTGAGACTTGGGCAACTAGGTCTATCACCTTTCTGTAACTACCAGGCCTTTTAAGTAAAACATGATGATAAAACAAATAAATACAGCACCACGATGGCACAATAACTGTGAAATTAGTTTTTTATTTTTACTCAGCCAGTAGTCGAACCAGGGTCCAAGCTAGGATCTATGAACTCGGCATGCAGCCAATCTGATAACGTACAGAGGTCATGCAAAATAGAAAGTTACGTTTTGGTAGAACATTACGTATCGTAGAAATCGCTCCGATTTCGTATGTATTTTACATGTAAGTAAGCGGTCCGTTAATATTATTTTATTTTTGTAAGTATATCTTCAACATAGGAGAATAATACATAAAAATTTCTCCGTTCACGATGAAAACTGCACGTTTAGCATTTTTAAGTTGGTAGAATTTTGTTTTAAAAAATTATGAATGAACTTATCCATTGGCTAATTAATAACCAGTAAATGAGTCTAATTTATTTATATATGTTAGGCTCAAAGTTCAAAATTGCTCATTAAGCGAAAAAAATGTTCACAAAACGTAGTGGCAAACGCAGAATAACCACATGGAGAAATTCGTATTATGGCATTAAATGGGAACGCTCATGACACTTTCTGGCAATCGCAAAATATCCATATAACGAAATGTGTCGTGGCTGACATGCTATTCAACCTCAACGCGTTATGGCAATGAAGAAAACTCTTCTGAGCATTAATTGGTTTAACTAACTGTTTCATTTACAATAGCGATTCCTTTCTGGCACTCCGCCAACCGCTGTCGCGGCAAGCTCGCTTTGTTCGCTCGGCTCGTGCTTTGTTTGTCATACTCTAACCTAACCTAACCTAATCAAATGTGGTTGAATAAGCTTAATGGCTTTTCTTCATTGTCACAATCAATTGAGGTAGAAAAGCATGAAAGCCACGACAAGGATTTTGCTATGTCGTTATTCTGTGATTGCCACAACGTGACATGAGCATTTCGATATGAGCCATAACACGAATTTCGCCTTGTGGATATTTTACTGTGACCAAAACACGTTGTAAACTATTTTTCCGCGCAATGAGCGATTTTGATCTTTGAACGTAACATATACAGTAGAAATCAAGATCGTAAATCAAACCATAGAACAGAATAAAATAAATTGTAATACGATTATTATATTAACCATAAAATAAAAAGATAATTAAATAATAAATTTGAATAACGATAAAGAAACTAGATCAGTTTATATTTATAGACCTATTAGAATACATTACGTTAGCGATAAAATGAGAACAGAAATTATTTAAATTACGCTTCTTTTTAAATAATAATTTCAAATAGAAAATATGAATGTAAAGCCCTATTTTAAAAATTTTGAGTTTTTAATGTGGTACTAAAGCATGAGGAAAAAGAATTATATAATTGATAATTTATTATATTAATAAAAAGAATATTGTCAAAATTTGATTAAAAAAAAGGAGAATACGTGAAATAAAATATTTAAACCGGTTCCATATAAAGCCAATAATAGTCACAATAAACATTATTTACAAACACATAAGTGCGTACTCATATAAATTATCTTAAGATATTATTATAACCTAACTAGGTTGCAGCATTGTTATCAATATAATGACAGTAATAAACTGTTTAACTACCAACCCGCCTTAGTAGTTAGGAAAATGACGTAATTTAAAAAAGAACATGAAACTAACGTGCCGTTTCATAATTTAGATCTACACAGATTAAATATAAATTAGTAGTTCATAGAGTGTTAAATTATGCAAAAATAAATTTAAAATGTATCTCGAAATTCTTTTTTTAGTGAAGCTTAACTCATAAGCAAGTATTTTCTCAGACTCAAGATTAAATGACGATGTTGCTTTCGAGGCCTCAGATTCGATGTCCCTTAGGGTCAATATAGTAAGTAATTTAAGATGGTGAGTAGTGATTTACCTAAAATGTAAATTGGCCATCGGAATAAGATTGTTATTCAACATATTGATGCCAATGATGTTCCTTGGTATCTTACTCCAAGCAGTTTTGTGGCAAATGCGTGACTTACACATATTATAAGACTATCAAAAAAATACTTTTTTCTATAGTATTGATAAAGTAAAGTATACAATACTACTGTTTGGACTAATCAATCGATGCAATTTTTATTATAAATTAAAAAAAAAAATCTTATTATCATCGCTCCAATTATTTCATGTAAAAAAGAGTATTTCTACAAAACTATTGATCTCCAGAAAACAACTAAAAATCTTGCTTCTTTTTAATCTTTACAGTTTATGTGTTTATCTTTACTAAACATTAAAGACTGATATAAGATATATATCAGTCTTAGATATAGAGGTATATCAGCGCTTATGTGATATTAGATGTATCAGTCTTTAGTCACAATAATATCAACAGGCAATAACAATCGTAACATCACTAAAGCGTGGGTGGATGTGCCATCAAAATATCTGGTTTTATTAAAAATATTTACAGTCAACGACGTCGACGTATTGCTATTGACTACCATTATAATGGTATTAACAATATCAGAGACATTATAACAATAGTGCAAAATTGATCAACAGACGGAATTTGCGAGCACAATTCACACTTTATTGGTTATTTCGCATTTAATTCGATTTCAATAATCGCGATGCGGGTTGTGATATGGGTATAGTAAAATAAATCGAAGAAGGTTTATTCTTAAAATTTGCATTTACAAAAAATAAAAAATGGTGGAGTTAAATATTTTTGATCTGTTAAGATTCTTCAGGTACTAAGTATTTTTATGCCTCTTTAGGTCTCAAATTGTTATGTTTACCAGTTTGTTATCTACTTAAGAGTCAATACTTATTCCATGAATAGATTCTTATGTACGGGAAAATTATTATAATTTGCCACAACATATTATGATTTTTTGAAAATTCAACCCCATAGCCTTTACAGACATAATTTTGTAATCATAGTTCTTTAACTTTCAGTATTTTATGAAATAGATTATTTTAAGAGGTGGTTAAATTAAATCTTTAAAGATTGAAATTATTTGTGTAAACATTGTAATAGAAACCATTAGAAATTAAAAATACTATTCGATATTAATAATAGTCATTGATATTGTTCCTGCTATTAAAATTTGTAAATTAAAAATAAGCCTTCTGCGCATATTTATTCGCTTGGTATTTTGCACGGCTGCGCGTGGGCAGATCCGTTGACGTTGAACATTATTTACGACGACATTTAATGAACGAATTAAAAATGTTTATCGTACGTTATCGAGGTTAAATATATTGACGATAACTGGTCGCTGTGTAGCCCGCCACCTACTTACTTCACTTTATGGCCGACTTCATTGATTTTGGTGATAATATTAGCTTAATAAACATGTTGCGTGATATATTTTTTGTTTTCCAATGATTTGTGCTAACTTCTTTAGTTATGTATACTCATTGATAAGACTTGTCTAGATTGGAATACTATTAAACAAAAAAATATAAGTTGTTATTTCTTATTTGTTTTGAAATGCATGATATCTTTACTGCAGTCTTCAGTCGCTGTATATTTTTAAGAGCTTGGTGTAATGGCCAAGCAGCCATCGATTTTAAATGTGTTTTCAAAAAATCTCAAATAAACTCTTGTGTTGAACTATGGTGTTATGGTGTGTAGTTTAATGCAGTGTATGTTCCATAAAACCTTACTTTGTTCTTCCAGAAGGTAGATGTACGACTATACTCAATCGCCGTCCTTTGTTTATTATATGAATGATATGCCTTGATAATCAAAGGTATTTTTTTAATTGATTAGTTCCAGAGATGTCTACCGACCTCCGTAGCGAAGTGGTTCGCACGCCTGTTTTGAGTTGTCGCCACCTCAGGGATCCCGGGTTCGATTCCAGGTTGGTTCTATGTAGAAAAAGGGTGTTGTGACTGGGTGTTGTGATATCTCGTTGTCTCAGACACTCCACAATACGGGGGCTTTAGCTACTCATCATGGAATCTGAGTAATGTATGTGATGATATCTAATATTAATTTTGTAATTTTTCAAACATCAACAACTAAGTTTAAAACGATGCCTAGTCACCGCACGCCGTGATCTATACTGTCGTCGTGGGTTCTGGGTCAACTCTGCTTCTCTCGGTGGACTCCGTGATTTCTTGACCTCAGCAAGCCTCATCGTGTCTTCGACTGCGTATTGACTTCACGAACTTCATGGATATCAATGTTCCGGTAATTTATTCGCAAGGACCATCACGGAATTACTATTAATTTTAGTTGTATATATATTTGTATATAGTTAGTTGAAGTTAGTATGACAAAGTTCCTTATTTACTTTCAAATTTTGCATTTTATTATCGATTAAAAGCGTTTCGTAACAGCCTGTACATGTCAAATTACGTTAAATAAAACTATAGCTATTTGTTTCTTATAAAAATTTCGATCCTGTTTCAGCACGAATAGTTGATGTATTAATGGAGAATATCATAGTTCATTTATATCTAGAATCTAATCAAGTAATAAATAAAACAGTACATAAACAACTCGCCCTTCAACATTCGCGTTAAATGTACACATTAATTATAGTTTCTTATCGATAACGTCCATCGTATCGATCTTTATTCATGGTTCGATTGTTCCGTTGAATTATACAAGGTGAGCGTGCTGTAATCGAATCACAACGAGATTTTAATTTGACGATTTGTTTTATATTTATATTGAATCGATTTGAGTAAGTTATTAGCTGTCGCACGCATAAGAAATTTAAATTACTACGACCTGTGTTATCGAATGTCATCTTTCCTTTCCACTATAGATTTAAAGATATATCATCTGAATAGAAATAATAATTATAAACTTGTATTTCTTGGTATTGAGAAATATTTTTTACTGACTTCAAAAAAAAAAGATTTTCAGTTCGACCTGTATGTATGTAGGTTTGTGCACGATTATCTCGCGTTTGGTTGAACCGATTTTGTTGCGGTTTTCAACAGCAGACTTAGGAGAAGGTTTGAGGTATATGAACCGACTAAAAAAATTTAGGATCGCACTTTAATACGGTTTGCGGAAAAGTATTTTTAGAGTTACCTATTATATAAAAAATATCAATATCACTAAAAAGCGTAAAATAGAAACTTAAAGACAATAGGACCGACTCCAAATAATAAAAAAAAAAACTTGTCTCAATAGCGACTTATTCAAGAAATTGCAATTGAAGTCGAGCGTCTATCAATTAATTAATAACATACAGAAAAGCTAAACCCCACTTTAATAGAATTTTCTTAAATAAGTGGCTTTTTATAGATATTTTTTTGGAAGTGTTATGTAATGATTTGCAAATATTGCACAAAAATATTACGTTACACATCAAAGTTGTGTAATATCTATTATTCATCCCAATAAGTTCGATTCGAATCATAAATTACAGTGCGATCAACAGATACGATCATTATCGTACCCGTACATCATCTAATAACACAGCGGTGCCCAACCTTCGGTACGGATGTAATAAACATTTGTTCGTGTTTCATTAGGCCACAATAAAGATGGTTGTAAAATACTGCCTAATGGCTATGATACAGCCTTGTTATCGTGATCTGGCACTAGTGAATGGACATTAAAAGGTATGTTTCACTATGAGCTCAAATAAAAAAATATATATAGAAAATTAAAAAGAAGTTTATAGCATTTTAATAATTATGCTATGTTTAGCATTCTATTTGTATACGACGGCCTCCGTTGTAATGCTATTTTGATTTTCAAACTCCATGAAATCTTTTTTGAAAAAATAACAGTAGCCGCAAAGTCAGTCTGTCATAATAAGCATATTATTTAAGAAACTTCTGCGTTTGTATTTCACTCAATATCATACAGTTCACTAAATTATATGCAATATTTCCACCTTCTACAATTTATACTGCTGATGTAAGAATTATAAATGATGAGTAAGCTGGTATATAACTATGTAAATTTAAATTAATTGAATACTTACTTAATGAATTCGAAATTTGTATACCTACTTAACTTTATTTTTAAAAGAAAATTAAAATGAAATCGATTCTGATCTTGATCCGACCAAAAGGAAATAATGTAGATCAACTAGTAGAACTAATTTAATTGGCATATTTTTTTGTGGCAATTTACTTTCAAAACATCATCACGCTTACTTTTTATTTAGAAAATTAATAACGAGTCTACAATTTACACAGAATATTATCTGAAGTGTAGCAAGAGATTTTTAAACTGAACTGTTTGCCCGTAACCTTTTGGAATATGGGTAAATTGAAAACTATGAACTCATATGTGTTGTATTATGATAATAGGAGCAAAGCTCATGGCAAGAGTGAAGTAAACTCTCTAAATCTGATATTTACGTTCTATTCCGTTGTTATATGAATGATGAATAGCTGTCATATGACGGCTTGTTGCAAGAATACCGATTAAATGAACAGTAAAAACTCAATTTTATTGTTATTATGCTAAGGTATATATCGTGATGTTAATAAAAAAGGTTTCCTAAGATAGATTATTATTATACTTGGGGTTCCTCGTAAATGAGATTAAAAAATGATTGATTTGCTTTTGTTTATCGTTTAAAATATAAAAAGGTTTTATTATATTATATATATTCTTTAGAAATAGGACAACGTAAAAAAGAAGTAAGTTTACATAATTTAAATACCATAATATCGGTTGAGTATTTTTAAAATCGATGTGTAATAATAAAAATCCATATTTTCTTCCTTTCTCATTACAGGATAGATATGAATAGTCATTTGGCTTTGCTCCTCTTGTTATATGTTATAGTTTTTACATTTGCTCACAACTTTCTCCCCGTAAATCGTATTACTATAATAGTCTGATATAAATGAAAATAAAGTATTAAATGGAACCTTCGTTTTAAAAGACACCTCACTTTTATCAATTAATATCAACTATAGGCGTGTAGGCATTAATTACGTATGAAGAAATAGTAGAGTGTTAATTAAAATCATGTTTCTTATGACGTGGGTAATTGGCGGGCGGCCGGGGCGATATAAATTGATATTACAATTCCTTTATGGTATATTGTATTGGGTTTTGATATTATTCATATAAGAAATGGTTATGTGTTGATGTGAAGGCATAATTTAAGGTTTCAATATTGAATCGTTTCTGTTGAAGAGTTTATTTTGTCGTTAAGTATTAATATAGGGTTAAGAATATTCATTATGCCTTTGTTTTATTCTTTCTCCTTCTTTGACTTATTGTATTACATCAAATTGTTTATAAATTATTACTTATTAAGCTCAATGAATGGTTGACAGAACGAGCGTTGAAGTAGTATAAACCTAGGGATCTAATCTCTGTAAGTATTTGTTTGCATTTGACGAAGATATAAAAATAGCTTTGAATGTATAGAACTTCCAAAAATTTCCTATGTTTATACAGACATAATTTGAGATAGTTTTTGCTCATGACATTGGTTGTTCGTAATTCTGAATTTGTTGCCTATTCTCGGAAACTTTGAGATCATATAAAAATTGAATTCTAATCTTTCCATACCCAATTAACTAACAAATATTTGTACTTTTACAATCAGATTATTTGTCTTACAACAGGCTACTAACTTTTAGATCGTGGGGTATAAAAAATAGAAACAATTTCCATCAGTTAGTTAGACAAGACTCCTTCAGTGATAATAAGAAGTTATTGGTCGATTTTGATGTTTGAAATCTCTAAATTGATCGCATTATGTAAAAGTATGAGAGAGCGATATAAAACCATTAATATAGATAGGAACAGATTATAGTAGATTGGGCGTCAAAATCTATTTTGTTTTCGCAATCTAAAGGGTTTTTTTAAGTGCTCCGTAAAACCGTCGGCTACAAATTAACTTATATATTCAACGATTTTCTTTATAAAAAGGAGTATAATTATGAGGAGGTATGGAAAAGGCGTTGTATTTTACACACCATTTTTTTCAATAATTCTATATGAATTCATTTTTTTTCCTATCGAGAACTATTTCAAGTTTGCGTAATTTTTTTGAAAAAAAAATATAAATAATTACAAAAAATAAAAAAATATCATTTGAGTTAGAGCAACATGCTAAAGCTATCAATGACGCCTCAAATGACTGCATTTTCGACGATTTAAAATCTACACATAAATAATTTAGTCATTGCCATATAAATTAAACATTTTCTTCCACCAAATTATAGTTTTAATATGTGCATAAAATTATAATGCAAATTCATTAGTTTGCAAGCGGAAATTTTTAATACAGTTAAATAGTCATTTGGAGATAAAGTGTAGTAAGTAATTATGTAAATTGACTAATCAAGTTTCTAATTTTATAAAAAATGTTAACATAATGGCCGTTATTATATTAATTAGTAGAACTAATATGATTGTTTTTTTGGAATTTAACTAAATTTTAAAAGTACTGCCACTATTTAATAGTTTTGAGACTTTTATTAAAAGAAAATTACTTAAAAGTTACTTCAAAGGGATATTTACAAATTTATAAATATTAGACTACATAACATACATTGCCCAGATTCCAAGATGAGTAGCTAAATACCTCGGAAATAAACATGAATATATAATAAAATCCAGATAATTATAGACTTTTATCATTTGCACGATTTTGCAAGCAGTTGGTTAATATTATACTTTTTACACTTTCAGATCAGTATGGAGTTATATTAAATGATGAAATTAAACAAGAGTAATTTCAAATAAAAATTTTAAATACCTATTCCTAATAAGTCACACGTTTAAATAAGACTAGCTATAATTTACTATTGTGATTTTTAGACTTGCACCTTTATCGAATTAAACTTTTTATTTTAACGATTGTCAATTAACGAGAAACGGCGGCAACTGTTAATTACCATAAATAATTAACTTTTAAAATCGGACAACCATAAAGAGAAGTTAATTATTAATCTGTGAAAAAGAAACGGCTTTATTATATTAAAAGAGGCTACGAAGTGTTTTTGTACAGATAATAAGCTTTTGGAGAACTTTCAATGTAATTGTAAAATTTTAATAACCTATTTAATTTAAATAAATCTATAAAAGCCAACTGACATTTGCATGTGTTAATGTGATTGTTATATACATCTTAATTAAAAAAGCTGTCATCAGCCTTTACGTTATCACTGCCGTGGCTTGGGCCTTTCTTATAGATGATTAAGGAGGATGGGCCATGATCTTCCACGCTGGCCCCATGCAGATTGGAGGGTATAAATGCAGCCGGGACCAATAGCTAAACGTGTAATCCGAAGCACGGAGTAGATCGAGATAATAATAATTTGGTCACCCATCCCATGATTTACCCTCGCGAAAGCTGCTTGACAACAGCGATCGTGGGCCACGACGCTTATCTTTACGCCACCGAACTACTGTCTTCATGCTCCATCGTTGATAAATCAAACGAGCCCAAACTTGACAAAGGTTGCTTCGTATAATTGCATAGGTAAAAAAGGATATCTTGGAATTGGATTGGAATAAATACTTCAATTCTACAGATGTCAATATTGCTACAGAATTTTTAGTTAACAACATACAGAATATAATAAATGAAAATACAATTAAAACGAACTTATCGAGTAAGATTAAACCACTGACAGCATGGATTACCGTAGGAATAGTAAGATCTATTCGAAAAAACAGTAAATTACTTCAAAAGTTAAGAAAATCGCCAAATGATTTAAATACAATACAAAAACTATAGAAATACATGTAATAGAATCATAAAATGTGCTAAGTGTAGTTATTATAGGGACAAATTAGAAATATCAGCTGGTAATAATAAAGAAACTTGGAAAATAATAAAAGACCTATGCAATATAACCAAAAGTAAAGAAACAAATTCAAACTTACTCTGTCTAGATAATATCCCAACAGCATCACTTGACCAAGTAAATCAATACTTCACCAACGTAGGCAGTAATCTAGCAAATGAAATCTTAAATAAACTGGGACTTACTGAAACTGACCTTGTTAATAAAACAAAAACTACGTCTACAACGTGTCAAACCATGGCTCTTTTGCCTATAGACCCCATTGAAGTTTATAATATTATAGGAAATCTAGATTCAAACAGTGCATGTGGAGGGGATAAAATAACCATTCGTTTTCTAATAATGTTTAACCTGTTGTTGACGCCATTAATTGTGTTCATTTGTAATTTAAGTTTTTCTACAGGGGTTTTTCCAGCAGTATTCAAGAGCGCTATGGTTTGTCCAATATACAAAGCAGGAGATCGAAGCAATCCTTCAAACTATAGACCGATATCACTTTTACCAACAATTTCAAAAATAATAGAAAAGATTGTTAACCGTAGACTTGTTTGTTATATGAATAAAATAGATACATTATCAGAAAATCAATATAGGTTTTGAGCCGGTAGGTCTACTGAGGAAGCCGTGCTTAATCTAACTAGTTTAGTCACAGGATATCTGGATAAGGAAATGAACTGTGTTGGTGTATTTCTGGACCTTCAGAAGGCCTTCGACACAGTTTCAATTCCGATATTACTTAGACGCCTCGAAAATCTAGGTGTGAGGGGACTGATGCACGCTTGGTTCACTGACTATTTGACAGGTCGATGTCAAACTGTTAGGGTTGACAATTATTACAGTAAGACAGCCTTGTGTACCTACGGCATCCCATAAGGCAGCACTCTTGGCCCAACATTATTTTTAATATATATCAAAAATTTATGTAATATAAAATTACCTAAGGCTGAAACAATTATGTTTGCAGATGACACCGTAATTTTATTTCATGTTAAGACGTGGAGCGAGGTAATAAAAGTGGCAGAGATAGGTCTATGTGGGATTACAAATTGGCTAGAGGAAAATCTAATAAATTCTTATGTTTCAGTAAGACTAAATTGAAAATCTAAAATGGAAAGAACACATAAGCACGGTGTCAGCAAAAGCTCGAAAATTGATTTTTGTTTTTTAAACAACTACGAACTGCTGCAGATTACAAACTTCTTATATCGACTTATAGAGCCCGTTGTCAATGTATACTCACCTTCAGTATACGTGTTTGGGGAGGTGCCGCAAAGACACATATGATACAATTACAGAGAGCTCAAAGAGCTGTACTTAAAGTAGCTTTAAATCTACCATATAAATTCCCAACAGAACATCTCTATCAGCAAGCAATGGAACCTACAGAGCATAAGGAAAACGTAAAGTTTTCGGCAATGGACTTTGGCTATGGAACCTACAGAGCATAAGGAAAACGTAAAGTTTTCCTTATGCTCTATAGGTTTCATTGCCAAATTCCATATACACCCTTGGTAACAAGAAGAGTCCCTAGATACAAAGTTCCAACAGTTCACTCAACACTTGTTAAACGTCACTTCACATATATAGCCCCACGCCTTTATAACAAGTTACTGAGATCATACAAAGACATTGTACAATACAGGATTCGATTATAAAATGGTTAGAACAATACAAGTATGATGATTTAGAACAAATAATACAAACAATCACGCACACGCACAGGCACAAAACACAGGCATTATATTATTTACTCGTTGTTTTATTAATATTTACACTTAAATATAATTATTTGCAATGTGTTTAAGGAAGAGCCTACCTCTCGTAACACAGTGTAACCTTATATGAGAGCAGTTCACATTTTGTACTGAAAAAAGTGTATAAAATAAATAAATTTTCATTTAATCTCATTTCATATGTCACATGGCTACATTCCAGCATCATCAATAGATGAGCTCTATTCTTTATTAACATCGCGTTGTCATCACAGTAATTTAAAATTTTAGAGCTCAACCAAAAAACGGAAACAAATTTAGCCATAATAATAATAAAATAAAGCTTTTAACGTTCCATATTAGTTAGAATACGGAAAGTTAAAAGCTTGTAAAAAATTCTTATATCGAAAGTGACACATCTGTGTTTCTTAAATATGTTTTAATCTATGGTGCAATATTTCAACGGGTTCGGTAGTAGTGCAACACCTGCAGTTGGCATCCGCGGCTGATTTATTAGACCGTTTGTCTGCTCTCCTGTCACCCACCTCCCGCGCCGCCCGTACCCGTCCCGCTCTAGCATGACGGTTCCTGCCTTCAAATGATTTGTGACGCTTCTGAGAGCAGCTTCAAAGGGGAATGCTCTTTGATTTGCACATAAACGACCTCATTTCGAATGGTTTAAAGATATTTATTGCTTTGCGTATTTTGGTTTGAGCAGCCCACCGTACACTAAAATTAAACAATTCTAAATGAATTCTTTGATCGGCTTATAAATAGTAGTGAAGTAATATTTCCCGATTTAAATACAAATAGCTGAAAACGATAAACGCATTAGTCATCATACCGAGTCCGTTGATACTTCATAATTCAGTTTAACTGACAAATTTTTGGAGTGGTTTTTATTTAATTTTATACTTTAGCTCTTTTGAATAGGGTTTTGTTCTAACTACAGTGCGAAATGCTATGTGAACACATCTCCTGAGGCTCATAACTTAGGTCGCGTGCGCCAACGGCATATTATTTTTAAATTATTAACGGTGTAATGGAATAATTCCGATATGCTAATGTTGAGACGAACGGTCTTTTATCACGAAAGAGGTACAGTATAAAAACTTGACAGTACACTTAACAAATATTTTCATCTATTACCTAATAAAACGAAGAAAAATATTGTAGAATACCTATATAAACCATGATTAGCAAAGATATATATTATTTTAAAAATGTAACTTAATTTGCCGGGAGATTTTATTTATAGGACGACTTCCAGCAAGGTGAAGTCATTATTTGAGGAAGGTGACGCGTAAAAGTTGAAAAAGGTAACCCAAAAGGAAAAATGGGAGCGTATTGGGATAAGATGATGACTAACATTGGACTGCTACTATAGGATGATGATGTATCTTTGTTTAAAAGAAAAATTAAGTAAATAATGGCACATACTTAAATTTTTTTTTCGAAATAATATTTTTCGTATATTTCTATTTAATCTAAATCATTAAATATTGTTAATTAAAAATTATTAAAAAGTCCTACTCTGAGATGGCACCCAAACCTACGACCTTTCGCAATCTTAATAAAATCTAAGTATGTACCTAGTTATAATCCTCTTGCAAGTATTATAAAAGGGTTGTTCCGTATTCATCCTATGACGTCTCGTCCTATGCATTATTTTTTCCTTACTCACCCTATATTTGTTTTTCATTCAACCCACAACAATCGTGAAATGCTCTTCTGTAACATTTTTATATTTCATTTTTTCAGTCCGTAAATTGCACTTGGCTTACTGATGCTATTCTGTGCTGTGGCTTTGTCATAGGCATGCACTCATTAATTGAAGACACTGGCAATTTGTTCGCGAGTCAGCTACGTGTCGTTATGAACTATGTAACGTATTGAACGCAACGTGGGTAATCGCGTACATACATTATTTATTAGTTTGTTATACATTTGTAAAACATACGTTTGTTAAAACTTCACTTTAACTACCTAAGTATTAAAATTTATAATTTAAATACAAGCAGTATATAAATACTTAGATTTATTCGGTTAGAAAATAATACTGTCACAGCGATAAATAGCTTACACAGGTTCTTTACCAAACGAGTTCGTTCGAAAGTATACGGAAGAATGTAAAAGCTTTGTTGACAAATATTTATTTTCACAAAATCGGAATATCAATTTATCCTACATCTGTTCAACTCTCTCTCTCAGGTTATAAAATAAACTTGTTTTTTATTAGATATTATTGCTTCCACTAGAATAATACTAATTACCTTACTTGGGAGTAAGGTAATTAGTATAATTCTAGTGTTTATAGAGTAGTATTCTAGTATTTACTCCTGGTCTAAACACAATAAGAAATAACAGAATATTTTAATTGTCGCTTCCGCAAAAAGAAATACGAATAAAACAACATAAAATACTAGTATGTGATTAAAGGACAGGACCACTATCAGTGAATATCACTAGCAGTCGAAAATGTGGCGGCTAATATATCTTTTATCCAAACATAATTTCGTATTTATCAAATTAAAAAGTTGTATTGCATCGTTTTGCATATTTTAAATATTATTTTGAAAATTTTTTACAATTTAAACCTTCAAATATGGCGGCAAAACAGACAAAATAAAGTCGTAGTCATTTTATTCCTTTATTTCCAATCTGGTTATAATATGATATGATATACAACTTCAAATAAGGTTAATGTCATCTGTAGAAGCGTAACGAAAGATGATATTCCAAATATGCATTAGATACTTTTGCAAGAAATAGACACAGGATTATTATCATATAACTTATGGAAGATGTATCGCGCATTATCGGTCGCGAAACGTTTGAATCGACAAATATGTGATTTTACATTTTACTTTGCACACCAAATAACCTGACATGTACTATCCTATACTTTTCTTTCTCTCTCTCTCTCTTAGCAAAAACGAGAAGACGAAGTACGTTTATGCGCCCACTCTTGTCGAAGTGAAGATTAAAAGTGCTGACAATAAAATAAATTCAAACTCCTTGAATAAAGAATATTTTGAACTATAATACAATAATAAAAAAAGATGCATAATATTATGTGGTTACCGTTTGACAGGTTACGTAAAACTTTGAAAGCATAATGCAATGTCCGTTAAAACTCGTGTTAAACTACATTCATAAATTACGCGACAGTCATAATATTTTGCAACTCGTCTGTGACGGAGACACGTGTCAATTCATATTACTTGAAATATACATTCAAGTATGTTACTATATTACATAATATTTTTAATGTTGTCTAATAAACACTTGTATATTAGACAATTCTTCATTCGTCAGAATCGTTACGTAAATAATTGGATTTAATATGTATAATTTTGTTTATAGAATTGCAATTTTATATTTTTAGAAACATTATTAAGCTTTCCTTATAATAACGTTTTTTAAAATATAAAACTGCAATCTAAACCATTAAGACATAAAGGCAATATTTTTAAGTCTTAATATAATAAAAAGATATCTTTGACTCTTCTAAGGCATTTTCTTGGTATAAACGTGTGTCTTTATGTCAATAATAAAAAAATCGTATAATAATATCTAAATAGCTATTTCACCCAAAAACTATTAACATACGTGTATAATATGTTTTAAATGCGAAAATATCTTTAAAAAAACGTATCTTACAGGTGAAAACATAATACGTAACTTTAATAAGTAAATCTTAATTGAAATCTTGGATGAATTATTCAATAGCTCATTTTAATGTTACTTCGCAATGGTCTCGAGTAGCCGCTAATTCTGCCAACTAGGTAATAAGATTTGAGATAATTATGATTTATAGTGGCGTTGATTGCGCCTTCCTGTTGAGTATATTGTTTTTTTAAACTTTTGTACGTGTATTTTTAACTTGACGCTTTTTGTTATCTTTATTTTGCAAGTTCTTGTTTTTAACAATTGTAAAATGTATTTTTGATAACATTATTTATAGCTTATTTAGTTGACGTGTCTCATTATTTTCATTTTTAATGTGACCATTCTAACAGCAGTCCAAAAATAACAGAACATCTAATGTCCTGATAGTAAACCCAAATGCGCGTGCGCGACTTTTAAACCGATTAAGTATACCTAATGGAGCATGTCTCCTACTTACCTGATCAAGTCTTCGGTATTCCCCTATAGGTAATTTTAAAATTGAGACCTAACATATGTATAATGGATCATCATAGTGCATACACATAATAAGATAAGGTTGATTATGAAGGTTTAAAGTAAAGAATATGTCGTCTGTAATACCGAATTTTTTACATGATAGCTTTGTTTATTTACCCAAATAAAGAATTGTTCTGCTTGTCGCTCGCAATTGAAAATGGGAAAATGAGGTGACTTTTATTGAAATTATAGAAACACGGTGACAGAAACAACACGTCACGAATATATAAAATGACGCGTGTAGCTTAAGTCCTTTATCTGTTTATATCAAACAAAGTCACTTCCCGCTGTCTGTACGCTAAGATCTTTTAAGCTATATAACGGATTTTAATATAGTTTTCAACACAAGATAGAGTGGTTCAAAATGAAAGTTAACATGTATAATATAAGGACCGGATTACTCGGGCGTAGCCGCTGGCGGAAAGCTAGTTCAAAATGAAAAACTAGATATCAGATGCATGATATCATTTTTCACAGTTATTCAGCATTATTTCGCTTAATGTAAGCTTAATACGATACAAGAGTAGACACTAAAGCAAACCAACGATGATGTAATCTTCTTTTTTTCTTCCAAGTTATTCTAAAGCATAAATGCTAATTTTTAATAGTGTGAAGAAATCATATTTGCGAGCAAATATAATAGCATGCATTTTACATTTTATAGCCTATAATACTACTTCGTTATTATAGTAATTGCTAATTACATAAGACGGAATTAATTAGATTAAAAACTGGTATATAATTGATATTGCCAGATTTAATCAATGTAAATTATGTTTCCATATTTATTTTGCCTTTCACGCTATAAAACTGATTTAATAACACCGTGATTAAGTACGTAAGTTTTGAAAATAACTATACAGCGACTATAGTCTGTTTGTCTGTCTGAGGAATATTTTAATGACAAGGTCAAAGGTAGCTGACGAAGTGATAATTACATAAATAAACTTAACGTTAACAGGTTTATAAGTATGTTTTAACGTGTCACATATTTGAAAAAAAAGAACCATTTCGCCTGGCAATGACATAAATTTGGACAGGGGATGATGAAGAGAACAAAAATGGTTTTAATTAATTATTTGCAATCTATTATGATTACTGTAAAAATCTATACAAATTCCTCGGGTGTCTTTTTTTGGAAATGGTGAATTTTTGGAATTTTAAGAAGCACGCCTAAGATAGGGTGAGGGCGTGCAATACCCAACCAGCATGCAAACCGGCCGAACTGCCCCCTTCTAAAGACTGGAAATTGTGCTTTTCGAGTCCTTGCCCGTCCAGTTGGCAGGATAATTCTAGGTCTCATTTAACACTTAGGCAAATTTTTATCCAACTAAACAGATAAATATACTGTCCAGTCAAGAAAGCCGATTTTGGTATAAATTTTATATATAGATTCATTTTACATATCGTCATCTGGTGATGACCTATTCTCCCTATTTGATTAGATTCGATTCCATCCATAGGGAAGTCTTGAATCCCAGCAATGGGAAATTTAATAGGCTGATTGAGGTACACCAGTGTAAATACACCAGTCTAACCATTTTACATATAAGTTTGCATAAATATGGATGGAAAATATATAAAAATATGCATTTAGCAAACAATAAAACACGATTAAAAAGCTAATATTCATTATCAAACAATGAATCAAATAACGTTATAAACAACAGTTATAACTGTGACCGGGCTCTTTGTTCTCAGTGAATCAGATCAGTGAAAGTAACTACCTGAAAGATTTATTATTCAATTAGCTGCCTGAAATAGTCAAACAAATTCAACTCGGAAAATAAACTGAGGTTTCTTAACCAAAGAATAAAATACCGACACGAAACACAGATTCTTTGGCAATTATTTGTCTACATTTTATCATCATCTATACCTATAGATAGATGTTGAAAAAATCATCTATCATTATATTCACTCTGCTTCCTACGGTAAATTCCTAGCACTCCGAATTTTTACCTAGAAAACGGCAAATCATCTTATAAATATTTTTAACTACCCCCCATTTATAGGTGATTGTTATTATGTATTTAAAAAATAGATTATATTTCGTTGCTGCTTAATAGTTTATCAGCTTTTTGTATATACTTTATTTAATCAACATTTAAATAAATTACACATTCTATTAACACTGAATGAACGAATGAATACATCTATTCATTCTATAGGTTTTATTCCGGTTAAGGAATTCAAAATATTTAATTTTATAAAAAATTAAATAAGAAATATATAATGCATGGTTTCGATATAGGTATTATTTATTGTGGGCATTGAAAACATACAATGGAGCTTACTATTTTCACGTCGCAGTATACCTTCTGGAACATTACATAATCTATGCGTTCTAACTTTAACAACGCCTGATTCTAACCATTAAAATGCGAGTGGCGGTCATTTAATAAAGTGCAATTATGAATCGTAAAAGCGTTCTCGCCGCGTTTATGAGCAGCACTCGTTATCGCCGCCATCTTGATTTATGTTGGCGCGAGTGGGTGTTGCTGGTTTTTACGTAGATGATGAATGTGAAGAATACTACGACTTTCTCGCGGCACATATATCAAAGACATGGTGGAAATTTAATTTTTGAGCAAACGAAGATGTTATTTCGAAGAAATTTATGCTTCAATTCCTTTGTAATTTCTACTATTATTGGAATTTGTGTGTCATTGATTCTAATCAGGTGTATAATATTATGTAGGTATACCGTGTATTTATACGATTCACACGGCTAATGTAATAATCCATAGGTTTTTTATGTTATTTAGTGTTCATTACGCTACAATTTAGTAACCTGTCGCTCACGTATCTATGAAATGATGGACTTAACAATTGTATTAGCAGATTATTATGACATGTGTGGTATGATGTATTATAAATAAAATAAAACAATTTAGCAGAGTCTTAAAAGATACTGTTGTTTTTACAATATAATATTTAAAACTGCATTATGTAAAAATAATCATTTAACTACGAAACTATTGCAGGTTGACGTTTTTGGTAAAAAATAAACTTCATTTTATAAAAAAAAACAATCTACCCAAAATTGATATTTCAGTTATTAAGTAACTTGAAACATATCTAAGGCAACAATTAAAAGAATTATTCTTTAAGTACATAAAAATTGGAGTTTCAAAAGCCATTGAATTTTATGGAGACATAAAATATAAAATATTTTGTAGGTTGCTGAATGTTGAACAATAAATATCTTAAGATAATATTAAGTGAGAACATTATTCTCGAGCTTCCAGCGACAATTGTAACAGTTTAAAAAGAAACAGAAGGTTACATTCAGTTTAATGGCATTGTTACTTATAAACAGTATAATTAGAGAAAGTATAAATTAAAACACATATTTTATATAAAAATAAATAATTATTACGTTTTTATACATTAACTACAGCTTAAAAATAATTTACCTAAGGTAAATCATATCTAGGTAATCAATATATAGGTTTAAAATGATTTACCTAAGTGCTGCCTTCAAAGTTAATTTATAAAGAATAAGTACACAAGGTGTCATGAATAATGAATAACTATCGTTTACGAATAAATAAATACACTAACACTCATGCAATACGATTTCCAAGCAACCCGGCTAAAAAGTTTATTATATCGGAAAACAAATATTAAATGAAGCATGTATTGATTTCGTGGTTGCATTGTATTGTATAATGTAATGTAAATATAATTTGCCCGGGAAAATTGTAGAGTATGATATTGCATCTTGTACGTGAGATAATTTTCACGATCGGATTAGTGTTTCCGAAGATCACCCCTTGCAAGCAAATAAAGTCAGAAACTTTACCTCCTTCTAATATTAGTATAGATAGATCAAAATGCACAATAATTAATATTGTATTGGGTTAATCTTATTAATATTATAGTTTTATGAACCTTCTGCATTGCGATTGCTTTGTGTTGCCATTATAGCGGGCGTGCCTTGACGGCGACGTGTCGCGATCGTGCGATAAACCGCTACCGTGCGTTTTTTGCCGCCAACTTGAATGTCGTCAGCCACGTAACACTGCAAGATAAGCTACTTTATTACGTTAGCTTATGAACAAAATAATAAGTATATAAAGTGTAGATCAATTATGAGTAAAATAAAATATTTGAAAAGATCACAAACATTGTTTAGATTGCCAGATTTGTACCTAAAGTCTGTTAGGAAATTTGAAACAACAAATGTATAAAACAACTAAACCCGGGACAATATATAAAAGTTTATTTTTACATTATTCTTACCGGGAATGAAACCCTTCATCCGGGTTAGATCCACAGAGATGGCCAGTTAAATTGATTTCTTTATTCAAATAAACTTATTAAAAGTCTCACCTTACATAAGGTCAAAGTTATACATAATTTCAGACAGATGATAAGTAGACGTTTTGGATGAAATTTATATTTACGTTATTACGTATTTAATATCTTCGGATAGCATAGCTTTGAGTAGCATAGAGGCATTCAATAAATAAAAAAAAAATTAAATAAAAAATTCAAGTAGCGACTTGGCATGTGGCAACGTTGACCGAAATGTGTCATAGTGATGGCCCCACGTCGATAAACGTGACACGAGGAAATTAGTTCCGCATTATCTTTGTCAGACTTCATTATGACACTGTTATCAGGTCTATTATGTAGCAACATATAACTGTGCTATTTAATTTTAATACTTTTTGTTGACGTTCTTTAAACAAATTATAGCTGACCTTAGTTTTTTGACAAAATTCTTTTTGTATTATTGCGTAGACATACAATTATAGTTGAAAAAAATGGACTTTATTATAATATGAGGTTACGATAGAAGAAATCGACTATTTATTTAAATAGGTTCTTACTTTAAAGCATTGTACAAGACGATAAACATTTTAATTACATCAATATTAGTACGACTCTATATAATTTTATTTGTTTAAGTTGCACTTCTGTTTAATTCACTATTAATAAAATATTTTATGATATTTATTGTATTGTAAAATTTTTTATGTTAAAACATATTCATAAAAGTTTTACAGAAATTCGCTATACTTCTTAATGCCTTACAGCACTCCACTATGAATATATACTGGATTTATTAATTTGATTAATGTTATACTAAAATGATTTCCAATTTTGCATCCTGTATCGCACGAATTGTAATTGTATTATCATTTTATCGTATGCCTCTTCATTATGCAACAATTTATGATTGCTTTAACACAAGTTATCAGATCAATGGAACCTGTTCAACAGTTGGTACAACATACCGGTATGACGGAAATAGCTATATGAAATTCAATGCACACAGTGGCATATAAATCGATTCATTTACAATGATTCACTGACTTCGCCTATGGTTTACAATGAACAATTTTAATGTGCATTCTGTTTATCGATAAGCTAGTGTTGTATTGTATAGAGATTTACTGCCAATGTAATTATCATTTTATACTGTCTACGATTTAAAATTATTTTTATTTCACGGGGCGCCCAAATATATACATATTAATTTTGTTGATTATGAATAAAAAGATAGAATCAAAATAAAGTGTAATAAAAAATGTTTCATGTCTTTTATGCGATTCGGGTCCAAAATTGAATTTATAATTAGAAAATGCAACAAGTTTCATAATGGTTTATGAGTACAATTTAACATAATTGTACTATTTAGTATTCAAGGAAATCATCTGATCCCACGTGTCTCACTGACCATCCTTTTTTGTTAACGCAAGGGAAATGCACCTTAAGCCCCAAACCAAGGGTCTCCAACAACTCCGCCCGGAAAAGAGTAGGCTGAAACTCCTCTCGTGTGGACAGAGAGGAGTAACCTTTTGAGCTCATTGACAACCCTGATGATCCCCAAATAGAGAAAATTAAAATTAAATGAATAATTTATAGAAGTAGTAAAAAATTGTAGATATTATCTATTCCTAGTATTCTAGAAATTATAGTTATGCTGACAGTGATAAAGCTTTAAGGGCAACTTAATTTAGTTTTATATAATTAATACTCAAATTCATACATCGGAAATTAAATAAATAAAAGAGGCCACTTAAACTTCATTATACATTACTAGTGAAATGTTTTTTTTATTCGTTATTACATAAAAGCAACTTTAGTCTTGTAAAACCTTTAGCTTACAAAAAAAAAACTTGATTTTTGAGCTTTGTCATCTCATTATCACATCGAGTTTTAAATTAGTCACTTCAGTAAACAGACGAGCTGCCACGGTGACAAGATAATTACTAATGCCTACCGACAACGTACTATGGCGTAATAATTACAGCTAAAAGTGTTATTACACTTGTACAGAGCTTACGAGAGCATTCTATAAGATAATAACATGTTTCACTAACAAACAACTAAGTAATATAATTTGATAATGACATAAAGAGAACCGTTACTTCTTAAAAAAACTTGAAGAAAAACCTGCAAATTACGAGTCGAACTCGCGTCCAAATTTCTGAGTGAGTTTATCAACAGTATTTTTGAGGGGACGTAGTAAAAGTAATCAAAACAAACAAAATAAGCTTTGCTAAATTTCCTTTGTAACTACCATACAAAACCAGATAGTAACGATCACATAATATGTGCACATAGATACATACACTAGGTTGCCAGCATTTAATATATCCAATTTTAGATAGTTTTTTTTATTATGTTGAAATGAGTATCACTATACTACCGCCATTCATTTAATAACAGTAGTACAATAAAATTGCCGGGCATTAAAACTTATTAATACACTTTCAAACATACAACTCTAGAAATTGTTTTGTATAGTCTCATTTTTACGAAAATATTAATTTCAATTATTTTATTTCAAAACGAGGGTTCAAAATTATTAATAAAAATAAACCAAAAAACACGTCCATTGTATGGGAAATCCCATAAATATATTTATTTTAATACAGTTTTTATTATTCTTTGTATAACTTCTTACTGTTTAAACCTTCCCTGGACTACAGACATTACAAAACCAAAATCAACTAAATTGGTCTAGCCGTTCTCGAGTTTTAGTGAGACAAAAAAACAGTAATGGATTTTTAAATAGGTATATTTGGAAAATACATATTCTTTAAAACGACGAATTATATAGATTAGTTTGTGTAATACGAGACTTACACTTTTTGAAAATCTGTGAGGATAGAATGGATAGAAAAATATTCCACAATTGAATATGATCAGTATTTTTGTGACAAAATACACAGAGATTAATAGCCAGCTGCTACAATAATTTGTAGCGCCTAGTTAATGTTACCCGATAATTTAATACTAATATTACTCAAGGCGAAGAAATAACTCTTTTGATACCAACAAAACCAGTACATAATAGGACATGTCAATCGCGTCAATGGTAACTTGTATAAATTATTATGGACAACGTTCAATTATTAAGATTGGCTGTAATAAGAAGTTATCGTGGCAGCTCCTGTTTACTTCAAGGGGATATAAAATAACTCGAATTAAATGACTAATAATTTGAAAGTATTAATAGGCTTATACTCTACGAGAATGATGTTTTATTCAAGAGATATTGTATGTTCCATCTCAACATTATCATAAGTCAACTACATATGCAACCCAATGTGGATCAATGGATCTTAATAATATTGTTTATTTTTAAGAAAATTGCCTTATATCTATACTAATTATAAAGCTGAAAAGTTTGTTTATTTGTTTGTTTGAACTCGCTAAATAATAATGTCAGGAATTAGTAGTACGAATTCTTTTTTTGTGTTGAATAGTACTACTTAATATTATGAACACCTTTCATAGGAAGCGTTACCGAAATATATAACCTTGAGCTTTGCAAGCAGTTATTTGCACCCATCAATCTGAACTTAACCTACATCCATTCTCCCTATGTGGGAATATTATCATGTATTCAATAAGTAAGTACATTGCAATACTGATGTTGATGACAACATTATTCTCAAACAAATGGGACATTTTCTTTATCTTCACATTAGATCCCTTGCAGGGTAGGCAGTGAGTGTATCATTAACTGCCGCAATACACGAAAGCATAGTTTATAAAAGACAAGACTCAGTGGTATTATTAATATAGAAAAAGATATATAATTTTCAGCTCTCTAAACAGAGTCAAGTTCCATTAAACTATGGACACTTTACAACCTGTTTTGAATATTAAGATTAAACACTTCGATACATATTTTAAAGACATACAAACGGACAAGTCAGTTATCGCCGAAGAGCCGCTAATTACAAATGAAAATCGCTTCCCGCCACCGTTACTGATAAGTTTAAATAACCTGGATAAAATACGCTAACATAGGGTTACCATATTTAATGCGGACTATGGGAAAGTATGTTATATCTTTAATAATATTATAAAGAGTTAGAAATTATAACATTATTTGTAGAGGATAATCTTTGGATATACTGATCCCATCATGAACATCTTTTCACCTAAGGGAAGTTACACCAAGCTTTTGAAATAATTTACGTGGTTAAATTTTTTTGATAAAATTATTTTATCCCATTTTGGTTTCTAGATATATACTATGGTGTAAATAAGGACAGATTAAGTTGAACTCGCGTATAACAATGACAATTACCCAATATTAAGTATGAAATAATTCTATAAAAGGTTAGCGTTGTTGATTGCCAACAAGTGTAGTTAAAAATAAGATATATTTTATTTCATTGTATCGATATATAAAACAAAAATTCAATACTCAGAATCTCGTGAATGCTTAAAGATTTGGTTACTTCATACCTGCCTGATATCTTAATTGGTAAGAATGCTGAGAAATAAAATTTTAATCGCACCCTGTATTACCTTATCCTGGTGATTGCATTGACAAATGCTCCTGGTTTCTACATAATTAAGATAATAGAAATAATATTTTTTTATTAGCGGCATCCTACTATTTTCAAAGAGTTGCAAGTATACTTAAAGAGTTTTAAATTCGATATAACAACACAGAGTAATAGCACCTTTTTGTTCTCTTTTAAAAACTGATCTCCCTTCATTCGAAGTTCATCAAGAATTTGAAATCATATCCTTTTTTACAAAACAAATAGTACGATATTACGATAAGTAATGTAATGATAACGTGTTATTTGTTTTTTTTTAGACATTGATGACAAAATTGCTTCCATTATTACTTATCATGCTTTTATTAATAGGTAACTATAAAACATCATTAAAACGACTATACATACTGAACATACAGATTTCAATAAGCGAGTGTGGCTTTTTATAAAAGCATAATTTAGTGTTACCCGGCAAACGTGTACATGGTAATCAATCTAAATCATCGTAACGGCCCGTAAAAGTCACTTAAACCATTAATGACACGATTACGCTTGAAGGAGGTTGCGTAAATCATTGTGGGAATAAACGGACCCACAAAAAGAGCAATTAGCGCTGCGCCAACGTCGATAGTTTAGCGGATGTCGATAACATTCCGTACGGCACGACGTGACTGTACACTCAAACAAACCAAATTTAAAACGACGCCTAAACTCAGGAAAATGACCTTTAAAATATCCCATCGAAGGTCTACATTCCCTGCATATGAAGTTTGCAATAACGCTGAGACGCGAGTTCGATTAAAAAATGTGATTTGTGGCTGCCAATCCGCACGTGTTTTATTTTACGAATTCTGTACGTGACGGGCTCGTCAAGAGGCTGCAGCAAAAAATATATACCGCGGCACTAAAGCTGCCCGAAATTCTAAGTTAAACTTTTAAAGTTGGAACCAGCGATGCGACGCATAGTTTTTATCGTCCATTTCTAAAGTGACCACTAATGTTTTCTAACAATAGAAGAATGAACAGATTTTAGCATAACAAAAACAAAACGATTACCTTCAAAGAATACGCGAAACCTGTTCGGTGAGCGCGATTGTCAGTCGGCGGACGTCTAACGGGTCATCATTCACACCTGTCAGTCAGCCCCTTTGAGTTCGGACAAGCGGAGACGGGGCGCAGCGACTAGTCGACGGCGATTTGTATGGCGTGAGTAAATCACTTTTGAAGTAATTTATGTTCCAACGGAACTAGGGATGCGATAAAACTGTCGATATTTTATCGAATTTATTAATTTCAGTTTACTGATGACCACAATCTTGCTACAGATAGCTATTAAAAAAGTCCTCGCAAATGCATAGGAAAATTGCTTTTAAATAATTTGTGATTTTTGAAAATATATATATTTTTTTATTGTAACGTAATCATAATTACTATCAGCATATTAATTTTTGTCACATTCGTAAACAATGTCTTTATTTTTATTATAATTTATTATTGACGAAATAAAATAGAGTTTTTTTTTTACAAAATTACTACATATTAACTTTTCGTAAAATAAAAACAAAGTTTATAAAAAAAATATAAAATTTGAATTTTACAAATCTGATACTATCAGCACGGTCCACGAGGTATATATATCGCCTTACACATAACATAGGACAAGGTATAACAAAAGAAAATACACTCAACACAAAACTTCAAAAGCACCACATCTATCGACATTTCATTCATCACGGCACACAAGTGTTGTTTGACAGCTTTTGTAGTAGAAAAAAAGCAGTCACAAAAGAGACCGAATAATCAGCACGCGTATTTATCATAACCCGGCCGTTGTCACCGCCGCTTGACAGTTGACAACTTAGGCCGGGGGCTGTAATTCATGAGTTAGTTTTTGAAAATATAATACTCATTATAATATGTTTTACTATGATATCCTATCGAAGCATCTGTGACAGACACTCACAAAATTTTGTAGGGCTTGCATGAATAGGGTTGCACTGGCGCATTATTTCTATATTAATATATCTATAAAAAGAGAGAGAAAGCCTGTCCGAATTTCGATACCCTCGTTGAGAACTCTGGTAGTTTTTTTAGAAGAGCAGTCATCAGAGTTTGTCGGTCGGCCGGACTTGTTTAGGTATTTTTTTTTTAACTAAATTATATCGTCAGATCATTGTAAATGCAAAATTTATCAAGAACAGTAATATAATTATATTATTTTCCTTTCTTTACTACCAAAAAACTTTTTATATAAATATTTTTAGTTTAATTTTCGGTGATATAAATCAGTTTTATTAACACTTTCAGTTTACTTTTCTCTCTCTTTAACGATATCTGATACTGTTATTGTTATAGTAAAAACGTATATTCATCCATGATTTGATTAATGAATACTGTCTCACTTTATTTAGACTAAGTAGAAAATTTTAGACAGCTAAGTTGTTGAGTACAACATTATGACAATAAATGGTTTCTACTTATTCGCATCCCTAGGAGTACAATGACAGCAGCACGTCGCGTCAGCGCTCCTTTGATGTGTCAGTGCCGCTAATGAGCCGGCGAGGCACATGTTCTTCTAAATTAGACGTTTGTATACCTGGACTAATTTTACTTCGACCGTTTGTTTGTTTGCTACTAGATTTTACGACGTTAATAAATATTGAATAAGACAACATCAATTAACAATTGTTTCACCACTTAAAGCTCTTGTGCTATGGTTTACATTGAAATTTGAACATTCCATTGAATCACGACTAGTCGATTATCTTTTTATGAGGCTGAAAGAGAAGAACTATAGAAATAACAAGCATGCGGAATGGAAAATGCGAAAGGAATAAGTGATAGAACTTGAATGAAAGAAAGAATAGTACTGTGTTAACAAATAACACTGCTGATATTCTCTGATATTAGTAATATTCTGTAGATAAAATTATATGAATATAAATTCGTCAGATAATATGTGCTAATAGGAGTTTATGGATAAGCTATTTTTCAGAGATTTTGCCAGCGTAAATTATAGCGTTAGGTGTAGCTTACCCTTGGTGAAAGTTTTTTTTAACGAATCAGAATTTCCGAAGATTACCCCCCTATAAATAAGCAAAGTTAGAAAATAACTCTTTATAATATAATATCTATAGATTATACCTATATATGATTAATGTATGCGAATGCAGAAAATAATCCAATATTAATTTTTATTGTACAATTATTAACCCACTTCAACAAAAATTATTTATTAATCAATTATTTTACAACTTCCATTAAAAGCACTTTATTCAAGGAAAATATTATCTCGACGCAATAATTATCTAGCCACAAGTAATGACCATCTTGTACTCAAGTGTACATAACGTTATTTACGAGCTAACTATTTAATTATTCATAACGTTGTTTATTGCAGGTAATTGTGGGGCTATAAAAATTTATTAACATCTTATTTAGTTTTTTACGATGAAGATTAGTTATTTTTTTATAATTACAATTTCCCATTTATTCTTCAATTTTTACTTTGCCCGTAGCTCAATGGCTCAGTGGTAAGGCCATTCGATCGGCAACCGCGGAAATTAAAGGCAACCTTCACAAATGTTGGTCTTGAGATGGGTGATCTAAATTTATTTTAATGAACTCTTACGGGTTCGGAAGGTTTAGTAGCATCTGAAATCGTTAGCATCCACCACAGTTTGATGGGTTATACATTGTTTGCTCGCAGTATCTATATATAATACGGGAAGCAAAAACTTTGGACCCTTTTTACGAAAATTGCGAGGACGGAGAGTGTGAAATTTGGCATACTTATAGTTTATGTGTAGGAGAAGTGCAAACGGCTAATATTGTTCAATAATAATGCTTATAAGTACATTAAATCGTTAAATAAAACATTACACACACTGCATTTGACATACACAAACAAGTATTTGCTACATGCATACATGTACTCTGTGGTCTAATTGTTTCTTTTGACATAGAGTTTGTTTGTTTCTTTTGAATATTGGCTTCACACGGTTTGTGCATTTAACCAGTGTCAAATTTTATATACTTACCATAGACTCTATTTATTTATATGTTTGTGATGTTTACTGTGGTCTTGCTGAATATCAAAAGATTTTCGGTTTCAGTAATTTCATATACTTACAGGGAGAATAAGTGATTTTGAGTGATAAGGATAATGCAATGCAATATACAAATGTGCTATCATTCTATATTTAACGAAAGTTCTGTAGCAGTAATCTGAATGAAAAATTTCATCATACAGGAAAAAAATATATAAATCGGTTATTGCTGGTTCAAAAATCTTTTGTATTATTTATTGTGGAGGCTAAACAAATCTTTTTCTCTTCTTGATTTCAGTAATTTCATGAAAGAATTTTCATTATGCTGCAACGTAGAACATTATCGGGTCGGAGTGAGAGAAAAAGAAGAAGAAATAATTCAAATACTATTAACATTATACAGAATGAAGAAGTGATTTTTAGGGATAAATTATGTTAAATTACTTCTAAATAACATTTATTTTGGTCGAATTTCGATCACTAGGCTATCACTAGTGTGAATGTATTATACAATACAGTTTTATATAATAATAATAAGCTGTTCATTACCAACATTATTTAAATTTATTCAATTTAACATTAAAATCTGTTCCAATCGTAATAACTACGTATAGTTATCATTTTAATTGACTTAATGATATAAAGTACAGGTATGTTTATCATCGATTTAATAACCTGTCACTGACATAAAATTAACTTTAATCATATACCGTTATTACTACAGTAGTCGACACCGTTTAGCATTAAAAAACGTTATCGTGCTTAAAAATTAAGTAATAAACAAGTGAGCAACATGGCAACCTTAATTAAAAAGTATAATGTGTGTAACAATGAGCTATCTAAATTTCAAGATGGCTGCGATAGGCGGGAAAGTCGTCGACGCGTTTTTGACTAATTATAATTGTCTACCCAATTATATAAATTCACCGCGTAAAATTAAAATGCAGCAATGATGGCATTTTTTATTGAGCACGAAATTAACTATCCGAAACAAAGCAAGGGGATTTTTTTTTCTAAATAAAATGCTTAACTTTTATTAAAATGACATAAGATTTACTATTCCACTTTCAGTTAGAGCGTCAAAAGCCGGATGCGATGATGATAAAGCGTTTTCTGTTTAACATAAATATTCATTTGATGTATTATTTTTTTGGGGAACTATAAAAATGTTTTTGTTAGCATGAGTTATATCTGTAGGGTGCTGATTAAGAGTTATTTATTGCGTCGACTTTCGGCCGGAACAGTCGCCGTCGGTAGCCAAATTATCAGCCTTTTAATTTATCGATGTTTTTATAACAATAATGTAAATGTGTCGCTAATTGACATATAAGTTTTACGTCATTGAATATCTTGGTGTTTTATTTTTATCGGAATTATAAATTACAAAAAACATGATAAGTAATTTAAGCTTCCGCCCGTTCTCTCCGTTGCCGTGGAGTAAAACACTTTTTCTTTTTTTATTATTTATGAGTGTTGCTCCTATCAAATTTATGTTCCATCTAAAGTCTTTTAATGCGACCAAGGTTATTAACTATTTCGTTTTTACATTCGAACCGTTTCAATATTACATTGATGTGTAAAAAATATGTTATAAATAAACATGAAACATAATTACATTTAATAAATTTTGCATTCACAATGCTGGAAACAAAGCTATTTTAATCACCAGAGTTCCTGGTACTGGTCGATATTTTGAGCATTTTTCATAAAGAAACATTACATTCATTCGTCTGAATTTGTTTATAGCAATACAGCAATAATTTATTTTAGCAAAGGTGACGACATTATGAAAACTGCGAGTAGATTTTTTCCCGCGCACGGTAGCCATTTTGAAATCGCCGTGACCATACCTGATATCTGACAGCGCATAAATCACTGAACAATACGCGGGTGCTAAAGATACGAGTAAAAAATAACCGTAGCACGGGTACCGCATATGGGGTAGTGGTTTGTCAGCCATGTGTTAATTATATTTATGGTCTTTTGTGTCTCAATGGTTTCTTTGTTGGTGCGCAAAATAGAGCTTTTTCTGTAGGAACTGCTTCATAAAAAAATATTTATCGTCATCTAGGATTAGATTTGAGTAAATGTATTTGACTAAAGGGATTGGGTACAAATCCCTCGTTAAGGACAGCGTAGTCGTATGCCACATCAGTTTGGTTTGTTATGATCAGTGGCATACGACTACGCTCTCCTTTCTTCATCACTATTAAACAATATAACTCTCGTTATAATATAAATTTCTTGTTTAGAAATTTTTAAAGCAGGTTTAATAAATTTTTCGGGTGTATTTAAATCGCAAGCAAAAATTATAAATGTGTATACATATTTGAAATGTGCTAATTGAGCCCATTCATTTGATACCATACACGGAATTATTTGATAATATAATAATTCCGTGTATGGGATCAAATGAATGGGCAGTAGGCAGTACGTAGTTTCGAAGTTATAAGGGAGCGGATGATCATTCTTACATAAATACATACCGGCGTAAATCATAATGGTAGTTAGGTAAAAATAAGGCATTTTGTAATAATGGTGATGGATAATTTTAATCAAGTTTAGAACGATGATTGTTATTTTTTTAGTCCTAGCTATAATGGACAACTTAGTACCAACATTCATTAATTGGATATTATTAAATATTTGGCAAGTGCACAAAAAAAGAAACCACACATAATTTCCACGCCAATCCTAAATTAAGTCATCATAAATAGATGGCAGTATGCGCTCTGTCCAGAATATTGTCACCTGTCACTTGACACATTGAGCTGTCACGCCGAATGACGTTTATTGCCGCAACAATGTCGCACTAGTCGCGTCACGCGCTGTCGATTATTTGTCAGAGGGGGCGTTGAGTGCCTATAGAAATGAGTGTCCACACACGTCGTTGAACAAGTATTTATGCACTCGTCTGTCTTCTTCTTTTTTAAATATATACCTACAAAAGACAAAGGTGACTGATCTATTAATGCACTGTTCAAGAAAACTACTCTACGTTAGTTGAAGTTTGGTACACTACGAGTTATTATGATATACCTATACAGAGGTTCAATAAGAAAGGATATGTTGTAAGGGTAGTTATTATCGATAGTTTTTATGTATAAGAAATATGCACAACACTTAGACCCGAGACAATATAGAAAAGTTCATTTTCTACAATAACCCGATCTGGAATCGAACCTCAGAGATGGCGACACTTTGAAACCGGCGTGCGAACCATTCGACTACGGAGGTCGCTTCGCTTCTACATCATTATTGACTATAAAACCTTTCATTATACACAAAAACACAATAAAGGAGCAGCACACCGTCTCCGATGCACGTTGCGAATTCAGATAGTTCATTAAAATTTTCCACATGACTGACGGTGGGATGATTTGCATCAAAAACGGGCAAATAATCCGGTTCCTTAAATTGATATTTGATAAGAAAAAATAGTTCTTTTTTTAATACTTATTTTTTTGTTTTCCTTTTGTAATTCCGATCTTTTTATACATTTTCGAATCATAAATTACTCTTTATAAATTATGATACGTCAAAAAGCTTTTGATTTATCTTGACCAACAAATACAATAATTGTGTGAACAACCAATGCAGTTGGTTAGATTGGACTAAAACCCTTCATCGAGTTCCATTTTGTACAACAAGTTGGTCAGAATGGAAGGACAGATCATTTGACCTTATTTCCAATAGTGGCTCACAAAACCCTCAATAGTTAAAGTACAGTGTATCAAGATTTTGCACTTTATTTTGAAATTTACTCTTAATGTACTAAGGTTAACCATTTCGAGTTGCTAACGTGTCGTTAATAAAATTACTATCACTATAAGTTTCATTATCTTCTCTACTAGTTATTTATGTTTTCTATACCATGATTATTGAAGTTTAAAATTTTTGGAATTCTTGTTTTTTTTTTTAATTTTGTTTAAGTTTAAATTAGTTTGAGCTTATCAAACATTTTATAGCTTTCAGAAAAATTTAATAAAATATAGTATTAGGAAAAATAAATCATCCTATTATATGTCACCTATATTTTTTTTTAAGATTTTGTATTGTTTCAGAGTCGTATGGGTATCACATTTTTATACGATCTTCTAAACGCATTGCATTGCAAATAAGCAAAGTAATAACGGACTATCGAAAGACAGATATTATAAACAGAAACGTGTTATTCTGAATATAATTGTTTTCAAAGAAGTCAGTCACTAAAATAAACATTGACCCTGGCATGCCGATTATAGAGAAATAAAAGTGCCAGCTTCAAATAATACGGTTTGTAAATAAGAGGTTTGCCACTGTTATTTGCAGTAATTTGTTTATAGATAATTGAAAAGAAAAACATAAAGGTAAATAACCTAGATATTAATCAGTTCGAAATCATTCGATACAATTTTTAGCTATAGGTAAATATATTAAAATCCTTCAATTTCCGATTTTAGCCTACTATTTTTTTTAGGAAATTACTCATTGGACCCATAGATTGGGCCCAACCAAGCCACATGATGATGTGGACAACAAGTTTTTTCCGTTTCAAGAAATACGATCATATTATGAAATAGCTGGCCGAATCATTAAGTGTTCAAATTCTACGAGCTGGCTACGACATATGTATAAATCATTTTTCATTCGATTAGTTAAATATTAGCATCTTTAATGCTGTTCGTATTTCAATTAATCAACGTTTAAAAATATACTTACACAACGTTCTTTTTAAATATATAAATAATAAAAATATTTTTGATAAGGTTCTAAAATATATACATACAACACAATGTTTTACAAAACTTCGCAAAAAATATAATTATGTGTAAGAAGCAGTTAAATAGCAATCTGCTAGCGATAATTATGTGTAAGAAAGGTTATGAAAAACCAAAACTTTTAAATTTAATTTCAAATAAAATTTGATTTAAATTCAATAGCATTTGTTCAGAAGCTTTATTTAGTTTCACCTGTCCGATGTGTGATTTTCTATAATCAATTCTTGCAAGCTAAATTTCACCCACTTCCCGTTTCCGTTTGAGCTGAAATTTTAAATGTACCTTTAGTTCTGACGACAATGTAAGGTTGCATGGAAGTGCTCTCGACAAGTAGAGTAAAAAGTAAAAGGACACGGCCTACCATCCTTTTCTCGAAGTCATTCGGGCCATTTTTGACACAATCGGAATTATTATTAATCCAAAATGGCCGCCGTAACATATTTCGGAACGATCCACCAAATATAGGTATCAAATAAAAGGGCTTGCTTGTAAAACACATACACATAATGTATAAGCTTGTTTAAAAAAAAGTTTTTTTATTTCAACCCATATTTTTCGCCAGCGTGGCTTATACGATAACTTTACTTATATCGGATATGACTATTTTCGTCATAATACGTTCCGTACACACATGCATCCATCCACACAAACTTTCACATTTATATTAGGACTATCCATATTTCAGTCATGACAAACTAGTATCATTACCATGTATTTATATAGTGATGACGAAGCAGATAATTATCATGAGCCCGCACGACTTAACCGTTGTATTATAATATATCGACAATCGCGAACTACTATAATAAATAACGTGCTACGACGGCCCGCAAGCGTGTATCATAAATTTTATGATCAATTCCATCTATGGTTGAATAGATCAATGTGGGTTTAATTGATTACAAAACCTGCTTGTTGCGTGTTTTTTATTATTAATGTAACTGCTGTTAATTATACATTCGTTCCTTTTATATCATTATATTAATACGTGAATTAAAAACTTATACAGTCCATCTTTATATAGATATGGAAAAGGAGTTCTTTAATAATTCTGTCTGTATAATCTCTTTAGCGGAGCTCGATGGCGCAGTAGTTAGCGCGCTCGGTCTGCGATGTTTTTGTAAAGCTGCAATGGTCGGTCAATAGGATGGGTGATGAAAAATTTATTATTTTGAGCTCTTCCGTGCTTCGGAAGTTACGTTAAACCGTTGCTCCCGGCTGCATCTGCAGTCGGTAATACACAAACCGCACTGTACCCATGTGGTGGGTCATGGCCCATTCTCCCTTTTCAATTTAATTCGATTCCATCCATAATGAATGTCTGAGTCCCAGCAGTTGTGAGACTTCAATAGCATTTTATTGAATAAGTCGCTTTTGAGATAAGTATTATTTATCAATTTTTAAAGTTTGAAGTCGGTTCTACTTTCTTTATAAAGTTTTTATTTGATGCTATTTAGTGATATTGATATTTTTCATATAATAGATAACACAAAAAATATTAATTATCTATGTAAATAAAAATATTGAACATGGTACTTACTTGTACCAAATAAACAAATTTATTTGCTCGACATAATTTATCTAATAATCTTTATTCATATTTTAAAGAGGAAAGATTTGATCGCAAGGATGTCATCTTAATATTGAGGTGATATCTGTTGGAAAGAGAATTTTGTTATGTTACAAAAGGAAAACTACTTTTTCGATTTCGATACAATATGAATGAGATCACCTCGATCCATCAAGCTGTCGAATAGAAGAAAAAGAATTTTGAAAATCGGTTAACAATTGATGAAAATATCGGTGAACATGTATTAAAAAAAAAAACATACGTCGCCGTCGAACATATAAACTCCTCCTTTACGATCTGTTGAAGTCGGTTAAAAATGTCACCTTTTGAATTTACTGTACATTTTCACTGGTTTGATTGGTAATGTCTTTTTGACATTAAGTCCGCCATTTACTATTTTAAAGGTAAAAAAATATAATTTCTCATGGCTGCACCAAGAATCGTCAGTCTTTAATTAGCATCTATATACATTCATATTTGTTAAGTGACACAAGTACTTACCTTGAGATCAAATTATTGTAATATTTGAGCGAGTATATTTATACAAGAGAATATATTTTACTTAGCAGCTACGTGATTCTTTACTTCGTGTACTTTATATTAAACAAATTTAGTGAATATTTAACCAACTTAAATATAGATACTCCACCTTTATTGACATTTACATATTTATTAATACAAGGATTTCAAATCACAACACTTTATATGTTCATGTAAATCAATTCTGCATAATGTATAAGACAAATATTATGTGTTAATATCGCATTGAGGACTCTTCAAATACGTAATTTACATTTGTCAACATCATATTTTATTTGACACTTTCAAAATGTTTGATAATAATCATAAATCAATGAATACAAGTAATATAAAATATGTAATACTTAATAGCTAAACCGGTCTCAATTTTTATTTTCACTATGTATTTAAAGTTTTTATATTTTTTAAGTAGGTATATAAGTATATTTGATAATTTTTGTTTTTTATATTTACGGTTTGTATTTTATTGATCGCCGGTGACCCTTTGACGACACCTGTTTTTGTGAAGATTTTGTAAGAATTTGTTTTCACATCCGTGATGCTCACTGTCGTTTTTCCGTCGTTATAGCAAACATACAAACCTACAATAAAATATGAATTTGCTCTTTTGATTTTAAGCCAAATATAAACATATAAAAATACTACACTTTATTTTCAATAGTTAACCGATAAATCAAGCACAAATATAATTTTCATTCTTAATGAAAAATGATTAAAAGTCCACTTTGCTCCATCTCAGAGTGCCAGAGACAAAATGGATTTTTTAAGCATTTTTTATTAAGTATATTTTCAAGTATAAGTAGCATTGTGAATACAAAATCAATCAAAATATTATAATTTTCATTTCCGTCATTCAATTTTATAATGACGCAATGCATTTTTTGAAAATCATATCTCAGAATGACAAATGTTAATGACGTCTATTAAAAGAATAATTATTGACATAATCCGTGAGTGGGTCGGGATTATTAAATTATTGCGGACACGAATTAAAACATTAATCGGTGTCGTTAAATACACAGACAACATTTCCTGCATTATTGGGTGGGTTGCAATTGCGAGAGGATAGTTTTCGTAAAAGTCACAATATCTTAGCTGAAATTTATCATAGTAGCTATGCGTTAATCATAAGTTACATGCTTAACAGATTATTTTTGACGAGAATTAGAGCAAATTTTCATCTTTGTTGAACGTTTAAATATTTGTAGAAATATTTTTTCGGCTGTTTCTGTGGATTACCTAAATGATAATACTCTCTGTAGTAACGAAAAATTAACAAGTGCATAGGTCCAGTTGTTTCGGAGGCTATTCAGTGCAAACAAACAATCAAATCTTTTCCCTTATAGAATATAAATATATATATATGTTTATTAATATATATAACAACAAAAATCGCTATCACTACGACCCCAAGTTTAAAGTGATTTATACACAAACATCGGGTACGCTCATATATCCCACTTGCGACACACCTCACGTTTTGACAACTGACAGGACAAGTTATCGTATGTATTGGCTGTATTTATAGTACTGTCTACGCCCCCGGCGTCGCTCGCGAACACTCGTTAAAATCATATTACGTTATTCACGACTATGAAATCTGCAATTATGAAACACGCAAAGATTCATAGCTTCGTTTCACGTTAGAAAGGAAACGTTGAATGACAACATCATGTCAAGTATTACGAACAATTTAAATTCATTAATTTAATCATTAAATTCAAGCACATACTGAATACTTGACATTAATTACTACAGAAAGAATCTTTTATGTAACCAGATATGACATGACTTTGGCTATGCAATTTGTGTCTCAATTTAACGTTAATTTTTCAATAACAATGCAATTTGTTTCAAGATTTTGCATAAAGGTGAAGAGATAATTGTGAGGTCATTAAATAATAGCGTATTTCGCGAAGCAAACAGTTCTTAATTAAATACTCGCACCATCCCAATATTTTAGTGATATCAAAATTATTACCAAAATTTTAGATATAATTAATTATATTGTCGACAAAAAATTTATAACTAAATCCATATTTTAACCCAATCAATTATGCGTATGGTGCTTTTTATTTATTAATTTTATTAGGACTTTTGACAATCAATTAATCAATGTGATAAAATGATATGGTTTAACTTTCATAGTATCACACAATATCAAATATATTGGTCGATTTTAGGGACAACTCTAAGGGAAAATCTGTAACAATAAGACCACTCTGAACCGGCAAACCTAGGTTTAGGTAATGGTGTTGTTGAACCTCTAAACAAAACATATATTGTGTTCTTTGATCTTCCGCAGAGAAATTGCTGTATTTATCGAAACAAAAAATATGAAGTTATAAAAAGAAAACTACGTATTAGCTGTAATCTCAATTTGTTGAAATTTGTTGCAAATCAGATAATTAAGAAATTAAATAATAAATTTAATTGTATCATTCGCATTTCTTTCACATTTATATTTGGATTATTACACTAAAATAATTTTAATTTTTGATCGATTCAAAAGTACTTATAACAAGTTTATTTGAATAAAGATTTCTTCATTTTCAGATCGGTGAATAATGTTATAGTTTGTTGAAAAAATTTACTGCATTTATCGTCAAAATCAATAGAACTAATGGGTTCGATGGATTAGCACCGTGAGATTCACTACTGTTACGACAGGTGGCTAATCCGAGTGGAGCCGCGGGCGGAAGCAGGTCGTTAGAGTTGATACAACTTCACAAACTATAATATAGTTAATGGTACAGCATACATTATTAGGCTGCCGCGTGAAATTAAAGGCAATTCATTTTATTACAGTTCGTGCAACCGGCTAACTACTGTTTAGCTAAAGCCTGAACGACGAATAATTGTGCGATTTCTTCTCAGAAAATACAAAGTTTTACTATTTAGGAATAGTTATACAACCCTAAAATTAGAATTGTTCTGCCTTGCGGGAAAAAGAGCTAATTGTGATAGGCTAAAAACTCAACTTTTAACTTTAGTAAAGTTATGTTTTCAAGTTTTACTATTTAAAAATAGTTATAGAACCTTAAAATTAGAACTGTTCTGCCTTGCGGGAAAAAGGGCTGATTGTGATAGGCTAAAAACTCAACTTTACAACTTTTAACTTTAGTAAAGTTGTGTTTTAAGCCTTGGAAAGTCAATTTAAAGAAAAAGAAGGTGACAGTGAAGTTTGATAGCGCAACACCGTTTGATCTCTTAGATGAAGGCAAATGAGGAAATATTTGAATGTTTGTTTCTTTGTATTGAAGAGGCTCCAACACTTAACTGATTTTAAAAATTATTTCACCCACTGCAAGCTATATTATGCGCGGGTGAATAGGCTATAATTTTCAAAGGCGAAGCCGCGGGACAACAGCTGTTAATGATATAATAACTCATATTATAAAAAATTCATTTTGTCATCCAGTAATAAATATTTATTGGTCTTTAATAGTACTAAAACTCAAAACATAATTTATTTTGCTATAATAAAAGATTTGTGATGTTTAGAGTTTTTATGGTATTAAGAATAATTTTCAGTATGGCATTGTGAATGCAAAATTAATAAAAAAAAATATAATAATTGGAACAAAATTCTCATCTTTTATCGAAAGTTCAATATTTGTAACAATATTTCTTTCGGCTGTTTGGGTGGATGCCTGAACATTGATGAGAATACGCTCTGTAGTAGCGAAAAGTAACAAGTGCTTGAAAGATTCATCAGTCCTGTTAGGTCCTGGGTAGCTCAGTGTTTAGAGCAGTCGCCCGGATTGCGAAAGGTCGTGGGTTCGATTCCCATCTCAGGGTGCCAGGGACCAAGTGGATTTTTTAAGCATTTTCTATTAAGAATAATCAAAAATTCTCCTAATCATTGGTTTTAATAAAAAAAAGATTTACATAATGTTTGTTATCTGCTTATTAAAACCCCATTAAAATGTATTGCTAATCAACATTCGGCTAGACTATTATCCGATGGCATTTAACGGATCTATCAACGGGCTATTCATCACGCTTTTTTTCTCGCACCCTAATTCGTTGCGCTTCCTATCTCTGGCGCCACATCACTTATGTAGGTTGACTAATAAAAAATACCGACATGGGCGCAATTTTTAATATCCAATAAACATCAGACTAAGTGCTTAAACTTTATTGCTACCACAAATGTGGTGTTATTACTTACACACGACCGAATGCTGGCTCATTAATTTAACGAACAGTAACTGATGTATTCAATTTACGTATCTGAATTAATGAACAATTAATACTCGTACAAACTAACATGATAGCTGATGGCCTATTCTATTTGTTCACGAACAAAAATTCGTAAAATTTCGAATCCTTATAATTTTGTTAAAATCATATTCGTGAAGATTATATGCATCTGAGGCTGTTTCAACTCCTACTTCCGTTTCATTATAAATTATAGAAAATTACTTTTCTTTGGGGTCGTATTAGCATTTGGAAAATAGATAAAATTTTATTTTCTCAGAAAAAATAGGAATTAGTAGTATTGTTGAATATTGGTTGAATATTTTGAAATGACAATAACAACGTATTTTCCAAATTGTAAATTAAGTGTAGAGAGATGGATTCGTATAATCGGACATTTTGCTTGCAAAATACAATCAATTTCATGTTGGCAGAAAATATTTTCTCCAACATAGTAGTTATGTATGACAAATGATAATAAGAGAGTATGTGGAGACTTAGACTCAAACTACCATTTGGGGGAATGATTTCATGGGAAAGACGCCTAGGCGTCTTTTCAACAAGGATTTTGTTGCTAAATAAAAATAATGAAATTTAGAAAAACTACACTATTACTACATAATATAAAAAAATAACCATATATAAGCAAAAACTTTTTTGGAAGTTAGTGATTTTGTATGTATGCGCTCTTAACAAAATAACGTTGCACTCGTCATCCTCAATAATACAAAGCTAATGTGTAGTTTAAATGCATTAAACAGTTTGTAATATGCCCACAACAAACAATTCCCATATTAATATCAATTTTATAGCGATGGAATATAAAGGAAACGTCGCTTTGTAATTTAACTCTAATGTGAAGAAATTAAAGACTGTTATAAATAAATAAAATTAATAATAAAATACGCAGTTATGATTCCCAGTTACTCGGCAACTAGTTTCTTTTGAAATTTAGTATGTGCCGGTTCTCATATCGTGGTGAATGTATTAATATAAAAGAACGACCGGCGAATAAATAAATAATCATGATTATTTGACTTTTGCTTTTGAAAAGTGGGAAAGTTAGTTTACAGAGAAATACAAGCGTCAAAGATAATTAAAAAATATATAAAGACGCAAAAAAATCTGTGAAAATTTCAATTGTCTATCACGGTTAATTAAATACAGCTTGGTGATAGACAGATGTAAGCTTAGTTATAGAATCCCTTGTTCTTCTTACAGAACCTCAATAATTTGATATTGGTCGGAAGATACGACCGACAAGGTTGCGGAACGTCGTAACTGAGAAATGTGAGATGTGATATCGAACCTTGCGTACACAACGGATGATGATAACTGTAGTATGTTTATGATTAGTTTAGTATTTGTTGTTGTAGTTTTTTATTTTTATTGCTCTGTACCGCCATCGCGTTTGTCTGTTTTCCAACAGGTTGACTGGCAGAGAATGCTATTAGCATTAAGTCCGCCTTTTGTACCATCTTTATTGGTCAATAAAGTTCAATAAATAAATAACTTATTAGATCCGTTTGATGGATCTTATATCAGATTTACACCGACCATAAGATGCTGTCCAGAATTACATTATTCGCTGTAAAATAAAGTAAAACTTGTAACAGAAGCAATAGCTATATAACCAAAAAAACTTGTACACTATACAACGATGTTTTCAATGAAGTTAATATTTTTGAAATTTAAATGCCAAATTGCTGTATATTTGCATAAATTGGATATATAATTCTTAATATAAGTAGATAACACCCTATGTTTGGGCCGTTTATGCATGTATTTACTTAAATTTTAATTACAAAAAAATGGTTATAAAATAATGTATATATGGTTGTATGAATGATAATTATGTATTTATGACATATATATTTCTTATTTTCATTAAAAGATGGAACTTTATAATTAGTATATCGCGGTGCTATGTTTTGTTAAATAAGTATATATCAAATGAGAGTTCCCTTGACAAGGTTGCTATTTTTTTGTTTTTAGAATACAAAACTATGGTCAATTTATGACGCGGTTTTATTTACCTTTAGTACCTCCTAGGACGCAAGACGCCTAGGCTTCTTCACCTTAAACACCACTATTAACTTGATACATAAAATATATAATATGTAGTACCTAATTAAATCTATTTTAGAGAATTATCTTCAACAGTTGAAATGTATTATAAATAACATAATATAGGGAACTGTAGGTTAACATCTTGTCAATATTTTGTGTTCATAAAAAAATAAAAATAAAAAATGGTGTACATTACTCATTGGTAACGAATAGTGTTGCAAATAAATAAATCGTTCAAAAATTTAAAACCTTTGCATTAATGATCTTAAAATTGTATCGTGCCCAAGGCAGTGATTTCTTTTATTTATGCTACAGGCTATCTATTGATATTAGCGATAATAATGAAGGAAGCCGATATTTTCGAGAATTTTTGAGAAAACAATCATCTGCAAAACTGTCGTTATGACAAATTAACATAGTTGTTTATAATATAGAACAATGAGAGGAACTGTTGCATTGCACCGCAGTAACTAGCAGTGTGACAGGTGACGCTAATTGCAGCTCGCAACCAACGCGACCACTGATTGGCACATCTGATATTACTCATTTTAAAGCTCGATTTACACTTCAGTAATGCCTAAGACATACACGAGGTTTTTCAAGCCCAAATTGCAAGCTAATACTTGTAATATAAAAAAACTATTAATATAGTTACAAGTTTAGAGGGTGCGTACACCAAAAATGATTATATTTTAATTGGGTTAATCAAGAAATAGAGTACAAATAGGCTGTAATTGAAACTGAGAAAATTACATTTCTTTGAGTTTTATCAATTGTTACAGTAAAAAGTGAATTTAAAAAAAAATCTTGTTTAAAATACACGAAGTCACATCTTGCTTCTCTATCTTTACTGTCTTTTTATTTAACGCAGGCGAAATGCACCCTATGCCTAAAATAAAGATTCTTTAACCACTAGATCTACCCCTAGGTTGGCCTACCAGATAAAATCCTGCGGAGTACCATCGCGTGGGGAAAGGAGCTGGGATCCGGCATGAAGGGCCCAAACAATTTTTACTTTGTCTCTTTGTTAAAAAGTATAAAAGTTGTTTCAATACTTTTTGGAATCCAAAAGTACAATTAAAAAGAGAAAATTTAAATGATTGAAATTAAATTGGTAACTTACTATGTTTTGTGTATTCAGGACACGTTGGAAACGTTGTAAGTACAGTATTTTCTCGAACGATGTAACTTTCAAATTGTATCCTTAAATATAAACACACAACATAAAAATTTTGAAACTACATGTTTTTTAGCATGCCTGCTCCCGTATATCACCAAATTATTGGTTTTTATGTAAATATCGAACATAAACATATTACTGTCTAGATTTACGGGCGTGCCCGATAAATTGTGGAGTTTCTTTGATGTCATTTTTTGTAGCATAAATTTTTCAACGTAACATAAAGAGAACGCTACGCGTTATTAGACATGGAAATCGGTTTGTTACACACAGACGATGTAAACTGATCAATCAATTTTATACAATATCACTTTTATACATACATTGCTCAGATTCAAAATTACATGTAACATGTAGATGATGGATATCTGAAACAAAAATATACCACAAAATTCTGAGCGTTGTTTAAAGGACAATATAGAAAACTTCCTTTTTTAATTTAACTTCGGATCTTAAAGATGGTACCACCTTGAAACCGGCTTGTACGTAACTCGAGTATAGAGCTCGTAAATAAAATATGTCTGATATATTTTTTTATAATACTTGAATGTCATCTTACAGCATATTATAAAATTATGGATGTTGGACCAAAAAAAAAAATGTAATTTACAACATAAACATAACCGCAAAAGCAAATATATATTCAAACTCGTTTTTTAAATCCTCAGTATAAAGAAATCATGCATTGATTATGCTTTCGAACAATAAGTGCATGCATTAATTACTCAAGCTTAATCGGATGGCACTTGTATTTACTTACATATTCCATATACAATTTCAGTCTTTACCTAATAATGTCAAACTACTACTACATAAATTCATCAGTCAGACAGAAAAAGAGCCCCATAAACCACTGATAATCTAATATTAGGATCTTACATATGAAATTGTTGTTTTGTTGCACTGGCCACTTTAATCACAAATTTCTCCTCCTTAGTTGGGAATTCCAAATTCAAATGTATACAGCCATTTACACATGTATTTGTGTTTCGTTAGGCCGCATTCGTTTGTTTTTTTTTTTCTTCTATTTCATTCACCCAATATAAAAAATGGAAAACTTAAAATATCGTGTTATTTACGAGTACGAGTTCCACCGTGGTACGGCTCGGTGGAAACGGCTCAAAGGGTTAATGATGTGTATGGCGATTGTGGTGCAAAAGAAAACACAGTGCGTTTTTGGTTTCAGCATTTTTGTTCTGGAAATTTTGACCTGCAGAACAAGCCAGAGACCCAAGTTAATAATGAAGAATTGAAGGCTATTGTGAAAACGGATCCATCGCAAACCACGTCCGTGTTAGCTGCAGGCTGTGGTGTTATTGGTGTTTGGTGTTAAAACTCTTTTAATAGGTTTGAAGCAAATTGGAAATATTAAAAAGCTTAAAAGGTACCTCACGAATTTAGTGAAACAAACCGGCAAACGCGCTTCGACTGCTGCGTTACATTACTTAACCGGTACAATAATGAAGGGTTTTTAAATCGAATCATTACCTGTGATGAGAAGTGGATTCTATATTATAATCGGAAGCGTTCATAGTAATGGTCCAACCATTACGATGAACGCTTCCGATTATAATGGCATGCTAGCCAAATCCTGCCCAAAGCGAAAATTGACCCCAAAAAAGTTACTTGTAAGCGTTTGGTGGACTAGTGCCGGTGTCGTTCATTAAAGTTTTCTCAAACCTGGCCAGACCATTACGGCAGACGTCTATCGTCAGCAATTGCAAACCAGCTGAAAAAACTAGCTGTTAAACAACCGAGGCTGGTTAATCGGTCTACGCCACTGCTACTTCACGACAACGCTAGACCACATACTGCACAACAGAAGGCTACCAAATTAGAAGAGCTTCAATTGGAATGTCTAAGACATCCACCGTACCTACTTCCCAGACCTTGTTCCAACAGATTACCATTTTTTCGAAATATGGATAATTTCTTGCATGGGAAAAAATTCAACTCCGATGGGGCAGTACAAATCAGCTTCAAAGATTTTATTGATTCCCGTCCAAATGGTTTTTTTAGTAAGAGGATCAATGAACTACCTATGAAAAGGCAAAAGTGCATAGATAATAATGGTTTATACTTTGATTAAATAAATATATTATATTAAAAATATTCGACTTTTTGTTCCTCCCACACCAATACAAGTTTCATATGTAAGGATCTAATATAAGTTTAAAGTTTGTTTTCAATAGATCTAAACATTTAAAATGAGAAAATTAATACGAAGAACCTCGTTGTTCCCCTTCTACATGTTCTAAGAAAACATCTAAACATTTTTTAGAATTGTGTTCAAGGTTTTTCAAGCCCGTATGTATCGCTGGCTTCACACGTTGGCTCCCCGGGAATAAATCTGCCTTTACAACTGCATAAATTTGTCGATGGAGCGATTTTCGTATCCGGTCTGATTTTATTCGTCTCGCATCCTGTTTGCTAACTACACTGTTCTAGGAAACCCCCATAAATGTACCACAGAGTCGATTCTACGCATGATTACTATAAAATAAAAATTTAAACTTATTACTTTTTAATAACAATAAATGTATTTTAGGCGGATATTTCATCTGATTAATAATAATTAAAACTCATAACGGCAGAGGTATTGTAGCGTTCACGACCGATTTTTTAAGTGATTTGAAATTGGGATAAGTAAGGAATTCAAAATTTAAATAAATTGTTGTGGGTTGAGTGAAGAACAAATATGGGATGATAAGGAGAAAATAATGCATAGGATGAGACATCATAGGATGAATACGGAACAACCCCTCGAAGTGTGTCAGGGATTTTTGTGGAATGAAAGAGGCAATTCTTCAATATTCTTCACTTTATTTCTAGAATTAACAGTTACTATTTTTAAAATAACTAAAATACTCTTAGCTTCAATTCCTATGTCACATGTCAGAAAGATCAACGAACGCTAAAAACTGAATGTTCAAACATTAGCGGCCAGAACTGACCAAAAATCATTAAATTTTTATAGATTAATATTAATAATTTTATAGTACTCTTGGTCTTTTTAATCAATCTTATCAAAATGATATAGACTTTTTAAATTTATCACAATGGGAAAATTTTAAAAAGCAACGTCTGTTTTTACTTATTTTATTTCAATGTGTAAGAATTGTATTGAAATAGAAGGTTAATAAACAAACAAAGAAAAACGACCTGCACTTAGATACCGAACTTTATTTGATAAAAAACTTGCGTCAGTGATTCCTTTAGATTAGAACCCAACTCTTGTCAATAATACAGGGAGACTACTTAATCCTATTAGATTTGACATTGACGGTCATCTGTTAACTTACAAGTATAGGGGAGTGTATTAGATGAACGTGAATGATTTTACTTGTTTATCTACTTCTATAATAAACATATAGGAGTATTATTGTTTAAACTAAATAAATGTTAGAAATATAACAAAATATATATACTAATATTGATATGAAATAAATCTGACCTAATTTGTTATTACAATGATGATAGATAGATAGATAGATAAATAGTTTATTCATACAACAACACACAACTACATCACAACTTGTACAATACTAATAAAATTTGAGAACAGAACACGTAATGATATAAGTGATATACATGTGTGCAGCAGTAAGATAAGAGTCAAGGCTCGGTACACGTAAATCACCCAAGAATGGGTGAAGCACCGATTTTCAGCCGTCACCCTGTCCAGAGTGAGCGGGGCAGATTATTGTCAATGACATATTAATAAGAAAAATTCAAAAATGTCCAAAATAAAAGATAGAAATATTATTAATGTAATGTAAGATAAATAATGATAAATTAGATAACACAGAGGTCAAGTTAGTAACAAATTAATATTAAATAGATTTAAATATATACATGAGATTATAATATGATGAAATAAATTTAGAATGTCAATTGCGTCAATGTCAAAAATATAAATTAAAATTAAGATTATAATGTTAGCTTTCAGGAAAAATCAATCTTTCAGTCACCTCACTAAACTGATATTCTGAAGATCGAGTAAATAGGTTTTTAATTTTTTTTTGAAAGTATTTATAGAAATGAGGTTTCTCAACGGGGGTGGCAGATCATTCCAACACTTGGTTGCCTGAAATCGAAAACTACCTCTGAAAGCCACAGTGCGATGATACGGGTGCGCAAGTACGGGTCGAACAGATCTAATACCGTGCTGCGATGTGGAAAATAATAATTTGTCGTACAGGTATTTGGGTCGGCGATATTTGATGACTTTATACACAAGACATGCCAGGTGTAATTGCCTACGGGATTCCATACGAAAAATGGCGGCCTTGTCTAAAAATGGTGAAATATGAGTACGTGGAGGCACTTGAAAACAAAATTTTCATCAGGCATTTTGAACTCGTTGAATCAGATGACGAGTCCTGGAAAGTAGACGAGGGCCAATCACTACATCAGCGTAGTTGAACCTCGAGAGAATTATTGATTCACAAAGTGTTACACGAGCCCTCTCGCTGAGGAAGTTGCGAACCCTGTAGAGTACCTTTAACCGGTACATGCAACTCTTGACCACACTTAAAACGTGGGCTTCACAGCGCAGTCGGGAATCAAAGAGCACCCCGAAGTTTCGGCGCTTTCTGAACCATTTGCACATTTTGGTTTCCAAGAGACACAAAAGGACCGGAGCGGATGATTCCAGTAACCTGTGAGTCAGACCCGACCACCAAGAATTTAGATTTTGAGGGGTTTAGAAGGAGCCCATTGTCATCTGACCATTTTGCAATCCTCTGTAAGTCCTCGTTTAACTTCAAAATAGCCTCCCGGGTCGAGTGTGGATGTGTATATATATACAATTATGATTGATGTATTTACAAAAATAATAATATATTTTATTGTATTACTACTGCTACTGTGTTATTTGAATGTAAGTTGTGATGTAATCTCAATATCTAGCTTGAATCCATCATCATTATTAGATGTCCCTAATGTTTGTCTTGTTTCTTTATTTTCCTGAAGTTGGAATGATATGAGGAGAACGAGCTATAAATTACAACGAGGACCCAGTATGGATTGGTGGGTATTAGAGACAGCAAATGCCGTCGACACCAATGGCCTAACGTGTTGACTGATACTACTAGTCTTAATTTTATGTTATTATACGTTGCCAATTTGTATTCACAATTTCAAATTCACATTTTTAAGTATATTTCTTTAAGGTAATTTATGTTGTGTACAGTTCCCAATAATCATATATCATTTGACATATTTGATCAAGTGCTTGTTCTTTTTAATTTTCCCTTCAATGTCAAAGGTTAGATTACTACACCGCCATTCCTTTGACGTCATAGACGTTTTTTGATAAACGACCAGTCTGTCAGGTCAGGTCTCCATTGTGCCCCTTTGAAATTCCGACGCCCATTTATCAAGCTTACTGTTCCGTTCAGAAAATTAACGCGCAGTTTCAAGTAATGAGCATAAGAGGTGATGAGTGAAAACATGTATTACATAAAGTCAACATAAATCATTTATCAAAACTGCTTTGAAATGCATTCAGATTTATTATTATTATGTTTAAGTAGTACTGAAAGAAGGCAATCTTATTACTTCGAGAAAATTGCCCTAAAAGTGTCAATTTTGTCTATTGCTTGTTCTAAAATACCCTCTTTTTTAATAAAAAAGACAATAAATAAATATGTGACCAAATTAACAAATTTATGAGCCAAGGGAATGATGTAGAGCTTTTATAATAATCAAAATAATTTACGAGTAATATCTTAAAACCATTAATGCCGCAATCGCCATCCTCCGTCTCTGTTTGTCTTAGTGCCAAGAGCATCGAGATAGACAGGGGCAGTCTTTTGGTTTTTCACTTCTCTAAAATATACTGATGATGGCTAAAATTAATGTAAAATAATAATAAAAAGAATAAAACATAAACATTAAATGAAACTAATAAATTTAGATTCCGCCATCATCTGATAGCTTGTTCTGCTATATGAATAGTGCGCGGTGGCGGACGAATTTACGCGAGCACTGATTTTGACGTATCGCTTTCGGGGAACTGCCCCGTGAAAAATGATTTACCCTCAAAGGAGGCAGAAAACCTCTGTTCATGATGTTTTAAAACACTTTTTGAATAATTTACCGGAATAGCCGGTAGGTTATTTTTTCTCTATATTTTATTAAATGATGTAATCCTGTTCATCATGGTGATTTTAAGAGTGGTAATATTATTTTTTGACAAGCCTGATTTCTTCTATCTTGACAATCATGTCTACTTTACAAAACAGACCTGTGGCATACAGTAGATAGATACTTCATTCCAATCAGGTTTGAATTAATCGTTTCATATCAGATGTCAGTTGTTAATTTCAACAAAATACTTTGTCTGATGCTTAGAATATAGTATGAGAGGCATTAAGAAAAAAACAGTATGAAAAGCTATCATCCATATTAGCTGTAATTAGAATTTTGTATACTTTATTATATTCGTAAGTGGTTTATAACATAAAAAAAACGATTTCATTTGCTTTTTGGCTTGCAGCGCCCTCTTAAAATCATAATTTAAAGGTAATTTTGGTAAAAACGATTTTATTGTATATTTTTAAGAGCTTCTATCGTCCCCTTATCTAGTAACATATAAGAAAATAATTATTAATTATGTATAAATTTATAGTAGTGTTTTCATATTTACAGAAGTTTATGAGCAGAGCGACTGCAATTTGAAATCAAATATCTGTACAAAAATTTCCAAATGTTGTGGACAAATTTTATTTCTGTTATCAATTTTATTTGTCACTCTCAATGATCCTTAATTACTTTTTAATATCTAAACCTTCATCATTAAACGTGTTAGATCAAAATCTCTGACGGCGCCCGTACCGTCATAGTCAACCCACCACAATGACAGCTTCGAAACTTACCCTAAAGTATTTACATTACGGATAGACTCAAAATTAACCAAACAATATTAATCATACTCCCCGAAGTCAAAGCGCCCCCGCTCCCGAGTACACGATAATGATATATGCGATATTTGATGATAAACAATCGAGGTCATTTATTATCTGTCCGTTATTTGACAGGCAGTAGGCAGATGTCATTTGTCATTTTCCTGGATCCGTAGGTCCCTTCGTTACGCTGCCGCCTACATTCGCCTCTGACGGCGGTTAGCTACCAACTGGCAAAGCTTTTAACGTTTAATCGATATTTAACTTTAATCCTATACAGATAAAGATCAGAATTCTTCTGGAATCGGATCAATCTTGATTGTTTTCAGCATGAACGATTATGATAGATGAAAGAGTTAGCGCTCCCACAAAGCCGCTAAGCGATTATCGGCAAAACGACTCTGTCTTGTAAGGAACAAAGCTGAAGTTTCAATAACGGTTTGAGTTATAGAAGCTGTCTCAGCAAAACGTGTTATTGAAGATGAAACAGTAATGGATGGGGATAGGGAATGCGTGAACGCCGCCGGAGATGTATTGTTATCGGGATTGTTTATCAGAATACGACGATCGTTCCTGTAAATAATTACCTTTATAAAAAAATATATTCCTTGTCTGCTACCGGTAATATATTCATTATATCTGACATCGTACAAAGCGCCATTAAAATAAATAAAAATATTTTATAGCTGAACGACACCATCTGATAGGAACGACGAGGTTCGTTTTTATTGTTGTGGGACATATTTGGGATTTTGTCGCGACGTCATTAGCATCGTGCCAGTTTCTGGTTTTTAATTTGTCGTCTTGGATTTTATGGCTTGCATTTCGGTACACGCTTTCGTTGCTCGTAAAGACCAATTAACTTTCGTGCGGGTGTTAAAGTTTTAAAGGCGCCGTAAAAACTGTGACATGAGAGCACTTCGAATGAATTCATTGCTTAATAACTCGCTTGATGTATGCCGAGATGTAATGCGAAATGCGTGTTGGTAATTTTTAAAGGCAGCAAATGTATGTGAATATTTTTAGGGGAGTTCCCACGGGATGTCACGTCGGCGTCTACGGATGTGTCTACTAAATCAAATGTTTAATTTCCCGAAGCGAAACAACGAGCATTGTACTATTCACCCCTTTTAAAAGGCTAAACCGTAAAGTAACATTGCTTGTACCGATCGACTCTTACATAAAATACAGTAGCTAATTTTGATTAATTCATAAACATTAATTTTCATATTACTCAGTTTATTTGCGTCCTATAATATATTCCATAAATTTCATTAATGTGTATATAAAGTTTATGACCTTAAATAAGTTAAACATAACATTTTAGCACTTTAAATGTTAATTATAAAAAATGTCGCTCCATTTTGTTGACGAATTCTTGTAATAAGTTCAACATTTTTTTAATTCAATTTCGGTTGAACTAAACCCTGTAGCAATGTGTCGGCCCCCGATGGGTGTGCTTTTAAAATATTCAATGGCTTGTTCGCCTCTGTCAAACGCATTCTTAACTTCATTACTCTTATCTTGACGTCCTGGTTAATCTTTCATTGTGCGTCGGGGCTTTACGTGTTTTCTATTGATTTTTTACGTATAAAGAAGTTTAAATCTTTATAAAATAAAATTAGATTCTAACTTTGTTGATTTTATGCATATATTGATAATATTATTATGCAACTTGTCCAACGATACTTTATTTGCTAAAATTATTTATTTGTTGTTAGTAAAATTAATACTAATAACAAATAAATAAAACTGGAAAAATCTAAATTTATTATATGGGCAGTATAATTTCAATTATATTAAAATAATTATTTATTTCAAATAAATGCAAAAATAAAAACCAAAATAATAATGAATTGATTCTGTTATTATAACAGTTTGGTACCAAAACGCATAAACAAACATTTTATAATAGCCCGTCCCGTCGATAGCTAAAGGCGCGTCCTCCATCCAAATAAGCTCGCGTTAATCAACTCAGAATCAATCGTGGCTCCTTCGGCAAACAACGTCAGGGGCGATTTTTCATGAGCACCTGACAGGGACGATCCATCGTGGAGCCGATATAAAAACGTCAGCCGTACGTCGGCGCTGACTATGATCAAGTATACTCTCTAACGCGCTCTGAGGGTTTGCGAGTACATTTTTTTGTATTATAGAAATGCTGTTGAAGGATGGTAATGACGTAATAATGACAAAAAAAAGTATTGACGATTAAATTAACTTCTTTATTTCATTTTTCATATGTATCGTGTTTCAAATATGTATGTGAAACAGGACATGTTTATTTTGAATACTAGTCATGTAATTTAAATAAATCGACCAAATTGCATGATAAATTTTGTATAATAAAAATGTCACCGTCTCAGTCCGTAGGAGGTTCTCGTAACAACACTGTAAATATCAACCAGATGATAAATACTCGTAGCGCTATTAATTAACAGTGTCGCTAACAAATTTTGTCTCCTCTCGACAGCTGTAAAAAAACGGTCATAATTTATGTGTGGCAGCCCTGCCTCCCGTCCCTGCCCGCCGGCAGGTTGAAAGAGTCACGGCGCGTGATTGATGACGAGCTCTCCCCGCCCACACGCCTAACAACCGCCTAGAACTGACAAACTATCGCATTGTTGCCCCAAGGAAATCATAAGATCATCGAAACTAAATTTATTACCTTGTTTGGTAAGAGCTTACTAGACCACTACGATCGTTTAGATAATCATCGTAGCACAGATAGCTCGAGATCCACTTTAGATTACAGCGAAATCTAAAACTGAAAGTTAGATGATTTATAACATTATCTTTAGAAAATAAAATAGCTCTGGTCTGGCGTTTCTAAATTCTATAATCGCTAAGAAGTAAAGTGACTTGCAAGTTTTGTGTCAAATCATTCTTTAATGGAAAAAATAAATTTGTAAGCCCTACAGACGCATTAATCTACTCTTGTCTACATCAAAAAACATTTCTAGACATTTAAATACAAAGGTCGATGGAGTGATAAATTATGAATGAAATAACAATTCAGATTCAATAGCATCGACTCGTGTTTAATGTCGGACGACAAACGGAGTCGTGTCAACAACAATAGACTTATAAATATGGGTTTCTGTAATATTTTTTATCTCTATTGTGCATTCGGCTTTATTCTTCTTCCGCTTGATTCGTTTCAACGTCGCCGAGTTTCTTTTTATATTTATTGATGATGAGAAATATATTAATTGCTGCATCTATTGAAAGCACAGCCCTAAGTAGTGTCAGTGGTAATAATTTATGCGTTTGAAACGAGCCGGGACTAGCAACGCGTCAGCGATAGACTACTCTGGTGTCCATATCTTTAAATGCATCTGACACAGTTAATCCATATAAAGTTATTATTACTTTAGCTTTCAACCGACTTAATTGGCTGCTACTGGCTGGTGTAAACTCATGTGTTAGCGATAAAGCAGCTGAATAAATTTAGGTTTTAAATAAACTTCACGCTCACTGCACACAAATGCGAATTGCATGCTCGCCCGCTTATCGCTGTTGTGTTTGTCTAAACGATTTTTTTCGCATGTACCTCGTAAAATACAGAAAACAAAGGGACGTTATTTATACGATCATGATATTATTGTTCTATGGTACCATTATTTTATAAACTGTGTAGGGGAATTTTAATTTGTCAAAAATTTTGAACCAAGCTTAATCTCCTTTGTGCCAACGGGCGTCGTGGTCCCGAATTAGCCTGGCGAGGCGTGTAAGCCATAGATTAAGTCGGATCTTGCTTTGAGACTGTTGCCAACGTCTCAATAAGCCGTTCCACATTTTTACGGCCCCTATATCCGTTTCGCTGCGTAAATACACTTAATGACCGACATTTCGTGAACGCTTTTATTGTGAAGTTTTTATTATCGAGAAAATCATTTGTTTAGTCTACATACGGTTATTGCGAGGCGAGTCAGTGCGTTTCGGGGTTTATTAGGGGCACTTTATTACTCCTTTACACACCGCCTTCGGTGCAGTAATACCGACTGCCAGCTTTAAATCGTTAGTGCGACCGGATGGTAGTAATTAAATTTGATTTTAATCAGCGAATATGATTACACGTTCCGTTATTACTTAGGTTGCAATCTTGAAAGCCTTTTTTATTTCGATGAAGTTAATGACCGAATCTCGAGCCTTCATCAGTAGTTCTTTCTTATCATTGTAAATATTACTTGTTTCAAATTACAAAACATATTACGAAACTTTATACATTAATGATTGAAGAGTCATTAAATTTTATATTAAAGCTCGTAGTGAAGTAGAAAATTGAGAAAGATATAAATATTTGCAACCACGTAGTTATATAATCCTTTTCGGTGTCAAACTGCTATATAATAATTTTGAAACAGTCTATTAAGTGAATCTTTATGATAATGACAGAACAGAAGTCGCGGCCGCGAACGAACGGCCTGTTATTTTGATACATTATCATATTTAAACAATTCAGATGATAATAGACACGTCGGGCGAAACCCTTTGGTAATATAAATGGTTGTATTATTATTTATTTATGGGTTTCCTTCCTCCAGGCCGGGGGCGAAGTAGCATATTTCATTGAGCGAAAAAATGCTTTCGAAGTCGTGAGTTTATACCGAGCAAGATCCGGTTTGAGTACCTGAAACGACTGGCTATAAGCTTGTTGCGGCAATAATAAAGATTTATACGACGTTCGGTGGTAGCGTGTTTTGTTCTCTGTTACGAGCCGATTCGCTTTCTGTAAGATCAATAGCGCTCTTTATTGTGTTCGGTGAGTTATCGTCATCGCTTGTTCTTTCAACTCCAACTATAAATTCTGTCTCTACTGCCTTCGATTTCTTATTATCGCCTATAACATCTTCACTGTCGTCTTCGAAGTTAACATTTTTATTTTTCACCATTAAAGTGGTTAATATTAAAATATTACTTGTTTTGAAGTCGACATGATTGATAGTAGCAGTTTCCCAATGAGAAATGACGTTGCAATTAACAAAGTTATCAACGCGAATCATGTCATTGTCCCGTGTAGCAAAAGAAGAAGTCTTGAGAACATCTCTGTGTGTAATTTTTTCAAGTAATCTCATTATTACGTCCCAAGACGCGGCACAGTGATTAAGTGCTTGATTTATGGCGTATGCAATTTGCATCAGAACCGCTGCCATAGCTTTTTGCGCGTAGTCGATGATTATCGTCCGTATCGTGTCGGGTTTAATGATAGTTATTTCATGACTCGCCGAGCTTGCTATCGGGAACGTTTCATTAAACTTCTTTACATACATTACTTCGACGAATGTGTCTGATTATGTTAATGCTTCCCGTACAAGGCGCTCGTTTACCATATCTTCCTCTTCTACGGCCGTTAATGGATTGTTTGCCATCGTGCTTAATCTATTTGGAGTTATATTTTGAGTCGATCGACCATGTTCATGCATAAAGTAACGATCGAGTAATAAGCAGGTATTGTGATCATCGTGAATATAATATGAATGATTAAAATTCTTTTATCTTTCCGTAATTTAAGTCTGTCACTTGAGAGCGAATTTTTTTTTAATTTGTCCATGTTTTTCTGTATACGCGTGCGAATAGATAATGTCGTACATAAAACTAAACGGCGCGCCACAAAATTTATGAATCGGCCCAAGAGCTGCCTTCCACACAAAAGTTGTTTATAGCCCCTCGCGTAGGGTTGTTAATATATTTTAGTTTTATTGCTTCGCTACGAACATCATTATTTTCGTTCTTTATATTATTTAGAGTGAGATTGTTAATGGTGCGATATATCATACTAAAAATTCTCCCGTTGCGTGTGTTGATAATTTAGCTGCTATTAATGTTTTACGGTTTATTATCGGATCAAGGCCTTGCTTGACAGTATCATGTATCTTTATTATGATCTCGGCCTTTTAAGTTTAAGCGCAAGAGATCTTAAGTTATTTAAATAATAAATTAAATTACCTACTTTTTTGGGTTACTTTATTATCTTTCAATAATATCTTTTCGAAATGACGCATTGCCGTTTCCTGAACATTTGATCATAGTTTATATTATTAATAAAGATTATTATCATTTTTATAGTTCTGTTAATGTTAAAGTGAAAAATAGTCTTTATTTATGCTTATTGCCGATTCTACTGACTGTTGAATGTCTAGGAAGTTGTTTGATATACCTATTAATATGAGTTATTATTATTATTAATATTTTTATCTAGTAGACACTATAAGTAACTAATTAATAAAGAATCGAGTTTTCTTATCATATATAAAAGGTTATATTTACCTAACTTAGATCTGGGCTAAGTGCAAAAGTTATTTTTCATTTTTTTCGTCAAGAAATTGTTAATGTGCTATGATATCAACAAAGTTTTTGTTATATAATTTTGTATTTGAACATTATCTTTGGTTGTCTATAATGTTAAAGAAATATATTATATCGTGACTTGCTTAGCGATTGTAAATTACCTATTACATTAATAAGCATTATTATAAGTTGTTCAATAAATTATAAATTAATCATTATACAAACAATATTAATGATATCTGTCTGACGTTAAGCTATGAATCGATCATTCTACGAAGTCACGTCAAGGATATTATAGGATAATCATGTCTTTGAGTTTATATAAATTTATTAATGACTCTATAAATTTTTAACTATTTTTTTAGTACAGCTAATAAATTTGAGCCTTATAAAATATACGTTCAACTTAAGTGAAATATCTGTTAGGTAGATTAAAATTTTTACTGCCTACAAATATTTTATATACATTCATACACTAATCATTTTAAATAGTTTTCATTTTTGTTATTTTAAAATAAGATAATCCACAATAAGGCTTATTAATTAATATTTAAAAGACTAGCTATTTGTCAAATAATGATTAAGCAACCCTGTGAAAGTCAGCAAGCGTTAATAGATCTTGAAATATGACGTAATAAAGGATATATCTTGACGTTAAATTTACAATTGATAAAAATGAATGATGTATGTGGTGACAATCTTCATGTTTAAAATTATTATTTATATTGTACGTTTCCATTAATTTGATTTAGTAGAGAAAGCTTCTTGATATAAATTCTGAACTAAGAAAGTGTATTGAATAAATAGAAAAGATATCTCGCGGCGTTGATTACAAAGTATTAGTTTTATTATTTTTGAGAAGTTTAAAAAAGGCGCTGCAATTAATGGGTTTAAGATATCCTAAGGTCTTAGGAAATTAAATGCTCAGATAAAAAATTAAGTATCTAACTAAAGATTTTGTTTTGTGGAAATATAGAACAAGGAAGGTACCTAATAACCACTCACATTACTATAGATGATTAAAAACACATTTAATATAAACTTTTGCTATTAATTTTACGTTTTTTTTCATATAATATATAATTTGCTACTTATAGCATAGTTTGAACAACATAATTTTTAATTAAATATTATGATTAAGTCAAAATACAAATAATAAATAGGAAGTATTTTTAAATATAATAAACAAAATTTAAAATAAACATTTAAATGGTAGTGCCAACCCTATGACCACTGCTAGGCATTAATACAAGTTGAAATACGGCGCACTAAAGACTATATAACGTAAAATTTACAATTCATAAAATAGAATGATATAGTCTGGTGGTTGATAGCCGCCGCTTGCTTTGTTCCAAAAGTTGGCTTAGTAATATTTTTCAAAGATGATGCTTAGTAACAAACGGTAAAGCATATCTTTTGAAGATGTTCGAGAAGAAATGGAAGTTGTATGTAACTTAAACAATATTATAGGGTAATTAATAAAATTTCTACTAATTTGTATAATCAAATGCACATCAGGTTATACAAATATATCAAATTTCTTCACTTTTCTTTAAATCAATGCATTGATGATAGATTAGAGAAATATCTATTCAACTACTCGGCTTAGTTAAGTTACTATAACTACTCGTATATCGCTCGTCCAGTTTTTTACGTTTAGGTAAGGTAAGTCTTACTTAAATATTATTTTTGAAAGATCCGTTAAAATTTTTGACATAATTTATCCATTACGTCATTTTATGCTGCAGTAAAGAGATTAAGACTAATGATTGCAGGGATAATAGGTTGTAAGTGGCTATTATTTATCAACAAAATCTCATCTTTACTTTTTTTGTGAAACATAAAAATTATTTTACAGTAAAGTTAACCTTCTCTTTTTATACTTCATCATTAATAATGTAAAAATAATTATTCTCAAATGATATCATAAATCCTACCTACCATGCAATCAAGTGAGATATGTGAAGCTATGTTTGCTGTATGTGATCTATAATCTGACTTCTTTTTAATTATTAGGACAAGTAATATTAGGTAATTCAAATGGTGTTTCGAAATACAGCAGATGCACATTATAAACGTCTGTTAAGACAATCAGCGCCTGTTTACTTTGATGCGTTGTGTATGGAACACACAGTTTGCTTGTAGCAACGAGAGCAAAGAGCGTTTGCAGCAAAATGAATTACGAGTATTCAAGTTCGCTTTTAATAATTTCTATATTCAAAAATACTGTTTCATGGGTATTTCACTTAGCAAGGGAAGGATCAATTTTCCAAAGTGTTAAATTTTATATAGCTCGGAAAGATAATAATATCCTTTAGATTTTTAATTTTAAATACAATATCATCCATCGTTAGACAAAACATTTCAAAACTATGTCATCTAGGTAATTTTAGTGTAGATCTTTTAAATTGCTGTCCTGTAAAATAAGTATCATCAACAGAATCTTACTTGCAAAATTTCTATTTAACGGGACTTTGGACACTTTTTAGTCTTTAAAATAAAGCAATTTTAATTATAATATTCAAGCCACAAATTTAACAAACAAATATTATATCAAAACGGATGAAATGCTAATTGATATTTTTTAGCATTTTTATATACGTATTTGTAATCTGTGTATTTTGTTGATTTCAAAACAGACGTCATCAAGTACTGTTTCAATTGTGTGTTGTATTTTGCCGTCTTTTGTGTTTTGCTACTAGTACAGGGTAAAGCGAAAAGAGCGGGGGGAAGGCTCGGAAGTAATAAATCAGGTGGTAACGTCGGCGCGGCATGCCATCAGTCATACTAGCTGACAACCCGCGCAGTCACGTGATGTGGTATCAGGGTTGCCACACGAATATAACGGTGAAATTATATATATATTACGCAAAAGTGGAATGTCACTTTTCAATATAATATTAAACAATAACCGTAAACACAATACATTTTTAGACAGTCAGGCAGTACCCCTGGAGTGTCGAAACACTACCCGCAATAAGTTGCGGTATTGTACTACCACCCCTTGATTTGCCAAGGCATCGTACTACGATAATCTACATAATATGGTTATGGTTATACTATTTTCAATGTATATCTCTTTTATATTTTAACTTTATTATCTCGAGTTTTTCCGCACATCGGAAGGTCCGTTAAGCCGCTGGACATGCAATCGTTAACACCCACCAATTCCGCACTGATCGTACGTATTGGGTTATGGCCCATTCTCCCTATTCAATTTCATTCGATTCAATCCATAGAGAAGACCTGAGCCCAGCATTGGGGACACTAATAGGCTGGTTATGATGATGATGATGATGACAAATCATTGTATTCATTTGTAATAGTATTAAGAGTATTAATAAATGAATGACATGTATATAAAATAAATGATATTACAATAGAAAAGTGTAGATAGGTTACTTGAATTCAAAGAGTGTCACCTTAAAACTATGCTAATCATACCTGAGCCGGTCTGGTGAAAGCGTCAATTGTGTGCTTTTATGTACCATAATCATTTAAAAAATGCCATCCTGTGTAATGCGAAACTGTAGAAACAACATAAGTAAGTCATGTAAACACCAAGGCGTCATATTACATTCGAAAGTATATATTTTCAATTGATTAGCGTTTTTATCAGAAAAATAAATAATGTGTCATAAAAAGAAAGAATAAATACTCCGGTTGCAAATTGTGAAAAAGATCTGTCAAAGATTATGTAAGTAGCAGAACGCACAATTCGACTTTAATGCATACAATAAATGTAAGGTACCTTACATTTCTTTAAAAATCTTTATAAGATTGAAACTATACAACTCCAAATTTTGAATTTGGAGCATCGAAACCTAACTCCGGACCTAAAAAAAAAACACTCTGGTTTTATTATATCGCTTGAAAAGCTTCATTATTTGTACACGGGTAAATAATATATACACAAACGACAAGGAAAAATAAGAATATAAGACATCAACATTTTTAAGTTGAACTGTTGATCAAAGTCAAATAATTATACGTCTCGTCTGTGACATGTTCAATTATAGTCTATGAATAATTGGAGAGTATCGTGCCGTGTGCGTGTGTATATGTTGGGGACAATTTCTGACATCGTATTAGTACTGATATGACCTATCTACCCTTTTTTATTGAAATATCATTGTATAAAACCATCAATTAACACATTGTGGTGGAAAACAAATTCGTTAAGTAAATTGGCAAAATGCCGAACTAATTCATCATAGTTTAATATTTTGCCATAGATGAAACTTGGTGAAATATAAATAAAAACAATCATAAAGCTGGATAGGATGCTAGTGTTTCTCTCCGTCTACTAACTAACTAATAAGTTTGTCACTCGAACCTCACCTTTCTCACGGTCATCCGTCACGAGTTGGCTGTCAAAATATTCTTAGTACACCTGACAAGTTGGCAGTTGGAAATTAAGCAAAGAACAATGCCAACTGAATGTTTTGACAATGATGAACGTCAACATTGTTCAGTGTTAAAAACTTTCCGTTTGTATTCAAAATGTTCACGTAACAAATAAATTCTAAAAATTTAAACACGTCGAAGACTTTTGAATAATAATTTACTTTTACATAATATTGTACAGAGAACATATTTTTCATTATTATGTAATTGTTTTTTAAAGGTGCAATGTAGCATTTTACTAGATTAAAGCTACATTAATATAATTACATAATCAGCTGTCAATATTGTATGTCTGAAATAATGGATTTGCATGCGTCGATTCCATGGAAAAGGCATATTTATATATCAAACTTTAATCCTCATTTTGTGGATGATAAACTTTAAAATTGTAATTTTGTAGTAACTTTATAGCAATGTCCTACTGTGAGTTCCTTCCTAATATATGTTGGATAATTTTTGAATCCATAACACTTATCCATTCGAAAAGAGAAACTATATTGCCACTAGATATATTTTTTTTTCGTCATCATACATAATTCGCCATCGCAACATATCGGGTCATTAACGTCACCGATCACCCTTCGAGTGCGGCATAAATAATTTACACCCATTCCCGCGGATCACGTGACAGCGCTGCGTGTCACCATGACAGACGCTGTCACTTCATGTCGTGTCAATCACACTAGGGACGTGCACGATGGTATCGAAACGTAGAGCGTATTAAGAGATTTAACCTTTTCTTTTACTACATTATTACTTCCTAACTTATTAGAATTACCAATACAATAAAATAAAAAATATTTGATCAAAAAAGGTTGATTATCAACGTCAAACCTTTTTAGTAATTGTAACTGTTCAAAACTAGGAATAGAATGAATATTTAATATAACGTAAATATTTAGCAGTAGCTCGGTGACGTAGTGGATAAGCGCCGCGGCCCACGATCGTTGTCGTTAAGCAACTTTCGCAAGGGTCGGTCACGGGATGGGTGACCAAAAAAAAAAATATTATCTCGAGCTACTCCGTGCTTCGGAAGGCACGTTAAGCCGTTGGTCCCGGCTGCATTTGCAGTCGTTAATACCTTCCAATCCGCATTGGGCCAGCGTGGAGGGTCATGGCCCATCCTCCTTAACCATCCATAAGGAAGGCCTGAGCCCCTGTAGTGGGGACGTAAAAGGGCCGATGATGAAATATTTAGCAAAAATAGCCTGCGATATGAAATATATTTCATGGCCACAAAGACGTATTTAGTGTTCGCTCTTCCCTTTTAAAGTAACAATAGGTTTTTAATCAAGAACAGTGATTAGTCATTGACAAAAGAAACTTTTTTTATCGATAATCATCTCACTCTTATTCCCATGACGTGATGTTGCTGTAACATACAAAGCGGGGCTCAAAAATTGGCTCGTTACTACTCACGCGTTGTATCAACCGTGACAGTTGCCGCAAGGTGTCACTTCGTTGCAAGGCGTAATTTGTATTCGCTTTTAGTGATCAATAAAATATTGCGCTTCTCTAAAAGATATACTTTACGAAACTAATAAAAAGTTAAGTATGAAGACGATTATTTTTAGTATTAAAAAATTGACCAATCTCAAAAATTAATGTTAATCATTTTAATTTGACCTCGTAGTCTACGCAATAACTTTCTGTGATAATGCAAGCATAACATTAGACATATATTGCGTAAATCGAAAAATAAGTTGTTAAATCACTTGTACTAAAGAAATCTGAAACAAAGTAATATAACACCTACATCCGGTCATTTACTTTATTAATCCCACCGGGAATTTTACCTAAGACTTCAGAAATAGTGATACTTGAAATCAGCTTACAAACCACTCAGCCACGGAGGTTGCTTTAATAGTATTTATCAACGATACGATAAAAATTTTTTTTGTACAGCAGCCACCACATTTAATTTTTCTAATTTATTACTTCACAGAAATAAAGTGACATAGTACAAAAATAAAAAACAAACACTGCAGAGCGATTCTGTAAAAATCCAAACACGAATTTGAAATCACTCATGTGTCCGAGTTCATACCATTTATTGTAGTAAATCTATTGATTTCATTTTTGAATTAAAATACAATTGATTTTTTGATTGACTGATTCATATGTGTCTCAGACATTCTATTCCTATGTCATTTCGAAACTCATTTCACTTATGTCACGAAACGTTATTACAAATTCAAAGTTGAGTTAATGCTACTTTTGAGAAGAATACGGACACCTGAGTGAATTTTAATTCGGGTTCAGATTTTTACAGAATCGCACGGCTTATCCTCGGAGACAAGCGTATATGCAAATCTGCTCCAAACCGTACGTCTGCCAAGGCAGCCTATCAGCTGTCACAGTGACAATGACAGCCCGTTTGACAGTCCAGTTGACATACTACGATCGTATTAGGCTCGCGTCACATTATGTTGCACGCACCGCTACTCACAACATAGTTATTAAGTAACTTGTATACTGTAGATAACTGTTTAGTTAAAGAAACAGAAGTGGTTTTAGAAGTAGTAACATAAGTTAATAGTTTCTATTTAAACAAGATTAATATTAAATTTGTTTTGCCCGCGACTTTATCTATGTTCTCTTTGGAGTTTTTATCTTTGTAGGATCTTAAAAACTATTTAGTGAGATTAAAAGGAATCATATATATATCCAAGTCCTTATTTGTTTTTAAGCAAATTTTATCTTAATCTCATAGATATTTACAGACCACTGATCCACAAACGAAGCATACATCTGGGACGACATATAATCAGCCCAGAAGATATAAATTCTCTAAAAGCCAGGAATATTATAGACTTTTTGAAGTCTACCGGGCAAAAGGAGTTACTATAGCTCTAGCGGCGAGTCACAATAGATCTTCAAGGTCGCAGTGACTACACTTCCTCAGGGAACTCCATAGCGTCTTACAACACTAAATAAATAGATATTTATTTAGTGTTGAAAGGCTTATTTATTTATTTATTTATTTAGTGTTGCAAGGCTTATTATTTCGACTTTTTAATCATAATTGAATTAAGTTAAACTCAATATGTGTAATTTAGAATTAAAAAGAACCAAGTTCATTGAAAAATATACAAATAATAATAAAAAATAATTAGAAACTTTTTCATGGCTACGCTCTAGCTATTAGTTACGTGGTTATTTATATACAGCACAGGTTGGTATAGGTTCAAGTAGATTAACGATTTTTATTTAAAAGTAAAAATAAAATTGGATTATATATTTTGATGATAAGATGTGCTGTGGTTAGAGGAAACTGAAAAAGAATTGGTATATACACACGAGAATTCCGAATAACGTAACTTGTCCTTTATGGTAAAATCTAGGGTAAACTTACCACGTATAGGTCGTCAGTGAATAATTATAACCTTAAAATATTTATTGCATTCGTATCAAATCTTTATCATTATTTAAGTAAAAATTGCTATACCTTGTGAAATCATACGATGAATAAAAAAATAACAATTAGAACAAAATTTCATCTTTATTGAAAGAAAAAAATATTTGTAAAAATATTTCTTTCGGCTGTTTGGATGGATTGCCTGAACATTGATGAAAATATGCTCTGTAGTAGCGAAAAAGTAACAAGTGCTTGAAAAATTTGTCAGTACTGTTAGGTACTCTGTAGCTCAGTAGTTAGAGCATTCACCCGGATTACCAGGGCCAAAGTCGAGTTTTTTAAACATATTTAAGAAATAAAATATTAACTTTAACATTTACAATATTAACTATACCATTGCCATGGTCCTAAAACTTTTGATAATGCAGAATGCAGGCAAAGATTTTAGTGCCACTTATATGAGAACCACATAGTATATATTTTCAAAAAGTGTCATGCTTTTTTTTCAATTCATTATAAATTTAACATAAGTGGTAATTCAAATTGGGTTTATACTCGTACTTTAGGTAAGAAGCCCACCTCAGCATTTTTGTTTGCCTTGCCTTTTAATTGTTTAGTGCGTAAAAGATAATATGAAAATATACATATAAAATAAAAATTTGACACTTCAAGGGATCCGGCTCGATGAAATATGTAGATTACTAATTGATTTCGTAGTTTTCCACAGTAGAACTTAAACTCTTTCACTATCGTAATTAAAATCAAAGCTTAAACTACTCATAAAGAACATCAATGTAGAATACGATAAAGAAATGATGCTCACAGAGTATAATATACTCTGCCACAGCCCTTCTGTATTTTTAATTATGTAAAGCTCATCTAGTTTATGCCCTATAATTTTGACAGGCGAGTTGACAGATAGTCTGACAGGTTGGTTGACAGGTCGCTTGACGTACCGTCATGGACGCTCACGCTCGTTCGGATTATACGCTTGATGGTTTAATTCGTGGGGTATCGTTTACTGGCGGCAGATTGTGATCGCTACGGTTTTAATGAGCGGGGGATGTCTGGGTTGGTCGAATATATTTGTAATGGATAAAAAATTTAGAAATTCATCTATTTCAAACACCTCCAGGTTTCTAACTAAATTACAAACTTTAGTAACTGCATTGTGAATGCAAAATTGAAGATAATAATATTACATATTATGATTATGGTATACAATCATTTTACCTGGTTTGGTTTACCAAAAAGTATCGAGTTGAAGAAGCCTCATTATTAATAGTAGTTGAAGAAACTAGAGTAAATATATCGTTTCTAATGCTGTACATACTATTAGTTACTCGTACCTAACATACTTGTTCTGTATATGTATTATCTATGATTGTCTATGGTTTGGTTTGGTACCTCTGTGGTCAATTAACTGTTTATGGTTCTCAAAAAAAAAACTTCCTTCGTGGTATTTCTCCACAATTATTCTTAGAATATACTATAGATTTTAACAATATTTATACATAGGTTGTAGTTTCAATAAAACCGTTTGAACTAATCACATTTCTTGGCGACCGATTTGCCAGCCTCTTTAGTCAAGTTTTTATATTTTTTAATCTTTTCTCACTTTTTATTGTTTATGTGTTACTGTCTATCTTGATGTAATTGTGTTTTCTACGTATTTTAAAAAAATTATCCATTTCTTGCTAGTTTTTTAAATTTGTTTTGAACAAAACTCTACAGTTCACGTTAAACTGCCGATAACAAGATTTCTTTCAATAAGAATAATAAATATTTTTTATTTTACTACAGTAAAAGACTATGTCTAGGTCACAGCCTAAAAATTTTTAACAAGAGTATTAAGCAACTAGTAAATCAATTTTAAGTTGCGTTTTGACGTATAGTGAAGAAATATAAATTCAAAAATTAAAACCCGACTACAACTAAATCACGTAAAAAGTTTGAAACAAGAAATTTATTTTATAACGATGACCAAATGATAGCGTAGTCGTATGTCACTGATCATAACAAAACAAACTGTTTTTTATTTTATATAATTTATCAATTACATCCTTATATTTCATCATATGTGCTGCATTTGCTTATCTAAGTTCAACCGGGTCATAAAGCATATTAATTACATAGTAATTTAATATAAATACAAATTGCCAAAAGTATTATGAATAAATGACTGGTTACACAGAATTATAATCCATCACATCGCACGGCTAAATCTCGTTATGGCGTAACATAAATGAAATTATCCATCACAGCACATAAAAAATAACAAATGACACCACATTAGTATGAATAATTGACATTTACGATGTATGCAACCTATAATTAACTTGTACAAATGAAGCTTTGGTCAGTTATAATATGTCAAACATTATACCATTGCAATCTATGTTCAAATATACTCGTAGCCTTGCTCTACAGTCTGTAGTACGCCATTAGGATTTGGAAGACACTATAATTTTAATGAATATTAAAAGTACCTATTATCATATTTAATCAATTTGGCACTCAAAATGCTATGCTAATAAATATTCTTAATGAAAAATGCTTATAAAACATTCCCAGATACATCAAGATGGGATTTAAACCAACGCTATTCGAGAATATTTGATTAATATAAACCGAAAAGAGGGAGTAGAGCAAGTTTCACAAAAGCCTGTCATATGATGATTGACCAAAAATGTATTACTTCGAACGTCTTGTGCTTTCTCCTATTAGAAGCGATTTGATAACGATTTTCAGTATTCCATGTTAGGGATCATCATCAAAAGCCCTTTAGGTCACCACTGCAGAGGTTCAGGCCTTCCTTATGGATGGTTCGTGACCATCCATGATGGCCCAATGTGGATTGGAGTGTATTAGCGACTGCAAATGTAGCCGGGACCAACGGCTTGTGGCATCCTGTCTGTTCGCCAAAAATCTTATTTTAAGATGAATTTAAGTTAGCTTATGTAAATCGTTTTGGCTTTCTACATTTGGTGTTATCTTTCAAAATTTCAACTTTTATTCATTCATTATATTAACTTTAGCTTACTCATACTGATATCATTTTTACGACTTACGACTGATATGACAGCAGCGAAAATATTGTGGTCTGCACACCTAGTGGCCTGTTCTACCTCCCACTGGCCTGCCCTGCGACTGCATACCCGTGACATCAGCTCTCGTGACTCTGCCTCCGGACATCAGTTTCCTGCCCTGCCTCGGCAGGCCTGAGACCCCATGCCGTGACCTACCGTCATGTGCTCTAGGACGATTCTGCTTCTCTCGGCGGACGTCCTGATTCCTTGACTTCAGCAAGCTTCATCGTGTCTCCGATTGCGTGTTGACTTTACAAATATCGTGCGACATCAATATTCCAGTAATTTCTTCGCGAGGACCATCACGGAATTACTATTAATTTAAGCTGTTTACATATTTATAAATAGTAAGTTGTATATTATAAGTTTATCCATGATAAATTTCCTTATTTACTTACTGATTAAAAGCATTTCTTATCAAGCTTACTGAGCTTTCTGTAGCATGGAGTTAGTTGCTCGAGATGATAATTTTTGGTAACTCATTCTGTGACCGATCCTTGCGAAAGTTACTAAACAATAATGTTAGCGGGCAATTTATCCACTAAGCCACCGAGCTATGATAGGGACATTAAACATAAATTTGGTTACTTTCTCCTACATTTATTCATTTTTTTAATTAGCATATTTTTACCTGTTAATGTGACTGACATTGTACAACCACAGCTCTTTTTACGATTTATGAGAATGCATATTAAAATAAATTGTTTTTTTATTAAAAAACCATAAGTTTTCTATACAGTTATAAATAATTAATTAATTAGTCACCTCCACATGATCTTCACAAATGCTACTATTATAATATTTAAATACCGTAATAAAGTAAAGTGATATAAATTAAAGATAGTGAAGATTAAAGAAAGAAAGAATTTAAGTTATATGTTTCACCATTCAATCATTTTGAATAATATTTATTATGATAATTCAATTCATTTATCTAAAACTATATTGCGTACGACGTTTCATTTTCGAAATTTATATTGGTGTTTATAATTACTATGTAGCTCATCTTTCAATGTATCGGCATCATATGAAACGTCTTAAATACTTAATAATGATCAAACATCACTTGATGGTAAATCTATTTAAATATTACGTATTAAATACCCTTATATATACTTTCTTTTCTTCAAACTATTAGAAATAATTGTCAAGATTCCATAACTACAATTAGAAATCTTGTTTTAAGTTAAACGTATTTACAACAATAAAACCAAAAAAATGGGGGATGATTTCCAAAGAATATGTTAGTATAATCTATGAAAAATTCGCAAGTTGCTTCAAGTCGAATTTAAATAAGATATACGATCTTGCTTATCTCATTTTAGAAGTTAACGAACTTCTATTACATTTCAAAATGTCCACTAGCACAATAACAATCATTATAAATAAATAACAATTTATGTAAATGTATTCAAAATAATACATAAACATTAACTTACCAATGAAACAGTTGCAACAACCCACGCACAATGTTCTGCAAACGGAAATTACGACTTTTGCCATAATTCAATAGATTGAGACCAGTTCACCGACAAAGTTAAGTGTCTTATTGTTCTAATGAAATCTATATATTTTGTTTTTAATATCATTATTAGTTAAACTGAAAGTTTAATTATCCTGGAGATTATAGCACTTTTAAATTGTTAGCTATTACTCGTACATTAAAACGTGTGAAAATATGATATGAATATTACGAGAATACAGTAAGTTTTTCCTAATAATACGTATTATATTAATATGGATGTTTGTTAATCTTTCACGTAAAAACTACTGAACGTATTTTGATAAAATTTGGTAAAGGGAAAACTCTAAATCTAAATTAACTTTGTAATATACAGGCTACTTTTTTATTCCCTTGGGATAAATGTATTGTCATCGTGTAAACCACACCGGCAAAGCCGCTGATGGAGCTAGTCTAAATCTAAAAAAATATAACTCAATAAATATATATAACTGACATCAACTCACAGTCCAAACCACTGGACGGACTGGGCTGAAATTTGGCATGTTTGTATGAAACTTTGTCAATTTTAAACCGAACGGGCTGAGACTTTGCATGCATAAAGCTACTATGGCGTAAGCATCCCCTAAGAAAGGATTTTGATAAATTCTACCACAAAGGGGATAAAATAGGGAATGAAACTTTATTTCAGGTATTTTACACGATATAATGAATAAATAATCGTTAGAAATGCTGCTCAAAGTTACTATATCACGCGGACGAAGTCGCGGGCAAAAGCTAGTTCAATAAATATATGCAAATTACAATAGTCAAGAAAGTAAGCACTGATCAAGAACATAAACTGATAAATACAACTGTAATGTTATAAAGGCGAAAGTTTGTAAGTTGAAATGTTTGTTACTTTTGATGAAATTTGGTATACGGATAGTTATCAGCCAAGATTAACATATATGCTACTTTCTATCGCACCAAATGGTTTCCTATAGAGAAAACGTCAAGTGATCATACGAGTGCAAAGCCGTTGATGGAAAGCTAATAAAACCATAAACAAGAGTAGCTGCTTCCCAGACAGTCACGGACATAGTCATATCTTAAAAATCTCTGTACCCCTCAGAAATTTCGTGCCTATTTCTAATTTTTGTTATCATAAACGCAAATACTTTTTCTATCTGACTGCACAGATCAATGATATAATAATAGATCTCAACTTTTTAAACATTAAAACCTTGAGTAATGTCTCAGAAAAAATGCATCGTGGCATTTAAACTAGATGCTTCATTTTGAACGACGGTGAAAAATCATCTTAGGAAAAAATCTATCACAAATAACCTACAAAAACAGGCGAGACGAAACAAAAACAAACCAACTAAAAGTTACACCAAATCATTTTGGAATTAAGGCGCACTCGTTACGCGCACTATCGTGAACAAATTGCTCGATTACTCGGAACCAGGCGGCGACTTCACTGATCTCTAACTAGTGTAAATCGATTCAGATCGACTTATACCGAAGAGAATCGAGCGACAAGAAAGCGGTATCGATGAATAATGGAACAGATTCCGGATGGACGTTTTTAGAAGGCTTTTAGACGACCTAAGACAGGACAAGAGGTGATATCGAAAACACATTGGCATACAACGGTTGTCGTGAAGAATTCAGAGTGCTTAATTAACTTTTAAACTTTCATTAATGACGGTAATGTGTATGTTAATCGGGCTATGAAATTTTCATATTAATCGATTAAAATTAATCGCTTTGACGCTGAGCTCCGAGTTATATTCAAATTTAATTTTAAATATTTGCTTTAGTTGAAATTAAAACTACTTTCTCCGATATGTGGTTTTTGAAAATGTAAATTAGGTGTGATCCTTAATAGTTCCACAGCTTCTAACGATAATTATAATAAGGAGAGTTTTACATTTGTATCTACAGTTGAGAGAAGTAATTAGATGAGTGAAGCAGATGTTATTGAGCAATAAACGAGAATTTGAATGAACTAAGAACTGATAAAAGCTAATTATAATAGTATTCTTATATTCTTACTGTTAACAGTTTTTATTTTATTCACGATCTTGTTTGATAAAAATATTTGCTTGTAGAAACTACTTTTACTTCTGTATAGATACTGGTCTTAGGTAGACATGATAGATTCAAGCTAGTAAACTTTAGGAACTATTTGATTTATTATTTTTATCCCTGCACCTAGACCTAGTATAACAACAATCAAACACTCTTACGGTCAGTTGCACAAACGTCTATTTATGTTTAATGACGCCTTTAAGCTCTAATGAACGTCAAATTTGTATAGGTAATGTCACTTTAAACTAATGAAAGTATTAATGGACATTTGTGCAACTAGCTGATAATGTTACAAGGTAAAACACTTTTTTTTTAAATTCAATCAGTCGTTTATTCTTCAATCATGAAAGCGGCCAATAAAAAATAATAAACGACATTATTTTTAAATAAAAGCGAACGCCTTACTTCTCAATTCGCTTTTTCGTTCAGTCGTAAATTTTACGATTGCTGACATTAAAACATGCCCTGACATAAATCCGAAACCGATTTCCGATGGAGAAAATTAAAACAGCTCACAGTCAAAGACAAGAAATGCGCGAATTAACGTTAAATGTGCGTGAAATAACAGGGAAACATAAAAATGTCCTCTTGTAAGAGCCCGGCTTTTGAGCCGGCCCGTTCTCACCTTGAGTGGGTTCAGTTTATTGAGCGACCCGCTCGATTAAAGTGTGGCGAATCGGCCTGTTAAACTACCGACAAGAGTAGCGATAGACGAGCCTTAACTGATCTTATAAAATCCCACGATAAGCGATCTTATAACTCACCTGACAAAGTCCAATTTTGTGATACGCATTTAGTTATAGAAGGCATTTTACAATACGTGGACGTCGTGACGCTTGGGTGAGCATTTTGTACGTTGATTGGCATTTTGCCGCGCGAAAAGCAACACCTTTTGCGGCCATGACATGTCGTCTGATTGATTGTATAATTAATTTTATTTTTAAAATTCAAAACACCTGACATTCATGTCAGTTGTATGAGCTGTCAATTAATTGGACAGTTTTGATGAGGGTAACGTAACGAGCTGTTTTGTAAGTTTTTTTTTTGTGTTAAATTATTAAAACTAGTTATGTCCCACGTCGTGTTAGGGATAAGTTGACGGCTGATATGCGAATGTTTGTTTTTAGTTCCTCCTTTTTGCTATGCTTTCTGAACAGTTTTTTTCTGAACATAAATAGGGAGTTACATTTAGTAGATGAGATTTTTTTTATTAAATCACGAATATGTTTTTATTTTTTTATATACAGGAATGTTATATTACAAACATATACAACAAAATCAAACAACCTGCAGATTCGATAAAAAAAAGAGTTGACTTGAGCACCCAAAAAAATATTTTTTTAAATGAAACAGAAGAAAACTGTTTCTGTATTATTTGTTTAGCAAGAGAAGGTTGCGTTAAAACATTATTAATTATACCACCGATGTGTAATGAGTAATTGAGATCGTCGCGAGCAGCGTCCATCACCATCCCCAAAATCTCTGGCAACATTAATTAGTAACGTTATTACATTAATCTTTCATCCTCATATTTACAAGTCCCCAACATCCCAGTCAGTTAACGAAACAAAAGGCTGCGCGTGATGGATGACAGTGAGGCTCCATACATCATCCGAGTTGAGGCCACGATTGCTCCTAATGATGAATAATTAGCATCGTTTGTTTCATCTATCTCCTTTTGTTCGCCCACAATAGCCGCACTCTCTTTGAATCTTCTAAAACCTATTGTATCTGTCGAACGTAAATACAAACTAGATTTTTCCTTTCATTGACTATGTATAATTGCAGTTTTTTCTTCTTAACATTCATCATGATGCCCCACAGTTTTTTTTTTAATGGTTTTCATTAGTTGCTTGTGTTATTTATGAGACAGCGTGTGTTAAAGTCAGCGGTGTGTTATTATTAGAACAGTTTCTTTCGATGATAACTGTTTTTTAAGACTATCAACTGTTTTATACTTTTTCCCATATGCGATACGTTAATGAATAATTAAACACTGCACAAAGCTAGGTAAAATAAAAACAATTTATTCGTTTAATTAAAAAGTTATTTTTGAAACAAAAATGATAAATGTATTCACAGTCTTTTGTGGATAAGTATTGTTTATTTACATAACGAGTAACGTATTTTGTAAAAGTTATTATGTACTCGATAATTCAAAAACGAAAAGTGTTTACTTAATGTTGCTTTTTTGACTGAATCATTTTAAACTTATATTTAATTTGTAGTTAGTATTAACAACGGCGCATTATTAATCTTGCATGAACTATTATCTCTTTGTGACAATACTGTATTTAATATCTACCATCAAATAAAAATCCGTCTGCCTTATTACTCAAAACTAACTAATATTTGCTTAAGAAATCCCATGCAAATAACGACTTAATCCATCTAAACTAAGAAAGTAGAGAGTAATAATCTTAAAATAGGTAATCAATCAACAATTATGAATTCGAATATTTCAATATTAATTGTGAGAAGAAGCGTAATAATAAATTGAAAATGTTTAATATTAATATTATATATCAAATGGCAAGTAGATAATTTGTATAAAAAAAGTAATAGTTTGAAAATTAAGGGTTACGTTAAAACTAATTACAGATAGCTGCATCATAAATTAAGAAAATCTTTAGTATTCTGATGATAGTAACATCTGCAAATAAGTATAATCTAACAAAATGAGTAAATTGTTAAAATTAGAATAAAATAGTGATAAGCTCGCTAACGCATTGTTGATACTGAATACTTAATCAGAAATTCACTATAATAAATATGTCAAGGTATTTTATTGCTTCCGTGTGTTAATAAAATTTGCAGTTTTTAACAATTTAAAGAAGTGAATTTGCATTAATGTCTTTGTGAATTTAATACTGTTATATAAATTAGTAATACGTTATCTAAATCTTTTTTTTATGAATTAAAATTGGCGTTTCAAACAATTAAATGGAACTAGTTCCTTAAAAGAATTAGAAAAATATGATAATCTAAAATTCTTATTATATTACAATTAACTGCTTTTTATTTTTTAGCTGAGTTTCTGATCGATAGATGTAGCAAAATCATTTACCTTCTTTTTGAAAATAAAAACTGATGCAAAAAAGAGAGAATGCAATAAGTATTTTAATCTTAAAACTAATGAGGGCGATAGTAAGCCTAACAAAGAATATAAATTACATTTTTTTAAATTATATGGATTAGAATTAAGAAGAAATAACAAGAGAGAACAGTAAATAAGTATTATATCCAGAGTCGAATTGAAATACATATTTGGTAACATTTTGAACCCAGATTATTGGATATTGGTGCATTGACGCTCAGACAAATATCTCTGATATTTATATGTTGCTATTAAACAGCTGATTGTTTAAAGTTACATAAAGCTTTTGGTCGATAGTATTTGGTGGGCAATAAGGATGACGAATGGGTAAAAAAAAAATCTATTTAGTCAGTCAGTCAATAGAAAAATATTAGATGTGTATTTTTTTTACTTCCATTTAATAAGAAATAGCTTAGATAACGTGCATTAAAGTTGGGGGCTCTCTACGTTACGTACAGTTTTGTAGAAAATGCACAAAAGCGTGACCTCATGTGATATTTTAACTCGATGTATCGTCGTGACTTAATGATTATGAAAAAAAAACACGTGTTTAGTAATTTTCAACATACTAACTGGCGTCAGTTAGTAACAAACAAAAATTGGTCATTATTCCTATTTCAGTGCCTCATTTTCATTGATCAGTCACTGTTTTATTGAAAATTATGACTAATTTTCAATAAAACAATCAATATTTAAATTCCTTTAGAAATATTAAAGAAATTCTGATTATTGTCTAGTTTAAATTCTGGGGAATAAAATCTAATTTTCACTCAACCTCAGTAATAAAGAATTATTAACTTATAATTATATACTTAAGTTTGCATTGTATACTTATTTATACTTTATCATTTTGAAAATTATAGCTCATTATATCGATAATGGAAAGTAATGCTTATCGCATTTATACGAAAACTTCCAGCATAATTTATAATATGAATCGCTCATAGCTCATCGCTCACGGCTGAATCCATTCATTTTTCCGCTCCCCAATCTAGCTGCTTGTTTATCCACACAATACCTCGGACAATTTGTCTTCGCCACTTCTAAATATTCCTCATTGTCTTTGAGTTATTCTGATAATAAATTCCACCAGTCAAAACCTTGAGGCTTCTTGGGCAATTTTCTTTTGTTTATCAAATATTCTCAACAGTGATTTATGTGTTGCTTGTATAACTGCCTGTTTAATATTTAGGTTGAATATAGATGTTTCTTGTAGATTGTATTAAAATGTATAATCTCATAATTAATTTTATTACGTATTCAAGAAATAAATCTTTGTTTTATGAATTAAGAAGCGGCCATTAGATTTATTATTATATTATAAAAGTAGTAGTATTCTATTTTTAGTGCGTACAATAATCCTTGATAAAATAAATAAACTGACGATCTTCGTAGGCGAGTGGTTTGTACCTCACTTTCAAGACAACTATCTTTGTTGATGATGACAACCATCTCTGAGAGCCCGTGCGTGATTCCCAGGTCAGTCAATATAGAAAACGGGCGGTTCTATATAGTCTAGGGTCTTTGTGTCCTTGTGTACCTTCGTTGTCTAAGATACTCCATATTTCAGAAGTTTTAGCTATTCATCATGAAATCTGAGCAATATATGTGATATTGTCTAAAATTTATGTATTAAATATTGTGTAAAAATTGCTGAAGATCCGCCGAAACAAATTGAAGCGGAAAAGCCGAAAATAAATAATGTTAAATAAAGCTGGAGTCAGAATAAGAATTTAAAGATAGGTTATACATTATATTCAAATCAACTTATCTCGAAAGCTGTAAATGACAGCTATACGCAGTAAAACTTCGAATTAATGCGACGCAATGACACATCACGTATCTTAACGAGTATTAATCTATGATGCGTCTCCAGAAAGCAACTAACGTCATCGTAATAAACGTACTGATTATGATTAAAACTGAATAGAAACCCGTAATGAATAAGTGGATGATATTCGAGATCAAGCCGTGTCGGCCGGCGCCGCGGTGGATGTGAATTTACCAAATAATGAATGTTGTCCCATCAACCTAAATTAGACTTTATTAGAAGGCAGTACCGACAACGATGAAGGTATATTTAAGTCTGGAGGTCTATAAGCAAAGCCGACAGCCGTCAATCTCGAGCTAAAAACCGGTAGCCGCCGAGTCAGACATTAAAGAATACAAAAGTTATGGAGCCGATTTATTGAGGTATATTCAGTAATTTGACATGAGATGGAACTGTAATTCGTTCTAGCTTTTAAATAAGCAAAGAAGCTCATTAAGTTGGTTCTTTTTTTATTGTGAGCGCATCATAATCATAGTCTCGCTTTAAAACGAAGTGTCGAAAGCTTTTTGCTGTTTCGCTTACGAAACCGTATATTAATCTGGAACGTTTTTATGCGTATTGTGTAGATGATTTTGCCTTTCAAACCCTTTTTTTTGTAATCGATTTGTAGATTGTGTTGAGGTAACATTTTTTTTACACTTTGGTGACAGGTGGCACTGATTACGAGTACATGTTTTTGCTCCAGACACTACAATATCAAATTTATTTTTAATATTACACTAACACTTAAAACAGAAAAGCACTCCACTTGTGTTATATAAAATCCCATTTATGTCTCTAGAGATTCCCTATGCCCCATGTTTAGTCGCCATCACGACGGCTTGACAGCGAGAGATTATACGTAACGTCAACGTCACAAAAAGGCTCCCAAATAAATTACGATGAAGAACAAACAAAAACGGCTGCCACACCTCACAGATAGAATAACAATAACACGGATTCCGGCCTTTCTGAACATAATGAGGACAGCGAATACAAAGGTGCCGACTGAGATGAAATTTGACCGGTCGGTAAACACTGAAATGGGTTTAGGGAGGTGTCTTCATAAATGGGTGTTTTAAACGCAGCTTGCTGTAATGTGTGTGTGCTTTTATTTTCTCTTTGTGAATGGTCATGGATTTTTAATTTGTTTTTTTTTTACAATGCTATTATATATTATACCATATATTTTTAAATATATTTTTTCTTTATATTTACTACAACGAATGGTAATTTAAATAAAATTATTTCAAAATAAGCATATTAATATTGCCTATTCAAAGCTGTGGATAATTATTGTGGTAATTTACTTATTATTACAAACATACTTAGCATAATGAATGTTATAATTGAAACAGTAAAATATAACTCGGTAGAAATTAATCGTTTGTTGCATTTTATCAACATTTACTATTAATGTGTATGTAATTTGTTGGTTTTTATATGCATATATGCTATTAATTTTATAAATGTGAAAGTTTCTTTGTTTTGATATTTGGATGTTTGGATATATGTTGTTGTTTTGATATTTGGATGTCAATCAGGCCGAAACGATTGAATGGATTTTGATGAAATTTTGTATATAGGTACAAATGGGGTATTAGCTGACTTAGATAATAGGATACGTTTTATCTCACTAAATATTTTCCTAGGCATCACGCGGGCGAAGCCGCTGGCGAAAGCTAGCAACAAATAAGGTTTAATTAATTTTTCTAGCTTTTGTTACAAGCTGTTGTTTTTTATTCGTCTGTTTTTTTGGAATATACTTTTTCTATTACCAAAGTAGTAATACCGAATATACATGTTATGGACAGAGTAATACTAAACTAAATAAATTGACTATAGATAATTTATTCAATAGAATCAAAAATGATATTAACTTAATTTACAGCTTCTTCATCTACCTGGGTATTTACACTCGTATCTATCCATATTCGAGAGAAGTTATTACTTGAAAAATTATCTTTACACTAGCAGACATTTTTAACCAATAGACTAGAATTTGAATGACTTGAACTGTTAAAAGCTAATAATAATAGAATTTTTACTATTAACAGTTCTTACTTTATTCATATTCTTTTTTGTTTAAAATTATTTGGTTAAGTAATTTTTTTCCTCGACTATGATACGGGTGTTAGACATATTATATTTGGGATCTAAAATATGATCGATAGGTTGCTTATTAAGGTGCTTTTACGTAACTTTCCAATAGATATCATACAATCTAATAAAAATTACAACTTTCTACAATGCAGCTTGTAGATGTATGTCAGTTGAGAAATGCTTTGATAAAGATTAATCGAGAAAAAGCTTGTGGAACTTTCCTGTATAGGAAAAGTTATAAACTGCTTTTAAGGATGCTCTAAGTTTGTCATAAAAGCACGATGAGAAAATATAAGACAACAACACATTACTCAGATCCCAAAATAATTAGCTTTCAGCAATTGCAATGAAAATCTGAAACAACAAAGGTATAACAACACCTTTAAATTTTTAGTTTCGGAAATGATTGATTCATATTTAGGAAAATAATAATATTTCATGATTGGTATTTTGAAATTAATTGGTAATTAGTTTTAAATACCAATTCATATTAATTAGCTATAAAAGAGTAATTATACTTTTATTATTAATTGAGAGTATATGATATGTAATTTCAAATTAAAAATTATTGTATTTAATATAAATATCTATCAAAAATAAATACAATCGTTGGTTACCAAATATTTAAATACTACTCAATAATCGTACTCTATTTACAATGGAGGGCAACAAAGGTTTTTCCAATTGAACAAAATTCTTTTTAAGTACCCAAAAATAAAAACAAAAAAGACTATTCCGATACCGGGAATCGAACCCGAGCCTCCTGGGTGAGAGCCAGGTATCCTAGCCACTAGACCATATCGGATATAGTCAAAGCATTTAAATTACAATTTAGTATGCCATATTTAAAAAAAGCTCGAGTTTCGTTAAATTGCTGAAATTCGAAATTCAAATAAAAACCGATTAGATACAGCGGAGACGATTCTATTTCGGTTCGGCATCGACATTCGATGTAAATGGCCACCGCACTTTGTTAATACTCTGCTTATTATATGGTAAGCGGCGTCATTAGCATGTCTACCGTCGCCGACGCTGTGTCGGTCCGTCCGGACGGTTTGTCGGCTGTCTATCAACGTCACTCGTCGACGTTGTCTGTAAAGATTGACGCGCACTGAGACCGGGAACGCTTCAGATTTTCCAACATCAAACGGCATCGTCTATTTATAGTGAACGCTGCGGATTTCTGACATTGCAACTAACTATTGTGCGTAGTGAAATAAGGTCAATTGGTTTTTAATTACTACGAGTATTAAAGCTAACATCCACAGATATAAAAATCTATTTTTATTTAGAATTTATTATTTAAAGCTAATGCATAACATAAGAAAATGATAACTGAATCAAGTAATTTTTAAATGGTACCATTGTGTTGTTTTAAACTTACATGTTCATTAACATCAAAAATAATCTACACCTCAACATGTGGTACGCGGTAGCAATCCATTATCATATAGCAATCATTCTGTTGGTACCTGTGATATTTTTTTTTGTGGAATTTATTACAGCATTGGGTAAAAAAAATACTCTAAAAGGAGTAAAATAATAAGAAAAAAAATAAAACATTCAATTTTTAGCTGATTCTGTAATCTCAATTTTGAGTTTACTGACAAACTGCTATATTCATTTCATATACTTATATTAAAAATATGTTTTGTTAAATTATCTTTTATTAATTTCAACATTTCATGTTGTTCTTTCCACTGAGTGAATATGTTCATTATCAAGAAATACTGGAATGTACCATTGAGCGATGACCTTACATTTGACATTCCGAGACATTTGACGAGCGGCACGAATGTCATCCCATCGGGGCTTTGTCTCCCCATAAACGGCACATGGAATGAATAGCTTTTGCCGAAGACGCATTATTTTTTCTCCCTCCACGCTCCTATAAACAGTATTGATTAACATAAATGTAGTTTAAAATGCGGTTTTGTCTCATCGAATCCAGTCCCGTTTGATCTGATTGAGGGTCGATTCAATTTTTTTATTAAAATTTAATAAATTGTACTATGTCACGGTGTATTTCTACAACTACATTTGATAATTGAAGTTTTAAACGTAAACTAAAGCTGCTAAAAGTTTACCAGTCATCAAAGATAACCTTTGTTATTGTTTGTAATATTTTTCAATATTTATATATTTAAAATATTACAAGTTAACAAAACTTAAGCCACAGTAAAGCAAAATACGCGATTTTGTTTATGCGGATGACATAAATTTCGTTAGAAAAAATGGGAGAGAGCATTATAAATTTTGCGGTATATCGAAAATTAACTCATACATAATTTGTTTTCGGTGCAATTTATACCGTAGTAAACTTTCTTAAGTAAATTATGTAGGTTTTCCTACAAAATAATAAGCGTGGTCTACAATTTAAAAGATTCGGACGTATACATTTTCTTTTAATTAAGAACAAAACATCAAATTAAAAACTATCACGACTATTCCATTATTCGATCACACTATACATTTTATAGAAAGACAATGAAAGTCATAAGAGTTTACAAAATATAGTTTCTAAACATTCATGTGTTGAAAATAAGGATGGAAAAGCAATTTACATTTTTAAATCTACAAATTATAGTATTAAAAAAAATGCGTTTCCCGCTGTCTGTACGCTGAGATCTTTTAAACTACACAACGCCTTTTAATGCGGTTTTCATCTACATATATACAGGGTGTATATGTTTAACGCAGCACCGCACGTGAAGCAGTTGGCGGAAAGCTAGTAAATTATTAAATTTGACTCTTTAATTTCTTTGGCATTTCATATCGTCAATAATTATTATTGATATTATGAAATTTTTGCCAATTTTTACAGTTGAAATTCCATTATTTTTATTGTGACCGAATTAGTTTTCAACGTTCAAACTATATTTTTTAATAATTCAAATAAGTAGATATCGGAATCAAGTCAGACATTCCGACACCGGCCGCGCTAACAGCAAGAAAAGCAAATTGTTATTCGCACTGTATCGCGGCGTGTCGCTTGCGCACGTATCCTTTTGTTTCTGCGAAGCAAGCGCACCATGGGTGGGCTACTTATCGTTTTTACTCTTTGTCTTCAATGAATCCGTAATTGCTTTCGAGATTTAAAATAAAGAATCTTGTTTACAAAGAATATTGTGTCATGTATATTATAAATGAGAAAATGTGTTTGTTTGACCGTCTTTCACGTAAAAACTGAGCAACGGATTAGTATGATTTTTTTTTTATGTGGAGATAGTTGAAGGGTTCAAGAGGTACATACCTTTCTAAAATAGGGAGTGGAATGTCGTATGGAGCATTCCGCAATTTTTAAGGCAGAAAGTTAAAGATTGGTATGCGAACTCTTTGTACCTCAGAAACGCTTCGTGAATCATTTGTTTAATGACCCAACCCACTAAAAAGGGGATTGCTGCCAAAATTAACTATACGCATTTTAGGAAAAATCAAAATAGTTTTTCGACTAAATACTGTACTTAACAGAAATCGGTTACACATGGATATCACAATCTCAAGAGAATCAGTGTTGCTATTTATTTGTATTATACGATTACGTTTTAACATTGTTGTGATTACGATGTATTGTCTAAATATAATTAAGTGTATTACGATTACTCAATGAAAAATCGAGGTAAGCCATACATGCATGCCCCTATATAACTGACATTTTTATAATATCCTGTTGTGTAAAATTTTACAGATTACGAAGTGAGTTCATTTATGAAGTATAAATAAGATTGTTATAGCCAATTTTAGTCTGAATATGTAGAAAAACCTTATACCTAACTGTTCCATATAAAACAGCAAGCACTTAGCACAGTCTAACACTGATATTAACTGATATCGTAACTTAAAACATCAGTAAATATTTATTTGCTAATACAACATGCAAAACATTTATCTTATCAGTTATTCCACATCCACTGTCATTAAGAGTTTTATAAAAATCTCTAGAAGGTTTTTTTTATAATTTATTTACAAATCAGTATAATATCGTGACTCCACGGTTTCACACATCAAAACAAGTCATATTGTTAAATTCAATATTTACTTCAGCGTTCAAATATTAATTGCACAAATACATAAAAACCGTTTAACTTATGAATTATAACGTTAAGAAGGTATATAAATTATACTTACCTGAATATGAAATAAACACAACCATAAAATGTTAAAATAATTGATTACATAATATGCAATACTTAACATAATATGTAATATTTTGTAATTTGGTTATGATAGAATATTACATTTCGTAAAATTAAACAAATAAGAATAAATTAATAAAAAAATAATTTTGCTGATTATAAAATGTATTGAAATAATATAGGTATAGTTCCATATAAAGAAGGGATTATAATCGTACTAAGAAGTGATTCTTACATCTTTTGATTAAAATCTTAAGCTTCCTTAAGATTAACTGTGCATACACACTGTCTTCTTTCAAATATATTCCATCCCTAATCTTTCGGAAAGCGTCAACAGTATTAAGTTTAACAAGAAGCATGCAATTGTCCCTTCTGTGATGTTAACTTGCCGCATTCAATCACTCATTTCTCAAATTATAAATCCACGAAAAGGGGGCTTGCGATCCACTTCAGCTAATCCCCTGACCTACACAATGGCCCGATTTATACAAAGTCCCCATTGTTGCAGCCAACAAAGATCTTGTCAATTATAATCTCCGCGAAATCTTTCAACGCTCACCCGTCAAACAGTAGCGCACGGTGAACCAACTGCTGCGTCGCCACAAAAAAGTTTTTAATAAATTATTTGCGAAACTTGTTTAGAACCCTTCTCAAAGGGCGGCATGAACCGAAACCGATTGCTCGTGACGTGACGGCTTTTGTGACCGTCGAGTATTATGCTGTCAAAATACACGGGGATTTTGTTATTATTTTTGTGTTTGCGAGCACACTTAGCACCCTTTTGTTGGACCTTCTCGGAAGAGGGGATGTGTGGCTCATAAAGTGAAGATAGTCGTAACTCCAATCTTTCCTCGGAAACATGTGAATAGAATAAGCAATCGCGGGTGTTAGTCGTTAAGACTCGGAAACAATGCGTAATGCCTTACGAGACTTATCTACTTCTTGTTTTTTAAAGTCTTTAATCTCCCGGGAAGAGGCTTGTAAAGTAGAAACCTAACAAATCACATTTCGCGACGTGTCCTCGAAAGTTAATAACGTTTTTGTGTGAGCGTATACGTCGTGTCGAGTTACGTGATCCCTGCCAAGTGTAACTGCCAAATTACGCCATCACAACATATAAACACGCGTGGCTGAGCCCCGTTTTTGTCACGTCACCCGTACGGGTCTCTCCTTGATATTTATTCAAATTATTATTCCTCGACGCCCTTTCGTTGTGTTCAGAATGAATTTTTCATGCACACGTCGCCCTGAGCCTCGGTAATTTCACTTTGAGTTTGCTTGACGCCAACGAAAATGAGTTTATTTATGTTGGTGTTTTTTTTTTCTGAGTCGTCTACGCTTTAATGGCATCGTGTGAGTCGCCCTCTAGATGATATTGGCTTGCTAAATATTTAGACTTGATAATTTGTTCACGATATATGTTGAGTAAATTTTAGTATTTCGATACTGTTTACCATTTTGGAACCTCATAATATTTGTATAAATCATTATTCGCGAAGAGGCAAATGTCGTCATATTAAATTAACTTTTTCAAAATTTAAACATTTTTCAGTTAAAGTTATCTTTAACTCGAAAAGTTAATCACATTTAATAACGCTTGTAAAATATAATCTAATCGTTTCATGTTTAGGTTATATTTTATAGGCACGGTCTTTCCCTAAAAGCTAAAATACCTGATAAGAAACTAAAGCAAATAAAATAAAGACTCATTTAAGCATACCGTCGTCGTTATTATCAGACAAGACAAATCACCGCTGTTAAAACTTAATCTGAGTGCAGCCTCGAGGTTTTATACGTAGATACTGTTGTAATATTTGTTCAGCCTTGATGACACTTTCTGTTATGCCATTAATCATCCGAATAAAACATCTCTCTGGTTTTTTCGTCGAGTAAGTTTACATGATCTCGAATCTTTTGAATACTGTACATAATATTGAATAGGGACGATGACTGGGTAAAAATAAAATCTATTTAGTCCGTCAGTCAGATAATAGAGAAATATTAGAGACATATTTTTTGTCTTTCAATTTAACAAGAAATGTCTTAGTTAATAGGCATTAAAATTTAGGAGTACATCACAAGTATATAGAAAATGTACAAAGGGGTGACGTCATACGAAATTTTTACTCAATGTTATGCCGTAATTGATTGGTTATTAAAAATATAAAAAATAAGTATTTAATATTCCTCAATAATCTACCTGACGAACATACAAACAAACAAAAATTAGTTATTACCCGTATTAAAAGAAATTTATTACACCTATATTTTGTATTTAGCTGACATTAGGTAACAGTCAAAACTCTTCCGCAAAAATTGCGTTGTTACAGCCTTGATAGTTATGATGAATTCGTATAAAAATAAATTTATTGATGTTGACACTGAAAACATAATGTTTGTTAATATTACTATAGCGCAAACGGAACTGTCGCTGTACAAATTTTACATATTTTATTAAGATAACAATGTTTAATTATCATTTTAGATTGCACTATTTGTAAAGTACCCAAGATGTAGTAAAAAGTGTTTGATTAGCAGTGAAATGTGTGTGACTTTATGATGAGTTCTTAATGAAAAATAACAATTTCTAAGTCTTAAATAGGACTATAGGTTTTGATGTTAGTAATTATGATAATAATTCTAAATTTAGACATGGGTACAGGCTTATTCTATGAGTGTATAGCAGAACTAAGCTTTTGTAGCTTGTTTGCCATAGGTTATACTATAAATGAAATTGACTTTTGGAGTTCTGAAGTTCTAAAAGCTTTTATACAAAACAGGGCAGTAATATGGGTATGTTAAATATTTTTTTTATTCTATCGGAAATATTTACTACCATCAATGATAGGCAACTTTGTTAACAAGAGCAAAAACTATTTCATGTTGATATAATCGCCGTTTTAATATTACTTATTAAGTCATAATTAATAAGTTAACATTAACTTTAAACACAGTGATTGGTAAAAAATTAACACTAAGGCGAAAACGAAATTTTAATGGAAGATTTATTTCAATGGAACCTAAGCTCGACAAGGAATAATATTGTAGTTTACTAACAAAGTCACTAATTAAACTAAATAATATCATAATCAAATCGCTCATATCATAATTTCTAATCCAGTTCAGTGATCTATCTCGAAAATAACACCCATTCAATAGTCGAGAAAATATCACCAAACGCCCATTCATTATGATTAGCAAGAGTCATAAGGTTTTATCATTTTAGTACCAGAGTCAAACACTCAGACCTCCCATAAACCACCCCCCTAATGTAAATATCGCCCTTTTATCTGTCTTTAACAATTTCGTAAACTCGCACTAAACCGTCACCGGAATATAAATTACATGAATACAAAATACAAATTTACATTACTGAAATTCTCACTAAGAGACTTTCGTACGTATAGTAAGAGCAATAGGATTTAAAGCATGACTTTTTTATAATAATCTATAGTAAAGTTAACTCTGCACAAATGGCAGAATACATCGTCTCAAATTGCCCCCTGCCAATAAAAAAGGGGAAGACACAGGGTTGAATTTTGTTTATCGCCATCTTTATGGCAGGCCAGCATTTATTTATGCTGTATTCATGCATGTACCAGTGGTAATATAAGACGTTTGGAATAATAAACTTTTGAATTAAGGGCAAGGTTGGCTTTTAAAAGCAAAGGAAGCATGAAGGATTAGCATCGAACCGGTATTTGATCATGAATAGGATAATGAACAAAAACGTGTGAGAGTTAAATATTATATTGAATTACATTTGTACACAGTGTGTTCATTTGCTATTCAATATAATAGTTAGTATTTCTTTGCTTTTCTGAACATAAATCACTAACAGTGAAGCTTTAACATTTCATTATGAATAATTTTATGTTGATTGTGTTACAATTGAAATTTAAAAACACAAAGAAGAAATTTCATTTAACTTATTTTCAACTGCGCAAAAAAAAATTATTTAAAGAAATCAGTAAATTTTTCTGCCAGTAACAAATAACACATAATTGAAAACCAATCTCTTTAAAACATTTATTTACGAATTGACTGAATAAAAAAATCAATATTAATGGCCTATACTTATCAAAGCCGCCCAATATTTTTACCACAAGATCGTTATCGGATCGAATTTATCTTCATAAGTTTGGGCGATAAAATCTTCCGTTTAACACTACCATCAATAAGGCAACCCTTACAAAGAATTAAGATAAAATAACAATTTTTTTGTCACGAACATGTGTATACTGGAGGTCACAGACAAATATTGTTTGAGCCCTCTGAACCACACCTTTAGACAAATTTACATTTACATCTAGTTGTTTGGACGCAAATATGAAAATGAATCTTATTGTTTCAACTTAAGACAGAAGTTTCTATAATGTATCAAATATTAATTTTGCTATAACATATCGTAAGCATTCAACGTTTGCTTCCACAGTTCTAGCATCGCCTACACAAATAGCTTTTGTTTTATTTGCTTAAGGGTATACATTTCCATATTCAGGTCTTTAAATAAGTATGTTTAACGTTTTCTAAGAAATGTGTTAAAAGTGTATATTTATTATGCACAAGCGTTTCGTATGCGACTGTTTACGTGTTTAAATGGTTTGTTATGCGTCGTCGGCTACTGGTGTTTTTGTTGAGTTTCATACATATATTCAGGAGGTGATTTTATTTCATTTTTGGTTGCATGTGAGGTCCCGTTGAGTTTTAAAATGGGAACGCTTTCAATTCCATTCCGCCATGTTTGTTTTTATATTCAGGAACCGATAAAAAATGAGAGTCCTAGATTTTATTTTTATATTTTCAAAATAATTTCGCTACTAATATACTATCACTTTTATCTTTATTCAATAAGGAAATAATATCGAAAGGAGCACTTCGACTACGTCATATATTTTCATTGCAAGTTTATATTCGATCGCGGGAATGTTCTAAATTGTTATTTATGTAGGTGAGATTTTTTTGTGAAATTAGTATAATTTGGAGAAATAAGTGATATGCATAATGAAATAATAATTGACATATACATACTATTTCGTTGAATATAATATTAAACACATTAATCTATATTCAATTATTTTAGATATAACTAAAAAAATATACCATTTTTTAACTACGTAAAAGTCTTGTTTTATTTCATAATTGTCACTTATAATTATTTATGCTTTTGTGTGTATGTCATATGCAGCGACCATATACTGTGGGCATAAAATGATAAGTGTCATTATTTTATTTTCAAAAACTAACGCATTATATTTTTTTTTGTTAATTACTTAAAAAATAAAACATAGCAACTAGACATCTTTATAAAGATATGGTTAACATTCAACGCATTCCCAAGTATTTCTTTTGAAATCACTGTCAATATACACAACTCGCAGAGGTCAGCAGAAATCGAATAGCTCATTTGAGAAACCTTGTGCCACTAATTGCAAACAAACTGAGACTCAAAGGACACAGTAGAATTGCAAAAGGTTTTTTGTTCATAATAAATACCAGTGTGCCATCCGGCGTAGCGCCGTCTAAACAGAAAGCTGACAGCCGAAATATACAATAGCGAGTCATTATAGACGTCATTAAGTGCAGTCTTGTCGCCTTTTAAGATTCACCGTCTTGGATGTAGGGCCATTAAAACAGATATTTTAAGAAAATCTAGTTAGAATATTTATTATCAGTAGTATGCAGTCAGTGTGCATTATTAAAGATTAGGTAGTTTTGCTTTTTGTATTAAATTATTATCAACTGTTCTTCTTATTTATTTCTAACCACTGTATTTAACTATATCCGCTTTGTTGTCTTAACCTATATTGATTTGTGGTGATTAAAATTTATTACTGTTTATAACAATTGTGTAAGTTTAGCGATAAACTAATTTATGGCTAATTAATTATAAATATTGGTGATAATTAGCTCTAATAATACGACAGACTTTCAATCATTAATTCCTTTTTAATTACAAATAAGCTAATCCGTTTTGATATTGTCTAAAAAATGTGCTAATCCGTTGAAATAAATAATCCATTTTAGTGTACGATAATAAATAGATATTTCATCTACTTATGTCCGTTTGTCAGATTAGTGAAATGACATTTTTATTTAAGAGACTTACGTTTTATTTATTTAGAGACATTAAAATGGAATTGTTTAAGACGATGAGTGACCAATAACAATGCACCATTTAATTGGTGGTAAAAATTTTATTGTATCCAACCTAATCCCTTGTTATACGTGGTTTAACATCTACTTTACTATTGCATGTTAAGCTGTCCCTATCTCTTGTAACGCTTCTTATAACCTTTAGGTCACTGATATCTGTCATCTTTATATAATCTACAATCTACGACTCAGTCTGTCACTTCAAGCACAAAAGAGCTCGCAACGGCAATAAATTAGCTCAAAGGTAAGTAAGTCTACATGGTCGCACATTTCATTGCCCCAAAAATAACAAGTATTACAACGTTCACATTGAAATTATTTACAACGAGCGGCGTTCACAAAAGCTTGCCCGCGTTTATTACGACCATAAATACTAACACGGCTCCGGGGAAATTTATTTTGACTCACCTATAATTTATTAGTAGCATACCGGCTGGGATTTTACAAGGACCCAGTTTTCTTCACTTGTTTAGTGACTACACCTTGATTTGACAACCGTTTGTCGAATGTGTTAATTTCATTATGTGGGTGGCGTTTCAATTTACAAAGAAGTGGTGAAAAATACATTTGTTGCTTGACATACAAAGTCAACCGAGCCTTTTACGTAACTTTCATGGATATCTTAGCAACCTGTTATTGTATTTGAATCAATAAGAATCATTTATAATAATATATATGAATCAATAAGAAACAGTCACGATAAAGATAATGTCGCAGAAATGTAAGATGAAATGAAATAACATCAAACATATATCTATGGAAAATATGAAAAAGCAACTGGAATAAAAGAACAAATTGCTTATACTTGTTCCTTGTAATAATACTATTATATTTTATGATAAAAATGTTATCTTACTACATTGATGAAATAATATCTAAAAATATCAATTATATTTTGATACAGAAAATGATATATTTAATGAAGTTTCGATGCTTTAAGTTGCATTTTATCTTAATACTTTAGTGTATTGAAAATATATCTATACGAATATTATGAAGCAGAAGAGTTTGTTTGTTTCTTTGTTTGAACGCGCTAATCTCAGGAACTACTGGTTCGAATTGAATAATTCTTTTTGTGTTGAATAGACCATTTATCGAGGAAAACTTTAGGCTTCGGCTGTTATAGGCTTTATAATATCACGCTGCAACTATTAGGAGCGAAAAAATAATGGAAAACGCGGACGAAGTCGCTGGCGGTCACTAGTAATAAATAAAACGATTGTTTGTTGCCTAAGTAACATTATTTGCGGTTATTAGGTTGCTTTTCTTATTACCATCCTTACATATTATGGAACACTATCTATCATCTATTCTCTCATTCCGGTAGTCTGTTCGATTAGAAAAAAAAATCAAAACTATCAAACTGTCATTCTTTATGGTGAAAATTTAAGTGCTACACCAAGATTATGCGTAAATTATCTATATTATAATGCTGATTATTAATCATCGGAAAAAATATATTGACTAGAATCTTAAGTACTTGTGAAGCAGATACTCCATCTCGAATACTTATTGAGTGGTGGGCTAATTGTTGTTGTTCGATCATAAATATCAAACATTACAAAAAACATGTATGTATTTTTCGTATTAATTTTAATGCATTGTAGACCATTATAAGTAATATTAGCATTCCACAATTCTGCTCTATATCATTGCTTCATCTATTAATAATATTCGATTTCTAATTAATGAAATTTTTCCTTAAATTTTCTAACAAAAACATGTTTCTTATTTTCGCAATACTCTTATTTTATGCTCCTTTATAACGTTAAGTTCCATATAGATAACTTTAGTCAATAATTCCATTGTTATAAACAAACGTACTATTGTCAATGTTATCTAAATATACCTTAAGCCCAGATAAAGGTTTACTGCACCAATAAATACTGCAATTAGGGGCACTGGGTGTTTATGGACAACTGTCGACTGCGGGGGTCTAATTGTAAACATTTGTAACAGCCGAATATTTAATGGAACATCATAAAATAATGACAAAAGGGTGGGTTTACCCCAGATACAAGGTAAAACGAAATATTGGTAAACTTTTAAAGTGTATAAATTACTAAGAAAATATGTAACACTACTAAAAATAATGTTATTGACACAGTAAAACTATTTAAACAAGATAACAAGACAAAAATTTCAAAAAGAATACATCTACAAGGCAGTTAATTTACTTAAGAAACTTCTATTAAAAAGTTGTGCGTCTTACTTCACAAACTCTAAACCTTACTCAACACATGTGGCTTAACACATCGGCATGTGGCCGATTATTTTTATATTATATATCAAATACTTTCCTAGAAAACTCTTGTGTCATAGAAATTTGTAACATCGAATACACCACAGCTACCTGGACTGGAGATAACATAGAAAATACCATTCTACAGTGCTCTAACCGAGTATTAAAAACCAAGGCAATATTTCTCCTTGTAACTGGGGTGTGAGCTACACGGCCACCGAATTCTTCAAAAAATTATGCTTAGTTTAAGAGATGGCAAAACTTTCTACTATTGCAATAACGCAATGAATTCTAAACTATTGATTTTAAAGACACGGTCACTGACTCAAAGACCACCCAGTGGTCGTTATCATAGTGATTTTAGAACGGTGGTTTCAGATCACCAGACGTCAGATTATATTAGTTGACCACAGTCACCAGAGACGCTTGAGGATTAATTACCAGATTTTATACACGGAATACGTCTAAAAGCACCCCATGGGAGCTGTCAGCTTTTTTTAATCTGCGGTGCAGTCAACAGAAACTGTGGTGAAGATACTCGTACAATGAAGTAGGTTTAGAAAATTAATTTAATTAAACCTGTAGATTTATTCTATATATCAAACCTGTACATTTTACTGTACGTTTCTTTTATTATACTTTTAATGCTGTTGCAGGGTTATATTCAACGTACCTTGGATACTGTATTTTTAACAGAAGAGCAGTGAGTTGCCATTGAACGATAAAAAAACATTCAATAGAATCGAGATTATCTTTTTTGTAGTCTATTCATAATTGTTAGTCGATGTTGATGACTACGGTTGGCTAAAGGAAATTGCGTTTTAGCGCCGATTGTACTATAAAGTTAAGCTTTTCAAAAGTTTAATTTGTGGTGTACAATAAAGTATTTATTCATCCATTAAAAAATAGCCTTTGCTCGCCTCACAAAAATTCGTTATCTTTTTAGTAATTTCGTAGACATAATTTATGATTTCTGTCGATTATCTTGTTGCCATTACTAATCTTCTTTGAATAGCTTTGTGACTAATTTATTACGTTTTAGAGATTGCAACCTCAGATCATCATAACTAGTTAGGCAAATTTATGATTAAATTGACTTTTGTGGTGCGAACGCCTAACTCTCTAGCCAATAAATTGTTTCATTTTACTAATTGGTATAACATGATTTTTAGTGGATTACAAAGTTAGAATCACTGCCGTCAAATCCACAATCATTATATAATTAAACCAAATATCTCCCTATCGCTAAGATGTCGTTTCCTGTAACAAGGACTTCATTATTTTATTAAGGAACTTAATATGAAAACAATTCGTAGTCTATTACTAAATAAAAATATAAATATTTTGATTAACTCGGCTATATAAATACACATATATAATGTGTATACATACTCTTAATACAGTTATAGTTTGAAGTCACGTTTGATATTTGATAGAAATATTCATCATCAAGACCTACCTATTTATATTGATAGATTTCTTAAAAAGATTTATGTAATTTTAAACTTTGTTATTCATATACGAATATATATTTGATGAATGTTAAAATTTCTATATTGATTTGTCTTAGATAAAATACTTTAGTTTAATACTTTTCAACAAATTTTCTATGTTACCTACAGTATTCAAAAACTTTGATCTTACCGCATCCGTCGTACACAATATCCATCGAAGGAAGAAGTTTCAAGCTAATTCGTTTTGGGCCACTTTTTATGCTCGTAGATAATTGTGGTTGTTTACACGTGAACAAATTCTTTTATCGGCGTCTAATTGGCTTCGGAAATTGGTTTTCGTAATGCCACAGCATAGCTTGACGGACAACCGGATGGTGGTTACAATATCGACTCTATAGCATCAAGATAAACACTACTTTTGAGAGTTAGAAGAAAAGTTGAGCGTTTGATCATTGATGCGTATTGATACGGTTTTGTGGGTTTTCAGATTCTGTGTCAGGTTTATGCGATTGTGGGATGGAAGTAGCCGAAGCATATTACGTATTTGATTATATAAAACTACTTTTCAATTTTCATTGTTTTGTTAAAAAGCATTGTCCGTGTGGCAGTGACTTTATTTTGTTTTGTTAAATATTCATTTACATTATTAAAATAATTGAAAGTAGGTTAATTGAATTTATGATATGAATAAAAATTTTTTTCATCACCAATAATATAATTTCATAGATAAATCAAACTGATTTTATAGGTGCATTTACTGTGGGGTAAGATTTTACATTTAAAAGGTAAAGGATGTTACCATTCATCCTAAAGCAAAGAAAAACATAAAAAGTGATATACCTTAAAACAAAATATTACTCTTTTAAAGAATGAAGCCGTAAAGTGGTTAATTTCCCTAAAATCAGACGCGACGCAAACTGGCAACCGAACGAGACCCGATCTTGCAATAAACAAGTTTTTTGTTTCGCATGTCCGCGTACTGTCAAATATATTACAGCCCGTGGCGTTATTTACGACCTTAGTCGTCCGCCCATACGTTATACTTAGTATCTTTGTTTGGACACAATAAGCAATATTTCTAAAGGGCCGCCATCGCTCGCAGCTGGTGATATGGGTTCCCAAATTGACATATTTAATTTGATCGGTACGGAGGAGGGTCCGTTTGTACGAGCCTCGTGTTTGACAGGCTTTAGTGTCAGATTAACATTAACGTTATGGACTTAACTTTGTCAATAAACTTGAAATACTATCGTTGGAGACTGTTCCCAAAACAAGCGTTGACACATCAAACGGTAAGTTCTTTTGGAACAGATCAATTTCACCGTTTGAACTGTACTATAAATCAAAGCGAGGAAGCTCGTAAAGAGTAATAGTTTCTAAGATGTCTGTGAAGTGTGATGACAGTAAAGTAGGTACGTTGTAAAGGCATAATAAGAATAGTTGAGACAAAAAGGCTGGAGTGTAGGCCAGGTAGACAGCAGTCATGCTTGCGGCGCGCTCAAAGCCGTGCCGTCATGGGTGGCGAGCCACCAACACCATCGCACGTCTCAATCCACACCCGGCAGCCGACCATACCGCCTTTCCTTTTTCCCCTACCGCAATGCAGCTATGTGTCGTTTCCGCTTTATTTTTTATGGCCGCACGCTGCAGCGGAGAGATATAACGCACCCGCTCTAACAAAGACTCAAAATAGTCCCGTCCTTATCTACCGCTTGCGGGGTGAGGTGAGACGCTGAGTTTGCCGTTGGTGGGGTTTCGTCTCGTACAGTCGCCTCGACCGCCGCTCTGAACGCACACGTTTCGCTCTGTGTTCCGCGCATCCGTCACATGCACTGTGTTGTTAAAACCGTATCGTAACAACTCTGTGAAGTTTATTAGTGATCGTAAACATTTTTCTCCAAATGGTGGTGTTGGAAGACGGAGGAATGATGACTACTAATCCTAATCAATATCTCCAACCTGATTATTTGGCTCCGCTTCCGTCATCTGTAAGTATAAATAATATTGTGACGATTAGATATATTTACTATCAAAATAAAATAAAAAAGTTATTAAACATTTTTTAAACGATGCTCATAATGTATTTTTTTATTTTGTTACAGTTGGATGCGAAGAAAAGCCCGCTTGCGCTTTTAGCGCAAACCTGCAGCCAGATTGGTGCTGATACAACTCCAACAAAGCCTCTGCTGCCACCGCTTGATAAAAAGAAAGTGACAAGTGTTAATAGTGAAGTTATTAGTCGTTCGTCTCCTAATAGCGCAAACAAACCGGACAAACCTCGTTCTACCCCGGACAATAAACATCTTGCGTTTAAGCCATACGAAACAAATGTAGTTTCTAAAAAACCTGACGAGCCTCGTCCATCATCAAAAGCAAGTTCAGACAGTTCTGATGATAAAAAATCAGGAAAAAGTACCCCTGGCCGTAAATCTACGCCACCTACTACTGAGAATGGAAAAAGCAGTCCTTCTACGGAGACAAAATCTTCCCCCACGGGTTCCTCTGGAACCAGCCCTATAATCCGATCTGGGTTGGAGGTTTTAGGCCACGGAAAAGATCATCTCGGTGCTTTTAAGAATTTGCCTGGCCTACCTGGATTCAATCCTTTGACCGGACTTTGCTGTCCACCTGGGATGGAACAACATGGGAATCCTGCATTTAGGCCCCCTTACGCCGGTGCCCCGTTCAGCGCTCATCACGCAGCTATGCTTGCCGCTGCTGCCGCGTTCCCTGGATCATCTCCAAATCCTTATCTTGGTTATGCCCGAGTTAAGACACCCGCTGGAGGGGAAACGTTGGTGCCTGTTTGCAAAGACCCCTACTGTACTGGATGCCAATTTTCAGTGAATAACCACCACTTGCTAATGAGCAACGGATCATGTCCCGCTGGTTGCACACAATGTGAACATCAAAAGTACAACTTAGCAATGGCAATGGCACTCTCACAGCAAGGTGCCGCCGCCGGCGGTCTCCCTTACCCTCAATTAAGTCGCCCCTATGTATGCAATTGGATTGTCGGGGAATCTTACTGCGGAAAAAGGTTTGGAAACTCCGAAGAGCTGTTGCAACATTTAAGAAGTCACACAACAGACGGTTCAACTCCTGCGTCCGTGTCTTCAACGCAGCCATCTTTATTGAACCCTTTGAACCCCCTTTTCACAACAGCTGGCTTGAGAAGTGCTTATCCGACGGCACCGCTGAGCCCTCTCTCGGCTAGCCGATACCATCCTTACTCAAAAGCTGCGCTCCCGGCTGGTATTGGAGCTTCACCGTATGGTGCCTTTAATCCTGCCCTAGGCCCCTTCTATTCACCGTATGCTATGTATGGCCAAAGGATTGGGGCTGCTGCAGTGCACCAATAAATCAAATAGTGCAAACTTGAACAATCCTGGACTGATTTATAATTTAATGTCGTGTTGTCCAATTTTCTTCTGTGATATTGATAGACTCTAATAATTCAAATGCGGCCTATCGCCCATGACAAAATTAGTGATTAGTGCAATCTAAATAAGTAATAATATAATTTATAGAAGTGAGTTGCCTAAGGAGCTGCTTCTACGCAAGTTATGTCGAAGATATGTGAGGACTCTGTACAGCCAAATGATTTGTGTAAATAACAATCTCTATGTTTAATAATAAATGAATTATTTCAAATATAATATCTACATAAAAATTACTCTATGATTTTATTTTATGTCTTTAAAAAAACCTTATTAAAGTGTCATCAAAACTGAACAAACCAATTCTCCGTTATAGTTGCATCTGTAACAATACTAAAGTGTAAATCTATGATATTGTGCAGTATACCAAAACCGTACCAAAGATTAAATTGTGATTTAACATCCTGCTAAATTATCCAACATGAAATTAGAAATCAAATAGAGAAAATAAATTTATCAACGTCAAGCGGCCGTCGCGCCGCACGCCGCCGCCGTTTCCTCGCGAACTTGTAATAAAGCGGACTGAGTGATTGATTGATCTGCCTCTAACACACATTAGAGACGTCAATCAACAAAATACTAAGCGTGATAAAACAAGAAGAAACCAACCACCCACACTCGAATGAAACAGTCATTGAAAAGTTAAAAGAAAAAGAAAAAAAAACATGTAAGCTTGAGTCGTTAATAACGAATGGAGCCGAGAGCTGTCAGCCGCATTGAAGTCAGATCTTTTTTTAATAAACGTTATTTTGATTAGGCGAATGTCAAGTCAAAATTCAACTGTCTTTAAATATAATTGGCGAGACGAATGCAGCGACGAGAAAAAATTACACAGCGAATAATATTAAGTTTTTTCAACTATTTTTAGCATCGACATGCGTCGACAGTACAACTACTGTAAGATTTAAATCTTTTATCTTTTTATATTATCATAGTCATATCTTCTCTTTTACGAATAAGCTATTTCTACTCTACTTGCTACTTTAAATCTCTATAAGTTTTCTAGACTTAAATAACCTACTGTCGATTTAAATTTTCTAAATATAATTCCGTATTACAAGAATATCATTTTAATATTAATAGAGTAATTTCAAACTGATGAAATTGAAATATTTTTTTTTTACTATAAAAATAAAAAGGTGACTAAATTTTAATGAAATAATGAATTACTGGGATTGACATAACATACCTACATATAAAATCGAAGCTGAATTTAAGTGCTCTTAATTTATGATAATATAAATGTTATTTATTTTAAATTGGAATATAAATTAACATCTTATTAACACTAAAAATAACCATCAACATTAGCTTGAAGTCTGCTAAGAATAGCCTTTTATGTCATAAGTTATTTAAATGTAGTTGAATAATGTGTCAATGATTTTACGATAACAGCGTCATTTATATTCTGATTGATTTATTTTAATGCGTCATTTTGGACCATAAAGTCGACTATTATGCATACTATAAAGATACTGCGACACGACTTTGACATAGTTTTCACTGAAAGCGAAATAAACCGTGAAATCATTACCTCTAACGCCATCTCTTGAGGATACGCCGTACTATGTGAACTTTGGTTTTGATTGAACGTGTTAGAGGTATGAGTACTCACAGCGCTAATAAAATTTAAAATTAATAAATAAAAAGTGCCTAATTACTTTAGGATAGTTATAAAAAACGAGTTTTTAATTTGAAATGAGAAAACTAGGCTACTAGGAGAAAACTACAAATACATAACTATTTTTAAGAGCCCTATTACAAATACATATAAACGTTCTACGCAGCCATACAAATTAAACTCGGCCAGCCGGTGCATTGCATTTTGTAGTAATTTTAGTTTATTTATCGTTTTCATTGTAATCTATATTTCTTATAAAGTTATTATTATTCTGGTACAAAAATTGTTCAATAACATTAACGGAGATAGGAGGAATTCACAGTTAATTTATAATTATTTTCGAAGTTTTGTGGATATTATTTTTTTTTTCATAATTTATTAATTTTTTCGAGGAACTTACTAACTAGGCGACTTTACGGAGATAGCATTCCATTTTTTTCTTCATTTGTTTAGACCAGTAGCTCAAACTTGAAGCTCAAAAAGTAGAATCACGTATTTTATGAAAATCTTTCTCTACAATTTAGGGTTTAATCAAAAAGCAAAGCATATAATCTATTTACAAAAAGTGAAGCCACTACGTATTTTTCACAAATATGCAACATATCGTTATATTATTTTAGTTTAGCAGTATTAAATACACTATAAATACCTAGCACCTAAACAATTAAATTTCATATAAAGAATGGATACGATTTTCTTTAATTTTAATAGCTTGTCATTATATGTCTCGGGAACTGGTTAATAATAATTTAAGAACAACAAGTGATGTTTAATAATTAAGAAATTATTAACTTTCCCGTTTTTATCATACATATATTATATTATTTTTACAGAGCTGTTGCAAAATTAACACCTGCTGTCGCCGCATAATTATACCCCGAGGCGAACAAGGCTGAATGTCAACTTTCCAATGAAAAAACAAACTTCAATTTATTCATTATAAACTTTTGTTACACGATTACGTGATTAATAGAAGCATTAAACGTTAAAGAAGAAGCATAAATCTAAAGATATTAATTGAGATAATAATGTAGATTTTATTAATGTGCGACGCGACCGCCTTGAAATATCACTGCACCTCTATACAAATGATCTCTCACGGCGAGATTACCTTTGACAGATGCGTACAGAAGATTGATGGTATACCGAGATGTAATCCGTGCAGCGAAATAACCAATTACGATTAGCATAAACATAAGGTGAAGTAAATTAACATATTATCAACAAATGAATTATGCATGCCGGGTATTATAGACCCGCACATCAAATTAGAGGGTTATATTGCCCCTCAACGTGGGGCATTGTTGTTGAAATCGCTTCACTGACGTGTTTTAGTGATTATGTAAATCTACCTGGATCTTATTTTTGTTCATATTCACTAGTTTGATGTTTGATTTTGTATGGAGCGATTTAAAAACGCACCGTGACTTCAATGAAACCCTCAAATGAAGCGGAAAGATCCATTGTGCCCATAGCAAGATTTTGACAATGTGCAACCGAATGAATTGGTGATAAAGATCTAGTGATTAAATCCAGCGAGCGTTAGTGAGGAACTGTAACAGTTCATTGTTATGTCAGTTTTGACAATTGGGGTACGGATCCTTTATAAAAGACGTACACATGCTTCGTAATAGATTAAATTCGTGTGAGAATCGTTTTCTTTTTATTAAATGTAATTTAAGGTGTATTACGAAATGGTTATTGTTAACCATAGATTTATGAAGCGATAGTGCTAAGAATAGCTTTCGAGTGTTCATCAAAGCTTATTACTAAACTAAAATGGATAAATAATTTTGATTGAATTTGAAACAAAATTTATAAAATATTATCAATAGGAAAAAAATATCCCAAGCTAAAGCCAATATATTAAAATTCCCTACTCAGTCCATTCGTTCACGGTCTTTTTTAATTGTGAAAATAACATAGGAGAATAACGAAACATAATTAAAACAATATTACGTCAGTGATAGAAGGCCTTAATGAAATTAAAAAAAAAACATACAAAGCTGGCAAAGCTGTCGCTAAAGATTTCAAACTGATGCAAAATACCGTTCAACCTTTGGTATTACTGTGAAACAAAAGACATACGACAATTATATCATTGGGGTAATATTATAACAATATACCAATCAACTGTCAGCCTCTTTAAATAATGGCACTATCGTATGTTACTGTTATTAAATTTCGCCTTTAATGATACATCTTTAGTATACCATTGTTTTGAAAACATTTAAAAAATAACAGGAAATAATTGTCTTTGTTAATTGTATATACTTTAAGTGACATGTTTTTAATTTAGTGTTATTGTAGTATCAAAAGAATGCATCAAACATGAAATATATATTCTGTTACATCTGTCACGACAATATTCCTGAACTAATAATAATTATTTGAAAATAATGGTTTGAATAAATTGCTAGTTAAAAAAAGCATTATATATTGCTTTATTAGAGATTAATGTTTTCACATCAGATGTAGCGTAGCAGCAAATTTTATTTGAAATTCATAAGCAGGAAACATTGAGTAGTACCTATATCTAAAAAGAGATACTGTAATTTCTTTCTAAATAATTGTTATTCATAGAATTGATGTACTTCGAAATAAACTATGAGAATACGTGAGCTGATCACGAATTTCCTGATCTTATTGACAATTCACAAATTAAGAAGCAAATTCAATATTTCATATAAGGGATTAAATTCCATATTCGGATCATTTTATAGATGTATCTAGATATGTCATAGAGATAGAGCATAAGTTATAGCTATGCATAAAATAATAAAAACGAAATGTCATTAATTCAGAGGATTTTCTCTAAATTAATGATATCTAGTCAAAGAATATGTTTAATTACTTACAAATTGTTATAATTACGTAATTATTACAGTTATTACTCGACTGACTTAATTGTAATTGTTATTTAAATAAAAAATATAATACCTGTTATTATGTATTGTAAAATTTCTCAATACCAAATTGTAAACATTTATTTATAAAACCTATATCACACTAGAAAACCTATAGGGTACTTCCTGAAGTCGTAGAAATCTGAAATTTCGTATGTACTAATACTAACTTATTAGTATACAGACAACAAGAAAATTCTAAAATTTGAATCTTTTAAACTCCAAACCTTTTATTTCGGAGATTGAACTGTGTATGAGACTTCCACAAAAATGTTGATATAATTTTGATTTTGTTGATATCTAAAAACCCTGTTTCGATACCTATTCACCGATGATCAAGTCGAAGAAGAAAAGTTAATATTCAATCCTTAAATTAAGGGTTAACTTTGTATGGGTGTTCCTAAAGAAACTTAATTTCATGCTAGTACGATTCATACGATATATTGCCAGGTTTTTAAGTCATGCTTGCTAATACTTACATTAATTACAAATATTAAATATATAAGAGATACGTTTGTTCGTCCTACTTTTACGCCAGAATGCAGTAGTATTATAATAATATTTTTTATTTGAATGTCGTTTGGTTACATAGGAATTGTGGCTTTGTCGTTCCATTTTTGCAAGAAAGACTACACTATAGTATAACAGAAAAGTAATGACTGGTGAATAATTTGTTCTCCTCGTGTCCTTTAACGGCCGAGCTAATTATTTTGAATAATATGTAGTATTTGTGAAGTAAGATCCGTGAGATCTTATAACTTTTTGACAGTGCAAATCATATGGTCTCGGTTTGGCAACACTTTACATGAGATTCTTTTTGGTGGCAGTTAGTGGATGGATGGTAAACACTATTGAACCATGAAGGTTTGTATCGCAGCTCTAGTCATATAGTTTAAAGTAAGTATAAAATAAATATAACTTTAGGACGAGACGTTTAGTTGGTATAAGAACAATATAAACATGTTATTGCTTTTAAAATTAGGACGATTGTATATTATATTTATGTTGTATATTATTATATTTAGTATATCGTTGTATATTATATACATAGCGCACATCCAAGGTAAGTAGCTAAAGATTTCAGACTATTGAGTATCTGAGACAATAACGGTACCACAACAATCAGATCAAGACAATATAGAAAAGTACATATTTTTCCCGAGATTAGCTATATCCAGTGTTTAACACTTACGTGAAGCTACATATGCATGCTCTATTATAATCGCGTTAATCAAGTATTTTGAATATAAATAAAACCGTATCTTACAAGATGTAGCTATGACTTAAAATCTAAGATAAATTAATATGATTTATAATAAGTAGTATTTTAATTGTTAGAACCATCATTCTTATGGTCGAGCTGTCACATAATAATTCATATCTAATTAATAACTTCTGTGCAGAACAAATACAAAATCACGATTGATTTTTGAATGTAAAATAAATAACATACAAATGACTTACCATAAAATGTCAAAAATTTATGTGTCGTGACTCTACTAGTACCCATTAATTATAAGCATAAATATGTACAGTCAACAGCACATCAGACTATACAAAACTGAAAACGTTAATAGTAGAGATAAAAATCCATTTTAAAAATTAGACGTTTATTGTGGTAACATATGTATGTCTGTATGTTGAGAAATACTAATATTATGTATAAGTATATTCAAATTGTTTACGATGCAATTGTTAAAGCATCGGCATGCTATGATTATCGTTTTGACACATTACAATAGTATTTCACTAAAAGTATAATTTCTTTATCTATATTTTTAAATATAAACACCATCAAAAAATCTTTAATTAAAGTGAAAACATCATTGAAGTCGTGTGTTGGGGCGGGTATTAATAAACAATTTACAAAAATTCCCCGCTTGACTTCAATAGAAGTTTACAGATTAATTCACACTGTTATCAAATTTTTATCTATCTATTCCATTGAGTAGTATCTATCTAGTGTATAAGCAGAAAATATTGATTGTACATACATGATTTTTTATTCAGATTTATTAAAAAATACTTTACTTACTGTTATGGAAGCTAGATATATCTCCCCCGCTCAATATTTAGGGACAACATTTGTCAAGAGCTATTGAGCATAATGGCGTATCCATTATTGACAAAATGCGCCCTCAATAGCCTTTCTATATTATTATGTATTTGAGAAAATATTATCATCTTAATTGATTGTTTATTCGGATTTATATATGATGCTACTTCCTTATTTGGAAACAGAAAACTTAGAAGCTCCAAGTTGCTTGGTGTTTTTATTATTTTTGAATCCTGATGATATTAATAATAATAATACTATTTTTATTTCTGTATTCCCATAATGACTATCTGACTGGTCCACACTAGTTATGAAATAACATTAATAATATTACCTTATGACCTAATCACCAGCCTATTAATATCCCCACTGCTGTAGCTTAGGCCTTCCCTATTCATGGAATCGAATAGGGAGAATGAGCCATGACACACGGACCCAATGCGGATTGGTGGGTATTAATGACTGCAGATGCAGCCGGGAGTAACGAATTAACATACCTTCTGAAGAATGGAGGAGTTCAAAATAATAAATTTTTGGCTATCCATCCTATGACAGACCATTGCGAAATTTGTCTAATAGCCATATTGCAAACCGAGCGCGCTAGTCACTACACCATCGAGCTCCTTGCGACTTGCTTATACCATCAGAAAAATTACGTCAAACAATAATTGCCACTAAAATTATTAAACTAATCACTCTTGAAATTATAAAAAATCAACTAAAGTAACAAGCTAATAACTTAGTTAAATGCTAAATTAGCAAGCAATTATGTATATCGAATCTTAATTAGGTAATTTCTAAAAAATATAAATATTTAAACGTATTACCGGTATCGGTATCAATTATACAATTACGGTAATTCTTAAACTATCAAGACGTGACAGCTGAAGCGATGAATAATAACTTCATATTTATAACCTCATTGCGATATTCCACGGCATCCCATAAATTATACAATCCTTGCTCGAAGCACTTTAATCTACAATCAAATATAATGAAACAATAGTGCAATTTCTTCATCTGCCGTTTCGCACGGCGCATTTACAATGATAAATGGTGCAATAGAGGCACAATTTGAACCATAGCTCCCGAGCCAGGATACAATATTTTATGTTGACAGACATAACAACGTTTATACTAGCGTTTATTCTTCGCGTCCCGTATTTTATTCGCTTTATGACGGTCTAACACAAACTGCCGGAATGGCACTTTTGAAATGTAGAACTGGTACAATTTCGCCCTTACTCCATCGTGATAAAAATGCCCCTGATTTTCGACGATAGTAATGTGTGCGTTGTCAAACTGTAATAGTCGTGGATGCCGGTTGTATGTTTGTTAGTATTTTATTTCGGGGCGTTCTCGCATCATAAAATAATGGCGTAATGCAGTGTTGTAAATCAATTTTTCCTTTTGAACGATGACGTTTATAATAAAGGTCGGTAGTTTAGAATTAGTTTATTATTATTTTGTTTTTTTTTTTCTGTTCCACGACGCACATGATTATTATCGTTCGAGTTGATTAATAGCTCACTAGTAAAAAAGTAACATTGAGCAATTCACGATTCATGTTGATAATTAATGGAAAGCAACAAAGCGATTGAACAATCAATTTTATACAAACAGAACAATAAACTTTTAATTAAACGCTAGCTATATATTTAAGCTGTAATTGTCTTTTCATTACTTCTAATGAGAAACCCAAGATAAGTATCACTAGGGGTCGTTTTGCTAATGCCAAAGAAATTGCAGATCTGTAATGTCACTTGACACGAATAATGCCGGCGAATTGTTTGTTTATCCTTGCGACAATGCCTTCTAAGCCAAGCCGAATGCTCCCCAGATGTGAATTGAAATAAAAATGTATGAGTGCTCATCCCTGCATCAGTTGTTTAATAAAACAACATAAGCCCTATCGGGGACGCGCCACTTGAAAGCCAGTTCTCAACGCGACTCAGTATATCTCTAGAATAGGGTTGACAAAATATTTTATTGTTATGAATTTTTTACAATACCTACAAAATAAATAAAACAGTAACTTAATATTAGACAGCATACAAAATTTATGTATTATTTAAACTTATTAATATAGAAAAACCTTATCCGGTTTTTCTCTATATTTATATATTTATAAAATATTCTTAATGAAAAGTGCTTGATAAACTCGTCTGTCCTGTTAAGTCCTGGGTAGCTCAGTGGATAGTGTTATGTACGCATCCTTTTTCCATATCATTTCTAAATAATGGACTACGTGACCAACAAGTAGTTCACTTACGCAAATATCATCTTATGAAAACCATAAATATCGCTAATAGTTTTTTTTTTTCTAATAAATCAATTATTTTGGCAGTGACCCGAAAGGTCACTCCTAATCATCTACTATGCTAAAAGATGCCGCGACATGTTTACGACTTGAACTATATTAAGGGTCAATTTAAAACTGATAGCAATAATGTAAAACGTAATTAATACAAAACATCAGGAGTATATAAACCCCTGAAATCCAGCATTAAGATATAATTGTATACTATCTGTCTTAGTATAGACATCTCTCACCGTCATTTGCCTTATTGAAAACCTCATAATATCTGTGCCGCCAAGTTTGATAATACTGTAAAATCAGTGGAATAAAAAAAAAGACTTTAATAAAGTTAAGGTCTCTTTTATTTTCAACGACGTCACCGCAGCCAGCCACAAGAAGTGAAGAAGTAGTAGAGAAGTCGCTTGTATATAAAAATGCGAATCCAAAAATGATCAAATATAAAAAAAAATAAGCAAAACAAATATAAAATATTATTATACAATACAATTTTACATTCACAATATTATACTGAAAAATATTTTCAATAAAAATTGCTTAAAAATTTACTTTGTCTTTGGCACTCTGAGATGGAATTAGAAACCATAACCTTTCGAAATCCTGTTCTAAATTTTCATTAAATATTTGTTTTCGGTTTGATTAATTAACGGAGTTATAAACGAAACATATTGGGTTTTGTAAAATATGATAATGAATTTTGAATATTAAACGAAAAGTTTTATTTGAGTTACAAAACTATAGAATAATCATAGTACAAACAAAAATAAAACAATATCAATAATATTACTCTTTGAAAAAAAAAATAAGAACAAATTTAATAAACTACATTATTTTACAGAATTACCAACCCTGTTATGTACTCACAGCTCATACCGCGAACTTTATCATAAATAGGTAACGAATGAGACGTCCCAACGTGCCCGCTACCAAGCTGTTGAATCCACAAGTTAAGCCGAATGATTATCTATGAAGGATTATATATAAGATCTTCCAAATTACACAAAATTTGAATTCTTTGTTTTGAAAAATTATTCATAATATTATCTCATTCGATTGTACACTTTAAAAACACTCAATCCTTCTTTAACTTCAAAATACATATTAAACTGTGACCCTACATTTCAGCAGCTTTGTTATCAAACCTTAATTCTATCAAACCTAACCCAAAGCGAAGCGCATTGATCAAAAGCAACACGTTTTAATTTATACGACTATTATTCGTAATAGAAAATGTCCGTATGCTGCCTGAGTGAACCGGAGTACCGGGCTGTTCATAAATCTTCATTGCGTCCCGATGACACGCCACGACACGTCTACTCGCTACCGCGCTACCGTGCCACCCTAATATATTAACGACCTACATCACTCGACACCCACCACTCTAATATAAACCCTAACAAACAAGAGCAAAGCTCAAATCTGCTCAACGTTTTCAACCACATTTCCCTGTACCGGCAACTTTTCAAAGCTCACCGCTTTCAGTGTATTCTGAAACGACACATCCAGCAATAAGGTCTTATTTGAGTTACGCCATTCCAATTAGAACTCTGTTCTTTTCGTTAGACTGGTGATGTTCACGTGACAGAAGGGTATTAGGAGAATAATCTCAACTGAGAAAATTGAACCTTCGCTGAAAGCCGCAAGATTGATAATAAATTGCATTGGATCATAACTGTGGCGACAACATTATCCTTCTGTGACAAGCAACGTCAGGCTGTCGATCATTATAATATATGTGCTGCGCTGTCAGCTGTCTCAACGTATGAATGATTCACTCTGTGATAAATTTTAGCTTATGATTACCTTTCAGACACATGTCAATATGTCTGTTTACGTAATTACAAGCTCTATATGCGAAGGCTTTCAGACTGTTTTATGATGAAACTGTATGCGGAAGCTATGGTCGTTCGTTATTTTGACATGTGCTCTCTGGGTCTAAGTATTCGTGAATGATCATGATATATAGCTCAACGGTTCGAGGGAATGATATATTGCAGCCATATTGTAAATGTAAATATGTAGGAGGTAATTTATTCAGCAGCTTTCTTTATTAATTCTCTCGTTTTATTAACAACTCACCTTGGTAAAGGAATTAAAACTTAATTGTGCAGTATCGATTATAAGATTTATCTTTCGTAATTAAGAATGTTTTAAGACACCCGAGCCATGTTCGATAAGTATAATAAGCGATTAGTAACTTTTTAATTCATGAATATCTTTAAAATTAATAGTAGAGTCCACTCTTACATTTTGTAATTTTAGCAATGGTTAACGAAAGTATCTACATAGAGACAAGACAAAAACATTCTACAGTTTACAAAAAGTTTGTATCTGTGCATCAAAACTTAATGAACCAAGTAATATATAATTATGCCCAAAGATTATGTTTCTTTCTAACATCTAGCATCTTACTAACGATTCAAATGCATTGAAACTATCTGTGCACGAAGTGGACATACATATATATCATCATGGAAGCAAATCGTGCGTAAAGTTTTAATTGGGTAATCTTCGGAAGCACCAAGCGTCTTCGAAGTCGCCCAGCTAACAGCTTGAATTAAAGTGAAATTAATATCAACAAGATAGAATAAAGCATATCTGTGGTCAAAGTGATCATTCAAAACAGACATAGGAATATTAAATAAAAAAACATATTATTGTTACCAATGTGGATTACTGTATTAAATATGAAATACTCGTACTTTTAAAATATATTGAAATGCGATAAACAATGCAGTTGCGCTTAAAAAACATGTAATATTCTGCTGAGTTGAAATATGCATATTAAATGGAAGAAATTAGTGATTACAATATTGAAGTTGATATAAATGAAGATAATCACAATGTTGTCTTGTTTTAAGATAGCAAGGTTTTAACACCACTAACTACCTTGTTTAGAAATGTTTTACGACTGGTCCCAGGAAATTATTGAGCTTGTTGACGTATTTGAGACGATTTGTTGAAACAATAATCGTACGCTAGTCATTATAAACAATGTCGGTTACATAAAACAACTTACTTTATTGAGTCATTTAAAAGTTAACAAACAATCGAGTTTATTGTGGAATCTCATCAAAGCTAGTGTACATTTTAGATTAATATCCTAATACACAAAGGTTAAAGCATCGAACAAATCAACGCAATGTAACTAATGGACCGATCAGGGAACAAATGACGCCGATATAAAATACTATCCCAATTATTTGGGACAATTCATTAGAGAGCCCCTCGACGCTTTCCGATTGCCGCGATCCGTCACACCGCTCGCGACAGATGGGGATCTATCCCGTATGGAGTGCCAGCAAGAAATGGGCACAGTAAATCAAGCGCTGGCCGACAATCCCGCGCAGTCGCCGTCGATACATCAAGTGTAATGCCTCGGATACCGCAGCCAGATAATCGAATGTGAGCATCGACTCGTTACGCTGGAAATAAGATGAGGTTTGCGTCGTCTACCGTCTAAAATGGCCTAACGTGTAACTAAATAAGTATAATAAACGCCAATAATGACAACGTTTGCAATTAACGTCTCTGAATGTTTCTATTTGACGTGTTCGCTAATTGCTCAGGAAGTTGGAAAGCAGATAGTGTCGTTGGTAAAGTCTAAATTCCTGTGGCACTACCGATCAGATGTCGCCGAGTCTCGAGTACTGATAGATCTGTAAAGTTTGCCGCGGACAAGAATATATCGAGTGGTTGCCTCCGTTCGGCTTTATTTATACATAACATCTGTTTGAAGTTGAATCTACCGGCGCGGACGGGGAGCGCATTACCGGAGATTTATTCCGCGTCTTAATTGTGAATCGATGGGTTAATGAAGATAAAACCCGCGGCTGTGTTGTAAATTAGCTCGCGTGTCGACTCGTGGCTCCGATAAAGGCCTTCTTTATTGCTTTGTTTGTTTTCTCGGGCCGTACTTCAAAGGCAACTGAGATAAACTTAAGTTTTATATGAATGTATTTATTGGTCTGCTTTAAAATGTAAGTTCTGCATCGTATAAGCAATTTGAAACGCAGATGGAAATAGGAAGCCGTGAACACAAATGACAGCTCAGAGATAAATGGCGGCTGCGGCGAAATTAACGACGCGTCGTCGCTTGCCGTAATTAACTAGGTTACTTATAAATCAGCTGCAACCTCGGCCGCTCGTAACAATACTAGCAAAGTAAGATAAATCGACAGGACAGCTCTACTCATACAAGTCGATATTGACAAGTGTGGTGTTCTCTGGTATCGTTCAAATTTGGGGGTACAAAATCTCACGACACATATGATATATTTATGCTACTCTATACCTTACAAACTAGATAAATCAATATCAGTTTGTTAAGTCTTTCGTTACTCTGTAACATCTCGGAATGGTATTGTAACAGAGTTGGGACAGGGGTTAACCCCTCGCGGTCACACACTCGCGTCTAATGGTCGTGATTCGACAAGTACAAATGGCCCCTGTGACAAATGGCCTGAGGACGACCTCGTGTCGAGCATCGAGTCGTAAGTTCGGAAGATAGACAACCCAATATAGAACTTACTGGTTTACTTTTCTGTGCTAACGTTTGAGCGATATTACCTACATTGTTTTTAATATGACCGTACATATTTTGTAAGTTATATAGAATTTGGCAATAACTTAAAATTACGCATTAGTGAAAGCAGAATATTTTATTTAAACATATTGCGGATAAGGTTGGTTTTACAATAGCCGTATAAAAGTTTAAACGACAATTGATAAGTGAATGTGGAAAGTGCCGATCGCTTTCTCGTTCGCCTTGTGATACCGATCAAAGGTCTCTCCAGTGTAGGATTCGCAAAGGCAGTCATACAAAAAGGCTAGAGGAAATGGCGAATGTTTTTCGAGCGACCATTTCCCTTTAGGCAGTTCATGTGGTGTCAGATCCGGGGTTATGAGCCGCCGGTGATTTACGAATGGCTCACCGCTGTATCGAGGGATTCCGGTATAATATAATATTACTTCGCATATGATGGACGATGCATGGATGACAGGTTGCCAACTTAGGTTATTGGTTTTGTGAAATATTAACTTTCTTTGAACTCAAGGAGTTGTTCTATCTATTAAGAGGTGGGCGAGGATAAATCTCTTGGCGATGTAGATGCGAGCGATCCGTCTTCTAATGAAGAAAAGTGCGCCCCCAGGATGCTTTATCGCCGATCTGTGTAATTAAAACGTTACCCGGAGGAAATGTGCGGTAATAACAATAAATCTAAGGCGCTCGTAACTCGAGCGGTGTCGAGACGGGACGTTAGTAATTGCGCCATTTGTGGATTGGACGAGGATGTGGCCTGCACGTGAATATTTGATGACGGCTAATGAATCAAAGGTCCCTCTAGCGGCGCTAAATGAATCCTTGGACTGTCCAGCCCTTGTCATAACGTACGAGTAGGGTCCAAACGGAAGATATTAATTTCTTCTTACCATGTTTAAAGTATAGGAGTACAATGATGTTATTAATTAATTATGCCAAAGTAAAAAACTTAATAATATAATAATAAGCAGATAAAAAATCAAAATAAAAATTGTTTATTCATTTTAGGCTTTTACCGAGCACTTGTAAGAGTCGAAAACTACCTAGTACTGAGAAGAACCAGCAAGAAACTCAGCAAAGGCTGCTCTTTTCTCCATGTTTTATTTCACACAGAGAAGTCTTATTGAAATGAAGCAATATTAGAAATAAGAGAGATATTTTCGATAAGTGATTAAAATGCCGATATACGATTCATATGGTGGTATAGAAATACTCATTTTAAAGACATATTATTTGATGAATTAAAAATATATTACAAGTGAGAATTATTAATCTTGTTTTCAAATTCAACAATCATATAAAATTAATAAAAATATATATAAAAAAAAAACATTGTTAAAAGTAAAACAAACTAAAAACTTCGGTAACAACGATATAAACACCTTGGAAACGAATTTCTACATAGTGATGCTTACATCGTTATATATATTTATTACAAGAACATGCTCGAACATAAATTATTAAGATATCAAATGCATGTTTGTATTTCTCCCAGATAAAAACTATATACCACCTTCAATATATTTTACTTTAACTTTATCTATAATCAGTTAATAACCACGTGTCGAATTGAATGGCCCAGCATTTATTACGGGATATTCACAATGATAAAGTTATGGCCGCTGTAAGTTTATAATAATATTGTCGAGTTATCTCATAAAGGGTTTAACACTGCAGTCTGTAGGTGTGGACCTGCCGAACAAATTTATGATCAGCGATTAGAGTTGCGAGCACTTGATGAAATTTGACCTTTTCTGAAATGTAAAGATAATGATAAAAAAAAATTAAGTTGTTATTGTACCGTGTATTATGTAATTAACAACATTTAATGTGCAGGTAAGTAAATATTGTTTTATTTGTTACATTTGCTCAATTTTACATTCACAATGTTATACTGAAAAATATTCTTAATGAAAAATGAATAAACAAAATAATTTTCAATTAGAATATTATTAAATTAGTTTTATTGCTTAAATAAATTATTTAACCACTTACCTAATTATGGTAAATAGAAATCTAATTGAAGAAGAGTGGCAAAGTATGAATTGGACTCCCCGTGAAGGGTTCAGTTTCAATTAAGTGAACATACACTTAACGCATTGACCGCAAAAAATGTTTTTTGTTTCTCATAGTGTTTGTTTGGGAAGGTTGTTTGTTTTGAAAGCACTACGTTATTTTAAGAGACAACTATATTGATATCGCATCTATATATATTTGATGTAAAAACAGGAATTTCGTCTATGCCGGCCTGTCCTTAATTTTTAATTATTTTAGTATAAAACCGCAAAGCGGTTCACAAAATACATGTATCAAACAAGTTTCAACTGTGTGGTCCTAAAAGTTTCGGAATAAACTGGATGTGAAATACGGACATACAGACATAACGTATCTATAAGGGCTCAGTTTTTTGAAATTCAGCTAAGGAACTTAAGTCTATCAACTAGGTCATTATTATGATGTATATTGTTACAAAAATTACTATACATACGTGAATACTCATTCAAATAAACTGTTAACATCAAACTAAAAAGGGAAATTTATGGAAAAATTATTAATTTTGTCACAAAAATATAATTTTTAAATATACTCTATTTTAAGTCAATTCAAGAAATGGATGAATTCATGAATGAACTGTGGTCCTTTTTATTTTATTTGTAATCTGCTATACGTCATATGTTTATTCATGGTTAAATTTATAGAACAGAGAAAATCTGTATTTTATGTCATCATAAGTAATGATTCGACGTTGTATAGCTGGATAAGTGCAAAAAAGTTTTCATATCTTATTATTTGTTAAACTTTTTACTTATCAATTTTGCACTTGAGATATTACGAGTATGTTAAAAATAGGCAACTTCACATTTCAAAAATCCTACTTCAAAATATATCTTTTGTTATTTTAATGGACTCTATCGCCACGCCAAGGGGTTTAATTTTGCGCTATTTAGTCTGTGGACTGTTAAAGGTGACAGCTCATTAGTTGTGTTTGGCCGCAGAGAAATAACAGTAAAGTTGGATACAGTAGTCTTAAGTCTTTATTTTAATGCTATCTATAAAATAAAGACTACTGTATCTAACTTTTCTAATCTAACTAAAGAGTCCATTAAAATAACAAAAGATATATCTTGAAATTTAAAAATAAATTTCATTTTCATAATTCTCCACGAAAACGCCACTTCTGTCATGGCGTCGGTATGACGTCACGGCACCCTGATACGAATATCGTTCTATGTAGAACTCTCTAAGTTCTGATATCAGTAAGAAGGGCGTGACGTCACGCGCTATTTGCAATAACGTAACAGAGAGCATAAAATGTTTGTATTTTCATAATTATTTTAAGAAATATATGTGTTTATTTTCGTTTATTGTCTACACCTGTATTAATAAAAAGAAGCATAATCTAGAACGTCACACAATATGTGCCGATAAGACATTATAATTTAATTTATATAAAACGGTTAATAAATAATCTCTTTATTATATATCAAAATACTTTCATTAAAAATAATAAGTTCAACTTACATACTTTTCCCCATTTATCCAGTTTTCTTAGTTTACATTTCGTATACATGACCTATCCCCTATTTTTTACTTATGCAATGGGCAAAAGATTGATATTAATCCCACTAACACAAGTATCATGGAAGGGCTTTAACAAAATGTTTGAAACCAACAAAGCGTAAAATGATTATTTTCGCGTTCTAGTTATTCTACCGTACTATTTTCATGAACTATAGTGATGCTATCGGTAGCACACTCTGGGAACAAATATTCCCACTAATGGTTGTTCGGGCAAACGCGAGCAGAACCAGTTATTTTTTTGTGCTTTCTTTAGTAATTCCTACGCTTTCTACGTTTACATTTGTAGTTTATTAAGCGGTTTTTAAAATTACTGTTTTTAAACATACGCGCTTAGAATCATTAAAAACATCGATACAAATCACGACCGATTTAAAATTTAGATTACTATTACAATAATTCAAGTTGGTTATCCTTATAAATAATAATTAATTTATAGTACTTAAATGAAATGCATGAAATACAATATATTAAATAATATATTAACAATTCAAATATACGCGTGTCCCACAGGTTTATCAAAAGGGTAAGTATCAAGCTCAACATTTGTCGGTCTTTTTTTTCTTAGAGGAAAAATTGAGATTGACCTTGATTTTCATTTAGACTACGTTTAATTTTCTGCTAAACTGTGTTTGTTCTATAAAAAGTAACGTGGTCTCACAGGTATTTAATCGAATTAAGGAAAATATCGGTTGGTCAATAGTATTTTTTTTAATCAATTATTAATAAATGTTATGCAGTAAACCAAAGTTGATTAGAGCTGCTTCGTAGCGACACAGCAAATAAAGAGATTGGTTTTGAGTGATAAGGTCGTCGTTTGTACTACTGTATCTTTATAATTTTCTTCTTAAAAAGAACAATACACACCTTTTATTTGTTATGAATTTTGGAATAAACGATGTAACAAACTCTTTCATAACAAAAATGCATTTACGGTCACAAATAAAAGAAATAAGTTGTGTCATCGTGAAAAAATTGCACATTCCATCTCATTTTTGTTCCGGAAAAGCAATCTAAAGTTGCTCCACGGCATAACAAAGATGTCGTTCACCTCAGAACGACCATTTATTCACAAAAGTACCCACTAAACTAGGTACATAAATTATTTTGTCTGCTACGCCAAGTGTAAGGAACTCCCAGGGAATTTATCACGCATGCCTACTGCCTAATCATTAAGAGAAAGCGGAATGGAAATATCTATGTCAAATTCATGTATTTTGTATAAAAATCTTCAACTAAACATTTTTTAAGCTCTTATATTTAGAAATATGTTAAGTTTACAGAATAACTTAAGATTCTAGAGTAATGTTCTCGATGGTAGCTTTTGATGCAAAACCTATACTAATATTTAAAAGAAGATATAATTATTTGTTTGTTTGTATCGAACGGGCTCCAAAACGGTCGGACTGATTTCAAAAATTCTTTCATATACTACGGGAAGCAACATCGTACGCGGTTGACACAGGTTATAAATTACAAAGATTTGAAATATTGTTTGAAATTAAGGATAAATAAGTTATATAACTGACGACGGAATTATTTTAAAAGATCCTAGCCAAATGGGGGCCGCTACCTCCACTGAGGTGTATGCTTTCTTGGAGGATCTTGGTCCTCCAATTTGAATCTTGATATGCCATGATATATATGATATGATATACATTCACTATATTATTATGTCAAACACTAACTTTAAATATAAACAAACATACTGAACGAATTGGTGATCCAAAGACATTTGTTACCGACCTACAGAGAAGTCATATCAGAAGTAATAGAACAGAATAATCACGCTTTTACTTATGGTTTGAGACAGCTTCGACAGGAAAAATAGTACCGAGTGCCGACAGCCATTTTGTATAAAGTAAGGGGGATGTTTTAAAATATTATACATCGTAAGGAAATGTATTTTTTTAGGTGCTGCTCAGGCTGTGCGGGAAAGATCATATATTTAATTTAAAGTTTATGTAAACCATATGAATAATATCAAACATTTATAAAAATGTTTACTTAAAAATAGGATAAATGAAAATTTAATAATTTCCCTATAATATTCATAAGTTAAAGAACTAAAAAACCGTATGACCACAGAAATGAATCAAGATATAAAAAAAATGTTTCTGTTGTGTATATGACAGAACTTTTCCCTATTCAATTTCTATGCCTAGATAAGGCCTGAGCGACAAGAGGGGGATAATTAATAGACTGATAACGATGTACGCACGATGTACGACAGAAATAAATCTATTAAATAAACAGTAATTATAAAATAGCATCAAATTAAATATTTTGTGGATAAAAGTATAGTATACTTTATAGGCATATTACGTTAACACAAATTAAAAAAAAATGAATTTCATGATACATATAATGAAATTTAAAAACGATATTTGTTATAGTATAACCACTACGTGAGAGGGTACAACAGAGGATTTTGGCGGGTAGGCCAATGCTGCTGGATCTTACACAGAAAAGTCTATTTTCTTCACTGACAACCAGTTCTGTATGTAATCTGGGGCCTTAGAGACGGCAACATTATAGACCCGGCATGTAAGTTTCTCAACAACGCAGGTCAAAAAAATGAATTTTTAAATTATCTTTGTTATATTATAAAATCTTTGTAAATTTTTATTTTCTAAAAAGACGCTAAAGCAAGTTACTAATTGTCTGTCTTTATGTTATAAGAACGATAAAAAATACAAGGAGGCCTTGACGACCTGCGTAGACAAGTGAATTCGCATGCTAGTTTCAAGTTGTCGGCATTTCTGAGGAGGCTTCTATTCCCGGTTGAATCAATGTATAAAATGAACTTTCCTATATTGTCTAGGATATAATTGCTGTAATATCTTCGTTGATTCAGATACTCTATTACTTTAGCTATTACAAAGACCATGGAATCTAAGCAATCTAAGTGATTTTAAATTCTGATAAATATTATACATTACTTTATTTAATTAATTTAAGTCAGCAACCATTTCTAAGAAAACATTTCGATAGTACGTATATGCTGTTGAATATTTATTATCATTATTCTCGTCAAAGAAGGTGAAAGACAAAATAATTTCTTTTTTTTTGAAGATATTCATAGAAGTTATCTATTTAAATAAGGTTATCAAGTACTTTATCTTCATCACTATATAATTGTATGTTTTACACAGTTGTAATAATAAAATCGATGCCAAGTAAGAGGCTTCTATGGAATAGTCTAAAAGATGATATTAGATGTATTGTCAAGTTCTTAGAACGTTATATTTACAGAACCTCTAGAAAATTACCTCGGAACATACAATAGTTATATCTATATCGATCTAACCCTTGTTAGTCCCCCTGCAACATAAAAAAAATCTGATGTCATACAAAATCTTTCACTAGTACAGCGAGAGTTAACGGCTAAAAAATTAGTTGTAGCGTAACAAAATGTTGGGACGGCGATAAATCTACCGTGGGGCATAAATATCGCGGCGTCGCGGAATCACTTTGGCGCAGATAAGGTGAAGCCAGTCCGCGGGCGGCCTTAGGCCTTGTGCTCCACGGTTCATACGTGTGGCAAAACAATATTTAAAATAATTTCATGAATAACACAAAAGAGAATAATAATTAAAAGTTTATATTTTCGTTATCACACACGATGCCTGGTGATGAATTCAGAGCCTACAAAAAGCATACAGGAAAAAATATCAATTTAATAGTTATCAATATAAAATAAATTCCTATGCTTTAGTACCGTGAATTTAGATACATCAGAAAAATCATGCAGATTAAAAACTGATTGCGTATAAACTGCCTTAGCTGAAATGTTAGTAGGAATTTATTTATTTATTAGTGGACAATTTGTTCTTTTAAAAAGTACCCTCAACACGGGTACCCCGTAGCACATATCTCTGAGTTATTTCCCTGGGATGAAATATGTGGCAATTTCTTTGAATAATACATGGGCCATATTTCAGCCGTAACGCTACGGGCTACGTCGCTACGGCGAGCGTAGCTGTTTCAGTAGATATCAGATAGTTGATGTTCTAACTTATTTAGTGGTTTGTGAATATTTCTGAAGACGTTTTTCATGGTTTTGTTTAATTTAAAATTGTTGATGTTATGTTAGCTTTATAGTCTTTTGTTTTGTATCAGTGAATTCAGTCGTCGTCTAAATAACACAATAAATACCTACATTGTATTGATTTTTAACTACGTTACTATGTATCGTATTTTGTCCTACCCTTTGTCATTAAAAATACCTAAATTAGAAAATAGTTCATGATACGTAAGCTGACGAAATTAGATGTATTTTAGATCTAGACTGCGGATACAGTTCTGTCAGTACTACATATTTACCACTCAATGAATTTTGTTTGCTCTTTGCTCAAAAATTGCTCTTATTTTGTTTTAGTCAAAACCAAGAACTCAAGGTTTCTGATATACCGATGCCAAATACAACGTATCTCTAGGCTATAAAGATAACCAATTACAGAGAATGAATAAATCATTATTCATATGTTTCGATGGATGTGCCCTGGATCGCTGTCTAAGAACGTGATAGAAAAAAATAAGCAGTGTAATATAATAATATACGTGATTAGCTAATTTGGTTTGATAATCAAATAGAAAACATACTAGAATCTAAAAGAACTAAATAAATCAATTCAACAATACCACATTAAAATAATAATGGGACAAGATAATGACATATGGAGCTTTTTACAATAATCTCAAATCTATTCATTGAAATCTACACCCCACAATACTGGAGAACATACAATTTATTTCGAACACATTTCGCTGTTCGAAAAAAGTCACATTAGAAAATAGTATTATGAACCTTATGGTCCCGATATTAGCACCTCACGGAAGTGCTTATGAGAAATTTGCCAATTCAAAATGACAAACGATTCGCCTGTTCAGGCCTATTATTTCGTAATGCTGTAATATATAATGCGTAGAGGCGATGTTGGAGGTGATATATCGTGCCATTCGAGGTGCTTTGTAATGGCACAGTTTGGCATAAAAAACTGACAGGTGATGTTCTCTGGCGTGTCTAGCATGTCGATTTAATAATGGCCGGATAATAAGCGATTGGCACGGTTACTGGGTGACTAAAATGACTGGTTGATTATGTAGAAATCATTCAATGGCGTTTCTTACAGCATCGTTGATTTTCTTTATCTGTTTTCGAATAAGTTAAATATAATTCGAAGAATTGTAATATGAGTTCATCAAATAGTTTTACTTCATATTATTATACGTCTATTAGGTAGGTATGTAACATTCGGACTTATTTAAAAGAATACTTAAAACAGCATGAGATATTCGTTTTTCATGATCTTTTGTACTGAAAAATGATTATTTTTTATTTATTACCATTACTTTTACTGTATCTATTTTATAGTAACTTATCTTAAACAACTTTTCAAATTAGCTATGTTATATAATGCAATCTTTGTAAATTATCATTTTCTTAAAAGAAAAATAAAAACACTAAAGCAAGTTACATTGATTTTCTTTATTTTATAAGAACGATAACAAACATAAGGATACCTTGGCGATCTGTTTAGGAAAGTGGTTCGCATGTAGGTTTTAAGTTATCGACATTGCCGAGGTGCCTGCTACAATTCCATGTTGGATCGATGTACTAAAAGAACCTTCTATAACTTACATTCTAAAAGAACCTTCTATTAGTTCTAGGGTCTCGATGATGTAGTATCTTTATTGTTTCTGAAAGAAAATTATTTTTTTCATAAATCACAAAAAATAATTAATCAGATTTTCAAGAAAATGTTTAATTATTTCAAAAATAGACTCTTCGGGAATTTATTTCTTAAAAACAATGTAAGTGAAATAGTTACCGCTGCGTTCACGACAATCATTTAATCTATTGCTAAAGTTACTAAATTACGTGCATTTACAGCTAATTCAGAATGTTATGTGAAGATGTTAGATCTTTTTTGCGTAAACTTCAGAATTATCCAGGTTTAATCAAGTAACCTGGTGTTAGTAAACGTCACACACGTCTAATGTATTTCTGCCTAGTAGAAATCATCACGAAGAATACTTGTAAAACCATCATCAGAAATTTTAGGATTGGATTAAACGAGTACCATGAACGTGAGGGTAAACATTTCAACAAAATTATTTTTAAGAAATAAATTCTCAAAGAGTGTATTTTATGAATAAAAACTTGTATGTATGATAAGTTATTTTTTTTTTCAAAAAAATAAATCTTACATTCATTTATTTATTTAATTTAAGCCAGCAAATATTCGTAAAGAAAAATATATAACAATACGTATACATACATACACTTTTAAAGAATCATAAATGTTAAAGGTGTTGGAGCTCGTGATAATGGTGTACACGAGATGCCCAGGGACCGAATAATGAATATGAACGCCAGTATATTTCAATTTACCCGTACCTACAGTCACTCTACTGAACATTACTTGTATACTTTAAGAGATCCTTTGTCTTTACAATGTTTAAATGTATTTAATGTATTATTTAAGGTTTATATAAGTAGACTCAAACTAAATGAAAGTTTTTCACAATAGAATAACAAGAGACCCAAGAAAATTGATTGAAACTTTCTACTAACTAGGGAAGAACAAAACTAAACAAAGTCAAAATGGAAGGTTCTAGAAGCAAGACGTGCAAGTATACGGGGTAGACACGCATTGAGGCAGCGTAGAAGGTTGCCGATCCATCTTAATCATCCATATGGAAGTTCTGGTCTCCTGTAAAAAGGACTCAAAAGGGACTGATGATGATGAATGTTAAGTAAGTCATATATGCAATGACCGTAATTATATATCAAAAAATGTATTAAAATGAGGCATTCCATGCAATTACTCTGGTATCTCTAATGCATATTGCATCATTATGAAACATTGTATTGTTTGAAAGAGTTTATATTTATTCAGAACCCAGTTTCGTCAAATCTGTTTACACATAACCCTATCAACGTCGTCTAACATTTCCCGTATGCAGTGTGTTCGTTTGTGAAAATGTTGGTGTTACCTGGCACATACTTACATTTGTTAAAATTACACTGAATTAGGCGTCAAGTAACTTTATGGTGAAGCTAATAAATAATAAAGAAGCACGAATTATTCTGTTGCGTGTTTGATGCAACATTTTCAGTTGGTATTTTAAAGTATGGGTTACTGTAACGTAAGGTTATCCCGGCTGTTTTAATTTTCTTTAATAGATTTTCATAAACCTAAATTTTCTCTATAATTTCTGTATATCAGTAGCATGTATATTAAGAGTAATGGAAAATATTACTTTTTTAGGAAAAACTTTAACTTGGATAAAAAATTGTAGATCTAGATTGTAAAGTTGACTATGTCGTATTACAAGACATTGTAAAGACAGTTGCATGTATGTAACTTATTCAGATCTATTTCTACTGAGTGAGGATATTTACACAAGTCAATGTTATATTTGTTGTATCAATATAAGTTTATAAATTATAGACAATCAGCTTAAATTGACGCTGTTTATATCTCCGCAAAGTTCTCTGCTCATGTTTATTTCAAATTATGTATCTAATAAATGTTTTTTAATTGTTTTCAATCTATGTTGCACAAATAATTTTGTTAAATTACTCAATGTGACATTTTCACTTGATATATACCAGTGAATGTTTGCCCTGAAAAATATTTGTACTACAAGCAACCAGCCAAACCACGCGCCCTAAGCTAAGCTAATTCAGGCTGTGTACCAGTTACCGTCGCCGGAATTGTGATATACAGGCAGTTTCATTACGCCCGTACGAGCCGTAACCGAGTAATAACTCAAAATTATGGCCGCTTACGGGCCTCGTGACGTCACGCCGCGCGGTTTATGGCAGATGCGAGAGACTAAGAGCTTTTTGGAGTGATATGTAATTTTCACGGAGAATTCTGGACGCGTTAAAACTTTTCATATTGTTAACTGTGTTGTATTACAGTTATAATAGGTATTATACTAACTGGAGTTTGTGTCTTATGGGGTAACGTTATCATTAAGTAAGCTGAAACAGAACAGCACTTATATTAGTAGCTACAAGAGGAGTGCAAAGATAAGAATGGCGATGTGAATTGATTTTCTATCTCGTCAACATCTTAGTTGATAAGCAATTAAAATTATTCTATTTGATCACTTTCACATTCGAAATGCTATACTGGAAAATATTTTTAATTAGAAATGTTTATGAAAATCAAGTTTTTTAAGTTTCCACATTTTTTTTATCATTCTATTAAGAAAAGTCGTTAAAATGTATCTTAATCCATATTAGTGCTACATTACCAAGTCAGTACCGTGTTTTTTGTTAAAATAAAAAAAGAATGCCTAACAAATATTTTATGGTAACATAACTAAGCTGTATCATAAAAATAAGAGAATATATTTAATTTTAATGAAGACTCCATAATGGAAAATATTTTTATTGCGCAATTATTATTCATTGAGCCCATAAAACACGATTAAAGTTAAAACGTATGCTGGCCTTAATAGCCATAATAAGTCAATACAAAGATTAAATTTGTTCCGCACGGCTAGTCAAAAGGTCGTAACAATGAAATTGCGAACAATTTATCTGTGTGTACATTTATCACTGCAGTTTTTTTCGGGTAATTTATTTCGAGTGATAAATTCCGACAAATCCGCCATATCGGATCCCCCCAGGAAACGTAACAAAAGAAACGCGTACATCATCACCGCACAGATGAAAAAAAAACCAAACACACCACGACACCGCTTATTTATTTATGAGCTCAATTCAAGCTCGAGACCCTCTTTAAACCGAGCATAATATCGACCGATCGATATCAGCTCATTTCGCCTAACCCACACTGCGCCGATACAAAAGACGTGTCAAAAAAAACCCGGCCGAGTGTCATCTCTCTCTCGACGGTCGACAGCTGCGGGAGTCGACAATACGAGAGATATCGATTCATCAAATCGATGACAATGCTGCTCATTGGGGCGTCTACCCTACGTTTCATGACACAGACTAAATATATCCCGTATGTGAATTCTTATCTACTGCCAATCTCGCTTTATGCGAAGTAACGATTACAGACCTCCTATTCGAGGTAAGTGTTGTAATCGTCGTTGGTGTGAAGAGGATAGACAGGCGTTGTAAATCAACAATGGCAGTGATTTGAAAGGGAAGTAAATAGGGTAAAAGCCGTGGAGACTTTACTAACAAACAAGCATTTCACGCTCCGAAATTCGCTAAGGTAGTTTACCGGATTTGATATGGGTGTCCGGTTTGCATGAGGCAATCTTTGTTTCTAATTAGCGGAGTAGGAATTCTTTGTTGATGCGAGACAGACACATAAATAAACTCTTTGACAAATTATTCAGGTGGATTTAGCATGCATTTTTACAGCTGTCAAAAATCTTTTGTTCATAAGTAAAATAGAACTGAACGACACACTTTGCTACTGGTTTTGTAAAACAATATATTTAATGTTATTTGTGAACTTTAATATCATGAAATAAACAATTTGGTGAGTGGAACAAATAAATTTTAACACTTTTATCTTGATTACCAAATAATTTACTTTTTGATTAGTATAAACATGACTCAACATTGCTGTAACCTTGATCCTAGAAGTTCCGCTTTCTCTTGTGACAAATCAAGATCTCGAATCAGATCACTCAACTCCGATTGGGTCAATTTATGCGGCTGATCATCCTCTACTTCAAAATCAGGATCATGGGATAGTATAAATTTGACGTTTGTGGCACTTATCATTTAGGTATACAATCAATAATTCTGTAATGATTTGCTTTTAATCTCAGCAGATTCAGTTGTTTCGTTACTTTAAGTTGTGCAATGGATATTTTTTTATAAATCAGCACACCTGCTGATTTTGAAACAAAGAGTGGATTCAGTTATATCAGCCTAGCTTCAGTTTTTTTAAAAAGTTTAGTAGACCAAGAATGCAAAAAAGTTTGAGACAGTTTGAGACAGTAACATGATAATGCAGCCGTATTTAATTAAGCTTTTTAATTTAGGATCTTGGCAATGCATGCGATTTTGTCTTATGTTAATTAATTATTTATTTTATTAAAACCCAACGTGATCATTTTTACCTACTATAATTAAGCATTATTACAATATTAATTATATATAAGTATGTAATATTATTTTTAATGATCATAGAAAAAAAAATAGTTATTAGTCACCTTTAAAGAAAGATTTTACTTAAAAACGGTACATTCATATACTTAAAAGAATACATATATAATAAATCAGCAATAACCCAGTATCATTTCAGTGGTTCTCAAACAATTTGAGTATATCATTAAAAATGGAATCACATAGGAGTCAGAGGTCCTGCCTCAAGATGAGGGTTGACAGATTTATTATAACCCCATCCCGTTGTGCCGGAAACTGAGGTTTGCTCTAAACTCCGTCTTGATTTCACGATGGACAATTAAATTTAATTTGTTTGCTTATTTTTCTAAATTTTTGATGAATGTTATTAATCGTAAATCGTAATACAGTATATATTTTAGCTGCAGCTTTTTAGGGTTATGTCGTATATTTCGAAGTAATCCTTATATGATTATTTATTTATTCATATATGTTGTTGTTTTAGCGCATCCTTTATCAATGCGGCCCGTCAGATGTTCAGTGTACAAAGTTTAAATTTCTATAAAATACGGTACAATTCTTTAATGCAAAATCAATCTTCTTCTATAAACATTTATCTTAAAGCAAAATACTCCGAAATTAACTAGTCTCAGATACCCAAAAATGGGTACAACATTGTGAATTCCAAATTGATCAAATATAAGGACAATTGAACCATTTAAGATATTAACGACATAAAACCATGAAATTCAAGCAAGAAACGATTTCTTATAACTAATATAAATCAGTTTCGTAGTGATATCATAATTTATTTATTACTATTGGATTTTTTTTTTTAATATTTGATGATTTACTTTCAATTGTCAACTACATTTAAGTAGTAATTCATCATTTTATAAATTTTTTTTTGAAACTTTTCAAATGTTATTTAGTGATCTCAAAAAAGTTGAGGTAAACCTAAATACATATATTAAAATATAACACCCGTTTCAAAACACACAATCATGTATTTAAATTGTCAAATAAAAACAAACAGGTGATTTATATTGGTTTGAAACTTTACGACAAGGACAAGTGTCCGCCTCACACGCAGCGGCATAAAGGCCCCATCACCAGTCCATTGTCGCCTTCAATCGTGACAGACAGAATGTGAGGTCCGAGCTTCCTGCGCTTTCAAAACAGCGGAATTGTGTAAACACACTATTACGCGAGTTTGCCCGCCGCGCATAAACGACGTATCTTTAAAAGACTCAAATTACGAAAACTAACTTTAACGTTCGCAATTTAACGATCATTTCACTTTGCATGTGAGTCAATATGGGCTTTGTTTAGTATCACATCGGTTGAGTGTGCACGAGTAATGGATTGGTCGACTGTCGGTTCATATGGCGAATACCGGTGGGTGGCCATTTTATGCCGGCGGCTTTATATCGTATGAATAAAAGGACGCATTTTTAATACCTCATGTCAGTGTAAGTAGAAAGTGTAATGTGTTTTGTGTGATTTATTGCTCACTATTGACACTTCAATAGAGACGCTGTGTGAATTAATCGATTGTGAAATCCATTCTCATATTTCATACCGATTTCCGATTAAATATATCTTTGGAATACTGATTGGTGTCTGCCGATTTTGTTGTCATTTTTGGGAGCTGATGATGGATATATATTTATGGTAATCGAGTTGTAATATAGATTGAACACTTGCTATTTAGTATGGAGTTCTACTTTTACAATCTAACAACTTAATGTAATAAAAGTAACGAATTAACTTATATTACTTCCGCATGATTTTGTACCAGATAATAGTGTACATCGTAATGCAGACTGTATTTTCTTTTTTTAATTTTTCAATTTGCGTTAGTAATTTTCTTAACCGAACTCATTACACCGTTAAATTTTTAGAATAGCACTAAATACGTTGTCAAAATTTATAAATAAAAGAATTGTTAGCCCTCGAACTATTCTGATACCAATAAACAAGCAGTTATGTGCCGACAAAAATACATCGCGTGAGTAAATGTGTCAACATTACAATATATTTATTTCATCCGCCCATTTATCGGTTCACTTAAGGGGAAAATAGTACCACAAAAGTCATTACGGGATTGCCCCCCGTGTACCGAAGGGACAATAAAAATAAAATATGCTTATCGTTGAGGCTATAACGGGCCTTAACTCACTACGCCGGAACATAAAATTTATGAGAAATATAAGTGATGGTTTAGACTTCTAAGTTCTTGTGTTTTTGTCGTTTGCGGCAGGCCTTACGATTCTGTAAAAATCTGTAATCTAATTCACTCATGTGTTCGAATTCACATCACTTAGTGTAGAAATTCTGTTATTTCCATTTTTGTATAAAAATACAAAACAAGATTGATTGATTCATACGTGTCTCAGATATTCCTATGTCATTTCGAAACTCATTTCACTTATGCCACGAAAATTTGTTACAAATTCAAAGTTGAACGGATGGCGCTATGGTAGTAAATTCAACTCAGGTCTCCGGAGTGAATTCGAATTAGGATTCAGATTTTTACAGAATCGTAAGGCTGATATAAAAAGAAAACTATAATTAATAATAGTTTGAATGCAATAAGAGATGCACATGACACATTTTAAGCTACCCAGGCTATAAAAAGGCTTATATTTCACAGGTACCACATTGGTGTACTTATGAGCCATCTAGTTCCTATTACCAATCATAAAGTCCAATAAATCATTCATAGTTCCCTTCCCATTGATAGAATCAAATATAAGATAGTCAAACAGCCAATGTAGATTAAAGACTGCAGATGTAGCCAAACTCAATGGCTTAACTTGTTTTCCAAAACATACATCAGCTCGAAATAACAAAATTTTGGTCACCCATCCAATAGCCGATCTTAGCGTGTGATGCTTATCCTCCACGTTGCAGACCGAACAAGCTAACCAACGAGTTCCTCAATAAGTCAAGAATATTTATATTACATATATTATTTAACGTTACGATAGCAAAAAATGTTTCCATCAGATCTTAAGATAAATTTATTACGACAATTTATTTCAATAAAACACTAAGCACATGAGCAGTGAACATTCAGAGAGGACTTTTTAAATTACCGGTCGACACGACATCCATTTTGTATGCGTGTAGATTAAAAATATGGCGGGCTCTACCCAGCTGTCAGTGCGTTATCGCACCTCGTATTTCAATGTTAATTCTTTTATTTATATTTCTGTCTCGGTGTTTGTATTTTTAACAAGGAGTCCGACTTTATCTTTTATTGGTAGTAAATTGAGGTGTAAACGTCTCACCTATGGTTTCTAGAAAGGTAAGGATTATGTCACTTGTGTAATCTTTATTTGTTTGGAGAAATGTTTATATCGGGTTTACTTTAGTAATTTAAGTGGTAACGAGTATATCGTGATATTTTTGTTAAACTGATTTTTTAAGAGTAGATCCATACACATTGTAACAATCAATCTATGTTTTTTAAGTTAGTATCTAGACAATCAATTTTACATTATATTATTAGTATACTAAGTATACTTTACATTTGACCGGTGAAATTAGCATTTTGTGGTAATATAATACTGTTATGAAAATAAATAATCATGTTACAAACAGACTTTTGTAATAGTGTATAGCTAGTTCTATGTGTTCTTTTAAGTAGGTACATATTTTTTCCTCAAGCGACCACAAAGAGTAATCTTATTAAGAAACTTCATAGTTAATGCTCTAATAGCATTGCTTTGGTCATTAATCACTTTTTTCAGTAGTCACTGTCAGTAAACTAAAATGGATCGTCATTTTCGGCTCCAAGGCAAATAAAACTCGCATCAATTAAACATTTATCTAATCCGACGCAGTGCGGCATCAATAAATTATTTCTAAGTGAAACATAAACGATAATGTCAATCGAACAAACAGGGAGCCCCTTTGCACTTAAACAAACACTGACCTATCGGTTATTAGGGCTAACTTACTTCTACAAACCTTCGCAGTCTTGAAAAATCGGTATACGAAAAATGGTCTTTATGACTAACTCGTTTTGTAACATTTTCCTGGTTAGATCGTTTTAGTTATGACGTTCTTAATTTGAAAGTTTGGAGGGAACAAGTCCATCTATCATCAGTAAGTGATCGATGAGCGTTGCCTAAATATTTGAATTATTTGATATTCGAACGCGCAACGGCAGGCAGCCGTTTGCCACTGTTGAAAAAAATAAAAATTTATCGATTGATCGCTTCTTTTAAAAATGATATTTAAACTAAAAATGTTTTATGCACATGATGACCTTACATTTTTACTGGAATATGTAAAAGATTTAAAAACTATGACTTGAATTTAGAATGCAACCTAAATGACTGAGTCGTTATTGAATATGTTTGTAATAATCTTACAGTATGCATTATTACTTTACTTATAACTACTAGTAAATTAAAAAAATAAATCAAAAGAGTTATTAAATACTCGATATAACTTGATTATGAATATTATGTATTAAAAGAATTATTATTATATTTCGCAGCTTCATTCTTTGCGATTTTTAAGCTAACATGTTGTAGTACCGCCTCCAAGCATCACCCTTGCTTGAATCGTTTCGAAAGAAGCTGCTCATATAATTTAGATCAAACTTCACTTAAGGTAAGTTTGTTTGATCCACAATTAGACAAAATTTTCTAAAGTAACACTAAATTTTGTCTAATGTTTCATTATGACTAGCTATTATAGTACTTTGGCGAATTGCTATTTTTGAAAGAAGAAAATTTAACAAATAGTTTTATCAGTGATGTACGACCCATTTCAATAATTAAGTATCTTACTTCTTCTTCTTATATCTTTCTTCTTCTACTTAAATATTGAAAGTGGGTGTTTTATATTCCTTAATTATAATTTTATGCTTGGATTAACATGCAGGTAATTTTTTATTCTATTAAGATCGCTTTCCTTGTATTTAAAGTACCGTCAGGCAAATAGCCTCTAGCGAAAAGTTATCTACGGTCTTTGCCTTATTACTATAATCGTTTCTAGTAAACTGTACTGAAGTATCCGCCATACTTCTAGTTCACACATAGGAGCGGCGCCGTGCCAATCCCTTTTAGTTTAACAAACAAACTGTCGCATTTATTGTGAATCGTAAACAGATCAATATACGATTAGATAAGGCAGCACCATTTAAGTGTTAGTCTTTCGAATATTGGTGTTAGGGTTCCCCTAATAATTATTTATCTTTTGCGGCATGGAGTTACGTATTGATATTGTCAGTAAATTTTAATTTATATAAATGAAAAAATAAGTTTTCAAAATTTTGGTTACTCCAATGTTAGTTGATCTCAATTATATATGACCAATTGTATTAAATAGGGTTCAGCTCATAATGGACAAGAAGTATACGATCACGCGAGTAGGAGAGATCAAGCGAAGAGAGTGTTCCGCTGCTGTAATTAAGCATCAAGTAGTTAACAGTGAACGCATATATAAGATTTTCAATACTAAAGTTTTATCGCATTAGGTTCACGCTTCGGAGCCAGTGGAGATGGACGGCAGCTACCCCCGCATTACACGATCTCACCTGTCTGAGAGAGGCTCTCGATCTACCCTAGCCTCTCCAATTCTCCATCTGCAAGGGGATCAACAGTCCAATACTTGAGTGAATAGTGTCCTGGTGACTTGACCACGGCTTTTCGTGTTTTATATCCCACGACTTCAGCGTTCCGCCAAAACCCCTACATGCACCTTCGTGCATGTAGGGGTTTTGGTGGAACTCATACAAGCAACTCATACGGAGAACTTAGCAAGCATTTGATCCCAGGAGATTTCTGAAGATCGCTTAGCACGTCTTACTGCTGATCATAACAACATGCAGTATGGTATGAGTTTGAACTTCTATTGATAGAGCTCTGAAGGAACTCGGACTTTGCAGTATTGATAGCGAGAAAGTAGTTTCGATTATCGCCAATCAGTGTTGCCTTCACCTTGCCTTTAGCCCACAGGCGTACCGCAAATAAATTGTCACAGTATACCTATAAGATAAGATAAGATAAAAACACTTTATTGTACAACACACAACAGAAATAAATAACGAGTAACTTACAAATATTAAAACTATTGCACAATAGGCGGCCTTATCGCTTAACAGCGATTTCTTCCAGGCAACCTATATAAAACAGATAGTTTATATACCTATTATAAACTATCTGTTTTATATCTGCGGATGATGTAGCTTCCGGTAGATAGAAGAATTTTTAAAATCGGTCCAGTAGTTTTGGAGCCAATTCAATGCAAACAAACAAATCTTTCCTCTTTTTGATATCATAGTATATATTATTAGAAGTCCGATAGTGTAGTGTGTTAGCGCATTAAGTTTGCGATGCTGGTAAAAAGTAAGTAAATACTCTTTATTGCACAACAAGAAAATGAAATGGACATACATAAATATTTTATATTTTATATAGCTACGTACAAACCACGATTTATCGCTAGCCAGCGATTTTTTCTAGGCAACCTAGCATTAAATGGAAAACATTACAATAAATAGTAGATCGTACGTACAACTAGATAAATATTAATTAAAAAAGATCAAAAACAAAAGAAGAAAAGTTCAAACAGCGTAAGTATCTCTTATACGAGTAAATGTAATGTACGATCAAAATGATTAGACACAAGCAACAACCAGAGCTCGAGAAGCGAGAAGAAAGATAGAAAAAATATTTTCGTAATGACCGTGCATAGAATGAGTGACCAAAACATTATTATCTTGAGCTACTCTGTGCTTCGGAATGGTACGTTATGTAGCTGCTGTCATGCTGGCTGCATCAGCAGCCTATAAGCCTAAAACCAACTTATTTCTTAACTGAACCAAAACAAGAATCTGTACTAGAAGACCGGTGTATAAATGTCTTGTATTTTAAGTTATAAGAATACTGAAAACAATTTTATTATGTTCTATTTGTCTAACAAACTTCACTAGAAGTGTATTCAATTGTAGCCGTGATGTTGCCACCGCGGATTACTAGCGCCGCGGCCCGACTATGAGTGATGAGGCCTCAGCCGTGATTAACGACTCCGCCATCCATCATGAGGCGGAACGTAGAGAGACGTCCCCGACGCGTCGACGAAACGTTCACGATCTGACGGCTATAGTATTTCTGATGGAGGTTTTTATATGAAATGGCCCATTTCTAACTTTTGTTGTTTTGTATGAAAACCAATTTTAGTTTGTTTTGTTCTGTGTAGTGGATCTATAAAAAGCGTAAAAAGATTTAAATTTAGAGCACTCCGGCTTCCAATACCTTTTTCAAATAGATACTTTGATTAAAAAGGAACTTGTTTTTAACCTTCTTTATATAGAAAGTTTTTGCGAGCGATATGCTTCATATTTTTGTTTTATTGTGTGAATTAATTCAAAAATCACAGCCTTGAGGGATGCTTTTGTATAGATTCAACTATTTATCTTATTTTGATAAGATGATTGAAACAAATATAAATAAATATTACGCAACAATACATTAATTTCTATTATCCCGATAATTTTAACATTTGCATTATGATACAGATCTAGCTATCAACCAAATCATGAATTTTATAGTAATGTTCAAGCGAAATATATAATATAATTTACAACTAAGCTTGTCGACATATTAGTCGTAAAAGTCAACTAAGGAAAGGGAGTCATAATCAGGGACTCAAAGGATGTCGTCATGTAACATTGCGGGTTCTGCAAAGAGATGGCGTTAGTTTCCCAATTTTAATTATTTTATTGACTTAACGCTGTGTTATTTTAAGTCATTCGCATACTGGTGATTTTTTGTCTTATGCTTGAGAATCCTTGCGGTCGGTGGCGCGCACACTTGAAATACGTGACATCCATAGAAATGACAGATGATAAAAACAATAAATCGTGATTTCAAAATGAAAATCTGAAAAAACAACAATAACCAAACTTTGATACTTTGGATTCAGCTTGTAGCTTGGGTTTGTAGACAACTCTTAAAAAATATGTGAAACAAATTAACTACTTTTCCATATTAAAAAAAAAGACTAGAAATAATGTTTATATAAATTTAAAGACATCAATTTGCGTACAAGCGTGAAGGTGTGTTGAAACTTTGTTTTTACAATGTTTGATTGAACAGGCGCGTAATTAGTTACTTTGGCAGATGAGTAACTAATTGCATTGCTGTATTACAATATGGATAAGTAATGGAGAAAATACTTATTTTTCCTTAACAACCTTATATATGTTATAGATTCATTTCGATAAGTTCAATGTCATCAAATGCTTATACAGTTTTGATACTATAAAAGTCTTTAATCATAATATTAAAGCTCCTAATTCTGGGTCACAGGCCTCTACATACAGTATTCAAGAATTAATGCATTTTGATTCAATCCGAGGTATTGAACATACACAACGCATAACAATACAGTATTTAATGTTGAGTGTATTTCTGTTGAGTCCAATATCAATCGAATCGAAGATAAATAATTATGTGGTATACTTACAGCATAATTACTATCGAGCTCGTCAGTTAAATCTCCTCTAATTGTCCACTTAGTGGAATGTAATAAAAGTAAACGAAACCCAGTTTTGTATTGAAATGCAATCAATCATTGTATATTTCCCCATGCGCTTACGCATGTGTAAAATTATCACAAAACAAATCTAAGAAAAGAATATCTATTTACATAACAAAATCAGCATTCCCGCATGTTATAAGAGTAATCAATCTCTTTGTTAATAAAACCGTAATATGTTAACATATTACTGCTGATACAAGCGTGCCCTGAGCGATGGGCGGTGATTAACGAGACCGCAATTCATCAAGTATGACGTGAACGCCTACTGTTTTATTGGTTCTAGAAAGGTTGCTTAGTTTTGCTTCATTTATTAAACATTTCTTTTTTACCATAAAATCCGATATTATAATGTGGCAATGGGTAGCGCGTTCGGTTTAAGCTACTTTCGCAAGTGTTACAAGAACTCGGAGGGCACGATAAACTGATGATCGCGGCTGCATTTTCAATTTTAACACCAATCAACCCGCTCATAACCTGCGTATTTGGTTATGTCCCGGTCTTTCAATTTAATTATATTCATAGGGAAATCCCGAATCTAGTGAGGACGTAAGTAACTGATGATGACAATAGTGAAACGGGTCGTAAAATCGGGCTTGTTACTTCATTCAAAACTTGAGAACGGCTTTATCAGTTGACAGAAATATTGGTTTGTTAGAATAGTCACTAATATTTGAAAGTGAATAAAAAAGATACACAAATGAAGTTCTGAAGAAGCAGGATGAAGTTGACATGGTGGTATTGGCAAATAGTCTATAATGATTGTGTGCATGGTAGGTATACTGTAGTCATAACATTTTTTGCCTGTTTATAAGGAAAACCATAAATCATAAACAGAATGAACAGCTACTAAGTTTCGTGTTTAGACGAAAAAACTTAGAAGAAACTAGAACTATAGTCGGAATTCTACTTAATTGCTGCGAATTGGTTTCATTATGTTAGATCAACGTATTTCACAACACGTGGGGATAGAGTTAATGTAATCACAACATAATACTAAATATATGAGAACATGGTGAATATAAGTTTGTTATGTTTTACTACACTCGGAATTACCAAGAAAATACATTAAAACTAACCTAATTATGAAAAGAGGGGAAAAAAATACTTATATCATGACAGAGAAACGTTTGTTTTTATCTTTCTCGAGTCGAGAGCGAAATATTGTCACCCTAATGACACTTGGATATAAGCTTGGGTATATACAAATACACGTGGACACTTTTGTATGTTTAAACCATTATCTCTCTCCTCCAAGCTTATTAAGCAGTTCTCGAACCTTACCGCATTTTTGTTATACTGCGTATAGCGTATGCGGAAATTATATTTGAAATATATCAAGATATTTGAAATTTTTGCGGCTCAATATATTTTCAAGCGTTCCAGTGAAAAAAAAACAAAAAACGAATAACGTTTTCAATTTCTTCATAATGCCGTCATGTCGTTTTAAGCGGCTAGCGGTGAGGTTACGAATATAATGCAACCTCTTATTTGGTTCCTAGAACCCCAAAATCACACCACTTATTCCTTAGTGCTGCACTCATAAGGAAATCAATAGAAAAAGAAAATTAGTAAGCACAGATACAGTCAAAGCTTTACAATGTTAGGGATGGATAGTTTTGATACATCCGTCAATATGATTCTTCAAAATTCATTAATTTTAACTGATATTTTAAAATCTATATACGAGTAGAATCTAATATCGTAGCCGACTCTGGAGTCGCTGATTTAAAAAATATATAACAATACGATTTCATTTTGTTTTTTTAAAACAATTATGACGTATATATCAAACAAGAAGTTCAAGTTTTCAAGAATCACCAACTTCATAAAATAAGTAGGGATTAGCAATGCTTAGTCATACGACAGGGAGAGGGACCCTGTGCCTGTGGAACTTTTTCATGAGACAGATATTGGATACTTTACCACAGAGTAAACAGTCTTATGCAAGCGAATTTTCAATATTTCTCAGTGAATGACCGACCAAGTATCTAATTATTACATTAAATGATTACATTTTTAATTATTATATTAAATAAACCTATACGATTTTGCAGAATTTATTACCTTTATTTTATACATATTTTAGTATTGTTTGCCCTCTATAAGATTATATTTTCTGTTTCTATGTAATTCGTACCCAGAAGTCATTGTGAATTATTTGCTTACATTTGTAGAAAGTTAAAGGAAGTATGTTATTTATCTTATGCACTATATTGTAAACTCGAGAATCGCAGATATTAAATTGATGTTTAGCCTAATCACCGTAAGTATCTGTACAGTGAGCAATAATAGTAGGTTAATTATCAAGGTACAAAAGGTACTATGATATCTCATGCATGCGTCGCTTGGTCCAGAAATGCTATTCAATACTAATACTAACTTTACAACACTATTTGTAACTCGGTTCTAAAGTATCGACACCAAAAGTACTTCGATTGAAAGGAAAGTATCGAGAAATCACTTGTATTTACTCGTATATACCAGGTTCTGTTATTTAATTTTATAGTTATGATTTTATAATAAATTATTTTTCATTTCTTATAAAAATACCAGTGATACGCTTTTTTTAAAATGCAGCATTTATCAATGTCTTATTATATTCTTTGAAATCTCTGTTAAGCGCAATTGGTAGGTATGTACATATGAATAGGAAATATTATCAATTTAATTTATGGAAACACTCAAGATAAATACCCATTTCTAATCATACAAAATATTAATCTCTTTTGATGCCGAGCGTTGTCTATCTATACTTAATATCATAAAAAATCGCGGCGCGTCGGCGATTACTTTAATAATACTTAATGTAACTACTAATGGACTAATTTAGATTTTAATCTATCGGATTTGATAGCAAATTAACTTCTGTGTAATGCCGCTTTAAAAAAATATCGTCCATATCTGGAAATTGATCAATGGTATAGTTAACAATAACAATGTCTTAATGTTATCAATAAATACAAAATTGTTATTGAAATTTGCCGGTTTTTTTTACTTTTTATTGATTTTAGTGCACTGTCGAAGCTTTTGTTGAAAGAATACAGATTTTGTATTTTATGTAACTGTAGGCGCATATGTACGAATTTTTGCTATTAGTTATTAGTTAATTTAAAATTAGCGTGATATCTACATCAAAACACAGGTGATAACACCACTACCTACATTTAATTAATTAACAAGAAAAAAAACTGGGTACCTACAGTTGACTTAAAAGAGCCTGTAATGACAATCTTCTAGTAAATTTGTATTAGAATTGCAAATTTTCTTATTGATATTAAAAGACTGAATAGGTTGACGGCAGGGCTTGGAAACCGGTTTATTTTTTTAACCGGTTCGACGTAAGTACATGCAAAACGTTACATAAAAGGTTCAGCTCCTTTGAACCGGTTTTTAAACCGGTTCACTAACCGGTTTAAATATGACTCCAGACAATGATCTCACAAACTTCAGCGCAGTTTTAAAGTGTCCACACTCCTATCTATAACATCCGTACATAGGTATGATAAATGTCGTCGCTTAAAAATGATATAATTCGCATCAAAAGCGTAAGAACATTGCTTTTTACGAACCAAGCGAATTAACCGGTTTTTATTCTATCCGAATTTCACTCCGCATTAGTTCCGATCCGGAACGGAATATTATAATAGAACAGGTTTTACCTAAATAAAAACGGTTTATTCTGAACCGGTTTCAAGCCCTGGTTGACGGTGCAGTCGTTAGCGCGCTCAGTCTGCAATGCGATCATGGGATGGGTGACCAAAAATTTACTAACTAGAGCTCCTCTATTCTTCGAAAGGCACGTTAGACCGTTGATCCCATCTTTATCTGCAGCCATTAACAACCACCAATCCGCACCCGCACAGGCAAAACTGCACGCATCTGCACCGTATCATGAAATATACGATCTGAGTGATCGGCAATAGTGTGGACGCACACAGAATCATGGCTAAACGTCCTTTGATGATTGTCCCAAAAACCGACACAGTGGCGATCATGGGCCATAATGATGATGGCCTGTGTTCGCCCATCATTAGCCACGGCGTGGAGCTATATGAACATATATCTGGAGAAAACTATTAAAAACTAACGAATTTCAAAACCAGCTAGATTCTTATTCTTCAGCTAGAACTTAATTAGGTATTATCCAAACAGGTTATTGTCCGACCTAACCTTAATTATTTGAATTAAAATCACTTTTTCAAATATAAATCTAACGATATTCTGAAATTTTCTCTTATTTCAAAAACAATTGGTATTCTTAAAGGATTATACATTACGTTTTTGATTATTCTAATATTAACCCCTTATTCTATTAAATATACAACATTTAAAAAGCCACGTCATGCTTTTAAAGTTACATTTGCGTATTTTCCCATAAGAATTCTAACCATTAATAATGGGTTATTAACTTTGTTAAAGCTGTGTTTTATTAATATCAACTCTTTGATTATATGTTACAACAACTGAAGAAGTCTTTGTTATAAAAATTATGTATTCTATTTACTAGATATCATCAATATCAATAACTACATTAGTATAGAGAAATAGAAAAGATATGTCACGTGTATACGTGTCACGGTCATTGGTACGAGTAGTAAAAAACCAAATAGTTTCCCGCTGTCTGTACCCTGAGATCTTTCAAAATACACAACAGATTTTTATACGCTTTTCAATATACAAGTATTACAAAGTTATTAAAGAAGAAGGTTTATATATATATATTGTATATAATACATGACCACGCGGGCAAAGTCGCTGGTGAAAGGCTGGTATTAAAATTAATAATATAATATATTATAATATAGTATAATAATTTATTTGAATTCTTTATACATTTTAAATTACAAAAAAAATAACACTTATTAACAAACACGGTATTACGTTGACAGCTGCAGAAGAATCAACTGTCAGCGTCTTCCACCCTATAAAGAACTCATACGAGTTATCTACGAGTACTTTAATTATTACATTAAGTATACCTATACGATTATGCAGAATTTATTACTTTTATCTTATACATATTTTAGTATTGTTTGCTCTCTATAAGATTATATTTTCTGTTTCTATGTAATTCATACCCAGAAGCCATTGTGAATTATTTGCTTACTCAAAAAGATAGAGATCTGGCTACCAGGTAATTTTAAAGGAAACCACTAAAACACCGTCACAGTCGTATATATTATTCTCACACTGAAGTTTTACATTTGTTTCGTAAGTCTAAAAGTATGAATGACATTTATTTAAAAACTGAGAATTTAGAAAATAAACATGCCAAAAAGGTTTGCGTAGCGGGTCACCAACATGGCCCCCGACGGTGAGAAGCACCTATTTAATGTGGCCGGTGACCAGCAACGCTAACTTCCGCGTTGGGCGGCGCAGCACACCTCCTTTTGTGGCAACATCGGCCACGCGAACTACTCCATCTTTGCCGGGATACGTGGCTGTTATTTTCCCTCTAGGCCAGCTGCATCTTGGTAGTGTGCCGTCTGCTATAAATACGAGGTCGCCGACTTGGAGGTTGACTGCTGATTGGGATGCAGACCTTCGTGGTACCAGGGTAGGCAAATATTCTTTTATGAAGCGCTGCCACATTTGATCAGCGAGACGCTGAGCCTTCCTCCAGTTCACTCGCCTATAAAGATCACAATCTTCAAATTGTCTTAGAGGTAAGTCGCTACTGGAACTTCCGATCAAAAATGTAAAAGGTGTTATAGCGACGTCCGAATCCTGATCAACAGGCACATGTGTAAGGGGTCTTGAGTTAACAATACACTCCGCTTCTAGCATCAATGTGTGTAGAACCTCCTCCCGAGGTGAACGTTCTTTTAAGGTGACCATAATGGAGTTTTTCACAGATCGTATTAAGCGTTCCCAACATCCACCCATAAACGGCGCTGATGGGGGAATAAACCGCCAATCTATTTTATGGTTGCTGCAGAAGTCGTAGAGGTCAGGTAACAATCTCGCTGCACCGACGAACGAAGTCCCGTTGTCCGAATATATCCGAGCTGGGCAACCTCTTCTCGCTATGAAGCGCCGGAGAGTCATGATTGCAGAGTCTGCCGAAAGGTTCTCCACAACCTCAAGATGTACAGCGCGAACGGTCAAACAAGTAAAAAGAGCGATCCACCTCTTCGCCGTTCTTCGACCTATAGAAACGTTCAAAGGTCCGAAGTAGTCCAGGCCCACAAATGTGAACGGTCGCTGGTTATGTGCCAATCTCACGTTTTACATTTGTTTAGTAAGTCTAAAAGTATGAATGACATTTATTTAAAAACTGAGAATTTAGAAAATAAACATGCCAAAAAGGTTTGCGTAGCGGGTCACCAACACTTACATTTGTAGAAAGTTAAAGGAAGTATATTATTTATCTTATGCACTACATTGTAAACTCGAGAATCGCAGATATAAAATTGATGTTTAGCCTAATTAATTACCCTAAGTATCTGGACAATGAGCAATAACAGTAGGTTAATTTTCAAGGTACAAAAGGTACTGTGATTCCTCATGCATGCGTCGCTTGGTCCAGAAATGCTATTCTGTAAAAAAAAACACCTGTAACATGACAACGAAGGCAGTGTTGTTATTAGTCTGGAGTTGCAATGAAATAAAACATTTATTAATTTTTCAATTAGGTTTTATTAATTGACCGACGCTCTGACAACGCAGCATTCGTCAACGACCTTCACGATTTTTATAATAAAAAAGCATTGTGGACACTAAAATATTGTCGTAACGCAGTGGAGGACTAGAGTAAGCTGTCGAGCGCAGACGACACAAATTAAAAAGTAGAAAAGAAAGGTTTTATCCTAAGGTTATTAAAAGAAAGTAAAATATGATAATTCCATTTGACTACAGTGACATCGTAATTTTCTTAACTAAGGAATTTCCATACAATAGATAGTCCGCTGTATTTACAAGGGTATAAAAACTTGTTTTAATTTAACATTTCGTGAAGTGTGAAATCTCATTATTCTCACAAAGAGCTGTGCAGGCCCCCGACTACTATAAACTTCTATATTAAATAGAGGTAGAGTTTTTATTCTTGTTCGTAAGCTAATAATCGTAAATAATTGATTTGATCATGAAAATTCTTTCACCTACGGGACACGAAATCGCGAGAAAACAACTAGTATATCAATAAATATCTAAAACAAGACACTATTGTATTGCATTTACTAAAAGAACTCACAGACAGCTCTATTTGCATCAGATTCACACATCTTTCGCGTTACAAATTAATAGTGTTGCAAGTGACATGAAAGCGTGTCGCGTCCTCGTGGCGTTTGTTGCCTAGCGCTGTCGCACCGCAGTCGTCGTCTTGACAGCCGCGCCATTGCTTCCGTCTTCGGCTTCCGAGCTACAAAGGATGGATAGAGATGAGACATAGTATTTAAATGTTGTCGATGATTTTTTTAAGATTTACTGAATTGATAACTATTTCGTTTGCGTTACAGACAGTGAATCAAACCTCTTCTGTGAATCAAACAGTAATCATGTTTAGTACATTGTGGGTTGAAAATACTTGTAAAAAAAAAATTATATATATTACAATAATCAGACTCCTTACTGTGTGTTGTATAAATATAGTTAATTTTATAGTGTTTCTCTATTAAAAATATAGCGTCAAATACAATGCTGTTGCAGAATTAGACTTTGCATCAAATAAAACCTACTTCTGAAGGTAATAAAAGCATTATTTGTTGAACCTTCAATACTGTGAAAGCGTTGTGCCCGACGCTTTATTGTTACAGAATAATAAAGCTCTAGCGTCTTGCTTTTTATCCAAATATGGTCAAGTCATAAAAAGGGTTATTTCACTTCATATCTAAGTGTTCATTTAAACTATTTGACGCTTACCTTAAATCTGATGTGCCCGTAAAGGGTTAAAGATTAGGTATCGCCTGCCAACATGGTGGCACCTAGGCCAAGAATTAAATTGGGCAAGAAATAGTAATGTCGATGTCAAAATGTCGCTTTTTTTCATATCAAATGAAGAAAATTGTATCTCTTATGCTTATTATTTATCAAAAAGTTTCGTTATCGGTGTCAGAGTCTCCCTACGTTTCCGGGCGCGCCAGACGTGTCAATTAGGAGCGCTCCGCGGTATCTTGTCAATAGAGCATTGAAATGTGTTCTGTCAGTGCACTGTATTGCCACTGGCGTGTGCAGCTCACGTCACTATTGACGGGTTGGCTAGACAGAGAGACTGGTTTGACATTTGCACACTATGACTTCAACTCGAGATCAATATTCTACTTGAATACTCAACGTGATTGAAAATGTAGCTGATTTTAATAGTGTTACTTTACAATGGTGTGGCATCATCTATGGCATCATCTTTATATTTGTTTTTTTTTTTTAAGTTATAAATTTGGAATAGTCTTTGTTGTTTTTTAATTTATAATCATATTGAGACGATCAACGCTAGTTTGCCCCACAAGTTACAGTCTATAATTTTCTTGGTATTTTGTGTAAAACTGCCAAAGTTTTTATCAGATTGATATGATTAAACTTGCTCACCTGACATTATACCTAGAAAAAACATATTCTTTGTCTTGAATGACATGGAGCTATTTCAATTTGTTGACTATTCGGTTCACTTGCTTATTAGTTGTTGGTCTATCATGGAAGATCTAGATTCTAGGTGTCGTTTCTTACTTTTAAATACAAAAATTATAGACGTACGCATAGTAGATCATATCGTTTGCTAGTATACTTGATACGTCCATAGAGTAGTACGGACATGATATGACTTGATGTAATGGATAAAGTCCTTTAGGGTTACCTAAAAGTTTATAAACAACACATTTTACTTTATCTATTACTACCATCATGGGGAATTGTCACGTAAAGTGTAGAATTAGCGGCACTCAGCGTGGAGCGGGTGTGATAAATTACCCGCGCGACACGTGACGCGTGACGCCGTGACACGAGACGTGACACAGAACGCCAGAGCGCGTCCTTGATTTATGGCGGCTGTTGCGGGCACTTGATGAATTCGCAGTCTTCCGCTTTAGAGAAATGTAGCAGTAAGTTAACCTGTGATTCCGAAGCTTTTTCCTTGATTTCAAGTTGAGGTTTATTTATTTTATAAACATGTATTTATAACCACAAAGATTTTTCAATATTCGAATAACACATAACATATGTACTTTCATAAATAAAAAAAAACACAATCAGTTAGAGGTGTAAATCAAACATATTTTCTATTTAGCACAATAAATGATCTTACAATTATAAATTGTTTAGAATCACAATCATCAATAAAAAAAAAATTGCGAATATAGAAATGAAAGATAGATGCATATAAATGGATGCACACTGATTCTCGACATGAGTATTTTTTTTTTTACCTAGAACAGTTTAGTACAATGATATTGTTTTTATTAGCTTGCATGGTATTCCGTAAAAGAAATTTAGGAGGCTCGTTTAAGTATGAGACATGCTCTATAATAAGTAACATTCCGGTTCTCGGGTTTGCTATAATTTAGCAGATCAATCAATGTTATTCTTTTCAGACGAATAAAACAGAGCATAAAGTGATCTTTAATCATTAATAAAACTAAAATCAGAAACAGAACCTGTTTAGGTGTTGTTTAAGTAGAGTTTGAAACGTGTTTAACTTTAAATTCTCTCAAAACTGGGTGTTACTCGATGATCGAATAATTATATAATGATAGCGTAGAATCAACTTAAATGGCTGCTATTGAAAATTAATAATTAATACGTTAAATCCTCGTTCTAATGATTAATCACTGTAAAATATTCCTAATTATTAGCTAATTATGGAGAATGTAAAGCCATAGAATTTGTCCTTAGTAAGAGAAGGCAAATGTCAGCTTTCACATAATTATTAAATAATTGACATAAAATATTTCATTATTGATTATTCATGAGTTTTAGACAAACAATCATCTGGTGTTCATTGACAGAGGGGACCGACATCGCCCCATTAGATTGAAAGATTACATTTGCACATGAGTGACTTTCAACTTATTGTAAAGAGATTAATTGCTTTATAAGTTCTGAATGTCTATCAACTGTGAAATTAATTCTGGTATTATATTCGTTTATACAATAAAATGGATCACAGGAAATAATAATGATAAACGATTATATTTTAATGAGCCCTTTTCTAGTTATTTATCTTAAAATTTTTAATATTATGAAAATTAGAACTTTTTAATGATGATGTGAAGTTTTCCAATTAGTGGGCTTAGTAAAGCATTAAATTTTTATTTAATTTCATTAAACTATTTACAAATAAGACTAATATTAATTGATTCAAGTATCTTTTTTTTTTTTAATTCCATTTTACAATGCAACATTCACCAAATCATTTAGTTTTTAAATTACTACTGCAAAAAGCAATCTATTGTTGAATTGCAAACACACGTATTGTACGAAAAAAAAAAGATTAACCCGTCAATACACGATCAATCAACTATCGTCAGATTAACTCATTAACACAACTCGCGGCCACGTATTGTGCTGTCAGTCAAAATATTGCAATGACAAGTCGCTGCAGCAGTCACGACTGTGTTTATCAATAGCATTGTAATAACAATTGTGACAGTTCGAGTCAAATAAATCTTCAGTACTTGACATAAGAGTGATTTTATGGTATTACTAGTACTAGTATGGTATGAATGTAGTTATATTACAATAATAATGAAAAAATCTTCGGTGATGTTTTGTAACGCAAATATAAAGTTTTCTATATAGGTAAGTATACCTATATCTTAAAAAGTAACAACACTTCAAAGAAACTCTGTTATTGGTAATACCGGGATAAATAAAAATATTACATCACATTTATATTACTTATGTAGAATGCGTGGGATTGTTATAAATACAGAAATATTGTTTGAATACATACTTGCATTGAAATTAATCATTAAATCAAACATTCTGTAACACTATCTCATAATCATCATTATATTAGCCGGAAAAAGTCCACTGCTAGACAAAGGCCTCCCCAAAAAGTTCACGTCGTCGCGACGAAACCCTCTTTATTACATATTATTATTTGCAACATCAGGTTATATACCTAATAATGACAGAGATTAGATTCTTTTTCATGATATGCCACTCTTATCGGAGGTTGGACAGCATCATGGTTATCTTTATTTTAGTGGCTGCTGCTCGGAACAGCGATGTAGTGCTCCGCCCAAATCAATCCCTTATATTCTTAAGATTAGATTTATCACTTTTAAATCTAATTTCAAACAAAACACGTCTTAAAATTGTATATAGAAATTTTGTAGTTTGAATAATACTTAAATTGAAATATTGGACTACGATCAAAATTTTCAATTTTTGAAAATAACTAACAGAACTCTCTAACAAAGCTAACTCCTTGACGCTGAATTTTAAAGTATGAGCGGCATGTCACATGATAAATATGACAGACGTAGCTTAACGTCAAGTTGACTGACACATAACAAAAATATTCAGAATTTTCCTTCATGTTTTTATTGTTAACACATTTTCAATTATTTTAAATCGTAAAGGAATAAAAAAATAAGTTTTAATAACTAAAACCCAGCTTTAAAGACTACAGTTTGATTTAGAGCGTCTAAAAATGCTGACTAGTAACGTCACATAGCCTATATATAGCACGCGGACAATTAAGTCGCTCCTAATGATACTTCATTACGAATTTACGATGAATAGTTTTGAAGTTATAAGGGAACTTATGAACATTCTTACATACGATACCGGACAAAATCATAACCCCCCTTTTCGCTTCACCGTAGTCGGGTAAAATAATACAGGCAGGAATGATGAATTTAGAGGCGCTGTTAGGTTTTTAAGGCTTCAAAATTCTATTGTTTTTCATGTAATTTTTGTTTATTACGTTACTTTTAAAACCAGTTCTATACTCGCGAATTCGTTTCAAGTTGTATAAAGTGTTATGCTTGGCTTCGTTAGAGGTTTTAAAGCTTGCGTGGCCAACTTTTCAATATTATTTTTATTTACATAAATTCCATTTCACACGCCTTCCTTACCAATAGAAAAAAGAAATGACATCATCAGTCTATATAATATTTATCCTTGGAATGCTTCTGTTTTGAATTATAATCAACGGATTTAAATATCCACTTCGAGTAATATCAAAATTTCTGACGCTGGCAACGATGACATTTACCTGTGATTTGCTAGCTTTCACCGCCTTGTATTGTGTGATGTAATAAGATTAGTAACATTTAAGCGCGAACGAACACAAATACTTTTGTACGATCAAGTCAGTCTTTTGCGAGACGCTCATCCAATATTGCACATATATGTGTAGATATGTTGTTAAATAAATATTAATTGAGAAATATAACATACAAAAGATGATAAGTAGATAAAATATATTGAAAAAATAAACTAACATTAAGGTAATAGTTCTAGACACAAATTACATACATAAATACACATAACTAGCTGTAAGCATAAAGATCAATGTATGAAATTATTTCTATTTTAAGAAGTATTCATATTTAACATACACCACGCCTCTTCACTAGCCCTGTAGCTTCGCAAAAATAACTGCGAACACTTTTATGAGCGTGAGTGTCGCTTCGTGTTTTGCGGTTTACATTTTCTTTGCCAGCGCGGCAATCTTTCAACGTGCTGTCTTCAATCCCGACCGCTATTAAGAATGCAACACGAATAACACACGTGATACAGACGTACCGCCGATATCATTATTATGTGTGGACACGTTGACTAATGCTATTATATTCAACTGTTAAAGAATTAAACTATAATGGAACTGTGCATGTGCCATTATTTATTTTAATTAATAGATTTATTTCATTCATATTCTATTGTGAATAACAAAATCGTACAAGATCAAAAAATTGTATATAACTGAATCGGTATCAGTAAAATGGGAGCCATATGAGGGTTAACCCATAGATTTTTTAAATTACCCTTATTTTGGCAATAGTAATACGTATTATAAAATTTTCAATTATCTATTTACGAGTATATTAGTATTTACCATTCAAAAGCAGACACAAATATCTATACATCAGAGACAACTAGTCGGATATCCATTTTTGATACTTTACAGGAGAAGAAATTTAAACTTTAAAGCGTTCATTACCAACTTACACTAATAAATTTGCGAAAAATCTTTAGGTGTGTCGAACGGCTATTTAATTGTGATTGTTTTTTGCTATACTACATAGTTCTTACGTAGCCCAAAAACAACAACGCAATTAAATCTTAATTCTGAAAAAGGAGTAACATTCGACCTAAATAATGAAGGCATTTTAAAATGATATCTGCTGTTTTGGTTCAAAAAAAGTTTTACCGATGATTCTAGGCTTTATATTAATGTTGGATTGGATCCGGCGGACTCCTTGCTGGATCCCGGATCCTCCTTCCCATACAGAGGGAAGGAAAAAAGGCTTTTTATTAATATACGACCAAATAATTTGATAACAAATATAAATTCAGTAAGTACTGTTCAGGCAATCCACCCAAACTGATTGCGAAAGGCCGCGGGTTCGAGTCCCATCTCAAAGTAAAAGGGATAAAGTGGATTTTTAAGCATTTTTCATTATGAATATTTTCGAGTATAGCATTGTGAATGCAAAATTGATCAATTGTGATAATTAGTTAATTTAAATATTTATAAAATTATTTCTTTGGGCTTATTGGGTGGATAGCTTGAGCATTCATGAAAATACGCTTTGCAGTAGTGAAAAAGTAGCAAGTGCTTGAAGAATTCATCAGTCCTGTTAGGTTCGGGTGTGTTGCCAAAGTTTCTCTTTCTAACGGCCATTAAAAAATCAGTTTATCAAAAAATATAAATATGTATTTGAAATCATTTAAATTATTTAAATTTAAATTATAAGAGTCAATAAAATAAAATTCATAAAAAAATCGTGGCTTACTCAAATTCATAGTATCATATATTCAAAGTTGACATGCATAATTCCGCGAGCAATCAATATCGTCCAGAAACCAATTTTAAGTCGCGACCCGAAAAATAATCAGATAAATCATAACTCAATTGCTTTATAGGTACAATAAAACTACTCTTGAATACTTTATACATTTTTAGACATATTCTATTCTTTGCAGCATAGTATTGTGACTAGAAGCCTATTAAACGTACTACAAAAAAAAAATATCTTTTGTCGCCAGTTCTATTCGTTCTATTGACCGCGTGCCACATACCGAATCGTGCAAACGAATGACAGTCGCAAATACTATCACTGTTAATGTCACCATTAACACTGATGGCGATTAATTATACCATACCAGTTTTAGTTGCGGTACCAATTATTTTCAGATAAATATTTTAATTAGACAGCCGACTGCCGAATAGGATTTATAGATATATTTTTAATTTCGTTTATTTTATAAATGAAGTGACTTATGAAAGTATATCGTGTATTTCTTCACCACCATCAACAGCCGTACCACGCCCATTGCTGGGAAAATGCATAGGTGTATTAAATTGTATACAAATATATCATCTGTGAACTAAACAGTTTTTATAGAGTAAAATTACCAAATATGGAAAGGAATCACTAATATGATAAACTGAAATTTCTTCCTTAATTGTTCCTAATTTCTTTCTATTAAGGAACAATTTGGAAATGTTTAATAGGTCCTTCAAATGTGTAATCTTATTTCGGATTTGCTTCGTAATCAGCTTATTAACATTCCCACTGCTGGGCTATAGGCTTGACCTATGAATGGCATCGAATCGGGTAAGGAGAACGGACTATCATCCATCACCCAGGCCTAGTGCGGATGGGTGGGTGATAATGACTGCAGATGCAGCAGAAACCAACGGCATAACGTACCCTAAGCACGGATAACTAAAAACAATATTTATAGAAATTGTCAATGAAATTAGGTACAGTTAAAACGTAGAAAAAATCATCTAAGTAGAAATAAAATACTAAATTTAAAAATATTTGATTTCCTGAACCAACAAATAATTGTGAGATGCTATGTAAATGCTGTTTTATACAATAAAGAAAATCCTTTAGCAAACACTTCTTCATTCCGGTGAAATGAAAATAATCCAACCAATGATAAAATGAACAGTCTTCGAATTACTAAATAACAGAAAGTTTCAGTTTCAGGAACTGTACGTTCTATATGTTTATATACCTCTAACTGAACAAAAGTACATGGAACCCTATCGCAAGCACATGCACTCCACTTTTACTTTTAAATATTGTATTACTATAAGATTTTTTTATTCTATTCTTTTTTATGTTTCCTATGTCCGTAGAATTTTAAACGTTAATTCATTTTAAGACCACCTTTGAATTATATCGTTTATAAAATTTCGCTCTTATACGTATATAAAAATAGATATGCTATTCTGATATACTTTTAATGTATATTTATTATTTATTAATAACATTAGCAGAGTAACATAGCGGTTGCAACTTGAGAAGATATCCGACAAATGACACACTGTTTAAAAATATATATGTTAAATATAAGACTGACATACATATTATCAGGATATTCGTTCACATTGAAAACCAAGTCCAACGACGACAGATATGGTGAAAGGACGATGTGACAAGAACGATGAGTTCAAACTGATTCCAAGTGACCCAAAACAAATCGCAATGGAAACCATATCATATGATGATAAATATGATACTTAAATTTATCAAATTACCTTTATAAGCATTTATGTATATCTTTAGTAAAATATCACCTAATTCATCATTAGTCAGGTTGATTTATCGTATAAGAAGAGATACTCTTCATAATATAATAATATATTACGTCAGTCTTGTTAAACCTATCCAAACATAATCCTCTTTCGTGACTTGTATTATTATTTAAGCTTACAATACAGCATCGCCCTGTATGAAACTAGACAGTAATTCGCAACAATTTTGAAACACGCCTGATGTAAACAAGTGTAATTTATGGCCCAGCAGCTGATATTATCTGTTTAATGCCTCGTTATTTTCCCGGCGAAGAAATAGTGCGAAATGCTCGTAAAATTATCACGGTAAATATTTTCTAAGAACCATTGTACTTTTCTTATGATGCCGCTGACAGACATCAAAACAACTCTATTATTATTATATTCTGTGGAAATAAGTCAGTCATAGAAAAATAGTGAATATCACAGATACGTAATGTTTCTGAGATTGATTAGTTTTGTTGGGAATAACACAGGAACTTTTTAAAGAATATAATTAAATATTTTTGTAGATACTTAGTGTTTAAATAAAAAAGTAACTAGTTATAAAATACTTTTTACAAAAATGTGAAGTTCGAATATTGATATGGTTTATTTGACACTCCATTATACTCGTACATATCACTATGTATACATTTATAAATATTTACATACATTAAAATTAGATAAGTAAGAATTTTGTTTATTTTAACCTATTTCTTCAGCGTCAAGAGGAGTAATTATTTGAGAATATGTCAAAACTTAAACAGATACATATGTTTATCAAATAAATAATAATTTAATGAAGTAAGGACTATTATTCATGGTTATTAACAGTGCATACTTAATTCCAATTCTAGTCTATTGGTTAAAAATATCTGCTCAAGTTATGACATGTTCTCAAGCAATTACTTCTCTCAATTTAAAGATTCAAGTTTTAGAGTAATAATTTTTAGTGGGTTGCCCGTCACTGCTTACCTTTGCATAGATAACATCCTGCCATAAATACAAATAATAAGCAAATCTTAAATTTCTGCGTTTTGAAAATGGGATAGGTATGAATCAGACGGCTATTTGAATACCTATTAATTTAGTGGTCGCCCAGTGGTCTTATTTATCTGAAAATAAGATAAGCATCCTGCACTTCTTTGCCAACTGTGTCAAATCGCTTACTCTTCCATCCGCGTATTTTTTTTTTCTTAAAAAGAATATTAGCATTTCAACTATTAATAAAGAGACACAATTAATCTTAAACATTATAAATTTAAAATCTTAGGTTTATTTATTATTATTTCTTATTATATTAATTTATTTATTATTTCCAGGTTACTATTGAAATGTGTAATTACGATAAGAAAAGATCAGTCTACCTATACCTTCCTACCAAGAGTGTATCCAAATTATCTAAAAGCTAAAAGAGTGAATATATTTATGAGAAACCTACATTGTCGTGTCTGTATTATAATCTATGTACGCTCTGATTGGCGTCCCGCCTGACACCGTCCGTCACGCGACGCCGACGATGATTTATTGCTGTAAGATCTGACATAATTACTATGTAATTAGGTGTTACATTCACTTTGACTAGCGATGTTTTCATTAAATCTCCACCCCGCTTTGATGAATCCAAATTTATTATTTTGAAAGTCACAACCTTACTCAGTACATTCGTCTTTAGCTTTTTTGTTTTGTCAATCTATATTTTGATATTTTAGAAGCAGAGATTGCACTAAGATCTCATTGTATCCTTAAAGTCAAACTGTTGCTGCGAATTAATAAACATATAAGTCAATCGAGATTTGGTATCTCAATGGACAAACAATGGCTATATAATAACTTATTAGCATAAGCAAACTCAAGCTGATATTGAAACATGTACCATTAAAATAGATTATCAAAAGTTGACAACATTATAAAGTCATTAACTGACAGGTCTCATTGAAAACTGTTTGTGTAAAAAAAATGTATTATATTAATAACCTATTGCAGTATTACCTCTAAACAATTAGTAACACTTGTTAGACCAAACAGAATTACTTGGCCCCAACGTTTGTAACGTTGGTATACATTGGCCATTAGAGAGACGCCAACGCAACGCAAATCGTCAATCATCTGTACGCATTAATCTTGTGTAGACAAGTTGATAGATCATCGCGTTGTGAGGCCCGAGGAGTTCGAAAGAAATTCTGTTACAATTAATGGAGGCGGCATTTTATTGAAAACTTGTAAATGTTTAAAAAAATACTTTCCGCACAATGCATTACCTAAAATGATCTAGATACAACATAATGTAAATTATATTATAAATGAAAGTTTAATATAGAAAGAAGAACTGTCAATAGTTCGTGCTCGTAATATAAACTTTTTATAATCTACTCTTTGATAAATAGGATAGTGTTGATGAATCAAAAATGACATGAACATAGCAGTTATAAGCGGATGATTGTCATTTTATGTTCTGGAGCGACCCTAATACTTGCTGTTTCACATTTCGTGCATTGAGTTACTCTCTTGGGAGTCGCGTGACGCTTCGCATTGAATAATTCTAATTTTATTGGATAACTGCAATAAAAGTCAAATATGTTTACGAAATATTGCCCCTTTCATTTGCTTCTAATGTTTCAACGATATTTGCTATCATGTTTCTGGAACAGCTCTAATTATCATTTACTTTGCACAGACAGTGTTTTAAGCATTATTTTTAAAATATTTAGAATGAGTACGTACGCTACTCGAGCGCTGAAAAGATATACATACTGAATAGAATGATTGTAGTATAATTTTTATATGAGCTGATAAGTCATTTTTTATTTAAGGCACAAATAAACTTGTAGATATGTATGTAGATGCACTACAATATTTTGCAGATCGGATACAAATCAGCATTATAAATTACAGATAAAACAGCACAAATATTATGTAATAATCAAGTGACTAAGAAACGACCAATAAAAATATTAATAATTGTATTTTCTTGGTTCTTGCACATGGCCTAAAGACGGAGACATTGCAATTTGATTTATGTTAATATTGAAGTATGTGGTCCGTTAATCTGACAGGTCGACGACATCGGGAAGTTCTCCCGAGCATTCATAGACCTAAAATAGACACCGCATAATGTTGTTTAGTATCAAAATCTATCGATCCAATATATATTCAACAAGATTTATGTGATGCCATATATCTGATACAATACATATGGAGGAAATCACAAGCAATCTTTTTGATCTCGAAGATTGTAGATGTAAAAGTTGTATGGAAATCAGAATAAATCTTGTCGTCGATATCACGACTACTAAAGCCGGAGATAAGAAAAGTTGGATTTCAACATTGACTTGACGAGGTTGGACTTATAAAGCTACTAAAAATAAAGATGCTTTAGAAACTTTTGGACATGATTTAGTTTACTTAACTATCAAGGATTATATTATAGTAAATGTCCATTTGTAAATATCGTATAATAAACATAAAATTAATAGTTACCACTAACACAATATAACACAACCCGCGGACCACACGACCGTGTCTATAAATTCTACATTCATAAATTTTGAGTGTTGAAAATTATGTAAACTACTTTGAAATCTTATTCGTGTGTTCCTTACTGGACTGTCGATCACAGAACTACAGTTGAGATATATCTATTGTTTTTTTAGCATTGCAGCTCTCAAAAACAATTGGTGTTATTAGATGGCGATAGTATATTAAATAAAATATGAACGAATGTATAAAAAAACAAAAAATATTTTTTTACAAATTATACCATACATATCCAATATTATTATCAATATATATAAGGTTATTTCTTTTACTATAAATTAACTTTTATTATCTGGAATAGACCAGTGCTGAGGCGGATGTTAGCTAATTTTTACATAATCGCATAAATAATCAAAAAAATAATATAATACTCGTATATTCGTAGTTTATAATACACATTTATCTCGGCATTAGTGGGATTAAAGTCTGTGAGTGGATCTTGTGCTTTAACAACAAAGACATTAATAGGCTAGACTCTAATTATAAACTTTAACATTTGGTTTCCTCAAACTGATATTGTATTTGTTATTTTCTGATAATAATAATTGTATTAGTTATTCATTATAATATTCATTATAAGTAACCGCTGATCTGGCCACGATTGCACTAATCAAACATATTTATCTATCAACATAACGATGATTATAATAATAAATCAATCTTAGCCGGTACTAATTCACTGATGTCGAATGTTTGTCCATAAGTGTGTCACCAGATAACAAAATTATCTATTCGTATGGATCAAAAGACGGTGTTCGATCAATCAATTAATAGCTTATATGTTTTTATCTTCTAGATAAACCAAAATTAATTTAAGTATATTCCGCGAGTTTACTATAGTATTGCTAACCATATTATTCATTAAAAGAAGGAATTTATTGTGTATATGGTTAATGTATGTATGAATATGTAAATTTCTTTATTCCACCATTACTTTTGAAAGATTTAAAAGAAAGTGAAACCTTACATCATATCGAGAAATTTAAACATATATATTTTAAATATTCTATTTGGTGGATGTATTACTTACGTCATTTAAAAAAAATACGAAAAATTACATTTCCTCAATTATAATCATATTGGTAATGCATAATGAATACATCCCAAAACTTTACATTTTGTATACATTTACTATTCACTAAAAGGAATAAAAAAAAAAATGTAAACACACGAGTGTCAAAATCGAACTAAAAATAAAAGAAACAAGTTGTATTATGGCTTGGTTAAACAATATTCTCATTACATTCGGAGGGGATCGTCATATGAAACATTTGTTATCTGAGAGGTTTTTAAATTGTTTATTTTTTTATAACAATTAACATTATTATTATTATTGTCATTAACAGCTGCAGTCTTATAATCACATCAAACGAAATGGTTAGGATAATAAATCGTAGTTTAGGCAAAGTTTAATCAATTTTCACTTGTCACCTCCAAAAGTATTTTCGGGTTCCTATCCACGATCCCTCTCGCGGCTCGCAGGTAATAAATCGTGTTAAACAAGTAGGTTGCGCCATTTTATCAAAGTCAATCGGTATCATGCCGCCGGCGGTGAGTAATTATCTTCGACGTTGTACGTGCCTTCAGCGTTGTGTGAAGGGAGCTTTATTTCATTAATTTGACAGATACATCTGTTCCTTAGATTAAACTCTATCGGTGCAATGAAAATGTCTCTTAAAAGTGTGGGCGGCATTAAACCAACAAATCAACTGTTGTCAGTTTCTCTGTCTGTATATTTTACGTTGGCGCACGAACTGTTTATCCTGTCTGAGTCTGTTAAGATTTATCTAATAGTGTTTTGTTTAGAAGATTTATTAAAGAATTAATTAATGACTTCGGTGATTCATTCTTTGCCATTTAAATAGGTCCATGACCTACAAAAATTCAAGAAAAAGACCTAAATTTATTTAAAAATATAAAACAGGTGAGTCTGTGTAAATTCAGCTGCTATAATTATGTCAAAATAAACCATAATACATTTTATAATCAATGAGAAGTTGTATTACCTATTGTAAAGCTATTATTACCAAACAAACATGAAAGTATTTGTTCAGACATTTATTATCCTTCTTTACTGACATATAAAGTTAGTATTAGGAACCACCATTAAAAAATATTTTATACTTTGACTGTCAAAAGAACTTGACTTTTGCTTCACCGGAATACTAAGCGAAGCTGTCAGGCTTGTACAGATCGCCGTTTAGATTCCACAGCTGTCTTTGGCTCCTAGAGGTCGTACATTACTTTGAATATAAAGTTATATACAAGAGATGTGGTTGGCATAATGTGGATGTGAAGATGTTGTTGGTGGTTTGCAGGAGAATGAGTTTTAATCCAATTTTTGTTACCTTAATTCATTTTTAAAAGTATAATTCTACTCAAAAAGACATAGCATGATCATCATATTTTATAATCTGATTGTGAATTTTGTAGTAATAGTGAATTTAGATACTGTAATTTATTAGTTACAGGTATGAAACAAGTCGTGTTGATAAAAATATGAAGGTATTATAAGTTGAAAATAACAATAAAAAGAAACAAGTTTCACGTTTGCTGGACGGAGTCTGACAGGTTTTCAAAAGCCGATTACTTCGACAATCTGCTGACCACATGACCAGTCATATATTATATACAGTAGCATTTATCAACATTGAATTATAACACTTATTCGCACGCTAATACAATGTATAAGAAGTAAATAACCAAAAGTTGATCCGACATTTCAAATTTATTTATAGATTTAAAGGTATTTTTAAAGAAACTTTGTAAACAAATTTGACAGTTAATCTTAGCTGTGAATATTTTCTACTTTACACATCACAAGGTCATATCGATTTAAAACAGACATCAACATTAATCACAGTGTAAACTCCGAAACATCATACTAAAATAAGTACAAATGCATGGTCTTCAAAAACATTATGCAATAGACGTACCATCATTCTAACTGACTCATTTGATTGATGACTGCCACATCATGAATACTAGCTAGCCAATCTAAGAGACCTTTCACAGTACCCGTTTCGTCTTTAACGTCATCTATTCTTGTATTGTGTTAGGATATCGGAGGGGGTCATGCTAAAGTGGCCTCGCAAAACGGTGATAAATGATCGTCCGGATAAACATGGCTACTTTATTACAGGGAACGTTTATGATTTATTCATGCTCTTGTCAGATTTGAAAGGCTATTGCACTTTAGAACTTGGTGATAGTCCCTTTTTTGATGTTGTGGAAGTTTGAAACTTTGCTTACTAAACTTTTGGCATTTAAGGACAGAATGTTTATTAATACTTAGTCATCTTCTATCCTACAATATTTCATTATATTAGGTATATGCCTTAAACTTGGGACGGTAACTTTAACATACTTCCCTCTCGCATAATAAGCACTAATTGCCATATTATTATTATGCATTTACTTCTTTTTGTCTCAAATAATATTGGCTCGTCTCTGATGTTTAAGGTTAATTAATTATCAATTGCTGATACAATAGGTACCAATATAGTGAGCCTTCTGACTCTAAGTTAATTGAAATGAGTAATAATTCTTGGTAAACAATATTATGTTTTGTAAATAACCCTTTCTGATTCTACATATAACTTAATACTAAGAGACATTTATTTTTAAATAATAATTGATAAACTATCAATAAATATTTTTTTAAACATTAAACAAGGATGGACAGGTAATGTTAGCACCATTTTATGAGATATCCAACCATACTATTCAATATTATTTCATCAAAGCTAAAGAAAAAACAAGTTTGTAATGTAGTTTACTCCAGAGTTTGTATCGCCGTATTCTTTGGTAATAACATTAATTTTATGAAAAGGAATTAATCAAGAGTCAAAGAAGGAATCGTACTGCTAGGAGCTTCACGCCGTCATTATCTAGTCAAGGCTGTAAGTTGAGCGATGCGAACGTCTGGATGTTGATATATGGCTATATTTAATCATTAATGATCGTACATGAAAAACCTTTAGCCTCATTATTTGTTTAAATTGAACTGACTATTCGACAAAGCCAGCAATTAATGAAAGTTTAATCAAATAAATTATTATTTTCATTTAAAAATTTGCATTGTATTGCTGGCAAGCATTTATGATGTAATTACATTTTTAATAATAGAAAAAAAACCTTTTATTTATTAATAGGAAACTAATCGCTTGACAAATTTATTGGTCCAGTTACAAAACTAAGTTTAGTAATAAAAACAAAACCGTTCAAGTTCAAGCGGACTCGCTCAAGAAGGGTTCCGTACAATTATCAATAAAAATCGTAAGAAATATGACGTTTGTTGTATAGGAGCCCCTCTTAAACACTTCTTTGTTGTTGTTTTACTATAGAAAAACACAATGTAATCGAAATTTTATCTATTTCGCTAACGCGAGTCATGAGATACAGCCTGGTGACTAAGTTTCAGTAATAGGAACCCGTTTTTACGCTTTGGATATAGAATCTTAAAAACTATTGGAGTGAATGAATTCACTCCAATAGTTTTTAAGATTCTATATCCAAAGCGTATTTTATGATAAAGTGACAACGGAAGATTAAATCTATAAATTCACACATGGATTCGAGCAAATCATGGAGCTTTTTTGTTACCTTGTTACAACACTAGTTGTTTCATATACTTTTATTTTTGACAACACATTCTAGAATAACAATCAACTCTGTATTTTCGTATTATTAAATCTCATTAATAACAATCAGTATTATTTCAGTATTATTTTTAGATGAAATTAATAGTGTTATTGCTATTTTGCCTTTTGTAAGAAATACTTTACTACTTATGAAGTTTAGAATCATCTACAGCCCCTTTATATCTCCATTGCATATTTTTAATCTTATTAACAATAATCAGTATTATAGAGATGTGATAGAGATCACATCTTTGACGATTTTCAGTTACATTTTACTAGGATAAGCTATCAGCCTATAAATTTCCCGTCAAGATCAATCCAGCCGTTTCAGAGATCAGCCGGAACAAACATACAGACAAAAAATGTAAAAAAATATTATTTTTGTATATGTACCATGTATACATAAATCTATATTTAGTGAAAAGCGGTTATTTTAATATTACAAACAGAGATTCCAATTTTATTTATTTGTATAGATAAAGGCCACAACAAATATTATGCAATGACGTTATGATGCCCGTTTTGCTCGAATGAATGAATCAATAAAAAAATACATTCGATTTTGCACACATTTTTTAATGAACCCCTTAACTTATTATAAACTCGATTAGAAATTTTGTAGATTCATAATATGATTTTATAATTACCAGCTGAGGAATGTTCCCACTGCTAGGATCAGGTCTTCCCTATGGATGGGATCGAATTAAATCGAATAGAGAAAATGGGCCATGTCCCAAGACGCAAGCGCAGTGCGGACTGGTGGGTGTTAATGTATATGCAGCTGGAACCAACGGCTTCGCGTGCCTTCCGAAACACCAAGGAGCTCGAGATAATAAATTTTTGGACATCCATCCTATGACCGGCTCGGAAAGTTAGACCGAGCGAGCTTACCACTTCGCCAACGAGCTAAGAATTAGCTCCCTTATAAATTAAGAATTTACTCTAATAATAAATTAAGACTCAACACTCTTAAATAGACTCAAAATAACATTTTTACTCTAAGTATACTTACATAATTTCTCTAAACATTTTGAATAAGCATCGGGCGTAATTTGTAGACCGGCACGCATTAAAAACATGAATATTGCAAAAACAGCAATATTTTTTGTTGTAAAAAAATATAAAGTATCAAATTGAGGCAACTCCACAGTGTTCGTTGTAACACCAAGCAGGACATTAACAAGCCCGCCGAGGCGTCCTCTGCTCCTCCGCTCACAATTTGTCAACGTCAAAACTAATTTTTATTGTAACCAACTTGTCAACCTCAACGGCCCCTTTATTTCGTCTTGATGACACGTTAACATCACTGCCTGTATGACATGAGCCACAAGGCAGCTTTCTCTTGGCTTTGATAAACTTTTAAGTCGGGTCGTAGGGGAGACCTAGGTGAGTTGTGACAGAGGTGAGTTGTGACAAGGAGGATTTCTCTCTACGTATTATAGTAAGCGAGATGGCATTAACGCTTGTTTGTCGTTCTCGACACGCGCTACACGACTCAGTACCTGTCGACGGTGCATGTGGCACAGTTGCGTAAATATATCGTCAGTGTACAAAAAATTACGAAAAGTAAGTTTTTCTTCAAAATATTATTTGAATATATATCATATCTTGGTATATGTGCATTGATGTGTTATTTTTTCTTAAGTTATGTAGTTATTTAAGTCTCAATACGTGGCACTGATTTTTTGTATGCGCATCGTGTTTAGAAAATATGAATTATTATTCGGACCAAGACGTCATTTTGAACACCTAGGTGAGTTGTGACAGCCTGTCACAACTCTCCTATCTTACTCCATATTTCTGCTGGGCTATTTTTACAATTTTTTTTATTAACTTTAGATGTTTGTTGGTGTGTTAGTAGCTACTTAAGGTGTATAATGGCATACCGCATACTTATTTTTTTTGAGAATGCCGAATAACTATACACTAGAGACTGAAAATCTAAGAATGTTAAGAAGCGTGTCTTAAGCGAAGAAAAAAAAGAAACCTAAAAAAGCAAAGAAGACTAATAAAAAGAATAGAACAAGTGATGAAGAAAATAATTGCTTTTATTTGGTTTGCCTTGAAGCCTATGCAGACAGCAGATCGAATGATCAGTGGGTCCAAAGCCTGGAATGCAAAGGCTAGGCACACGTAGATTGTACTGCGGACGAGCTGCATTACGTTTGGCATAATTGTGAATCTGAGTAGATTAAGATTTTATACTGATTATAACAATAATATGATTGATCTCAAAGCGATACCATATTTAGTTAATGAAAATATTATAATTACTTGTTATGAGAATATTAATACTATGTTGTTTTAGTTGGTAGGTATTAAAAGATGATTAATCAAATCAAATCAATCTTTATTGTTGATCGCAGGTTATATAAAGATATTGGATGCAAGGACTGAATAGTTACACCGTGATCTGCCTAATAGGCATACAATATTAGTAGGTTAGTAATTGTCAACTAATCTAATCAATAACATGTTATGTCAAAAATTCAATTAATTCATTAAGTATTTATACATTTACAAAGTACTGTCAGCTAGATACTCGTTTACACTATAATATACTTTAGCTACTAATAATTTACAAAGTTTTCTTTTAAAAACATTACAATTATTCAGATTACGTATTGTTTTTGGAATTTTATCAAAAATTTTTGGAGCCATACAAAAGATACTTTTGTTCAACAGAGCTGTCTTAGAGGGTATCGTACGCGAGATCTCGTCTTATTTTCAAATAGTCTGTTGATTCTGTTTGACAAAAATACCAACTTCGAATATATAGATTGATGGCAGGGTCATAATATTTAGTTTAATAAAATATGGCCTACAGGTATCCCTGCTCTGTAAATGACATATGCTCCTAACACATTTTTTCTGGGCTCTAAAGGCAGTTACAGAATCAGTCGAATATCCCCAAAATATAATGCCGTATCGAACAGTAGAAACTACGTCCGCGTGATAAGCTGTAAAGACCGTGCACTGATTCGCGATCTTACTAAGTTTGTACAGTGCACAAGAATACTGGGACAACTTTTTGCAAACATGTTCAATGTGTGTTTTCCAAGTCAAATTTATTATTATAGTACTGATTAAAGTACTGATTTGATAAAAAACGTGCTTGATTTATTTATGTCGTATGTAATGGTATTTTTATATCTTATAGCTTAAATATAATGATGTCACAACTTACCTCGGTGGTAGGAGAGTTGTGACAAGGGGAGTGGACTTAAATTTTGTTATTTTTTTCAGAAACTATTATACTTTAATTAATGTTACTGATGGTTTTGAAAACAGAAGGAATGGCTCTAAACTTATTCATATGAGTCATAACTGTGGAATGTTTCTTAAGCGAGATAGAGCCCCTTATGTAAAAATTGTCACAATTCTCCTAGGTCTCCCCTAATAGTATTAACAATACTTTTACATGAAATTAATAGTGTCATAGTTGTTTTTGTCCTTTGAAATCAATATTTCACTATTTATGAAGTTTAAAATTTAATACTTTTGGTTTGTAAATATTAAAGTATTTATTAATATAACATCTTTTTGTATTTGAATCTTGGATTTATTAGCAGTTCCTTTTTGCTAAATTCTGTCTTTGAAATATCTAACTCTGCTCATAACTTTATATTTTTATAATACTTAAATCTTAAAATCCTAAATTTTACACACCACCAATTAACATCACACTATGTATGTTTTTAAAGTTCTCGTAGCGTTACAAAAAATAACACCCAAACAACTATTATAATTAACAGTACAAAATATGGTTTACAAATAAGATAATAACTCACTCATATTGAATTATAAGAAATCGAGCCAATCAATCATGCACCGGCATCCATTTATCATGGCCTCCATCGGTCGGTAGTGAGTTCATAATGAGGTGCCCCGTAGAGATGCCTATGTGTTGCTTGATGTAACTCTGTATTATTATATAGAGGTCTCGATTCCTACTGATTTTCTAGAGCTTCTTCTTGTTAGAAATCTTTAAATCATGATTAGTACTTGTTGGGTTAAAAAATGATATGGATTCTTTCTATGGGATAAAGTTTAATAATATTAAACTCAAATATAAATAAACATATTATGTTTATTTATATTTGAGGTAATAATTTTGTTTAAAGGTATTAGAATGAAAGTATTAACAGTTCTGCGGTTGTTCTATTTTAATAAAATTAAAACAATTTTGATAAACATTTGAATAGAAATGATTTTTTTTATGTATCCCATACATATTTTAAGATATTTGGTAAGATTTCTCTCAGAACTTTCTCGAGTTATAAAATGAGGTTGGTCTGACTCAATGCAATTAATTCAGACGTCAATTTAACTAACCGCTAGATATAGCTTATTGGAGGTTTTACCGATTGTCGTTCTGCTTTTTAGAGTTGTAGGTATTAAGTACACTTATGTGGCAAGGAATATCGACTTGAGGTCGTACCGAAAGTATAGAGTAGCTTAAGCAAAAAAAAACTAGTTACCCATTCGATGACCGAACTTTGCGGAGGTTGTTTAATCGCAAACTGCAGCTCCAGGTAAATTCCATCCATTTGAAGATGTTGATTAAATAATAACACGAATCGCATATTGTTCTTTAATCTTCGGCTTTGATATTTCTCTTAACAATGATTGGAGACGAGTATTGTGCACTCATTATGTTTCTACACTACTCATCTGCTTCCATTGTTATATCTTTCCGTACAAATTTTTGATACGATATTTCTATTTAATTCAAGAGTAGAAATATATATCTCACATTAGTAGATAAACTAAGCCAATCAAAATAAATTATGATACCACACCAATATCCACATTAAATAATCTCAGAAAAAAAATCACGCTAAACTTTCCATACACGGACAGTTCATAAGGTAAACATTTCAACATCATCACCGTCGTATCCAATAATTCCCATACACAAAATTTTGATGGGTTCTAACAAAATTCCAAAAAAACGAGTGATATATTTATATTTAGACACTGGTTAACATACTTTCGCTTCTGACATCTCCAACATTACAATTCGGTCTTAATCGTTTCAAAAATACTCACGACAGACATATGTCCTCAAGGTGTACGAGTACTCTATCATTCAGGGTTGTAACGAAACAGCCCACTGTAATTTGAAGTCATTATTAGGTGTCATTACGGTATGCCCCACTGACACGCTCGTATATAATCAACGTCTATTAAAAACGTAACAATACTAACAAATGGTAGCATTTGACAATTGTCACGAGGAAATTATGTATACCTCTCGATTTGAGGACGCAGAATAATGGCTTGATGTAAATATCAATAGGAAACTATAATCAAACAATGTAAGTATATTTATGGATAACAAAAAATTACTGTGTCATTTACTAGGAATGGATATCATAAGAGGTACCTAAATTATTATACATCTATAGACAACAAAGTATTTTAGTAACGGCTTTTGATGAGATTGATTTTCTTTTAAGCATAGTATTATGAGAATCAGCCTATTAGACGTAGTATTTTTATGATTATAAAATTAGAGTACTGTATCTAATGTTAATGTGACTTATAATAAATCAAATATAGAAAGTATATGTAATTTTATAACCTTTCTACATATGCTTGCGAACTAGAAATAGTTGAACTAGCTTGTAGGGACGAAGATCCGATTTTGGTGTAACCTTTTTGGCTATTTGGCACTTCAATCCGTTCTAAGTGTTAACTTAGGCAAATATATTACTTTACCGTCGACTGTTTTTTACAGCTGTGATTTGTCAAACTTCGCTTCGTCGTAACTGTTGAAATAGCCAAAACCAAGTCGTTATCTTAAAATGGTCAAAACTGGGTACTTATACTTGTACGTTTAATATAGATTTGTGGTTTTGCCGGCTGAATGTTTTATTAATTATTTAAATTATTAGTAATAGTTTGCAATCAAAAAGAAGTAATCATAACGTTAACCTAGAAGCTCCGACTTGAATTTGTACATGGATGATGGAGTTAAAAACTAGATTACTGAAGTACTGAAGTACTGAAGCTAAAGGCTATAATAAAATCTCTTTGAACGATGTCGCAACTCTGTCATCATAGTGAATTAACATCAGATACTAAAGCTTTTGTTGTCGAGACCACTAATTTGAAATAGTTTTGTCAGAGGTGTAGTTCCGTGAAATTATACCCCATTACTCGACTAATGATGGGGTAATGGCACTATAATGCCGGTGCGAGTTATGGCGTTACCGGCACACCCTAAAGAAATGTTATGTATTTAGAATAGTTATGAAAATAGGCTTTCGCTTAAGGTTGTAGCTGTGTGCAATAAATTGAAAACAGTTTATTCAAAGAAATAATGATAATAATGTAGTGTTAATATTATGTTGACAGCACATTCAATTTATGAATCCATGATCAAGTAAAGACTTCATGAGTTCTATTCATCCTTTTATTTATTTATTTTATTCATTATAAATTTATATAAAAACTAGCTTTTGCCCGCGACTTCAGCCTCGTGATATAGTTACTTTGGGCATCATATTGGGTTGGCACAAAAGTAATGAGACACACTAGAAAAATCTATAACATTTCCTTTTTAAAATCTATTTTTTCGATAATATTTTAGAATGTTGTAGAACATTCTAGGTACTTCTGGTGTAGGGTATATAAAGCCGCGCTCGCGATTTGTTTAGTCAGTTTGAAGAAAAATGGACGAGCGACATGTTCGAACACTATACTTATACGAGTACTTGTTAGGCCACAGTGCGCGGGCTGCGGCTGACAATATCAACAATGCATTAGGCGCTGGAAGTACAAGCCATGCGACGGTGTCCCGATGGTTTGACCGTTTTAAATCAGGAGACAGGAGCCTTGAAAGTCAGCCACGCTCAGGGCGACCACCCGCAGCGAATGATGACGATTTTCGCCGCGAACTGCAGTTGAATCCGGATGCTACCACTCTTGAATTAGCGGAAGCACTTAAATGCAGTCACCACGCCGTGGAACACCATCTGCATGAGCTTGGTTATCGAGAAGTTTTGGCTTGGTGGGTACCGCACATCCTTACAGACGCCAGTCGTGTAGTCCGTAACGATATCTGTCAGTCACTTTTGCTGCGACCCCGACGTAAAGAGTTTTTGTCAGATCTGGTTACTGGAGATGAATCATGGATTTATTACGAGAACGATACACGTCGTGCTTTTTGGCTGCCTCGAGAAGAAACGCCACCAACTCAACCGAAGCCGAGTCAAAAGAACGAAAAATTCTGCTTTGCTGTTTCTGGGATGCGCAAGGCATACTGTTTTATGAGCTATTACACAATGAAACTATAAACGCTGACAAATATTCAACCCAGCTTACCAAAATAATCTGCCACTATCAAGAAAAAACGACGAAGACGAGTCAATGTAGTTTTACTGCACGATAACGCTCGACCTCACGTCGCATCTGTGGTTCGCCGGCAGTTGGAGAACTTGGGCTGGAAGACGATACCCCACCCACCTTATTCCCCATACCTCGCCCCATCAGACTATCATTTGTTTAGAGCCCTGAAACAGCATTTGCGGGGTAAACAATTTAATGATTTCTCTGACGTAGAGGCGGAGTTGAACAAATTTTTCGAGGCACAGCCATCAGAGTTCTGGGCAAAAGGCATCCAAACTTTGCCGGATCGTTGGCAAGAAGTTTTAGATACTAATGGTAATTACATCATTGACTAAACTTTTTTTATTGTAATAATAATAAAAAAGTAAAAACTTAAACCAAGTGTCTCATTACTTTTGTGCCAACCCGATATTTTCCAAAAACGCTGTTTTTGAGCTGATGATAAAATTACCTTGATGTTTAAGTTCGAAGATAGTACAACAAAATACCAACGAATGTCCAATATAATTCAGCACTTTACCTTTGAAACTTTAGAGATATTAATCCAATTCAATGCAATTGAAATAAAGATGAAAAAAAAACAGTTCTGAAGTTTACACAAAACTTTATCGAAAACGTAATCTACGCAAAATTCTTTGAAAGAAATGTTATTATGTTACCGCAGATTACTTTAGAATAAACGCCATCTAGAACACAGCATCATCTATTGGGTGTATTTACAACCTAGATGTCAAACGATATTGAAGAATTTTATCTATGAATCAACGTACACCGCCATTTATGAGAACTTCATAAAACTAAACAGTAAATAAACACTTTCTTAAGAAACAATTAATTAGAACATTTTATTTGTTTACATTCACAATATAAGCAAATAATTGACATGATAACTATTCTATCTAGTAAGTTAGACCAAAATAAGGCTACATGTGAAATTTGATAGTAATCGGTTCAGTAGTTTTGGAGTTTATTGGCAACATACATCGTGACACAAAATTTTTATATATATAGATATGTTTTATTCTTAGCTTAAAATGAATAAAGTGGAAACGCATTTTGCTAGTGCTTAGTCTTTAAAACTGTATATTGTTTATTCAAAAGTACTCGTAGTTGAAAAAGAATCGGTTAATACGCCAATTAGAATACATAAAAATGTATCAAAAAAGGTTATGACATAAAGAAAAAATTAAAAACAACTCAAAAATCAAATAATGATAAAAATTATTTAGATATGATAAATACATGCAAATTAAATAATAAATTTTAGTAGCGTGCAAAATTTCAAAGAAAATCTTTCTTTCGTCGCGCAACAAAGTATTACACGGGTCCATATATCAAGTCTCACTGAATAATATCGAAATTGGTGCCGATGAAACGTGCCGAACGAAACTGAAACCGTCTACGGTACAGATACCAATCAGTATAATAACTTATCGAATTGAAAATTATATTTATTTAAATGGTTTACCCAAAAAAAAAATCGTGTCAAGTTTATTTGGCAACTAACACGATTTAATAATAAAGAATAAAAGACGAACTTATTAAAAACTAACCAAGTAAAAATTTTTTTGTTATATCTATATTCTAAACTTTAATGAAAGTCTAGAAGAATAAAGCATCGTTGGAACTTTACTATTATTTTATTATTAAATGTCAATTTTTTAGGCTCTAAGAGATAAATTTATTTTACTTTTATTACCAATGAAAACTATCCATCGTAGTTACATATATTTACAAAGCGATAACATAGATTTTTGCCTTTTACTGTTTTAATAAGCCTAGGTTAAATGAATAATATTGTTTTCATTTGAATTCAAGGGTATATCGAAATTATTTTTTTAACAAAGTGCATTTCTTATGTCCTATAATATGGGAAACTCGATAGCGCAGTAGATAGCGCGTTCAGACTATAATGCGGTAGTTAAGCAACTTTTGCCATGGATGGGCATGGGATGGGTGACCAAAATTTTTAATTCCATCCATAGAGAAGACCTGAGCCCCTATACGATAGTATAGGGGCATCGATCTATCGATGATGATGATAATGATGGTGATGAAAAACAATGATATTTATGATTTTTTTTAATTTTCTTTTTATTTAACACAATTTTAAAGAAAAAATGAAAGTAACAAAATGGTTAAATTATGAAGAACGAAAAAAATAAAAAATAAATTACCATATCAAGCTGACGAATGAAGTAGGAGAAAATAGATACTTATGAATATGTTACACATACTGATTTATCTAACTACTGTGTCTGTCCGTTCTAAATCATCACACTGGCCGCCCGTATATCGCTTCTCCGGTTATAATTTATGAGTATTGTCGAGTAGCGAACGCTGCCGATTATTCATATTTATGTTGCGGTACAAAGTTAGAGTAAAAGAGTATCGATACTGAAAATTCGGTATCAACATCTACGTTTCTTTAACTTTTGCATGTCTACAGTGAAAAATGAGTATTGAGCCTGTTTTTTTATATATGTAAAAGGTAAATGATAAATGAAAATGTTAATAGTTCTCATGATCATTTCTCAAGTCTGGAGTTTGATACCATAACCTGGTGATGTTAGTTCTGATACCTACCTGTGGTTTTTTATTGCCATAAAACAAATGATTGCTATTTATATTTAATGTTGATTATAACAATGTCGAAATATTTCGGTATCGATATCACAAATGTAAACCGCAAGCCACTAGTCAACTAGCCACGTAAAATATTATCCAGAGGAAATTACTTTGCGCGCCCCGAGCACTAATGCCCCTACTTTGGTATAGGTGAATTGGTTTGTAATGTTAACGTTGAAGTAAAATTATTCATGTTAATTTTTAATATATAGCAGTGTTTGATTAAATCCAATTCATTATAATAGTTTTTAATTTCCAGATGATTGACGGTCATGACTAAAAATAATATAATATCTATTATATTATAAAAAACTGAAATTCGACGTTTATGGAATACCCAAACTGCAGTGATCCCAACAGTGGTGGGAGCTACTGGTATTATTAGTAAAAGCCTACAAAGATATTTAAGTCAAACGGATGCCAACAACAAAACAAGCAGCCATACACACAACCGCCATATTCAGTAAGGTACTAGGAGACACGGTGTTTCTAAACAATTCTACAAACATACAAGAGCTTACATCAGAACCACTGCGGATACCACACATACTAACACCAGACACACAAAGCTCATCAAACCCATTCACTACAGACACATCGGACATAAATAGAGACGGGGAAACATAGATATCCTTTTTCTTACGAGCTATAGGACGAGATATTTATGTAACCGACACAAAGTCGAGAATCGGCAAGCCGAAACTAAATAATATAATATGATATGATATGATATGATATGCTATGATATGATATGATACGATACGATACGATACGATACGATACGATACGATACGATACGATACGATACGATACGATACGATATGATATGATATAGTAAATATATACCAAAATCACATACATTACTCAGATGCCAAGATGAGTAAGCTAAAGCCCTCGTTTTATGGAGTATCTGAAACTACGTACCACAACCCCCAAACCCGAGACAATATAGAAAAGTTCATTTTCTACATTGACCCGACCGGGAACTCAGAGATGGCGAGACCTTGAAACCGGCGTGTGAACCATTGGGCTACGGAGGTGGTAGCCGAGTGGTTCGTGGTTCGTATAATATAACCATACGTCGAAGTCAATGGTCAGACTTACGTGGGAGGCGGACACGCGATAATATAACTTCTGGCACGGCTAACATGGCAATGGACACCTTCATTATGGAGAGACAAATAAATAATTCACATATAGGGCTTCTTCCAGGGAGCGAGCACCAGGACACGTCTGGAGCTGACGCTGGACGTGACAGCATACGGACCGTCAGCGGCTCTATGCTGAACAGGCGGGTGAGAGCCGATGGACCGGAAGGGACTACAGCCGATCAATGGCGGGGGTAGGTCCATATGGTGCTTCGCGGAGTGGGGCTTCTACGCCTATTGAACACTCTGCCGGTTCGTCTGGGTAGACCATTTAAGAAGTAAATGATGATAGAAGGAGAAAATGGTCGACAGAAGAGTTAAGGGAGTTGATGTTTTGTTTCTTTAAGCACAATCACAGGGACTCGGTTATATCAATAGACTATACACATTATTTAGAGACAGAAACCCTACTAATCCAAAAATCGACAAATTTAACGGTAACACACTATCAAATCAGGCACATAGAGCTATCAAACAAAATGTTTTATCACAAGAACTACTGAACCGCATAAGACATGAAGCCGAAGAAAGTAAAACAGAACACAATTTGCCTATAAATTTACAATATCAAGCACACACAAACACACAACATGAAATACAGATAAACACTCAACATTCAACACATATAAACACTGAACATGAAATAGATTTATACAGGCAACATGAAACTCATACACAAACTCACCACGAAATAGTGTAGCACAAACCACACACAAACACACAACCTACAACAGAACAAGAAAAAATAATAAATCAATAAACTGCAAATGTAACAGGTAATGAAGACCAAGACCCACTTATATTGAACTTCTTACAAGTGTTAGCTGAAAGGAGTAAGGACAGCTTGTAGAAATAGGTAGAGGTATAAATTCTCGTAGAATTATTAATATAAAAGCAAAACTATTTAATAAATACAATATACAAAATGAGAATGAACGATATAATATAGAAGAGATACTGAAACAAAAGATTAAAGCACTAGGAAGCAATAGTACTAACACTGATATAAAACTACCGAGTAAAGATTGCGTAGAAGATTTTTGGAAATCCATATTGTAAAATCCTATACAATACAATCAAGATGCAGAATGGATAAAAGAAGTAGAAGCTTCAGCAAACAGGATAAGTACAGCCGAATTACAAAACATTACAGAAGAACATGTAAAAACAGCAATTAGCAAGTTACACAATTAGAAGACTCCGGGAATAGATCAAATACAAAACAACTACGTAAAATATCTTACCAGTACACACAAATATATGGCTTTAGTGTTCACAAATATCATAGCAGGTAGGGAGCAGTTAGAAGAGTGATTTACTACAGGACAGGTGATTTTAGTTTCAAAGAATGAAATCACAGAAAACGCCCAAAACTGGCGACCAAAAGCCTGTTTACCTAGTACTTACAAGCTACTGACATCAATATTAGCCAACCAACTTTACAATCACTCAGATCAGTCAGGACAACAACATCATGGCGATAGAACAAAAAGAATGCCGACGCAGAGCTCGGGGTTGCAAAGACCTCCTTATGGTCAATAAGGCAATTTTAGAGGACTCACATCTGTCCCAGAAGAATTTGAGTATGGCTTGGTTTGATTATCAGAAAGCAATCGACAGTGTATCTCACGAATGGCTTCTGAAAATCCTTGATATTTACATATATCCACCTGCAATTAAGAATTTCATTAAAATTGTAATGCCTACATGGAAGGTGATTATAACAGCTCGCGGAAGCTATGAATGAATAACTACTGAACCGATTTACATAAAACGTGGCATATTTCAAGGAGATTCTCTGTCACCGTTGTTATTTTATTTAGCAATTAATCCGCTCTCATTCATTTTGAACAAATTTAAACTAAATGGGTACAAACTTAAAAATAGTCTCAGGATAAATCACCTATTGTATATGGATGGTTTAAAAGTATATGCAAACAGTAGAAATGATTTAAAAGTTTTATTAGACATAGAAATAGAGCATAGTTTGATTAGGGAACAAATAACCAAAGAATATATGAAAAGGGTGAAGAAGTTACTGAACACACATTTAAATTCACGCAATATAATAAAAGAGATAAATAGATACGCAGTACCAGTTCTTATGTACTCATTTGCAATAATTAATTATGAAAATAGTGATTTAAGAGCAATCGATATAAAAACTAGGAAATTATTAGCAATTAAGAAAGCACAGTGACATAAAGCAGATATAGAAAGACTATATTTACCTATATAGTCTTTCTAGGGAGTAGAGGTTTAATAAAAACAGAAAATATGTATAAAATTCAAATGCTTCAATATAAACAGTATCTAGAAAGAGAGGATGATGATTTAATAAAGGTTATAGTGCAATACGATAGAAATAGGTATAAATATTCAATAATAAAAGAAGCTAGAGAATCAGAAAGAGAACTACAACTATCACTAAATAATATACGTACAATTAAAGAAATTAAACAAGCAATAGCTACGAAACAAAATAACAAATGAAGAAATGAGCAATTATATTGACAGTTTCCGAAATCAGTCTTGGACCATGCAAATATAGATAAATAACAGTCGTTTAAATGGATAAAAAACAACAAATATTACCCACAATAGAATCAGCAATATTTGCCTTACAGGACCAAACTGTTATGACACGCCAACATCAACATCTTAAAATTGAGCATAGATGGTAAGTGTCGTTTGTGCGCCAGCAAAGATGAAACGACTCAACATATTATCTTTGGTTGCGAAAAGTTGGCACATACTATGTCAAGCGCCATGATAATAAGCGCTTGGTTCAGTATGTGTACATTGGTGTCTGGCAAGAAAACACAACATCGAGGTTTCGAAGCTTTGGTGGCAAGGAACACTAATACAGCCACAAGTCAAAGAGAACGATCAGACGAAGCTCATGTGGGAGATACCTATTCAAACTGACATTACTGTAACACACAATAGACCAGACTTCATATATATAAACAAGACGAACAATATCACATATTCAAGAGACATATCGGTACCATCAGACTATAAAAATTGTGCAAGTACCACCTTCTGAAAACTGAAATCCGACGTTTATGGAATACCCAACCTGCAGTAATCCCAATAGTAGTAAGAGCTACAGGTATAATTAGTAAAAGCCAACATAGAAATTTAAGTTAATTGAACACCAACATAAACGTTACAATTTCGCAAAAACAAGCAGCCATACACACAACCGCCATACTCAGTAAGGGAGAAATGGTGTTTTTAAATAATACTGCAAACATACAAGAGCCTACACCAGAACCACTGCGGATACCACACATACCAACACCAGACACGCAAAATTCATCTAACTCATTCACTACAGACACATTGGACATAAATAGAGACGGGGAAACATAGATATCCTTTTTATTACGAGATGTAGGACAGGATATTTATGCAACCGACACAAAGTCGAGAATCGACAAGGCGAAACTAAATTATATAATGTTATATTATATAATATAATGTAATGTAATGTGATGTGATGTGATGTGATGTGATGTGATGTGATGTGATGTGATGTGATGTGATGTGATGTGATGTGATGTGATGTGATGTGATGTGATGAGAGGTGATGTGATGTGATGTGCTGTGATGTGATATGATAACACCTACATAATTTCATTGACGGATTAATGTGGATACCTATATTGTTAATAGATATAGTGAACCCAATCTTAACTCAAAACTTTTCTGACCATGTCGTGATATGTGTTATTACTGGTGCCTAACTGGTGCACTGGTGCCTAGCTGCTCTGTTTGAATCCTAAAAATAATGGATCATATGTATGAGCTTGTTTAACACGTTTCATGTAGAACATTTGTGTGTACATTGGTATTTAATATAAACTAAAGTCCCAAATCAATTGACATCACACTAGTTTTGACGGCATTATTGAAATCGAATTTATCAACTGAAATTATATCATCAGAATATTTAAATACATTTATAATTACGTATTGTTTATTTAGTTATAAATTAAAATAATAAAAACTAGTGCTCCTCCTTTCTATTATTGTTGTGCCCGACAGGGTCCACAGTGAGACTAATTAAACTATGTAACATTATTCAAAAATACCTATGGAAACAATAAACTTATTAAGTATACGTTTTCATGAAGTTTCTACACGTATAAATAAAAAGGCGATATAGATAAACAATAATGTGGAGGTCAGAAAAAGTTGGGTTAAGTATGTGAAAAGTCAGTATGTTGCGATGACAATTGACTTGAAGAGGAAGAAATTAGAATGTAAAATAAGGAACATGGGATTTAACTCATATGTATACGACAAGAGCTAAGCATACTCTTCAAGAATCGACCTATGAAATACTTAATTTTGGAATATTGTTAAACTTTGTAGGCATTATGGTTCCGGAAATTTACTCGATATCATAATACCAACCAAGGGTCTTTCTAATAAAGATTTGTCAACAACCCTAATAATAGGATGTTACATTAATTAATTAAGATATTCCACGTCATCACTCGGTAATCGTGCGTCGTATCAATCATTCCAGGCAACACGGCCACGCGTAGGCGTTCCTCCATTGTTTTGGGACCACCCAGAAGGCCTGTCTATTTAAACTGGGAGCATTAATCTTTCCCATTGTAAGTCGGCTGCTCAAATTCATAACAAAGTAACCGTAACAGCATACGCTTCAAATTACTCTATTGAACACTGAATTGCAAACTGGCTTTAAGTAAACTTCCTTTCTAATTTTAGCATTAATAGCATATATTTCTATTGAGATAGGTTAATAATGTATATAATCCACGGTAATGTTCATGACATTACCGTGGATCATATACATAAAACTATACCCGGCCACTCTGCTTGGCATTCCTGGACTATAAGAAATCCTTGAGACACGGGCGGTGATGCAGTCTCTCCAAAGGTATCAAGTGGACTACAGGTATATCGAGGTTGTATGGTCATGCACCACACACCTATCTTGATAGATGATAAAAACCACTGCTTGATTTTAATAAATTTATTGCACACAATATACTTTACAATAATGGATTGATAATGTCACCCATAAGTAAGTAAGTGAATGAGACGCGCAGCCGACTTGTTAGGCAATAGCGAACTAAAAAGAAATATTAATACTTAATTGTCGTGTGGCGTAAATGCTGACGCGGAGGAATGTTCGGTGCTAAACCGTACAGAGGTGTTAAAGTGTCTTTATAAAAATGCTACTAAGGTCCGATTACAAAACCAGAACTCTAATCCTATCCAATCGCAGCGAGGCGTAAGGCAGAGAGACGTTATCTCTCCGAAGCTATTTACCGCTGTGTTAGAGGATATTTTCAAACTTCTGGATTAGAAATAATACGGCATCAACATTATTGATTAGTACTTTACACGCCTCTACTTTGTTAATGACGTAGTCCTCATGGCTGAGATCTTGCAAGACCTGAACATCAAGCTTAAAGATCTTAGTAATGCATCTCTAAGAGTGGATCTTAAGATGTACATGGATAACACGAAAATCATGCCAAACGTCCATGTTGTACCCACTCCAGTTAAAATTGAGAATATACTCTTTAAGTTGTTGACCATTGTGTACCTAGGACAGACAGTCCAGCTAGGTAAGTCCAACTTCGAGAAAGAGGTCTCTCGTCAAATTCAGTTCGGATGGGCAGCATTCAGGAAGCTACGAAAAATCTTCGCGTCCAAATTACCACAGATTCTCAAGACCAAAGTCTTCGATCAGTGTGTATTGCCAGTGATGGCTTATGGAAGCGTAACGTGGCCGTTCACTATGTGTCTCATAAGAAGGCTCAAGGCCACATAATGGGCAATGGAGAGAGCAATGCTTGACGCTTCTCTACGTGATGATCCGTAGGAGAACTAACGTTACTGTCATTGCTCAAAAAAGAGTCCTCGAATTGCGGCCATGTACCGCACGGCGCTCAGTGGGTGGTGACCCCAGGTAGACCGATTATCTTATAAAGGTTGCGGGAAGCCGCTGGATGCAGGCTGCGTAGAACCATCGTTGTGGAGATCTAAGGGGAGGCATGTGCTCAGCAGTGGGCGTCTTACGGCTGATGATGATGAATAGCACGAATTAGTAAATTCTTTCTAGTCAGTAAATTAGAACGGTACAGTACAGTTGATTGTATTACTACAAGAAGTTGTACTTGCCTTTTTTATAGTTTATATATAGTAGGTAAATTTTTACACACGGCTGTACGTCAGGATACCACGATATGTTAAATTTCCTTAATTAATTTTGAATTCTAGTTGAATGCACTTAGAATTAAAATCGACTGGAGGAATCCGATAGTTTTGGATAGCCTGACTGCTGTTGACTAAAGATTAATTTGCTTTATTAATTATCGAAATCAATTTTTGTTTACCTTAAGTTTGTATTATCAGACATTTAACTGCAATATTTGTATAAAATTATTTATTACACATTACGCTACCCAACATTAACATTTATAAGTGCTACTATTTACATAATAAATAAATTATTCATTCACACATGCTTATTACTGTGTTTCTAATAAGGCCAATGTTAGTCGAGAGAAATTCAACGGTCCTGTCTTAGCTTAGAGATGTTGCAAGTTTATTAATAGTACGTCGAAAAGATCAAAAACATTCGTCGGCGGATTGATGCAACACATTTGTTACGGCGATCGAGATTAAAGAACATACTTCCCGGAATGACAGCGGCGATTGGCTGATGAATGATCGACTTTTCCGAAAAGTGAAAAGGAAGTCTTCCACACTGCCCTAGAAAAAGATTGAATAAACCAAACGATTGTTATTACGCGCAAATTGGAAAAGATTGAAGATTTCTGTGTATCATTTATTATGTAAATGTCATACTGGCACGTAAGATGGAAAGTAAAAACAAAAAAAAATCTTAATATGCAACATTGAAATTCTTTCTTAAATTCCCAATGTTAACAACATTTGTGAATTGTGTAAGTTAACAGTCAACAGGACACAATCTGACGACTATACAAAGCTGTTAAATTTCTCCATTTGATTTTAAGCCTTAATGCTTTTATGGTAGCGTTAAAAACCAATTGAAGAAATTTGACATATTGTGGTAATCTGGCGTACAGCCGTGTGTACAAGTTCAGCGGGCCAATTATTCTAATTCAGGAGATTCTATTGAGATGCAATTATTACTTAAACATTAGCAGAATTAATTTGGTGGAAATACGCGATCGGTTTACGGATTCATTAGGCTTATTTAAATGTGAACCTACTAAATAATATTTAGAATACTCATTTATATTTAGAGTAATAGAAAATAAAATAATAAAAACCAATTATTACTTTTTGGCTTATTTTATTATTTTTAGTGTTACTTTATTGTTTCATTTTTTCTTATTAATAAACCAATAAATGATATACGAGGGTGGTTTGAAAAGTTCTCGGCCCGACCAAGAAAAGAAAGAAAATAAAAATATGATTTATTTTTTTACATATCCTCCCCTTGTCTCAATACAATGGCACTTGACATATGATTAAATAAAGAATCGAGCTGTCGAATGACAATAAATTAGTTTATATACTACCCTCAAATCTCGGTCAGACCGAGGACTTTTCAAACCACCCACCCTCATAAGATAGATATTTTTCATTGCACTAATTCTTAATTGAATAGTAGTATTTAAATAGAGAACAATTTGTGCTGTAGACCGTAAAAAGATCGAAGCCTTCGAAATGTGGTGCTATGGATGCTCTGGATACCACGGACAGCAATGAGAACAAATATATTGATTGTTGACCAGCTAAATATTAAAACCAGATTGTCTACTATATCTTACCAACGGATTTTTAGCTGCTTTGCCCACATAGCTCAGAGGGTACGAGACAGTCTAGATAAACTGGTCGTGTTAGACAAGTTCAATGGAAAGAGAGCACGAGGGCAATCACCGATCCCCTGGTCTGACTCTGTGCGAATGGTGATGAGGCTCACTATTACCGAAGTGCTCCAACAGGCTGATGAAAGGAAGGCGTGAAAGTAGCTCGTCAATTCCTGTACCAAAAGATTTTAGGACGAGCGCAATCTTCAGAAATGAATTATGCAACGAAGAAGAAGATTTGAGTTAGTTCTCCCAGTTCTATGGACTTAGTATTTGTATATAGGTAATGAAACAATGAAATTAACAAAGATAAGTAGGTAAGTGTTACAAAATAAAATTTGAGCGTTTTAAATTCAATTTATTATAAAATTTAAATTAAAATAAAATTTGAGCAGTTGACCAATTTATAAGAGTTACGTTCTGCAAATTCCATTTTTTCTCGTAAAATGACATAGTATGTAACAAAAGGTGTACTATGGAATTGACTATCTCTACGCGTGGGCTAAATATCTAAGTCGATTTTTATCTGTAATTATACCTTATTATATGAGTAAGCGTAAACATTACAAAATCATCCTCTTCTATATGTCTTTATTCTTTTTTCATAGCAATTTCATTTGTTAAACAGTATATCTTTTATTCTAGCTTCATTTCCCATCTCATCAATATTCATGCTTATTACTTTTTTCGTCACATGCATTATTCAATTCATTAATTATTTATGGACGACTGTGTTCAAATGTAGCCAGAAAACGTGTTAATGTGTTGTATCTCACATTTAATACACGAGTTAAACACATAATATCGCGGCATAAGTTACCAATGGATAAGTAAATCAATGCTCTAATCTAAAATAATATAAAAAATAATATAATTCGATTTAATAATGCCAAAATATTTGATACGGGTGCCTTTGTAGAGGTATTTCTATCGTAGAGTTTTGTAATGGATGTCTTGAATTTTACGACAATAATTAATATTTTTATTACTAATCTTGAAGACCTTCGTATTATGTTATGTATTACGTATTATGTAAGCTTCATCAAACAAATAGAATCTTGGCTAGAATTCAGTAAGAGACTTAGACTAATGCGTTATTGTAAAATATTATTCGAACGTCTTCCGTTATCTAAGAGTCTTAGATTGCCGGGGGATTGTTATATCCGAATTCGTTACAAAAGATGTATATTTTTTGTTCTGTCGACTAACTAGAATAGAATGGATATTATTTTACAAAGTAAATATGACATATTTGAATGTGACAGATTTGCGGGGTGTCGTTATGAAAAGGTTCCAGTTTCTCAAAGTGCCTCTCCAGCCAGTGTAGTTTAGCCTATTGTTACTTCCAACACTTCTCTTCTCAAGAATTTTGCATATCATTATAAGTTTTTGATTTGTTTTGTTGTTAGTAGTAGTAGTAGATTTGTTGTATGTTAATTTTTGGGCAATATGTTTTATGACTTCCCCAGTGGCCACCTTCCGAGTCCAGTGCCTGCATAGCATGTGTCTGTATATCCACATTTCGAAAGCTTCCTACGTTCATCAGATTCAATGATAAATGTTTTTAATATTATAATCTTTTCAACCACGATATATTTTAAAGGTTTCTTTACTTAGAGGGTAAAACCTTATTAATAAATCTCTACTGTTCGTCTATCTATCATCATTCTCCAGCTCATGAAACGTTATAGCTAGACAGTTAAATTTACAATAATGAATAATTTATGTTACAGCTATATTGACAAACAATAAAAGAAAAATATTTAAGGGCAGCACCCATGCAATAACGCCCTTAGCAGATTTTTTCTTGTAAAAAGCAAGTCCCGGATCTAGAAGGCTATTTAGCACAAGATTATACACGAATACATTACGAGTAAGTAGCTCAGAACAGATTAAAAACTCCTCAGTGTGGGTTTTTGATTTATGCAGTAAAGCAATTAATAACTTTATGCAATAACTATAAGTCAACATTACACATGTACCTAACATCATTCACTCATGATTTACTCTTGTTAATCAAACCGCCTACACGCCTGTACAGTGTTAAGCCGCTTGCACACGATAGGTGTGGCGACAAGCCAGTTGTCAAAATGACATGCTAATCTTTATGGAAATGTTACTGTTGTAAAGTCATAAAGGATTTAGTTAGATAAGCCTATTCTGTAAATGTTTGTATGAAAATTTTGAATGCATAATTCATTTAGACAAACGCTATTGTTTTTTTATTAGCTATTAGATGTTCGATTTCATTTTATGTTATTTAATATCTACTTTAGTATGAATTTATTTAAAGAATTCATATCCAGGAATTTGAGCTAAGTCAACAAGTCTGGCGCTTTATGATTGTTATAATTCGTTTTTATTAGAGTTATGTTGCATTTTATATATAAGCAACTATAAAATATTTTATAATTAAAATGTGTTTAAATTAAAATGTCTTAAATACATCGCGTCTGCAACAGAACATTGGAACTGACAAATATATGAATAACATTCAACCTTGCACACTAGACAGATGATCCGTCTAACGCATACTTCAGTGATACGCTCGACAGAACTTCCGTTAGATTTGCACGAATCCTTATTACATTTTCCTCACAAATTAAAGAAGCAATTAGAAATATACCGGGAATAATAATAAATTATTCGCTAACATATTCAAAAATTTGTGTAGATATCAATTTGAATAAATCGAATGAGCCATTTAAATTTAAATCACAAGAAAAACACTTCATGTTATCGTTCTGTAATCGGTAAAAAGCTCAAACATCTAGGATGAGAAAGGACAGCAGTCTTGTGATATGACACTGGTGTAAAATAGAGCTTGTAAGGACGTGTGCGTATAAAGCCCCCCACACACTTGCGACAGACGTGACATAAATCGTGGCGGTAATCGCGCGCGATCTGACAGCGAGCCTGTTGAAATGAATATTCGTGATAAATCACTGTTTAGCGGCCACCGTGCGCGGGCGGCACAGTGATGGTATAGAGCTGAACTGCATAGAGACCATAAAACTGAGAAAATAGAATAGTAAAAAAGTAACAGTTTATTAGAATGTTGTATTACACTCAGCTACATAATCTCAGATAAAGAAATACGAAGTTCTTATTAAACTATATCGCAGCACAATCGATATGGAAAGATCACATAAAATACTTTGTCAAATGCAATTGTCTTCCAATTAGAAGATATTTATTTCTAAATTATTTATATTCCAAATTGTCTAACGTATCCTCTCGTTCCTATGTTCTCCCACTGAGGACACAGTAACGATCCGAGCCGTCAGTTATTATGTGCCGTCCATTACGATTTTATTATGCTAATGCACGTCACGGCGTCGCGTCGTGTCGTGCCGTGAGTTACGACCATGCGTACGATTATGTGTGAATTATATTTCATTTTTATTTTTTATTAGCGTGTATGGCAACTGCTTTATGGAGATACGGAATAATGTTGTATTAATAAAATCAAATTCACACTGCCTTGTCTTGTCTGTATATTATGGGTTTTATGACTGAAGATGCAGCTGGGACCAACGACTTGACGTGCCTTCCAAAGTGCGGAGGAGCTAGAGATAATTATTTTATGGTCACCCATCCTATTAGCCATTGCAAAAGTTTCTTAACAACCGTATCGCAGACTGAGCATAGGCCACTTTGCCATCGAGCCTCTTATTTGTCTTAAAAACCTTTACAATATGTTAATAATATTTAAGACAGTTTCTAAATTATCACTGTGTCCAATAGGTTCGATTGTCGAAATTATAACAATTTCTGCGATTCGTTGTAAAAAAAAAAATATTTTATTTAAAAAGGACACGAAATTAATACAATAGGTCAATGAGACGGACAGAGACAGGTTAAGATATCGCTATATTTTATGTCATTTCAAATTTAATTTCTCGCAAGCCTTTTGTCTATTTTATTACTGTCGATTTTAACCTTTTGTTAGAAAAGTGACTATGTGTAGAGTGAAAAATATTACAAGAACAAAAAAAAAATAGAAAATCAGTCAGAAATTCTCGGAAAAATCGGTGAACAATAAGTACATAAAAACATACATCGCCATCGCACGTAGAAACTCATTCATTTTGATTTTAAAGCTGATCAATAAAGCAAACAGAGTTATATAATCTGTAGAAATCACTGGAATAAAAAATCTTGTCAATTATAGTAAATAATATTACTGCTATTTTTATGGCTATTTTTGTCATAATCGTTATATTCAAATCAACAGAATATTTATTTTCATCCTGATATTACATCAAGACTTTTTTTAGATTCATCGGTATGATTATAGATATAAAGTTATAATATAACTAAGTCAGTCGTAAATCTTGCGATATATTGTTGTAGATTACAAGATCACTTCCAATAATCATAATTTATGGACCCAAATCCCGTTCTAGATTGGTTTTTCCAAAAAAAAAACTATTATCAACAACTTCATAACTGCATTAAATCGATTCTTAAGTGTGTTTAGTTTGTGTATGATTGAGAATTCATTGTACCCACAGTTTGATAAGTAATTGTGTTTTTAAATAATTTGTGGATAAATTACTTATGATGGCAGTGTAGGATTACATGGCCTTTGAAGCAATGTAATCCATCTATCCATCCATGTCTTTCGGATTTTGAATGAATTCCAAATACGTAATTTTTTTTGCTTTTCGCTGGAAACGGCCATGTCTTATCATATCAACTAAATATTAGGGTCATATTTGGTGGAAAGCGTATTTCGTTTTGTTATAAAAGGAAAACTACTGTTTCGATTTCGAAAAACTTTTAATGGGACCGCCTCGGTCGAATAAAAAAATAATTTTCGAAATCTGTCAACAATTGGCGGAAATATCGGTGCACATAGAATAATACATCGCCGTCTAACATGTAACCTCCTCCTTTAGAATTTTGATAACGGTTTCAAAATACGAAAGAAGTAATTTCTATGTTCAATGGATATGTATATTTTTTATGCAAACTGATTTCTTGGTGGTCGTGTCGTGCAAAAAAATAAAAATTTCAGGACTTTCGTTATGTAAATATGATTTAATTTCAATTTTTAACAAAAATTTAAGTTAACAATTAATAAACTGCAGGAAATCTAGGCTCTGTCAATATTTCTTAGAAATTCTAATCAGTTTAAAGTTAAGTATTATTTTCACTTTTTTAATAGTTTGAAGTCGGTTAATTTTTAATGTTTTTTTTTAGATAAAACTGTTTTCTGCCATTAGGAGCTCATTTGAAGTATTTTTTTATTATTAATCATTCAAAATTAGCGCCCCTCGTTTAAGTTTATAAGTCAGACTTGCACACGAAGGGTTTCGTATCCATAAAAACGCAAAAACACGCTTGTTGTTTATTACAAAGGAGTTGTTCGAAATTTTACAGTTAAATACATTTGGAAGATTTGTATTCGTCAACTTGTAAAGCCAATTTAAGCGATATAATTTTATTTTTAACTTCGTGCATACAACAACCGTTTAGTTGGTATAGCGCCGGGATACATTTGACTCTTACGAAAATTGGCACGTTGAAGCTTAATAAGTAACAAACAGTTAACCAAATCGAAAAACGGTCATCCGACACCCCGAATATTTTTGAAATACCCATCCAAGAATATCCCACGCTATGGGAAGTTAAAAAATGTTACATCCCCACTTTACATGTAAAGAAGGAAGCTAAATTACACTTTTCTAATACAAATCGTTTTTGAGTTACCGCGTGGACGGACAGACAAACATGGTGAATCTATGAGGTTCCTTATTGACTACGGAACCCTAGAAACCGTAAATTTGAAAATGAAAGCTAATTTGTTTGATAAAAACATTAAAGACAACAAACATTAAGGATCCAAAATCCCGTTATAAAAATACAGTAACATTAGCTAAATATAACATTTTATTTTTGCGTCCTATTAATAATTCTCCATTTAAATATGTTATAGAAAAAAGTGCAAAATGAAAATGAAAGCTACTCTGCAAAAAGCTAACAAACATCAAAATCCCGTTTTAAAAGTACAGGAGCGTCATATCTTGATCAGTAGCGTCAGATCTTATTATGTGTTATTTTTCGGGATAAGATAAAATATAGACATAGTGCTATCATCATCATCATCATCAACCCTTTATTTCGTCTCCACTGCAGGGGCTCAGGCCTTCCTTATGGGTGGTTAATGAGCATGGGCCATGACCCTTCACGCTGGCTCAATGCGGATTGGCAGGTATTAACGACTACAAATGCAGCCAGGACCAACGACTTAACGTGCCTTCCGAAGCACGGAGTAGCTCGAGATAATAATTTTTTGGTCACCCATCCCTTGCGAAAGTTGCTTAACGATAACGATCGCGTGCCGTGACGTATATCCACTACGCCAACGAGCTACTCTAACCACCGAGCGACTTATAATGCTATCGCGGCCTTTTTATTACAACTTTTAAAGATTTTAAATAGATCCCTATTTCGTAATACATGATTTTTTTATAACTTTTAACATTTACGCAGCGCATGTATTAGATAAGCGCATGTTTTTATACCATGACACAATTTTTATATAAAAATATGAGATGTTCAAAATTTTGTCGCAATTCTTATTCGGTTATTTTTGTTGCGTGAACAGAGCCACCGATCATATTCTTCATAAATATCATAACTTATGGCTGCCATAGACTAATCTTAAAATATTATTTGTTGCTGTTGTTTTAGAAATACACTGATTAAGATTTGTTTATCTTTATAATAAAGAAATGCTAGAAAATATATTGTGAAATTATGTGTTACGTTTCTTTTTTTTACGCTAACCAAAAGATGTTTTGTTTTATTTTGTATAATATATAATCATTATGTATCATTAAATTGTATACTATTATTAATTTTCATATTTTTTTAAATGTATTGTGTGATTAGAAATCATTGTAACAAAGTAAATTGTGATCTAATTTGTGATTGGATAATCAATTACAAGTCAATTTTAATTAATAGTAGAAAGTATTAAGTATTTAAATTTAGTTTAATGGCTTTTAAATATGTTTTAACATTATATAGTATTAATACTATTAAGCAAATAAATCTAAATTTAGATTATTTAGATTTTTAAATCGAGATTTTAATTTCCATATAACTTTTCAATAGAATTCTAAAATATATCTATTATTTATCTAAAGCATCTTTAAGTATGACAATAATCCAAAGAATAATATCGAAAATCGAATCGGAACTCGCGTTACTCGAGCAATTCATACAAACAACTGGACCGATAAAGAAAATATCGATACGATACTAGAACGATAAAATGTAATGTCCGTTGCAGATCGGAGAACAATTGTGGCTCCGGTTACTGTAAATTCTACAAACTGACCGATGTATATGAAACTGTAACACATAGTGTTAAGGTTAAATTTGATTTGTGTTCTAGGGTGTACAATAAAGACTTCTATAGACGATAGAGCCCACGCAATGTTGGGATTTATTGCTATATTTTGTGCTGGAGTCGCTTCGATTGGCTTTGCTTTGTTCTTGAGGTTGGTTATTCTGAAAATGGTATGGTTTAGCAGTAATCTTACAATCATTGACATTGTTACTTGAATAACTTGTGGTGGCATAAATACATATTTTTTACTTAGTCCTATATATTATTAATATTTGCTTAATAAAAATAAATCGTGATATTGGCGTTTTAGTGATAGCCCAATATTTGTAGTAAGTATATAATCTAGTGGAAAATTTTAAGCCATGGCTAAGTTTGTTATTATGGGTAGTATACAGCCTAGTGGCTGTACCTAGTTCTTTCTGTTCAATGTTTGAAGTTTTAATGCTAGATGTGTTCTTTAGAAAGAAACATTATTTAAAAGCTTTCAGGAATCAATCATCATTGTATGTAACAATAATGACGTAATTAAATTATCTTAAGAATTTCACTCTTATTTGATTATTTGACTAATCGCTATAATTTATATTTTCACTTATTAATTTTACACTTTGTATGTACACAGTAACTTATTTAATATATCGACTGATTGTTATATCCATTCGAACAATTTTAAACCTTCTGTAACTTTGTTCTGGAGAAAACTATAAACAGAAATATTCAGTAACCAAAAGAGTAATACATAACATCACCAGCTTATTGATCTCCCCATTGCTGGGGCACAGGCCTTAAATGTAGTCCAATTAAATCAAATAGGGAGAAATGGGCCATGACCCACCAAGCAGGTACATTATGGATAAGTGGATGTTAAAGATTGCAGATGCAGCTCGATCGACGGCTTAAGTTCAAGATAAAGTTCCCACAAAAATGTCCTGCGGCATAACTCTTATTGCTTGGTGATAAAAGCGAAAAGATTGTGATCTGAGGGGCTTCTTTCGTGAAACGAACTCTAGTAGATTTTTGATCACCATTCTATGACCAGCACTTGTGAAAGTCGTTTAGCTTTTGCATTGCAGACCAAACGCGCTAACCACTGCACTATCTGGCGCTATTGATATCATTGACCTCATATTGATAATTCCATTATTTGACACGGTATAGGTACTTAATCGTCGATTTATAAAAGGAAATGAGACCTATTAATAAAATATCATGTATAAAAATGAACAAGTCTCGCAAGTGTTGTTGGTTACATAGAAATGTAATTAATGAATTAACCAACTTGGTTTACATTCGATTTCATTACTTTTAACGACAGAACTTTGTTATTGTTATGTTATGATTTAAACGAAATTATACCTAATGTTTAATGTTTCTGACATTATTATATCTAATTTAGGTTTCTCATTATTAACATTATATTTGTTATAAAAGTTGTCACTGTCGTTGAATGCAAGTGATTCTTTCACAGCCACTTTTTCACAAATGCCAAAATAATTGATTTTCAACTCTTTAAAAGTATAAGATAAAGTGGAAAAAAATTAAACAGTTGTAACGTGATGTTGACTGTACATGTGCAGTCTTAATACTCGTTGACAATCCAGCAAATTATCTTAATAACAAGTTATGAATCGCTGATTATTCTGGAATATTAATGGAGTTACCACATTCTTGACGAACATACAAGGCTATAAATCACTCGAAAGGAGATCTTAATCGATATGATTGCACGTGTTAAAATGACGACGTCAAATCGATGCCAATGATTTAATAAGCCTTGACTACCTTTTAAGGAGTGCAAGAATATAAATAATAAGTAACTCGCATAATAATTACTAAAATTGACCAGGACATATTAAGTCTCGACCGTATTCATATATAAATTGATGTATGTACATACATTTATTAAAAAATAGTGTTCGTTGGCAAAGTGAAAGAGATTTTAGAGCCAAATTATAACGTTTTTCATTGTGTTTATTTATCTATTTATTTAAACTTCTTTGCACAAATAGCGGTCTTCATGTCAGTAGGCATTCTTTACTAGTCAACCGGGGAGTTATGAAATAGAGACTTTAATAAGGCTAATCAAGATAATTACGGTGTAAATATAGAAATAAATATTACGAAAATATTAAACTTATTTAAAAGGCAAACAAAATTATTATACGTAAGAATTAATAATAACAGCTGAAGGCCGATTCTATTTTTCAAAATTATATTATAACTTCAAAGAAACGAGTATTTTTAGATTATTTATGATGCAACGGAGGTAGAGCTGATAATCATTTTGAATCACAGATCACCTTCACTGATATTATTTTAACAAAATTATAAGAAAGATTCCAAAATTTCCAATTTTCGTTCGAAATCCAACAGAATATGCCCTCGAATGACATGTTAATTCGTAAATGTAAGAGTTGTAGACAAAAATATTTTCTACATCTTCTCCTATAATTGTGTTTTATTTAAAAATAAATTTTGAAATTGATATTAAGAGTAGATTGTAACTAGAGGCATAGGTTTATTATATTCAAATTTATACAATTTTATGTGCCCAATAATTATATACATGTTTTACAAATATCATGATGTTATCCCTTGATGAGATATTGTAATTTTCGTAGCGAATTAAAATGTGTAAATATTCCTTATTTTGTGTAATCTTTATTATTATTATATTTATGATTCATAAGTAACCTTGTTTATTATCTTTTACAGAAATTGAACGAATGACTAAAATTCAATATTGCAGTGTAGCCACCAAAAACTAAATACTTACGCTTACTTTTTATAGGTATTGTAACATGAAAAATCACGCATTGAAATAAGCCGGTTCCATAAACGAAACATTTATTAATAATAATATACCTTTTAGTCTGATACGAGTACTTAAATTCAAATTTCGCAAAACAAAACTTCCAAATTGTCTGGTTTACAACATGAAACAACGGTTGAATCCTTGAAATAACCACTTAAAAGTCTTATTTATGAACATTGCTTGTTGCATTCCGTGTCCATTTTCATTACTGGCATTATAAATAATGCCAAATTGCTGGTAACGATCCCCGCAGCCGACAAGCCCGCTATCAGGCATCCTCATTGAGATCTAAGGGCGTAACCGCATACAATTTACGTTGCACCGACTCATAAATATGGTGGGGCATTAAATATGATAATCTGCACACTGCATCGAGTGAATGTTCTTTGTTTGAGGAACCAATGGGTTTGAGATAGCATTGTGAGCTTTTTATTCAGCTTCTATTGAAATTTATGCTTTCTATAATTCTGCAGTAGAATCAATTTAATAAGCAGCAATTTTGCTTTTGAGAGATTAGTCGTTATTATTGTGTTTTATTCGTAATTTTGTTTTAGGTTGGAGTAGCCTTCTTATTTTCTGGATCGCACTTCTACCAAATTTAACATTTTGACACCCATAATCTATCGTCAAAGTAAATACGAATATTCTCGTCGAAATTATCTAAATTTACGTCAATAAAATAAGTATCATATAATAATTTTTAAATATAGAACACTCAATAACAATCTTAATTAACCGTTCTATATGAAACTTTTTGGCAACTCTGTCATGAAATATTTTTTATTGTTATGTATTGAGTAGAACAGGTTAAAAAAAACTCAATTAGCGTCACCGTTAGAGAAGTATGTTTGACCAGGGCCTTAATTGTCAATGGCATCTTAACTATGTTTGTTAATATATGATATAGACATAAAACTGTGTCAAAAAGGTTTATTATTTAACCGCCATTAAATACGCCTGTAATTACGCTAAGTTTGACATCTTGTTATATTGCAAATCAATTTATATAAACGCATCTGAAACAGTATCGTGTTCGACACAGCATCGGCGTCTGAATTTTCAATATCCCATACTAAATCTTTAACACAGTACACAACGTAAATCTCCCTCTTGGCCCGTTTAACCTTCCTGTCCACACTTATAGTTTTTAATCGAATTCGCGAACCTTAGTACCCACCGCAGTTTGCTATCGGCCGTAATTTATCGTCATAGGAAGGCGTAAATCAGACGCCGGCGCACGCCCTCGTAAATCCAATAATATTATCCTGGGTGTTTGGGCCGGCGATAATTTTGGCGTTGCCAGCTCTGATGCCGGAGGTTCCGAGATTGTGCTTTTTGATAGAATAGCGATTATCTAGTGTCGCAGTAGGTACGTTATCGTAACAAAGGAATTTCGTAAATAAAACTACAATAGTTTTAGAACATATTAGCAAAGAATTAATGTTTTTGAAAATATATTTTAATATAGCTTCGCATTCCACTACAAAGTAGAACTCTTTTCTGTATTCAGTAATCAGATCAATTTCGACCCATTCACTTTAGACCCATTTCAAATCGGCTTGAGAGTATTGAAAAGACTTGATATAATAGACTATTTGTAACACACCGTGGAGGAGTGTTATCAATATGTAATTGTCGTAACGCTTTTAAATAATTTCAGAGTTCTGTGGCTCGGACTATCCTTTTTTTTTAATAATTAAATTGTGATAGGATTAAATTGTCGGGTGTCGGGTTAGTCAGCATGAGTACCTTGCTTAGGTATATCAACATATACAATTGACGTTACTCATGTATTCGTATATATGAGAAGCGATTATAAACAGAAGATAAAATCAAAATTTTGACATTGCATTTTGGTGGGAAATTATTGATGAACTGTTTCGTATTTCAGTAACACTGTATTTTCAGTTTTAATCATAACATATATTCTTTTTTATATACAATTCTAACACTTAAAATAGTACAAAGAAACATAATCACTATCATCTGATTTCAATACGAAATGAGCGAAATTCATATAATATCAAACATCCTACCGAACTTAAGCCTTTAAATTCCTGCATAATACATTCATTTCTACTCAATAAAGCTCATTTCCTTTGTAAAACGTATGCAAACTCTATTATATTTAAGCTAATATTTGTTGTAGAAATTAATAAATACCTTTTCTACATATATATTGCGGTAACTCAGTCTACGTCTTTTTATTTTATTTTTTACAATAAATGCTAAGAAATTGAGCGAGTTATTCTAAAGTCGTGTAATTATTTAAAATTTTTAGAAACTGATATTTATATTTACGTTATACAATACGATAATAATTTGAAATGATAATTACATGACGTTAGAATAAGTGGTACGACTGGTACGACTTACCAGAAACACACTAAGAAATATTGAGTCGTTTCTATGAAACATACATATATATGAGCTAGAGTCAGAACTTACTCTTGCTAATGACGACGCTTGAAGGTATATATAAAAGGAGTATCTACACCACTATCATGCTTTCGAAAACTTTTCAGTGTTATAAATATTTAATGCAACATCATGTTAAGAGCTCTTGAAAAGTGAACTTGATATGGCTTCATTCACATTTCATTAATAAATAATGAATGTATTACAGAAAACTTTTTAAAATTTTCAGTCGCTTAAACGAATTACAAAGGAGATTTTCAATTGGACTAGTTTGGTACTTATAAAAATTAAAAAATATTTTCCTCCAGCGAATTTTTGTCTGATAGCAGGAAATAAGAAAAAAACATTTCGAATAGATTTCATCAAGTTTTTAACCATGAACGATGTAATTAATTTGAAAAATTTTATTTTTACTTTAGCTGAAAAATAACTATAAATATTAAATAATTGGAAAATATTCTTTTCCCCGTAACTCATTACATGTAAACTATAATTCATTAAACTCGAAGCGCAAATTTGTTAAAATAATAAATTTTATAATAACATAATATAAATTGATTAAAAAGTTTCACACGTGGATTAAAGATGCGAAGAAATTATATTATAATAATACAATTTCCTAAGAACGAACTTCTTAATGGAAGGAATACTATATGTGTACTTAGGGTAAAAATTAAATAAGCCAACTAGCTTAATTTAACCACAATAACGTAATAGTATCATAGACAGAATAGTGATATTATATCATATTCGTAAAAATGCTTCTTATAAAGTTATTAACTTTCCGCCAGCGGCATAACCCACGAGGTCTTATACGAGGGTCAAACTGAAAGTTCTTAGAACTGGCCACTTATAAACAATATAATAAAAAAATAATTCTAAAATTTGAAAATATAACTCTTTGCCAATATTACTGAGTATATATTTCATTCATTTGTCATTTGTTTTACGATTTGGCGGCAAATTGAAAATTGTCTGTGTCACGTCATCATGAATTTAACACGAGAAAATTTTCGTGCAATGATTTTTTATGACTTTCGATGTCATTTAAGTCAACAAGAAAGTTATGATAGACTACGATTGGCCTTTCACGATGAAGCCCCATCTCGTGCGACTGTTTACAACTAGTTTAATGAGTTTAAACGTGGTCGCACTAATCTCACTGATGATTTACGTGAGGGACGGCCTTCTACGGCGACGACTGAAGATAACATCTGTGTTGTGCGGCGTATGATAGAGACTGACAAAAGAGTGACCTATCAACAGATTCGGACAAGCTTAGGCATCGGTATGAGTCAAGTGCACAAAATCCTCCACGAACATTTAGCGGTCAGGAAGCTTTGCGCCCGGTGGATACCTCATAATTTGACTGAGGCTCAAAAACTCCATCGTGTGGATTGGTGTCGTAAAATGATTGAAAGATTTAACGGAGGTGACTCAAATGCTGTGTTCGACATACTAACAGGTGACGAAAGCTGGATTTACTGTTATGATCCTAAAACCAAAAGACAATCTGCTCAGTGGGTGTTTCCTTTCGAGGAGTTGCCAACTAAAGTGAAGAGAGATCGAAGTGCGGGAAAAAAAATGGTGGCCTCGTTCTTTGGAAGGATAGGTCATTTTGCAACAATTGTGTTAGAGGATCAAAAAACAGTTTCTGCAGAATGGTACACTACCAATTGTTTGCCACTTGTCTTGGAAAAAGTTCGAGAGAAACGACCTCGCAGTAGGATCCTCCTTCACCACGACAACGCCTCGTCGCACACCGCCAAGCGAACGATCGACTATTTGGCGACATCAAACGTTGAATTACTGGGTCACCCGCCGTATAGCCCCGACCTCGCGCCTTGTGATTTTTATTTATTTCCAAAAATTAAAGAAAAACTTAAAGGAAAGCGGTTTATGAATGCTGAAGAAGCGGTGGCTGCGTATCGCGATGCCATTGAAGAGACCCCTAAGGACGAGTGGGCAAAGTGCTTTTCCCAGTGGTTCCATCGCATGCAGCGGTGTATTGACGTGAATGGACAATATTTTGAAAAGATATAATAAAACTAATAACTGGCTAATGTAATCAGTTTTTGATTTTCTAAGAACTTTCAGTTTGACCCTCGTAGTATACATATAAACCTTCCTCTTGAATCAATCTGTATATAATGAAAGTCGCATTACAATCCATTATAAAATTTAAAATATTTCAGCGTACAGACAAAGAGAACTGACTGTGTTTTGATCGATATATAAATTCACCAATAATTTATTTATTAGTTTTCAAAGGCGTCTTATTCCGATTTTACTAATACTGAAGTCAGTATTAAAATGTATGAAATACTTAAAATATGGAAAACAAAGTGGTTTTTATTCTTTATTAATTTTGAAAATAAAAATAGCCCTAACAAAAATAAGCTCTAATTACACCATCCATAAAGCAATGAAAGTTATAAAATTTATGAGACCAAAAATTGTTTTCACGCACAAAATATACTGGCAAGAGCGAAGCTAAACAATAAAAAAGATACGCAAACAAAAAGGCAACAGAACTTGCAACATAAAGGGGAAAATTATGACGCTTTCAGCGGCACATTTAAGCGAAGCATATTTCAAAAGTTTCAGCGTATTAAGCAACATTTATTTTGGCAGTGACTTGGCCATTACGCATCCAGAACGGGCGCTCCTAGAAGTTATGAAAAACATTACCGCTACTACATGTTCCCGCTTACTAAGGAAATAATTTCTTTCATTCTAATTTCATAGTTTTCTTTAGCGTCAATATAAGTAGCTTAGATAAAAGCCTAACGGTCGGTTTCTGAATAGAGGAAAGCACAAAATCTCAACTGATTATTCTTAATATAATAACTTAAGTTTTTTACGTTTTATATTGCAAAAAGTCCTAGTTTTATCAAATTGCTATCAACTGATTAATAAAAAAATATAAATCAGAAATAAAAACCTATTTAATTGACGTTTACAATGGCTTAAGCACGGTTTGAGACGTGCTCTACTTCAAATTCTCAATTCAGAAACTGGGTCTAAGAATCATCACACTTGAAATAAAAGTACTTAAAAAAATACTAATAACTATTTATACCGAAAAACACAAAATCATGTAGGTATTACAAGCAAAGTAATTTTGAACAATACTGGTTTGACGAAAACAAACAGATCGAAGTAGGTTTAGGATGTTATTCTGCAAAAGACGCAATAAGTATGAAAATTACTAAAATCAATTTGGTGTCACATACTTAATAAATGAGAAAAAATTGGAGGATGAAGAATCGAACTCAAGACCTTGGAGCTGGCGACAACTTGGAATCTGTGTGACTCCTACTCGACCATAAGACTTAGGGCATCAAAAAATTGGATGGTGCCTTTCCAACATCAACAAGCTTTTTATATTTTTGTTGCTACTTATTGTAGTGATTCACATTTAAACATAATGAAATTAATACCTACGCTTTTTACAATTTATTAAATGACTGAAAATGTAACTGAGATAAAAAAATGTACATATTTCTTTTAAAGTCTCATAGTACAAACCAATAGATAATCTGCAACGGAGCTTTGCTACATTCCAGCTTCGTTTTTAGTTCCTACTTCAACATTTTATTATTCAAAGTGGGGCCAAATTATTCGCAATTTTCTTTCATATATTCTAAATTTAATACAGTTCAGTATTAATATGCCATGATTTTCCTTTAATTTACATAGAATACATTAGTTCAAAATTTGAAACATTAAGCAGTACAATACTAAATCGATTTAGTATCATTTCTCAAGTAAATAAAAGCCGTTCAATATTATTTAAGAGTAGTTCGGTGGCCTAGTAAAGGTTGGTCACTTGATGGGTGACCAAAAAATATTATCTCGAGCTACTCCGTGCTTTGGAAGGCCGTTAGTCTCAGCTGTATATGCAATTGTTTGTAACTTCGAATCCGCATTGGGCCAGCGTTACGACGTAAAATCATCTTAATGAAAATAAAAATTATCTCGTTAATTTTTATAGGATTCTAATTTAAGTTTAAGGGAATAAATAAAAGCGAAAGTTATTTAATAATGGGATAAACAAGTATATAACTCGCACAATTAACATAACAAGGGTTATGTCTTCTTCTTCGTCCTATCCTTCTTAATCATCCGCAAGGAAGGCCTGAGCTGTGGAGACGTAAAGATACTGAAGATGATTATTTAAACATTTTCCACATTTCATATTGCCTATAGTTATACGTAATCAGCAATTTTTGGTGTTCTATTTTTTTATTTGAATTTTACCAATTGTCACGGATTAGGGAAAAAATAAACCTAATATATGATTGAGGTAAAACCAAAACGTTTTAAATCTCTCATCAAATTCCTGTCTTGTATGTATTTTTCTATCTAATATTTAGTGCGGAGGTCATATTCTATCACTTGCAGAGTATATAAGAATATTACATATATAGCTATTCTGTAATATATTAAAATGTTGGCAGTTGGCACAGGGGTTGTCACAGTGTAGAGGTTCAATTAAATGAAACCTACTTCAACAGGTAATAAAAGTTATATTTCTTTGAATCTCTTTGCCGTAATAGCACTGCACTAGACATCGAGTTCGCGGTTGATTTTACCATAATATAGCATAGCGAATCTCCAGTCCAACCTGGTTCCTGATGTACTTAATACTTCCAAATAATGGAATATCAGGCGTTATAAAACTTTTGCACATTTTTGTCACAAATTCTACTAAGTATAATACGTATATACTATTATAATATCTCTGGTTGTACAAATGTTGAATAAATAAATACACAGTATATAAATCAATTAATATATACGATAAATAACAGCAACGTCACAGTACAACAAATTATTTGTTTGGCCATTTTATAAGATTGTAATAACTTAACGATTCAAAAATTTAGTTGTACCAATATTTAGTATTAATTGGCATATCTACAGAAATTTTAATTACTCTAAAACTTTTTGCTGTATTTCCAAACCTATTAACTTTTTTTATTAATTGTACGTAAATCATGGTTGAATGATTTAAATAAATCAAACAAAAAAAGTACTTCATAATTTGCATTGAAAACATGAATGCCTCAAATACAATGCTTAAATTGTATGGGTAGTTTATAATTTATTCAGATTTTGGTCCTCTGAGCCGGATAGGCGTGGCGAACCGCCTAGTCGACACAGCAGGGCGCCTTATTAAAGAGAAACTTGAATTTCTTAGCGACAGGATGTCAACAGCAGCTATGCATTGTGATTGCTATGTGGTAGCATGGTTAGTTGACTACGTTTTGTTATGTTAATTGTACGAGTTATTTACTTGTTTATTCCATTCATGTTTAGAATAATCACGCTTTCATTGATCTTATAAATTTTTTAGACAACTTGCGAACTTTCGCTTTTAATTATTCGCTTTTGTCTGTAATTACTGTTACTGTTAACCTTATATTAACAGACTGGTGGCAAGATTGTTTTTTTCTAAATGGTTTTGTTTTAATATTTATAAAAACTTTTGACAAAAAAAAGGCCCAATTAAACTACTTTTTTTATGTTTGATCAATTTCGCATTCAAAATATTTTTTATGAAAAATGCCAGGGACCATGTGGATTTTTAAGCATTTTTCATTAAGAATACTTTTTTCCTCCAAATTACTCATTTTAAGAAAATTGATAAACACACGAGTCAATTTGCATTATCTATATGCAACACTTTTACGATAATTTCGTGCAATTGGCCATCCTTTGTCTTTTATCTATAAACTCAAGTTAACAATTCTTCCTGATAGATATTCAATCGTCATTACCACCTATTAATCTTTCTCCCCTTAGATTCACAATTCAGTGTAACGAATTTATTTTCACTTCCCATAATAAAAAATACTTTTTTCCTCCAAATTACTCATTTTAAGAAAATTGATAAATACACGAGTCAATTTGCATTATCTATATGCAACACTTTTACGATAATTTCGTGCAATTGGCCATCCTTTGTCTTTTATCTATAAACTCAAGTTAACAATTCTTCCTGATAGATATTCAATCGTCATTACCACCTATTAATCTTTCTCCCCTTAGATTCACAATTCAGTGTAACGAATTTATTTTCACTTCCCATAATAACAATCCATAGCACCGCCTCCATCGGTAATGACCCTTTTGAGAGCACACTTCAATATCCAGCAATACAGACAAGCCCTTAACGTAAGTATATTTGGAGAAGTAATGTGAAACACAAACGCCACCGCCTTTTAAATTCCAACAGCACTCTGTTGTAGTTTAATTCAATTATAGAACCAAATCAAGACATTTGAAGTACTATTATGGAGCGCGATGAGGCAGTGGTTGAAGTCTTAGGTCTGTAATGCGGAATTTTAGCAAATTTAGCAAAAGCAGACATATGATGAGTAACCAAAAGATTGTGATCTCCAACTCTTACGTGCTTCGGAAGACTCCTTAGGCCTGGTCCCGAGTGCTTTTGCAGTCTTTAATACCCACTAATCTGCAGTAGACATACGGTCATGGCCCAATTTATCTATTACATTGATAGGAAAAGCATGTACCCTGGCAATGACATTAGTAGATTGATGATGAAGTACTATTATCATTTTGAGATTATCAACATTTAACTGCAACTGTGAGATGAATGAGTTTACTACTTAGACAATATTACGAGTTTATGGAAGAACATTAAAAAGCAATTGCTACTATCGACAAAATATCTGCCTACACCGTTTGAGCAAAATATTGCTTGCACAAGTTGACCACAATATACCCCGCCCTTTTTATTCTTAACCAACGAGCAAATGAATCCCTTATTATCTTTGAATGTTACCAGATGGACCGTTTGATTTTACATGTTTATGTTTGGCATTGTTTTATTTTGTACAAATCTTTTCACAAGTTTACCTCTAAATGGTCATTAAAGCTATTTCTTCCATCGTTAAATCAATAATAATCTAATAACCTCTCAAAAGTTCCCTGTTAAGTACCAAAACTTAAGTGCGTTCCAAATACAGACATTCTAAAGTAAGTCCCTCATTAGAGGTTTAATAGGGACGAATAGGCGGGGTTTCTGAGAGTCCTAGACAACAATTTCAACGCCCACTTGCTAAATTAAAAGGGAAATCTGTTGCTTTTGATCACGTTCATTCGGCTTCGACAAGACATTTACTGTTCTATTTACTTGGCTTTTTACGGCAAAATTATATTCAATCTCGATTATGAAAACAACTGTTTGTAGGTATATCGGTGGTTTTCTTAGGATTTGTAGGAGTATAAAAAACCACCAAGCATCAAAATCACGTTTTTAAAATAAATTGATATCATTATACAGTGGCGTAGCTACCAAGGGGCTAGGCGGGGCAGTGCCCCGGGGCCCTCAAGCTCAGGGGGCCCTCGAATCTTTACCAGAAAATCTCAATCAAACTCAACTTTTGAAAATTTTTCCCATTTTCAAAATAAATATGACAATTCGAATTTAATCATGGCGACTCAGTTGTGAGAAATTCCAAAGTTATAAAAAGGGAATTCCCCTAAATTATTTGTGTGGGTTGACAGAGTTATTAATGTTTTCATCAATTTTTCGGTTATCCATATCTGCATATTATTATTTATTTATATGCGAATTTGTGATTCGCGATTGTGAACTTCGAGTCAAGATTTTTGTTTTTCGAGAATAGTTAATGTATCAGGAGTAAGTAGGTATGTCAATAAATTTTTTGTACTGGTCCATACAAAAGTTCAATTTTATTTGATTATAGTACGTATACATAGTTACGTAAAGAAATCTATAGATTTCGGCTATTCACTATATAAATCAAAATACCGTGAAAAATACAAATGCGGTAGGGGGCCGTCCATTAATTACGTGATGTTTTTTTGACATTTTTAAATACGGCCCGATGTTGCCGCCAGCACATAAACCGCACCAAACAGTCACTCTTTGTGGGTGCATTGGTTTTTCGACAATCACTCTTGGATTATCATTCGCCCAAATGCGTAAATTTTGTTTATTGACGAATCCACTGAGGTAAAAATGAACAAGCCTCATCACTAAAGATGATTTTCTTCGAAAATTTGGACGATCGGATGGAGGTGTGCCGCCGAGGTCGCGGGGGCCATTTGGCCGATATTTTGTTCCAAACATAATTGAGCCATACCATATTATCGTAATAAATAGAAATGACAATAATTTCCTAAATAATTTGTGTTTTATTTAAAATCAACATCGGCCCTTAAAATTTAACCACCCGATACTTCTGGACAAAATATGACTAATTTTCCTAATTTTTGTTAATAGTTTGCATGGCGTTTGGTTTAATAACAGTAAGCTGGTGCAACGTATGTATGAATAAATAAATATATAATAAACCCTTGAATCTTTTCTTTTTCGTTTTATTGCCCATTACCTATACCAAGTATAAAAATAATGGTAATTTATGTTGTTAGAGTTTAATAGTTTTATTACCTGCCCATGCACGAAAAAGAGCTGATGATAAAGTTGCTTAGCATTTTTAAAGTATTTGTATATTTAATGATTTTACTTCAAAAAACCTTACCAATTTTGATAGCAGTGGGCCCCATTTTTTTATATGCCCCAGGGCCCTAGGTTACCTAGCTACGCCACTGTCAATATATCAATTTATTACACAAATATTGTGGATCTCAACACTAAAGCCGTCTGTATAGCAAAGTGTAGACAAGAAAAAGATGCTTTTTTATTTTAATACATATTATTTGCACGTAAATAGTAGGTATTTAGTAGGTTAGGCTACGACGATAAAAGTTAATGATAAAATAATATAATTACTGTTTTTTTTTTTAAGTTAGAGAAACTGTGAAGGTGCCTTCTAGTATTGCAAAATACTTGAACGCGAATCTGTTCTAGTAAATACAACTCACCTCTAATGTGATAATACAGTTAAAACTAACAGGCATACTCTCATCGGAACCAAGGAGTACCACATAAATTATAGTTATCGCGCCGGTTAACCTCTGATATTTAGGGTCGTAGTGCTACATGTGATTTATCGCTGGGATTATTTATTATCAACGCTCTTTAGTACTTTATTGGCCGTCTTGTAACATTACTCGAGAATTATAGTTACCAGCTCAGTTGACTAGCTAAAACTTTGATATCTAAAACATTTAGAACGATATTGAACGATTCTTTAAAGTTATTCTGTTGAAAATTTGTTTGTTTGGTATGACAAAAAATACGTTTCTTTAATGGTAAATTTGAGATTGATCTACTAACATTTTTTCCACACCATCCTGTTTGCTTACTTCGTTGGGCACATAAAAATATATATTAACAAACGTTTTTATTGTTTTTAAGTGTTAAAAAATATTGTTTGTGACATGGAATCTTCATGAGAAATGGTATATTAAAGTATTATTCAACCGAGAGCATTCATATGAGTCACATGTCGACGACTCAACTAATCATTTCATATCAAGATCGGAACGCAAAAGCCTCACAAGTCTGCCGCACGGTTGCAAAATCCTTGAATAAAACACTACTATATAAACTACATTCAGTTATTGTAACAATGAACTCTGTTACAAAAGGAATAAGAATGTTTCTAATGCAAATACAATTTATCGGATTGGTACAATATTGCTACCAGTTCGCAACAGGCTCACGACTGCGATATTTACGAGGCAGCCACCGATACAGTATTATTTATGTCTCAGTTTCCTATTTTTGCTGTTCGACAATATTTTTTTTAATAGTTTAGATATGGTCGACTTTGTTTATGGTCTTCCATTGGGAAAGGTATGGGGTAGCTTTTATATTTATGTGGCTTGTGTTTTATCTGCAACTGTATAACAATTTTAAAGACTATTTTTATAATGTTTATTAAAAGATACATTGTGAAATATGTTGTTGCAATAGCGATAAAATATCAAATTTATATCGCGCATCTATCAATTTACAACTATACTCTGATATTATGTTTGTTACCAAAACGATATTTTAGAATATTTTAGAAGTTCTTATAATTTTGTTAAAATGGTACTCATGAAGATCATCTGTGCATCAGAAGCAGTGCTAGGTCCTTCTTCTGTTACATCATAAATTATAGAAAAATATTTTTTTTGGAGTCGTATTAGTGTTTCAAAAATATACGAAATTATATTTTCGGAGAAACAGAGAGAGACTGCTATTTGTAGACCAAGCGAAAAAACGATAAAAAACACATATGTGTTACTCTGAAAAAGAAAACGATATGTATCGCTATCCATAGAACTCTGTATTTTTTCCGCGAAGCACTGCGTTTTATTTTATGGAAAGCTATAGGTTGCTGGTCACACCCCGTACAACAATAGGCACCCAATGCCGAAATGATAGATTTCTCTATGGATAGCGATAAGTTTTCTTTCAATATTTTACTCTGTATCATTGTCAAACTAACATCCAATTGTAGCCTATCCCTACACAGCCTTCCAACTATCTCCATACAAAAAAAATCTGAAAAAGAGGTTCTTGGGAATGTGTAAACTTCTGAATAGAAATAATATATCGAATACTATGGTTCCCAATACATAGATTTTTTTCTAAAATAACGTAATTAAAAGATTTGTGTATCGACACTAGGAACCGTAGACCAAGAAAGAAGGACAAAGATGGTGGTCAAGACCAAAAGAAAAAATCTGAAAACCGTTATTCGAAATTATATTACAAACTATGATATTGGTTTAAAGGAATCATCTTCAAAACACGATTCCTGTGATGGGTAAACTATAAGCACAAATCAGAAAGCTTTTAAATTAGCATAAATATTCTAAAGTTGTGCGGAACTCTCAGTATGCGAGTATAATTATCACTTAAGTAAATTATTAGAGCAAGTATGATATTACATTACCATCAACCTATTTTATAACATCTGATATGTTTTCTTTGCACTAACAAGTCAGCTTTTTGTTAAATTCAGTAAAGTATGTTGGACATTGAATTGTGTTTATTTGTCTCAAAGTTAATTTAAATTTAAAAGGTACTCTTGACTCCCGTTCTCATGGCAGAAAAGTTACAACTACTAATGCATTCTTCAGCACGTTCAAACCTCAATCAGGGGGTGTGGCGTCAAACAGCCTGCGTACTAATACATAATGCGCGTGATCTGTTGCCAGGGGTACAATGAGAGCATAACTTGTTCTGTATTTGGAGGCATTTCTATTTGAAATGAGATAAATATAATTCTTATTAAATATAATATTTTGATAAAGTAATTTTTGGTTGGACACTTCATATAGTATTAGTATTTTTTTGTCATTTAGACTGATATTTCATGAAGGAGTTCTTGCATCTTGTGTAAATGTTACGAAATACTGTATCACTTACAATTAGTAAGAAGTAATTCTTAATAATTTTGGCCATTGCAATATAAACTCTGTTATTGAAGGAAGACACTATATATACAGCACAATCATGTTTAGGGTACCAGTTAGGTTACCTTTGACTACGTATTAGGTCTAGATAATATAATTAGAAGAATAGACAGGTGGCAAATGCTGCCTGTCCAAGCTTCTTTGCAATACTAAAATAGATACATTTGAAATCAATTTGTAGTTCTTCATCACTTATTTAATTGTTATGTTTCAAAAAATGCTCTTAAGAATTTGCTCTCGGTATAACCATGCCATAAATTTGCCGGCGGCGGCGTGCAAAACGCCTCTTCCATGTCGCATCAGACACGCGCCGATTTATGTTCCCGCCTTAATTGCTGCACCGAAGACCATTTCAATTTGTTATTATCGTCTCTTTTGATTCTGACGATCAACTAAAAATTGTAAAGATTGATAGTTTGCTGCGAATCCACGTAAAAGATATAATTTACAGAGGATGACTCAATGTTTTGTCTTTTGTTATTATTTTTAAAATTGTAAACCGGCTTATAACAATGTTAATGTAATGACAATACTCATTATGATGAGTAGACATGAAGACATGTTACAAACTGAGCTAAAAAATTCATATATTTTATATTAAAGTAAGTCCGAGGATCAACTTTGTTCGTCTACAAACGAAATTTCTAAACGTTCTTAGAATTTTATTAAAATTATTTTCATGATTATCTGCCCGTCAGAGTCAGTGCCAGCTTCTTATTCTGTTGTATTACATTTATCGAAATATACGTTTTTTGAAGTCGTATTCGATTTTCGAATATAGTTGTAATTCAGTGTATAAAGAAACAGAGCACTCTCACTCACACAACCTAGAAAACGTGTTATTATGTTAATAAAAAGAAATGAGATATAAAATATCTAGTTTGATTCAGATGAAATATTGTAATGTCTATATAACTCTATGGTTTGCGATTCAAAATTCAAAATCAAAATTATTTGTTCAGTCAAGGCTGTTTCAAGCACTTGTGAAAGTCGAGAGCTATATAAGAAATTATTTTTATATGTGCTATGTATCAGAAGGACCTCCAGTAAAAAATTAGAAATGAAATCAGGCCATCTAGAAAATAAACTTCTCAAAATAAATATATCCAAGTACTATATTCTCTACTCTAAAAGCTGTGCGAAAAACGAAATATAGTCTTGTTTCGATCCTTCTCGATTAAAAGCCAAGCAAATATTTCACAAAGATGTTTTCAGCTTACGATCGGCTTAAGCTTGATTCACAGTAAAATTATACTTGGTAGGTTTTCAAGATATTCAGGGTACAAGCAACAAATTTTTTTTTTTTCATTTTAGGGTTAAAATTTTTTTAAATAATTATCTGTCATGTTTGTATAAATTATATTACGAAGGCAGATATAAGCATGTTATTTTGATGATTACTGAAAACACTTATTTGTAACATAACGGGTATTTGGTACTTTTCATAAGGCAATTTAATCTTTGGTCCCGGCTAAATCTACAAGAGTAAACAACAATCTATACAGGTTGGATTATGGCCCGATTTTCCTATTTGGTCACACCTAGCAATGTTTTGTCAATGAGATAATAACACGAAAAATTAATCAGTGTTTGAGTGGATCTGAATATAAAGTAGACAACGAAACTTCGGCCTTGGAGTCAGTTTTGATTCAAAAAGAAGTTTTTAGTATACTCTGACTCATAAAAAACTTACTGCCGTTACACGTGATTCTGTTCGCGTCACTACAATGCGAAATTAAGCTTGAAAGAAAAAGAAAAAAACATGTAACAGATGACACGTTACTATTAGTAAGACCCTTGTATTAACATACTTTATACATTTTACTGTGACCAGATGACATATCATAAAGCATTCAAAACGAAATTCGTGGGCGATAATATGGCGCTTTTAAGTGATAAATTGAGCGATTAAAGAGTTAATGCGATTTCTGCTCGTATTTCACAGGGATAAGGTTAAATGGATGTTTTTCCTCTGTATACTTTTATTTTCAAGTTTTGCGCTGATTGCTAACGATTTTAAAGTTGTTTGTGTATTTTTGGAAGTAATACATGAGGCGACTCTTAAGAACGTTTTGTATTTTGTGAATTTGAATTTTTTCGAAGATGAAGTCTTAAATTATATTGGAATCTTAAAATTACGTTCGATTGTGACTTGCTCGAGATTGATTAGTGCCATATAACACTTTTTATCTTTATATAAATATCTGCTGAATAATATTATGTCTTTACATATCCCCTCAGAGCAAATTCTAGAGATAGGACAATCCTGGTTTGAGACTTAAGGTAGCCATCTTGATAGAAGTTGGTAAGCCCAAGTAAATAGTAATAGTAAGATAAAGTCACTAGCTTAGTTACTTAATATTTTATTTTTAAAAACTAATTATTTGTACTTTGAAATCAACTATCTTCTTATATATGAAAATTGCTTTTTGTTGTCTCAATAAAACTAGAGAAAAATTGAGTGGATTTAGTTGTCGTGGTCCAGGGAAGGTTTAAACAGTGAGTAGTAATATGAAGCACACAAGATCATGAAGTCATAGTTTCGAATATTCGAAAGTGCAAAATTTTATTCAGTCACATCGTCACTCAAAATCCATATCTATTCCCTCTGAAGTGAATAAATATGTATATCCGTACTACCGAGTAATTGTTGTGACATATTTTGACAATGCTTTATTTTGTTTGTGCCGCCACAAAAATTTTATTACACTGACATCCCTTAAATCAGAAAGAAGGGTAGGGGCCGTTGAGGAACACAATCCCATATATGAAATAATAAAAGGCGCCATATAAAACATTCTAGTATAACACTTTGAACCGACTGTGGCATCGTTCTTACACAATATGAGTATAAATTCTTATTGCATTACTTCTAACGTTGCTTATGGGTGGAGGACATTTTTGCTTGTCTATTTTTCAGACTTCTACACAAACTTTCATTCGTAATAATTGAAATAACACCTGAAGATCTATACTAGTTGTTCTCGAATGAAAATTAGGTAATCGATTTTATAATTTTGTTAAAATCATGTCCAAGAAGATGATTTGTACATACATCAGATGTGATTCGTAAAGACCGGTCATAAGGTGGGTTACATAGAAAAGGCCTGTGTCCTCATTGATTTTCTATCGTATGCCAATACGACGGAGCAAAAGGTGCTATTGGTAAGCAGGTAAAACAAGATAAAAGTCCACAACATTCCAAAAAGGTTCAAATATAAATATAGTAAGGTACATTTGTACATCGGTTTTAACTAGGGTATTTTTACGGCGCGGGGTCATCCCTTAAATTCTTTTTATTGCCACCCTTATAAATCATTGCGTAATGTTCCAGTGCATTATCTGCCGGGAAACTTCATTATGGTTGGTTTAATGGTTTGGAGGAGCGATAAAATCTAGCTCGACGGGCAGTGGGTGATTTTCTGGAGGAATTGCGACGTCTTTTAACCTATATCGAAAACTTTGGAATGCTCTTAGTGAGCATTCCAAAGTTTTTTCGATTTAGACAATTTCGTTAAATGAAATATCTGTTGCGCTATTCTGCTAATATTTTTACGTTATTATCGCATCTCAATGGAGTCTAAACTTTTTGCATTTTGGCATTGTACTATCTACCTGAAGTCCAATATTATTAATGCAATGTTTTCTTCACAAAGTAATGGTGACAGATATATTTATTATTGTGTGAGCCAGGAACATTGACTTTTCATAATTACACTAACATTAGCAGAATTGCTCTACTATTTGCCATATTATAAATGATGTTAATATATGATTTCAAATTATCTCGCTTTTTTTTTGCCCATAGTAAATTAACTATTTTGTTTAAAACATTCAACTCTGTTTACAAACTTAAATTATTAAAACAATGAGAACGTTGCGTAACAATTGGTAATTAATATTACCTGGATTTTGAGACTGACTTCTTATGATATTTTGCCTAACTACCACCAAAAAGTCTAATTAAAACCAATCGCTTACATGATTAATGTAATAAAACGTTATTTGTCAGGCATTAACAAACATTTAACTTATTTCACAATAAATATTCCATCAAAAATGATCAATATATTTACATATTAATTAATTTCTACATAAGCGACTTAGTTCGAGATTAATATATCATGAAGCAACAAAACCAAGGAACCAATTCTATCCGCAGCAAAAGGCCTGATTGCTCAAACAATAATTTATGTAGTACCAATAAATTGTAGGTTCGCAATAGTAATTCAAGCCCGGTTGTCGATAGTGGTCTAACACCTGTTCATAATAGGCTATAAATAATGTTCCAATTCAACTTTCTGAGGAACATCTGCACTGATAAATGATATATTGACTGGGGAAATTAGATAGATTTGCATAAGTTTGCATGTGGGCATAGCTTTAAAAGTTATAGGGTACGTAGATTTTCTTTCGGTTTCGGCAATAATTCAAATAATAGAATAGAAAGATAACCTGATTTATGTCGTATTTTCAAGTTTCTTACGTTATTTGTTCTAAGAGTAATCTAATCTAACATAATCTAGTAAATTTTAATCTAACATACTTTTTAAAACTAGCTATCCTGTCTAGTGTCTGCGTGTAAAATCTGCCGCTCTTTTGTGAATCGACACTTTCTGTTTTTAAAATCATGATAATTATTTTGTATATTGTCGTTAAAAAAGAATATTCATATTTTTTACATTCAATGCACATTCAATTTGTGTTTTAACCCTAAAAAGATAGTCAACGTAAAATTTACGCATAAATTTCATTGATTTTTAGCAGAACTTTAAACTTTTTGGCTTTTTATTATTTAAATGAACATAAATAAACAATCTGCAGTATTAATTTTTCTAATATATGTGTTATTAAGTGATAATATACGATTTATTGAAATAAATTAATAAATATCAACCTACAGCTACTTGAGACACGTGCGTATATTTTATGCATGAATATCTTTTCCGTACTACATAATAATATGTATTTCTTAGCATGAGTCGGGACATCCTAAACAATAATCACGCATACAACACTGCCCCTGAATAAAAATCAAATCAGCTTTGGAAATCTTATAGATTCTACACCGATGCTGCAGCTTAGCAACGATCGATTGTAATTGTAACAGATTTTTATATCAATTCCATGGCAGCAAGATTACACGACCCCCGTTGCGGTGTTTTGTGTTCGTGGCGTAAGCTGCGATTGGTCAAATACCACGTATCTATCCAGAATCGACAATTAAGGAAATGAGCTAAAGTTATTTCCCATTCGTTATAAACTTTTTAACGTCTCTCTCATGTTGCCTCTCACTTATTTCGAACAGATTAAGGTTGTACGCATTAAAAGGTATCGAACTGAAATTATTATTTTATTTTCATTTAATATCGCCGAAACGAGCCGATGTCGTTATCCGCCGAAAATTAACATCAAATTGCCATGACTTGAAAGATTTCGAATCCTGAATAGTTGTGGGCACTAGGGGAGCACCTGTTACCGCACATAAAGTAAACACATTTATTCACTACTTTAATATAAAATCTAATCTAAGCAATAATTATGTGTTTTGTTGTTTTTCTAAAGTTGATTTAGATGTTCTCAAAATCTCATTCTTAGTTTCGAGAAAGTTGCAAAGAAATGACGTCTGTGTAATATTTAATCTATGCTAAGTACAAGGGAACCCCTGGGCCGCCTCACCCCGCGGGAATCAAACCTATTACCGGGCATATTAATTTCAAATCCGTAGCTCAACATTAAAAGTAATGATGTAGCGGTTTTTATAACTGATTACTCTACTGGATACCTACATTATTCTTTACAGTTTTTGTTCAACTAGTACGATTTTATAGTTTCACCGTCACATCACCTACTGTTACATACAATGGTAGTTTTAAAAAATGATCTTCTTGTGAGTCATCGTGTTTTCAATGGAATAAGCTTTTTTGTAAATTGTTTAGGACTTTAGGGGGTAAAATATGAAACATGATTTGACGTTTTTTACTTTTATTAAATACGCTTCTGTTGTCTATAAAAATGTTTTGATTCTCTTTATTTTAGGTTAGGTACCTATTAGTGCCGAAATTGTAATTTTCTGAAATTAGGATGGTAACGTTATATCAAAGGACTGTATGCTTATTAGTATAAAAATAAAGTTCTATAAGCTGCAAAAAGGAAAACTAGCAATGTTTCTGAATTTTCCAATCGGGCAGCAACATTATTATCTAAGATAATAAATTATATCAGTCTTTCTTTAAAAATAATAAACGGACTTAAACAATTTTAATTTTAATTCAATCTGATATCATATGAAATAAACTGAAGTATGAATGAATACAAATACATAGAAAATACGCCATGAAGATTATGATCGGGTGTCAATACTTTAACCTTGTGAGATGCAATTTTCTTGTCATAAGTGATTTATAACGCTTTTTTATTAGACAGAAGATCACCATCACTTTCTACTTTTGTAACCATATATACTTGTATTATAATATCTATACTAGGGACACCCAACGCCACTCTCATCTATGTATCAGAGTCTATTTATGAAAGACAATTAGATAATCTATCAACAGACACAACCAAAGGAGACTGCAGTAGCGTGCCCAACCGCTATTACTCTGCCAAATCAATGGCCATTGTGCCGGTGCTGCCCCATAACTCATGGAGGGATGCGGCTATAATTTCGGTCACAAAGGACCGCCTAGAGAGCTAGTGATTAATACGCGCCACCTATGCTGGTGATATGGTGTCTTAATGTTGCATTACTGGTTAATAGTAATCTATAATTGTCTGTAATAGTGACCACGAGGAACTTGACGGTCCAATAGTTAGCCTATCGAGAAAACTTGACGTCGGATTTCGGTGGTAACCACATGTTTTCTTTAGTTACAAAATGATTTGTTTAGTTTTCCTTGTGGTCCAGGTTGCATCTGCCAACAGTTATAACTATTCTGACTATAACCTATTCACACTGAGCTGGGGTCGCGTGGTACTGTGGTGCTGGTGGGCTATTGCGCGTTCTTTATGTCATTCTATCTAAAGGTAAGACCTGTGTTCAAGCAGTTGGGAAATCTTGGATCATATTTATACGGGAAATTAATAGACTTACAGTAATTGCACATACGTCTATTAAGGTTTAATGACGTTTTTAAGGTCTAATGAATGTCAAATTTGTATGGGTGTAATTTCATTTATTAAAAAGGTGATTGAACGTATCCATATTAAAAAACAAACAAATGAAAGGTTGAAATTTGGTATTCGTAAAAATCGTAGTTACTGAAATGCATTGCGATGTTGCTGTAGGTATTATTTTACGGGAACTGACTGAACGGGTGACCCCGTTGTAATTTATAGAAACCTATTTTATAGTTATCTAATAACTACTATATTTTTTCATTTTTCAGGTTATGTTCATTTGTTATAATATATAGTTTCCGAATAAGATTTACTTAATGAATTAAGTACCTACCTAGCTGATATGTAATTAAGTACCTACACTTACAATTAAAACTCATAACAAAGTAATTTTAAACTTGTCCCGTTTTACCCTTTGGGTATGTAACTCCACAATAGGTACTTAAATCGTGTAAGCACTGATGCATGTACTATTTACGAATTAATTAGTAGTTAGTAGATATTCATGTTCAGCGACATCTATGATTGCCATGTGATACAATTTAGTATCACACATTCCAATGCTTCTTCAATTTGATACTTTTGCTTGCTTTTAGAGTTACGTTACTATTTCTTCATATTTTTCATAGGTGGCGCTGTTAGGCTTGTGCTACTTTTCTATTAAAAATGTTGAATGTGATGTTTTAATTATCAATAGATGGCGCGCTGATTCGTAGTTGAAGTAGTAGTAGTATTATATTGTAATTATTTGATCTTTATTATTGTCGTCCTTTGGATCAGTTACATTAACGTCTATGAAGGTTGAATAACTACGAATGTTCTTAATTTGTATCGATAATTTCACTTTAAACTAATGTCAATTTTAATAGACGTTTGTGAAATTGGGTATAGGTAGATTTAATCAACTACGGTTTTAATTTGTAAAAATGGTTCAATATAATTTATTAAAAAAATATTTATTGCGTGGAAACACTTTTTTAATAAAACAAATTAATATGAATTATTTGAATAAATAAAATTAGCACAAAATGTATGGTTGTTATGATTTTTGTTTATTATATTGTAAAAGTATTTGCACAGTTTGCAGATAATTGCACTCTCAAAATCAAACTAAAACAAAAATTTTAATTTGCCTACTTTCAATATTGTACTGTTGCACCTAACATGTAATCTAATAAAACTATGATATGATTATTTTAAAAAAAATATTTTATTTTCTTTCAAAACGCTACAGCAGCCTTGTGAAGGTGGGTTTTATTGAATTAAATTTCATTTACTAAAGTTACAATTACTCGCCTTCGTTGTCGATTCATTTAAACTCAAGTAAATAAATGAAACCTATATGTCTGACCAAAAACAAAACTTATTCAAATATGAATAGCAAGTTTATAAAGTTTTATTATACCTAATGTACTTTACTGATTAATGGACAGCGTCGTTGGAGAACAATACTTACTTATACTTTAGGTACTCAGCGCTTCGCAGTGTTGGTGACAAACAACATACATATTCACAACCTAATAAATCATTGTGTATTGCATGAAACGTTTTTACATCCATAATCATAAAAACAGTATTGGAGATTATAATTATTTCATTGCAATCAACAAAACGCTAGATAAAAATCGTTAAATAAACATTTGTTTGGCTGAGATTGACACACCGCAGGCACATGCGACACCATTTTCTAAAAAACTGACAGATTACGTCAAACTTGATGTTTGTTTTTTTTTTAAATAACATGCTTAAAGCCTTTTTGTGTGATTTTTCAAAATGAAAGATAGATTTAATAAAAAAAAAAAATGAAATGCTGTTCTGGGACAACACTACGATTTAAAGGGTTAATCTACACTAGTACTATAAAAAGGAAAGTATTTATTGTTTGCATCAAATAGGCTCCAAATTACTAGATTGATATGATATGTCCAAAGTCCAAAGTCGCAGAATAACAAATAATTTTATCTGATAAAAAATCTTTGAGATTTTCACAATTAAATAAAGCGGAATGTAAATATAGGCTAGATTAAAAGAAAGACAAGTAAGGCTAAAGAATTTCAAGAATATATTAGCTTATGCCCGATTTCACCAACCTTAAGGGGACCCCTAAACCTGGTTAGGTGACCCCTAACTACGTTTGCGTTTCACCAACGCTTAGGACCCCCTACGGTTCTAAAAGGACTTCTAAATTTAGGGGACCGAATATTCAGCCCATAACGTTATATGACAGTTTATAAGAGGATTTTACTATGAGATAGTGGTCACGCAGAGTTAAAATATTTATTATAGAGTTTAGAAAATGGATACTGTATTATTTGATTTTGTAGAAAGTTTCGAAATTTCCGATTTATTAACATTATTTAGGTGACAGTGTATAGTACGGAAATGACCGGATTATTTCAAATATATACGACGACGTGGAGTTTTTAAACGATATAGACTATCAAATAACAGTGTTTTATTTATATTAGAGAAAATAGAAAAGGATTTTTAGTGTTTTAAAACAAAAACCTTAAAACACTAAAATCTTTTCACGAAGATTCACATTAACAAATTCGTAATAGATAAAGGCTCCGACAAATATAATAGTATTAAAAGTAATACACAAAACATTAAGCTGAACAGATGGCTATACATTAGTAATATACAGTAAATATATACTTAAGCTCTAAAAACATAACCATCCTTCTATTGCTGTCGAATTTAGAATGCGCTTTACTTGTTTAAACTAGAATTTCCTACTTATATCTAGAATTTAATAATCCTTTTCACTTAGGACATCAAACAACTAGTTTTGAGATAGATAGATATATAAATATTCATCTTCATATCATCCTGTTCCGGACGTTGTGAGACGTAGATCTTCTGAGCAGGAGTGACTAACATACGTCAGAGAATATTTGCCTTTGGAGAGATAATTTTAGTTTTGGACTATTCATTACTTCTTCGAGGACTTAACCCCTGAAAAAATAGGGTTTTCACGGGCCCCGATGGCGTAAGTAATTCGTTTTGGTGAATTAGACAATATGTAACAGGCCATTTTGTTGACGGCCATCTTGGATTTTATGATTCATTGTGAACTGTGTTCTACTAGTCAAACCCTTTCATTTGATACCCATTTAATGGAATCGTGACGAAATGTGTAAACTAACATTTTGTATCGGCAGCCATCTTGGAGTAATTTTTTTCGTATTGAACTGTGTTTTACTAGTCCCTTTTATTTGATACCCATATACAGTAAACAGAATTTATTTAATTGTTTTGTCACCAGAAGTAAAGAATTGTACCGAAGGAAGGGTATTAAATTTCAATTATTTGACTCAAAGAAACAAATAAACAGCGCAAGCTAAATAAAACCGTTTAATAATAAAAAGGTTGCCAATGCAATTATAGTCAAAGCTTCAAATATGTTATCTTAAAATGAAATTGTATAGCATCTCACTTGACCGTAGTCTCATAGTTTTGGAGCTAATTAACTATTACGAACTGATAGACAGAGAGTCGAATGAAAGTACAGACAGACAACCAAATGATTATAAAGATTTAAGTTTTCCTTTTTAGCATCTTTTGAGGAGAATAATAATGCTTACAAGTGCGTTATCTGTAGCAGATATTTTGATTAGCTATCTACAAAAGAAATCAAATGTACTATATGCACTCATAAATAAATAAAAAAATTAACGCTACCTCTAATACTAATACCGATATTGAAATATAAAATTAAAATTTTCTTTTCTTTCGTTTTGTTTTTGCTTTTCTATATTGTCTGGTATCTATTATTCTATCTATTATTGAGATAATATACAAAAAACCTTTTTGGAGTAAATATTACTCCCGTGAAACCTCACACTAGGTTAACCTTTGCTAAGTATCTGTTTAGTAATATGAATTTTGACTTATACTAAGTGCAGTCTAAGCGTAAATTTACTCCAACGCTAAACCTTGTTTATTAATAACTTGGTATAGGGGTCCTTCTGATACTAGTAAATACGAGTATGTACTCGATACTTTTTATTCGATAACAAGTATTAATAACATCGAATCAATCTTGCGATACATATTTGGTATCGAAACAAAAGTACTTGGTATCGAATCGAATAAGACCTGACCATATCGCACACCCAGATCAAAACTGCACTATTATCCGACTAATACAGTATCGACGTAATACAGCATTGTTCTGTGCGTGTGATATTTTATGAAAAATGAAGGCATCTGATAGAACGAGATAGCGACAGCTTATTTCTCTCGCTCGCGGTTGTCGGTAAAAGCGCGCGCGCCATTCAATGCATGGCATGTAACTGTGTTTGTGTGTGACGTGCCGTGCCGTGCCGCCATTTTATGTCTTGTTAATTTGCATTCGGCCAGATACCAGCTGTTCTTAATGAGGAAGTATTTATAAATAAAAAGAAAGCACCAAAAAAGGATCTCCACTAGATGGCGACTCTAGCAAAAGTTGATTTTTGAAGGAAACGAATGGATCAAAGACAGTCATTTCCGTTCCTTTTAACTAACATATTAAAAAACTGAAATTTACAAAGTTCGAAACTTAGATATGAATACAAATACGAAAAACTACAAATAGAATATGAGTTGTTTATCGAATTTTGAAAACGAATTTACTTTTAGACATGGAAATAAACTGGATTATGTTTTTTTAAATATATTAAATTTAATAAAAAATAAATATCTAATTACTTATTTTATTTTTTTCCCTCATAAAATTATTGTCCGACATTTTATTAAAAAATAATCTAAAAATATCGATATCAGTAAGTATCGATACATTAGGAGTATTTATATGAGTAGTATCGAAAGACTATTTGAGTACTACAGATATAAGTAGGCATCGATACCTTGATGGTATCGGAGCATCCCTATCTTGGTATTATCAGTCATTTGTTTTTTATTACACAGTAGATTTGAATAAATATTACTAGTGATGTTTTGTCGTCGCTCTTGATTATTTATCGATAATCTCACAATTTTTTAAGAATAGACAGTGCATTTTTTTGAAATGTTCTAAATCTAAACGGGTAAAAGCTCAAACTAAATTTTACTACGTACTTGCTTTACAAAATCTATAATGATCAATTGAATTATCTATAATGCCCGTTCTGATGTTTTTTTATGTTCTTTACTATATTATAAAGAGGAAATATTTAATTGTTTGGTGCTTGCATTATAGACTACGAAACAACTGGACTGATTTTAAAAATTATTTCAATTAGGTAAGTATAGGAAGTTATATCGTACACTGATGTCATATGCTATATTTCAGCGGGCGAAGTCGCGGGAAACAGCTAGTGATGTAATAAAAGTAAATGGAGTAAGTACAGTATAGTAAAGTAGGTAAGTACTACAGAAGTTTTCGTCTGGTGTCAGCTAACAGGGTTTTATATGAATTACTAAAATGAATTTAATATTTTTGAAACACACAGTTTTTTTCTAATATCACGTATACAGCAAGAAAAATATTCAAAAGAACATCACTGTCTTCGGTCCATTTGGATAATTTCATCTGCGGCGAATAAGTGAAAGAAACATCTCGAATATAGTAGCTCCAATTAGTGACATTTATTTTAGTACTCGTAGTTCTGTTTTTATTCGTTTAAAATACTTCTTCAATTTAAAAGTTTATATTATTTAGTAATTCAATTATTTTATTGCATGCCCATGGGCAAGTTTGCAGACATGCCCGGCCGAGTTCGCTGCAATAGGTCTATGTATATTTGCTAGTGTAGGACCGTCGCAGTCATCGTACAGACCTATAGTATAGTATAAATATTACATATCGAGTATGTACCTTTATTTGAAGTCGATTTACTTCATTTGATTAAACGGTGGCTACAGTAGCGTGGTCCAGCGGACATATCTGCAGACTTGTCCGCGGACATTTCCGTTTACTGAATTCTCCGCCGAATTTTACCTATACTCTACCGGCAATTATAACCAATTATACATATATCATTACCAATACCAATAGTCAAACTACAAATTAATATAGCCATTTGAATTACCTACATAAACTACCAAAATATGAAGATTATTCCATAACAGACTGTATCTTTAGTAAAAGTATTTCTATGATATCCTAATACTATCGCTTCTATGTGGATTCTATGTCGTAATTATAATAAAGGAAGGAGGGCAATTTGGAAGAAAAATATTTCTAACTATTAAACTACAGTAAAAAAAATAGACTTTTTATTGCCCTCACACAAATGAAAATTTACAGGAAGTTTCATAATTATAGACGAACAAAAAATATAATTTATATAAAATATATAATTTTATATATATCACAGTAATAAATATTAGATTATCGATGAACTAAGTCATTAGGCAGTCACTAGTATAAAATAAATATCCTTATGATGATAAATATAATTTTATTTTTATCTGGAAGTTAATATGATAGATATAACTACGTAATTCATATGAATCTTGATAATGCTATTAAGTATGTGTCTACCCGATTTGTTACTTAGGTAACTGTGACAAATTTTCTTTTGATAAAGCTTATATTACGTCTTATATTTCAAATAACCCGTTTACTTTCCTGTCTAGCCAATGTCTAGAGCAGTAAATCGTAGGGGTTATTATACAGGAGGGGGTAAATCAGCTATTCTGTGCGGGTAGCAAAGAACCTTATATGTGATTAAGATCAAATATAATAAAAGAATAAGAAATTCCTGATTTAGGACGCGCTTCAAGCTAAAACAAAACGATATAAAAAGATATCTCACAAAATCTTTCACAGTCCCTTTCAAAAATTCTAACGATTGTGATAGAAATTTATAAAATTATATGACATTTAAAGTTGGCAATCTTAATAGGAACAAATTATGATTTGATCTTGATGAAACTTAATAACTTAAAGTAATTCTTGTGTTTTAATTCCAATTATATTAAATTAAAAATGTCGTTCATTCAATATCTAAAAAGAACGTCGCCATAAACGTGAACGTTATAACGTGAACTGAGGCCTCCAGTTAGACATTGCACCAGTTACTAACCTACCTATCAACTGTCTAGCTAGAGAGACCGTCATTTTAAATCGTTTTACTGTCTATGCTTATGATTTCTGAATAAGCCTAGAGATTTTTAATGGTTAGGTTAGAAACATCGTGACAGTTTTAGTTGGTAGGCCTCTGCGCATCAATCAGGTGACCTTTATCGCCTGGTGGATGCGCAGTGGAGAGTCCAACATAACCCGTCGGCACCCCCAGGTCGGCGGGTATGCATAACGCATTTCTTCTACGTTAAAAAAAAATCACGCTCGTCTCGATAAAGTCTAAACCAATGTTAAAAAATTTGTAGAGTAGATCCATGAAAACATTTGGGTTTGTGTAGATCAGTGATTTATAACCTCTGATTTAAGCTCTATTGAAATAGATCATTCAATATTCTTCAACCCGACGACGATGCAAGAATTATAATTACTGTCACCATGATTCGGAAAATGTATTTTATAATGACAATATTTTGAGCAAACTTTTAGTGGGGGTACCACGCGGGCCCAGTGTGTATGGATGAGTGATAACGAATGCAGATGCAACCTAGAACAACAGCTTATCGTGCCTTCGTTGTCAACCTAGAACAACAGTAACAAGAGCTTGAAAGATTCGTCAGTCCTGTTAGGTCCTGGGTAGCTCAGTGGTTAGAGCAGTCACCCAGATTGCGAAAGGTCGTGGGTTCGTTTCCCATCTCAGGGTGCCAGGGACCAAGTGGATTTTTTAAGCATTTTGTATTAAGAAAAAGACTCGGATATTCAATGACGTCTCAGTGATCAATTCGTTTAATACGGGAAGCGATCACCGTATGGTAAGAGGCGTATTGAATCTAAACTTAAAAGCCGAACGGTATCGACTGGTGAAGTCTACGCTCCGTCCTGAAGCCACCCAGATCCGGGTACTTTCCCCGAGTACTTTCAGCTCGAACTTCAAAACCGCTTCAATTGCCTGGGCAGCTGCTCGGATGTGGACGAATACAATGACAGGGTCGTAGAAGCTGTCCTTACGGTGGGTTCAAAATTTCTCAAACCGCGCCGTACTCAAAAAAGAAGCAAGATCTCGGAGCAGACAAGCAAGCTAATAGAAGAAAGTCGTGTAATGGTTCTGCAGTCTTCTGAAGATGCTCGTCGGCAACTCAATAGACAGATCTCGAAGTCTCTCACACGCGACATACGCCAATTTAATACTCAATGTATTGAGGAGACGATTGAGCGGAATAAAGGCTCCAAAATGTTCACTAGAGATCTGTCTCTCGGTCAGAACTTGCTGACGAAGCTGAAGACAGAGGACGACAGAGTCGTTACATCCAGTCCTGAGCTTATGGCGGAGATCGAACGCTTCTATGGACAGTTATATGCAACATCACAGAAACCTTTCATTGAGTCTACAGACCCTAGAGCCAAATTAACCTGACATTATACCGAAGACATCCCGGACGTCAGTCTATACGAGATTAGTGTGGCTCTCAAACAGCTCAAGAACAACAAGGCACCGGGGGATGACGGAGTCACAGCGGAGCTTCTGAAAGCGGGTGGACACCAGTCCGGAAAGCGTTTAAGAAGCTATTTAAATCCGCCACACTTGAGGGCAAAATGCCAAAAGCATGGCACAGGGGCGTGGTGGTGCTTTTCTTCAAAAAGGGTGACACGGCCCAATTGAAGAATTACAGACCCATCACGCTTCTGAGTCATGTGTACAAGCTGTTTACGAGAGTCATTACGGATCGTCTCACATGTAGATTTGACGACTTCCAGCTTCCTGAACAAGCTGGTTTCCGAAAAGGTTACAGTACCATAGACCACATTCATACTCTGCGACAGGTTATACAGAAGACCGAGGAGTATAATCTGTCACTGTGCTTGGCGTTTGTGGACATGAGAAAGCCTTTGACTCCGTCGAGACCTGGGCCGTGCTTAGGTCGCTCCATAGGTGCCAAATAGACTATCGATATATCCAAGTGCTACAGTCACTGTATGAAAACGCCACCATGTCAGTTTGGCTCCAGGACCAAATCTCGAAAGCAATACGACTTCAGCGTGGAGTGAGACAGGGCGATGTTATATCGCCGAAACAGTTCACTGCCGTACTGGAGAACGTGTTTATACTGGAGAGGACTTGGCATCAATATAAACGGCGAATACATGACATACCTTCGTTTCGCTGATGATATCGTAGTCATGGCTGAGACCATGGAAGATCTAGGCACAATGATCGATGACCTGTAGAGTTTCCCAGCAAGTGGGTCTTAAAAGGAACATGGAGAAGACAAAAAAAAAGTGTCACACTCCCATGTCTTGCCCACTCCAGTGAATGTTGAAGACTCTACACTAGAAGCCGTCGACGAGTACGTTTACCTAGGACAAACAGTCCGATTAGGTAAGTCCAACTTTCTACTCTACCCACACAACGCATACACATACAATTACACATACACAGTTACACACACATTGGCATACACACACTCTTACACACACACCCATACACCTTACACATACATCTACACGCCGTACTAGTCTAGAGTAGTATAGTGGGTACTTACCTGCTGTGCTTGCTCGACGACTGGTGTGGCGCCGGGACCTCGGTAGGGCCGTAGCCGCGGCGCGACGAGAGAGGGGATGCGACCCGTTGACTGGCTGGACGTTCCCTGTCTGCCCTTCGGGGCTGATACAGGGAGTGATGAGGCTGGTCTTCTGTAGCGCATCGACCTACGGGGGGGGGGGGAATCCACGATAAAGGCTATGCCTGTGGGACCGGAGATGGCACAGCTGCGCATCTCTGGTCTCTAGTCAGGGGCAGCTGGCCGGTTCGCGCACCGGTCGGCATTGCACGCTCCTGCCTCGTCGTGGGGGTGCGTCTCGAATGTCTCTGAGACGTACCCCCAACCCGAGCGGGACCTGCCCTTTTCAGGGCGAGCCGAAATGGGGGGAAACCGCGCGGTGTATGGCCATCGGGCCGATCCCGCGCATCGCCTTCCACGAGAGGGACATCGCTGAGTTTTAGTGGGTAAACTCCTGTTTCTTGGCTAGCCCCTTCGAGGGTGGGGCCACAGGAGGAGTCACCCGTGGAGCCCGCGCAGGGCGAAGCGGGTATGCGTAACGCATTTACCAGCGTCAAAAAAAAAAAGGTAAGTCCAACTTCCAGAGAGAGGTAAATCGACGGATCCGGCACATTGGCATACACACACTCTTACACACACACCCATACACCTTACACATACATCTACACGCCGTACTAGTCTAGAGTAGTATAGTGGGTACTTACCTGCTGTGCTTGCTCGACGACTGGTGTGGCGCCGGGACCTCGGTAGGGCCGTAGCCGCGGCGCGACGAGAGAGGGGATGCGACCCGTTGACTGGCTGGACGTTCCCTGTCTGCCCTTCGGGGCTGATACAGGGAGTGATGAGGCTGGTCTTCTGTAGCGCATCGACCTACGGGGGGGGGGGGGATCCACGATAAGGGCTATGCCTGTGGGACCGGAGATGGCACAGCTGCGCATCTCTGGTCTCTAGTCAGGGGCAGCTGGCCGGTTCGCGCACCGGTCGGCATTGCACGCTCCTGCCTCGTCGTGGGGGTGCGTCTCGAATGTCTCTGAGACGTACCCCCAACCCGAGCGGGACCTGCCCTTTTCAGGGCGAGCCGAAATGGGGGGAAACCGCACGGTGTATGGCCATCGGGCCGATCCCGCGCATCGCCTTCCACGAGAGGGACATCGCTGAGTTTTAGTGGGTAAACTCCTGTTTCTTGGCTAGCCCCTTCGAGGGTGGGGCCACAGGAGGAGTCACCCGTGGAGCCCGCGCAGGGCGAAGCGGGTATGCGTAACGCATTTACCAGCGTCAAAAAAAAAAGGTAAGTCCAACTTCCAGAGAGAGGTAAATCGACGGATCCGGCAGCGTTCGGGAAGCTACGCAGTGTATTCTCGGAACATCTACCGCAGTGTCTCAAGACGAAAGTCACCGACATAGCCCAAAGAATTGGCGGGTAGCTTCAAAACCGAAAATACCAAAAATTGTTGGCTCCTAATATTTTATTATTTAAAAATAAACAATACCTTATGGTTAGAAATTAACTTCTCCAGTGACTAAGTTGAAGTTTCATACACCTTCACACACACTATCTCCAAAATATCATGGATGCAACAGCGGAACAACTTCTAAACAGTCTGAAGGATCTTACATCATTGTTCAGCGACAGGATGTCTGAATTTGAAAAGAATCTTCAGCAACCAGGTATGCGAGAGTCCAATACAACTGTGAAATCATTGGCAGCAGACTTTTCTTCTTTCAAAACATTTGTTTGGAAGTCGCTCGGCATAATCAAATCACAGATAGAACTTCTGGCTTTGGGTGTTGATCGTCTTGACACACATTCACGCAGAAAGGTTCTGCTGTTCCATGGAATCAGAGAAGATAAAGATGAAGTTGTAATCTCGAAGATTGGTGCAGTATTAAACAACCAAATGCAGATGGTGGAATTGGGTTCAGATACAATTGAGACTTGTCATCGACTTGGTGCTAAAAAGAAAGATGTATCTCGACCCATTCTAGTGCGTTTCACTACAATGAAGCATCGCATGGCAGTGTGGAACAGGAAAACTCAACTGAGGGGTTCCAATGTAACACTATCTGAGTTCCTGACTAAGGCAAGGCAAGATATATTTGTCGCAGCTCGCAAGCACTTTGGAAGGAAAAAGTGTTGGTCAACTGAAGGCACGATCATTGTGTTGCTGTCAGACGGCACTAGAAGGAAGATCTTCTCTAACAGTGAACTCCAACAGCTTATTCTAAAGTACCCGGTTCAGTCGGCAGAAGTTACTGATAATAAAAGATGAACTTTTTGATTTCATCATCCTTTTGTTTGTGCTCCGTTACTTTGCCGGGTTATCACTACAAATTGGGCGGTATGTTATTATTTCAGAAAGTATTTTTTTTTATATATAAATTTCAATTGAATTTGCATCCGTTGATTACCCCGTAATTTGCTTGTTTTTTATTCACAAGCTTTTGCGATGTCAAAGTCAAGTAGTGTCACTGTCATATCAAACTGAACGCTTTTTTAACACGGAAGGCAAAGAAGAACGGAAGGCACGGAAGAAAGTAGTATTAAATAATCCTTTGCTTTCCATCCGAATCACTGCTTTTATGTTTAATGTATTGTTGTTAGTTTAAAGTATAAATGTCTTTATGTTCCTCTTGCTTCGTTATGTTGTAAATGTTATAATATGTTACCATAGTATATGGAGTTGTCTTTTTCTAGTCAACTTGGGCACGTGTGAGATGATTATTTTTTTTTTGGTTTTAGTATATATTTTTTTTTTAGTTATTAGTATTATTTATTATATTATATTTATTATTGATTTTATTTATTGAATATGGCTTTATACGATGATTATTTTTCTAGTTCGTCTGATGAATACGAGAGTGCTAACAGTAGCGTTTCTTCCTTGACCGATTTCAAACCGCTAGACGTCAAGCTATCAGAGACGTTTGGTCAAAATTCAAAATTCCTCTCCTTCGTGCATATCAATGCGCAAAGTATTCTGGCACACCATACCGATCTCCTTGCATCTTTTGGCAACGGCGTAGTCGATTGTATACTTATCTCTGAAACCTGGTTAAAACCTTCGCTCCCTTCTTCATGTTGTTCTCTTCCAGGGTATAAGTTTTTTCGCAATGATCGCACTGGCATGGGTGGTGGTGGCGTAGGTGTTTATCTGCGTGATCGCATACCGGCCAAGGTAATCAGTTGCTCACCGTCTAACTACACCAACTCCATTGAATATATTTTCGTAGAAGTAATCGTCCATCACAAAAAACTTCTTTTAGGGGCTTTGTATAGTCCCAATGATCAAATAGATTACTTCAACTCTTTGGAAAGTATTCTCGAAAACCTAGTCCCTGTTTTTGATCACGTCATACTCATGGGTGATCTTAATACATGTCTGTTGAAACAAGATGCTAGGGCAAGTAAACTAGTTCATCTCCTATTATCTCTTAATCTTCATGTACTTCCAATGACGTCTCCCACTCATTATTTCCCAAACTGTAAACCTTCGCTTTTAGATCTTATGATTGTATCGCATCCTGATCTGGTGGGTACTCATGGACAATTGACTGCTCCTTTTTCCTATCATGACTTAGTTTTTCTGTCGCTTAAAGTGCGCCCTCCCAAAATTAAACCTAGAACACGTCTTCTACGCAACTTTAAGCAAATGGTTCTGGAACGCTTGAGAGACGACATAAGAAATATAGATTGGTCACCAGTGCTACTAAATAATAATGTCGATGCTATGGTAGACTACTTCACTTCTACTCTCACGAACATCTATGATGTACATGCTCCGGTACGCCCGGTTCGCGTCAAACATGTGCCCGCACCATGGTTAACTCCAGCTATCCGAAAAGTAATGGCTAACCGAGACCGGGCCAAAAGTAGACAAAAAAGAATACCATCTACAGAACATTTGCAGGTTTACAAGAAGCTGCGCAATATTTGTAATCGAATGTGTAGGGATGCTAAGCGCAAATATATTCACGACCAAATTGAAAACTTAGACCAGAAGCACTTGTGGGGTTTTTTAAGATCGCTAGGCGTTGGTAAGACCGCGAATGTGAGCCAGAGTATCGTCGACCTTAATGCACTCAATAAGCACTTCACTTCACTTCCCCTAACTCTAGATATGACCACGAAGTCTAGCACACTCTCCTTATTGTCCAGCATTGATAACACCCATAACTTTCCCCCCTTTTCTTTCAGTATAGTCTCTGAGGAAGATGTCACAACGAGTATCAAATCCATTTCTACTAAGGCGATTGGGAGTGATGGCCTTAGTCTTGACATGATACTTCCTGTTCTGGAGGACATTGTTCCAATTATCACACACATTGTAAATTTCTCTTTGGAAAACAATGTCTTTCCAGAATCATGGAAAAAAGCCCATGTCATACCTCTTCCTAAAACTCCTAATCCATCCTCACTTTCACAATATCGTCCTATTTCTATTCTTCCAATACTATCTAAAGTCCTTGAATCCATTGCTCACCATCAACTTTACCATTTCCTTGTATCTAATACCTTATTATGTCCTTACCAATCTGGTTTCCGCCCTGCACACAGCACGGTTGGTGCGCTGCTGAACATCACGGAAGATATTCGTTTTGCTATGGACAATACCAAACTTACTGCTATGGTTCTACTGGATTTCAGCAGTGCATTTAACTGTGTTGACTTTGATATTCTGCTTGGTGTTCTCCGTTCGCTTAACATTTCCACACCTGTGATTGATTGGTTCAGATCATATCTCTTCGATCGCTTTCAGTGCGTAATATTCAATGATGCTTCTTCTGAGTGGCTGAACTTGTCAGCTGGTGTACCGCAAGGAGGAGTTCTCTCACCTTTACTCTTCTCCATATTCATAAACAATATCTCTTCCGCTATTTCTTCTCCTTTTCATCTCTATGCAGATGACCTCCAAATTTATAAACACTTTTCCATCCCCGATGCTCTGGACACCATCGCTTCTATAAATAGGGATCTTGTTTCTATACAGGAATGGGCTACTTCGTATGGTCTCTTAGTCAATCCAGAAAAGTGCCAGGCCATGATTGTCGGTAGTAGCAGACTGAAGAGTAAACTTGAGTGGGATTGTACACCTCAAATTTTATACAATGGAATACCAATTCCATTCGTTGATAAGATAAAAAACTTGGGTTTGATTATGGATAGCACTTTATCATGGTCTCCGCAAATTGCTGAGGTAAGTAAACGAATACACTACTCTTGCCACTCTCTCAAGCGACTCCAATCTTTTCTTCCCTTTAAAACCAAAATTATGCTGGCGCAATCTCTTCTGCTTCCCATTCTCGACTATGCTGACATTTGCTATCTAGATGTGAATGAAGATCAATTGAATAAGCTTGAGCGTCTTCAGAATCTTGCAATTCGGTTCATTTTTGGACTACGTAAATACGACCATGTCTCTGCTTTTCGTGCTCAACTGAACTGGCTTCCTATCCGTCTTCGCCGTGATATGCACATCCTTTCATTCCTATTTAAAATCCTTAAAGATCCTAATTCACCCCAATACCTTAGTTCCCGTTTCCAGAAGCTTCCTCCTCCTTACCATCCTAGGCGTCCCTGCGTCACCAAATCTCTTGAGCTACCTAAATGTAACACCAATTTCCGCCTCAAATCCTTTTCTGTTCGTGGTGTTCAACTATGGAACAGACTTCCCTTGAATATTCAGGATTGCCCTTCCATCATGTGTTTCAAATTTAAACTTAAAGACTACTTTCTGGAACAATGTTCGTATTCATGACACAGCTTTCATCGTACCTTATATATGTATGTATATATGTAGTGTATATTTTATGTATTATATATATCTATTTTTGTTATTTATTATATATATATTTTTTTTCCAACCGTAATATAATTTAACTGCACTTCTATCACCCGCTTACATCTTACTCTCCCACGACTCCTAGGTTGGCTGGAAGAGATCTCTTCTAGAGATAAGCCCACCAAGCCAACAAATTTATTTACTTGTTTTATGTAAAATTTTAAGTGCAATAAAGAGTATAATAAAGAATTGCGAACCTCAAGAGCCAGTGGGCAGGGTACATCGCTCGCAGAACTGTCGGCCGTTGGGGCGGTAAGGTCCTGGAGTGGCGACCGCGTACCGGGAGACGTAGTGTTGGTAGGCCCACCACAAGGTAGACCGACGATCTGGTGAATGTCGCGGGAAGCCGCTGGATGCGGGAGGCGCAGGACCGATCGCTTTGGAGATCTTTGGGGGAGGCCTATGCCCAGCAGTGGGGGTCTCTCGGCTGAATTGATGATGCCGAAGATGATACTTATTCAGCAAATATATGAAGAGTTAATACGAAGGTTCCAAAGAAAACTGTGCTATATTTTATTTTTAAGCTGGAGACTGCAAAAGGGAATTTGGACGAGTATACGCAAGGTAATCACCGGAACCGCGCTGCCTATTTGGAAAAAAATCTTTTACTTATTCAATCAAAGCTGAATTATAATCAATAGCAATGGCGGATTATCCTCAATACCATAAAGAAAAATAGGCACGTGCCTAGAAATACGTGCCTAAAAGCAGGATAAAGACTTGCGGAAGTTAAAATGAAAAAAAGGAGGTAGGTATCTACCTATTTGCCACGGTCGCCTATTAGAGATAAACGTAACGTATCCTACCCTTTATTTGTAATATTGTTTTAATAATTAATTCTACTTACCACATAAGTATTTGTACGTTGATAATGATAGTGACACAATGCAAAAAATCCGATTTTGAGTAATGAGCGTTTAAAGTTCAACAAATTGTAATCAGCCCCTCTAAAAAACGTATCGCCACTACGCCACCTAGCAGTTTCTATGCAAGCTACGTTCACAGGTTAAAGTTTATACTTAACAAAGAAAAATGTTGCCAAAAGTAAAAATACATCGTTTTTGGTTAGTGACATTCTCAAGGGGTGAATTAAAAGTCGTTCTAGATCTTATTACACTTCGTAGGCATCTTAGAATATTATTTCTGATTAAAGAAAGACTATTTTTTGGTTATGGTAAATCATTTTGATTCTCTCTTTTTTTAACCTTGACTAATATAGGAGATAAAAACGGGCAAAAAAACCGTTTGATGTATGGGAGCCCACCTGAAATATTTATTTTAGTCTGGTTTTTAGTATTTGTTTTTGAAGCGACGACAGAAATACATCTGTGAAAATTTCAATTGTCTAACTTTCGTGGTTCATGAGATACAGCTTGGTGACAGACGGATAGACAGACAGTGAAATGAAGTGAATTGTGACATGTGATGAAAATTGGATTCTCACCCCAGGCCAAACGCCACAACAGTGTCTTAAAGCAAAACTTACCAATAAAAAGGTAATGGTAACTGTTTGGTGGTCTCAGCATGGTGTTATTCACTATAGTTTTCTCCGATCTAGTCAAGCAATAACGGTAGATGTCTATTGTGCGAACTCCGAGCAATGTTGGCAAAACTAGCAGTAAAACAGCCCCGACTCATGAATCGATCTTCACCATTATTGCTCCATGACAAGGCGAGACCTCATACAGCACGAGAAACCGTTTCGACCCTTCAGAAACTGCAGTTAGAAACCATTTGTCATCCTCCGTATTCGCCAGACCTTGCCCCAATGGAATACCATTTTTTTCGTGATTTAGACAATTATCTTCGTGACAAGAAGTTTTCTTCCCAGGAGACAGTACAAAATGCTTCACACAGTTTGTACAGTCTAGATCCTCAGAATTCTATCGCAATGGCATGAATGACCTTCCTATTAGATGGCAGAAATGTATAGATAATTTTGATTTTCAATACAAATCGGCAATTTCATACTTTAACCCCTATTATATTAATTTAACGATACTAAACCATAGGTTAAAAATGCGTACTGATAACAATTTTTTGTAGTATATCAAGAAACAAGAACATTAGCAAATCTCATTATCTTTCTCACCTATCGATAAAAAATACAAAGTATTCATTAATCATAGTCATTAATTACGTGAACGATAATAATACGTGATATGTGGCAGATATACATTTTTTTAATGACATTATTATTTAAACAAGTCATTCTAAAGAAGAAATGAAAGACTTTTTTGTTTTCGGTTTAAAAATAAAACAACTCTGCTAACTGACATCACAGGTCATAGTTATCATTGCTTTAAACTTAAATAGGTTTAGCCACTGCTAAGCTTAATAATGAAGCACCATTTTATTAAAAATACGGCGTTGGACGAAGCATTAAAGTTTTAACTGTGAATGAAATAAAACCTACACTGAAGGGTAATAAAAGGTTTATTTCATTGAATTATTTAGACTGTGACAGCGTTGCGTTTCATACTTTATTTTTATATTAAAATATATGTAGAGTTATTTATTTTTATAAGCTTGTGAGTAGCTCAATGGCATCGTGGATAAGCGCCGCCGTGAACGTTGTTGTTAAGTAACGTAAGATAAGGATCGGTCACGGGATGAGGGAACCAAAAAATTTTTTATGTCGAACTACTCCGTGCTTCGGAAAGTACGTGAAGCTGTTGGTTCCGGCTGCATTTTCAGTCCTTAATACTCCCCGCACCGCATTGTGCCAGCGTGGAAGGTCATGGCCTGCAGTGGGAGGTAAAAGAGCTGTTGGTGATTAAAAAAAAAAATAATTTAAAGCATTTATTCATCTCAATCATGTTCCGCACTTACACCCGATCAATAACCTAGAACAAACCATAGCTTAACTAGGAAACGCCTAATCTTACGAATCTCTTAAGCGAATTAGTTTAGTTCGAAATAATATTTATTTTATCCTTTGACACATTTCTGACCTGCTGCTGAACGCTGTATTATAAATGCCTACCGCAAGGCGCCGCAAAAGGAATGCCATAACTTTAGACATTGTTTAATATCGTTAGGAGGTTTCTAGTCATTGATTAAATGTATTATCACCTTATGTAGACGATCCTTAAATATTAAGGCGATATATTTGGGCGACTCCTAAATTTGCTGAAAAACTATATCAACATAATGCGCGCTCTACACAATGGCCACCATTGTGGAGAATGTTATGCCAAAAATATATTGTGATAGCGTCCACGCAATGAAATGCTTTTAGATTTTTTTCAGATCTGTTTTGTTATTAAATATTATCGTCACATATGTTGCTTAATTTCTTGTCATTTCGTATGTTGATTGCAGACAAACAGTATTGTCTTAGGTATATTTCAATGTTGCTTCAAATTGCTATAGAAACAATTTAACGAATAAAACTGTAATGAATAACAACAAAATAGTCCACCTTTATAACAATACTTAACATTAACAGAAACCGTTTCGATTGTTATTATTTTGCATTTATCATTGACTCTGGTTCAGAACCCTCCATGCGCGAGTCCGACTCAAACTCCCTATCTTAGCAGTGTTACAAGCTAGCAGATAATAATATAATAAGAGCTATTATCGAAATAATTTGAGAGACTAGTACAACAAATTCGATTATGCAGGTCAATGCAATATTATCGTTTCTTATCGTCTTTATAAAACAGATTTAAAGCTGCAATGAACTAGCTGTCAATATTAATGTGGGTTAAACAGTTTACAAGACAATTGTAGGTGAACATCTTCATAATGAACATTAGGATTTGATTTCTACACACTATCTGTACAAAGTTCAGTTTTTAGTTTGTAGGTACTCATAATATAAAATTCGAATAAATTGGCTATGAATAGACAGACCACCTTTCAGAATATCAAGGCAAGACCGATGGAAATTGCAAAAAGACGGTACTTAACGGACGGTGATTCATTGGGTTCAAATGAATATAAAGAAATTTTTATATACTTGTACATACTTTCTAACTTAGGCAATCAATGAAGAGCAAAAAAAAAATGAATATAAGCTTTTACTATTTAAAGTGAACAGCCACTGTGTTCGCATGGACACACGGTACGCAATTTTACCCAGCTTTATATGAATTTGCACATCGACGCATTATATGAACAAAAAGAACTCAACGCAAAAATAACATCACGCAGATTACTATCATAGAACAACTATTCATTTCTTTGCAGCGTCATGTTAAAACTGTTAAATAGTACTTCTATTATAAAACGACGAACGTCTTTGGCAAATTCTTACGAAACGTCGCTTACCGTGCATCCGTTGCGTGCGTGCGGATACAGTGGACGCTCATATTAAAACACGAATTTTCTGCAATAGTTGTTCAGATGAAAGACATGCTCCACAATGCATAAAATTCTCGCGCCCAGGTTTACTGTCAGGTTGTTACTGTAATAATGGCTCTTAAACTAGTGAATATCTAAAGAAAACATATGCTACGATATTTCTTTATTCGATTGAGTATTTTTACCTTCAGTTTCAAGGTTTCCCGTACATACCTTCGTTAATACTATTAAAGTTTAAGTTTTTGCAATAACAATCAAGGTTATTTAATTATTCTCTATTAGAACCTAAAAGTGACATAGCAGTCATTGACGTGAAGAAATTATCATATCACCTCTTCCTCTAGGCATCTCTTTTATAAAATCATTAAATTGACATAATTCGCGATAAGTAGTTGCTAACATCAAAACCGTAGTCTTAATCGCCAAAGACATCACTCTCATTGCCCTGCCCTAGCTAAAGATAAGATTGAATTTAAATTTGAAACAAAAAACAAAATCCATAATAATTAACCCCCGTTGGTTTTATCATTAATTATATATTAACGATATTGTTATCACTTAAAGTATTTCGCGTGTCTTAAGAAAGTCGACGTATATTAGTGTGATTGTGAGAACACAGAGGACGTGTGTGAATCAGTGATGTCAAATATAAAGTAAATATTATATTAATCGTCAACAAAGACTCAAATAGATTTACTGTGTTCAGTATTTCTTAGTTTATAGATATTAACAAAGTAGGTATTGATCCGTTGCTTTCTTTAAAAACATGTTTACTTGTAATAATATCCTTCATGTATAGTCAACGGCGCGCCAGGTTACACAAATCTATCAAATTTCTCCACTTGATTTCAAGATTTAATGCTCTGGAAGTAGAGCTTAAAATAAATTACAAAAATTTTACTCATTATGGTAACCTGACGGGCAGTCGTGTGGATATTCATTTTATTTAGAAATCTATTATTGATTCTTATGAGTCTTAAAGTAACTACTTTATAGAAATTAAAATAAAAAGTTTAAAGTTACGTAATGGAAAATCAGAATTATTATAAAATCTAACAAAGTCGCTTAGTTATTCAAGGTATAGTTGATTATTTTTTAGAATGACTGTGGAAGCGAGAAAACGCCATATAAATGGCGAGTCAAGTAAAAACGGTGTTCTGGAAGAGACAACCGATGCGACAGAACAAAATTCAAAATACTGGGACCCGTTAACGGAAGGGGTAAAGTGGATAGAAAGATACTCTGAACCTTTAGAGAAGTTCTTTGAGAGACTGCCAGAATTTATTAGCACTTTCATTGCTACATTTGCTATATTTACTTTAGGTGCTACATTAAGGGGTAAGTTTTTCATAAGATTTAATTCTTAAGATTTTGTTAAACCAAACCATAGATAACAATATCCACGATTTTTTTAAAAGAAATATGCTGTCTTTGTACAAATAATAACATACAAAAAAGAAAACAAATTGAAACTTAAACTAAAAACTTCTTAAAAAAACATAGTAGACAAATTATTTAAACCAACTTTTTTTGGACCATAAATTTTGTATAGAGGCATTCCTGCAGGTATTATTTAATTATAAAGATCTCATGGCCACCTTTCAGTTCTGACCAAAGTAATTAAAATAATATGACACCCGATAAATATCGCAAGTCCCATACTACGTTCTGGCTCTAAATTAGTTCCGTTCGTCCGTTAATAATACTATTTCATTTTCATCCAAGTTATATTCTCGAAAGTAGACATACAAATTTTCAACCCGATCAAATACCAGGAAATACATTACCTAATACTTTTAAGATTTGGCCCGTACTAAGAAACTGAAATGAAAGCTTGCAATAAAAGTCATTTTATAAAAAAAAGACTATTGTCATATCACCACCAGCCTACTAATATCCTCATTGCCGGGACTCAGGCTTTCTATGGACGGGATCGAAGAGGGAGTCATTTATGTCGTACGAACATAAATGATTTTACGATACATTTCTTGGTCATCACATAAGCTGATGGAAAAATAGGGACTATTATGATCTTCTCTTAGTAGTTTACTTAATTGTTCTTATTCCTTTTTTAGTATAAACGTATCAGTCTAAAACAACAATATTTAGTTAGTAAGTGTTAAAAGAAAGAGTAAAAACGCGATTAATACTTATTAGTCCTTAAGTATTAGACATATTTTTTAAATATAAATGCCATAAAAATTAAGAAAATACACGATTCTAAGTATCATACAGAATTATGTTAATACAGTATCAATCTTAATTTGATTTACTACCCTCACAAAAATTTTGCATTATAACTCCACCAAATTTTATGGAAACAAATGAACCTGTGAATATGACGTCGGTAAGAAGATTTAGATATGAGACAACATAACGTATCTATATAATTATAAGATCAATATCGTAAATTAATTTACATGATGTCCTTTGTGATTGAATATCAAATGACTGATTATTATTATCCGTGATAATACGTAGATAGAATGTAGGTATTTCTCGTAGGTTAACAGAAGTCAAATACTTATAAAGAAATTAATTATTTACTAGTTAAATTACTAGTCACTAGGAATAGTTATAACAAATATCTTAAGTCACTAAGATAAGTAAGACTAAGATTTTTATCTGCAGTTGATTAAAATTTATTTTTTGAAATTTTAAGAAAACGAATAAACAAGTTATGACACAAAAAATATAGGAAACAAAAGTTTAAATTAAATTTTAATTTATAACTACATAATCTATATCAATATCATAAAGAGGTAGAAGAAGAGAGGAGGAGAATTTGAATGTTTGTTTCTTGCGTTGGTTAAGCTACGAAACAAGTGGACCTATTTTTTTTTATTTCTTTCACCCACAGGAAGCTACATCATATGCAGATGTAGATTATAATTCAAACATCTAGTAATTTTATATTTCTAGGTCAATTGGGCCAAAACGTGAATCTATAAAATTAACTTTATCAAAACAGGTTATTTTACAAATAAATAATTCTGTTAGATTCTTTAACCAACTTTTCTTTGAACATGTCACCAACGGGAAGTGCTACGGGTGCTGTTTTATTACAAAAAAGTTAGAGTTGGTGACTAGTGATTTCATATAGCTTGCCTAAAAACAATAATACTCTATCAGTCGTAAGATTGTGTATATTCTCTGGAAACAGCGCTTACAGGAAAGTGACCGAATATGAAATGTAAACCCTTATATGGAAGAAATATTGAAAATGAATAATTCCTAATGAGGGAAAATTTATAAATTGTTAATAATTCCAGGAAATTCGTAAGCGGTTTACAAATTTGCTTGGCACATTTTAAAACAAATCAATTATTTATATGAATAATTATAAACCTATTTCAGTATGACATTTTAGGTATAGTATATAACGGCGGGTAGTCCGAATGGGCTATTACGAAGCCCAAATAGATGGTCCATATCGGAGGACTATCTTTAAAATAACACTGCAGGCGTGGTATACCAACGTGGATTTGTTCCATTTATCACTTTTCATACGAAAATATAACGAGATGAGCGTGATGTCATCAGATGTCTTTACTCCTCGGCGATCCGAAACAGAATGTGTGCCAAAATGGCGGCAACTTGGTTTTTATAAACGAACTGTCAAAGTCAGTGTCACCATTCTAATAAAATTAAAAGTATCGATGATCACGCTCTCTTTACAATCGAGTAATTAAGTAATCTAGTAACTAGCAATTAAAATAAAAGAAACTAAATCAAACGATCTTCGTAATGATGATGCGACATATACATTTTAGGTATATATAGTATAGTATAGTATGACATTGACATATCAGTATGACACTTATTACATACTAATTGTTTTAATCCATGTTATAAAGCAAAATTGATGATAAATATGAATCGGTTTTATATATAGGAAATACATGTTTTACCGGTTTGCCCAAATACGAGTAGTTATTCTGCCCTGAAAAGAACTCCATTCACCCAACTATTCAATCTGATTTAGGCTCATAGATAACGTGACATTATGAAACGTGTAGCAAGTGACACTCGTGAGACATTAAATAAATTATTGATTACTTAAATATGATAATTGTTGCCAGATTAATAGATAAATTGTTAACCTAACAATATTCAGTAGTGCGTGACCGCTTTAGAGTAAATAGTTAATCAACCATACATGTCATAAGCTTGCCTAACAAACACGTGTTTCTCATAATAATTTTGAGTACCACGTTAATAAAATTAAGTGGTTTCTGATTATTAAGTACTTATCTAATTTCCAATAAATCCGCACGTGAGAGTGATAATAAAAAACATTTTCTTAGTATAAATATCTGTTTTGATTTCATATTATATGAATTCATTATTTATACTATGATTTTTGTTATACATTATATATTTTATTTTTTTCTAACATTGTATTAAACGTGAACATAAGTTAGCACTAACGCACCGGGCTGCACGACACACAACGGACTACATTAAAAATTTATATTACGTCATTAGCATAATTCCCACGTCGAAACTGACAGTCGCATTTATTATAGAAGCGTCAATGAAAAATGCAATGGACGTATGATATTTTCACATCCTTGCAATGCGTTGCGTGTCATGCGGCCGGAGCGAGCTTGTTGACGCAGTGAACGAACACGTTTAGGTTTCAAATAAATAAAACCTTAAGAACCTTTTAAAGTAGGTTTTATTTATTTAAACTTCTAATTTTATGACAGCGTTGTGTTCAATGTTTGGCAACGCTATCTCTTTATAGAATAGCAAAGCTTAACCACATAAGATATGATCTTAACGTTTGTCTTTCGCTGCCTAGACATTCATAATTATTTTCACATGTCGCCGTTTTAAACCTAACAACGTGAAAGGAATGTCAAGACAAACCTTAAAGGTACCCTATATTCATAAATATCTTCATAAGTTTAAATTTCATGTCTTGACCTGTTTAAGTAATGATTATGTGAACGAGCTTAATTTGACAATATTTTGTACCGTCTAAAATAATGTAATATTGTTAAAGGCTACACAAATACATGTAGCTAACTATATCTGTCGCAAAATGGATGTGTAAATATAGAGCAGACACCATTTATAGTAGTGCGCATACCATATGGCATGCATTTAATGAAAAATCAACGTTCACAGACAGATACTATATAATATAAATATAAATAATATCACACCTAACTTTAAACTGAGTTTACAGAATCATCAATACTCCAGAGTCAATTTTACCCTTAGAGGTTGTCACAATTAATCATCACTTACTTTAAACATTTACTAAGTTTCTTATTTATTAAAAGAGGGGTTGCAAAGCCCAAATACTTTTCCTGCCTATATCTGTTACAATTGGTGTATAAGTACTGCATAATTCCCTCGGCTAAATATTGAGTCGCATATAAATAAATTTTCCTAAAAAAAGGGTATAATTAAATAACAAATGGTAAAAATGTTGAATTGTGTAACTTTATGATTTTTATCGAGATAATTTTATAAATTCATATTCTGGATGTTACTTTTTTTTGTGCGAAGTTGCTAACTGAAAGTTAATGATGTTGGATGTAGAACCCGTCTTATAAAAATTGTTTTTGTTACAGGAGAATGGGTGGTAATTCTTGTATCGGCGTTGAAGCAGTTCTCAGGTCACACACAAAGCAGCAATGCTACTGCGACGGATATATTCAAGCTGTTTACTGAACGGAATCTTAAAATGGAGAATTTTGCTACCATATTTATCGCCGCTCACTTTGTTTCATTCATTATGTATTTTGGTATCGGTGGATTTCTACATGTAAGTATAATTATATTAACAAATTGTAATAACAATATTATACATTTGGTTATTGATTCGGTAGGCGTATTCGGTATGTGATATGGTTCTTAAGCAACTTTCACGTTCATAGTAGTTCCTCCGTACTTTAGAAGGCACGTTAGGTTTTTGGTCACGGCTACATCTGCGGTCGTTAATACCCACTATTCCGCACTAGGCTATGACCTCATCACTATGGCCTCATCAGTGGGATTGTCTAATGAAGATGAAAAATAATATTCTATCATAGAAATAAATAAATATAGCATTTATATAAGCTCACATCCCAAAATAAGAAGGCAAAGCACTTGTATTATAGAAATTTAAACAACGAAGTTAACACAGGCAGAAAAATAATTTTCTTTATTGACTCGACTGAGATCGAACGCGAAATATTACAGATGCTGACAGCATAAATTTTATATTAAAGATTTATTTATAATGTGCCAAATATTAACAAGGTCTTTTCGAATAGTCTCGAGGGAAGCGAAAGTAGAAAGTATTAAAAAAAGCCGTTTCTGCCTTAAAGTAAAAAGAAACAATCGTGTGGATATACAATATCAAATTAATCTACGATTCTTCATTATTATATGACTAAAATTTTCGCTATTCTATGTTTTTATATTTTTTTTTATTTCCATTGCAGTGGTACTTTTATATGAATCGTCGACACCTTGCGCCTGAATGGAAGATTCAACCTACCAAATGGCTCAGCCCTGAGCTGGAACGGCACGAGATATTGGTCGGGACTCTCTCCCTCGTCATTACTGGCAGCTTCTCCGCTTTCCTTGCCACTTACATTTACAATGGCAACCCCTCAACTGTGTACTACCAATTCGACGAGTACGGTTGGTGGTGGTTGTTCTTGCAATTCCCAGTAATCTTCATTTATGCTGTAAGTCAATATCAATTGATGATTAGAATTCATTTCTTTGAAAGTTAATTGTGTGACAACTTTTCTATCACGTTATTTGTATGAATAATTACATTATTATTTTGTATTAATAACAATAATAATGTTTTTTCATTAGTTCATTTCTTTTATTCTTTAAATTTTCTCTTTTCCTCAGGATTACACGACTTACATTCTTCATCGATTGTATCACACGCCCTTTTTATATAAGAATTTCCACAAACTCCATCACAAGTACAAGCAGCCGACTGCCTTCTCCGTCACCGCCATACATCCTGTAGAAATCATGCACATACAACTGACGATTTGTCTTCCACTGTTCCTGTTTCCAACCCACTGGTGTGAGTACTTTTAAAACTTCCATATCCAACGTGAAATGGCCTTTTTCAATATTTCCTTATTTATCAGGTAGTAGGATTAAACGGTCACGGTTGTTAGTAATTTTGAACTGAAACAGGTAGAAATTTAATTTTAATCTCACATAGAATTTCTATTAGATGAAAATGAATTTTTTTTTGGCGGAGTTTCTTACTTTAAGCACTGTTAATAGAACTTCAATACCATACCAAAGAGTTAAATATTACCACAATTAATTGTGGTCCTTATTAAGGTATTATTATGTTTTTCATTGAAATGTAACTTAATATTTTTATTCATATTTTGTTTTGGTTTTTCATAGCTTTTTTTCTATAGAAGTTTTTATTGATTTCAAAATATACATTTTAAATATTGTATAACCATTTTGTTTCAGTACCTTTCTACATTGTGGTAATTTATAATTACTATCATGGTATCATCGACCATTCGGGTATTAACTTTAAGGCTCAATGGTGGCAGCCTTGGCAGCCCGACGCAGACTTCCATGACAAGCACCACGAATTCTTCCATTGCAACTTCGGATTCAATATGTTTATTTGGGATAAAGTGAGTATCTATAGTTGATATTATCCAAAATTTTTCAACTTCATTCAATCATCCTCTTTTAATGTAAGTTCTCAGCTATACGTTGTGCTATTTTTTATTCTATTGGATCGAAATTGTGTTACCTTTTTTTATTCAATAACAGAAAGAAGAATATTTTTTGTCTTTTAAAGAGTTGCTTCACTGTCGGGTGAATAATTAAGTCGCTAATCAAAATAAATAGTGGCGTTTTAGAGACACATATCATCTAGTAAAAATAACTTAATTTTGAACTTGTTAAAACTCTTTATTTCACCTTAAATATTTATATAAAAGTAAGTTATTTTTTTAGCTTCATGGAACGATGAGAAAATTAAACAGGGTTTACACCGAGGAAACATATCACGGGGAAGCACCAGACGTTGATTCAGCTGAAGGAATAGCTTTGATGGATCAGGACCCTGAATTGAAAGAATCCATTGAAAAGGCTACTCTAAATCACTCTTAAGAGTGAAAAAAATTGAATCCTCGATTTTTTGTGATTAGTTTAATTTAAATAATTATTGATTATCTGTTATAGGCAGTATTTATTTGAAATTAACTATATAGAAAAATGACAGTATATTTATGTAGCACTTAAATTGGGAAATGTCGTGATTTCTGTTAGAGTATTAGATTAGTCAAGTGCTTATATTAAGTATACATAGAAAATGCAAAAGCTTTAAGTTGAAAAGTACTTACTAATAATATCACTATATTGATAAAAAATGCATTATAATCTGTTGTATGGTTTAATAGATCTCAATGTGCAGACAGCAGGAAGTGAAATGGTTTTATACTATGTATAGAGAGATAACACAATCGAAGTTAGTAAACAATGGACCTTGCTTGAAAGTAATAAAGTTTTGAAGGATTACTTGATTTTACACTTACAACCTATGATAGTTATTGCCATGTATGTAACTAATATTAGTACATAAAATATGCTAAAAGTGTATAGTGATATCTATCTTTAAATGATATTCGGTAAATTGGGTAACTGCGATTATCTATCTCTATATAGCAGTAATAAATCTAGTACAGTAGAATCCCGATTAACCCGATTCCGATTATTATTAAAACAAGGGGTATTTTATATAATCGAAAATCAGGATAATCGATTTCAACGTAAAATCAATTAATTTTGAAAATTTAACCATTTTTTATTATGATAATTAGATTTCATTCATCGTCGCTTAGATACAATAGGTATATAAAAAAACAAGCTACATCGATAATGAATTCAATAAATACCTATATAATTTATAATTTTAATTGGAAATAACAAGTTATTGATCTAGTATTTTGTAATTGTAATTGCTTTGATGTAATAAATATCATCCTTGATGCGCTTCAGTTGTAACTTATGTATGGGACACGATTCATCGTCTCTTTTAAAGTAACATCAAGAGATTCAATTCTATTGCATGAAATAGTATAAGTTTGTGCCAAAAAGGCAGTCTTTTTACTTAAGCACTTAAACGCAATCGAAAAAATTAAATGACAAAAACACTATATGGCAAATAAATGAGAGCTGGAGTGCAATTCTGTAAAAATTCCGAATTCACGTCATTTAGCGTAGAAATTCTATTGGTTCCATTTGTGTATAAAAATACAAAATAAGATTGATTCATACGTGTCTCAAATATTCTATTCCTTTGTCATTTCAAAACTCACTTCACTTATCCACGAAACCTTATAACCAATTCAAGGTTGAGCGGATGCCGCTTTTGAAGTGAACTCGATTTCGGGTTCGGATTTGTACAGAATTGCAGGACCTAAGTACACAATCGGATCGGAGGATCACAACCACGGTCGGAGACAGGAATAAACATTTCATAACGTGTCTCGTTGCATCGTGATTTTTTTTTAAGTTGACAATTAAAGCTGAGATGAATGAGTTCGGATAATCGGAAGGCCGGATAATCGAAGTTCGGATAATCGAGATTCTACTGTAATATTGTAAATTTGCGGTTGCTTTTTACTTATAGCTGTTGAAATATTTGCTGTTATTTACCCCTTAAGTACTCAGCTCTGATGTGTGATATCTTTGTTTCTTCGATTAATTTCTATGTTTAAATTAGAAGTAATCATAAAATTTTCACTTAAAACAAGAATTAAATTATTTGGAAATGTGGTTTATAAGTAATTCTTTATTGACAATACTATTTCAACATGGTGGCACATAAAAATTTGATTTTGTGAATGACACACATTCACATAATTATTCTTTCTTGAACTTGAATGAGGGACTCAAAAGAAATCTGTAAGATTCGTTATTCGCATCAAATCCATCGTACGATAGTATTTTTTTTTTTCTAGAATAAGCTATTAGACATTTACAAGTACTTACGAGCTTCTATAAGGCCTTCTACATTAACTGATTAATCACGATGCGAGATACAAGACGAGTCTATTCTAGTGCAGAGCTTAGGCTGCTTTCTTTTCATTGAATGATTCCTTAAATTAAATTTTGATTACCGATATAGTTACTTCCCTAGGGTGCATGCATAAAATATCTAATTTGCAATGGTACGCGTTTAGGAGAAAAGAGTTTGAGCATATGTTTGCACGGTACAATGAAATCTCCTAATTTGTTTGAAGATCTTAACAGGCTGAAGACAGAGTCATGGATATGACAAAATTATAAGAATTTCTTGACGAATTCTGAACCTTAAAACGGTTGTAAAGAGTAATCGACATAAAATAAAACTTCATTGCATAATAATTTGAAAACTTTTTCCAGAAGAGTGAAGTACGTGTAGTTCTTGTTAGACAACTAAGAAATATGAAACTTCAAATTCCTGTGAAAACTACCAAGGAGAAAACCTCGCGAAAAGGAAAACTACGACTGAATAAATTATAAACGAGAGTACCGCAGTACTTATAAGTTCTTAAAGCATTCCTCGTTTGCATATGTTAAGACAGTAGGCATGAGTTTCCACCAAAACCAGGTTATTTTGATTATAGTAAGCAAAAACTTAGGTCTCATTAATAACTATAAATAGGTAGTATTTATAATTTCAAAAAATTAAATTCTTAAACCGATTATTTTTATTAATATACTAGCTGTCTTCGCCACTTCATTCGCATAGAAAGTAGCCTAAGTTACTCCTTATTACATAATCTATCTGCAAATGAGTCCCGTCAAAATCAGTCCAGCCATTTCAGAGATTAGCCGGAACTGTTATTTTGGTATATATACCATTTACATGTTACTGTAAAAGACGAAGAACAACAAATCTTAAGGTTTCCCTGTAAATCCTAAGATTTACCAGCATGAGTTGGTAAATGTCCTAATTTTATAAATACTACTACTAATAATAACCACTGACAAATTTTTTTTTCGACGTACACTTTAGAAATATTTAATTTGTCATTTATTTTATTGAGTTTAAAAATAAAAGAATGCTATTGACGTAAAAGTAAGGGAAGGAATAGGCAAATAGTAAAAAACTTACCATTTAAATACATTGTTTGTTTAAATTTTGTACAAAATTTAAAGTATAGGCATGTAACTTAAAACTGTTATTCAGAAAAAATTTAATATATTTTCAAAACAATACTTAAAGATATTTAAATATCAATATTAACTTATCATCAGATTACACACATTGACAGTAATAATTCCTAATAGTAATTATCGTCGTAAGCTTACAGAGATAGCAGATTTTTTTATAATATTTTATCAACAGCTGTACAATATGATTAATATATCAGCATATTCATTAACTTTATCAATTTAATAGGAATATTCCTAGCTTTGTTATATAAAATTGGTAAAAGTCAAATTGGGTTTAAATTTATAAGGTGTGGATATATTTTTATTTACCAGAAATAATATATTTTAGACAACATCAAATACATTTCTCAGATTCCAAGATAAATAGTTAAAGCCCTTATATTGTTGCGTTTTGAAATATGAAGATACCACAATACGCAGACCCGAGACAAAATAGAAAAGTTCATTCTTTATATTGAACCAATCCAGAATCGATCTCAGGAACTCTGAGATGGTGATAATATAAAGCCAGCGTACCAGCCACTCGGCTGTCTGGCTAAATTATATTTTGTTGATTTTCTATCGAATAATTTTACAATTTCCTTTTCAACAGGAAAAACAGATGGGTTTTACAGTCATTGACAAACACTCGCCATTATTTTTCAACAAAAAAACACAGTTTGTTTAAAAATAAGATTTGTGTCGAATTCTCTCATCAGAAATAAAAAGTATCTCGAAGTCTCTGAAACAAAGACATCCTTATTACGTCACGCGATTGTTTCAGCTGAGCATTGTCGTCAAGAGACATTTTGTTCGTCTTTTTATTTTTCACTTTTATCGATGGGTAATCTTATCTAGGACTATAATGAAGAAAATATGTCTTTGTTTAGTTGCGTAAATATTATTGCGATTTGGATTTACAACTATATCTCTGATAGGCTGGGTTAATGTAAGCGAGTGTGAGGTGAACTAGGTAGGCCTCCGAAATTGTGAATCATATGGGGTTCTATCTAAAGTTTTTTTCTAAGCCACTTATTTAATGTTTTTTCAAAGCCAACCTATATATAGTTTTATGTTTGATAAATTTGCATTAATCTACACACATTCGTTTTTCGTGGTCGGTATAGATTTACTTTGGTCAATGCAAATTTTGCTGCACGTCTTCGTCCCAGTAAGGCTTGAAATTTTGAAAATCTTAAAACGTCTTTCTTATATTGTAACCAAGTAGCTGAAACCAATATTTATTAATTTTGCTTAAAAACTGATCACTGTCCTTTTAATGAACGAATGTAGTGTTGTATATTGTATTGTCAATGAAGACCTTTAATTCTCACCTCGATTAAAAGGTAGGCAAAAGTAGGTATGGCATAAAATTTAATCTTTTTTATCCTTGTAGTTAGACTATGCATATATATTTCAGTAAATTAACCGGTAGTTTTTTTTTAAATATTCTTAGAGTCAGTCAATCGCGAGTTCAGTAAATTAACCGGTAGTTTTTTTTAATATATTCTTAGAGTAGTCAAATTAAATTTTTCTTTCTCGTAGAATATAAAATGAAAACTAAAATTGTGACGTATTTGGATTGTAACATTGAAAATTATTTCTTCTTCTTTATTATATTTGGTCAATTTTGCATTCATAATGCTATTCTGAAAAATATTCTTAATGAAAAATGCTTAAAAATTCACTTTGTCCCTGGCAATCTGAGATGGGACTCGAATACATGACCTTTTGTAATCTAATTGGATTTCGCTTGAGTTTGCCTTTTCTTAGGCATTAGTTTATGAAATGGTTAGGTAATTTTTTCAGCAATTGGAAACCTCTTAAGGAAGTACAAAATGCTCTCAATAAGTTCCTCAGCACTGTCCAAAAGTTAGAATTGTGTCAATACAAGAGTTCAACATAAAGTTTCCTCTTCGTTTGTTCGAAGTGCCTCTAAGTGTATTTATGAACGAATTTTGCGAGATTCAGAGCTGAAGTGGGTTCGTTCTTTGATGTTCCTTTTTCGTATATGCGATGGTAAACCCTTTCTTGTTTGCGATTATCCTAAACGCAGGTTTACAAGCATGAAAGAAAACCGTTGTAAGGCTCTTTGTTAGGGGTGATACTTTATACTGCGTAGAGAGTATTACGCATCCAATTTGTTGAATGTATTGTAAAAGAATGTGTATACAAAATATATCATTAATCATTATGTTTGAGTATTCAGTTAATGGTTCAGGCCGATGTGCTGTACAGTCGACAACAAACCAATGGCCTAATTGTCTATTTTCAAAATCTATCGGAATCTCTTTGAAAGGTATAGCAGTTGGGATATCGATTTTTGGAATTACGTGACGTTTAAAATCGCAATCTTTCGGAACAAATGATAAGGACTTGATAAGACTTTGTAACTCAATCTTAAAGTAATATTTGTGTCTAACGCCCTCCTTAAACAATTTCAATTACCGATCGCTCACATGTTAAATAGTTGTAGGGTGAAGTTCGTGAATATATTTTAAATGTTAAATTGAAAGGGATAGATTGTAAAATTAGACAATTGAACCTCGGGTAAATTTTTCTAGTTGACATCAAGTTTATCTGACAACATTTAAGTTCAAAATTTAATGCAAAAAATTAGCATTTTATAATAACCAGATATGTTGCTTTTGATCTTTAATCATCAACAATCAGTCTAATCTGAAATTTACCTAACATTCGAACGGTAATAATTTAACTTAAACAATATCTCGACCGACTTCAATAGAATTTTCGTGAACATATCGATTGCCTTTAAAATGAGTTTTATTGCTATTTTTAAATTTAGTTATTAATTAAATTTGTTAAGTTAACCAAAAAAAAATAAAGGAGGCTGTTGATTACTTCAAGTATTTTTGTAATTGAAATCTTGGTATTGTATTGCAATCAATTTTATGAGGACACATTATACAGTGTTTTATTTATACTAAACATATAAGTATCATGTTATCTGTTACTAAACTAATTAACAAGGTGATTGATATGTTATTAAGGCTCGAAACAACGTAATTACCTAAGCTTTAATTAGCAGCTTATTAATTGCCTCCCGCTTCACTTCGGGCGTCCTATTTTTAAATCAAATTAACCAATTTGTATTATAAGCCCTCGAATAATTTGCGTTACTGGTATCTTTTGAGGCTATATTTTCGATAGGGCACTACTATTGATAAATATATATGTCAACATCTGGTGGGGTTATGGACGGTTGTATTTAAAAAATTAAATATCGTTACAACATTAAACATATTCTCAATAATATCAAAATCATTAATAGTGAAAACGAGTAAGTACGAATATTAAAATCAGGGTTTGTACTTTTAAATAGTTATTTGTGGTGCATCCCTTAAACATACATCCCTTACATTATATCGTGGTATACTTTATAGTCCACTCTCCTCTATAACACATATTTTAATGCCGTCAATTAACAACCAAAAAAAACATACAATATATAGAAATTTGGTTTGGTGCTTAGACTACTGAAAAATAGGTTCTGAAAATTTTGAAGCAAGCAAATATTCTGAATTGCAATATTTAAGAAAATATGCCATAAAACCTGTAATAGTGTTACAGCCAAAACGTGAAAGTCTTCAAATTTCATCATTTTCCTTTTCTTATGATAATTACTTTCCTTTTTATAGACAAAATTGTCAAATATGAGACTTACTTTATAGTCGAGGGCTTAATAATAATAGTAATAAGATAATTAATTAAAAATATTTTTTAACGCACAATTTGCCATCTTCGACCTCTATTTATTATTGGACAATAAGATAGACAGTGACAATATTTTGCCTTTACATGGTGTTACTTGAGTTCATATGCCATATTTCTTGACTTTAAGATTTTTTTTCGCTATCGGATAAATAAATAAACTTTGAATTAGATACTATCATTATTGTGCTTTCTGGTGTATTACTCAGATCGTCCTCAAGATCCTGATCTTTGCCGCATCAGTGAGTGATGTCAATTTTCCCATTATGCAGTAGATACGTGTTGTGTAAGAAGCTGTGCTTTCCAACTTAAGTTTTGACTACCAAAAACTTTTCCCAACGCTCCATTTACACTATTCTCTATACAAAGTTTTGAACATTGTTAGTAAGTACTCTTTTGGGAATTGAGTGTCATGTTATGTTACTTTGCACACTGCAAGTTACAAGCTATTACTAAGGGCTGCATAACACAGAAATACGTATGGATAGACGGTATTTCGCTCATTGACGCCTGGTGGGCGACTCGTCTCAGCGAGCTGTAAGCACGCTTAGAGCACGTGAGTAACTACCTAACAACTAGAAATTGACAGTTCGTTTTCAAGTTTTATATGTTTATTATGAAATATATGACACAAGATTTAATGGTCTAAAGAGATAGCCTTTTTACGTAAAATAAATAATGTTATATTTATGTGTAGTGAGTGATAATAACTAATTACAAAATTCACCTGTTTCCATAGAAAAATGCTTATCCTTAGAAATAACATTCCATACGCAATTGAGCTTGCTTTCATAAACTGACAATGACCTAAATATCTTCCTTTAAGGGCCGTCTAAGTTCACATGTGCATCATAGTATAAAATAATTATTATAAATGGTATCAAAGTTTTATTTAATCTTATTAAGAAAAAAGCATTGCGTATTTTATTAGAAACTCAAAACTGGAATATGGAACTGTCGAGTGTCAATCTATCGACGTTTATGTCAGTTCATCGATGTATTTGCTAAACTTGACATTTTTAATACGGTAACATCCTGCTATTTTTAATACGGTAATTAGATAGTGACTTTTGTGTTGTAGCGTATGGAGATAGTTACTGTGAAGTGATTTGCTGTGTTGAGATGGTGACTCTTTTTGGGAAACGCCGGTCGGCGTTTTTGGTGCCTGCTTATGTGTTTAAAATTAATAGAAGAGGTAGTGTTTCTCTGGAAACTAATCGCAGCGGTGTATCAACTGTTCCTTGTTGATACCAAGGAACACATTGATACATTCGGTGGAGAGCGTGCATGTCAATACCGTATATTGACATCGTCGAATGTATCAATGTGTCAAGCATTAGCTTATTTTTTATATTAAAAATATGCGATTAAATTATGATACACTCTTGATGGTAGTTAAGAGTTTAAAGACGAATTTTGGAGTCGTGCCGGTTATGATTATGTAAGAATATTTATTATATCTATACTTATTAGTATAGATTGGATTGTATTTTAGAAAAAACTTAAATACAATCCTATCTTTCGTCTTTGTAATATTTTACAAAGACGAAAGATTGGATTGTATTTAAGTTTTTTATTTTCATTGAAGCTCGTTCTACAAGCTTGTTATATTATAAAAATATTTTCGCCTACAAAAAGCTATATGTTTCGCGGGTGAAGTAATGAAAAAACTGCTAATAATCATAAAAATTAATTTCACATTCGATCTCCGCGATATCAAATGTTTGCATTTAATATAGGTACCTTATTCCTTCCTCGTTCTCATATTCAACGTTTGCTTTGAATACAACTTCATAAAACGTGTTTATCTAATGCGCGCAATATATAACGACGTCTACATCGTAAGAAATAGTAAAAAGCTATCAAATGGTATATTATATAGAATTTGCATGGTATGACATGTAGAATTACTGAATGGCCTGTACCTTCTATCATCATACGTAGTATTTTTAGATAAATGACATTATGTAGCGAGTTCATAAAACGATGCCATAACTAATTGACCAGCTTAATATACAGGGAAGTTCAGATAATATAAATGATCTTTAAACTTTTGCGTTGCATTATATTAGATTGTATGAAACGAGTATTTACTCGATAGATTAATAGTTAGGAAACCACGTCCCATGTAACCCGGTGGAAACATCGGGAAATATAGGTAAGTGAAAAACCTAACTAAAGCGTTGATACCCTTTTAATACAATCTAATATAAATGATATCGTAGGCACTTAATTCTCCAATGTCGTTTTATGGAATTAAATTTCCTTTGGGAATTACGGGAAATGGTTAATTAGTGGTCACATAATCCCTATGGGTAACATATATATTAGAAGTCGGCTAAAAGTAGACATTAGTTACTGTAATGCTGTGCGAGTTCGATAGTTCGTTAAAACCTATATATACTAATATTGTAAAGAGAAAAGACTTCATTGTTTGTTTATTTGCATTGAGTAGGTCCATAACTAATTGACCGTTTTTAAAAATTTATTTACGTGAAGCAACGTCGTATGCCGGTGACATAGGACGATAATAAACGTGGGTGAAATCGCGGGACAACAACTAATTATTTATAATTTCACACATATCTTTCATACCTAAAGGAGCTTTATAATAACATAGTATAGAACTTTATTGAAAGTAAACTAAAAGAAGAAAAACTCCTACTTTGAAAACACAGCGAAATGCTTTCGTATTCGAATCGTTCATACAGTCTAGGAATGTACCTTTGAAAGTCTGTAATCGAACGAAAACATAGAGGACTGCACTATAAACTCCATCTTGAAGGTATTTCAATAAGGCACAATGGATCTACCGGTTTGTTGAAGCAAAAGTAATAGATTTTTCAGAAAAAAAAGTTATTATTGGCTCGTTGTAGTTGGATCATTTATTATTTATTTATTTACTAATCTATATTACTTCAATATTTGAGCGAAACCAGTATTTTAAGTTTTTTGGTTGAGCAAAAAACAACTAATCTAAAAGTACGATTTATAGTTTTTAATTGCTTTTAAAGAATTCATTTTAATTTAAAAAGATTATAAGTTTTGAAATCGGAACGTCAGTGGAGAATTTATAAACACTTCTTACTATACAAACGACTGCTATTACAGAGGCAACTAAACTATTAGCAGGTCGTAATAGGTGTACTTAACGCTACAATTGCTGACAGAATAGCCAAGTCTAGGCCAGCTGCAGAACATAATGTTCTAGTTGTTAATTTAGAATAATAGTTAACTCAGAGCCATTGGCTCAATTCTAAGGCTAAATTCTTCTTAAGCTCTCTTTGGTAAGTGTAATGAGAGAATGCATGGAAGTTTTAAGTATTGGTCGGTTGTTTATTTGTACTAAGATTTTTTAACACAATCAGTTTAAATTCATTTTCGTACTTTTTTTTTAATATCTACCCTATGTAGTCAATTAACTGAGAATATAGGGTAGATGACCTTAATTTGGCCATTTTAAAAGTTAGGGATAAATTAGCTTTGATACAGCTTTTTATTATATATATTTGCGCACTACAACTTCGACATACTAAAATATTAAAATATGCAGATGATACAGTTTTGTTATTTAGTGATAATTCGTGTGACGAAGTCTTTACATACGCTCAGAATGGTTTAAATATAGTATCAAACTGACTTACCGGAACTTTAAACGTTAAAGAAACACAATTTCTTCATTTTACGTTAAAAGACACTGATACAACCACAGTCCATAACTATTTAGTATAACACAACTGCGTAAATCTTACAAGCTCAAATTGGGACATGTTGGGACAATTTACCTCTTCCGTTAAATATTTGGAAGAAGTGATAAATGACAAATTGTGTTATCAAGAACATAAAGATCTTTTATCAAAGCGAGATTTATAAATTAATAGTTATTTTTAAAAAGTTACGCCGAATTTCTGATAAAAAAAAATTAATGAAAAATATTTATCAATAACTCTGTCAGTCACTGCTCACTTATTTTATCACTTCTTGGGGAGGCAACGTGTATTTTGAAAGTGAGTCATTGTCTGCCCTACTTTTATTCTATTGAGGATCTTTACCAGCGTTCGGAAATCTTAACAGTACGTCAATAGTACATCCTATAAACAATTTATTATCAATATTCTGCAGACAAGTATAACCATAACCAACTGGATGGAAAATGTAGGAAGAATCACGTTTATAAAATACCGCAATTGAGGTCATCTCTTTTATATCGATTAATTAGTTTTCAGGGTCTCTTTTTATATAATAAATAAATCACATTCAATACATAAGTTTACGTAATCGCAGATAAACTCGGGCCTCAGGGAAATGTTTAGTGGGATAAAAAGTATACTATTATCTAAGTCAGCTAATACCCTATCTGTATACCAAATTTCATCAAAATCCGTTCAGTAGTTTCGGCGTGATTGACGGACAAACATCCAAACAAAGAAACTTTCACATTTACAATATTAATAGGATAATATAAAAACACACACCACTACAGCAGGATATAACACACATTCACATGAAAACATTCTCACATTTAAAGTGAGAATGTCATACATCTCACATACATGTACACTTACTGTAACATTCATACATACATGTTCAAAAGCAAATTTACTATTACTTTAATTATTGTTACTTTTTCATTATTCTCCAAAAAATTCTTTGTATTAAAATTATAAATAGTTTATATTAAAACGCAATAGTTACTTAGTTCATCATCATCATCACCAGCCCTTTTACGTCCCTACTGGAGGGACTCAGGTCTTCCTTATGGATGGTTAAGGAGGATAGGCCATGACCCTCCACGCCCAATGCGGATTGGAGGGTATTAACGACTGCAAATGCAGCCGGAACCAACGGCTTAACCGAAGCCTTCCGAAGCACGGAGTAGCTCGAGATAATAATTTTTTGGTCACCCATTCCGTGACTGACCTTTACGAAAGTTGCTTAACGACAACGATCGGGGGCCGCGGCGCTTATCCACTACGCCACCGAGCTACTCTTAGTTATTTAATGTGAAAATAGTCATATGACTATTTTATAACGATCACCAGGATCTGTAGTTCACACTTTCGCCCCTCACAGACACCAATTCCTCATAAAGTTGATAATCGATCTTCTTTTTGTATTGAGTTTAGTCGATAATAGGTAACGATGTTTGTGAATTTGTGAGAAAAATAAATTCAGTTATATTTATCAATTATCATACATCGTAGTCGGTAATGTAGCTTTGCCAGAACTCAACATTTTAAAGACCGTGTATAGTAATGTATTACATAAATTCACTTATATGTATGTTAGAATGCCTTAAAGTTCCAAAAGGCTAATTTAAGGCCAGTAAATAGAACAGGGTCATCTGCCCTATATGAACTTTTAGAATCATGATTCTACACGTTTCATAGATAGGCCCAAAGTACATTTTTTTATTAATATTACGGTGATGGGGAATAGGGGGCACCACCTTATATTGTATTTCATTAAAATATATCACATATATCTAATATAATATAAAATCAATTTCTGATGTCTGTACGCTGAGATCTTATAAACTTCACAACTAATCTTAATGCCGTTTTTATCAATAAACAGTGATTCAAGAGTAAGGTTTATATATTTTATACAACTACGCGGGCGAAGCCTGCGGAAAGCAAGTAACTATATATTATACACAAAGAATTTTATTACTTAATCTTTATATCAATGTTAATTTTATGTAGTTGTATTAGTAACAATTAGTCAAAGTCCAAAATAGATACTCTCTTTTAATCGTATGCTCGTTTAGTACGCTAGAAAAAGATGACGATAACTCGTTTACACGCACACAAGCTGATACAAAGTTATACAACGTCTTGAAGTGTAATAGACACAAGAAATGACAGTGGCAGCAAGCCCTTTAATATATACTATGTAACTGTAACTATTATTTGCTTGACAATATGTTAAATGTAACTCAGCAATTTTGTGGTTTGGTACTTAAGCCCGAACGAGCTGTATCTGAGCTATTAACTGCAACCATGCAGTAGATGTGCAGTGAAGTGCAGTATACTGGAATACCGGCAAATTGCTGCCGGCGACGCACACACTTAGTGCTGCGAGGATGATTTTAAACAGAGAGCCTGCATTACTATGTAAGTAAGTATGTGAATGAAATTTCACGAAATTTTGAATCTGTGTTACTATTAATTTATAGAGTACTTCTAGCTAAACGACTTTGTTTTTGTTTTGTCTTCCAACAAAATCCCGTCGAACATTACTTTTTGAGAATAATTCTTCTTGCTGGATGTCCAAATTCCATTCACTTTGAACATGAACAGGACAGTGTAATATTTTCCCGACTGAATAATCATTGTTATTCTGAAAGCAGAGTAAATTTTTGCAGGGTATATTTACTGAGCAATAGCTGCAAACAAACATTGATTATGCGTCAAAAGTTTCCATTAAACGCAAGAGTTAACAGACAGCAATTAATATTTACACATGCAGTTGCTCCCAACATGAAAATATTAGACTTAGTTGGACACTGTAAATGTGTAACAAAAAGTAACGAATAGTGGAAACGTATTCCCAGCTGACGCAGATTGAAGTTTATAATGCCTCGCTTATTTTGCTAGGATTTAAAAAATATGCAGCTCTCCGTAAATATTTCTATACTTTTAGAACACATTAAAGCATTTTTGTGTGTTTTTGTATTGGCTACTGAATTAGCGAAATCACTATTATAATATCAGTAATATCGTTAATAGTTATTCACTAGAATACTAAATTAAAGTTATACCTCACGTATTACACATTGCTCAAAGCCTGTATCGCGCTTACAAAGTTTAGAAGCCAACTTGATATATAAATACATTTCGAACCCGTTACGGTCCGATCGTGGTCCTTGGGTTAACAATGCCCAGCCCGATATAGATTCCGGTAACATGTATCTCTCACTGGTTATCTTTTTGCTACGAAATTTGCACAGCGTTTAAGTAGCTAAGTTGTTAATAGCACTTGAAAGTTTTAAAGCTATTATAAGTTTGCGCAAGGCTAACATTGCTTCATGAACTTTAATTTGTTGTTTTATTGATTACACGAAGTTGGAAATAATGGATCGGTAACCATTGCTTCCTACACTAATGACAGCCAAATATGTTATTTGCTTGCAGTTTGCTTATAAAACAGCACGTTGTTTAATTATGGCTCATTTAAATAAGTTTACAGAAATCACATGTCGAGTGCGGGCGACCACAGATAATTCATTTCATCGACCGATAAAAATTCAAATGAGTTACAGAAAACGATTCCAATTAACTAAATGAGATAACATCGTTATTTAACACATATCTATACACACAGAGAGAAACACAGCACACGCACTAACACAGCAATGTCAAAATATTAGAGGTTATTCTTATGAGTATATAGCAAATAATTTTAATATTGCATTAAAAGAGTTAATATATAGGAAAACGTAATTATGAAAATGTAGTTCTTTGTCCTGGAGAGTTAAAATTATTTCAAATATAATACAATATTTTACCAACAATTGACAATCATAATGAGCTGTTACGAAAACATTTAATTATTTGTAACCCAAATAACAAAGACTACACACCAGGATAAATAAATTAAATTATCTCATCCGAATTTCCGGATGCGATTCACGTAAAATCCGGTATTTAGCGGCGAAAAGAAAAGTTTTTTTTACTCTATTTTGCTATGGATTTGTTACAGCTATGGATGAATGGATTGATGATTTATATTATTTTTTTAGAGATAAAAAACATTATAACCAGAAACAAGCATTATGAGATGTGCAATAACATATTAATAGTACGTATACCCTTTTTTCTCGCGCGTGATATCACGCAAACGGGAATGTGGTTGTCTTGTTTCATCAGTGATATCATCACGCCAAAAATCACGCATGTTGTGTGGGATCTTCTTGCATAGATATTTTATTCTGTTTTTTTTTTTTTTAGTATTTGATATTATAGCGGCAATATAAATATATCATCTGTGTAAATAAATTATCATGGTTCATGAGATACTTATAACATGGTGACAGACAGACAGCCAGATGGAAGGATAGTGGAGACTTAGTAATAAGGAGTCGTTTTATCCTTTGGCTAAAAATACTTTAAACTTTAAACCTATTAGGTTTGTATGTTGGATCTAAAGTCAAAAGAATTAAAGAAATGCGCCGTTAGCTAATCGACGCTATCGAATTTTGTCCCCTCTATGCATTCTCGCCGAGTTGTATTTTATCCATGCTGCACAGGTAACTCTAAAAACAATGGATTAAGATTTAATATCAAATGGAGAAATTTAACAGTCTTTTATAGCCTGATGTACTTTTGATTGTACCTACTGGACTCTAGATAAAATCACCATCAGTTGTAGTTCAAGCAGTCGCCTTTTATATATGTCGTTATAATTCCCCACAGCGTGGTACTCCTCTTAGTATTAATCATCTCAGCATAAATCACAGAGCCAATGCCAAAACTGGAGTGAAAGGAGTTAAATCACAAATATTGGGTATGCCCAGGGTTTTAAGACGGCAGGTCTCTGCTCTCTCAGAGGGGGATAGTGCCACACGCCCCCTGCTGCCGACGGGAGGCTGGGATACTAAGTAACGCATTTTCTCTGGGTCAAAAAAAGGTAGTCAAATCTTAGGATGAATTTATAGTACAACTGTACCTTTTCAAGTGCAGGTTTAAACTCACTCGAAGCAACAGAACATGAGTGAATTTGAATTCAGGTTCAGATTTTAAGAGAATCAAAGAGCAGAATAAAAACGATTCAACACTTACAAGAAAATAATCTTTTTTATATTGTCTGGTTATTGTGGTACCTTCGTTGTTTCAAATTTTTATAATACAACTGCTAAAAGCTATATAATTTAAGATCAACAAAAAGAATTAACAAAAAGTTTGAGAAACAGTATAGGAAAATCATTTTAAAGTTAGTTTAACTGTAACTCTATGGTGAGAAATATCAATTATTTATTATAGTTTGTCTATACAAACTAAAAGTTTTTGCCATAAAAAGTATGAAACATTTGAATATCGACTTTCAATTGTGTTTTGTTCCACTTACATAAGAAAGATGGATTCTGCGAAAATTCTAGTGATTTTTTTAATACGAGTTCCGACGCGGTAGTAACGCGGCAGAAACAATCTGCAATATCAATGTTGCGTTTGGAGAGGGGTCAGCCAATTAACAAACCGTGTGATTTTGGTTTTAACGCTTTCGTGATTGAAACTTTGAAGAACGAGCCACGAGGAAGACCGCCCATACAGGTGAATAACGAATTAAGAGAGATAGTAGAAGCGGATCCTAGTCAAACTACCCAGGAATTAGCGGCATGGTTTAACGTTACCTTACCCACAATATTGACTCATTTGCATCAAATTATTAATAAAATAAAAATATACTAAAAATGGGTGCCTCCTGATTTGTCTGATCTGCGAAACAAATACGTGTTGAAACTTGTGTAGCCTTGTTGAACTGGTACAGAAACGAAGAAATATTTGATTAAATTGTAACATGTGATGATAAGTGAATTCTTTGTGATAACCGTAAAAGAAAAAAATCAGAACCTTATCATATAAATTGTCTTATCATATGAATTTCTTCCATTTATATTTATAACATACAGTTATGATTATAAAGAACATAATAAAAGCATTATATTCTTCGTAGTCGAATCTACGATCTACGATGAATCACTGTAACTACGATGTTTATGATTTTACATTTGCTACAACATCGTAACTTTCTGTTAACTTTACGAAGAGCTTATAAAGTAGTCATTATCAACCGAGAAAATTTGCATTAGTAATTAATTCCAAGTAGACTATTTACAAAACAAATTATTATAGATCCAACTTATGAGAATTTTATATAAATTAGCCATTTAGCGTATGTACCTTCCCGAAGGTGAAAGAATTTTCCAAATCGGCCCAGTGGCTTATATCTTTTCTCCTTATATTTCTTTCTTATCTTTCTGTGAAAAACAAGTTGATGTATTGGTTTTCGATAAATCTTAAATAAAGTGCCACATATGCTTGACTAATAAATATTGCTGGACTGCATGTAAATACTGAATAACCAACGTCTGCCAATGCACTATTAAGAGTTAGCCCTTGACTTTTATGGTTATATCGATTGTTATACCTATATAAATTCTAACGAAGTCCATCTGATGGCGTTTGTTGGCCAGCTGTCGTTGGTTTACTCATAGGGTATTATTTTCCTTGATGTTATATTTTACTATTACTCTTTGGTAAATAGTTTTTTGTATAAGTGTCTATGATCCAAGTTTGTATTGCATATACTTTAATCTTTATTGTCTTGCTAAACCATAGAGTTGTGTGTTTCATTTGAGTGCTAAACAACCAAGGAGTATAATGTAAACAACACATTGATGGATGTTCTCAAAATATATACTGTTATAAAATAAAACCGAAAGACAAATCGGGACTAATATTTCATAATGTTAGATTTCTCTTTAATTTTTATGCTAAATAATTAATAAGAGGCTGTGGGTCTGCTAGAAGTATCTTAGAATTTTGATACTCTATGAGTCAGTCAGTGACAAAATTATGGATTTTTAACTTGCAATAGTTCTTCTTAAAGTACTTCTTCAAATTCAATGTTATAATATGCTGCCCTCTTGGTCAGTGAAATTTTAATCTTCTATTTTACTCCCCAACGAAGTTAAAGGGGGTCAAAAATGGCCCGAATGGCTTCGACAAGAGGATTGTACGGCGTGCCCTGTTTACTTTTTGCTTGACTTGGCGCAGACACTTGCGTGCCCCCAGATATCATTGGTCATTTAAAGTTCTCTTCTCAAGCAAGCTTTGCAGAAAAGTAGGCACACAGCAATAAATTTGAACAGTAACAATAACCACTTTATTGAAAACGTTATATATGTATAATTCTTTGAAAATTTGTAATTTTAGTGGAAAAAAAGTGAAAAACTAAACCAGTAGCTTATTTGTTTGTTTTTATGTAAATACATAATACTAAAACGTTGTTAACTGGGTCAGGCCATGGCAGGCATCTCTAAAATATGAGGTTAAAGTTACTGTATCTGGTAAAAAAATAAACAAGTTAATGTAATCCATTTAGTGATTGTAATATATTACAACAGTGGCAATATCCGCGTTGTCCCTTATAAGGTATACATATAACCCCTCCTTTTGAATCACTGTGTATATTGATGAACCCGCATTAAAAAATAAATAAACAGAAAGGTTTATCGCACAGCTGAAAATATATTTAATAAGTAAATGTTATTACAAAATTGAAGAGTTTCTTAACGAGAAGCAATAAACTGTAAATCACAAATACAATATATTAGTAAATATTAAAAATATTAGTAAATATTAGTAAATATTAAGTTAAAAATTTACAGAAACAAAGTATATATAAATGTATGAAATAACAAATGACTCAGGTAAAAATGAATGAATGATTTAATTATGTTTAAAGTTTATTAAATAAATAAATAAATGATTGTAAATGTATTAATTAAGTTAAAGTATATAAGATTAAAAGTAAAATAATTACTAAAAGAATTAATGTATTGTATCTGTATTGATTAAATTTAAGGTATTAGATATATAATAAAATAGCTACTTAATGTATTAATTAATAATAATAATTTACTAGTCCAATAATATTTATAACTAAAGATGGCAATAGTTGTCTCTCAGTGTTGTTGTGCCCTTACAGGACGTGTCTTGTCCAAAATTTATATTTGTCATCATTATGACCTGCGAGTTGCACTGAATAAATTAAAATTAAAATCCGTCATGCAATTTAAAATATCTCAGTATACAGACAGCGGGAAGCGTATGTATAGAGGCAAGCTGTATTTCGTACTATGGGGTTGGCTCATAGAACAAAGAAAAGAGGTTATAGTAGGGGAGCCGACGCGGGGATTTCGGGATTTACTAAAGCGCGGCAGATTAACATACAGGGGGATACCTTGTACCCAGTTAAGTACCTGGACCAAGTATCAGCCCTATAAAAATGGCCGCCCGGTAAGGACGAAGGATGAGATTAGTAAAAAAAAATGATCATTTGAAAATCTCGAGCGCCTCAGATTAAGGTAAGGTGAGCTAGTTACATGCTAAAAGGTGTTCATACCTCTAATCTGACAATTTGAGAGTGATGTAAAGAAGGGGGAAGGCTACAAAGTTGTAAAAAAAAAGTCACTTTGACATTCTCGAGCGTGGCTAATTTTTTTTTATATGAAGGGAATCATTCAAGGATTACGGAAAATATATAATCTGACGATTTTCACAAGCCGAAGTAATAAAAATTCATCGATAAGATTTAATGCGTGCAGCTACGTGATACCTATATTTCCTTCTCCGCATCACTATTTCTCTCTCACTCTTTTTCTATCTATTACTCTCTGACTCCGTCCCCACTCTGGTTTCGGTTGCCATGACGCCATGACAGTTGATGACACAGACTCGTTCGTGGCGTGATATTGTTTACATCGTATTTCCAACGTTTTTGCTTATTTTGTTATTTTAATGTAAATTTTGTGAATTAAACTTTTTACATATTTACTAAGAGAAGAAGAGGAAGACGATTCTAGCGATGAAGATGATAATTAATATAAAATACTGTAAAAATTAAATTTTCATATAATCATTTTCTTATAAATAAATATAAGTATTCTACATAAAAAAAACATACACTTTTTATTTGCATGCTAACTCCGGTGCTTTTCTATTTAATAGAGCTCAATGATTTGAAAAAAATGAAAAAAATTTAAAATGTCAGATTAAGTAAATCCCTTCAGATAATCGTCAGATTATGAGATATCACGTCTGGGGCATAAAGATGAACCATATATATCTTAATCTGACGCGCTTGAGTATTTCAAAATGGCGATTTTTTTTTGCACATTCTAACGTCACGCGTTTGCGTCACATCCAAATCGTCAGATTATTATATGACCCCTCAAAGAATCTGACGCGCTCGAGTATGTCCATACAACAGTTTTTTTTTTTACATTTTAAAAAATCTATAGCCGCTTCCCCCACCGATGAAAAGGTATATATTATATGAATTTTTTTTTGTTATCATCTAAGCTTCGCAACCCAATAGGTCTCTATGACATTCGAGTAAATCCCGATTTAGCATCGTGGGCTCCCCTACTATTAGAAAGGCGATCATGCATCTTTTGTACGAAAACCGATATCGCCAGTCTTGCCCCACTTTTCGTCCGCCATACATCATACGAAATATTAGACCAATTATACAAAAGACATGCACACACTTGCATTTTAAACATGCCAATCAGAACGCTCCAATATAACTATAACCAGTCACGCTCAGCCGTAACAGACATCTAGTGTGACATATTACACTAGTGATTGACATAAAGTTATATACTATCGATATTGAAAAACAACAAGTCCATTAATTGAAAGGATACTGGAGTAATGATTTCTTTATATTATGTTGGATATATAAGTACACTAAATTGTATTGATTAAATGTAATATTTTCTTTTTCCTTTAGATATTAATATTTAAAAAACATGAAATTTTTTAATCTTTGTTAACTAGTTTGTTGATTCAGTAAGAAATATTTAAATCATTTCCCTTATAATGATCTAACATTAAATCAGTACTAGTTGTGCTTAAATGTTTATTTGCATATATGTTTGTTGTTTGTTTATAAGTAATTATAGTTGGTAATTTCTCTATGTTAAGATGTTAGAATGACTAAACATCGCTATGGCGTGGTAAGTCTCGATCCTGTACATTTGTCCAGGATCGTGGCTACACTGCCACGCCCACAAGGCCCTTCTAACGTATTTCTGTGTTCTGTGGGGCTGGCTAAAGATAGCGACTCATTACCACTGTCACTTTAATCGAGTGTTTGAATGACAAAAAATATCATATTTTCCAGTGATGTGGGTGTTTTGCTGGGTGTTGCAATTGAATAGTTCGATTTCATTTTTCCTTCCAAAAAAATGTAGAGAAACCGAATAGTTATAAATTGTATTAGTATTTTTTCTTACTTTTTGGTTTGCTATACATCGGTACAGTAAACCAAAAAGTAAGTAAGTAGGACTGCTACACTAATCCAGTCAGGGTTCTAAAAGTTTATCAAAATGTGTTAGCAGACGTCTTCTTTGCTATAAAAGCAAAGCATGTATTGAATAACTTGTATTCATTTCCAGTGACAGGTTTTCAAAAAGTTTTGTGCAAATAAATTTATCAATGATTATTATTATATTAACGGCCCCTTTGTAGAATATATTATTTATAACATAAATTATTACTGACATGATTATAGGTATACACCACATAAGTACCAAAGGAAGATATTACAGAGTTATTCACATAAAAATTAGATTTCTTTTCCTGGTTTTATATCATTACCTCTTAATGGGTTGACAAGAACTAAACTAAGTTATAAACAAACACTCATATATTATGCTTGTTAAGTATGTGTTTATATTGTGTTGTGCTTAAAGCTCAGCAGCAACTCAACCTGCAACTTAGCTCATAGAACTCGGATAACTAGGTAAATGAAACTCTTGCACTCTAAAAGAAAGTTAAATTTATGACTCAGAGATTTGCTTTTCGCTTGGGTTATTATTATTTAGTACCTATTTAGGTTTCATAGTCATATTAGGTAATATTTAAATCAACAATGGGGTATTTACATGTTTAATAATGATATTTAAATAAGAAGCTTTGGTATAAATTTTCGTTCTTGTACAATAAAACGGATTAAGAATAAAAAAATAGCGTCTAAAAGTAAACTAAGTTGGGTTCAAAGTTCATTTTTGTCATTTTATAATGATCTTTTCGGCAAACCTTTTACGAGTAACTGAAATTGTAATAAAATTTAAATCGTTTGATTATTGTAATTAATAAGGGTTCTTTTACTACTTTTACTTGCGCATTTATATTTATTATATATCATCAAAGATGAAACTATTAATTATTACTAACGTCTTTTTGTTTCATCGATAATGCTGTAAGTGCTTACAGAAGGTCAATTTCATAGTAAATCTTTTTTCTTCAAAGTTGTGTTTTTCATCGTGATACTCGTATAAATGGAGTAAAATCTGTTTTACAAAGTAATGGGTTAGGGTGTTAAATAATAACGCGTATCTCTTTAATTATAATAGTAGATGTAGTAACAGTTTAATTAGGTATAAGGAATTCCAAATATTAATCTACTTATGTGCCACGATCTATAACTTCTTTCGTTTTATGCGCAGTAGTATAAATTTATTTATTATATCAAATAATAAAGTGAAATACTGGTTATTAAGATTATCGGGTCTATTTCTGGCTATACTTGTGTCATTGACAATCGATAAAATATTGACTCTTCTACGGCAAAATATTTGTTAAATGTAATGGTACCCATTAAATTTATTATATGTAGAATACCTTCTGTGCAATCATATCGAGTGTGACTAACGAAAACGCTTCCCACATGAGTTATTTCGCTTCCTTGACGATGATAGGATATTTATGAGTCGTCCCCTTTCCGCTAAAACAGATTGTCCGACAACGGGATTAATCAAGCGGAAATAAATATTGTTTCATGATGAATGTGGTCTTAGAAAATATTGATTTTGTTTAGGTTTGGAGAGTGCTATTACTAGTAGTTGTAAGTTTTTATTGTTAAAGTGATATCACATTAAATAAAAGGAATACGTAGACAGCTCCAATATATTATGTTTGATCAATTCCTCATTCACAATACTATACTGGAAAATATTCTTGATGAAAAATTACTAAATAATCGACTATGTCCCTGGTACTCTGAGATGGGATTCGAACCCATGACCTTTCGCAATCTGGGCGACTTTTGCATTCAAAATCATAATTTTAATAAATATTAATATGATTAAAATAATAATTATGTGTGATAAATATATATTTTATTTTTCTTTTCCAATTTTATATCATTACCTATATGATTTATTTCCCAGAAAAAATCTAGAAACATTGGATTGTCTGGTCCGGTATTTATCTTTAAAATAAATAATAAAAGTTCTAAATAGTTTTTTCTTTACTTTAAAAATTATTTAGAACTTAATCAAATTTCGCATTTAAAATATAAAATAAATATAAGAAAATCATCATTATCAAGGAATATTGAGGAATTAAGAAAATAGTATCATAAAATTCAGTTATTGGCATTTCGCCGTCGATATGTGATTCGAGAATGAACAAAGTGTTGAATGAGTATATCAAGAAGTATGAAAGTGAGAAAAAAAAATTAAATGCAACAGATTAGAACATGTTATGGGAAAACATGATTGTCATATATTTAAAAAGGGTTATGATCAAGAATTTGGATTTGGATTTGGATGGAAACGTCGGAACAGGAAGGTCAAAAAAAATATACCGAGTGAAAGATGATGTGTGTAAGAAAGGAGTGAATGTCGAGACGACGACGGCTTGTTGTGAAGTATGGAAGAAGAATACACTAGCTCCAGATAAAATAATTAGGCTAATAGCAAAAAAATAATATGATTAAATCAAAATCATGCAATATTTTATAAATAGGTTACTTTTTTTACAAAAACAAAATAATAAGAATGAGATAAATTGGTAAAATATCTAAAATTTTCAAAGCTTTTCTTTTCAAATAAGTTCAGCTTTTTTTAAATGGTCTTTCAGTGTAAGAGGCAAAACCAAGTCATATTTTTATTATGAAAATTTTATTATATTCAAGAAACTATACCCTAAAACAGCAATAGGTTTTCACCGCAGCAGCGAGTACTATAAATATGTCCTATGGGATATAAGACGTTTCCAACTTAGCACAAATTTAAACCATATTGTGTAGAAAATAAGAGTCACAATAATAAGATGAATCCGTAAGAGTTCAAATTTCTACTGAGAAATATCTGAGACAAAGCTTTTGGAGGATCGCCAGTTGTACGAAGCATGAACCAGGGATTTTACAAATGTAAAATATGTTTTGAGTCTTTATACGTAAGGAACAATGAAGTGTCTCTCTGAAACCTGTATTGACACCCGTAGCAGGAAATGTATTATAGTGTAGTATAATACATAGATAGGGACAGAGGATAGCGAATTCCGTTTTATAATTGCTATTTTTGATTTATTACTCGCAAGCGGTTACGATTATTGTAAACATTTATAAATATTCCCCATATCAAAAATTTGAAAAACGAAAATTGATAAATTTTATAGGTATCTTTGACTTTTCATATTGATAAAATTTAAGAAACTGTTTTCATTTTTGATAACAGTTTTTGTTTCTCTTTACAAAACCTATTGAACGTTAGTAATATTTCGTTTATTTTAATTTATAATTATATTCATAACTTTATGAAGCATAACAATTTATCCAATGATCTTATGATGAATAATGCATTACTTTTTAAAACGTAGCCTAAAAATCGCCAACTTGACATAAAGCCTCAACACGACTTCATACAATTTTTAATATAAGTTATATAATCAGGTTAGTTTATTTCAAATTATTTTAAATTAATATATGAGTTGAATTACTTGTTAAACAAATCAACATTTTCCAACCAACAATAGCACCGAACCCGTCGCATGTGGCGCCCAACGCAGTTGATGAAATAGGCTGATGAGGCTTGATAAGTTTGTATATTTATAGTCTAAATAATAAATCTGTAACGACAAACAAAAAATAATATAAAACAGTTTGTATGAATTTCTAAAAATATGATTAGTCATAGAAACAATTACATATCCTATTCTTGGGTTTATCTAAAAGGTACGATGCAAATTTATACACATGCACTTCATAAATACAACTCGGAAATTACAGCCTAGATTATAAATGTACATACCAAAAAAAAATTATAATTTCCAATGATGACCGTGTTGTTTCCGGAAGATTTTTTTTACGAACTGTCGTTCAGAAAGAGCATATCGAGTTACTCAAAAGGAGAACGGGCAATTTACTATGAGAGTTCGGCTATTTTTGCGTTATCGTGTAGATTTATTTCTAGAATATGTAGGAAAAAACCATTTCAAAATCATGCGAGAGTATGAGAATAGCTGAATATTTCACAGGCATTTTGAGGTTATATCGTTATAATATCTACGTATTTAAGATTAATCTTAAATAATTAGGTGTAATTTTAAACGCCGCATAAATGTGGAAATTGTATTTACATAGAATAAATCATAAATAAAAAGAAGATTTTTGATACATAAATGTCGAGCGCAATTTTATGCAATTTTTATCCTATCGGGATAAAAATTTCTAACAATTAGAGGTAACTTGTATTTAAGAAAGATTATCTCTAATAAACGATGTCGGTCACCACCCGTTGACTTTAAATGAATTGTCTAATGTTTTAATCAAGTATTGTGAATGCTCTGTGAAGAAATGACGAATGTAGTTTTTTCTTAATAAGTCATGGTGTTTAAGCGGCATGCGGTAAGATTGCGACGTACATACATGCAAACTCTTTTTAGTTTTAGTGGCTGTTGCGGCGACACAGAGTACAGACCTCGGCAAGCACGAATATGCCTATAGTAGTTCACTCTTAGAAAAATCAATAAAATATCAGAAAAGAAAGCGGCTTCACCAAAACGCTTTAAAACATAAAAATTAATTATTTGAATTAAAGTGACTTCTACTTTTTCCTCTCTTTATTCTATAGATATCTAACTTTTACTTTGTGGTTTCAAAAATTCAGAGCGCATAAATTCAATCTTCAATGGCTGTCAAGCGCTCACCCGCCTATTGAACTATAAATTACAGATTGACAATATTTGCGGATCTGTCCACCAATAAATAACGACATTTTACGAGCGTTACCGAGTACGATTTTAAAATATTTGAATTGATTTCAAGATATTTATTTTATAGAAAAAAAAAGATACGATTTTTTTAACATATTTTGAAGACTTTTCAGGAAAAAAATTACTTGCGAATTTTAAAGTATTTTTCCAATAAAATAAACTGAGTTCCTTTACTATGAGTTTACGCTGTTGACACTGATAAAGTATTGCGAATTCCTAGATTAATTGTACTTATATACACTTTATAATTGTAAATAACTTTTCTTTAATAGATTTAATAAAATGGAGTTGATCAATAAAGATTTTTTAACTAATATAATGTAATAAAAGTCTTAAAGTTAAGAGGTTTAAAAAGCTTTTAAAGTTTCATATATTTAAGGTTGTAGCATATTAATATTTTCTATATTGTGTTGGTCTTCGTCGTTCCGGATTTGCATTAAGCTACTCCATTTAGTAGAGGAAAAAAACCAAATGTGATGGTAAAGTATAACCAATTTGGAATATTTAATAAATCTGTGATCTGCTTGCGCATTTGTTTGACTTATTTTAAAGTTGAGCATGTTGTTCTGCGACAAATAATTATAAAGTAATTTCAGTATTCTAAATAAGAGAACATAAATAAAACTATCGATGTTAGTATTTCATCATGTTTCGAGTTTATTTAGGTATTAGGAGTAGATATTAGATATACCTCTTAGTTCTCACAGTATAATATAACTCGTTTAGTTACATGGAATCCTTATGTAGCTACACAATTGAAATATTTATAGTTTCTATTGAGGACTTTATTATTATATTCATAAAAAGAGATCCTGAAAACTCACAGCAATTTTTTTGCTTCCATTGTAAAGGAATTCTTATAAATTCGCCACCTGCTTCTGCCTGTGTTTTTTAGTTTTCTTGTGTCTACACCCGTATAAATTATACTCTATATTACCCGAGTATGTTGTAGCTTATCACAGATGAATGAATTTTTAAAATCAGTTCAGTTCGATTTCGGAACCAATTCAATACTAACAAAAATTTCCTATTTTTAATAATAGGCGTTAAAGTATGAAATTGCTGATTTGTACTGAAAATATTTATTTTTTTTATTTTTAACAAATTTATTAAATTAAAATAGCTACCGTTATTATCTATACATTGCTGCCATCTAATAGGAAGCTTATTAATGCCTATGCGATAGAACTCCGAGAATCTAGATTGCACAAACTGTCTGAAAGCATTTTGTATTGCCTCCTGGGAAGAAAACTTCTTGTCACGTAGATAATTGTCCAAATTACGAAAAAAATGGTAGTCTATTGGCGAATACGGAGGATGACGAATGGTTTCTAACTGCAGTTCCTGGGTCAAAACGGTTTCTCGTGCTGTCATGGAGCAATAATGGTTAAGATCGATTCATGAGTCGGGGCTGTTTTACTACTAGTTTTGGCAACATTGTTCTGAATTCGGCACAATAGACATCTGCCGTTATTGCTTGACTAGATCGGAGAAAACTATAGTGAATAACACCATGCTGAGATAGCCAAACAGTTACCATTACCTTTTTATTGGTAAGTTTTGCTTTAGGACACTGTTGTGGCGTTTGACCTGGGGTCAGCCATTGCATTTTTCTTTTACGATTATCATGAAGAATCCGCTTTTCATCACATGTCACAATTCAATCCAATATTCTTCATTTCTGTACCGATTCAATAAGGCAACACAAGTTTCAACACGCTGTAGGCTACTTCCTAATTTACTACTAACTATTTATATATACACATTTCGACGCGAAAAAGACTGTCATTCGAACTACAACGTGGAGTGCATGTAATATTTATTCTGCCTTTTGCTTTTAATATTATAGTATTATTGCTTGTCTGTTTCTTATTGCATGTGTATTAACTGTTTGTGCTTGAACTTTTCCTTCTCTACTTCTGTATTATATGTATAAACTGTTTATGTGGACATTGTTAATAAACATTATATTTTATCACGTAAGTTGAACAATCATTTTCAACCCTGCATATTTATACAAGACCACTAAAATGCGTTTCTTTCTGCAGATCAGTCAAATCATGAGGCACCCATTTTTCAAATGAGTCAATATTGTGGGTAAGGTAACGTTAAACCATGCCGCTAGATCTTGGGTAGTTGGACTAGGATCGGCTTCTACCATCTCTCTTAATTCATCTTTATTCACCTGTGTGGGCGGTCTTCCTCGTGGCTCGTTATTCAAGTCGAAGTTTCCATCACGAAAGCGCTTAAACCAAATATTGCATGGTGCGTTCATTAGCTGACCCCTCTCCAAACGCAACATTGATATTGCGCGCTGTTTTTACCGCGTTACTTGCGCGTCGGAACTCGTATTCAAAAATCACTCGAATTTTCGCAGTATCCATATTTCTTGTCTAAGTTGAATTTTAAAAGAAGTACATTATATAAACCACGTGAAAAAAGTTTCTTTCAAAAACCTCAAACTAGAAGATTCTATGTCAATTCAAGGAGCCTATTACAATAAAACGGCAATTTCATAGCTTAACCCCTAATATTAGTATAGATTATTAGTCAGATGTAAGCAGTTTGACAAGAGTAATACCAGTCTTATATGTAACTTTGCTTCTCCATACGCTGTCGAATATTTCTAATAGGCTGAGGTTAACAGTATACTATTCATTCAAACTAGCATGGGCGGAGTATAATATTAATTACCTCAATATTAAAAATATATGGGCCTCTGAAATAGGCATGTAACATTTAGCAGTCAAGAACTCCATAAACAGCCCAGCACCCTGACAAAAAATACCTGTTATCTACTGTCGTATGTATTTTATCGAGTACATCAGATATCGGGTCGTTACGGGCGCGTGTCTTGGCAGCTGATCGCACTTTAGATACCTAATGTTGACCGATAAAGGAAACGGGTGATCTTATCCAGATACTTTAGGTCGTTTAATGAATTCAACGTTTTCCTCGGATTTCTGTTTAATTAAGATACGGAAAGAAATATACAACAAAATTAAAAACCAAAACGTTTAGGGCTTGCACTTTCGAAGTTGATGATGTATCTTGGACAGCTTTATCATCTGTCCTGCTGTAATTTACGTATCAGTCGAGTAGGAGAGAAGATAAGAGAAACACAAGTTCGTGATATATTTCAAATTGTTTGAGTACTACAACCTACATAGTAGTGCTATTCTATTAAAAATACAACGCGCTTTCAAAGCATTAGAAATTTAATCAGTTAAAAATCTGAATACTTTCTGAAGTCGATTTTATTTGATCGAGCGTTTGATACTGTAATTTTAAAGGATGATAAAGCAGGAACCCTTGTAATTTTTTTTCCTTTTGGAAAACATTATAAAAAACCTTTTGGATTTTGTTGCCACTTAACTATCGAGTCAACAAGCTGAGGATATAAAGAAACATTCCACAATTTCTCTGGAATAATCTCAGTATAAATAATAAATCATTTAACTACGAATCAATAATGTCTTTCTTTTTTTCGGAGAACATCGCTAGGTTTAGGCTAAGTTCGTTATTTACTTTGTTACTACAACAGTCTAAATAGAAGGAAAACAAAATCGACTAACAAACGGCCACTATTCACAGTGGGATTTGGTCCCGTAATACCTTTGCCATGCTTTTAATCTCACCTGAATCTAGTGAGTCTTAACGACGGATGACAAGGGCTAAGAAGGGTAGTGACCCCTAAGTTTTTTTCTATATAATTAGAATCCTGGGAAATTCGTCACGTACTGGGCTTTTCACTCGTAGCTCAAGAGATTTAGGATGTTTTTGTATTTCAAGTAGCATGATATTTGCAGCCCTCAAACTGCCAGAATTATTATAAAAAATCAGCTTTCATATGATTTTTTAGTTTGATGGGATAGGGGGCAAACGAACAGACGGATCACCTAATGGTAAGTGATTACCTTCGCCCATGGACACCTGCAACACCAGAGGGGCTACAAACGTTAGGCCGGCAGGCCTTTGAGGGACGAATATGCTCTACGCTTGAAAGTTTGAAGGTCGTATCGGTCCGAAAATACCGCTGGCGACAAGCTGTTCCAGAATTTGACTGTGCGAGGCAGGAAAATGATACCTGCAGGAATATTATACCTGAGAAACTTGAAAAGTAACTCGAATTAGTCATTAGTATGAAAAATGCTTTAAAAAATCCACTTTGTTCCTGGCACACTGAGAGGGTGTCAAACTCATACCTTTCGAAATTAATGAAGAGTATTTTTAATGCAAAATTGATCAAATATAATAATTAGATCAAATTTTCATCTTTATCGAAAGTTAAAATATTTGTAATAATCTTTCGGCTGTTTGGGTGCAATTCCTTAACATTGATAAAAATACGCTCTGTAGTAGCGAAAAAGTAAAATGTGCTTGACAAATTCGTCAGTTCTGTTAGGCCTTCGGTAGCTCAGTGGTTAGAGCAGTCGCCCTGATTGTGAAAGGTCATGGGTTCGAGTCCCGTCTCACGGTGCCAGGGAAAAGGCATTTTTAATGATTATTTCATCGAGAATATTTTTCAGCACATCATTGTGAATGCAAAATTGATCAAATATAATAATTAGTATAGTTTTTTTAGGTATAACTAGTCCATGGACATTTACTATGAAGCATTACTAAAATATTACTTATTCAAAATGGTCACTCAAGAGATTTGAAACATCTACAGTTATATTAAGAATAACTTGCGAGAATTCTATCGTGGGAGAGCCACGTTTCAGCATGAATGGGCCGGCTCGACCGGAGTGATACCACGGCCTCACAGAAAACCGACGTGAAGCAACGCTTGCTTTGTGTTTCGTCGTGTAAGTGAGGGAACCGGAGGCCCAACCCCTCCCTATTCCCTTCCCTCTACCCCTCAACCTTTCCCTCCCTAAGATCATATTCGTCCCTCAAAGGCCGGCAGCGCGCTTGTAGCCCCTCTGGTGTTGCAAGTGTCCATGGGCGACGGTAATCACTTACCATCAGGTGATCCGTCTGCTCGTCTGCCCCCTATCCTATAAAAAAAAAAGAATATTTTTATTTAATTAATAAGCTGTATGTAAGTTTATAAAAAAATATATAAATCAAGAATAGTTGAATATATTTTTATAGCATTTATATTTTTACCTGTCATCATTACTAGCTAATAACTAGTGTTTGGTGCTGGGGCACAGGCCTTCCTTATGGATGGAATGGTATTGATTCGAATAAGGAGAATGACCCACCACGCGGGCTGAGTGCACATTGGTGGATATAAATAACTGTTACAGCCGAGATAAACTTGCTTTCGACCTTGACTGATATTCGAACCTAGCAAAAGGTGCTTAGCTATCGCATTGCAGACTGAACGCAATTACTGTTGCGTTATCGAACTCCACTTATGTCTAATAAATATTACCAAAATCGAGATGCTTAAGTTCAGTCATGCTTACTAATACTTGATACGAATGTGATTGTACGTATCTCAGGCAATATTATCATTATTATAAATCATAACTATGCTTTAAAGCTTTTTTAGCTTATCATTTATATATTAAATTAAAATAGAAACTGAAATATGGTTTCCAAATTCAAGACATTTCATTATTATTAATTTATAACTCATTTGCCTTATATTATTTGCTGGAATTTAATTAAACTCTCATAAGACTAATAATTTTTGATGAATATGAGTTTCAATGCGATAGCATGTAAGTGTTTGTTTTTAGAAGAGAGATAAATACTAACATTGCAGTAGTAAGTAATTATATAAAATGGATTATGTCAAAATCCCTTTCTAAGTATACAAAGAAATAAAACGTTTCGATCTTATTATAAAAGACACGCCGTCCACGAACGATTCATTCCATATAAAAGAAGGGTCACGGAAAATCCGACATAAAGACTAATATTTAGGGGGCTGAATGAAGGACCCTTATCATTTTCTTTATATTGACGCATACTCAGGTCCGCTAAGGTCCGGTCAATGTGAAAAACCCTATTGGGAGTCCAACGAATATGTTGATTTAACATAATATGATTAAGAGCACCTTATTTTGCACCTTATTCTTGACAAACATATGTATGAGTATATTTGGTATAGCAGAAAAAAGGATAAACTTATTTGGTCATCTTGATAATTTACATTATATCTTTTGACACTTCACTCTATACAGTATTGGTGATGATGTGGAAATTGCCAACCTAACGCGAGAGCTTAATCAAATTGACGAAAAATAAAAATTAAGAGAAAAGCGACAGAAAAATTAGAATGTTCCTATAGTATACGCGATAGAACTCTAATATACGATCGAGAGTAATAACCGAATTATGAACACTACTGGGACTTTAACTTTTTTTTATCTTATGCCCTTAAATTGTTGATACAATATCATGAAGTCTGTGACAAAAGAAGATTTTTCTTCTTATTACCATAGTGCTGTAAAGCGTTTGTGTTTGTGTTTATACGTGCCAACTCTTTTAACGGCTCATTTACACTAGTCGATAGGTCATCATGCGGGGTGCACGACTTGTGTGCGCTCATATCATCGACCAGTGTAAACACTTCCTTAAGTTCGTGGAACCCACGGTGGCGACAAAAAATAGCAAATCCCCTAAAAGCACACTTGATCAATCAAAATCAAAATTTAAAATAAAAAATCGAATAAAATATCGATACCTAGGCGGTATCGTTTCACATCTAAAGCCCACATAGCTACATTCACCTTTTTTACTCTATTACATAATAAACAAAGAGTAGTATAAATATATAGGGAAAATAATAAACCACGTAATTAAATTGTCGCATCTAATAACTATTTAAAAAAAAACGGCTTATTCAATTTATAAACAACCAATCTGGGTTATTCCAGTAAATTATTACTTTGAATCAGTAAGTTATTTCTTCCATTTTCAGAGCACATTTAAAGATTACAATCATAGTGGATAGAAGAGGCGAATCTGCAGTAATGCCTTCCTTTGAAAACGTCTAAACCTTAAATGGATTGAATTCCTAGAGAGCCTTGAAATTGGTGAAATAAACCTAACTATAGTATAGGGAACTAAAGGAACGCCTCAGAGATACGGCATAAGCGATAACAAATTTCATTGTGCTTGTTTCGAACACATTAAATTTAAGAGAATGTGGAATTAACTTAAACGAATTGAAGATAGTGTTAACGGCAAAAGTGTTCTTATATTTTTTTAATTTGATTTTTTATGACTGTCACTTTACTGTCGCTACCTGACTTCTATCTTGTGTTGCTTTCAACACTAAGCTATTTTACACCAAGCTGTCGACAACAGATAGCTTTGATTAGATTACTTTCTTAATCAACTTTTAATTTCTATATCTATTCTACAGGGTATATGATTTTAAATATAAAATTTTCTATGACTTATTATTATGTATTATGATATAAATTGTAATTCAATATATGTCTAGATATATATTCACGACAAATATATAAAAGATGTAAATCAAATTCTGATTAAATAATCTTCAAATATTATATATTTGTTAAGAGAATAAGCTCAAAGAAAACGCTCAAAAACTTACCAGTTCCAGGTATCCAAGATTGGAATGAAACCTTTCGCAATCCGGGCGACTACTCTCACCGTGTTAAAATAAATTCGACAATGTATATAATAAAAACAAATCGGATTCATTTTTCACAATCACACGATTTTTCCTCATTTAATTTCCATTTTATTTTACTAATTTGACGAAACCTGCAGGTATTGATAGAACAAGTTAGCTTCAAACTCTTACTAATAAAACTTTAATTTGCTTCTAATTAATTTGGCAAGATCGAAGAACTAATTTGAACCGCGAAAGAAACTAATTTAGAAGTCTCTACACCCAATCTCGGGTGGAATTAAAAAGTTGCATTCATTCTACGCTGCTCTCCGTCGTTTTCGTTCGTTGTCATTAGAGTTAAGTTGTCGAGTGATTTTTAATTTCTTCATGAATTTCTTTTTAGTTTTTAATATTAACTTCTGAGAGTATCATTTTGTATTTATTATTAAGTGTGGGAACAATCAAGTATCGATATTTAGTTCAGTTTTTTTTTATTGTGCTTTCGTTTATCTGAGTAACAAACTCAATTTATTATATGGCAGGCAGCTTAAACCTTTGCACAACGAATTAATTAAGAATGTAAAATTGAAGAATAATATTGCTACTATTATTGCTAAGTCTATACTAATATTATAAACAGGAAATATTTGATTGTTTATTTATATATTTATTTTTGATTTTCATCGAATAGGCTCCAAAATTACTAGACCAATCTTAAAAATTCTTTCACTTACGAGTAGCTTTATCATCCGCGGCTGACATAAGCGATAATTTACACGTGCGAAGTCACAAAAACAGCTAGTGGTTTAAAAAATTTTGAATTTTCTACAGGTTTGCTAATTCTAAACTTTATAAAGACCCTTGATATATATTTTGAGTTTGTTTGCGGAAAATCGATAGTTGCTGTATATCACATTTCAGTGTAAAATGTAGAGTATTTCGGCGGATTGAACAACGGACGTTTGGTTTAAATAGTTTAGTGCATGCTTTGCATTTTGCTGTGCGTAGTTACGAAGCACTGACCAACTTTGTTTTATTATTTTTTTAAAGTACGAAAAATATAGCCTTTTGATTGCAATAAAAATTACCAAAAGTATTTTAATTCTGTAGACAGAGTAATTCAGAAGTGCATTTCAGCCTCCTTATCAGGTTTAAAATGTAAATACACTGAAATGTGAAGATGAATGTGGTGTTTAAGGAAGGAATAAAAATATAATTTAGTCTGCGATGCGAAATTATGAGCAACTATGAGTGTCAGCCGTAGGATCGGTGACTAATAACTTTTATCTCGAGCTCCTTGCTGCGGAAGGTATGTTAAGTCGTTGGTCTTGGTAGCATCTCCAGTCGTTAAAACTTATTAAATCACATTGTGTCCTGATTAAATTCATGTCTATAGCCTTCTCCTTAGCAGTAAGGTTATTTAAATTAATATAATGATGAAGATTATAAAAAAAAGATTATACGTATTAGCATAGACACGTGTCAATATTATGGATTAGCTTTAATTTTAGTAGGCTACCAAAGTGATTTATTAAAATGATATAATTGCAGACTATAGTGATCTTTTGTGATAATTAATTTTAAGAATATGATAACATGCAATATTATCCAGATTAAGATGAAACAACGAAAATAAGTACTTACAGAAACCATGATATCTAAATGTCGAACTATTGAAATAAGTTATTTTTTATAGACGCATAGACTTAGAATTATTTACTTATGGACTCAGCATTGTTTTAAAAGGGATAATTCTTTCAAAGACAAAACCTAAATATATTTATGAAAGAATAAAATAAGTATTTCCGATCTCATAAATCTGCATTGAATCCGGTGAGGCAAAATGAAATCTTTAATTAATTGATAACATTTTTATAAAAACCATATTTAAATAGATTATTACATGGTCTGGTCACAGTATGGATTACCACATCTATTCTTAAATCCTAGGTATTTGTATTTAATATTATCGTAAATCAGAATTCTCATAACTTTATTTCAGAATTCAGCACTTCCAAATTCAAATAGATTAGTTATTTGATCGATCACGTTGATCTACAATGTTAGAAGAGAATAGATATTAGATCAAACAATCATCAATTTTATCCTTTCAATATGGTGACAAGGTAAAGTTTAAGTGGGGTTTCGATCTATTTAACCTTAAACTTTTTTTTGTCACATCTGCTTGAAAATGGTGTTCCCTTGATTCTATTTTTATAGACTTAAATACAATGAGTCTTTGATTTCGGCAACTGTTAACCAGCACCAATCTATTATGCGTTTCGTGTAATATCAAGATAGGAAACAACAACAATCTCTTTATGTTTCATGTAGTTACTATACTTAGCAAACTAACGTAATCATTTATAAGTTGCCACAATAAGCTACTGACGAGTTACTGATAGATAAAAAACTAGATTCCTCAACATTTCAAACGACTATCTATATATTTTTATTGATAAAAGTAGACAGTGACATCATCTAATGTCTGGGCAGCATCTAAGGTTTAAAAAAAACGAAATCCATTTTAAATTGGAAGGAACGTAGAGGGTATTATAAATTCAACTTAAGTCTTTAGAAGCTGGATTGTTTAGCATATTATACTGTTATTACTTTGTATGATTAAAAAAGTTTTTGGTCTTAAGAGTATTTAGTCAAACTTTTAGTCGATTATAATGAGTGACTAAAGTAGAGAAAAAGCATTTCAAATGCTATAAAAGATTTAGATACATTCTTTGATATTAAAAACATTTTCTGACTTTTGAACCATTTTTCAATACAAATTATCAAAAGGCACAATTTTCACATTATGATTTAATTACAATCAAATCACATTTGTTGTTTTTTTTTAATTATGATATATTTCTAATCAAAAATTAATCCTGTAGTGAAATAAATAATAATATATAACAGATGCTATAGTTTCTTAGGAGGGTAGGATATTTTTTTCAGTAAATCATTGTAGCTCTATGGTTCCAAAACGACTCTGAACAATCGTGTAAACGCTGGAACGGCGCGGGCCCGTTGTTTGCATAATGGAATGTTCCGCGCCTGGCGACAAATCATGCGCCCATGCGTATGTATGTATGAGCAGTGACGTGATGCCTGAGTGACGGATTCACACTACCCCACAAATGTGATTTATGTGGGTGAATGCAATTGCGGGACCTTTTTAAATGGAGTGGCAAAAGGGGCAAGCCAGAGCTTTCATATTATGTTCTATTTAATATTGATAATCTTTTTTGGTAGAAAATTTAAAATTGTTTTATTTTTATTTTTAAGAACTTATATTAATCTATCTATCTCAATTTTGCTATAGTCTCTTGTTGTATATAAGCACATTGTTTACTAAGTTATGTAAGAAAAGTTATGTATAGATAACTGAGTTACGCGCTATAGGTGTCAATGCATTTTTTACCTAGAACTATATAATACTGAAACAATTATTCTTTTTTATTTTGTGTACTTTCTAAAACCTTATTAGTATAGTACCCAGTTCAACGCACATTTGTTGCTTGTTGAGTTGCAGGAGATGCACATTACTTGTTAAAATTAAGTGTCTGTTACTTTATATCTGGCAACTGAATTTGCTAGAGATATGCGTTATGACTACTAAAGCTAGCACGAACTGGCTGACTGAACCCATTCCTAGGATACCTTTTTCTTCTTTTCTTTACTTTTAAACATGTGTCCTGTTCATCTCCATTTGAGTTGATCGATTCAAACTAAGATGTTAGTCAGTTTTCTTTTGCATCTTATATCTAAGACTTTGTCCTTTAGTTTAATATATATCATACTCCTCTATATGGCTCTCTGGCATCTTGCGAGTTTTTCTCTGCGTTTTTTCATCAAAGCGTATCAAAGATCTCTTGAGCTTTATGCATAGTGCCTAGTTCTTTGCTTTTCGTGATTTCCTTCAAAGACCAATATTTTTTTCCATCAATTGGAAATCCTTTTATCATTTCTTTAGTCTTTTGATCATTATATTATCTAACCTCTAGTTATACCTACATCTACTGACTTTGTCATTATTATTGTCTTGCTTGGATATGTTTCCAAGTCTACTACTTTGTTTATATCTAATAGGACCTGTATGACTAATTTTTACTTTAGGATTCTCTTAGGATAGGTGAATTAATCGCGAACAGTTTATGTTTAGACTTAGGTCATCCCACTTTAATTTTCTGAATATTTGCTCCAACTCTGATGAGAACAGTTTTGGTGAAAGTGGGTCACCTTATCTGACTTCTATGTTGACTGGAAAGGCCACCCTAGTGATACTAGTCTGATATGGTACCTTTTTTTTAGTACCGAGGGGAACTGACCTTAACATTTCATTGACCTTGACCCGGGCTCTCCTGCTGCGGAGGGTTAAAGAACCCCCTATCTACAGCAGGCCTACCGTGCAAAACCCCCCGTATCACCCTCGCGCATAGTCTGGTACACGGTATCGGCCGTAGACCACAACCCGCGTAGAACCTCACTCCCTCTGTGCGGGCGGGAGGTTTCCCAGGTGGGACAGGAAGTGGTGCAATGACCGTGGGGGTAGTCATCCCCTACCCTCACCTCCGTAGGAGGACCGGAGCGCTATTGGCAATCCGGACCCCCTGAGCCTTATCTGGTACCTACCATCTTTTAGCTAGCTTACATTGTACATTAATGTAGTTTTTATTAATGATTATTAGATATATTGAATCCCTTGTTTCTTCTGATTTAGAAGTTTTTAGAAGCAACACTAGTTTAATTAGAAACGATAAATCTGTCAATCTACTGCACTTGACAAAATTGCAGATGACATATGCGAGGGTAAAAAAAATTGGAAAAAAGTTTACTATATATCGCTCATTTGCGACAAGAACGTGACAAAGTAAAAATCTCAATTTGTGATAAAACGCTCTTGAAAGTTTGAAATTCCTGTAAATTTTTAATTATTTTGTTAAGCCTATTCAGCTCAATACAACATAACTTCAAGGTTTTCGGTTTTTGGATCAAATTGCATTCAGACCTTTAAGTTAGTTATTAAATTTATTATGATTATTTATTTAAAAAAGGGTCCTCCTTGTTGCGTTATTCTTGTAAAAAAAATCCAGTATTGCAGAATAAACAGATATGAACCGATTTTCTTGAAAAAAAAAATTGAATAAAAATCTAAACCTTTACAAGTTATGTCGTATTGTTACGTTTTTATTGATAATCTGTAATATAAAGGTATGGCACATTTTAATTAGGACATGTTACTGTCGTGTGTTTTACAAAATGAAAGATATTTTAGCGAAGTTATTGTGTAACTTTCGCTGAAATACAAGTAATAATCAAAGTCAAAGTCGAAATAATCTTTATTCAAATAGACTTCTTAAAAGTACTTTTGAATCGTCCAACATTTTTTTGCCTACCACTCGTTCAGGATGTCTTTTGGCTGATAAGAAGAACGAGCAAGAAACTCATCAGCTCTAATAAGAGTAATCACATTTACAAAAACCATGTCATTACCAGATCAATACATTATAAATAGAGAGAGAAAAAAAACTATGGTCTTATAATGATAACATAATCATTTAATAATAATGAAAACAAGATAATGAGTTTAGAAGTAATCACCTATCCAGTTGCTGGATCATTTCAAGTCCAAGCGTTCTTATCTGTTATATAATCGGATATTTTATAATAAGCTTTTTTAATAAGTATTTTTTCTATAGTAGATTTAAACTGCATGATATCTGATTGTTGTATTTAACTTGGGTTTTTTTGCAGTCTAGTGACAGGCACCGTTGATTTATTTTTATTTCTTGTATTAAAATTGTGTACATCACTTTTTATAAAAGACAAACTAATATTTTTACGAATGTACTTTAAGTTCTCGTATATGTATTGAGAAGCAACAGTCATAATGTCTATTTCCTTAAATTTCTCCCTTAAAGAGTCCCTAATCCTAAGATTATAAATTAATCTAATTGCTCTTTTCTGAAGCACAAAAATTGTTTGTATCTCGGCAGCATCTCCCACAATAGGATTCCGTACGACATTACAGTATGAAAGTAACTGAAGTATACTAATCTGGCAGTATCTATGTCAGTTAACCTACGTATTTTCATTACGGCATATGCTGCAGAGCTAAGTCTACTCGACAATTTATCAATATATGGGCCCCACTGTAGTTTAGAATCTAATGTTATTCCTAAAAATACCGTGGCACCCACAAGGCCCATGTTCTTATCTTTTATATTAACATTTATATCTACTTTTTTAACATTAGATAGTACAAATTTTAGGCATTTTATTTTTCCTTCATTAAGAAGATTATTTACATTAAACCAATGTACTACTTTAGCGATAGAATTGTTCACATTGTCATTTAGAGGTAACCCTCATTTATTTTTAAACAAAACTATTTCGTGATCAACCCTTACGAAATAAATAAATCAAAAACAAGAAAGGACCAAGTATTGAGCCCTGCGGAACACCCATCTTAACTTTCGACCCAAGGGATCTTTTGCCATTGGTATCAACCCTCTGTACTCTGTCAGTCAAGTACGAGACATAAAAATGAAGTTTATTAATCAATGTTTCATGAAAAACATGATGAAATGCCTTAGATAGGTCACAGAAAACACCTAACGCATCATGTGAATCCTCCCAGGCATTAAACATTTCTTGAATTAACTCTACACCGGCTTCGGTTGTTGAGCGACCCCTTGTAAAACCAAATTTTTGTCGATTCATAAGCTTATTTATGTAAAAGTATGTTTGTATTTTATCCAGTATTAATTTGTCAAAAATCTTACTAAATGTAGGTAGCACGTATATAGTTCTAAAGTTAGTTGGGTCAGATGTGCTACCCGATTTATGTAAAGGAATAATTTTGCTATATTTCATGAGCTCAGGAAAAATACCACAGTCTGTACATTCGTTATATATATAAGCTAGGATTGGAGATATTGTCTCAATTACCGATTTAGAAACTTCAATGGAATTACCCCATAAATCAGCGGTTTTCTTTTTCTTTAGCTGATTAAAAGATTTTATTATATCAATGTATTGAGACTTAAATTGGCTATTTCAATTATTTAAACTTGCCTTTAAAATTGATTCAGCGACAGTGGAAGAGGAATTCAAAGATTGTGTAATTAAGACTGGAATTTCAGTAAGTAAATTTTCAATATTTTTATAATTTATAATGCAACATTGTAAGCTATTTTTTTGTAAAAATGTATTATTTTTTATCAAGAAAGTGTTAATTTGAGATAACCAACATTAGTACCAAACATTTTGTACTTTTATTATCAACTGTAACGGAACATCTCAAATTAACCAACAAAAATAATTGTTTATTTCAGCAACAACGGTAGAATTCTATGTAAACCATAGCATGCGATTACTATTTTTACTACAATAATGAGTCACATAAAAATGTCCCGTTATAGCTGCAAAAATAAATCACTAAAAAAACAAAAAGCTGTATTTACCTTATCAACAAAACCGTGACACTATGAGCTGTTACATTTTTGCCGCAATCAGGCAGCACTTTCCCCCTCAAGCGAGCGGCGACTCTTGAAGCTATAAGTTTCGTGAGGTTAGCATAAAAATGTCTGGTGCATATCATATAGTTTACCCAAATGAATTAGGAATATTTCGCCGATTACTGATAAAGACAAATATTACTCTTGCGCAGTTCCCACTTCTCTCGCTGCTTGGATGTGCTGATTCCTGTTATTCAGACCTAAGTTTCATACATCCTAAATAAGCTTGAGCGTCTTCAGGATGTATGTATCCGTTTTATCTTTTGTCTACGAAAGTATGACCATATTCTGATTGTCGTGCGTAACTTTAGTGGCTACTCAAAGAACGCTTAATTTTTCATAATTTTCATACGCTCCGAGATTTGAGGTGTTTCCATAAATTTTCCTTCTCATATAACTGATTCGTGCACAACTCACTGGCTATACATATCAGACACAAGTTAAACAAGTCAAGGAGCATTTTCTGAAGCTGAATTCATCTTCTTGAAATCGTATTCTGTTTTGTTTTATTGGTCGGGTCCGGATCTATTTACCAGGGCAGCCTTTTATCGACTTTGTATGACGCCCTTTCTCTAACTTTTTTCACGTCTTGCAGTGTATGATTTTTCTTTTATTCCAACAAGAAATTTGAAAAGATTTGTGAATTTCGTTGTTTTTACTCTAAGTAGGTATTATATATTGGCGCCCCCCTGATACTGGCATCCGAAGCAAATGGTGCCACTTGCTCCGCACCCCTAGACCCGAGCATATTATTGGAATATGTTTAATAGTAGTATATGTATTTACTTTGATAAATGTTCTTCATTCTTTAAGGCTAGCCCGCAGTTTCTTTACTCAATCACTATTCTTTTAGCTTGATAGCGAATGCGACCTTAGCGTCTAAGTTCCTAATAATATGTGTTTTTATGGTAATATTTTACTGTGCAAGAAATAATAAATCCATTAAATCATATTAAAAAGAGACAATTTGGAAGATAGTTCAACATCATAACATAGAAAAAGCAAATAGAAATGTAAGAGTAAAATAAGAAGAAAATATAAATATGAAGCAATCAAAGACAAACCAGCGTCACGTACACGGACAAAAGCAAACAAAGGAAATAAAAATCATAAAAATAGAAGGTCAAGAAATAGTAGAAAATTCCAGCATTCAAATATAAAAAAATTCTAACATAAAAAGTAAAGAGAAATGTCATCAAGTCAATCAAACGATTTAAGATACACTATCCGATAGATCTATTTATTAATAAAGAAAATATATCAAATTAAACGTAAGTGAAGAAATGGAAGTCAATAAAAAAAGCAGTAAGTCTAATCAGTCTTCTACAGAAAATAAGAAAAGAAGAATTAAAAACGAATTTAAAAGAAAAAAAAAAAACGAAATAAAAAACATGTATTGACGCCACATTGTACAAAAAAGTGTAAATTAATTGATTTATTTTTCTCCTGCTAAATTGCAACTAATAGTTGCAATAAACAACTCTGTTTATAACACATCGAAAATTATAATGCATTACTGATTTAAATAAAGGGCGCGTTACAGCTTTTGTATGAAAGTGTGTTGAAAAAGATGTAATAGCTCTAACTGCTAAAATACTTAAATGAAAACTAAATATAAAAATTGAAAAAAAAAAGAAAACTGTATAAACCAGTCTTAGAGATCAAAACATTATAAAACTCCAAAGTCGATTTACTCATAACACTAGATTTTAAGATGCAAGATATGTGCTTGACACGGCTGATTTAAGATATGATTTTGAAACCGTTTTATTTCTGCGATTTTTAGGGTTTCGTTCCTAAAAAACAAAGTCCTTGTCTCTTATCAGTTGGGTTTTTCAAAACTATTGATTTTAAGGAATCGTCATTGGGAATAAGTTCTTCTAGTACTTGTAAATAAAATAATGGATTAGTGAGAAGAAAAATTTTTTTTCAAGGAAAACTTTAATAGGTATCAGAGACACAATAGAGTATATCCACTTCCTATGTAAACTGAAGAGATTAAAGGGAGAAGGACGACTATAATAGCATTCAATTAATATATAGTTCTAAGCTACAAACTAGATCGGCCGTGCTTGATGAGAATTAATGTTGCTTTAGCGCTAGTGATGTGACTATAAAAATATCATGGTTATCGATTTCTAGTTTATAATTATATAATAAACATAGGCACAACGTTTTTCGTCATTTAATAATATATATATTTTTGAGCACATTTCTTCAGTTGCAGATTTCTTTTATGAATGATATGTGTTAAAGACATAATATAATTTTGCTTTAGCGTGTAGTGTGTGGACAGGTTTTCCGGGCTCTTGCCCTATGAATGCAGTGGTATTAACTTATGTTTATTATTATACTTGTAGTGTAACTGGACATTTAGTTTATGTGAGATGATTGAGAGGGGAGATTGCATTTGTTTAGACATGTTTATATTGATGGTGACTTCAAAGCCTTGAGAGATAAGGCTGGAGATAAAGTAAACTATGTCTTAACAACAAGGGGGTTCATTTATTACCTAATCGATACGTGCCTATATACTTCGTAATCATTACTTAGTTATTATGTACGATAGCACCATATTGTTACTAAAGGAATTTGCCTTCAATCGGTTACATATGGTGATATTATATACGTGAGCTCATTATAGTCTATTCAACTTCCTCTGAGACAAAATGTAAACAAACAAACCAATGTTTCTCAAACTTTTTTATTGATGTTGGTATGTAAATAAAGTTTGTTAATGGGACAAATTATTGTATGGTAGGTATGCAATACAATAAGTCGATTTCTTTTATAAATAGCAATTGTAAGAGTCACATAATATTATTCAGAATCTTCCTCGTCTTCCTCTGAGGAACTAGTCGCACCAACTTCTATCACAAAACGGTCAACCAAATCATCTATGATACCATTAATTTTTTTTAAATGTTGTTCTTCTTTTATGACATGGTCAATGTACTTTAGCACAGTTCCTATTGTTACCCTTTTTAGAGCATCGGTTAAAAAAGATTTTATTTCATTTAACTTAAAACTTAGCAATAACAGAAAACAACAAACTTAACAACTGGAATAAACAAATAACAAGAATTTAACGAAAGTATTTTGCACGAGTCAACGAGTTGATCGAGAGTAAAAATGGCCGGTATAACCCGACTAATTACAAAATTTCACGTTTTTACGTAAAGTATTTGTCTTATCACTACTCCTCAATTTAGTAGTATTATAATACGTCCAATGTTTGGGAACAGCTTCAATTTTAGGTATTTTTAATGTCACTTTCTTTCATTTATATTTTGACATATTAAAGAACCTTTTTCCAGTTTGTTTACATTTTGTCTCAGAAGAAGATGAATAGACTATAGTATTGTTTCATCATTATTTCTTTCAGGAGTTTGATATAATTATGTCGACGTCGATAATTTGATTTCCTCACCTTACGCACAACCTACTATCGCGTCTTAGATGAACGAAGATGCGAGTGAATGCGACAGCTTCTCGTAAATTTGTTGATGAATCTAACTCGTTTTGCGTATACTGGGTATGTGGAAAATGAATTGTCAAGTTTGCCGGCTTAATTATTTTAGTGTGATTACAATTGCAGACGAACGTCTATGTAACAATAAAGTGATAGTAATGAGATAACAATTTCAACTAAGTAAATAAAGTTAAAGTAATTTATGTACTAAGTTGTTTTCATTTCATTAAATGCCCCATGAAATAGAACTTGAAGTTTTGTTTAATGATCTAATTTTTCTTATTATTCTTTACATTAATTAACCAATATTAGAGAATGTTATTAACATTAACAAAAATAGTCCAATGATCTTTATATCAAGGGACACGGAACATTTATATTTATTTATTAGTTTTATTATATCTCGAACTCGACTCGAAAACAATAAAATATTTACAGACTTTAAATAAATAGGTATATTTTTACATTCGGTCCATTGAAGACGATTAAGTACTTTTGTTTTTGGAAATGCAGTTAAAAGTAAGTTAAAAAAGCGCTCCTTTGTCGAGTGAAACTGAGAAAGTATTTCGCAAAAGGAAATCTAGAAGTCTAGAAGAAGGCTTTAGGAGGTTCGCGACCTCGATCCAATCCTCGCCGCATTTGGCAGCCGAGACGAAGGAATTTTAAAACAAAGTCCAAATAAAACTAGGCCGACACTTTTCAAACTTAAATTCGCAGTCGGTATACGTAAAAACGAACTCTGTAAGTATAATATTAAGAACATGTACTGTAACTGTAAAATAGCTACAAACACAAAGGCTAATATTTTATGCAAACAGAGACATATCGTAAAAATATAACGCATATTGGGCGTCATCCAAGTGCAGATGCAGTATTGATTTTTTTTTGCAATTTCAAGAGACACTTCCCTATTAAAATAATATATTGAAAGTTTTGTAAATATTATTTGTTCTTTATAATAACTTATATAAAAAAAAAAACTAGAAATATGACATCAGATGGCTTCATTTTGGTGTAATAACGAGTATCACATTCGGTCCGATAAGATAACGTAGCGGGGCTTGAAGTCATGCTAACAATTAGATGAGATATATGCTGTAATAGTAAGTGCGTCAATACTATGATGGGTGACAAAAATTTATTACTTTGAGTTCCTTCATGCTTCGAAAGGCACTTTAAACAGTTAGCCGCAGCAAAACCCATCAAACCAGGTTATACCAATTTGGTTATACATGACCAGGCATTTCATTCCATTTTTTAAAAGTTCAAATAAAAAAGGAACTGGCAAAACGATTAGTACGAGCAGGCAGTATATCGACAATGTACGGTTGGTAAGATAGCTTGCGTCTAGTACTTCGGTGATGGTAAAAATAATACCGCTACAATAGGGAAATATTCTCAAGTCCTGGAACTTTCAGAATCCAAACCTCTTTAACTTCATGTTCCAAGATCAAAACTTGTCATTATTATTTAACAAAATTTTAATTGTATAAAAAAATATTAATCAAATTAAAACACTAGCTTTATCTACTGATTCAGTTACAAATTAAACAATGACGTCCACCTTAAGATAAAATAAATGTTTTTGGATTCCCTTTAGACAAGTTTGTGATAAAATATTAGTTGATCAAAAACCAACTTCACGGCATCGCCCCGCTTAAAATATTGAGGTAGTTTAAAATCTCTAGACGGGCGCAGTGATTGCCGCGTGAAGTATGGATGCTAGGGAGTAAGCACTGATTGGAAACCGGATGTGGGAAAAGTTGGATGTGGTTTTACAACTATAGTTGTGTTTTGCCTCTACAGCTGAATGTAAATATTTACGTTTCATTCCAGATAAATAAAAGAAACAAAAACCATTAACTATATGACTTACTCATCAAAGACAACATTAGAAATACCATTTTTCTCAATTCCTATCGGGAGGCTTGTCGGCTGGGTCATCAAAAATGTACTCTCTCGAACTTCTCCATCCCTTGGTAGGTATACTATGCAAATCCTCATGTCACGTCATCCCATCATTAAACATGAAGTTTAAATTGGTAATTAACATGGGACAATAATAAGTTAACATTTTCGTTTCGAAAAAACCTCATTTTAATGTTTTTTCTACATTAATAATTTTAAAGATTTGTAAGGTTAAATTTAAAAAACTTCTATTTACAAAGTGATGCTTTAAAAATTCTATCAAAATCTCCAATCAAAACTTAGTCTATCAGACGATATCATTTTTTCCTCGATCCATGAAAATGGTGTTTCGCAGTTTCTTCATTAATAATGCGTTAGTTGAAAAAAGGAGCGCCATTGGCGTTCCAGACCTTATATATAAAATATTCAAAGACAAGAATAAACTGAAAAAAAGTCATGCAATAGAAATCTACCAGTATCGATTCTTAGCTTGTCGGTAATCGTGTTTCGAAAACAATTTCTGATTCTATAGATCGAGCGGAATGAAATTGGTTTGGCACGGGCAAATCTTTCGAGTTAAATGTATTTTGGAAACGATGGCTCCGTGATCAGTCTTGAGTAGGAAAACAGAGACGGTTATCGAAAAGTTCACAATTTCAATATATGTATGTAAATAAAGTGAGATGCCCGATTTTGTTTCATTTTCCTTGCCCATACCGGCTTTAGTAAACCAGTATAGACAATAACAATATTTTTTTTAAAATAAAAAATAAGAAACATTATTCCTTCTTTCTCCTAACGAATGTAACTATACAATTTGATAATTGACGGAATTTTAAAAAGAAACACTTACTTTTGACCATTGATAATTTGGGTAATTAGTTCATTATCATCGCCAGTCTATTAAAGTCTCTATTATTGGTGCACAGGCCTTCCCTACGGATGGAATCAAGTAAATTTTTGGTTACCCATCCTAAGACTGACCCATGCGAAAATTGCTTAACTTTCACAATGCAAAAATGCTCACTACTGTGCTATCGAAGCTTAATCAAAACGAAGTAATTCTTCCTTGATATTGATCGAATACAATATATACTTGTTACTTCATATTAGTAAGTAATAATTGTAATGTTATAATCGTTACTCAACGATTGAGTTTGTCAACTCTGCTACCACTATCGCTTTTCACGTCATATTTCACAGGAATCGGGTGTCAGAATTCCCGGCGCGTTCCTTAATCTCGCTTCTCGAAAGTTACACCAAGAATTTCCAAAGTGGCAAATGATAGCCCGAGGACACTTAGTTCGGCTATGGAATCAACATTAGCAAGTTTTGGCGAGGCCTGACTGAAAATGTCCTATTTTTATCATGAAACCATAGAAACAAATATATAAAAGTCTGATGAAAAAAAGAATAGCTAGAAAATTTCAACAAGCAATTATTAAATAAAAAATCTTTACCACAAATTGAATTTGAGCGAAGTGATAACTAGTATATCGAAAGAATTATATTTTAATTATTTTTAATAGTGTGACTCTAGTCTAAGGAAGAAACATATCAATTGACATTTTCTGTATTTAATAAAATAAGAGTCAGTTATTGCTGATTTCATTGCCACTTTTTCTCAGTACAAAGTTTTCGAGTTTCACAAGAGCTTCAAAAAACCTAAACTGTACACACATATATAATATTACATCATTAACTGTACATACATATACAAATTATTAGGGTACCATTCTGGGGAATATTTGTAATATAATCTAACCCAATGGCAATGATAATTGAAGCCGTAAAACAACTTGTTTCTTTTATATTTTAGTTCGATATTCAGAAATTCCATCTTTGATCAAGAGCTTTAGTTTATCTTAATTAAATTTTCTCGTTCCTCTATGCCAATAGAGTGCCCAGGTCAATTGTGAAAGCCATTTCACAATTAACCTGGGCACTCAAATAATAACTGAACTGTGGTCTGACGTCTTTTTCGTTACAGCCTTAATTCAGCCAACTCCACTCTCTCATTAAAGTGTGCGAAACAAAGGAAAAAACTGTCAACTTGCGCCAAGTTTAATTGCCCTAATAAATCTGATGCGAGGGCAGGAGGCCAAGAGAACAGCGAAGAAAGTTAAAGAGTATAATTGAATATTCGTAATCAACTAACTCGAGAAAATAAAATAAAAATGTATATATAAATATACATTAGTGCTACTATATACATAAATCAGTGCAAAACATAATTATTTTAAAGTTATAAAAAAATGCTACAGTAAATTAAACATTCCAGGTGCTCATTCTAATGTTTAGAATTATAAACAAAGCATTGTGAATGTTAAAGTAAAATATCAAAATTATATTGTTATAAATGAAAACCCTGTAAGACTTTACAGACGTAAAATACCTACAATATTTCAGACATTTTAAGTGTACGCAATCAGATATTTTGAATATAAATAAAGCTCTCAGAAACAGAATTTTAAATTTAAAACTTTCAACTTGTGGTCAGCCTCGGTTGTGGAACATTACAATAATATATGAAATGACGTTCAACCTTACACGGTAGAGTGAATTGCCGTTGACGCGTCTGATAATTAAAATTTACTCATTATTTATGACATTTTCCATCTGATACGCAAGATACATTTAGTACTATGATAATTTACAGTAAGGTACATTTCACAGTTCAATATTTCAAACTTTCTATGAAATGTCTTGGTGAAGACATTTTTCTCTGTGTAAACAATTACAGTAGGAAATATTTTTTGAGAGCTCTGCGGAAGTAAATTGACAAGTCTTCCGAAACTCGCTAATCTAAGGACTCCAGCCCACGGGATCTCCATCACAGGCGAGATGCAAATGAAACTCTTTGTAACGAATCTTAAGGGATTTATTCGGAAAAATTTTCGACTGGAACGCGGCTCAGTGCGACAAAAGAAAATAAATTGGACCGCGGCGAACTTTCCTGTAAATATATATTTTCAAAGTCGCGACCGGAGCGGTGGTGAAATTAAAAAGTTAGAAGGCACTGTTGAAACGAATGATTCGGGTTATCGGTTAAAACGAGCAAAAGTGAAGATGAAAAATTTAATTTGGAAATGTTTTTGTACATAAGTCTCTGTGAAGTTGAAGAATACTGTGCAAAATCTTGACAAAGGCAGCGGAAGGTGTCTTTGTTTTATACAATGTCCATGCATATACATACATATCCAAATATCATCATCATCAGTCCTTTTATGTTACTCGTACCACTGTGGAGGCTCAGAACTCCCTTATGGATGGTTAAGCAGGATGGGCCATGTCTCTCCACGCTGGCCCAATGTGGATTAGAGAGAATGTTATAGTATACTTAGACTTTAGTATGTAGTTATCTTATTTTCAATTCCAAGCCTTAATAAGTTAACTTAATTTATTTACTGAAAATCGAATTATAATTAGTGATTTCATGTTTAGGCAATCTCGACTTTTTTGGTAGCCCAATCAAGTTCAAAACCTCTCTTGGGCATTCGAGCTGGTTGAATTTTATTTTATTGAAACTATACATGCTCTTGTAACTTTATGTTGTTTTCCTGGCTCGCGTATTCATTATTTTATAGTCTACGTCGCCGTGTATGATGAAACAAATTTTTAAAGTGGTCAAGTAGTTTTGGAGCATATTTAATATATAAAAAAAAAACAATGAAATCATTTCTTTTTATAATACTTATATTGATTCTAATGTCATTTACTTATGTCAATGAGGTCTATAATAGAAATTATAACACGGATAAGAGTATAATATATTAATTAAGAGGACTATGGGTTCTGCATGTGAAGTGGAATGATTATGACGCTCATTTGGTAGGTAATTTTTTTTTATTTTTTTTTATCGACAAACAAAAAGATATCGCTTTTTTTTATCGACAAACAAAAAGATATCGCTATGATAGCCTGCACTGCGCAAGTATGACAACCTTTGTGGCCGAGTGGCTCACACGACCACTTTCAAGCTGACGCTATCTCTGATTTTTCGATTTGATTCCTGGTCAGGTCAATATAGAAAATGTTTTTATGTATATTGTCTAGGGTTTGGATGTTGTATAGACTTTGTGGTTTCATATTTGTTTAATACAAATGCGTGAGCTACATAGTGTATACATATTTATGTTTTTAATACGTAGACCTCATGGGTCTTTCTAAATCAGTCTTAACTTTATTTTCTATTCTATCTATAAACATGAACATGCAAATTGTTTACTCTAGCACAAATTATTTGAACTAAGTATTTAAATAGTTCCAAACCAGTTCACTGTATAATTTTATAAGTTTATTTTAGTCACCTTTCAATTGTTTGTAACTAATTCGATATTCTTGTTGGATCAAATTATCATAGTACTGATTTAAACTTCCCAATAAATTATACTAAGAATAAGTGTAATATTTATAACCATTCATTTTCAAATTTATCTGTTATGCCTTGGGGATTCTTGCAGATTATTTTATCTCGTCAAGATTTATAGACCTATTAACAAGTTTTTATTTGACTTGGCCTTTAAGTTAGTGTTGGGTAAAATTATGAATTAGATTTAAACGAGTTAATCTCGATATACTAAGTTTATTTACACGTACGCTTGGTTTTTGTGGAAAAAAGCTCTATTGCATGACTTTTATTCAGTAATATAATTTTATTAAAAATATTTATCAATAGTAAAAACTTTTTTTTTTTCTAAAATTATATAACCTACACTAAAGAGTTGTTAAATAAAAGCAAAATATCGCCAAAGCGTTGGAATCAAATGGAAATGACATCAGATGCAGTTTTCAGTGAACATACAAAGAACGTTCATTGAAATTTATTTCTATTTGTAAATCACAGCCCTGCTGTAATATGAAATTTACTTTGAAATTATTTAAATTGATTCATGAAAAAGCAGAGTAGTCGCAATCTGCAATAGGGTAAAAAATTGTTTTGAAACTATGACTAATGGCCATACTACAAGGAGACGCCAATTAGTAATATTTCCAATAATATAAGACTCTTAATTGAAATATCAAATAGGTATTTTTTATTCAACATAAATCAGTAATCAGGTACAATAAAAAATATAGTTCACTCCTGTCCTGAAAAAACTAGCGAAATAAAATTAAACATTTTATGAAATACGTATACAAGAGTGTACTATATTTTGAATTCCCAACGAAGAATTCCCAAAGAAGTAAATTAGAATATTTTCTTCATGCAAAGTTATTTGCATTTTTGTGGTGTTTAATATTGAAAATTTCATATTGGGTAACACAATCGTCATATAACTTTATTTTTTCAATTTACTTTACTTACCGTCTACAAAATTCGGATTCTATAAATTTGTATGATTCTCCTGCATATTTCGACTAATTCTACCCTGTTATATCTATTAAAACTGAGAATCTTTTTTTTTAATAGAAAGAAAAACATAAATAAACCCCTAAAATTCTACATTATTATTTTAATCATACTCTTTTTCCTTTAAAAAATATAAATATGCTATTCATTTCTGACTTTACGTAGGACTTTTAAGAAAATTGTAATATGTAGCTTGCGAGTAATGTACACTAATATTATAAGAGGTCTCTTTATTTTTTGTTTGGTGATTTTCGTAAATACTGATCTGATCATGAAAATGTTTTCACATATGGGAAGCAACATCATAGGCCGGTAGCATAGGTTATAATTTACATTAGTGAAATCGCAAGAAAACAGCTATTTAATTAGTAAAATAGGACGCGAAATACTCCATTTCTTTTTCCTAACTTATTGATGAGCTCATTAATATCAACCCGTTTTCCACATATTCTGTGCCGTTTTCTCTTTGACCTTCAGCCTATCAGGTTAGATAAACCTGTCAAAATTCTCCACTTAATTATTGTATTGAGGGTAGAACCTTATTGTATTGAGGGTAGAACCCAAAATCTGTGGTGAAAATTTAACACATTGTAGTAAATTGACGTGCTGCTAAATTCTATTCCGAAAATATGACATTTTATCATAACCCGATTTCCTGCTATCAATTCTGTTAATTGTAATGGCGTTTTAAGTAATTTTATTTTGACAATTTTAATTTTTATAAGTTTGCGTTTTTTGAGATTTTTTTTCTGAAGGAGGCGATTCGACAATTTTACTGTACCTGTTGTTACTACATTCTCAAGAGAATTGGTAAGTCCGTGAAATTGAAAACTCAATATAAGAGCGCTCAGATTGTGTTTAAATCTCTGGAAAATAAAATCGAGAAAAGAAATTATGTGACATAGATATACAACGCAACAGTTGAAAGATGCAGAAGTCGAGGTAAGCCCCGACACAACTTTCGTGATAAAATCAATCGCGTGCTGTTAGAAGATGACATCAGAAGCCATAATAAAGTGGTAAATATGAATGAAAGGAGTAATGAAAGGCGAAAAATTTTGGGACTGTACCAATTGTGTAAGGATTGTACATTGTGGCGTTCGGTCCTCTCTACCTACCTCGCTAGGGTAACGGCGTGAAGATTAAAGATATAGATTAATGATTTTTTTAGACATTAGGTGTCTTGTCCTGAATCTGAAGAGTTAAATTAGCGTCCATGTTTAAACATTACTAGTTATGCAGACTCTTACCCTAACTATCTGTCTCAAAAAAAATAACGGCGTAATAACTTACTTTGTTATACGTCATAGTTAAGGATTTCACTTGGAAACTTGTTACTAGTTATACAACACTCGTACCCTCGGATAACCCTATGTGTAATGTGGTATACCACAGACAATCATACTTAGGTTCTACGCTATCTTGCGCTACTAACTTTAGAAATGCAAACTCAATTATAAAACACAATATACATGTTATGCCTCTCTTTTAGGCTTTTAATAAGAAAGTACTTTACCCGTTTAGAAAGTAAAACAAACATTCATGAATAAATAGAATTGTTTAAAAACAGATCATCGATATCAAAAAATCATTAATTTTGGATTTCAACAGGTAACACTAGTGTCATATTGATGCGTATTTAGGTATTATATATAAAAATGTTGTTACTTAAATATACAATCAATTTATTATATAATAGCTTTTAAATACTTTTGTTAAAAAAGCGTTTCAGATTTTGTTTTTATCATCAAGCAATCAAGCATATATGTATGTAAAAAAAGAAAAATATTAAGAAAACTAAAAAGAACCAAATCTATATAGTTTTACACTGTACATGGTTAGCCGTAAAAGACCGACAATTTATCAGGAATATATTTTTATTCTATTACTTTGGATAATTTATTACGTTTTGCTTTCATGCATTAAAAAATAATCTTATTTCCCGCTCGGCTCTTTCAAGTCTTGGGAGCGGTAACAAACATTAGTTAATTACTCCTCGGAAACGATACAGGGGACTTTAAGCGTTCACAGAATAATTTAATAATTGTCCGTTTATAAGTATTATATATATTCATAGATTATAATATGTAGGTGTATCGCAGTTCACAAGAGTAGTTTCATAAAACATAGACCTATACATTTCACGACAGTAAAGTTAACACTTCAAAAACTAATTTTTGTTCAAAGCATTGAGCTATGGTTTGAACAAACACATTGTTTATAAAGGCTTATTAATCGAACAAAGTGTAACCGCACGTAGTGGTTCCGCAGTGATTCGCACGCTGGTTTCAAGGTGTCACCATCTCTGAGTACCGGGATCCGATTCCCGGTCCGGACCAATGTAGAAAATGAACTTTTCTATATTGTCTCGAGCCTGGGTGTTGTGGTACCGTCGTTGTCTCAAATACTTCATAATACGGAGGCTTTAGCTACTCATCTTGGAATCTGAGCAATGTATGTGATGTTGTATAATATTTATTTTATAGTCACCCGGACATATGATCTTAATTTATTATATTTTTGGTATAATTATCTACAGTATTACTTCTATACTATCATTTCCGTAACAATTTCCTGGTCATTCAAAATGTTTATTTACTGGCGTATTTTGCTAATTGATTTTTATTTGACTTGTAACTCCATTAAGAAGGCTTTGTTTAAATTTTGTTGGACCTCTTTAAATAATGGCCCCTTCATTTTAAGCCCGCTTGCCTTTTCATTAATTATTAACTCTTTTAAAAAATCTATTGCGCTAACAGCTATTAAATTTGCTTCCTTACAAAGTTCAAACTTTGGGGACTTGTGTAAATATCTTGACTGCAGAGGCATTATTTTTACTGTAGAAAATCAGGGCTTCATTCTTAAATCAAATCTTCTTTGATTTTATTTAGTTGTGAATTTCTAAATAAGTACACGATATACGTATAATCATACTAAAATAATTAATGTTTAATTTGTGTTGGAAATAGAAATCAAAATTACCATTAATATACCGATTATCTATTTGACATTATGATTATTAATTATTGACCGTATGTCACAACAAAGTGGATATTCAACTTACTATGCCATTAGTTTAGCAAAAGCAATATACGTATAATAAAGTAATCAATGGTGGGATATGATATCTTTGTGTCAATATACAGCGAACTTAGGTTGCAGAAAAGAGGGGATTTCGTATGTTGACCTTTGTACCTACTGCTAGATGTCGTAAACATTTTACTATGGAAGAAATCGCTAGATGCATCTGTGCGAGCCTAATATATTTGCGCAGAAGTCACAGTCTTTCTATTATAGATATATAGTGAGATACGCTGAATAGAGAATTCTTTCTATTCAGCGACAGGTATATTAATCATCAGTAACAACAGTGAAACGCAGCAAGGGTTAGTTAGTGTAGTTTTAAGGATTGTTTCTTGCGCGTAGGCCGTTAAAAACCATCAATCCTACCGCGTAACTACGTCGCCTTATATTTGACTGATTTTGTTTTCAATCAATATGCACTGAACAATCAAATCAAATTAAAATTGTTTATTCAGTTTAGGCTTTTACAGAGCATTCGTGAAAGTCGAAAACTACGAAAGAACCGATGTTCGCAAAACTACGGCGGAAGACCTTGTACTAAGAAGAACCGACAAAAAACTCGGCAACGGCTGCTTTTTTCTCCCTGTTTTATTTCACACAGAGAAGTCTTATTGAAAGTGACTTCATTAGAATATGAAGTCACATTCTATTACAATATTAGAAATAAGAAAGATGTTTTCGATAAGTGATTAATATGCCGATTGCCGATTCATACATACTCATTAACAAATCAATAGACAATATTCATTATAAAAGAAAATGGGCGAAGTTAAGTAGTCCAGACCAGATCCATCCACATTGGCAGCACCCATTCACGAGCATGACGCATGAGCAAGCCATCGCTTTGCTCAACCATATTTTAGGGAACGTAACGACCCGACCCACACGACACCACCACAGAGCGTACTCAATAATACTCTATATTCAATAATCTATTGTCAGATACAGTGTACTGTGTACGTCCATTACAAATATAGTGAGTTCATTTTGATTGAAATGAAAGATAATATAATTAAACTTTTATTAATTTAGTCAAACCAAAACTATTAATTGAATATTTAAATAATAAAACAAAGAATATGACCATTATTATTGATAGAATCAATAAAGTGTTATATAGCTATGACTAGAGTTACAGCGGGAGAGCTGTATTTACCATCTATTATGATAAGGCGTAACTAAAGTTACCTACAGCAATAAATAACTACTAGCTTTCGTCGTAACTTCTTGTCTAAATCAGCTCAATCCCATCTATATACCAAATTTCATCAAAAACAAAGAAACTTTCACATTTTTAATATATCATTAGGGGTTAAAGAATGAAATTGAACCTTTTTTTTTCGTGATTTGGACAATTATCTATGTGACAAGAAGTTTTCTTCCCAGGCGGCAGTACAAAATGCTTTCACACAGTTTTTACTGTCTAAATTCCCAGAGTTCTATCGCAAAGGCATAAATGACTTTCCTATTAGATGGCAGCAATGTATAGATAATAATGGTGACTATTTCGATTAAATAAATTTATTAAAAATTAAAAAATAAACAATTTTGATTTTCAGTACAAATCGGCAATTTCATATTTTAACCCCATTATTAAAAGGATAAATATAAGTCACCAATGTAACTGCGCAAAAAGTCAAACTTCAAGATCCCACCGACCAATTCTAATGAGCCATAAGATTTTATTGCTTATTGAGTTAAAACAAAGTATTCCATATTTTAGTGAAAAATAGTTGGTATTCATTCATAATTTGATTTAATTTTTGCGGATAAAAATATCCCTAAACTTGGTGACATTAGACGCTGGGTTCCGTTCCGATTTTTATGTTGTTTTAAAATCCGGAACGCCTTGACCAATGTCTATTAAAAGCAAATTCTAATAATAACGTGTATTTGACGTTTCCATTTAATTCCAGCTACTTGAAAGCACTTGCGCTGGTAACAAGCCATAACATTATACAAGAAGCCGAAAGATAGAATGATAAGCGCTTAGCGATTCTATACATAATTGAGGAACAGGTTCTTAATTTCTTATTTGTTTATAATAGTCGCTAGCATACTACACTATTTCAGTTTCATTACCGAATGAGGTAGAAATTTATCTTTATTTGGTAAACTAAGGTTTACGTGCTAATTTTAAATGTTAAAGGATATACTTACTAACCCGAAACTGAACCAAAAGGGTAAATATGGCGCATTAGGAACTTGATTATACAAACAATATTCACTAAGAAGTATTCAGTGAAAAGAAATCGAAAAACCTCACATCTTAATATTTATTTCTAGAACACATATTTTATTTGTTAGTAATCTAAAAACATAAACAAGATTTAGAAGAACTAAAAATTATATTCCATTTTTATGGATGTTTTTACGGTATTATTTTACGTACATCAAATATAATTTTTTCACAGTATGAAAAGCTTTTTATGCTAATATCCAGTAGAGTCAAAGAATTTTTATCCGAAACGAAAACTGGCTCCTCTTGTAACTTAATCTTTAAACTACACAGAGGTATAGAACGGGGGCAAACTGGCGTTGAAGCCTTCTGCATAATGCATTGTGTGCTTGCACCGACCTTTGAGTTCCACAGGGATTATACCTACGGTTTATTTCGGAAATTTTCCAACATTTTCAGATTTCTAGCGAAAGGCTTTTGAGACTCGTTAAAATTGTTCATTGCTTTTAAGTTTTTCCGTGCACTCGTGTAACTTTTACGCTTTTTAGTGTAAGATTTGAAACGAGAGTCGCTGAGTTTATGTTATATTGTAGAGTTATCATATAGACATACGATTGAATTCGAATTTGGATTCGGAGTTTAACGGAATCACTCTGATAGAATGAGTAGTAGCAACGACGCGAGGATTAGGATATATAAGGAATTGTCGCCTAATAAGGCCCACTGTCAACCGCTGGAGTATACTAAAAAAATAAGTAGCATATATTTTATTAAGAGTCTCATACTGACGGACCTTTAAGGATGGTATAATGAAATTTCAAAAACAGTAGGCGTTATTAGGTGACAATTCCTTATATATCCTACTCGTCGCGTCTTTAGTATTACTCATTCCATCAGACCGATTCCGTAAAACTCCCAACCCTAATTAGAATTCACTCAGGCGACTGAATTCACTTCGAAAGCGACAAGCGCAGTGTTTAGCACTGACGGTTTGTGACACGGTTGTTAAGCAACTTTTGTAAAGGCCAGTCATAGGATAGGTGACCAAAAATATATTCTCTCGAGCTCGACGTCATCTATACTGATGGTAATCGAAGGCACATTGAGCCGTTAGTCCCGGCTGCAATCGTTAACACCCACCGATCCGCCCTGGGCCCACGAGGTGGGTAATGGTCCATTCTCCCTATTCAATTTGATTCCATCCACAGGGATAGCCTGAGCCCCAGCAGTGGGGACATTAATAAGCTGGTGATGTGATAAGTTGAACGGAACGGAATGCAAATTAAGGTTCGGATTTTTACTGAATTACGCTGTTGAGGTCGTGAGTAGGATCATTCTCTTTCTGACTATTTCCCACCACTTGTTTCTGTATTTTGCTTAATGGAGATCAATTATGTGTAAGTGTTTACTAAATACTTATTAGTATAATTCCTTGACGATCACAAAATAACAGTCAATAGCATGTTTTTACAATGATTCTTCAATAATGGAACTGAAATCTTCGTGATACGTAAATTAGTCCTCACGATCGTACATCGAAACTTAATTCTAAACTAAAGCATCAAAATATTCATTTTCTATTTCAATCGATATTACAATAGAAAGTATTAATATTGTTTATAAAGAGGTTAACGTCTTCGAAAGTTTGTACGATTTTCTATCAAAACCTTCTGCGTTTCAACTTTCAGAGTGTTTGTATAAGCAATAGAAATAAAAGAAATATATTTGATCCGCAAACTGCTCTTTTTATGTAAAAGAGGCGCTGCTTCGAAAGAGCCACTCTCGTGTAATTGAGAAGTTACAAGTAGGGATGTGTACTAATAGATAATATATATCGATTAATTTTTATTACAGCTGTTAAATATTTTTTTATTATTTTGAGATCGTCTAAAATTCTTATAAAATTTAAGTTTTAATTATAAACGTTTAAGATATCACAAAGCTAAGTGACGGAATTTCATACAGTATTACAAAAGCAACATTCATGAAATCAAAGTTAATAGAAGCATTTAATACGTAATTATTTAGTATAGCACTGTTAGTGTCATCACTTGTGATTAAACTAAACATCAAATGAGCTGATATTGTTATAAGAATAAAAAAATAATCATTGAGTTTTAATTTGCTGTTTACCCATACTCATACATATGTATGTTGTTATATTTTTTATCCTTGTATTTATCGATAACGGTAGAACATCACTCGAAACCTGCAAACGTAATTGTATGAACGGCATAATTGCAAAATCGAGTTACGCGTTGAAATAAAACAAACGTCACTTCGGTAAATTCTGTTGTTTCAGTCGTGAAGTTCCATATTGAAATGTCAGTAGTTCGGAACAACTCGAAATGTATTTTTACATCACCATTTAGCGGGTATGTTGCTTTCAGCTCGGAGTTTTCATTGTAAAATAAGAGCGAGACTGTAAACTTTATCTGTTTTTGTCAGTTCTCAAATTGCAACGTTCCCGGTTTCAAAATTGGCCTGTTTGTATTCACGTGACACTTCTTACTCCACTAAAGTTTCAAATAGAACCGCTGCTATAAACTGTTTCGTTTACGTCTAAAATCTGGTAGGAGCTAGAAATTTTTGTTTTTTTAAAGGCCTAGTTTGTTACTTTGAAAAAACAATATACATCAAAACTAAATAATATCACATTTATAACAATTTTTGCTTGTTATTTGAGTATTATTTATATATATTTTCCGGACACGGAGCATCATGTAAGTTTAAATATATTTGAATACAACAGTTGGTATAACTAATGTATCATAATTATCATCATTGTCATCCCGTTAATTTCCGCGTCATTTAGTACAGACCTACGGAATCAAATAAAGAAAATGGACCATAACCTACCACACAACAGACTGCAATTAAGCGGGACCAATGGTTTAATGCACCTTTTAAAGCAAGAAGGAAATCGAGATAACAACGTCAACTATGGGACATCAGAGTAGCTTTATCTACAAATAATAATATATTTTATATTATACTGAATGCTTTGTAACTATAACAAGTAAATAATGTCACTCAATAACACGAATATACTATTAAATAGCGATATTACCAATATTTAGAACAACAATTAATCCAAATAACTAATCTAAACAACATCTTGTACTTTAAGTAAGTCTATCTTACAACCAATTAGAGCAGTCGCCCAGATTGCGAAAGGTTGTGGGTTCGATTCCCATCTCAGGGTGCAAGGGACCGAGTGGATTTTTTAGGCATTTTGTGTTAAGAATATTTTTCAGTATGGCATTGTGAATGTAATATTAATCAAAATATAATAATTAGAACAAAATTCTCTTTTTTATCGAAAGTTTCAATATTTGTTATAATATTTCTTTTGGCCGTTTGGATGGATGCCTGAACATTGATGAGAATACGCTCTATTGTAGCGAAAAGTAACAAGTGCTTGAAAAATTCGTCAGTCCTGTTAGGTCCTGGGTAGGTTAGAGCAGTTGCCCGGATTGCGAAAGGTCGTGGGTTTGATTCCCATCGCAGGGTGCCAAGGATCAAGTGGATTTTTAAGCATTTTGTATTAAGAATATTTCTCAGTATAGCATTGTGAATGCAAAATTAATCAAAATACTCGTATATCTTACAAAAGTCAGAGTGACTGTGTTATTACTGATGGTAATCCAAATGTTTGTATATCACGATTTAATCAAGAAGAATGAGAACGGACTGCACTCTGAAATGATTCATATAGTGGATAGAATCACTTTTATGGGTTGCCTCATTCATAAAGGTGATACCACTTATTATAACATTGTCAGTTATTCTACTACCGGCCTTTGCGAAAGATGCGTAACCATATTCATATCACAGATAGTACGTACTTACCACCGGGACATTGAGTTATGTCCTTCATGCTTATGCATTTTTTGAGAGCGAAGTTGCTAAATATCGACGTTTCAAATTGTGTAATTTTTGTACAAGGATGTACAAGATCTGAAACCAACTGGGTTAATTTGATATAAGTTTATAAACTAATTTAATTATTTACTGGTTCAGTTTCTTAATAGTTACACGTCAATATCATTTAATATAAATAAAGAATATTCGAAGCGAAATTGCAAGAGGAAAAAATAATAAGATGTTCTTGTTCAAAAGTATTTTAACAGTAAAACTTCATTATTACGCTAGACTGACCCAGTTTAATTTTGCTTCATTTAAGTTTAATTTAACGGAGTTCTGTGCCAGCTCTTGACTCTTGTTAATGTTTCCAACTTCACTATCGTCAAACAATTTCATGGCTTTGTAATGGAAATCATCACTATTATTACCACTAATTGACACTGCGAGATTCATGCGTCTAATGTACCACAAAGATATATATGAGTACCTACTTTATGTGTTAACGACTTAGGTGTAGAATATATTATTTAGATAAATAAATTATTTGCCAATGCAAAACCACTACCCGAACTGGGATAACCCGATTCTCGGGCAGTGGCTGCTCCTACCGCACATACATGTTTTAATTTAAAAGACAATACAAAACATAAAAATTTCTTCTTCAATCACAAGTGTCGACTGTATGTCTAAAGTAACGGTAATTATTGTTACATTTGCAAAAATGCAGGTCAGTTCCTATTTCAATATTTTAAATTCAAAAAAATATTATAATACAACTCATTGCAAATGTTGACTGCGTGTCCCACCCAATGATTTGATTTAATATCCATTTTAAGTACTTCTTAATTCAGAAGCTGTGTACTGGTTTTAGTGTTGAAAAGTGAGTATCACGATATATTGTCAATACTGGGTGAGGATCCCACTATTAGTAAGGGGTTTAGCGAAGATATCCATTCTCATCTTACAAAAAGGCTTAAAAAAATAAAATCGATCTGATTTGATTAAAAAACTATATTCCTCCGACAAATTGTAATCTCTTTAAACCACATGTAATAAATGATGAAATATAAGCCGCTGGTCAGAAATCATCCGTCAAAAGAGAATATAAATTGGAGCTCAAGCAAGCCCAACTATGCGCGGGGGTCACCTGTTAGACTTCTTTTTTGTTATATGAATTCGTAATATTTTATGTCGTGATAAGGAAGTGCGAGATCAGGTTATTAAAGTTCAATTCCAGGATTCGGTATATCAAATTCCTTTCCTGAAATAGGTTTATTTGCAAGCAGAATAAATTACAAATGTCCAAAATACGTTTCCTGGAACGGTGATTCATATGCATTTTGAATTGATTCATTCACTATAGATTGGAATAAATATTTTTATGTGTTCCCTCCATTCTCACTAGTTTTAAAAACTTTATCTAAAATCATAGACGATAAAGCATCTCATCGGCCTAACCAGCTATGGTTTCCATTTTTTAATAAACTGTATATTTCTGAGATTCTTTTATTAAATGCTAACTCAAAAGGGAACGTCACCCACTGCACTTGATAGTAGAAGTTTTGTGTGGGAAGCATTCCGAAACAGAGGAGACATTAGATATTCTGTTAGAATACTTTTAATCAATATCAATCGCCTTTAAAGGAACGGTTTAATTTTTGTACAAGAAAGGGATGTGATAATTATGAGACATCTATTTCGATTATTTTAGAAAAAATGCAATTAAAATATATGATACCATAAAAATTTCTGGTGTAAACAAATTTCAACCCCTTTTCATTTTTTCCTTCTTTGAAGAGAAACCAGAAATCTCTCCAGCAATAACATTAACCTCTTATATAATAATTATTTCAAAGAACTAAACAAAATCGAAATAGTAGCGTATGTTAAATGTTTATCAGTTTTAAGAAGCTACATTTTAGAGTGACTTCTTTGACACTAAGTCGGTGGAGCACTATGGAGGAAAGTGGTGTGAACACAACTGTGTTCTCGGCTCACAGCACCAGTCATGCAGCGACCTCGGATGCTAGCCGACGTGGCGTCAATCTGCAGCTTATTAGATGGACTGTTGGCTGGAGTGATTCCTCCAGTGTATTTCCATTTTTTTTATAATAGACCTGTCATAGAAGACGATCCAGAAGAATTTGCCAGGTCTATATTAAATTAAGTTAAATCTATTTTAATCATTAATTATAATTATTATAACCTTGATTGATTGTTATAGAAAAACGAACCTTATTATGCATGTAAAGATTTTTTTATGTGGAGCCAATTATTTATTTCCATACTCTAAACATCTACAAGGAAAATAATTTTCGAACGGAACGGTGAAGTATAATAGACTATTCAAAGAAACTAACCTGTATGGGAAGTTGAATAGTAAATATACGAGCTGATTTTTCTGAAAAAATTATACCAAAAATCCATCCATCTGTAACCCATCTTCTATGAAAATAAATAAGAGAACCGCTCTAAACTTAAATAACATGATGACAGCCTGGTATTTGACAGGAGGATGTGATATCCAACATCAATATCCACGAGCTCTCAAAATATGTGACAACGGCAGGAGATTGCCATTACTACAAGTAAAATAATCTTTTGGAGTAAGTTTCTTTTAAAAATAAGAATTATTTTATTATAGGCCTATGCTATAACATAGCTTCATAATTTTTTAGTTTAGTATTTTAATATATTGAATTTATCCATTGTAAACAAACAAAAAAAAAACAATTTTTAAATATAAATGTACCTAAACGAATTTAGTAAGTCCTGACACAAAGATCTTTCGCTTTGAGATCATAGTCTATTTTGGTTCTGCTCTTCCAAATGCTCCCACTACTGGGGTACAGGCCTTATAATTGTGTGTTTCAAAGAAGTTCACATACATAATAATATTTAGTATCTATATCGCATTCATATATTTTAACTAACAACGGGTTTAAATTAACATCAAACAAATCTACGGCATGAAATGAATAGGTTATTCTACGTCAGCTATTAAATACAACCTTTGCTAAGTATTTCCCAGTAATGAGAGTCCTTTAATGAAGTCCGATGCTAACAATGGGTGTCTCTAACGGCCGATAACGCCCGACTTCCAGCGACAAATTACTGAAACGACCGAACATAAATTAGCCAGGAATTTTATTCCCTTTCTATTGTCCTTTTTATTTCCTCGATGTCTTAGACAGATCGTGAGAGTACTGAATAAGGTTAACTTAAAAAAACTTTGCCGGATTTCTGGTGGATTTGCTATTGTTACGTGATCATGGTAACACATTAAGATACACATACATATTACGATCATTGAGACTCGACGATGAATATGCAACACATATTTCATCTGATATTTTTCTATTTGAATTATATTAAAAAAGAAAAAAAACTTTAAAGTCCAAAGAGTACCTTTATAAAATGAATCAAAAGAGGGGGAAATGCAGCTGATATTGAATCTTATTTATGGTACCTTTAATACTTCTCAGCCACCCGCCGTTAATTTGAGAATAGGTGACCTAATCTTATAGGATTCTCAGAAATGCCTGATAATAACTTTGAGTTATCAAATGATATTGAATTTGCAGTAGATTAGTATAAATGTGTTACTTAGCGCAGTAAGAACTTATTACATTTTTTTTAAACAAAGCTTCTAACATTTTATTCATTCGTGTTCATGTTGTTGAACAAAATGGGCCTTCGATTCAATTTCGAGGATTGGATCCCAGTTTTTGTTATCTCTGCAAAGTGGGGTTTGATCAAGTTTTTGTGCTATATTGATTTCATCTAAAATCGTGAGCCGTTTTGCCCAGTTTGATTAAATTTCGCGCAACCCCGGCTAAATGATTTTGAATTGAAACCATATATTTGTTATTTCCTCGGAAGTTTTAATTGTTCAAATGAAATTATACGCAAAATTTAAATATTTTCTGCTGCTGAGTACTGACGTGGGACACAAATATTTTATCTTAAAAAGTTATTATTAACGTCGCGTTGAATTTTTGTGTATCATCTATATGTTAACTGAAAAATGTATAACATAAAAACTGGATAAGTGGTCGCACACAAAGAATCACAACATAAGGAGGAAGAAACGAGCAAAAAGTATGTTAGTTGAATGAGAGCCCCATTCAATATATATTTTATTCTAGTTTTTAGTATTTATTTTTGAAACGGCAACAGAATAAAATAACACAATCTATGAAAATTTCAACTGCCTAAGTTTTACGGTTCGTGATATAAAGCCTGGTGGCAGACAGACCAACAGCTAAGTCTTAGTAATAGGGTTTCAGTTTTACCCTTTCGGCACGGAACCCCAAAAAATCCAAAGTTTGATATTCAAGGCATGTAAATGTATATTATATAAATGTCTATATCAAATCGACTCATTGGAATATTTTGATTGTTTGAACTCCCAGCAACTCAAAGAAACCATCATGGAAATTAATACAATTCCAAAGTATCACGTAACGGGTAAAATATTTTGCTACGCAGCTAATGTACCCTTTTTACTTTTTTGCTTGACTTGGTGGGGCCACTTCTGTGCTCCCAGATTTTCTAATGACCGCTCTACACTTTAGCCAATACTGTGGCGATCGAAATTAGCCAAATGCTGACGACCAGTTCGCGCGAGGTTCACTGAAGCAAACTGAAGGCGTTCGAATGTGTGGCAATGTGTAGATCAGTCAATTCAATGTCAAAGTCAAAATAATATTTATTCAAATAGACTTCTTAAAAGTACTTTTGAATCGTCTAACATTTTTTCCCTACCACTCATTCAGGACGTCTTTTGGCTAATAAGAAGAACGAGCAAGAAACTCACCAGCTCTAATGGGAGTAATGACATAACCAAAAACCATGTTATTACCAGATCAATAAATTATAAATAATTATCATCAAAATCAATAGCCGTAATATGAGATAGTACAAATAAGAAATACCATTAGCTTATAAAATCATCATGTTTTGGAGGTATGTTATTATCAAAAAGTATTAAAATATTATTAAAAGGTTCTTTATTACAGTTAAATTGCAGTATCAGTTTATTTATCTTGATGTTAACCGTAATGGATTATTCCTGAGGAAAATATTGTTGGTTAGATCCCTGCCCCCTCTTTCTCACTACAAATATAAAATTGAAATGAAGTACGTAATTAACGATAACCCAATTACTTATTTTCAATTTCATCTGCATAGAATAAGTTTCGATGTGTTTTAAAGATCTTAAATAATTAAGTTTTGTGATTTGAACCATAATACATAATAAACTTAATCAAAATAATCGATATGATAATGGAAAATCAACAATAATTGATTAGTAAGAAAACTTAAGTATATTTTAAGAATAAAACATTGACGAGAAAAATAAGTAGGTTATCATTTTATATATACCCAAAAGAGAAGTAAATTGAAGTAAATTTTTAATAGATTACCAAATAAATTCATAATTAAATTAAAATTCTTCACTTTAATTGAAATACATACATTGATCGTGTAAATAAATACTAAGCTCGATTTCCATAACGTAGTGTGATAAAGACACGTGAAAAGAAACCATTTCAAGTGTCTCATTCAATAGACGCCATGAATATGGAACCTTCGTAACTGAAAATTCCCCGTGTGATTTCCCTTTGTTCGACAAATAATACATATTACGTAACCTTTACAGCAACTCTTCGGGAGGAATTGGAAATTCTTTATACCTCACAATTTTCTATTTTCACTTTACCAACGGCTTAGATTGGTGTAAGAGCTAACACGACGATATCAGTGAATATATTTTTTTTTATTGATAATAAATGCAGACAGTTGGCAAATATAATTAATGCTGGACGGGTAACGAAGGTTTTAAATGTAATTGGCTTTAAAAAACGGTACGGAGAATAACAGCTTTAATACAGGTAATAACTATACGATACTTACATTTTTAACCGACTTTATAAAATCGAAAAGGAGGAGGTAATATGTTCAACGGTGTATGTTTTATTTTGTATGTTCTCCATTATTTCTTTGATTACATTACATAAATAAGTATCTGATCTACAAATTGAAATATTTTAGAATGTTATAAGAATGAAAGTTTGGTTTGGATATCTGATGCAATTATCATAGTCTAACCAAGGTCCTTGGTTAGAGATGATAAAATCATGACTCTAAGGTGTATCCCACTCTACTAAAGAGACTTAGGTTAATTGAGCGCTGCTGGCATAAGTATTATGATGGATATTCCTTACACTACAATTTTCCTAATAGAAAATACTTGTTCGTATGGACTACCTTTCAAAATTAACAAAGTTATAGATCCCTTCATCCAATTAGGCTTGTAACAAGATCCATCACTGGGTCGAGAGCACTTTAAAGTTCCCGCCTTCGTGAAAGTAAGTTATAAAATAATGTTTAAGTACGCCGAAAATTTAAATTTAACCTTGCACTTAGCTTTTTCTTATAAAATAATAATATTTTGCCACAATTGATCGCAAATATTTGTCCGATTATTTGATTACACAATAATAGTATTTATATTTTATCAATCAGTAACTATTTACTATATATTACAAGTATGTAGTGTCTGTCAGAAAATAACCGGAATATTACGAGCGCTATATCGCCTCAAAACCTTTCTGCAAATTAATATCAAAGATATGTTTGTGCAGACCTTAATATTTCCCATAATCGACTATGGTGATGTGTGTTACCTCGACTTGAATGCAGATCTACTTAAGAGACTTGATCGTCTTCTTAATAACTGCATTCGATTTGTATTCAATCTTAGAAAATACGACCATGTGTCCGCATATCATTCATATTTAAAATGGATGCCCATCCCGCAGAGAAGAAGAATGCGGGCTTTAACTATCTTTTTCTCATTGCTAAACTCTCCAAACGCTCCTTCTTATCTTACCTCTCATTTAAGGTACTTATGTAACTCTCACACCAAAACTCGTCATTCCTCTTCTAATTGTCTACTTCTCTGTCCATCATGTCACTGCAAAATTGTTCACTCTTCATTCTTCATCAAATCTTTTCTTTTGTGGAACTCCCATTAGATATAAGAATGATCATTAGTAAATTAGCTTTTAAAATCAAAGTTGCGCAACTTTTTTTCAACAGACAGATTTACTAAAGCGTTAGTCGTCTTTATATGTATCTGCTTTTTTAATAATATATGTATATATATATATCTAAGAATATAATTATATTCTTTTGTATGAATAGGTATGTATAGTTTATATATAGTATAAATATATGTTTTATGTATGCATAAGGTATATGTATGTATTCTTATAGTTAAATCTTTTCCTATAAAATTCCCACCTCTGTTATACAAATCACCCACTATTTGTCTCCATATCACTGTAAGATTGACTGGTAGAAAATGCCTACGGTATTAAGTTCACTATTGTACATTTGTGCAAGAAGTGTCAATAAATAAATATATTCTCGTTCCTGCATATCATGTTTGTTTATGTGTATCTATGCTAATGGAATTATATTTAACGAACGTCAATTACGTATGTATACATAAATATACTACTAATGGCAAACAAATTTGATTATAATTAAAAACAATTGACGATGTGACGACGGCAGATCTCATATTCTAAACTGCAATTCACACGATTGTAAGCTTTGAACTTTAAAGATAGCCATATGCATGATTGGGCTTGTAATCCAATTAGTTGGGTCATCAAAGATGTTATCAAAGTTGGGATTAAATTAGATTAAAACTTTTTAGTAAAATAATCTTTTAAAGATTCAAACCACTGAATCAAATAAACAGTAAAGATAAACCAGCATAACTTTGAATAGAATGGATTCCGAGACACTCTAGTAGAACAAGACAAAATGCGACCTAAAACTAAGTTAATTCAACCTCTCTATATACCTTCAATAGATAGCCAGAGTGAGCTCAAATCTTATTCATCAAAAGCTCGAAACTATCTATTTGATAAGATAAAAGGATTTGTGCCCAAATCCAAGCTTAGGCGTCGAGTTACAAAATAGCGTGGCGTAATATATTTTTCGGTGAGCTATCGTGCCGGCCGCTTCGTCGGGACCTTCGTCACTCGCAAGATCAAACGACTTAACATATTTATCAGTAGATTCTTCTTTCTCACCCAATATATCTTTGCCGGAATCATTTAGCATTTTATCACAATGGAAAAATTGGTAGTTGAATTTATTGGCTATTTAAAGGGTGAACGCTGTTTTTCATATTGGTTACGTTTAGTGAATCATAAACTTATCTATACATATATTATGAAGAGGAAAGATTTGATTGTTTGTTTGTAAAGAGTAGGTTCCAAAACTCCTGGACCGACTTTAAAAATTCTTTCATTTACGAGAAGCTACTTTATATGCGGTGAACGTAGGCTATATTTTATGCCAAAAACCATAAAAAAAATGGGAAGTGGAAGTTTGTATACGGAATTAAAACGTTACCATAGCAACCATTGTTGCTATTCAATTGGTCATTGTAATTATATCCGTGTGATGATACGAAGCCACTGGCGATTTTAATAAGTTGTTGATGTTTTTTAAAACAATATAAATATATTTTGGGATATATACAATTGGGGATAGTTTTTGAAAAAAGTATTTAAGTAGTTTAAGTACTAGTTGACTGTTTCAAAAAATCTCAAAATATTCAAATATGTTTAAAACTAAAAAACTGTTCGGAGGTTTATGATTGCTCAGTATTCGAAGTTATATTTTGATTCATATTTAAGGAAGTGACCTGCACTCACCTGCTACTCCAAGTTACAGTTACAGTTTTGTTTACTTAATATCTACTGCACATTTCAACTTCACTATGGCCAGCGTTGAAGCTGTTATTGAGACACAGAAGTCACTTGAGTCTGCTGTGATGCTCAGGATGAAGGAGTTTGAAGCTCTTCTTAAATCATCCCCTTCAGACAAGGACAAGGTACCACAAGTGCGGGATGAGTTTGAGTCCTTTAAGAAGATTGTCTGGAGTATACTATCCCTCCTAAGACAGCAGATTGGTGAGGTCTCGAAAGCACTGGATGGGCAGGAAGCGAGGCATCGGAGCAAGCATCTTCTTCTCTGTGGAGTCCCCGAGAAACCTGATGAGAACTTAAAAGCTACCGTTATAACTCTGCTGCAGAAACACCTAGGCATCAGAGACTTGGATCCCTCATCTTTTAAGTCATGTTACCGGCTGGGTGCCCTTGCTGAGGGCCGTTCTCGTCCTGTTGTTTTCCGGTTCTCTGCATATAGTTTGCGTGCCAGCACTTGGAGGAATAAGACTAAACTCAAGGGATCCTCTTTGGTGCTGCGTGAGTTCCTTACTAAGGCACGTCAAGCAGTATTCCATACAGCACGGAGTCACTTTGGTATTTCAAATGTTTGGACAGCCGATGGGAATGTTATAATAAAAACTCCAGATGGTGGACGTCTAAGGGTTGCCTGCAGCGATGAATTGACTAACGTTATGAACCAGTTCCCCAATTCAGCATCAGTAAGCAAGGCTTCGGCAGTGCTGCCTGTCGGTGGTGAATTGTCTACGGGTGTGCCATCTGCATCTTCATCTCGGTCAATGCAGTCAAGATCTAAGCGCATTGTTAAGGGTGTCAAGTAACATGCATATTTTAAAACAAAGGTAGTTTAGGTGACCAACATCAATTATTTTAAATTTAATTTTAACTATTATTATCGCGTTTGTAATGCTTCCTTTGTAGCGATATTTTAGCTTTTATTATGTAACTTAATCTTTACACAATGATTGTAAACCTTTCAACCAGGGAATAGTGCAGGTCATTGATAGCAAGATTATTTGAGTTTATAATATATTTTATATGATTGTAATTATATATATATATATATTGTTCTAATAATTCAACTTCATTGTAATGTCGGATTCAAGTGTATATTGCACTGCTAGTGATGTAAACTCCTCATTTAATTCAATCGATACTTCTTCTTTGGATGGTGACGATTTGAGTGCACGAATTGTATACAGATCTTCTTAACACCTTCTACAGCAGCCCAGTTCAAGCTATTCTTGTTTCGGAAAGTTGGCTGAAACCTTGTCTAAATTCTATTTCTTATGATCTTCCTAACTTCACACTGATTCGCAACGATCGTGCTGGCAAGGGTGGCGGCGGAGTAGCCATCTATTTAGCGCATAGTATTCCCTTTAAATTAATTGCTTCCTCGTCTTCTAATTACGGTTGTATGGAATACCTCTTACTCGAGATTGATGTCAAAGGCACCAAAGTGCTTTTGGGCGTTGTTTATTGCCCCCCTTCTATTCCTTTTCTTACCGATTTTGAATCTCTCATTGACTCTTACATAACTGGTTACGAACATCACATCATCATGGGCGACTTTAATACGGATCTTATAAAGGATACCCCCTCCTCTAAAAGGTTTCGATCGATCATCGAGTCCGCGAACTTCTCTATTTTACCTCTCAGTCCGACACATCATAATCTCGCGACTGATGACTCTTGGATCGACCATATTATCATATCTTCACTTGATCGTGTTGTTAAACATGGTCAGGTGCCTGCACCTGGCTTCTCCAGACATGACCTTATCTTTGTCGTCTACAAAGTTAAGCCTCCCAAGGTTAAGCCGAGGATGGTTCGCATGAGGAATTTCGCGCGATTGGATGTTGGGGCGCTTATGAGGGATGCATCTGTAATTGATTGGTGTTCTGTATGCAATGGCGCCACAGTAAATGAAATGGTTACCAGATTTAATAACGTAATCCTCAAGCTTTTTGACGATCATGCTCCAGTCAAGACTGTTAAGTTGAAACGACCTCCTGCACCATGGATTACTCCTTTTGTGCGCATTATGATGCGTAGACGTAACAAGGCGTTCCGTATCTATAAAAGATGTCGTACTGATACAAACTGGGAGGTATTTAGACATGCCAGAAACAGGTGTAACCAGGTGATAAGAAGAGCCAAACGCCATTACATTCACAAAAATATTATTAGCTCCTCCCCAGTGGAAATGTGGAGGTTCCTGAATTCTCTGGGCCTAGGAAAGTCTCGCGTTCAGCCTTCTTGCCCTTTCGCTTTAGACGATCTCAACCGTCATTTCTCTCCTGTTACTACTTTACCTGTCAATGTTAAGTTCCTCAGTTTATCCAAACTTTTTTCTACGACTATATCCCCTAGTTATCTCTTCTCTTTTACCCCTCTCACCGAAGATGACACTCGTAAGTTGATTGCCTCTATAAAGTCCAAGGCTATGGGACCCGACAACATTAGCAGGAATATGGTGAATCTCATACTTGATGCTATTCTCCCGACACTAACCTCAATACTTAACCACTCTTTATCATCTGGTTCCTTCCCTGACGCCTGGCACAGGGCTTACACTATTCCTCTTCCTAAAATTTCCTACCCTGACTCCATGAATCATTATAGACCAATTTCAATTTTGCCTTTCCTCTCCAAGGTTCTCGAAGCCGCTGTCCATAAACAACTTTCATCCTTTGTTTTTCGTTATCAGCTCCTTTCCCCTTTCCAATCAGGATTCCGCCCGGGTCATAGCACTTCCACTGCCCTTATTAAAATCGTTGACGACATTCGTGACGGTATGGAGAACTCTCGTTTAACTGTGTTAGTATTACTTGATTTTTCTAACGCTTTTAACACAGTTGATTACGATATCCTCCTTGCTCTTCTCTCTCAGCTTGGCTGTTCTTCATCCGTGCTCGCTTGGTTCTCCTCTTATCTTCATGGACGCCAGCAGGCAGTACGAGTGGGTAATTCAGTTTCTAACTGGTGTAACTTGTTTGCTGGTGTCCCTCAAGGCGGTGTGCTCTCTCCTCTTCTATTTTCTATTTTTATAAACTCCCTCACCTCTGTTCTTACAACCTCTTATCACCTGTACGCCGATGACCTGCAGATATATGCTCAGGATGACATTCACAACCTTAATAGAGCCATATGTACACTGAACCAAAATCTTGCGCGGATATTTGAATGGTCAAATAACTTCGGTATTTATGTCAATCCCAACAAATGTCAGGCCATTATTATCGGTAGCTCCCGACAAATATCGCAAACTAACCTCGACACTATTCCAGCTGTTACCTATGCTGGCTCGGTGATTCCTTATGCTGCTAAGGTAAAAAATCTTGGGCTTGTTCTTGACAGTACTTTGCACTGGGATGATCAGATGGACAACGTCTGCAGTAAAATCCATCGCACCCTCGGCTCGCTTTATCGACTTAAGAACTTTCTCCCTCCCCGTACTAAGTCTGCTCTCGTCCAAGCTCTTGTACATCCCCTTTTCGACTATGCTGATGTTTGTACTTCTGATATCAATCAAACCTTTCTTAATAGATTGGATCGTCTTCTGAACAATACTATTCGTTTTGTTTTCGGTCTGCGCAAATATGACCACATCTCCAATTTTCGTCAACATCTTGAGTGGCTTCCTATTCGGGAGCGTAGGTGCTTAAGGATTGTTTGCACACTTTTCCAGATACTTTACGATCCACGAGCACCTGAGTATTTGAAATCGCGGTTTGAAATCCTCGGTGCCTCTCACCTGAAAAATCTTCGTTCTAGTAGTAGACTGGTACTCCAAACCCCTTCTCATCATTCCTGTTTTGTATCTCATTCCTTCACTCTAACCGCCATCCGTCTTTGGAATGCACTGCCTTTGAACGTCCGGAGTGCTCCTAACAAATTTGCATTCAAGACAGCAGCTCGCAACTTCTATTATGCTTCAAACAAGATTTCTTGATCTGACACCTTTTTCGTACGATGTGTTATAGCTATATGTATGCATTTATTTATGTATGTATATGTATGTTTATTATTGTATGTATTTTATGTATATTTAGATATAGTTCTTATGCAGAGATATCAATAGCGTATTGTCGCCAATCGCCGCTTTAATTAATGTACTAAATTTACTGGTTGACTGGTAGAGAATGCCTCTTTGGCATTAAGTCCGCCATTTGTCTATTTCACTATAGAAAATATATATTATTAACTAATTTCTGTTCAATGTTTCAATTTTATCATCTACATAATCCCCGAAAGATACTGATCCAAATTCATAATCCATAGTTCAGCAGAAATTTGACTGCTCCAGTATTTACCTATCCAATTAATAGTTAAAATTTATTTGCGAACGTTTAGGGACAACTTTCGACAATCGAAAGTCGAATTGCACACACAAAGTATGATTTACGCACGTGTGAGTTTTGAGATGAATGAACAGGTAATTACAATAAAAAAAGCCTAATTGATCTGTCATATTGAATTCTCTATTAGTCAGACAGATTATCTACGAATACTCCAACCAGAATTTATCAGGAATTGGACAGAGAAATAACGGGTATAAAGTTGAAGAAACAGACAAGCTTACAGCTAAACTACCAATAAACCAAACATGATTCACAGATTGCTTCAGTGCTTAATTTTGAGAGATTAATCAGTGATTCAGTCACGCTGTGGAGTCGCTATTTTATATCCAGATTTAACTTAACAATTTGACGACATCAGATATTTAACTGTGATTTTAAAAGATGTAAATAAATTTTACAAAATATAAAACTGAGTAATTTGATATCGTATTATATGTGCATCATAAGAGAAGTGGTTTATTCATTAAAATTTAATTATTAAGGTAGGTGCGGTCAACAGATAGTGGTCAATAGAAATAACTTCTTTAATAATGTAAATAATATAATGGCTAGTATAATACAGTACAATAAGTGAGCAATCAGTATAACATAACAGCTATCAGAATTGTTACTTCGAATAACAATACCGCTCTGAAAAGCGTAAAGGGCTCTATTCGAACGCGTCCTTCATCAGCCCATTACGTGACTTGGATTGTGAAAGTTTAATGTATAAATATTAGCTGTTACTATGAGAAAAAGAAAACAATGCATATGTTCAAACAACAATTTATAGTTTTTGTAGGCGTGAACACGAGTACTTTTTAGTTTTTCAAAATATTAAAAAAAAGCACTAAAATTAATAATAATAATTAATTAATCAACCAAATACGTACATTTCACATAGTTATATGATATATTGTACATATCATATAAATATGTGAAATTTGCTCAAAAAAAACATGCTCAATAGTTAGGCACTAAAATAGTTTCATTATTAATTATTATCTGAGTTATATAAAAAAGATTTATCTGTATCTCAGACAACAGTTCTCTTCCGAAGTTATATAATCACTTTGGCATGAAATATTAATAAGATTTGATTTAAAAACGAACACAGTATGTAAGCATTGTATCAAAACATTAAAATGGCAAAAATAACGAAAATAAAATTAAAAATGAATCAAAAATTAAGAAAATTTGTGTAGTGTATGGGCCTGTGTATTAGTGTATTTCATATGTGATATTATATACATGAATGTATGTATGAAGGATGAGTACGATAATTTACTTTAACAGATCGCGTCCACTGAAAATGAGTAACTTTAAATAGATTTTGTATAAAGAAATAACGTCCAAATAAGCTGTAATTAAATATAACAAAACTACATCATATTTGTAATTACTAAATCGTGAATTTACAAAATTTTCTCTATACAAAAAATCACAAAGTTACCCATAAAATATTTTGTAATAATCGCAATGGTTTGCGGGTAATTAAATAAAAAACTTTTTGACACTTGTCACCTCTTTATTCTGCTCAATATATACATTGTTGGTATCTGCTTGTGTCATAGACATGCAGCACGATTTAAGTTTTATTTCAGCCATGGCCGCCCTATTGAAAAACTTTCCGAAGAATTTGTGCTAGACAGTCATTGGCAGATGACACCTTTTAAGTGTTTAAAGCTAAGAGGGGTAATGATAGTTTTGACGTTGTAAATTGTGCTCTGTCCAATGTTCTATAATGGTTTTATGATAATAATATGAAGCTCAATTAAAATAAAATGAAATGCATACAATTTTTATTGGGCACATAATTTGAGGCAGGTTGGTAGTATCGATAAAGTTCCTTAGTATCAAGCTTAATTCCCGAATATGATGGGAGGATCCCATATTTAATACCTTTGAAATATAATGAGTTTTGTATCTTTTATTTTAAAGAAAATCAAACTCTTGACAGATGTTGAATCGGCAAGTTTGTTATATTTTAGTTATTTTTATAGTGTAATAACGTATGACCAATTGTTGTGATGTTCTGCTGCTTATATCCAATATACCAGTATTTTTATGCCAAAAAAGAGAGCTCTCGATATAAATTAAGAGTCTAAAGAATTTCTTAGAGACATATTTAAAGAAATCAGTAATTGTCTGTTGCCTCTCAATACATTTATGTATGTACGTAAGGAAACTTTATGATTCGTACACAAATAACAGTGTTCATAATTTTAACACAAGAAAAAATAAACTTGCCAATCCAAGCTTTAGACTTTTAAAGACGAGAGGATCAATTCTGGGTAAATGCATTTCATGTTCAATAAAGTTCCACAAAATATAACTGACCTAACTGTAAATAAATAAAAAGATTTGTAAAGAACATACTTATGAATGAATAAAGGAATAAAGCTGATGATTATATTAAGGACCGTAATGCATATAATTAATAAGCTACGCTATATTATACACTGACTATAGTCAGTCAGTTAATTATTATGTACTTATGCTGTTATACAGACATTGATAATTATTTTTATTGTTATATACGTCCTATTTTGGTAATGACATGATTGATGCTTTCTAAAGAAAAGGTCGTTAGTTCTAATAGAGTGATTATCACATAACATATATGAATTATAAAAGTTTTATTTTACATAAAGAAATACAGTTGCCTTATGACCAGCGTTTTTTTGTTTAGTTCTGTAAATAATTATATAAGTATAATTAATAACAGTTCACGAACAATAACATTAAATAAATTTAATCAAAAATTTTACGCGTTGCCCTTTACTCTTTAGTTAAAATCATAGATATCACACCCAGCCAGATTAGAGGGCAACGATTTCCTCTAACCAACTGGTAGCAACTGCTACTACCAAGTATTAAATTAAATATTAAACAACATCAAATACATTGCTAAGATAATATTTTTAAACTCACACGATTTGTATACATTATAATTATATGCAATCGGGTCTTGTTCGTGCATTTTTTAAAACAATTAATTTACCTCGACGTTTCGGCTACGTTACAGCAGCCGTGGTCACGAGGAGACTGGAGAACTGGCGGGTGTCGTCTTCTGATTTTAGTTGAGGGTAATCCGGTAATAATGTTTTTAATTGATTTTCAGATGTACCCTCCACTTGATTTTATTATACGTAAAGGTGGCGACACACTGCACTTACGGTATCCGAGAATATTGTTCGTGGTTGTTTGCGATCGCGACACTTATACATTTTTATAACCGGATTCCACGTTGGTGAGAGTTTATATCCACTTTCCCGGTTGAAATTGTTGTGTTTTTTGATTTCAACCGCTTCACGAACAATCCTTGGATAGTAATGTCGTTCAGTGGAAAGGACATGAGGTGTATGTAACTCGATCCAGTGGTTTGATCCTGATGATAATAAGTGCTCTGCAATCGCGGACTTCTCCACTTGACGATTTTTGACCGCTGCTATGTGTTCTCTTACACGTTCGGCGATAGTCCGCTTCGTTTGTCCGATATATGAACTACCGCAGCTGCAGTCAATTTTATAAACGCCAGGTTTTTGGTAAGGAATACTATCCTTTGGTGATCGCAATTGGTGTGACATTTTTGATAAAGGAGTAAAAATGGTGTCTATAGAAAAAAATTTCCTCAAAATGGAACCAATTTTGTCCGTTACCCCCTTAACATAGCCTAAAAATGCCCGTTGCCTGGGAACCTTAGGAAGTCTTTCCTTACACCTTCGGATAGGGTATGACCTCCTTGCGCTGTATCCATTTTTCCTTAGCACGTCCTGTACATGGGACAACTCATCTGCTAACAAGTCAGTATTACATAATGCTTTAGCCCTGTTAATAAGAGTTGTCTCCACAGAACGTAGGTGTTGAGGATGATGATGAGATGAAGCGTGGAGGTACTTGTCTGTGTGTGTTGGTTTCCTGTAGACAGTGTGTTTCAGGGACCCATCAGCTTGCGCCATGACTTTAACGTCCAGAAAGGGTAGGGTTTTGTCACTCTCTAACTCATAGGTGAACTTGAGATTCGGATGGATATTATTGACGTGTGTAAGGAACTGCTCAATCTCCGGTTTGTCGCCCTTCAGGATACAGAACACATCGTCTACATACCGTTTCCACATACGGATCCCATGTGACTGGTAATCTATCAATGACTCGACATGTTCCATCCATATATTGGCCAAAAGTGGCGCTACGGGGCTACCCATGGCGACACCATCAATTTGAAGGTAATGTTTGCCGCGATATAGGAGATAGCTGCCATCTAAACAGTTCCGTAATAGAACCATGTACCCTTCCGGTATATCGTTTTGTTTAAGTTTCATCCTAACAACCTCTAGACAGTCCTTAACTGGGACTTTGGTGAACAGCGACTCAACATCAAAACTCACCATTACGTCATCCGGATCCAGTTTTGTATCATCAAGGATCTGTACAAAATGACGCGAGTCCTTCACAAAGGATGTTGTAGTGCCCACAAGGGGTTGCAGTACGGAAGCAACGTGTTTTGCCAAATAATAAGTAGGTGAGTCAATCTGACTCACAATCGGTCTCAGTGGAACGCTGGCCTTATGCACTTTCGGCAATCCGTATAATTTTGGTGGTTGTACTATCTTCGGCTTGTATAGGTTCTCAAAGATGACGACGACACCCGCCAGTTCTCCAGTCTCCTCGTGACCACGGCTGCTGTAACGTAGCCGAAACGTCGAGGTAAATTAATTGTTTTAAAAAATGCACGAACAAGACCCGATTGCATATAATTATAACATTGCTAAGATTCCAAGATGAGTAGCTATTGTGTAGTAGTCCCTGTTTAATGGAGTAAATAAAATAACGAAGTTACCGCAACACCCAGACCCGAGACAATAAAGAGAAGTTCATTTACTACATTGACTTAACCGGGAAACGAACACGTATATTTTAATGTCATTTTTCACATTCTATTACAATAACCAAACTGTTATACTCCCGTGCATTTTATTAAGAAGCTTTTAAAATAAAAATATTGAAGCTATTCCTAATGAAAAATTATTAAAAAATCCACTTTCTCCCTGGCACTCTGAAATGGGACTCGAACCCATGACCTTTCGCAATCCGGGCGACTGCTCTAACCAGGACCTAACAGAACTGACGAATCTTTTAAGCACTTGTCACTATAAAATTAAACTTTCATCATATCAGCTCGAAAAAAGATACAAAGTAGTTGTTCTTCTGTGTTTTTTTTTTTGCTTATGCAATGGTTGTCTGCTGTTGAAATGCGAGCATGCGTTTTAAATTGTGCTATGATTACGATCATGTGTTATGATGAGGGGAGCAGTGTTAAATCTTTTTTTTCTGAGTAGTAGACAAATTCTCAGTTTCGTCATGTTAGTTTATTGAAAATTTCAGACACTTTATGTTTACAATATATATTGTTTAAAGAATGTATGTTGAATTGTAAAAATAAAGATTATCTAAATTCCTAGCATTTCATTATAATATAATACAATTAATTAATTAATATTTACTAAATTATTTTAGTTTGCACGCCTGTTTTTTGATTGTCATTTAGTTCTGTCCATCCAAAGGTTGTCTGGTAGTGGTTGTTCTAAGCGATAACACCGCCAATTGTTACACTGTAATATTAATATTTGTATATACTCGTAAACGTCTGTATACGTGGTGTTGACAATAAAGAATATTCTATAATCTTAAATTATAATTATTTTTGTTTCTTACTATTCTCATAACATGAATTTTTTGTAGTTTTATTTACATAAAAATTCAATATTATAATATTTTTGTATTTGTCCCTTTAAGTCTACATAAGGTATATGAAATTTTGATTCCAAAAGTTTGAATCTTATAAGTATTTTGAATCAACTAATTTCACCGATTCCACATATATATTTAACTATTTCAAATATATTAATATAAATCATCCTTCTACTATTACATAATCAAATAACTTCAAGCATTGTGTTTGCTTGGTAATATATCTTTCATGACTTTTTATTTTTTCTGTTATAATTCCCATCAGCTGGGTATCCACGGAATATCACAACGCCTTACCTTTGGGAAATAAGATGGATCTTTAAAAAAAAATGTCTGTTTCATCGGATGTGACGCTTGAGTTCGTTGAAAAATTATTGTTGACATGACATCTTATACTGTAAAACCAAACGTCTCTTCTCAATATAAAAATGGATGTGGAATTATAGGATTGTACTAAATATATTATGATAAATAAGAGTACATTATAATTATGATGTATAATTGCGTAGGCGGAGTTGGTTTTTGTCGGTATCATATCTACAGCTCAGTCGAGTTATTTATTTGAGTTTAATAATATCTACAAGCATTTATAATTCGTAAAATAGACAAAGTTTTGAAAATAGAATATTGAACTTAAAAAGGAAATCCGTATAAAAGAATGACCTGTATTTACTAAAAAGGAGTTTGTAAAGGTCGAGATCCCTTAAGGGCCGAAGTTTGGACCCGGAGTGGTCCCTAACGAACTCCTACAAACGAGACTGGAACATTTATAATTATTTTAATTATGGACGTGACTTATTAAGCGGACATTTCTGATATTAACCAACGGAATTTAATTGACATTTCAGTGGTTGTTGACAGTTAAAATGATGGGTGGACGTTTTCGGAATGATCTACGATTTATAATTCAATTTTTATGTTGAAATGATTGTCAGATTATAATTTCTCAAATCTTGTGTCAATCATTCATTAATTTCACTAATTTAATAATTATTACCCCTTTCATTTTTGAGAATAAATACTTACAAATACTTGTAATGCATTATTTTATACATTTCATCCCGTTTCCATCCCAATAAATATGTTTTACCTCCTTCTGTATAGATATAACGTTATTTTCTTGGCATGATGCTTGTCATTCCAACTAAAATCAGCTTATTTAAGAAGTAAATTAATATTAGAAAGCATTAAATAGAGAGATAACATCTCAAATTTTCTTGAGTAAAATTTAATAATTTACTTTTAAACAAATAAAACTACCTTTAACCGATAGAAACGCGTTTATATTTGATTTAATTTTAAGACATTTAGGATCCTTTACAGGTTCCGCGTTTTCTTTTTTTAACGCAGGTTTAATGCAACCTTAACCCTTAACAGGCTTAATTCTGATTTGATTTTAACTTGATGAAATCATCGATTTATATTGCGCATAAATATATTTGAATATGCGGATATTTGTTTACGATAAATGATATTCTGTCCTAATCCTGTCGGCATGCGCATTTACAGATAGCAATAAAATATTAAATTAAACGAAATTTCACACAGATAAGTTATAATTGCATATGCACAATTGTCACCTTTTAACGTATTAAACGTTAAATTCATTTTCAAATTTTAACACAGCTATTTTATTTAAACGAGTTTTAACGATTTCCGAGAGCCCGAATGCAATATAAAGGAACTTTTCGGAATTCGTAAAGTTAAATTGAAATTACTGAATATTGCCTATATTAAGTTTCGGATAGAACATGGAATTAACATGATGATGTTGGCGGGTTGTAAGTATCAAAGTATTAATCAAAATTTTGTTACTTCGGCGAAATCATGTAAGAGTCCCTACATACTAGATATATGAAATGGAAACGATAAAAATAGACTTATTTGTTACAATTGGACTAAAATATATTAAAGTAATATTTTATACTAATAATAGGGAAGAATAAATTTTAATATGCATTAAAGCAATTTTTGCCCATTATTAAGATAGTAATATTGAATTTCCAGAGTGTAATATAAAATTTATTCAGTTAGGATCAGGATCATCTTTGGCTTATTGTGGTTCTTATGACTTATTTTTATACCTAATATCAACTTACTCGATCCAGTATTTTCCGAATTTATCATCTGTGATAGAGGACGGAACATAATTAACTATTTATTTTCTAAAGATCGTAATACTATCCAGTTTTCTATAGTAATTTTATAATTGAATAGAGTTTGTCATTAACGAATTTGGATTTGATTCCATCCATAGGAAAGTTCCCAGTGTGTAGTGGGAATATTATTAAGCTTATGCTGTGGTGGTAATACCTTAAGGTGAAGAAACCAAATAACATGCGTGCAAACAAAAAATATATTTAAAATATATTACGTATCTTCCTCAACTCTTGTCATTTGCATTTAAAAGGGTTATTTGAAAATTTTATTAATAGTTTCGTACCTACAATTTCAGGTGTTGGTTCGGCTCTTAACTTATTCTACACTGCACATCGGATTTTGATATGATTAACAAATCTTCTGAAGAAGGTTTATTATTTACGAAAGCCTACTAAGGGATTTTTTTTAATACCAACTAACTCTTATGATTTAGCCTTTTTTTATCCGTCAAATTTAGTATCGCATAGTTTTTTCAAGATTTATTTTCTTCTGTTTTTACTGTTTTCGTTTAAATTGCCATTTCAACTATCCATAAGTAAAAAAAAAGATTACCGTATTCAACCACTCGTTTCCGAGTTTTGCGCATAGAAACATATTGCATGATTCTTTTTTATTGATATAGAACAACTCCGTACTATATTTCTGCGATCATATTTAAAGTAACAATTTTTGCACGTTGTGAATTTATTTTAATCTTTCATATTTTTATTAGATATATCGGTTCGTTTGCAGACTCCGTCGTTTTAGACGATAAAACGTTCAACATCTCAGTCTAGTGACCACGAAGCCTGGAAAAGTTTCGAAACGTCTTACAGAATATAATTAAATTCGTTAAGAACTTTAAAGAGTTTTTTTTATGAAAGTAATTTAAGATATTTTAAGTATATATTGAATTTTCTATTAGGAATACCTAGGACAGATTGGAGTGCAGCATTTACTATCAAATACGCATAAATTTTTCAATTAGCAACACAATTTTAATATTTAGGTAGATTGAAGCAGTAAAACCTATGACGTTAAGTTTGTGATTTTTACCAAGCCAATTTAAACTTTTTTTGTTTTGGCAAAATGCTTAATTTCTAATGTAATGTTTTTCACTCTTAATAATCTCACAACGCTAGAACACAACTTAACTTTTTCAGTACAAATTCTGTTAACATCGTATTCTTTAAATTTCTGAAGTACATTAATTAATAAATCGGCTAGTTTGTGTGAATACACCTCTTTACGATTGAGAAGATAACTCAAAAGTAATCACCATATATGTCACTCACAAGACTCACGAAGTTTAACGGCTCTGAATTTATAACAACCAAAGTTATTCCTTCAAAAGACCCTTAAGGAATTTTTTACGTTACTTATTATTTTTTTTGGAGCGATTCCTATTTTAAGGTAAACAACAATGTTGCGTATTCTGAGTGTCGTGTAAAAATTTTCTCATTGATGTTGAGAAATGATACAATTTCAGTATATATTATATTTGTTGCAAAGCAGCTCTAGCGATAACGCTGCTGTGCTATAAATTTTTAATCCATTATAACGTGCTTTACTCCTATAGAAATCATAGACTCACATGCCTCATAATTTATACTAATAATAAAGCTAAAGAGTTTGTTTATTTGTTTGACTCACTAAAATAATCATGTTTTACGAACTACGTAAAAATCATGTTTTACGAAATCGATCCCTTTAACTTTTTATGTATCAAAATTAATTTTATATAGTTTATCATACGATATAGTAGGATATTGAAATATTCATATGACACCCCCGTCTTACATGTATATTTGTTACTAATTTGACCGGTCCGATCAATGCAGAAAACTGACTTTTCTATTTAGTCTCGGGTGTGGGTTGTTTGATTTTATTGATTATCCGAGATATCTTTCGCTACTCATATTTGAATTTTGTCTGGGTAATAATAAGACTTCACTACAAACTAAATGTTTTTGCTTCGTCGCTATTACTCAGTACTACGCTTATTTTTCTTCGTATAATTAGGTTAGGCTGTCTTGTCTTGACAGTTAACGCAAATTCGAATAATTTGTCTCAGCCAATTTTTATTCAAGATGACTTATTAAAGTAAAAAATATACAAATATGTTTTTTTTTTTTGTATAGGTTTCTAACATTAATATTATTATCTTAATACGCTCCTTTACTTTGGATACCTACAAGTTTTTCAATATATTGGATCCATTCACGCATGAACAAAATTTTTGTGCTCCTTCGCGCGTTATAATTTAATAGGAATATTAAATTATTATTTTACTAAACAGGAGCTTTGTGAGAAAAACATGACGAAGAATTTGCGGTGCGCTAAGTGAATGTCAATAATGTAATTTGTATAATACTAATACACTTGTTTGTTCGGTAATTGGCTATGTATGTTGTTATGTTTTTTAATGAATTCTATGATCGAATGTTATATTTAGCGTTCGTATCATCAAACAAATGTTTCAGACACAGTTACGTGTGATATGATTCTTAGCTTATTGCAGGAAAAATTGAGAAACTTCGCAATCGCACATAAAATAACATAATGTGGAACTATTTTAATAACTGTACTACAAAGTAGTAAAACTTTATTCAAAATATACGTACAAATAAATGTTTAATTCACAATAGTTATGATTTATATTATTTTTTCCTAATTTATTCAAATATTGTGATTATTTGCAACAATAAATACACAAAAGTGCCAATCTCGGGAGATCTCGAAATTGGCGAGATCTCGCAGTATTGATGTTCATAAACTGGCGAGATCTCGTCTGAGCCCCAATCTCGCGAGATTGCATTCTCTAACTATGACCTTAAAGAGCTATTGCGAGCAACCAAAATAAAGATTCTTTTTAATATTTAGTAGGCTATAAGAAGATTATGATGCTGCATACTTTCAGACATATAACGCTATGTTGATTTTATAAGTTGTCCGTGATTTTGGATCACCGGCCTACATCCACATGGACGATTTGACGTTTCACGCTTCTGTTCATGCCCAAATGTCAGTGTTATTTAATATCACACATAACTTATATGTGCTTGATTTTCAGTACCCGAATAATACCGAAACAAGTCCTGCTTGTTAATAAAAGTAAAAAAATAGATAAAATGTTTATTTTATTAAAACTTAGTCACTAGGCGATTGGAGCTTCCTTTTAAACAACAATATTTGTGTTCGTATTATGAAGAATTGCTCTTCCGTTATTTCTCAAGTCGAAAAGTTTATCAACTTGATTTTCTGAAAATACTTGCCTGTAGAAGAATAATATTGCGGGCAATATGATCATTGACAAAATGTAGGCTGTCTTTTATAGGTTTTGATATTCTTATATAGAAATGTACATTAGACAGAGAAAGCAATCGATGGATGAAGTTACGAAGTTTGATTAGCCAAATGAACTAATGATATGAGTGGAAACCACTTTGTTTTGATGATCTTTAATGAGAACTGAAATAATTGTAATTCAAAATAGCATACATATTAATGTAAACGCTCCAAAATTGAGGAAAGTTTTGATTATTTGTTTGCAATTAAAAGGCTCCGAAATTGAAAATGCCGTCTCGGCGTACTTGCTCTCTCTCTCATTACCTCTCACTCTCTCTCGTTTCCTAGAATACACTTTGATGTCGCCGACGCGCGCACTCGACTGCGTATGAGTTAAGTTGTAATTAAAACAATTTAAGATTTAACAGGTACATACCTAGAGGCAGCGTTCTAATCACTCTTTCAGCTCTCACTTGTCAACATTACGTACACTTCACCTCCACTTTATCGGTCCAGGGTCTCGATATGCCGGCCACCGTATAAAACACACATCTCCATTCGACTCGACACAGACGTGTTACTCTCGACGTAAAATCATATCCTCCGTCTCGGTGGAATAGGTGTTCGGCCGGCCTTCCTGTGGCACACTATGGAATGAACCAGTTGTATGTAACCGATTCACAAGTGCCGCGAAGCACCGGTAAGAAGGAAGACGTCGAGGGTTTTCAGATCATCCTGCAACGTAGCGATCGTCATAAAGCCGCCGAGCCGCAGCAAGATTACCATCACAAGCACCAACACATTGTTTGTTCATCATCCATCTATCCATCAGCCATCATCTCGTAATAGTCGGCATTTGAGTACGAACTCATTGCACTGACCGCACACAAACACAACACACAGGTAAACAGAACGAGTATGAAAAACAAACCAAAAGTCCCGAAAGACAAAAACGTAAGTTGACCTTCTAAATTCTGAAAACTCACAAGTACACCGATGAAACTCTCGGGCGCGACTGAAGCGATGACCAAAACTACATAGGTAATTATTGCAACTCGAACACCAACGTACCTAAATCAAAAGTGCACTGATTTAGGGTTCCGCGTCATCAAATTCTGTGTTAGGTAACCTACCTAACAAAAAATCGTTATTTTTTAATTTAATTAAACAATGAAATTTCAAAGTAACTTATTATACAATTTTTTTACTGACGAAATTGATAATTAGGCTGTTTACTTATTACAATTTTATTTACGCTTTTCACGGTTACAAAAGAAAAAAAGGCCATAATATTAAAAGTGGTTACCTAATTTAAGACCAAGTTATTAACAAAATTATAAGGCATAAAAAAATTTATGAAAAAATTGATTAAATATAGTCGAGATCGTGATCTTATGACAATTTATTTTTGAAGTATAATTTTTAGGTGTTTTATTTTCATTATACAAGGTCCATAAACAAAGAGTTTCTACAACAAAAATTATTGATTAAATTAGAAAAGAAAAGAAATATTATTTATTATTAGACATTTCCATTACAACTAACCTTTATTTATTTATCATTTAAACTAAGAATTAGCGAGATATTTACATTATTCATATCATTGTATAAGTCCGTATTTGTTTTGTGAAAATAACACTGCTTTATGAAATAAATAACAAAACTTCAAAGCAATTAATCTACAGAACTTTACCGACACATCAGAAACCCGAATTTCTCAATACACATCGTCGTCGATTTTATGTCTCTGTCGCTTCTTCTTGCATAGACTAATGTGAGCAATAGTGCAGATATCTAACTTCAATCAAAGTATTTTTTTATTTTGACTGTATTATAAGAGTAGTATTCATGATAATAGTTTTTGAAACACCGTTAATCACAAGATTGGTGATCTTTCATGGTTAAAAGTCATTTACTACTAAAATTTTCTTTGTTTTTGAAATAATAAATTACCCTCGGATGCATATTTATTCTAGGCATTTATCTTTAGATTCATTTAACTTCTGTTATTTTTTAAACTAGTTCAGCACATGGAGTCGATGACCAAATACAACACAACAGCTGTTTTTAGGGTTGTCAGCGTACAGTTTTACTTCGAAGAAAAAGCTAAATATCTAGGTCATGTGTTGGGTTTCAGACTTAGTGATCACTTTTCTGGGTTCTATTCATCATACCGTATATGCCATATTCGGGATAATACAGGTATTACCAAACACGCTGTATAGACATTTAAAGCACATTTTAAACTTACTTTGATGTATATTTATTTAGCTTTAGTATCGTTTGTCAATTATTTACCCGTAATTAGATTTCAGTCTGTAGTCTCTAATTAGACCTCAGTCTCGAAAAGCTTTTTACGAGTACGTTGTCGATTATGTACTTAATTAAATACAATAAAACAGAAGCTATGAAATGGAAAAATGAAAACCTTGTATTGCTTTGTGGAATATATTAAAAAATACAGAATTGAAACATTATTCGCCGAGAGGGAAAAAGTCCTGACCTCGGTTCAAATTTTTTTTAATCTTATATTATTAATTTTATTTCAAATATCAGAATAACCGAAAATTCTATTACATAATATTTTTGTTAGCTCCAACAGTAAAATAAATACAAATCTGTATGTAAATATATTTTTATTGTAAGCTAATGATATGGGGATCTTTACGGAGAAATATTAAAGGTTATAACGATTATCTACTATTGTCATCATTCTATTATTGGACCAACGGCTTCCAAAGCACGGAAAATCTCGAAATGATAAATTCTTGGTTACCGATTTATGATCGGTTCTCGTGAAAGTTACTTAAAACAGAACGCATTAAATACTTAGCCATTGAGCTACTCATTTTATCTTATTCACTATACTATCACTATACTATTAATATATTCTGTAATAAAGTCGATGACCTATCTACCAGCATATTTTATATATTGACAGTTATTTACTCAGACTAATTATAACTATGTATATTCTGAAATTACACTTGGGGAACATTTTAAATTTTGAAACATTAGTGCCGGCTTGGTACAGCGATTCAAAGTTTCAGAGTATATTCTGCCTGTAACATACGGATATAGGATTGTCGTAAACTATATGAATGATAACCACCTGCACCTTAAGTTGGGACATGATCTAACGTTTCTACCACGTCGCATCTTTATAGACCGTAAAAAGTATTTCATGTGCTCAACATCACAAAACCAAGTCAATATTTTCTGTTGTATATATAACAGATATATATATAGATATTGTTAAGATTTTTTTTTTTTTCATTTTTTTTCGTTATATACTATACAAGATATAGTATACATATCAAACAGGCAAGCTTAAAAAGAATCTAATAAATATCAAGAAGCGAAAATCATGTGTCTTATAAAGACCATTTCTTAAGGTTTTTTAAACATATTGAACGACAGAATTAATCGTTTTACAGGGACATTACATTAGTAAATCTTTAATTTGGTGCAATAAATAAGTACAAAACCAATTGCACGTTAATAGCTGCGTTGCAGGTATTAGCGCCCACCTCGAACAGATAACAAATAAAAGCCACATATAAATCAAAACACAAAAACAAAAACGACATATTATTATACAATGCACCTAAATAATAAATGATTCCACATCATCACAATTAAGTTCTTGTAACCATTCAGTTAAAATTTATTTACAAACTCGAATTGGAAGACTATATATATTTAGTTTAAAATTAACCTTGTTATACAAGGAGGAACAAAATGACCGACACAGCCGAAAGTTTCAAGTTAGGTTACGTTTATTTTATTTGACAAATATTTAAAAATAGAGGAGGTGTAAAAATGGAGTAAAAATTTTAAATTTCTAAGTGTTGACAACCCTTTAACGCGCATGCGCCATATCGACTGTGCGCAGATTACAACGGACCGCGAAATACATTAATTTAATTTAATTATTTACCGATATCTTAAAGATAGTCGATGCTGAAAATGTTCAATTCTTCTCTGAAGACAGCTAAGCACGCTCTTTTGCATGCCAGTGTATGCAAAAGATATGCACGCGCAAAACACATCACATTTCACACAAAACTAAACACAATCTTCACTAAACTAAACTTAACACTCAAGACGAACACTCTAGTATCTTATTAACAAAAATTCAATTAAAAATGCACTAGAACAAAACAAAAATCGACAAAAAAAGACGCTTCGCAGCGGTGCGTCGGCGGCGATGCGCAACAACACTCCAGCGCAAAAGGTCGGCGGCGACTGAGCGGCCAGAAAATACCGACAGAATGATAAAGCCGCCTGGCGGCTGGCTGGTGGGTGGGGCTTTGATATCGAGGGACGAACTCGGTTCACATTTTTTTATTCGTCTTTTGATATCACGCATTTTTAATGTTCTTTTTAAATGCTATTTTAATAACTAATTCCTCAATGTTTTTAAAACAAAGTTCATTTGTGTTAATGATGAGTGATGAGTATTACCCCATTCAAACAATTTTTTTGGAGAACTGCTCTTTTAAAATAACGTAGGTTAATGTTAGACTGATCTCTCTACAATAATTTAGGAAATTTTATACTCGGTTTCTTAATTGAGAATTTAAAGTTAAACGTCTCAAACTAACATCACTTAGTTTTCGTTTCCGATTTAAGTTTTTTGATGATCAGTTGATAGCAGTTTGATAAAACTAGGACTATTTGACTTGTGAAATTCAGTCTTATAAATCACAAACTAGTTTATTTCGTTTTTAGAAATGAAGAAGTCAATGACCGATTAAAACTTTTCCTTAGTACGTCCCAAAAACAGCGTGACTTAGGGTTAAAAACACTCGTTTTTTTTCAAAAACTTTGTATTTTAATATCTCCGAAACTATTTGACCTAGACTTGTAATTTTTTTTACATCATATTAAAGACAAATAGTACTCTCTAGGAACCTTGGAAGTGTCGGTCGTTCTGTTCCATCGAGTATAAAATGGAGCTGAAGTAGTAATAATGATATTTCATTAATTTAATTCTACTCTTTTCTATGGTACAAACTCTGTTTGACCGTCTAGTGTTTAAAACAAAATTAGGATCATAGGGACATCATCTGTGTTTACGCAGTAATAGACAAAAAACAAACAATTTACGAAAAAAGAAACCAAGTTCATGTTTTAGTGTGAGGAAATGCCGCTCTTAATTGATACATACATAAATAAAATGAATAGAAAAATAACAGGGATATACATAGTTTAATTTTGTTCGTTGTAGTGTAATGAGTTAGGAATTGGGGTTATTATTTTAAAATCAAAGTTCCCCGCTGTTGTTATCGTGTGTATTAAAAGCACCTTGAATTTAAGAACAATCAAATCTAAATTTGTATAATTACATAATGTGAGATGGAAAATCAAAACTCTGATGTATTTGTATATTAAATCAACCTTTTATTTTAAAGTCGGTTAAAAAGCATATAATGCGGTAATCAGATTTAATGGACCCTGTCGGGGTAGGTACAGGAAGATAACCCAAACAAGCCGCACGAGCTAACTGGACCGCGCTGATAGTAACCTCATTTGCAAATTGAAATTAGATTACGGGTTATGAGTGTCTACTTAGTATGTCGTGGTGTGGCTCGCCCCTTGAATGACTTTGTTAATATTTATACCTTTTTGTTTAGAGTGCCTTTATTGAACTCAGAAATATTGGAAAAGGAGATGACCCAAGCCCAAACAGTTTACCACACAAGTAAAATATTATTTGTTCATAAAATTTTCAGTAAGCAATTGTTAATGTTATGTGACACGATAATTTTCGAGTAGTAACTTCCTTAAAACCTGCTGATGAAATGTAAGCGGATATTCAACTAAACCATTAGGTAAGCTTATGTTTACAATACTTGTAGACGACTTATTAAGGGGCCAGTGTTGAGATTTTATAAAATTTAAAACTAAATTTTATACTAGAAAAGTTAATACAACTTCGTAGTAATTTTGTGTATTATTGCTAAGCTACTGTTGATGTCCAACCATGTTAGCATAAGCTAAAGTTCTATCATATTTAATTTCGTTGTATTAAAATTTGATCATGTGTATGTTTTGTCATTGTGATCTTATAAATTTTCGTACATATTTTTCATATTTAAACATGAAAAAACTCTGGTACAATATTGTACTTTTATTTAAAAAATATCTCTTAATAAATCAAATAAACAAAACCAATTGGATTATCAAACGAATTGGTATAAAATAATCTGCAGGAAAATTCAACCTGTTACATTAAATAATCTACAGGAAAATTCAACGGATAACCTAAACCTTTAGAGCTCACGCCTAAGACATCGCGCGAGGTCAAACTTTATTTAAAAACTCACTTATGCTCAAACATTTTCCAGTCATTTGAAGGGAACCTTTCTGTGGTTTTTTTTTGTAAGGATAAAATGAAGCGACATAAAAACTCTTGCATTCTGAAGCTTATTCAATGGAAAAATGTTATCTTTGCCTTTTTAACAAATTGCTTTGGAAAAATTGACATAGCCGACAAATTGTAAAGAAGGGTGTCTATATTAATATGGTGGTTAGATCCGGAACACAACATGTTCTTATTGCAATTTGTTGGGATAGCTATGAAAATTTATATTTGTGGACTTTTTCAAAGCAGATTATTTTGATAGTCAATGACCCCAAACGGGATTTACCCTAAGATTTGAAGTTAACGGGATTTAGTCTAAGAAAATTGAAGTAAGGTTCTTATAGAAAAAAAGTCATTCATTAATAATGTTATCCAAAGACTTATTGCTCAGAAAACGAAATTTTGTCTAATTAAGTCCAACGTAATGTATTTTCGATAATTTATGATGCAATGTAAACACTCTCAAACTTCGTCGCTCTCTCTCAAAATTCACTGTATTTGACGCTGGATTAGAACGTAAAATACATAAAAACGTAAAATACATAAGAACTTAAAATAAATAATACAAACAAACATTCATTTTTAATTGAAATCGGAGCCCTTTTGCATTGCTGCAATACAAAGACGAAATAAATTTCCCATTCCGCTTTTTTAATATATCTTTTTGTTTATTTGTATCTTAAACAGTTACATATTTCAATAGCATTGTTTTAATGGAAATAAAAATAAATTATTATAATATTAATATGGATGTTTACTCTTACATAAGAAAATACCTTGTGTGTTTATAAGTTTTGAAACAAACTTTTTACTGTAAAATAAAAGAAAATGTGACTGGCCATATTGTCCAAGGGCCTGTATTAAAAAAAAGGACAGTCATTTTGAATACAATATAAATTTTACTGTTGATTATTATCTTTTTAATGGTCACTGAAAATTTTTGAAATAAAGTCAATATCAAAAAGTTACCCAGCTTTTATTCCGTCTCAATACTTATGAACATATGAGGTACAAAATCTCATATACTAAATATACAATACAAAAAAGTGTCTAAGAAAATCAAAGAAAATATACACAAGACCAAAACCACCGAATACACATTAAGTAGGTTTAATAAAGAACTAATACATTTATTATCTATTCACATCTTCACACCTCTTATGGGGTGATCTGAGAAGCAAAGATTATATTAATGAAGCATAATCTCAACACTATTATAGATTCACAAAATTACATAACTACACGAAAGAGAAGTATTGAAGCAAAGTAGAAAATTTAATGATTTTCTACTAATAACATATAATTATAAGCGTTGGTGTAGCCGTTTTAATTGTATCTCTTCTTACTATTTTTTTTTTTTTTTTTTTGTTGATCTGTGTTAAAGTACAGCGCTAAGGAATATCTGGTTCTGTGTCGCCGCCGCAGGCGCTACGAATCTAAAAAAAGTTGCATGTTATGCAACTTCAATCCCCTTGAACGCCGTTACGGCTTTATGAAGAAAAAAATAGATTATCATTTGTCTTCTTTCACTAATACTCAGAAAACTATATTGTATAAATTTCTATATCTTTAATACTATAATAGCAAACATACGCATAAAATAATTACAGAAGATCGTGTATAGCGTCAGCTGACCGAATTTCGGGTGCCAGTGGTATTCATCAGTCGGTAAGTACTCACAGTACAGTACATTGTATATTAGAGTTCAATCGTGTATTCTTGGGACAATCTAATATTTCTATTCGCTTTTCTTTAAAAAACCGCATATTCGATTAGGCCTTGCATAAGATTTTGGTTATTTGCACGCCATCTCACAAAGCAGATCTCAGAAATGATATGTATTTTTTCTGAATATTATATATACATGTATGCAATGTGAACGTTGAAATTTATTTTGACGAAATCCACCATGCTTTAGAAAATAAGTTAAAGTGATGGGTCCCGGTTGCATCTGTAGTCGTTTATAACCACCAATCGATACTGGACTTGTAAGGTTGATTATTGCCTTTACCTTATTTGATTCCATCCACAGAAAAAGCCTTGAAAATGGGACATTAATAGGCTAATAATGATGATAGAGGCTTAATCCAGTACTTTCTTTAACTAAGACTAAGAAAGGACGATTATTGTACCTACATAAAATTATAAGCAAAACCTACGTTTAAAGATTAATAAGTTAACGTATTAATATAACTTTTTCAAAATATCTATTCGTTAAAATAACTATCTCTTAAAGATTGATTAACTGTGGTAGGTATTTTTAAGGCTTCTATTTCCAATTAGGCGAAACCCCTTACTATGTGAATAAACCTCGTATAGGAAGCTTCATTACGTGAAATACGAAAGCTCATTATGTAACTTATAAAAGAAAAAGGTACAAGAATTGCAAGCCTTTGTCTAGCAGAATAATGAATACGTCAGCTTGTCCAACCAGAGCAAATCGTAAAAGTCTTCTGATAAGATAAAAGTACTACCTTTTATGAATTATGTCAATCTTGATGAAAGTGACATTCCTCTATTAGAAAACATTTAAGACATACGTGTATTTAGAAAATTAAATAGTTATTAGATTTCTGGCATTGAAAAATGATAACTATATGTATAATAATAATATTTGTATAGTATTAAAAACCAATAGCTTTCAAGACGATCATACCAAATCTGCTAATTTGATGTAGTTCACAACAACTACTACTGATATCTTATAAGTTTTCTTGTAATCTGTAAATAAATATTGTTGTATTTTTAAAATTTTAGTAGTTTTTGCGATAAAGGAATAAATGGACAAAAATATATTTGGTATGGTTTCTATTGACGATAGAGTTTTTGACAGTTTGTTCAACAGTTGAGTGTTTGACAATTTATCTGTATTTATATTTTATTTTACTAATCTACAGTCCAAAAATCCTTTAGATGTTTAAAATGTATCTTAGGGTCACAAACTTATTGGATACTTCATTTAAGCTAAATTGATCAAGTATATTCGGAATATATTGGCTGTTATTTTACGACGGACACCAGTAAACAATAATGTAGGGGTTAGCCCTACACATTTAATTGATAGCTGATAACAATGATAATTGATAGGATTGATAGCTGATAGAATGATAAGGAGGATGTTCTGAGGAAATAGTATAAGGAGACGAAAATGATACAACCGAGTCGAATGGTTACAATATTCGAACTGATATATTTTAACGCCAAATGCGACAGTATACACAAATGCTTACTCGTCATAATACAAATCCGCGGCAACCATAAAGGCGCTGCGAACAGCACAAAATGTGCGGTACACCGTACAAATAATCATGTGATTTTATAAAGATTTCGTTTTAGAGATCATTTGAAATTTGAAATAAAATATTTAATTATATATTTCGTTAGATCAAAACAATTCGTCAGTTTGGAACGCATTTGAATATGAATAGTAGTTATAAAGATAATATCTAAACCTGGCTAGACGTGCAAATTGTTCCTCGGTGGTTTAGTAGCTATGGTGCAAGGATTAAGAGGTATTATTTTATTTTGTGATTCTCTTATTAAACACTTAATATAAACAGTTTGTTAAAATATAGCAACAGCTAGTTTACTCAAATAATATCTTCGAATCTCAAAGATTGACAAACAATAGGTATATTAGAAAAAAAAAAATACAAAATGAGAGCAACATGTCACATTATAGACAATAAATATATGAGAAACAAATAATAATAATGAAATAAATTGAAATAAGAATTTGACTAACGATTTGACAACGTTATATGACATTACAAACAATTCCAACGAATATTTTATAAATTTGACATGTAATAATAATCATCATTTTGACATTTCTTTAATAAATAAAACTAAATAAAATCACAATAGTATATTTCTGATGCCAACTGACATATTTGAAACAAAAAAGAATGAATGAATGAAATGGCGTTGAGCATTCCTACACACCTTATTGCATTGATTGCGAAGTTTGACATATGCTTCCCAGTTAGAAGGAGTGGGCCTACACTTGTATTTATTTTTGGCAGCAGCTTTTCGCACAGACAAACGTTTAATATCACCGGTAAGCCACGGTGAAGGACGATGTTTCATTTTCACAAGACAAATAGGCGCGTGAACATCGTATAATCTTGTGAGTTCTGTCGTAAAAATATTCACCTTCTCATCTACGGAGTCACTATTAACTTCACGGGGCATTATGGCACCCTGGCTGCTTTATCTCTCATTGAAAACATACTTGAATACGACGAAAGCGTATGATTGGCTACAATTTTCTTTGACATCAGCAAAGCGTTTGACTATTTGTCTCATAATTTGTTTCTACAGAAATTGGAGCAATATGGTATCACAGGGGCTTGGCTCAAGAATGGTTAAAATTGTATTTGAAGAATGGGTAACAATATGTAGAAATCTCAAACCTTGTGCAAAAATCAGTAAAATCATTCCACTTGGATATTAAAATGTATTGGCAGGGAGTTTTACAAAGAAGTATCCCTTGACCTCTACTATTCTTACTGTACATTAATCTACATGATAATTTAAAATACCCTTGTGATCTGTTCATAGATGATATATCTGTATCAATACCATTCCCAAATTCAGAAAACTACAACATAAGTATGTATATATAACTATAAATACAAAATAAATACAGTTTATAAATAAGAATGGGAACGAAAGAAAACTTGAGATTAATTACTATAATAATAAAATACAAGAGACAAATGACACTACATTTTTAGGCGTTGTACTAGTCGACAAATGCACATGGGAACAGCATCTGAGTAAGTTATGTAATAGGATAAATTCTTATGCATATGCTTTGTGGAAACTAGCTAAAACCGTGAGCAAAGAAACAGCATTACAAGTAAATCATGTTCGATACTAAGATATGATATAATATTTTGGGGCAACTCATACTTAAAAGCTTAAAAGGCATGCATTAATTAATGCAATATACGACATAGATAGTTCAGTTTTGTGCAAACCTCTGTTTAAAGAAATGAGGGTTCTGACGATCCCTTGCCTATACATATATGAAATGTGCATTTTTGAAAATCAAACCCAGAGATATTTAGTACTACTACCGAAATATTAGACAGTCATGTGTTCTAGAAGCACACGTTCTATGGCGGTAATAGTCTAACTACAGGCATTCAAAATCTAAAATTAAAAACACTCAAATATTAACACAAAACGTTGCTACAGGAAAAATGTTCTTAAGTGTTAATGAATATTAGAAGAAGTGACATTTTAAATTTGATATGCATAAATTGGATATAGATTTTAAAATTAATATTTAATTTGATAATGTAATTGTGTCTTAAATAACTATGACACTTTAAGTTTAAATTGACATGTATTACTTGGACATATGCATATTTTGTTTTTTTCTTAAATACGCAAGCGTTTTTATCTCAACATAGAGCGCCTTAGTCTTTTAAATCATGTGCTATTTCACAGTTTTACATTCACATCTAACTCCTATAATGAACAAAGAAAAGCAATTGAACAAATTATTTATGAAAGCCATAATTGTTTAATAATCAACTGTGTACGGAGAAATAACGATAAATAAGTGTAACTACTGATTCAAAAATAAAATAATTTGTTGTAAACTCTTAATCTTGTCTGACCTTTCGTGTAAAGTATTGTTATCAGATTCATAGTATCTCCCTAAAATTCCACTGTACCTTTCTGATACTCTTAATATAAAGTATATATTTGAATTGAAATAAGCCCTTTCAATAGATACCCTACGTCTAAAAAGCGTCATGTTCATTTTGATGTAATATCGTACACTCCATAACTATCGGACGATCAAGACAATTTTACGTATATCAATAGATCAGTTGTCAAATTATGACATGTAGTTTAAAGTTTAGACATACACAAAAAGACGTCATAATAAAGACCTAAAAGCCTCGCTAATTTTTCTCCAAACAAGTCCTGAACTGCTCCAAGATGGCATAGCTTTACTCACTCATATACATACTCGTAATATCAGCTTATTAATATTCCCATTTCTTTGGCCTTTATGATGAATGAGTAGGGCCCTTGGGCCTTATGCGGATCAATGTATATTGACGACTGATGATGCAACCGAGATGAACTGCTTAACGTGGCTTCAAAAGTACGGAATAGATCAAGATAATAAATTTTCGATCACCCATCCTATAACCGGCCCTAGCAAAAGTTGCTTAACTTCCATATTGTAGACTAAACGCGTTAACCATTGCTCCTACTTGTAATTTACTACTGTTAAATTTCAAATAAACCATATGCTGAATCTTGTGGCTTACACCACATACCGACGACAAGAGTATAGCTCGTAGAATCAGCACCTCGGTACGTGACACTGAGATAATCTGTCTGATGTCAAACTGGTGCTCCTTTAAAATACAAATCTTGCAGTCAGTGAACGTTCTCCTTAGTTCTAAGGAATTTCAGTTGTCAAATTTATGTACAAAGTTTTTAAAAATTTTATACCGCTTTGTTAGTCTGTGACAAATATGTACTATATTAAAAAACGAAAGCAAATATGGATTTGAAAAGATTCATTATCTTTAGAATATTGGTAAAGTGTCAGGCACTTACCCATCTACATACCTAATAATTAAAAAAAAATTAATACACGGGATTTTGAACGGACACAAGACAAGATGTCTGAGTTTTCCGTTTCGTTAATTTCTGTAATTTTTGTAGAAGTTAAAAGGTGCGAATTTTACTGCTCTGATACTGAACGAAAAGGAGGGAGTATTATTAAAGTACAAATTTTACTAAATTTATTAATATAATATTTTTTTAATGACTCCCACATTTGGTCGCTTATACCTCTTAGATTATGAGTTCAAAGGTAGTTCAAAGTTTAATCACTTCTTTGAGCTTAGTTTTCAAATGTAAGTGACATACTGAGAAAATGGCAAAACACACATTTGTTTTGGAATATATGACAATTCTATCAAATATTAGGAACACACATGCGAATATTTAAAAAATTAATTTAATGCCTATATATTATACTAGTAATATTTTGCTGATAATTGGAATAAAAAGTAAGTATCTTAATTTTTTATCGCATCTGACTGACAAACTAAATGAAATTCCGTTTTTTTTTATGAATGCATCATCCCTATTGCATAAATTGTAATATTTTCTAATATTTAATAACTTTTCATTATAATATTAAAATTAATATTACCCTTCTACTAGATTTGACGGCGACCTCAAGATTGATATCACAGACAAATTAATAGAAGCTTTTTGTTCTGTTCAGCTTCAACTCACTAAGTATATGGTTAACTATTAACAAAAAACATAATTCTAATCTAAATTTAAATAATTTCTAAGCAAAATCTCATTTGCTTAGATTTAAATTAATTAATTTCAGACAACCATTCATTTGCAACCATGTAAAAAAACAAACTTTTCAATGAATTACTGCTTTTAACTCTCTTGGACATACCAATATACTTTTAGAACGGCTGAGTTTTTTGGTTATTTTCTATTGTTACAATAACGGGTTTCAACACCAAGACTGCAGACCGATTTTATGCAGTGTTGTAAACCGATTTTAGAAATAATGTTTTATCAGACACCTTATGGCTTCCCCAAAGATTTTATCAAAATTAAATTAACTTATTATTAAAAAAAAAATAATCCATCAAAAAGACCGGAAAATTCGACCACAGACTGGTTGTTGCGCGACTTTTGTAAAGGGGAGTATTACTTTAATTACTAGACCAATTAGGTTCTATTTTGATTCCCAGACATTGTACCTGGTAGAAAACACCTACGCTATGACGTACTTATTTTCCTTATTTTATGATAAGCGAGGCTTACAATTGTTACTTAAAGACTTTTAGCGAATATTACTGTCTGTTGTACCATACCCTAAGCAAAAGGTTGGCAATCCAACGATTGTGCTTGTGCTGACGTCACTAGGCCTCTTTAAACAGCGGCCTCCACGCCGAGTCAGCTCTGCTAACCGCTGAACCCGATCCGACTCAGGCCATGAGTTCTGTAAATACGTTTCAGAATTTAGAATTTTTGTTTGCGAATCAATTTCTATAACAAACCAAATTGTAAGTTAAAAATAATTGTAGATAAGTATAACAACTTTCTTTGATTAGACATCTAGAGGCTGATGAAGATGTTGATAAGATCGATAAAATTGATTAATAAATAATTGAAACATTTTTTATTAAAATATTGTGGGTATCAGAACCTTATAGAAAATGCTTTAAATTTGGTTTGTGGGAACATCTTGGATATTAGTAAAAAAAGGATAATATATTCATTAGTTTTGAAGTAGTGTAGTTCAATCGTTACTTATCTATTTCGGAAGAAATCAAAATAATTACTATAAAAACAGAATATAAAAAATACGTAAGCTAACCAAGCAAAATATTTCAATATTAAATCTTATTTCATTCTTCGTCTGCCATCGCTTTATTAGTAAGGCTAAAATTGCATTATGATTAAATACAAGTTTGTAACGGACCGGTTTCTGAATTGAAAATAGTGCAAAATCTCCACTGATTAGTCTCCATGACCTATTTTTTTACATTTCACATGGCAAAATGTCCTAGTCTTACTAAACCAACTGCGAGTACAGACACGAGCCGCGAGGTATTTGCTTTTTAGCTTTTATGGGTATCTGCGGCTAGCTATACCAAAAAACTAGATACGTGTTTTTAAATGCAGTGCGGGTTCAATCTTAATTTGTACTATTGCTGAGAACAAGACTGTAGAGCAAGTGAAATCTACACATTTTGATGTCACCATGAAAATGAACGACACTAACTCTTAGTACAGAAATGATGTCTTTATCATACAATAATTTTGAATAAAAGGGCTCCTCCTAAATAAAGGTGAAAGTTAAAGTCAAATCAACCATCTATTTGTAATATTTTTAATCTGTTTGTGATAGACGGAAAAACATTAACCGACGCAATTGAATTTTTAAACTAACTATATTATTTACGACAGTCACAAAATGACAATTAGTGGAATACCAACTATGAAAATGAAGACGTCATTTTACATTTAATAAGACCTAAACTTTTTGAAAGAGTAAATAATTGACAGCATTTCAGATTATACAAAACTGTTAAATTTCTCGACATGATTTTATACTGTACTGTACTGTGTAATGACCGAAAGTTTCAAAGCAATTTTGTAAATTTCATATATTGTGGTATCTTGAAGCATTGTTGTTTAATTGTTAAATTTTTCTTTGGTTAAACGTGATTGAAACTAGACTAACTAATTTGCTCCGAACTGCTGTATTTCTACAACTTCAGAAGTTATTCTGTGGTCTTGGAACATGGAATATATTCTGTGTTCGGCAAAAGTAAGCTAAAGAAGATTTCGTAGTGCGAACGCGTTGTATAGATATTCGATGGTGTTGCCGACAGCCTTACCATGTTTTTGATATATTATTACTGGCCTCTTGAAGGAGGCTTTTATACTTATTTTTAATTAATATTTCTCTACTTTTTGACTTTGTCAATTTTTCAAAATGTCTATCTTCTATTACCACTAAACTATACGGTCCATTATATGATATTGTACCCCAGATCATTACTGACCCTTCTCTACTTTAACAATTATATAGTTATATCGTACATAATTATAATAGTAAATATATAATACATAAATATTTTAATATATAAGAAATACATAGTATATGAAAATAACAATAAATTAATAACACGCAAGGACCACTACAAGAAAGAAGTGCTTAACAAATATGGTCTAGAAAGACACTAACGTTTGAGCCATATAGAGCCATTTTAGTCTATGACGGTATTGCGATACATGATCATATTTCCGCAGACCAAATATGAACCTAATTGCAAAATTTTGGAGACGTTTATTAAGGAGATAGACTGAAAGATCGGGGTAGCAAATATCTGCGTAATCAAGTATTGGTATGAGAAAAAACTGTGCAAGAGTAATTATGTGTTATATTATCATATGTGATCTTACGTGGTTTTTACAAGAGAGACTTTCTGTCATTTCTTATTCAGCGGCAAAACATAACAAGGCGAATAAAATGCGGCATTAAGTTTACTAAAATTCACTATGTGATATTTAATTACATATGTGATTCCATTCTTGAATATCAAGAAAAGACTCATATACTTTTTTCTGTGAAAACGTTTAAAATAGAAGTATAAATAGTTCATAGGTAAGTAATTGATCGATTATTGTGTGCGTACCAGTAGGCGGAATAAGTGACAAAAGAATCGGGACACAAAATTTCATTCCTTTGTATGAAAACATTGGATTAATCATGAAAGAGCCCCATTTTAATCACGAGTATTGAACGAGACTTAACAAAAGGATTGTTCACGGATTTCAATTTGTCATTACATAATAAACATTTGCGAAACTATGCTTCAATGTTATCTGTGGATTTTGGTACTGTTATAGCATAAGGAATATTCTAGCGAGATCAAAGGTATCTCGAGTATTAAACTAAATTATATATCTGTAAAATTTTGGCAAAAAGTGCTTTTGCTTGGAGAGTAATAAATAGCAGCAGGGCAGATGATTCGATTTTGGCGATCTCAAAAGTAAGGAATAAATGAGTTTTAATACACCGTAGAAGGTAACAGAATAATCTTTGCCACAATTCAAACATTTTAAGAAAGTGTACGATAAACTAATAAATTTGCCTGTCTATAACTAAGAATAACTTAAAGTCCCAAATAAACAAAAGGAGGCCCGTGACTAAAACCGGGTCACCTACCCTAAATATAGTTAATTCCATAATTAAGAATTCTGTTATATTTAAATTCCCTCCAATCAGGGTGTTAGTAATCTGATTAGACAAAATAAATTTACACATAAGATAATGCTGATTCATTTAAATCTAGTCGATAGTCCCACAAATACACATCAACATGAGTAGTACTAGCCGTAGATGACGCAGCGCGAACCAAGTTCGTCATTCGCGGTCGATGAGTTAGCTCACTCAATGGCCCGTGTGATTGCCCGAATCTACTGCGGTAGCGTGAGAAATGAGAATAGTGCGATCACAGAAAACGTTAAGAAATATCAAAAAAGGAATAAGGAGTTGTATTCCACTTATATGTACATTTTTTATGAAAATCACTTACTGGAATTGTGGACCTATTTTTAAAATGATTGTTTTTTATTCAAAAGCTCATAAGTTTAAAGTGGTGTCATAAAAAAAATATCGTAATCGATTAGCAGTTTGATTTTTATAAACAAAATAACTTAAGCGTTCTGCCAAATAACAATTATTTTTCGTTTAAAACGTTCAAATTTTTTATATTTCTACAAAATATTGAAACGTTAGTAATAACAACCTACAGAAAACCTCCGAGGACAATATAAGTTTGTCGAACATATAAATTATCTGTGACATAAGTAATATTTTGTTTTTTTTTTATTTTATTAGAGTATATATTTAATACAAATGATATGATTATAAAAGCAGGGTTCAAATTGTTGTAAAAACTTGTACTAGAAATATAATTTTAATTTACGTACATAAATGTTTGTTGACACGATAATTTTAAAACGGTGCTGTTAATTTTGCATTTGCTTTATTTCGAGCATACAATTCAAACTATTGTATCATGTAATTGATTGTTTATTTGATGCATAAAATATTCACTTAAATAAATAATGGTTGTAACACATATAATTCTTACTTGGATTATTTAAGTTGCGTTAAAAAGAAAGAAGATTGGTACATATTCCTTTAACTTTAGTAAGTTCATAAATTGCACCAAACAGCTTGGCTTCGGAGCGTGGAGAAACTGTCAATCATTGCCAAAGGTACTACGGAGGATTTATTGATGATCTGCAAGCGATTCAACTCCTGGCTTGCTTTTGATTGCTCGCTTCTGAAAGTTCATTTCAAACCGTAATGTTAGCTTTGTCACGGACGGTATTCAACTCTAAGTAAGATTGTATAATGAGTAGAGATCAAACGATTTAATTCGCTGAATATTTAATGTAAAATTTAGCAACCATATCGGTGAAATAATACTTAGATAAGCGCTTTTAAGTCTTAGTTACTCAACTGTTATAGGATTTATAAAAAATCTACAAAGGAATATATTATGTGTTATGTGTTTCTCGCGTATCCTTGTATAATAATAATAATAAATATCTTTATTTCTCCTCACAAATTCACATACTACACTATGCGTACATACATTTTTTTGTTGATTATTTTACTCGTCAATTTGTGGGTGACTGGTGTCTATAGTAGGCTTAGCTAGAAATAATAAATCACCAGGTTCCCACCCCACGATCGATCGAACACATCTCTTATTTTCATATAAATTTAAGTTATAGGTACTACAAACACCATTACCTACTGTCAATCTCGACTTTACATTAATTCATAACGCACAGTAACACAAAACACTATGTTTAGTCTATGGCATAACTTATTTTAAAGGTATTAGCATCTTCTCTGTTTATGATCGTAGTATGTAATATTTTTTATTACCTCATGTCTTCAGCACTGCTGAACAGATTTAGATAATTGAAGTATCATTAAATTTTTATTAGAAGCCCAAGCGTTCTTAGATAGATAATGTTAAAAGCGGTTGTGCGACGCCATTATATATATATATTTTTTCATATAATAATATATATGGATATAAAATTAGAGGCTCAATACAAGTATTCCAAAAAGGTATATCATGATTATCATAACCGTAATATTCACAAAAATAATACAATATGGACTTTTTCTTTCACTTTCTGAATCAAGCTGGTAATTTGTCTTGTTAAAAAGACATAAATAAAACCAATAACCAAAAAGGCTGGAACAAGATTTTAAAACTTGAATATGAAAATTGAACAAGAATACATGAAATTTATTAATAAGTTAAGTTAGTGTCTCTTTGTAAATGCTTCCTACTGCATGTTATGTATGATATTGCACGTTTTTTTTCATGAACCTTTTTAGCTGATTGTTTTTCACGCAGGCGAATTTTTTGAATCTTATGTATTTGTAAAAAAATAAACTTAAGAAACTAAAAGATTGAAATCGCTATAACAAAAATGTAAGTACAGTTCCATAAACCTGATCCATTCTCCATTTCATATTGCTATAAATATTTTACGCTTCTACTGACAGACATCGTACGCGACAGTATAGATCACATATTAGATATAAAAGGTTAAAATGGAAAATCAGCCCGAAATAAGAACAATATCTGTACTTCAAGTGGCGTTTATAAATAATAAATGCTGTTTTCAGTATCTGCGTCTGTTGGCATGGGAGTTTGCACTCTACACCTATATTCACACATATTTTTAGGGGAAGCTTCGCAATTTGATTGAATATTTTAATATAACATGTATACATACGAAACCCACGTCAGTGTCAGATCAAATTTGATGATTTTTTAACTTATATTCCATTGAAATTCCATCGCAATCCGATTTAATTTCATTTGATCAAAATTTGAACAAAAAGAATTTATATAAATTTCTATATAATAAACTGGGAATGAATACTTTGTCTAACCAAATTATAGTAACGATATCATTATCTCAAAAAACAAATAAAAACCTACTTCAAAATTAGTATTATAAATAAAGAATTACTTTTAAATAGTCAGTCTAAGTTTCTTCATACGAAATGTTTCGAATTCCTAAAAACTTAATGTTAAACAAAAAGGAATTTTCCTATTCGTTTCATAGTAAATTTTCAAGAAGCTTATAGCGTATTGCTCAACATCGGTCGATTCGATCCAACCAACAGGCGTAAGAATTTTCCCACATGTTTCTAATGATATTTCCTTGAAACGTTTTTTGTACTTAAGTATTCTGGGTAGGCCCTTTTCGACGGTAAGAGGGATTTACATATATTTTACATACAATTAAGGTGTAAATCTGTACTTGCAGGTGACGCCAGAGAATGGATAAATGAGCGACAATCGCTTTAAAAATCACTTTGGAAATCTGAATATTGAAAGACGAGGAATAATTCATATTTAATAATTAAGGGAAATGTAAAGTTAGTTTAATTAATTTTGATATTTGATCACTTATTTCAGATTTAATAAAACTTGTTACGAATACAAAAGTGTAAAAAAAAATTAATGACATTTATATTTTTATTTTCTACAAATTTAGGACATTTTAATATAGTTACCGATTTATAGAGCTAGATTTTATTTAAATAAAACCAACTAATACTGAATTTTCACGAAAGTTTTTCAATCACTGAAGCTTTCAAACAGTTATAACAGCATTATGAAAGGTGACCTATTCAAATACAGATTTTGAATTAAATTGATCTAAACGAAACCGTTTAGCAGAACAATATTAAATATAATACTTTTTCAGTAATCAACGATAATAACTCTTACAGAAAACATAACTCTGTCAATTCACCGGTTCGATATAAAAATAAAATCACCAAGATAAAATTCTTCTCTTCGAGAGGAAAATTTTAATCGAAGTACCAGGTACATCAACAATTCCTTAAGAGGCGGCCATCATCTTTTTTTCACCAGAAATTATCCACATAAACAACAGCGTAACGACGGGCGACATCGCACGACACAATACCAGCAGAACAATGACACTTTGTTCCGGACTATTGTTACTGGCTAACAACGCGACGTCGGAGCATGTTGTAAAGGATTTTTTTCAATGGAGTCAGGTTTCCAGCACAAAATTATTTTGCGGGCTCAAAGGAATTTTAAAGCTTTAGTAATTCATTTTTAATTGACCCGAGTATTTTTTGCTTATGATCGATTTGTTACTATTTTATCTACTTGTTGCTCGTACTATGTAATGAAAACTAGTAATTTCTTATTTCTTTTGACAAATTATTTATTACATAGAAATAATATTTCGTGTAAATAAAAAGTAATCACAAATCATAAATACAACAAAAATTAAAATTTCTTTAGCTTAAAATGTATTTTTATTTAAATTCAACATTTTGGTGGTCAAAAATATTTTAAATCGCCAAAACTTCTTTAATATGCACTAGTTTTGTAATTATGCACTAGTTATGTTATTATAGGTATATCTATTTATATAAAAATCAATTGCTGTTTGTTTGTTTCATTAACATTCGGGAACGGCTGGGCCGATTTGACTGATTTTGGTTTTAAAACTTTTGTCATACTTCAGGGAAGGTTCCAATGATGGGAAGTGATACTTAGTACACAGGGTCAACTAGTCTTATATATAAGAATCAATTGCCGTTCGTTGGTCCTGCTAAAAATACGAAAACAGCTGGATGTATTTAGCGGATTTAAATTTTGACATGTTAATCGTAATCCGGAGAATGTTTAAACGGTGAGAGCTGAAGAAAGGTTTTTTAACTATCATCTTTTATCTACCTACTTTTTATCTCCAGAGAAGAATACCAGAAGAATAGGAGAAATGTACCTAGGTAGGTAGATAGCCTTGGTTTTAGGACAATTATATACTTGCGATTTAGGACAATTATAAGTTTGCCAGGATCAAATAGTAACATTACACAGTTGTTAATAATATACACAGGTTTATTTTTTGATGAAATTCAAAATTAATTTAACGGTTATTATTTCCAATCATTAGGTTACCTTTCCAAAAGTGTGGCATACCCATGGTTTAGGCAACCATGGATGTACCACACTTTTGAAAAGGCACCTTAATACTATTAGATATAATATGAAAAAAACATTTCATTTAAAGTTAAAAATTTCATAAATAAAGAGAGTATTTCATTATAAACTGTGTAACTGTTTGATCCTGGCAATCTTATAATCTATATTATTCAATTTTTTCTGGTCAATTAAAGAGACGAAAGTCGATAAAAGAATTAAAGAAATAATCTATTTTAAATTATATTAGCTAATTTCACATGTGTGTTTTATTAAACTAGTAGTTACCTAACATAATATGAACTTTGTTACAATCAAAAGGCAGATTTATGTCTACCACTAATTATTGAGAGTCTCAGTAACCCAGTAATCAGAGAAGAGTTATCAGAAGACTTATTTCACGAAGCTAATTACATTCTCAATAACAAAATATTAATTCCTGGCAGAGTAATTCAAAAGTAATATGATACAATATAGAATCCATCAAAGAATCTTTTAAAATAATTATTAATTTTGATCAGAATTTATTCCTTCTCGTCTATCTGAATTTGACATTGATTAATCTAATTTGTTTGTTATTTGAATGTTGATACCCCAACAACTAACTAAACCGATCCCTCCTCTCTATACTTTATTATTTAACTACTTTGCAATGGATCAGAAATAACTTTGATTTATATATTTAATAAGGTGATTTATATATTATGGTTTACCGCTGACGTTTTCTTTTGTAAATAGACAAAATTAAATCTACTTTTATGTCATGAAATGAAAATGTCTTTATTCAAGTAAACTTGATTCAAGCAGTTTTGAAAAAAATTTTTTCCTCTACCGCTCGTTCAGGACGTATTTTAGCTGACAAGAAGAGCAAGCGAAAGAAACTTACCAGCTCTTTGTGATGAATGATTTATGTAAATGTTACATAAATTATTTCATAACCACAATAGTGCGTATTACAACAATAATAAATACAATTTTCAAAATCTGTAGGACATAGGTTGGTACATATAATTAGTCGTTATAGAACAAATCGAAGGCTATTAATTGCATGCACTGCGGTCCTTAAAATAATCATCAACTTTATAATAGCCTTTTATTATATTCATAAGTATGTTGTTTATATGAATTTGAAATTTATTTACGTGTAGGTCAATTACATTTTGTGAAACTTTTCTGAACATAGAAATGCATTTACCCAGAAATTATCCTCTGGTTTTTTGAAGTTTGAAACTTGGAACGATAAGTTTATTTTTATTTCTTGTGTTAAGATTGCGAATACTACTTACTATTTTTTGTGAAGGAATCGTAATGTTTTCTTGCGTTCATAATATTTTCATAAATGTATTGAGAGGCAACAGTCAAAATACTTATTTCTTTAAATATCTCTATGAGAGATTCCCTCGACCGTAAATTATATAGTGCGGATAGCTCTCTTTTGTAGAATAAAAATATATTGAATGCTAGCCGCAGAACCCCACAACAACAGGCCATACGTCATTACACCATGAAAATAGTTAAAACATACCAATCCTGCCGTTTCCACATTTGTCAAGAGTCTAATTTTCTTAACAGCAAAAGCTGCAGAACTCAGTCTATTTGACAAGTTATCAATATGAGGATCCCATCGCAGTGGGGAATCTAGTGTAATACCAAGAAACTTTGTTTATTCTACCAATTCAACTTTTTCACTTTTTACATTTAGAAGTGTCTAACATGCCTCACATTAGATAATGCAAACTTTATGCATTTCGTTTTATTTTAATTGAGCTTTAAATTATTATTATCAGACCACTATTTGTGTACCCACTGACACAGATAATCATTTCAAGCCCTGTAGACTCCCCTATCTCTTTTTTGGAGGAGCATAATTTTTACTAAAGAATTTTGGAGGTTATTTATTTTACTATTTGACATATCAATATTCTCTTCGTAGGTTGTCCTATTTTCATCGATTAATTTTCGGCATAAGACGGCAAGTTTCTAATTTTTCTATCAATTGTATGCGTTCCTTGGAGAATTAGAAACTTTTGATAGTTGATTTTTGTTTATTTAATAGTTTTTTGCTTTACTAACATACCTATTTAGTTTTATATATTTTCTCAACCTATTTCTACTACACTTAACAACACCTCTTTTAACAGAACACTCATTAGAATCTTTTGCAGTGAAGTTAATTGTCACTGGGTTAATTTTAAGTATGGCAGAAACAAGACTGGGGGCACAACCAACCAATTGATCATATAGACGCTGGTTCTGAGAGGCCATAACCTTTGTTTGCTCAGATTTTAGTTTATATATGCACAACTAAACTGTATCGATTGTAATTTTCTATAATTATGGTGTAGAATAAAGAATTTATTTATTCATTTTTCATTATTCATCGGTAGCCTCCTGTAGTTGCTGATCCAATCAAGAAATGAGCCCAAGTTCCTTCTCATACTCGAACCCGTATATTACTAATTGTAACCTATCTTTCTCCTCAGTGATTATTAAATAATTAAAGTGCAATTCAGACAGTTCTTTTTTAAATTATTTATTTTAGAGTTCTTTAGTACACGAAAATCAAAACAAACGAAATCATACAAGAGGAACAACAACTATTAACAAATAAAAAAAGGATGACATCATTCACCGGTAGTTACAGATTTGTAAGTACATGCGTTAAAACAAGTTTAATTACGTTACACTGAAGTTCACATAAACAATATTTGCAATTTAATTACACAAATATTACGTGATTCTTTAGATATCGGCGATAAATAACATAAATATTAATAAAACAAAAAATAAAAATGTAAGAGATAACAATAACAGCTGTTTACACTAGTGTTGACATAGGGGGAAAAAATATGATATCATATAAGTAACGTAATGTGATTTTACATACTAGCAAATATAATATAATTTATAAAAAAAAAACAATGGGGTTTATAAGCATATAAAATAATTAATTCTGCTTTGTTAGATATGTTCTTACGTATCCCAGCTACCCATTAATTTAATATAACTGCTCTTGAAGTTCCTAAGCGCCTACAATCCTAAATCTACTTTTTATTAGTCTATTCAAGATTCCTAAAACTAGCTTTTGTGTTTTTCTACGAAAAACAAAATGTCTAAAATTTGTACTACCTAATGTTAAAAAAGTAAATATAAATGTTAATATAAAATACGATATAATAACAGGGGCCTTGCGGATACCACTTTGTGTGCGCTTCTACAATAAGGTCCCAAGCAAAATACAACAATTAGATATCATGCAGTTTAAATCTACTGGTACAAAAACACTTATTAAAAAAGCTTATTATAAGGTATCCGATTATACAACAGATAAGAATGCTTGGACTTGAGATGATCCAGCAACTGGATAGGTGATTACTTCTTTACTCATTATATATCAAAAATTATCTTGCTTCTATTATTATTAAATGATCATGTTATCATTATAAGACCATAGTTTTTTTTCTCTCTCTATTTATAATGTATTGATCTGGTAATGACAGAGTTTTTGTAAATGTCATTACTGCTATTTCTTGCTGGATCTTCCTTTCAGCCAAAAGACGTCCTGAACGAGTGGTAGGGAAAAAAATGTTGCACAATTCAAAAGTATTTTTAAGAAGTCTATTTGAATAAAGATTATTATATCTTTGACTTTGACTTAGAAGTCGATTATTCAATTAAAATTTTTATAGGTTGGAACTTAATGAAATCGAATTCGCAAATCGAAGGAATTGCGAAGGAAAGGATGAAATATTGGTAGTATCCATTTCACTAAATAATTAAATTTATGTATATTTAAATTTAAATTATGTATATACGTATGACCATTCGCTAGTATGTAGCGTGCCTAAAATTTTAATAGACGAATCCTTATATAACGTAAATGGATATTTAATAACCGCATGCCGAGACAAAAGTAAATTGTGTTCATATATATTAATACAAAGACCTCTAGATTTGTCTTTGAAAAATAATTTCAATAATCTTCTTTTTTAAGTGATAATATAATTTGTGTATTTTTTATGGAAAAATCATTTAACATTTCAGTTAAACTATGATTTAATATCTATAGTGACCCTGTTACGGAACTCCTCTATTGCTTGCGAAACGCTGAAAAATTTTCTATGAAAACAGAATTTACAGAAATGTAACGGAACTATATTCATCGTGTTCCTGAGTAAACAGTAGTGCTACGAAGTGGAACGAATATCTTTCGATTATTGTTATTTTGTTTTCGAAGTATTATTAGTATCGAAGTTATATATTTTTACCTGGTAAAGTAGGTACACCTATCTCGAATAAGTTAGATATGAGAATAGTTGATCGAGCAGACGAATTGAAAGGTTAAACAGAAACTGTACGAAAACTACACTTCTCGTTATATGTCTAAATATTTGTTTGACTTACTTCACTGTAATTATCACTGGATTCCTTATCAAAATTAAAGCTACGAAAATTAATATTCCACAAACCTGCTTAGTTTTAACTTTATGTTAAACTTGGAGATTTCATCGAAATCCAGTTTCTCAATCGAGTAAAATCTAACATCTATTTCAGGTGGGTTTAATCTTGATATTAGTTATCACATAGACTTGAGTAAATCTACAAACCTTTGAATAAACTGGAGTTAATTTTCCTGCTCTGTCCAATCATAGGATTAAGGGTACTTAGTTTCATGATTAAATTGATTCGCAAGTGCCGTCTTCACCTTTACTTTATATAATTCTAATTAAATTATGAAAGTGTTCAAAGTAAAAAAGTGGATACGAAGAATTGGTACAATTATAAATACTAATTTCTTTTTGAGTAGATAATACCTAAATATTTTTCTTTCAAAAGTAGTTACATCTAAAATAACAGAAACTTAACTAATCGTTGAGTTACGAATACGCTATTAATGAAGGCAAAGTGAAATTTATGATGACTTATAATTTGTATAGAAGATAAACTTAAATAAAGAGCTTTCTAAAATGTTGTAGTATTGCAGGCTATCGGTACCGTACGCAAAAAAAAACGCATTACAAAATTAATGAATTGGGAAAAGAAAAATCATAGTAAGTATTTCGCGACTTAATTATAAGCTCAAACAATTTGATATATCCATGGTTACTGATAGTCTAAAAACCTTATTTAATTCTACTTATTCCTAATATAGCTACGGCCATGACGCCTACCTTGAATTGAACCCGGTTTTAATTCGTTTACTTTTCACCGAAAAAAAATGTACTTCAGCTTACAGAAAAAAAAAAACTATTATTTACGTTAAATTCACTATAATTTATGGAGTGCTCATATTATTAGCTTTATTTTTAAAAGGATCATAGAAAAAATGTACAAACTTGTACAAAATAACTATATTAATCTAATCAGAGCAACAACTATTTTTAAGTGTATATTTTAACCCGTAATAACAATACACAGTCAGTGCTATATTGTGAACTTCACCTTTATGCTTCAGAGGCTAGTAATATTGGCATGTTTTGTCTATAATATGGAGTATTCGTGCATGATTCATATTTACAATACTAAGATTTATGGCGACATGTTTTCAGTGCATGCGGTTTTAAACATCAAGGAGTCTAAAGTGCTGTCATGAATTTTTATTGAAAATTTACCTTAATATTCCATAATATGGGTCGGTAAATTCTGATTTCTCAGAACCAAACAATAAGCAATATATATTCCGATAATCTGGCCTTCGGTTCGTGATCGATCTGTCTCATTTTCAGAGAGTCAAAAGCATCGTCGTTTATGGGTGCAATATTAAAACTTCTCAGAATTTACAATAAAAAATGTGATATATCTAGGCGAAGATTAAAAAAAAACGAGGTTTTATTTGTCGTTATTTTTTTTTCAAGGTTTTATTTGCCGTTATTCGCCTTTTTGGTGCAATGGAATTTATTCCGTAAAATAAACTCAGTATTTTATATGTATTTATTGACTCACAATCTTGAAGTAGTTTTGTTTTTCAGCGTTAGAAGCTTGATAGGTGAATGGTGAAATATAAGTATTTAGATTAGTAGTGACAGAGCATCGTTGCCTTCACTTGATACGTTTGCGTTAGGCATTTCCAGTAGATATTATATTAACTGTTAAATTTAATAGTCAATCTTGAAAAAATTACTTTTCGATGGTGTAGCTAGACACTTTCATGGTCATCACATACATAGTTCTGTGAGATAGGACGACGAGTTAAAAGTAAAAGAATGGTAGCAATCCAAAAATAATGATTCCAAATTATTCTTTAATCAGCGTTAAATAATACAAAAGTTATAGCTACTTACTAGAAACTAATAGAAACTAGTGTTTGTGTCTAAATATATATTTGTAATTATTTACGTATAAGCAAAATACAAATCTCGCAACCACTATTAACTATTACTCTACACTACGATTAAATATTTATAAGCAATAACGGAATGTGTGATATATAATGTCTAATCTCCTTGAACAGCCACTACATGAGGTTTGAGATTGTTGAATAGCACAATTTCCTGTTAAGGTAATAGATATTCTAATTTACGATATATAAATATGACATAACTATGTTTGATGACATTGTAAAATGTTATTGTATCATTTATTTTCAAATATTAGGTCCTTACATATGAAATTGGTGTTTGGTATGGGAGGAACATCGAATAATAAGTCGAATATTTTTTAATATAATGTGTTTCGTCACCATTTCTTATTCATAAGTATATGAATTTTAAATTGTCAAAAAATAGGAACTTTAGTGGTTTTAATTTAAATAACTTTCAATCGATGTTTCTGTGTAGGTGAATTATGCAGGAACAAATCGCAGCCATTTTTATGAGCTGTCATGCACTCTGTGCCCGCGAGTTTTGATTCTACAAACTTGAGGGCAGTTGAACGCCATCTACAAAACGTGTAAAATCGTATACTGATCTGGACAACTAAATCCTTTATGCGTGTGTCTGCTTGTGTTTCCTGATTCATGTGATGTAAAAACTGCGTTAAGTCCATATTTCTGATATACTGGATAGTAAAGGAACCGGCCGTTGCCCGATCGAGGTGGAATTCGTCATCGATCTTCTCAAGGTACGTGGGTGCATTATAATTTGTTTCTGCGTATCTTTCAACCGTATCTAAACATCGATTCCCATCGGCAGACCTATCCAGGTTTGATCCAGTTGTAGTAAAAAGCCACCAATCGTTTTTCTTTTGTGTAAGGTGCGGCTGCTACATAATGTATTTATTTAATCAAAGTATAAACCATTGTTATCTATGTACTTTTGCAATCTAATAGGTAGTTCATTGATCTCCTGACTAAAAAAAACCATTCGGACTGGAATCAGTAAAATCTTTGGAGGCGATTTGCACTGCCCCATCGGAGTTGAATTTTTTCCCTTGCAAGAACTTATCCAAATTTAGTAAAAAAATAGTAATCTGTTGGAGCACAAGGTCCGGGGAGTACGGTGGATGTCTTAGACATTCCAATCGAAGCTCTTCTAATTAGGTAGCCGTCTGTTGTGCAGTGTGTGGTCTAGCGTTGTCGTGAAGTAGCAGTGGCGTAGAGCGATTGACCAGCCCCGGTTGTTTAACAGCTAGTTTTTTTCAGCATGGTTTGCAATTACTGACAATAGACGTCTGCCGTAATCGTCTGACAAGATTTGAGAAAACTGTAATGAACGACACCGGCACTAGTCCACCAAACGCTTACAAGTAACTTTTTTTGGGGTCAATTTTCGCTTGGGGCAGAATTTGGCTGGCATGGTAGGGTACAATCATTGTGATGAGTGCTTCCGATTATCCTAGAGAAACCACTTTTCATCACAGATAATGAATCGATTTAAAAACCCTTCATTATTGTGCCGGTTAAGTAATGTAACGCGTTTCGACTGCTGTGTTTCAAACTTTTAAATCCTTCCAATTTACTTCAAGTGGATTTAAACAGTTTTATCACTAACATCGCAGTCTGCAGCTAACTCGGACGTGATTTGCGATGAATCCGCTTCCACAATAGCCTTCAATTCTTCATTATTAACTTGGGTCTCCAGCCGTCCACGGGTTGGTTCTGCAGGTCGAAATTTCCAGAACGAAAACATTGGAACCAAAAATACACTGTGTTTTCTTTTGTGATACAACCGCCATACACATCATTAACCCTCCGATCCGTTTCCGCAGCACTGGTAATACGGTGGAATTTGTGGAAAACTTAAAATATCGTAAATAACACGATATTTCAAGTTTTCCATTTTTTATACTGGGTGACGTAAAAAGGGCAAACAGAAGAAAAAAACAAATGCATGCCACCTAACGAAACACAAATACATGTGTAAATGGCTGTAAAAAATTAATTTGGATTTTCCAACCAAGGAGGAGAAATTTGTGATTAAAGTGGCCAGTACGACAAAACGCCAATTTCATATGTAAGAACCTAATATTTGTTAACTTGAAATACACTTATAATAATCCCCAATTTACCATGAAACGCTCTTATAAAAATAAGAAAATATTTAAAGTTTTAATAAAAAATAATGTTAACATAATAAAAATTTATAAAGACGAATACTAATCCCTAGACCAAGCACATAGAACATCCAATATTGCAAGTCGGTTAATATATATTTTATTGTTTAAACAATAATCACATTTTTTAAAGAAAGTGAACATAGAAAATATTGTTTGATTGAATACATTTTTTTATGAAAACTAGTATTGTTTGTTTAAGCTTGTTCTCCATTACTCTGTTTATACTGCAAAAGCACTTCAAAGCTCGCGTAACATTAAATCCTTAGATTATTGTTTCAAGACTTACAGAGTACGAATGCAACGAGAGATTTCACTTTAATATTATACAAATCCTTTTACTACAATTGTGCATACACAGGGTGAAAGGAAAGAAAACATAAATATTTAATTCAAAACTTAATATACATAGCTACATTTTGTTAATTTAATATGTAATAATACTCACCATGATTCAATATCATGGACTGTAAAGATTATCCAAAAAGGTTCCATAAGTATCACTTACAAAAACACATGGTTGTAGATATTTGAGCAAATCAGTAGATATATCTTTGTTTATGACAGCTTTGCCAGCCCTTTTCGCCAGATAAGTGTTTTTATTTTTCTTATTTAATTTTTTTAACTTTCGTTTATGTTTTATTATTATTGCTTTTTATTACTATTGCTTATTTGTTTTGTCTTGTAATGATCAGTGTATGTTATACATTACACGAATAAGCTGTCGATAACATAATATATTCACGCCAGATTTATTAACTTTATGCATTTCGTTTTATTTTGAGCTTTAAATTATTATTATCAGACCACTGTTTGTGTACCCACTGATACAGATAAGCATTTCAAGGCCAGTATACTCCCCTATCTCTTTTTTGGAGTGATCATAATTTTTAACTATGAATTTTGTAGGTTATTTATTTTACTATTTAACATATAAATATTACAGCTACGAAAATTATAATATTCCACAAACCTGCTTAGTTTTAACTTTATGTTAAACTTGGAGATTTCATAGAAATCCAGTTTCTCAATCGAGTAAAATCTAACATCTATTTCAGGTGGATTTAATCTTGATATTAGTTATATTGAGTTATCACATTGAATTGAGTTAATCCACGAACCTTTGAATAAACTGGAGTTAATTTTCCTGCTCTGTCCAATCATAGGATCAAGGGTACTTAGTTTCATGAAAGGTAAGAAAACATTAATATTTGATTCAAACCTATAAATATAATATACATGGTCATCATTTTGTTAAATTAATATGTAATAATACTCACCATGATCCACAAAGGTGCCATAAGTATTACTTACAAAAACACATGGTTGTTGATATTTGAGCAAATCAGTAGATATATCTTTGTTTATGAAAGCTTTGCCAGCCTCTTCGCCAGATAAGTGTTTTTATTTTTCTTATTTAATTTCTTTAACTTTCGTTAATGTTTAATGATTATTGCTTTTTATTACTATTGCTTATTTGTTTTGTCTTGTAATGATCAGTGTATGTTATACATTACACGAATAAGCTGTCGATAACATAATATATTTACGCCAGATTTGTTACGGAATAGGTAAAATAGCATGACCTTCTCGTGTCTATGTAGATGTATAAATAGCAAACGATATTTTAGAAAATTAAAATTATCCTTGGCCATCCCCTTTCGTATCGTATATCGGGTTCGTCGTTCTTTCATTCGCCATTCTCTATTAACTTATACTGTCTTCCAGGTCAACGTTCTTTCTTATTTTTTTATTACGAATACAGTCTGTGTATGTTAGGTGTACAGATTTTTTTTTTGTAAAAAAAAGTAGATTATTTGATATTCAGAAGCAAATTTGTTAATTATGTGATGTAACTTACCATCTTAAACGCTTAATGCACTTATAACAAAAGCCCATTTGCCAATAGTTATTTAAGAATCCTACGTGATACCTTGTATATCATCGTACGATATATTATGTATAAGAATAATTTGGACTCATTGGTAGATAGAAAATGGAATAAAAAAGAGATATCTGAATTGTAAAAAAGACATTAATTAATCATTGAATTGTCAATATTTTCATATTGTAAACAGAAAATTATTTATTTTCATATGCTTATTAATTTATTGCATGTTAAGAGTAATAGTTAAGACATAAATATAAATCTTAAATGAATTTCGATCTTACGATTATTAAGAGCACCAGCGTAATTTTAACATTAAAAAGAAACTCTCATTATACGGACGTCCATTAAGACAATTAATTTCTCACTCAAAATGGCCGACCTGATGTAATTATGTGCACTTGAGACAAAGTGAAAATTAAAAAGTTAATACTTAAATTTCTAATCAAGTGTAATGGCATAAAGAAATACGAGAGAAGTTTTTAACTTTGCAAGGAACATAAAAGAATAATACATTTCTAGAATATCGTAAGGACCTAATTAAGACTAACAATTCAACTTGCTGTAACGGAGACAAATAGTTGAATGAGCCACAGTCATTTTTATTTCCACTTTACATTTCTGTTACAGCATTCATAATTTTTAATAAAAAACAAGAAATTTAAAAATACCAGAATTAAATTAAATTTCTTAAATATTATAACGTATAATAAATTTCTTTGCATTACAAAAAGGTTTGATATGGTATTGGTTACTATGTCTCAGTTATTTGTCAAAACGAGTCAATTAACCCATGTGTAATTACTCGTATCAAATACATTTTTTATTTACTTAACATTTAAGTAAACGTACAAACGGAAGGACACACATAATGTTACCTATTGTGACAGGTTCGATACTTAGGCAAATGAATGAAAGGCTGACTAAGTTTGAGAACTTGATTTATTGGAGGATAACAAAAACAACAGTTTCTGGGTATTCCATAATAGATAGAACTTAGGTTATATTTCACGTTGACATTTTTCTTATTAAAATTATATTTTTTTATTATCATTAGATTTATATGGTTAAATTATCATGTTATCACCAGATGATTTTTTTACGAACTGACATTCATAAAGAGCATATTGGATTACTCAAAATTTCAAATTACGAAAGGTGAATAATAAAAATAAATTATGTTGAAGATCAAAGACAAAAAGTTTACATGCGGATACTAAAGACGAAACAAACGGTGGTACGACGCTCCTTTAAAGTATTATATATAAAGTTTTAAGTAGGTATGACGACTGGGCAAAAAAGAGGAAATTCTATTTAGTCCGTCAGTCAGATAATATAAATAAAATTAGGTACGTATTTCTTTATTCTTCAATTTAACAAAAAAATGCTTAGATAATAGGCATTAAAATTGAGGAGTGACGTCATGTGAAATTTAAACTTAATGTATCACCGCAATTTAATGATTATGAAAAAGTAAAAAATAAATACGCGTTTAATATTTTTCAACAATCTACCTGGCGGATATAAAAAAAATGTCGTCGTCCCTATTACTTTTAACTGTAAAAGTCACTTAATTACAAATACGACATTTAAAACAGGTATCTTAAAAGCGAAGCCATTTTAAATAGAACACTTTCCGTATTTCGTGTCTGTTATCTTAATTAACAAAAATAAATAATACCCATTTAATGGAGCGAGCGACATGACATGATTATTTTTAGAAAAGAAAAAAGTTTAAATACGATGGAGTATGACCTAAATTTTCCTCTTAGTGGATTTTTTAAAATGGACATATAAAATTTAAACCAGTTTAAAAATTACACGAAGTTAATTTAACGTATTTAAATTGAATATTAATAGTCGAAATCGCAATCTTTAGTTGCGTATGAATCCAACATCTTTCAATTTACCTGAAAGTAATTATATTATGACTGCATAGACTTAGCCATAAACTTTTCATATCAAGCTACGGTAAAACTTATGAAAAGAAACTTAGGATTCATTATTACACGAGTTTATTATAAAGTTTACCATAAATGAAACAAAACAACAACGGTTTCATCGCGTTTGTATTATTACTTTTATTGATGTTTCGGACACTACAAGTTCAGTGTTCACATAAGACTAAGGTGTTTCATGTTTCTGTAATTAAAGTTATAGCTTCCTTCCTTTGAAATAATAATTTTGGACACATTGATAATTTTTTTAAATAGATTTGACATATTTATTTACCCCTGGCTACAGTAATCTACCACCAAGGTCTAAATTTGTGAATCTTGTCTGAGAAGAACTGGCGACACTGTAACGGTGTGTCGTACCACCGTTTATTTTCCTAGGTTTCAGAATGCAAGCTTTTTGTCAATTGAAATTGAAATTCAACATCATTTCTTTTTATTATTGACCTTTTGTAATTTGAAATTTTGATTAATTAAATATACTCTTTATTATAGATGTCAGTTCGTAAAAAAATCATCTGTGATAAACATGTAAATCAACATATTATAGTGTTAAATCGTATAAATTTAATATAAAATTTTAAAATAATTGTTAATATTGATTGATGAGAAATTATATAACATAGTGAAGTGTTATGTGTAACTTGGTCAGTCCAAGTTTTTATCAAGAAACTCAAAGGCGTATATATTCGTTTTATTTGGTAATTAAAATTTTATATTTAGTTTAACATACGAACTGTTTTTATATTCATTTTTTGTTTGTTACAGTTTCTTTACTTAATCCTTTATACAATAAATAAATCCATTCTCAAGCTAGTCAGCCTTTCATTAATTAGCCCAAGCATCGAACCTGTCACAACTCCGACAAGAAAAGTGAATTGCTCCCTTTGATTTAATATTTACGGAATGAACTAACTGTATCTTTTTTGCAGTTTTGCAATGTGTGATCTGGATTGAGATTTTATTTGACAAATTACTGGATCCCAAGCCGCTGGTATATGCAAATCTTCATCTCTATTCGGATGGTTTATTAAAAAGAAAACATTTAAATATTGAAATTAAACTAGATGTTTTATAATCGGTTTTCATGATCGGTTTAGTATTACCGAAGATTAGATGCCCTAAATAGACGATTATATTTAAATTCAAAAAATTTTATATAATAAATTCTGATATTGGTTCTAATGAGTTATCAGCAAACATTAAGTTATTTACTTCAGCAATCTCCTCACGCAAAAAAATTACGCGCTTCACAGTGATTCTACTGATTGATATTCACTTCATCTTCGATCGATTATAAGAACGGACTACGTAAACTAAATTTTTTAATATACCAACATCAGGTAAAAACTAATATTCAAAGTTTTTTAATATACCAACATCAGGGATTTTTTATTGGCTAACGCCGCATCAAAGCTAAGCTCAACTTTTCATAAGTTTGATAAAATGTCAGTTTACTAGTTCTGCGATGCTCGTGGCTTAGTTGGCTTATCTCTCAGGTTCCGAATAAATATTCCGTTTACATATGTCTAAATATAAAGAGTAATAACAATCGAAAAGAGATAAATAGTACAACAATTTTTTATCTTTAATTAAATTGAAACACATTGTGAATACCTCAACATTGTTTTAAGATCGATGCACAATATTTATAAGACATGTGTTCTTATACTGCTTGCTGCTTTACTTTTCACTAATGATACGGCTGGGCTGGCACAGACCACAAAAAATAAATTTATCCACTTTTGTATTTAGATTTTATTTAAGATAAAAAAGACCTAATATTATTTCTTTGTTTTTTCTCTTTTCAGTTGTTTCTTCTTAATATGTTTTTTAGAGGTGATTTGATTTTTTTGATAATTGTTTTTAAATGTCTGTTCCATTTTTACTCATTTTTTATGAAGCTTACTTTTAGTTTACAACAAACTATTAGTTTACACCTTCAAAACTGTGTAACCGAATTTTGATGAAATAAATTACGCAACCGATTTTGATGAGACTTGTGGTATTTCCTTAGTTGAAAGCTAAGCAATTAAACAAAAACAAAATCATCGCAATTCGAAGTCTAGTTTGCGAGATATGCATATTCTATAAAATTAAGCACACGTGTTTAGAAGCCTAACATATATTAATAATATTACGCCATTCCAACGAAATCACATACACACACATTGAATTGATAACATTTTTTTTGAAGTCAGGAAAGAAAAGAAAAAGGAAATGAAAATAGCAATCGATTTTTAACCTAATGAGAAATATTATTACCTGTGTTTATTTTAACTAACATGTGATAAGCATTTACGTCGAAGCTTCAAAAACAATATTTTCGAAAATATAGAATGTTTGAATAAAAAAGCTAGAAGTTCTTAATAGATAATGAAAAAATGAGTGAACTTATAATTTCTTAAGACATGAAAATGATAAATAAAAATTATTTATAATTCTGAGTAACGTAACGAAAATAGTTGAAACCAACTAGCTAAGTTAAATAAGAAAAGTAATCTGACTAATAGGTTCTGATAAATACGTACGACGTAATATGTACGAATACGTTATTACAGCTTTCCAATTGATGGTTTCATTTAAATACAACAGATTCAGTATAGTAATTACAAGCAGTGTTCCTTTTTGAACTGGTTTCAAACGTTTTTCAACTCATAAAGTTTGCAAAGTCAATTTGGAACTTTAGTAACACAATTTAACCGACTTAATTTCTTGAATAACAAGTATGTTTGTGAAAATCAAAGCGTTGACAATTTTATTAATTCTTAGAAAATAAAACAGTATTTTGGTAACGGTTTTAAACGGTAAACGGAAATGGACCATGTCATAACATAATAGATCGGAAAAAAGTTTCTTCGCATTTTATATGATAAGTCAATATGTTTTTTAATAATGTTTATTTACATTTAACTAAAGTATGTAGTCACCATTTTATTCGGTAACTTTTTGTCATCTTGTAGGTAGGGACATGATCCCATTACTATAAATTCTGATAAAAAGGATTCTGATAAAAATTTTTGGGATTCTGATAAAAAAAACCGCGTCAAGTGGTTTCGACAGTCCACACGTGATGTTAACTAAAGAATTCCGAAGAGACCGAAACAGGTGGAAATCTGTAGTCGCAAGGTCAAGACTATATGGCGGATGTATTAACACGTCACACTCTCTTAATTTTTGCCGAGTGGCAAAAGATGTGTGAGATCTAGCGTTATCATGATGAAAACCACACCCCTTCTATTATTTATTTCTGGCCGCTTTCTCTCAACTTCTTGCTTTAATTTCATCAGTGGTTCTACCTGGCGATAACAGCTCATAATGAATAATTCCCTTGCAATTCCACCATACACACAGCATCACCTTGTTGCTAGTTAACCCGAGTTTCGCAACGGTCTGTGAAGCCAGACCAACCTTTGACCATGACCTTTTTCGCACCTTCTTGTCATATGTGATCCACTTTTTATTACCAGCTATCAGCTTCTGTAAAAATGATTCTGTTTCATTACGCCGTAATAAAGAATCACAAATGAGTACACAATTGATAAGGTTTCCTTCAGTGAGCTCGTGGGGTACCCAAATATACAACTTTTTTGATTTTTTCAAATGCACCTAAACTGTTTTGTGGTCAATCCCCAGTTCCTCAGCTACGTCGTAACTAGTGATATGACGATCTTGCTCGACTTTTTCAAAAATGGCATCCATATTAACCGTAACCATGCGTCCGGAGTGACGTGCATCTTCGACATCATAATTTCCGGACGAAAAACGCTTAAACCAAATTTGTACTACTCTCAGAGAAACTGCACTAGGTCCATACACGTTAATCATTTTTTTGCGGCTTGCTTTGCATTTTTACCTTTTTAGTTATATAATATTATAATGTATCGAATTTCTTCATTTTGACAGTAAGAAAAACAAATTAATATCACACATTTTCCTATATTCGAACTCGGAGTTATCTTCTTTAAAAAGTTTTTGAAACTTTTAAAAGAAACCAGCCAGATACAAATACCACAAGGACTTTATCACAAGTTTATGCATACTAGTATCGTCTACCCAACGCTAACTGATATTGTCTTAATATTTAGATGATATCTATTGAGAAAGTATTTTGTTTTATTATAAAAGATTTTGTCGAATTTGAAGTCGTTTAAAAAAAGGTACTGTACTTAAAGGTGCTGGTCCTTTAAGTTATTATCTAGACTATTCATTGTATATAGCGCAGATTGCTTTCTTTTAAAGTATAAACATATCCATAATAAAATAGGTCATATTTGCACTACAGAAACATAGTGAAGGCAGTATATATAAGTTTTAAAGCAGACCAGCCTTGCTGTTGCAACATCTATTACGAGTCCGATTTTCTTATCAGCAAAGACCCCAAAATTTAATGTACTTGAAGCTTCAATGACGACAATCACATAGCAGACATTGCGTAATGTCAAGGAACTTTGTTGAACCCTCAACTGTTTCAATATTTAGATTTATATATCAATTTGCCTAATGATTGCATAAGAGTGTAATTAAAATGTTTCGGTTTAAAGCCATTACTATAAAACCAATGTAGAACGTTTAAGAAAGTTATTTACACTGCCATAACTGTATTATCACATTATTACAATACATGATCATAATGGTCATTAGTGTAAAGAGAGAACAATAGGCTTAATATTGTACCCCAAGGTTGCTCAATTGATGGGTACTCGCATTTTTTGTCATATTTAAATGTGTACTAAATTCATATATATATCTCTGAACGCCGCAATATTGGAGTTTTGTAACCATATTCTTGTAACAGACTCAGCTAAACATGTTTGTGATATCGCTGCCCCCACAGAATAACGTGGTAAAATAAAAATGACAACTTTTCAGGGTAAAATAAAAACACAAATTGGTTAATATTTCAAAAAGTACTGGATCAAAATAATTTCTGTTGACGTTAAATTAAAATAGATATTTTTCTCTAACTTATACAATAATAATAAAATAATTTAATAAGTTGTTCAATAATAAGAAAAATGAAATGTACCACATATATTTTCTCTGATTCTGATTGCAAGTGATGTGACAACGTTATTTTACATTTAAATCCTTTACGACAAACTCGGCAACTAAACATAACAACAGTTTTCAATGTATTTTGACTTGCATTTCGCCGTGAGTAACAGCTTTTTACGACTTTTTTCTGGGAAAGATCTAGAAAAATTCATAACGTAATAAAATATATGTTTTTATTCCCAGCTTATTCTGTTTAAACCAGATGATGCATCAAATTAATACAATAACATAATTTTACAACAGGTTGCAATTTAAAAAAATATTAATACTTTATTTTAAATACAACTATAACGTCATTATTATTAAAAACTTATTCATCATCAGCCCTTTTACGTCCCCACTGCAGGGGCTAAGGCCTTCCTTATGGATGGTTAAGGAGGATGGGCCATGACCCTCCACGCTGGCCCAATGCGGATTGGAGGGAAAAACTTATTATCTCATGTAAATATTAAACTTTATAATTTATATTTTTCTAGTTCGCTTTATCATTAGCTATTATTGTTGTACACTTTTGAACATTGCACAAGAAATCTCTTTCATGTTTATTTTTATTTCATTTTATTTTATCTTATTTTATTCGCAATATTATCAAAATAGCCTTCCACCAGTGGTTTCGGCCACGTAGACTACACGATGGTATCACGGGAATGTACAAATTGTAGCCTATATGTTATTCTCATGTATAACCTACATCATTATTGTTATATTAAGCTGAACATACTCATACACCTATCTTTACAAACTTTCGCATTAATAATAATAGTAGGATAAGGCTATAAAAAACCGAGAATTATATAAAAATCAACAGTATTTCATAAAAAAATAGTTTTTTTTATAAAAAAATTCTAACCAAACAACAAACAATTTATTTCTAGATCTATCAGTTATTCATTAATGGCATATTGAAATAATTAATAATAACAACTAAATATTTCTGTTTGCATTCTTTTCTATTTTTTAATTAAAATACTTTCTTTAATAAACTATATTTGTTTTTCTTCTTCCTTTTATTGATCTTCTTCCACATGTTTATTTAGAAAAAGTTTTTAGAGACTCAAATTCGGATTTCGTATTTATATCGCATTGTATTTACAAATAGTATATCAGGATCTATGTGTTTTATTTTTGACCACATTACTTTGTTACATATAAAATCCCGTAACAAATATATTTTGTCTGCGAGCGCTTTTATGTTATAAAATCATTTTTTACCTTGTATTTTGGAGTTTAACATTATGGCTTACATTTATAGTATTTGTTTTGTGTGTTCGTTTTCGATGAAATTTAAAAGACAACAACCGATTTATATAGCTCACCTTTCATCTATTTCATAGTGCCAAACGTAGCAGTATACTTGAAGATTTAAATGTTTAATATGGTAAAATTATAGATAGGGGATTTCCTCTTATAATGAAATATACTCCTACGTTTGACTGCAGGATATTTAAGACTTGCTCGAGATCAACTATAGCAACTGTTCTTTATTTCTTGTACCATTTCTTTGATCTTGATGGGTGATCTATAAGTTTCATCGAGGGTGACCGTTCTTTCTTCATACAAAGCACAAGTATCGATCTTTCTTGGATTTGAAAATGAATAATCAAAAAGTTTATTAAATAAAATTCATACTGTTTTTTGGTCGCTTCTGTGTACACCCATCTGGGTGATAGGTTTTGTGATTACTAAACCACTCGTTATACAGGCGATACATTTGACTTATATTTAAATTTTCAGACAAATACAATCTCTTTGATTGTTTTCTTGTGTAAAGATATTTTACTACAGGGAAGAGCTTGATGTGCGTTTAAAATGCTATGTTTAGTCGATATATTTATTTTTCGTGGTCTTTTATTGTGTTCCCCTTTTATGAATGTTTTCGTCATTCTTACTCTTTTCTATAGCTGTATAAACATTTTTTTCAGATATGCTTAATGTGTTCAAACGAAAAGATTTACAAACCTATTCTTTGCTACCATTTAATGATAAAAAATAAGTAATTGTTTTTAATCGATTAGCTTTTTGCATCTTAAAATTATTACCATTATCTTCATGCTCACCAATTCTCCAATAAGACTCAAAGATAGCTTTTCTGTATTTATCAGTGAACTTTTCGCAGCATTTCTTTTTGAATTTGCAAAGATCTCTAATGCTTTTTGGGGGATCTTTTAGAACTGACCCCGATATAAAATTGCCCAGAATTCTTAAGAAATTTATTCTTCTTATTTTGCCATTCATTTTTGTTACGTTTTCTAGTAAAAAATTTACTTTAGGTTTATATATTTTCTTCTTTTGACCCATTTTCTTCTTCTGACTTATTTTCTGTTTTCTTCTTACATTTGTTTTTCTTCTTTAGGTTTATTTCCTTCTTTGGACTTAGTTCCTATCTCAGATTCATTTTCTACTTCTTGTATTGAATTTTGATACTTTAAAATGTCATCTTCCTCAATAGGCTTTCCAACTGACTTTGAGATACGTTCTGTTTTTATGCAATATTTACACCGTTGTTCTAACTTCGTGGATGTTTTCTAAGCTAGTGGTTTGAAATATAATTGTTGAAGTATTGGACTCACTTTGAGTGCTCATGTTGTGATCATTTATGTCGTATATAATCATCGAAATCCAAGAAAGTTATGCTGTTTATATTATCAATACATTCATCATTCACTGTAGCTTTCTCATTATAATTTCGATCAAATTCTTCAGATAAATTGGAAATCGTTGAAGGTGTTTTAATTGCATTGTTATTTTAATTTAGATAATTTGTTATGTGGGGCAAAACTGATCGTTCTGAAATATTATCGAAATCTGGAGATAATTTTCTTCGAAAGATTTCACAAGTCCGAATTACTTTCTTGTCGCGCGATATTATTCAGTTAGCTACTGTCATCATGTTTGAGGTTTTCAATATCATTTTTTGATAATGAAATGAAAATGCAAGAAGTGGTGCTGTTTCATATTTTTATATAATAACAGTTGCATATTTTTCTAATATCAAGAATAATGGCATGTTAAATGTACGACAACATGACTCAAATACATGGAGCGGTAAATTCAAATACGGCGTATAGGGCGTATATTTTTTATCAGAAAATAGTCGTAAAATGGTTAACTGGGTTCGCAGGTATGATAATGTTCTGGAATAGGGTCCCAATCGATTAATACGTAACAGAGATAGAAACATTTGCATTGTACTTGCTTGTTTCTATTTTATTCTCATAAAATATTTTTTAACAGTGATCCCTAGAAAAAAGTTGTCTTTGTTTATAATTATGTCAATTTTAAGAAAATAGATATAAAAAAAAATTAGATGATAGCATTGGCATCCTAGAAGCCAAAAATGGGAAAACCTTAAAAACGTCGTAATGTAGCTTTACCACGTTGTTCTGCGGGGGCAGCGATATATTGTGAACGTGTTTTTATTGCTTTGTGAAGCGGAGAGCTAGTGTAAATAGGATTGTTTATAAAAATGTACGATCACAAGTACAAATTATTAGTTTTATTAAAATTACAATTTTTATTTTGTATAATATCAAACATTGTAAAAGAACGTCATTTTTTAATACATATAAAAATTAAATCAAATAAAAAGGTCGGCAACATTCGCACGAAATATACAGTGAAATAAATAAAAATCTATGATGGGACTGATACTCTATCTTTTGCCAAGAAAATTTTAGATAACTGGCAACCGAACTCGAACTGAAAAAAATATCAAATCCAAACGTGTGTACTAATGCCCAACTATACTTAAAGTATTGCCAATGTCACGAGCAGCTGCTCGTTAAGACTGATGAACAAATCCTTCTGTTGTTTTCTCAGTGAAAATAAGTTTTAGTTAGTTTTACCAAGTAATATAACAACTTTCATTTACCTGTCTACCCCTCTTTGTATAGTTATAGATTTACGACCGAAGGAATGAGTTGCGGCTTATTTATGATTAAGAATTGATGGTATATTTGTAGTTGTTTTTAAGTAGTGATTATTTTTTTTTGCAAAGTCACACTTTCTAATTGGTTATGTAAGGATTCAGTGTGTATCAAAACTTGATTATTATGTTACCTGCTCATAAAATGACTTGGCAGATTTTGGTTCAATAGTGGATAATTTGAAATATTTTTGTCTCACTAAAAATAAATTAAATGAAATATAACAATAAAATTATGTTTAGCGACTTCAGAAATTTACACATATTCCAAAAATCTTTCATAATAAAATGATTTGTTGATAAGTAGATAGATACTTTTACATCGTATCTCTTAACGTAGGCAGATTAAATATCAAACGGATGCGTATTCGTGTTAAAAAACGTGACACTACATCAGAAAATCTACTTATACGGATAAATAGCCCGACCTTCTCACTGTATCAAGTTTGGTCTCTTATCGTGACATCACGAAAGGATCAAAAAATTCATAGTAATATTCGACCTCTCCGTTACACGTCGATATTATGTAAATCGTAATATTCTGTGAACCTCCAGAAGTCATATCCAGTTCCGTAGGGACCGTATGCCATAAAACTGTGGACCATAATAATATTAGATGGTACTCAATACGACTCTGCCATGACTCATTGGGCTTTGAGAATTAGTGATGTCACATTCCTAACTATCGATATATTTTTTGTTACAAAAACCTGCCTTATTGATATATCTTCGAAACCATTTGATAAGACGAGGCTGTGATGTATTTACCTCAATCAGCTCCTCTGGTGTTAGTTTACTTAGTTGGTATTTTATTAGTTAAATAAAACCTACTTCAAAAGGTAATAAAGGTTGCTATTTAATTAAAACTCTATGACATGGCAACACTGTGTTCAATAAATTCTTTTAAAAATAAAAGAGTGTGTGACGTTTGTAAGCTAATTGATACACATCAATCAATGTTGTTTCATCCAACGTTCGGCTACGTAGTCAATCATCATACAAATATGACGATATATCAATACAAACATTGTAATACAACACTACTATTTTAATAAGTATTCAATCGCTTCAATAACGCACTCTCAATATGAACAAGCGCTCATACTAAAGCTGTCCGAATCAATATTTCATATTAAGAATTTTTCGATAAGTATCGGTATATCCAGCATTAATGTCAATAAAGCTGATATGGAGACGCGTAAAAAATATTTACGCTTCTCGTGAATGCCACTTTACGTTACACATCATCACGCCTAATTTAAGGTAAATGATAAGGGAAATTGATTTTATCATAGTATACACAAAATATTGGGTTACATTTTTCTTTATCTACATTAAATATTACTATTAATGACACGGTTAAAAGAAAAAACAGCAACTTTATCGGAGTTGATATTATAAAATTAAGCTTCATTCGCCATAAACTTGATGAAAATTATTTTATTAAAGAAGTGACCATCGTAGTACCATAAGGTTAAATAAAAACATTTTGATTACGAATTACATCTACATAAGACCTTATACATATATTTTTGTTACTATAAACAAGACACAGAGCCCGTACAACAGAGTGCTTACAATATAAAGAAAATAATATTTTCTTGTTACTGCTAAGCAAAGTATTAACATGTTTTCCAAGAACACATTAGAAACACAAAATTATTCCCGACATAGCATAAACCCTCAGAATTTTGGTACAACGATCTCTGTTCCGATAAGCAAGGGTGGATCCCCGCTGGCGGGTGTTGTCTCGACAAATATCTTATGTGGGCATCTACTTGTTCAATACAAAATCCGTATCGTATTACATATGTGGCATGTCTCCTTGACAAAGTTAATGTGAGAAGGAAAAGTCTGAAGACATATTTCTGCTATTTAAGCATAATAGGTAAGGCAAAGGGACAGCTTAAGGCATTCACGAACTTCACGCTAAGTTTTTTGAATGATATTAAAGGAACAATATCGTTTATTTATATTACCTACTCTTTTCAAGTTTTCAAAACGTAATATTTTCCAAATAAGTGCTATAAAATCTATTTTGTTGAATATTTCAGTTAAAACGGTTCATGTTTTCCGAACATATAACAGAAACCTGTATTTTCACTTGTAGGACACAACCCTTTTGAAATTGTTCGAACAAAGCAAAATGCTTGAAAGCTATTAAGAAATATCAATCGAAAGATTTGAATATTAATTGCAATCTTTCGATGGATTTAAGTAAGTTTTTATTATGTTTCTTGATAATTCTATCTTATCTTCCTTTTATCTTCGATCTACTTAAATACGATCATATTTCCAACTCTCGTTCTCAACTTCATTGGCTATCTATTTCTCGTAGAAGAGATTGCCACTTCCTATCACTTCTTTATTCCATTCTCTTTCTTCCACATACACATCTTTATCTTAAAGAGCGCTTTAGCATTTTCTCTTCTAATCTACTGTCTTCCCATAATCTTACCCTTGTTATCCCATCCATAGCAAAGTCATTTTTCGTCAGAGCTATTATATTGCGGAACTCTTTGCATATGGTTATTAGACACGCCTAGTCTCGGGATTCTTTCGTGAAATAAGTTAAGGACTATTTTAATAGTTTGTCTCTCCATCACTCTTGTTCCTTTTTTGCCTTTCTTTTTCTGCCTTTCTTTTTTAGGTTTAGTATTATTTGTTATATCAATTTTGGATTCACAATGATAAAATGAAAAATACTTAAAAAATCAACTTTGTCCCTGGCACTCTGAAATGGGACTCGAGCCGGGACTTTCGCAATCCGAGCAACTGCTCTAACTACTTAGCAACCGAGAACTTAACAGGACTGATGAAATTTTCGAGCATTTGTTACTTGTTTCACTACTACTGAGTCTATTTTCATCAATGTTCAGGCAATCCACCCAAACAGGAGAAAGAAATATTTTTACAAACACTTAAACCTTCTACAAAGATGAAAATTTGTTTTAATTATCATATTTGATCAACTTTGCATTCATAATGCTATATTGAAAAATATTCTTAAAGAATATACTTAAAAAAATCATATTGTCCCTGTCACTCTAATATAAGACTCGAACCCATGACCTTTCGCAATCCGAGGGACTTATTATTTAGTAGTTTAATGCACTGACCCGCAATATTTGTCCTTAATAGATTCTCTTAGCAAAAGGTTGCCTGTTAGAAATTGCTACCTTAGCAATAAGGTCGCCTTTCGCATATATGTTTATTTCTTTTAGTTTTATGTATTCGTTTTTAGTGCAATAAAGTATATTTAATAAATTAATCATTTAAATTATCATTAATTCCAAAACTGAATGCTACTTTAAACGTTACATAATTTCATAAATTGCTATTACAATTGCTTCGAAAAGGATCAGGATAAATTTTGACGTAAGACAATTAGTCCACTGGTATTTTTCAGTTAAATTGTGCTTTTTATAATTATCTGTGTTGTTAATATTGGCCTTAAAGGAATACCAGTGAGCGGGCTTTACGCACTGATATACTGTATTGAAGTCAGCCTGGAAACGCACAGCGTTTCACAATAGGTAAGTTTCTCTGTTTTAGTTTTTTTTTGTATATATTTATTATGTATCTAACCGATGTATGTTATCAATTAAATAAATATATAAAAGTATAATGATCACTGAACTTTAAACATAAAATAAAGAAGATGGACAGAAATAATTTTAAAAGATAGATTAGAAGAAAAATTCACAATAAAACCATAATTTTGACATCTCAATCAAAGTTGTGATAAGTCGACAGACTCAAGACAGCATAGAAAATCGAACGACAATCAAAATCATGATGTCGGCATCGTAATCCTTATGTAAATAGTCTGAGGCTTTACTGCTATAGAGGTGCACTTCCAATAACTAAACCTTAATAGAAAAATACATTATAATTCATATAATATGGCGCGTTTTGAATATATAGACCAGAAGGTCTACTCTGTCTTCGAGACCAATGTTTCGTAAAATTTATTTTTCGATAATTTATGATGCAACGAAGATAGTCTGACATTGCATCTGATACACAGAGAGAGTCGCGAATACAATTTTAACAAAATTATAAAATCAATTCGAAATTTCAGACAAACAGAAATAGGTCATCAGGCTAATTGCGATAAGGCCAGACGTGAGATTTTCAACCACTCCTGTTTTACATCCGAGTTGGTTTCTGTTTGTCTCACTCGATGAAAGTATATCGCGTTGGTTGCCTGATGGAGCGCAACTTGTGTGATTATGATTACCCAGAATTTGCCACATTTCGAAAAGCCTTTGAGGAGGTATATGACTTACTCATCAAAGTAGTGTAATCAATCAAAAGGGACACCTTAGCACCTCCTCCTCCAGAGATAAATCGTGCACAAATTTCTGAAAGCAGAAATTGTATTACCTGCGATATGTGACTTGATGTTATTTATTCGTGTACTGAAACTGCTAGGATTATTTAGAGATAAGATGTCACTGAGACCGCTACTGGACAAACAATAATTTAATGATACTGTTTAGTGCCCAACCTTTAGTTAAACTCTTAAGGAAGCCTTAGTTAACTCAAGCTGAACTTTTTTTCTAGGAAATATTATTCCAACACTCACCATTATGAAGACAAAACATTAGAAGCTTTACCAAATAAATATACGAGAACATTAAGATCAACATAAATTACAAAATATCTATTATTTCTAAGATAACGAGACATTGATCAACTTATGAGTAACCAAATGCCTGGGCGAAAATTGTCATACAACATTATTGACACTTGCGTTAATAAAATATAACTTCAGTCATCTTTAGCTTGCGTCCGTGGTATTATCATTTCAGAAGTCCCAAGTTAATTTATCAGTCGAGGTAATGTAACACTGTTCACAGTATATCTATCTATATCTTATATATAAAAATGAATCGCAAAATGTGTTGGTAAGCGCATAACTCAACAACGCCTCGACCAATTTGGCCAAATCTTTTTTTAAAATGTTCGTTGAAGTTCAAGGATGGTTTTTACGGCGAGAAAAATTAGAATTATTGCTGGAAAAACCCTAAAAATAGCCCTTTTCTTTTTCCCATACAAATGATTTGTAACTAAAACGTAGTCAATTTGAGCTTTATTGCTATGGTATAAAGTTCATATTAAATTACAAGCACTCACTGTTGTCTAAGCAATGTAGGTGTGTTCCTAACGTCAAAGATCATATCTATCAAAACAATGTGCGTGTGTGCGTTGGAGCACAGAATACATAGTTGGAGGAGTTTAATGTCGCGTTCCGAAACTCGCGTTTCTTTTGTATTAGTTTCGGCACGCGAGATAAAATGCATCAGTTTCCACGTCATTACATGTATTGCCGGAACATTGATGAAAATACGCTCTGTAGTAGCAAAGCTGTTGGGTCCTAGATAGCTCATTGGTTAGAGCAGTCCCTGGATCGCGAATGGGTTCGAGTCCCATTCCGGGGTACAGGTAGATGGATTCTTCCAGCATTTTTCCTTGAGAATGTTTATATATTTTTTTAATTCGAATAGTTTACTTTTATAATGCTGTTGTGTGTAATGTGTTTTTATGATCATAAAAATCTCTTTTTTCTATATTTAATACTATTACTATTAATACATTGCAATAATAATTATGATTCACATGATTAACAATAAAGCGATTACTTACTTTTAAATCCTTATATATGTTTTATTTAATTATTTTTTATTCACAACGCCCTATCACCAGGGTGACGGTTCTGTTCAGGAGAATTTTTTTAAATACGTAGGCAAAAAAACTGCCACATTACAAATCTTTTTGACAGAACGAAGTCTGTCGGGTCAGCTAGTATTAAATAAAAATAATATAATAGGCTGCATTCGTTTAACAAAGCAATCCAATTCCAAACGCGAAAAGAATCCATTACCTACAATAATATTAATCACAAAATATTTCATTGAAGCAAATAACGTAATCATTATATTAAACGAAAAATATTTTCTCTTTCTTGAAATATAAAAGCCGAATTCCCACGAGCTCATAAATTTATAGGGGACTTTGGAATTCGATGACTTATTTATTACTTTATAAGCCGATTACGATGTTTCCTGTGGCGCATCTGTAAAAAAAGATTTATTTATGCTAAAGAAACAAAGGAAACCATGTATGAGAAAAGCTAAGCAAGACTAGACAAGATAATCTTACCAAGGGCTTTGTCTTTCGTTTTACTCCCTGCTTAAGTACTTTCTAGTTGAGGTAGTAGTATACTACTACCTTATACTATACGATGGGACTACGTAACAGATTATAGACAGGACGATGAGAAGTCGACACGTTTTATATTTTCTTAGTCTTCCAGTTGAAAATAGAAAGAAGAGGAAAATATAAATTTGCATTTATAACAATAAATTGTTAAGAAGAAAAAATAAACTATAAAAGTGAGTTTAAAAATTATCAGTATAGGTATTGGTAAACTATGAAACAAAAAGTCTTTCTCATCTGGAATACTCATACAAAACTAGGTAATCAATATTTATTATCATCCGACTTTCATATTGTAATTAGTTATCTTCTACAATTAAATATGAATATTTGTTTTTAAACATTGTTTTTTTTTTTTCATAATATATATTTTTTTGTTTTTCTTAATATATAGAGTACATTCGTACGATATGTCATCTACTGTCTCTATCTTTCTCATTGATACGCGACATGTGGGACACGATGGGAAATATGACAATTACAATCTAGAGTTAAAAACACTTTTCGCTTTATATGTCTATTGTCCCATGTTATAACGTGAAATCATGCCAAGATTCTCAGAAAGTGCTACAGTGCTGTTACTTCAACTCACTTTTATTTGATACTAGTGGCCGCATGCGACTTCGTCCGCATTTTCCATTATTTCTTCCTTCCTAATAGTTGCAGCGTGATGTTATATAGCCTAAAGCCTTCCTCGATAAATGGTCTATACAACACAAAAAGAATTTTTCGATTCGAACCAGTAGTTCCTGAGATTAGCGCGTTCAAACAAACAAACAAACTCTTCAGCTTTATAATATTAGTATAGATTTAAAGTTCATATATCTTTTATAAGAATTTTAAAATATCTGAGATTAAATTTCAAATGTTATTGATATCTTATTATAATAATGTCATAAATCTATCTCGATCTTTCTATTCTCTTTATTAAAAAATTGGTAAATTAATACGGTTCTTTATTTTCTTGGCTCTGCGTTTAGTTTGATAATTGAATATGTGATTGCGATCGGTTAATATAATATAATTGTTACCAAAAGAAACGGTATACAATCACGTTACATTATTTCTACGGTATACATTAAGCACTATTTAAGTCATAATATTACTAAATACTTTATGAGTTATTTCTTTGAAGTTCCGCACTTTAAATGGAAAAACGGAAGCCTTATAGGATTACTTAGTTATCTGTTTGCCTATGTATTTTGTCTATTGTGTTGAAATAACAGCTGATTGTTCTCAATTATTGAATCAATTTCATCTGCATGTCCCAACTAAATATCCCCAAAACAAAATAAATCCCTTTAGTTTACGTCATTGTAAATCGGTTTCTATATCTAACTCACCTATTAAGAAGAGTCTATAAGCTGGTAAATAAATAAAATGAAAGCGCTTAATTTGAATTTTGCTGAAACAAATCTTGACTCAAGGAAGATTTAAGTCTTAATGTAACATAACATTACCCTAATTAGACTACAATAACAATATACCAACACATCTGAGTCAGACGAGAATTGGTTTTTCATAAATATATATATTTTTAAACTTTAAATATTTGTTGCACTAAATTGTAGGTCTTATTATTATGAATCCTCTGTTAATGTATTGGTGAATAAATAAAAACAGGCTACATGCATTTCTTTTATTTTTCACAATTTAAGGACTTTAATTTGTAGATTAATCGCAAGAATTTAATTAATAAAATAAAATAAATTATAAGGCAATAATAACAATATAGAATATCAGACTTCCATTTTCTATATTATTTTTAGATTAATGTGATTGTGTTTATCCATTTATTTATAAATTTAAATAATTGTACGAAACTCTCTGCGCGCGAGACGACTCGCTCTTAGTCGTTTTTATAACTTTATGACTGCACCCGGCTTCATCGTTACGAACGACAGAGAAAAACGCTATGTTGCGCCTCTCACTCAAGCGAACAAAGCTTTATTACGATAGAAAGAGATGGGGCGAAAGGCTCGCGTAAATGTATCTGTAACCTTAAAAGTAACTCCTCATAATAAAGTTCCGTTAGCACCCAATTGGGTGAGAAACCTTTAAAAAATACTTGTGATTTTTTTTTATAATGGAAGCCAAATATTTAAGATTCAGCGAATATTTCAGAACATAAAAGAAGCAGACAGTAAAATAGCACTGTTTCGGTTTTACGAGCGCAGATACAAGTTTACTATCTCATTACCATTTACTTATTGTCTGAGTTGTTTATTTGAGATCTGATTATATATATATATATATGTAATTTGTACAAAAGCTCATGCCGTAGTATTACCACTTTCGTAATAGCTATAAAAATTTTAAGGAAAATAATGATGTTTATTTTGTTATATTTTTTGCTTTTGGTGCCTTATTGTGTATGTGTGTAACACATTTCGAACTGTCAACTAAAATGTAGAAGTAGAAACATACTATTTTTAACTGGCCCATAGTAAATAAATAAAAAGGTCGTTTAGTTTCACTAATCAGTTGTCAAACGTTTAAAGTTCATGTAAAATAAAAAAACGGCTAATTAATTACCTGTTATTTAATAAGAAACATATACAGCTGAATAGCTAAATATACAGAATAAAAATATCTCAATTATAGTAGCGGATCAACTGGTCATAAAGACAGAGGAATGTGATTTAAACCTATTTCAATTAGAAATTTTAGTATTCTAGCGGTCACAAATAGTGGGTCATATAAGACGACAATACCATATATATTAGGGGTTAAAGTATGAAATTGCCGTTTTATTGTAATAGGTTCCTTGATAATATATATAATCATATAATCTTCAAGGTTTGAGGTTTTCGAAAGAAACTTTTTTCACGTGGTTTCTATGATGTTCTTCTTTTGAAAGATTTGAATATCGACTATCGATTGTTTTTGTTATTCAACTTAGACAAGAAAGATGGATACTGCGAAAATTCGAGTGATACGAGTTCCGACGCGGAAGTAACGCGGCAGAAACAGCCCACAATATCAATGTTGCGTTTCAATGCGATTTTGGTTTAAACGCTTTCGTGATGGAAACTTCGACTTGAAGAACGAGCCACGAGGATGACCGCTTAAACAGGTAAATAACGATGAATTAAGAAAGATGGTGGAAGCCGAATCTAGTCAAACTATCCAGGAATTAGCGGCATGGTTTAACGTTAACTTACCCACAATAATGACTCATTTGAGTCGAATCAATAAAATAAAAAATAAAAAACGATAAATGGTTTGACTGATCTGCAGAAAAAAAACATGTATTAAAACTTGTTTTGCCTTGTTGAATCGGTACAGAAATGAAGGAATATTGGATCGAATTGTAACATGTGATGAAAAGTGGATTCTTTATGATAACCGTAAAAGAAAAATGCAATGGCTGACCCGAAACCCGACACGTTTGACCTGAAACGCCACAACAGTGTCCTAAAGCAAAACTTACCAATTAAAAAGTAATAGTAACTGTTTGATGGTCTCAGCATGGTGTTATACACTATAGTTTTCTCCGATCTGGTCAAGCAATAACGGCATATGTCTATTGTGCCGAACTCCGAGCTCTGTTGGCAAAACTAGCAGTAAAACAGCCCCAACTCATGAATCTTTACCGTTATTGCTCCATGACAACGCGAAACCTCATACATCACGAGAAACCGTTTTGACCCTTCAAGAACTGCAGTTAGAAACCACTCGTCATCCTCCGTATTTGCCAGACCTTGCTCCAACGGACTTCCATTTTTTTCGTGATTTGGACAATTATCTACGTGACAAGAAGTTTTCTTTCCAGGAGGCGGTACAAAATGCTTTCACACAGTTTGTACAGTCTAAAGTCAGAATTGATCTTCCTTTTAGATGGCAGCAATGTATAGATAATAATAATAATAACTATTTTGATTAAATAAATTTGTTAAAATTAAAAAATAAACAATTTTGATTTTCAGTACAAATCAGCAATTTCATATTTTAACCGCTATTATTAATTATGAACCGCTTTACGTTCACAGTTCCAGATTAAATGCGTTTATTACTGCACAAATCTCGACATTACCCTACAATATCTCCTTCCTTTTTTTATATCCCTGACCACATTGATATTAAAGTCATAGTTTTTGCAGTTTGATTTCATCGTCTTTTACATCCCTTTGATGATATTTTATAAAGTTATTTCAACAAAAACCTTTGAATATAAAATTTTATAGCATTTCACAATTTAAAGCTTTAATGTCTTAACCAAACATTATCTTAGATTTTCAATTAGAATTTAGAATGAGGATCTTCCAATTAGTTTCAAGTGTGTAATGTGTGTGTTGAGTGTGTTCTACCGTCTCTAACATTGCGAGTGCTCCGAAGAGTTATTTGATATCATTCCTTCCCCTGCTTTCCTTAACAAATTAACGCGTGTAGACGTTTGTTGCCATCTACTATCGTAAAGTACAAAAAATTCTGCAAATCATATAAATTGCATCTTCAAAGCGTGGAATCGTCATTCACTGTAGGTCTTTCTAATTTTCTATCCTATAGAAAATTTTGTTCAGAACAAGTATCATCTCTACATTTTTGCTTATTGCAAACCAGAATTCGGTTTGAAATTAATGTTTTTTTATTTATTTATATTTGAAATTAGAAAACTATAAGTTTCATCACAATTTTTTTATAAACTACAAGTGTCATATATTAGTAAATAAATGAAATGTTTATTTGATAATTCAAATAAAGAAATTAAAAAAAAATATATATTTTTACAGTTTACGTATTTGTACTTGTCCTGTATTTTCCTTTTTTTTTTCAAATTAATAAAAGTTTTCATTTCCAAATACGTAAACCATAAAATAAATAGTTGTTTAGATGATAGAAAGCAGACAAAATTTAATGATAAATGATTTATTGAAAAGAAAAAAACAAAATGCAAAGACAAAATAATATTCTTCATGAGTCGAATTTGAAGCTTGATGCAAACTTGGTATTGTATTGTGTGCACGTAAGAACTTGATTGATGGCCCATTCTCCCTATGCGATTTGATTTGATTCCATTCATAGTGGAGGCCTGCTACAGTGGGGCTGATGATGATTATATCATTAAATCACTTACTTAACACACTGAATAATTTAAAAATGGCATAAAATCTATTCTACTTATTCACGTGCTAAACTAGGCTCCAAATATTTCCAACCATTTATCACTGTTATATCGTGAAGATACAACCAAATATTAAACTCAGTTCCTGTGGGAAATTTAGCAATACTTTCATGCCTTGTGAGCTCTAGATTATAATAACTGTATGCATTGTGACTTTTTTAAGAAAATGTTAACATTTTATTGTGTAATAGGAATAGTTAACAAGAATCGTTGAAACGGTATTAAAAATCTTTTATTCTATAGTATCCACATTTTTATTCTTTGTTTGGTAGACGAAGAGCTCATAACAATAATGTGCAACAGTTTTCAAAAACTTGTTTTTCATTTTTCAGTATATTGAAATACCACTTAGTGCCCAGTGTAGTGCGGAGGTCAGGCATTGAAATACCCGATAGCGGCGCCGGCGGTTACTTCTAGCTAATACTGAATGTGTTTATTTCGTTAAATGGTAGTCTGACTATTTTTTAATAAAATAACTACTATTTATTTAGTAATAAACTTTCAACTATTACGAAACTCTTTTTGAAGCTCGTTTTCCGATGAATTTCTAAAATGTGTTAATTCGCTGCATTTCACGGTTATACAATCTGAGCAGTTCTTTTTTTATATTAAGAATAAGTTTTTCTTTAATTTTAAACTATTAAAATGCAAATCAGAACAGAATAACGGTTTTTGCTTTTGCGAGTAGCTTCGTGTTTGATTTCCAGCGTCGATATATAATGTATTTCTTAGTCTTTATTTTCAGATATACCTACACCAAAAATATATTGTAATAACACTAATGTATTATTAAAAATAATTATTGTGAAACCTTAACCCATATCATGAATAAAGCAGACAGACCTAAAGAATTACATACTGAAAATCACTGCGGCTTCCTTTGAAATTACTTGAGGGGTCGTTTAAAATAGTTGGGATATAACTGTAGCTCGAACTTTTGCTGCGTTAAAAAGTTTAATAGGCTTGCATAAAATACCCTTTTGTGTGTCTAATCTAATTTGATTACTTCTCCTGCTTTTAATTTCTTTGTAAGAGCGAGAAATGAAAGTGGAGAAGTTGAAGTTTATACCTTCATATTTATTTTATTTCTTGAGTTGTCGCTTTACATTGATCATTGTTATAGAAAATTATAAAACTAAGTATTATTACATTAGCTGTTGATCGTAGCTTTGAACTCATAACAGACAGTTAAGATGCTATAATTTTTATTTTAATATCTTAAAATAAAATCTTTACCTACGAAATATATACTTTGTATAAAAATAATATTTATATTACCTTAGCCATTTGTGTTGGACCATTGGAATGTATGGTTATAGCATCTTAACCATATGTTACGATCTTTAACGGCGTGGTCAATTAATTTACGGTTTTTTCGGAATTTATGTTTGTCAAGTAGGGGTTTTGGTTGCCTGGTAAAGATCGCTCTGAAGCTAATATGGCCCCATGTATACTCGTTTTTATGTTTTACCTTCCTCATGAAGAAACCCGGTGAAAGGTCTATATCGGTGCGGGTGCAATGGTAATTGGTGGTGGCGGGTTCAAATGATGCAGATTCAGTGGATAGGAATAAGTTAACGTATTTTCTGGAATAAGTCTGGGATTGAGCTGGAAATAATAAAAATTTCTTCGCCCATCTGTCGACTGATTTAGCGAAATATGCTTAACTCTAGAAATCGCAGACCGAATCCTCTGCCTCTTTCTTATTTTCATCTGAAATTAAAATATACGCTTGTAGTAAATACGTTTAATCCGCTAATTATATTTTAAAATCACCCCTATAAATTCTAAATCTCGTATATTTATCTACAATATAATCGTCAAAATGTAGTTACAAAGATATCTCAATCTTAATGAAACGAGCCATGCTAAGGTTTTGAAATTAGATCTTGATCAAGATTCGACATTTTCTTTATTTCAAATAAAAATATTTACTATATCAAAGTAATAATATCTAAAAGTCTTTATTTTAAAACTCAATTTTCCCATCGAAATACGAACTGAGAAGAAATTGAGTGTCCATTACGAAACAAGCGAAAGTTTAGAACCCAATTTTGATGCAGCGCTGCTGGAGCTATTCGGGTCTCTTGCCGATATGAGAGCTGCATACGTAACTGAGGAGAAATTGTGCAACCTTTCTTATAATTTCGGAGATAAATTTAACTCATGTGCTATTGTAAGACGTGATAAGAAATAAACATCATTCAGTGAACGTTCTTCGAGTTCTCGGTTCAATTTGTTTCTTTGTTTAAGGTTATAGTTAAACTAAATCAATAATAGTTAGTTTGCCGAAATACATAAAAATACAGAAGTATTTTAGGTGATTGACCTGGTTAAAATTAAATCATGGTATGATGTATTCAAAGTTAGATCGGTCATAAGATCTTCCCCTATATATATATCGTATCTAATTTTTATTAGCCGTTATTAGTTTATTGACCAAGTCTAGTTAAATAAATCCGTTTAATATTCTGTTGCTGACAAAACAATACATAGGCTACGTTATTTAACTTTTATGTCAGTCAATACAAAGAAACATTTGAAATAGCTCTTAGAAATTCTTTAAGTGCCTTATTTTCTTCACTAGAATAATTTTAACAATAATAAAGCTCTCTTGAAAAGTCCTTTATACTTCCAAGAGCGTAGTTCGATTGTTATGATTGAAACTTTACGCTTTAATACAACACACGAACAGATGAAAGAAGAAATGTTGTTTCCTATTAAATTATATAAAAAAAAATACATCAGTGTGGCAACATATAAATAGGAAATTATTAAAGACAATCAAATATAATGTAAACTGACTATTTTATGTAAATACTTTGAATTCAAATATCTATTTCTCTATGGAAAATTATTCCTCTTTACATACTTAAAATTCAAAATGAAATCGTACCTTTAAGCTTTATAACAAAAGTAATATAATTTTGGAATTTTATGTTATGATCATAATAAATGTAATTTTCCTTTGAAGTTAACAACAAAATTTCGATACCAACATAATTTATCAACAATGTAGATTGTGATTTGTGTTTGTACAAAACAATAGACAATAAAATTGGGAACGCACAATTCGTTTCTTATCTCGTAAAATATGGGACAAAACTTATTTTTGTGGCAGCTTATCAAATGTAGCGAAAATTCAGACATGGCTGCATGATATTTGTTATTTAAAAGGGTAAAACAACCTGAATTTAAATTTAAAATTAATTTCATACGTTACTGGGTGGTTTTTTCACATGGAGAGTATAGAAAAAAGTAATACCTATTATTTATGGAATAATTTGAGTTGGATAAACATTATAACGTAAAGGTATTAACTAGTTTTCACCCATCATATCGCCTTTGTGGGCTAAGTAAAAATAACGATAAATATAAGACTATGAACTAGGTATTTAAATCTACCCAATACTAACTTACTTAAAATACTTTATTTTTGTTGTGTTTTCATAGTGATTGTATGAATGAGAAAGTAATATTTCTCAGAATGTGGCTTTACGCCGTTCACACAAGTTTTCGTTGAAAATGTTCTTTAGGGTCTAAAGCATGTTTTTACATAAGTATTTTAATCTCTAATTTCTTAGGGGTGGGGGAAGGCTGCTTTCACATTTTACCTCTTTGGAAGTGATGATGCAATAGGTGAATGTTTAGCTCTTTCAGTTTCAATCAATTACTAATGCAAATAAGTATGGTTTTTGTACTAATTTGCATCAGTGATTGACACCGTACTCAACATGCGGGTCATATCGACCAAATGTACCTCTAAATGAGTTTGTACTAGTCAGAAAACCAATGATAGACCAATGACCTTCTAATGAAAATAAGCACAGAAATCGCCACACACCGTATGTGGCCCTTATCGACCAATGAAAATGAGCTTGTAGTAGTGGATATACCACTGGCAGGTAATATCGCCTACTGAAAATAATCACAAAAAGCGTTGCACTCCGCATGCGGGCCCTTTAACCAATGTAAATGAGCTTGCAATAGTGGATAAACCAATGACAGACAATTATCGCCTAATAAAAATAAGCATAGAAATCGTCCGAACTCCGTATGCGGGCACTATCAACCAGTGTAAATGAGCTTATACTACAAGATAAACTAATAAGGGTCAATGATCGTCTAATAGAAATAAGCATAGAAATCGTCTGCACTCCGCAAGTGGACCCCATCGACCGGTGTAAATGAGCTTGTACTAGTCGATAAACTCTGGAACTCTAATAGATTCGTCGTGTCTGTCAATTTGTGCATCCGCCAGTATGTCACAGCCATTTTATTCCGACTATTAGCATTTTGGTCTAGTTAGGTTAAATGTATGTACGTTATGTAGGTCACATATTGAGACTTCATATGTAGATTAAACGCTTTAAGATTTCTTCGTTTCCATATTTAAAAATATTTTATCAGTAATTCGGCACAATACAATAATAATATAAAATTTTTAATGGCCTTCATCGAGTACTTAATAAACAAAACGCGACTGTAAGATGCAGGCGATGCTCAATAATGAACTTATAATAACTACTGAGCGACGTCCTCGTGGTCATGTCGGTAGCGTGACGTTACACACTGAGGTACCGCATGAAGCGAGCAGAGAATTCTAGCGAGCGCTGCTTTAAAGTCCTATAACTTTTTTATTAATGTAAATATTTAAGACTTTTTCCAGAGCATTTTTTGATTATACTCATTCTTCCATTTTAAATAAAAAAATAGTAAACTTAATATTTATTTGTTGTTGTCTTTTTGAAACGTTCATATGAGTCGTGAATAGGTACAGCTATCATTATACTATATTCGGATTTATGTTATCCTTAAATCATATAGGAAAATTAAAGGCAGAGAAATGTATACTGTACGTAATTCATACCTATATGAAAAGTCTGTTTTTACCCTTGAACAGGGCAAATTATAAATGTCAATGTGTATTAAGTAAGTATCTATTTGGTACAAAGTCTTAGACGTTATTCTAAGGTTCAGTTTTATTCTATCACTATCTTCAAATGTTTGTCTAACAACGATTTAAAAAGAGGTGCCATCTCTATTCTAGAGTGGATTGAGACTTTTGTCGAAATAAAATTTGTAACGAACGCGTAATTGACACAAAAATATTCATCAATCGACAGGTTATTTACAGGACAACTTATTTAAAGGGACATTAGTTTCCACTGCTGGGGCTCAGGCCTTCCCTATGGATGGAATCGCATCGAATCTAATATAGAGGCCATGACCCACCACACGAGCCCAATAAGGATTGGTGGGTGTAAACTACAATAGATGCAGCTGGGGCCAACGGTTCAACGTGCCTTCCGAAGAAAATAGGAGCACGAGACAGTAAATTTTTGGTCATCTATCCCATGACTTGTACTTGTGAAAATTGATAATGAACTGCGCCTTCGAGCTCCTTTAACATCATAGCAATGTCTAAAGTTCTTCCTTAGTTATTAAAACAAGGCATTATATTTAGATAAATAAAAGAACTTGGTTATTTCAGTAACTGTTTATTACCTTGTTATTTTTTTAATTACAAAACATTTAATTGAACAAAATAACTTGATAATAACCATTCGACGACGACCTCAGTAGCCGAGCGGTTCGCACGACGGCGTCAAGACGTCGCCATCTCTGAGTTACCGGATTCAATACCCGGTCGGATTAATGTAGAAAATAGGCTTTTCTACATTGTCTCGGGTCTGAGTGTTGTAGTACAATAGTTGTATCACATACTCCATAATACGGAGGCTATTTTTTGGGTACGTGGGAATTTTGCTCTTAGACATTAAAATGGTTCGATTTTTATTGTTTCTAAATTAATGTTTGGAGATTCCAAAATTTCTTGTCTATTATCTTGAAATCGTTTTCATTACAAATGCATGAGATATATGTAACTCAAAATATTTTTTTTACTTAGTAAGTTTACAATCAGATGTTAGTATTTCATCATTGAATACCAAACTAGCAGTAAATAATTTAATTTGTCGCTTTGAACGTAACGAATACTTCAGAAGGCCAGCAATGCAGGCATCAAGTCCGTAATGGATGCGCCATTCCGAACAAAATGGCGGAATCCCGAACTCCTAAAACCCGGGAGTAGATGGCCGGCCTTAGCCCATTACGTGTAAGCGCTGAGGCTTTTATTTGTATCTTAGGTTGAAATTTCAGTATGCACAGATCCCAAGTAGAAATAAGTGTTCTAATAAAAGATGAATAAGAAATAATAAAAATAATGAATACAGAAAGTTAAAATATTTTTTCGGATGTTTAGGTAGATTGAGCAATTTGTCAATATATAAATTTCTAGGGTCTTGAGAAGGACTCGGGTAACTTAGAGTAATTGTCCGATCTGTTTATTGGTTCCAGTCCTATCTAAGGCACTTTTAGTATTACTTTATATAAGTATATTTAGAATGATAATGACATTAATTTGCAGTGTTGCTTTCTAGATCAGATAAAGCAAAATCGCATAAAACCTTCAGTGTGACGTATTTCGTATATTTTTGATGCTCAAAACTATTCATAATCCCGTTAAATCGCCTTTTGTTTCTTATCTATGCAAAAAAGTGGCTAAGCTCGTATTAATAATAACATCGTATTGGAAGAAGAAGTTGTGATATGGCGTTTTCCTTCCTTTCTTTGTATTGATGACATCCTACAAAGTTCGATCACTTGAAATTCCAAATTACACACAAAAGGAGGCCCTAAGTGATGGTGATGAAGTCCATACCGATTTTGCTAAACGCCCGTATATTATGAGCAGTGCACGAATTTTGGGCATGCTTGGCTAAAGACAAATTAAAATATTTTTGTAAATATTATATTATCTGTGCTTCGCTCTAAAGTCTAAAGTTTTTTTCTTGTCATTGCTACTTGTTTCTGTTAGAATCTTAACTTTCATTTTCTATTGCTAAATATATTTCCTATTTCTTCCCCAAGCCACAGTTTCATTTGCTGTCCTCAACAATGGGAAAGGGTCATGACCCACCACGTGATTACTTACCAATGAGCACTGGGTCCACGTGAACTCAGTGATCATTGGTAAGTGTTAACGACTGCAGAGGAATCCGGTAACAACTACTCAAAGTATATTACATCACGAAGCATGAAGGGGCGCGATATAATCCATTTTTGGTGACCAATCCCACAAGCAACCCCTCAAGAAAGTTGCTTATATTCCTCATCGTAAAACGAACGCGATAAACACTGCGTCATCTAGGTCCCTATATACATAATACTTGCACGAAAATATATTTAATAATTTAAATTTTTAATTTTCCTTCCTACTTAATACGCTTTACTTCTTAAGACGTGTATTTGGCTGGATCCCTATAAAATTGTGTTAAGCGGGTTTTGCTGTATATAATTATTATTTAGGCAATAATTTTATCTTTAAGAAACCTTCATTCTTATTCCACATTGTTAATCAGCAAAAAGAGGATTTACATCATTATATAATTTTAATAATCTTATTTGAGGGGAAATTCCCGTTCGTTTATAAGGATCAAATATTCATTAATATCAGTTTTAAGACAATTGAAACTATTTAAAAAAATATATTTGTTTGAGTGAACTAATATTTACCAAATACAAAAACAAATCTCTCACTCAAAAAGTGCGTTATTATATCGTACCAAAGGAGAGCCAAAATAGTATTTCTAACTCTAGAGCGAAAGTGCTGTTTTATTATTTTTGTGATTACGATATGGTAAACATTTAATTAATACTGTATTGAATAATTTTATATTTTCACAGTCGAATTGAAAAGTTGAGCTCAAACGCTGCTATCTTGAGTAGCAATCTATTTCAGATGAAATATTTGTATTTCGCAAGAACATAAAGATAATAAAAAATATGATACTTTATAATAAAATATGAATTCTCGAGTTGCCTTTGTCAAAGTAATAATACGCAGTTCCCCCTGAAATTAAGGAGAAATATTAAGATATTTTTCTTAGTTATCTATAAAAGAATACCTCTTCGGGAATGTTTCGGATTATTTAGAGATATAAAAATAAAAATGTTTAATTTGAAATACGTAGCTACTTTGTGTGTTTACTCTTTGTGTAAGATTGTGATTGTTATTTTAATCAGCTGTTACCAGTAAACTAATTTCGTATAATCATTCAGCTATTATGCTTTTAATGACATTCTTTGGTTAGTTAATATGAACGCTATTGTTCTGTAACGAATACATATATACAATTGTTCATAACATAGTTTGTCGGATGTGATAGATCTATTGATTAATCACTGCAAAGGAAAGTTCATGTTTTTCGCGCGTATCTTGTACTTGTTTCGAGTGTATATAATATTCTTTACTACCTCATATCTTCAGAACCGCTGTACGGATTTAGATTATTAAGGTATTATTAGATTTTTGTCTTAGTAGCCCAAGTGTTTTAGATAGGTAACGTTAAAAAGTAAATATGGCGGCTGGGCGACGCAAATTATATTTAATGTTTTTTTTTTCTAAATATTACATATGGCTATCAAATTAAAGGGTTTAATACAAAGATTCCAAAAAGTTATATAATGATTATCATTGCCGTAATACTAATAAAAGTAATTTACACTAATATTATAAAGAGGAAAACTTCGTATGTTTGTTTGTTTGTAATGAATAGGCTCAAAAACTTCTGGACCGATTTTAAAAATTCTTTCACTATTTGAAAGCTACATCACCCCCGAGTAACATAGGCTATATTTTATTTTGCAAAAAATAGAGTTTTAAAATATTTTTGTGTAAAAAATAAACCAGAAAAGTTACTTATTTTGCGTACGCTGCCTAAACTATAAAAGATAGAACCATAAAATGCTCTAATTAATTGTGGATCTTATAAATATCTACAAAAAAGTATGCGACACACTATACCTATCAATGTTGAGTGAGGCACAACAACCATTTTTTTATTTAAAAATCTTGAATTTTTTTGGACTAGGTACATTTAAACGCGATTATTTGACGTTTTTAATTGGACGTTTGGTCTTGAAGTTATGGTGAAATTTTATTATTACCATTTCTGCTGCACGGCCCGTTGTGAAGTGGGCGTCACCAAAGCGGGGGTGCGCGTGCGGGAGGGGAGTTTAGATCTATGAGTAAGGTACCAGCGGAACACGCGGGCGAAACCGCTGGCGGAAAGCTAGTACAATGATAAAGTTTAAAAATGTGGACTTTGATCTTTCACTTTCTGAACCACCCTGGTACTTTGACTTAATAAAAAGACATAAATGAAATTACAATTAAAATAAAACAAAAACCCCACCTGCGTGAAGAATAACTAACTAAAAAGGTTGGAACAAAATAAAAAATGTATGCAAAATCATACATAACATGCATTTGGAGGCACGAAATTGAATAAATAATAAGTCAAATCATTCTCTCATTTATGCATGTTATGTTAACGATAGCTCTAAATAAAGGATATATGATGAAAAACAGGAATTTAGGGAACCAAAATAAGAAAACCAGGATAGGGCTCAGGGGTAAAAAAGGCTTCAAAAAAGGATGGTTGGCTGATTCAAGGTTGGTAACATCCTTATATATATACAGGTATAATTAATGATAGCTTTTGCTTGGGATTTTACTTAAATACACTCGAAAATTGATTAAATAAAAAAAATATCAAAAACTAAAACCCCACTACAGCTAAAACTATGAAACAATAAAATTTTATAGCGATAGTTATTTTATAATAGCGATTACCAAAAGACAGCGTAGTCGTATGCCACAACAGTTTGTTTTGTTATGATTCTTTGGTCATCGCTATAAAATAAAGTTCTTGATTCAAACTTTTATGAGCGTGATTTTTTCAATTATTATAATTCTGTTCTTTTTTTATAAATAATTTGAAAGCGTCTTTCATTCATTATTTCGTACACATATATATATACACAACTGTAAAATAATACAAAAACTTATTAAGTGATCCACTAAGAGCGAGTCGATCTCCTGCGCCGAGTGTTCCATAGATAGAGGAAAAAACGTAGACTTTTTATAACGCTACTGATTCAAGTATTTAACTTTATTAATAAAAATACTAAATTGATTCAAATAATTATGATCCACTTCCTGGTTTTCAATTGAGCGGAAATGTCACATTAATAAGGGTATAAGTGGGATATCAATGCAAAATTAATATTAATTCGGCAACTGTAATTAAACGAAGTAACATTATCTATATAGTTTGGGCTGGTTTTATTCGACTAACAAAATTCGATTCATATTAGTAAGTTCATCATCATCACCAGCTGGTGAGTGCCTTCTTAAGCACGGAGAAGTTCGAGATAATACGTTTTCGGTTACCCATCCTATGACCGCCCATTGCGAAAATTGCTTGCCGTAGAAATTGCTAGAAAATTGCCGTATAGCAGGCCGAGCGCGCTAGCCCCTGTCTATGTTCTTAATAATCTTCAAATATTTATGCTTATCGTGATATATTTGTATCTTCCGATTTTGGATTCGACTCTTATCAGTATTTTTAAATATTGTCTTATTATAAATTCTGTGTGTAAGAAAACTACAGAGTTGGAACTTTATTTTCCTCTTCAAATATTTTGGTGCGTCATATTCGGATCTGTTGATGTCAGATATTTTCATTCGGCAATAATGCTATTGACTCATAAATGCTATCGTGTTGAAATAAAGAATTGGCCTTATGTTAGTGCACTCTAAATTAAGCTGCCCCATTATTCAAATTCGAGACAAATGAATATTCGTTATAGAGCAACATAATTGCTAATTATAACAAGAAGATACAATCCAGATTTAAGCTGGCCGTTTGTTATTGCAAATGGCCGACATTACGACACTTTTAATGTGCAATTAAATATGAATAAACAAGCAGTTGGAAGTTAAAAGTGGATGCTGTCGAGGAGAAGACAATGAATGTGAATGGGCGAGCACCATTAATATATTTTTTACAGCCGCATTAAAGTTCCTAGTTAAAGCAGGCGACTTAAGATGGAATCTTTTGAACGTACTTGAAATTTCATGAATACTTTTTTAAGCTTTTACTTAAGCTGAATATAAAGGATTTTTATAGATGACACTGTTAGTAGTTTTATATTCAAGATGTTTTTTACCCGACTGCAAAGGAAGACTTATGTAATATTCTTTACTACCTCATATCTTTGGAAATGCTGAACAGATTAAGATATTTAAAATATCGTAGCCCAAGTGTTCTTAGATCATTCGTTAAACAACAAAAAAATGAGGCTGTATGACGCCAATTTTTTTTTGTTTCAAATACTCCTTATGGGTAACAAATTAAAGGGCTCAATACAAGGATTCCATTAAGTTATATCATGATTATAGTAATACTAATAAAAATAATACAATGATAAAGTTTTTAATAATATGGACTTTTTTCTTTCAATTTCTGACCTAATCTGTTAATTTGTCTAACTAAAGAGACATAAATAAAATTATACTTAAAATAAAACAAAAAGACCCGATATAAAATTGTTATATATGGATATTGAGGAAATATTAGACAACATCACATACATTGCTCAGATCCCAAGAAGAGTAGCTAAAGCCCCCGTATTATGGAGTATCTAAGACAACAAACCTCAGAGATGGCAACACCTTGAAACCGGCGTGTGAACTACTCGGCTACGGAGGTCGAATATGATGTCAAATATTTATCATTAAATTATTAAATTCGATCAATATTGCATTCATAATGTTATATTACACTGGTATCCAAGTACACCGATATGAGGCTCAAACACATAACCATTCGAAATGCGCAACTGCTCTAACCATTCCGCTAACTGAGACTCAGCATTTATTTTATCTTCAATTGTCTATTGATGAATAAATAATACATGCAAATAAATATCTATTCTATTCTATTCATGTCCATTGGAAGCTTACTATTAGTTAATCACACCCGCATCAAGTCGTGAGTATTAAATAAAGTTAATTTATCTACCAAAGAAAATATAAAAGAAAATTGAGCGTACATTGAAGGAGTAAAATAATTTAGAAGTAATATCGCACGCGACCCATACAGTGTAAAGTGTGGTGTGCTACTATACCCGACCCCATTTTGTTTTATGTCCCACTCACATCCTAAATCACTCCCGTTTTAATGTTCAGTTTGACGCATTATATATTTAACCACCGTCCATTTCGGACACTGTGGATTCTCCTATTAAATAATCTACAATCACTTTTTTTAATGTAAAACTGTAATTGTTATTATTTTAAAAATCATAGAAAAATACTTTTGCATTCAATTACCTCAAGCGTTCTGATTTTGAACTACTAGTTTACTAGTTTAGATGAGGCGATTAACTGATAACTTAGATATAGTAGACTTTAGAAGAAGTTTTATTTTGTTTTTTTTTTCCATTTTATAACATGAAAAGTTTATTATTTTCCATGTCGGAGAAAAAATTTCTCTTAAAAAAATATCTGATGGAACCTAAACAAGTAAATTTATTTAGATTTTTCCTATACTATATTTTTTTTACCAACAACTCTGAAACTTTTTAATACTACCGTTAACTCCTAGCTATATTAAGGTAGAAGTTATAGTTAACTTACTAAATTGATTTCTTTAGAAAACAAACTCAGCGAAGAACTTTTGTCTTCGTTGTCTTAAGAAACGTAATTGTACGTTATCTTTTAGACTACCGTATATTAAATACGCTATAAAATTTCCGAATGTTATTTAAATTTCGTAATAGAATAATTTAATTCCTGATTTAATTACCCACTTTCCTCGATTGTACTGCGTAACAGTAAAAGTCACGTCATCCCCACCACTCATTATAAATTAACATTTTAATTGAGGTACGGGACGAATTCGTGGTACTCATTAAAAAGAAAATCTACTTAACGAGCAGTTACTCTGTGAAATTACCTGTGAAAGGAATGATCACATGAATATTTCATTTCAACTTAATTTCGCTTTCAATTTTTTTTTATTAAAAATTATTGTATTATGATATTGCTGGAAGGATTTAAATTATACTAAATAAAGTGTTTGTTGTTCAAAGTATTTCTTTTATAAATAAAGACTTTCACACATCACCAAACGCTCAAATTATTTTTACGGCTCAGTTAAACCTACATATTTACATCAAGGTACCAAAACATGGGCAATGTGTAATGATTATTTAGGAAACTTATTTAAAGAGGTTTTTTTATTCCCACAGCACAATATATCTATTTATTTTTACTAAACAACAACATACATATTTACATTGTTATGAAACAAAATAAAAAACCAACGATAGCAACATCTTTTACTTTCATAGTTATTTATACTCGTAAATTACCAAACTTGTTGCATGACATTAGTTTCATTGCATTAATTTCGCTAGCAGTCGCACACAGTTTCACAAATGCATGCATTGGTTTCACGATTGTTCACGATACTAACGCAGTTTCGTGCTATGCGTATACTTATATTTAATATTACGATACTAACTAATAATCGCGAAACTAATAACAAGCTTTACATAATTAATTTCACCACCTTTCATATGGTGAAACTAGTATCATGACACTGACCGCTTAAAGTTTAGATGTGTGGGAGCAATGTCTCATAGGTAGTTTCTGATTTGGGAAAAGTACAAAATCAAACGAATATTCTCAAAAACTTACGTTTTTATACATTCCATATGACAAAAAACCTTACAGGCAGTTTCACAAACGTCCATTAAAATTGTCTTTAAAGCGACATTACCGATAAAAATTTGATATTCGTTATAGCTTAAAGGCTTTATTAAACCTTAATGGACGTTAGTGTTATCAAATTGCTATCAACTGATCATTAAGAAAATTAAAATCAGAAACCGAACCTGTAAAATTGACATCTTAAATGGTTTAAGTACGGTTTGAGACGTACTTAACTTTAAATTCTCAGTTCAGGAAACGAGTTAGATATACTATTGAGCTGTGCCATTACGAAACTAGTTTCACATGTGCAGAAATTAGTTTTGCGAAGATCGTTATTAGTGTCATCACATGGCCCAATTATTATGATGATAGTTAGCTGACTATTAATGTCATTGTTTCTACAAACGAATCTGAAATCAAATCGACCTAATAATATAGGTACTTAGATTTATTTGTTAGTATAAAATTCTTGATAACCTCAGTTCAGCTTCAGCCAATTTCTGTGATGTAATAAGAGAGATCGCTTTAGCAGTGAACGTATGTTTATCCATCGATGTTTGTTTAGGACATTGTAAACTGATATCGAGATAATTAATGTTGGTTGAATGATATGCCTATATAGTCACTTTTAATTAAACTATTATTTCTCTTTTGATTTATTTAAAATTGTTAATTAACAGTTTTAAATGATTTTAGTTAGTTTTCATTTTCATTTCTTATTAAAATTGTCAGTAAAAAAAATTATGTATGTTAGTCGGTAATGTGAAAGTTTCAACAGATATAGACACACAAATGGTCTGATTCATCATGCAGGATTTGTATTTTAATAAAGTAAAATTTTACATTATCTTGGTGCTAGTTTATTTAAAATATGTTGTGAGATATGGTGATGGATGATTTGATAAATAAAAATACTGAAGGTTTTTATAATATGTCAGAAGAATGAGTGGTAGTTTGCTGCAAGTCAACCGAAAAAAAACAATGCAAGTTACAAAATCTACGCAGATAACTCACGAGTAATAAAAAATCCATAAAAACAACACTTAGTAAATTGTGTACTAGGATGATGATAACGACCTATGAAATTGACTGAACGCATTTTGTAGTCTTAACTGTGACCGTAATACCTGAGTTTCGGTTCAGTATTTTCATCGATATTTTACAACATTATTTAGAAACAAACTAGAAGGTAAGTAAGTTAAAATATTACTTCATCTGTTTTCATAAGAGTGGGCCACTATTCATATTTTACTGTTAAACCTTATAATAAGACCGCGAAAAATCTAAATAGTGTCAAAGAGTGGACTAATCTCGGTTAGGGCATCATTCTCGCTCGTCAAACAGGATCCTTCCCTTGCAATTTAACGGTCCCGTGACATCAAATGCCACCGATTTCGTGTAGATTTCAGATGTGGGACAAGTGAACATCGCTTGTTAAAAAAAACGTTCTCCATTATCGTGTGAAGAACAATAGCAATCTGATAATATGATCGACCATATATCATGTCCACTATATATTTCTTACTAGTTGATGTAAATATTCAACAATTTATTTATTTTTCGGAATAGTTCTCAAGAACTGCATCACTCAATAGACAAATAAACGAAATCTTAGATTATTTTCATACTAAACAAAAATAATGGTAAATTTTGGAAATGTAAAATTTGAAACTGAAACTTTGATGCTAGGCAAATTCAGGGTAAAATTCAGTAGCATTATTGAAAATAAAACTTATTTTTCATAGAGGGTGTATATGGATATTTCTTGTTTAGAATTTTAAATATATATAGAATATTTATGGTATACATTTAAAGAAATAAAAAGGGGTAGAAGATTAAATTTAATTGCCTTTGAAAGTACAGCATCGATTTCAAAAACTTTTTACATGCGGAAAGCTACATCATAATCGGGTGATAAACAATTTATTTCAAATTTCGCGGGAGAAGTGCTACTTTGATTTTAGAATATTTTGATTGTGATTTTTATCGCACTTTTTTTTTAAACTTGCTCCACACGCCAAATTCCCCAGTTGACCTGTGAGGCGGAAACCCCGATCGTTATTGTCAATCGGACGCACGTCTTGGTCGCGTCCATTATTTGCCCGATTCTGGTGTACGTTCGCACTTGCTTTTATTGGCTCATGTGGTCTTTAATGTTGATCGTACACCAGCATTTTATTTGCTCGCTTTTCCTTTGTTTTCTTTTTGTTTTGCCAGCCATGTATTTTTATTGGTCGTCCAAATGGAGATACCTAGTCACCGTTATCGTTCGTTACATTTAACGAAGTGAGTGCGGAGTTCGGTATGATATCATAACATTAAAAGAATAAATAAACGAGGAGAACGGAGTGGAAGAATAGTTTTGATGTAATCTTAAAGAAAAATGCTATAAAAAATTGCCAGCCCCAGTTACTCGGTGGGATTCAAACGCGTAACCTTTTATTGCGAAAAAAAAATTATGAAATATACTTTTTATTCTTCATTATTAATACATATAATATAAATACTTCTTCATATTACTAAATGATTATTATTTATATCCTAAACCAACTTGAAATAAAGTTGAGTAGACAAAACCTGATATTATATATAATAATTTACTTTGATTTGAAGAGCTTTTGTTACTAGTTATACGGCGATGTTATAATGAATGATTAACTGATTGATACGGAGGTCGGAGAACCATTGATTGTATTAACCCCAATATTTGATACACTTGAGTTTGATTCATGTTTGCTTAAGCTCTACTGAACCGTTATAAATCGATAAATAATGTATTAAAGAGATACATAGGTACATATACTATAGATAATAACAGCTTTTCGCCAGTGGCTTCACCCGCATGGTCCTGCATGATTATACATATAAACATTTCTATTGATTCAGTCTGTTTATTATGAAAACCGCATTAAAATCCATTTTGTAGTTCAAAAGATCTCAGCATACAAACAGCGGGATATACTTTGTATTATATTATTATATAATTTACAAAGTAGTCAACCGAATATTTAATCATAATAATAACATCGAAGAGTATTTTTTTTTTGACTAAAATTAATAAATATCAGAAAACATCACGTACATTAGATTCCAAATTTAGTAGTAAAAGCACGTGTATCATAGAAATCTGAAACAACGGTAGTGCCACAATATCCAGATTCGAATTATTATAGAAACGTTAATTTTCCTACATTGATACGACAGTGAATCGGACCTGAGATTAAAGACGGTTTGAAATGTTACCTGGACTTTTAAATTAATATAATAAAAGCTATACAACTGTTTAAATTTTAGGTAAATTCATCTTACACCATACATAAATCAAAATACTTCCTGAATGTTTGTTATGAATCAGTTTTAAATATTAAAATTACTCGTATATTGGTTATGTTTTGTAATAAAATAATAAGCTGCAATACATATGTATTGTTTAGCTATTTAAAGAAACAAATGAGGAAAAATTGAGAGACCTGATACGATACGACTAAAGAAGGAAAGAAAAGTAGAATGAAAGAGAGGAAAAGGGACAGAAAGCATATACAATAAGTAAAAGTCATGTTGCGTCAAAAAGTAAAGAATAAGGCCAACGTGAAAGATAAATAGCGGCTGCATCAACGACAAAAGCTCCTTAATAAAGCATAAAAAGATGGGCTACGGATATATTAAAAACTAACAGTTTACCTGGGACTTCACCCGCTTAAATTATAGCCTATGTTACCTACGTATGATGTAGTTTCCCGTAAATAAAGATTCAATTCATTGCAAATTGTAAAGAGGAAGCATTTTTTGAATGATAAACATAAAAAAACACCTACTCAGATTATCCAATATTGAAGGAACTTAGAATACTTTTGCTTTTACCACTTATTTTGAAATATGAGCAAAATTGTGTGTACATACCTAGTAGCCTAATCACGTGAGGTAACGTCGCGTGACCTGACTTGCTACTCAGTCTGAAACTAATGACGCATTGAAGTAGCATGCACGTTGAGCGTCTTCTAACCGATGATGGTAGTGATAGTTTCATTTCGAGCTTCATACTTTAATAAAATTGTTTAGATTTTTTGGCATATATTTCACGATTACGTATCTATAGAAGATAATTACGAATGAATTGATTTAAAAATCAATTACATCAAATAAAAGCGAACAAACACTTTTTAAACAATAAAAACCCCTTTAAGAGATCCTAACATATTTAAAATATTTTGTTGTATACAAAATTCGAAACTTTCCTAGAATATAGCTGTTTCCAATATTTACATATCTCAAATTATTTATTTTTTTATCTTATTTCCACAGGAATACATTTTGATAATAAAATGTATAGTAAAGGGTACGCCCATGACGAACTTTAAGCTATGTCATACCAAGAGTTATTTTATTTGTCATGTTGTGATCAAGTCACCAAACCGTATAAGGGCGCCTGATTTTACAATGTCGGAACACCATTGATTTATCAGTTTTGGTTATTTCTGACATAATGACAAGACATCCAGTACCACTCATGTCATGACCAAATCACATAGAGATATGAGAATCAATAACATTAAATTACTAAGAAATTATTATGGCAGTTAGCGTATATTTATTTTTTTATTTTACTTTTATTGTTTCAAATAACATTGAACATTTAAATTTAAATAACATTGTAGTCATTATTAAATTATCCAAATGAAATATTGAAATGATTTCTCCTAGTAAGAAATTACTTAAAATTGACCTTGTCGTTTTCATTCAAATACCTTTTATCTTAATTTCAGTTTCCATCTTTAATCGCAATCTCTTTAATGTGTCACATTGTAAAGATTATCATTTAACTCCACAGGCTTCAAACCTTCAAACAAATCATAAAACAATTTTAGTCATTAAATGAATATTTTAAGATCCCTTTTGTTATCGAGCTTATTGTACGGAATCCGTCTTCCGACAAGTTATTCAATTCAATCCGCACAGAGATTAAATATACCTTTCTATTCAGAAACTAACCTAACCCTTTTTCGATTGCCATTGGAGTTTAGCTCTTAATGGTTTGTACTTAAAGAGATTCTCATTGTGAGTGCGTCATTGCAAGTTTGGAAGGAGGAATATCAATCGGTGCGTGACATTGGTCCCTTTGTCCGACCCTTGGTTATCGCTAAGGTTGAGGCTTCTATAAAGTTTGGTCTCAGCAAAAAGTACACATCTATTGTCGGAATAATGAGCCGCCGCACTGATGATAAATTGTTTGTTATCGAAACTTTCTTCTCGAAATTTTTGATATGCAAAATTCCATTTTATCTAGCCTCTCATATTAAGTCACATCTGTTTCTTAGATACACTCGCTTGTATAATCCTCATCATCTCACCCAAGTCATAAAAGTAGAATGAGACCATGGATATGCTACTGACAAACTTTTGAGACGTTACTATTTAAGGCCATCAATACAAACATCACAAATAGCACCAACATTTGCTACAATATTTACTTATGTATTTCATATGCGTTTTGTGATTTTTCTTCTATCTGATGTCTGTACTATGAATCTAATAGCCAACTTTCCTACATAAAGTAAGTAGTTTGGCACGTAAAAGGCTATAGTGACGAAGCCAAAACAGAATGCATTTATCTTGGCTGGAGTCCATCACAATAATTATTGTTTTGAAGCTTCAGTGCCAGCGGGAAGCGAAAATTAATGGAGAAGAAATAAACATAATTTTGTTCTTTGGTAATTTTTTTTTATTAATTTGTAACTTACTGTGTCGAAGGTGACCTGTTTAATAGATAAAATCTAAACTATGATATCCATAACTATTAATTTATGATAACCGTTTTTTATTCTGATTAAAACTATTTATTTGGTTTCACATAAGTATAAAAGGAAAGTATTTATATTTCTTTTGATTTTGATATTACAATGTTTTTAAGAAATATGTGTTCTATGCATAATATTATGAAATAAGGTTTTCTATTTCTTTATCGAATAAGAAATTTAATTATCGAATAATTTTTTCCGACGAATAACAATAAATAAACAAAATACTAACCAGTTCAATATCTAATCAAATTATGTATAAACAATCAAAAAAAGTTAAAAACAACTTCTTTGTAATACTACTAGATGTTTCCCCGCGACTTAGTCTCCGTAAATTATTGCCAATGTCAACGGTGTATTATGTAGCTTTCTGTAGGTTAAAGTTCAATAGTTTCAGGGCCTATCTAAATCTAAATAAACAATCAAAACTTTCTTCTTTAAAATAATAGATAGACTTCTTTTTAGGATATTCCTAGTGCCAAAAGTAACCCAAATACTCAATAAATTATATTAATTACAAACGATTTAACTAAATTGGATCTCATATACATATCGCGAACGTTATCCTTCGTCGTTGCTTAGAATAGGCTTGAATAGAGGGCTTTCTTGATATCTAAACCATAGAGATATAGTAATGTCTCCTTTCCTTGTAAAATATATGTTAATTGTGTAACAGCCATTTTTTGAATTGATAAAAGAACAAAAACTCAACTGATTATCCTTAATAAAAGTTCACAAGACAAAAAGTCCTAGGACTTTTTGTTTTGTTGTTGAACTTTTTTATCAAACTTCTATGAAATTATTATTAACTAAAATAAAATCAGAACCGAAAACTTGTTTGAGTAACGTTTAAGTAAAGTTTGAGACTTTACATACTCAAACCAAAAACCGGGTGTAAATTTTAATTCAACTTTGCAAATTTTTGATGCCTCTACTTCTTTTCTGTTTCCCAATTTTTATTACTATAGGGAAATAATTACATGTTTTTTCTGATAAATATAAACAAAAGGTTCATACTTCCTTTTTATACATTGTGGTACTAATTGGTATGTTACTGAAAAAATGTTTTTCCTCCTACCGCTCCCAATTCGCATCTAACGCCGTGCCGGCGGCGACGGTAAAATAAACAGAGAGATGTCGTGGCACAGAACACAGAAAGTCGTCAGAGGGCAAAGGATACATATATGATGTGTTTGTTAGAAGCACAGATGTACCATATACATATATGTTTATACTGGTCCATTAAAAAAGAATTTACAATATTTGCTAAATATCACCTTCATAGATAATGCAACATTTTAACGTGACGCTACCCACTACAAATACCGTTGCAGACCGCAGTATGATCTTATTCTCGTGGATTCATGGTGGTGATGTTTGGATAACCTTTCTAAATAATATTGTCGCTCTGACTGGTGGTATGAATTATTATTTGTTGGCACATTAACATCTGCGCAAATTTTTTTTCGATTTGAATAGCAATAAAGAGTTCGTTTTATAATATCTTTATAAATAGAAAAGTCGAAACTGCATGCGCTTTTAAGTCCAAAAGTGGTAGTTAATGAAACTGGGGACAAATTTAAATTTTAACTGACGTACGTACGAGCGGTAGTTGATCGCCATTCTAACCACTTTTTATGTTCGGTGGATGTGACGGACCCTTTGATTGTTATTCTAACTTTTATGTATGAATGTTCTGTTATTAGACATATTTTGTATAACGAGTTGTTTTTTTAATTGAAAATAGATATAGCTGAAGGTGGGAAGCAGAAACGGAAACGGGTAATACGAATATATAGGTTTCTACGAAGATAGAGAAAGCTGAAATTTTATGATAATATTATTGGCTTAAACACAATATAATGAAAATAACTCAATTGTTGTAATGTTAATCATAGTGTAATAATGTTTATAGGTATATAAAGAAACCTTATAGAGAATCGGCAATCGCATTAGCCCAATATGTAATAAGATACTGTGATATCTATCAGCACTGTGAATACATATTTTATGAAGTTAAAACCTCTGTATAAGTTTAGATTCACCAAATATTTTGGAGAACATTTATCTATTACTTGGCCAATTTTTACTCAGATAGAGGATTCAAAAGGATATATTATAAGATTATGTATAATATATTATCTGGTAAATGTGATAATAAAGATTTTCATTTCATATTCAAATATTTTTTTTTGTTCAAGGCCTAGGTTTCGACAAGCTACCCTATGATATCTATACGTTCTTTGTTAAATTTTGAAACATAAAAAGTATGAAGGCAACATCGAATGACTATTTATAAGCGAATTTACCCTATGGCTTTTAACATTATATTTGTATCTTAGTTTCGTTTCTAGCTCGTATGAATAAGCTTGATACTATTTATAACATATTTTAATAAAATTAAAAAATAAAGAACTACATACATTGTAAAAATTAAAATATTTTTGGAGCAAATCGGAAACTTTCTTGATCATTGTTTGCAAAAAGAATTCTTGACTGTAGAGCTTAGTAAGAAGGCATGATTAAATTATTTTGCATCCTATAATAAACGTATTCAATAGAATTTGTCTTTTAAAAATTTGTAATTTAATTTTAATCTCAACAAGTAATACTTAATCATAAAGATTTTCATAAAAAAGAAGTTAAGAAGCAACAATTTTGCTGAGCGGAAAATCAGGAAACCGCAAACGGCTCCGAAATAATTTACCTTCGAGGAAATTAAAAAAGTTTGAAACCTTACTTACCTTACTCCATTAAAATTGGCTTGAATCTGCCTAGTAAAATATTTAAGACTGTGGTCTGTGTAGTTACAAAATAAGTTTTTTAAGTTATTTGAACAGTACATAAATCACCAGAATTTCAATTTTAAAAGACAATGAATAAAATATTGTTATTTTTTTTATTTTCGTATTGAAATAATTTAAACGTGTTTTTATTATTCGAAACTTTACCTGGTTTTATGATAAACAAATCTCAATCATCATCTTTACTTTACTGGACATTAAAACATTCTGTTATCATAATTGGCTTACCCAGGAACCCAAATAATCATAGACACAAACATTGCACAAATAGCAATATATATATATATATATTTTATTTTATTAATATTTGGGAAACAAACAATATTTTTACACAATGAAATAAAATAATATAAACAATGTCACAAATCAATTAATTTTTCACTATAAATGAATTGACAAGAGCATGAAACGTGCAAATAGCTAAACATAATCAAAAATAGCTAAACTTTGGAAAATATCAGATACAATAATCAATTATTTAGTATATATCTAAACTTTTTACTGTTATTATAAATCTCAAATTAAATTTGTTATTATAATTACTACAATTTCGCAGTATAATTAGTCTTAACAAGGGAAACACTGAATAAAGTTTTACTTCTAGAGCTTATCCGGAGACATTTTATGTAAATTTTACTTATAAGTGAGGATGAGTCAATGAGATTGTTTAACATCTTATACAGAAAAATCTGATCCCTCTTGCAGCGACGCTTGCATGGGGAATTTTTCATAAGCTAATCATTATTACATTTCTATCGCAACATCTAAATGATATATGCTTTACAAATTTGAAATATATTCTTTCGTTGCTGTTTATGTATAAATTATAACAAGAATTACAGATAACTGAGGCATACTTCAAAATCGATCTAATAAACCAGTTATAAAAAAAAGTTGGAGTAGAACAACATTTGAAGTCTCAGCCGATCCTGATAATTAATCCCAACATCGATATGTTGTTTTTAACTGACAATTTGGTATCAAGGATTACACCTAAATCCCTCACCTCGATGACACGAGTCAAGGTCCGATTAAGTAAATTATAATCATATAAACATTTGTCTTTTACTTTCTCGAGAAACTTATAACACAGCACTTAATTATATATTTAAATCCAAACAATTATTTCGCAATAAGTAACTAAATTATCTTAGTCATTTTGGTACAACACAGGTAACAACTATAAATAAAATTAGGTGCCTCAAAAGACGTGCCTGCTGTGCAATCGCTGGCTGCATGAGAAGAACTACCCCAACAGCAGCGCGAGAGACGATACTCAATGTAATACCACTACTTCTTATTATACAACAAGAGGCCATGTGCGCAGCCACACGGCTAAACAAGCTGGGACTATGGAGGGATAATAATATCCCGCATACAAACGTCCTAAAACACATTAATAAGGAACACTCCTTTTTTATGGCCACCAACGACTGAACTCCCAGAAGGTATGTTTTTGACAAGAAATACAAAATTCAACACTACGAAAATATACCAGATTTCTAGCTAGCTATGAATCTTGGTGTATTCTCGAAGGATCTAAACATCCACATATCCACGGAAATGGGAATCTATAACACAGTATTCCAGGCTGAATGCGTGGGTATAATTAAGGCTACTGAAGCAATTACATTGCAAGCATATATCGGTATTACAAGCTTTAAACAACAATTTGATGACTTCAGGTCTAAAACACGAATGTCACTATAAATTGACAGAGGTATATAAGAGAAATAATGTATGCAAGAGAAATAAATTGACTTTACAATGGATCAAGGGGCACAGCGGGTTGAGAATAAATGATGCAGCAGACAGCTTGGCCAGAGAAGGGTCAAGCAGAAAGCCCATTGAACCGGAACCCATTATACCCATTCCGTTTCGACAGCTGAGCAACTGGGTAAGAGGACGCTGTTATCGACAACACGACGAATACTGGACTCAAACGACTTACTGCAGGCAAGCCAACGAAGCAATCCTCAAAATAGAGCTGTAATTGGCACGTAAGTTAAACAAACTACCTAGACAAATGTTAAGACTAATAGTAGGTATACTAACTGATCATAGGTATTTTAACAAGCACCTATATAACATGGGTAAATCTGACAGTTCTCTGTGCAGGGTATGCCTGGACACTGAAGAGACAAGCGGTCATGTACTACCGGAATACGAAAGCGTTTCAAGACATAGGACTATATATCTTGGTAGCCCACGGACATTAAAGGAGTCATGCGGCAAAGTTAAAGGACTTATGCGCTTCCTGGAGAAGCTGGGGTGGCATGACTATTGCAACCCCATTATTCATGCAAAATAGGCACAAGGTGTCGAGGTGCGAAAAAGCCCGCCTTATAACATAACGTAACCATAACATAGTCATTTTGAAGTAAAAAACGGTGAAGATCATTTTCAATAATTAAATAAATTTTAATGTTATCTGCATAAAATATAAATTTTATAATAAAGGTCCAAGATGAGAGCCCTGAGGGATACCAGATGTCACTGGAATAAAAGAAGAACAAAAGGCTTTCATTACAACGGCCTGACTGCGCTCTCGTAAATAAGATTGGACCCACCGAAGTAGACCATCGTGTATACCGATACCACCAAGCTTACCAATCAATAATTTGTGTAAAATTTTGTCGAAAGCCTTAGAGTAATCCCTATACACCACATCCACCTGGTAGCAATTTCCTACTCATAAAACCATGTTGACGTACAATAATCACAGTGCGAAGTGTGGGATAAATTACATCATAAAGACACTTCTCAAAGAACTTAGGAAACACACTGATCTTAGTAAGTAAAAAGGGAAAGTAACCAAGAATGTAACCAAATTTGGAATACCGAAATTCCACTCTAAATTATCATTAATAGAAAAAATAAACAACTTTGAAATTATCAACCAATTCTGCAAACAGATCGTAGATTTGCTGGACCCATTGAAACGTCACATGTTTTTCCCTATTAAGATCAATTTAAGAATGAATTTCAGTATTCACATATTCAGTTCTCTATTCTTTACACTTCTCAATCATCTGTTATCAAAACATTCACTTCTTTCTCACCCTTATCCTATTAATATTAATATTTCTAACAGCTACCGACTACCGATAGTGTGGTTGCATATTTAATCAGTTACAAATTGTTCTGTATATTTGACTAATATACTAAAGATTTTAACTGAATCAATGAACGATTAAGTCAAATTGTAATCTTTTTCATGACAGACATATATTTTCTCTTGACACATACGATAATCATCATCGTTATCGCGTCCTCATTTTGTGGCTCGTACGCTTGTATCAATATGGCGTCATTCTGGTATCGTTTCACGGTCGGGTTAAGGGAGTTTAGATTTCTGTCTAATGGTGATAAGTGCTAAAAAGCTACTTAATTTGGGGTCTGTATCGAATATTTTAAAAGCAATTAATTATTCTCCCTCTTGTTGAAATAGAATCGCCCAGATAATGTACCAAAATAGCAACTGCACTATAGAGTACATTCGATTCTCAATCGAGATGCGGGGTTAGTTACAGCATATAACTTTGTGTGGAAAATGGCCATTTTGTTTCACCTTTAGGGCCACGCACATTTTGCCTTTATTTAACATATTGGGCAGGATTTTTGACGACCTAAATTACTCGTAGCTATATCTTACTATACTTAGTAATTTACAAACTGCAACTTCAGATAAAGCCGAAGTTAAACATAACCTAATTAGGAATGGACCATAAACTTCCTCTCGTATTTAATTCATAATTATGAAAATTTCATGTCTAAATTATGTTCGGATACTCTCATACGTAAATTTTTCGTTAACAACGACGTGTTATTTTGGGGTAGGTACCTATTATTCAATTATCTTACAGAATTAATTACCCGTCACCTTAATAATAATTTAGGGCTACAAGTATTATAAATACTCATTATACTTCGAATAGAAAACTTAAACGGTTTATAATTATCATGTTTATGGTATGCGTCAAATGGTAATAGAGAATCTTTAAAGGATTGGAATACGACATCTTTTGCTTCTCACACAGGCTAACTTTCTAAGTTGTTAAAACTTTGGTACAATTACAACAAGAAATGTAAAAATAGTGTTGAAAGGTAATTTACGCTTTTTTTAAGGAATGTTTTTTAAATTCAATTTTAGCTTGACGTGACATGACTTTTATACAAAACCAGTTAACAGTTACAACCATTTTCACTAACCTTTTCATAATGCAGAGGAAATGCAACCTTTAGCTTTAAATCAGAGCTCGCTGACCTCACACCCGTCCTGAAAAGGATAGGCTTTATTTTAAGCCTAGCTAGGCCGGCCTACCTGGTAAAACCCGCTGCGAGTACGCTCTGGGAGAGAAATACCCACAGCTGGCAAGGAACTTGTAGAGCTGGACTAGTAACTATCTAAATATTTAGGTGAAAATGGACATTAGTGATTTCTGTGAGAGCGGTCTCTTTTACCGTTCTAGTGATATAACATCTAAACTACATTTAATAAAAAAATCGTTTTCCACAATAATGTTTTTCGTAATCTGAAGCGAACTTCTATTTGATACAGATCGCTGATCGAATCAAAACAAATTCTGACCATCAATCTAATAGGTACAATAGATTCTATTTTATTTAATGTTTGTATTCGAAAAAAAAACAAATGGTTACCCACGAAAAATATGAGTGTAAATGATTTCTCTTAACTTTGTAAATTTAATTTAGACAAAGAATTGCTGTGAATTCTATTAACTTGATTAGTTTGATGGCGTAGCCGATAACACTTTCAGTCTGCGATGTGCAAGTTCAGCAATTGTAGCAAAGGACGGACCAAATACATCATAGACACATACAGATCATAGACCGGATACTATTTATAAACTGAAAAGAAACTGTTATAATCTTTATGTATTGACGATAAAAATTAAAGTGATCTAATAAAACAATCACGTAAATTATTTTGAATTCAGACGACGATTTGCTAATCAACCTTATTAACCCCTGGACTTCTATTAAAGTTCTTTGAGTTTTAAATAGGTGTTTTTAATGAGATTTCTGTTTCTTTATAAGTCGTCTTAATTTTAAAAAACAACTACATTTTAATACACAAATTAGGTGTAACTAATCTTACCTACTAACCTACGTAGTAAGCAGTTGTTTACTTACTTATCCAAATATTATTAGAAATTTGGAAATATAATCTTAATGACCCGTTTGGTCGACAGGGTCTGCATGTACTGGCGATTTCTGTTAAGCTTATAATATTTATCGATGTACAAAGATCGGGTACAAAAAAAAACAAAAAAGTCGGGTAGTTTGGTGAAGAAAGTTAGAAAATAAAACATTCCCAGTTAAAAAAAAGATAAAAATTTAATTAATAACAATTTCTTCCTTTTTATGATTAAAATATAATAAAGACACTGTAACTCACCCGATTGAGTGTTATCTCCTTGTTGCTGGCAATAATTTGGAAGAATTAAATGGAACAAGTTAAGCACACTTTGACAAACCTGACAGAAGTGTTTCAAACCCGGATGGCAGATTTTGAGGCTGAACTGCAGAAGGCTCCAACTGGGTCTATATCTAGTACTGCTGACCTGGCCCCTGAATTTGTTTCATTCAAAGCCTTCATATTGGGCACTTTGAATGGCCTTCAGTCTCAGATCCAATTACTAACAAAGTCTCTGGACAGATTGGATATGTATGGTCGCAGGAAGATGTTGCTACTTCACGGTATCCAAGAACAGAATTCAGATGACAGAGAAGTTAAAAATAAGTGACTTTACACAGAAGTATATCAAGCGGTGCCATCGATTGGGACGTCTGACTAAGACTGATGACAAACCCCGTCCCATCGTTGTAAAGTTCCATCAAGAAGACATGCATGACAAGGTCTGGTTTGGCAAATCGAAGCTCAAGGGCACTGGCATTACTTTGTCAGAATTTTTTACTCAACAAGTACAATGCATTCATGGCGGCAAGAGATAAGTTTGGCGTTAACAGGTGTTGGACGCAGGGAGGCATCATACATGTATTTGGTCCCAACAACACACGGTATCGTTTCACTACTGTTATGGAACTTCAATAGCTTAAACTTGAACCAGCTAAACCGGCTGCTGCTGCTGTTTCAAAGGTTGCGCCAAAAACAAGAAGGATAGCAGGTGTCAAGAAGTGATGGTTATCGTGTTTTTCGTGAGTTATATTCATGTCATATCTCATTCTATTATTTTTCTCTCGTTTTGTGTCTATACAAAACGAGCTAGATTTGTAAGCTAATGTTATAAATTTTAATGTTTCTACCTTCAATTAGCACTACAAATTCTACCTGTTTTTAATTAACTTTTCGAATAAGTACGCATCGAAAGAAAACGCCACAATTTATTTCACTGTCAATGTTAATGTCATGCTGTCAATGTCGTTAAAACTTTAATTTTTGTTCTGTAAGCGAAGAAATCAATATCCATACAGCCATTATTTATTTATTTTTTTATTCTTTAAATATTTGTTCAAAATAGAATCTTTATTTTCTTTTAATTGTATTTTGCCGATAAATTACATTTATTTTTTCTATCTCTATACCATATTTCTGTAGAAATAACTTTCAACTATTTTAGAGTAATAACACGAGCGGGTGGTTATAGTGTTTTAACAAGTGGTTTATACCTGCTTGCTATTGATATAAGTGTTATAATATTATTTACTTATATATTTAAAACATATAGGTGTTACATTTGTTGTTCTCTCATAATGTCGTCATTTGATGACAACAGTGACTCAAACAATTTTTTGTCTGTAAGTAATAGTGAAAATGATAGTTTTGTGAGCTTACCTGCGCTGTCTGAATCTCTTTCCTCTTGCTTCTCCCACGCTCCGAAAAATTTCAACGTCGTCAATAGAAATGGTCAAAGCATACCAGCTCATTTTTCAGATATGCTGTCAACTTTTGATTGTAGAAACATTCACGCTATCCTTGTTTCATGGCTTAAGCCGTGTCCCCCTTCAACTTTTTATACGCTACCAGGTTTTAACCTCATAAGAAATGATTGTGCTGTTGGCGGTGGTGGTGGCATTGCTAAATATCTCCGTAGTCCGTATGTCCTATCGATCTCCTTATTACCTCTTCTTCTCAACATGTCGCAAAACATGGCCAATTCCCAACTGATGCCTTCTCATACCACGATCTTATTTTTCTCTCATACAAGACGCGTCCTCCGAAGGCTAGGCCTACAATTCTGCTACAGCGCAATTTTGGTGGTATCGACCTTGGCGAACTTCGTGATGATGCCAATAACATCGATTGGTCGTCGCTTTTAAGCTGCGATTGTGTGGATAGAAAGCTTGAGTTTTTTGTATCTGCTTTCACTGCTCTTTTTGATAAACATGCACCGGTTCATCCTGTCAAGATGAAGCATTGTCCTTCTCCATGGCTCACTGAGCACATTAAAAAACTGTCCGATCATAAAGCTGCTCCTAAAACTAAATTTAAGTGTAGGCCATCTGCGTCAAACTGGAAAATATACGTCAACATACGCAATCAATGTAATAAGGTGTGTAAGAATGCACAACGCCACTATATCCATAATTCTATTGAAAACGAGGACCCGACGAAAGTCTGGAAATTTTTAAAATCTATGGGCATTGGTTAACAACGTCAGACAAATTCTTCTACAGGTTTATCAATCTCCTTAATCAACATTTTTGTTCATTGCATGACTTTGATACATCGCACAAATTGAAAAGTTTAAAATTTCTTTCATCTCCTCCATGCCCCAACTATCCATCTTTTTCAGTATCTCAATTTACTGACTGTGATGTTAAAAAGAGTGTTACGTCCATAACATCCAGCGCTGTGGGTAGCGACAATGTTAGCCGAAAGATGATTCTTCCTATCCTAGATGAAATCCTTCCCATCATTACACACATCCTTAACCACTCTATAAGCACTGGGGTTTTTCCATCTATTTGGAAAATTGCCCAAGTTACCCCTTTACCAAAGAAGGCCAAACCATTGTCCTTTATCGACTATAGGCCTATTTCGATCCTGCCTTTCCTATCCAAAGTCCTAGAACGCCTTGTCCATAATCAATTATCTACTTTCCTCCTTAAGAATCAACTCCTTAAAACTTATTAATCTGGGTTTCGTGCTGGATGTGGTACTGCTACAGCTCTGGTTAAAGTCACTAATGATATCAGATCAGGCATGGAAAGTGGAAAAGACACGGTCTTATCCTTACTTGATTTTAGCAACGCTTTTAACACTGTTGACTTTGATATTTTGCTTGGGATATTGCACTCCATTAACATATCTCCAGCGGTGATTGATTGATTCCGTAGTTACCTGTCTGGGCGCCGGCAGCGAATACGCATCGAGGACACATTCTCCAATTGGTGTAATATTTCTGCTGGAGTGCCGCAGGGTGGCGTTTTATCTCCATTACTTTTCTCCATATTTATTAATTCAATTTCCTGTCAGTTAGCTTCATCCTGCCACCTCTATGCAGATGATCTACAAATCTATTCACAAGCTAGTCTTGACCAGCTTCCTCAAGCAATTAATGACATGAATAATGACTTTAAATCGATATGTAGATGGAGTAAGTTATATGGCTTGCAAGTAAATCCTCACAAGGTTCAAATAATCATTGTTGGCAATTCTGCGCAGACTAACAAAATCGATTGGACACAACTACCAGCAATCATGTTTGATACAGCCAGTGACCGTGTAAGAAACTTGGGCATTTTAATTGATAATAATCTCACGTGGGGGCCTCAAGTACAAGAAATGAGCCGTAAAATGTTTGCTGAACCTGGATCTTTAAAAAGATTGGCGAACTTTCTACCAATTGCCACTAAAACTGCGCTGGCACAATCTCTTCTCCTTCCTATTCTAGATTATGCCGATGTCAGCTATCTTGACTTCACTGAAGAGCAACTAAATAAACTTGAGTGGTTTCAGAATTTCTGTATCAGATTCATTTTTGGATTACGCAAATATGATCATGTTTCCGATTTCCAAACTAAGCTCAAGTGGCTACCAATTCGTCTTCGCCGGAATGCACATATTGTTTCTCTCGCTTACCTTTTTCACCGGCTTACCTCAAGAAACGTTTCACGTTTCTTCGCGATACGCGATACGCACGCACGAGTTTTAAGGTCGTAGGAGAATCTGAGATTAGCAATACCAATGCATTCAAGTAAATTTCTGATCGAGTCTTTTACAGTACAAGCTGCTCGCCTCTGGATATTAGGCGTGCACAAACTATTAACAGTTTTAAAATATTAGTTAAGGAGCACTATTTACCACTGAATTCATTGCAGCAATCATAATCCTAACTTTGCATACTTAAATAAGTGTATATATATATATATATATATATATATATATATATATATATACAAAAAATAAAATTACAATTTACCAACAATCTCTTTTTCTGAAATCGTTTAATAAAGCAACAACATAGCCATTAAAAATACATTCAGAATATTATGTTATCTTTTTGCCAAAAACTCAACTAAACTAAGAAAACAACAGAAACCAGATGTTTTGTTTAAATATAGATTCTATTTTATTTCTTTTTCAAGACGAATCTCCTATTTCAATGAGATTTAAGTGAGTATTATTAACGATTTTAATCTGTCGCATCATATTTGTTATGTTTACAACAAAACGCTAAAACTTTAACTGTTATTTTAGTCGAATAAACCTTTAATACAACTGAAAATACAATGAAACCTATTTCGTTTTCACTGGGGGGGTGAACGGGGTGTTAGGTTTTACTTTCTAACTAGTGTTGCTTGTTTGTCGATTAACAGCTTCCCAATAAAAAACTTTTAGTTGCATAAATATTGAACAGCTTCTCCTTAAAAATAGACCGAATTTTTGTATGTCCGAACTAAAAAAATTCTTTTAGTATAACTGAAATTGAAATTTACAATCCGGATACTGAGTTAGTGTAAAGAATGTAAAAGGCAGTGGTGACTAGCCGATCAATTTTAGCAGCTAAAATATCTTTGCTATTCTATTTAAAAATTAATAGGGTTAATGAATATTTGATTGAATTCTAGCTTATGATGTGAAAGTTCTGCCTTCTACATTGTATTTTATTAGAGTAGCGCTACTGGACAGATCGAGATTAAATTGTGCATAGTTATTCTTATTATGACGTAAAGGTTGAGCTACTGAAGGAAATCTGAAAATTTTGAAGTAATGAAACCGCGACGGAAAAGCGAGTCACATACATATATGTTAACTAGCTTAGATCACTATTGTTGAACTCCTATCGATAACCATAAGTGCAACACTATATCAAACAGGTGGCTACCGTCTCCAGGCGTTAATTCCTTACGTGACTCGACTACACGTCTCTTTAATTGCTTTCCAACTGATTACGGGGTAGACTTGCCTCTCCCGAATTTAATGTGTGAAGTATTGAGTTGAAGTATACGTGACCTTTTTAACAATGGCTTTAATTATTTATTTTTCTTATTATTAACACAATTGAATTTATTGAGCTAAGTATCCATATAGAAAGCCAATAAATAGCTCGTATGCTCGTAGGTCTGATTTGTCTTTTGGTATTTATTATATTTATTATTTAGTATTAAAGGTATATTTTTTTCTACGAAAACAGAAAAACTACACGTTTAATGTCTTGGTCGAAAACAAAGTAATGTTGTTGTTATCTCGAGCTACTCCGTACTTCGGAAAGTGCGTTAAGCCATTGGTCCCGGCTGCATTTATAGTCGTTAATACCCTCCAATCTGCATCGGACCAGTTTGGAGGGTTTATAGCCCATCCTCTTTAACCCATACATAAGGAAGGCTTTAGCATATATACAATCTGCAGATTCGTACTTTAAATAATCAATAAGTATTAACCTGGCTGAAATGGATGAAACTCATAATGCATACCTAGTTCATACTTCAATGCACAGTCAATTAATTTTGCAGTCATGCATTTACGGCGAAGAGCCGCCACCGCCGCTAATTCTCCGCATAAAATTACAATAAAGAACTCTTATCTAGAGAGAATGGCTCGAGGTGCTTATTTATACCTGAACGATAAATCTTAAGGAGATAGCTGATGAACTTTTATGGCTACACGTTGCTAAGAGGCAGTTTCCAACATCCCTATATCTGTATTCATAGCCGAGAAAGGAGATTTATTAGAAAAAGAAAACTTGTTATGCATACATTACGAAAAAATAATTTAGAATTCCCAACTATTTCTGATAATCAACTGATAGCAGAAAATGAAAGTGTAATTGTTACTTATAATATTTTGTAACATAACTCCTTAAATCACCTCTTAGGATTTGTACCTACCCTATAGTCAAGAAAATAATCAAATAATCTAGTTCAAATAGTTGAATTTTAACTACAGGCACCAAACGATACACACTGAAGTTTGAGATACGAACAATTAATTGAAAGTTTGCTTTGTAGTGCTTAGCACATTCAGTTGAGAAAATTATTAAGAATATTTGCAAAATTAAACAAGGAATAACCAAATGCGTCCATTTCTAATTCTCTAATCTTTCCTATCATATAAATATAAGAAAAATATCTCAAAAAAAAATGAAATAAATTATAGATAAAAATATATTATTTTCTACTTACCTGCATCGCTGATTAGTTAATATATTAAATAAACCTTTCATGCACTTTAACAGAAAGTTTTAGAACTATCAAAACTTAGTATCGTACATTTTCCGAGTGATTGCTTTTCTCCAAGCTAGGTATCGGAAACCCTTAATTACGTCTTTACATAGAGGGTCGTGAACGGTGGTTTTCATACGATTAAGTGAATCGTTTTGATCTAGAACCAGCTTTAGTATTTGATCTATCGTTTAATATTTGACATGACGCCAAAGCCATGTTTTTAAATAATGAATGTTTAATTAATAAACTGTAGATAGAACGTCACATAAATTGTAATAGAAATATTTCATAATTTATATTAGATTTAATCATTATTCTTCATTTCGAGAGGGAGTGAGAAGAAACATTATTAGTGAGAAGAAATACTAAAATTTGGCTACTCAAGTTGGTTATGATAATTTGTCAGCTGAATCCTTATATCTGTGTCCTACTGATGAGGAGGAAGTGGCTCGATATATCAAAGTACTTAAAGTCGTTAGTGCCCTTGGTATAGATGGATGTACTCCACTTCTTATCAAGCAAATTCAAACAACAATTCTAGAAACTCGAGCGATGATTTGCGCAAGATAGCTGGCAGGAGCTGGATGCGAACAGCCGAGAATCGAAGTAGATGGCGTGCAATTGGGGAGGCCTATGTCCAGCAGTGGACGAATATGGGCTGATGATGATGATGATGATGAATTCTCGAACCTATTACTCATATTTTTAATACAAGCATGTTGCATGCATGCATGCATGTATGTCAATTGGAAAATTCCGGAAACCTAGAAACTAGGAGTAATAACTCCAATCCACAAAGACGGCTGCAAATCAATCCCAAGCAACTATAGACCTATTTAGTATCCTTATTGAGTGTCTTTTCAAAGTTACTTGAAAAAATAGCAAGTAAAAGACTGGCATATTTTTTGGAAAATCAAAGCCTAATTTCAGATAAACAATTCGATTTCAGGCGTCATAGATCAATGGAGGATGTTGTGGTTATACTAGCGAAAAGAATTGCCTTATCTCTGGATCGACACGAGTGTTATCTGGACATCCTCCTTGATTTAGCCCAGGCGTTAGACACGGTTTCGATTCCTATCCTTCTACGGAAACCCGAAAGGATGGGTATTAGGGGTCTGGCATACGATTGGTTAAATTCTTACCTTACAGGAAAGCTTTATTCAGATTGGAGTGGACTACTTTCAGTTCGATACGGAATGCCTCAGGGTAGCATCATTGGTCCAATTCTATTTTTAGTTTATATTGTTTAGTGTATATATGTTTATTTGGAGATAAAACTTGGGATGATGTTTATGAAACAGCAAATAAAAGGAAATCTATCGTAGTCGACTGGTTGAACAAAAATCTACTAACAATGAATATTGGAAAAAGCCATGTATTTTTAGTATACATGGCTTTTCATAAATCATCTGCATCTAAACCACAAACAACACAATATCCTAAGATCCACTCGTGTAATAATAACGTTGATTCCCACTCCTTAAGTGAATGTTTGCCTATAGACCACACACACTCCATAAAATATTTAGGTGTAATCATTGATGAAAACCTGTCTTTTAGACAACAGGTATCGGCTTTATCTGGTAAAATCAGGAAAAGCATTTCCATAATGAAATCATTACGTAACTCTGCAGATAAAAATACCATTACATTAGTTTACTACGCAATTTTAATTTTTGTGCTGTTCTAGTTCCAACCAATCGTCGTATTTTTAAGGCTACTTTGAACAATGATTGAACCAGTTTCGCCAAAGGGCTCTTTCCGTACTCACATATACACACTTATAATAAAATAATAAAACTTGTAAGTGATGTAAAGAATTTAATAACCTCCGAATTAAAGAGACTTCTACATTGGTGGTTAAAGGGACTTGATTACAAAGAGACATAAGACGTAGAAGCCTGATTTGGAACACACTCACACATCTCCACACTAAATATATACACACACACCTACTAAGAGAATTTTAGTTTTTTAAAACAGTACTATATAATAAATAAGTTACTATAGTATAGTAATAAATAAGTAGAACGAATAAGAAACTTTTAGAAATATAAATAGTTTCCGCGGGCATAGTACAAATATATAAGTAGGTGTACTCGAGATCCGAGCGGGGGCGAGAATAGCTTAAACATGTAGGGCTGTTGCTTATAGATTATTCAATCGTCAGAAATACATGGTCAATCAATCTCTAAAATATAGTTTCTATCGGTATGGTAAGCATACAGAAACTGTAATACCAGACCAGCTGACTACAATTTTTTTCATGCTTACATCATGTCATCAATTAAGTGTTTTGTAAAAAAGTGGTTTTAATTAATTCTTTTATTTAATTTTTGCCAAATAATCAGGCTACGACCAAAATAAGATAATGCCGATCTTAATTTTTAATAATCATGACACAATCATGACAGCACATTGTGATTTGTAAAAACAGTTTCTACCAATAGCCTATTTTTTTATATTAGATTACCTACTACGTAAATATACAATTCAATATCAATTTCAATTTGACGGTATTCGGGCACAGAGATTTAATAAACTAAACTACAAATTGATATTTGGTAAACGGAATCTTGAGCGGAATCAATACAGCGACGCGAAGCACACGTGGTCACGGCGTACAAGCCACGACTGGCGAGTTGTCACTCATGACTACTCCTATACCTTCGATAATTTTGTAAGTGTTTGCGTGTGACGATGCATACGCACTGGTGTGCTCAAATACAAACCATTTTCGGTGCGTATGTATGAAGAGCATATACTCTTTTTATGTTCTCTTCCGCGAGTCAGGCCTAGAGTCTAGTGTGGAGACTGCCGGAAATATAATAGAAGTTCCTTTTTTTTCCTGTTTCACTTGGATATGCAGGTAATAGAATTATTAAATGTTAGATTATGTTGAGGATCGTCAACTGAACTGTGCCCACACCATTCATCGTCACCCTCTTCGTCGATAAGAGATTAAATGATTAAATGTTAGATTTAGTAATTTTTAAGAAGATTTGTATAAGGGAACACGGTTTGATAGTGAACGGTGAACGGTAAATTTTAAACGATCGGCGATAGCAATAGCTTGGAGCCAGCGGGGTGCGATGGTGGATTTCACGGGCGACGCATAGTAAGTACTCTGGCAGGTAATCAAAATTAAAAATAATGCCGTTCTGCTGCTGAATGGTTTCAATATAGTAAAACCATGTTTCAATATGCCATGTCCTATAATGATGATAGGCTGAAGCTATGCCGTATTTACTTATAATTTTGTATCAACTTATTTAACTTGCCGCTCGAATGAAATATGTTAGTAATTCATTTTAATTTGCATTCTGAAACTACACGTATCTATTTCCTTGTTTAATGTATAAAACAAAGTATTTCACTACAACTAAATTATTATTCAAAACGGCTTTGTGTAGGACGATATTTATCTTCATTAGTCTACCTCACTAAAAAGTTGTGTGATGAAATATGTGTGTTGTATATTTAGGAGATTAACAGTTTTCGGATGTTTTGAATATAATTAAACTTAAAACTAGTTTCTGTTTTTAGTAAGTATGTCGTAAATTAAATAAATTCTACTTACGTTATATAGGTACATTTATTAGAAACTCGTTTGCATTTAATTTAAATTTCGTTTTTATATTTAAATGACGTCATAGAATGGTTTTAATTATAACAATCTGGGTATAAAATTATAGATCTTGACGAGTACAGTCCTGTTATTTTCTCGTTTTTTCATACAGAGATATCATGATTGAAAAATGACTTCGTTAGAATATGAAGCAACAATGACATTGATTTTCAATACAATAAACCAATTATAGAATCAGAGTTAATGTTCCAGACCACGTGTTTTGTGAGACGAAGCATGATAAATAATATAAACAGATACTCGACAGAACAAAGGCATCGGCCTTTTGATTAAAAAAAAAATTGTTGCTAGCTAAGCCAGTTTTGCAATTTTCGCATGAAAACAAATCTATTTAGTTTATATTCAACCTAAAGACTTTCATTTAAAATGAATACTTTTATATCAAACTTCTACATAATAATAAATTATTGCGTAATAACAACGATTAGTGTACCAAAGCCTCGATCTGTCGAGTGGTTAAGCTGTGCGTTCAACTTTGCCTTTTGTGTACAGGAAAATATGAAATTAGAATGCAAATGTTTAAATACTGTATTCATTACCCTAAAATATATTCACCGTGTGTTTATTTTATGTAGTATCAAAAAATACGTAAATATCATATTGTAATTTATGTTTAAATTATGAAAAAAAAAAAATATGAATTATACTAAACTCTATGAAAAATATGTGATTTCAAACTTAGTGCACAATTGGCGACAGATATGTCGCGTCTCGTCGATAGCAGAGTGTCAGAACTATCAATTTATATGACCTTGTATCGTGTCTAGTATAATATCTTTTTTCTCGCGATTTCACCTGCGTAAATAATAGTCTATATCACTCGTATGATGTAGTTTTCTGTGACCGAAAAAAAATCATGATAAGATTAGTACTTCCGAAGATTACCCGCTACAAAAAATAAAGAAAGTAAGTGATTTATTTGTTTATAATATTAGTGTTGATGACAGTAAATCTTGCACACACGGAATTTCCGACGTGAATTAAAGTAGATCTATGAGACTCTTCACAATTTTTCCGTTCGATTATTACCAACCTAATAAAACAAAAATATGTAGATAATCCATAAAAGATGTCTCAGCGGGATAGACTGCTCAGTTCAAATGTGTGAAATATAAGAAGCTCAACAAATCTATGGACAGAAAAAATATTTGATAATTAATGTGAATATTTGTACCTATTTTTTAAATTATGAATGTTATGAAATTAAAAAGAAATGTCTTGATTACAGGCTACCTTGACATACCTTATTAATAACTAAACCAAAAGCACACAATTTATGTATTTCACATAAATAAATTGTACAATATTAATTTATTATGCCAAAAGGACAGAGTCATGATAACACGACGGATTTATAAGAAAGGAAGGTTCGTAATGATCTGGCCACGTTCATAGAATGAATGGGAAAAGATTCATTAAAGATTTTTATGGAATAAAAGGTAAGAGAGAAATCGACAAGGAAAAAGTCTGGCTTAATATTGTTGTCGACTAAAATGGACGGCATTTTAATTAAAAAAATATGACTAATATTTGAGTTCAAATATTATTTGAATTCTGTAAATGTAAACACATCAGCTAAGTTATTACAAAAGATCAAAGTGAAATACCAAAGTCCATACATCAATGGCCCCAATACCAACAGAAATAAAAATTCAATATTCGAACCCCGAATAAACCTCTATATCAGCATCATGATTGCAGAGTTACATAAGATTTTACAACTAAACAGGACGAGCGGAAATTATTTTAAAGAATAATTATGATATTTATTTGACACTTTTGTAGTACGTAAAATGTGAGATCACATTGAAGCATATGCGGAATCAGCCCGGAATATGAGTAAAATTTTTTTTAAATTAATTGTTTATTATCTGAACATAAAAAGGGATTATTTATTGAAGTAAAAGTACATTATTTGACATCGTTCAAAACACTTTAAAAGGGTAAGGTACTTTTCCTTTGGAATGGACTTTTACCTATTCAAATTAATGTATGTAATCACATATTAGGTACGTAGGCAAGCAATTCAAAAGAATGAATCGGGCTGAATTTAAAACGTACTCGACATAGCTCCGGGCGACGTCCTCTCACTCTGTATCATTGAAAATTTAATTTCCTTTCAAAATTTTCAATGTGTTCGTATTAATTGTTTCAGTTTGATTAATGTCAAGTATAATTCCTTTTCGAAAAGGGGGGACGGGATTAAAGAATTAAATTTAAATTTTATTTGTTCTTCTGCAGTCATTATTTGCTCTAAATAGACTGCAATATTACGATTACTATGAAATATTGCAAAGTCACGAAACAACAACTAGTCAAATATAATAAGAAATGAAAACGTAATGTAAGTACACTGTTAATTTACAAAGTGAATGTCTCAAGAAGTTTCTAGATGACTCCATAAAAACTAAATAAGTTGGAGTCAACCCCACTCTATCACAGTCATAAACATCAGCATCCCGAGACAATGTTCGCGTAGAGTACCAAATACATTCCAAGCTTATATTCAAAACGATCTTGGGGTAACCATAGTAATAGAGCTAAAACTTTTAATAGGATCCATTAGATTTTAGAAATGGAGGTTATCGATTGACCAATTAATGTTTTTCTATACAGACCACAATGATCCTAGTTTCTTTGATTGATATATTTGCAATTTAGGGAATGGCTTCATCATAATGGTATCATCGAAATCGATTCAGTAGTTTGAAGATATAAATAATTTAATTATTATATTTGATCAATTTTGAATTCACGATGCTAGAGTAATAAATATCTATAATGAAAAATGCTTTAAAAATCCACCTGCTCTAGACACCCCGAAATAGGACTCGAACCTACAACCTTTCGCAATCCGGGCGACTGCTCTAACCATTGAGCTACCTGAGGCGAAACAGGGCTGACGAATTTTAAGCACTTGTTACTTTTGGTCTGATCACGTATAACATAGGCTAGGTATAATTTACGTGGGCAAAGTCACGAGAAATAGTAATATGTAACTTTGTGTCATTTTACTCGGTCTGCTATGGTTATGTATCTTTCGCAACTGCCGGTCACAAGCTCAAGATACGTTAAGCCCTGTTAGGCTTGGCTACATCTGCTTGTATCTGCAGTTGTTAACACAAGTTATAATGAGCGTCTGTACTCCAGTAGTGGGATATTAGTAAGCTAATGATGCTGATGGATGGAATACCTATCTAATGATATTATAATAAAAATAAATTTTGCATATTATGTCTAGTTACCCTACTCACACCTGAATTTAACAGACGTAATCTGTGAGGTACGAGCTTAAAAAGGGACCGAAATATGCCATTAACGTTTACGCAACGCTATTCTTGGAGGGCCGAGGCTTGTTATACGTGCCCCAGGCGATAGTGGAACTATCGGTTAATTTATGACAGGACCTATTAATTTTGCCGAGAATTTGAATAGGGGAATTAGTTGAAGCCGGACCAGTGTTAATGTGTTTGGGTAGATTTGTTTTAAAAGTTTCACGCTTAGGGCTTTTGCGGCGAAAGTTGTGTAATGATGATGAAAGTTCGCGATAGTACTGTATTCGTTCATTCAAGTTTATTTGCCGTGACCGTTTTTGGTAGTGCAAGGTTATGGAAGTTTTTAAACACCTTTTTTAGAAATTATACTTTGTTTAATCATTACTATACTTTTTAAATGTTAATTCAATGGATACTAAAAGAAAATTTTCATTGCAGTCGGGGTACCGTTCTGTGGAATATTTATAATTTAAGAGGACCACCGACCGCCATAAGAAATTCATTTAAGTTTTTATCTAATTAAATGAGTGATGACATTAGGGTGCAGCAAATAAATGTAAATCACATTACCTATCAACCCTACTAACCATTATACAACCTTTTTTACTTTTTTGTATGACTGTGATAATATTTTTAATGAAAAATGCTTAAAATATCCAATATCGACAGATTGGGAAAAGGAACCCTCAACCAGGTGGACCGACGATCTAATAAAGGGTGAAGGAAACTGCGGGCAACGCAGGACCAATCGCCAAGCAGTAGGCGTCGAATGGCTGATTTGATCGGCAGTGCAGTCTCATAAGCAAACACTTGCGATTCTCCATATATTTTATAAGGGCGTGCGATTCATGTGATATCGCCAATCGATATCAAATTGCATCGCATCTAGCGATGTCGTGATGTGATGGGAAGTAGTTCATACAACAGATTTTACTATAGTCCTATTTTTTTGTATATCAGGTTCTTTTTCATCAATTGTATGTTATCGATTGCAATATTGTTCTGTCGCTATTTGGATAAAATTACTATCTTATTTTTGTGATATATAAGGACTAGAAATCTGTTAAATGAGATTGAACTAATTTCTATTAAAATCGTTTATTTGTTTGTATTCTTTTTTCAATTCGCAATGGACACTAAAATAAAACAAGAAACAGGTTCAAAATTTATTTATTTTCTTCAACGAAAAACAGCTGATACTATATGTTTCCAGTTTTGTTTGTGCTCCATTATAAACACTCACTAGGATGGGATTACATATAAAAGACAAACAATTATTCATTTTTAACATAACTTTTGAAACTTACAAAAACCAATTAATTATTTATTGTAATTTCATTAATAAAATGACCTTTTTTACTGACATTCTGATTGATGTTTCTCAGCAGCAAAATAAATACACAGTTAAGGAACAATTTAGAACGGCGCAACTAAACTATTCTATGAAGACATGTACTTTATATACAGAAAAAATTCTTGGACAGGCTTTTGCCCCATTAGTGGAGATGCTGATAAGCTCATGATGATGATATAAAGGTGAATGGTCATTGGCTGATTTTTTATTAAAGATTAGCCTAAGATTTCAGTAAAGACATGTACACACACAGTAACATCGAACCACGTGGGGGAAGCCGCGGATTACAGCTAATATAAAATAAAAATGTCTATTATTTTATTGAATTAATAAAATAAAATTATATTTGTGACATATATTAATTAGAGCAATGAGGTACTTGTGCTAATACTTAGGTACTCCGCTAGTACAACAATATTGAAATTAAAACTATTATTTTTATAAATAATACTGTTAAGCATTTGAAATTGGAAAAAGAACACAATTCAAATTATATATGTGCTAATAATGATGATCTTATCTCATCTATGTCCTTATTATGGTGTTCCTTTCACATGTGTGAAACTAATATTTACCACCCATTTTATGTGAGAAAAAGACAGGTAACATCATGGACGTATACTGCACGCGTAGCATTACAAACTCGAGAAACGCTTTGTCTACACCAAATGTCACTTTTCTCCGGTCGAGAGTGAGATATTGTATGGGCACACCGGAAAAAAGTGACATTTGGGTTTAGGCAAAATATTCTCGAGTTTGTCATGCTACGCGTGATATTTTATGTACGCGTGATAAATATTTTTTAAGCAACCAAGTATGGTAATTAAATCTTATGATCTTTACGGAGATACGTCACGTTATTATAAGTGTGATATGGACGTTTCTGCAAAATATTTACAAAATAACCTTACACTACAAGAATAATGAAAGTTATTCCTATTTACACAGTGACTCGTAAAAAAACACTAACCATCGCAATCGTTGCTGGAGATATTATTTCATTATTTTATATATTTTATTATGACATGACATGATTCCATAACTAGAGCTTAATATTTCACGTTTAATTAAGGTTTACTACAAACGTACATGGGTCTTAGTCTTTTTTTCTGATGAGCGAATTTGGCATCATATGTGTTTCTTGCTTAGAATTTTAAGATCAATTTTTGAATTATTCGACTCGCGGCCACTACGTTGTTTTGATCGACAGCAACAAGCATTATCAGTCACTCACCGCCAGACAAACAACGAGTGAGTGATAGAGTAGATGTCAACGTCAAAAGTCAAAGTTTTTTAAATAAAATATGGCCTCATTCTGTTTTGCCCTTTGCCAGAAAAATCACAGTATGTATGTGTGTGTGTTTGTATCGATTTACAGAAATAAAATTCATTAAAAAGACAGTTTGAAACACTGATTTGTATTATTTTCCTTAAACAAAAATGCACTTTCCATTCAAAAAGGATTTATTTTTCTTTACAATAAATTATCTTTTTTTTTTGCGTGAATGAATTGAATTTTTACATTAATAATAACTGCAACATAGTTTCGATAAGAACGATTCAAAAATGCAGAAAAATAGTTTTGTGCATCTAAGGAATCATTGGAATTCTAGACGGCAAGAAGATTTAAAATGAGTAGCGAAAATAGAACTTCCTGCCCTCCTGTGTTGTCCCACTCATAATGAGTACGTCAACTACTACGAATGTGTATTGACAGCATCCCGATACTATAATGGCCTTGAGTATCACCTAAGATATTAATGTTTTTAAAAATTAAATCATGTTGCTCTTCAATATGTGTATGTCACGTTAACATAATCATTATCAATATAATCACAATTATCGTCTAATGTCATGTAGACGATAATTGTGATGTAAAACCCTCATAACTTTAAAAGCTCTAACGTAAACCATTTTATATATAATACATATTTTTCATTGTTAACAGCGTACACTGTGCACGCAAGCACTAAACAAATCTTATTATCTATTTTAAGTTCGAGAGATATTTAAATTTCAACAACCTTGATTTTTTTATTGAGAAAATCACCACTCACTGATAAACTTCATACTTATATAAAAATCACTCGAGAGTGATTCTTAATAATTTCACTTATTTCATTTTTACACTCACTGGGTTTCAGCGTCTTGTTTCCTTTATATTGTTCTCATTCTTTTCATCCATTCGCTATTTATAATCGAAGTTTTGTTAATAATAAAACCATTGTAAATATTGTCCAAAGTACAGGTTGTCTTGTAGTGGCGGTTGAACGGTGGAGGGGAGGCCAACCTTCATTCCAATCCTCCCTCACGCCAGCTTCTGGTCACATCGTAGTCACCATTTCTGAAATTAGTTACTTTGAATACTCTAATTTATTTATATATTACATCCTAAAAAACCTCAAGCTTCAAAATAAAAAATGGTAGTAAAATTAGAAGGCAGATAGACATTTACCGGTCCTCAAAAATATGAGACAAAGTTTACACGTACAACTCGTAAAGTGTTACCTTTTTGTATATGATTAGAGTTACCAACTGAAAAAGTCATTACTTAATGCGTTTCTTGCCGAAGATGGGCTGGTATTAGATATAGAGTATTCCAGTATTCCATATTCCAGTAAAAATCAAAATTAAAGTGGTTCGTACGCCGGTCTCAAGGTGTTGCCATCTCTTAGGTCCCGGGTTTGATTTCGGATCGAGTCAATGTAGAATATTTACTTTTTTATATTTTTTTGTGGTACCTTCATTGTCTCAGATGCTCCTTAGTACGGGAGATTTAGCTACTAATCTTTGAATCTGAGAAATATATGCGATATTGTCTCAAATATTTATTTTTAAAGATAAATAATAAGTGTGAGATAAAAAAGAAATATTTTATATATTAATGCCAACTTGAAAATTGTTGAGCTTTGTCTAAATAAATGTTGCCTTTTTATAATTGAAAGCGTCACACATCACGTTTGTAACTAATGAAGAATTATCAACTGGTCGGTTGACAAACCGACGATTCGGTTATTAGCAAATTAAAACTTCCATCGGCCCATTACTAACTTATTACATTTTTAATTAACTACTTACCGAGGTTCTGCATTTGGTGTTGACTGAGTACAATATATGGATTTTCCAAATCTGGATCTTGCAGGACGCCTCGATGCAAATGCTCCAGATGACTCTCACTGTCAACTTTGAAAATATAGTTTTTTAGTAATAATAAATCCATTTAAACAAATATAGAGATAAATGTAACGTATGTATTGGAGCCATTAATCAGTCATCAAACGTTCTACTTTTTTCATTGAACTGTTCTCAATCAGTATGGAGTATTGCTACCCGCTAAGAGCGCGATCGATAATCGCCTGAAAGTGGCATAATGCCAATTTCTCGATTGTATACCCACTTTGTAGTTTAATGAAGTGTTTCACGGCTTCACAAAACAGACCACTTATTTACTAGATAACTGAATAATATATGCGTATGTCAAATGTTTTGTTATAACTAATAACTATTTAATCAATTAAAACATATTATATGAACGTAGTGAAATATAAACGATTTTTTTATACAAATCGGGGACAAATTAATAAAAATTGATGCCGACGATTATATTAAAATCTTATAGATAGTTTTTGTATACTTTTTATATTTTGAATATTTTTTATGTTTTGTATTCATATATTATGTTATTGAAGAAAATTACATGAACCCACAGCTTTTGATTTCAGTAATTCTTTTTTAATAGTATAACTAATTAATCCCCCGTTTTAAGCCTTTCAAGTTTTTATTTTGTGACAAATACCGAATACAGTTTTTAATGACTTACATGGCAACGTTGTCGTTATTGGTGGTGGTGTGGTAGTAGTTGTTGTAGTTGTTGTTGTAGTCGTCGTCGTTGTTGTTGTTGTAGTCGTAGTAGTTAACACTATTCATAAAAAACGTTTTAATTAAGGAATTCATTATAAGAAACGAAACAAAACAAATACAGCAGAATGAAAAAAAAAACATAGTATTTGAGTCAGAATCTTGTATTTAAGTAGGCCTTTACAAAGTTTATAGTTAGTTTATTAACCGCGTATCCAAAGTGTTCACTCTACGCAAATTGCTGTCTATATTATCAGTGTATAATGTACCTTATCGCAGCTGAAATAATTTTCGTGATCGGATTAGTATTTTCAAAAATTATCTCCTACAAAGAAATAAACTTTACCTGTTTACCTTACTTTATTAAAATTTTATTAAAGTCGATTAATTTTCCAATTTAAATAATGGTGTTAGTTATTGGTAAAATATCACAACAAACGTCAATCTGAACAAATCATTACTTTAAGTTTAAAACTGCATAAATCACTTTCGGAAAGTCCTATTGTACTTACTGTGTAAAAACAACTCAGCTTGAGCTTTCCCTTGATTGTTTTCCACGTGACATCTATACGCGCCCGCGTCTTCTATAGACATATCTGACACTAGGAGATTCAATGTATGCCGATATCCACGCGACGATGCGCTTAGCTTGTACTTGGATCCTAAATAACAATGTACAAACAAGTAGTCAAGTTAATATTCAAAGGGAAAATGTTCATTATTTATATTAGTAAATATTTTTTATAATAAGTAATTTTTATTTTTTCTGGAAACCACTGGGCATAAGTAACTCGAGAAAATTCGATCCTCAATACTCTCATCGTAATAGGGTTGAGCAATGTTCTGTGTAACCTCGTGTTTTATAACAGGTTTTAACCTTTAGTATGTATAATTTTAGATACCTACATTAATCGATGAAGTGGCGTATCAATCAGCACAGCCTAGATAGAGTATTATTGTACTCTCTCATTTTTAATAGTCAATGAGTATAATAAATGGCAAGAGATCAATATCAACTAAACTTTAATCATTTTTGAAACACTAATATCAACTAAACATTATAAAGGGTCATTTATGAAACACTACCAACCTCAAAGGATTACATAGCTAACATCACAAACGAAAACTTGATTTACTAGTTTTAAAACAGATCAATAATTTCAACAAAAATGATTTTCACGTTTTTTTGCTTCGTCGAATTTATACATCTCATTCATAATGAAAGGATGACACTAAGCTTGCAAAATGTATGAATTAAATTACCTACATATTAGTGTTGCGCGTAAAATTATTAACGTTGAAGGAGTAATTTAAATACAATTTTATTTTTTGTATAGAAGTGAAACGGAACGAATTATATAACTTAATATGTTTAAAAAAGTATTATTCTTTATAATGTAAGCTATCTAGTTCTGCGTAGTTGTGGGTGTTTTACAAAGAACCCATTATTTTACATTACAGAAGACAAAACAATGCTTTTAATTATACGAGTATGAAAATACCAAGGCTAGCTTAACTTTAAAAAGTATTAACGAATCTGTTATTTTTTCTATTTTACCTATTTTATTTTAACAACTACTTAAATAGATAATTAATCATTTGGGTTAAAAAAAAAATTGCCTTTTCAAATATAAAAACACTGTGAAAAGCAGTTAGAAAAGGACGGATTAACTTTAGCTTTGTTGCCAGACATTACGTTTATAAATGCAAAAATAACGTACGGATCATTATAATGAATAAAAAATATTACCTCATATTTATGTTACACGAAAGTGCAAATATGAAACTTATACCGTATTGTTGATATAGTGAATTTGATTAAACTTTAGGTTATAAAAATATTGAATGATAAACTAAATTTAAATTCAAATGATTTCATTGAATAACTAATTTTTGTGAAAGTAAATTTACACAAGTTTTTGGAAAGTTTTAAGGAAAGGCATATTTTCTAAATTTGCCACTAGATGTAAAAACGAAATTCTATTATAATCACAATCACCAAAGCCTATTTTGAGAATTAGGACTAATTTTAGGAGTACGTTAATTCACGAACCCTTACTAATTGAATTTTCCTACGCTACCAAATTAACGTTAATTGTATTACTACACCATTAAATAATCGCTGCTCTCCGTTGAGAGTCCAATGAAACTGTGGAATAGGGTATGCCTCGGCAGTGCATTGTAGAGTAACAGCACCACCTGATGGAGCCCTGATTGCAACCCGACCAGCCCAAACTGATGGCGCGACTGAAATAATCATAAAATGTCAGCAAATACGTACCATTTGTTACTAGGTATATCCTATTTACATATATTTGTTTGATAAGGTCAGTGCTTATAGCAATATACTTTGTGATTCAACCTTATAAAGAGAGGTAATATAACACATTAGCTGTTTTCCCGCGACTTTACCCACATAAATTATAGCCTATGTCATTCGCGTATGATGTAATTTTTCGTAAGTGAAAGAATTTAAAAAATCAGTCTAGTAGTTTCGGAGTCTATTAATTTTATTTTTTTATAGGTTAGGGGCAGATGAGCAGACGGATCACCTGATAGTAAGTGATTACCGTTGCCCATGGACACCTGCAACACCAGAGAGGATACAAGCGCGCTGCTTGCCTTTGAGGGACGAATATGATCATAGGGAGGGAAGGGTTGAGAGGGAAATAGGGAGGGGGTGGGCCTCCAGTACCCTCACTCACACGACGAAACACAACGCAAGCGTTGCTTCACGTCAGTTTTCTGTAAGGCCGTGGTATCACTTCGGTCGAGCCGGCCCATTCGTGCCGAAGCGTGGCTCTCCCACAAACAATCAAATGGTTCTACTTTATAATATTGTTGTAGATAAATAATTACTTAGACCAATTTTTCTTACTACAGCATAATGATACAATTTAAAAAAAAGTATTAAAATTCTTGTTTATCGGCCGATTTCTGAATTGAGAAAAATACAAAATCTCAACAGATTTTTGAACATGAACAGAGAACAAGGCAAAAAGTCCTGTTTTTTTCAAACCGCTATGAATTAATTTAAAGATAACTAAAATCATAAATGAAAACCTGTTTATTAAGTACGGCTTAAGACGTGCTTTACTTTAAATAGTCAATTCAGAAACCGGTGTATCTATTTATGTATCAATGAATAAATTGGTGAGATACTTACACATGACATTTATTTGAATTCGCTTACTGACCGATGGTGGAACACCATTGGTGGCTATACAAAGATATGCCCCAGAAGCCGCTCGATCTACAGCTGTGAGATTCAACCAGGCTCCTGACCATTTCGATACTAAAACAATAAAATAATTGTAGGCTTTTTGATAGCAATCTATACATATATAAATGAAGATGTCTTCATATACTGATTGACAGACAACGCACGGCCTTAGCCGCTGGTCGTAGAGACTTGAAATTTGGAGAGTACATTTAACCCCGAAGCTGGTTAAAAAGAATAAAAACGTTTGTATAAAACTTCTTTGTTGTTTGACCCATATCGATGAAATAACAAATTTGAGTAGTAACATTACTCTAAATGAGATGTTAAGAACTTTAAGCGTACTATACAAGTGGGCGTTTTGTCCAAAAAAAATTGCATAGATTTCAGTTTTCGATTGAGTTTGTATAAACTTTAGATTTGTATTTGCCTTTCCATACATATTTCAAATTGGATAAATAGTTTTATAGTTTTTTATTGATAAAGTACTGAAACATATTGAACATTAATTACATGTGTAGCTGTTGCTGTACCTTAAATAAGTAAATATAGCTTTTTGTTGTAGTGTCTTGGAAGTTGAATATTTTGATGTTCAACTTCAACATATTGAAATAGAATCAATTTATATGTAAATATTGAGGTATATGCAAATAAAAAAAAAATTGTAATAACGCGATCATCATCAGCTGTAAGACGCCTCCTCCATGGATCTCCACAATGATCGGTCCTGCGCTGCTCACACCCAGCGGCTTCTCGTTACCTTTATAAGATCGTCGGTCTACCTGTTGGGAGGCCTACCCACTGAGCGTCGTTTGGTACGTGGTCGCCATTCAAGAAATCTTCAGCCCCAATGGCCATCAGTTCTTTTCGCTATGAGTCCCGCCCACTGCCACCTTAGCTGAGCAATTCTTAATGCATTGTCAGTAACGTTAGTTCTCATATGGATCTCCTCATTCCTAATACGATATCGTAGAGAAATACCAAGCATTGCTCTCTCTCCATTGCCCGTTGGGTGACCTTGAGCCTTCTTATGAGATCTATAGTGAACGACCATGTTTCGCTTCCGTCATGTTCACTGGCAACCCACACTGGTCGAAGACTTAGGTATTGAGACACTGTGGTAATTTGGATGCGAAGATTTTTCGTAGCTTCCCTAACGCTGTCCGTCCGAGCTGAATTCGCGATAACAAACAGAAAGGATAGTTTTGGACATTTTAGTCAACCATAACAAGTAACAACAAACTTTAACAATAACAATCGAAACCAACAAAAACAACAAAATTAATGTACGATCTAAACACAACACAACTCAATAAGTTTTTATTTGCTAACGGTGCTGATTTTTGAACGTAATGACATCATCAAAATGGCGGCCAGTCGAATTAACTCAATACGGGGATTTTATCGGTCATAACAAACAATTACATTTTAGTTCAAAGAATAAAGTATTTAAAATAGTCAAAGCGAAGAGTAAATATAAACATATTAAAATATAAAATATAAACATAGTTTCACTATGGGAAAACTTTTTGTTAAGAAAGTCAAGTTGATTCTGTCATCTATCTTTATCCTTTTCAAGCAATTAAAAACGATAAACACATAGAATTGAAGTTTTATTGGGGAACTCACGTTTTAATTTATACTACCAACGACTTAATTAATTATTATGCATATCATAGACAGTCATAATGCACTAACCAATATTGCCAGTGCCAATTTTCAGTATCCCGTGTAAGTTAGAAATCTAAAATCAAATACATTTCTAAAAGACAAACTTTCCTATTATAATATAAGTGACGGTGATTTTACTCTGATTTAAAATTTGCATTTATTATAAAATTTCAATAATAAACTATTTCTTCGAATAAATCTTTAATATTTCCCAGAAATATCGCTCTTTTTTAAATATACCTATTTGTTTAAAAAATAGCGTTGTCTAATATTAAACGTTATTTTGTACTACAAATTAAATGAACAATAAAACCAATATTTTGCTTATGACCATAGAATAGGGTAATTGCCGAAGCATTGACATGCTGATTTTCCTATTGGTGCAAAAGCCCGACAATACGTTCCATTATTTGTGGACATGCTTATACAGTATTGAATCCCGTAGGCACGACGAGAGTATGGCAGAGGCTTGATAAGTAATTGGATAGTTTAAACTAATTTGTACTACCGATTTTCATTCATTTTGGTTTCCGCTAGAGGCGCTATAGAGAAACGTATAGTAACGTAATTAGTTTTCGAACACTATAAAAACTTATACTGAGGTACAGGTAGGCGGATGTCTAATTAATAGAATAGCGCCATTTATATGTACGGCTAAACGTATATGAGCTGAGTAACCATCAGAACATCCTTCTACAGTGCGACTGTACAAAGCCCAGGAACTAGTTAACTGTAAGGATCACGTTACGAAACACCATTATTGATACTATTAATAGTTAAATATCCGCGTTATTATAATAACATTACTTTGATGTTCAACTTCCAAGAAACTACAACAAAAAGCTATATTTACTTATTTAAGGTACCGCAATAGCTACACATGTCATTAATGTCCAATATGTTTCAGTACTTTATCAATGAAAAACTATAAAACTATTTATCCAATTTGAAATATGTATGGAAAGGAAAATACAAATCTAAAGTTAATACAAACTCAATCAAAAACTGAAAACTACGAAAATTTTTAAAAATATTCTTTTTGTTTATTTATTATAATTATCAAATAAATACGAGTATTACTACAAGAGGAGGTCGGACATTTTCCTAATAAAACATAATAGTTTAAAAAAATACTAGGAAAATATTATCATAAGTACTTAACGCTTTAACAATCTAATATTAAAGGTATAATTAAAAGTTTACACTTCAGGTGGTGGTAATTGGTGGTGTTTGGTCATACCATCACCACCAATGAGAAATGTCATGAAGCCAGAGAAGTTTTGTGAAAGGGTAATCGGATTTATCTATAATAATAATTTATATATCCTTCATCTATAAAATTAGTTTTCAAAATTATTCATCCACTGCCAACTTTGACAATTTTAGTGTATTATAGTAGTTATATACTTAACCAAAGTTATTTCTTACGCCTTCACTAATCTCTGTTTGTTTAATTGACACGTTTTAACTGCTGTATTAATAAGAGAAGAAACATTAAAAACAACGCGTACGTAGTAGATCCCATCAAAAAATTTTAAATATCTCCTTTCGCTCCATTTATCTCCCGATCCTTTATCATTCCCCTAAATATATATAGCGTCCACAATAAGACATTTTGGGAAAGGCTGGTCGACAGCTAGTATTTTCTGTGTAAATTGACGCCATAATAACCAAAAGAATAAAAGACCGTTGAAAAGAAAATAAATATACAAAATCAATAAATATAATTTCCACAAAATAACAAATAACAGACATAAAAAAAAACCTCAAATCTCAATGGAACTCCATGTCTCTTAATGGGCTGATCTCGTTTACGTATCCGCGTGATGGGAGTTCTCTCCATCGTTAGGGATAAATGCCCTAACGAGGGTTATTACCGGGACCGCAATCTCTGATCACTCCATCGATTTTCACCATAAGTAGATAAGTAATATTTGGTTATTTTGGTTTTTAAATAATAAAACTGATACACGACTAAAATATTAATTAAATTAGTTTTGACTTATGCATAACCTCTTTATTGTAGGTCAAGACTTAACATATTAATAAGAGAAGCAAAAATTTTTAGACTTCTTTTACCTTTTTACTAAATTACATGTAAGTTGTGCAGGAAGCTGTGGAAGTTGTAAAAAAGCTAAAAAAATAATACATGAGAAATATATTAAATAAAAAATTAACACACGTGCATATATAATATACAATTTTTATGACTTATATCATTTATGTAACGCCAAACATAAACATATATAAGATAAAATAGATTTTAATAAAGTACTTATAAACGTTTTTGACTTCATCTAAAGATTTTTTCATTTTCATATAATAACCTAGTAAAGTTTAGTATAGATATGATGGTTGGCTGTATATAGAAAAGTAATATCTCTTTCAATAATTTATGCGAATATGTACTTTAAAAACAAAACGTGAGGAGGAATATAAGCTCATTACATTTAGAAGGATTTATTTGCTGATGACACTTGATCTCTTGGGAACGAACGACTGGCAAGAGATCATGACTGACAGGAAGGACTGGTATCCTATTATTTAAAAAGCTAGTATTCGTTTCGGTACAGTGTGCCATTAGAATAAATAAAGTAAACATAAACTTATCTTTCAATCTCTGAAAACAACGATAAACAAACGCCGTCTCTGAAACTTTACAGCCATGGATACATTTACACAATTTAGGGCCTACGTCAAAAAAAAAAAAACATTTTTATTTCATAATAAAATATTAAACAAAAGGACAAAACAAGCAACTCGAGATAAGACTATTCGAAAAGGCAACTGATTCGGCACTTTAAGTGGTATTAATCATGTTAGATAAGAATTTTGAATTTAGTGCCTCATTATTTTGTTCAACTAATTTTATGCATGAAAGTTCGCTAAGCGATGCAAATGGCTGGGTTTTGTATTCAATTTGGCCGGAAACTTGGCTGCATTTGTTTTGGTCTTAGTGACGCAAATAAATTTTAATTGTGTATCTTTTCAGGCTTGTGTTCTGAGGCTTCTAAGAGCCTAAACGGTTTCTTGATATTTATAAGTTATTGTTTACCTAAGTTTTGTATTATCTTAGACATAAATTTTATAAAATACAACTATTATTCTTCAGGAATTTTATCATATAAACTTTCAGATAGCATTGTGTCTAAAAATTAAACTATGTACATTATTATGATTTATACTCGGGTGAGAATAAATACATTCATTTATATCGCATTAGCAATGTTACTCTTACATGTTCTTATCAACGATCTAAGTCATATTTCGAGTCTTAAACCAATCAAATTACATCAAAAAGTCAATTATTAAATTAAAATACTAAAACCATCACAAATCTATTTCTCCTTACACAGTGAATACAGTAAACGAGTTATATATATCATAGTATATAAGAGCTTCAGTATAATGCAATCGCTATTATTTTTCAAGCGTTTTCTTTAGCGAGATTCTAATTAAAAACGTACCTAGAGTTTGGTTGTTAATCTTGAAGTGTCTCGAATCTTCTCTGCGCCATGCAATACCAGGTGGAGGTGTTCCAGACGCTACACATCGTAGAGCTGCATCTTCACCTTCTTTGACTGTCACTTCGCTACTGCTTGTTTCATCATCAATATCGGGTGGAACTGTATAAGCAATAGTGTAAAAACGTATGTAAATATAAACTATGATGTACAACCATACATTTTTAAGTATGATCGGCTATAGTGAAAGTTGCTTAACAACCGTATTGCAAGCCAAGCGCGCTAACCAATGCTCCATCGAGCTCGTTAAATCCATATAAGATTTATTAAATATAAAATTTTCCTTGACTTGCCAGTCATAATCATATTATGACATCATATTATAATTACTGGCATGTTAAGGAAAACTCAATATTGAATGAAGTATTTACCTTATATGAAATTGTCAAAATCTCATCCTCACACAGATTAGCAGAGTTGGTAAATTTTTATGATGTTATATTTATTACATCATAAAAAATTACCAACTCTGCTATTGCGCCAGTACAATGAATAACAACAATTAAATTAATAATAAATACTAATATTATATTAAGTATTAGTTTATTATTAAATATATAGTATTTTGTATTAGGCCTTTTTAGGATATTATACCATACATTATATTACATATACATATATAAATATTTAAAAAATTACACTATCTTATTTCTTAACATGACGCTAACACAGCTTTATCAACTGCAAGTTTTATATTATATTCGTGACTCGGATTAAAAATATCGAATAAAAATGGGCTTAGTTTTTATATTTATACATAATGATTAACATAAATGATATTGTAAATAAATTAGAGAGTTTTTAATTACTGGAAAAGGTTAAATGTGATTGATTATCTGTTTAAATCAAAGTCATATTTAAAATTGCACGAGAAAATATTAGGAGTATTAATAACAATTTCTTCGACCGACAGATATTTTTAATACGATTATAAATGGATTGTGATTTATTATTATTATCCAAATATTGGTTGGCCGAGGATTACAATATACCTTCTATGAATGACTAAAACCATTATAGCACTACTGTAAACCTCAATGAAATGACGGGTACAATCACCCTGTATGTAAATAACTATTTAAATGTTAGAGTAGATGAACCAATACTTACAGAAGCTTACAACTGTTTAGTATTAATTCGGTAGCGATACAGTATTAATTGCCGTTTAAAGACCATCATTCTTGAATTCCCTAGTGTCTACTAGAAAATCTAGTTGGTTTTAAAAACATAATCCTTCTTGGTGACATCAATATTAATATTTTAAAATCATGAAGAAAAAATATATCATTATTATCATTGTCATATTATTTTAGAAAACATATGTAAAAGAGACCGACCCCACCTGTTAAATTTTTCTCTAGGAATATGTTAGCGGGCCCTAGAGTAGCCTGCGTTTATAAATTTATTACTAAACCCACATTCGGGACTAGTGTCCTCTTGATATGACTGTATATTATAGACATAAAGTTATATCAAGATCCTACTTGTCTGTTTAAGGATCCCGTTTTTGGAGAGAAATAAATGCTCACTATTATTATATATAATGATAAATATTTCGAGACCAATATTTTCCATGATGAAATTATCAAGATCGCGCAGCATCTGAAGAAAAAACGAGTATTTTTGAAACGATTATTAACCATAAAACAGTAAAAGTGCAGTAAGCCACAATGTAACCGGTTCTCTTTTCCTATCCAGTAAGGACCCTATGGAATGATATAGATAAAAGATTGTTATAAAACTCTAAACTAATAACGAAATTCCACATTATAGTCACCGCTTTCGAATCCTAAATGTTACTCTATCCCGCATTCCACATATCGTGAGTGACCAATCAACGATGAGGAATTCGACGCTATTCTTTCAATTTAAAGGTGTATATTGCACTCATGTGGCTTACAAAAGTTGGTACAAATTTTGTTATAACCAAAATTTTCCTTATATTAGAATTATTCCCAGTTAACAATTTCACATAGACCCACTCTTAGTTTTTTTTTCTGAAGATTTCCGGCTTTTATCTATGGGGGAGGCAAACCTAATATGCCCGAGGCACTGACAAACAGAAGAAAAAAAAACAAATGAATGCCGCTTAACGAAACATAAATACATGTGTAAATGGCTGTATAAATTTGAATTTGGAATTCCCAATCATGGAGGAGAAATTTGTGATTAAAGTGGCCAGTACGTAAAAACGCCAATTTCATATATAAGGACCTAATATATATTTTATTGTTAATTATTATCTATTTAATGGTTACTGAAAATATAAGAAAAAAAGTTAATTATTAAAAGAGTTAAGTAACTTTTATTTCGTCTGAAATCTTATGAACACACGAGGTATAAGGTGATTTATTAAGTTATCCTTGAAGATTATAAGTTATTATTTAAATTTATTATATTAATAATCATATTATATAAAATTTTTCATAATATTTCATTTAACTGTATGTTTAAAAAACAGCTAAGGGCCTGTAAGTCTAGCGCGAAGAGTTCCGTACCATTATCTATAAAACGGCAAAAAATCAAGTCTGTGCTACATATTTGCATGAGAGATTGAATTTTTTAAGTATTTGTTCATATATTGGCAACAGAAATGCATCTTATGTGAAAATTTTAACTATCTATCTATCAAGGTTCATGAGATCAATTTAATTAAACCATTAAACTTCGTCCAAAGTTCATACCTTTGACGTAGTTTTAACTAATCGATCAAGGTCCATGAACGGCTTCGTTTCGTAGACGGAAATCTCTCAACGACCCGTCTCTACCGCCCAGTTGAACACCTATGTTTACTAGTTGGCTACGATAAATAATACTATCAATCGCTTCACTAAAAAATATTTTGTAAAAACGTATGTAATTGCGTGCTTAAGTTATGATGACATGTTCTCAATTTTTCAAGTAATTATATTCGAAGGTAGGAAGGAAGGATTTCAGATAAAGACGTGACACCATACGATACTGTACGGTCTCACAACAAAAACATAGGATTTATTTTACTACCTTGAACTACTTCATGAAACATCTATTGTTGCTTACATTGCCCACTGATAGAGCGATTGAATAAACTTACAGTGCCATCTAGTTGTGCCGACGGAAGTTAACAAAGTTTCACTAGCTATCTTCTCTTGATGACAGAGGAAGAAAAATGTATGTTTTGGATACTAAAACTGATGTTATTTGACCACACAAAGTGCTATTCAATTGAACATTTTAAAATTCAGTAAAATAAATGGATCGAGCCTAGACAAGATTATCAACACGCGTTTTAATGGAATTATAGAAAACATTACTACTGTATGGGCCAGATCGTATTTTACATAAAAACATTTATTTTAAAATCCTATATAATAATGTATCTATCTATTTTTGTCATATATATATTTTCCTGGGTGTATTGTAAAATCCTGTCATACCCTATAAAATGTTATGAACAATAAATAGGTAATTATTTTTTTACACTTATACACTTTTATATTAAGTTGAGTGGGTATCGGTATTTTTTTTCCTGTATTCTAGAAGTAAGTGATATCTTAAGTCGATATAAAGTCAGCAGAAATCTCGAGAGAAGCATGAGGAAGCGAAAATTGCTTCACTACTAATGACATAGCTGTCACTGCTGCCAAGATTCTGAAGCTGAACTGTTTCTCGCTATGTCATGTAGCGGCATTGACTAATACAACCTTATTCCTAATCAAAAAATTGTTAGTTTTAATAGTGATGTATTTTATTTGTTGAGTATTATTTTATTGTCAAGCATGATTTTGATTTTAAATTTTATTGATTTCTTTACACGCCTGTAGTTCTTCTCCTCTTTAGGTAAAGTGAAAAAAGGTTAACTGCTCAAGACTCAAAAAAGCAATTTTTGTTGTTACTTGTGAATATAATTATATCATAATTTACTCCAATTTAGACTTTGACTACTATACTTATTTTACAATTTTAGAGACAAAAAATTGAAATAAAAATAAATAAATATTAGACAACATCACATATATTGCTTAGAATTAAGATGATGCTATGAAATTAACGATAGATTATCAACATAGGGCTGAGGTTGAGTTTTCTAATAGCTAACGAAAAGTGAATCATTTTTGTTTAAAAATGCTGGCTAAGGGACTCTTATTATATATCTGTTTTTGTTAATTTCCTTTTTCTATTGATTTATATGTAAAATTGATCAAATATTCTTTATCGAAAGTATTTGTAAAAATGTTTCTGTCGGCAGTTTGGGTGGGTTGCCTGAACTTTGTTGAAAATAAGCGCTTTAAAAAATTCGTCTATCCTCTTAGGTAGCTCAATGGTTAGAGCAGGCAGAAAGTCGCGGGTTCGAATCATATCTCAAAGTGAATTTTTAAAGCATTTTTCATTAAGAATACTTTCCATCATAGCATTGTGAATATAAAATTAATCAAATATAATTAATGTACATTATATTTGATTAATTTAATAAACACAAACCTTACAATTCTAGTTAGCTATTTTTATTCTACGTAGAGTAGATCTAGTATGAAAATAATCATCATCATCAGCACTTTACGTCCCCACTGCAGGGGCTCAGGCTTTCCTTATGGATGGTTTAGGAGGATGGATCATGACCCTCCACGCTGGGTCAATGCAGATTGGAGGGTATTAACGACTGCATACGAAATAATATGCTACGAAATAATTATATAAATTATTAAGTGACTAGAGCTATTATTCGTTGTAGTAGATTCAGCCACGGATGTAATTTTGCATTCATGATTCAGTGCACTGAATAACATGCATTATTCGCGTTGCTTGTGTGTTAAATACACAAAATAAATTCTAACTGTACAAAAGATATTTCACCAACAGAAACATCATTGTCTAGAAAAAAAATACAAGACTGTAATAAATTTATTCTTTCACGATCTCGACCACTGTATGTAAAGCACATTTGAAAACGGTCAAGTGCGATTCCGACTAGCACATTGAGGATTCAGTTAATTTAATTTTAGGTTTTGCATTTCCTTTTAAGCCTAGTACTTCCAAGAATTGTGACGGCGATACTTGTAGTCTTTACCTCCATAAAATTGTTACAATTATTAAAATCCATAATATTATAAATTTAATAATTAATGTAATATAAAAATGCATCAAATTTTATATCAATAATAGTTACCGTATTTTTGAGTAAATTAATTGTGGCAGACTTATGAACAGGCAAACGGACACGCTCTGGTGATTCTATAAGGATTCGGATTTTCCCTTTTTGAGTTACTATACCCCAACAGTCGAGCATAAGTCATTGTTGTTGCGCAGCTGTCGGCAGCATCCACAATGACACAATCGTAATAACGTCAGGGCCACAGGGATATAATATTCACATTTACATGTGTGAGCTCAAGCGCCGCTTGCCTTGTATTGTCCCTTGTAAACGATAAATCCTCATTACATTTAAGCTTATAGCATACGGTTAAGATGCCATAAGATTTCATCTGAGGACATCTTAAGCTATCGCAGATGGTTTATATTACGATAATATAAATGCTATAATATTTCGTATCTTATACTATTATAGTCTAAGAAATATATATTTTTTTATCGCTTGGCATCTGAAGATACTTAATATGAAAATATGATATTATCTTGGGCCATTGAAATGTAGGACTAGCCATATTTTATGTTAAGAAAACATGCTATTATAACATCTTAACCGCCTGTTACGACGTAACCCGCGCCGCGTGATGCAAAAGAAAGGGTAGGTTGTTTTCACATATTTGAGCGACACGTGGGATCGGCCTTCTGTAATGACTCCTATTTGTAAGAATTCAACCCGCACGGGGAGCGGCATCATTGAAATAGGGATGATGACTAACTTTTCTTTGTCCATCAAGTATATTACTGAAGAATATTAAACACGTATTTTATATTTTTTACGTAATTAATAAATGACGAGTTGAAATGTCGTATCACATCACCTTCACGCAAGGCGTGAGCGTTGGTACATTTTATACGTAGTTGTGGTGTAGCGAGCCCCCATTCCTCTACTTTAATGCCTATTTTCTAATCAATGTCTTGTTAAATTGAAGCAAAAAAAACTAATATTTCTCTAGAATCAGCTAACCGGCGGACTAAATAGATTTATTTTTTTATTTTACTGAGACACCATACCTTATGTCATAAGCCTGCAAGCGTGTCGTCACGCTGATCGCCATCATAAATACATCAACTCCCTCTTGTAGCGGAAATGTATGAAACCCTACACTTGACGGGACTATAAATATAGCCTTAATGGACTGCAAACTTTTGCAATACTACGCCTCTCTCATCTCTAATTTACTATCCCAGCTTGTTACTATGCACACAACCACGAGCACTTTTAAACACACATGGAAATCATCGTTTTCTTACTAACCATATGTTTGCCTGTGCGAAATATTAAGAATAAGCATCTAGTTAGACGCTAGTTAGTTAACTAAGTAAAGAAATTCGCCTGCTGACCGACAACCTGAAGCAGGTGCGTCTGGCTCATCATAGGCTCGGTGTTTACTTGACACATATATCGGCCACCGTCAGGTGGACCGACGTCCTTCAGGCCGAGGTTCCAAGCGCCATCGCCGTGGCTCACACTGATCCTATGGTTTTTGGTAATCACGTGACCAGCTATTGTAAGTATCGTTTGCGTGTCTACTCGTAACCACGCCACCTGCAAACAAGAAAAGAAACTAATAATATTTATTAAAAAAAATTAAAAATATCGTCTGCGGGATGCTACATCATACGATGATGACATATTCTTATAATTTACACAGGCGAATAGCTAAAAGGTATAATACTGATGTAGTGTAAAATGATTGGAAATATACTAAAGGCGCGTTTATATGAAAAGACTTATTCACTTGTCTATATGCATGCTTTGTTCTTTTGTATATAGTAATGATATAGAAATTATATAAGTGGTTACTGCTATTAAAGAAATCTTTCACCTTTTATGATATAAAAGGATTTTTTGTTGAAATTTAATTAATCAACTATAACGGTGTGTCGTACCATCGCCATTTTAAAAGTTTCAGAGTGTTTTAAAAGATTTTCATTAAAAACATTTTTACAGATTAAGGTTGACCTTAAATTCTACATTGCATAAAGAACAAAACACTCGATTACTGTCCCAAATTATGAAAAAAGAGACAGGAATATAATAATTCTGTCATTAAAAATAATACCTCAATGTTCAATAGTGAATCTTAACTATGCAAGGACTTTCAAATACATACCAAATATAGCAGAACGACCAAACACACGTAGGTAGAGAAAAAATGTACAAATTATATTTTAATTATTGTAATATCTTATCCACACAATAATTGAGATTATTCCGTCACACAAAGTTTGTCTAAGGTCTTCTAATGTAATATTGTTTGCGTAAATTAATGATCTAGTTGTGTAACTTATTTGGGCACAAGCAATTATTGTTACGTAATATTGCTTAGACTTAGAGTATACTAACGTATGAAATAGAATAAATAATTTACTAACACTAAGCTTTGATAGACTACGAGCGATTAAAATAAAAGATTAATTTCTGTTAGAGTATTAGAATTATTCAAATATTATTAATAATATTAGATTATTCTGATAAAATAATTGTAAACTTCAATAACAAATACAAATTTACGTTTCTATAGAGGAGGTTCTAGTCCTCCAGGATTGGAGATGGCATCTTAACAACTTGAGTTATTGCGTGAGCGATACGATCCTTAGGGAACCATTGAGAATCCCTGAACTTGGCTCAAATATTGACATAAGTGAGTAGGTAAATTTTAATTTGATGAATGATCAAAGCATTTTCGCAGAAATATTCTATTTAAACATGAACATCATCATCATCATCCCTTTTATGTCCCCACTGCAGGGGCTCAGGCCTTCCTTAGAGATGGTTAAGGAGGATGGGCCGTCCACGCTGGCCCAATGCGGATTGAAGGGTATTATCGACTGCAGATGCAGCCAGGACCAACGGCTTAATGTGCCTTCCTAAGCACGGAGTAGCTCGAGATAATAATTTTTTAGTCACCCATCCCGTGACCGACCCTTGCGAAAGTTGCTTAACGACAACGATCGCGGGCCACGGCGCTTATCCACTGAGCTACTATCTATTTAATCTATTTAAACGGTCAATCCCAATATTTTTCAGGAAATTTAAATAAAGTGTCAGATAGTTTACAAACGTTACTGCATTGTTCTTCGGTTACTTAGAAAATGAAAATTTTATTAATAATGTAGTGATTAGTTAGATACTTTTGTAATGGCGATAATTCAGGGAATATTTCATTAGAAATTGTCATCATCGGATTCAGTTTGTTAATAAGTTAGCTAAAAGTAAGTATATTATGAAATATTGAAGTTATCATTATCAGCAGCCTAATAATATCCTCATTGCTTTTTAGTCACCTAACTAAACTGTTATAACACTAAACTGATATGAGAGACACGTGGAGCGTAGTAGAGCGATCTAGATATATATTTACCAGTTTACTCTCCTTTTCTACTTTCCTATTTTTAATATTAAGTATAGATTAAGGTAGGTTTTTAATCAGTTTACGGTTGGTGAAAATAAACGAGTATTTACGAGGCGTTAGGTTAACAAAGAGGGTTATTAAGTGGCATACTTGGATTAAGATAAATGTTATGAAGCCACAAAAGCTAGATAAATGAATAGCTAGATAGATAAATGTTGCACGCTTTTGTAAATATTTCAAGAATTAAACGGACATTTTTCAAATTAAAATTATTATTCAACCTGCTATCACTCTACGGATTATGGAATTACACAAAATAATGTACGAATTTAAATTTAAGCATTTAAATGTATTATTTTAAAACGCATATCATCATAATACTATAAGAAATAATTAAAATAGAATTCATCTAAAAACATCATCTGTAAATAAAAAAAAAAACTATTTAGGTGTGTGTTTTAAGTTTAATTGATAATAACTTCTGTGATTCTATATTTCCTACTTTATCAACAGCTTTCGCTTGAAGAAAGCAAAAATTTATTAAAACTTGTTACGAAAATTGGAAACATTTCACAATTACAATTATAAAAATGGATAGAGAGAGACAGAGACAGACGACGGCGAAATGCTCATCGAAAACTATTTTTAATTAATTACCTGCAAACAATTACGATTATTGTAAAAGTGCTTCATAAAATTCCAAGCCACGATATGCCTCACGTAGTTATCAATTTCCCCTATAAAAAGGATGTAATTACACAAGAAAATTAACTCTAGTTCGAGAAAATTTTATAACGTTTTGGCTACGACACAAATATTATGTAGTTTTTTTTTTATTTTTAATTACAACTTAGATGAATATTATAAATATTTTACAAAAATCGTTGAAAGTTAGTGATTTTTGATGAACGCTTTTAAAATCTACCTTTCCAATGCTACCTTTTGACATTATAATACTATTCTAAACTCAAAATAATAAAACTAACTGAATATACTACTTGTGTTGTTTTTCCCCATATTTGAGGATTTGTCTAGGTCTGTTATTTATTTGCTTATAGTAAAATAGAACTTACCTTGAATGTCTGTAGATTTTCGACACGACACGTAAGTGTAGCATCTCTCCCGAGAGTTACTGTGACGTTTGATCCTGGGCCTATAAATCTGGGTAGATCTGAAACAAAACGAATGTTATTTGTTTAAGAAGCCAAACAGAATGTCTTATTGCTTTGACTTTCGACAGTTGAGTCTAGAATATTATTTAGAATTATCATCATTTACTGTTAATAACAAAATTGACTGTTTCAAATTTGTCTTAGAGGTCTGAGCAATACGTCTTAGTGTTCCATTCTATTCGATCGACTAATTTTCATTTAAGATTTAATTCAGGTTTTAATCAATTTTGCGCTTATTGTAAACTCAACTGCAATATTTTTTTATGTTTTTGTAATAAACAGATGTGCTGTTGATTATACTTATATTATAATAGGGGTTAAAGTATGTGATTGCAGATTTGTACTGAAAATTAAAATTGTTTATTTTTTAATTTTAACCAAATTTATTTAATCAATATACAATAGTTACCATTATTATCTATAAATTGCTGCCATCTAATAGGTAGGTCATTTAAGCCTTTGCAATAGAACTCTGAGGATCTATACTGCACACACTGTGTGAAAACACTTTTTACTGTCTCCTGGAAAGAAAACTTCTTGTCACGTAGATAAATCACGAAAAAATTGGTAGTTTGTTGGAGCAAGGTCTGACGAATACGGAGGACGACGAATGGTTTCTAAATACAGTTGAACCTGAAGGGTCAAACCGGTTTCTCGTGCTGTATGAGGTCTCGCGTTGTCATGAAGCAATAATGGTGAAGATCGATTGATGAGTCGGGGCTGTTTTACTTTGTAAATATTGTTCGGAGTTCGGCACAATAGACATCTGCCGTTATTGCTTGACGAGATCGGAGAAAACTATAGTGAATAACACCATGCTGAGACCACCAAACAGTTACCATTACATTTTTATTGATAACTTTTGCTTTAGGACACTGTTGTGGTGCTTGAGCTGGGGTCAGCCATTCCATTTTTCTTTTACGGTTATCATAAAGAAGCCACTTTTCATCACATGTCACAATTCAAACCAATATTCCTTAATTTATGTACCGATTCAACAAGGCAACGCAAGTTCCAACACGCGTTTCTTTCTGCAGATCAGTCAAATCTTGAGGCACTCATTTTTCATATTTTTTTGAATCACTCGAATTTTCACAATATCCATCTTTCTTGTCTAAGTTGAATAACAAAAACAATTGAAAGTCGATATTCAAATGTTTCACTTTTTTAAAAGAAGGACGTCATAGAAGCCTTGTCAAAAAAGTTACTTTCGTAAAACCTCAAACCATGAAGATTTTATGTCAATTCAAGGAACTTATTACAATAAAACGGTAATTTCATACTTTAACCCCTAATATTCTGCATTAATTATCAACGAAAATATGAATAAACCCATTTTAATTAAAGTCTGTCATAAAATTAACATTAAATTGAAAAATAAAATAAAAGAGCATCTGTGCTGATAGTTTTTTGCTTTCTTTCTTTATATTAACAAATAAAATAGCTGCTATCTATGTTATAATAAAAAAAAAACTTGCCTAGCGATAGAGGTATATAATGCACACCTGGAGTGATTGAAATTCTAATGAAAATTATTGTTTAACTCATTTAAAAATATCGTAGTTTGCACTAAAATACTATATATTAGAAACAAATGTTGTTATTATAATAACATAGTGATCTAAACATACTATATTTAGTAAAAGACGTTAAAGCTCAATCTTCTATTCGATTGACTATAATAGAAATCAGACACAAAGATGGATTGGGGTAGAACTTCTATAAATTACTCTCCTAGTAGTTGGCGAATAATTATAATCGTGCTTTCATTTATTCAAAACACTACAATGTAATACATCAAAGCATCGTCAGGCAATCATTTTATTTCAAAACACACAATCAAATAGTATACTTATTATCTTCATATTAATTGTCTCAAATAGTGACAAAGTTGTCAGCTACTTCTTTCACAACATTCCAAATACCAAACCCGGAATTATAAAATTTCATGTATTTTTAGAAATTCTCATTGTATTAAAAATATATATAAACAGGTAATTATTTTCTTATTTTAGCATTTCTAGCCGAGTATGGCTGGATTTTTTTTAAATAGAATAGCCTTGGCGGTAGAACGTAATGACAACTCCTAAATTGATAATTATTTTACGCTCGTTGTTATTAAAAGCTGCTGCAATGTATTGTAAGTATATTTATTCGGATGGAATTTTTGATCTCAGTTTTAAAATACATATGTTCAACCAATTGAGCTGAAATTGTATACACGTTTAGTTTAGATGACAATACACGATAAGGTGTATGACGTCCTTCTAAATCCAATACGGAGGAATAGTTATTTTTAATTCACTTCTACAATAAGGGTATCAAATGAAAGGACTCATTGAGAGTAACTTGAAAATAATGTGACTTCCATATAAATCCAATATGGTGGACCACACAGAATGGCAAAATAGGTATTTTTTATCCACTTCTACAATATGAATATCAGATACTTGAAAATGAATATTACATTATTCTAAATCAGATATAATGATATAACTATGCACTTCTGCAATGTGGGTATCAAATGAAAGGACTTAATTGGAAAAATAATGTGACATCACTAAAAATAAATGAAGTTTTTTATGCTTTAAAAAAATGACGAAATTAACCGGCAAACGACCTTGCAACAATGATGCTGTTGAGGATCGTCAGCTGAACCGATTTGTTTTGTGGACAATGTAGTTTTTGAGAAGATAAGTTGTTTATTTTCACACCTGTGCCCACACCATTCCTCGTCACCCTCTTCGTCGATAACAGATGCGTTAAATAAGATGAACTGACTGAGGAACTACCTAGTGATAACTAAAAAAATTAAAATAAATTAAAAGCAAAAAACATTGCTTAAGCTTTTTTCAAATAATCTAAATATTTTTTTATCGTTTTTAAAGTTAGCAAACTTATAACCTCATTAATGCAATTTATATGATCATAAAAGTTTACTTGGGTAAATCAACTTGTACCATTTCAATTATGTAAAATCTTCTAAGTTTAATTTTTAAATTTATATTTCTTTTAATATTGATAGGTGCTTAAACCTCGCGAGAAACTTTTATGATCATATTTTAAATTCTTCTTTTTAGAGCGTTTAAATAAAAGATTTATTTAAAAAAGATTAGAAAGTTAGTTAGTTGTTGTCACCAATAGTATTGATTGATTGCCAACAAGTATTTTTAATTGATTTCTCGTAAATTTTTACTCTTATTATAAATTTTCTCAAGCCATACCTCGGTAATAGGGTGGCTTATATATTCATATATTTCTTTGTAAAAGAAATAATGTTATAACGAGAAAAAATTGAATAGTTTGTAAATATTATAGGTAGATAAAAATTATCTATCGACAAACTTATATAAATAATTAACCAGTTAACTCTTAATGATGACCTTATATAATGTAATTTTAAGATCAATTACACCTTATTTGGTCTCTTTTCATTATTTCCTTGAAGTGTACATTTGTCCCTGTGTTAAGATCATTAAAGTACAATAAAAATATTTGAACACTCCGTTGTAAAAAACAAACATTTAATAAATCAAACAAAAGTATCTTGAAAGCAAAATTAATACATTCTAGAATACGGGGTCAGAAATGTATGCTTCTATGAAATTTGGAACTTAATTCAATAGCTGTAGCTGTGTCGTGAACTTCATAACTTTATTATAGTCTGTCCTAGTCTGGCATATATACAAATACGAAAATCAGAGCAAAACAAACAATGAAAGAGTTGGCGATACATATCAAAATATCACGAGTTTCATCATGTTTTGCCCCATTTTACTACCAAAAAAAGTACTGACATTAGATAAGACAGACAACGAAGATGAATGTCAATTTTAAGAGGGTACAAGCCCTGACCTGGGATACGAATTTACTAGCTAATATAAACACTGTCAACAAGTCACACAAAAGCCAAAGAAAACACACTTATAAACCTTCGAGTACTTTTCATTAAAGGCTTAAAGTTACAAAAACGTTTCCATTTAAGCGGTGAAGGGAAACTCCTGAGAACTTAGTTACCTAGAGCAAATTACTTCTGATTAAATTCCTTTCATTCCGCTGAGTCACTAATTTGTGTAAAACTTTGTCTTTCACTGAAATACTTAACCGAATAATGATCACGAGTTTTGTATTAATATTATCAAAGCAAATCTATGGAACGAACATGAATAAAATATTATTTGACGTTTATTAGTGACCTGGTTTGAAGAGTATTCAAGAGGTCGAGGAGGATGTTAGAGTGCTTGGTTTGCAATACGGTTGTTAAACAACTTTTGTGAGTGCAGGTCACATGATGAGTGACCAAAAATTTATTATCTAGAGCTCCTCCGTGCTTTGGAAAGCAAGTTTAACTGTTGCGACTGTGCATCTGCACTCGTTAATACCCATAAATCTGCACTAAGTTTACTTGTTGGGTCATGATCCATTGTCTCATTAGATTCCATTCATAGGGAAGGCCCCAGCAGTAGCGATATTAATAGGATAGTGAATGATCTTTAATTTGAACATAATTTCATGCGGCTTGTCGCTTTAATATAAATACTCGTAATATTAAAGCGTTATCACCGATACAAATTTGACATTCATTAGAGCTTAAAGACGTCATTAAACTTTAATGGACGTTTGTACAACGGACCGTATGTATTTTATTTATATTATATGACATTTAAAAATTATATTCACCTAAATGTGAATAGTCTTAACAAATTTAGAATCTCATCAATTTTTAGTCATTGCATCCGCAACTGAAAGTAATATAAAAATAAAAAAATTATTTAACTTTCGATTGAGATGAAAATTACATTATTCGAAGTGTTATATACCTTAAACATCTTAAATATCAATTATAATAGAACGAGCACTCTAATGATATAGTAATTTACATGCTTCGAGTTTTCAAAACATTAATATTTACACGACAACTCTGCATTTAGCTATATGAGAATTGATTCCCAAAATGTTGGGAACACAAAGTTTCGGACTGTGGCCACGGTCCCTGCTGATTATCCATTCTAATTGGATATGGCGATAATACGACGGGTACAAAATGCGGAGAAGTTTGCTATAATGAAAATAATTATATGCAATTGGATAGATTACAATGTTTCACATGTCTTATATGCGGATAAATTCAGTATGAAAACAATATCAATAGAAAACCTGAAGCAATATTAAACTCTAATACTACTAGGTAAATAAAAAAAAACTGTCTATAATTATGTGACATGTCAAATGAAATAACTTATTATGAGAATCTCAAAATAATATTTTTAATAGTTTTGAAGTTATTATAAAAAAATACGTAAAATATGGGTGCGATGCGCGAGTCTGACTTCCTCATGGTCAAATTTTACTATCTTTCATGTAATTATATACCTCATAAGTTAAAATAATGTTCAATATAAATAAATCTTATGAAAATTATTCTTAATGCTTAAAAAATCCACTTTGTCCTTGGCACTGTGGGACTCGAACGCATGAGCTTAGAACACCATGGACAAAGTGGATTTTTAAGCATTTTTTATTAAGAATATTTTTCAGTATAGCATTTTAAATGCAAAATTGATGAAATGTTATAGTTTCGAAAATTCTTCCCTACAAATTAATATAAATGAATTACAAAAATTTCTAGAATTGGAATTTTCTGTTAAAAATATGTACAAATTTCATGGCTTTAAAATATCGCTTGTCTATAGTAGTCGAAAGAAAGACAATGATATGTTAATAAAACATAATGTTACACTTTATCTGTATGTGTATTACTACACTTTTAATATCGAATGCCGCAGGAACATATTAAACTTGGCCACATTTAATAGTAGCAAAGCTTAGGTAGTCTATAGTTACTTATGTTTATATACAGGGACATGATACGAGTAATAGTAAACTATTATCTCTTAACAGATGAGTAAACTTTTGTATAGAACACAAAGTGACACATAATCTCATTAAATTTCAATGCACACCATCTTTGACAAGGCACAGTGATTTTTATCATTCAGTATTTTTTTCTTCTCAGACCAACGTGGAAAGCAATTTTTAAATGTAGTATTTTCCGTTCTATGAGGCCCAATGAAATAAGTTACTGACGTACGTACGACGTACCATCTCTTTGCTGATTGTAAATTCCAAATTGGTAACTCAGCGCGATAGTGGCATAATCCTGACAGTTAACATTGCTTGCATCGGAAAACAGCTGACTGAAGCAAAAATCGACCATTAAGTATGTATAGATATGCACTTTTCTAAGAAATTGGGTTGCTCCAAAATAGCAATTTAAATACTTTTAAGGATTCAATACTAGTCTATCTAATTTCTGTTGAATATTCCTTTATCGTCAACGGTCAATACACATCACCATACTCGCAGAACACGGAGTACCACAACATTTCAGTATATTATTAAAGAGCCTACGCGAATACTATTGCCGTTGATAAGATATGATAGGCTGTCTAAGCTATTTCCGTTACAAAAAGGAGTACGACAGGGCTGCATATTTTTACCTAAACGGTGACTACATCTAGAAACGGACCTCAGAAAATGAGATGGAGGATGGTGGAGTGACTATCGGAGGAAAGAACATCACACTAACCTTCGGTACGCAGAAGATACTACGTTTTTCGCAAATAACGAAACTGACAAACGTCAGAAGGTTATATGTTATGTCAGAAAAAAAAACAAAAATATTTTTTTTTACGTATGTAGTGAAAACACGAGACACGTAAGATTATAAAAAAAAAACTTTTAAAGAGTGAGTTTTGGGATTTCAATTTCAAAACTCTAGTCACAATTTCTCCTTTAACTGTAAAGTTTTTATTAAAAGTGAGAAAATAAAATGAACATATCGGAGCAAAATTGCATACGGAAGGCAATAAGTAATAAAAAGTTTTTTTTTTAAATTAAACTGATTTCAAAAAAAGAAACAACTGAAGAGAGGAAAAATACATAAAATTTTTATCTTCAATAAAATCAAAACAGAGAAGGTTGATACACCAACTAAGTTCAAAATATGAAGAATAGAAATTAAAGGCTCTTCTTCTTGTATAAGAACCTTCTCAGAAACTTTTTTTATATTTATCATAATAGTAATTGTCTTGTTAAAATTTTTAGTTTAATTATCAATATCAACAGCCTCTTTATGTCCCCACTGCTAGGGCACAAGCTTTTCCTACGGATGGAATCGCAGCGAATTGGTGCCAATTGAATCAGTGGTATTCTATTCTTTTCAATTCCATAGTGGGCGTTAAAAATTAATAAATAAAGCCCTGTTAATAGGATTCCGTTGCTATTCTAACCAAAATAAAAAAATAAAAAGTTGAAAATCATCACTTTATCTTGTCGTAACTAAGAACAACAAGGAAACGTTTAGGTACATTGAACTTTGAGTCTTACTATCCCTGTTTTATCATATCCCCTTATAAGTATGCCATGCAGTAACAAATTAGCAATATGATATATAACTGTTCCACGTAAACAACTTACTTCCACGTCATAAATTCGTTAAAGTTACGATATTAATTTGTGAAGACGAATATCAGTTCAGGAGCGTAACATTAATATAAGCCTCTAGAAATAGAATCGAGCAATATATGTTTTTGTTTGCTCTTTATGGCGTGTGATGAAACATTTTCGAACTCAAAAAGGTTATCGACACATTAAGTCACGTGACAATAATGAAACAGTAACTGTATTACCAAACGCATTAATCTTAATCTGAATAATAAAGTATAATTACAATATGTATCGTGATGGTTAGCAAAAAGATCGCGACGCGCGCGTTATTAAACCATTTTAAAATATGTATTTTCACTGCTTTAAGGATTGTAAAACTGTGATAAAACCTGTTTTTCAAATCCTTACAATTATTAATTATGTAATGTTCACCACGCAAACGGTTCAGCGGTGTGAAAATTTAAATGAATATGACTCTAAAACTAAATTAGATGACGTCTGAATTTTTTAAATGTTGTCAAATTATCGGTCCCAGAGCATCCAAATATCACTTAGCTTAGAAGTTTCGTAACAAGCCGCTTGGCCACAGGCTTGCGCATACATACATTCAAAACATATCAAAGTATACGTTCCGAGAATTTCATTGATACTGATATAAGTAACGTCTGGGAGCCCTGGGACGTTAGACTATGAAGTAAAATGTAAGTGTGAGAAAAGAATTAGAGTATCACATAAATCACATTTATTTAATTATAACACAAATAACCCTGACGTTTTATATTTAGTAACAAAATCATCCAGAAATTAAAATAAAATATAACTAAATGCTGAACAAGGCGCGAAAAGTACTGCTTGTAGAAGCCATAATTCTTTTTTTATTCAGTTAAAACGTTATTTAAAACTGTCTATGCTACAACTACAAAGGCCGTCGTAGCTTCGGTTCACAAGTATAAGATGAACATAGTGCCAAAGTGCTCTTATTGTCTGCTGAAATCAAAATTCTTTGTAATACTCGTACTAAGACCGCTGGTCTAGCTAAATTGAAGTATAAGTTTAACTACCGCAAATAATTAATTATAATCACAGATTATAATAGTCTCTTAAGCAATCTTTTGTTTCTATAATACTGAAAACTAATAAAAGAAAGACAATAAATGAATTAATGAAAATGCTTTATTGTTATTGGACTGTCTCTTAAAGCGGCAGTATGCCAAATATGAAGGCAATTTAAACGTCAAAGCATAGTTAAATATAAATCGTAACCACACACATTAACTTGCCAAGATGTACATGGTCCCACTAAAAGCAGAGTCAATGCCACATCCATTACCATATTATATCCCTAGATAAATTTTGTAGTCTAATTTCCTACTAAATCCTCATGGTATGCTAAGTCTCAAATGTTACAACTTAACAACGAAGAAGGAAGCATTAGCTACCGCACCAATGAACTCCAAGTTTACTCCCAATGTTCTAGAACTTTCCAAACGTTACCTTCAGGACCCTCGAGATAAAACTTAAATTATGTCGCGATATTTCATGTTTAACTTGTGCTTTCCAAAGTTTGCGCCGTGTGTGTCTTTCACTTTTAGTTCACCGATAGTTTTATACCGAAAAAAGAACTTATTTACATTGAGAAAAACTTTGATATCGGTGACTTATTTTATATTATTACGGTTATTAGTTTTTTTTTCCGAGAAAGAAACAATATTCAGTTGTTAACCTTTTGATGGATTGAAAAAATATTGATAAAAGCTCTTTTGTATCATTCAACATCATAAATACTACTCATCATTTATGACGTTCCCAGCTGACAAAAAGAATGGGTAATAATAAGCTGATTGACTCCTAATAAGAGTAACGATTTTGGTTATACGATAGGTACTGTAAAGGGAGGCATATCTATGTCATTAATATTAAATCGATTACAAACAAAGATGTTAAGTCCTCTAACGGTATTAATTGGGTATTTCTTTCAGAAAATTTTGCTCAATAGACAATAATGTGATTTTCGTTTAATATATCTTCTTTTAAATTTCCTCTCTTCGTGGCTATTAAAGCACAGAGGAGCCTAAGATGGTACATTATTGATCAACAATCTAATGACCAGAATTACAAAAAAATGACAAACTATCGCAGACCGTATATAGTGACTACGTCACAATCAAGTTATTTGTAGTACGATTCGTTGTGAATGCGAATTGATCAAATATACTATCGAAGTTCATGATAAAATAATATCGGTACTTTTTTAATATAATCAGGTAAAAGTGGGAATAAAAACTACTCACGGAAGTAGATATCAAACGCAATAAAAATATAATAAATAAAGTATTTTTTAAAAAACAACACGCTTTTATTTGTGCGCGCTAAAATGTGAATAATAATTTTATGCAAGATAAGTTCATAACGTTAATGTTAAAGAACTTTTAATCAAATTTTTTTTAACGGTAATTGTCTTGGAAAGCTTGTAGTGCGTAAAAATTTGTGGATTACTATTTATTTTTGTCTCTTTATATTCTTTTCTGAAATAGCATCTGTATTGCAAGGTGTTATTCCTGTTAATTTTATACATGTTATTGTCTTCATAAAGGCGGGTCTGAAGAGCCCAAACACGATGCAGTTGCGTTATTTCATTGCTATGTTTCTATGACCACCGTCCAGCTCCATCATCGCTTTAATCTGGAAAGTATTCAGTACCAAATTCTTCATAAAGACCGATCTAACAATCCCAAACACGATCCAGTTGCGTCATTTCATCACTAAGTTCCTATGACCACTTTCCGACTTCATCATCATATCAGCTTACTGATACCACAATATAGCATTATCATCTGACTTACATGTCTATGCGAAATTTTCAAATCTACTGAACATTGATAAGTGCGTCAAATTTGAGTTCGAAGATTTGCGCACCAACATATTAACAAAGCAATTAAATAAAAGCTTCTTAAAAATAAGTTTTACAAACAAAGGAAAATCCAGGCAAGAGTGAGTCGGGCTCACGCATACTCATATAGAGGTTTCCGTTCAAAATTTAAAAACTATTAGACATCTTATAGGTTTTCTTGTGATAGATAAAATAAGAAAGTTCTATGTTAGAAGGATATATATATTTAACCTAAAAATGTTTTCCCGGTATCCTAAAAGACAAGTAAACGATGATGTGGCCAAGATGGTCTGTAGAACTTCCTTATTTAGTTCTAATACTTTAATGGTTCTGAATAAGAATTATTTGTCAAATATATAATAATTAAAATAAAAAAATTAAACAAGATCGAATAATATTTAATATATAAATAATAATTTGTATAATATTATCATATTTATTCTACCACGGTGATGTATTAGGTGTATGAGAGCGGCCTTATTTATAAGAACTAATATTGAACTGACTTTAGGGTAAAATAGTTATTATGACTCTCACGTTAAGACACTATATAGAAAACATGTTCGAGCAAAAACATCAGTTCGGAAATAAGGTCGTACATCACTTTCAATGATGAAGGCTTGGGGTGTAACAGCTTTTTTTTTTGGTAATATCATGTCTGCACTTGTAATATGAGTAGTGAGTTAAGTAAGAGTAAATGACTAAAACATTCATTAAAAAATATAATCGTTTCCTCTTATAATCATAATTATGAGGAGGTGATGCAGTGGTTACTGTATACGTTCTGTGATTATAAAAATTAAGCAATTTTACCAAAGTCCGATTTATGGGTGCGATTCTACCTAGACTCGTCTAAAATAAACCACCATGCATATTGATATTATTTCATAAGTAAGGACTGAGCATTTTAGTCATGAAATATTTATTTTCGAAATAAAATATAACCCATAATTTCTCCATAATCTTTAATCAACACTTGAATATAACTAATTACTCGTCAATGTAAGTTATGCTATCGAATTTCGTTATTCTTAGAAACCTATCCTGAGATGTTAAATTTATATTACATTGCTGAATACGGAAACAACTTTATTTATTTAAATTTTACCGCATAACAGATCCTTATTAACGTTTTAATTAAAATCCTGAGAAGCCAAATTCCGTGCACACGAACAGTTATTTTTGTATATATTGGGAAACAAAATATCGCGAGAACACAACCCAAAAGTTAAAGACGTAATGGAAAACAAACAGGAAACAAATCACGCTCCAATCAGTCAACTACAAGAGCTCGCCGTTTGATCTCTTCAGTTACGTAATGAAGTTTATGCTGTAATGAATTTAATTTAATGAACCTAAGGCATTTCGCAACAGAAGTCGTTAATTTCCTGATTTGCCAGCAGATGAATCTGCAAACAGAAGGATTCGGGGGTAATCTGTTGAGCATCAAACAGCCCCACTTAATATTCCTTTAAATCAAAGTCCGTCTTTTGTGAGCTTAACTGTGCAGGAGATAATAGACAAGCCGTGATACGGCATATAAATATTATATTATTATTATACTAGAACTTCACAGTAATTACTGCTTTGTCAATAATGCCTTTTCATTATCCACCGTCTTCTGCTCAATTTTCTAAGTATTGTATTTAAATACGTTTTCTCGTGAATAAATAAAAGAATTATCTGAACTTAATCTTTTTAACTTGTCAATAAATGATTCCAAGACTTAATAAGGGTTGGCTTTTGGGTTGAAGGACATAATAAGTAATTGATTATACTTAAGCAAAAACGTAAATACGTTTTATAACTTATTACTTACACGCATGCATTGCGTGTTTTATCATGTAGATTCTCATTTTTGTTCCATTTATATATATGTGAGTTTTAAGATATTATTAGTTTGTAATTTATTGAACATTTAATCATACACAATTTGTTAAATTCGACATTGTTATTTATTAAAAAGGCGGGTAATCAATACCCCAGAGATATACTACACCCTACAATCCAAAAGTGATAGATTTTCTACAATTATAATAAATATCACAAAAAATAGATATGAATTAAAGACTTTTATAGGTTTTTAAAGTAATAGCAATGAGCTTGGTAATGATAAAACTTTCAGAGTGAGCGTAGTATCAAAAATTTTTAAGATTCTTCTGAACTCAAAGCTTCACCGAGCAGTTCCGATGCGGCCCGAAAGTTCATCCGAACGGAATATCGGAAAACGATGAGGTTAGCGTTTCTTGAGACAGCTTAAGAAGATGGCCGTATCTCAACTCCGTGCATCTCATTCTTCCAAATCATTAGTTCATGGAGCAACAGGAAGATTCAGAGGTGTGAGTTTTTCCTATAAAATTTATTGCTTCCACATGGATTGATCTGGAAGAAAGAAAAATCTTACCCTCACGCTTTCTCGGAAATCGTTGTTGTTTCGACGCAACTTCTTTTATTTTATGATTCTGTTTAATGTATTGTTTTTTCAGTTCAAACACTGATAGGTGATTACTGTTTAAATTAAAAAGGTCCTAGAGTTAAAGCAGATCTTTTCTGACTAAGACCTATGAATGATATTCTCAGATTCATGAATTGACATGTATATATGTAGATACAATCATCGCTACTCGTTCACATATCTTTTCCAGTTTTTTTATCGTCAAAATAAATAAACATGGCGTTTAACAGTTAAGAAACAAACTTTAACCGATTTTTTTTTTCACTTAATTCAGTCACCAATCTGTGGTAATTTGAATTTATAAAAAAATATGAAAACAACTAAAAGAGAATAGAAGTGTTTGATCACACATAAAATATCAATGTTTTGAATATTATTGTCACTTTTACTAATAGGTCCTTTTTATCTCCTTGTTTATGCCTAAAATGAATATAATGGGTTCACAATTTAACTTGGATTAAATTCACAATAGTACAAAGGCAAGACTGATTCTTTTCTGTGATTGTTCTTTTTTTAGGTAACAATTTTCAATAAAATTTTATAATAGTAATCTTTTAATTCGGTATCGCTAAAGCGAAGTTTAGGGGCATATTCAACCGTCAATCCATCTTACATCGAATAACCTTTGTTTAAATAAACTTAAGCTTTGACTATTTGTCATAATTTAATAAGTTTAATCAATGTAGTGTTCTTAATCTTAACACAAGAAATAAAAATAAACTTGCCGTTCCAAGCTTCAGACTTCAGAAAACCAGAAGATCATTTCTAGGTAAATGCATTGCTATGTTCAATAAAGTTCCACAAAATGTAGTTGACCTACCCATAAATAAATTTAAAATTCATGTAAAGAAAATACTTATGAGTAAAGGCTATTATAAAGTTGATGATTATTTTAAGGATCGCAATGCATGGATTTAATAGCCTTCGCTTTGTTCTATAACGATTAATTATATCTACAACCTATGACCTACAGACTTTGAAAGTTGTATTTATTATAGTGATAATACATATTATTTTGGTAATGACGTAATTTATGTAAATGTCATTCCTTATGATAAAGAGCTGGTAAGTTTCTTTCTCTTGTTCTTCTTGTCAGCTAAAAAACGTCCTGAATAAGTGGTAGGCTAAAAAAATTTTGGGTGATTCACAAGTGCTTGTAACAAGCTTATTTGAATAAAGATATTTTCATTTCATTATCGAAGTTATAAAAGAGATTTACAACTCCGCTACACTACAGATAAAGCTGCACGAATTAAACTTCTCGATTGGTCTGATAGAGGTATAAATATCAACAGTGAAAAACTAACTCATCTTCGTTTTGCAGACGATATCATCATCTTTGCTTCAAACATAGACGACCTTCAACATAAGTATGGGTTACGGAGGACTAATAAAGAATAGAAGAAATAGAAAGGTCGTGATAAAAAAGTGCCAGAATTTTGTAACATGTATATATAAATATGGATATACTAAATGTATACACCACTTAGCACTCAGTTCAAAGGTCAGGTAGTGGAATTCCTGAGGCTGTATCGCATAACGGAAGTCTTGCATGATCTGGCAACAATGTGATTAATTTTTTCCACTAAATAAAGGTCTGAGTATTTGTCCATAGCGAAACCATTTTTCGTAGCTAATTATTGTGTGGATTTCTAACATGTACTGAGTCGCTACGTTCCACGAATATGCAGTCTATAAAGTTTTTTTTTTAACTAAGAAGTTTTTCGCTTACTTTTAAAAACTTTCACTTGATCCGTGTTTACGTACTCCTAAGCGTAAGCACGCCGCTGCCGCCGGTACTGAGAAACTGAACATACTTAAACATCAAACGTTATAAAACAGTTGCATATTTTTGTCACGTACTATAAATATATTCTAACATTTATTATATATATTCATTATTCAAATAATATTTACGTTTTTTCAAAAACAATATCCATTATATAGTTTTGACAATAATTTCGTCATATTCATGATAATTAAGAATTATTTAGTAGTCTATAAATCCGTAAGCTTGCCACGTTTCTTATGGATAATATGAGTATGACTTGAGTTTTAAGCTTATATTATCATATTAGTCTAATTTTTTCAATTTTAGCTTGTTAATGTTTAAGGAAGATGTAGTTATCTAAGATACAAATAACAAAGTATTTATTTTACTTGATTTAAAACATTTCTGTATTTAGGCGTTAATAGTACAACTACGTTTAACGTTAACATAATAAATTGCTCTGTCGCTCCTTAGACTGTAATAATTCTCAGAAGTGTATCTATTGTGATTGATTTAAAAATAGATCTAAAGTACTGATTATGTAGGCACTTAACTCTGTTACACCGTTTGCTTTTGTATATAATTACAAAATATTGTTATGATAAATTTATATGACTCACAGCTAATATAAAATATTAAACATGAATCTCATCGATATATTAATATTTAAATAGTATCTGATTCAAGTCTTGAGAGATTTATTATCTAAGTAATTAAACAACCAATAACATTCCATTCAAACACGTTTTAAGTTCATGTTTCGTGGAATGACGTAATTTGAGAAGTTTCATACGTGAAACGGTGGGATACGGTTTATCCGAAATTTTTGTTATCTTAATCAGTCACCATCTCGGCTTCCAATAAACGGCAATTTACTTGAAAACGTTAAGTTGAGAGCGCACTGCGTTCAACAGACACGAAAATTGAAAAAATAAAACCGCAACCCGCAATAAAATCCCAGTCGGATAATACGTGAGCTTCTGTAGCGGGCGATTTGTTACATACCGCAAACATTCATACTTATGCTCAAACACAGTGTGGATGCTTTTTAAAAGCTTATAAACTCCCATCGAATTTGATAGTCAAAGTTCGACGTAAACATAAGGTCGTATGCTAGATATATATATATTCGGGTTGTTCTGTATTCATCCTATGACGTCTCATCCTATGCATTATTTTTTCCTTACTCATCCTATTTTTGTTCTTCACTCAACCCACAACAATTTATTTTAATTTTGAATTCCTTACTCATCCTATCGGTATTCTTAGCTCATCCCAATTTTAAATCACGCAAAAAATGTAAGAATTTTGTGTACGGTCTGAACAAAAATATTATCTTTTAATATAATCTGAGTTAATTGTTGCTCTATATAAAACAAAACAGCAGGAATTCTGAAAGATATAATACGAGGGTCAAACTGAAAGTTCTTAGAACTGGCCACTTATAAACAATATAATAAAAAAATAATTCTAAAATTTGAAAATATAACTCTTTGCCAATATTACTGAGTATATATTTCATTCATTTGTCATTTGTTTTACGATTTGGCGGCAAATTGAAAATTGTCTGTGTCACGTCATCATGAATTTAACACGAGAAAATTTTCGTGCAATGATTTTTTATGACTTTCGATGTCATTTAAGTCAACAAGAAAGTTATGATAGACTACGATTGGCCTTTCACGATGAAGCCCCATCTCGTGCGACTGTTTACAACTGGTTTAATGAGTTTAAACGTGGTCGCACTAATCTCACTGATGATTTACGTGAGGGACGGCCTTCTACGGCGACGACTGAAGATAACATCTGTGTTGTGCGGCGTATGATAGAGACTGACAAAAGAGTGACCTATCAACAGATTCGGACAAGCTTAGGCATCGGTATGAGTCAAGTGCACAAAATCCTCCACGAACATTTAGCGGTCAGGAAGCTTTGCGCCCGGTGGATACCTCATAATTTGACTGAGGCTCAAAAACTCCATCGTGTGGATTGGTGTCGTAAAATGATTGAAAGATTTAACGGAGGTGACTCAAATGCTGTGTTCGACATACTAACAGGTGACGAAAGCTGGATTTACTGTTATGATCCTAAAACCAAAAGACAATCTGCTCAGTGGGTGTTTCCTTTCGAGGAGTTGCCAACTAAAGTGAAGAGAGATCGAAGTGCGGGAAAAAAAATGGTGGCCTCGTTCTTTGGAAGGATAGGTCATTTTGCAACAATTGTGTTAGAGGATCAAAAAACAGTTTCTGCAGAATGGTACACTACCAATTGTTTGCCACTTGTCTTGGAAAAAGTTCGAGAGAAACGACCTCGCAGTAGGATCCTCCTTCACCACGACAACGCCTCGTCGCACACCGCCAAGCGAACGATCGACTATTTGGCGACATCAAACGTTGAATTACTGGGTCACCCGCCGTATAGCCCCGACCCCGCGCCTTGTGATTTTTATTTATTTCCAAAAATTAAAGAAAAACTTAAAGGAAAGCGGTTTATGAATGCTGAAGAAGCGGTGGCTGCGTATCGCGATGCCATTGAAGAGACCCCTAAGGACGAGTGGGCAAAGTGCTTTTCCCAGTGGTTCCATCGCATGCAGCGGTGTATTGACGTGAATGGACAATATTTTGAAAAGATATAATAAAACTAATAACTGGCTAATGTAATCAGTTTTTGATTTTCTAAGAACTTTCAGTTTGACCCTCGTAAGAGATAAATTTTGCATTCACAATGCCTTATTTAAAATTTTCTTTCAAATAATGTCTTTAAAAAATCGCAAGTTTTAATGGAAAAGAATACAAATTACAAAGACTGGTACATTTTTATCTATAGCTCTTGTGAATAATAGTTATAAAACTATAAATATAGACTCACGACAAACGGCACTACAAAAAAATGCAAATGATCTTCTTTTTCGCATTGCGATTGTTAGGGATGAAACGATACGAATAAATACAAATACTTCTTCGATACGTTTCTTTCGATACCAAGTAATTTTGGTATCGATACTCTAGAACCGATTAACAAAGTACTACTCGTGAAGTAAGTATTTTTATCGGTACTTGGTCGGTCACTCACTAAGGAGAGCCAAAAAACTCACGTGCATAAGACTGTTTACTCTGTGGTAATATGTCTAAAGTCTGTCTCATAAAATAGTACCAAAGGCGCGAAATCGCTGTCGTATGACGAAGCATAGTTAACCCCTACTAATTTTATGTAGTTAGAGATCTATCTACAGAGGGTACTGCTAACAAAATTTTGAATTACTATAAAGTAATTAACTATATAGTGATGAATATTCATCACTATATAATCCTTATTCATTGATTCTATTCCATCCATCTGTGCCCCAGTTGTGGGGACATTAAAGGCTGACGATGAAGGAGTAAGTACATATTTTATAAATAATAGTTTTTATTTCTAATATGTACTAGATAAGGATATTTATCGTATACATAATAATTTTCCGTAAAAATATTAAACGTTGTTTTGCTATCCATACTTTTTAGTAATATTTGCTTCAGGATGAGTAAGGAATACGCGTTTAGGATGACTTAAGAAAAATATTCATAGGTTGAGTTAGGAATACAGAGTTTGGGATGAGTGAAGAAATAGGATGAGACGTCATAGGATGAATACGGCACAACCCATATATTCCTTCTAGAAATGCAAACATTTGTATCTAATTGATCGCACAGCGGTTGTATTCTTGTAACGGTTTATATTTTACTAAACGTATACATTTATTTTTAAAATAATTACTATAAAATTTGTTGTCCGAAGATTGACTAACCAATAATTTTCTATACATATAAACGGCGACGGGCTTGACAACTTGTCATTCTCGAAGCTATTGTTCTCCGCGTCGCAGGCGCAATCCAGTTTTATGAAAGGTACAAAACCCGTGGACGCACTCCTTGTGATACATTTTAACCGAAGGCAGCGTAACATTAACATGAAGTCCTGTAATATTCTTTCGCGGCCGCTGCAGTCGAGAACGTAAAATTTACGTTTTATTAATTAATGTATTCGAAGTGATATCCCCATATTGGGGTTCCTTCCCGCCCCTGAGAAGCTTCATGATCAACTTACATCTGGGTGCTGAAGCGCTCGGACCCATCTTCTGACCCTAACATCCAGGCAACTGGACCTCTTCGGCCGTACATCTCGCCGGGCACTACCAGGACAGTGGATGACCGAGACCTAACGCGCACTGTTGCAGTGCGAACGGTTGACTAGGGCCATATATAATTGTACCTATCTATATACTGATCCATGTTGCGAGCTTCCCGTTCTTTCCTAACCTAACCCTGAGATCACATGTCTTCCTACTTTTTGGGTAGTAAACGTTTATGATAAAAATTATTTGTTTTATTACCCATCTGTTAACGCTCTCACGGGTCCTAAACCCACCGATAACAAATAACTAATAACCATATTTTTTTTAAAAGCGTTACATTCTGTACATCATTTGATCATCGTGTTTTGTTCATCTCTATGATATAGAAAACACGTAAATTGGAACAGGATAGAATAATCTAATTTCAAATTGAAGCGTAGTGTCAGGTAGCACAGAAATGCTAAAACAAAACAAAGGAACATCGAATACCGAGCAATTTGACACGAAATAAAATATCAAGCAAACCAAATCGGTTCACTGGAGGCGGAGAAAAAAATCGCGCCCCCGAAACCTTCAACGCACTTTGTAACCATTACCAAAATAACGAGTCGTCACATCACTGACACAGCTTAACCCGCAATAGATGGGTGCGAATTCCCTTGTAACGTCACAAAATGGCCTGTAATTCTACGAACAAGAAAAGGGTGTGCCACCGCCATTTGATAAAGGGCCACTCTTTTTATGAAAACCCCCAACGAGAAATAACAACGAGCGCGTTTGATAAATATTACTTGTGTTTATTTGGCCACTGACTTCATACGCGTTTGGGGATGACACGAGACGAATGGGTGGTGGCCGACGGAAAAATCGCAACTGTCATTTTTGGGCATAAAGGAGGGAAAGTTAATATGTGATAACAAATGAAGGTGTTTATTTGTCGGGTTTAACTGGAAAACCAAATAACAATAACAGACATAAACAGCTTTTGAAACTAATTTTCTGATAAAAGCAATATTATACTGTTGCGGTTAAATTCCGCAAATAGACAGTGATTTGAATAAATCTTAGGGTAGGTACATGAATTTAGAGGCAGCATAAGGTGTCGCCCTCGGGCAATCAAAATGTGCATGCCACATTTTTTTTCATTAATGTTACGAAGCAAAAGTCATAAAAAAATTTATTATAATTGTCTAGAAATTAATGATTTTAGTTTATTAAAAAAGTCTGTCATTTTCTAAAACGTCTCCAACGTTTTGAATGACTCGCGAAATGTGCTGGGCTAACATGCAATTTACACTAAATAAATTATTAACATTAACTATTATACTAAATAAATACTTATTTCACTGTCATATCAATGACGGTCGGGATTGAATTAGTATAAATTTTATCAATATTTTTATTTCTCATATCGTAATAAGGTATTAAAATAGATTTATTTTCAACTTACTATCAAATACACAAAGAGTACGTTAAATTATTTATTTATCTTGGTTAACAAACAGCTATCCAAGCATCATACATTTCAATATGCCAATGAAAGGTTTTTATTATTAATTATGATAAATGTTTTATTGATAATTGTTCAATTGAATTTTTGCTAAATGATAAGGATAGAACGAGTCTGTACGTAAAGCTAGAAGATTTATTAGGGTGACTACTCTATCGGCCTTATAACAGGAAGCTTGCGGCATTAGTTGCATAAACCAGCCTAAATTCAATGACAGCGATCAATCCAGCGCTTGCGGTTATCTGTCAGACTCGCAAGCCACTGACAGGCGATTGCTGAGTAGCAGAGTGACTAAGACATAAACGGTAGCGGGTCAAAAACATAAATCTAGCGAGTAGCAAAGTAGCAAAATTTTATTATTATACCTTATTTATGATTCTTCGACATCTATGCTAAGTCACTCAGAAATTGATTCCGTAGTTTTAAATCCCGGTCCGATCACCATAGTAAATGTCAGGATCAAGCTAATTACTTCGTTGTAACGGATTCTCATATTTTTGTGAGGACGTTCACTGCTTATCATCTGAATATTTATAAATAATATAATCTAATATTTATTCATTATTTACCTAAATAAAATTGTACTTTAAGCTTTAGCGCAATACGTTTCTCTCTAAATAGAACAACTGTGGCTGTCTCATATATCAAATATACGTTCCAATGGTAACCATGCAAATATTTATCTTAAATTTAACAAATAAAATTATTCAATATCAGAAGTGTCTTTATACGTACTGTAACGTCCGAGCACATTACTATAGGTAGGGTTTACTCTTCGGACGGTTTATGGTCAAGTGCTGGCCGTTAATATTTTAAATTATTATTTTTTCTTATTCGAATTTGCGTGTTCGTGTTTTGCTGGTGAATAGTCTTTCTTTCTGATCGAGACCAGCTTAGGGTAAGCATCGTAGTATAATTATTGTAAGTGCTTAACTGTAATTCTTATTAGAAATAAATCAAGACTAAGGAGTGCTACCAGTTTTTTCATTGCGCCACCCACCTCCACCATTAGACTAAGTTGCCATAAGTCGCCATAGTACCATATCGCATTACAGATACACTATTCCAAAAAAATAATGTTTTATTTATACATATAATACATATTTATCACTGGTTATACACCATAGTTTTAACCGCATTAAAAGAGATAATAAATAATTAACAATCCCCCTGTTTCTGTTAACAAATGCATATCCGATTAATAACGTTCCGTACATTTGACCTTGCTTTCATAACTGACAATGAGCTAAATATCTTCTTTTAGCCACCGTCTAATATACAAGTTATATAAAATTATAGCGTAAAATAATTATTATAAACGGTATTAAATAGTTTTATTTTAGCTAATTAATACAAAATACATTGTGTATTTAATTAGAAGTTCAAAACAGCATAACGGACACCGAAATATAGAACAATCGAGTGTCAATCTATTAACGTTTATACCCATACTTTACTCTTTGTTAATTCCATATAAATATGCTTTTGCCTTTGGACATTCAGGTCGGTTGATCGATGTGTTTGCTACATTTGAGTCGTACTGCTATATTTAATGAATAAAACCACTGATGGTATTTAGATAATAGCTTTTGTATTGCGGCGTATCGAGATAGGTAGGGCGAGGTCTTATTAGTGGGTTGCGTCGTCACTGAGTCATTTTCCATATATTTTTAATGACCTGCTCCATTAGGCCATTGCATTGTTACATGCGACGTTTATCGGATTGAAGGACAAGAGAAGAAACAGGAGGGAGGGAGATGCGCTGCGTTGTCGGAGTTTTCTTCGTCGTGGCGTCAAGCAACGCAGATGCGGCGATGACGCGACCCAACGCACTAATGGGGCCTTGCCCTTACTCTGAAGTCATTTGTTGTGTTGAGATAATAACTCTTCTTAAAATATGCCGGTCGGTGTTTATGGTTATTTGTTAAAAATGAATAGAAAAGCAGTTGAGTGCCATCACGCAAGTGTAGGAATCTATATTGTGCAAATTCACTTGTTAAGTGCGGCCTAAAACGCTATTCTATATAAATAATAAATGAAATAAAAATCTCAGTAATAAAATATCAATAAAATCAAACAACGCTCTTTGCTATTTTTTTCGAATATATCAAAAATGGTATCAAATTATGATAACATTTTTATTATGGTGAAAATTTTAATAAAACCTGTCTCGTTAAGTGTAAATTTGGGATGATGCAAGTTTGTACGAAAAAGGCATTCTTCTTTATTTCAAGTAAAAAGAATACAAAACAATCTCATCAGAATTTTATCACTTGCACCACTCTTGTTTCAAGAACTTAATTTATTATCTTACATTTTAATTGAAACAAATTAGCATGCGTCATTAACTTTATTAAAACATTAATTTAACCTCGTCATTATAAATTACATTAATCCTTCAATCGAAAACATGCTCATTTAATTATTTTATTTAGATTAATCAGTAAAATGAAATATTCGAGCTTCACTTTTACTGAGTAAAAAGAATTAATTAATTCTAATTAGTTTCTGTCAAATTAAAATATTTGTTTATCAAAACAATAGGGATAATGTAGTTAAAAATATATATTTAGTCCGTCAGTCAGATAAAAGAGACATATTAGATTATATTTTTTGCTTCAATTTAATAAGAAATAGATCTGATAATAACCATCGAAGTTGTGGAAAGGGGACTCGCTACGTCACAACTATGTAGAAAATATACAAAGATATGACATCAAGCGACATTTAAACTCAATGTATGATTTGATAATGATTGATATTTATAATAGAAAAAATATGTACGAGATTAATATTCTACAAATAACTTATCCGATTAAACAAAAATTATTCATCCTAATTCCTCTTTGTCTGTTTTTGCACATTATCAAGTAAAAACAAGGAATAATCTGAAGAAGTATTTGTCTTTCTCTATTTAATGATTTTAAGACTCTAAGAAATTCCATCTTCATTTCAAATTAGCAATTTCCTCTTCCAATAAAAAATGTAGGAGTTTGATTCGAGGAATTTTTCATTAGCTCTTAGAATAATGTAAAAAATGTTTAATGGGAAAGCAAAATTTCACTACTATTTATTTATAGTATATTATTAAGAATGCTTAACATTTATTCATAGCTATGTTATTTGTATTTTTTTATTTACACCTATATCTTTTAAACCTGGATATGGTTTTTGTTTTATCGTTAATTATTAACTATAATTTAATATCCAGTTTGTAAAGTTAATAATTTAGTATCTATATATAAAACCAACAAATAATTGACTCCAGAAAACCGCCTTGTATCGGTTTTATCCACAGTCGCAGAATACCAAAGCTTAGTAACATATTTAAAAGGGTACTTTTTGATTTCACACCAAAACTTATGAAATTAAATATAAACTTATCACTTCATTACAATTGTTCACTTAACTTATTATATGAATAATAAATTAACCGCTGTTGAGTTGGCAAGGTCAACACCGGTAATTTTTTTTTTTGGCAATCAGTCTATAATTGAATAAATAGCTTACATTAAGCTATATTTCTGAATATGAAGCGGAACTGAATAATCCTGATTTTAACATTAACTTAAAAACTAGCTATCTTTCAGTCTATTATGGATTTTAAATACGTCTAGGTTAGTAACCAGAAAATCACAATATGATTACAAATAAATGTGGGTTATTAGATGAAATGAATGATGTACGGCCTAATTGGATATGGTCCCAATCGACAAGTTTGCTTCTATTGATATGGAAGAGGATCGGTGTACAATATTTAGATGAGCATAGACGGTTATATTATTACTAACCAATGGAAGTGTTTCCACAACTAGTGGAGGTAAAAAAATCTTGAATTTTTGATTTGAAAGCTTCGTATTCTCTATTCTGTTCTGATTATTATGAAAGAGTTCTGCGAAGACTAAGATATCCACCCATTTTTTTGTGTTACGAAACCACAGTTTCCTCCTATGATTTTACAAAATTTCTTATTTCTTTTACAACAAGTTTAATGGTAGAGCCACACAGCCATAGATAATGAGCAAACGTTCGTGCTGTACATGATTACTACACAAATCTATCATAGCCGTGCTTGCCAGTAACGGTGCGTCGTCCGTCACATTCCTAGGAAAAACATCTTTATGTGTTTTTTACTAACTATCCCATTTGCAAGTTTTTGGTTTTTAAGCTGTTTAGGTTTTACCATTAGATAATAAACTATACGATATTTGATGTCTTTTATCTTTATGTTATTACTTGACTGATTCAGTCATCACCAAGTTATTAAGTTTAATTCAAAAGCCGTGTTGACTATTCGCCTTGCAATGAACGCAATTTGTTATTTTATTTCTTCTATGGCATAGAAAAATATCTAAATAAATAGAAAACAAATGACTATTTGAACAGTTTTATTATGAAACACGTTTTGATTCTATGAATCTCAACCTTTTGGTTGGATACAATAATAAAATACCGTGAGAGAGCCATTTATCTTATTCTCGTATCACAAAAGGTTTCTTCTGTAACCATTAAACTTGTGGAAGTGGTAGAACTATTCCTTATATTGTGACCCGAAAATTTTGTCGGTAAAATCAATTTACCATTTTAATGAATTTTATTTGTGAGAAAGAAAATTAGTCAGACAAATTCCTAACAAAATTTTAATATACCTATTTAATTCTTGTTTGTCCTTATCTTCATAAGTTTATAAATGTCCCCACTGATGGGACGATACACGGTCCTCCATGTATCAAGATTTTTAGTCACTTATTCCTTAACCGGTACTTGTGAACATTGGTTAACTTTTGCAGACCGAACAATCTAACCACTGCTCTATTGAATGACTTGTACAGTAAATGTAAACCTTTCATCAGATACAATATTTTTATACATATATGACGGAACATATAGTCAGAAGGGGCTATTACGAAGCTCAAATAGATCATCCATATTGGAGGAATGTCTTTAAAATAACACTGTAGGCTTGTATACCAATGTGGATTTATTCCATTTTATCACTTTTCACACGAAAATATAACGAGATGAGCATGATGTCGTCGGATGTCTTTACTTCTCGGTGATCGGAAACAGAATGCGTACCAAAAAGGCGGCAACTTGCTTTACATTAACGAACTGTCAAAGACAGTGATACCATTATAATTAATTTAAAAGTATTGATGATGACACCCTCTCTGCAATTGAGTAATCAAGTAATCGAATAACTAGCAATTAAAAAAAAGAAACTAATTCAAACGATCTTCGTAAAGATGATGGAGATATTCTCCGACATATACAACATGATGTAATTTTGACCTCATCTTCAATCACGGGGTCATTGTCATCATTATAAGCCTTTCGTTTTCCCCACTATCTACTACTAAGTTAAAAGTGAAAAAGACCGATTTTTCAAATTCTTTCACTTACGGGATGCTACATCATACGCTGGTGACATAGGCCACAATTTATGCGAGAGGTGTCTCTAGGAAACAGCTAGTAAGATGTAAAGTATTGAAAAACTAATTTTCATTAAATTAGTGATCCGTTTATTAGCATTAATTTCATTTTAATCATCCTGCAGATTTTAAATCAAAGCGGTTTTGTAATGTTACATATCAATAAGTCACACGTTTACCTTTACCTGTTCACCTTATCCAATTAGAGTACGGTCGACAGACCGTACTGTAATTTCATAAAATTAACCTAGTTACCTCGCTTATTAAGATAATATCTAAATTGCACGGTTAGCATAATTAAGTCAGAATTCTTGTTACTAATTTGGTTTAAGAAAATGGTATGCAGAGATACTATAGATTTTGATTAATATTTTTTATGTGATAATAAAGTCGTAGTCAACAAGCTAATGGCGGAATCTTACCATGAAGTCTGAAATATGATCCTCATTTGGTAGTTAAAATAAGACATATTTAATATACAATTCAGTTTTGACCATTGAAATATTGTCTTTTTTTAGATATTTCCGGTTTCCTTCAAGGCACGCCTGTACCATCCTTTCTCGATTTTTGACCCCTGTAACTTTGTAATAGAGTAAACAAGAAGCCAAAATACTTACTGACCTAGAGGGCATTACATAACGAGGCACATTTCCAAATCACATTAAATCTGAACGAGTAAATTAAGAATTATTGCAACTCAAAATATCTTAAATATGTCACTGACTGATTCATAGATCATCAAAATTCTAAGGTACTACTAGCGGGCCTACGGGCTCCAAATTTTGAACACTTATAATTTTGCATACGTTGATTTCATAACTTCATGTTTCGATGGCGTACCTTTACTAATAAGATTATTTCGTGGAGCGACCGCGACGCGAGCATGATTTCCTTCCCCATCTGGAAACATAATAACCGCAGCGCGTTTGTTATGACTTGCTTTCTATTTTGTGGTCAATCTGAGTTACGATATTCTTTTGTGCCTTGCTTTCCTATTTAAAACGACTTAAACCGGCATAGCATACGACACGACGATATCCTTGATACGTGATAAAATCCACAAATTTCTGTCGTATCCACTATAGTTATTAAGTATAAATAAATCTTTTATATCATTATTACAGTGACGTAGTATATATCTACCACCAGTAATAAATATATTGGTTATCAAGATATTAATTATCTAAGTGAAACTGTATATTAAGCTGTCAAATTAAAATTAAAAATGCACGAAATCAAGTATAAATCTGTGATAACGTTTTTAACATAAAAAAGAAAGTGTAATAAAACAATGTTAAGATGATGTATACGGGAGCTCTTCTACTTCATATTCCACTAAAGTAAAGGATTGCCCAAAACTGTTTCGATTAGGAAGAGAATCAGTTGAAGACGAACCTCGTCCAGGGCGACCGGTTGAAGTTATTATGGCAGAAACTATTTTTTTTTTCAATGTCGTAGGAAAACTTACAGCTACGTAATACTGTGTATGGAATATTTATTATATCTATAAAGAAGGCTTATAACAAGTTTTCACTTATAGTAGGTTAATATTTAAGATTAAGCATTACTTTATATTTGATTATTTTATGTTTGCTTATAGCTCACGAGAAAAAAAAATGAAAATCAATTATTAAAAAAATTGTCTACTAAATTTGCCTTTAAGTTTGTTTAATGAGGTATTAAACAAACCAATGTCAACAATTGCCTTGATCAATGTCGAACAATGCGCTAGTGCTCAAAATAAAAGAGTTTTGCCTATAATTGGTATGGCTTAAGGGAACATGAAGAAGGTTCAGTTTTCTTAGTGCAGCTGAGCTATTACGGACAATAAAGAATTCCAATAATTCAGGACAGTCAATGATGCTATTACCTATTTTGTAAAAATAAGTTAAGTCTGCTATTTTTCTACGCTCAGAGAAAGAAATTTAAATTTTCGACATCTTGTTAAATAATCAGGTAAGTCAATTTTTGCTCTGAACTGCAAAAACCGTAAAATCCTCCCCTGGATGCCTTCTAGTCTCCAAGAATAAATATCGTAAAATAATTCCATACTGGCCATGCATATTCAAGGTGATTGCGTACAAATGAGCAACAATATATTTAAAGTTTTTATTTAAGAAAATTACGATGATATTCGTAACACAAAACCAAGAGCCCTAGAAGCTTTTTTAACTACGTGACTTATATGTTTCTCAAATATCAATTTAGAATCGAAAGTTACTTTCAAATCTTTCATATTATTAACTCTTGTTAAATATATATTATTAGACATACAGTTATATGTGATAGTTGATACTTTACGAGTACATGACGAAACCTAGCATTTAGATTATTTTAATTCCAATTTATTGACATCACAATAATCATGGAAATTTGTTAAATTACTCTGTAACTGTAGTGTGTAATTTGTGCATTTTATTGGATGTAGAATCTTCATATCATCTGCATACAGGAGCACGAGTAACGAAATCGGGAGGATATATCGTTCACAAATATATTAAAGAGCAGAGGCCCCAGTGAAGACCCATGTGGCACACCTGAAGGAATTGTCATTGGTAGTGATGAATAGTCACATAGAACCACTGTCTGACTCCTATTTTGAACATATAATAAAATCCATCGAAACAGATTACCTCTATTGCCAGTTATTAGGAGTTTCATTAGAAGAACTGAATGGTCTATGCGATCAAAACATTTACGGATATCAGTGTATATAAAGTCAACTTAAGCAGGTTCAGATATAAATTTAGTTAAATATTCCGAGTAAAGTAGAATATCAGATGTTGATTAGATATCACATTAGTATAGTAGGAAATGATATTATACGATAGACGTATGAAGACAAAAGAATTAGCACCAATATTTGGTATTTTAAAAACAAGTACTCAAAGTTTTACATAACCTAGGTATGAATAAAATTAGCGAAAACTGGGTCCCCAAACTTCTTTCTGCTATTCAAAAACAAGAACGAATAAGGTGCTGCAATTTTTTTATCTTTCTGTTAAGGTCAATTGAAAGAGGTTTTGGATTCAATTATTACAGGAAATGAAATAATGGTCTTGTACCATGGTACAGGATCTTCTGTCTAAAGGCAAAGGGCACTTTTGCAAAAGAAAAAAATCAAGAAAAAGGTAATGGCTACAATGTTCAGGGATTATTAAGGTATTTTAATAATAGATTTTAAAGAATGCAACACAGACTTGACAGGCGCTTACTATTCCTCCTTATTATATAAGTTACGTGACGCTATAAAAGAAAAACTTTTGGGGATATTGTCGCGAGGAATGCTGTTTTTCCATGACAACGCACCAAGTTAGTACACACGTCGAGAGTTTCTAAGGCTGCTATCAAAGAATGCAATTAAATAGAACTGGATCATCCACCTTATAGTCCTAATTTGGCACCCAGTGATTAAAATAAATAATATTATTTATTTTCGAAATTGAAGTCAGATTTGAGAGAGAAGAAGTTTAATACCGATAAAGAAGTAAAGTTAGCGATTCTAGGGTATAGAAATGCTAATGCAATGCTGTAAAAAGTGTATCAAATTAGAGGGATAGTATATTAAAACATAAAATAAGTTATTCGAATGTTCCTTTTTTTTCTAACCCAGGACGGAAACTTTTGGACCTTACTACCTACATCGAATACCCATGTAGAGAGTACCAGTCCTGCTCATGTCATTCTCTGACTTTCATTTCAAGTGAAAACGACGAAATACAGTATAACTACGCATTGCTATACAATAACTATTAGTAAGAACTGAAGTGATTAAAATCAAAATTCCTTGTTTCTTATAGTCGTTTTTACTTTTCCAATAGAATTACAACAATTTCATACAAATGAAAAAAAATAATCTCAATAAAAAATTATACTGTCTATTTGGCAGTTTTAACAAAATGTTGAAATTCATTCATCTCCTTTGTTTGACCCACAATCAACTGCGTGGTACTAAATTCAGGAAGCTCAAGACAAAGAGAGAGAAAATATGTATATGCTTCTTTAAAATATGCGTTATTTTACGATACTTTTCCATTGTAAAATGCTATGAAATAAAATTAATAAAATATAGATTACAATCTATGGCTCTCAACAATAAAATATGTAAAGCTGACTGGCGACTTTCAGTTCTTGGGGAGACACCTCAAGACATGAAACATTTATTAAAATATATGTCAAAAACGCAGCAAACTACAACTAGATAGAGCCCATATGCTACGGACTACGGACTTACGTAGATCGTAGCATTCGAAGGCTATCGATCTTTGTTAAACACTCGCTTGTATACATGTGTTTAAATTGCAAATCGACATTGAAAAATTCTCGATAAAGATTTATTTTTTTATAAATAATTTTCTAAAATTCACATTTTCTATGTCACAGACGTATTTTAGGCTGCTTTGTTATAACTGTTAGCACACACATACACATATAACATAATTTTGCCAGATATTTATACCTCAATTTAATATTACAAATTTTGTTACTATAAGTATCTATAAAATATTTTAATAAAAATTGTTTATTAAAAATGCTTGAAATTGGACGCATATTCATTCAAATTACAATTTTTCGAATCTAAGAAGCTCTCTAATCTAATCAAATCATCAGCGAAAGAGGAATTTCAAGATAATAAAAAAGAGTCCTCTTTATGCCGCACTCATTTCCTTTTGACTCGTATCGGAATGGATGAGGTATTATAAATTATGGTTCGTTCCTTTACAGAGAGGCAGTAAAATTGATGAAACCGCAAATTTATTCTTACAGAATTACGTTATTTTTTTCACAAGTACCTAAGAGACCTACGTTTATATTAGTTCTTAATAAAATGTTGTATACTTTAAAGTTGAAAAAGTTTTTAGTGGAAAAAAAGTAGGAACCTTCAATATCTTTGAATAACTCTTTTCAATGGATTAACTCAAAAAATAATTGCTATCATGGAATCCTCTTATAGAACAAGAGAACCTAATACGAGGATAAAATTAGAAAAATATTCAATTTTTTTTGCTGTCGTTTCATACATAATAATAGACTTTAAAATATGAAATTGCCGATTTGTACTGAAATTTTGCTTTTTAAATTTTTAACAAATTTATTTAATTAAAAAAGTTACCATTATTATCTATATGTACTGCCATCTAATCGGAAGGTCATTTATGCCTTTGTGATAGAACTCCGAGGATCTAGACTGTACCAACTGTGTGAAAGCATTTTGTACTGCCTCCTGGAAAGAAAACTTCTTGCCACGTAGATAATAATTGTCGAAATCAGGAAAAAAATGGTAATCCGTTAGAGCATGGTCTGATAAATACAGAGGATGACAAATGGTTTCCAACTACAGTTCCTGAAGGGTCAAAACGGTTTCTCGTGCTGTATGAGGTCTCGCGTTGTCATGGAGCAATAATGGTGAAGATAGATTCATGAGTCGGGGCTGTATTACTGCTAGTTTTACCAACATCGTTGGGAATTCGGCACAATAGACATCTGCCATTATTTCTTGACCAGATCGGAGAAAACTATAGTGAATAACACCATGCTGAGACCACCAAACAGTTACCATTACCTGTTATTTGTAAGTTTTGCTTTAGGACACAGTTGTGGCGTTTGACCTGGGGTCAGTCATTCCATTTTTCTTTTACGGCTATCATAAAGAATCCGCTTTTCATCACATGTCACAATTTGATCCAATATTCCTTCAATTCTGTACCGATTCAAAAAAGCAAAGTAAGTTTCAAAGCGTTTCTTTCTGCAGATCAGTTAAATTACGAAGTACACATTTTTCGTCTCTTTTTATTTTATTGATTTGATGCAAATGAGACAGTATTGTGGGTAAGGTAACGTTAAATCATACCGCTAATTACTGGGTAGTTTGACAAGGATCGGCTTCCACCATCTCTCTTAATTCATTTTTATTCACCTGTGTGGGCAGTCTTCCTCGTGGCTCGTTCTTCAAGTCGAAGTTTCCATCACTAAATAATTTAAACCAAAATCGCACGGTGCGTTAATTAGCAGACCCCTCTCCAAGCGCAACATTGATATTGCGGGCTGTTTCTACCATGTTACTTCTACGTCGGAACTCGTATTCAAAAATCACTCGAATTTTCGTAGTATCATCCATCTTTCTTGTCTAAGTTAAATAACAAAAAAAATGAAAGTCGATATTCAAATGTTTCACATTTAACCACGTGAAAAAAGTTTCGAAAACCTCAAACTATGAAGATTCTATGTTAATTAAAGGAACCTATTACCAGCTAGTAAGGCCAAGAAGTGAAACAAAGATTGTCACGATTTTACTTTCCAAATCAGCCCAGCTATGATTAGCTATGTCCTATGATTTCTCTCACCATTGCTTAATTCTCGAAGGTCGTAATGTAAATAGCTCACAATTTTTTTAAAGCATATATGAGATAAAATGTTTACCTTTGCATTATTTATTTGAAACTAGCTTTTCGAATGAACTTTGTCCGCGTAGTACTCAATTTCCATGGCAAACATCTCCTATTTCACCTATAAATTTGCGATAAAAGGTAACCAATATTCTTTCCTAAGCTTAACTCTATCTCTGGCTCTGTACCCAATATAATCAAAAACGGTTCAATGGTTAAGCAATGAAAGCGTAACAGTGAATTCACACATTCATTCTATTTAATATTACACTGTACGATTTTCAACTAAGAGATTTTACACACTTTATTTATTTTTGCCAAACTATCGTTAAGGTGTTCGAGGGGGCTGTGGCCAACGCGCTTGGTTTGCAATACATTTGTTAAGCAACTTTCGCAATGGTCGGTCATAGAATGGGTGACCAAAAAAAACTTTCCCTTTTGGTTTCTTTTTTGGTGACTTTTTCTCCGTTCTTCGGAAGGCACAGTCGTTACTACCAACCAATCCGCATTGGGCCTGCCTGGTGGGTCATGACCCATTCCCCTATTCGATTCCATCTATAGAGAAGGCCCCAGCAGTGGGAACATTAATAGACTGGTGATGATGATAATCGAAAAGATTTACATTCAGACAAACTAAACAGTTGTTGTTGAGATATTGTTATAGAGTTCAAAATATATAGAAGTAAAAATTTTTGCAGTCAATTAAATTAATTCAAATACATTATTATGAGCCAGTTGCACAAACGTCCATTAAAATGGACATTAGTTTAAAGCGATATTACACACACAAATTTGACATTCATAAGAGCTTAAAGGTGTCATTAAACCTTAATGCACGTTTGTGTAAGTGGCCTTATATCTAATACTAATATTATAACATATATCACTAATTATCAAATCTATCCGCATTGATTTTTGATTTATTTAAAAAAATATATTGTTTATTTATACATAAAAAAGAGAGTCATATCTTTCCTCTTTGCTATGTAAACGCGCAATTCAGTAGGCTGCGAAACTATTGGACCAATTAAAAAAAATCCATTAGAACTTTATATTAACACGTAATATGCTCAAAAACTTCAGGTGTCCGTATGAAAACTTTGAACACGAATATCAGAACGAAGAACGCAAAGAGGAGGCAGAACGCAAAGCATAAAAATATAATTTCCACTGGATATAGTATTATTATGTAATGAAATTTGGTCATAAATCATTTGAAATCCTTTGCTTTATGGTTATGGTCAGTGCAAAGTTTATGGCTAGCGTCGTCAACAGCTCCAATACTGTTCATAATATGATCGCTTGAGGCGTCATATCATTGTGCGCACACAACCTACGGGTCATTGAGCGTAGACCTTTGATAGTGGCTGTATACTATATAATAAATTATATCTCTGATATTTCTGCATGGACAATGGTCTTAATCTTTGCAATGCTACGGAGGGCTGACCTTATCAGGTCTTAACGTAAATTGAAATTATGTTGGTATTCTTATGATTTAATTGCTATTTAAATTTTGATATCGTAGAAAGTAGACAAATGAACAGACAGACATATAGACACACGAGTGACCCTAAAAGGGTTTTATTTTCTTTTGAGGTATAAAACCATCAAAATATATTTGTTATTTTTCTTATAATTAAAAAGGTAAAACTGAAAGGACATCACAAACTATTTATGTATTTTTATTGTTAATTTTTATTTTATTATATCAAATGAAATTAAAATAATACTAAAAAGTACATTGAACAACATCTCGGAACAGTTGAGTGAATCATCACTGCCCCCACCGAGATACAAACCTTATCTATAAATAGAATCAAATATCTAGTACGGATCATAATCCATCATGAGGATCCAGTATGAACTAGCGTACGTTAACAACTGTAAATATATGCGTGACTAACGTCTTAGAGTACATCCGAAACGCGGAGGAGTTTGAGAAAATATTTTTTGTTCACCCATCCTATGTATGGCCCTTGCCAAACTTGCTTAACCTATTCATCGCATTCTAACATTCTAACGACCACATCATCGATTCAATATACTGTCGATATTCTGTTTTTACAACTTGAACATTTATTGAAACATTCGACAATTAATTTGTATTAACATTTCTTTTGAAGCTGTTTAAAACTAATTCGAATTCAAACTGCTACACAAGCACTCGATAGTGTAAAATATACATATCCACACTGCAATATTAACCACATCAATTGTTCGATCCATCAGTCTTCATCGGTTAAGCAAATTAATGCCTAATTGCCCCCACAAGAGCCACCGACAAGGGCCGTCTAGAACAACCCAATTACAGTTACCAGGTCCAAGCAACGTTTTTGAGAGTACTCCCTTTGATTCAATTGGTCCAATAACGCTTGAATATTCATCCGTTCAACTTAGGTCAGGCTGTGGTTGACGATAATTTAATCAATTATTTTTTATCGGCTCATTAATTTATTGGGAATTTTACTGAGAGCCTTCGCTTGGTCTTATTTTTTAATAGTCTGAAAATGGCTTAAAATTTATTCAACATAATATGCGCAATTACAGTTATCATCGTAAGATTTTTTAATATTACGCGTATAGATGCATATAATATAATTAGTGAAAGAATCTGGTCACACGTGGGTGATGCCTTTCTCAAGTTATCTCAAATATGTAATCATTGATTTAAGATTAAATGTGTGTGTGTATCATTTTTTGTTATTTTTGTATTTATGTATACATTTATTTATCAATATATATGTCCATGTTGACTATCATGCTTGTGAAAAATATTTTATATTTATCACTTTCTTGTTAAAATTTACACACCGCCTCATGTATAAAGAGTTGTACAGAGATGTGTGTACAACTCCTTAGTGACTGGTAGAAAATGCCTTAAAGCATTATATCCGTCACTTTTACAGTTGTATGTGGAATAAATTAATATATAAATTTAAACTAAATAACTAACGTTTAGTCATCTTACCAAAATATATGTACGTGTGTCTTAATCGTTCTTAGTACTAACTCTCACTCGACCTAAATAGATTAGATTCTTGATACACCGATTAACGTCACTAATTGAGTTAAATAGTCTGCATAATATTATAAGGTATTATAACATTCACTTTTAGGTAAATTATGGTAATGAAAAAACTAAAATTTAAAAAATTATTACAAGGACGGTTAACAGATTCAATAAACTTCTTTTTAATTCTGAATAATTTTTGTAGTTTTAGGCGATTTTTGTTAAAAAAATGGTTTTAGAATTTTTGTGACATCGACATCGCTTAGATAATTTTGGTTAATACGTAGTGTTTCCATTTCTTGCTTGTATAACAAAAATAATACTTGTCTTATTTTGAATTGGACTTTAGAAATAAACATTTCAAACAAAAAAAAACATCGGAATAAGTCCACTCCTTACGAAAATATCATAAAACATGCACAAAAAAAGTCATATTGAGAACCTCCTCTTTATCAAAGCCTATCAAATAGAATGCATTAACAGTAATATGATAATTATATCCAACTGTCTTGCATTTCCAGGGAAATTACTAGCAGATAATTAATTTTTGAATAAAATAGCAAAGTGCGAAAGCAATGGAGACATAAGAGAGAGAGTTGAACTGAAAGACAGTTCCTATGTAAAAGTTAACAGAAGCTTGCCATTGGTCGAGCAAGTGGAAAGATACTGTTGTTACATACAATGCAGATGTGGAAGGACGTGGTAGACGCCGAAGGCAAAAGATGGATCTTGTTTTTCTCCACAAGTTAATTTGAAACCAATACTTAGTCCAATAAGGTTCAGAGTGTCTTAAAATAATCAACATCATGGATTTAGTTACTTTGGCCGTCGCTTCGAAAAACATAATTTAAATAACCCGTCCGAAACTTCATGAAAGCAAATACAAACGTGCTAAAACGCGTTTAAAGTTGTTTCATTAAAGTTCACATTATTCAAATTGTTTATAAATATATCGCAGGATATCTCCATCATCGTTACAAAGATCGTTTGATTTAGTTTCTTTTTTTTATTATTAGTTATTCGATTACTTTTTTACTCGATTGTATAGTTGGTGTGATCATCGATACTTTTAATTTAATTAGAGTAGTAACACTGACTTTGACAGTTCGTTAATGTAAAGCAAGTTGCCGCCATTTTGGTAGGCATTCTGTTTCCAATCGCCGAGGAGTAAAGACATCCGACGACATCACACCCATCTCGTTATATTTTCGTATGAAAAGTGATAAAATGGAATAAATCCACATTGGTAACCACGCCTGCAGTGTTATTTTGAAGATAGTCCCCCGATATGGACGATCTATTTGGGCTTCGTAATAGCCCCTTCTGACTACCCACCGTCAAACATATATGCAGATAAATTAAAATATATAAATATAAACTTATGAAAAATAAATATTTTGAATAACTACTTCATTATATAATACCTTTATACTAAAGCCTGACTTACGCACAGTTAAAGTTCATTACTAAAAAGTGAAAAAAAAATCAAATCGATAACAAATTTCTTTAACAATTAAATAAGGAACGGCTTCTTATATCACAATAACTGGTGTTTGTGTACATACGATTGTTATTTCACATCACATCGCCAAGTTACATAATACATATGAATTAATATAACAGCTATCAGTAAATAAAAACTAATAAAAGGGCACCTATCACGGTCGGCTTATAATTGAAACGTCATCGGAAGTCATATGAAAAGAATTGTTAGTTTAAAGGAAACGCAGGAAGTAAAGACCGTGTCTTGGTATGCCCAGCCCAATCCTTTCTTTCTACCTTGAGGCAAATGGCCTAATGATATACACAGTAAATTCAATAATTATCGGGGTTCAATAAAAATCACGTAGGTACATGTTAGTAATCCCGTAAAAAACTATGATTCTAATAACAGACAGAGCTTTCAAGCATATATATATGGATCCATTACAGATCACCTCAACTTGTTAAAAGTACTTAAAAATGTTATTAGAATCTGTCTAATTGTTTCAATAAGTATTCCCTTCTCTTTCATACCAATTATTAATCGTTAAAACTCCTGCAACATAAAATCGATCAGTCAACAATAATCGAATGAACAATAAACTGATTTATCCCCTCCCGCCGTAGTATAGACCAATCATACGCCGTTATTATTACGTCGGATTACCGATCCAATTCGGTGGAATTCATAGCAGTTGATGCGATACAAATCGAAAGTACACCTCGTTAATTGTTTCCGTTTAATTGAAAAGCGCTTCGCATATTTAACCTGCCAGAATCCACCTTTCAGGATTAAGGTAATTTTTTTCGTCATATAAAATACAATACATGTGATTTGCTATTCGGATTTTTTTTATAAAAAAATAGCAGTCGGAATATCTTCTCCCAAATATTATGATATAATGAAAGAATACTGATTTCTTATATTTTCACGTGCACTATTGATTAAATGAAACAACATTAAACAATTCCGAAATGTTATGGAAGCAAAAATAAACGCGGATCATTTTCAGGTTCCGTTACGTTTTGAAGTCGGTTTTGCTCTTTTCAATTTGTTTTATTCCACCTTTTTTGTGACACGTAAACGTAAATTTTATGTTAACATATTAAAAAACATAGGAGAGCAAAATGCTATTATGTTTACTTCGACGAAAGTCATCTTAGTAATTACCGATTTAGTAGATTCTCTTCCAATCCACAGTTATTCTACCGGCAAGAGTCTCGCCCTTATATGTTATGTAAAGTAATCAATAAATAAAGTAATCAAGAATCAGTACGATTCCTTGGAAGAAAACTGGAACATTTATAGGTAATTAACCTACATAAGTTGTCGACCATTATGAGTACCTAAGACAGACAGTCCAGCCAACTTCTAGAAATAGATCTCTCGTAGAATCCAGCTCGGATGGGTAGCGTTCGGGAAGCTACGAAATATCTTCAAGTCCAAATTACCCCAGTGTTTCAAGACCAAAGTCTCCGATCAGAGCGTGTTGCCAGTGATGACTTACGGAAGTGAAACGTGGTCGTTCACTATGGGTCTCATAAAAAGGATCAAGATCACCCAACGGGCAATGGAGAGAGCAATGCTTGGTATTTCTTTACGTGATCGAATTAGGAATGAGGAAATCCATAGGAGAACTAACGTTACTGACTTTGCTCAAAGAATTGCTCAGCTGAAGTGGCAGTGGGCGGGACACATAGCGAGAAGAACTGATGGCTATTGGGGCGGAAGTGTTCTCGAATGGCGACCTCATACCGGACCACACTCAGTGTGTAGGCCTCCCACCATGTGGACCAACGATCTTATAAAGGTTGCAGGAAGGCGATGGATGTGTGCAACGCAGGACGTTCGTCGTGGAGATCTATGGGGAGGCCTATGCTCAGCATGGGGCGTCTTACGGCTGAGGATGAGGTACTCCATCTGTAGATCTGTCTTTTCTCAGAAACTAATACAGATAAAAGTAATACGTTAATATCGAAATCGAATACTTGTATCGAAGATCCCTTGTACCTTAAAGATTCCAGCTTCAAAGTCTGCTCAAATAAAAGATGTGCCTATTTTGTTAAAAACTAAGCAAGACAATTTTATGTCTATTTTAGCATTTCTCAAGTCAATTAAAATCTCTAAGATACTGAAAAATTGTTAATATACTGCATGAAAAATGAAGGCACAAATTATGCGCTCGAAAAAAAGTATGAAATATATCAATGCATAAGTATTGCAATGTTTTGTTTTAATTTTAATCGGATTACTATTACTCATGAACTTAAATACTTTGTGTGAATTATGTTGGTTAAAGTAAGCACTTAATATAAATAGATAAACGAATGTGTTTATATTATATACTAGCTACCCGTCCCGGTTTTACTCTATTATATCTATACTAATTATAAAGAGAAAATATTTAATTTAAAAAATCCTTTCACCTACGGGAGCTACATCATATGCGGTGAACATAGGCTATATTTTGTCCCGAAAAACAGTAAATAAAGGGATAAAATGGGAGTAGATTTTTTTATTGGGAATTAAAACTTTACCATAGTAACCACTATTATTTTTAAAGTTTTCATTGTTATTATATCCGTGTCATGATATGAATCGATATTCAAATAAACAGTTTCCTAGGGACCACGCAGGCGAGCTAGTAACTTATTAAAATTGAATTTAAATGAATAAATGTCAAACTATAAATACTGTCATTTTGTTATTCATAGAAATATCGCTATCTTTTACTTATATTGCGATTCAAAATGATAATAAAATTATTTTTACGTCTTTCCATACAATTTTTTAAAAAGAATTACCATTAATGGTGTATTTGTTTTGAAGTTATGCACATATATATTTTTACATACAAACAACCTTTTTATTAATAAATATTTTATATTTACAATATGCATTATTTAATTTGGCAATGCAGATAAATCATTCAAAACATTTTCCTCGATACTATCTAAGAACTTTGAGCAGGAAAGCTTTATGCAAATGCTTAGGTTAAGCCCATCATTTAATTATGCATCTCCAAGCATTCGCTGAGGAAATAGGGAGATTACAGAGGTCAAAATCGGGAAGGTAACTGGGGTATATATATGAAAATATTTCTCTTGTAACATCCGTGCACATGAATTTACTCTCCGATCGATTTGTGGTCATTGATAGCCGCTAATATTTCTGTGTTTAGTTTTTCGCGTTGGAATTTGTGTTGTCTTTTTATGTGTTTATTGTGAATCCCTTTTTTTGGTCCGTATCTTATAGTAACTCAATAAGAATAAGAAATAAGAAACTCAAGCAAATTGAGGAAATGCATCTTTTATTCCACAACCCGGAGTTACTTCGGCGTCCCTATTTTACGCTACCTAATACTTTATATAAAATCATCGTCACCAGCCTATTAACGTTCACATTAAAGGGGCATACTATGGATGGAATCGAATACGAAAAAACGAGCCATAACTGACGGCGCGATCCCAGTACGCGTTGTTGGGTATCAATGCTTGCAGATCCATCTAATGCCAATGGCCTATCGTGCGAAACAGAGGAGAGCTTATGGTCACCCATCCTATGGACCGTCGTTGCTTAACCTTCGTATAGCATACCGAAATTGTTAAAGCACTGTACCATCGCATTCCCTCTAAATGAAAACACATATTATTTATAAAGCTAACGAGATGTGTTTTTGTCCGTTTTTTTACTGATTTTGTTTGTGCATAATTTTTTTGTTTTGTTGACTCAAATCAATTAAGTCTGGTTCATATTAATCTGAGGTAATTATTCTTATATACAAGTTGTTCAGTTTCTGTTGAAGCGAGTATAGAACAAAAGAAGAAATGATGAAATAATTTTCGATAGGCCACTTTCGCTTACTAGAAATTTGAAAGCAGACATTCTTTGTATTGCGCTATTTATTTATCTTGACAGTCACTAAATAATTTAAATAAGTAAAATATACGTTTTACATATAAAGACTTTCAATATTAATAGGTCACTGTAGGCGAGTGATAAAGTATGTTGACTTGCTGCAATCATAAATGTGAAAAATAGAGAAAATAAATCAAGGAACACTATAAAAGTGTTTGCTTACAATTTGAGAAAAAAGGAACCAAAACGAAATCCTTAATTTTAGCTATTTTCATGTTTGTAACATAATTATTTCATCTAAATGGCATTAGGCGTAAAACACATCAATATGTTGTATTTTCTCTTTGCCGCTTTGCCCTTCTATTTATTGTGAATCTAAACTATAAATCCACCGAAAGCTTCAGCAAATTAAAATATTTAATAGACGCGGAAATACGAATATAAATATTTGTAGGTTTTTTTTATTAAACTTACCGACGGAGTCCGTGGACTTGAACAACACTGAAATTCCCAACACAACAATCCATAACCACTTTAACACTAACTTTTTCTTAGCCATCATGGTTCCACAAAACTTTTGACTGACATTAAAAAATATTTTTAAACTTAGTACAAAATCTATTCACAGAAAAGAAATAAACGAAATTAAAAATTACAATGTTCAATTTGTATTTCGAAGTTTCAAACTACGTTCGAATGTTGAAAGCGCAGAATTCGCATCCGCTAGCGTTCATTGGAAGCCTTTTCCTACTGAATCAAATTTGCGTTCGGAGTCTGGACGAATCTTGTTATACGCATGCGCGTCGATATTGTACCACGGGAAATAGTGAGGCGGACCTTTTCATGCGTCTGTGGTAGTATTTCACATAAAAACATATAATTAAATAATTTAGTTTTATTGACACGAAGAAAACTATATAGCTACTAGGCTTCTGCCAGCGAATTCGCCCGCGCAGTCTTTATAAACTTCAAATCCCTATTTCACCTCCTCAGGGGTTGACTTTATAAAAATTATTTCTTAGTATTCACTTACTTCAAAGAAACCCGTATGCCAAATTTCTAGTTTCTAGGTACATAATCATATTATTTTCATAAAAACAACAACACCATTTAAAACAGAACTATTCCCTTGAAACAGTTTTAACAATTGTGGTTGTTTTATTTTCTTTTACAGAGGAAAGTAACCGAATATGACATATAATTACTAATTTAGAATAATAAATTCCTTTTTAAATTACTCTTAACTATCTTTCCGCAAGCGGCTTCGCCCACTTGGTCCTGTATCATATCGAATCACTTTTCATGTTTCTTTTGAATCAATCTGTATGTTTATAAAAATATATATAGTTTAAGATCTTGACATAAAGACAGCGGGAAGAGAATTTGTTTTATCCTATATAGATATGGGGAAATTGGAAATTGAAATTTGCGATCGCTGTACGGACTCGCTTGGTTTATTTTTATTAAATTTTTAACAAAATTTTCATAAGTATATAACGATTATGTCATAAGTATATTCACAGTAATGATTATGGAAAGAAATTGAAAATCTACTATAGAGGATGCCAGAAAATAATTTCTTTGATGACGTATTAATTTAAAGTAATGATCCTATACTAAATTAAATATGATATGGGAATTTATATATTTTTATTCAGTAGAAGTAGTGAGTCAACTTCAGGTTCAAATCGATTATGGAAATTTAGGCTATTTATGGTATCTTTTTAACCGACTTCATCGTAGGTATACAAAATGTATTAGTGTTTTTATTTTCATTTTTTAGTAAGGTAACTAAATTTTTATTATTACGTCAGAACTTCTGAAAACGCAGTATGCCACACTGTGTAAGTTTGTCCACGTATTACTCGAAAATTAGACTAAATTACCCTCCAACCTAAAAAGCAACCACAATTTTCACTAACATCAGTTTATCAGTTCTGATTTACACTAGAATTAAAGTTGGCTTGTCAATTTTAATTGTTTACATAAAAACTCCCGCCTTCGATAGAAGTTTCTTGAAACGTTTTTTTTATTTTATTGCGGTGTTCGAAAACATTTTTAGTTTAAGTGAATAAACAAAACCAATCTGGATATAAATCTAATCGTTAAAAACATGATATTATATTTTAAAACAAAAACACTACGTCTTGTTCCGGATATTGTTTAACCTGGATTTTATAAATGCATTGTTTTATAGAATCTAGCCCCTTTCTCCCAATGGGGAAACACAGCAATACATCACTAGATAAAATTAATATCTTCCGACAATTTAGCGCAACGTTCGATAAAATCAATAAGATACATTTCACAACACTATTCAATTTTAAATTGAAGTATTATCGGTCAGTTGTACGAACGTACATTAAGGTTTAAAGATGCCTTTATGCTTTGATGAATGTCGAATTTGTATGGGTAATGTCGCTTTAAGACAGTTTTAATGGACGTTTGCGCAACTGGCTGTATATCTATACAAGCTAAACAAGTAATATTAACGATTATAAAAGGCGATGAGAATGTGAGACGAAATTTTAGAGAAACGAAAAAGATGAAAAATAAATTATAGAGTATTTTGCGAAATAAAGTCATAATGTGATTTTAATTGATTTGACATTGAAAAATCGGCTACAAATCACCAGTATATTTACCAATGTTGAGTACAAATAAAAAACAATTATCAATAAGAAAAACACAAAATAAATGTTAAAAATGAAAAGAAGAATATTAATTTGCCTATTTTGTGGTTTTGACGACTTGTCTCGCAACATGTAAATTGTATCACAGTTGATTGATGATGTTAATTATAACAAAGTTTTCCTGAAATAGTCTTTATTTATTTCTTTTAAGTTTTAATTAAATTTACTTTTTCCTTCTGCGGGTTTCGCTCTAAGAATTTTATTGAGTCTCTTATTTATTTCTTATATTTTGAATGTAAAACTCTCAAAGAGAGTATAATAAAGTAAGTAATTCTGGGCACTCTAAAATACTTCTAGCTCCATCAATTCAAGTACACATTCCTCCGTTCAACGGATGGAGCGAAAAGTGTTTTAGAATTATGGTTAATCCTGGTAAAAATATCTTTATGATATCTTACTCTTAACAGAATACTTTTAAATAATAAAATATGTCAATCTATACTATCCTATTTTTCCTATTAATATTATAAATGTGAAGGTTTCTTTGTTTGGATGTTTAGATGTTTGGATGTTTAGATATTTGGATGTTTGTCCGTCAATCACGCCGAAATTACTGAACGGATTTTGATGAAATTTGGTATACAGAAAGGTTATTAGCTGACTTAGATTATGGGATTAGCTGACTAAATAATGATTAAAGGTTATTAGCTGACTTAGACTTTTTATCCCACTAAACATTTTCCTAGGGTACACGCGGGCCGCTGGTGAAAGCTAGTATAATTATAAAGAGGAAAAACTTGATTGTTTGTTCATTTGTATCAAATAGGCTCCGAAACTACTAGACCGATTTTAAAAATTCTTTCATTTGAGATTGAGATGAAAATGGGAGTGTAAAATTGATCTAATATAATAATAATATTTTATAGTTATAAGTAAGCATTATATATAAAACATTATCCCTTCATCTCTATGGATGGTATCGAACAAATCGAATAGGGGGAATGGGCCATGACTGACCACGCTGACCCAGTGGATGTAAACGATTGCAGATACAGCCGGGACTCTAAAGGGGTATTTTATTACTTTTTTCCTAATCCTATATTATAACTGCACCAGATACGCCAGATATTAATGTAAGACTTTCATATGTATAGTCAAGAGAAGATTACCTACTTGAGCATGTGTCATATCTCAAGCAAATATAACGAGCCAAACAACAAAATATATAAGGAATATTTATTCTTAATTTCTGTTTCCAAACAAGTAGAAGAAGAACAATCAGCACCTTTACCAACACACGTATCAGATACAGTTGTAGTAATAACAAGCCTTATGTGATGTTCCTGTGCCAAAAACAGTGCTATTGAATTTTACTCGTCAAAGCTCAATCAATCAATCTTCAACTAAACGAAATTTCATCTAGAGCAAGCACGTTAGATACTTTTTTATATAAACAGCTGTTTTGAAGTGACGGACGTTGACCTATATATAACAATGGGATCATTTTTGCCGTATAAGTAGGTAGTGTTTGCCCTCATTCCGGTTTATTAGAGCACCAATCAGGTTTAAGTAGCTTCTCCCGCTTATCAATAGCGTATTAAGCAAATATGTCAATTAAATTGTTTTATCCTTAAAATTATATGGCGTATTACATAACGTACATAATCTCAAAAGCAGCTCCTTTATCGATAAATTTACTGAGTAAACTTTGTTTCACTTACACGTTTCATATCACACCTAAAATCCATTAATGTAATTGATAATCTGTGAATACGCTTTAGTGCCGGCTAGTTTCGATGTGTGTGTAAACAGTTTACTGATGACATTAATCCAAAAGTTATTGTTTGATTAATTAATAATTAAATTGCCATAGTAAAACCACTAATGTGTTTATTTATTGCGTATTATTAACGACAGTATTAGTATCACCGTTTATGATATTTATTTTTATAAATAGTTAAACTTTTTTAATAAATAGTTATGGTCAAAGATTATTAATATAATATTTTAATCTTTGATGGTCGTTAGAATGATTGTAAAGTACGGGAATGCTACCTTATATTTTTTATTTCACTATTAAGCACTATTATAAGCGCCATGATCACGGGGCAACTAGTTTTATTGGCAGATATATCGATCTACCTACTTTCGAGTCCTTTTACGTTCGATATCCGTACCACTGTTCACTATGTTCTGGTTTTGACAAATACGAACCACTGGATTCCAGACACTTAAGCCCGTTATTTCAATCACTTGCCTAACCATTCTATGTATGTATGTATTATAAAATAAGTAGGTATTCTTGTTTGAAATCGTTTGTTTCATTAAATTAGATGATTATTGATTTTATTAACGCACCTTTATAATTTAACAAGTCCTACCATATATCCTTATGCTTAGTATCTTTTCATCATAATCACTATCATCAGCCCTTTAACGTACCCAATGCACGGGCTTATGCCTTCCTTATGGATAGTTAAGAAAGATGAGCCATAACCCTCTACACTGGCCCAATGTGGATTGGAGGGTATTAACGACTGCAATTGCAGCCTTAACGTGCCTTCCAAAGTATAGAGTAGCTCTATATAATAATTTTTGGCCACCCACCCCGTGACCAACCGTTTCGAAAGTTGCCTAATAACGATCGTGGACCAGACCATGGCGCTTATCCACTATGCCACTGAGCAACGCGATATCTTTGACTGTATACAAATTTTTAGGCCTACACAAAAGCCGTGACATTGTGATTCAAGCACCCTTCACGGATACAGCCTGTATGAGCCAACTACTTTTATTTTGAACCAATCAATTAAGGAAGGGTGCATCTAAATATTTATAAATTCGGTCCTATAACGACTGATCATTTTATATAATTGGCGCTCTTCGTCCTTCGTTCGGAAATGTAATAGAGATGGCACCACCGCGAGTTTTTTCACAATTACGTGCGTTATGATGGATATAACATGCGATGCGGAATTTCAGCCCGAGCCGAAGGCGAGGGCGTAATTGAGCCGAGCATGTTATAACCAATACGCACGGTATATCGTACGACGTTTTTTAACACATTTACGAGGAAACAGAAAAAAAACTTGTTGCTTTCCCGCCATTTTAACAGCGCGCTAGCGCTGTTAAACTGACTAGCGCCGCGCGTCGATTAGTTCGAAATTTGAATAGCAACAGCGCGCGAAATGGCAAATAATACTGTTATGGAATTTGTATGGACTGTAACTTAACTATTTGCTTTGGTAACACACGCGTTTTTTATGACCCGCTTTACATATTTAAAACCGGTGGAATTACATCAGCTTTACGAGCAAAGGTGTTTAAAAAATAAATTAACAAAAACTATTACATTTGATCAATTTCGCATTCACAGTGCTATACTAAAAAATATTCTACAGTCTTGTAAACAAACTGGATTTGTTAATAATTTTTCATTAAGAATAACAAAAACTAGTGTTTTAAATGTCAAAAATATAGAAAAAGATCTAAACTAGACTGTGACATCTAGTGAGCCGTAATCGTCGCACAACATAGACAGAAAGTGTGCCCAATTTTATAATATTGATAATAATTTTACTAGGTTAAATAAAAATATAAAATATGAAAATAAGTTTTTCATTAAGAGATTTTATAAAACACACGTAATACATAACCCTAAATAATAAATTGTTTCAACAAACTACTATCAATCGTTCATTTAATATGCGACTTAAAATTATATATTACTGATTTTAATATATTTCTATTTGGGTTTTCTATCGGGCATTTGAAATGGTTCAAATTTTTATATAATATTACGATTGGCATAAATCATGATTTAATTAATGGCAAAGTTTAAAAGGGTGGAATATTGAAAATTTAAACAGTTAAGTTTGTAAAGTTATTTCTTAGGATACTGTCATAATTTAAGTAATGTACCTTTGAAATTCGACAGGCTCTTGAATATAAAATAGACTTATAATAAGTTTGAATTTTGTAATGTTTCAGTAGACACCCGTTTTGACTTCAATAGATTATATTTTGTGCATGAAAATGTTTTTAGAGAATACCAAAAAGGTAGATCTCGTTATCTAGAAAGACCTTCAGTGAATTGAAGATCTATTTAATAAACAATAACTATCCCAGACGATATTTGAACAATTTTACTAAAATCGGTAATACTTATCCTTGATTAGTAGAAGTTCAAGAAAAAATCTTAAGACTATACTATTTATTCTAAATTAAATAATAAAAAGTATAATCTCAAAGAGGTCAAAATTAAACATTTCAACCTACTAGATAAATGAGGTATCGTATAATGAGTTTGATGTACATAGTTCAACACTATTTCTTATGTTTTTTATAACGAATAAATACTCACCTATCTATAATGAAAAATATCTAAAGATTCGGTTTTTTAAATAAATGTTATAACACGGGGAATCCTCTGCGAGTTTTATAAAAAAAAACTAAGTTTTTTTATTTTCTGAAATATTTCTGACATTAATGTATCAATTACAATATGTAACATACTGCGCCAGTGTCAGAGCTCTCAAACGCGGAAATTCGATTAAGGTGACGTCGATATTGATTCGGAAATAGCAGTACTAAATTCTAGAGAGATAATGAATTCATGTTACTTCAGCAAGCGTTAGATTTCATCGTTTTACAGTAATTATTTAATATCGTTAAAGAGGTATATCAATAAAATCATTCGAGATATGAAACTTAAATATGAAATTCTGTGGCCGCTTCAACAACAAATAATAAAAACCAGAATAAAATAAATAAATAAATGTTAAGGGGACTCCCATACAACAAATGTGATTTTTATTTACTGTCATGTTGACCGTGAACCGTGACAGTTGTCTATTTACTGACAACTGTCTAGTTGAAATCGTTATAGATAAAATATTTTTGTTGCCACTATAACAACAAATACTAAAGAATAGAGTGAAATAATATAAAATGAATATATCTAATGGGCCTCCCATACAGCACATATGATTTTTCGGTACAGAACCCAGAACCCGTTGTGCGCAAGTCCGACTAGCAATTTGCCGCTTTTTTCTCATGTACTTACTATACAGTATTCATTTATTCAAAACTATATGTGACCGATTTTAATTCACCGTAATTACTAATATAATACTCGTTACGATTGATGGTAACAGACATATTCTTATCAATGTTTGACTAATAAATTTAACTAAATATTGTTATTATATTAGATTTTGCATTTACAATACTCAAAAATATTCTCAATGAAAATTGCTCAAAAAATCCACTTTGTATCTGGCACTCTGAGATGGAAAAGCATATATTATTTGTAAGCATTTTAATACTATATTTTTTTCATGTTAATAAAAGAAACCTTCATTTATTTATATCTTTTTATGTTCATAAACAAGATTATATTTAGATTACCCCCCAAATAATTATCAAAGATTTATTGTATTCAAAATTTATAATTCTTTATTATGAACTAGCTATTTTCCCGCGACTTCAACCACGTAAATCAAAATCTATTTATGATGTCGTTTCCCGTAAATGAGAGAAATTTTAAAATCAGTCCAGTAGTTTCAGACGCTATTCACTGCAAACAATCATATATATTCTATTTATTTATGTAACAGTATTAAAAAAAAATGTTATATGAATTTATACAAAGAAATAAATCAGACTAATACAAATAGTCAAACTTCTGCATTGAATTTCAATCTTTAATTTGAATAGTTTAACGCCTAAAATTGAAATAAGAGATTCTGTTTAATCATTGGACGATTAGCGGCATTTTTATTTGATTTTTCTTCAAATTATTAAAATGATTTATAGGAGATCTTACCTTCTTATACCTATTATATGTGCAAAAGTATTGCCTGTTAATGAATAGACAACGTACCAACTGTTTCTGGTGTAAACAACAGAGAAAGAATTGACCCGGGAACAGGAAATACGTTACCTTTGATTGTTTAAAAATAGGAAACAACAGTTAGAATTAAATAATTTCTCCAAGATAAATTACTATTAATATCACATTGTGACTACAAAAATCTTTGAAAACAATGCCTTAAGTATTTAATAGGAATGATGAATAGTTTTATATTTGTTTATACGTCGGGTAGATTATTAAAGTATATTTAACACATATTTTTTGCGTATTAAATAAGTTACGGCGATACACTGAGTTGAAATGTCTCTTGACATCCTTTATTCATTTTCTACATAGTTGCGACATAGCATTCCTCAACTATAATACACATTATTATCTAAGCCATTTCTTGTTGAATTGAAGCAAAGAATACATGTATATAATATTTGTCTATTATCTGAGTGACGGACTAATTTTTTTTACACAAGCATCTTCCGAAATACTCTGGTGATATTTTATTTTTAATAAAAGCAGTGCGTTCTTGTTTTCTGCCTGATCCAGACACTTTGACGTCAAAAGAATGCGGGCCGGAATAAGGAAGGTTTTCGGCTACTGCTTCTGCTTTCAAAGGTGCAATAAGGGCACATTATATAGAATATAAAAATATTTCAGAATATTTCTTATAATTCAGAAATTTGCTTTGGTCAACTTGATGTTCACGAGAATGATGACGACTACATAACAAGACTACGTTACGGTTTTATATGCTCAATTTCTTTCGGAACTCAACATTACAATACAATGCTTAAAATAGTAGGTATTGCAAATTCGATCTGGTCTTTATCACCAAAAACTAACTTTTTCATATTCAGACTGAGCCGTAAATCTGAATTTTCAAAAAGTATTTATATTTCGAAATCCCTTGTCATGAGTGTCATTGTATCTCGGACATGAAACCCTATTGATTTATACACAGCATATATTTGAGAAATATTTTTTTAATTACGTCAAATAAATTATTCAATAAAAATAAAACAAGTCATTAGATGAATTCATTATTAACATGAAGTGATACCATCTTACTGAATAATGACACTTATTCCTTTATTTCAACGTTTATTTTATCCGGTACCGTAGAGAAGTACAATCTCATATTAGTATGCGTCCCGACAAGGAGCTACTGTTGTGGTTTATTTATCGACAAATTTCCACGTGAAAATATACGTGTATAAAACGAACTCCATGATTTCTATTTGCTCACAGTCCATCAGTTTGTATAGGCAAGAGACACACTTATTGTTCAGCTTGTGCGTCATCTAATATTTGTCGATGTTATTAGTCTTAATCAATCAAATGGTTTTTGCCCGTTTACACAACTTTTACTGATCCTGTTTTTGTCAATCGTGGATGATTGATTTTTATATTTCTGTATTAATTAATATAAATAACCCAATTACATTACATGAGCGTTATCAACAACGACAACCTATTTAGGAGGACACTCCTTGCTTGGAGTATCTTACCTAGAGCTATATGCAAGGTAGTTACTTAAACAATAAGTAAGTACACAGATTACACAGATTTAATGCGGAACGGTATTTAACTATCCCAGATGTAATCGGAATCAATCTCACATGTTATGTATATTTCTTTACCATAAGTAGTTTATGTCAAAAACAACCAAGTGACGATCCATTACCGAAGTTGTAACTGAACTTCGAAATACCTTTAATAAACGCTTAAACAACATGGAAGCTAAGATCGTTCTGTTTTGACCACGCTGCATATAAATCATAACTTTACCCAACGATTACCGTAAATTCCTCCTCATGACCGAGTAAATCACTGGGAGGGGTGAAGTACTTCATTTACAACAACTTACTGGGATCAAATGGTCAGACACTACAAGGAAAAATGAAAAGGAATAACGCTTTGGGCTTTGCTTTATATAATTCACACTTACTGTCTTTGAAAAGCTTAGGTTATTGTAAATTGTCAAACAAAGAACCGAATAGCGTTTTTACGTTGAGGCAGGGAAAATAGGTCGAATAGGCCTTGAAGGATTTTGTAATAAAATCTCGTGAATTTAAGATTATAAGAATGAACGTGCAACGTTCATTCTTATAATCTTGAAAAATTCACAATAATACAGGTTGGAAATAACAAAAGAATTAGTTTTGTGTAGTGACGTATTTCCTTTCTCGCTCACTATGTGTGCTAAGAAAAAGAACGAAAATTGAATATAGTTCATACTATTGTTGCTATGGTATCTTTTGTATTATAATAATTACTTGTGAATCAGTAAGATTATTAAAAATGGGGAATGCAATCTCGCGAGATTGGAACTCGCCGGTATCTCGCGAGATTGGCACTTTTGTGTGTTGACTGTTTTACTGTAATATTTATTCAAATCACAATATTTGAATAAATTAGGAAAATATATAGGAATTATAGGTATATTGAAATAAAAAAATATTTTTACGGGTTGGACGCAATTATATATTTTATATTTAAAACCTATAAAAGAGCTATCACTGTATTATAATCTCGGAAATGACTCCAACAATTTTCATGACATTAAGTATGCAGGAGCTTTCTGAGGCGATAAATCAATTTAGTTAGGTTTATTTTTTTTATTTTACAAAAATATCGAGTAAAGCTTGGTCATCCAGGTACTAAACTTTTAAGAATCTAAACTTTGACGTATCTAATCAAATACGAAATGAAATAAACAACCAGTCTTCTCTGCTGATATCAAACAAAAGTTAAATTATTATCAAACTATGTGTACCCAGAGATCTATTAGAAATTAGAGAATAAATTAACAAAATATACCAATCGATTTAAAGGCTTATTCAGTTCACTTCACACGTCATTATTATGAATAATTTTGAAAATAGCTTCTTAAGAAGCACACTTATTATTGTGCTGGCCAGATAACCAGCCACTGAGACGACTCTTTCGAAAACCCAAGTACTGTAACAGTTTCAAAACTTCTCCTTTTAACCCCCTGGACTCGCATAAATTCGCGCCGCCGCACTTAGAATAAATCGTTTTTATGCTCGAGTGTATTCTCGTTAAACTCGCGAGATCTCACCCATTTTTCGGCTGAGATCAATCTCGCGAGATCTCGGCCTTTTTAGAAAACATTGTTAAAAACTGGGCAACCATTTTTATATACTAAGCCATTAATAGTTAATTAAAATTTTTGGCGACTAGTCAATATATGTAACAAAGGCAGACTGAATTCACAAACATAAGTGCTATTCACGGTGTCGTCCGTGAGTGAAATTCGATAATATTACTAATTGAACAAGTGGATGACCACAGTGAGCTGTGAATTAAACTAGTGTTTAGACTGTGTCAGGCTTTCAAAATATGAAGTTTACAAATTTATTAAGTTACTTGAATTCCAATCCTGAGATTTTATATTCATTTGTAATTCATAGTTTAGAAATGTTCATTTTTGTACATTTATTTTTCTTGTCCATATTTTCATTCTACGTTTAAAGTTATATACTGGAATTAAAATACATCTCTATTATTTAGTATTATTAAATACAATAGATTAGTGCAGTAGAAGTGTGAGCTTTCTATTTAAATCACTGGAAGAAAAAACAACAAAATAAATTAAAGAAACGTGAGCCGGATTGGTAACGTATATAAGACACGGATACCGCGACCTGTTTTCAAAAAAAGTACTTAAAATCGAGGTTGGTACTTTCTTGTTATCAGAAATCCAAAAAAAAATATTTTGCTATAAGGTTACTAATCTACTGCACATAATTTAACTCTATGGCTTTTCAAGGTATTTAAAGGCTTAAAAAAATGAATGCGGTTTGAATCCACAATAATTTAATCATTGATCCGTCGCGCATTCACAAAGCAAAACTGTTGCCACTCATGAATTGTTTTTTTGACTCTCTGTATCTATATTTCTTTCAGTAACTCCTTAATTTTGCAAATAATTATAAATTAAGAAAAAGCATTGTTAAGTTTCGATTTCAAATATGTTTTACAATCAAAGCATAACTATAGTGACGTATTATTATAAAAGTTTAATTAATTAGCTGAAACATCTGTTCCGAAAGTGAAAATATTTTTTTTAAATTTGTTCAGTAGTTTCGGAACTCATTATTATATATAACCTAATATTCTATGCAAACAAATAATGAATCTTTCTTCTTTATAATATGTGTGTATGATATAGTTTATATAAATGTATTGAACGAAACTTTAAGATGCTTAGTTTAGCACGGCGATGTTATAATTTATAAATATTTTTGTTTTATGGGAATTAATGACGCAATAATTGTATCACCAATATATCACACGTAATATGGCGACAAACATATCAGAAATCACGTTTATTCGCGGGTGGAGTACACGCGAAAACACTTCGCACATAATTCAGTTAATGCGATCTCCTGCACGCGGAATGATAATGAGCTGCGGCTAAAGAGCTTCTCTGATGTATTATGTAACAGCTAGAAGGTCAGATTTATATTCAATGTAGAATCTTTATGATGTAACGACACGTTTTATAAAACATATTCTTTAGGTGTTTTCAGTACTCGCAGATTTACTACGAAATGTAATGAAATTTAAAACTTTTTTTCAAATTCTCCCCAATTTTATATAAAAAAACCTCCCTCAAATTACTATGGATTGTTATGAAGAGTTTCGATTGGCGTTTATACACCATTATATTTGGGAATAATCCCCAAAGAATTGGTTGGAACCATATTCAATTTGGTTTTAAAGTAATTCGAGTTTATTAACTTTTAGATAGACAAATACTGTTAGGATTAGTAAAACGCAGTAAGTACAATTAGCAGCTTAAAACTAAGAAATAATATCAAACAAAGAACTGAGAATAATTAGTAAAATAATTGTAAATGAACAGTTGTCATCTAAGTAGAGCCAGAGGTACCAACCAAATAGTTCAAATAAGCCCGATAGTTTCCGGAACTGCTAACAAACTTGTGCTGCTTTCATAACGAGGATTATTCCAGCTGTGCATCTGAGCTCAGGGTTGTCTGTGGTATAATGTTTACCAAGCTAACAGGCTTGCAACTTGGTTTCACATTTGTGCACGTTTCTATTAATTCTTGCAGGATTCTGCACTGCTATTATCTATCTCGCTTCGGTAAAGTTTGACCGAATTTTGTTTGACTGTATTGTACGGATGTAGTATATGAATTTCACTGAAATTTTCTTTATGAGTTGGCATCATAACATATATATGTGCTTGCTCTAGTCATCTTCCATCCTATCCTACGGTAACCAGAAATAGACACATATTAAGATATATTGTCAAGTCATAAAAGTAGATTTTCCCGATATTTTAATTTATTGATAATGGTAATAATAGAGGAAAGGAACCCATCGATATGAAACAAGTAGAATATTGTAACTAGTATCATTCGAAAGATCTATAAAAACACAATATTATTTTTTATGGTAACGTCTGTGATTTATTGCGGAAAAAAGTTATTCGGCGACGAGTTATCATAAAAAACCCCAAGAGTACACCTTTTCGCATTTTTCAAAATGTTATACTTAATTTTATGCGTTTGAAACACTGGCAGATAAATACAATCACTGTCAGTTACACCTTCCTTTGTTTCTTAGATCTTCTACCTTTAACCTTAGCTTTCATTCGTATCATAATGGATTTCAGTGTATTGCTTAGCAATTGTATTTTGTGCAAAACATATTTATACAACAAAACCCATTGTTTTTTGAAATAGTACTGGTTATAATACCGTGTATTTCTAAATTATTCTTTATATTTTTCGTATCGCCCTGAAACTTGGACACTCATCTGCAGATGCAGTTCGCAAACACATTGACGCTTTTGAGATGTGATGCTAGAGAAAAATGTTTCGTATGCTGTCCAGGTATTTCAGGGTGACGATCCATACTAGGAGAACTCAAAATTTCCTCACGGGAACACGTTGCTAGGCATTAGAAAATCTACAAATATTCTCAACAAAAATAATACAGCAGGTATAGATTGGTTATACCTCTAATTTGAATAGAGATGCATTGTATTAAAAGACATATTCTAAACAATTTAGAATTATAGTATGTGAAGTCCGAGTTCCAAGTTTTACAGAAAATAAACACGACCTCAATTCTACTAATATTTAAAAAACTCAATTGCTTGCATTTGGCAATTGTACTATCTACCTATACCTGAAATTCAATATTATTAGTGTTATGTGTTCCTCACAGATAGATGTTGTCAGATATATTTATTATTTTGTAATCTAGTAATAAGAGCTGCGACCTAAAGGATTGTAGTTGAAATGCTATTGGCTTTCTATAATTATGCGAACATTAATTATTTATCTCCGACATTAAGATGGATGAACCATGGAAGACCACATTAATGATAACAGTTTTTTTAGTCTATTTACAGTCAAGGGTTAAATGAAAGCAACTTATTATTAAGTAACGCTTTGTTTTATTTTGTAACTTGGACATTGTTTCTTTTTATTCTAGATGTCATCGACACAATTTAATATTAAGCTATTGCAAGAAACAGGGGTGGAGTCCTGTTTCTTGCAACCTGTTTTACAGAAGTTTAGACGCTGATTTAACAGTAAAACAATTTAACTAAATATGTAACGATAAGTGTTATCGACGAAGAGGGTGACGAGGAATGGCATGGGCACAGGTGCAAAAATAAACAACTTATACCAAAATAATTACTAACATTACTTAGTATATTCAAAGAGAAAAACTCGATATGAAAAAAAAAACAACTTTCCTAACTTCACGAAAATAAAATATGAAAAAAATACTTCCGCATGATCGTACATTACGAACTTTATGATCACACGAGAGATACTGTCGAGTGCACAAGCTAAACACAACACAAAAGGGTAAAAAAGAGGAGGGAGTAGACCTTGTATTTTATATTTCCGTTTATCGGTATTTCGGATTTATCTGGCGAATAAATCCTCAAACTTTTGTGTGCCCACCTTTATCATCCTTTCTTGTGTAGAATTTTTTCATTAGATTTTTTTTTTAATTTTTCGTCTAAGTATTTAATTATTAAAATCTACCTGTTACGGACGTTCGGCCCTTCGAATTAATATTACGATCGGTTCATGTAAAATATATATAGAAAGTAATTTAATTCATGTGTATGGAAGATTAAATGATACAGCTCCAGTGTATATTTATTCCTATAATTTTAGTATAGTTTAAATTAATAGCATAAACTAATTGAATGATAATATGAGGTGAAGTTTAAATTTCCTAGTATCCTATGGTATGCTAACTAAAGGTGGCTCTCTTTAAGGTATTGCCTCACTAGAAGGGAGCTTATATGGTTCCCTGTATGGTATTTGTCTTGCTAAGTACTGTAACAATAATTATTTGCTTAGCCTATATATCGCACACCTAGATCTAAACTAAGACAACTCAAAAAGCTAATTTGGAGGTTTGACAATACATTTGTTTACGTGGCAGGAGCGCGACCACTGTTGATTCAACAAAAGAAAGTTAAAGTTATCTAGCGGCTCATCCCCTAACCTTTATTGAATCTGTTATGTTGGATAGATGCGTATGATCACCGAGAATTGGAATATTGTACTAAGTCAAAACTCACTCAAATTTTTGAGATGTCTCAGTTTAGATCTAGGTGTGCGATATATATATATTACAATAAAAATGTGGTAGTGCAAGATGGCGCTAATCTTCTGTCTCATTTTGACCACATAAATGCGCCGTGCAAGAACGCGGCGCACCTTAGTATCATTACGTAGGTGCCGTTTTGCAAGATAGGATAAGTGTTATGTGGGAATGTTTAGTAAAGTAAATAACGATGTTATAATGTACATAAATAAGAACACAATGGTTGTTGTAGATCTTAAGAGTGGTGGTTTCACAAAGCAGGGGAACAATTAATGATAAGATAATGAACTGCTTATGTAATGAGCTAGGTGCGAGCCACCCAAACATATGTAACAAGGGTTGGTTGAGCGGGTTTTTCCCCGTCTGATCTGGCTGATCGTTCCTCTTCAGGGAGTCAGCTGTATTGCAAACTCGATGAGCCGAATCCCCCGCGGTTAACGGCTAACATCTCGATGTTACAATTCATGTAGGCCCCCTTGCGGAGGGGCGGTCGCTTCGGTTGAAGGTTTATTGCCTCTACAGGGCACGCAACCAAATGTCCAAGGCGGTATTTAGAAGGCAAGAGTTTGACATAACCTCACAGCCGGCTGTGTGGTATCCAATAAAAGATTCACCGCCTCCTTCCTCCGTTGGGAAGGTGATTCCGAACCCCTAAGGTTGAGAAAGAGAAAGAAAGAAAAAGCGGGTTTTTGTAAACTCTCCGGACCTCAAGAAAACGAATAAAGAAGTAGTGACAGTTATCGAAGAAGTTTTATTATACAGTCTAGCATCGGCTAGCTTCGTCTTTTCTCTTTAAGACCAGAAAGATCTGCAACACTATCTGTGATAGAACAGAATTTAAAATTTTTATTTTTTCACACGGGTGAGTTAATTTTAGCATTATGTTACCAGCGTTTGTATGAAAGAGCCTGCCATAAGCGTTTTAATTAAATTAAATCATCCTTCTTTATAATTTTAGTATAGATGTGTTATAGACAGTATAAAAGACTACTATATATCGGGTGTACCTTATAACCATACTTACATCGATTTCCATGACAATAGATTGAATCAAAATTCACTTAACGTTCAATACTCTATTGAACGTATACACTATATATAACAAATACTATTGAAAGTTGAGTGCATTTTGATTCAATCCGATATCGAGGAAACCGATGTGAATCTAGATTACAATAATTTGTAGAGAACATTATCTCACTCACCTCACCTTCACTTATTCAGTGATGTTTATTCACAAAATTTATCTGGTGAGATAGTAAATTAGGTAGCTAGTAGGGGAAGAGACGGGACACATTTGGCTACGTGACTTAAGTCACTAATGCGGTCGTATCAGAACTCTCATTAGTGTCAAAGCATTAACAACCAATAAAGGGAATCTGTAGAGAGAGTATACACTGAGATCATCTGACGATAAGTAATATTTCAAGTTGACATCTTTGTGGTAAATCGTACACATTTTTTATAAATTAAAGTATAATTATTTTACTTAAAAGTTTAACACTAAAAATAAAAACAAATCGGTAATGCCTTCTTAAAGGTTACAAAGGTATTAGGTTCATTCACCGGTCAAGGTTCACAGTACTATAACAAGATCCCGAGTGATGTATTAATTTGTCAATAAATCATTTTACAAGTCAAGTTAAAAATTGTCTACGAAATAAAGGATATTATTCTGTTAAAGAATATCTTAATAACAAAAAGGCATTGTCTTAGATATTTTAACCTATTGTGATTAACATTATACCTATGTATTATGTGCCGTGTCCTACAGCCATTGATAGATGTATTAGAACCAGCTTCCTTAATTCTCTACATAAGTTAAGTACCTAGTCACACTCTCTTAAAAATCTCTGCGTTGGTGTTGTGTGCGTCTGGCCGTTACGTTCCCTAAAATATGGTTGAACTGAACGATGGCTGGCTCATGCGTCATGTTCGTGAACGGGTGTTACTACTGGGGATGAGTCTGCTCTGGACTACTTTATTTCGTCCATTTTCTTATATAAGGAATAATGTACATTGATGATTAATGAGTATCTATGACTCGGGAATCGGCTTATTAACCAGTAATTTAAAATATCTGTCTTGTTATTTCAAATATTGTAATGGAAAATGACTTCATAGTCTAATTAAGTCAATTTAAAATAAAATTTATCTGTGTCAAATAAAACAGGTAGAAAAAAGCAGCCCTTGCTGATATTCTTGCCGATTCTTCTCAGTACAAAGTCTCCCGCGTTAGTTTTGCACACAATTGGCATAGTTTTTGACCTTAACAAGTGCTATGTAAGAGCCTTTTTTATACCGAAGAGAACTGAACCTTAACATTTTATCGACCTGGACGTGACGCCGACTAATCGGGGCTTTACAACTGTAAGGATGTCGGTCCAGTGCAGTTGGCCTACCCAGCAAAATCCTCCATATTACCCTCTCACGTAGTCCGGGCTCTGGTCACTGGTAAGGAATCCCAGGATATCCGGACCATGGGGACCATTGGCCCTCCCTCTGCGGCCAAAAGGTTTCTCGGGTAATTTGGAGGAGCCCTCCCCAGAAAACGGGTCGTGCAAAGAACGCAGAGAAAAGCAAATCCCCTTGTTCGCCCCGTTAGCGAAAAGATGCGCTGTTGGGAAATCTTTACACGCTTGACCGCCGACTGAATAAACGATTTTGATTTGATATATTTTAACCTTCGTTAAAAATGAAAATATTGTTTAAAAAATAAATAAAAAATACATCTGGAATACTATATTGATTAAATACGTCTCTCTGACATTTTCTCGGTATTTAATGAAGTTAAAATTGTTTAAACAATGGTGTAAATATTTTTAAATGCAATGAAAATGACAAATGCTTTATTTTTGTTTCAAACAGTGGCTTTCAATTTCGTTGAAAACACCTAAAATATGTATGTGAATTTAAACACTTATCCAAGAATAAATGTTCGTGCATTTATTGCTCTGTCATTAATGGAAAAACATAAGGTAGGCAATAGAACCGTGAAATGGGTATATACAAACTAGCAAATACAATTTAGATGTACTGGCTGTCTATCAGATGAATTCTGATATAAGAGACGAGAACGGCAAATTACTGTTATCGGTGTTTACATGGAATTTTATAAAAATATTTTTGTAACATTCTCATCACGGATTCTCCTTAGCTATATATATAAAAATGAATCGCAAAATGTGTTGGTAAGCGCATAACTCAACAACGCCTCGACCAATTTGGCCAAATCTTTTTTTAAAATGTTCGTTGAAGTTCAAGGATGGTTTTTACGGCGAGAAAAATTAGAATTATTGCTGGAAAAACCCTAAAAATAGCCCTTTTCTTTTTCCCATACAAATGATTTGTAACTAAAACGTAGTCAATTTGAGCTTTATTGCTATGGTATAAAGTTCATATTAAATTACAAGCACTCACTGTTGTCTAAGCAATGTAGGTGTGTTCCTAACGTCAAAGAACATATCTATCAAAACAATGTGCGTGTGTGCGTTGGAGCACAGAATACATAGTTGGAGGAGTTTAATGTCGCGTTCCGAAACTCGCGTTTCTTTTGTATTAGTTTCGGCACGCGAGATAAAATGCATCAGTTTCCACGTCATTACATCAGTCAAACAAAAATCGCGTTACCAACAGTGTTTTATTATTTTTAATATCCAAACTTTAAACCAATAAAACAATTCGTACGGCTTAAAAGGATTTGACTTCAAGTCATATCAAATTTAAAAAAAAAAAATGTTGTCTGTGACCTAATCTACTGAGTTTGCTTTTGTCAACTGATACACGAAACAAATTCGTATATCGTGTTTTGTGCAGAGTGTTTACTTAGTTAGTGTTTGTTTAGTTCGTGATTTGTGAAAAAATAATTTATATTTGATATGCCTCCTATAAGACGAAGCAATTTAGGTAGAAGAACCAGAAATGCTACAAACCAAGCCTTTGAAGGCGATTAGCACTGCCCCATCGGAGTTGAATTTTTTCCCTTGCCAGAAGTTATCCAAATTTCGAAAAAATGGTAATCTGTTGGAGCAAGCTCCGGGGAGTATGGTGGATGTCTTAGACATTCCAATTGAAGCTCTTCTAATTTGGTAACCGTCTGTTGTGTAGTGTGTAATCTAGCGTTGTCGTGAAGTAGCAGTGGCGTAGAGCGATTGACCAGCCTCGGTTGTTTAACAGCTAGTTTTTTCAGCATTGTTTGCAATTACTGACAACAGACGTCTGCCGTAATCGTCTGGCCAGATTTGAGAAAACACTTATCCACCAAACGCTTACAAGTAAATTTTTGGGGTCAATTTTCGCTTGGGGCAGGATATGGCTGGCATGCCAGGGTCCAACCATTGCGATGAGCACTTCCAATTATCGTAGAGACTCCACTTTTCATCACAGGTAATGATTCGATTTAAAAACCCTTCATTATTGTGCCGGTTAAGTAATGTAACGCAGCAGTCGAAGCGCGTTTGCCGGTTTGCTTTATTCAATTCGTGAGGTACCCACCATTCAAGCTTTTTAATCTTTCCCATTTGCTTCAAGTGGATCAAAACAGTTTTATCACTAACACCGCAGCCTCTTCATTATTAACTTGGGTCTCCGGCCGTCCCCGGACTTGTTCCGCAGGTCGAAATTTCCAGAACGAAAACGTTGGAACCAAAAACGCACTGTGTTTTCTTTTGCGCCACAACCGCCATACACATCGCAAACCCTTCGAGCCGTTTCGCAGCTTTGGTACCACGGTGGAACTCGTACTCGTAAATAATACGTCGATATTTCAAATATTCCATTTTTACCTATACTGGGTGACGTAAATAGGACAAACAGAAGAAAAAAAAAATGAATACCGCCTAACGAAACACAAATATACCTGCAAATGGTTGAATTTGGAATTCCCATCAAGGAGGAGAAATTGGTGATTAAAGTGGCCAGTACGACAAAACGCCAATTTCATACGTAAAGACCTTAATATAAAGAGATTTGACTGTTCGTTTCTTTCTTTATTTGCATCGAATAGACTGCGATACGACTAGACCGATTTTAAAAATTCTTTCACCTATCGGGAACCTACTACATCCGTGGGTGACATTTACGCAAGCAAAGTTGCGGGAAAACAGCTACTATATATTTATATAGTTAAAAGCACTATTCTTCGCTTCTGAAAGTGACAACTACTTATTTGTTTTACTTTTTCGTTTATTTTTTTTCTAAAGCCTCAAATGCGGTCGCTTTAGATCAAAACCCATTCGTCCCCAAATCACTGTCAAGTAATGTAACAAAGGACCGAATCAATATCCGATAGCCTACAAAGTGAACGCGATAGAATTACTGGTTTCAATGTATGAAAGAAAATAACATTTATTGACACGACTGCCTGTGAGAAAAAGAAACGGTTGCTTAATGATAACCATCTAAATCTACGGAAAGCCAGGATTATACATTATGACAAATTACTATCAAAATCATATCGTTTCCTCTCTAAGTCGTACTATATTTAATAATAAATTTAATTTAATAAATATAAAAAACATTATATACATTTCTCAGATTCCAGGATGAGCTGGTAAATTTAAATAAAATTATGGAGTATTTAAGACAACAATGGTACTACAACACCCAGACCCAAAACGGTTTATAAAAGTTATTTTTCTCCATTTACCTGACCGGGAATCAAACCTGGTTGCACATTTTTAGTTCTTCTCGGTAATGTCATGTTATAAATGACTGTAAACTTGTGATAGGTAAAATATTGATCGATGTATATACCGAATATCTACACAACTATGTTAATTGTTCTTAAATATTTCTTGTTATTGTGATTTTCGAGTTTAACGCATGTAAAGGAAGGTTTACAATAAAAAAAATAATCATCATCAGGCCTTTTACGTCCCTACTGCAGGGATTCAGGCCTTCCTTATGGATGGTTAGGAAGGATGGATATAATGACCCTCCACGCTGGCCCAATGCGGATTGGAGGGTATTAACGACTGTAAATGCAGCCGAGATCAACTGCTTAACGTACCTCTCGAAACAGGGAGTAAGTTCGTGATAGTTTTTGGTCACCCATCTCATGACCGATCATTGCGAAAGATGCTTAACAACATTGATCACGGGCCGTGGCGTCTGTCCACTACACGTACGTTTCCTTAAATATTTTGATTTGAATAATAAATCATAGCTGAAGTGCATTTTTATATTAAAGAGAATCTAGAAAAAATGCCTCCTAAACGGTCCAAGAATTCGATTTAGTGGCTGCAGCGGTGATGTATGCCCTCCTTATGAGCAAATTAAAATGGCGACGTGACTTATGACGTCATAACGTCGCCACTCCCGCCCACTTTCGGGAGGCTGTGATTTCTAGAACAGTAATTTGGCAGCTTGTTGACTGCTCACTTTGTTATTACCTTATTTCAAAGGTCGAAAATAGAAACTCAAGAACCCAAATGCTACTAAACATTTCGTAATAAACGGTGCTAGTATTATATTTTTGTTTTATATTCTAGTAGTAAGGGTTGCCTCTTTTAAGGCTTATTTAAAATATTTTGAGAATAAAAGACAAGAAATACAGTGAGTGAAAATTGTTTTCCTTAGTAATCAATTTTCATTGATAGGTAATTAGCTTTTTTGAAAATTATAAAACATAATTATTTGAAATAAGTATATTATCCTGTTCAAATATAATTAGTATCTTATAAAATTTATATAATATAATGAATACGTGAAATTAGTACATAGAGAAATATAGTAAACAATCCTAACAGTAGCCTTTCGCAAAAAGTTTGTAAAAAATATTTTATTTTCCAGCACCTGTTTTGGTAAAGAAAACTTATAGGTATACTATCTAAAATATAAGTGCAGTTATTTTTTTCATAGTTCTAGGTTTGTTCAATGTCATAAAATAAAAGTATTATTCTTTATGTTTTGGAAATATAGATATATACATACATACGACATTGAGATAGTTTAATGTTTATAGACACTGTTTATTATAGACAGCCAAGTGCAATTCCAGGCCAGGTTAATATAGAAACTTTTCTACAATGTCTCGTTGTTTCATATTTCCACAATACAAATTCTTTAGCTACTTCATTTATTTGCTTATTAATATTCATAATATTACTGGTCAGTAAAATTTTTGATAAAAAAGATATATAAAAACATGAGAACAGGAATTGAAACAAGATTAACGAAATGGACTAATGTATTTCAAAGTATTAGAATAAATCGTGTTTGTAGAACATTCACCCACTAAATTGTAAATAAAGGAAGCGTGAAGAGGACCGAAATTCGATGGGCGTGCATGATTGATGAATGTTGAAAAAGCGAAAGAGGTGTGTCAGAACCGTCGCGAGTGAAGATTGGATTTATTTGCCTACCTTTCAGAAGAACGAGAGAGACTTTGTGTAAGTGTGTTTAATAATAATAAAAGTGCTTTTATTGCCTAGTTCCATGGAATATAAACGCAACCTGAAACCAAACCACATCTACCTCCATCTTTCGTAATAGAAAATTCGACTTACTTTTGGGGACGACAACATTTTTTGCTTGATATGAGGGACTAAAATTCTAGCATTGCATATACGAGTAGATTTTTTTTGTCAGATACAGAATGCCTTTACTCATCCCTAGCTCGGTGGCGTAGTGGCCGCGTCCCGCGATGAATGTTGCTAAGGAACTTTCACAAGGATCGGTCACGGGATGGATGACCAAAAATTATTATCTCTAGTTACTCCGTGCTCTATAAGAAATGTGGCGACAACTGCACGTGCAGTCGTTAATATCTTCCAATCCGCATTGGGCCCACGCGGAGGTTATGGCTAGCGTTGCCAGGTGTCCCGAGTTTGGCGGGACGTCATGATTTCAGGGGACGCGTCCCGATTTGCAGTTAATAATAAAATATCCCGAATAATCGATGACTTTACTAAAACTATTAATTACTTGTAAAAAATAAATAAATTCTTGAACTCGAAAAAAATCACATTTTTCTGTATCTGTACATGGGTTTATACTATGTCATGCATTCTTTTATCATAGACAACTTTGCAATTTCGTATCGTAACCACTGTCTAAACGCAACTTAATGATCCAGTTAAAATAATGGCTCCAATTAAGCTGTCATGGAACGGACCAGCAACTCGACTAGCAGCTGCTTCTAGTAAACACTCTATAAACTATTTAATTTACTTTAAAGAAAATTGTGACGTAAAATTATTAAGTGCGACGCTTTAACTCTAAATATTGTCATTTTAGATACAATACAACTGTCCGAGCAAAATTATATTGTGAAATTCCAAATGTTTGGGAACTATTTTCTATATGGCTACACAGCTGACGGTGCGTTATTAAGCCAATATTATGTAGATGTATCAGCCTTCGCAGGGTTGTTTAGCGCACCAGTTTTATGACTATTTTGTATACCCGTGAGGGCAGCTAAAATGTTAAATGGCGATGGTAAGACTTTATGATCTTTTTTTCTGAATAAGACCAACAGAAGAAGGTTCTATTCGACACTTTTTAATATGACGTTACAGAAGATAACAGGTTTATAATGTTTGGGTAAGGTTTTTTTTATCCATATTTAATGACAACAATACTCTGACGTCGTAATTTGTGAGAAAAGGTATATTTTGTCTCTAGCATACACGTCTATGTAGGGTTGCTGTAAAATTTATTACCTCGTGTGTTCATAAGTTTTGAGATGACATTTTTTGTTAAAAAAATAAAAATAAAATGTTACTGGCGGTTTTTTTTACCTATTTTGAATTCAGAATGTTAATTTTTAGTTTATTTTTATCACATATTCATTTTTTTATATTCTCTTGGTGGAGAGAACGATACAATTATGTGCAACTGTCATTTTGCTATTTTAGGCGGGAAATAAACCGATGCAGATTTTCCGCAAGCTGAAAACTTTTCCTGTTAGCCGTAACTTCGTCTATTACACAATACAGTGGTACAAAGAGACAAATTATCTGCAAGATCATCAAATTAGTGGTCGGCTACGCTCTGTGAGCGCCGATATCCATGTCGTACTCAGAAGAAACTCGCTCTGCAGACTAATTTTTCGCGCGTTTCAGTGAACAGAATACTGAAATCTGATCTTAAGGTAAAGGCCTACAGCCGTAAAAAAGTTCACTTTTTAAACTATCGTCTTCATATGTTATGACGTGAACGTTGTCCATTGCTGCTGAGGAGACATGATGCCAGGAATATACTCTTCAACGGGAATTTTTTTACTGTTGAAAAAAAGTTCAACCAGCAAAACAATAAAGTGTAGGCTTAAAGTAGCAAGGATGTCCCAGCTTCTGCACGGAATATCTCGGGTACTTATCACTCGGCTAGTGTGATAGTATGCTGAGGAGTTTCGTATAAAGGTGTCACTCCGCTCCATTTTTGTCAACAAGGTGTCAAGGTGAAAGCCAAGAGTTATCAGAGTGTCATTTTAGAGCCCGTGGTGAAACCCTGCCTGATACGTTATTTCACAAAAAGGATTGGGTTTTTCAGCAAGACATGGCGTAATCCCATGAGGCAAAACACCCAAGTTTCGTTGAGGGAGAACGTGCCGACCTCTATCGCGGCGGACGAGCGGCCCTCCTCCAGCCCCGACCTCAATCCGCTGGTTTATTCTTTACGATTGAATTAGATCTCAGGGCCTGCCGAAAGTCCAACCCAAACTTGGAGTCAAAGTAAATTCCTCTAGAAAATATTCGTGCCGCCATATATGACTAGCCAAGGGCCTGTATAAAAAACAGAGGCGATCATTTTGAATAAAGTATATATTTTATTGTTAATTATTATCTATTTAATGGTTACTGAAAATTTTAGATTAAAAAAAATACGCAACTTTTATTTCCAAAACTTATGAACACACGAGGCTTATATAGCATAGGTATTATAGCATTAAACTAAAAGTTGATGGACGAAAACTCCCAATGTTATTTAACCTTTTGCGTTATGGACCTTACTTCCAGTCTTCCAGTTATTAACAATAACTATATATTACTTAATGACTGTTAAATCATTGTTAAGATTGTTATACAGATTTCTTTTATCTTAGATTAGGTCATGTTCATAATTTTAAAAAGCCCTATTGACTCTTTCATGAGTTATGATGAGGTCGTTCTGAGTGAAGAGTATTTATTGCTTGCAGGGTATTTTGCAAAGTTGTCAATTATAAAGCAAAGGTTCTTCTAAAGGTTACTGAAGATGACAATCTTGTTTTGTCTGATTTGAATGATACTGAAATTCCAAACTGGATTAGATTTTAAAAATATGGTCTCAATAAACCATTTAATGAAACTATTTATTTTATAAGAGAAGCGTTTAAATCAATGTCGCAACTGTAAAGCCTAATAATTTAAGGTTATTAAATAAATTCAATCAATCAATAGATTGGTTCAAGAAATCGCTGTTCAGCGATAAGACCGCCTATTGCACAAATGTAAATAGTTTAATTTATATTTTGTTTCTTACAATGTATTTATTATTAATTAATTATTTTTTATTTTATTATTAGTAATTTAAAATTAAGTCTAAGAAACTGGAGAACTTCTTAAATGATCTTATTTGTAAGCATTAGGCGCTGGAAGTACAAACCATGCGACGGTGTCCCGATGGTTTGACCGTTTTAAATCAGGAGACAGGAGCCTTGAAAGTCAGCCACGCTCAGGGCGACCACCCGCAGTGAATGATGACGATTTGCGCCGCGAACTGCATTTGAATCCGGATGCTACCACTCGTGAATTAGGGGAAGCACTTAAATGCAGTCACCACGCCGTGGAACACCATCTGCATGAGCTTGGTAATTGAAAAGTTTTGGCTCGGTGGGTACCGCACATCCTTACAGACGCCAGTCGTGCAGTCCGTGTCGCTATCTGTCAGTCACTTTTGCTGCGACCCCGACGTAAAGAGTTTTTGTCAGATCTGGTTACTGGAGATGAATCATGGATTTATTACGAGAACGATACTCGTCGTGTTTTTTGGCTGCCTCGAGAAGAAACGCCACCAACTCAACCGAAACCGAGTCAAAAGAACCGCCGAAAAATTCTGCTTTGCTGTTTCTGGGATGCGCAAGGCCATATTATTAACATTGGATGAATCTTAACACTACTTTTTTAATAAACTAATTTGGTGGTAAAAATCATAATTGGAATATTCTAATACACTATTTGTTTTCAGCTACAGAAAGAAGCAAATATAATCTTTACTAAAAAAGCTTAACTGGCTGACAGAGAGAGTTAAATTCACATTTATAATAATGCGAATTTAACTCTGTCTGCCTGTCAGTCTGTTATGCTTTTACACCTAAACAACTGAAACGATTTTAATGAAATTCCTTCTAACTATGAACACTGCGCTGACAAGTGTGAAGATAAGAACAAATAAAAGAACAAGAAACAGGAAGATTCAATATTGTATACATAAATAAAATCAGGTTTAAACGATTTTATCAATTTTAACGTTACGAATTCTTAACAGGTTCCGTGTTCACAAATTCCATATAATAAAATTTTAGTATTATGAATGTGTCCCATAAAAGAAAGTAAAGCTATTTTTTTAAATATTATAAAACGACCAACATTTCAATGAAGTGAATACGGAACCTCCAAAGGATGTAAAATATCTGTATGGTGTTATAATAAAAAAAATACGCACAATAAACAAGACAAGACATTTTATTTAATAAGTGAAAATATTAAAGACTTTCCTCTTTATAATTTTGAGATTAGACCAGCTGTCCGCCAATGGTTTCGTTTACGTATCCCATATGGAACAATTCTGTTGGTTAAAAGTAGCCCATATGTTACTCCAGAATACTGAATAGAACCCCTGGAATACCAAATTTTGCAATTTAATAATTTTAGCACTTAGTAAGCATGAAACAAGTAATGAAGTTTAATACAAAATTTCAACCAAAGTCAAAGTCAAAATAATCTTTATTCACATAGACTTCTTAAAAGTACTTTTGAATCGAATTAAACGATGCAAAACTGCATCGTCTGCTGACCCAAATTCGGACGCACCAACGTGCGTCACAAGTAAAGTGCAAATGTAGCATAAGTTAGTTGTAAAATTATTAATATAGTTAAATCAGTCTTTGTAGAATATTCAGATAATAAACTTGTAATTAAAATAAATAAATATTTTTTTTATAAATTAACTGCCGTCGTAAACTTAACTGGCGCAGTCGGTAGGATCGCGACACTCGGGTTACGAATAAAACTCTTCGTTAAAGAGTGAACGGTCTTCATCGTTAATTTCGCGAATCCCTTATCAAGAACCTACGTACGGCGGCGGTCACCGTGTTCCTGTGGGAGTTCCGGAGAATTGGGAGTCCCGCTACATTCTACAAGACCCGGCTGGAGATGCAGAGAATATTTGGGTGAGTACTTATTGTTATCCCAGTACCCTTTGCTCGATTTCCTGTCGATATTTATTATAATAATTAGTGTGTGTTCTTATCAGTGAGCTAGAATCACCATAGGTAGGAATCGCGTTACAAAAAAAGTAGGAAATAGCACTATAGAGTTATTTATAGGTACTTACTATCAGTATCATATTAAATCTAGCTATTAACGACGCTCAAATCGCATTAATAGTTTGTTAGTAGTATTATACATAGTTAAGCCCGCGGACTTACTCGTATTACTCTTATAAATATTAAATCTTTTTATCAACGCTCAAATCGCATTGATAGCTTTCTAGTAGTATTATACATAGTCAAGCACGCGGACTTACTTCTATTACTCTTTTTATTTTTACTAATTTTATTTTTACTTATTTTTTTTTATTAATTTATACGCATAATGGCACTATCAGGTGAAGACCTAACTAACCTAAAATTCATAGGCGACCTCGTACCGCGTTACGATGGCAATCCCAAAACATTAAAACTATTTTATTAGAGAAGTAGAAAATGTGCTATTATTATTAGACCCACCAATAAGGGTACACCCAGCACTCACGTGCTTATTAAAGAGTAAACTAAGTGGCACCGCGATAGACGCCATTGCGTATGAAGATTCCTTAGATGATTGGAATGCAATAAAAACAGTCCTTATACGTCGACTAGGCGAAACACGTAACGAGATTCAGGTGATGCAGGAACTTAGTCGTTTACGGCGAAATAAACAGGAGGACGCTGAAGCTTTCGGTAAGCGTCTTAGGGAAATATTAGATACACTAAATTCAATAGGGAAGCATAGCGATAAATCGTATTACGAAAATATAGTTATTGAACAATATACAAATAATTTAGACTTTAATATATCGATAGGTGTGCGTATCGCTAAACCCGCAACTCTAGAAGCGGCCATTGTAGCTGCTAGACAAGAGGAGGCGCGATTAGCTCATAATAAACTAAATAATAATATTAATGTCCTTCCAATACAAGCAAGACCGAAAGAGACACCGAAACCTAGCTGGCTGGTGCCCCAACCCGGACACCAACCCTTTGGGTTTAGACCCCCTATCCAACAACAGAATTTCAGTAACTATGTACCTCAACGTAATAACTGGACTCCAGAACAAAGGCAGCAAGTAGTACAGTCTATGCTTCCATGGAAAAATAGACCTTACTCAGGTAATGTTAGACCTAGCGGCTCAGGAGCTTTTAGAAACTCAGGGAATTATAGACAACAACAAAACATACCACACCAACAGGTAAATCCACCACAAAGAGTCTCTGACGTCACCATGAGGTCTGTCAATAAGCCAGAGAAACCACAATTCGTCTCAGAGGAGCTTTTCTACACTACGGACCAGAATAACTACGAACCCTATCACGAGAATGGTGAGTACTATAGTTATAATACCCTGCAAAACGCACAGGAATGTGAACTACCTCCAGAGACGTCTGAAGAATCTGTATACCAGGATTTTCACCAGGAAGAGGATCACCCGAGCCTCAGATGATACATACTATCGAGTTAAATAACCAAGGTAAAGATCACCTTCCTTATATTGAACTGCCAGAATATCAAGGTAAGTTTTTATTAGATACGGGAGCTTCACGTTGTACGATATCACCTAACGTATTATCGGGAACTATATTTGAATACTGTATTGAACACGAACCCTTCCAAGTTAAAACCGCGCACGCTACAACCAGACATGAATATGTTGCGAACCCCGATATTCAACACGGATAAATTTCATAAATTTTTAATATTCGATTTCGACCCAAACAAAAGAACAGGACTAATAGGTATGGACTTGTTAAAAAAATTAGGTTGTACGATTGACTTAAAAAACAAACTATTACTGACTTCCGACTCTAGAATACCTATTCACTTCGACTATCCGATGACAAAAGTTAAAATAGAACCCCAATGTGAAAAGATTATAACAGTTAAAACTAATTATATAGACGGACAGTATATATGTAATGATTATTATTGGACAGACGGAGTTAGGACACCCCATGCATTAGTAACAGTACAAAATGGACAATTTATAACAACAGTAACTAACTATACAGATAAACTGAAAATAGCGACTACAAAAAATCCCATACTACTAGAGCCATTTGAAGAAAATTTATTGGAAAATGATAGTACACATAAAATTAACAACTTGAAAATACAGACCGACTTAGATAAAGAACTTCAGGATAATTTACGCAAAATTCGTACGAGTCATATGAATGACGAGGAACGGAGAGAAATAATGAAATTGTGTTTTCAATATAGAGATTTGTTTCATTCTGAAAACATACCCCTTTCATTTACTCACACAGTCAAACATGAACTTAGATTAACAGACGATACCCCTATTTTTGTAAGAAGTTATAGACAAGCCCCACAACAAAGAAAAGAAATTCAAAATCAAGTAGACAATCTATTAAAGCAAGGCATAATCAGGGAAAGTATATCACCATGGTCTTGCCCTGTTCACATTGTTCCAAAGAAAGCAGACAGTTCTGGGAAAGTAAAGTTATAGACTATAGACGACTTAATGACAGAATAGTAGAGGACAAGTACCCTTTACCAAACATTCACGACATACTTGACAGATTAGGGCGTGCACAGTATTTTACAACCCTCGACTTAGCTAGCAGATACCATCAATTGGAAATGCACCCTAACGACATAGAGAAAACCGCCTTTACTACTGAGAGAGGACATTACGAATTTTTAAGAATGCCCTTCGGTCTTAAAAATGCACCAAGTACTTTCCAACGCTTAATGGACCATATCCTTAGAGGCATCGATAGCGTATTCACTTACTTAGATGACGTCATAATTGTGTCTACGTCACTACAACAACACTTAGAAAAGTTGAAACAGGTATTTGACAGATTTAAGTTGCATAATCTTAAAATACAACTTGACAAATCAGAATTCTTACAAAAACAAGTAACTGAGACCCGTTACTCTACAATAGAGAAAGAACTGTTAGGTATTGTTTAGGCCGTAAAGTACTTCAGACCTTATTTATATGGTCGTAAGTTTACTATCTATACAGATCATAGACCGTTGATGTGGCTTATGTCCCTTAAAGACCCTAATTCTAAACTGACTAGATGGAAACTAAAACTTGCTGAATATGACTTTAAAATAGTATACAAAAAGGATAAACAAAATACAAACGCAGACGCTTTGTCTAGAGCTAAAATTTTTCACAAAAGTATAGATTCCTTAGCGGTTAACTTAGATGATAATGACGATGACAACATCATAAACCGAATATTTGACAATGTGCGTTTAGAAAACGAAACAGCTGAACCTCGTAATGACGTTACTAATAATAATGACGTTATAGAAATAATGACTGAAGCAACAGATGACGTTGAAATGACAAGCGACGTAGTAGATAACAACGAAAAGGATAGTGACGCAGTAACAGCTGAAACAGATATGATATCGACAAACCACACTCAACCAGACAATAAGAATAAAGGGATTCCCATTTTATCAGACGCTATTGACAAACAATTAAAACAGTTTTATATTAGATCAACCCCAGGTTCTAGTTACAGAGTCGAAAATAGATCCACTAATTCCAGAACAATAATTAAAGACGTTTTTATCCCGATTAATAATACTGAGGCCGAAATTATTAGGTTTTTAAAAGAACATACTATAGCTGATCGCATATTTCATTGCTATTTTTATGAAGAAAATTTATACTTAGCCTTTTCAAGGGTTTACACTTCCATGTTTAATGATAGAGGACCTAAATTATTAAGATTTACTTCGCGTATCACTTTAGTTGAAAACAAATCCGAACAACAAGAATTAATTAAGAAATACCACGAAGGCAAAACAGTGCATCGAGGTATACAAGAAAGATATAAACACCTACATAGGAATTATCACTGGCCAAATATGTTACTAACTATTCAAAGATTCATAAACCAATGCGACATCTGCCTAAAAACAAAATACGAAAGAAATCCCCTAAAACCACCGTTAGCTTTAACTGAGACCCCAACAAAGCCTATGCAATATTTATTTATGGACCTTTACTACACAGGAGGAGCAACCTTCCTTACCGTGATAGACAATTTTTCAAAACTAGCTAGGCTATACCCCTAAGTGCATCAAGTAGCGTTCATGTAGCCGAAGCACTACTACAAGTTTTCCCTATTCTAGGATTACCCCATAAAATAACAACAGACTCTGACAATAAATTTGACAATGACGTAATTATAGAAATATGTGCGTTACACGACATTAACATCCACTTCACGACGCCATATAATCCTAACTCTAACTCTCCCATAGAACGTTTCCACTCAACCATAGGAGAAATTGTACGAATACAAAGAATGACCAATAAAGACGACCCAATACAACTGTTAATGAAATATGCTATTATAGCTTATAATAACTCTATACATTCCACCACAGGGTATACTCCTCGCGAACTTTTATTTGGTCATACAGCATCTCGCAACCGATTAGAATTATATTACCCCAAAGAATTTTATCAGGATTACGTAATCAAACATCGTTCGAATGCAGAGGCTGTACAAGAGTGCGTAGCAGCCCACATGTCTAAAAACAAAGAACAGGTAATAACAAAACGGAATCAAGCAGCCGAGGAGATCATGTTTAAGGTAGGTGAGACAGTCTATAAACAGGTGGCGAAAACTGCGAGAAACGACAAAACTAAACCCGTCTTCAAAGGACCCTACAAAATCATACACCTCCACCCAAACAATGTTGCTGAAATCATAGGTAACCACCCAAACGCGAAATCCATAAGAGTACACTACAAACTCTTACGAAGGCCACATCTTGTTCCAGGACTCTCATCGCAGGAACCTTCGTGCTCTTCGCAGTTGCAAACCTGACACTTACCCCTGTTGACAATGTTAACGGAATTCTGTTGCTAAAACAAGGGCAAGTACTTAGACAGGTTGATACTTTTAGTCTAGCTTGTGTCTATAACGTAACATACATTCGAGAAATAAACACTAAACTTCTAGCACTTTACGCTAGTGTAAAATCTATCGAAAATGACGATAGTTCGCATAAGTCCTATAAAGACCAAATAGAGCATAGCTTAAATTTAATAAATAAGAAAATCATATTTGTAGCACCGCACATTAGAATTAAACGTGGTATTATAAACGGCTTAGGTTCTATCGTGAAAGCAATAACAGGAAATTTAGATAACGAAGATGCTATAAAGATAGAAAATGAAATAACAAATTTAAGAACTTCAGTTAATAATGTCAGAAATTCACAAAAGAAATCTATATTTTTGGCAGAAAACACAATAAAAGAATTTAGTAAACAAATAAAAAGTCTAAACAATAATCAAAATAAATTAGTCGAAATGCTATCAAATACCACTATTAGTAATAATTTAGTACTTAGCCAAATGCACTTCTTAGATCTTTATATTCAAATTAATCTTAGTTTACAGGTAGTTTTAGATAAATTAGCTATGTTAGAAGATGCAATGACATTTTCTCAGCTAGGTGTAATGCACCCTAGTATAATTCCTCCTCATAGTTTATTATTAGAACTGCATAATATGCAAAAGTTACATTCTCTTAGGCCTGTAGATAATATTAGTATAAGAAATATTTACAAGATAGAAAAATCCATCGTAGTAAAAGCTTACAGCACAGAACACACGCTAACATTCATATTAGAGATACCATCCATAGACAATAACCTTTATGATCTTATCCACATATATTCTATCCCTGACAAACAAAACCTTACCATTATTCCCAAATCCAAATACCTCGCACTGGGAAACAATGAGTACGCCTACCTCCAGGAGAGCTGCAAGAAGATCACGCAAAATACACAACTTTGCCCTCTGTTGAATACCGAAGACATAGAAAAAACAGAAGACTGTATCATATCACTCATAAAACATCAAGAAGCCAACTGCACCAAGGCGAGGATGAACATCAGACATGGGAAAATTCAAAATCTCCAAGACAACAAATGGCTTCTGTTACTACAAGAAGAAGTCATCCTGCGAACCACCTGTGGACCAAAATCCAGCTATAGAAGAGTAGATGGAATACAAATCGCCTCTATTACAAGCGACTGTCAAATAGAAGTCTTGAATAGAACCCTGAAGACCAATAGCAACCACATCTCAGCTGATGAAGTTATCCCCCTTCCAAGCCAGACATTTGCTCCAGTAAGCAACGTACGATATGAACTCCAATTGGAAGACATACCTTTGGATAGCATTCACGAATTAATGGACCGCGCAGAAGAAACCTTTAACGACAGCGACATCAACTGGCAAACCATCATGGCAACCCCAAGCTGGTCTACATTGGCTTTATATTTATTGCTGACCACATTCGTTGTATGGAAATTATACCAGTGGCATCAACGAAAGCAGAAACCAATTAAGGAGTGCACCGAGGACGCTGCAGGAAGCTGCGGGACGCGCTTCCATCTTAAGGAGGGAGGAGTTAAACGATGCAAAACTGCATCGTCTGCTGACCCAAATTCGGACGCACCAACGTGCGTCACAAGTAAAGTGCAAATGTAGCATAAGTTAGTTGTAAAATTATTAATATAGTTAAATCAGTCTTTGTAGAATATTCAGATAATAAACTTGTAATTAAAATAAATAAATATTTTTTTTATAAATTAACTGCCGTCGTAAACTTAACTATCGTCCAACATTTTTTTTCCCTACCACTCATTCAGGACGTCTTTTGGCTGGTAAGAAGAATGAGCAAGAAACTCACCCCAACCCCAAAAATAAGTGAGTATGCATCGTAAAAAGAACCCCCATGCAAAATTTGAAACCCCAAGCATTTGTAATATTTACCAAAATATTTTTTTGATAAGATAATCATATACATACTTAACTCTATACCTATAGCTATCGACGCGATGTCGTAACTCGTATTTAATTAAACACGTAGCGTTTTTAACGTGCAGTAAATGTGTTCGGGGTAAGTAAATCACCCCATCAAAGTTTCATGTCGGCCAAATTAAATATTAGCGTAAACGCGTAAGGGGGGTTTACGTAAACAACCTTACAGACTTGGAACAGGTAACTGTGATAATAAGAAAATTGAATATGTTTAATAATGACATATTTTTTTACGCCTTCTATATCAGAATAGGGGCTTAAACTTACCGGATTTTTTAGACTTCATAGTTACAAGATTCATTGGTCTCTTACTCTAGTCGTTGGTCTGCTCTGGTTCAAACTTATAGTAATAATAATAATAATGAAGCGTATTTATTTAACTTTTTCTAGAGTAACTGATTACCAAGTATACAAAAACTAATACAAGTTTGACCGTATACCGCTCATTCACTATCGCTGCACTTTCATTTTATTCCATCTACTATCAATCAAAATAAACGTAACAGTGGGTATGTAGTGTGTACATCTCCACCCTATTATAAATAATATGTTGAGTATAATAAAGTCAGTCAAAACGCAACATTTCTCTAATTCACACGTACTCCCAGGTCCCCACATTGCATGGCGACCCTGCCAGTGCTGCCTGTAGGCAGCGCTGCGTAGCTGGTTTTTTTTTTTAAGTATAAATAAGTGCGCGCGTGCGTTGTTAAAAACAACAATATAAAAGAATAAGAGGAACAATACAAAAGAACAATATGAACAAAGTGAAAAATATAAAACATGGATAATTTATAATTTTAAATAAATTTATCTGTCGAATGCTGAAATATATAACACAAATAATTGGGCAAAATATATTTACGAAATGAAATAAAATATTATTCCAATCATGGTTTAAATTAGAATTCCAATTTTAATGAATAGTCAATATTATCATCTTGTTTGTTTGTATTTTAATGTTATTGCATTAAAATTAGGATTTCAATATACTGGATGTTTTTTCAGTGTAATATTTTATCAATATATACCATGTATACGTAAGTTTGTAACAATGATTAATATCTATATCTAATTTCAGGATAGCTTTATACAATGATTTGACATCTATAAGTAAGTCATTATTAATACTCTTCAAAAATTTAAACGCCGATATTGAAAAATTAAAAATGGTATCTGTTTCCTTTTTGTATGTTTTGATTATAGATTACATATTCATATAATAAGTCTTTTGAACAACGAGAAATTATGTTAATACTTTTACTTTAAATTGGATTTTATTTGGTTATTATTACTACATCGCTTATGAGAATTACATAGTGACAATTTGGATTTTATAAAACCATAGCTATCATATTTGGAAGACTGCTAAATTGATATTTATTATTTAATTTCATAATTGAGTTCAAAACTGAACAATAAAGTATCTACTTAGTGCCTAGCAACACGTGTAGTATGTATGCATTTAATAAGTACGTGCAAGTTGTCTTTGAGATTAAATTTGAAATAAATTTATTTATTTGTCATTTGAAAAAAATCCAATAAAGAAGAAAACAAGCTAAAATACAAAACTAATGTTAAAATCCTTCGATGGTATAACATTAATTCAAAGTTGGTATTGAAATTGTAATTATTCTACTGCTTCATTAAATTATAAAAAAAAAAATATTTAGAAAAGTAGCTAATACTACGAATATATATAAAGTATCGCAAAGATTATTAATGATGTTACATATTTATATATTATTGTCACTTAATATCATTATTACTTGAATTCGTATAATGTAATGAAAATCAGTTAGCTACACAATCACAAGATAAAGGGTATTAATTATCTTTCCAAAAATAAACTTGACAAGATAGACTTTATTCAATATATATTTTCTTATAGAAAAATACTGATACGTAATTTCAAATTGTATTTTATTCAAATTTGTATGTTTATCAGAAACATAATTAAGATTAATATCATTTGAAAGTATAAGGCATTATTTTTCGTAATAATGTAGTCAGGCTAGTATCTAGTTAGATAAACACGTGATAAGCAAACTCCAATCATTTACAAATTGCCAAGGTCTGCTCTGCCAGAAAATGTTTATGAACGAAAGACCGAAAACTGCGGGTTCAATTCCTGATTGAAACAATATCTTATAACGTATATAAAAGTATATTTTTAAAAGTTATATTATTGTCAGACATGACAGGTATAAAAAATTATCGGTTGTTAAACTTTTTATTTAATTACCGAAATTGTAATAGATTAACCAAAATTTTAAAATAAAGAATAGTAAGTTGAAACTTTGCGATGCGCTGAATAACATAGGTAACAAAAGAGGAAGTTAGGTACTGTATTTCTATAATCTTACAATGCACACTGCATCTGTAGTTTTGCAAGCTGTCATTTAGGTGAACCAGTAATATGAAGATAAACAATATCACTTTAATTTGCCGGTTATGTTGATCTGGATTTAATATTATATTTCAAATAATAACACTGTGCAGTGTTGATATATTTTAATAATATCTTAACATATGTTTATAGCAAACTTAATCGATGTCGTTGAAACAATTATTGAAGTAAAGTAAGAATTATAACAATAATTAAAATTCGAAAAGAAATTCTAAATGAAAAAAAAAACAGGTTAAATAGGGCGTAATGAAAAGTTTATTTAAAAAGAATCAATTATGTAAGTCGTATTAAAAATATTAGATACAGACGAATAGCGTGAGAATATAAGTTATGTGAATTGTATTAAAATCTTTTTGTAACTTAAAGTTTGCAATTAGGCACAGTATGGATAAAAAAAGAAAATGGTAATGTGTTTTTATTATTATGAAGGTTTTGGAATGATATGTAAAAGTTTATATTTGGATATTTGATAATAATTAGGTTCGTCAAATTACACAAGCCGCTGGACTAATCACCCAAGTGCTAAACATTTTTATTAATCTAATTATTTATAATTTGGAATGTAGTTGTTTTTAAGGATTGGAATGAAAGTTTATAAGTAAAAAGCTCGATTATACGGTACACAATAAGAAATGATACTATAGGGATCGGGTCCTTCAGTCTTATCAATTGACGAACGAGATTCTCATTTGAATACTGTTGGAGACCAAAGAATGTCTTAATTCATGACCCTATGAAAAGAAATGTGTATGAAAATGGTACAAGGAGGGTCGGATCCTTCCATTCGATCATGGTGCAAACGAGATTTCTCCGTGAGATAAGTTGGAGTCCAAAAGAGGCTTAAATCATGACCTCCAAAATACAATAATTAGGATGTGGCCACAACCCAAATGGCATGATATTGTCCATTTAATATTATAGAATATGTAAAGTCGACTATAAATAAATAATATATGTACAAATATGAATGAATAAAATGAAAATGAAAGTACGCCGGCGCCGAGCGAACAAACGAGTGAAAAAATGCTTATAGGCAAAGTACCTACGTATGTAGTGTGTGATGAAATAAGTGTACCGATTTTGTGTGAAATGAAGAATACGAGCAAGAGTATGGAATAAAGTATGATCAAATAAATGTTAGATAAAGAAAGATGATGAATAAGCGTACGAGTAAATTGTTGTATCTGAAGAAGTATTGTGTGGTATCGAAAAATTAGAAATAATGATTATGAAAGTTGATATGATATGAAATGATTTACTACGCAAGATATTTGATTGAAGACAGACCGTATTTTTTTATGGAAACATCGAAAACTAATATATGTAATTATAAAATAGCACATAAGTATAGAAAAAGTGGACTATTTTTATTTTCTTCATCAGTAGTGTTGGTTTATTTAGGACTAATATTTAAGTTGGTAATAAAAGAAAATAAAGGAGAGTATTGAACGTCAAACAAACGTCGAGGTTTCAGCTAAAGTTAAAAAGAAACTCTATCGTAAAGGTAAAAAATTTAGTTAAAGATAATAAGAGAATGATTATATTTATTATATTTTTCGGATAGCTACCAGTATATTTTTAGATGAAAAATTTCGTCATGATAACAATCTAAGACATTTCATACTAAACGAATGTTCATTTAAAGATTAATGCAATAGAACATTATTTTGACTTTAACTTATGAATACAACTAAACAAAGATATAGATATTTTAAATATTTTTATAAACATTTTAATAAAAAAAACCCGAATGGAAACTGCTATTATTGTATACCATTGTATACTATGTAAAGGTAAAAATTATTGATTTTTTTATGTATTAAAAATTAAAAGATATTATATGAATTGTTTGTTTGTTATGAAAGATGTCATACTACTGCAACATTATTTTAAAATGTAAAAGAAAATTACGAAATCAAATTTGTCTGTATGTATGTATAATACAATCTAAATATTTCCTCTTAATGTTGTCTATTTTTTTGAAACATTACAATAAAGTAAGTCTCTGTGTACTGAAATGTATCTGTCATACTTACGTACTTTTTTGTGCTTTTCGGATTCACTTATAACAGCTTATCATAGATATTATTATCGTAACTATATAGAGGTATATCTAACCCATAAATTTTGTTATTATTATTTTAAGAAAAATAAATGCGTTTAGTGATTTTTTTATTCTTTGGCATTGAATTATGACATAAAAATCTATACTATGAAACAAAATAGTAATACTTAATAGTAATGATATTTTTACATACGTCTGATAAACTTGTATACATATTGTTAAACATTTTGTCTAAAATTTGCTGAATTAAAGTTTACTTGGTTCATTTAGAACTATGAACAGAAACCGATTATTTGAATTTGAGTATATTCTTGATCTTTGTAACTTGAACTAAATAATGTAAAATTATTGTTGTAATCTGTAAAAAAAAATGTATTTTAGAAGTTTTTTTTTTTTTTTTACGTGGGAGGTGTAGTGTGTACATCTCCACCCTATTATAAATAATATGTTGAGTATAATAAAGTCAGTCAAAACGCAACATTTGTTTAATTCACACGTACTCCCAGGTCCCCACATTGCATGTACATACCATGGATAAACACACCGCTATCGACGCTGTGTTGTTTTGTTAGGACTTAGCAGTTAAGAATGTCCCTAGTATATATAGCGTGTGTTTGATGCAAATGGGAGTTAATGTATATAAATAAGACAAAGTTAACAAATTATCCATATCATACAAATATAAACCCGATAGTACATTCGTTAATATATTCATGCAACTAACATACCTATTTAAGTTTTGCTATATAGTACCGCTTTAATGTTCTTTTAATATTTTTGGAATTCATTGTATTTTTAACTTGATCATGCAGTTCATTAATCAGAACTGGAACCAAACATGCAAAACTTCTTGCCCCATACAAATTATTAAACCTTAGAATCACAAGCCTTTTTGATTGAGATCGCCTTGTATTTTTAACATTAGTATAAAATGACCTTTGAATATTATTATTAAAGTAATTTTCAACTAATATTGCATAATTTACTTTGTAATTAATTGGAAGAATACTGCAATAATGAAATAGATCTCGATAGTTATCTCTGAATTTGGCTTTTATTTTAGTCGGTACTATATTTTTAATAAGGCGTAGTTGCAACCCATAAATTTTATCAAGATGACTTTTACACGTACGACCATAACTGCTGAGACCATATGACACAACAGACTCCGCCAAAGAATAATACAGGACTAGTAATATTTTATACGGAACCTTAGTTTTAATTAAGCAAATTTTTGTTAATATTGCTCTTAATTTTTCACACACCAGATCTATGTGATCCGTCCACTTAAAACGATCGTCAATGACCGAACCTAAATACTTGTGATTAGTTACAACTTTAATCGCGGGACATTTACATGGTACTGTATACGCATGCAAACAATTATGTTCATGAGCAATCAAATTCAATGGCATAAGACTTCGGTTGCTGCTTGAAATTAAAAATATCATTTTAGTTTGTTTAGAATTGAAAACCAAACCGGCATCGTGAGACCATACTAAAAGACGAGGAAAATCTTTTTGTAATTCATCTAGAGCAATATTGATGTCATGATGAGCTGCAACTATGTAAGCATGTGTCATCCGCGTTACATTCACTACGTTATTGACATACGTAATGTAGTGAAGTGGACTGAGTACCGACCCTTGAGCTATTCTGTCGGAAACGTGAACACGTTTACTCAGTTCCTTGCACACTTTAACATCATAAGATCGATTCCTAAGGTTATCCTGACAACAGTTCAACAATGAGCCTCTTACACCACATTCATACAGCCTCTCTGATAGTATTTCATATTTCAGGGTATCAAAAGTCTATGAAGACTACCAGTACATGCTTTTTCTTATTTAGTTCGTGCATAATTTGATCAGTAAATGCCGATAGAAGTTGATTTGTGTTTTCATGAGGTTGAAAGCTAAATTGTGTGTTTGTCAACACATTATTATCCGCATAGAACTCATAAATTTGCTTACTAATGATTTTCTCAAGTATCTTATCCATCACCGATAATATAGTGATTGGCCGATAGTTTTCACATTCTGATTTAGCACCGTTCTTATAAACGGGTCTCACTATTACTACTTTTAGTTCATTCGGGTACGTATTAGTTTCAATACAACTCTTTATTAGTTTTGCAAGTACTGGGAATAATTCCTGCCAAAGGAACTGAACATCTAATGCGCGTATACCATCACCGGAGACTTTTTACGATTTGTACTTTTTATTAATCTTTCCATATCTTCAGTGCTAGCTTTCCGTAATCGCATCGATGCATTGAGGAATTATATTTTTTAACTGCCTATAAATTAATCTGCAAAAATATTGGCAATATCTATTTCTTTCACATCGGAATTTATGAAACTACTAGATATTATTTTATCCACTGAAAGTTTATTACGACCTGTTATATTATTAAGGATATTCCATAATCTTTTTGGTTCTCCCTTGCTCTCTTCAATTTTATTATAGTAGTAGTGGTTTTTGATTTTTGTATAATTTTATTCGCATAGTTCCTAGCCTTATTATATTTCTGTTTTAATATCACATTATTTTTATCCTTTAACCATGTATTATAAAGAACATCTATGTAATCACATGCATTTAATACTTTTTTTATTAATCCAATTATTATTTCTATATTTCTTTTTAATTTAATTTTAGTTGTTGAATTATTATAACACTCACTGAAGCTTTCTGAAATAAATTTATATAATAAGTTAGGATTGTTCATGCTATCTACTTGTTTCCAATCTACATTTTTTAAATTTTAACGAAGTTGTTCCGCTTTGAAGACTTCTTTATATTTCGAGTCATCCAGTATGCGTTCACTCGAGGGATCAACACAGGCTATGACCGTCGCTCTGTGATCCGCCAGTACCGTAGCGAGTGTCGTGGTGTATACGTTTGGCAAACGGGTGCTCGCGAATATGTGATTGATGCACGACTTTGTTATTTTATTCTTTAAAACTTCAATGCGGGTGGATTGCGAGATACCGCTTGCCAAACCAAACCCATGAAGCATGCTTTTATATGTATGTTTTATTAGTGATTTCTCTTTCAGATCAATGGTCATATCACCTAATATAAACGTATCTGAACCAATTTTGATCTTCTTTATGAGTAACTCCAATTCCCATGTAAATAAGTGTTTGTTATTTGTATGTTTTGGAGGACGATACAGTGCACACAAAGTAGCGGAGTACCCGCTTTGCGTTTTTGTATTGAAAGATATCGATTCAAAGTGTAATTAATGTATTAATATTTGTAGGTGTAAATTTGTGAGTTTATTTTGACGTATATTATTAAGCCGCCACTTCTTTTTTTCCGCAACTTTGTGCATGTGATACCCCCTTTGTTATACAAGTTACTTATTAAATCCGTGACATTAACTTCGGTCACTATTACTTTATCAATATTTAAACTACATGAAAGATACATTGTTCAAGTGCACTGAAATTTTTAATCATAGACCGTATATTAATATGCATGCAAAATAATGTAGGTTTGTCTACAGTATACCACTTTGAAATGAATTAATTTAAGTTAGGACAATCAGTACATTCGTTTATATCATCTAATATAATGGATATTTTAAACTATAAATAATATGTCATTAATAGTTAAGTAAGAGAAGAAGTGATATACAGACTCATATTTTAAGTAACAATTTGATATCGTCTTCTGTTCTGATGATGGTAGTCGGCGCACTGTCGACCTTCCTAGCCCTGATTATTCCTCTTTTACACCAGACATATTTATACATTCCAGTTTCTTTTAGCTGCTTCCTGGCATTTCGTAACAGAACTTTATCAAAGGGAGTCAATGATTCACTTATGTAAACAGTTTCTTTTGCTTTGTGCTCCGTAGCCGTTGGTATGACATCAGCTACTGTTATTTTCGTAGATTTCGCTTTCTGTAACCACTGCGTTTGCACTGACTCTTTCTCCAAAACAATTTGTATTTTACCTCCCCGATCTTTTGTTGCGGGGAAGCATTTTAAGTCTGTCACATCGTTACCCTGTAATTGTAGTTTTTCGGCTAGTATGTGTACTGCTTTTTGGGCTGCAGTTCGGTCATCTATAGGGAGATTATACCCATTCGTGCATTCTCTGTTCTAAGGCTCCAACTCCAACACTTATTAGTCAGCTCTTCGTTTTTCTTCTTGAGGTCTTTTATGATTGTTTTGATGGCTTCCATGCCCTCTAAAACCTCTTCCAATTTTTCTGAAGTGTATTCAATATTCTAGGAGATGGAACTCAATTCCTGCCTCATGGCTTTTTCGATCAAGGTTCTAATATAATAGCTTTTTTCTGTCGATCTGACCCGAAACAAGTTGTTCTTGTTCATCTGATTCTTCTTCATTCAGCACAATAATAGAGCTGCGTTGGGGAATTTTCAGCACACTTCTGGCATGACCACTCCAAGTTATCGTTGCCACGCAATGCTGCTCTTTGCTTAGTTGTCAATCCCGAGTATTCTGTCGCGATATGCACCAGTTTTTCACACCTGCTACACTCCACTCGAGAGCGAGTTTGTGAAATATTTTTCGTACATTTTGCACATTTTGACATGTTGTAGGTAGTTAACAAAAAAGAAAAATTTAAAAATGCAAGCGACTATCTGTAAAGAGTGCGCGACGATGAATGAATGAGTTAATAATACTTATGGATAAAAAGACTTAAATAAAAATTCATGTAAAAAAAAATTATAAAATAATAACAATGTGAACGTATCTCAAAACTATTGTTGAATTCAGATTAAAATAATTACAAAGAATAACATCTGTCCTGTTAGGTCCTGGGTAACTCAGTAGTTAAAGTAGTCACCCGGATTGCGGAAGGTCATGGGTTCGAGTTCCATCTCAGAGTGCTAGGGACAAAGTGGATTTTTTAAGCATTTTTCATTAAGAATATCATTTCAATTTTGTAACCATAGATCCGCCACAGTTTAGACCTGCAAACATGTGGAAAACTTAACATATATATATAGCATGCATAAGCAAATTCGAAACCTATTAGATGCAAACAAACAAAAAAATCTTCCCTCTTTATAATATTATTATAAATTTAATTCAATACACTAGTCTTAGAAGCAAGCCAAACTACTATTCTGGTCCAGCTACGCTAAAACATAATTTAACAACAAGAAACATTACCGTAGCCAAGCGATTCTCAGTAAACAAACCTACAGTTCTAAGATCAACTCGAAAGTTGCTCCATTGAAATGGGTATGGACGATATTGGGAGCAAATTCCAGACTGAAAAGATTTAGCGAGTGCAGAGAAAATCTTAGCTAGTTTTCTCACTAGTGTTCACTGATGGATTTAGTTTGTGATAGCTTCGTAATCATTGTGGAAAGTTAGATACTGCAGTTGGAATAACCAGAGACATATTGTAAAAGAAACATTTTCAAAGGTACGACTGGTTTTGTCTTGGTATTTGCTAAAAGAATCAGTTTGGCAATTAGAAATGTAACGATCTCTGCTTTCGGGGCATCTCATTTTATGTTTAAAAATTGAGTTTGAAGGGACGCATGATTTTATTAGATTTAGTTCATAAGTAAAATAAGTAAATTTTATATAAAATTTATACAAGATATTATATTAACAAATACATGGCTTAGATTCTATTTATTATGGCTTAGATTATATTAATAGAATAATTACTTAGCTCACTTTAACTAGTTAATAGTATTTGTAGAAACATTCCGCACACGGATGACTATTACGAACTCCTTGTATTCTAACGGGATGAATAATAATAAAATTTGTGCTTGCAAATACGAGATATTTAGAAGCATCTGTATCGAACTGCATAAGTATTCCTTCAGAGCACTATAATTTTGGTAATATTCATGAACCGTTTAAATTATCCACGTACAGTCTGGAGCGTTTGAATCTCCCTATTTCCATTCATTCTGGCAGAGGTGGTGGGTCGGAGCGCTTGGCAGGGTTGCGGGTGCACGAGAAAAAGAACTGTATGTATGGAGTAGGATGTAAGAGTACAGCGTAGTAAATAGTGACAAGACTCATCCACTATCTCATGTGTGTGTGTGTGCAGATTTTAGAATAAGCTCTATTTCATGGTATATAGAATACTACTCTTAAAAGTACATGTGCTCTTTTTATAACTACGATTTGCGAAACATTCATGCAGTATAGCATATTCTTTTTTAATAATAAATAATTTAAAAAATCTTGTATATTCGTACATACTAATTTTATTTTATTGATAGGCTCATATTTTGTTTTCTATTTTAGCGATTTTTTTTGTTTTTGTACTTCAATGTCTTTAAATACATATTGTTACATATCTTTACTCCTATTATTACAACATAATAACATTAGAAAAAAGAGGGTCATAGAAACTGCAGTTCAGAACATTTTATTTCAAGATATTTAAAAAATATATATATTAGTTTTGTTAAAAACTTTGAACATTAGGTAGTCTGAAAGAGCTGGGCAATTTTCCATTTTTTACGATACCTCGGGGTTGAGATGAGGCCAGCATTTTATAAATTCATCTTTTACTCCCAAGCCAAAATGGAACTAAAACTGAAACTATCTATCTGTTGTTTTAATAAATTCTAATTGTAAGTGTAATTAGTTAGACTATTGATGAAGACATTGGAAAAACTTCCTGAAATGTCAATGGTTGAGGGTAGGCATGGGGGCTTAGAGTGTATTTTTGTAGGCCACTCGAGCCTGCACCGGAATCGTAATTTAGCAAAACTTAACAACATAAAGATAACAACTAAAACAAAACTATAAGAAAACAACAATAAAACAGTAATTACTCAATCACCGAAAATGACAAAACAACAAGAAAGGCAGTAGCATTCACAATGAATGACAATCCCAGATGACATATTTTGACTATTATGAATAAATCATAATCTGACAAAATTAAAAAGCTGTACTGCCGAAACGTTTGAAGGGATTAGGCAAAGTTTTAAATTTGGTAGAGTTATAGTGACATGAGAATCATGCCGAAACTATCTAACCCTGCTTCTTTAGGTTCTTTAAGATGAACACTTTCTATTTTAATTATGATTAAATGTTTTAAGTCTTTAAGTAAATTTGTTTAATATATAGCTTAAAAGACTACGGTTAAGTATAGCAGCTGGTATTTCAGTGGATATGTAGCAAATTAGCCGTTAATCTCAAGAGTAACATGATTGTTGACATTTTGTCTCAAAGTATACCATAAAAAGAACCTTATTTTCTTTCTATCTAATGCTATAATGAATGGAGTATAGGCTTTATGAACTGCATGTGTGTTAAAATTTTTGTGTAAAAAGTTATCAAACATACTTAAATAACATTTATAAATAGTGGTTACTTTTTCCTATTGCTCATATTATAAGTATGACCAGTAGAAAAAAGTAAGCACTTTCATTTACTGCCTTCCTTTCTGTTTTTTTATTGGATAATGACAACATATTAAGAAAACTCAATAAAACGATATTTTCTGTAACTATTTGAGATTTTAATACTTATAGTATAACACGGAATATTTGTAATGGGATTTCCAGACATGAAATATAGTGATCGAGTTCATGACGAATTGTTCGATAGATAACTATTTGTGTGCAATAGAACATTAATAGCTTTTATTTTTTTGTATGCGTGTTGAGTTAGCCTGTAATTATAATATTGTGATTTTCTGATAACAATAAATGTTGTATAATTGATAAACCTGTGTCAATCGTAAAAATTGTTGGCTATCCTAAAAATAAATAAATAACTTTAAGGAACCAAATTTGAGCACGTCACGAAATACTTCATACTCGTATTTTTGCAATATATAAGTTAAAAAAGCCAACTAATACGTACAACTCATTCCTGTACTGGACGTACATATAGGCTGTCATAAATAATAACCAAATATTAATACTCTAGTACATTGCTCGACTGGCTCACGATAAGTAGAAATTTCGCTACCGCTTACCTCTTAGAACCTTAAAACCATACAAAACTGTAACTGCAGGCTTGGCAACCGCGCGTAAAAAGTATTGTCGAACATAAAATAAGATACAATTTATTTATTGCTTCCAAATAGCGAACAAGCATGCCGGGAATGATAGAGAACTAATATACTTATTGGATTAACTGTACTCAAGAGTAAATAATGTTTTAATAGTGTAAGTAGTTTTATGTCAAGCTATTTATTAATGTTATTCTTTTAAACAACAAACGTTAGCAAAGACTGGCCAAGTGTGAGTCAGAATTACATCAGCTACATATTACATGTTATTAATTTTTCAGTTAAACCAACTTCAAGTAACCGACTTATATTGACCTCCTAGTGTGACCTCTTTCAACAAAATTGGTCTGGTAACTGACCGTAAGCAGGATTTGAAATATGGGATAATATCATTTTGAATTATATCGGTTATCTTTTTTATATATAGTGGAGTTGAAGCGCCATTTAAAAAAAAAATTTAAATAAACTAATATGTATTTGCTTTTGAAGTACGAAATATTAGGTAAATATTATAATCGAAATTCATGCATGTCGCTTAATCGAAGTACTTTATACAGTAGCTATCTAATAGCATATTATCTAAAATGATTAGCATACGGCACTCTAATTTAATGCTGAATTTTGTTGAATCTTGGAATTTCTAGCTAAATGAATACTTACCGAATGTAGTACATACCTCAACACCTCTCGATCACTTTGTGACACAGTGTAAAAAATAACAATATTTAAGCACTGCATACCGTTATTGTAAGAGGTTTTGACTCTGGTAAGTTCTTAGACTGTGACAATTGATAAGATACTATGTAAAGGTACATAATCGTTTCATATCGTGCCTTCCTCTCGATTAAGCGAACAAATGAGGTGAACGGTGAGTATTGTGTGTGAGAGAGACAGCGACAGAGGTGAAGAATAGCCTGATATAAATGGCAATTTGAATAGACGAGTGAGTATTATCTGTTAGAATCTGAATTGAGGACGCGTTTTACGCAAAGAACAGACGCAAATATGTGTAATGCTCTGAATATTTCTGAATTTTCGTAAGAACAGATTTAGCATAAGCATTTAAGAAAAATAAATACAATTCAAGAAGAGTACCAAAAGCAAATCAATTGTAATCAAAACAAATAATTACTAAATAAACTATAAAAATCTGGTAATTGCATATTTCAGATTATCAATATACTTTTTTTAGGTTCATACCTTAATATTTAATGTTTTACATAGATTGAAGCCGTATTATGTAAGTTTTTAAACCAAAGAGGATTTGTTTTAGTAGCAGTCATCGTATACTGAATATTTTACACTCTAAATATTCAAAACAAATTACTTGTAGCATAGTGTATGGTGATTAGGAGGTCTGGTACTGTTAATGTACCTGTGTTTTATGAATGGCTAAAATTATACAATGAGAAAGGGCCAAAGCCAACCACGCAGGTCCAGTGGGACCGGTGGATGTTATCAACTGCAAATACAATCGCACCTAACATGTTGAAGTGGCTTCCAAAGGACGGAGGAGCTTAATCCTTTTAATATTCCTTCTTAATCATCCATTCTAAGATGGTCTCTGCGAAAGTAGCTAAATTTCTGCAGTCATAGTTTGTAGCACTAACTACTGACACCGTCGAGCTCACAATTTACATATATTCATTATCGATACAAGTCGGATGTAGTTACTTTGAACAATTAGTTATATTTGTGAGTAGTTGCCACGACTCAAGTGGCATCACGTTCTCAGCGGATTTGTGTTGTTCGCAATAAGTAATATAACATTAATTCAGCTTCGGAAACGTGCTTTCCGAACACAGTATGCTTAGTTCCCATCTGTATATGATTATAGAGAATTTATGTTTTTGAACATATTTATGACTCCGGTACCTTAAACCTTATGAATCGCAGTTTTCATATAAACTTATATGTGTGGATAACTCATAATATTTTATATGATAAAATAGGTTAATTTAAAAACACATTTATCTAAATAGGATTAAATTAAAGAACTCTAGGGTGATCAGCGAATTTAAACTCTAAAGTTAACAAAACCAAATTCTTTGTGTCCTTTGGCGTTTAGAGGAGATTCTAGTGTAAAACTTATGATAGTTAAATATCCGAATTTGAACAGCTAAAGCCAGTGAAAATATGAACTCATTGGTACCACAAATGCCCAAACTTCGGATAGGAAATAAATATAATTTCAATCAAATCTTGGACTTCAGAAATCGCACATCTGGGAAAGGAATACAGAGTTCATTGAACATCATGTTTGGCCAATATTTAAGAATCAAACGAACCTACCTTGTGAATTTTGACATCTAATTAGGTATACGAATCTCTTGACCGAAGATGATTAGGGTTTAGATGTAGCAGTCCACGAGATGCTGCCGTCCTCACCATAGTTCAAAAGTTATTTAAATAAATTTTATGTAAAAAAAAATACTTGATTGACTACCCACTTTTCACGCTGCTTTCACCAGTTATCATTCAGAGCAAAAGATATTTTTTTTATAGTTTTTGGGTATAATTGGGATAGGTGGGAGTCTAAACATCTTCGGTCAAGAAATTCGTATAATTAACTATCAACTTTTCAAGGCAAGTTTTTTATACTTCATATCTCTCCTGAAGATAATTAGGGTTTACATGGAGATGTTCAGAGTATCGGATTTTTTTCAAAAATAAAGAAGCGATCTGATTCTCTGAAAAGTTTTGTATCTGAAATTTGAATCAATGTCTGATATAATAATGTTCATAACACTTATCATCATATCAATTACGAGAATAAAGTATATTTAGGTCACACTTAAATATAATTAGTAGCTTATTTTTCTCTAGACATATTGTTTCTTTTAACATAATATTGAATTATTGTTAGTGTTGTTATAAAACAATAAAAGAATACTGGACGCTGTTATTGTGGTCTAATTTTAATGTTTATATTTTAGTTTAAAAACCCTCCGAAGAATCGATATACTACAGATTTTTAATGATATTTATATTTGAATAAATTATATCAACTTAGTGCGTGTGATTATAAAGAATATTATATTACTGCAACATACAACTAAGGGCTTCAAAACTGTATACCAACAATTACTTTATTTTTGTAATAGTATATAGTCAGCTTTGATAATAATAAACAAAGACCATCTCGTCGACGACGATCGCTCACGTTACTTTATATCTTGGTTGGCGGTAAAGTATCATACTGAGTCAAAACGAATCAATATACCCGGAAAAAATTGAAGTTTTTTTGTATTCGTATAAATTTCCCATAACATTTTAAAATATTGTAAAAGTATTAATTGCTCTCATTAAATACATTTTTATAGTGCTAATCTTCTTATATTAATATCGAGATTATTTATAGTATAACCCGAGACTTGAATCCGAGATGGAAATAAAATCACGAATTGAAACTAAAGGAACTAGCATTTGGATAATGATGAGCATGTAGATATAAAAAAAAAAAATGTTAATTGTGTGTAGTTTCAGAACTCCGTTTTGTTTCAATATAATCATTTATATTGAATTTTATGAATGTTAAGTACAGCAAAAATCCTATTATATTTCTTTAAATATCTATTTCACTTTTATTGTAATATAATAAAAATATTTTCGCAAATCAGGTTAAGAACTACGAATAGATTTTCATCTCAGAATTAAATGCTACTTATTGGACTCGTGATTTTAAAAATAAATTACTAATAACTTGTAAGCGAGCAGTAAAAACTACAGAAATTAGGACACTCACTCGATTACGGGGTTATTTAGCACACAATTGAAAATATTTGACAAACACTTAAAAATGAAGTAATGCCGCGCGAGAGGTCGTTAATAAACTAATTCACTATCAGAATATAGTCGTTACCAGTGTACCTACAATTACGATATTTTTAATTATTATATTTCATTAAATATTTAAACTGGCGTTTATTTGTATCAAAACGCAAACAGGAATTAAGTGCGTGAGCTAAACATGCGAAAGAGAGGCAGTTTATTTAGTAAACGCGTTTGGGATAAAAAAAATACCGACAATGTAATTCACAATCCGACTCTTTATTTAACAAAATTACAAAATAGGTTATTAACAAAACACACTTTAATTTACTATTCACGTCACTTACGGCCACTTCAATACTATTGGATCATTTCACTAGTTGTCACTTCATGTTTCGCTTGTATTTATAGAATGTCAGAACAAATAAACCACCGCGTATTTATAGGGGCCGCAACATACCACATCTAGAATGTCCTGGTTGGAGGTTAGAACATTCTACGTTAGCTTTGGCCTAACCCGTTTTTTTTTTCATTTCTTCGTTCATATATTTTTTTAAATATATTCATAATTCAGTCAACAACTTCGCTAATTAATATCATCATAATTAATGTTCGTCGATTTGTTACATTAATCGAATTATTTAAACTAGATATCTCACTTTATTTCCGATTGATAGATGTCAAATGTGGCTTCTTATGATGACCTAACTGTAGTTTAATCTATACTCGTTATTTATCATATCTATATTTTTTATTTTTTTTTATGTCTTTACAAACCATGGATGTCGTCAAAGGAGGCATAATGTATGTACTGCTGGAAATGGAGAAAACTGATTATACTTCTCGTATTCAGTAATTTATGGCACAGCTTGTCGCTGATCAATGTGCACCAGGTGCAGCTACCCTAACACTGAAACTCACAGTAACACTAAGTGTTATTAGATTCGAATAATTTCAAAGTATTTGAGTTCATCTGTTAACTGAAGGATTGTAAAAGCATTAATCTGTGCAATAGATTAGATCATATATTATCCACTAAACCTAGCACGAATGATTCCATAGGGCCTTTAATTATTTATTGACTTAATGATGAGCCAACTATTTCAGTTTCGTTTACTGTCCCAATTGATTCTTGATATTTTTTTTTTTTCAAGAAAAATAATGTAAAATAAACAAACATTACATATTTATACATTGCTCTGATTCCGAGATGAGTAGCTAAAGCCCCCGTATTACGGACTATGTGAGACAACGAAGGTACCATAACACCCAGTAGTGATGAGCCCCTCACTCGCGAGGTGCCTCGTTTGAGGTCTTCATTTAGACAAAATGAGGGAGTACTCGTTTTTCATCACTTTTTGAGGCTTCAAGCACGAGGCGCAAGCACAGACACCTCACGCAACAGAATAGCGAGCTATTTAGAATGAAAAGGCCACTCGATACTTACTCAATATATTCAAGATTGAGGGAACGGGTGAAGTTTTATGAGTTTTTTGGAACGATTTAGGTTAATTAATGATTATTTTTCTATTCGAAATATCTAATCCATTTTAAAAATGGAACATTTGACACTATTAAAAATAAGTTGCGTGTTGTGGTCATTCTGTTAAATAATAATCAAATAAAGTTTATTTCTTAGAATCTGAAGACAAAATGTGTTTTGCTTAGCATTACCGACTCCCTCCCTCATTTTGTACCAAACGGCAATCTTGCGCGCGTCTCGACACGTACTCATTCACTGCTACTGTAACATTACCTATCCTCACCTCAAATGAGGGGTAACTCGCGAGCCCCTCACGAGCGAAAATGAAGTCCTCACTCATCCTCATTTAAAATGAGTAAGTTACACAACGCTAACACCCAGACCGGAGACAATATAGAAAAGTTCATTTTCTACATTGACCCGACCAGCAATCGAATCTTCCGGGTCCTCGGGGATGACAATACCTTGAAACCGGTATCCGGGTAGTTCACATCAAGAACATTTTAGGTTAACTTCGGCCCGCTCAGTGTATTCGAGTCATTACCAATAAGTTCTAGAACGGCTACCCGCCCCTTTTTCCCCAATGATCACCATTTTCGCACTGTCGTATACTTATATGACACACGTCGTTTCGACGTTGTTAGCGCAATTGAAATGACACATAATGCCATCTAGTAACGGATAGATAAAACATACGCGCCGCTGCGCTCCGTAACATTAATTTTATTTTTTTGTTATTATTACCACACCTTTGATGTATATTTCAACACAACTAGTGGTAAAAATTGTATGAAATTCATTTTGAGTTAACCTTGTTTCAGACAGACACAGCTAGCTAGGTAGATTCAATATAAATTACCCAATGGAGCTAATTTAGGATTATTTTTTCTAAAATTTAATGTTCTTTAATTGATAAATAATCTATAATTTTTAAGTTAAAGTTTACTAAGTTTTAACCCTTTGATCATACCTGTTTAGAATATTTGATTTATTGTTCACATTAAGAAAATCACCTTATTTAGTTCCCATTAAAGTTTATTATGTTTTCTATGATCATAGTTGGGGATTCTCGTTTGTCGTCTGTTAGTCCTCGCATCTACGTACTATTTATTGCTCCTATCTCAGCCACCTGAAGCACCCTGAGCGTATTTATGGCTGAGCTCTTAGCTTAGTGCTAAAATTGCCTAACGATTTAGTCACCACCGGTAATCCGAACGCAGAAGTAAAAGGATAATTGTCCCTTTTCCGCAAAAAGTTAAAAATTCATCAGAATTGTGGAATTGGAGTCTCATTTATTAGCTCAATCAAAAAGTTCTGTTACGACTCTGTAACACAATTATTTAAATATTATATAAGATAAAGGAACAATTTTTATCTGTCTTTTATTTCGTTTTAAATGGCTCGCTTACAATACGGGTATTATGACTCATATGAAATAAACAATGATACAAGCATTAAAAAAAAATAAGTGACTTGATGGACACGAATAAAATTTTTACACGTTTCAAATTTTAATTCCTATTTCACAGTAAGTCGAAATCGAATTTAAGTTTTCTCGTTTCTCCCGAAGCCTCCCAGAGGGGCGATTGCCTATAAGCATTGAAACGACCTCAGAAATATGAAAACTTCTTGTTCCTAGTCTTAGATATACAAAAGCTGTTTTTGAACTTTGACATTTTTAAGATTAGTATCGGCAAGGGAAAAACTAGTATAAATAAATATAGAGATAATTTCGTTTGTAAGTAATAAATTAATAAAGATATTGAGTATACATCTATACTTATATATAGTGGCGGCTCTACCCTAAGGTCATAGTAGGCTAGGGCTGAGGGTGGTCAATAATGTACTAGTCTATCTGCAATCATTCAAGACACTCTTAAATTAATACAGGTATATTGAGCTGTGAAAAATGGGAATAAAGCGATTGTTGTTTTAAATGCATTTCGAAGTATTTTCATTTAAAAATGACAGTTAGGATTAATCAGATATTTATTGTATCAGATGGCAAAGACTATCATATTTATACCAACAGATATTAGCAATCGAGAAATAGCAAGATAACAAGACCGAAAGTGCCCGTATATCATAAAAAATAAAAACATAAAATTTTCTGTTTATTGTAGTCTTCTACTTAAACTACAAAATTAAAATCTCTGTATTTGAAATGGAGGTAATATAAACAGAGATTTAAGTCGCGGATTCTACATAATTATTATATCACATAGTATACCCTATACTGTACTATATATAAGTAAATAGCATCAAGGATTTTTTACACGAAACATAATATATATATCTAAGCATATAATTTGTGTTGAGTACATATTATTTTCTACCCAATAACGATAACTAAATTTTCCTTTATGTATACGAAGAAATTATTCTACCAACATACGAGTAATTTCAGTCTGTTAAATATTATAGTGGTAGTTACTGGAACATATAGAATCCACATAAAAAATACCCACTTGATATTATTGAGCCAGCATTTTTAAAAGAAACTTTTCGCATATCATCTCTTCCATAAGCGACATGATAAAAGTTCATTTTTAATTTCATAAATGTTTATTGACACCTTCCGTAGCGAAATGTGTTCACGCCACGGCTTTAAAGTGTTACTACTATATCTGAGTTCGCGGTTTCAATTCTTGGTTTGATCAATATATAAAATGAGCTTTTCTGTGTTGTCTCCGATCTCAATGTTGTGATAGATACCTTCATTGTGTCAGATGTCAGACAATACTTAACTTTAGGTTTTTTAGAGTCTGAGCTATTTACGTGATGTTGTGTAAAAATAAATTAAAGTAATAAAAAAATTATCATGTGTTTATTACTTAATATATTTCATCTGATATTCCAAAAAGCAATATGAAATTGTATAAAAATATCATTACCATCATTTCAATAGGTAAATATATAATAGTAGATATTGATACGATGAAGTGACGCGCCGTCCTCATCCAACAATTCCCGACAATTCTGACCAGATCATCGGTCCATCTTGTGAGAAGGTCAACGTGGGAAGCCAGCTTACCCTCTGTTTTCCGGTCTGTAGTTGCCACACGTGGACTTTACTGCCCCAACGGACATCTGTTCTTCGAGCTATGTGCCAAATGCAACTTCAGCTCACAATTCTTTTCAATTTGGGCTATGTCGGTACCCTTGGTACGTCTGCGAATTTTCTCGTTTCCATCGCCCTACAGGTTACTCTGAGCCAATTTAAAAGATCTACAGTATGTGAACACAACTCAGTTCCATACATCATTGGTTATACCACATTGTTTTAAGACGAGACTTAAGCAAGTAAGTAAGCGAGTGGTTGAAAGTGAAATACATTTTATTCTTGTCGCATATAATATAGTTTTTTTACAGTGAAGGTTGTTCTGGGTTACTTTATAACCAACGTCTTTAATATAGTTTTACAATTACAATTTTCGAAAAGTATTTTCAACGTTTAATTCCGCACACCTCATTCTTCATAGTCTATCTCTGTCTCGCTTATGTTTGACTAGTAAATATTAGTCTCGATTTCTCTTCTCTTCGATTTTGTAAGCAGTCTTAAGAAGTACTTAAAATTAAATCTTGCTAAACAAATGTATATTCTATTTACTTCGTCAATTTTATACAAGTAAGTGATTTCTAGCAGCTGTACAATAGTACAGCTGCTACTACGTTTAACTGTTAGTAATTTATACAAATTGTTTCAACACGATTACGCCAGTCTATTTACCAACCGCGAAAGCTCAAATGTTCAGCGTTTATACATCGTTTAACAAATACTTTACCTTCACCGTTCTAAAGATCTCACCGCGATAAAGGTAATAGTACACTGACAGGGCATGGCTCCAACCCATTGATTAACCTGTTATTTATATTTGAGTCTAAAATGGTGCCATATAATATATTTCATAACGTTAATTAAAAAAAACATTCAGTAGTTACTCGTGCTTTAAGCGTGCTTATAGCCCGCTGATGATGAACCATTTACCAACCGCATCATCACCGATAACAACAGTTTGTTATTCACGGTGTGCGAGTTTGCACCTTGCGGCAGCAAACGTTTGTTTTGTTATGATCAATATGAACTTTTCAGAGCGTGATTTAGCTGTAATATCTTATTTATTAGTAAAATATTAGGTATACATTCAACTTATTTCTCATGGTTCTATTGTTACCGACAATTTCAACTCACCTTTTTACGAAGTAGGTATACTTTAATTCAAATATTAAGTCCTTACATATGAAAATGGTGTTTGGTATGGGAGAAAGAAAAACCCGAATATTTTTAATATAATTTATTTATTTAATCAAAATTTAAACCATTATTATCTATGCACTTTTGCCATCTCATAGGTTGGTAGTTCATTGATTCCCTTACTAAAAATACCATTCGGACGGGATCAATAAAATCTTTGAAGGCGATTTGCACTGCCCCATCGGTGTTGAATTTTTTCCCTTGCAAAAAGTTACCTAAATTTCGAGAAAATCGTAATCTGTTGGAGCAAGGTCCGGGTAGTACGGTGGATGTCTTAGATATTCCAATTGAAGCTCTTCTAATTTGGTAGCTGCCTGTTGTGCAGTCTGTGGTCTAGCGTTGTCGTGAAGTAGCAGTGGCGTAGAGCGATTAACCAGCCTCAGTTGTTTCACAACTAATTTTTCCAGCATGGTTTGCAATTGCTGACAATAGACGTCTACCGTAATCGTCTGCCCAGATTTGAGAAACCTGTAATGAACGACACCGACACTAGTCCACCAAACGCTTACAAATAACTTTTCAGGGGTCAAGTTTCGCTTGAGGCAGGATTTGGCTGGCATACCAGGGTCCAACCATTGCGATGAGCGCTTTCGATTAACGTAGAGAATCCAATGATTCGATTTAAAAACCCTTCATTATTGTGCCGGTTAAGTAATGTAACGCAGCAGTCGAAGCGCGTTTGCTGGTTTGCTTCACTCTATTTCAAGCTTTTTAGTCTTTCCAATTTGCTTCAAGTGGATTAACAGTTTTATCACTAACACCGCAGCCTGCAGCTTACTCAGACGTGGTTTGTGATGGATCCGCATCCTCAATAGTCTTCAATTCTGCATTATTAACTTGGGTCTCCGGCTGTCCACGGGGCTTGTTCTGCAGGTCGAAATTTCCAGAACGAAAATGTTGAAACCAAAAACATACTGTGTTTTCCTTTGCGACACAACCACCATACACATCATTAACCCTTCGAGCCGTTTCCGCAGCACTGGTACCACAGTGGAAATCGTACTCGTAAATAACACGATATTTCAAGTTTTCCATTTTTTATACTGGGTGACGTAAATAGGACAAACAGAAGAAAAATTAAACAAATGAATGCCGCCTTACGAAACACAAATACATGTGTAAATGACTGTATCAATTTGAATTTGGAATTCCCAACCAAGGAGGGAAATTTGTGATTAAAGTGGCCAGTATGACAAAACTCCAATTTCATATGTAAGGACCTAATATAAAATTATATATTTTCGATGAAAATCCTTAAATTGCTCCATAGTGGAAATTCCCCAGAAATTAAACTTGATTAATTAAAATTTATTCCACTTCAAGGGACTTACTCGTTCGGTAAAGTGCAGTCAACCATTTTAAAAGGCTTTTAAATTGAATTTTATGACCGATGCTTTTGTTCGAAACACTCAAAGGATTAGATGGTGGTACTAATATAGGAAATACTTTTAAAGAATGCCGTATAATAAATATATTTAGCAGAATCATCATCATTTACTTATAATGTACAGTCGTTTCTTTTACAATTACGGCTATTTCTGCTTACCCTTGTTCTCTTTCAAAGAGTCTATACAAAGTTTATTTGATCATTCTCTTCTTAAATTTAAATTCACAAACTTTTTGTTAAATTTAAATCCTATCTTCTCATCATACGTCCAAAGGTATAGTAGAAATCTGAAAAAACATAAATTCAAAAGAGGACATTGCCTTTGTTATCATTTTAGCTTTATTATTATTTCACAACGCAATACTTCACCGAAATTGACAGTTATGAATAGGTGGTTATTGTTCAAACAATTTCAAGAATATTTTTCGGTATCGGACTGTAATCAATTCAATTAAACACGAGCCAGGTATATTAAAAAAATCGAAATAGAAACATATTTTTAAAGTTTAAAAAGAAAAGCGGAGCGCTTCTGTATATATGTCGACATCGATATCGATAGATTGAATTGAAAATTGGTACACTTACGTAAGTTGGTGAGCTATTCAATGTGTAGTAGTTAGCACATTAGATCTATGTTTCGGAGGCTAAACAACTATCGCAAGAGCCTATCATTAAACAGTGACCATGAATTTATTATCAGGAACTCTTGCGTGCTTCGAAAGGCATGAGAAGCTGTTGGTTCCGAGGGTATGTATAAAATAATTTTTGGTTGTCAGTTCATGATGCGATATCAAGAAACAGGTGTTTAAAAAATATAAAGACCCATGTTTGTAAAACAATGTCATAATTTGAACCTCAAAAAAATTACTATGTATTTAAAAACTTTTTTCTCAAATCTAGTCTTTATTCTTATTTTGATTCAGACGAGTTATATCAAATGTCTAAGGATATGGATCCCGATTTACTAAACTTAATTTACAATACACTCAATATAGGTCTTCCTTTCGATAAATCTAATCTAAGTTAGCAAATAATACATAGCAAATATGTGACTGTTTATTTAACAAACACTAACAAAACATATACCTTTTCAATAATTCCCGCTTAAGTCCCTCGTCATAATAGACGGGTTATAGTACTGATGTGGTTTGACCTTCGCGGTAGCCGTGTGAGCATATATAAGACTAATATTATGCCTCTGATAAGTGCGAAAAAGGCGCTTGGGTATAAATTTGAAGGTCATCGGCATAGAGGTGATAGGAACAAGAAAGGAATTCAGTTATGGAATTTATAAATATAGAGAAGAGAAGCTTTGATATCGCACCACGTAGAGACGGACTCGTCAATGTGGATCCTCTGCCGGCGTCCTAGCAGGTAACTTCGAAACCAGGCAATTGCAGCTGGAGATATGTTGAGAGAAGCCATAACACCGAGAAGGATGTCAAAATCAACCGTATTGAAGGCATTGCTAAAATCTAACAACGTCAACAACGTAAGCTGACGATTTTCCATCCCTCGTCGAATGTCATCAGTAATCTTTACCAATGCAGTAGTAGTGCTATGGCCAGTACGAAAGCCGGATTGAAATGGATTAAGAAGGTGGTTTGAATTAAGAAAAGCCAGTAACTGACGGTTTACAAGTTTTTCAAGGACTTTGGAGAGAAATGGAAGAATGGAAATGGGACGGTATGACGGTACGGTAAGAAAACGAGGATGGGTTTGCCTTTTTTGGGAGAGGAATTAGGTTTGCATCTTTCCAAGATGAAGGAAAAACTCCAGATGAGATTGAAGTATTCAGAATCTTAGTTATTATCGGGGACAGGATATGAATTAGGGGTAGGATCATTTTGCGACTAATGGAATCACTACCCACTGCACTGGAATTGATCGACAAGATAGTTCTCTCGACATCACAGTCCGCAAATTGGCGAATGAAAAATGGAGAATCAAGAGTTGGTAGACTTGAAAGATGATGTAATGTTTCAGCCTTACGATTGCCGTCAATAGGGGCAGAAGTAGAGATGTAGCTATTAAGTTTGTTAATGTCAAGATTGGAATCGGACATTTTATTATGAGATTTTCCATTTCCAAGAGATTTTAGGAATTTCCACACTTTCCTAGAATCTTGATTATTTACGGATTCATGAATATAGCGTCTTTGGGCGTCCCTTATCACAGTATTGCACCGATTTCTAGCGCGATTGTATTTAAGCTCATTTTCATTTGAAGAGTCAGCCCTGAATTTCGCCTTAGCCCTGTTCCTCCTTCGCATCAATCCTTTTATCTCTTCCGTTAACCAAGGAGCCGGCAAACATTTGATTTTAATAGGCCGTTATCTCTTCCGTTAACCAAGGAGCCGGCAAACATTTGATTTTAATAGGCCGTACTGGAGCATGTATATCGTAAAGATCTGTCAGGTACTTATTAAACAGTTCGACTTGTTCATCCACTGAATTTGTGGCGTAAATTGCAGTCCAGTCTATCTTGGCAGCATCTTCACGCAGAAGATCCTCATTAATGCCTGTAAAACCACGCTGAAGTTGAACCGTCGGCCTCAATTTAGGAGAACGAATTTTGTATGATAAATAAACTAAATCGTGGTAGGAAAAAGCATCAGCAGAATATTGACCGTGCTTAATAGCGAAAGAAGGAGAAGAGACTATTATAAGGTCAAGTAGAGAAGGAGTACAGTTGGGAAAATGGTGAGTTTCCTTTAACGGAAGAATGTGTAAATTTAACGAGTTAACTAAGGAAAGTAACTTTTTGGAGCGGAAGTCATTTTTACTTAAACAGGTATTGATATCACCCATTATTATAGTATGGGTGTAAGAAGGACTAAAATTTTCAAGGAGATGTTCAAATGAATCGAAGTAATCAACTCGTGTATAATAACAAAAAAAAAATATATTTGATCATTACTGTGATGTAAAATATAAAACTAATACAATTACATAGTTGATACAGTTTGGAGTTTTGAAAATTGTAAAAAAGTATGTAAAATATCACTTGCATCTAAGACCAGAAAGCTATTAGAGTACTTATAACAATACATGTACTTTATTGTTCCGGTTGTTGAAACATTATAAAGTCTCTCGACTATATTATGATGATATGCGATACTGTAGTATATCCAGCATACGTAGGTGGCTTCCCATCAAATGGTCCATTTAGTCCTCTCCTACAACATGCAATATCTATTTTCTTTCATATAACAAAGATATATTAAAATATAAACAAGTTTTCATTCATAGAAAAATAACAATACTATACCTATATGTTTCAAATATTCTGAACGTGTAGCGTAACAGAACATCAAAGCATAAGACGCCAATAACAAGAACAGAGCCATAACTTGCCGTCCCATTTTCCACTTTATTGCCCCTGTTTTTTTCTTCCCGATCACGGTTCTTCCCACTCATAAAATATTTACCTACACTTTATACGACAAATAAAATATTACGTTTAAAGCTGCATAGAGTAGTTTCTTCGCAATCTTGGTGACTTACATATTACTTTCATAGTATCTATTTTAGAAAGATTGTAAAAATTTATTAACAACATATTTAATCTCACAAATATTTGTGCAACACTGTGAAATGGTGATATTGTGTTGTCAATATACGTATGCCAAAGACAATGCATTTGCATAATTTATGTATAAATAAATGCAATAATCTCAACATATTTCTCTTGTTACAAAATACTCGTAGGTTGGTCTATTTTTAGGCCAACGAATAATTTAAGGGTCAATAAAATTAGATTTCCCGCTGTGGTCCTTGAAATACATTATATCAACAATCTTAATTTCGATAAAAACATGTTGTTTAACAAAGTTACAAGCCTTATTTTTAACACTATGATAGTTGTCGAGAGTCAGCTGTTGTATTGCAATATAGCAACATAGTTGCCACGATGAATTCACGTATCTCGTTAGTGAATAGAAGGCGAAGTGTTGTCCGGGAATTGGAAAACTGTTGACTGTGAGCTTGGTCTGTGTGCACAACGAATTATAAACTTTGTAGTTTTAGTAATAGTGTGTTTTCTATAAGTGCGTTATAAGGTCCGTTCGTTGTATTACTGTAGTTACATTTAATTATAACGTAGTACTCCTTACACACACTCTTTAGTGAATTTTATTCCTTTAAACATGTAATTGCAACATCCAGGGGTAAGTTTGAAAAATGTATGGGAAGGGGGATGTTTGCCTGTTTTGTGGTTTTTTAAGGCCAGTGATCACTAAGTAAGACTGTACTTTTTTAAATAGATATGGGTGGTAAATAGATATAGAACTGTGGCTAAGATAAGCTCTTCCGATCTATTCTGTCCTTATAAGCGCCAAAAATACGTACAGCTAGCAACCTCTACTCCAAATATGTTGGAAAAGTCTGCTATCAGGGAATTGATAACCGATTATCTACCGTCAGACTTTAAGTCATTTTGTGAGAGTCCATTTATGTTTTCTTTTCTATTGACACCATATGCGAAGCAACCAATGAACGAAATTTCTAAAACAGTTAATTAGAGATGCGTTCTCAATATTCAGAAAACTATACAAATCACTATACAACAGTAAATTAATCAATTACCATCGCGCTCAATAAATATCTAGTATCAAATATATAATTAAACTCTACATTTTTTTAATCAACTTTATTTTAGCAAGCCGTTTACCTTAATTACACATATAAACAACGACATTCATTTATATGCAGTAATTAATTACAAGTTAATTAAACTTGTGCGGATCATGTCCACAAATGTGCATTGAAGGACAATATTAACTTTGATTATATAGTGATCCAGCTTACTGGAATTCAATTACTAGCGAAATTAATTACTAATTTTGTTACTTTGTATCTGTACAATTGAATTGATTATAGGTAAAAAAGGTTAACCCATTAATCCGTTTCACATAATTTATTTTTGGAAAAAAAACCCGTTTTACTTGCGTTTCACCCGTTTTAATTGCAAAATGATCTTTTATATAGTATCTTGGGTCTGGATGACTATAATAGCCTGATATATTCTTTCTGTGGCTACGCTAATGATTTTTTACTTATTTCTTTAATAATCACATTAGCAATCCTAAGATTCTTACTTCTAACTAGCTGCTTATTCTATTAATATTATAAATGCGAAAGCTTTTTTGTTTGGATGTTTGTCCATCAATCACGCTGAAGCTACTGAACGGATTTTAATGAAATTTGGTATACATATGGGGTATTAGCTTTTTTTTCCCACTAAATATTTCTCTAGGGACCACGCGGGCGAAGCCGCTGGAGGAAGCTAGTAGACATAAATAAATAAATATATAACAACATCACATATATTGCTCAGATTCCAAGATGAGTAGCTAAAATTCTGTATTATGGAGTATCTAAGACAACGAAAGTACTACAACACCCAAATCCGAGACAATATAGAAAAGTCCTTTTTCTCCATTGACCTGACCGGGAATCGTACTATGGGTCTCCGGGATGGCTACGATTTGAAACCGATATGCGAACGACTCGGCCACGGAGGTCGTCGAAGATGATCGGAGGTAGTTGGAGATATATAACTCAATTTCTAAAAATGTCGGTTTTACCCACAGAACAGAGGTTTTACCATTTAGCCTTTCACTCAATAATATGTATAAATGCACATAAGGCAGCCCGAAGGTCGCAGGCTCATCTTGTATTGTAATAGTTTCTATATCAAAACCATTATATAAATTATTTGAATTAAAAATTGATACTTATTCAACAACATCAACACATCGGCGTGAATCAGAAAATATAAATGCAATTTGTAATTTTTCAAGTCACAACATAAATGTTTCCTAACGTGAGGTAAGTGAGCGAAGCATTAGGGCATGATATATGGTACAATATATTTATCCACATATTTTGGAGTGGCATATCAATGGACTTTTAAAGTTATACGAGTTCCACTGTTTTGGTTTCGCTTATATATTTTTGATGTATATTGTAATAGTTTATCTAAGGAAAACTTTGTTGTTTATTGCTTTCCAAATTAAATTAAGCGATATTTGTTTTAAGACATTCCCCTACTAAAACAAAGACCATTAAAACCCCATGATTACATTTTCTACAAATAATAATAAGTATCCTTCTGATTCCTACTAATATTATAAATTAGAAAATTTATAATAGGAGAAAGGATATATCTATTTATGTAAGGACGATGCGGGCAAAACCGTTGGCGGAAAGCTTGTGAGGGTATAAAATGAGGTCCTGAAATTATGTTTATGAAGTTTATATAGAAAATAGTAGATTTTTATTTATCCCGAAATAGATGAATTTATTTAGTTCTTTGAATATTTTTTAAAGAAACATCTGTTGGTTTCAGAAGAAACATGAAAGAAAACTTTCAATATTTACCGAGAGTATATTGAATAAACAAATACAAGTGAGCCTGATCCTTCCGCTGCCTTGTTTAGAAAATCGAGGAATATGTTTTATCAGTAAGAGAATTTTTTCTTGTAACATCAGCAAATAAGTACCTGATCTAGTATTAGAAATCTTTACGTTTACACAGGTGACCAAATACATTCAATAGATCACATGACATATACGAATCGTTCAAAATATTGTTTCGATTACATAATACATCTTGGATTTATTGATCTAAAAATTTATGCGACAATTATTTTTTATTTAATTTGTATTGACAATGTATGCGATGTTATTCAATATTTATTTGTTATGTATTATTTACAGTTGATTGTAGGTAAGAATACATTTTTAAATATTCTATATTATTTCAAAGTAAGTATATTGAAGAAGGAATGAAACTTTGTAAAACTTAAAAATAATTTTTAATTTGGTTTCGCAATAACAATCTGTTTTCTGTGGTTAACACGATTATCACTTTCAAAATGTCTATACCTCTATGAAAAACGAACATTTACTGATATATACAAAAGAATAACGACTACCGACCCCAATGACCATATTCTGAAGGAGATTAAATTATCAATATCCATTGACTTTGTCGGTGTATATTAAATAACTTTGATAACGCCAAATAAAGCAGAAATATGCTGTCTATTATATTCGAAACGATACAATTTGGCGATATGACGGCGATTTGTATATCCGAATGGACACATAAACCCGCCCGACATATAAGTTGCGTTTGAAAAGATAATAATAATAACGTTGGGCGCAGTTGGCAAGCCTGTAGCGACAATTCGCTTTAAGCGTCGTTTTTGGATGCTATCCGATTCATAAGCGGAAGCGAAAGGTTACATATTGGTGTAAAATGTTTGGCTGACCAGGCCTTATTACGTAACTCTGGCAACTTCTGAGGACAACCGTAATGAATTGTTTACAGAGCCCTATGGGCAAACCGTCATCACGCGGTACTGGTATTTTGTAACTCATTTTTAATAAATCAGTAATAAAAATAAGTTACAAAATACCAGTACCGCATGATGACGGTTTGCATATTTATTTTAAATGAAATTTGCTATTGCGGTAACTATTGCATACGAAATAATAGATTATCGAAACAAAATCAAGTGGAGTTCAGTCACAGTGAGAACGCCGGCCGATATTGACATTTGAAAATTGCAAACTATTGATAGAAAACTATCTCCAAAATATTAATATAGTTATAATTGACTAGCATTTAGATTAATAACGATATTTGACGAGCTCAATGGCGCGGTGGTAGCGTTCCTACTATTGCGCCGAGAGTCGTGGGTTCGATCTCCACTCAGGACAAACATTTTTATGGTTAACAATTATGTATTTTCTGTGTCTGGTTGTTTTCTATTTATATTATGTATATATTTGTATTCCCCCAGTTTTTTCTGATATCCGTAACAAAAGTGCCTAAGCTACTTACCTCGGAATCGGATCAATGTATGTGATGTTGTCCGAAATTTATTTCAGAAAGTTTATGAATTAACAAATTTCAAATAACTGTTTTTACGATGATATTTTACTGAATCAATTAATTTATATTAATTAAGGAATTATTCAGATTCATACCAAAAATTTTGTCGGCAGCTGACTACGTATTAAAAGTTCGGTAGTTCTTAATAAGTTACCGAAAAATTATATTGTTCGATCACCATCATCATCATCAGCCCTTTACGTCCCCACTGCAGGGTCTCAGACCTTCCTTATGCATGGTTAAGGAGAAAGGAGGACCAACAAACTTAAACATACAGGCTAGACCAGGCTATGTGGTCAAACTTATTAGAAGGTACTGAAACTATTGTGAAAATAAGTAAGTTTTTCTAAAATAAAAAAAGTTATGTTCTGTAGTTAATTTATGCAATATACATATTCTTCCCCTTTCTGTGACGCACAAGTTTCCAAACTGCAATACGTCTCTGCTTGACCTTGTGTCATCTTGGTCATGTTGTAAAATATGGTAAATTTTCAGCCGATCAGTTTTCTTACCACGCTTTGATTTATTTGTCCTATCGAATACGTCCTCCAAAAGGTAAAGCGTCGATTCAACTGTTGCATACAAGGTCAGCAATTGATACACTTAACACGACTGACAAACAGGTGAAGCAGTTTAACTCATTACTTATCCAACTTATGATATAATGCTCCATGCGCACGCATAATCATGCTCCAGTACGACCTATATGCGTTAAGCATGTTCCTGCCTGCCTGCCTTGACTTACGGAGGATGTGCAAGATAATTGATAAAAAGGTTCATTCAAAATCTAAATAAAAACTAATCAGGCGCCAATCGCGACCTTTATGGGGAAATCAGAAATCGCTGCAATAATTTGATAAATGGATAAACAAAGACGCTATATTCATACTTCCGTTGAAAACGATAATCCCGCCAAGATTGGCGCTTTCTCGATCAATCAAAATCAAAATTTATTTATTCAGTTTAGGCTTTTACAGAGCACTTGTGAAAGTCGAAAACTACGTCATCGGTTCGCAAAACTACGGCGGGAGACCTTGTACTGAGAAGAACCGGCAAGAAACTCAGCAAGGGCTGTTTTTTTTTCTCCCTGTTTTATTTCACACAGAGAAGTCTTATTGAAAAGTGACTTCATTAAAATATGAAGTCACTTTCCATTACAATATTAGAAAGTAAATACAATAAAGTTAAAATATCTAACACCATGCCTTTTTGTCATTTAGATATTCCTTAATGGTATAATACCCTTTACTTTACGATAAACTTGGTATTGGCAAAACTCAATGTAACTCCACTGAACCACTCAATAATAATATTAATGCTTTGAATACAGACTTCTCCTAGTCTGATTCCATAGATGGAAGTATCATAACTCATACTTTAAATACTTTTTCTTCATTTCCAACACCATCATTTACTTCTTTGTCATTAAACCACTTACCGAATGTGACGTTGAGAAGAATATACTCGCTATGAGATAATGCGATCAGTAGCAATGTCATTAATGGTAATATGATCATTCCTCTTCTATAAATCCTTACTCCTATATTACCAATATTTTCAACAAATCCAATTTGACATATTTTTACCCCACTGCATGGAAAGATGCAAATATAATCCCTGTGCCTAAGAAATCCAAGTCTTAATACTTTTCCGATTATCGGCCTATTTCCAAATTGCCTTTCCTTTCCAAAGTCCTTGATAAGTTAGTTTATCCACAGATTAGTAAATTTCTTTCCTGGAACAACCTTCTGAATTCATTTCAATCGGGTTTCCGTCCTGGTCATAGAACGACTACTGCACTTATCAAGATTGAGGATGATATACGGGTAGGAATTAAAAATCGGCAGATCATAATATTGGCGCTATTAGACTTTAGTAATTGTGTTACTGTATCTGTTTTAGTTGTACTTTTCGAATGTGATTCATAATGCAATAATGAATATTCATATCATATCATAGTTTACCTGTTGACTTCAGTATTTATATACAACAATTATCTATATACAAGTATTTATTTACAACAAATACTTGATTCTAAGAAATATTTACTATATTCATTACAACGACAGTGATAACAAACGATTATAATTAAAATATGTTGCGGCGGGATAATAACACAATGCAAACAAATAATTAAAAATAAATATATGTCATAATATTTGATTAAACTTTAAATTTCATTTCTTTTGGATTTTTTTTTTTTATTTCAAAATGAGCCAGTAACTTATTGAAATAGAGGCTTCAACTACTATCAAACAGATGTTTATAGCTTTCCAGGTGCAGTATGCGCAAACCAAAAAATGGCTTTTGCTCATCGTGTTCGGGATAGTATAAAAAAATGAGGAAAAAAATAAACAATATGCGATAAAGTTGAAAAGTTTTTGTATATAAGAGTTTAGAGCGAACTGGTACATACTTTCACAATTTACTTTAACTTGAACATGATAAGAGAGCTTGAGGAAATACATTGCTATGTACATAGTATTACACCTTACGACGCATCAGATATCATTACCTTATATAACCGGACTCTGCGCCCTTTGAAAGTTCTTTCTTTAACCTGCCTTCAAATTGCAATAGTTTGTATATATTTTTGATAATTTAGCAAAAAAAAAAACTAGCTACAAAAAGTGAAAAATCAGATACATATAGTTTAAAAATGCCTTGGACATGGATTTTTGTAAAAATAACAGTGTTTTAAATATCCCTAGCGACTACTTCATCTGGAATGTAATTAGATATCTATCAACCTACCAAAAGCCGATTATATATCAATTTTAACATAAATTAAAAAAAATGTCACAACTTAGCAGATGCTGCGCATCCGTGTCATTAATCACGAGATTTCAAATAGCAGTTTCTATAAAGGTGATTTAAACATATTTTTAACACATTTCTATTGCAAATTACAATCGAATTTATTTATTCAAGTATGTAAACTGTTTTCATATGTTTATATTAATAAATTGTTATATGAAAATTTTCTATCATAATAGGCAAATGTTTGCCATAACAATCTCACTATAAGTTTAAGTATACCGGTTTCTGTTATACGTTGCAGTAGACCAAAAAAATTTACTTTAACCCAAGGAACACTAAATAGTAACCAAGTACCTAGTCAAAGAAAAATATACCTTCATAGTCCCTTCACATCACACAGTTTGGTGACTGCAGTGAAAACATGCGACGTTGACTACACTAGTTTTAGAACTTTAAATAATAAACTAAAGTTTAACCCTAGTAGTCTTATCTACGTCTGTGAGGCGTCCACAAAATTGAATATATGCTCTATGTCCTTTACGGACGAAATAGCATACCGTGCTGTTGAACCAACTTTGAGCTTGACGAAAACTTCCTGATAATGTCAGTATCACTAAATAAGGCTAGCCATTTTTGTCTTATGGAGGTATGTGCGCCTGCGAAACGTATGATTAGCTATCATTATTTTATCAAATTTGAATTAAATATGATATAGTCCCATTACTCTTTAATATTTTTATAAGTCACGATAATTGAATTGAATGAAGTAGGTAAACTGTAAGAAAGTAATGCAAAATATTTTGAAATTTTCTGAAAAGCTGAATATTAAAATAAACTTGTTATTTTATTGTAATATTCAATTGTCCTTGCTAATTAATTTGATAAAACTGTGTTTAATAACTTATAGTCCTACTTTACATAGCCTTTAAAAAATTAGTGTACAATTTTCTCCACAGGTTATAATTTCCTCTGTACGCCTCTGAAACGAACGATTTGGCTTTGAGTAATTCTCAGATAGATTCATTCAGGTTTCTAGGGTTACCCGCCCGATCCTACTGGCAATAGACTCCTTGCTTATGACTTGCGCTAAGCCCCAAGCGCCAACCGGGCACCTCATAAAATATTATAACATGCAAAAACGCTCTTCTCATACAGCGCTTCGCGATAATTGTTATGGGACGTATGAGAACTTTGTTCTGTTTTTTTCGAGCATTCGTGCTGTAATATTTAGTTGCATGGAATGTGAACCAGCTTGCAGCTATATGCATTCGTGGGTAATTGATTTTTTATGAATACTAAACTTTTTTTTATAATTTCGGTTATCTACATACTTATATAAGTTTCAATAAATATCATTACTGCATATTTACCTTTATTCGTATTTTCTATATCCCTTCCAACTGAATTACTCGACATACACTCTTTGAGTATGTTAATTTACGATCTTATTAAATTAATTGCTTAAGTTCAGTAACATAATAAATATTTCCTATTTATAGTGTTTGTATATGAAAATTCTCTCTGAAATAAAAACTCGTTAAAATGAATGTATCATTATGGCTAATTTTAAATCACAAAGAGGAAAACCGATTTTAAAAATTCTTTCACATTCGTGAAGCTACGTCATAGGCGATTGGCATAGACTAATTTATTTTCACTTAGAAAATATCTAGTATAATACAAAGTTGCTCATACTTATCTGTAAATCACAGGCAAGCTGAACTAACATCAATGCTAGTCTAACACGGTCTAACAAAACAGCAGCGTCAAATGGGCGGTTAGGTGGGTGAAAAAAAAAATGGCGATGTGAAGGTGACAGGATTCCACACAAATATTATATTACATTTCAAAAACCACAGGCATTTAATAGATATTTATTATTCCTTAATTATTCCAATGGCAATTATAGTTTTAGTTATAATTAAAGGAATTAGTACCAACAGATATAAAGGCCTAATGTTTCAAACGTAATTACCAAATTTCTAATTAAATTCGTAAATGTCAAAAGTATATGCGTAAAATAATTGCTGGAGACGTAGATATGGATACCCAAATTAAGTTGAGCCCTTACTAAATTGGCGGCGGTATAAGATATAAATTATTTGGGCATGCGTACCAAAGATTAAAAACAATAAACGATCCTAGATGGCAATAGTGGAGAGATGGCGTGGTGACCCACACAAATTAATATAATTGGACAAAATTTCGGAGTGAAGACAATTTTTAAAAATTCATGTTTATATTTTGTGTCTATCCTTCATTAACTTTGTCCTAGATCTATTTGGGTGTTATATGAATATGAGAAAAGATTTTTGTTATTTTAGACAAATCCACGCCAAGAAGGAGTTCGGTATTAGAATCATCTCTTTAAAATTGGCAAAATTGTGATTGACACATAGTAGCCACTAATGGGAACGAAGGAGAACACTTTTAAATCCATAATTGTCCGTACTCTACTCAGGACTTTGGTTAAATAAATATATTTGATAATAAAGTTTTTTTAATACGGTTCAATTGTAAATATCTAAGAATAGCAAAAATACAATTTCAAATATACGATAAAAACGACCGCTGGAAGCTTTGCATTGTTTTGTAAAGAGAAAAATGATAAAAAATGGCTAGTGATCTCGAAAAAGAATCGGGTTGGCAATCCGATCCGATATTGGCGAGAATAGAAAAGCGTATTTAAGTAATCCGGCCACATCTGCATGGAAAGAGAATTTAATTTATCTAAGCCAGAATGATAGTTAATTTCCATTACGATTATTACTTACTAGCTTTCTGCCAGCAGCTTCGCCCGCATGGTCCCTAGGGAATTGTTTATTTAAATATCCATTCATATCATGACATGGTTATAATTACAATGACAAATTGAATAGTAAACAATGTAACTATGGCAACATTTTAATTCCCCACATAAAGTTCCATTGCCGTTTTCATCCCTTTATTTGCTGTTTTAACCTATAGTTTCTGTAATCGGACCAGGAGTTACGGAGCCTGTTCGTTGCATACAATCAAACAAACAACCATATCTTCCCTGTTTATAATATTGGTATAGAAATATATCAGTTTTTTGTATGAAAATTAAATAACGACGGTAATGTTAATTACTCATTACCCTAATCATTGTTAATCAAATTCGTTATTTTTTTTTCTCACTGTTGCGCAATATTTAGATAACCTCACAGACAATAAATCTGGTTCTAAAAAGATAAATTTATAACGTCGGGCACGCTCGGGCATTTAACTAACGACTGTCGTAATTATTAATTAATTACCGTCCTATCAGTATGCATCGACCCTAACAATGAGCACTCATTATCGTATTATCAGGGCGCAACCTGTACCAAATTCGTTTTCAAATGTAATGTCTCACAGTTTCATTAAACGTAAATTTTGACACCGCAGATAATGGCGTTTTGAGAATATTGGAACGTGTTTACAAGCAAAATGCTGTCTTATATTAAACCAGGATAAGTTCATTTTGCTATGATATACCAAGGGTAGAAAATTTAGGATTTAATTACAATGGATCGAAGCTCTCTGCGTCTGGCTAAGTACTTATACGGACCCATTTATTACTTATGAAGTGTGCTAATATATATATATATATATATATATATATATATATATATATATATATATATATAAGTTGAAATTAGCTACTGGTTACACAACTTTCGACAAACTTAAAACGTATAGTCAACGGTAGTACACGTTAACTTTCAAAAGGCATATTTTTCCAATTGAAATGATTAAATTTTATTAGTTCTAATAACCCTGATCTACCCCCTCACTAAAACATCACAATTCCAACAGTGTAGGATATTCGTCCTCCACATCTACAGGATCAGCAGAAGAACCCTGAACTATAAAGACACCAGTGGCTCTACCGCGCCATTAAAGCTCTGACTAGTGGATGATCAGTCGGCCATTTTATTCAGTCAGATCCGCAGAAAACGGTACAGAAACAACGACGGTGTAGGTTTTATTGATAGTTTATTTGATTGTGGATTGTTGGCTTTTGTGTTATTTTTTTACTTTAATAAAAACAGGGGATGAAGCGTTAACATATTTCTCGTGACAACAAACACAGGGACACAATGACAACATATACACACAAACAATGACACATATACACACAAATTGAAATGAATTATTATCCAATAATATGTAATGTTTTTTAATTCCTATACTTTACATTTATTAGGATTTTAAAACCCCTAATAAGCGCTACAGTGGCGCCCAATATGAAGCTTTATCTATATTTGTTTGTATTCAGTGTAGTGCGGTATCAACACTATAAAATAAGGTCATTTTACAAAAAAAAATGTTAAAAGAAATGATACTCCCCAAGAATCCTTTTTCACACTTGTTGGATTTATCTTGTATTCGCAAACTTTCTTCGGGCTTAATGGACTAATTTTACACGGGGGTCCTGTCAAAAGTAATACTTACATATTTTTTGCACGAATTTCCTCATAAAACTACATAAACTCTATTTTCTTGCGGGGTTATTTTTCTAGTGAATCCGTTCCAGCAGTCATTAATATACGTCTAACGTCGTGTCTGAAATCCAGAAAGAGGGTTACCAGACATAGGGAAAAATATTTTTCTAAAACGCCAGCTCAAGTAAGTTTTTCTTTTAGTTTTGTCAGCATAATACGTCTCTATGGAAAAAAGAAAACAGGTTGTTGAATGTTCACGGAACACCGTAATTCAAAAATATATAAGTACAGAATAGTTATTTATTATAAACTATCGTGGCACTATGGTAGCATAAATAAACTGTTTTTTTTTTTCTTGAAATTTATAAAGATATCCTTTTTCTTTGCCACATACTATGTTCTTTTTTAAATTTATCATTAAACCTAAAAGATAACATGTTGTTTTTATTATGAACAAATGGATTGAATGAGCAAATATGTTAGTTATATATCATTTCAAAATAAAAGTATATTAGATATTTCTTGTTTTTATACATTTTCCTTTTCCGCATTTTGGGAACCATTGGGCATTGATACAATTTCCTTTATCACACTGTATATTAAAGATTATACCATCTAACATATTCGTGATTTATATATAATAAATTAATAATCTATTATGTTGTCACATACATAATGTAGGTTAAACAAATTACGAGAAAGCAATTACCGGCTTTGTGTAATTAATATTACGAAGCGAGGCAGACTAGCAATGAGCTTTGGCTGTGAGAGCTGTGTATTACGCGAAAGCTGTTACTTTGGTACACGTTCATCTGATAGTCCAACTGTTTGTCTGACTAGTTCGTGAACATATGACGATATAAGATAATTTGTTTTCTAGTTTTTAGATTGATTATGAGCTGGTATTAGACAAGTTTTTATTATGTTGATCCGTTTAACTGTTGATTTAAATTGGATTTACAAAATGTTCACATACAATTAATAGATTAATTGCAAGATAATAGATATTTTTGATGATATGGTTTAAAATTAGTTAATGATGTTAAATTTCAATTAGATATGAAGAATTATAAAATTTGAATTTGATCTGAATCAATTTTAAAATTTAATATATAAGCTTTAAGGTGTTTATATTGATTTGAATAGCCTACTGCTATAAACAATTATAGTGTTCCATCTTTTTTATATACAGTTTTCTCTAGAACAAGTTCTTTTTTATTTGCCTTTTATCTTTTCATTATCCGTCCATTTTATTGATTGAAATTAATATTTGTCATACTATAAAATTGTCTATTTCACATAATTTCTAAAACAGAATTAAGAGTTTTCTGGTCCATTCCATGACTATAAATATTCATCGATGATTCTTAACAAATGGATCCTCCCATGTTAATTTTAAAACATCTTTTTAACGAGGTTTTAAGCATGCATGTTATGTTGTTTGATCGTATTTGGAATTTCATAATTTTTTTACCAGACACAATAAAACCTATTTAGTCTAATTAAAAATGGTAGAAAAGATTTTTTTTCTTTGTCGGTTTTCAAGTTTTCATCTCACTTTACGCTTATTACTCAGCTTTTAGTTTTAATCTCGTACACGCGCCAGGAGTTTCAGTCCTTTGATAAATATCTAAGCTGTTCTAACCTAATCTATCTATATTTTACACAGTTTTTTATATATTAATCCTACGTCCTACTACTACGTTCCTACCTTATTAATTGATAGCATATTCCATCTTCTAAATGTTTATGGATCGATTCTCTGGCAAGAACCTTCAGCATTTAATATGCAGTTTTAATCAAAAGCACAACTTTGCAGGACTAGATTAATATACCGTTTGATTTTACTCTACGCGCATCTAGTATCTTACCTTTATATACCTATGACAAGTTTTATAATATTTGCGGTTCTATATACAGCGTAACGAGCATTTATAAATACATTAAAAACATACAAATGCCGCGTCAATACAATAACAACACAAAAACTTTTTTTTTGTACAATTATCGACCTATGATTAAACTCGAAGATCAAAATCAAATACAATAAAGGATATTGGTGCTTAAGATATAACCGTATATAAATATGTTGTGATTTATTCTTCTTCGTTTCGTTCCCGAGATCAGCATTATACACTTGTCCCACATACCAATGCGCCATCTATGCACTGAATTGAATGATAATGAAAAAAAAGAAAAAACGAAGAGGGTATTATGATACTTTTTCCTTCAGCGCTACCTTCCTTTCTTCGTTCACATTTCAGTGCCCCGCCATCGAAATTGATACGCGACATATTTTGTCAGATGGACCCGAAATATTGAAATCTTCTATCCGTTTAAAAATGAACATTTTACTCCTACTGTTGAGAATGGTGAGAAACAAACAAGAGTTGAAAATTTCGTTAGAAGTTATGGGTGCAGACCCTTTTACAGTTATAACTTTCTGTAAGGATATCCAGAAAGACTTAGCTATACGATTAGAATTCATAGCCAGTTCTGGTTGACAAAATATCGCAAAGAGTTGCTTGAAGCTCGTTTATTTGCAGCCAATTGTAAAATCATAGACAATCCCTCTTTGAATCCAGAGATTCAAGCTACTATTAACAACGTTATTACAAGATGTGACAAAGCGATGCAGGTAAAGCAAAAACAAAAAGGCCATTCTATTGTATGTCTTGAAGAAGCTATCAGTCTACTTTTGCTAAAAGACACTAAATACCCAGTATTATTGAAACTACTAATGGATGCAGGTCGTAAATAATATGGTTCTCAATATAATAATTGCTTTTGTAACCAATGATTAAACGAACTTACCTGTACGTGAAGTTCAATCACAATTACTCGAAGAGCTTCGTTCGAAGATATTAGCATTAACACACATGTAGTTTCACATACACACTCGCCATTAAGCATTGAATTTTGGAGATACAAAAAAAAAATACAAATAAAAAGTAAGGTAGATTGAAAGTTTCCGTCTTGATTATGACATTTAAACCCGCGGGCGTCATTTAGTTAAGAGATTAGCTGAGCTGTTTGATATTTTACGACTAGGGGTTTTGTAAATGTAGGGAGGGTAGGGATGCTAATATCTTCGAACGAAGCTCTTCGAGTAATTGTGATTGAACTTCACGTACAGGTAAGTTCGTTTAATCATCAATTACTCTCAAGCTTCGTTCTCGATATTAGCATTAACACACATGTAGATGTTGAGAGATAGCAGTCGTAAAATCGATTACAGTTAACGAGAGTAGAAGCCGTAACAAAAGTTTCAAACTATGTTGCGTAAATAAAATAACATTTATCAATTAATCAGTTATAATAATGGTGGTTATAACATAAACTTAAATTTTTCTTAACAACATTAATGTAACTAAAAATCTTTTTTGTTAATAATTATCACAAGAAACATAATGTAGGTACTTATTACATACCTAATTAACAATTTAAGACACTTCTCACAAAATTGTTTTCCCCATAAGTATCATCTGATATAATTCTGTTATAATATTTAGCGAAAACAGTAGAATTTGCGGTCCAACCAGCAGTTTTACGTATAATATCAAGATTAACACCTGACCTATAAGCTTTGGAAGTGGCAGCGTGTCTGGTGCTATGCGCGGTAAACATGGATATATCGATACCACTGCTTTGTAACGCACTCTTTACCCATTTACTTAACGTTTGTGAAGTTACTGGTCTGTATGGTTTTCTAAAAGATACGAATAGTGAAGTGTGATTTTTACGTAAACTATTGGTTTTTTCGAGATAGATATCTAAAGTTGAAGCGGGACATATTTGTGCCCTTTGAGAATAATATGGTAACGAAAATACAGGTTGTAGTGAGCCTAAACGCGACGTCTTAATTAGATCAGGAATTTTTATAATAAAGCCAGAATCAGATTTTGTAATATTATTAATATTTATCTTTGATAAAGTCTGCAACCTATGTGCAGTTATTAGCGCTAAAAGAGTCACTAGCTTTTTGCTAATGTTTTCAAGGGATAAATCTGTATTGGGATACATTTCTGATAAATAATTTAAGACTTGATCCGTGTCCCACGTCATATTATACTTAGGTAGCGTAGGGCGCAAACGAAACACTCCTTTAAAGAATCTCTGAAACAAATCGTTATTTACTTTATCATTACCAAGTAACAGTGATAAGGCGGATCGCGAGCTATTTAAAGTGCCGTAGCGCGCCCCGGCATCGAATAAGTGCGTTAAGAAGCAAAGAATATTAGATGATGAAGCATTATAGGGATCAATATGATTTTTGTGGCAATACACGAACCACTTTTTAAGACATGTGTCGTACTGCTTGATTGTGTTGTCTGATAAAGATGCTATCATTATTGGTATGGACGACTCTGGGATGTTTCTTCGGAAAAACGACACCCGGACAGCACTCCGACAACCAGGGTAATTTTCTGATGAATTGCACGTTTGCTAGAACGAGAAATTATTAAATCATCTTCTGAATGTAAATAAAGTGGTTTACGTGTGAGTAACATTTTAAAAAGAGGATACCATGGTTGAGTAGCCCATTTTGGTACAACTACTATGCCAGTGGCCCTATCGTTAATAATTTTACGTAAGGTCTTTAAAATTATGGAAACGGGTGGGAACGCGTAAAAGAAATAATTTGTCCATGATATGGTAAAAGCGTTAATTGCGTAAGCATCTGGGTCCCTGTGCCAAGAAACATAGGCTTCGCATTTATTATTATTTCTATTGGCGAACAAATCAATGTAAGGAACACCGAAGTGTTGAGTTAATTTATTAAATGCATTTTTAGAAAGCTCCCACTCGATATCAGGGTGTAACTTTCGTGATTCGGCATCTGCAATTACGTTATCACTAGAGCGTATATAGTCTGCATGAACCATTATTTGACGCTGTTCACACCAATTCCATAACTGTTTGGTGACATCAGTTAAGTGTGGGAATTGTACTCCACCCATTCTATTTATATATGATATTGCAGTTGTATTATCAATACGTAATAGGATTTGACAGTGACCATAGGTTTTAGCGAAAACTTTAAGGCCAAGAAAGGCTGCAAGTATTTCTAAGTAGTTTATATGTAGAGATCGCTCATGATCACTCCAAGGACCACTGGCAGTCTCGTCCCCACAGGCGGCACCCCATCCCGTTGTTGAGGCATCACTATATATTTCCAAGGTGTAATTATCATCCTTGATCACGCTTACAGAGTTTGTCATAGCGTTGAGCCACCAGTCGAATATGGGGCTCAATTCATACGGCAAGGTCATAAATTGGTCGTAATTATTATGGTTTTTTAGATTCAAATATTTACATCGTTCTAAATCTTTTGTATAGAGCCATCCGTAATCTACGGCCTGGCATGCAGATGTTAAAAGTCCTATAAAACGAGCAAATTCTCTAATTCTGCAACGTGTTAATTTTCTAAATCTTAAAATCTCTTTTTTAATTTTTTCTCTTTTTTCTATAGGTAATCTAACTTCATATTTTTCTGAATCTATAATGTTTCCTAAAAACTTACAGAACTTCATGGGTATTGAGGAACTTTTTTCCTCATTAATAATAAATCCTAACGATTGCAATAGGAGTTTTGTGTCATTCAAATTCTGTAAACAATCGTTATATGATTGGCCGACTAAAAACAAATCATCTAAGTAATTTGTAGATAAATAGCCCATCGATCTGAGTAGTTTAACAATTGGTTTTAATATTTTCGTAAATATATAGGGGGCAGTATTTAAACCAAATGGTAATACGTTAAATTCGTAAATATTACCTTTCCATTGAAAACGTAAATATTTTCTTGACTTAGGATGAATATTTATTAAAAAATAAGCATCTTTTAAATCGACTGAACACATAAAGCAATTTTTTGACACCAGTTTCAAGGCAGTTCTTAAGTCCTCTAACTTAAAATGCTGTGTTTGAATGAATTTATTTAACTGTTTGAGGTTTAGAATAACCCTTTGTTTACCGTTTGGTTTAGGTACAAGGAATATGCTAGATATATATTGACCCTCACACGGTTCACATCTAGATATCGCCCCCGTAGAAGTAAGATCCTGTATACATTCACTAAAAGCTTCATGTTCAGATCGTGAGTATTTAGGTTCAGTTGGTACATAAGTCTGAACGACTGGACTAGAGAAAAAAATTTCATAACCATAAATCCAAGAGAGGATAATAGGATTATTTGTGAGCAAACACCACTGTTTATAAAAATGTGTAAGACGGCCAGCTGGCCTTACCGTCTCTAACGTCTTTGACGTGGTTGCGGCTGACGTGACGATGTCCTCGAAGCGTTGCTGTGCGTCGTCCTCGTCGGTTGCCTCGGTGTCTGCGTTGATGAAGCAGCGCGCGCCTGTCTCGCCCCCCCCGGCGGCGGCAGTTGTCTGCGACCCGCAGGAGGGGCTCGGTAGTTTAAAGGCCGATTATTATTTTTTATCGGTTTCTGGGCAGATGATTTAATTGTAGAGGCTGACCTTATATCAGCACCTGATTTAATAATTATTTTTGCCGATTTCAATGTGTCCGACAAGTTACTCCCGAAAAGCATTTCCTCTATTTTGGTTTTGTCCAACTGATCTTTAAGTTCTTTTTTGACAGTTGAAAGAATGAATGCACGGCGTGAAATTGAGTCCGTATATTGAATATCACCGAGGATTCGGGCGGTGTCCATGAGTAACTTTAGAAGCTCAGGGTTCTTTTGACCCGACGCGAGAATTAGTGTAATCGCCTCACTCAGAGAAGACAAGGCGCAGGATGTCAGTACCTGTTTGTTTTCTATACCTTTATCCCGTTTAGATTGACTATCTATTAAGGATGCACGAATCTCTGGATTAAGAGTTGGTGCTCTTATAAGCTTACAGTTTGCTGGGACAAGATATCTTTCTTTAAGCTCCTTACGGTTGTCTTTAGAGAGGCCAGATGTAGCTATATGATTTAATCTAATCGCAAGATCCTTTTGGATTTCACCGCCGTATTCCTTAATGGACGTGGGATCCTCGCCTAATATTTCCATTAAATCCGCATCCAACTCTGGAACGTCAGGTGGAAGAGCTGATGCATGCACAAGTTCGGCAACTTCCGTGGAAGGTGGCTGGAGAACGGCAGTCGCCTCTGGCACAGGGGCCATCGACGTTTGAGGACAAACTGGAACAGTGGCGTTCAGCTGTGAGTTGGTTGGAACACCATTGGTGTCGATAGCAGACGAATCTAGTACGTTCGGGGCGGGGAGCTCCTCGTCACTCGTAAGATATGCAGGAGTTGGGTTCCAGTATGAACATCCAGGTAAATCTGTGTTGCCCCCATTTGTAGCATAATCGTCATCGATGGCGATTGATTCGCTCTCTGCAAGGTAAATATTAATTCTGCTTAAAGCAAGAATCTAGGATAGGCGGGTAGTGAGACTCCTTTTGAGAAACACGCAAACCCTTAACCAGTGCAAAGATTTATTTCTGTACAAGCTATAGAAATACCCCAAAGGTAGGTCCGAGCAGCTAGTACTTGGTTGTGGAAATGGAAGGCCCCCAAAGGACAATCCGAATTTTCCAAGGTTTAACCTTTAATTTCGAGTGCAACATACGTAACAATTTCTACAGATGCACTATCGCGATAAAAAGTAAACAAGGTATATTCATAATTATGTAGATAAATGCGTATGATATTTAAAACAACTCACCGTTTTGTTTGTAAGGCGTAACAGGATCGCAATCCGATGACGATGAGCTCACACGACGAACACGTTTAATATCACGTTCTAATTTTTTAAGTTTTTTACTCAAGTAATCATACTTGTCGCGTTTATCAGTTTTCCTTTTAGGCATTTTAATGCTTAATATATATATTTAAACACTAATAAAACATAAAACACTAAAATACACCAAAAATAAAACGAACAATGCGAAACAGCGAAGCACTGAAATGTGAATGGCGCCCGCGGGTTTAAATGTCATAATCAAGACGGAAACTTTCAATCTACCTTACTTTTTATTTGTATTTTTTTTTTGTATCTCCAAAATTCAATGCTTAATGGCGAGTGTGTATGTGAAACTACATGTGTGTTAATGCTAATATCGAGAACGAAGCTTGAAAAAAGAATCAAAAAACTAAATACAACTCACAAAGATGCATAGTTTACTTTTTGACCATGAAGAGGCAGTGACTTTGAAAATGGCCAAGGCCGTTAATAAATCTGGTGCGAGGTTAAACAAAATATAGTGTCGTCTAGAAGCTCTGCAATAATAGGGCGAAACTTACACCTCCTAGCAAGAATTTAAACTAGATCCGCCAGCATTATCTCATAGATCGACGAGGCCTCCGAAAGCGAAAGAGCCTGCATCTTTGATGAGACAGCCACTCGCGTCCTTGTCGAGATCATATATGAATCGGTAAATTACGCCGGTAGGCTAGCTTGCTATCTTAACCTGTAGTCACTCTATTTTACGACCGTTTTATCTGATATTGACATCAGTTAAAACTGTCGTAGAATGTGCAAAAGCTTATAGAATTCCTTTCTGTAAAACGCCTTATCAATATTAGACACCAAAATGTCTCAACTTTTCTAAATCAGAATTTGATAATTTGATTCATGTGTAAAAAAACCTTACATCCATAGGTGCTATTTCAAAATGAAACCATTGTAACGATCAATTTATATCTAGCATATTTTTAATTTTAAAAAATCTGAACAAAATACAAATAATTTCATATAAGATTTCCGTACTGTCATAAAACTTAGATCAAAGAATTGTTTTATGTCAACAGTAGATCTTAAATATGCCTATTTTTTTTTAAATCATCCAGAGAACCATTTAAAAATCATCCATAATTATGATAAAACTTCAATTACAGGTAAGTTCGATTAATCATACATTATATTATGGTACTTCTTATTTCACTTAAAGGTTCCCTAGGGTAGTTGGTTTGAAATCCACACGGCAACAGGATATTGCGGATATAAGTGTACTTAATCATGATTTTATTTTATATACCTATAATAACCCAAAAGGCTAATTTACATTGGGTTATAGGGCCAGCATGTGATATGGGGCGATTTAGTAGTTTATTTTTATTGGTATATCGACCATTGAAATGGGCATAAAGAAACTACCCACACTCCATATGCAGTACCTTCCTATCAATCAATGTAAATGTAATATTTTGTAAATGTAATGCCGCAATATAATAGTGAAAACTTCATTTAAATCGTTGCAGCCGTTTCGGAGATTATCGTGCACAAACGCACAGACAAACAGACAAAAAAATTAAAAATCATTGTTTTGTGTTCTATTACTGTTATAAATGTCCCTCATAACAGTTTTTTTCATATATCTTCAATGTACAGACATCGATCGGTTACGTTTTTATTATAGTATAGATTATTTATTTCACAATTATAGCAAATGCAATGGAACACTACAGATTTACATAAGAATGTAAATAATAGGAATAATATAATATCATATAGTTATTTGTCTGACACAAGTAATCATGGCGCTGCTCCAACTCAGTGATTTACATGTCATTTAATTTTAATATGTTTTAATATGTTTAATATATAATATGTTTTTAATATGTATGTGTAATAATGCTATCTAACTTCAAGTTATTAATGGTCTGTGCGGGGCCTGTCCGCCGACGACGACATACCCACTACACCCAACGTCGCCGATATAGCAAGAGTTTTAGTCCATCCATTACAGACATCCAAGAGTCCATCTATTACAGATATATATGAAGTATATCTTCTAAACTAATCCATTAAGTCCCACTACTATACTCGTAGGCAATTAAAAAGCCAGTCAGAACTGAAATATTAAATTATCTATCTATATGAGACTATTCATTCTTATCATCGTCAGCCCTTTTATATCAAGCTCAGGTCTTATGGATAATTAAGGAGAATGAGCCATGACTTTCCACGCTGGCCCAATGTGGATCGGAGAGTATTAACGCTTGCAAATGCAGCCGGGACTAAAATCTTCACATGCATTCTGAAGCACGGAGTAACTCGATATAATTATTTTAATAATTTTTTGGTCACCCATTCCGTAAATGAACTTTGCGAAAGTTGCTTAACAACAACGATCGCGGGCTACGGCGCTTATCTACTACGCCACTAAGGAAAACTAATACAAAACCATTTATTACTTTTAGTAAAAAATTACTAGTTAATAGTTACACAAAGTTGTCTTGGAGACCCGGCGTAGAAGATACGGCCTACTTTACCTTCATAAATTATTGCATGCTTTCATTGATGCACCGGATCTCCTCGCATCAATAAGTATTAATACGAGACACAAATCACGCCATCCTAATATATTTTCAATGCAGGTATACAAAAAAAATACATTCTTTTTACCCGACTGCGCGACGCAAAGCATGTTTCTATGTGGCGTTGTAGATACCAAATGCGTAGGCCAATTTTCATGATTCTTACGTCAATCGATTCGTCTTAACCTTGCGATTGTCACTAAATACATGACAGTAATCAAAATTCACCATATTGCCAAAATTGACAAAATAAAAAAATAAAAAAAATCGATGAATTATATCAAGTGGGGTCATCTTTAGGTTTCTTTTATCATTCTTTATATTAAATAATAATTTAGGATATATAACGATTTAAAGTTGTTTAACAAAACAATCATTCTAGCTAATTTTCTTACTTTTAATATTAATTTTCTTGATTTAAGTTTTTATTAAAAGTATAAACGATATACAAACAAAACAACAGTGAAAAGAGCTTGAAGAACAAATATTTTTGATAAAACAATAAAGCATGTGTAGCTTTGAACCGAATTAGGTCTCTAGAGGGACTAATCATCAGTAGTTTAGACCACCGCAAGTTACTTAATAATCCCCACGATATTAACTCCCACAATGAAATGACTAGATTGCGAAATTTACTATCTTATAACGAAGTCAAAGAATCGTAACTAAAAAGTATAAAATAAAAATAAATAATTTAAAGAAAAACAAAAACCCGACTGCGTAAAAACGAATTTTAAAAAATACATGAAAAAATTAACTCAAATAAAAACTTCGTTTAGTTTAGAATTCTGTTAAGTAATACAGAACAGAACGACTCATAGTCGGGGCCCCTTGGGAAGATATGATTGGTAAAATTTGAATGGGTCCCGACTGTGACTCAATCTAATATGTATTACTTAACAGAATTCTAAACTACTGGGCTTGTTTCTTTTTTTTTTAGTTGTTATTTGAGTTAATTTTTTCATGTATTTTTAAAATTTGTTTTTACGCAGTCGGGTTTTTTGTTTTCTTTAAATTATACGGGTCTCTTGTTAAAATGTGTCGCACATTTAATGAGATTTCCCGTAGCAGCAAAGACGCTGCAAGCGTAATCTTTGAACATAAATTCTCCAGATATAAAAAAAAATATCTGATTTCTTTAAAGACCAGGTATGTTCACCTACGAAATAATCCCTTTATAGGTAATAGGATAGAATAAGTTAGTTTTTTTTATTTCTAGGAGTCTATAGACCGTCCTCTGTTATTAGTTAATCATACTGTGTACACTAATTTTGGATTATTATCTAGTCTATATTATCTATTTGTCGAAGTCATGTGTTGACTGTATATATCTGTAAGTGTAGCTAATTTAAATAAAAAAAAATAAAAAAATCGAATCTTCCGCCAGACTTCAATGGAAGTTTTCTTTTAAAAAAATTCTTTTAAGTTCCAAAAAATTCAGTGCTCGTCTCTTCATTACTAATAATATTTTCAAATACATGAGAAGCTTAAAGTGTTGATAGCTCCTGAAACTAAATATAACACCGGGTGTGAAACGAAACTATACCGAGGTCATTTTTCCTCGACAGCGGTACTTGCATTCAGCATAGTCCCGTGCAATTTAATCCAAATAACATAGAATTGCGGCAACAAAGAAAAACTACTGACAGACAGGTCTAAGCAAAGACTTCCTTCATATCCATAGTAAAAGAACAAAGACACTGAAAACGGTGGATCATTAAATGAATACAACTAATGATCACTTAATTTTGTACAAATAGATACGGAATACGAAGATTTATACGTAATAAATAATATAATATATTTTTTAAACCACATTATATTTCTAAGGTCTTGGTACAAAAATCACAAAGACACTCTTAAATTCACATTTTTTTTTTTAATTCTAATAACACCTCTATAATCAGTGCCGTGGAATTTGCCAGACGCAATAAGATGAATCAATAAATATTTTAATAAAATGAAAATGTCTTTATTCAAGTAAGCTTGTTATAAGCACTTTTGAATAGTCCAATTTTTTTCCCCTACCACTCGTTCAGGACGTCTTTTAGCTGACAAGAAGAACAAGCGAAAAAAACTTACCAGCTCTTTATCAAAAGTAATAACATTTACATAAATCATGTCATTACCATAATAGTACGTATTACTTAAAACAATAATAAATACAATTTTCAAAGTTTGTAGGACATAGGTCGGTACATATAATTAGTCGTTATATTACAAAGCGAAGGCTATTAATTCCATGCATTGGGGTTCTTAAAATAATCATCAACTTTATGTTAGCCTTTAAGTATGTTCTTTACAAAGTTTTATTTTAATTGACGGGTAGGTCAATTACATTTTCTGGAACTTTATTAATGTAGCAATGCATTTGCCCAGAAATGATCCTCTGTTTTTTTTTTTTTAAATCTGAAGCTTGGAACGGCAAGTTTATTTTTATTTTTTGTATTAATATTATGAACATTACTTTTTTTTGTGAAGGAATCGTAATGTTTTCTTGCGTACATAATATTTTCATAGATGTATTGAGAGGCAACAGTCAAAAATATTTCTCTGAGAGATTTCCTGTACGGTAAATTATATATAGCGCAGACAGCTCTCTTTTGTAGAATAAAAATATCTTGAATGCTAGCCGCAGAACCCCACAACAATAAACCATACGTCATTAGACTATGAAAAAAAAACTCAAATATACCAATCTTACCGTTTCAACATTTGTCAAGTCTAATTTTCTGAACAGCAAAAACTGCAAAACTCAGTCTATTTGATAAGTTATCAATATGAGGGTCCCATTGCAGTCAGGAATCTAGTGTAATACCAAGGAACTTAGTCAATTCTAACAACTCAACTTTTTCAATATTCATATTTATAAATGTACTAACATGCCTTACATTGGGTAATACAAACTTTATGCAATTCGTTTTATTTGATACGTTTACGTAATAAGTAATACGTTTCTCATGAACAACTACTAAAAAAATTATATAACAATGGTATCAGAGGTACAGCTTTAAATTGGATTAAAACATATTTACAAAATAGAATGCAATCTGTTGAAATAACTAAATTAGATTCAAAGGGCATAAATCGAAAGCATCAATCAGAATTAAAAGTAAAAAACATTGGAGTTCCACAAGGCAGCGTTCTTGGACCTCTTTTATTTTTGGTGTATATTAACGACCTACCAAATGTAACTACACATAAAAGTATTTTATTTGCTGATGAAATATCAGTGGTAGTGACGACTAATAATAATATGAAAATTTCTGACCACGAAAACGACATAAATAATACAATTATGACCATAATAAACTGGCTTAAATTCCACAATCTGACAATAAATATAGATAAGACATATTTTATGAATTTTAATAATTTAATTTCTAATAACTTGATTATTAAATACCAAAAATGCACGCTTGAAGAAATTGATAACGTTAGATTCTTAGGCATAACTATTGACAAGAAACTAGATTGGAAACAACATGCAGAAATCGTTTGTAATAAGATAAATAGCTTCTCATTTGCATTATTTAAATTATCGTGAGTAGCGATAAGAAGTACGGGTCTCACAGCATACATCGCTTATGTGGAGTCAATTTTACGTTATGCAATAATTATTTGGGGCGATGGTATAGATGCGCAAAGGGTATTTATTGTCCAAAAAAAATGCATAAGATCCATATGTGGTATCGCTCCCGTCGTCTCATGTAAGCAATGGTTTAAATTTCTTGGTATTGTACCTCTTCCTTGCTTATATATCGGGTTGGCACAAAACTAATGAGACACTTGGTTTAAGTTTTTACTTTTTTATTATTATTACAATAAAAAAAGTTTAGTCATAATGTAATTACCATTAGTATCTAAGACTTCTTGCCAACGATCCGGCAAAGTTTGGATGCCTTTTGCCCAGAACTCTGATGGCTGTGCCTCGAAAAAGTTGTTCAACTCCGCCTCTACGTCAGAGAAATCATTAAATTGTTTATCCCGCAAATGCTGTTTCAGGGCTCTAAACAAATGATAGTCTGATGAGGCGAGGTCTGGGGAATAAGGTGGGTGGGGTATCGTCTCCCAGCCCAAGTTCTCCAACTGCCGGCGAACCACAGATGCGACGTGAGGTCGAGCGTTATCGTGCAGTAAAACTACATTGACTCGTCTTCGTCGTTTTTTCTTGATAGCGGCAGATAATTTGGTAAGCTGGGTTGAATATTTGTCAGCGTTTATAGTTTCATTGTGTAATAGCTCATAAAATTGTATGCCTTTCGCATCCCAGAAACAGCAAAGCAGAATTTTTCGGCGGTTCCTTTGACTCGGCTTCGGTTGAGTTGGTGGCGTTTCTTCTCGAGGCAGCCAAAAAGCACGACGTGTATCGTTCTCGTAATAAATCCATGATTCATCTCCAGTAACCAGATCTGACAAAAACTCTTTACGTCGGGGTCGCAGCAAAAGTTACTGACAGATAGCGACACGGACTGCACGACTGGCGTCTGTAAGTATGTGCGGTACCCACCGAGCCAAAACTTTTCGATAACCAAGCTCATGCAGATGGTGTTCCATGGCGTGGTGACTGCATTTAAGTACTTCCACTAATTCACGAGTGGTAGCATCCGGATTCAACTGCAGTTCGCGGCGCAAATCGTCATCATTCACTGCGGGTGGTCGCCCTGAGCGTGGCTGAATTTCAAGGCTCCTGTCTCCTGATTTAAAACGGTCAAACCATCGGGACACCGTCGCATGGCTTGTACTTCTAGCGCCTAATGCATTGTTGATATTGTCAGCCGCAGCCCGCGCACTGTGGCCTAACAAGTACTCGTATAAGTATAGTGTTCGAACTGTCGCTCGTCCATTTTTCTTCAAACTGACTAAACAAATCGCGAGCGCGGCTTTATATACCCTACACCAGAAGTACCTAGAATGTTCTACAACATTCTAGAATATTATCGAAAAAACTGATTTTAAAAAGGAAATGTTATAGATTTTTCTAGTGTGTCTCATTACTTTTGTGCCAACCCAATATATTTAAAGCAGCAAAATTTGCCAAACGATACCCTGATTTTTACAAAATAGCTATGTGTCAAACAATATTTAATAAGATTCCGGAATCGATAAAGAATACACCTTTTACTAAATTTAAGAGAGAGTTATATAACTGGTTTGCTGAGCGTTCCTTTTATTCGTTGCATAAGTTCTTAGACTATAGAAACTGAACGGTAGCCTGGGTGGATTGATCAGTGCTTATAGTATCTTTTTTTACTACATTTGCATGCTATTTTTAATGGCTGAATAGGCGATAATTGCATTACCTTTTAAATCTCTTTTGTATACCCTATTCAAACGCAAATAAATTATTATTATTATTATGTTGTTGTTGTGATCTCTCAGCTCGAAGCTAGCCATTTCCATGTAATAACGGGCACAAGCCAAGTTATTACATTCTTCAATTTATTAAATCTTTTTCCTGTTCTTTGGACTGCATGAACCTTCTGACTATGCGGCACGTATTCAGAATGGCGGCCTTCTGCAACATGCCGACGACATTCCCACCCAGATCCGTTGACCTCAAGTGCCGCACAGTTTGGTGTGGTACTACCCCAGTGGTCGATATGACTATAGGTATTACATAGACTATGTCTTGTTTCCATATTCTCATAATTTCTTCTTTTAGGTCTGCGTATTTACTTAATTTTTCTGATATCGTTTTTTGGATGTTATGGGTGTTAGGTACTGCGATGTCTATCAGGTAAGTAGTTTTATTTGTTTTATCTTGTAGTGTTATGTCTGGTCTATTGAAATGTATGGTTCTATCAGTAAGAATGGCGCGATCATATTATAATTTAAATAGTGCATTTTCTAAAACTGTTTGGGGTGAATATTTATAATAAGGGATATTTGTGTCTGTCAACATTTTATGTTTGTGTGTTAGTTTTTGATGAATTACATTTGCTAATTGATTGTGTCTAAATGTGTAATTTGATTGTGTAAGGTTTTTTTTTAATTTATTATTATTATTATGTTGTTGTTGTGATCTCTCAGCTCGAAGCTGGCCAGTTCCATGTAATTATTATTATTATTATTGAATTGAGCTTTAAATTATTATTATCAAACCACTGTATAACATTGTCGAGAGCATAATTTACATCGTCAAAACAATCATCACCCCTCTTAACTTTAAACACTAAAGAGGTGTCATCTGCAAATACTATCTCCCACAAATTCTTCGTAAAGTGAGGAAGATCATTAATGTAAATTAGAAAAAGTAATGGTCCTCATACCGATCCCTGATGTACGCCTATAGCGATGGGTGCCCCTGCAGATTTTGGTTCATTAATAATATTACTCGCATATTAATCAGATGAGTTGATTAACCTTTGTAATCGTACCAAGTACCGAACAGCCACTTTGCCGTAGAGGTCTTATTTTTCGTATATATCCCGATCTATAACATTTGATGACAGCACTCCGCTTAAAGTGAGTTTGAAAAGAGAATACAATTAGCGAAGCTTTGAAAGCGTACGATTTTTGTAGTCCCATTTTTTTAAGTGTCTGACAGTTTTTGCATAGTATGCTTTAGTTTTTTTATCTGTCTATGTTTTGAACAATTAAGTTCTTTGTGAAATGTTACAATCGAAAAGCTAATAGTTTCACTGTTACGTTGAATAATCACATCGACATGAAATAAAGCTAACACAACAAAGAATTCGAGTTGCAATATTTTGGCATTTTATAAAAGCTCTATGCGCTCTGAAATCTTTTGAGTAGTTTTTATCTTATTTGCATTTTTAAATGAATTGAACAAACTCTTGTACAGAATTTCAAATGTAAGGAAATATAAATCATAATCGAATTCATGTCCCACAAGGATCCCACAGGGTTAAAATATAGCTTTGCGTATAACAAGGTTAGACATCAAAGCTACTCTTGACAAATTAACTATCGGGTCAAAGAAATATATACATCGCTACTGGTACAATGACATGTTGTTGGTTTCATAGAAGACAATATGAATTAAATTTCCTCTATCGACTTTTAGAAGGCATTTTATATTCTTTAATACCATTAACTTCTTCCTCTATAGCCTGTTTTGGTCGTAATTATGGTTGGCACATAATATGATCAACCGTCATTTCAATATTCTTTAATTTCATAATCATTATTAACACAATACAAACTCTTTTCATAGGCCATATTTCTGTCTCCCAATTTAACGTTTGTAATGCATATCAACTCTTCTAATAGCATATCTATAACAAGATATTTCTTTTTCATCGATTTTCAATTTAATATGTTCATTTCTCATTTGATATCAATTATCTGTCTGTTTTCCTTATTCGTATAACTTAATCTTTGAAGAATGCAACTTCGCAACGAAGTGTGCACAAGCGCTCGCTACAACCAAGCGCTCTGCGGTCTCATGTCAAGTGGAACGCCATTATGTGGTTATTATTTACCGTATGTGCGGTAAGCGTCATTTGAATCAGGGATTTATAATTTCTTCATTTCTAGCAAATTGTTTGTGATAGAAAGATATTAAATTTTATTGACACGCTATCTTGAGATATCTATATTACACTTTTCAATGTAGCGCAAATTTCTTCATTAATCATACTGTACTGAAATGAAAACTAAATAGACGACCGAATACTACATAATATCTCATAGATATATAGTATTTTATCATACACACAAATTTATTTGAATATTGTATACAAACCTTTTTTATAAATATTAACAGTTACTTGTGAGAACTAATTAAGACACTTGATATTTTTATCATTATATGAATAAATCATCTTGTCCTTTGTAAGGAAAGTATTTGAAATTAATGATGTCGTTATACATAAAAATGTTTCGCCTCCATTACTGAGTCGCAAAGTGATGAATATGACTGGTGAAGCGGCGTATAAATAGCCGAGACTCACTTGGTAATTGTAAAGATTGCTGTTATTAATGAATTTAAAGAAAACAACTATAAGAAGGAAAATTGTCCCTGGAATGCACCATATAGAACTCTAATTAAAATAAGGAGTACTTACCGAACTGATATACAACCTGAACACGAACAGCCACTGCTGCACCGCCCATATTTGGTCTGTTCTTCTGTCAATAGTTGTTACTTATGTTTCGCAGAACTTTTATTTAATATACCTATAATAATTTTATGCGGCTGCGATATAGAGAAAAAAAAAACAAAATAAGAATGACAGAAACAATTTTTCATTTTAATGCCGTCATGACGTTTATGCGGCCAGCAGTGAGATTGCGAACGTAATACAACCTCCTTTTAGATTCGTAGCGCCCGCGGTGGCGACACAGAACAAGATATTCCTTTATTGGAGCATTCATAGGTAAATAGATAGATAATTTAGAAAAGTGCAAGATAAGAAATTGAAAGAAAGAAAGCAATAAAGCGGTTTCAACAACGATAATTAAAAAAGAAAAAACAGTTACACAGAAGTTGGACACCAAAATATTTCTTATGTTATTATTATTATAATGTTTTTATTATTAGGATTCCTTCATCTTGCTCCAATACAGGATTTTATAACGTGATAGTCCTATTTTATATTCGCTACGAAACGGTAACTATAATCGCTCTTTTATCTTTTGAAGGGTATTGGTTAGACTATCGAAATTTTCACATTATAACTTTTTACTTCTTCTCTTACTTGTGCACTCTTAACTTGGCTTACACTCTTAACATATTTTTGAATGATGATACAGAATCCAATGTGTGTAAGTTTCACTCTCACTTGAAAGGGTTTTTACTTTTTTTGTTTTCTACTTCATCGAGGTCTGCTTATTTTAGCAGGTTAAGAGATAAGAGATAACTTGAGAATGGTAATAAATGAAGTCTGAGTACTTCCCGTTGCGCCGACAATTTAAACACAGAGCCGAATTTGATGGTGCTCATTTTGTTTATTTAACCTGGATTTTCATAGACTATTCTTGTATTTCGTTCTGTTTTTCCCGATGCTTCTATTGTTACTTAAAAACACATTTTCCGGAAACTGTTAAATTACTTTGATATGATACAAGAGCGCCGTTGTAGCGCGTTCATGATTTTGGGAGAGCAACTTTCTTAAAGAATTTTAATGGGATGGTTAATTCAAAATCTATTATTTCGGATTCCCAGTAGTTTACTGTTGGTCCAAATTGCATTTGTAATCGGTAAATCCCACACATACGCAAGGGCTCACCTGGTGAATTATGGTTCGTTTTTCCTGTGTATTTTTTTTTCATAATGAAGGTCTGTAAATATTATAATAAACAAATAGAAATGGTTTAAACGTTTAAATGATAATAAACAGATATATTTTCTAATTGGATCTAATATAGCATTCTAATAAAACCTGTTTAAATAAAACCAATTTCCGAACCGAATCCGAACCAACTACTGGGTTTCTTTATTATTTAGATAATATATATAAAACTATAATTGAATATACTTGAAATCTAAGTGATAAGGGGAGCAGCTTGTATAATATTAAAAAGATATTTCACTAACAAAGCAATAGAACGCCGTAAACGAAACCGAAAAACTGGAAGGCAAAGACTTTCATAAAAAAGAGATGAAATAAAAATCATTACAAAAAGTATATTATCTGAAGAGGCAAAGTTATTTTCAGTAAATCCCTAGTCTGTTATTGGACCTATCAAAACATCCGCATGTCAATATTGTGTAAGAGGCTTTAGTGAACCTTTATGTAGCTCTTTAGATCCCGAAAAAAGGAATTCTTTAATACTCATATAATAAACCAAATAATAAAAAATATGACATTGATAAACTAGTCAAGTGCAATTCAAATTGGCTTACTGTGGGTTAAGTATAATAAAAAATTTATAGACTGCGATTAATTTCCGTAATTTTTAAAACACCTTTTCTTTTTCATTCATGTAATATAATTTTATTAATAATATATCTGTGAAACAAACAGTATCGTTAGAGACGAGGTCTACATTTTTTCTGTCTGTCCGTCAGGTCAGATTATTGAATGGTATTAAACATGTGTTTTCTTATGTTTTTGTGTTATCAATAAATTAAGGCAATTATTGATTTATTTTTTTGATTTTGAAATCTAAGCCATTTCTTGTTTAACCGAAGCAACATACAGGTATGTAATATTTTCCTATTATTTGAATAACGGGCTAAATAGAATATCTAATTAGTATATTCAAAAATTTACTCAATAATCAGTAAAGTTTCCACCAATAAATTATACAAGAAATATGTTAATTGTCAAAATATTACTTTATATCATCCATTACAACAATATATATAATAAATATTATGGTTGCAGTATTTTGAAGTCAAAATTCGAATATGATAAAAATGATTTGAAAACATGCCTACGCACGCAATGGAGATTTTTGTCATCGGCTCCGGTAATTTGTATAGAAGTCACTTTGCGCGCGTCATGACATAGATTCTCAGGATCAGTGACAAAGAAGACATTCAGGGTGACAAAAAGTCACCAGTACAAGCGTAACCTAAGAATAAAAATAACACCGAATGTTCGTCAGATTTAAAAAAATATATAAAGAAATGATGATACACTGAAATGTAAAAATTATATATTCAAACGAGACCTTTTTATTAACTTATGCTTAAAATTGAACTCCCATCACTTAAATTGATTTATTGACGTTACACGGTCATCATTGTGTCACTGGCTTACGTGTCCTAAATTTTTGCTTTACTGGAAATTTTCTGTAACTTTCAGCTGTAACAGATGAAATAATGAGATACTCGATGGCTTAGTACTTGTAACCTTTGGAATGCGATGTGGAAGTTAACAATTTCTCAAGGGCCGGTTTAAGTTGGATGACCAAAAATATCTTGAAACCCTATGTGCTTCGGAAAAAACGTTAAGCTGGTGGCTCTGGCAGCAGCGGCCACAGATCCATACTGGGTTGGTGGTGGGTCGAAGGCCATATTTCCTTTTATTTTAATCCCTCAAACGGGAAAACCAGAGCTTCAACAGTGGGATATTAATAAACTGGTGATAATGAGAATAATCCGACTGAATAAAATAAATAAATATATAAATACTGTTTACTTATGTTATCAAAATACCTTTATTAGTCAAACTATTTGCATTAAGAAATAACCTGTCCGTACTTAAAGTTTTCCTTTAAAAAAGTTTTACTGAGTGAGTTCAAGAAATAAAATTCAAAATTTTATTACCTTTCGTGCATTTCATTGATTCCACATTTATGCAGTTGCGGAACAGTTCAAAGAGGAAAACTAAGCTAGTGTTCCATTAGAATATCTTTTCACATATCAGATAAGTTTGAAACTTATCTGAATGTTCACAAATATATGTACTAAATAAAATATTTTCTGGGTGCAAATTCACCAGTATCGAGAATTGGTAGATTATTTAACAAATATAGTGATTCCCTTGATGTAAATGCGATGTCTCTATTCCAGTTTAAAGCTGAATTAAAGCGATTAGTGTCTAAATAATTGTTCAACTCTCAATGTCTCAGTGTATTAAGTATATTGTTTTGTTTGTTTTTTTTTTTTGTAACTGTTTCCTAGTTGTTTTTCATGGAGTGAGATTGTGTGATCCGTAAACTAAGTAAATGTTTATTTCAGGTTTTGCATGCGATGTTCACCTGTAAATGATTGTACATTCAGCAAATTTAAATTAAGTTAGTTTACTAAATCAAATTAATGTAACAATCGTTGGTGTACTAAATAAATAAATAAATAAATAAATTTTGAATCATATACATTAATATCATTGGCTTGAATCATATACACTCAAAGTTTAATAAGATTAGAGTTACCGGGTGAGCCGTATCGTTCGCTCATCAAATCGATATCAATATGCAATCTTACACGCTTAGTGTATAAGTTTCAATAGTATTCAATTTGAGAGCATTTGATTCGATCCGATGCAAATGAAATTGAAACCAATACAGTTACGCAATAAATACTGTCTGAACGGGTGGCAGCAAAAATGTTGGAATAAAAAGAGTTGTAATATTACTTTGATTTTGAATATAATTAAAACTGATGACAGATAAATTCAAGAAAAACCTACATACATGTTGACTTTCATACAATATATACATTTTCATATGAAAGAATCACACACTTAGTTATATTGAAAAATTAAACTAGGTTAACCAGACTGCTAACGTAGTTTTTATGGCAACTTCAGCATCTGGTTCATAAAAAAAAACTTATAAAAAATGTTCAACGCTGCGCCATTCTAAACTTCCAAACCAGCGAATACTTGTCGAGTAATATGAGAATAAACTTAAAGAAAACTGAATTATATATGTAAAGAGTAAGGCTTGCTTAAATAGAGGTAAATATTTTAATGTAAATTTATATGAAATCAACCTAAACAAAAACATGACATTTTTTTTAAACGAGGCCGTACTCAAAAAAGAAGGAACTTTACGACGTTGGCGCTTTTAAATTAACTTTTTTATTTCAGTTCCCAATTAAGAGAGTTCATTGGGTAACGTGCCGCTATAGAAAACTAAAAAACAGTAGGAAAAAAAACATTTCTTTGGTTTCAACAATTCTATTTCTAATGGTCTTCCATCTGTTTTTGTATAAATTTTAACCGCTTTCTACATAACTTTTATTTTTTTGTAATGTCGTTTTCTTTACAAAGGGAATAAATATATGTACAAATATTATGTAAAAATCTATATAATTTGTTTAAGTCACAAAAAGTTTGACGTTTGGAAACAATTATTCTGACTTAATAAAATAAAATCATAAATACATTAATAATGTAGCTATATATATTCATAATTTCATACCAAGAATAATATCATATTGTTTTAACAGATAAGGGAATTTTTTTGGACAGTGCAGGGTTGTAATTAATTTATTTCTCAGAATTAATAGTAGTTTTTTATATTTTTATTATAATGTTCAGAATGAGCGTTACCTGAATAACAATAAAAATAGAGCCACGCATAATCACAAAAATATTTTTCATCAGCAATCTTCATCTAATTTGAATCATCCCATTCGTAATTCGTTTCTATGGGACTATTGAGTGTATTTAAAGTGCGTGGATTATGGTCAGAGTGGTAAGTGTAAGTTTTACTATAACGCGTACATTAGGAAGTGCGTCAAGAATTTGTATAGAGCTTTGTAGTTCTGGGTATCTTAACGCGTTCGCGGTCGACGATGAATGTAAACGTTTATAAAACTTGAAGTAAGCGTTCGACTGATCTAGCTTACCACATGTTGTAGATGCAAACAACTTTTGTTTTCCATAGTGACCTTAGTTGATTTAATTGTTTTTTGTTTCCATCGAATAGGTTCCGAAATCAATGGCAATATTATAAAAATTCATTAATCTACGGGTAGCTACGTCATCCGGGCTTAATATAGGTTAAAATTTACGTGTGCTAATTCGCGGGACAATAGATTATTAATTATTTAAATTTCATATATTTTTATCAAGCATAAAAAATATAATCACAAGTAATTAAGCTGTTTTCATAGTTTATTTCAGGTTCAAATGTCAAACGTTTTAAACTATAATCCGTATGTCACCGAGTTGAGCTTCTGAAAATATAAGGAAAATATCAGGTTTTATTAAAAAATAGGTATGTTTGTCACATTGCTTTTACATACTTTAATATCTGTCGTTTAATTGCATATATGTATCACATTTTATTAAAACAAAATTCTCCACAACGTTTGAATGTCTGTATGTTCGCGATAAACACAAAGACCACAGCATGGATTTTCATGCAGCTTATGCTTTTAGATTTAGTGATTCATATGGAAGGTTTAGCTTTATAATTTGGCAAGTTTTTGTGTAAATTGGTTGCAATATAACGATAATTATTGGAAAAGATAAATTCAAAGGAGGCGAAATTAAATCATACCCGTTTTTGACGCTGTTGACGAGACACTACATTTTAATGCAATCGATACGAGATAATATAAATTATTTTCTTTGACCTTAGACTAATGTTGAAATATTTAGTTTAGTTCCTGTTTCAGACGTGCTTTATTTTAAATTATATGAAAGACGTTAAAAAGTGTTTTTTTACATGTAGTGTAAAACATATATCTACCCAATTATATAAGAAAATATATCTTAATAGAAAATTTAACTTTTTTATATTGTTTCCGCGTATAATACCTGAAGCTTTGATTGATCTGTCAAAATGTAGTTTCAGATACGCGATGCAACCGTCGGTCTAGGTGGATGTAGGTTTGGATTTTCGACGTTGTATACAAATTTCTCGTAGCTCGGTGGCGTAGTTGATAAGCGCCGTGGCCCCGCGTTCGTTATTGTACAGCAACTTTCGCAATGTTCGGTCACAGGATGGGTGACTAACAAAAATTAATTTCTTCGGCTACTCCGTGCTTCGGGAGGCACGTCAAGCCGTTGGTTCCGTTAGTAGTTAATAGCCTCTAATCCGCATTCGGTTAGCATGGTGGGCCATGGCCTATCCTATTTAACCATCTATGAAAGGCTTAAAGATGACGATGATACAAGTATTTTAGTTGATTAGTTTATAAGTTTGTATTCAAAAATATTAAGGTGCAATTCCAGTTTTACACTACTGGCTATATAATACTGTGATAATTCACGTCACGGTTAAGGGTTCCCGAGATACTGGCTTAATAACAATTATCCAGTACCGGGTGTTTTACACTGAAAACTGTGGGATTTTAAAGGAAGTCCCTAAAATTAAGCTAATAAGTGGACTCTTTTTGAGACAAGAACATGAGAAGAATAATAAAAAAATCATAAAATGCAATTTAGCGGCTTGCTAAATTATTTTGAAAATAAAAGAAATTGCTTTTCAACGATTCTTCAAAATTTCTTAGTCATACGTTATAAATTATCAAACCAATGCCCGGTTTCTGTATTGAGAAATGTTCAATATATCAACTGGTTATCTTGAAAAACTTAAGTTTTTCACGTTACACAAAGCAAAAAGTCCTAGTTTTTTTGAAACTGCTATCAACTGATCAATACAAAACTAAAACAAGAAACGAAAACCTGTTTAAGTGCAGTTTCAGACGCGCTTTATTTTAAATTATCAATTCAGAAATCTGGTTTGAGAAACCGTTTCTTGCTTTGTGGTTTCATTTGACTACATTCAGATGTTTATGAATCAATGTTGTAAGAATAGGATAAAATAAGTTAGAGAGGAACTTCAAGCTATCTCAATTTCCAGAGACGACACCCAATGATTATTTTATCATTGGTTGTCTTCCTAGCGCAGAAGGGTAAGGAAACCCCACCTCAAATAATGGAATTAGGAGAGGAAGAAGAATATACCCTTAGTTATCACCTTAAGTTGTTTATTACAGTTGATATTGGTTCAACATATTAATAATATCGAAAATACACATTTTGCCGCTAGTAGTCCAAGCACATTCTCCGATATACCAACTACGCGATCTCCATTAAGCCATAATATTAAAGTTAGTTGATAGAGTTTTCCGTGATAAGAAAAGTTTTGCTTCGCCTCATAGGCGTGATAGTTATGGAGCAAGAATATTTTAAAAGTATTCACAGCTGTAAGCTGAAGTAAAACATAGAATGAAGACTGGTGTATTCGTTAGAAACCGTCGTCTCATAGCGATTCCTAACGATAACACCAATCTTCATTCTATGTTTTAATTCAGCTTACAGCTGTGAATAATTTTAAAATATTCTTGCTCCATAACTATCACGCTAATAAGTCTATGAACTTATTAGTGACGTCAATCGTCGCCTCATAACGATGTAAAGTCAATTTGATTTCCGAAGGACTTGCAAAGGTTCCGTAAAAACAAATAGCGGCACCGCTAATTTCATAACACATTTTCTCGTCCATAACATAAATGGCTATAAACAAACATTAAATTATATAAAAGTTATGTGATTCCGATTACTTTGTATTTCAAAGTGAACTTTAAAAGATACATTCATAACATTGTAATTTGGTTGAGGTTTATATTACAAGCGATATTCATTATATTAGAAGGAAAAGAATATCAAATTAACTTAGTAAATAAATGCGTTTTTAGGACATGGGGATGGAACGAGAACACGAAATTTATTGATAATGCGAAAGCGGATAGATGTAGAACGAACGTCAGATGAGGTCAAAGGTGAGCGTAAAGCAAAATAACTGAGGAGTTCTCTTAAAAGCCCTGAGCTACAAAAAACTCACATATTTATCGATTATTTATTATACCACTATTTAAAAAAAAAAACTACATTACAACCAAAACAGGGAGAGTGGTGATTTTTTTTATTGTTATTATGTGATTTATTTTTCTATCTATAAAAATTTATAAATTTTCAATTTGCCTACAACAGAACCCTTACAAGTAAAATTTAATTTTACAATTTTAATTATACCTGATTTGGTTTTTTTTTTTGTGTAAAAACCAGTCAAAGATTTTTTATTTTTGGTGTACGTGCCGTCTTTAAATACTCCTACGATCAGATGGTGTATTACTGAAAGATGATGTAATAAACCATAAAAGCCAGCAAGTGTGTATGACAAGAAAAGTAAATTAACTATTAGATATCAGGTTAAGCCATAAACAGACGAAGGACAACCAAATAAGACAAATAGGACACCGATACTTGACAAATTAAGTGATTCTTTACCTTAATTTTTTTTTAACTAGGGTTGCCTAGTAGAGATAGCGAGCTTAGTATAATAATACGATCACTTTTTGTGTTTATGTATATAGTTTTATATAGGTTATAAAGAATATTCATTCATATAAAACTAGCTGTGTCCGCAACTTCGCCCGCCTGGTATAATGACTTTCGGCAGCATCTTTAATTTTCATGGTTCCATACCCAAAGGATAAAACGACAACCCTATTACTAAGACTTCGCTGTCTCTCTATCTATAACCAGGCTATATCTCATGAACCGTGAAAATTAGACAGTTGAATTTTTCACAGATGATGTATTTCTGTTACCACTTCAACAACAATAAAATAAAATAAATATTTTAGAGGGGCTCCCATACACTGGCGTGCTTTTTTTGTTCGTTCCTGGAACGGAACACTTCGTGCGTGAGTTGACTTGCACTTAGCCGGTTTTTAGACTAATTATTTTGCAAATAAAACATATTTATTTATTATACATATTTCCAAAAAAAAAAAATTATGTTCGGACCCCAATAATCAAGATTGTGGACTTTATTTGAAAATTATTTGACTTGTGAACATAAGAAAAATATTAAAATTAGTTTGGAAAGCGAAAAAACGTATAATTCTTTTTTTAAACATAACGCAAAGATTATAGAGACACAGGTATTCTAACCACCTACTACATTAAATTAATCAATATAAGTGTCGTATATTCTACTGTTAAACAGAATGCAATAACTTAAATTGAATATGTGTCGGTACTTAGTTATTAACTATTATACTCGTATGTTATTCATAAGTGTTCGAAATAATAAATTTTATTTAAAAACTCTTTTACTGAATATTATCAACTAACCAAGTTTTCAAACGTCATTTATCTATATAATTTTTATGGCAACAATTTTAGTTCATCTGGTATGTTATTATTAAATATTTAGATTGAAATTATATAAAAGTTTCTCTTATAGTAATCGGGTCTAATAAATGACAAATATAATGCATTAGGAATACTCGTGTTAAAAATTAGAAATATCTTTTTCGTTACATACAGATATACCGCAAGATTAAAAATGAGAGCTACTTCGTTTGATAAAAATCGGACAAAAAATAAAGACTTTTAAAATTATAGTAGCGTTATCTAGTGCTCAGTAGAGTCGGCTAAATGTTACATATTCATCTACTTAACCAATATAACATATGCATTTAATATTAGCAACAAAGGATATACCGATTAAAATTATTCAAAACATTATTTAATCCTGCGTAAACAGCTTAAATTATTTAATAATGGATTTGGAAAAGGATGACATGGAATATAATTAAAATGAATTAATCATTATGAATATTGTAAACAATAATTATTATGGTAACGATACGAACTTCCACTCCCATTTTTTCCCTTCAAGTGCTTTTTTGAAGGCAAAAACAACCTTGCACACGTGACAATCCATAGAAGTGACAGAAACAATAAGTTTTGACGACAAAAAATTAGTAGCGGAGCGTAGTAGTAGACGTGAACTGTCTATGAAGACAGATTAGACTCTAAGTCATCTGTCTTCATACATTATTAATAAAGACTGCTGTCATAGACAATATTTAATATAATTCTACTCGTGTTTTTTAGTATTTGTTGTAATGGCGGCGACTAAAATACCCCATCTATGAAAATGTCAACTATCACGGGTCATGCATGAGATACAACCATGAGTGACAGACGGACAGGCAGCCCACTCATAGCGATAGTGTTTTCGCTTTTATAGTTTAGATACGGAATCATAAAAAGGTGTCAATTCATTTTACTATTTGGAAATATTAATCCTAATTTTAAATTAAGTAATTACGTATCTTAAAATATAACCGCTTACTTCTCGTAACTTGTATCGTATCCTAAAGTTAAAGTGCATAGCCGGTATCCATTTCGGTGCAGAACACATTAGTTACGGTGCGATTGCAGCACTGTTTCACACGCAACCTCCAACTATTGGAAAACTATGATTTGGCAATTTCGACACTATAACACAAGTTTCGGTTGTTTACAACTATGCAACAACAACTTTATGTTGTGTAGGAATTGCTCATTTACACATACAGCTATTACCACATGGCTTTGTAGTCATGGATTTTAAAATTGAAATCGTACAGCAATATTATAAAAAGTGTTGCTGTCTGGCATTAGGCTGCATCTTATGAACCGTGATAGTTAGTTGAAATTTTCACACGGGATGTATTTCTTTTGCGCTATAATAATAAATACTAAAAACAGATAATTAAAATATACATTACTAGTTTTCGCTAGCGGCTTCGCCTCGTGGTTCCTAGGTATCCTATTATCTAACATTATCCTTAAAAAGTATCCTATTATCTAGGTCAGCTAATACTGTATCTAAAATGTCATCAATATCTGTATACAAAATTTCATCAAAATCCGTTCAGTAATTTCGAAGTGATTGACAGACAAACATCCAAACAAATAAACTTTCACATTAACAATATTAGTAGGATAAGGGAGCTCCCATACAACAAACTTGATTATTTTTTTGCGTTTTTCATAGATAATGGCACGAAACTTTTCGTGCTCGAATCTAATACGCTCTTGGTCGGTTTATCAGATTTCAGACACTAGTAGGTAATTATTTATTTAAAAAATAGGAACAATACATTTCATGATTTCTAATAAATAATAATCAAAGATCAAAAATTGGCAAATGAAAAATATAGTATAGCATCGTAAATGCTAAATTGATTAAAAATAATAAAATTATAATTGTTGTGATATTAGTAGTTTAAATGATCAATGAAAGCAAAAGATATCGTAATGTGCAAAACGAGAATTAGAACTCGAATTAGTAAAGTGTTGTTAGTGTAGTGGATAAGCGCCGCGGCCTGCGATCGTTGTCTATAAGCAACTTTCACAAGGGTCGGTCTTGCGATAGGTGACCAAAAAATTACTATCTCGTGTTACTTCATGCTTCGCATGGCACATTAAGGTCCCGGGTTCAATTCTCGGTCGGGACAAAGTAGAAATGAACTTTTCTTCCTATATTGTCTCGGGTCTATGTGCCGTGTTACTTTCGTTGTCTCAGGTACTTCATAACACGCTACTTTACTTTACTTTAGCTACTCATTTTGCAAGCTGTGCATTGTATGTGATGTTGTCTTATATTTACCTATGTATAGGTATATTTATTGCTATTATAATTTGATGCCCAGTGTGACTAACCCCACTGATTCCACAGTAGATTTGCTGTTTTCACATTGATGCCCCTATCTTCTGTATCTGTTTTATTCCTTATTCAAATTTATACTTAGCGTTTATTAATAGGGTTGGTTAATTTGAAGCGGTTGATGTAATCTATCACTCAAATTTTTCGCTCCCAGGTGTTGTCGATGGATGACACAATGCATTGCGGTTACTCTTGGTATTATTATTTTAAGATGGCTTATAAACCTATGATAACGTCCGATCATGGCAGGAGCTCCATCTGTTGCCACCAAAATGCTGTTTATAAGTGGAATCGATTTTTCCTGAAAAAAATCACCTAGTAGCTTAAATATTGATTCGTCTTTAGTGTCCGTCTCTAAAGTTTTCGCGAATAGCAGCTCTTCATGGATTTTTTCGTCCATGATAAATCGAACAGATGCCAATAATAATGCTTCATTACCAAGTAAAGTTGACTCATCCAGTTGAATAGAAAAATTAGTTGTTTGTAGATAATTACACAAGAAACTTTCAATATCAGAGCTCATTTCATCAATACGTCGTTATACAGTGTTGTTACTTAAGGGAATTATTTTAAGTAAGTCACGTGAAGGCATGTGCAGAACAGTTTTTAAAGCCTCTTCAACACCGGGTAAAATTAACTGCTCTCCGATGGTGTGCAGTTTTCCAGATTTCGCAATAAGCAATGAGATATTTTAAGATGCCCATAAGCCATCATCCTTACTTTGAGACGTTGAAGCGAACATATTGTGCACGGTGGGTCTCTTCATATTATGCCTTCAATGTTTGATAATATTTTAAATTTTTACCAATTTTATCAGGATAGCATCTACCTAAAAAAGTAATCAAGTGTATAGTATAGTATAGCTAGAATAATTTTCTTTCTGCCAAGATCTGTATCATCCTACAAAAAATGAAATAAGTATATAATTACAAACATGCAGGTCAATCATATATCCCACCTTTAGTGAATAACTACAGCCGGGTAAAAAAAATTCAGTATTTAATTTTTATACCTACTACACGCAAACATATCAAATTTATCCGAAATTTAAATCGTTTGGACACGTACTATATCATAAATGATAAAAAATTAGATGAATTGGATTGTATCAGGGATTTGGGGGTTTTCTTCGACAGTAGCTTAAAGTTTGATAGACATATTGATACAATTGTTTCGAAGGCCTCGAAGTCTCTTGGTTTTGTTTTAAGAGAATGTAAAAATTTCAAGAAACCACATGTAAAAATAGCAATGTATAGCTCACTTGTAAGGAGTCACTTGGAATATTGTAGCGTGGTTTGGTCACCATCATATAACGTTCACATTAAAAGAATTGAGAAATTGCAAAAACGCTTTATGTATCATTTAGCGTATAGTTGCAATATGGCCAGGAGACTCAAGTCATATAGAGAGCGCTTAGATTATTTTAATTTTATCTCACTGGATAAGCGTAGACAAATGTTGGACTTGATATTTTTGAAAAACTTGCTTTGTGGTATCGTTGATTGTCCAAACTTATTATGTAAGGTAAATTTTGCTGCCCCGATCAGGCCACAGAGATCAAATAATGTCAAATTGTTTTCTTTTCCCAAGTATCACACTAATCTTAGACTTCACAGCCCGCTGTCTCGGATGTACTCTGCTTATGGAATCTACCAGGATGAATTGGATTTAGTGATTTCTTCTGTTCGGGCCATAAAGAAACTTGTTTGTAATTTTTAATTGTTAATCAATTTATATGTATCTTGCGCCCTGGATCCAATGTGGAATGATGTAGATTAATTGATGATTGTTAGTTTATTATTATATATATATTAATTGGTTATTGATAATTTATAATTAATGATAATATTTTTTTTTTATGTTACTATCAATTTAATGCATGCAGTGTTCTCTTGTAAGTGGTGGGGCAATAGGAATGTATTTTCTTTTGTGCATTTCTCTTTATATTGTCATGTAACATTGTGCTCACTGTTAGAGAACCAAAATAAATAAATAAATAAAATAAATAAATATAATATTATTACAATCAAATAGGCAGGGAGATACTTACTTTTCTGGGACCGGCAAACACTGACATAGATTTACTCAAACTTTTCTCTTCAAAATTCCGGAAACAAATGCGTAACGTTTGTGTTTGGCATTCGTATTTATATTAGTGAAGAATCAAACAAGGTCATAAAAGATTGTAAGCACAGCAGAAGTGGTATTTCGTAGCTGTGCACGACTGAACAAGATTCGCGTGCGGGCGGGCGGTGGCAGCGCATTGCAAGTATCGACACGCATTGTACTGAATATTAAAAAAGCTAGTTTTTACAAGTAACACACGCTGACCTTCTTACAATATTATCGCCAACATTTTTGTTCTTTACTATCGAAACCAGATAATTTTAATATTAGATTAATAATAAATTTTCGTGGACCCCATTTACAACTTGTGAAACCCTATTTTTATTTTACGCCAACATAGACCCCCGTTGAATCCCTTGTCAACCCCTGGAGGTCTACCTGAACCACTTAGGCAATTACTGCTCTAGCCTGATGGTGCCTTATATGGTTAGTAACTATAATAAACAGATGGTTTAAATTATGCCTGATTTTATGAATAGATTTCTGTTAGTTGATGGGAAATAACGCAAAATTACTGTTACTGGCGTTTGATAACTCACCCGGCGCACCAATTAATCTGTTCAGCTTGATTGACTATCAAGCCTCCTATAGTATCTACTGTCGTATTTATAATTCACAACATTTTGCACTTATAATTTTACATTGTATTTTTTATATGTAACTGCTGCTATCACGCAACTTTGCCCTTGTAATTTATAGCCTTAGTTACCCGCGTATGATGTAGCTAACTATAGGTGAAAGAATTTTTAAAATCAGTTCAGTAGTTTCGAGGTCTATTTAATGCAGACATACAATCAAATTGTATGTAATTAGAATAGAAAATATTTAATAAAGAAGTAACAGAATCGTGTTTCGAATATTTTTAGATATATTTGATGATAAAGATAAATAAGTTATTATGTATTTTATTAGGCACAAATAAAAAAGAAACACAATCTAAAATAACCGTTCTATAAACTTGTTACAGTTATTAATCAACAGATATTACCAAAACACTCAAAATATAGCGAAAAAGTCAACTGCACTCCAAAAGACTCCCCGATTCCACGTGCAAACGCCATTAATTTAACTCGCAGAGCAAAAACACAGGGCCATTTGCTCTGAAAATTATGTACATAAATTAGACGTAATCGTGCCCGGCTGTGACATCCGCTTGTAAATGTTAAACAAATGTTGTATTTACCTACGCTCCCGCACTAAGATAAGATATGTTCGAAGAGGTTCATTACATATTTAATTAAATTAAAAAGGTTACTATCATAAAGTCCTTGAGTTAAATGTAGACGAAATATTTATATGGTTTAACATGATACATGAGGGCCTATTCTATTGATCCTCGTACGAAAATTCGGATCGTTCTTATAATTTTGTCAAAATCATATCTATGAAGAGTTTCTTTTCAGAAGTATTGTCAAATCCTACAACAGTTGTATCATAGATTATCGAAAAATGTATTTTAGGGTAAAATTAGCAGTATGAAAGGGTTATGTTGATTCGTACTAGTAGTGATCCCGGCTTAGTCAATCTACCTCAATACAAAATAAAATACGAAACGAAGTCAATACATCCGTCGATGCAATAGATAGGATAGAGATTGGCGTAATGCGCGAAATAAAACGTTAAAAACTATTTGTAATGAATTGTTGAAAAATATTTAGATTATTGTAAAAAATCTTAATCCTAATCCTAAAGTATAATTAAGACAATAATTCAATCTAATCCCAATACTTCAAATACCTACACCCCGAAATGTAGAACAAAATACACCCCAAAATTTATGATGGTGTTTTGTCTTTTTTAATTACAGCTTATTTGGAATTCGTTTCTTTGTACTAAACTTTGTATTTAATATTAGTACGCACGCATCGGCCGCACGATATGCAACTGGTTATATTAAAAATTCCTATGATGTCGTCAGCATAATTCCAACGTCAAAATCGACAGTCACATTTTTCATAGAAATATCAATGAAAAATGCTTATGACATCAACAAATCCGTGCAATGTGTTGTGTGCCGGTTCGTGCGTGCCTGCACATGGACATTACCTTTTGCCGTGAAACCGACAATCACCGGGGCAAACAAACTTTAGAGCGTAGACGCAGCGTGGAATACCCTCAGACTAGATGAGAAGACGTTCGTTTTCCCATTGGTCGCTTGCAAAAACTGGATGAGAATAGTGTAAGATCGAGTTAGACGACGTGCGCTTGATAGATCTGTATGAACTGTGAAATACCAAAAATAAAGTTTCCTATGATATTCTAAACACAAATGTTTATGTGCTTAGATTATTAACTGATTTTTAATTTATATTGGACAAATATCATAAAATTTTAATATTTTCGTATCAATATCAAAATGATAACATGCATAAATTCGATAACATTGTATCAATAATTATGTTACATGCGTGTTCCCATTACCGAATATTTCACTAACATTTGCAACTCACGTTGGCGAAACTCTACCAAACATTTCGACACCGATTGACAGAATATTTGCATACTGGCCCAATATGCAAATACGGTTCACCGAATATTAAATCCATGTCAATCTAAACCTTGCGAGCTGAACAAGGCCAGCGGTAATTATACTTGGTGATTGCTTTTGAACGGCCCTTAGATAATTTAGGAACTGGATAGACTGATAATCGATATATATTTTGTAAACTATTTAAGTTAAAATTGACAATAATGGGAATTTGGCATTATGCTTGACTACTACCATGTTAACGTCGATCATATTGTGCCACCATCTCTGAGGGTTTCTGGATTTGATTAACTTCTTACCTAATTTACATACAAACTGTTTTTATCATTATTTTCTAACTTATTCTCTGTTGGTAACTAAATCTATACTTACTTTGTTGAATATATTCAGCTAAATTTGCTGATTTATTGATACTGATATACTACTTTTATATTCAAGATAAATATACTTTTTATATAATACCATAAAAAATCTAAGACTATAAACACCCTCGGTTGCAGAAACGTCCAATAAAATTATCATTATTTTAAAGCGATACTATCGATACAAATTATCAAATTTAAAACATTCATTAGAGCTTAAATTTGTCATTAAAGATTTGTGCAAACACATGGAAATGGATTATATTATTTTAGGTTTCTAACTCAATATTCAATATGACATAAAGTACTGCACCAATGTACGTAACAACTTTTGTAGATTTGTATTGTAGATGGGCACTGTATGTCTTCAACCATATTGTTTTCATATATTTTCCATTATTAACATAAGTGGCCATTGGATGCCAAAATAACTATAAAGAAAATCTATTACAGCCAACATGCCAGTATATTTGGTATACTTACGAGGTTATTGGTTATTGTGAAGACTTTTAATTAAAATATATGTGAATTTTATCAAGTATAATAAATTATTATTTATTCTTTTTCTGTGCATCATAGGTCTATGATAAACAAATATTTTACTATTGCTGTATGCATTAATCGATTTGTTCAAATTATTATTTTGTTTAGAAATAAAAGCATTAGTAATAAACACTATGCATATAAAATTAATTAACACAAAAAAGTTAAGCTTTGGTCACAAGTTTACTTTAAAAACTAATCAAGACACGGCTTGCAATAAAAAGGTTTAAAAGCGATATTGGAACCTGCATGTTTATCGTATAACTGAATTGACTTAGACTTGATTGCGGCCGCATAAACTGTGTATTATACGTTCAATAAATCAATATCCACCCGCAACACACTTACACAGTAGCGTATTGAACGTCGAGTGCATTTAATTCAAGTCAATGCTTATCATATTGAACCCAATTAGATTACGCTGAGCCTCATGCGAGATACTGATACCGTACAAACTGCTTTTAAGTCTTAAGTTTGTACTTAATTTAAAGTACAGGCGACTAAATTCTGCTAATTTTCACGTTATAAATTTAAATACTTGCATTTTGAGATTTTACTATCTACCCGAAGTTCAATATTATAAGTGCAATGTTTTTCTCACACATCAAAGGTAACAGTTATATTTATTGTTTTGTCATCTAGTATCAAGAACTGTGTCATAAAGAGATGTCGTTGAAGCGCTATTGACTTTCTGTAATTACGCTAACATTAACAGAATTGCCCTACAGATCGCCTGTGCGGTCTTACATAAATTACACCTTTCACTGTTCTCGTTACTGAATTTAGCCATTTCACACCTAGAAATGTTCGCAAAATTAAAATTCGAACACGTATAAATTATATAACTCAAGCAATTTTAGAAACGGAGTCACGACCCATTCGTTACATATCTCATGGACAATCCAATAATACGATCGTCTGTAATTCTACTGCGACGTGAATATTAAGAGCCCAAGAATAACCCGGAGGATTGTAAAACATCTCTCACAATTCTCTGTATTGATGATGGTAATGAAGTTACAGTGGAATGCCTTCAGACGGGCGATAATTCAATTTGGGGACCTCCGTTGAAACGAGCCCAAATAAAGATTTGATTTTCCCCTCAGCGAACGTTGCGAAAGACGTAACTGTATTTTTTTTGGTCACTCTCCGAGTGCCTTCGTTTAAGACATGACTACTTCGAAATTAGTTTGAATTGATTGGGAAGCTTTTAGTTACCGCATTATACATTAATCATAAGTTTCTTTTTCGATATCGATAAGAGAACGCTAAAATTAAAAATGAGGTCAATATAAGAGCAAGACTATATTTTATTGCTATACTGTGTACATATAATCGAATATGCAATATAAAAAATGGTAATAAAAAAATATGTTCACTTAAAAAGAAAAATTGCAAAAAGAAAATTAAAGATAAAACATTAAAAATAAACAAAGACTCTAAATATTATAAATTAGTATTTTATTCTTTAAAAAATAAACAAAATTTACATCACTAAATTAGTATTAAAATATTCTGCCAGACTGTAACATGACTTTTTCCATAACTAGGCATTGAGATGTTTTTTAAACTTATTTAATGTCATAGCTTTGATGTCGGTAGGGAGGTAGTTGAATATTTTGATAAAATTAGTTATTATTACACAAATATCATACTTGTATTTGCTACGCAAGTTTGACTGAGTTGTTGCTTTGCCTATAAGTATTTACTATTTTCTTTAATAAATACTGATATTTACAAAATGTCAGTGTAAGGTATTTTTTTCCATAAATATGGGTCTCACAGTGTCATCAAGAAGTTCTCATATTTAGTGATTGATACTTCACTGAGCATTTTAACAATATCGTGATTTTCTTTATTATAATAGGTTATATTAAGGTTATAGCATGAAACAGAATTGAGAAATGGAGGCACACCATGTCTGTGTTAAGTATAAAATGAAGGTGTGTACGATTGTTGTAAACCTAATTAATTAGTACAGATATATAAACAGCATTGGCATAAACCTTCGTGGTTTACAAATGCTGTAAAAAACTTTAAAAGTGTAAGTATATTTAATAATGTAATGTAAATAATATAAAAAAAGAATAATGAAAATAAATATATTAAATGATATTATCTATCGTACTTTTAAAGGTATTCTGCGAAGATATTTGGCTTTTTATTAGATTCCATGTACATTTATGCTATGATTTATAAATTATATGTTATATTTTCAACATGCAAATGTTTTCACATATTTTCACTTTGCTATACATTTATAATAAGGTAGTATTATTTTGTATATTGCATTCTTATAAAAATCTTTTTTTATTTGCCATTTACTTTTTATCTAAATAAACATCATAACAAAGAAATACTTCAGAAAACTTAACTGTTACAAGTAATGTACAAAAATATTGTGTTTATTAATGTTCCTTTTATTTACATGTCAATACTTTTCAATGAAACTTGTTACAAGGTAAACTTATAATTTGTACCGAGTGATCAGACGCTCAAATGGAATTATAGGTTTTTAAATTTGTTAAAATATTGTCAATGCATGTTTTTGAATTTAAGGTTATTCTAGTAGTTTCTTTTATAGAATACTTTATTTTATACTGTAGTAAAGTATTTTTAAATAATGTACTTTTTTATTATTATTTACGAGTATATTGACATTAAAATAACCTATTATAATAACTTTTTTGCTTGAGTTGGTACCGAAAGGTAATTTTGTGTAATAGGAAATCTAGAGTTTATATAAAAATGTCGAAATTGGAGTCTGCTATTCTGTATAATGTAATTTTGTTCTGGCAATAATATACCACAACATTCAAAGTTCACTTCCAAACATAATGAATACAATTTAATAAATTACTATTCTTAACACAGAGTATACACACAGACTACAACATTTGCTTATATTGCATTATAAATCTTTGCTTCAAAATTTGAACAAGTTCTTTATAATTTCTTGAGACATTAAAATCATTTTCTCCTATTATTATTATGCAGTAATCGTTAAATGTAAAATGTTCAAGCTTCTTTTGTAGTCCTCTTGTGAGTTGCTCTATTCCAATTCTAGGTGTACAATATTGAGAGCAAGCATATTTTTCGGTAAAGTGACTTCTAACTATGGAAAAGGTTTTATCAGTAGCAATACTGCTAATCAAACAAACTTGCGCCATATCATATGTGTTATTAGTTGGCGTTTTGCTGATAGTTTAATTTTTTCGTCGTTGTCTATGCATGTAAAATGGGCTGATTATTCAACTTTGGTGATTTCGACGACTGATTTTTTTTAAATTGAACTTCTTAAATAATCTTCTCTAGCCTAGTCTCGACATATAAACTCCATTTATTTTATTACTCACGATGCTATCATTGAAACTGTTTGTTTAATTAATTGTATAATTTTTTCCTGATCATATTTTATTTATATATTCGGTATTGATAACATCCAAATTTTCAATTTCATATTGTGCGTTTTTAATTCAGTCTTCAATTTTTCTTCCATTTTTAACTCGTTAACAGTTTTTTAGTTTAAAATTTCATTCTTAATAGTTATATCTACATGGATATTTCTTTCCTTTTATTTCTTTACATAGATTCACCACTATAATTATCAAATATAGAATGTCGTTGACTCTTATTATAGAATGAAACAAAATGGACAGTTAGACAATAATATTAATTTACTTCCATGATTTTCGATATTTATATAATATTGGGTTCAAAATCATAGCTAATATAACCGTAATAGAATTTACTATCACAGGAATTGGCCTCCAAGAGAATAATAAATACGATAGCGCTTGTAGAAGGCTGAGAATTATGAGAAATCTCAGACATTATGAGAAACAAGTTTCTATTGTCAATTTGTTTATTATAAACAAATATCGCACCATCGATATTCATCTTATAACCAGCAAAAGGACTTTTGAATTTGGTTAAAGCGATCATCTGGTAAATGAAAAAAATAAGTTATTTTACACTTTTCGCACACAAAAGCTATCTTTCGTTATCTGCTTTACGATATCTTAATTCAGTAATGGAAGCAGATGTAGGATAAAAGCATTGGCATTAGTTGAGTCAAATTAATTATGCACAGCTTAAACTTATAACGTAAATGATAAATCATCAAGCATGCTGTTAGATGACGCTATAGATACGAGTAGTTTCATAAGCATATTAGAGAAGCTGACTTTACGTTACGTAACGTATACAACAATGATATTTTTTGTATTTATTGTACTTTTTAACAGATGATATTATAACTTTAAAAGTACTCTTTATTACAGGGAAAATGTTATTTTTGTTTATATTAACTAGATGTAAGAGCTTTCTAATTAAAATTTATGTTTTCATTTGTAGTTTCACTTCCAAACCACTATATATTTATATCTGAAAATGTTTCCACTAATTGGTTTTCACTTTGTTTTTTGACAGTTAACTTCAAAACATAACTGGAACGAAAACTTAACAGGCTTCTGAATGCTACTTCAGAGCACCACTCACACTCCTGTCACCCGCGACCCTTCAAGTCAAACTCCCACCCGATCTGATTGATCGTGCCCCTTCAGGGAATCAGCAGTATTTTCACTCAATAAACCGAAGCCCTTCAGGGTTAAAGGCTAATATCTCGATGTCACATTCCACAGGTGAAATGTGTTGTCTGCGCCCCACCATCACCTATCAAAGGCGGTGTTTAGTCAGTAGGAGTCTGACATAACCTCACTGCCGACGGTGTGGTACGCAATGAAGGTTTGACCGCCTCCTTCCCATAACAAGGTCGAGAGCCCAAAAAATACAACCACTAGCTGGGAGAAAGATAAACTCTCTGTAGCCTTCCTTACCAGTTGCTACTAGCAAGTGGGACCATAAACACCATTCGCTCCTACAAACTTATCTAAAACTCTTTATACGCGTTATTTGTTGCTCCTAACCTACTCGTTATTAATATTATATAAGTTTAAGTATACTAAGAAAAAACATAAGGCATGTTGTAATTATTTTTGTTTACATTCATTCCTGCTAAAATTAAGTCTTCATTTATCAGTGGTTTTTAAATCAATTGTGCTTCAAATATATTCTCCAGACATCAAAGACAGGTCAATCTTAAGCCTCCAACAACATATGAAATGAGTATTCATATCATTAATAAAATAATCTGCTTTAAAAAAAAAGATCTTCTCATTATATCTAAAAACACGTTTATAAAATCCTAAGAATATATCTTTTGTTTACAAAATCTTTACTCCTTTGAAATCAGATATGCCTACATCGTTAGGAGTGACGGGCATTGCGTTCTTACCGTGTGTGAATGTGTAAGCGAGCATGCATTCCTATAGTAAATACCGAGGAATATTCCTTACAATTTGAGAGAGCTTTATGTTTGTAAGACACCTATAACATTATACACGTACCATTAAAAGCAACGCTTTTATGTACACATGTTTACTGTTGAAAAGCTACATGATTATCAAATATAATTCTTGACAGTTTTAAATAACGAGATTGTTATTATTGGTAACATTAAAGCTTATAAAAAAGAGAACATGTACTATGTACAAAAATGCACAAGTCTCACAACGCAATTTCTTGCTGCAAAGTAAACCAAGATGAGTTAAGGGTTATTTTAAAAATAATTTAATTTATTGGTTTCCTGAAATATCTTTTATAAATGAGAGGGACCGAAAGATAATAAAGTTACATCAAATTTGCTGTTGCTAAAGAAACATAAACCCCACCGTTAAAACCTCCGGATCAATAACATATCTCAAATATATGTTTATTTTTTTCATACACTAAAATAAATAGAAAATATATGGTCCGCACGACCAATAAGTTTATGTTTTTCCTTCGAGACATGTACGAAACATTTTAGGCCTCGTTTCATTTTCAATCTGTTAAATTAAAAACTCTTTCTAATATAACGCCGAGATGATTATTCAAATGAAGCTGATGCTCACATAATTTTGATCGAACTTCACTTGGTAAGTTCGCATCGGTTATAGTTAATAATTTTTAAATTCGCAATGTTACATTATATATATATTACGAAGATCGTTTGATTTAGTTTCTTTTATTTTAATTGCTAGTTACTCGATTACTTAATTACTCGATTGTAAAGAGAGCGTGATCATCGATACTTTTGATTTTATTAGAATGGTGACATTGACTTTGACAGTTCGTTTATAAAAACCAAGTTGCCGCCATTTTGGCAGACATTCTGTTTCCAAACGCTGAGGAGTAAAGACATCAGATGACATCACGCTCATCTCGTTATATTTTCGTAAGAAAAGTGATAAAATGGAACAAATCCACGTTGGTATACCACGCCTGCAGTGTTATTTTAAAGATAGTCCTCCGATATGGATTATCTATTTGGGCTTCGCAATAGCCCCTTCGGACTACCCGCCGTTATCAGAAGTGGGATGTAACCGACCAAGTGGACACACAGATGTCATGGATATGGAAAATCTTGTTGCGGTAACAAAATCAAAACTTTTTCGCCCTCAACCACGTTAGTCATATGTACCGTCGTCGAGTCACATGTGCATCTGCCCGAACTCGATCCTGGCAATATTTCTGTCTGTCGATACAAGAAGAAACACTTGAAGCCTTCGTGGGAAGAACCAAGCGTTCCTGATATGAAGAACAGTTGCGGAACAGATACCTGTAGCCGAAGAAGATGCAACGGTGGCCAAACTGATAGCTCGTCTGCTGGCATTGCTAGTGAGCGACGTGTAGACGTCTGCATCATTGCTACCCTTGCTAGTATTTTGGTGAGTCGTTTTCATTTTGTTATGATACTGGAATCGAGTGCTCCCTTATAAAGTAATTAATATCGTGAAGAATTCATGTCAATAGAATTATTAACACTCTTAAAATCACTAGTTAAGTGAAAATAAAATTGAAAAAGTGTGATTGCATTACTGGTTAAGTGGGGCAATAGAGGTTCTCAAACCAGTTTGTTGTTTATGCATACTTTCATTGTAAATAAGATTTGATGATAGGATTTATCAACTCTTAAATTCTTATAACTAAAGAAACTTAAAGTAAAAACGGTCTCTAATTATTAAAGATTCGATTGGTTTCAAAATCTTGCTTTTGTTGAAGTCAGGACTGACCGAGAAAAGAATCTACCGCGCTGCACATCAATTAGATGCCTAGTTAAAACATTTTCATGAAAGTTCAATTCAATAATCAATAATTTCTTATGAAAAGACTGTATAAATCCCATCCAATGAACTTCCCAATTTTTAAGTCGTTTCACAGAGCCTCTGGGGACCACGGTCATAAATAAGGCCCAGACCCCAGCTTCGTCCTGCCTGTTTCCTTTAGAGCCTCTGGGGACCACGGTCTCATGTAAGACCCAGACCCCAGCATCGACCTTTCCCCATCTCCTTTTGAGCTACTGTGGATCATGGCGTACAGGACCGCTCATGACCACAGCATCACACTTGCTACGAGTACAATAATCAATGCAAGTATGCGTGGAGCATTTGCATTGACCAAATATACTTGATAAAACAGCTCATTTTCCTAAACAATTTTCCTAAATTTTCCTAAACCTTTCCTAAACAACTTAACTACCGTTTTTATAACAATTGTGATAAAATACCCGTTGGTAATAAATTTGATGTTTAAAGAAATGATGGTCGAAATCTAGTTCAAATCAAAATTCCCAAATGACTAGGTTTACAGATACCTAGCTCAGAAAAGCTCTTCTATTTTGTTACAGAAACGGGACTGGCGCAGAGCACGCACCGTCTCCCAGAATGGCCGTGTCGCATCATCATTACGAAGATCGTTTGATTTAGTTTCTTTTATTTTAATTGCTAGTTACTCGATTACTTAATTACTCGATTGTAAAGAGAGCGTGATCATCGATACTTTTAATTTTATTAGAATGGTGACACTGACTTTGACAGTTCGTTTATAAAAACAAAGTTGACGCCATTTTGGCAAACATTCTGTTTCCGATCGCCGAGGAGTAAAGACATCAGATGACATCACGCTCATCTCGTTATATTTTCGTAAGAAAAGTGATAAAATGGAACAAATCCACGTTGGTATACACGCCTGCAGTGTTATTTTAAAGATAGTCCTCCGATATGGACGATCTATTTGGGCTTCGCAATAGCCCCTTCGGACTCTTAAAGATTAATGCCTAAAAATCCCCATTCCCAGATGCCCGGAATGGAATAATTGAGAGCAAAATTGTGTGTTTCTAAGTTTAAGTTGGAGTTAGAAATTCAATATTGCAAATTTAAGTAGGAAACTGAGCCACTCAGATTATTAAACTTGATAATAAGCTGACCTTCTCAGAATATGAATCTCCGTTTAAAGGATAATCCGGGAATGGCGAATTCTCATTTAGAATATTATATCTTTATTTTGTATAATAATAATTATGCTTTATAATACAGATTACAGGACAATATCAGAAGAAATTATGTACACATGGCTGCACGTCAGTCCACAAGTTGTTACCATATGTGATATATTTTATAATAAATATCTGGCACCCACCTCAAAGAAATGTTTGTGTATCGACGTTTTGTGTTTCTATTTTAATTAAGCTTAAAAATTTTGTAGTATTACACATATTTCTCTCTTTTAATTTGTTTCTTTTTATTGCGACTTTTTAAGTCGGTTTAATTTTTTTTATCATGCTTACATCTTCATTTTTTTTAAGTTGTAATAAGTGAATCGCGCTTTATTGATTCCCTTAACCTCCATATCATTATTATCACGAAAGACCTTTGTCACCAAGCTACATTCTCTGAAGTTGGACCAAAGTTCGCAAAGTTCTATTTAGTAAATGCTCTTAATATCCAAGCAATGTTTATATAAACATCATTTCTTTAAAATTCTTAAATTGTCATAGCTTAGGCTAAATTTCCAATATTTTTAAGTTACTTTAATTTTTAGGGTTTCGTACCCAAAGGGTAAAACGGAACTCAGGCTGTCTGTCTGTCTGTTTGTTACCATGCCGTATTCTCATAAACCGTGAAAACTAGACGGTTGAAATTTTCACAAGTGATGTATTTCTGTTGCCGCTGCAACAACAAATACTAAAAAGCAGAATAAAATAAATATATAAAGGGACTCCCATACAACAAGCGTTTTTATTGCTCATTTTGCTCGATATTGATAACAACAACAGGTAGACGTTTAAAATATTGACAGGTTTAGTTTTTATATTGTAACTTTAAAAATAAATAACTAAACAAATACTTCAGGTGGGCGCCCATATAACAGACGTGATTATGGTTGGTACAGAACTTTACTGTTTTTTTTTTAATAAAGCATGCAAAATCTACGGAAATCATTTCATAAGTGAAATTATAAAAGGATTTCAGAGATTGATAAATCCAAATGTCTCATTGAGTTCATTGGCTATCAGAGCAAAAAAGCAGACACCGGCAGGTTAATTCTGCTAATATTTTCGTAATAATCGATATGACGTAAAAAATAACAGATTTGGCCTACTGGAATGTGAATGTGACAATAAAATTTTCAGTTACATTAACATACTTACAGGTTCGTATATTTCTTTAGACATCAAAAACTAGTATACATTATATCAAATCATTAACATTTATTTAGTAACTTCTTAATGTAGCCTAAAATAATTCCAAAAACCTTTCTGCAAAATTGAAAACAGAACTTACAGTTTCAATATTCACAACATTCCTAAATATAGTCCTGCCAAACTGTTGGTGCTATTTAAAATTGATATTGAAATTGGGAATTGTTCGCTGGAGTGTGGCCGCAACGCGTGTCGTAAACTTGGTTTATAGCTCGCTTACTTTCCAACCTTCTAAAGCTGTTTGACAATGGGCAAATATTTTCAAAATAAATAACGTCTGTTATCCCATCTTAGAGTTCCAGGGACAAAGTGGATTTTTTAAGCATTTTTCATTAAGAGTATCTATTATATTTTTTTTTTATGATCATTATAGACATAAGCAAAATTTATAGATTACTTATCATTAATTTCAACGTCACTACGACTACGTACTACGACTAGAAACCAAAAAAAAACCACATTAATACAGCTGACATAATTAAACGTAGACCTTAAGAGATGTTTGCAATAGAAAACACATATAGCAAATAGTACCGTTTGAACATGGAGTTCAAATTTAAAATATATTTTAAATCAGATCACGTAGGTTTCGATTATAGACGATAATATGCTACATAATATCTGTAGCTTCTTGTTACTGTTTCCTATACCATAAACACATGCAGCATGTAAAAAAATGACACAAATATGAGGCACGTATAATTTATAACTAGCATTAAATTTGTGTGTATATTTTGTAAGTTGTACTAATAAATAATATCTAACACTAGCTTTATCTTATTAAGATAAGTAGGGTCAAGTGGGGTAATTGCGAGGATGATAATTAAAATAATAAATTCAATCTCATACTACTAATTTGTTTCTGAGAGTAAGGAATTAAAATTTACGTCTGTTATTAAACACATATTAGTCTATTATTCCAGATATTTAATAAAAGAAAATAATAGATTTTCAGAAAAATGAGACTCAAATTTAAGTACTACGTCTCATTATTACATTTTCTCCGTCAAAAGGGGCAATTGTAATAATCTCATTAAATTTTCTAACAATGTATAAACATTAAGTTCTGGGGCATTAGCAATAAAAGCGCAAAAAAATATTTAAAAATTGGTTTTTATTTCAGTGAAATCAGACAATTATATCCTAAGTTATTAACTTTTCTTAAAATAGTATTTCAACCTGTTAATTATACTGAAAAATATTACAAATCTAAATTACAATATAATCATATTTCTGAACTTAAAATCAAATGATATTATTCCACGTTTGGTTATTTCAGGGTAAGGCAATATCTGAACGATAGATTCACGGGTAACATGATCAATATCATCGATTATTGGCCATGCGAAAACGCTGCCCTTGCGTCTTACAAATTTTACCTCCCACCGATCGCCCACGGTTTTCTGAACAACGCCTACATAATGCTTGATGCCTTTTTTAAATGCATATTTAACGATCACCCATTTGTTGACCACCGTTTCTGTAAGTTCTTTTCTAGCTTCTTCCTCTGTATTTTGGCTCTCAGTTCCCACGTACTCTACTCCTCGCTCTTTAGTTGCTTTTTTTGTCCCTTTTTCTTTTACTTTTCTATTTTTTTCCGGTAATTTCGTGTTTTGATCGTTTTCTTTATCAGAATTTTCATCTTCAGATTCTTCTATCCATTCACTATCATCAGACTCAGCATAAGATACTATACCTTCAGAACTTTCATAGCTGTCTGAATCATCAGATTTTTTCCTTAGTTTCTTCTCCGGTTTCTTTTTCTTTTTTTGTTTTTTAGTCATATTTTGTCTCGTTTCCACAGATTCCGCATCAGTTAGGTCATCATCTGATATATCTTTTAGCTCTTTTTCTTTCTTTCCTGATTTCTTTGCAGTCTTTACTTTTTTGGGTGCTTTTTTTTGGTCTTTATTTTTCAATATTTCAAGCATTTCAGCAGACGTAATAACTTCAGCGCCTGAGGCAACTTTTCTTCTTTTGAGTTTATTAGATAGGTGTTTTTGTTGAATAGTTGACAAAATCAATTGTTCTAGAGATGCGGTTTGTAACGTTTCCATATTACAGGTTACGTTTTCTTGAGATTTTGTTGTTTTTGGTGATATTGTGGTCGGTATTAAGCTGTCATTAGGCGTTTGGGGAATTGGAGGCACTACAGGAGTGGACGATCGTGTTGTTGAAGGTAGTATCGATGGCGACGGGACGCTCTCCACGTCTTCTGAAAGTTCCATATCATCCTGCGCATCTCTTTCGGTTTGTATTTTATGTGTCTCCCAGCGCACTAAAGCTTCTTTTTGAAAATTCTCCCTCGGAATGACGTCGCCATTGAATGGAAATATGCCAGTCTTTTTGAACCCATTCTTGATAACATCTTCGCTGACTTTGACCCAAACATCTCCTATGAATTGCGAAAACATTGATTTTGGCAACTTTTGGCCAACGTGTTGTCGTTGCCAGGTCGCAACTATTTGGTCCCATTTCTGTTTATAAGACTTGAAAACTGAAACATCCAATGGTTGAAGAATGTCACTAGTGTGAGCTGGCAATTTCAAAATTGTGATACCTTGGTCCAAAGCATATTCCACCAAATCAAGGGACACATGAGTGGAGTGACCGTCATATATAATTAATTGAGGTCGTTGTTCGCCCAAAGCAGGTACGAGCGTCTTCATAAAGTAGCTTTTAAATATCCCTGTCTCCATCCATCCATTGGGCGTCGCAGCATAAGCTGTACCGGGAAATTCTTTATCAGACGATGCTTTCCACTGATCCCACATGTTTTTTCCTTTAAAGATTATTAAAGGAGGCACTCGTTGACCCGCAGCATTGCAAGCTAAAACAAAAGTCGTATTTTCTCTACCAGAAGTGCTAGTAACTCGGGATGAGCTTTGGCCTTTTTCTCCAACGACTCTTGATTTGGATGGGTCGATACTAAGGCTGCTTTCGTCCAAGTTCCAGATACGTTCTGGCTTATCTTCCAGGTCTAGGTCAACCAAAGTCTTTTTTAAAAGCTGGAAGTACCCATAGATAGTAAATGGATCGGTAGCAGCTTTTTTTCTCGCATATTCTAAGGGTTCTGGTTTTCGGATTGATAGTTTATATCGTTTCTTGAAATTGAGAAACCAGTCCTCTCCAGGGATACCATCTTTGAATGGTGTTTTAATTACATTCATAGAAACAAACTGACCAACCAACTCCATTATTTCTTTACGACTGAGTCCAAAGCCCCATTTTGCCAGAGTTTTAACAGAAACGGCTAAAACGTTTTCAATATTTTCAGGTAGTGCAGTTCTTCTTCCTTTGTTTTTTTTTATAGCTCCTCGTGTGCCTTTGTTTCGACAATATAGGGTTGAAAAAGGGATTCCGTACAAAACGGATGCCTTATGAATTGAAACTCTTCCAGCCCGTATGTCTTCGAGAGCACGATTTAGTTTTTCTTCAGAATATTTGGGTCCCGTATCTTTCTTTTTAACATAATTTCGCACCATCTGGAAAGAGGGGCAAATGTAATAATTTTTATATTGCAATTACCCCAAGGCAGCAAAATTCTGGGGCAAATGCAATAGCGACTGTACCATGTAAACTACACCAGATATCTTCAAAATACATTATTAACATAACAAAGCAACACAAGATATTACCACAAAACAAAAAATTGATCAAAAACTTACGTTAAAAAACCAGACGAAACTCGATGAAAAGTTAGGTTATAAATTTTTCGTACCACGTTGCTTGGAGGCCTGCCACAAAATGTTATGTCACTCATTGGTATGTCGGTAAAACAGTATCGACATGTAATCAGCTTTGAGTTGAAGTGATACTTGCGTCGTTTAAGAGATGGCAGCACCGTTCGGAAAACATTGAAGTTAGACAAGGTTATGTTATTACATTTCCCCCATTATTGCAATTACCCCACTTGACCCTATATTCATTTCACACACTACTATAAAAATCAAAATAATTCTGCTCCCGGTACATCAAGAGCCTTCTAAGCAGTCGTTACAAGAAACTGGTTTTACGCTGCCTTGTGAATATTTTAGAAATGAAGTGCTAAAAATTTTACCCTTGCAATCGAAATAGCCGATTTGCACACACTAAAACTTCTGGAATATTAGTCGTAAATCTTACAAAATTATTGCTAGTAAACAAAAGCCTTTTTTTTAATAAAACAACCCATAAAAGTACCTGGTGTCTGTTTATGTCAACATATTTCCAATATCTTTGTCAGCTTGTTTTATAATATATCTAATTAATTTTATAATAACTTAGATAACAGGCATATAGATACGAGTGTTAGAATTCAATGTATCTAAAGAATTCTTACACTCGTACCTATATGCGAGTAGAAGTAATAACTTGAATAACAGTAATCTTTTATGCAAATATTATTATCAAATAGCTAATAATAATAGTATTCTAATTTTGAATAGTTCTTAATTCATAGATACGAGAGTTAAATTCGTTTCTCTATATCATTTCAGTGCTAAGTCTTACAATAATAGTATAGCTTACCTTTACCTTGTTGAAATTGTTATTATAGAATGTATAAACTCGTATATAATTTCCTGTGTCCTTACGTCACAAGCATACAATATTTATGAGAATGATTGATGGTGGTGCGATTGTTGAACTTTCTGACCAAGTAGTATTTTGTTTTGACAGAAAAAAATAAGTTTCGAATTTAATAGTGATGATGGAACTTACAACACAGCTTGCTTTGAATAAAAATTCTTATTACGTATTACGCTAACGAAATTTATTTATATTGATAATATAACTCTTATTTCGTAGGAATAGAGTGCAAGTCACATTAGCTTATCGAAGCGATTCTTTATTCTTTTGTACAGACTACCAAAGAAATACTGCATCGATTTAATAATTATATGATCTGTTCAATATTTAAATCTACTCACATTCATCTCATTTTTTACCTTAGAATAACTGTACACTGTAAGAAGTGTATGATAATTTAAATAAAATGTACGATGGTAGGTGTAAACGTTTTGTATTCCACTTTGAAGTTATTTATAATCTATATGAAAATTATATACCTAGAAATTGTGAACTTAATGTCACTGGGCATTAATCAGTCAACTGCATTTGCCAAAATTTGTATTCACTATAATCCATTTATTATAACATTAAAACAAGTGGATTATTGAAACAGGAATGCAAGCAATTTATTTTCAAAACAAATTTCAAAATCTTAAAGATAGACACTTTTTATTTCAATAGACACTGAATCATTTATTTTATTCAAATACTCATAAATTTATATGATAGATCGGTAAACGGATAACAGTTAAGTATGACAGCTGGTAAGTAAATTGATTTAAAGTAAAAAAAAAACATACAATTTTACAATTACATGATAATTGATATTTTGTTACAAAGTATACCCTCGAAAGAACCTAATTTAACTTATGTCTAACGATATAGCAAATGGAGTATAACTTATAGTCATCTATCAAAATACTATATTTTTATTTATAGAAAGTTTATCTATAATGACTATAAAAATAATATATTTAGATCATTGAGAAAAAGCGCACTGAATGCATAAAATAGTTTAGTAATCTTCGCTGTGTCAAATTAAAATCCAATTTACTATTATAACAAGGAAGTATCTTCGAGTCGAGTGTTCTGCTATTCCAAAGCCGCCAGTCACCGGAATAGATCCATTACGAGGAAAACAGTCCGAGCTGAAATCTAATGAGTTTACCGGGAGCACAAACGTTGCTCTATCCGGTAAATTGATTTTCGACTACAGTCTAAGTCACAAGGTATTTTTTTTCTTACTTTATTTTATTTTTGGTGTAACATTGTAAATTGTTTCTATCTAATTTATAAGTTTTTTAGAATGAATTAACTAAAAACCATCTATCTCCTAACTCGATAAACTAGCCAGCCAGAAATTCGCCAGCCGGTATAGTTGAAACCAAGCCATATTGGCTAATGTCCATAGCTAAGTATATACTGGGTAATGTACAACTACAACTAATGCTTGTTAAACAGCTGCAAGTGCTGTGATAGAAGCACGGCTATACACAAATACAAACCCAAATTCTATCGGTCAGGTGCAATTCGTTAATAAATGTTATAGAAATATGTAATTAAATCGAAAGGGCATTATTTATAATGCTCGCCTTTCGGATTAATCGGACAGAATAACTATAAAAATAATTAGTCAGTTCAGCGTTAGAAGAAGCGTATTTCCAGAAAACAGAATTAAATGGCTAACAAAAAGAGGTGACACAATAAATATATCATGACCAATAGATTATATTGGTACTTTATGTATAAAAGAGAGAGAGAGCGTGTTTAGTAGTTATGCCATCACCATACATACCCTTCCGCCTGTCAAGCGGCAGCGACAGTGTGTAAAGCATTTCCTTACGATAAAAAAGGTACTTAACGTATTTAAATTCTATTGTTTCCTAATATCCCAAATTTTGTTACATCGATTTTACCGAAACTTATGACTTCGATCCCTTTCGATAAATAAAATGACAGATAATTCGAATTTTCACAGAAATGTTATAGGTGGATTTCTGTATTAATTAATAATATCAAATGATCTATACTGCTAAAATGATGCAAGACTTGTATTGAAGTGTCAAATTTGTAACTCCTTGAATAATATAAATACAACTTAGCATTTTTGCGAAACTCAGATGTGAACATTACATATACTATTCATTAATATAATGTGGTATATTGAGACTAGTTGTTCGTGCATATTCTGAATTCTGTAATTACATTTATAAAAATATTCTATTATAATAAATAAATATTAAACAACATCACATACATTGCTCAGATTCCAAGATGAGTAGCTAAAGTTTACGTTTTCAATAATAATTTCAGCAAAGGTTGTTATTTTAGTGAAATGAAAATGTCTTTATTCAAGTAAGCTTGTTTCAAGTACTTTTGAATCATCCAAAAAATTTTTTTTCTCCTACCACTTGTTCTGGACGTCTTTTAGCTGGCAAGAAGAACAAGTGAAAGAAACGTACCAGCTCTTTATCATAAATGACATTTACATAAATCATGTCATTACGTATTATAACAATAATAAATACAGTTTTCATAGTAGATATTATCATTTTAAAATCTAAAATATTTTTAATGATCAAACATCAGCATATAAATTTAAAATTATTTTTGGAATAATTTTAGAATAACGGTGAATAATTTTAAAAATTAACAACGTTCAAAATAATTTAAACTTCAAGCAAATGAGTATTTATAAATATAAAGGTCAATCGCAATTTTGATGTCGAAAATAAGGCAAAGCAATATTTCATTGAAAAGAAATTCAATGCTCTGTTTGTTAGCAGGTAACCTAATGCAAAAAATTCATTAAAATGACTTCTTAAATAAACAATAAACTCTTGAAATGAAACCATATAGCAGACCGAACACGCTTTCCTCTGCGCTTTCGAGCTCAATTCAAAAAAAGGTGTACGTCTTACTTAAAGCTTTTATCTACGAAGTCTGCTATTATACGCGATACATTTGCGTGCTCTTCTCTTTTGTCTTTAGACATAAATGATGATGTTTACAATTTACTGATTATTATATTGCCCGTTACAGAAGATGTTTTTGTCAAATGACATGGGTCAGATCAATATCTCACCGTAAATTTGCGAACCATTGGCGTAGCTTTCATTATTCACTCTCGACATTTTTGAATCAGAACTTTTTATTAATTGATAATACTAATACTAAATGATCTTAATATAGTTAAAAATCGATTGAAATTATTTTTTTACAAAGAGACTGGAACTTTTTGGTGGTTATGGATAAAGTGAAACTATAAACTACTGAAATGATTTCAAAATCGTTTCACCAAAATAAAACTTCATTATCAGCGAGTTATATTTATTCTTTGAAAAAGATTATGAGGACTCTGTTTTGATCCCTACGACATTCTCTACCAGTCAACTAAACGGCAAGACAAAAAAATGGAACAGTACACAAGGACATTTCTGTTTCTAACAGAAGTACATTCAGCTAAAAATATATTTGACAAGAAGGAAGAACCAATTACATCAATATATTATAACAGAAATACACAGTCTAAATCGATATATATTTACAAATATCCCTTAATTGGTTATTTAGAACTTTATATTAGGTTCAATAGATCATCTGAATGGCCTTACAAATTCTCCAATTAAACTTCATCTATAACAGCTTTATGTTTGAGATTTGCTAAATACTTTACCGAGTATCCAAAGCTACTTGAGATGCAAATACTGTTTAGATGAAATCAACATTATGCGCTCCCCTTATTCGGATGACAATGAGAAAGGTAAGATGCCACTTTTAGAGATTCACCTTCTACGTCTCTTATTTCTATATGGATTAGAAATAGATGGAGATAGGAACGAGTTGAGTTGGTAAATATATTCATATAATCACTGTGAATATTCTCTATGTACAAAGTCTGTATAATTAACTGTGATGTTTTTGTTTTCCGCTATACTTACTATACTATAGTTATTTGTTCTGAAATTCATGCAAAAACTACTTTCTTTGCTGCTTCGAGAGGGTTTTTGTGACCTTAATACTCTCAAGTACTCATAGTAATACAGATACTGCCTATATTTCAAGATGAGAAGTTTAAATTCACCGGGAATTTCATATGAGGTTCGTTCTTTCGTAAGTTCGTACGAAAGCTAACTAAGAAACTCATAATTTTGTCTTCTGTGTTATTAATATACAAATACTAATGTTCAAAATCGGCGAGACAAATCTTTTCACATTGTAGTAACCTTTGTGTAATCATGTCTAAAAATGTATTATTATAGTCATTTTGTGTCTCCTATTTTCTTTGTTACAAAAGAATGTGTCAGGTATACATATCAATGTCTAAGATAGAACACAGCATCAGTACGTCAATATCGATGTTATTTCTAGAAATAACGATTTACCGTTATTCTAGAAATAATATTTACTACTAAATTTATTTCTCATTATTATAAAGTATTTATTTCATTGACTTCATTTTATAAATTTAACTGTCTACAACTATTCGTAATGAAAAATAATTAATGTTTAATGAAAATTCTTAATGGGAAAACTACTTTCTGTTTTTTTTATTTACAAATCATTATAATGCACGCTGATTATGATGTCATTAATTTTGATGCGTATATTTAGGTATACTACGTTTTTAAATCAAGGTGAAATCACCGACTACAAATTGAAATACTTTTATCATTTTCATATGGTATACCGATATCCATTTTTAATATAAACACAGAAGCTACCAAAATATGTCAAAGTTACTCAATTGATTTTGAATTCTACCAACAATGCTTAAGGTTTAATATTAATTGGAGATATTTGACAGATATGTATAGCCCGACGTGCAGCACCACTGAACCATAACATGGATCTTGATAAGGCCACTAAAGTGACCTAAAATTTAGTTTAGTTAAAAGGTTAACCTAAAATTGAACAATGTCAGACAATTACAGTTTACTTCACAAGTCAATTGTTGTTACTTAATTAAATAACTGACGCCATAATCTTTGTGTTTGGTTAAATATTGTGTGCTGAGGAGGTCTGTTCAGCATTAGGGACATAATATACTGATGATCGTGGTGAAAGAATTTTGGAAATCAATCTAGGTGTTCTATAGTTTGTCCATTACATGCAAATAACCTTACTGTTACTATGGGAATTTGTGGGGGTTAATCATTAAATAACATTTTAAATTAAAAATGATGAAAGTAAATTACCTTCAGCAGTTAAAGTGGATATATGTACCCATTTCTGAATTATATGACTTCTCAAACGTTATAAGCATCGCTGCTGAAATTGGATGAGATCGTAAATCATCCTAGCACGTTGAGTTATTGCAGCTCACTTCAATTATATATTCCACAGCTTCTACCTTTATAATAAACAAGAGCAAGGATGGGATAAAGCCATCGTAAATGCAACTAAAATTTTATGTCTGAAGGTAAAAGAAAATAAAACAAAATCGCGATGGTTTTAAATGAGATGGCAATTAATCTCAGAGACAGATAATTGCATATTGTTTAAAATAAGCCGTTAAAATTCATACAAATTACGACTATTGTAAAATAGCTATCAGACTTCGGCTATAAAGTGACTCGTATATTTTTGCCCTAAAAATATGTTTACGAGTAGAAATTTATAGCATAGGTATGGTTGAATTAAAGAGATACTTTGGTCAATTAGATACTTTTTTAAATGAAGTTTATTTTGTAAGATATCTCTTGATGTAATAATTTTTTTGTTAGTTAATTATTTAAATAATACACAAAGAATTTAGTCACCATTAAGTCGTTAGCATTTTAAAATTGAAATTCATGTCAACATAATAAATTTATCTTTAACTCTCTTCGCTACATGTTTATACCATTGTTAATATCTTCAAAAATACTGAAACGTTAACTTTCCTCGAAAATATGAGCGGATTTTCACAGTACCGTTCAAATATGCAATAATTTTATAAAAAAAAATAGTTGACCTAATTCGTTATTTAATGATTACAAAGAGAATTCAAAAGATTGTTTTTCTCAGTTTGTTATATTACATTGACACGGCATGGTGACAAAGAATGTATGAAAATTATCGTATTGTAGATGGCAAATTTTTATCATACGAGAAAAATCATCGACTGCTAATTGAATTCAGATTGAATTCATATTGAATATTGTGAAGATCAGTGTATATTTAGTATGGATTAAATTTCCGTAGTTTTTTCAATCTCTTTTAAATAGTCAAGTCTATCTTTTCGAAATAATTATTTTATTTTATTTTTTACATGGGTCCAAGAAGTTTCAAACAATATTCTGTGTCTGTTTTCTGAAACACTTAATATACAACTTGTTAAATTCAATTGTATTCCTCGTGTTGTTTAAATGCCAAACAGTCCAATTCCTCCATTTGATTTTAAACCTCCGTAGCCGAGTGATTCGCACGCCGGTTTCAAGGTGTGGCCATCTCTGAGGTTTCGGGTTCGATTCTCGGTCGGATCGATGTAGAAGAAAATCGACTTTTCGATATTGTCCCACGTCTGGGCATTGTGTTACCTTTGTTGTCTCAGATATTCCATAATACGGGGGCTTTAGCTACTCATCTTGGAGTTTGAGCAATGTATGCGATATTGTCTAATATTTATTTTATTATTAATGAATTGAAGGTAGAGTTCAAAACCAATAGCGGAAATTTAACAAATTGTGGTAACCTGACGTGCAGTCGTGTGTACAGTGACCAGCTGAGTAGCTGAACACAGCGCTCTACAGAAATATTAAATAAAGCAGAACAATTAAACGGTGACATGTAACATATCATCATCAACATCTGTCCCCACTGCTGGGGCTCAGGATTCTCTAATGATAAAATCGATTAAATTCGAATAGAGAGAATTGGCAAAATCCCACCATAAGGTCCATTGTGCATTGATTGGTGTTGACGACTACAGATGCAATCGGAATCAATGGCTAAACATGCCTTCCTAAACACGAAGGACCTCGAAATAGTAATTTTTTGATCACCCATCCTATGACCGACCGTTGCGAAAGTTGCTTAACAAATGTATCGCAGACCAAGCGCGCTAACCACTGCGCCAACGAGATAATACAATTAAAATATATTACTACGCTATTTACCTTTGTCCTGTGAAATTTCATCCATCACAATAATCAATCAGTCGCTTTATTCTTTAATCTTGCTTTATTCTTTTCTTTTATCGTTACGACTTACAGTCTCGCTATGAACATTGCCTTGAGAGTTAAGATTTAATGGTCTACTAGTCCGTACGAGCTGTCAGATGGTATAAACGCTATTGTCCACGAGAGGGCAATATATTTTCCTCTAGAGTATTGGATTACTGCATTGGATCAATTATGCTAAGATACTACTCTAGCACTACATATATTTTAGTTTAATGTGGTTTTCGTCATATTGAAGCTTATAGAAGGGAGCAATGTAAAACTTTTTTTCTGAATAATAGATTAAATGAGCATACTTTTCCTACTTTTAATATTTCAGACTTTGATTTTAATTTAAAATGTAGAGTAATACTCATGAAATGGAGCTTCAAAGACACGTTTCTTTGTGTTCATTCAACGATGACGTCATTACAAGTTTGTACTTTGACGGACAATGTATAAGCACTTTATTGGTTTTACTGCAAAAAAATTACTATTTTTGATCAGACACTATGATTAGGTCTTCGGTTTAAAAAAACATTACTTTTATAATAGCTCGAAATTCCACTAGCGTGATGTTCGTAATTGCAGTCTCTAAATAATATGAACGTGGTAAAAAGTAACCATTACGTTTGCGCACTTTCGCGGAAAAAATGTTTAAAGATGTATTATTTAAGTTTTATTGATATCAGTGGTTTTAAGGAATTACAAATTTGCGAACACTTACCCGGTGCGACAAGGTAAAGTACATCAATTAGACTACTATAAGGGTTCCGTAGTCAACAACAACAGTCTATAAGGATTCTTATCCTTATAGTTTTGCTATGTCCATCAGTCCATCCGTCCGCAGAATAGCTCATAAACTATTGGTACTAGAAATCTGTGATTTAGCATGAATATTTACACATTAATTACGACAACAAAGAGGGAAAGTAAAATAAAAAAAATATTGTACCTCCCCTTCACATAAAGTAGGGATGATATTTTTTTCCATGGTATAGCGTTGTATTATTAGATAGGTCTTTCAAAAACATTGGAGATGTGGAAAAGCCGTCAAGTGTCCCCCCTTTTTTTTACGCTGAGAAATGCGTTACGTTTACCCGCTACACCCAGCGCGCGCTTCACGGGTTATTTGGGACTCCTCCTGTGACCCCACCCCCAAAGGGTCTAGACAAAAGACAGGAGTTTACCCACTAAAACTCAGTGATATCCCTCGCATGGAAGGCGATGCACGGGATCGGCCCGAAGGCCATATACCGCGCGGAGGCCATACACCGCGCGGATCAAGTGTCTCCCCTCTACCAACTAAACGATCGTTGGTAAAAATTCAATCGTTACGTAATATAATTAGGTAATTCAGAAGTACCTATATAAGTTATTTAAATCGAAAATTTGGAACAAATGTATATTTTTACTTTTTCTTGCACGGAACAATTCACACTAGAGCAGTTTTTTATTTATAATATAAGAATCACCATGGGTTAACGGAATATCTTGAGTCTCTATAAAACAGTTGCATCAGATAATAACTTTGGAACAAATCAATTTCATTCGACGCAATGAAACCACAGTATGTTCACGAAATTCACAGACTCGGATAACAGCCAGTATTCATTCGCTCTAATTGGAAACAGACAGACGTTACAGCCATCAATTAATAGCAGCCATTGTTAACATCATTAACAGAATCTATATATTAATAATAAAGCTGAAGAGTTCGTTTTTTTTTTTTGTTGAATATTAATATTATATTATTATAATATAATAGCTGAGTATTATAGTATCAGGAACTACCGGAACGAATTGATTTATTGTTGTTGTGTTAAATTATCTACTTATCGAGGATAGGCTATGTACCTTATAGGAGTGGAACAGCAATGAAAAATGTTACAAACACGAGAGAATTTTTTTACTTTATCCCCCTCCCCCCCTCAACTAACTAATCAACTACACTGCTTTATATCTCGATTGTGAGGTAAGTGGAAAAAAAAACCGGCATTACAAAAATAAAACATTTTATTAAGAAATATCTCTCTTTAGAAGTATCAGGCCAAATATTGTTAATTGCTGCTTCCATTTTCATTGAATTGGAAGTGTAGCTTAAAGCTCTCCCAAAAATAAAAAATATTTAAAGTAAAAATTAATGACTTTTCTGGAACTGTCGAACCAAGTAATGACTTTTCTGGAACGAAATTGAGCTTCGCCGTTCGATATTTAAAATTGATGACTATTATACTCATACGAAGACAAGGCTGAATAGCGAAGATGTTGGGCTGAATGCATGATATCTATTACCAATATGATGGTTAGATGTACTGTCGGTCAAGAAAGTGGTCTACCACCCTAAGGTTGAAGTTCGCGTGTACGTCAACTAAAAACAAGGTTGATTTTCTGTTCAAGGACACGTCATTATTTATCTTCATTATTTTGACCATTTTGCCGTAACCTTTGACAGTAATTATCTATATCTATAATAAAAATGTAACAAGGTTATGTCTGTAAGATATTTTGAAAAAATATATGGACGGTCTTCATAAAACTAATAGAAGCTAAAAATATTTTTTTTCTGTCTGTCTGTATGTTTGTCCGGGCATCACGTCAAAACTAATGAACGAAATTTAATGCGGTTTCCACAGTTGCATTGCTTGAAGTCTAACTTATAAAATAGACTATTTCTCCAAAAACCAACTAAACTGGTCCACACAGACGAAGCTAGTTATAATCCATAGTGAAAAATTTAGTTCCCGACTACGATTCCGCCCGAACCGAGAATACTTTAGATTTAGAATATCGTAAACAAAGTCTTATTCTATAAATATCCTACATTAGAATCTAGATTAATTATAAAATATTCTAATGCAAATATTTTATAATTAATCTACATTCATGCCGAACCGTGGGAGAGCCACGCTTCGGCATGAATGGGCCGGCTCGACCGGAGTGATACCATGGCCTCACAGAAAACCGACGTGAAGCAACGCTTGCGTTGTGTTTTGTCGTGTGAGTGAGGGTACCGGAGGCCCAATCCCTCCCTATTCCCTTCCCTCCACCCCTCAACCCTTCCCTCCAAGGCCGGCAGCGTGCTTGTAGCCCCTCTGGTGTTGCAGGTGTCCATGGGCGACAGTGGTCACTTAGCATCAGGTGATCCGTCTGCTCGTTTGCCCCCTATCACATAAAAAAAAAAATATTCAGTAGGTAGTGAAATGCTACAAGTAAGAAGCTATGCGTGTTATAGGTCTGAATATACTGAGATGACGGATAATAGAAATGTATAGAGACGAAAAACATATTGTGCCGACCCTGCTTAGTGCGAGACAAGGACTAAAACTAGAACTTCTTTGGTTGTTAAAAAATTTATTCAATTATTTTATAAAATTACGATTATTAAAATCTTGTGTAGCCGCCATCTACCTCTATGACAGCTTGGAGACGTTCCCTCATCGAGCCCACCAGTCTTGAGCAGATATCAGACCCACGGGTTTCCTCCCAAACCTAATTGCAGTCCCCTTGTAGTGCTTCTGCTGTTCGTTCATTGCGGTTACACCATCTCTGTACCATAAGACCCCACATATTTTCAATAGGGTTGAGATCTGGCGATTTTGCAGGCCATGGTATTAAGATTATTTCTGGATGTTCATCAAACCAAGCACGTGTTACCCTTGCTTTATGTAAGAGATATTATCCTGTAAATAATTTGATTGTCGCATTTCCTTTTTTGATAAACGTTCCGGACGGATGGCAACATAGCATTTTGGAGAACATCAACATAATCTGATGTCGTTGCTCGCGGTGGCTAGTCTCCAACACCATCAGCAGTCATCCATCCATACAAATTTACAGAGATACGACGCGATTCTCTATTTGGCACGACATGATTTTGTGTGTATCGCGTCCTATTGAATCGCCAAAGGTGTAGACGCCCGTGTTGACTGGATTTAAAAGTTTTATCGTCACAGAACACAGTGTTACTCCAATCAAAATCCAAATATTTTATGGCGAAATTTAATCTGGCCATTCTATGAGCGTCAGTCATAATTCTTTGCATAACGCCTGTGATGTAAGCCCATGTAATTTAAATGGTTACTACTAATGGTTTGGAGAGTTACATGAAACATGTCGGCAAGAATAACGCGTTTAAAGTCAGATTCCTCATAGCTCCGTCGCATGAAGACTCGCTGAGTATCTGATATTTCAGGTCTACAACCGCTTCTTGCTTTCTCGTCTTATCCAAAAAAGGACAGCTTGTCTCTATAATCAAAAATAAAGTATGAACAGAAAAAATACAAATGTTTTTTTACACTCAGACTAGGTCTGAGATTTTACATTAAACTCACGTCAGACATAATAATACTTACCGACACATTTAATTCTCTAGAAATCTCACTAATATTGAAACCATCATTGTGTAATGCGATTATTTGAGCTCTCTCGTTAATGGATAAATTTCGAGGCATTGTAGTATAAATGAATTAGGAAAATACAAAGAAAATATTTGACATGAATTGTCAAGTGATATTTTCTTTTTCAGTAAAAAAGTTTTCGTGACTGCAAAGGTCAAAATAACATTTGTGCTCTGCGACAACACGTCAGCATTGTGCATCTCTTTCATTGTTTGTATTCAATTCTAAGATTCGCCTTTAGCGATGCTTTAAAGACACGGGAAGTGTTGTCAAAACTGGTAAACCACTTTCTTGGCCGACTGTACGCGAACTTTTTGAAAGAGCAACGTGTTTGTTTTGAATTACTTACCGCCCTAAAGCTTGTCTAGCTACAATATTACACTAAAGCGCTTATTGGTCACAAGCCCCATTTGGGGGTAATAAGGACCTACTTCATTTTTGGCTTTTTTGTCGACAAGAAGGACACAAAATGAGAGTGGAAGTTCGTAAAGGGCATTAAATCTATACCATAGTAAGTGTTGTTTACAATAGAGATGACGACTGGTTAAAAAAATGCAATTCTTTTCAGTCCGTCAGTCAGATAATAGAAAAATTTTAGATACTTTTTTTTACTTCAATTTAACAAGAAATAGCTTCGATAACAGACATTAAAGTTGAGGAGTGGGGGCTTGCTGCGTCACAGTTTAGTAGAAAACGTACCATAACGTGACGTCACGCGAAATTTCAACTCCATGTAACGCCGTAATTTTATGATCACGAAAAAAATAAAAAAAATACGTGTTTAATATTTTTTATCACTCTACCTGACGGACACGCAAACAAACATTAGTCGTCATCCCCATTCAATTTGTAATTTTAATTATATTCCATGTCATACTTTTCCAAATCCATCAGTAAATAATTTAAGCTGTTTATGCCGGATTAAATAATGTTTTCAATAAATTGAATAGGTACAATATTTGTAACTAATTTAAATGCATATGTTATATTGGTTAAGTATACGAAAATGCTACATTTAGCTGCCACTACTGAGCACTAGACTACTCTAATTTTTTATGAGGTTTTTGTTATGTTAATAGTCTATATTTTTTCCGATTTTTATCAAACAAAGTAACTTTTATTTTATTTTTGCGGTACCTATTTCTAATAACTAGACGAAACTACCGTGTATTTAAAACTGGTGTTTTTTTTTTTTACTTAGAACTGTATGTTACAAAAAGATATTTGTGAATTTAACACAAGATATGCTAACAAATTACATTTGCCATTTATTAGAACTATTTTAAGAGAAACTCATATGTGATGTCAATAAAGTTATTTAATAATAATATACTGGATGAACTAAAATTGTTGCCACAAAAAATTATATAAATCACATTTAAAAATATGGTTAATGGATAAATAAATGTTTTGCATGCTGTTTAACTCTTATATTGTTTTCTATAATTTAGTAGTTGGTTAGAGTATCTTTATTTCTATAATCTTTGCGTTATGTTTAAAAAACTATTATATAATGCCTATTTTTTACTTTCCAAACTAATTTTTAATATAATTTCTATTAAAGTAGTTTAACACTAATTTATTTTTTGTGCTTAAATAATTTGAAATACATGATGTTATATTGCCAGCCAAGACTTAGTAATAAGATTGTCGTTTTACCCTTTGGATATGGAACCTACAAAATTAAAGATGCTGCTAAAAGTCACTATTCCTCGGGGACGAATATGCGGGCACAGCTAGTCAGTCATATCATGGGTGACCATAAATTTATTATCTTGAGTTCCTCTGTCCTTGAGAAGGATTCAGCTACATCTAAAATTGTTATCCAATCCGCATTGGCCCAAGAGGTAAGTTATAACCCGTTGTACCTACTCGATTTGATACGAAAATTTGTGCCCCAGGACACGGGTCATTAATAAGCTGTTGATGAACATGTTATTATCTCAAAACGATATATTTGTTTCTAACACAAGCGTAATAAAATGCCTCGTCCGCCTAAAAATAACTCAGAAGCGCTATGAGCCTGACATCTTTCTCCTACTACTACTGCAACAGCATTAGGAAGAACAACCTTAAAATCAATGTAAACAGACCCTAACAGGCACAAACCGTCAATAGTGCCACCACGGCCTATTGACATTTTGGAATAATGCCAACTATTCGCTAAATATCATATATAACGAGATCTGCAATAATAAACTTAAGCGCAACGAGATAAAGATCCCGGTCTACGTAAATATAAAGTTGCCCTTGCGGTCAACGTTGTAGATTTATAAGTGCTGATGTGGAAAAAGAAATGCTCTCTAAATAAACGTAGATAAGGTCTAAAGTGAATGTTGGGACGTTTCAGCAGAAAATACGGCGGCTTAGGAGCAGATCTGATAAAAGCACGATAGTTGAGGTAATGGAAAGGGCTCAAGGGCTATTTAGGGACGTTTGGATGCTTGCTTGGTATGTTTTTTGTCGGTTCAACGCAGAAAAGGTGGAATATTCACTAAACTTAAGCACTTGAAGTGGATAACATATGATTTATTTTAAATTGGCACGGAAATAACACTGACAGTGTTCATAATGTAATGTGACCTACTTAAACAACCTTATGATTGATGTAAACTACAATAAAAGTTATCTCTGTTACTTTTCTCATTGTTTGTGTCAAGTTATTTACATAATACAGATTGTTGATGGTGAAGTGCCAATGCCTGAGTATTTTACTTTATAGTCCGATCAAAATTGACATCACAAGTTGTAGAACAGAAGAAATGAAATACCGAAGTCCTCATAAATCCCATGTGTTTTAAAAGAATTGTTTAGGTTTTCTTGATAATAAATGAAAAATAAAATAAGTTAATAGTCAACATTTTAGTTTTACAGAATATAATAACAGCTATTCTTATCAACGAAAAAAGGTCCTGAACGTGTGGTACTGAATATTTTTTTAGACGACTCAAAAGTCCTTAAAGTAAGCTTGTTTGATTAAAGGATATTTTCATTTTCATAACAAACCTATTCAAATGAATGCGAAAACATAATTCAGCATGTGTAAATGTTAGTATGTAATCAAACAAATGGCTTTATTTGCAATTCGCATAATGCCTCCCCGTTCACGTGACTCTGAATAGCTTATAAATTAAAGTTGTAGTTAAAATTCATAAAATTGTAGTCACAATAAAAGTCTTTTACTCCAGTTCTTTTGTGTTTCCTAATCATATTCGAAACAAATGACATAGTATAATTTAATTTATTTTATCAATGTTGATTAGTCCATAGTAGTGCAGAGAATAAGGTTGCCAAGTCAAAGGGGAACTTTGACTGAAAGAGAAACACGCCTCCATGAAAGGATTAATGAAATGGAGGAAGCGAGGAAAGTGTGTCAGATACGTAGTCCGAGGAAATCTTTAGTCTGATAACTTTGTGTTGTAATGTACGAGACATTTGATAAAAATGTCTCAATTCAAAAATCTCGTTAATTTATTTTAAAATTTACTATTTAATAATTAATAACTCGCAAACAATTAAATCGTATTTCATGATTTTTGATATGTAAGATTTTTTTGTGAACCGAAACAGAGAAATAACTATTTGCAGAACTAATAAAAAGATTCAATTTCTTAGATGAAAGGCATGAATAAATTGTTATGTCATAAAAACAAATTCATGACGGCAAAGGCAACCAAAGAAATTCACTTTGACCTTACCTTTGGTTACCTATTTACCAAGAAGGTTTTTTCTTTTAAGTTCTTATAATAAACTGTAGTCTGTGGATTATTACTTATTGATTGGTACAAAGGATCACAGTAGTAGGCCACCAAGACGAGCACAATAAAGCGCAACTAATTAATCTCATATCTATCACAGCGCAAATATATCTAAAATATTTCATTTGTATCTTGCCTTGCCTTCCATATTTATACACAATAATATACATTTACAAACTGATAACAATTAATAGAGAATAAGAAAAAATTAGTATATATGGAAGTCTTTGGAAGATAACTATTACCTTTGTCGATCATAAGGTCCTGTTTCAGCTCTTATGGCGCTTCCATTAGGCGACAATTTTCTAAATTTTATTACTCGTGCTCTAATTTAAAGCATCCTTAAGATTTGTATCTTCCTCCGTAAGTCGGTGCAATAAGGCATCTCTTTGGAGAGCCAAATAAAAAGTTGAATATAATGTCCGACCGTATTTGCATAATTACGCGGAGGCGATGAAGAAAAAGGGAGCGCAACAATTGCCATCCAAGAGTATAACAACTATTATATTACGTTTTTTTTCTATAAATAAAAAAAATACTTCGTTGATCACTATTCACTGTATATTTATACTAATAATAATACAGCGTAAGAGTTTGTTTGTTTGGTTGAATTCTATAATCTCAGGGCTGGTTTGAATTGATTTTTTTTTTATATTGAAGTGTCCCTTTATCTAGAATTATTATTATTTATTGGGTTTTCAATTAATTTATTTATTTATATAACATCACGCTATAACTAATAGCGTGGAGCAGCAATTCAAAATGTTGCAAAAACTGGAGAATATTTTACTTTTTGGGAGCTTTATTTGCGTGCGCTGCGAAAACGACGAAAGTTACGCAAATATCAATTTCTTAATACATAAATTGATTTTAAATTTCTGTTGAAGATATAAAGGTGGATGCTCTCTGACAGATTTTTAATTAAGATTAGCATTCTGCAGACTCCAATATAGCAGGCCAGTGCGCACACAATACCCACGGATCACGTGGGCTAAGCCGCTGGTTACAGCTAGTTTGTAAATAAAGATCTTAGATATAATTAGATTTTCCAATTTTCACGCACCTACTTATTTATATTCTTTCACCTATATAAAAATGTCTTCCTTTTCCCCAAAGTCAAATCAGATAACAGGTGTGGTTTGACCGACCCAACCTTTTTTGGTCAACTTCGTTACCCATTATCAAATATCTTTTGTCATAAAAGTAAAGCCTAAAATTAGGGTCCGGCTCATTTTTCAGTATTCTAATAAAATATCTCGTGATTTCCTTTTTTATGCCAATGAGGGATTTTAATATTTCGACCGTAATAAAAACGTCATTTGTTCATTTCATAAGCTTTGTATTAAATTGTATGAATGCGACTTTAAAGCAAGCGATAAATAACTTGTATGAGATATTGCATTGACAAAAATTGGTGCTGAGAGCGGAGTTCGTTTATCTCGAAATCGCATAAAAAAGGGATAGGATGGAAATGTCAAAATGGCGTATGCATGAAGAGTGAATGAAAAACGGACAGCGTCGGCTGGCTGGCGGCCGATGACAGATTGTGTTTGCGGCCACAGTAACTGAGTGAAAATAGGAATAGATGGAAATGTCTTCTTTATTAATTATGATATTTACTAATTGATATGTCTTTTAGTTTGATGTTAGTGGAAGTGGTTAAATTTTTATATTAAATATACATATATATATTGTTCACATAGTGTATGTTTATTAATTAATGTTCGCTTTCGATTAAGATAACGACGAATCGGACAGTTATCCTAAATACTACAAAATATATATATAGAGCTCTGCAAATTTATCGCTGAAGAGATTTAATGCTTTAGAAAATTTTGTTTAATTTTTTTCCATTTCATGTTCATATTCTCGTAGTAAATAATCTCAAAATAATTAAATGCCTTCGAATAAACCAGAACATTTTCATTATATTTTATATATTATGATATGATTACGAAATATCGGAAAATGGTTAAAAAAATCACCTATAGACCTCGGTATCTGTGCCAGAATTCGGAGAGTTTCTATTCGAGAAATTCAATTATTTTCATCAACTTTTGTGTTGCAAAAAATTACTTATACCTTAGGAAAATATCATTATTCTTCATCCTCTTATTGAAAAACGGCAATACTAATTCACTACTCAATTGACTAAATTTGACGAAGTAATGGTATTTGTTATTAAAGAAAAACTTATATAACCTGTACAATAGTATGAAATACCAAATATTTTTACGACAGTAGTCATCCTCACATGTTTTAAGATAATTCAATTACTTACAGATGATTCGCAAAAGTGTGTACCAAGAAATACTCTAATGAAATTTCTGTGTAATCGGAGAGAAAGAAAATATGTTGGTATTTTTTGTTTATTGTGATTCAGATCCTTAATGTGATAATGGCGGTTTTATGTATCAAATCACCTGTCATATAATAATTATTTTATTTTCTCAATAATTAGAAATCAAAGCTACAATATATACATACGTTATTTCGTGCTTCATTTCCAGTGAATACTAAGTAATATTAAGCTGAATGCTGTAGACGAAGATATTCATTAATTATGGATTGAATGCTCTTTGTCTATTGCAACATATTTCGCTATTTATTAAAAACTTATTTTACATCATTGGCAATTCAGAAAACCTCACAAGTCTATTAGATTATTTTCAAATATGAATTAAGTTATTCGTTCTTCGCCTAGTAATAGAGAGATGATGGCGGTGTCCCATCTATCTAATTATATTGTTATATATTGCGTATTAGTTTCATATTTCTTTTTCTATCATTTACGTTTTGAGTTTCGTTTTAATTTCGACTGTCATTATAAAAATTGATTTGATTCTTCTATCCGAAAAGCATTTTGTCTTTTCTCTCCACTCTTCTCTTTTAACTAAGTTATATTTTCAATTACAGACAGCTGTATATAACAAGTAGTAGAACGTGATAATTGATTTTTCATGTGTTAAACTATAGATTTTATCATTAACAGTACTTTATTATATAAACCAAAAAGCTGCATACTAACGCCATCTATATCGTATAAAAATTTGATCTTCATGACGTCTCATAAGCTGAATGTTATTAGTTATTTTAAAATATCTAGAAAAGAGCCTGAATTAGACAAGAAAATATAGTTTACTATGTACTGAAGTGTAGGTACATAAAAAGAATGATCGAAAAAGTAACAAAAAAGTTATCATTATTCTATTTTCAAAACGTCAATGTTATCCCTTAATTGTAAAGTGCACTAAAAAACTATAAAAAGTTCTTATTTCAAAATTTATATGGAGTTACGCTTCTACCTCATTTTGTACTACGGCCCATCACTCGAGCGCTCATTCATTGCAGCCGTGCGGGATCATCGCTGAATTATGTGATCTCGGCTCAGCGAGCGTGAGGAGCGTAAAAGCATAAAAACGTATTCCTATCTTTCTGAACACGGTGAAATCGCACGATCGACGAAATATAATAGAGCCCGCAGGTGTGGAATATTGTAATTGTAAAGATGAAATGAGCAGTTATTAATAAAATATGGAGTTTTATGTATGAAATTACACTAATGCCCTTATCACATAAAAAAATCTTAAATAGTTACATTATTATTTATTGGCCCTTATCGCATAGAAATAAACAGAATTACGAACATATAAAATGTATCTTTGTTATTAAAAACTAGGGGTAAAGACTGTGAAACTGAAGAAACTACTTATTAATAGGAAAAAAAAATAGGTACTGTTAGAAAAATTTTCATGAACTAACATTCAAATAAAGCTTATAGCGTTACAAACTCATAATTGCAAGTTACAAAAAGCGATTTAAAAAAACTATCTTAAAAATCAAAGACAAAAGCTTAGATGCCGAAACCTAGGACAAAACAAACGGTGTGGTAGGACGCGCTGTTACATTACTATGTACAATAAAAACATGGGCTCCGCTCAACTGAAACGATAATTTAATCAAAGTTTTAGTATTTCCAAGCTGACTATTTTCAAATGAAATCTTTACTAATATACAAGTACCTATTGTTTATGCAAATATTGTATTGTATACGTAGTTAATACTGGTATTATAATTTTAAGCCGCCAGCATACGAAATTCAGAGTGGGGTGGGAAAATCAAGTAAACTCAACGAGGAAACTGCAAACTCATGCATACCACTTACATAGAAACACGGAAAGCCTAAGTTATGCCCTAATTAACAAGAACAATGTCCATAAACATTTCCAGTATAGTATTAAAAATAATAATGGCAAAATTCTTAGTTGCGTTTAGTAAGGCATACTTTGAAAAATTATAATTAGACGTTTAATGAGCAATAATTATTACCCGATGTTACTTTTAGTACTTATGTATTCGAACTTTTGAGATGTTTCAAATAAGACAAAAGACAAATAACTTAAATCTTTTGAATTTTAAACTTTATAAAACAAATAACTCAATATTGCGTAGGCATCATTATATCATAACCAGCGTATTAATGTCCCCACTGCTGGAGCTCAGGCTTCCCTATGGAAATAATCGAATCAAGCATCGAGCCCAGTACGGATAAGTGGGTATTAAAGACTGCAGATGCAGCCGGGATGCAGATGCAACGGCTTGACGTGCCTTTTAAAGAATGGAACTCGAGATAATAAATTTTTGGTGACACACCTGGTGGCCTATGACTGGCCATTTCGAAAGTTGCGCTAACAATATTTCATAAAATAATCGAATCTACTTATCGCTGGATATAGAAGTATATATACTTATACTATGTTTTATATATTTCTATGATACACGAGACAGATTTATCTGATCTACAAATATACTTAATATATAAAACTGGTGGGCAAGTTGCATACTTTTAAAACTACTGCTATCGCTTTCAAAAGTATAGCGATTGTGAATGTTTTATGTAATCATTAAAAAAACATAATAAAAGAGTATTTAGCATCCGACTTGTAACGACATTTATGTACCCAGATATTATCATACACTTTATAGTTTATATATTGTTTATGTCACTGATGTTTTTACAAGAAGTAGATTATTACTTATGAATCGGATTAAGAGCAAGACTGGTTTTCTAATTATGTCATGAAATTGTTTATTCTATGTACTATTATATATATATTGTTTATTATATGCCTATAAAATAGAAAAATGCGGACTTAATGCCAAAAAGGAATTCTCTACCAATCAAACCGGTGAAGATGTACCTATAGAACACGCAAAAGGCAGTATCATAAAGAACAAATTATATACGAGGCGTTTGATTTACAACATCCGAATCATCCCAGTTGTCGAAGATATCATCCGATGTTCCGATGAAGAACACATTTTCTACGCAACCCCCAAATTAGTGACCCTGAACGAGTTTCTTGAAATTCAAAATAGTGGATCAGTTAGTGAAATTCAAAATAGTGGATCAGTTCATCAGTTCTTCAATTATTGCAACCTGCGAACTTTCTAAGTGCCGATACATCGCATTAGATCATTAGATCCCAGCTACTACTGTTTCTGTATTGAATATTTCCAGCTGCGTTGGACTAACAGGATAAACAAAAGAAGGAAAAAATTTTCGCAATTTTCCATACACGAGTTTTGGTTTAAGGAATGCTGAACAAACCTTCCAACGCTTTATCGATGGGGTCCCGCATGGTCTTGATTTCTGCTCTCCTTATGTTGACAACGTTTTTATCTTTTCTCCAGTTGAGGCCAACCGTAAGGAACTTCTCCGCATGCCTTTGAATGGATTCAAGAAATATGGGGTTTTCATCGATGTTTTTAAGTGTACCTTTGGGTGTAAAAGAGGTAAGGTTCCTTGGCTACATTGTCAATGCAGAAGGAATGCGTCTTCCACAAACTCACGTTCAGGATTAATTAGCTTTTCGTTGACCATAAACAGTGCAAAGCATGCATAGATTCCTCGGCATGATCAATTTCTATCGCCGATCCATCACTCATGCTGCTCAATATCTAGCTTCATTAATTGACGTCGTAGTTTCCACTCGATGGAAAAGGTGCGAAACCATTCCCATGAACCTAAGCTCCTGAAACAATTTGAAGAATGCAAGAAGAGTCTTAGTAATGCCACGCTTCTCCTACTCCCTGTTAATGCTGCAGAACTTAGCCTTTTCACTGACGCTTCTAGTGTCCATATTGGTTCCTGTCTACAGCAGAAAATCAACGGACACTGGACACCTCTCGCTTTCTTTAGCAAGAAACTAACTCCTCGTCTGAATCAGTGGCCAGCATATTATAGAAAACTTTTGGCAGTGTACCAAAGTGTACAACATTTTAGACACGTTTTGGTGGTCCAACATTATACCATTTACATTGACCATAAGCCATTTTTGTACGATTTATGCGACGGAGAGCATACCTCGTATCATACGAGCCGTATGCGAGCCTTTGGATTCGTAACCCCGCGGACTCTAATGCAAGAACCATTTTAGCAACCAATCAAAGGCTGCTCGATCACGCCAATTCATTACCCCGAGTCACACACGAGGATCTGGCAGACCTCGAACGGCGATCCAAATAGAAAAAACCATTTTTGAATTTGTTGAAGGAAATCCCAGAGCCAGTACCCACGATGCGGCACGTAGCTTTGGTGTGAACCAGCTCGCGGTATGAAGCTAGCTGGTTAATACAGCCGCACTTCATCCATACCACTTTCAACCGGTCCAGCAGCTTCATGAACTAGGCCCAATACCACGTCGAGCCTTATGCGAGTGGCTTCTACATTACCGCGATGTAAACATTTTATAGATGGATGAGGCATTGTTCACACGTGTGGGACTGTACAATGTACATAATGAACATTAATGGTCTTTAATAATCCCCATTTACACAGCCTAGAAGACCTAAAAATAACAATTTATAACGCTTTTAGTCTTTACTAAATACGTTATACTAAAATTTTAAATAAATGAAATGACAATTTAATGAAACGTGCATGTTTGTGTCTGGAAAAAGTTGAACTTTATTTTGAACAAATATTAAAATACAGTGATCAGCCCTGCGATTCTGTAAAACTCCAAACTCGAATTCGAATTCTCTCAGGTGTCCTTCACTTCAAAAAGAGGCATACGCTCAACCTTGAATTGGTAATAACGTGAATGAAGTGAGTTTCGAAATGATATAGGAATAGAATATCAGAAACACGTGTATTCAATCAATTTTGTTTTGTATTTTTATACAAAAAAAATGGAATCAATAGAATTTTTACGCTAAATGACGTGAATTCAGACACATGAGTGAATTCGAATTCGGGTCTGGATTTTTACAGAATCGCAGGGCTGTAAGCAATTACGTTAATGAACAATTTTAGTTAGGTATTATTTTTGATTGAAGAAGTACCTTTATAACCTCGTTATAACGTTAATATTTTTATAGGTAACTAATTTGTTTCTCTTTTATTTTCTGCATTTTGATAGTTCTAAGCCCATAAAAGTATAAAGGGAAAATTGGGATTACTCTTACAAATCACCAGGTCATGGGATAAATTCTAGTTCGATTACACGCCGTAGATAAGTATGATACCTCAACATACTTATCTTCGACATCGAGCGCGCGCTGTCCATAAATTTAGTTTCAAACTCTCGATCTTTAGTAAGTGTTAACTTATTTTTTAGTATTAGAATATACCAAAATATAGAATACGTGTTTGTTTAAATAAATTAAAGTTTATTTTCACAAAATCATCACAGTGTTTTTAAATTATTCCTTCGAAATTATTAATAATTATAGACTAATAATAAAGCTGAAGAGTTTGTTTGAACGCGCTAATCTGAATTGTCCACTTATCGAGGACGGCTTGGCTATATTACATCACGCTATAACTAACAGTAGTGGAGCAGATATGAAAAATGTTGCAAAAACGGAAAATCCACGTGGATAAAGTCGTTGGCGAAAAGCTAGTTAGTAAATTAGCTAAGGGTATTTATTATTTTCTATTGAAGTACAACACTCTATAAAATTGGTTTTGTTAATTCTTATGTTAACAGATTCTATTTTACGTTTAAACAATATACCATCTTGATTGATCTGCTTTTAACTTGGCAGATATTGTACGCGTTTAAAAGTAAAAAATAAACTTTAAAGCTTACTCATTATTTTGCAAGATTAAAAAATGCGCCTATAAAACATGTTATAATTTTTCTAAGAATAAAAACTTTTTTAATATTGTACACGATGTTTTGTCACACACCGTTCGGATTTTGAAAAAGAATTTTTGTTGAGATTTTTCTTCAATTCCTGGTCTCTTTTTTAATAATCGCTGTCCATAGTAACCGTTGTTAGCTCATAAATAAATGACACTATTGTCTTTATACTATAGGACGTTATTGAAAACGAGTATCATCTTATTATATTTTTAATAAAAGCTACAACAAAAATATTATTTCTCGAAGAACGCATTTGTGTAATGTGCAATAACGCCAACTTTCTCTACAATTTCTAGGAAACACGTCCCTTTTTATTTCCTATGGGAGAAATAAAATTATGGATTATACGGCTACGACGACGGAACGTGGACCTCGACCTTTGAATTTGGGTAAATGTGGAATAAAAACTCGTTGTAAAGTCTTCGTAGTTTCATAAGCCATTTTATGTTTCTTAAGTTACATCAGTGGCAAAAAAAATAAGTATACAGGATCCCATTAAACATGCTAGAAAATTTACTGTATATGTTGCAACTAATTATAAAAAATGTAAATAAAGTTGACGAAAAATTTACATGGTCTAGCTCTGATTCGATAAGGCAACGACAGAAACAAAAAAATATTAAAATTATTTTTCAGTTTATTAAAATTAGTTTTTTTTGTAAAGTCAATTGTGACATTTGTTACGAGAAGAAACTGAATGTCATTTATTTTATAAGCTTGAAAAAATATTATATTAATTATTTGCTTTAGAGCTAAGGTCCAGATTCTTAGCTATAGAGTCGACCTGCTTCTCCTCTATCATGGTTAAAACGAAGAATGTAATCAAAAATTAACTGTCAAGATAAAACGAATACTAAGAATTATAACACCATATTATGCCCCTAGTGCTAAACAAACTGACTGACTAAACTAACATATTGTGAAAGGATTTTATTTTGTCGTTAATGGTAATGAAAACTTTTCAATAAAGTATTCAATATTAACACTTAACCATATAAAGATTTTCCGCCCCGAGTTAGTATAATAATTTCCTTAATAACTGAACTAAATCAGCATAAAATACCCATAATAACTTCACTCTGAAGATTGCCTTGCAAATTTTATGACCAAACGGATTTCCTATGAATGACTCAATAACCTGTCATCTTAAAATTAATAGGTAGCTAACATAAGATTAGCTACCTAATAGCTCACATGAATTCTTTATTGAAAATTTCACTAAGAAATTTTCACAAAGGCACTGTTGAAGGCGTTAATTATAATTAACTCTTCATCACTATAAAAAACATGGAATTTTTTCTATAATTTCTGTAATATGGAAGGTATAAAAAATCATAATAAATCCAGCTATTTACCTAAAAATAACTAAAGTTCCTGAATTACTTAATTATTATATGCACAAACCGTTTTCATTGTGATTATTTAAAAGTTTAAAACATATAATGGATTACATTTAAGATACAGCAACGCAAAAAATTTACTGCCGGTTTTTGAATTGAGAAAAGTAGAAAATCTCATCTGATTGTTGTTTGACAATAACTTGTTACGGGTTCGGTGCTTGGGTCAATTAATAAGGCTGCTTAGCTTGAGTATATATTTATTAGTTAAATAAGGGTAATAAGAAAAAACTGTAACAAACAAAAATAAATTTATAAAAACAGTTCGTAAGTTACTTAACTAATACATACTTATCAAATAAACGAATACATACCCCTTGTCGGGCTTCTAGTTAACTTTTGGATCTTCCAAAATACAGATTACAATTTAGTAGTTACATATGTTATATAATTTGTATCACCATATCACATTATTTATCACAATAAATGAATTATTTTAAAATTATATAGTAAAATTTATACCATTATTATTGTATTGTATTATAATTTCATCTTGTGCATAGGAGAATTTCTTACGAACTGACATCCATAAAGAGTATAATTGATTAGTCAAAATTTTAAATTACGAAAGACGAATAATAAAATGAAATGATGTTGAATTTCAAAACAAAAAGTTTGCATACTGAAACCTAGGAAAACAAACGGTGGCATGGCACACCGTTACAAACTTAAGATTTTTTTTTACATTTCACAAGTCAAAGAGCCCTTTAATCTAACTGCTATTAAAATCAGAAATAAAAACCTATTTAAGTGACGCTTAAGTACAGTTTGAGACTTTAAATTCTCAATTCAAAAACCGGATGGTAGACATCTAGACGTCGATTGTTTCGTATTTATTCAACACCACGTTTGAAACGAATGATTTAGCTAAAGATCCTCTGAATATCCCAGAAGCGTAATAGTTATTTTTTTTCATTGATATATTTACAAAAGAAAACTCTATTGTAACTAACTCTAAAACAACACTAGATCTTGCTTAAGATACTATTGAAGAAAACCAGTCTTGACTAAAAAAACAACACAGAGTGAAGAAACAACAGTAGCTAGCTTAGAACAACTTTTCGCAAAGGAAAAATTTATTAAGCCATTCGCAAACTTCCAGTAGTGTAGAGCTATGGGAAACGAAATATTATTTTTGATGTTTTTAATAATTTGAACAATATCACAACTAACTAAAAATGCAATATTGTCTAAAAATATATCCATCTCGCCTACTTCAAGGTTTGTGAACGGAACAAATGGTAGTTTTATTTATTATTTATGTATAAAAATAAATCATAAATAAAGCTCCATATAGGACTCAATTTGTTTTATTACACTTGGCTAAGTTAAAAAGTTCAACTGCAAAAAAAGTTATAAAATTCCGATATGTCAGCAGCTGCTGCGACCAAAGTTTCAGTGTAACGTTGCGAACGTGGCCACGAACTTTGAAGAGACGTGACTTAACACATAATTCTGACGTATTAAGTCACGAGATATCGAGAAAAAAAAAAGAAATATTAATTCTATGTTTGACGAATTCCCCCATGAATTGTAGACTGATTTTGATTTTTTTATTCTGTAAAATAAAATAGGAATATTATATAATAATGTAATATTACTACTTTTTATAATTTATAATATTATTGATATTATTCTAAGCATATGGTAATAAATTCGTTACAAGTGATCCTTGTTAGTGTAATAAATACGTAAATAAATAATGAATTGTTTTCGTTCCTCTTATAGGTAATGCAACTTAACTTTGCAATGCTCACAAAATAGGATGTTAAGAATTATTTGTGTGGGATGTAACGAATAACTTCACAAAGCCAATTTAAGGTAGATATTTAAATTGTTTTTAAAAGAAATAATCACAATTAGCCTCTTCTCAATTGCTGAAACACAGACCGTTTCTATGGATAGAATCAATCAGGGAGAACGAGCCACAACCTACTTTGCTTATGAAGAAGATAGATGAGTTTTAATGACTGCAGATGCAGAGAAAGACGCTTAACAGACCGAATGCGTTAACTACTATGCCATTGGGCATTACACTTACAAAGTATTGAGAAATCCTTGTTTACATTTACAAATATGAGATCTTCCGAAATTCTTTTTTCTTATATAAATTACGATATAACATTTTGTTTGAAAGTCACAGAGAATCCTTTGATATCTTCAAAGCAATAACCGTAATCTTTTTCTTTATTAATATTACCTGTTGTCTCGAGACCTGAGTGATTTTATTTAGACGAATTCTTCAGCTAAGTATGTAAATGATACTTACATATAAACAAAATCAAGGTAAAGTATGATATGAACCATCTTAGTAAAAATTTATTGGTCGAAAATAAAAACTTACTTCCGATGTTCAGCGATGTGGAAGTTAAGCTACTTTCACGAGGACCGATCTTGGGGTCATCATCATATCCCCTCACTGCTAGGGCACAAGCCTTCTTAATGGATGGGATTGAATAGAATCAAATAGAGAAAAAAATGTTACTGGCTGTTATATTTTTTTAACGATTTTGAATTTGGAATGTTAACTTTAGTTTATTTGTATCCGAAATTAATTTGTTTATATTTTCTCATGATGGAAGGAACGAAAACGATACGTGCAGCTGTCATTTCGCTATTTAAGGCGGGAAAAAAAAAGATGCAGATTTTCCGCGTGATGAAAAGTTTTCATCCATTACACAATAAAACGGTACGAAAAGATAAGTTCTCTGCAAGATTGTCAAAGGAGTGTGACCACTACGCTACGCTCTGTGAGGACGCCTACGAACATCAAAATCATCCGAGACCGACTTCGCCGGAATCCATGTCGTACTCAGAAGAAACTCGCTCTGTAGACTAATATTTCACGCGTTTCAGTAAACAGAATACTGAAATATGATCTTAAGGTTAAGGTCTATAGCCGTAGAAAAGTTCTCTTTTTAAACGATCGACTTCGTAAATTACGATGCGACCGCTGTCCATTGCTGCTGAGAAGATATGATGCCAGAAAGATACTCTTCACAGACGAGAAAATTTTTACTGTCGAAGAAAAGTTCAACCGACAAAACAATAAAGTGTACGCTAAAAGTAGCCAAGATGTACCAGCTTCTGCATGGAATGTCTCGCGCACTCATCATCCGGCTAGTGTGATGGTATGGTGTAGAGTTTCGTATGAAGGTGTCACTCCGCTCCATCTCTGCCAACAAGGTGTCAAGGCGAAAGCCAAGAATTATGAGATTTAGAGCACGTATCAGACAACACGTATTGGATTTTTCAACTAGACTCGGCGCTAACCCATAAGGCAAAAAGCACCCAAACTTGGTTGACGCAGATTGGAATGGCCTTCATCGCGGCGGACGAGTGGCCCTCCTCCAGCCCCGACCTCAATGCGCTGGATTATTCTTATGGATTATTCACCCAAACTTGGAGTCACTGAAGCGAACCCTTGTTCGAGTAGCAAAGCAAATTACGCTAAAAAAGATTCGTGCCGCCATTGATGACTGGTTTGGCCAGTCATCAATGGCGGCACGTCTAAGGGCCTGTCTTAAAACAGGGGCGGTCAGTTTGAATAAAGTATATATTTAATTGTTGATTATTATGTATTTATTGGTTAATGAAATTTTTTTAAATATACATTAATTATTAAAAAAGTTACGCCACTTTTATTTCGTTTCAAAACTTATAAACACACGAGGTACTATTATTATGAAGAGGTAAGAATTATAATTTTAAAAGGCTTTGAAACTACTCGACCTATTTTAAAAATTCTTTCACATACAAAAAGCTAAACTATAATTGGATTATCTTGCCTATAATATACGCGAGTAAAGTTGCAGGAAAACAGCTACAATCTGATAAACTAAATAGTCCCTAATAAAATTTATATACTATTAGCCTTGTGAAAACATCTATATATTATTATATAGATTCTGAAATAACCTTAAATCTACAATATTATCGTTCAGCAAAGCTACTGCTATCATATAAAATGTCAATAAAAATGAGTTGTTACCAGGAAAAAAGTTTTCTTATCCACTCCTGTACTTTATTGAAGTCTCTTATTGAAGGATATTTTTAATTTTTATGAGCTTTTAAACTTAGCGTTCATGTCAGCCCAATCTGAATTAAATAACAAATATAAGATCTATATCTATGGAAACATAACTTTGTATACCATGTTGAATAACATTCTAGCTTCATCCGACTACGGATATGCTAGGATACTTTGAAAAACACCTATGTCATTATTATTGTCCTTAAGATTAAAAAGTAAATTACTCCTCTCAGCTTCATTCTTAACACATTCAGTTAGCAAATGTTCGACATCTTCTATCTTTTGACAGTTTTCACGATCGGAAGAATTCGTTCTTTTCATTAAATATAAAAAAAAATAACTTTTTATGAATGTATGCGCGGAATGTGTCCAGATCGCAGTCGATGAGATACTATAATATATTTACGTTCATTGTTACAATTAACGAACCAGAGCATATGAGGAGGCTCACGTATAATAGTTCTGTACCAAACACCTTTTGTTTTGGACCTTTCGTCAAAGTATTCCGTCCAACTCTGATGACTCATGATTTTAATTTTCTTAAAACCTCAGAATATACAGACAGGATAAAAATTCAAGAACTATCAGAGATAGCAAATTTTGCCAAATGGTCCGCCTTCTCATTACTTATTAGCATAATATGTGACAGGATCCATTGTTATTTTATTAAAATGTTGAGTTCCTTTAATTGAATGATTTTATTTAAAGTACTAACTGCAACAGGAGCAGATCCTTGAGCCAAAGCACATCGATAAATATGTTGAAGGGCAGTCTTACCGTCACATAAAATAGTAACTTTTTTATCCTATTTTTTAAATGTAGGGCTTCTGAAATGATAAATCTTAATATCTTTTTTTAGATAATTAATTTGTTTCTCTTTTATTTATTTTTTTGCCTTTTGATAGCTTTAACCATAAAAGTATGAAGAGAAAATTAAAATAACTCTTACAAATCACCCCAGATCATGGCATAATTCTAGTTCGAATCTAATAAAATGAGCGGTCAGTAACCCGTGTGTCCATAAATTTAGTTTAAAAGTCTCGATTTAGTTTTAAAGCGATAACTTTATTTTTTTATATTAGAACATATTAAATTAAAAATACGCGTTTGTTTAAATTACTTAACGTTTATTTTCACAAAATCTTCGCAGTGGTTTTAAATTATTTCTGTATATATGACGTCATTAAACTTTAATTCTTAATAAATAGTACGAAGTCATCTGCATACTGACAGATGTTTACAGTCCAATATTTTGCCTTATTTGACTACTCACCAGTTTAAAAAGTTATGGGACCAACGGGTCTCCTTGGGCTAAGCCTTTATGTGTCCACCTCACGACGTCATCTTCATCACCATATTGAAGGATATTCGCAAAAATTAACTGCAGAGCTTTTGAAGCTAAGCAGACCTAACACCCGAGCGATTGTACGGGCCTTAACTAGGCATTGCAAACTAAACAGAACCAATTTCACATGAAATCAAGTGACACTGACATTTGCAGGTACTGAAACACTAGAAGACCTCCTGTGTGAATATAGACATTTGATCCACAAACGAAGCCTAAATAAAGCCATGCTTGCTATGAATACTCAAGAAATTGCGTAATTATTACTTTTTAAACCAATTTTATTCTAAGGCTATTCAAATATTAGCCCAACAAAAACCATTTTATGAAAATATGATCGATTGTTCGCTCAAAACAGAGACTAATAAATATTTGGTCGCTAACAAAAATGCAAAGATGCCTCTAAATAAGTTTTTTGGGTCGATTTTACTACTCATAGATACCATCATATCTATATAAAAAACATATACAAAAATAGATTAAATAAAAATGTTCTTCTTAACTGAGGTTAAATTCAAAATCTTAGCATTAGAGTTTTATACGCGAGGAATTGGTTTCGAAGCATAGTGATATAATAGATAGAAGGGCAATTTAATTCTATTTTCTTACGGTTTCAATCTAAAAGTTTTGTAGAATTGATTGGATACATTAAAAACTTAAATAAATTTCAGTACCTGAAATAAATTCTCTGAGAATCTCAGTCCTCAAGATCACCTTATCTAAATATGAAATACTTAAGTACAAAGAAGAAATTCATTATTTCATCAGAGTTTTTAATTCAACGCAGATTGTTTAAAACAGCTTCGTAGGTGTAATTGGACAATGTTAATTATTATTTTCTGCTAAGGTATTTATATTGAGGGGCTTGTTATCTTGTAGTCAGACATAATATAGAAAAAACCCCTGCCGTCAATGTCTGAACACGAAAAAGTGTCGAATGCAATTTTATACGGTCCTCAACAATAATTAGCTAATGTTTTATATCAAACTAGCTGTTTTCCCGCGACTTCGCATGCATAAATACCTTTGTGATTCTCATGACAGACAACTGCGTTCTGCTAATACACTTGCATTATCTACTCCACTTTTCCATTCTGGCTTTATGGCCGACTCTTTCACCCTGCAAGCCATACGACTGTGGATGGATGGAAGACGAATTTGTCGGGAGATTGTCTGATTGTGTAGGGGAACACAATCAGACAATCTCCCGACAAATTCGTCTTTAAACGGAAAGCTCACACTTTTCTCCTGGAACGTTTATGAAGATCATCATCATATATGTATTATATTTATGTATTTGTATATGTACTTATGTTTATGTGTAGTATAATCTTTATTTATGTTTATATAATTGTATATAAATTCTTCTAAAGTGTAGTTTAAGTAGTATATTTATAAGTTAACTTTATGCCGCCATCGTGTATTTCTGTATCCCAAAGGTTGACTGGTAGAGAATGCTAATAGCATTAAGTCCGCCTCTTGTACCAATTTAATGTACAATAAAGTTTGTTAAATAAATAAATAAATTATAGCCTATGTCAACCCAGTATAATGTAGCTAGCTGTAGGTGAAACAATTTTTAAATCGGTTTAGTTTCGGAGACTATTCGATGCAAAAAAACAAACAATCAAATCTCTTCTCTTTATAATATTAGAATAGATTGAACAAAGTATATATGTAAGTCATTGTTAAATATATGTAATGTTGTATGTACGTAAGTTTGTAGGGTTTTCTTAATGCAAGGTATCGCGACGTAGATTTGAGAAACGATGGCATAGTTTTTCTATATTCACAAAAAGTGTTTGTGCCTTGACGAAATAATAGGTTGAGTATGATTTATCACCTGTAAGTCTATATTATCCCAACAGATCTTTTGCAGAAAAGGTACAAAAAACTTAACGTGCCTTATATTATTAATTAATTTATTTAGTATTTTTCAATTTTTTGACATTCATAACGACTTGTATGCTTATATTATCACATAATAACTACCTTTTTTTAACCCAGATAATTATATTACATATCTACTCACTATGGCACTCACTCTTCTTCTTAATAAAATTGTTTATACATTTTTAACACGACGTCTAAGACATTTATGACTCTCGTCAGACGAAGTGATAAAAGCTTAACCAATATTACAAAACGCAATATTCGGAACTCCAAATTTTTCACTACTAGTCACTACTACACTTACGTAAAGTTGCGTTGCTCACCGCGTACTCAATTCAACTATGTCCCTATTTCAGATAAAGGGATTAACTGGCACCAGGATGAGTTTATGTGGGTGTGTTCCGACCACGCGTTGAATTGAATTTCTTTAAATCCTTTTCGCTGTTTCAGTAGATTTGAACAAGGGAAGCTCTTACACACGAACTTTTTACCCGAAAACGGCTAAAGGATTTCTGAGGACCTTTGTAGTGGATATTATGTAATTTATCTGAAAAACTGTATTTTTTTCGCTGTAATAGGTAGTCTTATTTATCATTTAACGTTAATATGTAATTTATCTGTTAAATGTGTTTTTACTTCTCTGTAATAAATACTACGTCACGTGAAATACTAAAATATTATTAAACGTTATAGACAAATAGCTAGAACATATGTTCCACGGTGTCCACGTTTAGGTTCCGATCTAGATTTGTGGTCAATGTAAAAACAGACGAACTATAATTTATGTGTATCAATGGAGAGACCCATAAGTAATTGTAGAGTACTCATTAATAAATCAGTATTTAAGTTAATGATCTCTCGAGGGATAAACAGAATTAGATACATTTTAGCCCACTTATCTGAACCAATTATTAATATGAAAAAAAACTAAACACTCACAAAAATCACTTTGATTACCTACAGAATCACAATTATTTTCAATGTTCAATTTAAACATTGCATGTAAATTAATAATAGATCCAATAGGATATACCGATTGTATCTGGGATAAATATTTCGCACCGGCCAGTTCGTAAACAAACAGCATGAGGCTAATTCGAATCAATGATTCATGGCATCCCGACGGTCTCTTTACCGTTTAATGAATTTACGACACCGCAATACTAGCTGGCAGCAGGCGCCACCTGCCCGGGTAACGTTGCAAAATTATATCATTTACCTGTACGGGTTTCGATGAAATCTAATTATCATAAAAGGTTTTGCTGTTAAAACTAATTACATAAAAAACTATTTATTTTCTATGTAATTATTTACACGTAAACTGCATATTTTTTAAACTAAAACCAAAATTCTCTCGTGATTAGACTAAAAATATAGAAATAATAATTTATCGGTGATAATAATATACTCGGAACAACTACAGATGCTTTATATTAATTATTAATATTTAATATAAAGCATCTGTAGTTGTTAAAATTCTACACTGGGCCCGCATGGTGGGTCATGACCCATTCTCCTTATACTATTAGATTCGATTCTAGCCATAGGGAAAGTCCATATCCCAGCAGTAAAGACATTAATACTCGATATACCCCTAATATATTCTAAATGGAAAACTCGCATTGAAGTATTTCTATATAATTGTTAGATATGCCTAATACTTATTGACAATTAAGAAATTTTTATTTCTCAGTACGAAGTAATATTTATATAATACATATATTTATATCATCTGTTATATAGAAATCATACTCGTAGTATGTTATGTATATCGTAGTCCAAGGAAAGTTTAAAGGGTGAAACGGTGAGAGGTAGTATACCGGGTCATTTAGTCTTAGATACTCGTATATGAGAATAATACCTGTTTTCAATGATGTCAAAGCTCCCAAGAGCACACAATTTATAAACAAGTAAAACTTAGTTACGTTTCCTTAGTATAAATTAACAAAAACAGACACGAAATTATTTTCTTTTTCCGACATCTTGGGTAACAAACAGATGCGGAAAAACAAAACACTCAAAGTTGAAAATGGTATACTCAACATTAGCATTTTGTAACAATGAAACGGCAACGTGTTCTGGTGGTGAGCAAGTATTGTCGTGGCCCCGGACGCTGCGAGGACGCGACTGGATCACGAAGCTTCCGGCACAGAAAGGCTCCGTTCACACGGCATTATACTGCACGTGTTTTTTTTAATATACATTTTAGCTTTAAAACAAAAAAAAAGCTTTTCACGTAGCTGCACGCATTAAATTACTTCGGCTTGTGGAAATCGTCAGATTATATATTTTTTGTAGTATTTGAATTATTATCTTCAAAATAAAAATAAAAAACCACGCTCGAGAATTTAATGTAAATTAACATCACCCTCGAATTTTCTTATCAGATTTCTGAAATATACACGTTTTAGCATGTAACTAACTCACCCTACCTTAATCTGACGTGTTCGAAAATTTCAGATAATTTTTTTTTTTTACTAATCTGATCCTTTATCCTTGACGTGAGAGCAGATATATAAGGCTTATATTTGGTGGGAGTACTTAACAGAGTACAAGGTATCCCACTGTATATTAATCTGCCGTGCTCTAGTAAATCCCGAAATCTCCTATTGGGCTTTCCTACTATTAAAAGAAACGGATGAGAAATAAGCGGTAAACACAGACTTACATCGTAGGGATACTATTAAACCATATTTTAAAATTACTGTCGTAGAAAAAGTAAAGACTTTTTGTCCCTACTTATTTGAATAGTGTTGATTTTGTTGCACAAGTAACCCTTTCCATCCAATAACGAAATTATTGTGAATTCGCCTTTATTTACTTCACGCCAGCGCCGACGCGCAAACACATTATTATGTTTCCTGAAGAATAGTAGGATCCCATTACAACGATCCCTAAGGGACCCAGAAACCGGCGGGATAATGTACGCTTAAAATAATAAAGGAAAGTATTTATCTGAATTATAAATATCAAAACCGTCACGTGCCGTCATGAACATAAAGTAAGTAATTTAATAACCATTTCCTTGTTTCGTTAATTGGCAGATTAAAAGTGTATAATGAGGACAAAAACGAGATATATGAACACTGTTATAAATCTCGAATTTATAATTTTTCTTCCGATAGATATGAATCTCTATGAGTATTATAAAATCTATATGCATTATTAATAATGAATATTATGCATAATAAAAACATATTACAATAGTTTGACAACATTGAAATTAACTCTAAAAAAATTAGAGAACAACGTCAAGAATTTCATATTAAGTCCCAAATAGATTCCAAACACGTAATTATCATCATCATCAACCCTTTTACGTCCCTGCTGCAAGGGCTCACGCCTTCCGTGAGGTTGGTTAAGGAGGATGTGCCATAACCCTAAACGCTGGCCCCATGGATTGGAGGGCACTGCTAATACAGCCGGGACCTCCAGATAATCATTTTAGGTCACCCATCTTGTGAGCGACCCTTGCTAAAGTTGCTTAACAACAACGATCGGGAGCCGCGGCGCTTAACAACTACACAACCGAGCTATTAAATTCCTTAATAAAAACATATAATAATGCACCTTTTATTTATATTTTCTTTCCAGACGTGAATTTTCTTACTCATAATCCAGGCTTCTAATAATGCACTGCAATTGATAATTATTACCTGAGTAAATTAAAACCCACTATTGCACCACGATACTGTTAATTAATATAAATTTCAGTAGCGCATTATGAAGTGACTTAATGAAATAAGTATTGCCGGTGTTGCTAGTCGTCTCTGAAGTCTCCTCACGCCACACGAACGTTTATACTAGCCGTGTCTCGCATACTGGACCCCTTCCTGTTTCTGTATAACATAGACAAGAGAATTCAGATGATTCGTTGATAAAAAAAAAATAAGATGCTGCTGTAGCATAAGAAAAGGTAAAAAAAAAACTCTTTTAACAATTATAACACTAACTACTTAAGTCACTTTTAAAAAGGTCTGGACCTCCAAATGTCTCTTATATTCGAAATACCGTCATGTTGAATACGTAGCCAGAAAAATAATTACGCAAATATATATCGATATTTAATAATGTTGGTTATTTATGTGGGTGATTAATTAATAAAAAAACGCAAATTAATTTAGCTTAATAATGGAACTATATTCGGAGTCTTGAATTATGCAAACTAAACTACTAGGTGAAATATCTGCAGCCGGGACCAACGTATTAACGTGCCTTCCGAAGCACGAAGTACCTCGAGATAATAATTTTTTGATCACCCATCCCGTGACCGACCCTTGCGAAAGTTGCTTAACAACAACGATCGCGGGCCGCGACGCTTATCCTCTACACCACCAAGCTACTCAAATTATTTTTTCAGATTGAGTCTGAGAGTAAATATCTCCCCAGACTCAATCTGAAAAAAAAAGTTATAAAAGTTTTTTAAAAACAAGCTTTTATTTTTGCGCACTAAAACGTAAAAAAAAATGTAATAGAAAAATTGGAGACGAATAATACGCGCTACAAGTTTTACAATTACTTTTTTTAACATTTTAGTGCGAACAGTTAAAAGCTTATTTGTAAATAAACTTTTTTATTTTTATATATAGCATCTGTATTGCAATGTGTTTCTCTCCATACGTTATTGTTCTCATAAAGACGGATTCCAAAGAGCCCAAACATTGCTAGCCACATTTTTCAAATCTATCGGTCATTCGGAAAGGAGTCAAATTTGAGTTCTAAGATTTGCGAACTAACTAAGAAGGCAAGTTCAATAAGCTTCTAAAAAAATAACAAACCTTGAGTCAATGTCATCACAGTATTATTTTGAAATCTGTGCATTTATCAGTTTAGTGTACTGATATTCTTTAGTCTACACAGTCACATACAGACTGTTTGCTTATTGCATTACCTAACTTTATGGGGTGCTCACGTGGGCGATTTGTCAGCTCGCTAGCGAACGGCCGGACGAATGGACATAATGAAAATGTTATGTTATTTGTTTCGTGAAAAACAGGCGGCCTCATTGCGGACCACCAGACCTGACCGTTTATTACGTCTGTACATCACATCTGAATAGGTGAGCTTGTTTCGTTTTCTCTCTCTCTTTTTGTCGGTGATTCGAATCACCATTGTGTTTTATAATATTTGTACAAAACGCGCGATAGACAAAAAAAATATCGCAAGGGAGTCTCTAAATAGATATTTTGGATCATTTTTACGAGTAATATATTTCATCTTAACTATATAAAAAATATGTATATACAAAAATAGATATTTATATAATCTAAAAAGATCAAAAGATTTTTTTAAAAGTAAGTACATGGGAACATAAGCGGAGGTACATGAGCGACTTATATAGTCTCTCAGAAGTCAGCATTGATTACTTGCGTAATTCAGTGTGATTTATCATTTCCACCAAGATTTAATTTCTATAGTCACCATTATAATAAGGGTATCAAATGAAAAAGGAATTTTAAGTAGAATGCAAAAGGTTCATAGATGCAATTCAACAACTGTCAATAAATTAAATTAAATTATTTCTTGATTATGTATTAAATGTTCATCGTCTATCCGTAAAAGGAATGTTAAGTGACTACATTTCTTTTTAAAACAAAAGAAACGTAGTAACCTGAATATCAAGTATCGTACTCTGGAGTATAGAGAACAAATTACAAGAGAAACTCCTGTTACGACTCGACTATGCGATCACGTACGGTATTTTTCGAGAGGGCACTGTAAATTTTTCTATTCGGATTGTAGCGTCCGCTTGGGGAAGTATAGAGAATGGGATTGTATTATCGCTCTGTTGTTATTTCTGTTGTCAGCGTCTAGATACAAATATGACGTATAGTTGTTCAAGCATATGTTATAGTTATCAATGTTAAGATGTTTTACCCATTTACAAAGCATTCAATTAATATCTAGGATACTCTATTCAATATTTAAGCTACTTTCTAAAATAAAAGCGACTGTACGTTAGGCTGCTAGCAGATCAATCTAAATCTAAAGATACAAACGAAATGAAATTTGTTTGCATGACGACATTTTGATTGTATAGCTTATAATGATGTGAGGAAATCATAAAGATTTGCGTTTGCGTTTAGACAGACGTACCTTGCGCGTTCGATAGATATAAGTAGACTTGATTATAATCTTTTACCATGCATTTAGTCTAGAGCGTGTGCTAGCGCGATTAAGCGTGAACGCCACGCACGCTCATACTAGTAGGTATTTCAGATCAGGAGAGCGATTCCGTAAAAGCCGAACCCGAATTCGGATTCGCTTCATACAGGTGTCCAAATACACTTTGATTCACACAGGTGTCCGAATACAATTTGAAAGCGACATCTGCTTAACCTGAAACCTTAAATTAAGTAAAGTAAGTTTCTAAATGATATACAATCTTGTATGGTATTTTTATACAACACTACACAAATATAAGTTAAGCGGATTCGCTTTAGAAGTGAATTTTAACACCTGGGTAAATTCAAATTTGGGTTCAGATTTTTACGAAATCGCTGTGCAGGTATAGGGACTATTCATCTGAAATGTTTAATTGGGTAAAAATAAAACAGAATTGACCTTAATGATTTTGTGCTTTTGCTTCTCTTAAACTTAGTTCAACTAAGCGAAATAATAACGAATGTCACCACTTAATTTTTGACACGTTTTTAAGCATTTTTCATTAAGAATATTTTTCAGTATAGCATTGTGAATGCGAAATTGAACAAATATAATACTCCTATTCCAGATTCGTTTGTGTCTTAATGCAATATTGAGCAATTATCTCTATACTGGTAGATCTTCACGTAAGAAAGCATAGCTATATCTTAGTAATTCTTTACAAGAAAACACTTTTCCCAGTCTAGCTCTTAATAGATTCTTTACAAATGCTCCAAAAGCAATTTGAAACATTTTCACACTACTTCCCTTACTAGAGCTGAGTTATGCCTTTCAAAACTACCGACAACGTTTGAACGAATTGATTACAAAAGTAGTCCTAAAAGTACTAAGCTCGTCGCTTTTAATGTGTGGCAGTGACAGGTTTGTTAGGAAAAGTGTAATCGAATATGTAAGAAAGAAAAGTAAGTTATACTACTGTTAATACTAAGAGATGAGCGAGTTAGAGAAAAAAAATATAAATGTAATAAAAAGATAGATAAACGAAGAAGAGGTGCAGGGGGAGATGGAAGACGACTATTGAAGAATTCAAAATTAATTAGATATAGCAAGAAACAGAGTTTTCGTCAACCCGAGATCTCTCATAATTTCTTAAAGCAAATATGGTAAACAATGTTAAACAATATAAATAAACGGGCAAAGGACCAGCTTTTGGCCACTGTCCTCTTTTAGGCCATTTGGAACTTCAAAGCATTCTAACGTATAGACAAATATACTGGGTGGAAGAGAACGACCGACACTCCCGAGGTTCCTGGAGAGTACTATTTGTCTTTAATTTGATGTAAAAAAAATTATAAGTCAAGGTCAAATAGTTTCGGAGATATTAAATTACAAAGTTTTTGAAAAAAAAATGAGTGTTTTCAACCCTGAGTCAGCTGTTTTTGAGACGTACTAAGGAAAAGTGTTTTAATCGGTCATTGACTTCTTCATTTCTAAAAACGAAATAAACTAGTTTATGATTTATAAGACCGCTTTCATGCAAATTCTACCAGACAATCACAAAACAAGGCAGTCAAAATGCTTAAATCGATTAACAGACTAACAGCCGGATTCTGATTTGAAGAAAATCTCTACTGCTTATTCTCAATAACCTACGTTTTTTTTTAATTTCAAAAGTCAAATAGTTCTTGTTTTATCAAACTGCTATCAACTGACAAGTAATATTAGTTAACTGTTTTTTAACAATTTCAAACTGGCTATCACTAAACGAATCAGTCAAAATGCTGACATTAATTAATAGACTAACATTTAATAAATCATTGTAAAAAGATTATTCTAACGTTAACTAATTTACATTACGTTACTACATTATTTCAAATAGTCAGAGTTTTCAAAAAATTGTAACTAAATGAATCAAATAACACGATCATTTATTAATGTAGTTAAACTAATACATCATCCATTAAAATAAAGTACATTTGTGACGTGATAATAATGAACCATTATCATAAATGTACTTTATGTTAAAACACTAAGTAAGGGTTTGGTTACTTATTTAAAAAGAAAATTTAAAAAACAATTGCGTGGTAACAAAATACGCATTCGAAAAATAGATAAACTGAATTCGTCCCTGGTTATCAAAGGCAAAGCGAAGCGAGCTCTATTCACTAATTCATTCGCCGTGCGCGCGACTTTTTTGCTCTGTCGGCGTCGGCGCCTTTGTTTTAGTCACCGCCGGACATTTGCGCGTGAGGCACGTTACTGCATCGATGCCACCGTACCGCTGCGAAGCGACTTTTTGTCGATTTTTGTTTTGTTCTAGTGCATTTTTAATTAAATTTTTGTTAATAAGAAACTACAGTGTTCGTCTTGAGTGTTAAGTTTAGTTTAGTAAAGATTGTGTTTAGTTTTGTGTGAAATGTGATGTGTTTTGCGCGTGCATGCAAAAGAAAAGAGCGTGCTTAGCTGTCTTCAGAGAAGAATTGGACATTTTCAGCATCGACTATCATTAAGATATCGGTAAATAATTAAATTAAATTAATGTGTTTCGCGGTCCGTTGTTATCTGCGCACAATCAATATTGCGCATGCGCGTTATAGGGCTCTCAACACTTAGAAATTTAAAATTTTTACTCCATTTTTACACCTCCTCTATTTTGAAATATTTGTCAAATAAAATGAACGTTTGCATATAACCTAACTTGAAACTTTCGGCTGTGTCGGTCATTTTGTTGCTCCCTGTATAAATTTACCGTGAACGATTTCCAAAATGGTTAATTATGGCAAACACCTATGATGTATAAAACTTCACTTCGTTGTAACTATAAAAGTGGCCAAAACCAGCTCATAATCTTAAAATGACCAAAACTGTATCATCTGCACTACGGCGATTACACATAAAATGACTGTATTGTGTAGATTAAAACGGAAGGTAATTTAGCGAGTGCCCCTGAGCCTAGTTCATCAAAGCGACCGATACAATGGGGTTTGAGATCGCGTTGCCGATAGTGCTCTGTCGCACGTGATCGCGTATAGAGCGCGCGTGACGGGCATATATCTCGTACTCGTTACGTACCTAACGACTGTTTTAGTGTTCAACCAATCCCGATTCCTTGTCTGTGAAGATATGTTTCTATACTTGAATTTAGCGAATTTCATTAAAGATAATCACATCTACTCAATACGTGGATAAATATGGTAATATTTCTGCTCATATTCTTGAGTCGTTATAATAATAATGTCAACAATTCATATAATAACTGTGCATATAAAACTATAATATAGAACGTTTCCTCAAATAACACTATATTGGAAAATTATATTACGAAACTTTTGATAATCCTTCCAAGTATTCAATGGAAGTCTATGACATTAATATCTTACACACAAACAAGGAAACAAAACACACTTTAAAAATCTACAGAAATCAATATTCAATATTTATATCGTAAATATTCACGAACACACATACTATTCTACCGTATTTTAGAAACACATGAGTTTAAGTATATTAGTAACAGTCCATAGGTAATATGTGAATATACTGAGTGTTAATTATAAGAATAGATACTCCCTGTGTTCAGGATTCTCTTATTTAATTAGCTAACAAAACAGAACCCAACAATTTAAATTCCCAATTAAACATCGACCGTGTTTCAGTTACTCGTGCCAAAGTTATCTCTAGATATTTAAATTGGAAGCCATTTTACTCTCGAATAAATACTAGGTGACTTGCCTACCTTTTTCGGTCCCTCCTGGTGTACCTTCTCGTAATAGAGACAACATTGGTGACGTAATAAGCAAATGATAACTTTATTCGGATGTAAAATCGTTTCCAAAATTTTCTTGAAATATATTCTTAATGATTGTTATTAGGATGGCTGTATGAGAACCCTTATTATTCCTTTACGGTTACTATCGAATATTAATTTGAATAGGGAAAATTTGAATTTTATGTGAGGGATTTGACAAGCTAGTTATTATTTTATGGTTTTCCAAAGTATTTCATTAAAATTGCTTTTTAATATTAACATTAAACGAAAAGATAATAGAATCCAAGTAAAATAAACTAAACTTACACATCGTGAAATATTTTGAGTATTATTTTTATATATTAATTTTATCTCGATGGCGTAGTGGATAAGCGCCCCGACTCGCGATCGTACTCAGACGAGTGACCAATCTCGAACTCCTAGGTGCTTCGAAAGGCATGTAATACCCGCCAATCAACACTGGGTCAGCGTGGTGGGTCAAATCCCGTTATCCCTATGCGATTCGAAAAATCTTCCATAAAGAATGGTGCCTCTAGCATTAAGGACTTAAATGGGATGTTATTTTTTTTATGTGTATTCATCTAATTATGAAACTTGTACCTATCAGGTATCTTCTACGTTTTCAGTGACAATACCATAGGAATAATCCCTAAGTAAAGTTTCGCCCCTAATGGGGTGAAAACGAACAAGATTGGATTAGGCGAACTTTCGCCGTACTCCGATAGCACTTCTCGGCCCGCCTGCGGGAAGTTTTTATTGCGTTTGTAAACGTTTATGTTTTGATTGGTGTTAAATTTGATACTCTTTATATGTTAATTATTCAAAAGGAAACGAGTTATTGTATAAATTCAAAATCGTCGTCAATAGATTTTAGGCATTCTAAAATTGCCAACGCTACTTGAGTTGAGATTGTAGTTATTTTAAATGAATTTATTTTTTTTCATTAAAGTTCAGTGTAGCACTGTGAATATAAAATTGTTCAAATATGGTAATGAGATTGTAATTGTTGAAAACTGCATCAAAAATTACTTACTCTTGTATAAATAACTTATAAACAAATACTCGTATATTATGGAAATTTGAAACCACAAAAGTACAAGAAAAAATATATAAAGCTATTATATTTGATCTATATTGCATTAACAATGCTCTTACTGATCTTTCAATCAATAAGAATAACTAAAAAAAATCATTAAGAATAACTACCATCTCAACTCAAACAGTGTTGACAATTACAATACTGTTACCTAGTTGCACAAATGTCCAATAAGGTCATTAACGACTTTAAGCTCAAATGAATGTTCTAAATTAAAAAAAATTGCATTGGTAATGTCGCTTTAAGTTAATGACAATTTTAATAGAGGTTTGTGCAACTGGGTGCTCAACGACAAGTTCTATTTTCTGTTAAAATTAAAAGAATACGCAAATATTACCTTGATCATATTCTTAATGAAAAATGCTTAAAAAATCCACTGTGTCCCTTAGACTCTGAGATGGGATTCGAACCCATGACCTTTTGTAATCTGGGCGCCTACTCTAACCACTGAGCTACCTACTCAGGATCTAACCAGGGACATAGTGGATTTCTAAATAATTTTAATTAAGATTTAACTAGTTTATTTTCCAGTACCATTAATTTTCCATTGTGAATGCAAAATAATCAAATATAACAATTACCTTCAAAATTAAATCTAATGTTAAGATTTCTCACATAAAAATAATGAAATCATATCCCATATAAAAAAAAAAATATTTCAGCTTGATTTTTTTAATTTTAAGCACTGGTAAAAATTTAACTAAAATTTTATTTTAAGACATTTAGCTATTACAAAAATAACACAAGATAATTAATTAACATATACAGTACTATGAGAAGGCGGAGAATCAAATCGAATGGTCTTGTGTACTTGTGGGAAATTACTCCCCCCACGATCATAGTTAAATAGTCATTAACGTATGTAAATCTGAAAATAAATTACTATTAAAAATAACAATTTAACCAAAAAGCCTAATGATAATCTATATCACAATTATCAACCTATTAATATTACACAGCTGGAATGTAGATTTTCTTATATGTATATAGGTAGATATAATACTACCCATTCTATGGTTGACAGGTGGATACAGCAGCTGGTCCCAATAATAGACCATGAGTTCCTAAGTTCGGAAAAGATTGAAATAGGAAACTAATGATCACCTACCTGATGATTGGTCGTTATCATAACCTTCACAACTACGGTTGTCAACCACCGTTTTATGATTTCAAACTATGTTTTTTATTGACTATGTGTATCATTAGCGTATATTTATAAATGTACACCATCCACTACCCCATCATTAGGTTTTTTATATTTAACTTCATCCCAAGGTTGCCTGGAAGTGATCACTTTTAGTAATAGAGCCGCCAATTGTACGTCTCCTGGTTTTGTCTTTGTGTGTACAATAAAGAATATTCTATCTATCTGAATCTAATAATGATATAAGTAATTTCCTAATTTAAAAAAGTGATTTCGTTTTTATCGTGATAAAATATTATAAAATGACGTTAAAATTCTAACATTGTGTTTTTATGTGTTTTTTGATTTCCTTTAGTGGTATAGTTTGAGAGTGTTTTTTTTTAGCCTTACATTTTAATCAAGACAGCAGTCATCATTCTGTTTGATTATGTACTATGTCAAGATTTTAAATCAGTTACTGTGGAAGATGTTTGATGATGAATTTAATTAGATTTAACATTTAGGAATGATAAATGTTAAAGAGAGAGATGTGCGTAAATAAATTAAGTAAAACCTAGCATACGCGATACTTTTGCCATGGGCGTTTTGGTAAATTCGTAGTATCGAAATTCCATTTTTCCAACAATGATAATATTACAACATAAAAAAAATACGTTATTGGGTTTCTTTAACAGCGATGACTAAATTTTAAAGAAATACGAAAGGAATACCCTTTAGGAAGAAAATCTAATCAGCAAATTATAAGTAACTTTGACTCGAGTTACTTTGAAATTGGGAGAAAGGGAATCACGATGAAAAAGCATGAAAAAAAGAACAAAAGAACTCGGTAACAAGCTGGAAGTTATCTTATAGATGAATTCGAGACTCGTAGCAACTCAATCAGATATGCAGATTCAAAAACTAGCAATTCTTTTCTTCGAGACAATTCAACTGTATTAAGCACTGAAAATGAGACTGCTTTTAAACATTCAGTCTTAGAGTAATAAAACAGCAGTTATTATTTCTTGGAACCGAATCAATAAGGAAATTAGAAATATAATTGTGATTTACATATAAGTTAATTGGTTAGCAACCTCTCTCTCGTTTTGAGGAAATTAATAATAAAATCGATGAACGTTGTTATTAAAGATTGTACTAAATCTTTGCCCAAAGTGGTCTACATTATCCAATATCGAAAACACGATTTTAACTATTTGTTATCAATACCATACTGAAACAATACTCCTTAATAAAATTTCATCCTTCACTTATACATCCAAGCGCCTCAAACATAAGGTCTGCCAATATACTGTCTCATGGTTTTAAAGTTTTTCACAAAGATTCTTTGGTTTTCTGGGTGTATACTTGTATAATAACATAAATAAAAAGATACAAATTCATTCACTGATTAAAATTAAGTGCAAAAGGGCCCTAACTGCATGGATAAAATCTCTTAATTATGAAGACACTGAGAATTTAATAATTATCCCTTTAATTTTAGACTTTAAACAAAGTACATATATACATATAGGTAAAAATAAGACAGTATTTAATAACGCATTCACAACACACACACACACACACACACACACTCACACACAAACTCCTACATAACATATTTCACACTCATTTCGTACACCACGATCTCTTTTATTGCATTTGATATGTATATGTTATATATCACTGGTACCTCATTATAATTTCCGCCTGGTTCAGGATTGGAGAGGCTGGTTATCTGCCATACAGTTCTACTAGTACAGATACGTCTCTCGCATAGATTATAAAATTGTTCTACTTAGTTTTTCAGGGGGTTACTATACTGTGATATTTGTGTGAGAGAACAAATAAAGTTTATTATATATTGTATTCGTAATAATATGTATCTCATCTTATGTCCATATGAATAAAGCTGATTTTAAATATCAATTAAACAGACATACAATAATATAAATATATATTGTCCACATATTTGATCAAATCTTTGTCTTTTTTTTTGTTATTTCCTTGCAATAGCACTAGAATTATATGGTATGTGTGTGTCTTTCCCTTTACATTGTTGGCTATGTATAATGTTACCCATTCTGGTGAATTAAATGTTAAACTCAATTAATCAGAATGGGATACTTGCGACTAGTGAAGTTGCAAGTATTTTTCTTTGAAGATTTTCTATTAGAATTGCGGAAGCAAAAATGATTAAATATAATAACCAGTGTGTATGTTTTGGAATGATATCGGATATTTTTAAAATATATAACGTCGCATACATCGTAGGCGATAAAGTCAAGCCATTTCCAAAGTCCTGTGGTTTCCAGAATTTCATGAATAACACGAACCATAAAACTTTGCTATCTTATTTTATAAAACTACCAGCTTATACTGAACCTTTGTTCTCATCCAAACTGAAGAATTTTCCCAATAAAGTACAGAAATTTGTATTATATAACGGCTCCACGTTTATTGGGTGGAAAACTAAACAATGTAAACCACTATTACTCTTTTTATCACGGCTGTAACTTAAAGTTAAACTAAACATTGTTTTAAAAATATTCAATTTTTTGTCATTCATAATGGTGAAGATATTTAAAGTAATAAGTATTCTGTTGTCCTGGAGTATTTGAGTAAGGTGGTCTCTTTTATTTTTTTATTCACCTACTATACTATGGTTTTGTTACACATAATTATAATACCATACTCATTACAATTATTGTTGAATACGGGTTTGCTACCATGTCATGTAGTGATCATGGCGCTTGCGAAGGCACCTAGATATGGGGAGCTCGAGATATATAAGCATTTAACAATCATTCTAATGTTAACGATCTTGAAAGATAAAACACATGCCATTGTTACTTCTGCGAAAACTGGCTATTTTATTTCGTCAAAAGACATCCTGTAGGGGTGGTAAGTTAATAACTGTTGGTGATTCAGCAGTGGTTTTAATAAACTTATTTATACATAAAAGGTTTTTTGACTTTTACTTCTCATTGAAAGTGATTTAACGAATTTCAGAATACAAATAGTTTACATGGGTTAACATAAAATATATTTTTTATCTTTCACCCAGTTACCTCGACTAAGTATCTCACTATCATAAAGACACTAGAAGTTTTCTAGACAGAGTTTGTAAGTCTACAAAAGAATCTGATGTCGCTTCGTTGAATAAGATTCATTTAAAGAATAGTTCAGTGCAATAGTACTATAATTAAATTATTCTAATATTAATATTTTTACAACATCAAATCCATAATACTGCTATAATCCTAAAATAATAAATATTACTTCAATTTGATTTGTAAAACAACCTGCCGTACCTGAAATAACATAGTTCACTCGACAAAAGGGTTAAATCGTTAGATAACAGAAACTTCCTTTTACTGCTAAATAAAGTTAATATACGAGTATATTCCACTCACTGTCCGTCCATTCCTTTTTTTTTTAATGATAATGATTTTTTTAATTTGCAAATTTGTAACTGGCAAGCAAAAAGTGGCTTCTCCATCTTCATTTCACAGTAGTAGTTTGGAACAAGCTCACAATGGAATAAGCATACACAACACTCATTATTTTAACAGTCAGAATGATCTTTAGGCATACATTTATATGCATAATTATAAGGTTGTGTGTTGAAAAATACAAGTTTCTGTTATATGTTAAGAAATTATGAATCATTTTAAGTTATAAATATTTCACAAAATAAATGTTCAATATTTTCCAAATGAGTTTTGATTAAACAACATAAATACTCATTTGGAAAATATTACGCTTTGTAAACTTGAAAAAAGTAGGGAAAATATATTACAAAAATTTGCTATAATAATGGCATTATTAGTTCCATAAAACGTAACAACTTTTATTATAACAGCTATAAACATAAATAACAAAGATATTACAAAGATTTCCTAGACGTCAAGACACTTTTCGCTACCTTAGCAATGTTTGACGTCACTCAGTGGCTTGAATATGTAGGAGACGTTTTTAGCCGACTAGCAGCAGTTCTACAAACAATGCACCGTATCTCTGAAACTATTAAGCACAGTCATGTTTTTACTTCTACATTGTTTCTCAGATATAATTGGATTAGTTATCTACAAAAATTATATATTAAATATTTTATCTTAATAAAAAATCCACAATGCCCCGGGCACTCTGAGATGTGATTCGAAGCTATGACCTTTCGCAATCCGGGCGACTGCTATAACCACTGAGCTACCCAGAACCTAACAGGACTGACGAATTTTTTAAGCACTTATACTTTTCGCTACTACAGCGCGTATTTTCATCAATGTTCAGGCAATCCACCCTAACAGCTGAAAGAAATATTTTTACAAATATTTAAAATTTGGATAAAGATGAATATTTATGTTATTAATTACATTTAATCAATAAATCAATATAGCATTGTGAATGCAAAATTGTTCAAAAATAATAAAAAAAAAGTCAACGAGCATATCGCAAATAGAATTATCAACTCGAATAAAACTCACACTCACAATCATCTTTAGCATAAATTTCATATCTATGTATATATAAGAGATTAGTATGTTGTATAATGGCTCTCGCCAGTCGCTGATTGGACTGACATAAATTCAACCACATAAGTAAAAAATCTTGGATTTAAACACGTTATTAATATTACCAAACAAAAAAAAACAAATATACCTATTATACTAAAGTACAAAATAGTATGAGACTATTTCCGAATACTCCGCTCTGGTTCAGTTTCATTAATCACCAAACAGAATACATCTTTTATCCAGGGGAAGTAAACAAAATGGATTAGATCCAATTCGCCACAACTTTTATTGCCGCTGCCATATCATTCATAAATAACGGTTTTTTCTCTTCCGTCATTGAAATATTGGTTAGCTGTTATCCTCAAGAGTAAGTTAAATTGACAATAACAGTATTATAAAGTAATTCAAGATTGCAGCATGAATTGTTACAGTTTACGAAGAAACTAATATTATGCCTATAAATACATTTGGCTGTCCGGTTGTAGAAGTTCTTATCGGAAGCTCGTGGAAAGCTCGAGTTTTTAGGCTTCGTTTTACTAAAACTATGAACTATTTTCTACCTCGATGGACTCTGTTAATTAATTTTATATCTTAATGTAATTATTTAGTCGTTCTCTATACTAATAATAAAGGTGAATAGTTTTTTTGAACTCTATAATATCGGGAACTGCTGGAACGAATTAAATTACTTTTTGTGATGATGTTAAAGCTTTCCTTGCGTGCGCTGCGTAAACGGTGTTAAAAATGCCAAAAAAGGCACATAAAGAGATGAAATGGGACTAGAATTCACCATAGTAACCATTGTTTCAATTCATCATTTTAATTATATTCCATATCATCCTTTTCCAAGTCCATTATTATATGATTTAAGCTGTTTACGCGAGATTTAACAATAATTAATATCGGTTATATAAAATGCATATGTTATGTCGGTTAAGTAAACAAAAATGCTTTACCTGACACTACTGATCACTAGAAGAGGCTACTATACTTTTAAAATGGGGTTTTGATTTTTGTTATGTTTGTAATCTTCGTTTTATTTCCGATTTTTATAAAACAAAATTTCTTTTTTTCAACAAGGTACAACAAGAAACCCTTATTGGTTCGTCATGTCTGTCTGTCTGTCAATCGATCTGCGGCTTAGCTCAAAAACGATTTGTATTAAAAAATGTAATTTACCATGAGTAAACTTTATCACGCCGACGATGCGGTAAAATAAAATCTTACAATATTCTTTTTTTTTTGTACCTCCCCTACACGTAGCAGATGAAAAAAATAACTTCACATGGCGTGGGGTGTTGTTACATAAGGAGAGTTAGATAGGACTTTCAAAACTATTATGCGTGTGGGAAGATCTATTGTTGACTTTCGTTAGAGTTAAATGTCCCCCCCCCCATACCCACCCCTACTAACTAAACTTATTATTCTATAGTAAAAATATAAAAATAATCAAAATTTTATAATATAGAAGCTCGTTTACTATAAATACGGAACAACCTACATCATTATTTACGGATGTTTGTAATAAGATTTCCCGGGTCTTTTTGACATTTAATATTTCAATCTTGACAATTCTTATCAATATATATCTGACTTTAAACACTATACTATCATTTATTATGAATTATACTATACTATCATTTATTATGAATTATACTTGACATGCCTTTTTATTTTATTACTAGCTTTCGCCAGCGGCTTCGCCCGCGTGGTCCCTAGGGAATTGTTTAGTGGGATAAAAAGTCTTATTATCTAAGTCATCTAATACCCTATCTGTATACCAAATTTCATCAAAATCCGTTCATTAGTTTCGGCGTATTTGACCAAGAAACATCCAAACAAAGAAACTTTCACATTTATAATATTAATAGGATTATTTTTTATTTATTTTTTTCCCCGACATCTCTATTTATATTAATTTTTGACATTATATTATCATGATTCTATTCATTCATTTCATTAAAAAACAATATATTTTGTCCCCGCTCATTTCATTAAGAGTGATGGCTGAAAACCGGTGCTTCATCTGCATTAGATGATTTTAGTGCACCGAGCCTAGACCCTTTTCTCAACTGCTGCATACAGGTATATTTCTGCTTTTTGTTCTTCTTTATTTCTTTTATTCTGTCAATGTTTTGTAAGTGATGTAATTATATGTTGCTGAGAAATAAACTTTTTATCTATTTATTATCTTATTACTCCCGCCATTTTTTTATCTAACCCATGGTATTCTATTATACTTAGTGATTTAAATGGTTATTTGACGATAAAATAAAAATAACATTCCTTTTCTTAAAAAAAATCTTTGGAGCAGTGGAGTATTTGTATGACCACAAAACATATTTCTACAAGATTTTTCTGACCGACATCGCCATCTGAAGCGCTATAAAAGTTAAATTGAAATTTTCCACGCATTTCACAGTTGTTCTATTAGTATGTACAATACAATACTGGAAAGTATTCTTAATGATTTTTTTTTTAAATCCACTTTGACCCTGGTACTTTGAGATGGGATTCGAATCGACGACCTTTCACAATTCGAGCGATTTCACAATTGTCATAAATTCACTGCATACTCTAGTGGCCAAAACTAATCCAATATGTCCTTTATGCTATTATCATTGCAATATAATAATAGGCTACTTCATGCGAGGTCGCGTACGGCAATGAACGTATTAAATTCTTTTCAACTTCTCAATAGTTCCTTTGGGATAAAAAGGAACAGGATGAATACGGAATAATCCAAAATGATATCTATCGTGACCGATTTGTAAAATAATGGAATCGATAACATATTTTAATCCAACTAATCTAAGTGAAATAGGTACTTAGAGAATGATTAAATATTTTTAGTCCACTACCTTCAAGCAAAATATTAATCTAAATTAAACTCTCTTCTAAATATTAACTAAGTACTTAGTTCTCCCAGAAACTTGGCGTGTTCGCGGAAAATGATTTTGTAGCACAGATAGTTTTTTTTTCGTTTTCTACTTTCAGTTAAGATAAAATTATGAGGAAGGAAATTCATTTTATATATATGGTTTTATTACAAATATAACTAAAAAAACATAACAGTTCATACGTTATGTGTGAAGATATACGCAACATCTTTCGTCTTCTCTTTTAAAAACGACATTTTAGTCGAACTTATCATACTGTTCTAGATAATTATTCAAAATAAAGTTTTTTTTATACACCGACTTCTATTCGAAAACAGCTCGAAGATCCAATTATAATCTGTAACTTTATCAGAATAGCAGATATTGCATAACCTACTTTGTTAAGTACGAGTAATAAGATAATCTAATCGGCCCTTAAAAAGTAAACGTGGAAGAATATTTTTGCCTGTCTACCTTTATGGCGTAAAAATATAATAGATAGATAGATTATTTCTCGATGTATGACGGTTTTGTACAAATTAATTATTATTGTTACAAGAACATTGTTATAAGCAAAATGCAGAGATTCGTCATTTAATAAAACGTTCAGTAATAACAACAAGATTTCATCTTTATTAGATTACTTCTGAGCTGCGGAGTTGGGTTACTAACGTGCGTGCCGAGACTCGAACTAAATTACCAGCTCCCGTGTCGCGAGATTAATGAATGTCATGGTTAATGAGTGACAGATACGTGAATACCACCGAGCGGTGAAGAATTAGTAACATTACGTTCTAATATTAAAATTAAATTTGTATAATAATATGTTTTTAGGCACTGTCCAAGCAGTGGGGTTTTTAAAAGGCTGATGATGATAATGAAACAAAATCATTATCTAAAATCAATGTGTTGCCTTATTTATTAATATTCCGATTTAAAAGGGCGCTTACTTTTAAATCGGAATATTAATAAATAAGGCAACACATTGATTTTAGATAATGATTTTGTTTCATTATCATCATCAGCCTTTTAAAAACCCCACTGCTTGGACACCGACCTTACTTTTGGATGCTAATTAATAGAATCGAATAGTGAGAATGGGCTATTATCGGTCCAGTGACAAAGGCCCACATTTGTCATACCTGAACTTTAATATTTTTAGTGCAATCTCTTCCAGAAAAAATAATGGGTTACATGGATAGATCTGTTTATTAGTTTGTGATATAGTAACAAGAACTGTGTCATAAAGGGACTTCCCATAATTACGCTGACGTTAGCAGGATTGCCCAACAGTGCGAAATGGGAATTAACGACTACATATAGCGCAAAAAACTATAATTAAATTATTCTGGTGCGTTTTTGTCACAAGCTCTCTGACTATTTTTATGAAAAAACTTAAGCGTATTTTAAAACTATTTTTGAATTATATTGAAACTTTACAGAGTTTGTAGCTATGGTTCAACATCAAATATATTGCTCAGATTCCAAGAAAAGCTAGCTACAGCTTCCGTATTATGGAAAATCTGAAACGAAGGTACCACAACACAAAAAAGTCTTTTAATTCTACATTGAACCGACCAGGAAATGAACCCATGGCCTCAAATTTAGCGACAACTTGAAACCGGTGTGGCGGGTACAGTAGATTCGTTGATGTAAATAAACGACTGACTAAGCTTGACAAGTATACCTATTTAAGCTATGAACTAAAAACTGTAACAACAAAAAATAAAAAGATTATAAAAACAGTTCGTTATGTATTACTAAAATTATCTTATTTTAGACAGTATAAGTACTTAAAAAAACATACCCCGTTTCTGAGTTTTCCTTAATAGCTAGAACTTAGCCTCATAAACACTTACAAAAGTTTTATCGTGTACCGAAAAATTTCAAGAACGATCATTGATTCAATCATAGATTCCAACTCGCCTTCGTTACAAACTTTTTTTTAATTCCTCTATGGAACAGTGTGGACTCTACAATAATAGATAGATAAGTTTTGTACAATAACTTAGTTTACTTAATGCACTTCATTTAATTGAAGAAAGGAGCGCGCGGTCGTGGATGCAGCGCCGCTTGAAAAATGCGATTCTTTTTCTGGAAAAATGTGATTTTTTTATTTTCCATATTTTGTCATTATCAAAGGAATATGCACTTTTCTTAAACTAATTGTCCAAGACCTAAAACAGAACTGCAGTGATTAATCACTAACGGTGATGAGTGTTATTAAATTTTATTTAGATTCTAAATATAATCAAAACGTATCTACGTTTCATACAAAAATCTTGAGAAAAGTGCATTCCAACAGCTCCACACAAGCGCGCTTACGGCTGCGCGACAGACGAGAGGCGATCAATATCAAAATTCTCTCTCGATATTCATTTAATAATCCTTCAAAAGTGGATGCCACTTCAAACATCAAAGGATCAAATCAAATGATACGCATACAAATCGTATGGGGGCGCGCCATAGCCCTCTAGATAAACCTACGTTCTCAAAAGCGTCATAACATCTTTATCTAAGATCACGCTCGAGATTGTCGTCACATATGAACACGAGGAATTTTAGGGAAGTCTTTTATTTGATATATACATGACAGTAAATTTTTTCATTATACCTACTTAACTTTTGGGAATCAAAAAAGACTTATGGTAGATTTATGGTAGATCCTTGCAAAATTTTATTATTTATTTAACTACGCATACCTACAAATAAAAAAATATATTTTCATATATAGAATAGAAAAGTCACGATATACAATACTGAAGCTTCCATTTGCACCCCTACAAAGTTCTGTCATCGGTTCGTTATATTCAATATTTATTATTCCACCAGCGATTCCTGGACTGATGAGTTTCCAAGCATCTCTACAAAATTCTATTTCAAAACAAAAATTTTATTATTCCACAGCACAGTTCGGAAAGCGAAGTTTAAAATTTATGAACTTTCGAGAACAATGGAATGCACGGCGTATCTGACGTATCCGGACCGCAATCCGGAGGCATATACCTTTATGGTCCTGATACATATGTAAGGTATTTGACATCATTATTTGATGACAATTGTGCTTAATATAAAATAATGTAACTGATATTTTCCCCCTTTTGTTTTAATATCTGATGACTTTTTAGTTGATGGCCACTTTTCTTCAGCTAAACTTGTATTTCCCAATCTATTACTCTCATATTCTATTTGAGGTTTAATAATGCTCAGTAACTGTCACATGTTTATTCTTTATTAGTCAAACAATTTTTCAGAACATAATTGAAGATCAGGTTATTAAAAAATGTCTCTAAAAAAAAATCACACTGCTTCCCGCTGTTAAACATAAAACATAACCAAACAATACAAGCTTTTTAAAAAACCTGTACTGAGTACAATTTTACATAAATCACAAGTATTTGATATTTTTAAGTGCCATTATTGAACCATGACTCACGTAGTTCTAAGGTAACGAAAGCAGAGCAGCAATGTTACGAAAAACTACGGCTCCCCAAAGGTGCTTCATTATAAGCGTCCAACAACTTTAATTATAGCAAATAATCACCCGAAATCCGCGGCGTGGCCAGTACTGTTTTTGCATGACTTTGATTCCGTATTTTTTGTCCCCTTGTAACATCGTATTGAGATACCGTATATGCGATACGGTATTTCAGTTGGATTATAAATGCTCAATTATAATTTATTAATGAAACACAATAAAATTGAGCGAAAGTTAAATAAAAACGATAAGAAGTGATTCTGATATATACAGGACATGACTTTTTTAACTTTTACGGTTCTTTTCGTTTGGTTTTTTCAAAATATTTTCAAAATTTAGTAACATAGCAAACAAATGATACCTACATCGAAAAAGTGGTAGGTAGTTATAAGTGAACACTAGACACTATAAAGTTGAAATTTTAAGTTAACGTTGAGACTAAGGTTTATGTACCTTACACGCTAGTGTCTGTCAGTTACGATCATCATCACCATCATAAGCCTATTAATGTCCCCACAACTTTCCTATGAATAGAATCAAATCAAATCGAACAGGAAGAATGGGCCATGACCCACCATATGAGTCCAGTGCAGTCCAGCCGTTGCGAAGTATCTTTTTTTCTTTGTTTCTCTATATTTTCACAATTTTAATCCTGTTACTCACACTCTGATTGTGTGATTAAATTCATAATGTCGCTAAGCTGAAAACATTACTCAGTAAAAGTACATTTTCCCGTTGACAAACGATTAAAGCTATCTTTGTCATATATACAAACATTCTGTAACTTAAGAGGTTGCTGTAAGGTTTATCTTTACTATAGAAACCGGAGATGCTACATACCCAGACAGAGGCAAACTTAAACTAATGACATAATTAATCAAAAGACAGCCACAAAGTTGAAACTGTAATTACGACATATTTGCAGTACATACATTATCGTTATTACAAATACATTAGAAACGGCCTTTATCAATAGTCACGTACGTTTTAACATAATATTTTCTATTTTTTGTCTTGACGGGAAAGTATTAAAAAAAACATTAGTTCCCGAAGTCAAATTAGATGTCGCTACGGTATGTTATTGATTTCTCCATGACAACCTTTCCGGTTCTCTTTCATGTTTAAAAGTAAATTAGTTTTCAAAACTCAATAAAGAAATCGATATTCTATTTGTACTTTTTCGTATTTGTATTGATATCTAAGTTTCGAACTTTTTAATATGTTAGTTAAAAGGAACGGAAAGACTGTCTTTGGTCCATTCGTTTCCTGCAAAAAATAACTATTGCTAGAGTCGCCATCTAGTGGTGGTGCTTTTTCAGACGTTTCGTTTTTTTTAAATACTTCCTCACTATCTCAATTATCATATATAACATTATAGTATCACTATAGTATGAGGAATCCAAACGTTTCGCTAAAATAAAATATGGTCATAACATCACTAAGATGTCGTAAGATGTCTTCCTTATGGATGGTTTAGGAAAATAACCCTCCACGCGGGCCCAATGCGGATTCAAGGGTATTAACGACGGCAAATGTAGCCAGGACCAACAGCTTAACGTGTCTGCCGAAGCACAGAGTAGCTCGAGATAATATTATTTGCTTACCCATCCCATGACCGACCCTTGCGCAAGTTGCTTATCAACAAAGATCTCGGGCCGCAACACTTTATTTTCCAAGCAGAGCTTATTTTTGTGTATGGATTATATTATGGACCTAAAAATATTGAGATACAAAAATCTTTTTACTCAAAAAATCAACGAATACTCTTTGAAATACCAGTAACGACATCTAGACTCATATATTTGAATCTCAAGACAAGGCAGACTCCAAATAGGGACTCTGCGACATCTAAAATCACTTGCTAGAAACTTCACCCTTTCCTTCCAAGCGAAAAATGGCGTTTGGTTCACTGTAAAAAATGTACAGTAAAGCAGGACTTGGGACTCAAACTGAAGTTTGCTTCCGCTAGATGGCGGTTCTAATGACATAACAACATATTTTATTAAGTTTGCATTGTTTAATGATGAATCATGAGGCAAAAACTATATAAATAATTTAACTTCACAAACAAGAGTTTGTATTGACCTTGCTATAAAATACCTAATGAATTGATGGACAATTTTTTTCCCATGACGGGAACACTTACCTATTAAATCGTTGAGAATGTTAAAACTCATTTGTCTCCACATCTTCTCAAGGTTGACTGGTAGAGAAAATCTCAGGTATTAAGTCCACCAGTGTCTAAATGTGCACAAAGAGTTAAACAAAAACAAATAATATAAATCAATAAAACAATTATTTCAGCTTTTAATGTTTATTTACATGAGTAAATAAATAAATAAATCAAAAAAATATTAATATCAATAAACAAAATCAAAATGGTGACTTGTCAGTTTATTTATAATGCCTCAAATACACCTATTAAAAAATTATTCAAGCAAGAAAATAATATTTTAGGAAGTCACAATATTGCCTATAACAAGAAAATATCTAATGTTAGGTTACCATATAAAAAACTATTTTGATAGTTAATTTTTATAAGACATTTTATTTAAAGACAAACAAATTAAAATATATATATTTTATTATCCTTGATTTCTGCAATACCCTTGCTTCAAAATCTTCAGAAAATGAAAAATTGGAACCCAGCATACGCATCGAAACGAAAATGACGGGAGAAATACTGAAATTTAGAGACCCGAATCAGTGCTATCCTATAATAAAACTGCCTCGAACTAGTCGTCGAACGCAACGCTGTTACGTTATAGAACTTCAATGAACTAAAACTTTTATTATATTTTCAAATAGGTTTTAGTTGAATGAATCTCGATCGTGTGTTCGACTCCATTTTTATAATACAATATTATAGATATAGCACTACAGGTCAAAAGCGTGAGGGCCACAAGAGACTTGACTGGAATCTAATGTACCTATTAGATATTTAAATTTTGAAGACCTATTATGTTGTTGTCTATTAAAGGTGATCGTATATCTATTAGAATAGAAAGCGTTGACAGAGGCCATACAAAGAATATTAAAGAATTCTTTGTATATAAACATATACCACCACACACATGAACGCAACGAATCATCACAATTCTAATGTCAGTCATTCATTTGCAATGTTTAAAGAAAATTCCTTCTTCAGTTCTGATAAATATACGTTCACCATGAAAATCTCTTATGGCGTAAAGTAGTGTATTGTACGTTCTTTCATAATTTAAAAAAAATTCAACACACAGAATAGTTAAACATATCACATGTACGATCGTTTGCACATCAACTATATATATAAAAAAAAAGAAACCAATTTATTTTATCTATTTAATTTGTCATACTTATTGCATTCAAAATTAAATGCTGTGTAGCCGTTTGCTTGTAATTTAGTCAAGGGTTGCTGTGTTATAAACAAATATTTTCGGTAGTATTTTACATAAGCTATGAAACAAGCTTAACAAGCTTATACTGTTAAATTTAAATTCAGTAATCACAAAAATCAAATAACAAATACTATCGTGGGTTAATAGATCATACTTACATACGAAGATATAAGTAAAATGCCCATTAATCAACTGAAAATTAAGGTTTTTTCAAATAAGCTGAAAAAAAAAATAAAACTAAATAAATTTAAATAAATAATAAGGTACGTACTAAAACCTCATTACTTTGTTTAAATAATGCATTACAAAACATTTTAGTCGTCAAATGGTACACTATTCAAATTTCTTGTATGATCTACTGATCAAAACTAAAACCGTATTGGTAAAGGATTAATTATAAAATACTTGCATTTCTATTAAACAGTGCAACTCCGCTCAAAAAACATTAGTTTTTGATCAATTATATATCTCGACTTGTTTCATAGTTCCTTTAAAATATTAATAGTTTAATACAGCGTTGCTAGACTATTACAATATTAACTGATTAAAAAGAGTCACTATTGGCAACATCGAGGAGCACTTAAAACGTTTTTTATTTAATTCAAAATTAGAACCAATATCATTGTATCTTGGACTACTGCTACAAAACTTGTAATTTTGTAACTTTCAAAATACGATTTCAAATTATAAAAAGTAAATTTTCTCATAACCCTATAAACACGATATAACAATTAAATGAATTGTGATTTCGCTTTTCCTACAATAGCTGTACATTTAAAAGACTAGATTACGCCTAAATTGAAAAACGCTAAAAACAAAAAAGAACATAAAAAATTTTAAATTTCGCATTTTTATCTTATTCTGATTATGACACACAAAACTATAATTACATATACACATTTCGTTTATGATACAAATACATTTTTACACGCATGTTATTATATTTATCACATTATTTATTTATTATTTATAATAAAATAAATGAGAACAATCTTAGCAACAGTAACTAGACAACGTACAATAATTTAATGACTTAACGATGACTATTTTTTTATTCTCTTGATATAAACTTTACAAAGATTAAATAATTCTAATTTAACTCCATCTCTAATGATCTTTTAAATAGTTGTTAAACCTTAAACAGTTTTCATAATGTAATCCTTGTTTTTATTGTTATTTAGTGATTTTAACTAACCATGCTAATAAACATAAAAGTAAATTGGACGAAAATGTAAAAAATACTATTTTTCTAATACTATTTATAATTCAAATTTTTCATTGAAATATTTTTAATCTGTTCGTTCCATTCTCACAATATCAATAATATATATTTGAAATTGGAACAGATCTTTAAAAGAAAATTAGATTACAAAGAAGCAATCTTTGTGATAATGAAATAAATAATTTTTCATCCCCCTCATCTCGGAAAGAGTATTTTTGCTAGAGGATAAAGTAAATTGAATTTAGAACAACATGTGCACTAATTTTGTGAATTCAAAACATTATTAAACTTACTTACTTCTACCTCCATAGTGCTGAAATTTACATTCAACCTTTTTAATTTATCAAAAATTCAAACCCGAAATCTTCTTGGATTACTTATCACAATATAGTAGTTAATACCTAACCTGAAATAAAAGTAGGTATCTTGTGATTGTAAATGTTTTCTTTGTATTCATTTCCTCGCTGAAGTGGGATAAAAAGCTAGTGTTGTACTCGAATGCAAATATTTTTCACCTTGTGCTCTTTTTCTAATTTCATAAAATCCTTTGCTAGCTCGGTCATATAAGCACGCGGTTAAAAAACAACATTGCACTCTTGTATAACAAATAACTGTTATCACACTGACCTTCACCATAAACATATCGCTTATAACTCGAGATCACTGTAAATAGTTGGCAATTCCCATAGAAACAATACCTAAAAGTAAAATTCCATTTAAAAAGTACAAATTACTAACAACTGATAGTTGATATTATTATTTTCTTTTCTGTTGGTATTAATTATAACCTCTTTCGCGATTTTTAACCAAAATTAAAAATTAAAAGAAATTGATCACTTTCTCGATTATGTTATCACTTAAATCCCGATGTATGTATCGTGTAAAATATTATCAAGTGACTTTACTACAAGCAAACCCAGTACTATCAAAAATTCTTTAGATAAATTACTCATAGTTACTAAATGCTTATAAAAAAATTCTGGAAGTTTTTTTCACTTTAACTTCATCTTTAGATACAGTCAATTTAAGTCTACTAACCGTTTCCATCCATCAGCTTTGATTTTTCGTACACAGCTTTTTGATATTTTATGTGAAAGTAGGCGCACATTTACGAATATATAAATTTTAGCGAGGTGTTATTTAAATAATCCGGAGTATTTTTTGCTTTATTTGGGATGAATTTATGGTTTTGAAAATCAGTGACAGGTCGTAAAAATTGTACAAGTGTGTAATTTTGACAAGGCGTGGGAAAACTGTTTGCCAAAATTGTGTTGTTAGTTTGCGATAATGGTGAAGTAGAAAAAGAAGTTTCCTGAAGTTCACAACCCCCCCTGACCTGGCGGGAACCGAAAAATCACCATGATGATTGCTAATTTACGTCGTTAATGTAAACGACATTATTCAAATAACCGCATAATAACAGTATAAGTATCCCCAATGTTCCGACATTAGGGATACAGAACTTTTTAACGAAAACGCGTTGAATGACTTAGTAAGAGATCTTAAATTGACAAAAGAGCAGATCAAATTACTAGCGTCTAGATTGAAAGAAAAAAGGTAATTGCGCCCAATACTAAAGTCACGATAGCGCGAAAGGATTTGTTAAAATATTCTTCGCAAAGAAATGTTTGAAACGAGACTTACCACAAGTATTACATGCAAAAATATAATTTTAGTATTTATTTTTTGTGTTTTAATTAAAAATCATACATAAGCCATATCTCAAAAACTAAAGCTATTCGATGAAAACGATTTTTATTTTCAAAGCCAGAAATTCAGGATGCCATATCTATAATATATAAAGCTTGATATCTACATAAAAGCGAATTAACCGTCTGGAACAAATCTTTGAAACTATCAGCCAGTTGCACAAACATTCATTAAAATTGACATTAGTTTAAAGCGTCATTACCCATACAATTTTGACATTCATAAGAGGATCATTAAGCCTTGATAGACGTTTGTGCAACTGACCGTATGTGTTATTGATCCTGTAATTACAGAATTAAGTGCAACAGTAGATTTGTCAACTTCTCCTCTTTTCAGGTTTTTATTCCTGACTCGATGAACACATTTAAGACAAAGCACCACATTTATTTAGTTCTTTTGTATATATTCGGTCATCAGTTACGCAAGCTATACATGTTTATATACACAGAAACGTGATAGACGTCTGGGTAAACAAGCGATCTGGAGATTATAGACCGCACTGAATTTGTACCAGAAGTATTATATACATTATAAAGACCAAAACAGATGGCATTTGGATTGCACGCCAACTCGGAAAATTGCAGTTTTTATTTAGCTTTAACTGCATCGAAACTGCATGCTAACAATTAAATCTTCGTATGTTTCTAATCAGTTTATGAATGACATAAGGATAATAACTGTTTGCCGACAGATTTCAAACACAATACCCAATTTATATAAAATAGTACCGCTTAAGAAAATCCCATCATAAAATCCCGAGTGGTTAAAATCAATGAAAACAGAATTAGATCCCTATATTCCTACTGCAGAGCAGAGAGACAGCATGTCAAATGTACTGTAATAAAAGTATAGGAAGTATTTTTCTTTAAGATAAATAAATATCAATTTAGTATTCTGAACGCAAAATTTTTCAAATATATTATGTTTTCTACCTAGATTTAAGAGCTTTCAGAAACAGTATGTCTTATCAGAAGACACTCGGTTATATTGAAGTGGTTAAAATAACAAAACTGTAATAGTTAATCTCTATATATGGCATTGGTGAGTTTAAATCCTGACGGCCTTACTATTATGCACTAAATAAGCATTATACATACAGTTGTTATACAGTATTTTGTCTTTTTCACTCGAACTGGAAATGACATCAGAATAACGTTAATAGCTATGCGTTACTAAACATCGGTTTTAAGTTTCTTATTATCCACACGGTCTTCGAACATAAAGTATTTCGTCCGTTAACCTTTATCCCTTGCCTGATGAATATCATGAACATTTTAGGTACACTTTACTATGACAAACTTGGCTAGATACATATCATCATTAGTCCTTTTACGTCCCCACTACAAGGTCTCAGACCTTCACCATATTCACTACGCTACCGAGCAAAAGGAATATGTTTACGTGTGAGTGAAATATATTTCGGCATTTAGTGGCTGTACTATGGGCAACTTATTGCCTGACCATCGCAGAATTTTTTTCTTTGTCGGCCCGCATCGTTTTAAAACAATATAAAAGAATGGCCAATTCTATGGCTGGTATATAACTAAAGTATTGCACAACCTGGCTGGCCACTGTTTTGCAGTCATCAATTACTAAAAATATTGCCCGTTTAGAAGCCCCTTAAAGCCGGGAAATTATTTCATTTCAGTGACCGTGCTAAGGATATTAATATTCAGTTTAAGGCCGCTTGCTACACGTCGAGTTGTGCGAGGAAGTTTTGCAAGTGGTGATGATGTTGCTGTGGCCTCGTGAGAGAGCGCAAGTCTGCTTTATCTGGGTCCTGATTATGCCGAGCGGGTGTCGGGCGTGAGGCGCGCGGCAACCGCAGCGGCGCCGGCAAAAGCTCCGGCATTACACTGTGATGCGTCACTAGTGCGCAGAGAGACGTGAACTCTTTAGTGAAACCCTGCAAAATAAAAAAATTCAACATATCAAAGATAACTCATTCATTTCATCATCGCTTTATTGATGTCTCAACTCGTCGCTTAGCAATCACCGCCCAAGTCAAATTTACTAGTTTTATAGTAAAAAACTTCTTGTTTTTAATAAATTTAATATCTTCTTGGTTTAATTAGTTATAAGTACAGTATTCAAAGAAAGAAATCAGACTTTCTTTCTTTGAATACTGTACTTATAACTAATAAATACTAATTTTACCTAGTGATAAATTATGAATATTTTAAATTCAATAAGAAACACTGTTATCACTGCACTGCACAATGTATGTTGAGTTGCTTAAACAAAATTCTCGCTACCGTCGGAAGTACTCGGCAGTCCTCTTAAATTACAAATGTTCCACAAAACGTGCCCCCGATTTTTAAGATTGTCTCCATTACTCTATATTGATATGAAAAATTATTTTTCTATATTGACCGACCGGCAATAGAATCATCAAAGATGGAGACATCTTCAAACTGGTGTACGAACCACTCGACTACGGAGGTCGGCAAATGATCGGCCTTTGCATTACATAATCTCCAGATATCACGCAAGCACACAACAACAACAACAACTATTGAGCTATACAGCTCTTCCCCTTCGATATGACTATGGTGTAAGCTGTTATACTTGCTAAATATAGGTTAACCTTTAGAACAGAATCAACTACATGATCTATTAATTTAAGCAGAAGCTATTGACATTCATATCGTCGTCTCTAATATAAGCTTTCAATAGTTATTTTAATGTTGTTTTGGATTAATAAATAATAATAATGTTTTGTGTTTATAAACTAACCTTAATTTTATAACCCTTTGGTGTACGCAATATAAGATAGTGCGCAATGCCTGAAGGTTGGAAGTCACGAGGCACTCGCACTGAAAGCGCATAGCAGCCCGCTTGCGTAGTACTACCACGGACCAAAAACGATCCTACTGGCTGGCTGCTCAGCACTTCCAATGCTATCTAGAAATCAAACATAGCATAAGTGTTTTAGAATAATACTTTATCTTGTTTCATGATCAATTTTGTATCTTATAAACAGAATTCAAGATAGCTTATGTAATGCATCATTTCTATATTCAAGAGAGTCATCGTCACCTTCCACTTTACGTCACTCTCAATCTATGTCATGAGATGTTCTTTTATAATAGTAGTTTAATTAAAAATTTCATTTTCATTAATTTCATTTTCATGTACAATGTAATGTAACTAATTTAATAACTTGACATTGGCAGAACTTGCAGATAAGCTATTAATAATAAAAGAAGAAATAGAATTAAAAATACATGTCGGTGCTAAATAAACTCAGTACATACTTCTCTTCTCTCCTTCAATGATATACTTATTTTAACCTAATTATTTCGAATCCACAACGATTCTCCTTTGTAGAGATTATTGTTTCTGTTTTTATAATGAATAAGAAATCCAAATATAATATAATTTTCCAAATGATAAATTTGTTGAATTATATCTTAATTTAGGTATTTCCGATACCGAAAACTTATAATACATAATATTATAGAAAATACTTAAGTCTCAACACTCTGTTGCCCAAGGGGTTCTTGGGTACTTTTTCGACAACCGAGCAAGAAACAGTGGGTTAATATTAATATAGAATAGCTAATAAAACATTTATCAATTATAATAACTTACAATTTTACAATATACTTATGATTGCAGATAATTGAACTAACATTAGTATAAAATACGTGGTAGCGAAAAATCAACTTACTTCTCTAGGAATACCCTGTTGAAACCAAGGTGCCTGCCGCAACTCTGGCTCGGCTCTAGGTACGTTATTATTGCCAGAACCATGCGAACCGTTTCCACCACAAGACGATGCAGCAGATGAAGATGATGTCGTTCTACTACATGCTGCTGATGGACTACTGGAAACGGAGAAGCTGAAATTATAAAGCAGGTCGTCTATTTTATCATGGAATCTATATGTTTTATTTGCAACTTCAGTATGTCTTTAGTCTTCAGAGTGAAATGCTTCAGCTTATTTCAAAAGATAACATGATCTACTCTCATAAATGTCTTTAGTAATCAGTTAAGAACGATTTAAAACTAAAATTCAAAACTATTGACACCTCAAAATTTATTGATATTTTCTAATTACCAATTTTTCATGTTGTTACATCTTCGGAAGTCAAGATCTTGATCATGCAGTGTCTCTCGACGTCGTGGCGTGGGAGGTAACTCACGGTTGCTTTCCCGTGTGCGTGCCTCCGCTTCAGTTGCCTCATTTATATAACCACCATTCATGCATAGTGGAAGATTTGTGGGCCTGAAAATCAAATAATAGATATGTTTCAATATATCTAGTAAAACTCGAACTTTGGAAAGTTAGTTTACTGATAAATAACTAAAGAACAACACCTTTAGATGCGATAGGTGTAGTTGTTATTGTTCATTTCAATTTCTGGACTGTTGCCAAAAAAGTGCAAAGTAATTTAACTGAACTTTAAATATGCTTAAATATCCATGATGCTTACATCGAACTTTGTATCTAAGCTTTCTTATTTTTTTAACAAGAGCAGCTTATTTCGTAATATTGAATGTTTTAATCTGATGTACCAAACTGAAATAAAGAGAGATTGAATTTTATCGTTTTTAAATTTTCTTTCTAGCCAGTGAAGCTCGGTCATTATATTCCTACAAGCTGAAACAATTTAACTGCGATGGCTATGTTTTGGAGTCAGGAAAGAGAATTCTAAAAAAATAATTGAAATAATTTAGTTACGTTGTAGGCGTGTCTGTAACCAGCGGCGTAGAATCGTCATCAGATGGTTGCAGCAATGCCCCACTTAGACCCATTGCTAGCCGCTTCATTAGCGGTGGACGATCACCCAGCCGTCGGTAGCAGTTGATCTCGGTAGGAGAGTTGGACTCCTCGGAGCTACTCGGGCTTGGCTCGTTCACTAGCTTTGTCACGCCCATTATATCGCATTTCGTTGGGGATCTGAAAATATTAACTTATTCATAAAGCAGTCATGCGAAATTAAACTTCTTATTAATACATTGAAATGTACTAATATAAAATATGGTTTCAGGCTTTAGGAATACACAAGATTTATAATTACCTGTCTCCACAATGCGGATAGTGGTGTTTGAGTCCTGGTAGAGAATCGGGAGCACGTACTCCCATGCCGCAATCATTGCTTAACTCCTTGCTCTGGAATAAATAAATAAATAATTTAGTTTAAGATGAAAAGTTTTGAAGCTTTTTTAATAGGTGAAAATTATCTATTTCTATTATTATCACTTAAATAAAAATGAAAAAGCTAAAAATAGTTTTACCTAAAAATGACAGAAAATCTTATAAAAAATATGAGACGCTTATGGGTTTAGAATATTTCTACACATACTTTTGTGCAAGATTCAGAGTTGTACTTGGCCGATATTTTATTAGAAACTACACTGCTTAATTAATATCCTACGCTAGTCAGGTATAGAAATAAATGTTGGTCTTGTTGGTTACTAATATTATAAAGATGAGATGGTTTGTTTGCATCGAATAGGCTCAGAAACTACTGAATCGATTTAAAATATTCTATCGCTATGTCATATGGAGTTAAAATAACTATAATTACGCGTACGAAGTCACAAGAAAACAGCTAGTTACATATATACTGTGATAGAATTTAATATTGTGATGAAAAGTGTCTAGTCGTCTAATGAAGTCAATTTCCAAATAAAATAAGACACAGAGAAAAAAGCGCCCGCTGCTGAGTTTCCTGCCGATTCTTCTCAATAGAAGGCACCCAGCCATAGATTTACGAACTGTTGGTAGAGTTTCGACTTTCACAAGTGCTTACAACCCAGTTTGAATAAATTTGTTTTATTGGATTGTATATTCTATCACACCAAAATGCATTCTAGTTTTTACCGAGAACAGAGTTAGTTGAAGCCTTCAAATATTTAGGAGTCACAGTAAATAGAGATTTTAATTGGAAATAGCAGGTGGATCAAGTTTGTGCTAGTTGCATATTGAGTAAATTTTATGAATTGAATTACGTCAAAAATAGAAAAAAAGTTATGCAGTTATTATATTATGCTTTAGCGGACTGTACTATAAGTTAGGGTTTCAAGGTAAATGGCCGTTCATTCGCTATTTATTAGTAGGATATTAAAAATTTGCAACTTAGATTACTTAAATATTTAGTAAGCAAATAAATTAAAAATACATGTATGATATATGAATTAATAAATGTATGAATTAATTAACTTGTGACTTTAGATATTGTACATACGTTAGTACATCTGGTTAGCACAATAATCAAAATTTAAGATTTTAAACTATAATCTTTGATAGTAAAGTTCATAATTGAATGCAGAATTTTGACATTTCGTATTAACCTTACATGCTGCTATAAATGATTCCAAATCAATCTGCCTATTGTCTGTTCAGATGGCGTGAGACCTTTCTCATGATGCCATAAATCAAGTCACATTCAAACAAGAATACCAACTGAGAAGTATTATCTCAGCAATAATGGGATCCAAATCATTGCCTGTCACAACAAACACTTAAATCGGATTAGAGATCAAACAGCCATTTTCAACTTTATAACCTTCACGTTAAACTATATTTGGTTAACGGGTTTTTCACGTGTTGCGACAACGTTGCGTGACCGTATGCGTCCTGAACGAATGGAAGGAAGCAATTAAAGATTCCTTCCCCCATTTGTAAATACTGAGAATTTAACTTTATAAACTCTGTGTAACTGTTTAGTTGGAAAAAGTTTTATATTGAAAAATATATCCTGTGAAAGCAATTTTAAACTTCGAGTGTGACATTTTATTAGTTTTGGTGTTTATGTACATGACTCATATTATTTTTATCATGATTGCTATAAATTCTATAGAAAAATCCACAAAAATAAAATACTTTTTGGAATCCCAGAAGTGGGAACGAGTCAAAGTGATCATTGCTTGTAATAGTTTTAATCAAGATATCAAAAACCAACAGAGGAAAGAAAAAAATATGGCATAGAACAACAAATCGGCAACTATGTAGTTCGCAGATTTAGTAGAATTATTGAAAGCTTACCGATTTTTCTTTATTAAAACAATTGAGAAAGGAATATAGAAGTATTCCATATAAGAAATATTATTTTATAGGTATGTGATTACTTTTCTCAATAAGTTACTCGATACTTTGATGTATTATAAAATAAGGTTACTAAACGTTAACTTTGATGCTATTTTAATAATTGCTTAAAAACAATACTTAACTCTAAATATAAAATAAATAAAGTAATATTTACTATGAAACAAGAAATCAAGATTAAGACAGTTATTTTAAGCAGTCCTGTGTTGGTTACTGAACTATTGCGTTGCATTTCTAATAATTTTATATAATAATAGAGAAAATAAAACATCTTTGAATGATTATCACTTGAAAGTAACGAATTCACGTATAGTGTACAAAAAAGCGCTATCCTCGAAGCGTGATTTGAAACATCGATCAAATCGATCATCAATCACTTTGAACAAAAAAACGTGTCCACAACTCACCGCCCCTCCACACCTGTGCCGTTGGGAGTGTTGGGACCCATTGCTCGCTCACTTTCACATAAAGATCGCGTGCAAATGACATAGGCACAAACTTTTGAAATCACTCACAGTTTTAGTGGAAAAGCAAAATGAACAATTTTATAAAACTGGTTTCTTTGAATGCACTAATTTACTAAAGCAACTAACCCAATAGAATTTAAAAAAATATATATATATATATATATATATATAGTTATATCGTCTTCACAGAGGTAAAGATTCCTATTATTGTGTATTACAATGAGATTGATAGGGATAGTAGATGGCGGATTGCGCATAAAAACTATTTTTTAACTATAATCACTCGCAAACCATTACAATTATTGTAAAAGTGTTCTTCAATGTGACTCGCATATTTATAAATTTGACCTATTTAACCACATTTTGCCTGTATCAAAACCCTTAAAAATGTAGTCATACATAATCACCTGTGGCTTTTTGGACATTTTAGCAGAAAAAGTGTATGGCATAAAATTAACTGCTTAACAAACATAAAGCACTTTATAAATCAATCACGTATTTAAAAAATCCTATGAAAAACTAGGAAATTCTACCTTACGTCACATACACATTATTAAACATTTGTATTCGTAGTTTCCAGGTGGGAGCAAGTCCCTGTACAATAATAGCAGCTCCCTTGTCTACTTTAACACGTGTGATATCAACTACCAATGGCGTATAAAATGAAATTGCTTAGTGATTGTATGCCATTCACGGCATGATAAGATCTCACTGAAGTGTATCGCATTTAAATTTTACACTACCAATACAATTATTCATTATTTACTGTGCGTATAATAACTAGGTAACATTAGCACAAAAATTATTTACGGACTTATTTATTAATCGATCTAGTTAAAATCGTAAATTTTCGAACTGCGACAAGAACTTGATAATCTTCAGAGCTACCTACTGATAGAAAAGAAAAAAAAGGCATTTGTAGCCTCTTGATCAACATGTGGTAGCATAACTACTACTTAAAAAATTAGTTAGGAGAGCAGCATAAATTTCACCGAAGCATAAATATTTTTTATTCACATGAAACACGAGAGCTCAACGTGTGTCAACACCTAAGGACATTTCAATGGTTGACGTCACACACAGGAAATATCAAATATTCACACGCGGTGCTAGAGAATCCCTGTTCAGCAATAAAGTATCCTCGGACCTTCAAACAAATATTCTTTGTTTTTTGTCGAAGCTTCAAACAAACTTTTATGTTACAATAAAATGTAGGGAGTATTTTAATTTATTTAAATGAAATAAATACTCGATATTACAACACAGGTAGGTACTAGTATGAATTAAACGAAAAAAAATAGCTACGGAAAAGCAAAACAGATGAAGTCTCAGTATGAAAAAAATAATAACAATAAATAACCATACTTTTTATAGACCGTATCATATGCTTATCCTTTTTTTACATAACATATTCAGCTCTTTAATTGCAGCCACATAAACTAGCAATTTTTACATATTTATACACATGGTACAAAATATTATGTCGAAACTGATTGCAACTGACATTGCCTCATGAAACTTTAATGTAATTCAGACGACAGACGGCATTCAGCTTCAGCTTATTAAACTATGCATGAAACCTAGCTGTCCAAGACACTGTACATTTTGATTAATAAACTTTGAACAATAGAAGATTAATAGCGAAACCGACACTATACAATTTTGTGTTAGAATTTACGATGAAAAAAATCGTTAATTATTAAGTCTTTTGTACCTTCGGGGTCTTCAATACTTCGAAATTTTCATAACTCAAATCCAATACTTTCTTATCGTGCTGTCCATACACTGACCACAGAAACAGCAAGGAATCCGAAATGTCTAAAAATTTAATAGAATCCAAAAAAAAATACCTCAACCAGCACAATAGTTGTTTTGCCAATAAAAACCTCTTAATTGCTTGACAAATCCAAGAGAACGACACTACATTGATCTAAACCGGTAAACAATTCGACATACAGGTTCCAAACCAGCGGCACATTCCACAAAGCACAATAAGCGCAGATCAAAGGGCGATACTATACAGATTTATGCGGATCGCGTGCCAGCAGTCAATCGGGCCGGTCTCTACGCAACAGCCACCAGAAACGAACAGTCTCCTTCAGTCGTACTTGATAATTAACTATTGCCGAACACGAAAGTCAGACCAATTAAAAATCAAAAATTTTATCGAGCCATTTACGATTTTGACACAGGCTTTACATCTTTTTCTTTGTAATTCCATTTAGCTTTTATAGTAAGTAACTTAAAAGTATAAGACAATCTGGTTAAATTACAATTGGCATAAAAAATTAATATTACTTTTTTTTTCATTACAAACGTTATTGAATTGTTATATTTGATCATAAAATCTTTCATTTCATACTTATTCATTATTTAATAATCAATGATTTTAAGATTTGTAACTATTTTTATGATCTCAAATTTTCAAATGAAGGCAACGACGGTTCTAGTTTCTGTGCCGTTTCTCTGACTCTTATTTTTAAAACAATAATTTCAATTAAAGCTCCTGCTAAACTAAGCTTTAATTGGCAGGACAAAATTTTAAACGAAGCTATCAATTTTCTAATCTAACTTAGCGATAACTAGTTCCATCTTCCGTACAATGTCTCATATCTGCAATCATCTCGGACTGAGCAAGCCAGGCAATAAAACATGTGCCTTATCTGTAAATACAGCGTCTGGGGTCGGTATTAAGGCTCATACAATTTTCTTTATCGTTTCACCGATTGGTCCTCTACCGGTTATGGTAGTATTTTGGCTCAATATGAAGTATGAGAGAAACCGAACCGTTTACGGATCAAGAAAATGCTGTAAATTACAGATGACGTTACGGTTGCTAGAATTTTGTGCTACTTACAAAATAGCGAGTTAAAGTAATTTCACATATTTAGATAACATTTTTAATGAACACAAAGACAGTTTTTATTCACTTATTTTGAATTCGAATGGAATGATTTAAATATCACTAATATAATTTCAACATTACGAAATGACTTAATATCGCTAAGTGAGAATATTCAAAATTTAGGCAAATAGAATGAACTATCTAAGAACTGATTCAATTCTCCTAAATTTGGAATTGATTATATTTCATTCTCAATATACATTTTCATATAATCGATTCTAAACCCTTTTCTAAAACTACCCGTCTAAAGCCACATAGGATATTGAAAAAAATATTTTCCTTGTGACCCTAATGACCCTACCCTATTTTCGTTCACAAATTTCGAGAAAGTAGGGTTAAACAACATTTGTTTGGAAGGCTCGAATCCATGTGCTTGTCAGCCGGTGGGTCACGACGACGATGCCTATCAAACGGGGCACGTATTCTATCAGTAAGTAACGAACGCCGAGATTACACTGCGACAATACTTCGATGCGGTACAAGGAGATTCTTAGCCGAACTATGTTTATGTAAGTTTCAATTTCACATTGAAAAATTGGTTTCTCGATCATAATAAATAATAACAAAAATAAACACATAAATATGTTAAAATAAATTTGTCATTTTTATGAATTGGATATGTTTACAGATGCCGTAAATTTAAAAATATTAAATATTTATTCTAATCTTTGGAAAACATATATCATTCAATTGACCTTCAAACACTTTCGATAATGATGCTGTAGTGTCAAAATTAGATGGCTTGAAATATTAGTAGTATGACAGTATCATGCCCAATGTGAACGTTTTGACTAATTGATCTCGCCACTAGTTCACAACTCGCACCGATCCTATTCCGGTTTCGATGACATTGCCGCGAAAGCGTTGGCACGTTTATCGCCGGATTTTTCTTTTGTTCTGTTTAGTGCCCCTGGGCACGATACCCGCGTTACGGACTTATCGATGCTGTGCTAGAAAAAGTAAAACCTATAAATTACAACACATAAACTTAAGTTAAGGTTCTTAATGAAAAATACTTAAAAAATCCATGTACACTAAGATGGTAACGAGGGTTGTTCCGTATTGATGCTATGACATCTCATCCCATTTCTTTATTCGTCCTCAATTAGTTTTCCTAACTCAACCTATGAATATTTTTCTTAATTCAACCTAAACATATTCCTTTCTTAACCTGAAGTTAATATTACTAAAAAAGTATGGATAGCATAACAGTCCAAATGTGTGCAGTAAAAAGTAAAAAATGGAAATATTTATGAAATTATTGATTGTTTTGTGTCCTAAAAAATAATTTTATTTGTTTAAAGTTTGCATTGCTAATTAAGAATGAAACGTTTTCTACTGGAATTTTGCGTAAATTATGGATAGTATGAATGTCGCGTCCGCACGCGGCTTGTTGTCTAATTGTTTGCGAGTTCACCCTTATTTAAGTGTTTTCAGAGACGATTTCAGGTTATGGATTTTATATATGTTAAGTTTTTGATGCATCTCTTCAAATATAAGATGTATTTAAAAATGTACTACTAAATTACTAAATTAAACTATATAAATCACAATGTAATTTTATATGGTAATCCATATCCGTACGGCATGGTTTCATGACATAAAGTCTATGACGAATGACTATTTCGGCTTTACTAGCACATAACACGACACAAGCTAGGTTTTGCATAGTTCGCTAAAAAGTTGAATCTATTTTAGAAACAATCAATTCTATTGTCGAAATGAATTGAATGAGAGAAAAATATGCTAAATATGAATGAGTAGATTTCATCTTTTTCGGTATTAATAAAAATATGTACACGTGAACTGAATATTTTTATACAAAACTGAAAATGTAATTTGATAGAATTGAAACTTAATTTCGTCAAATTTGCACAGTAAAATTGTTACCATTACCTTTTTTAATATAAAAAATATATTAGAGCTCTTGTAAAGCAAGATCATCAGCAGACCATTTCCCTAGACATCAGATACACATTGAGTTTTCATAACTTTTCTCTTTATTATATTTAATATTTATTAATTAATTTTGTATTTTGAATTCACAAATGTTATATTGGTATATTTTTTAAGATAAATGCTTTTCTCTATTTATTCTGCATTGACACTGTCACAAAATAAAATTACATCTACATTTCTTTTTTTTATACTATATCAAATATTAGAATGTTTTTTGCCATAGTGTTCATGAACACCGTTTACGACTCACATGTCGTGTGACAACTACGTTTGTTTCAACTTTTATTTTCGTCAAAATTTATGTTCCCGGGTACCACGTAATTACCCGGAGTGCTGTCGGGTCGCGTATGCTCTAAATTTTAACTGCTGTTGTAAAAACAAGCCTTAGGTTTGTTCGTGACGAACGAATGCGGTACTTTTAAATATGCTGGCGATAATTATATTTGCTAGTTTTTAGGATTCCGCATCGTTAGAATTAAAATGGTACCTTAATACTAAGACTTTGCTGTGAGTCTGTCACCGGACTGTATAACATGAATGGTGATAACTAAACCGTTGGAATTTTCGCAGATAATGTTTTTCTGTTGCCGCTATAACAACAAATCATCATCATCATCAGCCCTTTTACGTCCCCACTGCAGGGACTCAGGCCTTCCATTAGGAAGGCCTGAGTCCTTAACCATCCATAGAATGGTTAAGGAAGTGGAGGATAGGCCAAGACGCTGGCCTAATGCGGATTGGAGGGTATTGATGACTGCAAATGCAGCCGAGACCAACGGCATAACATGCCTTAAACAACAAATAAGAATGAAATAAATATTTAATGGGAGTTCCCATACAACAAACGTGACTTCTTGCACTTTATAGATAATGGTACGGAATCCTTCGTGCCAGAGCTTGACTCACACTTGTTCGGGTTTATCGAGAGTTATAAGTTAAAAAAAAAACAAACTATAGATAACGAAGATATAGATAACCAATACGTACAGAATACGAGAGTCATGAGAATTAACATAAAATATATTATAGGATTTCTCTTCTCTTATTTTGAAGCCAAACAGTTATTATAACATTTTATCTTACAAATAGTATAAAAGCGAAAGTTTGTAAATTTGGATGTTTTTTACTTCTTCGCGCAAAAGGTACTGAAGAGGTTTTCAGGAAATTTGATATACAGATAAACTTAGGTCTAGATTAACATATAGGTTACTATTTACCCACTAAATAGTCCGCTAACGTAAAACTAGTGAAGTAAAAATCCAGACGAATGAAAAATTTTACCGCACGAAATGGTGCTTAATAAAAAGAAACTCTTAATCTTAAGAAAGAATCAACCCCAAAAAAGTCAAGGCCCATCGTAAAGCTAGTGAAAAAACGTTCCTGAAACTCAGTTAAAGTTTTAACTGAAACAAAGGTTCTGAGGTCGAGTGGCGGGCTGAAAGAATGGGAACGATAAATTAGTTTTATCTCGCGACACGCGCCGCGTGCTCGCTGCCTGTGACTGTTACGGTAACTTTCAGTAATTACGTAAGTATTATTTGTTGATTTTAAATTTAGACCGAGATAAATAACCAAAACCAGTACCTATGAAATTTTTAGGTACTTAACAATTTCAAAAAACGTACGGGTACAGCGAGTAAAAAGAAGAGTTACGAATAACACTATCTACATTAATATTATAAAGAGAAAAGATTTTGTTTGCATATTCAGGCTCCGAAACTACAGGACCGATTTAAAAAATTCTTTCACCTATAGGTAGCTACATCGTGCGTGGTTGAATAAGCTATATAAAGATATAATACTTTTGTGAAGTCGGAGGAAAACAGCTAGTATACAATAAATAAACACCAAACGTAAAAAATAGAATAGAATATTTAGAAAATAACTAAAAATTTTGTTCATTTAAATGTCAAAAACATCTTTAAGTTATGCTGGTTGACAAAAATTTGAATGTTCATGTCATAAGAAAAATATCGTTTAGATTTCATAGTTATTGAGAAAGTATAAAATAATATTTTATACACATTCCAATAAAGTACTTAGATGAAGCTGTCTGTGCTGCTGTAGTGAAATATAATATGGTCAACTGTGACACTACTCCGCATTGTTCTGGTATCAGAGTCCTTATTTATTTTTTATATTTCCGCGCTGTTGCAAGCGCCGTGATCAAGGATCAACAAACGCCGAAATATCGGAGGCTATTCAATTAGATGCAAAATAGCAATCCCATAGATAACTATTACTAGAATATTTAATAACCATCTTAATTTATGGATCTAAAAATGAACGGCGCGGTGTGATAATAGCCATTAGCTATCAAAATGCACCAAAATTTTATTCAAATACATATTATTTAAAGAAGCTACGCTGATAACCAAACAACGTCATTAAAATCAATTCTCATGAACCTCAATAGAGGTCCATAAATCAAACAACACACTCTAAATGGTCTTAATAGTGAGATAACAATGCGAGCGTATAATCACTGGCTTATAAATCAACAGAAGCCACTTTTCGGGTTGAGTGCCCCGGTAATTTTGAATATGGAATCCGGGAACTACTTAGTTGATATTTGTTTTCTTTTTAATATAAAAATAATAGAGTTAAACTGTAAAACCTTATTTGTCTTAAATGTATCTTAATTGTCGTTATGTATTTTTTTTTTGTTTAAATGTGTTTTCATTTCTGAAGAAAAAAAGAAAGAATTGAGATTGGAATTAAAATTCATATCAACATCAGTATACAAATATTCTCACTATTAAATTTATTGATTGTTGGATGTAAGCAGTATAATGTATTATAGGTATAGTCCTCATTTAGTTCAAAAATCGAATCGAGTAATCAATGCCTTACCACCCTTATAGAATAATTAACTATAATTTCGTTAAATTTATAATTTTTATCGGATGATTTCTGAAAAAGTACGATACATCTAATACCAAGAACATTTTTCTCAGGAAACCTTTTAACCTTTGAACATCAGCTGCCATCACATTTTATTAAATCATCAAACTGAAACTCCATCAGTCAATATTATTTTGTACACTTTAAAATAAAACGATAACTAAATATGTGGTACCACGATCACAGTTTGGAGACAGTCCCATCATCTATCTTAACTAAATTTAAGGTATTTTTTGAGTAAAGAAACAGTTCCTTTTTTTTTTCATTTTCACGAACCAATGAGTGTCTTTTATCTAAGAATCATTAAATAATAGGATTCCACTAAATTTGTTTTGGTTATATTTCTATATAATTTTCTTACCACGAATTCTATTTCGTAACTCACAAATCTCACGGCATATAATCATGCGGAGATCGTAAATCAAACGATCCAGTTGGCGATGCAGCCGGCGCTAAGTGGTTTATATTACACGCGCCGTTCCGGCTGCCGGAACGGTACGCCGGGACCACGTGATCCGCCTTGAAATACCGAATGTTTGTCTAGTACAGTCTTACATCAACCCTCACTGTTGGTACTTACGCCTATGCTAAAATATTTAGTTATTTTTTCAGCAAATATTTAGTTAAATGTCTTTACTTATACTTAATTTGGGATCTGAGCAAAGTATGCGATGTTGTCTATTTCTTTTTATTCAAATAGTACACAAATAGTTGGTTAAAGGTTTGATAAAGTATTGTTAATATTGAAACTTAACTTCATTTTTTTGAAATTCAGTTCAGTATAATTACTCTGCGATTCTGAAATAATACGGATACAGCTCTTTTTGAGTCTCTTGGCGGTTTTTCTCAGTAGTGTTTTATTTTAAGCCTTAATAATTGAATAGAATAATTAATAAATGATAGTAATAATAGAATAAATAATTTTATACAAATAGGGCACATTATCCAATGAATGCTGCAAAAAATGTCTCTTTTTCAGACAAATAGTTTACAATTTGTAAGCTGCTCTACGTTATTATATCTTACATTATTATTCTACCATACATTTTAATGATTGAGGAAATTTTTACCACTTAGATTAAAAACTATGTTATACCCACAAGTTATGAATACTGAAATGACAAGAAGCATTCGACCGATTATAAGTTCTAGACATAAATATTACTTAGTGTCTTTAAATAGATAGGTATTACAGAATTATACTCTTGTGATTATACCGACTTGCATCACCGATACATATATATAATTCTTTCTAGCTTTTATTGCAGTACGAACCATAAATTAAAATGACTAGTGTATAATTTGTGCTAATATAATTGCAGCATATTTCTCGTGTTGCTACACTAAAAGCTGCCAATCACCGTGTCCGGTGCCGGATGCGGCGACTTGCCGTAATTATATGGTTAGCACGGCACGCCTCTCATTTACGACATATGTATAATCTGCTTAATATCTGAATTAAAACCTGATAATAATACTACCGGATGTATTTCTTTTCCTATAATATGCAGGGAATAATATATTACTTTTTAGGTAAGAAGCTTCAAGGATAAAATTATATAAGCCCTTTTTTACGTGCACTATTTATTCCATGAATTAACGTATTTGTTGAAATTGCTAACCTCAGTGGCTTTATCTCACAGTTCTGGGTTTGATTTCCGGTAAGGTCAATGTAAAAAATAAACTTTTTATATATTGTCTGTGTTATATATATTTGATCTGGGTGTGGTGGTACCTTCCTCATTTAGGATGTCTATGTTACAAATGCCAAAAGTTAATTTAATTAGATCTGAGCAATATATATGAAGTTGTCTTAAAATTTATTTAGTGAAATAAAACAAAACACTTCAAATTAAACAAAAATTTACAAACTCCCCGCTCTACTTTAAACCTTCTTACATAGAAAGTAGAGGTCAAAACCTATTGCAGAACACATTGCAGTAACCTAAGGTCAGTAGGCGCCTCCAAAATACTTATTAAAATATTGAGGTATCTATACATAGTAAAAAACAAAATCACTTCCCGCTGTCTGTACGCTGAGATCTTTAGCTTCACAATGGATTTTAATGCAATTTTCATCAAAATACAGAGTGATTGAAGTAGGTTTATTGTATAAGTAATATAGGACCGCAAAGTCGTTGGCGGAAAACTAGTTTTTAATAAATGGAACTTCTGACAGATAATATATAACTTCTGACAGATAGGATAATATATACAATGCATTTATCAAATTCCTCAACACTAGCAATGGACCAAAACATTAACCGGTGCGCCGTTACATATGAAGCAGTAAATCAACTATATTGTGGACCAGACCAACTCCAATATGTTCTAGAGTGGAAACACATGAACACTTCTCGGGAAGATTTCGACTGCATTCTAGAACAATGCCTTGTCGGAAACTGCACAATGCTATTAGTATTTCGAAATTTAATTTTATATAATGTCTCTACATATAATGGTGACTTTCTAATAGTATAGTAACATCTCGCAATAAAGACTCTGAACGTTAGCGACTTACAAAAGCATAACAACTAACATATCGATAGTTTTGTTTAAAATTAAAATACACGACAATTAAAATAAAAGTTTTATAATGTTTATTTTCAATAAAATTATTTTATTAACATTCAAGCAACATTTTAATTCATGTGAAATCCTTAGCATCTTGAATATAAATTAGACTTGTGTTATCGAACAGGATCCGAAATCTAAGCACGATTTAAAATAACATAAAAGTCGCTTTAGTACCGTACGTTAATCACAAAAACATGCAAAATACTCAAGATTAAAGGCTGTAACTTCTCAAAATACGCGATTGAAATAACGTATTTAACTACTGTTTAATATAAGACAATTGACACAAAGAAGTTTGCGAATTTTAATGAAATACCGCCTAAGACTTTAAAGCCTGAAAGCGAAAAGAAACTAAAACACTGAAATGAAGCTAAATTACGCTTAAAGAAAGCACTTTGGAATCGTCTAACATTTTACTTACCCATTCAGGACGTCTATGGCCTTATAGTCATTCGTTTTGCACTCAGCCATTCAAAAGTATTAGGCCTTTTCAGGTGCATTCACTTGTATTATAGTGGGTAATGTATTTGTGTACATACCCAGAGGGGCGCGGAGGGCTGGAGCTGCGACGCGAACGCCATTCGGAACGCATCTCCCACCAATGTATTCAGCTCCTCCGCCTATGAAAAATAACACATAAGTAATTTCTATATAATAAAAACGGATTCGTATGGATTGAAACAGACTTTTAAAATCACATATTAATTTTCTTGCTTGTGAGAAACGAACTAAAATAAACAGGTAGTCACACACACAATTCTATAAAATATTTATTGTAAAAGCTTATTTTAACACTTAGAAGACTATTAAAGTAGAACTAACGTAAAAAAGTATCTAAAACGACGGTTTCAATTGTACGCCTCCAATGAAAGAATCAAGTATCAAGTTTAAAGTTACAAAGTGCAACTAAACCACAAACTGCGACTAATATGTGGTGTGAACCTTATATATATAACATCGAGGATGGTAAAATATAGGATACACGTTGTTTCGAAAAGATAATAAATAACATTATTATATATATATATATATATATATATATATCTTTTCGAAACAACGTGCGAGAAGTGATTTAAAATATATTTAAAATATCAATTTTCACAGAGTGGTCACGAGTCATCGACTGTTGGCTAGCTTAATAAATATCTACTACCGGACTACCCCTTGCTTATGCTGCTAGTTAGTATATTTCTATAAATATTGAGCTAAATTACAAGAACAAAATAATTAAACAAATAAGTATTTATTTGGACTAAGATTCCAAATCAGTATTAATTTTTATATATAAATACAGGTTATATATGAAAATAAAATTACATAAAAATTAAAACAGCTTCAACAATGTCTTCCTCTTTTTAGCTCCACTACTAGAGTTGCCATCAACGTCACAATTGCTAAGACCATTGTGTTCTTTGCAATAAATATGAAAACAATTGCTCAAACAATATGCATACTACCTAAATACATTTTAAACGCATTTATTTTATGAGAAAGTCTAGTTTCTCTAACAAAGTGTAATTATCGATAATGAAAAGTACTATCTACATCATTTTGCTCACAAAGTAACAATTTTGTTTACAGGCTTTCCGATTTACGACACTCATGTATATTCATGGTCTATTGGAAATGCAATATCGTCGGCAATCCCGTAGAGAAGGCGCTCATAAGAGGTGCTACTATCTCAAGCGCCGCTCGATCAATAAAGTAATAAATATTCATCATTCTTAGACGTTTCACAAATGTTTTGTCAAATCCTTTAATGAGGAAAATTAACTAATCAAATTTAAAAAAATCTAGACATTACAAAAAAAAAATAGTACACTAAGAGTTCTGAAAGAACTACATTTTTTCTTTAATATGTTCATCATTTTCAGCTATTTTGAAACGATTTATTTTGGAATTGGAAAATTTAAACTCAATATTCTCATAATGAGTAATTTCATTTGAAATGTCACAAAATAGAGATAGGAAAACTTGAAAAAAAAACTTTGAAAACATTTACATATTTGCATTACACGCCGAAATTCCACCATAATAAATTTCAATTAGAAGTTATTACTGAAATCAAATATCTTTTGACATTCAGTAAGACCACATAAACATATAAAGAGATGTCTATGGTAATCATATAAAACTTGAAAATGCCCAAACCGTGCGAAGCCAATATTCAAAAGAAACAATTGGACCACAGAGTACATGCATGCGTGAAGCAAATAATTGTTTGTGTGTGTCAAATGCATGTAGTATGAATAATGTTTTATTTATCGATTTCATGAACTATATAAGCATTATTATTGAAAAATATTAGCTGTTTGCATTTCGCCTACATATAAACTATAAGTGTGCCAAATTTCATACTCCTCCGTCCTCGCAATTTTAGTAAAAAGGAAACCAAAGTTTTTGCTTCACGTATTAATATATAGATAAAAAGTATTACAGCGTTTAAATGATTAATTGTATTGACAATATATAATGATTCGTGCATCTGTGAACCATAATTATTATATCTGCGCTGAGTGGACTAATTCTAGGATATAACAACATTAGCTGCATAACACATTTTGGTCGCTGCTACATTAACAACAAGTTTTCATCACTGAACATATTTCACCGCATTGCAAGTTTCTTTATGCTGAGACCAAAAAAGAGGCAAAGGAAGAAGAGAATAGGAAGTATGATTTTGTTTGGGTGAAATTCGATCGTATTTTTGTAAGAAAGAATGTGGAATCAAGTTCAATTAAAATTAAAATTTAATATATTAATTGCCTGAGTACGCTTAAACAGTGATACTTCTTGTTTACCTTTATATTTAATTGTATTAATGTTATAAATGTAAAGTTTCTTTGTTTGGATGTTTCTATATTTGGATGTTTGTCCGTCAATCACACCAATACTACTGAATGAATGGACTTTGATGAAATTTGGTATACAGATAGGCTATTAGCTGACTTAAATATTAGAATACTTTTTATCCCACTAAAAATTTCCCTAGGGATCACACAAGCGAAGCCGCTGATGAAAGCTAATATTTTATATTCTTCGTATAAATATGAATGGTTGCATTCGGCTCTCTCTTTAAAAATGTTAGTCTTTTATCAAAATATTAATAGGATTAGAAGCAAATTAAATGATGTAAACCTTAATACCCTTCATTGTAATTATTATGTAGTTTGTTTGTGCGACACCAACCTTAACTCTGGAGTGTGTGATGTCGAGCTTCTTGATTCTAGATGTATCATTTTTCGACGAGATTGTGATACTATAAACGTCTGTAAACTAGAGGGATACGGCGCCGCCATCGCCGTGAAAAATAATTAAAACCAACCATTTCCCTTTTCGCTTTAGACCAACCTCGATTCGTTACATGAACGAGAAGTTGAAGCACCATAGGTGGTATAAGAGTTACGGTAACCCGCTGAATTACGATTCTTTTGCCTCGCTTCGTGCCCGTTTTAAAAACTTCTTTAAATAATAGCTACAAGTGCTATCTTAAATCTGTTGATACTTCAATCAATAAAATATTAACCATTCCTTTAGGTATGATAGGTACGATAATACTATCAGAAAATGTACGAGAGGTATGTGAGATGCTTTCTGAATATTTTCGTTGTGTTTAAGTGACGATGTTTATTGTTTCTCTGATAACTAATAATTATGGGACAGATAAGCTCAAAAGCTTGTCTGTTGCTGAAATAGAAATAGAGTGAATTGGGGCTAATTCAACCGTAGTAAGGATCCGGATGGAATCCCTCCCCAGTTTGTGAAGAACTGGTATATCTTTATACATGCTTTTCAACAAGTCACTCGATTGTGACATATTTCCTACATTTTAAAATAATCCTTTGTTATTCTTATATATAAATTAGGATATTTAGATTTAACCAGCAATTACAGACCGAAAAGTATTCTATCATGTTTTGTCAAAGTCTTTGATTCTTTTATTTATGACATTCTTTACTCACACGTTAAAGTGTTTCTATCCCCTTAATCTTTTAGAATAGAAATGCTATCTCTGCTCTGTCTTTTCCAAAAGTTGTCAGGTGGATTCTATATACCTACATTGATTTTTTGAGGTCTTTTGACAAGGTCAACCATTGAATACTCTGTCAAAATTTAGTGGGCTTCGGAGTCCACGAAAGTCTGCTATGCTAGCTCATTACTTACTTAGTTTAACAGAAGTCATCTTGTTGATTAGAAAGGGTTGTCTTTCTTCTCTGGTAACTGTTACCTCTGGCGTTCCGCAGGAGTCAAATACACTATTTATCAGTATAATATATATAATAATATATAACATTTATAGTTTATTTACAAAATTATATAACAACTGGAATTACGCCACTGTTGTCGAAATAGGGACAGACATCCTGTAATCCAGTGAACAGCACCTAAAATCCTCAACAACCCATTATACTTTACAATTTAATTTTCTAATATAACGAAAGTATGTGTATTTTTATAGATACATAACTTAATTATAAACTGGATCAAAACTGAATGTGTGTGCGTGCGTGTGTGCATGTATATGTGTGATAGATAATGGATAAAGGTATATAAGTTACTGATATCATAGCACCGAAATCATGAGGTTCTCGATTTCCTCGTATGAAAGTGTCTGTAGCGAGAGCAAGATACTTTTCTTATATACCGGGAGGAACAAAATGACCGACACAGCCGAAAGTTTCAAGTTAGATTACATGCAAACATTCATTTTATTTGACAAATATTTAAAAATAGAGGAGGTGTAAAAATGGAGTAAAATTTTTTAATTTCTAAGTGTTGACAGCCCTTTAACGCGCATGCGTCATATCGATTGTGCGCAGATTACAACGGACCGCGAAATACATTAATTTAATTTAATTATTTACCGATATCTTAATGAAAGTCGATGCTGAAAATGTTCAATTCTTCTCTGAAGACAGCTAAGCACGTTCTTTTGCATGCCAGTGTATGCACGCGCAAAACACATCACATTTCACACAAAACTAAAAACAATCTTCACTAAACAAAACTTAACACTCAAGACGAACACTCTAGTATCTTATTAACAAAAATTCAATTAAAAATGCACTAGAACAAAAAAAAATCGACAAAAAAAGACGCTTCGCAGCGATGCGTCGGCGGTGATGCGCAACAACACTCCAGCGCAAGAGGTCGGCGGCGACTGAGCGGCCAGAAAATACCGACAGAATAATGAAGCCACCTGGCGGCTGGCTGGTGGGTGGGGCTTTGATATCGAGGGACGAACTCGGTTCAAATTTTTTATTTGTCTTTTGATATCACGCATTTTTTTAATGTTCTTTTTAAATGCTATTGTAATAACAAATTCCTCAATGTTTTTAAAACAAAGTTCATTTGTGTTAATGATGAATCGCTGGAAGATTTGTGAGTTTATCGAGTTTAATTAACGATCCCGCTGTTAAAGGAGTATTACCCCATTCAAACAATTTTTTTGGAGAACTGCTCTTTTAAAATAACGTAGGTTAATGTTAGACTGATCTCTCTACTAATAATAATTTAGGAAATTTTACACTCGGTTTCTTAATTGAGAATTTAAAGTTAAACGTCTCAAACTAACATCACTTAGTTTTCGTTTCCGATTTTAGTTTTTTGGTGATCAGTTGATAGCAGTTTGATAAAACTAGGACTATTTGACTTGTGAAATTAAAAAAAAACTTAGGTTATTGAGAATACGCAGTAGAAATTTTCTACTTTCAAATCAGAAACCGGCTGTTAGTCTGTAAATAGATTTAAGCATTTTGACTGCCTTGTTTATTGATTGTCTGGTAGAATTTGCATGAAAGCAGTCTTATAAATCACAAACTAGTTTATTTCGTTTTTAGAAATGAAGAAGTCAATGACCGATTAAAAACTTTTCCTTAGTACGTCCCAAAAACAGCTGACTCAGGGTTGAAAACACAATTTTTTTTTCAAAAACTTTGTATTTTAATATCTCCGAAACTATTTGACCTACACTTATAATTTTTTTTACATCATATTAAAGACAAATAGTACTCTCTAGGAACCTCGGGAGTGTCGGTCGTTCTGTTCCACCGGTATTTATCAATCTTTCTCTTGAACTTCTCACTTGTCCTTAGACCTAGTGGCGGAGTGGTACTCGGATAACCGAATTTTTATTAATGCTAGCAAATGCTTCGTGATTTCGCGATCGCAATCACCTTCCCTTACCGGTGTAAGGGAGGGAATAAAATAGTGTTTGACTATCATATGAAGGAGCTTACCTACAGCGAACTTCTGTGATAAAAGATCGTCGGTTGTACTTTGATGAAGGCTTCAAGTTTCGTAAGGATTTTGATTATATAATTCCTAACTGTTATCAGCTACTTGCTATTATCTTAAAAATCACTAACAATTTTTTTTTATCCACCTGTTTGTACCTTTATTACTTACTAATAAGAAACATATTGGAATATGCCTCGGTTGTCTGGACCTCCCACTACGAAGTTCACTCTAATTACATCGAGAGGGTTCAAAAGAAATTCCTTAGCAGTCTTTCTTTCAGGTTAAATTTGGATCGAGAATACAAGTCCTACGATTTAAAGCTACAAACATTTTAAATGTCCAGCCTTTCGTCTCGACGTAAATGTCATCAGTTGATTGATATACCTATTTAGTGCATCCACTTATTTACTCACCGTCTCTTTTCTCTTTACTAAATTTTAAATAATCGCGTAATACTCATAAAAATAAAATTTGCTACTTACAAATCTATAGGACTAACACTTCATTTAATAATCCCATTACAAATACGTGTCGCCTGTAAATCTGGTAGTCCAGCATTCTTCACTCTTTATTTTTAACGGTAAACTACTAACAAATCCAAGGCATGCTTCGCTCTTTGAAGCATGTGTTTGTTTGTTTTCTTTATTCGCAGTATTTTATAAAATGCTCTGTGATTACGTCTTGATGTTATATTCTTTTGTTTAAGAGTTACGGTATGGTTTATTTCTTAATTGTGTACATTTATTTCAATTAAGTTACTGTAACATGTTTTGTGAGCTGTGTGATAAATTTTGTAATATTGTTTTTTTTAAATAATAAGTTAAAACTATTATATTTTGTCTTTATAAAATGTGTAGCCTTTGATTTTATCCTTTAGCAATTAAATAAATTAGCTCTATGGTGAGTAAAAATTAAGTCATTTTAATATATTAAAATACAATAGATATCATAGGCCGATAAACGAATCGAATTGATTTAATCATGACATACTTATTACAATAGGAACATAATTTACATATCAACGAGTATTAATATGCGTCGCCATAAGTACTGATTTAATTACTAGCACGGAGCATAAATTGAAACGAAACAATGATTTAAGATGCATCAATAATATTAAACACAATTGTCTATTGGACCAAAATAAAGAGAAAAAGTCGAATATTCTTAGATTGCACGCGATCACTGCTTCTTGAACTTGTGCCAGTTGAGAATTCCATGATTCTGTTATTATATTACTCTGCGAGTTTGAGAATATATTATTAAGAAACTGACAATAATTATACAGAAATTATAACATAATGATTATGATGACAATTATTGCGACCCTAAACATCAGAAGCAAAAAAAATACTATCATGCCAATTAAAGATAGCAAATTTTGAACTTGGGACAAAAACAAATGAAACAATTTTTTTCAACAAATGTTGACAAGAAAAGGACGTTCGCATTTTGTCTGATTAAAATGAAGTTATGATTAAAAATATATTCAACATCTTTTAGGGTCAGCTTCCCGGGACTACGTCACAACGACAGTCCTTCAAGTCCTTCATGGGTACCTCAAAACTTCTTTTATGATAATATACGATTTAAGGAAAATCAACAGATTAGTTGAAAGAAGGTAAGTAATGGCGGAATAATCGAGTATAACCTAGTTTATGCCAAAAAGTACTCTAAACTCCTGTTTAAATAAAAAACTGCAAAATATATGCACTAGTCTAAACTCAATTCTTTATACGGTGATTAGCTCTGACGATTGTACGAGTATATACAGAATGGCACAGCAGCATTTAATTTTTCTTCTTGCACATCATTGAAGTAGATTTTAGAAGTAATCAAAATAATTAATTTGGCTGTCAGACTTAAAGTGAAATGGAAAATAATAAAGTGAGTCGGCAAATTATCAAATGAAACATTAGAAATGGTAGGTAATGCCAACATTAAAAGGCTGACAACTCACTCAACCTAATTGAATATTTCTTCCTTTTTTAATTCAGCTAAAAGCTCAACATCATCTATATATTCACCAAATGGGGGTATTATTTAAATTCACATTTAACCTGACAATTTATCAAAAAATGTCAACCTATAAATCATTATAATGTTTAAGTACATTATCTCATCCAAGACAAAACAATGTTTATTTCTATAGTGATTGATTTCGTAACCATGACACGTCTTCGTTAGTAGTTGTATAAAAGTTTATAGGTACTACTACTCAACTAAATTTTGAAGTGCCGTTTTCTTTTGTGTCGGCATCAAAGTTAGTGGTCGGCCATAAATTGACTAGAGATGAATTTGACATCTGAATGCGAGTGCCAATAAAAACAAGGTCCAATGTTCACAAGCTTTGTGTGGTGGGTGTAAATTTGTGACACGGGAGAAGGTATACTACGCCCACAGTACAACAGCGAGGCGACATTGTCAAGAGCGGAGAAGGTTGAGTGATTGACGATTAAAAAAAAAAACAAATCATTAATTTTGTCCTAAGGACTGCAGAGTACAAAACATAACTTATATCACTTTCATTAAAGATATTTAAAAGTAGTTTAATAATGAAAAAAACCAACAAAGTTATTGCACAAATATCGAATTTTAGACTTCATAAAAACTATAGACTTCGTAAAGGTTTTTAAGTAATCACTGTTGATTATAATAACGAACTAATATAGGTATATTATTTTTATTTAAGGCCCAATTGTTTTGGAGTTCAACTACCACGCAACCAATCAGGATTGCTCTGTCCATTCCTAGATGAATTCGGATTGGTTCGTCCAGCTTTTAAACGCCATAACAGAGAGTTGGTACTGTTACGCGATAAGAACGTGGCCATAGGGAGGATGGATCAAAATATATTCAGAAATCAAACTAAAATTATATTTACTCAAAATAAACATATTTTATTTTAAATTTTGGAATGTTCCTACATTTTTTTGCCCTACTACGTATTTTGGTAGATAAGAAAGACGAGCAAGAAACTCACCAGCTCTAATGAAAGTAACGACATTCACAAAAATCAATAAATTATAAATTTATCAAGTTACTTCACACGATATTAATATTATAATATATTTCAACTAGTTTATTAAATAACTTCAAAATTATAAACAACACAAATTTGAAATTACCATTGGTATGCTCATAATATAACAAAATTTGTTTTTATTTCATCATATTTACAATCTTTTTCGCAAACTGATCAATGAAAACAACCCCTTATTTTTTTGTTTTAACCTTGATTTTAAAAACCAAACTTTAAACATAACTATTTAGAAACAGAACAGCATATCTTAATTTCAAACCTTAATTTATCAAAGTTAATGTTCAAAATATGAGCAATTTTAACATTTATTTTTAAGTACACTTCAAGTCTTCAGTCGCTACAAGTCTTATTACGGTTATCGTAAGAAAGGATTTCATAAAACAAATACAAAATAATAAAATTACTTCGTTCTAAATCCAATATGGCGACCACCCAAGATTGCTGCCTAGTCATGTTTTAAGCACTCTCATAATATGGGTATCAAAAAAATATACATATTTTTGATGAATGAGAAGCTTTTATTTGAAATGCCACAAAAAGTAAAATTATAAATTTGAATCATTTCACTACATTAAAACTATTTAACATCACGGATAAACTTACATGGTGATAAAAGTTTGTCAAATTTACTTTTCTTATTATAATATTATACATACCTGTGATACATACTACTATTATAAAGAGGCAAGGTTTAGTTATTTGTTTATTTGTATATTTTTTGTTTGTTTTCATTGAATAGGCTCCATAACTACTGGACCGAGTTTAAAATTCTTTCAATTACGAGTTGTTACATCATACGGGGTTGACGCAGGCTATAATTTACGTGTACGAAGTATATAAAAATAACTCGGAAAAATTAAAACAAGCGACTCAATAAGCAAAATGTCTTATAGATATTTATTATTAAGGAGTAGATGCTCTGACTGAAGAATTTGCTTATAGTGATTATTACTGACCTTAAATTAAAATAAAAAAAATAAAAAAATTATTTGTCTTGAACTCAAAAAACTTTATGGAACCACTCGAGCACATAAGTTTTCAAACAAAAAAAAAAGGAATTTTGATAACCGGTCTTTAAAAACCAGTGAAGATATATAAAAACATGCCTACGAACATAGAGCATCCGGATTTCTGATTTTGAAGTCGGTTGAAAAAGGAGAATTGTTCTAATACTAGCGGAATTGTTTATACAAATACAAGATTTTCAGTAGCACAGTTAGTTACGTATCTGGAGGCCTTTTCCAGAGATTAAGTCCTACAGATTCTTTTCAATCAGATATATAGTACCCGAGGGATAGCGAAAATAATAAACGAAACGAATCTAGCTAGACCCTAGTTTTCTAACAAAGTAAAATTACCAACCAAAACAATTCTTCTTCAAATGTCTCTACCTTGCTAATCTAAAGTGAAACACATATCGTGACATCTTGCTTTATGCCATATATTAAGGCTAGCTAAAAAGCACAAAAAAGGGTTTAATCTTGAAATAACAAATCATAGCTGGAAACGTAATGAACTAAACGAATACGAACGTGAAAAATGCCTAGAATCCATAATAAATTTTCAATAGATGTTAAAATCATCTGACATATTTTGAACAGCTTTTGTTTGCCAGATTTTTAGTATCGGGGTTATTACAACCCTAAAACTGATAACAACTTTACAGAGCACAACTTTGATGTGTACGTATATGTTAAATTTAACTATGTTAAATTTTATATTACTTGATTAGATAAATTTATTATTAATTGAAATCATTTATTTATCCTAGAATAGAAACGTAATCGTTATTTATTCAGTTACTCCGTTTCGCAAACTCATTTTCTTTCGCTGCAAAATGCATTACCCTGATTAATTCGATATCCCTAACATACAGCATCGTGTCTTGCAGACAGACGTCCCCGGTAGCCAGTACGACGATGTAATTGAGTACCTTTATGGCTTAAACCTTAACTATGAGAACCTTAAAAACATTAGAACCTTACCTCTTTACCACAAAGGCGATTTTCTGTTGCATCAACTCAAAAGAATAGTGGCTAAGTAACAATCTTATTATGCATCGATCAACGGTTTTAAATTATAGTCAGTAAGGTTTACTTTTCTATGTTTGATCAATTTTAAGTTTGTTCAGGTTCTCTAGGCATGTAATTAGATAAATAAACAGCTTGCGGAGAGGTCGTTACGGAAATAATCCACGGCAACGGGTTGATTACATGGTGGACGGTTACAAAGCGTCCTGCCCCGAGGATTGAGAGGGAATATTATTCTGTGCTAATTTGTAGAATGTCGAAAACATGTTTACATAGCTCAACCATTTACCACAATCGAGATTTCTTTTTTTAAATTATCGATACAAAATATAAAAGAAAATTATTAATACATTCAACGTTATCTTTCTGAGATCGACCTACTCGATTTTTTCGATTGGTTTCTCCATGCAAATAAAAAATATTATATCTCGAACGATGGAAAGATGATACGGAAACTTTGATAGTCAAGCTTTCTCTACAATATAGCTGTTTGCATCCATTAAAAGACTGATTAAAATTCTAAGTAACTATAGTTGCAAATTTAGTCGCATTATTTTTTTTTATTTATTCACAATCCAAAGAACTTACATGTACGTACACTGATGGTTAAATAGCACTATAAAGACCACTGAGGTTTGTCCATAGCACCAAGTAGGTTTCGCGCCAATAAATATCTGAATGACTATGCATGCATATCAAAATTTGCAATCGACTCCACAAAAGTATTCATTCTATTAACACTATACTAAAAATAAATAGCACCTAATATTAAATAATCTCTTCTGAACGAAGCCAGGACGGAGCGCTAAGCGATTCATGATTAAGTCTAGAGGCGACTTCTAAGCTAGCAGTTGGATGTAACTCGGCCCCTGAGAGTAAACAGCTCGTCGAATCGACGTCACGTAACGTTTTAATGTTTGTCTGCGGGAATTAGCAGGGAACTAGTGCAATGAGATTAGATGGTACTTTATTTAAAGTCAACGTAAGATTACAAAATTGGGAAAAACAACAATTTATATTCATAAAATTTTATGAACGGAACTAGGCGAGAGAATAGGTTCCTTCTGAGCTAGCTCGTTAGTTATTTGCTAGCCTGTTTAAAAAAAAAAGTTAAAAGCTACTTTTATACCAATAATTCTAAGGTTCTACTGACATTTGAAAAAGTTAAGACCTAAAACCTTAATTACTAAGATACCTACTTAATCCTAGCCTAAAAGAATTCAAAAAAGCTACACACAAAACTAAGTAAAAAAATGAAAATGAAAATTTATTTACCCATTCAAGCTGCTTTTTTCCTATCACTCGTTTTTATTACGTCTTTTGGCTAACAAAAAGAACAAGAAATAAAAAATACCATTTATTAAAAAATGCAAATTTAGTCAGGTGTTCTATTAAGATCTCTGGCTTATAATGTACCTACTAGTGTAAGCAACAAGTCAAGTTACTGATGGGTGTAATGTTATTGATTTTGAATTAATAGGTTACAAGATTTTAGTTTAAATTTAAATTTCAGATATTCTTGATTGATATCTGATCATGACATGCTCTTGACTGTATTTGTTTTAAGTGATATTCATATGTATATTCTTTAATAAGTACATTATTATCTATTTAAATAATAGACAAAATACACACTCTTTCTCAATTAAAGTAAAAACGAATAACCATAAGTATCTATTTTTATATAAAATAAGAGAAAAAACCGAATGTCATCATCAATTGTATATTTGAAAATAGAATATTCTGGAATTTCATTAACACCCGGTTTCTGAATTGAGAATTTGAAGTTGAGCACATCTCAAACCGTGCTTAAGCCATTTAAAACATCAATTGAACAGGTTTTCATTACTGATTTATAATTTTTTAATCAGTTGATAGCAATTTGATTAAACTAAGACTTTTTGTCATATGAAACGTAAAAAACTTAAGTTATTGAGAATAATTAGTTGGGATTTTATGCTTTTCTCAATTCATAAACCGGCCGTTAATCTTTCAAAGGGATTTGAACTGATCACGCAAATTAATGTTATATTATATCATGAGCAATTTGAAGTGGTAAAAGGAATCAAATACCTATTTGCCCTCAATAGACGATGAATAGTTTCATTTCAGATATGGACATATAATTTAATACCTTTGATTTTCTATCAGCATGGTTTAATTAAATTGGCTTTTGTTAGAGTAAGTCTCATCTAGTTAACCTGAAGGATAATGGATAAAGATAAATATTTAAAATATATTATCATGTTTTTTTTTTAAATTAAAGTTTAATTTAAGTTGTAAATTTAAATAAATAATTTAAATTTATCGGAACTAACTTGTATCAGTATAAATTGTCTAATCGAATCTTTTCGAATTAATGAATAAAAGAATGGTTTGAATTTGAAATTCTATATTCATATTATGAAGAGGAAATACTTAATTGTTTGTTTGTTTATATGTTTGTTTGTTTGCATTGAATAGGCTCCGAAACTACCAGTAGTTAATGGTCCAGACCTATTTTAAAAATTCTTTCACCTACAGGTAGCTACATCATACGGGGTTTACATAAGCTATATTTTACTCATACGAAGTCGCGGAAAAACAGTTAGCTATTCTATATTTTCTCAGAAAAAAACTCTATGCTGTGTAATTATTAGACTATGTCCCTATATTAGACTATGTTCCTAAAATCGTTCCTTCAATCACTTATTCATGTGTTGAACTACTAACAGGATACACAATGTTTTTTAATTCTAATTTCATAAACAAGCGAACAAATTACTATGTAAGATTTCTCGAGGCAAAAATATGGACTCGGTTGATGCAAATACAAGTGGGTGGGACGAGGGATAAAGCAATTTTTTGTTTATCATCATCACTTTCTATCTTATTATTCCATATATACTTAAGCTGCATAGCGACAGATCTGCATGTCTGACATTTTAATAAAGGAAAGGAAAGACAGGAATGTTATAAGTACACAAAGCATTACAGAATATAATGTTCTTCAGGGATTGGTGCAAGACCACCATCTCGGAACGTAAGTAATTATTTCATTCACATTTTGTGATGAGTTTTTATGTATTTATTTATTTATATAATATGTTAAGGTACTAATAGCATCACTTATATTATTTACTTAATTATTTTACGTAGTAATACTGTTATCAATTTGAATGAAATGTCGATACAGAAGTCAATTCTGTATCACTTACTGGAATTACAAAAAATAATAATTTAACTTTAATTAAATAATAGTAATTTACCTATTAATATTAATAGTAATTTAACATTATTAATTACAATCTGACATCAAAAATGTTCATTCAAATTTGACATCATATTATCACGATACTAATTCTATTAGCCTTAAATAATTATTCTATTAGCCTGTATTATTTATTGATTTTATATATATTATTTACTTTCTGACATTATTATAACATTGACCACATTTCTATCTGACATGCTTCTGACATTACATTATGTTTGTTCTTTTGACTCCTTTTCTTTGATTTTGACCCTGCTCGTCTCAGCTGGGGTAATGGCTGAAAATCAGTGCTTCACCGACATTTCGGTAATTTCAATGCACTGAGCCTAGACTCTTTCTCTCTGCTACACACAGGTACATGACTTATTCGTGGTTTTTTTTTTCTACAATGTCTTTATTTATTTTTATTCTCTGTATAATGTGGTTGTGTGTTGCATTTAGAATAAATTAATTATCTATCTATGTATGATTTGGATATATAAATGATATAAGTTTAATTGGCTACCAGTATGGCTAAAGTCGCTTTTATTTAAAGCTTAATAACATTTTAGTACCTAAAATATATTGAACTACTACCAGCTTAAATAAATTTATCTCAAAATTAGATGATTATGTTAGATTGATATGTCTTTCCAAAGTATTGAAGATAGCTATGTTTTTAATTATAGAAAGACGATCGTCAACTTAGTTAAGAACACGGAAGCTGTAAAGGAACCGAAGCATCTAAAAAATTAAATAAAATAAAACCTTCACGGTTTATAAATGCTGTAGAAACTTAAACATTTGTAATTATGTTTAATTCTGTAATGCAAAACAAAAAAAATACACGCGATAAAACGGTATAAAAGTAACTTTATTTTATTGAAAAGTGCGCGAAAATATAAGAAACCATTTTAATAAATTAGAACCAATCTATAAACTAATTAATTCTAATCTGAAAAGAATCAGAGTGTTGCGCTGCAACGTCTGATTGGCGGAACACGGATACCAGATGATATCTGTTTAATTGCCTAATTAGTGATGCGGCTCGCGTCGCCTCCATCATGCTTGGGTCACATGTGCCACTATTTACTCTAGGTCGGGGAGAAATATTAGACGGATGAGCCTACCCCGATTAATATGTTAGAAGTTTAATTAAATTCATACTCCCAAATACCTATGTATAACTTAATTAATCAGGTTAATCTGTAGTAAAGGTTGTCTATGTTACTTACGAAAGAATGTGATTATTGTAAATAGTTTCATTTTTATTGTTTTACTTAATGTCTACCATTATTGTGTCACAGTGATATACGGCCGGTTTCTGAATTGAAATAAATACAAAATCTCAACTGATTATTTTTTAATAACTTAAGATTTTATTTATGTTTTTTATTTTTCACTAGGCAAAAAGTTCTAGTTTTTCTTAAACTGCTATCAACTGATTATTAAAAAATTAAAATCAAAAACAAAAATCCTGTTTTAGTCAAGTTTAAGTACACTTTGAGATGTTGTTAACTTTAAATACTCAATTCAGAAACCGGCCATATATCACCATACTCCTTAGAAACGGCTTGACCGATTTTAATTATGTATATTCAGTAGGTCTGAGAATAGGCTGTTATCTATTTTTATGCCCCTAAGTGATAAGGGTAATCTACCTCGAATCTATATGGCAAATCAACATATTCCGGGTCAGTAAGTTGTGTATAAAATAACCATGCTACTTCAAAAAGGATGTTATAAATCCAGCTTAGATTTCTATTCTTGGAATTTAATTTAATTTTAACCTACATGTTCCGTTATAACTAAGAAGACAGTAAATCAATTTTGATGATTTTTTAAAATTCATTAGAAACCAATTACTTCTCGTTGTCTTTTCACGACCTAAAGTATTTCGTAAATTTTAGAAATTTTGTATATTTTTTTACAATATATATAAAAAGTTACGACGACGAAACACGTGAATATTTTCCACGCTTCGCTTAGTGATATTATCTATCGAACATGTTGTATACTGGTTTTATAAGGAAGCAACGTTCACATACTCGGGGGGACCTTATCATCTGATCGTCTCTGAAGTATCGACTGCAATATGCTTTAAAATAAAAGACATGAAGCGTAAAAATAGGTTACATTTTTTAATATAAATCACTTTAGTCAGAAGCAGCTCAATCACTCTTTCAATATGAGAACTAAACTGTGATGTTATAGATATGTATTCTTTAAAAATTAACGTAAAATGAGAAAGTTATTATTGTTAATTTTACTTTAGCCTACGAAGTTTAGGTCTAGATTCCATTATAGTGTGATAAAAATATGCATATGTTACTTTGGAATATGTTTCATATACCTCTAAATATATGCAATACTAGCTTCCGTGACTTCTCTCGCGTGGTTTATACGATGATTTAACAATACCTTTTCACTTGGAAACCAAATTAATGGAATAAGAAGAAGCCTATATCTTATTAATTCTGGCTTAGAATAATACGTATACCATATTTTAATTAAATCTGTTCAGTACTTTTTGCGTAAACGTAAAAAGTAACAAATAAACATAAATTTTCACAAACTTTCAGATTTACAATTTATTCAACATATTCTGAGTCGTTTTCGTACGTTGGATTTTAGTACAATACAAAATATGAAAATATATTTAAGAAATACTCTTTTAACATAAGACGCAAAATAATTTATATACGAAGTAACGACACTATAACCCTTTTAGTTTTGTGGCAGACGAACTATTTGTTTGCGACCGGCGTGTGGTCTTACTACCTTACACTGTGTGTCGTTTCCTGTTAAACACGTGCGCATGAATTTTTTACCCTCAACTAATTATAGCCTTATGGAAGCACAAACGGTGCGGTTAGGAGATGTTTTAGAAACTGGGTGCAAAAGAATATATTTTAATAATTAGTATAACATTCTAAATAGTCATCAGAAGATAGATCTTATTATTATTTATATATTATTACGCGCTGCACCCACACATACCATTGATGCAATTAATACTAAGAAGAATATTCGTATTCACTTAATATCTTCACCATCTGCAGCACTGTTACGTCCCCACTGCAGGGACTCAGGCTTTCCTTATGAATGGTTAAGGAGGATTGGCCACGACACTCAACGCTGGACCAATGCGGATTAAAAGTTATTAACGACTGAAAATGCCGGGACCAACGGCTTAACGTGCCTTCCGAAGCACGGAGTAGCTCCAGATAATGTTTTGGTCAAACATCCCGTGACCGACCTTTGCGAAAGTTGCTTAACAACAACGATCGCTGACCGCGGCGCTTATACACTACGCCTGTCTTCACAAATATTAAAATGATCTGTTTACCTACTGTGTATGTACGAACGATCTTATCCAACACTTTACCCACACAACATACATAATTCATGCAACGAATAGGAATATTCGAATAATGGTATTCGCCAAATAGTAGCTACTTATCGAGTATTTGTATTCGACGAATATCGTCACGAATATTCATAAACACTGATATCATCACAAATGACAAAAATGATGTGTGCACAGTAAAAGATAATTCCTAAGACAAATGTCAAAGTGGCATACTTAGGACAATTAATGAAGTATAGGAAGTAATGTTATATTTGTACACAATCGGCTAACATCGCTCAGAGACTAAGGCCTTTAAATAAAGATTATAAACAAAAAGTGGCATACCTAGAATCAAAAGATTTTAATAATTACGTATAAACAATCGATTGAAATGAGAACAAAAAATTATATAAAAGGAGCGCTATTCGACTTGTTTCATAATTTAAACTGAAATTGTTTTTAAGCAAATTTTGCAAAACCATTGCGAATTGTTTATTTTTTATCATTAATGTTAAAAATCTTATGCGTTTGGAAAAAAAACAGCGTGTATATTTATTATAACGTCGAATTATCCGTATTCGTTTTCACCAAATAGTAGATTTGATATTCATAAACAGTAAAGTAGTATTTATTGCATCAATGACACATGCTTATTATTACTCTCATATATATGCTGCTTTACTTATTGAATAACTTGATATTTTATATGGTATAATAACATTATATTCTCGAATCTTATTTCCCTAAGCATCCAAATGAAATACTGTAATTGAACGTTATAAAAAACGACGCTTTCTAAAATATTAAGTTTACCCGTCATCCCACTGATGCATAAATAATAAAGTTGCGTTAAATTGTGTTCCGTATTCGGTTCAAAAGGGTCGTGTTCCGGTTTCTTGGAAGATGATCGTAATATAATACGAGCCGCTATGCTCATGCCATATCTTAAAGGTGGGTTCACGACAGTTTCAATGCATCGTACACTGTGACGTTATCAGTTAGCATCCATTAATATGACATCGTGTCGTTCACTAATTGTAATTCCTGTCGAAATCTTTACTTAGTAAAAATCAAAAGGTATTGAGTTTGTTATGAGGCCGTAATTCGTTTACATTCCTTAATACCTAAACGTTCTGATGTCTTTATGTATTTCTTAAAAAATACACAAAACGATAAAATTAATTAATAACTAAAATAACTGTACACTGATACGAAGTTCTTTGATGAGACTGTAACATACAAAATAGTAAGAGTCTCAAGATTATGATTCTTCTGAGATAATAAAGTCATGCGAAAGACAGTCCCAGTAGACAATTTTTACATTACGGTTTATAGAAAAAAACTCAATAACCTAGAGTGAAAACATATTAGCAAATTACCGGCTGTCGTTTATGTTTAATGATATGCAGCGTTGTATGTCTATATCACAAATGTAGACCCACCTTTAAAAACTGTTAATTGCTAGTAGTTTTATAATACTTCTTACTGCTGTGCCTTGGATGGATTATTTAATATTAATATTAAAAAACGAACAATTTAATACGAAAGCTATGATATGGTATCAAAATCAATAATAAAAAATTGAGTAAAGGCAAGGCAAAAGGCATAAAACTCATTTGGAGTGTTATAATTTGTGGTGAAATGAGTGGAACTGCAGCTTCCGATATGGAATAAAAAATGTATTTAAAATCAAATTACATTTATTATAAAGTAATCGCCGACGCTAAACGGAAGTGACGTCAAAAGCGACACACGACTACGTGTAACTAAGAATAAGTTCGGCTGGTGAACAATACGAGCTTAGAAGACAGAGTTATCTTAGGTCTGCAGTTCATAGCAACATTGTACCAAATAATACGTATATAAGTGATTCAAGAATCGTCTTACGAAATATAAATATATAAATATTACAACATATCACAAACATTGCTCAGATTTCAAGATGAGTGGCTAAAAACCCCATATTAAGGAATATCAAAGACAATAACGACACCACAATACCTAAACTCTACACAATTAGCGAAATCCATTTTATACATTGACCCGACTGGGAATCGAAGCTGGCACCTCAGAGACACCTTGAAACCGGCGTGCGAACCATTTGGCTATGGAAGTCATCACTGACTGAATCTCACAGAACTTACCTCAATGACCTTCAAAGTACAGTTCGAAAACTTTTAAAATGAAACCATTAATAATCTTTATTTAAGACCTAATTTGTAAATACTGCGATTTTTTTGTATAGCTAGCAATTCTCGTAGATATTATTACAAGAAAAAGTGATAGTAAAAACTTTATAGAAAAACCGTTATATATTCCAGAATTCCACGTGGGAGATATTCAGCGTGTTTATATTCGGATAAACGGATATCTACGGGCAATAAACTTTATTTTTACATCCGTTTGATCTTCGGCCGGGCATTTTATTGATACCTTCCTCCGTAAATATTAAGCTTTTGGTTTTAACACGAGTTTCTATTTCGTATTTGTAAGGAGATTTATATGGTTTATCTTTGAAAGTGTTTCATAGCTCTTTGATGTCAGTATGAGTGTTATATAATATTGTATTACTGTGACATACTTCCGCGATGTTACCATCCACTTTCCGTCAAATAATACCCCTTATTCTTCCTTTGTCAGTTTTTTCTTCTCGTTTTTTTATTAACAATTTTCGGAGACAATATTATTTTATTGGCAAGTTACGAGATGATAGCTATTACTTTATGATGATTTTACCTTTTTCAAAAACAATAAATGTATATAGATATTTATTTTTTAATTTTAACGAATCGTGTATATCATCATACTTGTGAACTAGAAAAATAAATTCACATAAACAATGATTTTAAGTAAACGTGATTTTTTTAGTTTATTATGGTTTTTTAAATGTTAGCAACAAAAAATTTTAATGTTACATCTTAACTTCAATTATATTTTCTTTTCATTATTTTAATTATTAGCTCAACGCAAGTCACCTTGTGATCGAGGCCTTACATAATGCGATCTGTCAGTAATCGTATTGGTTTGTTGAAAAATGTATAAATAAATTAAAGCTTTATTCTCTATACTGTTTCATGTATTTCGTTTCATATTTTATCTTCATTCATACTTTTAATTTCTTTCTTTTCATTTATTTTTTTAATATATCAGATAACACAGAAAAAAAATTGATGGAGTACTTTTAAAAGATGATGTCAAAAGTTATAAAAACCATGAACATGTATAAATAAAACTTCGGGGTAGCGAATACGTATATCTAGAGAGACCTTGTGGTGCCAAAACCTTTCTGTCAACCGCGCAAGGGTTGCGTAGCTATAAAATAATTTCTGTAAATTAACTATAGATTAAGTATTAGTTCGTTTTATTGTTAAACACTCAAATATTAAAACTGCTTGATTTAAAAACGATAGTTCAGTATCTATGGCTTAAAAAAGACGAAACCGAATCGAAAAGAAAGAAATCGAACTCGAACAATAAGATTTAAATCTTAGTAAATCAATTAATATGTACAGGTTCGTGTAAGATAATGTGTTTACGTATAAAGTAGTCATAGGATTTTTAAAATAATTACTCTGAGGTCAAAAAAAATCTGAAATCTTTATTTACCTTATCTGATAACAAACTTATACTAATTGCTAGAGTCTCTTTTTAATCATTATAATATCTGTACCAGTACACTCCGCTCTTCCATAAAATGATTTTTTGTGTGAAGTATCATTTCGTTTTAGATAAGGAACTCCAATAATTTGGGAATCTCTATATTAGACGTTCATGGTAAGGTTAAAAGAAAGTTTTGGGTTACGACAGTAAAATTGAAGTTTTATTATCAGTTATTCTCTAATTTTACGTTATTCACCCACCAATGTACCATTATTGACAGAAGCACTTGTTTTAAGTGACCCTAAATTGGAATCCCTCTGCCGCCAGCACTCATTCCGGATGCTATGACGTCACTACTATTATTAGCGTCACGAAGTAATACTCGCATTGAATCGGGAATAAACGGCTATAATTCTTTTTCTTAAAATTATCTCTTAAATGTAATTATTGATTTTATAATTACAAAAAATAATGAAACAATGTAGTCGTGTCTTTTAAAGGGATTCTTTTCAAATATATATATTAACAAATAATTTTAATGATTTAATAAGAAAAATATTCGAGTCTTTCTCTCAAATTCTCATAAGTTTTGTTAAAAAATTAAAGTGTTGAACCTGGTATCAATTGCCTTTAGAATTGACAAAATATATGCTCCTTTTCCATAATGTTAGAAAACAATAAAAACATAGATATTTCTTGGACTGAGATATCCACAGATATAAAAACCATAATGCAGGAGAGTAGATGACGTAGATAAAAAAGAAATAAAAACAAACCGAGGAATGTTTAAAAATGGACTGCGAGGCCTCCGAGTACTGCCACGCATGGGACTTTACGTGACACGAATTGTAAAGAAACAACCAACCGATACTTATAATAACATAAATAACCATTATGCGTAACCCACTAAGCCTCCGAACCAAGAAAAATGCCTACACAAAAAATGTTGTAAAAACAAAACTTATTTTTTTATATATGTTATGCTCGAAGATCGACATCTCTCATTGAGCGAAAAAATAATTGACAACGCGTTGTGGCACTCGCACAATAACTACATAGCGAAATTCATATTATGGCTTATAATAGAAATGCTTACGATGCGGTGTGGTAATCGAAGAAAAATCACTTAGTGTAATTCGTGAAACACATATTTTAATTTTTGAGAGGTATTGTCCCCTGAATTTTTTATTACAGTCCGTTTCTCATAGATGGATACCGTGACATTTGTCGACAAATCCATTTCACTCAATTTATATTTCAAAATTATTAAAAAACCATCTTTATAAAAGATAGTTATCTATTAGATAGTTATTTAAATATGCATATTTAAAGACAAATATTTTTTTTATATTTATAAATACCTAAATCTAACCCACAAAACACTTTGAACACCTATTTAACCCTTAAGAGGTTAAACTTCCAAAAATCCTGTCTATTAAGACAGGATTTTTGGAAGTTTAAGAAGTTTAACCTTTAACTTAAGTTTGGAAGAGTGTACTCTATGAAAAAAATCTATTAACCAAAGTTATGGATCAACTTCGATAGCTTACTTTATGCTCGGCGATGATGAGTCGGTGAATTACGACAGCTGATTTTTATAAGTATAGATAAGGATATATATAATTTATTTAAAAAACTTTCACTACTCATGCCTTGTATGGATTCAATCATGTTCAGAGGAAAAAACATTTGCCGTTTGACTCTTTGCGTCATTTTGTGCAATAGTACACATAAAAACATGAATATTCACATTCATTAATCAACATCTAAAATAAGTAAAATTATGTAATTATTATGATTTATCAATTCTATTCTAAAAAAAAATTAATGAAAAATGCTCTACAAATCCACCCTGTCCCTGGCACTCTGAGATGGGACGCGAACCCATGACCTTTCATTAAAATTTAATTAATTATGTAGTTCTATTCAAGAACTATTTTATCTTCCTTTAATAACATAAGTCACTAATTAAACAAAATACAATGTTATTACATTCATGATCTTATGACATCTTTAGAAGCATAACATTGTAAAAGCACAATAAAACTTTTATATTACTTATTATTTTTGATCAATTTCACAACAACAATGCTATATTGGTAAATATAATAATTAATATAAAAGAATCCTCTCAGAGTATCATTTTTCATTAAGAATATTTTATATCACTTTCAAAGTCAAATGGGTACGGATAGATGGGATTGTAAAACAAAACAAAAGCCAGTTACACTAGAAATACATGTTCCGACAACTGCATTATGAAAGCTGGCATTCATCACCATTCGTGCGATAATCCATACTTCGTTGTTTAGCAAATAACTCAAAACATGACCTTGCTTACAACTAATACAGCCCGTGATTATTTTATTACTCAGCAGTAAACATAAAATTTGACCTTCTTTTATTGATAGCAGGTACTACACAAACACACTGGAATCTTACTGCCTCACCAGTTCATATTTAAGGTATGCAGATACTACTCGACCAATCGATACAAATATGTATGTTAGAACAAGGTCATCGTTTAAAACCTTCACATTGCAATGAGAAAAATGTCAATTAATTAAAGCGATCAATAATTTTTCAAAACGTTCTTATGTTGATAGTCATACGTAGTCCAGTAAAACTAAAAGTTACTGAGTGTTTTTATCTTAACGTAACCTTTTTGAATGCAATTTTTTCTTTTCTTATAGTAAGCCCGATACTTTATTCATACATATCACTATTGCATAGCAATACTCTGGATTAGACAGTTGCCCTGTTTAACATTAGATAGATATATACTAAAAAATGTCCAATAATTTATTAGCAAAACATTCTAATTGTATTTTAATTAAAAATATAAAACAAAGAAAGGAAATAATAAAAATCCAGCTAAAACCCCTTATATTGGTAAGCGATGAAGTTAATTCAATGAGTACATTTTATATTTCTTAATTACGTACTGATCCTAATAAATATGCAGCTAATGAATAAAACTTAAATACTAAATGTCAATGACAAGAATTCTGCCATTGTTTGCAATTGCCGGAGAATACACAAAAGGACTGCAATTAAAAGATCAGGTAGGAAACGTTCTTCTGTGGAGCAACAGACCACCCGCCAACGCGTTGTTCCTATTTTTTCTCATTCATGCTCCAACAGACACATGTTGTAACAAAATATGCATTAACTTCTCAAAACTAAAATATTGCTCTACAATAGCAAAATCTTCGACACCAATATTACTAAGTAATAATAATCCAACGCAGTAAAACAAGAATTTCTCTCGGCATATCTTGGGTCATTCTTACTAATGTAACTATTGCATACCAGAGGTGAGATCCCACGATTTGTTATAACTCAGGGATTCGCCGGTCAATCACACGCACTACACTAACACCTCGATCGCATAACACAATCACTCAATGAACGTCACTTTACGACACTCGTCAACCGAAATTACAAACGTAAAAGCTAATAGAACGACCTTTACACGTCGAAAGCTCACAAGCAACTGAGTTGAGCATCGAGTAAAAGCATCGGGAACAAGTCTCAGTACTAGCAAAGCCTTCACAGTGAGTGGCGCGAGCACAATGGGTAACGCGAGCGCCCGCGCACCTGTGTCACATATTAGTTCTGTTCTTTTTAATTTTACGAATGGCCAAGCTTTTCTGCGCACTTCGATCGGTTGATGACCTCACAAGCTCCTAATGACAAAAGTCGCAGTCAAGCGTCCATTATTCTGCAACAATCAATTAAATTCGAATTCTCATTAAAGAATAATCTTTTCAATCGAAGCACAGACTTACATTAACATAATGGTCGACAATTCATCAATTGTTGTTTTTTATGCACTGTCTTTGATTTACGCGACGACATGTGAATAAGACAAGACAGTAGCTACTAAGTCGTGGGTAACGGAATGGAATAAAAGCGAATCACAGTTAGCGCTTTATGATTATTATTAAAGTGTTAGTATTGCTCTCGCGTCGAAGTTTGGAATGCGCGCTTCCCTCCTCCCCGCACAAGGTCGAATACTAAGGAATGTGCGTGCACACAGATCTAACGCGCTTGTATTTTACCCACTAATCTTACAACAAAGCAATTCCGACTATCGAAAAAAACCGACTATCGACGGATGTGTGGCAACATCTCACGATAACTAAAAAAAATATAACTGTTATAGTATGAGTTGTCGCTGTTCTGAAAATAACTCCTCTAAGCTGTTTATCGGATTAAAAGATCAGACTCATTGTGGCTTTTGAAATAATTGAAAGTGTCAAAGAATACGAAAAAATAAACAAGAGAACAGCATAACAAGTCTCTCCGACACGGATCTTATGTAGACCGGAAGATTCGTTTTCATGATAAACACATGGGGTATTTCTAATTATTATAATGAGACTGATAAACTGAGGTGGTAGAAAATTATCCCACTTCGAAATTAATAAAGTCACAATCAACAAAAGGACCCGTAATATAAAATAAATACTTCAATATAGATATTGTAATATATACGAAACTAAAATAATTCTTTCTATAATTGATTATAGACAAAAGCACAGACATACCAAGTCATGATCAATGTGATAACTGACTACCGTTATTGGTCGCAACGAATCAATCTGATTCACTCGAGATAGGTAGAATAGTCACAGAGTGCCATGATCATCCCAAAAAACTATACTGCCAATACATATATTATAACATTAATTATTAAATTTGATCTTCTATATGGTTACTCTCATTAAATTGACTCTATCGCTGAATGAAGTGATACTTATATTATGATCTAATATATAATTGTTTCTTTCTATTCCACAATCCATGTTTGATTGTTAATACAAACTCTACTAATAGGTTTTCTTGCTACATCTTTGCAATATCACTATAACATATATACTATAATGCATCAAATATTCTACAACGTTAGTTCTTTGCCCCACATATAAACTCAACTCGACTTGAGATATTTTACCTTACATCCGATAGTGCTATCGTTTTGTATCGTATACGTATCTCTTTATTAAAATGTGTCAGATAATAATTTGTCATGAGAGTTAATTATAGAGAATTAATAATAATCTGGAGTAAATATTTATTTTATGTTAATGTTTTTAAGATTTGCCTTACCGTAAAGAGTTCGACGTGAAGATAATAGTAAGGCAGTAAGTATAGTAGCATATGATATTTAAAGCATATTGCTTTAACATAGTGAGAATAACATTTCTGTAGACTTTGTACGATGCATTGCAATAATTTACATTTATTTAAAACAAATAAAAAATATACTTCAAAATTAATAAAAACCGAAAGAATATCTTTAACGATTTTTTATATAAGCAGAAAAAGCACGTTTACTGTATAGTTTGAAAGAGATTTTCCAGTCTATTTACTGTTTAAGGACATAATATCGACTTCTGATCATGTACAAAATAAGCTATAAATGTTATTTTTAATGAATCTTGTATTTACAGTAAATTTTAGTATCTACCTTAGAAAAATAACAACAACAACAAAGACATCTTTTAAGATTTTTTCTGTATAATCCTTATAATTCATAACTATATTAGTTATATAAGATAACTAGTGGCCGCCCGCGACTTCGTCCGCGTGGAAGTCGGTTTCTCTTATCACTAAGGGGTGTGAAAAATAGATGTTGGCCGATTCTCAGACCTGCTCAATATGCTCACAAAATTTCATGAGAATCGGTTTAGCCGTTTCGGAGGAGTACGGGAACGAAAATTGTAACACGAGAATTTTATATACATAGAGATTATGAACTTAATGATTTAAATTAGAAATCCTATTTTGCGTCAGCAATATCATTTGAATTTAATGTTATTATGAGGTTTAGTAGACCTTCATCAAAATGTGTGAAATTCCTAGTAAAGAGAAACGGGTGGTACTTTGTCAATGATATGGTAACGCAAGTTCATACATTTGTATGGGAAGATCACGGCTATTTGAATAGAATCAGTCGACCGCGGTCGCTGTTCGCACAGCTTATGCTGAGAGGATTACTTATTTATCGCATACTAGAGAAATGGAATGTGGAATAAAATATTTTATCTCCATAAAGCTGTCACTGACTGAAAAAGAAATGGTCCCAGCTAATGGTTCACGCTGACAACATAACATTTTGTTAAACTTTTAATTTCTGTTATTCTTACAGAAATTGTTTTGTTTTTTTTATTGTTTTTAATTACAGTCCAAAATTAATACATACATTTTTGAATAATATTTCAACTTAAAGAAATTTTTATTTGAATAATTTTTTTCCTTAACTTTAGTAATCGGATTAGAATCGGAGGAAATAAACTAATACTTATCACTCCGTCTCGTCTTTTTCGAAATGGAATACCTGATTCGGAGTCCCGATGTATCATTCAAAGTCACCGTAATAAATGTTCAGGGCTATTATTTATTCTAATTGACAACTTTATCAATTGATTGAATGAATGCTTGGATTGGAACAAAGAGAATTAATTACCTTCCCTTGTAAGTTTGTGAATAAATAAACACATTATTCTAGTATTTAGACATTTAATATCAATGGTATCACAATAAAATAGGTTTGTTCTGTACGTATATCTTCTAAATCTCAAACCAACATTTATGACATTCAATTTCATGCCTTTTATTTTGATTAAGGTTTTCTTTTCATTTCAGATTTTGAGTCGCACATCTACATTTCGTCTTGCCGGTCTAAGGCCTTCATCCAATAGGGACGAATATGGTGCCAATTCAGACAAAATCTTTGTCCAAAAGGGAGCAAATTCGCTGCGATTTCTGTCTAAGGCTTTGCCTAGGAGGAACGTGTTTACCGCAAAGTAAGATGCGATTTCAAGCTCAATATTGTTAACGTTTTATTTATCTGTAGCACAATATCTTACCTAGGAGTGAGTGTCAGATAGGCTCTAATCCATACATAGTATAAAATAAATTTGCTTCCCGTTGTCTTTACGCTGACATCCTTTAAATTACACAACGACTTTAATGCAGTATTTATTCATATATAGAGTGATTCAAGAGGAAGGTTTATAAAATATAGGTCCAAGCGGGCGAAACTGCTGGCGAAAAGTTAGTAATACTAAAAAAAAATGATTACTGGGATATGACCTGTTCGGGCGTGTCGGTCTCGAAAGCGTGGCAGTACTGCAAAGCGGGCTCGCTGCGCGGCTCGCGCGCCACGAATGCGAACAGCGCTCGCGCCGCTTCACACGTCGCGTACGAAATGCGCCGCAGCGCATGCGACATACGCACGCTCTGCAACCAAGAGACATAATAAATTGTCAATTTTTAAGAAGCATTTACAAAACACAATGCCATTAACTGTGATGTATTGTGTAAAATAAATTACGTTACATGCATAGAAGGCAACTCAACTGTGCGTAATGATTCAAATAATAAGGGAAAATAAAAATAAACATTGTTGGGGTGATATTTTTTACCGAACTGTCATGCTCTATCGCTGTCATATAAAATGCATTAAAGTTTTGTAACATTAATTAACATTATTGTTTACTACAGCAATGAAACTTATATTATACCACGTATTCACGATTTTCAGTACATTATTTCAAGCAATAGTAAGAAATATTTTTTGTAGAAAATTATTCGGTTTAGCTAATACGATAAGACCTCCCGATTTGAATAAAATCGTATAATTTTACCATATTTGCACTTAAATTTACTGTAGGTTACCTAGCAATGCGTTAGGTAGATGGAGTAAACGACAAGATCTAGACGATATTCATTTCCTTTTCACTGATCAAAAGCGTCGCGAATTTTATGTTGAATTGATATTGGCGCAATAGTTTAGTGTTTCGCTCTTTTTTTCCTGCAAATGATATTTGAACAGGAATTGAATCCTAAATTCTAAAAAATATTGAAATGCCGGTTGTACCGTCACTTGAAGTTCTTCAATATTGGAGTTTTTAAAATTTCTACCAATTTATTTATCAAGGTAGTAATAAAATAATATTAGGAATCCACATTTCCTCTCAAATTATTGCACGGGCGGTGTATATATATATATATATGTATATAACAAACAAAACTTACAGATATTCATAACGTTGATTAATGTTGTATTTTACTGATACTTTCCATTTACTAATAGACTAAAAACTTTGAATAACTTTGCTTAAACTCTTTACTCAGTAACGAGTCCCGGAGCACTTCATCTGTTACAAAGTAAAATCCGTTGGCTAACAGATTCATCTCAATTACTATGTCACAAAATAGGTATTATATTTTACAAGTTATTGCGAACTTTACGTAACAGATTTCATCACTTTGTTATTATTAAGTAAATACCATTTCATATTATAAATTTTATCACATACGGGCTAAATTAGAACAATGGTGTATTATTATATTTCTTTCATAAGCTTCATTGTCATTATTACTAAAGCTATACTTCAAATATTTTTATACTGTTGATAAAGTTTTAAAGGTCTTAAGACTGGGCGTAAGTACAAAGGATGACGGATTACTCTTAAAAATATTTTTAAATATTTACTCACAAACTATAATGATTATTATGAAAGTGTTACATATGGCCCTCGACATCAATGTGACTCGCATATTTATAATTTTCTTATAAATATAGCATAACTTATACGAAGATCAAGAAAAATCTCTTATAAATATGATGTATCTTCTTTTCTGATTTTCAATTTTATCATATTTGGACGTTAGGTACTAATTAGTAGAAAATATATTTATTATGATCCTCGCCCACGCTCTGTTAATTCAAGATTATCAAATCAAGAAATAATATTTAAACAATCGTTAGGGCCAGAGTTAAACCATCACAAAAATACTTAATTTCTATTGATTTATCCGTACTGATATTTAATCTAGAGAAATTTGTTCCCCTGCTGTTATAAGAATAGTCACAAAAGATTTATACAAACTACATCATTTGGCTAATTTTAAGTATGAATTCATATAAAAATACAAGTCTTATTTGTCAACTAAAAATTCTCTAAGCTTATCAACGTTACGAATGCAAACAAATAACCTACAATGAAAATAACGCGCACTATCCATAAATGAAACAACTTTTAAACGAACACCTTAATCTTATGAGAACACGGAACCTGTAAAGGGTCCGAAATGTCTAATACTAAATACAAATGCGATGGATCCGTGATTCGTTCCTAGCATCTAAAAATGAATTACCGCAACAACGAAAGTGTTCCAGTTATCACGTTTTATTTTTTGAAGTAGCCGCCTCAAATATATTTCCACAACAAAAAAGGTAATAACTTTTCTTTAAGTATTTATTTAAATGGTTTAAAAAGTTAGGCCTAGTAAAATATAGATAAAAAGTATAATACAGTACAGAATTTTATTATGAACAGGCTGTTGTTTCAGCCACAAATTACATCATAAAAAAACGTGATTACTGTGACGTCATTATTTAGTAGTATTTGATAACAAGAGGATACAATTACTAGGACAGTCAGCGATGACGGAGATTAGGAAACTTTTGTAAACATCATTATTCAGAGGGATAAGAAAATAACATTTTTCCTGTGTACTTTGGAGGGTTGATTTCGAGCATTTTCAGTCATTAGTATCCACCAATACGCATTAGACTCCCCTGGAGATTCGTGACTCGTTCATTCTCTTTTCTCTCCATAAATATGTCTCATGCCTCAGCAGTGGGTTATATTAATAAATAAATAAATATAAAAATTAGACAACATCACATACATTACTTAGATTCCAAGATAAGTATAGCCAAAGCCCTCGTAGTATGGAGTATCTGAGACAATGAAGGTATCACAACAGCCAGCCTCAAGACAATATAGAAAAGTTCCGTAAGTAGTCAGGTCGACCAGGAATCGAATGAACCTCAGAGATGACGATACCTTTAAAACATCGTGAGAACCATTTGGCTACTGAGGTCTTTAATGAGTCATTAGATTGTTGATTATAAAATAACTTAAAAAATATTTGGTAGTATTTACCTGGTCTTCTGGGTCGCATACCTTGACCCCAGAAAGGGCGACCACCACCAGCACCGGTACCGCACGCCCGCTCTCCTGGAAAAGAATAATGAAGTTAAAATTATATCTATGTATACTAATATTATCGAGAGGTAATGTTTCTATCTTTGTTTGCTTGTTTGTAGGGTAATTTTCGAAAATACTGATCCGATCTTGAAAATTCTTTCACCTGCATAAGGGAAGCTATATCATACAATTTACGGGGTTGAAATCAAATTAATGTAAACATTATTTTATAAGCTAATTCAAAATAGTGTTAAACTAATCTTTTATACCTAAAGGTAATTTTGCAATACACTTTGTAAAATAATAATTCGTCAGTCATTTTGGGTCTCGGTTAGCCTACCGGATAACGAAAGGTTAAGGTTTGCAAACATTTAGGCGTACCTAGGACTGGTGAATTTACGCATTTTTCTTAATACGTATATGTGTAGCAGTATATATCAAGAGGTAAAAGGTTAATTAATTTTATATTTAGCTTTATACATTTTAAGAATCGGAAAATTTTGCTGATCGGTTCTAAATATGAATAAATCTCACTATACCCCAAAAATGTCGCCTAAACCCTTAGATTTACACCGACGATGACGCGCTATGATAGATATAACATTGTGAATACAAAATTGTTAAATGCAAAAAATAATGATAAGTTTTACACTTCTACATTTAAAATTCTCATAGTCGATGTCCACCCTTAGAGTAAACGCAGACTGTTTACATTGGATACCATTGTGCGAAGAGATGCAAAAAATACGCCTCAAGCTCGCGTTTTTAATCATTTCCATTGTAATGGTGAGAACACAGAGCAGCAGCGGGGTAGCGGTTTATTGATGCTAGACGTATGTACTATAGGGCGAATACTGAATAATCAAGACTAGGAATGTTCCTAGTCTTGATTATTCAGTATTCGCCCTATCGTTACTTTTAAAGTATAATGTATTAAAATAAAATGTATTAAAAAATTTTTAGTCTATGTTCTATGTTGTTTATGTGTGATGAGTGGAGACTCCTATGCAACATTCAACTCAATAAAACTCATCGTTACCTGTGCAGAAAGTAATTTTTTGAAACACAGCAAATGTTGGTCTATCAGAATGATCAGTGCGTATGATTTCCGCAAAGTGTGATTCTGGTCTGCGCTAACAAAGATTAACAAGGCGTTTTTTTTTTTTTGTGTACGTTGACATTTTTTAAACGCACTTGCTACGCTATTATTATTTATGAATAAAAGCGTTTTCAATACGCTATTATTCATGCCTGCCCACTCAAACACTCAGCATCACTTAATTACTTCGTTAATGATAGATATCAAAATATTTTAATTGTTAAAAAGTTTTTGTTTATTATTTTATTTTAGCAATTAATTATTAGCCTATACTAAGACGTTCAATAACAGCATACTTGAAATACATGAAAGTTATCATTCTATATAAAATGCAGCAATAACAAAGTATGATTTGCTCAAACAAAGAATAAAAAGCCATGTTATTACAATAAACATTGACAGTCTATAATTATTTTCTGGTTCGATAACTTTGCTCCCTAATTTTTATTACCCTCGCTCCTCCTATCATCACCTTTTCATTCTTATTTAATAAAATAAAGAAACGAGACATCAACATTTGTGCGAGGAGGGGGAAACTCTCATTAGCCTTTTTAATTAAGACTCGGCCCCTCGGCTCTCCACAAGCCTCTAACGACCGCAACTAAGCGCCACCATTTATACTAAGCCATGCCTAACACAAGTTACTCTAAGCTGTTTCATATATGAGCATTAACCGTTAAATATTTCGATGGATATTAATAATTTTACGCATTTTTCCTACAAATCCTTCACAGATGATGTCCCTAGAGGATTTTTGGTTAATGCGTTCGATCTGCGATACGGTTATTAAACAACTTTCTGAAGGACCTGTCATAGGATGAGTGACCAAAAAAATGTTATTTTGAACTCTTCCGTGCTACGTAATGCATGTTAAGTTATTAGTCCCGACTGCATCTGCAGTCGTTAACAACCGTTAACCGTTAATCCACTTTGGGCCCGCATGGTGAGTTATAGGCTGTTCTTCCTTTTCTATTCAATTCGAGCCTTTGTATAGAGAAAGTCTGAGCTCCAGCAGATGACCTATCGAATAGGGAGAATGGGCCATGACATGACCCACATGGACCTATAAGGGCCCAGTAAGGATTGGTGGATGTGACTGCAGCTACAGCAGCTGCTGGAAATACAAATCAACAGTTTGAGATACTATCGTTTTAGGACCGACCCTTGTGAAAATTGCTTAACTTCTACGTCATCGAGCATCTTCATCAAGTAAGGCAGTAATTTTGATAGTTTGGCATTTAACTCTAATCATCTATAATTAATTAATTACAAATTCCAAGCTTTCTAATTCAAATTAAACTAGTAATTAGTTAAACGACTAGTAAACTTATTTAAATAATAATTTTGGTTAAAATTTAATTTGATAGATATACTTTAATATATAACTAGATTTCCGGCAGCTTTGAATGCGTGGTCCTATATTATACATATAAGCCTCTTGAATATGGATGAAAACTGCATTAAAATCCGTTAGCAAGTTGAAAAGATCTCAACCTACAGACAGCCGGAAGCTACTTTGTTTTACACTATACATAGATAATAATGAAATACTACATCTACGGTCGCAAAAGTACTAGTGGTAAAATTTAAGCAAACAAAAATAGCATCAAAAATAGGTATACATAATATCTAGTAAGAAATAGAAGTCTTTTAACTTATTTCATAAACCAATTCATTTTGATGTTCTATAAAAAGAGAAGAAATATGGCTAATATAAGCGAGCTCACTAATGAAAACAATCTCAAACTACCGCTAGCCCGTAAATAAAGTAAGCAAAAGCTTCTGTTTAATAAGAGACGGTTAAAACACTTGATAACGCCGATCCTCAAAGTTACGTCGTAACGCGGCTATAGATTTTTATGACGCTTAGTACGCTTTTAGGCATAAAGCTACGGGTTAAAATACAGCGGACAGCTATGTATTTGATAGATTTTACCTAATCTACATTTACAAATAAAAAAATCAGTAAATATACCAAAAGTTTATTTGAATAGTACTGAACTACCAGCAAGAGATTGTGTATAAAATGGATGTGTATTTTTTCTTAAATTTATTTATATAAATTGTGAAACTATGGATAATTTATATTGCCCGTCGCATTCGCTCATTCGTTCATTTCAATGACAAACTATACCATTGTCTTAACAACCTTGTCATTAATGATTGAAAAGAGTTGGTGTCTTTTCGTTCAGCTGAACTTGCTTGTTCAAAAGTGTTACAGATTTGTGAATGTATTTTTTATCATTTATTCATTTTAAAAGCTTTTCAATATTATACAAGTTCGTTAAATCTTCGAAGTAAATATTTAAAAAAGCTTCTTTAACGGATTGCCCACAAATCTTGTAATATAAGCTAAGTCATATATATTAAATCTAAATGGCAAATAGTTAAATATGGTGTTTTTCATGAAACATTGATTAGGAAACTGCATTTTTATGGATTTAGAGATAACTCATTGGATTTTATTGTGTCAAACTTGACTGACAGAGTACAGAGGGTTGATATCAATGGCAAAAGATCCCCTGGATCGAAAATTAAGATGAGCGTTCCGCAGGGCTCAATACTTGGTCCTTTCTTGTTTTTGATTTACATAAATGACTTGCCTTATTTCGTAAGGGATGATCATGAAATAGTTTTGTTAGCGGATGACACTTCACTCTTATTTAAAATTAAAAGAGGGTTACCTCTAAATGACGATGTGAACAATTCTATCGCTAAAGTAGTACATTGGTTTAATGTAAATAATCTTCTCCTTAATGAAGGAAAAACAAAATGCTTAAAATTTGTACTACCTAATGTTAAAAAAGTAGATATAAATGTTAATGTAAAAGATAAGAACATGGGCCTTGTGGATACCACAGTATTTTTAGGAATAATATTAGATTCTAAACTACAGTGGGGCCCGCATATTGATAGATTGTCGAGTAGACTTAGCTCTGCAGCATATGCCGTAATGAAGATACGTAGGTTAACTGACATAGATACTGCCAGATTAGTATACTTCAGTTACTTTCATAGTGTTATGTCGTACGGTATCCTATTGTGGGGAAATGCTGCCGACATACAAACAATTTTTGTGCTTCAGAAAAGAGCAATTCGATCAATTTATAATCTTAGGATTAGGGACTCTTTAAGGGAGAAATTTAAGGAAATAGACATTATGACTGTTGCTTCTCAATACATATACGAGAACTTAATGTACGTTCGTAAAAATATTAGTTTGTTTTCTATAAAAAGTGATGTACACAATTTTAATACAAGAAATAAAAATAAATCAACGGTGCCTGTCACAAGACTGCAAAAAGTTAATAACTCTTTCAAGGGTCTTTGTGTGCGCTTCTACAATAAGGTCCCAAGCAAAATACAACAATTAGATATCATGCAGTTTAAATCTACTATTAAAAAAATACTTATTAAAAAAGCTTATTATAAGATATCCGATTATATAACAGATAAGAACGCTTGGACTTGAGATGATCCAGCAACTGGATAGGTGATTACTTCTAAACTCATTATCTTGTTTCCATTATTATTAAATGATTATGTTATTATTATAAGACCATAGCTTTTTTTTTTCTCTGTTTATAATGTATTGATCTGGTAATGACATGGTTTTTGTAAATGTCATTACTCATATTAGAGCTGGTGAGTTTCTTGCTAGTTCTTCTTATCAGCCAAAAGACGTCCTGAACGAGTGGTAGGGAAAAAATGTTGGACGATTCAAAAGTACTTTTAAGAAGTTTATTTGAATAAAGATTATTTTGACTTTGACTTTGACTTTGGCGGATTAGTCAGTTTTTTGTTCTATCATGATATGGGTCAAAATGAAAGGGTTTGCTGAGAAGATAACGATAAAATTACTAAGAAGTATCTCAAATTTAAAGTAAATCTATATCATTATTAAGCTACATCAACATAAACATACCTACGAAAAAGTAAAAAAAAATCATAAACTTATCCCATTTATACTTCCGTTTACTAAAGTTGTTTTTCACCACGACCACGGCTTTATAAATGAAGCTGGCTTGTTCAGGTGATCTATAGGAGAGTGGATTATACACTCTACTTTGATAAAATTTTATTTATTTACATGCTTCTGTGTTTTGCTATGTAACTTGCACAGTATTTTGTAAGTTATAAGCTTTAGTGTTTTAATAATTTAGGTAAGACTAGAAATCCATATGAATCCATAATCCGTATAATATTTTTTACGTATATTCCAACGTTATAAAAACGTTTTAACAAAAATAATGATCAAGCATTGTTTTAATGCGTATAGAAAACTTCAAGAAACTCTTGATAATTCTCGTATGAGTTACTATCTTGCCGTAAGTAGCAAAACAAAGAGTCGTATATAAACCAAGTATTAGGAGTGTCAATCCTTCATGACGCGATGCGAGAGCAAACAGCAGTTTGTATGCAAATGCTACTTTCGGAGATCAACCTTGCCCGTGCGTGACGTCAACCACGTAGTAATGACAAAGGCCAAAATATACCACTTTATGAAAGAGGTTGCGTAACCCTAAAAATATAGCACCAGTAAATGATAATTATATTCCCGCTAGTACACCGGTAATTTTTCTTTATTTGATTGAATTGAAATAGTTCAAAAAGAAAACAAAAGATGTAGTAAGTCATCGTATTTTATAAAAATAGCCACCATGATTTTTAAAAAACAAGGTGGATATCGCCATACAGTTGAATTCCGAATCATCTAAATGTCACTCAAACGACATCAAAAGATAGCAGACTCGGAGAACATCCGAATATTAAATAGATGACATTTGAGATTTACTGTCGAAAACAAACACTAAATAAAAAACGGCCAGTTGTTCTCTTACTGCTGGCATCAAAACATCTCTCTCTACTCATTAGTAATTTTGAATAACTATATGAACGAAATCCAAAACTACTATTTACGACTTTAATCCGAAATATGAAGTAGTGTTTTATTCTAAGACTAAAGAAGTTTAAATTATCAACAAGAATATATCACGCTAACACAGTACCACTGGTGATTACAAAAAAGCAATATAGAACAAACACAACACAGTTTCAATTCATTCAAATTGAAACTTGTGCAGGCTAATAGAAATCGAATAACTTTAGAGAGACCTACAATTATTTTATATTGTATGCATAAAAAATACAAATATATTGTGAAAACAGAAGAAGTGCACTTGGCGGCTTTATCGGTAAAATGATTTTATCCAGGAAACCTTGAAATAAAATTAAAACCAAAAGATATACTATTTAGGTATTATATGATGTACAAACCTATAAACCATTTATATAAATAATTTTCGTTGCTAAGGATAAAATTTTGTATTTTATTTAGGTATGAAATACATTTAAAAAAGCTTTCAAACAGATTTTAACGTAATTAATCCCAAGAAACATTATTGCCTTTACACCAATACCGCAATGAAACCTGACTAAAAATGCGACAAACAAATTATTCAACGACGTATGTTATTTCACTGTATGAACAAAAAATTTATACTTATCTAACCCATATCACTTTAAGTTCTAGATCTGTCTTATTTATCTTTAGAAAAGCATTGTTAATTACATTAATATGACAGTGAACCATCAAAGTATGATTACGATAATCATCTTAGCGTGTGGGTGTGTTTAATCCATTCATTCTCATAATAGAACTGAATGAAGTGGGGACATCGACAGCTTAACAGATTATAAGACTTAATAACATCACCAGACAGAAACACGTTTCCTGCTTTGACATTTATAATTTCTTTAGCCCATGTCTAAATAGTACCTACTCTTAAATATTATCTCAGATACGGCTTTCATAAGTGACAATAAAATTATATTATAATGCACAATTTGGTACCATTTTATTTATAGGTATATACTCATTGTATTATTTCATGTAATAAATAAATTCAAAAGCAACTGACGTGGTGACCCCAAAGATCTTTTGCATTTATTCAGATATAGTCGAAACTACTGATGTCCTCTCCGGGTACTGAATTGAAACGGCATTATTAGGCTGTACTAATAGGGAACCAAAGAACAAAAAAGAAAATTGTACATTTTCAATATGTTTGTACGAAGGGACGATAGTGAGCCGCGCAAGAAAGCATTGGTTGCCCCACGGGAAATTTAGTTGTCTCGAAACCAGCCCGTTTTGTGATTCACAAACAAAACCTTTCAGTTTAATTATCAAGTCTCTACTTATCTAAATGAAAGATATGACTCAAAAAAAAAATCTTCCTGGGTTTTTTCTTTAAATAGTAATGTATTTACAAACAATGTACAACATCAATAACCTACAAGCAAAAAAAAATTATATTGTATTAAAAGTGAACATAATTTTCTTTTTGGGGATTATTTTGAGACACATAACTATATTTGGTAGAAATACACAGAAACAATAGTATATTTAATGACGGATATAGGATTTAAACACTAAAGACTCAAAATATTAAGTTGTTAACCAACGAAATATTCATATATTCGAAGTATGATGTAAAAGGCAACACTTAACTGAAGTAGCGAACAAAATGTCACTACACAACAGCGACTCAGACTTTACTCTTGAAACTGTCCTCCGCAAGAAACATAACAGGCTCAAGTCTAAAGCTCCAATCATAATAAAAATTCTTTAATAGTCCATGTATATAAGCAATCTTTAAATCATGATAATAAAAAAGTAGTACAAAAGAAAATACCTAGTTTGAAACTTACAAATTTATTGTATATTTTACTTTTTGGGAAATACTATTTCATATTTAATTAAATACTAGTTTTCCGTCAGCGGCTTCGCCCGCGTGGTCTTGTATTATACATAAATACAATCCTTCTGAAACACCTTATCTATAAAAAAAAATCCGTTGCGTAGTTTTAAAGATCTAAATATACACAGAGACAGACGATGGAAAGCGACTTTTTAATATTTATTGAATATATTATCAATATATGCATATACTTAGGTAAGCATGACATTATCGAACGCTTTGGAAAAATCGACACAAAAATATTTGAAATTTTCGGTTTCGCCTTTTACTTATACCAAAGCATGCGAGTCCATTAGTGGGCCTGTGTAACCAGGCTGTTAAGTTCAGCTGGAGGGTGGCAGTACACTGATGACTCCAAAGTTAATGGGTTACTTTATAAGATTCTCCATGTACAAATTATCTCATCAATATCCCAAACATAGTCATAGTTTAAAAAAATACCATATAATTATTTTTTCTTCTAAAATAGAGATTCTTTGCACTTTGTTTATATATATATGTGTGTGTGTGTGTGTGTGTGTGTGCCTGTGTATACATATATATCTGCATCTTATAGAAGAAGTGGTTGAAATATTATCTCTATTGTTTATCCTGAAAATTCAATGTGACAATTTAATTTACATTCTCGACGAAATTTCATCAACCAACTTATAAACTTAAAATATTTTACATACAAGTCAATGCTTCTATTTATTATGAAATTTGCCTACAAAATGGTCTTGTTAATTAGGATAAAATAATTTTATCGCGACCCACATTTGTGTTCCCTGGACGCTTTAATTATAATCTATGACTATAAAAGATTTAAAATATTCTATCTAACCCCATAAATTACCAATTGCCAAAAAGTCATATAATCCTTGAATAATCAAGCTAAATTTTCTTTAATAAAAAACAAATTAAGGTTTCCAACAATACTGTAATATGCATGCCATTATTTTCGTTTAATATTAAGAGTAATTAATTTCCAATGACTATATGTATTCTATACTTTAACTGTAACATTTAAATAAAATTATAATAAAAGCTTGTATGAGTTAATTTGATTTAAACTTCATAATAACTGAAGCATAATTCAGTACAAACACTCCATTTAAACTGTTAGTGAGATCAAGTGGGTATAAATGTTCAATGTTTGATTTCAATACTAATATTGATATCTGTTGGATGCTAAATCCATTCGATTCTCACCTTTTGCGTATTGATGAGTTTTAGTTTAGGATAATATTTTTTCAAAAATGCTTTGACTTTAATAACGGTTTTCTTAAGATGCTATTATAGTTGTTTCTAAATAATAATTGCTACAGTGACATCTTGTTTCTGTTACTATAACTCGAACGAATTTACATGACCCATGAGAGCCTATTACATTTTGACCTGGAACAAAATTTCATTAATTTCAAATCATTCTTATAATTTTGTTAAAATCAGTAGTTACTATCTTTGTTTGGAGTCCTAATAATATTTCGAAGTAGACGAAATTTCGTTTTCAGCGAAATAGAATAGGCCTTCATGTATCACGTTAATTTGTATGAGTAAGTAGTATGTATTTCGCTTCCTTATGTAAATTAATATATAATATACAAAGTTACATTATGTTAACCATCTACTGATGTATCTTTATTGCTTGAATATCATTTAACTTTATGTTTCTGATAATTAAATTAAGTTCTCATATTTTATACATAAGCAAAACAAGAAACTTTAGCTAATGAACGAATATATCATTAAAGATTTAATTGACATAAATTAACACAACTTCCAACCAAGATTTTTGTCTAACCCAAATAAGTTAATATTGGTGTTTAATATTTAATAGAACCCAACAACTTTTTATAGGTGAATCCTGCTTAAGATTTACATTAAAATGCACCGCCTTGCTAGAGTGCACTCAACTTAACTGCCGGTTCGAGCCTCGCCAATACGATATTATATTGCACACGATATTAAAATATATATTCTTTGCCTGCTAACTCTAGAACGATATCCATACGGTGTTATTAAAGGGAGCCTAAGATTTCGATAAAACCACATTCATTTATCATAGCCAAATTTTGTACGAACTTATGATAATAATAGCGTTCACATCAATGATATTACAATAAAGATGATTCACATGATATAAATTTGAAATATTTTTCTTACTCAGAGCTAAACTACAATGACAAACTGAAGGATACCTCATGAAATCTCATGTAGCTTTACAATTTGCCCTTAAGGTCTAATTACTCCTTGAGAAAATTCACTGACGCCACAGGGTGAAGCAAGGTAAATCTAGAGAAGAGAGGGTTTAAGTCACAATGGGAAAAGTTGCGCAATAACAAGTCGATTTTGTTCACAGTGCGTCTCGAACATTCAAATATCACTCCTTGGGGTATGCGAAAAAGTCGTCAAGGACGGCACGAAAACTTTGGCCGTCTGATATCAGAGATTTATGCGGATAAAACATGAACGGTCGTTTTACTGTCGTTTGAAAGAGTTAATGCAACGCTAACCTTCAAGACTGAATTGATATTGACTCGAATGTAAAGATAATAAAGTACCTAAAGGTCTAGTCTAAAGTTTACGAGTAAAGTTTTATGTTCAGAAAATACACCTCAATCTTAACAGTATAATTAATACCGTTAAAATATTAATATCAATAATTATCAGATTGACTGAACCTAGAAAAATACATAAATGAAACAACTTTTTACTCTGTTTCATCGCTTTTGTATTTCGGGTCCGAAATGTCAATAAAACTAAGTACTGAATAATTTATTTACTTTAATTTTTGCGATTAATATTTTAACTATAAAGCGTCAGTTGAGGACACTTCTTTTTTTATGTGTAAGTAGATTAACTATGTATTATTAACAAAATTTCATAGTCCCCCGCTTTCTCATAGGTAACTGAGAAACGCTGACTGACTACCATCAGTCATTATGCCAAACTCGTTATGGTAGAATAAATGATGTTCTTAAATATTTGTTAATGAATCTTAATTACTATTTCTCGGCTATAATTTGATTGATAGATAGAAACTGATGTTTATTTCTTAGCTTTTTAGCGAGCTTTTTACATATGTTGAAATTAGATTTCTCATGATTAAAGAAAACTGCGAAACAAAGCTTGTGTTCACCGTTGATAAGATTTGAATACATAGTTTAATATAAAACTAAAATCTACAGGAAACGTTTAATTATTAAGGAGAATTAAGTACTTACATAAAACTTTTAAATAAAAATGACTCTCTAACAAATAACTTACCAAAGGTAAAACTAATCCAAACAGTCGTAAACTTTCACAGCATGCGCGTTTTTCGTAGCACACCCGTGCTCACGCGGCGAGTCGCGCGCGAACACTGAGATATGCTTGGGGATGTTACGGCGCTCGCCCTACCCATCGATGGGTGATGCCGCCAACTCTGACTTCAAATCTTATACAACCTATTTTATCGTTGAACTGTATTATTTCCTATTTCATCGTTGACTCTGAAGATATCTTCAAATTCTATATTCTATAGAATTTATAATAATAGTGTTTTTCATTCTCTAGTAGCAAGTACACATGAATAAATTTAATCAACTCACTGAAGTGAGTTCACAAATATGCTTACAGTTCCCAATTAAGTAGAATTTTTAAAATTCGCCAGTTAAAAGTTGGAATGAAATTCACAAATGAGTTCAATTACCTTCACTAATAACGGTTTAATGCCAAATATTCATTACATATTAAACTGAATGTTTTGTTATTTCGTGTGTGAATCGTAACAAAACTATGATTCCGTGTTTGTTACTAGTTTCGGTATTATTTTATGAAAAGCTACGCCACCCGCCCAGTTTAATGGGCGGGCGGGACGACACGACGTATGCCAGTTTATGTGATCACAGACGGCACAATTGAATTTAACCTTGATACATTTTAAATACAATGCGGCATATAGTTTTGAAAGAAAATTAAAAAAGGAAAAACTATATTTGAGCTTATTCATAAGAATACAAATCTCTTTTCCGACGACGAGAGATAATCTCTTTTCTGGTGTACTAAAGATGTTTGTTAGATTTCTTTCAAAACCTATTTCAGCGCATTTAAACATAAACTTTGTTTTAATACTATTATATTATTTTCATTTCTAGCTATTGATTTTTAGCTATCGTCATAGAAAGCCTTCTCTTCTCAGTTCCTTGTATTATGTAGATATACAAAAATAAATAGGCCACCAACTTCGACCTATTAGATTTAAAATTATTTAACTTACCTAAGCATAAATTGTCATCTTTACTAAGCCTATATACAAAATTTGCTTTATTGGTTGACGATAACTGCTTTAGAATTCAGTTGCAAGATTATTGCAAATAAAAGCCCGTAATTATAGTCTAACTTAATTAAAAGTCATAATTTCTGTCTAATGCTAATTTAAGTATAACCGAATTTGGGGAGGTTGTTTACCTGTCACCTCTTATTTGCGGTCCCTAAAAAATCTTTTGAGACATGATGTTACATCATAATAATTAATGAACTTATAATTTAATTTAAAACATTTTATTTTAAAAATTACAAAATTTTGCTCATGAAAATTCAGTTTGCAATCAATGGTACCTTCATTAGACTTAATTAAAGAGCCGGGAAGTTATTGCCGTGCTTTACAAGGAAGCCAGTCAAGTAGGGGTCGATAATATAAACAAAGAATACATATAAATTCCAAGTAGGTAATTTACAGTATCTATGATTTAAGTATTTTAGGAGCTGACAAATGTTTTAAAATGGGTAAAAAATTTAAAATAACACTTTTTTGCATTCTGAAGTAATCGAATTTTTTTTTTTTTTTTATTTTATTCCGTCGCTTTTGTGTAATTATTTTCCTTTTTGTTCAACTTTTAATTTGTTCGAAATAATCTTTTATTTATGAAAATAATAGTTTTAAAACTAAATGCTATGAATTAACAGTTGGCCTTTATTATTAGAATTAATTACTGCAATATGTGTTTTAATGTTTTGACTTAAAAGATTTTACTATTTAGAATTCAAAATAATGTTACATAGGACGCTTTATAATGAAATAGAAAGACGGCTAATAAATAAACTTATTTACGACTTCTAGACGTCCTTACACTGCTTGACACGCGCGAGTTATTAGAACAACTTTATAGAAATGAAAGGTATTCATACTTTTGTGTCGGAAATTAAAAACGGTTTCTAATCGCACATGTGTAATGACGTATATACAAATCGATTTATTACGTTTTCGTTTAGTTACATCATTATTTTTATTCATTAATTCTTGTTTCGATTTTTGCTATGCTTATTTTCCATACCCAGTTATTATATTCTTTACTAGCTTACTAGGAAACTATTTAGTAGGATAAAAAGTATCCTATTATCTAAGTTGGTTAATAACCTATCTGTATACCAAATTTCATCAAAATTCGTTTAGACGTTTCGGCCAGATTTGATTGACGGACAAACATCTAAACAAAGAAACTTTCAGATACATAATATTAAAATTAATAGGATAGATAAAAAAAACTACTTACTCTATCTTATACAGGCTCCTGTCTCTTTTATCATTTAGATGAGTGTTGTTCTAAATTGTTATGTTTTGTATTGTTTTCGTACTTCGTCTGGGTATAAAAATAATTGTGTGTTTTATTATAATCATTAGAAATGAGGTCTTTTTTATATTATATAAATACATATATATTTATTATTTAGTAGAACTTTTACTGTTACAACATTAATCTCAAGCGCGTCTCGAGTGTTTTTTTATAGAATTAACATACATTTCTTGCTTGAAGTAGAATATTCCATCAAAAACTAGCCAGTCTCTTTAATAAAAATAAACAAATAGTCCTGCTTATTTTGCTTTATATATAATCCTTGAAATAAAAATTATTGGTATGTTGAACCCTAAATTATTATCATTTATCGCGCGGTGGACCGCGGCCGCACTCGCCACTGGGATTTATTCGCACGTTATTAAATTAATACGAACTCCGGTCACGACCTTTAAACGTATTCTTTTGTCCTTAGACTTCTGTAAGAACTTTTTGTTATTTACATTTTAAATTTTTACTTGACACTTTATCTTTGTTGTTGATTTTTGGTTTCTTTTCCTTTCTGTATAACATTTGTTGCTAATAAATTATAAGATAAATAAAGGAATAATTTACATAAAATTTTGAATTTATAATAACGATCAAATTATTGTAGAATATTAAAATTCTGATTAACTCTTATTACCAATAATTAGAATAAAGGAAAGTTAGTCCTGAAATATCGATCATCGATCTCAATCCGTTATAAATATTTCACAAAGACAAACATTCCTGCAAAATGACAAACAAGAAATATTTATAAATAGAAATTGTATTTAATACAAAAAATATAGATACTATATTTCATCCTAAGTTAAACATTTCGTACATACACTTAAACATCTCTAAGATACTTTCTCTAAAGATGTCCTCGACTCCGCTCTTATCATGCCTCGTTACCTCCACTGCATTTCAAACTTGCAAATCTTGTTCCTGAACTGAATATAATAGATTTGATGTAAATACTCCATAACTATAATAGTTATATTACGAACTTTTCGAACTGGACTTCTTTTTCGCAGAGGTTAAACGAGCAATCGAAAAAAATGTTCTTAATTTAAGTATTACGAATACTTTGAATTATAAATCACCACACCCTATCATTAATGTGGGATCTGCATGTTAATGATTTTTGTTTTTTTGTATAAAACCTCATAAAAAGATGTAAGGAATATTATCACAAAAAATTATTGTCGATTTTATTATAATTATGAAGAAAATTACGTTATTAATGTCGGTAGTGTCGCTTGTGTACGTACAATAATGAAGGTACTCACAATCAATTTTGATCGGACATAACCGACGAGTGGATGCGTCGATCTTACGTCGATCTGCCAGTTACATAGTTAATGTCGGGAAAATGCATGTAGGTTCTTTAGAGCGCCAAATTGTTGTGAAACATTACATACATTCTGATTTCAAAAGATATAATGTCGGTCGACCGCAAAGAAGCAGATCCTCAAGGATTTTAAGCCTTATTTTACCAAACAACGCAGTTGTTGAAAATGGTGCATGTAATGATACAGGTAATATTACAAAGTTATTAACTTTATGTAAAGACTTGCCACTCATATTTTATTAATATAATAGATTTCAAATTTATAATTTTGTATAGCAAATTATTTCCATTTTTTTGGTATAAGAAACAATGTATTTAGGAAAATTAACAAAATATACTTAGTCTTCCGATCATAAACTTCATATATCCGACTTATTGTACAGAATTTAATTAAGTCAAAAATGTTAAATGTGCCACATCCGACATGTAGAACAGAATTTTATACAACAAAAAAGTTGGATCTGTGGTAGATTCTGCGTAAGATAGTAAAATATGTCCGTGTAAAATAGCTTCATGTGACATTGTAACGTATATAAAGTAAATTAATTAATCTATTATATTTGTTTAATGTATCGTTTAATGTATAGAATAAAAAACACCCATGCCCAATTTCGTAATCCTAACCCTTAAAATATCGTTTTTATTCAACTTTTCATGTTTAAACCGCCATTAATGATAGGGCGTGGCGAAATATCAAAGCCATTTTTGTGTACTCGAATTTTAAATTATAACATATACTATGACCTACATGGCTTAGGGCCTAAGGATTGGAAACATAAAAAAAAATATGTGGCTTAACCTCATATCCAATTGAAATTTTACACTGATCAAATTTTCAAATAATTGTGAAATATACCTTAAAGAGTGCCAAATACTTTTAAAGCTTCAATATCGAAGTATTAGCTCTACCAGTATTCGTTGGATCGGAACTGTAAACATCATTATCGCCGTGTTAACAATATGAGTGCAGTTCGCGAACATAGCACTAAACTAAGCTGACTCGACATTGTCATGTAAAACGATATAAAATACGTATTTACAATCAATATTATTAGTTCAATAGGCAGTTTATACAGATTTACATTGAATTTAATATAAGAAATGACTTTAGATAGATATCAAATTATAATTCAAAAACCGTGTAAAAAGGAAGAGTGTGTAGGTATGTCCACAAAAATAATGTTGTTGAATTTGTTTAATAACATATTTTAGTAAGATTGAAATTATGAAAGTGCATTCGTGTACTCTGCGGAGTTCTAGCCAAAAATCGTGCAAGCCGCTTTTAATATATATATTTAATTTACTTACATTAAATATAATATATTCTTATTGATAAAAAGATTTAAATAACACATTATATATTTTACTAATAAATTATGAATTTTCTTGAGATTTGCATGCCTACATATACAAGGTGAATATAGTCGATACTGGAACATTGTCATTCATCCCAATGTATGTATTATACTCAAAGACTCCTTCATAATACCTAAACCAACCTTTGACAATTAAATAATATTTCGAATAAATGCAATGGGCATGGAGATTGTCAAGCAAACTCAGAAAAGTTAAATTTGGCTTTAACTTTTTTGAATTTGCTTGACAATCTCCCATAATTCCCATATCCTTTTGATATATTAATTTTAAATTGTAAAAGTTTAAGTTTACCAATGCGGCAACCTTTTTGCAGAATGTGAGAAGGATGTGATAGAGGCAGGGATCTAATGACCGAACGCGTTTAGATATCAGTAACGCTTCACTGCCAAATCTATGAACTAGGCAAAAAGCGCTCAAGTTTAGTATAGTAATGCTTATATAGTATCTAAATATTTGGAAATTAGTAATATTGTTTCAGCTGTAGCGAAATTAAATCAATTCTTTATGTATCATAAATAACACTGTGTGACACTGTTACTTGTTTTGAATTACTTATTCCATTGTTATCAAAATTGCCTTGTATTATGCATATCCATGACGTCTCGTTTCCAAGTTATAGTGCAAGAATGTTTTTTATCTTCCCGCTTTAGGAAATAAAATTAAATTGTTTACTGTTTCATTTCAAAATATATTGTTGTTTTCTTTATTTATGGGATAGCAGAGATACCGAAAACCACTATAAAGTACAAAATTTGCCAAGAAGAACTGAGTTTGTTTGTGGTAAATCAAATGTTAAATATGACCCTCTTATTCTACAAGAAAATGTGATTTTCCCACCTTTACATATAAAACGTGACTTGATGAAAAATTTTGTGATGGCTATGGATAAAAATAGTAAAGGATTTTTGTATTTAAGAAGTGTTTTACGCAATTAAGTGACGCTAAATTAAAGGAAGGAATCTTTGTTGGACCGCAAATTAGAAAACTTATGAAGGACAATGAATTCAACAAAAATCTTACCCAAAAAGAATTGGCGGCTTGGGTGTCTTTAAAAATGGTAATTCAAGGATTTTTAGGCAATCACAATGCTGAGAATGATGAAATATCAGTAAAAAATTGATTGAAAATTATAAAAGTCTAGAATGCACAATGTCTTTAAAAATTCATTGTTTGCATTCTCATTTCGATTCTTTTCCTCCTAACCTTGGAATGGTGAGCGACGAACTAGGTGACCGCTTTCATCAGTACATAAAAAAGGCAGAAGAACGTTACTACGGCAAATGGAATGCTAACATGTTAGCAGATTACTGTTGGTTCGTAATACAAGAGGATTCCACGATTCATAAGCGAAAAATTAGTTTTCCGTCGTTAGTGCTCTTAGAAGGTGTGTAGATTTTCTTAATTGTCAAATTTACTTATTTTCGGTTTATAATATATTGCATTATTAATATAAAATAAACATTTCTAAATTAAATTCAAAATGTGCATTAATTAATACTAATACTATTTAATCCTGTCTTTTTTTATTAAAAACGAATATTAGACCAACAATGGCGCCGATTCTGTTGCTTATTTTGATTTACTTATTATTCTGTAGTCACACACGAAACATAAACTAAAATATAACACAAGTACACATAAACTAAACTTAATATAAAGGAGTATAATATTAATTATTTACAATTAACGCAGTTAGATAGGTTACTTAACCTAATTTCTATTTTATTTGTGCGACAGGATTACTAGTTTTTTTTTTTTTATTCTAAAATATTAATAATTTCTTTAAAGCTGTTTTATAATGTTACTAACTCTTATTGAATATATTTTACTCGCTAAAATCTTGTCATTTCTACGAAACAAATCGAAAAATACCGTAAAATGACTGACGCCTAACGATGTCATCCTGAAATTTTTATTCGACAACTTTGTGAGACATGTGGCTTTTGTAAGTTGTTTCGTTTGGAATCCCTCAAAGATTTTCTGAGGCTTGAGGTTGACGACAATTTGATGTAAATAAAGGATAAAGTGTAAAATAAACATAAAAAAAAAAAACATTTCGTATTCTCTTGTTTTTCAAATGTTTTGGAGACGTACGTAGTAATATTTTTTATATCTGTACTATCTGTACATACTATAAGATAAAGTTGCTTCCCTGTTCAATGATGAAAAGTTAAAAATTCTTTATTTAAATAAGCTTGATAAATCACTTTTGAATCGTCCAAAATATTTTCCCCGCCACTGCTTTAGGACGTCTTTTAGCTAACAAGTAGTACAAGCTAAAGAATTTTACCACCTCTTTATCAGAAATACTGTAATGAGATCTTTTAAATTTCACAACGGAATTTAAAATTCATCAACTCGGCAGCGCCCTGTCTGTCTTAAAATTCTCTATAAAATTTTAAGACAGACAGGGCGCGAGCGAAACCGCTGGTGAAAAGCTATATATAAACATTTATATAGCTTTCCACCAGCGTTTCATTTTCTTTCCACGAGCTTTCCATATAGCTTTTAAATAAAAATGAAGAGTATGTTTGGTTGAACGCGCTAACCTAAGGAACTAATGGTTAGAATTGAAAAAAATTTAAGTTTTCATCATATTTTTTTGAAAAAAAAAAGAAGTAAAAATATTTTTTCTGATAAACATGCCTTCCTGTTTTTCCTGGCTTATTAATGAGAGATATTCTTAGGTCGATGTATATTTTCAAATAGTATAACACGTATTTAGTATAAATCAAATTATATTGTCATAACATTATCATTTATATATATAATTTATATATGTATCATTTATATCATTTATATATGTCGTAAAAATAAATAACAATCACCATTTGAAGCGTTATGTGATCAAGATATGCATTTTAGGTAATGCGCACAGAACCTTAACATAGTACTGATGTCTTAGTTATTTACAGATTTTAATATTAGTAGTTGTTTCACAAGATTAAAACTACAAGAAGTCGCCATTGTGTTGGAAATAAGTTTGTAGGTGGCTCCTATCACCATTATCCTGATCCTATAGAGCCGCCTACAAACTTATTTCCAGTCACCGCTACCTCCCTATTTTTATTACAGCCGCTCTTACTTACTATCTATTGTCAACAATAGTAGTTGACGGCCTAGTTTAAGAAGTTATAGTTCATCAAGATAATAACATCATATATCATCATGAATTATGAAAGGCACCCAATTTAAACGAATACAAATCATTTATTATCTTCCAAAAATAACGAGTCCGAGTTATCAACTTAAGGGATAATCGCAGGGGTCAAAACCCCACCGCAGTGCAATGAAGGGACATTTATGATCACGGTGCCTTACCCCAAGTATGTACACTTTGTTAAACTCGGCCAAGAAAGGTCATACTTGCGCAAAAAATATAAATAACACGTTGTAACAGACTACAGCCCCTTCTAGTGAAGGACGTATTAACTACCATTTTAGAATGATGGAACTCGTGGAATTTTGGCAGTATTGGGAATAGACAAATCTTAGTGGGAAATTACCCCAAGTATGTACACTTTGTTAAACTCGGCCAAGAAAGGTCATACTTGCGCAAAAAAATATTAATAACACGTTGTAACAGACTACACCCACTTCTAGTGACGCACGTGTTAACTACCATTTTAGAATGATGGAAATCGTGGAATTTTGCCAGTATTGGGAATAGACTAATCTAGGGGCGGATAATGGGTCCTGAACTCCACAAAAATAATATACAATACGTAACGTCTGCGCACATTACTATATGTAGGTTTATTCTTCTGACGATTTATGGTCAATGCTGGCCGTAAATATTTTGAATTATTACTTTTCCACGACAGTTTCTTATCAAAATTACAATTACTAGGCTCCTGATTAGTATTATCCCAGGATCCTACAAATCCACGATCCACCCCTGACTAATCACATTAACACAGATTAGTGGAATACCCGGGGATGACTCTAGCGCTTGTGTTTTGACCTAATATTGATAATGTACAGCATTTTTCTGGTTTAAATAATTAATGTTTAAGAAAAGGACTTTATTTTGATTAGACTGAATTATTTTCATTGCGCAAATTTGTGTTTTTATGAAAAAAAAATATTCTTGTATTTCTAGAGAGACATGTAAAAGACACTTATAATCTATTATAACATAATAAAGTCATAGTACGTACCTATATTACTGATAATCACTATTTTTATATTTTGTGATATAAAACTGCAAATCATGACATAAAAAATTGCTATTGAAAAATAATTGCTATAATTTAATTACGCTTAAGCTCAACAAAGCAGTACCATTTCGCTTCATTAAAACTTAGATTCAGTGCGTCCTTGAACGGTAATGAGGTGGTGTGCGATCGCGGAACACTAAATTCATGCTCTCATTATAATTTTCAACCACCTCATCACAATTTGTGACAGTACTCTTTGTTTAACAATCAAAACTTTGATTTAAGAGCAGATATTAAGCTGATAAACATATATTCAGTTTTAGCCAAATCCTGAGTCATTACTCTGTTAGTGAAATTAAAGTGCTTATTGGATTCAAACTTCATAATAAATATAATACTAATTGAAAAGATTTCTTTTAAATCGTAAAATGATGATGCTTTACGTTGACTAACCTCAAATTGCCAATATTAATAAATGTGGGCTTTATATCTACTGTAGTTGAATAGTAATATTATAATGAAATCGACTCAATAACGGTGACTTGGTGGATTCACAGAAGATTGATGCAGATAGCAACAAAAACTCAATATGCATTCCGAAACTCAAAGACTCGACATAATCAGTTTATTACCCATCTAATCCGCGATTTTATTAAAGAAGCTGAAACTCTACAATCGCAAACTAAATGCGTTAATAAATGTTATGTGTTCCGTAATAGTAGTAACTAAATATTAATTCGAAGTCAGATCTATGTTCCTGTTTCATCATCGACTCCACAAAAGTACAAAAATAGCGTACAACGACAATGGTTTGATCCGTTTTCAGCTGAAAGGTATTGTGGTAGCAAATACATCCCCACTGAGGCGCAAATTCTTGGAAGCTAGATGGTGTAGCTAATATTACAACCAGTAACTTTACTTCTTCTTTGTTAGTATGTCAAGACTTTTCATAATGCGCTCTCAATATTATGCAAATGAGGCACCTCTACGGATGATAATATGAATTCGTTACAATCATTGCAATACAGATCCGTATTTCTAATTTTTTCATAAAGTTTGTGGACAGTGCAGGACCGATCGTCATGGAAATCCATGGGCGACATCCGTGAGCAGTGGACTTTGTAAGACTATTAATGATGATAATTTCCAATTTTATTTTAGACGTAATCTAGTGACTAATATAATTATAATTTGTAATACCATGACTATATTACACAAATAAATAAATTTAACACATTATATTCGTCATACAATACAAGAACACTTTGTAAACGTAAAAGTCTTTGATTTCCAAAAAAAAAAATTTTAATAGTTTCCCTAGAAAAGATGACTTGATAGAAAAATAAAAAAATGCTACAGAAAAACTAATATTTTAATCCAAACTGCAGTACTGTTAGTCATATACTTTAGATACATATAGAGTCGGGAACCAATCAGCAAGATTGGCCACTCCTCGGTGATTGCAGTCTGGCGATCCATCTGGACCGGGATTGCCTAACACTCAATACCCTACAAAATAATACCTTCTAAACAAGCAAAAACTTGAAAACCAAAAGAATCGTACGTAACTAAATTATATCATAATACATAAAGAACATATATAATTTACAAAATTATGTTTATAACAAAATGATGTATTTACTATGTGTTTTCCCGCATATGATGTAGCATCCCGCGCTTGAATTTTTTTATCGGCCTGCAGTTTCGGAGCATCCTAATACCATTATAAATGCGAAAATTTGTGAAGATGGATTTATTTATGTATGTTTGTTAGCCTTTACCAAAAAACTACTGGACGGATTTTGATGAAACTTGGTAAACAGAAAATTCTAAGCCTGAATTAATATATAGGTTACTATTTATCCCATAAATAGTTCCCTAGGGCTAACGTGGGCGAAGCTACTGGCGGAAAGCTAGTATTCAATAAAAATCTTTTTTCCGTACTTTTAATTAGTACAACAAATCGAAATCAAAAACAGTTGAGGTTTAATTTTCCAAAGTTACGTTTATTTTTCTTAAGTGTGTCAATTGACTTTGCTTGAAATGATACATCTAAATGCTGTAAATATAGATAATTTTATGATGAGCTTGATTGGATATTTATGAGATAATCCAACTAAATTTATTTATCAACATCTCGCCACACGATTACACAACTTCCACAAGTTTATATATCGCTATAATATGTTACAGAAGATTTGAAATAGCGTTCTTTAGATGATTCGACGCGATAGGTAAATAAGAAACGGATTAGACATAAATAAATCTATCTTCTACCCTTCTCATATTCGAGTTATAAGACGGCAGTTTTTTTTTTCAAATTGTTATAAATACATTTTCAAAAGGAAAGCAGTAATTTTGAACCTTTTGAAACTATTTAAAAACAGTAAGTAATTTTCAATGATTGCGTCACATCTTATGTATCCCACGTATTGACTACAGCTTCCTTAGATAAGTGTTTTTATGTCTTATAATTTGTTTTTTATGACTTTTGTCACTTTTCCAAATCTTACTGTTATCGCTCTTTTTTGTGTTGTGCTTATAAAAGTTTATTTAAAAATATTTTTTTTTATCGTTCAATTTTATAATTCTATAGTCCACTCATGCTGCCGATAACACCACACACAGCACTTGCTATTACACAATTGTATAAAATAATCGGGTCGAAAAGTGTAACGCAAAATTGAAGCTCCCATACATCACACGACTTAGTCGTCTTTTGTGGCACATTAAGCCGGAACGGGGGTGAGGAGGCTGGTGCGACACTCATAATTAATTCGGCAATCTCACAGAGGGTGAGAGGGGTAGTCGTAAAAACCTAATCAAACTTTCATCATGTGCCTCGTATATTTTTTTCTTATACACAATTGTACTTATGTAGATACCGGACTGAATATTCACGAGGCCCAAACGTGACAGCCTTGTGATGTGATGATTCGGACGGAAAGGAAACTCCAATTTTCTTTATAAAAATATGCAAAGAAATAGAGACTGGCATTTAAATAAAAATAGAAGGAACCACATCCCAATATACTTTCATCATCACCAGCCTATAAATGTCCCCACTGCTGGGGCTCAAATTCATAAGGAAGGAATGGGATATAATCAAATCGAATAGGGAGAAAGGGACCATGACCCTCTTTGTGTGTTCAGTGCGTATTAGTGGGTATTAACGAGTGCAAATGCAGCCGGGAATAACGGCTTAATATGCCTTACAAAGCACGGAGGATCTTGAGATAAAATAATTAGTTACCCATCCTATGATCGGTCATTGCGAAAGGAGCTTAACAATTGTATCACAGACCAAGCGAGCTAGCCATTGTACAATCGAACTCAAAATACTTTGAATAACTAAAATTACATTGCAGTATTTTTTTATGTGACAGGGGGCAGACGAGCAGACGGATCAGCTGATGGTAAGCGATTAACGTCGCCCATGGACACATGCAACACCAGAGGGGCTACAAGCGCGCTGTCGGCCTTTAAGGGACGAATATGCTCTACGCTTGAAAGTTTGAAAGTCGTATCGGTCCGGAAATACCACTGGCGACAAACTGTTCCAGAGTTTGACTGTGCGAGGCAGGAAACTTCTAGAAAACCGCACAGTTGAGGACTTCCAACCATCCAAATGATGGGCGTGGATTTCTTGTTATTACAGATACAAGGAGAGGTAGGATAAAAAATCTACCTATTTCTTCAAAATCTTAATAACTCATTCACCAATATCATCTGTTAATGTCCTAGCACGCTCGGTCTGTGATACGGTCGTTAAGCTCCTATCGCAATTACTAGTCATAGGATGACATTAAACACATATTTTGCATGTGCAACATACTCATCAAGTCATCTCTGGAAATATTACATCTAAAGTTCTTGCATATACTAAAGAGAAAGTACGCCATAAGTAGTAACAAATGCTAAGTTCTTGCTTTTTATTGATATTTATAAAATATTTACCTTATATGTAACATTTAAAAGCTATTTTAAAAACTACAACGCACATTTTCCCTGAATTATTAGTACACTATCATTATCTTGCAGATTTATAGATTGAAATAAAATAAGTATACTCCAAATTCTCTAAAATAAGTTTTGCTTGAAAATAGCCTGACTTCTTCACAGAACATAAATAAGAAAAGTGTTTGAAAGGAGAAATGCAAGAAATACACCGAATCGTGGCGCGAGCTCACCGGAATGACAATTGGGAATTTAAATAAACGTCCGATTTAAATAACTATCGAATGGAAGTTAAGGGCTGGAGGGAGCTGTTGGCCGTGAATTTGAACGGTCTCTGCGTAATGCGACACCGGCAGACGCGCGGAACAAATGACAGTCGGCCGGATTGAAACAAAGAAAAACACTGGTTTTTTGTTTACACTAGCACGGATACATTAGACGAAAAAAACAAGCACAAGGTTGATGAATTTAATACAGTATATACTTGAAATGACTATGATAAAACACAACATAAATCTCGTTTAGCACTTAGTTGTGGAAAGAATAGCAGATATGATCGGTAAGACACTATAAGTATTTTGAGAATGAATGCGATGAACGAAGCGATTCAAATAATAAATTGAAAGGATTCAGCAGAAAGATAATTATAGATAGAATAGCATAAGTTGATGTAGATTGAGTTAGAGAAAAAGATAGAGCGAGAGAGAAGAACTGATTTATCGCGAGAATAAAATGAGGAAACTTCAATATTAAATCATAGTGACCTTATGACGAAATTATTTTACATTTCTGCATCACATGTGCATATAACAATACGTCAGCGTATTCAAAAAGGTACAAAACCAAAACCGAAATTGGAAGCAAGAACTTCAACTTTTAGCCAATCGTTTTTCTATTGATTTCCATTTATATGTATGCATAAAATGACTACTGTCTAGTTGTAAGCATATCATTTAATGTTTATATGGTTATGGTGAGACACAATAGTACTCTTTATATTTAACAACATACAGTCTGAAACGACTAAGCGAAAATAGTACTGGTTACTGAGTTTTAAACACAAAATAGAGCAAGACCTAGAGCCTTATAGGTTTTCGGAGACAACAAAATAATAGTTAAATTTTGATCGCTTATCAAGAAAACCCTTATTCCACAAAACTGAGACTGAATGCAGTACCACAAGCATCATCAATTAGACAATTACTGAAGAATTGACTTAAAAGACAGTAAAACCCTCATCATATATTACTCCGTCAAAATTTAATAAGATAACATTACACCAGCGTTCATTGATATGTCCACACATGGATATGATACAAATACCTTTTTAAAGTTATTTTCATTATCCGTTTATATAATGGATACTAATATCCAGACCCCTCTTTTACGATTTTAATAATTATAAAAGTTGTTTAAAGCACCAACACAGACTGTCTTTGTTTTTATTATAATATCTAGCTGATACAAAGCCTGCATTTCATTCCTCTTGATTCATCTGGCTTAATATGAAATACACCAATTTTATGTTTAAGACAACTTAAGTAGATGTTAGAGCAGTTCTTATTGCAAACTTATATATATATATATATCCTTTAATGCGTGTTGGCATTCGCGCGTCACAGATTACCCCTGTTAGTTTTTTCTACTTTGACCATCAAACATTGATTGGTTCGGTTAACGACATCGGTTTCGATAATACTATCCTCCGAGAGGGTGCTGCCAAGATATTTAAAACTTTTGTCTAATCTCTGAAATACTAAACCTAATTCACTAACGGCTGCGCACACAGTTTAATACGTCATGTTTTTAATTATCTTTCTGTCTATTGAAGATCTGAAATCACAACAAATATGTTAAGATATTCTGCTTCCTAAAACCGTCTTAATAAAATCTATAGCATAATCACACTTTATCAAAATATCACGCATTATATAACGCTTACAAAGTTGCAACACAAACTTATAACCACAATGTTAAACGTTAAAATGACACGAGGATCTTTAAAAATAAAATCCACAGACATTAATAAATTAATAACAAAAACAGTAATAGTTTGTCATCGTTACCGTTGGAAATATCAAATATATAGCTACCGACAACTTTTTCTAAAACCCATTTAATTTTAAAGTACCTTTAGTGATTAACGAAGCTTAAGACTCAAAGTACAAGAAAGCATGCACATAATACTCAGTTTTAAAAGCAGCCTCATTAAATCCAGATCGAACTAGGGGGCTGCGAGGATACTTTGCCTTTCAGCTTTGTCTATGGCAGTTGATATTTTACGCTTACATGATCGTTATAGAGAGGGTAAGATGGCTTTTATGTCAACTGAAGTTTTAATTGCACAAGTAAATGACTAATTTCGTGAAGAAGTATATACGGGGGAAATAATTCCAATTGAATATTTATTCAGTACTATTACTTCTCACGTACAATTAAATGGTTGGAAAGAATTAAAAAGATTATTCTTCTAAGACTTTAATACACTAGCTACAGTATACAGTACCCGCGACTTCGTCGGCGTGGAATAGTGACTTTCGGCAGCATCTTCAATTTTTAGGGTTCCGTACACAAAGGGTAAAATGACAAACCTATTACTAAGACTTCGCTTTTTTATCTGTCCGCTTCCAGGCTATATCTCATGAACCGTGATAGTTAGACAATTGAATTTTTAACAGATGATGTAGTTCTGTTGCCGCTATAAAAAAATACTAAAAAACAGAATTAAAAGGAATATTTAAGGGGATTCCCATACAACAAACGTGATTTCGTTTTCTGTACAGAACCCTTCGGCCACGAGTTGACTCCACCGGTTTTTAACGGAAGTCACTCCAAATAAAGGAAGAGGTTCTCATTTTGACTGTATATTTTTTTCTGTTTCTTACTTCATACCTTTTTAATAGGTGGTCTGATTTGGTCTGATTTTTATTTGAAAGCTAGTGCTTGCCGTGTGGTCCCATTTCAATTTGGTCCAGATCTGGCAATGGTATCCATGAGAAAACCATATGAGTCTTAAATTTGCATTAAGTATGCGTGATGTTTGTTGCCACAATTTTCAGCATAGTATTTTTCAGACTTAGGAGATTTTAGATATATAATCAGACTAAAAAAATTGAGGTTGGCACTTTAACACGGTTTTGAGGCGGTTTTATGAATAGTATTTTTAGAGTTACCTATTTTACAAAAATATCAATATCACTAAAACTAAATTTTTTGTGGCAGCAATTTCAGTTCATCCGGTATGTTATTATTAAATATTTTTATTGATATTACATATGAGTTTCTCTTATAATAGTCTGTTCTGATAAATAGCAAATATAATTTATTAGGAAATCCTGTGTTAAAATTAAAATTACCTTTTTGTTACATGCAGTTCTAAGTCAAACAATCAAACACACCAGTTTTAAAAACACAGTAGCGTCATCTTGCGAAAACAGCTAATTGTAGCATTTTATTATCTTAGTTTATGTTAGTTTGATAAAAATCGGAAAAAAAACAATTTTAATGGACGTCTGTGCAAATGAGCTTAAGGCATTTGATAATGGATTTGGAAAGGATGACATTGAATATAATTAAAATGAAAAATTGAATTGTAAACAATGGTTAGTATGATAACGATTAATTACACTATATGAACTTCTATGCCCATTTTCATCTCTTTATTTGCTATTTTCGGGATAAGATATACACATATGCTGCCGCAGTTTTTTTAGAACTATTAGAATAGGCCTAATTTTGTAATACATGATTTTTGCGTAACCAGCCAATGATTATTGCGTTTCACCGTCTACGCAGCGCACATGTGTGGAAAGCTTTAAAAATTATAAATATTCTCACATTGTTCAAATATTTTTCATTGCCGCTCCACTCCTATAAGTCATATCGTGATGTTATATAACCTATAGACTTCCTCGATAAGTGGACTATTCAACATAAAAACAATAATTCAATTCGTTTCAGTAGTTCCTGAGATTTACTGAGAATTCGTTCAATCATTATTCAAATCTCACGATTTCATAAATGCTTTCAAACATTATTTTTAGGTCGTAAGAAACAAGCTGGCCAAAATCAACAAAAAGTTAGAATTAATATTAACACAAAACTACATAAGACGTCCTAAACTAGACACGTTTAAAAAAGTCTAAAAACTGAATCTAACGAAACAATACGAAAACATACACACTCAGGGACTTATCCCATGACACAGCGAAAGGGTATAAGTGGTCTATTTGTGAAAAAAGGGCTACCACATTTTAGACAACATAGCTCGTTTTATTACACTTTTCGATGTACATTGCTGCACAAAACAGAATCATTGTAACGTAATCGCTTAAGTAGACAGCTTTATACAACGTACGATGATTTAAATTCGATTGTGTTACAATTTGTATTAATACTGTAAGGCAAAACGAAAACGGTTTTGAAATAGTTATCTAATCCAGACATGGCCCAATGAATAAATTTCCAAGCTGCAACACGATGAATACATATATTTATCATAGTTACGGAAATGATCCCTCTGAGCTGACCGACCTTTTCTAACTAATAACGCAGGCAAAAACATTATTTGCATAATATTGATCCGTTATATACCTAGAAATAACAGTTTGTGATAAAGTTTAATTTTGAGTGTCAATTAAAACAACTTTAATGGGATTTTGGTGATCAATTATTCAAATAAAGTTTGCCATCTTCAAAGCGATGTTAAACTTTTGAATCCATACCCGAAACTACATAACTTTAACCACTTGTGTGTGTTTTGTGGAATTACATATGGTACTTCATACGTAAAAGAATACCTTTTATAAATATTAATGGTCACTCAATGGTCAAAAATTACCAAGAAATTATATTAACAATAACGTTAAAAAAAATATTGTAATATTGAAGGGGCTGGTACCCCTTCTCTTTTTCTGTAAATACAGGTCATTATAAACCTATAAATTCAGATTATTTACAATTTGAATAATGAAAACAAACGTTTTAACAGCTTTAATATGGAATGGGAAAAGAAAAGATATTCTGTATCTATAAAAAAACCTTAGAAAAATTTATTATGCCGAACATTTAGTTTGAGTTTTGTACAAAAGAAAGACTTGAACCATTTATACTTGTTGGTTCCACCTGGCTTTATTTACCCATTGACACCAATGAAGGACATTTTATTAACCCTTAATGAATGCAAACATTATACTTTTAATAGAATCGGGGGTTGTGCTCTTACAACCAATTTTCGATATATAATTACTTCATCGTGCTCGGTGTCATTAAAAATACTTAAGTTGGAGCAAGAAAGACATATCTAATGGCAATTTTAAATGTACAGGCACTCTTTTTGATTAACAACAACGTATTTTTAAATTCATATATTCTTGTATACTATTGAATCAAGCTGCTGTGTGAATAAAATTATAAGCTATGTAACTCGCTAGTAGAGCCTATTCAATGTAAACGAACAATAAAATATTACCAATTTATAATATTAGTATAGATAATAGAATCCATTCTTTCCTTTTCTGATCTAACATTGTATACTTTCCTTTTAACTTAATTTTTGACTTAACTCTAAGTCTAACTTAATCACAAATGACAAAAAAATAAATCAATCTATGGAATGGAAATGAAAATTTAGATTTACAATTTTAACTGCTGTACCTACTCAGAACATCATCTAAAAAAATATACTAAATAAATTTATTTACTTAATTATAACATGTGATTGCTTAATAATTACCTAAAAGACATTTCTAAGAGAAGACATGTGCTAAACGTTCAAATGCGCTAAAATTCTAACGAATACAAATACGAATGTTCAGAGTGATTGCTTTCTTTGTTTCGTGACATCCGAGGCCTCAACTCACGGCCTTTGATCGCCTTAAGAACAGGGTCACTAGGTCGTGAGCTTCGTCACTCTAATGCTTAAAACCAGTGCAAAGCTGGGTTCACTCAAAAAATAATAGTTCACAAAATTATTATTATTATTATTATTTTTTGACGTCAATGCCAGATATTTATAAAACAAAATATTTTTATGGTAAGAGATAAACACATTAAAAACAGCCAGCTGCACAAACGTCCATTAAAATTTTCATTAATTTATAGTGGCAATAACCATACAAATTTGACATTAATTAGAGCTTAAAGGCATCATTAAATCTTAATGGACGTTAGTGCAACTGACCGATAAAATCATTTAAGACACATTTTTTTGAAAGTGCTGTTTTACTTCTTACTGATAAAAGGGCTGACAACAACTACAAATAACTTTGTCATTTTTGTGTTTCGATTTTATTTAAAATAATAATATTATGGTATTATTTCTCTCTTTTCGAATGTTTCCCTTTATTATGATTTTAGAGGTCGACTTAATTTTTTTATTATTATTTATTGTTGAAACTGAAAAATACGGTACACAGCCACTTTATAATTTTAACACGTTGTAAGTTAAAATTACGGGAAATTAAAAGCTGAAAGTGAAGAACTGGCTTGATAAAAGTTGGCTGACCTTCATGAGGTGGAGGTGTGAGGAGACAGCTTCGACGCGTGTAGCGTGCTCTCCATCCCCCACTGGGAACGAACCCAGATACTGAAACAACAGAACAATTTCATTAAATCAGATATTATTTTAAGACAACACGATTAGCAGGTAGGCCCCTACAAGGAGAACCGAGGATCTTATAAAAATGGATATATAGGATTCGTAACAATCGAACAAGTGAAGACGTAGTCGGTCCTTTGGGGTAATAACGAAAATGAGGAAGTAGTATTATTCGGTTTTAATTCACATAGCGTTGATTATATTATTCACGAGGAAACATAACGAATTAATTCAATATCATGTTACGCACACTAAAACACGAAACTCAACTAAAACCGCTACGAGTATCTAGACAAAATGTTATGTGTTCTCAGACCGAATATCGCTTAGCATGAAGGGCCCCCGGGGAAATGAAGGTCGCGGTTCGACTCCCAGGCAAAGGGGAGCCGTAACGGGTACGAAATAAACGCGTTTGGGCACAGAGAAATTGCGAAGTTTTTGTGCGACTGTCATGTATATACCTGATGCGTGAAATAATCAAGGAAAACAGTTTTTGTTGGAATAGAACCAGTAGAACAAATATTTTAAGTCAAACAAAAACGAAACGAATTCATTAAGTCTGTCTATAGATATGACAAATATAAATTTAAATAATTTACTGTAATTTCTTGTTTCTGCTTTTAGATATAAAATGTCTAACATATTTATGATACTATATTTTTCAGATAGAACGTCATTTATTTCTACATTTCAACTTTTTTCTTTTGTTCATAATAAATTTGATGTTAGTTATTTGTTACATCCTCTAATAATCATACAAATCTTAAACAAATACGAAAACGTTGATTTTTAGCATAGTTTCGAAATTTAATTCATAAAAAATGCTAAATCATTGCTTGAGTTTATGTCATGATCATGAAGCATGAGTTACCGGGCGATGTTGCCTTCAAAAACATTATTAAATTTACCCGTTTAAACCGCTGCATTCAACTTGTATTTAAGAGATCATGGTAAGGCAATTAATATCAAAGGTGGTTTATATTAAGATTACGTACGATAGAGTTCCAATAGGATTCGGAGTATGAGTATTATTAATAATTCGTACATTTGTAAATTCATTTTTTATTGTTACCACTAGCGTTGCTGTGCCAGTTTCCATGCTAAAGTCATTGAAAACCCATACTAGACAATGACCCGGTGTAATTTTGATTCAACACTTATCTTGTTACGTACCATGGTACTAAAACCTGAGGACACACCTTTGTTAATTCCCAGCCCATCTAAAATCATAAGTGAGTCACCCTTTAGCCCCTTGTTGGTTATTCTAGTTATAGTGAATGGAATGGACGTTAATGGCACAATTGCAAGTACCCTCGGGAACTCAATCACGTGTCACACAGCCATTGTGTGTTACAAATGGGGCACCGCTTAATTAGAAAGTACGATAATTTTCCGTGTTAATCGGAAAGTGTTTACACATATTACGAAACTTGATAAAATAAATTATAACTCTCAGTATCAACATTGTAACGAATACCTACTAAAGGATTTATTAAACACCTTTGACAATGTAAATGTATATTCCATTAAATTGTAAAAAGAACCTTTAAATCTTTAACCAATAAACTACTTCAGCTTTTAACAAGGACTTCCACCTATGTTTCTAGATTTTCTTCTATATGAATCTGGAAGTATCTGTGGATGTCCACAAACAACTTGTTAATCTTAATCCAAAACGCGTATCACATATTAAGATTAAAACCAACTTTCTCAGCATGTATTTCATTTGAATTTAGTACTAGTCACAATATTTTCTTGCTGCATAGAGATTAGTCACTGGTCATCTTCTTTACCCATCTAGTATATGAGTGCAATTATCTCCTTAGAAAGATTGAGGATCTAAAAAAAACATGTTAAATTAATGCCAAGCTGTAGGAACAATTCCCATATTAGAATATTCGTAATGCATTTAGTTACGTTATTCTCACTTAGTACACTACATGATTTCATGTTTCATGTGTACACGTCATGAATCCCATCGGAATCTGAGCAATGTGTATTGTGTTATATTTATTCATGGAAACGTTATCAACTAAACATTTTGTTTCGTCATTTCTTTTATACTGTAAGGGGATTTACCTTTCATGAAATTGGTTATTTTGAAACATATGTTGATTGAATTTGATATATTGATATAAATACATAGACCGTTTGTGCACTTTCTGTTTAAAGATTTTTCACAAAACAATTTCTTATAGCAAACAAAGTTAATAACTCTAAGTGCAGAACTCGGTGTGCCATTGTTAAGTCCGAGAGGTATTCTCGAAGGTAACTGTCGACTCTAGCTTTAATTAAGATGAAGCTGTGGGTCTAATTAAGGCGACAAGGGTTTCTCCTCTAATGTAACAAGAGGAATAAAACTATGTTTGTTACAAAAATGCTGTTTTTATTTTGTAACTAATATCAAATGTCATGACCACACTGGTTTCGTGAGTGGAACGAAGTATGTTTTGATTGATTTTTAATGAGGAACAAAGATGAAACGCCAGGACTAGCGCAAAAGAAGAGAAATAGCAATTTAATTATAGCAGATCTACGAACACATAGTGTAGATTTCAAATTCAACAAGTGTTACTTACTACACGTCTTCATTCCATAGTGTAGCTGTTATCGACAGAAGGAGCGTGGACTGTAGGTTTCTTATAATAATAGAGAAATTCGCGTGTAAAAATTACTTTTATGTAACAAAAAAACAGAATACAGACAGCAAAAGCCATAATAAATAATAAGTGACTGAATTCACCAAAATTCAAACTAAAAAAATTATATGCTGCTAGCATAGCTGTCATCATCAGTAGCTTTCGAATTCTTCTGGATCTGAAACCAATTCTGAACAATATATACTTATTTGAGAAAGGCAACAGCGACAATCTTTGGCCCTTCATTCCTATTACTGTCCTCCGTATAAAAATGGCCACAGGGCCGGCTATAAACTATCGTTTTAAATTTTAAATAATACAGCTCCAACCTCTATTTAAAAATATTTAAAAGAAGTTACACAATTGCACAAGTTGATACCCAAAACTTTTCATGGGGCACACACCGCATAGTCACATGATTTCAAAAAAATGTATGCCTAGGAAATAAAACTTCAAATCTTGTCTGATAACCATATACTCTACAAAGAACGTTCGTAAGAAAACTCCCGCAACAAACAAAGTATAATAGTTAGTCATGCTGCCTCAGGTAAACTAACCGTCTCGTTTTAACATTTCCGCTCCCGTATAGTTAGCAACTAAAAGCTTAGGTCGTGGATTGCGAGTAATACGATCGTTGCGGTGCGGGCGTCTGCGGTTGTGACGCCTTCCTATGTCATCGCGACCCCAACACTTTCGCCGACACCATGTTTAGTATGAAATTTATTTTTCTTGTCTTAATTTCTCACAAAGCTATTCAATTATTATAGAGAAACTATCTCCAGTGCCAATTTATTAAATTAAAAGAGATTCTACCGAAGATTTTGATACCAATTTTGATATAAAGATCCATCGTACGTTATACGTTAAAGAAAATGTATCGAACTTTCCAGATGAACTCTTAGACTTTAGATTTTGATACACTTTGAATGTTGTCCTTTAATGTATTTTCATCTCGATAATAGTTTCTGTGAAATTAATCGATAAATAAATATCACTTGTTTGTTTTTATAGAAAATAAGTATGTACTTTAATTAATACAAAAACTACAAAGTATCATAAAATTCAATATTTCAAACAATGGTGGTGGGTAACGTCGCGTGCGTACGGCCGCACGTCACAATACACACCACCCTATACGAAGCGCAGTCTATACAAAGTACACAATATTATATATAGTCTGACGTGCAGTCGTGTGTGTACATACATAATGCATGCTTTCTATAATATATATATTTTTTTCTTTTAAAGTTATTTATGTTTGTAATTAACCTTTACTTGACAGATTATTCTGATAAGGCTTTTACAGTTATTTCAGCGTAGAGAATAGATACTCTTGAATAGAGATGAGAATTATTGCTTGCATTGTTTTTTCCCTGTTTGAAGATGATTTAATACTATGATAATTCCAAAATAAGTTTGCCGAAAAGCGCCATCTATTGGGTGGTGCCAGAACTCGTTGTGTAAGTTGTTTAGAAACCACGGATGCTTTACAATACTTGCATCCCTTCCACAGTTTACATTAAATCAAGAAATGTTCAATAGATGTCGCTGAGTAGGAAGTATATATACAATTATTACATGAGAGTTATTTTTATTTTTGACGAGACACGAAAATAAAGATCTCAAAAAATATTTACTTTTTGTTATAAAAATCAAACTGCTCCTCCGATTTCCAAAAGCAAATCATTTTTTTTTATTTTAAAGTCGGTTAAAATTTTTACTTTTTGAATGTAATAATAACTTTTATCAAAAATAAATGCCTTCGAAACGATTTAAAATTAATATAGTTAGCTGCAAATAATATTTTTCGCAAAACGACAATAGGTTTAAGTCTTGTCATTTCTATTGAAGTTAAAACTTCGTATTTTAATAAAAAAAAATGGAAGCTTTCCAAAGTACTCAATCACAGAACACTCCTGACACAATTTGGAAAACCTTAAAGAGTGACATGTGTAACATAAATTCTGTTGACGACTTCTTTGACAGTGTTTTGTACCGTACGTCGGTTTCAAAATGGCGCCACCTCGGAGGTCAAACTTTTGATTGCCGGTTGGGTCAATATATAAAATGGATCTTTCTGTTCTGTCTCGGGTCTTGGTGTTTTGATACTTTGATGACATAACATTAATAATGTGCGCAATATTGTGTTCATTGGTAAGGCTGCGCTCGGTCTGCGATACGGTTGTTAAGCAACTTTGGCAAGAACTGGTCATAGGATGGGTGACTAAAAACTAAAAATTCTCCGTGCTTCGAGAGGCACATTAAGGCGTTGTACCCAGCTGCATCTGCAGTCGTTAACTTCCAACAATTCGCAATGGGTCCGCACGGTGAGTCATTGCCCATTCTTCCCATTTGATTCTATTCATAGGAAAATCCTGAGCCCTAGCAGTATACATTAGCTAGTAATGATGAATATCGCAACTTCTGCTGAGATACAGGCCTGCCTAATAAATAGAACCAGGTAGTAAAACCATAAGCCATTATTAAATATTAAAATTTGATCACCCATCCATCAAACGGCCTTTATGCAAGTTGCTTAACGTTTGCAATCGCAGACCTTGAGAGATGTTTTTGTATTCTTTATATCATGCCTAATCATTGTTACATGTTCTTCATGTTCGCGTGAATATCATCTTAGCTTCAACGCATCATAACGATTCCGCAAACATCGTTATAAACACGATGTTGACATGACAAAAATCACAAGCGATAGCGATTTCACGAAGATTTTACTGCATATTAAAAAAAAAACGATTAGCAAAATTAAAAGTAGACAGTTGTACATTAATATTTCTATTAACAATAACATATTAATGTTTTAATTCGTTATGAAAAAATACCACAAGACTTGCTAATTGGGCACAAAGACCGTTCCATGGAATATTTGTGATCTAAGATATCTCCCGGTTGCAATGAGAATTTTATTTAAATGTATGGCAGCCATATTTTTAAATTATTTATTATTTAAGCCCAATTTTTTTTTCCAAATGTGCTTTGATGTCTTATTGTATTACAGCCTCTTTTCAAGTTTTTTTTGTTTTGTTTGTTTCAATTGAATAAGAAATTTGTTACTTAGTATTGAATCTAACGCTTTACGCAACCCTTATTGAATACGAGTTATTAATGTATATGTAATCGCTTTCGTTAAATTATTGCTCCACGGATTCACAGTACGCAAGTTATTGAAGCCAAGTGGCAAGTCAAGTGATTCGCCTCTTCCGATTTGCATAAGTTTTAATCAAAGAAGTTCCCATGAGCGTTTCCGATGACAGCACTAGCGCCTTAGCTTGCCAGCATTTCATAATGGCACTGAATCTGGATTAAGTCAAGTCAATAAAGCTCATTTTTATCTTTCTCTGTTTTACATATATTTGGATTATATCTTAGACACACCGATTCAAAGTAATTAATTATTCTATGAAATTAGCTACAAACGCAAATGCAAGCAACGCCACTTCTACTTTGAGTTTTCCCTTCCTTCTTCATAGTTCCCCCAATCTAAATATTACCTACTAAACGTAAAACATACACTATCGCTACTTTGCCCGCATGCTATTCGGTTACAAAGTTTCAGGTTTTTATCTTCGATGATGACAACACTTCTTAAAATTTTCATCCCTTATTTCAACCTATTGTAGCCTGTTTAAGATATTAAATTATTCCCTCGATTGCATTATTAAGTGGATGTTGAAGAGGATGTAAGTAAATCATTATGTTATCGAGGCCTGATATTTTAATGATGTTACAATAGTAACAGGTTTACGAATTATCACTTTCATTTTATTAAGCAATACCTTTATTTACGGAACTCTTTCCTTAGGGTACCATTCCTAAAAAAGGAAAAAATAAACAAATAAAATCACTCCCCTTTCCTTAGGCTTATTTTTCTCCAAAAAGGAAAAAAAAAAACAGATAATCATTCTGTTGCTTGTCTGTCCGTCCACGAATATTAACAAGACTTGAGTTTTGAAGTTAGTAAATAGGCGAATATTGAACATTCCCCCCCCCCCCCCCCCGATCCTCAAAACTACAGCATCTAGTTCTTTGTTTATAGATTTCGAAAAATCTATTAGGTAACCACGGTTTTTGAAGATCTACGGTCCACGATGCGTGAGTCGTACTCCCTCTTAACCGGTTTTTCTTACCTTTATGTGAGCATCCGTTCTCATGCGTTCACATTCATCTAAAAAATGAAAGTAAAATCTCATAATTAAACAAAAATAAATTATACTGTGTAGAATTCAGATTAGAGAACACATAAATATACAAATATATAATTAGCAACAACATGAAAGTATGTAAGTAATTTGATATTAGTACATTTTTCTCAACGACGACGCTAACGACAACTCACAATGTCCTTATTAAGTGTACCTACAAAGAATCCGAAACGAATGGACACGATTTATTAATAGCACCTGGATGACCGAACTTTGCTCGTTATTTGTTTTTATTAAATCGTGTTTTTTCATAAATTATATAGTACTGATGATATATAAATAATATTTTTCTATCTTACCGATATAAAAATATGAACTTGTTATTTAAATATAATTTTGATGTGATTTACCAAAAAAGACGGGCAGAGCTATGCCTTTTCAGGTACTTGTTATTAAACAAGAACCACAAATTCGGAAACGAAAGCGACTTTGTTTCCGATAAGAATTGGAAAACCTTAAAACAAAATAGAGTACCGTCATCTAGCGTCATGAGTTAAATGTAATATTTTATTTTTTCGCTCCACTAACGTTTCCCATTGAAATATATTATTAAAAAAGAAAACAAAAAACCCGACTGCGTAGATTTTTAGCTTTTATTAAAGTTAATTTTTTCATGTATTTTTTAAAATTCGTTTTTACGCACTCGGGTTTTTGTTTTTCTTTAAATTATTTATTTTTATTTTATACTTTTTAGTTACGATTCGTTGACTTCGTTTTCGTTCGACGTCGTTATAAGATGGTAAATTTCGCAATCTAGTCATTTCATTGAGGGAGTTAATATCATGAGGATTATTAAGTAACTTGCGGTGGTCTATACTCCATTCATTATAGCATTAGACAGAAGTTAAATAAGGTTCTTTTTATGGTATACTTTGTGAGAAAATATCAATAATCATGTTACTCTTAAGACTGATGGCTAATTTGCTATATATCCATTTAAATACCAACTGCTATACTTAACTGTTCTCATTTAAGTTTTCTATTAAACAAATTTATGAGTATTTGACCAACTTAAATGATTTAATAACTATTACAATAAAAAGTGTGCATCTTAAAGAACCTAAAGAAGCAGGGTTGGATAGTTTCGGCACGATTCTTATGTCACTATAACTCAACCAAATTTAAAACGTTGCCTCATCCCTTCAAACGTTTCGTCAGTACAGTTTTTTCATTTTGTCAGACTAAAATGTATTCATAATTGTTAAAATACGTATTTTGTAATAGTTTTGTTTTTGTTGTTAAGTTTTGTTAAATATCGACGATGCAGGTGCAGGCCCGAGTAGACTACAACAATTAAGCTTTAATCCCCCATACCTACCGTCAACCTTTGACATTTCAGGAAGTTTTTCTAATGTCTTCATCTATAGTCTAACTAATGTCTGAATAAATATTATAATAACAAATTCATTTTGTTTACCTTTCTTTCCTGGGCATAAATATAACAAAATTCTATTCTAATTATATGCACTTACACTTAGAATTTATCAAAAAAAACAGATAAATAGTTTTAGTTCCATGTTGGCTTGAGAGTGAAAGATGAATTAAGAAAATGCTGGCCTCATCTCAACCCCGAGGTATCGTAAAAAATGGAAAATTGCCCAGCTCTTTCAGACTACCTAACGTTCAAAGTTTCAACAAAACTATAATATATATTTTTTAAATTCATCTTTGAAATAAAATGTTCTGCACTGCTGCTTCTATGACCCTCTTTTTTCTAATGTTATAATGAATGGATTATACTCCATTCATTATAACATTAGAAAAAAGACTACTGATGATTAGTCCCGTAAATGAAAAATGATAAAACGAACCTAAAGATGATTTTAAAATACCCATTCAATGACACCCCACTTGACATAGTTCATCGACTTTTTTTTCATTTTGACAATATGGCGTCTCGTTGTCGCTGTGGTGAATTTTGATTACTGTCATGTCCTTAGTGACACTCACAAGGTTAAGACGAATCGATTGACGTAAGAATCATCATAATCGGCCTTCGCATTTGGTCTCTAGAACGCCACATTTAAACAAACATACATACATACATAGACTGATAGACACATTACCCTCCTTTGTGTCGCGCAGTAGGGTAAAAAGATGACAAAACTGAATACGAAAACGGCTTTGATAGAAATAGGAAAAAAATACAAACTACAAACATTACATACAATCAAAATCCCTTTTTAAAATAGAGTTGCGTCTTCTATAGCGACATAAGCTGATGATTACAACCGATTGAATCAATAGTCAACAATGAATAGAATGAATGAATAGAAAACTTCCACTCCCAAGTCATCCCTTTATAAAATATAGCTTATGTTACCAGCATATGATGTAGCTTTTCGTAGGCCAATTTTTTTTTTTTATTCGATCCAGTAGTTTTGGGTTGTATTTCCTACAAAAAAAAATCCTCTTTATAACATAATTCTAAACAAGCTTACTTTTTTACAGTCTATCAATACTACAAATAAATAAAACTAGAGTGTAAACATAACAAAACAACACTTTTAAAAAAATTGCCTTACTCTCTGTTTGTTACGGCCAATCTCCGGAATAGCTGAACCGATTTTAACTGGACTTTCAAGTAGTTACTTAGACTACTTTTGACTTTATTTTATTTTAAAATCTATTTGATAAATATAAATAAAATTGAACGTCTGTTTGTAAAACTAAAATAACTGAATACTTAACTTAACCTTGTCATAGATTTAGGGATACTATGCAAACGCATTTGTGTGGTAAAATAATGTTACATAAAAAATCTATTATAAAGTTATTGGCTCTGTGCTTTAGTGGTTTAAAATTACTTAGTTTATTAATATACGTGTGCCTATACCTAAGTCTATGGTCTATGACAAGGTTGGATAGCTGCTCTTATAGAGAGATAGGTACAGAATTAATCGACTTGGTTTACTTTAATTTCACAACTTTTTACGGCAAAAGATCATCGTAAGACTTGTGCATTTTTGGACATGTTATGTTTTTGATGAGATTAGTTTAGAGATTTTTAATAGTAATTTTCCCCAGAGTGAACAATGACAATTTTAAATATTGTATCCCGATGACAGTTTTGTAATGAATTAATAACAAAGGTAATCTGCCTTTATACTTCATCCACTGTAGAACCAACCAATGATATTACTCACATTTATTAAGCCCAAACTCACAAGTTGGTGAATTGGTTACAAATTGAGTAATAAATAATAAATTACGCACCAAGAGTTCGGTGGAATCCAAGTCTCCGAAAGTTTAATCCCTCAATAGTATCAATAAATTTCACTTGGGATTTACCAAGGGATTTCCTGCCATCAGGTGGAAGCGATTAAACCTCTAATTAGCCAGTTCGTCACTCAGCCCCACTCCGAAGATTTCAACTGCCAAAAATTTTATAATGCGTCAATTACACTAAGTGAATTATTAATAATCTTATAAATACTTATAAACAATCTACGAAAAAAATAAGACAAGACTTCTTCGCTCTCTACTCGCTAGCGCTTTAAGCTAGCTTTGTATCAGCATAATTGCTAGTAAGAAAACTGTCAGTATCTAATTTTTTGTGCAAAATGTCGACGGAATTACTTGGTTATTAACTGCTGATCAAGTTTGCTTGAGCGAGTTTACAAGAATATTTCCACTAGCGCAGTAATTAAGTAATTGTGACGCCATAAAGCTAGTATACCTAACAATCTCAAACACCAGAGAGTCTTTAAACATTTTTTATACAAGTCCTTAACAATCTGTTAATTAAATAAGATACCATTAAATGAGATCCGACGCCAAACGCTTGTTACATGTTAAATGTTGTCATGACCACACCATTACCTAGAATTTGCTCAGTGTAATCGATGCATTACATTGATTTCATCTAGCTAGTAGGTACATACAATCTTCGTTCCCATTGAACATTACAATAATTGCTGTTATAGAAGTTCAGATGAAACGTGCTCGTGAATTTTAATGAGGCACAACAGTTTTTTATAATATAAAGTCAGCGATTCGTGCTGTCTGTTATTTTTCAGTCATATTGAAAAATATTCTAATATTCTACTATTTCGTCTTTTGTCATTTAGATTGATAAAAAATCTTGACTCAAGATTTGCTTGAACAATTTTACTGAAGATGAGAAGAACTAATTTATTGGTAAATTGGTTAAAATCCATAATAAATAAGCGTGCTTGTGGTGAAAAATTAGTTTGTTTGTGTTTTTAATTACAGCTTCGTTACAGTACGACAATAGAAGACAAAGACAAACCCGGCAATTAAATGAAAATACACAATACTAGCTGTTTTCCCGTGACACACTCACGTAAATTATAATTGTTACTCGTGTGTGATGAATTTTCATAATCGAATCAGCATTTTCTAAAATTACCCTCTACAAATAAAGTTACAAACTTTACCTCTTTAAATATCAGAGATGATAAAAATTCAAAACAAAGCTTTATTTTATATGTCAGAGTGTTTCGGCGAATGGACTTCGTTATGAAATTAACTATTGAAACAATTTTCGCTGGAATTCGAATAATTTGCAGTCCGTAGAGACTTGTAATACAACTTGGAGCGTTGCTGCGTTCGTTAGTCCACATTCAGTTCTGTATGCACAACCACAAACAACTCACCGCAATAAAAAAAAATTAGCTCAACCAATTATGCAACATCTGTAATAGTAGAAGAAACATTTCATATTGAGAAAAAAATCATATTCTATAAATTACATGAACTTGAACATATTCAAAATATTTTTTTTTGTAAGAACAAATCGGTATAGTTAATTTATATTATTGTGACTTTTGCACTGAAGACTATTACTTAAACATGCGCTCATTTGTAGCAAAAGAAGCAAGTACTAGTAAAACTTATTAGGTCTCCAGAATACTAGTTGGAAGAGCACTCTATTGGTTAGCGAAGGATCGTTGGTTCAAGTCCAGCTTTATATGCAATGAGACGATTTTTTCAACGGTCAACATTGCATAGTTTTTCTTGCTAACGCAGGGGATTCCCCCTTATGCCTCAAATCAGGGCTCTCTAGAAGTGCAGTCAAAGTGTGGCAAGTCTACCTTATAAAGCCCGCTGCGAATAACCTCACAAAATCCAGCAAGGCGATCACCGGACCTGCAATGTATAACTGTCAAAGTTCTCTAAGTAATATAACATAGTGTATGACTTTCATTCGCTTCCAAATTAATTTAAAACAAAATCGCGGTCTCAGTTCAAATAAAAGCTTATATATTTTTCAAACCGAAATAGTAAATACAGACTGTTTATTAAAATGGAGTCAGTATATCCGATTTAAATAAGTTTTAAACTCTTTAAAGTTTTCATTTATTCACGATACCAATCCCTTTAAAGTTCAAAATCTCAAACGAGATTGCTGTGGGAGCTGACTTCAAGCATTGAGTTTAGAAAATCTATTTGTTTCGTAAATACAAAGTAAAACAATAGAATAGCATTTTGGTCTTTTGTTTACTAGTTCTATTGTAAGACATGTTCTGCAGTACGAAGAGACTTAATCTTAGCTTTAAGTTCCATATTCATTCCTATGTAATAGTAAACTTTAATGTGTGGGAATAAGTTTTATATTCTACTATCGTATTTCAATGCCCTTCAATATACATTATCTTCTTATTTGACGTAATGCCTATTTATTTTTAAGCATTATTTTTCTTACCCAACATTGCCTGGAAGAAATTACTTTTAATTGATTTTATCCATTTGTTTTTTCCTGTATTGGTGTACAATAAAGCATATTTTATTCATTCATTCAACTCCACTAAGTAGCGCAACCACATTGTTTAATATTCTCAATAGCAAACATTTCAGACGCTCTTTAATTTAATCGTTTCATATAATTTAAGCTAATTAACCTATAGCAGGTTACAGTTTTACAGGAATTATACTTCATTATTCGTACTCATGGTTAGTAACCTGTAAAAAGACTACCAACCCATGTAGTAACGCTTACGTGACACTATTCGGTGTACTTAGTTGAGGGAATTCGAGAGTTGGAAAATATATTTTTAGTGGGTAGACCAAAGTTGTCTATACTTGTTGTGCTCAGGAGTTCATTCCCTTATTAAGTGCTACGTCACTCCACATAATAAATTATTTTGTTTCAACTCCTTTTTTTTCATAATAACATTTTTATTAAAATGCCTAAAGACCGCGCATGAGTGATGATTTCAGTTATTTCCATAAAAGAATATGAAAATTAGAAAAAATAGTGGAAGAAATCCCGACGAAGCCGGATTATTGAATCATCTTCGTCGGAATCATCAAGGAATCGTCACCAGCACCGCAGGAACAGCAAGGTAACATTCATAATAATTATAGTGACGTATTTCAGTAATTTTAAATTTATGTTCTTAAAAAGATATACGAGTAGCGCTATGACAATACAGATTACTTTAATTAACATTTGAATATTGTATATATTGTAATGATTAATTTTTCTCTAAAACTAGTATGCGTGTAATTCTATAAGAGTTACATCATACTTAAGCCGAGATATATACAATTTAAAACTTATGTAAAGAATACATATAAATGTAACATTCTTTGGGATTATGCTTTTCGTGTAATCCAAGTAATGAATAGTTTAGCAAATAATTTTTAAATTAAGTAGTAGTAGAGTTACTAGAAAAGGTTAATTTTGGTAAAGGTTAAAAAAGGTAGGTAAAGGTTAAACTTCACTTAATTTTGAACTTAACAGATTAAATATCGATTGAGGAGCTCCACGCCGCAGTGGTTTGCGTAGCGGTGATTAAGCAACATTTATTAGGGCCTGTCATAGAATGGGTGACCAAAAATGTAATATTCCTAGTTCATCCGTACTTCGGGAGGTACATTAAGCCGTTCATTCCGGTTGCATCTGCAGTTAATAACACCTACCAATCCTCACTGAGCCCGCATGGAGCATGGCTCGTTCTCCATATTTGATTTCATTCAATGAAAAGGCTTGTACCTCAGCTTGACCATTAGTAGGCCAATAATGACCGATTAGGGAAATTTAGATTTACGTTCCATCAACTGTACAATAGTAATGCCATTACAATGAGTAGCAGTTGTGATAATGAATGTAAATCACTAGCCGATCGAATGCTTGGTGCATTAGCATCCTGTCGGTTTGTTTTAAAGTATATGTACGAGACATAGTTTTGGTTCGTCAGTTATTCAGTAAAGGCACTGTTTAACTGATGCCACTGAAATCAGTTATATCTGCGAAAATCTAACGTAAACATTATTTTGATAGGCAAACTATTCAACGGTTACCCTAAATCCGCTCACGACATAGTTTTACAGAATTTGAAGTTACCATTTTTTTTTAAATATAATTTAAATTTTATAAGTAAGATACACATCTAACTACAATTATAATATTAATATTCAATATGATGTCGTCATAACAAAATTCTTTATATCTAAAAACAACATATTCAATGTTGAATTACTCTAGAAACTGGTAAGACAGTTGCATTTTTCCAATTTATTTAATTCGCCAAAGTGATGTTTTTTAAACTTTCAAAATACTTTATCGAGTGTGTACCTCATATAAAAGAAAAGAGCTATTATATCAAAGTAAGAATTACGTATAGCTGCCACTAAGTGGAAGTATAACTCGGTTAAAAAGAAAGGTAAGATCGCGGTATGTAGCGTACATTTTCCTAATAATACAAACAAATCAAATTCAGTATCGAAATTTATTTGAAATATTGAGTGAAATATAATACATATGTCTCTAATTTCATATTTAAGTTATTATTATTGTTAATAATAATCAATCAGATAGAATATCGTGACCGTCTTTGTCTTACTAGTCGAGTAATGTCTAGAAGAGAGACCTACGTAATCTATAATACGTATAAACCGCATTGAGCCAGCATGTTATCTAAGCTTTTCCTTTTGAAATAGATTTTATTTCATTAAATCTCTAATACTGCAACTGCACTGTTCTCGGCGCTGTATTTTTAACGGAACAGAACCAGAGATTTATTTCTTATATCACGCTAATTGGCACCATTGAATTTGTTTATTCTTTGTTATTTGGAATGAAAGCTCTACAATAACAACAAGCCAACAGTATCCGGCATTGTAGGAGGAAATTTAAAGTTTACAGTTGTCAAATGCAAACTGTGGTTTTTATTTCATTTATATCTTTTGTCAATTTGGGTTTTTTTTTCATGTTTAAATCTATGTATACTTTAAAATATGAGCTGCATGTAAGAGGTTTTTATAAATTTTTTGGTCTTAGATATTAGAACATCAAAGTTTCCTAGTATCGCTAGCATAACTTCAAGTGCTAAAGATTGGCTTTTTAACGAGAAAGCAGTTCAAAATAATTTATAATCAAGTCATTTTAGTATCAAGATATTCATCATCAAATATAAATATCGTATTCACAGGACACAATTGTCCTCACAGGAATCATAGTAATAAATTATACGAAACTTTAACCAATTTAGTAAAATGGATTTCGAAAGAAGTAAATTATTAACGTTCAACACGAAAAAATATAATGTTTCGTTTCCAAAAGCACGCCCCCACACGTCTATTTTAGGTACCCTAACCGTTATCTAATGATCCTTTTGATGTATTAGGGACGCAGAATCACTCATAACGCAAGCGATTAGCTTAAACGACGGCTCAACCTATATTTTATTAATAACGTGATCAGTATTAATAAAAATTCTCTTTATAATCATAAATTATTATAAGAGAACATAGAATACACATTATGTAAGTTTGTTATAATTTTAATATATAAATAAATACTATAAATTGTAAAGATTTATGTTTGTCTATGTAATTTTAATATGGTTTGTGCAATAAAGAGTATTTATATATTTATAAATACGTCACTGTAGCTATCGTTAATTTATTTCTAATTGACTTTGGAATAGAAAATGTAACACTCTCATATAAATAAAAACATACCGTGGTGTTAAAATACGAAAAATACACGTATAACTTGTATTTTACCTAACCAAGAAGAAATTTTATTAATTTAGTTTTTTTTAGAAATTTTAGAACAACGTAATCCAACTGGATTAAAATTTCTTCTTGAATAGTATATTCTAATTCAGGAAATACAGAAAGTAGAAAACACGAAATTTCAGCTCCTATTTCAATCCTGCAAAAACTGATAGCGAGAAACATAGAGGTATCATCACTACATATTATCAAAGTCGCTTTTTCTGTCTCTATACCCCTATTTTCCTATGCTTAAATCTTTAAAACTACGCAACGGGTTTTGATGCAGTTTTTTTTCATAGATAGGGTGAATCAAAAGGAAAGGCAAAGCCGCTTGCAGAAAGCTAGTAGAGATTTAATTACTGCACCGCTAGCGTTATTGTGACAGTTTCCAATTTTTTTTTTCTTTATTGAAAATTAATGAAAAAACGTCGGATTTAATGAAATCTCTGAAGTTCTAAAATTGATTATCGATTGGATTAGGGCGAAAAAATTTTCCTTCAGGTACAGATGACTATGATACAGCTTTATTTTCTTAACTTAGAACGTGTACAACTTTTGTATTTTTTTTTATACACATAATTTTATTACTGCACATTTTATATTTTGCAATGAAAGAGCAATGCCCTTAATCGTAACATCGAAAAGACGACGTTCGTTTCGAACATATAAGGTTCCCCAACTAAAAGCGTCTGGCAACAAACCATCTTGAATATTTATAAGGTTTTATCGACGTGCTCAGCGATATTTATAGCTTGCCAATCGAATCAGTGGTGCAACATTGTTATGCTAAAATTATTCTTTGAAGCCTTTCAAGAACATATCACAAAACATATTTTGCAAACATCTCATATCAAAAACTAAATCAACGATAATCATAAAGTTATCATCATCATCATCAGCGCTTTTACGTCATCACTACAGCGGCTCAGAGATTCCTTGTGGATGGTTAAGAAGGACCTCATAAAGAATCATAAAAATATGCTCTCTTAATTAATCAAAATATCTATACTAGCTTTTGCTCGCGCTTCATCTGCGTACATTTGAAATGGGTAAGTGCTATTTTAAATAAAAAATATTGATGGCTAATATTAATTAAACTATACTCAATTCTAAAACTGGTAGTTGATGCCTAATTGTTTTAATTTGATGCAGCATGCATAGAGGTTTTAATATTTTGGATATTAGAAAAGTAGTATAAATAACTAACCCGTAAAGAGGATTCCTTTAATGGTCTCAATTAAATAAATCAATTTACATAAAACGTACTCTAGGTATGCAAGTAAGATAAATAACAAAATTGAAATGCTGGTTGCAATATGAACTGCCAGTTTTAATTGCGAGACCAGTGCTAGTGGTAAATATAAAATTTTACTTTTTAATTTCTGACCGATTTGAATAGCTACATTCGTGCTAACATTATACTCGTAACATCTGTCTTAAGTTCAAACATTGAAGAAAATCTGAAACGAAAAAAGAAAATTGCCTTGCAAACATTAAATACTAGCTGTTTCCCGTGACTTTGCTCTCGTATATTGTGGTTTTTAACATCCGCGTATGGATAAAGCTTCCCACAGATGAAAGAATTTTTAAAATCGCTTTCGGAGCCTGTTCAATGCAAAAAAAAAACAATCAAATCTTCCTCTATTATTAAGAACAAAAACTCACAAACGTTAAAAATATTTAATAAAATATTAAATAAATGTTCACCAGAATTTAGTCTTTACTCGGTTATCTTTGGCGTCACTTTCACCAAAATTAATAACTTCCTGAAATCGGTGAACCAAGTATCAACAGACAGTAATTACTTTTTTTATAACTAAAGATTTTCTCTTCAGTTCAATCAGATTACAGAACGCGCACTGTTGCCGACACTGGACTTATTTTATCAATTATCTTTAACACCGTTAAATGTTATTGCCAAAGATTTTATTTCTTCCAAAAGAGATACTGCCATTCTGTGTAAAGATTTCCTTTTAACATGTCCATAACCAATTTCGTCGTAAATAATCGTGTAGTATCTTTTTTTATAACGCACGCTAATACAAACAAAGGAACACGTGGAAAGTATCAACGCATTTTCTACAAAACGGATTTTCTTATGCCTGCTCAAATTATAACCTATTCATTAGCATATGATGTATCTTCACTTCACATAGGTGAAATCATTTTCATGGTCGGATCAGTATCTCCGAAGGTTACCAACAAACCAATAAACAAAGTTAGAAACTGAACCTCTTTAAAATATAACTACAGATTTTGAAATTAAACAAAACTAAAAAAATACTAGTGTTTGTCGTACTGTAGAAATTATGCTCTAAGATTTAGGTTTACAGCTATTGTATTATTAACGAAGGCAATTTGATAATATTATTTATGTTTCATATAATTATTTACATTATGTTATGTATGTTAATGTAATGTGTTTTTAAGGTTTTTAAGCGTTTTTTAAATAATATTACCATTCTGCACTTCTTCTCCATATAGACTTTAACTATGCCAGATTTTCTATTCCTCTGTTCCCAAAAAAGGTTTTTTTTTTACTTCACGTCTTACTTATATTATAAAAGCGAAAGTTTCCAAGTTTGAATGTTTGTTACTTCTTTACGTAATAACTGCACAAAGGATATTGATGAAATTTGGAATACGGATAATCCTATGCCTGGATTAGCATTTAGGCTACTAAATGCTAATCCAGGCATAGGATTATCACACGAGAGATGCCACTGACGAAAAGCTAGTATATGATCTATCCTACTAATATTTTAAATACGAAAGTTTGTGAGGATGTTTGTATGTTTGATACTTTATCACACAAAAATTACTGAACGGATTCCGATTAGATTAGGTATGCGTATAAGCCTGCATTAACATATAGTCTACTTTTTATCCCACTATAACGATTCTCTAGAAAATACGGGTGAATCTGATGGCGAAAAGCTAGTGTTTACATATATATCTAGATTGTATTTTTTTTAATTAAGAAACATCGCATGGATTCCGTAAAAAAGGTTAAAGGTTATCTAGGGATCACGTTCCGAAACCTGTGTAGACAAAATGGCCCAAGGTTTATTTATAAAAATCTGTTGATTCGCAGTTACTGCTCAGTTACGCTCCAAAATCTTCAATAGACGCGTTAATATTTCATTATTAACGGATCGAAGTTTCTTATCGATAATTTGATGGTCAAATTAGTAATTAATAATTAATTTCGACATTTTAGGTTGCTATCACATATCAATTTAAAACATTAACTTTATCTATTATCCGCTCCCGAACTCTCAAAACAACAACAAGAACTCCAAAAACTTCTTGATGAAATTTGAGCTATCTTTTACCATGTAATTCATCTTTATTAAAGTGTTCAAACGTGTATGTAATAAGTGTTTATAAAATTTACTTATTGTTTTTATGCACTTTATATATAATAAACTCATTTTCATTAATTAGTGCTACTGCTTACGGATACTTTAAGAAACTGAAGAGAAAATTTTCCACCACTGAGTGTTTGTCTTTCTTATAAAAAGATTGTGACTTTTTATCATAATTTTTCTATTTGATTTTAAACTTTAACGCATTATGTGTAACGTTCAAAATAAACTGAGGAAATTTGACTTATTGTGTAGACCTGACATGCAGCCGCGTGTACACTTTTCTTGCATACTTCACACCCATCTTGTAATAAAAGCAAGTTATTTTTTGTCTTGATGTAGTATATAGATGTCACTAGATTAGAATCGCCACAATTCATTCACTAAATTTGTAAAAATTTACAGTTGCTGATCAATGACCGTGCAATATTTGTGTTGCAGTTAAATATATAAAATCAAACTGTCATTCATGGCCCATTCTTCTTAACCATCCATAAGGAAGGCTTGAACCCCTGCAAAGAGGACGTAAAAGGGCTGATGATATAAGATTTCGTTTGCTTTGAATAGGTAACGAAATTACAGAACAAATTTAAAATATTCTTTAACCTACGAGAAGATACAATATACGTGACTAAATTAAGCTATAAATCGCATGAGCGAAGTCGTGAGAAAACGGCTACTAATCAAATAAGGGAAAAAATCATGTATTGGTCAGGAAGCTACGTAGAGATCTTCTTTTGCCGACGCAATATATCAAAACTTATAAGACAGAGTTATCAGATAAATATAGAACGTTCATAAGGTACTGATTCCTTCTGACACGGTAAACTTGACTTTTCAGCAGGGTATCTTTTGTTGAAGAGTTCATCTCGATTCGAACGTTCCTTTTCTACTATGAAACGACGAACTTCTCGAACATGGGTCATATTTCAATCACCTAAATACCTTTAAGCAATTGGAGATAAATTTATGGCAAAACTAATATGTGTCAAAGTTCACTTCCTCGTAGCTTATTAAATGGCTAAAACCAGGTCATAATCTTAAAATGGTCAAAGCCGGGTCATCAGCTCTAAGAATATAAAACAAAAAATGTGAATAAGGAAACAGCTTCAAAGAAAAAATGTGGCTGCTATGTATCCTCCTTAACCATCCATAAGGAATTATTGGCGGTTACGTTATTCTTTACTGGATTGTATGAAGCCAGTAAAGAATAACGTAACCGCTTAAAAATTGTTTAAGCTTGCTTGCTAATGTAAACAATTCAAATAGTTTATTTTACAGGCTTACCGTTCGAGCTCACAGTGTTTAGTTAAAAACCCAACCTCTGATCGGCAAGCAATAACAATAGCGAATATTTTTTTTTTATTGTGAGAATAATAAAAAGGGTAACGTTCAAAGAAAAAAATACCCGTAGTACAGACATTATAATACTAATTAATGTAACAGATAAAATAAATACAAAGATCAAACCTTACAATACATTATATTAAGCGCATAATAGAAACGAACAAAGAATAAGTTGATACAGTTAGTCAAAAAATTATAATAGACATAAGTCAAACGAAAATCTATTTTAGATGGCATGACAAATTTTTGGTTAAAATTTTTTGATAGCCGTATTTTAGTTTTTGTATTTACTCTTTTATCAATAATAATGTCCATATACTTTTAATTCTCCAATTACATTTATGGTCTTATAATGTTTAAGTTTATTTTACTTTGCAAAACACCTTTCTTTGTTTTTATTAAAAAGCGATTCACTTTTTGCTCTTTTCTTTGGGAAATCCTACTAATATGATAAAAGCGAAAGTTTGTGTTTTTGGATGTTTGTTACTTCTTCACGCAAAAACTACTGAATTTTTTTATCCCACTAAAAGATTCCCTAGAGATAGAAGTACTTACAAGGGCGCCTATTTTTGTGAACGCTGCCTAAACGGTAAGAGCTATACGAAACTTTGTAAAAATAATTGCAGAGCTTAAATTTTTGTATCAAAAATTCCGCGATGGCAGATATCTATGTGAAAAGATTTTCCACATATTGGAAAAAAACTGTGTTAAAATTTTGTCCGTCTTTAGATGTTTATTTGAGTAGTTAATATTGAAACCTTATCAAAATAAATATACTTATCGTTAAAGAAATATTTATGTTCATAAAAATTGTCTTTTACACCAAATAAATTGGATGAGTAGTTTTGATTTTAGTGTGATGTTTTTCAGAAAAGAAAATAACATATATTGCCGATTTTCTAAACACTTTTTGTGTGCATGTATCTATTACGATTTAACAGTTTTTTTTTTCTTTATTGTGTTCAATAATAATTATTTGAATTTATAAAGACTGTTACTAATAAAACTAATGAAAGCAGCTATAGTTAAGAGAACGTTTGGTAACAAGAAAATATATTGAAGGCAAGACTGACAGTCTATATTCTCAAAAAAAAAATATTTGAATGATAAATATTAGCAGGACAGAACCACAATCGATTGAAAAAATGCTGAAATCATCAACGAAAAGAGGCGGCGTCGATTTGGTTGACATTAGATTGCACTCAACGTTCAATATATATTGTAAGATCACAAATGTAATATGTTTAATATGTCGGGTTGAACCCTAAGCACTTGAACGTTGAATGCATTTTTACTAAATTCAATTTCAATGAAATCGAAGCCAATTTCGTCACACGGTAGGTCTGCTGAAAGCCATAAAAACTAACAAAGGAAATTGAATGGACACTTCATAATATTGTATAAACGCTTTCTTTTACACAGAGCTGGAAGCTGAAAGTAAAACTTTGATTGTGATACTATGGAGAACCATGTGAAAACGAAGGGAAGTTACGATAAGCGCGCAAAGCAAAATCTCAATTCACGCTAACTCAAAAACTCGGAAGATTACTTACAGCAGAATATTCTCGCCCAACAAAATAATAGAAATAAACATGAATTGTGTGCCTAGGCATATGCTATGGAAATAACATCGAAAGAAAATAGAGAAGTGGTACTCTTTCTGTGTTAACTATCCTAACTAATAATATCGTGAAAATATTAGAAATCAATAATATATAATAAGTTTGTATTTAATACTTTAGTTGATCAATTTTGGATTCAGAATACTGTACTGATAAATTTTTGATGAAAGATGTCCCGATATGGGACTCGACTCCCATACCTTTCGCTATTCGGGCGACTGCTCTCCGGTTGCAAAGTAGAGTTTTAAATAATTTTTCATTAAAAGTATGTATCTATTGAAATAAAATACTTGTACGGAGTCCTCGGTTCGCGAAATCAACTCGCACTTGACCTGTTTTAATGTTTGAAATCGCCTAAAGGAACCCTCACCATAAATTACTTTATTGAAATCATTGTACGAAATTGAATAGTGAGTTACATTAATGGCAATAGACCTCTTGAGTTAAACGAATCATTCAAAATTAATTGAATAAATCCGATCGCAGTTATGGAGCCATTTACAAATTACATTTTCTATAGAGATCAATTCGACTGCGTCAGTGGTCATTGTGTTAATTACTTTCATGTGGGATTTGTTCTTTCAGTATTGTTGGGCTGGCGAAAGTTTTTCTATAGATAGATGAATTTAGTTAATTAGTTGTATCATCATTGTAAGTGGCTGTCAAAAGTAGGCTAACTAAAATTTTCTTATTATGGATGAGCATTTCTTTTAAATACTGTGTGAAACTAATTCTACTGTTTGCTGAGTTTGTTGAATACAAGTGAGATCATAAAATTTGTTGAATTTCATTTCTGAAAATAGATTTCAATAAAATCAGTCGTTGAAACCATAATATTTGAAACAGAAATATAAATATTACATATACCATTCTGTCATGCCTGTTTTTCTCCGAAACTACAGGATTAATTCTTTGAAATTTAATATTTAAGTGTGTTATTATAAATAAATAAAAACTTTGTAAAAATAAAATAAAATTGTATATCAGTTTAACAAGAGTTTGATCATTGTAAACATGGAAATTGTATTTTTTTGACGACTATGTCAATGCGCAGAAATTATTTGACAAACTATGATAACATTTGAGCTATTCTTCAATAGATAGTCGAAGAAGATTAATATTTAATAGCTGACCATAAATGACCTTTGTCGCCTGCGCAGGCGTATTCCATATAGCCGGTGTTACAACGGTCACAAAACCCATAAACATCTTACATAAATGGAAACATAATAGGCCGACGCCAATGATCTTTTTATTACACCTGCCGATTTTATAGCATTTAATCCGTTCCGAAGCTATGTAGTTAAACCGGCTACGACAAAGTGTTTTAAAACGTTTAACAACTTTTAATTAGGAGATTAATTAGTTTCATTCATTATAAGTATGAATTTCTCATTAAATGTTTTAGAAAGACTTATCTGGTATTACGTTTTAGTATGACATTCGTATTGAGAACTTTTCTTTCTATTTTTGTGTGTTATAAGTACTTATATATATTTTAAATGATAATAAATATAAATCTTTACATTAATACAATGAAATTGATACTTATTGTATTTTCAAAAACTCCTAATAGACTACTAGACATGGTTCAGTATTGGAATTGTGATACATAGAGCCGGCGATGTTTTTAAAATCTATATGGCCTTGCGTGAATTTGAAATTGCTTCTTGTTTTTTTTTTTGAGTAAACCATAAAAACTGTATTTCTAAACCAGTTTAATACAAATACATACTTTTTAATAATGAAAAGTAAATCTGAACACGATTAACGATTATTGTACTTTACTACTAATTCAAGACTTTGAATTAAAAATAAAATAAGATGTTACGAGCACAGATAAATTAGAAAAAGATGTTAATATTCTTTATGATTAATTATATAAAATGTTTATCTTAATCTTTGTTTCATATTTGTCTGCTCTGAGCAGCCGGATTCATCATCAGCCCTTTTACGTCCCCACTGCAAGGACTCTGGTCTACCTTATCGATGGTTAAAGGGGATGGGCCATGACCCTCCAAGCTGGCCCAATGCGGTTTGGAGAATATTAACGACTGCAAATGACGTCGTGACTAATAGCTTAACGTGCCTTCCGAAGTACGGAGTTAATCGAGATAATATTTTTTTGCTACCCATCCCGTGGCAGACCCTTGCGAAAATTTCTTACCATCAACGATCGCAGGCCGCCGCGCTTATCTTCTACGCCACCAAGTAGTGGGATAGCACGATAGTTATTCAACTTCAGCAGAGATCGATCATCAGATCGGTGACCAAAAATTTATTGTCTGCGCTTCGGTGTACTTCAGAAAGAACGTTAAGCCATTGGTCTCGGCTACATTAGATGTAATTAGCATCCATCAATCTGCATTGCATCCTCGTGGTGGATTATTGCCCGTTTCCTGTGATTCTTTTCATGGGAAGGATTTGTTTTTTACCCCAGCAATGATAACTCATTAAACCAGTTTAAACAATAGCGCAAGTTTAAACATGGGATTTCATCGTGAAAGACCAATCGAATACTATCATAACTTTCTTATTGCCTTTTATAACACCGAAAATCATAAAAACCATTGCATAACATTTTTCTCGCGGAAAAATTCATGCTGACGTAACACAGTTCATTTACAATTTTCGGACAAAATGACAAATGAATAAAATACATACTCAATAGCATTAACCGAATTCCATATTGAAAATTTAAAACTCTATCAAAATTACATTAATTGCAAGTTGCCAGTTCTAAAAACTTTCAGTGTCACCCTCGTAATGAACAGGATGCATCAAGTTTAAATTATTTAAAAAAAAATCTATGTTCACACATCTCACATCACACACATGTCTACATTATTGTCTACATGTCTGCATTTCGTATACATAAAATTGGAAACGGAGTAAACAAGTCAAATGGAGTTTGAAAGCCACTCGTTTTTCGTACTCAGTGGATCACAAACGACTATAAAATACGACAGAAGCACTCATTGTTTTGAATCTTTGTTTCAACAAACCTCACCCTTCTAAGAATAAACTACACTTAAATTATGTTCCGCTTATCGACTTGTCAACACCCATTTGTTTGAGTTCCGAGTTGTCTTAAGAGTATAACTAAAGTTGTATTTATCTTGTTGACTGCCATGCTGTAAGTTAGAATACGTGGCTTTATACGAATACAACAGTCAAATTATCTGTATCATTTAGTGTTGTGTAAGTTGTCCTAAAATATTTAATTAATTATGAAATAACATTAGCATTATATTAAGAGTTACTGCCGGCAGGTGCAATAAGTTTATAATTAATTACTCTGAAACAATCATGATTACTGTTAAAATGTTACAATTCCCTTGGCTACTGTTCTAAAACGGTAAGAGGGTATCTAAAAAGGAATAAACAACGAAAATAGGACACTTTAGATTACCTGATTAAATACCGGACCTATGAACCATTGTCGTGTTATCTATGCACGAGCCTTACATATTATATACCACTATATTATGTGACATATTAAACAAAAAGATTTTTTTGAGGATTTCAATAAATATTGAACTTATTTAAAAATAATAGATGTTAATAATAAACCACTCCCACTTTGATTTCCAAACTATTGGGCTTTAAATTATCAAAAACACAAATCAGTTCTTTACGTAAAGATTACAAAATACATATTGTTTTTAAGTTTGATATTTGTGTATAACCCTCTGCACGCGAGTCTAACTCACTTTTGGTCGTTAATTTTAATATTACCATAATCTGTATATAATAACCCGCTCTTTGCTTCGTATAAATACATGTTAATATAATACAATATCCGAATCAGCACGATTTTTCTAACATCTCCAAAAACTATCGTCATATTTCAGCTAATTATGCTTAGCCCTAATGAATTATACTACTATACCAAGAACTTTCTTATGGGTTATTCCACCATTTAGTGAGTCGTATAAAATCTCTACGGTTTGTTTATAACTTATTGCGTTCGGCTAAACGTATAGAACATCCTTTTATAACAAACTAGCTTTCCACCAGCGGCTTCACTCACGTAGTCCCTAGGGAACTGTTTACATGAATATCAATTCATATCATGACACAGATTTAATTACAATGACGAATTGAATAGTAAGCAATACTTATTATGGTAATGGATTGATTCCCTATACAAACTTCTACTCCCACTTTCATCCTATAATTTTCTGTTCAGAGTTTCAAGATAAATGATACCCTACCAGTTGTTTCGAAGCATTTTCTCGCAAACAAAAGATTAGTATGTAATTATATTAGTATGTTCTTAATTTAAAGTACCCGTTTAACATGAAAGGTCAGTAACCAAATTTAAATATAAATAATGAAAGTCAATATCTGGAATTACAAGTTATTTTTATGTCTTTTGGAAATGTTTATCCAATGCGGTCCTATTTTTAACTATTATCAACTTTTACGATTATTTTTATGAAAAAAAGACTTTAAAATTTAGTTATCTTTTCAGATGGCTTTAAAAGTCAAAGTGAAAATAATCTTTATTCAAATAGACTTCTAGAAAGTACTTTTGAATCATCAACATTTTTTTCCATACCACTCGTTCAGGACGTCTTTTGGCTAATAAGAAGTACGAGCAAGAAACTCACCAACTCTAATAGGAGTAATGACATTAACAAAAACCATGTCATTACCAGATTAATACATTATAAATAGAGAAAAAAAAAGCAATGGTCTTATAATGATATAATCATTTAATAATAATGGAAACAAGATAATTTTTAATATATGATGAGTTTAGAAGTAATCACCTATCCAGTTGCTGGATCATCTTAAGTCCAAGCATTCTTATCTGTTATATAATCGGATACCTTATAATAAGCCTTTTAAATAAATATTTTTAATAGTATATTTAAACTGCATGATATCTATTTGTTGTTAGCTTGGGATCTTATTGTAGAAGCGCACACAAAGACCCCTGAATGAGTTACTAACTTTTTGCAGTCTAGTGACATGCACCGTTAATTTATTCTTATTTCTTGTATTGAAAACATCACTTTTTTATAGAAAACAAACTAATATTTTTACGAAGTTCATTAAGTTCTCATATATGTATTGAGAAGCAACAGTCATTATGACTATTTCCTTAAACTTCTCCCTTAAAGAGTCCCTAATCCTTAGATTATAAATTGATCTAATTGCTCTTTTCTCAAGCACAAAAATCGTTGGTATGTCGGCAGCATTTTCACACAATAGGATTCCGTACGACATTATACTATGAAAGTAACTGAAGTATACTAATCTAGCAGCAAAAATTTTTGCTAAGTACCTAACTAATCAAAGTTTCTTTTTACCTTGGCATGGCGTAAGGCCAGCATTTTACCGGCTCCGGCCACATCCCCAGTGACACTACATATTTACATCACTTACACTACACTTTCACCAATCACAAACTATACGGTACGATTGTTACAGCGCACGGCAAACACAGAAGACCTCGAACAGCTGTAAGGCCACCATTACCAAAACAAATAGCGAACGCCTGCAGCCAGACTGCGGTCGTTTTTGCGAGTGCCCAACGATGCTGCCAGATTATCTGTCGTTTTACCCGGTACAGTTTTGTTTTCATATATTTATTGCTATTCTTGTGAAAGGTAGGGTCGCCTAAGAACTTTTTAAGTATATTAAAATACACTTTAGTATTTAAATTTCTTTTGATCGATCGTTAAAATATAAACTTTTTAAAATCGTAAAAATAAACAGGGACTGTAATCAGTCTTATGATCGACATCAAAGAACTCTCAAATATATATTTTTAATGTTGCTTCTCTATAAATTAAAAAAAACTGCTAGTTTGTGGTTCTTAAATTTAACGTTTGAAAGAAACTGATGAACAGTGTACTAATTACACCTATACCTACTAGCCCATGGCTGATTTTTTCTTTGCAATATTTTTTGCATTATTGCTTTAAAACTCACAGTTAGATTAATTGTTTCCAATACTTTATTTTATACTTTATCAAAATTAGGATCCTGACACTAACCCTGTCTCAGGATTATATAACTTACCAATCTTGTCATTTCATTCAGATTTATAATGCCACCATAACGCATTATTAAGTACACAGGGATTGTCTAAATTAGATACTGTTTTTATTATTCCACCAATAAACTTAACATATAATATATAACATATAAGTAAATACCTATAGAATATTTGGCAAGAATATTTATTAGCCAACACTCGTGTATTCTAAATGATTGACTTGAATTGGAAAATCATGATAGGAATCTATATATGTAGGCTTGTTCGATAATACTCCAATACGTAGACTTTTTCTCTAAAGATTAAGACAAATCATGACGTAAGATTCATTAAAACTGGACTGTGGATCTATATTTAAAATGACACAAATAAAACAAACAAATATACACAATCTAACCTCTTTTATATCAAATCATTGGGTAAAAAACTGTGTTACTTTTGGTTCATCTGTTTAGCAGGAATGAACCAGACAGAGGTACAGAATTTCACACTAACCAATAAAACCTGTTTACTTTGCAACGAAAGTTAAAATACTCAATTTACAAGCAAAATTACCCCTTAATCGGGTATTTTGCCTTGAAATTGACAACACTTGCAGATCTGCTTTGGAACTGGTCGACGCGGGATGCGGGAAGGGAGACCGGTCGAACGAGCGACCGACGTCTGCGCAGCTCCGCTGATGCAGTACCTCATTAATTTTCGAATATTTATTGGGTACATTTTTTGTTGTTGTTTAAGTTACATTGTGCTTATTTATTATTCAGAAATAATTCTTTACAAAGCGTGGGTACTATTTTTTTATAATAATGTTTTAACGTACCTTTACTTTTACCGATATACATGCTACCTATTGTATCTTTTAATAATTAAAGTACAATAATTATGTAATTAAAGTATTCTTAGTTTCTTGAACTCTTATTTTTTATTAACTAAATTTATTCATTTTATTTGCACAAATATTGAATATAAGAGTCATCCTTATGCATTCACGGATTTTTTTTTATGAAATATCAGCAAATTAACGGAAATTACTCTTTTATTGCGAAATCGGCATCAACGCATCACAAGAAGCCTTTATTATTTCGTAAGAGAAAGTTTACATTTTTATTGCATACATTAAAAGTTGTTTTGCTGAAATTTGTAGTAAAATATCAGAATTACCACAACCGATTTTATTAACATTCCAACGACTCAATTTAAGATTCTCAAATTTATAACCATGTGCTAATTTTACCCCTTTTAATTCTAGAAATAATGTAATTATATCAGGATTAGTATAATTTAAAAGTAAACTAATAAGTCCAATGTTCATCGTCATCATCACGAGCCTATCATTTATTTATTTATTTTATTTATTGAACTTTATTTATTGACCAATATAAAGATGATACAAAAGGCGGACTTAATGCTAATAGCATTCTCTCCCAGTCAACCTTTGGAAAAATAGACAAACACGATGGCGGTACAGAACAATAAAAATTAAAAAAAAAACTGCAAAAACATATACTAAACTAATCATAAACATACTACAATATACCACAAATATAAACAAACTAAACTATTAATGTCCCCAGTGCTGGGGCACATGCATTCCATGTGGACGGAATCGAATTGAAAAGGAAGAAGGGCCCGCTGACCTACAATGGACCCATCACGCGAGCCCAGCGCAGTTTAGTAGGTCTAAACGATAGCAGATGCAGCCGGGGCCATCGGCTTTAAGTGCCTTCCGAATCATTGAAGAGTTCAAGATAATAAATTTTTAGTCCTCTGACTGACCATTATAAAAGTTGTTTAATTTTCGCATCAAATTGCACAACTACTGTACCGTCGAGTTCAAATTTTCCATTTTTTTAGAAACTTACGAGATAAATTCTAAATAGAAACGAATTAGTGTGTGAAATAAAAATCAGACTATTGACATTTCTTTTCGTTTTATCACTGTCCAAAACATTTATACAGTTTCCTATACCTATCAGAACTTGATAAATTAGCAACAAAGTGTGTTGAACTCTCTGAGTGAATGAATCATTGGGCGCTGTCGTCTTAAAGAGGATTCGTTGGAGGAAACAACTCTTTAAGGTCAACTTAGACTTATCGAAAAACCCGAGCAGTTTTAATTGATGTCTAAGTAATCCTTTTTACTCAAATTCTAGCTTAAAGTAATTTATTTTGTCTCTTGATCACCAAGTTTTTGTATAAATACAAACATGTTTATTATTACAATTGATAATTCGTAATAAGCTAAAACTCATCTATACTAATATTATTGCTTGGAAAGATTTCTTTGTTAGTTTTAGTTTTTTTTTTTGCATTGAATTCTTTTATCTACTAAAAGCTACATACTACGCGATAGTATAATAGTTAGACCTATCTGTCGTTATATGTACAGTCGGCCAAGAAAGTGATCTACCACCCTAAAGTTGAATTTCGCGTGTTACGTCAACTAACAACAAGGTTGATTTTCCGTAGCATAAATTTTTTGACACGTCAAGTACACGTCATTATTGCTATCTTCATCATTTTGACGTAACCTTTGACAGTAATTATCTATACCTATAATAAAAATGTAACAAGGTTACATTTGTAAGATATTTTGGAAAAAAATATATGGACGGCCTTCATAAGACTAATAGAAGCCAAAAATATTTTTTTTTCTGTCTGTCTGTTTGTATTTTTAAATACTTTAGAGTTAGAATATCGTAAATAAAGTCTTATAGTCTACAAATATCCTACATTAGAATGTAGATTAATTATATTTTAATACAAATAAAAAAAATCAGTAGGTAGTGAAATGCTATGCGTAAGAAGCTATGCGTGTTATAGGTCTGAATATACTGAGATAACGGATAACAGAAATGAATAGCGACGAAAAACATATTGCGCCGACCCATAGCTTAGTGCGAGACAAGGGCTAAAACTAGAAGAGATAGTGAAAATGCTAATTCTTTGGTTGTTAAAAAATATATACAATTCTTTTATAAAATTATAATTCTTAAAATCTTGTGTAGCCACCATCTGCCTCTATAACAGCTTGGAGACGTTCCCTCATCGAGCCCACCAGTCTTGAGCAGATATCAGACCCACGTGTTTCCTCCCAAACCTCATTGCAGTGCCCTTGTAGTGCTTCTGCTGTTCGTTCATTACGGTTACACCATCTCTGAACCATAAGACCCCACATATTTTCAATAGGGTTGAGATCTGGCGATTTTGCAGGTCATGGTATCAAGTTTATTTCCGGATGTGCATCAAACCAAGCACGTGTTACCCTTGCTTTATGTAAGGGACAGTTATCCTGTAAATAATTAAATTGACGCATTTCATTTTCTGAATAAACGTTCCAGACGGATGGCAACATAGCATTTTGGAGAACATCAACATAATCTGATGCCGTTGCTCGTGGTGGCAAAAAGGTCAAGTCTCCAACACCATCAGCAGACATCCATCCATACAAATTTACCGAGATACGACCCGATTCTCTATTTGGCACGACATGATTTTGCGTGTATCGCGTTTAATTGAATCGCCAAAGGTGTAGACGCCCGTTTTGACTGGATTTAAAAGTTTTCTCGTCACAGAAAACAGTGTTACTCCAATCAAAATCAAAATATTCTATGGCGAAATTTAATCTGGCCATTCTATGAGCGTCAGTCATATAAATTTTCTTTGCATAACGCCTGTGATGTAAGCCCATGTAATGTAAATGGTTTCTAATGGTTTGGAGAGTCACGTCAAATATGTCGGCAAAATAACGCGTTGGTATAAAGCCAGATTCCTCATAACTCCGTCTCATGAAGACTCGCTGAGTATCTGATATTTCAGGTCTACGACCGCTACGACTCCGAGCGTTCAAATTCCCCTCCTCGCTTTCTCGTCTTATCCAAAGACGGACAGCTTGTCTCTATAATCAAAAATAAAATATGAACAGAAAATTTTTTTTACACTCGAACTTGGTCTGAGATTTTACATTAAACTCACGTCAGACATAATAATACTTACCGACACATTTAATTCTCTAGAAATCTCACTAATATTCAAACCTTCATTGTGTAATGCGATTATTTGTGCCCTTTCGTTAATGGATAAATTTCGGGGCATTGTAGTGTAAATAAATTAGGAAAATACCTACGGAAAATGCCGAGAAAATATTTGACATGAATTGTCAAGTGATATATTCTTTTTCAGTAAAAGAGTTTTCGTAACAAAATAGTTTCGTAATTCGTAAATGTAAATAAACATTTTTGATTTTTTTTTTTGACTATGAAGTGACCTACTTAAATTTTAAATTTATGAAATATTGTGAAGACTTTTTGTTGTTGCAAATTATTATCTAATGTATAGGCTGCAAAGGTCAAAATAACATTTGTGCTCTACGACAACACGTCAGCATTGTGCATCTCTTTTATTGTTTGTATGCAATTCTAAGATTCGCCTTTTGCGATGCTTTAAAGACACGGGAAATGTTGTCAAAGCTGGTAGACCACTTTCTTGGCCGACCGTACTTCAATTTTTGATTTTTATAGATAAGCATTTCAAAATGAGAGTAACTCAGCGAGCGCTGGAGAAAAAACTGTTTGGGGCACGTTGAGGGACCATAAAACAAATGAATGGTTGAAACAGCAGACCAAGATCACAGGAGTCGTCAGCGCGTACCCAAATAGAAGTGGGAAAGGGCTGGTAATATTGCCCACAATACCACTTCAAAGAACAAGCAGCTGCTTGAGTGACCACCATGGGGTCAAAGTGTCCTCGGAGAAGGCCTCCAATGCGTTGGGATAATGAAATCAAAAGGACTGTTGAAAAAAGTGCATGCACAAGATCGATACAAATGGCGTAAATTGAAGGAAATTGTTTGAGTGAGAGCTTGATAACCATTGACTATAAGAGTACAAGGATTAACGAGTACATTTGATTTACATACATAAATTAAATGAATAAAATTTAAAGTAAATACGAAAAAATGACTATTCCGTCGTAACTGAAAAAATCTTCTAATAATGGATTTGTTAATTAAATATAATGTGAACATCAGTACACAATTAAACAAACTAAAAGTACCACTATGAAGAAGTCCAATTACAGCAGACGTGTACGTACACAGGTTGTATTTTCTGTCTGTAATCTACACAAATAATCGTCTTGGCACAGAAAATGCAACTGCGATCACTGTGACATTCACTTATGTGTGAGTACATAAATTCGACCGCTATTTCCTAGTTACCATACACTTTAGCTAACATATATTCTGTGTTACCTGTAACTTACTTTATTATTTATGTGTTTGTACACCACATATAATTCTATTCTACACTAAACGGCCAGTATACGCTGAGCATTACGGCTCATTTCTCATTCAACTGAATGCCAAATTGTAATATTCATCATCAATCTTTTTTGATTTGTAAAAGGATTTTAAAGCCTATTAATTACCCAATTTAGTTACCTAATTAATTTACTGACCTAGTTGATAAAAAAATATTAGAATTTACATTAATTTAAAACTTTGCAATGAATATATGTGAAAAGGCCTTGTAGTCGATAACGAAGCCATTTTCTAATTTAAATTAATTTTACAACTATCTATGCAAAACCAGTGAGAATGACTGGTGTAATGCATTTCAGTAACATATTTCTCCGCCAGAATACTTTTGTACTTACTAGTGGCCGCCAGCGACTTCGTCCGCGTTTTCCATTATTTCTTCGCTCCTAATAGTTGCAGCGTGATGTTATATAGCTTAAAGCCTCCCTCGATAAATGGTAAATTCAACACATAAATAATTTTTCAATTCAAACAGTAGTTCCTGAGATTAGCGCGTTCAAACAAACAAACTCTTCAGCTTTATAATATTAGTATAGATTTACATTGTCTCATAAATTTAACGAATATTGTATCTACTTGATTCAGATATCGATATGTCGGCGCGTAGTCAGAAGGGGCTATTACGAAGCCCAAATAGGTCGTCCATATCGGAGGACTATCTTTAAAATAACACTGCAGGCGTGTATACCAATGTGGATTTATTCCATTTTATCACTTTTCAACGAGATACGAAAAATAACGAGATGAGCGTGATGTCGTCGGATGTCTTTACTTCTCGGCGATCGGAAACAGAATGTCTGCCAAAATGGCGGCAACTTGCTTTTCGTTAACGAACTGTCAAAGTCATCGATAAAAGTATCGATGATCACACCCTCTCTACAATCGAATAATTAAGTAATCGAGTAACTAGCAATTAAAAAAAAGAAACTAAATCAAACGAACTACGTAACGATGATGGAGATATTCTGCGACAGATAGATATTACAAAAAATTGTATAAAAATCAAGAAAAGTTTTTGGTGAAAGTGTATTTTTTTTTTAAGTTTCAATGCCAGTTTTGACTCAATTTCTACCTGTATGTTTTAAATTAAATTTAAACATGGCACGTAAATTGAATCAAAATGGCAATTTCAAAATTGTATCCAAATTTTCCGTGAAGGCTTATAGTGTGTTGCTATGGTTACTTGCTGCATTTCACCCCTGTGCCTCCATTGAGAACCGAAATGTGTTACATTAAATGCTACAATCTGTTTAGCTATAGAATAGGCAGTAGGTCGATTTTTTTTGTATTAAGCCGTGCGCACTAAACCATGAAGGATTTATACAGCTTCATGGGCTACGTAACGCTGACACAAAGGAAGTTTTGTTTTCTATTATAATTATAGTAACTAGATTACTTCCACAATAGGGGCTCATGTTATACAAAATAAGTATTGCAGTCAAGGATAATGTTTATTTACTAATACAGTATAACGGCAAAAAAGAGGTTAATATCAAGGATTAAGGATCGTGTTATTGACCCATTTTTGATATACATAAAACGTATGAAAAAATATGAATATTTTTTTATTTTGACATTTCAAGCTTTTCCTCGTAACTTGAAACTAAATACGAGTTCATCATTACTTCTAAAATATACTTCATCGAGCGTACGTTGGACTGAATAGCAAACAAACGATGCTTCTGTCAAAGTACTTATCAACTAGCATTTGCCTAAATCTGAGATTTTTTTTGGGCATCGCTCGGGATCGGTTGTATATTTTTAACGTTATTCGACGGCGCTAGTATGGTTCAAAGGCGGTCTTAATTTGCCATAATATAAACAATACTGAACGTATCATAAACCAGCACCCTCGAGCAGCTGACGTCAACATTGCTATGCCGCGGTCTATTTAAATGATTAAGTGCAGCTAAAAAGGCAGTTATCCTTAACTTTGATTGTTACGGCGTCGCTCCGCGCACCTGTTTCGATATTATTCTACCGATGTGAGTTTCTCAATCTAAAGTTGGGAAAATTGTTTTTCAAAAGACCATTTTTCATCCGTTACAGCATTTCCTAACCAATTATTAAATTTTAATTCTGATAATATCTTAAATGAAAGATGTAAAATTATGAAAGGTCAGACTCAGAGTGCCAGGGACAAAGTGGATTTTTAAACATTTTTCATTAAGAATATTTTTAAGTATAACATTGTGAATGCAAAATTGTTTAAATATTTCTAAAAATATTTCTTTCGGCTGTTTGAGTAGATTGCCTGAACATTGATAAAAATACGGTCTATAGTAGCGAAAAAGAAACAAGTGCTTGAAAAAATCGTCAGTCGTGTTAAGTCCTGGGTAGCTCAGTGGTTAAGCAATCCGTGAGGGATTGCGAAACGTCATGGGTTTGAGTCCCATCTCAAAGGACCAGGGACAAAGATTTGGATTTTTAAGCATGTTTCTTCATTAATAATATTTTAAGCATATGAGTAGCATTATAAATGCAAAGGTGATCAAATATAATCATGTCATAATATCTATTTATTTTAATTTGTTTGAGAGTGAGAGTTTCAACATAAAACAGTAAAATTGATAAAGAAGTATAGATGTTAAATATAAATACAAATTTTTAGACACAGAGCACTTAAAATTACTGCAAACAAATTGTCATAAGATAAAACACTTTATCATACAACATACAATAAAAAAATTAAAGAAAAGTCATTACAAACAAGAAATAGGCGGCAATATCGTGATCAACGTGAGCTCTTCCAGGCAACCTATACTGAAAAAAGAAATGATATGCAACGTAAATTGCTATCGGAATAAATAAAACAATGCCGGTTTTGTTCAATATATAGGTAATTTACAGGAATCAAAACTAAGCTGAAGAAGAGAGTAATAACCTTTTAAATAATTCAAATGTTGCATGATTTAAGCATGGGTAATCTGCAAAGTGCTTGGCTGCAGCTGACTCCCGGTTCCTTGCTCTCTTTTCCTTGGCGGATGTGATTTACTCCCTTATACGAGTTCCAGACGCGTGCGACTTCTTTTCAAAAGCAATTTGTAGACGATCTGAAGCTTAGCCGTCTCGATTGCTGAAACGTAATCTCTGTTTCTAATTTCTATTTGTATAAAGTTCTTAGTTTCATTTTGCGCACGTTCCGTATTAGGGGAAAAGTAAAACAAGGATTTAAAGTGTAAAACTGTGATTTGCAAAGTATGAATTAAAGGTAAAAAGCAACACAAAATTATTTTTTATTCTGACCATTTCAATTTGGGTTTTCATTTAGGTACTTAGAATTTGTATTTAGGCGCTTTATATCTACAAATAAATATTCATTAAAAAAATGAAATCGCTGCTAAAGCTAAATATACTACGTGTAAGTCGCGGGCAGGAGTTAGTATTATGTTCAAATTGAATATCATAACAATAATACAATGAAAAAGCAAGTTACATCTGTCCTAATCCTTTTAATATGAAAATGAAAATCAACTTCCAATTCTTTGGAGTATTTTTCGAAGTCAGCACGTTTCCGAGCGGGTATCGCTAAGTACACAGCAGAAAGGCTCAGGTTTGGGAGTTCAGCGACAATGTCCTTTCGCGGTTGTTAAGGCCGAAACCCAGGGGAAATTAAAAAGTGCCGATTGTGATCCCTTTTACTTCTTTGAGGCTGTGTTACATTGAGTGAAAAAAGTTTGAATCTATTCTGTAATACATAATAGTATGGAATACGTTAAATATTTACTTATGGAAAACGGATCACCACCACGAAAACTCAGTGCATACAGATAAGGTTAGATATTAGAGTACAAATGTAACCATAAGTCTAATAGAGAATAGCGATTGGATTTTGATCACCTAGTTATGTAATGATCATCACAAAAGTTTACGAATGTAGAAACCTCATTGTCTTATGCACTATTAAGCATGCCAACATTACCAAATATCATATCATACCAATTACCACATATCATAAACAAGTTTATGAGCCTAACTTTTGGACCAAACAACACTTGCTATGCGTTGTGGTATAGTCTTGGGATACGTCCCTAGTTTTTATGTACATTTCTCATAATAACATTTATATAAATAATATGTGAATTACCTTTGGACCCATCCATGAAATTGCCGAGACAGAAAAGCCACAGTAAAAGTTTAAACATAAATTTTCTTTTTTAATATGTAAACTACATCGAAACATATTAAACAGACCACCTTTGACGCTTTACAGAACGTAATACAAACATATGGATGTATATTTTTTCATTCTTAAATCGTAATAATTTTCATACTTTATAGTCGAATTTCTACCATTTGACCACAAGTTTTGTCTAATTTCTATACTTAATGCCCTGTGTATCATATAAATTGATTTGATTTGATCACATAGCAATCTAATGCACCGTTGTGACCATTCTCTGTCCCAAACAGAGAACCCTACAGGAAATGAAACCTCTGTGCGGAAACAATACTACGGAACCTATGCACCAGGCACTCGAAAACTGAATCCAAATTAAAATTTCATCACTCAGTACTTTTGAAGTAATTACATTTGTTACCATCTTCTCTCCGAGCCTTTGTCTGTTTATTTTGAAATAACATTATCTCGAATTTCTTGAAAAGTAATTTCGAAGATGTTAATGTTTAAATAAATATATTTACCAACCAAATTCTTTAGCATCTTCATGACGTCGTAATATGTACCTCCTCTATTTATAGGTTTATAGTTTCACAATTTGCACAACACTTTTGTTTAGCTACTTGACTTCAAGAAGTAACAATGAATGTGATGTCATCCGATATTTATTTATCTAGTAGCCAATGATCACGAAGAACCAATCGCTGGTAAGATTGATAAGGGTCGTTACAACCATTACAAGAACTTTCCACCAAACTGAGATTCTCTTGGAAGATTTCATTTTATATTTATGCTAAGAGAATAAGCATTCGAAACGATTTTATATGAAGTTTTTTTTTACAAATGTTATTGTAATGGTAGAACAGATGCTTAGCAATTCCAACATGCCTACCAAAAAGGGGAATAAATAGACGAAGCTTTTTACTGATTACTATTGTAAACTTTTATAATCGTTCAAATGTATACTTAATCACAGATACACATAATCAAAAATAGTTGATTTTGCCGAATAATAATAACTCGTAATAAGTGTTTTAAAATTGAACTATATGAATACAATATAACAAACCAAAGAACTAAATTCTAATTATAAATATCCACACCATTATGCCATAATTATAACCGACCCGTACTAATCTTGCAAAACAGCTATTAACAATCTACGTCAGCATAATCACCCAGCTTTCGTGAAGTCTATCTTCGTAAGTATATACTTATAAAATAAATATTTACACAGCATTTTAAACGCGTGTATCCAAAATAAATTCTCAATTCATTGAAAACATTTTATTTTCATAGTTCTTTGAAAAAATTGTATAATATACATTAAGAGGTTTTATTATTATTTTTATTAAACAACTTCTATTAATTTTCCACAACAGGGGATTGAAAACGGTAACTGCCTGTGACAACGACGGCAAGTTGTACTAACCTCTTAACTGAAGAGGTCATCATTCGTCGTACAAAAATGTTCCTAAATAGCGAGAGGCAGCGGGGGTCGTCTCATTTCCATCGCCATTTGTTTGTTTTCCGCGTGGCCTGTTTCGCCCAGACAGCAGTTGTGTCAATGTCACACCATTAAAGCGTTTACACTTTGTTGGAGGTCCTGGGACCTATGTTCGGTTTATCAAATTTACAATCTCATATTACAAGCGTTTTATTGCTCTTACAAATAACTGCACATTATAATTTAATATCCACCAATAATTATTTTAATCCTCTTTTTCCGTAAACTGTTTTATATAATTTTAAGAAATTATATTACAATTATTTCTCACCCCAAATAAAAGCAGCATACAAGTTTATAGTTGAAATTATTAACAGTTGTTCTAGTTTATATTTGCAACTTCGTCTAGATGAAATCAGGGACTAACAAAGTAAACATCTCATTTCTAAAGTCTCGAACTATCTCTATATCAAATTCAAACATTTTTATTTCTTAATATAAAATTCATAAATCAAAGAATGTTAATTTCAAACAATAACAAAGAAGTCAAGATGAGACAATAACTAGTGTTGCTTAACTGAGTATCGATATTTAATTTTTAAAATCAATCATGTTACTTTTCTAATTTACAAATGAATCAATGATCCAGTTAAATTTCTGTGTTATATATTTCATAACAACTTATAAATATGAACAGTTTGACTTCATAAATTACCGACAACGTAACTAATCTTAAGAGTACATTATTGACAGAAAAATATTGTCACACAACACTAACACCGCCGTTGCAGTTCAGAATCTTCATTAAATTTATTAAATACCTCATTTTTATATATTTTCAAGCGCCTGGACAATATGATGAATCCTTTTGATAACACCGACACAGGTATTTTCACGTCAAACAGAAATATATCTAGGTTTACATTAGTATAACATTAGTATATAGCATATATAATATTAATTATCAAGAGGAAAGATACTGTGCACGATAGCACCTCATTATATCTTTGATTGTTTTAAGTTTATAAAGAATGTCATTTTTTGTTTTGTTACTTTACTCTTTGTACTAAAATTTGTAACATAAAAGATAAATATAAATCTTCCATTATCCCGTCTTAAAATACCTGATTTCCATCATCCTCCTTAATATTCTGGTCCTTCTACCTCTATTTGAACCCCTTTTATATACATATATATAAAAAACAAATCTTTTCAAAATTCAGATTTTTTTCAAAATTTTTGATGGTGGAAACTAGGTCACAAAGTAAGCTCCGGGACAAAAGACCTAATATTACAAATATGAGTGATCCAGTAGCATCTGCATCTGCTGAGGCTCATCCTCTTTCTCGAGGTTCCAGATCTACCAGATCGTCTGCCACTGTTCGTGCACAAAGGTTAGCTCTGCAGGCTGAACATATTAGAAAGATTACCCAAGTGGAAGCAGCCAGGGTCACAGCCAATGCCGAACAAGAAGCAGCTAATTTGGAACTAGAGTCACAACTGGCAGCTCTAGAATCGGATAGTGCTAGAAGCTTCAGGAGCTCCCGATCGTCGGTCGAAAAATGGTTAGATAAAATTGACAATATTCCTAAAAAGTAGACAAGAGTGGTAGGAGAAGCTCACAAGAGCCAAACCCTCCTCTTACCACAGCGAATATTCTCACTTCTAATAGTATTAATCCCACTGAATTAAAACAACCACAACGTTCTGATATAGCTTTATTAGCACAGGCAATCACTTCGATTCGTAACGAAAATCCGAATCATAAGTGCAGTGACCTACGACTGCCTATTTTCGGTGGTAAGCCTCTGGACTGGCTGGCTTTCAAAAGAGTGTTCGAGGTTACAAGAAGCGCATATTCAGCGTCTGAAAACTTGATGCGAATTGGATCATGTCTAAGAGGTGCAGCACGGGAAGCAGTGACGGTTCTGCTAGTTTCAGCTCATGATCCTGCCGAGGTAATGGAGGCTCTAGAATTACGTTTTGGTAGACCTGAAATAATAATTCTTAATGAAATTGCGTCGGTTCGTTCTCTATCAAAATTAAATACAGATAGTAACGACCTTAATAGATTTACTTGTAGAGTTCGTAATTGTGTTGAGACTATAAAATTACTTCAACAGGTGATTTAGAATCACCGGAACTTTTTCAAGCTGTTTTAGGTAAGCTTACACCTTTTTTGCGAAGTAAATGGCTTGATTACTGTGGGATACATATCTTACCTCAGGGAAAGACTAAACTTGAGTTGTTAACAGAATTTTTAACTCGTGAAGTCAAAATGCAACTCAAGTTTGGTTTAATAGTTGATCCCTCAATATTTTATAAAAGGTTTGAAAAGGTTCATGCAGTCACGTCTTCTTCGGCAAGTCATCAAAATTCTATAGTCGATATTTCTACACAAAGCCACACATTTTCGTCAAATTCTAAAATACAATCTGAAATTACGTCGTGTATAATTTGTAAACAACATCATATTTTGTCAAAATGTGACAATTTCTTAACTATGACAGTGAGTGAAAGGTGGCAATTCATCAAAGATAATAAGCTATGTCACAAATGCCTTAAAAAAGGTTCTCATAGTTATAAAAAATGTAAATTTATAAAAGAGGTTTGTAATGGAAAAAGCTGTAGTAGGAGACATCACAAACTTTTACATTGTATGAATACGGTGATAACACACATCGTAGAAAATAATAATGAAATAGAACCCGGAACCTCTAGCGTTTCTATTCAAGCTAATAGCAACTCAATTCAGCATTCATCGGATGTCGTTATTCACACTTCTAGCAATAATACATGTACCTTATTAAAAATTATACCTGTGACAGTATCAGGGCCGTCTAGAAGTGTGAACACGCATGCTTTGCTTGATGATGGGTCGACAGCTACCTTTATAGACGCGTCTCTTGCTACCGCAATCGGAGTTGAGGGCCTCGTCTCTAAAATTCATGTAAGCTGTATGGGTGGTTTGTCCAAAGATACTGACGTGCAATATGTAAATTTTGATGTGAAAGGTAAACACTGTAATGAAACCTTCACTATCAATAATGCTCGTGCTATTAAAAATTTAGCTTTAGCACAGCAATCTGTCTTTCTTAGTAGCATTTCTAAGTTTCCACATCTGGCTGACTTAGCTTCTGAATTATGTTAAGATAACGTACATCCAAAAATTATCATAAGTATTGACAATTAAGACCTTATGTTCCCCAAAACTCTTCGAAAAGGTTCTAAATTTGATCCTGTGGCTATTGAAACAAGTCTAGGTTGGGTACTATTTGGTTGGAATGGTAGTCGTACAAAGCTAGTGGATTTCATTAATTATTCTTTAGTTTCTGACAACGAAAGCTTAGAAGATTGCATTAGAAATCACTACAAACTTGATAATATCGGTATTTTAAAGTATGAACCACGTAGTGCAGATGACGAAAGAGCTATTACTATTCTAGAACGTACTTCTAACCGGTTGCCAGATGGTAGGTTTGTAGTCGGCCTGCTATGGCGTCAGGACGAGTCGGCCTTTCCCGACAGTTTTAATTTAGCATTCTCACAGTTCTGAAACTAGGAAAAGAAAATGGTAAAAGATCCAGCTTTTGCAGTACGGTATAAACAAAATATATGTGATATGCTAGCTAAAGGATATGCGGAACCATGCCCCCATCCGTCATCCTCTAGCTCGGTCTGTTGGTACTTGTAACGTCCGAGCACATTACTATAGGTAGGGTTTACTCTTCGGACGGTTTATGGTCAAGTGCTGGCCGTTAATATTTTAAATTATTATTTTTTCTTATTCGAATTCGCGTGTTCGTGTTTTGCTGGTAAATAGTCTTTTTTTCTGATCGAGACCAGCTTAGGGTGAGCATCGTAGCATAATATTATTGTAAGTGATTAAATGTAATTCTTATCAGAAATATATCAAGACTGAGGAGTTCTACCAGTTTTTTTCATTGCGCCACCCACCTCCACCATTAGACTAAGTTGCCATAAGTCGCCACATGGTGGAGGCGCAACGTTTCGAAATACAGCGATACCTCTCGTAAGCCAAGCGGAGAAAACATATAAGCGAGAAAACATATAAACGAAAAAAACGAAAATGGAGAAATACGACGGATTAAAAGGTGATGTGGCTGATTTTTTTTCTCAATTTAATATTATAGCAGCAGCAAATGGATATCAAGAACCGACTAAAAAAATAGTGTTGGCGGCATATTTAGCGGGACCTGCACTGTTATTTTATAATAAAATAAAAGACAATTGTGAGAATTTTCAGGAACTCGAGAAACAAATTAGCGAAGAGTTCTCTTCAACTGCAAATCCTCTCGCAAAATTTTTTGCTAGAAGACAGGGTGCAACAGAGGACCCACTCAATTATTTTTATTCGTTAGATTATTTAGGATGTAAAGCAGGGGCGGCAGTTATTGATGATAAATGCTTCATCCAACATTTTCTTGGAGCAGCAAATTTCCAAACCAAAGGACGTTTAGGATCGCAGTTGTATTCGAATAAACAACAGTTGAAGGACGTGATTAAACAATTGAAAGAAATTTATAATAGAGGGGATGGAGAAGCGGACATTAATTTACCTATAAAATTAACAAGTATTGTAGATGTTTTTCCTTCCTCTAGCAGACAGGGCGGACAAGGAGATCAGCAACCTTCAACATCAATTCGCCCTACTAGAACATTTAATTCTCCACCTTATGCCCCTCATAAAATCCCACCTCCCGATCAGATGATGCCCCGCCCTTATAATTTCAGACCAAGAAATAATACAAAGCCGCAGCCAATGATGATTAAGAAGAATAATGAAAGCCACACAAAAGTAGCTGAGGCGATAGAAGTGATAGCAGAGGACAAGCAGTCGCCTCGATTAAAGAATATATACGCACGTGAGTTTCAACCATTTATTAAAGTGTCGTGTCGTGATAGAAAATTTATTTCGCTCGTTGATACTGGTGCGTCATTTTCGGTCATTTCGGATCGTGCCGCGTATGAACTCCGTCACGATATTGTGCCATGTGATATGTCACTTCGGGCAGTGAATAATGTGAATCTCGAAGTAATCGGTAAAGTCAATTTGAAGATTATTATTGAACATGTCTTGTTCATTCATGATTTTTATGTTGTTAAAAATATTGATCGAGACATGATAATAGGACAAGATTTTCTATTCTCTCATAATGTTGTCATAGATTTTAGTAGGCATCAATTATTTGTCAAACACGTTGTATGTCAATTTTTGACAAAGTCTGAATTGATAAGAGATAATAATGTTGTCGATGTCTCTAATAATTTTTTATATTCTTATAAAGAAAATGATAAATATTTGCATGAGTCACGTGTAGTGAAAGCAAATAAAGAAAATCCTAATATCAATATTTCTCTTAAGTCAAAGGAGAATAATAATAATAATACTAAGAATTTTGTTATAAAAAATAAGTCTTCTTTAAAGAGAGAAAATACAAATAATAAGAATTTTCTTCATAGAAAAATTCATGAACAACATAAGATCTTTAGAAAAACATTAATTTTCTATAATCGCAATTTAGATCGAAATGTGAAATCATCACATGACATTAGAGATAGAAATGTCAATTTTTATTTGATGAGTAATAGACAAAATATTTTTAATTCGTATTCTTTTCAGAAAAGTTTTCATAATAGAAAAGATAGGATATATTTCTTAAACTGTCGTAAGAAAAAGACTGACCTTATTAAGGTTAGGTGGAAGAATAGGAAGTTATAGGATAAAGGTAGTTCATTCTCATAGAAATAAACCTTTTAGAATTCGAGGAAGTAGGTATTAGGTTAATGTATTTTCATTATTATAATAATAATTCTTATTTCTTATTATAAGTTAGGTGATAGATATTTAAAGTAATATGAAATTTTAAGTTTTCTAAGTCATATAATGATAATATTGAAGTTGTAATTTTAATTTATTTTCTTTTATTTAGGAATTATGACAGGTTCGATTCCTTGTTCAAGTTTAGTTGATAGTGAGCTAATTTCGAATAATAATATTAATCCAATATGTGTTTAATATATATTGTCATGTGAAATAGTTGTTTAATTATTGTTTATTTATCGTAAAAATTTTAAGGATGTTTGTTAATACTGTTTAATTGTTTCATGTTCATACTTCATCTGCCGGATTCCCGTAAGAGCATGATGAAGCTGGCGCGTATCCTGACGTCAGCAATACGGAGGGCCTACTATGAAGCATCTCTGTTGATAAGTCGACAGACACCCACTTCGTGTGCGCGTCGTCATTATTATTGTATCGCGCGTAGTGTTTATACATGGGCATTGCGAGGGTCGGGGAACCCATCTGGTTCCATAGGAATTGGGTTTCGTCTTGTTTGATGCTGGACGTCCTTAGGCTCCATATGTCAGTTTGTTGTCTCATGGGTGTCAATGATTTATCATGGATGCTTATAAGATATACACATTGTCATTGGCCATATCCGTTTGTTTATTATTTTGGGTTGGATATTAACTATAATTGATTCGATTTTGCTTGATTTTAGCTACGGGAATCGGGAATATCATATGATAGCTGTATTTAAAATAAAGTTTGTCGTGTTTGGGTTTTGACGTCATCCAATATCAAACTTAGGGTTTTGATGATTGTAGTCATTTGGGAGACGTACAGGTGCTTTTATTGAGGTTTTGCACTTGTAGAGTTTCTGCAATGTGAAGAATTCCTTAAGAAGTCTGAACAATAATGTAGTAAATTGGAATTTCATTGCAGGAGCTGGTTTATTAGTAAAAACCGCCTCCTCTAAGTTCCTCAAGCAGGTAGGACTTAGGGTTTAGACTTCTGTAAAAATTATTCGAGCGTCTTCACACGCTCTAATAATTTTTTTTAGGGAGCCCGGGCATGTAACGTCCGAGCACATTACTATAGGTAGGGTTTACTCTTCGGACGGTTTATGGTCAAGTGCTGGCCGTTAATATTTTAAATTATTATTTTTTCTTATTCGAATTCGCGTGTTCGTGTTTTGCTGGTAAATAGTCTTTTTTTCTGATCGAGACCAGCTTAGGGTGAGCATCGTAGCATAATATTATTGTAAGTGATTAAATGTAATTCTTATCAGAAATATATCAAGACTGAGGAGTTCTACCAGTTTTTTTCATTGCGCCACCCACCTCCACCATTAGACTAAGTTGCCATAAGTCGCCACAGTACTTACCACATTTTGGCGTGGTAAATCCCAACAAGTCAAATAAGTTGCGAGAGGTACACGACGCTGCTGCTCAAACAAATGGTATTAGTTTAAACAGTCTCCTCCTGACTTGGCTCGATCAACTTCAATCTCTATTTGATGTCCTTATTCGCTTCAGAGAAGGGAAAATAGCTATGACGGCGTACATAAAGGAAATGTTTCCTCAGTTTAAAATTATAGAACGTAATAGGGATGCGCAACGTTTTTTATGGAGAGACAGCTCATTGCCTTTGAGTTATTATAGAATGTCGTCTATGATATTTGGTGCTGTGTCTAGCACCTTCACAGCTATTTATATGAAAAATAAAAATGCTCTTGAATTTAAAGATCAGTTTCCTGAAGCATTACACCGGATCATTACAGATGTCTATATGGATGATTTTATTTGTTCTGAGAGTTCAACTGAAGAAGCTGCGCGTTTATGTTTGCAAATAGTTGATATTCATGCCCGCGCATGCCTTCAAATGAGAGGTTGGGTCTGTAATGATCCACTTGCTCTCCAACAATTACCAAAGAACCTGTTAGCAGATCAAACTGACTCTTTGAATTCCAGCCTGGACAGTACGTCTAATATTGTATCACATATTAGAATATTAGGTTTGACCTGGGAGCCCTCAGCTGATTTAATTAGTTTTAATACTCCGGTAAAAAGTAATCAGAATTGTTTACCAAATCGAATCACAAAACGATTGATCTTATCTCTAATTATGCACATTTTCGATCCCCTAGGCATCCTGGCACCCGTAGTCATTAGTGATCGAATCATGTTCCAGAATGTCTGTTGAAGCAAGATTTTGACGCGGTGCTTCCTCAAACAGAGGAAGCAGCATGGAATGACTGGTTTACGGATTTAATTGTCACTTCTCAACTCAGAATTCCACGATGCTACAACTCACTTGAGGAAGAACCTCAATCGATTGAGCTGCACGTGTTCGCAGATGCAAGCGAGCAGGCTTATTCTGCAGTTGTATATTTCCGTTTTATTTACCCAAACGAACACATCCAGCTCGCGCTAGTATGTAGTAAGTCCCGCGAAGCCCCTTTGAAACCTAGCAGTATTCCTCGACTTGAGCTACAAGCAGCTTTAATAGCAGCTCGCTTAGCCAAAAACCGTAGTAGATGCTACTTGATTCACAATTGTTAAGCGCGTATTTTGGTGCGATTCAATGAATGTTTTAGGTTGGCTTCGTAATGACGCACGCTCATATAAACCATTTGTAGCTCATCGGGTTGGTGAGATCATTGAACTTACAGACGTTAGCGAATGGTGATGGGTCCCCACTCATTTAAATGTTGCTGACGATGCAACGCGTCTCAAGCGAGGCCCCCTAACTCGAACTCATATTACTCTGTCCAGAAGTAGAAAGATTTAGTTCATGGTCACGTTTGGTTCGTTCTACAGCATTTGCTCATCGTTATCTTTCAACTCTACGAATAAAAGTTTTGAGAAAAAGAGGTCTCCATGTAGATCATTCAAATAAAGTAGAATACCTATCTTCTCATTTACGCCACAAGTCAATGTCGCTCCACGACGTCATAATAACAATGATAACAGTCCACGACGTCATAATAACAATGATAACGGTCCAAGGAGCACACTCACAGCGGATGATCTAAGATTAGCGGAAATTCATATACTGCGTAGATGTCAGTTAGACTCCTTTCCCGAAGAAATCAGATGTATAAGGAATGGCCAACCCATATCATCTCGTAGTCGTCTGTTGAAATTACTCGCCTACTTTGACAAGAACAACTTGCTGCGCTTGTCATCTCGGATCACCGCAGCTCCAGACGTTAATGAAACAATCAAGTTTCCAATTCTTCTTGACGGAAAACACTACGCCGTGCGATTGCTTGTACTATATCATCATAAAAGAACTGCTCACGCAAACAATGAGACGGTCGTCAATGAGATCAGACAGGCCTACTGGATAATTAGCCTGAGAAACACCGTCCACTCTGTGGCACATAATTGGCAGTTTTGTCGAATCCACCGTGCCATACCTTGTCAACCTCCCATGGGAGACCTACCAGGAGCAAGGCTAGCTCACCATCTTCGGCCATTTTCCTTTGTTGGCCTTGATTATTTCGGTCCTATAACAGTTTCTGTTAGCCGCAAAACAGAGAAAAGGTACGTAGCCCTTTATACATGTCTCTCCGTTCGAGCCATCCATTTGGAAGTGGTCAACTCTCTTTCTACGGATGCTGCTTTAATGGCCCTGCGAAGGTTCATTGCTCGCCACGGAACACCATCTGAAAGGGTTTAGCCGGATACGTATGACGAGTCGGCCCCCAAATGGGAATCGATATTGAAACTTATGTTTTAATATCGACTTGATGTTCAAACACGATTTATGTACTTTTCGCGACCGACTTCCGCTTTGACCTTGAGATGGAGAGCAAAATATCCGTATGCTTGACTATTACTGAATGTGATATATCTCTAAAGCTAATTAAGATAAAGAAGTGAAACTAACGCGAGGTGTTAGGTTACATTACAGAGTATATCACATATATTTTTTTATAATTTTTAGAATAAAAAATCACATTAAAAAAAATAATAAAAAAAAGTTTTTTTTTCTGAGTTCTCTGTGACTTACAATCACGAAATTAATATATGTTATGCTCCTTTGTGTGCTCTATCACCCATAAAAATTGCGTGAAAAAAAAGTTGGTGCAACACTACGAAAAAAAATTATATGTGATTCGCGCCTTGTAGTGTGAGTGTATAAACAAACAAGTTCGAACTTGTTATCGAGCTGTTTACTGCATCGTTTGTTTAGCTAAAGTAGCAGTTATTTGTATTACACAAGAAGGCAGTTTGGGACTCAAATTCTGTCATAGGTATTTTGTATCAGCATTTTGAAATTATTAACTATCGAACCAAATCATTATTAAGTAATAATGTCGAAAAAGTGTAAAAATTGTAACAAGTACCTGTGTAAGATTCCTGGTTATAAAAAAATTATAAAGAATGAAGAAGAAGCTAAAGTGTTTAGTGACTGTTTGAATAAAATCGTAATAGTTAATGATATTTTTTGTGAGAAGTGATCATTCAGTAATAGTCAAGCATACGGATATTTTGCTCTCTATCTCAAGGTCAAAGCGGAAGTCGGTCGCGAAAAGTACATAAATCGTGTTTGAACATCAAGTCTATATTAAAACATAAGTTTCAATATCGATTCCCATTTGGGGGCCGACTCGTCATACGTATCCGGCTAAACCCTTTACTCCGATAACGGAACTGCATTTGTTGGTGCTAACAGACAACTAAAAGCTCTTTATGAAAATGCCATTCTAGAATATTCGGCGACTGAAAGAATATGCTGGAAATTTATACAGCCTTCAGCGCCTTTCATGGAGCATGGGAGAGACTGATAAGATCAGTGAAAGCTGCCATGAAGACATCTTTAGATAACAGATCCCCAACTGACGAAGTTCTTAGAACTCTTTTATGCGAAATCGAGGCGAACGTCAACTCACGTCCACTCACACATGTTTCAACGAACCATGAAGATCAAGAAGCCCTTACATCTTTTCACTTCATTTTGGGTTCTTCATCTGGTAGGTCCATTCCAGCTAATTTGGACCCTTCAGACCAGTGCAGTAGAGTAGGATGGCGAAAAGCTGTATTAATGACTGATGCTTTTTGGCAGCGCTGGCTTAAAGAGTAACTGCCAACCCTCATTCCAAGAAGATTCAGAGGAGAAACTCCGAATATTAATATCGATGACGTTGTCATAATAGCTGACAGTTCCTTTCCAAGAGCTTCTTGGTCCAGAGGTCGTATCACAGCGCTTTATCCCGGCAGAGATGGAGTGGTGAGAGTTGTCGATGTAGAGACTCGTACGGGTGTGCTTCGTCGGCCTTTGAAGAAACTGATTATTCTTCCAGTTTAAAAAAGGGACCATGTGCATGACAGCACCTCATTATATCTTTGATTGTTTTAAGTTTATAAAGAATGTCATTTTTTGTTTTGTTACTTTACTCTTTGTACTAAAATTTGTAACATAAAAGATAAAAATAAATCTTCCATTATCCCGTTTTAAAATACCTGATTTCCATCATCCTCTTCAATAGATACATTTTTTGTTTGTTTGTTTGCATCGAAAAAGCTCAAAAAGTACTGGACAGATTTTCAAAAATTATTTCACGTACAAGCAGCTATTGATATAAGCTATAATTTACGCGTGCAAAATCGCTGGAAAACAGCTAGTTAAATATAAAACCGTTAATATTAGCCTGTGACATTAAAAGTGTTGAATTAAACTACATCAACAGTTTAACCTAATTAATCATGTGGAATGGAAATAGAAATCAATGATTTTTGCAAACCGAACTAATATAAAAGAAAGGTAATGCTTTGTTATTAATTATAATTAATACAGGGAACACCCAATTATCTAATACATTATAATCTGCCAGTTCCTGTATCTGAAAAAAATAAATATCACAGCTATTTTTCGTATAAAAAAGAAACTGGTCTTATACCTAACAATTGCATACCACACTACGAGTGTGTAAAGAGCTGAGAAAAAATGTCCTTGTGTATCTAATTTTTTTTTAAAAGTACCCGTGCTTTGATTAAGATGCAAATAATCCCCGGACCCGCGCGCCTACTGTCTACTTGGAGCTTAAAAATCCTACATATTATTTGGCTCCTTTTGGAAATCCTATTATTTACGTTATTTGGAGCAGGGACTTAATTTAAATACGCATTCAATTTCCTGCCTTATTATATTTTACTGGGTAGACCTTTCCCTATAAAAATCGATGGTTATGATGGCGAGTGTATTTCGTGGACATTATAAGCATACTTTATATTATTGGGAGAAAGCTTAGGGAAAGGTTTTCATTAAAATAAAACTAGTAAACAGTCTTCAATGCTTACCGAAAACAAAATACAATCTGAATATCAAATGAAATTTTAGTAACATAACATCTGTTTATAGATAACTAGCTGATTTTGAATAATCAGGGGGATTTGCATAAATCAAATCAAACTCATTGATTCAGTCTAGGCTGTTACTAACACTAGTGAAAGTCGAGAGCTACGCCATCGGTTTGTAAATATACGGCTTACATACGAGACCTTGTACCGAGAAGAACCAGCAAGAAACTCAGCAAGGGCTGCTTTTTTCTCCTTGTTTTATTAAAATATGAAGTCACTTTCCATTACAATTATAGAAAATATAAAAAGTAAAACAGTATTTTCGTCAATCGAATCACATGTCTAGTCAAATAAGTTCACCGATAAATAATTTCATATACATAAAAATAAGCCATATTTAACACAAAGCAGCTTTGTCGTTTAAATATTTATTAACAGTATAATATAAGGATCTTATACTGTTACTACAGTAAAGGTACTGAGTCGAAAATTCTTAATATGGGTCTTAAATTTAGGCAATGGTAAATTTAAAATTTCCATAGGAATTTTGTTATAGTACTGTATGCCTTGACCCATAAATGTTGATAGAACCTTTTTTAGCTTGCATTATGGTAAACAAGATTATCTTTGTTTCTTGTATTAAAATTATTTACATGACTATGTTTAATGTAATTGTTAATATTGTTTCTAACATAAAGTATGCAATTGTATATCAATTTGGAAACTACTATTAATATCCCGATTTCTTTGAATTTATCTTTAAGTGATGTTCTTCAACCTAATTGATAAATAGCCCGTACTGCTCTTTTTTGTAAAATAAATACAGACTCTATATCTGCTATACTATATATATAGCTCTATATAGCTATACCCCACACCAGAATACCATATGGCATAACGCTGTGGAAATAACTAAAGTATACTGTCCTGGCAGTATCTACATCTGTGAGTTGCCTAATTTTTCGTATTGCAAAGGCAGCTGAACTTAGTTTTTCTGCCAATAATGAAATGTGAGGATTTCATTGCAATTTAGAATGCAACATTAAACCCAAAAATATTGTTGAATCAACCAACTCGAGCTTTTCATCATTAAGTTTAATTTCTCTTAGTTCGGCTTTTACCATAGGTAACATAAACTTTATACATTTCGTTTTTTAGCATTTAACTGGAGATTATTTACAGTAAACCATCGCAAAAAGTTTCGACAAAGAATGGCAAATCATTTATGTATGTTAGAAACAGAAAGGAACCCAGACTAGATCCGTGGGGAACCCTTATTTTTACTTGTGAACCAGATGTTCTCGTGCCGTTTATATCGATAGTTTGAGTTCTGGAACTGAGGTACTACAATATTAGTTGTAGGCCAGAGTCTTTGATACCATAGTAATTTAGCTTCGTTACCGGTGTTCGATGCTCAACGCATTCAAAGTCACAAAATACTCCAAGGGCATTCTGTGACGCATCCCAAGCCTTGAATATATGTTTAAGAAGTTCTACACCAGCATCAATAGTAGAGCGACCTTTTTTGAAACCATATTATTTAGTATTTAGTAATTTATTTCAATAAAAGTAAGACAATAACTATTCAAGAATTATTTTTTCAAAGATTATTCTTGAATAGTTATTCAATTATTCAAGAATTTTGCGGCAGTTGGTGAAGAATTTAAACCAGACGTTGTTTCAATGGGTATGTTTTTAAAGTACTCATCAAATATATTAGCAATTTTATCAAGAGATTTGATAGTCATATTATTAAAACTAAGTGTCAGAATATCTTCACGTGTTTGCCCCTTACCAGTTTCACGATTTATTCTATTCCAAGTTGTTTTGATTTTATTATTTGAATTATTTATTTTCTCTTTAATAAAATTTGACTTTGCAACTTTTACGGTTTTACACGGAAAAGCCTTTTCAAATTCATTATTATAAGACAAAACAAATTACTATAAAGAACATCAGGATCATCATTATCCATACCATCTTAATTAATATCTCACCTATGTTATTTTTAAAATTATCTAGGCGCATTTTAGTAATTGGTTTACACTCAATAACTTTAGGCTCATCAGTGATATTAATCCTATATGTGGTCTTCAGTCCGTAATGGTTAGATGTAAGATTGTTGAATACTGGTTTATTAATTGGATCATAATCAGAATATACATTATCCAAACAAGTGGCTGAATGTGCCATTACACTAATAGGCTCAAGAAATTGATTAAATAGATTGAAGCATATAAATAATGATAGCAAACGATCGGATATTGTACTGCTCACTAGAAGATTTACATTAAAATCACAGATACACATATCACAGATTTAGATACACAGATGATTTAATTCGATATTTAATAGAGGAGACGATTATTTATATAAAAGAATTAATAACTTATCTTTTAACTATTAAAAAATACAACTGAGATTTGTTTGGAGAAAAAAACATTTTTTATGTTAAAAGCCCAAAACTCAAAATTCTTCGAATATGTTTACCTTAATTGATACAATTATAATAAAATATAATAAATAGAACTCTAGCTTATGCTGGAAATAGATGACATCAACAGTAGCCTAGTAACCTACACAAAACTTGTATAGAGTTTTTATTTTAGGTAAATAACAACGGACACATTTGTCTTTGGCTGCATAGTACCTCGTGTGTTCATAAGTTTTGAGACGAAATAAAAGTTGCGTAGGTTTTTTAATAATTGATCGCCCTTGTTTTTAATACAGGCCCTTAGACGATTTAACCAGACATCAATGTCGGCACGAATCTTTTCTAGCGGAATTCGCTCTGCTTCTCGAACAAGGATTCGCTTCAGTACTCAAAGTTTGAGTGGGACTTTCGGCTCTTATTCAGTCCAAAAAGAATAATCTAGTGGGCTGAGGTCGGGGCTGGAGGAAGACCACTCGTCCGCCGCGATGAAGGCCGGCACATTCTCCCTCAACCAAGCTAAGTTGCTTTTTGCCTAATGGGATAGCGCCAAGTCTTGCTAAGAAACTCAATCCTTATTGTAAAATAACGTATCAGACAGAAGTTTTACCACAGGCTCCAAAATGTCACTCTGATAATTCTTGGCTTTCACCTTGACACCTTGTTGGCAGAAATGGAGCGGAGTGACCCCTTCATACGAAACTCCCCACCATACCATCACACTAGCTGGATGATGAGTGCGCGAGACATTCCATGCAGAATCTGGCACATTTTTGCTACTTTTAACGTACACTTTATTGTTTTGTCGGTTGGACTTTTCTTCGATAGTAAACATTTTCTCGTCGAGTATCTTCCTGGCATCATTTCTCCTCAGCAGCAATGGCCAACGTTCATGTCGTAACTTATGAAGACGATCGTTTAAGAAGTGAAATTCCTATGGATATAGGTCTTTATCTTAAGATCTTATTTCAGTATTAGCGAGAAATATTAGTCTGCAGAGCGAGTTTCTTCTGAGTGCGACATGAATTTTGGCAAAATCGCTCTCGGGTGATTTTGATGTTTGCAGGCGTCCTCACGGAGCATGGCTGGCCATTCCTTTGGCGATCTGTCAGAGAACTTGTCTCTTTATACCTTATAATTTTCAGCTCGCGGAAAATCTGTATCGATTTTTTTCCCGCCTTAAATAGCGAAATGACATTTGCACGTGATTGTTTTCCCTCCATCACGAGAAAATATAAACAAATTAATTTGCGATATAAATAAACCAAAAGTTAACATTTTAAATTCAAAACCTGTAAAAAAATTAATAACAGCCAGTAACATTTTATTTTATTTTTTCAGTCTCAAAACTTATGAACACACGAGGTAAATACATATGTAAGTAAACCAAATTTTATCTTAATCGATCCAGTAGATAACGAGTAAATGAGATATGATATATGAACGAACTAACAGGCATATGGAAACGAAAGTAATATTATAAATTTTCCGTTTATTCCCTAATAAGAACCCTAAAAATAAATAGTTTTTTGACAAATACATATGGAGTTATTTCGTTTTATATTTACGGCTTTGACATGTCTTTTATTGGTCTTTCGATAGAAAAACGATTAAATTGGTAACATTACTGTCAAATTCACAATCATCATTCGTTCGTAGTTAGTATCGAGCATGTCAAAGAAGTAAAATATAGGTATTTGAGTATTTTTCTATTATGATAACATTGTTCTTGATAATAAATATTATTAAGTACATTTAAAATTAAGATATTATTAAGTACATTTATAATCATGTTTTCACTCTTGAGTGTTAACACAGGACAAAGAAAAAGATTGTTATCTGTAATGATAATTGTAACATCGGACAACGATCCAAGCTCTGATAAACCAGAATTAAATACAGCATAATTTATACACATGACACACAACGTGGAAAAAAAAATGTGAAAGGTGCTAGCCACATAAAACAGCAGAGAATATAAAATATTTTTGTAACAATTTTCAATAAACCTGAATAAATGGAATGATTTTTATTCGATTTCGTGATTTAATTATAACATCAAACCAATACATTCGCCTTGACTGTACCTGTAGTCGTTAATATTTCCCCATTGGACGGAACAGCCAATTTTGAATTCACAATGCTACATTGATATTTTTATCAGTAAACTGTGTTTTTTCCAAGGTCATTCAGAGTTCAATGCGAATAGTTATTTTTATTTATGATGATTACGGAAGGGTATAATTTTATCCAATAATACATCAGTGCTGTATAGACGTAATGATCAAGAGAATTATTCATATCCTAAAGACAAAATGTTTTAAAACCAGTAAACGGAATGGCGACAACGAATCGTTTCGTGTCAGTAATCTAGCTTCAAAAAACTCATGAGTGTCACAAAAGCATGTAACAGGCTTGACTACGGGGGCAGTGAGCCTTTTTAATCGCCGTTGTAATTATTTGCTGATAAAAACATTAAATAAAAAATTATATTTTTGAACAAACAGTATGTTTGTATTTCATACATAACTCACTTATTTTTCGGTAACTCTCTGGAAGTTGAACTTACCTAATCGAACTATATGTCCCAGGTAAACGTACTCGTCGACAGCTTCCAGTATAGAGCCTCTAACATTCACTGGAGTGGGTACGACATGGTAGTTTGACATTATTTTTGTCTTCTCCATGTTCATTTTAAGACCCATATGTTGGGAAACTCTACAGAGGTCTTCGAGCATTGTGCCTAGATCTTCCATGGTCTCAGCCATGACTACGATATCATCAGCGAAACGAAGGTGCGTCATGTACTCCGTTTATATTGATGCCAAGTCCTCTCCGGTCCAAAAGCTTAAACACGTTTTTCAATGCGGCACTGAACAGTTTCGGCGATATAACGTCGCCCTCTCTCATTCCACGCTAAAGTCGTATTGCTTTCGAGTTTTGGTCCTGAAGCCGAATTGACATGGTGGCGTTTTCATACAGTGACTGCAGCACTTGGATATATCGATAGTCTATTTGGCACCAGGTCTGCAGCACTTGGATATATCGATAGTCTATTTGGCACCAGGTCTCGACGGAATCGAAAGCTTTCTCATAGTCCACAAACGCCAAGCATAGTGGCAGATTATACTCCTCGGTCTTCTGTACAACCTGTCGCAGCGTATGAATGTTACTATGGTACTGTAACCTTTTCGGAAACCGGCTTGTTCAGGAGGCTGGAAGTCGTCAAATCTACGTGCGAGACGATTCGTGATGTCTTTTGAAAACAGCTTGAACACATGACTCAGAAGCGTGATGGGTCTGTAATTCTTGAATTGGGCCCTGTCGCCTTATTTGAAGAAAAGCACCACCACGCCTCTTTGCCATGCTTCTGGCGTCTTGCCCTCGAGTATGGCGGAGTTAAATAGCTTCTGAAGCGCTTTCCGGACTGGTAGTCAACCCGCTTTCAGAAGCTCCGCTGTGACTCCGTCATCCCCCGGCGCCTTGTTGTTCTTGAGCTGTTTGAGAGCCACACTTATCTTGTATAGACTGACGTCCGAGATGTCTTCGGTATAATGTCGGGTTAATTTGGCTCTAGGGTCTGTAGCCTCAATGACAGGTTTCTATGATGTTGCGTATAACTGTCCATAGAAGCGATCGATCTCCGCCACAAGCTCAGGACGGGATGTAACGACTCTGCCGTCCTCTGTCTTTAGCTTCATCAGCAAGCTCTGACCGAGAGACAGATCTCTAGCGAACACTTTAGAGCCTTTATTCCGCTTAATCGCATCCTTAATTCATTGAGTATTAAATTGGTGTATGTCGCGTGTCGCGTGAGACTTTAAGATCTGTCTATTGAGTTGTCGACGAGCATCTTTAGAAGACTGCAGAACCATTCCACGCCTTTCTTCCATTAGCTTGCTTATCTGCTCCGAGATCTTGCTTCGTTTTGAGTACAGCGAGGTTTGAGAAATTTTTAACCTACCGTAAGGACAGCTTCTACGAACGCTTCCAGGCAATCGCAGCGGTTTTGAAGTTCGAGCTAAAAGTGCTCGGGGTCTCGGATCTGGGTGGTTTCAGGACGGAGCGTAGACTTCACCAGTCGATACCGTTCAGCTTTTACCCTTCAGCTTTGTCCTTCCCTCTCCATGTAGTCGGCTAGCATTTGACCACGGTGATTCCAGATCCCAGATCCAAATTGCCCCACCTTCAACTCCTCATCGCCACGCTCACCTAGCCTTGCGTTGAAGTCTCCCATGACAACAGTGTAGTGGTTCGTGGGACCATGTATATCCCGAGAAATGTCCTCATACGTGGCTTCCACTTCCTCGTCGGGGTGCGTCGAGGTCGGGGCGTAAACCCTATATGACCTTCAGCGAATACCGTTCGGTGATTCTGAGTATAAGGTACGCCACCCTATTCAATACACTTCCGATCTGTACAATATTATTCACGAGAGACTTGTGGACGATAACGCCACGACCACCTTGGGACAGATCTTCGCCCTCCCGGAAATAGAGCAGGTTACCGGATTTAAGGATCATCGTGTCCTCGCCCTCTCTTCGGACTTCGGATAATCCTACAATACTACGACGAATCCTGTCCAATTCCTTCTCTAGTTCCAGCAGCTTCTCCTCGGTCCGCAGTGTACGTGCGTTATAGGTTGCCAGGGCCAAGGTCATATGACGGTGGATCTTTGCCGCCCGGGGATTTTTCGCACCCCTGGTGCCTTTGCCGAGTCAGCGTCCGTCCTCGCCAGCACGGCTTACGGCACCGCCGGGCACTCGGGGCCTTTCGTTTGGGTCTATTTTTATCTTTGAAGGGTTTTGGGCCGTCTCCCACCACGCTGACCCAGGTTTATAAGTATTTACGTCACCACAAAAAATCACATTTGATTTCTATGGTAGATCATCTAATAGATTTCGAAATTCATTTAAAAATTGAATTATTTTATTCTGTTTATTTATCTTATGTGGCCTATATACTGATATTAAGTATATGTTTTCATTTTAATAATTAAGCAAAATAGAAAACTCATTCCGTAGACGACATAGCAGCCGTCGTTACCTGTTCGCGCGCAATTAAGCACTCCCGAGTATAAACTAATACTCCTCCCCCGCTGCGACCCATCCGCGTAAATGTCTTTTATTATTATTTTTTGTACCACCTATTAATTTGTACAAACATAAGATTCTAAAAGGTATTTTTGATTCAGTTATTACAATGATATCCAATTCATCTACGTAATTGTTAAGTAATTGTAATTCGCTAGTGTTTTTGTAAGGATCGTATATTTATATGTAACAGTCATAAAGTGTTTTTCTATCTATATTGTACATTCAACCACTTCTTTAAGTCGGTAATACATATGCGGTTTACCTGACTGTCTGTTATAAATTCTATATCCTTGAAATCCGGTAAATTTAACAGAAAAATAATATTATGTTTAATATCTAGATCCTAAATACAGACCCGCGCTCAGCAGTGTGAACCATTATAAATTTTTAATACAAACAATAAAATACTTTTTTTATAGTGTCAATAATAATATTGATAATGTCAATAAGTTGTCGATAGTATAAAAAAACCTCGATTTTAAAACTCGTCTTTTGAAATACGTAACTAAAATTTTGTTTGCAAGATTGTGCGATTATTCTCATATGAAGATTTTATAATCGAAAACCAACAAAGATGATAAGGAAGACAATTGGTGTCTCTCGTAAACTGACTTCTCTTATACAAGTCGAACAATAGCCTTAGACACTGATCCAATATAATCTTTTCTTTTGTCGTATTGACAAAAACTAGTGACATATTGTTGTATGTTGGAACTGCGCCAGTATTATTATAATTAAAAATGATTTAACAAAAATCACAAATTAATGATATTATTAACAAGATAAGTAGATATCGTTAGAGATTGAAAATTACATCAGTGCGATGTAACTATTTGATTTAATCGACGAATGCAAGTAAAGAGCCCAGTAAAAGTGATTCACGATTCTTCCTACTTGCGATCAACGTTTTGGCATGTCCAATCTTAAATGTTACTTTAAAAATTATAATATTTCTAAAAGGTTTGTTTTGAATTAAAAACTTATTTTGATGATATGATTTGGTTATTGCGATAACCATTGCGAAAGAACACAATGCACTCGTTACTTACCATATAAATATTTGACTTATTATTTTCCGAAATGCTGTTTAAATCATTTTTAAAAGAAAATAAAATATTTCATAGTGATATGTAGTTAAGGGACTAACATGAACTAGTCTGTGTCGCTTTGACTAATAGTGGCTTTGACTAATAGTGACAAAGACATAGATATAAGCAGTTTGACACTATATATGTCCTCATATAAAGACCTATAAAATTGTATTCTTCTATTTGCAAATAAATATGTACCCAATGTTGGAAACATAAGTATGTAGTCCATGGGCATTAATATATAAGCATTCGAATAGACAAATTATGTGCTCACTTTAGGGTACATAAATTTTTATATAATCTCTATTTATATTTTGCCGTCACCGTTTGTCGTCATAAGTCATGGAATAAATACTAATATAGATTTTTTTTTCACAGAGAGCAGTTTCGCTTGCATGTCCCGTTAACGTGTAGGTGTTAAAATAAAATGAAACCAGTTCACCCAGCATTCCGAAGTGGTTCCACGTGTAATTCCCAATGCGTATTGATGACGTTGAAACACGGTAAATGGATATAATCAATTCACCAAACATTCATAATTGGGCCCGCATCTAAGTCCCAATGTGGATCAGTGGTGCTAAATCACAGAAATTCTTAATGGATGAAACCAAACCACCCGTTATTCCTGACTGGTTCCGCATGTAGGTCCTAATACGGCTTGGTGGTGCTAAATCAGAGATATTCTTAATGGAAGGATCCAAACCACCCAGTATTCCTGACTGGATAGGTGCTAATGTGGGTTGGTGGAACTAAATAACAAGAACTAAATATCATAAATGCTTGAGTGAAACCAATCCTTCCAACACTCCTCGCTAGACAAAGTTGTAGGTCCCAATAGAGATTAGTGGTGCTAAAGTACAAGTATTCTTAATGAATTAAACCCATCTACCCAGTATCCGTACTGGACCCGTAATCAGTTAGCCTATTGCTTGTTTGTACAGAATTTTGATTATTATGTGGATATATATCTACCTCTATGATTATGTAGTTGTCTCCAAGTTAATGAGGTACCTATGGACATTTATTATTACACTTGTCCGTATACCCTGTAATTTTCATATTATTGTATATTTACTTATGTAGTTTTGCACGTTTCCATATCTATGGTAATTTGGATGGTTACATTTGTGGCTCCTTGTGGTGTAAATATTATCTTTGACCTTGACTGTACTATACAATATTCTCTCCCTGGCGCTGACGCGTCTATGAACCATTATGTGGAGACAATCATTATACCCGTTTAAATATATTAGTTAATATCGAATGTATTTATAACAAAAAAGAAATATTTAGGTCCGGATCCCATCATGATCTGAATTCGAGTTTAGGTCAGATTAAAATAGTTAATAAAATTTTCTATATCTCATTAAGGATCTGTATACTGTACCTTCGCTGTTTATAGATTTCCATAATGACAAACGCTTCAAGCTACTTAGTTTTGGATCTGAACAAATTATGTCTTAATGAAAAAGCTTAAAAAGTCCACTTTGTCCCTGGCACTCTGAGATGGTACACGAACCCATGACGTTTCGCAATCCCTCCCGGATCGCTTAACCACTGAGCTACCCAGGACCTAGCAGGACTGACGAACTTTTCAAGCACTTGTTTCTTTTTCGCTACTACAGAGCGTATTTTTATCAATGTTTAGGTAATCTACCCAACAACATCCGATAGAAATATTTTTACATGTAGGTATTTAAACTTTCGATCATTTGATAAATTTTGTATTCACAATGCTATGTTGAAAAATATTCTTAACGAAAAATGCTTAAGCATCCACTTTGTCTCTGGCAATCTTGAGATGGTCATGGGTTCATGTCCCATCCTATTTTTCAGTACAGAACGCAAAATTGATCGAATATAATAAAGTATGTGTTATTGCGGTTGTCTAATTACACAACAGACATCACACACTATTTTCTTTTTTAATAATATTATAAGTAATAAATTGTGTTCTTTAAAAAAATAGTATTTTTTCTCTCATTATGAAAAAAAAAACGTGTTCAAAATAGAATTAAATTATATTACCATTAAATTCAATTTTCAACTTAAAAATGTGGTCCCTTAATATCGGCTATGCCTTTTCTGATAAATGTCAGTCGCGTGCCCGACCTACAAATTCAATCCCAATACATTACTTTTGGACGTGCATTACGGCAACAGTCTCGCAAAAAGTGAAAATATTACTAAAAATATCGCAGCTCATATTTGAGGATAATACCGTCATATTTTTCAGTTTCTCGTAACCTGAAAACTCAACAAATTTTAAGGTTTATTCTAAAGCCGGCTATCTTGTATGGATAATAGTACAGTGAGAAATAGTATGGAAATTATTGTTGTACCTAAGTAATTATAATAAAGGGACTTAAAGTTATGAAAAAATACAGATATCTTATTTATATAACAGGAAAAATCCAAAAGAAACTTCATCAGATATGCATATCTTGATTTTTTTTCAGTACTACTAGACAAACTTTTTTAATAGAAAATGTCTTGGTGTTATCTACATCACTACATAGTACAAAACAAAGTCGCTTTCTCTGTCCCTATTTATGCTTAAATCTTTACAACTACGCAACGGACTTTGATGCAGTTTTTTCATAGATAGGGTGATTCAAAAGGAAGGTTTTTATGTATAATACTAGACCACGCGGGCGAAACCGCTGGCGGAAAGCTAGAAAAAAAAAATAACAAAAATAAATAAAAATAACATAGAATCATATTCCTTCACTATTATGGAAATAATCGACAATTGGTTCTACTTTTAAACAATAATTAAAAATAATATATTTAATCAAATCAAATCAAAATATTTATTGCGCGTCACATTACAAAAAAATAAGTTTTAGGTATACATGTGACGCCCTACAAGGGCATTGCAATATGTAGAGGAGAATATAATATTAACAATAATTTAAAATTAAAAACATCTCATAATTTAGTTATTCGTTGCATTAAAATTAATTAATATTCCATAAAATAAATTTATGTCAATCGTACTATAAAATCGTACCCGTTCCTATAATAGTCAGAATCATAAAAGATAACAAATAGTAACTCATCATAACAACCTAGTGTAATGCCGCAGCTGTCTATGTCTTTCGTTTAACCGTAATTAAAAAATGTTGAAATGTTCACATAAAATACTATCTCCAATAACGAGGAGCAAAGGGAGCGCATTTTATGTTATCCTTAAGGAAATTCAGACTTCTATACAATTGGTAAGATTCGTGTTTATATTGGTACAACATAGCTCTGCCATAGTCGTGCTCGCTATTGCCGGAAGGTAGATCAATTCACCATAGAATCATAACCATATCCACCCCATTCGGCCACATAGTCAAACAAAAATTATCTCGCACATGTGGTGGTATAAACTCTTATCTTTTCTTGAAATGACGGACTAAATAAACAGTTGATTTTGAATTAAAAAGTGTTAAAGTATATTAACGAAGGAATCTGATACCATGAAGATATAAAAGAATATCCAAGCATTTGTTCCCACTGAATTTCACGCATGTTTTTGTTTTTTTGTTTTTAGCATGTGTGTCTTCTTGGAGTGATCGAGTATTAATGTTGTTTATAATGTCAAAAGAGAAATTATGTGCATGCACCTAATTTGTAGTTTCCATTAACAAAACACTTGTGTCGTATCTTCCCTTTTTATTTCAATCAAATATTTATTTCTTTTGAATAATAAATCCAGCATCAACGTAAAGACAAAACAAACATCTGTTTCGGTAAAATTAAGTACACGCTTCGTAGCATACGCCGTTCTCCTTCGTAGAATCATAGTAGCCCCGTAGATCGTAGCTCGGTTGCTACGAGTACAATAGTTTTAAAGACGCGACATTTTTATTGCGGTCACGATTGAGCAATGCATGTGAGCGGTAGCAAAGGAGCTTTGCACTGAATATCAACTCAAATGTATAAAGAATTAAAACACACAATGAACATGTAGCAGAAACTCGTCATGGAAATATTTTAGTGAATAATTGAATAATCCAGGCTGCATGCCGACGAAATTTCCAACTTTCATGTAAATATACTCGCTAATATCATAAACGTGAAATTGTCCTCTTTGAGAAATAAATTCATTCGCACACATTGTAGAATGAACTGGAACACAACTAAACTAACATACAGAATATTTTTTGCGTCATTAGCATCTGTTACCCGGACTCGAACGTTCACCATGAATAGACTGAAAACCATCAAACTTGTGTTGTGAGGACTTGTGGTTGTTAATGACTCTCAATGCAACTAAACAATTAACGTGTCTTCTAAAGCATGGCTTCGGACGAGTTCACATTACAATTGAAACCCAACACGCTAAACACTATGCGATCGAATTCTTTATATCTATACTAGTATCAGAAATTATGTTCGCATCGAATAGAAGTATGCTATACAGTGGTTTCGGAATCGTATTCTTTTACCTACAAGAAGATACACCATATGCGGGTGATATAGGCTATAATATACGCTGTCGATGTCGCGGGAAAACAGCTAGTATGCATTTGTATTTCTTTTTTAAATAGAAATTTCACCATTTGCGCTTGTTGGCAATATAATCACAACTAATTTTTTCATGATAGTTACTATCGGATAGAAAGCCGAGCTGCTTTCAAATTAATTTCTAAAATAATTACTTACAGTCTACGAACTAAATAAAAAGGCACTCCCAAGCAAGTCTTTTCATTACGAAAACCATGTCCTTAAAATATTGTGTGGAACTGCACTTGCACAGCCGGAACACAATCGTTTATATTGGAACACAACAATATGCGTCGGAACACAATCGTTTGGACTCACCAGTGACTCTCCACAATGTCTCATACTAACTCGTTATTACTGTATTTACTCCGTGCAATATACCAATATGCGGATAAAAATTAGATAAAAATATAAGATATCAATATATTGTATTTTTGTTTGTTGTTAATAATACTGTTTCAAAAAATTAATTGTAAAATTAGCGTAATTAAAAAAATCATTCACACCTATCTATTCAAATTGTCATTGTACATTGTTGGGGAAGCAATAAATAATTTAAAATATTTAAAAACTTATGTATACTTTAGCTATCAACTAGAGACTTCGCCCGCATGGTTGAGGGGGCTAAAACAAGCCTACACTAATTCTGCCTTAGAATTTATCCGTACCAAATTTCATCGCAACTAATTGAGTAGTTTTTGCGTGAAAGACTAACAAACATATATACATCCGTCCTTAAAAATTAAGACAGCATAAATGACATCCACGGAATTGCAAATGACATCAATGCAAGAACGTAGACAAACTGAGAATTAGTAGAATATATTTTGAAGTAGTTATTTTTGGTGGGATAATTATAATCCAGGATTTTTATTAACTTAACACTATTTAAATCTCTTCTAACTCAAGGAAAACTATAAAAATCATATTCATGATAATGTCTCATTTTATATGCAAAAATTTTATGGTGCTCTATATAAGTTGATTACGGGTAATAAAGTATGATTTACATTCATGTGACGTCGAGCTATTTTCTCAGTTGAGAATCTCACAAATTAGGGTTCAAATAAGTAAAACGCTACCTTTGTTCATGGGTATAAGTACTTTATCTCAAACATCTATTAAGTTAATTTAATTACTAGCTTTCCGCCAGCGGCTTCGTCTGCGTGGTCCCTAGTGAACTATTTAGTGGGATAAAATGTATCATATTATCTAAGTCAACTAATATCCTACCTTCATACCAAATTTCATCAAAGTGCGTTCAGTAGTTTCGACGTGATTAACGGATGAAAATCCAAACGTCCAAACTAAGAAACTTTCACATGTAGTAGGATACCTGTTAACAAATGCTTATTAGTAACAACCTTGTGGAATCTATTTGTAAATATTCTATTTTATATTTGGTGCACATTTAACATTGGTGCACATTGCTTCATAATTAAACGGCATTGTGCTGACAAGGTTAATTAGGCAATATTTAAAGTACATTGCTTTTTCGCTTATGAATATTATATTGAAAATATCTGTTTGAAACCTGAGACGGTTTTTTAACTTACTTAAAATAATAAAAAGTATCTGTTTTTATAATAACTTTTAAGTTTTTAAAACGAATTACATATTCATAATTTCTTTAACTAGTACCGCGAACAAATAAGAAATATTTTAAAAACCTTTTATCGCAAATACCTACGTCTGACTTATATAAATACTAGCTTTTGCCCGCGACTTCGTCCGCGTGGTGTAGTTACTTTGGGCAGCATATATTTTCCAAAAACACTATTGTTTCTCGAGCTGATAATGATATTACCTTGATGTTTGAGTTCGAAGATACTACAACAAAAAAAAAAAACACAAATATCCAAAATGTTTCAGCACTTTACCTTTGAAAACTTTAGAGATATAAATCCAATCCAATCCAATTCGAAATACAGATGAAAAAACAGCTCTGAAGTTTACACAAAACTTAATCAAAAACGTAGTCTACGCAAAATTCTTTAATAGAAATATTAGCGCAGATTACTTTAGCATAAACGCCATCTATTAGTAAAGCAAAGCGTAAATTTTTCATTACATTTTATTTTGTCCAAAAAATTATTTGCTGAAATACATTGTTTATTCATTAGAGTTATGATTTTGTGATCTGAAAAAAAAAACAGCCTCGTAATTTAATACTATCGCTACGCGACGCTTCGTGATTGTTTGAAAATTCTAACCTATCACGTGACCTAAAGAAGTGAATCGTATAGAAACTTAAGTTCAGTTATAATCTCAAAAACTTTTATATTCTCCAATATATTTTTATCAGCCTCTGGAACTAGGTCACAATCCTATCTTTATAATAACCTGCGACATATCCATAAAACTATAGAAATAGCCTTTGCTGCTTCACTTCGCACTGCACTCCTACATTTATCTCAGTGAACTTGATCAAATAATTATTTTCCGTTGCTCAGTCACCCTACTTTTTTTAATTTGTTGTATAACCTAAAAATTAAAATAAATAATGTATTACAAAAACAATGCGACATTAGCGCCTCTTACTGAGACTTACGTAACTATTTTACGATATGATCACTTACTCTTGGCCACATCATGAAGAAGTCATACTATTAGCCGCCCATATCGTTAAACGCAAATCATTAATTGATCTGGTCAGGTCATATCATGATGTGGGCAGCAAGATTTTTCTATTTCATGAAATGGCTGGCCGCATCATGAATTGATCAATTCTTCGATCTGGCTACGACATTTATTCTTGGAAACCTATACTTAGGTGCTTTCGTAATATGATATGATCCTATTTTGTTACCTACATTTGTTCATTCATATTACGAAAGCACCTTGTAATATGAATGAACAAATAAATGTAACAAAATAGGATTTGTAAAAATTATCAACTTGGAAATCTTAGGTTAAGACCTATCAATCCTCAATAAAATATTTACTGATGAAACGAAAAACACAAATAACTGCAATTTCTCTAATATAAACTTGGAGCAACATTTTAATGATTTGATTTAAAGACTGCACAAAGTTCTTTGACCAAAATAATAGCACGATTTAGAATATACTCTAAAAAGCTAGCTGAAAAGTTGTTCTAAGTAAATTTTCTAGTTAAAAAATCTGCGATCTAAAAAATTGCGATTGTAAACAATGGTTACTATGGTAACATTTTTATTCCCCATAAAATCTTTTACTCCCATTTTTATTCTATTAAGTGCTAGTATTTGGGATAAAATATAACCTATTACCTTCATATGGTCTTAAACTACCCAAATACCAATTTTAATCAACATAAGTTCATAAACGAACAAGTTTTATACAAACTTTTTCACCCTTTTGACCCCATACGGGATGGAATTTCCAAAAATCCGTTCTTAGTACACCTCTACGTATTAAGGAGAATGTTCCCTCCAAATTTCAAGTTTCTACAATCAATGGCTGTGCGTTGTCTGTCAGTCAGTAAGTCAAGACATCTCCTTTTATATATGTATAGATATAGATCACAGAACACGAAAAAATATAGATAGTGTTAAAAATGAATAGTTATTGTTTCGGCTACTAGATAGCGCTACATTATTTGTACATTGCGGTATGGTTTCACTTGTTTTTGTAAATATATAGTCTATTATGAAATTGTACTGTTTGGCACTTTAAAACATCATTTTAATGAAAACTATTTTGTTTCTTTTCTATAAATCTTTTTGGGACAGTGTTCATTGATCCTTCGGTAGCCGGATTAAGGCTACCTTAGAGGGAAGTGTTCAGCTGGCCGTCGATGTAACACCGACGTGTAGACGAATTGTCTATTATGGTGTTGTCTCTGCTGCAGCAGTGAAGTTGAGAAAATTCAAAGGGTACGTGTCGATGTTGAAGTAAACCCAAAAAGACACGGCGCTGGCAGTGGAGAAAGCAGGTGGCTAGATACGAAACTATACTGGTATTGAATACGGAAAAAACAGTGAGTGAATTTGAACTTTATTTGTTAAGAAGAAATATCTCTAAAGCGGCGTGAAACTTAGAAGAAATTTGGACTTAGAGTAATTAGATTAATTTAGTATAGTAGTTTGAACTTGTAAAATTTTAGGCTAAAACCTGTATAGACGGGGAACCTATGCCCGATTTTCAAATTTGTAAGTGTTCGTTTTTCAAACACTTAGAAAATTTTGCAACTTGAATTTTAGGACTTAGAATATTTTTTGCAAATTTTATATCGTACATTCTAAGGTGAATTGCTTAGGACATGAATTGTTGTAAGGTGTCTATGAATTTTATTGTTTTGACATTGGTACATTTAGTTAAGTGAGTTGCGTTCATCTGTTGCTAATAACCTAATTTGAAATTGTTATAATATTCTATGTTTAAAGACAATTCATTTCAATCTATTTCAAGTAGTTTAGAAGTAAATATGGAGGCGTTATCTAAGTTACAGGACGATGTTAAATCTGTTATTTCTAAAGGTAAAGTTAATTTTAAAAAGTCGCCAAAAGAACGACTCACTCAAGGTTATATAGAGACAAGGTTAGAAAGCTTGGAAGAGCAATGGAAAGCTTTTGTTGATACGCACCGTACTATGTTAACTGATATAGATACTTTGGAATATAAAAATTCTATTTATTGCAAAAATGAAATGTATGAAACTACACAAGAATTATATTGTGATTATAAGTCTGAGTTGAAAGATACCTTACATCGTGTTCTAAAGTCACAAAATTTAGTTTGTGATAGTAATGTTATAGCTCATAGTTCACAGTTTTCTCCACCTATTAATAGTGCGACAGGTTTTAATGTGAAGTTACCGAAAATTACTATTCCGACATTTAGTGGCAAGTATACAGAGTGGACAACTTTTAAAGATTTGTTTATTTCATTAGTCCATAATAATTCAAATTTGGAAAATGTTCATAAGTTGCATTATTTGAAAGCTCATTTATCTGGTGAAGCGGAACAGTTATTAAGACATGTACCTGTTACTGAAGCAAATTACGTAGAGTCTTGGTCAATTTTAAATAAAAGGTACAGTAATAAAAAGTTTCTATCTAACTGTTTACTTAAGCGTGTCATTAGTCAATCTAGTATTACGGTAGAGTCCTCGGGTGCTATAAAATCTTTATTAGATACAACAGTTGATTGTTTAAATGGGTTAAAAAATTTAGACCTTTGCACTGAATCGTGGGATGCTATTGTGATTTTTATAATTAGTTCTAAACTAGATTCAGAGTCACGCAAGATATGGGAGGCACAAATAAGTACATCGGATGAGCTTCCTTCAATGCAACAGTTTAAAGAGTTTTTAGAGCAGCGTTTTAGGTCGTTAGAATTTTTGCCTAAAGCTCAACAGCCAAATATGATTCGTAAGAATAATTTTGTAAATACAAAAATCCATGTAGCCACAACAATTTCATGTGTTTTCTGCTCAGAAAGTCACAAACTCTGTAACTGTAGAAGTTTCACAAAGCAAAGTGTTGAAGCACGTCGTAATTTTATTCAAACAAATCATCTTTGCTTTAATTGTATGGGTCCAAATCATTCCGTATTCACATGCCGTCAAACCTCTAGGTGCCATATATGTAAGAAAAAACATCATTCACTATTACATTATAGTGTCCCAAAATCAACGGAAAATAATGTTGTGGATTCATCCGTTGACAAAAGTGCCATTGTAGTAGCTACTACTTCCTCGTCTAGTAGATCTAATGATACTAAGAACGTGGATCACATAGTAGCATGTCATTCAAATAATCATAGTCAAATTCTTTTGGCTACTGCGTTAGTTAGAGTACAGTCTAAGTCGGGAAATCAATGTACTCTCAGATCCTTGATTGATCCTGGATCTCAGGCTTCATTTATTACAGAGACCGCTGTGCAATCGCTTGGTCTTAAAAAGCATCCAGCTAAAGTACACATTTCAGGAGTAGGCGATCATAGCGACTCTGTAGTATCGAAGTCATCAGTTTGTTTCAACTTTCATTCTATACACGATCTCAATTTTGTTGTAGACGTCAGGGCTCATGTATTGAATAAATTAACGTCGGTGTTGCCGACTCAAAAAGTAAATTTTGATAAGTATCCACAGTTAGTTGGGATAAATTTAGCGGATCCTGATTTCCATACTCCTAATAAAATTGATTTGCTTCTGGGAGCTGATATATTCGGTCAAATTTTAGTTGAAGGTTTAATCAAGGGTCCTCCAGGTACTCCAGTAGCTCAGAATACTAAGCTTGGATGGATTCTATTTGGCCAGGTTACTTCAAAACCTTTGGGCAGCTCTCAGTCGTTTAATGAAAACAAGATTATCAGCATGCACGCTTGTGTTGATAATGATGACCTACTCAAAAAATTTTGGGAGTTGGAGTCGGAGCCTTCAGTAATTCATAAAAAGATATTTACTGAAGAAGAACAAGAATGCGAAAGAATTTTTGCAGAAACGACTACTAGAGATTGCTCTGGTAGGTATATAGTTAAACTTCCATTTCGCTCTTCTGATCCTCAATGTAAATATGGTAACTCGCAGATTATTGCAGCTAAGAGACTCCAGTATCTGGAAAAGAAATTGTTAAAGGATATTGAATTAAAAGAACAATACTCACAGGTAATTTCTGAGTACCTTGAGCTCAATCATATGGAGGTTGTTCCTGAAAATCAAAAGTCAATGCCAGGATCAGTATATTTACCTCACCATGCTGTCGTGCGTAAGGACAGGACAACGTCTCAAGTCCGTGTAGTCTTTAATGCTTCATCTCCTGGATTAAATGGTGTGTCATTAAATGATGATCTTTTGGTGGGACCTAGTTTGCAGAAGGATCTAAGGCATATTATCATGCGATGGAGACGACATCCAATTGCACTAAACGCGGACATTGTGAAAATGTACCGCCAAGTAAAGGTGATGGATGAAGATGCTGATTTTCAGAGGATATTGTGGTCCGATGGTAATAAAATTCAGCACTACAGATTACTACGACTTACCTTCGGTACAGCGAGTGCTCCTTATCTTGCAGTTCGCGCATTGCATCAGTTAGCTTACGATGAAGGTGAATCATATCCAGAAGTAGCTAATAGTGTTTTACAAGACTTTTATATGGATGACTTAATGTCTGGCTGTCATGGTGTTGAAGAAGGCCTGAAACTATATAAAGAGTTTAATGAATTAATGGAAAAAGGCGGTTTTAAATTACAAAAATGGGGTTCAAGTAGCAAGGAATTCATGCAAAAATTAAATAATGGACAAAAAGAAAAAGGAAAAGGAGAAGCTACAATAGAAAAAATAAATAAGTTAGAAATAGGATCGGAAAAGGATAAAAATGAAATTAAGAAAGTTTTAGGTTTAAGATGGAATAATGCAACTGATGAGTTTGAATATATGGTATGCCTGCCAGAAGTAAATACACCAGTTACAAAAAGAAAGGTAGTTTCTGATATCTCCCGATTGTACGATCCATTAGGCTGGATAGCACCGTCTATAATTCAAGCGAAAATTTTTATACAGAAATTATGGATGGCTGGGATAGAATGGGATCAAGAATTACCTAATAATTTACTACAGGAATGGCTTACATACAGGGATAAACTTACCTTAATTACTGAATTCACTGTACCTCGATGGATGCGCACTAGTCGTGAAGATGTTTGTGTAGAACTTCATGGGTTCTGCGATGCGTCGAATGATGCATATGCGGCGGTGGTGTACATTCGAGTTGTAGATTGTAATGCCAAGGTACATGTCAATCTCATTACATCAAAAACGAGAGTTTCACCGATAAAACAAGTTTCGGTACCACGTTTGGAACTGTGTGGGGCGGTATTGTTGGCAAAATTATTGTTTGAAGTGTCTGAAGTGTTAGAGGTATCGCGTGATCATGTTCATGCATGGACTGATTCTCAGGTGGTGCTAGCATGGCTTAGTAGTCACCCTAGTCGATGGAAGACCTTCATTGCTAATAGGGTATCTGAAATACTTACTTTGTTTGATAGGAAACAGTGGTCACACGTTCGTTCCTCCGAAAATCCTGCCGACTGTGCATCACGTGGCATTCAGCCATTCAAAATAACTGAAATCAAACTGTGGAAATATGGCCCATCTTGGTTACTAGAAAAAGATATTAAATACAGTCCACTGAGTTACAACAATCATGATACAAAGTTAGAAGAAAGGGCTAAAATAGAAACAGTGTTTGCTCTTACGAACATTCCAGAGGACGAATTTTATAAAAGATTTTCATCGTTTCGAAAACTAATAAGAGTTTTGTCATATTGTCGTCGATTTATTAAAACTGTATATTTAAAAACTAAAAATAATTCATTGCCTTATTTTACTAAATGGCTTACTAGTGCAGAGTTACAAGAGACAACAAAAATTGTCATTAAAGAAAATCAACAATTACATTTCAAAGATGAGATTAATTGTCTTACATCAAATACACCAATCAACAAGAAAAGTAAGCTGCGCAGTCTCAATCCCTATGTGGACGGAAACGGAGTCCTCAGGGTGGGGGGAAGATTACAGAAATCACAGCTTACTTCTAATGTTATTAATCCAATCTTGATTCCGTACAAATCTAACTTGACCAACCTCTTAATTTCTGATGCTCACGAAAGAACGCTTCATGGTGGTCCTCAGCTGATGTTAAATTTTCTTCGTTCCAAATACTGGATAATAAATGCAAGAAGAGCGGTAAAAGCATGTATCCACAAATGCGTGATTTGTACTAGGTATTCGTCACAGTCTTCTAATCAACTTATGGGTCAACTTCCATCAGCTAGGGTTAACCCAAGTCGACAATTTTTACATAGTGGCGTTGATTATGCTGGTCCAATAGCAATCAGGACTACTAAAGGAAGAGGTCATCGCTCTACAAAAGGGTATATTTGCCTTTTCATATGTATGTCTTCTAAGGCTATACATTTAGAAGCTGTCAGCGATTTAACATCGCAAGCTTTCATAGCTGCCTTCAAAAGGTTTGTCGCTAGACGTGGTCATTGCTCAGACTTATGGAGTGACAATGGCACAAATTTTATAGGGGCAGCACGGGAGTTGAGAAATATGCTAACTAGTGAGAGATCTCAAATTAATACAGAAATTGCAGACTGGTTAGCTACCAATGGAACAGAATGGCACTTCATTCCACCTCACGCTCCGAATTTTGGAGGATTATGGGAAGCTGGAGTGAAGTCCACAAAGTACCATTTAAGGAGAGTTGTTGGTACTTCCACACTTACGTTTGAGGAGATCACAACAGTTTTAACCCAAATTGAGGCCTGTCTCAATTCGAGACCAATCACAAAGTTAAGTGAGGACTCAAGCGATCCTTATCCTCTAACTCCAGGACATTTTTTAGTAGGTGGTCCACTGGTGCTCGTACCTGACACCAATTATGAATCATCAAATATTAATAGTTTAAGGAGGTGGCAATATACACAAAAAATGGTACAAGATTTTTGGCGTAGGTGGTCAAAAGAGTATCTAGTTCAATTTCATCAACGTCACAAATGGTCAAAGCAAATTGCTGAGCCACAAATCGGTGACATCGTTTTAGTTAAAGAGGATGATCTTCCTCCGGCTAGATGGCTTTACGGTATCGTGACAGAAAAACACCCTGGCTCTGATCAAATTACGCGTGTTGTCAGCTTGCGATGCAAAGGTTCAATTATTAAAAGACCCGTTTCGAAATTGTGTATATTACCGGTTGATTGATAAATAATGGAAATAATGAAAAAGAAATTTATGTTATTTTGAACTAAGTTGAAATATTGTTCAATCTATTCAATGAATTAATTATTATGTTAAACTATAGTAAATGGATTTATTTGACTATGTATTATTGTTTTGTATTAACTAAGATTTAATTTTTGTTGTTGATGTATCATAAATTTATTTACTTTAATTAAAACATTTATTGTTAAAAAACAAAAAAAGATTAGTTATTCTTTATTCAGAATGAAATTTTGTCTAAGTTGGTGTTATTCGTGGTTAAAGTGTAATTATCTAATGAAGAGATTTTTTATGGACATGCTGTCCATGGTGGGCGGTTATGTTAAGAATGAATAGTTATTGTTTCGGCTACTAGATAGCGCTACATTATTTGTACATTGCGGTATGGTTTCACTTGTTTTTGTAAATATATAGTCTATTATGAAATTGTACTGTTTGGCACTTTAAAACATCATTTTAATGAAAACTATTTTGTTTCTTTTCTATAAATCTTTTTGGGACAGTGTTCAGATAGTATATTTTACGCAATATAAAGAGTCTATTTTTGTACTATATTCTTAATACATACTCACATAAAGCTCTTTTTAACACCAGTTACTTACAAAGTTACCTTTTTTTTTTCATGTTGATGCAGCTGAACTTGATGCAGCTGATAATCTATTGCATAGTTTAGTATAATACCTAAGTATTACTATATTTATAGCGTTAAAAGAGTGTCTAAAACCGACAAGTTCCCTTATTTTAATTTTAAATTACATTACTTAAATACTACGACCGAATGTGTGCCCGTTTTAAAGTATTGCCATTTCTGGAATTCCAAGTGCAATGTAAAAGTACATTCTATATTGTCTAGAGTCGGGGGCTTATAATACCTTTATTGTTTCAGATATCCATAATACAAGGGCTTTAGATTTTATTAATTGGTCAAGTGGTTTTTTAGGTCGTCAAAAGGAAAAAGAAAATATTGTGTTTCTCAAACTAAGGAAGTTTAAAATGTTTAAAAAATAAAGGCTGAAAAGTACATGCAGTTAAGCAAAAAAGAATTAATAAAAATGGAAGATAGAATAATAACAAAATTATAAATGAAAATAAAAATCAAAATCGCTAAAGCTACAAGTTTTATTACATATATTTTGTTTAGATTTTAGTCATCTAAGCAATGAATTATATTCAGGGGCGCATCCGCGTGAAATTATATCTTTTCTCTAGCGTGAAATTATATGTAATTGTTTTGAACGAATTAATCTAGTAATGGACGCAACCCGGTCGTGGCTGCTCTTTTTATCCATTAAGAAAACATAATGTATATCTAGTTGAATATTTATATATACACAAAATTTTATTTTGTGTCTTAAAACAAATAATGAATGATCCACCTAAGAACTATCTTAGTAAGATTTCAAAATCTTGTAGAGGAATCTACCGACATTAAATTGCACCAAATGACTTTATGACGCGCGTCGCTTTTGCGATAAAATAAATATTTATTTATTCTATCGAGTTTAAAACAATATAAATTACAATTGCGTATCGATTTTTAAACTCACTGCAGTTTTTTTTTTGAGTTTATTTTGAGGAGATGGAGGAGAAAGCTGTGTGAATGGAGTAATAAAAAAAAATTGAGGATAATATATAATGAATATGTCATAAGGAGGCTTGAACTGCGATACGGTTGTTAAGCAACTTTCCGGTCGGACGGTCATGGGATGGGTGACCAAAATTTTTTATTTCGAGCTCCTCTTTGCTTCAGAAGCCTTTAGTACTAGCTACATCCGTAGAAGTTAACACCCACCAATCAGCACTGGTGCCGCGTGGTGGATTATGGCCCATTCTCCCTATTCGATTTGATTCGATCCCATCGACAGGCAAGACCTGAGCCCCGGCAGTGGGAACAGCAATAGGCTGTTGATGATGTCGTAGCCAATTATTAATAGCAAAATATCCGCTATATTAAAAAAAAATACTTTGATGTTCAACTTCGAAGACTACAACATCAACGAATATATCCAAAAAGGCTATATTTATGTATGGTACAGCAACAGCTATACATGTAATTAACCGACTAATGTCCAATATGTTTTCATACTTTATTTCTAAAAACTTTAAAAGTTATACAATTTAAACAGAAAGTTATCCAATTTGATACAGATGGGAAAAACACAAAGCAGCTTTAGCCGAGAGACGCCCACTGCTGGGCATAGGCCTCCCCCAAAGATTTCCAAAGCGATCGGTCCTGCGCCTCCCGTATCCAGCGGCTTCCCGCGACCTTTACCCGATCGTCGGTCCACCTTGTGGGGGGCCTACCAACACTGCGTCTCCCGGTACGCGGTCGCCACTCCAAGACCTTACCGCCCCAACGGCCGTCAGTCCTGCGAGCGATGTGCCCTGCCCACTGCCACTTGAGGTACGCAATTCTTTGGGCTATGTCGGTGACTTTCGTTCTTCTGCGGATCTCATCGTTTCTGATTCGATCTCGCAAAGAAACCCCGAGCATAGCCCTTTCCAACGTACTCGTCGACAGCTTCCAGTGTAGAGCCTCCAACATTCACTGGAGTGGGTACGACGTGGGAGTTTGACATTATTTTTGTCTTCTCCATGTTCATTTTAAGACCCACTTGCTGGGAAACTCTACAGAGGTCTTCGAGCATTGTGCCTAGATCTTCCATGGTCTCAGCCATGACTACGATATCATCAGCGAAACGAAGGTGCGTCATGTACTCGCCGTTTATATTGATGCCAAGTCCTCTCCAGTCCAAAAGCTTAAACACGTCCTCCAGTGCGGCAGTGAACAGTTTCGGCGATATAACGTCGCCCTGTCTCACTCCACGCTGAAGTCGTATTGCTTTCGAGTTTTGGTCCTGGAGCCAAACTGTCATGGTGGCGTTTGCATACAGTGACTGCAGCACTTGGATGTATCGATAGTCCATTTGGCACCTCTGGAGTGACCTAAGCACGGCCCAGGTCTCGACGGAGTCGAAGGCTTTCTCATAGTCCACAAACGCCAAGCACAGTGGCAGATTATACTCCTCGGTCTTCTGTATAACCTGTCGCAGCGTATGAATGTGGTCTATGGTACTGTAACCTTTTCGGAAGCCGGCTTGTTCAGGAGGCTGGAAGTCGTCAAATCTACGTGCGAGACGATTCGTGATGACTCTCGAAAACAGCTTGTACACATGACTCAGAAGCGTGATAGGTCTGTAATTCTTCAATTGGGTTCTGTCGCCCTTTTTGAAGAAAAGCACCACCACACCCCTGTGCCATGCTTCCGGCGTCTTGCCCTCGAGTATGGCGGAATTAAATAGCTTCTGAAGCGCTTTCCGGACTGGTAGTCCACCCGCTTTCAGAAGTTCCGCTGTGATTCCATCATGCCCTGGCGCCTTGTTTGAGAGCCACACTAATCTCGTATAGACTGACGTCCGGGATGTCTTCTATCTAGTATAGCAAAGCTAAAAGTTCTTACTATGTAGATAGTATTATTATAAAACTCAACCTTGAGAAGAACATTGCAATGTAAAAATATACCAAACGCCATCTAGCATAACAAGAAATATATACTTTGTGTCATCGTGTTTTCATTCAAATATAAAATGATTTATACTTGATTATTTTCAAAAATACGTATTTAAATTGTTATTTTTGTTATCAATTATGTACTCAAATACCAATTTTTAACACAATATAAGGAAATCATTATAAATAATATTCGATAAATTTATCATAATGACAAATCAAATTGTAAACAATGATTCCTATGGTAACAATATGATTCCCCATAAATACTTTTACTTCCTGTTCATCTCTTTAAGTGCTAGTTTTCGGGGAAACCTATTACTTTCGTAGTCTTAAACTGCCTAAATATCAATTTTCATCGATACACGGCCAAAAACAAACAAGTTTCATACAAACGTGTTTGACCATCTTTGGATTGGAATTTCCACAAAACCGTTCTTAGTACACTTCAACGTAATAAAAGGAGTGTACCCTCCAAATTTCAAATCTCTACAACCAGCTGTTGAGGCTACGCGTGGTCCGGCAGTCAATATATCAGGACATATTTTTAACCGAATTCAAAAAAAGGAGGAGGTCCTCAATTCGATTGTATTTTTTTTTTATTTGAAATCTAATGCTGTCGGTGTTGTCCCATTATCAGCATAGTATTTGTCAGACTTGAGAGAAGGTTTTAGGTATATTAACAGACTAAAAAAAAGTTGGTTCGCACTTCAACATAGTTTTAACGCGATTTTCAGAAAAGTATTTTTGATATTACCTGTTATACAAAAATATCAATATCACTAAAAACCATGAAATAATAAACTTTTGAGATAAGTATTATTTTTCACTTTATTTAAGTTTAAAATCGATTCTATATTTTTTAAGTTTATAGATATGTATAGATAATAATTAGATTTTTTTTTTTATTATTTCAGAAGTAATCTGGTGATCCACCACACACGACCAACTCCTTTTTTTTTATAATATTCCAATTATATCATTCACCTTTCGCTTACTCAACTACTATTATATACCTTTGTATAATCAGCCTTTCTAATATAGAAAACATTCTTCTCGGCTCCGTCCGAAGCAAATATAATTAAAAAACGCCTTGCAGAGCCGTTGAAAATAATTTGGCGCCTATGAATAAGTATTTTACACATTCCAATGTTTATCAAATATGTATAATACCAAAAATATTGATTATCGTTTCTTTAGGTAGTACAATAAACTTCTAGTTCCAGTACACAAATATTGCATATTCCTGCAAAACCAATAAACGCATGTATGTATGATGCTCTTAATAAAAAATGCTTCAAATTCCACATTTTCCCTGGTAATCCGAAATGGGATTGGAACCCGCGACCTTTCGCAATCCGGGCGACTGCTCTAACCACTGAGCTACCCAAGACCAAGATCAAGATGCTTTAGGAAATATACGTATGACAAACACATAAATCAAAATTAAGTATATTTTTCCTCATAACAGTATAATCGTTAGTTTTTCATTCGTAACTATGAAATATGCTCTAACAATGTCAGTAACGTAACATTTTTTATTAAAAAAAAACTTAATATCACAATAGCGTACACCCCAAGTTCTTTACTACACTCTCTCTCTCAGATCTTGTCTAACAGCAGCAACCTACGGTGTCTTCATTACTATTAAAGAGGTCTCTCTTATCTTGCATTCAATTACTTTAACGTCCACCCTAATATCTACTTAAATTTACATTTTGCTAAACCCATTACCGGTGATTTAAGCGTTAGTTATCTAGACTCAAAAGGATTTTGTATTATTATGTTAATATACTAGAGTTATCACATTATTACATTTTCGACGAAATGGTCTGTTAAATGTTGTAGTTAATCTCTATCAAATAATTAATTCAAAATTATGAGGATTCTGTTTTTCGATTACGAAAGACATTCAAATTTTGTGATAGGTTTTTGACGTAAACAAATAAATAATTTGTAATTACATTACATTATGTAATATAAGATTCACAATTCTTTGTGTAGTAAGATATTAATGCACCAATTAGAACATAAAAATAAGCCAACCATAATTAATTAATATTACGCTTCCATCGATATATTATACTTATGTGACCCAACTTGGAGGGTTTGAGAATTGGCTAGTTTTTACCTGGACGTTTTACTGACGTCTTTACTTGTAAAATCCAATATCCCGGAAAATTCAAGATAACTTGCTGAAGCTTTATTATTATGATGGCGCGTGCTTGGCTTCCTTTATACTGCTGTGAGGTCGCTCCCTTATACATTTAAATGACGAGTTTTTAACGAGTGTTAAAAGTTTATCTTCCGAACAATTTATATTTTGAATATCAACCTCAGACTTCATGTTACAAATAATTCTTATATCAAGGACATTATTGTTGCTGATATGTGTACATTTTTTTCTTTGCTTTGATGTAAAATTAACAAAAAAACTTCATCGAATAGAATTCTATTTACCATGTCATTTTGGGAATTCAACGCTCTGTACAAATCATTTTTCCATTCAATAGCTATTTCCTGTGATGGCATACAACATTCCATAACGATTGTTTTCAATTTAATGAAATTTTCCTAACACTACATACTCGCAGTTGTCGCCAGGGTTTCCGATTTATAGAAAAAGAATACAGAATGTGCGAAGGTACTAATAGATGAAGTTTTCGTGAGGTTCGGCGTAGTGATTGCAATCTCGCAAAACGGGATCCAGCATTCCCGCGGGATCCCGCACCACTTATTAATGTTCTGGATACCGCACCTTTAAAACGCGGATCCGCGGATGGCGCTAATTACAATTTTCCGCTAAAACGTTCTTGTAGTTTCGCGTAAGAAAGCGAGTAGCGCGAGTGCGACGTTGCCGTTTCGCACAGTGGCGGAGGTTGGCGGGGGACTTCGTGTCAGTTCGTGTTCTTGCAGTCAGTCGCACGCGTCGTGTCTGTAGGTGACAGTGTTTTCGTACTACGGTCCAGCGTGCGTTCAACATAAGTATATTATTAATTTTGATTTAGTTTTTTATTTGTGCTCTTTCAAATGCAGATTATGCTGTAAATAGCAATATAATGTTGTAATGATAATGTAATGTTGGATATTCACGTATAAGTTATTTTTGTTTTGATGAACACATAATATTTGTTATCGATGATAATAGTTATACATTAGACTTTATTAAAAACATATTTCCAGGTAACGAGTGAATGAATCATGTCCAAGTCCAATGAAACTGAGAATTTCGAGAGAGAGAGAATAAAGGCGACGGTGATGGCGACGGCAGCGCCGGCAGCGTCGGCACCCAAATTGGTGTAGGTCTGTGGCGTTATTTCAAGAAAAGTGACAAACGTGGCAAATGTCTTATGTGTTCAGATGAACTAAAAATTAGTCAACGTTCTACCAAAGGCTTAAAAATACATTTAAAGACTAAACACAATATCGATATCAATTCTCGAAACGATGAGACTAGAGAAAAATCCTTACCAGTTGTACCAAAGAAGAAACCCAAAACTTTGGACAGTTTTGTTATCAAAGAAAACTCCATGGACAAAACGATCTCTAAGATGGTATGTAAAGACGGATTCACCTTAATTTCTTTTGCACATCTTCGGATTTAAGAGATTTATTTTCTAAAAGCGGACACAAATTACCTAACTCGCCAAATACGATAAGATCTATCGTAACAAACTTTAGCAACACAGTCAAAGCTGACATGATTATAGAATTTGAACGTCTCAAGAAAGGAAAACAGAGATTTTCACTCACATTTGACGGATGGACGTCACAAAAAAATCATCGATACTTAAATATCAACGTTCACCAGAAAGAAAATCATTTCAATCTGGGTTTGGTACGTATACAAGGCTCGGCTATCGCAGAACATTGCATTAGCTTAGTAAAAGAACGCCTAGCGAGTTTTGGTCTAGACTTAGACACAGATATTATTGCATGTACAACGGACGGTGCTCGTGTGATGGTGAAGGTTGGCAAGCTTTTGCGTTGTTCCCAGCAGCTTTGTTTTACACACGGCTTGCAGCTAGTGGTAGTTGATACACTGTATAAGAAAAGCAATTCACCAATACCAGAATGCCCAGCAGCCTCAATTGCGACGGAGTCTGATAATGATGACGACGATGATATGGACGGATTGGACGCGAATGAACAGGGCGTAACTGTAAATATAAATTCACCACCACTTGAAATGACTTCTACATATGACAATTTATTGAAGAAAGTGCGAAAAGTGGTCAAGATTTTTAAACGGTCACCAACTAAAAATGACGTCTTTTTACAAAAATATGTAAAGGAACAAGAAGGCCCTAAAAAAGAATTGGCATTGATATTAGACTGCCGGACTCGCTGGAATAGTCTTTTAAATATGTTAGAACGATTCTATAACTTAAAGAATTGTATCGATAAGGCATTAATCGATATTGAATCTGAAATTAAATACAGCGATAATGAGTGGTTCAAAATCAATGATCTCATTGCCAGCTTGCAGCCTTTTAAATTGGGAGTTGAGGCACTGTGTAGGCGAGAGTCAACGCTTATAACTGCGGACATAACATTTCAATTTATTTTGGATAAATTGCAACAAAAAAATATGGTGTTGAGTATCCAGTTAACTCAGAGTCTACATGAACGTATTAAAGAACGCCGCACTAACTTGACAGGAATTTTAATTTATTTACAAAACCCGAAAAAGTATGACCAAGAAGCCAAAAATACAGATCGTACTCAAACATTCTTCATGCCAAAAAAAGCTGCAATACGCCAAGAAATAAAGAAAATAATAGAGAGAGTCAGTACTGTTGAAGACGATGAAATGTATGCAGGTGACGTCTTCGAAAATACATCTATAGCTGGAACATAACTGACACAGCTTCTACACTTACGCTAAAAGGAGAATTAGAAAAACAGCTTCAACAAGAAAAAGAAATATTTAAGAAAAGACCAGACAATAAGCAAAAGGATTATGAAAAAAATTTGAAGAAAGAAATGGCATGTTTCGAGTCCGATGGTATCAGAGGAGAGTACCTGACGCTCGCCTATGAATATATCATGACTGTTCAGCCTACTAGCGTAGAAGCCGAGAGAGCGTTTTCGGCATCAGGATATATTTGTAGTTCACTCAGAAGCAGGCTTGGAGATGATACCATAAATGCCATTTGCTTTTTAAGAGCGTATTTTCAAAAGTCACAATCGTAATAATACCATTTAGTTATTTAGATAAGAGAAAGTTGTGATTTGACAATGATTAGTAGTTATTGTTTTTGTTGTTGTTGATTACTTAGTTGTGATTTCTTTAGTCATTATTATGAATAAGACTGAATAACAAAATAGTATAAAACTGTTGTTAGATGTAAGGGTATAATTAAACAAAACTTTGATGCCAAACATTTAAAAGCTAAGATTAGTAAGACTGATTAGTAAATTACTCGTACTTAATTATATAATTTAATTGTTATTTTGTTCGAAAACAAATAATTTTTGTTGCATAATGTGAGACATGTTTAATTACTCGTAATAAAACTTGATTATTTAAATAAAAACCTGTAGTTTCAATTCGATTTTATAACATAATTTTAAAGATGCGGGATCCCGCGGGATCTTGTTCGGCGTCCCGCGTCGGGTGTTGAGTCATAATCAAATAACAGAGTATGAGGAAGCACAACTTGTGCATAATAGATCTTGCAAATCGATTCGAATCGAAGCCTTTCATATATATTTGAGAAAAAACAATGACGTAAAGGTCAATCTTTTAAATTCGATCTATTCCCCTACTGTCGTAGAAAATCATATATAAAGTATCTGTTTGTTATCTAAATCTAACATTATGCCGTTGTCTTCTAGGTTAATGAGGGGAATAAAATATAAATTATTTACGCACAATAGTGAAGACTGATTTTCAATCTCTCCGTTTTGCAATGATCTTGAGATCTGGGTTGCAAAAAAATCAAGTTCAAAAGAATCGATTTTCTTTAAAATCTATTCAATTCATCAAAATCGTTGCCTGTCGCAAATTATCTGTAAAGTTAGAAATTCACTAGACAGATAAGTCTACCGAAAGCCTGCCAGATCTCGTTACTTGTATTGACTGTGACGGTCCTACACCAATCAGATATGCCCGCCCTATATTAAACAAAGTCTGGTATGCTCGTCTAGAGAAGCAGCGAAGCACTGGTGACTTTTGTTTTCTTTACTAATGGAAGTCATTGTTTGGGATAGGACTATAAATATTTTGATGTAATATTAGGTCCTTTCATATGAAATTGGCGTTTTGTTGTACTGGCCACTTTAAAATTCCATTCAAATTTTCAAATCCAAATTCAAATTTATACAGCCATTTACACATGTATTTGTGTTTCGTTAGACGGCATTTATTTGTTTTTTTTTTCTTCTGTTTGTCTAATTTAAGTCACCCAGTATAAAAAATAGAAAACTTGTAATATCGTGTTATTTACGAGTACGAGTTCCACTGTGGTACCAGTGCTGCGGTAACGGCTCGAATGGTTAATGATGTGTATGGCGGTTGTGTCGCAAAAGAAAACACAGAGTATTTTGGTTCCAATGTTTTGGTTCTGGAAATTTCGACTTGCAGAACAAGCCCCGTGGACGGCCAGAGACCCAAGTTAATAATGAAGAATTGAAGGCTATTGTGAAAGTGGATTCATCGCAAACCACGTCCGAGTTAGCTGGAGGTTAGTGATAAAACTGTTTTAATCCACTTGAAGCAAATAGGAAAGATTAAAAATATATGTGATGAAAGGTGGATTCTCCACGATAATCGGAAGCGCTCATCGCAATGGTTGAACCCTAGCATGCCAGCCAAATTCTGCCCCAAGCGAAAATTGACCCCAAAAAAGTTACTTGTAAGCGTTTGGTGGACTAGTGCCGGTGTCGTTAATTACAGTTTTCTCAAATCTGGCCAGACAATTACGGCAGACGTCTCTTGTCAGCAATTGCAAACCATGCTGAAAAAACTAGATGTTACACAACCAAGACTGGTCAATCACTCTACGCCACTGCTACTTAACGACAACGCTAGACAATACACTGCACAACAGAGGGCTACCAAATTAGAAGAGCTTCAAATGGAATATCTAAGACATCCACCGTACTCCCGGATCTTGCTCTAACAGATTACCATTTTTTTCGAAATTTGGATAACTTCTTGCAAGGCAAAAAATTCAACTCCGATGGGACAGTGCAAATCGCCTTCAAAGATTTTATTGATTCCCGTCCGAATGTTTTTTTTTGTAAGAAATCAATGAACTAACTATGAGATGGCAAAAGTGCATAGATAACAATGGTTGATACTTTGATTAAATAAATATATTATATTAAAAAAATATTCGACTTTTTCTTCCTCCCATACCAAACACCAATTTCATATGTAAGGACCTAATATTATGGCATATCGAAAACTTTGTTCGTGAGATCGGGAAAAGCATTTTTAGATACTTTTGACAGAATATATTTTAGAATTATTATCATAGTTTTTAGAAGCATTTAAAAGAACTAAACAAATAATTTTTAATTGGCAGTAAATACCTTATATCACTAAAAGGTCAAATGTCAGAAACTAGTTTTAGTTTAATAATTTGCAGAGTATTCCGTTTTATCTTAAGTTTCTTTTTAATCAACCTAATTAATGTTAGATACATATACATAATATTATGTTACATTATTTTATTTTTAATTTTTGGTGCATTCAAAGTATGTCTAGTTTTAATCAATAAAACTATTACTACTATTAAGGTGTTAAACGAAATTTTATTATAACGTAGTTTCAATCAATCGTAAATAAGGGTCTTTGCAATTCAATTTACTTAAAACAGATTCAATGAAACGAAATTACATTTTATTGTCAACATTCATCGCTAAATAATCAAATTAGGATTTTATTTTAGCTTGTAGGATTTTATTATCGATACCAATAATGTTATATAAATCGTTGGTTACTTATACATGTTAATGACTATCGAAAGAAATAGGTTTTTGCTAAAATTGTTTTTATTTGTTATTTGATAGATGTTTGCGATCATAAACATGTCTTCTTATTTCTACAGTCAAAACATTTTTGTTGCCTATTATCTACAAAAATGTTTTATCATACTTGGTAAATAAATTTTCTAATTGCGATTTCATCCCATTCCTGTTGATGAATTAACCTTTAATTTTATACACAGTTTTAGTTTCGGGGCAGCATTCTGCCCAGTCAGTATTATTATCATTATAAGAGGTTTGCTACTACGTACAGTGTTGGATCACATATTTTTATAGCCCTCAAATACTAATAAATGATTTTCAACTTATACTACAGCCAAATTCGATGAAGAATGTTTACCAACAGAAGCGTTGCTTAAAAACCAGTGTCAGGTAGATATTAATGACCTTTCTAAACCAGACAACATTTTTTTTCGATTTCGAGACACTACTTTATGAAATATTCTAAGCATTTAAATAGAATTCAGCAATTGAATTATATAGTAGTGATTTAAAAATTACCTAATTTAGTGTGCAATCAATGATATTATTATGACTAGATACGTGATACATGGTTAAAATGTGAAGCTATTAAAACTAAAACAATTGTCTTAGTTTTTGTGTTTTTCACTTTAATACTCATTCAACTCCAAGGTGAGAAAGTACAAAAAAATGCTCAACAAAAACGACAAAAAAAAAGTGAATTAAATTCGATCCAAATGTTAATGATTTCACATTGAAATTAAATACGAAGTGAATTAAATACCAAAAAAGTCTTTTTATCGTCAAAATTTTAATGATTTTAATATGAAATTTAGAGAATAAAAACAAAATTAAATCTATTTTCAGAAAATAAAAAATACTCAATTTTGACTTGTTGTCGTCAGTGTTGTCACTGCTATTCATTTTCAATTTTCCCAACTATATGGAAGCCTTTTCTTTTTATTTCAAGTGGCTCTAATTTGTTAGTTTTCGAGATACAACTTTTTGAAAATACATAAAATTGAACTTATGTTTTATGATGTTTTTGTCTTCAACACTGACTTTACCGAAAAGCAAAGTGTATACAGCTTACTATTTTTATATTAACAGCTTACTTTCGTGATTGTTTTTTTTTTTAAACAGACAACAACATTAATAAAAGACGAAGTTATTTTTTTTAATTAAATAAGAATGAAGGTATTTTAGTCTTCCTACTTTCGTATCTCATATCTCGCGAGAAAACGAAACTTTAAAGTCTATAAAATAAAGTCAAAATTTTTATTATCTGGTTGAAATAGTAGAAAATTATTATTTTTTCTTCTTAACTATGCTCCTCGTCTGTCCCCCCCCCCTTTTGTACGTTGGCGTAGTCGCCGATTTTAAAGTACTTCAATTATATAAATTAATGTTGCTTTTGACTCTATTAATTATGTATTGTGAGTATATGCCTAAATAATATTTTGTTGTGACAACACCAAACTATGTCGATTATATTCTTCTTCTCTCCTTCATCTTGACTGCGATGTACACAGTGCTGCTAATTTGTATTTAATTTAGAGATTGTAATTCCTTAATACCGTAACCGTAAGTGTGTGACATCATATATATTGCTCTGATGTCAAGATGAGTAGCTAAACCCCCTATCTTATAAAGTATCTAAGACAACAGAGATACCACAACACCCAGACCCGAGACAATGTAGAAAAGTTAATTTTCTACTATAACCCGACCGGGAATCGAACCCCGAATCTCAGAGACGGTGACACCTTGAAATCGGCGTATAAAAAACTACTGAAGTGGTTTTCCTCATTGAAAATATTATAATTATGAGACAAAAATTAATAAAATTTCAAATAAGTGGTAACTTTTTTAAAATATGAATAAGCATGCTTAAATTTTAAGACGCAGAGATCTCATTATACAAAGAGTTAATTAAGACTTTTTATATCTGTTCACAAGCGGGCCTGCATCCACCATATTGGAATTATAATGAAATCAGGTTTTTACAATGATCTTCTCGGCTAAGTTTCATTCGATATCTATGCTTTGAGAGTGTTTAAATATAACTAGACCACCATATTGGATTTAGAATGAAGATTTTTTTTCGTTAGCCTACCATTCAATATCCATATCATTAAAGTGTACAAATTCTTTTTTGCAGTATACTCTCATAATTGATATAATATAAAACCGTATTTAGGGCACCCCTTAAATGAGATTGAAAATAATATCACTTAGCTAACTGTGCATTGCCATCTAGACTAAATATGTGTGAAATTTCAGCTTGACCGATTAAGGATAGCTGCTTTAAAATTCATTTGCAAGATCTGAAGAGATACATTTCGATAAAATTAAAACACTTACTGCTCTTCCGACTGGAATCTGTTTATATTCACGTTATCTTGAAACAAAATCGGGAATTTGTATTGAAGATTAATGCACCCATTACGCGCCCATTATTTAAACTAGTTTTATTTCTAGCTCTTCTAATATAATGACACAAAGGCGAAATGATAAAAGACAGCGAAAGACGATTTTCTCGATTTTCAATAGGCATATAAAAGAAATTTTATACATTACTCGTTCATTCATTCATTCATTCATCATAAGGGGTAACATTTTCGACTGCTGCCAATATAGTATCAATTACCCATTTTTCCGTTCATGTCGTTCGCACATATTCTTTAAAGTTTAATCAGATATTAGGGAGACAAACAAACTAAATCGATTTATATTATATAGTATAAATGTTATTTGCTAAGCTATGTCCTGATTTTAGAAAAGTGCTACGCTTTTTAGCGTGTCTGTTGAATGGGATTGCTTCTTTAATTCTTAAACTCATTGTATGCAATATCTTAACATTGCAATGTGTAAACAAAAACCAGTGAAAAACCAATTGTTTTATTTATAAATCTACTAATACTTTATAAACTTGCTTTTTATAAATAATACAATCATGAGGTAGTATTTTAAAAAAATTAAAGCACTAGAAAAACATGTCCACTAGATGCCGACTCTAGCAAAAGCTGATTTTTGCAGGAAACGAATGGAAAAATACCAAAAACAGTCATTTCCATTCCTTTTAACTAACATATGTATTGAAAAACTGTAATTTAAAAAGTTCGAAACTTAGATATCAATACAAATACGATAAAGTACAAATAGAATATGAGTTGTTTATTGAGTTTTGAAAACTAATTTACTTTTAAACATAAAATAAAACCGGATGTGTTGACATGGAGAAATACTGAGCGTACCGTAGCGACATCTAGTTTGATTTTGGGAACTATTTTTTTTTAATACTTCCTCATTCACAATGTTATTATATGAAATGAAAATGTACTTCTCGTTTTAAATAGTAGAAATGAATACCGAACTTTCATACTGGCTCGGCTTACATTATGCGATCGATTTCAAATGCAGTCAATCTAAATAAACTAGGTTTATAATAATTGACGACTTTATTTGGAAAGTTAGTTTAAAACTGCAAACATATTTCTAATATCTGGACTCTATAAGTTATAGAGCCGTCAAGTAAAAATAATTTCATCTTAATTGCAATTTTTCATTTTTTTGTCAAAATGCTGAAGTTTTATGAGTATTCCTAGTTATTTATGGCAGTAAAAAATATTACTCATAAAATTAGGAAGTAATGTGCAGTATCCCGGTGAGAAATACGAGTTTCATATAATTTTTATGTCATCTAAGTTGTGATGATCCTAATTTGCTTTATTTACATTTATTCTTCATTGAATTTAGGTAGAGTATAAGTAAGATAGCGTCCGTAATAACAATAATATCGTTATCGAGTTATATAAAAATGATAATTATTTGATGAGATTTGATTGCTTTTTTTTGTTTATTATAAACGAATAGAACAATTTTAAAAATATTTTAAGCAATATAAGCTACATCATTAGCGGGCAACATAGAATGTCACTTGAAAACAGCTAGTTTGAAATAAGACTGTATTATGTTTTTGGTGTTTAATTTAAAAATGTTTGCTTTCGACAAAGCCAAATAATTTATAAAGTTTGATATCAGAGTCTTTATTATAAAAACTCTTCTCGTATTCCTGTCATAAATCAAATTGTATAAATATACCTACGTATAAGGTTACCATACTTTCTAACTTGTAATTGTAGTTGATTTTGAATGTAGTATTGATTCAAAAGTATTTTAGAGGATTTCCAATACCAGTCAATTAAATCATAATTTTCTCCAAAAGTGAAGTTTGCTTTAAAAGATCTTATTTTATTTTATTTTTATTTTTAATATCTTAGGAAAACTTACAGCTAGGTAATACTATACATAGATTTTTTATTATATCTATAAAGAAGGCCAATTACAAGTTTCCACTTAAAGGTTATTTAGGTTAGTAGCTTTATAATACGCTATACATTCATTCTTCTTAATATCTACGTTATACCATCACTCATTTCTTTAAAGTGAATAATAATACTAGTAAGCAAACGCATATAGTATGCATAAACTTGTAATAAAATCTTTCTGTGTATAGTATAGATATTAACTCTATACCATTTCTATATGGCTAGTTTCGGTATCACTAAAAAGTAAGAATTTTAAAGAAGATAGTGAGAGTACAAATTTGTTTTAAGCGTTTTCTGTTCGAAAATTTTGATGTCCAAGATGCACGTTGCTTCGGTCGCCCTGATATGGATAAAATGAATGATATCAGTAGTTACGACGTAGCTGAAGAACTGGGGATTGATCATAAAACAATTTTGCCATATTTGAAAAAAACCGGGTACAAGAAAAAGTTGGATATTTGAGTATCTCACGAGCTCACTGAAAGAAACCTAATGAACCTTGTTTTCATTTGTGATTCATTATTACGGCGTGATGAAACCGATCCATTTAAAAAAAACAATAAATGGTGACCAAAAGTGGATCACGTAAAATAAGAACGTGCAAAAAAGGTCGTGGTCAAAGGTCGGTCAGTCAGGCTTCTCAGACTGTGGCGAAACCCGGGTTAACTCGCAAGAAGGTGATCGCAAGAAGATGCTGTGTATGGTGGGATTGGAAGGGCATTATTCATTATGAACTGTTACCGCCAGGCAAGACCATCGATTTTAAACTCTACTGCGATCAACTGATGAGATTAAAGCAAGAAGTTGACAGAAAGCGGCCAGAATTAATCAATAGAAAGGATGTTGTTTTTCATCATGATAACGCTAGACTTCACACATCTTTTCAGCAAAAATTATGTGTGAGTCTGGCTGGGAGGCGTTAATGCATCCGCCGTATAGTCCTGACCTTGTATCTTCAGATTTCCACCTGTTTCGGTCTCTTTAGAGTTCTTTAGGCAGTATCAGATTAACATCACGTGAGGACGTGCAAAACCACTTGCACGGTTTCTCGATCAAAAGCCCGAAATTTCTATAGCAATGGGAACATGTCGCTACCTAAAAGTTCAAGATGGCAAAAAGTTATTAAATAAAATGGTAACTACATATTTTAGTTAAATATAAATAAACTTTGTTAAATTTTTTAAATATATAATGCGAAGTAACTTTTTCCCCTATTAAAATCTTATAATTATATACAGATATATACTCAACTTTAATGTTGCAAAGCGAAAGAAGAACAAACAATTAGAATAAGTAACGATATCTAAACAGAGTCTTTATTCTAACATTGCGGTCACCTGCTATACACCAATACTTAATGTGTTATTTATTTCAATCAAAATTAAATGCTACAATTTTTTAACCGAATTCGTAGAGTAGTACAACACTTTTAAAGATAATAATAATAATATTCTTTATTGCACAAATATAGGTCAGGTTACATAGAAAGAAAAAGATACCAGATAGTATACAAAAAGGCGGCCTTATTGCTATGCAGCAATCTCTTCAAGGCAACCAATGGTAATACAGAGGAGTAGCGAAAGGAATTAAATACATATAACTAAAGAGAAAAAAAAAATGAGAGTTAAAAATTGGAGAGAAAGTAGCTTTAAGCTCATAAAAAACAAATTAAAATAACTGTTTTTTTTTATTTGATAAAATAATAATCATTTATGAGGCTAAATAAAGTTTTATGGAAAAAACAGAATACATGGAAAATTCTAGTAAATGTAAAACCCTAATTTAAAATGTACCTATTTAACATTAAAATATACACTATTGCCTCTAATGAGCATTGTACTACCCTAATCTTACTGGCGAATATTTTATTATAAAATCATATCTACTACTCAAAGCTCAATTGAATGAATGCCCAAACTCAGCATCTTCCTTTGATTATAATATTAAAAACTTTATTATGAAATACTTTGAAAAGTTTCCAAAAGAATCTTAATCGAAAATTTCTACAACAGTAAATGAGGAATCTTAAATTCATGAATCTCCTATTACATCGATTATATAATAAAAGAAGTAATAACTTTCTTATTATTTAAGGTAGATCATAAAATTATAATTTTCCACTATTAATAAATAGTAAGAAGTATAATTACTTTATTTAATGACTAGCTTTCGCCAGCGGCATCGCCCGCGTGGTCCTTAGGGAAATGTTTAGTGAGATAAAAAGTATAGTAAGTAAGTACTACTACTAGTAAGTACTATCTAAGTCAGCTAATACCCTATCTGTATACCAAATTTCATTGTGCGTGATTGACGGACAAACAACCAAACAAAGAAACTTTCACATTTATAATATTATAATAGGATTCTGTTTTTTTAATAGATAATAATATATATTAATATCTATACAAATTAATATCGTAAAGAGGAAAGATTTGATCAATGATGATACTACGAAAATACTGGACCTATTTTAAAATATTTTCGCCTACTTGAAGCTATATCATATGCGGGTGACATAGGCTATTTTCATGGGTGAAGTCGCAGGAAAACACTAGTATTTTATTATAGATTTAAAAGTGTACTGTTTCAATGGTTATGGTATTAGGCCGGAATCGCTAGAAATAGTTCGAGAAGCTCAATAGCGGAATAGTTAGCGCAAGCAGTCTGCATTTGGAGGTTTGTGGCATTCATTGGTCGGTCATTGTTTTATTAAGCAATTGGATCCTGAGCATTCGGATGCTGAGCTATAAAAGCATCGTACATAAGTACCGGTTATAGGATGGGCGACAAAAATATTATATCCAACTCCTTTGTACTTCGTAAGGACGTTACCCCAATAATATGAAAAACATACATGTATTTCAATTTAAAATATTGGCAAAACATTTATGTAAGTTATGTTTTCTAAGTCATTATCTATCTTCAGTAATGTCATTTTATCATTAATAGCATAAAATAACAGATTATCCAAAACAATCACTTGCTGAAAGATATTATTTGTAATTGACGTTATTAGAGTATCTGCTCTTTTAGGTTTCAAATAACTCTACGTGAGATCGTTGAATGCCCTATTGAAATAAACTTAAAATAAGAATTCCAATACTCTGTCACTGTCCGATCAAATGGATAGTAGAAAAATATTGCAAGGGGACAATAAGCGACGCAACTCGAGCGTACCGCGCGGTCAGCGGCAATGGCGACCGTTAGCATATATTGCAAAACAAATCGGCTTATGTTCAATGATATTTGCGGAACATATAAACGTTCACCTTAATAGAACGACATAACATATTTTAATAATGTGGGCAAAAATACATATTAGAATGTAAGTTCATATCCTTGTGATGCTTTTAAGTGAAATACTATAATCTTAACTTTAACCGCGTATAAGACAAATTAATTCCGTGTATTTAATTAAAGAGCAAGCTATTAATCATTTTGTTTGGCATACGAACGTTTTTGGAAGAACATCGTTCCATTGATCAAAATCTTGATACGGTTTAATTTGTCATAATTATTGTACTATATATAAATTTACTAAGTTCTGTATATTACTTTGTTTGCGTTGATTTTCATGAAATAAAGCTTGGAAATACCTAATAGATTTCTAGTAATTTAATTAAAAAGACAGGTTACATACATTTTCTTTAATACTTTTTATTTTAATTAAACAGCAATTTTTTTTTTTCAAAAACTAACTTTTTAATGAAGAATGCTTAAAAATCCATTTACCCCTGGCACTTAATGAAAAATATTCTTAATGAAAAATGAAAAATATTCATAATGAAAAATGCTAAAAGCATTTTTCATTAAGAATATTCTCAAAGTTTGAGATGGGACTATGGACAAACTTTGAGATGGGACTAAAACTCCGGCCCCGAATGACCTTTTGCAATCTGGGCGACTGCTACCACTGAGCTACCCAGGACCTCACAGTACTGACGAATTTTTCAAGCACTTGTTACTTTTTCGCTACTATAGAGCGTATTTTCATCAATGTTCAGGCAATCCACCCAAACAACCGAAAGAAATATTTTTACAAATATTTAAACTTTCGACAAAGATGAAAAATGATCCAATAAAATAATTAAGTTAAAAAGCCCTTATGAATTTTCCAGACATAAATGTACATCATAATGGTTCGGTAAATGTGTAAGAAAATTTGAGAAAAAACTGTTTCCAAATATTCCTCGAAGTTCAAAAAATTTTCTCAGAGAAACATAAAAAATACATTAATATGAAAATATTAAAAGAACAAACTTTCTTTTCCCATATACACTGTAAATATTTGATGTCGCATTACCACCTTTAGAGTATCACAAATTGTTTATAGTTATTCAAACTAAAAATTTTCAAGGCTATAATGAATTCATGGGCTGAGCTATAAAATAATAGTAGTCTGTCAACGCACTCGAGCAAACAAAATTTTAAGAAGCATACTAATTTTATACTTACTGACGTAGAAAGTTCTCCAGCAAACTTTTAAGCTACTTTAAATATTTTTTCTTTACACCCTGAAACTTTTTTCATAAGAACAGTTGTTTAAGTGCGTATTTAGCATTAAATATGTAATTTACGTTTATAATGTGTTCCAATATTAATATATGTTTTAATCATTAGCGAATTGTGATATAGAATTATATCTCATATTAAATAGGCTTATCGGTTTGTCGCGTTATAATGCGTGCGGTTAGTCGCTATTAAGCTTGATTAGTGATGTAACAAACCACAGCTTACCGTCGTATATCAAAAACAAGCACACACCACAAATCATTTCATTAAATGATGCCAGAAGACTTCCTGTCCAAGTAGAACTATTTCTTATATCAAATACTAGATAAAGAAGATAAGAACTTGATCTAACATGGAACGATTACCTCGACATCTATATTCAGTGAAATTGGTTTCTAAATGAAATTTAATTTATATTTTTTTTGAGCATTTTAATTATTTCATAAGCTAAATCAATAGACTACGACTACTAAACCTTTTAACACCTTTTCAAACTTTCTGAAAATCTTTCTGGACATAGGACGTGACCCCCAAGTGTCCTTAGTTTTTCAAATCTGTCAGTTATATTTCTTTGATTCCTTTTGTCATTTTCTATTTTCCAGAGACGTATCCACACATACCATGCACTCTCTTGCCTCACATTACTCTATTATTTTGTTAAAATCATATCCGAGCAGGTATGATATACGCATCAGACACCATACATAAATGATCGAAAAATACATTTTAATAACGATATTTGTGCTCACATTAGAAAGAACCACAGGATAAATAAAAGGAAGTACCCCTCTTCCATAATTTCTCAAGTCGAAATTACTCAAAATATCGTTTTCCAAGATACAGCTTCTTGTATATTTCAACATGACACGTTTATCTCTGTTATCGTAGTTATTAGAAATTGAAATGCTGTTTCATAGGATAAAACGTTATTTATTTTTTGTGATACAGAATTGCTGCCATTTTATTATATTTTGTTTGCATTCGCAATGCTAATTATTATTTCAAAAACTGGTAAAGTAATACACATCTTAAAGGCGATTGTCACTTCAATCGAAATGGAGCAGCTGTTTTGTATAGTACATTAAATAAAAAATAAATCTGTATGTGTGAACATACGTTAGGATCCAAGCATTACATAATATTTGACAATCCAAAAATTTTTGCGACTGAACAAATATTCATACCTAGAATGATACTCGAGGTTATTGAAATTAAAAAAAACATCCAAATTATAGTATAAATGAAGATTGGTATATACTACCGGCTTGAGATCCAGTAATCTAGGAATCTGAGCAATGTAAGTGATTTTTAATATATTAAACCAGGTCACACATAATATAATGAAAAGATACAGTTAGTTCATTCCGTAAATATTAAATGGAAGCAATTCACTTTTCATGTCGATGTTTTTTTTCGCCAATTATTCCCAGATAAAACTCCCAAATTTGGAACGGGAGTTAATTTACCGTAGCCAGGGGTAAATAAATAAGTGAAATGTATAAATTAAATAATTTTATTTAAAAAATGTAAAGGCTTCCATAAAATATATGTACATTTTTTGTATTGTGAATATGCCCAATAGTATTGTTTTGAAGGTAGCTGTAACAGACCTTAGTTTTATGTTAATATAACCTGTAAAGGGACTGACGCGTCAGTAAAAGAAAAATACAAACGCGATGAAACCGTTTCAAGGTTGTTTCATATCATTACTAATATCATTGTATTATTTGATTTTCCTTAGGTCTAATATTAAGCATGTTAAAATATGAATGTAAAAATACTTTAATATTTCGCAATCCTACCAAAATATGTATCTGTATATTAGTTTTGCCAGTACGAGTTGATAGAGCAATCCGACGGGATTAATTCAGCGTCCCATATTAGTTGAATTATTTTCTCATTAACATGCAAGCGAAACTCGTGTTGCATCGAAAGTATAGTAGTGGAACATATTGTGTGGGATGCAAGCACGTCGCACGGATTAATATGAGCCAGCCGGCTGCCAACATATGCCATGGAATAATGCGTTTCATAGTTTGCTAAACATGTTTAAACAGAGCCAAAAACGTGGCTCAAAAGTGGTTAGCAAGGCTTTTAGACAACACATAGTAACAAAGCCAGCAAACATATATATCACTCACCAATGAGTTAAAATTTAATTTCTTTTTTTTTAATACTGATAATAAAATGTTAAATAGCTTTCTTCACTTCTATTAGTGATATAAAACATATAATACCATCTTGTAGTACCTACTCTATTATAAACGATTCATAATCATAACATTTCATTTCGTTCTCTCTCTATGTTCTGTGTCTCGTATCGATTAGGAACACACTATATACACTTACACACACTTACACTTAGGTTTCTATAAAGAATTTAAATGAAGAAAAATCTTTAATAAAATAAATATTAACTAAATATTGGTCATAATTATAAATCTGTGATCGTCTTGTGGCTCTTCATTGTGAAGTATATTTATAGTAACCTTAGATTCTTTGCATGAAGGTGATAGACAGTAGTTAGAGTATATAATTATTGAGGTCGTGAAAAGATTAGATCTTAAAACTCATAAACAAAACAAACCTAAAACGTGATTAAATATAGTCATATATAAAATATTAAAAGTAAAGGTTTACTCTTTGGTAATCAAATAAAATATAAGAAACATTTGTTTACTAAATTAAGCTAAAATGTTGATAAGAAAGGTACAAAATGGGTATATTAGGTAGGAAAGAAAATAAGGTAAGTAAACATAACAACAGTGCCAGGAAATATATAAAGAAAAGAATAACATAACTGCTGGTGTTTAAAGTGCTTTAGAACCCCAGCCACGCTCGAAGCCCAGGGCCTCTTAACCATTAATAACACTAACCTGTCGAGCAAGGAATACCGTCCTAATTAGAAAATAAAACTACACCACCACCAGGAATAGAATTTTCTATAAGTCCTTTGCAAAGAACAACAAGAAAGCAAAGAAAGGCGTATCTGGTTCAACAATATACCCAAGACCGATGCCTTCCACAAAGACAATGCAACAAAGTTTGACATAGCATTAGTTATCGTCCACTGAGACCACGGGTAATGCGTCCTTTCGACCACTCCAGTATGGGATAAGGCGAGAACTAACACAACATCGCACAGGACCTCACCAAAATGGAAAACACATCTAGGAATATTAGCTATCACAAATGAACGACACAATAAAGCGAAGCCTTATAATTATTTGTCAATATGCCCTCTAGTATGCCGATGGCACTGGTAATCAACCGAGCTATCTCTCATACTTCCGATACTGGCGATGAATCGCTATCCTGACCCATTATGGGATAAGCGTCATTTATACTGGTAGCAACTAGTACCTTGTAACGTATACCATTTAGATTCCATTAACAATAAAACCAATATGTTTGATTGAATGTTTTCAAATTGTTTATTGAATTTCATTAATAAGTAAATAATTCATAATTTATCGGGATTAAACAATGTCTATGCCTTGCTTCTTTCTCTTTTAGTGCATTGATTAATCACTTGTAGCCTGCTAACGAAAAAGGTGTTTACAATGGAATAATTAATCTTTATGCACACAATTTTCATTTATTGGGTTACTGTGTGTTTTCAATAACTATTAGGATAATTTTAAGAAAATTGAACAATCAATAAATCTAATTACAAACTTTATTAATATTATTCAAATACTACTTCGCTAATTAAATCTATTTGTTTGTGAATTATTTTCTTTTCAATGAGAGCCACCAAGTATAAAGCTTGCAATCTAGCTTCTCTGTTAAGTTACTACAATATATACGGATAATACAATTAACTGTACATCTAGTCCGAGTGATGGCAAGACTATCATTTTTTTTTATTCAGTTGTTTCAAGAAATAAATAAAGCGATAGGATTACAGTCATAAGTATCGTAATTTTATTATTTGCCTTTTTCGGTGTTGTTTTTTTTATTATTTTTTATTTACAGAGATGTTGACATATTTATTATATATATTTATAATGCGGTGTGTTCCGTCACAAGATATTGTAGTGATGCTTCAAAACCCGCTTGGTATTATTTTTTTATGCAAAATTAGTACGAAATCAGAGAATTATCATTAATTTTCTTTTTTAATTACCAAAGAAAACGAGTGACTTATTCTCGAAGAAAACGCTCAGAAGTATAATTTATGTAGCATTTCATTACCGTTGTGTTTCATTTTAATTCAAATGAGACAGAATTTGTTTTTGATATTTTGTTGTTTGTATAATCATCATCCTTTTTCGCTTAATTGATCAATGTCGGAGTAATAAGATGTCTCTAAATATTAAAATGTGTTTTCACATAAAATTTACGAGAAAGTTAAATGTGATTCCGTCAATTTATAAAATAGACAATAATATTATCCAAGAAGTTACAGAGATCCGTGATTTAGGAGTTTTTATTGATAGTACGTATGTTCCTTGGTATAGACACTTATGTTCCTCACATAAATTCTATAATTTCTAAAGCATTGCAAATATTAGGGTTCGTTCTAAGAAACAGTAAACTATTCCGACAAAAGAAAACAATAATTTTGCTTTATAACTGTTACGTTCACATTATACTTGAGTATTGTAGTGTTGTCTGAAGGCCACATCGTGCTGTTCATGAGCTTAGGATGGAAAGAATACAAAACGCTCTTTGAGAAGTTTGACAGGGCGGGTTGGGATATCCTATAGACATTATTCATATATGGAGAGCTTCAAAAGATTTAAATTAACACCCTTAAATATTCGACCTTGACTTAGTTTTTTTATATGGCTTAATCAGGAATGAAATTGATTGCTCCGAGTTGCTTAGTAAGTTTAGGCTCAAGATACCGCTGAGGTATCCTCACTCGTCTGTCAAGTTGTTCTCTATTCCAAGGCTTAACTATTAACTTGGGATTTAACTAACCCGTTTTACGTTTGTGTCGATTACACAATAGTAACAAATTGATTGTCAAATTGATTGTCAAAGAATAAATTCAAAGAAATACTGTATAATTATTTTAATAATTAGGAATATGTATAATGTTGTTGATATACTGTGTATGCTGTTACTTTATAGATAGATTAAGCTGTTGGATTGCATGCAGTGTTTACCTTAAATTGTCTTTGCATTTACTAAGTTATTTAATAAGATTCACTTTTTCTGCATACTGTATAAATAGATTTACGTTGGTAAATAAATAAATAAAATAAAAACCCGCCTTATACTATTAAGCCACCCCTGTTATTAATTATCAAGCTGTATCTCATCAACCGTAATAGTTAAATAGAAGAAAATTTCACAGATGCTGTATTTCTGTTGCCTTTATGCCAAAAAAAATACCCAAAACGAAATAAAATAAATATTTAAAGGGGCTCCCATACAAAAAACGTGTTATTTTTTGCTTATTTTCGTTCACGAGACCGACTTGCACTTAACCGGCCTATAACATTACTTAAAATTATCGTTAGAATTTCTCCATAATTTGAAGCTGGCCTCTAATTACTTCTTATTATAACTTTTTTAAGTAAATTTCATTAAGCGTTAGTAAATTTATTGTATAGACCCATATGTTTCGTTAAAATTTGATTTACTTAAAAGGGGAATAAACTTTTGCAGACTAACTGCTAATAAATTCTACAACAAGTATTTTATACGAATACTTTATGAAATTAAACACCTATACAATAGCAATATTTTAAACAATATAATTTATTTGATAATTTTATAACAAAAATATTATCATATTTTTCCCATCAAGATTGAGTAACTGTAACACTAAAAATACACATCAAGTCAGTTTTGTCAAGTGTTTGGGATAAGATTCAAAGCACACCACTAATGAAATAGTGCAATGATGTTTGTCGCTAATTGCCTCAAACAGTATCATGCAACCGTCTAGTCATCTACATAAAGGACAAAACAATATCATTCCCTGAATAACAAAAACTATCAACTACATTTTTATTGGCTAGTTTATACATATGAATAAATGAGTTGTTAACTAAATTGTTTAGTAAGTGTAAATGATTTTGTGTATTTAAATGTATTGTCACTTAAAATTAAATTGACTTCTTTTAACTTGATAAATGTACAACAGCCATTATAAATTCAAGTCACTTAAAATTAGGTAAATATATTAGTTAATTACTTATCTACTTAATTCGTATAAACTAGCCATTGGCTCATAAAAATAAGAAGCTAAAGCCTTTGTATTACGGAAAAATGTAACAATAAATGTATGATAACCAACCAAACTCGCGACAATAAAGAGAAATCGTTTCCTAATTTGACCCGACTGAGCATCGAACCCGGAAACTCAGAGGCAAAGACACCATGAAACCAGCGTACTACTCAGCCACGGAGATTATCCTATGTAACTGACATACTCTCTTTTTTCTTCTGCTTTCATGTCGAATATTTATAATGTAACTAGCTTCGCCCACGCAATCCTCAGGGAACTGTTTAGTGGGATAAAAAGGAGCCTATATGTTAATTCAGACTTAAGAATAATCCTTATATCAAATTTCATCAAAATACTTTTAGAAGTTTTTGCGTGAAGAAATAACAAACATACATAGATTAAAACAAACTTTAGCATTTATAATCTTAGTAGGATGGAACTCATAACGGAAATATTATGAAATTCTGTTGTGAATATTGTTTCCTTTAACAGTACAATAGTATTACAATATCTGTGTTCATAATAGAATATACATTCGACCGATATTTCACGTACACTCGATGGCAAAACGATCGTCTAACGTTATTCATTTTCATTAATCAATGGTTATTACCATAATTAATGTATTGTGATATCACGAAATGTGCACTTACGACCGGAATGTCACGGCTGATATACGAGGCCACGTATCAATAACATCGAAAGATCAGAATTATGTCTTCTTTAGTAGAACCAAGGAACGGAGAACTAATTTAATTATTGAAAACATACAAGTTTCTAATTACTACAATATTTCTGGCTATACCATCAAAATAACGATTTCATTTCAACTTAACGCACCCATACTTATGAGGTTCTCTATGTAGGCTACATAAGGCCGTCGTACAAGCAGAGACTTGTATGATCCTATTGATAAAAACGACTTTGCCCTATCAGTGGAGACATAAATAACTGATGAATTCGTAAGAAAGAGTAGAGAAGATAAAGTGGTACAATTAATTCCAAAATCAATTCTATCTTTGTATACGGGGTTAAAGTATGAAATTGCCGTTTTAATGTAATAGGTTCCTTGAATTGACTTGGTTTGTCTAAAGAATTCGAAAGATTTTTTTTCACGTGGTCTCTATGATGTTCTTCTTTTAAAAATTGTGAAACATTTGAATATCATCTTTCAAGTGTTTTGTTATTCAACTTAGACAAGAAAGAGTGATTTTTGAATATGAGTTCCGACGCGGAAGTAACGCGGCAGAAACAGCCGGCAATAACAATGTTGCGTTTGGAGAGGGGTCTGCTAATGAACGCACCGTGCGATTTTAGTTTAAACGCTTTCGTGATGGAAACTTTGACTTGAAGAACGAGCCATGAGGAAGACCCATACAGGTGAATAACGATGAATTAAGAGAGATGGTGGAAGCCGATCCTAGTCAGACTACCTAGGAATTAGCGGCATGGTTTAACGTTACTTTACCAGCAATATTGACTTATTTGCGTCAAATCAATTAAATAAGAAAATACGAAAAATGCGTTCGTCATGATTTGAATGATTTGCCAAAAGAAACATGTGTTGAAACTTGTGTTGTCTTGTTGAATCCAGTGGCGTAGCTAGGTAACCTAGGGCCCCGGGGCAAATAAAAAAATGGGGCCCCACTGCTATCAAAACTAGTACCTAAGGTTTTTTGAAGTAAACTCATTAAATATACAAATACTTACAAATGCTAAGCAACTTTATCATCAGCTCTTTTTCGTGCATAGGCAGGTAATAAAACTATTAAACACTAACAACATAAATTACAATTATTGTTATACTTGGTAGGTATTAATAATAAAACGAAATAGAAAAGATTCAACGGATTATTATATATTTATTTATTCATAGATACGTTACACCAGCTTACTGTTATTTAACCTATCGCCATGCAAGCTATTTACAAAAATTATCAATAGAAATATTTTCTCCAGAAGTACTTGCATAAGGCTGACTAAAAAACTTGTAAATTTTGGGCAATTTGTGTTACTTTCTTCTCTTTCTTTTCGTTGTTTGCGTTTAAATGCACCACTGGGTTTCTTTTTTTTTGTCCATAATATTAGTTTTCTAATTTATTAATGCAATATTTATGTAAGATTGTACTCAAATAGGTACTCATTGTTCACTGACAACGTTAAAAGTAAAAAAGGAAAGCGAAACGTAATGATACGATACAAGACGTCGTTGGGGAATCCCCTGCAACCATTTTATCGCCGTCAGTGTTACCATATTTAACGGTTTACAAAATGACAAAAATATCACGTAATTAATGGACGGCTCCCTACCGCATGTGACTTGTATTTTTCACGGTATTTTGAGTTATATAGTGAGTAGCCGAAATCTATAGATTTCTTTACGTACCTATGTATACATACTATAATCAAATAAAATTGAACATTTACCGTAATTGGACCAGTACAATGGACCAGGACTTTTTAACCATTCTCGAAGAAAAATCTTGACTCGAATTTCACAATCGCGAATCACAAAAACGCATATCGATAAATAATAATGTGCAGATATTGATATCCGACAAATTGATGAAAACATTAATAACACTGTCAACCCACACACACAAATAATTTAGAGGAATTCCCTTTTTATAACTTTGGAATTTCTCACAACCGAGTTGCCACAATTAAACTCGAGTTGTCACCTGTGATATTTATTGACAGGTGACAAGTCGAATGACAGGTTGAAAATCGGAGAAATTTTCAAAAATTGAGTTCGAATGAGATTTTCTGTTAAAGATTCGAGGGCCCCGGGGCACTGCCCCGCCTAGCCCCTTGGTAGCTACGCCACTGGTTGAATCGGTACAGAAATGAAGGAATATTGGATCGAATTGTTACATGTGATGAAAAGTGGATTCTTTATGATAACCGTAAAAGAAAAATGCAATGGCTGACCCTAGGCCATAAAGCAAAACTTACCAATAAAAAGGTAATGGTAACTGTTTGGTGGTCTCAGCATGGTGTTATTTACTATAGTTTTCTCCGATCTAGTCAAGCAATAACGGCAGATGTCTATTGTGCCGAACTCAGAACAATGTTGCCAAAACTAGCAGTAAAAAAATACCTGAAAAATTAACTTAAATAAAAACTAAAAAGAAAGAAACAAGCCCAGTAGTTTAGAATTCTGTTAAGTAATACTAAATAACTACACAATTGAAATAGTTTAATAATCGATACACACATAAAACAAATAATAAATTATAATGCAGAACAGAACGACTCAAAGTCGGGGCCCATTCAAATTTTACCAATCAAATCTTCCCAAGGGGCCCCGTCTATGAGTCGTTCTGTTCTGCATTAGAATTTATTATTTGTTTTATGTGTGTATCGATTTGTGAGAAAACATTATTCAACATCTTTTCAAAAAGGCAGGTGATGTTAAAGTGCGAATACAGAGAGATCCAAATATACTAGTTATAATTTCAGGTCAGCTATAATGTCAGGTGAAAGGTTGTGTGGATATGTGTGTATCTATCGTAAAAAAAACATTACTAAACACGCTCTATTATAAATATTTTAATAATTGGTTCCATACACACCTAAGCGCCTCTACTACTGACTACCAAAATGTTATAATAAATAAAAATGTCCTTATTCCATTCTCTAATTTTGTAGGAGAGTTTTGTTATATGAGCATAAACAAATTGTTTTCTGCTCTAGATAATCTGAGATAAGACTAACAGGACTGACAGGACCTAACAGGACTGACAGGACCTAACAGGACTGACAGGACCTAACAGGACTGACAGGACCTAATAGGACTGACAAATTTTTACCCGACTGCGCGACGCAAAGGAGGGTAATGTGTTTATCAGTCTATGTAAGTATGTATATTTGTTTCTATGTGGCGTTCTAGAGACCAAATGCGTAGGCCGATTTTGATGATTCTTACGTCAATCGATTCGTCTTAACCTTGCGAGTGTCACTCAAAGACATGACAGTAATCAAAATTCGCCACAGCGACAACCAGACGCCATATTGTCAAATTAAAAAAAAATCGACGAAGTATGTCAAGTAGGGTGTCGTTGAATAGTATTTTAAAATCATCTTTAGGTTCCTTTTATCACTTTTCATTTTAAATAATAATTTAGTTTATATTACGATTTAAAGTTGTTTAACAAAATAATCATATTTGCTAATTTTCTTACTTATTGATTTAAGTTTTTATTTAAAATATAAACGATATATAAACAAAAAAAAACAGTGAAAAAACATGAAGAATAAATATTTTTAAGTAAAAAAATAAAGCATAAGTAGCTTTGAGCCGAGTTAGGTCTCTAGAGGGACTAATCATCAGTAGTTAAGACCACCACAAGTTACTTAATAATCCCCACGATATTAACTCCCCCAATGAAATGACTAGATTGCGAAATTTACCATCTTATAATGAAGTCAACTAATCATAACTAAAAAGTATAAAATAAAAATTCAAATTATACCAATCAAATCTTCCCAAGGGGCCCCGACTATGAACCCATTCAAATTATACCAATCAAATCTTCCCAAGGGGCCCCGACTATGAGTCGTTCTGTTCTGCATTAGAATTTATTATTTGTTTTATGTATGTATCGATTATAAAACTATTTCAATTGTGTAGTTATTTAGTATTACTTAACAGAATTCTAAACTACTGGGCTTGTTTTTTCTCTTTTTAGTTTTTATTTAAGTTAATTTTTTCATTTATTTTTTAAAATTTGTTTTTACGCAGTCGGGTTTTTTGTTTTTTTTTTTTTCAAGCACTGGTTACTTTTTCACTACTACCGATTGTATTTTCATCAATGTATAGGCAATTCACCCAAATATACACAAGAAATATTTTTACTTTCGATAAAGAAAAAAAATTGTTCTGATTATTATATTTAATTAATTTTTCATTAACAAAGCTATACTGAAAACTAGGGGATGGATTTGAGTGGGTTCGAGTCCCGTCACAGAGTACCTGTGCAAGTGGAATTTCGGTATTTTTCATTAAGAGTATTTTTCAGGATTCAGTTTTTTTTTTCAGTAATAATTTCAGTATTTTTCAGTATAGCATTGTGAATGCAAAATTGATCAAAAGTAATAAATGTTTTTATGATTATTATCACTAAAAGTCCTGTAACTCCTTAATTTATATGACTGCTGTCTAGCTGATAGTGGACTCACAGCAAACGTGTTACAATAGCAAAACCGTTATACGGTACTAACACTCAGTGTAAACAGTAGCTTCCAATGAATTATTTTTAACCCCTATACCTATTTATCAATTCTGCTTTTATATCTGAAAAAAGAAACAAATATTTTTATTAAAATGTCATTAATCATAAGTTGCATTGTCTGCTTAGTACAACGTATACCTTCGAACATCGACAATTATTTTATGCAACATTTTGTTCCCGTCATAATACAACGAATCTTGCAAAAAAGGCAATATCGAATTAAAGTTATAAAAATATTACATTAGTTGCCAGTATAGCAGATGAATTTATTCCTACAAGTTTTTATACAAATAACTCGCTAATAATAGTTTTGATAAGTCATCTAATTTTAATAACTTTGCTTAACTGCTCCAGGCTACACTGTGCGCTCTATAGCTTGAGTCACGCCCGCGACGTATTTAATTAGGGCGGATTAATTACATTTATGACAAGGTAATAATACAGTTTACGAGGGCTACCCATCGGAGAAACAAATAAAATGCCCTCCCTCTTAATATTAAATCAAATATACTGTATAGTATTATTTATTAATGATTATTACATTACGTTTGAAAATGACTAATTTGCATCGCTAACAAGGAACGAATGATAAAGAATGATGATTATAGATTTGACAATAACATTGACTTACTTATTTATCCCCTGTTTGTGTCGAGCGACCATTCATGTTAAAGTAGTAAAGTTAAACGAAATATCGCCATAACATCGCTAAGATGTCATATCTTATGGCTAGACTGTTAGGCGATCGCACTACTGGACAGAATCATGTTCCATTTTCCCTATTTGATTCGATTGGCTTAAGTCGCTGCAGTAGGACGATTAATGATCTCGTGGTGATGATGAATATAACCGACATAAACAATGACAAAACAATTTCCAATTTATTTCATAATTTAATTTAATTTCATAAATTCATGGTTATTATTTTAATAATAATTTCAATTATATTCTAAGCACCGCCCTGCTGCAGTGGAAGAATTCTTGTAAGTCTTAAAATGTAATTTGGTTCGTGCTTTCCACCCGTGAAACGCCGTAAATTTCATCTCAACACCAACGGCGCTTATTTCGGCAACGGATTAAATAATGGTACTTTTAAACTCATGATTTTCTTATAAATACTTTTAACTGCTAAAAGGCTATAATGGGAAAACTTAGGCAATGAATTCTTGCCCGTTCTTAGGTACTGTAACTACATTTTTTTATATACAACAAAAATATTCACTTATTATATTTATTAACTATCAAGACATTTTTGTTTTAAATCGATTATAGAAAAAATATTTTTATGGTAATCGCTGTTTATGATCACAAAATCAAAAGTTGCCCGTGGATTAACTCTTAATTCACAATAAAAGTCAATCTAATCTATACTAATTATAAAGCAGAAGTTTGTTGTTTATTTGTTTGAAGTCTAATTTCAGGAACTACTGGTACGAATTCTTTTTTTTATGCTGCGTGAACAGTGAAAGCTACTTACAAATTATGTATTACGAAATTGATGCCCTTTAAAAATTCTAAAGGAAAGTCTGTGACAGCAAATGTCTATCTTGTATCGTATCCTGAAAAACGTACATAAAGAAATGAAAATGGGAGTATAAGTTCGTATGGGGCGTTACCATAGTTTAGAATTTATTTTGTCATTGTAATTATATTGCATGTCATCTTTTTCTTAATCCGTTATTAAATTATTTAAGCTGTTTACGCGGAATTACATGATGTTTTAAATAATTTTAACCGGCACACTCATTGTCGTTAATATTAAATGCATATGTTATGGAGATTGAGTACACGAAAATGTTACATTTAGCTGACGCTACTGTTCACTGTATGACGCCACTGTGCTTTTAAAATGGTTTTTTTTTTATGTATCATTATGAATGCAAATTTCATCAAATATAATAATAAAAAAATTTTGTTAGTTGGTTTTCAAAGCGTTAAAATGAAAAGAAAAGCAACTGCACTATTCTATGAAGAAATGCGCGTTATCTACAGAAATAGTGGTAGAATTTTAAACACATCTAAGACATGGATTCCATCACTACAGCCCAGGTCTTCAAAAGTATATCTCGTGAGGAAATCATAAACCACCTTCGATTTGCCGACGACATCATTCTATTCTCGGAATCTTCACATCAAATAAACAATATGATATTAAAAGTTAATTCTCTTTGACACTGTCTCAAGATTCGTACACAGAATCATGAGCTACTTGAGAACACATATCCAATCGTTTTCTAAGAATTCGTTATCAATATTCCATATCAATTAATCATATAATTGAAATCAAATGTAACATACTTTCATCTGTTTCATTCAAGTGGCCATTTCCCGTTACTCAAGCGAGTGGCACACACAACGTAAAGCAGTAAATCAACCCGCGACATACATTACTCAGGACTGGGTAGGTGTTTTGCGAACGCTGCGAAAACACTTCGCAGTTACTTGAGTTATGTTGCTTACGCTATTTATAACATAAATGTCTTGCTTACAAGACGACCGTCACGTGACACCGTGTCGTTTCTGATTACATTAGTTGGTATTATCAATATAGAAAATGATCTATTTTAGGTTGTCTTTTGAGTTCGGATATATGATTAGGGGAAAAGTCTTTTCGCATATAGTATGCATAAACATCTAATAAAATCTTTCTGGCTCGATATACCATTTGTATCTGGATTCAAATTAGGAAAATGTGCTATTTTTATTTGTTTTTCTTACTGTCAAAATGAGTGAATATAATGAAGAAATTCGATACATTTTAAAAAAAATATTACAAATAGTATAAATGCATATAATTTGGTACCTCAAATAAAAGAAAGAAACCTAATTAACAATATACCTACTCATATGTGATTCTTTACTACAGCGTAATGAAACCGAACCATTTTTGAAGAATCTGATAACTGATGATGAAAAGTGAGTCACGTACGACAAGAACATGCGAAAAAAGTCATCGATCAGACTCCTCAGACTGTGGCGAAACCCGGGTTAACTCCCAACTAGGTGATCGCAAGAAGAGACTGTGTGTATGGTGGGATTGGAAGAGCATTATTCATTATGAGCTGTTACTGCTAGGCAGGACCATGGATTTTGAACTCGACTGCGAACAATCGGTGTAATAAAAGCAAGAAGTTGAGAGAAAGCGGCCAGAATTAATCAATATGAGGGTTGTGGTCATTCATCATGATAGCGCTAGATCTCACACATCTTTTGCCACTCCGCAAAATAATATTTTAGTTAAATGTAAATAAACTTTATTAAAAATGTTTTGAATTTTCATATAAAATTCTAAAAAACTTTTTCCCGACCTATTAAGAGGTGGTTCTCTATTTTCTGATCACCTTTAAAAAAAGATTTCAGTAGCTTCTAATGAGTAAATCCTGATTAATTATGTTCCAATGAGTTAATCAGAAATACATGTTAAAATCAAATAGTGAAGCAGTTGTTAAGAAAAACATCTGACCATATCAAATGGCTACGTTTTATCTTCTTAATTATTGTAAAATAACTCAATTCGATCTTAGCAATAGCAGTTCCTTTTGATTGAATTTTATAAATTAAACTAGCAGACCCGGCAACCGTTGTTTTACCATATATATTTAAGGCAGAGCACCCTTATCGCTTCAAGGTTTAAAATTAATAACAATCTATTCTCAGACTGTGACACCGAGAAAATATAAGTTTTATTTAAAAAAATAAAGTTAAGCATTAAAACACCAGAACTTTGCGTTATATATCCCTGGGATAAGTGTTGTAGTTCATGTATAAAATAATCCCAACAATTTTGTGAAAACGTCGACGACACCATCAAGGGATATAAAAATGATGAGACTGAATCGAACTTGACTACAGATTAAATAAATCATAAATGTTAGATTATTAAGGTTTAGAAATCTTTATCTATCGTTTTACTCATATTTCAAGAAAAAGGCAAATTCTTCTGTTACTTTTGTTTTAGTATTATAGTCGCAGTCAAAAATTATTGAACTGTAATAACCAGCTAGCTAGTTTGAGCGTCGTAATTTGATTACAGATCCTATCCAATCATAAGCCTCTCAGAGCACTCGTTTCGTTGCTCGTCATTTAATCCAGAACCAGCTGTGCCCGTTGTGATAACACTCTTACACCACAATTAATCTCAAAGTTGCGTTATAAAAGCTACTACTGCGCCGCGGCTACAATGGATTTTACGAGCCAACGCATAAAACGTATGGTCTTATTAATTTACAACTTTTTATTCTTATGAGCCACTAAAACTTTAAGAGCAATTTTATATTACCAATTACGACACAGTTCAGGGAACATTTCTAAAAGTAATGAATTTAAATAACAGTAATAAAATTTCTCTACAGTGTAAAAAGATCTAGAACTATTTGATTGATTAATTTTTGTAAGATAAATACCGTTTAGTGAAATTTACTACGATTCCTTTTCAGACTATGTACAGTACAGTTAAAGAAATGGTAAATATTTATTAATTTCTATACATTAACCATAAACATTACTAACATAATTACATAATAAGTCACAAAACATTATATTTCAACGTTAATTTCTAAACTAGCTGATTATAATCATCAAAATTTCCAGAAAAATATGTAATCAATATTTCTTTTCAGACAGAATTCTCATATTTTGGTCGGCTACAATGATATAACCAGCATTTGCGTACATTACTCTTCTTTAGCGTACGTGAATTAAGTGAAATGTTTGTCGAGATTACTCTAGATTTGTGTGTATCGTGTGTATTAGCAGCGCCGTCATTAATTAACATTTGATTAATTTGAAATTTTGAGTTAATTCCCTGTGATGACGTAAGTGAAAGTTGTTTAAGATGTGTGACTGAATTTCACAAGCATTCGTATTCTTCATTAAAGAATGTAAATTGTCAAAATTTATTTACTTTTCTTAGTGGCTAAAATAAGGCTAGATAGGTTTACTTTTCGGACAATTTATGGTCAATAATATGCTGGCCGTTAATATTTTGAATTATTACTTTTTCCGTATTCGAATTCGCGTCTTCGTGTTTTGCTGGTGGATAATCTTTTGTTCTGATTTTGCCAATAAAATCAAGACCTATATAATTTTATAGAACTTGTTGATATAGCGGCGTCAGAAAAAAACATCATCTGTGTAAATTTCATTTGTCCAAATTACCCGTTCATGACATACAGCCTGACGGACAGCAGTTTTAGTAAGAGGGCGGGACCCTAACCTTTTACGGAACGGGTGCGGAACCCTAAAAATTATTATAAGACTGATATGGTTCCAGGGCCGTATTAGCCAAGTAGCAAAAGTAGCAAATGGTACGAGCCCCGTGTGTTTGGAGGCCCCGCACAATTGGGAGCTTCGCTATGGGTCAGTACCAATTAATTAATATTTAAAGTCAATGTGAAAAAATTAAAGAAATAAAACTAGTCATACTTTTAAGTATGAACTAGTTTTATTACTGACAAAACTCAATTTACTAGATTAGCGTTGTTTTATTCAGAAAGCAAAGGATGACTTTTCTGTTTCAGCTCTGTTAGCTTTATTTTTACCTGACTGCAAAGGAAGGGTTATGTTTTTCACGCGTCTTATCTTGTATGTATATAATATTCTTTATTACCTCATGTCTTCAGAACTGCTGAACGGATTTAGATAGTTAAAGTATCGTTAGTTTTGTCTTAGTAGCCCAAGTGTTTTTTGTTTCAAATACTACACTATGAATATCAAATTAAAGGGCTTAATACAAAGACTACAAAACTATATATAATAATAATAATAAAATGATAAAGTTTAAAAATATGGACTTTGTTCTTTCCCTTTCTGAACCACCCTGGTAGTTCATCTTACTAAAAAGAAATAAATAAAATTATAATTAAAATGAAACAATAAACCCGCCTAAAAATTACCTTATAATTTTGAAAATACAACTATGTACATGAAACGATCTCCATTCGTTTATTTATCTATTAGCTATCTATTTCGAAGAGCATCATCGAAAAGTCTCAATAATACAACTAAATCTCAATAGTCATTAATTGATGTTAGTATTAAGTAATTTTAAATATTTGTATTATTTGCCTAACCTCAATCAAACTGACTGATCTATTTGATATATTTTCAACATCTGCCTCTCGTTCGAAATTCTCTTGTCCTACCGGGTCATATGTTCACATGTTTATATTTATGCCATCTATTCTATCTCGCTCGTAACTAGAAAAGCTCACTCCAAAGTTTATGTCAATATGAGATAAAAAGGTTTTTTTAAAGAACACGTATTAAAACGCCTAATGTACTATCTACAGTTATAAAATCCAAAGGCTATTTATAATTTTATTATAAATACGAATGTCTTTGGTTTGGTTTAGTTTTTGGCCTCGTCCACATCACAAATGAGCAATTGATTGACATGGTCCTAAAGGGATATATTAAAACTAAGTTTGAGACGCAGTTGCGGTATTGTATATTGCAAAGAGGAAAATAATGGCAAAAAAAACTTAGAAGAAGTCTCTTCCTTGAGGCAGAGAAAGAAGTATTTAATAGCACGCTGACCGCATATCCATTTAAAAAACAGGTCAAATGCTAGTCTGACTCGCTCACGAAGAGTTCCGTACCGGAAAAAAGCAAAACAATCACGTTTGTTCTATGGGATACCCCTTAAATATTTATTTTATTCTGCTAACTGTTGTTGAAGCAACAACACAAATACATTATCTATGAAATTTCAACTGTCAAACTTTCAAGGTTCAAGGGATACAACCTGGTGACAAACAGACAGGGAAGTCTTAGTAATAGAGTTCCCGTTAGACCCTTTGGATATGGAACCAAAAAAAGTCACATATTAAGTTTAACTTGTGTTATAGTTACATCATCTTTAACTTGACCAAATAATTAGCATTTTAACATCCTCACTGCAGGGTCTCAGGCCTAACTTATGGATGGTGAAAGAAAATAGGCAATGATCTTCCACGCTGGCATAATGGGGATTGAAGGGTATTAATGATTGCAAATACAGCTGGGACCAACGGCTTCTCGTGCCTTCCGAAGCACGAAGTAACTCGGGATTATAATTTTTTGGTCATCCATCCCGTCACCGACCCTTACGAAAGTTGTTTAACTGCTACGAGCTTTATAAGCTACGGGCTACGGCGTTTATCCACTATACCAACAAAATATTCACTAAGTGCACAAAATTATTGGTATTTAGGTTGTATGGAATAGAAGACTATATTAATGATAATTTTGGCAAGAAAAAGCGATTGACTTTTGTTTTTCACGCTTCTTTATATTAGTTATTATTGACGTGTAAGTAAATAACTTCTTTCCAATAAATCGTTGATTTAGCAAAAACTAGCGCATTTTTACGAGTATATTATTTGGATCATAATCGTAATGTGTACAGAGAAAACATTTTAAATCAGTTCAATTTTACTAATGTATTCACTACTGTAAATTATTTTTGAATCTCTAACTACAGGACATAATAAAGAAATAAGATGTCTACGAACACTATTTATGATATCCATACTGTACCCGGAGGTTGCTGACCAACCTTTGTCAATTTAAAAAACATCCAAATTTTAATAGAGATGGAGGTTGGAATATACTACCGGCTTAAGATCTAGTGATTAGTCAAATTAAATCTCAATCCAGATCACACATTGCAAAACCAAAAGATACAGTTAGTTCTATAAATATTAATAAATCAAATGGAGCAACAATTTACTTTTCTTGTCTAAGATTGTTTCGCCAGTTCTTCTCAGACAAGATTTCCAAATTTGGTACTGCCCTACCATTCTGTAAAAAATTCAGACCCGAATTCAAATTCCCTCATGTGTCCGAATTCACATCATTTGGTATAGAAATTCTATCAATTCCATTTTTGTGTACACATACGAGGGGTGTTCAAAAAGACTACTTTTTGTACACCCCTCGTATGTTTACACAAAAAATGAAAAAAAAATATTAGAGATTTTTTTTCGACGTAATCACCCTTTAAGTCAATACATTTAGCAAATCGTTTTTCTAGAGCCAAAATTCTCTTTTTAAATAATCTTCATCTTGAGTACTTAAAAAATCGTTTACGGCAGCCTTCACTTCTACATCATCCTCAAATTTTGTGCCTCTCAAGTGTTCTTTCAAATGGGAAAATAAGTAGAAATCACTAAGGGCTAAATCCGGTGACTATGGCGGATGATCGAGGACCTCAAAGCCAGCATCTTGGATTGCTGCCATGGCAATTGCAGACTTGTGGACCGGCGCGTTGTCTTGATAGAACAAAACTTTTTTCGTGACTATTCCTCTGATACCACACCTAGAATGTTCTAGGTGTTCCTCGGCCCTATCGGTGTTTTCGAGTCATTACCAAAAACTTCTAGGACAGCTGCTCGTCCCTTTGTTCTCCAGTGACTGTCCGTGCCTGGCCAACCCGATGTATGCGCATTATATTTATTCAATTAATTTTATTTTACATTTATTTTTAATTATAAAATAGTGTTATAAGTAAAACTATTTTTAAAATAACTTATTTTGAATAAATGTAAACGTTACCATTTTTTTTAATGTGAATGTATCCTATGATATTGTTTTGAAGGTAGCTATACTCTTAATTAAAAAGACCATCAACACCTCAATCTGATGTGAATACGGGCCAAGTAAAGGGTTCGAAACGTCAATATAACTAAATCAATAAAACCGTTTAAAAGTTGTTTCATTAATGGATAGTGCGTGTGAAATTATAGGAGACCAATATACCTATAATAAACATACAGTTTGTTCACTGCTATAAGAATAATAAATATTATAAAACAATAGAAAAAATATTGCAATAATTGCAAACTTTTTGGTGGTCATGTTAAATTACGACGACGTAATTAGGACAGGGAAAGCTGTAGTTCACGGTATACCGAATATGGATATTAAGTTCAGATGGTGGATCCAATAATGAGTTTCGATAGTTGGAGCGTGCAACAATGAGTTTACATCGGAAAATAAATCCCAGGGATTATAAAATATATCGTGGTGAATGCCAATTTGTGATGCAATAAAATCAATCAGTCGATCGACGCGTCCACTCCAAATCAAAGCATTTACGGAATTTTATTATGAATTAAATTTTTGACGGTTGACTTTATCGAATTTTGAATTAATTTACATTCGTTTTTATTGACATTTAAAAATATTACAACTTTAACACATTTCTTGTCGCTATTTTAAGTTGACAAATTGAAAATCTACCGATGTTAATCGGGAATATGGTAGCTCGAATTTTCCAGCGAGTGACTTCCGCACATACTCGTAGAGACGTTTTCTGTCCCTTTAAAATAATAAAGTGTGTCTAGGATATGATTTATCACCCATGCTTGCAGTGCAACGCGACGTTGATTAATATCCAGACGGCAGCAGGTGAGCCACGAAGCCAACTATCGACAATTTCAATAAAACGAGCTTTCTCGCATCACTGCGTAATGTAATACGAAGTCTCTGAAGCTTGGCCGAGAAATTCTTTAACAATCAATAAATTATGTTACATACCAATGTTACCTTAAAATACAGTCGGCAACACATCGGGAACTAGAAGAATTCTAATCTTGTAATTTCGAAACAATTTAAATCTTTAATTATAATTTCAAAATTGATTGCAGAAGCTTTGCTGAGTGTACTGTACTGAACATAACTATTACTTAAATAAACAATACAAATGAAAAATCCTCCTCCACTCTTATTGTTTCCTGTGTCTATTAGGTTTTTAACACCCCATAAACTAACCAACAGCAATAAATTCACGCAGTTTTATTGTTTATTTATTTTTTTAAAGTAAATTTTATCATCATTGTGAAATAATATTATCATATCAACTTCCCGTAGGTGAAAGAATTCTTAAAATCAGTCCCTTACTTTCGGAGCCTACAAAAAATCAAATCTTTCCTCTTTATAATACAATATTATGGATTAGTTAAATAAAGGTAACACAATTCATATAACAAAATGTAGGTAATATCTCATTCACCGCTTATGTTGTAGCCCTATATTCATGTTCCTTCACAATACCGAAACATATTAGTATACTTGTTGCGACTTAAACATGCACAACTTAAAAGATAATGTCGCTTTAAACTACTGATAAATTTTAGTGGATGTTAGTACAACTGGCTGTTATTCTATTTAAAAATAAAAGAAAGTACATCCTAACAAATAAGTATAAACTGACACCGTTCACAAAATCATGATATTATCAGAGCATTCTGAATATATATAAGATTATAAAAATTAAAGATGGTACACATAAAAGGATTGTTAGATTATATTTTACGACCTTCGTACTCTGTGATTCGCAAACCGGCCGTTTTCAAGGTGTCACCATCTCTGAGGTCCCAAGTTCGATTCCTGGTAGAGTCAATGTTGAAAATTGATTTGTTTATAATCTCACGGTTCTGGATGTTGTGGTACCCTCGTTGTCTCAAATACCCCATAATTAGCTTTCTTTAATTACTTATTTAACTCTGCGTAGGACTGAATTTCCCGTTTAGGTGAAAGATTTTTCAAAATCGATCCAGTCGATCAGAATTCAACACGTATAAACAATCAAATCTTTCCTTTTATAATTATATCATCATCATCAGCCCTCTTACGTCCTCACTGCAAGGGCTAAGGCCTTCCTTATGAATGTTTAAGAAGGTTGGGCCACAACCTTCCATGCTGGCCCAATGCGGATTGCGGGTTGTTGAATTAACAAGCCTTCCGAAGCAAGCAGCCCGAGATAATAATTTTTTGGTTACCCATTTCGAGACCGATCGTTGCGAAAGTTGCTTAGCACGGCGTTTAACCACTACACCACCAAGCTACTCAACGGATAAGTGGCGTAGTTTATAGTATTAGTATGGACTAATAAGTATTGTGCTCAATTTATATAATTTCAATTTTTTATACTCAATATTTTATGTATAATTTGCTATATTTAAATATATCTTGTCATCTAATTTACAGTGTTAAAACCCGGGTCAGGTCATAAACGGACGAACAACTGCCAACAACAGTTCTACAACACGAACTCACGTCATCCGCACCGTTTGGGTCAACGATTATTACGAGTAGTTTTACTGGACTTTAAAGGGGTACTATGCCAAACGGCTGTTTTCCTGTTCTAAGGATTGCTAGGACATAGGTAAATTGCTTTAAGAGTTTTTGATCCTCGTTTTGTGGGATCGTGGTCCAGTTTTAGGCGTTAACTAATTAATTCTGAGCGGAACTAAACAATAATCAAAATATTAATTTAAAATAAGTTAAGTGTTTTTAAATTAAATGTTAACTGTTCGTTAAGAATAATTTAATCATAAAATACATACACATCACTTTGTCCGTCGCCTCTGCGGCTAAATAATATGAATGTCTCGTGTATATAAGTAAAAGGGTGTATAAATAAAAAATCGGTAGCATCATAATACACAAGAATAAATAATGAAATATGATAAAGCCTGTTATATAAGTAAGCTTGAGAAATATTAAGTAGTTAGATTTAATTTCAAGCAAATGAATCTAACCAATACAACCAAGTCTAAACTACTAATGAAATTTGTGGAACTCTCCAGTTAAATTAATATATACTGATTCCCACACGCTATTTTTTAACTAAAAAGAACGGGATCCACTTGTTATTGCTTTAAGAGACATTTTGGAACAAATATTTGTAAACTAAACCAAAAAAACTTTTTGGTTGAGATTACACGCCCCTGTAGTTATTAGTAAATATACCTATGTAATCAGTTCATTAACTTTTCAGCTCACGAAATGAATATTTTATTTATATAAGTCACTGAAAATATATTGCAGTCTACGAATGCAATTCAGAGGTTGTGAATAGAAGTTGTTTGTTGGTGTCACTACTAGATTTGACCCAGTTTTGAGATGTCCAACCAAAAGTTTATACCAATATAGCTTCACAGTGAAACTGCAATAACAACTATGCAATAATGTAAATCCTATTGTAAACAGATAGAAATTATTACCATAAGCATGATTTCTTTTTAATCCTACACTAATATTATACAGAGGAAAATTTGTTTATTTGTCTTTCCATTAAAAAAAAACCTTCGTAACTACTGGCGTCTGGATCGATTTGAAAAGTTTTTTATCTATGGGAAGCTAATTCATACGCGGGTGACATATGTTATAATTTACGCTGGCGAATCATGGGAAAATAAAAAATCATTAAATAAAACTTTTTATGTTCCAAACTACACTGGACCGCAAAGAAAACGGGTCGGTTAGAAAATCTTCAATAACTTGAAAACTACCTCACCTAGCTTTATGAAATAAAAACTCAATGAAAGAATATTTAATGTTATTTAACATCTATACTATAATAAAAACGTAACCGATCGATGTCTGTACATTGAAGATATATGAAAAAAACTGTTATAGGGGACATTTATAAGCGTAATAGAATACAAAACAATGATTTTTTAATTTTTTGTCTGTTTGTCTGTTTGTCGGTTTGTCTGTTTGTCTGTGCGTTTGTGCACGATAATCTCAGAAACGGCTGAACCTATTTAAATGCAGTTTTCACTATTGTGTTGCGGCATTCTTCCGTTAACATTTAGGGTAAGATTTATTACAATCGGTTCACAAATAAAAAAGTTATGTCAATTAGAAGTGACGTGGTCGCCAAAATTGTTATGATATATTTACTGTTTTATAAAATTTTCATCTTTGATATGTTGATCATCATCATTAACTCTTTCACAGCCAAACTACAGGGCCTCAGGCCTTTGTTTAATAATTTTTGGTCACCCATCCCTTGAACAACTCTTGCGATAATTGCTTAGCAATAGCGATCGTGCGCAGCGGCGCTTATCCGTAGCGCCACCGACAAATAAAAAAATAAGATTCCAAAATTTTGACAACTCCGAAGTAAGTTGACCATTGGTTGACCTCATTTATATATGGCCAATCATATTAAATAGGGTTCAGCCTATAATGGACATATGGTATACGATCACGCGAGTAGGAGAACAAGCGGAAAGAGCCTTCCGATGATGCAATTAAGCCTCGAGTAGTTTACAGTGAACGCATATTTTTATCAGATTTATTTTTATTCACGTCGTCGTCGGGGCCAACGGAGATGGTTGGCAGCCGCTCCCGCATTGCACGATTTCGTCTGTCTGGGAGAGGCACTCGATTAAGCCGAGTCTCTCCAATTTTCCATCTGCAAGGGGAGCAATGATCCAATACTTGAGTGTCCTGGTGACTCGGCCATAGCTTGCCGGTTTTCATTTCCCATGAGAAGGTGTAGAGTACGGTTTTTGGTGGGTAGGCCTCCGGGGACCCACCGGGCAGCTCACTGTCGGGTTCACGGAGGAGAATCCTACTCATCCCTGTTGCTTGCCAGGTAACAGAGACAATGTCAGAAGTTTTTCCACGATGTTAAAAAACTTAGATTCACGTCAACTGAAGTTAAGAATGTAAAGACAACTCGAGTTATATATTTTTTTCTCTTATTACTATTTTTTATGTTAATACTCTTTTTTTTTACATACAAATTGCTGAAGATACGTACTTCAAAATTGGTATTTTCAGTCTTCGCTGGAAACAATGGTTTATTCATTGGTCACAACACATATAATATTACGCGAGTCTGAGGATCGGTTCAGAGTAGCTCGGTGGCGTAGTGAATAAACGCCAAGGCTCGCGATTGTAGTTGTTAAGCAACTTTCGCAAAGGTCGTTCACAGGATGGGTGTCCAAAAAATATTATCTCAAGCAACTCCAAGCTTTGGAAGGCACGTAAAGTTATTGGTCACGGTTGAATTTGCAGTCGTTAATATCCTCCAATTCGCATTGGGCCAACATGAAGGGTCGTGGCCCATCCCCCTTAATCCATAAGGCTCCTGCAGTTGCTGACGTAACAGAGCTTATGATGATGATGATGAGGGCCGTTCAAATCTGACGAAAGCTCAGTTAAGCACCTCTCGGAAGTATGTGTTAGTAGACGATTTCCTTCGAGTGTGGAAATTCGAAATTAAAATATATAAGTATATATTTTTTTTATATCAATAAATAAAACTCCACGTATCTTCCGTCATACATGTACCGATCGACTTTTATTGACAAAGAAAGAGATCGGACGGAAAGCGCTCGGTCTCGGGAGACACCTGAATTCATACGCCAGGCTCATGCACTATAAAGTTGAATCTGAAGCATTTACCGTCAGGGACAATCTCTTGAGCTCTCGGAGAACTCATACAAAAAGCGTTTGATCTCAGGAAACTTCTGAAGATCGCATAGTGCGTCTAAGTGCTGATCGTAACATACATGCAGTATGGTATGAGTATGAAACTTCCTTTGATAGAAAAATGCGCTTGGTCTCTAAAAGAGCTCGCAGTTTGCACAATAGAGATCGAGAAAATAGTTTCGATTATCGCCAACCTATGATACCTTCATACTCCACAGGTAGATAAGTTTTGACAGGATGTAATGAACTAGCTGTTTTCCTGCGACTTTACCGCAAAATTATAGCCTATGACATCCGCATCTGATGTAGCTTCCCGTAGGTCGGAATCGCTCTGAAACTATCGGTCCAGTAGTTTTGGAGCAAATTCGATGCAAACAAACAAACAACCAAATCCTTCCTCTTTTTATAAAGAGGAAAGATTTGGTAGTTTGTTATTATTAGTATATCTTAGGTATAAGAGGTCCGATGGCGTAGTGGGTTAGCGCATTCGATTTAAATTGCAGTGAAATAAATGAGTAAAATACTGCACAACAGGTATATACATGAAAACTTATTTTACGTAACTAAGTACAAACGACAAACTCATCGCAAGCAAGCGATTTCTTCCAGGCAACCTAGCATTACATGAAAAAAAGAACAATAAATAGCCGATTGTGCATACAACTAGATAAATAATAAAAAGATCAAAAACAAAAGAAGGACAGTTTCGTGGTACGAATAAAATTCTCAAACACAAGCGCCAACCAGAGCGCGAGAAACGAGAAAAAGATAGAAAATTACATTCGTAAGGACAGGATGGGTGACCAAAATATTATTATCCTGAGCACTGTGTACATCACTGGCACAATGTACATTAAGCCGTTAGTCCTGGCTGCATCAGCAACATTAACACCCACCGATCCGCATTAAGTTATGGCCCATTGATCTTATTTGATTCGACTCCATCCATAGGAATAAAAAAAATCTACCAAAATACTCCCCACGCAGACGAAGTTGCAGGCACAGCTAGTAGTATATAAAACCTTTTTATTTACTTTAGATAATTGTGTAAGAAAACTGGCAATGAAGATAATGGTTGTTTTTCAATTTAGTTCTAAAAAAATCAAAGCATTTGTTTCGCATTTGTTTTAGTTTTGACATAAAAACTCCATGAAACTGGATCCAACCTAAGAAGACCAGGAACAGGCCGAACGAGGTGCACGACTGCGCGGGAGGATCGCTATATGGTGTCAACAATTTTGAGAAATCGATTTCTTACGGCCGTTGAGGTAAAAAATCACCATTTACGAGCTGGAGGAAACTATCTGAGTACAGATACAGTAAGGCGACGTCTGGCTGAAGCAAATTTGAGACCATTAAGGCCTGCAAATGGCCCAAAATTAGAAAGACACCACTTAAACTCAAGGCTGAGTTATAGCAGAGATCACGAAACTTGGACTCTGGATGACTGGTCAAGAGTTATGTTTTCAGACGAGTCTAGATTCTGTTTATACAAGCACGATGGGAGGAAAAGAGTGTACCGAAGACCGGGAGAGCGCTATAACCAAGCTTGTATAGAAGAAAAAGTACCATATGGCGGTGGCTCTATACACGTGTGGGCTGGGATTTCTTCCGAAAGCCGTACTGAGCTAGTAGTGATAGAAAATGGCAGTTTAACAGCAGAACGATATGTGAATGAAATTCTTAATGACTATGTTGGTCCATTTTTAGTAGATATGGGCGAAAATGCTGTTTTTATGCAAGACAACGCCCGCCTGCATACAGCTCAGATAGTGTTCGACTATTTTCACGAAGTAGGTATCACATGCATGGAGTGGCCAGCACGAAGCCCCGACTTAAACCCCATCGAACATGCATGGGACGAACTGGGACGACGTGTACGTAAACGGAATCCGCCGCCAATCACGCTGCGTGAATTGAAAGGAGCTTTGATCGAGGAATGGCAGAACATTCCGCAGCATCGCCTTAAAAACCTTGTGGAAGGTATGCCGAATCGCATAGCCGCAGTTTTGCAAGCTCGTGGAGGCAACACGAAATACTAACATGCGTAAAAACGTCACATCTTTATACAATTCATATTTACGAAAATGTCAGAAAAACTACCTTTTTCATTCGTTTGACATTTATTGAAAATAGACAACTTTTAATTAGTATTTTTTTATATTCAATAAATTACTGCAATGTGGGGACCTGGGAGTACGTGTGAATTAGACAAATGTTGCGTTTTGACTGACTTTATTATACTAAACACATTATTTATAATGAGGTTGGAGATGTACACACTACACCTCCCCCGTTGAAAAAGAAAAAAAAATACTTTTAAAATACATTTTTTTTTACAGATTAAAACAATAATTTTACATTATTTAGTTCATTACTTTAAAAAGATCAAGAATATACTCAAATTAAAACAATCGGTTTCTGTTCATAGTTCTAAATGAAACAAGTAAACTTTAATTCAGCAAATTTTAGACAAAATGTTTAACAATATGTATACAAGTTTATCAGACGTATGTAAAAATATCATGTAATATGAATATATCTATTTTGTTTCATAGTATAGTTTTTTTTTTATTTCATAATTAAATGCCAAAGAATAAAAAATCATCAAACGCATTTATTTTTCTTAAAATTATATAACAAAATTTATGGGTTAGATATACGAGTTCCTCTATATAGTTACGATAATAATATCTATGCTAAGCTGTTATAAGTGCATCTGAAAACCACAAAAAAGTACCGAAATATAAATGACAGAGACTTACTTTATTTAAAAAAAAATATTTAATGCTAATATTGATAAAAAATAGACAAAATTATAGGGAACTATTTAGATTGTATTACACATACATATATTCAAATTTGATTTCCTAATTTTCTTTTACATTTTAAAATAATGTTGCAGTAGTATGACATCTTTTATAACAAACAAACAATTCATATAATATCTTTTAATTTTTATACAAAAAAAAACTATAATTTTTGACCTTTACATAGTATACAATAATAGCAGTTTCCTTTCACGTTTTCTTATTGAAATGTTTAAAAAATTGTATTTAAAATATCTATATCTTTGTTTAGCTATCTAATTCTATTCAATTATTTCATAAGTTAAAGTCAAATAATTTTCTATTGTATTTACCTTTAAATGAACTTTCATCTCAAATTCTAGTATCTATCTCAAAAATATAATAATTATTATCATTATCTCACTTTCTTTAACTAAAACCTTTTTCTTTACGATAGACTTTCTTTTTAACTTTAAACTGAAACCTCGACGTTTGTTTGGCGTTCAATACTCTCCTTTATTTTCTTTAATTTCAAACTTAATATATTAGTCCTTAAAACAACCAACACTACTAATGAAGAAAATTAAAAAAGTCCGCTTTTTCCATAGTTATGTGCTACTTTATAAATACATATATTAGATTTTAATGTTTCCATAAAAAAATTACGGTCTGACTTCAATCAAATATCTTGCGTAGTAAATCATTTCATATCATATCAACTTTCATCATCTTTCTTTATTTAACATTTATTTGATCATACTTTATTCCATACTCTTGCTCGTATTCTTAATTTCCCATAATATCGGTACACTTATTTCATAACACATTACATACGTAGGAACTTTGCCTATACGCATTTTTTCACTTGTTTGTTCGCTCGGCGCCGGCGTTCTTTCATTTTCATTTTATTTATTCATATTGGTACATATATTATTTATAGTCGACTTTACATATTCTATAATATTAAATGGACAATATCATGCCATTTGGGTTGTGGCCACAACCTAATTATTTTGGGGGTCACGGTTTAAGCCTCTTTTGGACTCCAACTTATCTCACGGAGAAATCTCGTTTGCACCATGATCGAATGGAAGGATCCGACCCTCCATGTACCATTTTCATACACATTTCTTTTCATAGGGTCATGAATTAAGACATTCTTTGGTCTCCAACAGTATTCAAATGAGAATCTCGTTCGTCAATTGATAAGACTGAAGGACCCGATCCCTATAGTACCTATTTCCTAATGTGTACCGTATAATCGAGCATTTTACTTATAAACTTTCATTCCAATCCTTAAAAAAAACTACATTTCAAAATATAAATAATTAGATTAATAAAAATTTTAGCACTTGGGTGATCAGTCCAGCGGCTTATGTAATTTTACGAACCCAATTATTATCAAACATTCAAATATAAACTTTTACATATCATTCCAAAACCTTCATAATAATAAAAACACATTACCATTTTCTTTTTCATCCATACTGTACCTAATTGCAAACTTTAAGTTACAAAAAGACTTTTAATACAATTCACATTCTCATTCAACAACTTATATTCTCACGCTATTCGTCTGTACCTAATATTTTTAATACGACTTACATAACTGATTCTTTCTAAATAAATTTTCATTACGCCCTATTTAACCATTTTTTCTTTTAGATTTATTTTCTAATTTCAATTCTTGTTAAAATTTCGTATCAGAATAATCATTATTGTATTCTTATTTTGCTGCAATAATTGTTTCAACGACCTCGATTAAGTTTGCTATAAACACATGTTACGATATTATTAAAAGATATCAACACTGCACAGTGTTATTGTTTGAAATATAATATTAAATAAAGATCAACATAACCGGCAAATTAAAGTGATATTGTTTATCTTCATATTACTGGTTCACCTTAATGACAGCTTGCAAAACTACAGATGCATTGCGCATTGGAAGGATATAGAAATACAATACCTAACTTCCTTTTGTGTTACCTATGTTATTCAGCGCATCGCAAAATTTCAACTTACTATTTTTTATTTTAATATTTTGGTTAATCTATTACAACTTTGGTAATTAAATAAAAGTTTAACAACCGATGATATTTTATACCCGTTAAGTCTGATAATAATATAACTTTTAAAAGTGTACTTTTATATACGTTATAAGATATTGTTTCAATCAGGAATTGAATCCGCAGTTTTCGGTCTTTCGTTCATATACATTTTCTGGCAGAGCAGACCTTGGCAATTTGTAAATGATTGGAGTTTGCTTATCACGTGTTTATCTAACTAGATACTAGCCTGAATACATTATTACGAAAAATAATGCCTTATACTTTCAAATGATATTAATCTTAATTATGTTTCTGATAAACATACAAATTTGAATAAAAACAATTTGAAACTACGTGTTAGTATTTTTCTATAAGAAAATATATATTGAATAAAGTCTATCTTGTCAAGTTTCATTTTTGGAAAGATAATTAATACCCTTTATCTTAGTGATTCTGTAGCTAACTGATTTTCATTACATTATACGATTTCAAGTAATAATGATATTAAGTGACAATAATATATGAATATGTAACATGATTAATAAGCTTTGCGTTACTTTATATATATTCGTAGTATTAGCTTCTTTTCAAAATTTAATGAAGCAGTAGAGTAATGACAATTTCAATACCAACTTTGAATTAATGTTATACCATCGAAGGATTTTAACATTATTTTTGTATTTTAGCTTGTTTTCTTCTTTATTGAAATTTTTCCAAATGACTACTAAATAAATTTATTTGAAATTTAATCTCAAAGACAACTTGCACGTACTTATTAAATGCATACATACTACACGTGTTGTTAGTTACTAAGTAGATACTTATTGTTCAGTTTTGAACTCAATTATGAAATTAAACTATTAATATCAATTTAGCAGTCTTTCAAATATGATAACTATGGTTTTATTAAATACAAATTGTAACTATGTGTAATTCTCATAAGCGATGAAGTAATAATAACCAAATAAAATCCAATTTAAAATAATAATATTAACATAATTTCTCGTTATTCAAAAGACTTATTATATGTATATGTAGTCTATAATCAAAGCATATAAAAAGGAAACAGATACCATTTTTAATTTTTCAATATCGGCGTTTAAATTTTTGGAGAGTATCAATAATGACTTACTTTTAGATGTCAAATCATTGTATAAATGCTATCCTGAAATTAGATATAGATATTAATAATTGTTACAAACTTACGTACATGTTTAATATTGATAAAATATTACACTGAAAAAAAAATAGTATACAGAAATCCTAATTTTAATGCAATAACATTAAAATACATTTAAACAAGATGATAATATTGACTATTCTTTAAAATAGGAATCCTAATTTAAACAATGATAGGAACAATATTTTATTTTGTTTTTATGATTTTTTCTTGCCAGTCCATTTATCCATTGATCCCAATGACTGGAACTTCTCCCAGCTGCTCCTCATCCGACTCCTTCATCTCCCGGCTCCCAGCTTTCAATTTACCAAATATTTTACTTTTTCCATAATTTTTCCTTCTTCGTGTAAATATTTTGACCAATTATTTGTCTTATTTATTTCAGCAATCGACAGATAAATTTATTTAAAATAATAAATTATCCATGTATTATATTTATCACTTTGTTCATATTGTTCTTATGTATTTATTGTTCGTATTATTATTTTATATTATTGTTTTTAACAACGCACGCGCGCACTTATTTAAACTTAAAAAAAAAAACCAGCTACGCAGCGCTGCCTACGGGCAGCACTGGCAGGGTCGCCATGCAATGTGGGGACCTGGGAGTACGTGTGAATTAGACAAATGTTGCGTTTTGACTGACTTTATTATACTAAACACATTATTTATAATGAGGTTGGAGATGTACACACTACATTACAATTAAATAATCTTTAATTTAGTTTTTATTTCATAAAAATAAGTTAAGTAGTTTTCAAGATATTGACGATTTTCTAACCGACCCGTTTTCTTTGCGGTCCAGTGTATAATGTTTACGTTTAAAAACGCATTAAACAAAATGTCTCATACATCAACGCGCATTTATTAACATTTTAATAAAAGTAATATAATGTATAGTAATAAAATTAATCAACTTTCGAGGTTGAAAACAAAATGTTTAGGATTTTACTAACTACATATGCAAATATGTTTTAAAGAAAAGTTGTCGCATGTGAATAGTAAAAAGACACAGACGTAATAAAACTGCATGGTGAGAAATACTGGACATCTAAAACACTCACCAACGCTATTTTTAACTGACTTATCAGTTTCACTTTTATCCTCTGCTTCCACAATACAAGTACTTTAGCTGCTTAATTTGAGATCTGAGCAATGTATATGATGTCAAGTTTTTATTATTTATTTGCGCTTGTACAAAAGTCGGCGAATAATATTTTTCCCGGAACGGCTAAACAAACAGACGGAGATTGTTATATCTTTTGAAAAATAGGATCGTTCACTCCCAATAAAAACTACAGAACCAAGCTTCAAACAATAAATCTACAGTGGAAAAACAATCTTTTGTCTCCTAAATTTACTAATGAGAACATACAGTTTGTTCACCCACAGACAACTATAAATAAAATTAAAGCTAATGGTACTGATAATAAAAAATAAGAGTACATCTTTACCGTTTCAATTATTAATCTTATTTATTGATTGTCGTACTGTAAATAGTAGACAAAGCTAAAGTGATATGTATGAGAAAATGCTTTTCCTACATGAGTAAATCGATCTATTCTGTAGCCATTTATATCTTTGGCAGTCATGACTAATGAGAACAACAAGAAAATGCACTCTAACTGGAATCCTATTAATTTAAATCTAAATATATCAGCTCCACTATGCAGCAACAATTAAGTTAGGTCACGCTTACTATAGAACTCAACTGACACTACTAAATAATATATTGAAAGGCTTAAACTCCGTAACCGATAGGAAAGTAGCAAAATTCAGTATAGGTTTAAGTATACGGAATACACAAATAATTGTATTCAAAAGCACTCATGCTGCTTTTAAATAATCTCATAGTTTGGTTTGAAGTAGAAAATTCATAAAGAATTCAATTATCTTTTTGCTCGTTAAGAATCGATGAAAGGAAACTACTTTTGCTGCATGCAATTTATAATTATAATGCTGTGTGTAATAGAGATTTTTTACAAACAAAATTTATCAGATCCTTTCGTGAAAATGATTCTTTAGCGAGAACAAAACGCTGCCACATTATATAGACACCCATAAATACATTTAAAATTAAGGATTCCTGAAAAATATGCTTCTTTAGCAATTATCACGTTAATCATTGCATCTAAAATTGCATCTAAAGTTACAATAAGTGTAATTTGTTCATATGATCGTATCATAAATGATAACCATTAACAGTTCGAACTATATCTGACACATTGTTCTACTAGAAAAGTAGTTGATTGATACACGAAATTTTTTATGAAGATTCATTTTAACCGACTTCAAAGTAAAAAGAAAGAAGTTCTCAATTAGTCTACATTAAATGTTTATTAAGAATTCAATTTAATTATAATTATTTTTCTTTGTTTTACAGAGTATTCTTTCGAAAAGGTCTCGTTAAATTTTTTTAAGAAATCATATATCAAACTAAATGCAAAAACTTAAGTAAAATCGAGTATTTTTCTTTCTTAGAAGTTTTCTTTAATTATCATATTTTTTTTTACTGCAGGAAACAGAACGATTATGTCAACCAAGTTAACACATTGGCGTATTTAGCTTGCCTAGGACTTTGGATATGTAAACATGTTTTTTTTTTAAATAAATAAAACAAATATTAGACAACATCAAATACATTGCTCAGATTCCAAAATTAGTAGCAAATGCCCCTGTATTATGGAGTATCCGAGGCAACGAAGGTACCTCAACACCCAGACTCGAGACAATATAGAAAAGTCCATTTTCTACATCGATCCGACCGGGAATCGAACCCGGGACCTCAAAGATGGCGACGCCTTAAAAGCTGGCGTATGAACCTCTCGGCTACAGAGATCATATTCAAAAAATATACGAATGACGTCTGAATAATAATAAAAACCGCCGTGTGAATTCATTAGAAAATTTAAATGTAATAAGTCGGTTCTATTTTGGTCAAATAAGAATTCGTTAGAGAGAGGACTAATGAGATGTGGATATTGACAAAATCAAACTAACTTATCACTTCATTACCTCTGTTAGAACAATAAGAGCAACGGTAAATACGAGGTTCAACTCACTATATTAGTTTTCCAATAACATCAATCAACGACACAGAGGAGAGCTCTTTACGCGAGAAATTTGCCGAGCTTGTGTTGGCAGGTGTTGAGCGTCTAACCTACTTCTGGAATATCGGACATATTCACTTAATAAAAAATGTTGGTAAACTACACTAACCTGTATTATCCTAGATATGATGTTGGCAGCACATAGGAATATATAAAATCACTGTGCCAATCTCTACCGTTTACTGCAACAGAAGAATGGTTATGTTTTTCGAGCATATGTATATAGATTTCTATATTCCCTGCTATAGCTTAAACGACTCGATAGACTTTGACGTATAAGCTATCATCATACTGATTTTTTTTAAAAGGGGTCTATAAGGGGGTTGAATAGCAATTACAAATAACTTTATTAAACTGAAAAGATCAAATAGTTTTACAATAATAAATAAAAAGAGAAACACTTTTTTCATAAGTTACTGCAGTCGTATATATTGTTTTTTAATAATTTATCTTTTATAATATTTATATTTTTTTTTTGTCTTGATGCAAGAATATAAAAGCAACCTGATGCTGGATTTTAAACTTTTTCCTCCTTCAATTCATAAACAAAGAGCTCCAATGTCCTCTTATAAAAATACCGGTTTTCATTTTAAAATATATACATATATATTTGATGTAACAGATAAAGTTTTTAAATAACATTTTACGTTTTAACTCTGAAATGAACTTTAGGTGAAACTATATTTCAATTTTAATTACATTGAAAACAACACTACTGTTGGAGAGCTTTTCTAAATCTATAGTCTTTTTTTTAAACGACTGTCTTTAGCGTATGTAAATTACAGTTTATTGCAGTAGTTAGTTGGCAATGTACACCTTAATATGCATGAGAAATCTTGAAACACCCGGCCATTACGTATTCACAAATGTCCTTTGACAGGTTTCTCAGAAGCGACTGCTCGGGCTTTAAAATAAGTATCAAAACCATAATGTCTTTAAGTTTTGACCGCAACGCTTTGCAAGTACTAATAATCACATCGAATTGTCATTAGTGACCTAATACAATTCATAGCATCTCTCGTTACTACACAAAGTCTTTTTAACCCTTATCTGCTGACAGCTCGATTCAAGATAAATTGTATACACTTGGATTTTTGTAGTAACTTGAGGTGTTACTTTATGTACCATTTAGTATCGAAAATAATATCATTTTTTTTATATTGGACACCTTAAGTATATACATACATACATATATAATACAGATCAAGTGCGAGTCAGTCGGCTATAAAAAACTAAAAAATTGCGTTTATTGTATGGAAGCCCAACTCAAATATTTACTTTATTCTGTTTCTAGTTTTACTACAGCGGCAACAGAAATACATCATCTGTGAAAATTTCAAATGTCTATATAAGAGATACAGCCTAGTGACAAACAAACGGACAGCGGAGTTTTAGTAATTGGGTCCAGTTTTTTACCCTTTGGGTACGGAACCCTAAGATAACATTAATGTGAAATGTTATGTGAATTAATATCCACAAATATTTACCTATAATACGCTCATAATAGTTGTAGCTATGTATCGATAAAGTTTAATTTTCTTTGTATAGTACTCGTATTAAATGTATATCACAGTTAATAAATAATATAATCTATGACCCAAGTTCATCATCCAAAACAAATTTTCGTTATTTTGTTATCATACTTTGTCTAATAATTAATTTAATTTTACTTGACATCAAATTGGCACACTTACGAATTTTCATTTTAGTGAATGTTGGTCTATTTTAAAAGAGAATTAATTTGTTCAAATCATTAACTACGTTTAATTAATAACATAATTTCAACATCAACCGAAAACCAAAAAATTACTACACTTCCGATAACGAAAAACTGAAGATAATAGAAACGTAAAGATTATCAATTTTAAATTCACAAATGCGGAATTGATTATATTTTTTGTGACTTTGTAAATTATAATACAAATATTTTATTAAACTTAACATTTACTAAAAGTTACAAGTATTCTTAATATGTAGTCCTCAAAAATAGTACAGCTTTCACAATAAAAAAATAAGGACTTAATTAGCACTTTGGGTATACGGTAATTAAACATATGCCCATTTTTTTTCGCTCGATTTCTTCGCTCCATTTGAAGTTTGCCACAATTAGTCACGCGCGACTAAATAAATAATCAAATCATTCGAATTCGAAAAAGTGAGTCGAATAATTTTAACGTATCGAGAAAACAGTCTATTTACTGAATAAATAGAAAATGTTTATATTAGACCAGAAAGTTGTAACTTGTTTCATTAAAGTTCAAAAGGTATACATTGAAATTTATGAGATCTCCGTGAAGTCTATTCAAGAATTATTGAAATGACTATTCAACAAAGTTTACTGACAAAACAACTCAATATTGCATATCTTCATATAATGTTTATCTTCAAAAATTTATATTTTCTGACATAGTATAAAACAAAGTCGCTTCCCGCTGTCTGTACGCTGATAATCAATATACAGAGTGATTAAAAAAAAGATTGATATGTATAATACAGATCCACGCAAGTGAAGCCGCTGGCGTAAAGGTTTTGTTTACATGCAGAGGTCAATGTGCAATTTTGTTTCAGTGCGATTTATTTTTCGTTTTCCTAACCATTACAATATTTTGCCAACATTCCGTAACATAAAACTAACAAAGAAATAGTTAAATAAACACTTAACAAATTCCCTGTTCATAATACACTAAGCTATGTATAAAATGTTAAAAAGTCTCATTTATTGTAGCTTTAGCAAACGGTAAAAAAGTAACGAGAAATATATTCGAGATTTTCGTGAAATTTCTTGCAATGGTGAATATTCTAGCCGCCAGCTCGCCGGACTGATTTTCAATTAACAGGCGGAGCGTACGGTGGTTCCTGAAATCGGAGATTAATCACCAAGAATCATTCGCTATTTACTTTTCAGAAGAACCAGGAATATTGGTTTAATAAACCTTTGCAGAATGTTACGCCATATTATATTTTGAAAAAAACTTTTAAAAAATTTATTTTAATAAAAGCTTTTATAAAAAAGTTGTTGCTTTTATTGATATTTTTCTCAGTCATCTTATTGTTGTAGGTCGTTTACCGGATAATTTCGTATATTTTTTAAAGTATTATATTTTTCACTAGTGCGCCATATTGGAATTAGAGTTATGTTACATTATTTTTTGAATTATTCATGGCAAGCCCTTTCATTTGATACCCAGATTGCAGAAGTGCATAAATAATAACTATTTCGCCATATTGGATTTAGAATAACGTCGCATTCTTTTTCAAGCTACTATTAACAAGATCAAGAAATGAAAGGGTCATTTGATACCCACATCGTAGGAGTTAATTAAAAATAATTATACCGCCATCCTGTATGATCCGCAATATTGGAATTAGAATGACGTCAAATTATATTCTTAGTAACTCTCTACAAGCCCTTTCATTTGATATCCACATTGTAAAAGTACATTAAAAATAATTATTCCGCCATCTTGGATAATCCGCCATATTGGATTTAGAACCATGTAACATACTTTATCATGCATTGTTATCCAAACTAAAGGCGTATACAAAATTTCAGCTCAATCAGATTAAAGATATCTACTTCAAAATTGATTTCAAAGAAAAAACATACAAAAATTGCAATTTAAATAAAAGCTTTTAAAAATTTCTATTTATGTATGTATACAAAGACATGTTTAAAACCAATTTATTATTTTTTTATTATTGGCACCCATTCAAAAATTGATCGAACATCGCAAGAGTTGGTGGTACCTATAGGTATTTAGAACCACTCTTTCTCGGCAAACGTTTTTCTTACAGTCAATAACTAGCTTTCTGTCATCGGCTTTGCTAGCGTTGTCCCTACGGAAATGTTTAGTACAACAAAAAATAGCCTATATCTTAATTTAGGCTTAGAATTATCCTTATACCAAATTTCATCAAAATCTGATCAATAGTTTATGCTTGAAAAGTAATGTTTGTTACTTTTCTCATAAACTTTTGCTTCTTTAATATTAGTAGGATAGGAGAAGACATTGTCTATTACCTTGTTATATCTTGTTTCAGTATTCTATGAACACGTGCAAGAATTTACGAATAATTTTAAACGATTTCATACGTTTCACCAGATATAAAATAACAAAAGATTTTTATGAATAGTTTCATTACATTTTAACAGATACGAGTACAAAAAATTTTAATAAATCATGAGTCAGCCCTTAAATAGTCAAAGGGATCAGTATAAGAATGACATCGACATTACACCTACCACTTGAATTGTGAATCAAAAGTCAAGAGTCAAAAAATCAAAATAATCTTTATTCAAATAGACTTCTTAAAAGTACATTTGAATCATTCAACATTTTTTTCCCTACTACTCGTTCAGGACGTTTTTTAGCTGATACGAAGAATGAGCAAGAAACTCACCAGCTCTAATAAGAGTAATGACATTTACAAAAACCATGTCATTACCAGATCAATACAATATAAACAGAGAGAAAAAAAACTATGGTCTTACAATAATAACATAATCATTTAATAATAATGGAAACAAGATAATGAGTTTAGAAGTAATCACCTAACCAGTTGTCGGATCATCTCAAGTCCAAGCGTTCTTATCTGTTATACGAGGGTCAAACTGAAAGTTCTTAGAAAATCAAAAACTGATTACATTAGCCAGTTATTAGTTTTATTATATCTTTTCAAAATATTGTCCATTCACGTCAATACACCGCTGCATGCGATGGAACCAGTGGGAAAAGCACTTTGCCCACTCGTCCTTAGGGGTCTCTTCAATGGCATCGCGATACGCAGCCACCGCTTCTTCAGCATTCATAAACCGCTTTCCTTTAAGTTTTTCTTTAATTTTTGGAAATAAATAAAAATCACAAGGCGCGAGGTCGGGGCTATACGGCGGGTGACCCAGTAATTCAACGTTTGATGTCGCCAAATAGTCGATCGTTCGCTTGGCGGTGTGCGACGAGGCGTTGTCGTGGTGAAGGAGGATCCTACTGCGAGGTCGTTTCTCTCGAACTTTTTCCAAGACAAGTGGCAAACAATTGGTAGTGTACCAGTCTGCAGAAACTGTTTTTTGATCCTCTAACACAATTGTTGCAAAATGACCTATCCTTCCAAAGAACGAGGCCACCATTTTTTTTCCCGCACTTCGATCTCTCTTCACTTTAGTTGGCAACTCCTCGAAAGGAAACACCCACTGAGCAGATTGTCTTTTGGTTTTAGGATCATAACAGTAAATCCAACTTTCGTCACCTGTTAGTATGTCGAACACAGCATTTGAGTCACCTCCGTTAAATCTTTCAATCATTTTACGACACCAATCCACACGATGGAGTTTTTGAGCCTCAGTCAAATTATGAGGTATCCACCGGGCGCAAAGCTTCCTGACCGCTAAATGTTCGTGGAGGATTTTGTGCACTTGACTCATACCGATGACTAAGCTTGTCCGAATCTGTTGATAGGTCACTCTTTTGTCAGTCTCTATCATACGCCGCACAACACAGATGTTATCTTCAGTCGTCACCGTAGAAGGCCGTCCCTCACGTAAATCATCAGTGAGATTAGTGCGACCACGTTTAAACTCATTAAACCAGTTGTAAACAGTCGCACGAGATGGGGCTTCATCGTGAAAGGCCAATCGTAGTCTATCATAACTTTCTTGTTGACTTAAATGACATCGAAAGTCATAAAAAATCATTGCACGAAAATTTTCTCGTGTTAAATTCATGATGACGTGACACAGACAATTTTCAATTTGCCGCCAAATCGTAAAACAAATGACAAATGAATGAAATATATACTCAGTAATATTGGCAAAGAGTTATATTTTCAAATTTTAGAATTATTTTTTTATTATATTGTTTATAAGTGGCCAGTTCTAAGAACTTTCAGTCTGACCCTCGTATAATCGGATACTTTATAATAACCTTTTTTTTATAAGTATTTTTTAATAGTAGATTTAAACTGCATGATATCTAATTGTTGTATTTTACTTGGGACCTTATTGTAGAAGCGCACACAAAGACCCTTGAATGAGTGATTAACTTTTTGTAGTCTAGTGACAGGCACCGTTTATTTATTTTTATTTCTTGTATTAAAATGGTGTACATCATTTTTTATAGAAAACAAACTAATATTTTTGCGAACGGACATTAAGTTCTCGTATATGTATTGAGAAGCAACAGTCATAATGTCTATTTCCTTTAATTTCTCCCTTATAGAATCCCTAATTCTAAGATTATAAATTGATTTAATTGCTCTTTTTTGTAGCACAAAAATTGTTTGTATGTCGGCAGCATTTCCCCACAATAGGATTCCGTACAACATTACACTATGAAAGTATACTAATCTGGCAGTATCTATGTCAGTTAACCTACGTATTTTCATTACGGCATATGCTGCAGAGCTAAGTCTACTCGACACTTCATCAATATGTGGGCCCCACTGTAGTTTAGAATCTAATGTTATTCCTAAAAATACTGTGATATCCACAAGGCCCATGTTCTTATCTTTTATATTAACATTTATATCTACTTTTTTTAATATTAGGTAGTACAAATTTTAAGCATTTTGTTTTTCCTTCATTAAGAAGAAGATTATTTACATTAAACCAATGTACTACCTTAGCGATAGAATTGTTCACAGCGTCATTTAGAGGTAACCCTCTTTTAATTTTAAACAAAAGTGAAGTGTCATCCGCAAACAAAACTATTCTGTGATCATCCTTTACGAAATAAGGTAAGTCATTTATATAAATCAAAAACAAGAAAGGACCAAGTATTAAGCCTTGCGGAACACCCATCTTAACTTTTGATCCAGGGGATCATTTGCCATTGATATCAACCCTCTGTACTCTGTCAGTCAAGTACGAGACAATAAAATCTAATGAGTTATCTCTAAATCCATAAAAATGAAGTTTCCTAATCAATGTTTCATGAAAAACATAATCAGATGCCTTAGATAGGTGACAGAAAACACCTAACGCATCATGTGAATCCTCCCAGGCATTAAAAATTTCTTGTATTAACTCGACACTGGCTTCGGTTGTTGAGCGACCCCTTGTAAAACCAAATTGTTGTCGATTCATAAGCTTATTCTTGTAAAAGTATGGTTGTGTTTGCTGGATCACAGCATGATTTTTTCAAAAATCTTACTAAATGTAGGTACGTCGGATATAGGTCTAAAGTTAGTAGGGTCAGATGTGTTACCCGATTTATGTAAAGGAATAATTTTGCTATATTTCATGAGCTCAGTAAAAATACCACAATCAGTACATTCATTAAATATATAAGCTAGATTTAGAAACTTCAATGGAATTACCCCATTAATCATAGGGTTTCTTTTTCTTTAGCTGATTAAAAGATTTTATTATGTCGTTAAAATCAATGTGTTGAAACTTAAATTGGCTATTACAATTACTTAAACTTGCCTTTAAAATAGATTTAGCGACATTTTAAGTTCATCCGTAATAAGCAAATTATAACATGATTCACAAAATTGTGACAATAACAGCCATTTTCACTAACCAATGACTAGGCATTACATAACTTTATATATTTTTCCCTTTACATATTGTCCCTTGACATATTTTTGACGTGTCATATACTCAAATGCCTAGAATATCATAACTTTAAACATTACTTAATTTCGTTAGGTTGTTCCAAGTCAATGGTGAAATACATTTTTACCCTAGGCGATTTCTAAATATTTAGGTTTAGTGACTCCTAAGTTTAGTGAAAGCGGGCATAAGTCCCCAAACTATAGAAATACCACGTAACTTTCGAGTATGAGATATGATTTCACATCATTATTTGAAACGGATGCTTGCAACAAGCGGCGGGCGACATTCTTGGCCTGGAATTTGGTTTAGTTTCTGTCGCTTTTAAATAACATAAAGAGAACATCCCAGTGAAACTATTTAAGATAAATTTTATATAATTGCAAAATATTTTATACGGTATGTTTAATAAAGTTGGAAGAAATTTCTCAACAAGTACGAGGATTGTAATTCATGTTGATAACCATATTACATCATTATTTTGTATTTTTATAGTTTTAATGGGTTTCCGGAACACATGCTTGTAAAAAACAGAATACTTTAGAGCAATAGAAATTTTGAAATGAAAATAATTGCCTGATTAAAATAATCAAAAATCGTATAATTTAAATTAACAAGCAGCACTTCTAATCCTTAATAAAATTCAGTAATTTATTGTATGATATTTATTAATTCTTCTTCTGTAGGTACTTTGCAATATTCCGTACTTCCTTTTTTAATTTGTTAGTTAGGTACCTTATAAAAGTTTGCCGAGTAAAATTGCAATTTTGCAATACAATCGCCTTTTGTGTCTTCGTTTCCATTTTTTTGTATTCTTGTTTAACTCATTGCAGTTTTACAATAACGTATAATCGTTTAAATGGACATAGAAACATTAAGCAGGTATTTTTTATCTTATACGAAATTATATTTTGCTGATATTTATAAGGATAATAATTATAAACCAAATTCATTAACATTTGATGTCACGATGACAAAATACCTACACAAGTTTGCACTGAGCGGGTCGAGACTCGAGACACCGACGACAAGATAATATGATTGTGTTGAAATTGTGGTTAGTTGTGGCGTATAAATAATTTAGTTAACTAACAAAACTATGTAGTTCAGATATTGTCACTCAAGAGCTGAACTCTGTATAGACAATATTTATAAAAGTAACAATCAAAGAGAAACATGTGGTTCTTATCAAATACAAAGGTATCACACTAAAATAATAATAAAAAATCATTGATGATATAATTTTTGCCTTGCAAATTGTAGAGGCTGAGAGATATCCAATCTGTGATAAAAAATTTATTAATATGGAATTACATGGAAGTAACAGGTTATTTACATTTCGAAATTGATAATAAAAGAACGAAACTTTTTAATAAAATCGCGTCAAAACCGTATTAAATGCGAACCTCCATTTTTTAGTCAGCTAATATATCCAAAACCTTCTCCTAAGTCTGACAATTACTTATCTGTAAACCGCATCAAAATCGGTTCAGCCAAACATGAAATAAACGCGCACATAAATACAGGTCAAACTGAGATCCTCCTTTTTTGAAGTCTGTTAAAAAAATATTTTTTGTTTTTATATATTTTGATTTTAAATTTGATTAAATAAACATGTCTTAGAAGTGTTGCAGTCTTTAAAATCGTCAATTTACACTGGTCCCGGACAATGGGTAATCATCATTTTCTTTTAATAATCATATCTATAGCATGACTATGCTCCAAAAATATATGAATAGGCACATAAGAATGATGAAGAATGATGTGGTTTTCAAGTTTATTTTTTGGCATTCTGAAATAATAATTAATTTTTATAATAGTAAGTTTCTATGTGCTTGAAAATAGTCCATGTTGTCACTGCTGGCCTCAGCAGAATACCAGTGCAGTAGGGTACTAACTGCTTATACTGAGTTGGGGTCAGCTTGCCAACACACACCATAGCACTTTTTGTTAATTTTATTTCTTTTTGTCTTTTAAAATGTATTATGTTTGTTTTACGTTTTATCGTAAACAATCATGCTGTAAATTTTGTGTGTGTTGTCAACGAAAAACGTATTCTATTCTATTCTACTTTATGTAATTGAAACAGTGATTTTCCAGTTATGTTATCTCGAATTCGTCGAGCACGTCTTATTGGTACTAGATGGATACTATCCATCTAGTAATCGCTATAATTGTGTTATACAATTTAAAATATTCTATACTCTAAGCATCAATACACTAAGTCTTTAATTGCTACCCAAAAATTTAAGAGGACATTTTTTTCAAATTTCAATTCAAAAAAGCACCTGTAAAGTAACGTTCCTACTTCTAACACGACATTCTCAAATGAGGTACCCTAAAATAAGTAATTTACAGGTCAACAATCATAGGATAATTAGTATAGTTGTCTTCGACTGCGGTCTAAATTTTCAAGTAATATTTGATTATACATTATTGTATCCTTCTAATATTACAAATGCGAAAGGTTGTGAGCGTGATTTTTGTTACTCTTTCACACAAAAACTACTGACCATATTTTGATGAAATTTGGTATACGGATAATTCCTAACCCAATAAATAGTTCCCTAGGTAGCAGCTGGTGGAAAGTTTTTTTTTTTATTTTTTTATTAAGGAACAAACACTTTTATGTATTTGATGAGCATAAAATATTAACAAAAGTAAACCTACAGTTCCCTATATTACATTTTCTATAATTCATTTCAACTATTGAAGATAACCCTCTATAAAATAGATTTAATTACTACATTCATACATTCTATACAAAGCAATGATCAATATCAAATAATAGTGGTTTTACCTATTTTTAGGTTTTCACTTACATAACAATTACAATCACACATCCAATTTATGCAAGTGTTCAGCAACTTGGAGTTTAAATTTAATTAAGGAGGTTTCAAAAATATTTAGTCATTGTATAGTGTGCAAGTTCTTTTGATATAGCTATTGTTTCCGTAACAAGTTGTACTTTGCTTTACAGCAAATAATGTTTATAGTTATCGTAGCATGAACTTGACTACGTTAAAAAATAAAATAAAACAATTGAGTATATTGGTCCCAACTGATGCTAACATACATACTACATTAATGTATTTAATCTAAACATAAAGTAATTATAGGTAAATAAGATACTGCCCTGATGACTAAAGTTGGTGAAAAAAAATAAAATCTATATTATTATTTACTGAAAGTCTCAATGCAATGTCTAAATTAACTTCACGTATAATCTTATAATGTTAATTAGTTCTTCGTTTGATCTTTCTGCTAATCGACGCTAGAGTATCTGGCGTAAATATTTTATAAGATTATTAGAATATTTTACTTCAGGCTTAGGCTGTTGTGTTCTAAACAATGACTAATTTATATAGATTAGATTTTAAAAATGTAACACTGTATTTCTGGGAAAGTCAGTTTTCAGAAGTTTATTTGAAACCACCAAAGTTATTGACAAGTAAACTCCTTTTGACAGACAAGAATGAACGTACTGTCTAAGGACATAACGCGGCGTAATTATTTCGCCCGTGATTGACGTCTTCTTATTGAGCATCACGCACTTAGCCTTTGAAGAGTTTTATGGCAGAAACAATTCAAATCGTTTTTCAATCTAGAGATTTCAGCTTTATGTGAATAAAAACAATGCAATATTATTGGAAGATTTCGTTCAATTCTGATTTAAAAAACGCATATCTTTTCTAGCATTATAAATGCAAATGTTAGTTTGTAACGCTGTCACTCTTAAACCACGGAAAGATGAAGTTTAATATAAAGATAATATGAAATTTCGGAAGGGATATGGGATAGATTTGTCCTAGATACCATTCCCAAAACGGCTGAAAAGAGGCGTACTATTCCATTTCAACATTCTTACACAGAGATACTACCTTTGGATATTATATTTACATATTGATAGTACTCCTCTTTTAAATAATAAATTCTAGGGATAGAAATTGATGAAAGCTCAGTAAAAATAAGCAACTGAAAATAATAACACTGCAAACGAAATTTTAGGCAAAAAAGATTACCTATTACAAAAAATATGACATACAAAAATGCAAAAACTTAATTATTTAGGTAATAATAATTTATGCCAAAGAGTAAAGTTTGTTTTCCAATATGAATAGATAACAACTATTGTTATGAGAGTTTAAAATAATTATAAAATTAGTTTGTGTAAACAGGGAAATATTCATTCCGTTTTGAAACGCCAAGTAAACAACCTATAATGTTGTTACGTAATAATTTGCACGCATACTCACTTGAGAATATAGTTGCCAAATTGTTGAATAACTCAACTTTGGCATAATATTATACAATACAGACCACATTAGGGAACTTTGTAAAGTTCATCAAATTAATTTTAACGTAGTTGAGACTATTATCTGTTAGCTCCCAGGTGAGTAATGGTCAATCAAACAAAGAGTGTACTCGTCAAAATGTTGATTATAATTAGTAAATATTATATAATAGAATAGTTTTTACTTTATTTCGCCCTTTCTGACACAGTAAGAAAATATTCCCATTAAACTAGATCAATTAAGATTATTCTAAATAATAAAAATAAAAAATCGGTCAACTATTAGGTGGACATAAAATCTTTCGATTTTAAAATTGGTTAAAAATTGATCATTAAGTTATAACATTTATCATAATGCACTAAAAGATACTAAAAGAAATTGTTGAGTGAAGCTAACTTAATTGAATAGGGGCCATAAGTGACCTAACATTTTTTTTTAATTCTAACGTACTTTGGGTTTACTTCGTATTTACATAATAATCTGATTCTATATGATTGTATTTAACCTTTAAAACAGTTTACATCTAAAACTGGTAACAAAACTCGTTAAAACCAACTTGAAGTTCGTGATTAGAGATAAGAGAACCTATTCATCGTATAAAAATTCAACCATACCAATATTCAGGTTTTTCTGAATCAGCAAACGTTGGGCAGCAGTAATAAATATTATTCAGTTTTTAGCTAAACAATGTTTGGCTTTTAGTGGAAACTCGCAAATACTTTGCAAGCCAGATAATGGTAATAATTTAAAACTATTAGAGTACGTTTCAAATTTTGATAATGTACTTACAGAGCACATTGCTCGTATCCAAAAATCTGTCTCAAAACTTCCTCATCATCTCGGTCATATAAAAATATATAGGTCCTTTATAGACTAAAAAAAATTGTGATAATAGTAAAACGTATCTGACTGTTCACGTAATTTGGTCTATGTCTATGGTTTATTTTAAATTATCTCTCAATCCTAAATTTGCTCATACGTTGACTGTTACACGGAACAAAGAAGTTTCTTAATTTTTACATTCAAGTTTCTTGGGCAGAACAAAGTCCGCCGGATCCAGTAATTAGTGATATAAGTAAAATGCAATGAATCAGACCATTTATCCCAGTTAAACTAATAACAGTTTTTCAAAAAGAAGTGGGGTGAAATACAGGTAATTTTCATAAAGGAAATGTAAAATTTCAACTGTTAAAATGACATTGCATCTTCGACGCACGTATAAATCTTCCAATCGCTTCCGTTCCGATCTAACTGAACCAGTGGATCAGCCCACCTTACCCCCTGTTCTCCATCCCCCATTCTTTCCATAGATTATAAATTCATTCCTTAATAAATTTGCACTCTCTCAATGAAATATGACGCGCTCCAAACGGGAAGGGTATCGGAAATAAGCTACGCTGACCATCGGCCAAATGAAAGCCTTCCTCGGAACTTTCAATCTATTTTAAATTGAAACATGGAAGATAGGATTCTCTCTTTCAGGTGATATTTTTTGCAATATAGAATGGCAAAAGGTTTAAATCTTGTCATTCTTTAAGAATGTGTTGTAAATCTATGTATTATTAAATGATTTTTTTATTGTTTTATTTGTAAAATGTAAGTTCTCGTCTATCACAGTCGTGTGGACCAGGAATGTAAACTTTTTGTTTAAATATCTGAAAAATAAAAAAATACATCAAATGAAATGAATAAAAACTGATTCAGACTGGTAAAGTAGTACATCTGAGCGTTGATGCTCCCTTGATTTCAATTTAATAAATTACACGTTATGCAGACTAATATACTAACATTGCGATTGATAACATCAACTGGGAAAGCGGTAGGTCGTTTACGAATTGGCACTGAATGACTCAGAATCGAAGTATGTCTATGTCAGTAGGATTTATAATTTTAACATAATAGATGTGTCATTAAATAAGCAGCTTTAAATCAACCGTAACTCGAGTCTTAAATAATGCTCGTCTATCCCTCTGCTGGTGTTTTTAAGGTGCGGTTTGATAACTTTGAATTCTTTCTATATAGTTTTTGGTCCTTCTTAGAAATAACCTTTTTGTTTCTAGACTTGGAAATCGTTAGCATTTTTCGGCATTCATAGTTGTATGGCTGTATTATCAATGACATGTAATACATGGTTACATAATAATCTAAGCATATATTTTATTTGAGAGTCAATTCTGATTTGATGTTATATTTTTAACTATGTTATATTATGAACTGTTAACTATAATGGCAATAGTAACATAAAATTTTTAGGTTGCTTTTTTTAACAAACTGTGTGATACATCGGTGAAAACTTAGAGCTTTGGAAAGCGACTTATTCATTTTCCTTTTCATCTATTCAATATTATAAATACGTATATAATAGATGTATTTCTATTGAATTATGTTTGTGAATGAAACTTTGTTTTGTCTTTTTTTTAGTTTAACTAAGACTATTCTGGCAACACCCTGACAAAAGCAAAATTACAAAGCTTTTTAAAAGCGTCTGTTTTATGGCAACTGCGTCCTACAAATAAGTATTAAGAATAATGTATATTATTTTTTTATGTACTTATATACTTTCCTTGGTACTAGCAGTCTAAACAAGGTTTGTAATTAATTATCGTGGAGATTTTCAGGGTATTCAATAGTAAAGAGAAATAGTTAAAGAAAAAAAATAAGAGTTTAATTGATAGTAATCTCCTACGTCAGTATTGAATAAACAATTTCGGAATAGAGTAAGAACATTTAAATTGCGAACAAATCACGATATGAAAAAGCGTTGTAACACTCCTCAGAGTATATTTCACCGTATGCGTTTATCAAATACACATACATGCCCATTACAATTTAGAAACATAAGATACTATTGTTGTCATTATCTAAACTAATATTATAAAGTAGCTCGATGACGTAGTGGATGAACACCACAGTCCGCGATCATTGTCGTTATGCAACTTTCGTAAACTTTCTCTCGAGCTACTCCTTCGGAAGGGATAATACCCTCCAATCCGCATTGGGCCACCGTGGAGGGTCATGGCCCATCCCCATAACTATCCTGTAAGGCCTGAGCCCCTGCAATGGGGACGTAACAGGTCTGATGAAGATAATAAAAAGGAAAGATTTTATTTGTTTCTTAACATTGAATAGGGTTCAAGTCTACTGGACTGATTTCAAAAATTCTTTCACCTAAGGGAAGCTACATCATAAGCGAGTGACAAAGATAGGCTATAATTTACTTGGGGATAGTCGCGTGAAAACAGATCGTATCATATTAATTAATTTACATGTAAAATTTATTTAGACCTTTCCTCCCTAACTTACTAACATCATTATATTTTTAATCCTTTTATTTATCTCTCCGCAATTACAGACTTCTAAAATAACAACAGAGTGAAGACCCACCACCTGAATTTTTAATAATGTGAATAAATTATTCTCTTTACAAAGAGCAACGAGTTGAAAATTAACTAGTCCAAGTTGTCTCAAATAGTATAAATAAGAATGAATCAATGTTGAAAATATGTTATGAAATGTCTGAAAAAAGTGCAGAAAAGCAATTTATGACAAAAGATTTATTAAATAAATGGCGGTCAAAACCAAGTACAAAGCGTCCACTAGTACTAATTTAATAAACATCTAAGTTTATGTTTTAGTAAAGTCATGTATGTAAGCACAGCAATCTATACCAATATTTTAAATAGGTAACGTTTCTAAATTTTGTTAAAAAATCTGATCTTAAAAATTTTTTCACAAGCTACATCATACGTGGATGTTACTGGTTAAAATTTAGTCGGGCAAAGATGCAGGAAATAGCTAGTTTCCTTATCCGAACACTATCGTCTTATAAACTCGGATACGGGATGACACATACGAGTATGCTAAATAATTTACCAATCACACTCACGTTTATTTAAATTTTTCTGTTAATTTCTATAATTTTACGGAGATGTCAATAGATACACTTGCCCAACGTTGTTGTATTGTAACTCTTTTGTTATTGATTTATGTTATATAAAATTAATAATGTTGACATGGCACAGACGGCGATGAGATAAAATTTAGTTTATTTAATGAAGTTATATGTTAATAATGTAAGTAAAACAGTTATATAGTGACAGTTTCCTGAAAATTTTGCAAATGATGATGAAATAAAAACAGCATTACTATTAAGTGCCTTAAATTATCGTACATTGAAACACTATAACACATTTGTGTTTGAAAACGATGAAGATAAGAATAGATATGCGAATATTTCTGTCCTGAAAAAAATGTGACATATGGGCCGTTTTTGTTTTTCACCCATTATCAAGAGGATAGAGAGTCAAATAGACAACAGAACATACATAATCTTGTGTAACGGTGTTCGCTTTATCCGTAACAAAATATTTATTAAACCATTAGCATTTGTTCCTTTTTATATTCCCGAAGATGTAAATACATCTCGACGTGTAAATGATTCTCCGCAAGTTGAATGCCGAAGTAGTCCACTGATAAGGAATTCACAAGGACATGTAGTCACTTTTCAGGTCGTGTGAGTCGCCCGCCTGATCGATTTGGTTATCCTATTTAATAGTTTTTGTTATTTTTAATTTTAATTTATGTAAGAGAAAATAGTTTTTTTTATTATATGAAAAAGAAGGATGTTGTATTGTAACTCTTTGGTTTATTGATTTATGTTATATAAAATAAATAATTTTAAAAAACGTGACTCTATGTATATTTTATTATTAAGAACAAACAATACCAAAGTCTTAGAAATCAGAAGACAGTATCGTATTGAGATTAACAAAAATATGTTTTACCATTTGCTACGTATTACTGAACTATAAAAGGAGATTCTATTCACAGAATAGGTTATAGTCTAATACATAAGTATCGATATAGGGTTATAAAAGTAATCAATCAACTCCTAATCGCGGTAGTCAGCCGGACACTGCCACGGAAGGTAACGATAGGGACAATGAATCAAATTTGACTAGACAGTGTATTAATAATGATTAATCGTGCTCGATATAGTAAAGACAATCTCATTAATGTCTCATAAATAGAGCCGTGAAAGATTATTCTTGAGTTTATGTTATAATCTCGAGCGCTATGTCGCGAACTTTGATAAAATTAGATATTACAAAATTTTGTCTCAATAACTTTGTAGAAATATAGTACTTGAAGCTTCATTCTTACATTTTTGAAGTTTTAACTGAATTATCTAAGGAATATCATTGACAAGGTAATGTAATATTTAGGAAAGTGTTTTAATTTGTGGAAATTAAGCGACTTTCGCAAAAGCCTTTCATCAGGTGACCAAAAGTTGATTATCTTGAACTCCTCCGTACTTTGTTATGGCCTATTCTCATTTCATGATACTTTTTATAGGGAAGGCATCTTCTCCAGCAGAAAGACATTAATAGGCTGACGATAATGCTAATACATGTTGATAAAGTGCCATCAGTACACGATTCAATACCCTATATATAATAGTTTGAGACCTAAAATCATAATTTAGATTACAAATAAGGTATAAGTGAAAAATATACGAGCCGATAGCGTTAAAGATTTGTTATCTATAGAAAGCCAGTGATGCGTAAAATGAACGGTTAGACCTGCCCATAAATAAAATCAGCCCCACAGGGCTTGATCAAATCGAGCTAATGAAATAATTAGATCAAATTTCATGGAAAACCTCGTGAACATTGAACAAAAAAAAGTCTAAACAATTATAAACTAGAAAGGCAATTTAAAAAATACAAGATAGTTTATTTTAATTTGAGGGAATTGGATTTTCATTATACTTTCGTTTCATAGCCACTTAATTTCAACCATAAGACTACAAAATAAAATTTGAATTTTGTAGACGCTTTTCTATAGAAAATCTAATATCATTTGTTAGATTTTCTGTTAATATTATTTTTTATTTCTTCTATTGTATTTTTTCATCAAAAGTTTTGGTATTTTTGATAAGTATTTTTCTAAATAATAGGAGAAAGAATAAGAATACAAAAGGATTCATAGAAATCTGTACACGGTAAACAAGGATATCGTTAAAAACGATTTGAAGGCCTTTGTGGCTCGCACTCCAGTTACAAGGTTTCACCATCTCTCATCACGGTCCTGGGTTTGAGTCCCGGTCGGATCAATGTAGAAACTGAAAACAATGTAGAATGTTTCTGGTCTAGTTATCGTGGAATCTACATTGTTTCAGATTTAATTCGAGATTTGAGTAATATATGTCATGTTGTCTTATATTCATTTAAACTAAAAAGTAGAATAAAGGTAGTGCTTTTTCATATCGTGAACTAAAATATGCCGTTGTTAATAGATGCAATGCCTACTTAAAATTAAATATTTTAATACCCTAAAGTAAAACAGAACACTATTAATCTAAAATTAATTTTAAGAGAAGGAACCTCATCTGGTTTATAAAGAAAATTATTCAAAAGAAAATTCAAACCACGAAATTTTTAAGAGTTTACCTTGAAGTTTCCTATTGGAGTGTTACAGGGTGATTATATACCCTACTACAAAAAAGAGTCCATTACAATCGATAAAAATTTAAGAAAAAATCTCAAAAGTATTTAAAAAAATACATTGAGCCGTTTAAAATTATGAAAGTCTCGTTTCTTTCATTCAAAATTTACAATTTAATAATCTAATTAAAGACTTCTTTTGATGATCAAATTACAAGCAATTTACTGCATGGATAGTCAAAATTTTATTGATTTATACACCTTCGCCTAAAGCGGCATTACAATCGATAAAAATTTAGGAAAACATCTCAAAAGTATTTAAAAAATTACATTGAGCCGATTAAAATTATGAAAGTCTCGTTTCTTTCATTCAAAATTTACAATTTAATAATCTAATTAAAGACTTCTTTTGATGATCAAATTACAAGCAATTTACTGCATGGATAGTCAAAATTTTATTGATTTATACACCTTCGCCTAAAGCGGCAAAATAAGCTTAAACACAACTTTAACTGTAGATCATAATACTAAAGGACATATGATTTATGGCCCTATCCTCAGTTTTCTAGGGGGATACATTTTCTAGAGGGGTCTTAACTCCGTCTAGAAATACCGCGCATGACCAGGATATTCCGGTCTGAACACTGCTAAAAATTACAAACTTTCAACTAATTTTGAACAAATTAATTACATACGAATAAGATTTAATTCAAAATGAAAAAAATCGTAATGTTTGTAAGGGGCCTGTGACGAACATGTATTTATAAAATTTTGCCAACACAAAAAATCACAAACAAACCCAAAATTTATACTTTCTATACTTATTTTTAATTATCATATACTTTATAGTACACAAAGTTTCGCAGATAACAGACATTATTAGGAAGTTCGATACAAAAGGCGAGTTTAACTCTAACATAAGTCTTCTTCCAGCAAACCTTTGGATGATCGTGAGAGGATAATAAGGGTAAAGACTAAAAGTGCCATAATATCAAAACAAGAGGTAGAGAAAATAAACACCAAAAAGAAAATCAATAGCAATAGAAGACACACGCATGACAAAATAAATATACACATATTAATTAAAAAAAATAGTTATTATAAACAAGTAAATAAGTACAAATAAGCACTTGGAGAGAAAATAGTCCATTCCACTTTTTGAATATACCAAGAGAAGGGCTAGCTCGTAGCGAGTTGGACAGTGAATTCCATAACTGCACCGCGCGAACCGTGAAAAAACCACTGTAGCAACTTGAATGGTTATTTGTAATTATAACCTTATTATATAAAGAAAATTGATAAATATATGAGTCACTGTTGTGCAATAGTTCTACAATAATTATTGTAATCATAATAGTTTACGAGTAATGAAATAAAAATCTTAAAAAAGTATTACCGACTTCAAACTTTAAAAATATGATAATAAATAATACTTATCTTAAAAGCTACTTCTTCAAGAAAATGGTATTGGGCGGAGGTCTTCTGTAAGTTATCAATTAAATGATAGGCGCCCGACTTCAAGAGCGTTTTCTTGAATAAGTATCTTTTGAGATAAGTATTATTTACGATATTTTATGTAAACATTCTTAAAAAAAAAATACAACCCCGTCAAACATATAACCTCCTTCTTTTGAATTTTGAAGTCGGTTAAAAAACAGTTTTTGAGGCGAAATTCATTATATACTATCCTGATCTATCTCATTGCCGTAATGCATATTACAGCGTAATAACATCTAAATAATCTGTACCTAATTTAGCATGAAAAAATAACGGTACATTTTTAAAAGAAGGTTTCTATCCCTAAAAGATAGTAGTTTGGCTTTACGCCCACTCTTTAAATCACACAATAAGCTAGAGGAGACAGAGACATTATTTTTGTCTCCCGTCTCAGTCTTCGTTTCCTCTAATAGGATACAAACCGTCACCTTTACACTTCTTACCTTTTTATTCTTTATCAGTATTGTATTCCTTTTTTTCGGTACACAAATAAAAAGATGCCATTCTTTTGAATGAAAGTTGAGTTTTTTAATAACTGTTGAATTATTTTCGCTTTCTTGCACAAGTTATATCAAGGAACCGCATCCGGCCCGTGACGGTCCGGTCTGTTATCTACTCTTTGTATCAAATGCCCACCTTTACGGCCGTAACATAAAGCATTTACGAACACAATGGCAGTAATGTACAAATCTTGTAAAAAGGGGTCCCACAGACACGTTTTTAATTTTAGATATTCATTTATTCTTATTTGTGAACTTTATTTGCCTTAATAAGGTTTACTTGGAATAATTTTAACCCTTTGTATATGTGTGTTTGCGCAGCAAAATCTAATTACAGATAACCAATGATGAATGGATGAGCGAAATAATTACGAAAGTCGTCACAATAATACTTAGTAGGTACTGACATTTTCGTCATGTAATGGTGTTTGACCTTTGTTCGAATAAAAACGGCTCAATGATTGAATATACCCTCCAATCCGCATTTGGCCAGCGTGGAGGGTCATGGCCCATCCTCCTTAACCATCCATAATTAAGGCCTGAACCCCTGCAGTGGGGACGTAAAATATACCGATCGATTTTTATATTATTTATAAAGATACTAAAATTCTCGTTGAAATCCCCGAGGAATATAAATTTCAAAGTTCACGGAGTCATGTATATAGAATTATAAAAAATGTATTTAAAGAAATTTACTGGAATTTAAAAAAAAAACATCTATATGTGGAATGAAATTACCTTGTTATTTCCATAGCTAGTAAAAGTTGCTTTACATATATATATATGTCTTCAGTCCAGTGTGAAGCGGTGTCGTATACAAAAGCGAATGAGATCTTAACTCTTTGTCTCTACGGTCTGACTGATCCCTGCGACCCGAGCGACCCGAGCAAGCGAAGCGAACAATGTGAAACAGCCAACAATCGAGAGTTAGCTCTCGAAGGCAATGTATACTTTAAGATGATGAGTACAAGATTTTCTAACTTTATGAGTTGAAATCAATATTATATTAAATATTAAGTTTATTTTACGACGCTAATGAATTAAAGGATTATATTAAGGTAAATGTTAATTTATTGCCAAATCATATTTATATGTCAAAATCATATAATATGCCATATATTTTGCTAAAATCATACGAGAACTATCGTACTTGAAAATTAAACAGAATTTTCTTATTATTATATTTGATCAACTTTGCATTCAAAATGCTATGCTGAAAAATATTCTTAATGAAATATGCTTAAAAATCCACTTTATCCCTGGCACTCTGAGATGGGACTCGAACCTTTCGCAATTTGGGCGACTGCCCTAATCACTAAGCTACCCAGAACCTAACAGGATGGACGAATCTATCAGGCATTTGTTACTTTTTAACACAATTCGCTACTACGTAGCGTATTTTAAATGAATGTCAGGCAATCCACCCAAACATTAAGAATATTTTCAAATCTAATAATAATAACAAATTTTCATCTGTATTGAAAATTTAATTATTTGTAATAATATTTCTTTCGGCGGTTCTTCATGAATTTTCTAATTTCTGAAAATATAGGTAGTATTTTTAGTGACATCCATAGTCCTTGTTTCTCACTTCAAGTATAAAATCTAAATTATTTATCTAAAAGTATATTATCAACAATAGACCGATTTATTTTTGGTCTATAATTACGTTCCGACATTACTTTGGATCTGGCGCCAAGAAACTTCCCATGATTCACGCTCTACATAGGTTCATTTTTTATTTTTTATTACAAGCGAACCAATACTTAGAAAGTAACAATACATATTACAAAACTAATAAAATTTGAACTATGAATTTGTTAAAAATAAACAAAATATATTCATAAATCCATCTGGCTATGTCAAGTCTATAGGCCGTCGAGTATTTGAAATGCGAAAGAATCTCAGCCATGTAGAGCGCAGTAGTGCTGAAACGTGGACAACAAAGAAGTGAGCAACGGACAAAAGTTGGCGGACAATGGAAGAGTTGCCGCGGACTTTCTGTAAGGTTGGCACGTTTGCTAGTAACAAAATGTATGTGCTAGTGGCATATACATTTTTTGTTGTGAACATAATGATTATTAAAATAAATATATCATTAATTCTCATGCAAATAATTGTGTCATAGATACTTTGGTGTAGATGGAACCTCAACCAAAAATGGCCAGTCAACAAATCAATTATTCTGTATTCGATTACACAACTGAACAAATCAAAAAAATCGACGACAAAAACAATTTTTATATATATTTCTATATGTATGTAGTCAAAATGAAATATATTAGTCGTAAAATTGATCCAAAAAACCTATTTAGAGTCATCTTAGCGATTTTTTTTTCTATCGAACCAGTAATTGAATTTTATGTTTCTGTTTTAGCAAACAGTCAATCATGTATTTAATTTTCATAAAATAATTTATATAATTATTATTATTTAGCACATGTAATTATTTAGCAAATATTAGTAACGACTTGGAATAAAATTGATTTCAAAAGTGGTTATTTCGTACAACCTCACCTTATTGCAAAATGACAACCCTAAGTTCGTAAAAGAGAAAAGGCAATGAGCACGGTGACCCTAGTTTAACAAATGGTTTTCTAAATATAAGAGGTATCGTTTCTCATTTAAATTAACATCTCGAAGAGTGAATTTTGATTCCAACAAACATTATTGTACCGAATTGGGATAACAAAACCGTTTATATCAAATGCTATACTAGTATTAGAAAGTGGGAGGATTTGGTTTGTTTGTTTGCAATAAGTAGGCTCCGAAACTACTAGATCGATTTTAATAATTCCTCCATATACTTCAGGAAGCTACATAATACACGGGTACCATAGACGATAATTTTTCAACCTATTGGAGATTACACTGGAGATGTATAAGAAAAAATTGGCCAAGACCGAGTCGGACTCGGACGCAAAAGGTTTCGCACAAATTTGAAATTTAATATAACTGGAAGACTTTTTTTAACTTCATATGAGAATTTATGCTTTATACAAAAATAAATAAAATGTTTTTTACTAATTTAAAATTTATTTTGACATTAAGCTCTTCACTTTACTGAAGCACAAGATACTTTATTAGTTTAAGAAACCACAAATAAATGAAAAAAAGAACTTAAATTTAAAAAATTACTGCCTAATTATTCTTAATCAAAAATGCTTAAAACATCTGCTTTGTCCCTTTGCACTCTGAAATGGGAGAGCGAGCAGTCGCCTTTACCATTACTACTAACATTTATGACCAATGAGAAGAAAAAAAAGAGAAGTATAATTTCCTGGTACTACCTTAAATAGCTCCATGGTGTAACTTATTCACTGACTTGAACTTAAAGACTTCTTAAAAACATGATTTTAAATAAAACTGGAATCATACAGAAAGTATGTACCCTACATGTGTGCACGTACTAAGTTCATCCGAATCGATAGCACCTACATTCACATCATCTGGGAAATCGCATTACCTTTTATTGAAAATGGGGATAATGGCTCAGAACGTTAGCGCTTCGTACGTTCTTAAATATACATTCTACAGGAATGTCATAAATTTTAGGACCAAATTATAATAATAGGAATAACCAAATATAACACGACCAACAACGGGATGAATAACACTTGATACATAAATAGAACTTAATATTATTATTTTCACAATAATTTTGTGACCAACTGAATTTCCACGGTTCACAATTGTGCAATCTGAACTGTTTTGTCTACTTTTTACCCGACTGCAAAGGAAGGGTTATGTTTTTCGCGCGCATTTGTATGTATGGAATATTCTTTATTACCTCATATTTTCAGAACCGCAGAACGGATTTGGATAATTGAGGTATCGTTAGATTTTTTTTAGTAACCCAAGTATTCTTAGAGAGATAACGGTTCAAAAAATCAAATATGGCGGCTGTGTGACGCCATTATATTTAACGATATATTTTTTGTTTCAAATACTGCAATCTAGGTATCAAATACGAATACCTAATACAAAGATCCTAAAAAGGCATATCATGATTATCATTAACGTAATACTAATAAAAATAGTACAATGATAAAGTTTTAAAATATGGATTTTGTTCTTTCACTTTGTGAACCATCCTCGTAATTTGTCTAAATAAAAAGACATAAACAAAATTATAATTAAAATAGAACAAAAAAGCTGCCTGCGTGAAAAACAACCAACTGGAAACAAGATAAAAAAATATACAACATCATACATAACATAAAGTCGGAGGCATGAAATTGAATAAAAAGTCAAACCATTCTCTCTTTGTATAGAATAAGTTTGCATCAATTTTGAAACTATCAAAAAGTACCTTTAATATGAGATTTTTCCTACTTTACATTGATCTCCGTAATGGGTACTGAGTGATGTACCCTTAGTACTTCAAAACACTAAAATATCAAGCTGCATAAAGAACTTACACATTTTTGTCACTAGCTCTCCGTCTCTAATTATTTGACAGCGAAGTGGATTAAATTATAATGTGACAGCGCTGTGTTCGATGCTACATTAGAAGCTGTCAATTTAACAGAAAATACAATTGAACGGGTTTATTGTTACGTTTACGAATTTGAAAAATTCACACTTCACAAATCAATACATTAAAGCTTAATATCTATTCAAGAAACGCCTTTTGTGTAAGTTAATGGGGGCATTATATAAAATAATATAATAAAATAGCCAATATAACTAGATTAGTAACAGTTTCATGATAATGTTTAGTCAGGTGCTTGCAGCTCCGGCAGTTTAAAATAAAATTAGATCAGCGGCTATTTAGTTTAAAGCCGCTTCGATGTAGCCGTTCGATGTGAAAATAATTTTATTTCGATGTAACTTTAAGTTTCTTTTTTAAATTAAAAGTATCAGTATATTTTTAAAATATAACAATGCACGTGCCCTCTTCTCAAAATATATTTTTCGGTAGCTGTACGTAGTTATGAACGATGTATAAATTACTTTTCTGTTCGTCTAATAGTTTATTTGGGAATGAAATTCCATTTCTGACTGAATTTTAACTGATTCCAATTACGTTGTTTCCACGAAATCGAATAGCAACATGGCTATTGTTGCATACTCTTTTCCATGTTTTTAATAAATTACAAGAATAAGATCTACGAAAACTATGGAAAATCTATTAAGGTATCTCTGACGTATATAACCTAAAAAACCGACCAATAGCAAATAAGACTCGCGCACCGGGGATTTAATTTTAAGCGCCCATATACTTCTAATAGGTTTTAATAATAAGAAAAACATCATTATTATTGTTTTCTTGATATTTCACACCTCGTAGAAAGAATAAAATAGCAAAAAATATTCCGTGCTTCGGCACGTTAAGTCGTTCGTCTCAGTTATATTAGTCGTTAATACCCTCCAAGCATTGCGCTAGCGTGGAAGGCATTGGCGAATCCTTCTTAACCATCCATAAGGAAGGCGTGAGATCCTGCTGTGATCGTACAAGGGCTGATGATTTCGCACCTTAATTATTATTAATACTATGATAAACACTGGGCCCGAATTGTGGGTCATGGCCCACTCTCATACGATTCGATTCAACCCATTATCAAGACCGGTGATTCAGCAACGGAGACATTACAAGGCCGATGATGATTTTTAAAATAATTCTGTGAAAAAATAAAAATTCTGGGTAACAAATAACAAAAAAAAATGACAAATGTTATTATAATAATGTCTCTTGAAACCGACTGAGTTTTTAATTATTTTCAGCTGAATACTTTCACGGAGCTGTCGTCGCGTATTAACTTCAACATGAAAAAATAATCTTGAAAGACAATGCTGCAAATCATAATCTCGTTTCAGGGTTCTCTGTTACCAAAAGGAAAATAATTTTAAAATCAAAAAAGACTACTTGCAATATATACACTTAATTAAAAATGGTTAAAAAACCACAAAATGGCACTCTAAGACTGGACCCGAACCCATGACCTTTCGCAATCTGGGCTACTGCTTCAACCACTGACCTACCCAGGACCTAACAAGGCGACGAATTTTTCTTGTACTTGTTACTTTTTCGCTACTACAGAGCGTATTTTCATTAATGTTCAAGCAATCTACCCAAACATTTTCAAAAAAGAATATTGAAAAGATGAAATTTGTAGATGAAATGAAAAGATGAAGATGAAATTTTGTTCTAATTAATATATTTGATGAATTATGGATTCCATCACAGAGTGCCTGGGAGAAAAAAAAAGGGATTTTTTAAGCATTTTTCATAAAGGATATTAATCAGTATAGCACTGTGAAAGCAAAATTGATCAAATATACGAGTAGTAATTCCAAAATACAATGCCGTTGCAATGCCAATGCTCGCTAGCATTGCTATAATATTCCGCGTGCGGTCGCGTACCGCTCGCAACTTACGCATACGCATTTGTGTTTTTAATAATATAATTTGTATAATGTCTTTCAATTTCAACAATGGGATAAAACATCCATAGCGACAGTGAGGAGCAGAGCCAGAGTACAAGTATTCAGTAATGTAGCCTCAATGTATGTCAATCAAAAAAAAATTAATAAATTTACAGGTCACAAATCCCAGGTAAGTGGCATTCCATGTCACCTCTCTCATATCATGAAGTACACAATCACTACAATACACTTTGGCATCTGATAGACATAACAAGCATTATAATAATAATAATAATAATAAAATACTTTATTGCACTCAATATGATACATAGTTTACAAAAAAGCTTAATATCTAAGAGATTGAGTAAACAAATGGCGGCCTTATTGCTAAACAGCAATTTCTTCCAGGCAACCTAAGGTGAAAAAGGATAAAAAATAAAGATACTATGGGGAGTGGGTGCAATATAGAGAAGGATAAATAAGTAAATAGCGTTAATATATTATAATAAACAAAAAAATAAATGTATACATATGAAATGAATTAAACAGTTTAATAGTGAAAGAATAATATGAAAATAGTTTTAAGATGTGGAAAGGAAATAATTTCTAACTTCATCGCTAAAGGATCCCAATGATCGAGCCCTCCTGATACCCTCTGGAAGAGAATTCCACAGGCGCACAGCATGCACAGCAAAAGAATAAGAATAGAAATCTGTATAGTGACGAGGGATTTCGAGAGTGAGGTTTGAAGAGGAACGTAATGTACATTGAGATGAAGAGGAGCGAAAAGAGAATGATTGTTTAAGATATGGTGGAGATGATGGGAGGAAAAGTATAGAGTAAAGAACCGTGAGAGTATGCAAGTCCCTGCGTCGGCGAATAGGAACCCAATTTAACTTTGAACGGTAATACGACACATGGTCATATTTTCGAAGATTGAAAATAAATCTAATGCATACATTCTGCAGACGCTCTAGTTTGGTGAGAAGTTCTTCTGAGAGATCTGTATAGCACACATCAGCGTAGTCGATAATAGACAACATTAGGGAATGTGCCAAAGTGATTTTGGTACTGATCGGCAAAAAATTACGCAGACGACTCAGTGAACCATACGCAGCAAACACCCTCTTTCTGACTGATTCCACCTGAGGCTTCCAAGAAAACTGTTGGTCAAAAATAACTCCAAGGTTTCTGACTGTTTCGGAATAAGGGATAACAGTACCGTCGAAAATGATAGAAGGCAGCTCACTAAAGTCGATCCGGGAAACGAAATGACGACTGCCTATTACTATAGTTTGAGTTTTAGATGGATTAACTATTAGACCGTATGATTTACTCCAGGCACTGATAAGTGACAGATTAGAATTAGTAACCAAAACAGCCCTCGAGAGGCTAGTTAACGGTGCCTGAGTATAGATCTGGAGGTCATCAGCGTAAAGGTGATAGGAACATGAAAGAGACTGTGTGATGGAATTTATAAAAATAGAAAAAAGCAGAGGAGATAAGACGCCACCCTGAGGAACACTGGCATCAATATCACACCACGCAGACACTGTATCGTCAACACGAATACGTTGCCGGCGCCCTAGCAGGTAACTTCGAAACCAATCAATTGCAGCCGGAGATATATTAAGAGAAGCCATGACACCGAGAAAAATGTCAAAATCAACGGAGTTGAAGGCGTTACTAAAATCAAGTAACGTTAACAGCGTGAGCTGTTTGTTCTCCATACCCCATCTAATATCATCGGTAATCTTAATCAGCGCAGTAGTAGTGCTATGGCCCGAACGGAAACCAGACTGAAAAGGATTGAGGATTTGGTTGGAAGTAAGGAAAGCAGTAAGCTGCTGAGAGACAAGTTTCTATATGATAAAGTTATTAAACTATGTATCTGTCTTATTTCAGATCTCACACCATTTAATGAAAGCAAGATAATTATGCAGGTATATACACACATAATAACTTTCCATCACGCTGGACTATTCGGCCATCCTACGAGTGCCTCGTGAGTTACAATAATTAATCAAGTACTATAAGAAAAGTGCGTGATGAATATTGAGTAAGTTTTTAGTTCATAATTATAATAAATAATCATATAAATATACTATAATAATTTAAAATTAAATAAGCAAATACTTCAGTTATAACTTTGATATTAAATTTCAATATGATTTGATATAAAAGTAGTCAATATGTAGAATAATTATAAATAAACATTATTGATATACTTTTTTTTTTAAATTAGGAATAGATTTAATTATAATAGTTATGGTATATATTAGTCATTAGGCCCATATCACAATAATTGATTTATGCTAACCTCAAATTTTTTGGGTAAACTTGCACAACGCAAACCAGCAATCAAATAGTGGTCTTACCAGTATCATTCGTCACCTAAACAAATATTGAGGCTTCAGAACCTTCTACCCAGGGTGGGTGGCAACCCTGGGTAGAAGGTTCTCGGTCACGAATTTTCCGAGACAGTACCGATTTCAATGATGTAGCCGAGCATCCCGGTTTCTGTTCATTTTGTCCCGATTTATAATAAAACTCGATAAAAATCTTAATATTAATTTAAAATATTCTTTGAAAATAGTTTTAAAAGGTACACATGCTATTCATAGCAATTGCAGAGGTGACCGTTTATCATATGTCTATTTATAATAATTAATATAAAAAAAAGAGGTTTACATTTTCCCGCAGTCTTTTGCTGTTAAAGAGTATCAATATTGGACGTCCGATTACTTGTGATAACTGTCCACATGTCCCCAATCTTATGTCCCAAAAAGTAGCAACCCTGTTTCTACCTACATATACCACCACACAGAGCAATATAAATTCCCTTAATAATTCCGTTCAGAATTTAGAAAAATGTCAAGCAGCTAATGCCTTGTTTCATATTTTCGCTTGCAGGTCAGCGTGCAACATAATGTTTGCTCATAAAAATGAATTGCAATTGAAATACAGAAGACGAAACGAGATGGCAATATTGACAAACGGCACAACGTATGCATGAGAGCTGTTGATATGCATGAGAAGAAATTTCGTTTAACCTCGACTACTCCCCACCGGGCCGTAAATAGAAATCAAACTGGACGGTTATCACGCTAACTTGAGGGCCGCTCCAGTGATCTGAACCACAAAAAAATAAATCTGCCGCATACAAAATTTTATGAAACAGTTTATATAATATATATATATTTTTTTTTTGTTTTGCACACTATTTACATTACGTTTTACCGCATTTCCCTCTTGTTCGCAATTATGATTCTTATACATTGGCTGAAGGAGGGATTTCTGTGACCAATGAAATGAGCCCCAGAAATTGCTCCCACTCCGTATGAGGACCTTATAGACTATTATTACTATTATTATCTACGGAAAATCATAATAAAACTAGGTTTATGGTTTATTAAAATGAACTAATCATTTCAAAACACATAAAACACTAGGGTCATCTAATTATCAAAAAGGATGGAACCATGAAATTCCATATTCAATGTAAAAATTATTCAAGTCAATTAATATATCCATAAGCAACTACATACCGTCGGTCGCCGTAGAATCAACACATGTCTATATCAAACCCATCTACAACAGTTTTAATATATTACTAAACCTAATATATTCTTATCCAACGTAACGCTATTTTGACAACATTTATTTCAATCAACAATCGAACTTGTTTAACGTTCAACGTCCAAGAACAATCTTAATGAGCAAAGTAAAGAGTCAAGTAACACTCGCTCATATAGACTCGAGTGCGGCGTGTTGCCGAAATATTTTCATTAAAAGTTATAGTCGCGAGTTACCGCCTGCTAACACAACATGCCGCGTCGTGCTAGCTCGCAACTTGGCGTCTTTTAAGTTGTTATTCTTTCGTCGGTAAATAAACCATGTTTTTATTCACGACGATGTGAGTAACAGATGTGATTATAGGAAAATAGTGAAAACAAAAGAAGAGGAAATGTGTCACAATTAAATTGTTGGCTGTCATAAGAGTACGCCTTTTCCTAACTTGATTACTTTATATCAATTATACTATTATCAACAATATATCAATATATCAACATTAAGAACAAATATAAACATGATTATAATAGAGATGATGGCTAAGTATAAACAAGAAATTCTATTTAATCAAGAGAAATGATTTAGATAATAATAGGTCCAGTTGAAGAATGGAACTCGCTACGTCATAACTAGGTAGAAAATGTAGAAAAACGTGATTTCATGCGATATTTTAACTTAATGTATCGCCGTTGGTTATTAATTACGTAAAAAATAACCTGACTAACAGACAAACAATAATTAATCATCATCTCTTTTGTAAAACTATGATATCTAGCAACTTTCAAACCCAAAATAATGGGGATGGATAAAGAAAATAAATTCTATTCAGTCCGTCAGTCAGATAATAGAAAATTATTAGATACGTAGTTTTTTACTTCAATTTAACAATAAATGACTTAGACAGTAAGGCATTAAAGTTGACGGGGTCACTACTTATTGCGGATCTTCCTGGATCTTGAACAGATTTACACGTAGCTAGCCGATGCTTGGACTGTATAATTGAAACTTCCTTCGATGGTTTTCACTTCTTCTTTATTCTTAAATCTTGAGGGCCGGAGAGCTTACAAATTTCGCTCAAATCGACCCGTCTTACATTTGTTGGGGTGGCTCGCACTTAGCTCCGTATATTATCAGTTGGTTAGCCTATTACATATCTAACCCCTACTTTGCGAAGCCATCCCCCACCCTTAACATCTATGTATCACATTATTGTTAATTACTACGTTTTACTGTTTCTACATTTACATCATAAATCACGTTAAAACATCATCATATTATTGTTACATAACTCGTATCGTGTCGGGCAAGACCGCGCCGTCGAAGCTCATAATCATTCTAAGGCGCGCCGCGCTCTTGCCCGATGTATTTATGTGGTCAGAGCGAGACGGAAGATCCCGCGTAAACCAGCGCCGTCTCGCTCCGATACATTTTTATTGTTAACATGAAGGTAGTCGAACATTTTACATTTTAAACACCCCTGTATCGAGGCAATACCGTATAGAAACCCACATAAGCTCCCTTGACTCGGGCAATACCATATAGAAAACCCACATAAGCCTCCTTGAGTGAAGCAATACCATACAGAGAGCTACCTAAGCCTCCTTAGCGAGGCAATACCTTATAGAAAACCATATCAAATAAAATCCAACCCCTCACAATAATTTAATTTGCTATAACTTAAATTATCTTAATACTAGGGGAATAAATACACCCATAGGTTGTATCATTTAATTCTAAGCTTTAACCACATTCATTTAACTAAACTTACTTATTATATATAATTTACTTAAGATCATCTAATATATACAACTCGACGAGACGTGCGTCCGTAACAGAGCTCCCCCCGGCGCAGCATCCGCGTAGCCCCATCACTCCATCGTCAGGACCGCCAGTCTCGTCGCCGGTCGCCGGAACGTGCCGCCCTTCGTCTTCACCTCCACATTGCGTATCTCGTTGTCTGGTCCAGGATATACTTTGGTGACGACGCCCCTTGGCCATATGTTGCGGGGTAGTGTGTGATCCACAACTATAACCAAGTCACCCTCTTGTATCGCACGACGCCCAGCGTCGCGGGCACCTCCACGTGGTATGAGCATGGGAAGGTACTCTCGTAGCCATCGACGCCAATATTCATCGGCCAGCGCTTGTGCTGCCCTCCAGGTTCGCTTGTCGGCGCGCTCGCACGGCCCGGTAAAGGGCAGGCCGTTCGAACTACCCAATAAAAAGTGATTGGGCGTGAGTGCTTCTGGATCTTCAATATTGACTGGTACGTGTGTCAGAGGTCGAGCGTTTAAAGTGTATTCGACCTCGGTCAGTAGTGTGACTAAGACTTCCTCTCGCGGCGATTTTTCATGTAGCGTCACTCGTAATGCATTCTTGACACTTCTAACGAGACGTTCCCATGCGCCTCCTTGGTGTGGCGCGCCTGGTGATATGTAACGCCAGTCGACTCGTTGTGTAAGCGCATAGTCTCGTAGTGCCGGCTCCCATTCATTGTATGCGTCCCGTAGCTCACGGTCGGCACCTCTAAAATTCGTCGCATTGTCACTATACATTGTCTTAGGCCACCCCCTCCTCGCCGCCATTCGTCGTAGTGCCATAATCGCGGAGTCGGTAGACAGGCTCCCCACCACTTCGATGTGCACGGCGCGGGTTGAAAGGCATGTGAATAGCGCCCCCCACCTTTTCTCATGTCGTCTTCCTATTGTCACCGTCATAGGGCCAAAATAATCGACGCCACAATTACTGAATGGTCTGATAAAGGCTCTCAATCTTACTTGAGGTAGATCACCGTGTACTGGTTTCGCTTTTCTCACGCGACAGAAAGCACATTTATAAGCCACTGCACGCACCGCTGGTCTTAATCGTAATATCCAATATCGTTGTCTAACATCATTCACGACGCGTTCATTGTTCGCGTGATGGGCGCGACGGTGTTCGCGTTGAAGCAACAGCCGCGCATACGGGTGGCTGCCGTCCATTATTACTGGCGTAGTAGCGGGGGCAGACACACCCGCTGCCCTTATTCTCCCGCTCGCTCGTAATACGCCGTTCTCGTCTATGAATGGATCCAGTTTTCGTAATCGACTGCTGTTAGACAACTTTTGGCCAGCTATAAGACGGTTAATATCATTTGTGAAGCTTTCTTTCTGTGCGTTTTTCAAGAGTAACTCCTCTGCTTTGTTTATGTGTTCCGCGGTTAAATCAGTACCACGGTGGCGACATCTATCGACGAACATTAAAACTCTTGCCATCGTTCTCACGTATCGTTCGTAAGAGGAAAAGCGATTCACATCGGGAATGCTATAGTTTTCCTGCGGCAGTTGTGCTATCGCGTAACATTCATTTTCATCCGTATTGTTCGTGACGTCACAGGTAGGCCACTCTAATTCGCTAGCGTATAAAAAGGTCGGTCCAGTGAACCACCTATCCGTATTCGATTTTACGTAAGCTTCGCCTCGCGTTGCGTCATCTGCGACGTTATGTGCAGTAGGCACCCATCTCCACTGTGACGCCGTCGTGGTTTCAGTTATTTCGGTTACACGATGAGCCACATACGGTGTAAAACGCGCTGTATCATTGTTTATCCACTGCAGGACGGTTTTTGAATCGGTCCAATACACGACGCGCTCTGCATGCCATCTTTGTTCTCTCGCTACGGTATTCGCCAACCGCGTAGCGATTAACGCTGCCTGCAATTCCATTCTAGGAATACTTTGTCTTTTTATCGGTGCCACTCTGGCCTTTGCGGCGGCCAGCGTCACTTGCACCGCCCCGTCATTCTCGATTCTCCAATAGACTGCGACGCTATAAGCGACCTCGCTCGCGTCACAAAACACATGTAGCTGCTTTCCCGTCACTCCCCCCGTATAGAGACGCCGGGGTAGACGCAGCCTACTAATGGTACTCATTCCATTAAGCCATTCGTGAAATTCGCCGGCTTCCTCATCAGGTAAGGCCTCGTCCCAGTCTATTTTCAATCGCCATATGTTTTGTAATATAATCTTCGCCCGTATCGTGTAATAACTTAATAATCCGAGCGGATCAAATATAGACATTACTGCGCTTAATGCCTCCCTTTTTGTAGGGGCTCGTTTCATTTCTTTTATGTCCGTATTCACGCGCACCATATCTGTGTTAAATGCCAGTTCGTCCGTAGACGCATCCCACAGCAATCCTAGTGTCCTACCCCATCGGTCCTCGCTTATGGCGAGTTGCGTAGGCGATGTGGCACGGCTCTCTACTGGCAGATCTCGCAACACTTCCGGTCCGTTTGAGTTATAACCGGTTAGCGTGAATCCCGCCTGCGCGTGCACAGTGGCTACTTCCTTTAGCGCATCCATCGCCTCTTGTTCTGTGTCGTAGCAGTCGACATAGTCATCCATGTAGTGACTCTTAGTGATTGCTTCATATGCGCGTGGATACTCTGTAGCATGCGCGTAGGCATTCGCGTTCCGTACACTGTGAGCCAGGAAAGGAGAACTCTTAGCTCCGAATATCATAGACGTCATCTTGTATCTTTTCGGCGGCGTGGTTCGCTCGTCGCCTCTCCACAGGAACAACTGCGCCGGCTGATCCTCCTTGTGAATCTTTATCTGAAGAAACATCTCCTTGATATCGGCCGTGACGGCGAACGCTCGTTCTCTAAACCGTAAAAGGAGGCCCGCTAGATCTATAAGCAAGTCGGGACCCTCCAATAGTTCGTCATTGAGACATACTCCATTCGTTACGGCAGCCGCATCAAACACTACTCGTAACTTTCCTGGCTTATTCGGGTTCGACACCGCGAAGTGGGGCAGATACCATAATCGTTGGCTCTGTAGTTCCTCCCCATTGCATTCCTCCGCGTACTTTTTATCAATCAGATTCTTTATCTGCGCTTTATATGTGTCTCTGAAAGAGCTTGACTTATCCATCTTCTTTTCAATGGTTTTCAATCTCTTCACGGCGGACTCGTAACTCGGTGGCATCTTCACATCATTGCGTTTCCACGGCAGTCGCACCTCATATCGTCCGTTAATTTGTTTTGTCGTTGTATTAAACAATTCCATTGCGCGAGCGTCGTTCGGACTGACTCGCTCCTTTCTATTTATTCCTATGGAATCGATTTCGAAGTGCTCCTTTACTTTTTCGTGAAGCGCATCATCCCGGTCGAGAGGGCGCGAGACCGTCGCGCATCGCGGTGTGTCTACGTATAACACCGAGTCGCTCTCTTTCAGCATCCCCGATCGCGGCGCTGACCCATGGATGACCCATCCAAGCATCGTGAGGGAAGCGATCGGTTCGTCACGCTTACCCTCGAGCAGTCTTCGAGTTACTATAAGATGCCAGTTGTCCGCTCCGATCAGTATGCGCGGTTCGGCATACCCATAACATAGATCTTTGCTACGTAAGTGGCGCATATGCTTATAGTTTAACGTTTCTTTATTTATCTTTTGTCGGTTCAACGTAAGATTTTTCATAGTTTTAGCTTTAATATTGAATCGCTTCTTATTCCCCGCGATCAATTGAAGATTTACTTGTTTCGTTTCGTATACATTCTGCGTGTTAATGCTTCGTATGCTTAAGTTATTTGTCGGCCCGTCGGCACCCACGTAATTGGCGAGATCTTCATCTATCACTGTTATAGTTGACCCTTCGTCGAGTAAGGCGTAAGTGTTGACCGAGCCTTTCGGTCCTTTTATGGTGACGGGACACACTTTCAACAATACTTTGGATCTTTCTGTTGAGTGAGTAGCTGATGCAACCATCTCGGCTTCCTTTGTGGGTCTCGCTTCGCTCGTTTGGGCACGGTTCTCGTGTAACATCGCATGATGTGGGTGGCGGCAGCCATCTACACCACATAACGGGCTGTCACAGTGTATCTTACGATGTTTTCTGTTTACACATCGAAAACAAATTTGGGATTTCTTAACCCATTTCCATCTTTCAGGTATCTTCATAGCTTTAAACCGTTCACATTGTGGTACTTCATGACGTCCCCCGCAACATAGACATACTTTGGAGGTGACGTCATCGTTGGTCGCGTACACCGCAGTGCTTCTCTTTCTATCGTATCGCGGTTTCATTTGTCCCTTTGTCTCGGCGATATTCTTTTTCATAGCAGCGGTGTTGTTGTTAGTCACATATGCGAATTGCAGTGATCTATTTGCTTCGCGCATCAAAAAACGAGACAATGTTACGATCTCTGGCTCTGCGTAGCTTCCGGATTCATATGCATAGTCGCACCAACGCGATCGGAGGTGGGGGCTAAGCTTTTCCACCACTTCTCTCACTAGTAATGGATTTCTCAAATACCCTCGGTCGTCGACATTATCCAATATGCATACTATATTTTGAAGCTTAATTGCGAACGTGTTGAGTTCACTTGCCGTCGTACCCGGTCGCGGTAAATTCTTTATGTCTTCTAGCGCTCGATAAATAATCACTTCGGGTCGACCGAAACATTGTTCCAAAGACTTCATGATTATCTCCGGATCGGCGACGGTATACAAAAGCGCTGATACCGCTTCTTTCGCTTCGCCTTTCAAACAACTCCTTAATCTGGCTATATTTTCAGATTTAGTGAAGTGCCACTGTTCTGTGGTGTCGCGCATTGCTGCTTTAAACGGCAGCCATTCGGCCGGTGCGCCGCTAAAAATTGGTAATTCTTGAGCCTGACGCGGCACCGGACGCCTATTCATCATTCTTTCTAACGTATGAGCGAGCTTATCCATCCCCGAGTCTTCCTTAATCGTTTGCCGATCTCGGTTTGCTGTCTCATCGATTAGTTTATCATCACTCTGTTCCTTGAAGGGAGAGTCCGTAATGTGGCGGTGTTTATCTACCTCTACGGCTCGCGCATCCTTCCTTTTCTGTTGCGCGGCCGTATCGCCGTCCCTTTCCGACATGGGCTCTAACACGTTCTGACGCCGTAGATTCTGGAACCAGTCGTCCACTCGTTGGACATTATCGACGGCGGGTAAGCTCTCCGGATCGGTTTCCTCTTGTATAGTAGCTATTTCGTATGCTAATCTCTTTTTTACTAGCTCCGATTCAATATGCAACTCGCGGCGTCGTATTTCCGCGAGTCGCTCTTCCGCTGCGAGTTGCGCCTGCTTAACGCGCGCAGCAACGCTCGAATTCGAACATACCGTTGGTGGCCTCGATCTAGGCATATCGTCGCGATGTTCAATTCTCTGTGCGGCGGTACCTTCTACGGTTTCTTGTGGCGCTTCCGACGGCATCACGGATGAGGCAAGGCACGAGGGTGACGCAGGTGGCCTGTCGAACACTTTTCCTTTAGCGCTGTCCATTTTGCTTTGTTCGGTTTGGCTTTGACGTCTCGTCGTTGGCATGTCCTCTTCTTACTTGCAGCCCCTACTCCTATCAATCTCAAACGGGTACGCTAACTGGGGAGCCCGCTTGAGGATGGATATCGTGCAGGATAGGAAGGTAGGAACTACCCAGCAGAGAGTCGGTCGCGGACAACGGGGCGCTCGCGTATCGGCTGGAATGTCCGATAGCATTGGCAGTGCCTACAGAAAGGACCCCCGCTCCACGCCAAACCTTACTGGCGTAGTAAGACGTAGTTCGGAAACGAACTATCAATCTAATCCGTATGTTTACAGCCCCGCGAAATACGACGTGTAGTTCGGAAACGAACTGACCACTTCGTCCGTATGGTTACAATGCCTTGCGTAGTACGACGTGTAGTTCGGAAACGAACTGACCACCTCGTCCGCCTTGAGCGGCGTTAACTCACTACGCACACCGTTTGGCACCGTTAGGTGGTGTACGCAATGAGCCCGCGGTCCACCCGCGTATACTCGTGACAGAACACGAGTGTTTTCTTCGGCTATGTCCGTAGGTCTGGAACGTTTTTCAGTCTTCTGACTTCATATATCCGGCGAGCGATGGACCAAACTTCTGTTGCGGATCTTCCTGGATCTTGAACAGATTTACACGTAGCTAGCCGATGCTTGGACTGTATAATTGAAACTTCCTTCGATGGTTTTCACTTCTTCTTTATTCTTAAATCTTGAGGGCCGGAGAGCTTACAAATTTCGCTCAAATCGACCCGTCTTACATTTGTTGGGGTGGCTCGCACTTAGCTCCGTATATTATCAGTTGGTTAGCCTATTACATATCTAACCCCTACTTTGCGAAGCCATCCCCCACCCTTAACATCTATGTATCACATTATTGTTAATTACTACGTTTTACTGTTTCTACATTTACATCATAAATCACGTTAAAACATCATCATATTATTGTTACATAACTCGTATCGTGTCGGGCAAGACCGCGCCGTCGAAGCTCATAATCATTCTAAGGCGCGCCGCGCTCTTGCCCGATGTATTTATGTGGTCAGAGCGAGACGGAAGATCCCGCGTAAACCAGCGCCGTCTCGCTCCGATACATTTTTATTGTTAACATGAAGGTAGTCGAACATTTTACATTTTAAACACCCCTGTATCGAGGCAATACCGTATAGAAACCCACATAAGCTCCCTTGACTCGGGCAATACCATATAGAAAACCCACATAAGCCTCCTTGAGTGAAGCAATACCATACAGAGAGCTACCTAAGCCTCCTTAGCGAGGCAATACCTTATAGAAAACCATATCAAATAAAATCCAACCCCTCACAATAATTTAATTTGCTATAACTTAAATTATCTTAATACTAGGGGAATAAATACACCCATAGGTTGTATCATTTAATTCTAAGCTTTAACCACATTCATTTAACTAAACTTACTTATTATATATAATTTACTTAAGATCATCTAATATATACAACTCGACGAGACGTGCGTCCGTAACACTACTAAGTAGTAAATAAGTATACAAAGGCGTGACGTCATGTGACTGCGACATTTCAACTCAATGTAGCGACGACTACACAAAAAATAAATACTATGTATCTAATATAACAAAAAAAATTGCCATCATTCCTATTATATGAATTTCTTTGAATTAGCTTCATAAGGAGTACCTCCTTGAGATTATAAATTGATCGAATTTCCGCTTCTGTACAACCAAAAAAAGAGACATTTTCCCATAATCAAACTAATGTAACTCATATCAGTTATATAGAACAGAGCATCAACGACAATTTGTGACAATGTTACAAAAAAAAGTTGAGTTAATTTATATACACACTAGGCTGCCTACTCAAAATTGGGTAACAAATTCTCAAAAATTATGTTTTCCATCATTAGAAGGATGATTTGTATTCAACTAATACACGAACCAGGCACACTTCTCTTTCCACATTCCCTTTTATACAACTAACCATGCTAAAAATATCCTACTCAGACGCTTCTCCCGCAATTATAATATATTATTTGATACTTTTGATCCATTCATAGGTACTAAACGTTATTTTAAGCAATCTATTGTAAGGCTTTTGGAAAATCAGAATGAACAATTGGAAAACACATACTTGTATGTAACATAGTTTTAGTTTTGATTTGTAACTTTATCCCAGGAAAACTGTCATTGGCATTACATTAAGGATCTTATCAACTTGTATCTTAGTGTTAAGATTATGCTGAAGAATTCCTGTAATAAATATATTAAAAAAATAATATTACTAGAAAAACAGAAATATCACCAGTGTTACAAACACTGTAAATATTTAAATTGGGTACGACGCATGTGATAGTTGGTCATTTTTAATTATTTAAAGTAAAGTGCCATCTAAAATAATATTTTTTTGAGAATACCTTTTACAAAAAGACAAGTATAAATAAGAAGGGCATTAGCCCTGTGGTGATCCTATCTTACTCTATCAACCAGAGTCTCCTTGCCATCGATGTAAACTGTTTGTTGGTAAATAAATGAGCCAAAAAATGACTCTAAATCTATAGTAGAAAAGTTAACAATGTTTCACACATCTTATTAATTATTCAGTTGCTTTTCCAAGTTTATAAGATTTTAACCCTCAAAAGAAGCTTTAAGATCTTCATTAATTTAATGTATTTACTTCAAGTTTCTTAATTAAATTAAAGTTTTACACTATCCTGCATGTATTAAATTTTTCGGTAATTTCCATTCAACGATAGTGTTTTATAAGCTTAATTTGAATAAGTTAGTAATTTCATTCTATCTCCAAATGAAATCTATTTCTGTCGCGCAATGTACTCTGTGCGGAACAAATGAAATACTTCACAGAAAACTTTGCAATGTTTATTGTTTTCTAGATAACTCGTAGAAAGAAAACAAGGCTGTTGTGCTGCAGTATACCTCGCAATAAATCAAAGATTATGGTTTTATACCTTTTGCAACGACTGTTTAATATCTTGGACTTGAATAATTTATATCAGAATATACGAGTATATACTAGCAATTTATTCAGTCAACACTTAAAATTTCGAATCACTAATAATACAGATATTCTTATACAATTTATGTTTTTCTTACGTATTATATATTATTTTTGCATTTACATATATCGTGATTTTTGCTATGCACTATATGATTTTATATGCACTTCTCATATTCGCGCTGTAAAATTTAATAATAAAGAACATAAGGTACGTTTAGGATATCGAAGAGCGCATTGGTTTTTATTACGAAGTACTCGTATATTATTATAAATCTTAATTGACATTTACTGATAAACAAGTTCTTCAAAAGACTATCGAGATAATACCTTCTCGCATTTCTAAGAAATAAGATCATGACAGACGTACTGCGAAGTAATATTGTACATTTTTATTTTTAGGTACGAAATTCTCCAACATAATACTCCATATTTCATAGAAAAATCCTGAATCCTTAATACACATTTTCTTCAATAGTAATGATGAGAGGATTTTGTTATTTTACACAGACCGATAAATTTTAGATAGCTATCGCATTCATGTCTAAGCTTTTAGCAATAAAATGTTTATAGCTTTCCAACAACGGACGATACACTGTCCGAGCGGTTATCAGGCAAAATTTTGTTTTACGAGCGAACCCTCTAGTTTCTAGCACTAGTGTTTAGCTAAACTAGATAACTACCGACATTAAATCATAAAACCTATATGTTCAATTGAATATGTATAGACCGAGGGGTTTTAAAACAAACAACCTAGATTTCTCGAAATCTAAAAATTGTTTACAAGTTGACATTATCACATTCTAATCCGAGGAATCGGTTTTTTGTTTATTAAGTACCTCTATTTTATTTAAAACCCGTCTCTGCTGATATTGAGTCTGCATGTTAATGGTATATTCGATATTATTGTTTAGCATCACTAAGTGTAAATCGAAATAATTAATTAAGATAAGTATCCCAACGTGAGCATTAATCGGTGATATATTCAGGTTCCAGCTCTCAGATACGAAACGTTTACGGTTCGATGAGTACCGATAATTGCAAATAATGTGTGTTAAATCTACAAAACACTTCGCACATTTATACCTCGTTTGTTCAATTTGCAATAGCATATCTAATATATTAAGACATTTACGCCATGAAATAATACACAAGTTGTAAATAAAAAAAAAAATTAGAAAACATTGCATACATTACTCGGATTCCAATATATAAAATATCAAATTATAAATGCCAATAATATTTTATCGAGTTTTTAAATAAACTATATGATTTATTAAAAACTCAATAAAATAATATTCACTAAGATTGATAGTATATATGAGTAACACTCGAAAAACTTTTAAAAGTAAACTACTGGTATGTGAATTTTATCATATTTAGCCAAAAATATGTTAATATCTCCTTAACCATCCATAAAGAAGGCCTGAATCCCTACAGTGGGGACGAAATAAAGGGCTGATGTTGATGATGATGATAATGTTAATGAACTATATGAAATAGAACTTATCACAATTAAACATTGTTTACTTAATTTAAGCTATCAATAAACCGAAAAACTATGCAATTGAGTAGAGCTTGTCAAAAAAATCTAGTTAATGATTCATGATGAGTTTCCAACTCACCATAAATAATTTTGTTCGAGTTTTGTTTTTCTCAGAGTTAACATACTGAAAAATAACTTGTAGATCATGAAAGCATATTCAATTACAACAATTATTATAAATAAATAAAAAATATATATATTTATGAAAATTAAAATTCTGTAACTTTTAATATTAAATTAGCACCCAAACCCATTGTAAAAAAATACTGTAAAAAATAAAAATATATGTTTTCTATAAACTCAAACATAACATTTTATATTTTTTTAATCATAACACTTGATCTTTCTATTGAGATGAAAAATTCAAAGAAAAAGGGTTACTTTTATTCAGCCTTCTGGACAACTTTCATAAAACATCAAAATTAAATAATTGCTAAACTAGTACCGTAAATCAGAGGTGGTAATACTTTAAGTAGGCAGTGATTTAGTGCGTCGAGACAATGAGCGCACCCCGGTTTGCGTCGCTTAACGGCTTTTACCTGATTCCATTTTATTAAAATCACATTTGGGAAATAAAAAGCTTTTAGCGAAGTCTCGGGTGTTTTTGTCACCTAGAAAGCTTTTTCAAACGTTAAATGCTTTGATGGGTTGTGAATAACATGCCTATATAAGTGTTTTGAATTCTAAATACAGTATGGTAATACGTAATATTATCTATTTCGTTAAAATTTCACCAAGAAATATTTTTAATGATTAAGTCAGATTATAGTCGCCACATAATAGTTTGAAGTAATCAGCCTCTGGTGGGGTTATTAGTGGTGATGATAATCTTAATATACTTACATTACCAAAACTTTTAAAAGTAAATATTTTTTTAAATTTTTTAAACAGAAACTAACTCTTTACTATAAATTTAAGAAAACTTATAAGAACTTTATGGATTTTTAAATTTAATATTTATTTGGAAATCTCGGCACGTTATTCAAACTCAATCTGTTCTTTCAAAAAGTTCTTTCAACTGAATGATGCAACTTGATACAGAATACTCAATATACAATAGAGTCCAACTTCATGCTCTCAACAGAAATAGGCCCTAAAATTAGACATGCTTGAAGTCACACTTACGAAGTTTAGTGAAGAGTCCCAACAAATAATATCAATTTCATAGACCGTACAAAAACCATTACTTCCGTACCCCTGATTTTTAACTAACAATACTCATTACAAAGTAAGATCCGACCGTGTCCATATAATATTCAATTACTTTTGAACAACGAAACGAAGTTAGATTAAAAGTGTAACATCTGGACGTTGGAAAAATGTCCCTTCGATATCAAATATGCGGGTTATCTGCGCCATGCTTCATATACCATCGAATAAAAAACTACCGTTACTTTCTAAAGTTGAAAACTTGGTATTACTTTGATATACACAGAAATCGGTGATCATCTCTCCCTTATCGATTTCAGGTACGTGATGAGTCAAAAAAGACTCATCATGTAGTCACATGTAAATGCCGTACGGACGTAAATAATATGTATTTAAGTTTCCATGTATACAAAATGTCCAAAATTTATACAGACTTCAAAAAAGATATGTGGTTTGGTATCATCATCATCAGTCATTTTACGTCCCCACTGTAGGGACTCAGACCTTCCACATGAATAGTTAAGGAGGACGGGCCATGACAGTCCACGATTGGCCAATGTGGACTGTATGGTATTAACGCCTGCAAATGCAGCTGGGACCAACGGCATAGCGTACCTTCCGAAGCAGTAGCTCGAGATAATAATTTTTGGTCACCCATTTGTGACCGACCTATCCGATGTTGCTTAACAACAACGATCACGGGCCGCGCCGATTATATACTACGCTGCCGAGCTACTCTCCATAATGGTTTTGTATATGAGGAGCAAAATAAAAACATTTTTAAATTATCAACAAATTTGCAAGGATTTTAAAATCTGAAAAAAAATTACCTATAAAATAACACTTAAGTTTTTTCATTATATCAAAGCCCGTTGTAGATTAATGAATGTTAATAGTAATCTTTTTGAAAAGGTTATGCGTTAACATGAATTCAATAACAACATAACAGTCCGTGCTTGTGCCCGACTGCTGTCAGTTACCGCAGCCATCGAACTGCCTGGAGCACTCTCCACTCAAGTGCCGTTCAACTCGACCAATGATCGTCCACCGACCAATTGTACAATTCAAATGCATTCCTTGCAAAATCTATCAACTATAAGTACGTTTCCTCTTAATAATTAAAAATTACTGTTTAATATATAATTAATTGGAAGAGGTAATCAGAAATGCTTTAACGCTAGTTGAAACTAGTTCATCTTAAACTCCAATATGATACCTCTGATACAGGGACCAAGATTTTCCAAAACTAAACATTAGTATTTTTCCGCCAACATTAAAAAATTTCCCGTACATTTTTGGTGGTCTTATTTTAATTCTACCAAATACAATACACATTCTCTTCGTGTAAAATCCAAACCTATTCATTATGAATTCCATTAAGAAGTTTGCAAATGAATTTCCTCAGCATGCGCCAAGATGAAGCTTTGGAATGTTAGAGTTTCCTCGCTCATTTTCTTTCTAACAACGTTGCACGATTGAGTGCAAACAGGAACAGTAAGAATTTTAGTTATTACGCAAAAGTTTTTACAATATATTTTAAGAGGTAAACTTTAGTTATTACTGTTTACCTTACCTATTGTGATTAGAGTTCAGTCAAAGTATAGATTTTATAGATGCTTTATTTATAACATCAACTGTGTAGTCTATTCTCAACGATCTAAAATAGAATAATAACCAGTGCAAAAATACTGGACAAATAGTACTAAAATAAACGTCAACTGAAATTGCGAACACTCAAACTTTTCCGTATGTTTTTCGTTTAAAAATAAATTACAGTCACTAATAAAAAAAAATCGAGGTTTAAATCAATATTCAAGTATATTGTTATTAGTATCACTAAATTAATTACGATTTTGAAGAATGTGCTCTATCAAAGGAAATTGTTAAGTAATAACTAAAACTGTTTCGTGATATTCTATTAAACAAAAACGTTTCAAAATGGAATAAGTCATTTTGTAGTCATCTGATGCACTGCTTTACATACTATAATAGACTATAGTAGCTATTGAGCGGTCGGTGGCATTTCTCGCTAGCTGGTTTCAGGTTTCAGTCAATAGCGTTAATTTGGTCACAGCCTCCGCACTAGTAGACCGATCCTCTACCATCTCCTGTAAACGTATACGAAATCAATTCTAATTCTGGATAATAGGCCGAGTGAGACTCCAATACTTAAATAAATCTATTTTATACTCATTTTAAGTTGTAAACCTATCCCACTACTATTATAAATGCGAAAGTTTGTGAGAATGTGTGTTCATTGATTTATTTTAATAAAATTTGGTTTACTGATAATTCTTAAACTGAACTTTATCCCAATTAACGGTGCCCTGCGGATTAACGTACTGTCAAGTTTTCGTCTACACCACGCGGGTCAAGCAGTTGGAAAGCTTGTTTTGTAATTAATTGTAATACTCCGAAAAGTTCTAAAAGTTGAATACTAGAGCGGCATAAGCAACCTAATTTTAGAAAGTCCTGTGGTATAATTTTAAATAACATTTCAATTTCACAACATTATTTAAAGTAATCGTAACTCACTGTACTGTTCTCATCGCACCGCACTTATGCCTCGCTACATTTGAAGTAGACAACATTTTAACACATAATTGTCGGAGACGTGCCATAAGCCTTAAGTAGATTGCGATGTCGAAGTTCCTCTCGCTAGAAGCGTTGCCGTTTCCTAACTATATAATACTCCGTTTATAATATGCATAGCAAATTAAAAAATTTAAATCTCTATTATTACAAAAGATTTGTAGTGTAATAATAATAATAATAATGAGTTTTATATTGGGTGCCAGGATTCATGCCTTAAGGTGAAATATTAAAGTTAACATATTTTTTTTCTTTCTCCTTCTATCTTTCCCAGCTCTTTTCTTGTGTGCATGCTGGTGTGTATGTATGAGAGTATGTGTGTATAAATGTGTGAGTCGTGTACGCATGTATTTTGGTATCATATTTAGTATTTATGTGGATATATCTAGAAATAAATTAGCAATTATATTTACATAAAAGTTTTCCGATTCATCATAGTTGAGAATCTTTAGCCATTTTACTATAGAATCTTTACAAGTACGTTACGTTATATACATACATATTAAAAAAATCAAGCTTCTAATTTTGACGTAAATAGGCTGGTATTTTACCGTCTACCTGGCAAGGCCACCATGAGGCAAACTTCATGATAGCCGTTTCGTTCATACCAGTATTAGGAACATATGCTAACAAATTTTCATCTTTTATAAAATGACAAAGGTATGGGGTTCATGGGTTCTTACTATAATACTAATACAAACTTCCTTCAAAGTTTGATTCAATAATATACAGTTGTTAATTCTCTTCCACAAAGTTTACATGAAATTGAGTAAGATATTAGAAAGCAATCTTTCCTTTTCTTATGCCTCCCGCGCTGTATTAAGAACTACATATATTGCAGAAATCGCATTACCTCCCGGATTATAGGCCTATTTTATTTCTATGAAGGAGCTGAACAATATCGTAATCATTTCTGCTATTGCGACTCTAATCCTAACTACGCTGCTGACGTCTAACAATAGTATCGACTAGAGAATAATGTATATTCTGAAAAAACGAATAAATGCATAATTTAGAAGAAGTTCTTAAATGGAAAAATCTTTAAAAAAAGCAGTTCTAAAAAGAATGTACTAGTATTTTTTTAAATATCTCCTTTCTACAAAAAAGAGTTGCAATATATATATACGCCAAATGTTGCAACTGAATCTAATGACGCATTTACATTGGTCGATGACATTCGCGTGAGGTGTGCGGGCGATTACCGTTCCACGCTTTCATTGGTCGATCGTTGTTTTATTGCACAATGAGGTGAACGCACAAAGGTCGCCCGCATTCGACGTACTGACCCCATGAACCAGTGTAAATGAGGTATAAAGCAGTTATCGTAAAACGTTTAAGCTGAAATTTCGTGCACTACTTTAGATGATAACGCAAATGATATCATTTTAAACTAAGTTATTACTATTAAAATCTGAATCGTCATTATCCAATTACCCTGTTTGAATTTTCCGGGTTAGCCCTCGACGTTATAAATAGAAATAAAATATAATATCTAAATAAACTCTGTCGCGTAGAGTTCTCTTGTTCGTTCTTGGGTTAATATATCACTTAGGCTCATTTTATACGTATCTTTTTATAAACTATCATTTTTGTCAAAGAACTTACAATAACAAAAACACAAACGTGGCACATAACTACTTATTCTATGGCGATCATCATTATCAATATAATTTTTCAACACAACAAAAAACAATGGCTTAGCATATTTAAATTACAGAAAAGATAATAAGCATAGCTAAACTTTTATATAAGTAGAAAGCTCAACTTACTCGTACAAACAATGGTTTTTCATTCATCTTCCTAAAAATTTCCATCATATAATTTTACCAAAGCGGGGCTAAAATAGCATTGGAATAACGCTCACTATGATTATAGACACTTTTATAAGTAGTGTAATAGACACTTTTTACTAATAACCGAAACAAAAAAGTAATATAGCTTTCGGTTTTCATAAGGTAGGTATACACAGAACATAGAGAGTACCCAAAACCTTTAGGGATGAATTACGATTTTTATGATACCACTTTTTACATTTACATGCAGATACCCACATAAATTATGTATTTTATTAACAAAAAAATGTCTACCTAATTCCTTTCATCTATGATCATTTTTCTGTAATATCTACAAAAGTCCGTCGACACAACGATAGAACGAAGCGAGCAAACTTATGACAGTGATAGTTGAAGGAAATCAGTTGGATTTTCTCGCATCGACAAGGCATTAGGGGCAAAAACTGAGATCCGCCAGCAGTTTCATAAGCGCCACGTAACGGCGCCCGCGAACACGTGCGCGCAACTACCCCCCACTCGCCACCGTATATAGGGTTGTCGTCTCATCATGTAATACGAGGGTCAAACTGAAAGTTCTTAGAAAATCAAAAACTGATTACATTAGCCAGTTATTAGTTTTATTATATCTTTTCAAAATATTGTCCATTCACGTCAATACACCGCTGCATGCGATGGAACCACTGGGAAAAGCACTTTGCCCACTCGTCCTTAGGGGTCTCTTCAATGGCATCGCGATACGCAGCCACCGCTTCTTCAGCATTCATAAACCGCTTTCCTTTAAGTTTTTCTTTAATTTTTGGAAATAAATAAAAATCACAAGGCGCGAGGTCGGGGCTATACGGCGGGTGACCCAGTAATTCAACGTTTGATGTCGCCAAATAGTCGATCGTTCGCTTGGCGGTGTGCGACGAGGCGTTGTCGTGGTGAAGGAGGATCCTACTGCGAGGTCGTTTCTCTCGAACTTTTTCCAAGACAAGTGGCAAACAATTGGTAGTGTACCATTCTGCAGAAACTGTTTTTTGATCCTCTAACACAATTGTTGCAAAATGACCTATCCTTCCAAAGAACGAGGCCACCATTTTTTTTCCCGCACTTCGATCTCTCTTCACTTTAGTTGGCAACTCCTCGAAAGGAAACACCCACTGAGCAGATTGTCTTTTGGTTTTAGGATCATAACAGTAAATCCAGCTTTCGTCACCTGTTAGTATGTCGAACACAGCATTTGAGTCACCTCCGTTAAATCTTTCAATCATTTTACGACACCAATCCACACGATGGAGTTTTTGAGCCTCAGTCAAATTATGAGGTATCCACCGGGCGCAAAGCTTCCTGACCGCTAAATGTTCGTGGAGGATTTTGTGCACTTGACTCATACCGATGCCTAAGCTTGTCCGAATCTGTTGATAGGTCACTCTTTTGTCAGTCTCTATCATACGCCGCACAACACAGATGTTATCTTCAGTCGTCGCCGTAGAAGGCCGTCCCTCACGTAAATCATCAGTGAGATTAGTGCGACCACGTTTAAACTCATTAAACCAGTTGTAAACAGTCGCACGAGATGGGGCTTCATCGTGAAAGGCCAATCGTAGTCTATCATAACTTTCTTGTTGACTTAAATGACATCGAAAGTCATAAAAAATTATTGCACGAAAATTTTCTCGTGTTAAATTCATGATGACGTGACACAGACAATTTTCAATTTGCCGCCAAATCGTAAAACAAATGACAAATGAATGAAATATATACTCAGTAATATTGGCAAAGAGTTATATTTTCAAATTTTAGAATTATTTTTTTATTATATTGTTTATAAGTGGCCAGTTCTAAGAACTTTCAGTTTGACCCTCGTATATAATTATCTTTAGTAATATTTCAAATAAATATTAATATTTGTTGGTTTGCATTGAACAGTCTTCAATACAAACCAACAAATATTTCATCTACTGGAAACTATATCATTCGCCGGTGGCATAGTTTATAATTTACGCGGGCGAAGGCAACTAGTATTTCATATAATCAAGACTCTTTTATTATCTGAATTTTTAAGATCTTTGCCAAAAGGATAATAAGATAAGGTAGTAAAACGAATTATTAAAGACGTATTTAATAAAATTATCATTAAACTTAAACCTCTTTTATTCATTAATTGTATTATGATTATTCTCCAATTCTATTAATGTTATAAATGCGAAAATTTGTGAGGATGTATATACATCCATCCAGGATGTATATTAGTTACTACTTCATGCAAAAACTACTAAACGGATTTTGATGGAATTTTGTATACAGATAATTCTAAGCCTGCATTAACTTAATTTAACTTTTATCCCACAAAATTTCCTAGGGACTATGCGGACAAAACTGCTATCGGAAAGCTAGTAAGCTAATATCAAATAAAGATATCTATAAAAGAGACATCCCTACCAAAGTACCAATTATGTATGAACAGAACTTAAAAGGCCTCTGCAATAAAAAGTTTACTACCAAAACAATTATTTTTCTGTTGAAATTATATGACAACCAATAAAGCTTATATGTAATTAATGGTTTTAGCCTTTATACTAATCCTAGTTTACAATATTGTAGTATTATATTACTAAGTATTCATATAAATTTCCTTGATGTAAAATGTATCTAATTACTTCAGTTATTAGGCCTTTATAATAAATTTTACATGAGCGTATTTTATACTGTGTGAGAGATGCAATAATGTTAGATGCACATTTTTTACAAAATCAAAACATCCTAAAAAATAAATACATAAATTTATAATGTTAGATTAATACTTCCTTTTTTGATATACTTTAAACGAAACTACACATAAACTCCTTAAAAACTAATAACGTTAACAAGTACATTATTATCAAAGAATATTTGATATCAAAGATAAGAGAAACAGTTCTTTAACAAAAAAGCAAAGAAGGAAGGAAGGTTTTTTGAGGTTGTCATATCTATTACAGAGCACGGTAACGTCAATTAATAGGGAAACGAGTCATTCGTACACCTTTATTTATTAATTCATTCATTCATATTATTAAGTAACGACAGCCCTACCAGGATGGGGTGCAAGCTCCATACGCGGACTGATTACCTTTTTATTGCGTTCCTATGTCGTCTCCTGTCATTCAGTTGGAATGTACCCAAATACTGTCTCTTTTGTCGCACTCATATGTCGAAAAAGCATACTAAACTTGTATATCTAAGTTAATACTTTCGATAAATGATGTTCTATTATAATATTGTAAAAGCCTGTGGTATTTGTATAACTTAATTTGCCAGTAAATGTTATTCTGCATGCAATCAAAACTTTAATTTTCTCTTATAGACTAAAAGCAGATCGATGTATCTTTAAAAACCACGGGAAATTCGTATAAAAAAATAAAACTAATTCCAAATAGTTCATATGTATTAATTCGGAAAATTCTACACATGTGTATAATATTAATACTACAGGAATGTATATGTATTAAATATTTTAAATCAGATGCTACTTACTTAAAACGTTTACAATGTCTGAAATAAATATTCTATCCTATCCTATATCCTACTTATAGTACACGCTTCAGTGGTGGTAAGTATTAACGAGAGCTATCTACACAAGCTTCAATAGAAATTGGAGTGCTCAATTCGAGTTTCTCAGTCACCGCGCAAAAGGAACACACCGTAAAATTTTATAAGGTGTTGCGAGCGACGATTGCTCGGAGATAAGCGAACGACTGACGGAACCTTCATATCCCGATTTATGGATCGGGGGTCTCCTATCTATGTAAGTAAATGAAGCCAGCAATACTTCACACACTTAATCGTTTAAAAATATCATTACGAAATTCAATCATAAGTAATCATAAGTTAATATAACATCTTCAATTTATAAGTTATATCTATTTAAGTATCTGTTCATACCGTATATAACTATGTATAGTATCAGCACATAATTTGAAGTTTTTTAAGGTCAAGGTTTTTTAATGAAATATCACTTTCAAGAAAACTTTTTAACAATTTGAGCTGAAAGTAATAAATAATGAAATAATACTACAGAAAAATATAGTTACTTCAATATAAAGTTAGTTTATATACAATCACACAATATTGCAACAAATGATGTACAATCACGACTTTACAAAGCACATAAAATTACTACGAAATATTGTAATAAACACCACCAACATCTTGAATTTGAAAAAGGCAACATAGTTTGGAAGAAAAATTATCCTATTAGTTCTTCAGATAAATATTTTTCATGCAAATTAACACCTAAATTTACAAAATGTATTATAACTAACAAAGTCAGTCCATTAATTTACGATTTAGCAGATTTGTCAAATAAACCTTTAGGACGCTGGCACATTCAAAATATTAAACCCATATCTAAACATTATTAATCTATTTATTGTTACCAATTATTACTTATTTATTTATTGTTACTACCCTGTAAATATTCATAACGTTTTCATTTAGTTATTTGGCTACTCATACTTATTATTAATTGTCTTCATAATTTATTATTTTCATCTAGTGCGGATGACAACACTATAAATAAGCCAATGTCAAAATACCAGTTTAGTGCGGATGACAACACTATAAACAAGCCAATGTCAAATATCAATTTTAAAGTGCGGTTGATAACACTATAAATAAGCCAATATCAAAATATTTCTTTGTGTACTAATATATACTTATTTACTTACTATCTAACACTACATAATGTATTGTTATACCTAATGCATTACCTACTTTATTTATTACTACGATTGTATATTATTCTACACTCTACATTTAGACACACAACACACTCATCTACACTCAACAACACTACACAATTCACCTAAAGTCAGCGGGTGGTGACTGACATTATTTTAAAGAAGCCTACACTATTTACTAGGTCGTTTTATTAGAGATAATCTTTCTTAAATACAAGTTACCTCTAATCGCTAGGAATTTTTATCTCAATAAGATAAAGATTGTTTGAATGATGAAGTAAGAACATTTTATGAAAGAGAAATCGCCTAATGTAATTTATCCACTGTATATACCATCCCCATTTCTAAATTAAATCATGATGGCATTAATTTATCACATTTTATATAAAATATTTTAAGCTTGAGTAATCCAAGAATATCTAAAAAAAAATCTTTCAGAATTTTTTAACCCCGGCCCCCCCGGTATTGTAACGGTGTGCCATGCCACCGTTTGTTTTCCTAGGTTTCAGTATGCAACTTTTTGTTTTTGAAAATTAACATCATTTTATTATCCGTCTTTCGTAGTTTTAAAATTTTGACTAATCAATTATACTCTTTATGGATGTCAGTTCGTAAGAAATTCTTCTATGCACAACATGAAAATTATTATACAATATTAATGGTATAAATTTTATTATGTAATTTTAAAATAATTCATTGATTGTGATAAAGAATGTGATATTGTGATACAAATTATATAACATATGAACTAAATTGTAATCTGTATTTTGGACGATCCAAGAGTTTAACTAGAAGCCCGACAAGGGGTATGTATTCGTTTATTTGATAAGTATGTATTAGTTAAGTAAGTTACGAACTGTATTTTTTAAATTTATTTTGGTTGTTACAGTTTCTTATTTACCCCTTTAAAATTAATAAATCTATACTCAAGCTAATCAGCCTTATTAATTGACCCAAGCACCGAACCCGTCACAACTAATCACACAATATTATATTGTTATTATATAAACTAAAATGTTTCAAGATTCTACCTACGAGAATTTGGTCTGTCTCTGCAGATGTTAATGCTATTTTAATTACAAACGAAAGGTCGCTTCCCATCTTTTTAAAGCAATTTTTCAATGTCTCTTTGTGAAATAAAACAAGTATAAAAACAACATTTGCCTTTATTTGTTGAGCGACTATGTAGCTTTTTATCATTTATAAGAACCCATTTATAGCTAGATATAAAAACTCGATAAACTAATTTATTGTAATAGTTAATATTAAGTCTTGTTTCTACAATAACTCTTCAAAGCATAAATTCGTGTTATTATTAAAAATATATATAGTTTGGATGGCGAAGGCCAATCATTTAATTTGGGCCGAGATCTGTCCGGGCATATTACGATATTTCTTGATTTGGCCATCTATGTATCATCCGGCATATCGTGGACATGGATAGTACGTTCATAACACTGTAATAAAGTAAAGTTGACTACTTTTTTATTTTATAAATAACTATTCCATAAATATATTAGAGATGATGTAGAAGTAACGAGAATGTTAAAATTGCATGCAGGATGAACAATTTGCTAACTGAAAGGATATTACATAACTGATAAAAATCACGTGTAGGGAACAAAAAGGAGCGGAATGTGCGCACTTTTAACACAGCCTTTGAGCTAGTTGCAACTGCATCAAAGAATCCTTAGTTGTACCACCCGAAGTTTCTATACAGTATGTTAATAATGATTGGCATAAGGACAAGTAAACACTCGATAATAGTTTACTATCGGCGACGTGTCTCAAAGTTTTAAAAATATATATCAATTTCCGAACTTTAATTTTGAAGGAACTTTAATTTCGAACGAAGTTAAATTTTGTATATGTGCGTTAAAATTGAGCCTAAAATCCAATGTAATACCAAGGTATTTAATATTCTTAGTGTTTGATAATTCTGGACAATTAATGCAGTCTCGGTTCTAAGTTAAACAATCATGAGCTATTATTTTCTGGATTGGCTTTCGTTTGTGTGGTGTTCGCATTGAAAACATCATATATTTAGTTTTGTCAGCGTTTAAGGTAAGAATATTCTGGCACAGCCAGGAGCACACCACAAAGCCATTCTGTATTAAGGCATAAGATATCATTTTCCCATTAAATGATGATAAGTTTCAAAGATCGTTAATATATATGAGAAATAGAGTTGGGCCTAATATAGAGCCCTGAGGAATGCAAAAAGAGACAGGTTCTTCCTTGCAGTGTAATTATTTGAAAATGTAAAATGTCACGTTAACTACGTAAAAGTAAACTTTAACATTTTTCTTTTATTTAAACATCTTTTTATTTTTACAGACATTTTAGTGAATTATTTATTAAGAAGAAAATGTCAAAAAGATTAGTATTAGTACAGAAAATAGACCCCTAAAAGTGAACACAGGCACTCTATGTGATTGTAACAATATAACGTTACCTTACAATAAATATATTCTTAAAGTATTTTTCACCAAATCGTATTCTCAATATCTTTCTAATATTCGAATATGCCTACAACTTAATCGTCTTAGGAAAATAGCGTTGAACATTTAAAATCTTTATAAATCAGAACGAAAATTAAAAAGCTACAATAGTTTGCTATTATCACATATTAAAATAGTAGACTATACAAAAAATAATTTTACGAGAAATAAAATTCTCTGGAAGGGCAAAACACATTCGGTGAAACACATGGCCTAATCTTTTGCGTGCTACTAGCTAAAAATCTAAACTTCAAGACCATTTGTGTGTATCCGCATTTTAGGCTTCCGTCCGCAAAGGGTAAAAACGAAACCCTTTTACTGAAACTCCGATGTACATCCGTCTTATGTCCGCATGTCATTTCATGAATGCTGATACTATATATAGATAGTTGAAATTTCTACAATAACTGTTGCCACTATATAATAAAATAAATAAATAATGGGGCTCCCATGCAACAAAAATGATTTCTTGCATTTTGTATAGACAATAGAACCCTTAATACGCGAGTCCAACTCGCACTTAGCCGCCTCGGCCGATGAAAGTTGAAATGTCATTAAAATATATCTGTGAAAATTCCTCAAAATACAAAATGTACCGAACAGACTCTTTATTTATTTTATTAATTTAGGGAAAACTATATAAAAGCCAAATATTAACATACAGTATGGTACTATATATATTTAATAAACTTGAAGATATTTAAGTTGGAAATAAAATGAAACAGTTAAGTACTTATGTGACAAGCAGAAAAGCGCTTTAGGTGTACTCACATGAATTCAAAGACGTGCTTGAGACGCGCGGCTCCAATACGAGCGAGCATCACAACTAAGACATTATTAACTAGATAATACGTATACTTACTGGCTGACTAGTGTTTATAGCAGTTAATATGGGAAATCTAGAGGTATACTAATATTATAAAGAGGAACGATTTTTTATTGCATTGAATAGTCTCCGAAACTATACAGTAGTTTCGAAACTAATACAATAGAAGACATTATTTATTCTAAGCATTAGGACAAATCTGCTAATGTTAGCGTTATTATAGAAAGTTAATAGAAGTACAACTACAACCCTTCATAACACAGTTTTTATTATAATTACAAAATAATACATATATCTGACACCACAGATTTGTGAGTAAGATCGCACTAATAACATTGGACTTCAGATAGATAGTGCAACGGCAAAAAGCAAGTAGTTGAGATTCTATAGAGATAAAATTAATATAGTACATTAAATAATTGCAGAATTGACTATATATACGGCTGATATACATAGGCTATAACTTACACAGGCAAAGTAGTGGGAAAATAGCTAGTGATAGAATAAAGGATCTTATTTTTAACTCGGTTTTAATGTGATTGTCGTTAATAAAACTGATTACTGAATACTTTAGTTGAACACCAAGGAATATAATTTATCTAAGAGATAAAATACAGAGAATATTTTATTTTCAAAATACAATTACTTTCGAGCCACGTTCTTACCCTCATTATAACAAATGGCACATTTGTATTTCTCATGTCAAATACGTGTAAATAGGCGACGAAGGCCACAGATAAATTGAAGTCTGTTTTAGTAACAAAATTGTCAGAAATATCGTTACAAAAGATGAAGTGTACCTACTGTAGTCACTCTTAAAAAAATGTATCTATCGAATATGAACAAAAATTTCGAAATTCAAGTTTTAGCTTTAGTGAAATTCAAGTACAAAGTACTTTAAAGAAGTGGTATGGTTCCATTCAAGTTAATTATATTATGATTTGAAATAATTATATATCTTAAGAAAAAGCAAATGTAATATTAATTACGGCGTTAGTGCCAGCCATTCTAGAACGGAACGGGCTGACTCGCGACGACGGTAACAGACCTGATGAGATGTCTTTGGTACCTTGGAGGATGGATCGACCCCTAGTATGGGATGCCAGCTGCGTTGATACTTTGACGTCAACTCATCTTCCACAAACATGTCATGAGGCGGGTGTAGCCGCCGCTGCTGCAGAAAGCCTCAAATAAGTAATACCTACATATTTGAGCCGTTTCGGGTTGAAATAATGGGTCCGTGGTGCCCTGGAGCCCATCGTCTTTATCAAGAGTTATAAAAAAAGTTTCTGACAGGTCAGGTGATATTAAGGCTAGTTTGTACATCGCCCAAATAATTAATTTGGCTATTCAAAGAGGAAACGCTCGTAGCCTTCTGGGTACCTTACCTGTTGGCAATGATCTGGGACACATGTTTTATTTAGTATGGTTATTATTTAAAAACATTGTTAAGATAAGTAGTTTTAATTAATTTTCTATCAAAATTTTCATGAGCATAGATATAGAATATTTTTAAAGTTGAAAAACTGTGTAATTTACTGAATTCAAGTTACCCTAGATCACATTCCAACGTATACTTAGTGCAGTATGTGGTGTTATACACATAATGATATAGCAAACAAATTTAATTCTTTTTGTTGAAAAAAACGGGTCAACAGATCGCATATGCAAATGAATATTTACAATAATAGTATCAGCTAGTAGTTTTACCTGAGGTCCTGTTTTTAAATGTTCTTTATTATAGCACAGATACACATAAACCCTATAATATAGTTTGTAAATTCTAGTTGTTACAACATCTTTAGATAAATAATAAATAAATAAACAATGTCTTTGTTCAATATTCATTTATTTAATAAGATATAACACAGTTATTTGTATTACATTAACCGTGTTAGTATATCTTATTAATTATGTTCTGCAACAATATTCTTGTACAACAAGTAAACGCTATAGTTCGTACTCAGCGAAACTTACATATAAAAATTACAACTACCCGACTCACGTACACAAGGCTCGCTGGGGTCGATGTCGGCACATCAACGATCTTCATCGTGACAGTAACTAATGACCGCACCGTTATTATTGCATTATCATAAAAACCTAATGACAAGTGATCTAATGATTCCGAGTCAATAGTTCTACGCACATATTAAGTCACCCAACAGTAATCGGAAGGATTTTATTGATCTTCATTTAGTTCCGCCAGTAATATTCTAGACAAAAACGACTAAACCTAGACGCATGCTAACTTTATACCGAATCTTTTTAGGGTTCCGTACCCAAAGGGTAAAACGGAAACCCTTTTATAAGACTTTGCTGTCTGTCACCAGGCTGTATCACGTGAACCGTGAAAGCTGGACAGTTGAAATTTTCACAAATCACGTATTTATGTTGCCACTATAATTTTAATTCCTAGGTAAAAACGTACACATATTTTCATAAACCACGCTATATTATGATTTAGTTTCATAATAGTTATTCCTGTATAAAATTCAGATTAAATCATCTTATATTAATCCAGGCTTAATCTGTGTGTCACATTTATCGAAATCCGTTGAGTTGGGATTAGAGTGTATGGTAGTGGTATCAACATATAAACTTTCAATATTAGGAGAATTATAGACACCGCAAAATATTATGTAACCTTTCGTAGACGCCATGTTGTTCAAAACTAAGATATTCTTATAAAGTGAGGATAAATACAAATTTTGAGGTGATATACGGACCCTTAATATATTGTGTACTAGCTGTGCCTGCAACTTCGTCTGCGTGGGGAGTATTTTGGTAGATTTTTTTTATTCCTATGGATGGAGTCGAATCAAATAAGATCAATGGGCCATAACTTAATGCGGATCGGTGGGTGTTAATGTTGCTGATGCAGCCAGGACTAACGGCTTAATGTACATTGTGCCAGTGATGTACACAGTGCTCAGGATAATAATATTTTGGTCACCCATCCTGTCCTTACGAATGTAATTTTCTATCTTTTTCTCGTTTCTCGCGCTCTGGTTGGCGCTTGTGTTTGAGAATTTTATTCGTACCACGAAACTGTCCTTCTTTTGTTTTTGATCTTTTTATTATTTATCTAGTTGTATGCACAATCGGCTATTTATTGTTCTTTTTTTCATGTAATGCTAGGTTGCCTGGAAGAAATCGCTTGCTTGCGATGAGTTTGTCGTTTGTACTTAGTTACGTAAAATAAGTTTTCATGTATATACCTGTTGTGCAGTATTTTACTCATTTATTTCACTGCAATTTAAATCGAATGCGCTAACCCACTACGCCATCGGACCTCTTATACCTAAGATATACTAATAATAACAAACTACCAAATCTTTCCTCTTTATAAAAAGAGGAAGGATTTGGTTGTTTGTTTGTTTGCATCGAATTTGCTCCAAAACTACTGGACCGATAGTTTCAGAGCGATTCCGACCTACGGGAAGCTACATCAGATGCGGATGTCATAGGCTATAATTTTGCGGTAAAGTCGCAGGAAAACAGCTAGTTCATTACATCCTGTCAAAACTTATCTACCTGTGGAGTATGAAGGTATCATAGGTTGGCGATAATCGAAACTATTTTCTCGATCTCTATTGTGCAAACTGCGAGCTCTTTTAGAGACCAAGCGCATTTTTCTATCAAAGGAAGTTTCATACTCATACCATACTGCATGTATGTTACGATCAGCACTTAGACGCACTATGCGATCTTCAGAAGTTTCCTGAGATCAAACGCTTTTTGTATGAGTTCTCCGAGAGCTCAAGAGATTGTCCCTGACGGTAAATGCTTCAGATTCAACTTTATAGTGCATGAGCCTGGCGTATGAATTCAGGTGTCTCCCGAGACCGAGCGCTTTCCGTCCGATCTCTTTCTTTGTCAATAAAAGTCGATCGGTACATGTATGACGGAAGATACGTGGAGTTTTATTTATTGATATAAAAAAAATATATACTTATATATTTTAATTTCGAATTTCCACACTCGAAGGAAATCGTCTACTAACACATACTTCCGAGAGGTGCTTAACTGAGCTTTCGTCAGATTTGAACGGCCCTCATCATCATCATCATAAGCTCTGTTACGTCAGCAACTGCAGGAGCCTTATGGATTAAGGGGGATGGGCCACGACCCTTCATGTTGGCCCAATGCGAATTGGAGGATATTAACGACTGCAAATTCAACCGTGACCAATAACTTTACGTGCCTTCCAAAGCTTGGAGTTGCTTGAGATAATATTTTTTGGACACCCATCCTGTGAACGACCTTTGCGAAAGTTGCTTAACAACTACAATCGCGAGCCTTGGCGTTTATTCACTACGCCACCGAGCTACTCTGAACCGATCCTCAGACTCGCGTAATATTATATGTGTTGTGACCAATGAATAAACCATTGTTTCCAGCGAAGACTGAAAATACCAATTTTGAAGTACGTATCTTCAGCAATTTGTATGTAAAAAAAAAGAGTATTAACATAAAAAATAGTAATAAGAGAAAAAAATATATAACTCGAGTTGTCTTTACATTCTTAACTTCAGTTGACGTGAATCTAAGTTTTTTAACATCGTGGAAAAACTTCTGACATTGTCTCTGTTACCTGGCAAGCAACAGGGATGAGTAGGATTCTCCTCCGTGAACCCGACAGTGAGCTGCCCGGTGGGTCCCCGGAGGCCTACCCACCAAAAACCGTACTCTACACCTTCTCATGGGAAATGAAAACCGGCAAGCTATGGCCGAGTCACCAGGACACTCAAGTATTGGATCATTGCTCCCCTTGCAGATGGAAAATTGGAGAGACTCGGCTTAATCGAGTGCCTCTCCCAGACAGACGAAATCGTGCAATGCGGGAGCGGCTGCCAACCATCTCCGTTGGCCCCGACGACGACGTGAATAAAAATAAATCTGATAAAAATATGCGTTCACTGTAAACTACTCGAGGCTTAATTGCATCATCGGAAGGCTCTTTCCGCTTGTTCTCCTACTCGCGTGATCGTATACCATATGTCCATTATAGGCTGAACCCTATTTAATATGATTGGCCATATATAAATGAGGTCAACCAATGGTCAACTTACTTCGGAGTTGTCAAAATTTTGGAATCTTATTTTTTTATTTGTCGGTGGCGCTACGGATAAGCGCCGCTGCGCACGATCGCTATTGCTAAGCAATTATCGCAAGAGTTGTTCAAGGGATGGGTGACCAAAAATTATTAAACAAAGGCCTGAGGCCCTGTAGTTTGGCTGTGAAAGAGTTAATGATGATGATCAACATATCAAAGATGAAAATTTTATAAAACAGTAAATATATCATAACAATTTTGGCGACCACGTCACTTCTAATTGACATAACTTTTTTATTTGTGAACCGATTGTAATAAATCTTACCCTAAATGTTAACGGAAGAATGCCGCAACACAATAGTGAAAACTGCATTTAAATAGGTTCAGCCGTTTCTGAGATTATCGTGCACAAACGCACAGACAAACAGACAAACCGACAAACAGACAAACAGACAAAAAATTAAAAAATCATTGTTTTGTATTCTATTACGCTTATAAATGTCCCCTATAACAGTTTTTTTCATATATCTTCAATGTACAGACATCGATCGGTTACGTTTTTATTATAGTATAGATGTGCATTTACATTTAAAAAACAAAACCTGTGAAAAGCTTTCTACATTATCATTTAATTACTCTCTTGTCTGTACTTACATCATTTAACATCTTTGTTTCTGATTATTCATCTCTATAAATATTAAGAATATTATTCTTAGAGAACAATGATTGAAAAGTTTATTTTTGTTGAGTGGATTTGAATGTTGACTTCGCTATTAAGATTCCAATTTTACCAACAAATAAGAGATTACGTAGAGACTTCTGTGTTTTCATTCTGAAATACCATTACTAAATTTTGTCTTATTGCACTGCCGATTTTAACAATGAACAATTAGAAAAAAAAAACCTTTGTTCCCCTTGAGTCACACCACCAGTAGCAACCTTTCTTTTGTATAGGAATCAATTTTTTTATATTTGATTTCATTGTTAAAAGTTCTAAAAGCTCTCTCTTTTAAGGACGACAGATCAGCAATCGATGATGTGCACGATTTTCGTACCCGTCCTTGTCCATGTCCGTGGATATTCGAAGTTCAATATCCGTATTACATTTTAAGCAAAACTCCATCCGTAGCTTCCCTACTATTAAATTTCAATTAATGTGCAATATTATAAATTATAAGGCCTGAGCCCCTGCAGTGGGGACGTAAAAGGGCTGATGATGATGATGATTATAAATTCATGAATCACTTATTCGCTAGCAATAATATAAGTACTTTTAATTACCTATTAAATTTATATTTCTTAAATATTTAGGTTCAATTACATTTCTGCGGTATAGGCGGTATCAGCTCCTGGTGACCTTTGTCATCGGCGATGGCATCGCAGATGCCACAGTAGATGATAGAGGTGAAAGAGATAGCCGCGCTAGTCTCTGTTGTGAGGCTGGCCTTTGATCTGAACGGGGACTGGGTGTGGAACACTCCCTGCTGATCCCAAGCCCTTCCCCCAAAATTTATGTAATGTATAATAACATGAGTTCTAACTCATATGTTGCCGAGTATGCACGGATTGCATTTAATGGGTATGTCATCCGCGTTTTGACAAGCCTTTGGGCGGTTCCGTGCGAATGGAGAGTCCCACTCACCCCCTGTCAATCATCGGAGATAGTGCACAAAATATTCTCCTAATATTTTTAATAATATTGATAATATCGTAGGTACTATAATTCTAGGTAATACAAGTTCAAAAGTTTCGATAGAATATCATCTGTTCAACTGATTTTATGGTGACAATAACCAGCATCCGGAATTAAATCATTTTAAATAACATGAGTTATAAATCATATGTTGCCGAGGAGGGTCTGCAATTTACAAATTTAATGGAATTTCTGAATTCACACAAGACCAAACAATGAGCACTGCAAACTTGAAACGTAGTTCACATTTGAGGCATAATTATACCGACTCCGTTGTATTTTACTGTTTTCACCACATTCATTAAGATCATATTCACTCTGCATTCGGATACTTACGTTAAGTTAATGCAAAAATTCTTTATTACGGTGACGTTCATTGTTATTTACGACCTCCGGGGCCAGGTTCGATTCAGAGTCGGTTCAATGCAGAAAGTTAACTTTTCTGTATCCTCTCGGGTCTGGGTGTTATGTTACCTTCGTTGTTTTTCATTATAAAAGTGCTTATTACGTGCTTATATGCAGAATTACATCGTCAGATGATCGCCATTTCATTTTGACATAACATTCTCATACGAGTTATATATACACGCACAGCTCAACTGAAAACCTTGGAGTAAGGGTAAAATTTAACTTGCAAGATTTGATTACACAGATAGTGGAACTAAAAAGCCTTAACTCAATGAATACAAAAAAAATATAATATTAATATAGAATAATTATTATGTTATAATTTTAAAAAATATTTTAGCTATGTTTTAACTATACTAAATAAAAAATATCCCCCAGATCATTGCCAACAGGTTAGGTGCCCAGAAGGCTCACTCTTGCCGCATCGGTAACAAATTGCGGTGCGGTCCGTCGTCGACGGGCACTGAGCGCGCACATGTCCTACACCCATGCAGCGGTAACACCGTACCGGGAGCGGTGGCAGCGCTCGGATCCTGGCCCGATTCCAGCCTACCTCCAAATTTCCTCTCTCACAGAGTGTCTTTGCCACTCCTGCCGGGACTTTAAGAAGGGCAACCCCTAACCCCCCCATATCCCGGCCTGACGGGTCCCACTCTAATTAGTTCCGGGGACCACTCCCCGGCCACCGTCACTGCTTCCAGGAGCTCCTCTTCGGTCACGGATTTGTCCAACTCTGTAATCGGCACATCGGTGCGGATTACCGGCCTCGTGACCTAACCGAGATACAAACCAACCTTCTGATCACCATACTTGTCAAAAAGTTTATTTGTTAACTCTTGATAAAGATTCCGATAAGGATACGGGATCTTGGTAAGGGCTCCGGTGCCCCACGTTTCGACCTTAAAAGGCTCAAATATATTTGGGTATCACTTATACCTGATTATTTTCACACCCGCCTCGAGACATGTTCATGGAAGTTCGTGTTCCAACAATTCCGTACCAATAATACCAGTTAGAAAATCACTTTTAGATAATATTTACCAAGCAGTATTTGCCTCTGCCATATTGGAGATAGTAGCAGTTGAAGATGTTTTAGATAATAGTTTTTCTTATTCAGGTCATAGGTGCTATGAACCGAAGATAATAATGCTGGTAGAGCAATACTAGAAATTTTGCGTAAACGTAGACCTCCGAAGCGTAGATAGGAAGGAAACATAGGAAGGGAAGCTTGGTCCCAAATATTGTTACTAATATTGACATTCAGTATACTACAAACAAATTCTTTTATTGCATTTTTTTAAAGTTTTTAAAATTGTCAGTGGTAATAAGGATTATATAACATAAATAAAGATATCTGTATATAATAAAATGTTACAAATCAGTTTTTTTTACTTTGCATAAACGGGACTGTACGTAAAATACTACTTATGACCTCCAGTTTTTGGGAACCCTGTAATAATGCTATAGGTCACACAAATTTGCTTCATATCACCATGCAATAAGGTTCGTTATAACTGTCCCCAATGATAGCAAGCGTGACAAGGCGACATGACATTATTCACCCACCTCGATATGAGATGTAATCATCGCTTAGTCAGTTATTAAATTTTCCATTTCCATGCAAAAATAGAAAGCGTCTCCTGATTATTGTACCATCGTATCATAATCGAATAGCTCATTAGTTTAAAATAAAACGATTTCGTCTTTTTTACTTTTAAACTTTTTACACCTACGAAACGCAAAAGATACACCATTTCTTGCTACGATATTTAGCTACGGAGCTACGTGTAAGCTACGGACTACGAAGCCCAGAGCTACGGACAGCGTCAGTGTTTATAATTGTCGATAGTTAATGCTATCGTTCGTATAAAAACATCAATCTAGAAATATTGTTTTTTTTTGTATAATCCAATCAAATTCTCTACTATTAGGTCTTAAATAATCACATAGTGAAAATGAGGCGGAAACTAACTTAAGGCGGTTTTCAAAGCAGAAACTCGAGGTAATAAAATTTTTGATCATCTATCTGATAATTAAACTTTGTTGTTTAATCATAAAACGTATGCGCTAAATACTGCGTCATAGAGCTTTTAAACAAAACTCATTATTTATTGAAATCGGAGAAACTTTTACCTTGATAGAATACACTACGTAAAGAACTTAATCTAGTTTTCTTTCTCTTTTGGAAACTAGACTTTACCGACGAAGGGAGATTACCAAATCCCCCTTCGTGTCAAGTCGGATCGGGCGTGCCTTTACGATAGCAATAGAATTTAATTGCACCTCTGAACTACGTCGTTATTCCTTCAACTTCATTCACGCACTCTACACAGAATGTAATGTTATCTGGAGACAGTTACATTCCGTGCTTGTAGCAATAACTTTAAGGTGGTTTTATTTTCAAAATTCCTTGCAAATCTTTAAAAGAATATTGGTGAAACGTATATAGGTCGATTCCAAGAGATTCGATCTTAAGAATTGTAGTGCTTAATTGAAAACTGTGTTACGATAGGTATTTGAAAATTAAAGTTAATGATTTCTTTTACTGGACATTAGGCTGAAATTCTTCCACAAACAGCATCAAATCAAACTACCAAAATACATCGAATCTCAATTCATGGTCATGATTATAAACTAACTGTTTTCCCACGACTTCGCATGTGTAAGGAATTTTCATGATCGGACCCGCATTTCCGAAGATCACCCCCTACAAATAAACCCTAAAGTTAAAAACTGTATGATTTAAATTCAATCGAAGAAATTGACAGTTTCACACACAAATAACTTTACTCGGTGCTGAATGGATATCGAATCTTTGTAAAACTTTTATTAATGTAGTGGAGTATATACATGGCGCAGCATATTTTTCAAAATAATAAACCTTAATTCCCGCTAATGCTGTGCCTATTTGTTTTATAAGCAAGATAAAAACATAGCTACCGATCGATTTAACATATGATATTTAATACCATAAAACTTTCTCCTATGGAGAGCAACGTCATACACATGTGACATAGACTACTACTTGTACAAATTGTTGCACCAACACTCTAAGTTAACATTTGACCCGGATGTTGCCAAATCCGTAACAGTCGAATAGTCAAGGGTCATCTTTTCCGTAAATCCTTTAGCCATAGCCAGTTATGGTTAGGTTCGACCGACTAACTTGAGATTGGATTTATTTGTTGCACAAAGGATAAAGCAAAGATACTGTTACAAACAAAAAAGTGAATATAAAAACAGTACGTAAGTTACCTAAATATAAAATTAAAATTACCAAATAAAACGAATACACACCTCTTTTTGGGTTTCTTGATAAAAACTTGGAGCGTCCAAGTTACAGAATACACTTTTATTATATTATATAATTTCTATTTTAATTATTCATTCATTATTATTAACAATTATTAATAAAATTTTATGTTTAAATTTATATGATTTATAATATATGTGATTTACATGTTTACAACAGATGATTTTTTTACGAACTGACATCCATAAAGAGTATATTTGATTAGTCAAAATTTTAAATTACGAAAGGTGAATAATAACAAGAAATGATGTTGAATAACAAAGACAAAAAGTTTACATGCATGAAACCTATGACGAAATAAACGGTGGCAAGGAACACCGTTACAATACCGGGGAGGCCGGGGTTAAAAATCTGAAGAATTTTTTTAACCCTCTCCCCCGGTATTGTTTTGGAAAAACCTGAAGGATATTTTAAATTCTTGGTTAATAATTAGGTACGACTTACTCAAGCTTAACATATTTAATTGTATCATCAGTTAATTTAGAAATGGGGATGGTATATATAGTGGATAAATTACATTAGGCGATTTTCCTTTCATAGATTCTTTCAGTTCAGTACTGTTACAATATTTACCCCATAACTCCAGAAAATTTGGGGTAAAAATAAATCAGAGGATACTACTTCACAAAAACATACAACCTTTCAAACAATATATATTTCTCTCCTAACATACTAGTCTTTCATTCTGTTTAGAGTGGAGTTCACATTCAATGACTACCACTCTAGAAGTGTGATCCCATATGACTTATGAGTAGTCAACCGCTCAGACCTAAGGCTTATTTAACGAGTAGTAAGCCGATCAAAAAGTGTAGAGTACTATTTAGTACTAAGAAGACTATGTAGATAGCCTCGGGTAAAAGGTAATATAGGTAAAGACATAAAGCCTTTAACCAAAGTGGTAATAAGAGCAGATAAAACGCCCTAAAGTAAAAAAATATCGAAGAACATATTTTCTACATCGGATTTCATATAAAATAATAAACGTAACAATTCTAGATTCTAGCCTTCATAATTATGTCAATATATTTAGTAATATATATCCTTTAAATTCCAGACACCTCAAATAGAATTTTACAATGGTTTCTCCCTATGTCTTATGAGGAGACAGAAGAGTTACTTCATCACATTAAGTAAGCTTTTATGAATTTTACAAATAATATTATTATAGAATATTTTTAAGTAAGTATTTAATCAATATGGCCCTCTGTACTTTTGAAAAATTATATACTTATATTGTTTTTGTCAACTTAAGTTTGTGGGTTATTAAGTTATAGGTTCCTCCTATTTCAAGTTCCCACAGGACTTCACTAATGTATTTTTTGGTAAATAAAGTTATTATTATTATATATCACTGATGAGCTTCCATATATTGTAAACATACTACACATGAAAATTGAAAACAAAGCCGCCATGGGTCGTTTATGGGTTTACATAAAAATCCGCTACAATCTATTCTATTTTAGTAAGAAAATGGCTGTTTATCTAGTCAATAAAAGTAACGTATTGAATATGATAAAAAAAAAGGACCGTGTGAAAGTCAGAGTTCATAATAGCATAAATTATTCATATAACTCTAAAGCTACGATTTGCGTCGGTACCCTAGGGACTCCGGGTAACTGTCAAGATATTCCAATGGCTGTGGTTGTTTACTTTTACTTATACAACTAGAATTACCCCATTTTAGTAATACAAGTTCTTAGGGTCAGTGCAAATCTGACGGTGAATCCACCAAGCGTCTCACAGAAGTATGTCTTAGTACCTATACGTCGAAACTTCCTGCGAGTATGCAATATTGAATGGTAATATATTTGTTAGTTCTGACATTCCGCGACTGATGAGACGCAACAAATTTTCCTTTAGATATGCATCGACTCTATAATAAACTTTTAAACTATAGTATAATACATACTACACTTACTCTAAAAGTATACTCTTAAAATATAACTAAAAAATTCGTGACAAAAACCTTAAGGAATTTTCTAACGATTACGCGGAGGTCAGATGCTAACTTCTAGTGATCGCTTAATCTGTTTTTTTATGTCTAAAAAGGTCTGAAAAGTAATAATTTAGTGAATAATAAATTTTCATTCATCACGAAAATATGTCACAAAATTTTATAATAAAACGATATATTAAATCTCAAAAATTATTTGCATAAGCAATAATTTTTCACAATGACAGATAAATAAACAGTAATTAAAATACTCGTTTTGAGATTAAAAAAAAAAAATCTTTTCTGCCATCACCACTATTAACTCAACAACTATTTCCATCACCAAGTAAATATAAAGGCCTTTGCAACTCCAGAAATTACACATGCTGATTACGAGACAAACAAAACAACGGCTAACTAAACCCAAAGCAAACACGTGCTCATGATCTCATGATTTTATATGAAAACTCAAACTCATCACAAATGCAAATTAGCATTAAGATATGCGTTAATAGATCTACAAGAAACTAGCACAAAATATAGGTCCACACAACCTCCGTAGCCGAGTGATTCTCACGCCGGTTCAAACTGTCGTTATCTTTGAGGTTCCAGTTTCGATTCAATGTAGAAAATGAACTCTTCTATATTGCCTCGGGTCTAGATGCGGTGGTACTACCTTCCTTGTCTGAAATCTTAGATTCGGGAGCTTAATTAGTCATCTTGTTATCTGAACAATATATGAATATTCAATAACTTTCTAGAGAAAACAGGCGGTATTATAATATCAACATATGTATCGTACCTTCACTTCATATGACTTACACATATCTATGTCAAATGTCATTGTCATCATTATCAACTTTTTAATTACCCCACTGCATGGAATCAAATAGAAAGATTAAAATATGCTTGCCCGGAACGGTGGACGTTTTAAACCAGAAAAAACAAAGCAAGCTGAGCTTCTTTCCGTTTCTGTCAATACTAGTCTCCTTCCTCCTAGGCTTAGATTCACGGGCCGAATAGCATCATTTTACGACTTCTGCAACTATTTCTTAACAGCCCAAATAGAATAAAAGGTAATACTGAATTGGCTTCAATCCAGATATTTAATTTTTAGTATCTAGAAACACTGATAGATATCAAATTTATTTCAGATATTATTCGGAATCTTTTAAAAGTAGTAATTTTTAAGAATTTTAATTAGGATCTTTAATTAGGATTAATTAGGATAGGAAATATTTTCCAAAATTGATCAAATATATTAAGTGATAGAATTTAGAAATTTTAATTAAGCCAGCAAGTATGCGGGTCTTTGTTTAGTGAGGATGTTCTCAGCGGATACTCACTCGGTAATAAATGTAGTATAGATCCTTGTACAAGAATTTTTATTGGCCTGAATTCTACCTGACTGTAGTAAGGAATGTAAGATGAGCCAAAGGGTAGTCTTTTTCCTTATAAACAATTAAAATTGCAAAAACATTGTTATGATTTATTGAATTGGTTAACAGCAGTAAGAATTATTTTTGGAGTAGTAATTAATTTTTTATTTTATTTTAGAAAAACATCCTTCTTTACAATTGGTATTTCAATGAAGCTGATTTGATAAGGACGAAACTAGTTTTGTTTTTTTATCAAAATGATCATCTCACTAAATACCAAAAGTTATTTACAGAATTAAAAATATATAAACAGTAATCTTAAACGTAGTAAACATAAAACAATGGAAATAATACTGATTGATTACAAAAATAACATTGGTCACAGTTGACTTTTCAAAACAAACGCCGGCGACTGTGTGCGCCGGGATCAATTCGGGTGTGAGAGAAGTGACCACAGAGCAGAGAAAGAAGGTAGATAGGATGGAGCAATCACAACGAGAGTATAAATATACTGCTTTATTAAGAATTCACTATGATTTTTATGGTTCCGTACCCAAAGAGTAGCACGGGACCCTATTACTAAGACTCCGCTGTCTGTTATCACCCGTATCTGTCTATCACCACGCTCACAGTTAGTTAGTTGAAAATTTCACAGACAATGCATTTCTGTTGCTATAACAACATGCACAAAAACAGAATAAAATAATATATTTAAAGGTGTATAAGTATTTAAAGGCTCATCCAACAAAAGTGATGTTTAATTTTTTATGTTTACTTATATATATATATTTTTATATTATTTATATATTATTTATATATTTTTATTAGACACCCTTCGTGCGAGATTTCGACTTCGGCTGATAAATGAAAAAAATTAACAGCCGAATCCCTTTATTCACACATCTCTTCCCTTTTTCGCTTCAAAGTGTCTAGTGAAATGATTTAGAATTCGCAGGAAACTATCATTTATTTCTTCAATTTATCTGAACCATGCTATGCAATGTGAGGTAGAGACTCCGATAGTACAATAGTAAGCAGCCCCTCAGCACTTCGCACCGTGTTCTAATCATTACAAATCGCTTCATCGCTACACATGGACGTTTAACACGGGTGTAGATGGTAAACGAAAATAAATACATTTTTTTTTTCTGTTAGTGTTTATTTATTTATTTTTATTTCTATTTATTTCATTAAGATACAATAACAAGTCAAAACCAATACATTTATATCAAGATATTTCAAACAACAAGTAAGCTTACAACCGATAACAATTGTGCACAGCATTCAAATATTCTCAGACAAACATACAATTCACAATTAATAATCCGAAATAATTCACATTACATTTAAGAATTAATTATTAACATCATCTTGATTAAAATGTAAATTTAGAAATATAGGAGTGTAAATTATGTAAAAAATCAATCAAAATTACATCATAAAAGTAAAATTAAATAGATAAACAATTATATTCAAATTAAATTATAAATAAACTAATGGTCAAAACACTTTGTCCTTGGTAGTGTACTTTTACACTTCTCATAAAAGAAGCAAAACTTTGTTGGAATAGGTCCACTTCAGTACTAATTTTATTATTACGATGTTACTGGTACTTGGAATAATTTCTGATTGCGTACTCTCCCTACCATAAGCGACACCAAGCAACAAGCTCAACATCCCATTTTGCATTTAATAATTTAAAAAAACTACAAAGTCATGTAAAGTGCGTCTGTTATGTAAAGTATCCACTTCAAAATATCGTAGTCGATGGTGGTAAGATGGAGGTTTTTTTCCGTAAGCCCATTTTAAAGCTAAGATGTTTTAAGAACCGCTTTTCAATTGATTCGATTCTATTCATATGTAAATCATAATACGGGGCCCAAATAACCGAACAGTACTCCAATACACTACGAATAATTACCTATTTTCTTATATAGTATTACCGATAAACACACTTTACAGCGTGTAAATTAGGGGATGAAACTTTTTTTTAGAATTTCCTCATTTCTGGACTTAAAACTAGATCACGCGGGGGAAGCCGCTGGCGTAAGGCTAGTTTATAATATTACTTAAATTGATTATGAAAAACAAATACTATAGACTCGTTGTCACGCGCGTGACGTCACGCCCTTCCTACTCATGTCAGAACTAAGAAAATTCAAAATTATGCATACGTAGAATGATATTAGTTTCAGAGGGCCGTGGAGTCAAAGCGACGCGACGCCATGACAGAAGTGGCCGTTATGCAGGAAATTTTTAATATAAAAATTTATTTTTACATTTTAACTTATTATATGAATAACAATATTTTTCTAGGTATTTCATGTATATCTATAAAATAAAAATGTAAAAAAGAGTTGTCTACACCCTATTACAAATGTAATACAATATGCATTTGTATTGTATGGGTATCCTATGGAGCGAAATTATAACAGTAGACTAGTGTAATCGGACCTGTATATGTGTGCATGAGCACTATAGTAACGGTAGTGTAAAGTGGAGACAACCTCGGTTCTCGTACAGTCAATCAGGTTACTATTTAATCAATACAGTCAATCGGGATATATAAATCTATTATAAAACTATTAAAATCAGTTTTTAGATAGAACGTGTTTTCCCCAGTTGGAACTAGTTTTACTAAATGCCTTTGTTAAAAGTTGAATTAACGAATGCTCAAAATTGTATTCAGTTAAAACTAGTTAGAATAGAATAAACTTTATTGTACACACACATAACACTTACAATTTCAATTGTAAAAAGGAGACGTACAAATGGCGGCCATATTACTAAAAGTGATCTCTTCCAGGCAACCAGACAAACTAGTTCTTACTAGACTACGAAAACTGTTTTATAACAATTGATTAGAACAATTTCATAGTTTTGTATAACCTGAGATGTTGTCGCTGTACTGAATAACCTAACCTAACCTAACCTAATTGTTTGATTTGATTTATTGTTTCTTTTTTGATGTGATTAAATTCAAATTCGAAACTGTATCTTGTTTTCAATCCCAAATTAGTTTCAATTGTCACTAAAGTTCGATGTGACAACCAGTTGTATCTAAAAATCAAATATACCAATGGTAAATTTTAGTTTTCACAGGGTACTTCTAGTTTTTACAAAAGCATTTAGAAAAAAACTAGGTTTAACTAGAAAGAACTCGTTGTATCCAATATCTGGTTTCAACTGTAACATATCCAATTAATTTTAATACTTAATATGTCACTGGTAGTGTTGATAATTGGGTACAGAAATTCGTTGTGTTAACTCGTCTACTGTTATGTGTACAAACGGCAGATGAAATTCTGAACTCTTCTGTGTTCTATGGAGGTGTCCGATACGAGACTGGCGTAGCCGCCGACAGTAGACAGGAAATTACTTTTTAAGACCAGCCACGCCGTTTGACGATAATGACGTAAGCGCTTTTGTGTTTACATAATTTTCTATATTTTTTTATAAAGCCTTCTTTTTTAAATACAACCAATTAATATGATATAACGATTTCTCTATTATTTCTTTAGTGTAACTAATAGTTGAAGTAAGAAACGTGTGAATAATAGCCGGCTACAAATTCAAGTGGCTCATATCAACGGAATGATTATGTTACAGATATACATTTACAAATCGTACGCGTAATATTTTAAAATTGTGTTTTTAAACAGCTCTGAAATGATATGTCACAATATCGATTTTATCCTTCCAAATCAGAGATAGAATGCAAATGGTAGCATTTGTTAGCAGAGCACGTGTGTGGCAAACAATCTACCTACGGTAACACACGACGTTAACCTACCCAGTTATCCGAAAAGAGCTACAGGCTGAATGTTCCACCACCTTGTCCTCGGTATACCTCTGTCAATATGCGCATATACCTGTGTCAATATACCCATGTTCAAATCGAAAAAGAAACGAGAAATACAATACTTGAATTCTTTTTCAACTATTGAATCCTCCTAATAACGTTATTATATAACACTAGCTGTAACCCGCGTTTTCGCCCACGTGTTCCGAGGGTACTGTGTGCACACTAGCCTGCTATACTGAAATCTTAATTAAAAAGCTGGCAGTGAGCATCCCCACTATTACAACGTCCCCAATGTTGGTGCATAGGCCTGCCTAATAGATGAAACCAATTATGGTGATCTACAGGTGTTTCTGTGGGTAACGCGCATGGTTTTATAGAATAGTCTAGTTGTTCTTCTATCCATTTTAGAACGCAGTAGAATCGACACGCCTTGCAAAAACACAAATAAATGTTTACTTTGAAAAAATTGTCCTTTTATTGAAGTCGTTTAATAATAACCCCACCATTTTGCTTGCATCTAGAAAATTGATTACTGTGCTTATTCTAGACTTTCAGATAAGGGCTTTTATTTTAAGGGCGTTAAACAGCCTGATGGTTTGCTTGTGCAAGATTGACTGATCCTCAAAGCAACTTACGATCAGCTTGTTCTTGCTTTCTTAATTTATCATTTTCCGAGATTTCAGTGCGTGACGCGTGACGCAAAATTAAATTTTGCCAACGGATATCCTGCCACCTCTTCATCTCTTCATTTTTTTCGCCCAATTTATTATTTAACTGGGATACTTTGAAACCCTTATTGCTATTTTTGAACGACTTCAAAAAAGAGGTTTTTTGTGTTTGTTACGCGATTAATCCGCCAGTTATTAACCAATTGTCAAAATTATTTTTTGTTCAGTTTAGTTCGAGGTGGCTTCTTTAAGAATATTCTTTTAGTAGTGGCTTCTTTTTACAACTAAATAAAATATGCTTTTTAAAAGATATCACCTAAATATTTTTATGATTATTACATATTAGCGAAAAAACAAAAGATAGCGTACTTTGCATTCTTTCAAAATCCGAAAATATTTTTTATACAAACTGATTTCTTCGTGATTACGTCGTACAAAAAATAAAACTTACTAGACTTTTATTTTGTAATATATTTTTTTATTTTAGTGATACCTATCTATTTAATATTTTATTGATACCTATACAAAATATTTGGTAGATTATTACTTGTCAACTTGTAAAGCCAATTAAGTGTGATAGTTTTCTATTTAAATTGATTATTATAAATACTACTGCCGTGACGTTTGTGTTTCTTACAACAGCCGTTTGGTTGGCAGAGGAACGGGGAACATTTGACAAAAAATAAAGACTATGTTTGTAACATAACATAAATCAAAATCCCGTTTTAAAAGTACAGTAGCGTCATCTATGTAACATTTTGGTTTGGTGTACTTAACCAACATAACATGCATTTAATATAAGTGAAAACAATTACATAATAGTACATTATATTGAACTTGGCTTTCATTTCCATTTATGTTTTTGATGGATATTTTGTACATAAATTATAGGTGTAAGTAAGGTATCTGACGTAGAGACGTATGTTCCAGTCTACTCTTAAGGGTGTAATTTGAAAGAAAATGTGAATGTGCCGGCTATCATTATGTTAGTTATCGGATATTTTCTTTGTAATTGTTCTGTTACAAATAAAAAAAATATCCGGTAATTACTAAAAAAAATATCTTATTTTAAAGTTTTAAATGTGATTATGTAGAGTGAAAAAGATATGTTAACGTACTAAACTAGTTATTCAAAGTGTCCATCCTTAGCTTTAATGTACGCTTTTAAACGGTCGGGCCATTCGTCAATGGATTTACGAAAGGTTTCCATTGGAAACTTGGTCACTGCTGCCTCCAAAGATTTCTTGAGCGACTCAATATTTGGGTGACGCTTAGAGCAGGCCATGTCCTCTAGTACAGACCACAATTTATAATCCAAAGGGCTTAAGGCCGGACTAGCCGAAGGTGAATCATCAACCTTTATGAAGTCTGGAACATTTTGCTCAAGCCAAATTTGGGTAGTGCGCGCCTTATGACCCAGGGCTGAATCCTGTTGGAATGTCCACAATATTCACTGTGTTCGTTTTTGAATAAGATGTTGTTCAAAAGTTTAACGGCCGCTTCTAACACGGTATCTTGATACACTTTGGCTGAAGTTTTCACTCCTTTTTCGCAAAAATAGAGTTTTGTAACACCTTGGTAGGAGACACCCCACCAAACCGTGAGATATGCTTGATGATTTTTTTTTGTTGTAATGCTCCTCTATTGTAATTTTTTATTCATCGGTAAAGAGATGTTTTCTGTGTTTTTCGTCCGCTTATCGAAGTAACATCTATTTTGATCTTTCGGCTCTCTTTTGTTTTAGTGCCTGAATTAAGGTATGTCATGTGTATCTCCGGTAAGCTCCTAGACCTAAGTCTTATTTAATAATTTAAGAAAGTGTCCTCGGTGGGATTCTCATTTCTCTGGAAAGAATTTTCTGCTTCCTTATGAGATTTCGACGAATTCTGACCTTGACTCCATTGACGGTTTGGTTTGTTCGAATAGACCGCGGTCGGCCGGATCTTTGAAGGAGGCCGTTAAGAAATTATTTGTTTTGAAAATGTTCAAAACAAATAATTTCTTAACAAAAAACATACAATAATGGCGGGAAAGAAGTCTATTTTTTTCGTAGAAGCTAATGTTCTAAAATCAAATAAATGTTTTTTTTTATTTGTATGTAAACAGCCAGTAGCAGAATTTATGACTAGACTAGTTATAAAATTCACTCCCTTTTTGGGCAGTCGTGTAAAAAGAGCTATTAGAAGCTCCTCGCGCAGTTCGAGTAAAAGATAAAAGTTTTACGATTGTAGTGGCGAAGATTGAAGCAGATTCACGATTAAATCTTCGGTAATACTTGATACCATAGGTACGTCATATGCATGAAGTCTCATCTTTCTCATTTAGTATGCTATAGAATCTATACGACTTATTCATTAGCACAATTATGTTTATGACAATTACGCTGAAGTTCTGCTTAGATAGGTGCATTTAGATCTCTATGTGCCTGTGCTTGTTTCGGTGTTTCAGGTGTAATAATAGTCTGAAACTCTATCTATTTAGAGTACTTTTGCTTACTCCTGTGACAGAGAATCAGCGGCTCTCAAAGCATCGTGAGACTGTCTGTTATTGATTTTACAACTCAGTATGTTTTTCTACTAATCAAGCTAATATTTGCTACGATATGTTACGGCGTAACTATTCAGTCCTTGTATCTTATATCTTTCTATAACCTGGGATCAGCAATAAAGATTGATTTGATTTGATATTCAGAGAGACTTGACTTAATTTTGCAAATTTTATTACTTAATTAAACATCAACCTCAAATTCAAAAACGAAAGCTAGTTTATCTTAAAAAAAACGGAAAACTAACCAATACAAGGAAATTACCTATATAACATACGTAAATTAACGTAAATAATTGTTTTCTTGATTTTAATCATTTTTCATCAAATTCCTACCCATCCTTGACATGACTACTTTTTAATTTACGAGGTATCACTTACTTAAAAAATCTTTTTTTTCATCGGTGATTGTAAGAGAAAAACTCATAATCTGAAAGAAGATTATTATTATATGATATTTAAAATATTCAAAAATTATTTTTTATTTATCCGACGCAAATATTACTTAAATGTATTTCACATATATTTTTAAAACGGTCATTTCAACGCATGTATGTTTGTGTGCCGATAAACAATAAAATATAAAATTTAAAAAAAATTAAAAAAAAATGCTAATGGAGGAATATTATTTATTTATTTTATTATATTTTACAAACTTATATACACTTGTATTATTTTTATCAACGGAAGTTTGTGGGTTCTTAAGCTACAGGTTCCTCCTATTTTAAGTTCCCACAGATCTACACTACTGTATTTTTAAGGACTTCCCCTGTTATGCCATACCAAATTGTCTGTTTTTTTTTAGTAAATAAAGTTTATTATTATTATTATTATTCATTCCTGAAGTCATAAATAGAAATATTTACGTAAGAGAACATAAGTAGGCCAATAAAACTTGTTTTTCTGTTTTCCTTGCGCATGGAGTATTATAATCCAACGACTTTTTTTTTGTTTTACAAGCATTCTTCAAGTTTTCTTTAAATTGAATCTGTTTTCGGCTTTTTGTGATTTTATTTAAAAAAGCGTTTATAACCGCGCTAAGATTTCCGTTCGAATCTGCTTGAATGTCAGATCCCAATTTTGCCTCGCCTTCTATACCCCTCGCATAAATATCAATCTACCAAATAGACAGATTTAATGTGCGCACTCCTCGTTCATAAATACTTTTGCTATTGTGAAATATAACTTAAATAATAAAAATTAGTCGTTCCCCTAAAACCGAGCTCAGAGATTACAAAAATGAAGTAGTCGTATAACAACTTAACTACCAGTTAAATAATTATAGACGTGTAGATATACAGTTTATAGTTACAGCGGTGGCCTGGCCTAAGGTTCGCCTGGTTCTATTTAATACCGAAACTATCAATTACGATCACTTAGATCTCAATCAGACAGTAAAGAGGAATCTTCCATAATGTTACATTCTATACAAACCCTATCAATCATTTGAATTAATTGAAATGGAGATTAATGCTTATATATGTAAATGCTGTATCAAATCCTATACTGACTAAATAATACTCGTAGTTTGTCGTCAATATTTCAATCACATGTGAAATTAATTGGTTAACTTTGTTTTTCATTATAATTTGACAAAATGTATAGAGAAATCGATTATATTTATAATTCTTTGTTTATCCTTTTTTGAAAATGAGACTAGTGAAGCATTTGCTAAAGAAAAAGGTGGCAAAAGTTGAAATTTGGTGTAAATGTATGATATCAAATTAAAATACTAGTAATTGAATGTCATCGCCTGTAATGAAAACACAGTAAATTTGTATTTCTGACGTTGGCATTTCAAGAGTAAGTAGATATCTAGAATTACTCGAAGTAAGAACTATCTAGAACATTATAAAAATATTTTAATGTACAATATTTAAGTTAAAATTAGTCAGAGTTACTAATTGAATCATCATCCTTTGAATATTTGAAGCACAGAATTTAGGTCTGAGTAGAATGGATCTATCAATTGCACTTGAACATAAACAAATATTCAATTATAACACTAAATTGCTGTATAATGATTAAGTAAGACACTTTTATATCGTAGTAATTTTAAATACTCTTCAACTCGCTCGATTCATAATTAAATCAGATTAAAGACTGATAAACAGCTTAAATTCGTTGAAGTAATATTTGCAGTTAGTATTAATAAACCGGACCGTGTCAATAAATTGGGTATAAAATTAATCTATTCGCGAGCAATACGGCCTTATTGAATGGCAGCATGTTCTCGTGGGAAATCAGCGCTTGGAGAGCTCTTTGAACTATGACATAGATTCATAGTACGATATATTTTTCTAATTATTTTTTCTTGACTATTATAAGTAAATTATATAACTATAATAGTTTTCAGTTAACCAGAAACTTTATAATAGTATTTAGCTGGTTGCTTTTTAGCAAAGAAAAACATCTTTCCGATTTAAGTCGGATGGAAGATCTTTTCATAGTGGAAGTCTTTTCTTGTTAAAACATTATTTGCCTCGTGCTTTCATTACGAGCACTTCCGCGCTATATATAGCCCAAGTGTTATTAGATAGGTAACGTTATAAAATCAAATATGGCAGCTGTGCGACGCCATTATATTTTTAACATTGTTTTTTTTGTTTCAAATAATACAATAATGGTACTAATAATACTAACTAAAATAATACAATGATGAAGTCTTAAAATATGGTCTTTGTTTTTTCACTTTCTGGGCCAACCTGGTTATTTGTCTAATTAAAAACTGCGTGAAAAACAACTAAATGAAATTGAATAATAAGTCAAATCATTATCTCTTTGTGCATGCCTCCGACTACATGTTATGTATGATGTTGCATAGTTTTTTTATCTTGTTCCAGCCTATTCAGTTAGTTTTTTTGTTTTTTGTTTTAATTTTTATTTATATCTTTTTGGTTAGACAAATTACCGGGTTTTTATTTATGTCTTTTTAGTTAGACAAAATTAGTTCGTATGTGCAAAAAAATGAGTTACAATTCAATAAATGACACAATTACTGCCTTAGATAGAGACAAAGAAGTAACCAACTCATTTAGTTGACTTGCGACTCACGTAGAATGGCAAGCCGACGAAACAATTTACGTTTTTCATTCGCTTACAGCGGGTCTACTACTTAACCTACATCGATTTCGTTGACATCGAATTTAACCATTCAATTCAAAGTATTCAAATTAAAAAAAATCTAAATAACGTTTCTTTTATTTAAAGTTGAGTGCAATTTAATTCAAGACGATAATAAGTTATTGATACAAGAGACAAGATAAACCCGCACAGCATGATAAAATTATTAATGTCATTACACATTTTCAGTACCTTTAGAACTGAAAATTACTGCTGGTCTGAGCAGAGTGGTCTTCGGTCCTATAATAACAGATCAGACGCCGGTTTGCGTTCGTCAACGTCACCTAAAACAATAAAGGATTTAACTCCTAGATATTTTGATATATAATGTAAAATTCAAGTCTGTTACACTGGACGGTTGGAAAAATTTAGAAAAGCTAAATGAGCTCTATGTATATTATTTGTGATAATTTAAATTTAATAAGTAAATTATGTAAATTAATAATTTAATAAGTAAATAGTGACTCTATTAGGCTACTTATTTTACTAACTTATAGATCTTGTAAATTTAAGGCTTGTAGAGATAATTATTACCTTTGTATATATATACCTTCTTTCATTTTCGACGATACTGTTATACCTTATTCCGAAACTGTCAGAAACCTTGGAGTATTTTTGACCAACAGTTTTCTTGGAAGCCTCTGGTGAAAGCAGTCAGGAAGAGGGTATTTGCTACGTATGGTTCACTGCGTAATTTTTTGCCGATCAGTGCCAAAATCACTTTAGCGCATTCTCTAATATTGTCTATTATCGACTAAGCTGATGTGTGTTATACAGATCTCTCAGAAGAACTTCTCAACAAACTAGAGCGTCTGCAAAATGTTTGCATTAGATTTATTTTCAATCTTCGCAAATATGACCATGTCGTATTTCCGTTCAGAGTTAAATTGGCTCCCTATTCGCCGGCAAAGCGACTTGCATACTCTTACGGTTCTTTACTCTATACTTTTCCTCCCATCTTCTCCACCATATCTTTAACATTATCTTTTCGCTCCTCTTCATCACAATGTACGTTGTGTTCCTCTTCAAACCTTACTCTCGAAATTCCTCATCATTGTACAGATTTCTATTCGTATTATTTTGCTGTGCATGCTGTGTGTCTGTGGAATTCTCTTCCAGTGGCTATAAGGAATGCTCGAACATTAAGATCCTTTAGAGATGAAGTTAGAAATTATATCCTTTCCTCATCTCAAAACTATTTTCATATTATCCTTTCACTGTAAAACTGTTTCATCTATTTCATATGTATACACACTTTTTTAATTTTATTATATATATTAACGCTATTTATTTATCCATCTCAATATTGCACGCACTACCCATAGTATTTTTATTCATTGGTATCCATTTTCACCATAGGTTGCCTGGAAGAAATTGCTGGTATAGTAATAAGGGCGCCATTTGTTTTCTCAACCTCTTTAATAATAAGCTCCTGTAAACAATGTTTCATCTTGAGTGCAATTAAGTATTTTTATTATTGGTTGTTCATAATATCTGAAAACTATTTGAAACTGCCAACCGTATGGTGTGATCTTGGCAATAATTTACATGAAAATGTCGATTCCAATAATTAATTGGTTGATTTAATACGTTAATTAAACTATATAAATTACATTTTTGATACCACCACCACTTGGAAAATAATTCACTTTAGATTTTTTTTTATCAACTACCTTTGGGATCATATACGTATAAAAAGCGATAGTAGAGTTATTCATACGCTTTTTTAGACTGTTAGAAAGTCGCAATTCTAACTTTTTATTTATTCTGTGGTATTGAAATACGAAATATCATACCATAGTTTATATACTTTTGAGAATCAACCTACCCCATGTTAGATGCTTAAAAGATTGCCAGCACATTGGTTATAACAAATGAGTGTCCACATATTCGGCACTTAACTTAATTGCTGCCTAGATTCCGTATGTCTTTGTCCTTCCGTACGCTTCATAGCCGCACATTAGCATCACTAACGTGAACCCAGTCAATGGAGTGAAAGTGCTCACTCGTCCTTTTACTGCTAACACACATGCCATTCTTAGCACATGCTGTTTATTAAGTGAAGAAATCTGATACTATAAGAATGATTGTCTTGATATACCGAGTGGCAGACAACGCACAGCCTAAACTGCTAGTCGAACAGACTTGGAATTTGAAGGGTACATTCAACTTATTACGTAGAGGTGTCCTAAAAAGTTTTTATATAAATTCCAACGCGAAGAGGGTTAAATTGTAATAGTAAGAGAAAACGTTTGTCTGAAAGTTATTTGTTTTTGGACCTATAGTTGTAAAAATTGGTATTTAAGTGCTTAAGACTCCGGGAAGGTGTAAAGTTATATTATAATATAGGTGTAAGTAATACCTTTATTGTACAAGAATTGTGTTACAATAAACTTGTACCATACCACTGCTGTATCTATTGCGCTAAAGATTCTCAAATAGATATGTCGCATTGCTTTATCAGAGTATACGAGATGCGATAACATTAGAATCAACTTAGTACATATCATCATATATATATACTGCAAACATATTAATGAGAAATTAGCTCTCTGATATATCAGAAATTCAGTACATACTCGTACTTAGCCAATACTACTGAGACCTAGCAAATCAAATTACACGCAAGGATTTATTAAATAATTTAGCTCTACGGTATCCAAACTTTTAATATGATGAAACCCAACTAAAAATTTAAAAAGAGTCATAAAATAAAATATAATTTAATTTAATGTGTATTAAATAAATTAATTCCATACGTAGCAATATATTTTATTCTGATCATTTGCAGCAATATAACCTGCATTAACAACCAGAGTTACGAGTAGTTTATGACTCTGGCTAGTTGGTAGCCGACTTAAACTACAACAATAAATTTCTAATTTTATTAGAGTAACATAACTTGACACTTTTCAGAATCACTTTAGATAATATTGCCATGTGATCATGTGCCATCAAGTAGACATCATATATACTAATATTATAAAGAGGTAAAGATTTTAATATTTTTTTTTTAAAGGGGATAAATATTGATCAAGTCATGAAATTTCTCTCACCTGTAGAAAGCTACAACATACGCAGATCACATAAGCTATCATTTACGCGGGCTAAGTCACCGGAAATTTTTAATATTTAGTCAATAAAAATACATCGTTAAGCATTGCCACTTGTATTTAACTCGTTTTTAAATGTAAAGTTTTTCTTGAACCTCTTTGCTTCCTTTGTATAATATGATCAACGTCGGAGAACGGAATGGCGGTAAATCTATCGGGATGTTGCCGATAGCAAAACAGTTCAGAGGCGGGGCAGTTCCATTAATTGATAAGTGAGCGATAAGGAGCGCTAAGTGCGGTCTCGACGTTGATTAGCTCTTATCTGTGGCGCGTGCGAGGGATAGCGCGACTTATTTACTTCCCCTTCCATTCCACCCCTATCCGATACTTGGCAGATCAGCCAAAATATAAAATTCGATTCATAAGATATTCTCATAATATCGAAATACTTATCATTACCAAATAGTTATGAATTTTTGAAAATAATGTGAAAACAATAGACAATGAGATTAAACAAATTGTACTCAACGCCTAAAGAGTGCCTTTTTAAATGTATCAATAGTACAATAATACCTTTTTATATTATTTATGTAATTGGCCTATCTCAGAAAGTATGTCCTATGTAGTTTTGTTGTTGGAGTAACAGAATTGATTTTTTAGCATTATTATTATTGTTCGTGCATTATAAGTTTTCTCTTAACCGATTTGCGACAAGCGGTTAAAATTTATAATTGTAAACGCACCGTCACGTCAAGTTACCACAATATGTCAAATTTCCGCAATGATTGTTAATTAGTTGATTGATTCAGTAAGAAATATTTAAATGACTTCCTAATAATGAACTAACATTGAATCAGTACTAATCGTGCTGAAATATTTAATTGTAATTGTAAATATATATGTTTGTTGGTTTGTTTATATATAATAATTACATAATAATTACGTTACATTACTCGATTTCGTATCAAAAAACAGATAAGATCAGCAACATCGCTTAAATGAAGCTAGTTAATATTGACAAACAATGTTATGTAAATAAATGTATACAAAAAAAATACAATTATTACAATAAATGCTATTGGAACTTACCCTGAACGGGTTTCGAAGATTTAAAAGTATTATTGTTAATGGTTTAAATTAAAAAATCTAATTTTCTGTTACAATATTAGGAATATAAAAACAGATTCTTTCGCTACCCCACACTCATTATTAAATGAATACATAAATGCATACCAAACGAAGACAATATGGTAGGTTATATATATATATTAGGGTTACATTTTTTATTGTCATTGTTAATCTCTGATTAAATGTGTCTTTTATTACGAATAGTACTTTCCTATATGTGCTTGTATTAGTGTATACTCACTCAACTAAACCGAACTTTTAGACAGTGTCAAATCTACGTCAACGGTCCAACCAACGAGAATACATTAAAGTTACGCGAAGGTCAGATCCCATCCCGATAGGCACCATGCTCTCTTGAAGATAACTGAAGATCATTACCAGTCCAGGAAATTGAATGTTTAATGGTTGACAACTATTTTCAGACAATCATACTAGATGTTCAATTGAAAGGTTACACTCATCGAATAGAAATAAAGGAAATTCAAAATCTTTAAATTAAATTAATACAACATGAAGATTTTGTACCTACATACTACAGCAGTTTCAATCTTATATGACATCATAAATGGTCCTGTCGATTGTCCCGATTTACTCGCAAGTTTGTCTTTGTTCGTACCATCCCATAGAACTCGCAAATCAACCACTTTCAGCACACCATTACACTCTACAAACTATGAGAAAAATTGTGTTCTTACCCGCATTATGGAAACTTACAACCGGCAGTTTTATGATATCGATCTTTTTGTTGGCTCGAAACTTACCTTCAAGCTGAAAATAATAAATACATTCAAATAAAAGTATAGACTATGTATTTATATATGTACCTATGTATGTTGGTATTTATTTATCTATTCACTATAACCTTTTGTCTCATTTACTTTTTATATTCCACGTGTTATTTTATAATTATTTATGTAAATTTACTCTTGCCGATATTACAATATTTTTCTTATTTTAATGTCAGTTAGGTGTTTGAGTGACATTGTGATATATGTAGTGAAATAGATATAATTATATGCTTAATAATGTTAACTTTTATAAATGGAGGATGTTTGTTGACATAAAATATTGTAATAATTAGTAATAAGCTGTTAGTAAGCCCTTCATATGTTCATGAAGCTATTGAATTAAAAAAATAATTTCAAAATATCAGTCCGAATTCGTAATGGAATGAAAAAAATACATACCCGGCGAACATAGAACCTCCTCGTTTTCTTTGAAATCGGTTAACAAACTACTAACAAAAACAAATATTAATGAGCCTTTGCATAAATTAACACTGAACATTTTCATTACAATATTTTATCTAATAGAAGTAGAATGTAATTACGGTATGCAATTTCACTAAGAGTTATTTAAGTTTTTGCTTTATAGCAAATAAAAAAAACACAAACACTGTTTTGGTATCGTTCTGTTTGCGATCTCCACTCTAGCAAATGCTCTAGGTATTATATGTAGTGATATTTAACATAATATGGGTATGGACATTCATAATTTTAGTATTTTAATTACTTTTGAATTAATATTGGTCAATGTGTTCTGTGCTAGTATTTAAATTAAGATCCTACTTGCAAATAAATGATTCTTATTCATAAAAACTTGTAACTAAATCAAGCCGGGTATTTCATTGACTACGTATGTGAATGTAATACAGCGGGATAGTTTAAAGTGAATAGAAACATGTAAAGTTCAAAGTTTTGAAAGGCAATCTTTGATGATATCTTTTGTAAATATGAACCTAATTGACAATACGTAATTAATTTAGACCGACCAATCCGACAATCATTAAATACCTCAAATCGGTACACCTTTCGGTATAAAGAATGTCTTTGGCTCATCAGATTAGTGAGTCCAAATAGGCGGCGGAGGACTTTCTTATAGTAGATTTAGCATGAGCTGTTTCAAATTAAACGCTATTTGAAAGTGATAAACACATATTTTTTTGTAGCTAAACAGAAAGCAGCATTACGGTTTGTAATATATTGAGCGTGTGCCCGGAATGCTCATCGCAGTCGTACCCTCGTCAGTAGCGGCCTGGTACACACTGCGGCTGAATATAACGTATAGAAAGTCACTGGTAAAACAAAGTGAGGTATGCCAGCGATAACGGATCAACGAATAGAAAATAAGCACTAACAATAGTAGTAGGTATCACAGATACTACGTACAGTGTATTTATTGAGCCTCGAGACCAAGAGTCCTGGTAGAGGCCGGGCCTGTATCCTGGCGATACGAGAGACTTTTCGTGTATCATTCTTCACGTGAGGCTGCACCATAAGGATTTTGGTAGGTAGGCCTCCGGTAACGGATAAGAGTCCTACTTACCCTCCGTCGCTCATCAGGAGGCAAGTACAATGTTTTAAACATTACCCCGACAAATAAAAAAGCAGAGTCTATTTCTAACGCGCGAAAAAACGGCCCATTATATGCGAGCGTTAAAAGTAAACGATACAAATAGCCACCATACTATCAACCAGTCTATTAGAACGCCTATAGCGTTCCTTACAACAAAAATGCTACTTTGGAGAAACGATGCAGAGTTCTATGGATAGCGATACGTATTGTTCAGTTTCAACACTCAAATTATACTTTGAGTTATTGTCCATTTTTTCGCCAATCAAAGAAATAAACCACAGTAATAAATTATAATATCTGTGGAAATAGTAGTACATACTGTATGTAGAACACTCATTCCAATTAATTTCCCACCCACGCATAGTTACAACGCATCTTCACAAACTTCTATATATGTGCATATAGAAGTTTGTGAAGAACCATTAAATATAATGTACATATTTTTAATAATGCTAATAAAAGCTTAATAAGTAGTATATTATTTTTTCTTAAAGAAATACCTTGTCAAGTATAGGTATATACTTGTCAAGTTTAATCCACTTTTGAAAAAGTTTTTTAATATAACTGACTTCAAAAAAATCAATAAAAATAACTCAAAAAATTTCTTTTGAAGTCGAGTGGGGCATTGACTGCCCGTTTCCGAAACTGTATTATACTTTGAGTAAGCTTTTTTAACAGATTACAACTAACGCAATCTTAATATTTAATTATATAAATAAAATGAGAAGGGAAAAGTATCGAGTATCGGACATTAACTAGGTTGATGATTGACTCATTATTAATCAATTCAGAATGCTATGTATTTTAACCTTTATCTTAGTAAAATACCTATTTGAACTAGAGCTGCCTCAGATACCAAGTTTACCTCGAACTAACAAAAAGTAATCTAGCCTGGCATAGCACACCAATAGTGATGATCATTTTACACCGAATTATAGACAGGTTTTTTTCTGAAAAAATATTAATATAACAGTTAAATATATCCATTACCGATCGTTATCTTCACCTGTATACCGTATATACTGTATATATTCTATGGTAAAAATTGTAAGGCTTGCTCGGAAGAAGGTGAGGTAAGATAGATTTTCATATAGACGGTTTCAAAAATGAGGATGCATAAGGAATAAAAAAAAACCAAGAGCGATAAGAAGATCCTTTGAGACGGCGATGCGGCTAGTTGCGGCGCAGCATGAATATTCAGCGCGCGCCGTAGTCAACCGCAATTGCTTGTAAAAAGAACGCCGAACGTTGAAAATGAGAGATTATTACCTCAAATCCCACACTTTATATGTAACTTTTGGGAATAAAACATTTTTATTTTCTTAAATAAAAGATACTGAATATGTTTGTACTTTATAAATAGGCACAAAGCATTGTATTACTCTCGTTCCGTAAAAGTCATAAAACGCAAGTGTTATTTATACCCAGAGTAGTCGTAAAATCCGGCACGATTCTCTCACTGTCACAAGCTTAAAGCCTCCATTGACGTGCACACGTGTCGTGCCAGAATGGATATCACAGAAACGACCGTGAGTGACACCTTTTATTCATTGCGTCCCGAACAAGTGAGCGGCAATCATTTTCAATTGCTCGACTCTGTGAATAATTCCGTACGAATCTCGTCACAACAAAATCCCTGAGAGGCCGTGATCCAGGCATCAGGTGCGAATTGTGTTGGGAACATAACTCCCCCTTCTCCCTCTAACCCGTCTCTCCATCTCATCGACCGACGTCGCCAGCAACGAAGCATGAACTCCGCGATCATCAATCAATTACTCACTAGTGTCACGTACACCACGCGACCACATACTACGAGAAACTTACATTATTCTTATTATTAAGGTTCAGCGAGAAATTGTTACGTGAGAGAAAGTTGATAAATGAACTTTGTAGATCGGATAACAAACGCATTTTAATTCCAACACCATCATATGAATTAATAGAACAATATTAAATAATTGTTATATGGATTATTTAGTAAACTCAACTATGATGTAATCTTCGAAACTCATATTTATTTCAAAATTATCGTATTGCCTTTTATGTCATCATTATAAAATGATAGTTTATTATTAATTATTGTTTAAGTAACTTCATACTCATACACTTTAATGCTGGAGTTAGACACGATACAGTTTATGTTATGTTTTTAATTCCCTGCCAGTGATCCCAAGATTGAGATATATCGTAGGGCTAGCACCAGTATCGGCGTGTTGTATAATTTGTTAAGAACAAATAGTGGCTTATACCAGATTCAAGCATAAAATTATCAGTATACCTACCAAATTTTATCAAAACTTTTAATTTGTTTTTGCGTGAAGATGCAACAGACAACCAAACGTACTTGTATGACTACCTATACTTATGTTTGTTTGTGCGGGTATTTGTGTGCGTCTGTCTGTGTCTGTCTTGATACATATACAACATAAATGGTACTCAAATGAATAAAGCATATTACATAAATTGGCAGGATTGATGGAAGAATCACTGATGGATCGTGAAATTTTTAACAACTACTTTTGACAAATTGTGTATTAAATGAACATTTATATTCCGGATGTTGAAGGCCTGGTGACCTGAAAAACGGGTTTTACACTCAAGTGCAGGCACCAGTCACCACGATAAATTCTGATGTCCCTGATACATTCTATACATTTGTACATTTTTTGGTATTGTGGAGAAAAATAAAGAAATATTATTATTATAATTGATAAATTTCGTTACATCTTAATAGAATGATCTGGTGAGTTTCATTCGCTCATATTTTTATCAGCCAAAAGACGTTATAAAATAGTTTTTAATAAAAAATGACTTTTAAAATGTAGTGATAAAATTTGAATAAAGGTATTTTGACACTGACTACGTATTTCTTGAACCTAAAACGTTTTCAGTCGTTAAAATAATTTGCACATAAATAGTGTTACTGCACTGCAATAATGTAATCTGTATGAAGTTTGGGTGTAGGCGTTTCTCGAGTATGTCATACTACACGTGCTGGATTCAAATATAAAACGTGTAAGGATATAAATTAGGAAAGACTTGGAAATGTTCGATTTTATGCAACTACGTTATGCCGACAGGCACATAGCATAATAAAGTAATTCCCAATTGTACGTCTTTATTATACGACCTATTTTTATTCGATGAAAAATATCCATAACACATTATTGCCGTTCTAATAATTTTTAAAGACACCATTACGTCATACATGATTTGTTAGGTAAATCCTTTTTAAATGAAACCCTACCCATAAACATAATAATGCTCAATTTCATACGAGAGGGTGGCGTCGGCCACTTTTACGGAATTTACTTTCATCGCCTGTAAAACGCGCTGAAAATAACGCGCGGACCCGCATAATGAAACCGCAAATATATAAATGTCTATTGGATGTCAAAACCATTTATTTTCTTCTTCTCAAATAGTTAACCGCATAATATTGTGTTAATTATTTTAAAAGTTTCCATCTTTCACGCTATATGATATCTAACCCTTAAAATTTAGTTTGATGAAATGAGAATACACTTAAACTATGATCTTATCTAGTTAATAAAAAACAAAATAATTTTGGTGAGGCGAGACCGCACGCAGGTGCTTAATTGGAAATTATTTAAATCCTTTGATTAGTAGAACATTATCTTCAAAGATTTTTATGGAATAAAAATCTTAGGTAAGTAGTTCCGTATTTTAAATATCAAAATATTACTAAAAATATGACAAACCTTAAATTATTTGTTGAATTTCTCAGAATTGAAATTGTCAAAGGCCGCAATAACAATTTATTAAGATCTAGGGTGCGGTAAGTACAAAAGATATTGCATAGTTTCGGTAATATTGGACTTAGTAGGCCATCAGGTGCGAACTATTGCGGTTTGGCGTCAGCACGGCTGGTGCACGCGCGGTTTACTAACTCACACATTATGTAGATGAGAAGATGATCAAACATGAATACAAACTTTGAAAGAAGCCAGCTTCACCCTGTTATGCGTAATAAGGCTGCTTCCTTACCGCCACACTTGCGTATTATTGGGAATATAACAGTAACATTGTAATAAAAAATGGTAATAACGATATCTTAACCGTCACTTACATCTGGCCCACGCCACGTAGTGTCCTTCCTTTGATTATCAGAGCATATGTAATATTGTTAACAACCAATTAACAGTTTTTAGACCTTTTTAGCTCGGTGTCGTAGTGGATAAGCGCCGCGGCCCGCGATCGTAGTCGTTAAACAACTTTCGCAAGGGTCGCTCACGGGATAGGTGACAAAAAAATTATTATCTCGAGCTACTCCGTGCTTCGGAAGGCACGTTAAATCGTTGGTCCTGGCTGCATTTGCAGTCATTAATACCCTCCAATCCGCATTGGGCCAGCGTGGAGGTTCATTGTCCATCCTCCTTAACCATCCATAAGGAAGGCCTGAGCCCCTGCAGTAGGGACGTAAAAGGGCTGGTCATAATGATGATGAGACCTTTTTAAATCTGTAATTTAAAGGATTCCATTTGAATTTACTTTTTACTAAAATAAACTATATAATATGTTAATATAAAAATGTAAAATTCAATTAATATAATTAAAATTCAAATAGCTCTTTATGTAGAGTACTAAAGCATATAAATGTATTGAATCCAAAGTAATGTTATTATATATTAAAAAGCGTGTTCGTTTATCCCTCTTTCACGATATTATGTAAAGATATTTGAGTTTGACAGTAGCCTATGTCACTACGTAGTCTACTTTTTACTGCTATAAACTTCTCAGTTAGCCGTGCCGAAATGTCATGTAAGAGCTACCATCAAAATAAATGCATACATTATGGTGTAAAACATTAATTAAAATTACCATTAACCATTATAACCGCACTAAAATGAACATCGCAATACTAAAACCAGGTAAAGAATAAAAATACGAAAATAAAATACGACACCAACATTTTTCTATCGATGTCGTGTTTATTTACTTCGTTATCCGTTTCAGTAAATATTTCAAAAGCATAATATACAACAGGAGTCACTAGATATCCAACAGGTGAGCGCACACTTTGCATGAAATATGTTCGAAATTAAAAATTTTACACAACTTTATTATACGAACGAACGTTATTATACGTGTTACGCTCAAAGATCTAATTCGCTCGTTGAGCGAAAAAATAGATCACAACGCGTTGTGGCAATCGCAGATAACCACATAATAAAATTTATGTTGTTTATCTAGCTGTTTAATTTTACAATAGCGATTGCTTAGGCTCGGGCGTTGTTTGTCATACTCTAACCTAACCTAATAAAATAAGATTCAATACAATTCATAGTTTTTCTAGAATGCCACAACGCGTTATGGTCGAATAGCATGGCAGCCACGACACGGATTTTGCTATGTGGTTATTCTGTGAATGCCACAACGCGTCGTTAGCGTTTAAATAAAAGCCATAACACAAATTTCGCCATGTGGATATGTTACTGCGACCACAACGCGTTGTGAATTGTTTTTATGACATATAGACAAAATTATTATGTGCAAAGAGTATTTATCACTCGAAAGTCAAATGTTATTTCATTTCAATATATTAGAAATATATTTCCAATTTATTATATGCCATCAACAGTGTTGGCTCACTACTAATTACAATTTTCAATTTCCGATAATTACGTCGGTTAACTTAAACTTCTTAAGCTGAGCAATTATAAAATCCGCTGCACCCGGAGCGAAATCAATATAATTACGTCATGACACTCAACACTCGTCGCTGGCCCATTCCGATGACGCAATTAACTCCATCCGGAACCGAAAGCAATTAGTCCTTTTTTAGAAAAGTATAAAGTTGACCCTACTTTAACCTTTGTAAGATTTAAAGAAAACTATGTTGCTACGACGTCTACGGTGTCTACGAACTGTTAACGGCTACGAACCAATATGCTACGTGTATGTAGAGCATTGTGGTACAGTTATATTTTTTTGGAGTTACAATATGAGGATGATCGTAGTCGTCGCATTCAGGGCTAGTTACCCACTTCGTCGCTTGCCTTTTTTGTAGGTTGTGATTTGCTTTTTTAATTTTAAAAAGATATATTTTGGTAATATTTTGTAGACGAACTTAACTCTGTGATATTCAGCACTGTAGCTGATATTAGTTTCTCAGAGTACAAGCATTGAAACATTTCCTATCAGCTACCAGTTATAGGTATATATATTTGACACATAATTTATTTTATTGGACATAGCATGATACAAGTAGCACACTGTATAAATATTGCCTATTGAATAACTATCTTACTTAATTCAACTCGTAACACCTATAGACTAAATGGAGTTATAAATTTTACGATACTTTAATACATCGTTTTAAAAATGTTAAAGTTTCAAATAATTATAATAAAATTATGTCCCGTTTACTTTTCTCTTAAAGAATTATTATCTAAGTGTTATGTAAAAAAAGTCCCAAATGAGATTCCATGAAATAGAAATTACAAAGAAACCAACTTAGCTTCTTTCGAAAAGTAGGAAAAATTCCAAACTTTTCTATTATCCTAAAAATAAATCTATTACATAAATAGGTATTTGTGGAATACTAGATGTACTCCATGATAATATCAGAGAGGCAAAGTTAACATTAGCAATCCTCATTACTTTGTAATTGCGGTGGTGGCGCTGGCAGCTCGTTACGGGTAAGCCCCGCGAAATTAACTATATCACGGAGAAAATAGATGAAGATAGACAAATTTAATATAAATTAGCAGTAAGTTGAAATGCTCTATATCATAAATATTTTTGGAATTCATTGTTACAATACAATCTTGTGATTTCTCAATCGAATAAACAGTAGATATGTTCCTCAGTCTCTTTGACAGTGAGCAACATGTTTTCATTTAATTATTTACATGATGTCATGTAGGTAACATTTTATAGCGTAATTAATAAGGGACTGAATACGCCACAAAGACCATATATTTTTTAATAATTTAATATTTTTTTGGTAAACCGATTCCAAGATTCAATAACTTTGTAATAAATTCATCATAATAATTATACCTAAGTGATTTTGAATTAATATATTTTTCATATTAAAAGATAATGCGAAGATATCACACACACATATATCAAAATCAGATATCAAAATTAATTATGATAAATTATAATTTTGTTCTGTTAACTCAAATAATTATTACAAATGATAATGATAATAATATAGTAGAATAAGGAACATAACATTGTTTACTACCTGGAGGTGGGCGCTAATGGTTTCATTTCAGTTTTCTTTTTTAATCTACCGCGACTATTATCGTACACTATACTTTTGTTAAACTATTTGTTCCAATAAATACATTTTTTATTTTTACACACACACACACACACACGCACACACACACACACGCACACACACATACACAAACATACACAAACACACACAGACACATTTGCATGCTTATTTATTTTAACTTAATATATGTACTATTCCTGGCAGAGTGGACTATTCCTGGTACATACATATATTACTTCATATAAAAGAAATAGTCCATTACAAATGTTGTGAACCCAATCAAAAACAAAAATTAAATATTTAACTTTATTTTATTTTGATTTATTGAAGATAAAGGTAAATATTATTTTAAATAAGTAAGTTACTACATAACTATAAATGTCTAATATATACCTACCCGTGCCTGTCTTGCCGTGGGGGGTAGACGCGGGGTACGGGGCACCGGGCGATGAGGTGCACGCGCTCCTGGTGTGCGACTTCGACGGGGGCAAACCTCTGCAAAAGCACATTACTTATTTACTTACCCCTATAATGACAACTATAATTAACGTACGTAACGTATGTGTAACAACATTACGCAATTTATTTTAAAAGTTAGTAACATTTAAATTATATTAAATGTAACTAACTTTTTAAAGTATACGCAATAAAAACTTTTTCAAGCTCTCAAAACAAATCTTGGTTCGATCCGAAGAACTTCCTCTTCCTTCAGTCATCATTTCTCTATGGCCTTCCCTATAGATAGATGGACAAAAATAATCGAATAGGAAGAAAGGGCCATGATCCACCACGCGGGTCCATTACAGATTAGTGATGACGAATATAGGATCAATTGCTTAGCGTCCAAACAACGGTGAAGTTCAAGACAATATTTTTTGCCAGGGCCTTGCATAAATCGCTTATCGCTGACCAAACGTGCTAACTACTGTCCCGTCTACTTAGCTCATCAGTAAGAATTTAATCCAAATTTTCTGAATAAATATCTATGCAGGAATAAAGCTAACCGTTTTGCTTCGTGGCGGGCACCGGGTCGGGGGTGCGTGCACGCCTAAGTGGCAGTGCCAACAGCTGCCTATACAGTTCCAACTCGTGGTAGAACTCCGCAGAGTCCGGTGAGCCGGCACCCCCGCCATCCACCGCATCGCCATCATCAGTCGCATCACGAGTACCCGCTGCATCACCAACCTCCGCCGTAAGCCCATTCAGAACCAGCCGGCGCGCCATCGCGCTCCGGCCGCCGCATCCGAACCTCACATCACTGCTACCACACCACACACCGGCCAACCGTTTTCGAAACCATTTTAACAAACGCGCCTTGCCTACTATCTTCACTATGATAAAACAACATTTAAAAAGAGTAAATTTCTACAGTAAAACTTTTTGAAACTTGAATTTTATGATACTTTACAAAGAATAAAATAAAACTTAATGCTTGTTTTTTTTTTTACTATACAAAGATCCCTTTAAATGTTTTCCTTTCACAACTATTATTCTGGCGCCCACCGGACTCACACTCGCGAATATTTTCTGCTAGAACGGGACACAACCCTCCCGTTGCGCGACCGCCGTTATACTGACGGATAGAAATTAACTGGATACTTAATTTGGTGGCTTGCCGAACAACAGGATATTCACTACAAACTTTCGAATGAAACTTTTAATGCCACCAGTATTCTATCGTAATTTATAGTCTAGCTAACTTCGCCAGAGATGGATCCTTCGACAATTATTTAGTAATACTGTTTTAACTGAGTTTGTTACTTAGAATGATGTGAAAATTATTTGTTGTTACTTGGAATGTTTTGTGAAATTTCTATTTTTGTTTTCACGTTTTTCAATCGGCTTGAAGAACCGTATAGCCTAATGTAAAATTTTGTGAAGGCAATTAATCGCAATAGGACTGGACTTACTTACTTACTTAATATATGATATGTTGTAGGATTACAAAGAGGAGTTTATAAAAGCTCCATGATTCGAAGAGAAGTTGAGTGAGCAGTTTTGAAAAATCTGCATAAAGGGAAATGTTGCTACTTGAAGCACATACTATACATAGGCAGACTTTATGTCCTAGGTATTCTCAACAAGTCAACCTGTGTACATTTTAGGATAAAAAAATAAAAAAAAATACTGTCATGTTATAGAAAATTTACAGAACCCTTAGAAAAATGTTGTAAATACTTTTTTGAAAGTTAAGGATGTCGGTGTATGCACCCTCTTAAGAAAAACTATGGACTAATTGTCTCATTTTAAAATCTATCATATTCCCTGTCAGAGATACCTATATCGATTTTGATAGCAGTTTGTGAAAATATTTAACGCGCTAACTAGTGAACACGTTAACACTTATCACTCAACCTATTTTTAAACATGCATACAACTCTATATTCTTCTACTAAGCAGCAGTACCTACCTACCTCCGTAGCGTAATGATTAGATAAAAGAAAGAAATGTATTCATTCCGGTGCAAAACCAAATAGACATTAAACATTTTATAATAATAATCACCAATTACAATAAATTTATTACAATATAAAAAAGCGTCACATGTTGCACCGAAATAGGCAGCCAATTCAGCTCACTGTCAGATTGCTAAACCTGACGCTGATTTTCAATTGACGCTTATTATCTTTTTTTTAACATAGATGTTGAATTGTCGACATGAAAACCTCTTACAATAAATACACAGAATCAAAGAAACAGAGAAAAATAATTAAACATTACAAATCAAAAATTCATTTAAAAATAGTAGCTACTTAAATTATTATTATATGAGTGTATTGAGTAAATTTATTTATATTTTAAAATAAATCATCTATTACATTTGCCATAAATAGTAACAATATGCACATATATATTTAATAAAAATAGGAATTTAAATCCATTACAAAAGCCGCTATATTTACGAGCTATTTGTATTATATATACCTATAGCTATTTGTGCAGCCAAAAGATATTTATTTAGTTTGTTTTTGAAACCAACACTCGACTTTATAGCTCTTAGGGGTGGTGGAATATTATTGCATATTTTAGAAGCAGCATAGCGAAAAGCCCCTTTGAAAGAAACCGAATTATGTCGTCGTATAGATAACTAGAGGCCGCCAGCGACTTCGCCCGCGTTTTCCATTATTTCTTCGCTTCTAATAGTTGCAGCGTGATGTTATATAGCCTAAAGCCTTCAACGATAAATGGTCTATTCAACACAAAAAGAATTTTTCAATTCGAACCAGTAGTTCCTGAGGTTAGCACGTTCAAACAAATAAACTCTTCAGCTTTATAATATTAGTATATGTAGATTGTTGCAAACTAGGGATTGAAAGACCTTTAACAAAACAGGGAGCAATGAAATAGGCCTGTAGTTATTTACACGCTCCACCTCGCCAGATTTAAATATAGCTACTACCTTTGCCTCTTTCCATATTTGAGAAAAAATGCCCGTTGATAACGACTTATTAAATATAATTCAAAATCAACAACAATGACAAAGACTCGGCACAATTTACTGCAAACTCATATGGTATCCCATCCAAGCCCTTTAACAAATCAAGTCTCTTTAATTTCTTAAGTACCATATGCTCCGGAAATTGAAGATTACATAGTGTTCGGATTAGGTGTCCCTTGGAACCGATCCATAAGATTGGCTGAAGTATTGATGCTGCTTTGTACAGATGTATAAATAGATGAGACATGAGAAGCGAAATGATCAGAGGATTCCTTACAGATAGTCGAAAATTTCACAGAACTGTTAGTAAGTAACGCGGGAATTATCCCGCGTTACGACGAAATAAACAATTATGTTTATTTCGTTTTTGCGTTTTGTGTTTCTGTTTAAAAAAGACCAGAAGTACTTAGGATTTTTTTCAATGAAGGATTCAATATTTTAATTTGAGAGGGGACGTATTTTCGGCACGAAAACCTTAATCACTCCTCTTATAATCTCATAAAAACGCTGTTGATGAACTGTTGATGAAATGGTAACCATTTCATCAACAGTTGAACAAGAGTTCAGTATTTCGAACCAGTTAATATTCTTTAAAGCCTCTGTTATACGCTCATAATAAGCTTTAAAAAAATTTGGCCTTAGGTCAACCTAAACCCGTCCACAAGAAGAACCTAGCGAAACTAAAAACTCCACTTATAATGTTTGTAGCCTTTAGCAATTGTACATGTGTAACAATTCTAAGAATATTTTGTAACAAATCATTAGTTGATATGAAAATCTAGTAAAATTTCGGCCAGAGGCGTGTTGTTAGGTACAGGGGACAGTGATGTAGAAGCAAGTCTCATTCCAAGAAATACAACTAAAATTGGAATCACCTGCTAAGAGGGCATTATTGGTTAAGTTTTTGTTACGGTTATCTATGAAATCTTTTAAAATGCATTTTTCACCGGCGGTGGTAAGTATACATCCACAATATCAGGCGCTCTTTTTTATTTAAATCAATTGTTTTATACTATGATATACATTTATCCCATGCTACCAGCGCTCCATTATGCTATTACCTTCCAGAAGCTTTGTCAGTGCCTATGTGACAAGCACAAAATATACGTAATTTTCTAGTTTTAAGTAGGTAGATCGTCATATTTATAATACGCTTAAGAATTAGTATTAACGATTCTACCACCACTAGGAGTCGACACTTTTTCAAACAACGTAACGAGACTATTTATCGTTCACCCTAAACTAGTCTTAAAAAAGATTTTTTTAATTAGTTTATGTTGTGGACAGACTGAACGGAACAAGAAATTGTGACGAAGTAACTAGTTAAGTTGGTGTTGTTCATGGATCGGTTTTCAGAATAAACGCTTTAGACAACAACGACAAAAAGGGTTCAGTAAATTAGTGAATGGTGAAAATTAACTGCCTTTCATACTTTTTATTCTTATTATTGTTAAAATTCAGAATTGGGATACTTATTTGCCTTTATTCACCTTATTATTCAAATTGATGATAACACAATCGAAGAAAATAAAAAGTAAAATGCTACTTGCATAATTTAACCTTGACCTACACCGTTTGCATTAGAATAAAAAACTGATTTTTCAGTTTAATTACAAAGTTCAAATGTGTATTTATCCCAGAAAAGTAATGTATTAGCAACTCTGTAAAAGGTTGTTAACATAAGTATGTTAAAGTATATTTTTAAAATATTTTTAGACGAACAGAAGGACCTCGTAAATCGTTCGTACTGCGGAGGACCATTTGTAACTTATGTTCACGCATAAACCAGTTTATCAATAGACCGTAAACGAGTCTATCAATTGATACCCAATAAACATTCTAAAAAAACAGTTCGTTCATTCAGTGCCCACTCCTAACCACCAACAACAGAATGACCGTTAATGAGACTATGTGCTTGTATAGGTGCTGTAGTATTTATGTTCAAACCTACATAAGTGGAGCATTAATATGCCCAGTAGTTATAGAAATATTTCCAGATGCATACTAATCAGGATCCAACAGGATCCAATAATATCAACGCCTAATGCATAGGCCAATAACGTATTTTCAGTTTGGTATAAACGACAATATGTTTATGTGTATAGAAATTCAACAAACTGCGGTTTAAACACTACCTAAATTTATAAGAAAATAAAGCCAAATTCTTCATATATTTTTATTTATAGTCTAGACCGCAGCAAGTTAAGTCTGCAATCGTCTAGAATCAAATACTGCAGTGGCGGCGGCAGCTCGAGCAACTTCATGCGCGGTGGCCGACCGGTCTGCACAGTCGACGGGTGACAATGCATTTGGTTTGTGGACTGCCTAAGTGTGAATAAGAAAATGAAAGCCAAATTCCTTATATAATATGTTTATTTATAATTAGACCGCAGCGAGTAAGGCCTGCAATCGTCTAGGATCAAGTCCTGCAGCAGCGGCGGCGGCAGCTCGAGCGGCTGCGTGCGCGGTGGCCGGCCAGCGATGCGCTAACAGCGCTAGCAGAGCGGTAAGCGCACAAAGCGCCGCCGCTAATGGTAACAGCGCAGGCGCACGACGACGCGTCGCCGCCGCATGGTGTGCCGGGAGCAACTCGCGATCGGCACATTGTACGCATCTATAAAATAATAGTGCCAGTTTTCTGATATGACAAGGTGGTAATTGTCTATTTCAAAACCTATACAATCGCTTTCAAAGGTATAACAATTTATGAATCCATGTAACTTTAATTTCACAACCGCTCTCGGAACGAATAATGATTCGAATGATCTAAAACCGTAATAAAAACTTCATTATTTAAACATAATTTAATATTTGCGTCTAACGCTTTGCCATAGTCAATTCCAATTAACGTCAAATTAACGATATCGATATTGAAAAAGAAATTAGTTCCCCAAATCAAACTAGATGTCGCTACAGTACTTTCTGAATTCTCCATGACAATACGGTTTTCTTTCATATAAAGAATATATAAAGTATTTCTATAAAGTAAATTAGTTTTCAAAACTCAATAAACAACTCATATTCTATTTGTACTTTTTCGTATTTGTATTAATATCTAAGTTTCGAAATTAGCAAATTTCAGTTCGTTAATATGTTACTTAAAAGGAACGGGAATTATTATCTTTAGTCCATTTATTTCCAGCAAAAATCAACTTTTGCTAGAGTCGGCATCTAGTGGAGGTGCTTTTTAGTGCTTTCTTTTTTAATACTTCCTGAATATAGCGTGAAATTCGTAAATATCTTTCAAATGTCAAATTCTAAAGAGATTGCGACATATTTTAATATTAGGCAATTAGATAAAACCGTAATATCATTATAACCCTAGGAGTATAATTATATACTGAAATATAGTTATACGAAATAGTTTCATTGCTATCTTACGGTCTAGGTATAAAGAAAGTAGAAAATATGTCAACAGACATTGCGTAATGTGACTGATGGCTCACCCTCCATGTCTCGCTAGGCCTCTGCCCGGCCGCGCGCCCCTCTCAGCCTGCCACGCGACGGCGAGCAACCTCAGAGCATCTGCCGCACGCCAGTGACGCAGGTGGAAGAATGCGTACGCGACCGCCTCGCTGTCGCCACGTTTGAGCACGTGCTCCGGTGGCAACGTCAACGGCCGCAACTCGAGGAGGTATTCAGGGACGTACGGATTGAACTCTATCGCGCGACGGATGGCCTGAATAATAATGCAACGAACTTACATCAGAATAGTAGTTGTGTAGTAGCTAGTACATGAAGTTTTCTTAAGATTTAAATTAAATTGACATTCTCGGGTCCATTTATGTATCTATACTGTACTAATATTAGAAAGAGGAAAGATTTGATTGTTTGTTTGCAACGAATAGTTTCGAAAGTTCTTTCACCTACAGGCTAGCTTGCTAGCTGTAGCTTTACATCATATGCGGTGAACATAGGCTATATTTTTTCTCCAAAAACAGCAAATAAAGATATGTTTGTTTTGAATAGCTGCTTTATATGTAAATAGATGGTGCTGGCCATTATTTTAAATCGGAGAATGACAACTTTGTTTTGTATATATTTTAACTCATTTACAATAACTAGTCTTTGCCTTGGGAATTGGTGTTTTGTGTTCGGAACCGAATAATTTTAAATAGAATTTTGACGAGCGATAGTGTCGCCATCTGGTGTGAAATACCAATCCATCAAAAATAATCTGTGAATCAAGTAAGGATACATTTGAACAATCTGAATACAATACTAAAGATATCTATGGTCGTGTAGAAGATTTATATACTGATTCTAAAACGGAACTTTAACAAAGACAGAAGACTTTCACTATCGCAGAGAAACAAACCACGTCACAGTTGCACTAAGATATAGATCAAAATGGTGTGAAGTTACCTAAAATTTCCATATCGAAATTTTCTGGGAAATATTCAGAGTGGAAAAAATTTCGGGATCTCTACATATCTCTCATTCTCAATAACAATGCTTACAAGATGTACAAAAACTGCATTATTTAAAAAACATATTTGACGGGAGAAGCGGGACAACTTTAACTTCATCTACCGATATCAAGTGATAATTATAGTGTGCCAGGAGCTGTTAAAACATAGATTTAACATTAAGAGATATGTAACCAACTGTATTTTAAAGAAATTTTTAGTCAAAAAACGATTGTGTACGAAACATCAGCCGTTTTAAAGGAACTTTATGATACCACAAACGAATGTCTTAATACTGAAAGAAATGTAGGTGTAAATGTAGACAATTGGGATGTCATAGTTATTTACATGTGGTCATTAAAATTAGACACTGAATCACGTAAACAGTGGGAGGCTAAGGTTTGTGATCTTGTTAATGAATTACCAAAACTTTAGTTACCAGCGCATTAGCAAACGAGACATATAATTACCTCTAGCGCGAGCATTTCGGCTGGCGAACGCGGTGGTAGTGCGGCAGCTTGACGTGCGCGCAGTAACGCGGCGGTGTAACACACGGTAGCAGAGCGTGGGGCGCCAGAGTCGTCGTGACGCGCGAGTAAAGCTTGCACATCTGCGTACGCGCGCTGCTCCAATAATACCTGTGATGGAACAGTAGGATCATTGGCAGTAGACAATAATCATAGCATACGCACACAGTTACAAAAAAGACGCGAGAGTTTTTTTTAATATAACGAGAAATTCAAAAACATCCTTATCAAATAATGATTTATTGGATTATGACGACATAATTATACATGTACAGATAAAACGCACATCCTTATTACTACCCAATAAAAAATGCGTTTATAATAAAAAAATGTAAACTGTGACTGTACCTACAGCGCAATAATACAATGATATAATACTAATAATACTCTGAACATAAAATGTTATTCTGTTTCGAAATACAAACTGCTTTTTAAATTAAACAAATTATTATCAGCGATAGATGCCGTATCGATTATTAAATGTTCATGCTAGGAGTGCCTTGACCATTTCAGTGTACTTAATGTAACGTCAGTATAACGAAAAAACATTGCATGCGAATTTTAAAATTCGATAAAAAAATAAACCACAGATGTTTATCAATACTCTTTAGTCATTTACTATCTCTGACATGTCATGTTTATTAGTGATATGTTTTTTTCGAAATTTCAAAAATCTCATTTTTAAGTAAATCGTTGACAACAAACAACTGCACCTCAATTAAATTTTCATGTAACGCCAACGCATGTAAAGCAGGCGGAGCGTCCCGCGCTAGTTCACGAAATAGACGTGCAGAGTCCCTTAAGCGACCGAGCCGTCTAGCGCACATCGCCGCTCGACGCTTGATGTGCGCCAGTAGTGCAGCGTCACGTCGCGCGAGTGCGCCACCGCCTAACGCTGCGTGTGACCGCCACGCTGTCTCCGCTGCGCGCCACGCTCTTTTCAGCACTCGCTCGGCCTAAAACGTTATTTATTAACAATGTTAAATTGGTGAACTAGAGGTACGAGCATGAATATTTTCGCCGTTTGAGACTTTCTGCAGCAGCGGCGACTACATCCGCCTCAAGACATGTTCGTGGAAGATGAGTTGGCGCCAAAGTATCAACGCAGGTGGCATCCCATACGGATTTCTTGCGGTTTTTAGCATTAGATAGAACAATTCTCGAGGAAGGTTTTAGTGTATAGTAAGTTCAGGTTTTTTTACAAACTGACGATATTACAACAATATTAGTTCGGAACATCTCGGAAAAAATAAAGTCGAGCGGAAGCTTTCAAAACAAACAAAACATTGTATGGTGTATTAGGCCTCTTTAAAGATTTAATACAATAACCTTTTTTTTACGTATACTTGAAACAGTAAAATGATGGCTTATTTACGAACCTATTTTAACAATACAGTATTAATCCTTATTCAAATAAATAAATTAGATACGTGCGTGTGATGTAGATCAAAATTGCCTTTTCATTATATCTTAAAAATGAATAACAAATGAGTTATCAAAAAATAAAAATATGTCCGGGCGAGCTATTAAATATCGATGAATTAAAATAAATCGCCGAAACGTATACGCGCACAACTTCCGAATTCCAGTTCCAACTGCACCAAATTGGATGATTCTATTTTTTATGCGTTCCACGATTCATTACAAGATAACATTTTTTTTTAAAAAACGTGTACAAGGCGGTACGAAGTTCGCCAGTCAGCTAGTATAAATATATTTTTAACAACCATAATATCATTTAACTGCACTTTTATCACCCGCTTACATCTTACTCTCCCACGACTCCTAGGTTGACTGGAAGAGATCTCTTCTTAAGATAAACACACCCTTGTTACAAATTTATTTACTTGTTTTTATGTAAAATTTTGAGTGCAATAAAGAGTATTTAGGTGCTATGAACCGAATATAATAATGCTGGGAAAGCAACACTAGAAATATTGCGTAAACCCATACTTCCGAAGTGTATAGGAAGGGAAGCCTGATACCAAATTGGCAGTTATATCGATATTCAATATAGCGGAAACAATTTCTATTATTGCATTGTCCATTAAATGTGTAAGGTTTGTGTGTTTCCAAAAAGGTGCTGAACGTAAAACATAGGTAAATTGAGGAACAGAGACAATAACGCATAATTGTGAAAGTCATTTGTTTATTAATATTTATAGAGCTTGCATTCACTAAAATTTAGTTCTAGGCCACTGTACAAAATTACCGATTAGATATTTTAGAATTTAGATTTAAAATAATTGGGTGAATAGCTAAACCAAAAATTGCCAGCCCGAGTGGGTCACCTTGTTGACATCCTATGGAAGAGGATGCAAAGTCGTTTTTATAAATCAATTTCGAAGGTGATCTATAGCATTGCCATAGGAATTTTTATATAGATAGTGTTTTGTCTTTTATCTACTGAGTTGAAAGATAGATAGATACATATACACTTTATTGCTCACACATAATTATTAATAATAGATTAATAATTCATAGAAAGCTTGTTATGTTAAAAATCATCCACCTTCAAGACAAGAACATCTTTTGGTTGAATATCTAAGAACGTTGTAAGAGATTCTATTGTCGCTTCATAACCATTCCAATCCACAGTTGTAAAGAGTTAAAGTAGTTGCGTCCTATGAATTGATTTATGACATATCTTAGCAGCAAGACGGCAAAAAGTAGAACCTACCCTAATTGGTAGGATACCACTATCCTTTTTCTTAAGACCAAAAATTTGCACCATAGAGAATATACACAATCGCAGTATGAATGTTACTTGAGAGCATCAAATTTATTTAGTTAATTCCTTTAAGAGGCTTTCACAACTAAATTGACTTTGTTTCAGATCCTACTCATATTTCAAATCTGAAAACAAGTCTGAGATTGCATCTTTATACGAAAAACATAAAGATGCCTAGATTAAACAGGATTTTTACTCCACTAATAAGTACCTTACACAAGTATAATAATTCCATTATTCACAAAATCAAAAATACAGACAAAATTTCAATTGTGTGTATATGTTTTTTCAATATTGGCTGACTGTATTCATTGTTTTTAATAGCAATATAAGCAATGTAAGCAGTACTTCCAACAAAAGTTACCTTTTGAAATAAATTACATACTAGTTTACCGCAAGGGTCAGATCAGATCCATATTACACTCAATACAACAGTCAGTGAGGCCATCCATATCGCCGAAGATAGGGTGAGATGGCAAACATCTCATTGGAGAGAGTTATTCAGCATGATTACAACCCTCAGCATTAAGGTTGAACGACATACTAGTAATAGTAACAAATATTGTAGGTGTTCTTTTTAATGAAACTAAATGAAATATCACTGGCACACACACTAGCCAACCTCCTGCACAGTGGGTGCATCCTCTTCCGCCAATAATAGCAATGCTGCGGCGCAATCAGGACGTAACGCTAAAGCCGCACGTGCCGCCGCCACTCGTGCTGCCGGCTCACGTTCCCGCCATGCACGTGCCATCGCCTCTTCCGCAGGACCCTGCAAGTGACTTCCAAATAACATATCTATCAACAATCAATGTTATCAACTAAGTAAATTCAGATTTATTTGTTAGTACTCAGCGTCTTCAATGCAAAGGTATGGTAAGAATAGGGCTGATGCTAAAATATTAATGTGCTGAAGGAGGCCCAAGAAATTAATTTTAACATTATGTTTTCTATAGAAACATATTAGCACTTGCATGTCAGTATAATGTGTGAACAAAAAATCAAAATTACCATGCAAGTCAATCACATGCATTAAGTAAAAAAATATTTTATTTACTTCAGTTTCGATTTCTACTAGCATCATAAGCAGTGAAAAATTACAAAAAGTATAAAGGGATATTGGGAGAGGCGTATTTCTAAAAACCACCTTAATTTTCCTAAAAATTTCAATACAACTCCATAAAAAATCTATTTGTAATAATTTATAATAATTTATAATAAGCCTCTGATGCACCGTTAATCTTCACAGATATGATTTTAACAAAATTACAAGAACAATTTAAAATTTTCCAAATTTTTGTTCGAGGATAAATAAGAATAGGTCCTAAGTGTCATGTTAATTCTAATTCAAGATAACATTGTAGATTTTATTTTATAGTGTATCAAATAAATTTTATCTTATTGGAATAATGTGGGTTATTCAAAATAATGTCTAATATAAAAAGATAACTAAATCAATATACAGGAATGATTTTATTGACAAGAAATCAAAACTGTGGCCTTTAACTTAATGATAGTTTTCTACTGGATTACTTCTATTGATTACCATGCCATATTCCTATGGATTACTACCTATCTCATATTCCTTTCTTATATCCCATAGAAAACTATCATTTTAATACACCATAAATGTTTAAATCAATGTACACCATTCGCAGTGTCACAAACTAGTCCCATGAACTTAATATGAGCAACTCACCTCAGCACCACATGAGAACCAAGCTTGATGATCTTGTGCTGAGAGATTCATATCATAATAAGTTAGCGGAGCACGACGAGCAGCGGTCCACAGTCGTCCATATTCTGCCCCCCGCAGTAATGCCATTGGATTACGCCACACTTTACATTCTGTCGCTGCACTGGTCTCAGTATCGCCGCCGCCTAACCATGGACCCAAATGGGCCAATGATACCTGCTCTATAAACGACGTGCCATATTTCCGAAAATACCACCACTCAAATATGAGGATCAAGCCAGAGATAAGTGATGAAGTGCCGGTTAACGCAACATAGAATTTGGGAGTAAGCGCTCCGAGAAACGTTGCAGAGTCCCACATAACGATATGCTTCGAATCTTCACACGTCGTTACTTTACTGCAGGGGGTATTTTAATTACTCATACATATGTGAAATATAAACTTTTAAAAATAAGCCAGACTTCTGTTGTACTGACTAAACAAATCAATCTCTTGAATGACACAATTCAAATCTCAATAGTAAAGAAATATCATACTAATAAACCCATTAGTGGAACTTATTACATTTTCATTACCAATAAACAATTTAACATTTTTGTGAAAACAATATTGAATTTAAAATTCACATCAAACAAAGAGCAAGAGCATATCAAGCATATCATATTAGTGATGTCAACTCGAGTGACTAACTCAATGAACTCGCGTTGGGCGTAACTCGAACCCACTCGAGTTGAATTCTCTCTAACTCGAGTTCGTTAACCGAATGGAACCTACATGGAGAGAAGTTTGCCGATCATTTGAGTAAGACTATGATGTTCATTCATTCATTCATCACAAACAAGTGTCACATAATAATATATTATGTAGATTTGAGGTTAATTTTAAACTGTCGGTTATTGTTGTAAACTTTGGTGTTTTATGTTTTGTTTTTAAAAAATGCCGGGAGAAAAAGAAAATCTTTATTTTGGGATGTATTCGAATCGCCAGTGAGTGGATGTGTTGCGAGTTAACAATGTTCAAATTCAGTTCAGATTACCCCCGGTCAGAGGAGCAGTGCCGGTTTTAGCACTACTAGCGCCCTGGGCGAAATTTCTTCGGCGCCCTTTAACTGCAATTTAATTACAATCAATTACTACTACATACTACAAATCAGTTACTTGTCTTTTTTTCGCTGACCCGGCCTACTTACTTGTAATTTTCCCTAAATTTAGGTAGATTGTTAAGCGTTCAATCGGTTTAATTTCTCGGGAATCCCCGACTTTCCGACCATACAGAAACAATGTGTTTTTCTATAATCGGGGATTCCCTATATCTATCTCTTTTAATTTTTGACGAAGAAGAACACAATCGACAATTATCTTCTTGCTTGACATAAGTGGAGGCTCTTAAACAATTATTCGATTATTTTAAAACAATCAAACACAGTAATCAAACGTTTAACTCTACGTTACGATGCTCTTGTTCCAACTATATAGTGACATTAGTTTTATTTTAAAAGTAAACATATAAATAGTGTATAAGTAGCTGATTCATTTTTGACGGATCACATCATTAGGTAAGCACAGATTCATTTTTACCCTAACAGGGTGCCACATCATTGTTATCTATAACTTTGTGTAATTGTTGTAACTTTTTGACAGCGAGTTTGCAGTGGGCCACTACTTATTATATAAGTGGACAAGTAGCTGGATCCGCTATATTCGGGACAACAGTATCAACATCATCTAGTACATGTATTTGTTGTACATCAATAACAGATTTATCCTAAGCAGTATCTGTAATCATAGCACAACTTGCTCCCTTACTTCGGGATTTTTCATCCACAATCTCTTGAGTAGCTATTCCATCTAACTTGCCAGACAGAGGCTCCACTGCCAATGCATTCGTTTGTATTGCAGCATTTTAGCTTCAGCTTAACGTTAAAACATGCTCAAACGAAAATTTTCTTAAATGATCGAGCGATAATGCCCGCCAGTGTACGTCATATTACCTTATAAAATACATATCTTCATATTGGTAATCGGTATGTTGTTCTGTTTTACCATAATATCATATTTTTCTTGTTAAGTTTCCTTTCAATTCATGCTAAAAGGCAACTTGAAAATAAAAAAAAATCCTCAAGATTCTTGTTCTTTTTTCGCCGACCCAGTAGGCCTTGTTCAATGAACAAGGGCATATAAGAATATAAGAGGGCGTCTGTGGGAAATGAGGAAGTATTGGAAAAAAATACATAACTTCCCGAAATCAAACTAGATGTCGTTACGGTATGTTCTTGATTTCTCCATGACAACCCTTCCAGTTTTCTTTAATGTTTAAAAGTAAATTAGTTTTCAAAACTCAATTAACAACTTATATTCTATTTGTACTTTTTCGTATTTGTATTGATATCTAAATTTCGAACTTTTAAATTTCAGTTTTTTAATGTGTTAGTTAAAATGAATGGAAATTACTGTCTTTGTTCCATTCGTTTCCTACAAAAATCAACTTTTGCTAGAGTCGCCATCTAGGTGGAGGTATTTTTGTAGTGCTTTCGTTTTTTTTAAATACTTCCTCACTATACAGAATCAGAAAGAAGAGCCGGACGAAAAGGGGCGCCGCAGGCCGCGGCGCCCCTTTTCGTCCGGCGCCCCTGGGCGGTCGCCCAACCGCGCCCTACCCTAACGCCGCTACTGCAGAGGAGACTCCTTAGTCCTGACATTTATTATTACGCAATTAGTAAAAAAAAAAATCCGATGAATTTGCCAATCGCTATAGTTACGCCACTGCTTGTCTATCCAGTTAACTCGAGTAATGTAATTCGAGTTCACCTCGAGCTATGTGGATTTTAACTCGGGTTAAATCGAGTTTTGTTTTTTCGAGTTGGCACATCACTAGAGTTTGGCAAGCGAAACGTGACACCACCTATTTTTCCGTTTTCATATGGCAACAACATAGAACTGTCAGTTTGACACTACGTTAGACAATTCAGGGACGTAAAACTCAGAACAAAGTATTAGGTTCTACAACGAAATAAGATGGTTAATTTAAATTGATCGATATCCGCATACGTTTGAATATAACATGTTATTTTTTAATTTAGTCTCATAATATGGACATTAGTTGACCACTCACGCGTATAGATGGCAATAGTATCGCTATTATATTATTTAATTGAGTTGTCACAAAAGAACACTCATAAACTTTACTAACAATGACCTTTTTAGTTTAGTTTCATTATTATGGGCTACAATGTAGCCCTTCTTTAATTTTTTTTTCTAATTGGTACAATTTTAGCTCTAACAGAACTTCCATTTAATCTTTTCTTCTAAAGAATTACAGAAAACTTTAATATCGATAAATTTGACACAAATAAAACTACCTTTATTTTTATGAAATCGTTATCGTATGAAGGTACAATATTTGAAAAATGGTATTAAACACGTTTGAATAGAGTAACACTACAAATATATAAAAAAAACACTACCAAAAACGTTTTATTTAAAATGTCAAAGATTACAATTTAATGTCATGGTTTCTGAGCTGTGAACATTGCGTTTCTGCTGTTTTTAAGTCTTAAATTCGTGCTTCTGTGTAAATCCGTTGAGTCGAGTTCTCTCCTCCGGTAGTGCTACAATATTTGATTGTGAAATTGATTTATTTATTGTGAGATAGGACTCTTTATCACTTCCATAATGCCATCTGACAAAATGTGTTGTGTACCTGGGTGCTCTGAGGCTCGTGGTGGTTCGTAAATGAATTCCATTTAAAGATTCTATTGCTAAAACATTGTCTCCGTGCTTATTTCTACATAATTGTATTTCTCTCTTGCAGTTTCATGTCCTGTACTCCACTTGTTTCCTCATCCAAAACAAGAAACAGAGCGTTTCGAATCTTGGAGATCGTCTGTGGGTGGACATATACTAGATTTACCTGACGAATTTGTTTATAAATACCGTCGTGTGTGTCATGCACATTTTGAGAAAAAATTTCACTGTCGGAACAATAGGCTTTCTAACATTGCAATTCCAACTCTGAATGTGCCAGGTAATTTTTTTACGATATATTATCTAAACTTTAGGAATTACATATTTATCTTTTCCTCATTCCATTAATTTCGATTGAGATTGATTGCTATTTCAAACTCGTTATCCATAATAAGTTTGTATGTTCTTAATTTTTCAAGAGACTTTTGTTTTCAGTTAAACACATACCAGATGTTGAGCAATCAAAGGAAAATAAATCTGACGGCCAATCAACATCTAGTTGTAAGTAAATTATTTTATGCTAATTCTTGAATTTCAATTTCTGAATCAAAACGAAGTACAATATTATTTTCAGATAAGTGTCAGTCAAGAAAACGACCATTGAGCTCTACAGAAAATATAATTGAAAGTCTACCATCCACTTCAAAAGGTATTTAATTGTAATGTATTGATTTCTTATAATTTCATGCGCTCTATTCATAAATGAAACATCTTTTAAATGGTTTCATCATGTTTGTATTGAAGACCCTTTACAGGTTCAGTGTTCACATAAGATTAAGCTATTTATTGAAAAAAGACAATGAAACCACTTAAAGGCTGTTTCATTTAATTGTAATGTAGATTAATTTCAATTGCACTAAAATGACTAACTTAACAATTTGTATTAGGATAATATTTTAGTAATATGGTTATGGATAAAGTTTACACAGGGGCTGTAGGTGGGTTAGAAAATCAGTATTTTCAACACCAGTACTAGTGCTGAAATGATTACAATCACGGTCAGTCACGGGGTAGCTGTAATGAAGTTTTTGAGGTTCAATTTACACTAGATAAACACTGGCATATAATTGTTTAATGTTTTTAGTTTATATTTAACTGCTATTGCAACTGCCATGTGATAAAATAAAATTTATTTTAATAACAAATGGTGAGCTATTCCAAATTAAGTTCTTATGTAAATAAATATACTATGGATTTTTTTTTCAGATGAACATACAATAGCAATTGATCATACTAAGGAATTATTTTCCTTAACTAAAGAACAATCAACATCTAGTCGTAAGTAAACTTTTTATAACAAGCTTTTTGAAACATTCTAAATTAAGATTAATTATGATATTTATAATACTTTCAGACAAAATTAGATCAAGAACAACACTGTTGGGCTCCGAAGAAAATGTCATTGAGTGTATACCATCTACTTCAAAAGGTATTTTATAACTTATAAATCTCTGTTATATGATACAAACATAGTTTAAAATTTAACAAATGTTCAATAAAAGGAATAATCATTTCATTCATACTCTATTTCACAGTACTCAAAATATTCTCACAAAAATCAAGCTTTAATTTACTGCTTTAATTCTTTTTTTTTTTTTCGTTTAGATACAAAAACAACTTTCAAAATACAAAGCAAGTCACTTGCTGAACTAAAATTATACAGAAAACTCATTGCCACTAGAGCTAAGTTGAGAAAATGTGAAAATAAAATAAAGAAGCAGGCAGCAGCTATTAATACCGCAAAAAATATTATGGCAAACTCTTCAGCTCTAAAAGCCTTGGAAAATCTCCCCAAAAATGCGAAAATTCTCACCATGCTGCAATTACGAGAAACGAAAAAGAAGGGTAAAGGGAGACGATTCACATTAGAGGAAAAAATTGTGGCTTTATCACTATTAAAACAAAGCCCTAAAGGATATAGGTTTTTAAGAAAAATCTTTGTGCTACCAGCTCCTCCAACATTAATAAAACTAATATCTGCAGCCAATATACAGCCAGGTATAAATAAAAAATTTTTTTCACAGATGGCAAAAAAGGCCCAAAATATGAAGCCATCTGACAAACTTTGTGTTTTATTATTTGATGAAATGGCATTGAAAGCTAACATCACATACAATGAAAGATTAGATAAAATTATCGGCTTTGTAAATAATGGTGCGGAAATCACTAAAGAATTTGCTGACCATGCCCAGGTATTTATGATTCGGGGCTTGGTCAAAAATTATAAGCAGCCTATTGGCTACACATTTTCGCAGTCAGCAACAAAAGGTCCCGAGTTGGCCAAACAAATAAAGTCATTTATAAAACAAATATCGGAAGCAGGTTTTACAGTGGTGGCGACAGTCTGTGACCAAGGCTCTGGCAATAGAAATGCAATAAAATATTTAATACAAGAGTCGAGAGGTATGTGGCTAGCTAGAAGAGAAGAACCAAAAAATAATATAATTTTAATAGACTCGTCTGAAATCGTACCTCTTTATGATCCACCCCATTTGATTAAGTGTGTGCGAAATAATTTGCTGGTGAAAAATTTAATGTACAAAAAAGAAAAGGAAACAAGAGTTGCCAAATGGTCTCATATAGAATGTCTTTATGATAAGTGTCCAGCATTCAAAGGGATAAGATTGATGCCCAAACTTACAGAGAACCATGTAAAGCCAGCCAAAATTAGCAAAATGAAAGTGAAATATGCAACACAAATTTTTAGTCAGACGGTAGCCTCTCATATGGGATTTCTAGCTGGTATGTATTAATGTTATTTAGTTAGATGCATGCATTGACAAAAAAGGGAAATTAGGTCATGAATGACAGAGTTTTTAACAGTGTGATAAAAGAGTGATGTGGCATGAACGAAATATCTTCTTTGACAAAGATTGAAAAAGGGATGTTTAAATGGTTTGGCCACATTGAAAGGATGAGTGAAAGGAGATATATAAGGCAAGTGTGACAGGGCATACTGGAAGTCGCGGACGTATTAAAGAAAGGCCAAGTCAAAAGTACACTAAACCGCGGCGTTCTTCAATGAAAAGGTTGTTTCGTTTGGAGGAGGCGGGAAAAGTATATCAGGATCGTAAAGAATGGAAAGAAGTGGTATCTGCCTTTCCCGCCAGGAAAAATGCGTGACAATATAGATAGAATAATAGTAATAACAATTATTTAATGAGAATAAACTACTTACATTTTGATATTCTTGTGGCCTATTAGATACCAGCTTGTCACAAATTGAATGATTGTTTCCTAGAAACATGTAATACTTAGGACAAAATATTTTAAAAAGAAAATAAATAAATTCTCTCAAGCTTGTAAGAGTTGTAATCTTGAAATCTCTTGACACCAGATTAAATATTTATTTGTTATATCAGTTCTAATATTAGTGAGATAACTCACTATTCAGTTCAATACGTTATAGATTTAAAGCACTCCCAATAATAAAACATCAAAATTTTTAAATCTTTCTTTCTAGTTTAATAAACGTACCGGTTCTTAGATTTTTTTAGATGAAAGATAAAGTATTGATTTTGATAATTTATATTTTGTTTCAGATAATGATGTTATCCCTCAGGAATGTAAGGACACAGCTTACATTTTGCTATTTTTTGACACATTATTTGATACCATGAATGGCAGCTACAAAAAAAAATACCGATATGCAAAGCCGGCTCTACAACCTGTTACGCATACATCTGTTCACAAAAAAATTTGGCAGGAATCAAAAGAAATGTTAAAAGAAATGAATTTCATTAAAGGGGATAAAATTGAATATGTTCCAACATTAAGCAATTGGATATGGACGCTAGATGGCATTGAGACATTGATTAATATTATAGGTAAAAAATATGAGGTGAACTCAATTTGGATGCGGCACCTAAATCAAGATCCACTAGAAAATTTTTTCGGTTCAGTCAGGAGTCATGGTTGTCGCAACACCAACCCCACACCCGAAAGGTTTGAGTCGGTATTTGCGACGTTATTAATTAATCGCCTGTCTAGCGTCCATGCCCCTGGCACTAATTGTGAAGATGACGTAGCTTCAACTTTATATGCCCTCGTCATCAATGAGGACTGCAGAGCCACTACCGAAGAAGCAGCAACTGTAGATTTAAGTATCGTAAATGAAATTAATATTGTTGATTTAAACGACAAATTTAAAAATCCACAAATAAAAGCAATGTTACATTATTGCAGTGGATATTTTGCAAAAAAACTTAAAAACAAAATATTCAAAAAATGTAATTTATGTAATGTAACATTCATTGATAATAATGAGTCCGAATTTATACAATACAGGGAATTTCAAAAAAAGAGGTGGCTGTGCAGTCCTACTATGGACTTTATTAAAAATGTCTCTCAGATGCAGGACGTTATTTATAAAATTTTAGTAAAGAATCTTGAAATAAAATGCATAAAAGAATTTATTAAAACTATAATATTAATGTATGTTAGTTTTGACTACATAAAATGTGAACAACATCGGGAAAAAAACTTAGATTATTTAATTAATTTAAGAACACGATTTTACATATATACGTATTGCAAAAATATAAATAAAATTCTAGGCGGAATGAGGGCTAATGAAGATAACGACGATGTTCTACAATTAAAGGCTAAGAAACATTATGACAAATCATGTAAAAGAAAAAAATAAACATGTTTATCGAAAAATTTTGGTATTATTTCGCACAATTTTCTGTAATGTCCATGATGTAGCTTGATGTCATTACTGCAATCTATGTAATGGTTTCTCGTTTAACTTTTTATATTTAATGTAAATATATTGAAATCCTTATAAAATTATCTCTCATGACTTTTAATTTTCATATAAAATGGTGTTTGTAGTTAGATTCTGTTCTAAAAGCAATTGCAATAACTTAAACTATAATTTTGAATGTTATTGCCTTTCTTTTAGAACAGAATTTAACTCAAAACATTGTTTTCTTTAAAAAATATCCACTAATTAAATTTGAATTTCCCGCAATTTTTCAAAAATAGTTCCACTCAGGATTACAGATGGAGCTGCACGCTTTTATTACAAAAATAGGTCCGAACATGTGCCTCTATTTCCTAATGTACTCTGTGAGACAATTCAAGAATATTGAATTTTGTTGTTTTTGCGAATTTGAACTTGTGTTTTTGGTTAAAAATTATGTCGAAGCCGATAAAAAGTTCATCGAGGAAACTTCTTTCCATCATGATTGACAAGTTTACTGAAGTGAAAACTGAATTAAATAAAAATTTCATGGAGAAATTACAACGATTAGATAAAGTTGTATCTTTTTAGGTTAGTTTTGTATTATAATTTTGATACTTTCGTTTTAATTTTCTGTAATTAACTAAACAGATATTTTTTATAAAATATTGCTCTATTTCAGATAACTGTGATGGTGATATTCAACCAATAATGGAGGAGATAAATGCAATAAAAACTTTAGAAAAACAAGAAATGCTGAATTCGGAAACGCAGTACTTACAAAAAATTTCTTCAATGACAGGTCTCTTTTCTTGTTTTGATTTAAGATAGATTGATAGTATTCCTATAATATTTACATAGGTTTTTTATGATGTATTGGTTTTTATTGTTGACATCCAATGATGTCATAAGAATGTTTTGTTTAACAAGGAAATTCACAGAATTCATGAAACTAATCAAACCATGTAATTGTTATACATGCTAAATATGCACATAAACTTAACTAAATTAAACATAAATTGCATTCATAGTTGAATAGGTATTTAAATTATTTTGATGTATGTGTCTATCATTATTTGCTTTTAAATACATTTAACATATCTTTGTTTCAAAGTGTTTAATCTTTTATAGATGTAAGTATAAGGACACTAAGAAGGATAAAAAATGAAGCATTAATTAATAAAGGAAAATGGGACACTCCTGGGAAAAAACGACCTCATCAACCAACAGTGTCTGCTTTAGATAATTTTGATTTAAGTGCAATTCGGAATAAAGTAAATGAATTTTACTGTGTGAAAAAAATTGTTCCAACATTAAGAAGCCTTCACAATGAATTAAAAGATGCAATAGGATTCAGTGGTAGCCGTGAGACTTTACGAAAAATTATGCTTAAGAATGGATTTTCTTTTAAAAGCAATGAAAATGAACGTTCTATGCTTATAGAAAAATACCAGATTTCTGCATGGAGGCACAAGTATTTGAGAGAAATAAATATAAAACGAAACGAAGGAAAGCAAATTGTGTACCTTGATGAAACTTATGTACATCAGAATTATAAAGTTAAAAAGTCTTGGCAAGGACCTTCAACAACTGGTGTCACTACAAAGATATCCTCTGGAAAACGGCATATTGTTGTGCATGCTGGATCTGAGGAAGGTTTTGTGCCTGGTGCATTATTAGTGTTCAGTAGTAAATCCAAATCTGCTGATTATCATGATGATATGAACTCATCGAACTTTATGAAATGGGTCAGAGAAAAATTAATACCAAATTTAAGTAAGCCCAGTGTAATTGTTATGGATAATGCCAGCTACCATATAAAACAAATCAATAAACCGCCTATAATGTCTAATACCAAAGCAGATATCCGTAAATGGCTTGTAAATAATGGAATACATTTTGAGGAATATCAGACAAAGGCAGAGTTAATGTGTTTGGTTAATGATAAGAAAACATTGCCTGTATATGAAGCTGAAGAGATTTTAAAAGAACATAATCATGAACTTTTATTGCTGCCACCGTATCATTGTGACTTAAACCCAATAGAGATGGTTTGGAGTCAAGCAAAAAGAAAAATTGCAAGCAGAAACATTGGAATACCAGGAAAGGAAATGGAAAACTTAATAATAGAGTGTTTTAACTTAATTACCCCTAGTGACTGGAAGAAATACACTGATCATGTTTTAAATGTCGAAAATGATTACAAATTAAAAGATGGCATTGTTGAAAACGAACTTGAAAAATTTATTATATCTGTTGGTGCAGACAGTAGTGAAGAGAGTGACTCTGATGATTCCTTGTCATTGTTATCAGGTGTAGAATATTTAGAAACAGATTTTGACTATGAATCAGACTAAAGTATTTTTAGTCTGATTCATAGTCAAAATCTTATCTTAAATTTTCTATTGTGATTAACATGATGATTTTGTGACACCTGTATTATGTAATTTATCCATGGCACTTAATTGTAACAAAAATAAATGTTTTTTTTATTGTAATCTGGTGTTTATATTGACTAATTTAATTTGATAGATAGTGGTTCTGGATCAGAGCAAAAGGTTGTGATGAAAATCCCTTAGGAGACATGTATGTGTTATGAACACATTATAAATATAAGGGCCAGAAATCAAAATTGGCTAACATCACATTTATTAAAAAAATGTGGCCAGAGTCGCCCATATTCATTACAAAAAAACAAAGAAGTCGTTGCAAAAAACACCCTTTTAATTAATGACAAATATGAATTTTTAATATTATAAGTGCTGTTAGCCAATAGGTATAACGAATGGGTTAAAAAAAAGATTCGATTTAGTCCGTCAGTCAGATAATAGAAAAATATTGGATACGTATTTTTTTTCGCTTTAATTTAACAACAAATGGCTTAAGAGGTACTATGCGACGACTTCAAATATGCTTTGCAACAATGTTACTTTAATACAGTTTATCGATACGAAATCAAGTGTCAAAATGGAGTCCAGTGGAGAATGCCGATATTGACATTTCGAAATTGCTCATCATTGATAGAGAATACGAAATAGTGATTTTGACACAATCAAAGTGTCTATTTTTTACGGTGATGACGATTCTTGGTTGTCAGTTGAGTTAGTGAATAGGCCTACTGATATGCTGTTAACTGTACAATTAAGAACAGTCACGCTTTAGTCAAATGTTCCAAAACAAATAATTTTAATTGATATCTAAATGTTAAGATTAAATATAATTAATAAAAGTATCAAAATTATTTTGCAGTACTACATTCAGTGTTTACTGCTTAAGAATTTTTGAAATTGCCGCCCTTTTCTTGTGACACGTTTCGCTTGCCAGACTCTATATCATATCTTCTTTCTTAGTCTGTGTTACAATTTATTTTTAAAGGCTGGGAAAAGAAAGATAATCCTCTCTAAAATATGTCTTAATTTTTTAGAACGCAGTTTAAATTATATTATTTTTGAACGCATCTTATTAATAATGTCATTTCTAGAGAAGTCCCTCTCTTTTCAAAGAACAAGATCGATTTTATTTCTGACTAATCTAATTTGATACATATCTTATATTATTTACTATTTACTAACCATATAAATCCGTTGAAATTATAAAACTTAGATTAGATTACTAATATAATTAGATGTTACGTAGAGGAAAATATTTTATTTATAATAAAATTAAAAACAAATGATTATTCATAAGAATCTATATTACAGTATTCAATCGATTGCGGCCTCCCTTTTTTAGACAAGTATGTGTAGACGTGTTTCTACGCAGACCGTTTTGTAACTTCGGCGGTGATTTTGTATTATCTTCTGTATTATGGGGAGCATACTAGGTTCCATGGGCAGTATAGAATTGAGGTCTGAAGAGAAATACCGGATTCTCTGGATTTATTAGAATTAAACTTAAATATAAAAAAATATAAATAAAGTCTTATAAATAAAGAATTAAGTCGAGACATTGGGAGGAAACAATATTATGTGTACATTTTAAAAAATAATGAAACATCCGGGTTAGATGGCAGAAAAGAACACTGCTGTAATTGTCCTATTGTTCGATGTACACTGGGATGCTGTGCTCATATAATGACCACATTTTGGTATCTTGGATGGTCCAGACACGAACAGAATGTAGCTGCTCCTGCAGCATTCCGTAATGAGGTATTCATTAGAGTTGTAATAAAGAAAAGAAAAATCAACATGTTGTTTTGCTATATCCTTTTGAAATTAGTATTTTCTGTTGTTTTTGTGGAAATAAACAATGTAGCAAATAAAGGATTGTGGAGTAAACGTATAAAGTATTTTATTAATAAAAATAATATAATCCTTAATGACAGAGAAAATTTTAAAACAAAGATAATAAACAAAACAATAATATAGCAACCAAAATCATTTCTCTATGACTGGACGTATCGGTATTCAACCTTTATTTTTAACACGCCCCGTGAATACCCATACGTCTTAAACAGTACTCAAACTTTGGTCAGACCTTTTGTGAGAGCATCAGCTGGCATGGAATTAGTTTCCAAATAAGTGATGAAAATCTCTTTAGATTCCGCTAGTTCTCTCACAAAATGGTATTTGATGTTAATGTGTTTCGATCTTCTACCTACAGCATTAGAATAAATCAATTTTGCAGCACTTTGACTATCACTAAACAATTCTACTGACACTTTAACACCAGTTAATTCTTCATATAAACCTTTCACAGATATAATATGTTTAGCAGCCTCGCAAGCAGCGATATACTCAGCTTCTGCTGAGCTTAATGCAACGCATCGCTGTTTACGTGCCTGCCATGCTATTACAGCGCCACCTAAAACAAGCATATATCCCGTAAACGAATGACCATCTTCATTTTTACCCCAATCTGCATCACAAAAAGCACATAACGGTTTTCCAGTTTTCTTATATATTAAAACATTATTCATTGTGCCTTTGACGTACCGTAAAACACGTTTTAATGCTGACATATGAGTTGTGTTCCAGAAGTTGTTGAATTGACTGAGATAACTTACAACAAAAGCAATATCTGGTCTTGTACCCAAAGCAAGATACATCAAGGACCCAATGATTTCTTGATAGCTGGGATCATGATTTATGTCATGATTCAAGTTTTCTGATTTCGTGATTGGCATACCCAGACATTCTTTAGCCTCACTCAAATCCTTAATCTTGAAACCTAATCTTATGTGATCCTTAACTTGATCAACAACTTGTTGTAAACTGCCAAAAATATAAAAATCGTCTACGTACAGAGCAATAGCTGTAAAATTATTCTTACTTCTTTTAATATATACACAAGAATCATAATTTGACCTCTTGAAGCCGAACTTAACAATGTGAGCATCTACTTTGACATTCCAGCATCGAGCTGCTTGTTTCAATCCATATATGGCTTTCTTGAGCTTACATACCTTTTGCTCATTTCCCTTCTTTACAAAGGTTTCTGGTTGCTCCATGTAAAGATCTTCCTCGAGGTCACCATTTAAGAAGGCTGTAGTAACATCAATTGATGTACCTTGAGGTCTTTTTCAACAGATAAAGCAAACAGCATCCTGATTGACGAAAGCTTGACTACTGGTGCAAAGGTTTCGAAATAATCTTCTCCCCATTTTTGGGAATAACCCTTGGCAACTAATCTCGCCTTATGTCGCTGAACTACACCATCTGCTCCTATTTTGAGTTTAAATAACCACTTACATTTAACCACATTAGTCCCACAAGGACGGTCAACTAAATTCCAAGTGCCATTCTCTATAAGGGAATTATATTCTTCTTCCATTGCTTTCCTCCACAGCGTCTTATCTGAGCGCTTCATTGCATCCTTTACAGAAACAGGATCTCCATTAGTTGAGACTAGAAAATTGTATTCCATATCATCATATCTCTTTGGAGTACGTATTCGTAAGGGATATCTTCTATTTGGCGAAACTTCACTAGTTTCTTCTATTTCAGAATCTTGTTGACTACTCATTTCGTCTTGAGCTTCAAAAGTATCTGACCGTATATTACTTACGCCTTGACTTTCTGTTTCTGATCTTATTACCTCTTCGACTTCATCATCACAGACGTTGGTAGCAGAAGACACTCTGTCCTCTTCGCGATAATCCCAATAAAGTCCTCCTTGGGCAACTTCTTTCTCGGCTTGAGAAACTTCTTTTGTACATTTATCAGATGTAGGCTGCTTGATAACTTCCTCTGGTTTGAGATCACTGACCGAGGGATTTTGTAACTTTTAATTAAAGACTGCATCTCGACCGATGATAATCCTTTTTGGATTATCTGTAGGCTTTCTGTGCTTCACTATATCCCGTAAAAATTAATTCGCGAGTCTTGGCATCAAACTTCTTTCTACTGCCATCCTTCACTAGGACTTGTGCAATAGATCCAAAAACTTTCAGATACGATAAATCTACTTGTTGACCTAACCACACCTCTTCAGGAACCTTGTCTTTTAAAGCCATTGTTGGGGATCGATTTTTCAAATAAACGGCTGTGTTGACAGCTTCACCCCAGAAATTTTTATTTAGACCACGTCATGAAGCATACAACGTGCTTTCTCTGTGATCGTCCTAATAGTCCTCTCAGCTACTCCGTTTTGAGCTGGAGTATGTGGAACAGATGTCTGATGCTGAATTCCATATTTCTTTAAAAAAGATTGAAATTCCTTATTGGTATACTCTGTACCATTATCAGATCTAAATTTTTAATTTTCTTTGAAGTTTGATTTTCCACAAAAGCTTTAAAATCACGAAAACATTTGAATACTTCTTTCTTCGATGTCAACATATAACAGAAAACTTTTCTACTGTAGTCGTCAACAAATATCAGAAAATATTTTGCACCTCCCCATGACTCTGTTTCAATTGGACCAGCAACATCACTATGTACTAGTTCAAGCAAATCGTTTGCTCGCTTACATTTCTTTCGATGTGGAAATTTCTTTGCACACTGCTTTCCCTGGCTGCAGGCCACACAATGAACTTTATTATCAACCTTCCCAAAATTAATATCCTTAATCATACCTTTTAGTTTGTTCATCTGAGGATAAGATAAATGACCTAACCTCCTGTGCCACAACTCATAGTCATCGTGACTACGACTGCTATCACCTAAAAGAACTGTCGGAAACTTGTCATTATCCGGACCTAATACATATAACCCGTTTTTGCGTGGTGCTGTAAAAAGAGGTTTACCTATAACATTAACAGTATCATTAAAAACTTTACAACACTTTTTATCAAAAATAATAACCTTACCACTTTCAGCAATCTTGCTTACTGAAATCAAATTAGTTAATAACTCAGGAATAAGCAATACATTACTCATTTTCACATCTGTGGTACGTCCCTCGTGATTAATCTTCAAATCAACAGTTCCTTGTTTGTTTGAAACAATTTTGTCTTTATTTGCACAAGTAATAAATTTTGCACAAGATTTTTCTGGTTTCAAAATGTGTTCATTTGATGTCATGTGGGACGTAGCACCAGAATCTATAACCCATCTATCATTACTTTCATAATTACTAGTTAAAAAGGTTACAAACTCCTCAGAGTTATCATTTGCAAGACAAGATTTCGGCTGAACATCAATATTATTTTTCAATTTTTTACATTGAGACTTATAATGCCCTTTCTTTTTACAGTAATAACAAATTATAGGTTTTTGTATTTTCTTTTTGTCATTAGAACTCGACACTAGTACCGATTCGTCCTTGTTTTCATTCATCCCACTATACGTTGGTTGACTTTGTCGCTGCCCTTCTTTAAGTATTGCGGCGATTACGGTCTCAGACGAAATTTTTGTTCCTGAATGTTCCAAAGCCATCACTAGCGGATTATACGAATCTGTCAAACCAGCTAACATTATTATACTTAGAAATTCATCATCCAAACCAGCTTTAATCGTTACGAGTGCTTGATGTGTCGCTTGGATATCTGTAACGTACGCTTCCATACTAGGGTAGCTCTCTAGTTTCACGCTGAATAATTTTCTAAGTAATGTTAATCGACGCACCAAACCTGCATCCGCATATGCTCTCTTTAATGCTAACCAAGTTTCTTTAGCATTTTTTGCTTCAGCAATTAGTGGGTAAATTTTCTCCTCAACGCTCAGGCATATTTTCGCCCGTGCTTTAGCATCACGCTTCTGATTGTCTGCTGTCAAAACAATATTTTCTTCCTCTACGCAAGTCCATAAATCATGTTCCACTAGTATCATTTGCATAGCGAATGACCATGTTCCATAGTTGGAATGGCCTTTTAGTTTTGTTATGACTGACTCTTTCTGCATGATTCTAACGTTTTATTCACTCCACTTTCCTGAAAAACTACATAGGGCCTGGGCCCATAACCTGTTGTTTTTGTGGAAATAAACAATGTAGCAAATAAAGGATTGTGGAGTAAACGTATAAAGTATTTTATTAATAAAAATAATATAATCCTTAATGACAGAGAAAATTTTAAAACAAAGATAATAAACAAAACAATAACATAGCAACCAAAATCATTTCTCTATGACTGGACGTATCGGTGAATACCGATTTACCTTTATTTTTAACATTTTCACTACTACTTTAAGATAGAAAAGTAGAGTTATTGAGAGGAATCTTAAAAATTCTATTATTTTTTTTATGTTCATTGGTTCACAAAAAATGATTTTATTTCTTACAGTCAATAAAAATAATATATTAGATATGGAGCAAGTTTGAAGTATTATGTGAAAGTATGCACTTCTAGGACTACGATTAGGCATTATCTGACGTGTGCTTTACATATTTCAACTGTAATACCTCCAACTCAAAATGCTACAGTTGAAATAATACGACATAACCTCAAAAACATATTACACAATTACTCGATACTCCCAGCTTTAAAAAATATATTTAATGTCTTTCTTTGTTCTTGTTGCATAGGCAAACAAAATAACATATGTTTCATCAAGTTACGTTTTATTCGATTTTACTAGTCCAAGCATGTTAGGCAGATGGCCATTGTTCTTTCACTTTCTCGGTCGAAAGTGAGATGTTGTAATAGGGATGATGACTGGGTAAAAAAAATGCAATTCTATTTAGTCCGTCAGTCAGATAATAGAAAAATATTAGCTACGTATTTTTTTTTACTTCAATTTAACAAGAAATAGTATAGATAACAGGCATTAAAGTTGAGGAGTGGGGGCTTGCTACGTCACAGTTGAGTAGAAAACGAACTCTAACGTGACGTCATACAAAATTTCAACTCAATGTAACGCCGTAATTTTATGATTACGAAAAAAATAAAAAAATACGTGTTTAATATTTTTTAACACTCTACCTGACGTACAAACAAACAAAAATTAGTCATCATCCCTATTACCATATCAACACATTATAAAAAGAGAGAAAAAAAACTATGGTCTCATAATGATAACATAATAATTAAATAATAATGGCAACAAGATAATTTTTGAGATATAATGATTTTAGAAGAAATTACATATCCAGTTGCTGGACCACCTTAATTCCAAGCATTCTTATCTGTTATACCGTATACCATGTAATAAGTTATAAGTGAGTCTGTACTGGACTACTTAATTTCGTCCATTTTATTTCATTATGAATATAGTATATTGGTTTCTCATAGAGTATTTAGGATTTCTGATATTATAATGGTAAGTTATTTCATAGTCTAATTAAGTCTAATTCCAATAAGATTTGTCTGTGTGACATAAAACAGAAATAAAAAAGCAGCCCTTGCTGCGTTTCTTGCTGGTTCTTCTCAGTACAAAATATTTCACCTTAGTTTTGCGAACTGTCCTGCGATTCTGTAAAAATCCAGACCCTGATTTCGAATTCACTCATGTGTCCGAATTCACGTCATTGAAGTGTAGAAATTCTATAGATTCCATTTTTTGTATAATAATACAAACAAAATTGATTGGATATAAGTGTCCCAGATATTCTATTCCTATGTTTTTCTAAACTGTGAGGTTTAATAAAACATTATCATAAATTCAGTTAGTTTTATTTAATACGATAACTGATATTAACAAAGTTACTAAGCAACCATGATAGTAGCGGTGCTACTCTATGAAGCGTAAAACCTTCATGGCCAGCTCTAACACTCCTCTTCACCGCTGATGTCGTGGTCATCAAAACATTCCTAGACTTCTTCATAGTTTTAAAAGCCGAGGACCAGCTAGAGCTTTTGTCAGTAGATCTGCCTCCATATCCTCCGTTCTCAAATACTTAACTTCGATTGCTCCCTCTTGTATGCAATTTTTGATGAAGTGCATTTTAAGATCAATGTGCTTGGATCTGGAGGTCATCATTTCATTTTGGCTTAATTTAAGAGCTGCTTGATTGTCGTTTAATATGACAATGCGATCATATTTGGCCCCGAAATCATTTTAAAGATTTTTCAGGTGTATAGATTCTTTGGCAGCTTCTGTAAGTGCAATATATTCTGCCTCGGCCGTTGATAAAGCTACACTCTTTTGCTTTTTAGCCATCCAGCTCACGGCTGTGCCAGCATATTTAAAACAATAGCCCGAAAAAGATTTTCTATCAATCTTGCACGTGCCTCAGTCTGCATCTGCCATACCATATAACTTCTGTCCAGTTTTTCTAAAAACTTGGCCGACGCTCTTTGTGCCTTTTAGATAACGCAGAACTCTTTTTAAGCTTTGGCTCGATAGGCATGGAAACTGGCTTACAGTCTTCCATTTTGTACTTTTTCAGGATCTCTTCAATGAATTTCTCTTGATTTAATTTTATTTTGTTCTCTGTAATATTTACATCCATACCAATGAGCCGTTTTGGAGTTCCCAAGTCTTTTAATTCAAATTTCTTATTTAGAAGCCCTTTTACTTCTTGAAACAATTTAGGACACGAATAGTCATAGACTAAATCGTCGACATATATTACAATAAGTACTTTAGCTCCTCTTTTCTCTTGTATATATACACAAGGATTAGCCTCTGAAGTTTTGAATTCAATATTCTTCAATTCTGTGTCGAGCTTTTTGTACCATTGCCTCCCTGCCTGTTTGAGTCCGTATAAGGCTTTTATATGACAACAAACTTTCTGTTCAGGGTTATTCTTTATATCTATTAACATATTTACAGTTTTATTATACAAAGTCAGATCTTCTTCCTTACTTTCATCGATCATTATTTCAGTCAAATAGTCTTCCAAGTAGTCAGGGTATTTCATTTCAATTATTTCTTCTAGTTCGCCGTTTAGGTACGCGGTTGTCACGTCCATTTGGCTCAACTGCCTCTACAGCTATTCCAATTATGGATCTGATCGAACTTAGCAACAGGCGCATAAGTTTCGTTGTAATCAACGCCTGGTCGATGCGTGAAGCCCCGTGCTACAAGTCTGGCTTTCTTTGTAATACTGTTATCTCGTCCCACTTTATTTCTAAGAACCACTTTGTAGTCTACTTCTTTAGATTCTTTAGTTTTCTTTTCTATCTTCCAGGTTCCATTCTTGACATGTGCCCTTATTTCGGCTTTAATAGCATCATGCCAATATTAATCTTTCTCATTTTCATCTGATATGTACGATATTTCTGACACTAAATGAGTTTCTTCCGATTCATCCAATTCAAAATCTCTAGTCCATACGGGTCGGCGTCTCTCTCTTTGTGGCTTCCCATTCATTGGTATTTCTATGATCTCTGCTCCATCGCAGGGCCCAGTTTCATCTATTACAGGTGTACGATATTAAGCAGGGGTTGGCGACTCACCGCAAGCGATCCTTTACCGCCACGGGTTCCGAGGGCTGGGTTCTGGAACGGGGTGCGTCGACGCGGTTACCAGCGAATATATCATACACGATATATAGTCCATAGGCACTGATCCACCGTTCTTCCGAAATGTCCTTATTCTCGATAACGAACAATTCACCAAGCTCAATCAAAATTAGGTGCGCGCAGTTAACAATTTGAAATCACAGTAGTAAACCGTCACCCAAGGATTAAGGGTGGGGATTTGGAACGAAGACAGCTAATCGCCTTGCCCATAGACAATAAAAATTTTACCCACAGTTGTGTTGTCTTTGTATAGCCAATTATCAATGATCTGTTTCGTTACGGAACATGCCGCTCACCTTAAAGGAACGTGCCTTTAACATTAAATGAACAAATTGAATATTAAATTTAGAACAAAATAAAATATAAATAAAAAACTTAGAACTAAGATTCGATATGCAACGATTAATTGTTTATTCGATAGGGAGTGGACACACCTTTACAACAGGTCGCTTGTAAAATGTATTGCCCCTTTGTAAAGTCACCACACGAGTAACATTATCCGAACCTGGATGTAGAGCATGGACACGTGCTAGTTTCCATTGTAATGGTGGCAGGTGATCATCGCAAACTACCACAATAGTACCCTCACGAATAGAAGACCCGCGAGTCTCAAACCATTTTTGACTTTGCTGAATCTCATGAAGATACTCTCTACTCCATCTCTTCCAAAAATGCTGAACGGACTGCTGTACCCAGCGCCAACGCGTAAGTCGATTAGTATTCTCGTCCACCAAAGAAACATCAGGCAAAGCAATCAAAGGTTCTCCTATCAGAAAGTGTGATGGAGTTAAAGGAAGCGGATCAGGCGAAGCACTGATTGCACAGAGTGGACGCGAGTTCAGTATAGCCTCTATTTGACATAGGAGGGTATGCATCTCGTCATATGTTTGAGTACGAGTGCCAATAACACGATGTAGATGATGCTTAAAACTTTTGACACCCGCCTCGAATAGCCCACCGAAATGACTTGCGTATGGTGGCTGAAAGTGCCACGTTAGGCCTTGTTTAAGTGTCTCTCGATTTAAATTAGCCTGTACAGAGTCGCTGTTTAAGAACGCGAACAAATCCCTTAAATAATTATTACATCCGACAAAGTTCTTCCCACAGTCCGAAAAAATATCAGTACATAAACCTCGACGGGATGTGAAACGCCGCAAAGCCGCGAGAAAAGCTTCCGTGGAAAGCTCGGACACAAGCTCTAAATGTATGGCCTTAACGCTCATACATACAAAAACTGCAACGTAACATTTCACAACTTTAGCATTGCGCACCTTATTTGCACGTACGTAAAAAGGACCCGCGTAATCTACGGCGGTCTTAATAAAGGGTCGCGAGGGACGTAAACGAGTAGCAGGTAACGGTGCCATACGTGGCTGATTAGACTTAGGACGAGAGCGAAAACAAATAACACAGCGATGTATGCGCTGGCGCACGATATCGCGACAAGAAAGTATCCAAAAACGTTGTAATAATAAGTATTGGACTGTTTGTGGGCCGGCATGTAAATACTTTATATGCGCATCGTCAATAATGAGATTGGTTAAAGTATGTTTTTTCGGTAAAATTAATTGATGCTTTGATTCAAATGGTAAAAGAGACTTATGAATTCTGCCTCCCACACGTAAAAATTGATTTTCATCCAGAAATGGCGTTAAACGACGTAATTGATTTGAAGGCAATTTACCCTTTGAAATGTTTTCAATGTCATTACTGAACACACTATGTTGCACTAAATAAATAAGTTTTTTTAAGGAAAAATTATATTCCGGCACAGTTATATAATTAGGGCAAGATTTAATGTGTTTTTTACATTTGAAATAAAATCTAAATATTATTGCAGTAACGCGAACAAGTTTTCCTAACGTAGAAAATCGAGAAATTATCTCTACATCCGGTAAGGGATCCAGTGTAGTTAAATTAGTGTTAATCAAATTAATATTGAGACGCTTTTCCTCTTCCGTTGTATAGTAAGACTTTGATTCCGGCCAGCAAGCTTCGTCCTGTCGGAGCCAACTTGGACCTTGGAACCACAAATCATGTTCTATAAATACGCCAGGTAGCATACCACGAGACGCAGCATCAGCAGGGTTATCGGTCGACGGTACATGTCGCCAGCAGTTAACGGGAACGCGTGAAAGAATCTCGCTAGTGCGATTAGAAACAAATGTTTTCCATTCATGTGGTGGCGAACGTAACCACGCTAACACTATGGATGCATCAGACCAAGCGTAAACTTGATCACCCTTGACGTAATCTGAGTAGGTAACTAACACCTGCTGTAGTAGTTTTGACAACAATAGGGCTGCCATAAGTTCGAGACGGGGAATAGTAAGACGCATACGAAGTGGAGCGACTCGAGTTTTGGCTATAATAAGCGAAGTACGAACATGCCCGTCTTTGCCCGTAAGGCGTATGTATACACAGGCGGCAAAAGCCTTTTCTGAAGCATCGGCAAAGCCATGAATCTGAACAGATCCTAAATCAGAAAAAATGTGCCTTGGGAACGACACATTCGAAATAAATGGTAACTGACTACTAAATGATTTCCATGAATTAACAATATCAATCGGCGGTGCTTCATCCCAACCTATATTGGCTATCCACAAAAGTTGGATCAAATGTTTGGCATATAAAGTAACTGGCGCTAAAAGGCCCAATGGATCGTATATTTTAGCTATCTCGGAAAGAATAGCGCGCTTGGTGCTTAAGCAAGGTGATATTTTGACATTAAAATTGAAACAGTCGGAAATAGGGTTCCATTGAAGTCCAAGGACCTTGACCTGTTCATCGTGTTCCATTTCGGCGAATCGGACTTCATCGAGCCGCTCACCATGAGAATCTGGGGGAATTACTGCAGCAAGTACCTCTGGTGAATTACTATGCCACTTTCGAAGCTCGAAACCCGCCGTCTTACAAATATTAATAAGCTCTTGTTGAACTACTAAAGCTTCATGAACAGTAGAGGCACCGGAAGTGACGTCATCTACGAAAACATCATTTAATAAAACCTTAGAAGCAAGTTTGAATCGTGAAGCCTCATCTATAGCCAATTGCTGGATAGTTCGGAGAGCCAGATATGGAGAGCAATTCACTCCAAATGTGACTGTAGAAAGACGATAATCACGGATAACCTCATCAGGCGACTTCCGCCATAAAATGCGCTGAAAATCCCTATCTTCCTTTCGAACTAAAATATTCCTAAACATTTGTTTGATGTCAGCAGTGAAGGCCACTGAATGAATACGAAATTTTAAAATAACATTAACTATATCTAAATGAAGTTTAGGACCTGTCAACAAAATGTCATTCAATGAGTAGCCACTAGAAGTTTTACACCCGGCGTCGTAAACTACTCGAGTGCGAGTGGTCTCACTGGATTCTTTGACCACGCAATGATGCGGAATATAATAAGTGGCCCCTGATGTCGGCTCGCCCTTAACGGGCTCCATGTGCTTCATATCCAGATACTCTTGGAGACAGGCATGATAGTCTTCCTTAAGCTTCGGGTTTCGCTCGAGACGAAACTCTAACTTACGAAAGCGCGCAAGTGCAGTTTGACGGGATTCGCCTAGAGGGGGAGCCTCCGGCTTAAAAGGCAAAGCGACCACGTATCGCCCCGTTGCGTCACGTATATGCGTCTTTTGAAAAAAGGATTCGCATATTTCTTCATCAGGAGTGTAACTCCGTTTTTCAGGAAGTGACTCTAATTCCCAAAATCTCTGAAGGTTGTCATTGTCAAATGAACTAAAACAAACTTGAAGTTGAGACGGAGAGGAAACAATATCTAGTTTACCTAACAATAAATAACCGAATATACTATTTACTGCTATCGGTGAACCTGGTAAGCCCGTAATGACGTCACTCAAAAGCACATGGGATAGTATATCCGCTCCTAATAACAGGTCCACTGGCTGTGGCGTATGAAAAGCGGGATCCGCTAAATTTAAATCTTTTATATGAGGCCAACCAGTGTACGGTAACTGCATACTCGGCATTTGTGAAATTAATTTGTTTAAAATTAAAAGATTTACCGGAACTAAGGGTTCTAATCTACCCTTAGGCGCGATATTACAATTTATAAATCCTTTGCTACGCGCCGCTTCACTATTGCCTATACCGAACACAGAAACATTAACATGCCCGCGCATCAAACCCAGACGCTGCGCACACGCCTCAGTGATAAAACTCGCCTGACTTCCAGTGTCTATAATGCAGCGAACGGTCGCTATTTTCACCGCACCTATGCATACGTCGACGAGTGCCGTAGACAATAGCACCGTAGTCGTACGAGCGAACGCGGCATTGGACGCGCAACAATTATGAATCACGTTCTCACCGGCGGGAGCAACGCACTGCGGATCATTCGTGGTAGCGGTTACAGGCATCTCAGCTACCACTGAAGGTGGGAGCGAGACTGCATTATTTGCAGATATTTTATTATCAGTAATCGGTAACGATTTACTTGAAAAGTGAATTAATGTGTGATGTCGCTTATGACATGTACGACAGACAAAACTAGAATTGCATTGATTCACATCATGCCCAAAATGCAAACAATTATAACAAATATTTTTCTTACGAACTAAAGCAAATCTATCTTGAGGGGATAAGTTTAAAAATTGCGAACACTTTGTCAACGTATGTTGAGCATTACAACATAAGCAATTTCTATTCTTATGATTCTGTTCATAAGACCGATTATCATTCGACGGTTTTGAAACTGGTGTGACATTAGCAGCAAACGAACGAAGTTGCCGTTGCTGCAACTGGTTTTCTACGCGATTATTGTGACGGTGGCGCATATTCACATTAGCCACACTAGATAATTTATTGTACTGTCCGCTGTTAGTCGAACAGATAATTTCCTCAGCTGATATTTCGCGTTCTAAGAAACAAATCAATGTGCTAACGTTTGGAATGTCGGACGAATTAGTTAAAGAACGTTCATAAGATTTACGAGTGTTAATAGGTATTTTTCGTAACAAAATGCTAAGTAACAAAAAACTCCATTCGCTTACGGGAAAGTGCATAATCTCCAGTGCTTTAATGTTTTCTTGGTAGACATTTAATAAATTACGTATACTTTGAGACGATCTATCGGAACACTGTTCGATGTCGAGAATTCTGTCAAGGTGTTTTGAGGCAATAACTCTTTTATTCTCATAACGAGATATCAAAATATTTAAAGCTACCGAATAGTTCTCGTCTGTAATAGGGATAGATTTAATTAAATTGTGGGGTTCGTTGTGTACCGTAAGTAATAAGTAACGGAATTTTTCCGCCTCTGTGTAGGCACTGTTTAAATGGACTAATGATCGAAACAAATCGAAATAGGAAGGCCAATCCGTAGGATCGCCGCTGAAATTAGGCAAAGGCAAAGTTGGTAAATTCTTATTATAATTAGATGACTGAACTAAAGGCGTTATTAACGGACGACTCATACGTCGTTGCTCTTCATCCACCCTCTTTAAATTATTTAAATTAGTGATAATAGCGTAGTACAAATCATTGAAATCGTTGCGTATCTTAATCTGTTCCTCTTTGTTAAAAGACCTTAACTTGATTAACGTTTTTTCAATTTTAGTTTGAACTTTATTGAATTTACGTTGGTGAGAATTTAAATCAGTAGTTCGCGAGCGAAACTGTTGGACATCTGTCGCTGCGAACTGTAATGTTCGTTTTAACTCATCGAGAATAAGATCTCGTTCGAATAAATCTTGTTCACACGGCGATTCATCATCAGACATTTTGCGTAACAAAGATGACTGCTTCGAATTCGCTGCGTCACTATCCATGATAATAAGTACGTAATACTGTTTAGAGACAACACAACTGAAAGATAGCAATCCGGTTCGAACGGATCAAAAGAAATTATGTACGATATTAAGCAGGGGTTGGCGACTCACCGCAAGCGATCCTTTACCGCCACGGGTTCCGAGGGCTGGGTTCTGGAACGGGGTGCGTCGACGCGGTTACCAGCGAATATATCATACACGATATATAGTCCATAGGCACTGATCCACCGTTCTTCCGAAATGTCCTTATTCTCGATAACGAACAATTCACCAAGCTCAATCAAAATTAGGTGCGCGCAGTTAACAATTTGAAATCACAGTAGTAAACCGTCACCCAAGGATTAAGGGTGGGGATTTGGAACGAAGACAGCTAATCGCCTTGCCCATAGACAATAAAAATTTTACCCACAGTTGTGTTGTCTTTGTATAGCCAATTATCAATGATCTGTTTCGTTACGGAACAACAGGATTCAATTCATTTTCTATATTGTTTTCATTCTCTGTATTAGATATAGGGTGACATGGTAAACAGTGAACTACTAAAAGTTTAAACATTTATAAATGTACCGTACGTGAATGTAATTAAGAACTATTGACATTAGACGAAAGGAAATTTATTAAACTTTTGTTTTGCATATTAATTTTGGCACTAGTTCTAATAGTTTATTGGTAATAATTTTTTTTTTAAAGATGGCGATTGGTTCACTGTGTGCCAGTATAAGTACACAGTGAATCGGGGCGTGAGTCGACAGTGGACCAATGTGTATACAGTGAACTATCACATTAACCCAACTTCATCGCATATTTAATAATATTTTTTGATAGAAATTTTGTTAAATAAAAGTATGGTAATGTAATATTCAATAATTTGTTTATGTATTTATTTGTCAGCAACAATCACATGATATCCGTATAAAAAAACAATTAGGTAGTACTAATTTAACTTACAAATCTAATTAGGAACACTGACTGTATTAGTTAAAGCATGGCTTTTTATATCCTACATTATAATTAACAGTCTTCAACACTATAACCAGTCTTTTAATCAAATTTTCTAAAAGACGACCTAAACTTCTAGAATTTTCCAACAAAATCAATAAGGAAAAGACAAAAGTGACAAATTTATTGGGAATGTATAAGTTGCTTGCCGGCGACTACTGCCTTCAACTTGAAGGTCAGGAAGTATAAATTTTATGTCATTTTTCCAAACTCCTGCCATATCTGGTTCCACAGGTTCAGCAAATTTATAAAAAACTTTATTCTTTAGTTTTAAATAGGATACAAAATAGTCATATTCCGGTTCATTAGACTCTTCTAAAATCTTTGCAACATAATAATATTTTTTCTTTTTAGGTGTCTCTATCAAAATAACCACATAGTCACCCACTTTAGGGTTTTTTGGCAGTGGTTTGGAAACGATGGTATCATCCAGGATAATTGTGTCGTCGTCTTCGCTATCACTTAAAAATATCTCTCCCCCAGAAGACGATCCACTGGCACAAAAAGTTTCATCGCCACTGCTGTTGTCACAAGCATGTATTACTTCTTTCTCCAATTTCTGTTCTTTTTTTTGTTTCTTGTCTTTAAAAATATCACTTTTCTTCACCTTCTTTAGTCCCTTTACCTTCTTCTTTTCTTCTATCTTAACCTTCTCGGGAGTGTCTGTCGCTATCATACTTTTTCCCAATGTCCTTCGTCTTTTAGTGTTTCGAGGACTTGCTTTCAGGGGGAGTCTAATCTCTTTAGGTGTAATGAAAGCTGCCCCTTGTCGTGAAGTTGACGGTCTTGGCGAAATAGTCGTTCTGGGCACTGAATCTTGTTCTAGTTTGGTCATGTTTTGTTGATCTGACTCTTTTTGAGCACTAGCGTTTATTTCTGGCTGTTCAAAATTTGGAAGTTGGTCACAGTCGTCTAGAACACTAAACGAAATCTGAGGACTTCTTGTTTCTAGGTCCAATAAAATAGTAGATGAAGAGGGCGCCTTGTCGTCTTCAATTTGTGGCTCGGGCCTATCTGTTACGGTACTCGGTAAAAAATCCTCTTCTGTGAATACTGATTCATCAAATGGAAATATTCCGCATTTTTTAAAAGCACTGATGATATTTACCGGCGTCATTGCTTTTAAATATGCTTGACCTACACATTCAGCTATTTGATAAATTGTAAATGGATGTCCTGCATTTCGGAGCATCCACGAATCAACTGCTGCATTATAAAACGTTTTAAAAGGTCCATTCAGTCCAACATCTAGGGGCTGAAGTCTTGCGGTAGTATGGGGAGGTACGGTTAGTATTGTAACACCAGAAGACTTTGCAATATTTAGAGCTTCTACTGACAGGTGGCTTTCGTGATTATCAAGAATGAGAAGTGCCGGATTTTCCTTTGATGCAGAGGTGTGTTTTATAAAATGAATCATCACTTCAACAAATAATTCTGCATTCATCCATCCTGTAGGAGAGGCTAAACCAAGTGTTCCAGCTGGTGCACCGTGTAGCATATGAACTTTAAAGTTTTTTCTTGGAAAAACCATAGCGGGAGGTAGTGCATGTCCAGTAGCGGAAACGATACAACAAGTGGTTACCAAAACGCCCCTTTCACCACTAGTAACTTTGCAGACGTTGCTTCTTTTTGGCGCTAAGATTTTTTGAGGCTTTTGAACAGTCGTCGTAGAAGTTTCATCGAGGTTGTAAATACGAGTACCATCTCCAAATCCGGAATACCGTTGTAAAGTTTCTTTTAAATTATTGAAAAATAATTGTACATTCGTTCTGTTAAACGCTGTAGCACGTGCTAGACTGCACGCCTCGGGTTTTCTTAGACTTATATCACTATGCCTTTTTCTGAACGATCTCAGCCAATCAACTCCTGCCATTTGGTTGGACAACCAAGAAGATGGTACTTTTAATTTGTTTGCAATTGCCAGTTGATAAGCTAATTGCCTTGTATCTTTAGCTGTAAGCCCGTAGAACATATGAGCACATTCGCTTATATAAGCTTTTAATATTTCTTCTTGTTCGCGTGAAAAAATAGCATTTACCTCGTAATTGGGAACAAATCCAGCATTATCTTGTGTCTCGTGTTTTTTCACATATCGTCTAACGGTTGAATATTTTAAATTACATTCGTGTGCTGCTTTGTGAATACTAATTCCGTTTTTTACAAGATCAACAGCTTTCTTCATATCTTTTGCATCATGCCCGCCAATTTTTCGATTTTCTTTTTTAGTTCGACCCATTCTAAAACAGTAAGATTATTATCAGTATTTGATCTTCCCTTAACGTCTTCTTTCTTTATTACAATAACAGTTGAAAAGTTTATACATAAATTGTATCGGACATAATACACAATGAGATTGATCGTACACAGTGAACCATGGTTCACTGTGTACCCCACGATATTGAGCCACTGTGTGCAGTCACCACTTTTTAACCTATTAGGTTACATAACTATTAAACATACCAAATTCAAAGAATATTTATATATCCAAGTTATTAAGGAATAGTTACTTTACACATGGAAACACTGCAATATAATGTAACTAAATATAAAACGATTATAGAAAGAAAATAAATGAAAACTCGTGTACTTACTTTTTTGATTCCAAAGACAAAACCAAACACTGTGCGACCGTTATGGCCGAGAGCGCGCCGTCGACTGGGGAGTGCGGGAAGTGGGGGATGGCAAATTGTTTGGCGTTAGCAGTACGGTTTGGCAACGTCGCGTTTTTGTGATATGTGTGGTGGTGCACTGTGTACTACTGGACCACTGTTTACCACGTCACCCTAGTTATTTCAACTTCTAATAGTAGTTAGTACCCTTTTGTTTTCTTTCACAGGACTTTGTGAGTGTTCTTCTCTTTCAATAAGATTATCATAATTTTGACCATCTTCATTAAAATACATTTTATCTATGATCTTGACATCTCTGCTTACTATTACACTATTTTCTTGAGGTATATAAATTCTGTACGCCTTTGAAGTCATTGAATATCCCATAAACACGGCTTCTTTAGCATTCTGACTCAATTTTCCTCTTCTGTTCTTTTTCAGCACAAATGCTTTTCTTCCAAAAACATGAAGATGTTGTCCCGCACGGTGTGCGTTCTAACCATTTTGTAAATGGAATGTGGCCTTTTAATGCTTTTGATGGACTGCGGTTTATGACATAGTTTGCAGTTGCTATTGCTTCTGCCCATAACTTTTTAGGAGCGTTGGCCTCGATAAGCTTCTGGCTTTGTCCAACAAAGATCTATTTTTTCTCTCGCTAATCCCATTTTGTTGAGGAGTGTAAACTGAAGTTAGCCTTCTTTGGATGCCATGTGCCTTAAGAAAATCATCGAATTCCTTGTTTCGATATTCTGACCCATAATCTGTCTGAAGATATTTTATCTTTTTGTCATGTAAATTCTCGACTTCATTTTTATATTGTGTAAAACAATTGAATACGTCACTTTTCTTTGAATGAAATAGACGTGACAGTAACGAGTATAATCGTCTATAAATGTGACGCAGTATCTTGAGCCTGCTAATGTTTCACACTCAAATGGTCCACAGACGTCGCTATGAATTATTTCTAGCTTATCAGTTGAGTACAGGTCATCATATCTCGTGAATGGTAATCTTGACAATTTGCCCTTAATACAGGTCTCGCATGTTTCTAATTTTTGGTCAGAAAAAGTTATACCATGCATTAGTCCATTTTCTTCAAATCATTTTCATTTAGATGACCAAGCTTTTGATGCCATTCCATGATGTCACTGTTAGCTGCTACTGATTTTGGTGTAAAATGTGCAATATTTCTTTTTGACTCGATGTAAATCCATCTCTCTAAATGCTGTCAGTACCACTTCTCCGACTTTTTCTAGAATAGAGGCTTTATTTTGTTCGAAGACAACTGTATATCCTTTGTCTGCTATTTTGCTTACAGATAACAGGTTCACTGACAAGTCGGGAACGTACAAGGTGTCATTTATATTGTAGGCTTCTTCTTCTGCAGTAACTATGACTCTTCCTTTTCCTTGAATCCCACAAGTGAATTTGTTTGACGCCAGCTTTAGATTTCCAGATTCAGGGGTCATGCTTGTAAACATCGCTTTTTCACCACACATGTGAGATGAACAGCCGCTATCCAGACACCAGATATTATCCCTATTACGATCTGATTCTGCGGTACTCAGATATACATTAAAGTTTTTGTTTCTATTTACATTTTCTTTATCGGGTCTATCTCTATTTACATTTTCTTTCGCATTTCGATTCTTCTTTTTGAACCAGCATGCATCGATAGTATGTCCCTTTTTGTTACAGTTCTTGCAGTACAATTTTTTCTTGTTTTTATTTAGATTGTATGCTTCTGCTGCGCTTCTGTCTTGTTCTCTGCCACTTGCACCACTCCTAGCCTGATATTCTTCAAGATATTTTAATCGTAGGTCTTCAAGTTTTGGAAGTGTGTCCCTAGACTCGATCGCTAGTCGAAAGTTCTCAAATTTTGATGGCAGACTGTACAAGGGCATTATGCTGAGCAATTCCGATGGTATCTTTATTTCCATATCTGCGAGCTTATCGACGATATCCATGAAATTATTTATGTGATCATGAATGTCTTGATCCGTCGTCATTCGCTTTAAAACAACTGTTTGAGTAATGTAGCTTTTCGTGCCGGTCCTGTGCTTCGGTACGTCGTTTTTAATTTTTCCCATACTGCATTTGATGTCGTGCAGGCTTTGATCTGTTTTAGTTCAGATGGTGACAATAAAAGTAGGATTTCAGCTCTTACCTTAAGGTCCTCTTTGTTGAATGCCGCCGTCGCCGCCGCATTTACATTTGGTGATAATCTTTTCTCACCACTTACGATTTCCCAATAGTCGTTTTTGATTAGCACTGCTTGGGCTTGCAAGCACCATGTATCATAGTTTGATTTTGATAATGGTTCTATATTGCGATAAGTTGTACTTGATGCCATTTTCTCGTTTTCGCAAATCAACCACGCTCTGCTACCAATTTGTGAGGTTTAATAAAACATTATCATAAATTCACTTAGTTTTATGTAATATGATAAATGATACAATTTTTTTAGACATAGCTGTTATTAACAAAGTTACTAAGCAACCATGATAGTAGCGGTGCTACTCTATGAAGCGTAAAACCTTCATGGCCAGCTCTAACATAAACTCGCTTTACTTATGCCACGAATCAATTCAAGGTTGATCGGATGCCACTTTTTGAAGTAAATCCGGACACGTGTGAATTAAAAAAAAATCGGATCTAAATTTTTACAGAATCGCAGGGCTGTTGGCATAGTTTTCGAATTTTACAAGTACTACGTAACAGCCTAGACTGAATAGATTTTCATATTTATATTAATATAATTCGACATGTGGATGCATAATAGCACATTGGGAACAAAAACAAGCTAAATTCTGCGCTCCGCTTTTTTCTTGATTCTAAATCTGAATTCACATGAATCAAGTGAATTGAAGTTACGAGGAATAAGTTGGCCCATCACTAATGTTGACATATAAACCAAACATCGTACCTTTACACGTCACATAATAAATAACTAAATAATTTAAGATTCCAATAAATTAAAATTAATTTAAAAGTAAGATTTTATCACCACTTCACCTCCACTTTATCAGTCCAAGGTCTCGATATGCCGACCACCGCATAAAACACACATCTCCATTCGATTCGACACAGACCGTGTTACTCTTTTCACAAGTGCAGCGACACGTGGCGCTCGTCATAAAGCCGCCGAGCCGCAGCAAGATTACCATCACAAGCACCAACACACAATATCATCTCGTAATATTAAGCATTTGAGTACGAACTCATTGCACTGACCGCACACAAACACAACACACAGCTAAACAGAATGAGTATGAAAAACAAACCAAAAGTCCCAAAAGAACGAAAACGTAAGTTGACCTTCTAAATTCTGGAAACTCACAAGTACACCGATGAAAGTCTCCGACGCGACTGAAGCGATAACCAAAACTACATAGGTAATTATTGCAACTTGAACACCAGTGTAGGTACCTAAATCAAAAGTGCACCGATTTAGGGTTCCGCGTCATCAAATTCTGTGTTAGGTAACCTACCTAACAAAAAAATCGTTATTTTATTATTTAATTAAACAATGAAATTTCAATGAAACTTATTATACTATTTTTTTACTGACGAAATTGATAATTAGGCTGTTTACTTATTATTACAATTTTATTTACGCTTGTCACGGTTACAAAAGAAAAAAAAGGCCATAATATTAAAAGTGGTTACGTAATTTAAGACCAAGTCATTAACAAAATTATAAGGCATAAAAGTTATTGATTAAATTAGAAAAGAAAAGAAATATTATTTATTATTAGACCTTTCCATTATAACTAACCTTTATTTAATTATCATTTAAACTAAGAATAAGCGAAATATTTAGATTATTAATATCATTGTATAAGTCCGTATTTTATTGTTTCGAGAAAATAACACTGCTTTATGAAAAAAAAAAACTGGTTGGCTGTATCATTGATACAGCCATATTTTATGCGTGGAGACGTCTATGTATGAATGGATATATGAGTAATTGATAAAAAAAAAAACAAATTGAAGACACTAAACACTAAATAAATAAATATTCGTTGCGTTCATTTGTTCAATGAAAAAGTATTCACTAGCGCCAACAGATGGCGTTAGTGCATATACTCCTGCTGACAGAATGCCCCTCCCCTGCAGAGCAAGCATAGTTCACTTATACGCCAATAGATGGCGTTAGTGCATATACTCCTGCTCACAGATTGACCCCCCTGTAGAACGAAAACATAGACGTATCCACGTCAAAAAATAACAAAACTTCAAAGCAATTAATCTACAGAACCTTACTGACACATCAGAAACCCGAGTTTCTCAATACACATCGTCCTCGGTTTCATGTCTCTGTCGCTCCTTCTTGCATAGACTAATGTGAGCAAGATATAGTGCAGATATCTAACTTCAATCAAAGTATTTGCAATTTCTTTTTTATTTTGACTGTATTATTAGAGAAGTTTTCTTAATAATAGTTTTTCAAACACCTTTACCTTTTTTAAACTATTTCGGCACATGGAGTCGATGACCAAATACAACACAACAGCTGTTTTTAGGGTTGTCTGCGTACAGTTTTAATTAATAATAATAATAATATTTATTTATTTCCACCACAAATAACATTACAAAAGGATGTACAATAAGATTATTCTATTAAGAGTCATTTGTGGGAGACTGGTGCCTGTGTAGGTTCAACCCCGTATTACAGGTCACCAGGCCCCACCCCAAATGAATTAGATAATATGTTACAATTTATTACTATACAACTCTCAAGTGAACAAGCACAACACATTAACAATAAACGAGATACAAAATCAAGAAACTGAAAATTTGTAAAGGAACATCTAGGTATTTTATCCAGATAGTTATATACTAGGTATTAAGCATTCAATTGTGATTTATTTATTGCATTACTTGAAACAATAATTCTGTATCCGCGTACGAAAGTGTCATAAGGTACTCCTTAAGTTTTTTATGACATGACCATTTATTAAGGGCATTCATAGAAATTTTCCAATTCAGCCTATTGTACAAGAATGGACCCAGATAACCGAAAAACCTTGTAGCATGAGCTGTCCTACAACGCATCTCTTGGATTACGCGATAATATCGATTACGACGTGAACATCTAAGATCCTGGCGCAGTTCCGATAAACCGTGCTGTTTCATCACGATATGAAAGATAAAAAGTTGCCGGACAGTCAATACCTTGCTAATTCTATATAAATCTAGAGTAGGATATAGAAGAGGTTTAAAATTGATGACTTTTAATACAGCTCTCTGGGCCCTCTCAAGTTCAACAAGATGGGTCTTAGCAGCTCCGCCCCAGACCCCTATCCCATATCCCACTACTGACTGACATAAAGCATAATAAACGCTTCTGAGAGTACTCATATCAGCAACACAACGCAATTTTTTAAATATAAAAATTAGTTTTCTTACTCTACCGCAAAGTGTTTTGATGTGAGAAGAAAAAACCAGGCCACTATCAAACAAAACGCCAAGGTACCTGATATGACTTGTGCTCTGTATAATATGGCATGCACATTCATTGTCATCGTAGTTACCACAACAATGGGCCTTAATATGAGACATATTTATCGGGGGTAAACAAGAAGTGCGAATTGCAAAGGGCATGTATTTAGTTTTCTCACAATTTAGAGTCAATAAATTTCTACCAAGCCATGTACATACGGAATTTAAACCATTTTGGGAATGCAGAAAAACTTTTTCCCAAGTATCTCCAGAGAAGAGTAACGCTGTGTCATCAGCGAAAGTGACTATCTTGCCATTTTGAAGTCTGAGATTGCAAAGGTCGTTGATAAATATAAGAAAAAGTGTAGGACCAAGGATACTTCCCTGGGGAATACCATATGAAACCTGCAAATCATTACTAATTACTTTTTTCGTCAATTTAACACATTGAGTACGGTTTTTTAAATAATCAGTGAACAAAGATAGTTGAGTACCCCGAATTCCTATCCTTTCCAGCTTGGTGAGCAGTAATGGTATCGAAACAGTGTCAAATGCCTTAGCCAGGTCCAGAAAGACAACCAAACACCTTTCACCCTTATCCATGTTATAGACCAGGTAATTATTTACTTCATGTAAAGCATCAGATGTTGACTTTTTTGCACGAAATCCAAACTGAGCATCAGAAATCAGCTCGTTACTCTCAAGATACTTAATGAGCCTAAAATTAATGATTCTTTCAAGGATTTTAGAGATAATAGGCAAGATTGAAATAGGGCGGTAGTTACGAGGGAGATTCCGATCACCATTTTTATAAATTGGGTGAACAATTGCCTTCTTTAGTACGTTCGGAAAAGCACCAGAAGATAGACAAAGGTTTAGAATAAATGTCAAAGGAGGGATAAGAAGATGTTTATGCTTTTTTAGAAGGCCAGCTGAGATGCCGTCCAACCCAACAGCCTTGTCTGATTTAAGTGAGATGATTATTCTGTCAACCTCTTCTTCGTCAGTGTCGAGTAGCACGAAGGAATTATTTTGAGAAGTAGAAGAATACATTGTATCTGTAAGTTGGCAATTTACAGGGGTATTCATAAGACATTTCTCTGCAAGATGCTTACCAGCATTTATAAAGTAGGCGTTTAATTCATTTGCTGACTCTACGGGAGTGGGTCTCAATTGCAAGAGTTCAGTAGTAGCTTTAGTTTTAGAATCAAGATTTGCACCATCCCTTACTATACTCCAAATACGTTTGGGGTCCCTGCCAGCTAGAGCAAATTCAGACTTTTCAAAGTTGTGTTTTGCATTTCTTATTAAGGATTTGCAAAAATTTCTATATCGTTTGTAGGTGACTCTAAGAATAACATTGTCTGGGGACTTTTTACATTTATTATATAGATTATCTCTATTTCGTAAGCATCTTAAGAGTCCTGAAGTCATCCACGGCTTAATAATTTTTCGTCTTCTAGTAGGGTTAAATGTTGTGGTGCTATTTGATATTGATTTTTTAATAGAATTAATGAAACACTCCATAGCCTGATTTGGATCACTCAACTGATATATTGTCCCAAAATCTATACTTAAAAGATTTGAAGTCAGTTTCTCTTCGTCCACTCTAGAGATAGTCTCCGGGAGACAATGCATTTCTAAATTCATGGAAAGAGACAAAACAACAGCCGAATGATCTGTGACAGTGGTCTCAACAACGACAGTAACTGCAGGATAAGTAGTCTTCAGTAAAACATGGTCTAGGCAGGTGTGCTTATGGGTAGGTAGAGTATGAGCTGGGAGAAATCCCAGCAATGCAGTTAGGTTTAAATAATAAGAAGAATTCGAAGAAAAAAGCTAAATATCTAGATCAGATCAGCTGGGTTTCAGACTTAGTGATAATTTTTCTGGGTTCTATTCATCATACCGTACGTGCCATATTCGGGATTATACAGGTATTACCAAACACGCTGTATTTAACGATGCAGTCATCAATAACTGCATCCGATTCACATGTGTTTGGAAACCATATCTATTAATTATATTATTCGATTATTATAAGCAGAACACCTCACTATCAATTTCAGATTGATAGATGGCAAATGTGACTTCTTATAATGACCCAACTTTACTGGCAGTTGTAAAAGGACAGCATGCTCTAAACGTTTTCATATTATCGGCCGTGTATGCTCGCACACCTAGAGTTAAAGAAATTGGAATTGAATGAGGAAGTATTTAAAAAAACATTAGTTCCCAAAATAGATATCGCTACGGTACATTCTTGGCTTCTCCATGACAACCCTTCCGGTTTTCTTTCATGTATAAAAGTTTATTAGTTTTCAAAACCCAATAAACAACTCATATTCTATTTGTACTTTTTCGTATTTGTATTGATATCTAAGTTTCAAGAACTTTGCAAATTTCAGTTTTTTAATATGTTAGTTAAAATGAACGGAAATTACTATCTTTGGCCCATTCGTTTTCTGCAAAAATCAACTTTTGCTAGAGTCGCCATCTAGTGAGGTGCTTTTTTATGCTTTCTTTTTTTTTTAAATACTTCCTCAGTATAATATAATAAGTACACTTTAAATTTTTTAGTTCTGCGTCCTAAACATTCCAGTTTAGTATGCAGTCCTTGGTTTCCATTTACATTTACTCTTTGGTAAATTATTGTTCTGTTCCCCTATATATATTATACTACTCTTTGTTCTGTTCTGTGATAACTCTTACGTAAAGTGTGTGTGAAATTATCTTAGTTCTTGATTTTACGAAAATTTATCTTGTTTTTCAAAAATGTTTTCTACCGTCTGTCGAGCTGGCCGATTGGCCACAAGGGCGGTAGCAAACAACTCTGCTACTGATAAAACTCCTTTAGTCATAGGAACTTTGGTGAGCCAACGAGATTATGCTGCAAAAGCTTCACCGAAAGGGCAAGGTAAGGTGGTTGCGGTTATCGGCGCCGTTGTGGATGTACAATTTGAAGACGCGCTTCCACCTATTCTCAATGCTCTTGAGGTTCAAAATCGCTCTCCCCGGCTGGTGCTTGAAGTTGCCCAGCATTTGGGAGAAAACACCGTTCGTACCATTGCTATGGACGGTACTGAAGGCCTGGTCCGTGGTCAGCCCGTGCTCGACTCCGGATCACCGATCCGTATTCCTGTCGGCGCAGAAACTCTTGGCCGCATCATTAATGTCATCGGCGAACCAATTGACGAGCGCGGACCCATACCTACCGACAAAACGGCCGCTATTCACGCTGAGGCACCAGAATTCGTAGAAATGTCTGTCCAACAAGAGATCTTAGTTACTGGCATCAAGGTCGTCGACCTTTTGGCTCCCTATGCTAAAGGAGGTAAAATTGGGCTATTTGGTGGTGCTGGAGTAGGTAAAACAGTACTAATTATGGAACTTATCAACAATGTTGCCAAGGCACATGGTGGTTACTCGGTATTTGCAGGAGTTGGAGAACGCACGCGTGAGGGCAATGACTTGTACCATGAAATGATTGAATCTGGTGTAATCTCTTTGAAAGATAAAACATCTAAAGTTGCCCTTGTCTATGGACAGATGAATGAACCTCCTGGTGCCCGTGCGCGTGTTGCTCTCACTGGATTGACTGTAGCTGAGTATTTCCGTGACCAGGAAGGCCAGGATGTATTGCTCTTCATTGACAACATTTTCCGTTTCACTCAAGCTGGGTCTGAAGTGTCAGCCTTGTTAGGTCGTATTCCTTCTGCTGTAGGTTACCAACCTACCCTAGCTACTGACATGGGTACCATGCAAGAACGTATTACTACCACCAAGAAAGGTTCTATTACTTCTGTTCAAGCTATTTATGTGCCAGCTGATGACTTGACTGATCCAGCACCTGCCACCACATTTGCTCACTTGGATGCCACCACTGTGCTGTCTCGTGCTATTGCTGAGTTGGGTATTTATCCAGCTGTAGACCCATTGGATTCCACTTCTCGTATTATGGATCCTAATATAATTGGAGCAGAACACTACAATGTTGCACGTGGTGTACAGAAGATTCTGCAAGACTATAAATCTCTTCAAGATATCATAGCTATATTGGGTATGGATGAATTGTCTGAAGAAGATAAGCTGACTGTAGCTCGAGCACGCAAAATCCAGAGGTTCCTGTCACAGCCCTTCCAAGTGGCCGAAGTTTTCACAGGACATGCTGGTAAGCTAGTGCCTCTAGAAGAAACCATCAAGGGATTCTCTAAAATCTTACAAGGAGAGTATGACCATCTGCCTGAAGTTGCATTTTACATGGTAGGACCAATTGAAGAAGTTATTGCAAAGGCAGAAACTCTAGCTAAAAATGCCTAACTTCTATTAAAGCTTAATACATTTTTCTGCCATCATTACAATTATGTCTTTTAGAAGATGATAGATATACATACATTCAAATCCATTTATAGAATATGTTGTTAAATATTATAATTTATTAGAAACTTAATTTTTTCATTTTTTTATGTCTATAAATTACAGATCACCTGCCCAAATACCTAATTCCCTAGATATGACTTTAGCCAGAACTGTAAACAATAAAAATATTTTATTGACTTTATTAATATTTATTATTTTACTATGTAAACATTACTTCTATGCAATGAGTTGTAATATCATTGATTGAAGTTAAGTTAATTTAACCATTGAAGCTCAAACTTAATTCTTACTTCACTACATAAGTAAATGTTAGTCTAAGTTCATTGGTTGATTGTATTTAGCTTTGTATAAGATAGATTTTTGGAAAATAAAAATATAGCCATTGCCATAAAAATGTATATTTATAGTGTGTCTGGGCACCGGTATCCGACCACTTAAGGAGAAGTAATATAATCAATTTAATGAATAAATTCACTATAATTATATAAAACGTGTGAATGAAGGCGCTAATTTATTAACTTGTTAATTCAAAGAAGCGTAAGGGTGCGTGAAAGACACTGTTACAGTTAAGGTTTCCCAGTTTTTTGTTGATTCAAAACCAGAGGTTCTACGAATCAAAACCAGATCGGACCAAAGCAAATGACAAAATCGTTTTTAGAATAATAGTGAGTAAGTAATAACCTATTTGATTTTGTCATTACAATCTTAAGTCATAATAAATAGCAGCACTTCAGTTATAAATCAGGATATAGATAATGGTGATAACGTTTAGCATGTTATTTGCGTAAATTCGGAAACAAACCCCTTGCTGTACATTTTTCACATAACGTGGTAAACTGCCTACTGAAATATTTACTGGTTTATTTTCCATTTCCATTTATTTATTCTATTTCCTTTACCTCCCGTTCTAGTATTCACTGAGTGACGGCAAGGTAATGATTCTCGATCCGTGTGATTAAATAATACAAAACTGGATTTGAGTCGTACAAGAAAAAAAAAAGGTACATGCAAAAGAAACAAACAATACACGTCAAGCAATTTAGACTAGTAATTAAGTGCGAATTTAAAATTTCGATTGAGCAATCAGAGTAAGCAAAACAGAAGAATAAAAAAATATTAATAACAATATACTTATTGTAGATATGCTTACATATTTGTACTATAATTTATAAATATGTTATAACTGCCATATTAAATTTCTTTGCAGGCATGATTAATCGAAATCCAATATACAAAGTTGCGATGTATAAATTTTTAAATATTTATGAACATATAAATAAGTAATAAAATAAAACAAATAGACATAGCAATAAAAATGTATAAATACTAGTTCATATACATATTTATACTCAGTAATTTTTCAGTCATTTTGTAGTCACACTTTCCTAGATACTCGTTTTCTAAACTTATATGTTTATTGATTCTATTATATAAAAAAGAACTTAAAAAATAAAAGAATTTGTGAGCAAAGTCAGTTTTGCAAGCTGGAACTTTAAAGACGACATGTGATCTACGATTTGAGTTGTAGTACCTAGAGTGAGCGTGTTGTTTTAGGATAACTGATTTAATATATAATTGTCTAACCGTTAGTGCTTGAAATTTTTTTATATAATGCAGTTGTTGGAAATTTAAGGGGTTTGAAAAGTATAACTTTTAATATAGTTCTTTGGACCCTTTCTAATTTCAACAATGTAGTTTTGGATGTTCCTCCCTATGCAATGATGCCATAACAAAGGAGAGACTGACACAAGGAAAAATAAAGTTTTATTTGCATGTTCACTTTCTAAATGTCTAATTTTTTAAAATACATAAATAAGTTTGCGTATCCTTGATTTTAAGTTATTTATATGGACTTTCCAATTTAGATTCTCATCTTTCAAAATGCCTAAATATTTAATACTGGATACAATTAAAATTTGTTGAATCGTACATATTTGTATATGTAATTTTAAATTGAATTCGGACGACGAGTGTTTATTATTTGAATTAATTGAAAAAAGGATATATTTAGTTTTCCCTAAGCTGAGTGTAAGTAAAACATTATTCAACAATTTTATTTTGAATCTAAGTCCTCTTTCAGTATTGAATATAAGTTCAGTTACAGCAACAGCAACACTGTGTCATCGGCTTACGAAATTATTTTCTACATTTGCATTACATATATAAAAAAAAAGCGTCGTTCCAAGTACTGAGCCCTGTCGCACACCATAACTTATAGTCTGTATAGAACTATACATGTCACCAATCTTAAGTGCCTGTAACCTATTTGACAAGTAATCCCTCAGAAGATCGAGGGGAAGGCCAATCCCGTATCCCAATTTCTTGCAAGTTTGTGCAGCAGCAAGGGTATCGAATGCTTTGGCTGAATCTTAGAAAATACCAAGACATTTATGCTTCGTATCTAGCCTTAGCCATTAGAAACCAAATCATCGATTGTTTCCGCCGTAGATTTCTTTTGTCTGAAACCGTATTTTTTGATAAAAGGCCACTGGATTTCAGATACAGTTATTTTACACGTCTACAATTAATAACCTTCTCTAAAATCTTAGCAATAGTAGAAAGCAATGATATAGGACGATAATTCGAAATCTCATTCACATTTCCACTTTTGAATATAGGAACAACAAGAGATTCCTTCAACATCTCTGGGAAGACACCAGATGAAATACTTGAATTGCAGATGTGAGAATTAGGCACAGCAGGAAAATCAACGAATATCTTCAAGAACACTGAAGATATACCACCCCAACCTGCAGAATTACTTTTTTTTAATGAACCAAAAATTTTAGTTATTTCAGTTACATCTGTTGGTATTAGAAAAAATGAATGTATTGGTCCATCATTGTGATTATGATGTTAACCAAATCAACCTGTGTTATATTTAGATTTTGTAATATCTTCTCAGCAAAACCATCACCGACACCTACAAAATATTCATTTGCCTGATTAAGTGATTCTATTGGAGTCGCTTTAGAATATATGATAACACGTCAGTTAGGGTATTAAGTTTTTTAAGTAACAGACACGTTTAATAGATTTCCACAACTTCTAAACATCTTTTTTTATTTTGCTCTAATTCAGAGATATCGTATGCTTTTTTGAGATTGTATATTATTACAAAAGTTTCTGTAACGTTTGTATGTTATTTTTAAATATATGTCGTTTGGATTTTATTTATGTTTTCGATGTAATGTATCACGGAATTTAATGCAGCGTAGCAATCCTGCAGTCATCCAGGGTTTGATTGTAGACTTTCTGTTTGAAACTTTTAAATGAGGAAGTATTTAAAAAATGCATAAACGAAAGCACTAAAAAGCACCTCCACTAGATGGCGACTCTAGCAAAAGTTGTTTTTTGCAGAAAATGAGCGGGTGGAACATTGGGTCAACCTTAACCTGTCGCTGTCTAGTGGGTTGGCTTGGTTTCGTTTTTTGATGGTGAAGCGGAGGGGGCGGGGGTTTGCGTTCGCTCTCTTGGGCCGGGTTTTGTTTTGGGTAGCGGCCCGGGCGTCGAAGCGGCTCCTGGGATTTTTCTTTCACAGTTGCGGGCGTCTCATTCTCTTGCCTGTTTTCCTTTTTGATGGGGTGGCTTGTCCTCTTAAGATTGGAGGGTTAGCCGGGGGGGATTTGGGAAAGAATCTTATCCTCTTGCCGTAAGGTCGGGCATTCGGGGGGAACCCTAGTTGGTTCTTTAGACGTTAGAAGTGGTCGGTCCAGTTCGGAAGGGACTCTGCGACTATTTGAGGGAATCCCTTGACTTCTTGGGCTCTAGGCTTGTCCGGGAGCGGCGGGGTGTATGATATGGGTGAGCTTGGTTGTGCTGCCATTTGCGCGTAGGCCCGGCTGTCTGAAAGGCGCGGGATGGTGGCGTAAAAAGTGGATACGTGTTCATCGCCTTCTCTGAAATATGGGCGTAGCGACTGGGTGAGGTTGGTAGTGTCGAAGAGGTAGTCTAGTATGGAATCGTGATGAACTATGGGTCTCTGTTGAGGTGATGGGCCGAAACAGGGACGTTTCTCGTCACCTCCTATGATATCATAAGAGACGTCTTAGTCTCGTTCTATCCTGTAACGACGTGCGTCACGGGGATGCAGCTTCTTGATTGGGGGGATGGGAGAGTTTCGCAGAAACTGCTCTCGCACTCTCTTTAGTGCAAGAGACACTTGCGCCTGTTTCTAAGAGCTGGCTCGGAGTCCTTGCACATCTGCAATCAGGCGGTTTCCTTGATGGAGCGTCCATATTGTACCCGTTATTAGGTAGAAGTAAGTTGATATGGCAGCAACTTGGGGGTGGATGACCCAGTTTTTTTTTCTGGCGTCTCTGTCGCGAAAGCACTGTAATCCTTTGGATTATTGGAGGGGGTTCAACAATCCAGAGGATTAAAATGGACAACAATCAAAAGGATAATCCAAAGAACAGTCGGATGCCTGGGAAACTTCGGTACGCAAGGTGGGGCTCGACGTAGCTCGGTGCTACGGAGCGCGCACGACCTCTCGCGGTGAAGACTCAGGAACAGGAAACACTCCGCTCGAAATGCTGTTATTACGTGATCAAAACTGCCGAATTGTGGTATGAGTGTGTATTTGCTATAATTTTTCTATCAGGAAAGTTTCTTTCTGCTGACTGGCCTAGACCAGGGGTCGACAACCTGCGGCTCGCGAGCCACATGCGGCTCTTTGGCTGGGAAGCTGCGGCTCTTTAGTTCCGAACACAAATATTATTTATTTTATAATAAAAAAATTTTTTTAAAACTTTCTGAATCGATTAACAAAGATTCAGCACCACTTCTATCTCTCAGCCACATAGTCTTTGCTTGTACCCGCTTTTCACGGCACCCCTCGACCGCGCCCGCGATACGCGCCGTCGTTCATCACTGTTGTCAAGATTATTTTCTTTACTTAAATAACTATGCAAAGCCAAAGTTTCTTTTGAGTTTGTTTGCTCAGATATATGTTATGTTCATTTTTATTTTTTTAATTACAAGTTACATTGTTTGGTAAAGTTTAAATTTTATTTTTAAATATCCAGGCAAAGCCGATTGAATTTCCTTGCTCATCATTATGATTGTTGCTGCCACGCCCAGACTGAGCTCGCAGCCTCGCGCGGCATGCGCCGCCGCCCCGCTCGGTAAGTGTGAACTGCTGCGGGCACGTTGGCTCGAGGCATAGCAAGCGTCCGCCTCGCCCGAGGCAGTCCACAGTCACCACACCGACCGAGCGGTTCGGCGCATGCCGCACGAGGCGGGCCTCGCCTAAAGGTGCGCGCTCAGTCTGGACGAGGCTATTGAAGTACAAATTAATGTTGTAACTAAATGTTTACGTGTTTTATTTTTTTACTTGAATTATAAATAATGATTAATACCACAAATATGTTTAATTTTTTATGAAAAAAAACTACTCATATATGAATAAATAAATATTATTTTGTCTTATTAATAAACAGACTAAAATTACTTTATTTATGCAAGTACTATTTATTGATTGAATCACCATGATTGACCGAAAGTAGTTAATTCCGTGCATCGGGGGGCACGTTAAGCCGTCGGTCCTGCGCCTGATCTTTCACCGGTCGTGTCGGTCAACCGTCGCATCGGATATAGAGAGTGGAAGGAAGAGAGAGTGAACTTTAAGAATGCGAAACCTAGTTGGTCACAATAAGCAAAGTCCTGCGCAGTAAGTCGATGTCAGTGAGAGTAGGACTACATTACTTATTTATTGTAGGTATAAAAACATTTTGTGGCTCTTTAAAAACTTAAAAATGTTGTAAATTGTAACTTTTGGCTCTTTTGACTCAAAAGGTTGCCGACCCCTGGCCTAGACGGATTGAGAAGTTATTTTTAATACACGAAAGATTTTTTGTGCTACATGGAAATAAAAAAATATTTCTGTGCTGTATGTTATCAAACAAATCTGAAATAGCACATTGTGGATCCAATGACTTATCCAATCTTTCCTCTCCCTTGGTCTTACATGTTGGTGGTAACCTTGGTCCACAAGTTAGCAGTCAAATAGTCTTTAATATATTCAAAAAGGTTTATTTTTATGTGGCTATTCTTTTCCCAATTCATTCATTAAATTTAAAAAATGAGACTAGCTCTTCAAAAGAATGACCAAAAATAAATATGAAAGTTGACCGTAAGTCAGTGGGGCGAATTTGCTCGGTACTCTCTTAGTTACTTAATGAGAGTGACGGTTAATTACAGATTGTGTTGATATTTTTCGAAAAAAGGTTAGTGAAATGTCTTTAACTATAAATTTTTCAAAAATTGTTCCATTAAGTGTTATAATGCGAGACAAAATGTCATGAAATTGAAAAATATGCATTACATAATTCCATGAAATAATATGGCGCGTGGGTTTAACGCGTTAAAGTAAACGGGTCACCACTTTTATGTGAATTTCTTAGCATTTCTAGAACTTTGGGTTGACTAAAAACTCAAAGGAAGTACCAGAACGTCTAAAAGACGTAAAAATAAATCTCAAAATTACACGAAAAAATTGACTGTATGGGCTGTAAGTGCCCTTTGCCTTAAATGATACCATTAAATTACGAATTTTACTGACCAATATTTCTGTAAGAATCTAAACAAAAATAAACACTATGAATAAAGAATAGAGGTGATATTCTGCTTTTTTGCTTAAGATCCGTTACTCATAAAGGTTCTAGTTTATATTGGCACACCAAATTATCAAAAATAAGTTTTTTTGCTTCGATATACGGCTCATAGTACCTTACATAACGAAAAGTGACCGAATAGACCGATTAACCTGTATTAGAATGAATGAATAGAACATCGTTCATGAACTACACAATGCTATATTACATAATTGATTCTAGTTCCGTTTTTGCCAGAGCTATCATTAGGTCCATTGATCGGAAAATGACCAACGTTTTGGACGAATTGGGTTTTTTTCCCCGATAAGCGCTCATAAATTCCCGCCAACTGGGCATTTATATCTTGAATAAAATGTATTTGAAATTTAAACGAAAGATCAACTAATTGATAAAGATAAATAGAAATACACTACGAGTACAAAATACATAATGATAAAAATACATAAATCTATAAATTAAATATTTTTATTTTTATTCAACGATTGATTTTTTCATCGCCTAGCATAAACTATTAAAGTTAGATCTATGATCTTTAGTCAGTAGAATTATATGTGGAAAAAACATCAAATAATGATTAAAAGCTTGTATTTTGCAATATTTTCACGAAGAAATATTATTCTTAAAAAACTGATACAAACTTTTAATTCAATATTTATTTCAGTGTTTGTGTAAATTGTACCCTTAAAATACTGTCAAACTTCGCGCCAAAATTAACACAAACACTGGGTGCAATTGACACAAGCACTGGGTACAGTTAACACAAAGACTGGGTACAATTAACACAAACACTGGGTATAATTTACACAAACACTGGGTACATTTTACATAAACACAGAAAACAAATATTGAAAAATGTTCAATAAGTAGCCCTAACATGAAGAACGGACTTCCATACAAACTTCCTACTCCTATTCCACCCATTAAGGGTGGAATTTCCACAATATCTGATAAAACATTTATCAATTTTTAATCAGTAGCAAAAATAAAGTTTCACGTTTCTAATTTTAATAATGATGGATTTCTGACTGACTGATAAAACATTTATCAATTTTTAATCAGTAGCAAAAATAAAGTTTCACGTTTCTAATTTTAATAATGACGGATTTCCATACAAAGCAACACTTAATTCACCTCTCTAAAGGTAAAATTTCTTAAAACGGTGAAGCAGTTTTAACTTCTTTTTTATTAGTAACCCAATAAAAAAACAATTTTTCATATTTCTAACTTAAAAACCGACGGACTTCTATATAAACTTTCAACATTTATTTCACCCTTTTAAGAGTAGAAATTCCAAAATTCCCCTCTTAGTGTGTAAAAACTACACTGATATAACTTAACTGATCAAATATCATGGGTCCAACTTCAACAGTTTATTTTTGGCTATGTAATAATCCAATTAATCAGAGCAAGTACTAAATCATTGATATAATTATATTTTTATTAAAAATCTTTTATTAAATCAATATATTTTTTATGCCCTCTAATCAGGCAAATAAGTTTATTCCCAAAACGACGAGCTTTTTCCTATCTGCCTGCTGGGCAGAAACACTGCCCATCTCTAATTAGGTTGGCATCAACTCGCCCTTCCTGGTGGGAACTCCTGCACCAGAGATTAAACCCCGCCACTGCCCAGACCCAATGAACAAGTACACTGGAACTTGAATATGCAAAATTATTTAAAATGCAATATTAAACATCACATTTACTCTTAGAGCACCATTATAAATCAATGATTAGGAATGAGTTAGTCAATATATTAACAAACTAGTGTATTTGATAAACAATCGAAAAAGTAAGTCTTTTTCAAATATTGATCTGTCCCAGGATAAAGGGAATAAAAGAAAAATATTTCTAAAGATTTATATTAATGGTCTTATCGTTTTCCTCCTACACGAGGTGCAGACTTTTGACTGACTTTGGCCGCTTTGGCCTTAGGTGCAGCCTTTGCTTTTGTTGGAGGAGCAGCAGCTTTCTTTGCTGCCTTTGTAGATTTTTTCTGTTCCTTGGCTGCCCTGAAATATTAGATATATGTGAGATACCATTCTGTTATTCTCTTATTACTTGATTATCTGACATGCCCAAAAATATAATATAAATAAAATATAATGTCTAACACTAGTTATGTTGTGCTATTTGAACAATAAGACTTAGGTAATTTATAATTAAATCAGCTTACTTAATAGCCTGATCTCTTTGAGCCTTGCGTACTTCTGGTTTCATATTACGTTTGGCCATGATGTCACTGAGTGAAGCACCAACAATAGCACGTTGGAATTTTTGGGTCCTCCTAGTGCGCTTCTTGGTTTGCTCCTCTTCTTGCCCCTTCTTGAACTTACGTCTGAAATATATATTTTTTTTTACAGAAAACTTGAATAAATAAACACAATATATATATATATATTTTTTTTTACAGAAAACTTGAATAAATAAACACAATATATATATATATATATTTATTACCTGTACAGGACAGTCCAGGTCACTTTACGAGGATTTCTCCTCATGAGGTGTGCAGCTTCACATTTTGAGTTTAAAAATGTAAAACTCTGAAATAGATTATGAAATTATGTTTTAATTGTTATAAATAACTATAATATGTACTAAGTAACTATAAGATACATTTTGTAGGAACTTTGTAAATGTAATGTTATACAGATTTATATTAAAGAATTAACAGTAAATATACATGTACTTTAGCATCTTCAAAAAAATTAAATGAATGCTACTAAAATTAAATGTTTGTAAATTTGAAAATAAATAGACATGACAATTTACATTGCTTAGATTCCAAGAAGAGTAGTTAAAAGACCTCGAATTACAGAGACAAAGAAGGAACCACAAAACTCAAGCGTGAGACAATGTAGAAAATTACACTCATTGAACTCATCGGGAATCGAACCCGGACTTCAGATATCAAACCACTTTGAAACTGAGGTCGTCAAGAATAAAGTATTTAAACACTCAGTTGCACGTATATTATGAATAATATTAATCTGTGTAGATCTTACAGTACCGAAGTTTAATTTGGTTAAAAAGAAAACTAATCACAGAAAGAAGACAATTCACTAAAGTGGTATGGTTTAAATGTGCACAATAACATATAAATGTTTTAAGGTTATGTATACAATTGTAGATTCTGTTTGGGTAAAAGGCACTGAGAAGCATGATTGGTTTTCTTCATGAATTTAAAGTTATAAGCAATTTCATTACCTTCCCGTCCACTTTAACCATGGTTTTCCCATGGCCGGGATAAATCTTATATCCGCTATATGCGCACAGGCCGATCCTGAAAATATATTGCACATTTTACAAAAGGGTCACATCACATCCTAGAAATAACCAGTTTTAAACAACATTTTAATATGATTACAAAGATATAATTAGATAAAAAACAAAATTTAAACGTACTTCATTTTGACTTGCCAAAGAGGTTACTAAAGAAAGAAAGAGACAGCTCTATGTTGTTTGTGAAAGAGACAAAATTCTACAAAGTTGCCAGGTTGCCAGTAAAGCAAAACAAAAAAATGAATGAGGAAGTGTTTAAAAAAATATATTAGTTCTCGAAATCAAACTATATGTCGCTACGGAACGTTCTTGATTTCTCCATGACAACCTTTCCGGTTTTCTGTCAACTTGATTGACATGATAATTTACATCGTAACATAACTATAAAAAAAAATACCTAGCACCGAAAAACTAAAATTTTGTAACAATAATTGAATAAAAATAAGTAGCTACCAACTACGAGCAGTTTATACACCGGAATTTTTGGCGCATTTATCGGGACGTCTTCTTCTTTTATTAATGGCTTATCTGCGCATTTCGCACAATTCTGCCAAACTTCAAAGAACACGATCAAAGATGTGACATTTTAAATCAAAATGGATTTTTATTGATTAATTTTATCCGATAATCAAATCAATTAACAACTCATTGTTTTTAAGTATAAAAGACTTTTTTAATAATCATATAGTTTACCAAATTTGTGAAATAAAAGTAAAAGCCTAAAACATCATTTAAATTTTAATCTGTTGTTTATTTTGCGACATAACACATTGATATTATTGCATCGATGTTAATTTTTGTAACAATGACATCACTATACGCGTACATTTTCGTCACTTACGCTCTGACCAACAAGTATCAAATTCACAATAAGGATTAAAAAAAAACATTAGTTCCCGAAGTCAAAACTAGATGTCGCTACGGTACTTTCATGATTTCTCCATGACAACCCTTCCGGTTTTCTTTCATGTCTAAACGTAAATTAGTTTTCAAAACTCAAAAAACAACTTGTACTTCTTCGTATTTGTATTGATATCTAACTTTCTTTTTTTTTTTAATACTTCTTCATTATTCACTTCGTTATTGACTGTTTAAGCATTACATATCTGGTTAACTTACCTACACTTTCTTTATGATTTCGCAATAAATATTTTGATTTGATATGATTGATACAAAATCGTTAAGCGGCATTTTCGATGTTTCTTGAATGAATGAATGGTGTCTTTTATTACGAATGTTGTATATTGATTTGTTAATGAGTATGTATTTTCTTATATTACAATGGAAAGTGATTTCATAGTCTTTAAGTCACATTCCAATAAGACTTGTCTATGTGAAATAAAACAAGGAGAAAAAAAGGCAGCTCTAACTGAGTTTCTTGCTGGTTCTTGTACAAGGTCTCACTTAGTTTTGTGACTACACCACCAGTAAGACAGTAATAAAACTACATCAGTTAATGGAAAATTTATTTGTATATCCGCCAATGAAATAAGTACCTCTTAATATAACTATTTCAACGTCACTGTCCGCATGAAACAAAGGAGAAAGCAAAGCAACAAGTGAGTGCCAACAGCTGCTCACCTGACGCCTGGCAAAAAGGATCTCGCTAAATCAATGCCAGCCTTTAAACGCCACGTCACACTAAAATATCTATATTATTTTATGGAAAAAAAATATCATATTCACAATTAAGACTTTTCATTAACTGAAAGATGTCAGATGTCACACTTACATAAAAGGAAATAAATAAGATGTCAATACAAAAGAGTTATTATAACATTCGTCCCCACTCATATCTCGGTAATTAGTCTTCGAGGAGGTCGCACTATACGTTGGCTGCGGCGCAGAGGTAGCACTGTTTCAGCTGATGTATATTGTAGGGCTGCTACAGTTGGTGCAGGTTCTATGGTAGATGCAGCTGCAGGTCGTCCCTGAGAACGGCCACTGCGTGGATGTAGACTTGGTGACGGTGATGCCGTTGTGGGTGTTGTCCAATCGAGAGATGATGATAGCGATGATTAAATAGGAGTGATTAATGAAGACTGTAGTAATGGTGATGACTGGAGAGGAATAGTTGATGTAGGCATGGTTGGTGAAAGGTGTACGGATGGAGATGGTGACGGTACAATGTGCACAGGGGGTGAATGTTGCTGCGGTGATGGCACTCTTGAACGTATGTGGTCAGCATGTCTCCGTATCGATCTTCCTCTTGGAGTCGTGATCACATATGAGTATTTGTCCCTCCGTGCGGCTATTGTTCCCTTTTCCCAAAACTTTTCTAATTTAGTTCTCGTATAAATTGGTTCACCAGGTACAAAATTTCCAGCTTCAGATGATGCAGTGGTGACGTTGTTTTGAATTTGGCGTAACTGTAAATTTCTTCGTTTAGATGGCCTAATATTAGATAAAACACAGTTGAGCTGTCGCCCAAACATCATTTGTGCAGGTGATTTTCCTGTAGTATTATGAGGAGTATTACGATAGGTAAAAAGAAATTCAATGAGATGTTTAGCTTTGGTCGCTTGGTTCGCTCCTATTCTTGTGTTAAATGTTCTAACAAATCTTTCAGCCAGTCCGTTACTGCGCGGGTGATATGGTAAAGAAGTCACATGTACTATACCTAACTTTTCACAGTAATTCTTAAAATCGTGCGAGACAAATTGTGGGCCATTGTCTGAAACAATAATTTGTGGAAGCCCAAATGTGACAAATATATCGTCTAAAACCAAGCATAAATCTCTAGTAGTTATGCGTTTCATTGGTTTAACTTCCACCCATTTAGATAATGCATCACAAACAATTAGTCAATATGTATCGTCATATGGTCCAGTAAAATCGATGTGTATTCTTTCCCATACTTGTTCAGGAATGGACCAGGAAAAGATTGGAAGCTTTGGATTGTGAGGACGATTACCTTGGCACCCGTTACACTGCTTGACAAAATTCTCTATGTCTTCGTCTAAAGTCGGCCACCAGACGTAAAAACATGCGAGTACCTTCATCGCACTTATTCCAGGGTGACCCTGGTGAAGGTATGATATTACCTTTAATCGTAAGGAGTTTGGTATGATCATTCTTCCCTACCATAATAAAATCTTTTTTTCAACTGAAATTTCATTCCGTTTTCTGAAATAATGTTTTAGTTCATTATTATATTCAAAGTCGCGCCAACAGTTTTTAAGCATTGTACAACTTTTGATAAAATGGAATCGATCATGGAATGTTCTCTTATATTCTTTTTCGTTAAGTGTACGTCTGAGATTCTGTTTGAAATAAGACGTGAATCGATATTGCGTATTATGCGTTCTGTATTTGATACATCGGTATGATTATCAGGTAATCTTGAAAACAAACTGCTACTATATTCTGTTCACCCTTTTGGTAGAAAATGTGGTAATTGTAACTAGCAATGATTAAAGCCCACCTCACAAGTCTGTTGTTAGTTATTTTAGGAAGATTACGTGGAGCACCCAATATGTAAATGAGGGGTTTATGGTCAGTTAATAGTGTAAATTTTGTTCCGCGTAGATATTGATCGATTTTTTTTATTCCAAAAAATATAGCAAGAGCTTCTCAGTCAATTACAGAATATTTAGCTTCAGCAGTGCGCAATTTCCTTGATCCAAAAGCTATAGGTTCTTCGCGATCTTTTTGTTTGTGAATTAAACGGCTTTTTCCGATGCGTTGCATGCTAGAAATAGTGGTCTGTTATCATCAAATGCTATTAAGGGTTGCGATGCAGCTATGCACGATTTAGTTTTCTCAAAAATGTTCCTTTCATGACTTGTCCAACGCCATCGTTGTCTACCGCTTGTTAATTCATGTAAATCTGCACAGATTCCATGTTGATGTGGAATAAATCGTTCGTAAAAATTTACCAGGCCCAGAAAAGATCTCAGTTCTTTTGAATTTGATGGTTCTGAGGCGTTCGTTATAGCATCAAGTTTTTTCTTTGTGGGGCGTATGCCATTTTTGTCTATTGTATGACCCAGGTACTCTATTTGATCTTGTAGAAATGAACACTTTTTTAAATTTATTTTGAGACCTGCTCTGTGTAAACGTTCGAACACCGTTGATAAAGTCTGTAAGTGCTGGTAATTTGTTTTCCGGTCACCGCGATATCATCAAAATATACAGCCACGTTAGGAAGATCACCAAGCAATGTATCAAGATAATGTTGGAAGATTGATGGTGCTGTCGATATTCCAAAAGGCATTCTATTATATTGGTAATAACCTTTGTATGTCGAAAGTGTCAGGTATTTCTGTGAATCTGGAGCTATTTCGAACTGAAGATAGGCACCTTTCAGGTCTATTTTAGAAAAACATTCGCCATTAGTCAGTTTTTGTCGTAGTTGGTCGAATAGTGGAACGGGGTGTAAGTGTTTGACTAACACGGGGTTTAGAGTGCTTCTGTAGTCCCCACAGATACGTATAGTTCCGTTTGGTTTTACAACGTTTATGGTTGGTGTCGCTCACTCAACTGGTGTTATATTCGGATCTATAATGTTCACTTGATAACCTTCAACTTTCCCTAATTTTCCGTCAAAAAGTTGAGTATATTAGTTTAAGACTTGTTGAAGTGATGACTGTGTTTTACTACTTTTGATGGAATAAACAGGTTTTGGAAATTCCATATCAAACATTTCGCTCCATTGTAAACCAAAAAGCATAGGGTTAGCATTTGTCATAACTACAGCTGGTATGATTTTTTGTTTACCTTGAATTTTAACAGTCACTTCAGCCTTTTGATTTAAGTCTATAATCTCCATAAGCTTTTAATTTAGGTGCTTTGGTTAGAATTGGAGATCCTATTGTCCTCCAAAACTGTGTGTTAATAATTGTATATGTTGAACCAGGATCCCAATCCATTGTGCAGGGTTGTCTGTTGATAATAACATCAATTCTTTTGCAGTCTCTCTTTTTTTGTTGGTTCCGTCTAACGTTACATACGTAGTCGTCACTATCATCATTGCTTCCTGATGAATCTTCGGTTGTTGTACGGTTTTCTGTAACTTTTTGTAATTTATTACCATACTTTGATTTCAAATTACTGTTTCTTGCAATCTGTGCTCGGCCACTTTTGATGCAACAGTTTTCAAAATCCATTAGTCCATTAGTTTTGCATTCCTGCATGTGTGTTCTTTAGCAGGGCAGTTTGTAAAGCTATGTTTGTTACTTCTACCACAGCGGTAGCACTGGTCTTAATAAATAAATCGAGGATTTTTGTTGTTCGTAAAGCGTTTGGAATTCGTTGTAGAATGTGTGCTGTATTTTAACTTTTTAATAGATGTGGATGGTATATCATGTTCAGCTTGTTCTCGAGATTGTGCAACAGTAAAAATCTGTGTAAATGTAACTTCTTTTATGATTCCTTCGAAAGTTTCAGTGAGATCAGGCCATTTTTGTTTTAAATCTGTTTCTAATTCAACATGGTTCAAACCTGTTGCAAAACAGTCTCGTAATTGACGTTCTAGTAATGTTTCGCTATATCCACAGTCTAAGCTCAATTCTCTCAGTCGATTTGCATAATGTTCCATTGTTTCGTTGTTCTCTATAACACATTTCCAGAACACGGTTAAGGCCCGATATCTAGTTTTTTTGATATGAAACAAATCTAAAAGTTTGCTATGTAAATCATTATATGTACAGCCGTCAAAATTGGGAGTTAGACTGATTTTTACCTCTCTGAGTATTTCTGGAGTCAAACAATTGAGTAGTAAATCCTTTTTGATGTTATTGTCGGTAATTTTGTGAATTTTACATTTAATTTCGAAGAAGTCGAGGTAATCTTCCACTCTAGTACAATCAGGGTTTAACTTGTCGATGTTAAAATGTTTGAATATACTCAAATTTTTGTTATCCGAGTTCGATGTTGGTATGGTGTGTTCACCATTTGATGCTGTTGTACGTACCTGTACGCTCTGTGTTTGAGATGCTAAAAGTAAAAGTAATTGAGTTATCTGTTCCTGTTGCGCCTGTTGGGCTTGTAAAAATTGCGTAAACTTTTTGGCGTCCATCCTCGTCGCCAATAATGTATCTATATTATTTTATGGAAATAAAATATCATATTCACAATATAAGACTTTTCATAAACTGAAAGATTTCAGATGTCACACCTTCATAAAAGGAAATAAATAAGATGTCAATACAAAAGAGTTATTATAACACACACGATCCCTTGCCCTGCGTCTCAGTCCCTTTCCCTTCCCCTTCTAATGTTAATATTGTAGCTTTCTTGTAATTGATTTAAAATGTTCATTTCTCATTGGTTAAGTTTGTATTTATAATTTTAAGGATTTTTTATTGGTTAATATTATACTACGTTTTACTATAAGTAGCTGTAAGATTTAAAATAAAATTGTTTCCCCCCCTTGAGAGGGGATGGAGGCGGTCTTTCCGATGAAGGTTCGTTGCCCCTTCAGGGCACGTAACCAACTGTCCAAGGTTTAGTCAGTAAGAGTTTGACATAACCTCACAGGCGGCCGTGAAGTATCCAATGAAGGATTCACCGCCTCCTTTCCCCGCTGGGAAGGTGGTTCCGAACCCCTAAGGTTGAGAGCCGAAAAAAAAAGTAAATAAAACATTCCATCCTTCCACCTACGGAGTTTTATTACCCAACGACAAACAAGCCTACGACGTGATTAGAGTTGCCAAAGTGGCCACTTTGCAACTCTAATCGCGTAATCTCTCTCTCTCTCTCTCTCTCTCTTTTACGTTTTATACACACGAGGAGTAAGGAATTAGTTGTAGAAGGTTTCTTGTACTGCCGCCAACTTTACGTTATGTTACTTATTTTCATAATCAGTGGTATTTCTTGTTTATGTAAGGAATATTCTATCTATCTAGAGTTCACAAATTTAAGGATACAATAGGTTAACAGCTAACAGTATTTGTTTTAAATATTATTATTTTTCAAAAGGCGTTCCGTGTTAATGTTTTGCTTGTTCCGATATTAGCTTTTACATATAAATTATTTTCTTGTACTGTGGATGTAGGCACTAAATACCGATAGATGTAACCAGTCTGGAAAAATAATAATCTTTAATTTAGAAGCCAATGAACTGAAACAGCTGATCGTAATGTCGGTGTACTTCAATAAATCCTATCGAAAAAATTGAAAAACTTCAATTTTGTTTTTTTCAATAAGTACAATGGCTACAATATGAGGAACAGCGTCTATTATTCTAGTTTAATGTATACTCTATGCTGTATAAGGGATTACGGGTTATTTGTAACACGCGGTATATTGACATGACCTACATCGCGTTGATACAGACACACCATCTAACTTGGTTCCCGTTAAACTAGCGATGAGTCGTTACCCATTTTTTAAACACGTAACGTAATCGCTATCAGATAGCCAATCATCGATATCAAAACTATCTATTTGTGATAACTAGTTATTTCTACAACGCTACAAAGTCAAAGGAAATTTATTCTTATACAAACGCGATAAAGCTCAATTTTTGGTTGGTTACTTGATCATTCCGAAATCCAAGTAACGCGGACATACAAACATATACCTATTTCATTGACACGTATACTGACATTTTGTTGTTGTTTCATTCACACATAACAGGTTGCATTGTTTGCGCTCCATATTATTTAAACGCGTTACATTCTAAACGGTTATTATCGCTGCGAACTGTAATCGCCGCTACTTGGTGATCGCGGTTATATGGGTATTTAAAAAAAACATTAGTTCCCGAAATCAAACTAGATGTCGCTACGGTACGTTCTTGATTTCTCCATGATAACCTTTCAGGTTTTCTTTTTAGCTTAAAAGTAAATTAAGTTTTCAAAACTCAATAAACAACTCCTATTCTATTTGTACTTTTTCGTATTTGTATTAATATCTCAGTTTCGAACTTTGCAAATTTCAGTTTTTTTATATGTTAATTAAAAGGAAAGAAAATGACTGTCTTTGGTCCATTCGTTTCCTGCAAAAATCAACGTTTGCTATAGTCGCCATCTAGTTGAGGTCCTTTTTTGGTGCTTTCATTTTTTTTTTCAATACTTCCTCATTATAAAGCGAGTCGCCCAAACGTCAACCTTAGGAGATTTGCTTGAGAGTGAATCAGCTTTACTTTAAAAAATTAAGTTGTGGAAAATAGATAGTTATTGTATCACTGAATCTCTAGTTATCGCGGTTACTGTCTATCGCGAATAACGTCCATCGCTACGTTAAACCTTTATCTGTTAACGTTCTCACGCGGATAATAAAAAATGGGATTGTTGGCTTTTTTTCCTATTTAAATATTTTACTCTTTGCCATGATCTTTTCTGCTGAACGAGTTTAAGCTGAACTGAATCTAACCTAAGTTTTACAAGTGTTTTGGTAATTTTGGTGGTGTTTTGCATTAAGATTTACTGGTATACGACCAGTGGGCGCTGGAGATCACAGACTTGTACATTTTTAACCTAAATGATTTGTCCAGACTTTTTAGAATTTCAAGTAATTTTACAGTTTACCTACATATTGGTTAAAATCTGTTAAGTATGAAATTTTTCTTTCATTAACGAAAACCTTACAGGATATACTGAAGAAGATGCGGGTTTTAGATGACAAGATTGTTTACGCCTTGAATACTTCAATACCTACAGAATCTTTTCAGAAAAAAGTTGATGCTTCCTCTGCATGCCAAGACTTATATTCTCAAATACAAAAAGGTCATTCTGAAAGGGAGAATGTCATTAAAAATTGTATTGTCTCCACTGCTGAGACAGTTAAAAAACTCAAAGCTGCTAAAGAGCAAACACCGGATGACTTTGAAGTATTGAAATATTTAAAAAGTGAACAAAAAAAGGTTTGTGTCAGTTTCATATAAATTGATTCAACAATAAATAATTATAATATAATTATATGATGTTAACATACATATCATTCCTGTTTTAGTTACGTTTATTACAAACTGAATTAAGTGTTGAAGAAGTCATAAAGGAGAAAACTACAAAATTGTTTATTGAAAAATGCCGAACTTACTATAAGCCAAATACTTTATGAAGACTGCCCTCATGAACTTTGGAATTTTTAATATTTGTATATACACATAAATAGTCTTAGTTTAATAAGTTTTTTTTATTAAAATATCCTTTTTCCTTTTAATTCTAATAATAATAATATGATTGTCTAATGTTTTCAGTTGTTTAAGTGGATTGTGATAAAGAGTGATATGCTCTATATGTTAAAATTTTTTTAATAACACAGAAATCAAAACTAATATTATTTGACAAGAAGATAACTATATAATATACAAGAAAAGTTATTTATTATTAGTTAATCTATATTTTATCTACACAAAGAACACTATAGCAGTAGCTAACAAGGACTATTTTACAGAATCCACTTCAACTGCCTTTTTTTCTTTGTATTCCTCTTGATACTTTTTATGCCAGTCGAGATTCATTTGATGAACTGATTCACCTCTCTTTGCTGCTGCTTTCCCAGCCATGATTGCTCCAAAACTAGCTAATGCTGTTAGCACTATTAGAATGTTGGACAATTTTATCCTAGCTTCACTCTGAGACCTATCTATTAGGTCAGCTCTGTAATTGAAATATAATTTATGTTACAACATAAATTTCTTGTAAAATATATTATTATTATTTCGTACATATACATGTTTGAAACATTGTTTTTTTTTTACATTTTATTCAGGTTTTAATACAATCTGTATACTTACGAAACGTATTTTGGGATTTCATTTTTTGTCTTGAACTTTTTTGTCCAAACTAAAATAAACTTTTGTAATTCCGTGGGTTTATAACGTGCAGATAATGAAGCAATTGAAGGCTTAACTTCGTCAGAAGACACTTTACACATATTACGACTTATTACAAAAGCAGACCAGTGAGGGCGGAACAAATATTGCTTAATCATATTTAGTGGTCAGATTTCAAAAATTGATATTTATCCTTACGAAACAGAATTTTTCTCTGTCAAGGGCACAGACCACCACAGACTTAGTAGGTATCAGACGACCAACTTCCTAACAAAAAATTTCTTCGTAGAACGTGATTGGGAGCCAGTGACACATGACAGCTTCATTCGTTTTAAATATAGAGTTTTACTATCGGCAAAGGCATTTAGCTATACAGCCCTGTTTTGGGTAGGTACCTAGCCGTCTTCCTAGTTTCCACATTATTTTTACTTTAATTTAAATTCCTTTTTTGTTTTAATACAACAATAACAATAAAGCAGACTGATAAGTCTAGCTTATTATTATTGTTGTATTAAAACAAAAAAGGAAAAATGAATACGTAAATGAAACACACATTTTTCCAATATGAATAATTTATTTTTTAACTTATTATATTTTTACAGATTTCTTTTGCATTCTCGGCAATTCTTAGCTACGTTTTTTTTAGTGGCACAATCTTATGAAACTTTTCAAGGTAATCACATTTTTTTTAAAGAGGGCACTGATATTTGCATACCTTTTTATACACATATTTAAGTTTTTCTAAATTTTCAATTGCCTTTAGCCAGAAAGAATGATGCTCTTTTCCTTTATGCTTCTTTTGTTTATCGATGCTCCATTGACACTATCAAATAATTGGTCAAAGAATGAAACAACTTCAGCTGTATTTCTTAATGTTGTGCTGACGGGCCTGCCATCCACATAAGTTGCTGCAAATTAAAATATTCATATAATAATTGTATGAAACTTGATTCAAAACTATTAATTGTTAGTAAATTTCATCTAATACTCACAGAAATTTGCAGTGTAAGACAAAGCTGCAGACATATTTTTACACAATTTTTTACCTGCAAAAAGAGATATCATATTTAAAATTATCTTCATTAGAGGATCATTATTGTAATTTAAGTGTAAACTATATTAACTACTTGTTACATAATTACAAATACAGATCATTGAATCAACACTTGCTCTGATAGAGAATATAGAAGCTGAATGCAAATTATTTCTTTTATTTATACTAATTTAAGTTATACTAATATAATAACCAATGCATTACCTTCATCATTTTAATTTTATCAGGTATAACTCATTGGTCATTTAATTTATGACGTATCCCAGCTTCAGTGTGTTGACAGTCTGTCTCATAGACATAAATAATATCATGCTATTTTGCAAGTTTAATATCCAATATTAAATTTTTTGTTAAAAAATTGTTCCTGATACATTTTATCAAGTGTGTAGAATCATAATATTCAAATCCACCCCACATATTTTAAGAATGCCAACTGAAACAAAAATTTAAGAACTTCTTAAAACATAGATAACAATATAAAAATAAGAACCTTCACTACTTTCATTAAATCTATTAGTTTTCTTTCATATAAATATAATTCTCTGTACCAACCTGTGATTTCAATTTAAAATTTGATCACATTAAGTGTCTTCTTTTATATTTTTGAGTGCTGATTGGAAAGCCAAGCGTTGGTCATATATTATTGCGATGGGATCAAGGTCAACAACTTTTTCTAGTACTAACTTTAAAATATTCTTGATGTACAGTAGATGTCGCTCCTTGACAGAAATACTAACATAAAGGCTGTTGCCACTTGTAAACAGCACCAACATAAATACAAGAGTATGATCTGCAAAATCCACTTTCTTTTCTTGGTGTTCTACAATTCCATTAATGTTATCTTTAACCCTTATTACTTTTATTATATGAAAGTGCTGTTTCTAATGACATCTCATCAAATATAATGGAGCATATTTTTTTGGAGTTTCATTTGGCCACCTGAAAAAGTAAATTCAAATAGGTAGGTACATATTATTATTTGGTAGTAATACAAAAAATTATAAAAGTAGTATGAAAACCTTATATGGAATATATTTACCTCTTACATGAAGCCTGGTTCTATGATCAATTTTCTAATCATAGTATTCAGTGTAGTTTTGGATGATAAAATAAAAAATTTTGCTTAAAAATCAATAACACTTTGGACTCTGCTTTGATATTGATAAAGCAATTATCTTTTCTTCGGTAGTGAATCACCTCTCATGTTTATTTTTAGAACACAGGCTCACTTGCATTTCAAAAACATTTTTTGCAACTGTGTTCATTTTTTCTCGGAACTTTTCAAATGATAACTTTTTACAAAACTTAAAGGTATTTAAGTATTCTTAACTTTATTATGAAAGTTCAACTACGTCTTTGGCTTGTTATATTCTTCATAAATTCTCTGGTGTAAAGGTGCAATTGGCTTTATTTGGTAATAAGCCTATTCCTTTTTGTTTGGGTACATTTCACAGGGTCTGTAACATCAAAGGTATTCAGTGAATTTCTCTATTAGAACTACTATTTCATTGAAATAAAGATACACTAAATAAAGAGACAGGTCTTACCAGATAATTTAGTTTGTGTCATATTTTAATCTCCAGAGCAAGCAGCTAATTGAGTAAACTCAGTGGCTGCAGACACAGGAGTCTCAATTTGTCCTTTTAAAATTACACCACCTATGAAAACAATATTGATTATGTGTGTAAGATTAAAAAACAGGATATAATCTTAGATGATATTAGAAATATGTTATTTATATTATCAATTTATTCTCTGATCAAAATCATTTCTAGCGTGCCCGCTGGAGTTAAGTAACTTAATGTTATTTTTCTTTATGTGTGTAAGAAAGAGAGATCTACTTGACTTTTTAAAGCAAAAATCTATATTAAAATACACCAAAACTGCAGCATGAACTTTGTCATCTAAATAAAATAAATTAAAAACAAACCTCTGTTCAGTTCCACTTTCTAATATGTGTGGTCAATATGACTTTTTCTTGCATAGCTGTGTTCCCAAGTGAATATAATTTCTGTAATAAAAAAAAATCTAATGAAGAGTAGCGGTATTCCAAAACACAACATAAAGTGAAGATACATATCATTTTAATTACATTATCTAAAGGTAATAGCAGATTAAACCAGCCTTACCAGTATTGCTTGAAGAGGGTAGGCTGATTGAGAGCCCATCATCAATAAACAATGACGGATATGCATCACCCAAGAGTCATGATTTGGAGTGATGAATCTTGGTACAACGTGTTTGCTACAAATGACACTTCTGCCTGGATTAAAATTTTCAGTATCACACACAGCACTAAGACATTGTAACCACTTGGAGAATCTTTTCTCGTTCACTAGAACCTTATAAAGAATAGCGTCCTGTTCGTACTTTAACAATGCGTGTAACACAACCATAACACAACACACCAATTTCTTAGGCATCTTCTACAAACAAAAATACTTCGAAAAATGGAGAGTTTATATTACAAATAAAGCGAAGACGGTAAGTACAAAAGAAACTTTACTCAATCACTTGTAATTCCCTGATATGTAGGTACATACTTAAGTCTTCTTCTTTTATTAATGGCATATCTGCGCGTTTCACACAATTTTGCCAATGTGAAATTAATAAATTAATTCCAACATGTAAAATGAATTACAGATTGACTAAAACATGAGTATCTTTACTCTTTGTTGTAATGACAGTTTCTGTCAAGTATCATGTCTCCATCTACTGACAGGGGTGAGGGGCGTGAGGAAATGTCATACATCACTGGACCCCTACGCGATTGGATTATTGTACGGAGTTGATGGGCCGTGCAGACCACTATAACCATAGAATAATAGTACTCGTTGAGTAGCTCGCGAGCGAGAGATATATATGTTACATTTGTCTCAAGTGAGCGAATATATCATTTCGCTCGTCTATATTTGAAATATATCCTTATATCTTTGTAACACGATTCGTTTCAGACTAACTCCGAATGAATGAAATAGTCCTTGCAAAACTTCTATTTCGCTCTGACGTTGTTTCGTATCACATAAAGATAATGTTTACTTTCTTACCGCACCTGTGCTCGAAACAACTTCAGAGTGATCTAGGGATTTGGCACAGACTAAACGTTGAGTACATGCGGGTCATCGTCATCTTTCATTCATTTCATTTTCATTTTACATGTAAAAATTAATTTATTTACTTGACATTGGCAGAATTGTGCGAAATGCGCAGATAAGCCATTAATTAAAAAAGAAGAACAGTACATGCGTATGAAAGAAGTCTCACAACAATCCGATAAATAATAAAAAATTGAATGGTAAAAAGTTCATGAAATTTAAAGACATTATTTGACGAATATTTTTGTCAAATAATAATGAATTATATTTTTAAATCAAGAAGTAAAATGTGTAATTTTTCTAGATATGTAACCTGTGTTTCTAATCAAACGAAACACCAATCAGCACGTGACTTCTGTGTTAATAAGAATTAAAAAAAAGCGCAATTAACAGTCAAAGTGTAAAATTATAATGATGCATTGAAAGTTCTATGTACAGATTCAATTCGAAGGATTATTTTTATTTTATAACTCGTGTATTAGAGTATAAAAGAAACAGCATGCAATAGTTCATTTATTGAAAATTCCTAAAGTTTTATCTATGGATGACGTAACGTCTTTTGATTAAGTTGCTGTTTACGCGCCATTTTTAAACAATTCAATTAGAAACTTATAAGAGTCAATTATTATTAATACCTATAAGTATATTAGACGACATCACATACATTGTTCAAATTCCAAGATGAGTAAGAATCCAAAACCTTCGTATTATGGAATATCTGAGACAACGAAGGTACCACGACCACTCAGACCCCAGATCAAATGGAAAAGTGAATTTTCAACATTGACCCTGGGAATCGAACCCAGGGACTCACGATGGTGGCACCTTAAAACCGGCTTGTGAACCATTCGGCTACGGAGGTTGATTGACGTACATATGTAAATAATAGGTAAATTAATGTAAATAGATGTTAATAAATGTAGATAAAATTCGATTTGTGCATAAAAATGTAAATATTATTGAATGTCATTATTTTATCAGCAGTAATTCACTCAGATTAAGTTTCAATGTTGATTAATGTAATTATATATGTAAAAAATGATTAGGTAAATTAATGTAGAAAATGTAAATATTATAGTAAGAATATACATAAATGTAAATAAAATTTGTAAATAGCATTTTTTTTAAATATGTCAACATAATGATTTCAAACCATAAGAATTAAACTTTTCATTTTCACCCGCTTTGCTTTATCGTGTTCAATAGAATATTTATCTTTTATATCTCGCTAAGAGAAAGAGAACAGAATCTATTTTCTTTCGAACTGAGCGAGATATAAAAGATAGATATAGATCTTCGAGCTAAAAGATATATATCACTCTTTTCGCGTAAGTGAAATACATTGCGCAAGGCTAAGTCAGATGAAGGGCACTCAATATAAAAAATAATTTATGGCCTATTGTTAGTCAATGCTTGGTTGCACAGACTAAAAATGAGATACTATTTTGGTTGTCGTGAGGTGATATCATTGAACAGTGTTGCCATATGCCTTTCTGATTCTCCATGACATCTCACTAGAAATCTTTACAAAACTGGATGAAAAAATAATTACGAAGGGACTGTTGGTAAAGAATAGTGGCCATCCATAATAGGCTACGGTAAACTCTTGGCCTTAATGTAACGTTATACATTTATTATTTTAAGCCTAGTCATTATGAAATTAAAGTAGCGTGTGTTGTTTATTCAATGCAAATTATTTTTTATAGAAATCGCCACTGGTCGTGGTGCATATGATGGCATTTAAGGCTTATAGGTTCTCACATCTCCATGAAAATAGTTTATACGTATATATTTTTATACTATTTTTCGAAGCTGGGATCTGCGATATCTGCTGAGACATATTATTTTATTCGTATTAAAATTAAGCTTCTAACAAAGTTGTAGCTATTTTGAACACTTGTATGTCCCCGTTCTATTTACTTCAACGCGCGTCCCCACCATGTGTTCCAGTTCCAGTACTCCGCACTGGGTACTAAGTATATCCCTAGTACTTCAACATACTGAAATATCAAAATTTTGAAATCTCTTGCACATATTTATTATGACCCCACTACATTATATTGTAAGATTTTCTTTTGTTTTAATGTAGATGAAGAAGGAATGGATATCTTGCTGTCGTTGTTACACAAAAGCCGAATCACAGTAGGGTATTTGTAATTTTTTTTAAAATTATTTAAAATGTTTGTTCGATACATTATAAACAAACTGTCAAGAAATATCATGGTAATTTCAATGGAAGGGGAAAGTACCGTGAGGAAAGGGAAAGAGAAAGACTGACATCCTTTAGGATCTTATATTGCAACGCCTCCAGATTCTTTCTGTTAACGCATGATATCTAATTGTTGTATTTTGCTTGGGACCTTACTGTAGAAGCGTTATTATCTTTTTGCAGTCTAGTGACGGAAACCCTTAACTTATTTTTATTTCTTCTATTAAAATTGTGTAAATCACTTTTTATAGAAAACAAACAAATATTTTTACTAACGCACATTAAGTTCTCATATATGTATTGAGAAACAACTGTCATTATGTTTATCTCCTTAAATTTCTCCCTTAAAGAGTCCCTAATCCTAAGATTATAAATTGATCTACTGAGGAAATATTAAAAAAAAGAAGCACTAAAAAAAAATAAAGAAAAACAAAAAACCCGACTGCGTAAAAACGAATTTTAAAAAATACATGAAAAAATTAACTTAAATAAAAACTAAAAAGAAAGAAACAAGTCCTGTAGCTTTGAATTCTGTTAAGTAATACAGAACAGAACCACTCACAGTCGGAGCCCATTCAAATTTTACCAATCAAATCTTCCATTTTTAGAAATCGTTTTTACGCAGTTGGTTTTTTTGTTTTTTTTATATTTATTTTTATATTATAATTTTTAGTTACGATTCGTTGACTTCGTTATAAGGTGGTAAATTTCGCAATCAAGTTATTTCATTGAGGGAGTTAATATCGTGGGAATTATTAAGTAACTTGCGGTGGTTTAAACTACTGATAATTAGTCCCTCTAGAGACCTATAATAACTTGGCTCTAAGCTACATATGCTTTATTTTTTTACCAAATATTTGTTCTTCATGCTTTTGTTTGTTTATCGTTTAAACTTTAAAAAAAAACTTAAATCAATAAATAAGAAAATTAGCGAGAATGTTATGTTAAACAATTTTAAATCGTAATATATCCTAAACTATAATTTAAAATGAAAAATGATAAAAGATGATTTTAAAATACCTATTCAATGACACCGCACTTGACATAGTTCATCGATTTTTATTTATTGACAATATGGCGTCTGGTTGTCGCTGTGGTACATTTTGATTACTTTCATTTCTTTAGTGATACTCGCAAGGTTAAGACGAATCGATTGTCGTACGAATCATCAAAATCGGCCTATGCTTTTGGTCTCTAGAACGCCACATAGAAACAAACATACATATATACATACATAGACTGATAAACACATTACGCTCCTTTGCGTCACGCAGTCGGGTAAAAAGCACCTTCACTAGATGGCGACTCTACCAAAAGTTGATTTTTGCAGGAAACTAATGGATCAAAGACATTCATTTCCGTTCCTTTTAACTAACATATTAAAAAACTGAAATTTGAAGTTCGATACTTAGATGATGAGATCAATACAAATACGAAAAAGTACAAAGCATAAACAGTAATAGGGATACATAGGTTAAGTGACATAGTTACTGCCAGATTAGTATACTTCAGTTACTTTCATAGTGTAATGTCGTTCGGAATCCTATTGTGGGGAAATGCCGTACGAATCATCAAAAGTGGGGAAATGCAAAAATCTACTTTTGCTAGAGTCGCCATCTAGTGGAGGTGCTTTTTAATGCTTTTTTTATTAAATGCTTCCTCATTGAATTCATATCAGCTTCGTATATTTTAAAAGTTGCAAGCAAGGAGATAACATCCATAGACTTTCAACTTAAAGTTTGTGCAGTAATTTTTTATTTCTATGAAATGTTCAAAATAGAAAGGGTTAAACGTGCTTTTTTGAAAGTGAATCATCATTCGACTGAGGATCTTTATCAGCGGTCGAAAGTCTTAACAGTGCGTCAGTTGTACATCCTATAAAGAATTTTTTATCAGCATGCTTCAGGCAAACAGACGGTATTATAAAATACCGCAATTCTCTTCTTCTTTTACTCATCAATTCATTTTTTCCAGGGTGCCTATTTATATAATACTATAAGTAAAGTATACCCAATATACAAACTTATGAAACCAGAGACAAAGAAAAAGATTGGAAAATGGTTACAGAAACTAAATTATAACAAAACAGAGAATTTACTAACAACAGATATATTAACTTATAACTATTATTATATAAAAACACACATAACTACAACACATTCATGCGAAAACATTCTTACTATCATACTTGTACACTTTTATAAATATTCAACATACATATTCAAACACAAATTTACTACTTCATAGTTTTACTTTTTTAACTTTTTCTTCCAATATTTTCCTTATAATAAAATTATCGTAATAGTTACTTAGTTATTTAATGCGATTTTAGGAACCTTAAGGTTTAAGGTTGGTTCCTAACTGTGGTGATGGAGACAACTGGCCAGGGAGACTAAAGGATAATTGTCTCCCTCCGAGCTAGGTGTTGCTAGCCCGGGGACCACGGTCCAACCGATGTAGGTTGGACGTTCTATTTATGTTAATTAGTAATTAAACTTATTCTGTGTGATGTAGGTTTCTTTGTTCTAAATGTCTTGTAATTATTAATTTATGATGTTTGTATTGGTACAACGCCATCTCGTTACTTGCTGTTGAAACTTATTGCAGTTTGTCTTGCTATCGATGGCTGCGACGATGCTAGTCTTCTCGCTATCGATTGTTGTGGCGATGTTACTGCGATGAATTAGATGTCGCTATGTATCAGTCGCCACACGATAATAGTAATATTCTTCTCGGGGTGGGTGGGTCTTGGTGATCTGTACTTCAGGCTATCGCCTCTCACAAACACCCAGTTCCTCACAAAGTTGACAGGCGGTCTTCTTTTTGTATTGTGTTTAGTCGATAGCATGTAACCATGTTCCTGTATCTGTGAGGAAAATAAATTGAATTTTTATTTTTATTTATTTTATTTTGTTTACGACATATTACATTCACAATTCTACTATATAGCTTCTTTTGTAGTATACGCTTCTACCTAAGTCTCAATTAAAAATTAACTCTTGATAACGTTTGGTGACACAGACAGGAAATTGATGTAAATCAAAAAAGAGTCGGGCTAAGGACAATCCCTTGTGGGATACCAAAAGTTAATGTAAGTTATTATTTTCTTGGTTATATAAACGAAAGCGACTTGTGGGTAAATTGGTAGTAAAGCTATCTAGGAAAAGCGCGGGAAGCATTCATAATACTGTTAGTTTATGATTTAATTTATTTCGGAATTTAAATATAAGTACGATACGATAATTATTTTTTTCACTGTAATACCCCTGTAATACAAATGACGTCACGTCCTCAGAGTCATCGTTTACGGGGTTTTTTAAATAGTTAATAATAAAGTTTATTTTTATAAATATATTTTATTGTTTAAATAAGTGCCCATAATTATTAATTTAAAACAGTTTCCAAATGTCGTCCGATCCCCTTTCCTTCACAGTATCATAAATCCCCAAATGTGGGGGAAATCTCCTCGATCTGGCAATAACGCTATCAATAATAGTTTGCGGGTATCTTGATTTCTTGATAATGTTGTTTGTGATAAGAAAGTGATAATTTTAAATAATAATTTTCTTGGTTTATTATTTGGTTTTTAGGTAGTTAATGCTCTATCGATTGTACAGTCAAACGTCATTCGATTTTAAACTATAATATGTAGAAATTATTTAATTTTAATTTTACTTATTTAATCACTTTACATTGCATAAATTGTGCTAAACGCCCAGTTATATGTAATCCCCGGAAATTATAAATGCACTGGCACCTTAGAATAGCCTAAATAACAACTTCGTGACATCATGTGAAAATGGAAAGTGTGGCGACTGATACGTAGCGACATCTAACTCATCGCACTAACATCGCCACAACAATCGATAGCGAGAAGACTAGCATCGTCATTCGTAATAGTCGAAATGAACCTTCATGGAATCCATCTTCGCGCAGCGTTGTTTGTTCGACTCATTTTAAGAGCGATGATATGTATAATTTGCTACATATCCATTTAAATAGCAGCTGCTATACTTAACCGCTGTCTTTTAAGTTTTCTATTCAACAAAGAACAATGGCCAAAATGGACTACGAAAAAAAAGTTCTTGTACCAAGATGGAACTATTACCAAAATGTAGTATAAGTTGAATGTAATTATTATATACCAACAATTTATTTTTAAAAGCTGGGAAAAGAAAGATATTACTCTCTAAAATATGTCTTTATTTTTTAGAACGCAGTTTAAATTATGTTATTTTTGAACGCATCTTAATAATAATGTCATTCCTAGAGAAGTCCCTCTCTTTTCAAATAACAAGATCGATTTTATTTCCGACTAATCTAATTTGATACAAATCTTATATTATTTACTAACCATATAAATCCATGAAAATTATAAAAATTAGATTAGATAACTAATATAATTAGATGTTACCTAGAGGAAAATAGTTTATTTATAATGAAATTAAAAACTAATGATTATTCATAAGAATCGATATTACATTATTCAATAATCGATTGCGACCTTCCATTTTTAGACAAGTATGTGTAGACGTGTTTCTACGCAGACCGTTTTGTAACTTTGGCGGCGATTTTGTATTATCTTCTGTATTATGGGGAGCATACTAGGTTCTATGGGCAGTATAGAATGGAGGTCTGTAGAGAAATACCGAATTCTCTGGATTTATTAGAATTAGACATAAATATAAATAAAGTCCCAATTATAAGGGGCCGAATTAAGTCGAGACATTGGGAGGAAACATAATTATGTGTACATTTTAATAAATAATTTACATCCGGGTTAGATGGCATAAGAGAACACTGCTGTAATTGTTTTATTGGTCGATGTACACTGGGATGCTGTGCTCATATAATGACCATAGTTTGGTATCTTGGATGGGCCAGACATGAACAGAATGTAGCTGCTCCTGCAGCATTCCGTGATGAGGTATTCAATAGAGTTGTAACAAAGAAAAGAAAAATCAACATGTTGTTTTGCTATATCCTTTTGACATTAGTATTTTCACTTCTACTTTATATACAGTGTAAGATGGAAAAGTAGAGTTATTGAGAACACTCTTAAAAATTCTATTATTTTTTTGATGTTCATTGGTTCACAAAAAATGATTTTATTTCTTACAGTCAATAAAAATAATATATTAGATATGGAGCAAGTTTGAAGTATTATGTGAAAGTATGCATTTCTAGGACCACGATTAGGCATTATCTGACGTGTGCTTTACATATTTCAACTGTAATACCTCTAACTTAAAATGCTACAGATTAAATAATACGACATAACCTCAAAAACATATTACACAATTACTCGATACTCCCAGCTTTTAAAAATATATTTAATGTCTTTCTTTGTTCTAGTTGTATAGACAAACAAAATAATATATGTTTCATCAAGTTACGTTTTATTCGATTTTACTAGTCCAAGCATGTTAGGCAGATGGCCATTGTTCTTTATGAGCATTCGACTAACTTAAAAGATTTAACAACTATTACATCTTTTAAGTTAGTTAACAAAACATTGCCTAATCCCTTCAAACGTTTCAAACAGTAAAGCTTTTTAATTTTGTCAGATTATGATGTATTCATAATAGTCAAAATACGTACGTAATCTGGGAATGTCATTCATTGTGAATGCTACTGCGTTTCTTGTTGTTTTGCCGTTTTCCGTGATTGAGTTGTTATTGTTTTATTGTTGTTTTCTTATAGTTTTGTTTTTGTTGTGCATGATTCTGGTGCAGCCCCGAGTGGCCTCAAATAATTACCTTTGACATTTCAAGAAGTTTTTCTAATGTCTTAATCAATAGTCTAATAATAATCTGAATATGTTATAAAAGTAATAATAAAATTTTCATTTTCTTTACCTTTCTTTCCTGAGCATAGATATAACTAAATTCTATTACACTTACAATTAGAATTTATCAAAACAACAGATAGATATGTATAGTTCCATGTTGGCTTGGGAGTAAAAAATGAATTTAGAAAATGTCAGCCTCATATCAGTCCCGAGAAAATGGAGAATTGCCAACCCACATTTATCTTGAGTATAAAATGTTCTGCACTGCTGCATCTGTGGTTCTCTTTTTTCTAATGTTATAATGAATGGAGTATAAATCCTCCAATTACTAGAGGTGGAAATAACTGCTTAAAATTTTTAAGTGTTGTTACGGTGTACGATTTTTAATAAGCAGCTTTTAAAAACTGCTTATTGCTTGAACGCTTTTTTTTTCAACTGACGTTTGGAAATCGTTATAATAAGCGTGCAACGTTGTGTTATCACTACATATGCTTAAATCTTTAAAACTACGCAACGGATTTTGATGTTGTTTTAAATTAGTAATAGAACTTTTGAAAGAAAGATTTTTTTACATATATTACACTCTGCGATTCTGTCCTCCACATTTCTATTGAAATACTCCCACACAATACTATTACCGTTTCTCGACATTTTATTTACACAATCTTAAAACTAATGCAGTTCAATAATATTTAAAATGTTTTATATACACACCATCACCTCATAACAAAACTTATTTACATTGATAAACAAAAGTCATTCATTACTTAAGTAGCAATTTATTTACGTATTAATTGTATAATTCAACTTACGCAATTAACACAACGTGCACTTACTTCAACAACGAAAAGCGTACTGCTTTTTTAAGTATAAGTTCAGTTTAAAAAAGTATTTGGATTAACCAACCAAAATAGTTGTTGTAAAAAGTCTAGATGGATATCACGCGTAATTGTATAATACAGTGCATGCATTTATTTATTTTATCTAAAGTGCTGCTCTCTAATAGAATAACGCCGAAACGGAAAAATTGATTGAAGCTAGTAGTTATATCTTGATAGATGGCGGGACGTACAATAAGCATTAGCATACTTTTCTTCCAAGTGAAAAAGTGCTTTTGCACTTATTTAAAAAAGCATGCTTAATTAAGTGCTTTTTCGTTTAAACGTCCATCTCTACCAATTACTGTGACCACAGACTAGATGGCAATCTAGTGCCATAAAGTGTTGTAGTTTCTTTATTTTTTTTAAATACTTTCTCATTATCAGAAAATCGCTAGTGATGTCTAGTTTGATTTCAAGAACATATTTTTATTTTTTAAATACTTTTTTCATATACGGAAAGTTTTCAGCAGAGAATAAATAATATTTATTCTGTGGTTATAACTATTCTGTGTTGTGGATATGTATACCATTTGAGACTTTTTGGCGGGAAGTCGAATTGAGCGCGCGTTTTTAAATTTTCTTGCAAATTTAATTTGTTGAATATCTTGAGTTGACTACCAATTTTCCTTTAAATATCGACTAATAATGTCAGAAATGGATAATGAAGATACTGATGCAGATAATAGCACTCAATTTAGTAAACCAAAGAAAAGAAAAAAGGGCCAAAACCTTTAAAAGTGATCGAAAAAATTTATACAAGCCTTTTGTCAAAAACAATTATAAAAGACGATTTGCAGAAAATGCTGGGCAGGCGGAATTTATAGTATATCTAGCGTTACTAATGGGAAAATTGGAAATAAAAATCCATTTTATTTGACAAAAATTCTCCAAAGAGATATTAAAGGAATAAAACGATTAAACAGAATAAACGCACATAAGATAGGGGTCATTTTTGGACAACCAAATACAGCTAATAATTTTCTTAATGCAGAGGATTTTCTAACGCGACATAACTTCAAGGCATATATTTCAGCTCAGTCAGTTGAGAAAATTGGTGTCATAAGGTATATACCAAAAGAAATTTCTAATGAAGAATTGTAGAAACAGCTCTCATATCACCATATGAAATATTATCTGTGAGACGATTTCAGAAAAAGGTAAATGGGGAATTAACTCCAACAGAGACTGTAAGTGTTACTTTTTTAAGTACTATTTTACCAGACTTCGTGTATTTAAGTCTCTGGCGATACAAGGTCCACCAATACACACCACCCTTGCTACAATGCTTTAAGTGCTTTAAATTTAATCATTCAGCAAAAATATGCAATCAAACAAAAATGTTCAATTTGTAGTGGAGATCATTTCTATAAAGAATGTAATATGCCTAAAAATATGAAGTGTATCAACTGTGGCGGGTCTCATTTATCTATCTCAGCAACATGTCCAATAAAAATTAAGAAAAATTTAGAAAAAAAAAATAAACAGACATATGCTGCAGCTGTGATCAATGACTCTTCTTATACACAAAGTAAAGATAATTTTCCAGCTCTTAAAAATAAAGAAAATAATATTGTAAATAATAATATAGAGGTTAATAATAAAAGTTTTATTGACATTGTAAATAATCCCTTAATAATAAATGCACTCCTTCAAACATTAGTAGAATTAGGAAATAAAAAAGGATGATGCACCTTTGACAACCAAAAGAATTAAAGACGTTCTTTCATCAAAATTATCTAAATAATGGCCTGTACAAATGAACAAAATATCATTATTGCTCAACATAACATACAAAGTCTCTTGAGTAAAAAAGCATTAGTGAATTCTTTTCTACAAACTAATAATATACGAGGGTCAAACTGAAAGTTCTTAGAACTCGTCGCACACCGCCAAGCGAACGATCGACTATTTGGCGACATCAAACGTTGAATTACTGGGTCACCCGCCGTATAGCCCCGACCTCGCGCCTTGTGATTTTTATTTATTTCCAAAAATTAAAGAAAAACTTAAAGGAAAGCGGTTTATGAATGCTGAAGAAGCGGTGGCTGCGTATCGCGATGCCATTGAAGAGACCCCTAAGGCCTTAGTGGGCAAAGTGCTTTTCCCAGTGGTTCCATCGCATGCAGCGGTGTATTGACGTGAATGGACAATATTTTGAAAAGATATAATAAAACTAATAACTGGCTAATGTAATCAGTTTTTGATTTTCTAAGAACTTTCAGTTTGACCCTCGTAGATATATGCTTACTTAATGAAACATGGTTAACAGACAAACATGACAATATTAGTTTCATAAATTATCAAACTCACTTTAGAAATGCTTCTAATGCTCATGGTGGGGTAGGCATTCTTGTAAAAAATAATTTGAAATACAAACTTTTTAGTACTCCTTTTTATGAACAAATGCAAAATGTAGCAATTTTTTTAACAGTAAACACTGGTACCATTACAGTTTTATGTATTTATGCTCCTCCTAGATACACTAGGTTTGATATTAGCAGCCTTAATAACATAATTCAGTCTCTACCAAAACATATACTTATAGCAGGTGATTTTAACAGTCATCATATTGCCTTTGGTTGTCTGGACATTAATAGTAGGGGACAAGCCTTATACAATTGGTTAGATGATAATAACTTATGCATACTTAATACTGGTGATTATACAACAATTAATCGACCACATCAAAATCCGTCAGCCATAGATATCTTCTTAGTGAGCCCGAATTTAGCCCCCCTCTGTGAATGGAGAGTACATAATGATCCTCTGGGCAGTTATCACCTGCCTACCATAGTGGAGTTGACAATAGATGCTCCAAAATATATGTCAGTGCAATATGAAGATAAATTCCTTTATAATAAGGCAAGCTGGGTAGAATTTTATTTAAAATCCAAAACAGCATTTAACATTATCAATTTTGATGAAAACAACCCTTTAACTTTATATAATATGTTCACCGAAATATTAAGTAATTTAAGAAATCAATATGTACCAATAAAATCGGCATCCAAACATATGATCAAAACTAAACTTCCAGCTCCATGGTGGAATCAAACATGTCAAGTAGCAGTAGAAAAAACAAAACAATCTTTAAAACAGTATAGAAATCAACCAACTCTAGAAAATTATATCAATTATAAAAAAAACAGATGCCAAAAAAAAAAATTATTAGTGAACAGAAACGGCTGAATTGGTTGAAACTATGTGAATCTTTCAATAGATCAACACCTTTAAGTAAAATCTGGAAAATGATCAAAAAGTTCAAAAGAGCTTAAGTCTATAGTAACTACTCCAAAAATGATGAATTCATACCAGAATTTCTAAACAAATATGCACACATTAATAATATAAATTTAGATAACTTACAAACTTATTTTAAAAATAATAATAATAATTCTGAATCTATGTTTATAATTGAGCTATTTACACATACTGAATTAATTAATAGTCTCTCCTCAAGACGTGATACAGCTCCTGGCATGGATGATTATCCATATATCTTACTTAAACATCTTCATAATAATGCTTTGAATATTTTATTGCAAATATTTAACACCCTCTGGAGTAAACAGTTAGTTTCACAATCATGGAAAACTCAGTGTATAATCCCCATTTTGAAACCTGATAAAGTACCCTCAGATTATAGTTCATATAGGCCCATTTCTCTCACTTCATGTATAGGCAAACTCTTCGAACTTATGTTGAAGAACAGACTTGAGTTGTATGTTGAGCATTATGGTATAATTCGTAGAGGATATATGGAGAGGGCGTAGCTCAGCAGATAGTTTTACAATATTACTTTCTGATCTGAAACGTGCAAAAGCGAGTGGTAAATTAAATGTTGTTTGTAGTTTTCTGGATGTCAAAGGCGCATTTGATAATATTGATTTAGAAAAGCTAATAAACATTTTACAGGAATTGAAAATTCCTGGCCATGTTAGTAAATGGATATTCAATTACTTGTACAATAGACAATTATATGTAAAATTTAACAATCGACTTTATGGCCCAAAATATGCACAAAAAGGTACAACTCAAGGTGGAACCTTATCGCCATTACTGTATAATATATACACTAGCCAAATTTTACAATATGTAACGCAAGAAAATATAGAAATATTACAGTTTGCAGATGACTTAGTTATTTATTGTGTTGATGAAAATATAAACATTGCTATACATTACCTTAATTCAGCATTACACCAATTACACCACTTCTATAAGAACATTTTAGGTCTTGATATAAATCCAGAAAAAAGTTCCATCTTAGTTGTAAATAATAGTACATCTGTAAATAGTAATATTCAATATAAAAATATACCTCATGTAAATGAAAAAAAATTTTTAGGTGTAGTGATTGATTGTAAATTAAATTTTAAAAGACATATTAATTATATTCTTACGAATGCTCACAAAGCTGTAAATATATTAAGATGCTTAGCAGGAATTACATGGGGTGCTGATCCTAAGATTTTAAGTCTTTTGTATAAAAGTTTAGTAAGATCTCATTTTGACTACAGCTGTTTAGCATACTATGAAGTGAATCCACATCTACTTAGGAAACTAGATGTCTTACAAAATAAATGCTTAAGACTTATAACAGGAGCAATGTGTTCAACACCAATAAGATCTATGGAAGGAGAAACAAAAATAATGCCTTTAGCTATACGTAGAATATTAATAGCAGAAAGATTCTGTCTTAAAAATATATACTTACAAAATCAAAAATTAATTGAAAAATCCCTGGCTATACAGGTGAAGCTAGTAATGCAGTGTATGTTTCTGTGGTTTCTGCTCTTAAAATACATAATAATAAACCACCTAATCTAATAAGGATAATGAATCACATGATATTATTATTCCCAAATTTAAATAAGCATCTGTTGCTACCATATTATAAATATGAGTACAAAATTAATTTACAAAACATTTTATTTGATAGAGCAAATGATAAATTTTCTTTCTTAGAATTATTACAGAAATATAAAGATTATATCGAGGGGTGCAAGCCTATTTGTTTTAAGCGCCATTTTTTAAACTTTACAGGAGAGGGATTCAAAGTTTATGATTTCGAAAAAAAAATCATTAAATAAAAACTACTGGGTAGTTTTGCCTGAAAGTTTTACAATCTAGATTATTTTTAAAATCCTCAAATTCTAGTTATATTCTTAACTTTGTCATAATAAGTATTTCGAAAATAAATGTCGGTTAACATAAAATGGCCGCATAATAAAGTCAGGGAAAACGGTTTAACCACCACTTTATTTCGCTGATAGGTGCGAGCAAAAGGCTTTAAGTACTACTTTAATTGTCTTTCTAGTTTGGATAAATGCCAACTATCCACTAATTCAAAAGAATAAACCTATTTGGCTGAAGAAGCAAAAATTTTCATAACAGCTTAAGCAACAATTTAAAACAAAAGCAATTGTTTTAAATCGCATTTGTTTGTATAACTTTATTATGAATGGCGAATGATACCATGCAATTAATTTCTCTTTTTAAAACTTCAATCTTAGTGGAGATGGTGTTTTATTAAAATAAAAGAAGATCTCTTATAAAATTATTTATTGAAATATTCTCTAACTTCCTAAATTAACAACTTAGTATTTATGTTACAAACTTCAGCAATTGTTAATAATAATTGTCCTTATATGAAAACAGCCTTTGTTTTTATTTTGTAAAAAATAATCAATACAACGTATTTAAATGTCTTTTAAAGTACTTAACTAATCAACAACTATAAAGATTTTTTACCAACTTATAATATGTAACAAATCACAGCTATTTTAAACGTCCTTATAAAAACAGTCTTCGTATCATTTGACAGTCTTATTTTAAGTAAAATAATCAATACGACGTAGGTGTTTAATGCCCATTTTCACCAACTACTCTTAAAATTAGGTGACATTTAAATTGTGTTACTTACTCAATTTCACCATTGACATTGACAGGGACATTTTGATTTCACCATTGTTTATGATGTTACGCTTAGGACCCATGTTTCTAGCGCGTCTTAGTGCGTCTAGCGCTACTCTCTCTGGATATCCACAAGTCGAGTGGGCCCGATGGTATCCCTCCTATTGTGCTAAGGACGTGCGCTCCAGAGTTGGCACCGGTCTTAACGCGCCTATTCCGGCTCTCTTACTCATCTCGCGTCGCCCCAACCTCATGGAAGACTGCTTCATTGAGAGCCGGAATCAACTTGTGTCTGTTATTGATTCTTCGTTAGAGGAAGTCTCTAACTGGGGTCGACTTAATTTGGTCCATTTCAATCCTAATAATATTGGTGGGTCACTATTTATTTGACATTGTAGTTCTGGCTTTTCAGTTTCCTTAATTATGGTATTTTTTCTTCATTTAGAAAGATTTGTGGTGGTGTCTGAAAAAATAATTAATAATTATTATAAAATACTTTTATTACTAAGTATGTTAAATGCCTAAGTAAAAGAAACAAGTTCTTACCTTAACAAAATTTGGCGCACATAAACCAGGGACGTTAAACTCAGAACAAAGTATTAGGTTCTACAACGAAATAAGATGGTTAATTTAAATTGATCGATATCCGCATACGTTTGAATATAATATGTTATTTTTTAATTTAGTCTCATAATATGGACATTAGTTGACCACTCACGCGTATAGATGGCAATAGTATCGCTATTATATTATTTAATTGAGTTGTCACAAAAGAACACTCATAAACTTTACTAACAATGACCTTTTTAGTTTAGTTTCATTATTATGGGCTACAATGTAGCCCTTCTTTAATTTTTTTTCTAATTGGTACAATTTTAGCTCTAACAGAACTTCCATTTAATCTTTTCTTCTAAAGAATTACAGAAAACTTTAATATCGATAAATTTGACACAAATAAAACTACCTTTATTTTTATGAAATCGTTATCGTATGAAGGTACAAGATTTGAAAAATGGTATTAAACACGTTTGAATAGAGTAACACTACAAATATATAAAAAAACACTACCAAAAACGTTTTATTTAAAATGTCAAAGATTACAATTTAATGTCATGGTTTCTGAGCTGTGAACGTTGCGTTTCTTCTGTTTTTAAGTCTTAAATTCGTGCTTCTGTGTAAATCCGTTGAGTCGAGTTCTCTCCTCCGGTAGTGCTACAATATTTTATTGTGAAATTGATTTATTTATAGTGAGATAGGACTCTTTATCACTTCCATAATGCCATCTGACAAAATGTGTTGTGTACCTGGGTGCTCTGAGGCTCGTGGTGGTTCGTAAATGAATTCCATTTAAAGATTCTATTGCTAAAACATTGTCTCCGTGCTTATTTCTACATAATTGTATTTCTCTCTTGCAGTTTCATGTCCTGTACTCCACTTGTTTCCTCATCCAAAACAAGAAACAGAGCGTTTCGAATCTTGGAGATCGTCTGTGGGTGGACATATACTAGATTTACCTGACGAATTTGTTTATAAATATCGTCGTGTGTGTCATGCACATTTTGAGAAAAAATTTCACTGTCGGAACAATAGGCTTTCTAACATTGCAATTCCAACTCTGAATGTGCCAGGTAATTTTTTTACGATATATTATCTAAACTTTAGGAATTACATATTTATCTTTTCCTCATTCCATTAATTTCGATTGAGATTGATTGCTATTTCAAACTCGTTATCCATAATAAGTTTGTATGTTCTTAATTTTTCAAGAGACTTTTGTTTTCAGTTAAACACATACCAGATGTTGAGCAATCAAAGGAAAATAAATCTGACGGCCAATCAACATCTAGTTGTAAGTAAATTATTTTATGCTAATTCTTGAATTTCAATTTCTGAATCAAAACGAAGTACAATATTATTTTCAGATAAGTGTCAGTCAAGAAAACGACCATTGAGCTCTACAGAAAATATAATTGAAAGTCTACCATCCACTTCAAAAGGTATTTAATTGTAATGTATTGATTTCTTATAATTTCATGCGCTCTATTCATAAATGAAACAACTTTTAAATGGTTTCATCATGTTTGTATTGAAGTTTCAGACCCTTTACAGGTTCAGTGTTCACATAAGATTAAGCTATTTATTGAAAAAAGACAATGAAACCATTTAAAGGCTGTTTCATTTAATTGTAATGTAGATTAATTTCAATTGCACTAAAATGACTAACTTAACAATTTGTATTAGGATAATATTTTAGTAATATGGTTATGGATAAAGTTTACACAGGGTCTATAGGTGGGTTAGAAAATCAGTATTTTCAACACCAGTACTAGTGCTGAAATGATTACAATCACGGTCAGTCACGGGGTAGCTGTAATGAAGTTTTTGAGGTTCAATTAACACTAGATAAACACTGGCTTATAATTGTTTAATGGTTTTAGTTTCTATTTAACTGCTATTGCAACTGCCATGTGATAAAATAAAATTTATTTTAATAACAAATGGTGAGCTATTCCAAATTAAGTTCTTATGTAAATAAATATACTATGGATTTTTTTTTCAGATGAACATACAATAGCAATTGATCATACTAAGGAATTATTTTCCTTAACTAAAGAACAATCAACATCTAGTCGTAAGTAAACTTTTTATAACAAGCTTTTTGAAACATTCTAAATTAAGATTAATTATGATATATATAATACTTTCAGACAAAATTAAATCAAGAACAACACTGTTGGGCTCCGAAGAAAATGTCATTGAGTGTATACCATCTACTTCAAAAGGTATTTTATAACTTATAAATCTCTGTTATATAATACAAACATAGTTTAAAATTTAACAAATGTTCAATAAAAGGAATAATCATTTCATTCATACTCTATTTCACAGTACTCAAAATATTCTCACAAAAATCAAGCTTTAACTTACTGCTTTAATTCTTTTTTTTTTTTCGTTTAGATACAAAAACAACTTTCAAAATACAAAGCAAGTCACTTGCTGAACTAAAATTATACAGAAAACTCATTGCCACTAGAGCTAAGTTGAGAAAATGTGAAAATAAAATAAAGAAGCAGGCAGCAGCTATTAATACCGCAAAAAATATTATGGCAAACTCTTCAGCTCTAAAAGCCTTGGAAAATCTCCCCAAAAATGCGAAAATTCTCACCATGCTGCAATTACGAGAAACGAAAAAGAAGGGTAAAGGGAGACGATTCACATTAGAGGAAAAAATTGTGGCTTTATCACTATTAAAACAAAGCCCTAAAGGATATAGGTTTTTAAGAAAAATCTTTGTGCTACCAGCTTCTCCAACATTAATAAAACTAATATCTGCAGCCAATATACAGCCAGGTATAAATAAAAAGATTTTTTCACAGATGGCAAAAAAGGCCCAACATATGAAGCCATCTGACAAACTTTGTGTTTTATTATTTGATGAAATGGCATTGAAAGCTAACATCACATACAATGAAAGATTAGATAAAATTATTGGCTTTGTAAATAATGGTGAGGAAATCACTAAAGAATTTGCTGACCATGCCCAGGTATTTATGATTCGGGGCTTGGTCAAAAATTATAAGCAGCCTATTGGCTACACATTTTCGCAGTCAGCAACAAAAGGTTCTGAGTTGGCCAAACAAATAAAGTTATTTATAAAACAAATATCGGAAGCAGGTTTTACAGTGGTGGCGACAGTCTGTGACCAAGGCTCTGGCAATAGAAATGCAATAAAATATTTAATACAAGAGTCGAGAGGTATGTGGCTAGCTAGAGGAGAAGAGCCAAAAAATAATATATTTTTAATAGACTCGTCTGAAATCGTACCTCTTTATGATCCACCCCATTTGATTAAGTGTGTGCGAAATAATTTGCTGGTGAAAAATTTAATGTACAAAAAAGAAAAGGAAACAAGAATTGCCAAATGGTCTCATATAGAATGTCTTTATGATAAGTGTCCAGCATTCGAAGGGATAAGATTGATGCCCAAACTTACAGAGAACCATGTAAAGCCAGCCAAAATTAGCAAAATGAAAGTGAAATATGTAACACAAATTTTTAGTCAGACGGTAGCCTCTCATATGGGATTTCTAGCTGGTATGTATTAATGTTATTTAGTTAGATGCACGCATTGACAAAAAAGGGAAATTAGGTCATGAGTGACAGAGTTTTTAACAGTGTGATAAAAGAGTGATGTGGCATGAACGAAATATCTTCTTTGACAAAGATTGAAAAAGGGATGTTTAAATGGTTTGGCCACATTGAAAGGATGAGTGAAAGGAGATATATAAGGCAAGTGTGACAGGGCATACTGGAAGGGGAAGACCTACGAATGTACCACGACCAAATCGCGGTCGTATTAAAGAAAGGCCAAGTCAAAAGTACACTAAACCGCGGCGTTCTTCAATGAAAAGGTCGATTCGTGTGGAGGAGGCGAGAAAAGTATGTCAGGATCGTAAAGAATGGAAAGAAGTGGTATCTGCCTCCCCGCCAGGAAAAATGCGTGACAATATAGATAGAATAATAGTAATAACAATTATTTAATGAGAATAAACTACTTACATTTTGATATTCTTTTGGCCTATTAGGTACCAGCTTGTCACAAATTGAATGATTGTTTCCTAGAAACATGTAATACTTAGGACAAAATATTTTAAAAAGAAAATAAATAAATTCTCTCAAGCTTAAAGAGTTGTAATCTTGAAATCTCTTGACACCAGATTAAATATTTATTTGTTATATCAGTTCTAATATTAGTGAGTTATCGGTACCATGTATTCAGTTCAATGCGTTATAGATTTAAAGCACTCCCAATAATAAAACATCAAAATTTTTAAATCTTTCTTTCTAGTTTAATAAACGTACCGGTTCTTAGATTTTTTTAGACGAAAGATAAAGTATTGATTTTGATAATTTATATTTTGTTTCAGATAATGATGTTATCCCTCAGGAATGTAAGGACACAGCTTACATTTTGCTATTTTTTGACACATTATTTGATACCATGAATGGCAGCTACAAAAAAAAATACCGATATGCAAAGCCGGCTCTACAACCTGTTACGCATACATCTGTTCACAAAAAAATTTGGCAGGAATCAAAAGAAATGTTAAAAGAAATGAATTTCATTAAAGGGGATAAAATTGAATATGTTCCAACATTAAGCAATTGGATATGGACGCTAGATGGCATTGAGACATTGATTAATATTATAGGTAAAAAATATGAGGTGAACTCAATTTGGATGCGGCACCTAAATCAAGATCCACTAGAAAATTTTTTCGGTTCAGTCAGGAGTCATGGTTGTCGCAACACCAACCCTACACCCGAAAGGTTTGAGTCGGTATTTGCGACGTTATTAATTAATCGCCTGTCTAGCGTCCATGCCCCTGGCACTAATTGTGAAGATGACGTAGCTTCAACTTTATATGCCCTCGTCATCAATGAGGACTGCAGAGCCACTACCGAAGAAGCAGCAACTGTAGATTTAAGTATCGTAAATGAAATTAATATTGTTGATTTAAACGACAAATTTAAAAATCCACAAATAAAAGCAATGTTACATTATTGCAGTGGATATTTTGCAAAAAAACTTAAAAACAAAATATTCAAAAAATGTAATTTATGTAATGTAACATTCATTGATAATAATGAGTCCGAATTTATACAATACAGGGAATTTCAAAAAAAGAGGTGGCTGTGCAGTCCTACTATGGACTTTATTAAAAATGTCTCTCAGATGCAGGACGTTATTTATAAAATTTTAGTAAAGAATCTTGAAATAAAATGCATAAAAGAATTTATTAAAACTATAATATTAATGTATGTTAGTTTTGACTACATAAAATGTGAACAACATCGAGAAAAAATCTTAGATTATTTAATTAATTTAATAACACGATTTTACATATATACGTATTGCAAAAATATAAATAAAATTCTAGGCGGAATGAGGGCTAATGAAGATAACGACGATGTTCTACAATTAAAGGCTAAGAAACATTATGACAAATCATGTAAAAGAAAAAAATAAACATGTTTATCGAAAAATTTTGGTATTATTTCGCACAACAATTTTCTGTAATGTCCATGATGTAGCTTGATGTCATTACTGCAATCTATGTAATGGTTTCTCGTTTAACTTTTTATATTTAATGTAAATATATTGAAATCCTTATAAAATTATCTCTCATGACTTTTAATTTTCATATAAAATGGTGTTTGTAGTTAGATTCTGTTCTAAAAGCAATTGCAATAACTTAAACTATAATTTTGAATGTTATTGCCTTTCTTTTAGAACAGAATTTAACTCAAAACATTGTTTTCTTTAGAAAATATCCACTAATTAAATTTGAATTTCCCGCAATTTTTCAAAAATAGTTCCACTCAGGATTACAGATGGAGCTGCACGCTTTTATTACAAAAATAGCTCCGAACATGTGCCTCTATTTCCTAATGTACTCTGTGACATAAACACTCGTTTTCAAGGTTCACGATAGGCCATAGATAATACATAATACTGGTATAGATGCGCCACTTAAGAATAATTTTCATTTTAAGCGGACGCCATGGCCAAGAGATGGCGTTAGTTTCTATGCGAAGTTTTAAGCATGCTATTTGACCTGTTATAGTAACGACCAGTATTTCTAATAGATGGCTCTGATAATTATTTTTAAAATTTGGTTTATTAGGGATTATTAGTAACTCGCAAAACCAAAATTGTTCTCAAAGCAGAAAAACTTTTTATTTTATTCGAAAAAACTTCTTCTCTAATAATCAATTTAGAGTTTTGTTGATGTTAAATATTTTTTCAATAAAATAAAAAGTTATTCTGTCCTAAGGAACAATTTAAGTTTTGCGGGTTACTACGTGTTTGCTTTCCAGTGTCGTCGATATGTGGATAAAATATAGTCAAAAAATCTTTATAGTATATTTTTCCCATATTTAATATTTTTTTATAAATTAAAGAGCAAATGTATAATTTTCTTTATACTATATTCCAAGCAAACCAGCAGTATAATTCAGTTAGCGTATTTTATTCATATAATTACAGATCATATAAAATTACATAATAAAATGTAACTAAACTATAAAGATAAAATAATCAAATTGATTTATTGGTAATAGTAGAAATCAGATAAACATTGGTCACTGTGATTTCTATTATTATTGGAAAAAATTAGACGATATTTCTTTCTCAAGCACCCGACTCTTTTTCTATAAATGATAATCTTAATTTATTCCATTACAGATATTACTATAAAAGTAATTCTCTCTCTTACTTAAGAAAATCAGGAATCAGAAATGCATGTTACCTACAGTAATCATTTTTTTAGGCTGTTTTTTTTATCTTCATGTAAAATATATTCAATTTGTATGATTAAAATAATAAAGCTAATTAATTAAGTTTGCAAAATATTGACAGTTACTATTTCAGTTGATAAACTTAGGACGAAATAAACGGTGGTACGACGCACCGTTACAACCTTAAGAGTTTGAAAGTAGAGTTTAAAATGAACTAGAGAAATTTGACAGTTCATGGTACCCTGACGTGCAGTCGTGTGTACTTGAAAATACAAAAAGTCAGCCATAGATACTTATTATGATAAAATAGATAAACAATCTTAACACGTCTCGTAAAAATTGTACTGAACAAATTTTGATGAGAATTAAACGTAAGACAAAATACAAAGATTGAAGAATAATTAAATATTTACAATTTTTTTTTTCATCAAGTAAGGAAGAAATTCTGACATCAACATAGAAGAATTACTGGGATGATATTTAGTAAGTTAACAAGTATATTATAATGGGACAAATTATCACACAAAAATCTTTACTTTAAAATGATAAATAAATAAATAAAAAGACCATGTTTATCTATCTTACACATTTGATAGAAAAATATTTAATTAACACTTTTTCTTACGATGTATTTTATTATAATTGAAAGCCTGTAATTTTATTTCATCATTACGATCAAAATCAACAATCTTCCCATTTAATAATCTATTGACACCAGTGCACCAACTATTAATGATTAAATTAATTGATAACGTAATGATATACTTAACCAACACCAATTTATGTTTTTGACAACTGATCATTGAAAAATCACATCGACAATCAATAAAGAAAATAATTTTTTTATCAATATCGGTCATTTGAGGTGTATCCCTTAAACATGCAATAATCATAAAATAAATTTCATTGAGAAGTTTAACAAAATCATCGCGTGCATAAAATAAAGATTTCTTTGTATAATCAATTGCATAATTAAATGAATCAACATTCCTCTCAGATTCCAGTAAATCGACATTACATACTTCACATTTTTTATAAATATTTGTTTTACATTTTTTTATTATATAACCAGCAACATATCTTTTCGCCTCAACATGTATAATCGATTCACTTGATGTTATTTCATTCAAAGCAGTAATTAAAGAATCAATTTCGCATGCAAAATCAGTGTAGCAGGGAGAGTCACATTTTTCTAACAATAAAAATTTCAACGATTGCAATTGCTCATAATCATCTTTTTCACAATTAGCATTAATAGAATGGCTTGAATTTATGTTATTAATCAAAACTGTTTTAAATGCATTCATAAACTGCATGCACGTTGGATTGATATTTCTGATTCCATTACTTCTTATACAGCAAAAGAAATTTTCTAGGGGATCCTGGTTAAAATTTCTCATTATAATATTTTTTATTTTAAAATTTTTTCGTAAATAATTCCACAGTTCTATGATAGTATTTACATTATGTATCCAGTTCTGAACAGATGGGATTTTTTCATATTTGACAATTTTTGAACCATCTTTTTGTATAATATGTTTTTCAAATTGTATTGATTTTAAAATCGGGATTATTTCCTGGGTCCAGAACTGAATATGTGGGGAATTATTCTTAAGACACCCTTTAAGAACTTTTGCTGTATCACAGTAAGAGTGACCATTAAAAGAATCGAACAATTTGTCAAATATCAATAAAAGGTCTGCCGTATCTTCACATTCAGCAGGTAGCACATTGCGTCCTGAAAAAAATAATAAAAAAATTTATGTAGTAATTGCTGTAATAATATCACGAAAATGTAAGTGTGGCTAGAGTACCAATAGTTCTGTACAACAATTTTAAAACTTTATAAAAGCACTTTGAGTAGCTTGGTGGCGTAGTGGATAAGCGCCGCGGCCCGGTCAGTCACGGGATGGAAGACCAAAAAATTATTATCTCGAGCTACTCCGTGCTTCGGAAGGCACGTTAAGCCGTTGGTTCCGGCTGCATTTGCAGTCTTTAATACCCACCAATCCGCATTGGCCCAGCGTGGAGGGTCATGGCCCATGCTCCTTCACCATAAGGAAGGCCCCTGCAGTGGGGACGTGAAAGGGATGGTGATGATGATGATGATAAAGCATAAGCACTGTACATTGCTAAAATAGAAAAACAAGTAAATTATGTCCAAGTTCTTTCCCGGTATTTGTATGAATGATGGAGGTTATCAAATTATAAATAAATACAATTAAACTTACGTGCTAAAAATCCCATTACTGCTGACACTCTTTGGCTAAATATTTGGGCTGCATATTTAACCTTCATTTTTGGAATTTTTTCCTCATACACATGGTATTCGGTTAATTTATTCAAAATTCTTATTTCGTCTTCGCCTGTGTCTTCATTCAAAAGCATTTTTAAATGTTCCCATTTGGCAATTTTTTGTTTCCCATTTTGTTGGAATTTTATATTTTTAGACAGAAAATTATTTCGAATTCCTTTCAATAGATGGGGCGTGTCAAATAAAGGAAAAACTTTCAAATTGTCTATTTCGAAAGAATTAGATTGGTACTCTATATTTTCTCGTAAATATTTCTCCCTTGTCTCTTTTTGGAACATTTTAATTGTGCTAACATTTGATGTTCCTTGATCGCAAATCGTGGCTACAATGATAATACCAGCTTCTTTTAGCTGTTTTATGGTATTAGTTATAATTGTTTTTAATTCGATATTCTTTGTTGCGCTTTTACAGAACGTAAATAAAATTGGTTGTTTCGTTTTAGATTTCACACCTTTAATCATCAACACCAAAGCATGACCTGCAATATTTTTCGTTTTTTTTTGTCCAAAATCTTCAAAACCGATGATTTCATGTTTATTAAAATATAATCCAGGCGATAATGCTACCTCATCAAACAAGAGTATGTAAAGTCTTTTTTCAATAGGTAGGTTGCTTACTATTTTTTTTAAATGACTCATAATTTTTGTGTTCAGCCCTGGCTTTATTTTTATTACCTTTAAAAGTCTTTGCAATGTTCTTTTAGATGGCAGTACTATTATTTTGCGTAAGAAATTGTATGCCTTATTGCTTTGTTTTAAAATGGAGGCAGCCATTACTTTTTCTTCTATCGAAAATTTCATACCTCTAGATTTTTTGTTCCCTTTTAGTTGCATATTCATGAAAACCTTAACAGTTTCAGGCATTGCTTCAACAATTTTTAAGAATGATTTTTTTTCTGATAACTTTTTTATTATTTTCATTTTAGTCTGCTGACTTTTACATTTCTTTGTTAATTTTAAAATTTTCTGAGATAACCTATGGATTATATTTTTTTGTTTTTTTCTTGTTTGTTCTGTAAACAAATAATTATTACACTTACTAGAGCTATGACAATACAAAATTATAGCTTAAACATTTTTTACTACCTTCTCGAATTCATCCATAACACATTCACTGGATTGTCAAAAAGACTAGCTTCTTACTAAGTGTTATTAATATAACTTTAGGGATGAAAATATTCTTAATGAAAAATGTATAGCATTGCAAATGCAAAATTGATCAAATATAATATTTAGGGAATTAGAGATGATTTACAAAGGTTTTATGTACATTTCCAACAATTATTAATAAATAGATGCTCACCTAAGCTTTTCAATTCAGTTTTGGATGAAAAAGTCAATGGTTCTGTTGGCGATTCTGTTATATTATGACTGCTTGTTGCAGATGAGGTTGACGGCCCTTCTTCAACTCTAGGATTAGTAGTATCTTCTGAAATAGTAAAATAATCATAATGTAAAAATTCATAGGCATAAACTACCTGATATATGGTGTGCACATTTCACAGAAAATACACAGTATTCTTTAATGGAAGACACACTCATGATAAAGAGCCAAAGTAATACATACTGCCACAGGTAAAAAAGGTAAAAACTAAAGGAATAGTCTTTATTTGTATACACAAATAGTAAATATATGAATGAACAAAAATATTAGAAATGTGTTTTTTCATTTTTATGTATGTTTTGTGTCTCGGTGTATTTTATCATCAAATTGGATTAAAAAGAGTTGCCCTTGCAATTATTTCAAAAATTTTGTTAATTCTTCAAAAATAGACAAACATGAGTAGGTTAGAAATGGGGGCTGCAATTTTCAACACTTAGATGCTTTTGTTGGTCCTTTGTACTTTACAAATAAATATTAATTCATATTAATAACAACTTAAAATAAAATATTCTCAAATATTTAAATACAAAAATTAGATAAATGTGATCAAGCTAAAAACTTAGTAATTTTCTAGACTGTAAAAACTCCTCATTCTTTACATGTTTCATTTGATAATTAGCTATATTTTTAATTAAAGTGGTCAAGGGTGTGTGAGAATTCCAACATTAATTAAGGTACTTACCCAAACTTTTCAATGTTTCCATTGATGATTCCACTGTCAATTTAAATTCTGTAGGAGTGGTAGTATCTGAAATAGCCAAATAAACATGTTTTCAAGCGGAAGCATTTAATAAAATCATACACATAAAAATAATACATATATTATTCTTATATTTTTAAATTCAAATGTAACAACTACACTGAACTTATATCTATTTAATCAAAACCTATTTGTATTATTATAAAGTATGGTTTATTTTTACATCAGGCTTACATATATGTGAGTTGAATATATGTATTTATTAATATAATAATAAGTATAGTGTTTTAATGCAAAATGCAGTGTTTATATTGTACATTTTCACTATTATGTGATTATTATTAACTTTATAGAAAAACATCATGGTTTAGTACCTCACAGCTTGTCTAGTGGTATATATGGTAGTGGTAGTGGTAAGTCTTTGTCTTTAAGACATCAAAAAAGTACTTGAATAAATGTTTACCTTTTCTAAGATGAAGTGTTGGTATTGCATTTCTTGTTAGTCGACCATATTGTGTTTTATAATAATTCTCGAAATGTCTGTGACACAGTCGTATTTGGTTAAATATATAAATATCTCCTTTTTCTCGAGTCCTTTCGTCAAGTACTGACTTCCAGATATTAAATCTTTCATTGTTTTTCTCCAATGGTTTGGGGAAACAATGAAGTGGTTCTGAAATAAATATATTCAATGAATATTATGACAAAAATTATATATTTCTAGGAACATTAAAATTTCTTTCGTATATCGACAATATTATTTTTAGTGAATTCTATTTATATTGAAGTTAAAACTTTAAAAAATCATAACTTTTAGATACTTACTTTGTTCGGCTTCTCCACACCCTAAATAACAACTTGACCGAGGATTCTTGAGCATGTTTCAGTTCAATAAGCAAAGTCCAGTGAGTGTAGCGAAGTCTTCAAAATAGGCAGAGGTCGGGTCCAATAAGCAGAGCTGGGGTAATCGTGCAATGAATCCGTGTCGGTGTCCTTGTTCAATGGTCAAAATTAAGTTCGAAAAAGCAACAGAAGTCCGTAAAACACGCCAAGTCAATAAGGGAGCAAACAAACCAAAAATATTGTAAACGCGCAGAAGACAACAAAGTTCACAAAACACTTTTAAAGAAACGGAAAATGTCCAAAGTTTGTTTTCTTAACAGTGTTGCCAATAGTTAAAATATTTTCAGAAAAATCTGCAAACATTTTTTAATATTCTATTTTCCAACAAAAAGCACTAAATTTATTTCTTGTAGGAAATCACAATACAATTTTGATTAGTAATTATTAATTTGTATTATATATTTTGGCAACTCCAAAACTTCGTTTATAGCGACATCTAGGCTAGCCCGATGCAAATACAGTAAAAATTGCAACGCCATGGCCAAGAGATGGCACCACTTTCCATACAAAAATAAAAATTTTAATTTTATACTACAGTGTCACCCGGCTGCGATAGGCTGAAGCGCCCGCGCTAGGGGTGGGGTATTTATACCGGCGCGAGTAAAAGGCGCCGGCGTCTAACGGTCATTGTTTGATCCGACGTTGCAAAATTATCACATAGTGATATTTGCATGTATGAACGGACATAGATATCACTATTTTGAGTTTCGATAAGTGCTTCAAGTAGCACCAAGTAAACTTGAGATGTGTTTGACCGACACTCAATGAGATTCTAGAGTGCGGATAACTCTCTGGAACGACACGCCAGTTAAGTTTTGCATTCAGACGATAATGATTTAAACAACATGCTATCATGAAAAAACATAAAGGAAAAAAGGTTGAAGCGCCGTGTTGTATATTTTTTAGGTAAAGGCTAATTGTTTTAACCAACAGCCGTGTTGATTTTTATGAAAAGCAAAATGTATTAAGCGACTGTCACCTCTAAAAAGTAGTGGCAGGCAAAACACTTCAACCACCGTGGAGTATTTTAATTGAGAAAACAAAAATAGTTTAAGCGGTTTTTTGTAAGATATATGTGTGGTTCATATCCATAGCATCTAAAATTTTATTGTTTTTTTTGGCGTTTAATACATCATTTTTCTAAAATGAGGCCAAAGTGTTAATTGTTTTAAGCGCCAAAAAAGTCATCCGATCTTTACGGGACCCCTCTCATTCGACGCAGAAAAATCTGCCAATTCCAAAACGGTATATAACTCAATTTTGCCCTGGGTGGCGCTTAAAACAAATAGGCTTTCACCCCTCGATATAATAATTTATACAGATGGTAGTAAAACTACAGATAAAGTTAAATGTGCAATGTATGATTCAGTATCAAAGATTACTATAACTTATGAAATTGATAATAAAAGCAGTGTATTTTCTGCTGAATATTATGCTATTCTCAAAGCTTTAATTTATATTCAAAATAAATATGTAGATAAAACTTTATCTAAGTTTATGATTGTCACAGATTCTCTTAGTGCACTTACTAAATTAGAAAATGTAAATAGGCGATATAAGGATAATTATTTAATACAACACATTAAATATCACTTAAATATGATTGGAAAAAATGTTACTTTTACTTGGGTTCTTTCTCATATCAAGGGAATGAAATTATTGATAAAGCTACTCATAGTGAACTCTGTACATTAGATTTAAGTTATGAACTTCATCTAAGCGATTGCCAATCTTATATTAGAGGTAAAGTAATGGAGTTATGGGAAGAATTTTGGATATTGGATAAGTGCGAAAAAGGAAGATGGTACGGAGGTATACAGAAGACCATACCTAAAATACCTTGGTATATACCTTTTAGAGCTGTTGATAGAGAATATTATAGCACCATCAATTTACCTAATATTAGCAACAAATATAGAAAAAACTGTCAAAGATGTACCCCGCCAATTACAAGATTTATTGCAGATCCCAGAAATATATAGATACTTATACAGATATATAAAGGAAACGCTTGTAAATATATAAATTATTTCAACATAAAGACACGGCTGAAGGCCATAGAAGCCAGGGCCGGTAAAACCTTAAAAAAAAAGTATACCATTTGAGTTCTTTTTTTTATTTATTCTGGCATCTGAGTTCTTACTTGTCTGTGTTGCCAGGACAAGCTCTGTATCTATGATAAAAGATACTCTATGATTGCTTTACATTTATTAAAATTTATTTAAAAAATCCGCAGTCGCGACTTGGGAAATTAAATGTGGCGGTACGGTGAGTTTACCAAATCAGCTAGTTAAATATAAAATAAGTTTTATATTATTTACTGATCTCTGTCACAATCCCACATTTAAATTTTTTTAAGTCGACATCAAAACCTAAAAGCGGACACACAGCTCTATGAAAAAAAAAACTAATCACATTTGATTTTTATGTGACGTGATTGAGGGATTGTCGTTGCAAAATTATTAAGATTTTGTAATTAATCGATGGTGGACTGATATTATTAATATTGCGGTGTTTCTTTAATTTCAACGCTCTGTTTTCTTATAATCGTATGTATACTGTAAAAGTATCGTAAACATACTGCAAAAGATTTATTTGAGTCCGTTCTAACGAATCCTTGAGTTTTACAAATAAAATTTTATTCATTTGTATACGTTTGTTGTTTTCATAATTTTGTCATCAATTCTTTTTCATGTTTATTTTCGTAAATTTCTAATTGTAAGCCTTTGGTTATTATATAGTTTATTATGTTCAAGAAATACACGTGAATTTGCTGAACTAATATTGATTTTGATATTTTATAATGATGAAAGAAGGTTGTATTAGTATACTTATTATATAAAATAATATATCTTTGTCATTGCAAAATTTATAAGAAATACTTGTTTTTTTGTTTTTATTTCAATTAGTGATAAGTAACTGATCAGTTAAGACAGAACTAATTTTAAATTTTGATATGACATTAACAATTGTGTACCAATTTATACCACTCTATAGCTACACCTAAGATAATAATAATAATCAGTTTATATATCACACAATCATTAGATACTAATCAAGAGGCAAAAATAATACTTTATATTGTAGTGTATACTGTGGCATTAAAAGTATCTGTGTTGTGTTGGTATTAGCAGATTATTTAACTGTTGGGTGTAACTGTTGTTTAGATGTCTGGTGGTCACAAACATCGATATAAGAATGTTGGTTTGAGTGCAGATGAACTTAGACGTCGTCGTGAAGAAGAAGGTGTCCAACTTCGTAAACAGAAAAGGGAACAGCAGTTGTTTAAAAGACGAAATGTTAACCTTCCTGCCCCAAATGCACCAGATATTGCATTGCAGGTATAAATTAAGTATTTTCAAAATATCAGCTCTGATATTTTTTGTGTAATTTGTAACATACTAGGACCAATTCTGTTGTAATACTCTTCAAAATTGACTAAAATTTACCTAATCTAGATTTATTTTATTTAAGACATGTGATTATACTCCTGTATATTATAACAAGCTTGTGTCTTACTTATTTTCATAACTGAAAACACAGACAGAATTCTTACTATATTATATTTTTTGACAGCAATTAAACAACATTATTTTAGTTTTAATATTTGTCCTATTTTATTATTTTTGGGTTTCACCACTTAAATAATTACTATTCATGAAATATTAGAGCATCTAGAGCAGTATGGATCCATTACAAACAAGGTTTAAATAGAGTACAGACAGTCCTCGTTTTACGGCATTTGACACTATTCCTCGTTTTAACGAAGATTCGTTTTACATTATGGGTGGCAGCATGTTCACGGAGGATTCGTGATGTGATTAGATGTTTTAAGTTAAGCTCTAAGACCGAAACTGCTAATTGAACTTGCATTGTGGTCACAATAAAACATCTACATCATGAAATTCTTGTTATGGCTCTAATGAAAACACTTGCAACGCATTGTGGCAATTACAGAAAGAATATATAGTGAAATTCGTGTTGTAGTGGACATGCTACCTTATGCATTGTGGCAATGCAGAAAAACTGAAAAACAAAAGAAACAAAACAAATTAGTAATGTTTTATTTTTGTGTCTGTATTGTATAAAAGAATGTTATTTATCTATCTATCTATAATATATAAAGCTTAATTACCTCTATAATATATAAAGCTTCTCTTTATTAATAAAAGTGTTTGACTTGTTTTATCATATTTTTTTCATTTGTAGGTCAATTATTCTCTGTGATTGTATGGAAAAATGTGTTGTTTTATGTTGTTTCGTTTTACGTCACTCTTCTCTGGTACCGAACATGACGTAAAGCCGAAGACTGTCAGTACTTATGTACCTTTGATTTAATTATTTGTTATATCATTGATTGAGCTTTTGGATTTGAATTTTCAGGATGATATTAATATATCATCTACTGATGATATTACTCCAGCCATGGTGGCTGCAATTTATGGAGATAATCCTCAAGAACAAGTTATGGCTACACAAAAGTTCCGAAAACTTCTCAGTAGAGAGCCCAATCCTCCCATTGATGAGGTTATAAGGACTGGAATTGTGCCTAAATTTGTTGAATTTCTGACCAACAGTTCCAATCCCACATTACAGGTAACAAACACTTGGATGATTAATAATATATTTCAACTTTAATTATAAATTGAAAAAGTAAATATTATATATATCTAAACTTAATTACTTTTGATTTCTTAGAAACTTCTTATTGCTATTAACATATTTCTGTATCATATGAATGAAGATATCGGAAGAGCATAATGTTAAGCATAAGCAGGTAGGGTTGCCTACCATACTTTATTATATAGTATTGTACTATACTTCGTTTTTGCGTACTACATACTGTTGAAAAAATATAGATAGATAAAATTTTATTTAATCAATTATGGCACACAATTACATTTAAATTACCTAAAAGATATTTAAAAGTGTACAAGGGACAGAATCGTGTACCTGTGTGTAGCAGATTGGCAACCCTAGTAGCAGGCAACACGGTTCAGCGCAGCACAGTTTTTGTAAATGATAATTTTATATATATCGACGTAAAAAAGCGGAAACGCAGTAACCCCCAAAATCCGAAATATTCGCCAGAGTTAAAAACATTTTGAAATTTAAATTTATATAAAAACATTTTGAAATTTATATATGGTAACCGATAACGTCGATATGATAACCGACTAAACAGCCATGTACAGCGCCGTTTACACAATAATCTGTTGTTTACAAAAAATTTTGTGTTGAATGATGTTGTCTGTGCTTTCGTATATACGTATTTAGCTTGGGCTAGTTTCTTCTATATACAGTGGACCGGCTGTTATTCAGACCCTGTCTACTTCGGCATCCCCTGTAATCGGACACCGCCTATCACTGATGCTTGTACAGTCAACAGCACATTAGATTATACAAAACTGATAAATTTCTCCATTTGATTTTAAATCTACGATACATTGAAGGTATAAAAATCAATAGGGTAAAAAGATCATTCTTCGAATTTTTTGTTAAATAATAATTAATTGTATTTTTAAATCAATAAACAAACAATATTTTACAATATTTGTAGTCTCTGTTTCTTGTCAAATGTGACGCCAATCGGAGCACTAGTTTGTCATTTGTGGGTAAATTTGGCATAAAACTATATACGAAAATCGTAGGAAACATTCAAAGTGCAAAATAATTCCAATGTGTTACAGGATTTTTAATAGTTTACAAAATATCATAAAACATAATAGTTATTTAAGATACGAGTGCGGAAAGTAAGCTTTTACGAATAAGGGCCAAATTGAAAACATGAGCGTAGTGATTGTTTTCATTGGCACGAATTCGAAAAACCTTTTATGCTCTAGTTTCTTACAACATTTTTCAATGCTTTTTGCGAGGAAGTAAAACAAATATATAGGTTAATAAAACTAAGGTGTATTAAAAGTAAAAATTATTTGTTTAAAATTAAACGTGATGTTTGAACATGTTTTCGTGTCATACTCGAAAACCCTTTTACGCTATGGTTTCTTACAACATTTTTCAATGCTTTTTGCGAGGAAATAAAACAAATATATAGGTTATTAAACTGAGTATGTATTAAAGGTAAAAAATATTTGTTAAAATAAACGTGATATTTGAGCATGTTTTCGTGTCATACATTTTTATTTGAAAATATTCGTTCTAGGCTCCTTGAAATTCGTTTGCCTCTAAAGTTTGACATATTTTCATCAATTTTTTTTTAATTTCTTTGGTGCTCGGCCAGAAAAAAAAATACTTTTAAGCACGTGTGCAGTAAAGGATTTCAGTACATTTTTATTTAACACGTGTTTAAAGATTCACTTTCGGTGTTTAAAATGGATTAAAAAAAAATAGCGTTTTATGAGCACCTGCATTGAAAAATCCTTTTATGTTTACCCCCACAAATGACGTAACATCCACCGAGTCGCCGTTTATGCCGCCGATGAATTTTAAACACAATTCACAATTGTGTATATAATGAGGTTTTTTTTACATAAAATAGTTTTTTTTTTTTTATGGGAATAAGCACTTAAAACAGTTTTTAGAAAGTTATCCGGTCCCCTAATGGGGAAATTTGACATTTATGTGCTAATCTGACGTTAAGCCTTTAAGTGTGTACATAAAGAAAATCGGAAAATCTGTACAATTCCGGTGAAACACTTGGTTTAGATATTTTTTTTGTAAATATGTTTGTAGATTTGTTTCAAAATAATTTCATAGATTAATTGTATATGTATAGTGGAACTATACCAATCTTATGTTCTATAATCCGATATCGTCTTCCAAAACGTTTGTCGGATCACCGCGGGTTCACTGTATAATTAATTTTGTAGTCTGATATGACATATAACTCTACGAGTGGCTTGCAAAAAATTACGTCATATGTTTCAATTGTTTAGTTTGAAGCAGCATGGGCGTTGACAAATATTGCGTCAGGTTCTTCAGAGCAGACACAAGTAGTGGTAGAGTGTGGTGCGGTGGGTGTGTTAGTGGGGTTAGTAGCGAGTGGGGCTAATGACGATGTCCGCGAGCAAGCTGTGTGGGCACTCGGCAACGTCGCGGGTGACTCGCCGCGTTGCAGGGATACAGTGCTGGCTGCTGGTGTATTGCCACCGCTAATAGAGTGAGTACTTTAATTTTAGCAAATCACAGTTTCAAACCATATCAAATGGAGTTTATATAGTAAAAATAATAAAAAAAAAAAAAAAAATGTTTATTGTGATAACCGAATAGTACATAACTTGACAGTATATGGAACGTCCATTTGAGCAAAAAAGTGCTTGCAGTAGGATGCTCCGCTCTTCCATATCTTAAAAATTGTACTAACATTTCATTTTAGATAAATTTACAAGTTACGTTTTTATATCATTACAAAAAAAATCGCATAATAAAAATAAAATAATTAATACAATATTTCTATTTTAATATAAAAGTGTGCAAATCTTTCTCTCTCTTATGTGCGTGTGTTTTTTATGCGTGTGTTAGTACGTGAGTGGGTGTGTTCGTGATTGGATGTGCGTTTAGGCGTGCATGTATACATCAGCAATTTTGTATCTCCTTCTTTTATTACTAAGTCTGTGATCATAACGCAGCGATTTGTGCTTTTTGGAATATAGAGAGCATATATCGTCTTACAGTTAGGAGATTAGTACTTATTTAGAGACAATTCGTTGAGAATCTGTATAGCTTGAAGAGCATAATTTTAGTAGTGATTTTTGAACTCGTTCTAATTCTATGAATTTTGTCTTCGTAGCTCCTCCCCAAATGGGAAGACAGTACGCAATCACAGACTGGGCCAAGGAAAAATAAATTCGTCGCAAAAGATTTTTGTTTGCAATATGTCTCAATTTCTTAAATAAGTATCCATATTATTTACCCTACCCTATTGATAATGAGTTCAATATGTTCGTGCCAAGAAATGCGTTGATCTATTATTATGCCTAGATATTTTGTTGACTCCACTTTGGTTATGGGAGTACAAGAGCATTGTATTAAAGAAGAATTTGCGCATTTGTGTATCTTGATTTGAAATTTAGATGAGGGTTGAGTGAATTTATACATTGAGAAGCAAACGTTTTTAGTTTTGTGAATATTAATAGACAACAGGTTAAAGTCAAGTCAGGCAGCTACTTGAGTCAATCCTTTCTCAGTGGCTTTATGTACATCGTTCCAAGTCTTTCCAGTGAAAATAACTGCCGTATCGTCTGCATACGAGAAGAAATGGCCCTCTTGGATTTGTGTCTGTAATAGGCTATTAATGTACACCAAAACAGTGTTGGACTCAAAACACTACTCTGGGTGACCCCATAGGACACCTCCGCTTCAGAACTAACAAATTCACCAATTTTTACCTTTTGTTTTCGGTCATGACGATAATCAGTGAATATATAAAGCGCTCGATCTTTTAATCCTATTTTTTCAAGCCTGTGTATAAGAACCGTATCAAATGCTTTTTTTATATCAAGGAAAACGACCAAACATTTTTCTCCCTTATCTACTTTATTGATGACAACTGGGGTAAGAGCATGTATATAGCATCTTTAGTTGAAAGGCCTTTGCGGAATTCAAATTTCGATGTAGATAGAATTTTGAATTTGGAAAGATATTTCACTAGTCTCATATTCATAAGTTTTTTTAAACTTTCGATATGTAGGTCTATAATTTCAAGGATTATTTCTGTCTCCACTCTTGTATAACACACCGAAGTGATAATAGCTTTTTTTAACGCTCTAGGAAAAACTCCTTGCTGGAAGCATAAATTAGTTATATAGGTTATAATAGGAACAGTAAACTCAGGTGCAATTTTTAAAAATTTGGTTGTGATATTGTCATATCTTGGAGCACTATTTAGTTTTAGACTCATTAATACATCTCGAATCTCGAAAAAATCAGAGTCTAGTAATACGAAAGAAGTTCGTTGTCCCATGGGATCCACTGTCTCTAAATCGCCGCGTATCGTAGATGACTGTATAATACTTTCTGCAAGGAGCTTACCCACGTTGGAAAAGTAATTATTTACTGTATTTATTAATTCCTTTTTGATGTTTCTGTTTGTTATATTATTTATGGTCTTCCATAGTTTCTTGGGATCTATTTGAGCTTCTGATAGTTGGTCACGTTTGTACTATAGTTTTAGTTTTTTAATTAAGCAATTGCAGTAATTTCGAGCGTAACTTGGCTTAATACAAAACATCACAATTAAAACTTCATTTCAAATTTCGAGTATTGCTTGGAAGTCTTCGAAGTTAGTGTTGAAATTTTCCAAGATCTGAAACTTTTATATTACCGCTACTAGACATTTTTCTTGTGCTTTCGCCTGTAAAGATTTCATTATCCAAAATAAACTTTATACTGTAATAAAAGTGCCCTATATCTTAACTACAATTAAAAAGTACACATAGAATTGCACCAGTTTACAAAATCAGCTCTAAGGAAATGGGTTTTATATTTCAATTTATAATAGTGCACAAGCAGTCAGTACTTAACCATTTGGAACAAAGAGTGTTTTTGATGCATGTAATGTCAACTGAATTTGTAGTCCATGTATTTCCCAGAAATATAGTTATAACTATGAGTTACAACTATAGCGTGAGCGAGACCGGAACTCTCGTGGATGGTAATCAGAAGAGCGAGGACAGAAACTCCTGACAATTACAAGTATGCGCTTAGCAACATGCCGCGCAGTCTAGATCCATTAAATATAGGTAGTTTAACGTTGGGCACATCCTTGATATTAAGACAATTCTAATAATATATGAAAATATTTATAACGAAAAAAGTTGTTTTAACGTTCCGTGCTTCGTTCCTACTCTGTATAAACCATCATCTGTTTTATCTGGTGTTATACCTAAAACATTTCGAGGGTCTCCTTTAGCTCTGTCGAAACTAGGAAAAATAATAGTTACAGTTTTTCCAATCGTGATTGGCGAGAATGTTTGTTCAGATAATTGTTTCATGGCGTTAGCCTGTGCTCCAAGACCTTCAATTGTCTTTTCTTTATTTATTTTTCTATTTTCCGTCTGTGTACAACTCATGCATGTTATTTTACTTCTGAAATCTTCATAGTCTGCACCAAGTGTGCTATCTGCGCACATAACATGCACGACCTGGTAACAAATTATGCACATATATGCGCCTGAGGCAGATGAGGTTTGTTGTATTTGCCTACAAATACAACACATGTGAAGTTACTTTTAACGATGTCGGTCCAGGTATTGAAATCATATCTGAAGTCAGTTTTGACCATGACGACCCAGGTATTGAAATCACATCTGAAGTTACTTTTGACGATGACGGTCCAGGTATTGAAATATATATATAGTTCCATTTCTTATCTTATCATTATTATTTATTTAAACTTTATGCCTATAAAAAGATAGCAAAAGGCGGACTTAATGCCAAAAAGGCATTCTCTATCACTCAAATCGGTGAAGATGTACAGAGATCATAAAGATTATTGAAATTAATAATTAAGTAAATCTAAAATTCCAGAAAATTGAGTTTGATGAGAGAGTTGCCGCTTAAGAGTATCTTTTGACGTATCAATTTGCTTCTCATCGGTTGATTTGATAGCGTTTTCTAACTATTCCTCTGTCCGAAGAACCTTTTTTATGGAATCTGGCAGTGTTTCAATTCCAACATGAGCTTTTCGTTAGTTAAATTCCGGGGAAAAAACAATTAAATTCCAGGAAAAAAATTTCTTCGCACGTATGTGCAGGTTTCCTCACGATGTTTATCTTCACCGTAAGAGCGTCGAATATACGTACATATGTATTCGAAAATTTTAATTCATTGGTACGTGTCGGGGATAGAACTGACGTCTACCAGATGAGAGGCAACGTACTTGTTTACTTTTAAAGATACCTATTCATATTGAGAGGAACATATTGTTCAATGGCCTTGCTATGTGGGCGGAGTTATGTGCGACGCAACGCGCGGCGCCTCGCGATCCCGCGGTTCGAACTAAAGTAACTAAAGTGTCCAATTACTATTTACAATAAAGATATAAGAGATGTTGTTAAAAATAAGAAATTACCATTTTATAAAATTAATTACAACAATGAACTTGTCTATGAATAGAACCCAAAATTGGTACTACCAAGTACAGGGTCAACTAAATATTACAAACAAACAGAAATGTTTGTTTGCAATCTGGTGCGGAGAAAATTTTCCATTAAAAACTAAAATAATTTTAAAAGATGGAATCTGGGGTCGAGGAAATCTGGGGTCTACTAATTCGGGAAGTAAGCACTCGGTATAAAATTGCACTAGTTTTGGCTTCATCGTATTCTCCCAAAAGATTGCCTCCTACGAGTTTGGCTATTATACTATTGAATCTCTCAACAGTATTTGAATCGATGTCATGGATTAAACTAGGAGAGTGAGAGGCCAAAGTTGACATTAAGAGGCAAATTTTTGTCCAAAGTGTGCTCACATAAAAATCATTCAAAATCATCAAATCACAAAAATATGTTTTGCACCTATTATGATTTTCGAAAGCATGTAAATGAGCCAAAAGTAAATCATTATGCAATATTTCTATGTTATTTTTTCGTTCTGATGCTGTTGCAGCTGTATAAGTGGAAATCATTTTTCTGATTGTCTTTCTCAAAGTTAAAATTCTTTTTTGGATTACAATTTTCCGAAATTTAAGAAGTTTATTACATAAATTTATTACATAAATTACGTAAAAGGTGGTTCCTGCATTCAATTTTTTCAATAGTGATGTGAGAGTATGGACGACTTTTAAGGAGTTTGGAATAAGTGCTTGAGTCTCCGTCTGATATCATTCTGCCGTATATTAAATTATGCATCTCTATAGAGCATTTAAAACCTTCTACAAGGATTTCAGACTCCATGGCAGTTGATGGTCCTTTAAAATTCTTGTAGCACTTGTGCTCCTTTGGTTCTTTATTTGTTTTCTGCGCTCGTTCAAATATACAACAATATTTATTCTTTACACCCAAAAATAGAACCTCTCCTGTTTTTCTACCAATAATAGCAGCAGCTCCAGATAAGGCCGAATATTTTTTTTTGTATGTTCTCTTTGACCAACATCCATCTAGTATAACATCGATAATAGGTACGCCGTTTTTATCAACGCGTCCTTCTTTTATTGCCATTTCTCCTTCCTTTTGAGCCGCTGCAGTCATAGATGCTAATGCATTTTTTTCCCAATGATCCTTAAATACAGTTTTATTAGGCTCCAAAAACTCTAGATGGTTTTTGTACATACTACATACATAATGAAAAAAAAGTGTGAAACTTACATGGTAGAATTCATTTTTATAGCTTTCGCAGCTCATTTATTTCTTTTCAATGTTGGACGTACCATTTTTACGTACAACAATAATATATATGTTTATTATATTACAAACTTATATCTAAAGTTATTTACAAAATATTCACAATAATAACATTCACAAAAGCGTCCGAGCGCAAAAACAAAAAAAATAAACACTACAAATTCAAGGATAAATATCAAAACACATTACACGTACACTATGGTAAATTCGTGTCGATCGCATATAGTATTTTGGAGCAACGAGCGACACAAGCTACTCGTCGGAATGCCAGCGGAAGACTGCCGCGCGCGCCCGCACACAGCCCCTCCGCAATATATCGATAGAAATTTCGATAGAATCGATAGTTTGTTCAGCGAATGTTAACTGATTTACATGAGCAACGCTCTTTTTACAGTACTTCTGATTACCTTTCTATTAGTGTTTAAAGATTTCCAAAATTCGTAGCCGTTTATTAGATATTATTCCTGGAAGTTTAACGACAGCGTTCCGTTTTTAATTCATTAAATATAGAATTTTTAAAGATAGAATCGTTTTAAACGCTCTTTATGGAGATAAAGAGTTGATGATTCATATATATTTTTTTCATAATTTTTGAACCAACCGTTTTGGAGATATTATTCCTGGAAAATGCCCATTTTTGTTAATCCTCGCCTTAACAGTATTTCTTTTTTTTTTTTTTTTTTATGAAAGTGTGTTACTGTTGGCCTCAGATGGCCTTTACAGTGTAACCGGACTAAGGGACGGCGAGATCCTGAGGACCTCAAGCCGAGATGACGATCGTCTTTGAGACTATCTACTAGGAGGGCATCACCCCACGGGGGGGGGGGGGGGCAGTATTTCGCATTTATACTTCGCTCGTGTGTTCATAAGTTTTGTGACAACCTTTTTACTGAAAAATTTAATAAAATGTTATCGGCTGTTACTTTCACCGATTTTTAATTTGAAATGCTATAACTTTTAGTTTATTTGTATCGCAAATTCATTTATTTATATTTTCTCGTGCTGGAGGGAACAAAACAATTACATGCAACTATCATTTCGCTATTTAAGGCGGGAAAAAAACCGATGCAGATTTTCCGCGAGCTGAAAAGTTTTCCTGTAAGCTGTAACTTCATCTATTACAGAATACACCGGTAAAAAGAGACAAGTTCTCTGCAAGATCACCGAAGGAGTGGTCACGTTCTGTGAGAACGCCTGCGAACATCAAAATCATCTGAGAGTGACATCGCCGAAATCAATGTCGCACTTATAAGAAACTCGCTCTATAGACTAATGTTTCGCGCGTTTCAGGGAACAGAATACTGAAATATGATCTTAAGGCCTAAAGCCGTAAAAAAGTTAACTTTTTAAAACGATCGTCTTCGTAAGTTCCGACGCGAACGTTGTCCATTGCAGCCAAGAAGATATTCTTTACCGACGAAAAAATTTTTACTGTCGAAGATAAGTTCAACCGACAAAACAATAAAGTTCTGCCAGCATATGCATGGAATGTCTCGCGTATTCATCATCCGGCTAGTGTAATGGTATGGTGGGGGGTTTCGTATGAAGGTGTCACTTCGTTCCATTTCTGCCGCCAGGGTGTCAAGGTGAAAGTCAAGAATTTTAGAGCCCGTAGAGAAACCCCTGTCTGATACGTTATGTCACAATAACCTTTTACGCTCAAGTTTCTTACAACTGTTTGTTTTATTTCCTAGCAAAAAGCATTAAATTTTTGCTAGGAAATAAAACAAATATATAGGTTAATAAAACTAAGTATGTATTAAAGGTAAAAATTATTTGTTAAAATTAAACGTGATATTTGAACATGTTTTCGTGTTATACATTTTTATTTGAAAATATTCGTTCTAGGCTCCTAGAAAAATTCTTGCCTCTAAAGTTTGACATATTTTCATCAATTTTTTTTTTATTTCTTTGGTGCTCGGCAAAAAAAAAAAATACTTTTAAGCACGTGTGCAGTAAAGGATTTCAGTACATTTTTATTTAACACGTGTGTAAGACCCACTTTCGGTGTTTACAATGGATTAAAAAAAATTGCGCTTTATGAGCAATTGCATTGAAAAATATATTTGTAATTGCAATCGGGAAATGTTTGCATATCTATAACATCCACTTATCCCCGTGCGTCAATTTCTTTAAATAATAACGGTGTAAAGACTAGATTCTTTTTAGGGCGACTGTTTTTCTTGTGGCACGCATAAATCCAAGTAATAGTTTACGTACTCTTTTGTAACAATAGCATACTTTTTCTTCAAGGCTTTCATTGTGAGGTCTCTACTACCATGTCCACATTCCAGATTAGCACGTTCAATCATGTCGAATAACTCGTCGTCTGTAACGTAGTATTGTATATTTTTGTATCTTAATTGACTTAATCAATTATTTCGTCTCCAAAATTCAAAATATCGTAGCGTTTGAGACAGCGATACTTCAGAGACGTTTTCTTTTTATCTACTTTAGCTGATTCTATCTCACAGATAATTTGTTCATACATATATTTATTTTTTATAAGTATGAAATGAACACTTATCTTTATTTAAATTATTAATTTTATCCGTAAACTTCACTTTTTAACCTTCACCATCCACTTTTTCAGTAACAACACTATTTGATTCACTAATTTATAAACTTTAATCTTACACACCCGCACGCTTAAAGTTGGAATATAAAATCATAAAATAATTTCCGGAGAAAGCATAAACTTGCTTGCACGAAAACAGCAAATATAAACTTGTTTGAACGTACTAGTCTACGTTTGACCAAGTCTGCCAGGCGCTTCTAGGATGGACTAGGCAAGGAGCAAAACATATTATTTTACTTCGACGTTTGACTGTGTTCGACGTTTGGCTAAAATACTTTAATCAAAGGCCGAAATTGGATTTTATTTCGATAGCTCGAAGGCTTTAGTCAAACCTGGGATAAACCAGTCATTACGCGAAGAGACTGCATATCTGCCATTGAATATGACATATGCACCTAATTTAGAACTTCCATTAACAAAGCGCTTATGACGTATTTACCGTTTTTATTTTTATCAAAGGTAAAACCACTAAAAGATAATCCAGAAAGAGAATTTTATCTGAAAGTAATTGCTAGTGGATGTCTAGTATTAAATAATTTTATTGGTTTCAGGATTTTAAATAAATATACAAGGTTATCCATGACAAGAAATGCGGTGTGGACATTGTCAAACTTGTGTAGAGGGAAGAATCCGCCCACAAATTTTGAATCAGTTGCCCCAGGCAAGTTTTAGCAATAGATGTATGTATTTTTGTACTAATGTTATTCAATTATCTGTATGAGTGTTTAGTTTGGCCTTGTGTTATTAATTCATGATAAAATAATTATTTGATCAATTATAAAATATTAATTTTCCAACATTCACACAAATAAATCGATACCTACTGACCAAAGTATTGTCATAACTGCATAAATTTATCAGACATGAGTTATATAATCTAGAATGTGTCACAAATGCTCATATTTGCAAACAAAATGATTTCTGTGAAGAGTAGAGTAAGAATAAACATTGTGATCTCTGGACTATACATTTGAAAAATTAAAAATAAATTTAAGGTTGAAAAGAAGTGAAATATGTATTTTTAACTATTGTTTTAATATTATTATTATTCTTGTTTCGTTCAGGTATTCCAGTTTTAGCCCGGTTATTACATGATACTGATGCTGATGTGTTGAGTGATGCCTGTTGGGCGCTCTCCTATCTATCTGATGGACCAAATGAGAAGATACAAGCTGTGATTGATGCTGGTGTCTGTAGAAGACTTGTTGAATTACTTATGTAAGTGTAATTTTTTCACTAATCATACAATAAAAAATATTTTTCTGGCATCCTTTTTCTACTCTTTTGAATTTTCTAAATTATCTCTGGAAATATCTTTGATCAACAATACAAAAAGATGTCTGGTCAGTCTCAAAGATGGCCGAAGATATAAAGACTCACTTCAAAGTGGGATCTTATTTTGATTTAGTTTATTTGCGACGGCGCCAACATTCGGACCTATTACGACGTCACAATGCGTATTAAAACTGCAAATATTACTATCGGAATAAAAATGTATCTGTTGGAATATCATATTTACGGGTTGTTAATGTGATAATTTTACAATGTCTATAATTAATAATCAAAGTATTTTCAATAAAATAACAGAGTTTTGTTTCTGACCCAAACCACGCGCCAACATGACAGTCATTCAAATATAGAAAGTCAAATATTCGGTGTTCTAAGACAGCATATACATGGAGTAGTGTACTATTACATTTTTTTTAACGAAAATTTTAATAATATTGGTTCCTTACATATGAAATTGGTGTTTGATATGGGAGGAACAAAAAGTCGAATATTTTTTAATATATTTATTTCATCAAAGTATAAACCACTGTTATCTATGTACTATTGCCATCTCATAGGTAGTTCATCGATCCCCTTAATAAAAAAAACCATTCGGATTGGAATCCATAAAATCTGTGGAGGCGATTCGCACTTCCCCTAGGAGTTGAATTTTTTCCCTTGCAAGAAGTTACCCAAATTTCGAAAAAAATGGTAATCTGTTGAAGCAAGGTCCGGGGAGTACGGTGGATATCTTAGACATTCCAATTGAAGCTCTTCTACTTTGGTAGTCGTCTGTTGTGCAGTGTGTGGTCTAGCGTTGTCGTGAAGTAGCAGCTACATAGAGCGTTTGACCAGCCTCGGTTGTTTAACAGCTAGTATTTCCAGCATGGTTCGCAATTGCTGACAATAGACGTCTGCCGTAATCGTCTGGCCAGATTTGAGAAAACTGTAATGAACGACACCGGCACTAGTCCACCAAACGCTTACAAGTAACTTTTTGGGGTTAATTTTCGCTTGGGGCAGGATTTGACTGGCATGCCAGGGTCCAACCATTGTGATGGGCGCTTCCAATTATCGTAGAAAATCCACTTTCCATCACAGGTAATGATTCGAATGTAACGCAGCTGTCTAAGCGCGGTTGCCGGTTTTCTTCACTTAATTCATGAGACACCTCTCAAGCTTTTTAATCTTTCCAATTTGATTCAAGTGGATTAAAACAGTTTTATCACTAACACTGCAGCCTGCAGCTAACTCAGACGTGGTTTGCGTTGGATCCGCTTCCACGCTTCAATTCTTCATTATTAACTTGGGTCTTCGGCCGTCCACGGGGCTTGTTCTGCAGGTCGGAATTTCCAGAACGAAAAGTTGGAACCAAAAACGCACAGTGTTTTCTTTTGCAACACAACCGCCTCACACATCATTAACCCTTCGAGCCGTTTCCGCAGCACTGGCACCACGGTGGAACTCGTACTCGTAAATAAGACGATATCTCAAGTTTTCCTTTTTTTTTACTGGGTGACGTAAATAGGATAAACAGAAGAAAAAACAAATAAATCCCGCCTAACGAAACACAATTACATGTGTAAATGACTGTATAAATTTTGAGTTTGGAATTCCCAACCAAGGAGGAGAAAGTTATGATTAAAGTGGCCAGTACGACGAACGTCAATTTCATATGTAAGGACCTAATAATCGAAAACCTGGAGTATTAGCACAGAATATACTATGTGGTATTGTGTTCCTTGATTATCGCAGTGTATGGTCTATGGATTGGTGCCGTATTTGAGTATTGTTTTAGTATGGGAGGCGTTATCTCGTTATGTTGTTGATCAATGGAAAATATTTAGCCATTAATTTTTCCTTATCTTTGTGACTAATAAAAGAGTAAACGTTAGGCTAGAATTCTGCGGCTATAGAAAATTTCAAAAACCTTGGACAGCTTAACCACAGGATTCTAGTTATGGTATTAATGGCCTGACGTCAGTTCTACCCACAAAGGCATTCGTTTATCCCTAAAACTGCGTATTTTGACAGTCAAGTGAAGAATTCATTTCAAAATCCAAGATTGTGGCGTTGTTGGACTGACGCACATCTATCTATCTATCTATATATATATATAAAAATGAATCGCAAAATGTGTTGGTAAGCGCATAACTCAACAACGCCTCGACCAATTTGGCCAAATCTTTTTTTAAAATGTTCGTTGAAGTTCAAGGATGGTTTTTACGGCGAGAAAAATTAGAATTATTGCTGGAAAAACCCTAAAAATAGCCCTTTTCTTTTTCCCATACAAATGATTTGTAACTAAAACGTAGTCAATTTGAGCTTTATTGCTATGGTATAAAGTTCATATTAAATTACAAGCACTCACTGTTGTCTAAGCAATGTAGGTGTGTTCCTAACGTCAAAGATCATATCTATCACAAAACAATGTGCGTGTGTGCGTTGGAGCACAGAATACATAGTTGGAGGAGTTTAATGTCGCGTTCCGAAACTCGCGTTTCTTTTGTATTAGTTTCGGCACGCGAGATAAAATGCATCAGTTTCCACGTCATTACATGTATTGCCGCAACATTGATGAAAATACGCTCTGTAGTAGCAAAGCTGTTGGGTCCTAGATAGCTCATTGGTTAGAGCAGTCCCTGGATCGCGAATGGGTTCGAGTCCCATTCCGGGGTACAGGTAGATGGATTCTTCCAGCATTTTTCCTTGAGAATGTTTATATATTTTTTTAATTCGAATAGTTTACTTTTATAATGCTGTTGTGTGTAATGTGTTTTTATGATCATAAAAATCTCTTTTTTCTATATTTAATACTATTACTATTAATACATTGCAATAATAATTATGATTCACATGATTAACAATAAAGCGATTACTTACTTTTAAATCCTTATATATGTTTTATTTAATTATTTTTTATTCACAACGCCCTATCACCAGGGTGACGGTTCTGTTCAGGAGAATTTTTTTAAATACGTAGGCAAAAAAACTGCCACATTACAAATCATTTTGACAGGACGAAGTCTGTCGGGTCAGCTAGTTACACAAAAAAAGCTACACAGAAAAATGTTTTCTTACATTTTTCTGTGTAGCTTTTCCAACTGGAAAAGTTCATCCAAACCTGTAGTAAATTTTATACTTTATCACATTGATTGTAAGGTTGAAAATTGTTACATAACTTATATTTTGTGTGTATAAATTAAATGTATAATACATTAAGTGCGTAATAAATATTAAGAAAGTACAATAAAATTTTGATTTTAAATATAAGGCACGGCAAGTCGACTGTAGTGTCAGCCGCGTTGCGAGCTGTCGGTAATATTGTGACGGGCAACGATGCACAGACGCAGGCGGTGTTGAACTGTCATCCGTTGTCCAATCTGCACGCATTGCTGCGATCTAACACAGAGACCTTGAGGAAGGAGGCCTGTTGGACTCTCTCTAATATAACAGCAGGCAACGCTAATCAGATACAGGTTAGTGGGTAGTTATTAAATATCACATATTATTATACTCATTTAATCCATCTTTAGGAACCGTAAGGTTGAAGGTGTTGGTTCCTACTTGATGATGGAGACAACTGGCCAGGGAGACTAAAGGATAATTGTCTCCCTCCGAGCTAGGTGTTGTTAGCCCGGGGACCGCGGTCCAACCGATGTAGGTTGGACGTTCTATTTATGTTAATTGGTAATGAAACTTATTCTGTGTGATGTAGGTTTCTTTGTTCTAAATGTCTTGTAGTTATTAATTTATGATGTTTGTATTGGTACAGCGCCATCTCGTTCCTTGGTGTTGAAATTTCTTGCAGTTCGTCTTGCTATCGATGGCTGTGACAATGCTAGTCTTCTCGCTATCGATTGTTGTGGCGATGTTAGTGCGATGGATTAGATGTCGCTCTGTATCAGTCGCCACAGTACTTTCTCCCTAGACCGAAGGTCGATCCATGTTGATAGTAGGTGGTATGCAGTCAGTGCTTCAGAGCTTGCAAGCGCCAGGTTGTGACGTCGGGACCGAAGCTGCTGGTGTGCAGGGCTGCCACGCCGGTGAGTTGTGTGTGAACTGAGGTCCGGTCGTGGGCTGAGAGGACCAGGTCGGAGTGATGCCGTCGAGAGGTACCAAGTATCCAGGAAGCGTCGTCGATGCTGCTGTGATGGACCTTGGTGTTGGCTGGCTTGCTGCTGAAGTAGCTGTGCTGATGAGGGGTGAGAAGCTGATGATGAAGGGTGAGAGGCTGTTGATGAAGAGTGATGGCTGCGTTGTGATGCTGAAGCTTGCTGATGTTCTGCAGGGGTCACCACTTTAGGAACCCAAAGGTTGAATGTGTGGTTCCAACTGTGGTGATGGAGACAACTGGTCAGGGAGACTAAAGGATAATTGTCTCCCTCCGGGCTAGGTGTTGTTAGCTCGGGGACCGCGGTCCAACCGATGTAGGTTGGACGTTCTATTTATGTTAATTGGTAATGAAACTTATTCTGTGTGATGTAGGTTTCTTTGTTCTAAATGTCTTGTAGTTATTAATTTATGATGTTTGTATTGGTACAGCGCCATCTCGTTCTTTGGTGTTGAAACTTCTTGCAGTTCGTCTTGCTATCGATGGCTGTGACAATGCTAGTCTTCTCGCTATCGATTGTTGTGGCGATGTTAGTGCGATGAATTAGATGTCGCTCTGTATCAGTCGCCACACATACATGGACATTTTCTTTTAAAAATTTAAAGGTCCTTTATTTAGAAATGGATATAGAAATATATACAGGAATAATTTAAAACCACTGCGAAGATTTTGTGAAAATAAACTTTAAGTAATTTAAACAAACACGTATTTTTTATTTTGATTTCTAATCCTAAAAAATAAAGTTATCGCTTATCAAAGATCGAGATTTTAAAACTTAATTTATGGACACCGCGCGCCGTGCGTTAGCTGAGCGCTCGCTCGACGCCGTAGGTATGTACTTGTAGGTACCTATCTACACGGGTCACTGACCGCTCATTTTGTTAGATTCGAACTAGATTTTATGCCATGATCTGAGGTGATTTCTAAGAGTAATTCCAATTTTCCCATCATACTTTTATTGTTAAGGCCATCAAAATGCAAAAAAATAAAAGAGAAACAAATTCGTTACCTAGAAAAAAATATTAATTTATGCCGAAGTTACAAAGGTACTTCTGCGTTAAGGCGTATTTAAAAAAATTGGTATCAACTACGTATTTACAATAATGTTGAATCAAAACAAATACCTAACCAATTACTTACCATGTATTTTTTAATATTTGTTGAAAATGAAGTCCACGTCTGTCCAGACATAAACGTACACATTTCATTAAATTGTGCGCGGGAACGCGAGGGCACGTCACAACGGCGCGTGCGTATGAGTCTCACTGCCGCCACTGTCGCGCGCGTCGCTCGGTCCCGGCGGGGCGGCGGGGGCTGTGGCGGGGGGCTTCCGGGCGCGGCGGGGATGCACGGTGGTAAACGCAAGAGAAGACGTTTTCATTGAAGTTTTATTTAAAAAAATATGTCCATATTCTACCGTTTCAATAGGGATAAAAATATTTAAAAAAAAAATTAAACTAATTATGTTAAAGTATTCCATTACTGATACTGAATCACCAAAAAAAATTTTTGCACTGGAAAAAAATATTCCTGTATATACATGATATTTTGACCGTAATTGAGTGCTTATTCAAAACTGTCATGGACTGAAGATTCCATTTAAAACAAACAAACACAGTGTTCAGTGTTCTAAATATTTTAATTTTAATTTCTACTCGCATATGTGTTTAAAATATAATGCTTTAATATTGTTTTGGACTGAAAGTGTATTTTTCCATTTTATAATATTTCACGAGAGTGCAATAATGCAATGATACGTCTATTTATCGTCTGCTTAAAAGTTGTGTCTATTATGAAAAAGTATGCAATATAGTTGCCAAAGATTCAAGTAAGATAGCAAATAAAATAATACGTAGATCTCTTAATATCACATAATTTTATTTAAATTAATTAGTCAAGTTATTATTCGTTTATATATGGTGGTGTTGAAGTGGGGATGTTTTCTGTCCTTGTCACTACCATGTGATGCTCACAGCGTATAATACTTTTACGTCACAGTTCACTACATTATATTTTTATCTTAGCCTATTTTAAACATTAATACGTTATTGAAATACATATATCATTTGTTATTGTAAATTAAGTTTAATTGAATTTCACAGCATGTATTTTGCCTTAATAAAAAAATCTTGTATTTTCCTTATTACTATCATTAAATAGTATCAGCGCAACGATATATCGGAAATATAACAGTGATTAATATTGAAAATACCAAAATATCGAATGAAATCCAAAGAGTAAACGTATATCAGCTGTCCAAATTTTAACATCCAATGCCTGCCCCCTTACTCTCTAATTAAATCGCGACTAATCGACATTGCAATTGCACCGTTTCGCTCTCTTGATCGGACACACTGTCAAATATTAATAAAATATAAATAATATTAATAAATAAATATTTTATATTATAACATAATTAAAAAGTAGTATTCGTGTGAGCATTCCCAGTAATGTATAGACTCTATACAGGCATTCCTCTATACTATAGAGGAATACCTACTTACTATTATATCCTTTAAATTAAATAAAGATCGAGTTTAAAATATAAATATTTTATATTATAACATAATTAAAAAGTAGTATGCGTGTGAGCATTCCCAGTAATGTATAGACTCTATACAGGTATTCCTCTATAGTATAGAGACTTACTAGACTTACTATAATAAACCTTATTAAGTGAACATAAGCATAAAATTTAAAAAAAAATTGAGAAACTAACAGTTACCACTTCGCGTTCATATAAACCAGAAATTTCTGGTTAGTAAGATTGCTACATCGGGTCAATGTTGCCAGCGTCATATCAGGTTAGTTAATTTTCTAACTGAGACACAATACTTAACAATAAATATCAACGTACATATATATCAATCTGCGAATCCCGGCTGAAATGAACAATTGATACTATGATAAACAATTGATAAAATGTATTCTCTGAAGGTTGTTAGGTGTTAATAATTTTATTAGAAAAATATTTGGTTATTTTAATAGAAAAAAAAGGTTTGATTAATATTAATGGTATGGTCAATGTATGTATATATACTTTACTCAATGTATGTATATAATTTATTATTAATAATATTTATAAGTTTAGTTATTTCTTTTAATATATACATTACATATAATTATAAATAAACCAACATTTTTTTTTTATATTAATGTAATGATTTTTACATTCTAGGCAGTGATCGACGCAAATATATTTCCTACATTAATTGAAATTTTGAAACAAGCCGAATTTAAAACAAGAAAAGAAGCTGCCTGGGCTATAACGAACGCCACTAGCGGAGGTACTCACGTTCAAATTAGGTAACGTATCTACATAAACCATAAAGATACAATCAACAGCACGTCAGTTTATACAAAACTAAAATTCCCCACTCGATTTTTTTATACATTGAAGGTCAAAATTCATTGCAGAAAATTAACAAAATGTGGTAACCTAACATGCTGCCGTATATACATTGATGTAAGACAAAGTATTTATTTCATTACCTATTTATGTCTTCAGGTACTTGGTCGAGCAAGGTTGTATACCGCCATTATGTGACTTATTAACATTAACAGATGTTAAAACAATTCAAGTTGCCTTGAACGGATTAGATAATATATTAAAAGCTGGTCAACAGTCAGATCATCGTGACAATCCATATGCGGCTCTGATTGAGGAGTGTTTTGGTAATTAAATTTTATATGAAGAGTTAAACTAAATTTTATGTTTATAAATGACTCACATAGGGGAAGGCTTAAGGAGTTATGGAGGTGTTTATCGGCGAGATATGATCGTGAATTGCTGAATTTTTTCAAGCCTTTTCTCTTCATTTCATGAAGTTGCATTGTGACATTTCATATAGATAAATTAACATTTCAGGTTTGGATAAAATAGAATTTTTACAATCTCATCAAAATCTGGATATCTATCAGAAGTCGTTTGAGATAATTGAAAATTTCTTTGGTTCGGAAGAAGAGGACAGCCGGTTGGCTCCAGCTGTATCGTCCACAACCGACCATTACCAGTTTAGCACCGATCAGTCTGTGCCTATGGGAGGATTTCAATTTTAACACAACCCTTATATAATTGCTGCTTTTTATTGACGCTCCTTGTGCAGTAAGTATTTCATAATTAATAATAGAAGTTTCTTGCTCAACTACCACTGAGTATCGAATGATGTACCTAGAAACGTCTCATACCCAGTATAAGCCCTTAAGAATTACCATAGATTTTATTTATAGCTAGATCATTATGGATTACATATCTTAAAAATAGATGATTATTTATTTATTAATTTTCAAAACACAATTGACTTTTATTGTATAACTTTGCCAAAGACAATTTGATTGGCAAATGTTTCAAAGTATATAGTTCCATCTAATAGCCTACTAGCCTCTTCGATTTTGAAATGAATGCTTGGTCCATCTGGTCATTTATTTATCAATCCGTAACGAAATTGCACAAAAATTTAAATTAACATCGAAATAAACATAGAGATTCTGATTTTGAGTCTTAAAATCGCATGATTTTATTATCTTAAAATTAAAAGCCGAGATTTTATTCTGTGTCACACGTGACTTGAAACGTGACGCCATTGTGTGATGTCACTATGGCGATAGCTGTCAGATTAGTCAAAGATATGCCTATTAATTATAAATCAAATGGCGCTGCTTGTTAGCTCATTATATGGAACTGTTATTTTATTGACATATTTTAAACTTTGCATCCGTTTTGTGTATATGTATTAGGCAGCTACCCCTTTAATAGAATTGATAGCGCCATTCAATTAAAGGGCTAGCCGCCCAATTGGTCGGCTGATTATACCACTTGGCTGCGACATATATATCACAATGGCGTCATGAATATGAGGGACAGCGTTTTCGCGGCATTTTGATTTAATTTTAAGGCTAGAAAACGTGTTTTTCTTTTCGAAATATTTGTTTTGACTTTTTTAATTAAAATAAATATAGAGTTATTATCAGAGGTCGGAATTAGGTAGAGTTATTTATGTACTTACGAAATCGAAATGTTGATATTAATGTGGACCTTCCCGGGATTTTTTTATTCCTTCTTTCTTTATTTCTTTCTTTCATTGATGTAAGTTTGGCAACGTCGTGCGTGCAGTAGTTTAAATTGAGTAAAAGTAAATAACTTTTTATTTAAAAAATGACGGGATTTTGTCTGCTCTTTAAAATTAATCTCGGGATTTGAGGCATATCCACTTTATTCTTTCGCTGTATGAAATCAGTGTAAGTACATGAATAACTCTACATAATTCCGGCCACTGGTTATTATACTCTTTTTATTATAAGCAAAGTTACGTAGTTTCCGAGATAAAGTAATCGTATGAACTTTGAACCGTTATTATTCCGCTTCTAGGTTTTATCACGTTGTAACAGTATTCCGTCACAATAATATGAGTAGTGCCGGATTAAGCCAGAACGGGACCTGTTTTAATTTTTTTGAAGGACCCTTGGTTTGCTTAAGTGTTTTATTTTATTTTATTAATTTAATTACCAACATCTTATACATTTATATAGAATACAGAAAAAGTAAATCTTATAAAACAACTTAGTAAATGCAAAGACAATTATAGGTAAATACTGCATGCAATCCAACATCTTAATCTATTTATAAAGACACAGTATATCAACTACATTATATCTATCTTAATTATTAAAATAATTATACAGTATTTCTCTGAATTTATTCTTTGACAACCAATTTATGTCAGTTATATTACTAATACTATTGTATAATCGACTCAAACGTAAAACGGGTGAGTTAAATCCCAAGTTAGTACGACGTGTTTAAGTAAGTAAGTGTATAATTGAAATCCTATTAATATTATAAAGGCGAAAGTTTGTAAGTATGGATGTATGGATGTTTGTTACTCTTTCACGAAAAAACTACTGGACGGATTTGGATAAAACTTTACAGCAATATAGGTTATACATCAGAATAACACATAGGGTACTTTTTACTGGGAAAACTTCTCACTCCCACGGGATACCGACTTCCACGCGGACGAAGTCGCGGGCGTCCACTAGTAACAAATAATTCTTACAAACACACTTCTTGATTTGTATCATTTCATTGTAAAAGTAATCGCCAATACAACTGTTCAGACTCAATTTTAGATATAATGTGAGTATCAACACGCGCCTTCTGGTTTTTAAGGTTTAACAACAAAATAATGGTATTTTAAGATTTATGGATTTTCAAAAAATTGAGGGAATTTTTCCAATCACCTAATATATCTTTCATGAAGATATATTAGGTGATTGGAATTGGAATGAAGAATGATCAGAATCGGCAAATTTGCAAACGAAACAGAAAACTCGTTCTTCGCTTTCCTAACAAAATATAACTACTCTGTGACTTGTGTTTTATTTGTCAGTTTATGTTTGTTACCTATATTTAATGTGAGTTAACCGTGGCTTATTATATTTCTTGCATTTTTTAACATTGACGGGAAAATTAATTAAATAGTTAGATCACAGCGAGTCTCCCAATTGCGCGGGGCCCTTAGCATTTGCTATGTGGCTAATTCGGCACCGAATATGAGAAATTAGAACAATACTGTAATAGTCAAGAACGGTAAATTACTCTGTGGTTAGTTAGTTAGGTTCGGTTGTGGTATCTTATGCTCTCTTCATGGCAATTTATTCCACTTCATGGTTATTTTATGAATTTATATTGAGTATTGATTCAGAATTGAAGAGAGTCTGAACATACGAACTACTTTTTTTTTTAAATAATTCGTCTTTAATAATTGTTAACGTCTTTACTTACTTGATCTAGTCTTTATTGCAATTCAATTTTCAATATAATACGTTCAGGAGTAGTCATGTACAATAACGAATTTCCATAGTAATTTTTAACGCCTTAAAGTGAATTTCAGATCAAAGTGGTTTGAGACGTTAATGTAAAAAAAATATGTCTTAATTACGCATTGACGCTAGAAAGAAAACATAATCTTAAATTATTCTTTACTTTTATTTCATTTCGTTTCTTAAGTTGAATACGGAAGTAAATTGTTTTGTCTGCTCTGAAGAACAATTTTGATTTTTCAGGTACTAATTAAGTCTTTGCTTTCTAGCGTCGACATGTATATTGTTTATATTTTTTACTAAATTTATGCTTTAACGGTTATTTTATCTTTATTTACAGATGTCTATATATGCTGGAGTATGGACTTCATTAGACAATGAATTTTTTGAACAAACAATTACACCTGAGTGTATAAATATATTTTGCACCGTTTATGTATAAGTCATTTTATTATTAATTTATATGTTTGAAATTATTAACAAAACGCGCTTTATATTTTGCTATTGTAGATAACGGCATTATCTAGTTCATTTTTATTGTAGTTAAAAATTATATTTTGTTGGCCTTCATGTCAGTTTTTGTTACTTATAAAATAAAACTGTATATTGTTATGTGAATGAAATCATTTTATTGCTCATAACTATTACACATTGATACCATAACTTGTGACTGTTTTGTTTCACACCCCAACTTTTATACTTTTTTTTTTTTAATAAATTACAACAAATCAAACGAGAGTACATAATATTAGTAATTTGTTTTAACTGTATTAACATATTCATACATTTATTTGATAAGTTTTATGTAGAGCCAACTACACTAAATGTAATATCTTTTCAATTGATGTCTAGTCTTAACATTTTGAGTGTCTGGTTTAAAATGGATTTCAGCACATCAGGGTTACTTTATTGACATCAACTTCAATCAGATTGCAATAAAGTTCACTTTCTCACTTTCTCACAGCAGCAGATCATATTAGGTGCTAAGAAATTCGGCGTTCTTAGCACCTAATATGATCTGCTGCTGTGCACAGTAGGTATGATTATTTAGGAATCCAATTTTTGTCGTTTGTTAGTCAGCATACTATCTATATTATTTACACAGTGCAAATATCATTTAAAAGACAAGCATAGGTGGAAATTATTGGTAAGAAAAAGTACTTTATTACCTTACCATGTTACCCCCATATCATTGAAATAAACAAGCATTCTTAAAAAAGTGTATTCTTTATGGAGCTCTTCCCAAAATATCATCCTTTCATGGAAAGGATTTCTACCTTTAGTAAGTTCAGTCCCTATACTAAGATAATTTAATTTTTCTTTATTTTCAACACAGTCCCATTTAATTTGTAACAGTGGATCATCGTCTTCTGGTGTAGGATTTCTGAAAAGAAGTAGGTAAAATTAGAGTAAATTTATTATTTTTGTTTTATAAATAATTTTTATCAACATACCCAAATTTGGCAAAATTAGTCCACATTTTGACAACTCTGCTCCTTGTAGTTATGGAGTCTCTTGAGCCTTTGCACATCTTGGGATCAACTGGCGAATTTGTTGTTCTTATTTGGAATATAAATGGAATTTCTGCACTGTGTCCTAAGTTACAAAAATATGACAATTCTTCTGGAACAGACCATTCACCTGCACAATTAACTATATAATAAAACACTGGACTTTCAGGGGCAAACTCACTATGTAATCTGACAGTTTTATTGACATAATATAAAAAATAATAATCACTGATCAATTGTAAATATTGGGTTTTAGTATTTTCATTAATTTCACATTCGTCTCCAAAATAAAATTTTAATAATTTTTGGCCAATATCTTTGGAGTATTTTGGTTCACATGACAGTGATTTAGGTACAATGTGACAAATATCCTCATTGTATTTATGGAAATTTGTGTAAAAATCATTATTAATGAATTGTAAAACAGATCCCTCAATATTATTAGAGCCAATAATTATTGGCACTTTATTGAAATTACCAGTTTTTAATATTAGGATTGGACTTTTTGTTAAAAAGGCCGGCAGACCCTCCAAATCATTTTCTATACATGGTTTGAAAAAACTATCAAAAAAGTTGCAATCATCTAATTTAGCTAATTTATCCTCTAAGTAGAATGTTGTTTTTATAATTTCTTCGGCTGAAAACAATCTTAACTCCTCTACAATTTCTACTGGATGTAACTTTGTAATACCAAGTTTTTTAGATAATTCCATTACCGACAATATAGGATTTTTTGTCAAGGACCAATTATTTAAGACACTAGAACTTTGTATTATGGCCTTATGAAACAATCCTGATGCCATGGGTGACATCATCAGTAAATGAACAGCTGAACCTCCTGTACTACTTCCGAATATTGTGACATTATTTGGATCGCCACCAAATTTATCTATATTGTTTTGAACCCATTTCAATGCCATCACTAAATCTTTTAAACCACAGTTACCCGGTGCATTGAACTCATTAATAGATAGAAATCCAAATGGTCCAAGTCTAAATCCACATCTAACAAATATAACACCATGATCATTCAATAATGAAGGATTAAAATAATTATCTATGTTAACAGAAAACACATATGTTCCAATCCAGAACATTACTGGCATAGGTGTGTTATTTTTGATACTTTTTGTAGAGATTTCTATATAAAGACAATCTTCTGATCCCACAATTTTTTCATCATGAAGGTATATAGGATAGTCAGCGTCTTGTGTACAGTCAATTACTTCCTTCCAAGGCGTAACAGCAGATGGTGGCTATAAAAGATAAATATTTGCTTTCGGTAATATGTAAGGAATCTTTAAATGTAGTCAAATTTATTATCTATTTGATTAATAAAGGTAACTTTTACTTATGATAACGAAAAACAATTTATGTAGTGCTATTAAATCTATAAATGAATTATGAGGACAACATATTTAATAAAAAATTAGGCTGAATAGAATATTAATTGTGTAATCGTTTATTATCAACTTACTCTGAATCTTAATGTTCCCAACGGTGGTTTTGCATATGGTATTCTCTTGAATTTATAGTAAATGCCCTCTTCTCCTTTATCAATATATCCCATAATAGGACCATCTTTTGTTTCTATCAAACATTTTGACAGATTTTCTGAAGTGTTCATTATGTTTCGCTGTCTTGTTTATAAATTACGTAAATAAAAATCCACAAATTAAGTGATCACGTCTATAGCACTTACTATTCTTTTCTATACTTATCTACATAGCCCTTTACTCTTTGGTTTGATTTATCTCGAATAAACTCGATAACTTTATGTGCTTAGGGTATGTAAAATAGGGTATTTGACTGATTAAAAAAAATAGTTTTATATTATTCTTTATCACATGATAAGCTATTTACATTAATATTTTGTGGAAATTAACTGTAATTATAAATAAAAATAAAAGTCGAAATTTAAATTTCCGGAAAAGCGCGGAAAACGCTGTCTGTCGTTCGCCGCCATTACGCCACGTATGACATCACACGCTAGTGAATAAGTAGCCTTGCGCGATGCATATCACTCGCGTGAAAAGAGAGACGATGTATGTAGGTAAGTATATCTTTTAACTCGAATCTATCTTTATATCTCGCTCAGTTCGGAGGAGAACAGGTTCTGTTTGTTCTCTTTTTCTGTGAGCGAGATATAAAAGATGAATATTCAATTGAACACGAATATTCAAAGTACAGTTAGGTAATTCTTTTAGTTTGAGATCATTATGTTGACGGGTATTAAAGAAATCAATGGCTATTTACAATTTTATTTACATTTCCTTACATTCATTTACCTAATCATTATTTACTTATTTAAATTCGTATATCAATATCAGATGTCACGCACTGATTGATGTTTCGTTTGACTACAATCACAGACTACATATCTAGAAATTTACATATCTAGACATTTTAATTCCTGATTTAAAAATATATTTCATTATTATTTAATAAAATATTTGTCGAATATTTACTTTAAATTTCACAAACTTTTTAACCATATATTTTTTTATTATTTATCGGATTGATGTGAGACTTCTTTCATAGGCATTTACCTAACGTATAGTCTGTGCCAAACCTCTAGATCGCTCTGAAGGTGTTTCGAACATAGGCGAGGTAAGAAAATAAACTTTATCTTTATCTTCATAAAATACCGTATACATACGCGACACAACTTCAGAGCGAACTAGAGGTTTTACAAGGATTATTTCATTCACTCGCAGTTATCGTGTTACGACGATATAAAGATATATTTCAAACATAGCGATTTACTCAAGTCTAAAATATATCAATTCATCAGTAGTTATTTATTTTTGCGTTTATGTTGGTCCAAGTGAATCTTGTAGTGGTTGCAATATGTTTTGTAAGTCTAACAACTATGTTTATCATTAATTAAGTTTTTTAATATGTGGATGATGGTGTATGTGGTCATAGCAAATTATTTCATAAGAAATATTTATCACAACATTTGTACTGTACTGAATCGTTATCGATGTAATAAATACTGGGAGGAACAAAATGACCGACACAGCCGAAAGTTTCAAGTTAGGTTACATGCAAACGTTCATTTTATTTGACAAATATTTAAAAATATTTAAAAAAATTTACACCTCCTCTAGGTGTAAAAATGGAGTAAACATTTTAAATTTCTAAGTGTTGACAGCCCGATAACGCGCATGCGCAATATCGATTGTGTGCAGATTACAACGAACCGCGAAACACATTAATTTAATTATTTACCGATATCTTAATGATAGTCGATGCTGAAAATGCCCACTTCCTCTCTGAAGACTGAGCTAAGCACGCTCTTTTCAATGCCGGTGCATGCACGTGTAAAACACATCACATTTCACACAAAACTAAACACAATCTTCACTGAAATAAACTTAACACTTAAGACGAACACTCTAGTATCTTATTAACAAAAATTCAATTAAAAATGCACTAGAACAAAACAAAAATCGACAAAAAAGACGCTTCGCAGCCGTGCGTCGGCGGCGATGCGCAACAACACTCCAGCGCAAAAGGTCAACGGCGACTGATCGGCCGGAAAATATCGACAGAATAATGAAGCCGCCTGGCGGCTGGCGGGCGGGTGGGGCTTTGATATCGAGGGACGAACTCGGGTCACATTTTTTTTTCGTCTTTTGATATCACGCATTTTTTAATGTTCTTTTTAAATGCTATTTTAATTACAAATTCCTCAAAGATTTTAAAACAAAGTTCATTTGTGTTAATGATGAATCTCTGGAAGATTTGTGAGTTTATCGAATTTAATTAACGATCCCGTTGTTAAAGGAGTATTACAATTTTTTTGGAGAATTTAAAATAACGTAGGTTAATATGAGACTGATCTCTCTACAATAATTTAGGAAATTTACACTCGGTTTCTTAATTGAGAATTTAAAGTTAAACGTCTCAAACTAACATCACTTAGTTTTCGTTTCCGATATTAGTTTTTTGATGATCAGTTGATAGCAGTTTGATAAAACTAGGACTATTAGACTTGTGAAATTAAAAAAACTTAGGTTATTGAGAATAAGCAGTAGAAATTTCCTACTTTTTTCAAATCAGAAACCGGCTGTTAGTCAGTAAATCGATTTAAGCATTTTGACTGCCTTGTTTATTGATTGTCTGGTAGAAGTTGCACGAAAGCAGTCTTATAAATCACAAACTAGTTTATTTCGTTTTTAGAAATGAAGAAGTCAATGACCGATTTATAACTTTTCCTTAATACGTCCCAAAAACAGCTGACTCAGGGTTGAAAACACCCATTTTTTTCAAAAACTTTGTAATTTATTATCTCCGAAACTATTTGACCTAGACTTATAATTTTTTTTACATCATATTAAAGACAAATAGTACTCTCCAGGAACCTCGGGAGTGTCGGTCGTTCTGTTCCACCGAGTATATAAATCGCAGCCAAGTGGTAAAAACATTAGGAGGCTAGCCTTTTAATTGAATGGCGCAATTGCACCCCTAGTTTTCTAGTTGAATCATTATGACATTAGTTTTGTTATAACTTTAAAAAATACCCTCAAAATACTAAGCCACGTTTCGCCATCGCGTTAAATTTCTAACCTATCACTTTGGTCTAACAGGAGCAAAAAACTTCGTTGATAATAATTTTATGTTGTTATTGACTATTGTAGTACCAAACTTCGAAATCGTAATAAACATACTAAAACAATCGCTGTCAAATGCGTTGTTTACTCTGCAATTGATGAATGACTCTGTAGTCCTCTGAATTGCGGTATATCTTTTCTTTGTATAATTGTATTAGTATAAAGAAATTATGAAAGTTTAAGCTTAACCCCCTTACGTTAAATCGTGTACGTTAGTTTCCTGTATTGGATCTTACGGCCCATATTCAGTTGCGAATAAGTAGATTGTTATTCATTAGTAGATTGTTTTGATCAGTCCTGTATGTGTATCAATTACACATCGTAACAAGGAGATTTTGAGTTTTATATAAAATCACCCACTACTAATATACACAGGACAGTAAATAAACCGGGCCACCCGCTCACTTGGAACTCTGATGCAATTTTGTCAAAAAGTATAAAACTAATAGCTAACCAAAGTTTTACTCACAAAAAGTGCATTTCATGAAGATTAAAATGATAGGAAATTGTTAGAATTAAATAATTTATTAAATGTTTATTATACATTTAACAATGAACGGTCGTTTTACAGTCGTGTTAATCGTTGCGGCTGTCCCATTTCAAAACCTGGTAAGTCTACAAAATTAAAAAACCTAGAATAAATGTATAGAAACAATATTTTGTGGTTTTCGTAAGACATTAAAATATTGAGTTACTAAGTTTTGCTAACTAAGTTTATAGTAGTAGTAAAGGTAAAGATTTTCGCTGTAGTGTAGAACTTTATCGACAAACAATTAAAAGACTTAATATTTCATATAATATGCCAAAAGAAAATAAGTGCGCGGATTGTTGAAGTAGAAATTAAGAGAAATACACATAAAGGTACTGAAGTGCCAGAAGATATTTCGACTAAACAAAAAGAACATCAAGAAAAAGTTTAATTAGCGATGGAACCATAGACTAGATCAGGGGTTCCCAAACTTATGTCGTCTAACTTATGCCACTATAACTTCAAATTACATTAATTATTGGGAGCTATATTAGCGGAAATTAAAAATTCATTCTAAAGAAGACTTAAATTTATTTTATTTATTCAATAAAACAGGACAAATATGCATATATAAATTACACTGAGAGAAATATAGAACCGAGTTATTATGAGCAATCTCTTAATTATGTTGATGTTCACAACTTATAGTTGGTAGTCGAAAGCTCAGTCAGTGTCGAAAAGTCCATGTAGATAAAATCACAAATCGCTGTTTAATAACTTTAAATATAATGTTTTGCCCCCATTACAATATATTAGGTCCTTACATATGAAATTGGTGTTTGGTATGGCATCAACAAAAAGTCGAATATTTTTTAATATACTCTTAATATAATAATCAATAAAATCTTTGAAGGCGATTTGCGCTGCCCCATCGGAGTTGATTTTTTTCCCTTGCTAGAAGTTATCCAAATTTCGAAAAAAATGGTATTCTTTGGAGCAAGTTCCGGGGCGTACGGTGGATGTCTTAGACATTCCAATTGAAGCTCTTCTAATTTGGTAGCCGTCTGTTGTGCAACGTGTGGTCTAGCGTTATCGTGAACTAGCAGTGGTGTAGAGCGATTGACCAGCCTCGGTTGTTTAACAGCTAGTTTTTCCAGCATGGTTTGCACTTGCTGACAATAGACGTCTGCCGTAATCGTCTGGCCGGATTTGAGAAAACACTAATGAACGACACCGGCACTAGTCCACCGAACGCTTACAAGTAACTTTTTTGGGGTCAATTTTCGTTTGGGGCAGGATTTGGCTGGCATGCCAAGGTCCAAACATTGCGATGAGAGTTTCCGATTATCGTAGAGAATCGACTTTTCATCACAGGTAATGATTCGATTTAAAAACCATTCATTATTGTGCCAGTTAAATAATGTAACGCAGCAGTCGAAGCGCGTTTACCGGTTTGCTTCTCTCAATTCGTGAGGTACCCACCTTTCAAGCTTTTTAATCTTTCCAATTTGCTTCAAGTGGATTAAAACAGTTTTATCACTAACACCGCAGCCTGCAGATAACTCGGACGAGGTTTTCGATGGATCCGCTTTCACAATACCCTTCAAATTATAAACTTGGGTCTCCGGCCGTCCACGAGGCTCGAAATTTCCAGAACGAAAGCGTTGGAACCAAAAACGTACTGTGTTTTTTTTTGAGACATAACCGCCATACATATCATTAACCCTTCGAGCCGTTTCCGCAGCACTGGTACCATGGTGGAACTCGTACTCGTAAATAACACGATATTCCAATTTTTCCATTTTTAATACTGGGTGACGTAAATAGGACAAATAGAAGAAAAAAAAAACCAAATTAATGCCGTCTAATAAAACACAAATACATGTGTAAATGGCTGTATAAATTTCAATTTACTAGCTTTTGATCTGGATAAGCTGATTTTTAGCTAATATGTTAAACCAGATCAAAATCTAGTAAGAGAACTTACTAGGTTTGAAATGGTTTTGGAAGTCAATTTTTACTTAGACGTTTTATTGTTAAAAATATTTTAGCTCATAAAAGTAGAATGAAACTTAGACAAATAATTTATACATCAAATTAACAGTTTCAAACTACTCCTTCTTGTAAACAATAATTTCTTAACAGGTGTTAAATAGTTTAAAAGAGCAACCACAAAAAGCGTTTTTTGCTTTCCTGTAAAATTTAGTCCAAAACAGTTACTAGGTTATGAAATGGGACAGCTGTAATGTTAAAGTGAAAAAAAAAAATTAAGAAAGAAAAAAAAGAAATAGGTTTAAAGAAATGTTGATCAGTATTAATTATTTCCTCTCCTTGCTCGGATAACTGCCGGTTTAGGCCGGGAAACATTCATATGTGGTGGTTTCCAAACCAATAAAGCGACATAAAGTTAAAACATACTCTATGTTAAAAAAGAGAAACTACAGATTACGCGTGCGCGCAGTAGTGGGCTCGCCGGCAGACTCACTATTCGAGCGTCGAATTCGTCGAGCCGAACCATTCGTCGGCGCACGGGCGAGTCCAACTAGTGATCACGATAGCGTTGAGGTTTACTTTAGCGAGACGATCGCTGGGGCAAATTACGTTTTGCTACACCAGCAGCCTCGTATTCATCGACCTCACCAGCCTGACGATGAAATCTTGAGGAATCGCTTTCTACTCTTCTTCAATTACGATTCGCAGCTCGTGAAGGCTTATTGGAGCAGGTAGCTGGGCTCGAACCCGACTTTTCATCTCATCCTATAAGCGTTCGATGGGATTCAAGACCGGGTTACGAGCTGGCAAGTCCATCGAACGAATGCCGAGGTCGCGTAGGTACTGGGTCACAATATGTGCAATATGCGGTCGTGCGTTATCATGCATCAATTGTATATTCTGGTCGATATATCCTGCATAAGGTATGACATGATCTGCGAGGATTTTAGTAATGTAGTGATGTGTAGTCAATCCACGTGTATGGCTTCTCGAAACGATGAAAACTAACGCTGTATGTGCGGTTAACGAGATGCCACACCAGACCATTATAGATCCCCCTCTTTAAGCAACAGTTTCCTCGATGCAACACTGAGAATAACGTTCTCCAGGGCGACGATATACTCTTTGACGTCGATCACTTCCATGTAGACTCACCCCGGTCTCATCACTGAAGAGTAAATTGCCCCACTAATTTTGGGCCTGTTGTCGCTCTCTTTGGAGTCAGGTTTGGTTCAGCAAGTCTCTTTCTGACGGTATCTGATCTTATGACCACTTGACGTTCGTCATGTAGACTTTGTTGCACTTGAATCGCGTTGAGGCGGCGATTTCGCAAAATAGTAAGTTACTGATCATCTGCTGTTCATGTAGCCTTAGGTCTCCCCGTACCACCATCAGTTATCAGCTTCTTCAATTATCGTATTCTTTAAACTATAAACTTTTTAATGGTATCAAAACTAGCTAGATACAAATGGTATGGCCAGAATTTTTTTATTTCAAGTTTATGCATACTATATGCGAAAAGATTTTTTTTCCCCAAACTAATATACAAAATCCCAATGTTATGACAAAATTATGATATGATATGTCATAACAGAAAATTTTGTTTACATATTTTTGGTATGTGTGAAATAACTTGATGTGATGTAAATAAACGATTATTCATTTATAATATATATTTATTACGTTGATAACAATTCAATGCAGTACAAATATTCTGATTAACATTTCTATTGAAATTTAAAATTAAATTAATAATTATTACACATTACTAAAAAAATGTTTTATGAAGTTTTTCATATAGCCAGATATTATATTTATCAACACTAAACATTTGTGTTAACGTACGTACCAATTTAAATTTTGATTAATGTATAAGCGAAATACCTCTACGAGGCTCAGGTTTAGGCTGTGGGTTTAGGTTACAAGCTATAAGTTAAAGACCTTTTGTTACCACGTGATGCAATAAATGATCTATCTGTCTATCTTTATCTAACATGAGATACGTTGAGATAAATTGTTGTCTCGCAGTACTATAAAATTTATGAAGTACGTACATACTCGATGACCTCGTTGTTTATCCACACACGATTTACGTCGGGATATAGTTAAGTTTAAATTGTAGATCGAGATAAATTATGCTCGATTAGTACGATAAAATGAGGAAATATTTTAAAAAAACGCTAAAATAGCACCTCCACTAGATGGTGACTTTAGCAAAAGTTGATTTTTGCAGGAAACGAATGGAACAAAAACAGTCACTTCCGTTCCTTATAACTAACATATAAAAAAACTGGAATATGAAAATTAAGATATCAATTCAAATACGAAAAAGAACAAATAGAATATGAATTATTAATTAAGTTTTGAAAACTAATTTACTTTTAAAGTAAATAGTTGTCATGAAGAAATCAAGAACGTACCGTAGCGACATCTAGTTTGATTTCGGGAACTAATGTTTTTTTTTTAAACTTCCTCGTTGGTGAAGTAGAGGTACAAACTCGATGACCTCGTTATCTATCACACGTTTTACGTCGGGATACAATTAAATTTAAATTGTAGTTGTAGTCGATCAGAATAATAATAGTAATGATTCTTTATTTGTTATACCTAAATAAGGTAGATTACAATGAAGTGGATGGTTGTCTTCAATTATGTATTTAGACCTATATAGCCATATTATATCCATAGTATGCAATTGTCAGTCGAATTGCATGCTATTGGCAAATTTTAAAACAATGCACATTTCAAATAAGTTATAACGTTATTAAATATAAATGAATTATACAATTCCGACATTTTGTGGTAATTAAAAATGGGAAGTGTTTGCAAACTCTTTTTTTTATGTTATTTTCCACTGCCAACTGTAATCAGTACAAAAACTATAAAGAGTTTTGTTAAAGAAAATTTGGTTTGTAAGGCAGCTCTCCCATCGGAGCACACTTCCAAAGATTTATTAGAGACTAATCTCTCTGTTCCAGATCCTCAATGGCATATCGTTTTAGGTAGTTTCTTTACATTATGCGTTGTAATAGTCAGTGCAGTTGCAAGTGTATTAGTGTGTTAGTGCGGTGCACCAGTCTATTTCTGTAACGTTTTGAGTATAGTTTTATTTCCTCCTTACCATAACAGTGGGTATTTCCAGGTACTCATGCATTTCCTGGACTTTTATGAACCAGGGAGCGTTAAAGATCGTACGAAACACGTTATTTTGAAACCTCTGTAATATTTCAAGGTTAGAGTTACTGGCTGTACCCCACAGTTCTATGCCGTCAGTCCAAATTGACTTGATAACGCTGTTATTGTTCCGTATTTTGTTATTAAGTGAGAGCCGGGATTGACGTCCGAGCAACCAGAGTAGAAACCTAAAACGTAAGTTAAGTTCATCACGTTTCTTTTTATATGTTTCTGCCATGTCTGCCGTCTGTCTAGATGTATGCCCAATTATCTTACGTCATCGTTGTGTGGTAGTAATTCACAACCAAATCTGACCGGTGTGGTGTTTCCAGTCTTCAATGTGAAAGTAACATGGACTGATTTTGAAGCACTAGCCTTTATCCTCCATTTCTGCATCCAGTTGTATATTTAATTCAAGTGTTTTTGTAGCTGGATGGATGCTTTATCCGGGTCCGAATTACTACTCAAGACTGCTGTATCATCCGCAAATGTAGCACATAAAATGCGAGGGTTGTCTGGCAAGTCTGCTGTAAATAATGTGTACAGTACCGGTCCAGAACAGATCCTTGTGGTACCCCAGCTCACATGTTGTAGAATTTAGATCGGCTTTCGTTCAGAACGACTTGAAAAATTCTATGGTATGAATCCAGCAATGTGAAGTATGTGTGCGGTAAACTCTTCTTTATCTTAAACAGCAACCCCTTGTGCCAAACCTTATCAAAGGCCTGCTGAACCTCTAGAAATGCTGCAGAACAATAATGCTTACGTTCTATTGTTTCCCGTATATTATTGACCACTTTATGCACCTGTTCTACTGTGGAGTTTTTTCCCCAAATCCAAATTGGTGATCAGGCAAAAGTGAGTGTTCTTTAACTATGGACGACATGCGAACCAGCAATATCTTTTCAAACACCTTCGAAAGCATCGGCAGCAATCTTAAAGGGCGATACGATGAGACCAAGAAATGGTCTTTGCCTGGTTAATATCATTTTAATGTGGGAGACTTTCCATATTAAAGGATAATATGATGTTCTCAGTATTCCATTGAATAGGTATGTCAGGAACACAATGGCTTTCTTAGGTAGTTTTCTAAATACTTTAGCAGTAATCTGGTCAAAGCCTGGGGCTTTTTTGAGATTCAAATTATTCATTGTTTTCCACACCTCTCGAGGTGATGTGCTTTTTATGGGTAGACTTAATTGGTAATCTCACTTAGCAGATATTCATTTATATCTGGTTAAATTCAGCAGCTTCAAAACGCCATACAAATATTGCCCATATGTCTCAGATGTCTCTTTATCTGTCTTGGTCCATCGATTATTTAGGTATTAATACCGAGCCCGGGAAGTGTGTTGACGCTAGGAGTTCTAGTGTTTCTTCCGCAGTTTCAGTGAAGTTTCCATCTGGTATCTTTAGTAGTCACAGTTGATTAGATGGTGATTTAGTTAAGACTTTATGCATTCTAGCTCTTTGAGGTATTTTGTTGATTTCCTCGCAGAACGTTCTCCACGATAGTCTTTTTGCTTTTCTTATTTCTTTATTGTACGCGGTTAAGGCGTTAGAATATCGCCAGCTAGTAGTAGCATAATAGTTGATATTGCCAGCTGTTTCTGCCGCGTTACTTCTGCGTCGGAACTCGTAATCAAAAATCACTCGAATTTTCGCAGTATCCATCTTTGTTGTCTAAGTTGAATAACAAAAACAATTGTAAGTCAATATTCAAATGTTTCACATATTTTAAAAGAAGAACATCATAGAAACCATGTAAAAAGTGTTTTTTCGAAAACCTCAAACCATGAGGATTCTATGTCAATTCAAGGAACCTATTACAATAAAACGGCAATATCATACTTTAACTCCTAATATTAAGATTCAGTTATATTTGGTAGGTATTTAAGTTGCAATTAAATTAGAAAATTTGTTCATAAATAATACTGGTAACTTTGAATGTATACATTCACCATTTGCTACGGTACTATGAATAATATTGTTGTAATGAATTGTAAAACCATATTGTAAAAGTTGCTTATAAGCATTATTACTCAAAATTGTAATAATATTTCTACTGTCTAATAAACCATTAAAAACAAATTGTTCACTTTTATTCTTAAACTTATTAACCCCCGGTTTCAATAATATACCGACAACCATCGGTAGCAGCTACCGACCGTTTTTTGAGCTACCGACAACCATTCGTTTTTGCGTTTTACAATCATCGGTAGGCCTACCAACTACGAACGGTTGTCGGTAGCTCATTTTTTTAAATTGTAATCATATAATTCGAGGAAAAGGGTTCTTTCCATACAGCCTTGTCTTAGGTAATATTATGATTATACTGAAATGTTGGTCTTTACATTTAATAATTTTTTGGACAAAATCGAAATCGTAAGAAGGAAGACAGAGACATCAATAGGAAAGAGGTGAACTGATTACGTACCGAAACTAAATTTGAAATTTGTTTTGGAATTATTATGACTTATTTATTATATAGTTAGGTTCTTAAAAGTGGTGTTATTGTGAAACAAATTATCGTCTGAAATGGAATTCTGATCAAAACAAAAGAGTTACCATTACAACAAATAGCTTAAATTTATCTCTTTAAAAGTTTTTAGTAATTTTTTTACTTAAACTAAAGATTCTTTTTTTTTAGATAAAAATAGGATAGAAATATTTTATGCTGCAGGCAAGAAACAGCGATTCGGAACATTTGGCTCATTGAATTAAAACTTTTTTTTATTTAGTATGATTTATCGTAAAAATATTTATAAATAACACGTTTTCCCTTGTTAATTAAAAGAAAAGTAACAGTTTTTCATTAAAAAATAATATTGTAGAAGAACTTAATGTGTTTTGTAGTTCAGATTAGAAGAATTTAAGTTGTAATCATGTCAATGTTTGTACCTTAAAGGGCTCTTACTACCAATTAATTATTGATCCAGATGCTTTCTACAATAACATAATGATTTACCTCTATATAATTATGAAAAACCTGGTTCTGATGAAACTGAATTTGCCACCGACTGTACAAGTATTTTATTCGATATTGATTTACAATTTAAAGTACTTAAAATTGAAACAAAAAATTAAATTCTTATAGGCTAATGTCAACAAATCTTACATTATATCCCCACATTGTTATACAAAATTAGTAACACTTGAATGAGAAACCTTCTCTTTCATTGAAGTCGATAAAAAATAAGACTATACATCTTATTTCCATATTATTATTGGTAAAAATTAAATTATAATTAGAACCTTTTGGAAAATGTTTGCAACCCCTAAAATAACATCATTTGTTTATATAAGTTTTTTTATCTCGAATTAAATTTCGGAATATAAATAAACGTGTGAAATACACAGTTCATTGAAATGGTACGGTGCATGGTTATGAGCAGTGTTTTGTCAATTTAGTAGGTACAAGAACGCGAACGTGTTACTTTAACATACCTCACCATTTTCTAATATATTTCAATTTTTGCTCCAAAAAAAGCATTTAAAACGTCCAAGTGAACTTCAATGTGAATATTGTCACTCTAGGCTAGGTTGTATGTGCTATATCCCTTTGCCTTTAATTATGCCAAAAAGTAAAGTTGATTTATGTTCCGTAAAAGCTTAGCGGGAATTTTATATAGAGTTCACCTTTATTATAAATTGTTAATTGTATAAAGTGATTTGTACTATACATATTGAAGTTGCAAGATAACATTAATGAATTTGACAGTGAACAATTGTGATCCATTGACATAGGATGATAAATGAATGGTTATTAGAAAAAGTGTCAAATCGTAAAACAAACGTAGAAAAATGCAATGGAATAATGTAAAAATTATGTATCGGGTTGGCACAAAAGTAATGAGACACTTGGTTTAAGTTTTTACTTTTTTATTATTATTACAATAAAAAAAGTTTAGTCAATGATGTTATAACCATTAGTATCTAAGACTTCTTGCCAACGATCCGGCAAAGTTTGGATGCCTTTTGCCCAGAACTCTGATGGCTGTGCCTCGAAAAAGTTGTTCAACTCCGCCTCTACGTCAGAGAAATCATTAAATTGTTTACCCCGCAAATGCTGTTTCAGGGCTCTAAACAAATGATAGTCTGATGGGGCGAGGTCTGGGGAATAAGGTGGGTGGGGTATCGTGTCCCAGCTCAAGTTCTCCAACTGCCGGCGAACCACAGATGCGACGTTATCGTGCAGTAAATCTACATTGACTCGTCTTCGTCGTTTTTTCTTGATAGCGGCAGATAATTTGGTAAGCTGGGTTGAATATTTGTCGGCGTTTATAGTTTCATTGTGTAATGCTCATAAAACAGTATGCCTTGCGCATCCCAGAAACAGCAAAGCAGAATTTTTCGGCGGTTCTTTTGACTCGGCTTCGGTTGAGTTGGTGGCGTTTCTTCTCGAGGCAGCCAAAAAGCACGACGTGTATCGTTCTCGTAATAAATCCATGATTCATCTTCAGTAACCAGATCTGATAAAAACTCTTTACGTCGGGGTCGCAGTAAAAGTGACTGACAGATAGCGACACGGACTGCACGACTGGCGTCTGTAAGGATGTGCGGTACCCACCAAGCCAAAACTTTTCGATAACCAAGCTCATGCAGATGGTGTTCCACGGCATGGTGACTGCATTTAAGTGCTTCCGCTAATTCACGAGTGGTAGCATCCGGTTTCAACTGCAGTTCGCGGTGCAAATCGTCATCATTCACTGCGGGTGGTCGCCCTGAGCGTGGCTGACTTTCAAGGCTCCTGTCTCCTGATTTAAAACGGTCAAACCATCGGGACACCGTCGCATGGCTTGTACTTCTAGCGCCTAATGCATTGTTGATATTGTCAGCCGCAGCCCGCGCACTGTGGCCTAACAAGTACTCGTATAAGTATAGTGTTCGAACTTGTCGCTCGTCCATTTTTCTTCAAACAGACTAAACAAATCGCGAGCGCGGCTTTATATACCCTACACCAGAAGTACCTAGAATGTTCTACAACATTCTAGAATATTATCGAAAAAATTGATTTAAAAAAAAAATGTTATTGATTTTTCTAGTCTGTCTCATTACTTTTGTGCCAACCCAATAGTTTTTATGAATTGTTTTTTATTTGTAAAATAAATATGTTATATCCAAATTGGGTTTTATTAAGAATTAAATCAATATCAGTGTTTAATAAAAAATAAAGGGTATAAACTAATGTAACGTGTATAAGTTTGGTACAAGTAGGTGGCAAATTCAGTTTCATCAGAACAAGGTTTTCCATAATTATATAGAGGTAAATCAAGTTTTCATCAAGTCTTTCAACAGAAACATATTGTAGAAAGCATCTGGAGCAATGATTAATTGGTAGTATGAGCCCTTAAAGGTACAAACATTGGCATGATTACAACTTAAATTCTTCTAATTGGAACCACAAAACACATCAAACTCTTCTAAAATATTAATTTTTTAATGAAAAACTGTTATTTTTCTATTAGTTAACAAGGAAAAACATGTCATTTATAAATATTTTTACGATAACCGACGGAAAATGGCCGGTAGGCAAATTTGACAGATAAGCTACGGATAGTAAGTTTGACAGCTCTACCGAAAGATATTGAAACACCTGTTTGCGCCATTTTCATACATTTTGCCTACGAACGGTTATCAGTATCAGATCAATCCGTTAGTAGCACACCGTCGGTAGCTTTACCTACCAATGGTATGTTATTGAAACACTTTTTTGCTACTATCGGTAGGAAATGCTACGGATAGTAGCAAAAACGGTTAGTTTTTTGGTTATTGAAACCGGGGGTAAATCAATATCAGTGTTTAATAAAAAATAAAGGATATAAACTAATGTAACGTGTATAAGTTTGGTTCAAGTAGGTGGCAAATTCAGTTTCATCAGAACAAGGTTTTTCATAATTATATAGAGGTAAATCATCAAGTTTTTCAACAGAAACATATTGTAGAAAGCATCTGGAGCAATGATTAATTGGTAGTATGAACCCTTAAAGGTACAAACATTGGCATGATTACAACTTAAATACTTCTAATTGGAACCACAAAACACATCAAACTCTTCTACAATATTAATTTTTTAATGAAAAACTGTTATTTTTCTATTAGTTAACAAGGAAAAACATGTAATTTATAAATATTTTTACGATAACCGACGGAAAATGGCCAGTAGGCAAATTTGACAGATAAGCTACGGATAGTAAGTTTGACAGCTCTACCGAAAGATATTGAAACACCTGTTTGCGCCATTTTCATACATTTTGCCTACGAACGGTTATCAGTATCAGATCAATCCGTTAGTAGCACACCGTCGGTAGCTTTACCTACCAATGGTATGTTATTGAAACACTTTTTTGCTACCATAGGTAGGAAATGCTACGGATGGTAGCAAAAACGGATAGTTTTTTGGTTATTGAAACCGGGGGTAATAGAAAAATAACAGTTTTTCATTAAAAATTAATATTGTAGAAGAGTTTGATGTGTTTTGTGGTTCCAATTAGAAGTATTTAAGTTGTAATCATGCCAATGTTTGTACCTTTAAGGGTTCATACTACCAATTAATCATTGCTCCAGATGCTTTTTACAATATGTTTCTGTTGAAAAACTTGATGATTTACCTCTATATAATTATGAAAAACCTTGTTCTGATGAAACTGAATTTGCCACCTACTTGAACCAAACTTATACACGTTACATTAGTTTATACCCTTTATTTTTTATTAAACACTGATATTGATTTAATTTTTAATAAAACCCAATTTGGATATAACTTATTTATTTTACAAATAATAAACAATTCATAAAAACTACATAATTTTTACATTATTCCATTGCATTTTTCTACGTTTGTTATACGATTTGACACAATCATTCCACTTTTTCTAATAACCATTCATTTATCATCATATGTCAATGGATCACATTGTTCACTGTCAAATTCATTAATGTTATCTTGCAAATTCAATAAGTATAGTACAAATCACTTTATACAATTAACAATTTATAATAAAGGTGAACTCTATATAAAATTCCCGCTAAGCTTCTACGGAACATAAATCAACTTTACTTTTTGGCATAAATAAAGGCAAAGGGATATAGCACATACAACCTAGTCTAGAGTGACAATATTCACATTGAGGTTCACTTGGACGTTTTAAATGCTTTTTTTGGAGCAAAAATTGAAATATATTAGAAAATGGTGAGATATGTTAAAGTAACACGTTCGCGTTCTTGTACCTACTAAATTGACAAAACACTGCTCATAACCATGCACCGTACCATTTTAATGAACTGTGTATTGCACGTTTATTTATATTCCGAAATTTAATTCGAGATAAAAAAAACTTATATAAACAAATGATGTTATTTTAGGGGTTGCAAACATTTTCCAAAAGGTTCTAATTATAATTTTATTTTTGAATTTCTGCATATCGGACAGTTACTAAAAATCACGTCTTCTTTGCCGCAGCGGAAATAAACTTTTATGTATGGTATGACAATAAGGACAAGTAATTGTTTGTTGTGTCGTTAACAGGTTTCGTAGAGACAGTATAAACTTGAGCAGAATTAGTGTTAGAAGTATTGGGTAAATCGTAAAAATTACGTAGGTTTTTATGGGGTTTATTATAATTTGGTAAATATCAAAATGTACCAACAATGAACTTTCCTATAACTTGATATTTTACGACTGTGATAAAAATTAGGGACGTCACAGATATGTTATTTCGATTACGGTTACGGATACCGATACGGAATTTTGAAAATTGTAATATCGGTTCCGGTTTTGGATATGATTTTTTTTTGGATTATCAGGTATTTTCGGATAGTTTTGGTTACGATTATTAGATTTTCGAACGTTTTTAAAAGAAAAATATAAATATGCCTTTTATTTCTAGAGTTTTTCATTTGGTATTATCATCCAATTAAGTGAATTATTATTATGGTGTATAAATTTATTAATTATTTTTATTTTGTATTTAATAATTTTTATTTAAATAGAGCATAACTGAATGAAAAATCAAATAGATATATGATTCTATTAGCTTATTGGTATAGCAATAAAATAGCGAATGAAAACCTTAATTTAAAAAAATGTTATTTAATATTTGCTTTTAAAGTAATGTGGATACGATGCTTTTGTTTCAGAAAAAAAGTGTCAATAAACACACTGCTACTTATAATTACCCTATTGTTTCTAGAATTGATAACTATTTTTGGCCATATACAAACAGTTTATTTGGCACATATAATAATTTTAATATTTAGATATGATTATTAACGATATTTAGCCATACTATAGGAAAAGATTTGTATACTGATTAAAAATTTATCTTATACTAGTTAATCCTGTGTACTTAGCTTCACTTCTCATCGTTTAAACCTTCCCTGAATTAGCATAAGCATTACAAATTATTTTGCATATTTTGCATAAGATTATAGAAAAGATGATATCCTAGTTTAAGATGATATCCTAGTTTTAGATAACCATTCGTCTGGAATTGGTACTATGATAAAATTATATTTATAAAATAGATACGATTATCGTTAGTCTATTATCCCGCCTTTCAATCGTACTAGTACTTTTAAATTTTTGATTAAAAATCTTAATCGAATGTGCGCGACTGGTAGCTTGGCCGGGTAGAAAGAAAACTGTAATGTTTCATGTAGATTCGGCTTCTATCTGAAGTTATCCAAAATTTTTGTTACAGTTACGGATACGGATAATTTTTATTTCGGATATCCGATAGTTTCGGTTAAAGTTACGGAGCTCCCAAACATCCCTGATAAATATCAAGCATTTATCGATATATGCAATTTTCGATGATTTCAGTTCCGAATGATGAATGTATTCAATAGGGAATGTTTTAATAAATTCAAGATATTTTTTATTTTATCATGTCTGCAAAATTCGATTGAATGTTCAGATACACAAAGGTAAAAGAAATAGGTGTTATGTTACAATGATAAATATTTTGTGAGTTATTAAAATATTGTTTCATATCTACATCTTTTTCAGGGCCGCCTTAGGCTACTCACTTGCGCAATCATTAATGACGTACTATTACGAAATGTTTGGGCACTGCGTTAACACAGATTCGCCAAATCAAAAGTAAGGAGGTAACTTCATTCAAACACATGACATAGATTGTGGTGGTGTGGTGAAAGTAAAAGCAAGTGTTTTCAATTTTGAAAATAACTAAGGAAACAGAAGTAACTATTATTATATTTCAGAAGTATAAGTATATATAGTACACATGTGACTCTGTAGTCCCATGTAACATTAAAAAGACCCTTCTGTTTTTCTTTCATGTATGAATAAACAACTCATATTCTATTTGTACTTTTTCGTATTTGTATTGATATCTATGGTAAAAGGAACGGAAATGTCCAGTCGTTTCCTTTAAAAATCAACTTTTCTTCTTTTTTTCTTAAAATACTCGTACTTCCTCATTGGCATCAATTTAAAATTGTTTTTAACATGAGGGTACAACCATCAAAACAGAAAAAATGACCATTGCCTACAGTTAGGAGTAACAAAGTTGTGATACAAAAGAAATTAATATTTTGCTTTTAAATGGGTAATTTTACGGTTACAGGTTTTTAACAGACGATCTTCAGAGTTTTGTAAACTATCCGTCAAAAACTACCGTTGGTTTTGCACCTCGATTTACAAGCAACCGAAAGTTCTTCGCTAATTTACTGAGCACAACAGCATTCAAAGAGATGCTGGCAAACGATGAAGAAGAACTAACAAAAGAGTTCGTAAGAAAACTGAAACATTGCGATGCAATTGTTATGGATCAAGGATTATTACAAGATTTTTATGATCGTGAAGTTAACCCTTCAAGATTGTAAATTGAATTATATGACTGTGAAATATAAGTATTTAATTTTTTTCCATATTACATGATATTAAAAAGAGAACGATTTTGGGCTTGGCAATATAATAGGTCCTTACATATGAAATTGGTGTTTGGTATGGGAGGGACAAAAAGTCGAATATTTTTTAATATTATACTTATATTTATTTAATCAAAGTATAAACCAATGTTATCTATGCACTTTTGCCATTTCATAGGTAGTTCATTGATTCCCTTGTTACGGTGTCAAATTCTAAAACAACACTTCTTCTAGTGTAATGATCCTTTTCTGACACTGTTTTGGTTAATGCTTTTCCAAATTCTAAAACAACACGTCTTCTAGTGTAATGATCCTTCTTTGACACACTTTTTGGTTAATGCTATTTTCAAATTCTAAAACACTTCTTCTATTGTAATCATCCTTCTTTGACATTCTTTTTGGTTTACGCGTTCTTTTTGATTTACTACATATTTAAATAAATAAAGTTCGGAAAAATTATTTTTATCTACCTAATTATTGTGTCATTATTATTTTTCTTAATCTAACATCAATTTTAATTTTGTTATGATATTTCCCTACTTAGATGCTCATTTTTTTTATTATACCTATGAAGAAACATATTCTTCATCATATTTTTTTTATTTTAGGGCGTTCTGCTCTTTTTACTACGTTGGTTAAAGGCTTTGTCTTTACATTTACCTTTACCCGAGGCTACCTACATAGTCTTGTAAGTACTATATAGTATTCAATACTTTTTGAGCGATTGACTAATCGTTAAATAAGCCTTAGGTCTGAGCGGTTGACTACGCATTAAATAAGCCTTAGGTTGGAGCGGTTGATTACTCCATAAATAAGCCTAGATCAATTTTTTTTCCATATATGAAGCGGTTGACAACTCCTTAAATAAGCCTATCAGTCATATGGGATCACACTTCTAGAGTGGTAGTCATTGAATGTGAATTCCATTCTATATGTAATGAAAAGCTAGTATGTAAGGTGAGGAATATATTTTATTTGAAAGGTCGTACGTTTTTGTGAAGTAGTGTCCTCTGGTTTATTTTAGGTAATACTTCAAAATAAGATTTTCTGGACTTATAGGGAAATATTGTAACAATCTATGAAAGGAAAATCTCCTAATGTAATTTATCCACTATTTGTACCTAATTTTTTTTATTTGCTTTTAACCGAGAATTTAAAAATCCTTCAGATTTTTTTTAACCCCGGCCCCCCCGGTATTGTAACGGTGTGCTGTACCACCATTTATTTCCCTAGGTTTCAGCATGTAAACTTTTGTATTTTAATATTCAACATCATTTCTTTTTATTATTCATCTTTCATAATTTAAAATTTTGACTAATCAAATATACTCTTTATGGATGTCAGTTCGTAAAAAATCATCTGTGAATAACATCTAAATCAACATATTATCGTATTAAATCGTATAATATAATGTTGATGATTTTAATGTTCACAACGATTAAGAATGAGACATTGTGATACAAATTATATAACATAGTTAATTGTAATCTGTAACTTTGACGATCCAAGTCATTTACAAGTAACCCAAAAAGGGGTATGTATTCGTTTATTTGGTAATTTTTAATTTTATATTTATATTTAGGTAAGATACGAACTGTTTTTATATGAATTTTTTGTTTGTTACAGTTTCTTTATATTATTTTATACAATTAATAAATCCTTACTCAAGCTAGTCAGTCTTATTAATTGACCCAAGCACCGAACCTGTCACACCGAATCTTTGAAGGCGATTTGCACTGCCCCATCGGAGATGAATTTTTTTCCTTGCAAGAAGTTATCCAAATTTCGAAAAAAATGGTTATCTGTTGGTTCAAGAGCCGGGATGTATTAGACATTCCAATTGAAGCTCTTCTAATTTGGTAGCCGTCTTTTGTGCAGTTTAGCGTTGTCGTGAAGTAATAATGGCGTAGAGCGATTGATCAGCTTCGGTTGTTTAACAGCTAACTAGCATGGTTTGCAATTACTGACAATTGACGTCTCCCGTAATCGTCTGGCCAGATTTGAGAAAACTCTAATGAACAACACCGGCACTAGTTCACCAAATGCTTACAAGTAATTTTTTTGGGGTCAATTTTCGCTTGGGGCAGGATTTGGCTGGCATGCCAGGTTCCAACCATTGCAATGAGCGCTTCCGATTATCTTAGAGAACCCAATTTTCGATTTCAGAAACCCTTCATTATTGTGCCGGTTAAGTAATGTAACGCAGCAGTCGAAGCGCGTTTGCCGGTTTGCTTCACTCAATTCGTGACGTACTCACCTTTCAAGCTTTTTAATCTTTCCAATTTGCTTCAAGTGGATTAAAACAGTTTTATCACTAACACTGCAGCCTGCAGCTAATTCGGACGTGGTTTGCGATGGATCTGCTTCCACAATAGCCTTCAATTCTTCAATAATAACTTGTGTTGTCCTGCAGGTCGAAATTTCCAGAACGAAAATGTCGGAACCAAAAACGCACTATGTTTTCGTTTGTGATACAACCGCCATACACATCATTAACCCTTCGAACCGTTCACAGCACTGGTACCACGGTGGAACCCGTACTCCTAAATAATACGACATTTCAAGTTTTCCATTTTTTATACTGGGTGACATAAATAGGACAAAAGGAACAAAAAAAATAAATAAATGAATGCCGCCTAACGAAACACAAATACACGTGTAAATTGCTGTATAAATTTGAATTTGGAATTCCTAACCAAGGAGGGGAAACTTGTGATTAAAGTGGCCGGTACGACAACGCCAATTTATTTTTATTTGTTTTTATTTTGATTTACCAACATTTAAATACATTATTACATACCAAAATAACTTGATTTAGCTTACAAGAAGAAATGTATTAAACAATTACAGGTAAATACCACATGCAACATTATTATTGTTTTTATTTGTCACTAAGATATACTAAGGTCTGTAACATTGGGGATCCATCAACAAATTACTTACCGAATCTCCAACACTCAAATACTAGTTTACAAACTTTTTCAATTAATCTTTTCTAAGACTAAGACCATAAAAATGTTACAAAAGATTTTTGAGACCTTTTTACGAAAATTACGCAGATGAGATTAGAGACACTTAAAAGTTTATAAGAGTAACATCAGTGTTTGAAACTACTTTAAAATAGAAAAATAGCATTACGCATACTACCATGCGTTTGATAAAGATAACAATCCTTGATCAGAAAATTCCCCAAAACAATTTTAGACTATGTTATGGTTATTTTAAAGTGAAAGGCTACAATATCAATAATAAATATTGTCATATATCCGCCATATTGAATATTTAAAAATTTCTTTCGTTTCTAATGATACTCTATCCATTAATATTCGTAAAGTATTTCAAAAGTTATGGTGGAATAAAAAACTCACATATATAGATATAGATACATTGACCCTAAACATAATACACTCATTTTTGGGCAGGCGTGTAAAAATAGAGTGTGATGAATTTAGATTTTATAACGTTTATATAAAGAGAATATCTATAAAATAATAGGCATAATGAAATTGAAGTGGTCCCGGAGAAAGGGATGTGTGATTGAAAAATAATTTTACAGATAGAGATCAAAATTTATCTTCGCATACAACAGTGTTGCCGTTTTGTTGCGTTTCGTCGGATACAGTGGAGATGTGAAGGAAAGGAAATTATCATTTTTCTCGGAATCCGGGTGCGATGCGCGAGGTTTGCATTTTGAAATGACGTTTGAAATAAATTTCCGCTGAGGCGGCGTCGTCGCCGGGGGCGTTCGATTGGAACATTGGCCCGATAATAATTAATTCTCTCAAACCGCATCCGGTTTTCGAGTTTCTAGCACTCTATTTTCTTATATATCTGCGTTTGTTTATTTCCGTTCGTGGAATGGTTCTGGCTTGTTATAAGTTTTATAACCGAGTATTACTTGCCTAACTGCATTGGGCCACAAAGCTGGCGTTAAAATTAATATGTTTTAAATAAAATATACAAAATTATGCTATCGATATACATATCGTTATTACGCTGATTATGTTGAGCAGTGTGTAGCAGTTATTTTTACTATTAAAGTACTATATGTGTGTAAGTAAATAAACGTAATGTATCGGCAGACGATACTAATTACTGGGGTTGACGTGTCACGGTGTCAGTTCTGCTGCCAACGGCAGCCGGTCGCCTAGCGTGGCACCGCCAATTAATCTGCCAATACTCACCGAGACGTATCCATATATCTACCTATATCATACAAACAAGCGATTGGAACACTACATCGACTTAATTACACTGTAAGATAAAATTATACTTATTATGTACCAGATAAAACATGTACTTAAATACTTAACTTGCTATGTTGATCAGTTTCTATCGTCAATTTCTGGTTACTTGCTCCACTAAACCAACTACAGCGTAGCCCTCTTTTTTACCTGAAAATTTAGAATTTAGCTTGTTTCGAATTTGTGTTCTAAATTTTAATCTAATGTGCCTTGTATGCCATTTGAAATGCTTTGAAATCATTAATGTTCTTACGTACACTTGTGAAATCATAGAAAATCTTGTTAAACAACTTTAAAAAAGGAGGAGGTTCACAATTTAACTGTGTTTTTTATTTTTTTGTGTGCTTGTTATGATTACTGCGCCAATTATGAATCGATTTTCAAAATTAGTATTTTGTTCGAGAGGTTAAAAGGCTAAGGTGGTGGTCCTATTTAATTTTACCGAAATCGAATCAGTGGTTTTCTTATCATAAGCAAAAAAATCTGCTTTTTATCAGATATCACCTAAATATTTTTATGAAATATGTAAATCAGCGAAAAACAACAGATAACGTACTTTGCATTCATTCAAAATCCGAAAGAAGATGATAGAGATACATTACGTTATTATAATATTGAATAAAACAATTACTTATTTACATAAATCAGTGAAAGCTGAAACATTGAAACAACTAGTAAAAGTATGGTTAAATTAAAAATTTGGTAACCCTGATTAATTCTATCAAATATATTTATATTACTGGATTTTTTTTGTGTGAATCAATTATTTTAAATAGTTAAATTTAACGACTAAGTATGTTGAAGCAATTTATACAAATTAATCAGAATAAATAGGTAAAGTAATAGATTAGACGATTTTTATTGTTGCAGTTATAAGTTTCTCGTATTTGATTTAACAAAGAACGTTAGTAAAACCAAAGAAAATCCATTGTTTTTGAAACAACAAAGACTATTTAGTCAATTCAAAAACATGAATGATTAATCGTAACTACTTGACATTATTGGACTAACTAAAATTAAAATGTTATGTATTTGCTAAAATAATTATCAAATTCTGATTGATTTAAATACTGTCTTACATGAATCAACTAAGAAAAGCGAGTGCCAACAAAGAGTGACTTTATAAAGTGAATCCACACAAACTTATCTAATTCACTTTTCAATCAATAATCACTTTTCTTCTGTTTAAGACTGGTTTATGATGCAGCAGTCCACAGTTTTATATCTTTCCTTGATAGATTATTGTTTGTTTTTTTTTAGTTTTTCGTCTTTACTTTATCCGACAGATAGCCGTTACATATTAGTCTGGCACGATTATTTGAATGTTAGCGATTATATATACACAGTAAGATCAATCATCAACATTTAAGACTTTGTTTTCACTTTCGCAAAACTAATATTAATAAATATCGGGAAATATTTAATTTAAAATAAAATTAAATCAGCTGTAACGATTTGACAACCGTACACGCCAGTGTTATTGACTAACCTATCGGTTGAAAGAACTAAGGTAAATTGGCAAGTTCAATAATATTTCATGGTTAAATTGACCAACTCTTTGGTCAAATTAACTTTCGTGAATTGATTAGTTTAGCCACGTTTCATGTTAACTGTTACCAACCTCTTGGTTGAATCAACTGTGGTTAATTGTTCATACAATCACATATCATATACATATCGACTAAGATCTTATTTAAATTGAAGACTAGGAGATAGTTGCTATAGTTATTTATAATGATCAAATTGAATGAAATCTTAATTATCTTAACAAAGTAACTTATAGTAAAAATAATAAAAACCATCTTATTTAATGTATCTAAGGCTCGTATGGAAACAAGATGCTTGGTCACATACATCACAATATTGTTTGATATAATAATTTTTTTTAGAGTGTAGACTTTTGTACATAGATTATACTTTTTTATCTTTATATCAATCAACTTTTTATAGATTTGTATTATTTTTGAAGTTCTATAGTCAATAAAGTTGTCTCATAGCATAGATATAAACACTTCTCATAGATTTGTTGTCTTATATGGTTTACTCTGTATGTCTTGCATTCGATTCTCGTATTACTTCAACTTTTCTTAGGCTTTTCTATTCTTATTGAGCTATTATATGTGTATATATACGATAATATATGTTCACCGATTTCTTCGTGGTTGCGTCGTATAAATTAATAGAAAATTCAGAATTTTCGTTGTAAATATATATTTTTTTATATAGATACTTAATATTTTGTGATTCAATAAATATTCATAGACAGTACCCACCTATTTATGTATCACTAAAAATATATTAACATTTTTCAAAAAAGAACCGACTTCAAATTTAAAAAAGTGAAAGATAATACTTATCTTAAAAGTGGTTAAAAAGTGGCGGTTAGTAAACCACAGAAAGGTCACTTCGACTTCAATATATCTTGAAAAATATAACCACTTTTAAGATAAGTGTTTTTTCACTTTTAAAAAATTTCAACTCGGTTCTATTTAAAAAAAAAGTTTTTCAATAAACTATTAATTAGTTGTGGAAAGTATATCAAGATGTACTATGATTTAATTGTTGCAAACAAATTGCGATGACGAGGAGTATGTAGCCTATCTAGGCTAATCATATTTTTTAGGTAGGCTAACCAGACTTCGAGCTCGCTTGGGTCGAGCCTTGACTTGAATCATATGGCGCATTTCTCTTGCGTTAACAAAAAAAAATTCATATATACCCTTTACATACATTCTGTTCAGGGACGCAAAATTCTGAAGTAACAACCTTATAAGTCTTACATATTTTTGTCACGAGCTCTTGTACTATATTTTGTAACAATTTTTACATGTCGTACGACATTATCGCAATTTGAAGATTTTCGTTTATTGATAAAATTGTGTGAAATTAGATATATTCCCGAAAGTTTATTCTTAATCTAAAGAAAGAAGGATTTTTGCTGAATATCCCGCTAATGAATGACATTGCATTAGAATTCCAAGCGATGGTCAAAATGAAACGAGTTGACTACCCAAGATTTGAGATAAGACGTGACCTATATAAACAAAGACCCTTTACTTTGGCCGAGATTAGCAGAGTCAGTTAAATGTTCATTAAGAGTACCAACAAATTAAGAAGATAGATGTTACGTAATTTGCTGAATATGAAGAATAGGCTAATGATATTCACGATGCTTTTTATCATTTTCTTAACTAGTAGGTATTTGTTACTTCAAGTTTTATAATTATAAACAAACTTTTAGATGCTAGTTGTTGCTTATACATTTTTATAAAAATCCTTAAAAATTCGTTTGGTTTTCGTCAATGCAAGGCTAATCTTGTAACAAGCGAAGGGTAACAAAATTATTTATTCACATTGCTTAATTATTATAAAATTCCGAACTTATTAGTAACAGAAATAGGTGGATCTCGGTAAATAGTAAAGGCAGGTCCTAATGGTTGGAGACTCCTGATCTAGGGCTTAGGGTGTGTTTCTCCTGCGTTGACAAAAAAGGCGTAAGCTCCAGCAGTGGGTTATTTATAGATCGAAGATGACTATTGGTAACAAAATTTCACACCGATATAAATATTCTATCGATAAATGAGACAGAAAATACAATTATGGTCACATCACACAGTTTCTTAAATTCAGAAGCCTGGGCTTCATTAATAAACTATCTGGTAAATGTTGTAATAAATATTTGCATTTTCTACATATAATGTTCACATAATGTATAATATTAATTATATTAGAAGATTTTAAGTTAATAAAACTTCATTTATACTTTATGTAATGTAATTAATATGTCATTAAAAAAACCGCCTAGACCAAGGGTGTCTAGTCTAAATCTTTCGGGTGGTCGCACACTTGTTCGGCTTCCTATTTGAAGTTATCGGTCGAATAAAAAAAAATATATGTACTACTTTAGATAAAATCTTTTATTGTTATTTACATGGAATTTTATTGAAGAAATAAGTATTTGTTGTGTCTAAGTTTGGTTTGACGTTGGTTTTCGGCATTGGCATTTCAGAGGTAAGATCAAGAATATTATTGGCGTATTTTAATGGACGATGGATGGTACGGTTGGCATTTTAGTCCTTATTATGGGAAGGGTTCGGAATGCACGGTCAGGCCACAGCGATCCCATTATATTGCATTCTTCGCTTTGATCATATAACAATAACGAAACTATTTTTATAAATAAGGAAAATTCATAAACGTTTTTGATCTTATCGATTAAAGTCATTAAATCAATATATGTACGGTGTATTTGATATAATACCTTTGGATGGAACTTTTCCATGGGCACACGTCCATTCCATAAAAAATATTTAGCAAAGATGACGCCAATAACATAAAATTTCAATTAGTTATGTGTAAAAAAATGACTTGCAAATAAGCTGTAATTAAAAATATTAGAATGCAATCGAAATAAATGTATGAAATTCTAAAGTGACGCTCAATACCTTTGACTCTATTTATCTAATTGACGGGGCAATGATTTTGCCTCATTATCTCTTTTGTCTTAGGAGTATTTTTGGTTATTTTAAAGTTTTTCTTATAACCCACATTCGTGAAAAAGTTTAAGCGCGGCTTGCGTTCATATAAATAATTCACAAGACTTCTATGTGTCCATTCTTCTCCCAACAGTTTTGAAATTATTCGAATTGGCGACAATGGCGCCCGTTCTGTTGTATCATGTTTGAATCAATGATTCTTACAAGGTAGTCCTGTGCCTTATAGATTTTAGTGCAAACAATCCTTCAAAATATTTTTATTATGAAAATTTACCTTAATTTATGTAGGTAGGATGGTTAAGGAGGATGGGTCATGACCCTCCACGCTGGCCCAATGCGGATTGGAGGGTATTAACGACTGCAAATGCAGCCGGGATCAACGGCTTAACGTGCCTTCCGAAGCACGGAGTAGCTCGAGATAATAATTTTTTGGTCACCCATCCCGTGACCGATCCTTGCGAAAGTTGCTTAACGACAACGATCGCGGGTCGCAGCGCTTATTCACTACGCCACCGAGCTACTTAACCATCCATAAGGAAGGCCTGAGCCCCTGCAGTGGGGACGTAAAAGGGCTGGTGATGATGTGATGGTGATGATGATGTAGGTAGGTATAGGACTGTCCTATATCCCTTTACGCAATACTATTTGTAGGAGTTATAACCAAACTTAAAATGTTACCCAAAGATATAATAAAAATATTAAATAAAAAATCACTGGAGTTCCGAGTTCCGACAATTCCAGTAATCATCATTTTCTTATATCTTTGTTTATGACTTAATTGAATAAGAAGAACTAGAAAGAAAAATAAGGAAAAGTCGTGCCCAGATGCGCCATTTTGATATTTTGGACAGATTTTTACTTGGGGTATTTAAAAAAATAACGTCAGTTTCAAAATTTAGAGAGACATACTTCGTTGATTTCGAAATGTAGAAGGAATGTCTAAAATTTCAGGACTCTCTGATTTACGTTATGATTTGTTTTGAATAGTTCAACTAAACATTTGCCTAGGGTATTAGGCCTGTATATCATATTGCTTGGAATTTAGCTCGACCCCTATGGGATGAGTGAGTTATTATATTTGCCTTAATAGATATTAAAAACAAAAAAAAAATCACGGTTTAATCCAAGCTTTAATTACAAAGGGTCGAGGCATGTTACAAAAATTACGATCGTAAAATTCCACGACTGTCCATTAAGCATCGTTAATTTATATGACGTGGTGTGTCTAAATTGTGATATATAAATATAAATGGTGCAGAGATATCATTCGACGTTTGTTCCCCCATTAAAATGACACACAAGGGAGTAACGAACGATTTTTTTTATTAAATCCACATTACTCGTTACTTTTTCAGGGTCTGTAATATTTTTTACATGGTTTTTAGATATGTATATGTTTACTAGCCACCGTGTACTTATATTCTTTGAAAAATGTATCTCCATACTTCTTTCTACTATCAACTCATTTTGGAGTTGAATACAAATGATATGACAAAATGGCCAAAATGTAGGATCTTCTAATAAGCAGTGTTCATTGTGTCATATATGCAAACAATTTTATAGAAAAAGCGACAGTCTGCAGTAAAAACGCAAGAATTCTAATTTGAACCTTGGCACTTTCATTCTTGAATAATTTGACAAAGTATTGCTGTAGAAACCGAATAAAATGAAGCTATGAAGTATAAGTATCACACAAGTTCATCCTCGGATATAGGCTTACTGTAAAATTTTCTATATCTGTTAATCCCTAATCCCTGTTAACCTTCATTCAATTGGACCCGGCGTTGCGTGTTAGTCGTCAGTCCATCTCATCCGTGGACGGTTTCTGCATCAAGTAGTGGTTTCCAATCCAGTACACTTTTGTTACACCATTCATTATACATTCTGGTTAACAAGAAATCAAAACTTTCCTCTTTTTATATTAGTAAAAATTTCGTCATCTATCTTTTCGTATTCGTATTTAAATTAATAACAGTAATTTTGTAGACGGCCACGAGAGAAGTGAGATGCATGCTCGATATTACGCCTAAGGTCATTACCGTTCACGGCATCGTTCATCGAGAATAATTCTCGATACTTAAATTTTTTACATTTTACAAGATAAAAAGTCTTAGTTTTATCAAACTGTTATCAACTGATAATTTAAAAAAAATATCCAGAAACGAAAACCTTGTTTAAGAATAGTTTAAGACGTGCTTAACTTTAAATTCTCAAATCAAAAACCGGTGTTAAACCTCAATTAGTTTTATTATTAACTTTAGTTTGGAGTAAGTAATTTTTCTCTCCAAATATTGATATAACAGTGACGGCCTACTCTCTTCGTCCATGCACGAGAATCTTGAAGTTCTTATAATTTTGTGAAAATCACATCCGTGAACTCGATAGCACGGATAATCTTGTTAGTGTCTTACTTGCGTAGCATTACAAATTATGGAAAAATGGGTTTCTTTGCTAGTTATATTAGCGTTTAAAAATAGATGAAATTTCGTTTTCGAATAAAGAGAGTACCTAGGCGTTCTAAATTAACCTTTGTATTACAACCACACATAAGTATTACTCTTCATTTTTAGATTTCCGTAGTAAACGAGGAACCCTTATAGTTACGCCATGTCCGTCTGTCCGTCCGACCTCGCTTTGGCTCATAGCTGAACCGAGGTCGGACGGACTAACTATTGGTACTAGAAAGTATTTGGCATGAGTACAGTGTCCCGCCCTCTACCAATTCAACGGTCGTTGGTAAAAATTTAAAAGTTACTGTAGTAGTACTTATACATATTTAACTAAGCTAAAAAATAAAGCTATCACGCTTAAGTTAGCTTTATAGGTTTACGAGTAATAGTCGACCAATTGTATTAAATTCGAATATCCGAACAACTTCATAGAAAATAATAAACGTGATTTTTAATCAACTTTCGCAAGGGTCGGTCACGGGTTGGGTGAACAAAAAATTATTATCTCGAGCTACTCCGTGTTTGGAAGGCACGTTAAGCCGTTGGTCCCGGCTGCATTTGCAGTCGTTAATACCCTCCAATCCGTATTGGGCCAGCGTGGAGGGTCATGGCTCATCCTCTTTAACCATCCATAAGAAAGGCCTGAGCCCCTGCAGTGTGGACGTAAAAAGGCTGATAATGACGATGATGATTTTTAATGTATAATAAGACGGAACCCTTTATGTGCCAGTACGACTCGCACTTGGTCGGTTTTTTTATATTGTTCGCAATAACAATGACTGACAAGTGTTTAAATAGCACTTATAGCACTTATTATGTAGAGTTCAGCTGCTTAACCCTTTACATTTTATGTTTGACGAGAACTTTTTGTTTGCTGTTACGCGTCATATTCCACGGAAAATTTTGAATATAATATTAAATATTTTAAACGGGATTGTTTGAAACATCAATATGGGGCGCGGCTCTGTTACACAATATTCCGGCGAAATTATAAATGGGGCATCTAAATTGATCTAAGTATTTAGAGATGTTAATATTACCCTACTCCTAAGTATGCCTTATATTTTGAAATAGTTTTTAAGATATTTGACATTTTTTGATTTTGTCAATGTCGACTCTTTTTGTTGTTAGTGCTAAACAATCTAACATGTTTACAGCAAGTTAAGTGACATCCTTTATAGAACACTAGCTTTTGCCTGCGACTTCGTCCGCGTGGTAAAGTTACTTTGAGCAGTATTTCTAACGAATTTATTCATTATATCGTGTAAAATGCCTGAAATAAAGTTCCATCCCCTATTTTATCCCCTTAGGGGTGGAATTTATTTAAATCCTTTCTTAGGGGATGCCTACGTCATAGTAGCTATATGCATGCAAAGTCTCAGCTCGAACGATTCAAAATTGACAAAGTTTCATACAAACTTTCATCCCCTATTTTATCCCCTTGGGGGTAAAATTGATCAAAATTCTTTCTTAGCGGATGCCTAAGTCCTAACCTCTACCTGCATGCCAAATTTCAGCCCGATCCGTCCAGTGTTTTGGGCTATGCGTTGATAGATCACTATGTCAGTCAGTCACCTTTGAGTTATATATATTTAGATAAATGGTAACGTGATCTTCAATCTTATTTAGCATATTTTAAGAGTATAAATACAAAACAATACTCGTATAATATTCACTTTTGAAGAAAGTTGGTAAACGGCTTTAAATTTAGTTTTTGGCCTTTGAAATGTAGTGTTGAAAGTTCAAAATATTGTCTTACTTAATGTACCCGAATATATAATGAGTAGTAACAAGAGTATAAGATATATTTAAAAGAAAGAAGAAATCTTATGCAGTTTAAAAATTCAGGAAACTTTATGCGGATGGGATTTATTAGTTTTATTAAACGTACCTACGTTATAATTCAGGACGTACACACTCATAAAGTGTTATCAATTGTACTCAATTAAATACTAGTATTAGAGTCAGCTATTTTCTGGTAAGGTGAAAAATGCCTTCACAAACGGTCGTTATAATAGAGTAGAAATTTAGCCCTGGTCTTCATCTCAATGAATATTGTTTGTTGTGAAAACTTATATTGTAATATTAATCATTACAAAACATTTTGGTCTCAAAACAGCTCGAAATAATGGCAGAAGCAATGTTCTTAAAATATAATAGTAGTTGTTATAAAGGTATTGTTTATGGATAAAACGGATCCTATAGTATACAGTTAATAATGACGGTTAATTAGTCGTGGTTTGTAAGTCACAGTGCAAAGGCTTAGGCGTAGCGTAAACTGAATTAGTCAAACATAGGGTGCCATAGCTGAAATATTTATAGGGCTTGCCAATTACGGATTCGTACGGCAGCTGCGTTCTAATGGAGTATTTTGTAGTCGCTCTAGCTTCAAATGAAAGGGCCAAGTGGCAGATGTGCCGGTTTCGCGTCGACGTCGACGTCGCGACAGTCTTGTGACTCGTTTTAAGGGAGAGGGCGATACAGCGGCCTAATTGGCTAATTTCAAAATATATCTTAATACGCTTCAAAGTTATTATATCCATTGTGATAGCCTTTTGGAATTATGTTTTTTATGATGTCCTATTCGCTTTTGGAATGCATGACGATTTTAATTATCAAGAAACATAATAAAAACTTACTTAAACGGCTCGAAAGATTGTAGACAGCAATTCGTGTCTCTCAAAGATCTTTGCGTTTAACGTCTAGTCTAGATTTAGACTATTCCAATTATCGTCAAATTAATGATATTTTTTATTAATATCATTGATAAAAATCCCTATCACCTGTCAAATAATTGTAATGTGAAGTATGTGAATATCTGTCAAATGTCAAATTGAAAGGATTGCGATAGATTAAAAAAATAGACAGCCATCTGTTTTTTAGGCATACGTTCTTAAATATACTTTGAATCTGTTTAAAAACTTTATTCAGCTTTACTTGTCTAAATCTACAAATAAATAGTACGTGTTACATAAGTAAATATTGTTACTCGACTGTTAATAGATCTTTTAAGTTTTCATTGAAAATAAAACATACTTTATTTGATTCGATAAATAGTGAACACTAAAATAGAAAAATAGCCAGATAATTTACAAAATGTTTTTTATAGTAGTAAAGAAGAATAATATTTAAGGCAGAGAACGACTAAAATTAGAGTATACAAATAAAGTAAAGATACAGTGAGTAGATTTCGTAACAATTTACCATTACATAATCACATTAGAACAGAAATTCGGTCAATGAAACTTACGTATGTCAATGATTCACTTTAACGCATTATATATCCACTGTCTTATTGACTGTTTTATTTATTTGGTTCCTTATAAGCCCTTTTATTCGTAAAACGATATGGCATATATGTATTTACGAAATTAATTCGGTGAAAATGATAATTATATACTTAAGTTACCTCTCGCGGAATATAATTTAATAAGCATCATATTTATCCGAAAATTTATCCGAGGTGGTATCATATTTACGGGAGTCGCCAAGAAAGGTAATAAAAATCAGACTGTTGAAAAACATTCTTGCGTTAGAATTTCCTGGATTTAATGTAGTTGTAATCTCTATTGCTGCGAAAGCACTGCTAGTGATTTGCTACGACGTAGCCTCGTGCTCTTATAACGAGAGGTAGATTGTATTCAGTAAATCTCAACACAGAAGTTCTTTACGTTGCAGTAATATTAAAAGGCGTTAATGTGATATTTTGATAAAGGTTTATTTGATCTATCAAGGTTTTTCCAATGAAAGTCGGGTTGCAGCGGACGTTCATCTTTATTGTTATTATATCATAATAATTTTTGGTAGACTCAACTACGTACTTCAGTTTTCTATATTTTTATATCTAAATAAAAATGTGGCTCGGATTACTACGAGCTGAGTTTACATAAATACTTAATATTATTGAATTATTTTTGCTTTTTCTATTCTCAGACATAACAAATGAATTATTATTATAATGAAATAAATAGTGTCCTTTTTAAATAACTTGAATTGGAAGGTATAAACTTAAGAAAAGTTTCCTTTTAAAAAAGATTAGAACTACCTTCCAGTTTCCCTATAATGAGTAACTCGCCACTCCCTTTTAAATTGGACATCGAATTACAAAAGCACAGGAATCTCGGCCACCTAGTCATCGCCTTCGGGCGCTTTCTTGCATGTAATTTTATTTGGGTCTGAATAAAATCCTGTAGTAAATTAGACTCTATTACAATTGAAATTAGGAAAGGGTGAAAACAAAATCTGCATGATTTATAGTCGAGGAGAAGTGAACCTATCAAAACACCATTGGAACTTCTAAAAGTAGATTTTCTATTTACATCCATTAAGTATGAGGTTTGAATTATACTGCTTTGTAAAACTAATTATTATTAACAATTATTTTTTCTTGTTTTTGTTTTCAAGAAATCTTTAAAATAGCTCGTAAGCACATTTGTTAATCGATGCGAAAGAGTACTAATTTTTGGTGGAACAAAAATTAGAGACCAACAATTTATTATCTCGAGCATAAGCTCGTGGCAAGAAGGCATGAGTTGGTCCTGGGTGCACCTGCAGTTGGTGACACCCACCAACCCGCATTAGGTTCGAGTGATTCCATCCAAAGAGAAGGCTTGTGTCCAGTAGTAGGGCAATTAATAGTAATGGTGTGATGTAAACGGATTCTCCTTGTGTATACTATATCTTACGTATTTACGTCATATAGTGGTGACCTGTTGAGTTTTAATTTATTGGATATTTATTTTATTCTCAGGTAAGTGTTATTTTATGTAAATTAAAACCTTTTTATGCAAAAGTTTTTGTTATCGCAATTGTAAGATTGGTGGATTGTTTAAAACTATTATTATAAACAAAACATTGATTAATTTTGAAAGTTGACCCAGATTAAGATTCGTATTTTGTTCGATCCCCTCTCGGGTTTAAAGAATTATCTGATTAATAAGGTAGTCATTTATAGTTCCATATTCGGAAAGAAACATATGTTATGAACAAATTTTTCAGTAATCAGTAATTATATAATATTATGTATTATTAGCTGTCTTTCCGCCGCGTAAATTATAGTCTATTCATCCACGTATGATGTAGGTTTCCGTAGGTGATAGAATTTTTAAATGCGGTCCATTAGCTTCGGAGCTTATTTAATCCAAACAAACAAACAAAGAATCAATTATAATATTTTGATTAATTTTGCATTCACAACGCTATACTGATTTGATTGATGAGAATACGCACTGTAGTAGCGAAGAGTAACAATTGCTTGAAAGATTCGTCAGTCCTGTTAGCTCAACGGTTAGAGCAGTCGTCCGGATTGCGAAAGGTCGTGGGTTCGATTCCCATCTCAGGGTGCCAGGGACCAAGTGGATTTTTTAAACATTTTGTATTAAGAATAAAGAATCAATTCTTCTTTATAATTTAATTTCTTTATTAGTACACATTTATAATGTTTAACGTTCTCAAGTTTGTTCTATATTTTCTTTTATAATGTGCTAGATTTGGTTTTGTGTCTTTTCGTCATTACACAAAGAGTTTAAAAAGAGATGGAGGGTTTATTTCAGTCTGCTGTCCGCTTTAATATGAGCTTAACGTGTTCAACAGTCTAAATGAACATGAATCGAAGCGCACCTCACGGCCCGACGATAGTTTAACAGACCAGATGCACATTTCAGGAGATGATTGTCGACTACACATTGATATAGAGGTATATAAAAGCGTCAGGCTTTGTATCATCCATTTTTGTTACTTAAGAATTTTATTTAATCGAATGCGTCAATTGTAATATAAAAGTTACATCCCATAAAATTTTACGGTCCAGTAAATCTATTCTTATTTTATTTCCCACCTAAAGCTCAACCTTTAGCTCGTAGTTTTACCCATACAATCAAATGATACTTGCGCGTTTGACGTTTTTGTTTGACAGGCTTTTGCTTTTATTTTGACAGCTAGTTTATATGTGATGCTTGTAACATGAATGTAACGGTGGCGTTTATACATAATTTTTTCTATTGGTTTTTTATGTGTATGATCCATCAGAATTTTTCTTTACTTCGACAAATATAAAAATAATGATATTGTACGAATATTCTTGAGTTTTACTCTTACTAACTTACTTACTAATTCTTTTTTATGTTTGTGCGTATGGAATACGATCTGAAACGACTGAATCGTTTTTCAAAATTCTTTTACCTTGGGAAAGTTACATCGTACGCGGTTGACATGATTCTGTGGGCGAAGCGGCGGGGAACAGCTAGTTTAAAAATATCGTTACACAATCGGCAACAACTATTTCTTTGATATAAATATCATTAGACAGTCGGGAGACATTTTTTTGAGTGAAAGGAGTAAGAGCAGTGTTTTAAAGCACGTGTTTTGGTCTCACGCGTTTAGAAAACCTTCTGTGCTTGACTAGATGTGCGCGCTTAAATAAAGCAAAAGTTTGGGATAATAAGTTTTTCGAAAGGCGTAATTCCAAAGCCTAATGTGTACTAGCTCTTAATGTTCGGGTTAGTTATGAATTTTATATGATAAAGGAGCACACATTAACTAGACGTGACATGATAACTGACATTCTTGCTAGTGATAACTTGTCAACATGCTGTCATATAACATTAGTGGCGAAGGAATAGCTCCGAATCGATGGAGCACCCACGCCAATGAATTTGGGTGTGTTTGTTCAACTAAGAGCACAGGGATGTAGATGATCCCTACTCGTTTATATTACACTTGGTACAGATATTCGCATAATATTTTATTTTCATCTAATGCAAATTTATTATTCGTTAGTTTAGTTCAAATATATTTTGTACATATACAAATTTCTTATGAATAGCAGATAAGACTATGTGAAGTCGATATATTTTCTGAGATTTTCATAATCAGAAAATTTAAAATAGGACTGAATTCTTATGTCATCGATGTAGGATTGTTGGTATTCTGAAGAACGACCTATTCATATGAGTATATTGTTCATCTATACTAATCTTATAAAGAGTACATATTACATTATTTGTTTGCATTGAATTTTTTTACCAACGGATAGCTACACTTTACGCGGGTGACACGGGCTATAATTTCCGAGTTCGAAGAAGGGCGGAAAAACAGCTCATATTAAGCAAAAAATAAATATAAATAAATAAATATTAAACAACATTACATACATTGTTCAGATTCCAAGATGAGTAGCTGAAGCCCCTGTATTATGGAGTAACTGAGACATTGAAGGTAGCACAACATCCAGCCCCGAGACAATATAGAAAAAAGTCCATTTTCTACATTGTCATTTTCTCCATACCGCGAATCGAACCCGGGACCTCAGATATGGCGACACCTTGAATCCGGCGTGCGAATCACTCGGCATCATAAATCTTATCTATGCTTCTGATATTATAAAGAGGAAATAATTGATTGTTTGTTGGCATCGAATAGACTTGGAAACTTCACTTACGGGAAGCTATATAACATGCGGTGGACATATATATTTCTATCCCGAAAAACTGTTAATAACAGAATGAAAATGGGAGTGGAAATTCGTATAGGGAATTAAAATGTTACCACAGTAACCATTGTTTACTATTTAATTTGTCATAATCTCCGTCTCACGAGATGATTGATCAATTATAAAATTATTTATGCTGTTTACACAGGAGTAAATAATCTTACAAATATTTATCCCGCTGAACAGTTTTTGTTCAGTTCATTGGTGTTCACGTTAGGCTTATTAGTTTATGGTTAAAATATTGCACAGACAGAACGTCAACGATTGCGGTCACCTGAGTCTATTTAGAGAGCCTCGTGCCTGATCGAATTTTGCTTTCATCCATGTATGTTTTTATTCCTACATATTTTTTACCTTACAATTATAATGAATGAGAAGAAAATCACATAATAGATTTCAATCTATTTCAAATAAGATCATTTGAACATTACCTAAGGATAAAAGAGAAAAACATTTTTTTAAACCGAAAACCAAATAGTTTTACTTTAATTATAAATAAATATTTTCTCGTTAGCAACAAAGTTATGAACAATGATATTAATGTGTACGCAATACCTACCAATATGTGAAGCTACTACAAGTAACCTTTTTCTTAGTTGTCTCGTTCTTCATTTTGTGGAGGTCTCTCTAGAGGCAGGTTTTCTTAGGAGATAAATCAAACTCGCAGTCTTGATGTATAATGTATGGGTATTTTTATTTACAAGTAGTCCAAGTTCGTTTTATTTAGAATGCGCTTCGATTCAAATAGATGGTAACGGTATGCTGCTGGTTGCGGTAGCCGTATCGTCTTTGAGCATGAAAGCTGGTTTCAGTCTGTCCACAGATACTACGGATGTGCGGTGTGGTAAGTGGATCTTGTAAAAATTATCTTGATTTTATAAGAACCATCGTAGGATGGTTTGAGAGGAGCTTTGACTGTATCGTTTTGAATGAACGCTTAGGTTACAGTCTCGCCGAAGTGCAGTGCGTAGGTCCAGCAGGACTGCTAGTAATTCTTCGGTCTAATGTGTGGTGGAGCCGCAGGACATAAGAGCGGCTTTCATAGTCCGAAACCATCTTTCAACTAAACCGATTGATTGCGGGTGATAGGCCGTAGTACATATTCTCGCTATGCCGAAACTCTTTATTAATGAATTAAATAATGAAGACTAGCCTTATTTATATGCAAAATCGCACTTAGCTCTATATAAAACATATGTTAATGAATGGAGCAAGATAGAATGCGCCTGCGCGGAGGAATGGAGGTTATAAATATAAGCGGCTGTGTTCCGCAGCTCGCCAGTGCGGCGATTTCTACGACGCTGTTTGCCGTGTACGTATCCCATAATTCCAATACTCATTCAACTCCAATTTAATGTCATTAATATAAAAATGACGGTTATGAAATCTGAGGAACAAAGATTGTAAATTGGCTTTGATATAAGTATATGTGATATTCTGCTCAAGACTGTTCCGAACGAATATACCTATCCCATATGCTATTAGACGTTTTAGATGAAGTTATAACCTAAATGGAACACCTACCACACCTGACTCTGTATTTAGGTTCTATGGGCAAAAGTAAAGTCATGTTCAATAAATATTTAGAGACACAGTTATGCCGTCAGTAGGCGCGTAAACTTATGAAGTACGACTTCGGTTAAATAACTTAGAGAGGTTGAGAGAGTTAAGCAACCTTCACAAGGGTCGGTCACGGGATGGGTGACCAAAAAATTATTATCTCGAGCTTCTCCATGTTACGGAAGTCATGTTAGGTCGTCGATCCCGGCTGCATTTATAGTCATCAATACCCTCCAATGCGCATTGGGCTAGCCCGATATATTATTGGTATTGATAGATAGGGTAGGAGGGTAATGGCCCATTCTCCTAAACCATAAGGAAGTCTGCAGTGGGGACTTAACAGGGTTGATGATGATTATAAATATGTTTATCAGTCTTTCACGTAAAAAACTACAATTTTGTTGAAATTATTAACTAATGCTACTTTTTATTCCACTAAACGGTTGCCTAGAGACAATGCGGGTGAAGCCACTGGCAGAAACCTAATATTTTTAATTGACAAGTAAGATAGGGTATAGGTCTTTTAAAAATTATTTTATTTACGGGAAGCTACATTATACGCGGATGAAATAGTATATAATTTACCATAGGCGAAGTTGGAGGAAAACAGTAGGTGTATGTACATATGTATAATATATAGAACGACATATTTAGCTTTAAAGCTAACGTAAGTAACGTCAATCGACCGTGTGGGTTTGTTAACACCAAATATGTTTTTGATTTTCACTATATTAATATTCTGTTTGTGTTCCGATGAAGCTTGTCGATAGGAGGTATTATAATTATGGTTAAATAGATTGTAAGCCCCTTCAACAATAGATATGTATATTCAAATTGTGTATTATAAAGTTACTCAATAAATTTTTGAATAAAACCAATAATTTCACATAGGTAAATGTTGGAGTAATTTATGACAGACCCATTTCTTTTTCATTTTGATATCATATAATATTTTGTATCCCACCTCGAGCACCTGCTTTTTTCGTCGAAAAAATGCATTTAACACTTACCCCTGGCGCCTGGCAAGCGATAGGGTTGTAACGGTGTGCCATGCCACCGTTTGTTTTCCTAGGTTTCAGTATGCAAACTTTTTGTTTTTGAAATTCAACATCATTTCATTTTATTATTCGTCTTTCGTAATTTAAAATTTTGACTAATCAATTATACTCTTTATGGATGTCAGTTCGTATGAAATTCTCCTATGCACAAGATGAAATTATAATACAATACAATATTAATGGTATAAATTTTACTATGTAATTTTAAAATAATTCATTTATTGTGATAAATAATGTGATATGGTGATACAAATTATATAACATATGTAACTACTAAATTGTAATATGTATTTTGGACGATCCAAAAGTTAACTAGAAGCCCGACAAGGGTTTTTTTCTTATTACCTTTATTTAACTAATAAATATATACTCAAGCTAAGCAGCCTTATTAATTGACCCAAGCACCGAACCCGTAACAGGGTATGTGTGGAGCTCTCCTTCGTGAACCTTCGTGAATGTGGTAGGAAGTAGAAAACCCACAAAAACCCCTATGGTGTACGCTCCTCTGGGGATGTGACCCGGGAAGCCGTCACCAAATCACCAGGATACACCCCCTTCCGGTACCAATGTACGATGTACCTGAGTCTCTCACGACCCTCTTTCCGGAACCTATAGTCCCCCTCATGGATGGAGAGACTCGGGTACATCGAGAGACTCTCCGAGACAGGCAAGGTCGTCCAATACAGAGGCAGCTGCCAACCACCTCTGCTGATCAATTAGCATTGTGAATTCAAAATCTTATGTGAGCAGATAGTTTAAACGTGACACTTATATATTTGATATGTTTGCGATTGTTCCGCAAAAGAACATTTTTATTTTATTTTACGATAATTGAAGCAGATAATGTTTTTTTAATAGCCTGTAAAAGTTTAAGGCGTGCATCCACTTTATTCGAATGTACCAAATAATAACGTGGCTGCGTCAAAAAATCATTTTATATCTTTAGTATAAAAAAACTGTGACTTGGCGTTAGTGTGTAGATAATAGACTCCGCTATGTAGATAACTTACGTTCCAACCATATCCATTTTTATGTTTTTATGTGAGGTCAGTTTCTGATATGCATATTTTGCGAAAAAAGGTGTAACCTTTTTTTAGGACAAAAGCTATTTGCGAACTAATAACGAGATAATTTATTTTCAATGAACTGTAAAGTTCAATGAAACGTGTATTTGTTGAGGCTTTAGGGGTGCGAAGAAAGGAATAGGTTATCGGCAATGACGTTTTATTAACATGATTGGTTATCAGTTAGTTTATTAAATTAGTGAAAAATATTATTCATTCAAACTTGCTTATCAAATGTTACTTAATTTCAGTCTCATTTTATTTCACCCTAAAATTTACTGTTTATTATAGTATGATAAGATATTGAAATATATGTCATCTTTTTAGAAAATATTAATTACTTATGTTTTGTAGGTTCTCTTCCATTCTTGCTTACCTATTAAGTATGTATCTACTGGACTCATATAACCAAACGAAGAGAGAATTAACGCAAAAATAACTCGCTGTTATTTTAAAATGGAAAAATTCATCATTAAGTTAATTTATAACTTTTTCTCTGCTTAAAATCTAAATATATATAACTCAAAGGTGACTGACTGACATAGTGATCTATCAACGCACAGCCCAAACCACTGGATGGATCGGGCTAAAATTTGGCATGCAGATAGATATTATGACATCCGATAAGAAAGGATTTTGATCAATTCTACCCCCAAGGGGATAAAATAGGGGCTGAAATTTTGTATGAAACTTTGAAAATTTTAAACCGATCGGGTTTTCATGCATAAAGCTATTATGACGTAGGCCCTTAGAAAGAATTTTGATAAATTCCACCTACTTATGTTTTCGACTGATTGAGCTGAAATTCAACATTGGAGCTACTATGATGACTATATCCGCTTAAATTGGATTTTCATAGATTCAATCCCCATGGGCTTAAAATAAGGGATGATGGAGGATGTAAATGTATTAGTTTGAACCTATCAGTACCTAATGGAACGAATAAATAAATATTCGTTATAAGTACTTCTCAAAGTAACTTTACCACGCGGACGAAGTCGCGGGCAAAAGCTAATAGATTTATAAATTTCAATGAAAAGTAACTGACTTGGAAAACTTGACATTACCTTAGATTTTCTACTTAATTTTTTATGATTTTTCTTTGCAATAACAATTTTTCTCGGCCTTCATCAAACATAAAAAACTTGATCTAGTGCCAATTTTTAAGATTTCAGCTTAATAATAAATAGCGAATTAAACAATATCTCTACTATTGGGCACAGACATAAAACCTGGGGTTTGTGTGGGTTATGGCACATTCTCTCCGCGTTATTCCATCCCTAAGAAAAACATACTCGTACAGTAGCAGGTATTGGTATGGTATTAATAGGCTGATAATGATGAAATATATTTAAATAATCTTAGGTAGTGTAAGAATAAAAAATAATTTGAAATTAAGTATATATTTTCATTTGAATACAGAACTTTTAAGGAATATATTTTATCTAAAAGTTTAATAAGGGTCATGTTCACTCAAGCATTTTTTATCCCATATAGTAGAGACAGATATAAACTATTTTGTTCAACACCTATTCGTAAAACTTGCCTTTTTTTTTCGCGAATAATGTAAGTACACGCTCTTTTATGCAAACTCGGTCATCTATTTAGATGGTGAGGCTATAAAAGGTATCAAATTTACACACCATTACTTCTCAGTTACGGTTGTGACTTAGATTATATCATTTGAAAAATTTATGTATTTCTATGAGGAATTTAGTTTAGTTTGTTTTTGAAAACTTTTTGGTTTTAGATCTGTTCTGGGGATTACCTTTACCGCTGATTAAAGGTAGCTATAGTAATTTTAGCTACTAGGGATTGTTCTACGAAAATATCAAATAAGGATCGTCAATGCAAAATTAATTATTCTAATACTTTACTCTGTAATCATTCGGGTTTTTATCTAAATATAAAAAGATAAAGTTCACTGTACTAAAGTGGCAAGGAAAAATTTTTTATAAATGTAAATTAAAATGTAGTTATAATTAATATAATACAAATAAATACTAGTCTCAGATCCCATACTAAGTAGCTAAAACCTTTAAGGAAATCGGAAACAACGAAGGTGTCAAAACATCTATATACCGGCAAGCGAGCCAATCGACCAAGGAGGTCGTATGTCTGGTATAAAGGTAAAGATAACTGGCTGATGATGGTGATCATCACATTGATAGTTACTATGATATAGAGGTTTACTAAGGAAGCATTTCGAAAAATTATACCTATAAGGGAATTAAATGTTAATCCCCTTATTCTACTGATAATTACGGATGGAAAACCCATATACAAATTCAACTTGCAATTATAATGAAGGGAGAGTCAATAGATTTAAGGTTGGAAACGATTACTTATATTACGTCATGACGCGAACCGCGTTATGTTGTATAGTGTTCGTAAAGGCGCGAACAGATACTGCGAGGCAGTTACTGCTGACGGTTCACTATATATACATATACTTTAACTTCTGAGGCAACCAATTTGGTCCACACCCTAAAGCTGACCAGGCAAAATGTCAAACATTATGCTCGCATTACAATAAATAAAAAAATGGCGTTACAATGGAAAATTGCTTCCACACGGAATATACTCAGTACATATAACCCGAGGCATACGTTACCAACTATTCACGAGGAACGCCTCACAATATCCGTACGCGCCTTACGAAAGTAATCCGAAAATTGATTGTAGTTGTTCTCTGTTGTGTTAATATTTTCTGCATTAATACGTATAATATGAGGTTCAGTCATAGAAGACAATTAATATATCAAAATTGCTCGTACACTGACATTAAGTCATTACTTTAGCAATATAACCGAATAGTGAACTAAGGCAAAAACTAATCTCGATTCGGGCATTTAAGTAGTGGATATCCGTCGGCCAGCAATATTTCTTGTACCGTGCGTGATTCACTAATGCCAAACTTTACTCAGATCTCGGACCGGGATGAGGTACGTTGCGTGATACCTAACGTTCACTTCTCTATCCGATTTCAGTTCAATCTAATCTCATAAAGGGAGGAGGCATCCGCTTCGAGACACAATATTTCACTTTTTATGATGTAGGTGGCATCCCGAGCGCCGTAAAAAATATAAAGAGAAAGAAAGTGCTGCGGCGTTTTTACGACGCCTTTAATAGTGTCGCAGCGCTAGTTGGGCGGGTTTTTGTAATGAAAAGTGTGTCATGTATTTTTTTATCAGATTCTCAGAAATCGTACCTTTTTAGTTGAAATTGGAAAACCTATATGAATATTAATATAATAAATATTCCTTTTTCATATTTTCCTACGTGCCTCCTATTGAATCTTATATCGACACACACGGACAAATAAATATACTTCAGAAAGTAATAGTAATACTCCTGAAGATGTAAAAGGTTTTCATTCAAATAAGTTAATAATAATTTTATTATTGCGTTTTCCTCGCCTTTTATGTACTGTATATTATTAAAACCTCAATAATTTATTACGTAAAAATCGATAACGAGTTTTCAATTACAGTTTTCAGAAAAATACCTAATTAAAAAATCGTTAATCTCATGTGAACCTGTAACTTTTCGCAATATATTTTCTGTAAGATTATTTAGAATTATCATATGATTTTGAATGAAAAATTAAATAAATACCTATAATAAATAAATATTGGACAGCATCACATTTATTGCTGAGATTCCAGGATGAGTAGCCAAAGCTCTCGTATTGAGTATCTGAGACAACGAAGGTGCCACAACACCCAGTCTCGAGACAATATAGAAAAGTCCACTTACTACATTGACCGAGAATCGAACCCGGAATAACAGAGATGTGCGTACCACTCCATTACGGAAGTCGTCAAACCTCAAAAAAATGGTTATATGTTAATATTTATTTGAAGTTGGTTTTAGGTTAGCTGCCATTTAACGTAATAGATTTAAATGCGAATGCAGTTCGGGATCGTGTGAATAAACACTCGGCCTACATCGTAAGTCAAGGTGCTGCTTCAGCTGTGACGTCATGATTTACATAGCTACCACTAGTGAGCATTTGTCCACGCCAGACGCACGACCCCGCACTCCGAGTTCGACCCTTAAGTGGCGTTAATCCTCGTCTTAAATGCGAAGATAGTGGATCTATTGGATCTCTAGTAGATTTTATTGTTAATAGGAAGAGTGATTAAAAGGATTCTATTCAATAAAATGAATAGTGATCGTGTTCAATCTTATAATTTAACTAGCCGTTTGCTCGAGACTTCGTTCGACTTTCGTTTGACCCGTAAATTATAGTACCTACGTCACCCGTGTATGATTTATTTTTAGCCCCCTACAAACAAACAAACTTAGAAACTTTACCTCTTTATAATATTAGTATAGATATGAAAACAATAGCAGGTTTAAATGCATTTACGTACACATCGAATTTTATAAAAATATTAGTCGAAGAAAACAATAAAATTGAGAGTAAATCTCTAAGTAAATAGGAATAATAATACGGATTGATGAAATAAAATGAAGCTGCTACGCAATTTGAAACCTCAAAAAAATGCCTGCAAAAAGAAAAAAAACGAAAGGTACGTTATATTTCGGTTATTTAATAACTCATACCTTTTTGACCAAATAAATATATTTATCGATAAACGATGTAAGGGATAATAATAGTATATTAATACTATATATTGTAACAAAATTGCTTACTCTACATTTCTATTACTCATAACATTATGTGTATCTACAATCGAATTTAGCGACAGAAAAGCCTGTTGCCTTTGTTATTTTTTTTTTGTTATTAGTTTCTTTATTACTTTGGTTTACTCGCTCAATACGAATACGAAGTTTAGTACTTGTGTCATTAGTCAGTAATTCAATTTGCAATGTTAAAACTACTGTTCGTAATAAAACATTGCAATTTTATTTTATTATTAAAAAAATTTCTGCTTCCAACTTTAAAATTACTCTTTTCGAGGCAGTCTATAACTAAGACGACGTCAAATAATCGCAAACTACAAAACATTAACTTGTGTAGTGTAACTTGGTGGTTCTTGTTTGTTGTCCAAATAAATAAATATTTCTCGTTTAACTGAATATATCTATTGCTGGTCCTGTTTGATCTAGGGTTGACATAGATCAGTAGCACATCAATCTATGTATATAACTTACACATAGTTTGTAGGTACCTAAGCATATTTTAGACGTGGGCGAGGCGCGCAATCTGTCGGGCAATAAGTCAGGACTGTCAATACAGCGACAGAATATAAAACATTAGTTCCCCAGGGCGAGCTCTCATATTTCAAGGAGGCGTGTGCGTGCATTTTGAAGTGAAACAGGATTGATTGATTAATGTGTTGACCTTCACAAATCTAAGCCCGGTGACCACTTCGACCCTTCTGATTGATGTGGGAAAACCTTTATTTTTGTAGCAATTTCAAAATCAAAAATAAAATGAACGATGAGATTACTTAATACATCATTGTAAAAAATTACTATTAATGACGCTCACAAAAATATCGCTAATGAAAAAGGGGTTATAATAGTTACATCGAGTCTGGTACTCTTACAGTTTTCTATTTAAAATAGAGGCCAGTTTACACAACTTAATTACTCTTATGAATAAAAACAAGAATTATCAAACATGTCATCATTAAAACCATTGTTTAAAGTTTATTCGATGTCGATGACATTAATGCTAGTATATTTTTCTCAATAGCTGAAAAGACCTTCTTTGTTATGTTAAACAATAAAAAAGCCTTTAAAATCTCAAACTAAATCAATCCCATCACAATTAAGACAGCCATCGTGTGCCGTTTGTGGAATAAAAACTGCGGCTTGTTACAGAGAGCAACCGCAGCGGGGTTAATGAGAACGGGCGTTATTCGAATCGCCTAGTGGCTCGTGGGCCGAGGTGGGGCTCGTAATAAAGTTTTACGCCACGACCCTTATTACGGCCCACCATTCACCCGCCGCCGGACAGACCGATTAACAATGCGTAAACTGATTTAGCCGCTAGATTTGTGGCGCTTCGTACTCGAATTATACAGGATTATATAACGTTTGACGACTATTTATTTCTAACTCTATTGCTGGTGCTTTACAAACAGGTTATTTTGGATCAGACACTACTAATTTAAAGCAAATTGAATAGGTGGAGGTTATATGTATGTTCACCGATATATTCGTCAATTGTTGATTCATTTACACAATTCATTTCTTATTCGACTGCTTGATGGATCGAGGTGGCCCAATTAAAATTTTATCGAAAACTAATAAGCATTTTTCCTTTACTAACAGATATACCTATCTATATATGTAACACCCTCCAATCCGCATTATCCTCCAATCCGCATTGGGCCAGCGTGGAGGGTCGTGGCCCATCCTCCTTAACCATCCATAAGGAAGACCTGAGCCCTTGCAATGGGGACGTAAAAGGGCTGGTGATGATGATGATTATATGTAACATATCATCTCAATTCCTAAATATTAAAAAAGATTGCGTATTTAGAATTGTTTCAGAATCTGAAAGGAATATTTTCTATGTTCAATGAGTATGTATACTTTACTCTTTGATGGTAATTTTTTATGACAGTCATAGATATTAGTTTCTTCTTGAATTGTGAACTAATTTCTATTAAGCTAGCTGTTTCCCCGCGACTTCGCCTGCGTAAATTATAGCCTATGTCCGCCGCGTATTATGTAACTTCCCGTAGATGAAAGACTTTTATAAATATATCCAAGAGTCTCGGAGCCTATCCAATGCAAACAAACAAGCAATCAAATCTTTCCTCTTTAAAATATGAATAAAGATTATTGGAAGTGTCATCTATTATATAAAAAAATATCAATATCACTTAAAAGTACGAAATTAAAACTGTTTTATGAAAAGAAGAACCGACTTCAACCTTAAAAAGAGTGATAAATAATACTTATCCTATGATTTAATTAATAACGTACAGAAAACCTCCACAAGACTTCAATTGCATTTTCTTGAATAAATCGTTTTTGAGATAGGTTTTGTCTGGTGGCTGTTTAGTTGCTTCATTAGCGATACAGCCTGTGCAACAGTAAAAGCGACCATTATAATATCTCCTTTGAAAGTTTATGCAACGGAAAAAGCACTGTCGCTAGCTTGGTTTGTTAATGATATAAACCTTATTATTTTTAACGATACAGATTTTTTGTTATATGCATTTAAAATTTTAAGGTACTCTATGAAAAGACATTTTCTAAAAAAGTGATATTTTTAAATAAATAGATCTTTTCAATCATCAATATGAATACTTAACGCATATATAAAACTCGTATTACATAAGACTTTTGTTAAATTAATAATGAAGATAAAAAAGTACCTAATTATTAGTTCGTATCGTGTATAGATTTTGTATCTATATATTTGTATGCGATAATAGAGGTTGAATCTAATAGTCACCAGCTGACTAATTAAGAGAATCTATCTATCAGGATCTAGCCACACACACAAAGGTCGGCTTCTTATCTTAGGTTGTATTGTACATATATAATATAATATTGGAACAAGTAAATCGAATCAAGACATTGGTGCAATTTAGTAATTACCTAAACCAGCTGAGCGAGTACGATGTGGAGCAGAGGCGGTCTGCCAAGGGGCTACCGGTTCATTAGGTCCTGCAACTAAAGAGCTATCTACCTCCGGCCTGGCGCACACCGCTGCGTCAGCGTCCCGCTCTCGTTACCCTAATGACAACGATTTTGTTCCAGAAGCACTTTTAGTTCCAGGAACAGTTTTGTGTTACACTCCACTAATGGCCCAATGAATGCTTAGGTTGGTTCTACGCGCCTCATTTTGCTACTTAATCACTACCTTGCCGCCCTCGAGATAAGATAAATACCAACCTGTAAAAGGAAACAGGTAAACATACAATATGCTTTTATTTCTGTTCGATATTTTCAATTATTCAAATTTCGTATTAAAATATTGGACCGTTTGATTTAGATTGGATTCTGTTGTAGCCAGGTAATTTTTTTGTCATCAAAGCTTGGGTTTAACTGATTTTTTAAGCTCGATAGATTTGCGATGTCGAATGAATCGACTTTCTTGTTAGGAGTTTGCTACTTATGTAAAGACCTTTTCCTTTTTATTCGGTTTACCGCGAAAACCCACCATTTCCTGACTATGATTTATCTTGCGGTCTCTAAGCTGAGGGTCACTTTAATAAATGTATTCGGGAAAGGTGCTTCCAGAAATGGATGGCGAATGCTCTGGATGCAATAACCTAATATACGGAAAATATATCCCCGTTACCCGTCTGTGAAGTATTTCTTAACTATCTAAATTGAAAATAGAGAGAAACTTTTTTATTTATGGTTGTCGTAATATGTGGTGTGGATACATTTAAGCATTAAAGTGTATGGTCTTATAGCCGAGTTTAATTTTGCATTAAAGTACAATTTAATCAAATTCACTCGTTGTATATATTTTTTTCTATTTTCATTTGCAATTTAAGTATAAAAATTAGATATTTTCAAAAATAGCACTGCATAATATATTAAAAATATCTTGGAAACATTAATAGTATTAACTATTTTTCGATATAGCATTGTGAATGCAAAATTGATCAAATATAATAAATAAACCATTCTATTCACACCGAGACAAACAGTATTTGAGCCATTTCAAATGTCACTTAAACAGGTTTTCGTTTCTTATTTTAATTATTTTTAATGATCAACTGATCATTAAAAAAAATGATAGCATATTGATAAAACTAAGTCTTTTTGCCATGTAAAACGTAAAAAAACTCAAGTTATTTAGAATAATCACTTGAGATTTTGTACTTTTCTCAAATAAAAAAATACGGGCGTATATCTATTATTTCTATAATTTGTGATACTTTGCAACATTTCTTTGCGTGTTTTGTATTATTAATAATTTTCGTCTCATAATATTCTTTATGAAGTGTCATTTCTGAAGATATTGTTCATATTCGCGCCCATATTTCCTGATAACCAAACGAAAGTGAGGAGAGGAATGTCTTTTTCAATATGTGTCTATGTGAGAGAAGTCATAAATTAAGCATTAGGATGAAATACGCGCACGTAACATACGTGAGGTGGACGATATTTGCGAGGTTTCATCCTAAGAACATTCAGGGTGTAGGAAAGTTCAAATAACCCGAATTAAGGATCGCAATAAAGAGACCCTTTGGAAAACCATGTGGGAGCTATCCTGAATTTGCCAGACGAACGTTTGAGTAAAGATGTTCGAGGCTTTATAAAGAAAGGGTTCTATGTAAAGGTGAAGTCGGATGCTGACCGTTACTTTATTGCTAGTGTCTAAGTAAGAGAGCCGTTACACATTAGGTGATAGAACAACATATAACGCTGTTGACCTAGTGAGCCATAAATAATAGTAGTTTCGATATTTATCAGTCCTTGTTCCTGTTATCTAGACCTAACTACTAAAACTTCTCTTATATTAACGATACAGTTTTCACTATTGAGTAGGGTTCTTAAGATCCAATAACTGTAACTTATAAAATTACTATTTGACGGCGGGTAAAAGTATATGATAATACCTATAGTTGCAATATGAGTGTATTCTTTTGGTGCTTGAAATACGATGTCTGGAAAATTAGTAATTGATTTAGTCTTAGATGTGAATAAAGCACACGAGTTATGAATAATGTTTTGTTTAGTAGAAAGTAGTCTCATATTGTTTATTTTTGTTATCAACAGAAAATAATGATGTGTGGAAACTCTTTACGGTGTGCCACCGCCATCTGTTTATTTTTTGTATCATATAATTTAAGTTTGTTTATTATAATTATTTTTAAGGATATATCTATACTCATTCTTATTTATTCTAAAATTATTCTAAAAATGATGCCTAAAGTAACTACATCACGCCGAAGAAACTTAATCAAAAATAATATTATTATGTAAGAACAATTTTGAAATCTGCTTTAATTTTGCCAAAGTTCATAATACTTATAATTATTCAGTCAAAATATACCAAGCAGAAAATAGCGTTTTATAACATCCCATTTATGTGTTAATACAAGATTGTAGCAAAAATATCCATCCTCAATATATTTTGCATACAAAGAGACTCCCGATCAAGTTTGACTCGGATTTTCCCCTTTGAATCATCTTTTTACTTTACTACTTTTATATTGAGTTCTGAAGAGGTTATAAAGTTATAAAAAAATATGAAAGAAATACGCAACAATTTCCGAGTACTAGCTTTATGATGTAATATAAAGTTAGTAGGTAAGCTATTCAGCAATAATAAGTTATCGTTTAAATCATGCTCTCCTGCCGGGAGGGCCCAACGGGGAGCAATCTCTGCTAGAGAGCAACCGAAAAATATTACGTACACTTACAAATACTTGCGTCCTCGAAATAACGTATTAGGGAACGCGGAGTATGACACAAATAGTAGTGGTGTGGAAGTCACTAGACTATATAAAAATAGGGCTGAGTATGTACCCGAGGCACCAGGGCGCCGGCGCCGGCACTCGCCCTCGGTTCGCACAGTTCGCGGCCAGACCCGTTGGCGCCCGCCGTGCCGTCGGCCGTCCCGTCAGCACGTACATGACACGCGCGCGGATCGCTCACGTGACACAACCACTCGTGTTCGCTAGCCTCTTGTCCGACAGCTGATTGTGCAAAGAGTATGTGTAATTGCTCACGAACTTAAGTGACAGTGCCCTGTGAAATTACAACATGCTTTGTCTGTATGGAGTCAAACACTCTCGTGAGGTTGTGAATTACAACAGTTCATCTGAGTCATGTCGGTTTCTGTACCATTTGGTTCTTAATCCAGCCTAAAGCGGACGTGTGAAGCTTATCAGACATGGCTGTTACTATCAAACAGTGTCTGCTTTTAATTATTCTATCGTTGTGGCAGGTAACAAATTTAGCTTCAACGTGTCCAGAGACTTGTTCGTGTAATAACAATGTAACATTATGCCAAAAATGTTCCTATAATTTAACATTAAAAGAGAACTTAAAGATACATCAAATTTCAGTGTGCTGTAACGACGATATATCACAGAAATACAGGAACATTACGTTTGTGGAAGTTACAGCTCTGTACAGACCCACATGCAATAATAGTGTCAATGTTTTTTATTTACCTTTATTGGATACATACTCACTGACATTGAGGAACAATAACATAATAAAAATAAAAATCAACGTGAAGTCACATAATCTTCAAGAAATAGATATTTCTTCAAATCGATTACAATTTATAAAAGAAGGACTGTTTAACAAGTTCACGAATCTACGAAAACTTGTTTTAAGCAAGAACAGAATATTAAACATATTTGAAGGAAGTTTTAGCGGTTTGTCAAAACTGGAATCTTTAGATCTATCTGAGAACAATTTAACTCTTCTAGCCAATATTTTCACTCCATTGAAAAATCTGCAACATCTCAATCTAAGTAGAAATAACATAGAATTTATTCATGAAAACTATTTCAATAACTGGCTATTGCAACATTTAGACGTATCACACAATAATTTAAGGAAACTAGCTCCCGGAGCTTTGCAGTTATTGCCTAATCTGGCTCGTTTACTGCTTACCGATAACCCGCATTTAGGAATTACTCAATTAGATACTCAGCTGCTAGTAGGCACTGGACGGAGATTACAGCAAATTGATGCATCTAGAACAGGTCTTTACCAAGTTCCTGAAGCATTTACTCATTCTGTCAGATTTTTGTCATTGGTTGGAAATAGAATAACAGCAGTTAGATGTGGAGATTTAGATAGCTACCCATTATTACAATCATTAGATTTTTCTGAAAATAAAGTTGCTTCGGTAGAAGATGATTCTTTGGGTAGATTGGAAATGCTTTTATTTTTGAACTTAAATAAAAATTTATTAACGGTTGTTCCAAAATCATTGCCTGATGAATTGAAATATTTATCTATTAATAATAACATGATCAGAAACTTATCGACACCTGATTTTAAAAATTTACCGAACCTGAGAATACTCTTATTACAAAATAATCAAATACGTTTTATACAAGATCACGTTTTTGATGATTTATTATCACTGGAGATGTTAGATTTGTCTAATAACCCTATACAAACATTCTCATCGAGTACATTTGATGGACCTTTATCTTTAAGGGATTTGAGGCTTTGCTATTTGAATTTATCAGTGCCAGAAAAGGACGGCTCATTCCCAATGTCATCACCGGAAAGCGTTCAAATGCTTCATCTACAATCTAGTCCAGGATTAGCCCGACAATTACTTGCTGACTCAGCTGCATTGGCGGCTTTCTCCCACTTACAATACCTAGACTTAAGAACCAATAATCTCACTGACATACGCAATGATTTGTTATATTATTTAGTTCAACTTAAAACTTTGAGATTACATGGAAATAAAATAAATTGTAGTTCTGAACTATGGCTAAAAGACTGGATGACTTGGAATAATAGTTTATCAAACGGTGAGACTTGTTACTATTCTACATCAGAAAGTAAAGCAGATATAACCAAATATAATTGTACGTTCTCAGAAACATTTACTATCAGTGAAAGTCTACCTCCGGTAAATCTATACAGCACAGAAATGATTAATAAATTGCTAAGGTACTATGGTTACCTGAATAATAAAACAGACAGAGCTTCCAAGCATGAAAACAATATTCACATTGATAAAAATATTTCGGGCTTGACAAAATCAGAAAAGCTTTTGACTAAAACAAAGCAAAAAGATCAACTTTTATCTCATGTATTACGAATGGAAAATTTATTACTGTCAAAGAAAGACAATAAAAATATACTTACGGATTATTTCAACGAAACAACCGTTGTGAAGGCAAGGGAATCATCAAAAATTTTAGATCAAAACAAACTACAAAATGATAAATTCAGCATCGATCACAAGTTTTTAGATATCGACCCTTATGTAGCTCTGCCAACAAAAAGTTCAGAAAGGACTGATCATGATGACACACTCGAGGTTCGCCATAAAAACAGATCCGGGAAGCGTTTGAACACGCCAATCAATATAACCAAAAACGTGCCTGAAGATTCGTTTAAAAATACAACGGAAGTTAAGGTTTTAGGAAAATTATCGCATGGTATAGATAAATATTCCAGAACAGTGTACTCAGCTAATGTCAGTGATCGAACCGAATATTCACCTTATCAGTCTACACACAACAATTATGGTCAATATATAGGTACTCTCGCAGTATGTAGTTTGATAGTGATGTCTCTGATACTGTGGGCGAGTTTCCGACTGCGGTATAGGAGAAGAAGAGTGCCGGTTGTTAATGATGAACCTGAAGATCAAATGGAGGTCTCTAATATATCTGGAGGGGTCCTATGGTGACATCTAAGAGCAGCCGATCCTACACCCTTCGAATACGACTCACTATTGACGTAGCGCTAATGTGAGTATTTTTGAGCAACTCATTTTATAAACGGTAGAGGAACAGTAATTAATGTATGTGTATTGAAATTTTTATAAAAAATATTCAATACAAATTTATGTTAATGTAAATTAATTATTTTGTTACAGTTCGAAGCGGTCGGCTGCTTGGCTTATGGAAGGTGTTATGTGATATAATTGGACGTGCGTATTTTTTTATGAATAAGTACAAATAGAGTGATTAGCTGGGCGGCGCGAACTACTGATTGCCCAAAACTGTAAATATAATTATTTCGTTATAAAACGGAGACCATAGAAATAGAATTATTTTTGTGCGAAATTGTAGGATCATAATTGTTACTATTAAAAGTCATCTTTTAATTTGAAAATCAAAAATTGTAGTTTCATATACCATTGCTATTTTTGCTGAAAATATTATTGTATTAGCCTTGTTGAGAAATAAAAATGTGTGTGTTGTTCAAATTATTACGCTATGATGTTGCCACGGGCACCTGGATTACTCTCGAACTTAATATCATAATGAACACGAATTAACAAAATATTTGTTTTCTTTGAAGATACTTTTAGGAGTGTTTCCGCTATAACAGTATCTACAGACCGCTCTAGTGTAAGTATATTTAACTTCCGAGTTTATGGAAAAAAAATGGCGAAGGTATTTCTTACAGCAATTTTTTTCTCTCGCAGCTAAGTTTCTATAATATTTGACCGTTTAACTAATGCATTATCTTTAGGTAAATGTAACAGTACACAAATATATTTTGCCTTATAAACTTTATAAATGTGATGCTTTTTAAACAAGTGCCTATAGTTGTATATCTTATCCACATACGGGTACATATACAAGCCATATGTTGTTCCGTACATATTTCAATGCACACTCATTGATGTTGTTATGCACTGTTTCCATTCTAACATTAAATAGGCTTCAATTATAATGTTTCGAGAGTAACCCCCCCACAGATCAAGTCTTCCTTGTTAACCCTTTGTAACTATTAACATAATGATATTGCTAATTATCGTGTAGCATGCCCGATCCAAGTGCCAAATGTTAATTTAAATGCCAACAAATTGTAGACAGTAACATATTTAGCTTAAATTCACATTGTATTTTCGTGACGTATTTACGTTTATGTGAAATTTATTATTTTTATTATAATTATTATTGATAAACTGTATAAAACGCAAAATGTACCTATTTAATAGTTAACTTGTTTTTGTTTATCAATACTTTTGTAATACCGAGGACAGACAACATTTCCTCAATTAGCAATAGAATAAAACTTATAATATCTGATTTAACTAAGTATTTAAATAGTTTGTATTAAATGTTTCACATACTTAAATTAATTGGTATATTTCATTCATCACTCTGAAACTAAGGTTGTAAACTTGATATATAACATTTTGAAAACAATGATGTGTAGCATATGTTTTTACGTGAATCGTAGTTTATGATGTACAAATGGATAGTCAAGATTTAATAAACAAATAGAATGAAATGTCTTTTGTATTTTTTGATGTCAATTATGTACCTGCTATACAAATATCTGTGCTACTGTTTTCATATTCATCAGGTAAGTCTTGATTGTTTGTTTGTTTGAATAGAATAGGTGCAGAAACTACAGGCCCAATTTTTTTTTCCTACGGGTAGCAACATGAAATGTAGGTGAAAAACTAAAATTTACGAGTGTGAGCTAACGGGAATAATACTAATAATACAAAAGGTATATAAACATACATAAATATTAATTTTGTTTAGTAGGAATACGGGAAATCTGTTAAGAGAAAGCATAACAGGATAAGGAGAAAACCGTTTTGTTTAGAATTATTTTTAGAAGGCCGTCTGTGTTCACTTAAGTGAGAAGAGTGAACATAAATCATTTACATTTTCAATATTTGTATTGACAGAAAATAATAAGATGTTGTCTTTGTGTAGCTGTAGGGTCTTTCGTTGATTTGCTGAAATTGTCGAATTATGTCACATTTTCATAATAATAGGTTTTCCGAAAGTAATATTGTTTTTTCCTTTTTGTTTGTTGTTAATTGTATTTTTCACAATCAACTTCACAATGAGCTACAGCATCATTATATACGTTATCGGTCAAACCTGATTTCAAGACAATTTACTTTTGCCTTGGCCAAACTCGTTCTTCCTATACACTATCAGTGTTATTAACAAGGTTTAACGTTGAAGTAACTTTACGATGACACTGCACTGAGTATTAACCAAAATTCATATCATTAAAAAATCTGCATCGCTTTAGTTGAGTCTAGGCTATAACGGTTAATAATTCTTCATATAGGCAGAACTAGTTTATGCCAATCAAAACTATTTAGTCCTGAAAATTGGGTTTGGCCGGTAATATATGCCATATTAACAACTGATACAGTAAAGCGTTTCTGTTAAAGTACTAAGTTCTGCGTGGTGAAAAGAAGACAGAATTGATAACATATTTCATTATTCACACAAATCTCTGAAATAGGTTAGTGTTGCCTATATTATGTATATTTAGTAATGTACATGTATTACCCTTCTTCTAAATCCGGTCACTTATAATTGACGGATGTGAATGAACAAAAATCAAATCAAACACAAAAACCGGTCAAGCGTGAGTCGGACTCGCGCACGAAGGTTATTCCAAATTCTATAGTGAAATGTAAATAGCTTGAAGATGTTATGAATCGTGGTGTACAAAATAAGATAAACAGTTTACGGGTGCCTCGCTATATTCCCATGAAATATTTACTAAAAGGTCGAAGTTATGTATCTATGAGTAATAGATAAATAACTTAACTCATAAATCCAACTTAAGTGTGATATTCCTTTTAATTTTAGTATGGGTATTGCTGCAGTAACGTTTTAATTTTTATCAATGGCCGCTTAGTTGGTAAAGGAATGGAAAATTAGCTCTTTAAAGCTTAATAAGTTACAAACGGTTTACTAAATCGAAAAACCGCTTTCCCATACCCCCAATGTTTTTGAAGGGGGGTATGGGAAGGCCGTTTTTCGATTTATTGAACAGTATCACACTATCGGGAAAATGATAAAAAATATATCATCCAAACTTTATATATAGTACCCAAATCTATGTTTTATTATTTTACTTTACCACTCTGTCCGCGGACGGACGAGTGAACGGATGGGACAGCCGGACATAGCGAAACTATAAGGCCTCCCTGTAGTTCTTGGGTCCTTACAAGGAATCCTTCCTTGTTAACTATGGAACCCTAAAAATTTTGTTGTTTTCGGAAGTTTTCTATAGGTTATTATTATTAAACAATAACTTCTTGACCTTTAAGCAATTTATTGAATATTTAAACCGCTTTTAAGATAAGTATTAATACTCTTATTCTTAAAGTTTAAAGTTAGTTAATTTTGTCAATAAAAAAACAAATAACAATTGCCAATAGGATGAAGGATTAAGCATGAGTTAGGTAGTGTGCTTCTAGGTAAGATATATTGTAATATATTTTTTAAAACCGCTTACGGTGCTGTGACTATGCAGCATTACGAACATTCAGGAGACGTATAGCCAGGCAACTGCTACTCAAAGGGGGATACGAAAATCTTAACGAGGTTATTTTAAATTCTATAGTGGAATGTAAATAGCTTGAAGATGTTATGAATCGTGGTGTACAAGATAAACAGTCTACGGGGGGCCTCGCTATATTCCCATGAAATATTTACTGAAGGGTCGAAGTTTTGTATCTATTGTTCATAAGGCTCTGTGTTTGAACGGTTTGCATGTCGGTTTCATTGTGAAATCATATAGGAGGATATAATTTCGATTGATGAAATTTCTAATACTGATTTGAAGCAGCAAACTGTCTCTCCGCCTTTGTGGTTATTAAGGATTATTATTAGTCGGTTTTAGTTTTATGAAAAAAGAATATTTGCATTTTTAAGCTGGGTGAAATATCAACGGATATATATCAGTTGATATATATTTATTGTTCGTTTGCGCATCGAGTGTTTAGTCTCGGCTAGAAAATAAATCAACCCGATGTGACTCTGGCTACATTTGCACGAAGTAGCAAACTTACTTATTAGGGTTTTCCCCTATACGTTACTGGAAATCCTCTCACGCGTAAAACTTTTTAATTATTCTATAATAAATAAATAAATATTAAATCTTTATTTCACACTTTTGATTTAAAAGATCAAATATTAAATTAAGCCAGTACCAGCTCAAAAATTGCAGCTTTTCATATGCATGATATAAACCAAATATGGGATATTTTGATATTTATTATTAATATCGGATTTTTACGAACCCTGATTTTTAGTGACAAACGAGGTATAAATCAAGTTTTTCAGCTTTACAAATAGACCACTTCTTATGAGTTTTTCCTTTCTAATAAAAAGAAGACTTATTAAGCACGACGATATAATGGAATACACATATAAAAACAATCAGATGAATTGAAAACCTCAATTTTTGAGGGCGGCTAAAGTAGTTACAAATTCAACCAGTCGAGAGGGTTGAATTTTTAAGTATTTTTCTTTAAAATACAGCATTTTGAGTAAAAAATTATAAATTAATATAAAAACACGATATTTTTAACGAAGGTACCGATTTTAGGGACACTTAATACTTAAAATAAATTATGATTGTATCAGAGGAAGGTCGTTAATCCCGCTTGTTTTTAATAACCAACCCTTATATAATCCTTGGTCTCAATAAAGTATTTTATTAAAACCGTTACCATAAAGGTACCGTAAATCGAAAACGAATTGAGAGGGATAGTATCAAATTTAAGAATTTCATTTTAGAGGTATATAATTTTAACTTTACATTTGTGGATTATAATAATACTCAAAGTATTCGGTAACTCACATTTGAAACTCCGTTATACCAGCTACAATATTAAGTGTTAAATATATTTTTGTTTATACTAAAAAACGCAATAAAACTAAAACAATAATGGACGTATTAATCTGTGCTTTTTTAGTGTTTTCATAAAAGCCATAATTAGAAAATTGTGATCAATTTTATTACGGAAATTATTGAATTTAAAAAGTATCTTTCATAATTTTTTATCAATATTGTTACGATATAATTTAAAAGATGTCTTTATAACATAGCGTAATATACAATATTTAATGTTGTGTTGGCATAAAAGGGTTTCCCGGTCCACTGCTAAAATTGTAAGAGCTGGCTTGATAAATCTGACATAGCACATCGTTGCTCGGCGCGGGTCAAATCCATTGAATAATTCATTTTTCTAACTATAGCAGTGGCGGATCACTCTTTTGCATTCTTAGAATAATTTTTGTTTCTGTCTGTGAATTTTCTTTGATATTTATACTGGCTTGTGTTTTCTCTGTATATGAAAATGAAACTTAATTGATTGAAAATTGAGGTAACAGTCCAAGCTTTTGGGTCTCGGAATTTGTAATGGGAATCCAATGTTTCTATATAAAAAGTTAACAGGATCGTTTTGACGAACGGCTCCTGGAAGGACATCCTATACTTTTGTATCGTTCTGTGTGTCACTGTTATATCTACACACAAAATCGCCGATAAAACCGTACAAGATAAAAAGGACCTGTAAAAGGAGCGCTGTGTATTCTGTCGGATCGTTGTTTTTCATCATCATCATCATCACCAGCCCTTTTACGTCCCCACTGCAGAGGCTCAGACCTTCCTTATGGATGGTTAAGGAGGATGAGCCATGACCCTCCACGCTGGCCCAATGCGGATTGGAGGGTATTAACGACAGCAAATGCAGCCGGGACTAATGGCTTTACGTGCCTCTAGAAGCACGGAGTAGCTCGAGATTATAATTTTTTGGTCACTCATTCCGTGACCGATCCTTGCGAAAGTTGCTTAATGACTACGATCGCGGGCCATGGGCTTATCCACTACGCCACCGAGCTACTCCGTTGTTTTTTACTACATTGGAAATGCGGTGTGTAAATTCCATGCCATTATTGAATAAAAATGTATACGATAAGTCTGGGCTGTAAAACGGACTACTATGTCTATACGTAGATCTCGTACAAATTATCATGATACTGAAGAGTCTATTCTAGTTGTCTTCGAAAGAGAATTCGTAAAATTTTGGATTGTTCTTTTAATTTTGTTAAAATGATATATATATATTACCTCCGTTGCGTCATAAATTATCTAAATTGTCATGTTTATTCGTACGAGTAATATGTATACATTATGGTTTCTCATCTCGTTTCCCTTCATTACATAGAAACAATCACAATGCCCTCTACTTCGCTGTTACATTTGTAGTTCTTCTTTTTTGTTTTGTATGGTTTAAATTGTTATTTGTTGTATGCATAACCTGCTATATAATATTTTGATTTTTCTATTCAATGCAAGGTTACCTGGAAGAAATCGCAGTCTAGCGATAAATCCGCCTTTTGTACGTTCTTATTTTACTTTTTGTGCAATAAAGAGTATTTATTATTACATTTTTTGATTTGCCTATTTAGCATGACGAAACACTGACATGAGTCAATAGACGTATATATAGAACTAGCCCTTTTACTACGTGTATTAAAGCTGATTCTTATGGGATAAATAACTAAGATAGAGATGGTATTATCAATTTAATAATTTATTTACAATAAAATGAGGTGACTAATGAGGTGAGTAGTGGAAGCGATGTATGTCAGTGATGTAGGTGGTCCGGTGAAAGGGGCGTAGGCCTGCGGCGAAGTGCTGTTCATGTAGTTGAAGTACTTCAGCAGTCTTGAGTGGCGTCAGGATCCGGAGCGTAGACTCGACGAGGCGTACTCTCTCGGTGTGTCGAGCAGGAGTTTCTTCGACAGCCTAAAACTGAGCAGCAGCTCGAGCCTCAAGGTGTATGCACGAAGACAGACTCCAGGAGAGAAGTTTTTAGTATAAGACTGCAAGTGGTGAAGTAGCGAAGGAGGTTACAGTGGAGTATGAATTGTTATTTTCTAGTTAAAGCCAGCAAGGTATCTTACGACTTTGAGACCGTAAACTTTGAAGAGTTCCCGGGGCAGTCATCGAAATAGGCCTTTTAATAGGCAGGCTTAGGCAGCTGTTGCCATTGAAGTGTTTAAACTACACAGGCAAGGCTTAATATACCCGAAGACCATCTCAAATTTGGAAAAAAATAATTTCAATTTAGAACTCTAAAAAATCAAAAACTTCAGAGTTGCAATACCTAAAAATGACAAACATTGAGTCATTTTTCATGAAGAGTATTAAATATAACCATGACAACGAAGAAAAACTTTCATGTCATATCTGTCAATTAAATTTCGCGATAAATTGTAGTATATTATATAAATAAGTACTTTAGTATCATCAGAAATCGTAAAATGTATAACGACAATCTAAAAAGACTACAGGTAAGTAGACTCTATTAGTGTGAGTAGACAAAAACATAGGATGAAAGTTTGTAGAGGTTTGGATGAATTTATATAATAGAATTGTAATGAATACGGGTATAACATTGAAGGTCTACAGTCATAGAATGGACAAAGTGAAGAATAAATAGAATAAAACTAAAAAGCTAATCGATATGAACATAATTAGTGATATGCATCAAAAGAATGATAACGATACGAAAGGTTAGTTACGACATGATGTCACCCGCGCGTGACGTAGCTTCCCGTAGGTAACAGAATTTTCAAAAGCTGGACAGCTTTTGAAAATTCTTAGCCAGAAGCCTATTTAAACAAACAATATTAAAATCTTTCCTTTTTTTAATATTAGTATAGATGTCTTATACTCGTACCCTCTACTTTGTCCTGCACCACAAGACGCTCCACAGATAACATCAGTGCTTGCGCCGTATGATATGACCAAAGAAAGCAAAAATGCGGCCCTGTACAATGGAAGAAAGACGCTGTTTTACTTCAAGTTTTTTCAATATAGGGATGTTAGTTCTAAATTAAGTCGATGATATGCCAAACATTCTCCTCCAGCTCCACATTTTCAGAACGTCTATTTTCTTTTTCTCGCTCTCTCTTAGCGGCCATGTCTCAGCACCGTAAAGTAATATGGGAAACACAAATGCTTGAAGAAGTCTATTTTTTTTGTGGCCTTTGTGATATTCCTGTATTTCCGTATTATCTTTAGACTATCCATGGCTGACTTCAAATCACCATACGCTGTTTGATTTCATCTACACACCCACCATTGTTTGTTATGAGTGTATCGAGATAAACATACGATTGCACGACGACGTCGCAGTTCGTAATTTTGAATATTTCTGGCGAGTTGTTATTTGGGCGATCGACAATTATCGAAGATGATAATGTCTCGCTGCGATTCATTTTCAGGCCGAAATTAAGGCTAGTCTTTTCCATTCTGAAGAGAAAGTATTTCATATGACTGATACGTCTTGAAAGGAGGATGGTGTCATCTGCATATCGCAAATTGGAAATTTTACGTCCTCCAATTGTAATTCCGTCCGATCAGTCTTCAAGAGTTATTCTCATTATGAGTTCTGTATAGATATTAAATAGAACGCTATGCAGCATTAACGACCTCCCGCCGTTGGATGGAAATGCCAGCAAACGATTTGCTGACTGTCCTTCTTACTGAAACTGTTCCATCCTTGTAAAGCCTTCTAATCAGGTGAACCAGGTGATTAGGCTATCCCATAGCCAGAAGAGTATTCCAAAGTACAGATTATTTCACGGAGTCAAACGTCTGGCCTTCTCTATGATTTAATGTACGTTAAGAATCTGTTACCGGAAACCCTTTTCTTTTACAAAGCCTTTGTCTTTGCATATTTTCGTAGACCCCTAGTTCCTTTACACAAGTAGAATCTTGACTAAGGGAACAAAGACCTTGTAAACCCACTCTCGAGGCCAAGTTCCCGTTTTCCAGACTTTGTTACACAGGATGTAAAATATTTCGACACCATATACACCCGATGATTTAATGATTTCGATCGAGATGCCATCCCTTCCTGTGACCATGCCGCTCTCCAATGTTTGATAGCTGCTCAAACTTCCTTTAAGATGTTCGGCTCTTCATCTTTGTCATTGGGCTTCATTGGGTTGTACTCATACTTTACGTACTTTATGGTATTCAAATAGTGACTGGCACTAGTCTTTCCAGGTATTAGGTATTGCGCCTATATCTATCAAAAGTTCACCTCGTGAATTTTTGAGGCCCAAGTTTACGGTAAGAGCATGTTTGTGATCGATCAATCAGCTCTAACTACAGTGTAAACATTCTTTTTGCAAGTTTTCCATCTTGTACCAATCACATTATAATTAATTTCGTTGCTACATCACGGGTGATTTTGAAAAAAAAAAATGTTTCAGTTAAAAAGATTATTTTCCGCTGTAAATTGGATAAGTCGTTCACCTCTTTCATTTCGCTGTCCTAATCGAAACCTTCCTGCAGATGGGTCCAGCTATCTTTCACCTAGCTTCGCTATCTTCGCGTTCAGATCGCCTATAATAATTAAAAATTATTTCTTCGGAATCTTCATTATAGTTGCTTCCAGTGCGGTATAGGAAGATTATAGTTTCGTGTCATTTGCTGTTTTGGTTGGTGCGTAGATTCATATGACGTTCATTTTAATCACTCGATCATTCACTGACTCATGACCCGTCACACAGCTACTTGGTAACATAAATCTAACTCCGTTTCGGCTGGTTTCGTTGTTTCCGGAAAAGTAGACAGAGTGCGTATCGGTATGAAAATAGCCATCTCCTTTCCAGTGTCTTTCACTCAGATCGTAAAATCTCAATTCACACCGAGTTATCACGACCGCGCATATTCCATGTCTATCTTTTTGATGTAGAGCACTATTGCTTGTAATAGATATCCAGTAGTTCCGTTTCGTCGCCAGAGCCTCGTCTGTTATCTAGCAGGGAGCACCACGGTTGCTTGACAACCGCATTCTTCCATGGCGTACAGGAGACGATAACGATTAGTCCCGAAAACATGTTATGTCCGTTCTCCCCTTACTCCCCAAATTCAGTAGATTTTAAAATCTACCCGACAATATAGTATGGTTTAAAATCAAGTGGAAAAATTTTACACATTTGTATAACCTGATAAGTTGTTGAAACTACGCTTCAACCTGTCCTTCTCCAGACAATGGTGATTCGAGAGAGAGAAAAAATGGTTCATACAAACTTAAGTATTTTTGTCAAGTCGGCGCCACCGTGTCCGCAGGGTTCCAGTTGCGGCCTTAAGTGTATTTTCCCTGCGTTATCAAAAAAGGTAGGTATTATTTGAGTTTGCATAAACAAATAAATAAAGGAATCGAGAGGAAGTTGTGTGGCCAGTCAATGAGACAAATAAGATATATTATTTTTAATGCATTATTCCAAAACTATAATTATGATTATTGTAAAATCTCTCAAACTAAGCCTATAAAATAATTCACGATTTAATTAATTTAAAAATCCAGGTCACGAGCGAGTTGGTCTCTCATGCAGAGGGTTAAATAAAATAAAAAAAAAACATACACTATGGCGGCACTTCTCTTGGCTATAACATTTTAAATGGGCCTATTTGGCAAATAACCTAAGAAATCCCACCAATGTTCTGTCAAGTATACTGACTTAACATGGTAGTTACTTATATGACAATTCATATGTATTTGTACGAATACGTTAACATGAAAGTAAATAGTATAAGCTTCATGCGAATAGCTAAGTGAAGTACTTATTGTAATAGGTAAAGTTGTATTTCTGAATCTTCCCAGTTATAGTATAGTATCAACCCTAATGACGTTTTCTTATTAAACTCGTCTTACTCGTACATTATTGCGTTTTAAAATAGCGTTAACTTTATTGTGGTAGCGTTATATTATAATACAACCAACAAAGTGCGCGTAGAAATTTAAAACAGATATCTCCCTATCTGAATATTCAGCATACCTCTTGTTAGAATGAGATAAACACACATGCATAGCTTTAAGTGTCAATTGCTGCATCCACACGATCACGAAAAAATGGCTGCGTTGGCGTTTTATTAGTCCTCATGTTATGTTATAAAATCCTCATGTTATGAAGTATGTAAGAAACGAAGGTACCACAACACCCAAGCCCGAGACAATTTAGAAAAGTTCATTTTCAGTATTGACTCGACTGGGAATCGACCCTCAGAGATGACGACTCCTTCAAACCTGCGTGCGAATTACAGACGTTTTAATCTAATTAAGGCTGCATTTACATGGCCGCATAGGTATGATGCTCGTAGCCGTATAACTACGATGCTCGTAGCCGTATTACTACGATGCTCGTAGACGCACAGCTACAACGTGATGTAGCCGCATAGTGATGCGCTATAAGCTAAGAAGGGTGGGTCCCTTACCGCGCTTTTTATGATCGAACTAAATAGTACTTAACAATATCAATCGTAGGCATATAATCGTAGGTATATACAACGATGAGTAGCGTTATTTAAGCTGGCATGACAAATTTAGTAGGAAAACTAATTAGCCATAAATTAACCATAAGCTCACCGTGAAACTAAAAATTAGAAATAATTAATGTTTTATTTCATTAACAAAAATCATGTGTTTACACGTGTGTCATTTCCGGTAAGTTAATTGTAAAGTAATATTGCGAAATCACCGCTATTCCATTTAGCGTCTTATTCAAACAAATGAAAACAAAACCAAAACGTACGCAAGGGATCTCAATACTGTTGAAGTTTACATGCAAACCTATTCTATATATAGGTTATTAAATAAACTTCCCTTTGTCTGTATGCTGAGATCTTTTAAACTACAGTACGAATTTTATTGCGGTTATCATCAGTATAGACAGTGGTTTAAGATGTATATAATACACGAAAGGAAAGCTAGTATACTTATATAATATAATTTATACCATACAAATTTATCAAAAAACAAAATATATGTTGTCTTATCCACTCAATAATCGACGACGATGAGTTTCTATTGGAGCGTTTTACATAGTAAAATTTATAATTTAACGAGTCTATTTTAATATTAATTTCTAAACGGAAGATAATTGAAAGAGTGGTTTTTCATATGGCTGCTTGTTTTACTAACACTGTTCACGTATTGTGACAAAAAGCCTTATATTATCTATTGGCAATAAACCAATTAAGAGCCATTATAGTGCCCCAAAATGCTAAATGTGTATTTAAGGTTAAATTCAAATTCAATATATTCTTATTATTTTCATCAATGAAGTCGAGGATGTTAGAAGCACTTAAAGCACGTGATGTTAAAAGATATTCCATTGGTTTGCAAATCTACGGTGTGAAAAAAAATAAGCAGGGTCTGCTTTTTCTCCTTGTTTTATTTCATATAGAGAAGTCCAATGGGGAAGTGATTCATTAAACTATGAAGTCACTTTCCATTACAATATCAGAAAATAAGGTAGTACAACTGCATAAAACAACGTTCTTCTTATGATATGAATTGTGATATAGGTCAAGAATAGCATGTGCGGTATGTAAGAGCAAAGAGGAAGAGGCTGACAATCGGCTATACTGAATAATTCATATCGGTTCGCCGCCACTACCTTACTTCGGCGGGATTTTGTCGATTGTATCTTATTCATTTTGTTTGTTTCAGAGACATATTTTATGACTAACAAGTATCTGGTAGCCTTTTGAAACTTTTGTTTCTTGTGATTTTATTTATTGAACTTGTTTTATTGTAATTTATCATTGAAAAGGTTATAAAATACTAGTATTTTACCTTATGTATTAAATAATAGTATTGAATGTCATTTTTGTATTATAAACAAGTGGTTTAAATATGTTAACTACATTAAAAACAAATTTAGGCTAAATGCTTTGTAGTTCGGGATTACTAGATTTAGTAAATAAATTTTCTATTTTTCATATTTACTAAATACTTAGGGTCGAGACCTGGAAAGCCAATGCCAAGACAATGACTCATTAAGCTAATCTTATTGTAGTCAGATGCGAAAGCTAAATTTGTTAATTTCCGTTCCAATTTATATTCAATTTCGCATTCACAATGCTATATTGAAAAATATTTTTAATTTTTTATATATTATTTTAATATTAGGTCCTTACATATGAAATTGGTGTTTGGTATGGGAGGAACAAAAAGTCGAATATTTTATAATATAATATATTTATTTAATCAAAGTATAAACCATTGTTATCTACGTACTTCTGGCATCTCATAGGTAGTTCATTGATCCCCTTACTAGAAAAACATCGGAGTTGAATTTTTTCCCTTGCAAGAAGTTATCCAAATTTTGAAAAAAATGGTAATCTATTGGAACAAGGTCCAGAGAATTCGGTGAATGTCTTAAACATTCCAATTGAAGCTCTTCTAATTTGATAGCCGTCTATTGTGCAGTCTGTGGTCTAGTGTTTTCGTGATCTAGCAGTGGCATAGAGCGATGGGCCAGTCTCGGTCGTTTAACATCTAGTTTTTCCAGCACGGCTTGCAATTGCTGATAATGGACGTCTGCCGTAATCGTCTGGCCAGATTTGAGAAAACTGTAATGAACGACACCGGCACTAGTCCACCAAACGCTTACAAATAACTTTTTTGGGGTCAATTTTCGCTTGGGGCAGGATTTGCCTGGCATGCCAAGGTCCAACCATTGAGATGAGCACTTCCGATTATTATCGTAGAGAATTCACTTTTCATCACAGGTAATGATTTAAAAACCCTTCATTATTGTGCCGGCTAAGTAATGTAACGCAGCAGTCGAAGCGCGTTTCCCGGTTTGCTTCACTCAATTCAAGAGGTACCCACCTTTCAAGCTTTTTAATCTTTCCAATTTGCTTCAAGTGAATTAAAACAGTTTTATCACTAACACCGCAGCCTACGGCTAACTCGGACGTCGTTTGTGATGTATCCGCTTCCACAGTAGCCTTCAATTCTTCATTATTAACTTGGGTCTCCGGCCGTCCACGGAGCTTGTTCTGCAGGTCGAAATTTCCAGAACGAAAACGTCGGAACCAAAAACGCACTGTGTTTTCTTTTGCGACACAACCGCCATACACATCATTAACCCTTCGGGGCGTTTCCGCAGCACTGGTACTACGGAGGAACTCGTACTCGTAAAAAGCACAAAATTTTAAGATTTTTATTTTTTTACTGGGTGACGTAAATAGGACAAACAGAAGAAAAAAAGCAAATGAATGCCGCCTAACGAAACACAAATATATGTGTAAATGGCTGTATAAATTTAAATTTGGAATTCCTTACCAAGGAGGAAAAAATTGTAATTAAAGTGACCAGTAGGACAAAACGCTAATTTTATATGTAAGGACCTAATATTAACAATTGGAACAAATTTATATCTTAATCGAAAGTTTAAAATATTTCTTTCGACTGTTTGTCATACCTGAACAATAATGAAAATATGCTAAAGAAAAAGTAACAACTGGGTGAAAAATTCTTCAGCCCTATTGTGTTTCGGGTAGCTCAATGGTTAGAGCAGTCGCCCGTTATTATAATAGAGTTCGAGTATCATCTCAGGTTACCTGGGACTGGTGGAAGTTTTCAGCATTTTTATTAAAAATAATTAAATTATACTTTCAGAATATATGTCTATTACTTTTTTGTACTTCATGAATAAGGATTATGTCTATTTATCATTAGCACATGTGACATTAATCTTATGTAACCAGGTTGAAATTTAAGTATTCATACTACCATATAGCCACGTTGAGCATACTGTTTGCACAAACCTCTTGGGAGGTTAAATCATTCATTATTCGAACCCATTTCCATCTTGCTTCCTTTACGAATGTTCAAATGTTTTTCAGTCACATTTCAATTCTCCTTTATATTACAACTTCTTTACTTTTAGATATTATGTTTGACATTTCATATAACAGAGGTTATTACTATGAGATATGAATTGTATACAAAATCTAATTCCAATATACTCGTAATATGTGAATAATACTGTAATTGAATAGTTGGAGCTGATAATTTTAAGTATTTATTTATAATATTACACAGTATACATTGAGTTGTTATAAAATTTCAAAAAGTAACGCGCAAAATGGTTAACCATCCAATTACATATATGTCTTATTCGTTATGGTGAGTGTTGCTGTCATTTATTAACAAAACTACTAATCTGTTATTAATAAAATAAATCCACTCAATAAAAATGTTATTCATATACTTATTAATATACTTAATAATATACTTAATGAAAATGTTCATTCATATATATTCATATAATTATTAATATGAGTAATAAATAGGGATGTTTATTATAAGTGAAAATTAAGGTTTCAGTTATATATCAGAAAAATATGAACTAGTTTAACTTATTTAACAAAATAATAGGTAGGAAAAATATATTACATAGCTAAAATACATATGACATTTAATTAATAACATAAAATCTAACAACTTTCATTATAACAACTTTAAACCTAAATGCATAAAATAACCATTGATCATATAAAAGAAACTGTTGTGGCATACGACTACGCTGTCCTTTATTCATCGCTAATATAATATAGCTACAAAATAAGTTCTTGTTTTAAACTTTTTAGACAATGATCCAGTTTTTGACTTATTTTTTTTTATTAATTTATTTTATTATTTATATACATATATTTGAAATGTGCTTATTGAACCCTTTCATTCGATACCCTACATGGAATTATTGAATAATATATTTTTTTAGTTTCTTACTTTATGCTCTCTAGAGGGCGTTCTTGGCAATTTAATGTAACGTCTGATAGCGTATAGCACGCGGACAACTAAAATGCTTCTAATGATACCACATTTGTCCAGTTATGATGAGTAGTTTCGAAGTTATATGGGAACAGAGGAACATTCTTATATACATACATACCGGCCAAAACCATAACCCTCCTTTTCACTTCGCCGCCGTAGTCCGGTAAAAATAACAAAGATATTACAAAGATTGCGCTGATACTCATACGTTTTTCGCTACCATACAATAGGCGGGACGTCATTTCGTGGCTTTATATCGTATTTGTGTGGAGCGTTTTCGGCCTAACAGCTGCAGCAGTTTCATAAACACAGCACCTATCTCCGAAACTATTAATTGCAGACATACTGTTATTTATATTCATTTATTATACTTGATCAATTTTGCATTGACAATGTTATACTGAAAAATATTCTTAATTTAAAATGCTTAAAAAATCCTCTTTGTCAATAGCACTCTGAGATGGGACCCGAACCCATGACCTTTCGCAATCCGGGCGACTGCTCTAACCACTGGGTTTCGCTACTACAGAGCGTATTTTCATCAATGTTCAGCCGAAATAAATATTTTTACAAATACATATTCAAACTTTTGATAAAGATGACAATTTGTTCTATATAGACACTAAAAAATATTTTTAATGGAAAATGCTTCAAATATTTTATTTATTTCGTATTCTATACATATAAAGAAACGAATATCGTACAATGTAAATAGCTCTAAGGTACACAAATGTGTAGACAAACATATAAATATCTTTGTCGATGTTGATTTAGATCAGTTGGAAAAGTTACTTCAAATATCTATCATAGTCTAGGCAGACTGAGTGTAGTCCACAATATCTACACCTTAAATTTTCAATAAACTTATCTATTCTATAATTACTGAAATTAAGTAGGTGCTTATTCTGAGGGCGGTAACATTAATCCACTCGAAAAATGTTATTCCATCTTCGTAACCAATTCCCGAGACCATCGCTATGTAATTTTATTGACTATTGTTCCTGTTATTTATGATTCGGTGAATCGTATTTTGATCAGACAATGGATAAGGTCGCCCCCTATCTTCGGTAATTGTGTTAATAAATCAGATTTCTTTTGTTGTCAGTGTTTTGTTACCCTTCTGTCGTTTATTAGCATCATAAGATGGTTTAAGCCTTCGGCCCACACAATATGTCGCAGTAGAACAGACACAAATGACATAAAAACAACGTAAGCTGTCCAAATAGTACCCATCGTATTATTTCGATGTGTGCTTTCTCTGTAATTGTATTATTTATTTTGTTAAATATTTAAAGAAACTTCACTATCTCACTATTACCCTAGCCATTTTACATTAACGTTAAATTATTGATTTTATTAATGAATAGGTTTAAATTACTTTATAAAGTTCTCGTTTTATTATTTACATATTTAATCAATGGTTTTGGTTGTTTTAGTTTTCTGAATTATAATAAGTTAGACTCAATTAAAAAAAAGTCTAATTTAGATTAACAAAATTATTTCATAAAGTGGGGGTAAACCAAAATGTTTCATTAAATATGTAAATACTAAAAAAACATTTTATTGTAAATGAATATTGAGACATTAGTTGATAAACGGCCTGTTGAACAAACGTCCATTAAAATTGTCATCAGTTTAAAGCGAAATTACCCATACAAATTTGACATTTATTCAAGCTTAAAAATGTCATTAAACCCCAATGGACGTTTGTGCAACTGACCGAAAAACTATAGAACTATAGATATGGCCAGAGTTATACCTGGAGAGTTAGGCGGTCGCTATATCCGCTCAAAGTAGTAAACGGATCGAGCTAATATTTGTTGTATTAAATCTGAATAAATATATTAAATATAAATGTGGTTTCACCCAATTGTCGTGTATCATGTATGGAGTTCTTGTCACGTTAATATTTTGGGTAAGTCTTTTGGAGTTAATGTCTTTGATGTGCAAAGGAAAATGTAACGGTTTTAGAATTGAATGGGCGAAGGGAGAAAAGTTGCCAGATACCTCCTTCCTCTTGCTTCCTGCATTGGTATGACACACTTATTCATGTGAACTTCTAAGAATAAAAAGTTTCTATATGTAAAGCGCTGTATATGGAGATTTAAGTACTAACACACCCGCGAAAGTTTTTTCTTTTAAATGTGGAATTGATTTTTCTTTACTTATATATGTGTATCTATTTGTACCACATGGATGTAGGACTGTATAAAGAACGCTTGATGCTTATGTTATGAGTCGTCAGCCTATTAATTTCTTCGTTACTTTGATACAAGCCATGGAAAGAAATATAGAGTTAGTTTGATTTCTGCACACAGAACGAACGTGTTCACTAATGCTTTATCAACATCATGCAATACTTTCAATCGACTTTCAAAATCGAAAAAGGAAGGAGTTTTATGTTTAATGATAATAGGTGAATATACCTAAGACATACGTCTTAGGTATATTCACCTATTTCTTCGCGTATTAATATCAATCGTATTAATCCGTAATACGTATTCCAAGGCCAACAGTGAATATCAGTGAATAATACCTCGTTTTACGATTATTAAGTTAGTATTTACGATTTCTTATAATAGGTTAGGATAGACTCGTAACTCATTTCTAGTTCTTGTGAAATCTGGAATTTTAAAGATATAAAATTCAGAGACCATATTTTTTTTGTACTGTTTAGAATCGTTAATAGAATATATTTATGAAGAGAAAAAGTATCGATTACTTATTAAAAAAGACAATCAACACCTTAATTTTTGTGAACACGGAACCTGTAAAGACGACCTCCGTAGCCGAGTGGTTCGCACGCCGGTTTCAAGGTATCGCCATCTCTGAGGTCCCGGGTTCGATCCCCGGTCGGGTCAATGTAGAAAATGATCTTTTCAATTTTGTGTCGGGACTGGGTGTTGTGTTACTTTCGTTGTCTCAGATACTCCATAATATGGGGGCTTTGGCTACTCATCTTGGAATCTGAACAATGTATGTGATATTGTGTATAATTTATTTATTGAAAGTGCCCGAAACGTCATAAAAGAAAAAACAAACACAATGAAACCATTTATAATCGTTTCATTTAATAAAAAAAAAAAAAATCTAAACTATTATATTAAGTAAATAAAATTGCTAGTTGAATTTTTATTCAAATATTTATTAACTTCATGTTTATATTAATAGCAGTAAACAAACTGTAGGTATATTGACAGAAACTGTTCATTGACTCCGGGTGCAGTGCATATTTTTATATTTCATCTCCGATGGCTAACATCGACAATTAAAGAGAAAAAATATGAATATAATTATGACAACATACGTTCGTTGTCATAATTATAGTCATATTTTTTGTACAACGGCTTAACGTGCCTTCCGAAGCACGGAGTAGCTCGAGACAATAATTTTTGGTCACCCATCCCGTGACCGACCCTTGCGAAAGTTGCTTAACGACTACGATCGCGGGCCGCGGCGCCTATCCACTACGCCACCGAGCTACTCATAATCTTGTATAGTAAGTGCATGAATACAACTATGATAAAAAAGCGATTCTAAGCAAAACACTTTTTATAAATGGTTGCATTAAAAATTAAGTTTATGTTGTTACTTCAAAATACAGTATACAACTAACGTTAACAGCTAACTTCATAGAAATTCTATTCGAAACAAAATGCAGAGCATTTTAGAATTTTGATTTGGGTCCTCAAGGGTTTCGTTTAATTTGCTTTCCACTTTATTATGCTCATTTGAGATACAAAAACAAAAACATCCATTGTGGAATTCATGTTCAAGTCAATATTGTCGTTTGAAACTTTATTATTCCCTGTTCCCGTGGAGCAAGTTGCTTTACTGCCGCTGTTATTGTCCTCGTAATTTTACATCCCTTTATCTCCATTGACAGAACTTGCTGATGTATTTTGTCCAAATTTCCCAACTTCGGGAGATAACGTGCTCGAATTGCCGCTCCCGATTGAGTTTATAGTCTATTTTTACATAAAGCAGTGTCATTACTGACATTATCTATATATTAATACGTAAGCAAGCTATAAAGCAAGGTGTGTTAAGTTTCACTTTCTTTCCCTCCAAGCACGTTGATATATAGCTGACATTATTTATGCTGTAAAAATGATTAATAATGGTATTAGTTGTCCGGATCTGTTGGGAGAATTTGGTATATGTACTCCTTGTAAGCAATACGTCAGTATAATTATTTTCATGTCCCTAGCTTTAAGAACAACTACAGGAAAAATTCATTCGTCTGTAGAGCCAGTACTAAAATTAATCAATTTTTAAAAGATTTCCCTAATGTGGACATTTTCAACGTGAAACCATTATTTCAAGTCGTATTTTACTTAAAAAAATTGTGAAGAAAATTAATATTATTAGCATTTTAAATTATTAGTATAACTTTCTCTCATTGGTTGGATATTTGTGAAACTTGTTAATGTCTTTGTATAATATTAGTTTATTATAATATTAGTTTTCCGAATGAAATAAATAAATAAAAATAAGTAAAACAAAAGCTTCGTAGAATTGTGTATAAAAATTAGCTTTTACCTGCGATTTTACTGCGTGGTATATTTACTTTGGGCAGTATTTCTAAAAATTCTAATATATACCTGAATGTAAAGTTTCATGATTTTATCTTTGACAATGACGAACTTCCACACAAACTTTAAATCCCTATTTCAACCTTTTTATGATAATAAAAAGCAACCTATATCCATATCTCTCATGTCTTAAAGCTTAAAGCTTTATTGTACTACATTTTATTTCAAATCAAAACTAGGCCATAGATAGAGTGCCAGGAGGTTAAGTATTTTAAGAATGTTAAGTAGATTATTTTAACCATTCATATTAATCAATTATAACACAAACGGCGTCTTTAAACCTTAATGGACATTTGTGCAACTACAAATGTCCATTAAGGTTTAAAGACGCCTTTAATCTCTAATGTATGTCAGTATCTGTAATTTCGCTTTTATCTAATGAATATTTAAATGGACGTTTGTGCAACTAGCTGTAAATCAATTTTATTACAAATTAAATTATATATATACTCTGATCAACATTCAAAATATTCATTCAAAATTGAAAGAGAAGTGATGTTGAAATATTTGACTATTCTGTTTATGTCAATTAAGTTATATTGTTCCCAGTCTCTACTAACATTATAAAGAGGAAAGATTTTTTATTTTCATTTATTTAGCAATCTATACATTATATACAATGTTATTGTTTTGATGACACTATAAAAACCACTAAGGTTTGTTTGTTTGTTTATATTAAATAATACTCTGAAAAAATTGGACCGGTTATAAAAATTCTGCCACCTACTGGTAGCAACACCATAGGAGGGTGACATAGTTTAATTTATGCGGGCGAAGTCACGGGAAAAAGTATTCTAATAAATTTAAATGAATTAAGTATAAATTTCTACAAAAAGGTGACCGACTAATTAATCATATACTCGTACGTACATACATCAAGGTCTTAATTTGCAATGCGACAAATAAGTTATTGAAATTTACGCCAAGTTTATAGATATATGAAATATAATGTTTGTAAATCAAATATAAATTAATTTACAATGGTAAGAATCCTTCAAAAGAAAATGAGAACGTAAATCATTTATAATCACAATATAATTACGGCTATTTGTTATAACTTCACCAGATGAAATAAATATAGAATTTGAAACGTGCCGACAGGAAGATTGGAGCAATGTTTCCCCTTCTGCACATTTCATAATTCATAAAGGCTTTCCTTCTCGCTTAAATGACCAAGCTCTGTTAAATTAAAAACGCCACTGTAGAGCACTAGCTCTCTTAAGGGATTGTTCATCTGTTAAAATGTATTTGTTTTATGAATTTGTGAGAGAGTAATTAATGATTATTAGATCTATATTCGTATTAATAGTGAATAAAAGTGTTTAAACTACATAAAAATAATTAAAGCCGTCGGTAAAGTTGCTAATTAAAGCCGTCGTTAACGTTTTATTCAATCTGAATTCGGAACCTTTGGTTGACTGATTGTAACAAAAAAGCTCTTAGTGATAATTACATTTTGCTTGCATGAGTAAATAATTAGTATAATGAAGTTATATAGGTATTCCTCGCGGTTAGTATGCATTGTTTAACTTATATAGATTGAGAATGTAAACTCGTTATGTAATCAATTAAATTTATAAATATTATCTTGGATTTGTGGCGATAATATGAGGAACTAGATGGTGGTTAGCGCGTTGTGTCTATGAAGCAGAAGTTAACCAACTTTCTAGAAGGACAATTATAGGAAGTGACCAAAAATTTACAAATTAATAAAAAAAAATTTCACCATGAAAATGCTGTACTAAGGAAACGTAATCTTCAATTATTATGTTAAAATTCAGACGGGAACAGTCATAGCATACCGAACGTTTAGCTAATTAATTATGAAATTGGATCTCATTATTATATTGTAACATTGAAGAGGTTAAGTAATCTTTGTATTAAGCATCACTTAACATATCCAGGATTCTCTCAAAATCGATTTTCAGTTGGCTCAAGACAGAATTATTCATTATAATTTGTGCCGGGTGTAGGTGTTTAAGCTAGCGTCGTTGTTTTGATTTCTGTATTAGAAATGCTATAGCTACGTGCTACTTTACGTGTTACGTATCACTTTAAGAATTGGATGTAATTATGCTACTATTAGCTCGGTGGTACGGTGGATAAGTGCTGCGGCTCGCGATCGTTGTTGTTAAGCAACTTTCACAAAGGTCGGTCACGGTATGAGTGACCAAAAAAATATTATTTCGAACTACTTCGTGCTTCGGAAGGCACGCTAAGCCTTTGATCCCGGCCGCATTTGCAGTCGTGAATACCTTCCAATACGCATTAGACCAGCGTAGGGGGTCATGGCCCGTCCTCCTTAACCATTCATAAGGAAGCCCTGCACCGGGGACGTTAAAGGGTTTGATGATGATGATGATTCAACTATTCCATATTTATAACAAATAAGAACTGGTCAAGTACTATTATTTTTATGGCATTTTCGTCAGCAAGGAGAAATTATAGTTCCGTCAGGTTAAATGTACTTCTACTAACCGCTTATCTCGGAATTGTTAGCAAAAAAAAGTTGTCATTTAACGGAATAAATTAAAAGTTGGATATCTTTTTTTTTAAAGTAAGAAAACATGAAATATTATTTTTATGGTCCAGACCCTAAAGTTCGATTGAGTAATAATACATCTCGTATATTTTGTACACTTTAAAACACCGTTATGTAAATATAAGAAAGATTTTGTTGTTTTGTGATACATTAAAGAATGAGCATTTGTAGTAAATATTTTTTAAATAATTTCAATAGTTTTGAAGTTATTAAAGAAGAAAGTTGAAAACTGATCAATCCTTTCTCTTGATTTGAGAAAGTAAAGGATCTTAAATTTAGAAAAAATGACTGAAGCTAGAAATTTGGAAATTTTAAAATTTGCGCTGATCCCTCGATGCGTGAGTGACTTGTGTTTGTTACGTTCAAAAAGAATTTGTCTCTCTCTCTATATATACATATATATAGTTATTAGAAAACATTTATCTATAATTTCCTATGTAAAATCGCTGACTTGAAACAGAAACAATCGTTTGTATTATACATATATTTGTAGGAGAAAGAACCCACTGCGAAGTTTTGCAAACTAATCCAATTAGGGAGAGGTGGGGGGGGGGGGGGTGCAGACGATGCCAATCCGTTCTTCCCGCGCGCTTTTAACGGTGAGATGGTCTTTTGGTATTTTTATTTTTATTAGAGGGTAAATTCATATCGATAATACCACGGGAATTTTAAGTAGGAGCTTATAATAAATGAAAATTAAATTTCTAATTTTCAATTTAAGAAAACAACAACATTACTTACTTTTAAGTTTTTACTTTATATTATCTTATGTGAAATTTCTCTGGGGACAGTAGAGTGGCATGGATAGAAGAGAGGATACAGTAAGAATAAGTCAACTAAGTACTGAAAACTTACTTGACTCTTTTATTTGGACATTTGGATTGGATTGGATTAAAGTGACGTTAATTTTCATAAACAGTACACAAACTAGATATATCACTAGCAAACTGGGGCACAGCGAAGCCTGGTGAAGTTTAATAATTAGTCTTCTTACAAAAAGGAAACTATTTCTAGTTTTGTGCGAATAAACTAAGATTGATAGACTGTTTTTTTTTAAACAGTTAATGCTTCAAGTCTTGCTTAATTAAGCGGATGTCGTTTTGAATAATTTTTGTCTTCTCCCGTCATAACTTTATATAAACTACAGTCAAATGTCAATGTTGATGAAATTTTGGTTCCGTCCTGAAATGGGCAAAGATTTTTGAAAAGGTATTAACTGGCGTAAGATAACATCTGCTGTTTATGAAAATTCGAGTCCATTCTCCTCGCTTGAATACTAAAAACATACAGACCTGCTATGGACTGATCAATAGGAATATAAGACTTGTTGTTTTGTGTGTGTTATTTTTTTAATCTTTTTCCGTTGGTTATTAGTAATATAACTTTTATAAACACTTTGCTTTATAATACTAACCTAATCTAACGTTCTGTTTTCTCGTCCTCAATAAAAGCATAACAAATGACAGTAATACTGGTACAAAAATAGAGCACTTTTCTGAATTATTCTGAAGGGAGCTCTGAAAGTTTTTCCTCTGAAATTGATTAAAGGAAAAAATTTATAAAGAGATATCCTAGATAGTCCTTGTTACCGATCACTGGAACTTCCGTGTTTCTTTCAACATAAAGAATACAAAGAAGAGGGTATTATTAAAAAAAGAATCGTTTCAGCTGAATCTCTAACTGGCTTCCGAGAGGTCTTGACCAAAGGATACTAACGGAACTTACAAAAATACTTGTTAACAGTAATGATTTACGAAAGGAAACTATTGTCCAAGTATTGAATCTTCATCAATACCGATATCTGCAATACTAAGATGTTATATCCCAGGAGATGTTGAGCAATACAATCGCTATATATTGCTTATCTATTTGACAATAACAAAACAAGAAGCGAATTCGGGAATGCCCGTTAAGCCCCCACTAATTAGATTAGTTCGTAAGTTCTGACCCAGCCCTGATAACTGACCAAGATGCTCAGTTGCGGAAACCGTTCCCAACTATTCTATGTGCCCAAACGTTAGTGAAGTAACTATGTTTAGTAAACGAAAAAAAATATGGTAAAACAACTTATAAAAGAGTTTATCGCCTTATTTTTCGAAACATTATTTCATTTTTAGAGTTCCGTACTTCGAATGGTAAAAACAGAACCTTTATAGGATCACTTTGTTGTCCGTCTGTGTCAAGACCCTTTTTTCAGGAACGTGTGGAGGTATCAAGCTGAAATTTATATCAAACGTACGGAACCCGACTAGCACTTGGCCGGTTTTTCAGATGACATTTCAGTATTTTTTTCCCTGTATTTAGTTTTTGGATCAGTCACAGGTTCCTATAAACTTGTAAAGGATCCGAAGATATCAACTGAAACATGTACGATAAAATCGTGTGAAATTCATTTATATACAAGTATAAGTATATAAATCAGTAAATAATGGATATAAATATGAGTACAAGTATTTAAGTCAGTAAATAATGCATATAAGTAATGTGCTTGGAAATGTGTTTCTAAATCGCGGTAGTGTCATAATTTCTAATTTAAGCTTTTTGGGGTATATTTTAATAATTTAAATCAACAGAAAAAATACTATCAATCAAAATAGACAGTAATTAATTACTAGTGACAGTATTTCAACTTTTGTCGTACTTTTTTTTAATAACGCAAATCAGTTGTTATCGCCCAACTGCATTGAATAAACGTAACTTTTTCATTACAGCGTCTAGACGGAATCTTGATATATTGTAATAAAGCCTCCTTTTACGTAAAATCCATTTGAAGGTGACATTTTGAGTTATTCAAGTTCAAGCTGCTTCGTATTCAGAAGCGGTGCCTTTATCACAAAGGGCTACAAACGGAATGAGTAAAGCACTGTTTACTCAAAGAAAAAGGCATATTACTTTGGTAACTTTGGTTTAGTTACTTTGGTAACTAAACTGAGTTATACCTATATATATGTTTAAAATAATGTAGACTAAGCCAGATACAAGACCGGCATGAGTAAGTAGCATGCTGATTAAATTCTGCTTCCTTCATTTCTTGAACATAACATAAACTTATGAAATAAATCTTGTTTAGTGACATTGCAATGCTACGAGTTTATTACACATTATGTATAGTTATCATAATTTGGACAATAAAAATAAAAAAAAAACAACTCCTCTTAGCCTAAACTTGTCAAATCAAATCATTTATTGGCCATATAACTCAGAAAGTTACACTCGGCAAGTCTTTTACAATAAACATTTCAAATTAAATACAAAGGTCATGCAAGTCAAATTACTATAGGAATGTCAAAGAAATTGAGTATTTTAACAATGCAAACTATATAATTAAAACCTGAAAGTACATTTTATTGTTAGTAACATTGTTTGCTACACAATATCAAAATATCATAGATTTATCTATTTTCTGTGATAATAAATATCATTATTCTCGAGCACCACGTAGTATAAATATAACAATGATAATGCTGAGCGTTTTACATCACATCACTGCTTTTTCAAAACTCGAATATGCATTTGTTTGTGTATCAATCGAGGATAAGTGGTCTCTAAAGAAAACAATTTGCGTACACATGGTAAGATTAGATGGCGCGCGCGAAGTGTACTCCACTCCGAGTAATTTAGGTAACTTAATGAAAGTCACGCTTTAATTAATTTGAGGTGAGTGTAATGGGCGCAAAGAGGAAGAAGCGAGGGTCAGGGCAGTAGCAAGTGGGTCTAGTTTAAGACTTAAGTGCTTATTCTTTACAAGTGCTGGCCGATTAAATGTGATGCTATTCTTTTCAAACAGCCTTTACTCCGTTCTCATTTGCAGTAACTTAAGTCGTTACGCTCTACAAATTTAAAAATAACTTATGCAAATGGTTGTTGTTTGAATATTTTATTATTTCTTTATGCTTGGCGTTTCATTTGTTAAATTGTATTGTTATTTTAAAATGATATTAAAAGTAGTGAAAGTTCTGATAAATTTTAAAGTCCTTGATACCATTGCTTGGTTAAATATGGGATTAGTGAGAAAGTAATTAAACCTGTTAAATATTAGGTGCTATCTTTTAAAATGATATCAGAAAGTTGTAGAAACGTTTAGGATATGGCGCGCTAATTGAGTGAAGGACGGATGAAATAAGTACTATTAATATACTTAATTCCACACGATACTAACACAAATCACAAAAAAAATGCTCGTATATACATAGGTAAAATAATTTTATTTATTTTATTTTATTATCTACTTATAGCTGCGTTGTAGGATACAATAAATATTGAAAGCCATTTAAAACTTTTCACGTATAAAATATATTTTGATAACATAGAAAAGTACGGCACAGTGTGGTAAAAAAAAATATATTATAATATGATACACTGGGCAATATTAAAAAAAAACAATATTATTGTTATATCTACGTGTTTAATAAATATAGTGCAATCAAAACTACCTCACTTACGTTATTGAAACTATATGGACGACATTTGTTTGTTCTATTATTAATCTTTCCTCTAGCTATCCCATTGCAACTAAACATATTGAATAATTGGAGCTATAATTATTACGAAAAGAGGCTGTTGCTATCGGACACCATGTGGAGAAACTTCCAGTTCAGGAAAAGCTCAAAACTCACTGTAAATGTCTTTTTACTTTTTTCTGAAATGGGAAGAAAATATTGGATCGCTACAACTCATATACCACAATGCTCGATCGCAAGTTACTTCTGCTTGGTTGAAATTCATTACCTTATTCACCAGATTCGTCTTCAACTGATAATCACCATTCACTAGATTCGTTAAGTGAACATTCTAGAGTCTCCTCCCAACAACGAGCTTTTTGGCCGCGTAAATCTACCTCTTGAATATACTCTTTGTATACTCTTTTCTGTATATTGACGAAAACCGCATAAAAATCCGGTGTGTAGTTTAAATGATCTCAGCGTACAGACAGCGGGAAGCGGGAAAATGAAGTTGTTTAAACAAAAAGTCATATAAATTAAGTTGTCGTTTAAAGAATTGTAAATGAAGAATTGAAAGTAAAGAAGTGCCTATAAAATAAACACGAGGCTGCCTGTCGTCATTATTTAGGCCGGATTGTGCAGTTCAAAGTGTCCACAAAGTTTGTTCGGTGATTGTTTGCCTTGTTGTAAAGTCGACCGAGGTGTCAACCGTCGGCATGATGTTCCCAAGACAGCCGCCGACTCCCGATAAGTTCAACAACTCCGTTTCTGTCCGCTTTCACGAAACCTGAGAATTTTAAACAGCCTCCAGGTGAACGGTTTATCGCGAACTGATCAAATATTAAGAAATAAGTCGCTTAGATTTCTTATTACAAAGTTTCGCTCTGTTATTCGGAACACAACGTAAGCGAACGCCGCATTATCTAAGTTTTGATTAGATTAAAGTACTTTTTGTGTGTGTGTTAATGTTAGAATGTTAGTTAATGCTAGATTTCTTTCTTTGTTAAACAAAATAAATAAAATATTCTAACTTGCAAACTTTTAACTTCAACATAAAAAGTATTTTATAAAAATATGTGTATTTATTTTCTGAAGTTTTTATTTGTTATTTCTGTATGCAACGATCTATTCGAGACTAAATTAGCGGAAATGGAATACAAGCAGGGTTGCTTCTTTGTCGCAGGACGAGAGCCAAACAGCGGCATTAAATAACGCGGTATCTGTAGGGAAATGCGACGAGATAACATCTCCGCGCGTTGCCAAATTACACCCTTGTTGCGTTTTACAATAACCGCTGAGGCACCGTCGCGTCGGCTCGTGGCTCTCTACATGCGTGTTACTGTTTCTGTGTAATAAAAACATGAAATAATTTAGATTGTATTAGTTGAACATTTTGCTTATATAATAAAGGAATAGTTTTATTGTACTAGAAATAACATTAAACTCTTTAACTATCAGGGGTGCGAGTGCTACTATCCAGCCATGACTCTAGCCAAAGGATGATAAAGAATGATGATTATGGATTCGATAGTTTTTACCAACAGACATTTATTCCAAATTTATGCACCAAAAGACATGATAAAATAGTAAAATGAAACGAAATATCCCTACGATCAGCCAAGATGTCCCATTCTATAGCATGTCATAGTAAGAGAGTTAGGTAGTTGCTGTTGCAATGTATATGCATAATGGCGCCACGCTCAGTAGCTTAATGTATTAACTATGTATATCTTATATGTTGTAAATAAAAAAGTTTTTAAAAAGATTTTAGTTTAAAATAAAAACCTTTTCTCGCCTAAGTGTTTCTTACTTTTTATGGTGTAACTTTTATCCACTTAAGTATAAACGTACCAGTTTTTGTTTGCAACTTTTTACAGTCTACATAATTTGGAATCACTAAAGAAATATCCAAAGAACCTTTTAGAGATGTACGGAGAATTATATTTTCTTTTATATAAAATATACACTATCAGTATATACAGTACAAGAAGTTTCAATAAAGCGGCAAAGGGGCAAGGGGCTATATTATTTTTTCCTGTCTATTTTTCTTTAAGATTCATAAAACAATATACCCAGTGAGATTCTTACAACAAGCCCTTTCATTTAATATGCCACACGATATAATGAACCAAATGTTTCTAAATCTAATTTATACTCAAAAATTTACGTAATATTAAAATTTGATCAATTTATGTTTTGTTACTTCATACACGTCCGCCTTTGAGTTACCGACTTAGATAGTTGTCAAATAAAATAAAGATGTTCAATTTGCCCACTATTTATTATAATTAAATAAGGACGAATGGCAAACCAATAATAATCTCAATCGATTATCGTAGTGTATATGGTAGGTATTTCGTATACACTATACTTTTTGAGTAGATACTCATAAAACCAAAGCGGGCTTCATGACGTATTGAACATTTAGTTAAAATACTTCTAGTATTATAACATTGTTGTTAAAGAAACCGGCAATAAAAATCTACATTTGCAGACGAGCAATATACTCTCTAGAGATAAGATAGTTTGTGTAAATCTTCATTACGTTAAACTCGCCTGAAAACGAGACGTTATAATGTTTTTACCTCTTGCACTAAGCGGGCGCCACAAATTTTCCGAATAATACTGCGAGAGAAAAAGCGTATTAGGTAAAAGCTTTGTTTTTACAGTTGCCTTTAGCTATTTTTTTATAATCTAAAATGGAGTTTTTGGCTAACTGAATTGAAAAGTAATTTAATCGTTTTTTAACTTTTAACTTGAACGAGACTCTTAGTAAAAAAATATAATGTAAATTTATTGAGTTTATGATTTTTTTTTTAATCTACTTCCACACATCATACATCAGAAAATACAAACGTGTTTTGTGATTTGTGTTTAAAAGCGATTGAATAAATGTGAAAATTTCGTTAAAAGCCTATTTACGTTTAAAACAGATGTTAAAATAGAACTGAAAAAATCGAATAGCCCGAGGGGTCCGTTCAGTGATAAAAAGTGTGTCAAAGCGTTTATGGTAGCAGTCCACTTAGAAAATCCATCGGCTTTCTTTTCGATGCATTAAATCGGGACTGTGCATCGATGTTTGTTACATGAATGGTAAGAAAAATTTATATTTTCTGAACACAAAGTAGTTGGCCCGAGTGCACTTTACACATAACTATTTTTAATTTTTTGCTGTTTTATTTAAAAGTATTTATAATGTACCAATACTATCCTAGTAAGATCGGCTGGAAAACCGAAAACAATATATTTATTCTATGAGTTACGTTTTTTTTTACTTTTATAACGATAGATCGTGGGTTCGAGTCCCATCTCAGAGTGCCTGAGGCTGGTGGTATTTCTAAACATTTTTTCACTAAGAATATTTTCCAGTACAGTATTGGGAATGCAAAATTCATGAAATATAGTAATTATTTTGATTTTTATTTATCGGTCTCAATAATATTTCCGATCATTTCAAGTGTCCCCTATTACGGTTACAATATACATCCCTGTGACAGATGGGTGAATAGGCGGATCTTAGTAATAGGGTATTCTTTGTGTACGGAACGCGGATGGAAGGAGCTGATTTTATCACTGAATCGATATTTTATAAAAAAATATCTCTGGTAAATTAATGTATATTCAAAACATTGTATTGACTTGCGCGTATTATAAGTGCCTTGTGAATCGATATATCGATACTAATATTACTATTTTATGATCTCTTATTAATCCTTCATGTATAGTCAAATAGCAGGTTTATTTTAGAAAGTCAAACTAATTTTCTAATAGTGTGTCAATGAAAATTTACTCTTAAACTTTATTAGTATATAGTCTCTCAATAATAGGTATGGGTTACAATTAGAGATGCACCGAATAGTGGTTAACCGAATTACCGATTGTTCGGTTTTACCTTCACTGAACCGGATATTCGAATGAATTATTTAATTTACCATTATATTGTTTTTATTTAGGCAAAGTTTTTTTTAAGTGCTCTCTATCTTTTGTATATCTCTGCTATAGTGTTTATTATAGGAAGGTCTTACGTGTGTTCATTAAAAATTTAAATTTTCGATTTTTGGGTTTGAAAATAAATGTTAATGTAAATATTGAATGGAAACGCGGATTTAATAAGTCATGCCTTTTAGTTCTATATTGTATCGTGCAGCCAATAAAACAGAAATTCAACACTCGAACAGAATATATTTGGCAATGAACCCGAATAATTCGGTGAAAAGATGCCGAATACGCCAAATACCGAATACCGAATACTAAGCTAATATTCGGCGCATCTCTTATTAGAATGTTGTTCTATATTAAAAACTGTTACCAACAGACTAACTGTGTACAATTTGTTACATCAAAAAATTATATACTAAAATGAAACATTTATGAATAAAGGATATTTGTTGAGGTAATTCGTGAGTTAACCATCCATATCTCAATTGGTAACTTGATAGCAATATGGTATCCAACACAGCCACAGGTCATGTATTATCTTTTGAACTAAGGTAATAAACACAGGCCCTGTACTTTCCCTTTAACTCACTAATACTAATACGAGAATCCATTCTTTCTCGTTACACGCCCATTATAAATTAAAAAGTGTTAGAAAGGAGTATTTAAGAACGATTAATTACACACGAGTAAGTCGACACATTACAAAATATATACCTATTAGAATACCGAGTTTAAAGCACTAAAGTCTTAATGAGCTCTTAAGCGTCCAAAGTCTAATAAATTGTTTGAGGTTTTTGCGCACTTGAGGGAGTCATGTCTAGGTACTGTTTTATAATGGCTTAGTATAGAATCTTCCAGTTACAAATGGATTACTAAATGGTTTTAAATTAACATACAGCATGTCCTATACTTACTAAGGATAGAGCAGTGGTTAGTGAGTTTAGTCAGAAATTTTGAAAGTTAAGTTACTTTAGTAAAGGTCGGTCATCAGATGGATGAAAGTAGAGCTCCTTCGTAATTCTACCTTTTGCATTTACCAAAACTAATATTTCTGTAGTTACTCGTAGTTTTATAATCACAAGGTACTGCTTGTTGCATTAAATTAGATGCTGTTTATTGATGCATATTAAAATTTAAAACAAAAATAAATTGATTATCTATTTATGTATAAAATAAATACGGTGAAATTAAAGTAACGAATAAAAAAGAATTATAACTGGTAAAACCGAACTAAAAAAATCGGCAATCGGTTTTTAATATAATTTTCACTTGAAAACCGTTATTTTTGTCGGAACCCAAACGTAGTGGGATTTGAAAGCGTCAATATTTTCACTATGATTTGTTCGCAAGATTTCAATACAACTTTTTAGCGAGAAGTGAGTCTTGAATGGCGATCATTTGTAGGAAAGTGGGGCACGTCTCGTACAGTCCAGCGTCACCTATCGAGTTAGCTTCAGGTGACACAATACACGCCAGTCACGTTCCACGAACTCTCCTTGTCTGTGATTGGGATCTCTTTGCACCTCCACGAAATCTAAGAATTGTATTTGTAACAGAAGGAAAGGTAATTTATGAATATAAACGATGTTTGACATAAAGAAACGCGACTTTTATTTATTAGGTTAATAAATTGGTAATAAACTAAAAAATGGCATAGTTTTAAAAGCAAGGCTATAATTATATTGAACTCGGTAAAAAATCGTCATTGAAAAAAGAAGGTTTATGACGTAATAGAAATATTTTTGTTTGTTTGAGTATCGACGTTTCTTCAACTTATATTAATTTACAAAATTAGACTGTTAATTCTCTCTTGTTAATTTTCTATCCCACAAATAATATAAATAGAAAAGCAATTTACCCGTTTGTTTCTTATTCATTCTTGCATATTGAATGCATATGCATTGCATATAGAAGCGTTATATGGTATGATTTTAACACGGGCTACTTTTTACAACGTAAAATCATCTCATTCCCTTAGAATAGTATATTTGTTTGATTGTTTATTTGTGTCTCTTTAACATCTTATAGAGCAAAAGAAACATTAGAAATAAATGACTGATATTGATCGTATTTAAATAGTAACAACATAAGCATTAAACTTTTAGATTACTATATCAAGATAATTCTATTCAAAATTATAATTGTATCGTAATCGTAATTAAACAGGTTTCCGACACTTTCTTTTTTCTCAAAACGTTCATTTATTTGGCTGTTATTCATAGTGAGGAATAGGAAATTAACAAGTATGGGAAACCCCATATAAGCCGTCAACCTGGGTTGGATCGCTTGGGGAATTTCTCAAGTTACAAAACTCGATCGACATTAATCGATATGAAACCTTCGTGTGCGCAGTGACGCACTTCACTATAAAATCTACAACAAACAACCGGCATTATTCGATTGCGAGTCTCACGAACGCATGATATAAATATATTTTTGAAAAGTGAAATCAAAGCAAAACTGTTTTTTGTGAAATTGTGTGGCTGCATCGCTCACCGAGAAAAGAGACAAATTGTTGAAAGGAAAAGGTAAGACGGCTTATATTGTTTTTCTCTTGTTTTTTCCCAGTCTAATTGCTCGATTTTTGAACGTTTTGAAAAAACATAGTTTTTCAATACCTAATGCGACGGGATATAACCGGTCTCTTCACAATTATATTTATAAGTATTTTTTCGGAAATAAACTTCAACCATAAAAAATATCGATTAATAATTCCTCAAAACCTTAATATGTTTTTTTTATGCGGATCAATATGAATCACACATGAAAGTTCGTTTTATTGAAGCCACGTTGCATGTTGTGTACGTAAAAGTTTTCTTTATTGTTGACTATTCCACTGTAGGTAGAACAGACCGAAGCGAAATAGATATGAGTGAATCAATACGAAATAAATAATCTGCAAAATTTTGAAATTGATTAGCGCGTTATTACATAATAGATTGTTTACTAAACACTAATTGTATTCGGTATCAGTGAGTTAAACAAAATTTTAACTTGCATACTTTTGACAGTATTCGATACATTAACCGATAAAAATAAATTAACTTGAACAATGTCTTTCTTAAATAATGTCTGAGATGGTATTAAGTACTCTATCGAATTTAAAATAATAACAATGTTACAGCCGCGTGGCTTCCACTTTAAATGGTAATACGATATTATCTCTGGGGGATTATCTGTACTGCATTAAGAAGGCATAAAGTCACAGTTTTAAGTTCTTGAATTTTACTTTGCCATGCCATTTGCATATAAATTAATGTTAACGTTTGTATGTGAAATTTTATGTTTAAAGTAACTTTAAAAATTTTGCAGTGACGTTACAAAATAACGTATTTAAAATAGTTTTAAAATCCGTTGTACAAGTAAGTCCATAACCATAGCCGTAGTGCCTACTTGTATTTTCTACCTACGTTGGTAGTACCATTATTTATTAAAGTAACTAACGTACCTGCCTGATAGATGAATATAAATCAGTTGAATTAATAAACTATATTCGACATTCTTCATTCAGCGCAATTGGCGCGTGGCAAGCACAATGCCTCCTGAATGCATTCACGATCGAATCAGTATTCGATTGTCCCCAAGTTTAACCTTTTTACATAAATTTGGACGTAAATGTCATTGCAGTTGGCTGTTGCTGCCATTCAAATAACTTTGTCGCACCTATTTTTGCTAATAAATGGATTAATTTATGAAGGTTAAAAATATTCGTAATAACATTCAGTATTAAGATTTTTAGATATCAGTTAAGATAAAATTATATACTTTATTATAGCAAAGTAATATCTTGTTTTAGTTTAAGGTCCAATAGGATGCACTAGACTAGGACTTCGAGAAATCGACATCACGTTGTGTCTATTAATCTAAGTACAGTCTAGAATTTTAAAGTTCATTGGGCATGTCTCGAGGCGCAACCGGTCCTCCATAAAGTGTTTAGTGGTTCAGGAAAGAGTCGAAGCAACCAGATGAATGGCAGACCATCCAGCCAATAAGCTGACCAAATAAAATCAGCAGTTGAAGACACTACATAAATGCACTAGAATGTCGTCCAATAGATCAAGATGGCGAGAAATTGTGAGAAGGGTTAAACATCGACACCTAATGGTGAGGCAAATAGCCAGAAACAGGCGAAGTCTCCAAAATACTTTGGCTTGAGACGGAATTTCTTATGCAATACAGAATTAGCAAAGAAATGTTTAACGAACTCGTGGAAGAATTAAGAACTTCTCTGGAAAGACGACGTCCACACGTAACGGCTTATCCATAGAACGCCAAGTGAGTGCCTCTCTTTACTATAGGCATTTTGAAGTCTATGATGTGATTGTTATTTACATTTTTTTCTACTACAATATAAGTATATTCATTAACTAATCTAATCTATTACATTTTTTTATTCTAGGTATTAACAGCACTTCCTTTTTACGTCACTGGATGCTATAAATAACCTCTACTGGATGGTATGCAGTGGGGTAAATGTATTAGCCAAAAATCAGTAAGTGTTATCAAGTTACCTTGGTAATAAACCAAAATTTATTAAGGAAATACGTGAAATTTCCAATGAGTTTCAGTGAGCGACAACTAGCCAAACAAAAATGTGTCTTCTCCACAGCCCTTTCCAAATACAATAGGAGCAATAGATTACACTCATATTAAAATTTTAGCACCAATAGTGCACGAAGAAGTCCATGAAAACGTACACGCAGTAAGTTACATTTATTACCTCTTTAGTAGATATTGACTCTATAATATTGTTATTTAGCATTAATATTTTCATTTTAGGTTTGTGATCCAGACTTTCTTATATTGAACGTAAATGCCAAATGGCCAGGAGCTAGGCATGATGCTCATATTTGAGCAAAAAAGTTAAGGTCGGTCGGTCGTGGTGACCACCAAGCAAAGCTACTTGGTAAATAATTTCTTAAAAAAATGTTTCTTGCAATTTTTAAAGGTTTACTCAATTAAAAGTACCAAATATCATATTAAATTTCACTATTTGTAAGTCATCTTATCAATTGTGTGAATAACCACGAAATAGAAGTAAACTTATATTATTGTAAACACAAGTATAATTATTGTTTTACTTGACTGCAGAATAATGTTAATACAAACTTTTGCAATAATAATAAAATTTTGTATAGTTATTTCTTTTTTAGGCGGGTACTTTGAAGAGTAAATACACGTTTTTACACTGGCCTTACAAATTAGTTACAAATAATAGTAATTTAATTATAATCTGTAAATGTTATACAGACAGTGTTAGAATAGGATATGAGTTATCTGCTGTAGTCATCATAACATCACTTTCCTGGAACGTTAGAAATATTATATCATCACTTGACGTTAACTGGCACCAACACTAATTTGATCTATCACGGAGGACATTAGAGGTACGATGGAGGCTTTGGCGGAAATGATTCAGACGCGTATGACCATGTTTGAAGACGAACTGAGGTAAATACCTACAACAAGAGTGCAAATAGTGGCAACTTCTTACATGGTGTCACTGAGCAACCAAATGAAGATTCTCCCAAAGTAGCAGCGAATATAATTCGACTACACCTTCTGCCCCATATTCAGTCGGAGAATTTCAGGTACAAATTCATCTCTCCGGCCACGACCAATTATCATTAAATTCAAAAGTCATCAAGATCGTGATGAAGCATGGGCTGCTAAGGTTGGATTGAAGGAATCTGGTATAACGGTGTCAGAGTTCTTGACCAAACGCAGGCACAAACTTTTCTTAGAATGCCGCGAGAGGTTTGGGGTGCACAGTTGTCGGACACGCGCAGATATTAAGCGACACACCATAATTTTTTGCGCTGATCTGGACAAAATTGCTACGTCGCAACTGGCATAATACAAGAACGCTGAGGCTGTGCCTTCTGCGAATCCACCCGCTCGCATTAAAAGCCCATATGCTTCGCCTCCCCATGATGCTAAACAGATGACTTCGAAGCGTCAAAGAACGGCGGTTCCTCCAAGAAGAAAGTAAGTGAAGCCCAGTTAATATGTCACAGCTGTATCCATTATGCTTTTACTTGCACTAATTTCGAGTTTTGGAGAATAGTAGTGTTGCATATTTTTATATTCATTGGGATTTTTGTAGGGCGAGATAGTCGGCGGGCGCGTAAATATTTTATCTCTCACAACTCTGCCAGAATTCCGAACTACTGTAGGTGACTTTCTTTTTTCATTATTTGCACTTTTTAATAAGGTACTTTAAATAATTGTTTTGTTTTCTAGTATAATGAACTAAAACAGGCAATTTGTTTTGTTTTGTTATTGACTTTCTTTTTTGATTCTAAGTCATGCATGGAAGGATGCAAATATAGTGCCTGTGCCTAAGAAATCTAAGCCTGATTACTTTTCTGATTATCGGCCTATTTTCATATTGCCTTTCCTTTCCAAAGTCCTTGAAAAGCTAGTTTACCAACTGTTTAGTAAATTCCTTTCCTTAAACAACCTTCTGAATCCATTTCAATCTGGTTTCCATGCCGATCATAGTACGACTACAGCACTTGTCAAGATTACTGAAGATATACTAGCAGGAATGGAAAAGCGACAGCTCACTATACTGACGTTGTTAGACTCAACTAATGCGTTCAATACTGTCGATTTCGACATTTTGTTAGCAATGTTGGTTTCTCCACTATGTCTCTACAGCTAATTGGTTGGTTTCGTAGTTACCTGTATGGGCGACGGCAACGCATATGTGTAGGAGATATTCTCTCAGATTGGTGCGATACAACAGCCGGAGTTCCACAGGGTGACGTTTTGTCTCCGCTTCTGTTCTCTATTTTCATTAATTCAATAAGCCTTCCTCTATCGTCTTCCTATCACATGTATGCAGTTGATTTCCAAATTTATAGTCAAGCTACGATGGAAGAACTACCCACTACAATTGCTACTATTAACAATTATCTTGAACATATATTTGATTGGAGTAGACGACATGGTCTGCTAGTCAACCCTCTAAAATCTCAAGCGATCATCATTGGAAGTTATTGGTATCAGGCTAGGTTAAATAATGCTACATTGCCACCTATCTTAATAAACGGCAATCTTATACCAATCACTCAGTCAATTAAAAATCATGGTGTCCTATTTGATTTCAGTATGACTTGGATCCATCACGTCCGGGAGGTTAGTAGGAGGGTGTTTGGAGCATATAGCTCGCTCAAGCGACTTGAGAATCTTTTGCCGACTAAGACTAAAATCATCTTTGACAAGAAATATAAGATACATCTTACGGACCGTGATGATCCAAAGGTAACACACAGGGCCCTCACAGTTTTCACGGACGGCTCCAAAACCTCAACAGGCACAGGAGCTGATGTATTCTCTGAGGACCTCAACATACATCTATTCCTGCCGCTTAGCCTATACAATACAGTCTTCCAGGCTAAATGTATGGCGATAACCCTGGCGGCGAGAGCGATAACTACAAGGAAGGTAACAGGATCAGAAATCCGGATCTTCTCGGACAGTAAATCAGTCCTACACGCTCTTAAAGGAAGTTCTGTCAGATCGAGTCTTCTACAGGATTGTCACCAGGTTCTAAACATGGTAGGGACACACAATATAATTACTATGCAATGGATAAAGGGACACATGATCACGTGGAAATGATGCAGCTGATGAACTGGCACGCAGAGGATCAGATGCAGCACAAATGGGCCCGGAACCGATCATTCCTATTCCAGTAAGCTGGTAACGGGTGCTATTACTGGTTATGGCAACTTTAACAGGCACCTTTTCAATCTAAGTGTCACTGACTGCCCCTTGTGCAGAGGATGCATGGAGGCGGAAGAAACAGCCACTCACGTCCTGCTGGAATGCAACGGAGTGACCAACTACCGGGCAAAGCACCTCGGCTCGCCGGGCAACCTCTAAGAAGCCATCGCAGATGTGAAGGCGCTGGGGGCGTTCCTGGCAGAGCTGGGCTGGCTGGAGTAATATCCGCCCACACACCCTCCATACGCAAAATAGGCGCAATTTGGTCGTCGAGTTGCGGAGACGCCCGTTGAAGGAAGAAGAAGAAAGACTAAAATCACTCTTGCTCAGTCACTTCTTCTCCCATTGCTTGACTATGCTGATTCGTGTTATACAGACCTAAATGTCGTTTACCTCAACAAACTTGAGCGACTTCAGAATTTGTGTATCCGGTTTGTCTTTGGTCTACGTAAGTATGACCTATTTCTCGCAGAAGAGACTGTCATATCCTATCACTCCTATATTCCATCCTGTTGCACGCACACACACCGCATTACCATCAAAGAGTGCTTCGAATTTCACTCTACGAATCTTACCCGAGATCTGAGGTCTTCCTATAATTTATCTTTAGTTACCCCTTCCCACAATACTGATTTCGTAGTCAAGTCATTTTCAGTTAAAGCAATCAAACTATGGAACTCTCTGCCTATAGATATAAGACGAGCGCAGTCACGGAACTAATTTATGAAATTGATAAAAGAATATTTCCTCAAGCTGGACTTGAAATAGCGTCAGCGTGGTCGGGAGAAATGATACTATGTTTCAGGTTGTAGATCTCTAATTAATTAAACAATATTCGTCTTATATACTACTTAAATCTAAGAGGGGGATATTAAGGTACGTGACATGTAACTGCTAAGGCAGCACATTTATCGAACGTGAATTATTTGCATATTAGTGCATTCCATCGAGATCACGTTCACAACGTGATACTTAATATCAACATACTACACCTCCCCTAAAAAGGTTAGATGTCCCTCCCCTGAAAAGATCCTTTTTAGTTTAAAACTACTATTACACAACTTTTCACGTATCACAATAATTTAGAAACTTAACAGGAACATTTAATATTTATATAAACTTCAATTAATTTAAAAAAATCATTCAGCTCACTTCATAAAAAAAATCTATAGCAAAATACATTAAACTACCATATACTTGTATTAAATAACTCGGTTAATTCTCCTATCGTTGCGTCTTGGCGCGCCTCCGTTAGTAAAGAATCCCGATTTCATAAATAACAATTTCAACAGAAAAAAGAAATATTCTTATCATTAGATAAACAATAACAAACTATGAAAGAACATCGACTTTTGACAATTAACAATTAAATGAACATTCATGCGCGTACACAACTATTATGCTGACTTTGGAATTAAATCATGTTCACTACTGCGACCTTGCTGACATATGAAAATATTACATAACTTATAGTTTATCGATTTTGTAATGTTGTAAGTTTCATATAAACATATTTTTGACATTTAATTACCATTAATTACGAAAAACATCAATTAATCAAATATTAAACTATCGATTTCTAAGTAATGCCTATTGCATTTCTATCGTATCTTTCATCTACAAACATTTGTTCGAAATATTTCCCTTTTATGTCTATATTTTTACCTTCCAGGAATTCAACAAAATCATCCGAATTATTTTCGGTTTTATTTATTATACTTTCGTTATAAGTTTCTTCACATTTACTGTTATAATAATTTCTATTAATTATTTCTTTCGGACATTTCACTATTAAGTTTGGTAGGACCACTTTATACTTATTTATTAGATTCTGCAAATTCGCAAACCATTTCTCATCAATAATCAAGCCTTTAACATTTATATCTCGACAAAATACCTCAAAATCTTTAATAAATCTTTTCCCTTCAAAAAGCGACGAGGTTTTAATAAACATGGCTGATTTTATTGGTACATAAATGCATAGTCTTTTTCTAGAAAAAATACATTTTTTATCCTTAATGTCCTTATCAAATAAATCCTTGATGCATATATCTACATAATAATTCGTTTTTTCATTAAACTGTTCTACAGGCGCACATTTCTTGCCTACTTTAAGATTCTCGATTTTACTTTTATTTTTAATTGTTTTTTTCTTAATATCCTCCAAAGAAAAAATATTTCTTTTTGCTATATCAAAATAGTTCTCATCTATATGAAAAATCTCTTCATCCGACTTTAAACTTCTATCACGCTTGATCAAATTATCTAAGTCTGTAAAAGACTTGCATGAAGAGCTACTCTCTTCAGCTACATAGTGAGTTTGCTTATCACATGAAACTCTAAAATCTATATCTGACTTAGTTTGCTTTTGCGATTCATTTAAATGATTCAAACCTTTATTATTCTTTATACCTTGAGAATGACTACTCGATTTAAACACATTATTATTACTACTATATAAACTACTATTCTCATCTAACGCTGCTTGTATCGCATCTTTTAAATATTTAAAATCTCTAGCAATTAATATTAAACTAATACGACTATTATTCAGTCCGGCTGAAAAACATCTAATAGCTAACTTTTCATTTATAAGATGCAGTATTTTATATTTCGTTTTATCATTTTCCGACTGTGCTAACGTTAACTCGTATAATAATTTCTCAATCTCTGAACTATACGCTTTAATAGATCTATTTCCTTGCCTACAATTAATTAATTTTATTTGAATATTAGATGGACACTTTCGGCAGAAGACATCTTTTCATGCCAGTCATCAAACTATCAACGTTATCATAATTCGACTTTAAATGAAATTTTTCTACTGATGACAATCTAGTTTTCAGGACAAAATTTATCAATAATTGTTGAGAATTTTCATCAATAACGCTACTATAGTACTCAATATTATCTATCAAAGATAGTGTAACTTCTTCCTGTCCCGATATTATAGGTAATAATTCTACAGCCGTAAGCAAGTCAAACTGCTCCATTATTTAAAAATTTACACTTCTACAAACTTACACATTACGTAGCATTTATATAGCAATTATTAAAGTTACGATACGAAATACTTAAATTTTTAACATTGAGATATAATATAATATACGAAAATTATCAATTGCTCTTCAGACACCATAAACACTTCCTATTTTCCTTCTTCTATATCCAAGCTTCACATTTTGGCTTGTTACAGTCTTGAGTATCAGATTCTTCTTACATATTTTTTTCTTCGGTTATCCCCATTTCTTCTTCGTTATCATTTAATTACTTTTTGTATTGCAACCATTGCAGTTTCTTCAATGACTTCTTTTAAAAATTTCTTGCATCTTCTCTTTATATCCAATTGATAAACATAGTTAATTTAATTCTCGGAGTAATAATCATTTGCTGTCTATCTCATTATAAGTATGTAGGGAAATAACTTACAGCTTGACCTCCGTCCCATGTCACAACACACACCACTACTTTGTAGCTTCGGACCATCGTGGTCACGGTCGCCATGAAATAGCCTCAGCGTGGTCGGGAGAAATGATACTATGTTTCAGGTTGTAGATCTCTAATTAATTAAACAATATTCGTCTTATATACTACTTAAATCTAAGAGGGGGATATTAAGGTACGTGATATGTAACTGCTAAGGCAGCACATTTATCGAACGTGAATTATTTGCATATTAGTGCATTCCATCGAGATCACGTTCACAACGTGATACTTAATATCAGCATACTATTCCTCGTGAACTTGCACTCTGTTACTTTATTATCGTATGTTTTGATTATTTATTTATTTTAGACTATGCATATGCATTTAAAATGTTCTCATGAGCTGTTTCTCCTAATGTACTAACCCGCAGGTAATTTTCATATTTGGTATCGTTTCGTTTAGCCTAGGGTCGCCTGGTAGAGATTGCTACCTTACCAATAAGGCCGCCTTTTGTGTTACTGTATCTAGTTTAAAATACCTTTTCACTGTATTTCATAGTGCAATAAAGAATATTAAATCAATCAATCAATCCATTATTGGTAATAATGAAATACTAATAATTTTTAGGTGATGATGGATATCCAAGCCTGTCGATTCGCCAGGATAAAAATACACAAAAGCGCATAATTCTGCCAGGCATGTTTTAGTGTTCTGAAAAGCACATTTAGATGTCTTTCTAAGCAACGTCAATTAATATACAAACCAAACATGGCTGGTCAAATTGTGAATGCATGTGTGGTACTGCACAAAACGCATGCATAACATACGCATAAAATATTTTTTCTGAGGCAACATTCTCTCCTTTAGGAAACTGAAAATGAATACGGATTTTCGATAAGTTATCGTCTGTAATTCAATAGTAGAGACTTGCATTTGAACTTGAATTACTGCAAGTGATTATTTTCGTTAATATTTGACATTCGATACTTTGCGATCGTATTACTATTAATGTCGAGACTTCAGCCACAGGTTAGCTCAATGGCTATAATTACAGAAGAGAGTCTCATATAGCCTAGTCATTGGCCAGTCAATGGAGTATGCGAGTATAGACAGGGTTTAATTGCAAAACATCAGCAATCTCGTAGGATTACATAGCTACGAGTAACATTATATATAATAAAATCTATAGATAGCAAATGTCATACGCAACAAAATTTGATCTATGAGTTTTGATGTAACTCAATACTTTGAACAAAAATGTTTTTTTAAGTTTTTATTATGCTATCTTGATATTTATACGTCTATGTTCATAAAAGAAAGGACGATGCTACGAGTAACTGATAAGTATTGCAGCATTAAATGAAATTAAATTTTCTTTTTATATAACAGTAAAATGTAATGGAATGAGCCCACATCATAATCAATAACGTTCATTTTACTTGAGGTTCCCTGTGTTTTATAAATAACAATTTATATGTTATTTAATTGAAAACGAGAGGAAAACACATAATGTCTATTTACTTGTCATCCCACGCAGTTTTTAGAAGTTGATTTTGACTGATTCCCTTTATGTAGGCGTTAGGCTAGCAATTTATCGTTATTTAGGGCACTGGGGGAAACAGAGCGGTTTCTGAAACAAAGGTGATTTATAAATCTATAAATAAGTTTTTGTCACTTATAGCTGCTTAGGTAGGTCCCTGAAATGATCACTTGTGTCCTTAATCTAGCTTCGGTTCTATAAATTACTCAGCTCAATATTTGGTGTACAATGTAAATGATTGTATAGATTAATTATGAAAAATGTATAATGATTGAAATGTTTCATTAATTTACCATATTTATAAGTTCTATTCATGTATTCTACAATAAGATTACAGATGTGTGTGTGTAGTAGTATTATTATTATTAACAGTATCTTTAAATCAAGGGCGGATCCAGCTTTGGCGCCAGGAGGGGTTACATAGTCATGGTCAACTAATAAGAAAAGTAAATTAATTAATTGATACGAGTAAACCGAGTAAACAAAAACTTTTTTTTTACTTTTTCTCCCGCAAGGCCTTATTACTTCTGCTTCTATTATATTAATTTATATATTATAACTACTTAAATAAAATCTATATTGTGGCAAAAAAAACATGTTGAACAATTTTAATTAGTAGTCCACCTAGGTTCTGGACCAAGCTCGGGGGAGGTAATGATTCCCATGACCATTCCCCCTGGATACGCCCTTGCTTAGAATCAAATGATCGAACGATTAATTTCAATATACATATTATCAAAAAAATTTATATACTGTAACTTTACTGTTACAAAATCAGACTACAAAGGTCTCTGTAAGTATAAAAGGTGAATCTTTAATATGAATAAAAGCACTTTGGTATCATAAAAGGAGCTTTAAGTTATTATAGTAAAAGTTATGCATTGGGGACATGGAAATTGAATAAAACGGCAAAGGCAATGAAATGCGAGTGATCTTATTTGAATTGATACGAAATGTAACAAAGTAAATTACGTATCTACCGTTACGGAGTTAGAATGTGTACTCCAGTTAGATACGGCATATATACTAAAATTATTGATGATATAACCGAAAAACAACTTCGGGGTCTCATAAATGGCGACACCGTGAAATGCAGCTCGTCCACAAAGAACTAACAATGATAAAAAAAAATCGTCTTGTCCCTATTTCTTGAAATAAAACACCTACCTGCTTGCGAAACGAGAATAAAAATAAAAAAAGGTCAAAATAGTTTATAAAGAAACAGATAATAAAATATCGGTCCTTTGTTAGTTTTTCTTTCTCTACGGATGGATTATATCTCAGATATATTTCATTGATAAAGTTGGTTTTATCTAAAACATTAATATGACGTATGTATTAGTTGTAAGAAAATATTGCCCTAGAAAATATATATTGTACGTGGGTACGCAGTTGCTTGAAAGAGAACGACTGAAAAACATTCAGCAAAAGTGGAAATAAATCTTCATGATGTGTGGAGACTTAATAATTCGTAGCTCGCGAATACCGGTGTCCGTTACACGGGCTTCTGCCGGACGTCTACGGAATATTAACTCGGATGGGATAAAAATGGCGGCCGCCGCCCCTGGCTCAGGTGACACTGGAATTTGACGGTGGTAATTTGACGCCTTTATCCGGGTCAGCTTCCCTTACAAATAGCGGATAGACTATGAAATGACATTGAATGTGCCAGAGGTCTTCTCATTTTGCATAAGCCGTCAACGTCTCTCTGGATTATAAATATGACTGCATTTTTTTACCCTAAATAGAGAAAGTTCCGATGTCCAGTATTATCCCGTCATTGCTATATGGTTCTTGTAGGTATACTTAGAATTGTAATTGATTAAAATATAAATTCAGTCGTACGTAGGTATTCGAACATCTGTCGGTGATATATATTAATTAAATTCTATTTGCATTCGCAGTATTACGCTAATGTTTGTTTTATACAGAACTTTAACAAGTGCGTTTTGACGAGAACTTTTAATTAGTCGGTGAATCTTAAAAGTGGGCGGAGTAAAATTTTTATGACGACGCAAAATTTTAGGGGGAAAGACACCGATCTTGTGAATGATATGGAAATAATAATTAAGGAACGAGTAAAACTTGGCTACGGCCTCACATTATGTAGACTTAGTGCTTGGGACGCGAAAATTTGTGCCAATTAATGTAAGGAATGTATCGGGCGAGCCAGTGCACTGGTAGTCGTTGCTACGGTACATTTTATAGTCCAATTAGTAAAAACCGGAGTGAAATATCGTGTTCCAGTTTACACGTAATACGAACGAATAATGAATTACCTGGACATAATATGCACAGTATAATAAATAATATGCTGAAATCATTTTTAACAGTTTTTGTTTTCTGTAGAAAAAGGAAAACTATATTTTTTATAAAGATAGTTTTTAATAAATATATTCACAGAAATTGACAGACATTGACCATCTCTCACCATATCCCCGAAATCATTAGGACTAAAATAAAAAACAATACTACAGACAGGAAAACATATAATAATTCTATCTACAGCTTTTACGATTTAAAACTTTGCCGAATCCTCTTCGCACAAGCCTAGCTCTCAAGGGTAAAACGTCTGTTTGTCTGTCACCAGATTGATGTTGACATTTGAAGATTTCACGGATGATATATTTTTATTGTCGCTTTATCAACAAATACTAAAAAGTAGAGTATAAAAAATATTTAAAGGGGCTGCGATATAGCCCTCAAAAGTGATTTTTTGCGTTTTCCGTAAATAATAGCGCGGAACCCTTTGTACGCGAAACCGATTCGCGCTTGGCTGATTTAAGCTGTTCTCAAATTCTACAAGCTTCTACAATTTTCCTTTTTCCTCCTTACCATTGTAAATTCGTTGTAGTCAACACATAAATCGTGCAAGCTAGGGAAAAATATCATAAACTAGTTTTTTCTATTATAACAGTTAGTAAAATTATCGAAATCGGATCATTCGTTATTATTTATTTAGAGACTTAATGATAACTACTTAAGTCAGATGGAGAATTAGTCTATTAACTGTGGATAAGGAAATAAAAAATCTTGATGTTACAAAGTCAACGATAATTTATTTGTAGGTAAGAAGGTTCGAAAAAAATATAGTATTGTACGAAGAAAAATTTCCGCCCATCCTTTGACAAATTGAATATTCTGGATACGGTTTACAAATTAAATATTCTGTGGGTTATATAAAACTTTCTTAAATTTTGCCTTGGAAATAGCTGGCTCATGCATAATTTATAGAAATTAGAAAATTGTTTCCATTGGAATAATTTTAGTGTTTCTCATTATATTTATTCTATTTTTCTGAAGTTCAAGTAAAGCGTAGAATAATATCGGAATTTCCAATAATCCTAATATATTTTTTATAAAATAACCTAAGCAATATGTAGTTCGAAATAACTTCTTTTTTAATATTTTTCTCTAAAATAGATTTATTTATAAACTGAGGTAAGATCTTATACTAAAAAACGCAATGTTACTATTAGGGTTTACTATTAAGCAAAATTATTGAATGAATATTACTTTATTGCACATACAAACTATATCCATAAAAGCCCATATTAGTACAAATAAACTCAAAAAGCGGTTTTATTGTGAAGGTAGCAAGCTTTAGGCTTCCCAGGCTATCCTTGGCTTAAAGAAATTTTATCAATAGGGTGAAAAATCTGCGGGCTAGTGCATTAAAGAAATAAAAATGAAGGATATTTACAAAAGTAAATACATATACAGTAATATAAAGTAAAAACAAAACAGAACTTACTAATAAACAGAGTAGAGACAGAAAATATCTAATTTAGAACAGAAATAAATAACAGAAAACTATATGATTCGAAGCAATTGGCATTAATAAATTTATATAATAACATTAGTTTTCTGGTCGTAATCAAACTTGTTTTTCTCCAGCAAACGTTGGAGTAAATCCAAGCGTGTAAAGGAAACTTTTTCAGGGGCATTTAGAAAATTTTATTAGACGCGAGAGGCCTTCATCGTTTCGGATCAACGATAATCCCATTACATTTCCAGTTTCGGCAATTTGAGAGCTCCGCTCTATAGCAGTAAAAAGTTATTATGAAACGCAGGTGAGTGCGCCCTCTGACGGATACCAATCCTCTAATATTGACTTTATATTCGGACTTTAATTGTATACTTAAGATGAGGGAAAACTAAACCATCATCATCATCATCATCAGCCCTTTATTTCGCTCAGGATCATGGATGGTTAAGGAACATGAGTCCTGACCCTCCACGCTGGACCAATACGGATTGGCGGGTATTAACGACTACAAATGCAGCCGGGACCAACGGTTTAACGTGCCTTCCGAAGCACGGAGTAGCTCGAGATAATAATTTATTAGTCACCCATCCCGTGACCGACCCTTGTGAAAGTTGCTTAACGACAACGATCGCGTGCTGCGGCGCATATCCACTACGCCACCAAGCTACTCACGCCACCGAGCTCAACTAAATCACTAATGTGAAATTTATTTCGAATCCAAAAATTTTAGTCTAATCGATATTTTTAAATTGCAATTAAAAAAGAGAAAGTGTAATAAAGTTAATTTTTAACTCTAAATAAAACTATGAAAAAGTATATCATATTTGTAAAAGAATAACGACAAATGGACAATTATCTTTTCTTGTTAAAAATTATAAAATGCAAATTGGAAATCGCAAATTATAAAATTGTACTGAAATTTTAACGTCCGATGTTGAAGATCAACAGGATAGTTAAATAAAAGACGGCCATTTAATACAAGTTCTCTTATACATATATCAGTTAAAATCAATAAAAAATATTATAACATTTCAGTCATTAATCAATCTCGTACTATTATTAGGTACCATAAAAACCGGCAAGCAATTTTGAAAGTGTAGGAGGTCAAACGTGTATTTTAGGACCGCACGGCATTTGGTTTACTCTATCTTCCTCGAAAAGGATGGTGCGTGATGATACAGATAGATAAATAGATTTAATTTATTTATGAGTAATCTGCAACTTTGTATTTGTAAAAATTTTAGTCATCATATTTTTCTCATAATTATATTGCTTAGTCGAAAGTTGATAATACGTGGGTCTCTATAAAGCACACCCTTGATATTTACAATAACCATTACATTTTTCTAATAACAATCTCGAAATCATTTTGACGGCTTTCATATCCAATACCTTCATTACTCCTTTTACGACCTCATTGCAGCGGCTCAGGCCTTTCTTTTGTATGCTTAAGGAAGATTGGTCGTGACCCTCTACACTGACCCGATCCGGATTGGAGGATATTAACCACTGCAAATGCAGCAGGACCAATGGCTTAACGTGCCTTCCGAAGCACAGAGTAGCTCGAGATAATAATATCTTGGTAACCCATCCAGTGTTTTACAAAAGCTTCTTAACAACAACGATCGCGAGCCGCGGCGCTTATCCAATACGCCCTCGAGCTACCAAAATGTTGTCATATGTTTCTATTTATTTATTAGCTGGCCTACCGTTTCATCCCATTATTTTTAACTTTTATCAAAGTATGTTAAGTTTTATGGACATTTTTAAACATTACTCAAATATTTTTTATCGATTATTCTATTTATATTTTCTCAACTAGATATAAGATAAGATAAAAACACTTTATTGTACAACACACAACAGAAACAAATAAAGAGTAACTTACAAACATAAAAACATTTGTACAATAGGCGGCCTTATCGCTTAACAGCGATTTTTCTAGGCAACCTATACCTACTGGAAGAAGCAATGATAACAATAATGTAGGTAGGCAGTGCGCGTTACATATAAATTTAATAATATTAATAGAAATATAAATATGATAATATAGGTATATAAAATAAATAAATATACGACGCTTAAGATAATAAGAAGGCAACATTTCAAATAGATTTCTGTTCATCTGACAAAAGAACTTCGCAACTAGAGATTTGAAAAACTCCAGCGTTTCATATATTCATATTGTATTTCGTTTTGCATTATTTAAGTATAACATATTTGTTTACAATTGCATTACGTTTAATTTAACCATAAGGCCGGGCCACCTTTGTAATCTTGTTCCTGCATCATCGTATGATGTTATTTTCTATGCAATAAAGATTTTTTATTCGTTCACTTGTGTGCGTCGAACCGTACTAAAACTAACACTTTTACCCTTTCGTATACTCAGTAGATTACAATAGTATTTTATTGTAGACATACTGAATACGATACAAAGGAAATGGGAGGCAAGATAGGCCAGGCGCCGACACGGAAATAAATCTAAGACCTCTGAGTCAGCAGCGTTGGCTCGCAAGCATGCTGTGATCGCAGCGATCTTCGGAGATAAGCACCGGGGTTGTCCTCCCACCGGCTGATTTATAGGTCCGTCGTAGACATTAGCTGTCCCGTGAACGCCTATGAAACGTTAGACCCCATTCATAAACTCTTTAGTTATTATAACATATTATTTATCCTTCGACCTAAGTATTACATTTTTGCCAAGTGATATAAGCGACGCGATCTTTTACATTTTTGGTGTTGAACCTTTGGTTGAAAACATAAAAAGTTCGGGAATGCCTATATATGATATATTTTTTAATGACAAAAAGATATCTAAAAAACTTGCATGGTGTCTGCTCTGAGAAATTCTGCTCGTACGAAAAATATGAAATCTTAATTTCAAAAACATGATAATTGGCGAAAAATAGAAATTTTAACTAAAAAATATAAGACAGTTGATTTTTAATAATCTGAATGTTTTTGTGTTTACATTATAAAGCTAAGATTGGTATTTATAGCGAAAAACACAATATTTTGCGCATACAAGTTCCGACGTGGAACTGACGCAGCAGGAAACCACCGAGGTAAATAACGATGAATTAAAGATGATGGCGGAAGGGAGATCCGTACTAAACTACCAAGGAGTTAGCTTAATGATTTGGGGTTAGTGTTAATATTTTATCTACAAATAATAAAACTTAAAAGAGCAGAGTTAGTGAAGGCTAACTTTATTCAAACCGTTCCGTTAAGGAATTTTTTGATATAAAATTATTAATTCTTCTTTAAAAATTTACAGTAAGATTAAAGCTAGACATATTGATACAGGTAATAAAAAAAAAACATTAGTTGAACATGTTAGAAGGATAAACTTTCGAATAGTGTATAGAATTCCAAAAAACGGTTGGCAATCGCAGAAAAATTGGTGACTATACGTACTGTCACACATAGAACCTAACTTTGTTTTATGTCTGTTACCGTTGTTAAATCAATCGGAGTGTACAAAATTATGAAAGTTGAAACGGAATAAAGATTTATGAAACATGAAACAATATAAGCATGATTAATTCAATTCTCATAACTTTTAAATGAAGTTACTTATCTTCATAATATGTAAGAATTTAAATAAGGAAATTGTAAGATAATATACTGTGAAAAGAGTAAATTCATTAACGTAGTCTCGCTCGACTAACGAAAACCAAGACAGTGCTTTATAGGGCTGCCATGTAGTGTTGTATTAAAATATTATATACACATATTTGGTATTTATTAATCGTAGTGATACATGAATTACATTTCTTGGAAAATAATGCAATGCTTTATTAGAAAATTTATTTCGTATATCTATATGGCAACTTAAACGTTATCGGCCGAGGCTCAATAACATTTTAATGTGGGTCTTAAAGCAAAAATATTACGATGTTTATTTTATTTATTTGTATTATGACTATTATAATATCATTCATATAAGAAAATAATTCATAAATATAAAAAAAATATACTTTTATAATTAATAAAGTTGTCTGGAAGACCGCCAATAGCACTGTCTGTTACATTATTATGTACTGTTCGTTTACTTATGGTGTGTACAATAAAGAGTCTGTCATTCATTCATTTCATTTATTCATTCATTAATATGGTTAAATAACAATAAAATAATTAAAATCGTGACAAGAATACAAATGTCAATTATAAAAATAAATAAATACATTAATAATACTACCGTGGGAGAGCCACGTTTCGGCATGAATGGGCCGGTTCGACCGGAGTGATACCACGGCCTCACAGAAAACCGACGTGAAGCAACGCTTGCGTTGTGTTTCGTCGTATGAGTGAGGGTACCGGAGGCCCAACCCTTCCCTATTCGCTTCCCTCTACCCCTCAACCCTTCCCTCCAAGGCCGGCAGCGCGCTTGTAGCCCCTCTGGTGTTGCAGGTGTCCATGGGCGACGGTAATCACTTACCATCAGGTGATCCGTCTGCTCGTCTGCACCCTATCCCATAAAAAAAAAAATAATAATAAGACGTACAAAATCAATAATCAAGTATATCAGAATAATCAAATGACAAATCGAGTAGTAGTATCAATTAATAATTAATAACATTTCGATAAAAAATACTTGGAGCTCTTGGTTTTAGTTAGACGTACTAATTATGCTCAAATAATTGAAATCAAAAAGTCTAAAAGAGGATGGTTGGCAAGATGTTGATTCAAAAATACAAGTCAAGTGCACACTGTGTATGTTTACATATTCGTATTCATATCTTCACCGATTGGTTATAGGCCTTCCCCATGGTTGGAATTAAATAGGGAGAAGGCATCATAAAACACAAATCGATCCAATTGGAGAGTAATAACTATTCCAGATGCAGTGGATACAAATGGCTTAATGTGCCTTCTGAAGTATGGGGGGACTAGAGATAATACATTATTAGTCCTCGTTCTACTACCTACCTGCCCTTTTGGAAGTTGCGAAACCTTCGCATTGCAAGTACACTCCATCATCAAATTGCTCACTATTATTAACTGTTTTTATTAACTATTTTCCACAAATGAATAAAATTCCAATCTTAAGGTTTTCTATAAAGATCAAACGATGTGGCTTTAGCTCTTGCTATCCACAGCTAATAGAAAACCTGCGTGGGTTGAGAAAAAAAAGAGTTGTATTAATACTACCAATTTGAATACACTTTTTTTTACTTTGACTCAAATGTCGAATGGCACGCAGTCGTTGTCAGATCCCACGAGAGTTTGCTAGCCCTAACCAAAAACGCGTCTTCCGATGTTTTCAATGGAATGAAAAATATTTTCAGCTACGAAAAATACTTCATCTACAACTTTTTCTCTCCCCCTTATTAGCTTTCCAATCTTTTACTACGATTCGTCTGCTTTTTAAAAATACCTCATTCCTGTTAAGGAATTCAAATCTCTCTCCGCCGCAAAGTATTCATTTGTTCATATCTATTTAAAGAATAGAAAACTGAAAGCTCGAAGCTACAATTTTTTAAATGAATCCATTAATATATTGTGTTAATTACTGTTATTTTTGTAACTATATTCATCCCGCAATTCCTTACATATTTTTTTCCCCATTAAAATTTACTTTTACAGATATATGTTGGTTCAGTTTCTTTTTACCCGACTATAGCGAAGCGAAGAGGAGGCTTATTTGTGTAATAATGTTCATTTGTTTCCTTATAATTTCGAATCTACTCATCGTAACTGGACAAATGAGATATTATTAGGTATTAAAGCGTCTTAGTTGCCCACGTGCTATGGGCCATGTAACGTTATATTAAATTGGTAACAGCGCCCTATAGAGACCATAAAGTAAGCAACCAAAAAATATATATTATTCAATCAATCCGTACAGGGTATTAAATGAAAGGCTTTAATTAGCACACTAGCTTTATAGCTTTTGCTTATATACACCCGAAAATTTAACAATTCAAACTCGTCTGCAGATAAACGCTCTAAATATTTTGAAACAAGATTGTTTTTTATAGTGATAGCTATATTATAATAGCGATGACCAAAGGACAGCGTAGTCGAATGTCACTGATCATAACCAAACAAACTGTTGTGGAGCGTTTTTGAACTTATTTGTTTTCTTTATTATGACGAGTATTATAGAGTAATGTATAATGTCAAATGAAATATATTTTATTTCTCAGAAAGAATGTTTAGATAAAAGTTATAACTACAGGAGGATCTTAACCTGAATGTAATATTATAGTGTGTAATAAGTATAACAGGTTACTCGCTGCCCTGCGATTCTGTAAAAACCCAAGCCCGATTTCTAATTCACTCATGTGTCCAAATTCACGTCATTAAGTGAAAAAAATCTATAGATTCCAATTTTATATAAAAACACAAAACAATATTGATTGATTATATGTATGTGTATCGGATATTCTATTCATATGTCATTTCGAAACTCGCTTAACGTATGCCACGAAACGTTATTATCAATTCAAGATTGAGTGATTGCCGCTATTCTAAGTGAGTAAATTCGGATTCGGGTTTGCGTTTTTTACATAATCGTAGGGCTGATGCTGTTAATAAAATTAAGAGTGATTTTTATGCCTGGAGAAATTCTTTACCTATATCATTAGGTACTAACGTTTAAAAAATAACTTATCGGAGAATATTTTACAAATAGGTATTGAATATATAAACTACTAAACTTTATGCTACTTATGAAAGGAGTAAAAAATTAAACGACTTACAAAAGTAGTTAAAATTGATGACCTTTTAAACCAACTTCGAAAAAAGGAGGCCGTCGGTTTACCTGTGTAAGTGCGTCATTAACCGACTTCCTGTACGTTTTTAACCGACCTTAATTAAATTAAATCAATTTGACATGTATGTATGTAATTTAGCTGGAATATAGCGCAATATTCATAAATATTAGTTATACATGCTTTTTAACACGTGTGTTACATGTTTTAGGTGTATAATATAATGTATGTCTGTTTATATGTTTGACAACGTATTTCTCGTAAATTAGATATTGGATTGAGATGATACTTTTTTGTTTGATTAACTATTTTTCAACTTAGGGACAACATACGAGAAAAATCACTAAATGACTTAAGAAACGAACTATTACTAGAGCAGTAGGTTAGGTTATAACTGCGACCCCAAAATGAATTGCTTTAAAGAATAGTTAGTTAGGTAAGGTTAAAACTAGCAGGCAGCTAAAACTAAAAAACTAGCAGGGGAGAGTCCCACATAACCCGTGAAGCTCATGAGGGTGAACGGGTATGCGGAACGCATTTATCAGCGTCTAAAAAAAAAGTTAAATCTGTTACCATCACACAAAATGTTAATCCGGATAAAAGTATGTTTATACGTGTCCATTTAATATAACTTAGAAGTAACTGGTACTCTTTGGATTCACTCACTGGAACTGGTACTCGTAAATAACACGATATTTCAAGTTTTCCATTTTTATACTGGGTGACGTAAATAGGACAAACAGAAGAAAAAACAAATAAATGAATGTCGCCTAACGAAACAAATACATGTGTAACCAACCAACCAAGGAGGAGAAAGTGATTAAAGTGGCCAGTACGACAAAACGTCAATTTCATATGTAAGGACCTAATATTTCCTAATCTCCAAAACAATGTTATACCTAATATTTAAAATAGTTCAATATTAAAATGATTAAAACCTTTTTTCGTTTCTTTAGAACATCTATGGTTATATAGTTTCGATATTGATGAAGTCGCGGGCAGAAACAACTAGAACTTAAATAGGTAAAATACGTAATGTAATTCCTATTGCAAGTATGTGCAAATAAGCTCCTCTTCACGACTCATACCCAGAGAAAGTTGGGCAAGTAATAATAAACAAAGTGCGGTACCATAACGGAGCTACTTCGTGGGGGTGTAGAAAGTAATTAAATGTGAATTGAAAACAAGTCAGATGTTGGCAGCACCCTCGCGAAAACTCTGAAAGAACGGCAACAATGTAAAGCGTCGTCAATTACGTGTGCTTGTTTTGACGTATCTCAAATACACAAGAATTAACTTTTAAGTGATTATAAAACGAATGAGATGGATATATTTATATATATGTAATATTATCAATATTCATCAGTGGAACTAGCATAGACTCTCACTTAGAGTGGATTAATTTTAGATATATTATTTTCATATTTCATTCGATTGATATTCTTGAACATAATAGTAAATCAGAGGCGTCTCTGATTTACTATTTACATAATCCTTTTACTCTCACGCCAGACTCGAATGCAAAAAATTTAACTACCTTCTAATCATTAAGACGGCAAGTAGCCGAATAGGTTGTTAATATATATTGTAAAAATAACAATATAAAAACATAATATTTTTAAATATTTCAAAAAAAAATATACTTTAAAACAAGCTTTTTTAATTGCGCTAAAAGTAATGAACTTAAAAATTAAATAATCCAACGTTTTGCAAAATTATGGTTATGATATAAATATATACTATCACATCATCGTATTTAAGTAGATTACCGACACAAATCTACCCAAGGCCTTCATATTATTTATAAGGCGGCGTTTCGGTCATTTTATACACAACGTAAAGATAACGAGTCAGGAAAACGTCCGGTCGTTATTTTTATTTGATTCCTGGCACTTGTTAGTTTGCACGGCTTTTGTTTCGTTAGGGGAATTGTCTGTTCTAGCAAGGATAGTGCGCTTTATTGCATTTAATGAGAGCTTAAAACTTTTTCTACATACACACATGGAGTCTGCACGTGTTGCTATATCTATTTATCTTTAGCCTTAGTTTAGTCATGAATCAAAAAGATTTTGATTAATATGATAATGGCTTTAAATTATCAAATTAATTTAATTTTAGAGAAAGAAAATTCGATATAAAACTATATTAACTACAAGTAAATACTGAACAAATATAGTAAATTATACTGTGACTAGCTGTAAACCGTGGCTTTGGCCACGTGGTCTAAAGGTACTGTGCGCACACTGGCCATTGAATCGTCCAATTTATTATTTAACTCTAATAACTTGCTTTAGTTGCTATTTTAGATAAAACTGTTTCCTACCATTAGTAGCTAATTTCAAGTATTTTTTATTTTTAGTTATTCATAATTATCGGCAGCTTTCTACATTTTTTGCAAACATAAAATTTAACGCCCCTCGGTTAAGTATTAAAGTATCTCGTTAATAGTCACCCGTATATTATTTTATCGTCCGATGAACAATTTTCCATTAAAATATAGTAATATAAAACCGGACAAGCGCAAGTCTGGTTCATGCATGAAGGGTCCCGTTTGTTCTTTGAAATTTTCGAATTTTGGTGGACTATGACTCGTAAATTTGTAAAGCCAACTTAAGTGTGATAGTTATATATAGTGATAGAGTTAAATATACTACTGCAGTAACATTTGAGTTTTTAATAACAACCTTTTAGTTGGTAGAGGGGAACATTTGACTCTAACTAAAATTGGCACTTTGAAGCTTAATAAGTCACGAACGATTAACTAAATCGAAACATGGTCTCCCCACGCCCCTAATATTTTTAAAAGACCTATCAAGCAATAACCCACGCTATGGGAAGATAAAAATGTTTTTCATCCTCAACTTTACATGTAGGGGGTAACATGTACCTAAAAAAAAACTTGATTATGAAACGGCAAAATTGAAAATGAAAGCGACTTTGTTTGATAAGAATCAGAAAAAAATACAGACAACAAACATAAAAAAATCAAAACCCCATTTTAAAAATACGGAAGTGTCATCTACCGAAAACATCTTCTAATTGTAAAATTTTATTTTTGCCTGATTCACAATTCTCCATTAAAATATGTTATTGGAATAATTGCAAAAATTAAAACGAAATCTACTTTGTTTTATAAAAATCGGATAAAAGCAAATATAACTGAAATCTAAATCCCGTTTTAAGAGTACAGGAGTGTCATTTAATGATCACTAGCGTCAACTAAATGTAACATTTTCGTGTACTTAATCAACATAACATAAGCATTTAATATTAGCGGTAACGATTGCACCGATTTAAATTATTCAAAACATTTTTTCATCATGCATAAATTAATCATTTAATGATGGATTTGGAAAAAATGAGATGGAATTTATTGACTATGGCAAATAGAATTGAAAACAATTATCTTTATGGTAACGATTTAATGCCCTATAAGAACTTTTATTCCCATTTTAATCCCTTTATATACTTTTTATCAGTATTAGATTTAAGATAGACATATGCTACCGTGAACTTTTTTAAGAACTTTTAAAGGGGATCACTTTCGTAATACATGATTTTTGCGTAACTTTTACCGTTCACGTAGCGTATGCAAGGAAAGCTTTCAAATTCAAAAAAAATCTCGCGTTTGAAACATTGTCCATTGCTGCTCCACTTCTATAAGTCATAGCGTGATGTTATATAGCCTATAGACTGCCTCGATAAATGGACTATTCGACACAATAAAAATCTATTCGCTCAAGTATTTCCTGACATTATACAATTCAACCAAACAAACAAACTCTTCAGCTTTATTATTAGTACAGATTAACCTTACATATTGCCTAGATATGATTTAGCAGGTAGCATATGGATTGGATCTATTTGTTTGTTAAAATAAGTCATATGTCATTAAAGTGAGTACGATTTTACCTTAGATCCACAATATATTTTTTAAACGCAACGTTAAGATTAAAACCAGAGCTCTCCAACTTCTGAAATGGATAAGTTGAATGTGGTGGGCCTAGCTGATGAAACCTACTGCGGAAAACCCACGATGGGGGATAGGAGCCCAGAGATTCACCAATCTCTAAAAAGGGATCTAGTAATTTTGTTAATCGTAGATTATTATCATATTAATTATAATGTATTATTCTAGTATTACCAGATTGATGTGGTAAAAATTCCGATGACATTTATACACTTTGAACTAGTTCCACAAAGTTCAAATAAAAGTATGAATCAGCTGTTATGATGTTGATAACAATATTCTTATGACATTACCAACAATATGATGAGCGTTACAATTAGAGTGAAACCTGTATTGTTATATGAAGCGACAACCGTTAAATTAGGGTTAGGTATATGATGTTGATAATTAATATTGCTACAAGCATGAGGTTTGACGGGAAATGTTTATGTAGGTACCTATATTAATTTAACACAATGGGGGGTGTAATAAGTACGAGCCTCTGAACAATGTACCTATTGCCGGCGCTGTCATATTTCGGATTGAATAGGTACATAAAAGCTTTTTGTGTTGTTCACACGCTCCATTTATTTTGTACTTGGCAGATAAATACTGAGTTATGCCACAATGGAGTTGACTTAAGCAATATTTAAAAAAGTAGTAGAGCGCATTTACAACTTTAAATTCAATCTTTCATGATGTAATATCTGAATCTGTGAATATGGAAACGAAATTCTCAAACCCCTGCAAATCGTATAATTCGACTTTGGAATTGGTTTTGTTGTTGCTTTTTAAATAAGGCCGGTAACCTGTCACTATTTAAGCATTGAGCTACAATGCATCGTTTTATTCATCTGAGTTGGGCCTTAATTGTGTGATTGAGTTCCAAACGCGTGCGTAACGTAGTATGCATTAATTCACTGAGAGAAAGTAGTCTAATAATCTTATAAAAAATTGAGTAGAAAGAGACACCTTTCTTGGTAGGGATAGGGGATAAAGTAAGGAATATTTTCAATGGTCTGTGCTATTGTAGTTAAAAAAAAAAAATTCAGTGATCGTTTTCAGTTTCTTATTCAAAAATTACACCTTTACCGCCCCGCGTATCGCTTTTTTCTATTGGAGACTGCTGAATGTAGCTGTAACTACCCGAATGTACCTACATTAAGGGGTATGTTTCCAGGACACGCTGAACGGGGTTTAGAGCCTGTACACACAGCATTTATGAACGCGCCGTAGACGCGCATTCAGCGATACAGAGGAGACTATGACGCTGGCGTGTACAAGCTGCTATTAACTAAAACGTACTACAAACGTGCGTCGACAGCACGTTCAGCGTGTCGTGGAAACATACACCTTAATGTAGGTACATTTTTTTAAGATAAACACAACATTTAAACTATGTTTGGGTGTTAAAAAACTTTGTGTCAACAACCAGGTCCGTTTTAAGCACAATAGGCGCGCGGGTGCAAGCTAAACATTACAGGGTAAATAAAGGCTTAGAATTTTTTTTAACAATCTTATATATAAAAAGAAACACAAATTTGTGGTGCGACGGTGGCTGCTAATTCAAATGACTCTTTGTTCATTGTCAGCAGTTGAAAAATATAAAAGTTATTGAAATAAAATTACAACTTTAGGGCGCATTACGGTAGTTATCGATGAGTAGGTACTACACGATAAGACCATCGAGACCTTCCAACGAGCGGCGCCTAGGTGCATTGCACCCCCTGCACCATTGGCAAAGATGGGCCTGACCATTTTTTTTTATTTTATATACGATTATCTACAATTTATGTACATTTAGTTCCTATAGGAATTATATCTATTTTGCATGGTGGTACAGTAATGGAGTATCACACCAAAAAAAATATTTTCATTTTAAATACATACAATAAAGTTGAAAGAAAACCTGTCACAGGAAACGAGGCTTTACAACAAATAACAAGGTAGGTACTTGACCGTTTATAATATGCATTTGAATAAATAAAAATGAAAGTAAAAAATCCATTGATAATTGAGAATTTTTGCTGTTGTTTGTCATATAAAATAGATCGCTGAAAAGATTTTTTTTTAATCCAATATGGTGAACCACCAAAGATGATTGGCTGGTTATGTTTTAAGCATTGACATAATAAGAGTATTAAACAAATAGATTAGCTGAGATGATAATGATAAAATAACTTAATAATATAAAGATGTATTTAAAACACAAGAAATTGAGTAATAAAAATAATGTATGAAATACATCTGATCCATAATTTTGCTTCTTTTTAATATACTAATGAAGTTACACATAAATAAAGCTTAATTTTTTCGGAAATAAAAACAACAAACGATAGGAACACAATTGGTCAATACCAATCACAATTCGACAATTGTTGTATTTCAATTAACGATTTCTTGAAATAATACCTCATTATAAAATTGATATGCCAATTTTATATCAATACCTAATTTATAATAAATGTGTCTGCGTAAAAAAAAACACCAATAAACTAGTTCCTTTATAAATTAAGGGTTAAAATAAATAATAAATTATTTTCATACCTGTATATAGTAACGTGTATAAAGGAACTCCGCGTCCCAGTAGTTTTGTGGGCCAATTCTGCTAACGTTTATATAATAACAGCATCTCAACTACTTGCATTTTGCCTTTGTACTATCTACATGAAATTCAATATTTTTATACATATGTCACCATTGATGTGTGAGGAAGACATTGTTATAATGTTGGATTTTACGTAGATAGTAAAATGTCAAAAAGAAAGTCGTTGAGATTCTATTGAGAACCGATATTACTTGAATATTAACAGAATTTGCCTGTTCGTTAACAATTTTGATCTAACTACTATCATGGAAGTAAGACAACTAGCAACGGCTGGTCATCGAATTGTTTAAAAGAAATTAAGTATATTAACTTGTTTATATTTTGAAAGAATACTAGAGCTTTTTTTATTATTTAATGTTACATACGTTGTTAACACCCTCTAATCTGCATTAGGTCAAGTGGCGGCTTGTGGTTTGACAAACATTAGGTATCGCCATAAATAATGAAACAATGATATTCTATTTTAAAGTTTAATATTACACATAATTTTTCATTTATCAACAAAGAATGGTGCGACTTTTCCAAAACTCATTGCAAAGGAAAAGTCAATTGAATTTACCATTATAAATCTGTATAAATAAAGGGTCGGTTCGTTATTACAATATAACGTGCACACGGGCCGGGCACACACTTATAGTAACGATACAGTCCAGTGCCTCTCATTGCTGGCATGAGTTCAAATAAAACGAAATGAAATCGTATCCACATAACCGTTTGTGTTGCGTGCGTACCTATCTACAAATACTTTTGTGAGCCGGCGTAGTTTCAGACATTATAGTTACTGATACAATCTAAGTAATTGAATGTATCAATATGTTAAGAAAAAAGATTAACGACATACAGCATATCTGTATCATGAAAATGAATTAATAAAATTTTTATTGGACATAAAAATACATAATACAATTTGAATAAAAAAATAAGTTCAAAAACTAAAACCCGACTCCAGCTAAATCACGCTCTAAAAACGATTACGCTGTGCTTTGGTCATATTATAATATAGCTATCGCCATAAAATAAATAACTCGTTTGAACCATTTTAGATTGTGATTTAGCTGAAGTCGAGTTTTAATTTTCGAGTGTATTTGAAATGTGCTAATTAAGCTCTTTCATTTGATACCCTACGCGGAATGATAGATATTTGTTTTTACATTAACATCACATAGCCTATGTACACACGGACAACAAAAAACTTTGTCCAGCTACGATGAGTATTTTCGAAGTTATAAGAAGGGTACAGATGAATGTTCTTACATACATATATACCGGCCGAAATCATAAACTTCGCTCCGCCTTCTTCGCAAAAGTATAAAAGCAGGGCTAAAACTAAAATAATTTGTTACAAAATACTCTACGCTTAGCATAATTCTTCGACAATCTGACGCGAATATAAGGTTTTCATAACTTTTGTCGCCGACCTTTTAAGAATCTTTTTTTTTAAGATACGTAGATAATTATGTTTAGTTATCATCTTATTAAACCTATTCTTTTGTTATTGTAATGTAACACATAAAAACAACAGATATGCTAATTAATAAATTACTAGAACTTAACAATAATATTGTTTGTCCAATTTTTCCGTGTTAACGTTGCTCTTATGTAAGAGATCGGTAGGCAATGTACCTCTACATATTTGGCGGAAGGGTGACATTTTAGCGCATTGCTTTATTTATTTCTATCTACCTGCAGTATTCTAATCTATATAGCACCGAGCGCTTTATTTACGGTGGTTTCGGTTTTTAACCGTATGTTCAATACTACTTCAGAATGTGTCTTACTTTTGGGATAATCACAATGTATATAATATATATAGGTACATATACGTTTTGCTAACCGTAAAACTTGAGAAAATGGCTGGAACAATTCGGAATTTTTTCAAATATTCGTTGAAATCCGAGGAAAGTTTTTATGGTAACAGAGAAAAAAGTAAAAATAACACTTTTCTTTTCTCATATAAACTGGGCGGTAAGAAATTCGCTGGATCAGCTAGCTATGAATATAAGTATCGTTGTTGCTAGGCTTTGAATATTTGACCGTCTTATCTAACCGCCATTTTTTCATTTTTCCAAAAATGGTGAATCTGTATCAACGCTTATATGATCCCCCGTGCACCGTTTTATTTGATTGTGATCATGATTTATTGTAACGCTTAAAAAACTCCTACATGCTTTAATTTGCTGTTTGTCTAAGTACAAAACCTTAGACAAACAGCAAATTAATGCATGTAGGAGTTATTTCCTAATAAATATTTCAGCTTTTTGTTTGTAATTGTTAAGTGTTTTAACACATAAAAGTTATTACATTTCAAAAGACGGTTTGTAATTTAAGAACTAAGAATGATTAACTTAGTTAATTACGCATTTCTGAGTATGTAACTTTACCGTTTTAACTTCCTATTATTACGAGGACCTGTGTGGTTCCGATATGCGATTCCAGAGTAACTTTAGACGTTTTTTTTTAATTGATGGAGATTTTTAAAACTTTTATTATTTAAAGAGTTACATGATTATTTAATGAATTAATTACATTAGTAATTTTGTCAGTTTTGGAATTATGATTTTATCCTTAAATTAATTTGTTTGTGACACTTCAAGAATATGTAACAAAAAACTTTTTAACTTCTTTAGCCTTAATGTGTTTATAAATTGTAATTGTTTGAAAAATACATTGTTTAAGTTACAGCCAGCTCTGGCACTTTGAATGCCCTATAAATGAAATTTATTTCTAACAAATATTTCCTAATTTTCCAGTAATGTAAAGAAAAATATTTTCTTTGATCTATGTTTAGAAATCCAATAACTGTTATTACGAAATGTTAGCTTATATACTAAGCCATAAAACAGCCAGAAGAAAAGAAAACTATTGTACACATACGAATGGAAAACTATTCTTCGGAACTATTCACACAAAAATAAACCTGCTTTCAATGTTAGACGAGCTCGCAGAAACGACTTACTGAACGCCAACCTAGTAAGCCGAATCGGTTTAAGTTGAACATTTCTTGCGTGAAACTTGTTTCAAGTCTAATGTTGTTGAGTATTAAATCCTTTGAATGCGTTTAGTTTGTGTGATCGTCCTGCACAAGCGACTAGCTTTGGTAATTAAAGCCCGTCGTAGTGTTCAATTAAGGAGATCCTATTAAAGGTAGTTAATAACGAAACAAGGATCGCTTCATATATCCGGGACTACGTGCATTCAAATTAGCTGGGGAGCGGTCCGTGCATGCCATAAAACAGTGTATGCAAACCCGTTATTATACCAAAATGTGTCCTGCTTATTGGTAATGAAATAGAGACCTTTGTTTAACGGGATAAAGAACTTATCGACATAATGGCTTTGTATTTCTTTTTTGGAATTTTAGTCTACCTTAATATGTTTAAATTAATTAGGGTATTTTTGGTTTTCATAAGTGAAACAATTAACAAAAAAACTAGAAGTTATTTAGTTTAAATACAAATTTACAATGAAATAAGAAGATTATAATAAAAGAAAAGGCGTTTACACTGCTTAATTATAATTTATGACTAAAAAACTTCGTATATGATTATGATTTATATCGTTAAAATAGACTCATGGAAATATCACGCAGACAAAGTTGTTGGCAAAAGCTAGTACTATAACATTTCTAGCGATTATAAGCGATAGAATATTTTGAAAAACCTTAAGTATGCGTAATAATAAGTAATACTATTCATAAAAATACTTGTGCGAAGTCGGGGCAAACAAAAACTCTGTCATAAAGGCTTATAGTTGAAAACCTTTTACTTTACATAATTAAGCTAATATTAGCAGAATTGCCTACAGCTCCAGTGACATTTTCGAAAACAATATTAAATACAGCACAGACTTCTATGTGATGAGCCTTACGGAAAATATATTTACAAGCTAGTAAATAGGCGACAAAACAGTTCGCGATTTATCGAAAATCGATTTTGAGTACGGCCCTTGACTGCGCGCTGTTGTCATTTTGCGCTGCCTGACACACTTTACTAAAGTCAATATTGACTTCGATCAGATGCAGCCTTCACACTTGGAGTGTCTCCAATTGCTCTCTAATAAATATTGTTATATATAAAAAATATGTTTTCTTTTTTATTTAAACGGTTTTATTGAAAATAACTCAAATTAAATATACTCGTATTATCGTCAATAAAACCGTTTATTTTTTACATAATTTATTTTCAATTTTTTTGTTGCATTATTTACTCTGTTGAGGACCGGCAACTAGACCGACCTCTTTTATAATTATCTATGTTTTAATAGGATTTTTTTGTATATCAGGTTTATATTAGGTTAGGTATTATTAAAAATCCTTTATTATTAAAGATGGCACATCATATTAATAAAAATCCTCTATCGCCAAAATTACTTAGATACAGATCAACTTGGTTAAAAACTGTTGTAAATCGAGGGAGCAGGTGATACGTCAGACAAACAAGCTAGTTAGTTGCACACTGATTTATTACAAAATAAGGAAGGGCGTGGCCCGTTCTGACTACCCACATACATACATAACATCCCTTCCCCTTATAGCTAGGATAACATACACATTTTTTTAATAATTAAACATAATAATTGATTAACAATACGACTATATAATATCTAGGTGTCCCGTTCGCTATCTGATGTAGGTGTCGAAAATATAGGACTTATACATAGCTTGCCTCCTCCGGGAAGTAATAGCAGTTGGGGTTGCTGGATATTCTGTTCCAGGAGGATTGTTGGTCATGTCAGTCTGTATTCCTCCTTTTCTCCTTCCTGCACCAAATCGGGAACTATATCTGGATCCCAGTGCTGACAGTCATATTGAGTGACGGAAAGTCGAAGTCTAAGCTGATCGATGTGCCTAGTAACATCGCGATCCAATTGAGATATATATATCAAATACATAACGTTTCCGAGCTTTTTCCTAATAATTCCTTCAATCCAGTAATATTGTTTAGTGTTCATGTTTTTAATTACCCAAACATTGTCTTTTTCTTTGAATTCTGGTCTTTTGGTACCCTTATAATATTTAGCCTGTGAATACTGATTACGTTCGACAGTTAAAGCCAAGTCTGTGGACGAAGGAAACGGTATGTTTGGATTTATTAGATCTAAACGAGAACGTAATGCGCGTCCGAATATTATTTCCGCGGGTGATTTGTCAGTTGTGCTATTTTTAGAGTTCCTATAATCAAAAAGAAATTTTGCTATTTTCTCTCCCAATATTGTTTTATTTGACTTATCCAAGAGGATACTCTTCAAACCGTTTTTTACAATTTTTACAAATATTTCACATTGCCCGTTACTCGCAGCGTGATAGACAGGAGATAAAATATGCCGAATCCCATTGAGCATACAAAAATCTTTAAATTCTTGAGAAGTAAAGGAGATACCATTGTCACTTATCAATATGTAAGGAATACCGAATCGCGACATCCATTCATATAACTTTTTAATTACTGCCTTTGAACCGTGAGCCGAGGACATATCATAACATTCAACCCACTTACTATAAGCATCGACAACAATTAAAAACATAGAATTATTAAATAGTCCTAAAAAGTCGATGTGAATCCTATAGAATGGATGAGGCGGTAGCGGCCAGGACGTGAGCGGGACGTGTGGGGGCGCGGGGCGCAGTTGTACGCACACGCCGCACTCGGCCGCAAGGAGAAGGAGGAATACAGACTGAAATGACCGAGGTAAATAATTTCGTTTTAAAAAAATCGCATTAACTTTTTTGAACCGTTAAGCCTGCGTCTTCTAAACGCTGTAGAACCGCGATCAATCTTTCTTTATGTTGCTCTTTCGATCCGCTTATCAAAATATCGTCTAATAGGAATATTATTCCATCCATATGAAAAATGGCTGGTGCGGGTGAAAGACCGAAAACTAAACGGGTAAAATTAAAAAGACCGCGGTGTGTGTTTATACATGTTAATTTCTGTGACGCCTCGCTTAATATACATTGGTTATAGGCCATAGATAAATCTATTTTACTGAACTGTACTCCCCCGTGAAGCTTAGCCAATAGATCATTTACCGTGGGTAAGGGGTACTGATCTACTTGTAATTGTTTGTTTATCGTAACCGAGTAGTCCGCACATAAGCGAATGCTACCGTCCTTTTTTAAAACTGGTACTATCGGAGAAACGTATTCAGAGTGTTCGACAGCCTTTAAAACTCCTAAAGCTAATAAGCGATCGAGCTCCCTATCGATCCTTTCTTTCAAAGCGTAGGGTACCGGTCTGGCTTTAAAAAAAAATTGGTTTCGCGTCTGGTTTTAAATGTAAATCAACTGGTTTACCTTTAAAATAGTTTTTATACGAATTTTCAGAAATCATGTTTACTGCCGATCCGCTGTCGATTTCGAACTCTAAAACTAGCCCCCCAATCATAACACTCTCTGTCATAGGTCTGTTATAGGTCCTTTGACGCATCGAATATTCTAAAAACACTCACCATCGTCCCCCTCGTCCACGTACTTCACTCTACCCTCAAAAGTACACATTCTACGGAGATGACCCTTTTTATTGCACTTTTTGCATCTATAATTTTTATAACGACACTGATTAAACTTATGATTGGCATAACCGCACACACTGCACTATTCTTGTTTGGAGATGCTGAACACGGAGTCCGAGTTGAATGTACCGATGCCTGTCACGCCGCCACCCGTCGCCAGCGACGAAGCTAGGCGCGCATTACGCACACTCTCTGCTAGCTTGATGGCTTTCGTCAGTGTCAGCTCCCGCTGATCCTGTGCGAATATTTTATCGCGCTCGTGCCCTACCGTCATGTCCATGATAAATTTATCAAAAAGGGCTCTTCCAAATTCTTAAACCCACAATGTGCCGCCAATCCTCTAATCCTCGCTGCCCATTGAGTGTGACTTTCCCCTGGCCGTTGACTTGCTGAATAAAAAATAGATTTCTCAGCAAACCCGAATCTCTTCGGAATAAAGTGGTCATCGAGTAGCTTCACTATAGTCTCGTAATCCAATTCTTCCACATTTTTCGGTAAAGCCAGGTCACTTGCTAGCTTGAAAGTCGATTCACTTATAACGCACTCAATAATATTGCTCTACGTTTTACCGACGCTTTATCAGCTTCTTTTGTTATGTCATTTGCTATGAACCATTGATTTAGGCGTGATTTGTAGCTACTCCACTCGTTTGATAAGTGGTCAAAAGTAGGAAATAAGCCAAATGACATTCCCGTCGACATAATTTTATTTTTCAAAGTTCGTTCGTTGCCTCGTCGCCACGTGTTGTATATCGAGGGAGCAGGTGATACGTCAGACAAACAAGCTAGTTAGTTGCACACTGATTTATTACAAAATAAGGAAGAGCGTGGCCCGTTCTGACTACCCACATATATACATAGCTTAATAGGTATGTTTATGAGAATAGCGACATAAAGAATGAAAATATTATATATGTAGACAATAATAATAGGGGCTAAAGTATGAAATTGCCGATTTTTACTTAAAAATCAAAATTGTTTATTTTTTAATTTTTTATAAATTTATTTCATCAAAATAGTTACCGCTATTATCTATACATTGCTGTCATCTCATAGGAAGGTCGTTTATGCCTTTGCGATAGAACTCTGAGGATTTAGACTGCATAAACTGTGTGAAAGCATTTTGTACAGCCTCCTTGGAAGAAAACTTCTTGTCTATATTCTGTATACTGTAATTGTCCAAATCACGAAAAATTTTTTAGTCTGTTGGAACAAGGTCTGGCGAATACGGAGTATGACGAATGGTTTCTAACAGCAGTTCCTGAAGGGTTAAAACGGTTTCTCGTGCAGTATGAGGTCTCGCGTTGTCATGGAGCAATAACGGTGTAGATCGATTCATGAGTCAGGGCTGTTTTACTGGTTTTACCAACATTGTTCATAGTTCGGCACAAAAGACATTTATTGACCAGATCGGAGAAAACTATAGTGAATAACACCATGTTGAGACCACTAAATAGTTACCATTTTCTTTTTATTGGTAAGTTTTATTTTAGGACACATGTAGCGTTTGACCTGGGGTCAGCCATTGCATTTATCTGTTATCATAAAGAATTCACTTTTCATCACATGTCACAATTCGATCCAATATTTCTTAATTTCTGTACCGATTCAACAAGTTTCAACATGCGTTTTTTTCTGCAGCTAAGTCGAATCATGAGGCACCCACTTTTCGTATTTTTTATTTTATTAATTTGACGCAAATACCTCTCTATGACCGTGCATGCCCAACAATACCTGGAGTAAGCATGTCATTAATGTGTAACAGGAAAAGGGTCGCACAGAGGACCCCTGAGAAACTCTAGCATCGATAGTTTTTAGATCAGAGAAACAACCGTCGTGGCCACTCTGATCGATCGTTTACTAAGGAAGTCAGATATCCAGTAGCAAAAATCAGCAGGGATTCAAGCTTGCAGACTTCATTGCCAGACCCTGTCGAACCTGTCGATATGTCGAGAGACACTGCAAGTGCCTTCCCGTGCTTATAGCACGTGCCCAGCAATGTGTGGCATATACTAGAAGATCCCCAGTGTATCGCCCATGGCAAAAGCCATATTGCTGGTCACTAAGGAGATCATTCTGCTCAAGGTAAGTCAATAATCTGCTATTAAGTATATTTTCCATTACTTTGCAAATAATGGAGGTGATAGCGATGGGTCAATAATGACAAGGATCGGCTCGGCTACCTTTTTTGAGTACTTGTTGCACATTAGCAAGCTTCCCGGACTTTGGAACCGTTTGACTACTTAGAGAGAGACGGTACAGGTGTGTCAATACAGGAGACAACTCGAGTGTACAGTTTTTCAGCACTCTTGCATGTATGCCATCAGGTCCATTAGCCTTATTCACGTCTAAACGCTGCAACACTTGGCTCTCTTTATTGTGTATTGTGATCCGTGGCATTGAAGAATCACATCGAGATAGAGTTGGAGGGGTTTTAAAGCCAGCGTCCAGGCGCAAATTTTCCGCAAATAGAGAGGCAAATAAATTAGCTTTCTCAGTAGAGGCGTGAGCCAGTGAACCATCAGGTTTTTGCATTGGAGGCAACGTGGGACGACAGAAATTGGTTTCGACTGATTTTGATAAAGACCTGAACTGCTCGTTCCCAGAAGGGTAAGCTGCTAATCTGGCCCCTATATGACTAACATGGTCGTAACGTGCCTTTCGGCTCTCTTCTTGGATTGGACCCTCTGAATACGGAGATTGCGGTCACGTACTTAAACCCAGGCTTGGTATGCTGACTGTTTACGGGTATCAGCACGGGCACAATCAGCGTTGTACCAAGGGCGGGCTTTGTGTCGGAGCGGAATATCTAAAAATGGAATAAAGTATTCCATTCCATGCTTGATTACTTCAGTAATCGCATTAGCCGAACAAGAAGGATCACCAGAAGAGAAGCTCACCCGTTGCCATGGATAAGATGCAAAAAAGTGCCGCTTTTCATCCTAATCTGCCGACTCGTATCGCCATACTCGCCTCACACCTCTAGGGCTGACGTCCGAAGGTGAGCAGATCGACACGAATTTCACCAGACAATGATCAGATTATATCTGGATCTGTTGTCAGTAGAAGGTCCACGCAATTGGGTGTATGTCCGTCGATGTCAGGTGTTATTATAACTAGTGAATCAGGTTACAGTCTGATTCATGAGTTGGGTGAGACCTAGTGAAATCGCAAATTTGCGAGCCTCACGCTCAGCATGGTCGGTTACCTGGTATGGAAACAGCCACTCGCGATGATGAGCATTGAAGTCCCTCAGAAAAACAAGCTGCGCTGTTGGGTACTTCGTCTGGGCTAAATCTGCGGCCTCAGTCAGGTGGTTCATGAGTCTAGTCGTCTCTTGATACACGATCGTAGACTGTTTTGTCTAATCCACTGTTCACCAGTAGCCAAAGCACGGAATACCCAGAATTTTCAAAGTAGTGGAGTCACCTACAGCAAATGTCTTCGCGAACATACACGCAGACCCCAGCTTTCTTCCTGAATTGTTGTACAAGAGAGCAGCCTGGGTAGTTGAGGTGTGTCACGTTCGATGGTGTCGCTATCTGCGGCTCCGTTAAAAAGAGCAGATGCGGCTTCTCAGTCTCAAGATGGTGGTGAGCCGGATCGAGATTGGAGTTTAATCCCCGGATATTAGTGAGGAGCACTTTCAATGGGAGGAAGTGCAGCCGTTGGAAAACCTTTTTCTTTTTTTTGACCTTCATGTTTCGGCAGAGTGAGATGGTGAGCAGAGAAAGGTCCAGGCTCCACTCAGTTATTTAGAATGACCAAGAGCGTTACCAACTGGAGCATTTCAGGATTTTTCGCGAGTTGGTGGGGCAGCCTTTGGTGCATGGCTGGTGCGCTACTAGGGCTACCTGCTGTCGGGGGCTATCCCGCTACCCTCCAGAATGAGTTATCCGGTTCAGTTTTGCTCAAAAGTCAAGACTGAATCAAAGCAGTGCAGCAGACCTTCCTCATGCCCTCCAAAGGCACTGGCACTCTTGCACATCGACGGAACGCAGTAAACTGCTTGCTCACGAGCCAGGTGGCCCTGTGAGGGACCTACCACCGCTTCAAAATGGATTGACCTCCATTTATCGGTAGACTGACTGCGCTACAGGTACAGCAGGCGATGGGGTTGTCACTTCGCGACGCCAGAAAAAAAAATACAACCGATATATTTTCTGAATGTTAGTTATTTTAGTTTTAATTCGTGATTTTATTTTCATCTCGGATTCGATTCCCGGGTTATGCTACAAATAATTCCGAATATTTTATAACCTTGAAAGTTAGACGAATTATAATGGAACACTTAGTGCTTTAATTTTACTTGAACTACGGGTTCGAATATTATTATTATCATAGCATCTTTATTTTTAAACTTCATTTAAATTATTTTTAATATCATTTGAAATTCTATTTCTTTATATTTTTATCTGGTTAATTTTATAGAAGCTATAGCAACTGCAGCTATCTTATTTGTACTAGACCACGGGTAGCTGAACTATTGAACTTCTGTTCAGATGTTGTATTTATATTCACAGGGTTCTTCCACCGGAGCTCGCCTGACCTACGCTACTCTGCATTCTACGTGTCGAGTACTCGTGGTTCACCAGTGCTGCTGATCGCAGCTGACGTATCGTCTACTATACCCTTGCAAGCCGCTGCCGGCCAGTGACGCTTTGATCCCGTAAAATCGACAGTAAATCTCATTTCAACTTTAAAGATAAGTCCTCTCAATAGAAGTCACAAGGACCTATGCGAACGAATTTATATAGATTCGTTCGCATAGGTCCTTGTGACTAACCTAACCCTAAGATTTAAAAAATAAAGATAGTTAAAACAAAGGTTTTTTTTGTTTCGTTTCGTTTTTACCTGAAGCCTGGGGGTGTGCTTTTCATCCCCATCCCCCATTAACAAACCCTCTATTACATAAGTCCTCCCCCAGGGTCGGCACAAGGACTGTAAGTCCTCCCCAGAGTCGGCACAGGGATCACCGAGCTAATTACTTATACTCGCACCCTATCTTCTAAGGGAACTTAAATCGGATTATTTAAAGCTAGCTGTATCAGTGACTGTAACTCGTTTTAGTAAAAGTAGGCATTAGACATGTATTACATTATGTTCTGTGACATGTTCAATTATACTCTATGAATAATAAACTTATTTTTACTTCTTTTATTGAAGGCTTATCTGCGCATTTCGCATAATTCTGCCAATGTGAAGTGAATAAATTAATTTCTACGTGTAAAGTGATAATGAAATGAATAAAAGATTGGAAACAATTTTTGACATCGTATTAGTACTGACATGACCTATCTACCCTTTTTTATTGCCTAGTTAGACCATTAGAAAAATATTGAATGAAATTAATTTGCTACAAATATTTTATAATTCCGCGAGATTGATTAGATAGTGATGTTTTAACTATGTTTACCGACAATAACGGATAGTCTTTGATATTCGATTCACAACTAACGATGTAAGTAATTAAGGTATATTCATAAAGGCAGTAATATAGAATAATCGTTTTCTAATAGAGAAAAGCCATTAGCGAGCATTTCGAGTCTGTCTCGATATTACCGTGCGGTGTTCATCTGATAAATGTTCGCTCACTAATAGTTTCTTGAAGTTTCATAAAAGTAGATATTTTATAGTATGTATACTCACCTAGACCTAGTAAAGATATTACTTTTGTAAAGTTACTTATTCATATACCGAACACAGACTGCTCAAGGACATCTAAATTTTAGTCACATATAAACTACCTAAGTATATAAATGATAACCCATAGAACTTGATTTATAAATCTATAAACCAATGAATCCTACTAAATAGTATTTCGAAATTGAGCAACTAGATGACGCTGTAGTTAGCGCGTTAAAATGTTTGGTGCAACTTTACAAACTACCTACATCGCTATATTTACAAAGTTTAAAATTATACAAAATATGCAATCTTTAATATCGACCTGTTGATGTCATTCTAAGTAGTTTAATGTAAAAAACATAGTTTCTCGAAACTGTTGGTCCACAATTATTACCAAATAAAAATAAATCCAAAATAAAAGTAATAAATTATACGAATGCTATTCCTGGTATTTACTCGGAGAATAAAGCATTAGTCCTGATGATGGATGAGGATAAGCCGCGCTGCTCTTTCTGTAAAGGCTTGATTGCTTCACCGTTTAAATATGGTCGGCAATTTTCTTCGCGTTATGGTTGAACTGAAAATAATAATCTAAGCATTTCGATGGACCGATATTCTATTACAATAGATATTAAATGTTATTCGGAAAGTATATCAACTTGATTTTGGGAAATCATTTTATTTTAAAATTTTCATATCAATCAGATTATGTGTAAATGTTTCGGTAAAAAAAGTACCCGGAAATTTGTGAATTTCAGGATACAATCATCTTGTGCAAATCGAATTTAAATTTCGAAAATAGCGCCATCTGTATACAGTCAAAAAGAATAACTTTTAAATAATTAACTGTACCACGAATCTTCGCCCGTGTTCTACAATAAAAATAATTAAAAGTTTTTTTGCTTTGATAAGTAAACCAATGTGGACTCTCTTCTCCATCCTTCTCCTCCAAAAATTGCATTGCATCCATTGAGAAGTGAATAAAACACAAAGAAGAGAAAAGATTAGTTAAATATCTTTCTTATTAAATTTGGTAGACGGACATGACCTTTGCTATTTATACCGTTAAATGATTCGCAATGGATTATGATCCGAAATTCATTCAGACTAAAATAGATGACAGAAACCAGTAAAACGTATTAAGATAATAAGGATGCGCTCACTTATTTGTCCAATTTTGTGTCCATAGTTAGAATAAATCATCGATTGACTGTTTTTTTAGAATATCAATAAGACCAAAATGTCTATCACAAAACTCTAAACATTTCGAGATATAGCAAATACGTATTCTGCCGTCGATATGGAACCTTTGTATGCGAGATTTTATTTAATTCATATTTTTTTTACCTTATCTAAGAAAACCTTTTTTCTCTCTCCACTACTGAGATAATCAAATAACCATACTAAACCGTACGACCGTAAAATTCTTCTAACTCAATGGCCACGCAATATTCTTAATGCATAAGTATCAATAATAGCGTAAAAACCCTTTTTCACTTTTTTGATATTCAATGATTACTTCAATAAATAATACTTATTTCCTTATTTCTGTTCCTTTATTCAAATTGGTACTGACCGGGTGCCCTTTATTTGCGATTCGTAGAATAACAGATCTTTTTAAATTTAAATAACGAATTGCACAATAAAATATACTGATGATGTATTAATTTATTATTTGAGAATGTTGTATAACCTATAAAGGCAAATGTGCCTTTATAGGTTATACAACATTCTTAACAATGGTTAAAACCAGATAAATTATGTTTATATGAATTGCGAAATGTTGTCGCTGGCAAAAGTAAATGAATTTTTTTACTAATCAGGAAGTTCTTTTAAAATTATCCCTTTGAAAATATAAAATAGAGTTTAATTTCAATCAATTGCCATAAAACATTTTTGATGCAACAATTTATATCAAATTTAAAATTCCGAGTCCAAAAAATAGGCACGACATCGATTAATTAAGCAGTAACGTTAAATCCTAACTCCATTTTTATCCAGACCCCTAAGGTAACGCTAGCTAAAATCATAAATATCAACATAAGTACGTAGAAGTATATAGAGTCCTCTATTATAATTTTATCATTACCTTGGATCTCCAACGGCGCGTATAATGAAGTTTAGAAACTTGGAATTAGTTAGGGTCATAATCTCATATCTCACATTACATGAAAACGCAAACTGAACCTTTACTGATAGCTCCAATGAGTTTTCGCTTTATTATTAGCTTATTCAATTGAATTCTGAACTTAGTTTAATATTATATGTTATCAAAAGTGGTGAATAAAAATTTACATTCGAATAATATAAAATTAACATTTCGTCTAAAATAAAAACGTTACTCAGATCTCAAGATGAGTAGCTAAAGCCCCCGTATTATGGAATGAAGTTTCTAAGATAACGGAGGTACCACAATACCCAAACCGAGACAATATAGAAATATCTATTGACCCGACATTGATAGGTATGATTATTATATTTATATTGTACTTACTTATATTGTAATATATTATGTTTTATTATATTGTATTATACTGTGCCGGATAGCGACCACCGGTACTTGGTTTTAGTTAATTCGTGGCTTTAGCGGCTATTGGAAATTTTGCGAATTTTGAGAGTGATAAATAAATGACGTGTGTCGTTGAAAACCGTTTTAAAAAGAGTATAAGCATAATCGTTTCAAAAAAGATACGTCTTTTTTTTTGCAAGTTGCGTTTCGTTCGTTCATAAACATATACTCATATAATTTTGTGCTATTCAAATACAAACAAGACTAAATTTAGTTTAAATATTGCCTAACTTAAAAAATTAAGATCATAGAAGTAAACATATTATACCTAGTTAATTTTGTATGTTTTTTATGTTTATGTCATAACTACTGTGAAGGGCTGTTAACGGTCTTAGTTCAGTACGTTTATAATATATCCATGAAAGAACCTTATTGTGTTTGGTAAATTTCCTACACAAAAAGAATAGCTTAGGTAATCAAACAATTTGAATATGTTAACACAAATTATACGAACTACTTTACTTTCATTTAATATTTTCGTTTCATTAGAATTAATTAGTATAAACTTTAGTTGAACAGAATTTCAAACATTTCTTATGTTGTTTCATACTCTGTTTATATGTAGAGTAGTGCAACTACATTCTTAGTGGTCGTAACTTTGCAAACTGGCAACTTTTACTTAAGCATATTAGAAACGGTTAAGTAATTTGAATATTCTAAGTTATATCTACACATTTAATATCCCTAAAATGGAATCCTTTCTTTTTAAATTTTTCTTAAATTATATATTTATAGAAAAGAATGAAATTAGCCAAGTGAATCCGGAAATGGTACTTATTTAAACTCTTATTTAAACTTATTTAAACTTTCTATTTTTTCCATATTACGAGCAATTTAAGAAAGAGTTCAAGTACTTCATATCAATAATAAGTTTTTGTTTCAACTAAACAGAAACTTTTTAAAGTTCCAAATTGTAAACGGTTTCACAATTATCTGTGCTTAAAATTTGATTTTATATTTATACATACATATAGGTTTCAAAAGAGGACAACCCCAAACAATACAAATACAAAGATATAATCAAAAGTTTAGCGGAAATAATTCCTCGTATCGCTGGCAGAGCGCAGCAATCCTTTTTGACAATTGAGTTTCTGTTCCCCAAGAAACTAATTTACCTTCTATTGTTCCTTCATATTTACCGAGTTATTAAATTTGCCTCGATCAGATATTAAATTGCGTTACACAGCAACCCCCGATATGATTTACGAACGCATGCATACTGACCGGAAGCAATTTTATTTGTAAATAATTCATGTTACGTTGAGTTTATGTCTACTTTGTTTAGTTGCTATTATCACTTTGTAAGTTATTGATTATCAGTTACCGCTGCTTATTGGTTCGATAATGACTTATTTTGTTAGCTTAGTTACTTAGGTATATTAATTAATTCAGTTCGACTTACTCTAATAAATTATAGGTCGGTATAAATGACCTCAGAGATTGATCAGGACCTCAGGGATGATTGAAACTCCTTCGGCTACGGAGGAGGTCAAATTTATGTTAATATTGAAAATAAAAGACCAAATTGTAATTTTTGCGTTACATACATCCAATTATGGATAATAACGCCTGAAAACAATATTTTAATAGATGCAAATCAGTTAATTAGTTACCGGCAGTTATAAAGATAATTAATAGTTGTTTCGTTTAAATTTTATCAATTTTGTTATCTACGTCATCATTGCATGTCATAATCAAACAATAGTGACATTTATTTTTATAAAAAAATTGAATGATAGGTGTCAGAATTAATCAGTACCTACACTTATTGGAAGAGATGAATGCCGATAATTAAAATTCAGTCGAGTGGCGATGATTTAGGCCGAGGACAGATGAGCGGACGTAAAGATAATTATTATTATCTCCCCGTTTCGGTCCCTTAAAACATTAAACTAATTTATTCAGACAATGACTTGCTTTGACAGTGTTAAGAATTATAATAGGTGAGTTAAATTAATCTTCATTTTGCTCTAAGCGAAGACGATCTTTATTTTAATATACAGTGTTCTAATTACATTAAATTAAATAATTATGAACCTAACCTGACTAAAGTGTTAAAAAAATTCAAAATTCGAGTGTACAAATGACAGACTTACTTTCGTATTTTTACTATCATATCATTCAAGGAATCCAAACGGTTGACCATTATATCTATCTCGTATCCCTTAATCTGCAGGGATGGTAGCTCCGCTCCGGAGATTAAGAGATGAATCTGTATGGCCAAAGACTCTATGGCTCTACTAAAAACATATGGAGATAGAGGGGAATTATTATCACTACCAAAATTCACCTTAATAAAGCATTAATATTCCCTATATTCCTGTATTGGTCGAGACGTGGAAATTTCTGAATCGACAAAGGGAAAGGATTGGTGCTAGAGGCGAATAACTATTGACGTGTCTATTCTTTCTCAACTTAATAAAGTGAGGACCCGTTTATATCGACCATGTGCCCCCAATGCATTCTCACATACATTCTCACATACGAAAAGGCAATGAGAGTGTGGAGGAACTTGTCATGGTTGGCAACACTGGAAGCAAGTGTTCAAGAGGCCAATCAGCAAGCCCGATGGACAGATCAAATAAAGGACTTGCTTTCCGCCAAGTTCCACAAGACCGTTAGACGGCAGCCGATGGAGGCGAATGGTCCAATCTGAATGTGGATTACTCCACGGTGACTACGATCCTCAGTCATGAAGATCGATTACAGAAGATACCAGTCAAGCGGAGAGTTATGAAATATAGAGTTTAAGAAGGCGGTTAAACATAAAACTAAATGAAATCAATACACTCGTAGATGCTAATTGCGGTGTCCCGGATACCGGAAAGTATTATAAGCAAGTATTACTTTCGATTCTAGATTGACATATTCCTTTTCTTTTATACTTTCATATTTAGATGTATTACAAAGTGGCTTACACACTGGTTTTAAATTGATTATCATAAACATTTTCAGTTGCGTGTCCGAGTGCTATTGTACCTTCGTTGTGTAACAGTAATCTTTTCCTGGATAAAATTTCTTTATCGTCTGTTTCAAATGTCGTTTTTTATTTATTCCTTAATTCTTTGTCTCTAATTTGATTTTTTTTGTAAAACAAACAGATATAATTTATGTTTTTCATAGATAAATTTATATACTTTTTATATTTTTTGCTATAGTTTTTTATTGCGCAGTGTGCAAAATTGTTGAAGCAAGGTAACGACGCGTTACTACTCATACTCAAACTAATAAAATATGTTATAATTACTATTCGTTAAAAGGACTTGACAGAAAATAACAAACAAGTAACATTTTAATATATTAAATAAAAATAAGTTCAAAAACTAAAATGCTACTATAGCCAAATCACGCTTTATAAAGTTTGGAACAATAAATTAATGCCTCTAATCATAGCAACCAAACTGTTGTGGCATACGACTACAGTATCGTTTAGTCATCGCTATTATAATATAGCTATCGCTATATCATAAGTTTCTTGTTTCTTTTAAGAGCGTGATTTGGTTGTAGATGGGTTTTAGTTTTTGAATTAATTTTTTATTTAACTAATTTTCGGTTGTATTTAAGCAAAATCTCAAGAAAAAGCTATCAATATATACATGAAATGTGCTAATTAAGCCCTTTTATTTCATACCCTACGCGGAATGATTGAATAATATATATTTTTAGTTTCTTACTTTATTTAATATATATATATATATATATATATATATATATATATATATATATATATATATATATATATATATATATATATATATCTACATAATAAAAAATAAGTTCAAAAACTAAAATGCTACTATAGCCAAATCACGCTTTATAAAGTTTGGAACAATAAATTAATGCCTCTAATCATAGCAACCAAACTGTTGTGGCATACGACTACAGTGTCCTTTAGTCATCGCTATTATAATATAGCTATCGCTATATCATAAGTTTCTTGTTTCTTTTAAGAGCGTGATTTGGTTGTAGATGGGTTTTAGTTTTTGAATTAATTTTTTATTTAACTAATTTTCGGTTGTATTTAAGCAAAATCTCAAGAAAAAGCTATCAATATATACATGAAATGTGCTAATTAAGCCCTTTTATTTCATACCCTACGCGGAATGATTGAATAATATATATTTTTAGTTTCTTACTTTATTTAATATATATATATAATTAGCCTAAAAAATGGGCCCAAGTCGGCGTGGCCTGTTTGTGACGTCAGCATGGCGCGATGGTGGTACGACGCGTAGAGGGGCGCGCACGCAACGGGTTACCGGGCGGTCATCGCTCACTTTGGCTGCAGCCGGCGGATCGGACGGACGTTCACCATTAATATAACTGCTCCTATTTTAGTTGTCGATTTTAGTTTGTGATTTTGTTAATAATTAAATCTGTTGTTGTTGGAATTATTCTTTTACTTTTAATAAATACAGGCTAGAACGCTAAATTCAGAAGTGGGATTCAAACCACGTCTGTTTTGAATTTTTAGACGGTTCGGTTTTAATTACGGTTTAGTGTGAATTTTTCGTAGTTTGTTTTAAATTTCTGATCGCAATGTCTAAAGAAACTGATAGTAAATCTCGAAAACGTGGACGTTCTTCCGCTCCAAACATCGAACAACAGCTACAAACGATTATTTCTCGTTTGTCGGCGTTGGAAGATATTAGGGATCGCAACATAGGTAAAGCGGGCGCGAGCGTTGAAGTGCAATCGCGCGCCACGTCGTAAACAGCTGTTATTGTTATCTCTTACTTTTTAGTTTTTGTTTTATTAATATTTATGTTACTTATGGCTAATTTCTAAAGAATCACGTAATATTTGTGTAATTGAATTATAAATATTGTTTTTGTGAACACCAGTGTATCGTAATAAAACTTGTTTTTACGTAAGTACAAATCTGTATCAACCGGTGAATGACGTCACCCTTTTTAAAATTGTTAATCGTTGTTGTTCCTCTTGTATGATTTCTTTTGTTTTTTTCTTTTCTCGTCTACTAATGCATCACGAATAATATTTACAGGCTAAGTTACTTTTTAGCCAAAAAGTGTTGAGTTTTCCTTCAGATAACCTCACACTAGTTGATCGAACGACTTCTTGGACTATTGCTTTATACTTTAAATAGTTTTCTATTAACCTAAAATGATGACACGCAAGGCCTTAGCTCGTCAAGAGGAATCAAAATTTCAAATAACTTTACAGGAATTAAAGGCCACCAAGGAGTTGGTTGAGCAATTACTTAGGGAGAGGGAGGACAATGAAAAAGAGTTATTGGATGTGCTAGAAAAGAATAAGCAATGTAAAAAAGAACTGTCTGAATTGCATTGTAATTATTTAATAATAACTGAGGAGAAAGATAGATTACAATTAGTAATAGAAGGGTTCGACCAATGCAGAAGTGAGTATGAGAAGGCCCTTAGGCTCATTTCTGGATTGGAACAGCAACTAAAGGAGGCTAACGATTGCATATATAAACTGGAATCTGAGCAAACAAAGGTTATGGCCTCTCAGAACCAGAGTCTATATGATGAGTTGGTTGGTTGTGCCCCCAGTCTCGTTTCTGCCTCACTTAACATTAACCCAGTGACAATTGGATTGACTACAGAAGATTTTATTGAGTGTTCTGTAAAAAGAGGAGTTGTTAAGTGTAGTAGGAATAGATTGAGAAAATATATAAAACTAAATAGGTATGTTAATAAAACAAAAAAACTATTACATAAACAAAAATTAATTAACAAAAATTCTAAATTCTCAAAGGAACGCATACAATTGATAGAGAAATTAGAAACTTGCCGTTCTATAATCGATGAAAATAGGACAACCTATGAAGAGAATATTAACATGTTAAATAGCAAAATAAATAACCTGCAAAATTCATTAGTAAAAATGACTAAAAATTATAATCACTCCAAAAAAGAGATAGGGGAATACATACTAGCCTTGAAATGCTTATCAAATACCTCTATATCAGAGGGTACACAATTGAATTCTTTCTCCTTGGTGTCAGGCCTGGATTCCAGGGACAAGCAAAATAATCAATCAGTATGTGAGCCCTTATACTCTAATTCTGTTAATTATACACAAAGCACAAGTGACAATAACTCTTTTAACAATAAAAAATGTATAAAAACGGTTATATTATGTGATGAAATTGGAAAAGACTTGGGCCAATTATTACATAACCAGTTGGGAGATAATAACATTATTAATTATTGTATGCCAGGTATTGAATTGCATCAACTAATGCAAAAAGTGCTTACTTTAAATATTGACGAGCGTACAAACTTAGTTATTTTAATTGGAAACAGAGGTAATGTAAATAAAAGAGAATTATGTAACTACTTCAATACCTTAAGTTCCTTGAATTTAAATAAAATTATTATGTTTACATTACCTTATAGCAACAGTTTGCCACAGGAGGAAAATAATATTAGATATAAATTTAATATGACATTAAATACTATAGCTAATTATAATAAAAAAATACATGTAATTGACATAAACAAATTAATCTTTAATTTATATTTGACAAGAGATAAATATTATCTTTCTTTCTATTTTAAGAGACAAATAGCATCCTCGCTAGTTTTTTATTTTAAAAATTTAGCCAATAATTTGGCTATCTCTACTGCTTTTATTGAGCAGAATGATTTTGACTTAAACAAACAGACTTTGGAATATGTTCCAAAACTAAATTTTGACAATTTAAATAATTTAAATTGTTTAATAAGACAATAGAGAAAATCTCTAGCAATAAGATGACCAAGGAAAAGTCTACCTATTTAACTATTGTTCACCAAAATATACAAGGCTTTTCTGGAAAAGATCTAGAATTAGAAATGTGTTTAAATAGTATGAATATTGATATAATATGTATTACAGAGCACTGGCTCAAAAATTATGAATTAATTACGGGTTTTAAAAATTATAAAATTATAAGTTCATTCTGTAGGATAAATGCCATACGAGGGGGTTCTTTAATAATAATAAGTAATTATTTAAAATGTAAAGAACGTAAAGATATAGTATCCCTCTCAATTGAGCGACATATTGAATTGTCATGTGTGGAACTTGAACAGTATATTATTATATGTGTATATAGACCACCTGATGGGGACTACTGTCAATTTGAATCTGCTATGGAGGATGCATTTAAATTAATTTGCAAAGTCGATAAGAAAGTAGTGATATGTGGTGATTTTAATATAGATATTTTAATAAAATGTGCTAAATCAAGTAGATTTTTGAACTTGTTTAAATGTTTTAATTTAGAAAATATTTTTAATGAACCTACCCGCATTACACCCACATCTGCTACTTGCTTAGATAATATTTTTTGTAAATGTAAGGTGTTCAAAAAATCGATTATAAATTGTATTCAATCTGACCATAGCGGAGTTCTAGCAACTTTCGAGCACCATCATGTTTCTCCTAAATGCAATATAATTTGTAGACCTATTACCAAAAGTAATTTAGAAAAATTTAAAAACAGTGTTTCTGCAAATCATACTCAGTTGACAACTAGTAATTTGGAAAATATAAATGATGTTTATAATAATTTCTTTAACTTGATAAAGGGAGAATTTGATAAAACATTTAAACTCAAAACAATTAACTTTACTAACCAAAAAAAGAAATTTAGTGATTGGGCTACACCTGGCATCTACAAAAGTCGAAATAGGCTGTATGATTTGTATGAGCTAAAGTGTACCTCGACCGATCCAAAGTTTATTGAATATGTCAGAAATTATTCGAAAATTTTTAGGAAAGTATGTGTTTCAGCAAAAGCAAAATATATATCTGAAAAAATTTACAATTCAGAAAATAAAATAAAAACAACCTGGACTATCATAAATCAAGAAACGGGAAAAAATAAAAGTAATATGCGCACATACTCATTAGAGGTTGACAATAAAATTATTAAAACAGATGAAGCGGTTGCCGAGACATTTGAGAAATTCTTTTCTAAGACACCAATAGAAATCACAAGAAATCTTAGTTCATGTTCTAAACTTGCGGTTACGCATCTAGAGTCAGTTGTTGATAAGTGCAATACTGAATTTTATTTTAGACACGTTAACGTCTGCTCAATTATTAAAACATTTAATTGTATTAATGTCAAAAAAACCGAAGATCTTTGGGGCGTTTCAACTTATGTTATCAAATCTATAATACCAGCTATAGCACCTCAATTAACTTTTATTTTTAATAAGTGCATTGATGAAGGAACTTTTCCTGATTTAATGAAATATGGTAAAATAATCCCACTTTTCAAGGCAGGCGACAAGTCTGATCCTAGTAATTTCAGACCAATTTCTATTCTACCAGCATTAAGTAAAGTATTTGAGAAAATGATGTACAATCAACTGCTTGCACACTTTTCATTAAATAAATTACTTCACCAAAATCAGTTTGGCTTTAGAAGAGGTAAATGTACAACAGACGCTGGAATTGCACTTCTGAGGCATATCTATGATGCTTGGGAGAATAAACAAGATGCTATTGGCATTTTTTGTGATCTATCAAAAGCATTCGACTGCGTTAGTCATGAAACACTGTTGGGGAAATTAGAACATTATGGTGTGACGAAAAATTCACTTCATCTAATAAGATCATATCTTTCTGCTAGAATACAAAAGGTAGTAATCAATGAAGCGAAATCTGCAGGGGCACCAGTTACTATGGGCGTACCTCAGGGATCGATATTAGGACCATTGCTTTTTCTAATTTATATAAATGATCTTCCTCACTTTACGAAGAATTTGTGCGAGACAGTATTATTTGCAGATGACACCTCTTTACTGTTTAAAGTTGAGAGGGGTAATGATTGTTTTGACGATGTAAATAATGCTCTCGACAACGTTCTACAGTGGTTTGATAATAATAATTTAAAGCTCAATTCAAATAAAACGAAATGCATAAAGTTTGCATTACCTAATGTGAGGCATGTCAGTACACTTATAAATGTAAATAGTGAAAAAGTTGAGTTAGTAGAATCGACAAAGTTCCTTGGTATTACACTAGATTCCCGACTGCAATGGGATCCTCATATTGATAGCTTGTCAAGTAGACTGAGTTCTGCAGCTTTTGCTGTTAAGAAAATTAGACTCTTGACAAATGTTGAAACGGCAAGATTGGTATATTTTAGTTATTTTCATAGTGTAATGACGTATGGTATATTGTTATGGGGTTCTGCGGCTAGCATTCAGGATGTTTTTATTTTACAAAAGAGAGCTGTCCGTGCTATATATAATTTACGGTCTAGGGAATCTCTAAGAGAAATATTTAAAGAAATAAATATTCTGACTGTTGCCTCTCAATACATCTATGAGAATATTATGTATACAAGAAAACATTACGATTCCTTCACAAAAAAAAGTAGTGTTCATAATCTTAACACAAGAAATAAAGATAAACTTGCCGTTCCAAGCTTCAGACTTCAAAAAACCAGAGGATCATTTCTGGGTAAATGTATTGCTATGTTCAATAAAGTTCCACAAAATGTAATTGACCTACCCATAAATAAATTTCAAATTCATGTAAAGAATATACTTGTGAGTAAAGGCTATTATAAAGTTGATGATTATTTTAAGGATCGCAATGCATGGAATTAATAGCCTTCGCTTTGTTCTATAAAGACTAATTATATGTTCAACTTATGTCCTACAGACTTTGAAAGTTGTATTTACTATTGTGATAAATTGATAATACATATTATTTTGGTAATGACATGATTTATGTAAATGTCATTACTTATGATAAAAAGCTGATAAGTTTCTTTCGCTTGTTCTTCTTGTCAGCTAAAAGACGTCCTGAACAAGTGGTAGGGGAAAAAAGTTTTTTGGACGATTCAAAAGTGCTTGTAATAGCCTACTTGAATAAAGATATTTTCATTTCATTTCATTTCATTTCACTGTCGGTGCGCTCGCATACGCCGCCGCTGCCCACGCTCGATTCAGTGAGTGAGTCTGCCGCCCTTGTTGGCGTGCGTGACGGAACTTGCACAAACGCGTTAGTGGTGCCTCCCAGTGCGACCTCGGGTACAGCGAGCGTGGCCGCGTCGCTGCCTCCGAGCCTGCCGCCATCGGCTACCGATGTCATCATGAGTGAGGTAGCAGATAAGCTTGCGACCGCAATTAATGCCATAAACCCGGTAAGATCAAACCATAATATTTTTATTTCGAGTTTTGATCCATCTATAAATGATTTTATCGTGTGGTGTGAAGAAATAGATCATCTGCGTAGTATTCACCGTTGGGACGATCGTGAGTGTTTGGCACGAATTGGTAACTGTCTAAAAGGTGACGCGCGTGTGTGGCTCAATGAGTGGACGACCAATGATCGTACTTGGTCAAATTTTAAGCGTGATTTTCAATCGTTGTGCCCTCGTAGAATAGATACTGCCAATATTTTGTTCGATGTGATGAAAACAGATTCTGATCGTTATCATACATATGCGGAGTACGCTAGGCGTTCCTTGTTGCGATTGCGTATTGTTGCCGGGCTAAGCGAAAAACTCATATCTGCAATTATTATTCGCGGAATAACTGATCCGCAGATCCGCGCGGCTGCTACGAATGCTAATTTGTTGCCCAGTGAATTAGTTGGGTTTTTATCAATTTATATCAAACCTACTCAGATTGTTCCTGTTCGTGCTAAGTCTCGTGTAATAACGTCTCATGATTCTAATACGCGAAAAAGAGAATACTTTTCTACAAAATCTAAATGTTTTAAATGCAACGGCTTTGGTCATAAGCAGTATGAATGTCCTAAGCGTGTGAAATTAAATAATCCTACCGACATAAATGAGCTATCAACTTCGGCAGCATCCTCTTCAAATAATTCTCTGAGTAAGTCTGTTCCCTGTAGTTTTTGCAAAAAGGTAGGACATAAAGTCAATGACTGTTTTGCGAAACAGCGCTCTGAATCACGTGGCAAGTCTAATGTAAATTTTTGCCGTGAGAGTTTTGATGAATATAAGCAGAACGACATAGCAGCTGCAGTGATCCAGGGTGTACCTGTAGATGTTCTTATAGATAGTGGCTCGCAAATTTCTATTATTTCGGAATCTATTGTGAAACATTTTCAATGCACTCAAACGCCGTCTTTTAGCATATTGCGTGGCATCGGATGTCAAGAAGTTGAGTCCAGCTTTTCTACCACTTTAACCGTTGAGTTCCCTGACATCTCTCTCGAGGTTGATTTTCACGTGGTTCCTGACCGATATTTAAATAACCCGCTTATACTTGGTACAGATGTACTCAATAGAGACGGTGTGGTATATACGCGAACGCGAGGCACACAACATTTGACGCGTTCCAAGACGGTTCTCAGCGTGCGGTCGAACTTGCATGAACAAATAAATACAACGGTCGATGGCGATGAAAAGACACGTTTGCTATGTATTATCAACGAATTTTCTGATTTTCTTGTTACCGGTACAGCTACCACGACCGTTACTACTGGTTCAATGCACATTCGATTGCACAATGCGACCCCTGTTGTGTATAGACCATACAAAATGTCATATCACGAGAAGATGCGTGTAAGGGACATTATTAAGGATCTACTTGATAAAGGGATTATTAGGGAGTCAGAATCAGAGTTTGCGAGTCCTATCTTATTAGTTAAGAAAAAAGACGGCAGCGACAGGATGTGTGTCGATTATCGGGCGTTGAACGCGAACACCGTGAAGGATCGTTATCCATTACCACTCATTGAGGATCACATCGACCGCCTTGGCAAAGCCAAGTTCTTTACTAGCCTAGATATGGCTACAGGCTTCCATCAGGTCCCTATGGATAGCGATTCCATTCACTGCACTGGTTTTGTGACGCCCGAAGGTCACTATGAGTACCTTAAGATGCCTTATGGACTCGCTAACGCACCTGTTGCTTACCAACGGATCATATCTGATACCCTACGTCCCTTTATCGAGGCTGGTAGGGCTTTAGTGTACATCGATGATGTCCTCATTCCAAGTGAGACCATCAACGAAGGCTTGGAGACGCTTCGCGAGGTGCTGCGGACTCTGACCACTGCTGGTTTTTCAATTAATTTAAAAAAATGCACGTTTCTTGCTAAAGAGGTTGAATACTTGGGGCGTACAATAAGCCATGGTCAGGTTAGGCCGAGCCAACATAAAATTGAAGCTCTGGTCAGGGCTCGAGCACCTAGCAATGTCAAAGAAGTACGACAGTTCCTTGGTCTCGCTGGGTATTTTCGGCGATACATTCCCGGCTATTCTCTCGAAACAGCTTGCATTGCTAACTTACTTCGCAAGGGTGTGCATTTTCAGTGGACTGACGAGCACGAACAGGTTCGTAAAGACATTATTGACCGATTAACTAACGAACCAGTGTTGGCCATTTATGACCCTTCACTGGCCACAGAGGTGCACACCGATGCGTCTTCGCGGGGTTATGGTGCGGTTTTGTTTCAAGCCGACGCTGAGGGACGTAAGCGACCTGTTGCGTACTTCAGTAAGGTAACTCAGGGTGCGGAGCCCCGTTACCACTCATACGAGTTGGAAACGTTGGCTGTGATTAAGGCGCTGCAACATTTTAGGCACTATTTAATCGGAAACAAGTTTAAAGTCATTACAGATTGCAATGCCTTAAAACTCACCCAACGTAAGAAAGATCTCCTGCCTAGAATAGCTAGGTGGTGGATGTATTTACAAGATTTTGATTTTGACCTAGAGTATCGTAAGGGGACTGCGCTATCACACGCGGACTACTTGAGTCGCAATGCAATTAATATGTGTCAAATACAGAGGCCACATAACTGGGCCCAGATAGCGCAGGCCGCTGACGAAGAGACCCGATTACTATTGCAGAAACTTAATGACGGTGAACTCGATGCACAACGTTATGTAAAACGCAAAGATGTGTTATATTATAAGCTTACTGTGACTGGAGAACAGCCGCGCTTTTTATGTTATGTCCCAAAAGGCCACCGTTTGAGCCTGCTGCGAGTTTTTCACGACGAACACCAACATATAGGCGCGGAGAAGACAACCGATTTGATTCTCCGGCACTTTTGGTTTCCTAGCTTAAGGCAATTTGTTAAAAAATACATTCAACATTGTATTGTTTGCTTGGCACATAAAAAGGTACCGCGTCAACCCTTACAGCCGATTCAGTCGTGGGACAAGCCTGGCACTCCTTTTGATACGGTGCATACAGATGTTTTAGGACCTCTCCCCGACTCGAACGGCTACAAGTTTGTTATTTTAATAATAGATGCTTTTACGAAGTATTGCTTATTATATCCAATTTTTAGGCAAGACACTAATGAATTAAAACGTGTATTTGAGAACGCCATTTCCTTATTTGGTACTCCTCGCCTAATTGTAGCGGACCGAGGACGAATGTATGAAAGCTCCTTATTTTGTAACTGGATTAGAGAGTTAGGTAGTGAAATTCACTTTATTACTGCAGAAATGCATCAAAGTAATGGGCAGGTTGAGCGGTATTGTAGAACCGTTATGAATATGATTCGTGTGGAGACAAACTTTCGCCAAGAGAGTTGGTCTAAAATTATTTGGAAAATACAGCTCAGCCTAAACATTACGGTGCAAAAATCTACTCAATGCTCACCCTTTAATTTATTAATCGGTAGGGATGGTGTGACGCCCGTTATACGATCCGTTGTTCGCGACATCGCGATGGATGCAGCCAGCCCTAACCGAGAGTCTCTGCGTGAACTGGCGCGTCAGCGCGCAAGCGAGCTGTTGGATGAAAACCGGGCACGACAGGACGCCTGTGTAAATGCGCGCCGTAAAGTGCCTCGGTCATTCAAACTAGATGACCTGGTTTTCGTGCGCAAGACAAGTCAGTCTACTGGGAAATTAGACTCTGGGATGCGAGGCCCCTACGCTGTCACCAAAATACTGCCTCACGGCCGATACGAGCTCAGGCTGGTCAGTGGGTCGTATGGTAAAACCACACGAGCCGCAGCCCAATACATGACCTTGTGGCGAGGAGAGTGGACCCCCGACGTGTGTACGGCATTCTTCGAGTGTGAGTATGAGTTAACTAAGCGGTTTGCCATGCATGTTGCGTATCCTGCGGGCCCTGCGCACATTTAAAATACTCTGATGGTTCAGTTGTTTACCGCTTGTCGCTACAATGTTATGTTGTACATCCTGCGGGCCCTGTACACAAAAAAAAAACCTGGTACCCCGAGGGCTCTGCCAGTCATACAACCTGAGGGCTCTGTATGCGGATTATGTGGTAACCTGAGGGCTCTGCCACTCGTACATCCCGAGGGCTCTGTACAGTCTCTAGTAACCTGAGGGCTCTGCTAGTGGTGAGGTTATTTTTATGTTCGACATCCTAGGCCCCGTCTAACTTAAAAATATACCCAGACGACGTTGTTGATTGACTTTGTGAATCTTATGTACAATGAGCTACTTTAAATGTACTAATGTAAACAATATCACTTGTAGGTACTGATGATGATGTGGAGGTCGACATCTCGACTGACGAAGAAGGTGTCGAAGGAAACCTACAAGAAGTAGCAGCGGAGGTCCATGTTCAACCATCGCGATCACGCCTGATGCTGTCTGAAGATGCTGCGGTCGAGGACGAGCCGCCTTCAGGAACGGCCGAATTAGCCTAAAAAATGGGCCCAAGTCGGCGTGGCCTGTTTGTGACGTCAGCATGGCGCGATGGTGGTACGACGCGTAGAGGGGCGCGCACGCAACGGGTTACCGGGCGGTCATCGCTCACTTTGGCTGCAGCCGGCGGATCGGACGGACGTTCACCATTAATATAACTGCTCCTATTTTAGTTGTCGATTTTAGTTTGTGATTTTGTTAATAATTAAATCTGTTGTTGTTGGAATTATTCTTTTACTTTTAATAAATACAGGCTAGAACGCTAAATATATATATATATTTAGTTTCTAACATTTTAAAATGAAGTGACATAACTATGTTATCAATATATTTTATAGTTAAAGCGAAACGCATCGCAATAATCGTCATTGCATGATTGAAAACCTGCATCATCTGATAGCAATTCATTTAAATATATTTTTGATGGCATACACACATCGATGTATTCGGTATATATTTTTAGCAATTAAAATGCGACATTGATGTATTAGGTGGCAAGGGGAATGGCATCGGCATCCGCTAACGATGATAATTATTATGAAGAGCCGACTCTACGCTCTCTACACTCACGTTAGTGCCGTCAAAGAGGAAACTTTGCTAATTAGCAAATACGCCGAATTGAACTCGCGTACGCTAAACGTGAAAGTTCGTATCCTGGTTTATGTCTTTAATGTTGCATTTTGGCTCTGTGATCTATTCTAACGGTGACTGACTTGCTCTTTAAACTGTAAAATTGATGATTACATCGAAATTAAATCGATTTCTAATTCCAATATCAACTACTTTTTCCCGCGACTTGATCCGCGTGATATAGTTATTTTGGGTTATCTTTAGAAATATCAAACAAATGTTTATATAAATTTTAAGTTGTGCCTAAATATAAAATATTATCGCTTTATTTTGAATAATCACAAATTTCCATAAAAACTTTTAGCCCTTCTTCAACATTTTTAACCCCTTTTTTGCGATAAAAGGTAACCTATGTTTTTTCCTAAGTTCAATTTTATATCTCGTCTAAATTTTATCAAAATATGTTTAGACGTGAAAGCTTCAGACAGATAAAGTTACTTTCGTATTTTTAATATTAGTAGGCATAATATTAGTAGGAGTTTGATATCGCAGAGATTAGCGTATTCGGTCATCGGATAAGTGAACGAAAATTGAAATTTCGACTTGCTCAGCTTATATACATAGTCGTCAGCAACAGTAACACCCCATTGAGCTTTTCTTTCTCAAGGGTAAGGCCTATGCGCCAGCAGTGGGGATTCAGAAGACTGATGATGATGATGTTAATGGATCGGCTAAATCCTACTACATCTTACTTTATCAGATAATAATAAGGGAACTAATGTAACGTATGATTGAAATTGAGATTTTATTTACCTAAAATTCCATACACATTTGGTTTGAATAAGTAGCTAAAGTATAAGAACTGTGATTTGTTGTGCTAGCTCTCATTACCATTTTTTGTTAACGCAAGGGTAATGTGTAAGGGTAATGTAATGCTTCAAATAGCACTTTAAAATTTCGGTCCTATCCCAAGAGGCGAAAGCAAATTTTAATTGGCCTACCTTATATAACACAATACTATATGCCTTCCCGTGGATAGGAATATCCGGCATCCGACACGATGGGTATCGTAGATAAGAAATCCGATGAGACAATGTAAAATTTACAAGTCGATCAATCGACTAAATTTCTAAATTAGCGAACAGTCAAAACTATATACAATATATATTTACTGATGGTTGTCCTTCGGTCCAATTTACGTATTCTATAAAAAATAGCACAGGTGGAATGAATTGACCGGCTGCACTAGCGCAATATACTGCAGTTGTGTTGATGCCACGATCACCTCTTGTGACTGATCAAATCTATTTTTGCCTTTTAAGTTCACAACTTTCTGGGCCTTTTTTAAACAGTGGATATCGCGGTCTCATCTACATTAAAAATATTGCTAGCTTGAAGGGCGCTACTGATCATAACAAAACAAACTATTTCGGAATACGATTACACTGTCCTTTGGTCATCGGTGTTATAACAGAGCTATCTCTAAAAAAATAATTTCTTGTTTCAAACTTTTTAGAGCGTGATTAGCTGGTTTTAATTTTTGAACTTAATTTTATTTCAATTTTGTACCTCAGATTTATGATGTACCTAAATTTAAATCAACGAAAGTTGCTTGAATTATACTGATGAGATAAATTACTCTGACGATGTTTACAGTATTACGGTGATACATGCGATACATTATAATGACGCCTAAATACCATATGGTAAGCAGAATTTTCATGTAACATAAACAAATCAAGCAATTTTTTGCAAATCTATAAATAAAGATTTGTTACATGATAATGAGAAACTATGTATTGGTCTTTCCCCTCAAATACTGACACATTCCTTTAACTTTTTTTACTTTTATGTATTTATAAAACTATCGCAGTTATAGTGATGTTTGCTTTAATGTTGTCTTTTTTTTAGTAGAGAAAGAACAATCTCAAAGAAGAACTGGTTAATTCCAACTACTGTCTCGTGTCTCTCACTACGGGATGTTGGAATTTCTGTGTATAAGGCCATAAAAAAAAACCTTTTTTACTTTCACAACCTGCAACGGTATGACAGGTACTATTCATAGTACGTTTTTAATTTGCTTTTAGGTCGGGACAACTTTTACCTATTTGATAAAGAACCTTCTAACAGTTAAACCCTGTGTGTTAATAACATTTTCATATTTAACCCGTATCAATACTAATGAGTGATAAACCTATAGTGGAAAAAAAATGTACAAATAGCCATATTACGATTGAATAACTACAGATCGAAGTTAATATTTAAATGTTATTCATCCCCTTAATTTACTCGTTTACAATACTGTAAATTGAAGTAAAACCTTAACGGAAGTTTGGTCGAGCGTCAAATTCTGCGAATTGGGTGACCCCACCCACGGGACAGACCACCGAAATCCTGATGTGTCCGTGACCGCGATTTGTTATTTGATTCATTTAACTACGTCTAAACCTTTTCATATAATACGAGCTTTATAAATAAATTAAGCTGTATTAAGAGCTCTATTTAGAATACAGTGAAATATTCTGATAAAGTTCTCTTCGGGCGGGTTTGTTAATTTTATTTATCTACCTGAGCTATAAAAAGTATTTTAAGAATTTGAACAAAAATATTAATGATCTCGAGTAAAAAAACATTTGTTGAAATTGTTATTTAATTGAAATTAGTCAATCTTCTTAAACACAATAGTAATAATGAAAACTCAATGTTTATTGATATCACGTGTTTCTGGTTTATAGTAGCAAATTATTTAAGTACCGATCTATTTAATATTTTTTTGTATATTTATTATCAAATCATAGAGCTATTGTGGAGTCAGTCTACTACTTTGTACTCATAACGGTAATCTAACTAAACAGCAATATGTACGTAATATATATATTGATATACCCTTATTACAAAAAAACATGGTTTCCCAATCGAATTCATATTGAGCAAAATGACAAATTTTTGTATTGGATATCTTAGTTTCTTTTGCTGTGTTAGGTGACGCTGTGCAAATGTAAATGTAATAAAATTTTATATGTGCTCGATACAAATTTGATTCCAACTCGATCATTTTCGTTTTAAGAGCTCTGCTCTCTCGTAATTGGTTTTTCCGATTCTTTGCGTTTCAATACAACAACGAAAACCTGGAAAAGAGTTTGTATAAGATTCAAATATTCCGTTCAATTTATTACACAAAAAGAAACTCTAAAATATTATGTAAGTATAACTCATTTACATAAAATACAATCGTAGAAACAGCCGGTATTCAGTCTCGACACAGCGGGTGCATTTGACACGCGATTTATGATTTTAATAAAATTCCTGAGTCTACGCTATAACGCTTATGAGTATTATATTATAAGATTTCTTCAGTTCACGTAATTACGTAGATCAAGAGCGAGCAGACGTTACATATTTAATTAAACCCATTAAGCAATGTCGGTGTATTCGAAAATGTGCCTGTTTATGTGGATACGTATCATATTGTTTGTCGCTTTGTATAGGATCTTCAGTAGCTACACTGTGTTTGGAGGAATTGTTTACATTTAAAAGTAATTATATGGTACGATAAAATTCTCGAGTTAGGTAATCAGCGTGAAATAATCTGGGCAAAAGTTTTATTTATAACAACATGACATACGTTTTTAAATAGGTTTAAACTCAAGGAAAACAAATAGGAATTGTATGTTTTGCAACCAACTATTCATGAAATGTTAAAATAATTAATTTTGTTTAATAGTGACAATGGTGACCATGGAATTTTTTTTGACAAGATAAATAAATGTGAGCTAAATAGAAAACCGAGAATTAAGAGACGACATCTCAGAGTCAGAGATAAAAAATAAATCTTTTGCGATCAATCTTATTCCTAAAACATTAGACAAAGCGACTTAAATGATACTGTACACAGTACTGATACAATGGAAATGTCCACTTGCGAATATACACACACGAATAAAGAACTTATTTATTTATCAAGGCTGATTTTATTTAGTTAATATTATAAAAAGGAAACATTTGATTGTTTGTTTGCCTCGAATAGACTGCGAATCCCTGTAATGATTTTAAAATTATTTTATCTACGGAATAGGCTATAATGTGACTGGTAAAGTTACTAAAACAATTATGCCCGTTTTCACTAAACTTAGGAGTCGCCTAAATATTTAGGAATCGCCTAAGTTAAAAATGCATTTAATTATTAACTAGGAACCACGAAATTAAGCAATGTGTAATATTAGGCGTTTCATTGTTAAGCTATGCCTTGTTCTAGGTTAGTGAAATTGGGTGTTAGTTTTATAATAAAATAACATGATCATAGACAATTTTATATAAATGTATATTTAATGTATTACTAAGCGCAATAATTGAGAATAGTTGGAAAAATTAGGATATTCTTTAAATTATTGTTGAAAGGAAAATTTGAAAACAATGAGGAAAATATTAAAACGATATAGATAAAGTAAACTTCCTTTTCCTATATAAATTGTTCCTGCCCATCAAAATCATAAAATCATAAAAAAGCATTTCGAAGTTAGGTCAGCTAGTACATAATAAAACTGAATCAGTTCGATTGTGGTTACCACTGTTTTATTGAAATGATAAAATACATAAAGCAAATTGTTGTTTATATTACAAATAATTTTCTAAAACAGCAGTGCTATATTGTATTAAATTAAGAGTTAAACTCGACGACGAGCACAGTGCAGTCGCAGCATAGAGATTCAATCATATAAAACCTACTTCTTCCGGTAACAATTTTTTATTTCATTAATCCTCTGTGCTGTTAAAACACGACGTGGACGTGTTGGAGTTTTTTCATTATAGTGAACGTTCAATCTATAACTTGTAAAAGACAAGCTGTTTTCTAGCGACTTAGCCCGAGAAAATGATAGCCTATGTCACCCGAGTATGATGGAGTTTAACGTAGGTAAAAGAATTTTAAAATCGGTAGTTAAACTACTGGTAGCAAACAAACAATCAAATCTTTCTTTTTATAATATTAGTATTAACAAGTTCGCATTACAACGACTACACGCTGTGTGATATACTAGCTACGGTATTACTACAGGCTACTACGATTCGTAGCTTAGTTTGAAAAATTGTAGCATTTTCACAGTAGCTCGTTTGGGAACCAAACTAAGATCTGGCATAAGTTACAAACAATAAATTCTATTGTCTGTTTTTAGGGAACACGAAAAAATGTGTATAACAATACCTCAACGTTCACCGTTCTCACGTTCTCTCAACGATTTAACGAAATAAAACGATATTTATTCCTATATAAACTCATTTTCGTGGAGTAGTGCGTTTTATTGTTCTGCTGTTTATTTTGATTACAAATGTTTGGCATATTGAATTCGCAGTAATAAATTGGCATGAATTTGAGTATTGGCAATTTTATAAATCTGGGTAATCATTTTATACTAATATTATTCATGCCACTCACACAAATAAAAACGTGACAATCAATACATGCACGGCCACATTTGGTCACCCACACACGAATCTTATATTGCTTCATTAATTTCATTGTGTTTGCATGGAACACGGAGTACAGATATTATGTAGCAATGTAACATATAAAGTTTATTTTTATTTGAGACATTTTACATTATAATAAAGTAAAAATCTCAAAAATGTGTGAGTGCTCAAAAATATTTCGAATAAAATTTTTAACTTGTTTATAAATTATTGTGACCTTTTTACCTTGAATACTTTACAACGCAGATTCGGAATTAATAAGACCAACTTTTTAAGAAAACTTTAAGAACGTCAATATGAAACTGTATTCGAGTTTCCAGTTTATCTCTGAGAAGAAAATTTTATTATGAGTCTAATTTGACTGGGCTATTTAAAGAGTTTCCCTTAGGAGGGAAAGGCTGTATAACTAAAACGATTTTGTAAATTTATCAATGATTCGCAGAGAAATTGATGAACGTTCACAAATATATAGACGTTATTGCACCTTTTTATTTTTTTAAAAAGGTTGAATATGGAAGATGTAAATAAATAAAACAACACCTCTACAAAAACGGTTTAATATGAATCGCCATAAGTTGTAAATTCTCCGAGATCATTTAAGTAATTGTAATAAGTCTCGTGTGCGATCTTAGCGACGACAATGAAGCAGTGGAGAGTAACGTGTGTAGTATATTTACAGCGGCGGAGTTAATGTCCCAGAACAGCCTAATGTGTGTTATCCTTTTAATCCAGTTCCACAATAAACATGCGAGCGCGTGGATCAACGTGATATGTTCGGATTACCGACTCTAAAGTTCCCTCAAAAACGACCGGGTAATTTTCAGTGTAAATGGTCTTTATTCTCAAATTTATATGTTTGCTTAATGAACCAGAAGGATGTCTTATGGTAATATTAAGAACTTTAAAGTGTCTTTATTTACGAACTAGTCAATTTATCTATACTAATATTATAGGGAGGAATGATTGGATTGTTGGCTATGAAATTCTTATTTAATAAATATATAGTAGAATAGAAATAACAGCATGTCTGCGATTAATAGATTAAGAGATACTATATTTGTGGAACTGCTGCTAGTCGGCCGAAAATGCTCCCTGTAAATTCAAGGCACTAACTGACGTTACACAATGCAACGGTAGTGAAAAAAGTATGGGCATCTGGACAATCTTTGTTATATCTTTGTTATTTGTGCGTTTATGTTCATAGCTGTTATAATAATAGTTGGTACGTTTTAATTAACTAATTTCAATGCCATACGTATTTTACCAAAATTTGTAATATATTTATTTTTTGTAGATTTTTCTAGTTTTTCTAAATTGTAGAAATTTCGTTAAAATTTATTTTGTTAAATATTTATAAGTTGAAATGGTTCATATTTTCCGAATATATAGCAGAAAGATGGTTCATATTTTCCGAATATATAGCAGAAAGATGTATTTTCACTTGCAGTATTCCGGTGATAGAACAATAAAAAGCGTCTACCGTATCTACTAAACAGTTTTATCGTGGACATTAGACAAAAGATTGTAAAAATAAGTTTTGCACAAAATTAAGAAACTCCCTCATTAATACCGTTTATTTTCTTTAAACGAGGCTCATGATCCGGCAGTCAACCTCTTTATATGGTTTTGCTGCACTAATTAAAAATAATATTGTATCTTATACTTTAATATTAATAAAGAATATTAATATTTCTCCCGCTGCAGAAGTTTCAAAAAAACAGTATGGGTTTTAAAAAGTACCTATGAGCAGCTACATAGGCTATAATTTACACGGGTAAAGTCGCAGGAAAACAGCTATAAATATATATGTAACTAACTTTCCGCCAGCGGTTTCACCCCCATGATCCTGGTAACTGTTTATTTGGATATAATTACAATGACATATTGATAAGTAAACATTGGTTGCTATGGTAACGTTTTAATTCCTTACACAAACTCCACTCCTATTTTGATCCCTTTATTTGCTATATAGCCTATGTTCACCGCAAATAATGTAACTATCCGTAGGTGAAAGAAATTTTAAAATCGGTCCAGTAGTTTTGAAGCCCATTCGTTACAAACAAATAAACAATCAAGTTTTTCCTCTTTTCAATATTAGTATAGATGTATGCATACTTTTTTTTATTATTAGAAGTGTCCGGGTGCAGTGGTGAAACTTTTTCTTGATTAAAGGTTACAAGTGAATTTATTTAATAATTTATTTTATCTTCACAAATATGCTGTAAGTTTGGTTCTTAAGAAACCTTTCTCATAATATTTTGATATCAAACTTTCTGGAGAACCTATATATCTAATTCGATTTTTTTTATTGACGAATTTTTAAAAAATAATTTAAAAATATATTAGATCTAGGCACTCAAACGATGTTGATATTTCATTAGCCCGACATTGTTCATCTCTAGGGCGTGAATTACATCGGAATATTTTGCTAGGTGGGAGTAAAAAGAAAACGAGGTTAAATTGGACTCGCTTCAACTCAACTTTTCATAATCAAATTTTGTACCTCATTTGTAAGACGGTAAAATATTGTTTCACGTTAAGCTGTCAGTAAATAAAACTGGTAAATAAAAAAATAGAAAGAAAACTGTGCTGAGTGGTTCTTTCATAAAGAGTTTCTGTTGATCTAGTAAGCTGATATTAATGAAGTACTCGTAGGTTATTTCGCTTATACAATTGGAGAATCATAAAATATTAACTCCATTATTCCTATAATGTGATTATAGTAAAGATTTATCCACTGCTTTGGAACTTCACTTACTGGAATTAAAACTTTTGTCCGCCATAAATAAGATCAAAGTAAAGGCCTGAGAAAAATAAATAAATCGCACATTGGCTAAGAGATTTTATGCTGTTTTATCATATTAATCCTATTAATATTATAAATGTGATAGATTCTTTGTTTGGATGTTTGTCCGTCAATCACGCCGTAACTACTGAACGAATTTTGATGAAATTTGATATAGAGATAGGATATTTGCTGACTTCGATAATAGGATACTTTTTATTCCACTAAACATTTCCCTAGGGACCACGCGGGCGAAGCCGCTGGCGGAAAGCTAGTATTTATCATAACGATAACTGTAAGATTACTCTTTACCTTTACAACACTTCTGAAGATCATAGTAGTAAATCCAACTTAAGTAGGCAGTTAAGTTGAACAACGTTTAAATAATTATTTATCACAAAGTAACTTGCCTATTATATAACATGGTATAATACTTAAACATACAAACATACTCATTTGCTGTACGTAGCCTCGGGTCTGCCAATATTTGCGCAACAGTTTAATGTTTGCTCTAAGGTGCCTAAGCTTACTATGTTCTGCAGCTTTGTGGAAATTTGGATTTATTTTCTAGATAAAGTTTATGCAATTTCGATTTGAATATCTAAATGAAATAAAATAAGATCGTGACAGTAAATATTTTTTTTTAGTTATCATAGAGTAAATATTCAATATAAAGTAATTAAAATATGTATAACGACGGTTGCTAATCTAATTGATTTAAATTCCGTCGACATAATTTACTTACACTTAATTTTTAGGGTTCCGTACTCTAAGGGTAAACCTGGACTCTATTACTAAGACTCCGTTATCCATCCGTTTATCTGTACGTCTGTTACTAGACTTATATCTCATGAACCGTCATAGTTAGACAGCTGAAATTTACGGCTGATATATTTATGTTGCCGCTTTTACAACTAATACTAAAAACAGAAAAAAAAAATATTTACGGGTGTTGCCATACAACAAATGTGTTTTTTCCGTTTTTATAGACAAAATTATGAGACCGAGTCCGAGTCCGATTGGACTGGCCGGTTTGAAACATATTCCATTTCTTCTGTCCTTTTTTAATAATAATTGCCAACATACTTATGATATACCGATTGTACGTAGAATTCGATAATAAAAACCTATTTTATTTCATTATTATATTGATGTTAAAAAATCTAACCAACACTAAACCAAATAGGTACTCACTCAAACGACAAATCTTATTGATATTTAAAATTTATACAAACAAACTGTTTTCTGTTGTATATGAAAACCATATTTGTCAGACTTAAGTAAAGAACTTGCATAATGGAAATCTGAAACAATGACGGTACCACAAAACAACACTCAGGCCTAAAATAATATAACAACGTATATTTTCTATCTAAGTAGAAACCTTAGAAATAACCAATGTACCACAAAGATTGTCGACCTTATAAGGTACAACTACCCCAGAGATAAGATTCAAGCCACTTACTAACAGGGCGACTGCTTTACCAAATGAGAACTTAACGAGATTTAAATTTGCTAACGAAAGAATTTTCATTAACGTTAAAGTAATATACTTAAAGTGCCTACCAAATGAAATAATTTATTAAAATATCTACTATTTTAAAGTTCGCCAACTTGCATAATTAAGATTTGCAAGTAATAAGTTCTTGTTTAACATAGCGTTAGGTAAACCTTTTTGCAATCCCTCATTCAAAGCCCGTTGAATCATGACGGACTTGTAATTTTTGCGTGGCCATGGCTATCCCCGGACAATATGGCGAGTGCAGCGGCAACAATGCGCGGCGCCCACAAAGCCCAGCCAGATAATGGATATTGCTTTTCTTGCGAGTTTCAAAGCAGCCTACTTCGGAACCTCTCATAATCCGCTTACAGCTCTTGGCAAGTACGTTATTGTGCTTCACTGGAAACATTTCCTACGGCGGCGCGCAGCGGAATTCGTGTCTTGAGTTACCTACTTTTGATACGGCCTCGTGGCTGAAACATTTACAAATAAGGAGAGGTATTACTGCGCTTTATAAAAATACTTAAACAAAGTTACTAAATACGCAGTATATAATGGCTTGCTTCTTGTAAAACTTATATTAACTACGCATGATAACTTTTGTGTAGTATGTGTTCTTAGCTTAAAAAATTAAGTGCAGAATAATAAAACATGACATTTTCCTTATCCTTAATAGCTAAAGCAGTGCGTTAGGCAGGTGTCGCAAAGACCGCAGAGCAGCAATGACTCGACTCAATTATCCGCACTGAGTGCCATAAATTTTGTGTCCGCACGCCGACACGGCAATTACTGTCGCCGCTCATCCGCAAAACGATGTTAATAGCCCTCCGATTCCTACATTTATCGCGGTTACACTGTATCTTTTATTATTCCTAGTGAATCGTGAACTTCGGCAGTAACGATTCCTACTGACTCCGAGGCGCCCTAATCGTTACGGTAGGGGTAAATGTGCCTGGCCGTAATGATGCTAAAATGCCTTACGGGATTACACCCTTCGGTTGGAGTGGATCACTGAGCTCTCAGCATTGCCTGACAGAAACGGACCCAGGAAATATAATTAAAGGGAGCTTCTAAAACAATAATGTCACGGAAGCGGAACACTTTTTTTTTTCACGGCAACCTTACAAACGAAATGGACGGAATAAGCTGACAAAGAATCTAATAAAAAAAGCAATTGTCTGAAAAATATTTTTATCTTTACATGTATCCGAATATATTCAGAAATTCTGTAAAGAAAAATAAACAAAATTGCGCTTTTTGATATGTACTTACTTACGTTTTAGAACGTTAATCGAAAAGATATTTTAGCTTTCGGGAAGTCCGTGGAAGGGATCGCTTAGCAGTCAGCATGTGTAATCAACATTCGTTCCATCTTGTGGGACGTGATACAACGTTGCGTGGCCCTACACAACAGGCAACATACCAAACGTTTGGCATGTTTTATTTTTTACTTCGATCTTGCCAAATAATTTTGAAACTATATAGTTAATTCAGTTCAGTGATCTAAATTTATAAAGAGAAAAAATTCTACGGGACCGATATATAAAATTTTATCTCTGTGGCACCTTATATATGTGATTTGGAAAATTCTTCCTCTTGCAATTGCAATTACATCATACTCGGGTATATATTTGTATTTTATAATTTATGCGGGCGAAGTTGCAGGGAAACAACTAATTAAGTATAATACTCTTTATGGTAAATATGAACATGATTTCAAGAAACAATAGATATGAAGTCAACGTTTCGAAAAAAAGTCGTCTAATTGAATGAATGAAATAAAACAATATACCTTATATTGATTATATCGCTTATTTAGTAGGGAGGTTTACATCACATCTTTTCTTTTCTGCCATTTGATAGCTGCCCTATCATTATTAAATGGACGTTATGATTAAAATTAATAATAAGTTAGTTGATCTATATTATTTTCAATAAACCTACGCTACGTATAAAATAAAAGACGAAGGACATATTTACAGTTTATTTTGAAACTTTATTGTTTATTAAAAAAATATTAATTTTTAGTCGAATTCTATATTTTACTTGATGTTATTCAACTTAATATAATACATTAGCAAAATGTCAACATAGAAATTGAAGAAATTTTGGGTAAACTCATCTGTGCGGCTTTCTGTGAAAGATTTTGTCAGATAGGACACCCTCCAGAATAAATTTTCAAAGGTCAAAAGATCCTTTTCCTCAGAGGTTCAGTTCTTGAGATCGACTATCATTTATTTGATCGTAATATCTTTTGATATTAGATTCAAATCATCGACGATGCTTCGTACGGTGAATTGCAGATATTTATGTCATACGAGCCAGTCTATAGAAACTTGTCTTAGGTATTAATTTAGTACCCACTATAATTGGCTATTGCGATAACCCTTTGATAGTTGAGATGATCGAGTTCTGATATCCGTTACACGCTACATATAATACAGTAAATAAAGCGTCTGTTACTAAGCATTCTAATCTGACGTCAGCTTGTCAAAGTATGAACTAAAATTAATAAATAAATAATGGACTCTAAATTAATTACCTATTAGTGTATAGGTTTTAACTTCAGTAAATTATAAACTTAATAAATGTATAGATAAATATAAGTGAAAGCATTACAACTGAGGTAATTGTAATAAAAAGAGTCAATTAATTATCATTTATATTAGAAAGGAAACCGAAAATTATTATCAAATTGCAAAATACGAGAAATATTGGGTATTTTTTGATTAATAAGTAATAAAATTGTCTGGCCTCTGTTGCTGTGTTTATGACGCGAGCCTGGAACTAGAGAATGCACATTTATTACGGGGAAAATAACAATAATTGCATTAATACTCAAAATATTTTTTTGTCAAGAAATCTGATACAGTTTAAATAACAATAATAATACAGAATTGCATGTCACTTCATTACATTCTATATATTAGATTTGTATTGTAGTGTTTATATTCAAGACTGTATTGGTATTCCTTTAATAATGAACACCACTCATTTAAAAAAAAAATCGTTTAATGATAAACAAATTTTTTCAATTTGTCAAAATGCTCGAGCATTTTTCTATGCTCGTGGCGGATAACTCTCTTGGATACAGCCATTCTTGGATACACCAATGGGTGTCATTGTTCAGTTAAATTTCAGTTGAGCAATCCTCTCCCATTGCAGAGGGCAAGACACATAAAAAAATCATTAGAGTATATATATTTTGAAATGGCGAACATGTACCGGACGATGCTCAAATAGGTGAACTAACGATTTGGAAAGCCTTTGGATGCGCACAGCGCTGAAATAATCGTCGTGGAGAACGATGGAGGAGACCCATGCTTAGCAGTGGGCGTCATACGGCTGACATTATGATGGGGTTACTTATTAGTTAATGATTGTAAATGGATAATAATGACTAATAAGTAACTCCCTCAGTATAAAAATTTATGGAAAACGAAGTGATTCATACCGTGGGTAATGATGTTTTGGTATGTTTTGTTTTATAATGATTTATCTTACCTCAGAAATTAGGTGAAGGCATAGACGTAAAGTTCGTGACAAGACACTATATCGTTAAGGAGAACTCACAAAAAAATATATTGTACGCAACGTTTCTGCTCGATACTGAGACACACTAAACAATGCATTAATCCTCGAATCAATTATTTTTTAATATGTAAAGTTTATATCCCCCAGGCTAGAAGAGTGAAGTGACTAGCTACACATATACAAGACGTTTGATGCTATTCAATTTCTGCTAACGGTAATGACCAATTTCACCTGACAAAAATCTGGTAATATTTTTCCATTAACTATAACATTCGTATTCAAAAGAAAAATATGTAATCACGATTTGAGATGTGTAGAGTAATAAACCCAAGACTTAAATAAGTTTAACATAAACAATTCTTGGAAATTTTTGCACTCATTCTTATCAATGAGGTTTAGTACTTTGAGGGTAGTGATTTTTTAACCATATTTTGTGTCAGAACGTAGTGATTTATTTAAAGTTCATTGATTTTATTGGTGTCCACAAAGTTTTTAATTCTAATAGATTATTTAAACTTATTTTATTGGTGCAAAATATAATGCGTATTTTTTAATTTACTCATTTATTAAATTGGCACCAAATCGGAAAAGTACCTACTTACATATTCCACATACTATCCCTAAATTGTCGACTGTAGCATAATATATCTTGCCAGAATGTACCCATCCATTTTACCCTATTTATCACCTAACCACCGATGATGGCGCCAATTTTTTTCAGCGTACTTATATTTAAACTCATTCATTTCCCTTTTAACCGATGAGTTTCAGTTTCAGATTAGCAGATAGCGCACACGTCGCTCAAGAATGTGCAAACGAGCTCTTTGAATAATGACGCAGACGTTCGAACCATTCCCACTTGATTAAGCGCGCCTTTGACACGATGATTAATAACTGTTTATGACAACCGACTCAAACGTGGGCGATACAATACAACATAATAAGTTTGAGAAACGTTTTTGAACTAAGAATTTTCAAACTCAATTTATATCTGATAGAAAGACAAGCAGCAATTAAGGTGTCAAAGCCTTCAATTATAAGTAGTAGTCTTTATATAGTCATAAACTTTTACCACCAGTTTATTTATAGAATTGCACACGACTCGATGCTGTTCCGATTAAATGAGAGAATGAATAAATTCACCAATATTAAAACACAATATTATTGTTTAAAATAGTGATAGTAAATATAACATGTTCGGCATTGCGGGTCAGTTGCGGGACAGGGGTAACACCGATATGTGAATGCGCGAGGTCGCGCATCCAAGGTATGAAATTGTATTTACTGTGAGTTGGATCGTGATTTGTTTGGTTCTGGATCGATAGATCACCAGTTTAGAATCTTTTGGTGAGGTGTTTTGAAACCTAATTGCTGCGAAGGATTAGATTTAACTTATAAACGTGGCAATAAAAATATTTCTCTCAAGGGATTCAAATAGGGTTCCGAAAGAAGTAAGGGATTTAATCAGCTCAAGTATAAGACGGGCTTTATTCCCGAGGTGATTACGCTACTTATTATAAATTTTGCGAGGCAAAAAAAGAACTACAATTTTTAACACTTCACGTTAGTCTTAATTATGGAAAGACGAATATATAATTTTTAGACATATTTATTAATATTGTAGATGCAATATGTTCGAAACAAACTAAAGCAATATCCTTGGAGAGGAACTACACGTTTTTGCTGCTGTTCATTGTTGAAAATTGACATAATATTCTATATACATATTACTTAATTTTATTGCTAATGCATAAGATGTTAATACATAAACACTTACGAAAACATATCGGCGTTTTAAAAATTGTATAATAAAAGTGCTTTAGCTACTTAATTAGGAATCTGATCGAGTACGAGGGTCAAACTGAAAGTTCTTAGAAAATCAAAAACTGATTACATTAGCCAGTTATTAGTTTTATTATATCTTTTCAAAATATTGTCCATTCACGTCAATACACCGCTGCATGCGATGGAACCACTGGGAAAAGCACTTTGCCCACTCGTCCTTAGGGGTCTCTTCAATGGCATCGCGATACGCAGCCACCGCTTCTTCAGCATTCATAAACCGCTTTCCTTTAAGTTTTTCTTTAATTTTTGGAAATAAATAAAAATCGCAAGGCGCGAGGTCGGGGCTATACGGCGGGTGACCCAGTAATTCAACGTTTGATGTCGCCAAATAGTCGATCGTTCGCTTGGCGGTGTGCGACGAGGCGTTGTCGTGGTGAAGGAGGATCCTACTGCGAGGTCGTTTCTCTCGAACTTTTTCCAAGACAAGTGGCAAACAATTGGTAGTGTACCATTCTGCAGAAACTGTTTTTTGATCCTCTAACACAATTGTTGCAAAATGACCTATCCTTCCAAAGAACGAGGCCACCATTTTTTTTCCCGCACTTCGATCTCTCTTCACTTTAGTTGGCAACTCCTCGAAAGGAAACACCCACTGAGCAGATTGTCTTTTGGTTTTAGGATCATAACAGTAAATCCAGCTTTCGTCACCTGTTAGTATGTCGAACACAGCATTTGAGTCACCTCCGTTAAATCTTTCAATCATTTTACGACACCAATCCACACGATGGAGTTTTTGAGCCTCAGTCAAATTATGAGGTATCCACCGGGCGCAAAGCTTCCTGACCGCTAAATGTTCGTGGAGGATTTTGTGCACTTGACTCATACCGATGCCTAAGCTTGTCCGAATCTGTTGATAGGTCACTCTTTTGTCAGTCTCTATCATACGCCGCACAACACAGATGTTATCTTCAGTCGTCGCCGTAGAAGGCCGTCCCTCACGTAAATCATCAGTGAGATTAGTGCGACCACGTTTAAACTCATTAAACCAGTTGTAAACAGTCGCACGAGATGGGGCTTCATCGTGAAAGGCCAATCGTAGTCTATCATAACTTTCTTGTTGACTTAAATGACATCGAAAGTCATAAAAAATCATTGCACGAAAATTTTCTCGTGTTAAATTCATGATGACGTGACACAGACAATTTTCAATTTGCCGCCAAATCGTAAAACAAATGACAAATGAATGAAATATATACTCAGTAATATTGGCAAAGAGTTATATTTTCAAATTTTAGAATTATTTTTTTATTATATTGTTTATAAGTGGCCAGTTCTAAGAACTTTCAGTTTGACCCTCGTATAGGTATATTGCAACTAAAGCACTAAGATAAGCGGAACGTAATGTTTTTTTTATCCGTAATATGGACTTTAATTGTAGCAAGTTTCATACTCCTTTGTGCATGTAGTTTTCGTAAAAATCGGCCAAGTGTGAGTGGACTATTACTCGGAAACTTTTAAACCAACTTAAGTGATAATTTTCTTTTTCATTTCGCTATATATGTATAGATACTACTGCTGTAACGTTTGAATTTGAAAGGGGGAAGACTCGAACGAAAATTAGCTCACTCCCAATGTTGTTGAAAGACCTATTCAATGATGCCCCACATTATGGGGTAGACGAAAAAAAATCATCCTCACTTTACTAATAGCTACCCTAAAAATATAAATATTTTTTAAATTTAATTTATTATTTTGTTGGCCAAATTACAATGTTCCAGTACCAATAGATTTTTTAGTTAAACCGCGGACGGACGGACGGATAGACGGACATGGCGAAACTATAAGGATTCCTCGTTTACTACGGAACCCTAAAAAGGATATAAAGTGTTTACTTCACATTTTAATGATAAAGTTTTCTGGAAAACTGGTGAATAAATAAAATAATTCAAACGTAGCTCCGAAAAATATGAGCATCAAAACTCGAATTTACTGATTCTGTAGTCGGTACGGTGAGTAAATACAAACAAACAGTAAACTTTCAGTATCAAAGTGATTTATCTCATTAGTACACACAAATCTGAAATTTAAATTCACTGATTCGTGCGAATTTCGTAAGAATTGTTTGGCTGATAATATCTATGGCTGATAAGAAGAATGAGCAAAACAAATAAAACCTCTATATATCTTTTGAAGTAGGTTTTATTTCATTGAACGTCTAATGCTTTAACAATGATATTTTGAACATAATAATACTCTTTTCCTATATAGTTAATTTCGATATAGTAGAAGATCCGAACCTAAATCGACCTTCACCGGGTTGATAATGGAATAAAATTTATTGTATAATTAATTTAGTATATTAGAAAATATATTAAAAATGGGTTGCCTAAAAAAATCCTGGACAGAATATTTTTAATTATTTTTTAAAAAATATTTTTTTATTAAATGTTGCAACATCAAGATAATAAGAAAAATTTAATTCTGACTTAAAGTATAAAACATATAGAATGTGCAGACGTTGGGTTGTCTATTATTTACCTGGACGAACTACTGGGTTGTCAGGTATAAACAGGTATATCGATGCCAGTTAATTTCACTTGATTTGATAATAAAAAAAAAATTATATCAACAAATTGTTCGTTGAAGCTAGCTTTTCGTAAAAACAAAAACTTTAAATATCATGAAGTTGAGCTTACTAAAGCAGCGCTCGATTTTATAGGTTACCATATTACCTGTTATAAAAATAGTTTCCTCGGATCTCTCTGTCACTCACTTTTCCACGCGTTAAAATTTTAATTTTTAAAATTCGCATACCCGTATTAGGACCGACTTTTTTGCAGACAACCCTATATCAATGTGTTCGTAATGAAACAGCGCTTATGTTGATATATATATATTTTTTTTATTATCAAATCAAGTGAAATTAACTGGCATCGATATACCTGTTTATACCTGACAACCCAGTAGTTCGTCCAGGTAAATAATAGACAACCCAACGTCTGCACATTCTATATGTTTTATACTTTAAGTCAGAAATTTTTCTTATTATCTTGATGTTGCAACATTTAATAAAAAAATATTTTTTTTTAAATAATTAACAATATTCTGTCCAGGATTTTTTTAGGCAACCCATTTTTAATATATTTTCTAATATACTAAATTAATTATACAATAAGTTTTATTCCATTATCAACCCGGTGAAGGTCGATTTAGGTTCGGATCTTAGACCAATATCATCATCTAAAATAATACAAATGTTAAGTCGTGTATTTTCAAATCTCTCACCCGATCTGATGTCGTCAGTATGCTTTAAATCAACAATCTTCAGATTCTATCCACATTGAAAGGAAAAGGTTTACTTAGGCCCGGCCCGACCGCCACTCGGAATGACTAAGAAACAGTTTTCCATATACGTAGCTATTACAATATAAATAGATTCGCGAACCAGGATAATACAATATTTGTATCTGATATATTATAAATGATACATTATCTAGTACATACAACGAATATTATAAATGTGGAAGTTTATATTTTTGTTATAGATGTCTCAATGAAAAATTAGCAAAATGTCCATGTCATATGTAAATAATCTGAAAAACTTAAATCTCTAAGGAGATATTTATGTATATGCCACATTATTCATAGGGAGAATAAAAACTAGATGAAGGTAAATACTAAATGTTTTCCTAAAAATAACGTAGTATAGCGTAGATTTTTAAATAGCTGCATCATTTGCTTTAGATTTATTTCAGTAAATGAAAAAGAGTATAGGCGAACGAAGACAAAAACTATAGGCTCATTTAAACTCGTAGCTAAAGAATGGAATTTATTTAATTCTTTTGTATTCTCGAAAGCATCATTATAATATCTTAAAATTTTAGCCTATAGGTCAAGTTGATTTTTTGTTCTGGAATGGATTTGTATAAAAATCATTTAACACTAATAAGTCTTTACAGTAGGAATGCAAAAATAAAGTATAAATAGTTGGCCAAAAAGTAATTACTTAAAATAATAATTTTCAAACATAATCTAAGGAACAATAAGTAATTTGTCAAGATATAATAAAATATTTTTATTGTTCCAAGTTTTATTACTTGAAAAAGTAGTTATATACTCTTTAGGCGTAGCTCATAATAAAAAAAAAACAAAACTGAAAGGGCTGGAACAAGATAAAAAAATATGCAACATACATATCACGCAGTCGGAGGCATGCACAAAGAGAAAATGATTTGACATATTATTCAATTTTATTAATTATTTTTCACGCTTTTGTTTGATTTTATTATAATTTCAGTTATGTCTTTTTAGTTAGACAAATTACTGGGTTGGTTAAGAAAGTGAAAGAACAAAGTACATATTTTCAAACTTTATCGTTGTATCATTTTTATTAGTATTACGATAATGAAAATCATGATATACCTTTTTAAATCCTTGTATTAAACCCTTTAATTTGATTTGTTTTTTTTATTTATATATAATGGCGTCCCATAGCTGCTATATTTGATTTTTTTAACGTTACCAACCTAAGAACACTTGGGCTACTAAGACAAATCTAACGATACCCTATATAAATCCGTTCAACGTTTCTGAAGATATGAGATAATGAAGAATATTACATACATACAAGGTATATGCGAAAAACATAACGCTTCCTTTGCAGTCGGGTAAAAAATTTAATCTGTCTGAAGCATATTAGGTTTCTCAGATGTTGTTCCCGGAATTATAATAAAAATGTTAGAATAAATTTCTTTTAACGTTTACGAATACATTATTGACTTTTGTCATGGTAATGGCAAAATAATATACTCGAGTAAATACGAAAATATTTTCTCTTTATTATAAAAATGAGTGACGAAATGTCGAGTAGTAATAGTAGGTCGAATATAAACATATTGTTCAATAAGAGCGTCGGAGCGGGCCGGTTGAGATGCCGGGCACGTGCGTATTATTGGCAGCCGGAATCAGAGGCTGCCGTCAACGCCTCGCTACGTCTTTTCGACCTAATCCTCCATCAACAGCTAAACTATAATATTTATACAATAAAAAAAAGACAACATTATATTATGATTGACATATATATGTTTCTCTTACTTTCAGGTCTGCATTCTTCTACGGCTTGTTCAATTGACAGATTTATTTTTTTCTATTTTTGAATAAGAAAATATGAAGTACAGGATGTTATTAGATTTAATTAACAATAATACTTAATTATTGTTAGTTAAATCTTAAAATTCCGATTCATAGGAATCAGCCTCAAAGAGTTTGTGTATCGTGCGAAGACTTCTGTGAATCCACAGTTTCAACTTAATAACAGAATGAACATTCTGATTATTTACATAATTTGTCAGTAAACTAAACCTAGTTAGTGTTTATAATTGAAATGCTGATAAGTACTTGTAGCTTCAAGTGGATGATCGCCGTTTGATTTTCCGCGTTTCCTCAGCCGTTTCACAAAGACACACGTACAGTGGAGACGTCATTATCGGCTCTCCGATCGTGCATTATTGTGCTTCAGTGTGTTTAGGCGCTACCTACATACATAATACACCATTAACCCAAAATGTACATAGGTGTGAGCCCCAAATCGCTTAAGTAAGCTTCAGGAAAAAAACCGCAAATATTTTACATTGGACAAATTTTACACTGAGAGCTTTTGGTATCTTTTGTATTTTAATATTAAAAAAGAGAAGGTATTTTGCTAAATGTAAACCACATTTTTCTCGTATGGAACACGACATATCTTTTGGGATTTAGTGTCATGTATATCACGTGTCTCTGTTGGCTGTTTGTTTGAAAAAAAAAATGTTTTGTATGAAATTTATAAGCCCTAATAATAGGTAATGAAACCTAAATAATAGGTTGATGGTTTACCACGTCTCGCAATAAACCTACGGAGAGCTAATATGAATACATCTGTAGACAATTCACTCACGGCTTCTAAGTGAACATATGAAAAGATATAGGTAGAATTTTGTAATATAATTTTATATCAGGTATGGCCCTGCAAAATCTACTACTGTCGTTATAAACGGAAAGTCTGTGTCCAAGCCCTATGGAGGTGAGTTACCCATTGATTTTTTTATTGTTAACCCTTTTGTGCGTTTGTATGTGATGCAATGACGGACTGTGGCTCGAGCCAGGTGCCGCCCCCCAATCGGCCATACGATCTGTCTGACCGATGCTAATAAAAACTGCGTTCAGTCGTGTAAGAGATATGTTCACATTCAAAGAGTAGTTTAGTAAGTGTGTGTTTTGAGTCAAGTAACATGGGATGCTTCTTGTCGTACATATAATCAGAAGCAACTAGCCTTCCCCCTTCTCTCAGGATAACCTGAGCGTCTATTAAAGGTGTTAAAGAAGATAAATTAGACTTTGGTTTAAATAAGTGTTGTGTAGTAAACTTTTGAGCTCTTTGTTAAATTTTTCCTGTTGTGATTTATAATTAGATTAATAAAGTAAATGAGTTATGAAGTTCTTGTAGTGTGAAGACACCTGTTAACAAGCTTACAATTATTTATGAATCAAACTCTAACGCTAATATCTGATATAATAGTAACACTATTAGTTATTATATCAGAAAATATACGAAGAACGATGTCAGTACAGCTAAAATAAGACTGGCCTGTTCTGTAGATACAGTGAATAATATGAGGACGCACGTTGTAGTAGGTATACAGACAATTCATATTCATATTCAAAATGCATAGACTCTGCGAAAAGTAGTTAAGACCACACAGGATAAATAGACCAATAGAAGGAATTGAGCTTACGACACTTCTCTTTTGTCGGTAGGTTTATAAGTAGGTTATTATTTATATTTTTTTGCACATATATATTTTTAGTGGGGATAAATCTACTCTGGACTATGACTTCACAGTCTAATGAAATCTCTTTCCAATAAGACGACTCTGTATGAAATAAAACAAGGAGAAAAAAGTAGCCCTTGCTGAGTTTCTTGCCGGTTCTTCTCAGTACAAGGTCGGTTGGCGTAGTTTTCGACTTCCACAAGTGAAATGTATAAGCCTACACTGAATAAACGAGTTTGATTTGATTTGAGTATGTAGTAAGTAAAGTTCGGGCATCTAGCAGTCTACGAAAATTAATTGGTTAAAATTTTGTGTAATTAATTGTGTTGGTAACATAATTGATTATGTAGCCTTGCAAAATTTAGAAGCTAAAGGAATACTAAAATCCAGTTATGAACTCAGTATTAAAATTTATGCAAAATCACCACAACTACTTACTTCGGATTTGATGTCTTCCATTGAATTTTGAATAATAAATGATTGAATACCTACATTACGAACACCGAATTGATTATTTTTTATGGTTTCATTCAAAATAAATATTCTAAATGAAAATAAATTCTAATCTAACCGGATAGACCGAGTTTTGTACCAACTTATAACATGTCTTAATTGGCACTTATTACGACTTGGCTAAATTACTGCTGTAGTTAGAAGGGGCTAAGAAGGAACAGATAACTCGTGCTTACCGATAAGAAAGTTGGGAACAAGGAACGGAAAACGCCCTCCGCTTGTTCATTTGACAATAGTAAAGATCATAATCTAATGAACCCGTTTTGTTCATTTAATTAACTTCACAAATTGGCATTCTACTTGTGAAAAGCGAAATTCCGAATCAGGCAAAGCAATCTCTGGCGACGAAGCCTCGAAACCCAAAGGAGAGGTTATTAGAGGCGCCTCTGTATAAAATGATCGAACATTGGACCTAATCAAAGGAATATAATCTGTAGCTGTGGAAATAAGTAAAATTTAATATATGAATAATTGAAAACAGAGGTAAAAGGTTCAAGTAGGGTCGTTTTCGCTGCCCCACGGGAAATGAAGCAGCGGCAGATTTCGTTCGACCGGAAAATTTTTTCCTGTTCATTCGCCAACTTCGATAATACATTATTTTATTGAGTTACAGTTATTCAATTCAGCGTTGTCTTTTTATGTTCCCAAAGGTAATGTCGGTTGGTGACATTGTAAAAAAATAAAGTGTTAATTTTTGTTAGATTTCTATTAAGAGTCTGCAAAGGAGTTCCTAAAATATTTCAACGTTTTCACAAAATAAAAACCTATCTATCATTAGGAACTTTTAATTTTATTTTAACATAACTACTCTGATTATAATCGATGATCTATAAAAGGGTAAATCTTTTATATAATAAATTAAATCTTGGAAATAATCCTGTAACCTAAACTGTTGGATTGGCTTGACTTGGAAAGCGTGAATATATATTGTGTCTAGAATTAAGAATAACCATTCGATAATAGAAAATAATTTTTTTTGCATACTCCAGGCATGGCTCATAGTGAATGTTAATATAATGCAAATTTCTAAATAGAAAGTGAATAAACTTTAAAAGACGACTTGAAGTATTCACCAAGTAGTTTCATGTCTTGAATACAAATGAACTATTACATTAACTTTATAGTAGCTGTTAAGAGATTAGCAGCTACAAATGGAGCAGTGCTATTCCAAGATGTCGTTTTAGAGCTTTCAACTTTTTTGTACTCTCGATATTGTTGATTCATTATTATGGAGGGTGCTTAAGAAATAATGACATTAAAAAAATGACACGACTGCCAAAATCGAACTAAAAAATTAAGGAAACACTTATTATCATAGCTTAGCTATAGACAATGCTCGTTGCCATCGGTAGGACCGTTTTGTAGTAGATTTGTAATCTAAGAGGTCCTCCACTGATATCCATATTACTATTTAATTGGGGTTCATCATGAAAGCTTTTTTCAGGCAAATAATGAATAAGTGGCCGGATTAAACTAAAATCTGTTGGCGCTAACTCCGATGAATCCTTTCAGTACTCCTATCATTATATAATGCCTAGTCCATAAAAGGAACGTGCAAAGATTTGGGGTAGGGTTATGCAGCACGTACCTATGTTGAAAAAAAACTTACTCATTTTCACCCTAGTTTCAGTACCTTCTAATGAGTTTTTGGTCACCATGAACATCGAAATCTAACTTATTTATAAGTTACCACAAAATTATTACGTTTTATCGAAATAGTAAGAACTATAGAACTGTTAATACTTAATACCTATTATTTAAGACATTGTTCACGTAAACAGTAAGCGATACAGTACCGATAAAGCGTTTGGTATCAATCCCTTATTTTTATAAATTAAATTAACGTGCTCATCTTTTTTAATACTTAATTCAATAAAACATCGTCCTAAAAATGACAAAGATGTTTTAAAAGTTGGCTACTCACTTCGTCATCGTAACTATTAGTTTTACTAATTTGTAAACTGCAGGAAATATGGTTGTTAAATTATTTGTATGTAAATTTTGAATGCTAACCAATTATAACTACGAAACAATGAATAATATTATCTTGTTTTAGTTATATTTAACCAGAGCATACACATTATTATTTATCATATGTTGTAATTCTTGTAACTATTGGCACGGCATTTGAAAACTTTAGTTTTACTAATTCGCTTAGTGTATAGTGACACTTAGTTACGTACTTTCATATTCTTCCGCAGCTTATTTGCATCTCACATTTTGTGAAGGTAGGTAAAATCGAGTAGGTATTAAACACTTACATTAGCAGCTGCGCAACGTATTTTAGTTATTTTTTAAGTAATAAACGATAAACGCCCTGCATAAATCTCTATAATGTAGGAATTTCTTTAAGTATTAAAATAATTAAATAACGTTGTTTCAATAATAGTAATAAGTCAGCAAATAATTAAAGCATACCGGGAAGGCATTTTTGTGGCTAGGATTAGGATTAGGATTAACATTAGAATATGACTGTTCAGTGGCGTAACTATACCGTTTGAGGCCCGTGGCAAGTTCATGAGATTTTCTACTTTTTTTACTAATTGCGTTATAATAAATGTCAATAGTACGGAGTCTCCTCTGACCGGGGCCCCATCCAGCTGGGGGCCCGTGGCATTTTGCCGACTCGCCACCCAGTAGTTATGCCACTATGATTGTGTATATGCATGTAAAAAAGTGTACCGTTAGCGATAAGAACTGTAACTTTTTTGAGGAATAAATTGTACATCAGTTGGATGGGAATTTTATTACAATAAGGAAACAATAACTTTAAAAATATTGTTAAAATAAAAAAATGCTAATCTCATATTTCCAACAAATCTCAACTGTTTAACATTTGTATAAAAGAACAAAGTGCTTAATTCATAAATAAGCACAATGAATCTACATCTGAAGGATGCCAGTGTAATAAATTAATTACGTAAATTAACTAAGCAGAATTCTCGGGAAGGCCCTTTAAGTAAACGAAGGAAACAATACGTTTGGCCCATTAATCAACGTCACGTCTTAACACGACCGGAATGACCGATTTCTGTGGAAGTTCTTATAAAAAATATATTAATATGCAAATACTTCGGCACTTATTTACCAAAAGCTTAAGACATTCTGACACGTAGGTTCTTACTGAGTATTATCAGGAATTTAATTTACAACTGGTTTATATTTCACTGATTGATGATAAACTGTTTTTGAAATTTTACAAATATATTTAATTAAGTTAGTATGATGATTTCGTTTCATTAAATATTACATAACTATCATACCTGTTTATCTATTGAGCAAAATAAGTTTATACAAGAAGCTTTCAATTTTTTTCTCATCGGTTCATTTTTACTGTAAAATCGGCTTATTTTTTTATGTTAATTCATCAATTTATAGTGAATTTAATATTTGGAGTTTTGAAAATAAAAATAGTGGAAATAAGAAAAGAAGGTACGTGTAAATAAGAAAAGAAGGTATTGACACGTTTGTTTCGTCTCTCATTTCAGACTGGGATAGTGTCCAAATCATGGAAACTTCCCAATGTGCAGCCTGTGCCCAAGAAAGGAAGCCGTGCCGATCCGTCCAACTATAGGCCAATCTCAATTACCTCCATACTCTGCAAGATTATGGAGCGTATATTCAACAGACGCCTAATAGTTTACCTAGAACACAATGATCTCCTCAGCGAGTGACAGTACGGGTTTTGCCGGAACCGGTCTACAGGAGATCTTCTAGCGTATATCACTCACATATGGGGCGAGGCCATCGAGAAAAATGGGGAAGCGATTGCTGTTTCCCTCGACGTCTCGAAGGCCTTTGATAGGGTCTGGCACGCTAGCCTTATAAGCAAGCTTCGATAGTACGGCTTATCCCTGGGCCTGAACAGCTTGGTCAATGACTTCTCAAGAGACCGTTCCTTCCGAGTCGTTGTCAATGGTCGTTCATCACGAGCAATGGCAACCAGTGCCGGAGTTCCTCAGGGGTCTGCTCTCTCCGCAACTCTCTTCCTGTTCCACATTAACGATCTGCTCATACCCTGTATCTATGGGTACGCAGATGACAGCACATTTGTGGAAAGATACCTGCCTAACGCCCGGGCCAGTAAAGACCAAATACAGTCTGAAAGAGAGGCCATGGTAGCGCGTATGAGTCACACACTTCAGGCAGTCTCCGAATGGGGCGATGCCAACCTTGTGAGATTCAACGCCATCAAAACACAAGCGTGTCTGTTCACTGCCAAACCGAGTACGTTCACCTTGGCTCCTACTCTCCGAAATTTCTCTTTGGAATACACCGACCGCATTCAGTTATTGGGAATACAGATATCCTCTAACCTTAACTTTGGGTGGTTCATTGAATCCAAAGCTAAAACGGCAGCTAGAAAACTAGGTATCCTTAGCAAAGGTCCGGCGATACTCGTACTTCACACCAGAACAGCTTTTGATGTTGTTCAAAGCGCAGGTTCGGTCGTTTGTGGAGTACTGCTGCCACATTTGGGCTGATGCCGCAAAATGCCACCTTTCGGCATTGGATTCAATGGAGAGGCGTGCGAGGAGGCTTATTGGCGACCCGAAAATGGTTGAAACCAATCTGCATCAGCACAGGCGCAGAGTTGCTAGCCTCTCGGTATTCCACAGGATACATTTTTGACCTAATTCCCCCTCCCCATTCTACCATCGAACGTCTCGACGCACGGCCGGTATCCATCCTTTCGTCGTCAACATCCCTCCGGTAAGAAAGGCGCGATTCGATTCGTCATTCATAATACGTACCGCCAAGGACTGGAATAAATTGCCAGCGTCTGTATTTTCGTCCGATTATAATGTGAATGTCTTCAAATCAAGAGTGAATAGGCTGTTACTAGGTTAATGCGCTATACCACCCAAGGCTTCATCACCATTTACTATCAAGTGGGATTTTAGTCAAGCGTCAACCTATAGATTATTAAAAAAAATGTGTTACACTATACTTGCTTTTCTTTATGATTTCCATTGAATCAAAAAGAAAAGCTAAATTACGAGTAGAATAAAACACATTCCTTGAAAAAAATTATCATGATGAATAGTAAGCGCAACCACATGGATAGTCAAATTAAATCTCGCGGTCAGATGCATAAGGTTGTAAGTATAGTGTTCCAATTCACTACGACTCTGAAGACTTCATCTTTACATCCTTTTTAAACAGGTTTTTACTAGATAAGCAGTACATATTAATATCGTACATATGTGACATATTAAATTAACCTGGTTTTATATTTGCTGTATTTATATGTTATTTAGAAAGACATAATGTATAATAATTTAGATATAAAAATTTTAATGAGTATTTTGACGAGTGACAAGCGAGCTTACAAGTTAAAAGTATATTGATTTAGATAAGTTTAATGGACTGATATTTGAAAACCTTTTAAACTATTCTCATTACAATTCTATCAAAAAGTTGTCGCAAACATAGATTATATTGAATCACTTTGTAAACGGTTTATTTTTTACATTTGAATTGGCCCTATGCTTGAAAAGCGGAAATAATTTTCTTCTTTAACGTAATGTTCACTTCACTTGCGATAATATTTTCAGATCTTTGAAAGAATTACTTACATTACAAATCCAATAAGCAATGATATATTTTGTATTCTAAAAACCATATCTTTTTAAGCATGCTAAATAGTATCAAAGGAGGACCCAGGTAAATAGAAAATATTAGTAAAGTTTTGTTAAGTAAATAATTTCATTCAATCTTGTTAGTGGGATTTGTAAGTTTTATAAAAAAAATGTTCTCTGATTTCAATACTCTACTAACAAGAAATTGATACAAAATTGAGTTTGAATTTCAAATTGTAAGCCAAGTCTTATCAGATAGTTTACGGATTGTATTTGATCAATCAACAACAAGTTTTTGGACTTTTTAGAGTTTCGTCATGTAACTAAAATAGAACAAAATGTAACAATATAACTTTATTTGCATTATTAGCTTTCATTTAAACTATTTTCTTCTAGAATCATCAAAAATTCTATAACCAAACATAGGGTTGGCGATAACAACAAAGGAATATTTTTACATATTTTGTCATTTCTCATATTGAATGCTTAACACGAAATAACAACTAATTTTTTGTTCTAATAATAAACAAATTTATTTCCATAGTATTGTACATATTAGAGTTATGAGTATAAATAACATTTTTATAATTATTAGTTATTATTATTATATTATATATATTTTTAAAGATTATGACAGAATAAAATAATATAAGTGTAAATATGAATCTAAGTATGTAATATTGATCATATTAAAATAACTAAAAATTAGAGCTCAACATTTTTAGACATACTTAAATACTTTTTAGACATAGACACATTTGTGTGTAAATAATAAAGTGAGTTCGCCACTAAAAATGAAAGCATACGAAAAGTTAAAACACGGACGCTTCCGCCGCCATTGTTTCGCGGGGACAGACGAAATTAAGGCTGAGCGTTTTATTATTATTCATTTTTAATTCTCTTGTTTGAAAGCGCCGTTTAAAAAGCAGATAATATAACCTTTAACGCAAAATACAACGGCTCGGTCAGAAACAGCAAATGTTTCTTTTTATTGCCGTTTTAATTACATTCTTCGTGTTCGCGCCGTTTCCTTCATTTTCGCGCATTACATTTTTATAAAGCGATCGACGTTGTCATTGTTTTTATTGTTCCTTTCACGGTCGGACTCTTTACAGTTGTTCATATATGTATACCTCCACAGAAAATTCTGTTTTTGATTTAATGTAGCATGTTTTGAACGCTGATAATTATTTTTATTACTATTTTTATACATATTTTTTTGATAAAGAGCTAGTAAGTTTCTTTCGCTTGTTCTTCTTGTCATTTGAAAGACATCCTGAACGATTGGTAGGGGAAAAAATTGGACGATTCATATGTGTTTGTTAAGCGTATTGAATAAAAGTTATTATATATACGAATATCATTCATTCATTCACGCAACATTGTAATACACATATTTTTTTATTCTTTATCAATCACAAGTTATTAATCTGTCCAAAAAATGTTAAATGCTACTCGTTAATGAATGTATAAGTAAGGTCAGTGTCAGTGTTAAATTTGGTCTGTTAAATTTCATATTCAAGGAAGAGTTTTTCTATAGAAATATAAATAGAGTAATATAAACACTTTCGAATAACTAATTTTATACATCTGTATCTTATTAAAGATATTAGTATGATATAAGAGCCAAGGTTTAAAGGAAAAGAAAAAAAAATGATAGGTTTTTTGGTATAATTGTGATGGGTGGGAGTCTAATCATCTTCGGTCAAAACATTCGTAGGGGAGACCGAGAGAGTTGAAACAATTTTGACATTTTATTTCATACATCAAATACTATACACAGAAATCGTATGATATTAGTACCAATCGAAAGGTAATTATTTACACTTGCGAATGACTAACGTAAAGTAGTTGTAAACGTTAAATATTGTGGTAGACATCGACTTAACCGTAACAAGTCAATTTGTTTCAACTCTCCTCATACCGAGGTAAGATGAAACAGGGAACGAGGAGAGTTGAAACATATGATTTTTAAGAAACATTAAGGGATGTAAAATAAAAAGATAATATAATTTCAAGGTATTTATTCAAATAAAACTTTTTTAGTATGTAACAACTTTCTATATAAGGATTTTGTACTGATATATCAGTCAAGTATGTAACTACAGGTCTCATAAATATATTTAACTCTTAAATGAGTTAATTAGACCTTCAACTTAAATAAAAAGGATCTTCCTTAATCTTTAACATACAATAGTTATTAATTTTCAGTAATTTCTTAAGTATTACAATGATGCGGTCTGGTTTCTGAACTATTGTGATACCTGATTCATCAACTTTCCATATATCCTTCCCTTATAACCCTGTAGTATAATTTTGGAATAAAAGTTGTTCATTTGATCTGCTAAACTTGTAGCTCGAGCGATAGTTGTAGGTTGAGGTAGTCTAAGTGAAAGAACAGGATGCCGTTTCATAAATGATCGAAGCCAAACCTTTCCAGCCATTTCATGAGCAGTCCAAGCAGAAGGGATTTTTTTTATTATATTTTTTATATATTATATTTACAGCCATTTTATAGGCAAAAGTTCTGGCTTCTTTAGTTCTTAGGCGAAAGTTAACAGCAGCGCAGTTTAAAAGATTGCCTTCTCCTCTGAAGCTGTAAAAACAGTCTTTTCAGGATATCCAACTCTAGCAGCAGTTGCCGTTTCGTTGCCTTCATAAGCATTTTTTTTTAATATACCTGCAGAGAGATGTATGGTTCAGATTATAACTCGAAACCGCGTCACGGAGACTTTTCTGGCGCAAAACTACTTCTTCTGCTGCGAGATCATATATTTCGCGACTTGCCATACCCCTGTCAGTCTTTCTTTTATAATAAGTTGGCATTCTAAAACAAAATAAATAAATTAAGTTATCATAGACATTAATTAGGAGCGTTACTACCCGTCAGGTTGTGTGCAACATTCGTGAAGTGTATGCTGTGGCATTTGTCTGCTTTGCAGTCATTTTCCAATATCTCATGTTATCTATGTAGAGGAGACCGAGGTGAGTTGAAACAGTCTGTTTCAAATCTCCTTAGTAGAAATAAAACCTTTCATTTTTATTTAATCTACAATGAAGTAGCAAATACATAGAAATCAACTGTACCAAACATATACAATGAATCTTTAGTTAAAGAGCTTTTGAAACACATATAACTTAAACCAAAATACAAAACCTATATAAAAATATAAACATCATAACAAAGCCTAAAAAACTTACTTTTCACGATTTTTGACATACGGCTGACAGAACTCCACAACCGCGCGATGCACACCACCGACGTGAACTCCCACCACGACGGGCGGAGAAAAATAGTTATAAGGCGAAGTTGCTAACCCGCTAACGGTTCTAAGTTCCGAGAAATTGGTACTCTTTCAACTCACCTTTGTTTCAAATCTCCTCGGTCTCCCCTATATTATTAGAAATTAAACTTCACAAGGTAAGTTCGAATGATTCTTAATTAGACTTCATATCTGTCCCGTTGATGATTAGAGATGCGAAACATTCAGATGTTCAGAGGATCGAAAAAAAATTACAAAGTAAAGAAGCGATCTGATTTCCTGTAAAGTTTTATATCTGAATCAATATCTAATATATTTGTGAATGATGTTCATTACACGAAACAACATTTAAATTACTCAAATAAAGTACCATCCCACTTAAATATAAGTTGTAGCTTATTTTTCTCTAAGCACATTTCTTTTAACATTATAGTAAAGTATTGTTTGTGGTATTATTAAACAAAACATTTGATAATAAATACTGGAAGCTGTTATGGTGGTCTATATTTAAAGTATAAACATTATATTTAACTTTACTATATATTTATATATACATACCATATATATATATATATATATATATATATATATATATATATATATATATATATATATATATATACCACCACCATAACAGCGTCCAGTATTTTTTAATCTATACATATATATACCAACTTAGTGTATGTAATTATAAACAATATTACCTATATTACTGCAACATACAACTAAGAGTTTCAAAAATGTGTACCAACAAATACTTGCGGTGTATTTGTTGGTACACATTTTTGAAACTATTAGTTGTTAGTGCGCTTTCTTAATAATAAACAAATACCATGCGTCTACAACGATCGCTCACGTTTCTTTATAGCTTGGTTGGCTGTATAGTATCATACTGATTCAAAACGAAATAGTTTTCCTTCTAAAAATTGAAGTCAAAGTGTTTATTTCGTAGCTTCAAGCAATTTTTTTTTTTCAACTTAAATATATGATGAAGATATGGCGAATTCTTGAAATAAATTTCTGATATTAATGAATAAAAGAACCGAGTTATTCTCTGAAATCTTATATTTTTTTATTACGGATATTTCATTGCTATCGTTACCGGAACTTTTTTGGAGTTATTTTACTTCTATAAATCATTTTTGTTAATATTATTATTTTATGTTAACATATCATAACAAACAAATATTATTCACTCCATCCGCCCTTTTTTGTAAGAAAAACCTAATAGAGACATCGATATGTCTGAATCTATTCCATAAATACTTAAGGGAATAGATTCAGACATATCGACATTAACCCTGTGCTGAAAAATAACTTGGATCTATTTGTACAAATTTCATATAAGATTTTAAAATATTGTAAAAGGATTCATGTCCTTTTTCAGTGTATTTTTATAGTGCTATTCTTGATATATTAATATTTTATATTCTTACGTATTTGGAGAGATTACCGATAGAATTTTAAAGACGATATTTTTGTAATAAAATTAAAATTGAATAGTTATTGTACATTTAAAGATGATTTTTATTGTAAACTTCAAAAATATCTTGAATTGTAAGAAAAATACATTTTATGTAAGTTGATTTTATCTAAAATCCAGCAAGATCAACATCTTGGGAAACTATTTTTATGTGGTTTTGATAACTCATAAAAAGATAATTATCGTTAGTGAGCAACATGTTTTATTTTTATAAGATTTACAGGCTGTAACTGATAAACTAAAAATGTAGTAAGTACCATAATAACTGTATTAAGGTAGATGATAAAGGGTTGGTTTAAAAGTTTTAATGAGACTCAAAGTTTGCTATCTGTGAGTTGATGAAAGTAATAGTTTTAAATGTAAAGTGTTTTGACGATATCGAATCATAGGAAAATAGTTTTATGACTTAGTAACGGTTTATATTTTATAAAACGTATACATTTATTTTACTATAAAATTTGTTGTCCGAAGATTGACAAACCAATAATTTTCTATATAGATAAACGGCGACGGGCTTGACACATGTCTTGCTCGCAGCTATTGTTCTCCGCGTCGCAGGCGCAATACAGTTTTATGAAAGGTACAAATCCTGTGAGCGCTCCTTGTGATACATTTCAACCGAAGGCAGCGTAACATCAACATGTACCTAGTCCTTCAATATTCTTTCGCGGCCGCTGTAGCCGCGAACGTAAAATTAATGTTTTAATCATTATATTTTTTTAATTAATTTTATCGAAGTGATATCCCCGTATTGGGTAAGTGTTGCATATTTTCTAATCAGTTTAGCCTTTTTTTTTGTATAAATTTTATATTATGTTTCTCAACAACATATTGTATCTTTATGCAATTTCTTTTTATTAACGGGTGTGTTTTAGTCCCATCTGAACATCTTGAAAATTATTTGTTGCCTAGAAAAATATAGAATGATCTTTTGGGTGTGGCATTTCAAAATACCCACTTGTTTCTTTTATTTAACGAGAAATGCACTCCACTTTTTATCTGCTTAATTATCTTGCCTGTTTGTCTGCTTCATCACTGATCACTACCCATGGCGTTATTCCATCTGTTCCTGCTTTTTACCTCGCACCGCCTGAAGACGGAGCCAACCTGATGGCCGTGACAATTTTTTTTTATTTCATTTAGGAATCCTTCCCACCCCTGGGAAGCTTTAAGATGATCAACAATTTTACCTAACATCTGGATGCTGAAGCGCTGGCTTCGGACCCACCTCATGGCCTTCACCACTATACCTCTTCGGCCGTACATCTCGCCGGAGCACTACCAGGACAGTGGATGAACGAGACCTAGCTATTGCGAACGGTTGACTAGGGCCATATATAATTGTACTTATCTATATACTGATCCACGTTGCGAGCTTCCCGTCGAACCCTAACCCAGAGATCTCATGTCTCCCTACTTTTTGGGTAGTAAACGTTTATTATAAAAATTATTTGTTTTATTACCCATCTGTTAACACTCTTACGGGTCCTAAACCCATCAATAACCTATAACTAATAAACTCTTTTTTTTTAAGCGTTACAACTTAATAATTATGGGTGGTTATTTTACGGTGGTTAATACATGGCATTGTATTTCACACAGTAAAATAAATTCAGTTGATTTCTTGCGAAACTGCGTTTTTTATTCTGTAAATAACCAAAAATCAATAGCATCATCAAACACCTTTAATTACCTATGCCTATGGCATTATTATATTTTTTTATTAGATAGCATTATTACATTATTGGTAAAATATACTAAAAAAGAAAAAAAAAACACTGTTTTAGTTTAATTATAACAGAAATGCCACAACTGTTAGATCCATGTAGTACTGTATTTTTGGGTTTATTTATAGACAAAGATGGTACAGTTTTATTTTAGAAAAGTATTATTATAAAAACAAACATTTTTTGTCATGTTATCGGAATAAATCATGAAAAGACAACATAGACATTACTGAACGATTTTGAATGTAATTTATTAATATCTCTATTAAATGAGCGAAATTATAAAAAACAATATTTGTATCATTTTATATTGTCATTATGGTTTTAACTGAAGTGATATAATATATTTAGCGAAAAAATGATAATCCATGTCAAGTGAAGCCACTAAAATGATTCTCCCGAATGATGCCTGCTTGTTAGTATCCCTGATATCAGGGTTGGGATCTGTGCGAAGTGAAGGAATGTTAATATCTATCTTCTGGTAAAGTTAATGTCTCGAATTCTGGTTGTGGTAGATATAGTTAGGACTATTGGATACGCGGTTACACAGTGCAGCTGACGGTGACGGCGGCTGCGGCGGCTGCAGTGTAGAGGTACATACTCGTTGACCTCGCTGTGTATCCACACACGATTTACATTGGGATATAGTTAAATTTAAATTTTAGATGTAGCCTATCAGTAGTTACGACAAAGTTCGTGAAATAGAGGTACATACTCGATGACCTCGTTGTGTATCCATACACGATTTAGGTCGGGATATAGTTAAATTTAAATTGTAGATGTCGTGGATCAGTAGCTACGACAAAGTTCGTGAAGTAGAGGTACATACTCAATGACCAGGGGCGTAGCTACCGCCGTATCTGCCGTATCAATTATTTGGGGCCCCTGGGCCCTGGCCCCAACGTGCGTAAGCAAAAATTAATAAAAATTTCCTAAATTTATTTTTTATTTCAGAAATGACAAAAGTAAAAAAAAAAACAAGTAAAGCATTCGTTTCAAAATTGGCAACACCATACATCGGTTTTGGCGGACTCCGGGATTTCTCCGTTAAAATAATTTACTTCAACGGGGGAATCTCGCAATAATCGATGTACATACCATAATAAAGTCATTTATTCAAACATTTATTTTCCCTTTGTGAGAAATCTGTACATAAGGGCCCCAAAATGAATTTTTATACGGGGCCCCCCGCCAAGGCACGCTACGCCACTGTCAATGACCTCTTTGTCTATCCATACATATATAAAATGTAGTTGTAGTCGATCAGTATAATAATAATAGTAATTATTCTTTATGTACTATAAATAGGGTAGAATAAAATTGTGGGTTAAAAAATTGGGTAGTCAAAAAATGTTCTTTTAATTAAATAAAAAGCATTAAAATAACTTTTGAACTATGGTGAAGACAGCAACATTTCGTGTATTTCAGCATGTAATCCCTAATTATCCTTGGGGGAGATATGAAGTATAACAAGATACTACTGTTACCCAAGAACACTAATATACTACTGAATAGCGTTTAAATCGACACTTAGAAGAATTACTCCAAATAACGAATCTAAACAACTTCCTTAGAAACACTAAGTCTATATAACAAAAGTGAGAGTAACAACATCCGTTAGCCACGACGTATCCACGAAGAATGAGAATGGACTGCGCTCTGCAATGGCTTACATAGCGGGTAGTATCACTTTTATGGGTTGCCTCATTTATGAAGGTGATACGATATAAAATATGGTTTGGATTTGTAAAGGAGTCAAAAGTAGATTAAAAGGGTTCGTGTTATATTAATACATAATTTAAGCATCATAATTTCCTTTTGTTTTTTAACGCTGTCATGTGGTCAAACTCATAATAGGTTATATTAAATGGTGTCACATAAACATAAGTAGGTAAGCATATTATTCTACTAATGGTACGAGTACATACAAATATCGTCAATCCAAAAAAAATGTATAAGCTTATAAGAAAACTGATTATAAAAAAAATACTTCATCAATATATATAAAAGCGGCAAATTATTTTGATTAAATCATGCACGATACAAAAAGGACTATTTTATTTGGATCTCTAGCACGTATAATTAGTTTAGCAATTAGCTAATAGCTCCTTACGTTCCAGATAAAATATTATTATTATATAAAGCAAAGTTCGTTACTTATTTATCTCATCTTGAGAAACACAAATATTGATATAATTAATAACATAACAGAATAAGTTTGCTGACTAGGTACTACGTTTGCGTTATAACTTGTTCAAGAAATATTACACAGAGTTTTCTCGTTGTTTGAGTTAGAGGTTCTGAATTTTAATGAACTAGAATAGTTTTGCTTTTAAAGAACTACTTGAAGGAACAGAGCTAGTGTCCAAAATAGACTACTCTGTTCTATTGATATAATCAGGAGTGGTATATTTAAATCGAATCATAAAGTGAGATCTAGTGTACTCATAAGATTTATTCCACATAATGACAAGTTCAACAGTAATTTTCATTATGATTGCTCACAAACGAATAGCTTAGGTTTTTAATATAGATTTGGGAACTTTGAAAGAAAAAATTACCAATAAATTCTTTGTAAAAAGTTGCCCAGACGACAACGACGATGTAGCTTGAACCGTCATTTTTTTCGGATCTTATTTAGAGTAAGTTTCTCACTTTACATGGTTTAACTAACTCAACGAAGTAAAAAAACTTTGTTTAGCTCATCATTTTATCTCGAAGTATATTTTTATATTGTTTTAGTAGTTAATAATTAGTCATAATAAATGTTGAGTGAATACAAAAGGCAAAGTAAACATCAAAATACATTACCTTAAAGGGAAGATGCAGCTTTATACGCGATAGCAAAAATGTATCACGGATTTTGTATAACGACTTTCGATTTGCCGAGTACGAGTGCCCTTGAGAAGGGTTGGAGTGGGGAGGTAACGCTTCACATGGGCTCGAGTACATTCGTCTGTCAAATAAGGCGTAACCGACTCCAGACCGCGAATTTACTGCCTCTATGATAATAAAATCGAGTTACGCCATACCATTGTAAACTTTCAATTTCGCACTGCATTGCCTCTTTGTCTTTGATGTGAACGGAATCACATACATATGAAGAAAAAACATATTAAAATTGCGTATTCTTTTTCTGCTGTCTACCCCACAAACTTATTTCTACAACTTTTAATGTGTGGTTCAACTTGCCATATAAATGCGTATAAATATTAACACAAAATTAAAATCAAACTGTGGAACTTCTTCAATAATATAAAATGCTTATAAATACGTCAAATTAACTAAACAATATCTTAAATATTTATTCTCTTGGCAATAATTTAAGGCATAGAGTATTTCTATTTCTATCTTAAGCACCATAAATTCAGCTACATATTTAAGTTTTGATTGTGCCATTGCTTGTATAAATAACTTGGTGTTTTATGGTAAAATAAATAAAACTAAAAATTATTATAATTATATTTGATCAATTTTTCATTCACAATGTAGTATAGCATTGCGAAATGTGTAATGGAAAGTTTAAAATGTAGCGAAATGTGTAATTCCATTACAGTTTAAAATATATGTAAAAATATTTCTTTGGGCCGTTTGGGTGGCTTGCCTGAACGTCGATAAAAATATGCTCATTAGTTACGAAAAAGTAACAAGTTTTTGAAAAATTTAACGGGTAGCTCAATGGTTAGAGCAGTTGCATTGCGAAAGGTCGTACCTCGGGGTACCTGGGGGCTGGTGGATTTTATAAAAATAAATGATAATATTATATAATTACCTAATATTATTATAACCTCTGATCAGACGAGGAATCTATCATTTGCAATAGGAAACTGCACTTTATTTATTTTTGCCATTTCGTGGTATAGGTATTTTCTGATAGACATTATCTTATTTGATAATGCCATTATTTGACAACGAGGAAGAATAATTTATTTTAGAATAACCGCTTGAATATCTTAAGCGGTGCGTAAAGTAAACGTGTAGAAGAGAAATGAAGTTTAGTATGTCAGAAATTATTTCCAGTTCCAGACACATATCGCGGGGAGCATATTGAAGTATTAAGCTATTAACTTGTATAACTATTAGAACTATTATAACAATTAACAATAGTAAGGGTTGAATTGTTTCAATATGTATTGAAAATCCTACATTGAAAATCTTACCATTGTACCTAATTGTACATCACATAATCGTTATATGTAATAAAAAAAAAAAATAATGACGTATAAAGGAAAAATTAGTAAACAGTGCAATTATAATATTAAGTTCATTGTTATAAATCATATTCACTTTTTTCTACATATTTTATTAACTTGCTAATATCAGATATGAAGAAGATGTTGCTAGTATAAATCTATAAAGTTTCTATAGTATGTTTAAACAAAAAGTTCCACAAAAAAAAAATAGGGAGAATAGGCCATAACCCATCACGTGGTCCCAATACGGACTGGTGGATGTTAACGACTACAGATGCAGCCTTGATAAACGGCATAACGTGTCATCCGAAGCACAGAGGAACTCGTGAACGTAAATTTTTGGTCACCCATCCTATGACCAGCCCTTGAAAAAGTTGCTTAACTTCCATGTCGCAAGTCGAGCGCACTAACCACTACGTTATGGCTATCTCTGAGCTGCTCTTATGTTAGTATTTTTTTTTAATAAATATTATAGCAAAATTAAAATTTAAATCATAGATTTCATTCATTCTTTCGATGATGTCAATTCCTCAAAAATATTACCTAGTTTATAGCATAATATTGAACGTTGTAAGTGATGTGCCACTTTGTTAATATTTGAAGACTTTTTATTAACACCGAAAAGAAGCGGAATAAATTAAAAATCTTGGTGCGAACAAACGGCAAATAAAAAAGTTTATCTGCCGTCTACGCCTCGCTTTTGTTGACAAGTCAAAAATTAACACTAACAGCTTCTGTCTGCGTTTTCATTCGCGTTACGTTTTGTTTCTCGACTTTTGTTTTTGTTTGTGTATCTTTCAGAGATGTAAGTACCTATTGTTTTACAAACTTTAGATATTTATATTACAATAAGATATATTGTACAATACACAATGTACAAAAAATATTATAAATTGTAATAAAAGGATAATATTATTTTATTTTAAATTTGGATTCCCTTACAAGGCATTCGCTCATATCTGCCTAATATGAGCGAACGCCAATAACACTTCCCTTTTTCAGCCGACCACGGTATGTTAACTAAATATAATGTATGGTGTTTATACTTGAAAGAATATTTCATTCACTGATTTAATATTTATAATGTCTGTAAGAAAATAATGTCGAACGCTGAATGTAATTATACCGTATGTATATTATAAAGCTAGTCTAAAATAACATTACTTCTCTACGGGAGAAAGTCTTTTTTTATTTGTGTTTGTAACCATTTGTAACTAACGAGCCTACAGGAATGTTGCTCGACTTATTACTGTATAAAATAAGGTTTTTTAAAATGTAACTACTCGATGATTACGCAGTATGCGTGAGTGCTTGTCTTAGTGGTTAATGGTGGAGCCATATCAACAGAAAATTCCATTATGACGATATTTCACCTAAGTGTGGTCTCACCGAGCCGTAAAGAAAAAAAAGCTTGTGCGCGTAATTTTTCGAACTCTTCTCTTATTATCTTATAAATAGAAATGGTGACCATATTTTAGGATTCACAGTCGAATTGAAAAGTAGGCATTTAAAGCCCATTATAACTCGGTTTCCATTTAATCGTTGTATATAACCTTGTATATACAAAAAATTTTAGCCTCTTGTATAACGGATCTACTACATGTTTTAATTACACGAACCTCTTTGTTATTCAAAATGACCTAAAAGCCCTATGGGAAAAAAAGCAAAATTAACAGCTTGATCACTTTCAATTAAAATATTGATGGTAAAATTAAAACTAATATGTGTGCTTCTATAGAATTTTATATTAAGTTTCGTTCATTACTGATGCGTTTTCCGTAATTAAAAACTTTAATTTTACCAACGAATAAAAAACAACTCAGTACAATATCAACAAAGATCAAAGTTAAGTAAATACCAATTACGAAAGGAACATTAAATTTAACTCTAACAAACATTTATTTTCTCAAGTGTAGAAAAATTTATCGGCTGTCTGCTTTGAAATACAACCTCCGAGAATCACGTTTATAAAGGTGAATAATTTACTGAGCTCAAAGTATTTACCGAATCTCTTTTTAGATACCACAGAAAAAAAAAATGTTTTATTATTTTTTTATATTTTGAGTCGTAAATCAAATAATTTTCAAGCGCGGCTTTACATAAATGTAAGCCTAAGGCCGTGATTATAGAAAAAAACATTGTTTAATCATGTAATTGGTAAAATTTCATTTAAAAACCACGTCTAAGAAAATTTAACGAACTACGAAAAAACCGTTAATGACTATTTTGCGATTATTTTTTTTATTTAAGAAGCTTTTATAACTTAATAATTAAGTCTAAGTTCTCAAATCTTATAAGCAATAAGAATTAACAAATTATAGATTATTTGAAGTCTATTATGACGTTTCGACCCAATATTACCGCCTAGTAACTGTTTGAGTCCAATTATAATATTAGTATCAATAAAAGGATTTTCAAAGAAAAACACAAAACAAATGACTTTATTTTAAATCAAATCAACCTTTCCAAGAAAACGGAATTAGTAGTACGTATCAAATGAAAGAGAACTAACCGATAATTTTGTTACATTAAGAATACTAATAAAAGGTGGTCGTTATTTTTCTAAAAATAAAAAAAAATACATTTACTTGACACAGATATTATATGAGATCAATTTACGAGAGTTTCGCAGTAATATTTTTTGATTTGGATCAATTAGCCTACACGTGCATGTTTAGCTCCTTAACTTGACAGTGTAGAATGTTACTTATTACCATTATATTTTTGATCGCTTCAATCAAGCAGACGACAGAGAATCATACGTTATTTAAATAATTTAATTACTCGTGTTATGTTAAGGGTTCACCCTTCTAATAATTAGACGTAGTGAATATGATATTCAAGCAAATTGAACGGTCAAATTGAGTTTCATAATTAATACATGTTCCGTGTTTGCCAGATTAAACCGAATACGTTATTCATATCCGTGTTTCTAATTTGAAATCTTTGATTGAACGACGTTGACATTGACAATTTTGATATTATTATGTTATTGCAAGTAATGTGTGTTTACACTATTATAATTTCTTTGTTTTAAGAGGAAAAAAGTAAAAAAGTAGGCCTCATGTCGTATCAAGGAGTCAAGATCATAGCCGAGGATAGGAAACAATGGAAATTCCTACACCGACAAGAGTATCGCTCTTAAATGTTATAGACAGGTAAGACTTGTGATAAACATCCATTTTATCAGCCACGCACAGGCCGCACTACATGTAACGGATTTTCCACATCTTTATATGAATTTGTATAGCATTTCGTCCACTATCCACTCTAGCTGCACCGCAGATACGCAAAATATCAGCAATGAAAATGCTGATGATGTCATAAAGATTTCTTTGACACTCTAGATGTAACTAACACAGTGACGTTTTTAGATAGCAATAGTTTTGCACATAGTGTTGTTATCAATGGCAAAGAAATACCCCATATTGAATTGCTTTATCAGACGAACGATTTATCAAGAGAGTTTTTGGTTTAATTTAGTGTACTGGTTACGAAAATGACACTGTTTTTTGCGATTAAAAATTATTCAAAAAGTAAGATTTTTCACACACCATATTTGAAACAGTTCCTGCAATTGAAGAATAATGTTCCACCTTTGGTAACGGCTCTTTGGTAAGGTTTTTTCATTGGGCGAATATCCTTGTAATCAACAGTAGAATCGTGGACTGTAGTATTAATAAAATTAAGGAATATATGATCGACAAAAAGATATAATTAAAAAAATGTGTAAAACACAATACACAAGAGACAGGCAGCAATAGCAGTCAAATAATAGGTGACAAAAGTTATATTCAAATTTAAAAATATAAAACAACTTTTCCAAAGAGGCTGGCAAAGCTGTCATCAATAATCTTAGAGATACCTTTCACCTTTAGGCTAATATTCAGTTCAGTTCTGTTTTCAGGAAATCAATTCAAACGATAATGTGATTTATGCTCATGTTAAAGAGTCTTGAAAGTGTAAAATTAGACACCAATCGTTAATCATTTTGTTAATCAATTCAAATTGTTAATCATTAGTTTCTTATTTATACCTAAAAAAGTTTGAATAAATGAATTGAATATTTCCAGGTTCGCTTTTCGAGTAGCTCGGTGGCGTAGTGGATAAGCGCCGCGGTCCGCGATCGTAGTCGTTAAGCAACTTTCGCAAGGGTCGGTCACGGGATGGGTGACCAAAAAAATATTATCTCAAGCTGCTCCGTGCTTCGGAAGGCACGTTAAGCCGGTGGTCCCGGCTGCATTTGCAGTCGTTAATACCCTCCAATCCGCATTGGGCCGGCGTGGAGGGTCGTGGCCCATCCTCCTTAACCATCCATAAGGAAGGCCTGAGCCCCTGCAGTGGGGACGTAAAAGGGCTGGTGGTGATTTTCAAGATCTTTCATAGATACAACAAAATTTTGGCCTTGAATACTGTTACCAGAAAAGGCTTTGATGTAATCTAGTTATACTTTGATAAAATAAAAGACAAGAAAATATAATAGTTTAAATCTTTATTACGTAACTAGTCATAAAGCTACGCGACGGGTCCGATGGGCTCGCCAGACGGAGACCCCGACCTTCAATCGTGTTCACACGGATGCGTTACTGTATTACCAGGGCCACGTAATTTTTTTTTTTCAATATACCCATGTATATAACCTACTTGTCACATATTATGAGACTATAAAACTGTATTCAATTAATAAATAAAAAAACCAAATTGTAGTAATCAATTTCTATTCCAAACGGTACTGCTTTTAAAAATTCCCATGATGTCACCAGCAGTCAGTTCCAGCATCAAAACTTGCAGATGCGGCTGCAGTGGGCGTATAATACCGGGAAATCCGTCCAATGCGTTACGTGTCATGCCGCCGGTGCGTGCGTGCTGAGACAGTCGACGACCACCCTTGCCAGCTGCACAAACGTCCACTAAGGTATAATGAAGACTTCAAACTTAAATATTTTAATTTTTGTGTCGATAATGTCGTTTTAAACTAATGACAATATAAATGGACGTTTGTGCAACTGGAATATGCACCTGTTAGTTAATTTGAAGGATAATATAAAAATATTGACTTACACGTTTGTTCAGCCTTTAAGTACCTGTATCTTTGCATCAGCTCGGCCTTCTTATCAAGATCATGTAGAAAGTACGTACTAGCTATTATATAGATGAACATGCCATAAAAATTTGTGCCTTTAATTATATGTTTGTTTATTACTAAACTATGCTTTTAGTTATTGATCTAAATGCAGGCTGTTTGATATATCATAAGACAAATAGAACATTTATCGCATCATGAGGTAACAAAAAGTCTTAAAGCTATCCTATACATCCCAAATATGAGCATCTACAGTGCTCATATACGCTTCTTAAAATTTTTATTGCTATAAACATTAAAATCATGTACAATTATATTAAAAACATATTCAATTATAAACAACAAAAAAAGAAAGTCAAGAAATAATGAGAATTAGAATCAATACGAATTTTTAATATTTATAATGTAGCTAAATTACATTAAATGACAAAATAAAATTTTATTCTCTAATGTTACGATATAAGATCTCACGAGTTTGGAGCCAATAGAAATAGTTTGTAGAAAATATGCGGATCAATAAGAAACTTCATGAGTTTTATATAACAGGGATCCTAAATCGCTGTGGAAGATATCACTGCGGCCCGGTGATAGAGGCGAGAAGCACAAAAGGTTTAAAAAGCAAGTACTAAAATTTCCGGGTAACGCTCATGCAATAAGCAATTAGTAATATATAACGTAAGATCCTCTATATTCTTGCTTAACACGCAGGCTATTTGATTAATCATTTAATGAGTAAAAATCGTCGTTTCAAGCGCATTATTATGTCAGTATTTTTTCAGAGTGTACTCGGAAAAAATTCTCGGTTTGACTTTTGTAAAAGTCAAACCTTTTTTGAAAATAAAGCATCGTTTATACTATAACACAGAAACATGTCGTATCTACTTATTTATGACAACACGCGAATATAGAAAATTTCACCTTGTATTCAACTCACGCATGGATTGAAGGAACTTTGCTCGCAGAAACACTAATTACCTAACTTTTTGTTGGCTTTACATCCTCGGAATTTCGTTAGCGAAGTTTCTTGCTGTTATTATGTGACTCTTTATCGTTAAGCGGTGACTAGGAGAAAACGGTGTGCTTAGAAAGTAATTGAGATTTTGCTTATATTATATACTTTTGATATGTTTAAGTATTTTTTTATAATGCTCATATCCTAGATACCACAAGATTACATCAAAACTTCGATCGCTCCGCTTTTTGGATAAATGTGCCACCGCTTAGTATTATCGTTTCATAATAACTACCTCTATATGCATAGAAATTAAACTGTCAAAATATGCCCCAAAACTTAATTAATTGAATATAGTTTTAGGACTTATTACCTATCAAAAGAATAAGCTGTTGCTTTCGTAAATAGCTACCTCCATCTGGTGTAAAATAGAGATAACATAAGTGACATTTTTTTATAATAATAGTAGTGATCGATATTACACACGGCTACACGTCAAGCTATTAAATTAATTCAAGTAGAGAAATTTGACATTTTTTATTAACCCGAGGTGCTGGTGACTATATTATTATATTATTAATGGTGTTAACACTATCGTACACATACCTGGTACCTGGTATTTTGCCGTGTACTTTATCTTAATGGCATTAAAAAATTAATAAATACAAATTTTTATTTAACAAAATTTGGAGCAGTATTACGGTATCTACATAATTATAATTGGGATCATCAATTCGGATTTAAAGTTCAATAGGAGATTTACAATATAATGGATCAAAGCCTGTGTTCATTATCATGTTTTCAATAAAAATTACAATATCAAAGAGATGGTTTATTTTACAGATTTGATTCAAGATTCAAGATGATTGTGAATATTTTGTAATTGAAATGGATTATTGGGTTTAAAAAAAATATTCTCAAACAAAACACACATTGCCACTTACACGAGAACACAACATCGACACAATTTGTGGTCGCACTAGCAAAAAATTAAATGCTAAGTAAAAATAGTGTCACAAATAACTCACGAACAACATCACAAAACAAATATCTCACCTTATCAAAGAACAATAACAAGAAAGACTTACACATACAATAGCTGTAATCTATATATTTTTTTTTAATTTATTTGTTTAATTTTGCATTCACTATTCTTAATTAATAATGTTTAAAAATCCACTTTATCCCTGGCGTGGTACTCTGAGATAGGACAAAGAGGATTTTTTAAATATTTTTCTTTAAGAAATTTTCCAGTATAGCATAAGAACAAACTTTCATCTTTATCGAAAATTTAAATATTTGTAAAATATTTCTTTCGGAAGTTTGGGTGGATTGCTTGAACATACAAAGCGTATTTTACGCTCTGTAGCAGCAAAAAAGTAAGAAATGCCTGAAAAATTCTTCAGGTCTGTTAGGTTCTGGGTAGCTCAGTAGTTGGAGCAGTCGCCCGGGTTGCGAAAGGTCATGGGTTCGTGTACCATCTCAAAGTGCCAGGGACAATGTGGATTTTTTAAACATTTTTCATTAAGATTTTTTTTGTTTTTTACGCTTAAAGTTACTTGTTATCGTGCTAGTTTATTCTTAAATACGTTGAATGATTTAATATTTTTCATGTATGAGGGTATTTAGTCATAAATTTGCGCTGCTTCAAAAGTGATCATAGATTTACCGTAATTCGTACGATTTAATAATTTTCGACTACAATTACCTAAAAAGGCAGCCGATATCATATCTAATGTAATTCGGAGAGTTCAGACTCACTGTGAAAATAGGTCAGTGCTTTGATCAACATCGCACCTTATAAATTATTATTGTATATTTAGTTAAAAAAGTAGTTAAAAGAGTAAAAGAGTTTAGTTAAAAGAGTAGCTCGTTGGCGTAGTGGATAAGCGCCACGGCCCACGATCGTAGTTGTTAAGCAACTTTCGCAAGGGTCGGTCACGGGATGGGTGACCAAAAAAAAAATATTATCTCGAGCTACTCCGTGCTTCGTAAGGCACGTTAAGCCGTTGGTCCCGGCTGCATTTGCAGTCGTTAGTACCCTCCAATCCGCATTGGGCCAGCGTGGAGGGTCATGGCCCATCCTCCTTAACCATCCATAAGGAAGGCCTGAGCCCCTGCAGTGGGGACGTAAAAGGGCTGGTGATGAGTTAAAAAAATTAACGTAGAAATAAATTATAAACATTTAAATATTTTACATTAATTAAGTCATTTAATTAAAGCGTTACGTTTTAATGTAATAACACTGAAGAAACAATTTATAAAAAAGTTTTTGATTTCTAACTAAGGATCCTACGACATCACTATTACGCAATATTATTATTGTGTTCACCAGTCGATAAAATCAGCTGTATAATCATCATCATTCATCAAGAGCCGTACGACACCCACTACTGAACATAGGCCGCATAATCACATAATAAGAGAAGAGAATCATTTATTTTTCTCACGGGCGATATACACCATTTACGCAGGATACTGACATACCCATTTGTATTGCATTCCAAAATGTTACAAACGGATAAAATGTGACAGCATACTAGATAAAGTCATCGTCTCAAGCGCACTATTATGTCAGTATTTTTCTCGAGTACCAGACACACGAGCACATTTCTTGTCAATTCCTCGGGGACCGCATTGCAGCATTTGAATTATTTATCAGTCCCCTTTGTGTTACATCCAAAACCAACTAGTTCAAACCACCTCGATCTCTGCTTCCCGTCTTTTGTTTTATTGTATCGCTATAAATTCAAATAGCTGAACTGACACTGATATAATTTAATCAACGTCTCCCATGTCACGTAATCAAACCTGACTCTCCGTTACGCAAAACCCAAGGCTCATTTATCATTACGCCAATAAGCACACTAACGAATTAATTCCCCTACCTATCAAATACACGTTCACCAATAAAACTCCGCAGGAAATCTTTATTGCTTATACACAGTAAAATACAGCGCCACATGTTATATATATACGTATTCTGGCATGTTACAAATGAACTGATTTCGGATACCACACATGTACTACTGCAACCTTCACATTCTCTCTAACCAATGCATTTCGTTGCTATTCTGTGCTGATACACAACAAAATCTTTTCTGCGGATACGTTTAAAATACGTAACTGAGTAGCTTTGGTGAGCTTTTGTTTTTATCGTATCGTGCAAGCGTTTTGCGCGGCCATGTTTTACGGCAATTAGATGTTACTGGATTGGGGTTGTAGTACATGGGAGATGATATTATTAAATTCGAAACTCGACGACAATGGATGATGTCGTAAAAAGTGGATCAGCAGGCGTAACAAGAACAGGGATATCTTTATGAAATTATGTTTTGCGCCAGCGTTGAGTGGCTGACGTTGACAAATGACACAAGGGCTGTTTTTCACTGTCAGATCGAAGTGACATGTTTTCCCCTGACTGTGAAGTGTGGAATCAGTAAAGTGAAATAAACGCTCGAAAAAACGCCGTACCCCAGACCTAATGGACGCGAAAGAAATTAATATGGTTTTTCCTTAGCAAAAAATATATGGTTTACTTAAGGATTCAGAAGTAAGCCTCGTCTTGCTTTATATGCTCGAATATTTTTTTCCTAAAAGTTTTTAATGCGCTAAGAATACACTTTCTTCAACCACTAAGTACTTAATTTTTTTTTAAATGTAACTCTTTTTTACTATCGTAACTAAATTATTGTGTGGTATTTTTTTGTTTTTGCTTTAAATTTACATTTTTTATTCGTATTAATGAAATTCGAATCTACGAAGAGTAAAGCCAAAAGATTGTCCCTGTCTTGTCTTTGATCTTATTGCGCCCTTGGATTGAAATAGATAGGAACAGAGGATGACGCATTGTGTGGCAATAATGGTTTTCAAATTATTAATCGTAAACTAGTGCGGTTATTTTAAAAATGCTGTATAATTTCTTCAGCTACGTAATGAGTGATGTATTTTAGAAATTATAAATTTGTAAAAGTGACCTTAATAATTCAAATTCTAGCATATGATTTTTCCTTTGCTATAATTTTATAAATTCGCATTTTTGCTATAATAAACGTCTTAGAAATATAAAACATATTTATACATTATTTGTTTGAACGCATTCAAGCACTTTTGAACAGCGCTTGTGTACTCACTAGTATAGAAAATTATAATTACCTAGATACCAGTTCTTGTTCTTTCGTCATTGAGATTCTGAAAACTCATCATCACAAGTTTATTAAAACTGCTTTCAAATGCATTATAATAATCACTAAGAAAGCAAATATAATAAATCTGGCAAAGTCTTTTGAAAGTCTCCCTTCAATCAAGTCGTTGTCTCCCGCAGATATCAAAGCGCAGCTGCACCCTCCAGCTCAAACTAAATTGAATATTCCCCTAAATCTTGATAGTAGAAAATAGCCTAACAGCAATTTTACCGAAAACATCGGCTTCGAAACTCACTAAGTAATGTGTTCCCTCTTACGAGTCACTTTGATATTGCGTTTTAATCGAAAATGGCATATCTATTTAAAAGGAAAAAAACTTTTAAGATCGATCACTGTCTCTTGGGAGTGAGTTAATAATTATAATTTACCCGTTAATCAAATGAGTTTTGTAATTTAGGTATAATTTAAATAAAATCAACGATGAAAATTTTAACTCCTAAAAGCGATATCTTTCATTATAAAATATAATTACTTTGTTGTTTTATAATGTAAGTTAAAACGTTAAACTTGGAGGATCATTAAATAAGTTATCAACAGTACCAATAATTAACGGTAACAGTTCCAATTGTTCTAATGATCTTTATCGATTTCAAACTTTTATCATGAACTCAGTAAATCTTGGTTTTACCTCAGGGAAACTGCAAATAATAGATGGCCTACTCTAAATATATAACTCGGTGATGTATTTTTCTATGCAATTAGTAATTCTGTTGGTTAATTGTTAACACAACAAATTCAATAAGTTTATTATTTGAGAATTAAATTAAAAATAATGATGATAGTTTAAAAATATCTTTGTAACGATAATTAATATTACGCAAGGCTTAAATTAATAATTTCAAAGTCATTGGTATAATTGAACATGTTTCGCTTAAACTCTAATAGCAAATACCCCGAAAAAAATCTATCTTTTTCATTAAATGCTCATATTTTCCAACTTATGTTGGTAAATACCAAGATTTACTAGTGAAACCTAAGATTTATCAACATACGGGCTTTTGCGCTTACATCACCAAAACGTCTACCGATAAAGTCTACTGTTTTTAAGGAATAATACAAACAATAAAAAATCTGTAAAATTTAGTCGACATCAATAAATTGCAAAATAATACTTTCTTCAATCTACACTAATATTATAAAGAGGAAAATTTTGTTTGTATATTTGTTTGTTTGTTTGTAATGAATAGGCTCAAAACTACTGAACCTGATATTTGGGTTTTTCGGACACAAGTTACTTATTTTGCGTACGCTACCTAAACTATAAAAGGTAGAACCATAAAATGTTCTAATTAATTGTAGATCTTATAAATATCTACAAAAAAATCCGCGACACACTATACCTATCTATGTCGAGTGAGGCACAACAACCATTTTTTATTTATCGTGTATATAATAAATACTAGGGCCACGGTTGTGGCCCACCAAAGTCGAGCCAAAATACCAACAAAGAGCAAGTTGTATAGGGTTTAAGTATGAATCGATAAACTTCAATAGAATTTTCCTGATATTAGAAAAAAGGAATAAAAAAATAAAATGCGTCATTTTCAATTCATTTGTTTACTTTGATTACCAAAATACATATATATTATTTAAACAAATAAAATACTTAGTTTTTTTTAATGTAGAAATAACTTCACACACCCTTTTTTTAAATTCGTGAAAAATAAAAAAGATGAAAATCGGCGAAGATACATTAAAAACATATAACCTCCTTCTTATAGTTTTGTAGTCCGTTAAATTAAAATATCGTTTGATCAAGCTTAACGGCAAATATTATATAATAACTAAATATAATTTTCACGCGCACTACTCGTTAAAGTTCTACTACTAATGACTAAAGTGAACACGGAACCTGTAAACGGTCCAAAACGTCATGAAAACAAATATTAACGGGCTACACCCGATCCAAATATTTTATTTAAGTATGAATTTGTTGGAAGTAATTCCAATACTTATTTAATTAACGCCATAGACTTAGTTTATTAACTAATTTTATAAAATTTATGATTCGAGAGCAGAAACAATTAAACATTATTTTTTGGTAATGGTATGGCATTCTCTAATTTTTCTTTCATCTATTCTAGTTCTGTTATTCATTAATCGATTTTATTTGGTTGCTGCTTAATAAAATTAATTATAATTAGCAGTTCAAAGCAGCAAAAGGTCGACTTAAAAAAAATATTCAACTTGCAGAAAAATCTTTTAAACTGGCAACCTAGTTGAAGGATGTCTCCCTTGACCTATTTTACGGGTTGATTTTCTGCTTTTTGGACACAAGAATATTTAAATAAAAGAGAATGCTCTCAGCAAAAATATAAAATACATTTTGTAACTTCAATTTTAGCATATAATATTGCGGCATCATTTTAGCATTAACATTTCTCTATTATTATGGCGTCTTTTTCACTTATCATAAGGATGAAATCTGAAATCCTTAGCATATCCTAAACTATCGGTAAATCAGTTCTTTCATATCATATCATACAAATAAAAAGCGTTCAAAAATATTATGTCAGTTTTCACAGAAATCATAAACTATGGCAGGCTGACCAATCGTGATTAGAATAGCTTTAGTGCGTGGGAGATAATTCGCTAATATCTCATTAAGCCGGCGAACGCTATCTGACGGCTGCGCCACCGGCCGCTGTAATCCCGGACTCCGGGATACGATCCCGTGTCTCTCTGGGATTACTCACGTCTATATAAGGACAGCCTAACAATATTTGTCGGAGACTAACATTGTATGGCGCCCCGTACTTACGTGAGTTTTTGTTAGTTGCCAGTCTCTTCAATAAGAGTAACTTTGTCTTAGCTATCAGAGCATAAAAATCTGCTATGAGTATGATAGAATCTATGAATATAGAGTATTATTTTAAAAGTGGTGGTTACAGTTTAAAACATTAACGTAATATTGTGCATATATTGTTAAAAGCTGTCATTACAAAAGAAAACGTAAATTTTTAAGATACTTTCCACGGCACTCAATATCTATAATAAAATTCAGATACCATTTCCAACAGACATTTTAATTATTCGTCATTCTCGTGATGTATAGCTTATACCGATTGAACGTGTGTTAGAATGATGCCGCACGATTCCATAATTCATAAACGTCAGTAATTCAGGTCAAAGTTATTTACAATAAGAAGCAAATAACTCGGAACTAATAAAGGTCTAGATAGATGACTGCTGTCTCACTTACGCAACCGGCAGGGTTACAGAACGGCTTTGTCACACCGGCTATTCCTGAGCGAAACAAAAAATCATTGCATCTCGTACTTAAGGGAGCAGCACACCAGCGGCTCGCTTGCTTAGCTTTAAAATAATTTGAAAATCGCTGGTATACTCATCCCTTCATAATATTGTATAGATTCAAGTTATTAAGCGGTTGATAAACATGTGTTTAAGTGGAAATTGTTCAGTATTAGGACGTGATAATTTTCTTTTAAAAAGTCGACTTTGTCCCTGGTACTCTAGGATGAAACTCGAACCCATGACCTATCGCAATATGAGCGACTATATATATATTTTTTAAACTTTTCTTAAATATAAAGACAAGCAAGTTTAGTAGTAAATTCATTTTCATTTACTGTTTAGCGCCGAGTACTTATTACTCGTAGATAACTAATGAGTGTTGAATCAATGACCTCGTATATTCATATGCTTAAGGATATAATGTTTCAAATAGGAATGTCTATTTACATTGACTTTAAGTGGGAACATATTTTTATAAATACATTCTTAACTTGAAAGTTAGCGGTTGAATTTCCGATACTACCCACGTGTTTAGGTTAAATGTAACAACATAATTATACAAAGGGCAAAGCGAACACGTTGACTTCTTGGAATCACACATACACGCTTTCCATTTTAAAACGGTACAAACTCTGTTTGAACCGAACTACGCCGTTAGATATATGTTTCTTACAAAAAAAATACGAGAAAAAACGGATATCGTTTTGGCAAAGGCCAGGTTTTTAGAAAGAGCATATTGTGCTCTTTCTAAAAACCTAAAACTCAGTTAATTTTACCAGATAAATCAATTGTTGGTATTTTTAGCTTCTTAACTATAACCAATTATTCATAAAAACTTTATAATAGGACGACTTTCGTATATGCCGAGACAAATAGAAGAATTTAAATTTACAAATTAATTAGGTGTCAAACGAAATGAGTAAAAACTTATATTATACTTAGAGTAATTGAAAATATTTAATACGTAGGTTACTCTTTCTTCTGTTTTACTAAAGACATAAAAGTATTATCAAAATCGAAAAGTTTTGGTTATTCGTTGATTACAGTATTTTGCTCATAAAGATAAAAGTTATCAATTATCTTAAAGCTCGTTATAATGTAAACAGAACTGGCTTTTCTTAGATATTCAATATTATTGGGATAGAACTCCAACGATTAATATTGTTATTCTTATTAATTAAGTAACCGAAAATGTTATCTTCATTGAATATTTCAGTATAAGGCGCAGTAAAATAATACTCAGTACGACAATAGACATTTAAGTAGTGGTTTCTATATTGTAATGTCATATTGTATTTAAAGTAAGGAATCAATATTAATATTTCTATATTTATACTAATATTAAAAAGAGGGAAGATTTGACTGTTTATTTGTTTGTTTGTATCGAATGGGCTCCGAAAATAGGATTTAGAAAATGTTTCACTTACGGGAAACTACATAAAATGCGGTGCAAAAACTGCAAATAAAGGGAGGAAAATGGAAGAAGAAATTTATATGGGGAATTAAAACGTTACCATAGTAACCACTGTTTTTCTATTCAATTTGTCATTGTAATTACGTCCGTGTCACTATATGATCAATTATATCCCACTAAACAGTTTCCTAGGGCTCATGCGGGCGAAGCCGCTGGCGGAGAACTAGTTCATAATAATTAGCTATTATAATTATTACAATAACATCGATGGATAATACAATTTAATCACAATAATGTCAATGACTAGCTTACTGATTAAAAATTTAATATCTTCGTAATAAAAATTGGCATATGGCTAACTAGTAGTATCGCTCTGGTTACGCGACCGACGAGACTTAACACATCTTCCGTTTTTGCACCGACTCTTTTTCTAGACCGAACTATCAATATTTGTAGCTATCTAAAGGTATAAGCTGCTATTTCGGAATATATATGATGATTAATTGACACAGACAGCTTTTTTTCAGCTAAAATTCGTATAAAGAACTACTGATGATTTTAAACTTTTCTTACAAATAGGAACTCGTAACTTTTTACAATAAATGTAGTTAAATCGCGTGAGACTCCGACCGTTTTTCGACAACGATACTAATTTATCTTCATGCCCTTTAAAAACAGACTGCTTGTTTTTCAGTTTAAGATGGTAAGTAAAAATTTGCTTTCGAAATGCAATTTCATTTATTATTTTCATATATCTTATCTAAGCGCCTAATAAAGGTATTAGCTATAGTCTCTTCTTTTATATGTCAAACATGTCGTAAAATCTTCGTATTATTATGTATAAATACTACCTATGTATGTTTACCTAATTCAAGAACAACAGGACAGATATTTATGCTTTTTGATCCCTTGGATTTGTCTCTTAGAACATTAGAAAAAAATTGATTAAACAAATTGATGACATATAGTTAAACAAAGACTCCTGAAGAGCTCTATAATGCAATGATCATCGTATTCGGTCTGCCGTTCGGTTAATGAAGTTTAGTAAGGGTTGTACTAGGATGGATGACCAAAAATTTACCATCTGGAACTTCGTACTACGGAAGTTACGCTAAGCCGCTGATCCCAGCTGTATCTGCAATCGTTTACACCCACCAATCGGCACTAGGACCACGTGGTGGGTTATATCATGCCCCCCAGCAATGGAAACAAAATGATGTATTTGATGATCTGATGATGTATTTATCAATTGTCAGAACTTTAGCAAATATTTTTAATAAATAAACGAGATATTAAATGAACTTAAAACTGTCAATAGTTCATAATAACGCACGTTGAGTATGACAATGTCACTAACCAAAAATGACGTATTTTTTACTTTTGACAACATTTTTCTTTGTTAAGTATAAACTTTAAAATGCAAAGATCCCTGTGAACGTAGCTTGCGGAGAAATTGCTAGGTGGCGTAGTGACGATACGTTGTTTAGAGGGGCTGCTTACAATTTTTTTAACTTTAAACGCTCATTACTCAAAATCGCATTTTTTGCATTGTGTCACTATCGTTCTCAACGTGATTAATAGTATTCTGTTTTTTGAGAGTTGCCACTTCATTCGAATTTTTGTTTATTTGTTAATGTTTCAACATAAGATTGTGTCAATTTTTCAAGTAATAATCGACTATAGATGTTAAATAAAAATAAATACGAGTGTAATGGTCGATTTCTGAATTGAGAAAAATAGAAAATCTCAACTGATTTTCAAGTCAAAAAGTCCTACTTTTATCAAACTGCTATCATTTAATTATAAGAAAAAAAACTAGAATAAAAAAAAATTCTTGTTAAAGTACAGTTCTTAACTTTAAATTCTCAATTCAGAAATCGGGTAAGTATAAGAGGCAGCTGGAATAACTATATGAAAACTTCTACTATCATCTTGTCCACTATGGCGAGGGTGCCACTTATCAGTATTCTAGTCAGATGCCGTTAGTTTGGTTAGGGTGTTCTCAAGAGTCTCGCAGGCGATTCCCTAAACAGGTTAGGTAACCGCATTTATATAGTCAGCGGAACACAAATATTAGCATAATTAGACTCGCACGCTCCTTAAATATAAATACCAACGCAGCCAATCTAATCAATTGTAAAAGCATCGTACGCCCCCGGCCTCCGACGAGAATTCAGAATATTTAATAATGATATCGAATTATCTGCTTGGAATAGTAGCTACTGTCTGTGCTATTTTTGAGAATATTTTTATTGACTCTGAAGACGTTCTTTTATCTAAATCATAAATTCCTTTCAAAAACTCCATATGAAAATGTGCTTACAATTATTTCCTGAATTTCTTGAATAAGCATTCCAATTGTTCTTCGACTTAACCTAAACCTTATACGAATTATTTATTATCATACAACATACAACTATCGCAGATAGCGATTGAGGCTGCCAAAAAAACACAATAAATGAAACGATTATTTGTTTGTCAAATTTCAACACAGAGAAAACTCCCTCAATACCATATATAGATAACAATTTATTGTAGCCTAAAAAAACATAGAAAAAAGCAAACCAAAAATTATTTTACTTAAGTGACCTCCAACTCAAACATAAATGTAAAATCATGTATAAAATACGCAGGAGGTTTCATTTTTACTAAAAATACAGTGGTAGAATAAAAATAAATGCATCAGAAACGTTTCCAAATCTAGCACTTATAGCTTTCATTGTTTTTCTTTAACAAAACAGAATGGTTATGTTCTGTTAGTATAAAAACATCGTATGCATACAAAACGGTCGGTAAAGTTTAATTCAATGTACACTGTACGCGGTCAAGCATTTGTTTAATAGATACTTTGCATTTGGCGTAGTTGTTAACTATAGTTAAGCGTTATTGGAAAAATAAATTAAAGGACTAATGCTCTTAATTGTTTTCTATATTGTTTCGAGTCTGGAGATATGTGATATTGTTTAATGTATAATAAAGTCATCATAATTATTATTTATCATCAGCTTATTAATATCCCCACTGCTGGGCACAGGTTTACCCTATGAATGGAATCTTATCTTATCAGAATGGGTCATGTGACCCATTATGCGGAACCAGTGCGGATTGGTGAGTGTAAACGACTGTAGATTGCAAAAAATACGTCCTCATACTTATAATAATTTAAAGGTGTACAATATTAAACTTTCAACCTTGAAAGTTTAATATTGTGTTGAGGGACGAATAAGCTTTACTTTCAAGCGTAAAGCTTATTCGTCCCTCAAAGGTCTGCAGCGCACTTGTAGCTCCTCTGGTATTGCAGGTGTCCATGGGCGGCGGTAATCACACACCATCAGGTGATCCATCTGATCGACTGCCCCCTATTCCATAAAAAAAAAATTAAAGCCACCTATAAAGATAGGGTTAAGATTAATAATCTTGTGATACTCTCTCTCTCTTCCACTATGGCTCCTACACAAGATATATTAATGTAAGTGATTTACAAAAAAATAATATTGTAATAATCCGTGATAATAATATTCTTGTGAAAAACCACAACATCACATTTAACGCTTAATTATCAGCTAATAAAATTATAAGTACTAAATAAGATGACAATATGGGTATAAAGCCGCATAGATTAAAACAAAAGATTTTGTGTTTATTCAATTACATAAAAAGAAAAAATATTATGCAACTACATTACTAGGTCAGTACTACTAAAACAAAAAAAAAGATAAAAAGTTTTGAGCAGGAATCTGTAAGACCATACAGGTGTTCGTTTATTATATTAGATATTCATTATTTATGGTTCATAAAAGTGGTACCATTTTGCAGGATAAAATGACATAAAAGTGAACAATATGTAATTCAGTGGCATACGTATGGTGTATGGGTTGTAAACGGATGAAGTGGAGCATAAATTTAGCGGCCAAATGTGAAAAAAGAATTGAAACATCAAAAGTTTTTATTAAAACGTTAATAATTTTAATTGATAGTACAAAACATATCATCTAAGATATGGTCTTATGTGTTAAAATTTTAGATAATATTTAGTTGTTATATAAAGAGCTAGAGTTAAAGACAAAGAGCTGGTAAGTTTCTTTCGCTTGCTATTCTTGTCAGCCAAAACACGTTCTGAAAAGTAGTAAAGAAAAATATTTTTGGAATATTCAAACATGCTTGTAATAAGATAATTTGAATTAATAGAAATCATTTTTTAATATTAATTAACTTATTTACGAATTATTTATAGAACTATAAATCACTAAAAATCTTGAAAAAATATATTTTCTACATTTTCTAATTTAACTACAATCGGTTGTTTTTCTCATTGAAAAAGTCAATAAGGTAGAATCAAATACGGCATTAAGGAATAAGATATTGCTAATTTAGACCTCTATGAGAACTTGAAGAGTTCGCAAAGAATATAAAAAAAATGTTTTATTACAATAAACTCTATAGTGCTCATAACACAACATTTTAATATTGTTAATAATAACATAATTTATTAGATAACACCGGCAGCGCACCGCGACACTGCATCCAGATACGATGCAACATGCTATGCTAATGAGCTGTTGACTCAGATAAAACCTTATTTATGTCCCCTGGTCAGCCACGATAACTATGAGGCTAGCATACAATATTAGTTAGCAGGCTTGCTTTAAAAATTATTCATTGAATGAATGAATTATTATATTGCATTAATAAAAAAAAGTGCTATACTATATCTAGAAATATTAACACAAATTCTCAATAATACCCTAATATAACGTTATCGCTTTCTTGAACGTATCGGGTTTCATTCCTTATCTTTTAAATTTAGAAAATAAAATCTATTTAGATGCTCATTTCCATATAATATAAGCACCTTTTGTAGAGTTATGATTTAGTTTAATGTTAACCACATTATTTTAAAAATATAAATATGATTAAAACAATAAATAATTAAAAGGGTATGATTTGACTTATTATGTATGTTTTTGCATAATTTTTTTATCTTTTTCCAGCTTTTTCAGTTAGTTGTTTTTCTCGCTGGTGGGTTCTTTTGTTTTCTTTTAATTATAATTTAATTTATGTCCTTTTATTTATATAAATTACCAGGTTGGTTCAGAAAGTGAAAGAACAAAGTTCCTATTTAGACCTTTAACCTTTATTATTGTATTAATTTTATCAGTATTACGGTAACAATAATCATGATACAACTTTTTGGAATACTTATATTGAGCCCTTTAATTTGATGCCCATATAGTATTTGAAACAAAAAATATCAATTATAATGGCGTCACACAACTGCCATATTTGATTTTTTTACGTTATCTTGGGCTACTAACACAAATCTAACGATACCTCAATTATCTAAATCCGTTCATATTCATATTACATACAAGATACGGGCGAAAAACATAACCATTCCTTTGCAGTTGGGTAATAGGCACCGTGCAACCGTGTATTCAAAGCACTACTCGTCGCTATGAGTTCATTTCAGACCTACTTATATTAAAATGAATCGCTTATTGACAGGACAGGATTTTTGGTAACATGAATATTTCGAAAATTACGATATTATACCAGCAAACCAGTCATTTATACGTTATATCAACAATAAATTTAATAAAACATAAAGAAATGAGATTCGAACCCACAATCTGAGGAATTTCTCAAGAAGATTTTTTTGTTACTTTTACAAAATTTGTTCTAATTATTGTATTTCATCAATTATACATTCACAATGTCAATAATGTAATTACTGTTATGTTATAAAATAAAAGTTAAAAGATATTTTCTCTGAAGACAAAAGATAACCCTCATAACTAACATTTATTTTTTGTTTACATTCAATTGTTTTTGATTTGGCATTAAGTTCTAGTCATACATGTAGTATTATAATTATCTATATATACTAAAAGAGATAAACTGAGAACTTAAATAAGTCCTAACATATTTAATGCATATTTGTAACTATTGCTTATCCATAACGCGCTCCGAACATAGTAAAGTTTTAAAGCTTAAAACCCAAGCGAGTCGTTCATTGTAGAGAAATTTCGTGGTAAACGTACCATAAATTTTATGCTCAGGGTAAAGTTAGTGAATAAATTTCCGTGTCTCTGTTTATTATAAGCTGGGAAAGTTAGCTGCGAGTTGTTGCGTAATCAAGTTCACGAATGTGGTGCCCCGGTTCACTGATTGCGTGGTAGCTAACGTGCGTACAGGCACAAACATTGTTTCAACGCTCACTTGTACACTTCGAAACATCTTCACGGATGACGATTTTGTATATACGATTCTAAAATTACATTATCATATGGTATATTATCCTTTAATTTTATATTTAACGTTGTTCTGTTATTCGGTACAAGTTTAGATGAAAACAATATTAGCACATATATCACGTAAGATATGTAAAGTTCTTTTGTCTAATAAAACCCAATTTTTTGACTGCTGAGTGTGTACTGATCTGAGTTGGCTTAACATTTTAGCAACCAGAAACTGCGGGCCTTATTAGATGATACTAACTACATTCTTAGTTTTATATATTGTAGTTAGTTACCACACTTAATTTCTATAATATGATCTTACGGAAGACTATAAAATGTTAACTATGTCAAATAATGAGGGCAGAGAGAGCCTTTATAGAGTTTCTTGGCAGTTCGTTATAAGGACTTTTAGTATTTAGTCCGCACTGGCTAATTCTCCATAAATGATTACCTATATTCATAGTTAAAAAAGACTGTGCTGTACCTTGTCCAGCAACGGGAAATATAAACTAGAATAAAGGGCTGAGTAACAACGATGAATATATTTGTGGCTCTGCTTTAGTAGTAGGCAGTACCTAGTACACGGGGGGATGGTATCCCTCTTCGCTCGACCCGGCATGATGCGGTATCATACTCATTTCAGCGTTGTGAAGTAACCTGGAAGTATATTTAAGCAAGCGTCTTTATAACAATGGGAAGAGAGAGAAATTTCAAGTGCATTCCTCCACTCTATCCAGGCTAGCGGGTTTGGTTGACAGCCATCTTTGTATTTCACGGCCTCGCCGGTTATAGGAGAGGCACCGATGTACCTAAGTCTCTCCGGCAACGAGGGAGGACTAAGGGTCCTGTTAATGGGGGTGAGAGTAATGTCGACTCACGGCTTCTCAGGTCTCATTTCCCAGCAGAAGGTACACCTAAGGGGTTTTGGTTGGTAGGCCTCTGGTGATGGAAGAAATCCCACACCCCCCTGTTGCTCGTCAGAAGATAGGGACTGTGCTTAAAGCATTTCCCCGACGCATAAAAAAGGTAGTACCAAGTAGTTATTAAATTTTCATAGCAATAAATATATGAATTTTTAATATCAATCACATTACAATGACACGATATGCTATTTACATGTGTAACTGCAACTAATAAAAAGCACAACATAATAACTATCTGTTTTAAATGCTTTTAAAGACACATGCAACCTTGAATGAGTTTGAAGCAATGACACACAACCATTAATTAGATGAGGCCTAATTTTATTGTACAATTCCTTTCACTTTGACATTTGAAAGATATTCACTAAAGTCCTGCTACATCTTTTGACATGTGATTGCGATCGAGATATTTTTTGAAAGACATAAAATGGACGATATCGAAAATTTGACGTTAATTGGAATTGATTAAGTCAAGCGTTAGACGCAAATATTGTGGTAGGTGAACAGAATTTTGACTAAATTAATGAGGTTGCGACTTTCGTAGACGAGTTGGCACGCCGGTTTCAATGTTTCATTCCTGGTCGGGTCAATATAGAAAAGGGACATTTTTATATGGTCTTTGGTCCAAGATGAGTATATGACAAAGGTACAGCCTTTTGTCATATACTCATCTTGGAACCTGAACAATCTTGGGATATTGTTTAATATTATTTATTTGGTCTATTTCATAATTTTCGACTATTAAAACTACGAAGTAAGTTTCCATTGGTAGGTAATATTAAGTTCAACACATTACAACACCACTATGATAACCCTTGCTTAAGAAATTTCGTAGAAAGTATGACGTATCATATTCCTATCATAAAATAGTATAATATACGACCTTTCAAGTCCAATAGACACATGTATAGCAAAGGTCGAAAGGGATTTTAATTTATATTCTTTAAAATCTCATGTGTATATTTCGAGCCAAAATTATAAATTCCTGTTTTATTTGCCATGATATCTACAGCGTCGGCGAATGAAAAACTACGAACATGTTGTAACTACAAAATATTATTTTAGAGGGTTGAAGCTTTCTAAGTTATTCTTAAAATCTTAAGAGAAGTCTTGGCTTCTTTTAAGATCCAATTTTGGAGTCACTAGAAGTACTAATTTGAAAGACAAAACCATTCTCAGTGAGCTTACCACCTGTGGAACAGAAAATTTGCATTAATAAAAGTACGAGTACACATACCTATGATACGAACTTCCTTGGTTCAGTAATTTAGTCCGCTCCAAAACGCCGACAGCGCAGTAACTCAGTTTGAAGCCAGCTGTTGAAGTTTTTTTCTCTTTTTGTCTTTTCAGCAAAAGTTATTACAGTTTTAACTCAACCAAGTGGTGTAATTTAAGAGGCTCAGTAAAAGAAATTTCATCGTCCTTTATAAATAAACTTGTTACAATTTACTCTTTCAGAACTCGGGACTTACCTTAATTCGTAATAGTATAATAATTATTAAAAAATAACATTGGTAATGAGCGGTGCTATTCCGTATCACTAATAAGAGTACATTTTTAATTATCAAAATAACTATGATAATAGAAATAAACTTATTTTATTATATTATAAAGAACTACGTGTTAAATGTGACTACAGAATATCCTTAAGACAAATCCAATTCTATTTAGTTTTGAGAGTAACCGGAGACAGAATTGGTATTATTATATCTATGTATATATTTATCTAAAATAATAAGTATAAGGTAATGTAAATAAGTAGATTACACTAACAGATATTGGTATATATTCTGTACGTGAAAATTAGCCTGAAATAAATGAATTGTGTAAAATAACTTACTGTATTCATCGACTCTACTTTCACAGTTCGCCATAGGATAAGTTTTTTAATAGAACATCAAAGTTAAATGATTTCTCTACATGCAACAGTAACTAGCAAAGTCTTCTGCCTGCCTACACGTGTAGGTAATAAAATTAACTTTGAAATGTTAAAATGAAACGTTTATTGGCAAAACGATTTAAAATAAATAAAAAAAAAACTAGATTCGTGTCGCCTGACGTGCGCGGCCATGCATGCCGGTGGCCAGATGATACCGCCAGTGCAATGCAAATTATTCGAATGGAAAACAAAAATATTTGTGTCAGTTTTCATTTTCACTCAATGTTGCAGTAATATTAGGTAATGGAAATGTAAAATATTATCCAAAAATATCACATTTAAAATAGCAATGATTGCAATGTTGTGTTGTGTTTGAATTCGTAAAAAACTTTTGTGTACTAAACTGACTTATTTCGTTCATTGAATTCTCCGCGCACTATTTTTTATTCGAAGGCTTATGAGCCTGTGGTTCAAAAGTGGTTAATATTAACAACGTACACAATCTTCGCCCGAGTTCAATAGAATTTTCATGAACATGTGAACTGAAACGAGTATTATTTTTCGCATTTCCCAAGTTGGTTTTATTAAAAAAAATTATATCACCAGCGGTGTTTTTAAATGAAATAATATAACGCCATTTGGTTACTTTCAATATGATATATTAAAACTTTTTTATGAACAGGAAATTTGTTCAAAGGAAAAAAGGAAATTAATATCGATGAAGCGTTACGTAACACCATAGTTTTCTACCTGTTCCTCATTGCATCACACTTGGGTACATAAGTGCCTCTGTAAACTTTCATAAAATATTTAAAAGTATGTAGGTAGGTGCTAATATATTTTTGTTAATACATTCTATAATATTGTATTAACAAAAATATATTAGTAACAAATGTGGTATATTAAAAAATTACATAAATACGAGTATAGTAGGAATGCGATCAAAAGTAAATAAAGTATTTATCCTGTACTTGTAGAGGAATAAAAAATATTCAATAAAATATTTATAGCCCCTATATCATATGTTTAGTAAGTCGGACACAAGAAAACGTATCTCGAATCATTTTAATAAATAAATATACATCTTCTATCCCAAACTACTAAAGTACTTGGAAATTAGAAACAATGAAGAATGTCCAAACCAATTCGATCTTAAAAAACATCGAATAGATAGTTTTCTACCTAAAACTGCTGTACAGGCCACCATTAAGTTCCCAGATATGATAGCACAAATACTGTTTTATCTCACACGTATCAAAATAGGGAATGTTATAGAACATTTTCATTTACGAGTCAACAATGTCGTACCGTCATCACTAAGCAGATAGATTGACAAATAAGCTGGTAATCAGTCTTGCGCTAATACTTAGGGCGGGTCTTATTAGGATGACGCGCCGGTGTGGGGCTCCCATTTTACCTGTGAAACTGCGTAAATAGAATAAACGATTCTTCTCCTTGCCACCCACTCGCATTCGTAACTATTTTGATGAGCTTTGTTGTCCCAAGTTATGGTTGTAAGGGACCAAGCGTCGTTGTGAAATAAACGTCATTGTAAATTGCAATTTATATCACAAATACGTATATAAACTTGTCGTTATCGGACTTGATACTCGGGATATAAAAAGTAATAAGAAAAAGATAACGAACTGATTACCTAATTAAGATAAGATATTATTAACTAATACATGGGAGTGTAATACATTTTCTCCAAGAGGCGTTCTAAGTATAGTATTAATTCAGTCTGGTTGTCGATAAATATATTACCAGTACACTCATATAGGGCCTTCACTATCAAATTATCAGTATATTCTACAATTTCATCATCTCATTTTTTTGTGTTTACTGAGAAAAGGATTTCGCTCTAATATGGAAGGTAAATATCAATTATAATAAAATAAATCCGATCCCGTAACCAAGGGTCTAATTGTCTTATTTTAAAATATATCTCAATCCCTTTCAACATGCAGTTTGAAAGATATGTAACTTCATGCTACAGCTAATTTAACGTATGTTGGAGAGCTGCTACGCAAACCATTTTGACAATTTACATTAAAAGTTCCCAGTTTAAAAGTATATGTAATTCACAATAATAAAAATATAAAACAATTGAAAAACTACTTCAGTGAGAACCAAAATATACGGCTGTGACGGTGTTTTCTGTGGACTCGAACCTGGTAGCATTCTTTAACACGTGATAGCAATTACAATCGCAACGATATCGTTATTTGACGTATATACTTGAAAGCTATTGAGAAATGTCAAACAAAAGAGTTGAATGCCAACAGCTTTCGACTGGATTAACTAAGTTATCATTATGTTTTTAGATCATTTAAATAATCATTCGCTCCAAATGCGATTGTGACTTTTTAGTTACATAATTTCATAAATCATTTTCACAATCGCTACAGCTTTTGTAATGGGTCCAATAGATTTTTTAAAATAAGACAAAAAGCCTACAGAACTGAGTCGCATGAAATATGCAAGTAGAAATCATAGGGTTCTTTTGTGTACCGAGAATTGCAGGGGTCACATTGAAAATTGGACAGGTGAAGCGATAAAGGGTGTTAAACCCATGGCAAATGTCAGGTCGCATGACCCCCGACGGGAATGAGGGATGTCTGCCAGTTGATGCAATCAATAATTTGCATGCCATTAAAGGCGACGCCAGAGTCACAACTCCGATGCTTCGAATACAAAAGTCATTCATCGCAAATTACCTTTTCCATTCCCTATTTTTGAGTTTTTTATTTGAAACCAGTGAGTTGATTTAGATTTTTAAGCGATTTCGAAAGGGGCTAGCATGTAAATATATTTCTATGTTTTAAATATTTTAAATAGATATGTATATATCAAAAACATATAATTAATTCTCTATAGAATTCAAATTTAAAATCATATTTTCAGTCTGGGCTGGTACGAGCGCTTGTTAAAGTCGAAATATATGCGTTTTATTATAAAACGAAGAGTATCTTTAGTATCTTCTCTCTTAACTATTAATAAACCATAAAAAATAGAAAATAAATACGTTTGAAAGCACTTTAGTACTGCAATGTAACATAAATGGAATTGTTTTTTTTTTTTTAACTGACGCAACTTAATGCAGCTTCTGACTCTCATGCGAGCTGTACGCTCCACAATCCCACCTTATTTGTGTTTTAAAACTCCTCTGAGATCAATAAAAACTTCTAAAATATCTTTCATGTACAATTTAAAATTGTGGAAGTATCTCCCATTTATTTGTTTTACTTAGTTTAACCTCTTTACAGTTAAAATATTTTTAGAGCGTCTGTCACTTTTGAAGCTGTGACTGGCAATGACTCTAATATGGCCAAGTTTATTCCATTAATGTTATTGAAAAGTAGTCGTTAGCGAGAGAGGACTCGAGTGGTGCGGCGGGCGGTGGCGTTTGGAACTCTCCGTATGAAGTTAATTGGATTTTTCCGTTTGCCGCCGAGGACGTGTGCTGTTTGAATAATAAGTGCCTTAATAGTGTTTTGAGGCTACGATGGAGGAAAATTTTAATGTTAAACTTATAACTCGCATATTGTTTTAATATTTCTGTTCTATAAAACCCTGGAAGGATATGATTCAACAATTGTATGTAATACTCTACATCTACTCTTATTATATTTTATTAATCGTGCCTGATTATTAAAAACACTAGCATTAACTTGCTGTTACTGCCTCACCAGCGTATAAAAAAATAAGTTTGATTTCGCGGTAATAAATTCCCTATATCAACTAGTTATAGCCCGCCGAGCGATACCGAAAAAATCCGAACACGAATTCGAATTCACTCAGGTACCTACCCGAATATATTTCAAAAACGAATCCGCGATAACTAATAGTGTAGAAATTCTATTGGTTCCATTTTTTGTATAAAAATACAAAACAAGATTGATTGATGCATAGTGTCTCAGATATTCTATCCATATATCTTTTGGAAACGTTAGTAGCAATTCACGGTTAAGCGGCTTTCGCCTTCTAAGTGAATTCGGATACCTGAGTGAATTCGAATTTAGGTTCGTATTTTTAAGGAATCGCCCTCTTAGTATTAACTAAATGAAAATCGGAGTAAAATTACTATACTATGAATCTATTTGGTTCTTGTGTGTGTTATAAATAATATATAAAATAATGAAGTGTATTAAGTTTAGGTGTCATAAGGCGCGGGATTTTAATTTCGCGGGATTATAATAGACTAGTGGACGCCCGCGACTTCGTCCGCGTGGAAGTCGGTATCCCGTGGGAGTGAGAAGTTTTCCCAGTAAAAAGTACCCTATGTGTTATTCTGATGTATAACCTATATTGCTGTAAAGTTTTATCCAAATCCGTCCAGTAGTTTTTTCGTGAAAGAGTAACAAACATCCATACATCCATACTTACAAACTTTCGCCTTTATAATATTAATAGGATTTTTGCTGTCACAAAATAGTCACTAAACCGATCTATAAAATGCCTTACGCGCTTCTTTTGCAGAAAAAAGATATATACTTTCTATATTAAAATAAAATCATTATCTCAAACTGGCATTGAAATTCACAAGATTTTCTTTGTAAAATGTAACGAATTACGTAACGAAGCGTTTGTCACTGCACAACAATAAGGCTCAAGGTCCAAAGAATATACAGTTGTTCGATAAAAGACCGTTTGAAAAATATCGAAGAATAAATTGTGGATTCTAGGGACATTACGTGGAGCTGAGACAGCGGAAAGAGATTTTCGTTTGATACGAAAAATATGACAACATAACAAATAGCATTGATTCGGCTATTCAAAGCAAATCGTTTCTCTCCCGGGAGATTGGAATAGTGAGGCGGTTTCAGGCCTAACGCTTGGACTTATCTGGAATTTCCGGTCGTTGAAGCGAGCTCAATGAGGCAGCTTCGACGTTACGGACACTTTCATTGCCATTACCTTTTCTACTGATGCCCTGACGCTTTAGTCTTTGTTTTTTAATTTATCATATAATTATCTAAAGCTTTGATAATTATGAAGCTTAAATTTGTAATAATGCGATATCATCGACAATGTTCATCTTGTTTCTTTGCAATATTTTTTTTATGGCTCTGATCTTAAATATCATTTTTTCGTAATTTTAATTTATTGACACGTGCTTAAAAAATATTATTTAACGTCAGTTCCTTTGTCATTATTCATAGATATAAATCATAAAGATTTGTTTTTATTAAAAATTATATAATCTCTAACCTTTCTCCAACCAAGATTTTAAGTTTGTTATTTATACTAATATTTTGTGACAATCGTACAATACTGTGTATTGACAAACACGCTAAAGAGATTTTTATTATTTTAGTTATATAAAATTAAAAGATACAAACTTATTCTTGCATTTTGGTTTTGACCCCACGACTATTACCATGACCGCCGTCGCTTTCTTCTCATCTAATTTAGAATGTGTAAACATTTTTTTCTGCCAATAAAAGTATTTTTAGTATACTTACTGACTATACCCCAACGACTATACTAATTTACAGTTGCTGAATATAATAATGAGAGGTATCACATAACATAATCACGCAAGCAAATAGTTGAATAAATACATCACATGCGAGTATCCATTAATCATCATCGATTTGTTATAGAGTGGCTATAATTAGGAACCACATAAGGGTTTTGAGGCCCTGTGACAGAGGGTGATCGTGACACAAAGGGTGCTAGGACGATTAGCGCATGTGAGTCGGCTCAGTAGTCACCAAGCCTTTTATCTCTCAGCGCCAGCCTCCGGCACCTTCACAAATATTATCGCTGTTCCAAATTAAATCAGAAATCGACGCCTTTTCACTGTTATTGATTTACCCGTTCTCGTACCAAAGAGCGGACGAAATTGTGAATGAATAGGTACTACAAACGCGGATTATATTCGGAACAGTGATGATCCGCACATTGATAGTCAGGTACTCGACAAGTATGAACTCTACTACGTTAGAATAAAATCGTGTTTGATTTACAGGAATTATTTTCGGGTTTCTTATATCGAATGAATATTTTTTTAACATATAAAACTAACTTTTTCCATTGAATCTTTTATCACTGCGGTTTTGTAGAGATTACTGGAAATTTACATAGGTTAACTGATTGAATTATTACAGATCACAAATATTTATTTGTTTATTTGGACCGCTAGTAAAAATAACAAGATATCTTATATTTTAAATCATGCCAGTAAAACATACACAATACTGTCAAAGGTGGACATCATAGATTTAAAGAAAAAAAAATAGAGACGTAAGTGTAATGTATGTATAAGTAAGTAGCCGGTACCTACATACTCGTAAATTAACTATTTATATTTGGGGGTACTTCGGTGCCGTTTTGTAACGCTCATGTAGATGGCTCAGTCGAATTACAATCGTGTAACTAAGAGACATAGTTTTATTATATTCCGACTTCCCATATATTTCAGTAAGTATTAAACAAACAGACATTAAAAAGGTGTAACTCATATATTTATTCGATAAATGGGTTCATATGTTAATTATAATATTCTATATTCTTTAGTAAAGGACAGTATTCTGCAAATTTTGAGCTATTTCATTGTAATAAATAAAATTAGACCATATATTTTGATGATAGATAATGACTTGATGATAGAGAAACACAAAACCAATACGAAATAATAATCTAAGAGATAAGTTCCCAACAACCGATCGAACTATAATCTTCTGAAACATCAATCGGCTAAGATAATCCAGTAAGTAGCATTAATTAAATACAGTTGAAGCCGAAGCTACGCACGCATCTTCATAATGACTATCTGGCTGAATCAGTTCAATCATCCTGATTAACATAAGACAAAGGCACGCTGATATATCTTCCGTAATTACGTATAAGAGTATAATTAAATGTAAACCAGATTTGCTTAGCCACATACAAGAGCCATTTTACATTAATGGTTTTGCATTGGAATCAGAAAGTTTCATTTCCTACATTTTTATATCAGGTACTTCTACTATTTTTTTGTTATTATTTGTTACCTATTCAAGGATTTACTTTTAATATAACTTAACGGGGTGAGAATACTTTATATGCTTGTTTATTAAATACACATTGCAATCACCATTATTTCTTAAAATTTTAGATAGGTAGATGACCCGGTTTAGTCTTTTAAGATATGACCTGGTATTGACCATTTTAGGAGTAACGATCTTTCACATATCACAGCTGTTAACAACGGTTTTGTTAACAGCTGTTAACAAAACCGATGCAGATTTTCCGAGAGTTGAAAAGTTTTTCTGTAAGCCGTTACTTCGTCTATTAAACAACACAGCGGTACAAACAGACAAGTTCTCTGCAAGGTCGCCAAAGAAGTAATCAGCCACGCTCTGTGAGGACGCCTGCGAACATCAAAATTTATATCGCACTCAGAGAAATCTCGCTCTGCAGACTAATATTTCGCGCGTTTCAGTGAACAAATACTGAAATATGATCTTAAGATAAAGGCCTATAGCCGCAGAAAAGTTCACTTTTTAAACAATCGTCTTTGTAAGATACGACGCGAACGTTGTCCATTGCTGCTGAGGAGACATGATGCCAGGAAGATACTCTTCACCGACGAGGAAATGTTTACTGTCGAAGAAAAGTTCAACCGACAAAACAATAAATCACTAAGTGTCACTCTGCTCCATTTCTGCCAACAAGGTGTCAAGGTGAAAGCCAAGAATTAGCAGAATGACATTTAAGAGCCCATGGTGACCCCTGTCTGATACGTTATTTCACAATAAGGATTGGGCTTCTCAGCAAGACTCGTCGCCATCCCATAAGGCAAAAAGCACCCAAGCTTGGTTGAGCGGGTTGAGGTCGGGGCTGGAGGAAGGCTACTCTTCCTCAACCCGCTGGATAATTCTTTATGGACTGAATTAGGGCGTGCCGAAAGTCCCACCTAAACTTAGAGTCACTGAAGCGAACCCTTGTACGAGACGCAAATCGAATTCCGCTAGAAAAGATTTGTGCCGCCATTGATAACTGGCCAAATCGTCTAAGGGCCTGTATTATAAAAAAGGGCGGTCATTATGAATAAAATATATATTTTATTGATTATTATCTATTTAATGGTTACTGAAAATTTCAGAAATATAAGTTACGTTACGTAACTTTTATTTCGTCTCAATACTTCTGAACACACGAGGTAAATACTATTCACGACAAAGTAATATACTTAGCTATGCATTAGTTAGATATATCACAAAATTCAAGTGATCCTATAAGGTGTCTAGTTGTTTACAGGTACGGTAGTCTAAAAATAATGACTTTCTAGTAAAAATAATATTTCACTTATTCATTATGTAAGTAGTATTATAATATACTTGAAGCTGCTCTTACTGATCCTAGTGACAAAAAATGTTCAGTTTCTACTTGTTCTTCTCAACACAACTAAATTGTTTCCGCTGCATAAAATCATCTGCGATCTTTGCCCTGATAAATAATTTATTTTGTTGACAAAAGTATACCGTAAAACATGGTTGCTGCACCCCCCATTAGGGGGGCTTTGTTACGACTAACGGAATCCACAATGACCTTTCTAAATGTTATCTCGGGTGAGAACGTTTGTACGCACTGGTGTGAGGTGTCCCGATTTTATCCCGGATTCTTGGAAATTAAATTAACGTTCCTTTTTCAGTTATGATTTATTTACCGGATTATAAATATCGAAATCGTTCTTCGATATTTTTTTTATGTTGACTTTGGAAAATATTTTTCTTAAATATTAAAGGTACTTACTCAGGCAGAAAATTCAGAAATTTATTAATTTATTTATTTATCAAGTGCCAAAATATGAAGATTCATGATTTATCTTTGAATATGACGAAAAGGTGACTTATGTCCTTTCCCAAGGTCAACTATAGAGTAGACCTTGATGTAGATATTGATCTGCAGGTAAAGTGATTTAGGCGGAAAGGGGAAACATACAGGTAGATTTTTACAACCGCATTTATAATAGTATCAGTGGTAGGGAATTTAAATATTCATTTAAAAAAATATAATACCATAAAACTAAAACTGACCGAATCAAAGCATCTCGATATCTCAGTGACTTATTATTTTTAATTAATTTGGGTTATAGGAAATTTTTACAAGGGCTGGTCATAGGATGGGTGCCCAAAATTATTTCGAGTTCCTCGGCGCTTCGGAAAGCATGTTATGCCATTGGTCCTGAGTGCATCTGCAGTTGTTAACACCCACAAATCGACACTGGGCCTAACTGACACTGATAACATCGACAATGTTACGTTATTTCTAAATTTATTTTGTCTGGCCTGCTGTTATACTATGTTAACATGCAGTCCATGATAGGCTTATATCATTTTGCATATCGGCGTCGCTACATCTGTTGTTAATAAAACGCTTATAATTAATCAAAATTTTTCATAAAAAATATATTTTTTATGAAAACATTAAATAAATATTAAAAATATCGTAAAGAAACGGCTGACAATAGAATATTTTCAGAGGCACATTGCGCCGGAATTGTTAAAACCGTTTTCATTTTGAAACTTAGCATTCATCCTTGCGTGTATCATTTCTGTGTCTGCGGTCCACGGAACGCTGTAAAAGGTTCGTATTGTAATAAAAAACAATCAAAATGAGAAAAGTAATATTTAAAAAATCCTCATAAAGATATTATGAGATCAGTAAAGGAGATATAAAACAGAGGATATGAATCCGCAAGTCATAAAAAGATTCTAAATCTCACTTGTCTCCGTCCGGGAACATTTATGCAGGGAGTTTTAACGGACTTGATGCACGATAAATTATGTTTAAAACAAATAGTTTTAGTTCTTAGCTTTTCAGAAAATGCTGGGAGTCTTTTTAATTTCAACTTCAGACTACTTCGGTATAACTGCTATTGTAATAGGGATGTTAACCATTTTTTTTCTGTGATGTATATTATTGAAAAAATTAAACACCTAATCAATAAAGTAAATCAATAAATCACGGCGATAGATTAACTTGATTATTACATACCTTTGTAGATTTTCTACATAGTTGTGACATAGTGAGGCTCATCTCTAACTTTAGTCCTATTATCTAAGTTGTTATTTGTTAACAAACAAAAAAGGTATCTTATTTTCTATTATCTTACTGACGTATAGAATTTCTTGTTTTACCCAGGCATCATCTCTATTATGAATTTCTAATAAAATAGTAATTAATAATAAGCAACTAAAGATACATAAACGATGTATCATAGAAAAGTAGATCATATTGTTTTCTATGTATTAATACTTTTTAACCATTAGGTTTGAAAGGTTTGTTATAATACAATCAAGTGAAGTTATTTTCCGCCAACCATGTGCTGTTACCCAAAACAATTTCCTCGAATAATACCTGCCTCTGCGTACGTATAATTTATTATTCATACAATTCATTTTCATATTCGCTAGTAACAGAGTGTGAATTGATTAATGACGGTACGGGCTTGTTCTCGCCTTTACTCCTAATGAAAAGAGAGAAAAAACCGGAGCTAGCTGAACAAAGCCTATTGTAAAAATAAACAATGGCTCTGGCTCAAATTATTTTATTTCAAATGATCAAAACTTCCATTTGAATTAGTGTCATTTGAGGCATTCCAAAATGGTTTTAGAGATACCCTTTCCTACTGTTGCAAAAACATTGTCGTAAATATACACGGAATTAGTGGTCCCCAGCGATTGCGGACATTGGGTTTGCATGTAATTAAAACTTGCACAATTAAACACAGTCAAGAAGGAAAACAGGAGAAAATTGAGATAAGATTAATTTTCTGACTAAGTAGTTCGTTTGAGTTTGCAGCGTGAGTTTGTTCGTAGATAACTGCGAAATCACTGAGCTAAAACTACCGTAGACTCATTGAAGTTTATGTAATTATGTTAATAAATGATTGTTCTGAAAGTAATTTCATTAATTTTTCCAAAGTAATATAGGTGTTTATGTCTAATTGTATTTTTATACAGGCAACTTTAAAATTTTGACAAAAATTTTGCATATTAGACCACCAAAATATAACGAATTTTAGTAATTAATTTTTACGTCTACAGTTACTATATTACATTTGAAATTGGAGTGAAGAAATTTGACAGATTTGTTTTACCTAACGCTCCGTTGACAGTGTTATATTGACAGCTAATTGGTAAAGTTTGTTTGATTCTTTGCAATGGTTTTTGTTTCGTGCTGTACCAAAGATGGAAAATAGAAACCAATGCTTTCGACTTACTCTTAATTTACAGTTTTACTATCTGAAATGTATAAATGCAGTGCAATCGTGTTAAAAATTATAGTGGTTGATATGTGAAAAGAACACGTATATAATGAATGACAAATAATGGTTTACAATATGATGACTCACCAAATATTGCTTAAAACAGTTCTTACTAAAAAAAGATCAGCATTATACAATGATTTCTTATATTTTCACACACATTACTCATTAAATTAACATTTGAACAGGTGTAGCGCGTTTATATTTAATTTCATGAGTTTGGGCTAGAATTGCCAAAAACTAGTCCTGACATACTGAGACTGACAGACAACGCATAGCCTAAAACGCTGGTCGTAGAAACTTGATATTTGCAGGATACTTTCCTCATATAACGTAGAAATGTACTAGGAACGATTTTTGGAAATTCCAACCCGAAAGGGGTCCAAAAGGGTGAAAACTTTTTTATGAAACTTCTTTGTAGTCGTATGCCACAACAGTTTGTTTTGTTATGGTAAGTGGTATACGACTACGCTGACCTTTAGTGATTTTTAGCGCTTTTATAATATAGCCATCGCTATAAAATAAATTTCTTGTTTGAAACTTTTTAGAGGTTGATTTAGCTGTAGTCTGGTTTAAGTTTATGAAACTTATTTTTTTATTCAATCAATTTTCGCAAAATTGCAAACAAAAGTTATTAATAATTTGAAATGTGTTAATGAAGTCCTTTCCTTTGAATAAGAAACTAAAAAAAAAAAGAATAATATTTTTTTTAGTTTCATGGTCTAGGATTGTGTTGCCAATTAAAGTAAGACGTTTTTAAAGATACCTCATTTGGCCAGTTCGTTAAGAAGTTTCGATATTATAAGGGAACAGATAGACCATACATACATAACGGCCAAAATTAAATTAATTCCATTTTATTCCATTTACATAGCCCTCCTTTTTACTTCGCCGTTGTTCGGTGAAAGTAATAAATAAAGAAGAAATAATCTTATAATAAGGAGGTTATATTTAAATTTCAATTTAATCCGTCTTAAAGTACAACGTTGTTTCGTGAAGATCTAACTCCTATTATTTGAGAACACAGTAACCCATCTATAATTAAAGAGACACGTCTTAAAATAATAAAAGCCTCTAACAAACGGTTCGTTAGATCGATGCTCGTTAAACAGAAAATGGGGTCAAAGCGTGACGCTTACTTGTGTCGTAAAGTATAAATTTAAAGCGACCTCGTAAACTTATTTTAATGGTTGTCTTTTAGACAGCTTATTCAAACTTATCCAATTTATATGTACAACTATCGAAATCACGATTTTCTCCGAACTATTCAGAATACATGAATAATGGATAAAATCAAAGGGCATGAAATTCCATAGCCTTTCGAGAGTTTATCTGGAAATTTGTGTAAAAAATACAAAGTGATACGTTATAATAACAAAACGACATTAAAATTATATTTCCAGTTCTTTTCGTCGAATTTAGAAATTGAATCTATGAGTATGGCAATATGATATTAATAAGTCGCTACAAAAATATAATGAGGTACATATCTACATTTGATTCATGAAATAGACGATAGTTATTTTGAACATCAAATTAAGGTCCTCTTGTACCTCCGCTTACGTTTCCATACAAATACACAAAAAAATACGCATCGAAAGTAAAGAAAGAAAAGTTCGTTTGATTTCAGACATTCTTAATGAAATCAAGCATAGCCTTAGAATAAAATTGGTTTAAAAATTGGTAATTTTGTACAACCTCGCCTTAAGTTCCTTCGACTTTCGATTTCGTCTTCATTAAAATGGAATTAATTTAACTTAAGGCTCTATATATTTGGAATAAACCGATTAGTGTTACCAGATAATTATAGTAACCATCTATTCAACAACGCGACCATTCGTTTTCAAGTTTGAAACATCAAAATTTTATTTCATTGAATTAATGAAAAATATTGTAAAAAATGGTGCCCGTAAACAATTAATGTTGAATTTAATGTATAGTTTTACCTTCATGGTCACTAACGTTATTTCCTATTATTAATATTATAAATGTGAAAGTTTCTTTGTTTGGATGTTTGTCGGTCAATCACGCCGAAACTACTGAACGGATTTTGATGAAATTTGGTATACTGATAGGGTATTAGCTGACTTGGATAATAGAATACTTTTTATCCCACTAAACATTTCCCTAGGGTTCACGCGGGCGAAGCCGCTGGCGAAAGCTAGTCCTATTAATATTATAAATGTGAAAGTTTCTTTGTTTGGATGTTTGGATGTTTGTCGGTCAATCACGCCGAAACTATTGAACGGATTTTGATGAAATTTGGTATAGAGATAGGGTATTAGCTGACTTACATAAAAGGATTTTTATCGCAATAAACAATTCCCTAGGGTCCACGCGGGCGAAGCCGCTGGCGAAAGCTAGTTAATTATATATTGTAACGGATACTTAGTGGCACATTGAATCCCAAGGTTACCTGGAAAATATCACTAATTGTGTCATATGTGTATACAATAAAGAGAATACTCTAGGATACGAGAATATCTATCAAAATCTTGAGAATTCATATTTCGAAAACACTCGCAAATTTTGAACACTCTAGCATATAAAGTGAGGAAAAATCTAACATTATGAATTGTTCCCGTTTTTTAGTTTTTTATTTAATATATAACCATGCACAAAAATTTACTTCATATGATTTTCGAGATTTATCAAAGTTAAACGTATGATGATGACTACGAAACACATCCTGTGAATTAATTCTGCTAATATTTATTTAATAATTGCATCTCAATAGAAGCCCAACTACTCGCATTTTGCTATTGTACTATTTACGAGTAGTAAGGAACGCGACGGGCACCGACTAAAAAAAGAATGTAGTTAGATTAGGTACCTACCTACTCATCGCCTAGGTACTCACGACGTATTGTTGAGTTATTTTTTTATCATTTTTAGCTTTTTATTGTTTTGTCCTTATAATTCCGTATTTTACAAAGTGATCTCAAACACTCAACACACTTTTCTCATAAACCAAATCTTAGGACTATCCGTTTATCCGTAATTATGTCAGTTTCACGTATTTATATAAATAGAAACAAACTGGAGAGTTAAGTAAACTTTTAATTTTACTAAATATACATAAATAGTAAAATTAAAAGTTTACTTGTGCATTTTATAGAACAATATTAGTTTTAGAAGGGCGTGACGTTATAGCGACGCCATGACAGAATTTGCCGTTTACGCGGGAAATTTTGAATGTTAAATTCATTTTTATTATTTTTACTTATTATATGAATGATACTTTTTTATATTCTATTAAATATGTTTCAAGTATATCTAAAAAAAAAAAATACAAAAATGTATTATCAACCAGTTGCACAAACGTCCATTAAAATTATCATTAGTTTAAAACGACATTACCCATACAATTATGACATTCATTAGAGCTTAAAGGCGTCATTAAACCTTAATGGTCGTTTGTGCAACTGACCATTACTCAAACAAGGTATCGACTTCTAGTTACATTTTTTATTGGTAACTTTCGTCCTATTATAAACCATCGTTTATAATAGAAACCATTCATTTGCACGTAAGTATGCGCTGTTTTGACACTCATTATTGTGACAGATATTAGACATAATGCGCATATGCAGAAAATACTAATTTCATATTCCTCTCAATGAAACAAAAATAGATTTTGGATATCTCATGGGAATCCCTGCACGGGTAGCATGACGAACCTTAGAAAGTTGTGTCACACCCAAATGTCACTTCTCGTGTGCGCCTACTCGTTCTCGACCCGAGAAATGTGACATTTGGTATACCAAATGTATCTTGCTACGCGTGCGGGTAAAACGTAAAAAAAAGTAAATTTATCGCAAACCGAATTTAGGTATGTGTATTTAATAATGAAATCATTATTATCAGCATATTAATGTCCCTTCAGCTGGAGCACAGGTATTCATAACCCACCACGTAGGACGTGAGGGTCGATTTTTGTTAGTAACTTCCGAAGCATGGAGGAACTTAAGAAAATATTTTTTTGTCCAGCCCTTGCATAATTCGCCTAACCTTCGCATCGCAGACTGAACAAAACTAATCACGGAGCCATGGAACTCCTAAATGATTAAATGATCTGGCGTTTATATTAACTTAAAATAGAAGATTTTATTTAAACATAAAAGCTAATATCCTTCATTGTGTTTAGTGCTGTAACTGTACCACACAAGATTACCTCGTGAATTAGACTGTTATGGGCCATAAAAGCGGAAAGGACATAGGCATACGAGTATTTTGTTATTATGCACAATAAAATGAGAATATAGAGGTTGTATGTAGTTTATTCATTGTTAATGACATAATTAATTTATTTTATCTTTTTAGCTAGCTGTGGAAACAAGGTTTAATAATCTTATATTCTCGTAGAGAAATAAGTATGCCGGGTGAGATATTTTTATGAAAATAATTAAGTTTTAACAATTCGAAACTGTAGTTGAGTTTCGATTTTTAATGGCGTCAGGTCTGTGGCACTCTCTTTTCTCACTCCAAGCATAAAATCCAAAATTAAATACGTAATTAGCAACCAAGAACTAAATGGTACATCGTTAATTATGTACGAATCTGACCGTGAATATATTTTCTCGGAAATTACTCGTTTAAAGAAAGGTAATTTTCACTAATTTCCATAACATGAATCTTTGATTGTGATGTCGCAATCTTTTATAATTTTGGTTTTGATTTTTACTTTTTTTTATAAATCAACAAATGTATTTATTTATGTAAACGACATAACTTTATAATAACACTTAAATGTCTTTTAACAAATGTGTTTTATCTTAAAGAGTAATGTAAACTATCTTTTTTCCAAAATTTTTTGGTACGATGATTTCATTAAAATTGCACTTTAAAATAAGAGCAATAAAACTGTCACTAGTGGAATTGAAAAGGAAAACAAATTGTTATAGTCGTGTAATAGCGACATGTGAGTAATTCCATGCTTCATGGTTGTATGTAGCTGTGTGATTGCGAGCCATAGGGCGCCGGCGAGCTACTTGTTTATTTATTACTTTATTACCCCACTCAACGTCGAGTGGCGGGAGAAGCCACAATGTGACCCTGCACTGATTGAATATTAAACATTTCTGCCAGTCCCATTAAAACATAAGAATTTCCAAATGAGTCCTCATTGGAGTTGGCTTAAAATAATTTGGTGTTAGAATATTATATTCGTGCGATATTAATAATGAACGGGAAAAAAATTATAAAAAACATATGGATCCATCATTTACTGTTATTTTACCTCTGGTATTTATTATTATGAAGTGTAATCAATTAATCAATGTGTAATCTTCTAATATCCGTTTCTTTTCAAATGTAATCAATTCATTATTTAACTAAAAATAAAGAATTAAAAATTAAAATAAAGATAACCATAAACAATAACAAAACAATTACATGAGTGTACATGCTCTTGACTTCCTTGACATTTATAACATAATTATAATTATACATATTCATTATCTTACTATAATATCCCCACCTCCTAAGCTCAGTCTTTCGCTTTGGACGTAATCAACGTAGGGAGAACAGGCAATAACCCTACACGCGGGCCCAGTGTTAATACAAACGTAGGCAGGATCAACGACTTAAAGTGCCTTCCGAAACACACTGAGCTCGAGAAAATTCAATTTTGTTTATACCACATATCGATGACCTGTATCTACATAAGTTGATTTATCTCCACCATCGTAGCCCAAACATGCTAACTAAATACTGTTCTTTAAACCTATCCTGTGCCTTTACGTTTCCTGTTAGTCAGAATTAAAGCAAAAGCAAAATAGAATGTGGTAACATATTATACGCTCTCGAGACGTCTTAAATGAAACTCACTGTACGAGGGTCAAACTGAAAGTTCTTAGAAAATCAAAAACTGATTACATTAGCCAGTTATTAGTTTTATTATATCTTTTCAAAATATTGTCCATTCACGTCAATACACCGCTGCATGCGATGGAACCACTGGGAAAAGCACTTTGCCCACTCGTCCTTAGGGGTCTCTTCAATGGCATCGCGATACGCAGCCACCGCTTCTTCAGCATTCATAAACCGCTTTCCTTTAAGTTTTTCTTTAATTTTTGGAAATAAATAAAAATCACAAGGCGCGAGGTCGGGGCTATACGGCGGGTGACCCAGTAATTCAACGTTTGATGTCGCCAAATAGTCGATCGTTCGCTTGGCGGTGTGCGACGAGGCGTTGTCGTGGTGAAGGAGAATCCTACTGCGAGGTCGTTTCTCTCGAACTTTTTCCAAGACAAGTGGCAAACAATTGGTAGTGTACCATTCTGCAGAAACTGTTTTTTGATCCTCTAACACAATTGTTGCAAAATGACCTATCCTTCCAAAGAACGAGGCCACCATTTTTTTTCCCGCACTTCGATCTCTCTTCACTTTAGTTGGCAACTCCTCGAAAGGAAACACCCACTGAGCAGATTGTCTTTTGGTTTTAGGATCATAACAGTAAATCCAGCTTTCGTCACCTGTTAGTATGTCGAACACAGCATTTGAGTCACCTCCGTTAAATCTTTCAATCATTTTACGACACCAATCCACACGATGGAGTTTTTGAGCCTCAGTCAAATTATGAGGTATCCACCGGGCGCAAAGCTTCCTGACCGCTAAATGTTCGTGGAGGATTTTGTGCACTTGACTCATACCGATGCCTAAGCTTGTCCGAATCTGTTGATAGGTCACTCTTTTGTCAGTCTCTATCATACGCCGCACAACACAGATGTTATCTTCAGTCGTCGCCGTAGAAGGCCGTCCCTCACGTAAATCATCAGTGAGATTAGTGCGACCACGTTTAAACTCATTAAACCAGTTGTAAACAGTCGCACGAGATGGGGCTTCATCTTGAAAGGCCAATCGTAGTCTATCATAACTTTCTTGTTGACTTAAATGACATCGAAAGTCATAAAAAATCATTGCATGAAAATTTTCTCATGTTAAATTCATGATGACGTGACACAGACAATTTTCAATTTGCCGCCAAATCGTAAAACAAATGACAAATGAATGAAATATATACTCAGTAATATTGGCAAAGAGTTATATTTTCAAATTTTAGAATTATTTTTTTATTATATTGTTTATAAGTGGCCAGTTCTAAGAACTTTCAGTTTGACCCTCGTATAACTTTGGTTTTCTTTGTAACTTAAAGCCTCTCGTGTATATTTTATATCACTAGAACCTCTGGAAGCCGTATTGGTCTTTGTCTAGTAAGGTGTGTTTTTGAAATGACCGTTTTTTAGAGTTCCGTAAATCGGGACGTTATTACTTAAACCCCGCTATCCATATCCTTCTGTCATCATCATTATCAGTCCTTTTACGTCCCCACTGCAGGGGCTCAGGCCTTCCTTATGGATGGTTAAGGAGGATGGGCCATGGCTCTCCACGCTGGCTCAATGCGGGTTGGATTAACGACTGCAAATGCAGCCAGGACCAACGGCTTAACATGCCTTCCGAAGCACGAAGTAGCTCGAGGTAATATTTTTGGTCACCCATCTCGTTACCGACCCTTGAGGAAAGTTGCTTAACAACAACGATCGCGAGCCGCAGCGCTTATCCTCTACGCCACCGAGCTACTTATCTGTCTGTCAACAGGTTGTTTTCTCGTGAACCGTAATAGTTAGTTGAAATTACCCAGACGTTGCTTCACCAACAGTAAATACTAAGCTAAACAAATAAATAAATATATAAGGGGGCTCCAATACAATAAACGTTTTTTTTCTTGCGTTTTATATAGATAATGCTACGGAATAATGCGTGATTGAGTCCTACTCGCACTTGACCGCGTTTTTTAAAGTCGATGTCTACTTTCTTTTTCGAAGGCTTAAGAAACTAAAGAGAATTTAAGTAGTAACTATATTATTATGATTTAGGCACCACTTTTTCTGAGAATAGGCTAAAAAAGACCAGTTGTTGAGTAAAGCTTCATAATTTTAGCAGAAAATTTCATCCACTCTACCTTATCTACTTAGACATCCATTGTTGGACCGCCCAAAAATCTGTTGTGGGCGGGCAGCTTAATAGAATTGTATTAAAACCTTGAGTTTAATTAGGAAAATTACTGTTTAACTATAATTAGAATTAATTAATGTATTTTGAATAAATAGAACTTTTTCTTAGAATTATACTTAGAATAGATATATAAAAAACGAATTTCAATGTATTCAGGCTACTTGTTAAATTACAACAATTAGTGAAATTTCTCCAGTTGATTTTAAATTTCCCCTTAAAACCTTGACTGTTTAAATATTTAAAATATTCCCAGGAATGCAAGGAGCCGCAGCTAGGGGCTGATTGTAAACGTAGTGCTTATAAGTTTCCTAACTAAATTAATATAACATTTGATTTTTCGATATTATATCGGTACGGTGAAAATCTGTTAAATCCATCTATAGTAATCTTCCTTTCTTACTTATCTTACCTTGTTAACGGTTACAGCAATTAATGATGCAAACAATACAGTAGCTGACTCCAGACCAATAACCTAGCCCTAAGTCTAGCTCACCCGATACAAGTAATTTATATATTTGGTGGTTGGTCATTTATTTCACGACACTTCCTCCACTCCGATCGTATATAATGACTGTAGATATTAATAAATAATAGACATCGCATACATTGATTAATTTCCAATATATGTAAGTAACAAAATCCTCGTATTATGGAGTAGCTGAAACAAAAGTCACAAGCACAACACCCGACGCCGAGACGATACAGAAAAGTTTATTTTCCGCATTAACCCGACCGAGAATCAAATCAGGGACCTCAGAAATGGTGTAACGTAGTGTATAATACATTACATTATTACATTATCAATTTTCAACACGAGATAATTTAAAAAAAAAAATATAATTATTAAATATTTTTTAATAATAAAATAAATTATAAATATTCAATATTAAAAAAAAAATAAGAAAGTTTTGTATAATCATAGAAAAGATATATTCGTTATATGTTAGACGGAACCTTCAATTTCTACGTTCTTTCGCAATGGTTTTACTGCGCTTGTTTGTGACTCGACGCATCGCTAATACTGTAGGTAATAAATGCAAGCCGGTTCTGGCTCGCCGCTGATAGCAAACTGAGCGGTCACAAGACGACTAACCGTCTCACTAACTAAAAGTTGAATTTTGAACGCAACGTATTTAACGTTTTCGATTTTCTTATTAGTTATTGCTGTAAAATAATTATCGAACTGTATTTGTTTCCTGTCCAGAGTACTCTTAGTATTATTACAGTATTACCGAAAGCTGTGTACTTATAAAGTTTAAGTTCAAGTGTTTTATATTCCCATACTGGGTAAGTTGTGCAAATTCTTTTATTAAGTAGTAACTATGTTAAATGGTGAAGTTTAAATGTTGGTATCGTCTGCGTACTACCAAGATAATGCTTATTGTAATTGAGAAGCGAGTGAATTTAGTATGTACCGTTGTATATTACCTATATGTAGGTGGTTTCATTATTTTTTAATAGGTTAATATTTTTTTGCTATTATCTTTAAATTATAGATAATAATGAGTAATCATTAGTCCCGCATTAAGTTGTATTTTGTTTCTTAAGCTTAGTTACTAGTTTCATCATTACATTTGACTGGCTACCGTTCTGAATAAATCATTCAAGCTGCTTTAACCACCTACACTTTCTTACGCCTTTTTACTAGCTTATTCAGTTTTCCTATAATGCTTCACAGTCCTTAGGTCGATTAAAGCCTGTCAGTATAAATCGTAAACCATCTATACGGTACGATTTCAGGAGCTTCGTAGGAGTTCAAGCCAAGCCAAGCCAGCTGACCACTACTGCTTGTGTTATTCCTACCTACTACCGCTAATTATTCGTGCTTCGAGCTTCGCTTCGATTAAGATCATCCACTACTACTCGAGCTGATCTAGTATCTACTACGGCAACTAATAACCTCGCTTTGTACTACGCAACGAAAAGAAGCTGGACGCTTAAAAGAATAGACCAAGGAGAGTGGTATTTATGGGACAGAGTGGACTGTCGTTTAAGCTGTGACCTGGCTTTAGGACCCAACCCGAGTTCTACCTTCTTTTATATATATATTTTTTTTAATAAAAAAAACAAAGTTAATTATATTTGCTGCGTTTTTCTTTGTCTTTTTATTTTGTCTTTTAAATATATATGACACAAGATAAACGTGACAGTGGCGCCCCTATACGTGGTTTAGAGGTCATAGCTTGAACTGATTTTTCATATTCTGCTTACTGTTTAGTTTGGTATAGAGGTGTTGGGTTAGTTTGGTGAGTTGTTTTTTGTAAAACGATTGTGTTTCATCAACTTGTGTGATTACTTGAAGGTGAATATAAAATATTGTCATTTTTATTTTTTTGTTTTTAATGTTAACGTCTTTATTATAGGAATACCTACCTAGCGGATAATTTTCTCACAAATTCATTTATTCGCACAAGTTGAAATATCTTTTGTTTTTTTTTATTTTTTATTTTCTCGATCTATTTCTTATATAACATTTTTTACGCTACGCATTACTATTAACAACATTTTTTTATTAATAAAACGCTTTCGTTCAGTAAAACAGTTGATTCATGTAACAGAACGGAATAGGCATAATTGATTGTGTATTGTACTACTTGCTTTCTAGAATATTGTTTCCTTTTAATCATTTGCACAACGTACCTAGTCTTTTTGATTTTTTTTTTAAATGGCATATACAATTAAATTTTTGCTATTGCAAAAATCTGAACTTAGCTATGAGGTTTCGATACGTGGTGAATCACCTTCTGATAACGTGGCAGGGCTAAGGCGACAGGTAACAAAACTAATTCAGTTATATCCATCAGATGAAATTTTGGATTCTGTTTTTGACTTTTCTGAAGATATCAAAGGTTGTACAGAGACTTTGGAAAAGGTTAAATTTAACATAGATAGCCTTAAATCTGCTTACAATGATTCTCTTTATGATAGAACTAAATCATTATTGCATCATTTATATTATAGAATTCAAAGAATAACAAAATCTGACAAACTTGAAGATGTTACTTTACTGTCAAAGATTCAAAAGAATTTCGACAAATATTATAGTGATGCAATGAGTTTTTCTAAGACCTCTAGTGAAACTGAGAGCTTGCCTAAGGCTTCAGTATCGGCGTCGGAGACCGACGACGTAGGTAATTTTAATACTACTGGATTAAATATTTCTGTCACATGTGAGCGTGGCGTAGTGAGTGAACTTTCTAAGTTAAAGTATGACGGTAAAACATGTGTCCGCGCATTCATTCAGAAGGTTGAAGAATTTCGTATATCAAAGGGTGTCTCAGAATCTAAAATGCGTCAGTTTGCGATTGACATATTTATTGGCGATGCTTTACACTGGTATCGCGGAGTCAATGGCATCTGTCATGATTGGTTATCCCTAATATCTCACCTCAAAGAAGCCTTTGACATCCCAGATTACGATTATAGAATGACAGCTGAAATTCGCGACAGGACCCAGGGGGACAATGAAGGTATTGTCGTTTATTTATCGATTATGGAGGGTATGTTTTCTCGGCTTAGCAAACCACTATCAAATGAAGATAAACTGGAAATTATTTTGCATAATATTCATCCCAGCTACTCTAATATAATTGCTGCTAGCCCTAATATTAAATCGATTCAAGATTTGCGTGATATTTGTAAGAACTATGAACGTATTAAAGTCCGCTCAGATAGTTATCGCCAACCACCTCTACTAAATTCTAAAATGCTGGCTCCCGAATTTTGTTATCAGCCGTATAAACACAAAGAATATAATAAAATTTTTCAAGAGCCAGGTAGTTCTCAAAATTCATCGAAGTCTTACAGAAATCATGTTCAAACTAGACCTTCAGAATTTAGAGCTTCAGCGATTTCTACACCATATTGTTTTCGTTGTCGCGTCAATACTCATTCTATGAAGAACTGCACTGCAGAGCGTACGATTTTTTGTTTTGGTTGTGGTGAGAAGGGTGTTCGTAAACCAGATTGTGTAAAATGCGGGAGAGTACCCTCTAATTCTAGTTCTAATTCTGTTTCAAAAAACGCTTAACTGAAAATTGCAGAAAAATAAATCATTTCAATAACTCGGAATGGAATGATTGGTTACTTTACCTCAAAATTTTTTTTTCATCCTATTCTTCATCTGTTTCTGCAATTTTCAATGAAAAACCGAGAGAGGATCCACGTCCATATGCTAAAGTTTCTGTTGGGAGTAATATGCTTAGTATGTACGGCTTACTTGATTCTGGTTCCTCAGTATCCATCTTAGGTAACGGATCCCATATTCCATTGCTAAAGTTGGGTCTAACACTGTGTTCTGGTCACGAAATTACTGTTACTGCGGCAGGAGGCCATAGAATATCTTCAATTGGGTACATACTTTTGCCGATAACTTTCGAGAACAAATTTTCTATAATTAAGGCGCATGTTATCCCTAAAATCGAGACCATGCTAATATTGGGCATCGATTTCTGGAAAATTTTTAAAATATGTCCAAAATATCTAAGTAATGCCGGTAACCTGTTTACGGGCGACCCTGGCTTGTCTGTTCTTGTTAATGACTCCGACTTACATTTACACTCTTACGAAAACCTTGATGAATCTCAAAAGTTAATTGCTGATGATACAATCAAGAAATTTCAAAGCATATCTTTTGCTGAGAGAGGTCTGGGTAGGACTAATTTAATAACACACCGCATTAACACTGGTAATGCAGAGCCAATTCGACAGCGTTATTATCGAATGTCGCCAGATAAAGTTAGGGTCATCACCGAACAGGTTGACGAAATGTTGGCTCTGGACGTAATTGTGCCTTGTGAGAGTCCATGGTCATCTCCGGTATTGGTAGTTGGTAAAAAGGATGGTAAGCCTCGTTTTTGTCTAGATAGTAGAAAATTAAACGCTGTAACTAAAAAAGACGCGTATAATTTGCCATATGTATCTGAAATTCTGGATAACCTTAAGGATGCTAAATTCTTATCTAGTATAGATTTATCTAAGGCATTTTGGCAAATATTGATTGATGAACCGGATCGTGAGAAGACCGCATTCTATGTTCCTGGGCGAGGCACTTTTATGTTCAAGACAACTGCTTTTGGACTTACCAATGCACCAGCTACTCAACAAAGACTAGTAGATCTTCTCTTCGGCCCCGAATTTGAATGTAAGGTATTCTGTTACCTTGATGACGTCATAGTCATTAGCGAGACTTTCGAAGAGCACGTCTGCCTACTTAACCGTGTTTTTGAAAAACTTAGCTCTGCAAATCTCACCATCAATCTCGAAAAGAGCAAATTTTTTAGAAGTGAATTAAAATATCTCGGTTACGTCGTTGATGCACAGGGTTTAAGAACTGACCCCGAAAAAGTAAAAGCTATACTTGACTATCCAACTCCGACCACTAAAAAAGAGGTTAAGCGTTTCCTCGGAACTGCATCATGGTATAGGCGCTTTATACCACAGTTTAGCACAGTTGCAGGCCCATTAAATAGACTCACTTCAACTAAAAAAAATGCTCCAGCATTTTGCTGGACATCTGATGCCGAAAAATCATTCCTAGATTTAAAGACCCGTTTGGTACAAGCACCAGTGTTGGCTTGTCCTAATTTTGAGTGCCCATTTGAGGTGCATACTGACGCCAGTAACTTCGGAGTTGGTGCCATGTTGGCGCAAACTATTCATGGTATTGAACATCCTATTGCATATATGAGTCGATCTCTTACAGGGCCTGAAAGAAATTATAGTACTACTGAGCGTGAAGCACTCGCAGTGTTAGTTGCACTTGAACATTGGCGATGTTACCTTGAAAACGGTAAGACGTTTAAGGTTTTTACTGACCATTCTGCACTTAAATGGTTTATGTCGCTATCAAACCCAACTGGACGATTGGCTAGATGGGGTGTTCGTCTCTCCTCGTTCAATTTCGAGGTCGAGCACCGTCGTGGGAAAGATAATGTTGTTCCTGATGCTCTATCTAGATGTGTAATTGTTGATGCCATCCATCACAATAGTACTTCTACTACTGGTACTCCTACTCAAGACAAATGGTACCTTAATATTTTCAACGGTTGTCAAGATATACCTACTAGCTTTCCAAATTATCGTGTTGAGGGAGATGTCTTATTCAGATATATGAAGAATAAAAATATCCTTACATCAGAATTTGACTGGAAAGAGGTAGTTCCTCAAGAATTACGGCAATACACCTTAGCGCAGTGTCATACGGAACCTATTGCTGGGCATTTTGGAGTGTTTAAGACATATAAGCGCTTAGCACTTCGATTTTACTGGCCTGGTATGTATGGTGACGTTGTGGACTTCATAGCTAATTGCGATGTCTGTTTAGCATATAAATTGCCTACACATGGGACACTTGGAAAAATGGGACGGCCCAAGGATGTTTCTCGACCTTTCCAGGTTCTTTCCATTGATTTGGTAGGACCACTACCAAATACTAGAAGACAACACAATTATATCTTTGTTGTGACTTGCTGTTTCTCAAAATATTGCTTGTTATTTCCTCTTCGCAGAGCCACGGCTGATATTGTATCGAGACATTTGGAGAATGATGTTTTTATGGTTCATGGTATTCCCCAAACTGTCATTCTCGACAATGGATGCCAATTTATAAGTCGAGAATTAGACAGTTTGTTTAAAAAATATAGAGTGCCGAAGGTTCATTTTACTCCTAAATATACACCTCAAATGAACACCGTGGAGAGGTACAACAAGACTATCGTGACTGCTATATCTAGTTTTGTCAAAGACGATCATAGATCGTGGGATCTTCACTTGCCTCAAATACAGTTTGCAGTAAATAATTCAATTAACGAAACCACCGGGTTCACACCTGCGTTTTTGGTGCACGGCAGGGAACTGGTAACTTGTGGATCGCATTATATTGACAATGACTCCAATGATCTCATTTTCTTACCTCGAGACGCATATGCTGAAAATTTGGGTCATTTATCAAATATATTTGACAAAGTTCAAATGGCTATTTGGCACGCTCATCAAAAAAACTCTCAGCGTTACAATTTGCGTCGAAAAGAGTTTGAATTTAATGAAGGTGATATTGTTTGGAAGAAATGTTACTTCCAAAGCGATAAAGACGCTCACTTTAGCAAAAAATTAGCTCCAAAATACCAAAAATGCCGCATTACCGCCAAGCGTTCTCCACTGGTATATGTTTTAGAAGACATGGATGGTCGTGATGTAGGTGTATGGCATATCAAAGACCTCAAAATTATCGGAAGACAAACAAAGTAGATCTAGATTATTTGTATTTAATTATTTCTTTATTCGCTAATGGATTTTATTAGAGTAAAATCCTTTCCCAAGGGAGGGGGTACTGTAACGTAGTGTATAATACATTACATTATTACATTATCAATTTTCAACACGAGATAATTTAAAAAAAAAATATAATTATTAAATATTTTTTAATAATAAAATAAATTATAAATATTCAATATTAAAAAAAAAATAAGAAAGTTTTGTATAATCATAGAAAAGATATATTCGTTATATGTTAGACGGAACCTTCAATTTCTACGTTCTTTCGCAATGGTTTTACTGCGCTTGTTTGTGACTCGACGCATCGCTAATACTGTAGGTAATAAATGCAAGCCGGTTCTGGCTCGCCGCTGATAGCAAACTGAGCGGTCACAAGACGACTAACCGTCTCACTAACTAAAAGTTGAATTTTGAACGCAACGTATTTAACGTTTTCGATTTTCTTATTAGTTATTGCTGTAAAATAATTATCGAACTGTATTTGTTTCCTGTCCAGAGTACTCTTAGTATTATTACAGTATTACCGAAAGCTGTGTACTTATAAAGTTTAAGTTCAAGTGTTTTATATTCCCATACTGGGTAAGTTGTGCAAATTCTTTTATTAAGTAGTAACTATGTTAAATGGTGAAGTTTAAATGTTGGTATCGTCTGCGTACTACCAAGATAATGCTTATTGTAATTGAGAAGCGAGTGAATTTAGTATGTACCGTTGTATATTACCTATATGTAGGTGGTTTCATTATTTTTTAATAGGTTAATATTTTTTTGCTATTATCTTTAAATTATAGATAATAATGAGTAATCATTAGTCCCGCATTAAGTTGTATTTTGTTTCTTAAGCTTAGTTACTAGTTTCATCATTACATTTGACTGGCTACCGTTCTGAATAAATCATTCAAGCTGCTTTAACCACCTACACTTTCTTACGCCTTTTTACTAGCTTATTCAGTTTTCCTATAATGCTTCACAGTCCTTAGGTCGATTAAAGCCTGTCAGTATAAATCGTAAACCATCTATACGGTACGATTTCAGGAGCTTCGTAGGAGTTCAAGCCAAGCCAAGCCAGCTGACCACTACTGCTTGTGTTATTCCTACCTACTACCGCTAATTATTCGTGCTTCGAGCTTCGCTTCGATTAAGATCATCCACTACTACTCGAGCTGATCTAGTATCTACTACGGCAACTAATAACCTCGCTTTGTACTACGCAACGAAAAGAAGCTGGACGCTTAAAAGAATAGACCAAGGAGAGTGGTATTTATGGGACAGAGTGGACTGTCGTTTAAGCTGTGACCTGGCTTTAGGACCCAACCCGAGTTCTACCTTCTTTTATATATATATTTTTTTTAATAAAAAAAACAAAGTTAATTATATTTGCTGCGTTTTTCTTTGTCTTTTTATTTTGTCTTTTAAATATATATGACACAAGATAAACGTGACAATGGCTATAACTTGAAACTGGCGTGCGAGCCAATTGCACGCTTGAGTATCTACGGATGTCTACGAGTTGTATACAAAATTCCGAACGATGGTGAGGAACTGGTAGAAAGCAACTCAGAATCATCCATTTATAGTCACCATTATGACTCCACAATAACTTAGAGAAAATAAATATTTACATTACTACAAGACCTTTGGAAATCATTCATCGTGGCCTCACCGACGATTTGGATAATTAGGTATTAGCACGAAAAAATCCAGGAAGCTAAATCCAGAGATTTTCCGCAAAAATTTATTTGATCTTCCAATTAAATAATAAAAATGTATTGACAACAAAATATTAATTGTTTATATACAATTTTTTAGTACGAATCGACAAACCCACGTATATACTTATTTTAAATAAATGTCAAAGTTTTCAATTTGAAATATGATATCATAAAGTTTAATTACATAAGAAAATTTCGTTTCTTCACAAGAAAATATCTTCATTACTCACGCATATTCTTAAAAAGGTTCTGATTGTCAAGCTGTCCGGGTAGCTGTATTCAGAAGGTCACGTCCCCAACTCTAATTTGTAACTTTTTCAGAAAGAAAAGTTGCGAAAGGAGAGAGAAAGGTTTGCACACGGGCCGGATTAGGAAGGCTTCGTCGCCGCCATGGAGGAATAATGGAAATGAAAGTTCTAACAGTCTCGGCTTACTTAGATTGTGCGGCTTCCAGGAATCTCGGCTGCGGATTAAACTAGACACGTTCTAACCACAACATAAATTTCCTCTTAGCGCCACATGTTTTTAGGTGCATATGTAGATACATAGATAGTTATAAATATTATTGATACCTTATAAACAATCCTTAATAATTCTATCCAATTGTCATTCATTTAATTTATGGTAACGTAAGTTTTCAACTTCAAGTACTAAGACATTTTTGTGACGGGCTGACTTCGCCATAAATAGATACGCTTTCGAGTTCAATGTTATAAATGAAATCCACTATTTCGTACCAATGAAAATTGTACGTTTTTATTGTTTTATTAACTCTTATAATTCGCATAATATGGTGCTAGACAGTCGAATGTAACAAAAAACTTATCTTTGTATATCGCCTGGAGTCTAGTTTTATTGATTCATTTTATATTAGCTTCTTGTTCTTGGTTGAAAAAATTCCACATGGATTGTTTTAATTTACTATATAGATGTAAACAATAATGTTGTCTAATTACTAAAATTACCTTCGATAACTCAAACAATAAATACCAAGAATATTTTACTCTAACAGATCTTTAAAGTATTTTTGACTCTTAGTAATCCTGACGTGTTACTATTTTGCTAGATCAAAAATGTTTGCGTCAGGGCGCCGTTCAACAAGTATATTCAATTAAAGTAAATATTTTTATTTAATATCTATGCGTTTTTCTGAAATATAGATAAACATACGGGCACAACTTTATATGAATTACATAAGTTGTTATGTTGTTTTTGGTTTGGTATTAAATCTACAAAGATATCCGTGATATTTTAAGCTCAGGCATTTTAGTGGTTATAACCGTTTATTTGTTCCTATGGACAAAAGAATATTGTACCTGTGGACAGTCCATACGTATGTACCTACTCTGAATTTATTTATTTTGTTTTCAAGTGCTTCGTACTAACACTGGAGCATCGCAATAAAATACATATGTTCAGAGACTTATGGAAGCAGCCAAGATATCAAAAGTAGAGTTTCAATTCGTAAAATTATTGAGAAATACAAAATAATATGGTCTACTTATTTCAAATTTCAATATTATCAAAAAAACAAAAGCGATGATATTAGTAACACAGACCTTAGAGCTTTTATTTATTTATTTATTTATTATTATTAGCTTTTAGGAAGGATGTAAAGAGGGTATTTGAAGAGATTGAAGAGATTCAGTTCTATGATGTCTAGAAGAAGCTCCACTTATGCATATGGGATTAGATATTGTCTCATGACTGGTCTATTAAATTTTAGTTTATCTGAGATTTATAAAGATTTATATGCTGAACATTTGTAATGTTAAAAAACTTAACTTTTAAAGTGTTATGCATCTTTACGTATCTTAATATTTGCCTAATATACAGGTTATATAATACTTAAATAGTCTGTCCATAGGTAAACTACTGTCCAAAGGTACGTTTCATCTTGTCTAATGGTGCCTTCAATGTTTGTACCTGTAGACAAAATGAGACTTTTTTTAAATATTTTATTTTCTCTAAAACTATTACGTTTTGTATGGCTAAGATTGCCTATTATAAAGAGTTATTTTGTAATTAAGATGAATAGTATGATATTTTGCACTTTAAATAAAGGGTCTTGGCGAAAATAATAATTTTAATCTAAATTCTGTAAAACGTCCACAGGTAAATCACAAAGGGTTTTATGTGAGTTACCTGTGGACGTTTAAGAAAAACGTTAATATTATTACAAAAATTTTATCACAACCAATTATGAAAAATATCATATTGTGCGATTCGCTAAACTAGTTAAAATATAGTACAAATATCGGATTGGGCAGTTCATCATCGGCCTATTAATGTGCGCACGCCACGCTAGCGCAGTGCGAGTTGATATTAACGACTCCAGACGAAGCTTAACGTGCCTTCAGATGCATAGAGGAGCTCAAAATAATAAATTTTTGATGACTCTTCCTATGATCTTCCTTCATCCTTGCGAAAGTTCATTAACCTCCATATTGCAGACCAAACGCGCTAACCACTACGCCATCGAGGTCCTGAGTGAGCATTTACATAGACGATATGACATACAGTGTATAAAAAACGTAAATTAGACATTGACATTCTTATAAAATCCATATGCGGCCACGCGACGTTAATCCATTGTATTATACGAATGCGTGATTCGCGAGCGATGTTAAAATGGCGGAGAATTTAATGAGTTCATATATATGATTGCCAAGTGAAAATGTAATCGAAAGGAAACAAACACACCACTCGCGTTAAACGAGTAAATGAGTGGCGAACGCTTTAAAAGTAGCAATTGGTGTCTGTATCAGAACAAATTGTACATTCTGAGTTCCGCTAATGAGATCGGGGGAGGCTGAGTTGTGGTGCAAGCCACAGACCTAATAAAGTGTTACGAATTGAAACTGACTTTGCTTTTACTATCTATTTCTTGCTCAATGCTAAACAAACAACCAATAAACCCTTTATCTGTACTATACTATGTAATTACCTAATTCACTTTTTGTTCTTTAGAATTATTATAACAATCATTGAAATACGCAATATAATGTATTTTATAGTAATGGCTTTGATTATGGAAAATAGTACGGATCCCAGTTGTGAATCTTTTCAATATAAAAAAATATTAATAAATTTTAAACAAGAATTAACAGTGAATTTTTACAGTGAAACCGTAGACAACATAACATTTTTACTGCTAATCAAAGAAACGTCAACTTAATAGAAGCCACATATATTTAATTTGTGAGACTATTAATAAAAAAATGTGAATAGAAAATTGTCTAATACCGTGTATTATTTAGAATTTCATGTATTATTAGAATGTTATTTTATTTATTTATAAAGGCGATCTTGATTGCATTTATATACTAATAAAACATATAAAAAAAATCTGATTACAATGAGAGTAGGTCCTAAGAGATTATTATAGAGTAAGCCAATATTTTTCAAAAGGCGGATCTTTCTATCCTTAAGTCTGTGTCATAGAAGGAAGTGCGGGGCTCGGGGAGCCAGGGCTCCACTGTCTCCGAGGACTATATTTTACGTTTAATTGACGCGCAGCTGTCAGTTAATGAGACGTACCTTTTTATAATTCCGACTCGAGTTTATTCCGTTTTTTTTTTCTACTAATTAAAAAGAAAAAACGTCGGTCTATTCACGCTTTTTCCATTTTCATTTATGTTTATAAATCTGGCATTATTTAAAACTTTTAAGAAGAATAAACTAAGTTATTACTGTTATTCTCAATGCTAATATTATTCGTTCGCTACCGTATAATATCTACATTCGAAAAAATACGTATACGTTAGTAAATTAGACACAACAAGAAAAAACGTCGGTCTGTTCACGCTTTTTCCATTTTCATTTATGTTTATAAATCTGGCATTATTTAAAACTTTTAAGAAGAATAAACTAAGTTATTACTGTTATTCTCAATGCTAATATTATTCGTTCGCTACCGTATAATATCTACATTCGAAAAAATACGTATACGTTAGTAAATTAGACACAACAAGAAAAAACGTCGGTCTATTCACGCTTTTTCCATTTTCATTTATATTTATAAATCTGGCATTATTTAAAACTTTTAAGAAGAATAAACAAGTCATTACTGTTATTCTCAATGCGTATACGTAAAAAAATAGGTATACGTTAGTACATTATACACAACATTATTCACAACTGGGATTATACATTTGTAGTTCCACATACTAAGGCGCCAACTATGCACTTAGTTGAATGATAATGAAAAAAAATAAAAATTTTGGATATACTCCAAGGTAAATTAGATTTATTTTGTGTGCAATAACTCAATTTTCATTTAACGATTTTCTACTTACACTTATGTTTTTTTAAAACAAGGAAGCACGTTAGAACGATCAAAACTTTTAATAGGAATCAAAAACATGTTATAAGTTGAAAGTTCCCGGTTAGAAAGTTTCAAACGGACGCATTGCAAACTACTTAGGAAATTCATACGTCGTGAACTCGCAAGTCACAACTAATGTTGTGTCAAAAGAAAAGTATTGTAGAGTATTTCCTCACTTCCTCTCCAAGATTTCAGAATTATTGCACTTTTAAACTTGTTACATAGTTTAGTTTAAATCTTATCGACTAAATACAGACTTCGACGTTTAATGCATTAAAAACCTTGATATATTTTTTTTATTTATCATAAGACCACTAAGCAAATAAATATTATATGCAACATCACTTGCATTGCTCAGATCTTAATTTAAGAAGTTAAAAACCTTGCATCACTACAACACCTAGACCCGAGACAACATACAAAAGTTAATTTTGACACATTGAATCGACCAGGAATCGAATACAGGACTTTATATATGGCGGCACATTCAAACCAAATTGCGAGCCACTCGCCTATGGAGGCTATAGTGGGCATAACTTTTATTATGAATAAAAAACGTGTTGAAAACAATTGTAAAGCTGAAATCATTGTGTAAGTTTTGTTTATTCTAACATAATAATCTCTATCGTCATTTCTTCTGCTCTTAATTAATTGCATTTATTTTGCTACATAATATTACTTACAAGCTTTAACAATAATATTCTTTCTACAATAGTCCATTCGATTCCATTCACTGTTATATTTACAGAGAATTTCGGACTATATTCGAGATTAATAATCCACTCTCGCCTTGGATTCAAAAGATTTCTCCGTTCTGCAGGTAAATTATTACAATAATCAATGTTTAATCTCTACCTGACATCGCTTTCCCTTACAATGACTATAATTTTCCTGAAAGCAAAATTCCATCGTTTTGTTACTCCCTGCTCGAGATAATTATTACTTGTTTACTTTTTCCTTTAAAATATCTTATTTTTATATTATTGATAATGTTTAATATGTGATGTGTGGTGTATTAAATTCATATAACGATAAGTTTTAAATATTAACTAAAATAATGAAGCATCTAGTTTAGGACTCTAGACTAGTCATGTTTCTTTTTTTCATTGTTTGATTTGTTATAATAGTATTCAGAGGAAGTCTGAGAAAGCTGCCAAGCAATTTGGCAGAGCAAGCGGTGGCGGCGGTGGCGGCTCTTCGCAGATATGGCGTTATTTACAGCGGCTATTGGGCTAGGCCGTCTCGTAACTTCTGCTTAAATACCTGGTTACGTCCCTACTCAACCCTTCACATATTCCTTACACACCAACGCACGCAAAAATCGTAAAGCAAGCTTTTTCCTGTTATCGATGACCGTATAGAGCACATTATTTGTTAAGGTCGCGTCCTGTTTCCATGAAAAAAATCGCCAGGGTTATATAACGGATGTATCGCACGGAGAAAACCAAATAAAGGAGGGAATATTTATTGGTATCTTAAATAGAAACCAGTAATTTGTCGTATACAATGGGCGGCCTGTACCAATGTCCGTATATTTTATTCACTTTGACATCCAATTCTTTTCGCTATTGTTGTTTACCATTGTCTGGTACATCGCTGTTTGGTATACACGTACCGGATTCAGTGATGCTCTAGCAGTTTCCAAAAAACATTTTATGTTATAATAAAAATACATGTTCAAGAAAAAATAATATTCCGTTTCAAATTACGTACGTCTAACAAAATGTTCGATTAAAATTATAAAAAGTGACACGTGAAGTTAAACCGATTAATAATAGGTATTTAATTGGCATGAAAGTGTAAGCCGCTTACTCTTAATTGGGTTTGAGAGTGTTCAAGTTTACGATGCGATCACTTTAACACCACTATTAAGTACGCACACCCTCGAGGGACTCCCTCGATGTTTGAATTCAACCATTATTTGTGTAGCTAATAAACGCTCAGAACATATATGCGGGCTAATGTCTCGTTATGTATTCATAACGAAGCTATTGTGTCGACACAACATACAAGGTTGATTCTATTAAGAAGCGGAAGCGAAGGTTTGTCATGCAACCACTCTTGTTTTATCCTACAAAGATAAATAAGTTCATACATTTTGCACTGGGCTCTTGATTCCATCACGGAATTGGAATAGAGGGACGTGAGCTGTTTAAATTTGAACCATTATAGTTCCCATGTAAGTTCTGTTTCTTTTAAACATTGTGTATGCGAATTTATTATTGTTTGTTATATAAGTAGTTTACACTGACTGAATGGATTTAATATAGGAAACGAATGTTCTCTTTATGTTTATAAATTTATTTAAGGTACAGGATTTAGCAAAATTTTCCTAAAATCCAGAACATTATCATTACTTTTGAAGTCTAGTATTGCAGCTTTTAACAGTCGGAAGTATATTTGATCTTAAGGAAAAATGCTTCAAAATTTCATCAGTGCCAGGTGCCCAGGATGAGAATCGAACCCATAATTTGAAATAGAACCGGTTTGAATCCCATCTCGAGCACCTGAGACTTGTGAATTTTTAAGCATTTTTCGTCAAGATAAATTCAATATAGCATTCATTGAATATAGTATACATTTAATATTTCACAAAAATTTTACAAATAGTACAGTAGACATATTGCATATTTACTACGAGCATTAAGCTTATAAAGAAAAATTGTTTAATTATAAATACCTGGATTTTTCGAAACTGCTATAAAATTAAAGCCCGATGGCGCAGTGATAAGCACGCTCGGTCTACAATACAGCTGTTAAGCAACATTCGCAATGGCCCGTCATAGAATGGGTGATTAAAATATATTATTTCGAGCGTCTCCGTTCTTTAGAAGGCACGTTGAGCCTTAAGACTGAATCTGCAGTCGTTAATACCCTCCAATCCGCACGGGGCCTGCGTAATGTGTCATGACCAATTTTCCCTATTCGATTCACTTCCATCCATGGGGATAGCTTGAGCCACAGCAGTGGTCATTAATAGGGCAATAACTCGTAGAACAGATGGCCATTGTAGAAGTAAAATCCTCAAGTGGAGGACCACAGACCGCAAAATGGGGCGTATCTCCTAAAATATGGACCGATGATCTGGTCAAGATCACTGGGAAGCGCTGGATTATGATTCGTGCAACCGATCGTTATCGTGGAGATTTTTGAGGGAGGCCTTTGCCCAGCACGTTTTCGATACGATATGATGACTAAAAAATAAAACTTTTTATTAAGCCATTTCATTTCGATATGGAAATGCTGAGAAACGCACTCAATGAGACCTTTCAATGTGTTGGTAGGTGGCTAATGAAATAATAATTTTTGTATGATCAAAGAACGTAAGTATATCTCCCACCTACCCGTGCTCCAATCCGGGATCTAACTCTATAAACGTACGCGTGTCGCCAAATCTCATTACTTTGTGAGGATAAAGAAAATTCAATATCTATCGCTCTCCGTTCGACTAGCCACTTTTCCCAATTTTTCTATGCCTCTATAGGGAACGTCTGTCTTTTTTCGAATTATTTTATCCAATATAACAAATTTGGATGCGATTCTTCATTCACTTATTTTATAGAACATAATATTAATAAAAGAATCTCTAAAGTCGAGTCCTATTTTATTTAAAACAAAAGTAAGCTTTATAAGACAGGCTGGCGACAAAACATGATACATCGAATGACGATTTTAAGAGACTACACAATCAGATATATATCACGTTAATGTATATTAGGTGCATTTTTCTAAGCAGCACACCCTTAAAGTTTAAATTGATTTGACACTGATAAAACTTTAATGAATTTCTTAGCTACCTTAAAATTTTAATGCTATTTTGACAAATACGAAATGATATGACGACCAAACGGTTACAGATATGAGGTAATGAAAGTAAGTAAAAACACTACTTAGCATTTATAAGTATAGTCCATAAAAAAAATGTTTATCGGCTCTGGGATTACAATTGATTATTAAATGATTAGTAATACGAATTTAAATAGTATGAGTATTAAGTAAAAAACATAAACATGTACAGCAACATTTCTACTTTTAAAAAACGTATAATAAACATTTTCAATTAAATCAATGTGTAATTACACTTCAAAGTGAACATCTAAATCGCTTATAATTAAATACAAATGGTAAATTAATTTTCAATAAAATAATAAATCAATTTCCGTTAAAAGGTATAAGTGGGGCAACAGAGTCATTTTCTGTCAATTTTCCATTATTAAGCCCGTCTTCGCCGGTGTTATTGTTTAGGGTCCAAACTCAATGTAAATTAGTCGGCGGGTGAGCCTCAACTCCAATCCTATTAAATTATTCCTTCAAACATTGTTGTCACGATATAATTATATTACAAAATATTCTCAGATATTCAATTAAATATAATGTTTGGAAACAGTTGGGTAATTTATCTTTATTATTATATTACTGTTTCCTCTGTTTGTTTTACTAATATAATAAACAAATATCAAGGTGTCACTGCCATAAAGACTCACATAACAAAGTTTCCTAGGTTTTGGTAAAATTGGGTAATTGATTTTTGTTGTTAGGTCTATAATGGAAAATTGCGGCACGACAAAAACGAACCATTTTCAGAACGCACACAAAGGAGGGAGAAGAAAATAAATGTAGGTTTACATAATTTTCATTTTTTTAAATAAAGGTGTTGGATACAATAGGGGATCGGACACGTTTCAAAAACCTATAAGTATAGATAGTTTTTCTCACAAAAAATATTATTTTATGTAATTAAGGTATATACTTGCCTTATAAGGTCTGTATCCAAAACTATGTTTAAAAACCGTTTTAATCAATAGCGTAAATGATGACTCCGAGAATTCGATATCATTTGTGGAGTAAACAAAAGGGATTTTCAGTGAAAAAAATGAAGTATCGTATGCTGTTTTTATATTCAAACTCACAAATATATAGAACACAAAATTGATCCTTGTAACTTGTTAATAAATCAGTATATCATTTAAATCGTTTTACGCTTTGAGTATTTCCCGCGCTTTTCCTAAATTTTACTACCAATTTATGCATAATTGACGTGTCGCACTCTGATTGGTGTTTCGTTTGACATAAAACGCAGACTACAATTATTGAAAAAATATATTTTTCTTTATTGATTTTAAAATATAATTATTGTTATTTAGCAAAACTATTCGACGTATAATTTTTAAACGTTATGAACTTCTTAACCACACACAATATTTTTTTAAACCAAATGCTGTCCAATCCTATTAATTTGCTTTCTATGTTTTTGTATTTAGTCTCTATTGTGCAATATACACCTACAAAACCATAACCTTTGTCTATTAAAATAATTTTTGGTGTTAATTAATTTGATCGATCTTAATCATTACTATGACATAATTTTTGAGTTATGACATAATTTAACTGCACTTTTACATTGCTCCTGAACGACGTCTTTACGCACCGCGTCTCGAACAAGAACGCTCCTAAAACTAACAACTACCCCACAGCAAGACTAATCAATTTCCGGAAAAGTGACATTATTTAATTTTTTGATAAATAAACTAGCTTACTTAAATTCTCTGTAAATAGTTCTGTTCTGTAAATAAATTAATTTGTTTAAATAAAAACCATATTTTGTGATAGCAATTTATAATATTACAAAACAATTTTAATTATAAGTAGATTGATGGTTCATTATAAAGACAAGCAGAACATATCATAAAAAAACCATTTTTTAAAGATAACGTTTTTATATTAATTTTCATTTATTAATAAATCACAATACTATGCCCAAGACTACCCAACATATTTAAAACATTAAATAAGATTTGAATAATAACTTTGTTCCAATATCCTAATATATAGCTTAGTAGAAACTGAATAACCTACTTTCACTCTGAGATTATTATGAAAAAAGACTAGAACTACTTTTCCCCAAATATCGTTAACAATTAAAAAAAAAATCAAAATAGTTATCAAAATAAAAAAGTTTACGATGGCAAAATAATACAACCCAACTTAAAAGAAATTTATATTCGATTTTTCAATTCTTTCAAAATACGAATCATCATAAAAAAAAATGTATAGATCATAATCACTTTACCTACATAGTGAAATTACAATATTTTCAAATGTCGACTGAGTAAATAATAAATAAAAAACTGCTAGGTACAAGTATAAATCCATTCCCCTAAAGACGTCGAATTTTCCACAGATATCTTTGTTAAAACGAAACGAGCAAAATAATTTAGGTTACATTCACAAATAGATGCCCACCCGCAAGCCTCGTTTCCAGTTACGGGTTATATATTTACGGGTGAAGTAATTTCACAGTAACTTTCATTTATTTACTACGCACACCTACAATTTCATTTTATATATTTTGTGTACATGTAAAAAATAAAGGTTTCTTTACCTGTATAAATAGGTAAAGAAAATAGTATAGAGGCATGACATTACAGTGTTTTTTTTTTGTAAGTGACAATATTTTGAATATCACATTATAGGTATATTTTTAAATTGTAGATTAGCGTATTGTAGAACTTTTATGACCAGGATTGCAACAGTATCTAATTATTCACAAATAAAGTAGATTGTGGTTGAGTAATACTTAAGATTTTTATAAGTCGAATAATAAGTGTCCTTATATCGTAGGGTAAATGATCCTTTGACAATTTTGAGAGTTACGAAGAAGTGAACTTCGACAACTCACAGCTAACTCGGCAATGGTATTAGTTTTGACATAATTCAACAATTCAAAGACACAGTAAAGTAATATATTTAAAGTACTTAATGGCCAAAGAGGGGCCGCTAGCAAAACCTGGTCATCATCAAGCAAAGTTTTTTTTATTAATGAGTTGTTTCATTAACATCTAATTTGCCCTATAGTGAATATTATCTGTGAATTAAAGTTTCATTCATATTGGATCTGTAGTTTTTCAGTCAATTTCGAGCACTGGTCGAATACCGAACATTAAATGAAGTCTGTTAAAAAATGTTGTTTATTAAACTAAATAGTTTCTACAATTTATCAATCCATTCTTTCATTCACTCAAATCGTGGCTCGTATTAAAACGGAAAACTGTCAATGACCGTTGTTTCTTAGAAAGTTGACTTAGAGTGAATCCTACCGTAAACCTGGAATACGAGAACTTCCATCAAAAGAAAGTTAATTTTGACAAAGATGTTGTGTCGCCGATAAGCCGAGCTATAACTCAGTATTCCCGTGGCATAAGTTATAAATTTCATGGTATTTTCCTTATACAGAATGCGGACACAAGTTGGTGGGTGATACATGATTCTACTCGAAACTTTAATTTCGAGGACGTTGAAGAGTAGCCACCCGACTATGCTACAGCTGCTATTCGACGATATAAAGTTAAAATGCTGTGTCGTAATTTAGTCTATTATATAACTTGAAACTTTAAAGTTGCCCATAATATAAATTCTGCTTTTATTTAAAATTTTAATGGTAGAATTAATTAAACTCAGATTTATACATACTTATAGCACGCAGATGTGCCATCCGTATTCACCTGACCTAACTCGCCTAATGTTGGTACAGTCAACAACATGACAGACTATACTAAACTGACCAATTTCCCCATTTCATTTTAAATTCTAATATATTGAGAGTAGAGGTCAAAATCTATTGCTGAAATTTGACATAGTGTAGCCTGACGTGCAATCGTGTGTACATTATCATCACCATGGACAGCTTATTATGGTCTACGTCTCTAGAGTACAGACCTCTATATTTCAAATAGCAAAAACCTTGGCATTAACTGATCTTAATCCACCACCGAGCGTGAACGTGTGTTTCAGTTTCAACTATTCTCTTTGTCGCAGTTACATTAAGGATCAATATTATTACCAGCATTGTTTAGCAAGGAGGAGCTAGAATTCATACATTTTTGGTCCGCTATCCCCACCCTTTACAAAAGCTGACTTCTGCTTGGCAGATCAAATGAGCTTGTAAAAGATGGAAAAATGAAAACGACTATTTGATCCAGAGCATACGGAAAGCTGTCGTTGCGGTCGCGGTGTAGAAGCTACTGGGATAAAGGCGGGACGTATGAGCGCGATGTGTGTACCGCAATCGACAGCCACCCGCATTAACTTTATTATAAAAATCAAAGGCAGAGGGTATACAAATACGCATAAATTATTATCTATAACATATAGGTAACTTAAAAATAGTTAACGTAAAACTAAGACAAATTACATAATTTATTGAGTGTGTATGCGTCGCCTACAATACTTGCCCCTTAGTGTTATCAACACTATCCTCTCGTGGGTTAAGTAGAGCGACGCGTGTTACCGGACGCCGTAATATACCGGTGCACATCAACAACACGGATCCGTCCGTCGCCACCTGCATGAGCCGCAGTCGCCACTCCATGTCTCCAGGAATTACGTTCTACAGTTTGAACATTATGTTCACGACAAATCGTATCGGCTAAACGAGCGCCTAACAATGCCCCCTGTAGCTCTAGCCTAGGGATAGAAATAGGGCGTAAAGGGCTCACTCTGCTTTTACTAGCAGCAAAACATACTAATACGCGTCCATCTAGTAACGTAAATCTCCAATAAATGACAGCTGCATACGCTTTCATTGATGCGTCGCAAAGTACATGTAATTGTTTTTCAATAATATCCGAATAACTAATATCATTATCGGATAGGTGTTGCTCCTGTACTCCAGCATAACACGGAGTCCACTTAGACGCATTTAAATAACAACGCGGAATACGTAATGAGCCTAATAGTTGCAGTTCTTTTAGCCAAACCATCCACTTTAAATGCTCATCGCACTGTATATAACTATTCCAATCGACTCCACTGCGATGTACAGACTGAAATATTATTTTACCTTTAATAATAAACGGAGAAAGAAAACCATGCAAGTCATACACGGACATAATAGCACTCAGTAATTGTGACTTAGTTGGGGGTTGCGTACCATTTAGAACGTCATTATGAAGACGAGCAAGACAAATCTTAAATCCGAAAGTATCTTCATTCGGATAATACATTAAACCGAGTGTACGCTCAGTGACATTTGTGGCACCTTGACTAAAATCAATTGCAGTATGCGCGAGTGCCTCAGGCGGAATAGCCGACAGCACTTGTTTACTATTGCTTGACCATCGTGCTATTTCGAAGCCGCCTTGTTTATGAATATAAGTGATATCACGCACTAGTTGAATAGCCTTCCTTTCATTGTCACAAGAATGTATACAATCATCCATATAATGATTGTTAATAATTATGTCTACGGCATCGGGATATAAATCTTGATATTTCAACGCGTTTTTATTTTTTATATATTGTGCGATAAATGGTGAACAAGTCGCGCCAAAAATTAAACTTTGCATTACACATATTTTTATATTGCTATTGGAACTATCTTGCCACAAAAATCGCAAAACGTGTTGATCATTATCACGTATTTTTATTTTCAAAAACATATCCTTTATATCGCCAACTATAACATACCTATGTTGACGAAAGCGTAACATAATACCTAAAAGAGAGTTGTACAGATCGGGACCGGTTAACAAATAATCATTCAAACAAACACCGTTAACTTTCCCTGCACCATCAAAAACTAATCTTAATTTGTCGGGTTTATTTGAATTCTGTACTCCAAAATGTGACAAATACCAAATATGGTTGGCTTTAAGTTCGTTTTCTTTAAGTTCTCGAGCGTAGCCTAGATCGAATAATTTCTGTATCTCTTGACGATACCTATTTGCATAAGAATCATCAGCTTTGAACTTCTTTAATAAACCTTTCAAACGTGATAAGGCATAGTTGTAACTGTCGGGCATACAAAAAACATCCTTATTGAATGGCAGACCGACCTCCCATTGATCACCAATATTGCGTGAACTTTCGTCTAAAATACGAGCTCTCAAGTGTGCCGTATTCTCACGTCGGACGGTCGATATTCCTATGCAGTCCAAGTCATACGATCGTCTAATTAAATCAGTCAACTCATTCATACTATCAGTACCTACAATGTTATCACTTACCTGTAGGAACTCTGAGTGAGCAAGATGGAACGCGTGTCCGTTGATGGAAGTGTGACTGCGACCGATGCAGCCGTGAAGTGTCCATCCTAATCGGCATTTAGTCGCGTAAGGTTCTCGCTCATTACCGTGCAATATGTCTAAGGGAGCCATTAAGAAATAATTATCTTGGCCGATCAGTAGGCGAGGCATAACACACTCTTTACATACAAATCGTTTAATATGCGAAAAATTATCACAATTAATATTATTTACTAAAGACAAGTTCTGATTTGGCAACTTAAGTTTATCAACTTGACGTAAAGTAATTTCATATACATTATTATTATCATGAAAACTAGATATTTTTGTACATACTTTAGGAGCATCAGATTGAAAAATTTCTAAGCCGAAGGCATCAACAAATTTTATAGGACTAGGTTGAAAAGATTTTAAGCCTAATTCACGTACTAGAGTCTTATCTATCATTGATATCGCAGCACCATCGTCTAATAAAGCATATGTACTCACAATACCGAGGGGTCCACTGAGATTCACTTTTACCACTTTGAGCATAACGTGCGGCGCGGGCGCGGAGACCTCGCTCGCTTGCGCGAGCTGCGTTGACTCAGGGCCCGATACGTGCGTAACGAGGGCGGCGGCGGCTTGCGCAGCCAGCGGCCCAGCATCGGCCCGCAGCGGTGGCGGAGCAGCTGTGCGCGGCAGGGCCTGCGCGCTGCCGGTAGTGGCGTTTATATTCGAAGGCTGCGTTTCCGATGAGGTGTGGCTCGAAGAAGATTTATTGTAGTGCAACAAATGATGATGTGCGAGCCCGCAGTTATCGATATTACATAGCGGTGCTGGACATTCGTTCTTGTCGTGTCTATTTGATAGGCAACAGTAACATAAATTATTCATTTTAACAAATCCCCAACGTTCCTTTCTCATAGCTCGCTTAAATACACGGCAACTCGTTAGTGTGTGTGAACACTTCTTACAAAAATTGCATACACTTGCATTAATGTCATTTGTGGAGACTGTCGCGAGTATAGATCGATTATTGCTATTATGCCGGTTATCAGCTGTTGGCTTGCGTATGTAGGTAACAGGATCAAATTTTTTATGTTCTCGTGGTTGTATCATACCTACTACGGATATAATTTCTGCCTCACGCTTGAGGAATGATGCAATTAATTCCAATTTCGATTGTTTTTCATATAATTTCTGGTACGCATATTCAGTCCATTTGCCAATAAGTGTACTCGGAAGCTTTGATGTGACAGTAGATAACAATTCTGGACTACATAGATAATCATTCTGATTAATAGCACGTAACGTAGCCACACAGTTGCTTATTTTTATGGAAAAATTGAATATATCTTGCTGATAATTATTAGGTAACGGTGTCAACTTTTTCATCTGGTATAACAAATGATGAATTATGATATCTGGCCGTCCAAATCGTAATTCTAGTGCCTCGAGAATATGTGATGGCGAAGTATTACCTATTAGAAGGTCAGTGACTGCTTCTCTGGCTTCTCCTTTTAGAGCACGACGTAGTCGCCATATATTCTCCGACTCGGTAAATTTACACATTCGAGTTGTTTCATTATAAGCACTTTTAAAGTGCAGCCATTCTATACAGTCTCCACTGAAAATAGGCAGCTCACGAGGGGTAGACAGTCGCGTGAGTAGACTATCTTCATGCTGTTTAGAAGACGAAACCATGATGTCCTTGAGGGTGTGCGCTAGCTGAAGGATGCTGTCGACAGGCTGGGTGGAGGCCATAGCGTGACTCGGTTCTATAACTTTAGTAGCCTGCGCTGCCTCTGTAGCCGTCGCTGCTGCATTGTCTTCCAGCTTAGGCGGCTTTATGCTGCTGCGATCCAGCCAATCCTCAACTCGTGAACATATATTGGCGTCCGTATTTTTACTAAATTGTGATCCACTTCTGGATCGATTGTCGTCTTCGTTTATTAGAGCTAAATTGACTTCTAGCTGCTTATTAATTAATTCAATTTCAATTTTCGCTTTGGCTTGAGCAGCTTCTAGTTCAAGCTGTTTGCGGCGGGCTTGAGATGACGTCGACTTTTTTGACGAATGTATCGACTCATTCTTTACCGATTGTCGCGTAAAAGTCGCTTTCCAATGTCCTGGATGTATTTTCAAGGATGAATTGTCGTTTTGCACCGGCACCGCCATTTTGTTGCTCTTAGCGAGCACGTGCTCGGAAGCACATTCTAATCGTTCCGTTAATTTTAATCGGTCTTTTTGCGTAATATTGTCGCGCGGTGGTGTACGATGCATGATTAATTATTATAAACGTTACTGGTTACTAGATCCGGCTCGAAGGACCAATTTTGTAAAAGATGGAAAAATGAAAACGACTATTTGATCCAGAGCATACGGAAAGCTGTCGTTGCGGTCGCGGTGTAGAAGCTACTGGGATAAAGGCGGGACGTATGAGCGCGATGTGTGTACCGCAATCGACAGCCACCCGCATTAACTTTATTATAAAAATCAAAGGCAGAGGGTATACAAATACGCATAAATTATTATCTATAACATATAGGTAACTTAAAAATAGTTAACGTAAAACTAAGACAAATTACATAATTTAATAATACATTTCACAATAAGAATTAATCAATCAATGCATAGCAATTTTTAAAATCCTGCTGTTTCCAAAATTAACGCCTTTCGCACAAAAACTGTTTAGTCTTAATTAAACACAAATAAAAGTAAAAAGCGTTACCAATTGAACCAAATGTTCTTAAGACAATCTGTCAAAATTATGTAACATCAAGAATATACAGTACATTTTACATTAATTACAAATCTATCGATTATGCTAAGGAATCCCTGGATATAAACTATATTAAGCCTTTCGTGACCTCAAACTACTAGCGTGCCAAGCTTCAACCAAATTCCATCAGTACTTTTTAAAATACAGAGGGACGAGGAAAAATATTATAAATCACATATTTTCCCTTCACATCGAATTCTTATTATCTCCCAGCCATTTCATGAAACGTATTCAATTCACAGAATCCATCCATCTGTACATTCGCTGCACAATACGTTATTATACAGAAATAAAACACAATCTATGGATTATTTTCTTTAGTAATATATTACGTAATGGTGTCAATGGACATTTTGCCGCAACAATTCACCTACATTACTAAACCTATCCAATATTTCGTTAAATTTATAAGTGGTCTCTTAAAATTCAACCATAATTCACTACGCAAGTTATCTATAGGATGTACAAACATGATTATAACTGTTATCATTGCATTGACTTGAGAATATAGACAAATAATATTACGGTCATTATTACTAAAAAGTCGCGCAGACTTCATAGACTGGCATAGTCCAATTAATATTGCAATAAGGTGAGCTTTTACCCTGCCCCAAATTTCCTTTCGTTTCAGCGCTTCTTTCAAAATTCATTATGAAATGTCACGATAACAGTAAGAAAGGACTTTGAAAACCACTTGCAGTATTTTTTAACAAAATTTCTGTAAAGAGATCATAGCACTGTTTACAGGCTGGCAAAAAGTCATCGGACATAATAGCATATACTTACCTAATACATTGGTAAATGTTTTGAGTTTTCATATAAAATGTGATCACTATTACTTAAATAAGTTTTTTGCACTCTTCCATATAAACTTTGCATTTTTGTTCACATAAAATGGTATTTAGTGTTATAGATGTCTAAAGAATAAACAAATACTATGTTATTTATAGTATGATGATATATACTTGCATGGTATCAGATCAGAATAAACCAACATGCTCTGCCAACCGTTTAAATATATACTAATAAATAAATGATATATTGTTTTAAGCATTCATGGTCATTCACATTAGAATGTAAACATGATCAGTTACCCCGTGGTCATAGCGCTTATAACAATGCCAAAATATCGGGTACATGGTAGCAGTCCCATAAAAAACTATATATAATAATAAATATCTTAAATGAAAAATGCTAAAAAACCACTCTCACCCAATCCCAATGTACTTAGGTAATAAACAAACGTTTCTTTATAAACCGTTTCAAACTATGATTTTTGACACATTTCAAAAAGATTAGGTTTTCGATATGTTTTAGTATGTATTTTTTGTCTTCGTAAATTCTGTAATGATTATAGTTAACGTTTGATTGTAAGTGTAATCGACAGCAAGCATAGAGGACTGTAGATAATTAATAATATAATTTTTAGCACAGAAAAAGATTTATTGTTGACCAACGTACAAAAGCAAGATACAAGAGAATACATTGACAAAGTCAAAGAGTAAAAAAAATATAAATTATAAAAGCCTCCTTAAAGAGGCCAGTAATAATATATCAAAAACATGGTAAGGCTGTCGGCAACAGTAAGTTTCAAAAATGTGCAAAAATTTTTGTGATTTCAATCAATACTTTATTCGTAAACATGATAAAATTTGGAAGTAGGTACACTTTATTTGTTTGGCAGAACAAATCGAAAATTATAATTTATTCTTATTTATATAATATGAACATTAAAACGAGAATTTGAAAAAGTTTATCGCTTTAGTATCATTATATTGATAGTTCAACAACACCAAAAGTATAAGGAAAATCTCTAAACATTTCCAGCCCCGCTTGTACAGCTTGTATACGAGGGTCAAACTGAAAGTTCTTAGAAAATCAAAAACTGATTACATTAGCCAGTTATTAGTTTTATTATATCTTTTCAAAATATTGTCCATTCACGTCAATACACCGCTGCATGCGATGGAACCACTGGGAAAAGCACTTTGCCCACTCGTCCTTAGGGGTCTCTTCAATGGCATCGCGATACGCAGCCACCGCTTCTTCAGCATTCATAAACCGCTTTCCTTTAAGTTTTTCTTTAATTTTTGGAAATAAATAAAAATCACAAGGCGCGAGGTCGGGGCTATACGGCGGGTGACCCAGTAATTCAACGTTTGATGTCGCCAAATAGTCGATCGTTCGCTTGGCGGTGTGCGACGAGGCGTTGTCGTGGTGAAGGAGGATCCTACTGCGAGGTCGTTTCTCTCGAACTTTTTCCAAGACAAGTGGCAAACAATTGGTAGTGTACCATTCTGCAGAAACTGTTTTTTGATCCTCTAACACAATTGTTGCAAAATGACCTATCCTTCCAAAGAACGAGGCCACCATTTTTTTTCCCGCACTTCGATCTCTCTTCACTTTAGTTGGCAACTCCTCGAAAGGAAACACCCACTGAGCAGATTGTCTTTTGGTTTTAGGATCATAACAGTAAATCCAGCTTTCGTCACCTGTTAGTATGTCGAACACAGCATTTGAGTCACCTCCGTTAAATCTTTCAATCATTTTACGACACCAATCCACACGATGGAGTTTTTGAGCCTCAGTCAAATTATGAGGTATCCACCGGGCGCAAAGCTTCCTGACCGCTAAATGTTCGTGGAGGATTTTGTGCACTTGACTCATACCGATGCCTAAGCTTGTCCGAATCTGTTGATAGGTCACTCTTTTGTCAGTCTCTATCATACGCCGCACAACACAGATGTTATCTTCAGTCGTCGCCGTAGAAGGCCGTCCCTCACGTAAATCATCAGTGAGATTAGTGCGACCACGTTTAAACTCATTAAACCAGTTGTAAACAGTCGCACGAGATGGGGCTTCATCGTGAAAGGCCAATCGTAGTCTATCATAACTTTCTTGTTGACTTAAATGACATCGAAAGTCATAAAAAATCATTGCACGAAAATTTTCTCGTGTTAAATTCATGATGACGTGACACAGACAATTTTCAATTTGCCGCCAAATCGTAAAACAAATGACAAATGAATGAAATATATACTCAGTAATATTGGCAAAGAGTTATATTTTCAAATTTTAGAATTATTTTTTTATTATATTTTTTATAAGTGGCCAGTTCTAAGAACTTTCAGTTTGACCCTCGTATTATCGAGAGCACTCTCTTTATAAAGCTGAAATGTCACAACCAATAATATAATAAGGACACGATCATCACTACAAAAAAACACGAATAACCAAGAAAAAAGAAACAACATACAACACTAATAAAACTGATAAATAACTGAATAATAAGGGACGGGTAGTGTGGGAACTATAAAAATGTTGCAGACTCATCTTCGTCCGCACCAATATAAGATAATGGAGCGGGGTCAGGACGCCCTGCGAAATCTGTACCTATTTATGATAATAAAATTCGACAGCGGTGACTAGGCAGAACAGTTTGTTGATATACAAGTACAATTTGCAGTTACTCTGTTTTATGTAGGAACGTAGTCCTCGCGAACCGTTCAAAATGTGTTTGTTAAACGGCCCGGAAGGTGATTGGAGTAGATAAAATCGTAGTTAGAACAATTTTATCGTTGTTGTGTTTATAGCAAGTTAAATTTGCCTCTTAAGTTTCATAGCGTATCTCATTAGTATTAATGACTGGCATTCTATATTTAAATGATAATATTGAGGTTGCTATATAGATAAACAAAACTTATCTATTGGAATAAAAAAAATTAAGAGAGGAAATTATACTTTCTTGCCAATCTTCCGAACATCCGGTGCCGATATTTGGGGTAATGATATTATGCAATTTTATTAAAATTAGATTAAAGGAATACTAATATTTATGACATGAACAAATCAATAAAAAAATATATATACCTACTGTTATTCAGTTTCATAAATGTTATAAAAAAGTTTTCATATCTAAGTATTTAGAGTGAACTTTGATCGCAGGCACGGTACGCAATGAAATGAACGGAACCGTTATAACTCATCCACTGTACCAAAATTTTTAACCCCAGAAACCCAATCTAAGTAATTTTTGCATATACGCTTCTTCACCCTACGTCTAAACGCTGCTCTAAAGGAAGAGCTCTTAGGATTAAAATGTCTTTTGAAACTTTTTTAACGGTAACGCGTAATATGAACTGCCAAACTGACTATCGAACTACCATATCAATTAATTACTTTTCCGAATGAAAGAAATAGCAAAGGTACCTATGAATTTTATGGACAAATTGATTTAATAACCACCGAAAAAACCATCTTCTCATTTATTTTTATAACTGATTGTAATATCTACTCAAACATTTGAACAGCTGTTTTACATATATAAAACACCTAGGTATGTGTTGAGTTTTATATTCATAAAGTGTAAAAGTATACCTCAAAAGATTGTTGGTTTTTTAAAGAACGCGATTTACTACATCGCATGTAGCATGTTAATTTATCATCAATCACAATCTGCGCCAAACAAAGCATTGGTCTGCTCGCTATTCCCTAATAACAAACAATATCATTGCGAGCGCGTTAACAAATCGCATTTATAAACTGTTACATCTGTACGAGTCAATATATCCTGCTATGAAAAAAATGGATTGTCATAGAACCGGTATCGTTCGGTTTTTTAGATACAAACCAGGAGCGCTGGAATGGTCGCAGATGTAATTCTGGAGAGCTCACTCCATTCGCCCCTTGTTTGTCTGTCAACACAAATATTGAAAATCCATTAGCAACCACCGCTCGAGCGAAAAAAGTCGATATTAAAAATAACAAAGAAATGTGCTGTTCAAAGTTTCCCCTCGCGGGAACTTATTTTGCTGAATTTGTATTGAGTGATGCTAAGGAATTTCAATCGCTTACTTTGTGGATAATGCTAAACAAGTCGTTATTATTTCAATGATGCTCTTTTGGATTGTTTAAGAAGTAACTTGATAATGTGACAATAACGTATTTTGTTTATTCAACGATGAATATTAAGGCAACAAACTGATTTCGTATTAAGAGAAAGTTACGTTGATGACGACAACATGACGTTTTGTTGATTAATTACAGTTTCAATTTTGATTAGAACGCGAAATAAATAGACAGAATGCTCTTGATTTTAACGGTATTCTTAAATCAATCACTAGCGTATTAAAAAGAATTGTGTATTATTCACGTTAGAGTAGGTAACTGTTTAATTTATATTTCATATCTTCGACGAAACTAAACATATTTTGAACACCGGTGAATAGTACAATAGATTGTGCGTAAATTCATAAGTAATGGTCGACGTGGGATTCTAAGATAGGGCGCACAAAGTATCGACTAGCCAAGTAAGCCGCTTCAGGATTAAGTCATAAGTTATTCACGGACAAAGTACCCTATAACTGTCTATAAGACGTATACTTATGTTTCAATTATTACGTGAATTGATTGTTTTTGACAAAATAAAATTTTATTCTTCAATTTATAACATTTTAAAGTTTTCTAAATTTTGAGAACATTTTTATTATTAAAAAAACGTATTTCACGCAATTTTTTGGCTTATTTGTGCTGAGATATATTAAGAATCTTAAATATTTAACATTAATTTTATGATTGAGGGTATTATATTTATTTTATATTGAATATCAGGATATAATTATACCTATACAATGATAAATAAATAAGAGAAAAGAAAAGGACTTACACGATTTGTTTTTAAAATAACCAAATAAGCCTTACGATTTTAATAGCTTCATACTCATATATACACTCATATCTACAATAAATTATATACTGTATTCTTCACAAAAGTTCTTATAATTTTAAAACCTACTAAAAACTATAATATGTATACAATAAGTTTCGAACAGATAATACTTCAAAACATTTTCGTCAAGTCTAGTGACAATTTATTATGGATTATTAAATTATCTATTAAATGCGGACCAAATTATCTTTTATATGCTTTCCAATTTTCTTTCTAATATAATAAATCCAATTTCTTAAATATTACAAACGTCATTGTCATATTTTTAGCTCTTGTTTCTTTTAATATCTATGCTTAGATTTTTTTTTATTTTACTTGTAAGGGAATAGCAATTACCTACTTTGATCCAATTTTTATCATAATGTTGTGTCAAGAATTTGAAGAAATACTTCGAACATTGTATAGGTGCCTGACATTGAGTACACACATCAACATCGTCTAGGTGATGCGAAAAGATACAAACCATTTGAGACTAATGGTTTGTATCTTTTCGTATCAATTAATTCAATTTTATAAGTAACGATACATTTTACATGGAAAAATATAAGTCAACAACGTTGTCATAAACAACAATGAGTATATCTAGTATATCATAGAATAGTAACATAGTAATACATTCTCTTAGGAATAATAATCTATGAATATACCACATTCACCCGTGCATATTATTTGTTTTACTGTAAATCATAATCTTGTAAATATGCTGGAGGTCGTCTTTCACGCACAGGACGACCTGAATCTGAACTATCACTGCTCAAGTTATCAACTCCAGAATTTTGTGTGTCTGTACGATCAAAATTCTCTATATCAGGCATATTAGTTGGTACTGGTGCTAAATGCCGATTAGAAACAGTATCCTCTCTCCCATCTGCAAAACGTATGAGAGAATAACTCGGATTGGCTTCCAATAATTCTACTTCTTCTACTAACGGGTCATATTTGCTGTTCCGCACATTTTTTTTTAATAATATCGGTCCTGGAATAGTTAGCCAGTTAGGTAAAGAAACTCCATTTCCAGAACGCCTCGGAAATTTGAACATTCTGTCGTGAGGCGTAGAATTTATAGCTGTGCACAATAATGAACGAATAGAATGTAGAGACAAAGATAGAACATGTTCCCAATGCTGGACGCTAAGATTTCTAGATCGCAAACACAGTTGCATCGTCCTCCATAAAGTTCCATTGAGTCTTTCCACTTGACCATTTCCTTCGGGATTATAAGGGGTTGTTCGGCTGCAAGCGATATCGTTTCTTAAAAGAAAATCTTTAAATTCTTGTGACATAAATGATGAACCTCGGTCTGAATGTATATATAAAGGAGTTCCAAAAGTGAAGAAAAGATCTTTAAGGCAGGTTATTACTGTGGATGAAGAAATATCCTTGCAGGGGTAAGCAAAAGGGAATCTTGAAAATTCGTCAACTATAGTCAATATGTACTTATTGTGACTGTTTGATGGGAGAGGGCCTTTAAAATCTAAGCTTAATCTTTCAAACGGCGCTACAGCTTTTATGAGTTTTCCTTTAGTATTAGCAAATCGAGGCTTTATTTCTGAACAGACCAAACAGTTCGCAGTCATTTCTTTAATTTCAGTAAGAGAATATGGTAAGTTTTTAGAACGTATCCAATGGGCCATTCGTGTGATTCCTGGGTGGCATAATGAGTTATGCAGTTCATATAAGTTTTTGCGTGAAAAAATGTTAGCACAAACTCTTGATAATGCATCCGGAACTATATTTTCCTTTCCAGGTCGATAAATAATATCATATTTGAAACATGATAATTCTAATCTCCATCTCTCTATTTTCTCATTTTTTATTTTACTATTATGTTTTTGATTGAACATGAAAGAAATGGATTGTTGATCAGTTACCAAAATAAAATGTTTCCCCGACAAATAGTGACGCCATTTCCGCAAGCTTTCTACGATCGCCGAAGCCTCTTTTTCTATAGATGAATGATTTCTTTCCGAATAAGTTAATGAACGAGAGAAAAAGGCTACTGGACGCTTATTTTGTGATAGAGTCGCAGCCAATGCGTGTTCAGAGGCATCAGTTTCCACCGTGAAAATTTCTGAATGATCTATAGCAGCTAACGCAGCATTAGCTATATCTTTCTTAATAGATTCAAAAGAATTGTTTGCTTCTTCTGATAAGGGGAAAATACGAGTACTAGCAAGAGCATTTATTTTTTCTGAAAAATTGCTTATCCATTTTGAATAATGAGCAAACATACCTACTATTCTTTTTAATGAAGGAGCATCTTGCGGTGGGGGTAGTGACAGTAAAGGCTTAAGTCGATCCTTATCGGGTTTGACAGTATTATTTTCAATCGTATAGCCAAGTACATTGATAGTATCAGAGCCAAATATGCATTTATCTCTATTAAGAGTGAGATTGTATTTAGCCACGACAGCCATAAATTTATCTAAATTTGCATCATGCTCATTTTTGTCCCTTCCACAAACTGTGACGTCATCAAGATATGCGTATGTATCTTTAAGATTCTCAGTAGTAATGACATATTGCATTGTACGTTGGAAAGCCGATACTCCATTTGTGACTCCAAATGGTATGCGTGCAAATTGATACAAATTTCCACATGCTTCAAATGCTGTGTAAGGTCTTTCTCTATGTAGAATCGGTACCTGATGATAGGCACTTTTGAGATCTATTTGGCTAAAGTATTTGTTTTGAGCTATTTTTGACACTATAGTTTCAATATTAGGCAAGGGATATGCATCAAGTTCTGTAAACTTGTTAATGGTTCGAGAATAGTCAATAACGAGGCGTTTACGATGTGAGCCTCCCCCTGTTACTAATACTTGTGCACGCCATGGTGACATACTGGATTCTATTACTCCGTCCTTTAATAGTTTATCAATTTCTTCTTTGATAAAACGTTCGTCATTCTCGCTATATCTTCTTGATTTGACAGCAATAGGCGTGACATTGGACGATAAATTTGAAAATAAAACAGCGTTTGGCAAAATAGCTGTCATAACATTGCATATTTTTAATGATTCTCTAGAACCTCCAAACTATAGTTCTAAGGAACGGTGGTGTTTGAGTAAATTATGTCCTAGTATAATATCAGCGCATAAATAACATACAATCAATAGTTGTGCATTTTCATATGAATGTTTATCTAGCTGTATAGTTGCATTACAGTAACTGTTAACAGGCGACGTATGATTAAGTGAGGCCAGTGTAATAGTTTGCTGACAAGACTTTCTTTTTAATTGTAGTTGTTTTGCCAATTCTTCGTTAATAAAGCTAATTGAGGTTCCGGTATCTAAGAGTGCATCTGCATTATAATTATTTACAGTTACTGGTATAGTTGCTTTGTGTAAGCTTGACGGGGAAGCTGCCGATATTGCAGCTACCTCTGTAAATTAATCGATATTACTTTCATTTGTTAAGGCATTGACAGTGTGTTTGCTGCGGCAGACATTAGCAAAGTGTCCCTTTTTAGAACATATTTGACAGATACTATTATATGCAGGACATTTTATACGTTGATGTAATACATTACTGCCGCAAAAGAAACATCTTCTCTTCCTAGATATAGCAGCTAATGCTGGGTCCGACATGTTGTTTTGCGTACTAGATGTACTAGGGTGATTTTGTTGTGAAGTATATAAATTCGAGGTATCAACAGCGTTAAGTGACAAAGCTGTATTGAAAGACTGCGAGTTCTTTTCAGCCATTTCAAGTGAGATCGCTTGATTAATTGCCTGATCTAATGTGAGTTCAAAATTTTCTAACAAACGTTGTCTGATCTTACTAGATGAGATACCAGCGATGAATGCGTCTCTGATATATTCAGATTTATATTGCTCCGCTTTTACATCTTTAAAATCACAATTTTGTGCGAGAAGTTTTAAATGTCGCAAGTACTGGTGGATTGTTTCATCGGAATGTTGTTTTCGAGTTGCAAGAATGTGACGAGCATGTATTATATTGTTACGCTTAATGTAGACATCGTTTAAAATTGAAATCGCTTTTTCATAGTCACTACAATCAGATATATTTGAATATACGCTTGGAGATATGTGATTAATCAGTATTTTTAATTTTTGTTCTTCTGTAAACTCACCAGTACTTTCCGAAAGAAAATTTGTAAAGGTATATTTCCAGTGTGTCCATTCTATATCTGCGTTTACCGAGCTTGAGTCTAAATCAAATCTTTCAGGTCTTAAGTAACGTACAACACTCGGTACATCTGGATTCGATATTGACTTGTTTTTATGCGTTTCTTCTTTAGACATTTTGTTTTTAATAAAGTTGAATTAATTGATACGAAAAGATACAAACCATTTGAGACTAATGGTTTAATTCAACTTTATAAGTAACGATACATTTTATATGGAAAAATATAAGTCAATCATTACGCTGTCATAAACAACAATGAGTATATCTAGTATATCATAGAACAGTAACATAGTAATACATTCTCTTAGGAATAATAATCTATGAATATACCACACTAGGGATATTTTAATTATTCTTAATTTTGACAGTTTTTTTTTCTGAATAACATACAACATGTTTATAATTTTATAAAGTCCATTTATTAGTGTAGATTATAGAATAAAATATAAATATTATTTTGTACCTAAAAATAAATTATTTAAGTTAAAATGAAAAGTAAAATAATGGTAAAAATAACGAAGGTCTTTTTCAAGAAAAAGGGAAAAATATAGCGAAATTATTCCGTTATTTGCAATTTTGCGAAAATCAATAGTCAGTAAAACCACCCATGACGTTAACAACGGTCCTGCAACGATTTTTCATGCTTCGAATCAACTTATCAAAGTCTTCAGCTGTGAAATATTGTCCCAGGTCCTGGAAAGATGCAAAAAAATTGCTCTTCAGTGATAATGTTTGTAGGTAAATTCCTTAAAGCCCTTCTTTGAAGCATGTCCCACGCATGTTCTATGGGGTTTAGGTCTGGTGATTGCGCGGGCCAGTCTAAGACCGATCCATCGTGTTCCTGCAGCCAGCTGGTGACCACTCGCGCTGTGTGGGGACGAGCATTGTCGTGTATGAGCGTGAATTCTTGAGCCATTTGTAGTCGATGCCCTATTGGTATTTTTCAGCGGTCATGGTGTTTCTGATCCAAACGAGATCTGTTCTTCCACCAACACGAATTCCCGCCCAAACCATAATCGTCCCGCCGTGGTATGGATGGAGTTCCTGGGGGTGCGGCTCTCATGACCAGGAGTTCGCCTTACGCGTACTCTTCGCGAATTAGGATGGAAACCGAATCGGGAATCATCGGTAAACAGCACTACAGACCACTGGTTACCTTCCCAGAGCAAACATTCACGAGCCCACTGTAATCTTCTTTCACGATTTCCTCGGCGTAGTGCAGGAGTACGAAGCGGTCTACAACCATGAAGATTAGCTTCATCCAGTCTTCTACTCATAGTTTGATCACTCACAAATAACTGGTGCTCTGACTGGAGCCTTTGAACCAACTTCATGGCCGCAACATTTGGTTGCCTTCTCGCAGCTCTTTGCAAAAATCGGTCTTTTCGTTGGGTGGTTATGCGCTTGCCGCCTAAGTGTCTTTCAGCCACTTCACCAGTAGCACGATAACGTGACTATAATCGTGATATCACGTTTTGTTTGTTTCAATGTCCTTAGCAATACTCCGTTGAGTGGCTTGGAGCATACCTACTGCCTTTAACATTTCCTCTCTAGTTAAATGGCGTCGCTGCATAATGCATACAGTAGCACAAATTCAAATTAAACAGCTAACTTGTTTTAAAAATTATATATTTTTTTTAATTCAAATTTGGAATCATCAAAAAAAGCGTACAAAATAAGTTTTCATCAAAAGATTTTAAAACCGGCCAGTATTTTTTGAATTTAGAACTTCATACAAAATATCCCTAGACGATGTTGATGTGTGTAGTTTTATTAAATACGATTTCTTTGCTTTTTATCTTTTAAAATATGGTATAATATTTATATTGTATGATATAGTACTGTTCACGACGTAATGTCTAACAATTGAACAAGGTCCTTTAATTTTTATAAAGTCATGGATTTTTTTCCACACAAGACTCAAATCCAATGAAAAAAAAAATATACATTTTTTTTATCCAAAACCAAATGCAAACTCTAAAAGTAGAAACAATAAAATAATGTATTATAAATAATATATTATAAATTCATTTCCAACTATTTCATTTTGTTAAAAAATAGCCTCGAACTCGAAATCGAAACGCTATCCCTAATTGAACTTCAATGAAATAAAAATTTGATTACTTTTTGAACTAGGTTTATTATTGAACCTCTACGCAATGACAACTCGGTGCTCATCATCGAGTTCAAGGCTATTGAACGAATAACACTGGCTTTTCAATAGCATTATAAACTGTAAAATATACAAATATTCAACGCCATTTAAAAAAAAAAACACATAAATACTGGAATTCATTACGGAAATCCATAGGGTTTATGAGAAGCACGTCTATTGTAATGCAATCAGTATTGCCTGGCTATGTCGTCTGGCTTACGCAGCTTTGTAATGACCGCCTATTCTCTGTGGGCCGCCAACAATGGTGAAATTGTACACGTAAACGCTAGCTGCTTACGCAGTATATCATTATATTCTGTATTGTTTCTGTGTGTAATGTTGATATTTTATTTAATTAATCTTAAAGAAAAACTTGCAGCTACGTCCCAACATATTAATACAAGATTCTCAATTAAAAATACTTAAAAAATCCAATTTGTACGCAATTCTGAGACTCTGAGATTTCGCATTTCGGGCAACTGCTCTAACCACTGAACTACCTAGGATTGATTTTGAATGTAATATCGATCAAATATAATAGTATTAATAGAATGTCTTTTTTTTAAGCTTACACATTTTAACACTTTTCTCGTCTAGTCTAGTATACATATATTAAAGAAAATGGGCTTTTCTTGTCACTAATACATGTTAACACGGTCAATACAAGCACAGACTCAAACTATTACAATGAGATTTCTTTAATACAAATGTAAATTTTACAAATATTATGGGCCGCCTCGACCGGAGTGATACCACGGCCTCACAGAAAACCGACGTGAAGCAACGCTTGCGTTGTGTTTCGTCGTGTGAGTGAGGGTACCGGAGGCCCAATCCCTCCCTATTCCCTTCCCTCTACCCCTCAACCCTTCCCTCCAAGGCCGGCAGCGCGCTTGTAGCCCCTCTGGTGTTGCAGGTGTCCATGGGCGACGGTAATCACTTACCATCAGGTGATCCGTCTGCTCGTATGCCCCCTATCCCATAAAAAAAAAATATAGATCCAACATAGATTCCTAGATTTTGTAGTATCGAGTTTGTGTTCGAGCACATATATCATATTTTTGTACTGGAAATCTTATTTCCTTCAGTGGGCGATAAGTTTTGATGCGTACTTTATTAATTGGCTATGGGTACTATGTGTTGGTGTATGTAAAATGACTTTAAACATTTAAAAAAAATCCTTTTATCACCGGAAAATATCTAATTCAAAAGTATAAATACATCTCATTTGTAGTAAGTTACTTATTAGTAATTGTATATATTTCTGATAAACTTATTTACAGCGTTCCCTATTAAATTCCCTGGTGAATTCACACACCCGAAGACTAAGGCAAAATTGAGTTATTGGCGGCGATTGGGCACACAACGCCTGCCAATGCAATTAGCAAAGGATCAATAGCTGCCTAAGGAACAACAACATCAACACAAGTGAACGATACTACCTTTCTGAAAGCGACTAGATTTAATATTAATTACACTTTATTTAAATTTTCTTATATAAATTATTTTTTTCTTAAAATTTATTGATTGCGTATTTTTTATTTATACATATCCAATAATAGCTACACTCTTTTAGGGTTAGCAACATGTGCGGGTCATATAGAAACTTTTAAGTAACTCATAAATAAAACAGTTTCCCTTCGAAGAATATATTTATAACTCTTTAGTGTATTATCCCTCTCGTTATAAAAGTTTTTGTATATGTGCAAACCTTTTTTTATGGAGTGACTTCTTCAATTTATCTCAGGGCCTGTGAGCTTATTGTCTAATTTTAATATGTTTCAAAAATATAGCGATTATGGAATTTTATAACTTTTAAAGTGGCAATCGCTACTGAAACTAATAATGATATGAATGATCAAGGAGCTAATAAGAACTTACCTAAACGGATCCGAGGTCAGCAGATAGCATTTCGTTTGATATTTCCAAATTTTTTCAAAGATATTTGTGTCTAACGATTGCCTTAGATAATTCCAACTAACGTTTCATACAATATTTTTCAACAAAATATCAAGATCGCAATCAGTGTTACTATTGTGAAATAGTTGTAGCGTGAATATCATTTAAATCAAAAATTGAAAGGTATTGCTATAAATTTTAAAATTAGACAAAAAACTCCTTTTTTATCAGTAATATTTCCGTATCTTTCTTCTCATGGAACAGCTCAAGTTTCTTCATAATCTGTTTTGTTGATTTGAAGACATACTTTGTATATAATTTAGGACGACTTCAGTGACGAGATTTTTTTTTTTCTATTGATAATACATTTTTCCTCCTACACACACACATACAAAATGTAAAGCGTATTAAGAACCTATATTGACCAAAATATATTAATATTACGTGATTATAATGAAATTACAACATACATACAGATCAAATTGATAACCTCCTTCTGACTTCAAACAGTAAAAAATTAAAGAAAATTATTTGTCTTTCCCTCAAGTTTCATTTAATTTATTTATCAACTTGAAAATTCGAATTCACGAATCTTGTATGTTGGGTGCTCAGATTAATAATACCAGGATTACACGGAACGGCCATTAGGTAAGCCTACGTTCGAGATTGACGGAAATAATGTACCTACCTTTTCAGGTAAATATATAAATTCTGTTCTTGGTTCTATGAAACCGTTATTAGCAATGTAAAAATCATTAAAATAATAAATATCAGACAACAGCACATGCATTCCAAGATAAGTAGGTAAAGCTGTCGTGTGAAGTTTCTGAAACTATAAAGGTACCACAGCATTCAATATTTTTTTTTACATTGACCATTAGGGGAACCGAATCCTTGCACCTTGAAACCGATGTGCGAAGCACTTTGAGTATTTTTTCAATATTGCATATGAATAACTAGAAAAGCGAATTTCAGGAAATTTTCTGTCTTCCGGGTTTTCGGTGATCTAATTTATACCTTTAAATTTTTAGTAAAACTGTTTAAAAAAGCTATTATTTTATTTTGTTATGGAAATGATCTCCTTATAGTGATTAATTTCTAAGATTCACTTACAATTCACTAAAAAAATTGTATTTGAAAGAAAATTAAACTTCTGTTCATAAGCTAGTCATATTACCTAACCTTTGTATTTATTTCTTTTCTCACTTTGATGCCACTTGCATCTTATAACTCCTAATCTCTCAGATATAAGAATTTTATACTGTACCCATTCATGTCAATTCCACTATGGGTATATTTAGACAAGAAAAGAACATTTTTCGTCTTATTATAAAACAACGATCAAAGTTAGTACTTCGTTTAATTTAAACCATCTGCATCCAGCAAATTGACAATAAAAGAAGAGAAAACGTCAAATTGAGACATGTTGACTTATTTTGGTTGGGTAACGATTTAAAACTGTGACTAAAAATGTCCTCGTTTTATAAAAAGATGGTTTATCTTATTAAAATGAAATCATTCACGTTAAAAACGCATTCATAATGAATGTGGAATATCGCAGCAAATATTAGCAACAGAGAAAACGCCCATTAAACGAACACGAGATATGTGAAAATATGCACTAGAGACTAAATAATTTAATTAGCTTTATTTGTGGTTTGTGTAGCTTTATGTTAATATCACTTCCTGAAGTTAGTTGGAGAATCTAGTGTTATTTCAAACGCTTTGAATTTACAAAGGCTGCGCTAAATGTTTGTATACCTCTACATTTTGACTTTAATCAAACACAATTAATTGAAACGTCTTTTCACGACTGCATTCAGATTCTGTTGTAATATTACGGTAAAAATATAATAAGTAACATTATTAATTTTATATAAACACAAATATTTAACCAATCCGACTGTAAGCATCGACAATTACCTATTAAACTTTTGATCATGTATCTCTTGGTCACTCTTCATAAAACATTTCTAACCGCACCATTTTGTCTATAAATTGTAAAAAAACACCTTGTGATTAGGGAGCCCCACTTCAATATTTATTCTATTGTGGTTTTAGTGTTTGTTGTTATAGCGGTAACAGAAAAACAAACGTGAGTGAAAATTTCTGATGACGAAATGGTGGTAAAGTTCAGGTCATAGAGTCCTGCTTTTTTTACCCTTTGAGTATGGAATCGTATAAATGTTAATATTGACACAAATCATTGAATTAGTGTTTCATCAATTTTGAATTCACAATCATTGAAGTCAAGAATCAACCCAAAGACACGTGTTGCAAGATGTCTAATAAACATATATTTACGACAATCTGAGGTTCCCTAGGGAGAACAAAGGTAACGCCTTTACAAGCACTTGAAGTATCAATCGGGGAGAAGTAAATCAATAACGAAATCTTGTTAGCAAAAATTTGAACGATATGATTCAAAAAGTTTTTAGCCGCCGATATACTATAGCAACAATATTTCTTAAATAAAATACACTTCAATTAATTTATTTTTAACAGAAATGAAGCACTTAGTTAATTCACTGCAGTACAAAGAGTATATTGAAAGAATTGTACTGTAGGCGGAAAGAGGAAAATGCAAAAAAAGGTTGCGAGGGATCTCCACTGAGAACAATTTTTCAAACTACTTTGGTTTCTTGGTTTCCGTCAGTGATTTACCTACCCCTAGACAGCCGGTTGACAAAAAAACTTTTAGAGCCACTCTGCAAAAAGGGGATATTGTTATTTTTGTTGGTATTTTGTGACGATAAAAAGATCCCTAAGTTCTGAATTTACTTACTCACTATTTGCATTTAAAATATAGAAGCCCGTAGCTGATAGACTATTAAAGTAGTAAAATTTTATGATAAACATCGCATCGGTATATTTGGAGGCTGTTAAAACGTATTCTCATAAGTATGATAATTAGTATATGATAGCTAGGTGTGCTTGATAACCGATTTTATGCTATGCATTTTACATAAAAGCACATATAATTGTAATTATATAATTGAGGTCAACTTAAAACTGATGATTCGAGCGAAAATATAAGTACTTATATATTTACAGCTTGCTCGTACAGGTATTATTTACCTAGTTATCTTTTAGTATTCAATATTAGCAACGGTTTTGGTGATAAGTAAGAATAGGCATTGTTCAGGACCGGTTCTCAAACATTTTTAGTATTGGCATCCTTTTGGAACCTTCAAATTAAACAAACCATAGTTTTACGTGTTACTTTTTATTACTAATGAAATACAGACATATTTTGCAATAACTTCGATCATTAGCAAAAATCAATTTAACCAAAATTTTCTTAAACCCCTGAAATATGCAGGATATTGTAGTGATCTATGAACATATACAAGAGTACATTTTGAAAAATGCAGTCTATAAAATTAAAAAAATAATAATAATATTAAAAATAATTTTCACCAAAAATTATTTTGGATACTCAAATTTCTTCTATAATATTTTCAAGTAGCTACATTGTAACTTATTACAAAATCTCCTTTATAAAAAGATCCTCGCGCTCTCCCCGGACCGATTTTAATTTTCAAAGAAAAAAAGCGGCGTTTTACAGCCGCGTATTGGGATTTAAGACAGTCGTTTCAAAGGAACAGATAACGAATCAAGGCGTAGATGCGATGATTAGTTCCCAAGACCTGATCCGCAGGAGGGATCTACGCTGGCTATAAAAGTAAATTGAATTGTTCTTCGGGATGTTGCCCCGCTGTATGAACCGGTGGCCCCTTACTTACACTGCACGTTTTGAACTTTATGCTTTTATATACTCACTATGGCTTTAGTGTGATCAGAAAAGAAACAATGAGCCGTTAAATTAGCCTTCGGACAGTTTCTATGCATTAGCGATTTCCATTTCTTTAGTATACATTAACCTTGTAAGTGTCAAATTAAAAGTGAGATTACACTTTCTATTTTGTTGGAAGACACTTTAAAAGCTCGACGAAAATAAATGCTACCGTAATTATTTACAGGAGACAGGTAAGAAACAGCGTTAGATTCATACAAAATTAAATATTTACATCCGAATAATACTAGCTTTCGTATCTTGAGTTCATTTTGTAATTTCTAAAGTATTTAACAACTTACTAAGCTTAAATTATTATTTTATTATCCTCTATGTTAAAATGAAACTTCCACGTACGTACCATAATAGTAAATAGTAATACATACGTACATATGTATCTACGGTATACCCGTTTTTACAAAAAAAAAACTCTAACTATAATATAGATGAAACCTATGCATGTGACCTCTATTAAAACAGCGTAAAATTTAGCCTTCCATATGCTGTCACAACACCAACCTGTTAAAGTTCCTACTGGTGGAACATAAGCCTTACATATGGATGGAATCGAATTAAGTTGGGGGAATGAGCCATAATACACCACGCGGGCCCAGCGTGGATTGGTAGATATTAACGATTGCAGCTGCAGCCGGGAGCAACAGTTTAACGTGCCTTCCGATGCACGAAGGACTTTTAAATAATAAATACTTGGTCTCCCGTTCCATTGTGAATAATAGATATGTTTTTAGTATTTTAACAAATTTACACACGTTATACGCTAATAAGTCGTACTCATATCAGTTCCCTGTTCTTTCAATATTACAATTAAAGTAGCTGCAATAAAACTTGGACAATTAAATGTAAGTCAGCGGCGGAGGCGAGATAAGACTGCCGGCGCCTTTAACGTACTTTCGCTATTAACAGGGTGCCCTTGCCAACCGGAATTTTCTTTGAAATAAGCTTGTCAATGTTAAAAAGTTACTTAACACGAATCTCATCGAGAGAAGTTATATAATTAGGTAACATAATACATCATGACTATCTTGACACTAAAACATTTTCGGATCTTCATCAGCACCAACCCCTCTTCTTAATAACTGTTGGACAAAGGCGCGATGCCCAAGTGTCCATTTTACCAATACGACGCCATTTTTTTGTTATTGTTTTCTATTTTTCAGAAATTTTAACACTAAATGTGCACTCATAGTCATATCCCACATAACCATAATTTAACTTTCAACTCAACTACGAAATTTTATTAATGTTAGCTTTAAAAATATCTACTTTTTCTTAATAAAAAAATGTTTCCGAAAAACGTAACAATTTTTAACGTTCAAAAATTAAAATCAATTAAATAAAAAAAGTGACAAACACGCCTATCTATCATTATTTTACAACATTCACATTTTAAGAAAATTTAAAATAAAACATCATACTAGAACAATAGTGCCATTTCTTAACATTAAAACAAATAAAACCTAAAGATTCATTCACAAAAATCAGAATAACCATATGGATTTCGATCCATAGTAGTTCCTAAGAATTGGTCACCGTAGCATTAATCGGGCCAAGTTTCGTAGGCCGCAGCGGCTGTGATACCGCCACCAACTTTTACTTATTCCTTCTTAATTACTTTTATTGCTTTCGCATTGCTATAACGATTCAGAAACTTCGATCGGATTTACGATAATTGCAGATGTATTTCTTTACAGTGCTTTTTTAGCATTATTAATAGTCAAAAGTTTAACTATTATATGCGAATACAGTCAAACTCATCCTATTAATATTATAAATGTGAAAGTTTCTTTGTTTGGATGTTTGGATGTTTGTCGGTCAATCACGCCGAAACTAATGAACGGATTTTGATGAAATTTGGTATACAGATAGGGGTATTAGCTGACTTAGATAATATGATACTTTTTATCCCACTACACATTTCCCTAGGGACCACGCGGGCGAAGCCGCTGGCGAAAGCTAGTTTATATATATTTATCAAACATTAATTGGTGTACCTACATACCTACACATATAACTATTGTGTATTTTCTTCTCTTAGAATAACATTTATACATCAAGTAAAATTAAAGCACTTTTGGAGTTCCTCTATTCTGAAAAATTGGGTAGTAAAAACTTAGTAAACTTTTAAGCTTACATTCTGCACAATTTTCGGCACCGAAAAAAGACGTACGAATTAACATGAAAATACATGCGAACACGACTCCAAAGAAACGCATTTTTCGTTTATGATGCAACGGTTTCGATTCGAAATTTTCAGAATTTTCACTCTAGGTCAAATAGAATAGGCCCTAAGGTCATCATGTTCATGTTAATTCGTACGAGTTATATGTGTATATGACAGTTATGGAAACTAACTGTAAACATATTTTGCTATGAGCATTTTGTAAGTGTTAAATAATCTGTGTCGATTAATTATTTCCCATACAACAGCGAATACCGTTAATAATAAAGAATAACTAATAGGCAAACATCACAAATTTTCCCCAAGGTTTTCCAACAGATTAGTTCTATTGATGACTATATAAAACTTCAGAAATATATTAATAAAATAACACAAGGGTGTGCTCTTGTCGCGAATGCCATATCATGTCGGTAGATAGTTGTTAATATTCTGGCAACACATTATTTACCGCGAAAACGAGCAATTGTCATTGTGACAATCCGGTTTTTTCTCAGGAAGTAATAATAAGAGGAAAACTTTCTGAAATCAGAGAAAAGGGCCGATAATGAGGTAGTTGGTGAATTGAACGGCGTATCAGTAAGTCCTTTAACATTTTATGTTTTACCTATTTCTATGTGAAATCTTGCATAGTGTTTCTATGCTTTATGTCTTATTGTGTGTAATCAGTACCAAATCAGTGACCGATGCGTCGGTAAGTTTAGATACCTGCGGGTATGAATGATGATGTATAGCATCAGCAGATGGACTGATGATCAGAACAGTGTGTAAAAACAGGCGAGGCATGGGGTGACTGTAGGGGAGGTTGGAGGTCACTAAGGGGAACAGCCCCGTTATCAGTCATATCAGTGCTACCAGATTTCAATGATTTGCGAATCATTATCAGTGCGACATTGTAGAATGTGTGAATTAACTCAGATACTCTTGTCATTTTATTACCTATCAAAGCACTTGGCGACAGCTCTAAACAATATGTTTAAAAAAAAACAAATTCACTGTCATGTCTTTCACAAAAAAACGTAATAAACGTATCTACGATTACCAACCAGAAGGATCTTGGGATAACTTCAATGACAAACTTACATTCAAGGCCTTATGATTGTATGACTACCAGTGCAATGCGAACATTAAGTTTTCTCTATAGAAATACTAATTATTTTTATAAGGCACAAAGCTTAATTATATAATATTATTCCCTTGTCAGAAGTAAAATCGAATACTGCTCAGTGGTTTGGAGTACTTTCTACCATATTCGCCCTATTGAGAGTATTCAAAGGAAATTTACAAAACTATTGAGTATAAAGTTCGGTATTGACTGTAGTTGATGTCATATGAGGACAGATTGAGTAAATTCAGTATTACAATTCTTAAGACACGTCGTCATCAACATGATTTAATAACTCTTCATAAATTAGTTCATTCCGTAATTGACTCAGAATGTCTTCTTTCACCTCTTTATATTAATTTCAAATATAATCTTCCAACTTTTGTCATATACAAATTAAATATCTTATTATAATCCCATCGCTCGTATGTGTAGAAATTATAATGAGATCCTCCCAGTTAATCAGGCATTATACGTATTAAAAAAATGTATTTAAAAAATTGTGGTAGACCCAAATGTGGCAGCTGTTTTAACATCCAGATTGATATTATATACTTCTTCTTTCTGTTTTTTTTCATATAACTAAAAAAAAACTTTTTCATATATCATTGTGTAAACACCATTAGGTTATTAATTTAGTACTACACAGTTGTTTCTTATTATATATATATATATATATATCGCATCATCTTTTATTTTAATTGCTAGTTACTCGATCACTTAATTACTCAATTGTAGAGAGAGCGTGATCATCGATACTTTTAATTTTATTAGAATGGTGACACTGACTTTGACAGTACGTTAACAAAAAGCAATTTGCCGCCATTTTGGCACACATTCTGTTTCCGATTGCCTAGGAGTAAAGACATCCGACTACATCACGCTCATCTCGTTATATTTTCGGTTGAATAGTGATAAAATGGAACAAATCCACGTTGCTATACACGCCTGCAGTGTTATTTTAAAGATAGTCCTCCGATCTGGACGATCTATTTGGTCTTCGTAATAGCCCCTTCTGGCTACCACCCGACATATATATTAATGTCTGTTGTGTTACCTAATAAATAAATATATAAAATATCTAAACTCTAACCTAAAAAAACGATCACCCGTCTTATTTATCATTTTGGTAGTTAAAGATTGTCGATAACTACCAATAACATTAGCTCCATACACCGGATTACTCGTCGAGATTGATGATGCTCGTGTCTCCATTTTATTTCCCCGCGGATAATCTCGTTGTCTCCGGCTTAAGGACATGTGAGCCGGAAATACGACAGCAATTTTCCTCCCAACTATAGAAAAATGAGGAACGTTTAGCGGTCTGCATGGGATATCCATGAGTATATGATGGCTGTACATACTCATATACCGTGGGAAAATACCAGGGGTTCGGGTTAACCCGAATACTTACGTAACCGGTTTAGTATGTACCTCGTTGGAACGAAAAACGGTGCGTACATATCAAATATGTACTCTGTGTAACGCCTGGATCAGTGAAACGGAAAAATAAACTAAGGCCCGAGAAGCGACATGTCATGTTAAAATGTATATACTAGCTGCTTAAATCGACGGATGCCGCAGTCACATATTCAGATATATAAAAAAATTTTGGCTCAGACTTTTTTTGCATGATGATGAATTCGAATTTAATATAGAACTCTACAGTAGGTTGTTCGAAACGATTTACTTTTTATTTTTAAATATATGACGTGTTGTTAGAAATTTGTAATACTAGCAGACTGTCCGGCAAAATACGGGGTAAATTAATGTAAGTGCATACTCGTAGTAAGCTCTCAGTCTGTATGATTAATAAACAGCTATTGAAATACCTATGATCAACGTATTACACAGCCAATTTTATAACGTTTATTGATGAAAAGCTTTTGTAATTTGATAGATTCGGTAGTTTCAAGTTTTTTGCGTTTAGACAGATATGGCGAGAGGACTTTGTATATAATTATGTCATTATGTAATTATGTCTTAATGTCATTAATAAATAAAGTAATCGTTACGATATAAACCCATTATATATGCTATCTGAGTTACCTTGGTTTCCTTTCCTCTTATGTACAACTCTTGCGTAACTGTTATTTTTTATTCTCACTCTATGCCAATTATGATACACAACTCTTCTTTATTTCGCACTGGCCACGAGAGCGAAGTCGAGTGTTACAGCTAGTGATAAATAAAGAAGTACTTGTGATTTTTTTCCTTTTCTGATGTTCGCTACGCCATTGCGTTTTTCTTTTGTTATTTTTATCAAATTGGGTGTCAATTTAACCCTATTCTACATATGAGACGCGGACAACGACTGTCGTGATAAAGCGATTACATTCGTCAGACGTAAAAATGTAATCATTCTTTCACAGTGTCTTAGCACGGTTTTTGGCATTTTGAGTGATGCGTTCTTTGCCCTGTGACGGATGCCTTGATTACATTCCTGTGACTCGAGAGTGCGTCTGACGGATGACCACTTCTTTTATTGCCCGCTCTAACCGCTGGTAATAAATAAACCGGTATTATGTAGTACATTGCTCTGGTTGTGACAAAGCGAACCCTCGTTTCATAATCCCTCCATGATTCCCAAGGAGACGTCTACTAAGTTTAATTTAATTTTGCTACTCAAACATATAATACAAAATCTCGCGTGATCATGTATGATACTTAAATAAAAACCTCTGAAATAATTTTATATAATAATGAATACTGCATTAAAATCTGTTGTATAGATTAAAAAAATTCAGCGTACAGACCAACGTAAAGCGACTTTGTTTTAAATACTATATGATATGTAATATAAGCAGCTATTCATGCATGATCAAACTGCACACAAAGTAATGTTTCAAAGATTCGCTAGAACCTAAATTCACATTCTCTGTTAAATCAAGTAAAAAGAACTTTTTTAACAGAAAAAAATGAAAGTCAAATAATTTAATAAATGGAACGCAAATGTAATTTACGAGAAATAAAAGGAGGAATCTGAATTCTCTCAATTAAGACGACACTACGAGGGTTAGATGGTGGTAGTTATGTTGGCACCCCTGAGCATCCGCAACGTGCACTTGCAATAGCTAGGTACGTTTGATTTACGTACGATCTCGTAATGAGATGCAGTTGAAGTACCTTTTTAAAGCTCTTTTGTATATTTCAATATGCGATGGACAAATTAAGTTATTTCCAGATAGTGGTGAAAACTTTATTATTTTTAAGTATCTACGCGTATCAAGTTCCTCTTTTTTAAACATGATTTTGGATATTTTTAATCAAAAATGTTTAAAAAACTATCTGTCTAACTCTAACCATTGAGCTACCCGATTTTTTTCAAGCATTTGTATTCACACAAGCATTTCTTAAGCATTTGCTTGGTCATTTAAGATAATAAAACTTATTATATGAGATTAATATTAAATACCAAACAAAATTTCTTCATATGCTTCACAACTAAGATTATCATTATTAATCGTCTGAATATAGAACCTACAAAACTAGATATTAATGAAAAACCTTATATTTCCATATCCGGTACTACATAAATTCTATTGAACAAAGTTGTGAACTATTAAATCATAAAACTAAGTATTGATACAGAGATATTTTCCAGAGAGGGTTCGAGTATTTTAATTAATAATCAATATTGATCCTCCGGAGGGGATCTCGTAATTCGTAGCCTTATAAGAGAGTCGATGAGCAATAAACGATTTATGGGAATTGCTGCCGGCACAAGTTTCATTATGTTTCGTTCATTGTGTCCCCCGTTCCCAAGAGTGCGGAACCTTTTCGTCTTAGAACACGAACGGTTGGTTGGCAACCCCGTTATATATTTCTCAAGGAAAGTTTTGAGACTGCAAAAGAATTAGGTAGTACGATAATACAGAGAAAATGACTACTAAATTAATTTTTCCTTTTGCGAAGTCGATTATTTTTCTTTCCCTTGGTTCAAACTAGGAAAAGTTGTAAAATTTGAATAAAATTATGTTCTTCTAAAAACTTTAAACTTCTTTTGATAAATTATACTAGGTACCAGTTTAACTCTAAAACTACATAAAAAGTTTACAATACATACAAATTTTGTTTTGTTTAATAAAACATTTATTTGCATTAACATTAGAAGACTCTTAATTCGATGTGAAAGACAAATATTATCTACCTCCTCAAAAATATTAAGACATTTCATTCGTAACAATAATGTATTCATATATTAATGCGTCCATTATGATCGATATCAAAAATAAATACAATTCCGGTCTATATTTACAGAGGCCTTTTCAAAATTTGAATTAAAAGGATCAAAGAGTGGACTGGTGCGGCGGCAAAAAGGTGAACATATTTGCACAGGGCCCGGCGGAGCAAATTCTGTGTGGAAAGAGATATAAACAGAGTAAAACGATGACCAACATTCAAATAAAAACCTTTTTAATTGAGTTACCACTTATGAACGCGGCGACCACAACAAATATAAAAAGGCGCTTGATGAATGGTCGCAGCATGTAGGCATTATTGTAGACTAGCTTTACGCCAACGGCCCCGCCCGCGTGGTCCCTTGAAAACTGTTAAGTGAGATAAAAAGTAACCTTTGTCTTAATTTAGGCTTAGAGTGTATCCGTATGCCAAATTTCATCAAAATCCGTATGTAAATTTGACGTGAAAGACTAACAAACATACATACATCCTTAAAAAGCTTTCTTTTTTAGGTATCTGATAGCAGGATACTTATATTTAGGTAAACATTAAAAATAACAAACACAAAACGAAATTATTTTTAAAGTCATAACTTAGTGCCCATCGAACTGCTATTAATGTACCTTCAAAGCTAAGTAGCAATCCTCATCGACAATGTGCACATATTAATTCATCCGGTATTGCATTGGCCGATTGTGCCTGGCTGAGCGCCAAAGACAATGCTGGCACTATACCAATCAGGAGGATTATGTCGTCCTGTCGAGGACCGCAGCGTTCTACAGGATCACTTGTTATGCCAACTGCTACGGGCTTAAAGCCATTGTTCTTGTGCTAATGAAGATAAACTTTTTATTCATTTATTAGAAACAAAATTGTACCTATATAAAACACTATGCGTAACAATAAATAATGCTCCATTCCTATAGTTTGAGTGTGTGCGTGAAACTAAACCGAAACCCGTTTTTTGCCGAAACTCTACCGAAACCGAAACCAAACATTCAGTCGGATACTAAAATCATAATACCTATACTACTTAATTAGATAGTTATGTATATTTTATGATTTGTACAACTAGCACACCGACTTGTTATAGTTTCCATTTCAACTTATCTTTCTATATCACGCCGTAAATAGTTTAAGTAAATTATTCTACAACTTACAAACTTATCTACACTATAGTAATGATATTTACCAATAAACTATTTATTATAACAAGTTATATATTACCAATATACGTCTAACAACTTTAAAGGAATGAAGATTTATATAGTGTCTACCGTACTGCGAGCGTCTCGCTGGCCGTCCGCCAAGCAACTGCAGCAAGCAATGGATGCTCAAATAGCTTCGCAACATGAATTGAAAGTTCGTTTGAATTGTATGTATTTTAAATGAGTCCCAAAATTCTATAGTACCCTGCACGAGAATACATTGCACAGAAACTAAAATAAAACTAACTTAAATAAAATAAGTTTGAGAATAATAGTAAAGTTAATAAAATAATAATTAATCTGAAAAGGGTAATGTTATATTCAAAAAACTTATATTTCGAATATATAACTTCGTAAATGAAATTATAAGACATTATTATGATGAATTGAAGGGCTATGCTTTCACGTAAGTTGCGACTTTAATAATGTACGCACGGCCGCACGTCACGCTACACATCCCCACCGTAAAGACCTCTTAGTAGGGAAGAGCTATACGAAGGGCAGGTCAGTACAAAGTCCACAATGTATAGTCTGACGTGCAGCCGTGTGTACCTAATAAAGTACCAAGCTACTAAATTAACTTCAGCTTGGAATTACACAATGCTCCTAGGTTGCTTTATTTCCATCGTTACTAATTAAATACAAATAAATTAACTTACTTACCTACGTTCAAGAATGCGCGCTACGTAGAATAGGCTCACGCAGGAGTCTGGCCATCTGCCAGCTTCTGTTTGTACACAGAGTAGCACATTAAGATACAACAAAATGTCAAAATTCGACAATCAACCTCAAACCTAAAAGTCTACGATATATGGATTAAAATAGATTTGAGAATTTTGAGATTTGAGTAGCAAAACTAGTTGTTGTTCGGAAAACTAGTATAACATATCTAAATTGATAATTTCGAGAGAGATTAAAATAAGAACACAGAAATTTAAGGTTTGTTAACACAAACAGTAAACACAAAAACAAACCAAGTATGAAGTGTAAAAAGACATCCAAGCTTTCGTTTTATTACCTTTAATAATAAACTGACTCATTGTATACATTATGCCATTGCTTATATATTCTTATTAGAAAGTCAAAAATCTTATTTTCTACTTCGGCCAAAAGTTTAATTCTTATAACCCTTAAGTCCGTTCCCTAATCATCCTTCTATTGCAATTTCTTTGTTTACAAGAAAGGCAAACATAACATTGACAAAGTTATAAAACTACTTGAAAAGGATTCCTTTTAGTTTGTTTTTAACCAACTTTTATAAAAAACAAGTTATTTATTCTAGGTGTAATATGTTATTTCGTTGGAATGGCATAATATTATTGGTATATGTGGGCTTCTGAACACGTGCGCTACATTTTGCAGGTCTAGGTAATATATTAAATGAAGATGTTGTGATTCTGTATATTTCTGTATAAGAATATGTTTAAAATATTCATTCAATCATACAAAGAATACTAAAAAAAGGGTTTTAGGCATGAATAATTATGTATTTTTAATGATTATTCATTGTTTCTACTAACAGAATTCTGGTGCTTTACTTAATGTTTTTCATTATAACAAATTATAAATTAATGAAGCGTAGAATATTTATATTTCAGTCAAATAGGACAACCTATTATTTATGAGTTGATAAGTGGAAAGGTGCTTCATATAGGTACTTATACTGTGTGATCGAAAGGGAAGACTCTACAGACTTCTCTGTAATTTTTCATCTCATGATAAGCTCCAAAATTGCCGATAAACTATTGAAGTACTATTATATTAAGATTGAATGAAAATGAAATATATATCCTAAGTATGTGGCTGTATAAGCTAAATTTCTATATTCACTAAAAAAACATAATACCAAAGACAAGTCTGCATAGTCTCCAAATCATTGCCTAAAAAAGAAAAAAAACCATTTTCGCGGCAAATCAAATTGTCAATGTCAGTTTGACTGTTTTTCGTCGTGTTTTTCTAATTCTTTGCGTTTCTGTTTTTATTGAATTACACTGTCAATAATCTAATAAAAGCCTGTGACTTAATTTATATAGTGGTTTTGAAGCAGTAATGGAAACAAACTAAAGTAGGTTTAAGTTATAGTGACCCGTTTCCAAAATGACTACTCTACTTTCCGCAGAACTTTCAGCTACTTGCAACGCTTTAGGAACTTTTGATAAAAAATCAGAAAAGTATTTAATAGACGATTTTACACTTAACACGGTAAAAGATTTGATTAGATATCTTCGAAGAGATGGAGAAGATCATGAAATTAGAAGACATTTTGGTCAAACTAAAGTATTACAAACTGATTTGATACCAATGCTGGTTACTCATTGGGAAAATGAAGAATTATTCGATGTAACATTAAGGTAACAGCTGCATTCTACTGGCCATGATTTTCTGTTTGGAATTTAAATAGCTTCATATAAGTTGGCAATTATAAATTTTTCTCTTTTAAAAATAAATGTTATAATAATTCATCAATCTTTGTTTTTAGGCTACTAGTTAATTTGACCAATCCAGCGTTGTTATTATACAGAGAGGAGGTACCTGTTGAAAGAACTGCACGCCACAATTACTTGCAAATCTTGTCTCATTTGCAATCTTACAAGGAAGAGGCATTTACAAAGGTGGAAACATGGAATGTGTTTGCCAAAAAATTAGCTAAAGTATTAGAAATTGTTAGTACAACCAAAATTATTAATAAACTTACTTTATAAACTTAATCTCAGGTGCCTGAAATGGGACTGAAACCTATATATCTAACCCATCTACTCTTATCTAGATATAACGTACATGCTATTTGTATACTTTATAGTGTTAATAATAATTCACTCAGGATTGGAGTGAGCGAGATGAAGACACGGGCCTGGTAATTGAAAGAATATTGATTCTGATTAGGAACATATTACATGTGCCTGCTGATCTAGATAAAGAAAGGAGGCCAGAAAATGATGCGAGTATACATGATCAAGTAAGTTAAAATTATTCTAAATTATATAACAAATGATAAAGTAAAGTAGAAATAATACTGAGTAAATATTAAATTTCAAAATAACTTATTCTAATAGAGTGAAACTTGTTTATACTAAAATTAAACCCATTGATTTCTATTACATGCATAATAATTATTTTTAAATGTTATAGTACTGGATATAGGGCCGCTCTTTATGATATTTATTGTATATACAGTAGACAGAGCTACTCTTCAATTGATGTAGTGTGAAGATGTAGATATAGAAGATCCAATGCTTTTTGGAAAAAAAATTATCTTAAAAGGATTTGCAACATATAATCAGGGTTAGAAGATATATTCATGACTTTAATTATAAAAGTAAATATTCTCGCATGCATTTTCCAGTTCTTGCAACTTACATGTTTTCAACCATTTCTCATTTATTACATTTCTTCAAACCTGTTGAATATTCTCCAGCGGTACCGTAGTATATTGAGTATGTGAATAACACAAATGGGTCGTAAGTGATAATGATAAAAACAAAAATGAGTCGACTCCCATTTTATCAAATACCTAGGCAGTATCAAATGTTCATGATTTAAAACACTTTGTAGTATCTTTTGATCAAAGCAAAGACACGCTGGGAAAATTAACAAATGATTAATTTTAATAACCTTTTTTGCATCTATCTTTATCATCTAAACGTGTTTTACTGTACTCTGTTTCTATAGCTGTCATTAGATGTCACCAGTTGTATTTTAAAATATGGCAAACTGAAATATTATTTATTATAATATTTCCGTTTGCCATATTATTATAATATGTTGCAACATAATGTTAAAAAGGACATGTCATTTTTTGTATACATTGTTCATAATTAATTTTATTATAATGATTTTTTCAAATATGTATTTAATAATTTATAAATTATCTTACTAAAATGTACCCTTTTGTCTATTGCCTGATATTTATTTTAGGTACTCTGGGCTCTAAATCAAGCTGGTATTCTTGATATAATATTGTATATGTCATCTGAAAACGAAAAACAGTATTTCATGCACATCCTAGAAATAATATCTCATTTATTGAGAGAGCAAAATCCAAATAGTTTAGCCGATGCAGCATTACAGAGGAGCGTAGATGAAAAACTCAGAGATGAGCAAGAACTTCTTTCATTGAGAATGACAGAAAACAAGAACAGAATAAATAAAATTAAACAATATTCAGCATCAAGGTATAGTCAACAGCACAACCAGCTTACCTAAAACTGCCAAAATATCACAATTGATTTCAAACCTAAGTTTAAAGTTAAAATCACAATCTATTACTGAATTTCGAGTATTGTGATAGATAACTTAATGTGAATTAGTGAGCACATAGTTAAATATACATCTCATTTGTTATTTTATATTGTAGTATGATTCTATCATTATGTGTTTGTTTTTAGGCATTCGCGTTTCGGTGGCACCTATGTTGTTCAAAACATGAAATCATTATCTGAAAATGAAATTATATGCTTGAAACCTTTAAATAAAATATCAAATTTAGATTTTAGTGGCAGTAAAAAATCAAAATTTATAAGACCAAAAAATAGAAGACCTGTGGAAAGTGGCACAATGGAAAGGAGATCGGCATTTGCTATTAGGTATTTAGCAAATATACTAATAAATAAATCCGTGATCTTAATTAGATTGGTCATGTGTTGATTGATGCTAGATGCATCAATCCACAACTTTGATCTGATAATGATCCAAATTGATTATATGTTGTTGCATTGCTATTGTTGTATGGCCAGCTATAATTTTGTAATATTTTTTCAGTGGTGATGATAATTATTATTGATGCTTATATAATTTATTTTAGATTATTTTTGAAAGAATTTTGTATAGAATTTTTAAACAGCTCCTATAACCCTTTGATGCATTATGTGAAAGATGTTCTAGTCAGAGCTAGGGCTCAGCAAAATGATGAGTCTTACTACTTATGGGCTGTGAAATTTTTCATGGAGTTCAATAGAGGATATAACTTCCAAGTAGGCCTAGTCAGGTACCATATTTCATAATTAATTGTAAAAAAAAATTGTGTTTTTGAATTATTTCGAAGTTATCATATCATTTCTTTTTTAGTGAAACCATGTCTGTACCCATGTTTCATTATGTACAGCAACAAATGGAGAAATATTATGACATGATTAAATTAGAGAAGAAGAAATTCACCCCTTGGGTTAGACGGCTCCATTTGTCTCTGAGAGCATACAAAGAACTTTTAAATACATTGTTAGCAATGGAAAAAACCACAGATCAATCGGTCAAAGATTCTGCAAAAGTTCTTAAAAGTAATATATTTTATGTTCTTGAATATAGAGAGTTCATACTTGATACAGTATTGAATTTTGATGAAAATAAAATGCCCAGGTAATTCACTCACAATGCTATAATGGAAAATATTATTAATGAAAAATGTTAAAAAAAATCCACCTGTCACTAGTAGCGAAAAGTAACAAGTGCTTGAAAACAGCATCTACAGCCCTCGGGTGCTCGGTAGCTTAGTATTTAGAGCAGCTGCCAGGATTGCGAAAGGTTATGGGTTCGAGTTCTTTCTCAGAGTACCTGCAGCTGGTGGATTTTTAAACATCTTTTATAAAGTAAAGTAATTAATAAAAAAAAATCAATTTACTATTAATTTTTATGTATTTAATGCACAACATATTTTTTTCGTAGATCGTATCTTGTTGACTTAATAGAAACAGTACATTTGTTTTTAAAAATGCTAGAACATTACTGCAAGAAAACTGGTTTAGTGGTACAGAAAAAAGTAAGAAAGAAAACTAAATCTAAAAGTAAGTATCTGTTTATTTACAACATTTTTATTTAGGTTCCTTTGGCAAACAATTTATAAAGCAGATCACATTTCATTATAAGAGTACTCATTATTCATCACACTTTTATCATGATAACAATAAGAGTTAAGCCAATAAAATGTATTTTTTCTACTCTGTTCAACTTAATTGCTGCTAAAAATAATTTTATTATTTTCGCGGAATATGTATGATAACTTTACTTTATGGTGTGCGAATAAAATCTGTCTTAATGAAATAATACACTGTACATGGAAAAAACGATTGGTAAAATTAATTTTTATTTAATGAGTACATAACAAACAGTTGTTTACGTATGACAGCTATCTATTTCTATATTTTCACGCCGTATCCTTTGCGGGGTAGGCAGAGAGGACCGACCGAACACCACAGACCACTGTAATTACATACATTTTTCGTCTTGTCTACTTTCATTACTCTTTTCATACACGGTCGCCGGATTTTATAGCTTCTGACATCACCTAACAGCATTCTGTTCTCCCTCAAGTTTTTTCATTCTTTCATCCGTCATTCTGTCCAAATGTCCGAAATATAATTAAATTAATATAAGATAACTTCACATACATTATTTAAAATCCAGTATGACTAACTAAAGCCCTTGTATTACGAAGTATCTGAGACAACGTAGGCACCACAACACCAAGACCAGAGACAATGTAGAAAAGTCCATTCTCTACATTGACCCGATTGGAAATAAAACCCGTACGAATCATTCGGCTACGGAGGTCGTCACCATTGTGTAACATTATAAATGAATGAAATAAGACGGATGAAAAAATAATAACACCAATACAGAACAAAAACAAATAGATACAATAAGTTAAAATACACAATTTGCTATTTCTTCTAGGCAACCTTTGCGTACAGGAAAAATTATATCTAAATTTGGATAGCTAATGGTGACTCAAAAACTTTAGTACAGTATAATTTACACATATTTAATAAATGAATTAAATAAAAAATACGGCAGTAAATCATATAAGTACCATATAATAGATAAATGCTAAATATAAGATAAATATAGTCTATATAAGGTAGATAAATATAATAGATAATAAATACCATAATAAACAATAAATCATAAATGTACCATCCTATATAAATATAATAAGATTTAGATGCATTTTAACTTTTGGGTGATAGTTAAGGATACAAAGTGCTCTTTAACTAGTCCTTTAAAAATGTGTATGCTTTGTGCCCGTCTGATATCCTCTGGCAATGCATTCCAGAGATGGGCAGCTCGTACTGTAAATGATTTATTAATGAATTTGCTGGCATGCATTGGTTTGAAATATAGAGCGGAAACAGCCGGTTGCTCGTCGCGTGGTTGAGCGTATTGCACCTACTTGGGAAGAGGTCCGCGCTCAATTGGCGGTGGTGCTCAGTGCCGACGTGCAAGAACATCCGCCGCCGTTCGATGCCGCCTCCGACGTTCCTATAGACCAACAAAAGTGAGTATCTTTCCTTGCTTCTTGTTATCCATTTGCTGCCGCTGTAATCAACCACGTCACCTTGTAAACCTTTATATTTCTCCATGATGTCTCGCTTTCTGGTTTTCTCTTTTCCTCACTTGGCTTACGATAGGTATCCTTTTGTTTCGAAACGTTGCTCCTTCACCGTTGCGGTGATGGATCTGAATTAGTGCAGGGGAGCAAAATGAAATACTTAGTGGAATTCTTCAAACTTTCGAGTTTATTACTAAATACAGTACATCAAATAACTTATAATTAATACCTTTAAAATACTGACTCTATGCTGGTTCGACGTACGCAGAAAGAAAGTTTATCAACCAGCAAAACAAGAAAACACGAATTCAAACGAGAAAAAGTAACATTATGAAATATAGCGGCAAGCATTAACCATAAATCGTTCGAAAAGCATATCTATAGTAATGTGCATGGACGTTACAGTACCTATAACTGATGTAATAAGACTTCTTGATTTAATCACACTTTAACATCCGGACATACGTCTTGTCGCCGCGTCTCGATCAACAATGCCCCTTAAAACTAGCAACTATCTTACAGACGGGCTAGACAAATCAGCTTTTCTTCTTAAGCCCATACCCAACACATTGGCAATCTGGTCAAATCAAGGTCTGTATTTATTGTTATCCATTTATTCCGATCATAGTTCATTAAGCAAGTCCACTCAGTAGCATTGTTAGCTAGCACATTAATTCATAATTTTTTTAAACAACATCACATTCATTGCTCAGATTCCAAGATAAGTAGCTAAATCCCTCGAATTATCAAGTATCTGAGACAACGAAGGTACCAAAACACCCAGACCTGAGACAATATAGTAAAGTTAATATTCTACATTGACCGGGAATCGAACCCGGGACTTCAGTGATGGCGACACCTTGAAACCGACCTGCGAACTACTCGGCCGGCTCGGTGCGTCTAGAGTTTAAAATTAATTGCGGATATATGTATTTTTTTGTGTTGTGGAGCTTAATGTGAGATTGTGTCTGTCGATTTTTCGCCTGTCATGTAGATTATTAAAAAGTAAGTAGAAAGTTTCTGTTTCGATTTCGGTCGAGTGATTTTCTACATAGTTGTGACGTAGTGAACTCCCACTACTCAGATAAAATGTCTATTGTCGAAGTCATTTCCTGTTAACTTAAGGCAAAAAAATAAAAATCTAATATTTTTCTAGTGTCAGATTAAATATACAATTTTTTTTTTTACCTGGGGCAGCATCCCTATTATTCAATATTCTGTAAGTTTTCGATGAAACCCTTTAACTTTTACCTCAGTCAAATTAATCGCGCTTTATTATATTACAAATTATACAGTGAGTAATGGAGACACATTATACATTCCACTTAATAAATTATAAGGCTAATGTGTAGCGTAAGCATCTCGTATTTCCGCTGACAGGCACGAGTGGTAAAAGGTCGGGGTGCATGAGTGCCACGGCTAGCTGACGGGACTGACTTGCACATCAGCACTTAGCTATTACCAAACAAAAATGGAAAATCATTTATAAAGTTTTATTTTAATAAAAAAAAAAAGTATTGTGTCATATAATATTGATACGAGTTCAAAAGTTAGGAGGGAGACGTTATAAAAATCAGTACCAATTCTAACTGACAATATCTTAATTAGGATTCAAGTATAATCGTTATACTGGGAGGAACAAAATGACCGACACAGCCAAAAGTTTCAAGTTAGGTTACATGCAAACGTTCATTTTATTTGACAAATATTTAAAAATAGAGGAGGTGTAAAAATGGAGGAAAAGATTTAAATTTCTAAGTGTTGTTAGCCCTATAACGCGCATGCGCAATATCGATTGTGTGCAGATTACAACGAACCGCGAAATACATTAATTTTATTTTATTGTTTACCGATATCTTAATGATAGTCAAAGATTATTTTGACTTTGACTAAGCAGTAGAAATTTACTACTTTTTCAAATCAGAAACCGGCTGTTAGTCTGTAAATCGATTTAAGCATTTTGACTGCCTTGTTTATTGATTGTCTGGTAGAATTGCATGAAAGCAGTCTTATAAATCACAAACTAGTTAATTTCGTTTTTAGAAATGAAGAAGTCAATGACCGATTAAAAACTTTTCCTTAGTACGTCCCAAAAACATCTGACTCAGGGTTGAAAACACTCATTTTTTTTTCAAAAACTTTGTAATTTAATATCTCCGAAACTATTTGACCTAGACTTATAATTTTTTTTACATCATATTAAAGACAAATAGTACTCTCCAGGAACCTCGGGAGTGTCGGTCGTTCTGTTCCACCAAGTATTTAATAAAACCGGCCTAGTGCCGTCGGACTCGCGTAATACTTCAATATCACAAAGATAATATTATTTTTAAAACAACAAACTTGTTTTGGGCTTTCGTGAAGTCACGGGAAAACAGCTAGTCTGACTTACTCACCAAAAAGAGACTATGTCGCTCACTGAATACTACAGTGGCACAACTCAAAAACCATATTTCGAGAAACGCTCTCCGAAGTTATGAAAATTTAATATATTTATAATTATGAAAATCATTTTTTTAGTACCCACTGTAGTATTCAGTGAGCGATGAGTTGAAAAGGAATTTATCAACGTTAAACGTTCTTCTTTGGGCCATTTACTTATATTATGGGTACCAAAATTGAACTTGATCAGTCTAGTGGTTTTGGTATAAATCGGCTGAGACACACGTTCTGCCAGATACTGGACTATTCTTATAAGGCAGTTATTCCTTACTTTTACATTATTGTTACTCTTATGACCTATTGGGAAAACTGAATTTATCCACCCTTCAACATGAAGCCAGGACCCTACTGAAAGATATGTTTCGAAACAAACTTTATATCATTGTCTTTTTTTTCGCCTAGAGCTCTTTAACCGACTTCAAAATCCAAAAGTGGTAGGGTTGTATGTTCGACGGCGATGTATGTTTTTTTTATATAAAAATATTTAAACATGTATGATTTAAGTACCTCTTAAAGCATTACATTGAGAAATAGTAACATTGCTTTCATCAGCAATGATAATTAAAAAAATCTAAGTAACTAGGTATCCCTTAAATACTTAGGTATAATACCGGGTATTAGACGCGATTTTACACTGACCTGAACTGACCTGCGCAGTGGTCACGACGAGACTAGAGCAGCAAATCTACGCTTATTCATCCGCGGATGAATCTTCCACCCTAAGATTTTTTATCCAACTACCGTCATAAACAACCCTAACGGTGTCCCTATTCTGGAGACCACCGATTGTGAAAAAAGAGATTGCGTTTTAGCAAATACTAAAGGAGATCCCTTTTTTGAATATCCAATTTGTTCACAGAGAGGATTGTATGAAGAATATTCAAAAACACATGAAGGTACATAAGTTTGAAGATGCTGTGGGAATGTTTAGAGCAGCAAGGTAAGTAACATGATTTCAAACATCTTTCTTAGTGGGGCGAAATAAAAGCAACACTATATATTTCACTTACAGAGATGTGTGGCCTGAAGATGGTATATTCGGTGAAATCGGTATACAAGCAGACGAAGAACTCAACATGCTAGAAACCATATATAATACTGATTTAGATATCGAATTAACAGGTATGAAACAGAATTGCGACTCTAGAACCACCTCGAAGCTATCAATATAATATGTCAACCGATTTAGTTAATATTTGTTGTTTTAAGCTTTCATAGTCATTTATATTAGAATGATAGTTTTTCGCGGGATTGCAACCGTATACCTTGTTTTTGTTGAGTTCCCAAAATTTCGGCGCTGTTGGAAGTGCCATGATCACGGAGTATTTGCGGAAGGGTGTCATAGGCAGATGTATCTACCTTCTTTCTAGTACTTTTTAGTTCAATACTCGTACCACTCTTCACAATGTCACCAAAAACAAGGTAACATGGTAGCAATCCCGCAAAAAACTATGATTGAGTTTGATTTAAATCTCGTTTTATTGTTTTTTTTTTTTTATATTAATCTGACTAGAATATCCGAAAGCTGGAATCAAATTTCATCTCTCATTTGCATAGGCAATTAAATCACCATTGCCATACCCTATGATCATTTTTAGAATTACAGTTTTTACTTTATACTGCAATAATATTTGGCTTGACTCTATTACATTATATAAAATAAGATATAACCATGGTTCGCTGATAAATATCAACGGATATATATCAATCATGATATATATATCAATATATCAATTGATATTTATTGTTAGTTTTAGTATTGAGTATCGAGACTAGAAAATTAACCAACTCAATGTGACGCTGGCAACATTGGCCAGAAGTTTTCCCGACGCAATGTTACTTTTAAAAATTTCGGGTTTTCCCCGTAATATGAAGGCGAAGTGCGAACGACTTGTTTTTTATTAAAATTTAATACTTATGCATCAAACTTTTCATATGCGTGATATATATCTTATAGATATCCGATATTTTTATATTTATTATAAATATCGGATTTTTGCGAACCCTGTGTAACTAGCTCTTAGACTTAAATTAATTAAAGATACTAGTAATTAAGTAAGATACTCGAGCAATTTTTAAATTCACTTAAATATCAACTTAATCCCCTCTAGGTAGAGCTGGAAATGATATTCAAGAGTATTAACTAAATTATCTGCTAGATTATTTAATACGCGTTTCCATACTATTTTCAGCTCTATCTCAATGCTTTAAGACTGGTTTTTAAGTAATTATTTTGAAATGCATCAAACCATTTTTTCTCTTCATCTGAGTTGACGCTATATTTTTTTAGACGAAGTTATTAACGACACCGAAGAAGCATCACAGATAAACTCTGAATATGAGGATGAAGGTAAGTACTTGCCTACTAATAATACTTGTTGTTTCATAATGATAACTAAATAATATTTTCAAACTGTTTATTTTAGAAGAAGGTGAAGAAGAGAAGACTTCAGCTGTAGTCGAAACTAATTTTGATTTTAATGACTTCGTCTTAAGGTAAACAGCAGATATTAGCGTACTGTATACCATAAAGCACCTGGAAGTCTAATATTACGTTATTTTTCAATAGGTTTTGTAATGCCCGTGTAGTGAATGCATGTATATCATTGCTGGAACGCTACGATAAAAATCTTCCACACACAAACCACTGTATAATGAAAATGCTGCACAGAATAGCTTGGGACTCTAAATTACCAACGATGATGTTCCAAGCAACTTTATTTCTTATTTTCCAAAAGATATTTGACAATCCAATGCCACAGTATAAGGTGAATATTGAAATAGATCCTACGACAGTTGGCTGAGTTAAGACAATTATATTATGAGTTGGTTGTGTATTTCACAGGAAATAGAGAAATTCGCAATCTTCATCTTTAGAAAATTTACCGAAGTAGCTTCGAGAAATCCTAAAGTATATATCGAGTTACTCTTTTGGAAGGACTCCAAAGATGCGATTGATATTGAACAGGGTTATGACATTTCCACCAATCAAAGGTAAGTAATGATACAAAACTTATACCTGCAACTCCGTCTTTGCTGATTACCGAATCGTGATATCTAAGTAACCTTTTACGGCATAAAATAATCCTACTTAATCTGTCTGATAAATAACATTTACATCCGTTTTGTTGTTTCGCTAATAACAAACTTAAAAAACAAATGCTATCTAGGCAAGGAATTTGTCAAGTTTTAGTCATTTATGCAAAACCTCTTCAAAACAAGCTAAAATATTTTAGCTTTTAACGTTAAGCAGTTTGACAAAACTCGTGTACTAGTAACAATGAGTTCACTTGGTATAAATTTAAATAACACGACGAGACCTTGAAACTCATTACGGATTATTTATATGATTTGGCTATGTTGGTCACCTATCATTAATTTTGCCTCAAATCTACACCCATTAAGTGATTAATCTCCCCCTCCCCCTCTGTGACAAATAACTATTAATAGTAGATACACTCAAATTTTAATTTTATTATACAAACGACTTACATTTTACATTATACAAATTGATTTTTCTACATACTTTTTCGACTGGCAGAATAGACTGGATCCTTTCTCTAGCGAAAATCATATATCTTTGCTGTTTGAGTAATCATTAGTCAATACTCATTACTGTAATAAAATTATAATACATTTATGTAGTTATCGTTTAGTACAATGATATATAGTCATCATCCAGAAGTAAATATAACCCTGGTAATACTACCTATTTTAACGGTAACTCTTTTCAACTATCATCAATCTTTGCTGCGGCACCCCAAAGTTAACCTCTGAGAGCGCGTCTAATTTAGTCGTCATAAATGTTATACAATATGTAGGTCGCACACGCGCAGATTATATACCGTACACAGAGAAGGAAATTGCAAGAGATTTGATATTCGTGGAAGTATTATAAGAAATTTCTCATTCCCCCATAGAGCAGGTTCCTTTAGAGATTCATCTTACGAAATATATTTGAACATGAAAAGATTTACAGAGCAACTTGGAGTAAGCGATACAAATCGTATACCTATTAATATTGAAACGTATATTGTATCAATATCGTGATGAAAATGCACTCTATAATAACAAAAAGTAATAAGTGCTTGGAAAATTCGTCAGTCCTGTTAGGTCCTGGGTAGCTCAGTGGATAGAGCATTCGCCCGGATTGCGAAAAGTCATGGATTCGTGTCCCATCTCAGAGTGCCAGGGACAAAGTTAATTTTTTAAGCATGTTTTATTAAAAATTGATATTATTCAAAGGAAATCTTTAAATTCCTTTGCATTTAGCAAATTTTTTGTTACTTTTCTAAAAATATCAACATGTCATCTTTGTTCTAAGCTTCCACAAACATATAGTCAGCATAAGTCCTTACATTAGAAAAATGTTACGGTCTCTATAATCTGCTTGATCTGTATTTCGAAACTATGATTAATTACAAAGGGTGATACAAAGTTAGTGATGTGACAGGGACAAGCCCGGCGTAGGTTCGTGGACTCTCGAACAAGAGGAGGAACTGAGGACACTTTATATGGAAAACCAGACTAACCCCGCCACAAATCAAGGTAAAATTAAATAAAACTTAACTTTCATTTGTTTTAATGCGAGCTTTATGTTGCTTGTTAACTTTTACGGTTATTGACATTAGAATTATTGTTTAATACGTGAATGCTACCATGTACCTTATATTCAATGCTACCATGAACATCTTAGCGATGTTATGGATATATTACGTTTAATTATTCTATTTACAACTTTCACATAGATGGATAAATGAATATTATCTCTAAAGACGACTCCTAAGACGACTAAAGCTTTAATGAAACATTCATTTAAAAATTTACACAACTTTAAAAAAATTGTAGTAATGTAATGTCGCTTCAAATTAATGTCAATTTTGATGAACGTTTTAGTAGTAAATGATTCTTTATCATTCGGTAATAAAGTACATGGCAATGTAAATAAATAGCAAAATGAACTAGAATATCATTTTCGTATTAGTAATTGTAGACAAGTATTCCATCGAATAAATTAGGGTTGTAAATCGGGACAATTGATATCAATCGTTTTAAGTCGCTTGTTTTACATCTAAGCACATAATATAGTTTGACATTATACACAGTCACTTTCGATATCGATGCCTTACATAATGATTTTCGCTCTTGGATATCTTCCCAATTCTCAAAGCATTAAACATAATTCTCTGCTTCGAGACTTCATATTATAAACTAAGACTGCAGAAAAGCTATACATTTCTTGACTTAGTTTAAAAGCTATTTGACATGATACAGTATACAAAATTACTATTTACAGTTATGTACGAATAACATAACATACTCACTCACAATATTATTTAGTTTCGAATGAAGAATCATGCATATATGTTGATATGTCTCGTACATTAAAATTTCTTATTTTTCAATTAGTTTTGTACAAAAAAATATAAGCTGTTACTGAAAATAAGAAAACTACATCTATTTCTAAAGGTTTTGTTGCAGCAAAAACATGAACTTGTAAGACTTTATCTATATAAAATAAAATCATGAAATCACCGCCATGTTTTCTTTGTTCTTGTAAATTAATAAATATAAGAGTCACTTTATAGCTGAAGGCTATATACAATGGCAACGTTTTATTCTTTTGTCTGTAAACTTAGCTTTAAGTTAGACGCCGTTAAAATAAAATAAGTTATTATAATAATTTTAGGATAAGTTTTCTAGTTCTAGCAAACACTGTCTTTTATGACTAAAAATTAAAGTGTATTCATTGTCAACATCTTAAATAGTCGTAGAGAGGTTTTAATTTCTTTTTAATTTTTCCAGATGTCATAGACTGGATTCTGGAAAATTTAATCGACCAGACTCGTACTCGCCGAGGCGTGATAAAGAAACTTAAGGAACTCGGACTGATATTCAAAGCACCTACTAAGCGAAGTAATCGAGAGAATGCCAAGGAGAAAACACCAAAAGTGTTTAGTGAAGAGGAGGATTGTCTATTAAAAGAGTTGTGGGAACAATACGGAGATTCGCAAGGTGAGATCTATTTCTGTATGTCTGTCAGTAGGACCATAAAATAACGTTTCATTCATTGACATGATAATTTTAACCTTCGATTAATTATAATTAATCTCATGTATCATAAACGACAAATTCTTCCTCAAAAACCATTTTTAATTTAAAAAACGAATGAAGTAAAACTTATCTAAATTTGATATTACAAAAATAAATCTACAAACTCTGTATAAGTTACCGTCTGCTTCTAAGAAAGAGCTTATACTTTTATATTTGCATCATATATTCGGCTATTTCCAACAAGAAAATCCATTTACATAAAGCAATTCAACACCTGAAGCGAATATTTTCTTCATCGGTAAAAATTTTACCCATTGGAGCGATTAGAGTCATACATTTAACCTTTTTCTTCATTGAAGGTTTAATGTGGTGAGGAAAATAGAAGGTAACACAGTACCATAAAAAATCAAATATTCCAAATAAACGCCGAGAATATATTACTGACAGTTTACAATCTATAATAAAAAATATACCTTCTTTAATCAATTCCGAACCAATAATGTTCTGAATAAAAACACTATTTTTTTCTGAGCCAGATACTTCACAAAATATTTATAAAATATTGATGCCGTTCACCCTATCTTCAGCGTGAACAACTCATATTTTTATTTATAGCTAAAGCAATGGTCCAAATTATTGAAAAAGTTACGAAGACTTATGGAGTATAATTTTCAGATCCAATGAGCGTAATAATAGCACGTATGCCGCGTAAACGTCAAAAGCGTAGCTATGTAGACAGAATGCTCGAGTTGGGCATTATAAAAGATAAGAATGAATGCCGTAAAAAGAGGCAAAAGAAATCGAACGCTAAAAGCACTGAAACAGACGACGATAAATCCGACGACGGTGAGTTACTAAACAACGGTTGCTCTTTGTTTTAACGTTAGAGCTCCACAGACTCTTTGCCATTTTAGTGCACGTATCGTATCGTAACAATAACATTTAAAGAGACAATGGAATTCAAACCCAACTTGCTACCAATTTCATTTGCTGGGAAACGTTTATATCTGGTATTATTGTAAAAGTTAAGTACATCATTCTGATGTCAACTAAAATCCTGGGAGATTAATGGTGCTATTAATATTAATTATTATTTTTATCCCTCAGTTCATCATTTTACAAGTAGCAAAAGTCACGCTGACATGAAGGTTAAATTAATATTAATATCCAACATTTTCCAGTTGAATAAGCTTTGTAGTTGTATTTTCCTTTCAATTTACATCACCGCAGTTAATTATAAAAAACACAGTTTACACAACTTTATTTGAGCTCAATTTGAGATTTGTTTTTTAACTTATGTTAATTGGATATCTATCCATGTTCACTGGATTTTTCCCAGATAAACCTTTCGTAGATTAATTAAATTTTGTGCTAATTTTAGGAGTGTACTGAATTTCTTATAAACAACATGAAATTTTAAAATACCGTTGTTAGCATTCGGATAACAAGGGATAATATCAGCTTTGCTATAAAAAACTGCGTCGAACGTCGCACAAAAATGACACAGCTTAGTAGAGGTTCAATGGAATAAAACTTCAGAAGGTAGTAAAGGTTTTGTTTAATTGAACCTCTATGTGAAGACAGCGTTCGACGCTATTTTATATAATAGCAAGGCGGTATAATGCAACGCATTTAAGAAAATATACATATTGAAACATCACTTAACCGAAAAGATGAAAGAAAGATTACACATAGTTTTACAAAATGTGTAATGAATCTATAGGTTGCCTCCTTATACCTAAGCCTTAAATAAGAAGGAAGCTCAATTTTACAATTCTATTAGTAGAAAATCGCTTCTAAACTGATTAATATTTATTTTTAGGCAGCCAATCAGAATCTGATTCGGATTCAGATATTAGCACGAGGTCTCCACCCCCACAGACTAAAGTCAAACCGACCAAAAAATCGAAAAAGCCTAATGAAACTAATAGAAGTAAAAGAAAAGCAAAAGTAGAACTTACGGCTAACGAAATTGCGAAACTATTAGTGGAGGCCGTTGATAGCGGTAAGTTTGTTTCGGGCGTAACATAGTGGTCATAGAAAAAATGTTGTGCTGTGTGTTATTTGTTTGGAATCTATAAAAAAAAATATTTTTGTTTATTCTTCTAAGGACTGATTGAAAGTCTAAAATGGCTGGCGGAAAATTTGGAAGAAGTGGCTTTGGATCAAGAAGCCGAAGGGTATAATCCGAACTCGGAAGGGACGCCTCTTGTACCAATTTCGGAAGAAGCAGTCGACGCAATGGAAAACGAATTATTTCAGCGAGTACTGAAAGGCGTGGGCGTCACTCCGCCTAGCGATGAACAAGTAAGATAACTTTGCCATCTTGGTACACCAAAATTCATTAATATGTACGAGTATTTCCTGTTACGGCTTTAATTAAACTTATTCTAAGAACTAAAATACTAAGTAGTTATTTCTAAAAACCGTAACATTACAGTAATAGTTATTTGTGGAATCGTTACCATGTATGTACCTCATTTTTATTTACATAAACATATTCCTACTTTTCAGTACAAGCATTTAAGTTGGTGTTCGAATTCAATAATTCAGTTTTAATATTATTATATTATTTCAATTTAATATTATTATTTCAATATTAAGATTATGAAACCTATTTGAACCAATTTTTATTTAAAAACAAAAGTATTTTAACACTCCGCAAAAGTATCATAAAAGCTCATATTTATGAAAACTTGTATTTTTATGTTACCAAAGGAAACAATTTTTTTTATATCTTTATTTCAATTCACAATTGTAATTTTAGACAAGTATTATATTTTACGAATACCCAAACCAAGAACCGCATCTTAAACGGGGCACGGTCATAAACTTTACGATAACATAAATTTCGCAGTTTATGGATTTTCGCGCGTTTTTAGGACTTAATCTGTCTTTGATATAAACAAAATCGTGTGAAAATGACCTCGTTTGTTTATCGTTACCGTTAATTAAATGTGATATTTAAAAGATATTAATATAGTTACTTGCTTAATTATAATACAAGTTTGACTTTAAAACTTGTACAATGTACCTACATTGTACTCTTCTTTACTCAATAATGTCGATAGACGTACACACTGTATTTGCGTAATATCTGAACTCCAACGTTCAATTCGCCGTCAAATCAACGTATAGAACAAACTTTTCTTAATTGCATTCAGTCATTATGGTTGGTGTGCGGTCGGTGTTTCCGATAACTGAAACCTTACCTTGAAATCAAATCTATGTATACAATACTGACTTGACTTAATACTTGTACTACCGACTTTTCATCATCAAACTGAAGCAATAAGTGATGTAATATTTACAGATATTGAGAAGGGACTATTAATAGTAAACCGAGCTACTACCTGTTAATTGAAGCATAATCGATGATTACTTATATAATTTACTTTTAGGAAGCTTATTGGAGAATACCCAGTGACTTACATTTCGAAACTATCAGAAAAAGGAGGGAAATAATAATAAAAGCAGTTAACAAAGAACTTATAATAGATACATCTGTGATTGCGCTCACGGAAGTGAAAGTAACAGAAACAGACAATAACACTAAGGATGATTCAAGTGATGACGACAATTTGTTTGATAGTTTACGCAAACTACGCGATAACAATTCGGCCATATTGCAAAATGAGAGCAATGGAAGCCTAACAAAATCTATGGATGTTAAACGTAATAATAAACGCAGTCGCAGCGTCGACCCTGAAGAGAAAAGCGGCAGAGAGAAAATGCAGAAAATAGATGAAGGTGATGAAGACAGTTATAAGGATGAAGATGAAGACATTTTAACGTTTGCTAAGAAAACGCTCCAACACGAAGATTTGCCGGACACTGAAGATATTTTGATTGGCATCCCGACATCTAACGGTATATATTGCTTTCACTAAAATGACTAATTATGTAGTAATTTAATTTTTTTTTTTGGAATAGACAACATTTCGTATTTCCTTGATTTTAACATAAAACATTGCTGCAAATATGATTTAAAATTTCATCATAAATTAATAGAATCAGTTTTGACGTAACGTAAAAATATACTCTTATTATTATTAGTCGTAACTTATGCCAAAAGCGTTACCCACATGATTTAACTTTATAATATAGGTAGATCATTCTACCGTCAGCTGCGATACCAGTCGTTATAGGTATAGAATCCGCTTTGATAGCTAGTTTTGGCTTCTCACGAACGCCAAGAATAGTCACGGCAACGTTGCCATAAGATACAGCTCAAACACCTACTCCTATAACAAACCTTATGATTTTAAGTCAGTAACGTCATATTTCCTTTATAATACTAATATAAATAAAAATAATAAAAGAATATGTTAATACTGAAGTCCTATATAACATGACAATATTTGATAAATAGGCTCTTAATGTAAAAATAACGTACAAAATTCTTTGTTTTCAGATGACAGTGATAAAGAAGACGAAGATATCGTATTACCGATGAAGCGTGATAAAAAACGTCGAATTGTGATTGATGATGATTCCGATTAGCCGATCGATCATATGGATGTATGTTAATAAACGCATTTTCTTAAATTCTTTCTGATACGACCCTCTATAATCTTCACTGTTTTATTTTTTTTTATCTTGAAACCATTTCTTGTTATAGAATAACGGCGCTATTATATAATCAAAGCTTGTAATTCAAGTGGTCTGAACAGGTAGAATATCTATATCGTAGTTTCGTTTATAAGAAACTACCGTTCCATTTGTTTACAAATATTCCAACAATTTACTGATAAACAGCCGCATCAACATCAAGCGATTCAACGCGCCCCATAGAAGCGGTTGGTGTGGACCTTACCTCGTGCGATCCAAGGTCTAAATCTTTTTGAAGTTCCTCGTATCGTTTAAGAAAGATACAGATTACAAACACTATATTGCCAGTGCCACATGGGAACTATAAAGAGCTTCCCCGATCAATTCCCACCACTTGCTGTTTACACCAATTGTTTTAAAAGTAATTTCATTATCATATAGATATCCATTCAAATTAATAAATTTCTAACTTCTATCCTATGCCTTATTGCTGATATAAAGAATATTATGTGAAATACAGACCGCAGAAATTGCTTCAATATAAGTTTATTTATGTTTTCTAGAAGAGACCACAGTTATTTAAACAAATGACCTCGTATTTCTTTACCTTATTACACCACGTAGGTATAGAAATTCCAATATCATTCTGTTATCGGATAGCAATATACTCTTATAGTGCGCTCAGTGCTGGCATTTTCTATCCATTGCAGGGACCGTGTGTTCTCGCATTGTCGGCATTGCAAATATTGTTCAATATAACCAACTGGAGAATAGAAATAACATTTTTTCCAATGGTGTTGTACTTTTTGCAATAAACACGTGGTCTCAGAATAAGCCAACTTATTTCCATACCATTAAACATACTTCTTGTCTATTTTAAAAATAGCAATGTCCAATAAAAAATATTCAAATACAATATACTAGCTTTTACCTGCTACTTCGTTTGCGTGGTATTAGTATTTATAGTCGTTTATTTTTATGTTTAACCAACTTCAAAATATAAGAATAGGTTTCCAATTTGACTTTTTTCTTGTATATTCTTTTATATTGCGCTATTTTTAAAGATTAAAACTTTGTCGAAATTAGATTAGTAATTTTTTTAAGCAACTTTCGCAAGAGTTGGTCACGGCATGGGTGACCAAAAAGTTATTATCCGAGCTACTCCGTGCTTCCGGCTGCATTTGCAGTCGTTAATACCCTTCAATCTGCATTGGGCCAGCGTGGAGGGCCATGGCCCATCCTCCTTAACCAGCCATAAGGAAGGCCTGAGCCCCTGCAGTGGGGACGTAAAAGGGCTGATGATGATGAAAAAAAATGGAGAACTAGATCGTCTTAATTATCTTCATGTGGTTGTTGTCACATAGGAACTCTTAATTAAAATTGTTTATTTTCGTTCAGACTTGAAAATCGTAAAATAATTCTTATTATGACAAATTCAAACTATTCAAATATAGTAATATAAACTTGTAAAAATTAGCCATCCAATCTTCGCCCGAATCAAAATTGAGTATATTGATTTCTTATATTTTCACGCGCACTATCCATAAATGAAACAATTTTTAAACGGTTTCATCGCTTTTGTATTTAGAGTTATTGACGTTTCGGACCTTTTAATAGAAATACGAAAAATAGGGGCTTTAAGCTTTCTTGAGGAGGAGGGCTATACAAAAAATATGAATAGTAGTTAGTATTTTGCATCTTTGATATTACATATATTTACTTTATCGATGTAAATGCAATAGTATTATTTAGCGAAGATTTTTTTTTTAATGAGATTCGTTTCATAGTTCTTTACCCAAAGGGTAAAAAACGGGACCCTCTTACAAAGACTCCGCTGTCCATCTTTCCGTCTGTCAACAGACTGTATCTCATGCATGAAGCGTGATAGCAAAAAAGTTGTAATTTTCACAGACGATGTAATTCCGTTAGCGCTATAATAAAAATAGGATAAAACAACTATATAAAGAGGTTGCCTTACGCCAACGTGTTTTTTTTCTTGTTTCCAGTACGGAATCCTTGCACAAGTTCAACTCGCACTTTACGGGGTTTTTGACAACAAGTTGGTCTTCGGTATCATAAATAGTATTCGGTGTACTGAGTTAAGAGTTTCAAAAGTCGATATTCACTATCTAGCGCTTTAAAAATTTTGTACGAAAATCGTAATTAATGATCGTCACCGTTACGGGCACGGTGCCAAAATATATACTTCCAAATAGCGAAAACTCATACTCTGCACCCAGTTAATACGATCCGATAAATATAATACGATAATAATACACATAAATAGGAAATTTCACCACAAAGGGGGTTAAAAATTATAAAGAATACTAAAACAATGACAAGTTTTAAAAATTTGCTTACACCTTTCATTCAAAGCCACTGTCTTTGATAAATGTAACTACTAATATATGCATAGTTAAATAAATATTATATATGTAAGAAAAAAAATATAGTCAAATAATAATTACACAAATTCATATGCTATTTTTGTTATGATAATCAAAATAATATTAAAACTTAACCCCTCCTTCTGTTTACAGTCGGGTAATAAAATACTTAAACGGGTCATAAATAGTTGAACGGGTTTAACAGTACATGAGTTATATAATATTAACAACAATTTTTGACTTTCCGAAAGATTATACTGTTTTATTAACAGTTTTAGATATTTTAAATGCTACATCTAAATGCAGGGCAGATTAAAAGCATCGCACATCTATGTATTGCACTAATAGTCTAGACTAACTTCTTGACTTGAAAAAAAAATAGTTTATACAGTGATTAAAAATCCAATTGTACATTACGTTTTTCTTGGTGTTAAAATTGTTTATGTGTTATAATTCTCAGTAAGTGAATTTTTGTAATTCTTTTGAGAATAAAGATTTCTATAACCGTGAAAAAGGGTGAAAAAAGTCTCATTTTGGTGTTTACAGAACCTTTACAAATATAGGTATACTTTGTTTTCTCATTTTCATAATAGAAATAACTTATTTGGATGTTATTTCTTTGTAAAAAAACAGTTCAAAGATAGTAATATTTTATGTAGGTAAATCTTTCTTAAATACACTACATATAAGTATAATTAACAGCACGTCGGGTTATAAAAATTAACAAATTACGCGACTTAATGCATTGAGGATAGAATTCAAAATCAACCGCGAAGTGTATTATGGTAATCTAACGTGCTACTGGCAGGTATTTTAAAGAATTTCCAATAATTTCAGTAAATTACCCAATCGAAATCTTTTCTTTGCAACCTGAGATTCTACAAAAAATATTTCAATCAGATAATTTGTTTGTGCAATGCAGGAGCACTTTCTAGTATGTACTCAACATTCTATCTATTATTCTCATACAAGCCGGTCGCATGTACCGCTATCTAGGTAGAGAGCGTTTCCATGTTCTCTAAAGGAAGTCCTATTTCCGACCTTTCGCTTATCTAAAGCTTAAATTTTACTCAAGACAAGTCATAAAACTAATTAAATAAAATCCCTTTTATGGCTTTAGCTACTTAACTATACATAGATACTCAGCTATATATAGATACCTAAATGTTGAAGATTAATTTCGTAGGGCGTTCACTAAATCTTTTCACTCAGCATCAGATTAGCACCCTCGAACCTTCCCCTAAATGTATCGTTGTTTTTCTAACATTATCTCAACATTGTAAACAAGGCACCCGAAAATGGGGCGGAAATTCTACCTGAAATAACATTTTCATTTAATTATTTGCATACATTATAGGAATGCGATAAGTTATCTCTAAAAATAACAATTTTTTTCCTTGACGGTTTGATTATTATTGTTGTGTATTTTGTTTCAAATACCAAAAGAAATAAGAATACTTACTAAAATTGCATACTTAATATGGTTTGAACTTATTATATTTCTATATGTTTAAGCTCTTCAAAATATTTTTTCTACTAACATTTAGCAAACTACTTTTTTAATAACCATAATCAATCAGCCTATTAATGTTCCCGCTGCTAGAGCTCAGGCCTTACCTGGAGCTGGCTGGTTGTGGCAGCTAGTTATAATTCCAAAAAAATTGAGAGAAGTATCGAGTTGAGTATAAACTCAAAAATGTTGAATCATAGACATTTATTATATTTTATTTAATGTAAAAACTTTTTTGTCAATACTTGACTCGTCTTTTTCCTACATAACGTTAGTATGCAACTATTTACTTAAAATATCTAGTTGGTTCACGTTTGATTTCTATGCATTAGGAAGTATATGTAAGGAGGTAATAAGGAATATCGCAAACCCAGATGTGATTTCGTAAAATGAACCTCATTTGCAAATGCAGCAGGAAAATTCAGTTGCCTACATAATTCATATGAAATCCCGCTCACGTGAAAAAGTCCAAATAACATTTTACAGAGTTTCTCTGTTCCTATTTACAAATTAGTTGTGTCTAAAAATATAATACACATTCCTACACTACCTATATTACCGTGACTTCAACAGCGTAAATTATATCCTATGTCAGCCGCGTATAATGTAGTTTGCCGAAGGTATTTCCGAAGATTACCTACAAACAAAAAACGTTGGAAACTTTACCGCTTTTTAATACAAGTATGGATAAGTTTTTCATTGATTTTAATTCAGTAGAAAATCCTTTTATCTTTAATAATCCCGGCGTTGTGTAATGGAGGACCTTGTCTCTAGAACATTACACACAGACGAATTCAACACATCTGTTCAAGAATATGATTTTTACTGTATGAAAAACGATCTGTGCAAATCTACGAATATATTTACCCTCGTAAACTATTCTCCAATTACTTGATTTAAAAAAAAATAGTGAGCCGGAAGCGTGTAGAACTTAGGGACGCGTTAGATTTATTGGTGTTTAATCCGTCTGTCAATAGTACTTAAGTTAAAACGCCCTCCAGCATTAAAACATCACTCGAAAAGCCACGCCCTGTATTATTCACTGGCAGCCGAGAAAAAAGCACAAACGATCGTTTCATCGCGCAATCCCGTGGGCAATCGAGTATTTCTTATTCAAATGTTCAGTCAGCTATTTTAATGTTCCAACACAGCACGTCATCAATCTTTGCCGAGGCCGAACGTGGCCCATTACGACCGCCCCCTTGCAATTATCCACTCGAATAAAAACGTTTTAAGTGTTAAATTAACGATATCTCAGCGGGACGAGAGCTTGTCTGACTAAGTGATTAATTCCAGTCTTTAAGAACTGATAGTGAAGCAAGCTTTGTGTAGCTTTAAAGAGAGAATCCCGTTTATTTTTTTATCTGCACGATACGTTTGAAGTGCGGAGCAATGTCTTAGTTAATTTAATAGTCGTCTGGTCTGCTTCTAATTCCACTTTTAGAATACAAAATCCTCGACGCTTTGCAATCTTCAGCGTATAACGAATGTAACAGGACAGCACTCCGCTTAATCATCTGTTCGTTTAGGGCAACAACTCCCAATAACTTTGTTATCGCAGCCCCAACACGATATGATGATATTTTAATCTGCCTTGCTGCCATTAAGCTACAAAATGAAATTGTTATCTCGTGTGATCATGTGATCGACTCTATACAACGAGTGTCTGATAAATATCCGTGACAAAATGATATTAAGCGTAAAGCATTATATGTTTTAACTTAATATTATTAAAAATCAGGACTCACAAAAACATAAAACGAGTAAATGGCACAAAATAGTAATGGGTAAAAACTTAGACTTCAGATATAGTATTAAATATAGCATATCTGATACCATGTAAAAGTAAAATTGAAATAAAACAAAATATTAAATCAGCAAGGCAATCAGCTACAATCAGATCCCAGAGCAGAGCAGTATACTTCATAAATTTAACAACTTCCAAGTATTAGTACCATAAATCAAACGTGCTATAAAAACGTAGAAAGTAATCACCATCAGGGAAGGCACTTGCTTTTACTTGCAATACGAGTAATGCACTCGACTCCGATGATGATTTGATTCATAAAAACCGTTTAACTCCTCACAACAAATGTTCGAAAAAGTCTGGTTGCGAATGGTACTTATTTCTGCCTCTGCCAGAGTCACTTAACTACGTAAATATAAACAACCGTCATTCTTCTTCTTTACGCGCGTCGGCGGAGAGAAAAGAATGACAAACGAGTTAAAGAATAATGGAAAGTAAATGAAAACAGCAAAATCGCTTTTGTCAGCTGCGTTATTTCGTAGTCGCTGTTTACGATGATCATTTAAAAAAATACCTTATTATAAAATGCGAAATAGGCCAAAGTGTGCAAATATTTGCTTTTAAAACACGTTTTCACTAAAATTCATTTTTATGAAACGAAACAGTTGTTGATAAGTGTTTTAATGTCCATGAGATGTTAAAATTGCGTTGGCCTTTGCCTAGTTGATGAAGAAAAGATTCATAAATAAATAAATCTTATTATTATGAAACTTATCCAAATAAATCCAGTAGGTATCTTTAAGTAATATGAATAAACTATGTAAGTATATTTATGTTCTGTTTGTTGTGAAACCGTTTGAACGAATTGTTAGATTTGTGAGGTCTAATTGAGATTTTACAGTAAAAACATTTGGGATTTTCCTGTGAAGAAAGCAGCAACATTAAAGAGAGTATGCGAGGGTTCACGCGAGGAGCCCTCAGGTAAAAACCAAATTGAATTTTCCCTCGACCAAATAGAACGGTATCGCGTAGATAAATCTCAAGTCTGCCTCATCCCGTATCTACGGAAAACAAAGTTTAATAGAAAAGTAAATAGAAAAAGTGGAAGTGAAAACACTGAATGTAAGAACTTTTAATTTGTGCCAGATATCCGCGAGCTGAATTTGAAATCGCTAACTTTGACAATGTCGGCTATAGCGTTATCTGAACGTTTATCTTGTTATATTTTATTTATGTTCAAAGCAATTACTCCTTTTTAGCAAACTTCAGTGAGATAGGCTATAAAATAAATTTAACTTTTAATTATTTTTGTAGACTCAATTTTAAGTTAACAGATACCTATTTTTTAAAGTAGTTTAGTCGCTCTCGCTTGAAATTACAAGCTCTTCTCGCAATATCTGAGGCGTGAAATTGTAATAGACCAGCTATTAAGCAAACTCCCCACGAAAATACTATTAAAGGACCACCCTCGGGCTATTAAAAACATTTGTCAAATGACACTCGCACTAGCTTCTAACGATTAACAGTTTAAGGGTCATGTTTAATTACTCCACTATTGTTCGCCAGTGTCCCTGTTGAAAATTCATTGTGGAGCTGAACGGTGAGCATAAACCGATACTGTGTTGAATACTGGTTGATAATTATCATTATATGGCCCTTTTAATCGACTACCCTTAACCGCGCTTTACGGTATTATATGAAAATTATGAATGTAATTATATGATCGAGTCTTTGGCGTGGGTTTCATTTAAAAGGAACTGCGGTTGGCCTAAAGGCATGTAGCCACTCGCGAGGCTCGCTTCGCAAAGCAACCTCGCGATGTGGAACTCTCAACACAATTTTAAACAGCCGTGCGCGAGTGACGCCTAGCTCGCCGTTAGGTATGCTGATGAATGGATTCTCAGTGTGAGCCGCTCAGTAAAAGGGAGCATATGTATTGCCTTGTGTGTTCACAATATGGAAAACACTTCGAAGGTTTGGCTTGTCTGAATCGTGATGACTGTGTAGATGCTAATTGAGCGCATCGCGAGGTTTATGGCTGAAACGAGGAGCGTCGAGATGTGGATACGTGTAAACTGTAGCAGTACTGTGCGACTAGGTACTGCTCAAACGAGCAGCCTTGCAGTATGAATACACGCCTTTAACGGGCCTGCTTGAACAAATAAGGCACAACAGAAAGTAAACATAATTTTTGATATCATTTTGGTTTGGGGTTGGTGGTCTAAATGGAGGTTACCTAAGTAATATTCATGTATAATTTCTATTGATTTTGCAAAATTAATAGCTTCTAATTCGAACACATTTTACTTAAACGTACTTATGGAGAGAGTGGTGAAAGTTTTATGTTCGCTTACAAGAGAAAGGGGAGATATAATATTACTAAAATTTGCTTCAAGAGTCATTCAAGTGAATACTCCCTTTTAATAAAAGTGTATTCTTGCGTTAGGGAATTTATAGGTACTTAGATATATTTGTATAGATATTCTGTTAATATTAATACAATAATCGCCTTTACTTCGCATTGCTTCTGAATTGTATACTTTTTCATTCTATGCGAAGAATCGTCGCTGGTTACAAACATGGCTCTACTATATCGCTACAACTTTTTAATCCGGCAGTCCTTAAATTTGATTCCCCTAGTAAAGATGTCTATTTTACTATTAAATTGTAAACGTTATTATATTAAACTCTATGTTTAGGTTAGTGTAAATCAGGAATTCCCAAACCTCTTTTACAAATGAACTGATACCTTGGAGCGAAATTACTTTAAAAATCTTTTGATACAAAATACCTTATTTTTTTAAATACGTCAATGATACTTTCTGCTAAAATATTATTTATTCTGATATTATGTACCTAGATAACATAGAGTATCTTTAAAGTTTGAAATAAGATCTGTTCTAGTAGAGATGATGATTGGACAAAAACAAGAAAATGTATTTATTCCGTCAGTGAGATAATAGAAAAATATTGGATATGTATGTTTTTTGCTTCAATTTTGCTACAAGTAATGGCTCAGGTAATAGGCATTACAGTTGAGTTGGGCTCAATGTAGCGCCGTAATGTATTGATAACACAAAAACCTTTTAAAAAATATGTGTTTAAAAATATACCCGACGGACAAACAGATAAAAAATATTCATCATATCTCTTAACTTATTAATTAATAGGGATTGATTTTTAGACTACTTGTCCTTCAAAATCAGTTTCGTTTATGTCGATTCGACCCCAAATAATTCGTGGCTTAAATTATAATATTTCTAGTAATTATAAAATGACAATGCTTATAATTTGATGATGACATTATATATTACGGTATACTTAATATATTTCTTTGTTACCTAATTATTTATGTTTTTATAATTTGCCCGATAAATCTTTAATTATTTTATTTTTTTAGTACTTAGATTTGTACTTTGGTTATGCATTAAGTTCGATTTTGTTTTTATTTATGCAAGGATTAACGATGAATAAATATACCTACACAAATTCACTCCTTTAATATTGTACTGCATATAATAAACTGTTTTCACTTAGTTCATGGTACCTACGTAGAATAATAACCATTTTTCTTTTCTGAAGCTCTCATGAAGTTTGTGCTTATTCGTACGTATAAATCTTACCTACGGCTCAGAATTATGGGCATTGTTTATTCCTTTAGAAAAGGCAATTCGTTCGCTATCGTTATCTATTAAAATTATTCAAAATTTCGACAACTTATTTTCTTACCAAAATAACTCCACACAATATAAAAACGTTATGCTTCAAATTGATTCATTCTCCTTTTCCTAATAACATTTAAAATTGAAACGCAGTAATCAGAATTTTCCTTTTCATGAACAACTAATCAAGGGACAAAAGAAAATTGAGTGTCCCTTTTGTCTGTATTAGGTTTATTAAATTAAAGGATCCAAATACTTCTTCGAAATTTTAATAAGAATGGAATGGTTATACTTATAAGTACTAGCAACCCGACCCAGCCACGCGTAGTGCTTAATTTGTATAAGAATTTATTTCTTAACTTATATATTTGAAACAATAGATGTCACTATATAAAAGTTAGAACTCGCTTTTATTTCGTTTGTCAACTTTGATATAGGGGAGACCTAGGTGAGTTGTGACAGAGGTGAGTTGTGACAAGGAGGATTTCTCTCTACTTATTATAGTAAGCGAGATGGCATTAACGCTTGTTTGTTGTTCTCGACACGCGCTACACGACTCAGTACCTGTCGACGGTGCATGTGGCACAGTTGCGTAAATATATCATCAGTGTACAAAAAATTACGAAAAGTAAGTTTTTCTTCAAAATATTATTTGAATATATATCATATCTTGGTATACATATGTGCATTGATGTGTTATTTTTTCTTAAGTTATGTAGTTATTTAAGTCTCAATACGTGGCACTGATTTTTTGTATGCGCATCGTGTTTAGAAAATATGAATTACTATTCGGACCAAGACGTCATTTTGAACACCTAGGTGAGTTGTGACAGCCTGTCACAACTCTCCTATCTTACTCCATATTTCTGCTGGGCTATTTTTACAATTTTTTTTATGAACTTTAGATGTTTGTTGGTGTGTTAGTAGCTACTTAAGGTGTATAATGGCATACCGCATACTTATTTTTTTTTTTGAGAATGCCGAATAACTATACACTAGAAACTGAAAATCTAAGAATGTTAAGAAGCGTGTCTTAAGCGAAGAAAAAAAGAAAAACCTAAAAAAGCAAAGAAGACTAATAAAAAGAATAGAACAAGTGATGAAGAAAATAATTGCTTTTATTTGGTTTGCCTTGAAGCCTATGCAGACAGCAGTCCGAATGATCAGTGGGTCCAAAGCCTGGAATGCAAAGGCTAGGCACACGTAGATTGTACTGCGGACGAGCTGCATTACGTTTGGCATAATTGTGAATCTGAATAGATTAAGATTTTATACTGATTATAACAATAATATGATTGATCTCAAAGCGATACCATATTTAGTTAATGAAAATATTATAATTACTTGTTATGAGAATATTAATACTATGTTGTTTTAGTTGGTAGGTATTAAAAGATGATTAATCAAATCAAATCAATCTTTATTGTTGATCGCAGGTTATATTAAGATATTGGATGCAAGGACTGAATAGTTACACCGTGATCTGCCTAATAGGCATACAATATTAGTAGGTTAGTAATTGTCAACTAATCTAATCAATAACATGTTATGTCAAAAATTCAATTAATTCATTAAGTATTTATACATTTACAAAGTACTGTCAGCTAGATACTCGTTTACACTATAATATACTTTAGCTACTAATAATTTACAAAGTTTTCTTTTAAAAACATTACAATTATTCAGATTACGTATTGTTTTTGGAATTTTATCAAAAATTTTTGGAGCCATACAAAAGATACTTTTGTTCAACAGAGCTGTCTTAGCCCTACAAGGCTCAATTTTTTTTTTGGTTGTGGAAAAAATATATATGATGTAATTAGTTATTAGTAGTTAGGAAAAAATATGTAAAAAATAATAATCCAATATTTTACCAGAAAATCATTTTTTTATTTCAGTTCCATATATGGTACACTGAGCCTTAACTATACTATTTAGTACTGAACTATAATAAACGTAATAATTAGGAAACGGTATCTTATATTAATTATCACGAGCTTTTTTTATTTTATAATTATTAACATAATAAAGATGTACATTACAAAGTCTGAAACAAAATGAAATAAGAAACCTTTCACGTCTGACGTCACAAGGAGGTAGGATTGCAATATTGGGCTTCTTTCTTTTCTTCTCAATTTCTTCAGACGCAGAAGCCCAAACATACATAAACTTTTGCCTACCTTAAATTTTTACTTCTTTTGTTTTAGTGGAATTCGCGAATTATTCTGTTCTCCAACTCTTTTGTACAATAACCAGCTATTGGTCAAAAAAATATCAAGAAGATGATAAAATAGTCTCAACTACAAAAAATATCGAAGGGGTGTTTCAAAGTGTATAATTGGTGACTGTAAACTTGTGTCTCCAGTAAATGGAGAATGAGGTGAATGAAAAATTGTTTTTCTCCAAATGAATCTCCTTTTATTTCTTATGGCAACAGACGTAGAACCAAAGGTTTTAGTTGATGATCCCCCAAGTGCCCGTGATTGTGTAATGGTACTTGTAGTTGTCCCTGATGTACTAGGCTGCAGGTCTGATATTTCAGGCCTTCACAACATGAACATCCTCATTGGCAGGAGACAAAGATGGTCTTTGCGGCAGTAGTGAAGTTTCCTCTTCACTAAGTGATTTCGATATCAGCTTTTGGAATAACTAACTTCCAGCGTCAAAAAATCCTCCTCATCTTCACTCCCAGAAGGGATATTCAAAAAATCTTCAATTTCTTCACTACATAATTCTCTTCGCGACATAATCTATAAAAGAAAATAAAATAATAGTAATTATTTGGTGTAAGTACGAAATAGTAAAACGAGCACGAAAGCTCAACGTACCGTATGTGGCACATAGATAAAATAACGATTTCAAATACTATTACAACAGTTATATAAAAAAATAACTTACCTCTGCATAATATACCCTCCCTTATTTCTCACTAATTTTTTTTGGACTCAGAACTATGCGATTACTAATTTTTTGAAATTGGTGAAATCACGAGAGTGGTTCACATAAAACTTTTACTCAAATTTTTTGCCAAACTCTCTAAACAGGAAGCAGTGGCAACATCTATGCGCAATGAATTTGTATTATTTTGTTGCTAAATATCCAACGGTTGTGTTAAGATTGATAATAGATGTCACTGCACGTTTTTCATCGCTGTAGGGACGATATAAATGGTTGTCCCACATGTGGCACTGGGGGCCTTGTAGGGTTAGAGGATATCGTACGCAATCTCGTCTTATTTTCAAATAGTTGTTGATTCTGTTTGACAAAAATACCAACTTCGAATATATAGATTGATGGCAGGGTCATAATATTTAGTTTAATAAAATATGGCCTACAGGTATCCCTGCTCTGTAAATGACATATGCTCCTAACACATTTTTTCTGGGCTCTAAAGGCAGTTACAGAATCAGTCGAATATCCCCAAAATATAATGCCGTATCGAACAGTAGAAACTACGTCCGCGTGATAAGCGTAAAGACCGTGCACTGATTCGCGATCTTACTAAGTTTGTACAGTGCACAAGAATACTGGGACAACTTTTTGCAAACATGTTCAATGTGTGTTTTCCAAGTCAAATTTATTATTATAGTACTGATTAAGGTACTGATTTGATAAAAGAACGTGCTTGATTTATTTATGTCGTATGTAATGGTATTTTTATATCTTATTTATATCTTATAGCTTAAATACAATGATGTCACAACTTACCTCGGTACCTGTCACAACTTACCTCGGTGGCAGGAGAGTTGTGACAAGGGGAGTGGACTTGAATTTTGTTATTTTTTTCAGAAACTATTATACTTTAATTAATTTTACTGATGGTTTTGAAAACAGAAGGAATGGCTCTAAACTAATTCACATGAGCATGTTTTTTAAGCGAGATAGAGCCCCTTATGTAAAAATTGTCACAACTCTCCTAGGTCTCCCCTACATCAAGAACAATCTAAAATAAACATCTACAACCCACGTATTATTGATTTATTCACGTGGTTAGATTACACTTGAAATAAATTTTCACTTTGAATGTTTTTTCCGACGTAAGAATCTACAAGCATCATATTGTTATATCTCCGATCCGTTAATTAGTATATAAGATTTGGAATTACTATGTCTAGGCTATGTTCTAGGCAAAGAAAATCAAGCAAGCTCCAGTTTTTAACCCCCGACGCAAAAACGACGGGGTGTTATAAGTTTTAAGTTTGACGTGTCTGTCTGTGGCATCATAGCTCCCGAACGAATGAACCGATTTTGTTTTTTTTTGTTTGAAAGGTGTATTAGTCGGGACTTCGGGAGTGTTCTTCACTATGTTCGATGGAAATCGATCCAAGATGGCCGTCGCCACAAAATGTTGGATTACATGTATTGTCACGAATCCCTTAATATGGGTATCAAATGGACTTGAGTAGTAGAATAATATAGGCACACTATGGCAAATTACAAGTCTAAGATGGTCGCCATCATAAAATTGCGAAATTATATAATAGGTACAGACAGCCACATGTTGGGTTACCATACGGTAAGTTAAATTTAAATCGGTGTAGCTGTTTCAAATTAAAGGAGGGGGGGGGGTAAAAGTGGGGATGACTAATGTTTATTCTTTATTGCTTCTCAGTCTGCAATTCTGCCAAACTGACTCTGGTAATTTTAATATTACTTTATTTGGTACGTGTTTTATAGGCGAAGAGCGGTCCACCGACGCGTCAACATTTAATAAAAAATTTAATATGTACGGTCAACAGCAGGTCAAGGTACTTGCAGTTCAATATTAGCGCTAAGTCATAGTGAAATAGTCTGACATGCTGTTGTCTTATGTAGGGTCATAATTTCAAGGTTATTTTTTATTTTTAAAGGTTTTTTGCATTATTTGTAGACAATTAAGTCAAAGTTTTTTAATTTGTTTTTAAGCTTTTTATATTTTTTTTTATGGTGTCGGGGTTTTTTTTTAAATTAAATTTTTTCGTATATGCTCTATTGTTTGTAATATTATTTTATATGTATTTTGTACACACTATTGATCATCAACCTATTAATGTTTCCAATGCTGAGGTGAGATCCACAGGCCTCCTCTATGAATAGAACCAAATCGAATAGGGAAAACATAGGCTCGGGTGTCGGGGCTTTTTAATTTTTTGGTATATGCTCTATTGTTTGTAATATTATTTTATATGTATTTTGTACACACTATTGATCATCAACCTATTAATGTTTCCAATGCTGAGGTGAGATCCACAGGCCTCCTCTATGAATAGAACCAAATCGAATAGGGAAAATCACAGAACACGGAAATCTGTGTTCTGTGGGGAAAACATAGGCTCAGTGCGGATCGGATTGAAGAAACTAACGAGTGCTGATGCCGCCGATATGTGCCTACCTGAAGCACGAAGAAGCTCAAAATAATACATTTTTGATAACCCTCTTATGACTGGCCCTTACAAAAGATGCTTAATCTTCCCACCATTTAACAAATCGTACTTAACAAATTATTAGCGCTATCGATATATCAAAGTATTGTTAATTTATATATTTCTAAAGCGACGATATATTCCAGTCATAGTTCGAGTCGGAATAGCGCATTGTCGATGTCGCCGTAAATATTAAAAAGTTCAGATTCAACCCAGCGAGCGCAGCACCGACCGCCTCGAACGACTGAGTCGAATACCGACCGCGCTTGTCAAACTTATACATTAACTTTTCATTTGTAACTTTCCAGCGAACCTTGCCATCGCAACTTCACAATCTCCACTCATTTAGGATAATTATATAAATCAACTTGTTTATTTAAATTAAACCTTTATGAAATTGTTGCCAATGTTGCAAAACGTTTTTGTGACAATGTCTATGGAACTTGTATTTACAAGAATATCAAAACATATAATTTATGATGCAATCTATATAAATCTGTGTTGAATATAGTTTCCCAAAAAAGAAACTACTTACACTCTTTTATAGGTAGTATTACAATAGTTTAAGTTATAAAAAAAAGTAATGAAGCCCTCATTTTTTCATATATTTTTATTAATTATTCTGTAACTTGTATTTTTTTTTTTATGTAAAAAAAAAAAGTATTTTCAAACATGATAATCACACGTTTGCTCAAATATAAAAATACGAGAATTTTTATTTAAAGATTCTTTGAGTTTAAAATCCTAACATAATTTACTGAGAACTACCTTGAATATATAAAAAGGTTCTTAATTTCATTATGTAGATAGCTATGTAGAATATCTTAGGTAATATCTATTTGTGTAGAATTATGTCCAATTTTGTATTATTGCTATACTCTTTCAGCAGTGAGAATAATAGGGACTTATTCATGAGTTTAAGTTAAAGACTTTAAGTTACAGATATTGCTAACTGGAGATTTAAAATTTATAAGACAAACTATAACACGAATGAGAGTAATCTTCATCTTTTAACCGACAAAGTTGGTGGTAAATTAATGTGTCACTTCTATATTAGATTTTGTTGAAAGCGTTCTGTCTGAACCTACTTAGCTAATGGATACATTTTATGTTTAGATAGAAACGTCAAACTAGAATATTATATTAGCATGGAACGTCTGCTGTGGTGAACGACATCTTTCCAGTTTTAATAACTTCATTTAACTTTCGTAAATTAATTTTCATTTGATCATTTCATTGGGAGATGAGTTATAATTGAAAGGGCGCGTCGCAATCGCTCGGGATCCACAAACGGAATAATGTCAAATCAATTAAAAGTTGAATTCGGCGGGCAGCGCGCCAGTCTCCGGCAAAGTTGATTCATTAGTATAGGATTGGCCGCCGCAGTCTGCTGCTGGGACCGACTGTTCGCCAATATTAAGAGTTATCTGCTCGCCGCAGCCCATTCCGACTCGCATACGTTCACTCAGATATACTCAAGAATATTTATGTCTCAAATCGGAAACTTATTCGGGGCTTATCGGCAGCGGTCATGATTTTGTTATAAAGCTTTTCGCATAACTCTGTTTCAAGTCATAGCTCTCGTGAAATATCGTTCGACTTTAGCACCAGCGTGCCAGCTAAAGCTAGCTGACTTTACAATGTCGCAGAGAACGTCTTACATGAAAACATTAATCACATAAAATCAACTTAGTTTCACTACGTCTTAGTATGACTTAGTTCGTTTCATTCCACTTTTGTGAGATCGATAAGTAATAAAAAAATTATACGTAAGTACTAGAATACCTTTTTTCTTTTATTGACGACGCTTTGATGTTTCATAGTTGACATATCGAGTCTCTTAAAAACTACGTCCAACCGAAAAAGTGTATAAGCAATACATTATCTTGCAGACTCAATATTTATCGTATGCATGATTTATCATCGTTTGAGGCGCCCGAGCGAGGCGAGGCTGCCTAAACAGTAAACGCAATAACATTTGCATAGGCCCCGTCAACTGCTGGTGCGCTCATAAAAGTAATGCGAAAGGGATCGCGTTGTGCCCTAATAGTGGAACTTCGGTGGGGATCAGCGAAAGTAATTCCACTTCCAACCCTTAGTAAGCAATGCAACAATAATCAGCCCGGGGTATACGCGTCCTGTTTTACTGCCATTAACTCTCATGTTTCATAACTTTAACATTATAATTCAAAATTAACTATAGTTATATATATATATTTCAATCTATATTATACATATTTCAAAAAACGTTTATTATCTAAAAAAATATGTCATGTTTGCTTTTTGAGCTTTAACTATAACTTATAAAATTTAAAATTTTAGGGTGGAAAGTTATAAAGTAAATTAAACTTTAACAATAAAAAAAAAACATTTACAGTGTTGAAACTCATATTAATTAACATACCAATTGACTATTTTTATAGATGTACGAGTATCTATGTGCCTAGCAATAAAGTTACGTAATAATACAAGTTTCATTAAAGAACCATCCCAAATATTTCAATCAAAACACTCTTGATGTAAAATCATAATTTGCCAGTGGCTTAATTGGCAATTGATTTTTAACCCCGACCTTTGATTTCGAGGGTTATTAACGAGGCCGCTCATTAAAGCCATTTCGCAGAGAATATTTTGAATCATCAATTCAGAAGCTTAGCCTGGAAACAGTTTCAAAGGGATAGCCAAAAATTAGCGGTAGGAAAAATGGATATAATACAAGTTAAAGGCTTATCCGCCGCAAGCGATTTATTCAAACGACCAATAAATATTCAAGAGTAATTAACCGAGCGCCAACTCGATACGAAACTGAATATTTTTCGCTGCCGTATACGATTTTGCATTAATCCTGTCAAAGGTAGATTGCGGAATGTTACTAAACGAAGCTACCGGGTGTACCTTCATGGTTTTACAAAAACATTCGATCCGAGAGTACTTTAGACTTTAGAGCTTAGAAATAATGAAATAAAGTAAGGCCATGTAATCTCGCATGATTTATTTGAATATCTTATTATGAAGTAAAATTCAAAAGGTTCCTTGGTAACGAAATGTATTTGGAAATAAATGTATCAGCGGACTATAAGACAATAAATAATTGCTGCTCTAATATATGATTGTGGGTTCGAAACACATCTCGGTATACTTTTTGGACTTTTTAAGCATTTTTCAGTAAAAATTATATCACAAATAAACATCGTCTATTTTTCCATTTACATTTAAACAAATAAATTACATTGAAAACAGGTTTGTCGTTAGCGATAGAGTAAAATATAATATTTTTTAGGAAAAGATAATGTGTTTTTCTTACTATTGATATGTTTATAGAATTAAAAAAACGTTATGATGACCAGAAGTAAAACCTAGATACCATGAATCAATAGAAACTTCAAATAGTTATGGATTCCTTCTTCTTTTTAGTCTATAATTTTTTTACTTACAAAAACACATATAAAAGCTGACTTCGAGATTCAAAAGTTAAATTTTTATAGTTGATGTGCATAAATTATGGATTTCTGAGTATTCCGAATAACGAACACTCTTAGCGTAGAATCCTTGCATCTCCGGTTAACGTAAGCTCAAAAGATCACATGTTGCGATCATGAAACACCAAACCATGTTGCGCTCAGTTACGTCACATCACGACTCTATTGTCCGTATACACGAAGCTTCTTCGTAGCCCGTCAGCATCGCGTCACTACTACGAGCTACTGCACGGACGATAACGCTATGCGCCACAGCTACGAGCTATAAGCGTGCTACGAGCGACGCTTTACGGGTGGGCTGTATAATTTATGTGTTTGCTGTTCGATAGCCTCTGGCCGATGCAACTCGTATTTTACGTGAAAGCTATTTGAAGCTCATTGGAATGTATGGCGGTCATATAGTTTATGTGGCATCGTAAATTTCATTAGTCACAAAAGTGTAATGATTTATCTTGTGAACTTTGAGATATCTATTTTTAGGACGGAAGAAAGTATATATATATATATATATATATATATATATATATATGTATATATTACAAACGCTAATATTAGTCTTAACTTTACTTAACATTAATAGCTATTTTTAATTGACCTCAACTCTATTCGACTTTATTTTTTTTGTGCGTGTTTGTTACGTGATTTCTCCGTCAACTATGAATCGATTTACAAAATTCGACAGCTTAATCAGCCAAGATTTTAAACTTTATCGAAATTAAATCAGTATTTTTCTTTTTATTACAAAACAAAATATGCCTTTCTTCAGACATCATCTCAATATGTTGATGCCATGTTTATATCAGCGAAAAAACAAAAGAAAGATGTGAAGATTTGAAGATGTTCAAAACTGGTATTAAGAATAAAATCCTTTTTTTATATAAATTATACCTTTTATATATAGATTTAAATATACTAGTTGTAGATTTTATATAAGTTTTTGAACTCAGATAAAAAAATCTATGGTTTTGAAGTTCTATGGTCAGTAAAGTTGTCTTTTATACTTCACTCCTATAATATAATGCAAATTATCTATCCTATCGTTAATACATATTATATTATTTTATGCAAGAAAGAATGTTCAACGATTTCTTCGTAGTCACGTCACGCAAATAAATAAAATTTTCAGGCCTTTCATTGCAAATATAATTTCTTATTATAGATATTTAATATTTTAGTGATACCTATATTAAATATTTATATAAATTGTCTATGTAAATATCACTAAAAATAAAGACATAAAACATTTTTCAAATAATATGATAAATAATGCTTGTTTTTACCGCTTTTCAAAAGTGGTTAAATTTTTCAAGAAACATTGAAGTCGGTCGGTTAATATTTAATAAACTACAGAAAACCTTACCTTTTTAATAATTTTAAGTCGGTTCTATATTTAAATATGCATTTTGGTTGATATACATCTCAATACGCCTTTAAAAACTTCAGTCACGTTTCATTATTTACAATTAGTTTACCGAGTCTATATTTATTATGATTTAACATTTTTCTTCCGTTTTGTATCTGTTTATATTTTCTATAAGGTTTTAGATACCTATAGCAATTCGTTGTTTTCTAATTAAAGACACTTCAAATACTCAACGTAAAATGATTTCATTTCTCAGATCAGCAACAGGCCGTAAATGTAAATGAAGACGTCGATGAAACTATTCCCACAAAACTCGGTATTCTATGTAAACTATGAATCCATATTCTCCGTTCTATTTGCCTTCAAAATTGACCGCGCGTTTGCCCCAGATGCATTTTTACAAAGTAATATTGAAGTAATATTCCCGTCGCTTCCCCTGGTTTCAATTCCTTCCAATTCTTTCCAAGAACTGGCGCGTTAGTTTTGAATAGGTTCCATTGGACTGCGTTGTCCCGAGCTTATTATGAAATCATCTTATTGTTCCGCGCATCGGGCGACTTAAATTTCTTTTCTTTTGTTATTATTCTCCACTGTGTTTTTAAACCATAACAGTAGTAAAGAATATACGGGTATCATTCCAACAGTTGACACAATTCAAAACAATGGAAGTTTATTTAAGATTTTTTCTGGAAATAAATAGTTAAAGTAAATTTTGAAATATACATTTAATGCATAAAATCTGTTCCTATAAGATTATTTCAGGTACTAATTTCAATGAAAGGGAAGAAAATATGTTTTATTGCAAGTTTTTTCATTTGCATGTTACATTTTATTCACTTTGTGTGTAATTAAATCTTGCAAGTAAAAATAAAGCACTTCCCGATTTTCGATCAAACCGTTTTGCATGCATTTGTAACTTAGATAACGATGTAATCTTAATATAAAATGAACCTGATCAACTGATGAAACAAGAAGACAGCCATGAGACAAGTAAACCAATTGTAACTCGTTTGATTTGTATTGACAAGGATTGAATTAATTTTAGAGAAAGTTTTACGATGAATCAAAAAATATGGTTTTTTGAAAAGACCTTATCCACATTAGAAATCTTTTACCTTCAATTCTAGTTTCTATTCTCGGTTAGATATGATATCTGCTTTATATTATCTAGTTTTACTTATACCTACTTATAAGCGTTTGAAGAATATAACCAGCAGAAATGTGCCAGCTAATATTTAAGAGACTAATATTTGAAACATAGCTAAAGGAAAATCGATTGACTTAGATAAAGTCTCTCGCACAGCTGGCTTTGTTACAGAATATCGTGTCATTTTGCAGGTCCTTTTATAAAATATTAAGGCTTTTAATATTGTACGATGTAATAACTTTGCAATAGCATAATTTTTCATGTTCAAATAATACTTATTATCAGAAACTAACAAAACGATAGCAATAATGAAATAGGCATTTATTATGTACCTTAAAATTACAAACATATTTTGCACTGAACAATTTAAAGGGTCCGATTTTACTAATATTGCATTCATTAAATCTCGTAAACTAACAAACTATTGGCTTTAGAAACCAGCAACATTGTTCCAAATAGTTTGCTAACAATTTCAATACAATGCCTTCTAATAGTGGTGGCGACGCTAACATTGTGCTTTTCATAATGCTATTGTAATCTCTTTGAACTTAATACCACAGATTTATAAGTATTGAATAGGTGTTTCTGATTGTAGGTATAATTATATTCATACCTATGTTAATTTCAATTAAATTACAACAGTTGGATTTAGGAAACGTGCGATATAAAGGATTTTCGTCGAACTCCTTAACATACAACCTCGTTTATTTTCAACCCCCTGGGATAGCACCCTTTATAGCTTTATAGGAAAATTAAGCTGTAAAGGGTGCCTCTTAGGAAACTTAGGAAAAAATGAAAATGATTTTTACAAAATAATAATAGTGGTAAAGTATAAAATTGCCGATTTGTACTGAAAATCAAAATTGTTTTTGTTAATAAACAATCAATCAACATTGTTATCTATACATTGCTGCCATCTAATAGGAAGGTATTTTATGCCTTTGCGATAGAACTCTGAGGATCTAGACTGCACAAACTGTGTGAAAGCATTTTGTACTGCCTCCTGGGAAGAAAACTTCTTGTCACGTAGATAATTGTCCAAATCACGAAAAAATTGTAGGCGAATACGAAGGATGACGAGTGGTTTCTAACTGCAGTTCCTGAAGGGTCAAAACGGTTAGGACACTGTTGTGGCGTTTGACCTAGGGTCAGCCATTGCATTTTTCTTTAACGGTTATCATAAAGAATCCTCTTTTCATCACATGTCACAATTCGATCCAATATTCCTTCAATTCTGTGCCGATTCAACAAGGCAACACAAGTTTCCACACGCGTTTTTTTCTGCAGATCAATCAAATCATGAGGCACCCATTTTTCGTCTTTTTTTATTTTATTGATTTGACGCAAATGAGTCAATATTGTGGGTAAGGTAACGTAAAACCATGCCGCTAATTCCGGGGTAGTTTGATTAGGATCGGCTTCCACCATTTCTTTTAATTAATTGTTATTCACCTGTGTGGGCGGTTTTGGTTGTCATGGCTCGTTTTTCAAGTCGAAGTTTCCATCACGAAAGCGTTTAAACCAAAAACGATGCGTTCATTATCAGACCCCTATCCAAACGCAACATTGATATTACTGGCTGTTTCTGCCGCGTTACTTCCGCGTCTAAACACGTATTCAAAAATCACTCGAAATGTCACAGTATCCATCTTTCTTGTCTAAGTTGAAAAACAAAAACAATTGAAAGTCGATATTCAAATGTTTCACATTTTTTAAAAGAAGAACATCATAGAAACCATGTGAAACAAGTTTCTTTCGAAAACCACAAACCATGAAGATTATATGTCAATTTAAGGAATCTATTACAATAAAACGGTAATTTCATACTTTAACCCCTAATAGCATTAAAAAGAGCCTGCACTTCTTGCATTTCCAATATGAAAAATTAAATCTTAGTATTAGTGAATCAGAACAAAAGCTTTTAACGTAATCAACTAGTACATTCAATCCGCCTTATCAGAAACATCCCTACTCCACCATGATTTTGTATTGGTTTGACCCATAGAGAAAATGACAGCTAGCGATGGTGTCACCGAAAGCATTCGTAATACCCTTAGGGCTGGCAAATGCATAAAATATAGAAATAAATATTAATAATATGTACTGTGGTCATTCAACTTATTCAAGAATTCTGTTAATTAAAATCGTCTGGTAAAACAAAAATCAATGATTATTATATTTGTTCAATTTAGCATCACAATGCTATAGTGATAAATATCGTTAATGAAAAATGCTGAAAGTGTTTTTTTTTTTTCATTGTCTCCCTTCGTAGTCCGCGTACGCAACACACGGTGCAAATCTGATGGAAGATTCGATAAGCGTGTTACAGAAGTGAGTATGCGTTAGTGCGTAACCAATCAAGTCATTTCATATATATGTTGGTTCTGATGTGCCGCGACCGAAAATTACGTGACGCATCTTCAGGCAGATTTTCAAGGGTTCGATTTTTCATTTTAAGGTTTAATGAACTCTGTATAGTGAATACCGTTAACCCTCAGATTATTCGAAACATAGTTTAATGTAATAAACAACCAAATCAATTGTAATCGTAAAATGGTTTTAAATACCATTTTTAAAATAAGTAGACTTTAGAATATAAATTTAATATAAGTTTAAAATATCTAAAAAAGCTTTTTATTTAAAGCTATTTAAAAAAGCTTTTTAAATATTCTTCTCTAACCTAATAAAGATTGCTGCTTAGCAATAAGATCAATACTCTATATTGTCATGCCATCTAATTTTCTGTAATTTGTTTGTAATGAAATATATTAATTATTATAGTCACTAATGGTTCAAAATATTAGCACAGCCCTATCGTATCCGTTACAGACCTTTATATGTATAGAGTTGGACACTAGTGGCGCAGAGCATAATGGAGGACACGACGATAATCAAACGTACACATCAAAGGTCCGCCTGTAATGACCCGTCCCTGTCTCGCATAATATCACACTGGTCCTGCATATTCATCGAACAACTTATTGCCCTATATTTATGTGTATTGGTAAATACAAGCGAGGATTTTATCTACGCAATTTACAAATAAACTAGTCCTGAACTATTGTGTATGAGGACGGAAACATTTCCAATTAGCCAAATCGGATAATTGGATGTTACCTCTCTGATTTTCATATTTAATACTTAAAGTTTTTTCATTATCATATACAATAATATAGGTACCTACTTTATCGTGTACGATAATATTTTATTTTTTTAATCGTATATTTTGTAAAACAAAAACTATGACTTGCATCTAGTTTAATAAAATAAATATCATATCATCAAATACATTGCACAGATCCCAAATTAAGTAGCAAAAGCACTTGTATTATAGGAACCTGAATCAATGAAAGCACCACAACACTGAAACTCAAGACAATATAGAAAAGTCTATTTTCTATATTGATCCGACTAGGATTCGAAGCCGAGACCTCAGATTTTTGGTATTTTGGTGGATATTCAACTAAGTTAAGAGCACTACTGTCGAAATTGTAAAATGTAACGAAATAACTAGATGGTTGCACCCTTTGATATTATAATTATTATTTGTTAGCTTTAGGGGCTATGCAGTTCCTATGTGGAGCTGTAGTTACGGCGACCAGAAAGATCTATAATTTACCTGGCTGTTAGAGCGTTTATATCATCTGATCTGGTTATATGTCGTCCCAGATATTTGTGAATCGGCGGTCCAACATTCACATAAGAGATGTGTTAATATCTAAAAATATCAGTGTCACTTAATTTCATATGAGATTGGTGTCTGTTTAATTTGCCAGTTAAGGCTCGTACAATCGCTATGTGCTTCAAAAGCTCTGCAGTTACCTTTTGCGATCCTTGAATAAAAGACTTTCGTATTTGTAATTGTAATAACTCATACTCTGTGTTCATCATATTTTGTTATTTATGGTAACGTCCTGCTAACGTTGTTATTCTCTCAATTTTATGAAATAAAATTGTAACGTTCGAATCTGACAAACATAGGGTCTCGAATTACATTATTGTTAAGAAATTTGACAATTCATAGGCACTATATGCAATATAAGATTTATTATAAATTCATCAATTACGATAATAATTTTTCTATGAATATGATTGTTTATAGCCTTAAATAAATAAAAAATAAACATTGTTAAGTTGGATTTATTTGGCTTCATTAATCATTATTGGGAAACAAGATTTTTTTCATAAAAAATATAAAGAGAATCTATCTTGACCTCAATATACCAAAATAATGGCTTACTCAACAAAATAATAGGGTCGATTATGATTTTGAAATGTACACATTTAAATATGTGTTTACTGAAGTAAGTGCTTATGAGAGAAGGAGAAACATCGCAAGATCTCACTGTGGAAATCCTTCACTTGCTACAAACGTGACAGGAATAAACTATAGGAACTGGTAGTGTTGTACCACTATTAAAAATAATATTTGAACACATAAATAAATAAACCTTATCAATCCCTCTTACAAACATTAATAAGTTAATAGGCCTTATTAAGCATCCTCAACTCTTATAATATTGCATAACTTTTCTATAATATAACGAATCTTACTAAGATTTTGCACGAAGTTTTTGGTACATTGTAATTTTTTTATAGAGACGATGATACCAATTCTTTTGTGTTGCTCTCTAAACTAAATTTTGTGTTTTTTTAACGTTATTTTATAGTGAAATGTAATCAAAGAAATATAATATACACCTTTATACAATAATATAATAAATCTGCTTCTGTGGTAGCTAATGTAACAAGTGCTTGAAAAAATCATCAATCTTGTTAGATCCTGGGTAGCTCAGTGGATAGAGCAGTCGCCCGAATTGCGAAAACTCATAGGTTCGAGTTCCACCTCAGAGTGCCAGGGACAAAGTGGAATTTATTAAGCATTTTTCATTAGGTTAATGTTATTACTATCAACAGTACTTACTTCATAAAAATTCTTGTTTACTTATTTGTTAAAAATTTTTACTCGAATCTTGATAATAAATAGTTTCGTATTCCATCTCGTTTTTACGCACATATTTTTTAGCCAATACTAGAATATAGATGGGCCGCACCACCCTCAACATGCGATAAATCCCATACAGAAACGTGTCTATCGATCACGTGCGAGTACGACGCCGCACACCACCGGCAGACGTCAATTTGCAGGACCAATTTATCTTCAGAGATCCTGCTTAACGATAATTTACCAACAACACCATTTAACATTTTGTGAGTTGAACAACATTAGAATTGTCTTTAAAATACTATTTACGGAATATACTCGTAGATAAGCACTTACGTAGTTTATACGGTAACAATACCTATAACTCGTACGAATTAACACCTATTTGTTTTCGAACTGAAATTCGGAAAGCTTCGAATAATTTTATTACAGTGAAGTTTAACTACGTATCATAGGCAGGCAGTATCAGGTCCTGCCACCGTTGTTTCATAAATTATCGCAAAATGCGTTTCTTTGGAGTCGTATTATTAGCATTTCAAAAATGCACAAGATTTCGTTTTCGGAGAAATAGAATAGGTTCATGTGTCCTTCAGGTGTCATGATAAGTATGAATAGTATTTAGTTGTTTTCTCATCTCATCTACCTACTAATATCTCCACTGCCACCCTATGAATGGAATCAAATCGAATAAGGGAATGGTCCATGACCCACCACACGAGCTCAGCGCGGATTGGTAGATTATAACGACAGACCAAAGACTTAACGTATCTTCCGCAGCACGTAGGAGTCAAAGATTATAAATGTTTTTAGTTACCCTACCCATGCTATAAACGGACCTTGCAAAAGTTTACCATCAGCTACTCTAGTTATAATTATGCTTAAATAAATATGTAGATTTACATTTATATACATATATAGTAAAAATGTCTGTGTACAAATTACCGTTGTCGTAGTACAAGACTGTAGATCAGGTTACCACAATATGTCATATTGACACTGGATTTTGCCTCTACCGATAAGTCATTAAAATTTGATAACTCATTAATTTCAGTACGAAAATTTTACAGCTTTGTTTATCCTGGCGTGTACTTAACTGTTCTAAAATGACGCCTATTGATTACAATATAGAAACTTTAAAATTTCGTAAAATTATGAGAGATCTATTAAAGACAAAAGAGAAACGGGACGACAGCAACTTGTCCATCGACGTGATAGATAAGGCTAAAGGGTGGCATATTGTGCAATTCGAAAACGATTTTTAAATAATTACTCGCAACAAACCGTTACAATTATTGGAAAAATTATCTGCAAAGCCATTGTCTACAAAATCACTGACATATTTATCAATGTCCCCTAAAATAACAGTGTGTAATTATGAATAAAATGGTAAATTTTCATTCAAATCAAAGAAAATGTTCATTTCTGCCCAGTGATTACATAAAAATCCGAACCCGAATTCGAATACACTCGTATGTACGAATTCACTTCGAAAGTGATATGCGCTTAGTTTTCAATTGGTAACGTTTCGTGATATTAGTGAGTTTCAAAATGGCATAGGGATAGAATATCTGAGTCACGTATAATCAAATCAATCAATCTTGTTTTGTATTTTTATATAGAAAATTAAATCAATAGAATTGCTACTACACTTATTGACGTGAATTCGAACAAATGTGCAAATTTGAATTCGGGTTTGGATTTGGTAGCCCCTGAAACGCAAAGGAAGTCTTTTAGTGGTTGAATATGATGTAATTTTCTCATTTTCAATTAGTTATTCCCTTGTACAGAACCAATAGAAAGTTAGTGATTTTGATAAAGGCGCCCTCTTCAATATACTTTCTGCAAATGAAATATTAAGCATCAGTTCCTTATCTAAAACGGAATACTGAAGAAAAGTCTAGCAGCCTGAAGACACTCTCATATGATAACGAGAATTATACTGTTTCGTGTGTATGTGCACACATACACACACACGTAATTATATCAAAACTTAGTTATTTTTAATGTCTTTTCCCCAATTTAAAGTTATTTTCATTTATTGCAGAGAACTTTTATACCTTTTCTGTGTTTGATATGCATTTTACGTAAGATATGAACTGACACTATTATATAAATACTTAATTCTTTAGCTGACACATTTTTTTCACATCAACAGGTAACATGACTTTTATTTATATTTGATCAATTTTGCATTCGCAATGCTACCCTGGAAAACATTCTCAATTAACAATGCTTAAAAAATTCGCCCGGAGACGCCCGGATTTAAAAAAATCGTGCGTTCGAGGCCCATCTCTGAATACCTGGGGCTGGTAGATTTTTAAGCAATTTTCTTTAGAATATTTGATATATCAAAAAAAAAAAAAAAAAAGAAAAAAAAAAGGTGTGAACAGTATAGTAGTTTATGCAACTGTCATATAAGAAGGAGTATTAAAACACGAGAGTCTGTATAGAATCATCTTTGAATTCGTAATTCGAATTTTTAGATTTCTATTTTTTGTTTGGTAGTGTTAGATAAACCACTACCGATAATCGGTAATAGTATATTAAACACTATGCTTATTATTTTTATAATAATATTGCTAAAATTAATTATGAAAACTAAATATTTTATGCCGTTCTTACTCATATCAGAATTTAGAGAATTCAACCTTATGCATAGATTTAACGATATTTTTTTCGGAGTGTTATAACGCCATGACAGAAGTGATGTTTTCGCGGGAAATATTGAAAATTAAATTTATTTTTAGGTTTTTAGTTATTACATGAATGTTATTTTTTATTTAATACTTTTTTAGATATATTCCATGTATAGATATCTATAAAATAAGAATATAATAAAGTTGTTTACACTCCTATTCATAATTTTATTATAACCATATATGTTTATTTGTATTACTGTGAATATTTTGCACCAGAAGCTGTATCATATTGTGTGACACATTACTCAGATTAAACCCCACCAACCGCTAATTCCGTGTCCGCAAAACTTGATTTACTTACCACACCATTTCTCAACAATTAATTTCACAATACTACCCTCCAAATATTTTATAATATTATAGACTAAAGTTGTCAACTAGATTTCCATTAATTTTTTTATTAGATAACACTGCACTACAGCATACCTGATGATTGGCTTATGATACATGATATATGTCTAATTTTTTATGACAATTCCAAATCTGTAACTGAAATTTTTGTATAAGCTCTTGTTTAAAAAATACAACATATGGGTGTTTTTATAATAAAATACTACATATTTAAAGATAGTCCCATTTTATTTAGTTCTTAAGTTGGAAAAAACTTCCTTTTATTTGATTTTCTTTTTGAAGGTGATGGCAGAGAGCTGTTCTGAATGCGCCAACAATAGTCAGCCATCATGTATGCGTTCCAGTAGCCTTGATGGCGTTCTTCCATCGTACGAATGTCCTGGTGGAATCGCTCACCCTGCTCTTCACTTAGATCCCCAAGATTGGCGGGAAAATAGTCCAGGTGGTTGTGGAGAAAGTGTAACTTGATGCTCATATTACATCCAAGCCTTTGAAAGTGACTCATTAGTTGGTCAACGTGTTGAGAATAGTCAGAACTTTTCTTATTTCCCAAAAAATTTTGAACAAGCCAGACAAACTCATTCCATGCATTTTTCTCATTCTCTGTCATGTTGTCCGTCAAATTCGAGTCTTTTATTAGTGATCGTATCAGTGGACCGTCAAAAATGCCCGCCTTTATCTTTTCTGCACTCACTTTTGGGAACTTTTTTGATAGGAAAAGGAAACAATTTCCATTTTTGTCAAGACTTTTTACAAATTGTTTTATTAATCCTAGTTTTATATGTAAGGGAGGCAAAATTATACGAGCCATTAATCCAGGTACATCTTTACAAAATACGAAGTCATCTTCTTCAGCAAAATATTTGAGGAGATTTTGTTCTCTTGTGCGGTAATAAGAAATTTTAGTTTCTTTTGTTACTAAGTTTTATTCTTTTAGCCTAGACGCCAAAAGCTCTGAAGCAGACTTTGACAGTCCATAATCTCTGATAAGGTCGCTTAATTCATCTTGGTTGAATGGTTTTGGTGTATCCAGGTCACATTCAAACTCACTCTCACTACTGTGTGTATTTGACTCTAAATGCACAAGCTCATCCTGTGGTGCACCAGCTTGAGGTTCAGGGGATATGTTAGGGCTCAAAACACGTCTATATGCCGACCGTATGCAAGGATATTCCCACTTAGCTCGATTTTTTCGGTTAATGCCAGTAATGTTCACCAAACAAAAATAACAGTCGTCGTGGTGGTTCATGGGTTCTTTCCATACCATAGCGGTTTGGTGCCTAAATTTATCCCTTTTCTTATTTGTCCACAAACGTAGAAACTCAACGCACGTTTTGCATACCTTTTGCGGAATCCAAGGCTTATATTTCATTTCCAGTGGGTGACCAAAGTAATTTTTGTAAGCCTCATTTACGAAGGCTGTCACATTTAAACGGCATTCTTTAAACATATACTCTCCGCAAATGAAACAAAAATGGTTCGGATCATTTACACAAACTCGACTTGACGATGCCATATCAAATTATATTAAGAAAACTTCTATTTATTTAAATTATCAGCAAAATAACATAAGAGAAGAGTCAGTTTCGAGTGAAAGCTGTAACTCGTAAACAAGAGCTGTAGCAAAAAAAATGAGGATATATTTAGAATCAGCGGGGTCAAATTAGTAAACATCATATGATAAAAGTCATTCATCAGAAAAAAGATTCGATTTTGTGAATCTGTGTAATCATTGTTAATGTGCTTTGCATACATATTCGTACTACTGATTGATGGTGAAATATTGCTTGTATATAATTTCAAAATCTGATTTAACAAGAAAACTTGTGGCCTTAATCATTTAATTCGTATCATTAGCAAAAGAAAAAACGTGCATATCGAATATATTTTAGCAAATGTTATCGCCGAAAAATAAAATCAATGTGCCTACAAATGGGCAATAACATTATTCGAATCATTTTCCTTACTTAAAAGCACGATATCATAAATTATGAAGGTGTAAAAATATGCCCGGGAAACGGGGTTAGGTTGCCACTTACCACGTTGAGACCATAAATTTGATAGCAAAAGGGGACTGCACAGAATGCGAAACATTTACCACGAATCGTTATACCCACACCCAGGAAGACTCGGACGGCTGTTAATATTAACACGATCAGTACACTTATTGGTGTTTTAATAGACTTTACTTGGAATTAGTCATAAGGGGGCGTCCATAAATTACGTGAGATGTTTAAGGGGGGGAGGGGGTCGAGTCAAATCTCATCTAATCTCACGTTGGAGAGAGGGGGGGTCTCGGCAAATATCACGCAATTTTTAAAATAAGGCTCGGTGCGGGGAACCCCTAATAGAGTGACAAGTCTAAGGTTGAGATAATTCACTAATTCGTTGGAAAGAAAATAATTTCATTCGTACTTTGACATTATACATCACTCCTGATTGTCAAACCACTATACTCGTTTTATACCAAATAGCTCAATTTAATTTGAATTTACGGTACAATGTAGCTCGTCCTTTGTTTTCGCGCCATTGTCAGCTGAACATGTGACTCGATGAATGAGAGCAATATTGATTACTAGTCTCTAACTAGTCGTAAATAAAAGTACGAAGCGAATTATTTTTTTTTCTTTTTTTTAAAAAAATCCAACGTGTTTAAATAAGAAACCCACATTTTGAAAAATCTCACGTGAGATTTGGGGATGGGGGAGGGGATTGAATAAAATCTCACGACATCTCACCAGGGGGGGAGGGAGGGTCAGAAAATTTAAAAAAACACCTCACGTAATTTATGGACGCCCCCTAACATGAATCTAGTTTTTTTTTTGGCCTGAGAAAGCCATAATTATGTAAATAATTTATGTATTGCTTAGGTTTTATGTATATGTAAATAATAATGTACTTGTATAATGACAGTTTCTTCCTTCTCAATTCAAAGTTTTACTTGTTTTTAGTTGTTATCAAAATCTCCCCTATTAGTAAAACAATATTATAATTGCAGCAGTCCTTATAAATGTACATAGTATCGTATCGTAGGCATACAAAATAGTATTTAGAAAATCGGCAATATAAGTTACTTTTGTTTCTCAAAAACATGGTAGTGTAACGTCCGAGCACATTACTATAGGTAGGGTTTACTCTTCGGACGGTTTATGGTCAAGTGCTGGCCGTTAATATTTTAAATTATTACTTTTTTATATTCGAATTCGCGTGTTCGTGTTTTGCTGGTAAATAGTCTTTTTTTTCTGATCGAGACCAGCTTAGGGTGAGCATCGTAGCATAATATTATTGTAAGTGATTAAATGTAATTCTTATCAGAAATATATCAAGACTGAGGAGTTCTACCAGTTTTTTCATTGCGCCACCCACCTCCACTATTAGACTAAGTTGCCATAAGTCGCCACATGGTGGAGGCGCAACGTTTCGAAATACAGCGATACCTCTCGTGAGCCAAGCGGAGAAAACATATAAGCGAGAAAACGAAAAACGAAAAAACGAAAATGGAGAAATACGACGGATTAAAAGGTGATGTGGCTGATTTTTTTTCTCAATTTAATATTATAGCAGCAGCAAATGGATATCAAGAACCGACTAAAAAAATAGTGTTGGCGGCATATTTAGCGGGACCTGCACTGTTATTTTATAATAAAATAAAAGACAATTGTGAGAATTTTCAGGAACTCGAGAAACAAATTAGCGAGGAGTTCTCTTCAACTGCAAATCCTCTCGCAAAATTTTTTGCTAGAAGACAGGGTGCAACGGAGGACCCACTTAATTTCTTTTATTCTTTAGATTATTTAGCCTATAAAGCTGGGGCAGTTATTCATGATAAATGCTTCATCCAGCATTTTCTTGGGGCAGCAAATTTCCAAACTAAGGGACGTCTAGGATCACAGTTGTATACGAATAGACAACATTTAAAGGAGGTGATTAAACAATTAAAAGAAATTTATAATAGAGGGGATGGAGAAGCGGATATCAATTTACCTGTAAAATTAACGAATATTGTAAATGTTCTTCCTTCCTCTAGCACACAAGGCGGACAAGGAGATCAACGACTTTCAACATCGACTCGAACTACTAGAAACTTCAGTTCTCCATCTTTCACCCCTCATAAAATCCCACCTCCCGATCAGATGATGCCCCGCCCTTATAATTTCAGACCAAGAGGTAATACAAAGCCGCAGCCAATGATGATTAAGAAGAATAGTGAAAGCCACAAAAAAGCAGCCGAGGCGATTGAAGTTGTAGCTGAGGACACACAGCAGCCTCACTCAAAGAATATATACAAACGTGAGTTCGAACCATTTATTAAAGTGTCGTGTCGTGATAGAAAATTTATTTCGCTCATTGATACTGGTGCGTCATTTTCGGTCGTTTCGGATCGTGCCGCGTATGAACTCCGTCACGATATTGTGCCATGTGATATGTCACTTCGGGCAGTGAATAATGTGAATCTCGAAGTAATCGGTAAAGTCAATTTGAAGATTATTATTGAACATGTCTTGTTCATTCATGATTTTTATGTTGTTAAGAATATTGATCGAGATATTATAATAGGACAAGATTTTCTATTCTCTCATAATGTTGTCATAGATTTTAGAAGGCATCAGTTATATGTCAAACACATTGTATGTCAATTTTTGACAAAGTCTGAATTGATAAAACATAATAATGTTGTCGATGTCTCTAATAATTATTTATATTCTTATAAAGAAAATGATAAATATTTGCATGAGTCACGTGTAGTGAATGTAAATAAAGAAAATCCTAATATCAATATTTCTCTTAAGTCAAAGGAGAATAATAATAATAAAAATTTAGTTATAAAAGAGAAGTCTTCTTTAAAGAGAGAAAATACAAATAATAAGAATTTTGTTCATAGAAAACTTCATGAACAACATAAGATCTTTAGAAAAACGTTAATTTTCTATAATAGCAATTTAGATCGAAATGTGAAATCATCACATGATACTAGAAATAGAAATGTCAATTTTAATTTGATGAGTAATAGACAAAATATTTTTAATTCGTATTCTTTTCAGAAAAGTTTTCATAATAGAAAAGATAGGATACATTTGTTAAATTGTCGTAAGGAAAGGACTGACCTCATCAAGGTTAGGTTGAGTAGGTTGAATGTAGACAAATATAAAGATAGATTTCCTTATCAGATAATACGACCAATTGATAATAATAATGTTATAATAAGAAGGTTAGGAAGTTATAGAATAAAGGTAGTCCATGCTAATAGAATTAAACCTTTTAGAATTCGAGGAAGTAGGTATTAGGTTAATGTATTTTCATTATTATAATAATAATTCTTATTTCTTATTATAAGTTAGGAGATAGATATTTAAAGTAATATGAATTTTTAAGTTTTCTAAGTCATATAATGATAATATTGAAGTTGTAATTTTAATTTATTTTCTTTTATTTAGGAATTATGACAGGTTCGATTCCTTGTTCAAGTTTAGTTTGATAGTGAGCTAATTTCGAATAATAATATTAATCCAATATGTGTTTAACATATATTGTCATATGAAATACTCGTGTATTATTATTAATTATTTATTGTAAAAATTGTAAGGATGTTTGTTAATACTGTTTAATTGTTTCATGTTCATACTTCATCTGCCGGATTCCCGTAAGAGCATGATGAAGCTGGCGCGTATCCTGACGTCAGCAATACGGAGGGCCTACTATGAAGCATCTCTGTTGATAAGTCGACAGACACCCACTTCGTGTGCGCGTCGTCATTATTATTGTATCGCGCGTAGTGTTTATACAATGGGCATTGCGAGGGTCGGGGAACCCATCTGGTTCCATAGGAATTGGGTTTCGTCTTGTTTGATGCTGGACGTCCTTAGGCTCCATATGTCAGTTTGTAGTCTCATGGGTGTCAATGATTTATCATGGATGCTTATAAGATATACACATTGTCATTGGCCATATCCGTTTGTTTATTATTATTGGGTTGGATATTAACTATAATTGATTCGATTTTGCTTGATTTTAACTACGGGAATCGGGAATATCATATGATAGCTGTATTTAAAATAAAGTTTGTCGTGTTTGGGTTTTGACGTCATCCAATATCAAACTTAGGGTTTTGATGATTGTAGTCATTTGGGAGACGTACAGGTGCTTTTATTGAGGTTTTGCACTTGTAGAGTTTCTGCAATGTGAAGAATTCCTTAAGAAGTCTGAACAATAATGTAGTAAATTGGAATTTCATTGCAGGAGCTGGTTTATTAGTAAAAACCGCCTCCACTAAGTTCCTCAAGCAGGTAGAACTTAGGGTTTAGACTTCTGTAAAAATTATTCGAGCGTCTTCACACGCTCTAATAATTTTTTTTAGGGAGCCCGGGCATGTAACGTCCGAGCACATTACTATAGGTAGGGTTTACTCTTCGGACGGTTTATGGTCAAGTGCTGGCCGTTAATATTTTAAATTATTACTTTTTTATATTCGAATTCGCGTGTTCGTGTTTTGCTGGTAAATAGTCTTTTTTTTCTGATCGAGACCAGCTTAGGGTGAGCATCGTAGCATAATATTATTGTAAGTGATTAAATGTAATTCTTATCAGAAATATATCAAGACTGAGGAGTTCTACCAGTTTTTTCATTGCGCCACCCACCTCCACTATTAGACTAAGTTGCCATAAGTCGCCACAGTAGTAATAAAAATTATGTACACATGAAATTTCTTTGAAGATAAGCATATTTATATTAATAACGATTTAATATCACCTACTTAAATAATCCTGCAAAGACGGACAAAAAATTTAAATACACTTGTAGGTACTAAGTTTTTTTAACTTTTCTAGCAAAACCTTAGCACTAAGGTATATGCCATCGCGGACTTTTTTATAGACAATTTAAAGCTCTCCAACTTTTCTTTAGAAGGTATTCATATATCTTTTATCGTTTGAGCTGCTTCACAAAAATAGTTGCCCTTAGAGGTACTTCCATCCCTAAGGAACCTTTTAGTGGGATAAATGAAGTTGTGAGTTAACCTTGAAGTTGTGAGAATTGTCTGTATACCAAATTTTATCAAAATATGTTCAGTAGTTCTTGCGTGAAAAAGTAACAAACATCAAAACCTACAAACTTTCGCCTTTATAATATAAGTAGGATACATCTATAATATATGGTTTATGTAGTATTCATTATTTAATTCAATTAATAAATAAAATTTGCAACGATAATTATAAAAATCAACGACTTAGCATCTGATTAACTAATCACTACTCAATTTCTTAAGTAGTCATTACATATTTCTTACTTATAAACGCTGCTTGAGAGATTGTTAACTATTTAACGGCAAATAACACATTTTTTTTTATTCTGCAAACACTGGATGAAAATCCAACCAAAAGCAAAACGGCTGCGTCATAAAATATGGAATTTTAAACAAGAAACGTCGCTGTTGTCAAAATCATTGCAAGAACGACATATAGGTAATCTATTTCGGTGGGTATTATGAATGATGACTATTTTTATTTGTTTCTTCGTCAGGTAATTTTTTTAAATAATTTAAACATGTGTTTTTGTGTAATCGCTAAATAAAATTTAAAAGAAAAGATTGTTATTAATAAATTGTTAACAGTGTCTTGATTTTTATCAAGTTTTATAAGTCAGATTGATGTATATTATACTATACTAAAGTTTTTGAGACACCATAAGCAACCCAAATTTAGATATAATTTTTCCTGCACGCAAAAGTTGCTGAAACAACTTTCATATAAGACTTAAGGTGCGATCAACGCCTTAGTCTTATGTGAACATGGAACCTGAATAGGGTCCGAAACGTCAATAAAACAAACGCGATGAAACCATTTTCTTGATGAAAAGTTGTTTCATTTATGGACAGTGCGCCCGAAATATAAGAAATCAATTACTTTTTAGGAATGTGGCCGCCAATTGTGCATTTTAATTGAATGAATCCATTTGTTTTGTCCTGTGTTGTTGTATATACGAATAGGAAACTAAATATTTTTCTCCTAAAAACATATTTAATATAATTAGAATAAAACAAATGTACCTATTTGTCACATTCCAAATAAAGTAAAACTGTTGTCTTAGAATTTAACACAAACACAATGAAGAAAGAAATTTAATAATTATATATGTATCACAATACAACCCAAAGATGTTTTGGTACCGTCGTTGTTTCAGATATTTCACAACACCAGAGCTTTTTATTTTGAAATTTGTGGAATGTTTGTGATGTTATTTGATGTTTATGAAATTGTTTATTTATATCACATATGATTCTAACAATTTTCACTACTTAGGAACTAAATAAATTTAAACGAAGTAGATAAGTTTATAATCATCTAATTCTCATGGGTGCTGAATCTTAGATCACATATTTGCCAAGCGCTACTCTGATTGTAATTTTGCATTACTTAAAGCTTTGCTCAACCCCTGCGGGAGAAGAACTTTATTATATATGTACGTATTCCTCTTTATGAATAGGAAACGAGCAGGTCAAATAGCAAATAAAGTTAATAATTTATATAATACGAGTAGATTACATTACCTAACTGAGTTTTTTCAATGACTGAACTGATTTCTGGGTCAAGTTCTGTTGGTGTATAATTACTTAGGTAAAAACCGGCCAAGTGCGTGTCCGACGTTTGTTGTATGGGGCTCCCATAAATAATTATTTAATATTAATTAAATTTATTATTTTTAAAGATACTTTATTAATTCAAATTCTGTAAATATTTCTAAATCCTACCTGTAGTCGTTATTAATATCGAGCAAAAAAAAAACATAAAATCACGTTTATTGAACAGGAGCTCCCTTAAATATTTATTTTATTTGTTGTTGAAGCGGCAACAGAAATAAATCATCTGTGAAAATTTTAACTATCTAACTTTGACGGTTCATAAGATATAACCTTTTGACAAACACACAGCGAACTCTTAGTAATAAGGTTCCCATTTTACTCTTTGGGTAAGCAACTCTAAAAACCAAAGAGGAACTTTGTATGCACAATACATTTTATTTACAAAAGTGTAAAAAAACTATAAGAACACTCATCCGAAAAACTATCAAACTGTCATGGACAGTTGGATTAGGGATGACGACTAATTTTTGTTTTTCTGTCCGTCAGGTGGATTATTGAAGAATATTAAATACGTTTTTTAATATTTTTCTATTATCTGACTGACGGACTAAATAGAAATTCTTTTTTTTTACCCAGTCGTCATCCCTATTCTAAACAAGAATCAACATGCTCCAACAAGTTAATGACATAAGATCTTATTTTTTTTCATGGCCTTGTTCCGTTATAAACAGAAATTCTGCCAACGTCCCGTAGTAAGAGACATAAGATCAACTTCCTTCTATTACATTTTTATGGACACTGTACTCTTTTGTCTATACTTGTCTCATTAGCGAATAACAGCGAAGGCCTAGCTTAGCTGCGGAATCTGTTACGTGACTGAAAATAGGCCGTCCTAGACACACGCCATCAAACTAATACTAAAAACCTCGTTCCCGATTTATGAAAGATGCCTCGCGGATACCGACTCACAGCGTCTTTGTTACTGCATTTGTAATCTCCACGCGACAATGTAAGACCTTTTGTACAATTTCAGGAGTCTTCTAGCGTAAAATAAGTGCACTAGCGAACACCAGCTGAGAAACTATCGTATATTATATAAAACTGTTTGCAGCACTTGTACACGAGATAAATAACGCCAAAGTTCCCAAGAGTTAGTTGAGTAGAACAAAATCCTTAAAAATACATCGTTTATCCTGAAATGTACGCCAACAAAATTCAAAGAGCTAGTTTCACAAACGTATATTAATATTGTCATTAGTTTAATGCTAGATTACCGATACAAATTTAGAACATCCATTAGAGCTGAAAGTCATCATTAAATCTTAATGGACGTTTTTTCAACTGATCGTAAGTAAAATAGTCTTAAATAGAACCTGAATTCATAAATAGTACAAAATGAATTTATAACAAAAAACATCAATGTCCGTTAATTACAAATCTTTGAATTATCTATTGTTCCTAGAGAAGATTTAAAATTCAGTCGATAAAATTACGTATTAACTGTTGAATTGAAATGTGCACCAGAAATCTCTGCGTAATTCTCTATTACCTACTGAATTATGATTCATTTGGGTAGCATGAGCGCGCGTTTAACAGCCACAAATTAAAAATTGACGACTCAGTGGAATTACGAGCATTAAATTGACTAGGTTGCGGTACACAGACTGCGTAATGAAACAGTGAGATTAGTGAGAATGGAACTTACGACAGTCCTGGGGGTAAAAATGTGCAAATATATAGTAAATAAATTTCGAATAACTTGATGATTCACGAAATGGTTTTAGAAGGCAGACAGAAGACGTTGAAATTGTCTAGAATGTTTGCATAAATTGAAGACTTTCTAATATAAACCAAAATTACCTGCTTTAGACTTGTGAGATGAGAATATACTAGAAAAATTATATATTTGCTCAACGGACCTTAATAACAAAGGGGACTAAAAACCATCCCCTAATACAAATAGTCCAAGTGAATTCATGCAACCACAATCCTCAAAGCAAATCAGCCTTCGTGATATATTAAAGCTAGAAACTGAGTCCTTATTTCCGGCGTTTCCGCTTTGTTAGCCAAGGATCAACAGGCAAACTCGCGCAGCATTACTTACTGTTTACCTGTCTCGCTGATCTCACATACGAGATTGATTTGTTCCGTTCGGATTTCTCCTATCCCCTGGTTGAGACGAAGTTATCTGTCAGCTTAGCGGGGCTACCTGAGGGGTGAATTTTTATCCGGCCCTCTTAGTATTCAAGAGCTGTAGGCTTATAATTCGCCCCGAGGGCGCGACCGCAAGGGATAGGTGACAGCCCCCGCACGACGGGGCTTCCTTAGGGCTTGTCCTGTCATCCCATGAAACAGTCGGCGCGCTTTCATTTACGAAACGACAACGAACATTTTGGATATTAAAATGGTGAAATTTTCAGACTTAAAACTGTATATAAATCACAGTAAAAGGAACAAGTTCGCAAGTCTCCTATTTATCACGTATCGCTGACTCATTGACAGGAACCAGTGGACTCTCAGATGTAATAAATGTTATACGAGATAAATTTAACTTGGAACATTAGCACCCTCGCTTCAACACAGCGATTACACGGAGAGTGCAATTTTTCACTGTTGCTCGCCCCTGTTGCTACAATATATGACGCGCGGTATGATTTTTCAACATCCATAAGTTAGATTTATATTTAACAGCCGAAAACTTGCCGTGGCTAAATCGGCAATGTAAGGGGAAATTGATGCCTTGGAAGGGAAAATAAAGATAAGCTGACTCATGTCTCTGCTTTTACCGATAACACGACCCCGTGTTATAAATATTACTATACTTTTGCTACTTACGTAGCACCTACACATTTGTTCACAGTTGATTGTCAAGGGAGGAAATTGGCTTTACTATAACTTTCATTCAATTTGCAATTTAACAACGGAGATTTGCCTTTATTCATCCATGCAATTTTTACCACTAAAATAATATGCAATTTACCTACTAGAGTTCTCAGTCAAGTACTTAATGAACGATTTTAATTAATTTGATTATTACTTCTTATTACTTCAATTAAGTCGTGGTCCTATGAAGTTTTTATTTCAGAGCTTGCCTGAGCAAGATATCTTTCCGTGAAAATTGGCGCGGAAAAGTAACAAGCTGAGTGGAAAGTTCTGTAAGTAAAAAGGCGGTGACGAGTTTTAGATTCAAAACTCCTTAAACGAAGAAAGTGTATACCACAGAATATAATAATGTTATAGAAATGTTTCTATTTTGAAGCTAGAACTCATTGCTTTCTCATTGTTTCGTTTTACAATTATTTAGAGTGCAAACAATAGCTGTTCGACCACACGGCCAATTAATTTGAACGGAATGAGATAAATGTAAGGTAATTTATTAGAATACGCAGCAACAGCCGCCCCATTACGTTTAAAATATAGGACATTCTTGCCACGAATTATGCACATCGGTAGAATTATTGCTGATTGGGTTGCCGTGTGAATACTGTAGTGAAAATGTACGATTACTTTTACCATTATATGTTATATTTCATTTAATCGTTTTTAATGATAAACGGTGCTGGTGGCACAATTCTTATGTATCTTGTATGTACACTTATGTTGCTTTATCTATGTTTGTTTACCTGATTAAAATAAAAGTATTTATTACATGTCACATTTCAAACAAGGATGTAGTCCATACTTATGACGGCCCTTTATCTCTATGTAATTTTTTAATTAAATGGTGTATTTTATCTTTGTTTGTTCTAACAGAATAATGTGTTCTTTGGCTATTAAATGCATTAAAAGTTAAGCCCTAATTCATCCCCAAATTTTTATGTATTTTTTATAATCCTGTCAAAGTTACGCCGTATGTGGGGGTTTCTTTAACATATATTGTCGTAGATCACTAAGTTAGATCACTAATTAATTACATCGAACTCAAAAAATACATTTTAGAAAATTATTTTATTTATTTACTACCTATTTTACAAGGCAATTAACAATAAATAAAAATTCAACTTATTCTGTGCTTGTAATTTTATTATGAATCTATTATTTAACTCTATAAAATAAATTACTTCTTAAAGCTTGTCATTAGAAATAAACAATTTTTTCCACTAAAAAACAACAAATCCATTAAGTTGGCAACACCGGCCAAGTGATCGACAATATTCGATAGGAGACACATGTGATGACTTTCTGCTCTCTCGCTAAAGGCCTTTCTCGTCAGCGCGAGCTGCAGCGGTGTTCACGTTGAAATTGTGGTTTTAGCCCTGTATCAAAGTAGCCCCTACAACTGCCAAAGTTGCCCTTGAAGTCAAAATAACTCGTATTACTTAACCCGACTCCAATTATAATTTTTGATTTAAAAAATTTACGGAGTTCCGACAGCGGTTTTGCCCGCGTGGTCTTGTATTATGCATAAAAAACCTTCCATTTGAATCACCATATCTATTTAAAAAACTGCATCAAAATCCGTTGCGTAGTGGTAAAGATCTATGCATACATTGGGACAGATAACAGAAAGCGACTTTGTTTTATACTATTATTAATGATCAGAACTGTACTTTAAACCTGTGATTGCGAATTTCGTAAAATCCCAAAAAGAACCCGCATGCAAAATTTGAAACTCCTGGCACTTGTAGTTTCTGAGATTTCGTGATGAGTGAGTGAATGAGTGACCTTTCACTTTTATATCGACGCTGGAAAGCAAACACGTAGTAACCTGCAAAACCAAAATGCATATTTATAATGGAAAATCTTTAGATTTTTCCAAAAAAATATGTCTTATTACCGTATAAATTGACTAAGGAACACCTTATTTGTTACCATGGACGTTTATAGGAATTATATATCGAAAAAAATCATTTTTTTTCTGCTTTGAAGATCAATTTTGGTTTTGCGGGTTACTACGTGTTTGCTTTCCAGCGTCGATATATATAAATAGATGTATTCCGTTTAGTAAGCTGTATTAAACTAAGTAAGCCCCAAAATTATGTTATTAAAGACAAAGAAATCAATGGCGCCAAACATTAAGAATTGAATTATAAATATAAGAAATTAATAACTTCTTAGAGCTTGTCATTAAAAATAAACAAATTCACAATTTTTTTAATCGTAGTACAAACACCTTTTTGTTTGAAACAGCTTTATGAAAAGGTCACATTTAAAAAGTTACTGATGTTACTGGTGTTTGTTTTCTTGTCAGTAAATTTGCCTCATGTATATTAGTTTAGGTTTCGAGCAAAGTGTTAAGTAGCCGTAATAAACCGTTGTGAACCTGAAAATGTCCCGAATGAAAATAGAAATAAACGATAATAGTGGTTCAAGCCACAATCTGCCCACTAATTTCTGATAGAAAAACCGATATTAAATTTTGAACCTTATTATGATGGTCATTAAATTAGATTTGGTGAACGTTTGTAGCTCTATAAAATCTAATATTTAATGAGTTCTCGCCATATAAATTTCCTTACCAGCTTCAAATGTAAGGTTACTTTGTAGTAAGTTTTTTTCTAGGAATAGTTTCTGAGCTGTAGCCGTCTTCAATTTTTTTTTTTTTACTGTATTACTTATTGTTATCAATTGTAGGAAATGGGCTCAAGACAAAGTAAAAACATAGAATTGTTGTCTTATGAAAATTCTATATTTTAATGAAAGATATCACACTAATCGACTATATGAGTGATTAATCAAGTAAGTGATTATAGATAAGAATCTATGTTATAATCGACTTGGATTTATAAATATACCAAAAACAGTGTAGGGTATTTGACTAATTTTGATAAATATTTATAAAAAAATTAAAGAATAATTTTAAACGAAAATTATTCTTTGTTACATAATAAGCACATTACATAAATATTTCGGTAAAATTTACTGTATTTATCAATAGAAATCAAAAATAAAGTTTATATTTCCGAAGACGCGGTTTCAGATCTACGTCATACGCAAGTAAATAAAAAAACCCTCATCAAAATCAAAGATTTAGTAAAACACCCAAGCAACATAAAACGTTCTCAACTACAATAGTCAACAGGAAGCCTTATTTACTAGCGTGTTACGTCATCTGAGTTGCAACTATTTACAGATTATGACTGGGCATTGTCGTCACAGATAAAATGTCAAAAAATATTTATTTTTAATTTGTATAATCTGCGAAAAAATATATATTATTTGGTTCAAAATAGAGTGAAATACATGTTTTTACGCTATTATCACATTTACCACATTTTTTATATATATGGCCTAAGTGATAACAGCATAACTTGTCTTCGAAAGTCCGAAGAACATAGTATTAATAAAGGTACCATCTGTATATGTACTTTCCGAATTGCGAACATTGCCACGACAAAACAAATAATATAAAGGAAAGAAAGAAATAAAGATATAACATAACTTTCTATGTTGAGGTAGCAGACCATTACTAGTTTTAACATTTTTATAACCGCTCAGATTTATGCGCTGTAAAACTTTAAATATTGATTCCAGAAACTTAAATGAGTTTGCTCGTCGAAAATTTTTCATTGAAAGCAAATTTTCACGAACTGTTATGAAATGCTAGCTAGCTAAAATATGATTTTTAGGATGTATTAATGTTCCTGGAGTACTTTTCATGTATAATCTAATTGATTAGATATCCAAATGAAATAGATTCTATGCCCGATGACAACAAATTTTTGTGTTTCTCTCCGTTTTTTTTCAATACATCGAGTTAAAATGTCACGTGACGTCCCGCTTTGTTATATTATCTACAATCTACATAACTGTGACGCAGCGAGCCCCTATTGTTCAACTTTAATGCTTGTTTTCTAAGTTATTTCTTGTTAAATTGAAGTAAAAAAACTATACCTACTCATCTAATATTTCTCTATTATTTGATTGATGGACTAAGTCGAATTTCTTTTTTAACCCAGTGTCATCCCTATTGCGGTTATGACATTTATATTTGTTATTTTAATAGCAGAATAGCCCTAGAATCATATACTATTGTTATGTGTAGCAACTCTCTACATTACTCTACTTTACCTATTTTTCCGTTCTGAAAAAAACGACCAGTTGTAATAAACTACGGAAATAATTTTGCAAACCAAATTTTACACGTGTCCCCTTTGTTTTTTTTTTCACATTACCCACAGTTTTTTTACTACTTATAATTATTTCAAATGGGTTTTTTGGTACTGGTAAATAAGGAGTATTTTATAATTTGTGTAGTCAATTATCTGCCACCACGGTAAACACCAACAATACATTCATTCCTCAGGGAAATCACCTTCGGGGACACTCTTTGACTATATATGATATGGTCTGTATCCTCTCCTGTACCCCACAGTCACAGGCAGCCGAAGACTTGTATGAACACAGTGCTAGCAGCGGCTTACCCCAGTCCTTATACGATTACGCATATCCCAGACACTCCATAAATATATCCCGTTGGTAGTTTTTAGGGATCTAAAAAACCATTTAAAACCATAGAATAAGCAAGTTTTTTAGAAAAACAAGCTATAAAAAAATAGAATCTCTCCCTGAGACAGTAAATTTACATTTCCTAATTTAAGCGGAATTATGAAATATATACTCGTATTTGGGCCCTGTAGGTCTTTTTGATTACATTACTGTTTGTTAATCATAGTTCATTTACATGACTGTTCGATGCCAAAAAATAATTAACTGTCTTATTAAACTTTTTTAAATGGTACAATAATTTAGTCTTTAATCAGTACTTATTATGGAGGCGCTACGCTCTCTTAGAAAAATACTACTTTCTTCTCTTCGAAGTTAAAACTGTACGAAAGTTTAATTAAACTCCTTAAAAAAATATATCAAAAGAACCTCTGACGCCCGTCGTTTTTAGATTAGCTCAGATAATTTTGCAAACCACAGCACGAATTTAATAAAGTTCTGATATCTGTCAGGCCAGTAATTAAGTTGGTACACATAAAAAAAAACATCAAAAGTTCCGCTCGCAAGAAACTTACTTGTGTATTTTGAAGTGGATTTCAAAAATCATTTATATTTAATTTATTGAGTAAAATTAAATGATCAACACCAGCCTATTAAGATTACTACTAGGGCTCAGGCCTTCCCTATGGATAGAATCGAATAGATAGAATAGGCCATAAACCCACGAGGACCCATTGCGAATTGGTGGGTATTAACGAATGCAGATACAGCTAGGATCAACGGCTTAACATGCCTTCCAAAGCATGGAGGAGTTCGAGATAATAAGTTTTGGTCACCCATCCTATGACTAGCCCTTGCGAAAGTTGCTTAACAACCGTATCGCAGACGAGCGCGCTAACCAATGCGCCATTGAGCTGTTCAAATCAACCTCAAGAGTCCGTCAGTAAAATTAAATATTTAGTTATAAAAGCTACGACCTGGGAGTACAATATAAAATATACGAATCAAAATTTTATCACCTCAGAATATTATTGTAAAACGCTTTATATTAATGTAAAAAAAAATGTGGGACTTTTTTATTTGTTTGATTTGTTTCCGGTTGGAAAGGGGCTGTCCATTAATCACGTGAGGCTCGAAAGGGGGGGGAGGGGTCCATAAAAAAGTCACGAAATATCACAAGGGGGGAGGGGGGGTGAAGTAACATATCACGTGTATTTATTTTTTCGACAAACGCGCGATACTCAACCGAAAAGCGGCGTAAATAAGTGTAATAAAATTATTTTTTCGTCAAACGTTCATTAAATAATAATATTCATAAAGTTTTTCGCATTCCTTTCATTATTTTTGTCAATCAAAAACAACCTGCAAGTCCTGCAATCTTTCTGTCTACCTCTAGACATTATTGTACTCTTTAATTGTCTATAATACAATTAGAAAATTAAGATTCATTGTAAGTACTAAAAATACACGTGATATATGGGGAGGGGGGGGGGGGTAGTCTTAAACCTCACCATGCATCACTATGGGGAGGGGAGGTTAAAAAATGCCAAAAAAAACATCACGTGATTAATGGACGGCCCCAAAGCATCGAAAAATGAAAGATGTTTGGTTAATTCTGTTACTTAAAACAGTTGAGTTCGTGCGTGCAAAGATAATAGGGATGATATTGTTGAAAAATATTTTACAAGTAGTTTTTTTCGTAATTATTTAATTACGGCGGTACATTGAGTTAAAATATCACATCTACAATCTACATAACTGTGACGCAGCGAGCCCCTATTACTCAACTTTAATGCCTGTTTTCTAAGTTATTTTTTGTTAAATTGAAGTAAAAAAAAATGGTATCCAATATTTTTCTATTGTTTGATTGATGGACTAAATCGAAATCCTTTTTTATCCCAGTGCGGTTATGACATTTATATTTCTTATTTTTATAGGAGAGCCGTAGAAATCATATACTATTGTTATGTGTAGTGGTACGAGGGCGGGTCAATAAGTTCGTGACTTTTTTAATTTCCCGTCTTTTAATTAAAATTGCAACACTGCACCTATCAACAGGCAGCTGTCAGTTGACTTCTGTCAAAATTTGAACAAGCCGCGTCATTAAATTTGTGTTTTGCAGTCGTTAATAGCAGACTACCGCGCGTTTTGAAAAGAAAATGGAAAAAAGCGAATTTCGAGTGCTTATTAAACATTATTTTTTGCGGAAAAAAACAATCACTCAAACCAAGGCTAAGCTGGATAAATATTATGGGGACTCTGCACCATCCATTTCCATGGTAAAGAAGTGGTTTACTGAATCCCGAGCTGTACAAGCACGGAAGATGCCGAACGTTCTGGACGCCCAGTTGAGGTCTCTACAACCGAAACAATTGAAAAAATTCATGATATGGTTTTATCCGATAGGAGATTGAAAGTGAGAGAGATTGTGGAAGCCATAGGCATCTCACATGGCTCAGTGGTTTCAATTTTGAATGATCACTTGGGTATGAGAAAGCTTTCCGCAAGATGGGTGCCGCGTTTGCTCACAATCGATCACAAACGCAACCGTGTGACAGCTTCTCAGGAATGTTTGGCGTTGTTCAACCGTAATAGGGACGAGTTTTTGCGCCGTTTCGTAACCGTGGACGAAACGTGGATTCACCACAACACACCGGAGACCAAACAGCAGTCAAAACAGTGGGTTTCTCGGGGTGAATCGGCGCCAAAGAAGGCAAAGATGGGTTTGTCAGCCAATAAAGTCATGGCGACCGTTTTTTGGGATGCACGCGGTATAATCCACATTGACTACCTTCAAAAGGGTAAAACAATCAATGGCGAATATTATACCAACTTATTGAGTCGATTTAATGAGGAAACTTAAAAAAAAACGACCGCATTTGGCTAAGAAAAAAGTTCTTTTCCACCAGGACAATGCAAGGGTGCACACATGTGCAGTTTCCATGGCAAGAATCCATGAATTGGGCTACGAATTGCTCGCTCATCCGCCGTATTCTCCAGATTTAGCCCCAAGTGACTATTTCTTATTTCCAAACTTGAAAAAATGGCTCGGCGGAAAGAGATTTGACTCCAACGACGAAGTCATCTCACAAACAAATGCCTATTTTGATGACCTCGACAAATCATATTTTTCGGAAGGGATAAAATAATTGGAGAAACGTTGGACTAAGTGTATAGAACTCAAAGGAGACTACGTTGAAAAATAAAATAACTTTTTGTATAAAAACCTGTGTCTTATTCAAAAAGTCACGAACTTATTGACCCGCCCTCGTATTTTACCTGTTTTTCAGTTCTGAAAAAGACAACCTTGAACCTGAATAAAAGTTAAAATAAACTACGGAAATAATTTTGCAGACCAAATTTTAAAAACCTTGTCAAAACCATAGAATAAGCAATTTTTTTAGAAAAACAAGCTATAATTCTAAACTAAAACTTATTTTATCTATACTCAAATCGATAAATTCGAATTACGAATTCAAAGACGATTCTATAAATACGCACTTTATAAACGCATAAACATAAAATTAAAAATAAATCTCATTATAGTACCGCCAACTGATCATAAAACTCATTATAGTACCGCTATCTTTTTTTATTCATGAAACTAGTCTATGGTTTTAGGCTGAATATGAAAATAATGGCGCACGCATGCGTAGTTTGATCTAATTGCCCGCGCTTCTCATACATTTTTTGCCGACCGTGTTTTTGTATTCGGGATTCCAAAAAATTACTTCCTTGTAACATACCTATGTACTTTGTTTAATTTCAATTTCCCTATAAGTGAAGATAAAGTAGTGTATGAAACTGCATATAACTAAGGTATTAAAACACTCGAGTCAACCTATCATCGATAAATAGACTCTCGTGTTTTAATACCCCTTCTTATATGACAGTTGCATAAACTACTATTATTGGGCTATTGTTCTTTTTTAAAGGAAAAGTAATGGTTCCTCTTACATATAATTAAATACGAATTTGGATAACGAACCAGCTTCATACAATAGTGTCATAAGCATACCGTTTCGTTTAGTATTTATTATTCGAAATCAATAGTGCATACCTTCATTACGTATTGTAGTGGCGTGATTTCCAGCATTGAGCTCGAAAAGCGAAATACACCAATTGTGAAACGAGGTGGAATGTCGGAGCTTTAATGATCCACTCCGCCCGCGCACTGTTAAGTGTTAAGCCTTATTTACCTCTCAACAGTATGAAACCAAAATGGAAATTGAATTTCCAATACAATAGACTGAGCTGTTCAAGTTTCCATTTATGCATTTCCTGAATTGCGCTGCATTTGTGTATCAATAACGCTTAACTATACCATGGACGAATAATATAAGGACAGTCAAAGGTCTACCTGACAACATAACAGTTAAAATATGACTCACTAGACGTCTTTAGTTTTTAGTATTCAAAATGAAATATTGTTCTAATGTGTTGCTTGATCAAGATATTGAAGATTCTTGGTTAAATTATTTTATATGTATCTGTGATTGCGGCGGAATTCCCAAACGGATAAGTCTAGAAAAAAATCCCATTATCCAATTAGTTTTCCTTCTCACCTAATGGTCACATCAAGAACTATGCGTCACAAATAAATTGCTTAACAATTTATCTTTCACTTGGCGTTATTCAAATCTCGCCTCACGTAGACATAATTTTAACTGGTGTCGTAAAATTGAAGCAGGTAGGTGTATAGCTGTTACCTATATTTTAGTCTAAGAACGGAGGCAAGAATCGTAAAATTTTGCATGTACCGTAGATCGCGCGGTCGCTCGAGTAGAAAATTTCACTCGTACACGAGTACCTACGCAACGTTTACGACTTTTTCATGACGTTATACAAGACCGGCTGCTTCGCACAAACAACCATAAAAATTTCTGCCTCCACTGGTTTCCTTGATATTTAACAAAAAATACGTTGGGGAAATCACATTATCAATTTCACTAGATCACTATCAATTGACATGTTACAAATAAACCCAGTTGAGCATTAAATACTTATGTTCCTTCATATCGTCACGTCATTATATCTACTGAATTCCCTTTTTACATTATTTTAATGTTATTTTTTGTGTACTATCTAATTAAACATTTAAACTGTAAAATAAACTTTGTCGACGCTTTACTCACATTATGTATTCTATTAAATATTGGCACTGATTTAAAGTAATATCAGTTTTGGTAAGTCAAAAATGGCACGTTTAATAACTAGTCCAGCAGTTAAAACTAAGCAGTAAAGTAAACAAAAATGAGTAATAAAAAATAATTAATAATGTAAAAAAAAAAAAAAAACAGTAATGAAAAATTAAATTACTTTTGCTTTAACTGAAGGCATTAAATAAAAAAAATGTATCATAATAAATAATATTGTATAATAAGAGCAGGTTTGGCTTTCGACGGTCTGCCTCTCTTGCTTTTTGTCCGAGTGGAATGTTTTTAGCTTCAACTGGAGGGATGACGTACTTCAAGCGTATGAACAAGCCAATTATATGTTTACACATATATATTAATGTTTGGGCAAGTACATGTGCCTTGAGTCCATTCTTCTTTATTTTGTGGCAATATAACTTTCCATTTATTAAAAAAATGCTCTTTAAACTCATCAAAATTTTCTGGTGGATTTTCTATTATTGCGCATTCTTTAGCTTCTTTCGCAGGTACTTTATAATGCGTCAAATTATCATTATCATTATTAGGTACGATTACAATATCTTTCGGTAGTTTGGCCCAATTATATGAATCTGACCAGTCTTTCAAAGTTATTTCCGGCAATATTGCAAAATAGTTTTCAGAAGGGTTCTGTGTATACTTTAAGGCCCACTCATTCACCATTTCTTCGACCACCCGCGCTAATAAGCTCCGCCCAACTAACGAACATTTACCTCTCTTATCAATGAATTTGAGTACAGGTGTCACCGCTCGCTATGACTGTATCTGCCGGACTATTTATCGAACCGCTCATTCCATCATTTTTACCGCTCATTCAGTTATTGGACTGCTCAATTATTTTTAAAATTGACATTGTATTATAAAATAACCGACTAATTGTTTTTTTTATTACTGTCCATGTTTTACTGTCGCAATAATTAATCAACCGCCATTAAAATTCAATAACTGCTCAATATGTTTTGCAACTGATTATAATAACATCTCGTATATTTAAATAACAGCTCAAAAAATTTGTTCCCTTAAATATTCTATTGTAAATCTTCGTTTACAATTTTTCACATTTGAAAACCTGAATTTTCAAAACAATCGTTTGCCGTACGAAATCAAGAGCTTCTATGGGAACATGTTATAGAGCTCGACATCATTTCCGCAATTCGAGCGTAACTGACGGTTACCAAGCAAGACTCGCTAAACCGGATTTTGTATTTAATATAATTTTAAATCCGTGCTATAGCTACTTTTTTAACACGTTTAAACACTAAAATGAGTGCTAATTTAGGTAAACTTACTACCAGTTACACAAACGTCTATTAAAGTTGTCATTAGAGTAAAGCGACCAAAACAAATTTTGAAGAATATTAATTAAAGCTTAAATTCACCATTAAACATAAATGAAGTTTTGTGTAACTGGGTGTTAATGTACCAATGTAGGAGCTTTGAATTAGCTGTATTAGAAAAGAGGTATGTCTTCTAAAGCCATCGAAAAAGTAAAATAATTTTCTACTGGATTCCTTTATCCACTCAACACAGAATTTATTTATCACTTGTATTGTCACCAAAACTAAAGAAGTGTACCAAATTTCAGATCAACAGGAAGGGTGTCAAATTTCAATTAATAAAACCGTTGAATAAAAACAAATCTACGTACATAAATCCGGCCTTACCTAAACCTATTTGAAGAATTTGATCATTTATTCGAATTCTTCATCAAATTTCGACATATAGTCTGCTAGATAATAAAATAGAAAGAAAAATATATGTCGATCCTTTTTTGAAATGAACTCGCGTCCCCTCCGAACGATAAATCTTTAGATGGGACATCGCACATTGGCTGCCGAGCGCTGCGGTTGACGCAACGAACACACTGACTGGCGTGTATGCACAGAACATAGAGAGAGATTAGAAGTATAATGATATTAATTTAGTATGGGAACCGAGTGTCGCCTCTCCGCACACAAATACAGATTAGATGAAATGATCATTTTGTTCACTACATGAAAAACCGCCACGCGATAGGTTCGCGATAACATAGATCAAATCCCAAAAAGATACTAAGCTAAGAAATCACACGATTAAAAACAAACTCTAATTCAACGTGATAATAAATAATTTACTTTAACATGAATGTTGAACTGTCACGTGGCTGTATATGGGGATACCAGAAGGAAAAAAATATTTTAAGATTATGCACATTTAAAAAAATTGGGGTCATCATTTTATGTGCGAACTATTAATATTAGATTTTGCTGTAACCAAGTGAATACTGAAAAATTAAGGCTTTTCCCTACATAATTTATTAAAATATCTTTTAAAAAACGCACTACAAAAACTAAGAAAACTTAATGATACACTCTATCGTATGTCTGTGGAGTAATATAATTAAGCGAGGGAAAGTGTAAAAAAAACAAAAATTAAGAAAACAACAGAATTTTTGTATTAATTACATTAAGCCTAATTTGTATTTTTTTCTTACTGGTATCATTCCGATTGTGCATATTAGTGATGTGACATATTAGTTGATAAAATAAGAGCTTTAAATTTTGTCATGAAACAGTTCAATGTAATTCAGTTCGACAATTTTCTACAGTGGTTTGATAGTAATTATTTAAAGCTTTATTCAAATAAAACGAAATACATAAAGTTTGCATTACCTAATGTGAGGCATGTTAATATACTTATAAATGTAAATAGTGAAAAAGTTGAGATGGTGGAATCGACAAAGTTCCTTGGTATTTTGGTATATTGATAATTTGTCAAGTAGACTGAGTTCTGCAGCATTTGCTGTTAAGAAAATTAGACTCTTAACAAATGTTGAAACGGCAAGATTGGTATATTTTAGTTATTTTCATAGTGTAATGAATGACGTATAATCTATTGTTATGGGGTTCTGCGGCTAGCATTCAAGATATTTTTATTCTACAAAAGAGAGCTGTCCACGCTATATATAATTTACGATCTAGAGAATCTCTCAGAGAAATATTTAAAGAAATAAATATTTTGACTGTTGCCTCTCAATACATCAATGAAAATGTTATGTACGCAAGAAAACATTACGATTCCTTCACAAAAAAAAGTAGAAATAAAAATAAACTTGCCATTCCAAGTGCTTGTAATAGCCTTCTTGTATAAAGATATTTTCATTTCATTTCATAATAACTAATATGATCATTACACTAATAAATTGATCATAGCCATGTTTGTTTTACTTTATTATTCTAAATTTTATATCTGTAATAATAGTAGTAGCTACATTATTAATTGCAACGACTGGACAATAAGGAATTGCTGGCCAAGTATGAGTTTGAAAGCCGTGACAAAAAAAAGTTTGAAGATAGACACAAAAGCGATAAGTACGTACAAACGTCAATCTACATATAAAGTCACATCCGTTTGAGACATGCGTCTATAAACTTATGTGCAAATATGGAGCAACAAAAAACTGATAAAAGCTGTTCTGTGGGCGGTTCTTTAAAGTGGCTTTCTTAACTGGATTTCTATAATAATAGTTTCCGATTATGAATCAGCATAATAAGGTAAATTAAATTGACGCCTAAAAATTAATTTTGTAAATTAAATTCACACCACCAACAATATTACGTTAGTTGAAAACATAATTTTTTGTTTGTATAGATATTATGTTGTTTTGAAATTCATTTGATAGGTTTAGGTCTAAAACAGATAGGGCAAAATTAATTATGTAAACAAGGCAATCCGTTGTAAAGTTATTAGGGAAACTGAAATATAAGTAATGCAAAATAAGTGAAATCCAGTTTCACCAGTTTCTAACAAGACCTATTAGGCCAACTCTTAGCTTTTCACGAAGTTTCGTTTAATTTATGTATTGTTCATAAAACGGTGATATACTTCGTAACTTAGATATTTATAGCACATCACTAATTTTTAATATTTATCTGCGTGTAAATAATTAACCGAATCTTCGTAAAAAAAGTGCCTGGACAGTTCATTATTTCATTTGTTCAGTATCAGTTCATCTAATTTTCCCTTGTAAACAGTATTTTTTAGTTTTATATAATTATGGCATATATTTATCGATAACGTTGTTATGAAATGATGAAAGAAAAGCTCTAAATAAATATGTTTTAGTTATCGATTACGATCCATATAATTAACAATACGATTCCGAGCAGCAGCAGCCTATCGGTACATTTCAGACAAATGGAGGCACAGCACTATTTTTTGCAAAAGTGCACAAAATGATTTACATTGCTGTTTAGTAATGGGGTCAAAAACATTGATGTTGGTTTGAGCAATCAATGTATATTTTATTTAACATTGTGTCAAATTATTACGTTTTTTATATTTTAGCACTAAAATTGTACTTACCAGTGAAAGGAAATGTTTGCATTAGTTAGATTGAATACTTTGCTTTGCTTTTTGCAAGTGATAATAGCACAAAACGGCATTTTTTATAGAAAAAATCTGTAAAATCACCACTCGACGATTGACGAACGACTGGCAAACATAAAACCGAGGAAAGGGCGTCATATGAGTAAAAGCGCATATGCCAGCGACGCGTGCCCCGCCTACTTACTACTTCTATTCTCTCTCTATGTTCTGTGCGTGTATGAGAGTATTATAAAAAATTAAAACCAGCTATAATTAAATAACAAATATATCTTATAAAATTAAGAAAATAATTCAAAAGTCATGTACACTTAATATTAACAACGACAGCAGCACAATTAATAAAGATTACATTTTTCCAACATTTATTACAGTTTATCCTTTACTAATAACCTGAAATCTAATTTTATGTTACTTCAGCATTAAGAATAGATTAAATACCGGCGGAGCACTTAATTTGGTTAACAGTAATTAAATAATCCCAATTTAAAAATCTCAAAGGTTACATTTGTAATATTATTATATTCTGAGCATTTGTATCTCAATTATATAAAACAATCATTTAATATAACTCAACTAATACTAAAGTGTTCAAACTATCGTAAGGCGGTATATTAATGTAAATGACAATTATAAGAATGTACACATTAAGAAAGAAAATAATGCCTGCTAGTAAAAAACACTTATTCTAAACAAACAAGATACTTTTATATATATCGAATTCGTACATTACCGTGCATAAATACCCGGAATTTTATAAAAAACGTGAAGGAAGAACTACTTATAATTTACGCAATCGGAAATAACCATACTTAACCTCACGCTTAAAATTACACTCTTCTGGTTCATTACATAAAACAAATAAAGAATTTATTAACTAAAAAGAATTATTAAACCGTACAAGAATAACTTAGCGAAAAACTTTAACTCTAATTTAAATATAATATTCTACTTTTGTATTTTAATTTTAATATCTACTTAATTTAAATATCTGCTAAATGGGTAAGTTTTCAAAACATAAATTTTATCTATCTATACATATAAAAGGAGACTTACTGACTGACAGACAACGCACAGCCTAAACCGCTGGTGAACCACCTTGAAATTCGGAAGGAACATTCCCCTTAATACGTAGAGGTGTACTAAGAACGGAAATTCCATCCCGAAGGGGGTCAAAAAGGGTGAAAAAGTTTGTATAAAACTTCTTTGTTTATGGACCTATGTCGATGAAAATTTGTAATTGGCTAGTTTATAACCCTAGGAAGTTAATAGGTTATATTTTATCCCGAAAACTAGCACTTAAAGGGATAAAAATGGGTGTGAACGACTTTATAGGGAACCAAAATGTTACCATAGCAACCACTGTTTACAATCTGATTTGTCATTGAAATAAATTTACCTAATATTATTTACAAAATGTTTTATTGTATAGTGATGAAAAATGGTATTTGAGTATATACATACATATTACATTTTTGAAATTTTTTGGATAAAAATGTTCAAATTCAAGTAGTTTTGTTAACGAAAGAAAAAATATTTTTATATTGTATATATGTATATGAACTACACTAGATGGCGTTCAATGAATTCTAAGTCGCTGATGGCTAATATATTCTAAATCGCCCTATTATTTTGATCAAAGAACTTTGCGCAGGCTTTAAATCAAAAACATTAAAATGTTCCAAGTTTAGATTAAAGAAATTGTAATTATTTGTGTTTTTCATTCCATCAATAATTAATAAATTGAGGACATGTATTGCTCGGTCTTAACCTAAGATTTTCAAATTGATAATTTTCACAAATCCTATTTTATTACATTTGTTCATTCATATTATGTAAAAGCACCTTAGTATAGATTTTCCAAGTATATATGTCGTAGCCAAATCGTCGAATTGACCAATTCATGATGCGGCCAGCCATTTCATAAAATTTTTGTATTTTCTGAAATGGAAAAATCTTGCTGCCGGCATCATGATATGGCCTGGCCTGATCAATGAATGATTTGCGTTTAACGATATGGGCGGCTGATAGTATGATTTCTTCATGATGTGGCCAAGAGTAAGTGATCATATATAATCGAATAAAATAAACAAGCTATTTCAGCAAATAAATTTCTAATATTTATTGCGTAGATTACGTTTTCGATTAAGTTTTGTGTAAACTTCAGAACTATTTTTCGTCTGTATTTCAAATTGCATTGAATTGAATAAATATCTCTAAACTTTTCAAAGATAAAGTGCTTAAATAGATTGGATGTTTGTTGTTTTTTTTTTATTGTAGTATCATCGAACTTAAAGATCAAGTAAATTTCATCATCAACTCGAAAAAACAGCGTTTTAAAAAATTTATACGGCCCAATGTAACTAAACCACGCGGACGAAGTCACGGGCAAATTTAGTTTAGTTTATAAAAGAAAGGAAATATTTTTTACCAATATTTTAAAGCAGTGTCGTACCTAATTTGCTCTGCCGGACGGGGTCCATAATGAAACGTTTGTTTTTTTTTTCATAAACATCCTAATACTACATTGTGGAATGCAATAAATAAATAAATAAACAGACATTTTAGAACTAAATCCAAACCATTTCCTTTAATAATGTTTTATCAATCTTAAAGATTGAAAGATTTGATATGGAAGCTAATCAACTATTATTAATTAAGCCTAGCATATTTTGTTGGCTTCTTGTGTGCGTATTATTTCAATTTAATCAATATCTGGCGAAAATAATTCAATGGGTAGCTAATAAAGTGAAGCATTTTAATATATTAAAGCATATATTCAATACCTACTTTTTAAATATAATATATATTTATTCAGGATCTGGATGATACCTTCTAATCTAAACTGTGTATGTAATGTTGTGTTATATTTATACTAACTTTCAGTCAGCGCCTCGCCCGACGGTCCTGTATTGGGTATACATATAAACCAATATGAACCTTTCTTTTGAATCAGTCACCTGTACAGACAGCGGGATGCAACTTTATCTTGTACTATGTATAGATTTTCGTAACAGTATAATGTGTCTTGTATATTTTTTAAAATAACCTTAAACTAATCGAGTACCTTAAAAGGTATTGGCAAAAAGTATTATTTTATTTAATGTCTATTTAAGAAGCCGCTTTATACATAAATTATCGATTAAGTTAAACATTTATTTGAACTGTTTTACAAAACTATAAAGCACTTATCATATTTTTGTTTCAGTACATTGGACTAAAACGTATTAAAACCAAGCCGTTCGTGATAAAGAATCCTATATGTGTAGGTGATAGTTGTTTTAATAATAAATTCAACAGGATAAATTCGCTACGATTTTAATGTCCCAAAACTAGCTTTTTAACAGTGTGGCCAACTTAAGAATTCAAGATACCTATTTTTACCTACTGACAAATGTAAATATTTTCTGAATGTAATTATAGCATATAAAAATTCGACGTATACATTCAGTTTCTTCATAATATACCAATTTAAAACAAACCGCTAAACTTATCCATTATCAATCATAATAATTGTCATAATAACAGTAATGTATTTGAAATATATACATTAATACGCAGTTATTACATCATAGTTTCAAAAAATAATTACTGGTATGTCACTCGATTTCATAAATGGGGTAGTTTATGAACAGTAAGTTTTTGTGCAATATAATAACAACACTTAAAGTTTCACAGTAATTTATTGTTTTTTCCAAGTATATTACATAATTGAACGAAAAAATACTTATAGGTGGAAAGTTACATTATCCTTTTTTAAAACAGAATAACTCCTTTTAGATTAAAATACGTTACAAGTAAGCATTTATGTCGGAGCTCTTTCCACGCGCGTTGCAATATGGAACAACAGTTTTATATAACGAGCATGTTCATTGAGCATATACCTTTATGCTATAGAGGACTGCCGGTTGCAACTCTTGTTAGTTTAATACTCTAAGAAAGCAACCTTTGTCGAGTTCCTTGCAGGTGCTTCTCAGTACAAGGTCCCGCCGGTGATTTGCGAACCGATGGCATAGTTTTCGACATTCATCAGTGCCTGTAAACAGCCTAGTAGGTGATATTGTATTTGAATAACTGTAATGATTTACGGGTATCATCACCTCATAGTTCTGTTTCCATTTCAGCAAGTCTGAAATAATAATATTAAGGCCGTATTTAAAGTTATTATGGCCAGCCCTACTGTTGCGGCTGTCACATCAACTTATCCAGCGAGTTACACGGGTAAGTGATGGACAATGGCCATTGTCAACTATTAGAGCCGGTCACAGCGTATAGGGATCAAATAACAACTATTTATTGTAAAATACGAGTGCATCAACGATCTATAGACCCAACAACATATCGGTCTGTCGTAAATCTCGGTTAAGATTTACTGGTGCTTAATAGCCGGCAATGATAGATTCCGAGCTACCTATCATGACATGCATATATTGCAGATAGCAGACACTGATTTCGTGATGAGAAATTTGCAACAAATGTTGAACACAGAAAGAATTGTATTGATTTTTGTCGTAATATGTCAACGTACATATATCAAGATGCATTATCCAACTAGAAATGTTTGAGATTAGTGACATATTTGTGGATGTTTTCCCGTGAGAGTTTAGTACAGTGACAAGTTTTGTATTTAATATTGGCAAAGTTTGATTTCGTTGCATCTGCATTTGTTATTTAGTTTTCTATTCTGACTGAAATCATCAATAACAGGAGATTCCGCGTCCAAGAATGGAATTGAAGTTTGTATTGTATCTGCGTCTGCATCTGTTTAAGACCTCTGATATGAACTGAAAGTTGATTTGAAAGTTTGCAGCGCTTTCCTTATTGGTCGTACCACGTTGGTAACTAATTGAAATTTATACGGCATGCGAAACCAATTCTGTTGTCAATATTGAACGGTAGCTCAAATTTCAATACAATACATGGTAGATTTTCTGATATAAATATTTTGGCATGGCGAGTAAAAAAATATATAAAGTTGGAAGTTATAAAATATTGATACAATCAATCTTTACTAATATGCATCGATTGGATGTTATTATTTTTATGGATCGGATAATTGATATAACCACGATATATTCTTAACATAGTATGAAACAAAGTCACTTTCTCTGTCCGTATGTATGCTTAAATCTTTAAACTACGCAACGGATTTTGATGCGCTTTTTTATAGATAGACTGATTCAAAATGAAGGTTTTTATTCATAATACAAGATCACGCGGGCGAAGCCGCTGGTGGAAAGCTAGTTCTTAATAAAATATAGTATATTTGCGACACTAAAGTAAACGAAAAAATTTAATCCTGTATCCTGGTCCTGGGCGACCCACCCAATTTTAGTCAGTATTATTTGAAAATCTGTTCACTAATTTTTAAGTTTACCAATAACTTGGCCGATACCTCTTATAATTAAAACGACCATGTAAATATTATAGATTACTATCATATAAACGTGTCTTATAGGAGTATTTCATGTGTTATTATAATACACTGAGCAGTTATTACAAAACATGTTTTTAATAGTGCCCATCATCAGGTTCGCTCTTTTTCGTCCCCCCATCTTTGCGGGGGCAACATTAACGTCTCAAACATACTTAGTAATAGCCTTACAAATGGCTCTGTTCGTACGCCATTACACGCGAGAGTGGCATGTTCAACATGCACATTAGTCTGCCCCCATGCCATCAGGCGTCTTGTCGAAGCTAACATCGCACCACTGCGTTTGCAAGGCTCTAAATACAAGGTACTTGTGTAAGCAAAATTTATTAGGTACATAAAATAAAATGACCCGGCATTTTTTTCTTGAAAATACGCACAACTTTGTAAGTAATGTTATTTATTTCATGGCATTTATGAATTACTTTCACATGACACCCAAATTACACTGATTTTAATTACACGAACTGCACAGTGAGTTAACTTTTATAATTTGTGTCATTAAATTGATTCACACTACACTGTTATACTTTTATGAATATCATAAACAAGCATGCTTCTTTATGTTATAATTATTCGAACATATCAGTTTAAAGTAAATATACCTAAAGAGAATTTGAAAATATTATTGGATTTTAGATATCTTTATAATTAAAACTCCTACACAGCTCGATGTCCTTTCTCTTATAAGAATTTTACAGATAATGGTCAAGATATGCATAATACGCAACAGGTAGGTAAAATTAAGCAAAATGCCGATTTTCCACAAAAGTTCCTGTATATTTGTCGGAGGCAATCGCCGATCGAGATCTGCCCGAACATAATATGTATATGATATCCCGCCATTTCTTGATTTGGCCATCTATCATTCACCATATCGTTCAATACTTAACGTTTGACCATTTGCCAGACTATACTTAGGCTAAACAATTTTGTAGTGTGACCAAAGTACTATAAGTATAAGCATAGATGGGCAACAACCCGAGTTTTCTCCTACCCATCTCTGTATGTGAGAAAATATTTTTTTTTTATTAGGTATGTCAACATCATACATATTTAACCTTTACAAACAATTACACTTTCTGATACTAATGACAATTACAGTCATACACAACATTCACTTATTTATATTATTGCGCATACAAATCCTAAACACTAAACCAATAGTAATAAATTAAATTAGCCAAAAAAAATGAAGTTAATTCAATCAAAACAAAACAACTCACATTTATATTATTATTATGCAAATGTCAATATATTATTACACATCAATATCCTGGTACTCATTTCGTCAGTTTTATTACAAATTTCACCAATCAATCAATCTGACCATTGATAATCTTATGTAGGAAAATTAGGTCGTAATTAGCCGACGTTCTCGTCATGTCTTTATATTTAAAAAAAGACAACCTACTCTTATAAGGACATCTGTACGATATACCGGGAGCGCACAAAGATTTACAAGAGATATCGTGTAAATGTGCGTTGGACTGATTCCAATCTTTGTAATCGTATACTATAGTATGGGTTCCATACTGTGCTCGCAAACTCGACATTACATCGAACCAAGGAATTAGAAAGCAGGAGTTTGATTTCAATTTTCTGGAAGTCCTTCGAGTTTCACTTTATAAAACCCAGCATATGTGAGGCTTTTCTTGTGACGAAGTCTATAAACGCATCAAATTTTAGTTCGTGATCTATTAGTACCCCTAAGTCGCATATTTTATCGACTTTCTGTAGCTAAATGTCATCTAGTTCGTAAGGAAAATCGAACGGATTTTTTTTCTTTGTGAATTTTATATGGAAGCATTTATTGACGCTTAGTGACATTACACCACCGCGATATAGCATTAAGATCCCTTTGAAGTAATTCACAATTTAAGGGCTTTTAAGTACAATATTAGGTAATCGGCAAAGAGAAGGAATTTAGAATGCTTTATTACATTTTGTATGTCATTGATTGCGTTTGATTCTAGCTTACGTAGAAGCTATGAATGGCTAACCCTATCTGGCTGAATGGCTAACCCTATATATGCGCATTTGAAGTCTGTATAGATAGCATGAAGTTTATTATCTCCAACCAGTTCCGCACTCAAATCAAACACAAATGACATTATATTAATTTAGTTTCTTCAGATTTTCCTGTAAGAAGACCCTGCTGATGCACAGATATAGTATTTCGAAGATGATGAGAGATAATCGGAGTTACTATCGTTTCAAAAAGTTGTTTTGGATGTCACTATCATCTCCCTTTTTGTGCCCAAATGATTAGTTGGGCAAAATGACAAATACGATACTCTTGTCGTTCTGCCAAACTTTTAACTAGATCGACCGTGATTTTCATGGCCAAATCAAGAAATCGCGGCATATCGTGATATATTCGGGCAGATCGCGATCGGCCCAATTCAACAATTGACCCACGAGATATATAAAGTGTAGTGTTGTTAGGCGCCAAGACTTCGTGGAGTAGATGAGTTAATATACTGAACAACTTTTACTATGGGAGTAACACTGAATTCCCAAAAAATATCTGCTGTTTCATACAAAATATCTACTCTGTGATCTACAATCGCCAACGCTATGAAACAGCTGATTATTTTTTCAGGAATTCACTGTTGCTCCCATATCCACCCCACAAAGTTCCGGCATATATTAATATTACACCTTATATATACTTAGTTGATATGGCTAGTTGGCTACGCTTTGCATGTCAACCCCGCACCTCCAATGAGTCCCTAAAAGAGTTACTACGAAATTTGGCTTAACTCACATACCGCGTATTATACCTAGCTAGGCATAAAAGTGTTATTTAGACATCTACTAAGCCGAAGCGCCTATTCACAACACGAACTCACGGGAGTTACTTAACTGTCAATTTTCATTTTCATGAGAAAATCACAAACGAACAAAATCTCTGGAGATGTACAAATTCTTGTTTCGTTTTTTTTGGTAATACGAAATTATCTGACTTTTAAAAGGATAACATAATTTGTTTTTTTTTTTTTTTTTCTATATGTACTTGTTCCGTTATACACGGAAATTCTTCTTCTTCTTAACTTTAATGGCACTTTGCGTCACCACATTACTGCCAACTTCACGTCACCCAAGAATAGGTACTGACATTCCTGTCATTGATATACAATGACTTAAACAAAGAATAAAGTTACACTTATCAGATTAAACGGTCAAATGAGTCTCTCTTTCTAAGGTTCTACTATTGTGAGTAAAACCTTAGAAAGAGAGACTCATGTGACATATGTAACTGTTGTAATTAAATTTTATAAAATAGTGTATTATCCACTGATTGTGAAACCCACAAACTTTAATATGCAGTTTACGATCGCAATTTAACCAAATTCGATCGCTCACTGGCCGCGATCGTTTTTTAACAATTGTCATAGTATGCATATAAAATATGTCTACAATAAAATATATAGTTTTATCGGTCCCCTGCCTACTTCATTAAAATAATATTTCTTATCAAAAGAATCTTTTCTGTGTGTGATAGATAGTACACACTATCTATCTTACAAAGGCAACTAAGTAACTACCTACATTAAAAATGTGTAAATCCTATATATCTAACTCTTCCAGTTCCAGTCCATTTTACTCAATTACCGTGAAGAGAATAATGTGAATGAGTAGGAACTTTAGAATGAGGCTCCCGGGACGATTCTACTTTAACAAAACAAACGTCTTTTGTAACAGCGGCCGACAGGTTTCAGTTGGCAAACGAAATAAAACAGCCGAGTGATATGTTCGCTCCATACGTCTTCATTTCAATGACCATTCATTTGCGATCGGCAACGGGTCCGTCCTCGGCTAGATTAATGTCGATTCGATTCCGTGCTAACCGTAACACGTATATAAACCTGACACCCACATACCACTCTAACGATAAAGATGTCCAGTTTCAGAGTTAGGCAACGCGCCTTTCTATGGTTAATGGTATACGTTAATGAATATTTCAACGCAAACGCGTTGGTATTTGCCGATTTCAAAAAGAAAGGTGTTTTTTTATGTGTTACCTCATAACTTTTACTTACTCAAAGTTGGTACTTTATTATATTTCTCCCATTCCCATTTGAGTGAGATCAGATCAGTAGTTTGTCCTTATATCAAAACAAACTGATCCGACGAAAGTAACCGCGACGCTGGCGCCGGCCGGTGCGGCGCTTTTCGAACCGTCGTGGGCACTATACCTATTCGACGCCCCGCAGCTCTACTTTGCTCTTTGGCTGTAGCTGTAAGACGACCGCACTATCGGACAACATAACGAATTACTTTATTGCACCTTTGATTATATAATCAAAGTACGAGTATTTCACCTATAATTTACTGTCCGTCTTTTATTTAGTCTCAGAACACTTCAAAAGTGATAGTTGTATTTTGGGATGCTTTTCCAAAAATAAATATCTAAACTCGTCAGCCTCATATAAAAAGAGAGTACTTAAAAGCTGATCTGGCTCCCCGATTAAAGAAAAGAAACTTGACCATATTTCCATTTTAATGCGCTGCAGAATCGACATCCTTTGCCCTTGCACCTACCATTTATCCTATGATTAACAAATTTACTTAAATTATTTTATTCAAGTGACAGATCATACTAGCATCATACAAGACAGATCATAGTAACTCGGTGGCGTAATGGATAAGCGCCGCGGCCCGCATTCGTTGTCGTTAAGCAACTTTCGCAACATCACGGGATGGGTGACCAAAAAATTATTATCTCGCGCTACTCCGTGCTTCGGAAGGCACGTTAAGCCGTTGGTCCCGGCTGCATTTGCAGTCGTGAATACCCTCCAATCCGCATTGGGCCAGCGTGGAGGGTTATGGCCCATCCTCCTTAACCATCCATAAGGAAGGCCTGAGCCCCTGCAGTGGGGACATAAAAGGGCTGATGGTGTGGTGGTGTGACAAATCATACTTAAATGCTGTATCATTAAACCAACATTTGTGGAATGCACGAGTGAACAAACAGTTTTATGTCCAAAGCAAATAGGGAAATTATTTTTTAAATCCCAGCATATTGCAAGCGCGATCTTTTATCTAGGCAGCGCTGGACCGCTTGCATGTTTGTTTGTGTGTACACTAACGGATTAAAAAACACCACAGCATAGCTATACGCAAATAACGAAGTGACATTTGTGAAAGCCGCGTCCTATTTTTGTGAAAACCTTTTCATAAAATGAAAGAGATGTCAGAATACGGATAGTTGTCTATAGCGTTATAATAGTTAAGCTTTTCACGCATTCAGCTAAAATTTACTTCAAAAGGTAATAAAGGGTATATAATAGCCTCGAGTTTTATTACAGAACAGTATGGCAGTATAGAAAAATAAACATCAAAATATTCGAAATTCTTTTGTTAGAGCCATTAATAAATTGATTTTTTTTAATTTCGAAAATTTTCTGCTCCATCCCTACTTACCGAGTAGTGTAGGTACTTAGAGTAATGTAGTAGTGATTTAATCGAGTAGATAGATACTGAAATCTGTTAGATTATAGTGGAGATGTGATCGAAACGTCACTCTACCTATAGGAATACTTAATATCAGCACTAGTACCACATAGTACTGTTTTGCCTTCCCTACTATACATTTGTACAGAAGCGTTGCGACTCTACCAAAGAAAATACATAAAAACTTTGAACAGAAAATTGTAATGGCCACTCGACTCGATTACTAATTATCTACACAGGTCGTAGAATAGTTAGTGAAAAATTTTACGTGTTTCTATTGTCCTTTAAAACTAGTAGAGAAATAAAGCAGGATAATTTATTGACTTTGTATATGCTTTACAAATATATATGAGAAAGTAATCTTAAAATGCATTAGTATCTATAATTCAAATACTTTTTCCTCTCTTTAGTGCGTCAATAAGTCGTGAAGGCAATAACTTCACGGACCATAGGATACACCGCTCACGAGTAACGACCGCGGAAATGTTTAAACTTGCCAACCGGAATTTGTTTACAGTAAGTACGTCCAATATAAAAAGACACCGATGAGCGATATTAAATAAACGACCATAGACAAAATTCATAGCCTCAACAGATCACGTTATGATGGCTGTGTTGTATCGACTTTTCAACGTTAGATGCGCTTCGAAACGCCCAATGTGGAAGTGGGCACGTCAAAACAAGCACATTATCACTTATTTATAGACTAGCTGTTGGAATAGGTAGAGCTGTTAATGTAACTGCCTACATCTGAAGTGATCAGTGTAATGCCTTACTCTTATAGTGGCTATACTCATAAAAAGACTCATTTATTTAAGTTCCGAGCAGCCATCATCTACCGGTCGCGATCACGATATCCTTTTAATGAGAAGTTTCTTAAGTATACATAGGCTATGAATTCACCACAGAGACAAGATTTTCTGAATGTGGATAATACTTATTGATTATTATAATTAACAAACAATAAGTACACTGATACAGATACCAACACCTCAGTGTAGGTAGGTATGAACACTGATAATTTTATTGTAATGTTTGCCAAATAAAAAACATTTTATGAAAACTAGACTACTAGAGTTAAAACGTTGTTTATTAATCGAAACTATCTACGTTCTTAGTTTCTACACGTGAGCGACTTCGAAATGGTAATCCCAAGTGTGGCTTTTAGTGCAATATAAAGTAGGTAGGTACCTTCTTACTCATATTATATTAATCTGGTTCACATATTGCTTGTAGAGTCGGTTGTCTCAAATTGAAACACGCGGAATTTTAAATTGTGATGATGATATAAACTGATAATACATACATATGATTAATATAAAAATAGACCTATGTTTCATTTCTGCTTACTAGTTTGCATGGCAATTGCCTAAAACGTGGTTGTGTTAGAATTATTTTTATAAAACTGACTAAGTTGTTTAATAGAAACTTTCTATTTTATATTTTTTGTGTAATGTGTAACAATAACAATACCTGTAGAATTATTACAAAATGCGATGCACTAGCCGTCGAAGCTCAGTTTTTACCTCCGTTTTACAAGTTTGTTTGCATTTGTAATAGATCTCTTAATGCTTACATACAGAAATCAAAGCAATGTTGTCAAAGCCAATCAACTTATCCCTACAAGGCCCCCTGTACCATATGTGGGACAACCATTTACAGCGTGTTTGGTAATACCTGTATAATCCCGAATATGGCACATACGGTATGATGAATAGAACCCAGAAAAATGATCACTAAGTCTGAAAACCCAGCACATGATCTAGATATTTAGCTTTTTCTTCGAAGTAAAACTGTACGCTGACAACCCTAAAAACAGCTATTATGTTGTATTAGTTCATGTGACGAACTAGTTTAAAAAATAACAGAAGTTAAATAAATCTCAAGATAAATGCCTAGAATAAATATGCATCCGAGAATAATTTATTATTTCAAAAACAAAGAAAAAGTTAGTAGTAAATGACTTTTAACCATAAAAGAACACCAATCTCGTGATTAACGGTGTTTCAAAAACTATTATTGAGAAAAAATCTCTTATAATACAGTAAAAATAAAAAATAAATTGCAAATACTTTGATTGAAGTTAGATATCTTCACTATTGCTCACATTAGTCTATGCAAGAAGGAGCGACAGAGACATAAAATCGATGACGATGTGTATTAAATAACTCGGGTTTCTGATGTGTCAGTAAGGTTCTGTAAATTTGATGTTTTGTTATATTTTCATAAAGCAGAGTTATTTTCACGAAATAATAAAATACCAACTTATACAATGTTATTAATAATCTAAATATCTCACTTATTCTTAGTTTAAATGATAATTAAATAAAGGTTAGTTGTAATGAAAAGGTCTAATAATAAATAATATTTCTTTTCTTTTCTAATTAAATCAATCATTTTTTTATGCCTTATAATTTTGTTAATGACTTGGTCTTAAATTAGGTAACCACTTTTAATATTATGGCCTTTTTTTCTTTTGTAACCGTGAAAAGCGTAAATAAAATTGTAATTTTAAAATTGTTTGTGTGCGGTCAATGCAATGAGTTCGTACTCAAATGCCTTATATTACGATATGATAATGTGTGTTGGTGCTTGTGACGGTAATCTTGCTGGCTAAAGCCAGCAAGATAAATGACGAGCGCCACGTGTCAGGAAGATCTGAAAACCCTCGACGTCTTCCTTCTTACCGGTGCTTCGCGGCACTTGTGAATCGGTTACATACAACTGGTTCATTCCATAGTGTGCCACAGGGGGAGGCCGGCCGAACACCTATTCCATCGAGACAGAGGGTATGATTTTACGTCGACAGTAACACGGTCTGTGTCGAGTCGAGTGGAGATGTGTGTAGGTAATGTTGACAAGTGAGAGTTGAAAGAGTGATTAGAACGCTGCCTCTAGGTATGTACCTGTTTAATCTTAAATTGTTTTAATTACAAGTAAACTCATACACAGTCGAGTGCGCGCATCGGCGACATCAAAGTGTATTATTCTAGGAAATGAGAGAGAGTGAGAGGTAATGAGAGAGAGAGAGAGAGAGAGCGAGTACGCCGGGACGGCAGGTATAAGCTTTCAGGGTTGTAGCATATTAATTGAAAACAAATTGTTCAAATATTTGTATGAAAATCTCAATTTACGTGAAATTGTTTTTTGACATATTAATTGTGTTCTTTGTGCTAGGTTGTATGGCCATGTTTCGGAATTATACATGTATTTCCAAACATCCTGTATATCGTCCCTACAGCGATGAAAAAAGTGCAGTGACATCTATTATCAATCCAAACACAACCGTTGGATATTTAGCAACAAAATAATACAAAGCATTGCGCATAGATGTGTTGCCACTGCTTCCTGTTTAGATAGTTTGGCAAGAAATTTGAGTTAAAGTTTTACGTTAACCAATCTCATGATTTCACCAATTTCTAAAAAATAGTAATCGCATAGTTCTGAGTCCATAAAAATTAAGTGAGTAATATAAGGGAGTGTATATTATGCAGAGGTAAGTTATTTTTTTATATTACTGTAGTAATAGTATTAGAAATCGTCATTTTATCTATGTGCCACATACGGTACGTTGAGCTTTCGTGCTCGTTTTACTATTTCGTACTTACGCTAAATAATTACTATTATTTTATCGTCTTTTATAGATTATGTCGCGAAGACTAGTATAGTGAAGAAATTGAAGATTTCTTGAATATCCCTTCTGGGAGTGAAGATAAGGAGGATTTTTCTGACGCTGGAAGTTTCAGTTAATCCAAAAGCTGATATTGAAATCACTTAGCGACGAGGAAACTTTATTACCACCGCAAAGACTATCTTTGTCTCCTGCCAAGGGAATGTTCATGTTGTGAAGGCCTGAAATTTCAGACCCGCAGCCTAGCACATCAGGGACAACTACAAGTACCATTACACAATCACGGGCTCTTGGGGGATCATCAACTAGAACCCTTGGTTCTACGTCTGTTGCCATAAGAAATAAAAGGAGATTCATTTGGAGAAAAACAACTTTTCATTCACCTCATTCTCCGTTTACTGGAGACACAAGTTTACAGTCACCAGACTTTGAAACACCCCTTCGATATTTTTTGTGGTTGAGACTATTTTATCATTTTCTTGATATTAACTGCAATCCTTCCACCTCGTGACGTCAGACGTGAAGGGTTTGAGCATTTTCCGATCTGGGGCGAAAACGACGAGGATATAAATATCCTGGTTGCAACGGAAGACTTTATTTCTTGTGAGAATTGTCACGCAGAACTTTACTTGGATAAAGATAATAATTGTTTCTGAAACTTTCATAAGTAGCTTATTTTAACATAATTGTTTCTTATTTCATTTTGTTTCAGACTTTGTAATGTACATCTTTATTATGTTAATAATTATAAAATAAAAAAGCTTATGATTATTAATATAAGATACTGTTTCCTAATTATTACGTTTATTGTAGTTCGGTACCAAATAGTTTAGTTAAGGCTCAGTGTACCATATATGAAATTGAAATAAAACAAATGATTTTCTGGTAAAATATTGGATTATTTTTTTAATATATTTTTTCCAAGCTTCTAATAACTAATTACATCATATATATTTTTTCCACAACCAAATAAAAATTGAGCTTTGTAGGGTTATAATAAGTTCAAACAGCTGACTTCCTAATGTTCTGTTGAAAAGTTTGCCTCCCATTGGACCCTATCCTACTAACAAGGCTACACACTTTCCGGATTAATTTGCAAATGTTTCATTGGAGTACTCTAAAATTTCCACCCACACGTGTATTTTTGAAGTACTCTAAAATTTCCACCCACACGTGTATTTTAAAGAAACCCCTTTAAAATACACGTGTGGGTGGAAATTTTAAATAGACGATAAAATTTAATTTGACAAACGCTAAAAATTAAATTTTTACAAAACGTTTAAAACGATGTATTTATTTAAACAGATGTAGGTATTGCTTTTCAAAATAGTCTCAAATATGTTTTATACTTGTACTAAAATTAAACCAATAATCGAAAGTTTTTTGCACTGAAATAAATATAATAACACGTTTTTGAAATGTTCCAACAGCTTCTCAAGATTACGAAAATTGTAGACCACGCATTTCTTATTCTTATTCTTCTTTTATTAATGGCTTATTAGCGCGTTTCGCACATTCTATCTTATTTGATTATAAGGATAACAAGTCAATTGTTTGACTGGATGTACAGTCAATAGCACGTTAGGCTATACAAATCTGTAAAATTCTCGAACTTCGCGTTCTGTGTTCGAAGGTACCTCTGGAGGTACTGGGTTCTTCCATGTTTTTATTAAAATAATACCATCTTATAAATGTCTTATTATAAAAGTCTAAGTTTATCACACACTAAAATCTTCATAGACAAGGGAGCACGCAAGTTCATAAACTAAAGTTGCCTTACTAGCAGGGTAGGTTTTTATCATCTTATGCAATGCTCGACTTATCAAAGGCCGACCTTTACAAAAATTGCTTCACTGTTATCACAGAGCGATTGCAGCATCTACCACATCATCGAACTAAAATCTCTGAATATATATATTATAAGCACTTGACAACAGTTGTTGGTCATTTATGAAAATTTTCTATTTTAATGATATAGGGAGTAAATAAAAAATATTTAAATAAAACAGGTACATTTTATTGAAAAAAATATGTACACAGCAAAACAAATAAATAATCTTATACTGTATATTAGTCTATAAAACATTAATTTCATTGAAATAAAATACTATACATAACTACATTAAGATTATGTACATAATACCATCTCACAGAAGTGCTATACGACTAATAATATATAATAAACAATATCCATTTAACATTAAATACTATCTCGATATCTGGAGTCACATTTATTATTTAGGAAATTTTAAGTGGAATCTCTAAGATTAAAAATACGATAATATAAAAACAGTAAGCTATGATAATATATTCATCCGACTTTCCAAAAATCACATAAATCAATTTCGCACAGAGATATTCTAACAATGACTGTCAATAACAAATTATCTATCAAATGTACTCGAGGTGTGACACATGTCCTACAATTAACATTCTACCTAGTTTTTTTTTTTACCTATAATTGAAATATTGTATTTAAAAAGCATTTTCCAAATGTTATAAAATAATCTCCCTTGTACCACAAACCAAACACTTACCCATTAAATTACCCTTATAATGAATATCTTAATTTCAATTAAATAAAAGGTCAAGGTGAATGTGATTTTGTTGTGATGTTTATAAACTTAGTACAAAGTTATGTCCCAATAGATTTTATGATAGAAAAGATAAAAATAGGCCTATTTCATTAATGTAATGTACAAAACGTATAAAATTAGAAACTGGACTCGTTAATATCAGTAATCTGCGTCTGGCATCCATCTTGCATAGCCGTTTTATAGTTACAACACCGCATTTCAACTATTAAATCTAACTTTTATATTAACAACAAAAGTATAAAATTATTAACCCAATGCAAACAAGTATGTATTCACAATGTCTGAAAGTAATAATGCTGTACTTAGTATTATGTAAACAAAGCAATGTTGACATGAATGAATGCGCAACGCCAACATACGCCAGGCCAGTTTTATTGTCAATTATCATCTTTTAATATCTACACTTTAATATGCTCAATATTTTGACTAGAAATCATGTTATACTTATTACTCTCTAACAAAACACATAAAATTTACACGATACTTTTTTTTTATCATAGCATAATTTCTTATCAATTTACAGTTCTCTATAATTGTACAATACATCGATGACAGGTAATTTTAATTCATAGTTATTTATCCAATGTAAACTACATAATGTTACACGCTACTCAATCTAAAATGTAACTTCTAACAACAAGATTTTTAATCGTTGTTGTTTCATCTTAATATTAACTATAATATATTTTAAATAGAAATCCAAACATTGTCCGATTCGCAGATATTTTAGCTAATAATTTCGCACGTCAACATTTAGGAACACCTGTTACTCCCAATTTTATTTTATTTCCATATTTATTAATATTACCGATTGATATTACTTAATATTATACAAATAAAAAAATCATTTTGTAAGAATATAATAGATTAAAAACTGTAATAAATGAAATATATGATTGATATATTATTACATTCTTAATAATTCTCTAACTAATTTTATACTTTAAACGTATTATTAATGCCGCTAAACATTTGATGTATATGACTGTTTCTTTACAAAAATTGATACAGAGGGATTAACTCTTGCTTGTGATTTGTGTAAGTGTATTTATATTGTGTGATTGTTGCGTTTTGTGGTAGCACCCAGTCTCTTTTAAGACATTTCATGATTTAACAAGGCGGACTCTGAATCGTCACGAATAGTCATAGGCAAATTTTTGTCACTATATAAATTTCCGGACGTTCCCCACTAAAAATAAATTCATATCCAAATGAGATTTCACGAGATCTTTTGAAGATGTAATAAATCATAGACAAGCACATTACAATTAAAACATATAGATTTTTATATTTTAAGTGCACCATTAATTTAATTCAATAGGGATGATGACTGGGTAAAAAAAAAGCAATTCTATTTAGTCCGTCAGTCAGATAATAGAAAAATACTAAATACGTATTTTTTTTACTTCAATTTAACAAGAAATAGCTAAGATAACGGGCATTAAAGTTGAGGAGTGGAGGCTCGCTACGTCACAGTTTAGCAGAAAACGTACCGAAATTTCAATTCCATGTATGGCCGTTATTTTATGATTACGAAAAAAATACGTGTTTAATATTTTTTAACACTACCTGACGGACAAACGAACAAAAATTAGTCCTCATCCCTGTTGTAATAATAAAAAAATCTGGTTTGTATATGAGTATGACATCTTTTTTCAGTGAGAAAAAGCGTTTTATACGAAAAAAAATTTATACGTAACAAAAAAACTTGTTTCTGGAAACATATCAGCCAAATGTCAATTGTCAATGAAGCGCACTAATATCTCACCAATATGAATAAAATTTTAATAAAAGTGAACATTACGATTTAAAACTAACTCATTCACTTTCTGACATAAACGTTGTTGTGCTAGTTTGTTTGTATCATCGAGAACTGCGCAAACGTGTGCTTTCACCATGTCTAGTCACTGTCGAAACCGCTTTAGAGGAGGTTCTGCGCACTTTATCTTTCGTTTTCCCTTTGTCGTGTTTTCTGCTTTTTTTAGGTGTGTCCACTATGTTCTCACAGTCAGTCGACTCCTCAGCAACACCCTCGTCTTCTCTCCCGTCCAATCTGTCACTCTTCTTATCAAGCTCAGCCATTGCCTCTTGAATTGCATTTTCGAGAAGGGTATTCAGTTTTCTACTCCTGTTGTATCATTCAAAAAGTACATTAGAAAATATAATGATCAAATCATAAATTTCATAAAAAATATAAATTGCAAAAATTTCAGCTTATCCAATACGTAAGTCAATATTTATGTCATTTGATTGGGTTAATACAGGAACTACTGCTTAAAAATTCTGACTTTTTACTCTATGTATTCATCCCTATAACATGTTAATATTGTTGGCAATTTAAATATAAGTTTTATTTTTGCTTAACTTAACATTAATGTGATTTCATATGAGGTATTTATAAAATTTGTGGTTTGAAAAAGAAAGCCATAACTAAAGAACAACATAATGATAATAACATTCTTACTATATCAAGTCAAATATGCTACTGACCCGAAATAAAAAAAAGCAGCCGACAAAAGTACAAACTTGGCCAATTGAATTTTTTATACATTTTTATATAAATAAAACCAATTTTTTTTGTTAAAAAGCTAATTGGGGAAAGAGGATCAGATCTCGAACCACATTCGTAGGATTTTAAATGTTATGATTCCGAGGGTTAAAAAACTAAACTAGGGAACACATATAGACAAAACAATCGGCAAGATATACATCATCTTATAATGAAATGACTACACACGACAGTAATAACGACCGTCATCAGTTATATAGGATGGTGAAAGATCGGGCAATCAGGATTTAGCATATCTGCCGTGAAATACGGCAATTAGACTCATATTATATAGTTAATTTTAAATTTACTTTAGTATTTATTTTCAATACGCAACTCTCAATATTCTGATGGGATAGGGAATTCTATCCGAATAAAAACGCCACTGTGTCATACTGCCCATCTATGACTAATACAGAGGCCTTTTACTGAGATAAACTTTATGATGTCCTCGCTTTTTTATGATGTACTGATCAATGGAAGAGTCAAACATCTGTCTAATAATGGCACAATACAGTACTCAGGAGTGTTCTTAAAATCAAAACCTACAGCTGAACAGAGCACTAAGGTTGGAACTTACAAAAAGTAAAATTATTACTTGATTTAGGTACACCATTATTATTGTGTAGTTTTAGGATTAGGCAAAACATAATTTTAATTTAATGAAATTGCATGTATCAGCCATCGCGAGCCGTGACACAGAGTAACACTGCATTGTTTTATCGTTCAGAGAATGCTTGGCGACCGCGTAAACGACGTTTCAATGTGATCGTGCACCGATTCGTCCATTTACGCCGTTATCACACCGACGCAATCGCCTGTGAATGCGAAACATCTGCGAAACTATGCGAATGATGACAAAGTTGTCACCTTTTGAGAAACTTAATTGGAGATATTCGAATTCAGAAACCAATCTGGCAATCCTGAATGCGAAACAAGTTGATTGCGAAACCGTGCTGACAAGGACGCAACTATTTCATCGAGCGAGACAAAACACATGCGAAACATTGCCATACAAATGATAAGATTTCGCAAATGTTTCGCATTCGCATGCGATTGCGTCGTTCGTTATATGGAGTCGAGTTACTGTCCCTTTTATGTATTGTGATAGTCGCACTCACTTCCTGCGATTGGTGCGGGCGGCGTGGTGCGCTTCGAGACCCTCGGTAAGCGTGAGCAGGCGCGCCTGGTGGGCGGGCGCCGGCGCCGCACCCCCCACGCCGCCGAACCAGCGCACGCGCCACCGGCCGCCGCCCGCGCGCCCCGTTAGCTTGCCCGGCCACGACGCGTGCCCCCGCACGGGCCCCCACACCAGGTCGCCCACAGCGAACGTGCGTCCCCGCCCGCCCCGCTCCTCAGATCCCTCCATGTCCTCGCCGCTTGGCGGATCTACCGAGCACGCGTCCCGTCAACTTCATCATCAGCCCTTTTACATCCCCACTGAATGGGTTCAGACCTTCCTTATGGAGGGATAAGGAGGATGAGCCGTGACCCTCCACGCTGGCCCGATGCGGATTGAAAGATATTAACGACTGCAGATGCAGCCGGGATCAAAGGCTTAACGTGCCTACCGAAGCACGGAGCAGATCGAGATAATAATTTTTTGGTCACCCATCTCGTGACCAACCCTTGAAAGTTTACAACAACGATCGCAGGCTGCGGCACTTCTCCACTACGCCACCGAGCTACTCTTCAACTTACCGTCAACTTAACAGTTACGAACAATCACTCTAAATGAAATATATTTAGGTCCGGGGGGCTTTTAGTTAGTATTAATAACCTTAATCATCAAATACAGTAGAATCTCACCATTGATTAGACGGACACCCTCCACCTGCCCTTCCCTAAACCACACACCGCATATGCGCTAAACGGTCTAAGCTCAAAACTGTGAGATAAATAATATTTTTTTTTTTCTGTACAATCTAACAATCGGAAGTCGGAACATCCCAATAATTCGGCAATCTTCGATTGACAATAGAGTCGGATTAATGAGATTCTGCTGTAGGAACATATCGTATATACGTACATAATAAAAAAACCGGTGATTCTTTATTTCGGGGGATCCGAGGAATTCCGACACTCAATTTAATCATAAAGTGGTGATACAAACACGCCTCGTTTCATACTATTGTATTTAGGATATTTTAGTTACCTTAGATACGATATAGGCGTTATAAACATCCACCTTGATCGCGACTAGTTTACAATACGATAGTCACTGATACTATAAATAGTGAAAAATATGCTATACTAACTTCGAATCAATATTGACAGCTATCGATAGCACCAGTACTTTGATGATATTCTTGACAATCGATCGATCGATTTTTCAATACAATTTAATTTTTGACGTTTGAATTTAAAAATAATGTCTTTTAATTCGGACATTAACAATGTGATTCGCGTCGATATACCTATTAGTCACGGGCGATAGTTTCGATAGGATAGTTAGTACGATTAATTTTCAAGCCCACAATATTATTGCAAAAACAATGGTTGACAAAATCACTCGGAACCCCATCACGAATTTTATTGTAAAGTTAGTTTATTCATGTCGGGTCAAACGTTTATTTTCCAATATGAGATTAAAGTATCTAAATTCTGTGTTGTCAAGTAATAAAGAAATTAAAGTACACAAAGCACGGCTTCAAGCAGGGCGTCAGGTTGCCCCAATATGTCAATTGAATTTTGTTTTTTTAACTCTAAACTGTGAAATACGAGGGTCAAACTGAAAGTTCTTAGAAAATCAAAAACTGATTACATTAGCCAGTTATTAGTTTTATTATATCTTTTCAAAATATTGTCCATTCACGTCAATACACCGCTGCATGCGATGGAACCACTGGGAAAAGCACTTTAGGTCCACTCGTCCTTAGGGGTCTCTTCAATGGCATCGCGATACGCAGCCACCGCTTCTTCAGCATTCATAAACCGCTTTTCTTTAAGTTTTTCTTTAATTTTTGGAAATAAATAAAAATCACAAGGCGCGAGGTCGGGGCTATACGGCGGGTGACCCAGTAATTCAACGTTTGATGTCGCCAAATAGTCGATCGTTCGCTTGGCGGTGTGCGACGAGGCGTTGTCGTGGTGAAGGAGGATCCTACTGCGAGGTCGTTTCTCTCGAACTTTTTCCAAGACAAGTGGCAAACAATTGGTAGTGTACCATTCTGCAGAAACTGTTTTTTGATCCTCTAACACAATTGTTGCAAAATGACCTATCCTTCCAAAGAACGAGGCCACCATTTTTTTTCCCGCACTTCGATCTCTCTTCACTTTAGTTGGCAACTCCTCGAAAGGAAACACCCACTGAGCAGATTGTCTTTTGGTTTTAGGATCATAACAGTAAATCCAGCTTTCGTCACCTGTTAGTATGTCGAACACAGCATTTGAGTCACCTCCGTTAAATCTTTCAATCATTTTACGACACCAATCCACACGATGGAGTTTTTGAGCCTCAGTCAAATTATGAGGTATCCACCGGGCGCAAAGCTTCCTGACCGCTAAATGTTCGTGGAGGATTTTGTGCACTTGACTCATACCGATGCCAAAGCTTGTCCGAATCTGTTGATAGGTCACTCTTTTGTCAGTCTCTATCATACGCCGCACAACACAGATGTTATCTTCAGTCGTCGCCGTAGAAGGCCGTCCCTCACGTAAATCATCAGTGAGATTAGTGCGACCACGTTTAAACTCATTAAACCAGTTGTAAACAGTCGCACGAGATGGGGCTTCATCGTTAAAGGCCAATCGTAGTCTATCATAACTTTCTTGTTGACTTAAATGACATCGAAAGTCATAAAAAATCATTGCACGAAAATTTTCTCGTGTTAAATTCATGATGACGTGACACAGACAATTTTCAATTTGCCGCCAAATCGTAAAACAAATGACAAATGAATGAAATATATACTCAGTAATATTGGCAAAGAGTTATATTTTCAAATTTTAGAATTATTTTTTTATTATATTGTTTATAAGTGGCCAGTTCTAAGAACTTTCAGTTTGACCCTCGTAGCATTAAGGTTTAAAGACATGTGAAGAGACAGTTTTGTTGACGTGCTATTGACTTTACAATCAGGAAAATATGCACTTTTGATGGATCAAAAAAGATCTTATTAAGAATTTAATATTTTGTCAATCCATTAATATTAAAAAGTGAAACTTGGGTATTGCATGTTTAAAACATCGCCTAATGAAATATGATAAAAAAATAATTCTTAAAATTTAAAGATTTTTAATGATAACCCATTTTGTTTACCCCCATAAATGACGTGACATCCTCCGAGTTGCCATTATTAGATTTAAAATAGTTCTATGAAATTAATGAGACCTATTATCGGTTAAAATTGACAATATTCATTTCTTCACTGAGACGTAAAGGTCTGTTTACTCGACTGACGGCATCTACATAGGTAATTTAATGAATCGTAAAAAAGGAAATTGTGCTATAATTTTTGATACTTCAATCTCACTATTGCAAGGAGTGATACCAGAAATATTTATTTCAAAAATTATATTATATATATTTACAGTGAGCATATATAAAAATATATTTTCTCAAAAAGCGAGAAATTACAATAGTAAATTATGATAAAAATGTGCATTACTTACAATGATGAACAGATGAAATGATGACAATGATGCGTTAGTAATGGAATCCCAATTTGTGAGCCAATTTAGTAACTTTGAGTGTGGTGCAATGGAAAGCGACAGAAAGCCGGGGTGAGTATGTTCGAACGCTGCACAACACTTTTTATTCTGATTAGTTTCCAGTACACCCTTTATTAACAGCTGTATCTTGTATTAACCCAACCAAAAGAAAACCAATGACCAATAGTATCGCATTACGTAGAAGCTGAAATATACCACAATACACGTCATTATGTATGTATTTACATGTAGTTAAATTTAGTTTATCCGCTGGCTTAACAGACGATCCAAAACCAATACAAGACACAACATCTTACGACCAATTTTGAATTTTGTTAGCAGTGACTAAAGCGTGAAATGGTTCTGGATATTATTAGTATACTGTGGCAATAGTTAGAGTTTCTTCAAGGATAGTGTGCAGTCAAGCTTTTTAATTTAGTAATTATAGAAAACATTTAAACAACCAATGATTTATTATATAAAGCCAATTTACATTCTCCCTTAAAGATATTTGGAATATTATTGCTCATAAATAATTATGATAATAATCAGAGAGAATTATATCAGAACACATACACTATGTCATTATATATCATAAATCAACAGAAGAAAAATTGAGAAAGACAAATATCTTAAAAATATCAACTGTATTTAAATAAAACTGAATATTTATACTGATACAGATGTTTATCAAATCAAGCTAAACATTACAATTCCCATTGTAAAGTTGCATTTTAATTAACAAGGAGTCCAAGCAGAGTGTAAAAGAAAACTGTACATACCGTCTCCTGAACCTAAACTGTGCCTGTCAAACACTTTTTGTATGCCAGAATTATCGGAACTCGAGCCGGATGGTGGGAATTGCCTCGCTTGCGGCTTGTCCGGCGTTAGACCCATGTTGTCATAATCGGTTTCCTTAGGTAATCCATGCACCATACCATAGTTTGTTCTCATCATTTTGTCCGTTCTAAAGTTGTTGCTATCACCAAAATCATTTTTCCTTTTATATGTCTGTTTGCTAGTGAATGTGCGTTCGTAGTAATTTGAAGTCATAGGCATATTGTGTTGATTGACAGTGGGCGCGTTCATGCTTTGGTTATAATGAAGCTCTGACGATTCAACAGGATTGTGTGGACGATTTTGGCGTATTAATGGCACATTGGACATAATATCTGAAATTCAAGAACGTTAGGATTACACATTCACGTCACTTCCATCGGCCTATTAAGACATTAACTGTTAGGGCAGACCTATCCCTTCCTTAGAACATGGGTGCTTTGACTCACCCAACAACCAAGTTGAATTGATAGACACTAATGTCGGGAGATAATGAAATTTGGTTAGGGGCTCTTAAAAAATTATATTTAATCACTACACATAGGTTTTTAATTATGAAAGGTGAATAATATTCTATTCTAATTACAGAGCAAAAATTTGAAGCATTATTAAGAATTACTATGTAAAACAATATCTAAATAATATTTAAGATTGAAAGTGATCTTAAATTTATCATTCATTAGTTTATATTATTACTATGTGAATAAATATAAATGCGTAGATTTAATTATTTATTATATTTTCGCGCACATTGCAGGAAAACACAATTTATTATAAAAATTTGATTTCGAATTAGTAGTTACATCTGAAGATCAACAAATATATCGCAATGTAATTACTACTAGCTTTCGCCAGCGGCTTCGCCCGCATGGAGCCTAGGGAAATGTTTAGTGGGATAAAAAGTATCCTATCATCTAATTCAGCTTATACCCTATCGGTATACCAAATTTCATCAAAATCCGTTCAGTAGTTTCGACGTGATTGACCGACAAACATCCAAACATCTAAACACCCAAAGAAACTTTCACATTTATAATATTAATTATAATATTAATAGGATAGGATTGAACACTTATCGAAGATGAATTTGTAGAGGATGGTTTCGTTTGCACCATAAACAAAGATTTTATCAGTGATATTTACATAGGCCCTTTTCAGAAGTATTTGTTCATTTATATTAATTTTATTTTATCAAGTAAACATTAAAGTTTTGATTTCGTGATTCGCAATATCTATTGCTCTGTACTCACCACATACGGTATTACTTGGCTAGTTTTATTCAAAAATAAATAACAATCAACACAACGCCTAAAATTAACAACTCGAAGGCTCAATGGAATTAAATAATTTTCATCAAAACTTTTCTTATATTTAGCAGGGAAATTCTCCCTATGGACCGCCTGGAGTTAGCCCAAAGGAGTCAAGGTCAGAATTGCGGTCGTCCTGGAAACCTCTGTGCTATACCTTCCTACGGGAATGAGCCCTGGTACTCACTCAAGTTAATTACCTTCGAACCTACACGAAGCGAGCCGTCGAGCTCGACCAGTGTCTTTACGTGTCCATGAGTCAAGCGTCAACAATATAAAAAATACTGTTACAAAACGCAGCCACTGTCTCCTTTGTTCATAAGAAATCATTTAGCTCAAATAGTTCGATGAACACTGACGTCGTGTGTGCCTTTATAGTTAATGCTGAATTTGTGAACGCAAATACGGGACATTAAAAGTATTTTATGATAGAGTCTAACCTAAGAAAAAATTGTGATTTAAGAGGCAAATTATAAGAGATTCGAATTTTTAAAACCCAATTATACTTTTTAATGAAATCAATAATAGTTCGAATTTCTGGAAAAAGTAACTTTAAACTTTGTGTTCTAAAACTATTTTAACTCACTTTGTGTATCATTATCGGTGCCGAAGTCATTTCTCGGTGTTGACCATGTGTGTTCACGCGATTCAGCCATATCTTGCTCGCTGCTGGATACACATTGAACCATTGCCTAAAATTAATACAAAAAAAATTATTACGATTTTGCACATTACAAAGTTTCCCTTTCTTAACAACTTAATAATATGTAATCAAGCCTGCCAAAAAACTCGATGGCGCAGTGGTTAGTACGTTGCGACGTGGAAATTAAGCGACTTTCGCAGGGGTTATAATAAGAGTAACCAAAAATTTATTATCTTGAGCTCCTCCGTACTTCAGGACGCACGTTAAGAAGCCGCTGGTCCCGAGGGTAATGGCCTATTCTCCCTACTCGATTAGATTCCATCCAGGGCTTATGCTCCAGCAGTGAGAACTTTAGTCTGATAATGATGATACGTTAACTTCACATGCAAGCTCTACTAGTACTTGACGCTTTCGAAACGTTATTTACAACCGCTTTGGCTAAATGTGGTATTAAACTAATAGCCCTAGTTGCGAAAACTATTAATAAATTTTATAAAAATGTACTCACCGAGGAGTTAGCGTCTGAAGGTTCAGGCGACTCCGTAGTAGTATCAGCGTAGTGTGGAGTAGTGGCTGGAGCACGGCGGGGACTAGGTGCGGGCTCTAGGGCTCCAAGGGGGCTGTGGGTGGTCGTGTCCGGTGGGCTGCTGGCAGCGCCAGGTGACTTTCGTGCGACAGTCTGTGCCAACGTCTGCGTCGACACTGAATGACGAACAAAATCGCTCATCAACTTCGCGTACTCCCCTTCCCGCCCTTCGCTATCCGCTCGGCTAACCCGTTTCTCCTCTTTCACATCATCCGATCGATCAATCTCAGTTTCTGAGAAATTTCTTTTAGAAGTGGTCTGCTTGTTGTTGTGCGCAAGTAAAACGTTGGGATCGATACTGAGTCGCGTCGGCGTCGGCATATTCGAAGCTATCTGTGCGTTGTGCGAATTGGAAACTAGCGTCGTCTGTTGTTGCACTATCGTTGTGTTCTGTACGAAAGTAGAGTTCCCTCGGTTGTTAGTTGACGCGATTGAAGCTCGCTTAGGTGATAGGGGCACCATTACCGGTCCCATTTGGTTAGTCTGAACGAATTCTTGCGTTTGAACGTTTCCGGAGCGTACTTGCGGATTCGCGTTAAAAGTGACGTTCGTCGGGCTTAAATTAGCCAATAGTGGACTAAGTTGACCATTAAAATTGGGGCTGTTCATCATAACTTGATTGTTGGTAGATAGAAACTGAGCTCCCGGACTATGCTGTGACTGGATTATTTTCCCTTGCTGATTCTGAGCCCTGATAACGACTCCGCCGTTGGCTCCGGCTGTGAATACGCCAGGATTTTGTACAGGAGTGAGGACGTTCTGTCCGTTGACAGTTTGCAGTTGTAACTGCATCGGCATTCCCGTCGAATTGTCCTGAATTATAGCAGTCCCGTCTGCAGTCATGACCATTCCTCCTAGATTTGGCACTATAAATTGCTGGAAAGCCGGGAAGTTAGGCATTACGCTACTCGCATTGTTGATCAGATTCACCGGTTGCAGCAAGTTAATTTGTTGGGAAGGTGATGTGTTTGTAATTATTTGTTGAGATCCAAAGTTGCTTGTATTGCCTTGTCCGTTCATAACTATATGCGCGGGAGTACCAGATTTACCAGGCACGATGGTCAGGGCTTGCAACATCGGTGTCGGTGATATATTATTATTAGGAGACAACTGAAAACCACGCGGAGAAAACTGTGGACTGGTATTGTGTTGAGGCGATGAATGATGCACCATAAGATTATTAGGATTTTGTTGTGGTGCAGTGATCTGCAAAACATTTGTTATGTTAGCAGACTGAGTTTTCTTTTTCTTATTTCGTTTCTTTAAGCTTTCTGGAGACAACATTGCGACCCCTTGTACAAAATTTTGAGCATTTTTAACGTCAATTTGTCTTGGACTTTCATTAGGTGATTGCCCGGATACGATGCCCCCAGTGACGATTTGTGGTAAAACTGCATTTTGTTGAACGACTTGTCCGTCTACTGTCATCATTGAGGGTTGTAAGACAAATGGAGTTTGCAATGCGTTAACGACTACTGTTGGTTGATTGACCATAGGCTGGACCCCCGCTGGAACCACTTGCGTTACCGGTGAAGAAACATTAGTCACAGAACTCGAAACTTGTATCGGTGACCCAACGGTGGTTATTTTCGGAGGCGGAGGAGGCATTGGACTATTGGAAACTATAATCTGTCCGGTAGACGATATGAGAATCTGTCCTGGAGTGGTGTGCCCCGGCCTCCGCGTTGCTGCTGGCAACGTCGTAGTTTGTGATTGATTAGAATCAGACTTTGATGGCAAATTACCGATCACGTTTTGAACCATTTCCAATGGTGATTTTGATATCATGTTCTGAGCGGTTGTACCAGCTATATGTAACGGATAACTAGTAGGTAGATTGACACTGTTTATGAAGGGATCCGGCTGGTTATTTGGAATGGCGTAAGTTGTGGCCAAGTTAACGCTCGGTGGTGGCGGAGGACGGACAAAGTTTGCTTGAGAAGCATTAATGGACGTCGTAGCCGTGTTAGCCTTTCCAGCCAAAACTGACGTTACTGTATCTCGAGTAACCGAAAAGCCACTAGCCATTGTTGTGACAAACGACTGTACATAACAAGCTTGTATTAAAGAATGAGCTGGTCCTCCACCTAAATGTGGAGGCGGACAATAACCAGGCATAGAATTTTCTGTTCGTCTCCTCATTTCCACTCTATAAGTTTCTTGTGTAGGTTTCAAAGTAGGTTTCACTCCCACCATTGATATGTTGTCCACTTCCATTAAATTTTTATTAACGTTATGATTTGATATGAAATGCAACATCTGCGTTCCGATTGACTGATTACTAGGGGGTGGTCCTGGTGAATTATATGGATATAGTTGCCCACCTGGTGTCGAGGGATTACTGTTAAAGCTTTCTTTACACGACCCTGGATTCGAAAATGCAGGACTTGGAATTGGATAAGAACAATTTGACTGTATCTGAGAATTATTACCGCCACTACTGTGAGGTGTGTCTGTACTTCTAGAACTATTTGACAATGTAGGCGATGGTTCAGGCGGTTGTAACGTTTCCGTTGGTGACACGTTACTCGTACTTACAGTCCCAGCCTGTATAGGTCCACAATTCTCATTAAACATGGGGCTACGATCGAGGAACGTTGAAGAAGTGACTGGGTTGTCTTCGAAACTATGTTTCGGACTAGAAGTAGCGTCTAATTCCATTTTGTACGCATTTTGTTTCATATATTTAAGACGCATTTGATTTTCCGTGATATCTGATCCGTTACCTTTCGTAGATACATTACACCCTTTACAACACTGAGGCGCAGCATTATCGATTCCCTTATCACTACTGTCTGGTGTATTATTCGGCGAAGGTGATGCATTTGGAACGATATTAGTCCTATAAGTGTTGGCAAGCTCGCACCGTTGTTTGTTATTAGGTTTGCACGTTTTTTCATTCTGATGTTGTAAACTATAACAACTACTCGAACCTTCATATTGACTAGAATCATATGAAGAATTAATTCCTACTTGTCTAGAGATAGTATTATTTAATAATACCGTCTGTTGTGCTAAATATCCACTTGGGTCATCCATAAATGACGGTACATTATGGTTTGGCATTTCATTTTTAAAATCTGATAATATTCTTAGCCCATTACCACCAAACGACATAACTTTATTTTCGGCGGCTTTCTTTTTACCTCCTTTATTGTTGTTTTTAGTCTTTTTCTTATTAATTTCTACATTTGGCCATTGTTGATTTAGCATATTATAATGTTGCGGTAAAGGAGGAACACGAGAACACATACCTTGATTTATCGAATGCTCATTATTTTGGAACGAATTATAAGGATTCAAAGATTCTTCTGATATGTTTGCGCTCGGATCATCATAATCTACATTTTCTTGTTGTTTATGAGGTGTAAGATTAGGACTAGCCATGGGGTTTGAAGTACTCGAATCATTTTTTTTCACTTGCCAAGGAGGGGTTTTTGCAGGATTCGTTTTGACTACTGTTCCATTTTGTATCACTAACTGGCCTTGAGGCATATATTGTTGATTCTGATGTTGAGGCTTATTTTGGTTAATGGTTTCAGCCAATTGCGACCTGTACCCCTTCATGGCCATTTCTATCTGCTTTTGATTTTGCTGTATAAAGATCTGCTGTTGTTCGTTAATTTTTTGCATTACTTCTGGTGTTAAAGGTTGGTTTAATCCACAAAATATCTGCGACTCTTCCTCTTTAACTGAATTTTTCATAGGTTGGACGTTATGTTGCAAAGAAACGTCTTTCTTTTCATCCTTAGATTCCTGTTCAATAATGTGTTGAGGTACGACACCCATGATGGTTTTGCAATTAGTAGTTTGTTTGTTATAGGATGTATTAACGCCGATAACCTGTCCATTCGTTCCTAACACAGGTAATCCTATATGGTGACTACTAGGAGAACCAGAAGAGATCTGGTTAGCCTTTTGTCCGTCTAGATTCTCTTGTTGTTGCGTTATCCAACCACTATTAACGGTGAGATAGTGCGAGCTCTTTTGTAAGTGTGAGTCCTGTTTAACATCGTTATCTTGTGGGATATTTATAATGTTTTGTGATGAGGGCGGGAAGGCTGGCATTATAGTCGGCCCCGTACGATGTGGTCCTGTACCTGGCGAGACGGTCCTATTGTGATCGCTGTCTTGCAGCTGTAACCGATAATTCATATGTATAGCAAAACAAAACTTTGCAATCCATAGAATGATACATGCACATAATTTATCTACAATTAATTACTTAATTTCTTGTCAACTGTAGTTGTTTTAACAGTTTTGATATTAATTATTGGATTACTTTTATACTATCTGTTACTAAATAATGTGAATAATTTTCAAAATACTGCACCGTCATTATAACTAAGTAAGAATAAAATAGCAGTAATTATGTTGGCACAATAAGTGCTATATTATACAGTTATTAATTCAATGTTGATTGTGCTTTATATACATCGTTATTATATTCGTCAATAACACGAAGTAAAATAATATGAAACAAACCTTAAACTCGTTTAGGGGTCGTTCTCTTTGTACCATTAGCTGGGATACAGTCATATTATGTGGAAAGCCAGGCCTTTTCTTCATTTTCTTTTTTACAGCTGCAACTTCTGTTGTAGCGACTGAAATTAAAAAAAAATGAATTTAATTAAAATGTATTCTAAATCACCGTGAGATTTCAAAAAAGTATCTTGATAATAAATAATCGTCTATAAACCTAAATAGACCGATTCTATTTCTATGAACGGATTCGACTTTAATATGTAATCTGTGATTCCAAGCTTAGTTATAAAACTTTTAAACTACTTCATAAAAAGGGGAAGGTTTTAACAGCATTTTTACTGCGATATCGAAAAATTAATTATTAAAAAGGTAGTTTTCCATATCTATGCTTAAATTACATTTATAGATATAATAAAAGTTTTATTGTTGCTATAAAATAGCATTATCAAAAATAATAAATAGAAATTTGTTGATGGATATCAGTAGAAAACGTTGAGCAAGTGAAATAAAATGTACGCATTTTAAAATGCTAACAATAGTATGTTATTAGAACTACAATAGAGGTCACTCCAGCTAACAAGATAAACGAACTAGTGGGTAGCACAACAATGTACGCAACGACATTGAGACAGCCGTGAGAAGATCGACGAGTGACTTTGTTACGCTCTCCAGACGACCTATTATATTTTATAGATACTGTAAAATGTATAGATATTTTACAATGTCATTTAAAAACTTGTTCGTAACTCGTACTGAAAGAAAGTTAGGAATACCCAATTCCAACCTTTTATAGGACAGTAATATAATAATTACAAAATATTTAAGGACATTCAAACGCAACGATTTACAAATACTGTGAACTCGATTTCAAACGATAATAAAATCTATTAAAACATTTCCCCTTATCGTGATCATTTCCGTAGGAAACTGCGAACGACCCAGATCGTCAGCGAGGGAAATGGAAAATAAGCGGTTCCACAACAAATCGGAACGGGGAGAGCGCACTGATGATCGACCCATTTATATGTAAAACGATAAAGAATCGCTCGAGCTTCAGCGACTACGAAGTCGAGAGGGGATCTAATCTACTTTGACTAGACGAACGGTACCAAATCAATTAAAACGTATTTGACAGAGTTTTATTTCTCATAATAACGTCACGTCAATCATATTAACGTCTCGTTATAACATTTATTATATATGTATACCAACGCTCTGTATCGAAAGTGTACCTGTTTTCCGGCTTTGTAATTCTATAACGCCTCATAATTAGTCAGCGAGCCGAGTGTAATACCGTTATCTATTTGCACATTATCTGGCAGATTTGCAATTAAAATACGGACTGTGTGCGAAACGAAGCAGGCTAGGGGAGGGTGGTTCGCTAGCAGGCCCGCGCGGCTGTGGGCCGCGGGTGTGAGGCACAGGGCCGCGTACCCTCCCACGCGGTGGTGGTGGGTGCGTCGTCAGATCAATAGTCGGCGGGAGCGCGCCCACGCCACCGACCGGCCGCTCTGCACCACCGTCGATTGTTTCAAATTATACCCGCCTTTGTTTCCGCCGCTGATCGAGTCGCCAGCGTTTTTGTTTTCTCTAAACGGGCGGCTTCCTTTTGTAATTACACGATGCTGCGGTTTGCCATGTAGACTTCACGATCTGCGCCGGCCGCCTCGAGGCTGTTAATCTCGTTTACGGACACCCTCTCCCGCTTCGGTATCCGTTTTTTAACGTCTATTGTACTATATTTCCCTGACCCCGATCTTATTAATCGTTACCGCTTATAAACATAGCAATAAGTTACTCCGGTAATGTAGAATACTTGCTACATAGGCAAAACGAGCCAGATTGAGTATAACGAGCGGTGGGCTAAATTAATGACAGGGAAATAGTGCCCACTGACATAATTTTGTGAAAAAGGGTTTACTATATCAAAGATATTATAATAAATCTTCATATAAGTTACATTATGATACCCGTAGGGATTTAGAAGTACAATATAAATTAGTAATGAAATGATAATTGTAACAATAATTAATTTAGTTAAGGTCTAACGAAATCTTAAGTAACACTTGTCTTGTCGTTGTGTTGAAGGTAGAGAGAAGGCTCTCGGGATGCAAGGGGGTGTCGGGTGTAGTGCAGGTTGTTACTCCCGCACGAGGCACGTCGGACGGACGGCTGACGAAGTGCAGTTACCCGCTATTCATGCCACACTAAACGCCCCGCACCCCTGCGCGCTGCCACTTAACAACAAAGAAACCGCTCTACCCTCTTTGTTACAAGAAACAATTCCATCCTCTGTGTAACCACTTTTCAATGTTGTTATAGCCCCTTTACAGTTGATAGTAAATTGCTCAATGGTTAATTAACAACATAAACTCTATTGAGTTTATTAAAATCGAACGTTTTTATAATAATAAAACAAATCCAATCTGGAATGGACATAAAATTACAAAAGAGCCAAATATGGTATAACCATATAATTCCCATGCGATGTAACAGAAATATGAGCAATAACTCGGAGCTAAAGGATCAACCAACGGTAACTAAAGTCAGCCGGCTGCCGATATCGTTCGAGCCGGCTTTCCGGCTAATCCCGTTCGGTTCACACTTGTGTAATTGGATGAAAGAGCAGGTCGGCGCGAGGATGCGCCAGACAGAATAACCGACGGCTAATCACATAATAATGCACCCTACATTGATAAAAATCTGATTAAGTCATTCACATATCGATGACTGTCCGAATGAAAAGCACACACAGCAACGTTTAAAGCCATTTAACTAGAATACTTTAAAACAAGGCGAAGTTAATGATCTACGCTGTAGAATAATAACTTTAAATTGCAAATATCCTTATCAAACTTACGACTCGCCTTTACAAAGGTGCTTCATAATTTACATATAATAATTTCCTTGATGGTAAGATTCCCATCGTAGTTAAAAATACTGAAAGTAGTTCATCAATTTCTTATTTTGTAATGAGTAAGCCTGAAATTTCCTCATAGGTAATGTAATTGCCGTAAAACATCAAACACATATATAAACAGAGACACCTCTTATCCACCCAATAAAATTGGGAAGTATTATAATTGAGGGAATGTTTAATACATTTATTTTCTAGTACTCTGTACTCTAGTATTGGTACTTGGTACTTTCGAAACATTAAGATTTAAATAACACATTTCTTACGTTTTAAAGTAGTATAACATGTAAAATAAACTCAATTCGTTCCTCTTAGTTTTTTCTCTATTATGTGTATATAAATCAAAGTCTTTTAGTGACTCACATTCGTTCACGTTATACGCTAAATCAGGCGTCGCCAAGTAAATTAGTAAGGGCTCCGGAGTCCGTAGAACGGACACGTGTTGAAAATTTTTGTAGAGATTGATAAAATCCTATGCTTAACTGTTTTTATTTTACCTTAGCGCTCCAGTTATGCGCCCTATACAACAAAATATGCTAACACATTTTAAGTAGAAATAAATAACCAACAATATTTGGCGGTCATATATTAAACCTTCCTCTGTCCGGATGCAGACCACTGCACTAGATCATAAGTTTCCAAAGGGGGCGACCCCCTAGCGGGCTTTGGAGCTTTTCGTGGGTGATAGTTGGTCCAAAAGCAATACGGGGAGTTAAGGATTACTTCTATTTTTATGGAAAAAAGAAAACATTTTATCATTTTGAGGTAAATGAGCATATGGTTTATATTGTTACGAGCCTGAATTCGGGAAAAATTGATGCCCATTGAGTATACAAACAGACCGTTTATTCGTCTTAGAAAAGCTACAAAAAATTCGGTAGTAAGATGCAGCACTCCATCTTCGTTGTTCCTAGTAGCTCTCTTCGTATCCAGATACTGAATGAATGCTGGGACAGACGGCTTGCCACGTATTTATATTGGTAAAGGTCGACCCTAGAATACTCTAGGCTGACCTCGGCCACGTATTGTAATATTAGAAAAAAAAAATTAGAAGCTACCCATCCCCTTTCTCCCAAGTGACATTCTCTTTCCTCCGTTTTACTACCGTAAGTCATCAGTGCCAACGTAGTCTAGTCAAAGGCTTTAGACACCGAGTAATTTAGCCGCGAAGATTTCCGTACAATAACTCTTAAACTACTGACTGCCTACAGTGGATTCTAGTTATGTTTTCCATCTGTCTGGATTCAGTCAGTCGGGCTTTTTTGTTTTCAAAGATCGCAAACCTAATTTCAGTATAATGATCTGCATCGGATATATATCGCTTGAATATATTATTTTCTAGATAACTGATGACTATACTTCACTTGTTCTAATTTGAAAATTCACAGTTTCATGTTTTATAGAAATCCGATAGATATAGCAAAAATTTTACAAACATTTACAAACTGCGTAGATACAAGAGAGTTTGAGGGTCTTTGTTAGGTTACCAATTCGGGTATCTGTGAACATAATTAACTTAAAAAGAACGTTTACAGTATATGAACGTGGTCACATATGTATATTTACTAAAACAGAGTTCAAATTTAAAAGTATAAGCTATATGACAAACTCGAGGTGAATAGATGATATATTCGAAATATCTATATATATACAACCTCGGATTTGAAACATTTAATGCAAGAGGTTATGTTCGATTTCGTTATGTTGTACCTTAAAATTAATTAAAACATTACTAACCCTTCTTCTGTTCTATGTTCTGCGGTGGCGGCGTAGCAGGGGATTGCGCACGCGCTTGAAGTGTCGCTAGTAGTTTCCGCTTATGGTTGCAGAGTTTCGTTAGTTCTGTGCCTCCACTGCCCTGGTAAGGTCTACTCGCCACCTAGAAGAAAATATAAAACAGTTTTTCATTAATGATAATAATAAAACAGTCTTACTTTATTTACTGATAAAGAAATTTATGGATGGTGAAATTGGATTAACACATTGATAAAGCGGACGCGATCACCGTAAATAAATAAAGTGACAAATTCCTATTATTAGATAAGAAGCTTTGATCGCTACCTGCACACCTATCATTTATAACAGTACAGACAGTTACGAGTTTAACCAATCATGACGAGTTGCGTTTCCTGATATTGCAACGTCGACCACTATGCCACTAGTAAAGCCACAGATCAGATAATTATGAGGCTGTGAAACGTTCGCAACGGATGAACGAAGTTGTATACAAATAAGTACGTACATAGTCAGTCAGTTGCACAAACCTCTATTAATGTTTAATGACGCCTTTAAACTAAGTTTTAATGGACGTTTGTGCAACTGGCTCAGTTTGTTTTAAATTATATGGAATGTACTAGTCGCACATGAATATTGACTTTGAACTGTACTAAAAATTCTAAACGTTTAGCTTAATGCGAACTAGCTCTCCGCCAGCGATTTCGCCCGCGTAATTTACATGATGATATCGTGACGTGCTCTATCTCTAGTGAACCACTTAGTGGAATAAAAAGAAGTCTGTATGTTAATCCAGGTAAAGGCTAACTAAATTTCATCAAATCAGAGCAGTATTTTTGATGTAAAAGAGTATCAAAAATCCTCACAAACTTTCGCATTTATGACATTTATAGAATAAAGTAACAATAAGTAATATCAACAATAACTATATATTAGTCTATTTTAAAGTTAAATTTATCCGTTGAGCACATTGGTTCAAATATAAGACGAAGTGTGCGTTGAATTAATACCAGTGAATCGAATCCGCGATAGCGTTACGCCCAATATGCGAATACGTACGTTCATTACGGTTGGACACCCACTGTGCACCGATGCACACGCAAATTGCTCCACACACTCCCGCTGACATAGCTGCATGTAACTTTCGAGCTTTCCACTAACGCTTATGCAACAAAGAAGACTCTTCAGCAAATTGTGATTCTATTGAGCCAGGGGGGGGGCAAATTATTGAATAATTAAACGGTGTAATATTATATATATGAAGCTGGTTAACAAACAAAAGGAAAAATCTTGTACTTCTTTTTGCGAAATTATGCGCACAAACGCTGAAAATTATAAGGAGGAGAAGAAAGCTAAAGCTTATTGTTTTAAAAGCTTAAAATATATATTTAATTAATATAATTAAAGATATTATTCAGACAATAGTAGCGCCATCTAGAGACCTGTCACAAACAAAATAGATTTACGACTAGATAACAGATACAGAATTTTACCTCGATAGAATAATCATGAGACTTTATGGGTATATTTCAATGCAGGTAATAATTATTTTTTTTACGAATAACAATACGCTAAGGTTGAAATGCTCACATATCCGATTGTTTCCTAACTATTAAATTCTACCTTATATAAACAAATTGATAAACTAAAGTATCGCAAGTATAAAAAACCGGCCAAGAACGAGTCGGATTCGTGCACGAAGGGTTTTATACCATTGTCTATTAGAAAAAATAAAAAATAACGCGTTTGTTGTTTTTTTATGGATTTGTCGAAATTTTCGAATTAAATACGATTGATCGACTATTACTCGTAAACCACCTGTAAAGCCAACTTAAGTGTGAGTTTTTTTACCAACGTCCGTTTAGTGGGTAGAGGGGGACACTTGACTCTAACGAAAATCAGCTCTTTAAAGCTTCATAAGTCACAAAAGGCTTACTAAAGCGAAAAACGACCTTCCCACACCCCCAATATTTTTGAAAGACCTTATTCAACGATGCCCACACTGTGGGAAAGACGAAAAAATATCCCCATTTTATATGTAAGGGAGGTTTAATTTACCACTTTATCGGCACAATTAACGTGTATAGTCATGTCAAATCACAACTTTCTAGTACCAATATTTTTTGCAAAAATAAGATTTTAATATCTACTATATTAATTGCACAAATAACTCTCTTAGTACTTAGTAATTGAAATATTACGTAGCCATGACAGAACTGCCTTCATAAATGAGCAGGAGGCCTCGATAATGTCCTTGTGCCAGTTACCGTACAATCACATTCACAGTTAAACGTCATATTACAGGCATCACGCCAATGTGATACGTAGACACTGTATGCACATTCAATTAAAGCAATGACAAACAAATCCTCAATCGATAACTTTTTTGTTGGCTTTTAAGAAAAAATACACAACATGTCTTCCACTGTGAAGTACAAAATAAGAAAAATGCTACGTTAAAACCAAACTGTTTCTACAATACAATAAATAGCACAAGAAATAAACAAACTCGTTCTAATAATAGGAGGCCTGTCTGGAGTTCTGAATTGATAGATAAGCCCTTGCACAATGCTGCATGCAGGTCATTTCAATATGGCTCCAATCAACGTTATGGACGGGACAACCTTGCCGCGACAGATGTCCCTGTTGTGTCGAACATGTCATGCTAAGTAATGACTACTCCCTAATTAATAGATTGATACATTTCACTGTTGAATAATTCAATAGTGCATACATTACTCGTAAATTTGACTGAGCGTTGGTTGTGGCTGTTAATTGTGTTACTTAAACATACATTAAATTCTAACATTTAGAATCATCAAAACAGATCACAAATTCGATTATAGAGTTATATAACTTTATCATTTCAATAAGAATTCAAACTTACAGCAGAAATTGCGATAATTTTAATCTCGCATTATAGATATATTAAGGTTTTTAAAACCGTTATATATTTTTCCAATGCGAATATTAGACGGGATACGGGTTACCTAAATAAAGAGGTAGTTTGCAGTTATCAAGAAAAATAGTCTTTAACCTCTCCAAAATGCGTCAAGATGTCTATGTAAAAAGAATCATCTATCTAAATTATTCCATGACAAAGAATACAAGCGAGCTAAGAATAGAGCCATCAATTCTTACAGGTTTTATTTGCGTGCGGCAACAAAATTTTGGGTAATTTGTCGATGTATCGTCGGGTGTTCGCCACTAATTAACGGGGACATTTAAAGCTGCCAAAGTTACCTCTGTCTGAGCGGCCAGCCGCCCCATTCTATCAGCCCACCACCCTACACCGTACTTCATTTTAAATTAAAAAAACCATACAATATATTTATATAGAAGAAAGTAATTAAATATGCAATAGAATACCTCAAATGAAATACTGCAATTACTTTCTAAATTATTATTTTTTTAGAAATTACGTCACACTTTGAAATAAACTACGCCGTTTGATCGCAAATTTCCTACAATTATTGATAATGTTAAATTTTCCGCTATTAGGAATTATTTAAGAAAGAATAAATATTGCATAAAAGGGATTGTTCCATATGTGATTATTTTTTTCTAAAACAGAAATGTTCACATAGACTGTATAGAGTATGCATATATAAATATAAAATGATACTAAACGTTAAATTATATAAAAACATTATCATCAACAAGACAGCGGCAACAAAACTTTACCCTAAATGGAAACGAACAGAAACGAATCAAATCCACAAACTCGTCCCGCTTCCTGAGTAATTATCTCTCGTTTAAAGGTCAGTGGCTGTTGAAGAGGATTGAGGTCCCCTCCCATAATCTTTATTTAGGTCAAGCATTCGGTAAGAAAAATAAGTATTAAATTAACAAGATGAATCCAAATAAATGAGGTTAGCTAGATGATTCTGTTACTCTAGAGTAATAGGATCAATATAGAAGTGTACAATATTGTGTGTAATTCGAAAATCATGACAATATCTTTTAAACAATGTCAGTTGAATTGACTTGTTAATGTAGGTAATCTTTCACATTTGTGTTTGCTATCATTATAACATTACCCGTCCATCAAAACGAGGGTTGTATTTATCATCCTGAATATCGATAGCCTTGACCCCGATACAAGCGAGGGGTTGCGATGGCCTCTCTACTTGCGTTACTTATATAAGGCGTCATAGTAAGTCACGTGAAGGTAATTGGTTTACTTTGTATTAGATAGACATTGTTAGACGTCAATAACTCATAATAAGGGGCCGCTTTAACAGTCGTTAAATAAAGTGAATTTGTATCAAGTAAACTCATATATTAAATTTAATTGACAGGAAAAATATGAAAATCATTATAATACTGAAATAATACAGCTGTTATAATGATTAATAAATAATATGATTGCTCAGATCATTGAGTGATGCAAGATAAGAGAATAAAAACGGTAATAAAAGGGAACATTACGCAAAGCTCGCCGTAAATGGTAACCCGCAGCACTATTACATAAAATAAAGAAACCGTCATGATCTTATAAGTAATTGTAATAATCTTTGACATATCAAACTATAATAGTTTTCTTTTTCCAATGCCAAAAACCTTTACTATATTAGTATGACATCCTGTGATATGAATAATATTTTATATCTTAATGGAAAATGCTTAAAATAACCACTTCGTCTCTGGCACTCTGAGATGGGACTCAAACCCATGACCTTTCGCAATCCGGGCGACTGCTCTAACCACTGAGATACACAGGACTTAACAGGACGAATTTTTCAAGCACTTGTTACTTTTTCCCTACTACAGAAAGTATTTTCGTAAATGTTTAAGCAATTACGATGTTTTTCAATATAGCATTGTGAATGCAAAAAACATATTATACAGTTTGTTTTTTTTCTTAAAGTTTAGAAATATCAAAAAATATGTTGTGGCATCCTATAGTTCTCGGACTTTTATTAATTTTTTTTTGTAAATTAATGATTCACTTTATCTAGAGATTGCATTAATGCAATCTCTTTTTTATCTATTCTATACATGCAGAAATGAGTATTATATGAAATGGATAAATTAATATATTTGCACTATTGTCATTACTATACTTTTTATAATATTAACGGATTTAGATGTTATTCATACAGTCTAATCTTTTTCAATTATTTGACTTTTCACATAACAATAATTTTCTTGAAATAATCTTTAAAAAGCATTTGAGGTTATTAAAGAACTGTATATTCTCTTTGTAAATGCAGTATTCTGAAGACAGAAAGTTACAGTAATACTATCCTATAGAAAAACATACAGTATCATTGTGAAAATACAAACTATAGGTATTACGAGGCTACCCTCGTATGTGAACCATATATTTAATAATTTAAATAATTTAACCATATATTTAATACATAGCTAAATAGTGGAACAACACGTATTGGGTATTTGTATCTAAACGAACAATACTCCTGTCAAACTGACAAACTGTGTAAGCGTCCACTGGGCAACACCTAAGAGAATCATTGTATACTACTCCATTCTACATCGGGAGCTGATCTCTAGACTTACAATGGCCAATAAACAAAGCCTGTAGATAGTAGACAAAGCCGACGGGCAGTTGCCAGCTATATGGTACATATCTTTCCATCGAAGCGGCAGCGGCGAACCGTGTCGCTTACAACTGTCAGTAAATACGTTTTATTGTACCATATGCACGTACGTTAACCGACATAAACTACGATGTGGGAAATGAGAATTACAACTGTATAAAATTAAATAAGAACTACTACGATAATAGATGTAATTAAAGCAACTATATCATCACAATTATATAATGGCTACTAAATGTGCGAGAGATTATACGCTAGACTAAGGTATATGTTTCATTGCCTTTAATTAGCACACTAAAATAAAACATTACAATAACTGTTAATTCTCTCATTAAGTTACCAAATGACTAGTGCAAATTTGTTAATTTTGCCTATTAAAAATGATAATTACGTAAAGAAATAGCTTTTCAGATAAAAATATTCGGTTTAGTTGCGTAGTAGTAGTTCCCTATGATTTTTTTGCGTTTGGATTTATCGCAATGAACTCATTTTTCGTCTGCATTCACAATGCGGCACAGAAATCCTTTCCATCTTTCCCTTGCCGTGCGCAAAGAATCAAACACCGTTCAACATATGTTAGCATAAACTCGTACGGCACCCTGCTTTTTAAATTATTCCCGTGGACTGATGCGTTTAAAAATACCTTGTTGATTCGCTTCCAATAAAATTTGATGTCAGAAATTGTCAAAAGTCTTATCAATTGATACCTCAGAGATCATTATCTTCAAAAACATTTTCTCTTAAAACGCTATGCCGGTCTTTGAAATTCACCATGCTTAAAGCGTTGAAGCGATCCTCGACACGTTCTTTCACTAATGACATATTTATTTATTTGAGAGCATTTGATAAGTCTCAGCCACAAATTGTTTTCATATTAAAACAAAGCCTAAAAAGTATAACATCCTGCAAATAAAGAGAAATCGGCTCGCAAACTGACATCTTCAATAGATGATAAGTTAATAGAGATACAAATTGACTAATAAGTAGGTTAGGATGACACATGCCCAAGTTGATAGTATAACGTAAATGATCTATTTGCTTTGACCACTAAAGTCGTCGTAATAGAAACGATGGGAACAAAGGTACTCTCTATAAAATGACAATTTATCCTCTTTTTTCTCTTAAAATTAATTCTAAATACATTCTTATTTTAATTGCAAGTTTATTAAAAAATATTAAACGTCATTACTTTAGCCATCCATTACATTTTGTTTATATTGATCCAGTGTATATGAAGATTTATAACTAATTTTATATATTTAACTGTTGGTAAGTTAGTTTCAAACAAGGCTGCCCGTGTACTCCGGAACGCAACGAGCTGCCCTGCGCTCAAGCGGCCACTTTCACCTTGCGCTGTGAGAAAGTCGTACCATTAGAAAATAACTCGACGTTTATTTTACACTAATACTCGTAGAGAAATGTAGACATTATTTTATTTTCTATGCACACTTTACATATTCGTAAGTGAAACAAGAATAAGTAGGTACAGGACGTCTTTACATATTATTGTTTGATTATTAGGTTGGGGAAAAGTTAATAAAATCTTTCTGGGTATACCATTTGTATCTGGCTGGTTTGTAAAGTTTAAACTTTAAAGATAACTAACTCCGAATTCAAATTAGGAAAATGAGTGGTTTTCATTTGTTTTTCTCATGGTTAAAATTAGTTAATCTAATGAAGAAATTCAATACATTTTAGATTTTTATTACTTAAAAGGTAAAAATGCAACGCAAGCCACGAAAAAAATTTGTGACGTTAATGGACCTAGTGCAGTTTCTGTGAGAATAGCACATATTTGATTTAAACGTTTTCAGTCCGGAAATTTTGATGTCAAAGATGCACGTCGCTCCTGTCGCCCTGTAACGGATAAAATGGATGCCATTTTTGAATAAGTGTAGTTACGACGTATGTACTAATATGCCGATCTTACTCCACTTTTTCGAAAATGGCTAAGAACTGGGGATCGACCACAAAATAGTTTTGGCGCGAGGACTGCCAAAACCATTTGTTGCGGTTATTTGATCAGAAGCTCCAAAATTTCTATAACAATGGGATCATGTCCCAACCTATAAGATGGCAAAAGTTATCGAACAAAATGGTACCTACATACTTTAGTATAATGTAATATACTTAATTAAAAAATGTTTTCAATTTTCAAACTTTTCCCCAACCTATTAGAGATAACATTATAACGATGATGTACATTTAAGCAAAAACTATTTCACATGTTGTTTATAAAATACTTAACTCAAAAGCTTATAATAATGAATGTTGACATGGACACAGAATTACTAATGTCAAACATATCTGTCAACATCAAAGATGTGATTGATAAAAGACAAGACGTATGCCTATTGAAATGGTACATGAATCACGACCTCGATAGACTGTAAATGTCACTTGAACTCGGTTGCCTCGCGGAAGAGCCATATTTCTTTGTTCTTGAGAAAGACAAGACAATGAGATTCCATCGAACCTTTCAAATAAATCAAGAGAGCGTTTACTGACAGCCGAGGTGAAACATGAATTTTATGATATATATAATAAAATATGATATACTGTTCAAGGAAATTAACGCCATTTTTTCAAAGCTCGGATTTATTAGTGAATGCAATATTTTGACTTAGTTATTTCTGAATAGATGTTCTTTGACATTAATCGCAATTCGACCACACAGTATAAAAATATCTAGTGGTTTTTATTGCCAAAATTCATTCAAGTTCCTCCTTTATAATTGTTTAATATTCAGAGAGAAAAAAAGTGTCTATGGAACATTTTTTACGATAGAACGTATTTTAACCATATTTATCGCCATCTTAACCGTGCCAATAGTCATACTCCTTCGTCTGCGCAATATTGATTACAAATTTTTTGCTGCTAGTATTAATATAATGATGATTTAATTTATGCATTAATAACATCAAGTTAATGCAATTGAAATAAATAAAATTACTTAATACTTTTCGAAAGTTTTTTGGTAAATCTTAATTGCAAAAATAATAGAAACTAATCTATATTTCAAGGATTTCAATGGCATAGTAGTTAGTGCGTTCGATCAACAACGAAGGTCAAGCCACTTTCGCATAGGCCTGTCAATAGATAGAAGACCAAAAATGTATTACCTAGAGGTTTATCGTCAGTGTTGCCAATTTACTGTTTTAACAGTAGATTTGCTTTTTTCACATTGATGCCCGTTTTCTGTTTCGTTCCTAATTTTTACTGATTTTCAATTAGCGTTTAAGGTCACCTATTAAACTATGCAAATATAATCCAAAATAACCGATTGGTAATCATTTGAAGCCACAGAAAGACACCTAAAGGAATTCGACAACACGATGTATAGTTTTAAAAAAGAAAATGAGTCAGAAAATTCAAATCAATAATATAAAAAATATATATACGTATAGAAGATGAGGCAATTGAGGATGAAAGTGGAAAATAATTTAATTTTTTATTTCGTTTAATTATTCTTTAATCATTTATTTTGTGATCAATATTATAATATAACAATGTATGTAAGTCCTGCTAATAAAAGTATATCAGTCAAATCAATGAATCAAATGTGTGCTTTTAGAAGGTAATGTCAGAAGTCATAAAACTGGCGAGTATGTATGAAAAGAGTAATGAAAGTGGATGAGGCGACAGATTATGTAAGGCTGAACCCTGCCAGGTATACGGCGTGAAGATATAGGTAGATAGGTAGATGAATAGTGTAGGTATATTAGTTTAATTTATATGAGTACAGTATGAAATATGCCTTTTTACATATCCTACTTTTTTCTTCTGTTTCTTTACTGATAATCTGTCATTTTCTAGTTTCTTGGGGTTGGCGATACTATTTTTCGAGCTTAAGACACGCTTATCCGTTGGTTCATCAGGTCAGTCATTAAAATCCACCGGTATTAATAACGTTTGTTGTCACCGGGCAGGCACATAGTATACACTAATGTTGGGTAAAATTCACACACTGATGATTTCAAATTGATTACATATGTATGTATACAAGTTTTCGATCTCATTGGATTCTATCCATATGTAAGGCCTGAGGACATTACTAGGCTGGTGATGAGGTGTTAATAATGTATTATAGTAGAATTAAAACCTATTAAATACATTTTACTGAGGTGTATTAATGTCGATATTATCCGCTCAATCTCATATAAAATTCGGACTTTTCTAATTTACCAAATCATTTATAAATCATACTCTGTAACAATGTGCCGGCCATTTTCATAGCTCGCCTTCTGAACAACAAAGGTTTGTATAGCACATCCATTTGAATGTCTAAGAGACAATTATGGGAACTGTGTCGCAAATTTATGTCTAGTATCAGTCAGCTTGTAAATAAAACTTAATGGTCTATAAACGTCCCGTCGGCAGCTGAAAGTAAGGTTGCGATTGCATCGCCCCGTCAACGCCCGAGGGATAGTATACTCGGGATCAACTTATGTGAAAGGTATCAGCTAATCATAAGGTATCGCTGTGAGTACTGTATTACAACAATATAATAAATTTTAAGACACACCTTTTATTGATTTTGATTTTCCTAAAACTGCTACCGTCCATGAGAGTTCATGTCACATTCATTTCGCTGTTTGTGTGTGCGTAATAATGCATTCACTCGCTCACACCCGCATTCCCAATGTCCAGCTCATGAATGTTGTTAAAAGAAGGTAATTAATATTGCCCATCATTTTTGAAGACAAGAAATTCGAACCCACGTGTAAAAAATATGAACTCGTTTTTTATAACGCTCCACAAACCATTTAACAGACAATAAACACGTAAGGCGAATTCAAAAGGTAAAGTAAATACATCATATATCTTATTTATTGCATCATCACAGTACGTGATAAGTGTTTAGCGCCTGCATTTTTTGTTACAACATGACCGACGAACGTGGATACAATCTGAAACTGGTATTGAGCAAAAAAGCATCAACTATACTTGCTTAAATATAAAAGTCTACAAGTTACCAACGCCAAAGACAACCTTGAAAGGAAAACTTGTTTAAATAAGCGAACACAATATTCGCGTTTGATCGACGTATTTGTATCGATTACAACGTCTTTATTTAATTTGTCTGATACGCGGAGGACACGGATGTTAAAGAGCAGAATCCCAGATAAACAATTACAATAATGTTTATTTAATTATCACGATTACAATAAGAATATTTATGTCACACTGAGTAACACGTGCCGTTTCTAGCTTGTCCGACCGCGAATTTATAATTTGGTTAGTCACTAATCACACAATAAACTATTGATAACTGTCTCAAATCAATGAGTATAATTATACATATCTTTAACAATATATGAAAATAGCAGTTATAATTTACTTAGGTGAAATGCGTATCAAATACCTATCTCACCAGACTACACACCTTACACTTATCCGTGTTTACTGAGTTTTTCAAGAACTATAAATACAACAAAGCAAAATAAATGGTATTGTTAATGTACTAATAATAGTTTAAAAAAGAAAACATCGGACGAACAATACATGAATAATCTAGCTAGAAAGTGGCTAAAAATTAACATTAAGAAGATATACTAGATAAACCTTCTAACGTCAAGTATGTATGTACGTGTATCAATTATGTGACGGTTAGAAAAACAAGTAATGTCTATGAAATCACATTCATCGCCGACAACACGACTCAAAGAAAGATAGGAGTGGATCAATTCACAATTCCCATTCGACCGAATGTGAAATCGAGATATCACAGAGTGCATCTCAAGACGAATACTCGGAACAAAGAGGAATCGATGAGAGCGGGAGCGGGTGTGGGGATAGGAGGCGAGTGCAGCGACCTCCCCCATCCAGGTTGTGCTGTAATTTGTACATTTCAAGTGCACACAAAGGCGAAGCGAGGAGGTCGCAGCAAGCATTGACAAAATTAACTTGTCCGTTCATGACTGTAATCGGAGGTCACCTTTATTGGAACAGCAAGCAAAACGAAATATTAGATTCATTCAGATAAAGTGCTGATGTTTTTCATATGTTAACGATCACAAAATTACAATGTTATTTGAAGGAATCCTTATCGTATTATTAAAGTAGTAAGTCCACGTTACAACAGTTGTCTGACCGAGGTGTTCCCACGCATTTACAAATAATAAAAAATATAGAAAAGTAATTAATAATTTAAAAAATCTACGATTAAGAATAATTGATGAACATGCATAAAAAACTAACGAAGTGAGTGTTGGACTCACGCACGAAGGATTCCGTACTATCATAATATATGAAAGAACGTTTGTTGTAAGGGAGCCTAACTTAATTATTTATTTTATTGTTTTTATTATTTGTTGTTATAGTGGCAACAAAGCGGCCAATTTTCAATTGTCTAACTTCCTATCCCGTTTAATGAGATACAGCCTGATGAAACACAAACGGAAGGACAGACATAGTGGAGACGTATTAAGAGGGTCTCGTATTTATCTATCAAATATAGAAATGAAGTACATATAGGTATATTCTTAACACTTCTATTTAGAATTAATAAAAAATAAAATGCCTGGCCTGGTAGGGTCTGTCAGACCCACAACGAAATGTAAATCATTATTGTTCACATAAATTAGATTTTGCATGCTACCGCTTACAGTAACTGGCTGTTAACTGGCGCACTCGTCTACATCATCCGCCTGCGTCCTCAGTCTTCAGCGAGCTCTCAGCATATAAATAATGACGTAAAGTGCGTGCGGGTCTCTGAGACCTCACCAGGCATACGGCGTGACTTTATTTCGTAAGTAATTGTAATTTCCAAGTACTATATTAATAAGTAATTTATTTATATATTTATTAGTTTAAACACGGTATAGCTTACTAACTGCTAGAAGCGAATGAGGAGGTTGATATTATATTTAATTCTAGGGGAAAAAATCCTCCAAGTAGTCGAACAAACTTTTTTCTGAAGCAGATGAGGACATTTCTATTTCAAATGATAGACATTCAAGTTCATCAGATTTTAAAATGGATGTGCTTTTGAAGACTTCCAATATCACATTAAGGCAGAACTTACAAAGGTAAAGATGGAACAAATTGGTCTAAGGTTCAAACAAGGAGTGAAAATATATTGACTGCAAAATGAAGATGCCACATTTTATTCCGATCAAAAATGGCAAAACAATATATTTGTGAGATATGCAAGCCATATTTGTCTGGATCATTCAATTTAAAATGCGCAAAATGCTACAAAATCAACCCCCAAGAAAATGTTGATGTGAGTGAATACGACGGATTATTTTTATATAAGCTTTCCACCAGCGGCTTCGCCCGCGTGGTCTTGTATTATTTGAATCACCCTATCTATGAAAAAAACCGCATCAAAATCCGTTGCGTAGTTTTAAAGATTTAAGCGTACATAGGGATATAGGGACACAGAAAACGACTTTGTTTTATGCTATTTGTTTTATGTGATTTAAGCGTGTGTTAGTTAGTGCCTAACATTCCATAAACTCCGATTTGGGATTTCTTATTGTTTGGTAGAAATCATATCTTAACAAAGGTTTAATGACCTTTTTCTTAAAAAAAATAATATAATACGTATATATTTTTTAGTAAAGATAATTCGATTAATATGTCTTTTTAATTGTTATAATATAATTTATTTTCATAGAATGCAATAAGTTGCCAAACAAATAAAAATATATAGATAAAGTAAAATGCAAATACCCAATTGAAAATCTGAGCCTGAGGGACCTACCAGGCATAGCTTGTAGCTTTCTACGATCAGGCATACCGAGGGTTAAATAAATTAAATCTTAATATTGTCCCATCTTTATAGTTCGCCAAGTGAATTGTCCACCAGTTCTCATAATGTTTCTAATATATTACAAAGATCGTTTGTTTAGATAAGATATATTATTATTCCAAATTACTGGTGATAAATTCAGATCCATTTAAGTACTGAAGTGTAGATTACATACGACTCGATGCCATTAAATATATTTTATCGTTCACGTCGTGTCAAGGTGACACTGACATGGTAATTGCTCTAATTATGAATGTCTCGACTCGACACTGCTCCTGTATTGACATGCCCTTCACTCGATTATTATATAGTCATATGTATCTTTTATTAGTTATTGTGACAAAATCAGCAACATTTCAATTAAGCAATCGATCTGTGAAATAAAAGAGAAATGATCAATTTTCTCAACACACTCCATTGTTTTGATAAGGAAGGTTTAGGTTTATAAATTCAATAAGGTTTGTGTAGGTTCAGTAACATATAGCGATACGAAGACGTGGCGGATTACAAGTAGGTATGTAATAAAGGAATAAATTCTAAATGAAAACAGATTATCCAATTTAAAAAGAATTAAAAAGATTAATGGAGGAAATGAAAAGATAATTTAAAACTGTTGCTTCGAGTTATTTAACTCGCAACATTATTTGGGAAAACTACAATACGCAACGAATTATGCTAATAATAACGTACTCTTAATTCATTACTGGATTATGGAACATAACATTACACACGTCTTCCCTTGTAAAGTCGAGCACGTTCTTGTAAATAATATTAGTGTCTTCAGAATGGGCGCTCTTTTTGTTGGCAAGCTGACATAAAAATTCATAAATGGTTATATAAATGACATATTTGCGCTCGGCAGCATCGTCAACGACATGTAAAAAGTTTGAAGCTCCATACCCGTGTATGGTAGAAACATACTCTTAACCGAAAAAATAAATAATTCATTCGTCTTCACTAAATTGTTTTAAGGAATGCTTTCTTTGTAAAAAAGGTCATATCATAATAGTTATTTCGGTATTTGCTATAATCCAGTCAGCCGCGTACATATTATTGGAGAACTAAATAAATAAGCTTATGTTTACTGTCAACTGGTAATTTAGTACCCATAACATAAATTACCTTACATAAATAAATGTTAGTAGCTAAAGCACCCGCAGTTTATAGTATCTGAGACAACAAAGATACCACCCAGATCTGAAACAATATAGAAAATTCCATTTTCTACATTGACTCGATCAGGTATCGAACCCGGGACGCCTTGAAACTGGTATGCAAACCACACGACTACGGAGATCGTCGATAATAATAAATTATATAATGAAGGTTTACTAACCTTAATTTAATATTTGATAGGGATTTACCTTAGGATCGAAATTGAAAGCAGTCTCAGGCCTTAGTGGACAGGGTAGTCCACATTTACAGGTACCAGAAGTCTGGAGATAGTCCCGCAGCTGAGGGAGAGTGCTCAACGCCGTTCCACTGGGACTGGAAAAGAAAAAAAATATATAACTAATCTTCTGTAAAAATAGTGTAATACCAGAGAAAAACAGTAAATGAGAAAAAAATAATAATAATATAATACCAAAATAATTGGCTTTATACTAAAAACAACGTACGGAAATTGCCCCTACTCTAACTTTATTTTAAGACTTCCTCGTTTAATTTAAAAGTAACTTACGTTAGTTTTATTACTTTTGAATTTTCATATTTTTTATTTGTATAAGAAAGCTATAATTTTTCTAATTACTTAAGTGCACATCGAGCTCAATATAAAAAACGACAGAATGAAACAATAAAACTAAATACAAAGGCGATGAAACCGTTTAAAAGTTGTTTCATTTATGGATAGTGCGCGTGAAAATGTGAGAAATGAGTACAAAATTCGACTTTGAGTTGTCTACGGGCTCCACGTTGGTTAGAATTTATACCAAAGTAGACACCTCAATTGTAAAAACACATTAAAACTGGACGTTTTACAATATTAAAGTGTTAGATACACATATATATATATATTTCATAATAATGCTAAAGAAAAGATAATTGTAATTGATGCAAGTGGAATAATTCTTTTTACACAAATATTAAAACAAAGAGTTCAACTCAAGCTTTACGTTTTTTCTTAATAAATTTTTCAGTCTTTATATCTCGTATGTATTAAAATAAGCATTATCATCAGCCCTTTTTACGTCCTCACTACAGCAGCTCCAGCCTTCCTTATGGATGGTTTAGGAAAATGGGCACGACCCTCTACGCCGGCCCAAAGCAGATTGGAGGGTATTAACAATTGCAAATGCAACTAGGCTCAACGGCTTAACAGCGTAACGTTTGAGAATAATTTTTGGGTCACCCACCCTGAGTCCTACCTTACGTAAGTTGCTTAACAATTACAACGATCGCGGCTGAACCACTTACCACTACGCCACCGAGCTACTTCAATAGATATTTATTTGACAAAGTGAAACGCTTCAGTACGAAGTACTAAATCTTTACAAACAATACAAGAAAGTACAATAAAAAATATAGATTATGAGGTCACCATACCATGATGATGACTTAAAAACTGAGGTCTAAATAGCGTGCTTATATTTTATGTATAACGGAGAAAGTTGGCGGGCTGCCACTTTGAATCGATTTATCGTTGACTCTTAATCTTCAAGCACATACATGATAATACTCGTTAATCAGCTAGATTTGTTTCAAGAATTTTGGTAACTGCAATGTCAATTTGTTCAAAGGTAATGCCTACATAGGTGGTTAATGGAATCATTAATTGTAGTGTTCAATTACTAAGAGGACAAGTGCTGTTGAATAGTGATTCGTATAACTAGGGAATATATTTGCTGAAAAGCGAACTGTGCGGAGTGTTAGTCAAGCGTGTGTTGGGTGGGGGTTGTTAAAATTAGAGATGTGGCGTAGAATGATGTGTGATGGATGATGTATTCGGAAATACGGATACGGGCCTCAAGTCTACTCAAGCTCAACTATCTAGTACAAATAATGTTTACATATAATTATGTATTTCCTATTAAGAAGAGAATGATTTTAAGAAATGTAACATATTTTAAATTTTATTTAATAAATAGTATTGCATTGTTAAATAATTTTAGAAATTTTTATACGTATAGAAATTTAAAAGATTGGTATGACATCCGCCTAAGAGTGGTAACAGATACAAATCTATCTCCTGCCTCGGATATCAGAGGGTTGTGGATATCCCCGCACATCACTAGTTTAAATTAATTACGCGGGTAACTGACTGCGCCCGCGGTCAATCGATATTTAATTTCTAAGCCCTCCCTATTAGCACACGTCGTTGAATCTCAAAAAGCTTTTCAAAGCGAAATCTACCTGATTAACTCTACAAAAATTATTGAGTTTTCGTTTATTCATAACTAAAGTAAAAAATAAAAAAGTGTTCCATATTTCTGCGATTAGCGCCATAAAAACCTCCAATAGTTTCGCCGTTGATCTAAAAGTTATAATAGCAGTTTAAATATGGAATTTTTGTTTAAACCCACTGGTCAATTGAATAAAATATAAATCAAGTAAGTGTTAAAATATTTGATTGTGCGACATCCAATTATTTATACGGTTAGTTATTTCCGAATATAAATTCTGACCTGACACTAAATGCAGCAAACTGCTCATAAACGTCGTGAAGAAAGAATGTATGGTGCATTTTTAGTTTTTGAAATGTCTAAAACGATCCACAAGTAAACCAGCTACTAAGTCAAATAACAGTGAATTGAAGGTGATGGTTATCTGTACTACAAAAGAATGAGCGCCGTCTATTAAATCGGATTTTTATATGCAAAAAGACCTCTTTTAGATCAGTATAAAATGTAGGGATTTATACCAAAAAGTTAGTTAACCCTTTAGGATAATCGCAAGACAACAACACAATGGCTGAACCTAGGTCAAGTGACACGATGCCCTAAAGCAGATATGGGCAACCTTGGACATGTTGTGGGCCAAACTTTAGTGTGCAAATACGTTACGCGGGCTACGTTTAAAAATAATACATTTTAAAGTAGTGTTATAAGTGCTCATAATTTTTTAAGATAAATATCAGACATGAAATTGTACGATAATGTTATTATAAATTAGGTTTTTCAAAACGGGCCGGCTGTTTCCCACCGTGACCCTAAAGCTTAAATTAAGCTTAACCATTAGAAGGTTGTATTAAATATTTGATGGTCAGCTCATATTTCACTCACTACATCCTTCAGATCCAGTCGAGCAATGACAGCAGATGTCAAGTGTATGGAACTCCCGAACAATGACGATGAAAATTTCAACAAAAAAGACCCGATGCGTCAATCGATCATTTGTATTATTAATACACAATAACTTATGACCTTTCACAACACATTAAACAATGAAAATGATTAGTTCGGTTGTAGTAGTTGTAATAAATATTGTAATTATTTTCACAAAACAGACGAAAAAGTAACATGGACCATTTCAAAGTTGTTTTCTTCGAAGAGTAGTGTGCAATAAAACTAAAGAAGCCTACTTGTTTCTTACCTATCTACCTATTAAAATTTAAAAAATCAGTAAAGAGTTTCACGCACCGATATTTCCGTACAAACATTAAATTAAATGTAAAAAACCGTCGATCCTAAAAGAAATACATATTAACAAAGTCATCAAATAAAGTAACTCTTTTACAAACAATCTGTGAACGAAATGACGAACGTGCAGCATATTCATACGTCAATGGTTATTATACTCGCGATTCGTTTGTTCATAAACGTTCCACATGATAATTCACGGCATTGTTCACGGTCTGGTTCATATACTCTTCGGTAAAAGCAAACCACAACCGACAAAAAAGATTTTGTTTACCCGCTTTTTATTCGTGTGCGGAGTCTGTGGCTTTGACCACTGCACGGGGCGGGCGTTCGCGGTAGAAAAGTGTGAGCTGCAATTGGCTTTTTTACAATCACATGCAACGTTTGGGGGAAGTTTATGTAGACAGCTGTTTACCATTATCGAACACGCAAACCCTTTCGCACCTTGCCCGTGATAATATCCTACTGTATCCCAACAAGCTTATTAAATAAACGGTTGGTGTGACAACAGACAATTATTTCTTCCATTGTGACTTCTAAACAATGGTTAATATCTACTCACCCACAACGAAACTTAGAATCTGACGAGGATCTTGTGTTTAAGTCGAGATTGTAGAAGATAATTATGTCTCCTATATAAGTTTTATGAAAATGTGTGCACAAATTATAGAAAAGTTTGAAAACAATAAGAAGTTTCTAAATGGCCCCTGTAAACTATCGTACATAAAAAGCTACGTATTATATTGTTACTTTCCCGTTTAAAATATATCATCCAGTCTTTCATAAAATGGAAAAGTCCATCACAATTAGCAACATTGTTTGAAGCTGTAAATTTTATTCGAGTTGAAATTCAAATTAAGCCGCAAGGACGTGGGAAACAATAAATGAAGGGTGGATTTAGGATAAGAGGTCCTCCGTCACGAGTATTCGACGAAACGCTGATGTCTCATGTCAGCCTGCCTTGCCTAAATAGTCACTGCTGCTATTAATAACTTAAACGAAATTTATATGAAAATGAAATTTATTTTAAAAAATATTATAGAAAATGTAATAGACCTTACTATTTTGAGAATTTTGAGAACTTGAATAGTATTCAATAAACAAACAAACAGTTACAGAACAAATATACATTCTACATAAAAGCTGTTCTAGTTCTGTATTCAACACAAAAACAAAAAAGAAACATTATTATTATTATATTAATTTATTATTATTATAAAATCTTGTCATAACAGGTAGGCGAGACAAGCATTAAGTAAAACAAGGTGACGTTCAATCAGTTTGTTTCAAATATCAACAGTTTATCGCCTGCATAAAGAGCAAATACACACCCATCGCCAATAACACAACCAATGTTTTTCCTTCGCTTTAGATCAGTCATGGAATGGAATGGAATAAACTTATCGTGTAATTAATGCATCCGTTTAGACAGAATTAACCCATATAAAACAGTAAAGTTCTTCTTTACTCAGAAAGTACTAAATTCAATAATTCGTTAAGCACAAAAAGTTTCTAAAGAACGAATATATTAAATTATCATTTACGTTACTTAGAAAAACCAAAACCATAAATCTTATGAATAACTGGGCAAAAACTATTAAAAAGAAATAAGTGATTCTAAGAAAACAAACCACACAAGACATGCTTGAGTTGTTACACGAAGTCTGTGCCTCAATGGCCTTGGCGAAAATGACTAATCATCTTAGACTACTTTATCCTCCTTGATTATACAATTTTAGATCTATACAGTAACTACTTAATTTACTATAATATTAATGAGCGCATTAAATACCACCGATTCATATGTAACGTAAAAGTTGTAACAATACAAAAATGTTTGTTTGAAAGGGTTTGATGTCTATTTAAATATTTTAATAATTGTACCATCGTAGAGCAGGATACCTTTTTATCTCAGTCCACACTGACAAAATTGCCAACGATATCTAACATAGATCATACAATGTAAAGTTTGTTGTTAGTTAAAGATTTTCTACTGAAATTATTTCGCATTTCATGATTTACGTAATTTGCAATTGGCGGACAAGTATTCTTAGATTTTCTGAAATTATGATGCGAAATAAGTTGAGTGTCCGGCGTGAAATGTACGTATACCCTTTAATCTATATCTATTTTATATTATTATGATGTAGCTACTGCCATGCTAATGATGTAGCTAGAGCCTATTCGTTGCAAACAAACAATTAAATCTTTCCTCTTTGTAACATGTATAGATATAGATGCACGATTAAAAGTTGCTTTCAATTGAGTTATTCAAATAATAATATGTGAACAAAACATATTTTGATTTAATGATATTTACCATAGATAATATAAGAAAATTTAAAAAATAAAATTGATATATGCTGCTGCATACTACTGATATAAGTACTATTACCAATAAACTGGTCTTACCTACACAGGTTATAGCAAATAATATAAAAAATACATTATCCTCGATAGAATAGAAGGCATTCTGCATACCACGACTAGCATATTACTAAAGCAAAGCCGATACAATACGCAAAATATTTCTTGCTAAGCTGACACTAAACTATGTCCTGTCAAATCAAATAAAACCGTACTTTATACGAAAATCTTAAATTGCCATGCACTCTAAAAAAAAAATTGTTAAATCAAACAATATTGTGATATATGTGACCAAGCATCTTGTTTCCATATGAGCCTGACAAGATGTTAGATACATTAAATAAGATGGTTTTAATTATTTTTACTATAGTTACTTTGTTAATATAGTTAAGATTTCATTCAATTTGATCATTATAAATAACTATAGCAACTACCTCCTAGTCTACAATTTAAATAAGATCGTAGTCGATATGTCTATGATATGTGACTGTATGAACAATTTACCACAGTTGATTCAACCAACCTCTGTTGGTAAAAATTAACATGAAATGTGGCTAAACTAATCAATTTACGAAAGTTAATTTGACCAAAGAGTTGGTCAATTTAACCATGAAATATGTACTTGCCAATTTACCGTATTTCTTTCAACCGATAGGTTAGTCAATATAAGCATGAAACATCGTTGTACTAACCAATTTACCGAAGTTAATTCAACCAACATGTTGGTCGATATTAATATGAAACTTGGTTGTTTCAAACAATTTACCGAAGTTAATTCTGCCAAAAGATTGGTCAATTTAAGCATGAGATATGATTATATTAATCGATTTACCAATGGTAATTCAACCAAGACAACCAACCACTTTAGACGTTTGATCATTCTGAACTTTTGGTCCAAAGCGAGTCAGATTTTAAACTCGGACCACAGCTCAGAGCCAAACCAAAGAGCTAAAGTATATAACTGGAAAGGTTGGTTTCGAATCCCATATTAAGTTTACTTTAAACGGCATATTACTTATACAATCTAACGATATAAACTGATACCGCGATGCATTAAATGAACAACGCCATCTAGTTTGCAGACTTAAAACTATTCGGGCACCTATGAAGATGATGGGCGTGTTTCATATTAATGTCGATCAACATGTTGGTTGAAATAATCTTTTTCATAACAATATTCAAACAATATTCTCGCAATAGAAAAGTGAATTTGATAAGTTTGTGTGGATTTAACAAAGTCACTCTTTGTTGGCACTCGCTTTTCTTAATTGATTCATATAAGACAGTATTTAAATCAATCAGAATTTGATAATTATTTTAGCAAATACATTGTTAGTAGCAAGAACAGCTTAATTTTAGTTACTCCAATAATGTCAAGTAGTTACCATTAATCATTCATGTTTTTGAATTGACTAAATAGTCTTTGTTGTTTGAAAAACAAAGGGTTTTTTTGGTTCTACTAACGTTCTTTGTTAAACCAAATACGAGAACTTATTACTGCAACAATAAAAATCGTCTAATCTATTACTTTACCTATTTATTTTGATTAATTTGTATAAATTGCTTCAACATACTTAGTTGTTAAATTTAACTATTAAAAATAATCGATTCACACAAAAAAATCCAGTAATGATAGATACGATAAATATATTTGATAGAATTAATCAGGGTTACCAAATTTTTAATTTAACCATACTTTAACTAGTTGGTTCAATGTTTCAGCTTTGGTTGATTTATGTAAATAAGTAATTGTTTTATTCAATATTATGTCAACCAAGAGAAAATCGCTCTTTGTTGGCCTCCATTTTTTAGAGTGTGCCATTTTACTAATTTTTCTTTTCTTAATCTTATCATCGGCTTACCAAAGAACAGCAATTCATTAGAAATTTTTGGAACCAGCATAACTGGGCTCAGTTCGAGGTTAAAAAGTTAATTACAAAATAGTAATATAAGACAAGGTTATTGTTAAGAAACACAAAAAAGTTGCCAAATAGTATAATAATTGACAAACAACAAAATGTCCTCACTCAGTATCTACACACAATACTGATATGTGGCGCTTGTAATTGATCTAATTCTCTTTGCAAACACAGGCGAGGCATCGTATAATGGGTGAAATATTCTGGCGAACAGCCAATCTGTATTGCCACATTAAAAACTATGGCGACAATTCGATTTAGACGACAGAATATTTTGTCTATGCAGTTTTAGTGATAATTATCAGGTTCGGGTAGAGAAGGCAAATTATTTGTTTTTGAGTAAAGATCGTTTAAAAAATACAATAAAATTAATTAATATAAAATGCCCCTCGTTTTAACACGGTATATAATTAACAGATATGTTCTTCATTTTTCTAAGATAACAGCCATTTGGGGTGTTCAATATGTGTACAAGATGTGTTCGTAACAGATCTTGGTAAAAATGTTGCTATTATATAAGTTAACTATTGATTTTGATACTTTTTCGACGGGCCGCTATTAAAACTGAAAACAGATAGTTTTAAATTTAAAAAAAACTGTGAAACAGTGTGATAACCGCAGACCGTACTAAAATATTCCAGTTCTAACCTAAATTAGGTTTCGACGACCTCCGTAGCCAAGTTCTTCGCACGCCGGTTTCAAGGTGTCGCTATCTCTGAGGTTCCGGGTTCAATTCCCGGTCGGATCAATGTATAAAATGAACTTTTCTATATTGTTTCGAGTGGTGGTACCTTAGTTGTCGCAGATATCCCAAAATACAGGGGTCTAACTACTCATTTTGGAATCTGAGCAAGGTTTGTCATGTCTAATAATTTATTATTTAATGTAAATAAATAACTTACACAAAAATAGATCTTATTTCTAATATAAAATGCGAGGAATCTTTTCCACCCCAATCTTATGTATGTATGTTTATTCTGAACATAAATTTCTCATGGAAAAAATGTGGCGTCGAACTCGAAATACATGATCTTTAGTTATTTACACGATCAAAACAGGCGTACTATTTTTTTTTTTATTTCAAAACGCTAACATAGTTGAATTAATAAAAGATATTTATTACTTTTATTTTAAACCCTTAGTTTTGTACAAATACACCAATACATTTTGTATTTTGTTCTTTAGTTACTTTTCTAAGTTCTTTGGTCACGTTTCTCTATTTTTGGGGTGAAATATAATTTATTTGGGTTACATCGAATTTCTACGATCAAAAATATTTTTAAATCGCTAAAACTTTTACAATATTGATCTAGGAGTGTGCCTATTACTAATAATTATAGGTTTATAAATGGTGTATAATGTATGTTGTTTTATAATTTTAAAATACATATGTAAAATAAAAATCACCCACATATTCTTATTATTTTAGTTGAAATTATATTATATCTACTCATCTTTGATTAGAAAATTTTTGTAAATAAAACTTTTCCTTTTTACGCAAATTAATCTTCAAGATATCATATATATCATTATAGATATCATATATATAGATGGAAGACGATGCATTGACTATGTATGGTTTTACACGATTTTGTGAAAAATTAATAGATTTATACGATTGTCTCATTTTAACCTAATTCAATGAAGACAACTAATAAATTAATAACTTCGCAAAGACTCTTTTAACTGTAATTTATTACTTGTGCAGTGAAGAAAACAACATTATCAACAGACCGAGATCCGATAAGCAGTTGAGTCACGGAAGGGTTTCCCTGTGTGAGTCACAGCTACTTACAGTACAGCCCTTCGCCGCGATAAGCGACACGCCGGTCACCGGCCGGCGCCTGCTCGCAATTCTATTAATCTCTTAATATTATTCAAATTATACATGAAAATAAATTCGTATAGCACCAACACAGGACACAGATTACGTCTTATTACCATGTAATTGCTTTTATCAAAGTGTTATTTAATATTATTCTCACGCACGGCTAGATTCTCTGACAAAGTGTATAACCATAATACCTTAATAACATAATTCTCAATTAGCAGTTTTCCCGCGCCTTTGCTCGTGTAAATTATAGCCTACATCATCCGTGTATAATCACAGTATTATAACACTTCGCGTAGGCGAAAGAATTTTTAAAATCGGTCCTGTACTTTCGGAGCCTATTCAATGCAAATGCAAACAACCAAATCGTTCCTCTTAATTATACCTATTAGTATAGATAAATAACTTGTTTATTGAAACACTAGTTATCAAATTCTTAGTTCTATGCGCACTGACGATTGTGAATAAATTATTGTTTCTGTCACCGTGATCTCGTCCGTTTTATAGAGTAGCTAATTGTCACGTGTATAAATGCAATGCACGCGCCACCATAAGGATTAGTAAGCATGGTAACATAAACAATATGATGAGAAGTTACCAGTGCAAGAATAGATTTAGCGCGTAGCATTAGCAAATAAAATTGAGAATAGATTACGAAAATTTGACATTTTCTGATAACCTAACATGGTGCTGTGAATAATAATACCATAGCATGACATTCATAGTTTTACCAAAACTTTGTGCAATCGATAAGTATTTCTAATATTGCTAGAGTATACAATATTAATATAATAAAAAAAATTGAACAATAGGCCGATTTTAATTTTAAGGGAGCGTTTACACGAGGTCAGTAACCGGTATGAGTGCTGACGCTAAAATCTTAACCAACTGTTTACACAGTGTCAGTAGTCATGGTAACGTCTTCACGATTCAATTTACAGCGAGTCATTACTAACTTGCCTCAATTCGGAAACAACTCTTTAAATGTTTAACTAATCTGCCATTATACAAAAAATTAAGAGAAATACGTTATTACGTGTACTTTAAAAATATTAAAATGCCAAATGACTTATTTATTTTTAGTATAGTCAAATATATTTTAACGATTCGATCTCGCAAAGAAATAACAAGCATAATCTCTATTAGCGACTATATGTGGTAATTACATCTACACCATACATATTAAACCAGATAATCATAGTTTTCATTGTTGCAAAATGCATAGTACAAACAGAACACGGAGGTTTATTATTTGTCTTGTTTGATTACCTCGATCTTGTCTACACCATTCCGAAACCTTACCCTTATTTTTGTAACACGTCCGACACCATTGTTTGTTTACCTATAGCAGCTCATGACACGTTTATCCCCCTCTTTAGAATACACTTCCTTACTGTAAGGGTAAACATTGAAATTGGATATGACATTGGGTTCCCTCCACGACTGAATTTGATCCGCCACACAAAACATATTGACTTATCAGTCCCTCGTACGATATTTTAAAATTTACTACTTAAGCATCGTTAATACGACGATTGTGTTAATAAAGACAAAATTAATAATTAATCATTTACCTGTTTAATCCGACAATCACACTGCCTTTCATAATAATGAACTAATAAGCGCTGCTCAAAAAAAAACAAGCAATAGCTACTATTTGTATAATTTAATTATACTTATCTGATTACACCGAACAAGTTGAACAAATCAATTAACAGATATTTACGGTAAATTACTCAAAATATTGTTGGCTTTGTAATTACGTGTATAAATAATATACACCACGCATGAAATTTCTAAGCTTTGTTTATGATACGGATGCTATTTTAAATACCAGTTCAATTCAATAACGGGCTAAATGAACACAGGGCGAGTTTTGATCGCAATTTGTTTTACATAAAACCCGGCGACAGACGTCCAGTAGAAGAGATCTCTTGGGAAGCCATAGAGATCCCTTTGCTCTGTTTAGTGAACTTATGAGAGTTGGCAGGGGCCATTCTAGACCGGAGGTGCTCATATCGATGCGTCGGTTAAACGCTTGAGCTACAAATTGAGCTTTTATTTATTCATGTGAGGGGAACGAGGTTGATATGGGTCGGGGTCGCTCGATAAAGGACACTCTTAGCTGGCTACCCGTCAAAGGATTTCTTATACATCATTTTTTATTTGCCAGCTGTGCCAGTTATTTCACTATACATCAGTAACTTATCATTCTTGCTATCGTTACGTGTCTTAATTTTATATCAAACATCTACAGTTTTCCGTTTAGAATCAGTAATATAAAAAACCGATCAAGGGCAAGTCGGATTCGCGCACGTAGGATTCCTTATATTTAAATCATATCACATATCATATTATACATTCGCATTACTTATATTTAAATCATATTAATTATGGTAAAAGTCATCTAAACCATTTATTAAACTATCATACAACGTTGAGTAAACGTTTTAGTCAAAGAATTTCAACAGTTAAATAACTAAATCTTCATGTGATGTGATGATTTAATATTATACTCGACTACTACTATAAAGTCGTCATAGTAAGTCTACGTTTAAGTAGGTATACTTTATAATTTGGTATGAAACATTAATATAACTCAATTGATTATTTAAACGATATTAAGTTCTTTTCATATAATTGAGTCTCTATTTTTAACGGACTTCAAAAAGGAGGAGGTGTCTCAATTCGGCCATATAAATGCTTTTTTTATGTTTTCTCGATGATAACTTCCTCGTGTATGAAATTTTTTTTATTAGATAGCTTATGAGTCCGATGTTGTCCCATATAAATTTATTGACATCGAATTGGTATTGATATCATATTTTGATGATGTTTGGTAAAAGGTATAACAAAACAAAATATGCCAAACATCCTTTTACCAAACATCATTAAAATATATCATAAAAACATGTCGTCTAAACATGTTTCAATAAGCAACAAACAAAAGATAGCGTATTTTGCATTATTCAAAATTTGTATGGAGGGATAGAAATGTCAACAAAAAAGTCAATATCACTAAAAATCTTTTTCTTTAAACATGAACCGACTTCGAACCTTAGCAAGTTCTATATGTATTTTTTATGAATAAATGGATTCCAAAGAAATAAACGAAGAATGGTGGTTTTAGAATAAAGTCAATAAAAAAATGCAGCGTTCGCTGATAAATGTCATGATACGAGTATATATCAATTGATATTTATAGTATTTCTTTTAGTTCAGTCTCTCAGCTAGAAAATTAACCAACCCAATGTGACGCTGTCAACATTGGCCGAAGTTCGGAAAAACTTCGGGATTTCTACTTTGGCATTCTTACTTAATAGAAATTTCAGGGTTTCCCCATAATATGAAGGCAAAGTACGAACGATTAGTTTTTTTTTTCCTTAAAATTTTGTGCTTTTGGTCACATCAAACTCAATCTTTTTTCACACTTTTGATTTAAAAGATCAAATATAAATAAAGCTACTAGCAGCTTAAAAATCTCAGCTTTCTATATGCATGATATATATCGGACAAATTTATTAAAAATATCGGATTTTTGCCAACCCTAAAAAGTACTAATCAATTATTGTTAAATATCGCAACTATAAACACATTTGTATTTTCCAAGGGAACTCTAATTGCTACTGACATGGTGGACGCCATAAATTGTATTAAAACATGTATACAACCAATTAGTTATGTATATATCATAATGCTCTACTTCAATGTCTATTGACAATATGACGGAAAAAAATGATGATAAAATATTTTTCTATTAACAACAATATTATAAAAGCCAATTAAAATATTAATAAAGATAACCATCATATCATCGAAAAAAAATAATTCCCAATAGGTCACCCCTTTTTATATCCTAAATATTCTACTACCTTTCTTTACATTAAATTAATAAACAATATAATGATGAGCGAGGCTTATTAATAGAGTAAATATCAAACTCTATCGTTTAAGCTACATACAGTTTTGAGATTAATATATTTAAGCACCTCAGTAGTTATTGGCTTAGAGACTTGAAATCAGGGGCAGGTGAATGGCCGGCACGAAACGGCACGCGAACTAAATGTTACCTTCACCGGCTTGCGAGCATTAGGTTACTCTATTCTGATCGACACTATGTTTATGAATAGGTAACAAAAATATAAAAAGGATAAGAATTTGAAACGTCGATGCAACGCTACAAAGTGCAAAAATTTTACAAAATTATTTACGTTACACTGGATGAAGGTTTAGAAATTTTGGATGAACACTTAAAGCACTCATTTTCTCATACATCATAATAAAAATAATTTACCTACATTACACTCGGAAAGTATATCATTACCAACCCAAAACAGAAGCAAAAGTGCTCATTATAATTGCTCGCTATCTCGCTGATATTTACAATCACTGTATGATGAGGGTATTTTCCACGTTGTCATGTCAATTTAGTAAAGTCATTGTTCTTTTTAAAACTAGCAGGTAGTAATTATAGACCCATATCAAATCAACCAACACTAAATAAGACTTTTTAAGAAAATATTCTAGAGCAACTTTAACAACTTTAATTCCAGCAAACTTTTGCATACTACGCAATATGGTTTTACCAAGGGTCATTCGACAACAGAAGCGAGTCTAACGCTCCTAAAGCATATATTTAAAGCATGAGAGGGATCCAAGAGTCACTCACCAAGAGCGTTTTGCGATCTGGCCAAAGCATTCGATTGCGGTTGAGCTTTAGACACTTAATTACTACGGTATCAAAGATGCTGATCAAAAACTGATGCTGTCGTATCTTAATTCAAGAACACAAACATTAAATACAAATAGTGTGAGTTCGTCGGGCTTTTGTGTAAAAATAGGTATTCCCTAGGGTTGTATCTTAGGCCCATTTCTATTTTTAATATATATATATAATTGATTTACCAATTTTTGTTAAAAAGCTATGTGAGATTGTGCTGTTTGCAGATGACACTTCATTGATATTTAATATTGACAGAAATAAGTATAACTTTGACGCTGTAAAAAATGCTTGTCACAGTTGATTGAATGCTAAAAAACCAAACGTATAAATCACTTTACCTATGTAAAAACCATCTGAAATTAAAAAGTTAGTAAATTCAACACAATTTTTGGGAATAACACTAGATTCCAAACTGCAATGGAACCCGCACATTTCTATAATAGCTGGTAAATTCAGCTCGGCTTATTATGCCATTCAAAAAATAATACAAATTACCGATATAGAAACTGGCCGGATGAAGTACTTTAGTTATTTTCGTAGTATGATGTCCTATGGTATTGTGAACATGATGCTGTGAATATTATATTTTACAAAGAAGAGCAATAAGACCTATCTACCCCAGTGATATTAGGTAAAAAAAGGGATCAACCTCGGAATGAGAGATAATAAGCTGTAAATTGGTATAAACCTTTGTTTTGTCGTTCTAAATGTTGTCTCAAAAGTCACAAATGATATCGTGTCCGCGTCTTAAGATATTGAAGGTCAAAGATCATAAAAATTGTTTTTTCGCGAATATCTCGCTTTTTATTGCTTAAATGCTTAGAGCGCGAAGAGTGCGCAGCGCATAGTCATATATGGTCTAATGCAAGGTCAAGCCTGAGTTACGGTTATCAGTATGTTGTAGAAAGTCAATTATTTATGTAATAATTATTAATTGTTTATATTTTATTAAAATAAATAACTTCATTATTTATATTCAACTATTTAACTGTAGTATATTATTAATTCTGGAATATATATTTTAGTTCTAAATTAAGTTAAAAAGACAATAAGGGAATATATTTTATACATATCTTTATTTATCATTAAATATGCCATATTATATATTTATTAAAATGTGAGTTTAAATATTAAAATAATTTTTATTGGTTTTAATTATAATAAAATTGTGAATAGAACCTAGTCATCTTCATCTTCTTCGTCGTCTTCTTCTTGTTGTCGCTCGAAAACGTTCAATTCATTGTCATCATCCTCATTATTGTTCATATTTATCTCCAAACCTTCCAGTATTTCAGGATCGTATGCGCTTTCTTCATCGGGATTACTTGGATATAGTGAAGCATTGAGGCAAGCTTGTCCATTGCACTGGACACAAGCAAAAGAACATAGTAGGCCTGATTTTCTGCATCCACAACGGGTACCACAACCATTTTTACAATTGCAAAATATTATATTTAGTTGTTCGGTTGGTGCTGGAGGTAATAACGTTCTTATGGGCTCCAGGATTTCATTTTCAAGAATCCAGCCCCATTCTTGAGGTTCTAAGTCATTCCCTAACCACGTTAGAATCTGGTAGTTGATGCGCTTTATATGTTGATGAGCTGCTACACTTGTTGGTGGAAGTGTTGACAATTGTACAGGTTTATTTAGCTTCGTTAATTTAATGAATTGCGTGTAGCGAAAATGATCAATCTTGTCCTCAGATTTTGGAGCACTATATAATGTCAACAAGATGCCAACTCTGGCTTGACCTTGCATTAGACCATATATGACTGTGCGCTGTGCACTCTTCGCGCTCTACCTCAAAAACGGTTGATCGTATGTTAAAAAAAAAGTTAAAAGTTGTAGAGAATTTTATACTCTGTAACTTTCATATGGGTGAAAGTATCATTTAAGCAATAGAAAGCGAGATATTCGCGAAAAACCAATTTTTATGACCTTTGACCTTCAATATCTTAAGACGCGGACACGATATCGTTTGTGACTTTTGAGACAACATTTAGAACGACAAAACAAAGGTTTATACCAATTTACAGCTATTATCTTTCATTCCGAGGTGAAACCTCTAAAATGACTGGGCTAATCTATCAATTAGACTCACGAACACCTCTCAGAGCAAAAAAAATAAGAATATAAGCGTTTTCAGTCCGGAAATTTTGACATCAAATATGCACGTTGCTCTGGTCGCCCTACTACAGATGAAATGGATGCCATATTTGAAAAAGTAGAGCAAGATTGCCATATCAGTAGTAACGTCGTGGCTGAAGGACTGGGGACTGACCACAAAACACGTTAGGCAATTTGAAAAAAGGTGGCTACACAAAAAAGTTGGATATTTCGGTACCCAAATAGTGGCTACACAGAAAGGGTGAATATATAATTCCCAATTTCTAATGAAATCTGATGAACCGTGTACACATTTGTAATTCTGTATTACGGCGTAATGAATTCGAACTATTTTAGAAGAAGCTGATAACTAGTGATGAAAACGTGGATCTCATACGACAAGAACGTGCGAAAAAGGTCGTGGTCAAAGGTCGGTCAGGCTTCACAGACTGTGGCAAAACCCGGATTAACTTGCAATAAGGTGATGGTGTGTGTGGTGGGATTGGAAGGGCATTATTAATTTTGAGCTGGTTACTGCCAGACAGGACCATCGATTATGAACTCTACTGCGAACAAATGATTAGATTAAAGCAAAAGGATGAGAGAAAGCGGCCAGAATTAATCAATATAAGGGGTGTGCTTTTTCATCATGATAATACTAGACCTCGAGACATCTTTGGGCACTCAGCTAAAATGAAGTTTGGTCAGAAGGTATTAATGCATCCGCCGTATAGTGCTGACCTTATACCTTCAGATTTCCACCTGTTTCGGTCTCTTCAGAATTCTTTAGACAGTGTCAGCTTAACATAACGCAAGGACTCCCGAAACCACTTACCACGGTTTTTTGATCAGAAGCCCCAAAATTTATATTGCAATAGGATCATGTCCTTACCTACAAAATGGCAAAAAGTTATCGAACAAAATGGTACCTATATACTTTAGTTAAATGTAAATATAAACTTTATTAAAAATGTTTTTAATTTTCATATAAAATGCGAAGAAACTTTTCCCCAATCTAATATAATTGAGACTACCCTATATCTAATCGAAAGTAGATATAGTTTTCGTTCAGTTCACAAGGTTGCCTGGAAGAAATTACTTTTTAGTAATAAGGCCGCCAATTGTGCATTCACATTTATTGTATCCTTATATTTGTTTCTGTCCATTGGTGTACAATAAAGAATTTTTCATTCATTCATTCATTCATAATTGTATACTTATGTTTTCCGGAACAATATTAATATGTATACTAAGTATCGTGATGTACAGAAACCTGTCCTGCAGCCATTGATAAATGTATTAGAATTAGCTTCCTTAATTCAATTCTTATGTTAAGTATACTTACCTAGAGTAGTCACGCTCTCTTAAAAATCACTGTAGTGTCGTGTTCGTTGGGTCGTAACGTTCCCTAAAATATGGTTGAGCTAAGCGATAGCTGGCTCATACGTCATGCTCGTAAACGGGTAGATTTGCGAACTGATGGCATAATTTTCGATTTTCAGAAATGCTTGTAACACCCTAGACTGAATAAACGATATTTAATTTGAATTTGGCAAGTCTGCAGACATGCTAGTGTAGGACCCTCGCGTCGCGTCGTAGTAGCAGTCCTTGCAGATCAATTCTGCTATTTTTTACGTAATAATCGAATCTTGATAGAATACTCATTACTCAATAAGTTTATTATTTCCATAGGTAATTTAAAATAATGATACATAGTTTAGTTAGTCTCACTATGGACCCCATCGGGCGTAACAATAATAGAAAGGAGGAGTACTAGTTTTTATTATTGTCATACGCACTATTTGCAATTTGTACTAACTCCTGAAGTCCAATATTATTATATATCTGTCATCATTGATGTGTGAGGAAGACATTGCACTTATAATATTGGACTTCAGGTAGATAGTACAATGACAAAATGCAAGTAGTTGAGATTCTATCGAGATGCGATTAACATTAGCGGAATTGTCCTGCAGAGCGGGCATGCATGTCTACAGACTTGATGCACTACAGCACCGACATGACCGTCAAGTGAATTTATCATCATCATCGACAGCCCTGTTACGTCCCAACTGCAGGAGTTCAGGTCTTTCATATAGTTAAAGAGGATGTTTATCAATTAAGTGTTATTGAAAGTCGTCATAATTATCGATTGCTTCTTTTAAATTCCGTCTAGCAACACTGTTGCACTATGACAAAATTTAATTACTGAACCTCATGTCTAGTAGTATCATATAAGTCTTTTTTATTGGTATAAGTTACAGGATATTAAAAAAAAAACTTTGTAAAATCGAGTCCACTCTTGCATAGAATATTGTTGCCACTTTTGAAACAATTTAACTTCTAATACCTAATTTGAATTGAGTTATCGATATATGGTCTTACTTTATCATCATTATTTTAACAACCACGAAAATATATCTTGTAGTTAGTCACATCTGATTATTACGCTGAATTTTTTGAGGTCATGTGGATATAAATAAATAGTAAGGAAAGATACCATTGCGTGATGAAATTAATAAATTGATAAAGACAGCACGCCAACTTGAGGAACACCGGCATACATACGCGTTATCAGCATTTATTGGGATGAAAACTAATGTCAGAGCAGTGCCATACTAGAGCGAATGTCATTGATAATTAAGACAAAGAACTTCCGTCGAATTATGATAGATACGAGATAATCGAAAAGGATATACCTAATAGATCGTATTTATCAAAGAAATTACGTACTGTCTGTAAGTACGGAAAATTGGTTGTGGCAATTAATAAGATCTCTCTACCCTGAAATTACTGACACATGAAGATGAAGACAACAATTCAGTGAAATACTTGATACTGTATTATATATTTTTTCCCGATTTTCTAAGTATACAAATTTCTTTCCTATTTGCAATAAAAATTAATGGATTTCGGAACAGTATGTTACTAATGAAAAACTGCAACCACCGCAATTCCGCGCGGTTTATTGGACCGACTGCAGAGTTGGCACGTTACAATGTAAAATAAAGTTAATGTTGGTATAATATATCTGTAAAAATGCAGAAATTATTTAAATGTGCAATTTTACATATTGTTGGATTATTGTGCTAATATTTTTATCCTAAAGTTATCACTTATCACGGGTACATATTAAACGTAATGAGCGGGTTCAGGTAAATGAATAATAGAGCGATTTTTATCTGCCCAATTAAAATTAAACACGGTGAGCAACAACTTTTGCAATGCCATTAAATTATTTAATAAACAGAAGTTTATTAAATATTCATAAAAGTCTAATCATATATTGGCCAAAACACAAACGTAACAATTGAGGAATTAATATAAATTATAATAATCGTAACTATTTAAATTTTAGATATTATTTTCACCTATGTTGACTATATTTATATTACATCAACTTGATATATTTGTAATTAAATTTTTTTTCATATTTTTTAATTATAATTATAGATTTATGAATAAAATCTTATAGCTACCGGAACTCACCCTGCCACATTCACACATTTTAATTAATTTAAGTTCATTTAATTTATTTTTATTAAATTTATATATTGTTCTTCTTTTTATATATAATCTAATTGTTTTAGCTAATTTTCAATTAGTTTAACAACCAAAATCTTTAACAGTGATATAGACAATGCTGGGAGGACGCTGTAAGCCGAAGTACAATTATAAACTAGCTCGGCTACAGACACTAATCTTTTTATAAAATTCGTTAGCCATTATTTTATAACGTTTATAAAGTTTAAAGTATTTATTTTTAATTTTCTTTCTTGTATTTTTGGCTGTGTGCAAATAAATGGATATAAAAAAATAAAAAAATGTAAACACTGTCATTAATGGTAGGATTTTATTGTTTAAAAAAAATGAAATTCTTGATTGTAAACATACAGACAGAACGCTAGTTATACAGTAGTTATCTGAGCTCTAAGTTATCTTAATAGATCAATTATTTTCCCATTACGGGCATCGCAGTCTGGTGATTAATTTTGGTATTTTTAAATAAAATGCATAAATAAAACGAATTAAAACTTATTATTAAATAAATAAGCGATCAATCAATATATCAATGGTAACAATAAATGCAATACCTGTTTCAACTCATTAGCTATACAGAGAAAATAAAACAAACTGACAGTAAGTATCAGTTGAAAGACGAATAAAATGTTGTCTAGTCAAGTTCAGGTCCATGGTTACACCTGCCACATGCCGAGCGAAGTCGAACGGGGCATCGCAGAGGAAATAAATTCACTTGAATACTCAACTGCAGAACATGTAACAACGCCTGGTTTTTGCAGAGCACATTTCAAGCTGTTTTTGTTAGATTCGTATGGTAACCTTGACTCGATCCCCTCGGCTGAGTTTCTGTGGGAACGATTGAGAACACACGTTTCAGTTTGCCCCATCCGTCTGGAGCGCATGTGAGCAAACGCATCCGGTGAGCTGCCTTCAAAACACTGTACTCGAATTGACTCAATTAATAGCAAAAGACGGTATACACTTTAAATAAAACTCCTTGGCTAGTTACTAATAAGTAATTATGATGTGTTATTTACTTGTAATGGCTTCCTTCTGCTTGTCGATGATAACCAAATGTCCATTACTATCATTATTTATAAATCCAATCCAATCATTGTAAAGTATTTACGTTCCAGTTTGAGCATTGAATATTAACAGTAGTTTTAATGGCCAGTGGTATCATGGATATTAAATTTGTTTGTTGTCGAGACGCTCTCCACCCGACAGCGTGCCTCATTTAATGGAGCAATAAAAAATGTTCGACACGACTTACGTAATCCGTATTATTTCCGCATCGAAGCTGTTGGAGAGGTCAACGTGTATCACATAGCCTTTAATAGACTACCTACAATAATGAGTTCTATACTCGCATTTACATAAAACTTTTGGCGTATAAGTGATTTTTTACTCGATTTAATTTTGATCCTACTAATAATTTATACATATTTACATTAAAATGAAACGGAATTCTACCCTAGTCGTTACCTATTTTAAATCAGAAATGGGCAAAATGTAATCACGATTAACGATTACATTTAGTAAAGTTCAGCCAAGATTGAAGATTACATGTTGTTGTAATCGATTTTGTTAATTATTTATTTATTCACAAGAACATTAAATTAATCTAAAATTACGATTACTATTGTAATCTTCAATTCTGGGCGAATGTAATCGTTAATCATGTTTACATTTTGCCCATCTCTCTTGTCATCAATCTTTGTGTTAACACAATCTATCTATTGCTGTGCTGATTTTTCTCCATTAACATTTGTGTAATAAATTAAAAATAAGTTAGCAGAAATAATAAAAAAAGTTATAAATGAACATTTAAATAGCAATATTCATCTTTGTTTTATGACAATCTTTATTTTATTACACAATGCCCATTCATCAATGAATGGAAGTGTTGTAACTGAAATTAGGGGCATTGTAAAATTTTACTGACTGTTATCAGGCAGAGTCCATAAATTTCTTTTTTAAATTCTAAATCCGTTATACTTATAACAACAAAAGGTAATTTTGTGTGCGACTTGTATTCTAGACTAAAGGGTACGCTTTATATCTCGGAAACTGCACTACAATATACGTATGAATTTAACTACGGTAGGAACAATACTTCCTAACATTCTGAGGATGATATCACAAAAAGCTCTGTTATTGTATACATGTCACTAACGAATTTACGACTTCACCAAACTCTACCGATCCTTTTACAGAACTTATAAAAAAAAATCTATTCACGGCGGGTGGCTACCATAAGCATTGAAACTATGCTTAGAGGCTATTATGTAAGTTGTAAAGAAAGTCGGAACGAATTGTAATCGGATCAAAGCCTTTGGGCGACGCCCAACGAATCTGTCGAAACAATCGGGACGAGCCGTATGGGTACGGAGGTATTGAAGACGGACGATCCCAAGCAACATTGTGCAACTCGTCACAAAGGAGGCCAGAGAAATCCAAGTGTTTATGAGACTTTCTAAAGAAAACAAGTTGACTTTGTTCCATCTGAGCCTTGAACATCTCGTATATCAAATTGAGTAACTGCAACTTTGGCATAAACGAAAAAGTTTGAATATGTAATTATTACAGATTCAGAGAATTTAATTTTGAGCGTTACCAAAATATCTTGTAATTATAAAGAGATAATATTGTAATTACAGCAATTTCATTAAAAATCTTCCTTATGGCTCTTCTATCATTTAGTCAAAGTATTATTAGATAATATTGTAATTATAACAATTTATTCAATTTCTTATCTGTACTGTATTTTCTGACTGAATAACAATAAGTAGAATGTCAAATTAAAATGTAAACATCATCATTTATAACGTTTCGTTAGATTTATGAGCTATCGTAACCTAAGCCTTACGTTAAATAATAATAATTCAAGAAAGATCATAATTATGACGATATTTACAATGTTACAATGACATTACTGCAAACCAAATCAATTTCGTTTATTTTGTCTGAGGTTAACAAGGATTAATTTAGGCTGTGATTTTAACTGTTAAATTGATACAAACTATTATATTATCGATCAATTTTAATTCCAATATTTGAAATGCAAAAGTTACTAGGTATTTCAACGATAATAATCCAAAACCGATTTTAGAAAAAGAAGGAATAACGTCAACCCAAAGGATACTTGTAGGCCATATTAACACAAACAATTCATATCATTTGTTGAAGACAGCCACGTGCCGAAAAATGTACAGATCGAACGACCAATCACAGCGCCTACATTAGCGGAATTATCGGGGAGCCCATTGGCTGCGTAGGCGCCGTCCGCACGGTGGGGGCGATTCCCCCACCCGGCGCGCGGGCGTAAAACGCGCTGTGATTGGTCGGCCGCCGCGCGTCACTAGTATCTAAGTTAGATGTTAAGTTTAGAATAAGGGTAGGGCCAAATTTGTAAATATTGTAGTCAGTTCAGCAAGTAGTCAAGTCAAGTCAGTCAAGCAGTATAGTCAAGCAGTAATAAGTAGCCAGTAAGAAGAAAAATAAAACGTCTATAGAAGAAATTCGTCTTTGTTTTTCACCATCATCCACGGTTATACATCGTCTACAGTTTGGTCCATAGAGCCGGATCAGCACCCTCAATAGTTTTGGTCCTTCGAGCCGGATCACCACCCTCAATAGTTTTGGTCCTTCGAGAAGCCGGATCTAAACACGCATAGAACCTTCGAGATCCAGCAACAGCAATTCAAGATGGTGCTTACAAGAAGCCAAGACGAAGAAAACCAACGTCGTGTCTTCGACCAGCCGCCGAGATCGCCCTCAAGTACACCGACCGTACGAGGACGCCTCGAGACGGGTAACGCCGGGGAGAGCCTACGCACCGCACCGCAAGTCTCGCAACTAGCGCCTAACGCGAACCGCGCTGGGGCAGACGTTGCCGGAGCACGCGTCGCCTTGGCAGTGACTACGCAGCCGCCGAGCGGAGCGGACGAACGCGCAGCACACCCAACGGACACAGCGGCGACTACTGGAATAACGACATCTGCGATGACGTCATCGGTGCAACCGGCGAAGAGAGTGCACGTCGCGCGTTCGACCCGCTCGGCAGCGAGCAACGCGGCACGCCGGAAGCTACGCATCGAAGCAGAAGAACGACTGGCTGCCATAAGACGCCGAGAACTCGAAATTGAAGCGGACCTCATAAAAAAGACGCTCAATATCGAGTTAGAAACGCTAGACGGAGCAGAGAGCGAACCCGAAGCTGAAGAACCGGCAAATAAATTACAAGATCGAGTGTTCGAGTGGCTCGACGACGCGAACGTCGACCAACAACGGGGGGAGCTCTCAAGGACCGCCGTGGCTGAACCGCCACCTGAACGCGACACGCGACGCCCAGATAGGGAAGAACGAAGACGGTCGTCATCGCGAGGCAGAGGCATCGATCAACTCGCCTCTGTCCTCGAAACTCTCGTGAAGTCACGACCGCCGCCGCGTCAAGCATCGGATCTACCGATATTCTCTGGTTCACCGCTGGAATGGCTACAGTTCGCGACTGCGATGCGAGAAACAACGCGGCTGTACGAATTCACACCTACAGAGAATATGGCAAGACTAAGAAACTGCCTACGTGGAGAAGCTCGGGAAAACGTCGCATCATTGTTGAGCACCGCGACGCACCCCGACGAGATCATGCGAACATTGGAGCAATGCTACGGAAGGCCAGAAAGACTAGTGGACATGGCTTTCGCCGATCTACGGAAGCTGCCGAAGATTGGACCTACCGCGAACGATCTTAATATGTTTGCGGTGAAGCTACAGAACGTCGTGGCCGTCCTGAGGAACGTGCAGCCAGAGTACCTGCTTAACCCACTGCTGACCCGGGAAGTCTTAGACAAGATGCCAAGTTACCTTGTATCGAGTTGGTGCAACTTCGCCGAGTCACAGCCGGGCCCGAACGCCGATCTACTCAAACTTTCATCGTTCCTGATGAAGGAAGCTGACCGCTGCATGCGATACAACTATGTATCGAACCTCACCGCACCCTCCACATCGCAACGAACACGAGAAACGCCTCGCCCCGCCCCCAGACCGGAGGCTAAGAAGAAGACGGTGTACGTCGCCACCGAAGAAGCACCGCAGCGCAGATGCCTTTCATGCCAGGAAGCCCACACACTACCTAGCTGCCCAAAATTCAAGCAGCTAACGTATGATGACCGATGGGAGCTGGTGAAGAAGGAGGGGCTTTGCTTCAAATGCATCGTGGGCCGGCACCGTCGATTGAACTGCCGACAGAAGCTCTGCGGAATCAACGGATGCAAGCGACCGCATCACCGACTGTTGCACGCAGATGAGCGTGGAACGACGAACGACGTGGCTACGAGCGCGACCGACTCAAACGCGGCCGCAACGGAACCAGCCACCACCGAAACGACGACGGCTGCCACGACGACAAGCCGCGCCGTCAAATTGAAGATTTGCCCCGTGACAATCACGGGCAAACGTGGGAGCTGCGACACCTACGCGCTCTTCGACGAAGGCTCGACGGTCACCTTATTAGACGACGACCTGGCGCGACAGATCGGCGCCGACGGACCGACCGCACAGCTCAACGTCCGAGGAATAAACAAGAAGCAAAGTCACGTGCAGAGCCGTCGAGTGAAGATTGGAATAAAAGGAGCGCGCAGTGACCAGATCTTCAAAATCAACGCTCGCACCATGGTGGGCCTGGACCTCACGCCGCAATCGATACCAGCGGAGGCGATGAAGCTACGACACCTAAGAGATCTCGACGAGCGAGAAGTCGTATACAAGAATGCGAAACCTCGCATTTTGATCGGGACGGACAACTGGGAGCTCATAGTGACCCGCGAGCTACGGTCAGGAAAAACCAAAGAACCAGCTGCCTCCAAAACCGAACTCGGATGGGTAATCCACGGGACGGCGCCATCGAGATCGCTTCGCCGCACCGAGGATATCCTACATGTCGTCACGACCGAAGCATCAGACGACCGACTCGAAGAACTCGTGTCGAGACACTTCCGGATCGACTCACTCGGAGTGTCGCTCGACGCATCACACGTCCGCGAAGAGGACAAGCGTGCCGTCTCCACGTTCGAACGCACCGTGAAGCACAAGGACGGCAGATACGAAGTGGGCCTGCCTTGGCGAAACGACGACGCCAAACTGCCACGGAGTTACGACTCAGCACTCCGCCGGCTCACCAATCTAGAGAACAAGCTGAAGAAAGATCCACGCGACATGGAAGAATACCAGCTGAGGATCGACAACCTCGTGAAAAAGGGATACGCCGAACCCTGCGACGGCTCCGAGGACGCTAGCCCCGTCGCATGGTACCTGCCGCATTTCGCCGTCAAGAATCCCAATAAGCCCGGGAAGCTGCGACTGGTTTTCGACGCAGCAGCAAGAATTCGAGGTGTCAGCCTGAACGATCACCTACTCGAAGGGCCGGATCTGCTACGATCGCTGCAGACCATTTTGTTCCGGTTCCGAGAGGGCGCATACGCGGTGACAGCTGACATCGAGGAAATGTTCCTGCGGATCAAGATACGCCGCGAGGACCAACCCGCACAGATGTTCCTGTGGCGCGACTGCAGGCAGAATGAACCACCGCGCAAGCTGAAGATGACATCGATGATCTTCGGCGCATCGAGCTCACCGTTCCTCGCACACAGCGTGAGGGACCACAACGCGAGACAGCATGCTGAGACACACCCTGCAGCACTGCGCGCAATCACCGAAGCGCACTACATGGATGACTTCGTCGACAGCTTCAATGATCCGAGAGAGGCCCACGAAGTCATCACCCAAGTCGACGCAGTGCACCAGAAGGCTGGATTCCACCTGAGGGGGTGGAACAGTAACAACAGGAAGCTTCTACAAGCCGTGAGCCCGGATAGTAGAGCCAAAAGCGGGACTACGACGTTTGGAGACACAGAGAAGACATTGGGCCTGCTTTGGGATGCAAATACCGATCGGCTGGGCTTCAACACCGCCCTGCCTAGAGTCCCACTGCCAGTGAAGTCTCGACAACGCCCGCCGACGAAAAGAGAAGCATTATCGACGGTGATGAGCATATACGATCCGCTCGGACTGCTCAGCTGCTTCACAAACACAGCGAAGATAACTCTTCAAAAACTATGGCGCCTCAAGACCGGCTGGGACGACCCTCTACCATCCGACTTGAGCGAGGACTTCGATGCATGGTTGACAAGCCTGCCAGCAATCGACCAACTACGGCTACCCCGTAGTTACAACGGGGGGAGAGAAGTGCGTCGTCGTGAGCTTCATGTGTTCTGCGACGCCAGCGAAGAAGCCTACGCAACGGCGGCGTATTGGAGGTTGCACTACGGACCCGGCCATGTCATCGAGACAGTCCTGATAGCGGCAAGAGCTAAGGTCGCGCCCTTGAAGACCCACACCGTACCGCGCCTGGAACTTCAAGCGGCCCTCATCGGAACGCGACTAGCGAAAGCAATCAGAGAGGAACACCGTGTCAACGTCGACGACACCGTGTACTGGAGCGACTCTCAGACGGTGCTTCATTGGCTGCGGAATGGAAGCAAGCGCTACACTCCATTCGTCGCACACCGTCTGGGAGAAATAACTGAGTCATCCAGACCGCAAGACTGGCGATGGATACCGACGCATCTGAACGTAGCCGACGTCGCCACACGCGTCGGTTATACGCCAGCCAACGAAAACGACCTGTGGTTCACGGGACCATCCTTCTTGAAGTTACCAAGATCGGAATGGCCGAAGCAACCAACGAATCGCGAAGACGAGGAAACGATGGAAATAACGCACGTCATCACGCACACAACAGAGAGAAACGCGGCGTTACCGGAGATGGAAAGATTTTCGACGTTCGAGCGACTGATCGGCGCAACAGCACAAGCGCTACTCTTCGTGGAAAGATGCCGCGACAGAACGAGGACACTCAGCCGCGAACATTTCAACCGAGCGACAAATTTATGGCTGCAGCAGGCGCAACAAGACTCCTTCAGCCAAGAAATCGAGTGCCTGAAGAAAGGAGTCCCCGTAGCACGAACGAGCCCTCTGCACCGTTACGACCTCACTTGGGAGGACGGGCTTGTGAAACTAAACGGACGCATTAACAAGGCGGACGTACCGGAAACAGCGAAGAAGCCGGTATTATTGGACGGACGCCACGAACTCGCGAAGAAAATTATTGATCGAGAGCACAGACGAGCGGGACACTGCAACAACGAGCGAGTGGTCAACGACGTCAGGCAGCAGTACTGGATCCTGCGGCTGCGACCAACAGTTAAGAAAGTCGCAGCAGGCTGCCTTATGTGTCGACTACGAAGATCGAAGCCAAGGAGCCCGCCGACGGGGGATCTGCCCGCAGAACGTTTACAGCCCTTCAGACGTCCCTTTAGTCATTGTGGGATTGATTACTTCGGGCCAGTCACCATCAAAATTGGAAGACGAAGAGAGAAAAGATGGGTGGCGTTATTCACCTGTCTGACGATACGCGCCGTGCACCTGGAGCTGGTGGCATCACTCACCACTGACTCCGCAATCATGGCGCTGCGAAGAATGGCAGCACGACGAGGATGGCCCGCCGTAATATATAGTGACAACGGCACTAACTTCCGAGGGGCTGACACCGAGCTCAAGAAGGCGTACACCGAGTGGCTTCCCGAGCTGAAGAGAGAGGCGATGAACTACGATGCCACATGGAAATTCATCGCGCCGGGAGCACCTAACCAAGGCGGAGCCTGGGAACGCATGGTTCGCTCCGTGAAAACCGCGCTCAACGCCACATTAAACGAACGAGCACCGAAAGAGGAGGTCCTGCACACTCTACTGGCCGAGGCGGAACATGCTGTCAATTCGCGACCACTGACGCATGTCTCCGTAGACCCAAGCGATCCGGAGGCGCTAACCCCAAACCACTTCTTGTTGGGGTCATCGACCGGCCTTCCATACACCGGGCCATGTGAAGAGGGCGACCGCAGGACTTGGAGGGCGACGCAAGCACTAGCCGACGCCTTCTGGAAACGCTGGCTACGAGAGTACCTACCGACCCTCGTACCACGCCGCGACCCACAACGTCCACGAAGCAGCGAAGTACGAACCGGAGACGTGGTTATCATAGCCGACCACGCTCTGCCTCGAAACACGTGGCCACGCGGCATCGTAGCCCATACCTACCCTGGACCTGACGGCGTGATTCGGAACGTGGAGATAACCACAAGAGGAGGAACATTTCGGCGGCCGACATCGAAGCTGATCGTCGTCGAACCTGCACTCTCCACGGAACGATGAGAGAGGACGCGCTGCGCGACGGGCACGGGCTGCCAACCGGAGGAGGCTGCGGAGATCCTTCGCCGGGGGGAGACTGTTGAAGACAGCCACGTGCCGAAAAATGTACAGATCGAACGACCAATCACAGCGCCTACATTAGCGGAATTATCGGGGAGCCCATTGGCTGCGTAGGCGCCGTCCGCACGGTGGGGGCGATTCCCCCACCCGGCGCGCGGGCGTAAAACGCGCTGTGATTGGTCGGCCGCCGCGCGTCACTAGTATCTAAGTTAGATGTTAAGTTTAGAATAAGGGTAGGGCCAAATTTGTAAATATTGTAGTCAGTTCAGCAAGTAGTCAAGTCAAGTCAGTCAAGCAGTATAGTCAAGCAGTAATAAGTAGCCAGTAAGAAGAAAAATAAAACGTCTATAGAAGAAATTCGTCTTTGTTTTTCACCATCATCCACGGTTATACATCGTCTACAGTTTGGTCCATAGAGCCGGATCAGCACCCTCAATAGTTTTGGTCCTTCGAGCCGGATCACCACCCTCAATATCATTAAAGATGTGTTGTCTAAGTGTTTTAGTGCCCAGGTATTGTGTTATACGGCCAATGACAGATAAGAACCACGTTATGTCGAGCACAAGCATAAATTAAAGAATGTCTTTATTTTAACAGTGCAAACTATGTAAAGTAGAATAGAACCTCTTCCTTTTACGGCCACTATATCAGTATCTGGCTGGATGGCTTCGAAAATTTTATTGTTTAATATCGAATGAAATTAAAAATAATTTATACGTTAGTATTAGCATAAACAACAATCGCAGATGCACGTGCCGGTATTTTCAGACATATTGTTCGTCGAATCACAAAACGATTTGAAACGGATTTGGATTCGATTTCTATGACATAGTTATAAGTATGGATTATAAATTTATTATTACCTACCTATTCTATGACTTAAGAACAAATTATAGGAAAGCGTAAACTTAATTGGATCTATTTCTTGTTAGGTGACTACATCATTTATGTCTAGAAATTATGCCTGCAAAAATGTGAAGTTTGACCTCAAGATTGATAACGATAAAAGAATGTCTTAGTTACTTGTTTAACTTAATTCAAAACTAACATTCGTTACTATTAGACGTACATTTGAAAGAACTTTACTTTAATGGCCGGTTTATGAATTGAGAAAATCACAATATCTCAACTGATAATTCTCAACAACTTAAGTTTTTACGTTTCATGTGGCAGAAAGTCCAAATTTCATCTAATTGCTATCAACTGATCATTAAAAAATTATAAATCAGTAATAAAACCCTATTTAAATGACGTTTAAAATGGCTTAAGCACGGTTTAAGATGTGCTCAACTTTAAATTCTTAATTCAGAAACCGGGTGTTAAAGAACGCCAAAACTCAAATATCAAATGTAGATTCTCAATAAATGATAAAATATTAAAATATGAATTAAACTAAGAGAAAAACTGGATTCTTGCGAAATCCACAAGGGCAACGCCATTAATTAAAAAGAAGAAGAAGAATTATCTTATTACTAATTAGTCCAATTAAACTCTTATAAAGAATGAGAAAACTATAGTTATTTTACAATAAATATATAACTAGCTTGGCCTAACCGCGAATCATTCTATAATATTCTAAATAATGCACAAATCACCTCTAAAGTTAAATTTCATATTGTAAACTCTCTTTTTGTAGTGAATATTGATACAAATATTGAGAAAATCGGATACGTTCTGGAAGTTTTAAATTTTTCAATAAAGTGTAAAGGATAACATGCCTAAATCTTCCTTACAGAATATAATGTAAAAATATCTTAAAACATTTTCAATTTTTATATAGAAAATTGACCTGTTTATATCGTATAGTCGTATCTTTCGTCACTTGCATCAAGAGGCCTTAGTGCACAGCTGCCTGACTGGTTTGTCCACTTGCGCCGGATTGATTTAACGCACAATCCGCAGCCTTGCTCGTTGCGTTTAAGTTGTGCTTCATTATCGCTCAGATATATTAAATATCAATTGTAAAAACTTCTTCAGTCAATTTTATGTACAACTAACAACCCGCCCTGAATTCACACCAATTTACGTTAAATTTAATCAGTATTATTTTGAGGCATTGTTAACAATCATCTTCATACCTTTATATCAATTTCCGCCAATTTACACAAACCCTGAACGAATTTATACACCTAAACTTACATCAGGAATTGCTCTGTCTATTGGTGTAAACTGCCAGAAAATGCGTCATCCACTTTTTGAGTAATTAATCACATAGGGGCAGACAGACAAATGTAGTGGAAATACTTTGTTTTATATGTTAACTTATCGAAAAAATATAATTAAGCTATGTTTAAAAAGGGGGGACGCTCCTATGATAAAACATTTATGAGATAATATTATTACGGAAAATAGAGAATGGTACAAACTTAATTTCTCAATTAAATCGTACATCATTTCAATCTTCAAACCTAATTCATTAATTATTTTTAAATCCCGAGATAATTTTTCGAGTTTGGTAGCATCACCGAACTTGTACCAAACATGTAATTAAACCTTCTATATCAATGAAAAACGTATAATCCAAAATGACTCCGTTCTTTTCGATTTGAGCGGTCATTTTCAAAGCACGCGTATGGCAGAAAATGTAATTCCATTGAAATGTTGTTATATTATCAATTATTATAACCTATTTTTGAGTTGGCTGCATAATATAATGCATTGCAGTAATATTATGAGTTATTCTAATAAAAAAATATAATTCAAATTGCTCATTGTCACTAGCAAATTAATGAAACATATTTATAAATTTTCAGTAACATCCCATGATGAGTAGGCTAATTTAATACATATATATTTTACTCATATTATTTCAATAAATTTATAATCTCTTCAAATATTCTGCTCTAGTGTTTGACCAGTGGTTTATGTACCACTACTGAATGATAATACATAGTTGTGTACTAACGAATTTTACCAGTAATTGACCACTTAGACCATCTACCAATTCAATTTTAAAGTTATAAAGGATTTTTTCTGTGATTTTTGTAATAGTTAAATAACATCATCGAAATTTATTTCAAAATGTTACTTAGACAGTGTGCTATAGGTGCACTCATTTGCAAAAATCAATTTTAAATTCTGTCCAATTATCCATATACACTCAATGGATGGCCCCCTATGTTTAATCCATAAAAAATTGTATGGACAATCATTGATAAAGGGTAGGGGAGGGCTGTCATGAAATGAAAAGGATAACAATCCTCTTTAATAAATATTGTGGAGTTTCGAGCAGCCAATCTTCTCCATAGCTAAAAGAAGAAGAATGGTAGAAAAACTTAACCACCTAAGCAATAGACTTGTGTTAGTGCAAGTTAATATATGTTCCACACAAGTCTGCACATTAGTTTTTATATTAATATGGCTTCTCTATAGCTGAATTATCAGATTATAAGTACAAACACTATCTAGTATCCCCAAAATACACAAAACAAAAGTTTTATATGTGCAGAAATAAAGAATTAAGAGAAATAATCAGTTCCGTCTGGTAACCAGTGGTGCAATTGTATATAATTTTTTATATTCACAAAAATATTGCAACTATAAAATTGTTAAAACAGTGACACATACCTAATGTACAGTACTGATGAGCCATTAATAATCCTTCTCCAACCCAAGGGCACAACAATTGTCTGTGTGTTGTCACTCAAAGTAAGTCTTGAAACTTGGTCAACACTTTCAGTAGCTGTGGACACCACAGGTGTTGGTAAGACAGCTAACACAACACCATCTGCAGTCCGCACAAGCTGGGGTGCATTTCCACTGTCACCTTCACTAACAATACTGCGAGTAACACCTACTTGCTGATTTAATATACTTATACTCTGATTCACTATTGATTGATGAGATACACTTTGTTCTAAAAACTGATAGTTCACATAGCTCCTAGACAACTCTCTGTCACTAGAATTTGAACATTCACCACCACTATGTACTGCAACACTTTCACTGAAGTGATTCTGAGCATGCTGTAATGCTACCGGGTGCAAAGATGGCATAGCATCATCAGGATCAATAGTTCCAGAACATCTTTGATATGTAGCAAGTTCACTCGTCTCTATTCTAGACTGAAATGTTTCAACAGGATTCACTATATTCCCTGAATCAAGCTTTGTGTTAAAACTACTTGAATGATCATTCACTTTTATTTCATCAACTTTTAAATTTGGATCTTTCATAAATTGTTGAGATACTGAATAATACTCAGAATGTTGAGGTAAATTATCTGAAGCACTTATTACACCGATTTTACCATCAGTGTCATTGATGGATTTATAGTAAACTGTGTTTGACTGATTTCTCTGCTCAGAACCATCTGGAGTCCGGTATAATGTGTTCCTGGGCAAAGCAACTTGGTGCAAGGTGTCAGGGAGGTAGAGTGAGTCGAGATGTGTAGGCGGAGGTGCGGCGGGCGGCGGCTCAGGGGCCACGGCGGCGGGCTCTAGCTGGCGCGGGTCCGCCACGTACACCAGCACGCGCGGGGCGCCAGGCACGCTTGCTCGCGGCGCGCCCACACTCGCGCCCTTGGTGGACATCGTGCACGCACATCACACGCTGCGTATACCGTCTGCTTACTAGCTGAACGCACCGAAACACGATCCACAGATGGACCGATCGAATATCCACCAGGCATAGCTTTCGATCCTCCTCTCATAGCTCGACGTCCACCCGGCAATCCGGGGTCGTAGCCACATCCTCTTACCTAGTTTTTATGTATTGAAACTATTATATGTCCATTAGTTTTATGGTGACGCAAACATACCCAATTGTAATAACTTTATGGCGGAGCCCTTTTAAGACCCATTGTAAAAGATAAACTACCTGGCTGTAAAAACATTAGCTCGAGGTTAATGTCTTTGACTACTGCTTTGTATTGATAACTATGAAGTCAATTTTGAAATCAAACACTTTAATGATGCACGTCACTCGGCGAAAAATGTTCGCTTCATCTTCACTTGAAACACACAAGACTTCACAAACAACACTGTTTTGTTTGAATTCAGCAAATCAGTTCGAAGCTCATTATATTCATGAACAATAAAGAATAGCAACTTATTAATCTAGCAATATGATGCTTATGAAAGATGAAACACTGCAATTATGAAAACGAATGAAGGAATTATTGCATATTTATGCGAGATATCTATATGATTGAATTCTTTCAAAACCTACACACACACACAATTCGTTTCGAAGTAGGAAAGAAAGAGATGCAGTATGTAGCAATAAAGACTAGGGATGCTCGATATGTCTCAATATCAAATGAAATATCGATATTGGATTCGATAACTTTAATGTCGCTACGCAATTCGCTGCATTTGAGTGTTTGTTCGATCAAATTATTTATAAATCTACGTTCTGCTATTCTTTGTGATGTAATAGAAGTAATAGCAGAAGGTGCAAATCCTATTTTTATATCGTTTTGTAAACATTACATAATATACATACATATATAGTAGCACACCATTTATTATTTTATACCAAACATACATACCAACTTGTGTACCTAAGGGGTCTTTATTTGGTCCTTTATTGTTTGTTATATACATGTCATAAAATCTTGTTTCCTAAACTTAAGATTTTCAGTTTGCCGACGATTTGAAAGTTTTTATAATAGTTGACGGGGTCTCTGACGTATTTTTCTTGCAGGAGGATTTGAATAGATTAGACGATTATTGTCATTTGAACAAACTAGATCTCAATCTCAATAAATGCTTTTTAATCAATTTTATGCGTAAAGTTATAAATTTGTTAAGATAATATGCTTAAATGACAAAAACTAGATAGTAGACTCAGCGTTAGGGATCTTGCAGTTATTCATGACCACAAGTTGTTATTTGACAAACATATGAATTACATCGTCGATAAATCTTTTAAGGCTCTGGGTTTCTTAACTAGATCTTCCAAACCGTTTAAAAAAATAAAAACGCTTAAATTACTGTATTGTGCTAACATTCGAAGTAATCTCGAGTATGCTTCTTAGATTTGGAACCCAGGATATGATTTATATGTTTTTAGCTTGGAAAAAACTCAGAGGAAATTTGTGCGTTTTATTAGCGCCCGTTTTAGGATTCCCATGTCAACCTCAGCGTTACTCACGTTTGCATCTCCTTCCCCTGACATCGTTATTATAGTTAAACTATTTTTAATGAAAAATGCTTAAAAATTGATCAAATATAGTTGAACTTTTTACATACTTGCGATGACACAAATATTTACTAACGCGCGCCAATGCGCAGAACAACGATTAACGCTATTCTTTATTTAAACTATAATTTTCATTTCACAGATTACTACGAAAATTTACAAATTTTACATGCACAATAAATTATTTGAAATGATTTTCCAATCCGAGGGAATGGATTTAACGAATATTATAGATTCTTAATACAAAATGCTTAAAAAATCCACTTGGTCCCTGGCACCCTGAGATGGGATTCGAACCCACGACCTTTCGCAATCCGGGCGACAGCTCTAAGCGCTGAGCTGCCTTCGCTACTGCAGAGCGTATTCTCATCAATAGCATTGTAAATGCGAAATTATCGAATATTATATATTTTTCAAATATATAATGTAATACTCAATCAATAGGCTTGTGTCCTATAAGTTAAATTATACAGGTTTTCGTTATATCTTCAAAAAATATGAACCATTTTAACTCATATATTTTTTTAAAAAACAAATTTTATGTTACTGATTTGGAAAATATTACGCTTTGAAAACTTGCAAAAAGTAGAGAAAATCTACTACAAAAATTTACTAAAATACATAAGGCATTGAAAAATACAAAATGTTACAACTTTCATTATAACAACTATAAACATAAATGCACAAATAACAAAGATATTACAAAAATTATGGTAGGGAGCGTTTTCGGCCAACTAGCAGCAGTTCTACAAACACAGCACCGTATCTCCGAAACTATTAATCGCAGACATGCTGTTACTTCGACATTATTTATTAGATGTTAATAGACGATTAATTTATGAAATAAAAAAAAAGTTGTTAACTAGCCTATTGAAATATCGATTCATAGATATTAATTAATCGCCTTACAATGGTAAAGGATTTAATATATGCACATCACTATCAGATGGTCACAGATAGCGCCATCTTGGGAAGATTTTAAGTATCGTAAACTGTTTTACCGGCCCTAATGTTGCCAGCAACAACCATACAATAACTACCAGCTCAAATCAGGAAAGGTATATAGAAGAGATATCCAGAAGTTTGATCAAAGTTTATGCACACATTTACAAATTATTGTAGTATTTTTTTATGCCTGCCAGACTTACTTTCAAATAACACATGCTACACGAAAAAATCACTTATATTCCGAGTGGTAATTCATATTAAGTATACTTAATAAATAACAAAAAAAAAAATAATATACTTATTGTCTTTTAATAGTAGATTATAATATTGTTGCATAATAAGGGTTTTTTTTTAACACGAGGGTGTTTTATAGTATCACACAAGTGTTTTATATAAGACCAAGTTATGTACAGTCTTGGATTTTTTCCCTTTATATCCTTGTGAGTTTCGTTTCAAAAATGCAATCAACTTGCTATAAAATGCAATCAGCTTGCTATATTTAGTTATGTTAACTTCGTTGTTAATCATAGAGCATTTATTTTTCAGATAACTCTTGAAAGTACGCTATGTTACAGCTGGCGCCATCTAGTTAAGGAAGGAAAGGCACGGGAACGTTCTCCCCGCCTAACTGTTGTCGTCGTGAATTCGCACACATTTGGTCTGTGATCCTACTAAGTCTGTGGTCTGTGATAAAAAGTAATACCTCGCGCATGCTGTGTTTCTTCCTTGCTCTTCTCTTTTGAATGTGTTTACTTTTAATTATTTTAATTTAATAAAAATTATTTAGATACTTGAATCTTTAAACATACATTTCAGCAACAAAAATGAAGCGTAAATTAAGTGATCTAGATGATCAAGAATCAAGGTAGGTTATAATATCATGCTATTACAAAATAACCTTCAGAAGTTTTATTTATAATAGATTAGCCAATTCTAGAATATCGTAAAATATAAATAAGCTTGTGCTTGCTATTAATATTTACAATGAATTTATAGTTTTCTTTTTAGACGTATACTTAAAGTTAGTGTACTTAATATTTTTAGATGACATGTAAATTTTAGAATTATGAAACTTGCACTGCCGGCTGCCTTTTTCATTGAAAAGACATAGATTAAGGATGGGACTTATATGGTTAACATTACTTACACACTTAACACCACATGAAGTAATAAAAATATTTAAGGTCTTAATCTTTGAACACATACTAATAATATTTGGATGGGTCCAAACAATTTCTTAGGCGATTTAGAATATTTTTACTTAAAATTGTTTTAGGTTATCCCAGATACTCTTCAGCAAGTCAAAGGATTTGGTGGAAAAACTGAAACCTTTAGATCATTATGAAAAAAATCAAGATCAAAAACCAGTTTGGATAGATGAAGATGATGAACAATCTGATATTAAAAGTTTTAATTCAAAACTAAATTATACAGAAAAACTAAAACAAAAATATGAGACCTTAGTAGGCACACCTTCTTGGGCAAAGATAAGAAATAATAAAATGAAAACTGATGAATATGGGGATGATGAAGTGTTACGAACAGTTGGCCATATTCACAAAAAAAAATCTGAACAGTTGCCTAAAAATTATCTTGAGGTTAAAACATTGCCAAATATAAATTCAAAAACCCATAATGAAGGTCGAACTATATCATGTATTGAGTTTCATCCCAAGCTAAGTGTAGCTCTTGTTGGTGGTTCTTCTGGAAATATATCATTACTTTCCATAGGAGGCGAAGTGAAGAATACATTACACAGTTTTAAACTAAAAAGATGGGAGGTAACTGCAGCCCAATTTTCTCCCAATGGGTCTGAAGCATATCTGGCTACAAACCATAGTCATAGTTATTGTGTTTATGATCTTGTAAAAGCTAAACCCACACTACATCAATTACCACGGGCACTAAATAGACCAAAGAAATTTCAAATATCACCAGATGGATCTTACATTGCTGCATCAAATGGATTTGACGAGTTATTTTTAATAAGCACAGCATCAAAGGAGCTTTTAAGGTGCCTGAAACAAAATTCGATTATAGAATCATTTACATTTAGTCATAACAGTGAGAAAATTTATTGCTATGGTACACAAGGTGAAATTACAATTTGGGATTTGTTGACATTTAGACCACTTAAAAAATTCTATGATAATGGCTGTGTGAATGCATCTTGCATTACAACCAGTCTATGTGGGCGCCTGTTAGCTGCAGGAAGTCGAGAAGGCATCATAAATATATATGATTCATCAAAACTAGACACCCCACAGCCATGTCCTGTCAAAACAATTACAAATTTGACCACCAAGATTACAAATCTTAAATTCAATGCTACTACAGAAATACTTGCTGCATCATCAGGATTAATTCCGAATGCTGTAAAACTCATTCACATCCCTTCATATCATGTGTTCGCTAACTTTCCAGATCAGTCTGAAAATTTATCACAGATAACAGCAGTTAATTTTTCCCCTAATAGTGGATATATGGCCATAGGAAATGATAAAGGATGTGCCAAATTGTACAGACTGAAATATTATAAAAATTATTAAATGTCATTCAAATATTTGTTTGTAAAATTGGTTTCTTTTCATTCTGCGGTCTAATTGTCTAAAAATAATCTTTCACAAATCTCTTTGGATTTGACATTTGAAAGGCATTCATGAACTTCATGCTACAACTATTTGACATGTGAAAGCAATTGCGATCGCAATTTTTTTTTAAAAGATATTGAATAAACGGTAACTTTCATTTGACGTTAATCAGAATTATATAAGCAAATTGATTGTTACAAATACATTTGAAAGTTATTGGGTAATGTCAAATAAAAGCGTCGAACACTAACTGCAATCTTTTGATATTTTATGTATGCTTTGATTACGTTTTAGAAATTTTTGGTAAGGATATACTTTATATACATTTAAAACCCAATAACGCTCATAATGAGGAAAAGTATTTGAAAAAACGAAAGCACTAAAAAACACCTCAACTAGATGGCGACTCTAGCAAAAGTTGATTTTTGCAGGAAGCAAGTGGACCAAAGACAGAAATTTCTGTTCCTTTTAACTAACATATTAAAAAACTGAAATTTGAAAAGTTCGACACTTAGATATCAATACAAATACGAAAGAATTCAAATAGAATATGAGTTGTTTATTGATATTGAATAATGAAGAAAAGCGGAAGGGTTGTCATGGAGAAATCAAGAACGTACCGTAGTGACATCTAGTTTGATTTCGGGAACTAATGTTTTTGTTTTAAATACTTCCTCATTATTATTCTAGAAAACCTATTTCCTATTAACCCTATAAATATGAAAGTTTCTTTGTTTGGATGTTTGTCGGTCAATCACGCCGAAACTAATGAATGGATTTTGATGAAATTTGGTATACAGTTAAGGATACAGATTTAGTATTAGCTGACTCAATAGGATACTTTTTATCCCACTAAACATTAAACTAAACTAGGGAAATGTTTAGTGGGATGACGCGGGCGAAACCGCTGGCGAAAGCTAGTAATATAATATTTCATAAAATGCGTAATTTTTTAACTACCACAAAATTTGCAAATTTCACTAAGGTGACTTTTAAACGATGTAAATAAATTCCTCCATTATTGGATTACCGATCTTTTTATAAGTGAATTTACTCAGAACTTTGTAATTGTTTTTACATACAACAAAATTTTTTAGTAAATATTTCAAACTTAAAATGAAATGCCAAGTTTATCCAACTTTTCTGACAGATGATGCACAACTTATGGTATGACGAGCTTAGGGATTCAACGATAACGCGTAGGAATCAATATTTATACTCGATACTTACTTGTATCGAATAGTTTTAAAATGCCTCACCATTGTCGTAATTTTTATGGTTTTTCAGAATAGATTTAATACTATTGATAGTCAATAGCTGTAGGCCGTGTTCAAACCAAACTGACTGTAAGCCGCCGAAAGTGAGCGAACGTTACGCAGTTTATTGTATTTTCATACATATTCAGTTTTCCGTTCACATATAACCGACAATACGTTATTACGCTATGCGTGGACGCTGACATTCGGTGGCTGATTAATATAGCACGTCACTACGCTCCGCGGACGGTAATTGGCTACGTAGCTAAACGTCAGCGTATTGGATCCAGCTCGGCCGGCGGACTCCAGTCAAGAATTGCACAGAATAGGAAGCTGACGTGTTTAATTCATTATGTTCGACACAGAAAAATTTATTGCAGAAGTACATATCAAAGAATGTATTTGGAATGTAAATATAAAAGAATACAGTGACAGAAACTTACGTCGATTGGCTTGGGAGGAAATAGCGTCCATTATGTATGAAGATACGTATGGTACAAAGAAAAAAAACGAGACTAGTGAGTAGACTAGTATTTATCAGGGTAACATCTGTATTCCAAATATAAACGATGAAACTGACCAAGATAACATCTCTTTAAATTTAAAGGTTGTACCCAAATTCTCTTATTCCTTTCTTCATCTTCCTCAAGAGCTTCGTGAATGGCCAATATCTTAACGAACATTATTTAGTTAGCACCCCAGTCAGCAGTCTAGAAACACGTACCGAGATATACTGCTTAAATTTCGAATCACTGAGCTCTTTTATGTGAAAAATAGCCGGCCGCTCAGCGTATGCATGCGGTGTGAACGTATACAAGCCGACTAGTTTGTTCACACCATTGACGTAACGTAAGCTATAAGCGTATTGTCAGCATACTGTGAACGAAAAATGTCGTTTATTTTCACGTTTACACTGGGGCTCATAGTAAGCCTGCTCAAATTCGGCGGCTTACAGTCAGTTTGGTTTGAACACGGCTGTACTCTGTATAATGAAGAACGATAAGTATGTCTAAACGTAAAAAGCGATGCATATAGAAAATATTTATTATGTATTTAGTTAGGTATTGTTTCAAAATCTTGTTGGCAGTATACCGCTAGATAGATCTACTGCTTAAAATTAGTAGGGGTTAGTAATGATAAGTCATACAGGGACAGGCACGCTGCGCCTGTGGGTCTTTTTAATATAACCATAGAATTAATAAGTACTACGTACAACTGGAATGCTAACTGCGATCTTTTTGACATATCAAAATGAACCTTAATTATATGTGAATAAAGTGTTTTTTAAATAACCATTATCTACATAGAGAAATGAGCTCAAGTGAGACATCTTTTTCTTGGTGTCTCTGTCGCACAATTACCATGTGAAATATTGTTGATATAAAGGTGGTAAATTCGTGAAAACTGTTTACACAGAACAAAACGTTTTCTATATGAATATTATATTTGGCTTGTTTATAAGTTTACTAATAATATAAATGCAATAGCTTTTAGGTCCAGATAAATCAAAGTTTTTATATTTCACGACATTTCAATATTGTAGGCATGTTTTATTACCTTTACGTTATGCAACACTAGGTAAATTGAAGTATTCACGTGGCACCACAAAAGCAACATGGCGTTTTCTTTTTTGTCATATGGACTTGTTTTTAATGCTCTCTGAATTAAAAAAGTGCTTTAAATAGTATATTGGATTGAAAAATGGTAAACAATATATGTGCTGTGAGTGGGTATGGGAAAGAATCGTACCTGGCTGTGGATTATCTTTTCACAGGTAAGTATGTCATCAGTAGAAACTAGGGTGACTATACTTTACGTATAGAGATGTAAAGTACGTACGTACTATAAGCATAGACCCTATTATTGCCTAATTAAGTACTAAATTTAAAATTGTTGTATCACTTAACACTTTGGTTATTCACTATTTGCAAGTCTACCTACATTAAGCAAGCATGTGGAGGCTCATAAATGGGTATCCTTTAATAATTTTATTGGTCAGTAGGCTTATCGTTTGATCGATCTTTTGCAAATATCTATTTACACACCAAACCAAACCAAATTATTACTATAATAAAAAATATACATTTTAATTTAAATTTCCAGTTTGCCATCGGATTTAGAGTTAAAGAAAAAATGGTTGATGCCTGGGAACTTACATGAAAGCTGTGTGGTTTGTACACTTCATTTCAAACCCAAAGATTACCGAACAGAGGCTCGAAAAAGGCTGAAATCAGAAGTGATTCCTTCAATCTTGCCAAAGGTTCCTACCTAATATTAAAGCACTCATTTATAAACAACATTATATCGAAAATAATAAGTTAAAACAACAATTCATATTGCAACTTATTTTTATGTACCTACCTAATTTCATTACAGATTTTTCCTGATACAAAAAAAAATAATTTGTTAAACGCCTTTAGTTATACGCCTGACTAAAGTCCTTCATGTAAGAAGTTAAAACTTGATATTAATACTAGGCAAAAATCAAAAGAAGAGACATGAAGATGAAGATTAATAATTTAAAGTCACTTTTAGCAGTTTTAAAAGAAAATTGTAAAAATTATGAAAAGGTACAATCTGTCATAACAAACTGTTTCCCAAATATTCATCAGCAATTGAACAAAAATAAATCCAACAAAGGCATGAGATTCTCATAATAAGAATGTCAACTTATGGCAAAGGTCTCACATTCAAGGCCATTGGCACATCTCGCGCTACTTTACGCCATAAATTGCACAAAACAATTTTGTTAAGTAATGTTTAATTTTAAAATGTAAACAATACAGTCATAATAAAATATACTATTTTGATTGCGTTTTATTATTAGGTCTTCCCCCAGTGGGGGGGGGAGGTCTGCCTATGAAATTGCTGATTTCCATAGTTTCAAAATTTATTATTGTTGAGTTGAGATTGAATAAGAATTTTTTCTGCTTCATATTAATATTATTCAATTTCAATAATCAATATTTTCTTTTAATGTCCAATGTATTCAGGTAAGAATGGTTACACTACTTAGAAAGGGACAAACCAAGATTTAGGACCTCTCACTCGGCGCGTGTTTAGACGCACAGTAAGCATTCTAGTTGTACGTAGTACTTATTAATTCTATGAATATAACCTTAACACAGAGTAAACAGACTAATGCACAGAACAATATACTCTACTAGGACTAATGCTCGCGAATTTCTGAAACTCCTCAGTGACTGACCGACCAAGTACCGATACAAACACTTATTTTTCTTACTTCACGATACTATTTACCACTTGGTTCTAAAGTATCGATGATATAAGTAATTGGTATAAATATATCGAGTTATTATTATTATTTAATAATAATGGAAACAAGATATTATTTGATAATGAGTTTAGAAGTAATCATCACCTATCCAGCTGCTGGATCATCTCAAGTCCAAACGTCCTTAACTGTTATATAATCGGATACCTTATAATAAACTTTTTTAATAAGTATTTTTTTATAGTAGATTTAAACTGCATGATATCTAATTGTTGTATTTTGTTTGGGACCTTATTGTAGAAGTGAGTCGAATTGACTTTTTGCAGTCTAGTGAGTGCCTGTCACTAATGTTAATTTATTTTTATTTCTTGTATTAAAATTGTGTACATCACTTTTTATAGAAATCAAACTAATATTTTTACGAACGTACATTAAGTTCTGGTATATGTATTGCGAAGCAACAGTCAATATGTCTATTTCCTTAAATTTCTCCCTTAAAGAGTCCCTAATCCTAAGATCAGTAGTGGCGTTAGGGTAGGGCGGGGTTGGGCGACCGCCCAGGGGCGCCGGACCAAAAGGGGCGCCGCAGGCCGCGGCGCCCTTTTTTCGTCCGGCGCTTCTTTCTGATTCTGTACAATGAGGAAATATTTAAAAAAATGAAAGCACTACAAAAGTACCTCCACTAGACGTCGACTCTAGCAAAAGTTGATTTTTGCAGGAAACGAATGGAACAAAGACAGTCATTTCCATTCCTTTTAAGTAACATATTAAAAAACTGAAATTTTAAATGTTCGGAACTTAGATAACAATACAAATACAAAAAAGTACAAATAGAATATTAGTTGTTAATTGAATTTTGAAAACTAATTTACTTTTAAACATGAAAGAAACTGGAAGGGTTGTCGTGGAGAAATCAAGAACGTACCGTCTATCTAGTTTGATTTCGGGAACTAATGTTTTTTTTCTAATACTTACTCATTTCTAATAATTTCTAATACTTACCACAGGAAATGAGTAAGTATTAGAAAAAAAACATTAGTTCACTCGCTCATTGAACAAGGCCTACTGGGTCGGCGAAAAAAGACAAGAACCATGAGGATGTTTTTTTGTTTTCAAGTTGCCTCACTTTCAGCATGAATTGAAAGGAAACTTAACAATATTAAACATATTATATTATGGCAAAACAGAACAACATACCGATTACCAATATGAAGATATGTATTTTATTAGGTAAGATGACGTACATTGGAGGGCATTATCGCTCGGTCATTTAAGAAAATTTTCGTTTGAGCATGTTTAAACGTTAAGCTGAAGCTAAAATACTGCTATACAAATGAATGCATCGGCAGTGGAGCCTCTGTCTGGCAAGTCAGATGGAATAGCTACTCAAGAGATTGTGGATGAAAAATCCCGCAGTGAGGGAGCAAGTAGTGCTACGATTACAGATGCTGATCAGGATAAATCTGTTATTGATGTACAACAAATACATGTACTAGATGATGTTGATACTGTTGTCCCGAATATAGCGGATCCAGCTCACTTATTCGAAATAGCAGAATAATTGATCATATAATAAGAAGTGGCCCACTGCAAATTCATTGTCACAAAGTTACAACAATTACACAAAGTTATACATAACAATTATGTAACACCCAATTTCAATAATTAACCTGTTATTTTAACATCGTATATGCTTTAAGTATTAGGGAATGTGTAGTATAGATAGCAAAAATTAATCTGTACTTACCTAATGATGTGATCCGTCAACAATGAATCAGCTACTTATACACTATTATATGTCTATTTTTTAAATAAAACTAATGTCACTCTATAGTTGGAACAAGAGCATCGTAACGTAGCGTTAAACGTTTGATTACTGTGTTTGTTTGTTTTAAAATAATCGAATAATTGTTTTAAGAGCGTCCACCTCTGTCAAGCATGAAGATGATTGTTGATTGTGTTCTGCTTCGTCAAAAATTAAAAGAGATAGATCTCGGGAATCCCCGATTATAGAAAAACACATTGTTTCTGTATGGTCGGAAAGTCGGGGATTCCCGAGAAATTAAACCGATTGAACACTACGTTCCATTCTAATGCTGCCAACTTAACAATCTACCTAAATTTAGGGAAAATTACAAGTAAGTAGGCCGGGTTGGCGAAAAAAAGACAACTGATTTGTAGTATGTAGTAGTAATTGAATTGCTGTTAGGGGGCGCCGAAGAAATTTCGCCCAGGGCGCTAGTAGTGCTAAAACCGGCACTGCCTAAGATATAAATTGATCTAATTACTCTTTTCTGAAGCACAAAAATTGTTTGTATGTCGGCAGCATTTCGCCACAATAAGATTCCGTACGACATTACACTATGAAAGTAACTGAAGTATACTAATCTGGCAGTTTCTATATCAGTTCTACGTATTTTCATTACGGCATATGCTGCAGAATAATTGACTTTGTATAATAAAATAACCGACTATTTGTTTTTTTTTATTACTGTCCATGTTTTACTATCGTAAAAATTAATCAACCGCCATTAAATTAAATAACTGCTCAATATGTTTTTCAACTGATCATAATGACATCTCGTATATTTAAATAACAGCTCAAAAAATTAGTTCCCAATGTTTTTTCTTCATCTACTTTTTCAGAAACTACTTAGACCGAGGACCCATAGAACGGTTTTTGTAACTCGCGTAGGATTTGATAATATAGTTAATGCATGTTAGCTATTTTCTATAGAGATGTTAATGCTCTTCTAATTTTCGCAGCAACTTTGCGAGCGTTTACGCAGCCATGACGGCTGCGACAAAAATCGCCCTCTAAGTTATGTATGACTCGAGAGTCACAGTGAATAGTATTATCACCAGGTTGGCATTTTTCACTGCTAGGTCACAGACTGAAAATAAATGGAACAGTTTATTGAAACCGACTATGAATACCAGTTTTACCGCCGGTTGTTTACAGTTGCTGCCGGGATGAATAAAACCCAGCAACCAGGCTGCGGCCGTGTTTGATGATGGTTGGTATATGCTAGCTATAGCAGATAGGCATATGGTCATACAATCACTACATTCCGACATAATCCAACACAATTTGTGCATCAGAAAATGAGCACCGTCAGGTGGCTCTAGCATAATGGTCTAGAAAACTGTTTCAGCGAAATGGATAGAGGATAACTGCTTTAAAATTCAGTTGTAGGGATCACACAAAGATCGAAATCGCTCATTGAAGGAAAAAAAAGGTTCCTAACGCGTTGTGGCAAAATATCCACATTGCGTACGTAATTCATGTTATGGCTTTTATGGAAATGTGGCGTGACAAAATATTCACATAGCGTAATACATGTGGCTATCATGCTATTCGATCACAACGAGTTGTGGCAATGAAGAGAAGCCATGAAGCGTTCTGTCTGAGAATTCAGGTTGTCATTGTTTAATTAAAATTAAAAAGGTATATAGGTATATACCTCACGTGCGTTTTACCAATTGCACCCTCCCCCGTCTCACCACCCGCATACCTCAGGCGGGCACTTCCGCGCACACTATAGTACATTTCGTTCAGTGAACTAGTTCGGTCTAATATAGTTCTTCTCGGTTAGTGGTGATTATTATTTCCAATTAGATTGTAACAATAGGCAGAATACAACTAAAACTCGTCTGGAACGATTTCAGCATACGATCAAGCGTTGAATTTTATAGGGATGATAATGATAACTATTTTTTGTCTTGTCCTTCAGGTGGATTATTGAAAACACGTTTTTTGCGTAATTAATAAATTATGACGATACTTTTGAGTTATGTTATATGACGTCATGGTTTTGTGCATTTCTATAAAATTATGACGTAATGATAAATTATGTCCTTAATGTCATGGTTTTTAGTCGAACTCAAAAAGATAGCTAAAAATTTGCGACTACGTCTATTTTTCAAATATGCCTTACAGAATTCAATAAAATAATATGGCACGTGGGTTATAAAGGGTTCCGTGGATTTAGCCCGAGAAACTGAACGGGACGCCGCTTTTATGTGAATTTCTCAGCATTTCTTCAATTTTCGGTTGACTAAAAACTCCAAACAAGCATTAAAACGTCTAAAAGACCTGCAGTTTAGTGTAAAAAGTAAATTCATTATTACACGAAAAAAATGGCTGTATAGGCTGCCTTAAACAATAACGTTACGAATGTTACCAACATTTCAGTGAAAAATATGAATATAAACAAAAATAAACACTATGAATTAAAGACTAGAGGTGATATACTGCTTTATTGCTAAATATCTGTTACTCTTAATAGTTCACCAAATAAGCAGTTTTCTTACTTTGACATGCGCCTAATGCCATAAATAACAAAGTAATCGAATAGTCCGATTAACCTGTTATAGATTCTAGAAATCTACCTCTGTACGTATAGGGCAGCAGGTATTTAACTAATACAAACCAAAAACACACTCACGAGAAAAATTAGTTTTATTTTATCAAGATTTATGATTTAGGTGACTATATAAAGTCAAACATTTCGTTTTCCAGTGTTATTTGGCTTATTAAATTAAACTATAAATTACACATGCCTAAGCATTATGTTCAAATTAACTAGTCATTAAACACATCCAGTAGATTCAACTAAGGCCTCACCGATGTACACTCGACCACACGTCAGACTATACATTGTGGACTTTGAACCGAACGCGCTTCGTATACAACTTCCTTACTGAGAGGCCTGCTTACGGTAGTGTGTAGCGTGACGTGAAACCGTGTGTACCCTAATTTCGACGCGCGGCAAATCCTAGATATTGAAAATTATTCAAGGCTATGCGGGAAAATCACTTGACCTCCGCCCAGTGCGAGTGCGACGTAGACCTAATGCGCTGTATTTTACACCGGGGACCAATTGGATTTTTTTAAGCATTTTGTATTAAGAATAAGACTCGTTATAATTTTTCATCATAGATCGACAGAATCACTGCTCAGCACACATGAAGGTTCACCATAAGTCATGTTAGCTGGATCTTACTGTGATTCATTTCACTTAGATCAAGATACACTAACGCATAGTCGAAACTAAGCATCAAAGATACGCATAGTCAGCAGGACCTAATGTGGCTCCAATACGCTATACATATCTTTATTAGTGTGAAAAAAAAACACGGCAAAGTAACAAAGTGATAGAAAATATTGCAATCGTATTAAAATTTCGACCCCATAGCGCGTTCGTTGTTGTCCAAAATTGTTACTCATGTATTTACGATGGAAAGAAAAGGAAAAACTAGTACTTAAAGATAATTTAGATAGTGTAAAAAGTTCTTACGGTTTGTACACACAAAATAATACTGCAGTTACATTTTTTTAAATATATATGTGATAAGGAAATTGATATAAAATAATCCTTTTACAGAATATACTTCATAGATAATGCATAAATTATGGTCAATATTGTTGAAGTGAAGAAGCTAAAATTTAAAAAGGTACCAAGCATTTTAACTACGAAAACAATCATAGAAAATTATGATTAATTAGGTAATAGCTATGCCAATGGACCAGGTTTTCTAATGCACCAGATATTTCTACGTATTTCTACAATTTTACAAATAACAACCATACAGTTACTATATACAGTTGTTTGTCTTACCCATACATGAATTACCCTAGATTATTAATATGAATACCTTAACAGCCTCATACCTTAAGTGTTGTTCATCGATGTTATTATAGATTTGTTAAGGTAGAACAATGAGATTAAGTCAAGACTACGTTAAGCATGTCTAGTCATAAAGAAACATGTTTACAGTAGAGCTATGTTTAGAACTTTCCTTTTGAAAGTCGTAACTTCCTGTTCACACACAAGTCATGTTAGTTTGCTATTGGATGATACAGTCATGAGTTGTACTATGGGTGGGATCTTTTCATAATACATTAAAGACTATATCTCAAGTGTTGATATTTATATTCCACCGCGTTAACTTGTTCTCTTTTGCAAATTCTACTTATAAAAACGTTTAGGTAGTGTTGTACTGATCATTGCTTAAAAAACCCTGGATACGTTGACGCCTCAATAAAGATCAAAGTCCTTAAAAGTATCGGTAAATCCCACATCATACCTATTACTTTTATATATGTGGTTGCAGAGAGAAAATTTTAATAGATCATATTATAATTGTTTCTTATATTTCCACTTTCACAAGTCACAGGTCAGCTATAGGTACAGGTCTTAATTCAAACTAGTTATAGAAATCAAGTTTCAGCTATTATTTTAATTTTGATTTTGGTTAAGCAGTTACTTCATCATCAGCCCTTTTACGTCCCCACTGCAGGGGCTCAGGCCTTCCTTATGGATGGTTAAGGAGGATGGGCCATGACCCTCCACGCTGGCCCAATGCGGATTGGAGGGTAAGAGCAGTTACTTATGGACAGCAAAATAGCTTTATTTATACAGTATAGGTACATTTTACATGCCAGCATTAGACAGTTTTCGAGTATCTAGGGTTTTTTTTAACATAGACTTCCACAACTAACTTGCATCACATATAATATACAACATATACAAAAACACGACATAGAGAAAACTGTCAGTCATTGGAGACACTATTTATTATAGAGAAGATAATAATATGATCTTTAAAGAAGGTAAGATTGTTATCTTCATTATTATGAAGAAGATAAAGTTGTTCTAATAAAAAGAATTGATAATACAATTTAAAAAAGCACTTTCATATTTTTTGTGTTTGCTTGAGTATTCAATAACTGACAGTTCACTTTTTTTAAATTAAATATTACAAGATGCTGAATGTAAAAATTAACACATAATTTTAGTATGTTGCACCTCGACTATTATGTAGTAAATTTTACACCAATACTACTTTTATATTCAATGGTGTGGAGTAGCTACCTTATGCCAGTAAGTCCAAATTCCTCTAAATCTAAATACATATTATTATATGGGTCACACTTGTGAATCAGGTCCATCGGCATTTATAGCATAGCGGCAGTCACGTTGCATCTAACTGGTGGCGCATTGTACTCGGTTCATGCCGGGATGTTCGTCGTCCTCTTCGTACGCGTTACCGTGGTGGGCGCGACGTCTACGATTCTCTTGATCTGGATCCAAATCCATCAGCGTGCATTCTTCTGCCAGTTCAGGAATTTCAACCTATCGATAAAGATTTCGCAGATAAGCAATTTGTTACGAATACCGATAAAACCATGTTAATGGTAGTATAACTTAAAAAAACTGTGTTGGGGTTTTTGGCAACTAAAAACTTGTGTTGAATAGTCTGGTTAAGATGCATCGAATAACAAAAATGCCGACAGAGAAAAATTTTGTAGAAGCCTTATTTACCCGTAAGAATGAAGAGCCAAGTCCCATATATCCCATTTGTGCCAAAAAGATATTTAGGTAGAAAAGTTAATATTTTCAGTATCATAACTTTTTCTCAAATACTTTTAAGTTTTATTAAAGATTGAAGATCATAAAACTATCTGTAGAAATGGTCTTCCTACATTTTTATAAAAATCACTATAATTAGATCATAATAAAAGTTAAAATTCAAAAAACCGCCTTTGACGTTAATATTTTTTAACACATATAGGATCTTTTGAAATTTTAGAAATGGATAGACACAGTAAATTACAATATTATAATATTTCAAAATTAGCGTAACCAGCACCAACTTCCTGAATTGAGACACACAAACTTTGTTCATTTACTTCACCAGTCTAAAATCTTATTTGCATTTAAATACAGATACAACTAGGGTTGCCAGATGTGTAGACTAGATATGAGCGCCGATGGCTAATTCCACGGCGGCGACGGCGCGCCGGCGTGGTTTAAATTTTTTAAGCGATTTGATTTTTTTAAGAATAAAAAAATCCATATTAATAATACTTAAGAAAATATATGTATATTTTAATCAGTTTAATAATTTTTGACAGAACTAAGATAAATCACATTTCTAAAAAACTAAACTAGCATCAGTCATTTTAATGAAATCGATGTGAAATAAAATAAAAGTGTTTCTAAAGACATAAACTCACAACAATAATTTCAATGTGATCGATATAAACTATCAACTAATCAAAATTGCTTTTCTGAAGCTGAATATTTTTTGCTGAAATAAAAATAATTGCCATGAAACAGCTATATTGGTCGATACACATATCAGCGGTTAATGCACTTAAACGAGGTATGATTTATAATTTTTTGTTTACATAAGACAGCATACTGTTGTACACATCGTCGAGTCCTTTTCGTGCTTATTGTGCCTGGAGGGCAGCTCTGCGTCGAAAACAGTAATGTTGTTTGTACTTTTTCAAAAAGTCAATCGTTGCATCATTTTCCAGAGTGTCAAATGGAATCAAAGATCTAGCAAACCAAAGAGCCAAATCTTGAAAAAGACACCATTTATTACACTTCTTAAAACTGCTACTGGTTTTTGGAATTTTTGGTGGAAAAAAACTGTGATATGCTCGAAAGCTGCTACTTTTGTGCATCTTCTACGCCACGTGCTTCTTTCAAATGTGTAAGAAGATTACCTTTAGAGTAAGCTTTTACCATTAATAGTTACCATTATTACTCATGAGTCGGGGCTGTTTTACTGCTAGTTTGACTAACATTGTTCGGAGTTCGGTACAATCTATTGTGACAGACATCTGCCGCTATTGCTTGACCAGATCGGAGAAAACTATAGAGAACAACACTATGCTGAGGCCACCAAACAGTTACCATTACTTTTTTTATTGCTAAGTTTTGCTTTAGGACACTATTGTGGCGTTTGACCTGGGGTCAGTCATTGCATTTTTCTTTTATGGTTATCATAAGGAATCAACTTTTCATCAGATGTCACAATTAGATTCAATATTCCTTTATTTCTGTACCGATTCGAAAAGGCAAAACAAGTTTCAACAATCGTTTCTTTCTGCAGATAAGTCAAATCATGAGGCACCCATTTTTCGTATTTTTTTATTTTATTGATTTGACGCAAATTAGTCAACATTGTGGGTAAGATAACGTTTGCCGCTAATTCCTGGGTAGTTTGACTAGAATCGGCTTCCACCATCTCTTTAATTCATCGTTATTCACCTGTGTGGGCGGTCTTCTATGTGGCTCGTTCTTTATCAAGTCGAAGTTTCCATCACAAGGGTTTAAACCAAAATCGTACGGTGCGTTCAATAGCAAACCCCTCCCCAAACGCAAAATTGATATTGCGGGCTGCTTCTGCCGCGTTACTTCCAAGTCTTAACTCGTATTCAAAAATCAATCGAATTTTTGCATCTTTCTTGTCAAAGTTGAATAATAAAAACAATTGAAAGTCGATATTCAAATGTTTCACATTTTGTTAAAAGAAGAACATCGTAGAAACCACGTGAATAAAGATTCTTTCGAAAATCACAAACCACGACGATTATATGTCAATTCAAGGAACCTATTACAATAAAACGGCAATTTCATATTTTAACCAATAATATTTTATAAACCGGTTTGTACATGCCGCGACGGCGCGCCGCGTATTTCGCTCGACGATGACGCAAATTCACAGCGACGGCGGCGCGCCGGCGTAGCGCTCATATCTAGTGTAGACTAAAAAAATCTGGGCTAATATTCCGAAAATTCAGGATTTCAGAATATAACCAGGACAAAAATAGATTTTCCTGCAGCCCTGATATCGATTAAAAAAATTAGTAGGCTGCTTAGTCCATGACAGGTGATCGTTTTAATCATTAAAACTTTTAATATTTCTCAGGAATTTATTCAGAATGTCGGAACAATTCTGCCAAATTCCGACCATCTTGCAACACCAGATATCGCTTATTGTAATTCCGTCATTACGAGCAGCAAATGCATATTTTGTTTGCATTCCCTTAATAGCTGTAACTTTTTAATAATGTGACTTAATCTAGAGACTTACCCTGGGGCGTGGTGGGAGACAATTCTCTAGGGCTGGAATGACTTCAGGCGGAATGCGATTAGGGAAATTAACTAAAAACTGAATAATGAGTTGACCCTTTTCAAATGGATTTTTATACATTGGCATGCCTGAAAAAATACAAGTAATTAAGTACCTAATATTAATTTGAAATAAAGTGCTGATGCTGTTATTTTATTCATATTCAGTATAAAAAACACTCACCTTCATTCAACACACACTTGATTTCACCATGTTTTATGACTTCACCAGGTAATACAGTTATCACAATATCCCTGTCATCTAGAGTTCTTATCACTTTTTGGAAACCACATAATGCTTCCACAAGTTCAATATTTAAGCGTAAAACGAGATCATTACCAGACCGTTTGAATACCTGCAAAGATCAAAAACATTTACAAAATACATCTTATAAAAATGAAAATGTGACATTTAATCTCACTAGAAACTAATACTTACGTCATGTTCCTTCTCATCTAGCACAATAATCAGATCTCCAGGTTCGAGTTCTGGTTCTTGGTCACCTTCACCACTGAATACAATCTTTTGCCCATCAGTCATACCTTTGTCAACATGGACTTCTAAAATTTTGCGTTCACGCACAGTTTTACGACCCTATAACAATAATTGATTATTTTTATTACAAGTTAAATGTTAAATAAAAGTTAAAGGTTTACATCTACTAAGTAGGTAGTAACTATAGTTCACCTAATAAGCACCCTAGTTAAAAAGTATTACTTCAGTTTGTGATTTTATGGGAATATCAAAGATATAAATAATATTAAAATTTGCAATTAACGATTCTGGTTAGATTAGTATAGTATGTTTTTCTCTCTAATTTATGCAGATATTGAAAGTAAAAATTACAATTGAGATTTTTCAGCTGAACTGTGTTTAAGTTGTAAGAATGTAGTTGAAATATACATTTAATAAAAAAAAATGATTTAAAATATCTCATACTTGGCAAACTTTACAGCAATCCTTTGGATCAATTATCTCACGCTGTCCTCTGCAAGCACTGCAAACAGTCTGGATTTGTTGAATCATGCCTGGAGCAAACTGTTGAATCTGGACTTGCATGCCAGTACCACGGCAAGTTGGACATGTTTGTACAGCGCCCTATTTGCAGAAACATGAATAAATTTATAAATATTAAAATAAAACCCTAGAACCTACTGTACTATTTAACAATGGACTGGGACAACTACAGCGTCGTATAGCCTTATGCGACATACTCTAGTACTGCACAACAATGAAGCTGAGCTATCAGAAATAATCTTGTCTCAAGGAATCAGGGCTTCAATTCTACTATTTTTTATGTCACAATCACATCTCAATAGATTCTCAATTACTTGCATTGTACTATCTACCTGAAGTCTTCCTCACAAACCAATGGTGAAAGATGTAATTATTATTTTGTGATCAAGTAATTAGAAGTGTGTCATAAAGTTGTATTTGAAGATTCACCCTACTGACCAGATCTTATACATAAAACATTTGAAAGATCAACTACCAATGAGGACTATGAAAAGTAATATTATCTTTAAAGAATCTATGATTGTACAGTAGAATCCCGATTATCCGCATCAATTAAAACGAGGAATATTCCATATAATCGAAAATCCGGATAATCGATTTCAAAGTAAAATCAAACAATTTTGAAAATTTAACCAATTTTTACTATGATATTGGGTTTACATTTGTCATCGCTTAGATGATGCAATATTAAAAACCAAGCTATATCGAATTAAATGTATAAATAAATACCTATGTTATTTATAATTTTGATTGAAAATAACATGTTATTGACCTTTGCTTTGATGTAATGAATCGCATCCCTGATGCCCTTCAGTTGTAACATCTGTATGGGATACGATTCATCATGTCTATCAAAGTAACATCGAGCTTCAAAAGCTTTTGCATGTGATAGTATACATTTGTGCAGAATAGGTAATCTTTTTACTTAATCACTTAAATGCAATCAAAAAATTTAATAATACAAACACTTTATGGCAAATAAATGAGACCTGGGGAGCTATTCTGTAAAAATTCTGAACTCGAATTTGAAATCACTCATGTGTCTGAATTCTCATCATTTAGCATAAAAATTCTATTAGATCCATTTTTGTATAAAATACAAAATAAGATTGATTAATTCATATCTATCTCAAATATTCTATTCCTTTGTAATTTCGAAACGTTATAACGAAATTAAGGTCGATCACCATTTTGTAGAAATTTTGAATATGCTAGACAATCTTTAGTTCTAGGGTATTATTAGATTTAGGCCAGTAACTTCCATCATTAAAAAAAAATCTTTCTTTATGTTTTAAACATTATATGATTGTAAAATTACAATTAAATTATTCAATTCTTAGTATTGAAAAATTTGTCCTTAAAAAACATTTTTACAAGATCACCAACCTTTTTTCCACCACGACCTTCACATTTTTCACAAATAACATTCTTTTGTAAAGCCAGTTTCCGCACTGCACCCTTATACAACTCTTCGAGAGTCACTGACAATTGGTGGATGACATCTTTGCCCTTGCGTTCCCGACCTCGCCTACGGCCACCACTAAGGCCTCCACCAAAGAACATATCAAACAAGTCCATGGGTGAAGAAAATCCACTTGCACCAACACCACCTTCCTTTAAAGCTTGTTCACCTCCTATAAAAGCACAAAACATAATGTATAGTCTTTAATTTAAATTCTAAACAAAATATGTATTGTGAAAAAATACACAAAATTCAACTTTGTTTTGTTGTTATTCTGTCAAGTTTTTTGTTTTCTACCATGCACACATCGACAAACATCTGTTAAACCGATGCATACTTTTTCAGTAACAACATTGGTAAATGGACATAAAATATAGTACACCATTTGTTATACAGATGTATTTTAATAAAGACATATGTGATCTTTGAGATTATAAGATAAGAAGTAAAATGCCCTATTTCAAGGAGGTATCAAACAAACATTTCACACCAGGTGCTTTGAAATGATCATGATGACTATCATCCTTATAAATGGTATTGATAAAACAATTTAACCTTAGATATAGATACATAAAAGAAAATCTTTCATAGTAGTTTTTTGAGATATCAAAGGTTGTTTGCAAAGTGACGTTTGAAATGAAAATATTTATTTCTTGAATAAACACTTTTTAAAAACCAAATCAAAAAAGTCTGACTGCAGTTATAAATAAGTATCCTAAAATATATAAAACAATCTACTTATCAACAGAAAAATCTTTTAAAGTTTTAGGCAAAATTACTTTTTATATCAAACATTTCAAGATGAAAAAAAAAATTCAAACCTTGATCATAAATCCTCCTTTTTTCTGGGTTGGACAAAACTTCATAAGCTTGGGAGATTTGTTTGAATCTTTCACCTTCATTTGGATTTTTGTCAGGGTGATACTTGAGGGCCAATTTCCTGTAAGCTTTTTTGAGTTCGTCATTGTTGCAGTTGGTTTTAACACCCAGAATATCATAGTAAGTTGTTTCCTTCACCATCTTCAGACCTAAATCAAATTAAATTATATAAAAAGTAGTTATTCTAACTTTAAATTAAACCATGAAGAAATAAAGAACTTCAAAGAATGAAGTACAAACATGCTTCGAAACTTCGACGTTTAGAGTGAAATCAGAAAGTTCTAGTAAATTACTTAGCAGAGTTAGCAAGTAAACACTTTAATTTTAGAACAAATTATTCCTTACTGGATTATTAATAAAAAACTAAAATTCTTTAACAGATTTCCAAAATTAACATTTTCCAGGAGTTAGCTATAAACAAAAAAAAATTAAGTCCCGTGTGTCAAACACCCAGCATGCTGCGGTATCTGCCTATTAATCTTTAATCTTGAATAAATATAACGTATAATCAATAGCAATGAACCAGTTAATCCTACCCGACCCTAACTAATTTTATCGACGATACGTTGAAAGGAATTTGAAAAAAAAAAGATCTTTTACGAAGAAGAATAAAAGAAAAGCAGCATGCATTAGGAAGCTACAGTTGTGAAATTTTACAACAATATCGGCATACCTACCTTAATATATTATCTTTTTCACGATAAAGTACACAATTTGACCAAAACGTATCAAATATTTTCGATAAAACGCACTTTTATCTCGAAAATACAATATACCCCGAATCGCACGTTTCAGAATGACGTTTCACTGACTGACTTAACTAGCAAACGCAAATCTAGGAATTTTATAGAACAAAACGCTAGTTTCCAGAAACTTCCATGAAAATACGTGTTTAATATAAGGCTACCAAAATAAAAAGAATCCTTAAACACTAAATCACATGAAGTTCTAAAATGAGAGCTGTGTGAACACTAGCGCCGGCATTAATAAAAAAACGACTATTTGATTTAGACGCATAAATCTTTTTTTTTAATTTAAAATTGAGAACAGGCTAAGGTCTTAAACCATAGTGCCTTGTGGTTAGTCTTTTTTTTTATTCCAAAATAGAATATAATTAATGATTCTCTTATTTTAATTATAAGTACAATAAGAATTTAAATGTAACTAAAACGTTGATTTATATTAACATTATACATAGTTAATTTTGTACCAATGAAAGTTGTTGCCAAGAATTAGGCCAAAATAATTTTGTTAGCGTTCATGAGATTAATTTTTAAATAAGTATTTAAAATAATAAATATGTTATCAAAAATTCAAAATTGTTTCAGTATTTTAGTACCTATAAATATAAATAAAATAAATAAAATAAAAAGCCTTTTATTTCTTGCAAGTAGGTATCTAAGTTACATATTTTAAAGGTAAGAATAAAGTAAAAATAAAGAGTGTAATTAAAACTTATACTAGGTTTTACAATTCCTTGTGTATTGCATTTGCAAGAACCCCTCCTCAGATGAAGGTGAAGGCCTCCTCTAAAGAATTCCACTTTTCTCTATCTTGTGCTATTTGCGTCCAGCAGGGGCCAGCTACTTTAGTTATTTCGTCTGTCCATCTCATTAAAGGTCTGCCTCTGAGACGCTTGCCGTGTGGACCTTTCCATTTGGTTACCCTGCTAGTCCACCTCTCATCCGTCAGCCTCGCTACGTGGCCTGCCCACTTCCACTTTTGCTTTTTAGCGTGTATTAAAGCATCTTTGGCCTTAGTGATATTTCTAATTTTAGTGTGACGAATTTTTTGGATTTTTTTAATATTCAGCATGCTTCGTTCTATTCCGCGTTGGCAGGTAGTTATTTTGTTTTTTATATTCGATGTATACTTCCAAGTTTGACATGCGTAGGTTAGGCTTGGTAGGAGGCATGAAGACCAGACTTTTGTTTTAATATTAGTCGGCATGTTACTTTTAAATATTTCTCTTAAGGACCAGTACTTATTCCAAGTATTTTGTGCTCTTCGTTCTACTTCCTGTTCATTTTGTTTACTGTCGAAGCCAATTTGTTTTCCAAGATAGATATATTTATCTGTATATTTCAGAATTTCATCGTCTACTGATATTTTTATTTTAGTACTGTTTGTCATGACCATTGTTTTTGAAAGATTCATTTCTAGTCCTACCTCTTTGCTGGCTTCGTTTAGTGAATCAAGCATGGTTTGTAGTTGTACGTGAGATTCCGATAATAGTACTAAGTCATCCGCGAAGCGCAGATGGCTTAAGTATTTACCATTTATGCTGAGTCCTGTTTTCCCCCAATTAAGTTTGTTTATTATTGATTCTAGGATGGATATAAATAGTTTAGGGGACAGCGGGTCTCCTTGTTTCACTCCTCTTTTGATAGGAAATGTAGAGCCAGTAGATTCTAGTTTTATTTTGGCTGTGCTACTCTTGTAAACATTTTTAATTATTTCTATGTACTCTGGGTCAACATCTTGAGCTTGTAGAGCGGTCCAAATACTGGAGTGTGACACTGTATCAAAAGCTTTTTTATAATCGACGTATGCGATGTAGAGCGCTCTATGCTTTTCTTGGTATTTTTCCATTATTAATTCTATTGTATGTATATGATCGATGGTTGAGAAGCTCTTTCGAAAACCAGCTTGTTCTATTGGTTGTTTTGCTTCTAGTGTAACACTTATTCGTTTGTTTATGATTGAAGAAAACAATTTATAGATACACGAGAGTAGACTTATAGGCCTGTAGTTAGTAATGTCTTTTGGATCTCCTTTTTTGTATATTAAAATGATTTCTGATTCTAACCACTGTGATGGTATTTCGGCAGTTGTTAATATTTGGTTAAATAAATATGTTAAGGGCGGACTCAGTAGCGTGCTCGCGGTCTTAATGGCTTCGTTCGTAATGCCGTCAGGTCCTGGACTTTTTTCTGTCTTTAGCCTTTTTATCCCTTGTATGATTTCATTTTCAAATATTGGTGTTATATTTCCGCTCTTTTTAATGTATGTAGGGCTAGCAAAGCTATGGTTAGCACTCTCTTTATGCTTGGCGCTATACAGAGCCTTGTAAAAATCAGTTGCTGCTTCTAGAATTTCTTTTCTATTATTTACGGTCCTCTCTTCTCGGTTTAAACCATCTATCCAGTGCTTATATGTATTTAATTCTTTAATGGCCTTTTTTGAGCTTCCCGCTTGTTTCAAGTGTTTTTCGTAAGTCATCAATCTGTAAGTTTTATAGTCATTTTTTATGTACTTGCTTACTAGTTTGTATAGTGCTGATAGTTCATTTTTTTCGGCTCTTGTTTTTGTCTTAGCATGCTGAAGTTCTTGCCTTCTCTTGATAAGTGCCAACGTACGCTCTTTTAGGACTCTATGGGTACTTTTTGATAATTCTTTAGGTATTCGCGCGTCTCGTAAGCTCTGGGATATGGCAGTTGTTAATTTGTTATAATAGTCCTGAACTGATGTTTTTCCTTGACACATAGTTATATCTTGTAGGTAAGATGAAAGGCCTTGATAATAGTTCTTTATTTCTGTTTCTGTTTTCAATGATGAATATCTATTATTTTTATATCCTGTGCGTTTGTTCTTTTGTTTTGTGATGGTCAGGATTGCTCTGATTGGTCTATGATCCGACGGAAAGTTTAAGTTTAGGACTTCCATATTTTGACATAGGTTAGGTTTATTTGATAAAATATAGTCTATTTCGTTTTTGTGTTTTCCATTAGGTGATCGCCATGTCCATCTCTGGTTGGGCTTTTTGGAGAAGAAAGTATTTAGAATTGCAAGCTTGTGCTCGAGAGCAAAATCGATAAGCCTCTGACCTCTTTGGTTCCTTTCGCCATAGCCGTATGGTTTCATTATTAAACGTTCGTCCTTTCTGGGCTGCCCTATTTTGGCATTTAAATCCCCTAATATCAAATAGTTTCTATACGCTTTTGTGATGGCTTTATTGACGTTCGAGTAGAATGAATCAACCTCCTCCTCGCTTGCTGCTTCGGTCGGAGCATATACTTGTATAAGTGACATGGCCATTCCTTCAATGTTTAAGTTTAGCAATGCGACTCTATCATTTATGCCAGTGAAGCTTTCAATCCAATCTTTGCAAGTTTTATTTATTATAAATCCAACTCCATTTCTACCTGGTATGTGACCGGCGTGGCATAGTATAAAATTATTATGTTCTTCGATTTGGATGCCTTTGCGCCTTATTTCGCACAAGCCAATTATGTCGTATTTAATTCCTTGTATTGCTTCGCTTAGTTCGATTAGACGTTCGTGAGTAGATAAAGTTCTGACGTTGTAGGTTATTATGTGTAGTTTATCTTTTGTTTTGTTAGTATGATTCTGTATTTCTTGTGTTGATGTCTCTTCTTGTGTATGTGAGGATGTTTGGAATTTCTTCTTTAGAGGGTTTTGGTCTTGATCTTCCACGGTGACCGGCCGGGTTGGAAGATGAGGTTTAGTTTTTACCATTGTTTTTTGTATTTTTTCTGTTTCTGAGGGGGGCTGTAATTGCTAGTTGTTGACGGCTGTGTTGCATTGAGCGCTGGGCGTGTTGTTTGTGCTTTTATTTACTAAAAAGTTAAGCATACTTGGTTTAACAATTCCTTCGGATAGACTAGAGGTTCTTCTTATTTGTGTCTGTTGCTTGTTTTTCTTGTTGGCCTGTACTTTTGTTCCGTCGTTGATTGATGTTTCAGGAGATAGAGTCAGCGTTCTTTTATTGTTGCCCGTGGTTTTGTTTTTGGGGAGTATGACAAGTTTGTCGTACTTAATATAAGATTTATTAATATCTAAAAGGCAATGTCCTATGCATAGTACATCATCATACTCTTCATTTGTCCTATAAAAGTGACATAGTGGAAAACTAGATGTTCCGACTTAAGATTTTTTTTAAATATTTTTGCCACTATATTAGGATCTATTATATGGTGAAATTGAAAAAAAAGTACCTCAAATAGTCAGGAGGATAATGCCAAAATGTAAGTCTCAACGGAGATTCTATTGATATATGCTTCAACAAATATTGATGATATGATAAATATTGATGATGAATCGGTTCGAGGTGAATATTTTGACAGATTTGTTGAAAACTGCAAGTCATCGAATCAACCCGCCCCCTAATATCTGGCGGTCCTTTTTTTGTGACGTAGGAGAATGCTTTCTGCATTGTCCCTCCCGCTTGATGGGCAACAGGTGGTGAGTGGGACTCTCCATGCACACGGAATTGCGTGAAGGCTACTCAAAACGAGGATGGCATGGGTATGCCATCCAAGTTTAGTGGGTACTAAACCCTCCGATACACCCTCACTTTTGAGAGAATGGAATGGCGATACAGCAGAGACTGCTTGACACCCAGACCCGGATGTTTGTACCCCCCGGAAAATCTGGCAGCCTAGTGTAAATCCGAGACTGTTAACATCTAAGCAAAGATTCCGCTGATTTCAGCATCCAGCGCTACTGGGGAAAATTTTACGCTATTATGTTTCTTGCTCTCCCAAGAATGCAAGTTCAGCATCATCAAAGATCACCAAATGTTATTTTTCCAGAAGAAAAAAGGAAATAGACTTACTGTAATAGCAATAATAACGGAGTTTTAATGAATTTTTAAATATATTTGCAAATAAAAAAAAACGTTTATTTCTTTTTTGTTAGTTATTTCTTGTTTAAATAACTAATATTCTTAGTTTCTCAAAACGTTGATTTTTATTAAATAGCTATGGCTGACGAAAGAGGGATTTCCAAAAAATATACAACTTTATCATTTATAGGCGGCCCGAAAAGCCGCGAAGGCTTTTCGGGCCTAAAGGCTTTTCGACTACTACGGTAGTAGTATTAATAATTTTCCTAGGTACACTGGCACTACGTTTGATACGTCAAAAGTAGTGTATGTTTGTCTCACTGAAACTAGAAAGTTTGATTTAAACTTGCTGCAGTTGTCATGGCAAACTAAAAGCAAGTTTCCTTTTTTGATGTATCAAACTTGTTGCAAGTCAGAAACAAGTCTAAATTGCTGTCAGGGATGTATACTTGATAAATAAATATTTTGATCCAAAAATGTTGGTTTTAAAACTCATTAATTGACATCCTTATAAAAAAAAAACTGTTTGGCCCGAGGTCTAATTTTCATCTGCAATGGGCCCAACTATTAAAATATTTGTCCACCCCTGATTTAGAGTATAGCCAAATTCTAATTAGACACTCACATTTTTATGTATATATTTACTTTTCTACTTATATGTTTATTAGCAGAGTCTTCCAGAGCAAGAAACACAAAATTTACTTATATTAGGCACAAAAGTTTTGCAGGAAACGAATGGACCAAAGGCAGTCATTTCCGTTCTTTTTAACTAATATATTAAAAAACTGAAATTTGTATAGTTCGATATCAATACAAATACGAAAACTAATTTACTTTTAAACATGAAAGAAAACCGGAAGGGTTGTCATGGAGAAATCAAGAACGTACCGTAGCGACATCTAGTTTGATTTCGGGAGCTATTATTTTTTTTTAAATTGTTCCTCATCGGGGTGATATTTTGCGATAGCCTGATTTGCAAACATGTGAACCTCGCTTTAAATATCGGTTCGGTACGCACAGACAATGCAAAAGTGAACCACAGGATAAATGTCGCCTGCCAAAATGGAGAACCCTACCTGGTACCCTATGCGATCCATGAATACTTTTAAAGACCAAGGGTAAAGTATACAAAGCGGCAGTAAGCACTTGGCAGCAAATAAGACACATGAGAATAAGTTACATGTGAGTGAAATGGAAATTCTGAGGTGGGCCGTAGGTGTCAGTAGTAATGATAAAATTGGGAACTGATTTATCAGAGGTACTTTCAAAGTGACCCCAATAACTGAAAAAATTGAAGTTCGCCTCAGATGGTTCGGAGTAGTTCGGACATGTAATTCGGCGCGAAGCAGTCATGTGGTGCAAACTGCACTGGGCCTTCCTGACAATAAATGTGGTCTGTTAATTATTTAGGGACGATCAACATCTTAGGCTAGTGAACACGGAACCTATAAAAGACCTGAAACATCTCAAAAGTACAAAAATACCTTTTAAAAGTAGGTAGTTTGATTTAACACTACAAAAATACGAAATGATTCTTTTAACATCCAAGTTTCAAAAATATTATTTTTATTTTGAACTCAATTATTATCATTTTACGTGTAAAGAAATAAAATTTGTTGTCTTTGGTCCATATTTTGATATTTCAGTCTTCGCTATATCATATTTTTTTTTCAACCGGGGCCGATTTTAGAGAAAGGAATATCTAAGACAGTAATGTCAAGCCCGGATCTACGTTTTTTTTAACTGAAGCAGAAACTTCGCATAGCGCCCTCCCCTACCTCCCCCTCTCACCATATTTTTGCAATGTATCGATATTTTTCATCTATTTCATTTTCGGATTTTGAAGCATTTCCGTCCCATCCATCGAAGCCTGTAATGATGATTTTGGCGCCCCCCTAACTCTAACGCCCGGGGCAAATAGCTCCAGACGCGGTTGCTGCGCAGGCCCAAGACCGCGACGGTGGTGCACGGCGTTTAAAAACTTTAAAATTCATATTTTATTCGTAATTATACCACCACCACTTCAGTAGTTTTTTACTTACCTACATATTCTATAAGAAATAAGTTGAACATAGTCGACATTTACAGTGGTTTTACCATTCAGAACGATTCAAGTATCTCACCATCAAGAGCGATCCACCCACAGAACTCTTACTCCAAACCAAATCCACCAATATCTAGATGCTTGACGCCACCAAGTGTGAGTGAGTTGGACATCTGATGTTATTTTACACCTTCAGGCTATTAAAACAATCGTCATCGTTTAATCATGGGCCCTTACTGTACCTTCTTTGAACAAATAATAAGTATCTTTTTTGAAGACTACTTATATTTTGACGTCATAGAAATGTTGAACTTTGCGGTGATTGCGACATGCGACTAATAACTCCATGAGGCCGACCACAGAAATAAAATATTTCTGTGAGGCCGACCATATTTATAGGCTGGGATGACGTTTTTGAAAAGTACAGTCAACATCACGTTAGGTTATACAGATCTGTCAAATTTATCTATTGTATTTTAAACCTTTGACGGTAGAGTATAAATCAACTCGAGAAATTTGTCATGTGGTAACTTAACGTGCAGCTGTGTGTATAACTTGTATAAAATTGTCAAAGTTATATTATCTTAAAAAAAAACTCAATAAGAAACGTCCAAAAAAACTTAACAAAAATCCAATAAAAAAACAACAACAGATAGAAAGAGAATAATATAATAATAATAACTTTATTTACCAAAAAAAGACAATATGATATTGCATAACAGGTTAAGTCCTTAAAAATATAGTTGTGTAATTTAAGAAACCACGAGCTTCCGTTGACAAAAATAATACAATTTTATTTAATTTTGCAAAAGTACAGATGGTCATATTGCTTAAATACTAACTTAATAGTAAAAATATATATAAAATTCATAAAAGTTTACTTAATGGGATGAAGTAAATCTTCTGTCTCCTCATAAGACAATGGGAGAAGCCGCTGTCTAGTATTTAAAGGGTATATATTAATAAATCTATTGACATTATTATATAGGAAAGGACCCAGAAATGGTAGGAATCTATGGCTTAAGTATTTACGAAAAAGTCGACCCTTGACTATTCGTCTTTTATGGAATTTGTCAACATCGGGATCAAATGTTAACTTAGAGTGTTGGTGCAATAATGTGTACAAAATAAATAGTTTCTGTACGGACAAAACTTCGCAGAATGATTAGAGGGTATCTGTTGGAAATAGAGATGATTTAAAGGTAACTACTTTAAGTACAGCACGTTGGGCACGTTCCAGTATAATCAGTGCCGGTTTTAGCACTACTAGCGCCCTGGGCGAAATTTCTTCGGCGCCCTCTAACTGTAATTTAATTACAATCAATTACTACTACATACTACAAATCAGTTACTTGTCTTTTTTTCGCCGACCCGGCCTACTTACTTGAAATTTTCCCTAAATTTAGATAGATTGTTAAGTGTTCAATCGTTTTAATTTCTCGGGAATCCCCGACTTTCCGACCATACAGAAACAATGTGTTTTTCTATAATCGGGGATTCCCTAGATCTATCTCTTTTAATTTTTGACGAAGAAGAACACAATCAACAATTATCTTCTTGCTTGACATAAGTGGAGGCTCTTAAAACAATTATTCGATTATTTTAAAACAATCAAACACAGTAATCAAACGTTTAACTCTACGTTACGATGCTCTTGTTCCAACTATATTGTGACATTAGTTTTATTTTAAAAGTAAACATATAAATAGTGTATAAGTAGCTGATTCATTTTTGACGGATCACATCATTAGGTAAGCACAAATTCATTTTTACCCTGACAGGGTGCCACATAATTGTTATCCATAACTTTGTGTAATTGTTGTAACTTTTTGACAGCGAGTTTGCAGTGGGCCACTACTTATTATATGATCAATTATTTTGCTATTTCGAATAAGTGGACAAGTAGCTGGATCCGCTATATTCGGGACAACAGTATCAACATCATCTAGTACATGTATTTGTTGTACATCAATAACAGATTTATCCTAAGCAGTATCTGTAATCATAGCTTGCTCCCTTAATTCGGGATTTTTCATCCACAATCTCTTGAGTAGCTATTCCATCTGACTTGCCAGACAGAGGCTCCACTGCCGATGCATTCGTTTGTATTGCAGCATTTTAGCTTCAACTTAACGTTTAAACATTTAACGCTCAAACGAAAATTTTCTTAAATGATCGAGCGATAATGCCCGCCAATATATGTCATATTACCTTATAAAATACATATCTTCATATTGGTAATCGGTATGTTGTTCTGTTTTACCATAATATAATATTTTTCTTGTTAAGTTTCCTTTCAATTCATGCTAAAAGGCGACTTGAAAATAAAAAAAAATCCTCAAGATTCTTGTTCTTTTTTCGCCGACCCAGTAGGCCATCAGCGATTCCGGCCTACGGGAAGCTACATCACGGATGTCATAGGCTATAATTTTGCGGCAAAGTCCCGGGAAAACAGCTAGTTCATTATACCTTGTGAAAACTTATCTGCGGTACGCCTGTGGAGTATGAAGGCAACACGGGTTGGCGATAATCGAAACTACTTTCTCGATCTCTATTGTGCAAACTGCGAGCTCTTTCAGAGACCAAGGGCATTTCTCTATCAAAGGAAGTTTCATATTCATACCATACTACGCTATGCGATATTCAGAAGTTTCCTGAGATCAAACGCTTGTTGTATGAGTTCTCCGAGAGCTCAAGAGATTGTCCCTGACGGTAAATACCTCAGATTCAACTTTATAGTGCATGAGCCTGGCGATGGGTAGTTAAATATGCTTCGCGTTTTTCAGGTGTCTCCCGAGACCGAGCGCTTTCCGTCTGATCTCTTTCTTTGTGGAGTTTTATTTATTCATATAAAAAAATATGTACATATTGTTGGTGATGCGCTCAAAGTATTTTTGCATTTTAATCTTATATTTAAAAATGGAGGTAGTTTAAATGTCATAACTGCCATACTGTAATTTTGTATTGAGTCAGTCTGCTTTTATCCGCGCTAAGTGTAAGACATATATTATAACGTGCTGTAAAATTAGTTATCTTTTTCTTCAAAAAGTGAATAAACTGCATATTTCAACCATTTTGTGGCGTATTATTACCAGCAACAACCAGTTACAATCTACAAATTGGTCTTCGAGCGGATCATGTACCATACGACACCGCCAAAAATGGTCAGTACACGCAGTCAATTCAAAAAGAACGAGATGGATGGGCAACTCGAATACAAACAAGCACTTTCTGAGCCCAGTGGACATCGAAATAACGAAAAACGGACATTATTACCAAATTTAATCCAAACGCGTATGATCGAGGGTACCTACCGGCGTGAAAAATGAAACAATTCAACCGCCCGCGTCCGTTACGAGTAAAAAGTCCACATTATCATCGGTGTTGGCGAGAAGAAAGCAGCTCGAGTTGGAAGCAGCACGTGAAAAAGCAAAAATTCAAATAGAATTGATCGATAAGAAATTAGAAGCGGACCTTGCAGAACTTGAGGATGAAAATAAATACAGTTCACTTTTAGAGAAGAGCTCTTGTACTGATGGGCAAGTGGAGAAATGGCTAGAACGCAGCTAAGCAGAATTGGAACAGGCACAGGTAGCCCCCGATCATGGTATGGTTATGGGCGAAATGTGTCCGCCAGCCGCTATTAAAGCTGGCACATCAGATGGTACTACTATACAAATGCTTGCCGCTGCACTAAAGGACATGGCCGCTTCCACTAGCAAATCAAAAAATTACTCTGATACCCACCTGTTGAGCCGTATATGCACGCCGAAAGAATTGCCTATTTTTTGTGGTGACCCAATGGACTGACTGATGTTTTAAACAGGCCTATAGTGAATCAACAGAGGTATGTCATTTTAACCCTAAAGAAAACCTATGGAGGTTACCTAAGTGTTTGCGTGGCCCAGCTAAAGATACCGCCGCCTCGCTCCTCATCACAGCTACGGAACCTGAGAAAATAATGTCAACTCTAGAACTGAGATTTGGAAATCCGGATACTATGCTATCCAGGATCATACAGGATATTAGAAAGATTCAACCTATGTCGTCGGAATACCATAAAGATATTGTTTTAATTTCGGTGAAAATACAGAATTTCGTTGCCGCAGTGCAAGCTGTCGGTCGAGAGGAGTACCTACAAGGAATAAACCTAGTTTCTTTTGCAGATCGATACCAACTATATTAGTCAAATTTTTAGCTATCTTGCACAATTCTAATTTAGACTTCGCTCTTTTGTCAGTAATAAATGATTTTGGGACATTTCGGACTTTAATACTTGTGGCTCTTATTTTTTTTCCAGACTCTCAATTTTGTCCTCTAGCAATGAAAGTTTTTTTTATCCCTGACACTTTCTTCTTCCATTTGTTGGAGTTTAAACAAAAGTGGAGTTTCTTTTGTTTAAACTCTCTCTCTTGGAGACTCTCTTTTAACTCCGTGTTTTGTTGCTTAATTTCAGTAAGATGGTCAGTTACTGAATTTGAGAAGCTTGAGAATAAATCCCGCAATTCGGTCCTTAGATCTCGTAAATCATCATTTCCATGAGCTCTCTTTAGTCGCACAGAAGCTGATCCACTACCACTCTTTTCTGAGACGACAGACAGACAAGCTCTGCTTTAGCTATAGACAATCAGCGTTAAAAATCACAATAAGATGTAGTCAAATTATGTACACATATAATATCCACTATCTTCACTGCGATTAACTCAGTTCAGTGTATACCTGTTTATTTTATTATATGTTTCTTAATTATTTTTTGTTAAAATAAAGTAGAAATCCTCAGAAATGTACTAAAAGTATGAAATTGATTGATTATTTACTTCAAAGTATGATGTCCTGACATCAGCACTGTGTAGGAAGCAGATATGAGTAAGCGAGACCTCTCAACATTATGATGTTGAGGGGTCTCACTTACATCAACATTATGATGTTGAGAGGTCTACATCAACATTATGATGTTGAGATGTCTACATCAACATTATGATGTTGAGATGTCTCACTTACTCATATCTGCTTTATCACAAGTTTTTCTGCTTTCTGCTTTTGCGTTCTGCTTTTTAACAAGAGATCACTGTATACAGTGATCTCTTCAATGAGAGTGTTCCTGGTGTTGAGAAGTGTCTATGCATGAATGAGATGTCTAGTGTGACATATAGTGCACCTTATAATGGGTGTTACTTGAGATTTATAAGGCCAGAGTAAGGATTAAGTGGTTGACTTACTCCCGCGCCGAAGATTCACTCACAGCATTAACCTCCTCACACTTATTGGATCCTATTTTTTCTTGCGATTCTAGATATTTAGGAATCAAAATATATTTAAATATTAATATACTGATAACGTACAACACGTCTGTACTCCACAAAGTTCCGGGGAAGGGAAGGGAAAGATATTTGAAAAGGTTTAGCTTACAAAAGAGGCCTTTTAAGTTTCCACAATACTATTTATTATACTCCAGCCAAATTGGATGAAGAATAAATGTAAACAAAGCAAATTAGGGTCATAACAACTTAGATGAAAAAAAAATATATAAAACTCGTATTTCTCACCAGGATACTGCACATTACTTCGGACTTTTATCAGTAATATTTTTAACTGCTATAAATTATCAGAAACACTCATAAAACTTCAATATTTTGACAAAAACATGGAAAATAGTAATAAAGCTGAAATAATTTTTACTTGACAGTCCAATAACTTATAGACTTCAGATAGAAACATGTTTGCAGTTTTAAATAAACTTTCCAAATAAAGTTGTAAATTATTATAAAACGTGTTCCTTTAGATGTAAACAACATTTGAAATCGATTACATAATGTAAGCTGACCCCGTATGAAAGTACGGTATTTCTTTCTACTGTTTAAAACGACAAATAATGTGTCTATAGCATTAATAGCATTGTGAACTGATTTCATTATTTTGATAGCAAGTTTATGAAGTATTAGTACATTTATAAATAAAACAATTGCTTTTTCAGTGTTTTTGTTTACATATGACGTGATCCTTGTAATCTTAAGACATTGCAGATTAAATTACAAAGATTAGGTAATTTTTAAAACTATACTACATAATTATATCTAAATTGCTTAGAATATTTGATAAAGTAGTATCTAGAAATCGAATTAAAATATAATATTGTCTAGTTTAGAAAGGTTATTAATATCTGCCTGTCACTGGTTGCTAAGCAACGGTTTGTCAGTAAACATTCTTAATCGAATTTGGGTGTAGTATATTTTATATTATAATGGCAGCAATATTATATACGCTTTCCTAGTGCAATAAGCGATGAGTATTGGAGTAATATTTTGAATCTAAGAGCAAGTCAAAATATGATCTATGATTTTTTTAAACTTCGTATGGTGCCTTTCCTCTATTCCCCCCACCCCCATTTTTATGACCGTCTCATCTTAGCCTATATTGATGATGTAGCCTATTTGATGTTTATGAAAAGCCCGTTGTGCAGCCTGTTCTTTTTTTAACTGTAAATTGGTATTATATATAAAGACCTCATTCTTTACATATAAAATTGCCGTTTTCTTGAAATAAATGAAGCGTTTTTTTTTCTATATTTTTTATTTCTATTAACCAAAGTAATCACCCGTGCAATCAATGGTTACGCATTGGTAGTTTATTGATTCCCTTATTGGAGAAATCAGGTGGACTAGAGGAAACAAATTCTTCAAAGGCATTTTGTACTGCCTCTCGGATATTGAATTTATTTCCGCCAAGAAGTTATCCAATTTCGGGGAAAAGTATGAGTCTGTAGTGACCATCACTTTACTAGGGGTAAGTTTTCGTTTAGGGCATTGTTTGGGTGCCGAACCAGAGGCCAACTTACTTGCTGAACGCTTACGATTGTCGAACAGATCCATTTCTCGCCATAAGTAACAATGCGGTTCAGAATTCCTTCATTTGTATGCTTGTTGAGCACTTCGCGCTGGCGATGATTGAATTTGTGGGGTAACCATTTGTCAAGCTTTTTTACCTTGTCAATTTGACGCAAATGAATCGTAGATTGAGTTTCATTAGTTTCCACAATCGTCTTAAATTCGTCATTGTCAACCAAGACCGCGGTGTTCATTTTTCACGTCAAAATTTCCAGAACGCAAGCGGGCAAACCAAAAAAGGGTGGTGCGTTCGTTTGTAGTGTTCGCTCTGTAAACATCGTTGATGTTGCGTGCTGCTGCCACGACGGTACTTATACTCCATAATTACTCGAATTTTTAACTTGACGACGCGAAATGTTCGAATGCGTTGGAAACAAAACACTAACTAATAAACAAAACACGATTTTATAAAAGACCTATTATATAAAGTTTTGGCGTCCCCTTAAAGTGCCCTGTAAACGATCAAACTTCTTGTCAATCTTTACGTGCTTGACAAACTTTTTGATAGTGTGCAGCTACGCTTGATGCGCTTGTCAAAAAATCTACGTGTTTGACGTGTTTGATGAAAATCTAGATTAGCCCCCTGTAAACGATCAAACTTGCTTGACAAATTTGCTTGTCAAACTTTACGTTTTCATCAATTAACAGCGCATACGATCAAGCCAATGATCAAACAAAGGGTTTAGCCGGATACGTATGACGAGTCGGCCCCCAAATGGGAATCAATATTGAAACTTATGTTTTAATATCGACTTGATGTTCAAACACGATTTATGTACTTTTCGCGACCGTCTTCCGCTTTGACCTTGAGATAGAGAGCAAAATATCCGTATGCTTGACTATTACTGAATGTGATATATGTCTAAAGCTAATTAAGATAAAGAAGTGAAACTAACACAAGGTGTTAGGTTACATTACAGAGTATATCACATATATTTTTTTATAATTTTTAGAATAAAAAATTACATTAAAAAAATAAAAAATAAAAAAATCATGTTTTTTTTCTGAGTTCTCTGTGACTTACAATCACGAAATTAATATATGTTATGCTCCTTTGTGTGCCCTATTACCCATAAAAATTGCGTGAAAAAAAAGTTGGTGCAACACAACGAAAAAAAATTATATGTGATTTCTGTCTTATGGTATACCCCTGTATTATAAGGTTTTCACATTACATCATTGTTTTTTTTTTCGAAATTTCACATCAGCTTGTTTTAAAACATAAGTAACTAGTCTTAAGAGATGGGATAATAGTTAAAAAAGAAATGAAAAAAAAACAGCCAGTGTTCAATACTTATTATTATTACTTTTTCGTGTCTATCAAAATACAAGAAACAAAATATTAATCATCGTCACTGTTGTAATTAATTACAATCGGAACACTTTGAGTCGCAAATAACTTAGTTAGGACCTCAGCAGGACGTACGATTTTGGACAAATATCATCCATATGATAGATAATAAATAATAGCTGCTACATGAGAACAGCATCCCACTGTACGTTTGCCATTGGGGCAAGCACAGCAATAACGAAGAATACTATTGTAGTCATTACTTCCGGAAATATAGTGAATGTAAATTCGATAGACTTTTCTATTTATACGTCTTGATTTCACTTCTGCTTTGATGATATTAGGTGCTGATTTCACATATTGTACTGAGAGATTATTTTGATCGTCCATTATTTCGGCCAAGTTAAATGCTGCACATTTAGAAGTAGAAGCTTTTTTGTTAATATATGGGATAAGTCGACACTTCTCGCAGAAAATATCATTAACTATTACGATTTTATTCAAACAGTCACTAAACACTTTAGCTTCTTCTTCATTCTTTATAATTTTTTTATAACCAGGAATCTTACACAGGTACTTGTTACAATTTTTACACTTTTTCGACATTATTACTTAATAATGATTTGGTTCGATAGTTAATAATTTCAAAATGCTGATACAAAATACCTATGACAGAATTTGAGTCCCAAACTGCCTTCTTGTGTAATACAAATGACTGCTACTTTAGCTAAACAAACGATGCAGTAAACAGCTCGATAACAAGTTCGAACTTGTTTGTTTATACACTCACACTACAAGGCGCGAATCACATATAATTTTTTTTCGTTGTGTTGCACCAACTTTTTTTTCACGCAATTTTTATGGGTGATAGAGCACACAAAGGAGCATAACATATATTAATTTCGTGATTGTAAGTCACAGAGAACTCAGAAAAAAAAACATGTTTTTTTTTTATTTTTTTAATGTAATTTTTTATTCTAAAAATTATAAAAAAATATATGTGATATACTCTGTAATGTAACCTAACACCTCGCGTTAGTTTCACTTCTTTATCTTAATTAGCTTCAGAGATATATCACATTCAGTAATAGTCAAGCATACGGATATTTTGCTCTCTATCTCAAGGTCAAAGCGGAAGTCGGTCGCGAAAAGTACATAAATCGTGTTTGAACATCAAGTCTATATTAAAACATAAGTTTCAATATCGATTCCCATTTGGGGGCCGACTCGTCATACGTATCCGGCTAAACCCTTTGTTTAGTTTCGGTTTAATTTGTTATTTTCGCGCTTAAAACATGTACGTAGAATTTTAATCTTTTTCTTCTTTTCATCCGTAATGTTCCGGCGATACATTTTCAGTAAATTAGTATATTTTTTTAATGCTATGCTTTTCATTTTCTTGTCCATATAATCTTTAGATTTTACTTTCCATAGATTCAGTATATCACGATAAATAGATATGAAATACAAGGTAAATTCTTTATCCGTAATAATATCATCACTTTACATTGTATTTTTTTTTTATTTGACGTACCTACCGTCTTCCAAGATGCAACACAACGACTGACATCATGCTTGACAAACACCACCGTTCACGTACAAACTTGTTTGTCAAGCACGACTTCAATCTAAATTTTCTTCAAACACGTCAAACACGTAGATTGTTTGACAAGCGCATCAAGCGTAGCTGCACACTATCAAAAAGTTTGTCAAGCACGTAAAGTTTGACAAGCAGTTTGATCGTTTACAGGGCACTATTGAAGTCGTGCTTGACAAACAAGTTTGTACGTGAACGGTGGTGTTTGTCAAGAAGGATGTCAGTCGTTGTGTTGCATCTTGGAAGACAGTAGGTACGCCAAATAAAAAAAATACAATGGAAAGTGACGATATTATTACGGATAAAGAATTTACCCTGCATTTCATATCTATTTATCGTGGATATGCTGAATCTATGTAAATCGTAAAATCTAAAGATTATATGGACAAGAACAAGAGAAGCATAGCATTAAAAAAAAATACTCATTTACCAGAACATTACGGATGAAAAAAAGAAAAAGATTAATATTCTACGTATACATGTTTTAAGCGCGAAAATAACAAAGTAAACCGAAACTAAACAAATTTGTTTGATCTTTGGCTTGATCGTATGCGCTGTTAATTGATGAAAACGTAAAGTTTGACAAGCAAATTTGTCAAGCAAGTTTGATCGTTTACAGGGGGCTTAACACGGGACAAGTAACTCCCACTTGCCTCCCCTCCCTTTTGGGTCTAAGCACGGCCCTGAAACCCACACCCTAAGACTTCTATGTATACTACTGGCAACTGTTGTGAACTAAAATTTTAACATAGCACGAGCGCACATTTGCGCGTTGCCGTGTCGCTTACTTACTAAGTAAACGAAGTAGCACTGCAATCGACTAAACGATGTTTTTTGTTCGCACACCTAAGCGAGTAATATTCCAGTAGCGAACAGAATGTCTAGTAGTATATACAGAAGTCTTTGCCCACACAGTTTATCGAATCTAGAGTAGAGTAGGGGTATCAATTTGACTTACATTTTATTAATTGCTGTCAATCATATAAAACATCAACTATGCAGTTTTGACTACAATAAGAATGCGGTCTCTGAAACTAACATTTTCTTATGATAACACTCATCTAACCATTCTTCGGACACTATAAGAGCATGTTTTCCTTTTTTTAGTTCAATAATCTCGTCACTGTTTGTTGATTTAGATATGATAATATGAGTAAGGCTTGATGAATTAACTTCACATAATGTGGCACCGAACATTTTTGCTTTAATAGCATCAAACTTGTTATTGTTATATACGTGAATACAACATGGTCGTAGAAAAGAATACGGATTGATTGCTCCAAACAATTCATGGTCAATATTTAACATCTCCTGTTTCGTAAGGTATATGTTTTGTTCCTGTAAAATAACATATGAGTGTTAAATATATTGTTTCTAGAAACAATATTATAATATATTAGATTATTACAGACAAATATATTTTTCTTGCAACAAAGAACTAGGACTTTTTTTTTTAAATAAAGCAGTATTATTGTCTGTCCGATTACTACTTTAACAATTACTAACAATGGTAGTATATGACAACTTACACGCTCATCGATTCTTGCGAATATCTTTTTTAATGTCTCTTCGTTAATATCTGTGGTGTAACAATCGCCAAACTCGTCATATTCCCTACAAAGGAGTTCTCGCGTCGTCTTCTTCATGGCGAGCATATCTAATGGTGTAATAGTGCAAGGAGACTCGGAAGACGGTAAGTTGATAAGCCAAACACAGCTGACCACATCGTATATCTGTGACTCGATTATTGCCCTTTCGCGTTTATTGATTTTACCAACTACTGCACACCATGTGTCTGGTCCTATTAACAAAAAATGTCCACATTACAGATTTAACTTGTAAAAATAAGGGCATTCGCTAAGCAGGCCTGGATTTACGATTTTTTCTAACCAGGGCAAAAACATTACATTGCAACTTTCTACATCCCTTCTCCGCTGTGTGTATGGATTTTATATTTCCACATTTTGTAGTGTATGACTTTTTCTTTTATGGGCTTTAAAAACTTATCAGTCTTATCGTAGCCTATAATGTATATGAATTTTAACATATTTTTGAGGCTCGTAATTTTTTAGCTGACTTTAGCAGCCGGGGCAACTGCCCACTTGCCCTTCTTAAATCCGGCCCTGACGCGAAGTGAAACGTGTGCACGCATAACTTAGCAAACGCGCTAAGACTTATCACTTCGGTAATTCTATTATAAAAAATAACTTCTTTTTAGAGTCTATATAAATTATTTATCTGTGGAAATGTTGAAATGATTCCATAACTTACCAACATTAGATACGGCAATACCGCTGTGCCTTTTTACTATTTTCAATAATTCTGATCTGCTACACAGTTCATTATCTGATAGTATACATATTTTTCTGCCCTGTAATGCCTTTGATGTTACTTCGACAGGATCAGCAATAGTAGTACGGAATTGCTCTGCTACTTGAATTTCTTTAGCTCGTCGTTTTCCTCTTATTTTTTGGGTAGCAGTACCCATTAATTCTGAACTAACCAGCTTTGAGCTTAGTTTTTTTACTGGGTCTTTAACCTTGAAGAAGAAATATAACTATACCTTATAAAATAAATACATACTCATATAATATTGATACTAGACAAGCTGTTCGGTACTGGAATATTACTAAGAAATCATAAAAAGAAAGACGTTATATTAAACATAATAATCTTATTCACTATCCTCGGAAGGAAGGGAATCTGTCGGTTAATAATTTTAAAGTGTTTTTCGTTTATTTGGTAAATTACATAGCCATATATGTTCTTGCCCCTAAACCAAATATAAGTTATTTAAATAAATAAATATTAGACAACATCACATACATTGAGCTACAAGATAAGTAGCTAAAGTACCACAGACCTATTAGAAGTACCATAACACCCAGACCGGAGACAATATAGCAAAAGTTCATTTTTTACATTCAGCCGACCAGGAATCGAACCCGGGACCTCAGAGATTGCAAAACCTTGAAAAGGCGTGCGAAGCATTCGGCTACGGAAGTTTAAATAAATTTTTCTAACGTTGAAAAGCACAAGCCTCTGAGCCCATGCCGCCATTTTCGATTTGACAGTTTACTACCTTTAATGAAAAACTCGAGTATAGAGCTGCAGTAGTCAGTATGTATTAATTTTCTTCGATATCGGAGTCAGTTATTGAACCCGTGTAAACGCACCATTATACTAGCTTACCGGCGTGAGTCCGTCGAAGTAGTCGAGTGTTATGACGTCATCAACAGGTTTGTCGTTGCGTATGCGCTCTACGCGGGGGAAACGCAGAGTGTACTCTGTACCGTAGCTAACACTGCGTATCAATTCTGTCGCGCGGACCTTAAACGTTATGCAATAAAATATTAGTTATTTCATTTTCTATATTGACTTGACCGGGCATCGAACCCGGGACCTCAGAGATGGCCACACCTTGAAACTGCGTGCGGACCACTTGGCTACGGAGGTCGTCAAATGCCTGTTTCGAAGTGGGAGTAATGCTGTCTAAACTGCAGGTAGTATCAAATGTTACGCTCAGAAAGTTTTAAGTGCTTTCTAAAAGTATGACTTGGACTAGAAGAATGAATTAAAAGATGATATTGTATATTAGGATAGAAGACGGCCTTTGACACATATCAAAGAATTAGCGATGTAGTTAATTTGATCTAATTACATTATACTCATTAACACCAAAACGGTTAAATAAAAATAAAATTCGAAAAATTAAAAGCTTTAAAAAGAAGTAAACTACTCCCTTAAAACGCAGAAAATATAATAATTTTTACACCATAACCTTTCGATTCTAAACTTTGATTACGACAACAATTCAAACGCATAAAAAATCATAATTTTTTTAAATGCAGAAGATGATTGTGTACTATCTGTTTTTGACTTTCATGATTATGAGAAATATTTAAATAATATTATTATAAAATAAATCAATGATTTCTTTTATTTTACGAATTACAACAACATATAATTATTAGGTAATAAAGTATTCGGTATTCAGCTGAATAGTATGGACATATTCGGCATTCGGCCGAATATAACAAAAGCAGCCGAATAGGCCGAATACTAACCGAATATTCGTTGCAAGTCTAATATATAATAAAATATATTCGCCTCTATGTATCTACCCTATAAATAAAATCTCATGTAAAAAAGTCATATACAACTGGTTAGTGGGTAGATCATACGATGATACAGAAAAAATACTAGTTGTAATTATTTAATTGATACCAAGGTAATTATTTGATTTAGATGTCAACATAAAAATAAGTCTGACTCATATTTATCATAAACAAATTGTAATATAGAATCATTTTTAAATGAAATAAATTTTTTATTTCTTATATTTTAACCCATACAAAAAATTGCCAGTTTTCTTTTTAACAGACTTTAAAATCGAAAAAGGAGGAGGTTCTTTGTTCGACGGCGATTTATTTACCTGTAAAACAGTCGAATGTTCAGGCAATATCCAAAAATCTGGTTTTTCCTTGTTAAAGACTAGTTGTGGTGGTGCTGGCATAATTCGTGTAGGTGTCCAATATTTCTCTAATACAGTGCACAAAGATTCGCGTTCCGCGTGAGAGAGTCCTGTTACGACACGACCGACGCAAAGCCAACGTGTACTAGAGTTCGGTTCACCTGTAAGAGTTCTTGTTTTTCATTTAAAAACTACATATAACATCGACGAGACAACAAAGGCAAAAAGTACTAGAACGCACCATGTTTGACAAGATAACAGGCACACCAACGAATTTGAGAGTCAATAGTGACAAATAGTGATACACAGCATATAAAAAGTGACACTAAATATTGAATTATCTTAGTGTACCTACTAGTTAAACGTTAAGGTAGCAGGCACACTAGAAATATGATTTGCATTAGTTTGAATTACATGTCAAAAAATTGTGACTAAATCAATACTCGAAGTTTCATTTCACTCACATCAAATAATTCGAAATATTTCTGACTATGGGTATGCCTGCTATCTTGACGCTTAAAGCAACGGCAACTCCAAAAAACAGGTAGGATTTTGAAGTTAATAAATAAACAAAACTTGTGATTCTCATGATGATGAATAAACCCTAAATATTAAACTTCATCATACTAAATGTGCTGCAATTAGGTTAAAATATATTTTTAGTGATGTGGGGAGTACCTTTGAATAAAGGAATGTTAGTGCAAATCAATCTTATTTTTATGTAAGACAATTTACCGAAGCTATAAATCCAATAATAAATCTATAAATTACCCGGTGTAGATTTATCGACGCAAGCAACATAGAAAGATCTAGCTCGACCGTGTTTTTTATTTGCGGCCTCATCGGCTCCTATTATAACCAGATCTAGGTCTGTCATTGTGCTTTCAGTGTACTGAAACAATACAAAAAAAGTATTTATAAAATACTTTTATTTTATACCTGTGGAAAAATACATAGACATATTTTGTGGATATCTACTAAAAATACCCATTAGCTTAACACTGTATAGGCTTATGATCCTGGTGCCTTGGATTGGTTAATACTTGCCGGATGTCAAAAGTTTCAATGTTTTATGAAATCATGCTAAAATTACATGCCGTTGTTCTGCCAGCTTCTGAAGTGCTATAGTTTAGTATAGATTTTCTCATACTTTTGGCTCCAAGTATCCCGTAAAAGCTCCTAAGTAAAAACGAACTTTTTAACTAACCCCCCTTTTTAGCTTTTATTTTAATTAAAAAATACAATGTTACAAGAAATAAAGGGTGGGTTTTGTTTTTGTCTCAAATAAAATTTCAGGGATTATTTTGGACAAGTTGTGAACCCTAGGGGGGTGTCGAAACCCCTAGAGATTTAAAATTCATTATTAATACAGATTTCTAGATGTGGCTTTGCTTGCCAGACTGACGTGCGCTACAGACTCGTTTTTTCTTCAAAACTATAAAGTTAACTTGGCTTATTTGTCACTATTTCGTAAGGGACTGAAAAATAAGGACTAGATGAATCAAGAATTCATTTCTGATGACGGACACTTATTTACTCACCATATTCTAATGTTAATTTTTATTTGCTACACTTTAGATTTATTTCTTGAAAATTGCACTTTCACTCGTAAAGTATAGACTTTCAGAAAAAAAGTTGACAGAAAGAAAAAGTTGATTAGAAAAACCAGTTAGATTTTTTTTTAATTATGCATGAGAGGTCAAAGACCTACATAACACAATACATAATTGTTGACTATTGGGTATGGCAACTTTTTAGAAAGTTTAGATGAGAGTATTTTAGATCGTCATATTGTGATTTGTTATCAAAAATAATAAATATAAAAAGAATTGATCAATAGATCCTATCCGACTTATATCTAACGAATAATTTTGAACAAGTAATTCCGTTTTTTTTTTTATTCGCGGTGCTCGTCAGAATAATACAGGAAAATTATCATTAGCATTATTAGCTTTGAAATGGCTATAAATAAGAATAATTATACCTCTGGTTTAATTTTATACCAGCCGGCGTTTCTTCGACTTGGTATATAGTAGGATTCCACATCTTTTAAAACAATTCCTTCTTCTTCATTTTCTATAGCTTGATTGAGTTTATCTAATATATCTTTACTGAAATATTGTAAAGACTTATTATATAAATATTATGTGTGAGCGAACATACTTTGAATTCTTAGTACGTATTGCTGCAACTGTCTGCCGACAGAATGCAGTACTTGTAATATATTAAACAACAAACAAAGATCATTCTAATACTCTATAGTTGATAGAAATAATTACTCGAGAAAACGTCATAACGTTAGCAGATATATTTTACCAATAGACGAGAATTTGAGTGAGGTAAGAATTGTTAATTGCTAAAAATAATAGTATCCTAACTATTAGCAGCTCTTATTTAATTCAAATTCTTATTTATTTGGTAAAAATATGTTCTTAAGTTATGACATATTCTCAAGTGATTATTTATTTTTGAAAAATATTTTTTTACAAGAATTGTAAAAAAAATGTTTTCTTTACAGTCGGAAGGTGTGTATTTCTATCCAATAATATATCATAATGACATAGCTAATTACGCCCGTTTGTTTACTGTGTGTGCTAGTGCTATTGCCCGCACTGAGTTTTGCGTAATATTCCCTATTCACGCATTGACGTCTACACTTACCTATTTTTAACGGTTTCCCTTACACTGTTTTGTATTACTCCAGTCACATTACTAAATAACGAGTCCAATATTTTTAATCTTTCTTTTAATGATATGCCGCCTTTTTCTTGCGAGCCAATGAGATGTCGGCCATTATAGAACAACACATCGAATGCACAGAAACAGGGACGGTAACTTGAATAACTCGTAATTTTTTTTACATCAAATGCCATACCTGAAATTTTGTTCGACAGAGAAAATATGTAAAGTGTAAACTTATACAAATAACTGAGTATGTAATATAGGTATAACATAAAAAAAACAAAAAGAAATGTCGTAATTCGGACGACTGCTCTAACAAAATTTTACTCGACAAATCAAAAGATGTTCTTAGTTAAGAAATATCATGTATGATTACATTAATAACATACGACGTATTTTTGTATCTGTATGCCGCCAGAAAGCATTACTAGCATATAAACTAAACAGTTTTTTTGTGTACGTCAACCGTCATTCAAAGGTTACTGAGAATTGTAAAAAAAAAGTTATAAAGTTAAAAAAAGAAAACATACAGATGTTACATTTTTTCCTGACCTATGCAAAATTATAAAAATTATTCAAAATTTGGAGCCAGTGGGTCTGCTAGAAGTACCCTAGAATTTCAGTCAGTGACAAAATAAGGTATTTTGAATTGCAGTAAGTCTTAAAGCACTCATTTAAATTAAATGTGATTTGAAAATGTGCCTCGTTATGTGATGCCCTCTTGATCACTAAAAATTTAAGCTTCTAGCTTACTCCACTACGAAATTACAAGTGTCAAAATTGACTTTTCCAAAAATGAACTTCGAGAAAATGATGGTACGGCCGTGCCTTTTTTACTTTTTTGCAAGACTTGGCTGAGGCACTTCCGTGCCCCCAGATAAGAATGAAGGGAATCATTCATTTCCCCTATCCAAAAAGTTCGAAACCTGTAGGACGCGGCCACGTATTGTATTTACGTTTACGCATTAGGTATAAAGGAGGCATATAATTTATTAAGTTTTTATATAAAATTTTCGGTATTATCTCCTATTTTATCAAAAAATCTGCTCTGTACATAACTCAGTCGTATGATAGCAAACAATACCTCTGCTAATATACGTTTTTACTATACTAATACTATAAAGAGGAAAGATTTGATTATTTTTTTATTTGCATTGCAAAGGCTCAGGAACTACTGAACCGATTTTAAAAATTCTTTCACTTAAGGGTAGCTACATCATACGGGTTTAGTCGCGGAAAACAGCTAGAACATATATAATTATAAAGATATTATAAAAAAAAAAAATATTTGACATGTTTTCTCAAATAGCGCAGTCCTGGTTTGTTTACTGTATGTGATAATCTATGTTGAGCTTTAAAGAGTGAAATTAAACGTATAAAATATAACAACCTTTACAACTGAAATGCTCATTTACTTTATGCCAGCCCATCATCTCTCCATCCAATATAAAACTTGTTACTTCAGAATTGAAACAACCTTTTAAGAGGGGTGTCAGTGATCCAGAGTCATATGTTTTTCCATAGTTATCAGAGTATTTGTGACCTTTTCTGGAATAATATTCGAAGACCCCATTTTCCATGTGTACCTGTAATAAAATAATTTACAGCAATAACAAATGTTTTGTACATAAATATGAGTGAGATTTAGAGCTTTTTTCAGCTCAGACCAATAAAAAAATTATTTGGTCTGTTTTCAGTACTTTTGTTAACAAAATATTCACTAGTTAGATCCATAAACACATACTACAGGGGATTCAATAAGTTGTTTTTGTAATACACCAGATACAATTACTTAACTGATGTGATAATGAGACTACATCAACAATATGACTACAAGGATCCATATAAAATAATATCTACATCACTCATTACTAATTTTGTACTGGACTTCCTATAGAGTCAGGGTGAGCCCAGTAGGTTGAGGGATTGCTGATAGCACACGAGAAAGTCCAATAGCACACGAGAGAGTGATTTATTTACTATTTTTCACGCCTTATATATATTTTTAATAGAAATTAGTTCCTATTTTTACCAGTGGCGGCGCCACTATCGAAACCTACTATTTACATGGTACTATTTACTAAGGCAATTCCGTAAAGAGCCTCAAAATTTATTTACTTTGAAACATACACACTAATTATGTTATATATAAAACTATTATAAAAACTTATATTACTTAAGATTAAGACTAACAAAACATTAATGCAAAACGAATTATTATAAAACTTAATGCTAATATCCCGCACAAATTTCAAGTCTCAGGAGCTAACCCCATGTGCAATGGAATTTGTATCTGGGGTATGACTATGACAAGAACCCTAAATTTTTTTAGTTACAGGGTTCTTGTCATAGTTATATAAATTGGTTATCAATTTTAATAAAATATGTATTTCGTTTTCTCTATATACGCAATAACGAAGTCATAATGAGATTCATGTGTTCATGAGTGTAAACGTATATTCATTACCGCATTTTCAATCAGTTTTAAGAGTCTGGAATATTGCCTGATAATATTAATTATCACCGGGACCCAAAATAAAATATCTATTACTCGGTGAATCGCCGCCAGAACTAAATTATAGCTCTTTCAGCTTGATAGTCACAAAAAGTTTATGATATTTCTGGCTTTAAGACACAATATTACCTAATTCTTACCTGAAATCTTTCACCATCAAATTTATTTTCAACGATATAAGTTTTATCAAAAGAGATATGTTGTTCGAGTTGTGTTACGTCAAGTCGCTCAGATAGCATTGGACTGATGGCATAAAATACTTTGATGCCCAATTCTAGTGGACGAGTATCACCATCCTCAAGCTCATCACACACCTAAAGATACATAGTAAGAATAAGTTGATATAATTGTGTTCTTTATTGTATAAAACTTAAAAGATATTATAAGAATTAATTAATAACTAAGTACCTACAAATTGTTTCAGTTATTGCATGCTGTTTACCAGTAGAATATGAAATACTTATATTGTTGTCTTTAATTTAGTAGTTGGTTAGAATACCTGTTTCCATAATCATTGCGTTATGTTTAGGAAATAAATAAAAGTTTTTTTACAGGTGCCTCTCCGTCAACTTCATAGATATAGACATATTTAGATATTCCTCTTAGACGTGAAAATGGCAATTGATGTTCTGACACAGAAATCACCTTAATATGTTATAGAATTAACGGTTGTAAAATTTTGGTTTTAATATTTACTTATGCACTTATTCCTTGCTTAAATATGTATTATTTCAAGGACATTGGTGTGGGTTTTACTGTACATCTGACAACCCATTACATTACTTTAATTAAGTAAAGCTTAATGTACAACTATTTGATGTCCCTTAATTTAAAAAATAAAATAAATAAAAATATAATTTTCTTACAACACTTACTTTATAGCTAGATTACTTTTATGTAATACAGATCTGTTTTTTGTCTGCCCTAGGTACAGACTATAAATACCTAGTCTGAATTCAACATTATTAATTTACTTATTATTATTTAAATCTAATACAAATTAAAATTATGCTTATTTTACCTTGGAGAGACTACCACAATTTTTAAAACATTCAGGAGCATCTGGATGGAATGCAGCTAAGATACGATTTGATCCAATCCCAAGTTTTAGATCTTTCAATATAATTCTCAGAAACCATTTAAATTGTTCTGCTGTTAAATTTTTCAATGCATAAACAAAAGTGTCATCTAATATAGCTGAAAAATGTTAAGTAGTTACAAACAAAGAATTTCAACATTATAAATATGTATTAAGAACATACTTATAATAACAGGTATAAGATGTGATTTTTACATTGAAATCGCATCTAATACCCATTATTATAAGTATGTAATAATGCAGCGCAATAGTTTAAAAGTTAATGTATTAAGAATCCAAATATGTTAAAGCTAAATATATATCAAAATCTCTAATAATGTATACTTGAGAAACTTACATCCTTTCTTGCCTACTTCTGCATTTGCTATTTTGTCTAGGATTTCATTAATAATACCAATTGTCACTATACTATTTTTTGTATGAATATAACTTTTTAGAGCAAAGTATGCTACTCCAGCAAAGTCACTATCTTGAGAGCTATCTACTGACTTAAAATTCAAAAGCTTCTTAGCTGTACCAGACTGTTTGCTAAGAGATAGAACCTTGACTAATAAAACACCCAAGTTTTTTTCTTTTAGGTTATAAGGACCCCTATCTCTGTCACAGTCTGGTAGTAGAAGTCTTAGAACTGGAAAAATAGTTCCATTCTGAAAATATGATGAGATTTTGTTAATATGCATAAGAAGTTTAAGTGTGGCATTTCTAATGAAATGGACAGGTACATTCATAGCAAATTTTATTTCTACCAGCTAAGCTATAACATTTAAACTATACACAACTAGGGCATTTAGAATAAATAGGTGAACATTGTAAGGGTGATGTCTTGTTTATGTCACAACTTTTTTAACAACATTGAATTCTTCTCTACTAAGTATGAAAGAGTGGTACTACAGTGGTAAGTGCAAAATAATTCTTCTCATATAAATAAAGTGTTATAGCTGTAAATTTCATCATTAAACTACAAAGATAAATATTATAATAAAAATATACCTTTTGTCCTTGAATAGAAGCTACACATACTTTAAAATGGTTGATAAAATTTTCTAAAATTTCATATTGCTCCTGTTTTTTACCAGAATTTTGGTATTTCTTCTTATTTTTTTTGGTTTTGAAAAGTTTCTCAAACAAATCACATAACTTTTCAAATTCTAATGAATTTGCAGGAATCACTACATTTGATGTTGCCATTTTTCAATGTTATAATAAATTGTATTTCAGTCTATTTAAATTCTATCTAAACCTTAGTGGTGGTACGTAATTAAATCTTTTTGTTCATGCAGACTAAATATTTTTAATAAAATGTGCTTTTGATACTTGTGTTAAAATTATATATAATTGTTTTGTTTTTGTAAACTTTTCTTCTTCTTTTCAAATAGCTTAGCTGCACATTTCGCACACTTTTGTAAATTAGCCAAGTTTATACATTATAACGTTAGTAATTTACAAATGAAACCATTACTATATAATAAACTCTTACCCGATATTACACCTCATTATTCTGTTATTAGAATTGAAATTCAATGAAAGACATTTGACACATTATGTGACAAAAACGTATGTCTCTTTTGATTTTTTTTAACGGTTTTGGAAACACCCATACAGCCACATCTTTAGTACACTGCTCTTTACAAAGGTAAAATATCCTTTTATTATACAACATTAAATTTTCATATTATATCAAAATTTGAAATTATAAAATTGAAAATATATTCAAACGTATCTTCATTTTCTAGTAACGATGGCGAGAAGCGGGGAATGTCTTCGTCTACCAGAAGCATTTACTAGAAGCAATCTTTGGACATTGAAGGCAGGACAATGCAGACTCAAATAATCTAATGTGGGTGCTGTTGACTCACACTTGTTCACACAGTTTCATTACCTGTTATTATTGAGTGAGATGGTACCCATAAGAATTAAATTTCTTTGTCTAGGTTTTTTATTAATAGCTCTCTCATTTATGTGGTGTAGGTATGTATTATTTTAGATACATTCTCCAGAAAGGCAAGGACACTAAGGGAGTCGGTTATAATTAAAAAATATTTGTTATCTCCGATTTCTCTAATATATTGCAGAGCGGTATAAATGACATAATTTATTTATTTAATAATAATAATAATAAAAATGGTTTATTGCCTCAAATTACAAAAGCAGTACATTATATATATATAAAAAAAAGGAAAATACTGAGACAAACGGTGGTGACTCAGCTAATGTTGAGCAAGAGCATGCACTTGCCCAACGCTGATTTTCAGTCACCCCTCTTTCCCAGAAGATCAAATGTGGGGATTTTAGTATTAAAGGAGCAGCAGCACAAACTAAGCAATAATAATTTAGCTACGATTACTCTTTTTACAATATTACAAATATATATGAGTCAGACACCAAAATATTATACTGAATATCTATTAATTAATCAACTGTCATTCAAATTCAAATAATATGCAATATATTATAATTTAGCACTTTGCACAGATCAGGTATTATTACTGGGTATGTGTGTATGTTTCGTTGTGTATGTGTGTGTGTTTTTGTGAGACTGTGAGTGGTATTTATTTATTAAACTTTATTGACCAGTAATAAAAAAAGGTACAAAAGGCGCACTTAATGCTAATGACATTCTCTCCCAGTCAACCTTTAGGAAGAACGATAAACGCGATGGCGGCATTAAGAAAAAATTAACTATGCATAGACATGCATAGAAACTGACTAATATATATATATATATATATATATGTATGTATGTATATATACATACAACTACATATATACATACAATAGCACAAATATATGTACATAATACTGATGATGAATTTCACATATTTTTCATAAAAAAGGCACGAGCTTTTCGTTTAAAAATAAATTTATTGGGAGATCTTCTGATGGGGTCAGGGAGACTATTCCACGATCGTATGGCTTGGAGGGTAATAGAGTCGAATATAAAGCCAGAATGAAAAAGAGGAGTAGAAAGTGAGAGTGTGTTAGAAGAACGGAGTTGTCGATCATGCGAATCGCAAAGATACTGGAATTTACATTTTAAGTAATCAGGAGAACGTGGATTGGAGAGAACAGAATAGAGTGTGCAGAGCAGACGTAGTTGTCTCCGCTGACGTACGGGGAGCCATTTAAGCTGCGACCGATAGCAAGAAACATGATCATATTTCCGAAGGCAGAAGACGAAGCGGATGGCATTGTTGATAAGGCGGTCCAACTTATTCAGAAGATCCTCGTTTAAGTCAGAGTAACAGACATCCGCATAATCAATGAGTGGTAGAATAAGGGAGGCAGCAAGAGTGACCTTAATTTTAATAGGCAGAAAATTTCTGAAACGATTAAGGGAACGCAATGAGTAAGTAACATCACGACTAACCTTCGCCACCTGTGTTGTCCATTTCAGCTCCGAATCAATATGAAGGCCGATTTTCTTTTGAAAACCGAGATTCTTGACACTAGAGCTAAAGGGTATTCTAGAGCTTTCAAACACTACAAGCGGGAGCAGGCCGGTATCCAACTTAGAAAGCTGTTTGGAGCTCCCAACGACAATAGCCTGGCATTTCCTTGGGTTAACGGAAATTCCAAAATGAGACGACCATTCGCTGATATTAGAAAGATCATTATTCAGTTTAGAAATGCCCGACTTAATTTCCTCCGTCATGGTTTGTACATATATCTGTAAATCATCTGCATAGAAATGATAAGAGCAACCAAGCGAGAAAGAGAGGTAATTTATAAATATGGAGAATAGTAAAGGAGAACGAATCCCCCCCCGGAGGGACTCCAGAAATCAGATCGTTCCAAGTAGATAATTCACGATCCTTCCGTACAGCCTGCTGACACCCACGAAGATAAGCAGAGAACCAATCCAATGTCAACGATGACAGATAAAGAGTCTTAAGAACGGCCAACAGAAGGTCATGGTCAACCATATTGAAAGCATTGGAGAAGTCTATAAGAACAATGATGGTGACCAATTGCCTTTCCATGCCAATCCTAATGTCCTCGGTGACTTTCAGAAGAGCAGTAGTTGTATTATGTCCGGCGCGGAAGCCGGATTGGAAAGGAGTGAGAAGGGATTTGGAGTGAATAAAGTTCGATAACTGTTCATGGGCTGCGGCTTCTAGGATTTTGGATAGAAAAGGAAGGATTGATATAGGCCTAAAGTCATTTAGTAGTTTTGAAGAGGAGATTTTAGGAAGGCGAATAACATATGACATGATATGACCAGCCCTTTTACGTCCCCACTGCAGGGGCTCAGGCCTTCCTTATGGATGGTTAAGGAGGATGGGCCATGACCCTCCACGCTGGCCCAATGCGGATTGGAGTGTATTAACGACTGCAAATGCAGCCGGGACCAACGGCTTAACGTGCCTTCCGAAGCACGGAGTAGCTCGAGATAATAATTTTTCGGTCGCCCATCCCGTAACCGACCCTTGCGAATGTTGCTTAACGACAACGATCGCGGGCCGCGGCGCTTATCTACTACGCCACCGAGCTACTCCATGAATAACATATGCTTTACGCCAAATCAGGGGAAAATCACCAACGGTAAAAGAGAAGTTGACGATGTGAACAATAACCTGAAGAATATTATCTAAAATGTTGAGAATCAATGTCTCTGCTCACATCGTCACATCCCACAGCCTTTGACTTAATAGAGATGATAATCTTTCGTATATCATCAGTCACTGATGATATACGAAAGATTGGAGAAAAGGAAAATGATTCAGAGTGAAGTTGAGCCTTGGAAGCAATTTTTGTAATAGTAGTCGATTTGGTATAAGAATCTAAAGAAGAGGTAGAAGAAAAATGATGATTGAAGTCGTTAAGTGAAAAGGGGTAGGACTGGGGCTGTGAACATGATTTTCCCAAACCCTGAGAACGTAAAAACTTCCAAATATTGGCTGAAGAACAATTAGAGATGTTTTTATGGAAATAATGTCGCTTCGCTGCTCTCACCATCCGATTGCATCGATTGCGTACAATCTTATAGAGACCTCAATTCTTCTCCGTCCTGTCGCGCTTGAAAGCACGGAAAGCCCGATCTTTTCTTGACATGGCCATACGAACACCTTTACTAATCCACGGAGCAGGCAGCCGCTTCAGTCTGACAGCTCTTAATGGAGCATGTGTATCGTATAAATTAAGTAAACATCTATTAAAGATAGCGACGTTCATATCGATCGAAGCAGAATCAAATATAGCAGAAAAGTCAAGCTTAGCAGAATCCTTTTTTTTTGACGCTGAGAAATGCGTTCACGGGTTATGTGGGACTCCTCCTGTGGCCCCACCCCCGAAGGAGCTAGACAAGAAACAGGAGTTTACCCACTAAAACTCAGCGATGTCCCTCGCATGAAAGGCGATGCACGAGATCGGCCCGGAGGCCATACACCGCGCGGTTCGCCCCCATTTCGGCCCGCCCTGAAAAGGGCAGGTCCCTCTCGGGTTGGGCGGCACATCTCAGAGACACTCGAGACGTATCCCCCCAGACAGGGCGGAGACGTGCAATGCCGGCTAGTGCGCAAACCAGCCGGCTGCCCGCGACTAGGGACTAGAGATGCGCGACTGTGCAATCTCTAGTCTCTTTCCCATCCAATTGGAAGGACCCACACAGGCAGAGCCCTTATCATGGATCCCTCCCCCCCTACGGACGCAGCTACCACCGGAGTACGGCCCGACAACAGCCCTGAAAAGGGCGCTGTCAGGCCTCATCAACCGGCTCCGCCGCTCCTCTCTGCGCGGCCCCGGAATTGTACCGCCCGGCCCGGCCGCCACACACACCAAAACGGTGTGTATGGCGGCCGAGCCATACACAAGAACAAAGATAATTAACATAATTTTTTTATTAGTTTACATTAATTTACAATACAAATTATTGATAGTCTTAAGCAAATTCTCATACGCATATTTCGCCTTTTTTATAAATACGAGCGAATACTTTTGCTTCTAGCCTAGACTCATGAGGTTTTGCCTATTCAAACGGCCCATCAGAATCATTTTCCTTGTCTGATTGATTACCAGTAAGATTTGAAGTGTTTGCTTCCGACATTACTGTATAACTTTTGTGAGAATTAAAATATATAATCATTTTTTGGCTTCAATGAATTTCTCCGAACATTTAAAATCCATTTGTACATTGGAAAAGATCGCTCTACGTCAACTGAGGTGAGGTTAGCAAATTTATACACTTCCTCCTCCTCGTCATTAGTGCAAGAAGAAATTTTTTTTGCTATATTTCTGATAGTGTCCAAATCAGGATTTCTATCCATGACTTTTTCCATTTCATCTTCTAAGCTCTCACAATTTGCCCATCTCAAAGCTAATCTCACTGCATCAAATATTTCAAATGATTCCATTAGAGAAAGATCGGGTTTCTGTAGTGATGTCAAAGCTGTTGGTATAATTGAAAAAAATTCGTAAATACGAGACAAATCATCCTGAATGTTGTCATTATTATTAAAAAAATTTAAAGCATTCTCTATTGATTTTGCCTCTTGACTTTTCAGCACAGACAATACAGATTTAATTTCATCGAAATGCTTAGCGTAATAGAATGCTGCATCAAGCCAAGTACCCCATCTGGTAATTACAGGTGCAGGAGGTAAAGGTAAATCCGGACACATTTCTTTAAAGCTTTTAATTCTTTTTGGTGCCTTCAAAAAAAACTTTTTTCATATTTGAAATTAAACTGTCAACATTAGGGTTCTCTTTTCTAATCTGCCCCGCAACAAGATTTAGAGCATGGGCTAAACATGTGAAATGCAACATTTTTGGAAAAGTTGATTTTAAAATTCTACCAGCTGATATCATGTATGCCACACTGTCTGTACATAACATTCTAACGTGATCTAGTTTGCTCTCAAATGAACTTCCCCACATATTGTTTAAAGAATCTTGAACAAATTGTGATATCGTTGTTCCATTTACAGTATCTAGCATTTTACATGCCACTAAGTAAGGCTGATGGCACCTACTAGGTTGTAATGGTCTCACCATGAAGATAAAGTAAAAGAACTGGAGGCCAAACTCAGAACTATTTGTTGAAGCAATGTTATTTGACCTCTGTTGACCTTTCGTTGGACTCCTGGGTGGCTATGTCATAAATCTAAATTTTCCCGGAACCTATACCGGTCATTGATGTTATTCGCTAATTTTATTTTTCATAAACTTTTTGACAATTGGTACTAATAGTATAGTTTTACACGTCACTAATTGCATAGGACTTGAAACTTTATTTATATATCAGAAATAAGATTGTACATTAAATATACTCTGAAATCCAATCCAATGTAACAAAAAACTAACACAAAAGGGTTATTAAGCGGCAACTACAATTAAATAAAATCTATAATAAAAAATGGTAAGCAAATATTATAATCAGAAGGCAGATACATAGCTGCAAATCAATAAAAATTATTAACTTTTTACCGTCGTCATGTCAATCTCATTAATCAATAATCCAGACTTGCAATTTAATTTGTTGAATTATTATTAAAACCTATAAATTGTAAAATTATATTCCACTATAGACCGTTTCACATAGAATGGATACAATAACCATTCTCTCTCTATGTTCTGTGACAATAACATTTGTTAACAAATTTGTTAATAGTTGATGAATTAATATTATTCTCAAATCCTGTTTTATATGTTGTCAAAACCGTTTATCTCTATTAGAAATAAACTCAATAACATCGAGTTTTTGTATCTAAAAACTTCAAACCCCAAACGTCACCGTACCCATGCTATGTGAATAAGACACCGTAATTTTTTTTCTAAATTTCCCCATTGTTCTGGTAAATGGCATCCTCAAAAATTGGCAACCTCGTGTGTGTCAATATGGCGAATGACAATTACTAATTTCGTCGACTCGAAAATTGTGGTTCATATATAAACATTTCTCGCTATCAAATCGTTAAAAATGGTTCAGAAATGTGTAGTCCTAGGTTGCGGAAGCAAATGGCATCCAGGATGTTTTTTGATATTTCACAAGTGAGTCGTAAGTTACTATAATTGATGACTGCTTGCATTTTATAAAAATAACGTTTTTAACGTAGAATCCTTAAATTTTTGATCATTTACAATAATATGGTATCTAAAGTAATATATGATTTAATTGTTTACAGTAGCATATTTCAGAAATTTTCTAATAAAAGCACAGTTGACATTGTAAAATAAAAATAAACAAACACTAATATGGTGACCATGAAAAGAAGATAAAGTATAAACAATAAAACTGAACTTAATATTTTTTATTTCACTTTTAGTTTTCCCAAGGATCCAATAAGGAGAAGTCAATGGCTATCAAGTGTCAAATAAAAAAATAAGTTTTATAAAACTGCAAAAATATGCAGTAATCATTTTGTGGCTACTGATTATATAATAGAGAATCGGTTAAAGCATACAACTATTCCTTTTTATTCTGATGTGGTAAGTAAAAGTCTATATTCTACTAATTAGGTACTAATTCTTAAGTAGCAAAAATAGAATACAAACTTCCGATTGAGAATGCGAACTTGTGGCTCGACGCCCTTTTTAAGTACGCGTATTTAAGATGATACACAAGCGAAAAAGGTCGTCGAGCTACAAGTTCACATTTGGAAGGAATAAAATATTTTTATTTTACTTAATGTAATATGTCATTAAAAATGGTCTCGAAATATCTTAATTCCCTGACGGCAGGGTTTAGACAAAATAACCATAATCATTTTTTTTCCAGTCGGGACAATCTGATCTAAAAAGTGATGCATTTACCATGCCTTCTACACCTTCAACATCTGGTCGTAAGTTGTCCGATAGACTTGCTATGGTAACAATCAAATAGTATTTATTGTCATCAAAACTTTACTTTTTTAGTCACATATAAATTAAATTTAAAAATAGCATAATGTTGTTTTATTTTTATCTGAGAATGTAAGAGAAGAATGTGATATGTAAGTTAGTAAATTGACTTAAGAGTGAAATATTTACTGGTTGCTTATTCCATTTCAACTCGGTCGGAAGGAAGGTAAGCTGACAATCGTAGTCTGCAGTCTTGAAGGCACGTTAAGCAGTTTGTCCCGATTGCATCTGCAGTTGTAAATACCCTCCAATCCGGAATGGACCCATTATAGGTACATTAATAGGCTGGTGATTATTAAGAAGAGTTTTTTGCCAACTCTAATTCCCACACTGCTAAAGTTTTAATCAAACTCAAAAATTGATATTTTCTTATTTGAGAACCCCCTAACGAGACTCATTAAATATTATTATACGTACGACACAGTAACGTAGTAAATCTTTTTAAAATTTTCTCATTTGTCTCCCGAAAATAACGCTTATTTGTAAAAACATTTTTTTTTGTAGATCTGTTTAGGTCAAAGGATGACAAATTTTACAAGATTTGGTCCAGTAGATTCGGAAAAAAGGCTTTTTGTACGGAACTTTAATAAATTCAATTTCATATTTGACGGAGAATCTAGATTAGATCTATTAATGTCATGTGTAAAAACTTTACATCTACCTAGGAAAATTTGATACTTTTTGTTGCCTTAATGTTCTATTCTTTAAACTTGTCTCCTTTATTTTGTAGTTGTGTGGACACCCTATTAGAAAGAGAGGAGGGGGACCAAAGGAATGAAATATAAAGCATTCAAGGTCAAATTTTTATGCTTCAAGTAGGTATGGAGGAGTTTGGTCTCCAGTTATTTCTTTAGCTTCATGGGTCTCACCACCAAATGTACGACAGCTCTTCCTAAGAAATCCGTAGTTTCGTCTACTGAAAGCCATAGCTTTTTATCTACAATCTTACTTTGCATCTCTTGTGCTTTGATTTTAAAAAGCTGATCCAGGTAAACTTTTCTCAATAAGGATTCACTAGGTCGTGCAATATTTTTGCAATTGCAACACATGTACTTTTGAAAAAATGTTTTAAATACATTGTTGCTCAGTTGGGACCATGGTATGTTACAAAAAATCATAAATTCGATTAAGTCGAAGTAAAATTCTAAAGGAGTGTGGCGCTCGTTCTTCGTGCCTTTATGTACTGCTCCTTCTACATGTCTTTGGACGTTACTCTGACGAGTTGCATTCAAATGTGCTTCGCATTTAGAGCAGTAAATTAATCCACTTGCATGGTCGTAAAATAGCTCCGGATTATCTTTGATCCACTTGTTGACGGTGGCTTCTTTGATTGAACTCTGCGCCATGATAATACTTTTAATCTAGAGCAAAAAAATTATAAATTTTAGAAAACCGTATGAATGTGTTTGTATGTATGTGAGAGATAGGGCACAACAGTTGCGAAGTTTAAAAGATCTTGCATAAAAAAAAAGCAAAAAGCGTGCATAAATTCCAGTGGCGTAGCTACTAAGGGGCTAGGCGGGGCGTTGCCCCGGGGCCCTCAAGCTCAGGGGGCCCTCGAATCTTTACCAGAAAATCTCAATCGAACTCAACTTTTGAAAATTTCCCCATCTTCAAAATAAAAATGACAGGTGACAACTCGAGTTTAATCATGGAAACTCAGTTGTGAGTAATTCCAAAGTTATAATTAGGTACCCTCCTTTGCGTCGCGCAGTCAGTTAAAAAGGGAATTCCCGTAAATTATTTGTGTGGGTTGACAGTGTTATTAATGTTTTCATCAATTTATTGGAAATCAATATCTGTATATTATTATTTATCGATATGCGTTTTTGTGATTCGCGATTGTGAACTTCGAGACAAGATTTTTTTCGAGAATGGTTAAAAAGTTATTGTATCAGGAGTAAGTAATCGTATGTCAATAAATTTTTTGTACTGGTCCATACAAATAAAAATAAAATTGATATTTGATTGTAGTCCGTCAAACCGTCAAATGTACGGCGATTAAGTGTTTGCCGGGGATTCCCCAACGACGCCTTGTATCGTATCATTTTCATTCATTCACGTTTCGCTTTCCTTTTACTTGTAACGATGTCAGTGAACAGTGAGTATCTTCTTGAGTACAATCTTATATAAATATTGCATAAATAAATTAGAAAACTAATATTATGAACAAAAAAAAGAAAACCCGGTGGTGCATTTAAACGCAAACAACGCCAAGAAAGAGGAGAAAGTAAACAAAAATTGCCCAAAATTGACAAGTTTTTTAGTCAGCCTTCTGCAAGTACTTCTGGATCAAATATTTCTATTGATAATTTTTGTAAATAGCTTGCATGGCGATAGGTTAAATAACAGTAAACTGGTGCAACTATCTATGATTAAATAAATATATAATAAACCCTTGAATCTTTTCTATTTCGTTTTATTGCCCAATTCCTACACCAAGTATAAAAATAATTGTAATTTATGTTGTTAGTGTTTAATAGTTTTATTACCTGCCTATGCACGAAAAAGAGCTGATGATAAAGTTGTTCAGCATTTTTAAAGTATTTGTATATTTAATGATTTTACTTCAAAAAACCTTACCAGTTTTGATAGCAGTGGGCCCCATTTTTTTATTTGCCTAGATACCTAGCTACGCCACTGATAAATTCATACAGATAGACAGACGGCGGGAAGCGAACTTTGTTTTATACTAAAGTTTAAAGCTAAAAAAGAAAATCAATAAAAGATTACCAGAAAATCTAACTCCTAATCAATTAAAAAAATGAGTCCCGTATGTTAAGCTTCTTCAGTAGCATTTGAAATCATTGTTACTTTATTGTGATTATATCAAAGAACATCTTAAGTTAAACAATACCGATTTTGATAACAATACAAGAAAACGTTCTACATAGGGAAAATCTATTTTAAAGGAAATTTAATAAAAATATGAACAAGAAACTTACCAAGTATATCACCAATTTCAAAGATCCAATTATCCAATACAGTAAGGCCAAATCAAAGTCCGTTAATGCGTGCCGAAATAGTCGTATTAAGTAGAGTCCAGAATCCAGTAAACGAGCCAGGGTCAAACAGGATTGACTACACAAAACACAATAGGAAACAAGTGAGCGCATTCGACGAACCGAGGTAAGCGAATGAGCTGAGTGAATGAGTAAACCGATTCATTGCTAATAGATAGTTTGAATGCGGTAGAAAGAGGCACAATCTAGTACATTACGTTAAGTGGGGAGTGCTCTGCATTTGCGCTATTGTATTCTTTTGTTTTCACAAGCTATGTTGTGCGAACTACAAATGTGGCTACATCGCGCGTATTGGTATTTTGCAACTTTGGACATCCAATGTCATTGATGTAAGTTTGGCAACTACGTGCGTGCAGTAGTTTAAATTGTGTAAAAGTAAATAACTTTTTATTTAAAAAATCACGGGATTTTTTCTGCTCTTTAAAATTAATCTCGGGATTTGAGGCATATCCACTATATTTTTTCGCTGTATAAAATCAGTGTAAGTACATGAATAACTCTACCTAATTCCGACCACTGGTAATAACCTTGCTGTTCGTTTCTTGTTGGTTGTGGTATTTTTATTATGATAATTTAATTATGAAAATACGATTTTATAACTGCTCTTAGTAAAAATAAAATCGATTTCAAAAGAACGACTTATTTGCACGTTGTACTTTGCACAAACGTCATTCTAGTCAGAATTCATGTTATTTTGTACGAATACCTAGTAAATTTGATACATATCGAATAATTTTATTGATAATAAATGGATTCTTTATTTTAGTTATCATTTTTTATGACCTTTATTACTGATTAATAAACTCTATTGATTCATTTACCACTCATAAAATAAAAACAATATCGAGATTTGATGTAGTTTTGTTGCTGTAAGTTCAAATAACTAGATGACAAATCTTTCTTACCTAGTTGTTGTTGTTTTCAGAACTTTTGTTAATCAATTATTATAATAAAAATTAATTATATTTAATTATTTTACAACATTAATTTGATTGATTTCTATTAATTTTAAAAACCTTCTCTATGCTCACTTCCATTAAGTTAGTTTCCATTTTCCTTTATACAAACATAAAGTAAATTTAGTCAAAGATTCATTAGTATTAATTGAGTTGCGTTTGCGTTACTTGAACTAATTGAATTTCAACTCGATATTAATCCGAGTTATCAGATCCATATCAACTGTTAATTCTATTCTCTTTGGTCTATCGTACAACTTGTGCTGCTATCTAGTGACGTAACGTCGTGGGTTCAAGTTCTATCTTATATGACACTATCATTTAAACTTGAAAAATTATAATTGATTGTTTCGCCAGCGGCTCGCCCATGTGGTCCTTAGGGAAATGTTTTGTGGGATAAAAAGTATCCTATAATTTAAGTTACCTAATACTCTATCTGTATATCAAATTTCATTAAAATCCGTTCAGTAGTTACGGCCTGATTGATGGACAAACATCCAAATAAATAAACTTTTATATTAATAATATTAATAGGATTGTGTATAAAATGAGGTATGATTCACAATCACAGCAGGTTGAAACTGATGAAAGAACAATGGTCAAAATGGACTACGAAAAAGAAAGTTCTTGTACCAAGATGGAACTATCACCAAAATGTAGTATAAGTTGAATGTAATTATTATATACCAACAATTTATTTTTAAAAGCTGGGAAAAGAAAGATAATCCTCTCTAAAATATGTCTTTATGTTTTAGAACGCAGTTTAAGTTATGTTATTTTTGAACGCATCTTATTAATAATGTATTCCTAGAGAAGTCCCTCTCTTTTCAAAGAACAAGATCGATTTTATTTCTGACTAATCGAATTTGATACAAATCTTATATTATTTACTAACCATATAAATCCGTGAAAATAATAAAACTTAGATTAGATTACTTATATAATTAGATGTTATTTAGAGGAAAGTAGTTTATTTATAATGAAATTAAAAACAAATGAATATTCATAAGAATCGATATTACAGTATTCAATTGATTGCGAACTCCCTTTTTTAGACAAGTATGTGTACAAAACGGTCTGTTTTGTATGTTCCATGGGCAGTATAGAATTGAGGTCTGGAGAGAAATACCGGATTCTCTGGATTTATTAGAATTAGACTTAAATATAAATAAAGTCCTAATTATAAGGGGTAGAATTACGTCAAGACATTGGGAGGAAACAATATTATGTGTACATTTAAAAAAATAATGACACATCCGGGTTAGTTTGCATAAGAGAACACTGCTGTAATTGTCTTATTGGTCGATGTACACTGGGATGCTGTGCTCATATAATGACCATAGTTTGGTATCTTGGATGGGCCAGACACGAACAGAATGTAGCTGCTCATGCAGCATTCCGTAATGAGGTATTCATTAGAGTTGTAATAAAGAAAAGAAAAATCAACATGTTGTTTTGCTATATCCTTTTGAAATTAGTATTTTCACTACTACTTTATATAAGTTATAGTGTAAGATAGAACAGTAGAGTTATTGAGAGCAATCTTAAAAATTCTATTAAATTTTTTTTGATGTTCATTGGTTCACAAAAAATGATTTTATTTCTACTGTCAATAAAAATAATATGTCAGATATGGAGCAAGTTTGAAGTATTATGTGAAAGTATGCCCTTCTAGGACTACGATTAGGCATTATCTGACGTGTGACGTGACATATTTCAAATGTAATACCTCTAACTCAAAATGCTACAGTTTTAATAATACGACATAACCTCAAAAACATATTACACAATTACTCGATACTCCCAGCTTTTAAAAATATATTTAATGTCTTTCTTTGTTCTAGTTGCATAGGCAAACATAATAACATATGTTTCATCAAGTTGCGTTTTATTCGATTTTACTAGTCCAAGCATGTTAGGCAGATGGCCATTGTTCTTTCATATCATCTTATTCTGAAAATGGGTTTCTTATTAAAACTACATTCTAATGAGATTTCGCTCGTCTGGCACAAGACACATCTCATGTGATTAATAGATTGCTTCAGCGATAACCGAGTGAGAGACTCTTTAATTCTGACAGAAGCTTTCAAACATGTTAAATATGATCGGTCTGATTCGATTGATTTGGTATCAATCAAATCAGACCGAGTGCATACTTTGATTTGAATACTGAGTACAATATCGTAATAATCTATTTTTACTTGGTATCGATGAAAAAGTATCGAATAACTACACGAATTTCCTTATCGGATGCCCCACTACCTAAGCATGTCTTATGCGTTTTGAAGGGAAATAGAGTACCTAAGCATGACAACATCATTGCCTGTCTGTCATTCATTCATGTTCATAGAGGAAAATTGAAGTATTGAAGTGCCAATCTGTGAGTGCCACTCGTGTGTTCATCATATAATTTCATATCTAAAATATCGTGTTTTTCTGTGCAGCGATGGCAGAAAAACAGTTGAAAAATAAAGTTTGCATTATTGGTTCTGGTAATTGGTAAGAATACTTTTTATATTTCTGATTATGGATTTCTTAAATTATTTACATATCATCAAATTATAGATGCTTACTTTACAGTTTCATTTAAGACCGCTGATGACATAACGTTTATAGTTTAAAAAACTTTTCGGTTGCGCCTTTTTGGAACTGCATATTTCTATTTTTTTAGGGGATCAGCAATAGCTAAAATTGTGGGTAAAAATGCTGCCAGACTACCAAATTTTGAGGATCGTGTGACTATGTGGGTGTATGAAGAGATTATTGAAGGAAAGAAGTTAACAGAAATAATAAATGAGACACACGAGAATGTAAAATATTTACCTGGACATAAATTGCCAGAAAATGTGGTGAGTAAAATAGTTATTTAATTACTAGAACATGGGTTAATTTCTAAAACGGGTTTGTAAATTGTGTTAAACATGTGCAGTTGATCAAAAGGTACTCTATAAATGCAGATACATGATTTTTTTCCGTTTGTTTTGTAATAAAATATTGTTTAGGGACTTGGTATGTTTCACTACTGTTTCTTTTGGAAAGTTATGGATCCCTTCAATGTGGGTATTAGCCATGGTTCAAAGATAAGGTAGGGAAACAGAATTAAGCGATAGGATTAAATCCTATTATTGTAATCTGAAATTGGGAATTGGTTAATGGAAGGAGAATTCAATTAATTTTTTTTTTCATTCGGCTCTTCTATGTTTAAGCCTGTGTCTATTTGGCATATTGTCTTTTATTTTTATCTTTCAATTGTAGGATATGCTATATAATATTATGTTTGTATCTATTTTGAGAATATAATTAGATATGATCTGGTATATACTTGCACTAGTTGTAATTAATTCAGATATAATTTAATGCCATATTAAGCTTTTCTATGAAAATTACCTAATTTAACTTATTATCTATCTATACATCAAGTTATTGGCATACCTTTGTGTAGATTCTATTTTAATCTTACTTCCCTAATAGATTTGTGTTATTGCCAATGCCAAACTGCATGCTCCTCAGGGTTACTATCATAATTGCATATAGTAATAAACAAAACTTTCTTGCCTCTCTTTACTTTCAGATAAATTGATAATAGTCCTGATTGTTGAATTGATGCCAATGTTTATAATATTTAGACAAAAAATCTAAGAAAATTTGATGATATGTAATTTTTGACTAGATTGCTGTGCCAGATGTAGTGGAAGCTGCTAAAGATACAGATCTCCTAATATTTGTTGTGCCTCACCAGTTTGTTCGGACAATTTGCTCCACATTACTAGGGAAAATTAAGCCTACAGCAGCTGCTCTTTCCTTGATTAAGGTAAGTTATATAACTCAGAATGAAAGTGAAGCGAAAATCCCTTTTGTTCTTTATATGATATGATTACATTATTAAAATCATAAAGAACAAATTATTATATTTGATTATTATTGCCATCATTATTCACAATGCTACATTTCTGTATATCTTTAATGAAAAATGCTTAAATCTACCAGTCCCCGGCACTCCGAGACGAGCCTCCTCAACCTTTCACAATCCAGGCGACTGATCTAACCATTGAGCTACCTATGTCCCTAACAGTACTGGCGAATTTCTATTTTAATTCAAAAGTTATCTACTTAAAGTAATGTTCATGTCGTACCTCAAATGACCGTTTGTTTCAAATAGTTTGTTATGTGTTAGAGAAATTGGTACTGGAGTAGAGAGAAAGTTTAAGACTATTGCTTTATACCAAGGATTCCAAACTTTTTTGGTCTCAAAACCCTACTTGACAATATTTTTTAGCGGAACCTAGGTTTAAGGAAAATCGTAATTAAATCTAGTTATATGTCATTATCTACTAATGTTTTACTTAACTCTCTGACTAAAGACGGATCCCGGGGGCTCATCGAACCACCTTTTGGGAATTGCTGCTCTTTTATATACATTGTGGATATGCTCACATCAACTGATAAAGATGTAGCACTGCCACATAATGCAGATGATAACCACTGTACTTTAGTGGTGCGGCCTGCAAAATGTCCTCCATAAACTTAAAGAGCCATATGACAAATTCTCACTCTGTGAGATTAGGTATTTTGAAGCATTCCGAGTTCTCGACAACTTGTTAAAGGTCACGAGTCCACAATACTGTGATGAAACTACAACCAAGCTATTTTGATAGTTTTCCCAATTTTGGATTTGTTATTTGTCATAGTGTACCTATAGTATTCTATTTGATATCCGTATTGAGGGAGTCGTGACAAAATATGTAGGTAATCCAACATTTTGTGGCGGCGGCCATCTTGTATATAAAATTTTGTCATAGTATATGGTCAAGTCCTTTTGTTTGATATCCGTATTAATGGAGTCGTGAGAAAATATGTAAATAATCCAACCTTTTTGGTGGCGACCATCGTTGATTTGAAATTTGTCATAGTTTATAGTATTCTACTACTCAAGCCCTTTTATTTGATATCCGTAATGAGGGAGTCATGACAATATGTAAGTAATCCAATATTGTGTGGCGGCGGCCATCTTGGATTGATTTTCATCAAATAAATTTGACATAGTGTACACTCCCGACTAATACACCTTTCAAACGAAAAAAAAAAAACAAAATCAAAATCGGTTCATCCGTTCGGGAGCTATGATGCCACAGAAAGACACACAGACACACAGACACGTCAAACTTATGACACTGCGTCGTTTTTGCGTCGGGGATTAAAAATATATTGAATTTAGAAAAAGTTGTTTGATATGTGGATCTCCGATAAATTTGATATCGGTCGAATTGCATCGAGCCATAAGTCTAAGTTAATCTTTATTACGTAAGTCAACTTCTAGTGAAAGTCCCTTCAAAATCGGCCAAGCCGTTTCAGAGATTAGCCAGAACTAACAGACAGATAAAAAATATTATTTTTGTATATGTACCATGTATACACACAAATGTATTTAGTGAAAAGCGGTTATTTTAATATTACAAATATGCACTCCAATTTTTATATTGAGAGAAGAATTACCTTGCTTAAATTGCATTTCTTAATATAAATATATATTTTAACTTTCTTATACAAATATACCTAATCGTATCTTATTTCTTATACAATTATACCTAGAGGTCTTTCGACCCATGCTGAAAATAACATAACATAATAAATAAATGTGTATTAGAAATAATTCAACAAGCTATATAAATTCCATAAAAATCGAACTTCGTGACCAAAGTTGGAAGTCCCACTATACTGCTCTATTAACGCTCGCTCCAACGTATCTGGATCGAAAATGCCGCGAAGTAATGCGACACAGATCTAACATTGAGGAGCGCTCGCGCGGTACTGAGCTCAGACGGCCGCTGCATCGTATTTTGTAGTGATTATGCGTTTACATTTATCGTATTTATTGAAATAATATAATTAATTTATGCTTTAAAATTGTAATATCTTTGTTCCTTACGAAATAGTCATTAATCTGGCATAAATTTTGTTAAATAATATTGTTGTGGCTAAGAGAAATTTAAAGTTAACTTCAAGCAATTTTTGATGTTTTTTGGTTTATAATATGATTGTTTTTCTATATTTAATCAGTGCTATTTCAAAATTTCGACGCTACTGTTTACTTTACGACTATATAAGAGATATCATTCTATTTCTTTTATTTCGTGTCAAAAAAGTGTCTTTGCGCGTTTTATGAAAATCTTTCTCTGGTATTTTGGGTTTAATTAAAAAGATGAGCAAAATTTCCAAAAAGTTGGCCACTTATTTCTATACCAAGAGTTATTCTTCGCTATTCAACAAGTCAAAATTATTAATTTATTTTTGTTTCCGAGAAAAATCACGCAGAAATCACAGTTGAGATTTAATATGGGTCTTAAGAACATCTAAATAATTATGGGTGGACATGTATGTGTATGTATAAGACAGTTGAGAAGAAAAAAATTATATTATTATAGTATTTAAAAAGATTGTGTGCAGTTTTTCTCTTAATCATAAAATAAAGTGATATATTTTTTTGTCCCCATATTCCATTAACAAATAATTATAGTTTTTATCAACTGCGCTTCAATTGCGCTTGCTTTAAATGGGTGTTTTTATTGGTTCATAAAAAATACGCAACTGTAGGAGCAATAATAATTTGTATTTGTAGATAATCATATTAAATAATTTGGCAGGGCTTCGACATTGCTGAAGGTGGCGGTATTGACCTAATATCGCATATAATCACAAGGTGCCTCAAGATCCCTTGTGCTGTTCTAATGGGTGCTAATATAGCTTCAGAGGTGAGACTTTTGAATATTTTTTAATACTAGTAACACTCACGTTCGTTTCTGGTTCGAAAAGTTACAGTAGGAAGAAATAAAATTGGCAATAAAGAATATTTTGTGTTGATTTGAGTACAAATGTATGGAATTTATTTTGCGATTTCCGGCATTTTAAGTCTTAATGGTCCTTAGATCCCTAGATGAAAAAAGGTTGGATTGGTATATTTTTTGTTTTGTTATGTTAGTATTTTCTTTGTGATTATTCACAGATTTTGAATGCAGATCTTAAAATTTATGGGCGATGTCGCGAAAGTTTTCTGTAACTGTAATGGTTAAGGTACTTGCTCTAACTGTCCTGTCTCAAAAAGTCACCCCGTATATGTATCGTATATAATCAAAAGCCTTTAAAATTCAAACGGAAGATAAGCTTCAAAAATATGCTTAACATCAATGAATTTGGATATTAATAAAATATATATACAATGTTAATAAAATATTTCATAAACATATGATTTTAATCTCATAAGCAAATAATTGAGCGTTCTTTGTTATGTAGACGTTATTTATTACGTAACTATCTAGAACAAACATGAGCGCATAGTCTATTGGCCTTGTTCTTAGTTAACTTATGTATCTAACTATACCGCAACGGTAAGATAGACTATCTACCGAGATAACGACCAATGAGCTGGATCAACTGTCTTTAATCGACTTTGACCCGATTATAATGAACTGTGATGTGATACAATATGCAAATGAAATGATGCAAGATAACGATTGCAATAAATGAAGTTTACCTATTGACATCGAAACAAATAATGAAAAAGATATTGATTTCAGTAAAGTAAATTAGATTAAAAGAGATGATAAGACATTTAAGACTACATAATATATATATACAATCAAGAAATTGTTTATAAAATATGTATATAGTACCTTGTTTATGTCCCAAAAATTAAATCGTTACCAAAACGTCCTACATTTTATTCATAGTTGCTTGCTATGTATCCAATACATATTTATTATATTTTATCTACATGACTTTCCCATAGTTGGAATCTGTAGCATTTCATATTATAAGACGCGCGAGTGTATGTAATAAAGCCAATGCAAGTTGAAATAAAATTATTTGGAATCTCCATGTCTTGTTTTAGGTAGCAGACGAAAAATTTTGTGAAACCACTATTGGTTGTCGTGATGTGATGCTTGCCCCGATGATGAGAGATATCATACAAACTGATTACTTTAGGGTGGTCGTTGTTGATGATGAAGATGCTGTCGAGATATGTGGGGCGCTCAAGGTAAAACAACTTGCTTTAAAATTATTAATATTTTATGTTAATAAATTTCAAATATATGTAAGTCGTAGGTACCATACATACCAAATTTTTAATTCACACATTTCACATATTTTGAAGTTTTACTTAAAGTACGTGCTAAATTATTATCTATGAATTAATATTAAATGATATTGCGTTTAAGCCAACAAAATAATGTACAATATTTTAATTATAATGCTCTTAAAAGTAAACAAATAAAGATTTAAACAATCATTGAGACTTATTGGTTTTAGTAAAAACAACAAAGCTGTACAAGCGATCAATGAACTGGCCCTAGAGCATAGATAAGAAGTTATCTATATAATAATTGCCTCCGCATTACTGCCAATCGCTACCAAGTGTATTGAGTTATTATAAAAAACATGTATGATGGTTATCAGCTTTTGCAGCATGTTTCAATACTGAGTCTTTCTATTGACACTGATGCAGAAGTCACAACAGAAACTCCAACTATTATCAATCTAAGTCCCAACCAATCAATCAGTGTCGCTGGGTTGCATCCTCAAAGGGTAAAATGGGGATTTTATTACAAAGACTCACATGTTCGTCCGTCTGTCTCACCAGGCTGAATCTCATAGACAAGTAGTAGACAGTTTCAATGGGCCAATTTCTTTTTGTATTATTCAGAACTGTTTAATATCTTAAATATCTATGGTAACCACAATCTTGGCATGTGATGTAAAAATTACATGTCTTACAACTTCTTACTGTTTTATTGAAGTATTATTATTTATGTCATATATTATTATAAAATACAATACAAATTAATTCATTTTATAATGAGTTAGTAAAATCTATGGATTAGATTCTGAAACTTTGAACAGATTGATTTGTGTATGTATTTTTAAGTTAGAATTTTAATGTAATATTCGTTGTATAGTGTGTAGTGTGTGTAGTATTTAATTAAATTTCAGTTTAAGTAAATACACAAATAATAATTATCATAACCTTCTATTGTGACATACATTTTTTTTTTCTTTAGAATATTAGTATGGCTTACCCTTGGATAAACATAAAAGGTATATGCAAGTATGTATGTGTTTAGAACATTGTAGCAGTGGGAGCTGGTTTCGTTGATGGACTCGGGTTCGGTGACAACACTAAGGCGGCAGTGATCCGTCTTGGTCTTATGGAAATGATCAAATTCGTAGACGTTTTTTACCCTGGGAGCAAACTGAGTACTTTCTTCGAATCATGTGGCGTTGCAGACCTTGTTACAACGTGTTATGGTAAGATATGGGGGGAGGGAGGGGGGTAACGTCAACCGATTTAAATCATTAGCTCACTCTGTTGACTCAAAGATTGAAATCTTGACGTTCTGTCGATAATTTTTAGTGAAATTGATAATATCTATATGTTGTTATGTGTCAAAACACTCGTAAATATATATTTAGCCCAGTTACCCGCCGACCGGTCAACGTTTACCAACAATATAATCGTTGGAGATTAGATAACCACGAGAGCTACTCGAACCAAATGTTAATAATGTTGGACTCGTTTTTACTTATGGATAAACAGTAAAACCCTTTATTAAAAACAAACTTGTTTTGGATACATCATACATTTAATATAACGTTATTCAATGCAGTATTTTCTATTTTTCTTTAATCATTTATTGACCTATACCTATAAAGATATGTGTTTTTGATAAATTAAATGTTGTAACTTGCTCAAGTTTTGTAGAAACCGTGACATTGAAGAGACCTTGTACCGTTACAAACCTTTATGTAATACAAAGAAATACGGTGATAAGCCGTTTCAATAGCAACTACCTACTCATTATTTTCTAAAATGAAATGTTTTTACTTCAGTGTTGAGCGTTATTTTACAGGAGAATAATCGAAGTAAAAAACCACTACACTATTGCTTCCGCACAAGGAATAGGAAATACAATCAAGAAATATTGTATATTAGCAACATGTACTCACTTTTTTATATAACAAGCGCGTGTTAAATACAATATTTAATCTAAAGCTATTCCATTTTTTACAAATTATGAACTAACTTTACGGTGGCGGTTTTGCTCGCATGGTCCTTATATGTGAAAATCTTAATTTTGATTCACTTCATCTATTAAAAAAAACTGCATCAAAAACTGAATCTAAGTATACATTGTGGCAGACGGAAAGCGACTTTGTTTTATACTATGTAGTATTTTCCGTTTAAATTAAAATGACGCGTTACAGGCGGCAGGAACAGGCGCGTTGCTGAGGCGTTCGTGAAGACCGGCCGTTCTATCAAAGAATTGGAAGATGAAATGCTCAATGGACAGAAGTTACAGGGACCTATTACCGCAGAAGAAGTGAACCATATGCTGACCAACAAAAACATGGAGAACAAGTTAGTGGATTCATAGTGGATATGTCGTAGCCATATCGTAGAATTGATCATTTCATGAAACGGTCACCTAAAATTGATCATATCGTTTAAGTGTTATCGTTTAATGAAATGGCAATCCACGTTTGGTAATATCGATTTATATCAAAACGTTAAAAAAATGACTTACTTTGATAAATCTGTGAACGCGCAGTCGGTGGATTTGTGTACACTGACCGAGAGCGGGAACATGGCGACCAATATTATGACGCAACCAATTCCTAGTTGGCGTTACTAGTTTCGATTTTTTTTAAGTGGACCGTTGTGCCCACAGGGTCCGTTTTGTCTTCCTTTCCCTTACTACATACTGCAATGGATTTTAAAACCGAAACTGATATTTTAACGGACGCCCATTGAAAAAACTTATACGGATAAATGACTTAAGAATTATTATTAAATAAAAGGGATATAATTATAATGAAAAATTTAATAGTAAACAATGGTTACTTTTGTAACGTTTTAATTCCCTATACAAACTTCCATTACCAATAGGGATGACGACTATTTTTTGTTTGTCCGTCAGGTAGAGTGTTAAAAGATATTAAAGACGTATTTTTTTATTTTTTCGTAATCATAACATTACGGCGTTACATAGAGTTAAAATTTCGCATGACGTCACGTTATGGTACGTTTTCTACTAAACTGTGACGTAGCGAGCCCCCACTCCTCAACTTCAATGCCTGTTATCTAAGCTATTTCTTGTTAAATTGAAGTAAAAAAAATACGTATCTACTATTCTTCTATTATCTGACTGACGGACTAAATAGAATTGCAATTACACAATTGCATTTTACACAGTCGTCATCCCTATTTCAATCCTTTAGTTGCCTGTTTATCGGGATAAAATATAGTCTATGACCATCGCATATAAAGTACCTTCCCTTAGGTGAAAGAACTAAGATATTTTTAAAATTAGTTGTTTCAGAGCCTATTTCATGTAAACAAGCAATCAAATTGTTCCTGATAATAATTATTTTCATATACAGATAAAAACAGATTTTCAATCGCAGTACTAGTCGTCTAATATTTTTTTTTTTAGTTTGTATAATATTTTATTTGGTCTCAACAAGCCCATCGAGGCTTAATTGAGACGGTGCATAAGAATAGTGAACAAGACGAAATCACGAGGTTAATCAATAAGACAGATGATAGCCTATAGCCCGAATTAACACATTTTAATTTATCTTGTTTAAGAAACCATTACGTTAACTCTTTTAAATCGTTCCTGTATAAAATTATATTAATTTTATCTACAAAAGAAAATATATTTATGAGAAGAAATTGGATATCTTAAATATCTTAGTACATAAGTGTTTGGTGAGAAAGTTATAAAAGTTCCCTGTGTTAGCCCAAGATATATTACTCTTTTTTTAATTATAATTTATTTTGTACATGTTCAATTTTTGTTAATTCCTGTTAAATTAGTGATTCTTAAATTGATTGGGCTCTGACCCATCTAACAGAACTTGCCAATCTTAGGACCTAATTACGAGATTTCTATAGATAGAGAATGCATAAATATCAGTAACGCTAAGATTCTCTAGTGGAAAATTGTGTTACGAAGTCCAGCTATATTATTTGATAAAAAAAATATTAGAAAATATACGTAAATATACGTGGATACCTTATATAGATACTTTGGGAACACTGTGTTAAAGTCATTTTTAACGCATGTATTTATTGTTGAATCTATTATGAGATTTATCGTACACGGTGCATACAAGGTACACGCTACATCTGTTTTATTTCCACTATTATTTAATTGTGAGTACACTAAAATAGATTATCTTGGCCAGTATCCACGTATTACAGAGGTCATTATGCACAGTAAATTGGTATTACAACGCTTTGCGTATAATCTAGGGTCAATCATATATTTATGTTTTTTATTCCTGGAATAATATAAGGAAGTTGTGTCTTAAACCCATTATTTAGATTAAATATTTCCATTAAAATTATTGAGATATTAATTAAACCTTCTATAAATTTTATATAGGTTATTTAATAGGTATGCATATAGAAAGTGTGTTGCGCATTCCTTGAGTCAAAATAATATATTCCACAACTATCTCTAGGTGGTGGAGGGGCCCTAGTCAGTGATTGTAAGTCCAATGTCGAACAATTGAATACATTTAGCTTCAAACAAATGTTTTAGTGACGAAAACGAAGGTGTATGTATGCCTCGAGTCATAGTTTATGTGATGTTAACATGTATCTATATTTATACCTATCTGTGTACATACAGCATAGCTGTCTTTCATAGACTATGAAACGGAGATGGTATAATAAAGATAATTTGATTAATTTAAGGATACAAACTTTACACGCGGCGTTGAAAAGTCTTAAACTAACTGTCGGGACAAAATAAAAATTGAGAATAGGTACGCCGCTAGCGGAGAAAGTTGGGAAACCTTGGATTAATTAATTGAAGTTTACTATTCAGTTTGCTTTAACTTTTTTGTTGTATTGTTTGTAGGAATATTAAAAATTTTGATGAATAAATTAGTGTTGATTTTTTTTAATAATAATCACGAATCTCTATATCTGCTGTGCCTTATTAAGTTTTGAACGTTGAACATTTATTAATAACTTAAATATGTTTTTTTGCAGGTTCCCGTTATTCACTGCTGTGTACCGTATTTGTCGAGGTGAACTCAAACCGAACGACTTCATAGACTGCATCCGTAGCCACCCCGAGCACATGTAAGACTTGCTTGCATATGCTTTCAGCCGTCATAGCTTACATTAGAACTTGAGCCTATTTACTTACGTAGATTAGTGCGATAACATGTACATAACAAATACCATATGTATGTTTATTTTACAGGGTGCTAGTACTTAGATAGTGATATCTATACGTATCTAATGAGTATGAATACATGACTGCACTTGTAATGATAAAGGGATATGGGTTGCTATATACTCTCTACAAAACCGTTGTTACTCATAGTAGAATAGACTTTTTTATACTGTTTGGGATTTTATTTTGTATTTTGAGATTACACCATTTTTCATAGAAATATTTTGAATGTACAGTTTGATAATTGATATAATTGACTTTAAAATATTAAATAAGCAGAATAATAAGGCATTTCAAATGGCATATGTGACTGAAATTGACCTGACAAATTTTAATGTAAATATTTCATATTCAATAACCCCAGGTATTCTAATAATATTACTTTTGACGGAGTATTTATTATATATTATTAATTAAATCATTTATATGGAGTGGCTGTGTACCAAAAAGACAAATTGTTTTAAATAATAAGAGTAAAATTATACATTTTAATTATAATATGCAGTCATGCTATTCATAGTGTAATGATAAGTTTAAAGCATGTAATACTGTTATTCGCGTACGTTACTGACACCTGCTGTTGAATTATTACTAGTTGTTGCTAATATTTTATAGGTGATAGTAGTAGTTTATTTGTTGATGAATTAACTGTCATAAAGACTAACAAATTTCGCCAACAATAGTTGTTATCTCAGGCTATTGTAAATGAAAATATTCAAGTGGTTGTTGAGATAACTTTTATTGATGTTGTCGAGTCCAACCTAGAATTAAGTATAAATATATTATTTATATATCTTTAAATATGTAAATTAACTATATTCTAAGATAACAATAGTCATGTTTTGTTTTAGCGATTTTATCTATACACTTACTTAACTAATATTTTTAATATTTCGCTCTTAATAAAATAACTTTAGAAAAATCGTATTGTATTTTGCACCACTTTACCTAATTTTAACGTCTTGTTTTAAACTATCCTTTGTTTATATATAATCTTTAATGTATATCAATTAAATTTTACAGATTCGCTCCAAAGAATATTAGCATTTACTAAAAGCTACAACGAAAATGTATATATTATAATCTATGCAAAAATCCAACTAACATGTTAATGTTTGTTTTATTGTATTGTTGTCTGTTATATTTTTATTGTTTGTTATTTGATATGCATGTTTACTTTGTGTGGTGTTGTACTTTTTATTTCTTACATGTTTATTATAAATAAAGCTCATTTTTACGGGAACGGCTGTCTTTGTTTTACATCTGATCATGTTGTATATTGATCACTTTATGCTAAAGTTATCGCAAAACAAAATGACCATTTTCGCAAATGTTATATTAGTGGAAATAGATAACAAGTCTACAAACAGATCCTCGATTATCGATATATTTGAGAATTCGTTTTATCTATTTATTGATCATAAGTTTAAAGGTTACTATTTTTCGTCGACTTGAGAAGTGTCACTTTCATAAAATTGTGCAACTGTTTTAATGATATAGCATCATTGCTATCTGAAACCATCATTGGTATGCAACAGCTCGTACGGTAGTATACAAAAATAACGCCCATCCACCAGTAGTATGTAGTATTAATGTTTCACTAATATTCTAGGAAATGGCCAGCGCCCAAATGTTCTCTGTGACCCGAGTGAAGTGCTTCAACAGTGTTCCATCAACTCGAGTCTGTCGCATTCCTGTCTGCACTATTGCATAATCTCTGCACTTATAAGCCACATATTTATATGACGAATCTTATGAATATTAAAAAATCTTGAAAATATCTCTTTTTATTAAATTATTTGGTAAGTAATTATCTAAAATAAACATTTTTTATTTAATTAAAATGTCTATAAATAAGTGGCTTACTGGTATAACCGTTTATATTAATGTTGAGCATTGAAATGATTAAAAAAACCTAATCCATACTATCATTATCTTGATAAATGGCACTTTGAAACGTGTACAATGGAACTGTAAATATTAACATGAAACTTTTTGCAAGTAGTATGTTAATACACATACAAATATACATTTGAGGAAACAAATTGTAAATACAAAATTTTGTTATAGACGTCATTAGTAAAAGTACTAAAATAAGATTCGAGTTCAATTCTTGTAGCTACAATCTGCGTAGCTTACCATTGTACACGGTCCGAAAATAATATTGATAACATCAACCGCACGATTGATTGACGTTATGTGTTGTGTTACTGATTATCGACATTGTAGCTTGTAATTATGTAGTAAAAATACGATATAGCCTTCTTCTAGTCTAAATTAAGTCCCATTTTAGAGATAAATAAGGTTTTTAGATTACAACGTACCTAAATATATTCATGGGGAAAGCCATGAGTATTTATATATAATGCAACATTATAAGCGGAGTTAGAATACACCATCGTTATATTTTCTAATAGAGTGTACCTATCTGGTAACTATTTATATTAAATGCATATCTAAACTAAAAGGAAAAAAATAAACTCATCGATTTTCCGCATTCCTAACATACATTTGTGCCATGTTTTTTTACCTTGTTAAATTTTAATATGTATATGGTCTGCCATGTCTAAAAAATGAAATTAACTATCGAGTCATTATTCATTAAGTTAAAAAATAGTGTCGTTGAACCGTCTTATTACCCTAAAACAGTTTTTGAAAACAGAAGCCTTAATTTACAACATGAATTGGCGTATATATTAGGTTTATTTTTTTCAGGCTAAGGATAGTTAGAAAATCACATTGCTGTATAAGCTAATATTAAAAGGAGGTAAGATTAAATATTTAGGCTTCTGTTTTTAGATTATATAAAAAGCCATCGTCTATAGGCACTGGTGGCCAGTGACAAGCAGAATTATCTAAATTTTCCACATTTACATATTTATGGTTTGGTAATTTAAATTTAAATAGCGGTAAATGACGCTTTATGGACAAGCATATTTTATTATGGACAAAATGATTAAATATATAAAACGCTTGCCACTGACCGCAGGTGTATGGGATATCATAAGTTTTGCTTGTTATTACCGTACTACATTTATATTAAGTATTTATTGAATATAAGGATCATTTTTAAATCGTTTATCATTTTTGTTAATAACATGTCTTCCTAATTCTATGTTTTGTACAGTGTGCTATAAATAAATTACCAGATATAATGATGGTAATCTGTAGTCGTGTAGTCGGTCAGGTAATTTTTTTTATTAAAAATACTGACAAGGACCCAATTTTATGTGACCTTTGAAAGTAAACGGATTCGTGTCACTATCCACAACCTCTGCCTGTATCGTTTTCAGCAGTGTACTGCTTATTTTTGTACTGGGTGGGTAGCGATATGGTGGGATGGGAAAAATATTTATTTCTTTTTTAATAATATTGATCAATGAAGTATCTATATGTGCGATTCAATATAAACCAGCCAACGTTTGTCTGTAGGGGGCCGTCCATAAATTACGTCACACAAAATTCAGGTTTTTTTAACACCCCCCCCCTCCTGTCACCTATTTATCTATACAAATTCTACTAAATATTGTTCTAATGTCACAGTTCGTCGACCCCCCCCCCCCAACTAAAGTGTGACGTAATTTATGGATGACCCCTAGTTTGTAATGCCCGAGATCACAGACTAGCTTCTTACACTGCGGCCACCGCGCGTTAGCATTAGTGACCGCACATTCAGTGTGAACGCGAAGAATTAGAGTATTGAATAACCGTTGATTTGTTGGTAATGTATATGTATTTAAGGTGACGGTACAGGAAGTAGCCAGTCTGAACAAATTCGCGTACATTTCTTTTACAGTAAAGCTAATCTATAGGAATGACGGACGTCATTTCAGCAGCGCTGCCCTCTTGAATTTTGAAATGAATTCTTTACCTACTTATTCGGGTCCCGAATTTATCAGTCAGTGATTGATGAAATATTGACAAATTGCCATGCTCTATAGTTATGGAGATAGATAACTTTTTGATATTATAGTGACATTTTATCATCAGCTGCCCTACTGCGTAATTAGATTGGTTTTGATTTTAAGTATAGGATTGAATCAAATGCACTCAACATTATAGTGGGTTGATATAGCAGCTGATAAAGCTTCTTGTACACGTGATACACAGCTTTCTAGGTACCTCCATTGTATTGAACGTTAAGTACTTTTAATTCAAATTGATGCCAACCAAATCGAAGCCAATCGAGTTACACAGTGGACCTGCGGGACTACTAAAGAAGCTACATTTATTTATTAGCCATAATAATAAAATTATGATTAGTAGTGTTAAATATAAACAACTATATTCGTAAGATTTATTTCGGATGACATCAAACTTTTCAAAATTAATTAAAAAAATATTTTGTTATATAATAAATATTATTTTGCTTACAGGGTGAAAGTCAGCATTTAAAATATCTTTGCTTATCATACAGGAGTTTATGATAAAAGTGCTAAATTTATGAAAAGTGTACAAAGTGTGCTTGTAAATTGAGAGTGAATTAGTTTAATCAGTCTGTCTGTAATTGAGATCCTCAAGAAGGACAAGTTAAAAAATTCTTTTAAATTAAAAGAATAGCATTGCTTCAATTTGTTTTCTCAGAGTGTACTGGATACTGTTTGTAGAAATTTGCTAACATTTTCTTTTTTTGATTGATTGTGATTGGAAGAAATTAAGTATTCTAACGCACTAGTGTGATTAGTCCACCTATTACATTTTAAGTATTCCCCATAAATGGAACAAGTGTTAGGGTGCAATACCCTAAAATTGAATTATATGAATGTTTTGTTTTATTTATTTATGTACTGACATGCAGTAATTTATGATTTACAATTTTATTGAATAAATGTTCTATTTATGTATCTATATCCAAATGTTTATTTATTTAAAGACCTCATTTATTATTTAATAATTTATTTATTCAACAGGCTAGGGTACATCTTTTTTCCCCTAATGCATTTTTAATATAACCATTATAAAAATCTAATGCTGATATTTCTCTTTTACCTACAATTCTTATTGATTTAAAACAAATATATTTCATATCTTTACACAACACTTTGATGGCATTCACTTTGTGGCAATATTTTAAAGTCCCTATTGGTAAATGGCTTTTTTCTATTTCTTCTGTATGATCCAAAAAGGCACCAAACAACTTCACCGTTTTATCTCTAAATTTTGACGACAGTGGATACAAACCATAAACTGCTCTATATAAATTGTAAACATCTGTTGCTTTCATTTCTGTCCATCTGACTTCACTTATAGATTTATTAATTTTTCTGGCTGAAACAATCAATATTTATTTACATATATAACAAAATTTTAAAGTATGTTTTTGTAAATAGCAATTTAAAGGAAGTAGTACCTGTTAAAGCAATACAATAACTCTTATGTTTACATTAAATAATTATATATATCTTACCATAAGTAACACCATAATTACTTTGAGGTTGTGCTTTGACTAGGCTGTCTGGTAATAGTCTGATACATTCCACCAACATATCTGCTCCAATATCTGATAATTGTTCAGTCAATTCTGGTAATTTAATGTCTTTTGAAACAGCAATCTTTCTCTGGCTTATAATTTCACCTAAAATATATATTCTCTAAAAATTCATATATGTAACATAATATTTTATTCACTATAGAAATACTTACCTACATCAAATACATTGGCTTTTATTCTCATTAGAGAAACTCCTGTCTGTTGATCCCCATGAAGCAGAGTATGGATGATTGGGGCTGCACCACGCCATCGAGGAAGAAGACTTGGGTGTACATTAATAATTCCTCTGAAAGTGATGTATACTTAATAAAGGTATATAATAATTATGTAGGATCATCCTTTTGTAGTTGATGCAAATCAACAACTTAAAAAATCTTAAGCCCTTGTAAAAACCTTTTACTTACTCATCATACAAGATTTATGACAGACTTATCGCCATTGCACAAATGTCTTAATGATTTTATCAGTTTAAAATAATATTACATATACCTACAAATTTAAAAAAATATTAGAGCTTAAAGGTATCATTACAACTTAACAGTTTGTACAACTGCAATTGTTCCAACACCAACATTACACCAATATTCTCAAGATTACTGGAGTACCCCAGTAACAATTGTACAACATTGTTCTAAGCAGGAAATTTTAGAGTAGTTTAGAAAGCTAGTAAGTGTAGTCTTAAAATCAATTTAAAATATTTGGCTTTGGATTTTAGCACTTTTACCTATAATACTACTGTGTAACTATATTATTAGGAGCATTTTAGATATCATATCCTAAAAACTAATGAGCTATACACCTGGATATTTCAGGAAACAATATCTCTTTTGTAACAATATGTGGGACTGCATAATTTAAAACTGAGTTCATATAAAATCTTAATATCATAATACTTTGGTATAAAGCTGTTGGATAAGTATTCTCTTAATTCATTCAGATAAACTGTTACTAATATAGTGTATGTAATAACTCACAAGGGAAATTTATTAAGAATATTGTCTTTGATTAAGTGACCAAAAGCAACGATAAGCCCAATGTCGTATTCTGAAGTGGCAATTTTTTGTAATGGCCAAGTTCTGACACCGATCCCTTCTGCGAGTGCATATTTTTCGATTTCTGATTTTGTCTTGGTATTGTTGGAAGTCACAAAGTCCAAGCGTTTTATAATATTTTCGGATTTTCTGAAAATAAATAATACTATAATACTATATATAGAAGTGTAAATATTTTGAAATAAGGAATTCCTAGGAAACTAACTTAAAAATATGATAATCATGAAACAGGTACCTGAACTCATTTACTTTTTGTAAACTCTTCAATGCTATTGAGTCAGATCCAAAGAAGAGAACTTTATAAGAGTGTTTTCTAGCAAAAAGTTTTATATGGCTACATTTTCTTTGGGAATACACTTTATTTATAATCAAAGTGAGGTTAGTTACAACCGCTAACATTTCAATCTCATCCAAAGAGCAAACCACAGAACACTTTTACTCCAAGGAGAAGAATACTAACTTCATAGAAAATATAAGGCGACAAAACACGACTGCAGCGCCATCTGTAGTAATCCCCAATAAGCTTAATGGCGGGTTAATTCAAAATCCATATTAGAGAAATATTTATCAGAAGCGAAAACTGAAAATTCAAACGCAATAGCCGCAAATGCTATTGCATTTGAATTTTCAATTTTCTTTGCATAGGGAGGAATAAAATTTAACGGAAAATAGGACCTAGAAGAATAGATTGGTAAAATAATAAAAATAATCGCCTATTATTTTATAGGAGGCTATAAAAAGACAGCATGTTATTTATGTTTTATTATGTTCATTTTCTTATTTAACAGAGTCGAGGAAAAAGCATCATGAAATTCTCTATTTTTTAAATTGCAATATCTCTTTACACAAATATGAAATACATTATTTAAAATAAAATCAACATTTTCATTGCGATGACAAGTGATGAATGAAAAATTTATATTTTCATAACAATACTCCAAAATACTCTTTTTTATGTTAATTATGTGGCCTCTTGCACGCAAAAAATTATTAATCATTGTAGCACAACATTCCTCACATTTTATGAGTTCCTTTGAAGTATATATAAGCGATTTTTTAAAATCGCTATATTCTTTAAACTCCATAAAGTTATATATGATTTCCCCATAATCTTTATCTGTATTTAACATGAAGAGTTCGCAATTTTTACATTCCCCTCTTTTACGCTTCAAGAGGAACCCACAAACATATGCACAAGCTTGTAGTTCAGCAGAATCTACTAAAGAAATATTTTCATCTGTTACAAGTGGTGTGCAATATGTTTCTCTCTGGAATTCTGAGGTAGCATCTTCAGCTGGGTATTGTGTGTATACAAGAAGTCTTTTAAAATTATCTAAAATTAGTACATTTTTATCCTGCTCGCAATTGCCATGTACCAAGTGAGCAAGGTTGGACATGATCACTGTTTTTAAAGCTGCAATGAATTGTCCAACAGTCGGATTACTATTTGCTCCACAATTGCCCCTAATGCATCCAAATAAATTTTCGAGGGGATCTTGTTGAAGTCTACGTGTCGCTAACGATTTAATGACGCTGTGTTTTAATGTCAAATTTCTCCATAATCGTTCTATAGCATTCAACGACCATATCCAACCCGGCTGTGATGGTGGTGTTCGTGGGCAACCCACATATTCTAAATTTGCAAATAACTTCCTCATGGTGAAAAAGAAATTGAGATGGGGTGATTTTTCACTTAAATTTGTAGCATATGGCTTTCCTCGTCGTAAATTAGGGCTCTCGCTATTTAGACAGTCAAATAGTTTGTCCATGTTTGCAATTAGATCTGCTGTGACGGATGCATCTGATGGCAAATGTCCTGAAAAATATCAATACATTATTTTTTATAACATCAAAAGCCATTACCTATGCCATTTCTATAACTTTTTTGCTTCAATTCAACAATATTATGCATGTAATTATACCAAATAAATTGATTCTCATTGCACTACATATTGTACTTAATTTGTAGTATTATTTATAGAGTAACAAATTAAAAAAAAATGCAAAGAAAAATAAAAATAAAAGAATTTGTGGTAAATTATATCAACAGCACATTAAGTTACACAATAAATAAATAATAAATAGTGGAAATTTGACATATTGGTGATATTTGTTACCTTCAGATATTTTGGCAAACATGCCTGCTGCAACAGAGTGGCTTAAAACTTGTGCAGCTAATTTGACTCTCATTTTTTCTTTCATATTGGGATTTAAATGCTGTTTTCGCAAGGTAGGTGCAAAAACAAAATTTACATTTTCATTATCAATATCAAAGAAATTTTTTATGTGGCTCCATTTTGCCAGACCTGTAACATTGAAAACTATTTAAAGGACATACCTTTTCTATTTTGGTTAAAAATTAATTGTTTACTTGGAAATATTTGTAAAATGAATTTGGAAATTTTAATGGTTTTTCATAATGAAAAAATAATAATTTTAATAAGTACCTTGACCTGTCTGGTTGTTGGATTTTATATCTGTGCTACACTTTATATCATATTTCATAAAAAGGTTCCTGAAACATTTGAGCAAGTGTGGCGGATCAAATAGTGTAACCACCTCATTATTTAGTATGCTAAAATATGGGTTTTCTTTGGTTGCACCCAGGACACTTAGAGCTCTCCTATTAACTCCATCCATGTCACATACCGTTGCTGATATACAAAGGCCAATATTGAAACATGCTTGTAAAACCTGCAATATTAATTAGAATGACTTAACTAATCCAATAAAAATATAATTGCATGTAATCTATTGAATATTATACTCAGAAAAAAATATGCTGTAACAATAAATGATATCACTTAGGATACTGTATCAGTTATTCCAATACAAATAAATAATATTACCTGTTTTATAAGAACTGCTAGTCTGTCTGCAGTAACATATGAACTTGAAAAATAAAAAGCAATTGATTGTTTTACTTTTTTTCTGATTCCAGCCACCATAAATACTAAAGCATGTGTGGCTTCTTGTTCAGACCTTCCATGTTGAGATCCATGGTCCTGGTATCCCTCTATAATATCCAGTTTAGAGTTATATTCCAGGTGTTTTTTGAGGGACATCTCATCAAACATTAATACAAACTCATTGTCAGAAGACTGCAAACATTTCACATATTCCTCTAAACTATTAAGGATTTTTTTCATTAATCCCAATATTTAAATTGAATTTACCCAACAAAGATTTTAGGGTTGCTGGGGCAGGTAAGCACCACATACTTCTTAAAAGGCGATAACACATAGGAGACCTTTTATAAACTAAAGTCCTTCGTCTTCCTTTTGTCTTTCTTCGCACATTTTTTAATTGTGATTGCAAGAGTATTGCAAATGATGGTTTTAATTTTTTTATAAATTTTGGATAAGAACTGGTTTCATGTAAGGAATTTAAATTATCCAGTTTATTTTTGTTCTTAAAAGTTTTCTTCAGTTTCCAGATTCTTTTAACATAGAGTCTACACTTATAATACAGTGCTTTTTCTCTTTGAGAAATTACTTGACTGCAACGAGGACTAAGCACAGACTGAAAAAAAAATAGATTAGGTAGTTATAAAATAGCATTTCGAATTTGTTTATTTCACTTGATAATAAGTAGATAATCCAGCATAGTATCACTAATTTAACACATTTTAATATTATCTTTATAATTACTTAATAAAATACAATATTTGTGTACCTTAGGGGGCATCCATAAATTACGTGAGATGTTTAAGGGGGGGAGGGGGTCGAGTCAAATCTCATCTAATCTCACGTTGGAGAGAGGGGGGGTCTCGGCAAATATCACGCAATTTTTAAAATAAGGCTCGGTGCGGGGAATCCCTCATAGAGTGACAAGTCTAAGGTTAAGATCATTCACTAATTCGTTGGAAAGAAAATAATTTCATTCGTACTTTGACATTATACATCACTCCTGATTGTCAAACCACTATACTCGTTTTATACCAAATAGCTCAATTTAATTTGAATTTACGGTACAATGTAGCCCGTCATTTGTTTTCCCGCCACTGTCTGGTGAACGTGTGACTCGATGAATGAGAGCAATATTGATTACTAGTCTCTAACTAGTCGTAAATAAAAGTACGAAGCGAATTATTTTTTTCTTTTTATTAAAAAAATCCAACGTGTTTAAATAAGAAACCCACATTTTGAAAAATCTCACGTGAGATTTGGGGATGGGGGAGGGGATTGAATAAAATCTCACGACATCTCACCAGGGGGGGAGGGAGGGTCAGAAAATTTGAAAAAACACCTCACGTAATTTATGGACGCCCCCTTAGCAGCTGGTTTAACATTTGTAATGTCCATAAGTATGTGTGATGGCCCTGGTTGAACTTCTATCACATCACATTTTGATGGGCCTGGGATAGGTTCAGGAACTCTCTGGAAAAATAATGTAGAAATCAAACTATCATCAATTTGACACACCATTGAGAGTTTTATATTTATGATTCTGAGATTAAAAAAACCTAGATACAATATTGCCTTAAAAATTTGTACTTGAGTGTCTAATACTGGTGGTACATAGAAATTAAAAAAATATACTAATATTTTTGAAATTCTTTTACCATACACCTTTGGCATGATTGTACATTTCTGCACAAATAAAGTGACAGTGGTTATGATGCATTTTTAATTATGCTATTATATATGGTTAATGTTGTATCAAGTGTCTTTTCAAAAAAGTTATGATTAGTTAAAATATTTGTGTACCTTTGCAGCTGGTTTAACATTTGTAATGTCCATAAGTACATGTGATGGCCCTGGTTGAACTTCTATCACATTACATTTTGATGGGCCTGGGATGGGTTCCAGGACTCTCTGAAAAGATATAGTAGATAATACACACATAAATTAAATAGAGAATTGCTTGTGGCAAAATTATGCCATAAATTTATTGAAGAACTATTGTTTACCTCAAATTCCTTTTTATTAGTATTTGGATCATCCATTAAAGTGTCAGACGATGAATACTGGGGAGGCAAACTCGTAGCCTGTGTGGTGTGGTAACAGTCGGTAAAGTCTGCTGTTGTAAAAAATAGTTATAAATAAACAGTGACAACAGTGACAAAAAATTTAGAATTGGCATATATCATTGACAATATAATATGCATTTTTTTGTATTTTACAGATAATAAATATAGATTTGCTTATAATTTTGGGTGCCTTTACAAAATTATGCAGTACCAAAAAACAAATAGTAATGTAATTACCTTAGAGATTTCAACTTCAGGAATGGCATTTCTATTAAGTTTTTTTTTATCATAATCAATAAATGCAGAATCCCTAAAATGTTTATAGCACAACATTCTGTGTTCAGCATATATTTTTTTTTGGAAATCCTTAGAATGCCACTCATCACTTGGAAAGCAAAATTTGGCCCATGTTTCACACCTGAAAATAAATAGATGAACTTGTTTTTACTTCAATATATATTAAATGCTAAGTTTCAACATGCAACTTGTGAACAACTCTTCATTAGAAAGTATTTTTCTATTATTCAAGTTTATATTTTCTGTTGCAGGACTTCAAAAATCATTTTTTTTTTGCTAACTCATCGCAATATGTTTGTTGGTCCAGGATTAGGAAACCTATATAGTTTTATGTCTGGATTCTCCTTCGGTGACCGTCCGACACTTTCGTCTTATATTATCTGCCATAATAATACTTCACTATTATTACGAAAAAACAACACAAGAGTCAACTGTCTCACAAAATTGAATGTCTTTTAAACAGCAAACGCAGCTCTAATACTAGCGGAGGAGCAAGGGCTCAACTCGGTAAAACAACAACAACGGTAAAACAGCAAAAACGCTGAATAGATAAATATCCGAAACGTACTTTATTTACGAACGAGGAACAACGAAAACAAAAACAAACGACATTTTTCCAACTTCAGATTTTTGACAAAACTAACGTGTTGCCATTGTGTAAGCTAAAATCATACTACTATGCAATTTAGTATCATGACAATTATAAAGATAATTTAATGTTACATAATAAAAAAATATCTTAACTGATTAAAGTTATATATTGTGATAAAATTCATGGTACATTATTGTTAATTTTGCCCTAAATGGAAAAAAATGGTTTCTTCTACAGATACAATTAAACTTCTAATATAGGTGTAATTTGAATCTAGCAACACATCCCAATCCCCAATAGGTATGTCACCTAATGCTCATACGAAGTGTTACCAACTCTCAACAAAATAAAACCCTAAAACCAAACTCAACCCTAAATAGCCCTGAATGGTGTAATCAAAAGCCCCAAAAAGGCCCTGTCCTACTTGTATTACCCACAGATTTAAAGGTATAGTTTAAAAAAAATATTTGTTTTATTAAGATGATTAAAATAGACCTCAGTTTTATTTTCTAATATTTTTTTTTGGTATTAATTACTTGAATCGCATTCAATTAATTTTGTTAATCTAAAAAAGGTGACTATTTGTCTTTTTTTAGATGAATAAAAACGCACTCTAATACTCGAAACTCTCCTGTCTTTTTTACTAGTTCACTAAGAAGAGAGGGGTCAAGCAAATTTTGTATAATAATGGAACATTTTGTGCGAAATAGACTTAAATACTTTAAAGCATCCGATGACGAATATATTTGATGAACGAAGCCAGAAAGCATACTATGTTTTATGACTAAAACCAATTCAAAAAAAGTAATAAGCTATGATACGAAAATAAAACTACAGAAAATGCAAATAGATTAAAAAATGTCATATTGAAGCCATAGCAATATACTACATAGGTAGCCTACAAACATACACACACGTCCAGCTAAACATTTGCTTCTATATAATGAACAATTGGTACCTGTTTTGTCAAATAATTTAACGTTTCATCCATTGTCGAATTCGAAGAGAAAATAAAGTTCTTTTGTATGTCGTAAACAATATTGGTTAATCTATTTCAAACCAAATAAAAAGATTTAATGAGTAATTTAGACATTACCTGATTTTTTTATTATTAATTTATTTAGCACTAAAATTAGTCCTAAATTTTCTTGAGCCCAAAAAAGCCCAATCAGTTTATTTCCGCCCTAAAGAACAATGGTCAAACTGGACTACGAAAAAAAAAGTTCTTGTACCAAGATGGAACTATCACCAAAATGTAGTATAAGTTGAACGTAATTATTATATACCAACAATTTATTTTTAAAAGCTGGGAAAAGAAAGATAATCCTCTCTAAAGTATGTCATTATTTTTTAGAACGCAGTTTAAATTGTGTTATTTTTGAACGCATCTTATTAATAATGTCATTCCTAGAGAAGTCCATCTCTTTTCAAAGAACAAGATCGATTTTATTTCTGACTAATCGAATTTGTTACAAAACTTTTATATTTTACTAACCATATAAATACGTGAAAATTATAAAACTTAGATTAGATTACTAATATAATTAGATGTTACTTAGAGGAAAATAGTTTATTTATAATGAAATTAAAAACAAATGATTATTCATAAGAATCGATATTACAGTATTCAATCGATTGCGACCTCCCTTTTTTAGACAAATATGTGTAAACGTGTTTCTACGCAGACCGTTTTGTAACTTTGGCGGTGATTTTGTATTATCTTCTGTATTATGGGGAGCATACTAGGTTCCATGGGCAGTATAGAATTGAGGTCTGTAGAGAAATACTGGATTTTCTGGATTTATTAGAATTAGACTTAAATATAAATAAAGGCCTAATTATAAGGAGTAGAATTAAGTCGAGACATTGGGAGGAAATAATATTATATGTACATTTTAAAGAATAATGACACATCCGGGTTAGATGGCATAAGAGAACACTGCTGTAATTGTCTTATTGGTCGAACTACACTGGGATGCTGAGCTCATATAATGACCATAGTTTGGTATCTTGGATGGGCCAGACACGAACAGAATGTAGCTGCTCCTGCAGCATTCCGTGATGAGGTATTCATTAGAGTTGTAATAAAGAAAAGAAAAATCAACATGTTGTTTTGCTATATCCTTTTGAAATTAGTATGTTCACTACTACTTTATATAAGTTATAGTGTAAGATAGAAAAGTAGAGTTATTGAGAGTAATCTTAAAAATTCTAGTATTTTTTTTTGATGTTCATTGGTTCACAAAAAATGATTTTATTTCTTACAGTCAATAAAAATAATTTATCAGATATGGAGCAACTTTGAAGTATTATGTGAAAGTATGCACTTCTAGGACTAGGATTAGACTTTATCTGACGTGTGCTTTACATATTTCAACTATAATACCTCTAACTCAAAATACTACAGTTTAAATAATACGACATAACCTCGAAAACATATTACACAATTACTCGATACTCCCAGCTTTTAAAAATATATTTAATGTCTTTCTTTATTCTAGTTACATAGGCAAACAAAATAATATATGTTTCATCAAGTTACGTTTTATTAGATTTTATTAGTCCAAGCATGTTAGGCAGTTGGCCATTGTTCTTTGGGGCTAAAAGCCCTAAGTTGGTAAGCCTGCTAAACTGCAAAGTAATGATGTGCAAAATCGATTATCATTAATCGGAATACTACCATGAACAAATAGGTAACTTTACTCTTTGGTCCGGGAACTCCCGATAAATGAATGACCGGATCTTAGAGTTTTATTTTAACAAATACAAATTAATCGTTTCTTACTAAATGCACAATACATGAAAGTATACACGGTACATACCAAAATAATATATTTTTACATTTTTTGTGTCCGTTTGTTACAGCTAAACTCCGAAACGGGAACGAAAACGGGACTTTCATGGCAGATAGCTTATGTAAGAAGGAATGAAAAAGTATAAAAAAAACAAAAGCACTTAAAAAGCACCTCCACTAGATGGCGACTCTAGTAAAAGTTGATTTTTGCAGGAAACGAATGGACCAAAGCCAGTGATTTCCGTTCCTTTTAACTAATATATTAAAAAACTGAAATTTGAATAGTTTGCAACTTAGATATCAATACAAATACGAAAAAGTACAAATAGAATATGAGTTGTTTGTTTAGTTTTGAAAACTAATTTACTTTTAAATATGAAAGAAAACCGGAAGGGTAATCATGGAGAAATCAATAACGTACCGTAGCGACATCTAGTTTGATTTTGGGAACTAATGTTTTTTTAAATACTTTCTCATTACTAAGGCTACTTTTCACGCGGACGAAATCGCGGATACAGCTAGTTAAATTCCATAAATTTTGCATGTACAATCCTGGTATAGTAAACATTGTCTTAAAATTGATTTTTAACTATTCTTCATTAATTCCGATGGCTTTGAAATACGGTGGAATTAATGTGAAATCATAAATAAACGTTTGGGGTAAAAATATTTAATAATCGTTGTCATTAGTTGATTATTATCGATTACGAGTAATACTATGATCGATTAATCGATGTGTATAACTAGAACTACTAGATCAAAATATTTTCGGTCATCTGTCAAGCCTAAATAAAGAACAAGGGCCAAAATGGACTACGAAAAAAAAGTTCTTGTACCAAGATGGAACTATTACCAAAATGTAGTATAAGTTGAATGTAATAATGAGGAAGTATTAAAAAAAAAAACATTAGTTCCCAAATTCAAACTAGATGTCGCTACGGTACATTCCTGATTTCTCCATGACAACCTTTCCGGTTTTCTTTCATGTTTAAAAGTAAATTAGTTTTCAAAACTCAATAAACAACTCATATTCTATTTTTACTTTTTCGTGTTTGTATTGATATCTAAGTTTGGAACTTTTCAAATTTCAGTTTTTTTAATATGATAGTTAAAAGGAACGGAAATTACTGTCTTTAGTTCATTCGTTTCCTGCAAAAATCAACTTTTGCTAGAGTCGCCCTCTAGTGGAGGTGCTTTTTTAGTGCTTTCGTTTTTTTTTAAATACTTCCTCATTATATACCAACAATTTATTTTTAGAAGCTGGGAAAAGAAAGATATTCCTCTCTAAAATATGTCTTTTAGAACGCAGTTTAAATTATGTTATTTTTTAACGTATCTTAATAATAATGTCATTCCTAGAGAAGTCCCTCTCTTTTCAAAGAACAACATCGATTTTATTTCCGACTAATCTAATTTGATACAAATCTTATATTATTTACTAACCATATAAATCCATGAAAATTATAAAACTTAGATTAGATAACTAATATAATTAGATGTTACCTAGAGGAAAATAGTTCATTTATAATGAAATTAAAAAATAATGATTATTCATAAGAATCGATATTACAGTATTCAATAATCGATTGCAACCTCCCATTTTTAGACAAGTAGGTATGTGTAGACGTGTTTCTACGCAGTTTTGTAACTTTGGCGGCGATTTTGTATTATCTTCTGTGTTATGGGGAGCATACTAGGTTCTATGCATAGATTAATATTGTATATAGGGTATAGATGGATAACTTGACATTGTTTACTGAACCTACCACAACAACGCCATCTATCAACCACGAACGGAAACACAACGTTAGCCAGCTATAACTATACCTACATATAACCTATATACGCTAGGTGTAAGAAAGAAGTAAGTTACAACTAATATGGCGCGAAGTGAATCTTCGTTTGAGCAGAGTATACCAATTCCGACAAAATCGGAACATATGATTAAAATTTATAATGAGCCTTGTTTGAAAGTCTAAATTTTAATCATAATTCACTATGCTCAGAATTTACATATTATCTACTCTGCCAAAGTGAAGATCCACTTTGCACCATATTAGTTGGAACTTACTTGTATAGTCTATATACCTATACAGCCTCAGATTTTAGTTTACCATATATTTCAGAAGCATGTATACAAATTAACCCAAAACTTGTATACATGCTTTAAACTGAACTCTAGCAATGAAAACAAAAATTAGGAATAGGTAATGGGTAAACTCAAACAAACTATTACAAATTTATTGTTTATTTTTCTTTTTATAAGCTAAAACATGTATTTCATCCTCTTTATCAATAAATTCAGTTTTGCCATTTAATATCCTATTTACTTCCTTAATATAATTATTGATACAAAATAGGAGCCCTTTTTTTATCAAGTATTTCTTTAGTGATTCTCGGTGGTCAATGCAATTTAAAAAACTAAAATCAACATTAATCAGTATTATGATTTCAATATAATTTAAAATATTTTCCCGCTCACCACAGTCTCTTAAAATAGCATAACAAATGTGTTCTATTTGGGCGAAAGCATCAAAGAGATCCCTTGATGGGTAACATAACCATCCCTTAGCTGAATACTCCTTTACTTTTATGAAGCTATGGAAACGTAATTGTTCATCACTCTCCAAATTTATTTTACAACTTGGACAACCTTTGGAAATTTTAGATTTCATTTTTTTTACAAGCCAGCCACTGCAATACCCCAATGCAGCACACTTCATAATGTTTATGACTTCTCCACTGAATAAAAGCTCATCTGTGTTTAGGTTGGATAATAGTAAATGTTTTTCATCAATATTAATTGTTCGATGATCTTTATTACTTTCATCTTCTTTAAAAAAGTATTTTAATAATTGTAAACATTTATTATTATCCTTTTCACAATTTGCACCTACTGAATGTGGAGAAGTCATATTATTTATCATCAGGGTTTTATATGCACCTTGGAATGCAGTGGCATCAGGCATGATATTCCTAAGACCATGAGCTCTTATAGCGCCAAAAAAGTTTTCCAGAGGGTCCTGGTTAAACCTGAAGCGTTCAACATCTTTTTCAGGATTGGGAAAAACGTGGAAGGCGATACCTAAAACAAAACATTAATTTTGTTGGTATTAATAGTCATGTATTAAACAAGGTTAACATATATTTTCCTCATACAAATATAATGCTATCTAATGATATGTAATCATTGAAGTAAAAATAATCAGTTGAATATTTATTGGAATTGTGTTGTTTGATATTGTAATAATATGCATTAAAATATACATAAATGAAAAGAGTAATGAAAGTAGGAGGTGAAAGATGCCTTGTGGCGTTCGCTCCCTCTGCCTTCCCCGCAAGGGAGCGAACATAAAGACAGACGAAAAATTAACAAAACTTAATGTGATCTTACCTTGCCCATAGCGGTTACGGCAGTTATTTACACAACAATACATGTACGACATGATGATTGATTAAGAGTCCTGTCTCACAAAATACACAAACTATCTCCTATAGTTTAAAACTCAACGTAAATTCGGAGGAACACTTGCTCTACTCAACGAAACACTTTTATTTATCACTAAGAATAGTAGATAAAGAGATGAATAACAAAAATATGCCCACACGCATCAAAACACGGCAGCCATATTAAATCGAATGGGAAAGTTGCCATGTACATGTTAAATTCAATGAAATAAATGCCCAAGTTATTTAACTTTTCTTTTTGCTAAATAAATGTAAATTTATATTTAAATAAATGTAATTAAAGAAACTAAATTTATATTTGTTATTAAAGCTTAATCAAATTTAAGTTAAAATATACATATATTATATATTACTGGCAGCACAGTTCTCCTTAGTACTTTTAGCAGGTAAATCATTTCAACTGTCGTAACTAGATGGCGCTGTATTTTTCCAACATCAAAAAAATGTTCCGAGTTTCCTCAGCATGGTTCTATGGGCAGTATAGAATTGAGGTCTGTAGAGAAATACCGGATTCTTTGGATTAATTAGAATTACACATAAATATAGATAAAGTCCTAATAAGGGGTAGAATTAAGTCATGACATTGAGAGGCAACAATATACTGTGTACATTTTAATAAATAATTACACATCCGGGTTAGATGGCATAAGAGAACACTGCTGTAATTGTTTTATTGGTCGATGTACACTGGGATGCTGTGCTCATTATAATGACTATAGTTTGGTATCTTAGATGGGCCAGACATGAACAGAATGTAGCTGCTCCTGCAGTATTTCGTGATGAGGTATTCAATAGAGTTGTAATAAAGAAAAGAAAAACCAACATGTTGTTTTGCTATATCCTTTTGACATTAGTATTTTCACAACTACTTTATATAAGTTATAGTGTAAGATGGAAAAGTAGAGTTATTGAGAACAGTCTTAATAATTCTATTATTTTTTTGATGTTCATTGGCTCACAAAAAAATATTTTATTTCTTACAGTCAATAAAAATAATATATCAGATATGGAGCAAGTTTGAAGTATTATGTGAAAGTATGCACTTCTAGAACCACGATTAGGCATTATCTGACGTGTGCTTTACATATTTCAACTGTAATACCTCTAACTTAAAATATTACAGTTTAAATAACACGACATAACCTCAAAAACATATTACACAATTACTCGATACTCCCAGCTTTTAAAAATATATTTAATGTCTTTTTTGTTCTAGTTGTATAGACAAACAAAAGAATATATGTTGCATCAAGTTACGTTTTATTCGATTTTACTAGTCCAAGCATGTTAGGCCATTGTTCTTTCACGCTGTCTCATGTACACCGGCATTAAGTCTCTGAATACCTATTTTAAATGTTATGGCAGCTGCTTTCATTAGTGCGGGGCTCCATTTTCTCGATTTTTTGTCAAAATATATTTTGCCAACGTTGGCACATTTTATGAGGAGGGGCTACTTTAATTTATTTATATCTCTGTAATTTTTGTGATTCTCTTTTAGATTCTTATTTTTTTACAGATAAAGAAATGCATTTCACGAAAACGTATTATTTTATTATATTTGATCAATTTTGCATTCACAATGCCATACTGAAAAATATTCTTAATGAGTGCCAAGGACAAAGTGGATTTTTTAAGCATTTTTCATGAATACTATTATTTTTCCGTAATTTTGTCAATATCAATATAATTTAATGGTGATATTATCATACTACGAGTAATACCAGTACGTTGACTTTTTTTTTGTATAAATACTAGTACATTTGGCATTTAAATTTAAATGGTTTTATTAATATTTGGCCATCCTGGATGTTCTAGTCGGTTAATGTAAGCATTTTATAACGGATCGGACCGGACCTAACTTATATTATTAAAAGGTCCAGTTATTATGAATTTGTTTTATTTTAAATATGATAATTTTAGTTTGTACAAGCAAAATATCAAGAACACAACTTCAACCAAAAAACAAAACACATGAATATGAAAAAGACGTTTTAGACAGTTAATAGAATATCAAAAGAAAAAGAAATATTACAAAAGAGTTCTTATGTACATAAAATTATGGTGGATTCGTCCACACATATAGTGGTAAAAAGGAAAAGTCAAAAGAGTTCTAGGCCAGATTTAAAGTTTCTTTTTGAGAGCTCTAAAAGATAATCAAGCATTGGCTATACCTTAACAATGATTTGGAAGACGACGAGAAAGATACTTTTGCAAGTCTTGGTCAGAAGTGACGTCAATTACATATATATTGAGTTTATATGTTTATTTCTTTAAATTAGTGTTCAATTTAATATCAAAATGATGAATAGACCGAACTGAACTAAGTTTAATTTAGGGTAGATCTATATATTGCTGGGTCTGGGACATTTTGACATGATTATTAAATAGGTACATAAACATAATAATAATAGCTTTTTGTTATATTAATTGTATCTATTCCAATTTTTTATGAGTTTGTCAGATTATCCAAACTGCTTCAAATTATATGCACTGTGTTAAATAAATAACATAATATTTTAGTTTCTTTTTTCTTTTCAAGTAAGTCTAAATTAGGGCATGGATACCGGTATACCGGTATACCGAAATACCGGTATACCGGACAATTTTTTCGGTATTTTGATACCGGTATTTAAGGATAAAATACCGGTATTTCGGTATTTAAAAAAAAGCTTTATATTTTTGCAATATCAGCTGTTAAAAGTCATTGATACGTTTTCACACATATTTTTAGGGTACCAAAAGATCAAAGGACTGAGTATGACTGAGTAGGCTACGCTGTCTCCGCCTGTCAGCGGGCTCTATCTCCGAAACCGCTGAAGCTAGGAATCTGAAATTTTCACAGAATGTGTACAACTGTTGCCGTTACAAAAACAAATACTAAAACCTGTTACAAGTTTTATCTAAGTGACGCTGATACAACAAAGTGTCAAAAATTGGAATATCTCAGCCGTTATCAAAGCTAGCAAAATATTTTTATTAATTTATCATACCGAATTGGTTCTTAAATCAATAATAAATAAAGAATATTATTCTCCAACGGCACCCTTCGTGCGCGAGTTCCACTCGCCGGTTTTTTATATTTCACAGCACAGTTGTACACGTTATGGAACCCACACCCAGCAGTTGTATATATAAGGATGCCTTCGCCTATGTTATGTCCATCCCCAGGGTTCAACTATCGATTCAAATAATCGGCAGATTCAAAACGATTCGAGTATCCAGTCCCTTCACTAATCATGTGACGCGCACGCCGAGCACGCCACTTCCTTCCCCTCCCTCCGCCCGCCGCCGGCTCGCGGCTTCCTCAGTCAGTTCTGCTGATATTATTGAAGCGAGAGTACGTTGCCGTTTGTTTACTACTCTAACTCCACCAGCTTTTTAAAATGGAGGTACTAGAGGCAGATTTTTGGATGCAGCTTACAAGTACCTATTAAGCATTCCTCCCACCAGCGTTGAATCAGAAAAGGCGTTTTCATCTGCAAGTTACATTTGTAACAAAATAAGATCATCGTTGAACGACGCAACTTTGGACGCATTGTGTTTTCTTCGTTCAATTTTACAACAAACGCGATCTACCTGATTGAGATTTAAGTTGAATTTCGCCTTTGATATAAATAATTTTAAAATAAGTAACATCATTTGTAATTTGATTTTGTTTGAAAATTTTGTAACTTACATGTTATAAGTTCTATTATTATAAGAGAGCTGATTGTGATATTTGTGTCAATTAAACAATAAATGAACGATACTAGGATCAAAGAACGTATTTTCTTTAGTATGTCTTAATTAATAACCTTACATTAATTACCTACTATTTTTTTGATTTCTAGGGAGTGAATAGTTTCAGTGTTTTTACTTTGGAGACTTACTAAACGTTCTTTAAATTATTTAAACAGTAGTTACTGTTTTTTAGCAGTAATTTCAAAATATACCGAAAAAATACCGAAATACCGGTATACCGGTATTTGAAAGTCTAATACCGGTATCAATACCGGTATGAAAATCATTTCGGTATTCCATGCCCTAGTCTAAATCAACGTGTGACTTTTTATTTAGTAACTAAAAAGTGACACGATAATTTAATATATTAGTTAAAGAGTTAAATTTCTTAAAAATTTTACTACATTATTATTACATTCTACATACGGATAAATTTAGCTTCAAAAGTGGTGAATTTTGATTACTGTCATGTCTTTAATGACACTCGCAAGGTTAAGTAAGATTAATCGATTGACGTAAAAATCATCAAAATCGGCCGACGTATTTGGTCTCTAGAACACCACATAGAAACAAACATACATACATAGACTGATTGACTCGTTCTTCATTCCAATACTCATTCAAATCTCGCCAAGAAAGTACAAAATATTGCTCCGCAAAAATGAAGAAATACGGTAAAATAAATACGACTCTCTTTCACACTTAAATCATTAACAATTTTGAAAATAAAAAACCAGAATATGATTTTTTTTTATATCATAGCATAACAGGTACAGTGTTTTTTTTTACGCCTAATGAAATTCTAATAAACAATAAAATTATAAAAAATACTTTAAAAACATTTTATGTAAAATGTGCTATTAGTGATTATTTGTATTGAACATTATTGACTATGGTAAGGTGCTGTTTGTACACATAATTTTAATAAAAGAAACAACTTTTAAACGGTTTCGTCGCGTTTATATTTAGTATTATTAACGTGTCAGACGTTTCACAGGTTTTGTGATCACATAAGACTATTTATTGTCTTTTTAATTAAGAGTAAAGCTACATTCAAAATAATACTATTGGACACATTCAAAATCCAAAATATATATATATATATATATATATGGCAACGTTTACATTTATTAAATGTAATTATTTTAAAAATACTTTTGACTTATTTATTCACCCCTGTCTACCGTAATCTACCACCATTCCAAATTTAAAACCGTTTAAAAGTTGTTTCATTTATGGATAGTGCGCATGAAAATATACATAAGAAATCTATACATAATAAGTCAGGTAACCTTAATAATCCCAATTGATTTCGAACTATGCTCATGTATTATGCTAACTGTTAAGGTATAAAATGAAAAGAGAAGAGAGGAGAAATTAAGACTAGTTTCGCTTGATGAAAAATTCCTTTCATTTGGCTTATTTAAAAATCGTTTTTAAAGGCATTTCTTTCATGGTTCGGGTATAGATTTTTTTCCCTATATTATTTAATTACAATATAGTATCTCAAAAAGTATACGATTTAGATATAAAAAAAATATTTTAAACTCTTACCATAAAACCTCGTTTTTTAAAACAGCGAATATCATCTTTATATAGATGTCAAGTATTTAGGCAGGTTGCATCATTAAAAAAACTCATGATTCATTATTTTTAATTTAATATAATCAATTTATTTAAAATACGAAGTATGCGAAAGCAAGGTATGAGAAATCTTTAAACAATTATTTCCATAAATTGGTAACTAAACAAATGAGATTCAATTAGATATCCGATTATAAATTTATTACACAGAAAGGTATGTAATAAATTCCTTTATTCGATTTTATAACTTAGGTATTACGGTAGAAGTAAAATAGGTACATCGTGTAAAATACGCTAATAATATCCAAAAACATAGAAATTGTTAACAAACAATATTAATAAACAGTTAATAAACCGAAACATAAATGTTGTTTTGTCTAACTTTTGGGGATCTAGCTATTTTTGTATTTTTATTACAATACAGCATTAAAATATTCAGTGACTAGACTATTAGTTCAATACGTTCTAAGTATTGATACGCACAATAGCTTAATACGATACAAGCAATCTTAGTATTTAAGCTATGGCATTATAATATTCGTCAAATACCTATGTAGGTACACTTAAAATTCATAAATAATAATTTCTATTATAGTGCCATTAATTTTATAATAAATTATTATTTAATTAGTTGGATCTGTATTAAAAGATATAACGCTTTTTGAAGATTTTCTATGGAAACTTTTCTTCTTCGAGAATTTTGGCTTAGCATACCACGAGGGCGGAGACACCACATTTTCTTCGAAGCTTTTCATGCTAAGACTTTTGAGTGTATCTTGGCGTTCTGGTAGTTTCGATGATATAGTATTTATGTGTTCATTTTTCTCTGCCAGATTTTCGCTTTGATAGGGTATATTTTTCATTTGTATAACTTCTACGTCGGTGTCACTTAAATCTTTGCTAGGTCTATGTAATTTTGTAATTTCTGTATTATACCCAGCAGTTTTTATGGTACCACCCATTCGTTTTGATTTATCCCTGTATAAGAGTTTCTTAAATTCAATACGAAACTTAGGGTGAGTTATAATGTAAATAAAAGGATTTATACAAGCGGCAGTTTTACAAAACAATGCGGGAATCATAGAAGTAATGGGCGTAATAAGATCTTTTTTACCGGCTATACCAAGAAGAGCCACTACGGCGTAAGGCGTCCATGATATAAAAAATAAGGCTATGACAGCTATAACAAGAAACGCAAGTTTTATTTCCGCTTTACGTTTGACTCTTTCTTTGACATGCCTTGATGAGAGCCTTTGCTCTTGATTCGAAGTGGAAATGTTTCTGTTGCAAACGACTTCTCTAAATATATTTAGGTAGCAGAAAGATATAGTACAGAAGGGCGCGAGCCATGCAGCGCAAAAGAAGACGAAGATAAAGTAGCGTGGTGGAGTTTCTTCGGTGAGATAATCGAAGCTGCAACTGGTGAGATAGCCTTCGGGTACGTAATGGCCGTAGCCAACATCGAAAGCGGGGATAGATGCGAAGAGAGCGGCGTAGAGCCAGGCGGCTATAGCGAGAAGACGCGCGCGCACCGCTGTCAGAGCCCGTAGAGGCTCCAGCGGTCGCACTACCGCCCAGTACCGGTCCAGTGCAATAGCGGATAGTGTGGCGATAGAAGTAACTCCTGTTAATCCACCCAAAAACCCGTATATGATGCAACCTGAAAGAATGATAATAATTTTGTATGTTATATCGAAAAGATTCTTTTTGATGTATTATTTTAAACGAGGAAATAATTTTGCTCAAAAATTTATTAAGTTTCCAAATAATACTGGTAATATTCTAACCGATTTCAAAATCGAAAAGGAGGAGATTAGACGTTCGACGGCGATGTATGTTTTTTTATGGAGTGCTAGGGCAAAGTGGATTTTTAAGCATTTTTCATTAAGAAGAGGGTATATATGTATATGTTCATCGATTTCTTTTTGAATTAAAAACAAATTTCTATCAAACTTGCTATGCCTATGTTCCCCTCGTATTATATAGTTTCCCGAAGATGAATGACTTTATAAATTGGTTCTGAGAGTTCCGGAGCCAATCCAATGCAAACAAACAAGCAATCAAATCTTTTCTCTATAAAATATAAGTATAGAAAAATTTGAAAAAATGAGGTTAATTCCACTCTCATCGTCTGGGTGATCAAAAAACCACATTTTTGTGTCCTCAAATCACCTATAGGTAATCCTGGGTGACCAAAGTCCACAAGATTTTAATAATAATTTTTGTTCCTTTAAATCACCTAGATAATCACGGAAAATATCTCAAGGGCAAAAGCGACGCAAAGGAGGGTAATGTTTTTATCAGCCTATGTATGTATGTATGTATGTATGTTTGTTTCTATGTGGCGTTCTAGAGACCAAATGCGTAGGCCGATTTTGATGATTCTTACGTCAAGCGATTCGTCTTAACCTTGCGATTGTCACTAAAGATATAACAGTTATCAAATTTCACCACAGCGAAAACCAAACGCCATATTGTCATAATGAAGAAAAAAAACGATGAACTATGTCAAGTGGGGTATCGTTGAAAAGGTATTTTAAAATCATCTATAGGTTCCTTTTATCATTTTCCATTTTAAATAAAAGTTTAGGATATATAACGATTTAAAGTTGTTTAACAAAACAATCATTCTCGCCAATTTTCTTACTTATTGATTTAAGTTTTTATTTAAAGTATAATTAATATACAAACAAAAAAAAAACAGTGAAAAAGCATGAAGAACAAATAGTTTTGGTAAAAAAATTACTTTTATTCATTGCCAAGTCGCCGAGTAAAGAAAAGTTTACCACCAAGCTCGATAGACGAATTCGATAGATCATTCAAATTTTACCAATCAAATCTTCCCAAGGGGCTCCGACTGTGAGTCGTTCCGTTCTGCAAACTATTTAATTTGTGTAGTCATTTAGTATTACTTAACAGAATTCTAAAGTACTGGGCTTGTTTCTTTCTTTTTAGTTTTTATTAAAGTTAAAAAATTTAAAATTCGTTTTTACGCAGTCGGGTTTTTGTTTTTCTTTAAATTGTTTGTTTTTTCATTATGTTAAATATTTTTACTTATATAGATATTTAATATTTTTAGTGTTACCTATAATAGGTATAAAAACTCTTTTCAAAAATAGAACCGACTTTAAACTTTAAAAAAGTGTTAAATAATACTTACCTCGAAAGCGATATATTCAAGGAAATGTTATTGAAGTCGGCCGCCTATCATTTGATTAATAACCTAAAGAAAACCTCCGCCTGACTTCAATAGCTACTTGAATATGTAACTTTTGAAGTAAGAATTATTTGTAACTATTTTAAAGTTGGTTCTATTTTTTCAAATAGGTTTTTTTGTGTTATTTTATAGAAGTTGGATATCTAAAAAGGCCTCACCTTTTGATATCCAAATTACCTTACCAGGTTTTCCTAAAGCAGGTCCCAGATAGAATGAATTGTATATGAACACAGGTGTCTTCGCCAGCATGAAGAAGTCGCTGAGTGCGAGATTTGCCACCAAGATGTTTCCCGCAGTACGCAGACTGCGACATCTGAAACACAATAATTAATCGTTTAACTGTTTGATCTTTTTTGAATTAATAGCGTTGCTTCCGAGAAATTAAATTAATTAGCGAAGCTTATTTGTGGGATCAAACATAAATTTCAATTAAATATGTATGGAATTTGTCACGAATTTTAGTTAATAGAAATGACGACCAAACAGTCTAATATTAATTATTCTAACCAAATTATCCGAAATGAATATTTTAAATAAGTACATATGGGTAGTTCTACAAACTAAGGAAGAATTTGAGTCTGATTTCGGCTCGACATTTTTTATACATTCTGATGACAGAAATCAGTCTAATAATTAAATAATAATGTCTTTTAGCTTATCCTAAAAGGAACAGTCAAAATATTTAATATTTTTTTGATTTATGGTCTTTTAAAGAAAATCAAGCCACAGGAAACTGAGAGTGTCACCAGTAAACTGAGGAAAACACATAAAAACAAACGAGATCAATCAATTATTTCGCAATTTTTTTAATTTGCTTCTTAACATTAGTTTCTAATAATCAAAGTATCTTTTATAATAACAAAAAATAGTTTTATGCTTAGCTTAGATTTTAATTCTATATCTAAAACAGGCTTGAACATGAACATTAGTCATCAATTCATCATTGAATATTTAGGAACCTTCGTCTTGCTATCGATAGCTGTGACGATGCTAGTCTTCTCGCTATCGATTGTTGTGGCGATGTTACTGCGATGAATTAGATGTCGCTAATGTATCAGTCGCCACAAATATAAATTATTGTTGATCTAAATCATATTATTCATACGATTAACTTTCATTGACTTCTTTTTTCTTTTAACGGCTTCTGGAATTTGTCTGGGAAGAGAGTAAATAAAGGCAAATAAGGTCAATTTGTAAATTAGGCATATTGGATAAAACTTCTGGATTTTCTAAATTAAAAGTATAATCGCTTGCAACGCTCATATCATTAGGCTGATCTTTTGACTCCGTCTAACTTTCGTAACGTCTTTGAAAATTTGCCGTGATTCTGCAGCATACTCTAGTAAACTCATCCGGTAATATTTACACATAATACTCTTGTGGCGACTGATACATAGCGACATCTAATTCATCGCACTAACATCGCCACAACAATCGATAGCGAGAAGACTAGCATTGTCACAGCCATCGATAGCAAGACGAACTGCAATAAGTTTCAACAGCAAGTAACGAGATGGCGCTGTACCAATACAAGCAGCATAAATTAATAACTACAAGGCATTTAGAACAAAGAAACTTACATCACACAGAATAAGTTTAATTACTAATTAGCATCAATAGAACGTCCAACCTACATCGGTTGGACCGCGGTCCCCGGGCTAACAACACCTAGCTCGGAGGAAGACAATTATCCTTTAGTCTCCCTGGCCAGTTGTCTCCATCACCACAGTAGGGACCCAACCTTCAATCTTACGGTTCCTAAACTCTCATCTCAAAAACAGCTCATTGATTTCATTTGTAGCTTTCGTGCCATGAAATCACTGCCCTATACTTGATGTACCTTAAGTGTCCCATTAAAAGCGATTAAATTCTGTTGATTGATCTAGAAATCAATTTTTTCATATATTCTTCGTGGAAATTTCTTAATGTATATTACCTGTAGCGTCTTTGCACCTTTTGTTTAGTTGCTTTATTTCTTATAAATTATTTCTTGCCTGCGCATATTCTACTGTACTTGTCGTCACTCAAAACCATATGAACTATCTTTTTGTTTTATTGCAGCGTTTTTGGTTTCTTGACTCCACATCTTTTTATAAGGTACTAGCTTTCGCCAGCGGCTTCGCCCGCGTGGTCCCTAGGGAAATGTTTAGTGGAAGAAAAAGTATCCTATTATCTAAGTCAGCTAATACCCTATCTGTATACCAAATTTCATTTACATTAACGAGTTTTCAGATTAGACATACATATTATTGGATATTTGCTTTTCCAATACATCACCAAATAAATCCTTTATTACGACTTCTACCCGTGTCATTGGATCTTCAGCAAGTTTGGTTATTGTGGATTTAGGTGTAAGCTCTAGTTGTTGCTTTTGTTTTTTTTTTTAATCTCTGACATCTTTTTTTTTTATTTGCTAAGCTTTTCTTTCAAATTTAGTATGAGCTCATTTTTGTTTGAACTTCTAGTTTCTCTTATAAAGCTGCTTCTAGGGCCGTTCTCGTGCTGATTCGCTCTAACAAATTGATTCGTCTACTAAGTCTAATTCGTCTACGTCTTAACTTTTTCTCTTAGCAGGATTTTCCATATCTCAATCTTTCAGCTATCCCTTTTTTCTAATATTTCTTTTTTGGTCTGTTTCTTTTTTGATTTCGCCATTTTTCTGTGTAATAAAATATAATATAATTCAAAAAACCTAATGTAACACTAAAATTTTTACAGTTAATGAATATTTACACAGAAACAGTATTTTTATAATGATCTTCTCAGTATCATGAACAGTTCTTAGTATCCTGGTTACCAATTCGACAGGATCCTGAAGCCAGGTTCCTGATAATTTCTGTGTAAAAATAAAATAAACACTTTAATTTATAAAATTCAACAAAAATAAGCTAAACTAGACCTACGCGCTAGCAACTTACATATCAAAACGCGAAAATTATTCATATTTATTATTTATTTCGTAAATAAAAATCTTACCAGGATTCTGTGAACTCCACTGATTACGACAACACTGCACTCGCCAAACGCACTGGGCTCACTAAACAACGCGCTGGGAGAGAATAGATAAATGATATTCTTTGTCTTCTCCGTAGGTTCTATCGACTCAGTGGAACAGTAACGACCCAAGGCTAAAAGCCTAGTAAATATTTACATGTTTTACAGCGTACAGGATTCTGATGTGAAGTCGTGGGGACAAAATATAAACAAGATTTATTCAATATATTTTTAAGTAAACCGTATAATAATTGTTCTATATAGTCAGGAGATTTAGTAAACTTAATAAATAGGGTTTAATTTAAGACCAAAATGCAGAAGTAAATGAATCACGTCGCAATTTTAACTAAAATTTGCATGAGGGACACTGCAGGATCTTGAGAATTCGGCACTTTGAATAGTGATTTTGATCAGAAAAGAATTGTAAATCTTAATTATTTTTAGTGACCATTTAGAAACAGTTGTAATAAACAGTATTCCATATAAAATAAACTATTATTAACAATTTTTTTATCATATTTGAACTGAGCCGCCGAAAATTCCTTAGTTTGTAGAACTACCATATAACATTTTGTTAAAATAATTATGAATGAAGCGTGACTGATATTATTAATGACACACTAGAGAAAATGTGAGCAATTCTCGAACTATACGTCGAGCACGACGCTGCTAGAATATAGAGTTCAATCAAATATAAGTTAAGATAAAAGTTTTATTTCATGAAACCTCTATGCTGTGAAAGCGCTGTGCTCGTTGTCGAGTTCGAGGTTGATCTTATAAGAGAATGCATAGCCACCGTATGGATGGCATATCTGTTTTCATTATGATCTAATTTGGAGATTTCAATATGTTACCGTAGTTGGTCATGTAGTATATAAGCGCCTGGGATAGTTGTTGTTAAGCAACTTTGGCAAGAGTCGGTCATGGTATGTGTGACCAAAAATTATTATCTCGAGCTACTCTGTGCTTCGGAAGGCACTTTAAGCCGTTGGTCCCGGCTGCATTTGGAGTCGTTAGTACCCTCCAATTTGCATCGGGCTAGCGTAGAGGGATCATGACCCAACCTCCTTCACCATCCATAAAGAAGGCCTGAGCCCCTGCAATGGGGGCGTTAAAGATAAACTAATGACCATGATTAAGTAACTTTGATTGCCTGAACATTGATGACTGTAGCGAAAAGTAATGAGCACTTGAAAAATTCGTCACACGTGTTAGGTCCTGGGTTGCTCAGTGGTTAGAGCAGTCGCCCGAATTGCGACAGGTCGTGGGTTCGAGTCCCACCTCTGAGCATCTAAATTTTAAGCATTTTTCATTAAGATTTAAAATAAGTGTCTGATTTCTTTGTATTATTATTACATACTTTAAGCAAGATCACATAATATGTTTGACAACAAATGTGTTATATGGTATAGGTATTATTATAACACGAAACTTTTCTCGAAAGTTTTCGTAAGTGTAGTAGGTGTTATTGTTTACGGGAAAAGAAAATAATTTTCCTTCTGTAGGTATAAATATTTAGTAGTTTCATCGTTCATTCAATTTATAAACGATGGTCAATATTATTGCATCCGTCTTGTGTAATACAAAATGTAATAATTTAAGGCGCTATCTAATATTTCTTTAATTGCTTTCGGCAAGATTAGTTTTTAGATTAATGCTCGTTTTATCAGTAAATAATAAAAGAATAATAATTGCTTCTCTTGAATATTCATAATTGATTGTTGATATGCTATAATGATTATGAAGATTCCTGTGATTCATCTATAAAATAGATTCGGGCATTTTCGGAACTGAATACTTAGAACGCGAAACAGGAAGATTCCGTGCAAATATGGAATTATAAAACTTTAAACTTCTTACAGATCTTTCTGTGATACACAAAGTAGATTATTAAGTGCATCTAAAAAATATTGAAATTTTCTGTAGCTTACACTTAACAAATAAGTGCAGTTAAGGTTAGCAGTGATACTGCGAGAGAATATTACACATTTCAGAAAAAGAAGATTTTTAAATGTGACTATTTAAGAGGTGTATATAATAATAGAATTAAATAGAAATAATATATTGGAAAAGGAAAATCACGCCTAAATATCTCGAATTTTATTGTGTTTACTGACAATTTTACTTTACAACTAGTTCCTTTTTTAATTAATTGTTAACACTGCGTAATAATTAAAGTTTGACACATGTCTCGAATTAAGATTTTATTATTCATTGCTTATTTCTGGGTTCAGTTTGATTTATGGGATTTATAGGTGCATGAGATAACTTGGCTATTCTATTAATATTTCTTTGAGATTTTGTACCTAATTACTTTCTCTTGAATCACTCTGTAATAATATATCTGTCATTCCGTCAATCCTTTGAAATTTCAGAAATTGTATCCTCATTATCCCTCTTTGAAAAATTATACTGTATATCTGGGCAATAAAAGGAACTGTCAATATCGAAATTCTGAGTGATATGATATATATTCAATGGCGGTGCTTCATATCACAAGTGCCGGAACTTTATATAGGTACTTTTGGAAGATGAATTTAGTACTTTGACCCACATAGTTTGCTATATTTCTATTGCAATAAAGTATTCTAAATGATATCAAGGGGGTGACAAGCTAATTGGTTAAAGCGCCATTTTTGACAATATTTTGATAGATATTTAGGATCGGTAAATGCTGATCCCAAATATCTATTTAACTCATTATCGCCCAAAAATGTTGCTGAAACGATTTAGCGTTTCATCCCGCGATATGTTAAATAATATATATTAGTATATAATAACGTACAGTAAATAATAATATGCCGTTTTTGACATACTTTATATTATGTACCTAAATTTTTTATTATTTGGTCGAAAAGTTATCACGACTTTATACAAACATTAAGTACAGTTGGAAAGTCCAGATTTCCAGAATACTACTATAATTATGAGCCATGAGGCATTACTGTAGATGGAATTGTGGAATTGAATTGATGACACAGTGTTTGGTGCTTAAAACTTCCACCTGGTACTTAAAATTTTCCTTTGATAAGTTTTGATCAAAGCCTGAGAATAATGAACAAAGTATTCCCTTTCTCAAAACACTACGAAAGGAAAACTTAATCTTAATCATTGCTTTGCAGCGTTGGTAGCAAATTTCGCTTGTAAAATTTATATATATAAAACAAACTAAGTTTTTTTTTTTAATTATACATACAATTCATAACATTGAATTTGAAAGCGTGTTGTTTTTTCATGTTGTTGTTACTCTTTACTTTAACAAAAGTCAATCAAAATTAAAATTCCACACGTCTAAAACCGTTCAAAATAGATTTTATTAAATAAGCAATTCTAATACCGCGCATACTTTTTTGCTTTAACACATGTAATTTGCAAAATTCGATCATCTATATGGAAAGATTATATATCTTCTAAAAATCACAACGAGCTTTAGATTTATTGCAAAGTACAAATTTAAATCAAAATTTTCATAGAAGTTACTCCATACTCTTAGTAATAAGAAATATTAAACAGTTGTTTAATTACACATGCTCTGACCGAAACTCCAAACGTTCTGTATGAAATTGATTTCGAGACAAAAAGACAAAAGTACGGTATAACTACACGATTAAAAGAATAATTTTTGAAATAAGACAAAATTAATTTTTCAACGACTTTATCTCCTGTTACAAGTTAATTTGAATGAATTTACTGCGTTAGTGTAGTATTAAAGTATGTGCCTTTTATCTTAAGAACTTATATTTTAATAAAAATATAAGGACAGTGATAATATTCTTCGTAAAGACTGATGGACCGAAGTTCCATTTCTACCCTAAAGCTAAGTTGTAAACTAGTGGTAATAAAATGTAATAGCAAGAGATTCGGACGCCAGTCTCACGTAGTAGTCCCGACAAAATTAATCTGCTAATCTGATTTTTAATTATGCAATCAGTGGAAGCTACCAGTTAATTATACGAATAATACTTTATATAAAGTATGTGTATAGTATATCCGAATACCTATTAACATAGTATAGTTAAAAACACTCGCCTCCCGCTGTATTTCAGTTGAGATCTTTTAAACTATATAACAGATTTTAATGTAATTTCCATTAAACTTATATTGAAATATTGAGAAATATACTGGTCTATTTTTTTAAACTCCATAGTAATTAAAATAGAGATAAGCTAATGATACATCAATTTGAAGTTACAATAAGTTCGTTTTTAGGTTAAAACCAGATTTGTTTAACTGAATTCTTGAATTTGTTTTTAGTAAATATGTATGTAATTAAAATTTGAAAATAGTTTCAAGTTTTAAACATTTCGCTATGTTGTACTGTATAAAAGTTATTCTAAAATACTTTAAATTAATCAAAATACGAAAAATAAAATTCAAATTGTCATTAATACCATCTCTCTGATTGGTCAGTGGTTATTTAAATAATCCATCATAATAAACAATTGAAAGTATATTTGTCAATAATGTATTTATTTAAATCAGATTAAGATTTTGCTTTCACAAAAAAATCTAATTTTTGTGCTATTAATTCAGTATACTTGATGTTGCCATACCAAATAACCTAATAAATGATTTATTCTGATGTGAAACCAATCAAACTACCTACTAGACGTGAGATGATTGTAAGAACTCGCGGCAAGGAAGGACATCCGATTTCAGGAATTTGTTTGAATTATTTATGGCCCTTTCTTATTTTGTTGGACAAGGTGATGCTTAGAATTCTCTACTTTCTTATATAATAGTATATTTATTGTTATATTTTATATCAACACTTCTATGTACACACTATAGTTATACATCACGAGTTGACAATGCATACATGTTTTTAAATAAGAGTAGCATTAAAATAAACAATTAAACAAGAGGCAAGGCAATTATAAAAAAAAAACAAGTAAAAAGCTGCACACAAAAATGTTAAGCTATTATGTGTTGTAGTATATTTACCCGCTAGATATAAAGATGTACGTACAATATCTAGGTGTTTTAACGTGTATAGAAAACGTAATTTGTTTGTATCCGGATCTGACTATATTACTTTTAGGAAATTACAATCTCGATTTATATAGTTCCAATGTTAAAATGCAGTTTGATAATTTTCGTTGTATGATAGATCTTGTGTTGAGTGATCTCATGTCCGATCAGGTGGTGCTAACAAAAAGCACTGAACCGAACCGTGGAAATCCCTTCTCACTAAATAATTGTGAAATTAAGGAATGTTATGCATCCGCCAGAGTGGTATTTCCAGCGGTTCCAGGACTTGAGTCAAACACCATTCCTGAGTGGAATTGGTGTAAGGCAATTTTTTAGGGATTATATGCTGCTTCGACGTCACATTGACTGACGATGTGGATGTTGTACATAACTGCATTTTATACTAAAATATATCTATCTATACATTTTTATGTGCCGCGGAAAAATAGCCCAACGCAAAATTCTAAATAAAGGTAGATACACAAAATAGTTCACGGGAGAAATCATCATACTACAAACTTAACGGCTCTAACTGACTATGTTTCTGGTGATATGGATGCTGGCAGACAGGTAGATGCAGTCTACTTTGACTTTAGGATGGCCTTCGGCCTTGCTGATACTGACATATTATTGAAGAAGTTATTTATAATAGTTTATACGCCCAAACTTTTACAACTTTTTGCTAGCTATTTAAAGGATCGACGCCAGTTTGTAAAATTGAGTGGATTTGAACCGGTACACTATTACACAAGGTCAAGGTACGATCTGGTGAAAGTCGAAGAGTGTCTCTTGTCTGTTTATGATCTTAAGTTCTACTTGGGTGTAGAGAGCCAAGAAAATGCATATGCACTGCAAAAAGACATAGACGCTGTGGCTGGGTGGAGTTAAAATAACTGTCTTCAATCGCTCGGATTTACATAATAACTATAAGTTATTTAACACTCCATTGGAAAGAGTTGACGATATTCGAGGCTTAGGGCTAATATTAGATGCTAAGATCAGTAGCGGCGTTAGGGTAGGGCGTGGCGCCGGACCAAAAGTTTTTCGTCCGGCGCTTCTTTTTGATTCTGTATAATGATGAAATATTTAAAAAAACGAAAGCACTACAAAAGTACCTCCACTAGATGCTGACTCTAGCAAAAGTTGATTTTTGCAGGAAACGAATGGAACAAAGACAGTCATTTCTGTTCCTTTTAACTAACATATTAAAAAACTGAAATTTGAAATGTTCGAAACTAAGATATCAATACAAATACGAAGAAGTACAAATAGAATATGAATTGTTTAATTCAGTTTTGAAAACTAATTTACTTTTAAACATGAAAGAAAACTGGAAGGGTTGTCATGGAAAAATCAAGAACGTACCGTAGCGACATCTAGTTTGATTTCGGGAACCTATTACCACTACCAATATGAAGATATGTATTTTATTAGGTAAGATGACGTACATTGGCGGGCATTATCGCTCGGTCATTTAAGAATATTTTCGCTTGAGCATGTTTAAACGTTAAGCTGAAGCTAAAATGCTGCAATATAAACGAATGCATCGGCAGTGGAGCCTCTGTCTGGCAAGTCAGATGGAATAGCTACTCAAGAGATTGTGGATGAAAAATCCCGAAGTAAGGGAGCAAGTTGTGCTATGATTACAGATGCTGATCAGGATAAATCTGGAGTACAACAAATACATGTAATAGATGATGTTGATACTGTTGTCCCGAATATAGCGAATCCAGCTACTTGTCCACTTATTCGAAATAGCAAAATAATTGATCACATAATAAGTAGTGGCCTAATGCAAACTCACTGTCACTGAGTTACAACAATTACACAAAGTTATACATAACAATTATGTGACACCCTGTTAGGGTGTTACAAGGGTAAAGAGTCTGGACCCAATTTCAATAATTAACCTGTTATTTTAACATCTTATATACTTTAAGTATTAGGGAATGTGTAGTATAGATAGCAAAAATTAATCTGTGCTTACCTAATGATGCGATCCGTCAAAAATGAAACAGCTACTTATACACTATTTATATGTCTACTTTTTAAATAAAACTAATGTCACTCTATAGTTGGAACAAGAGCATCGTAACGTAGTGTTAATCGTTTGATTACTGTGTTTCTTTTAAAACAATCGAATAATTGTTTTAAGAGTGTCCACTTTTGTCAAGTATGAAGGTTATTGTTGATTGTGTTCTGCTTCGTCAAAAATTAAAAGAGATAGATCTCGGGAATCCCCGATTATAGAAAAACACATTGTTTCTGTATGGTCGGAAAGTCGGGGATTCCCGAGAAATTAAACCGATTGAACACTACGCTCCATTCTAATGCTGCCAACTTAACAATCTACCTAAATTTAGGGAAAATTACAAGTAAGTAGGCCGGGTCGGCGAAAAAAAGACAAGTAACTGATTTGTAGTATGTAGTAGTAATTGAATTGTAGTTAGGGGGCACCGAAGAAATTTCGCCCAGGGCGCTAGTAGTGCTAAAACCGGCACTGGCTAAGATTAACTTACACAAACACGTGACCAATGTTTGTAAGTCTGCTAGTAGAATGTTAGGTTTCATTATTAGAACATCTTTGGAATTTCAAAGTCTGGCAGTGGCAAGAGAACTGTACAATGCTTACGTATTTAGCAACCTTGAGGATGGGGCGATAATTTGGGTTCCGTATGAGGAAAAATATATCATTAAAAAAAGAATACAGAGAAAGTTTACCCGTTGTTTATATAAGAAGTGCTATCCATTCCTCTACCCGTCCTTATTTGTGAGTGGGATGGTAGGTGTCGAAACGATGACCTTTAGAAGGAAATTTCGTCTCATAGCACATTACCTAACTATAATTTACTACAAGGATTCTAAAACATGTATTCGTCACCTTTAATCTCTTATTTTCCTCCCAGGTCCCTGTTACCACCGAGGGCTTGGTGGTTCCTTGCCGCTATCCTCGATTGCTAAGGAGGCCGGTTACACAAACTAACTATGTTGTTGCTGGATACGCTTGCTCGGGTGTGTGCTCGCTCAACACAAGGATTTAGATTTGTTGGCCGATGGCATGGGACAATTGTTATCATTGGCTAGATATATCCTAGATTATTTATAAATTAAGTAAACCTTAGTATTGATTTATATTATTATTGGACATTTATCTACTACGTACTTTAAAATCACGTTATTTTTATAAATTGTCATTTTCATTATTATCTCATAATTTGGCATTACTTATTTATTGTTTTGTAAAGTTTTATTTTAATTATTAATTGAACATCTGCCTTAATTCAATATAAGTACAATATTTTTTTTTGGATTGTAAAAATTGTAATTCTCATGACATATATATAATGAGCCAGTGTGATGGGGTATTCTGTAAGCTGGTGCGTGTTTGAGTAATAAATAAATAGATGAATTTTCTATTATGATTCAGTAGTTGTTTTTTGTATATTCAGTACTAACAAACAAAAATAAAATATTTTACAAACAAACGTTAAATAATAATAATAATAATAATAACGCTAGAGTTAGGAAGAGAAAAGTAAAATTACTGTAAAAACCATCAGGGCACAGAGCCTCTCGCTATACCCGGTTCGAAGTCCCTCAAGATTTCAATTCCTTTTAAATAACTAAAAGCAATATAAAATCCTCGTTCTGATTACTTAAGTTTCAAAGACTTACGTTTTCTTTGAGAAAAATAATTAAATGCTGAGGGAATTAATGTCATGAGCGGAACTTCTATTTCTAGAAACTATCATCACTAAAGTTAGTAAAAAATAATATTTGTAATTTTAGAGGTGAAAAGAAATTATCTCTATTCTATGTACTTCTGTTCATTTTATAAATCATTATGTATTCGGGTATAATGTATCGTGATGTGAATCGGTTAGTAATGCAAACGCGTTAAATTTTTCGCACATATGTATATCTTAGGCTATTCAGTAACTTGTTCCTTCAAATATTTAAAACTAAAATAAATCTACATTTTTCAAAACAAGATAGAATGATACAGTTAAGAATACACATCATATGTCTTGTACTGAAGGACTCAGCTAATTTAAAAATGGCAAAATTAAGGAAATATGAAAAAATTGTACTTTTCTTTGTCTTGTTTCTAGAATAACTATTAAATATCTAGAAGGTGTATCCTATTTCTCTGAAAACAAAATTTCATCTATTGCAGAAACTCTAATATGACTCCACCGAAACGCATTTTTCAATCATTCAATCCACTGCTTCCAAACAGCGAATTATCAGAAGCAATATCAGGTAGAACCTGACACTACCACTGATATTTTTTATTGATGATTATTTTCATTTATCTTTGTTTTTCTGAAGTACGTTGTCAGAAATGTATTCATAAATTAGGTTTACTAATTATTTCTGGTATTAATAATGTACCTATAAGTTTTATGGCCTTTTGGCTTATTGTTTTCAGTTAATATTATTATGTATTTTGATCTAGATTTCACCTGCGGTGAGCAAAAAAGTACTGTGTAATTGTCACTAAGAATGCTTTTCCAGGAATTATCGTAAAGCTCGGTCATTTCTTAACTTGATGTCTTTGTATGAAATACGACAGAGTGAAAAAAAGCAGAGTCTGTAAAAACTTTTTTCACCAGTATTTCACATTTAAAAGTAATGTAGTAGATATGAAAACTAATATTTTTTTCAATCTAAGTTCATACGCTTAGGCTGACTTTTTAAATTTCCGTTCAGGTGTATAATTTAAACATACTTTGTTTATTTACATACATCTATTTTTATTTGTAAATTTCCGCGTTATTATTAATTCAATAAAATGTTATTCAGGACTCAAAGACAATTTCGAGTGTCATCCACGCCCGAGGTATCTGTTTGATGCCGCCAACGGCGAATCAAAAAGAAGCAATAGATTACTAGTGCAAAATAAAAAAGGAGGAGGTGTCAAAAGAGCTGACATGGAATAAGATAAGTAAAGAAAGTTTCTGGGTGGTCATGAGAAAGGTCTCGCTATAAGTGATTCCCAAATACTGATTAAATAACTTATCATTTTCTTATTTAAGCTTGGTGAAATTTATTACATGCCTCTTTTAGTACAAACAAATTGCAAATTTTAATAAAGTATAGATATAAAATTGAAAAGTTTGTTTCTTTTATAACAATCAATTTAGGTATATACAAAATTCAAAATATGAGCTTAAAATAAAGATGTACACTTAAGGAATAATGACTTAAAATAGATTAAAGAAATATAATTATAGTAATAAGCTATTTTTAACGTTAAAGAAATATGAATAGTTATGGATAACTCTACGTTTTGGAAATAAGATATATTGCACTACGTTCTAAACTGAAAGAGATTAACTTCGTAAAGTTATTTTTTACGAAACTGGGGCAGCTCAAGTGCGCCCTACATAACTCACTTATGCGGCTGATCAAATTCAAAACATTAATTAATCGTAAGTCGATGGGTTTCTATAGTATATTTTTTTCGCATTTTGAAAATAAAATGTTAGCGGTTTTCCCGCGACTTCGCCCGCGTTAATTATCGCCTATAAATAATGTAACTTCGTAATAAGTGTAATGTAAATCGGTCCATTATTTTCGGAGCCTATTCGATGCAAACAAATAAACAATCAAATCTTGTCTGTTTATAAAATAAGTGTAGATTTTCGATAACATTTAAATATTATCTACGTATACATAGTTAATTCGAATAAATATCTGCTCCTTAAAGACAATATTGTCGTTTAATTAACATAGCTAAGGGTTTGCTTTTGTTTCCAGTTTGATGATTGGATTTAAATGTCGTTATTTATTTATGTTGCTATCGAGTTAACCGTTAGTCGTTAAAGTCAAATCGGGAAATCTTAATAAGTTTGAGAAGTTTTAGTTATATTCTCGATATTAATTTGCTAATGTAAATTAATAAACAGCCATTAACGTTTCGTTGATATTATATACCTATAATAATATTCAGTCATGGCCAGTTCTTTATATTCGATCCATAAGGAAGGTATATCCTATCAGTGGGTATATCACTGAGGTGATGATGATAAAACTTCCTATTATGAGTCTGTTTTGAGGGGCCGTCCATTAATCACGCGAGGCTTGATGGGAGGAAGAGGGTTCTTCAAAATCACGAAATATCACAAGGGGGAGGGGTGGGTGTAGTAATATATCACGTGTATTTATTTTTCTTAAACGCACGATAACTAAACTGAAAATCGGCGTTAAAAATTAAGATTTTTGTAGGTACTAAAAATACACGTGATTTGGGTGGAGGGAGGGGGCGGGGTAGTTTCTCCCCCTTAGTGATACATGGTGAAGTTTACTACACCATGTATCACTATGGGGGAGGGGGAAGTTAAAAAATGCTGAAAAAACATCACGTGATTAATGGACGGCCCCTGGTTGGTTGATTCTGATATCCATATATAATAGGGAAGGTAACAGCGTGAAGATAAAGGAGAAAACGCAACGCAATCAACATCCGTCGATGAATTAAATGAATTAATACTTTACACCATAATTAATAAACATGACAATTGATAGAGTTTAGCGGTACAATCGGCAGCTTCATCACTAAAGAGCAATGTCTTCCAGGCAAACGCAGGTTACACTGGACTATTAATTAAATAGATGTTCAGTAGATGGTATCATAGATATCTTAAATATATGAGAGCATCATAAAAACATTGATTATATCCTAACTTAAGTAGAAAAAGCACTTGTATTTGAGACAAATAATTTGAGACAACGTACAACTTTAAAGACATCTGAAAAAAGGTTTTTTGGAAAAACTATCTATTAATTTCTCCGTAAAACCCCCGACTACAAAGTGATTCATATATAATACATTTTCCCTACAATAAGAGAGTAAAATAATGAGAGGAACTGAAAAAAAAAAACATTTATTTCAAAAGTAAATTTGTAATTTATTTGCTTTTATCTTTCCTATTTCATAAATTCGTGGCCCTTTCAGTGTCCTTACCGTATGATATTGTCTTATCATTTCAAATGACAACTTAATTGGATGTTAGCTTTTGTACAAAACCAATTGAAAGTTAGCTTTTGGCCAATATTTATTGTACACACCCAAACGGGTAAATCAAGAGTAATTATAAGATTCACTCCGAGTTGCATAAACATTCACTAAAACTGTTATAAGTATAATGCGACATTACCGATATAAATTTTCAAATTTAGCACTATCATGAGAGCTCAAAGTCGTCATTAAACTTTAATTGACGTTTGTGTAATTGGGTATAAATAAATAGAACAAGTATTGAAATAATATTCAATATAACACAACATTATATAATTGATTAAATTTCCAAATTAATTAGCTAATAGCATTTATATTAGTATGAAATCTGAAACAATGACCACGACAACCATATCCGAGACAATATAAAAAAGTTAAATCTTCTATTAATTATGTACATTGACACGACCGGGAATTGACCTGGGGCTACGGAGATAGCGACACTTTTTAATTGGCTTGGAAGCCATTCGGTCACGAAATTCTTGTCTTGTAAAATTCTTGTATAGGGGATAATTCGAAATGAAGGTAATATAACTCTGTAAGTAGGTATGTTGACCAGCTTGTCTACCATCCAACTAATAAGCTCCATATAACTGTTACTGAATTCAAGTTTTATGCTCATAAAGAAAATTTGTGATTAATGAACTATTTATTACCTACCTACGCGTTACGGCGAATATATAAAATTTCTAACGTCAAATCAAGTTAAAGTTCATATAAAAAAGTTGAGAACGGATGTACTAACGAGCTAGTAAGAGGAAAGGGGTCATCGATCTCTCTAAATTAAAGAACTTTGAGGATAATAATATTAATTGAACAAAAATAATTTAATTTTTTATTCTTCCTTTTTTTCTTGTCGAATTTGTGATTTGTGTATAGTTGTAGACTATAAACATAAATACTTACATACTCATAAATGCTACAATTATTTTTAATATCATTAACGACGAAATCGCGGGTAATCTCGTTGAATATAAAAACGTTATATTATAATACTAACTTGAAATACATGAAGAGAACCAGAGTGTTTCCTGAACATCCAATTATCATCATCACGATGTATATACCTCCGAGCAAGTAGTTGGCACTAGGATTTGGTGGCGGGAATCTTAACCAATGTGAGTTGATCAATGTAAGATAGTCGTCTGTATATAAACCGTACTCTTTCCATAAGTAAACTGGCCACTGATGCTTAAATTTCGCGACTAAAGACCTAGGAGCTGTCGATGGGCGCAATTTTAGTATAGAACCTCTCATTCTGTGAATATGTTTCTTTGATCCATCCAATGCACTTCTTTTCCTTCTGAACATACTATACCTATTGTAATTGAACGGCATTTTTATCACATCATTGAACGCTCTTCGACGTCTTTTCCATTGGATCAAACTATCTGTACGTCGCCTCAGAAAAAAATTACAACACTTCAGCGATTTTGATCTCACAAATTGTTCACTTTGTCCACTTTCATTTAAATTACACATTTTCATCGATGTATTGTTATCTAATGTCGAAAATGTATTCACATTAGAACACTGTATTATCGCAGAAATAAATATTAAAATTATTTGTATTGTTTTAGTCATGTCTTTTTTGTGTCATATGTTTTATTTAATATCCGTTAACCAGAACACAACCACTCGCGACGGTATCGGAAGAGAAATGTTGATTCGATCCGAGCATGGCAGCGATGCAACTAGTGCCCTTTTAGAGGATACGGTATTTAGCTTGTGTAAGTCAGTTCATACTTTTGAATTACTCGTAAATAATCGAATAATTTATTATAAATTGAGAAAATGTTTAAGCTATTAATGTTAGTTAAATAATGTTGTTCCAAATATTTAATACCAGCGGTTTTCACCCATTTATAATGTAGCCCCATAGGTGAAAGAATATTCTAAATCGGCCCAGTCGTTTTGGAGCCTATTCAAGGAAAACAAACAATAAAATCTTTCGTCTGTAGGTGATTAGTATAGACTCCATACTTATTATTCTTATGGATATTGTGGTTAACGTAAGTATTAGTTAATCTCTGTTTTTGAACTATTTAGTGTTAAAAAGCATCGATATTTTATTTGTGAGTTAGTAGGTGAAATCGCTTTCTTTTGATAGGTCATTAAAAATAACTTGATTACAGACATGATATGATATAGTTATAACGACCTAAAATCCATTTCGAAAAAGATTTCTAGGCAGTTGAAAATCAATTTGATATTTTAAGTAACAGCAGAGGGTATCTAAGAAACAAATTTTAAAATTGTGCTTCGTGAAATGAAGTGAATTGCACAAATGCTTCTGTAGTCATCTAAAATACCACTACACCAAAATCATTGTGTTTTGTTATATTTTGTTTCTATATGAACAAAAAGTTTGTGAAGACGTCATAAATTCGTGTATATAAGTGAATTAACAGTTTCATTATGAAAGGTGTAGGTATGCCTTTGTTTAAAGACTATAAGAATGTATTGTTTTAAATGGTATTTTAATGATTCTTTTAATCATACATAGATAGCTTTATGAGACTCATGATTGTTATAAATAATTAGTTAAAGAGTAAAAGTATGTTCTAAAATAGAGCAATAATTTTATTGACTTAACAATTAACAACTTGTACACACAGCTGCACGCCAGGTTACCATAATATGTCAAACTTCTATAGTTGAGTTTAAACTCTGCTGTCGAAATATTGAGGTTTAAAATCAAGTAGAGAAATGTGTCAGATTTGTATATCGTGGCCTTGTGTTGACTGTACATACGTTTAGTGTTTAGTAAAAATATCTTTAGAAATTGTTTCGAATAGAATAAACTTTGTTATGGATAAGCATTGCTTTCTGTGTAAAAAATAAATTATAAGCTAGCCTACTCCCTCTTGGCTGGTCTTTTTTCTTCTTAAATTATAAAGATATAGTTTTTACAATAAATAGTTTTACGTTAGGTGCGAGTATAACTGAATGTGTAATTAAGAATTACTTATAGTTTTCTACGGGATTTATTTTTATAGATATTTAATGTAAAGAATCTGTCAAATTTTTTAACTCGACTTTAACCTTAACGTTTTGAAGGCAGAGTGTAAATCAGCTGAAAAAATTGTAATTATTGTGGTAAACTGACGTGCAGACGTGTGTTTATAAAAAAATATTTTTTTTGATAATCTCGAGAAAACTTTATGTTCGTGGCAATCTTATTATAATAAGTACTATTTATTTGCACAAAACCATATTACTATTTGCTAACATTGTTCCGATTGTGACAATTTATGGCATACTAAATCATTGGGAATATGTGGTAACTGAAAATAAGGAATTTATTGAGGTAGATATAGAATTAACTAAAGAGATAGAAAGAAGAGAAGAAACACTTTTTTGTAATAAAATGTCTTTTTTTGGATGTTAAAATTATTTTTACATAGTTATACAGAAATTATCTTGCATAAACCGTGAAATCATAATTAAATTCAGCTGGTTCAACAAGAAAAAAAATTGTAAACATAACATTTATGTTAGCTAACGTATTAAACAAGTAAATATATGGTATCATTTAAAGTGACAAAGCTTAGGATTCCATTATATTAACGAAATCCTGTATTCAGATAAGTAATACCTACGTAGGCAGCCAATAAAATAAACAACTTTGAATTATTTTAACGTGTATGATATACCTATCAAAAATAAATTCTTAATTATAATGAAAAATATCAATAATTAATTTGGTACGGAATCCTCAGGGCGCAAATTCTACTCGTTCTAGACCGTTTTTTTAGCCATAACTTTAGCCAGTTAACATTTCAGTAAGCCGATGGCCACAGATACAAAGAGAAAAAGAAAAAACTTTTTGATATAGAAGCGAAAGTTTTATGATGGTGTTTTTTAACAAGTGAGAAAGTCTTATTTAATGAATTTTGTATGTGGCAATATCAGAAAAAGATATGCAAAAAAGAATTTTGTAAATCACGTATAGCAATGGTATGTTTTAATCGAATACGCATGGGATGCCGGATATAACTGAGCTTTATTTCATGTGGTTGTTGGGTCTACGTGTTTTAACAGATATTAGTTTTTCCCGGAAAGTGTGGAGAAAGTAAATTGGATTTTTGCTGCTTTTGGATAAATAATGTGGAAAATGTTGTATATTAGATTAAAATCAAATAAGATGTTTTAAAATTTGAGATGTTTAGGTAGTTATTGAGGTACAGAATAATTAAAAGTTATAATGATGCTGCGGGTAATTAATAGGATTCTTGTGATTACATGGAGATAAGGGTTACTCTTAACTGCAAAATACATATTATGTAATAGTAGGTATCTACATGTGGTGTGATCAAAATTTGAATAATGTATTTTTTGCCGTTCATTTAAAAAAAATAATAAACATTACAATATTTTATTTATACTAATATCATAGAGATAAAGTTTCTAACTTCGTTTGTTTGTATGGAATCTTTGGACATACTGATTCGATCATGACAATTCTTTCACCTATTTGCATCAAACGTGGGTGACATAGGCTATAATATTTTTTATTTTAATTTCCTTTTGTATATTAAATAATGAAAACCGGCAACTGGCATTATGATACGTTAAATTTGTACTAAGGCTAGTTGACAACTTTATTTTATTTTATAAATAAAATGTCTGTTACTATCTGAGTTATAATACAAAAGTAACAGTATGTCCTCTATTAATAGTTTCGGAGATACAATGCTATGTTTGTGGAACTGCTGTTAGTCAGCCGAAACGCTCCCGACAAATTCAAGGCACTAAGTGACGTCACACAGTGCTACGGTAGTAAAAAACTTATGGGAGTTTGGGCAATCTTTGTTATTATACCTACTACTTTTTTCAAGTTTTCAAGTCCTAATATTTTCCAAATTAGGATCATAAATTTAAATAGTTATAAGTTAAAATGGTCCAAAGTCTCGAACATATAATCTGTATTTTCACTTGTAGGACAAAAGCATTAAGATAAGAAATTCTTGTGGATTTTGTTTTTGAATGATATAAATAAGTAATGTATGTGGGCGAAGTTGCGTTGACGACCATTAAAAACTTCGATTAGATGAATAGAAATTCATTATATTTCTAATGTTAACATCTAACGGCTGCCATAACTCTGATTTACCAGACCCTCCCCTTCCCTGGCCCAGAACCCGGGTTGGGTACGCACATGCTACCATTATTTTAAAATGAATATACTTTTTATGCCCAAAAGACTTTTTTCTAGACAACTTTTTAAAATTTCTCGGTTACTACCTCATTTCGAAGTGAACTTAAAAAAGTCATAGCAGTCGAGTAAAGTGAGATGCTTAAGAACGAATTACGTTTTTTTTTTTATTTAGTTGGATATGAAATATAGGTAAAAATACATCTGGGTATATCAAGCTGCCAAACTTCTATCTATTTTAACTTTTATATTACCTAAAGATCAATATTAATTTCAGAGTGTGATCTCATGCATGAAATAAAATAATTTAATATCTATCTTAAATGTATTGTACCGTAAAAACCTTAGGAAAAACAATGAAATTAATATGTATATCAACTTCATGACATAGAACATTATCTTACAGTATAAACAAAATATGTACAATATAAAACCTCTTTCGATACAGAGATCTTTTATTAGCTGAATCTTACCTGATACGGTGTTTTGTGTATGGCCAAACATTTGGTTTTAACGTTAATATCTACAGTATCCGAATCCGAACAGTATCATAGTTTCTACAGTATCCGAACTCACGAATGCATATCAGCCCTGCGATGCTATAAAAATCCAAACCCGAATTCACGTCAATTAGTGTAGAAATTCGATTGATTCCATTTTTTGTATAAAATACAAAACAAAATTGATTGAATATACGTGTCTCAGATATTCTATTCCTATGTCATTTCGAAACTCCCTTTACTTAGGCCACGAAACATTATTACCAATTCAAGGTTGAGCGTATGCCGCTTTTTGAAGTGAATTCAGACACCGGAGTGAATTTGAATTTGGATTTTTACACAATCGCAGGACTGAAGGTAGCGTGTGATGTGATTATGGTTTTGTGAAGTGCGCATGGTTATCCGTGTCCATATTAAGATGTTGAGTTTATATTACGTGTTGTCACGCGTGCCATTGCAGTGGAAAATCGGAGTATGCTCTTAATGGCATGTAGAATAATTATGTAAGACATCAAGGAAGCTTTTAACACCTCTCGCTAGAATTATATTTTTCTGTTAACAATTCTGATGAAGAACTGGAAACTTAGTCAATTTCATAATTTTGAGCCCTCTGTACATCAGAACGAACTTATCTGTTGCTTATAAACCGTATTTCCTTAAACGTTATTATTAAAATTAATTGTAATATTAATTATAATATATTATTATTAAAATTAACAGTAACACTTATGACCTGAATAAAAAAATATTTTCTAAAACATCTTCAGCTACTGCTATCTCCAATATGACCGAGGCAAAAACTGCTTGTGAGACATTGGGGTCAAAACGATGGATTTGAGGGGCCCTGGAACCCATCGTCTTTATCAAAAATTTAAAAAGAAACTTTTAGACAGGTTTGATGATCAGAAGGCTGGTTTGTACCTCGCCCAAAGAATTAGTTTGACTATTCAAAGAGGAAACGCTCGCAGCCTTCTGGGTACCTTACCAGTTGGCAATGATCTATTCTAGATATTATTTCATTTTCTTATAAAACACATTTTACTCTCCTAATTTAATACAATAACCTAAACGTAAATTCAATTTTCTTAGGCAAGTAACTTCAATAAAATGACGTACGAAAACTCCAGCATAAAGACTGAATCTGGGATGCTCCTAGATTCATATAAAATTAACATGAACATTTTTGATATTTAATAATTAAGATCAAAAGAAATACCTGAAATACATGAAGAGTACAGTGATGTTGCCCCAGCAGCCGGCAGTGGCGAAAATAAAGTAAAGTCCTCCCAGAGTTTTCTGTAAAGTTGCTGATGGTGGAGGAAATTGCAACCAATGTTCGTTAATCAGATTTATGTAGTCTTCCGTAAAGAAACCTTGCTCCCATTGCTTCACTGGCCACAGTCGCTTGAAATTTTCTACTAATAAAGTATGGCGGTCGTATCTAGTACGATTAGTAAGGTCAGAGACGTTCAGTGTCTTAGTTGACGTTTCCTCGTTTTCATTTTCTCCAAGAGTTATATTTGCTCCTTCATCGTCCCTCCTTACTCGGTTATAACTCGTTTCACAAGTCGCCAAGCGCTTTACTCCAACTCTTGTCAAATTAGTTATTTTCCATTCGTTCTTAACTTTTAAAGCGTTTCTCCCAACTTGAATCGTGAAGTCGTTGTTACATAAAATACTTAAAACAATTACCAAGTTAAAGAACAATATTAAATTCATGATGATTAGGAAATAATTTCAAAATTTCGCAAAGGTACATACGTGCGCCAGCTCGTAAGCCTTGCGTTGGTTTACAAGGTATATTTCGAATAAGACTAATCGTCGGTGACTTCAAATCATTGGAATCACAACATCTATGCCCCGGAGACCTCTTTAGTTCTCATACTTAAGTGGATTAAATTTCAGTAAAGTCTTAAAAGGTACATTAGTATGATTAGTTCACCTTGAAGTCACTTACAACCTTTTTATTAGTAGAAGCCTTACGGACGATATTATGGTCCCTATTTAAAATATTAAAAATTACTTAAAATAATTTAAAGTTACTTTTAAACTAAAATAAAAACCTATACCTATGCAATGAAAAACAACGCGTTTAATTTTACAATTTTGTATGTACCTACATACAAAATTGTAAAATTAAAGTCAATAAAATAAACTGATATATTCGCACTCAAAGCGCGTAACTTTGTAAATTAGTAGAATATAGAATTAGTAGAAATAAGAAACATAAAATGTAACTAATTGTCTTATTTTTTTTATAATGTTAAATTAGAGGTTGGGAAATATTTATTTATTTTCTATTTTTGGAGAATAATTTCAGAGTTTTTGTAACCAATAATTTATATTTTTATCATAGTTTTTAGTGTAAGAAGTGTTCTCTCTTTGTCTCCAAATAAATTGTAAATATTTATGATATAGTCACTATATAATTAATAAAAGTTATAAGAAATGATAATACTTAAGACGTCTCTCAAAATACCTAACTCAAAGTAAACTACATATGTGGGTAACTGTTCGTAACAAAAGAGATTTAGAAACGGATAACAACTTACCATATCCCTCATATATATCAACAGCTAGAGATGTTTCTTTGTAGAACTATCTTTTAATTAAGGTGTACTGATTATAGAAAATTCAATCTTATATCATGTGTGTTGAAGTCTAAAACTGATTGGGTTTTTGTTCAGCAAAATCAAACAGAGCTAAGCACGTTTGTGCCTTGGTATACAAAATTGAGTTCTATTTATTTATAACAATTAGGGGTTCGTAGTTTCGTACATAGGATTTTTTTTTTAAATTATATTTGAACAATTTTGCATTCATAATGCTAAACTGAAAAATATTCTTAATGAAAAATGGTTAAAAAGCCATCCATCTCAAACCTGGATTTTTAAGCATTTTTCATTAATAACATTTTTTTATTTATAAACTTAAGGAAACTCAAAATTACTTAGACCTCATATTTTTTACAAGGTCCGGAATTAAAACAGGTGGCCATGTAGATAAAATAATTATGGTTTTCTGTATAAATTATTGAAGTTCATAATAATTATTTACAAAAATTAGACAATCTTCATACTGAGCACAACACATATCGACACTGGAAAGCAAACACGTAGTAACCCGCAAAACCAAAATTGTTCTTTAGAGCAGGAAACTTTTTATATTTTTGGATAAATAATTCCTATAAACGTTCATGGTAACAAATAAGGTATTCCTTAGTCAATTTATATGGAAATAAGATATTTTTTTTAAATATAAGGATATTTCACTTTAAATATCCATTTTGGTTTAACAGGTTACTACGTGTTTGCTTTCCAGCGCCGATATGTTTAATACAGTGGCGTAGCGTGCCTTGGCGGGGCCCCGTATAATAATTTGTTTGGGGGCCCTTATGAAGGGTAAAGATTTCTCACAAATGGAAAATAAATGTTTAATTAAATGATAATAATAATAATAATTATAAACTGTGCTAATTTTAATTGTATGTACATCGATTATTGTGTGATTCCCCCGTTGAAGTAAATGGCTTAAACCGGAGTCTGCGAAAACCGATGTATGATCTTGCCAATTTTGAAACGCATGCTTTACTTGTTTCTTTTTTACTTTTGTCATTTCTGAAATAAAAATAAATTTGAGATGTTTATATTAATTTTTGCTTACGCACGTTGGGGGCCCCCTCGCCCTGGGGCCCCATATAATTTATACGGCAGATACGGCGGTAGCTACGCCCCTGGTTTATTATGTTGCAAATAGTGCTACTACCCTTTACACACCTTTTTTAATCTTAGGGGAATGCTTTATGTGCTGCCCCCGCTCTTTGACAGGTGTCAAATAGTTACATATCGTAATAACGTAAAATAATTAATTACATTAGTCACAGTAACAGGCGCTGATGTTGCATTGTTTTGTGATAAATGATGTGTTTTTATTTTTAGGTTATACAACAAATTAAGAATACTTGAGTAAGTCGAGTGAGATATGTCGCAAAATTATGATAAAGACAAGATTTTGATCTAGCTTCTGAGGATGATAAAAATATATTACAATATCTTACAGGATATAAAAGTTTTTGGAATATGAACTGACCTAAATTTCCTACATGATTTTCTACTGTTGGTCACGTGATAGTTTAAATTTCTAATTTAAAGCGATGGCCAAGAGTAGCATAGCGATCGTTTAAAAAAAAGATAGAGCAAAACTCGGTCATGACATCAATATCAGTTTCTTGAATAATTGAACCGCTTTTAAAATAAGCATTATTTCTCTCTCTTTTAAAAATTGAAGATTGAAAAAAAAAACAATCTAACATGGCGTGATTCACTCAATTACTTATCTACAAATTTCTTTATTTATTACTGATAATTTCCTTCCCATAATAGATAAAATTACGACATTATGTTTGCTAATCCCTCACCCATTTATTACGAAGAATCTTTCTCCTGTAATTCAATTTCGTTTCTTCAAATATAATCAAGAATTCTAATATTTGTCGACAAGAAAGATTGATTTAGGTAATTGGGTCTCAATGTCTCTGTTAAAAGTGGACTTAACATTCTAAGAAGAAAATTCCATGTAGGCAAACAACAACTGGTATCCATAAGTGATATTCACACGGTTGCTATCTTTCCAATTCCAAAAAAGGTGACTTTGCTTGGTTCCCTACTCCTTAGATTCATCATCATCATCAGCCTTTTTAGGTCCCCACTGCGGGGGCTCAAGCTTTCCTTATGGATGGTAAAGGAGGATGAGCCATGACCCTTAACGCTGGCCCAATGCGGATTGGAGGGTATTAACGACTGCAAATGCAGCTGGGACCAACGGCTTAACGTGCCTTCCGAAGCACGGAGTAGCTCGAGATAATAATTTTTTGGTCACCCATCCCGTGACTGACCCTTGCGAACGACTTCATATGTTAAAAAACCACTTGTTTTTGCATTTGAAAGTTAAAGAAAGTAATAATAAAATATATGTAACAGACAACATACTATTAAAAAAAATATTACAAAACATTGTACCTATCTAGGAACATATCTTTTGTATGTTTTATAGAGGTTTTGATGACAGCACTTTAGAATCGGTGACTACGTCAACGTGCACCAATGGGTGGGAGGGGGTAGTGGGAACATCAAAACGCGGAGAAGCATAGTTAAGAAGAGAAAAGAAATGTTATGTACTATATCATCCAGCTAATTAAAATTTAGACCTTATTTATTAAATTTTAAAGTTTCGTTTTCTATTGAAATAATACATATTTTATGTTATACGAAAGTAAGAACACTGAAAGACTCTTTATATTTTAAAAAACTTTTCTATTTAAAAAAATTAACCAACAATTAGATTCATAGGCATAATTAGCATCTTATAGTAAACCGTATCGCGTTCTTTCCTCCCCAAACCTCGTCAAATTTATCTTTATTATCAAATTGCCCAATTGTCATGTAGCAATATAATAATGACAGCGCAATATGACAAAAAAATGAAGTTTAGATAGAAATTAATCACTTAACCACACATCACATTATTCGTGGTCCTGGAACCTGGTCCATAACATATTTTAAAACTACTACAAAGTTTTATATTTAAGAAATAAAAATCTTCATTTTAGCATTTTATATAATTGCTATCATATAATTTATAGCCAAATATATAATCCTAACAAAATATTTTGAAAGATACCGTTTACATGTTGACCAACTCAGAGCTAATTACTACTCAGAATAGATATCTGTGTTTACGATGGATAGTTCCCGGGTAAAATGGTTTCCTCTAATATTAGTTAATATTGTTGATGGTAAGATGCAGAGATAAAACTTGTAACAGTAGGAAAATATCTATAAATTGACGGACAGAAAAATATGTTGTATAACACTAAATCTTCCGAAATGACGTGCTTCCAGTTTATTTAAATTATACTTTTCTGATTATTGGTTTGATCACACAAATTCTTAAGAACTGAAAATGCTTCAACTTCGGTGATATTTGTTAAACTTTTAGTGTTTCTAAATCAGACTTTTAAATTGTTAATGAGAGATATGGTATGTACAATAAATAAGACTAAATGGATTGAAAACTATATGTAATGGTGATCATATGAGAATACAAAATACTTGATTTGATTGGATACTATAAGAAATAATAGAATAAAAGATTGATAAAGCTTGATAATTTAGTCACGTGAGTGAATTATACCTTATTCACAATTGAAAGATTACAAATCCCTTGGTAATATAATTTCATCACAATCTCAATTCGTTTTGCTGCCTGATTAATAATGTATGAGGTCTCAAAGGTCCTCGGGGCGGGACTCAGATGCTGTGACTGCTTGTTAGTTTTTCAAAGGCACTATACAATAACACCTGAAGAAAGGTCTATTCTATTTATGTGAAAACGAGATTTTGTCTATTTTTGAAATGCTAATACGTATTCAAAGAATTGCATTGTTCGATTATATTAAACAACGGTGGTAGGACTTGAAACTGCCTTTGATTCATAGTTTGAATTTTAACAACATTATTAGAACGAATTTTCCGATTTTTTGTTTGAAAATAAATAAGAATATGCCGTCAAGTGTCATGTTAATTCGTACGAGTTATAGGTACCATATCCATCCTTAGGTAGGAAGGTAGGTTAGCATGTAGGTACTGGCTTTAATTAATACGCCGAAATAAAATTTTACGTCATGCTACTCAAAGCGACAAAACACTACTGTGAAGTTGCATTAAAGCGAAAGACAAATATAATTTTCGAACACGAGGTCCAATGTGAAAATAACTCAAAATAAACTTCTCGCAATATCAAAGCTTTCTAAATTAAAACTTCGACCTGAAAACATAAACAACTAGGAAGATCAGCCACTGTATCAGTAAATATGAATTGAAAGTGATGATGGAAGCACAACCAATGATTTGATTCCTGGCATTTTACCTTAACTCACGATATTAGTCCCTTTTCATCAAATCTCTAAAAACGAACGTCAAATAATCTATTACTATACGTAGGTCCACCGGTAGAGCAAAATAATAACGTCGGATTAAGTTTGAAGCACATCTTTTTTGAAATTTATAATAAGTGATCTATTTTGCTTTGGTACGACATCGTAGTTCGATTTAACAGAACCAAAATAAATCCCTTTTTTAATTCAGATCCGGAAAAACAAAAGGTTCAGTCTTAAGGAAAATTGCCATAATATATTACTATGTCCCTTTGCATAAATTTAAGCCATGTGAAAAATATTGTCATGGGAAATGTTATACGAGTTTGAAGGTTATATTTGAAGGACAGAAGAGCATTGGAGTCATGAAATCATAATGGTATTTTAACATGGTTAGTTACACATAATTAATTTTGTTTACATTGATATTGATTCGGTAACAAGATAATTTATCTTAATGACGTTAGTATTGTGATAAGACTTTGAGCCCATTCTTCTTATCAGTTAAAAGACTTAAAGAGTGGCACATAAAAGTTAATGAACTTTCAACTAGTATTGTATAAAGAAATTTATATCCAAATAAGCTCTTATTGAAAAATCATAAATTAAAATGTACTCCTTAATGTATTTCTACGTTTCTTGTTGTAATTATATTCTTTTTTAAAACAGGAACAGTAACAGGCTTTTATATATGACGATCGCTTAAAAACCATTTATAAATTGTAACAGCATTTAAAGGGACATTCCAATGTCAGTTAAATAAATTATACATAAAATTAATATATTTATCTAATTAACCAATTATTATTATTGAAAATTCATTGTTTAAATTCAATTATCAAATTAATAAAGTTATCCCTTAAATAAAAAATGGTTAGTAAATCTATTTTATACCTGGTATCGTTTGACCGTCTATTGTGATATAAGTTTATTTATATTATCAGGATTCAGACTTATTACGGAATAGTTAATTATTGCTAGTAGTTTAATATCAGTAATGAATGAGGTAAATTATTCTACCAATTGTTGACCACTTGATCCTATTTTGTGACCTTGCTTCCAATTTGCAATAGGTACATTTACGTTTTGTTAATCTAATTCCGATCTTAGGTCTACGTTAATTTGTTGTAGCTGGGCTCCATGTCACGGCAGTTTATTTGTTAAAAACTACCTTTCCGCTAACATTCGCCCGCGTGGTCTTGTATTATACATAAAAACCTTCCTTTTGAATCATACTATTTATAAAAAAATGCATAAAATCGTAGTTTTAAAGATCTAATACATAGGGACAGACAAACTGAAAGCGACTTTGTGTAATACTATATATTGATATATGTTTGCTAGCGTAGTTTAATTTTCAGGGTAATGAGAAAATTTACTGTGGAGAAAAAAAACTCCAAAAACATGCAAATATAATAAGGATCAAAATGTTAATCTGTCTACTGAATTTTCTAAATTTTAATAATAACTATTAAATTAGTTTTCGTAATTATAACCTTAATTATTAAAACTAAATAAAATACTTAAAATAATGTTACTGCTGGGGTGCAGACCTATACTAAGGATGGAATCGATTCGAATAGAGAGAAAGAAATTAGATGAAAAGATTTTTATAATAAAAAATCATAAGTAGTGAGTTCTCTTGTAGCGAGGCCAGACATTAAGTGTGTTTGAAATAATTGTTTTTTTTTCTTCATTTATATGCGCACTATTTACCACAGAGTAAAGCAATTGTTCCTGTCGAAAATTTGATTTGAAAGTACACGTGATTTCTAGATGTTTAGAATTAATGTTAGCTTGTGTTGACGATTTGAATATTACAAGACTGCCCGCTACTTTTTTACTACTTTCTTTTGTTTTCTCTCTCTCATGACGGTTATTTCAAAATAGCTATGACTAATTTTTAGTAGCCAGATATTTTAAGTTGAATTTCACTATTAAACTATACTTTAATAGCGAAATTCAAAAATAAAAAAATGAATATTCCTTTTTATTATACATTTCATCCCAAAATTAATTTTAAAATCAACCTCTAATGAAAAAGCTTACACAAAGCTAAAGAGGGGACGAGACAAATTAAGTCGTTAAGGCTGGAACAATGTAGCCAGTCTGTTTTTTCTTCTCAAATATTACGTTGTGTCAGGTAATGAAGATGGTTCGCGTGGCTGGCATGACAATGGACTATCTAACCCTTGAAATATTTTTAAGATTAATATTTAACCTTTACCTTGGTAGCGGTAAGCGATTTGGATAAGTAAGGATCTCTGACGCCATAAAATGGTTAAGAGATATATTATCTAGTAGAGATAATATGAAGCGGTCTGGAAAGTTTGTTATTTATTGAAGTTCGTATTTAAAGTTTCAATATATTGAGGAGGTATAGCGAATACGAATATTTTTATTTTATACTTCATTTCTTATAGGATAACTTTATTGTTGTTGTTAAGTTATATCTTGCTATAAGAAATAGGTTTTGCTGAAATCTAATAAGTAAAGAAATCTAAATATGTTAAAAGTTTTGGACTGGGTTAAAGCTGTCTAATTCTGCAAGGTTACTGGTATTTTACAAATAAACCTGTATAAGAATAATTAAGTACAGTGAAATACAATTGATAAGGCTCACTGATGTACTTGCGCATTTTGGCTAAATTTGGAAGCTCCGCAAATGTCGACTAATCAGAAAGATTCAAGTATCACGACATCGGGCGATTCACCAACACCATGCACCTGACCCCCGCTAAGTGTGAGTGAGGCGAACACATAACACGTTGTATTTTATACCTTATGATTATTAGGAAAAGGTTCACCATCGTACGTTCGACCGTCGTCTGCATTGCTCGTTCTGCTCTGCGTAAACGAAGATTCACGATGGGACATATAAATAAAGATTAATAATAACTTTCTGATTTTAGAATAAAAAGTATCAGTGGTTCCTCACATTTTCATGATTTAAAAACATAAAACAAAACACTTTTTAGGTACCTATTAACATATTAAGGAAACTGCTTTCGCTTGGCGCGGTGTAACTGGAGGACAGGCCCTTCCGGAAGGTATCTCACCCATGATATTATCGTTTTCATTTCACTTAAAGCACGTTTTAAACCATGTACCATATTGAGATACATGGCGTTGTTGCCACGAAAAGAACTAGCTCCTTGATGTTTATTTATTTAAAAATAGATATGGCTTGTTACTGACGTGCTATACATGAACAATCAGTACCGATGAGATAAAGACCAATGAGAATAAATTTGACTATCAATTTAATAATTTTTCTTTAAATATTCCTTTTTATACCAATTCGTAAATTTTTAAAACACGGCTTCTACTGGTTTCGACGAAATTAATACTGAAATACTAAAAATATGTGCAAATCTTACCTTTTTGATTTTAATTTGTTAAAATTGCTAGATAGGTATAATCAAATATTGTATTGGATAATCTTCCTCATAGTCTGGTAAATAAAAACATTGATTAGACTACTTATTCATTGTTTCATTAATTGATATGATTTATGACCAGTTGCACTTACATCCATTAAAATTGTCCTTTGTTTAATTAAACTGACATTACCAATACAAATATGACATTATAAAGTTCTCCGATGCTTCTGTCTGTTTGTCTGTTCACGAAAAACTCGAAAAGTACCGGACGAATTTTCATGCAGATTTCAATAACAGAGAGAGTGATCCTTGAGGAAGGTTTTAGTGTACAATGTCAGGCTCAGGCCTTCCTTATGGATGGTTAAGGAGCATGGGACATGACCCTCCACGCTGGCCCAATGCGGATTGGTGGGTATTAACGACTACAAATGCAGCCGGGACCAACGGCTTATTGTGCCTTCCGAAGCACGGAGTAGCTCGATATAATAATTTTTTGGTCACCCATCCCGTGACCAACCCTTGCGAAAGTTGCTTAAGGACAACGATCGTGTGCCGCGGCGCTTATCCACTACGCCACCAAGCTACACTTATATTTAGTTACCTACCTATTTATTATTATTTTGTAAATCATTGACAGTGGGACTTAGTTTGCTTCTATGTTAAAATCTAAACAAAATGTAAACAATGAGTTTAGGTTTTGTGTTATCTGACGATATTAGTTCAAAAACGCTGCCTAAACATTTTCAGTGTTATTATTAAAATAAGGATCAGCTTTGGCGTAAATTAACGCTGAGACTACACTAAGAAAGTAACGCTTTCTGGTTTTGAAACGGATGAGGTTATAGCATTTTATATTCAATCTTTATCCACATTAGAGCTCGATGGCGCAATGGTAAACACATTCAGCCTGTTGAGTTCTGTATTTCAGCATGTAGAGGTTAATCATCCGAGCGTAAGTTGGATGACTAAAAATTTGTTTTGTAGTTTGTGCTTCAGAAGGCACATAAAAACCCATTTTCACTAACCTAGAACAAGCTATAGCTTTACTAGGGAACGCCTTATATTACGAATCGCCTAAGCAGATTAGTTTAATTCCCAATAAATATTTTTTCTTTTATCCCTTGACATATTTATGATTGTGTCATATATGCAGTGCCTAGCGCAAGGCCCCGCATAACGAATATAACTTTAGACATTTCTTACATTTTAGGTGGTTCCTAAATATTTAAGCGACAGATTTGGACATAAGTTTAGAGAAAACGGGCATAAATGTTTTTGATTTTCGTCGTTGTTAGTCGTTAACGCCCTCAATCCGCACTGGAGCCGCATGGTATGTTATGGCCTGTTCTTTTTATTTGATTTCACCTATAGGGAAGGCCTACGCTCCAGAAGTGGGTACGTTAATAGACTAATGATAATTTTCTGTAATCAAAATTATTACAGAAAATGATTAGCATGAATACTTATTAGACAATATATCTGCGTTTTTATGTCTATGATAAAAGTTTAAAATAAGGTAAAGAGGATAAATAGTTCGAGTAAATACTTAACTATGAAGTAAGTAAATCGTAAGTAATTCTTATATGATAATTCACCAATCAAAAGCTACTCGACAGCGAGACAACAGACAAAATATTTGAAGCACAATCTTGGATTGAAAGTTAACCAACCATGTCTTTAAATTTGTTAGTATAATTTTGTTATGTTAAACCTATTTCGAGCATTATGGCTCATTTACATTCGCCGATAGGCTCCCGTGGATTGTGGGTGAATTATGTGCTACTAACTAAGTAAATCTCGTTGTAATCGTTAAGTCAACTCTTTTATATTAAAAAAGAAAAGATGTGTATAGATGTGGTATAAGTTTTGTTTATCTCATTTTGAGATACATAAAATAAATCTGTCTGTATAATTTCTCACATTTTCCTTGGCCGGGTCGGCAGAGAGAATTTGCTAGATTCTGACATACCTCTCTTGCTTTCTACACAAGTATCAACATTTTCAACCAAGGATGCCGGTTTGGGTACTTTCGATCTGACTTTTCGTTAATACGTCAGAGATTTAGTTGTGTGTGGTACGTTTCTCTAGGTCTTCCCGTTCCAGTATTACCTGTCACACTCGCCTTACTTGTTTCGTTAATCGACTTTCGTTCATCCTTTATATGTGGCTGAATCATTTAAGCATACCTTTTTCTTTATTTGACATTATAAGTTTGTACATAGTTCTGTAACGCGACATAGTTCTTATCACACTGTTGGGAACATCCACTTAATTCCAATTATACTTCTCAGCGGTCTCATTTCTACTGCATTTATTTTGATTTCACGCCGATTCTGCCAACCTTTTTCACTTCCATATGTTGGTGTTGGAACCAAAACTCTACAGTATATAGACACCGAGCCACAGAGAAATAACTAGTCTTTCTATATTACTTTAATATGGGTGTATAGTGAGTGTGACTCACTTTATGAGTGTTTTTTTTAACATTCAATTCACGTCTTCTTAGTGAGCTAAATGAGAGACCTTAAGAAGGCACTTTTACCTATAATCACTAACTTTCGACTGATTTTGTGTAAAAAACAACGTTCATAAATATGGTTAACAAAATTAAAGGAAATTCATAATTATCTTAATAGAAAAAAAATACAAAATTACCCATAAAATTCGTTCATATTGTTGTAATTTTCTAGGGAACATTGATACATATGTGAGTCACTTGGTAGTAAATTCTTGAATTTATTTACCAAATAATTTGTTTACCAAAAATGAAACTTTTTCTCGCAATCGAGCTTATCTACTGCCGGACGCAGTGATATAGACAGGATCAGTGTTTTTTTATCATCCTCTTAACGAGAATGCCAAATTTCTCAAGTACATATTTATATCTTGTGCTGTTAGTGAGCGTAGGTATTAAATAGAGGTTCGTTTGAAAGTTAAAAAGGTAGAAAATACAATTTATATTTAAGGATAAAAATATGTTAACTATTAATGTGTTTCAATGTTATAGTTTAAGCTTGTTAATTAAATATCCTAATAATGTTTGATACTAATAAAGGTATTTACCCATTTATTAAGCTTTAGGTAAAAAGCTTAATAAAACAATATAAAGTGCGTGTTAAAGCCACGCGGTAATCAGCTGTCAGGCTTAAGGTTTAATACGTCTCGTTTGACCTTTGAGGTTAGCTCCAGGTTTATTAAAGGTATCCCATGTAACCGCAATATCATAGAAATTCAGTAGCTTGACAGCAGCTGTGACAGTCAGTTTCTTCGTTCAATATTAAAAGATTTAATTATTTTGCATTCAAAATTCACACTGCAATCGACCTTTATTAAAAAAAACAAAGTGAACCAACTAATAAAAGCTAAGCACCTCTTATTGCTTTTGCTTCAGTAGGTACTCGTTACTTTCTTTCTTAGTGAACATATTTTCTTACATAATATATGTATACTTATTGATAAAAGCAACTAAAAAGCCAAGTTAAGTGTAATAGTTTTTCTTTTAACTTCGTTATATATATATAAGTACTACAGCCGTAACATTAGAATTTTTATCAACGACCGTTTAGTTGGTAGAGAGTGGAGGACACTTGATTCTAATGAAAACCCTAAAATATGCAGAAGACGAAAATAAAAATTACACTGATTGACAAAAATAACCTTAATGAAAGTTAAATTAATTTGAATGGGATATTTTGTATCTACAATTAGCCTGTTAATAATCTGCATTTTTTAAAGTTTCAGACACCCTCAGTTTTCTTGCAACTGCAATACACTTTTTTTTAAGTAAATATGGTTAAAAATTGAATTTAATCAAGAAAAACAACTAACATTTGACTTTTATTCAGGATTTTCGGGAATATTTAGCGTCAGGTATGTTTAATGAAAGCTGAGGGTGATTGAACAAAACTAAGTATGAGGTTTATATGTGGGTAGGTAGTAGTGTTTAAAAAACCGACTCGATTTTGTTTAACAAAAATACTGTTTACCAGTGCTATTATCCCCTGTAGAGATGTAGGGAAGTTACACAAATTCTTTTTTTATAAAATCTGCTTTACCAATTTATCGGTCTAATTAACTTGTAAATACTCTTGCCAAATCATAACTTTCTAATATCAATAATTTTTGAGCTATGTGTCCGGAGGTGTCGGCTGCTTTTTGATCTCGGAGAATAGGGCCGCGCACGGCACCGCACGTTCGCTTGGAATGTATTTTTCTTAAGTTTTATGTATGAAATATATTCGTTTTGATTATATTTAGATATGAGAACCTATTTTATTCAACGCGAAAGTGGAATGATGTAGAAGCCGAAGAATGCTAAAACACAAGTTTTACATACAAATCGATCGCGTGCTATTAGAAAATGATATCAGAAGCAAAAAAAACCCGTTTGGATGAAAACAGTAATGTAAATGGAGAAGGCGAAAAAAGTATGTAGTGACCACGCATTGTGGCGCTCGATACCCTGCTTACCCCTCGAGGGATACGGCGTGTACATGTAGACAGATTATTCACAGCCTGCTGATTTTGATAATCATCAGTCTTTAACTGATTAAAAGTATGTTCAACCACTGTGTCAGATAAGTTGCATGGAAATCATTCACTTTACCAAGTACTAAGAGAAATTTGAACATAATAACTTGGCAGTTATCAGGTTAATACTTACTTCAGGTTTTCGTTAAAAAATAAAAAGACTTGGGGAGTATTCTACTCTTACAATTGTTTACCGTAGTCATAGCATTAAAATTTTCTAAAATTATTGAAGTCGTTTAAGGTCGCGATATATCGCGACCTATATATATCGAATATATAAATAGCAACAAATAAATTAATACTTTAGTCACATTATCTGAATAGTCAAAAAATATAATAATTAATACCAATTTTGGAATTCGTTCAAAATACGAAGTTTCAAAGAAACGGCTTTTCGGTGAACTAAAATTAGGAATGATTCCATGCTCAAAGACACAAACTCGTAATAAGTTTTACTCCTTTTTATACTCGTAAATATTAAAAAATATATATCCGAATTGGAAGATTAACCCCACTTTGAACATTTTAAAAATTGTAACCTGATCCAACCATTGTACCTATACACATCACAAGTTAATATATTAGTCCTATAAGGATAAAAATACTCACTTTGCCCATTTTCCGTAAAAGTTTTCACATTTTTCTTCACCGAAAAGCTTATTAGGCCATTAAGAACATATTCCACCCATTTTCAAGTGATGACTTTACCAACAAACAGCTTTTAAAATTCATTGTAATGAACAAGAGGCCTAACCGTTTTTTAAGTTATCAAACCTTACAATTATAATCTAAAACTTTGCAAAGCCATTAATTAAACCTTTCGGTACGTTATCGCTCTTACTGCACCCAGCAAAATTTTCATGAAATGGTCGCTAGCGAACTTAACTTTAAAGTCCGATATCTCCCTAAGCCGAGGAAATGACGCGAAAGATTGTTTGAAGATATAATAAATTCTTTGCAAATTGGAATAGCGACCCGAGCCGTCGTGCAGCCACTCGGATTCATTTCAAGGACGATAGCTAGAATTGTCAGATGTTAACAAAAGGGTCTCTTTTTATTTATTTATGGTAATAACTGATAGTGAATTTGCTACTGTAGTAGTAGTTATTATTTTCATAATCAGAACGTATCAACATGAAAAAGGATTTTTTTTTCCAATATAACATTACGTTTTCTACGTGAGAATTTTGTCAAAATTACCGTTACTTTAACGTAAATAAAGTTTCGCTGTGGAAACTTCCATTTAAAATTTGCACCTTCAATATCTAATCCAGTAGTATGAAGAAGTTAACTAACTTTACTTACGTTTCAGTATTAAATTTTAAATTCTTCTCGTCTAAAAATTATAACATCAAGCTATATTCTAAAATAACGCTTAGCAAGAGTTCAATTAGTATAAAAACTTTAAGGATGCATTTAATGAAGCGAATACGTAACACTTTCGTAAAAAACAGTTAATGAAGTTTTTCGTTAGTATCCAGAATTGATAAGATGAAGCTTAGGTAATTTCTTGCGTAATTTGCAATATGTGTTTAAGTAAGGAATATAATACACATTGAGGAAACGTATGTAACTTTTAGCATAGCTCATCTGTCGAATACAGCGCTAACGTAGCATTAGAGAAACAATTTAATAAAACCTTGATTAGAATAATTGTTAATAACAGGGTTTTCAGTGCTGTTGCAAACGCCATTATCATAATTATTCTGATATTAACGACCTTGATCAACTTTTGAGGTCAGTTTCATTTGATTGAATCTCAATGCTACGTCAGCGCTGTGATCGAGCAGCGGGATTTGACATGGTCTCTGTTGAGTTGATCTAGGTCTAGGTACTGACATTAATGTACCTACGGGACGTATTCTGTTTCCTTATTATTAGAGCTATTGGTCTGATCAGCCTTGGGAACTGAAGGACTAAATAAAAAAATACTTGCAAGCAGAATGAAGGTGATACCAATGCGATGTTTTGGGAAGCTCAGGGAGAATTCAGGATTGAAAGGGGGTGCTTGTATCAATATTCCAATGATTTATATTAACGTATAAAAAAATACATGAAGTTGTGAGCATATACCTATTGCCGCATTAAAAATCATTCTATAGCTTATTATGGTTATATTGCCTGTCTGTTTCCTCCTTAATGAGTACCATAAAATTAAACCATTTCCTCAGTCGACTTTTACGATTGCTGGAGAATGACAAAGCGCTGAATTGCTGTATGTATTTCTTTGGCTTCCGAAGTCAGTATCGGAAGCCATTATCATTTATTTTATGCATAAGGTTGACTGTTAATGTCTTTTTGTGTGAATATATGAAGTATACAAATGAATTATCAAGTTACCTTGTCCTTTTCAGTATACATTTAAATTTTCTTAATATACGGAGTCAGGGTTAATGTTGATGAATTGAATGTTGCTTTATTTTATTGCTATACATTATTATAATAGTTTCAGGTATGATTATGATTTCGTATTTTAAAAATGAAGTAACGTATTTTTGTAATAATTCTAATATTGAATGTTACAATTATTAGTTATTAGTTACATTTCGTCGATGATATCCCTTTAGATTTGAATCACATGATGTCCACCAGCTTTGCATTTAAATATAAGTAAATCAGTTTTTATTGGGTCAATGAATGTAGTTGTAGGTATTTGTTATGTTTGTTTCATTAAATATCTCCGTTTGATTAGTGCATCTGATTTGTAAATATTACCTATGTTGTAGCCGAATATGCTTATGGCATAAAGTCTGTCTATTTACATTTATGCAAACTGCTGTTTGATGTGGTCAAGAGGTTCTAGAAAGTTTACTAAAAGCTACTTTATAAATATATTCTAGTTTGTTTTAAATTTTTATACAACCTTTTTACTGTATTGGTCAGTTTTGACTCTAAACATAGAACGGTTCTACAGCTTCGATCCAATAATAACGTGGGTTTGCGTCAATATCAGCAAAAATATGAATTGTGACAAGTATTAATTTTAACAGCACTTCAATATTTAATTTTTTATTTCATAAATATCTAGGTTAATATTTGAGACCCGGCAAAAACGTTAACCATCTTATCTCGACTGATAAAAAATATGTCAGTCTAGTTGCAATATAATTATGTTACTCATCGATGTCAACGATAAAATATTATTTCATATTCAGGAGATGAAGAAGTCGTAATATTTCGGCCGCGTCTTCGGCAGAAGCGTGCCTGAAAATTGACGGAACAAACTAATATTCTCAGTTTTTATAAAACACGACGAGAAATTTTATGGAAAAACAACAACGGTTAACGGGCTTGTTCCACTGTGTACCTAAATACTGCAAACAAAGGCTTTCATTCTGAGGAACGGGAGACAAAGGCAAAAAAAATACCATGAACATAGCACGAAGTGGGCTGGGCATAGCTCTTGATTTGACAAAAACGAGTGAAGTGCCCTCGAGATTTGCCCTACGAGATTGCGTTCAGTTTATTGCTACTCCCCTACTATATGTTCTCATTGATAATTCGTGTCATTATTTTTAGATTGTAATATGGATGCCAAATATATTATCTTTTATTTATTATGAATGTCAAGTTTTGTGGTTACTATGTTCATCTTATAAAAAAGTTATTAAATAAATAAAAATGTCTAGGGTGTTCGAGAAATTAACTTTTCATTTTTATTCGCTAATGGGACGATTTATGACTATTTATTTTTGATTTGATTAATTTTTTTAATGAACAGGTTTCATTTTCTAAAGTATTTTTATATATCACATGATCATATGTTTTTTGGATAAGAAGTCAATAACAGTAACTGTTCCGTTTCACTAGCAATTTGAAAGAAATAATACTCGTATTTAATAAGATTCCGGAATCTATAAAGTATACACCTCTTACTAGATTTAAGAAAGAGTTATATAACTGGCTAGCTGAGCGTTCCTCTTATTCTGTGCATGAATTCTTAGACTATGGAAACTGAACGTTAGCTTGGCGTGGATTGATCAGTGCTTATAATGACTTCTTTTACTATTGTTAAGCTAAACAGGCGATAATTGTATTACTTTTTTACATCACTTTTGTATATCCTATTCAAACGCAAACAAATTATTAGTATTAGTATTCATAGCTTATTTATTTAATTGTCAACATTAAATAAAACTTATGTCTTATTAGGCTGAAGTAAAATTAATAAAAACTTTTATCACATTACATATCAATACAGAGTAAGTAGATTATTTATTATCATTGGCTTCGGCTAGTAACAAATGGTAGCAGACAAAAAAGGTCTAATAATGCTGTTTTGGATCAATATTATTATTATTACTTATAAATATTATACAAAGGTCAACTAATTATTTTCTGTTAATATAGTTCGTAACGATAAAAAAAAAAAATTTGTTTGATGAGGAAAATGGTACTTCGTAGGTAGTGCCAGTCATTGTGAGTGGAACTCTAATTATTTGTTTTTATTTGTCTGGATATATTGAGGATAATAAAGTTTTATTAATTTTAAAATATAATAATTTGTCGATCTCCGCGGCTTGGTGGCCGAGTGGAGCACACTGGCTTCAATGTATAGCCACCTCTGAGGTCCCGCATTCGCTCTTTGTATGAACTATATTATGCATGTGCTACTAGGCATGTGCGCCGATACTGAAATTTTCGGCGGCGGCGTGGAGCTAAAAATTCAGTGGCGGCGGCGTAAATGGCGGCGTAAACGGCGTCGTTATGTCAAATGATGGAAAATTAAAAGTTAAGCAATTCAGAATGCCTTTATTGACATAACAAATATAAAAGCTACTAAAACGAATAACACTTTTTAAGTAACAATCAAATATGGCACAACTATACTCTTCTAAATTATGTAATGTAGTCATAATATTAAACAACAATATATAGCTACTATTTTGTTCGGTGACTTTTTGCTATCTCGTAGTCCCTACCTACAAGATAGCATTCTATAGCATGATCCCATTGCTATAGAAATTTTAGGGCTTCTAATCAAGAAATCGCGACAACTGGTTTTGATAATACATGCGTGATGTTAATAATAATAATTTAATTGCGTTTGAATAGGGTATACAAAAGAGATGTAAAAGGTAATACAATTATCGCCTGACACTGCCTAAAGAATTCTGAAGAGACCTAAACAGGTGGAAATCTGAAGGTGCAAGGTCAGGACTACACAGCAGATGCATTAACACCTCTCAGCCAAACTCTATATTTAATGAATGTAGGCTCCCCCCATAGTTGGAGCACGTATGACGGAAGCAATCCCGGTTCTTAGAACCTGAAGGGAAAAGGCCGTTCGAAATCTTCACCTTTCTATCGATTAATTCTGGCAGCTTTCTCTCAACTTCTTGATTTAATCTCAGTGGTTATTCGCAGTAGAGTTCAGAATCGATGATGCTGCTTGAGGGTAACAGCTCATAATGAATAATACCCTTCCAATTCCAAAATACAAACAGCATCACCTTTCTGCCAGTTAATCCGGTTTTCGCCACAGTCTGTAAAGCTTGACCGACCTTTGACCACGATTTTTTTCACATGTTCTTGTCGTACGTGATCCAATTTTTATCACCAGTTAGAAAAACAAATGAAAATCATACATTTTCCTAATTTAAATTCAAAATCTTTTTTAAAATTTAAACTTTATTGATACCGGAACCAGCCACATAGAAATGGTATAGCCAGAAAGATTTTTCCCCAACCTAATAGTTATCATGTATAGAAATTATTTTATTGATATTATTCCCAGTAAGACGCAATCGTTAAACCGTTTTAATAAGGCCAGCTACAGAGAATACAAGTTCGCTAGGTGTGCTTGTAGCGGGGAAGCTAGAGTAGACAAATAAGGGTAAGTATTGAATTTATGATTTCTGCCAACTCCATCTTGTAAACGAGTGCTACATTAATTGTAGAATATTTTATTGTTGAAGCTGTAATTAAAGGAAAAAGATTCGATTGTTTATTTGTATCGAAATGGCGGCAACTTGCTTTTTGTTAACGAACTGTCAAAGTCAGTGTTACGATTCTAATAAAAATTAAAAGTATCGATGATCACGGCTTCCGTCGATGACATCCGACCTCTATCGCCTCTAATCAAACAATCACGACATAATGGCCGACCGTCTAACGTTTCACCAGAGTGAATAATAATTTACTCTTGTTTGGGAATCAATATCGAATAATCGTGGTACGATCGATGCGCCGACATATTCATTAAAATTTTACTAAATATGGAAATACGGAACGGAATTAACACGTGCCTTAAAGAATGCACTACGTTGCTTAGAAACCGAGCGAACCAATGTTACTCGCAGTTCGTGCCATCCCGCGCCGTTTACGCCGATCTTTCGAACCGGTCAGCGGCGGCGTGTCATGATCGGCGGCGTCGGTCGTCGGCGCGGCGCGGCGCACACGTCTACTACCTACTGATGCGGAAAATGTAGAAACTGAACTTTTTTATATTTTACCATTTCTGGGTGTTATGGTGCCTTCTTTGTTTCAGATGATAACCGTAAATGTAAACATATGTTAAGAAGGGTCGCAATGACAAAAGACTGTCCTAGTCAAATAGCTAATTGCGAGGCAAAAACGGTTTTTTATTAATTACTCGCAAACTGTTACGTTTATTGTAAAAGTGCTGCCTATTTCATTTTCCATATAAAAAGATTAGCTATCATAACAATAAGAAACAGTTGAATTTTAGAGGTATTTTTTATCTACAGAGAAAATTTTAACAATTTTTTTTTAGCTGAAATCAGCTTGAACTGAGATTTATAAATAGATGTGGTTTTATAATTTTCAATTATTGCTTATTTAAGTATCATTTATTTGTGCAAAAACAGTGTAAAGTTGGTAATTTTGGATTAATGCGACCTCTTAACATTTTTTTCCACATTTTCTCATAAAGTTTTTGAATCTTTGTTCGGTTTCAATCTTTAACGTTCACAATAGAGCGTAATAAAATGCAAAGAGGAGTACTGACTATGTCATTTTATTTTTTAATTACCCATATAATGTTTGAAATCATGATTTTATAATGTCATGTTTTGTTCTTATTTTGTAAAGGTTATGACTGATTCTATTTAAGGTCATACCTATGTTCCATGGACCTCCATGTTTTAAACAACCTCCAGAACAAAAGCCTTCACAGAAGTGTCAATATACTTATTTCACTTTGCAGCCAAATAGCCTCTTAAAAGAATCAAATCTCCGGTTTTCATCATGTACACAAATATAAGACCTAACACACAACATTCAATAGTAGTCCGTAGCACTTGTAACAGTCGTAACCGTTATGTATCACAATCAGAGAGTGAAAATGTAATATTTACAATTTATCCTGCTCTGAACATTAAGAGCCATATTACATTTCAACGGTTATTTTTTGTGTAAAATGGAAAATTTTGGTGGTCTCGATCTCAGAAACAAAAATATATTAACAATTTTGATTTATTGAATAGCGCAGAATAGCTCTTGTCATAGTTTGTACTGACCTCACTTTTGGAAATTTTGCTTAACTTTTTAATTAAGCCCAAAATAGCGGAGAACGATTTTCGTTAAATGCGCGAAGACACTTTTTTGAGCTACTTACTGTTCTAAATAAATAAAATAAAAAAAAAGAATGATATTTCATATATACTTTGTAGTGACTTCGAAATTTTGAAGTTAACTGTGAATTTCTCCTGTCTACGATAATATTATGGAACTAAATTTAAACAAGAATATTGACTACTTCATAAAGAATTAAGATTTTATGATTTTTTAGTATAAATCTCAAACGATAAATGTAAACGCAATATTACTACAAAATACGATGCGCCGGCCGTCTGAGCTCAGTACAAGCTCTATCACCTCGGCCTACCAGGCAGTAACGGATTTCTCCTATAATATGGTTTGAGATAGAAACAATAAAAAATATCAATTGTGTACAATTTATTTACAAATAAAGTTCACAATTTTTCTTGCAAAGTTTCGAAATAACAATTACAAAATTCAATTACATATTTCCCCCTTAAAATGAAAAAGTAAAAAAAAGGGGGTTTTTTTGTTGACCTTGGCTTCGCTGCCGTACTCAGAAGGAGTATGGCAACACAACAAACTGGGGGCTGTCTGTTGTCCTACGGTCTCACTGTCCAGCGTAACTAAACGTTACAAAATATAATAAAAGTTGGGCACAGCTCAATGTTCAGCTTGTCTCTGGTGTTTAAATAAAGTAAACTAAATCTTGATCGACATCAACAATAAAACAATTAGGTTTTCCTTCTTACTCAGGTTCAGTAATGTAGATGGATCAAACTACCGATACCCATCCACAGGGAGCAATATATCACTTACGGATAGTTTGTACCGATTGTACCGTCAACCTGTATCAGATAACCCGTACCAGGCAGCTCGTAACAAACAGTCAGTACTAGACAGCGATTACCAGACAGCTATTACTAGACAGCCAGTACCAGACAGCCAGTACCAGACAGCCAGTACCAGACAGCCTCTCGGTTTGAGAGGCGAAAAACTGCAAGAAATATTTATGTGACCGGCGCTCACAAATCCGCAGCACTGCTCGGCCTTCTCTGCTTCAAGATCACGAATGGAAGCCCACGTATTTAACAAAACGAGCCGAGACACGGTAGACTTGTAGACTTCTCTCCACTTCTTGATGATCAGCAGAATAAAAAGAAAAACAAAGCCGGGTTCTGACTTAAATACGATTGTAATGGGACTCATGCGACCTGAACAGCTGTTAAATGAAGCAACTCCGTTTCACGGACAAAACACATAATGGCTACAAATGTTCACCTTTAAAAATTTAATAGGAAAAATACATAAATAAAATATTTATGTCTTATTGAATTGAAAATAAAATTATAGGACATATGCAAACATGCAAGAAAAAACTAATAAAACCCTGCATAAAAGGAATATAACTAGGTGACAACTTCACACTATTGCTTTATTTTCTTAATTCAACGTTCTAAAAACCTGAAGTCTGATTTAATAATTTTGTTATAAAAAATGAGTATTCGAAATAGCTATTTATTGTATTCTTAATGAATTTATTACATTCTATAAAGGAGACCATATACTTATTTGTTATTAAAAATTGGGAAAAGAAATTTAATTTGGAAGAAAATATAAATATGTAAAGGTAAATTCTAAGGTTAATTAATTTCGGAACGTACACCCAAGTGTCAAAATAAATGCTTTGCTGTTTTGTAAATAATAGGTTCAATTTTATTTCTATAGAATTAATAAGGTTATCTCTAATGAAAGCCACTGAGAAAATAATCAAAGTTAAAGTTATAATTTTTTAGACAAACCAATGGTTCTATTTTGTATTTTGGTGTTTAATAGACTGGTAAATACGAGTGGAAGGTTGTCACCTGTTAAGGAATAATGAAATTAGATTAATAAAAACAATTTTGATGCCCTAATCGCTTTACCAGAAATAATGGTGAGTTGACATAATAAAAACAATGTTTAGGAATCACAATATACTTGAACATTACTAGACAAGACTAATAGAATGTTGTGAAAGTTAAAATAAAACAACATCAAATTTTCCAGTGTTACAACTTGACCGAAAGATCGTTTCGCTTTTGCGTCGTCGGAACGTTCCGCAGGGCTCTGTTCTCTCCTCAATGCTTTTCGCGCTTTATGTCAATGACATGCCTAGGACTCCTCAAGTCCATTTATTGCTCTTCGATGACGACACCGCACTCTACACCTCCGATAAGCGTTGCGAAATCATTTGCAACAGACTGCAGACTGCCGCCGCCACCCTCGGTGCATGGTTTCGCAAAAGGCGTATTGAAATGAATCCAGAAAATATTGCTGGCTTGCTTTTCACATTTAGACATAAGGTAGTCGACTCGAATTCCCTTCCTCGCATCCGACTATTTGATCAGCTCATTCCCTGGGTCGAGCAGGTCAAATACTTGGGTTTCACGTTAGACAGTAGTTTGACGTTTGCACCTCATATTAAGATAATCAACAATCGTGCCGCTTTTGTATTAGGTGGGCTGTATCACCTCATCGTCAGGCGGGATAAAATGTCACTTAGACATAAAGTGACAATTTACAAAGCCCGCATTCACCCCATCATGACATACGCTAGTGTTTGCTTTGCCCATACACCTCCCTCGTTCCTCAAACCGCTTCAAACCCTCCAAAATTGCTTTTTACACGGAGCCACGGGCTGTCCGTGGGACGTATATAACGTTGATCTCCACCAAGATCTCCGCTTAGACGCTTAGAGTCTATCGCATACTTCATGAAGGAAGCTTCCAAACGCCACTTCAATGTAGGAACCAATCATTGCATTCCACTTATTGCTAAATCTTGCGATTACCTAACAGCCGCCAGCCGCCAGCCGCCCCCACCAAGCGGGGAAATTCCGTCGACCTAAACATGTCCTCGACTATCCCAACAACTCCATCACTCTGGCCGACTCCCCTTAGACAACAACATGTAACACACACGTCTGGGCGTTTCTCTCGGCCCTCCACGACACGAAATAATAAGAGCCGAGGCCCGAGCCTCTAGAGGCGCCCTCTAATCATCCCGACCCCCAGCGTCCGACACGAGAGTCCAGGGCGACTCTACGATGGAGTGGAGACACGTCTCCGTGGGATGATGCCTCCTAGTAGATAGCCTCGAGGGCGATCGTCATCTCGGCTTGAGGTCCTAAGGATCTCGCCGTCCCTTAGTCCGTATTAGTTATTAGGCCGTCTGACGGCAACAGTAACACAAAGTAAAAAAAAAACTGAGCTCATTACTGCGCGAGCGTTTCTCAGCGTTGGATCTGTGTCAAATTTCTTCGCGGCATTATGCATGCGTACAAATATAGTAAAAAGAGCCCCGATAAATTTGAGCATTACTTTTTATAATTGTGGGAGTAATTGGCTGGCTGGTATTTCTTTCTAAATCGTATTATAATCAAATCTGATAAAAACGGAATGCATATTACCATGGGTGTAAAATATATTTCCCCTTTTTTATAATATTGATTCTTTCCGTATTTTAAATAAATAAGACCAAATGGTTTTAGTTTAAATTATTATCTTTGAGTTGCTTGGTGGCGTAGATATAAAAAATAACAAACAATGTCTTTTTTTGATTTCACCTCATGAAATAATTAATAGACGTTGTATTATAGATCCCTGGTGTTTTCTATATGGTCTTTGCATTTATGACGATTGAAGTACCTGTAAGCAACAACCTTACGTGTTTAGGTTATTATCGCTCGGTCGGTGTTCGCGTCGGCATACTATTCTATAATACTATGGTATTGTGTACTAGTGACAGTAGACACATGGTCGAGAAGCTTCAAATACCTAAACTCACAGAGTGCAAATTTGTAATAGGACTCATAAGAGAATCACCTGTGCTAACATTTTCACACTATCTTTGTACTAAGAAGATTCACATATTTTTTTCTTATTGTATGACATAATTCCATCTACTGAATTAAGTACCATAGATTCATCTATATATGGATTTGTTTATGTATGTACAAGGACTTTTTCGCCTAATAGGGCAGTTTCAAGCGCCCAGTGAAGATTGCAACGTATAAAAATCAAACATTAATAAAGAATTCACATAATCTTTTCTTATTATATGACATAATTCCATCTATTAAATTAAATACCATGATTTCATGTATACATGGATTTGTGTATGTATGTACAAGGACCTTTTCGCCTAATAGGACGGTTTCAAGCGCCCAGTGAAGATTGCAACGTATAAAAATCAAACATTAATAAAGACCCTTTTTGGTCATAACTATAAAGGTACTTTGGGAATGGCTAGCATGTTATAATTTAGTAAATGACTCAATTTCCTCGCATGATTAGGGAGACAGTTACTTAGGATAATGGTATGTTTTCCAAGTCGAACGGCTTTACTTTTATGAATAAAAAATCAGAAATATTTGGGAACCATAATATATTGTGTAATTTAGTTTCAATAAAAGTTTTTCAAACATTAAAGAAAAAAATATTTTATCATAATAGGGTTTTATAATATTTATGAAAAAAGAGATATGATAGGTAATTATTTTACCGATATTGCATTCACATTTATAAACCCAAAGAAAACTTGAAAAACTTGCTGGGAATGAGAAAGCTTATTGGTTTGAATCTGGACTGGGGAAATTCTAAGTTTTAAAAAAAAAGGAAGTTAAAGAAGCAAAATTTCTTTCTAAAAATAAGCCAAAACATGAATTTCTTAGAATTCGATTAATGACTGTTTATGTTTCTAACTGTCTGTGTTTTTATATAAGGTTAAATTTGGCTTGTAATTAATTTATTGAAAGTAAATATAACTTGTTAAATCCTAAATATAAATACCTAAAACAAATATTTTTTAATATTATGAACGTTAAATTAGATTTGCAAAATCGTGACTTTATTACTTTTATTTATTTACCTTTACATCATTAAAACAGTCACAGAAATTATTTAAATTTCAAATAATAAGTTTGGGGCACCTTGGAAATAACCGGTGTAAAAAATCTCACTTACATCCCGAGGAGAGAATTGAATAATTTGTTAAAAAGTATTCACCAACAACGGTCTTGAAAATAAACGAAAAGAAATGGGTTTCGAAGCTTTCATGTGATCCAGGCAAATAAAACTTATTCTTCTGCCTCTTTTGTTAATATCCATGCATAAATTTCATCCGGCTTTCTCTCTATTTTACGTTACTATTTAATACGAGGGGAATAAATCTATTTCTCTGTAATATTTATTTAACCATTATAAAACCTTTAAGAAACCGTATTTAAGTACAATAAAATTATTGAATAGCTAAAATTATAAAAAGAGGAGTGGAAGAGAAGAGAAGTAAAAAGAGACTGAGGAAAAACTCTGGCAAAATGACTCAGTTACATTATACTAATTATAAGAAATCAATTGCGAATATGTATGAAAAGATCAATGAAAGTTGCTGAGGTGAAAGATGTATGTAAGGACCGTACATAATGGCGTTCAGTCCTGTCTGCCTACACCGCAAGGCATACGGCGTGAAGGTATAGATAAAAACTTTGTATAAAATACAGATTTTATTTATGAGCCAATTTCAACAACTGAGATTTTTTCCTTATTTCCATGGAATTTTCATTTTTAGGGTTTTTGACAAAGTTTGCTGGCGAGTTTGATTTTATATAAAATCTGTTCTAGAAATGTACTAATGAATGTTAAAGATAAGATAAAATAAATGGACTAATAAGTCAAAGTCAAAATAACATTTATTTAAATAAACTTATAATAAAAATCGTGTTGAATCGTCCAATATTTTTTACATACCACCCGTTCTAGACATCTTTTGGCTGATAAGAAAAACGAAGGCTATAAACTCACAAATTTTAACAGAAGTAACGACAATTACAAAAATCATGTCATTATCAGATCAATATGAATAAAAAGCGACTTAATAATTTTGAAATATAATAAGCAAGAGTAAGAGAATTCACTTATCAAAATGGCTAAAACGCCTCCAGTACATGTATTAACTTTATTGTAAAATAATTACTGAAATTGTACGATTATTCACGCTCAGACATGGAATAATCAAAAAGGAGGCAGAATGACCAAAACGTGTGTTCTGGGGCGTGAAAAAGTGGGGTCTATTTGATAAATAAATAGGCTCAGAAACACTGGTGGATGCAACAAATCACTATAAAATATAAATAAACAGATAAGATTTTTAAAGGACAAAATTTAAGAAACTGGAACGTAGCAGAATAAAGTAAAAGTAAAGTAGCAAGAATTCAAGAATTGACATAACATTAGCAGTGATGATTAAGTTGTGTCTATGTACGGGACTATTTTTGGTATTTTTCTGAGGAATCGGAAAGGTTATGCATGACGTGTTGGAGACACACTGTCACTGTTACTTGTAAGACTGTGCAACGACAAAAGCCTTTAGTTGTTACCAGCATAACAGTCAACGTAATATAAAAGGGATAATATATGATTGTAATGTGTCGGCTTACTTTAGCACTAATATTGGATTCTGGCAGGGCTAGATCGGACGCTATCCACAAGATTTCATTTTATATATCTTAACAGTTTCCAGAGAGAGTAAGATCTATGACTATGAAAGAAAGTACAGTTAAGATGTATTTATTATGCAAAATTTGTGGATTATCCTTCACAGACTGCATGATAATATATCATATACAGACACGCACAAAAGAGATAAGTAAATGATAACGGTGAAAAATTTAAAAGAATCATGGTATACTATATAAATAAAGAAAACTCTATAATGTATTACGACAGTTCATGTTATCGGAAGGTGACCCATGAAAACTAAAAAACTAGCGAAAATTTGAAAAAGGAGTTATAAGTATTAATGTCAAAAACGAAAGCCGTATTAAAGATAATGCTTTGTGTATCTCGGTCCTGGTTTACATCCTAGAGATTAAGCGTAAAAAAATAGGATGGAATCTATGTAAGCTTTATTTATGTTCGGTAAGATAAGTTTAGGAAATGTAATTATTTCTCTGCAATACCTACTCTTTCAGTAATAATATAATAACCAATTTCTGTGAAATTGCGCAATTTCCGTGGATACTCAAAAGCCACGGAGACCTCAGAAATAGTCACATGGAAATTAATAATATGTAGTATTTTTCCAAAAAACTACTATTTTTTAAATATTATCTTAAAAGTGTACCAAAGGCTTATAAAATGTCAAGAAGTTATATTTCTGTTACTCAAAAAAAAATATTTGAAATTTGAACACATTATTGGTAAATTCTGTTCACGGAATTGTAAATAGGCTATTTTTTTTTTCTTAAAATGGTTTTACGAATATAATTGAAGTGGTTTCATATAGATACGCGTTTCTTTTATTTTGAGAAAAAAAATTGTGGTGTTATCTCTAAAGCAAAACATCGTTTTCACCCTGGACATATAAATTTCTGCCTGAGAAATTGACTTTTATACAATTCAATTAGTAAACACAAAAACATTATTATTATTAGTGAATTATAATTTGCACTACTATTTTAATCTTACAAAAAATATATCCGAAACGTGCAGAGATCTAAAAGACCAGACTAAAAACTTGTTAACATAGAAGAATATAAATCAAGAACTGCTGCACATTAATACTCAGTCATAGTCAAATAAATATCTTATTATAATAACACAAATCATTTTGTAATCAATCAAATGGGAAGAATCAATATTTCCTGTATTGAAGAATGGCCCCGGCGATTCCGTCATTGATAGATTGCTGAACACATTAAACTATAAACTCTAATATATCAGATTTTGACAGGACGTATGTTAGTAATTAAAAAAACCTCAAAGAACTAAATCGTATAATGTACCTTCATTATACGAGCATTATAGAATAGAAACACTATGTATCCTCTATTTATGGCAACAAAATATTTTATAGATGTTTTTATTTCATTTATTTTAGTATTTAAGTTCATTACATAAACTTTAATCTAGTTATAATAATTTGGGATTAGGTAACGATATTGGTATTGCAATTATTAAATTTTGATAAAATTATGATATACTGTATTTTTTTCCTGTAAACTATTAGTTGATCCATAAATAATCCTATTCAAAAATTCACACATCCTAAGATCCAAAATCTTCTGAAATCACCATTTAGATTTATAATTGAGTCCCCAATTTTTTTAAGAACCATTGAAGTTGGGCATCAGTTTTTGTAGTTAATTAAATATTAACATCACGCATACATAATTCAAATTTAAGACTTATATGGTATTCTCATAAATGCCAAAGCCAGATCTGGACCAAATTAAAATGAGACCACATGGCAAGCACTAGCTTTCAAATAAATAAAGAATCATCAAAATAAGTAACCACCTAGTAAAAAGTTATGAGGTAACAAACAGAAAAACAAAATACAGTCGAATAGATAACCTCCTCTTTTTTTGAAGTCGGTTAATAAAATATGAATCCATGTGCTTCGGTATCCATACATCCTTCCTGTAGCTTATTACAACAATTCGTTTTATATAAGCTTCCCATATATTTATTTTGGAATAGGTTCGACCAAAATAAAATTTTGTTGGAAATAAGTTGTTAATAAATAATTTAAAAGAGTTTAAAATTCAACATCCTAAACTGGGCATAAGCCAAAGACAGAAAAGATTGAGAATATTAAATTATCCACGCTTTGTGATTCTTTCAACAGTTGTTTTATTAAAAAAGTTATTTAATGCACAACTGAAATGAAACAACAAAGTCAGAAGAGCTTTTTGACGATTTTTAGTAGAGTTCATGAAATATGGACGACTTTTTTGTTATGTCCAAGTTGTTTTAATATAAAAATTTACTTTACTTATTCATTTTTTGTTTTTATCTATAAATATGTAGTTTTTCCGCAAATTGGATATAGCAGTTACTAAATTCTAACTAAACAACATCACATATAAAATAAACATGTGAAACAAACGTGGCTAGCACCGCCACCTTTTGACAGTACGAAGTAACTTATAGTTATCCTTTTACCATTAGCTACACTTTAGCACAGAAAAATAGCTGTTACATGGTTTCTGATTCCGATGTGGCCACACCTGTTGTGTTATTATATTAAAACACGTATAGTAACTAAAACCCAGAATTGTGATTTTATAGGACCATGAAGCGTAGGAGGAATGTTGTTCTCGATACCCAAATCTGTTCTTATACTTCATCTTTTTACCGATTTGAAAATCAAAATTCTGGGAACTTCTTTTGATTGAATATATTTTTTCATTTATTTTATACCAGTTTTATTGTTATCTCAAAATAAAAGAAAAAACCTACGTTGCCAGCAAAAAAATAGCGCATTCTTTAAGTATTATTTTTTATTCTTAATGATCTTAATTTTTTTTTAAGTCAGTGTTAATAACTCTAAATATATTAAAATTATGAATCCCAAAGGCAACCTGAAAATTGGATTACAAAAAAATAAAGGATATCTTTTTGTTACTTCGAACGAATCGATTACGTAAACTCTTTGAGGTGTTAAACAAGTACGTTTCACTGATAAATGTAATTATAATTATCGGCATTTTTATATGCTGAAATTCATGACAACTATTTATAAAATTAAATAGAATAGTGGAACATATCGATCTCATAAACTATATTGCAAGTTTATGAGAACGATATAATAAAATGAGAACACTTCAACCACTAACGGTCCAAGAACAAATATGGGCTTATATGATTCCAATTGCAATATTGGATCCCTCGGCATCTTGTGGCTATAAAAATAATGTAAGTGGCGCGACAGCTTACAAGTATCCACGGTATGTAGCGACACGACATATACTATTGATTAAAATGAATATCTAAATTCACTAGTGGCTGAGGCTCTGTGTTGTAGTATCTTCGTTGTTTCGGATTTCCAGAATACAAGTGCTTAAAAATATTTAATTTTAGATACGAGCAATGGATGTGATATTGTTAATTTTTTTTTTAACTATCTAAAAAGGGTACATACTTGATACAGGCACGCGGTAGCATGTCAAGCCAAGTTCAATTAAAGAACTAACGAGCAGCACCTTTGTCTGTAATATTACACGAACCATTTGGAGCCACTATTAATCCCTTCATAATTCCAAATATATTTTAACATATACACCAAATTTGGTATATTGAGACCTTTCAGATAAACCTTAAATAAATAATAATTTTGAAATTTCTTTATATCATAAAGGAGAAAAGAACTATGTGTCATTAATATCAGTTTCAAAGTTAAGATGGGTTATCAGGACCATTATTTTCGGACGGCAGGATAATCCATCGAGATCTATTTGCCGTTGAATAGAACCTTGATTAGTGGTCCTGTAATCTTGCTCTCTGTTTTGTGATAAAGGGCTTATATTATGGTGTAATTTTCTATAATTGTATCAAAATCGAAATCGAAATATACTTTGATATTATATTTGTATATTGGTATCCATTAAGTCTGTCAAGTTTGTCTTTAACAGAAATAAACACACAACACATGGTAACAGAAATATTAAGGGTTAGTTTCACCGACTTACACACCGACTTAAACTATAACCGCATAGTTTCACTGGTTAAAGTTATTACTTTACTTTGCCAAGAAAGAGGAAGGTCCAACGCATTCTACAGTCAATGTTAAAGTCAGCGTGACAGAAATTGCGAGATAATTTGAGATAAACCATAACTTTAACTGCAATTACAGTGCAATCAAGGCTGTCTGTCTGATTACTATGTATATTTACTCTAAGATGAATTCATTCAACAAAATATTCGAAATTTAATTTCAAATGCAAAAGTATTCTATCTTCACATTTATAAACGTTTTTTGAACATAAGTTAGGTCGTTACTGATATCCCCCTGCGAGTAAAAAGAGTCATCACTCAACAAAGACCCTTTCGGTTTAGCGTCTCCAAGGCATAAATCAAAATTACACGAAAAACATCTTAGATATAAGTTTTACTCTGTTGACAAGACGTTACGACATTCGTGAGTGAGTATCTATAAAAAATTCAAACGCACGATTGTTTCAAAAACAAAAGAAATGTTTCGACAACAGAATTGAAATATAACATTATGTAAGAATAATAATAATATTTCAAAATTGATAAATGTGTCTTTTATATAAACGAAAAAAAAACTATCACCTACAACATTTAACAAGACATAGTTATTAGATGTTTTGAGTTAATAATAAACACCATACCTCGTGTAGGATCACGATCTTACGAAAAAAGTTACGTTACTTTGGATTGTTGTCTGTGGTTAACCGTTGGAAACTGTTTGCTTAACTTTTATCTATAAAATCTAAATTAATTAAACTCCTTTCAAAGTTTAAGTTTAATCTTCTTAATGTACCCCGTTCTCATGTACCGCCTCGTGTAGGAGATGCAATATTTAGGTGCAGATTAACTGTATTGGAAGCAGTCTAGAATAGAAGTACTTTTAAAAGAATAGAAGTACGATTTATTTATGTATAATACAGCTCATTTACCAAAACCAAATCGTTCATGGTTTAAAAATGGAAACAGTGCCTATAAAAAAGTTATTATTTTATTTTTTATAACAAGTAATAATTTCATTATTTCTTTATTCAATTGCAATAAATTTGACATATTGATAGTATTTTTTTTGTACTTTGCATGTTTTTCTATATATGTTTGTTTGTTACATAGCATAGGTATGTAATTAAATATCATGTAAAATAAAAAGAATATGTAGTTTTTCTCTAAAATGTTTGTTTATAATATAAACCCATGGATACATTTTTAATACAATATCCTGAACGAATATAGTTAACATTAGATAACATCACTTATACTGCTCAGATCTCTTAAAGCTCTTGTGTTATGGAACTTTGAAACAACAAAGGCACCACAACACTCAGATCCAAGATAGTATAGATATGTTTGTTTTCCATATTGACCTGACCAGGAATCAAACCCAGGGCCTCATCCAACACCTTGAAATTGGCGTGAAGGCCATTAGGCTACGGAGGTTGGTGGGCTTGTAATATTTATATGTCAGATGACATGAATTTTTGAAATTGGATTGGTAGATAACATATTTACTGTTATACCCAAAATCACAAAGAAATCTGATCTACAATTTACAATACTCGGTATAATACGTACAGCGATCTTTTTGCCGTTAAAAACAACAAAATAAACGTTCTTACAAACAGAGATACTCTTCAGAATCACATTTCTAGAATCGGTTTGAAATAAAACAGAAGTTTTTAACAGCAGAAAGTGTCGTATTGCAGTCCCCGGACACTGCCATAGAGATATCTCGAAGAAATATCAGTAATTTCGTTGTTCGACCACAAACAACACTTTGTTGTTAGAAGATAATGCTATAGTAAAACTTTTGAGATAACGCTCTTTTGTTTTGTCAAAATTTTATATCACAAAACTGAACATTTTCTTATGTAAAATTTTCTCATATGTATATATATGTGTATATGATTTAAGCTGCATATTTCGGGAACGATTTGTATTAATAACTTCAGCCTCTGGCAGTGGCGTAGTGTGCCTTAGCGGGGCCCCGTACAATTCAAATTAAATATTAATTCTCCTTGCCTTTTTTGGTAAACTGATTTATGTATTTAATCATTTATAGTTGATGATGTCTTAAGTTTTTCCAGTTTCTGTCTCTATGGACAATAGTGACAGGTCTGATAGGCGTTTATGTCTCATCGTAGTTCTTGGATAATCTAAAAAAGAAATAGTTTTTTTGATTTTGTCATTTCTCAAATGAAAAAGAAGTTGGAAAGATTTAATTAATGTTTGTTTACTCACGTTGGGGTCCCCCGTGGCCAGAGGGGGCCTCAAAATTGAAACGGCATATACCTACGACCTTGATCTCTAGTGTTCCGCGGTCAATTCCCGGTCGGGTATTGTGGTACTTTCGTTGTTTCAGAAGCAGTTGTGTTTCAATGGACATAATACTGTATTACTTAAACTGCTTTAGTTACTTAATTTGCGAACCGATAGGTCCGACCAAAAAGATAATAAAGGTTTATATGTATAATACAGGACTACGCGGATGAAGCCGCTGACAGAAACCTAATAAAATTATAAAAACTAAAAGTACATAAAGTACTTTTATCTGATTATCTGAAAATCTGATTTATCTGAAAATCTCTACAAAAAGCAAGTTACGTTCGGAGCTTGTCTTATCCTTATAAATGGATACGATATTAAAGAGCTTTGGGACCAACATGTAACATGACATGAAAAGTCGATGCTATAATATACAGAATCACAAACGCCACAAAAATACTCTTAACGCCACAAAATGTTAGAATGGTGATAATTATTGTATGTTAGTTATTTCATGGTGTAGTTGGCTACAACCTCTTTAGAATCGAGCGATGACAGTAGATATCTACTATATACCTACAGCTCTGAACAATGTTAATTTTTTGGACTTAGTACGAATCAATTTTTTGGTGTTGCTCAACAGATACGGAAATAAAATATTTTTTACTGAAATATTCCAGAGAGAGAGAGAGAGGGAGATTGATAAATTGTCACTGCGCGACAAAGATGCACGATGCCATAGGTGGATACTCTGATATATTTCACAATAGGCATGACGACTAGGTAAAAAAAAAATGTTTCTATTTAGTTCGTTAGTCAGACAATAGAAAAATATTAGATACGTATTTTTTTTGCTTTAAATTAAATGAGAAATGGCTTAGATAATAGGCATTAAAGTTGAGGAGTGGGGGCTCGCTACGTCACAGTTTTGTAAAAAAAAGGTACAAAAGCGTGACATCATGTGACATTTCAACTAAATGTATGGCCGTAATTTAATGATTACGCAAAAAATAAAAAAATACGTTTTTAATATTCTTCAATAATCTATCTGATTTGTCCATCAGGTAAAAATAATTTATAAGTAAAAAAAAATTAAACATAACAAAAAGTCGTAATCCGTATTAAAATAATTATTTGCTCAACTTAATGAAATTCAAAATCTTAATATTTAAAAATTCTTTACCCACGTCATTTTTTCTTATCGAATATTTTTCAATTATAAAGACAATGCATTAACAACATAAATTAACCAATACTGCTCTCTCTATAAACGTCACTTTATATCTTATTGAGATGAAGGTAATTAAGTGGGTGGCCATTACTTAAATTTAATGGTTATTATTTATTAAACTGATTGTCCATATTTGGTTTATTACGGGCTTTTGCACAGCCTACACTTTTGTAATTAATCAACTTTTGATTGTATTCCGAAATTAATTGCTAACCATTCCCTTAAATTGAAATCTCTTTTACCAGTTAATAGCCAATCAAAGGTAATCGCAGCTTTTGTTTCAGGCCCTTTATGTAAATTTGTGTTTTATCGAGATTTATCCCACGATTAACACGTTTTGATTATCATGTTATTTTCATTAACATAATCATTAAACTTGAAAATATTATAATAACAATAAGCGACCACTTTTGGAACGAAAGCCATAAGAACATAATCTGGTACAGGGATGCGATTTTGGGTTGCGTATTTGGAATATGTATTGAATTTCTTGGAATGAGAACACATAAAAATTTCGGTTGATCTATGCATCTAAACTTAATAGGATTATTTGTCTGAACTGGGTTAAGTTAATAGTTATTTATTTAAGTACGAGTAATTGCTAAATAAAATAATGAATAGTTATATGAAATTGTGTTTTCGATTTACCTATACATCAGATATTTAGTATTACCCACACGTAATTAAAATCGTGAAACTCCTATAATCAGACTAAGCCCGTGTAAATTCGTTACTAGCTCTTTTCCACGACGTAATTTTCAAATGGGAATACATGAACATTTAAAATTTAATTGATCTCTTTAATCATAAGAGATTTTTTATTTTTTCGTATTGTTATTTTATACATACATTATTGAATATAAGATTATTATTCTAAGTTGAAATTTATAACCGCATTTGCATACTTTCACATTAGATTTTTAAATAAGATCGCCGTTTCATTACCAATTCGGACTTTTTTTTCATCTATGTTCTCAATGAAATTATATATTACTAACTTTCGCCAGCAGCTTCGCCCGTTTGGTCCCTAGGGAAATGTTTAGCGGGATAAAAAGTATCCTAATATCTAAGTCAGCTAATACCCTATCTGTATAGCAAATTTCATCAAAATCCGTTCATTAGTTTCGGCGTGATTGACCGACAAACATCCAAACAAAGAAACTTTCACATTTATAATATTAATAGGATTGCATTTAGCATAATAAAAATATATATATAAAACCTTATCACGCGGACGTAACAGAACTAGTATAGTATAATTAAGTAGATATTTTACTCGGTGAGCGCGCTTTACATGTTGTCAGTTATGCTGGGAAATTACTCGTTTATCATAACACCTTGTAATCTGCCATCACCCCAAGCTATCTCGGGTGAAAATAATAATTTTGAAATTAAATTTTCTTCATATTGCGATCATCTGAGAGATTAAAGCCGAACACATACATGTGACGGTATAATGTTGTTATATTGGCGTTTTATTAAACGACACGCTTAATAATTACTTGATGGGGCAAACATTTACTGTTAATATATTTAACGAGATAGATATTAAATCAGGGTATTTTGTTTGTGTCAGTTAAGTGTCATTTGAATTTATTGACGAAAGTAAAGGATTCGCTATAAAACTTTTAAATAATCTTCTTCATTGCAGGTAATGATGACCAATGAATTTATAGTTCTCTTTGAATACTCATATCTATACTTTAACTGTGAGTTAGACAAAGGTTGGCACTAGGCTTGTCAGTATTGGAATATCTGCATCTTTAATGGATTAAATAAATTTCAACTATAACATTTACGTATTACCGTATCTAAATAAAATTTATCGATGGAGTTAAACAAAGAAAAATAAAAATAAGAGTGTAGTAAATAAAAACATAAAAATATATCTCTTAAGTAAAGAAAATTAATATTCTACAATCTCTAATATTGAAAATCCGCCCTCTTGAATAAAGTTGTAGAGTTAGACGTTAATTAGAGGGAAGTCAAGGGTTTGTGTACTAAATGCTTGAAGCGATTTTGGTCGACGGGTACGCTATTTACTCTTATAGGTATGTACATAATATTTTATGGCTACATGCCACTAATAGTCCATATAATCATATTCCGTGATTAGTACGAAAACCATTTTGTATAATTAATACTTTATTCCAACAGTGTAATGAAACAATTGAAACTTGGTAATATTGTATATTCAAGTTATACATCTCAAGTCGATGTTAATCAACATTGTGGCATGAAAACAATTATGAAACATCTAGACTTGCACATCGTGATGGTGGTAAAAGCTATGCGTCTTGTTTAATTAAAGCTGGTAAGAAGTAATACAAAAGGGTGGTGCTGCGTTGAGCCGTGATTGTTAGGAGGGCTTGCGAGGCGCGGGACGCGAGTCGTGGTGTAGCGGGGGCGGGGGCGGGGCAGGGGCGGGGCGGGGTGCAGGGCGGCAGTCACCGCCGCGTCGCGCCCGGGCCGCCCGCCCCGTACCGAGCTTACGTAACGATGGCCGAGTCCGCGAGCTGATGGCCACGTTCGTCTGGTGGCTGGCGGCCTGCTGCCTGCTCCACGCCGCCACCGCCGGCAACCCTGACGCTAAGCGGCTCTACGATGACCTTTTATCTAACTACAACAAGCTGGTGCGACCGGTCGTCAACACTACCGACGTGCTACGTGTCTGCATCAAGCTCAAGCTCAGTCAGCTCATCGATGTCGTAAGTGTTGCTTTCTCCAGCGGGCCCTTACCGACTGACCTACATCGCGCTCGCTGCTGCACCGAGGACGCATACCTTCGCCCATTGCACTTGCGCGCCGCATTTGGAATTTAAATAGACACGAATCGCATCAACGCTTCCGGCAACTGAGGCGACCCAGTTTTTTGTGAAACGTTTGAGTTTTACAGAGATCTTATAACTGTACGAATACCTATATTTGTAACTGTCGTTCTGGCGCGATCCCGATATCGCAATCCGCGCCACGCCAGGCGCCGCGCTGTCTCCTTATGTATTTCAAATCAGGCCCCATAAATCACCCTTACACAAGGGAATCCCATCTTGTAATATTTATTCATACGTTTCTCTTTGGTATATAGTTATTTCACAGAAAACTACATTTCGGCCTAGTTGTGTAAAACTTCTACGTTTACTTTTATTATGGAAGCGGGTTTGATTTACGGTGTCTTAAACTTGAGAGAGGGTATATCTAAATAGATACATAAAATAACAGTTTTTATACCTTTAAAAAGTCTTGACTTGTTTCCACAAGGAATACAATAAAAAATTATAAACTTAGCATTTTTTTATTATTTACTTGTTATGGAAATTCACATGATTCATATCATAATAAGACTGTTATAAACACGTAAATAATAATACATCATCTCAATCATTAGGTAAAAAAATACGATACAATAAAGGGCATTATAGCTGTTGGCTCCACATAAAAAAATAAAAATGCAGCTGACCAAACAGACATTATCGCCGGAGCTAAAGCTCCATTTGAATCCGCTCTGTGGGCAACAATCCCTTTTAATTTTAAATAATCTACAGTTGTGTTTACGATGAACCATTTCAATTTTGTTTTGATGATAATAACCGATTTACGTTTGGAGAACGTCGATAATCTATCACATGATCATATTACAAAGCGTTAAATTATTTTCTCTACCTTTTTTAGTTATTTTATTACTATTTACTACTAAGCATTGTGTATTTGTTACTATGTATATATACCAGAAAACATATATGTATTATCGATGATGTATTATGTTGATATGCAAATGTTCAGGTATCCATTTTATCAAATAAATCAGCTTATCAAAATCGGGTAGTTTATGTCAATGATTAACATTTGATGAAAGCGAAAACTCATCGTCATCACCAATAAGAATATCCCCACTGCTGTGGCTCAGGCCTTCCCTATGAATGAAATCGAATATAATCGAATAGGGGGGAATGGTTCATGACTCACGACGTGCTTTCACACGAAGGGACACGTTGCAGGAACACGGAGGAGTTCGAGATAATAAATTTTGGCCACCCTTACTATAATAAGCCCTTGCGAAAGTTGCTTAACGATTGTATCGCAGACCGACCACACTAACCACTGCGCTCCACAAAACCAAAAATACTATAATAGGTACTTTATTCTGGTACCAAATAATAATGACATCAAAAAAATCTCAATCAATCAATTCATTTTTTATAGTTTTCTTATTTTCTATTTTATTCTACTAGTCAGAATTATTTCTAATAGATAAAAAATTGTTAACTTCTTATCTCCCCCTGCCTTTGTACTATTTGAACATTTGGAATACAATATTCTTTTGCCAAATATAAAGACTAAGATCAGACTGTGAAATTGATTACACGAGGTTTATTGAACGAAATATTATACATTTTACACTACACTATTATACATATCCAGACCAGATTAGTCTTGTGTCTGCTCGGTCATCTAAAAGAGCGCTCCGTGCTAGAACATTTCGTTCAGTGATCTAATTCGGTCTAATAATTCTATTAGTTCTAATCTGCAGGCAATTATAGACAGAATAGAACTAAAACTCGTTTGGAACTATTTAAACGTACGCTCGAGCGTTACATTTTATAGGGGTGACTATTTATTTTTGTTTGTCCGTCAGATAGATTATTGAAGAAAATGAAATACTATTTTTTTGCGTAATCACAAAATTTCGGCGATACATGTAGTTACAATATTATAGGACATCACGGTTTTGTACGTTTCCTAACCATACATCGTTCATGAACTACACAAGACTGGACCAGATGTAACCAAACGATCCATAACCACGACCGCTCCGCCAGGAGTGTACAATTGAGAAGAAGAATTATACATGTAAAAGCACTATTAATATTATAATAAAATTTAAATTAGACTAAAATATCTACGTTATTCCATATAAGTAATATTATGATTCGATCCACAGTTACATTCAAATTCAAGACACGTGACCCCGTTTGTAAAATCACCATATGAAAATTGCTTTGTATTCTCTCTTTAGTCTCTTAGTACTCCCTTTTGGAGGGCCCTATTCTGGAGTTTAGTTGTATTTAGCCTTCATAATTCTTTATCAATTGTATGATGTAATACATTATATATTATTATGTTCCAAAAGTTATCTTCATCGATTGATGGAACATGAGAGAATAGGCTACCACGCTTATTAGTATTATTTGGTTCCTTTAGTATTATTTCGTTCCTATTGTAATACAATATATTGAATTCTAACGTGTTATTATGCAGTCGTTTTAATTAAAATCGCAGTAAAGCGAAAATAAACTCTGTTTAAGACCGTTCCTATTAGAATATATAAAAAATCTTTAACCATGCTGGTTTTTAAGAAGTCAGTATAACGTTTTTGCTCACCTCTTACCATCAAAATAGTGGTTGTTTATTTTCATCTTCATATTTGTAGGTTAGATTAAAAATCCACTTCGTCCTTAGCACTCTGAGATGGGACTTGAACCCATTACCTTTCACAATCCGAGCGACTGCTCTAACCACTGAGGACCTAACAGGACTGGCGAATTTTCAAGCACTTGTAATTTTTTCGTTACTACAGAGATAACTTTCATTAAGGTTCAGGAAATCCATCTAAACAGCCAAAATAACTTTTTTACAAATATTTAAACTTTTCATAAAGTTGAAAATTTGTTCTAATTATTATATTTAATCAATTTTGCATTCACAATGCTGTACTGAAAAATATTCTTCATGAAAAATGCTTTAACGATCCACTTCGTCCCTGGCACTTTGGGGGTTGGTCTCACCACTAGGCTAGTAGGTCGTCATTATCGCATCTCGATTGAATGCAGCGTATCTCTAATTTTGAACTTTTACGAGATCGCCTTTTACGGTTGTTTGATTTTATACGCTTCCGTTTATATCTCTCGTCAACTCCGCTGAGTAAGGAAATCCGTCGTTCTGCTCCTTATTCCGTATTGTGTGGAACGTTTTACAGTACAAGTTTACTGGATAATGACAATGTTACCTCTTTTATTAACAATTTGTTTGAGTATAATAAAAAAACTAATAAGAATACCTATTTATTGTTTTTTTTTTTCTATTTATTTGAAATAATAATGCGCAGTGGTTAGAGCGCTCAGTCTGCGATACGGTTGTTTGCAACTTTCGCAATGGTCGGTCATAGGATGCGTGAACAAAACATTATTATCTTGAGCTTCTCCGTGCTTAGTAAGGCACGTTAAATCGTTGGTTCTGGCTACATTCGTTAACGTTAACACCCACCAATCCGCACTAGCCTCTCGTGGCGGTCATGGTCCATTCTTTCTATTCGATTCCATTCATAGAGAAGTGGGGATATTAATAGGCTGGTGATGGTGATGAATTTACACAAAGCAAAACGTTATAAAGGTTTTATTTCATAATAGATTTTATGTTACGCATAGGCAGGACTCAGTTTCATACATTTGCTAGATATGCAGGAGACTGGGCTTATGTAATCAACCCCATACTGAATGTATAAAATCCCTTGGGGTAGTAGTAATATGAATCCAGCTTTAAGCTTTTCACTCATAATTATCGCAACGGTTTTCACTGTTTAAAAAAGGGGAAAAATCGACAAAAATGAACAAAATATTATGAGACGTATTTTATTTAGTCATCTGCGGAGTCTCATATATTGGATGATTAAATCTTAATGAATGTCATTTGTATTCCCGAGGATTTTTATTTCAATGTATGTGGTGGTTATATCACGAACAGGGAATTCATTCAGTCACTACGTAAGCTATTGATCGTATTGTCCAGTCTATTCTAAGCCTACTCAGTATAATGGCTTGCCCTGGATGTCCTAACCAACTTTTAACTGAAAGGAAATACAACTTTACCCATAGGAATTCCAGACAAAAATAGAACAGCATAGGCTATTATTATTTGTTCGTTTTGCAAACAAATAAGACTAAAACCCTTGAATTGCTTCAATGGTTTATTTAGATACTAATTTTAATTTAGTCCAATGTCTAAACAATATGTTACTTATCCAATTTCTGTTTACTTTTAATACATACATAAAAATATACATTTTAGCACCATGCATAACACTTATTTACGTGGGTATTTAAGTAGACATTATTCAAATATAACTTATATCTAATAGCAGTGAAGTTACAACATACAATATGTTAATAGCGAGTCACCTAACGGCTTTTGATAGATGTATATTTGATAGATTTGTATAAAATTCGATTGGGATTATACATATAAAATGTTTCAAGAAGTTGTAAAATATTATACTTACAAAAGTCAAAAGTCAAAAGTCAAAATAATCTTTATTCAAATAGACTTCTTAAAAGTACTTTTGAATCGTCCAACATTTTTTCCCTACCACTCGTTCAGGACGTCTTTTGGCTGATAAGAAGAACGAGCAAGAAACTCACCAGCTCTAATATGAGTAATGATATTTACAAAAACCATGTCATTACCAGATCAATACATTATAAACAGAGATAAAAAAAACTATAGTCTTATAATAATAACATAATCATTTAATAATAATGGAAACAAGATAATGAGTTTAGAAGTAATCACCTATCCAGTTGCTGGATCATCTCAAGTCCAAGCGTTCTTATCTGTTACATAATCGGATACCTTATAATAAGCTTTTTCAATAAGTATTTTTTTAATAGTAGATTTAAACTGCATGATATCTAATTGTTGTATTTTGCTTGGGACCTTATTGTAGAAGCGCACACAAAGACCCTTGAAAGAGTTATTAACTTTTTGCAGTCTAGTGACAGGCACCGTTAATTTATTTTTATTTCTTGTATTAAAATTGTGTACATCACTTTTAATAGAAAACAAACTAATATTTTTACGAACGTACATTAAGTTCTCGTATATGTATTGAGAAGCAACAGTCATAATGTCTATTTCCTTAAATTTCTCCCTTAAAGAGTCCCTAATCCTAAGATTATAAATTGATCGAATTGCTCTTTTCTGAAGCACAAAAATTGTTTGTATGTCGGCAGCATTTCCCCACAATAGGATACCGTATGACATAACACTATGAAAGTAACTGAAGTATACTAATCTGGCAGTATCTATGTCAGTTAACCTACGTATCTTCATTACGGCATATGCTGCAGAGCTAAGTCTACTCGACAATCTATCAATATGTGGGGCCCAGTGTAGTTTAGAATCTAATGTTATTCCTAAAAATACTGTGGTATCCACAAGGCCCATGTTCTTATCTTTTACATTAACATTTATATCTACTTTTTTAACATTAGGTAGTACAAATTTTAAGCATTTTGTTTTTCCTTCATTAAGGAGAAGATTATTTACATTAAACCAATGTACTACTTTAGCGATAGAATTGTTCACATCGTCATTTAGAGGTAACCCTCTTTTAATTTTAAACAAGAGTGAAGTGTCATCCGCAAACAAAACTATTTCGTGATCATCCCTTACGAAATAAGGCAAGTCATTTATGTAAATCAAAAACAAGAAAGGACCAAGTATTGAGCCCTGCGGAACGCCCATCTTAATTTTCGATCCAGGGGATCTTTTGCCATTGATATCAACCCTCTGTACTCTGTCAGTCAAGTATGAGACAATAAAATCCAATGAGTTATCTTTAAATCCATAAAAATGCAGTTTCCTAATCAATGTTTCATGAAAAACACAATCAAATGCCTTAGATAGATCACAGAAAACACCTAACGCATCATGTGAATCCTCCCAGGCATTAAAAATTTCTTGTATTAACTCGACACCGGCTTCGGTTGTCGAGCGACCCCTTGTAAAACCAAATTGTTGTCGATTCATAAGCTTATTCTTGTAAAAGTACGTTTGTATTTGATCCAGCATGATTTTTTCAAAAATCTTACTAAACGTAGGTAGCACGGATATAGGTCTAAAGTTAGTAGGGTCAGATGTGCTACCCGATTTATGTAAAGGAATAATTTTACTATATTTCATGAGCTCAGGAAAAATACCACAATCAGTACATTCATTAAATATATAAGCTAAGATTGGAGCTATTGTCTCAATTACCGATTTAGAAACTTCAATGGAATTACCCCATAAATCAGCAGTTTTCGTTTTCTTTAGCTGATTAAAAGATTTTATTATATCTTTAAAATCAATGTGTTGAAACTTAAATTGGCTATTAGAATTATTTAAACTTGCCTTTAAAATAGATTCAGCGACAGTGGAAGAGGAATTCAAAGATTGTGTAATTAAGACTGAAATTTCAGTAAATAAATTTTCAAATACTGTAGCAACTTCAAGATCTGATGTTACTTTTTTATTATCAATGTTTAAATTAAAATTTATATTCCGGGATTTTTCTCTTCCAGTTTCACTATTTATGATATTCCACGTCATTTTAACTTTGTCTTTACTATTTTCAATTTTTGCATTTAAATAATTACATTTGGCTAAACGACACACTTTTTTAAATAATTTAGAGTAATTTCGTACATATTCTTTGAAGTCCTCACTTGTGTTATAATTACGTTCATCATATAGTTCATAGAGCCTTTTTCTGCTTTTGTAGATTCCTGGTGTAGCCCACACACTAAAAGTTATAGGATTACTAATACTTATTTTTTTTGGGACAAAAATCTTATTGAATTCTGTACAATAAACATCAAAGAAATCTTTGTACAAATCATTGGGATTACTATTATGTTTCAAATGATACAATTTACTATCTAATTGATTTTTAAAACGTTCCAAGCGACTCATACTTTTTGACACAACTGTAATGTCTCTCCTAGCCACAAACGTACATTTATGCGGAAAGCTAACTAGTTGTCCAAAATGATCTGACGGTAGTTGTTTAATTATCTGTCTTGAAAGTGGTACTAGATCTGTAAAAATGTTGTCAATACATGTGGACGAAGTAGCAGTTACTCTAGTAGGCTCCTTAAACATGTGCGCAAGATTATAGGACATAAATAGATTTACAAGTCTTGTACATGAATTGGAGTTTCCTAATAAATCAACGTTAAAATCACCCCCAATCACTAATCGTTTGCCTTTGCTATATACCTTTTTTAATGCTTCATCCATAACAGTTTCAAAGAGATCATAATGAGAAACTAAACTTGAAGGAGGTCTATATACGCTCAGTACAATCAGCTGGTCCAGCTCTATACAGGCAATCTCTATTATTTCCTCAACCTCAACTTTGTGGGGTATCGTAAACTCTTGAGCGAAATATAGCTGTCACCCTTGCCAAGGTAATATCGAATGACAGACAGCCTGCCCTACAGCACACGATTGCTCGTCTACTTTGATAAATTATATTTTATACTTCATAAAATTATTTTTTAGCTTATTTTCTTTGCCTTGCCCATATTTCCATGTTTAACCAGGATCGGACCTCCGGACCTCCTATCGGGTTGTCGATTGTGAAAGGTTCTGCTTCTTTTAATCTTTGTCAACATTGGATAACCATGTGGACTGTGGGCGCCCTCGTCCTAGGGAATGTGTTGGTATAATTAGGACACCTTTTACGGATGTGGATACCTATTCAAGTCTCTTTGTGTTATGTGACCCGCGAAGCTTCGCCTCTAAAGCTTTAGTTTATGGGTGCCAGCTTAAACGAGCCTCTAACGTATTCGTTTCGATCCATACGAATCATACCACCTGCCCACCGTAGCATTTTAATTGATTATATTTCAATAAATTCTAGAAGTTTTTTTTGTTTTGATAGTTAACTGCATTTAATACATGTTAACATGTATATACCGCCCACTCAGGAATTGTTTCTTCTTATTGCACATTCATTTCTTTATTCTACTTGAAGTCGTGGGACTACATGGTACTATAGTATTGAAATACATCATGATAATATGTTCTCTTTACCTGAATGCCTGTCACGGAACAGTTAAAAGTTTCATACGTTAAAGTTTCTTCAAACTTCCGTAGAATATGTCTATAGAATTTGAAAATTTTGGAGAATTTGTTTGCTTAAGTTAATTTATTACATCCAAAAGAGTACATATTAATTATAAATTAAATATAACACATCATTACCTTCTTTGCTTCGATACCAGATTTATTCTTGAAATACTTGTATTTATGAGGATTGAAGTGATATAAAGCCTCTCAGAATCAATACATTTTTTGAATTGTAAAGTAAGAAAATTGACATAAGTATTTATCTACATAAGAGCTGGGGCACGGTACAATAAAGCCTATTTAATCCCATAAAATCATGCAGTACGAATCCTTAACAATAAATAACGATATTATAAATTTAAGCTATTCAAAAATATACATTAAGCACGCACCTGAAAAACATAACACTTCCTTGTGTATATAATTCCATAATCCGCAAACTCAGTATCACTGACATCTCTTTATTTAGCCGAAAATAAAAAAATAATATCCTTAAAGGCTAGAATATCTTAGGTTTTACTGGAGGCAAGAATACTACGTCTCCACACAGAATTGCATAACACCTATTTAAAAGAATAACAATAAAAAATATAGATATAATTATACCGGTCGGGGTTGTGTCCGGAACTTCCGAGAGTCATGAAATTGGAATTTTGTCGTCAAGAACACGTTGATAATTCAAATAATAAACTCACCGATTGTTATCTGCATATCGAATCAAAGTTGTACTGAATCAAAGCACAAAGCAATATAATCTACCATAGTTGTTTTGTTTAAACGAACGACAGAACCAGTGCGGTTCTATTGCCGAATCCGAAAATCAGTATTCAGAGCAAAGCTTCCATATTTGCAGAGCCCGGTTGTAAATTCCTATTAGTTTTACCAAATTTAACCCCAATGGTTGCGCTACAGAAAATAGGAGATGAAACTTTTGTCTCTATTTTATTTATTATATTTAATCAAATTTGCATCTACAATGCTAAACTTAAAAATATGCGGTTCGCGTCCCATCTCAGAGTACCTGGGATAAGTGGATTTTTTAATCAAATTTCATTAAGTCTATTTTATTTCTATTAATAATCTGCATCAAAGCATTAGGTATTAAAATAACAAATATAATTGACTAATTATCTTCCAATTTAGCATATTGAACCACTTACTTGCCATATTTTAAACATTGAACCAATAATACCATTCTAAACATATGATAACTATCTAAATATATTAGAAAGTTATGAACTGTATTCCCGCTTGATATTATCTTTTATTTTAATGGGCAAAGTTGATATGAAAAAAAGTATTTGATCGCGATATTTGTGACCATTATATTAGCAGCATTTACCTAAAGCAAATAGCTAAACATCTTTCATACACGTATAACTTTGATAAATACAAAAACGGATAATCTTATTTAGGCTGTAATATATTTGTAGAGCTTGACAGATACTCGTTTCGTATCTTCTGCTGACATTAAAATGTCGCTAGCAAAATCAACTTTATTAACTAAGTGGATTTCACTCCAAGGTGAACAGCGAACAATTTACGTTAAGTTTTTGTTGGCGCATTCAGATCACGTTTACCAATATAGTTTAAGTCATACTCTCCGGCAAAACAATGGTTTATTAAATAAAGGAACCAATGAGTACACTTTTAACCCCCGACGCAAAAAGAGGGGTTTTATAAGTTTGAAGTAGAGATTTCAATTTAGTTTTTTTTTATTGAAGGTGACTTATGTGCTAGTATTCTTAAACATTGATGAAAATCGGTTGAGCCGTTTAAAAGTTTGGGGGCTGGAAACGGGAAAGACTACCCGAATGTCTGCAAATATACTGGAGTGGGGTCTCAAATGAAAGAGAATATTAATGATTTAATCGAAACTGTTCTTAGCTTAATCGAGAATTATCAACATATCAACATAAGAAAATTATATTATTAAAGAGTTGAAGACTAATATAAACATTAGATAACGATTTATTAGTTATAGAAACAAAAACTAGTAATTAATAACTAAAATGAGAGCTAACAAGCTTGACCTTAAATGTAATCTTTATCTTAAACATAAAATTGAAAACTTTCTAAAATTTTCTGCCTATAAATTAAAAAATAAAATCCCCCGAATCAAAAACCGAAGGTCCCTTTAAATAGTAAAAAATTATAATAAAAGAAACTCAATCTTAAAGTACCCAAATATGTATTAATAATTTAAAAATAATATGCCGCACCAAACTAAACAATTTTAATTAAATAATATAAATTTAGGTAGTTTAATTAATATAAATTTAGGTAGTTTAAGATTGAGTTTATTTTATTATTTTTTACTTTTATATCTCACTGACCTTATATCATCTTCATCATTAACATATTATGCCCTAACAGTTAGAACCTCAGATCTTGGTTATTTATTACACGGGCTAACTCTTTGTCAGTTGGCCGAACTGTAGAACCGATTGACTGCTTAAATTGCACAGCAAAGTAAATCATGGAATGGCAACAGATGATAAATTATTACCAGTACACTGACATTTAATAAGGTGGATAATCTTCAGTTTAAATGAGTTTGCATTTTCATTTGAGTTTGTAATTAAAACATAAGTGATCTCTCAAGTATTACGTAGATACCAAAGAGGATGGCATCTTTGGTTTGCTTATTTTTTATCGTGAGTAATATATTTCGATTTATTTGTTTGATCTTATTATTAATGATTTTACAGGTTCTATTTCGTACATAATCTTACAAACCGATGTTTATGTAAGCATAGGGGAGAGAAAGTGTTTTGTTTACTTTCGCCGACAAGTTGAGAAGGGGATTAAACGTTACTAAAATTCTGTTTATATAAGACTTCAGCGGCCCTTAACCCATTTTATACCAAATAATTTAAATAAGCATGTATAAAATACAAGTAACGCATATCAAATAGGTAAAATAAAGTCAAAATGACATAGGTATGTTTATGAGTATATTAGTAAAGTAAGTCTTGTTTCAAGTACACCTACTTTAGATATGATCAGATGATGGTTCCGATAATAAATACCAATCTGTAGCCAATATAAATACTGGCTGAATAAAATCCTGGAACTTTCACAACTTACGAAAAGTGGAACAGATGCATCTTGTATTTCTATGTGGCCCTCATTTTAACTCTATTTGCTGTATTGTATTTGTTTATATGTTCAGTATACACAACGCATTGTAAAATTAGTATTTTATGTATACTTGAAAAAGAGAAACATTCTTTTGTTCGCTGCATAATGCAATGCTGCGTTTTTAATTAGCTGCGCCGATCGCTTTCATATAGTAATATTCATAGGAGTTTTTGTATTTGTCCTGATTCGTGTGGGTATCGGTCATATGTATGAAACCAAATATGTAATTATTTAAATTAAAGCAAAATATATGACAAAATAATCCACAAAAGAATGTCGGTTGTAAGAGTAATACAGAGTTAGATCTGCAAACAGCATAAAAGTTGTGTTAACTATTAACAAAAGATTTTATGACACTTAAATTACAGATGCTGTTTACTTATTATCATTATTATAAGATCTTATATATTTGGAGAAGTTTCCGGAGTAATAAAGACACATCACGCCTAAATAGACGACGCTACTTATTGGTATATGAAAGATATTTTCGTGTTGTTATATTCTTAAGAATATATGAAATTATATTTGGAGATACAAGCTGATATATATGAATGAATCCATTAAATATGTTCGTACCAATATCATGTCACGTAATTATTGATATACTAGGTCAACTTGCTGAAACAATATTTTTCGCTATAAATAGGTATAGGCTTTTTTCCAACTTTTTTTCTTTTATTTAAACAAAACAAAAAGGTTTATAAATATTACTTGCACATCAAACATCGAATTATCTGATACAGACAAGTCTATGAATCAAATAGTTGATTACAAAATGAATTGAATAAATCGTTTTTAGAACGTGATAAATAAAAATAATACCCAACGAATTTTCATCACTTTTGCACCAATAGATAGAGTAATTCGTGATCAATGTTTTCGTGTATAAATAATTCATTAGGGTTTCGTGTAAATTGACTGGGATATTGAAAATATCGGAAAAAAACATGCCGACTGGGAGTTTACTATATGTCAATTGTACCCGTACAATGTCGGTTGGTTATCTATACTGTATTATGATAAAGATTTGATTGTTTGTTTGCATTGAATCGGCTTCTAGAGACCTATTTTTAAAATTTCACGGAATTGAACCTATACCATATGCAGGTGTTATAAGGCTATAACTTTCTTGGGTGACATGGTTACTTAGGTACGTTGGCGAAGTAGCGGGATAACAGGTAGTATATAAATAATATTGTGCTTGATAATATTTAATTCTAAAACGTTAGAATTTTAATATTCTAATCGTATTTGAATATTATGTATGATACTTATATTAGGTGGGTTCGGGAAAAAGTATTTCCGCATATAGTATAGGTACTAGCCTTCCGCCAGCGGCTTCGCCCGCGTGATCTTGTTTTAAGTACAGAAATGAGAAAATTCTATAAAAAAAATTCATCCTTTAATATACCCCCTCAGTAGTGAATTTCGTAAAATCCCGTCTTAGTGAGCACCTACGTCCTAAAAAGATGCAAAATGTTTGTAGTTTCTGAGATTTCGTGATGAGTGAGTGACCTTTCGTTTTTATATATATAGATATGCGAAAAGGTTTGTGAAGTTTATCTACCTAGTGCAGTTTCTGTGAGAGTAGCACAAATATGGTTTAAGCGTTATAAGTCCGGATATTTCAATGTCAAAGATGCCGTCTCTCCGGTCGCCCTGTTGTGGTTAAAATGGATGCCATTTTTGAAAAAGTGGAGCAAGATTGACATATCAGTATTTACGACGTAGATTAAAAACTGGGAATTGACCAGGTACACAATAAAGTTTTATATTTGGGTACCTCACGAGCGCACTGAAAGAAACCTAATGAACCGTGTACTCATTTGTGATTCTTTATTACGGCATAATGAAACAGAACCATTTTTGAAGAAGCTCATAACTGTTGATAAAAAGTAGATCACGTCAAAGGTCGATCGGGCTTCACAGACTGTGGCGAAACCGGTTTAACAAGGTGATACTGGGTGTATGGTGAGATTGTAAGGGCATTATTCATTATGAGGTATTACCGACAAGCAGGACCATCGATGCTGAACGCTACGCGAGCAACTGATCAAATTAAAGTAAGAAGTTGAGAAAAAGCGACCAGAACTAATCAATAGAAGGTGTTCATCATGATAATGTTAGACCTCACATATATTTTGCCGCTCAGCAAAAATTATGAGAGTTTTGCTGGAAGGTATTAATTGCATTCACCGTATAGTCCCGCCTTTGCATCTTCAGATTTCCACCTATTTCGGCCTCTTCAGAATTCGTTAGGCAGCGTCAGGTTAACATCACACGAGGACTGCCAAAACCACTTGTCGCGGTTTTTTGATCAGAAGCCCCAAAATTTCTATAGCAATGGGATCATATCCATACCTACAGGGTGGCAAAAAGTTATCGTACAAAATAATACCTACACACTTTAGTTAAATGTACTCGTAAGTAAACTTTATTAAAATGTTTTGAATTTTCATATATAATGCGAAGAAACTTTGTCCCCGACCTATTGTGTTAATATTACATATAAATTGCAGAGGTTATTTATTTATACAACCAGATTTTTTCTAAATGAAAATATACGAATACATATCTAAAAGTTGTTCTAGTATTTAAAAAGTGTGCTTATTTTATTGTTCCGCTTTGTTCGACTTGTAAAAACATTGTTTAGTCACCGAAACGGTATACCTTAGTTAATGAACGCTTGTTTTACTAAAAGTTATTTTACTAATGGAATTATCAATTTTTAACCATCCTTAGGGCTAAATTATTTATTCTTAATGAAATTGAATCAATATTCATGCTAGCATAATGTAGCGTTGAAATATCTTGGGCGTATCATGATGACTAATATAATTCATTGATTAGCACGTTATTCGGGAAAGCTTTCAGATACTTGGTGCGACCCAGCAAGCAATATTGCTGCCTCCGGCGAGGACACGATCCAATCGCAGTGGGAGCATAGGAAAATAAAATACTACGACCACAATGTTATGTAATAAAACTCATAGGCGTTAGGTATATTATTGTAGTGTAACAATGAAATGAATTTCAACAATATTTGGCCTGTCAAATTAGCACAAAAAAGGTATTGGAATGTGTTATTATAAGTTGGAAATTAATATTATCTCCCAAAATTCTCGTGTCATCGTTGTGAGCTGTTCATACATTCAAGTTCAAAAATTAATCGTTTTTTTTGCGATTATATCACTTTTGTTGCTCTTTAAAGAATTGATTTTTTGACAAATTTTCTTTCAAACATTTTTGTAACTTAACCGCTTAATTTAACTTTATGTACTTAATTTATTTTTGACTTAAATTTGATAATCTAACAAGATTCTGTGTTGAACTTTCAATATAGTTTCTATCGATGAGTTTTGTGCACTATCTGCCCTCTTATCTCATAAACAATTGAGCGAAAAAACGTTTGTAAAAAAAATTACCCAAATCTCTATAACTTCTAACTACTTAAAATGCTTCATTTTTATCTAAAAATGCTGTTATATTTTTTTAATGTTGCAGTTAAAAAGATAAATAACTTCATTTACCTATAGTTATATTATTCATATCTATTTATTAGAATGTAGACCTTTTACTAAGAGAAAAGAAAAAGAAATTTGATTGCTTGCTTACATCGACTAAGTTCCGAAACTACTGCACCGATTTTACAAATTCTTTCCCTTTCGCGAAGCTTTATCATACACGGTCTATATAGGCTGTTATTTACGTAGGTGAAGTCGTGGAAAAATATCTAATTTAATAATTAATTATATAATTATTGTAACATACCCTGTAGAATTGTAGCACTTGCTCCTTCGTGTATTGTTGCAGAGTTATCAGGTAGACCTTAATATTTTTTATTCACTCAAAGCATGTCTAAAAATGTTCAGAAGTAATCTTTAATCTTGATACGATTGCGTCGGTAGCCATCTTATTTTATGTAAGCTGTATTAAGTTTGTCAACGTCGGCAACATTTATCACAAAGACGTGAAGCTCTCTCGGAGTTGTCTCGCGCACCCTAGCGAGCGCTTACACCCAACTGCAAAATGAACAGCAAAAGGATTTTTAATCCTTCTTTCATAATTCTGCTTCAGAAAAAAGATGTAACAAGACAGTTATTGAAAGTAGAGGAAAGTAACCGAATATTGAATATTGACATTTATTCTTAAATTATACCTAATATGGGATTTGTCTGGTCTGCCTGTCTATTTGATCTATTAGAAATAACCCGATTTCTCAAGCTAATACAATAACATTTATTGGTAGAAAGAACTGATCGTGAAGAGTAGATATAAGTCACGAGTGCAGGCAGCTTCATTTCTAATGCATGAATCGCGTAACATGCTTTAGACTAACTCTGAACAGATGTAGTCACATACAATTTTAAACAGAATACCACGAATGAGACGTAAACGAAAGGAGAATACGTGGGCATTATTAATTAAATATTTATATAATCCAATAAAATAATTTGAATATAATCAAATGGCTTCTTTAGTATGACTATAAGTATAGATTTTTTTTTAACTTATAACTATGCAAAATACAGTACCGTTGAGCAGGTACAGTAAATTCAAATGAATATGGCTGGTAAATTTTCATTTACGCAGAGTAGAGTTATTAATTCCAAAGATGAATTTTAACCTTTTTAAACAAGGGTGATTATAAAAGGTTAAAAGGTATATTCTGTTTCCGGTATGAATTCATACTTACATACCGAAAACGGTTTGTATATGAGCGCGCCCGTGTGTATGTGTAGTCGCACGCACTAATAAAATTGTACCTTGGAACTACAAATTCAAAGACGGTTTTAAATTCGAATAGAAAATATAATATTTTGTACATCTAAAAACGCGATTTTTTTTCTGTACTTTGTTAAAAGTGAAATATCTGCTACTGAGAAAAGAACTTAATTTTTTTTCTGCTTAGGTTCATATCGCTCGCTCGATGTTCGAGTCGGCGTACTATTCTATAATACTATGGTATTGTAAACTAGTGACCGTAGACACGTGGTACAAGAAGCTCCAAATATATAAAATCACAGAGTGCAAATTTGTATTAGGGCTCTTAACGTTTCGTTGCATAAGTGAAGTGGGTTTCGAAATGACATAGATGTATAATACCTATCGAAGCGGCTTTGCTTTGTAAATTCGGACACCTGAGTGAATTTGAATTTCGGTTCAGATTTTTACAGCTGTTTTCAACTCATACCTTATAATTTTATGCCATGATTAAATTAGTAAACCTATGTTGTTTGAATATAAATGTTATCACCATCATCTCCTTATTATTTCCCTACTGCTGAAGCTTAGGCCTTCCCTACGGATAAAATCAAATCGAATAGAGAGATTGGGCCATGACCCACCACGCGGGCTCGGTGCAGATTGGTGGGTGTTAACGACTGCAGATGCAGACGGGAACAACGGCTTAACGTGCCATAAGTTAAGAGGAATATTTATTTGGTTACCCATCCCATAACCGGCCCTTGTGAAAGTTGCTTAACAACTGTATTACAGACCGAACCCGCTTACCACTGCGCCATCGGACTCCTGGAACGTAAATGAAATACCTCTCCCAAGGAGAAATTGAACCCATTCCTATATGTATAAACTGGGCTAAACGACGCCCGAGGTCCATCCCTGCTGGAGGTTCCCACAAAAACCGTATATTATTGCGTCGTACAATAAAATACTCTAGAACTTCCAGTTTATTATTTTCTCATCGCATTCTAAATAGTGGAAATTTTATTATTTTTCATGTACATTACAATATCAGGTTTCATGAAACCTGAAAGGAAGACATAATTATGAACGTTTAATAGAAGATGCAGGTGTAAATGAATGCTAATTATCTAATTTCAACATCTATCGCAATCCCCTTTCAATTTGACATTTGAAAGATATACACGAGTTTCACGCTACAACTATTTGACATAAGTCACTATCAGTGACTTATAACATTCTACTTCTTTGCACTTTTTGTTATATTTGTCCGTATTAGCCTAATGGACCCTTGATTTGTAATCATAGACCAATTTACCTAAACCAAATTTTATGCTATAAATAGTTATATAATTATTGGTATCAATAGATTTAATAATTATATAAATATACTTAATATTATTAAATATTTTCGGCTGTACGTCAAGCTATCAAAATTTGACGAATTTCGTCAACTGATTTTGAACTCTATCACAATGCATTAAGGTTTAAAATCACATTAAAATAAGAACTGCGAACATTTTTAAATGCATAATATCATTTGTATAGTATAACAAAACAGTATATTACCTATATAAACGTGAATTATTTTACTAATTGTAAAATTCACTTTATTGATGTCGTTTACTATCATTTTATTAATTATACAGTTTTCAAGTCATTTTACTAAAGTTAGTATGATTGGAAAGTCCTCTCTTTCAAGTCGCGTTGAATTACTTTGTTTCCAAATTTCCTTGCTGGTTAGAAGGGTCTTTAATGAAACTTTTAATGCAATAAGATCCATTACCAGTGGGTAACTGGAATAAAGTTTAACAACATCTGTTAAGGCGGCTTGTCAACGCCTCTATAGGTTATCACTTGAGAAATCTAATATCCTCTGGGAAAACACACGCGTCGATAACCACTCCCCAATAGGAAATAAAATATTCACCGACAGAGATTCCGTTCGGATAAAAGGCTTCTTGCATATTGTCCAGAAAGATAAAAAGCAAATAACATTGCTTTCGATTACTATCCTGGAAGTATAACGTGGTGATCGAAAGATATTTGTTTTTATAACTGTTTACTTGAAAAAAACGCTAACAATTGTTTACATATTTCATTTATTTTACATGTTTAGTTAACTTGTAATGTATTGTATGTGTGTGAAAACCAGAAATTGAATATAAAACAGTTTATCCTCATTCTATTATGCTGTAATTAGATGATTAAGTTACATCATAATTCTAATGTTTTGTGCACTGCGACTGACTAATGAGATTGCTATCAAATGAAAGGGTCAAAAATAATAAAATTACTTTATTCAACTCTTCTAAGATGCCGACTTTTTATGTTTTAAGTACTCTTATATAACGTGAGTATTAATTAAAAATAAAAACTAAAAAAATATGTAAAACCGATTTCAAACTTTAAAACTTCGAAGATTAATTATACTTTATTTCCAAAATAACATTTTCCTTAATTGGTTTTTCGAAATGAGGTTTTCTGTTGGTTATTAAATAAATGATAGGCTCTGGAGTTCAATAGCATTCTTGAATAAGTCGCTTATGAAATAAGTATTAAAAAATATTCAATATGGTGAGTCTTAGAAAATAGTCTCATATTATAAAGAGGAAAGATTTGCTTGCTTGTTTGATTGCATTGGATACGCTCCGAAACTTGGTCTGATTTTTTAAAAATTCTCATCTACGGGAAGCTTCATAATACGCGTTGGCCATAGGTTATAATTTATGCAGGCGAAGTCGCAGGGGAAACAGAAAATTTAATGGAAATAGTTTTTCAATTCGAGAAGAAATCGATGATCATATCTACTTTCATAAAAAATATACATACTCCTTAAACATACAAAATCCTCCTTCAGATTTTGAATGAATTCGAAACACGGTCTTTTATTTTTTACTGTTTTAGCTGAAATAAACATATCAACTAAATATTTCGGTGATATCATATCTGGTGAAAAGCGTATTTTGTTTTGTTATAAAAGGAAACTACTGATTATATTTCGAATAAATTTGAAACGGGACCATCACAGTCCATTAAACTGTCTAAAAATGGATATTAAAATATCGGTGAACATACATAAAAAAACATACATTTTGAAGTAAAAAACGGAAAAGGGGAATTAAAAGATAAACTTTAAAATAAATATAAAACAAGAAATATTTGTTTGTTTATTTGCATTATAAAGACTCCGAAGGTGTTGGACTAATTTAAAAATCCTTTAACCTACAGGAAGATATATCATATGCAAATTATCGTTTATTGTAATAAGTATGAAATCTGTGGTATAACGTAAAATATTAGTCATTAATCATCGGGTACCAGTAGGGCAGGGTTTATCAAACTTTTAGCTCCACGAAATCAATGAAAAAAAATCCTGATGACAGCGAACGTCTTAATAACAAAAAAAAAATACCCACTCCCGTTAAATACGTCTTAAATATTTTTTAACAATGGACAAACAAAAAATTTTTTTCTCATAACTACATAATAAGATAAAACTATCTTCCTTTTCAAGTCATCGAGCCTATTACGTGAATCTTGTCGCGAAACACCTATCGTCTAGAGGTTCGAGTGATCCATTTTGAGAAACCCGACAGTATGGTTATTATAACTAGCAATGTGTGTTTACAAACTTATTTCTTCTTTATCTCCGAATAGTAGACTAGAAGAAAATGAGTCGATGAATCATAGTAAGTATTAAAATTTTGTATGCAGATGATTTTTTCCATTCTAAATTCTACAATAATTCTGATTGATATTAGGATATTCTGTAAATTCCCATCTTAATAAATTCAAAAGAAATTTTACAATTTTGTCGCCAAAATTCAATACCTTTAGTTGACTAAGATTGTCTTTATATCTGCGAATTTTCTTGAAAACAAATTTTAATTGATTGACCGTTCAATTCGGCAATTTGCCTTGTACCTGTTAAAGGATATTAAATACCGTTTATAATTTTTCGTGTACTAGAAAATAAACTTTATAAATGGTCAAAGGTAGAAAGGCATCCATTCCTTAATGAGTGTACATTTTATGTCCCGAAGGATATAAAATGTTATAAACCATCTTTACGAGGAAAAACTGAATCTAATTTACTCTTTACAAGAAATCATAGGGTAAATGTTTTACTCGTAAGTACATAATAAAAAGTAAATTTCTATTTTATATTATACTAACTATTCCAAATTTCATTGTGTGAATTGGTACTTTAAGGAGTTTTATGTGTGACTATTATAAAATCGTTATTTTTTAACGTATTTTGGAAAAAATGTATAAACCTTGGAGATATGATAACCTACTTTTCATAGAATATGATATAGTTATTTTTTCAAGTAGGAATAATGAAAAATCTAATGACGTACTTTCATACTGCTATCTCCTGCTGGAGCTTGGCGATCATCTGAACAATCCTCACTCTGTCAGATGCTACTCGGAACAAGGATCTTGTACTCAACCAAAATAAAAGTTTTGAGCTATGAGGTTTCATGTTTGCCTAGATTTCGGCGTCCTTGTATTTTTCTCTGTATTATTAGTTGGAAGAGGGCGTACTTTATATTGCGTATATCTAAAGTCAAGGTATACTAATTTCAGCTGCTTAATATTATCCAGAACATTCGTCTTCTTGTCAAATCTCTATAAAACGATTCATATCTTACCTCGCGTGGTATATAAAATACTTAAAAACATTTGTGATAAATACATATAATAAAGGACTAATTGACTAGTCACCGTAAAAATACGATTAAAATTGACAATCTTCCTTCAACATTTCCAACACAGCTTGCGAGTCAAAAATATAATATGTCCACAAACTTAAGATTTGAAAATAAAATATGTCTGCAACAACAATATAAAGATCTTCTGCGACTTGCATAAGGTATTCAATACATTGGCACATAGCATACACGACACGACACAACGTACTTATACAAGAAAAAATAGAATATTTATGTATGTCTCTAAATAGCATTATATACGAGTACAATACCGAAAAAATTTTTGTTTAGCTGTTTTTTTTTTATACTAGTTTTTGGAAATTGTAATAATCTCTTCCATAGTACACTTATAGGCATTATATAGAATAGCGAATTACATGGATCACTTAATCTGCACATACATAAGACTAGACTTCCGACAGCGGCTTCGCCCGCGTGATCTAGTTTTAGATCCAGAAATGAGAAAATGCCATAAAAACTTTCATCCTTTAAATTTACCCCCTTAGGGTTGAAATTCTTAAAATCCTGTCATAGTGAGCACCTACGTACTAAAAAGAACCCGCAAAATTTTATACTCCTAGCACTTGTAGTAACGAAGTTTCATACAAACTTTCATCCCCTAATTTACCCCCTTAGGATAAGAGTTTCATAAAATCCCGTCTTAGTGGGCGCATGCAAAATTTGAAAGTCCTAGCACTTGTAGTTTCTGAGATTTCGTGATGAGTGAGTGAGTGACCTGTCGCTTTTGTATGTATAGATAAATATTATTTTCCTATTCAATTCCATTTCGAACATACTTTTCAATCAAAACTTTGGTGCACAATAAAAGTTTTGTACGCAACGTATAAGCAATTCTATAAGTCATAAATAAGTTTCTTCCACGTCGTTATTCCTTATAATACACAAATATCCAAGTTATGAGCTATGAAGGTAATAACAACTTTCTTAGCCGTGAACTTTGGAGGCGGTGAGATCTTTGAAATACGTATGTTCACATATTTTCCCTCAGCTTCGTTCAAATTTACATAGTAATAAAGAAGATTATAGCAGATACGACCAAGAACCTGTCTACCAAATTGCAGATGAATTTAAAGTAACATAAAGATCTGCTGTGTTCTGTCTGGCTGCGTTATCGTAGCTAAACAGTAAGTCCTAACATTATTAGCGATATATATGTATATACCTATAATGAATTATTTCTTTTATACAGACATTAATATATTATAGAAAAAATATGTATGTGCATATAGATATAGGTAGGTGGGTATGTAATTGTTCAAATGTAGGACTTAAGCTTATGAGGCTTGCCAATTTCTCGAGATAGAATATGGAATAAAGCCTTTAAAATTTCTAAAACAGTTACGTACATAATATAACTAACTTTGTTTCTAATCGTGTTGATTGTTATTTATCATTTTTATCCTGTTATATTTACTATTGTATGTTTGTATGTAGCTATGTTTATAATTGAAAACATATTTTCTCGCTATGTAAGACACCATATACTGCCCATCTACTTCAACAACAATAGTTCAGTTTAACCCGCGGTTGCCTGAAAGAAGTTGCTTCTTGGCGATAAAGCCACCGATTGTACCACTTAATTGTATTGATTGTACTATTATTTAATTATGGTGTACAATAAAAATATTTATTCATATTAGACTATGTTATAAAGCGTTATTTATTTAATGAGCAGTACTTCAACATTAGTAATGTAATAATAATAATTACTAATGTAGAAAAGTTCAAAAGAAATATTTCTTTTATTTATATTATAGGGTTTCGCCTCAAGTTTTACCAAAAATACACAACATATATGTCGTCATAAAATAAAAGGTGTAGAGCCGAAGGTATTATTTAAATGAGTTCTTTACTTTTTCAAATATGCTTAGAATAAAATTGGTTTCCTTTCTGGTAACCCTCTTAGTCACGAATACTTTTTGCTTTTCTCTGATCCTTAGCTAAGATTAAAGATTACGGCGGACGGTGAATTGATTGATTAGAAGGAACAATATATTTGTAATAAGCTTTTAAGGGTTTAAGGCTTTCGCATTAATTGCCGCCATCATGAATAAATGTCTTTGCCGCTTTTCGGATACTTTCATTCAGACTTCAGACTCCATTAATATATTAGTGTTACGTACAGGCTTTATTTAAATAGAACAGAATACTTTTTAATGATTTTGTTAATTCGGATGTTAACATTGTATTTACCTGATTCTTGTAGAGTGAGGACATTTTTGTTTATAACTTCGTAATATACCATAAAAGAAGAAAAGTATTTCTTTTTCTTTGCAATCCAAAATTTCAAGTAATCCTTAATTTGGACGAATTTTGAACATAAATTCTTGCGAGGTTATAGGAGGGAAGCTTCAGAAGGCACTGTTCTTATATATGTCTTTCTTTACTATTTATATATATTAATATCGTAGAAACACTACTTCTGATGTTGTTAGCCAATATTCTCAATATATATCCTGTACAATAAAAAAAAATACCAAAAGCTAGTTGAAGTCACTCGCAGAGGGAATACAAATAGGTATTGATTCTAAAAACCGATTTAGGTATATCAGTTTTGTCGTTCTTTCATCCGACATTCTTACTACATATCCGAACCAACGGAGCATGTCGCTGTGGATTTTTACATCGACACTATCTTTCAGGGCAACTGAACAAACTGAATGACACCAGAAATGTTTAATGATACCTAGCTTATGTTTGGAAACATTTCATTTGGATAGACATATAAATCTTTCATAAAAAGCTTAGTTTAAATCTTTCCTAAATGTGGCATGAAATGCTAGGTACAAAAGATATTACATAGGCTTTCTACTATTCAAGACATTTCACTTCACTATTAACATAATATCGTAGAAAGACTAGTCTTTCTGTCGTTAACAATTACCTGTGCATTACTCTCAATATATCCGATAAAAAAACTACCAAAAGCGAGTTGAACTCACTCGCAGAGGGTTCCGCAAAAATAGGTATTGTATTTTAAAAACCAAAGACTTCTAATAAGGATTTGCGTAATCTACATTGATAAAGAACTATTTTGAGGTTTTTAATTATTCGCTGTTTTTTGGAGATCTTGAAACTATAAAGAAAATATACTTGCAATTCTCACAATACGCGCTTTCACTTGTTACATAATATAGATAGCAGATTTTTTGATATATAATATTTCTATTTTACCCCCCAAATGAAGCCGTATTTTTTAAATTATTTACATTGAACTTCGATTACAAACTTACATACTGCTATGTGTACAAAATATCAACTCAAGCGGTTCAGTAGTTTTGGAGAAACTAATAGCCAAACGAAAGGACAAACAGCCCACCGAATGTCGTTTATGGATTTCCTTTTTTAGTTGTGGTACCATATAATGCATATAACAATTTGAAATTCAATAAAAACTCTAATACACTCGTTAAATAAATAATTTTGAAGTTATAAATGCGTACTTCGATGTCACTCTCATTTGATTTTTGGTCTTATTTCATATTTATTTCATTCATCAATATCAAATTGTTATATATTAATAATTACTAGCAATCACAAATTTTATTGAATAAGCTTCTGTTACTAGTATAATTAAATATTTTAGAGATACGAAAATCAAAAAGTTCTTTTATCAATGCCGGTAAAATTATAAGTGCTTTTTCTAATTGTATTGACCGAATAACGTCTGCCAGATAAGATTGTATGTATGTACACTGGGATGAAGTATAATAAGTGAACAATAGTCAAATTACTCGAGAGTCCAATTTGGATTCTGAATTAAGTCAAATATAAATATTTGAAAGTACCTAAATTCTGGAGATACATAAGAATCCAAATTTTACATATGTACTCTACTTATGCATTCTATTTTAAATAATTTTCTAAAAAGAGAAATATAAAGATGCAAATAATGATATAGGTGACTTTTTGTGTTCTCGGGTATCATCCCCATGGGAGGGTATACCGTAGGGGTTTTTGTGGGTAGGCCTCAGGGAACTCGGCTAGCCACAAGATGGGTTCGCGAAAGAGAGTGCCACATACCCCCTGTCGCTTGCCAGGAGACAGTGGTAGGTCTAATGCATTTCCGCGATTCCTTTTTGTGGATAAGGCGAATGATTTGTGCACCGCCTGTGAAGCGCCAAGGAGAATATGGGACTCTCCATCCAAACGGAACCCCTGATGGCTACTTAAAACGCGGATGGCGTACCCACTACACATCCGTTAAAAATCCGATGTTCCTTACATTTTGGGAGTAGGGCCTGGGATTCAGTAGGGACTGCTCCTTATCCAGCCTCCCGTAACGAGATACCTGGGAAATTTATTAAAATTACTATTACTTAACTTACGAATCAATAATAAATTCTTTAACAATGTATTACCAAAGTGACTTCACTTAAAGAAGTATTTGATTACGCAATAGATTAAAATAGAATTCTTAGAATTATTTTTCTTATATGAATTGAAATTATATTGATTACTCTTTATTTATTATATGCTTACATATTCTGATTTATTCATAAATTCTGAATGATACCAAATATTTGAAATGGATTATCTATCACATTCAGTGAAAAGGGAAAAGCGATTTTCCCGTTTTCCCGCTATAGTCAACAACGTATCTGTATTTCTCTGTGAAAAGATTTAAATCACTGATACTTACGCATTGTTTCCACAGAACCTCAAGAACCAGATAATGACGACAAACCTATGGGTGGAGCAGTCGTGGTATGACTACAAACTACGCTGGGAGCCCAAGGAGTACGGCGGCGTTCACATGCTGCACGTACCCTCCGACCACATCTGGCGGCCGGATATCGTGCTCTACAACAAGTGAGACCCACGCAGACACCAACACATAAGACATAATAATAAATCACACCACGATGCATGTGTAGCATATATACCTCATACTTAATCGAGCATAAATTGATATTGAGTATAATAACAGAATATGTCAATGGTTTTTAAAGTCGTAAATTGTTTTACATCATTCAATTAAACATTAAATTGCAAAAGTAGTGTTAATGACGTACGGTGTGTACGTCATTAACACTACTACAATATGTCAAATTTCCTCAAATTACTTTGAGCTCTACCTACATATTAAGCTTTTAAATCAAGTGGAGAAATTTGACAGTTTTTTATAGCCTGATATGCTGTTGATTTTAAAATGTCTATATATGTATTGTACAAATTAAATGGTAACAAGAGTGATAGGGTTTCGGGGTAATTTTAAAATTAGAGTGATGAGGTATACGCAACACATTTATCTCGATAACTAGACATACCTTTAAAACAAAGCGGGCAAAGTAGCGAGGAGTTAAAAAAATATCGAAATATATTAAAGTGTAATATTAAAACTGACTCTTTAGTGAGAAACCCCAAGATTCATTAGAAGTAAGGATAAAGAAAAATGTCAAAGTAAAATATTTCAACAAACACCTTAAAACAAACTTCTTACCCCGGAGCTACGCTAAAATCAGCTAAGCCCACGGCACAAGTTTCAACTGTGTACAAAGTCGTCTTAATAATGAAGTGGCAATTCGTTAACACAACATTAACGAAGAGCTCGAGTCGAGTAACGATACAAACGAATCACACCTTTTCCATGTTCAAAATGGGTATTAACCCTGCTTTTTAAAAAGTGGATATTTACGGACGTTTGTCTTAACAATAGAGGTCAAATCAAGACCGCGAAGGTAATAGCGTAACAGGCTACTTTAAACAATAAATACGAAAAAAGCTTAAATTTTTAAATGAAATCCTTTTATATAGACACGTACCTTTTAAATAGAAACAATTATTGACGATTCTTTTTTACTTACTTAATACCTTTACAAAGTGAAAAGAAACATGAATAATTTTAACCTAAATCAAGAAAGATATCAGATTTCCTTTTCGATTAGATTATTTAATTTGATTTGAGAAGTCAATAAGTAACCCTCACTCGAATTTTGTGAGAAAAATGACTTCTGTGAGAGACCTTGACAAGATCTCCAAAGAAATCACTTCCTTTTTAATATAAGAAATATTCAGGTTTTACATACGAATATCCAAATGGCCGCAGTCCTCCGCCAAGTTAAAAATATATGCATATGGGTTGTAAACGCAATATCAAATTTCTACTCCGGTTGTATGTGATATTGTCTCATACTGATCTATTGTAGGTATAGAAAAGATAAAAATACGCTTACTGCTTGAGGTACTACACTACCGTGATCGTCTAGAATAGAGATAACCCCATATTTGCTTGTTATATTCAGCATTTTAGGAAATAAAGTGTATATTAGAATATCGGATTATAAGCTTGTAACTGATTATTGCTATGGACACATACATACTTTAGGTCGACTCTGTAGAGGAATGTAAATATCTATATACCTACGATCCAACGATATGTTATATATTACTGTTATATATTCATAGTTCCTTATCTGTAAACAGCGCGATAGATTGGAGTAGATTAAAATATAATAATAAAAAGTTTCATAATTATAAATACGTAGCAGTTTGTTAAGCAAGAATGATTAATCATAAGAGCTTTTAATTTATAAATACTTTTTGTCAGACAACTTTGGGTCAGAGAAGATTTAAGGGCTATAAATAATAGACATGTTTAAAAGTTTTCGATTATCCGCTTAATGAATGTTGAATTTATTTTACTAAGTTCAAACGTTGACGTATCTCATTGCTGTACTCTATCTATGTAAAACAAGAAGATTTTTAATATTATCCATACATCATTAATGTATGTTTTGATCAATTTTTACGGTAAACAAACAACGCACATAGTAACTCAAACAAAAATGAATTTCTTCCTTTTGAAAACTGCTTATTTACAATTTTTATGCTCTAAATATTTCGCATTATCACCGTACCGAATCTTTATAAGTCCAGTTCATTCTGCTTTCAAGAATTATTATTTCCATTCAGACAGTAAAGGGTTTCTCACAAAGGAATATCAGAGCTACTTATCTCCGGAGTAGGTTGAACGTAAATACCGCTACTTTCACCGCTATATAAAAGTAAACTTAACATTTTACGTCTCATGATTTTTGTATTTTCAAATATTTGTTACGTAAATATATTTTTCAACACCCAGACACTTCCCTTCTCAATACCCTCACATTTGAAGCCATAGTAAAACATATATGTGTGTACCTATCTATATCATATACATTACTGTTAATTACTTAATTTAATTTTGAAAGTTATTTGATAACAAAATTAAATTTCTTATGATAAATTTGTATTATTTTGTCAATGTAGTTTTTCGTTTTCTAAGAGAATGATTAAGATCAAAAACTATTTAAAATAAGAACTAATACTTAAGACTGAAAATGAAGCGCAGAATGAAATGGTTATAACGTAGACTCACAGACGTGATATAGCTATTCTCGGCACACAATGACGGCCGATAAGAATGGCGCATCGATTGAGCCTGCTCGCTTAGGAACGTAACTTTTAATATCAATTTCGGACAGGAAAATATCAATAAATAACGGAATTACATTCCAACAGAAATATCTAGAAGTATGATTGAAATACTTTAATTGTTTTCACAAATGCGCTTCGTAATTAGTTTAGATATTACGTGTATGTAAGATTACGTTACGTTTTGAACCCATTACGTTTTGAAATACCACCGTGCCATCCATCGTTCGCGTTAAAAAATCGCGAATTCCCTTTTGTGTACCTTTTTTAATAGACGCTTAGACCCTCTCTGCCTGAGCGCCGCTTAAACATTTGCGTGGTTTCAATGCCACTGGGAGTACTCTAATGACCGTGCGTTTCACCTTTTCATTTTATATTCAGTCACCCTGTTCACGGAGAGTATGCCCGTTGCTGGGAGTCAACATTCAAAAGAAAGCATTTGATTGAATTAAAATTGGAATGGGAAGAATTGCTTTTAAAATTTATGACCCCTCGTAGACGTAGATTTAATGAAAATAAACCTATTTTGATATTCTTTTCCTTTTTTTTTATCAAAGATTTATAATAGGTGGTTGATATTTGCTGTAACCGATTTACTGATAAATAAGTAGTTGATAAAATAATAGTAAAAGTTCGATTTTACATGAAGAATTTCAAAATTTTGTTATAAGAATAGCAAGTCATATCAATAACATAGAAGTAAAATAATATCATGTAGAACGCTTTCGAATAAATCTGTTAAAAATAGCGTAAATATTAAAATACTTTATTAAAGCGATTACGTACACTAACGTAAAATAAACTTCCATGACAAAGAGGGAGCTAAATTAAATAGGTATAATTAAGAAGATAAAAGATTGTGCACGTTGTAAATTACTATGTAGAGTAGGCACTTGTCGCCTCCCCCAAGGAGAGCGCTCAAAAGTTCTGAGTGGTTGTATCCAAATTATCTACGAGTCGCACAATAATTTACGCACATATTTCTTAATTATTTAATTATGTAGGCTTGTCGGTCGACAACGCGGCTGCGACCTCCGGTCCTTCAGTTCGTTTAAATTTCTGTTATGTTCTATATTTGAGCTGTAAATATAATTTGAATGAAGTATAAGATTGGCCTCATTAAATTAAATGCCAGTTGTTAAAAACACATATTAATACGTGCCAACTGTTTGAGTGATGAAGTTGATAACTGTAATAATATTTTTTCTTCTATTTCAAACGGTAATGTAATATTCTACTGTACTTATTACTTAACTATTTGAATAAAATTTAGCATTTGATAATTATTTTAGGTGATTTGTGAATCGGATTTCATGAGTAAAGTGAAATATGTACTAGATATCTTAAAACACACTGTGGTTAAGCTGGTGCAAGACGTGAAGACAGATATTAATGAGGTTTTGAATAACGCAGTTAAGGCTGTGGGACGATTATTACACTGCTCAGTGAATGATTGAAGACAACAATAAAACATCAATTATGAATGTTGATCATGAATAAAAATTTTCGTCTTTATCCAGTATATTCATTAAATTTATCGTATAAAAGTACCTTTATTAATACGATTTCAGTGAAAAGGTGTAATCACTGCGATATTGTAACGAATAAGTAATAAGCGTTGTGGTTGATTTATACGTTTGCGTTCATTTTGTCCGGGGCACCACCTAGGAGCGACAACGCTAGACTTTGATAAATGACCCGGACAGCAATCGTTACTCATTTCCGATCCTTCCTTGCAACCTGCGTCTTCCCCTACGAACCTTTTTGGTCCCAACCCGTCCAGAAAAAAACTACTAGTATCCCTTTGAATTACGTTAAAATTGTACCCTTTATTACACTCATGTTATACTCATATGATTTATTTTAGTCATATGTAATATATTTGGTTGATATATTATTTACATTCACATAATTTTATTTTCAATTCTCAATTGTAAAAATTAAAATATTAAATATTAAATCGATATATAATAATGCATGATAAATGTTAATTGTTGTGTTTTATTTAATTGTGTTAAATGAAAATACAATATTGTAAACCAGGGCATGCGGCTGACGTTGTAATCGGCGTAAATAAGTGATGTGACAGGTGCATTTTCAGGCTCCGCTCGACCCCTGTCTGACAACCTGGTGGATTCATAACCGGAATATGTTTAAAAACGCCACTCAATTCTCTCACAGTTGATGTTTTAGATAGACAAGGAACGTCGAATTCTAGTGGATACACATGTGTAAGCGTGCCGCCGATATTGAATTTCAAATAGTATTTTAACGGACAATTTAATAATCCACGAGACCATCTGTGGATGACGAATTTCATTAGGTACGCACATACAATTTTCTATGCCAACGGCCTTGTATTATTATTAGAATACTCTATATAAGATTCAACTCACTATTATCTAACAGAATAACACTGAACATACTTTACTATACATAATAATGATGTTCTGTCTCCATAACTGAAATGTTTACCTACCTCATACACCAATCAGAAGACACGTGAGTCGTAATAGACACTACAAAAATTTGTTGAAGCACTAGAGCTGCATGCGAGGTGGCATGTAACGTGCATTAACATTACAGTGCCGACGGCAACTTCGAAGTAACATTGGCGACCAAGGCGACCATCTACCACCAGGGGCTGGTCGAATGGAAACCGCCCGCCATTTACAAGTCTTCCTGTGAAATAGACGTGGAATATTTTCCGTTCGACGAGCAAACATGCGTTCTTAAGTTCGGTAGCTGGACGTACGATGGATTCAAGGTAAATGCCTAAAGCTCCGTCACCGCTTTCGCTGACCGTTCTGTTTGTCCGCAGCGCCGACGGCAACTACGAGGTGACACTGATGACCAAGGCCACCGTGTACTACAACGGCATGGTGGTGTGGCAGCCGCCTGCCGTCTATAAGTCCTCGTGCTCGATCGACGTCGAGTTCTTTCCTTACGACGTGCAAACCTGTGTGCTTAAGTTAGGCAGCTGGACGTATGACGGCTTCAAGGTGACGCCCCGCTGTACGCTGCTTGCGCCGCGCGTGCGGGCCGTAGCCGTAGGGCCCCGCCCCGGCCGATGTCCATGCAATAGCTTATTGGCTCGAACGTAAATCGTCGTGTAATATTATATTACTTATCTGTCCATGTGGTATGTTCACACTCTTACATATTGACTGTATGATGGTGCTAGAGTAGAGGCGTAGAGCGCGCGTCTCGTGCCGTCGCCCGCTCCTCGCTCGCGGTTCGTAGCTCTGACATGCTGCAAGTTAACGTTTTATTGGTGATGTTTAAATTATGTGGAGTAGCAGTATGTCTACGTGCGTGACCACGAATGCTCCAGAACGTCCTCGGTCGATTCCACTTAGCTCAATCGGCCTTCCTCGCTCGACAAGGAAAGGTATAAAATTTTAACAGCCAGGTGATATGGGATGCAAAGATTTCACAATCCACTCCTAACCCGACATCCGCTCCTGCTACGTTTGATTCTTTCCGTGCTTGGCAATAAATTTGTTTCTACAATATATTGGATAGATTTTTATAAAAATATATTTTTTAATATCCTATCGCGGAATGGCATCACACGGAGTTCCCACATGTCCTCACTAGCTGGCTCCGCTCGCGCCACACAACACACTTTACACTCCTACACAGAGCTTGTTGCATGTCTCCCTACTGTCGATGTACACTGAACTCACCGCATGATTCTAGCTTGACTCCAAACCACTTGCATTCCCGATCACGGCGGCCGCTCGCCGCGGAACACGGTCGTGGCTTGACACAGCTTCACACGATACCTTACACGCGAACAGTTAAGCACAGCACGTGAATTAATCAATGATAAAGATTCACACTCGTGGCTCTGTACACTCTCGAGCATAACAATCTTCATGATGCATATTTTATACCTTTCCCTTCCATAAGAATTGGGTTTTGCTGGTCGTTCATTGCATGATTGTCATTGCAAAAAATGTCGCGATCCTACTCAAAATTAGACACGAAGTCCATTAAAATACAATACAAACAAGCTGGATGTTAAAAACGTAGTTGGAGAGTTTTGTCAGCCGAAATATGACTGAAGAAACCAGTTCGGCGACCGAACTTCTCCTTGCATGCTATACGACACTCGAATTTATTGGCGCCTGATTCCAAACTAACTCTTTTTTATTTTTTGGATTTATTTTTATGTTAATGGCATGCATACTGTGATTGGAGTCAGGCGCACGCGTCAGGAACGCTGCGTACGCGCGACACACACACGCGCAGCGGAGCCGGCGCCTCCGACCCTGTATTTCAGCTTTTTGACAAGCTATCCTGAAGGCTATTTCGCGTTCTCAGTAATTAAAATGCAGATAGCCCCCAGGATGTCGACGAGATCGCCTAACTCAAACTAAGTGTCAGAATCTACTCAATATTTTCGTCTAAATTTCACCTTTCATTACTACTCGTTGTTTTCAATGTTATCTACACGTTGTGATTTTATGGCATGATTCGGATATTGTTGTGTTCTTATGTCTTCTTTGAACTGCGGTTAAAAAGAACGTTGTCTCAATGTTTGAATTCTGTTAAACCAGGTACATCCTACTCGACACACTGTGTGATATATGGTTTTAGAGGAATCTGCCACGAAGGTCATCTTCTAAGTAGCCGAATTATTACTGAGAGTGAGTGGGTCTCGGAAGATTAATTTATGTATAACGACAAAGAAGTTAATGATCAAACTCACAATGTGTGAAGGGTGCATGTATCGGAAATATTAAAAAATAAGTCGATAAATATCAAATAAAAAAATTGCCATGACTCCATTTGTTAAAAAAAACATCAACTGCTAATACGTATGGCAAATATTAGTACTTTTCATAAAAATAAACTATTAAAACCTATTTTAATGTTCGAACAGAAGTAAAGCTAACTTTGCTATGCGTATATAGTTGATTGGTGATTACCTAAATAAACTAAATTAAAATCCATTCATCTGCCTAAACAGTTCATCCGAATAATTGTTTTAAATATTAAATAACTTTTATGCGTTAATGTTATGTTATGACGTATTATAGTTTTACAGTGTAATTTTTTTTTTTACTCTTTTAGAAGTGTATACTTACAATTTTTTTACATTTTGTCACGCTCTGTGATGTTTGTGTTGTGTTTGTGTAGTAAAAATAAAATTAGGTAGGTAACTAGCTAATTGATAAAAGTAAATTAGGCATTCGAATTTTTAAAAAAACGTCAATATATACGGTGAAATTTTGAGGACTTTATAAGATATTTATTCCGTTGAATATTACTTTAAATTTATGAAAGAAATCTTAAAATTTTCCGTTAAATTTTAACTGTGGACTACTTACATTTAATTTATTAGGTAAGTTGTGTTTGTGATACACATAAATAGATAGCGGAAGGTATAGTAACTGAGTGGTACTATTATTTTAATATAGTCTGTCTGTAAGACTAAGTGTTGGTATTATGCGTGTCTGACAGTGTCTGGGTGTAGGTGGACTTGCGGCACATGGACGAGCAGGCGGGTAGCAACGTGGTGTCAGTGGGAGTCGATTTATCAGAGTTCTACATGTCCGTCGAGTGGGACATACTAGAGGTGCCTGCCGTAAGGTACGTCACTATTATATAATTATATTAATATTTTTTCGGATAAAGTCATAGAAGCACCGAACTGTATTTTTTTATTAGCATATTTCTGGGGGAGACCGAGGTGTTATAAAACAGAGATGAGTTTAAGCAACCATGATTTTTTAAAATTTAAAAATCATTAGGATCAAATTGACATCATGGCCTATAAACTGCAACCACAGAACACAGACGCAACCACCGTAAGCAATTGATATGCGATGATACCAACTTGCTAGTGGTTTTGCTGCTTATCTGGAAGAGATCGCTGTTTAGCGATAAGGCCGCCTTTTGTGTACTCTGTATTGTTTTACCGTGTGATTTCGTTCTGTTTTCCTTACTGTATGTGTGCAATAAAGATCATATTATTATTATTTAAAATTTCGTGAAATCAGAGTTGTTTCATTGCACTTTCGTTTTATAACCCCTTGGTCTCCCCTGTTGGTAAATTACTGTTGACAACTTCAAAGAAATCAACACGAGAAACACAAATATTTTAATATGCATTAACACCAAAATGAACATTTGAAGTCTCAATTAGACTGCAATAGAAACATCACTCATTAGTTACCAATACATTATTTGTGAACGATTTCATTGATTGATTCTATAATTTCTACGTTGATGATTTACTTTTAGTCTTTAAGATTGACTATTAATGTCACCACTGTTGGGACTCAGGCCTTCCCTATGGATGAAATCGAAACAAATCGAATAGGTAGAATGTTGTCATTATTACTAATTTTCCATGTTATTTAAGTTCTATATTTTAATAAACACTAAATATGATAAGAGCTACTTAGTATTAATTACCACATATAATTAATCAATATTACTATATTTATAACTTTCAGTCTATTATGTACCCCATGAAAAATAGCATTTTTGTAGGTAAATCTTTAAAGTGAACCATTTCTGGGGATTGGCCTTTTTGCTGAAGTATCAAAGCAGATTCAGGTTTCATGTCTTGCAACAATTTTTGCTCTCATTTTAAAACAGAATTCATTCTCGAAACATAATCATTTTCATTTTTCAGTCATATTATGCACCTTAGTGAAATTCGTATTTTTTTTTTGTAAACAATAACATATGACGTAGAAAATAACGATATCGTAAAAAGTACCGTGTTTTCACAGAGTTGCTCTATCAATTTTTTATTTTCATTATTTTAAATAGTAATATAAGTCGTCTGTTTTAGAAACTTTCACTATATATCGTCTCTTTCTTACATACCTTATCTCTCTTATATATCTTCAAACAGTTTAGACAGGTCATGACCTTAGGTAGTGTCTGTGCTCCTCCACCTCTCTCACTAACGCCCCTCAATAAAGATTCCACTTAAAAGATCCAAAAGAATGAAGTATTAACTGAATTGTCTGACTGATAATAACCAGTGTTCAGAAGATCATAGCACAGTTCTCTTTGATGTTTTGTACTGAATCAGATAATACGAATCCTTTAGGTAACCCTGCCTACTCACAGAATGAGTTTCGGTTTTATTACTTACTCTGTTTATGTCAATAATATCGTTTAGAGTGTGTTTTTTTTTAAATATCGAGTACTTTGATCAACTAAAATACTTATGTATAAAATTACGATCAGCTGATTGCAAGGCTAGTTGCTTTTCTTTAGATGATTGTGTACAATAAATTCTATGATCATTTAAGGTATATATTCAACTGAAATGGGAAATAAAGTTTCATACAGTGTTTATTTCTAACGCTAATTTTTTTTTTTCTGAAATACAACGTAATGTGTTTAGATAATAATAACCTTTTGATGCTACAGAGTTAAAAGGAATAAGTCGCAAATGTAATAATAAAATGTTATATGTATATAAAATGGAAAGTTTCGTTAATGATATTAGTTGGACTGTTATCATTTCCTGTGTAGGTAATTTTTTTACATTTAATAAAAAAATACTAACTTAATACTGTACAATAACGGTTTTATCGGTACCTATTTAACCAAAATTATAAATAAAAACTAAATCTGTACATATGAAAATAAAGCTTATTTGTAAATAATAATGAGAAAATAAATATTTCACGGCATCATATAAATTGTTTAAATTTATTTAGTTTAAAACACTTATTTATACTCACTTCTTTGTGTGATACTTAACTGAATAAACTTAAAGGAGAAAAAATGTTTTAGATAACAGCATCTCCTCTAAAACATAAATACGATAGGTCAGTTGCCAACTTTTTTATTTTATAAATAAATAGTCCATTAATAGCTGAGAAATAATGTAGAAGTAATAGCATGTTTACGGTTATTAGTTTCGGAGCTATGTTTGTGGAACTGCTGCTAGTCGGGCGAATACCCTCCCTAAAAATTCAAGCCATGAAGTGACGCCATGCCGTGCATCAGTAGCGAGGAATGTATGGGCGTCTGGGTGATCTTTGTAATTTGGTGCGTTTATGTTTATACTTGTTGTAATGAAAGTTGTTATATTTTATGTAACCAATTTAATGCCATATGCATTTAAGCAAATTTTTATAAAATGATTTCTCTACTTTTTCAAATTTTCCAAGCGTAATATTTTTCATATTGGTGTGATAATTAAATATTTATAAATTAAAATGGTTCATATTTTCTGAACATATTACAGAAATCTGTATTTTCATTTGTAGGGCACATTCCCTACAAGTGAAAATACAGGTTTCGTAGGTAGGTCATGTTTTTGTAAATGTAATTTGATTCAATGCACATCATATTTTTTTAAATAACGTGTCCTGTAATATCAGGGAAGTGTTTTGGAAATTAAATGGGATATACCACAGAACACAGAAAGATATGGATATACCATATATTATAAGACAATTTTATTTGTACTGCAATAAAATAACGTAACGATTACGGACAACCGAAGATAATAAACTGAAGACTGAACATTATATCATTCCATACTATTCCTTTAAATGTACTTCTAAGTATATATCCTTGCTATTGGCATAGTCCAAATATTTAACTGTAAGAAGATTTCTGGTCGACTTATTTATTTATTTAGTTGCTGAGAAATAAAATTGCGAGAAACTTACGGCGGACGCGTTGCGGCAGCACTGAGAGAAATATATTGTCGGTATTTACTTTCACTTAGGACCCGACGGACGAGTCCATAAAGTAAACAGAACTGCTACTCTCATTAGTTACTACATGATATTACTTTCCTCTCTTTTACTGCAACAATACTACAACCTTCAATGGCAAAAAAACTAGAACAGACTTCAAAATACTGGTGTTACGAATCGGATTTTGAACAACACAAACAATTCTGGAATCAAATATAATATGTTTTGAAATATAACATCAAGCCTCATATGATGGTTTTAAATTCCCACTTCCTCTATAGAAGTAAGGTTTTTTTATGGTATAACTGGACAGACGGACGTCAAAGTGTATAAGTTCGATCTGTGTTTTCCTTTGAGTAGTTAAAAGTTATTAAAAGTATAGACTTTTTATTGGTTTGTAATATAACTATCTATGTCTTAGGAACATATTTGTGGCAAAATTGAAAATCCTGTATTTTTTAAAATAAGATGAGGGAATTGTCAATTTTTGCTTTCTTTCTTACATAAATTGAAAATAGCACTATAAGTGTCATAAATAAATTTTTTATTTTACTTAATTTTAATCTATAATCTTTAGCGAAAACTTATCAATACAACGTACACGGCATCGTTATACAAGCGAGGATATCATCTTTGTTCTGTTATCGACTGTCTTCGGCATCAAGTATCGTCATTAAGCCAACACCGCACACCCTTTACGACACATATCCTCTAACGGCTGTTAAGCTCCACTAGGACTGCCTTTCGTGTTTATCCAACCAACGTTCGCAATGTGGTGCCTAACTACCTGGAAAATCCCATTTTTATCGAAGATTCAACTTTATAAAGATAAATTATTAACTGAGAGTAAATTTGGAGCCGTAAAGGTACCATTTTTTCCTGTCGTCTCTTTGAAGAGATTTTATAAGTCTTTTGTTATGTTGTCCTTTGAAATTAATACAATTAGTAGTTTTAAGAAATTTGCCTAAAACAGTTTCTTTAGCAATGTTACAGCTAATGTTTTAAACTGGTCCGGTATATTTGGATTCAAGTCTACGCTAAAAAAAACAAACTAGTATAGAAATAGTATCGCTCATCCCCTGACAAATAGGTAACAAAAATCTATTCTTATAAAAATCGAAAAGAATTATAGTTCTTTTTTATATCCAAAGATATTTATAAAACTTAATCTTACCAACCCTAATGGAATTATTGACCAGGGACGCGACCGCCTAACTCTCAAGTCATAACTCTAGCCATAGTATAGGAGATTTTAGCGAATATTATACTGATATTTCGTATTTTTTTAGTTCTTTGACATGTCTTTATTATTATTTTTTTGTCTTGATCATCGTTATTTATCATTTACGCCTTGTAATTAAAGTACATGTCAAAGAACTAAAATGAAATGAAGTAGCTCGGCTAAATTTATAGCTAGAGGAGTTAGGGAACCGCTCTACAGAAATAGAATGTGAGATTTTAAAAATGATAATGCCAAAACCGACTTTATCGACGATCGATTACAGAGGTCAAAATCATTTGAAAAGGATCAGTTGGTTGAACAGCATTTTACACTTACTACAGATCCACCCTTAAACATGTAAGTAGCTGTAGACGCTATACACCTCTATTTTATGCCTTCTAAGGTTATCCGTGTTTGCATTCGTTTAGCCTTTCCAACTTTACGAGGCCATGAAACGGCGAGAGGATAAGCTGTCTTTATTTATCGTAGGTACATTTATATATATGTTAGTATTATAAAAAAAAATAGATAATCTTATTTACATATGCTTTTTATTATATTTTTATTTGCGAAAAACCGTGTAGAATAGATACTTTCAATGATAGTTATTCCATAAGAAACTTTCATCCCCTATATCAAACTGCTTAAAGTCCTTTTTCACGACAAAAGGTAACTTATGTCTTTCTACAAGGTCCTTGTACCAATTTTCGTCAAAATCTAATAACTCGAATATCTTTAGCTATATATATGGGTACAATGACTATCTATGATTGCCTTTACTGTCTCAGTAATCCAACCTGTATATTATTAAGAGATATTGTTATTTCTAATTAGAAGAACATTGCAATGATTTCCGCTAAGTTTACAGTATTTAGTGAGTGCCAAGGTTATGAAGTCTAACCAATGAAACGTCGAAAATTCCCAAGTAAACCACCCAAAATTATTGCGGCAATATCGTTTATATTTTTATGGCATGAAATAATAGTTTCTTAGTTATGATTTGAAATTTCATGAGATATCTAACTGCATAAATAAATTTACATCAGCTTAACATGATAATCAGCCAGTTTGACTTTCATGTTCAGTTTCAAACAAATACGTTTCATATTTCAACGGAATAAAATACATATTTCACATATTTTTGTTTTAAATGCGTTTTTGTTGTTTTAAAATTCAAGTATCATTATTTTATTGAAAAATATTAAAATTCGACTATTTTTTGTTACATTTTGTTTACAATTTTGTTTACATTTCCTTCGAATTATAGAGTTAAAATGTTTTGATTATATTCGTTGACCTTCAACAAAGCGAATCTAATTTTGCTTGTAAAATGATTATTTAATGAACCTGCTGTGAAAATATTTATACTTCTATTCCAAAAATAATAACTTTACATAAAAACACTACAAACGTTATTTTTTTTGCTTATTATATAGCAATTCCGTGACCTCACAAGCCGGCCGACCAAGATGTCGTCGTACTTAATTTGGTATATATTTATTTAACTTCGAATTCATGTAACACAACATTGATTCATACTATTGCGTTAACATTAAGGTTGCCAGATGATTAAATAATTGATAAAATAATTTAATCAAGGCTGATACAACCTTGATATAATTCCAATGTTTTTGTTCGCCATAATATTTTTTCGAGGCGAAGGATGAAAGTATCGATTTTTGTTTCGAGTAATTCCGATTTTATGATATTTTGCCCAGATATTTTACTCTTCTCATCGGCAACGGTAAGCATTCTATTGATATATCACACTCTCTTTAATCCTTTAAATATTTTACGTTATGTTTCATATCTTAAATCGTTTGTATATTTTATGTTTTCAGGTAACCTGGTACTATGTACAGACTTCTTCGCTATTTGTTGTTGTTATATTCTTAAAAATCACCGTTAAATAATCTGAATTCACATAAATATTTTAATCATCATCATCAGCCCTTTTATGTCCGCACTGCAGGGGCTCAGACCTTCCTTATGGATGGTTAAGGAGGATGGGCTTTGACCCTCTAAGCTGGCCCAATGCGGATTGGAGGGCATTAACAACTGTTAATGCAGCCGGGACCAACATCTTAAAGTCTCATCCAATCCTTGCAAAAGTTGCTTAACAACAAATATAGCTTCCACGGCGCTTATCTACTCGCCACCGAGCTACTTATCAATTTTTCAATAACAATCTATCTATATATATAAAAATGAATCGCAAAATGTGTTGGTAAGCGCATAACTCAACAACGCCTCGACCAATTTGGCCAAATCTTTTTTTAAAATGTTCGTTGAAGTTCAAGGATGGTTTTTACGGCGAGAAAAATTAGAATTATTGCTGGAAAAACCCTAAAAATAGCCCTTTTCTTTTTCCCATACAAATGATTTGTAACTAAAACGTAGTCAATTTGAGCTTTATTGCTATGGTATAAAGTTCATATTAAATTACAAGCACTCACTGTTGTCTAAGCAATGTAGGTGTGTTCCTAACGTCAAAGATCATATCTATCAAAACAATGTGCGTGTGTGCGTTGGAGCACAGAATACATAGTTGGAGGAGTTTAATGTCGCGTTCCGAAACTCGCGTTCCGAAACTCGCGTTTCTTTTGTATTAGTTTCGGCACGCGAGATAAAATGCATCAGTTTCCACGTCATTACATGTATTGCCGGAACATTGATGAAAATACGCTCTGTAGTAGCAAAGCTGTTGGGTCCTAGATAGCTCATTGGTTAGAGCAGTCCCTGGATCGCGAATGGGTTCGAGTCCCATTCCGGGGTACAGGTAGATGGATTCTTCCAGCATTTTTCCTTGAGAATGTTTATATATTTTTTTAATTCGAATAGTTTTATAATTTAATTTTATAATGCTGTTGTGTGTAATGTGTTTTTATGATCATAAAAATCTCTTTTTTCTATATTTAATACTATTACTATTAATACATTGCAATAATAATTATGATTCACATGATTAACAATAAAGCGATTACTTACTTTTAAATCCTTATATATGTTTTATTTAATTATTTTTTATTCACAACGCCCTATCACCAGGGTGACGGTTCTGTTCAGGAGAATTTTTTTAAATACGTAGGCAAAAAAACTGCCACATTACAAATCTTTTTGACAGGACGAAGTCTGTCGGGTCAGCTAGTATGTATATAAAATAAACCCACCATGTGCTAAAGCGCATTTATTTTCTCTATATTCCGTTTCCGGTCCATGAATCTTTACTCGTTTCATTGGCTGCAATCACTGTTGCACCGTTAGCTGCTGGTCGCAACACAATTACGAGCCCCTTCAAAAACGACCATTACACTTAGACGTGAGATAAGCTCTCCCTTTATATCCGAAAAGTTACCACTGAACATTTTGGTAAAAAACTTTTGTGAAAATGGTCTTTATTATTTATTTGCATTTCACTTCTTATCTGGTAGTGCCCCGTCAACGTTTCCCTTATTCTTGATAATCGCTATAAATATGTTTCTGTTGATGACTGGTAGTTGGACGAACCTCTTTTTATAATTCGTCAATATTTTGATAGTTTCTTTTAGATATTTATTAATGATTATGTAATCTTGTTTTTAAATTGACATTTGTACGATTATTAACGACACGTTCTTTGATGGCAACCTGTTTTTTGGGAGGTAGAAGCTTTGTGAAGATATCAGCGGTTTTACTTTCACACCGATAATATCCACACCACCCTCGTTATCTTCGTCGTTAACAATTTCTATAACATCATCTCATACAAAACTCATCAAAATATATTGTTTCTAAATTCCTTTTTTGGTAAGTCACCATTTCTCACGTTGCCAAGTAATAGGGATCGACTTATCGCTGCCTCATACAAATTCCAAATCACCATTTAATTCATTTTGCACCTTTAGCTTGTTAATAAATACAAATATTTTGAATCACAATTCTTTCAAATGATGTCCAGTTCAATAATTAATGAAAAATGAAGAATTTGAGTTTATGCACAAGTACAGTAAGTAGTACATATTTTATACGTCAAAATATAAATACAAAGCAAAAATAATTTGGGAACGCTTGAAATAAAAAATGACTAATTAAAATTTTAAATTGATTATCCCATTTTCTGTCGGCTATCTCGAAAATGTAGCTGAATTAATTGTGTTGTTGCCCGTCAAGATAAGCCTCTAGGGGATCGCTTATTATGATTATGATTCGACATAAATCCGTATAAAAACAAAAGCATTAAAATATTCAACAGCAAAGTCTTCTCTTGCAGCCACGTTATAAACATTGCATAAGCATAAGCATTGCATTGCATAAGCTCCCGAGTTAGTAATTTTTTGCGATATAGTTATAATTAGTGGCAATGTTAAGAAAGCGAAAGCCTGTTAAATAATATGTATTTTAAATAGATACAAAAAGAGTTACTTTTCTTTTAAATATGTCATGATTACTTCTAGCTCAATAATATTCGAATTAAGATACACAAGCAGAAAGTTCATAATAATAAAAAATACTCTTAACAGTTATATGCATAGACAGAACAAAATATTATATTTAATCAATCTTTCTAGTTCATGTGATTCCGATTGGACAGGACATTATGATAAAATAACAGGCAATAACTACCAAAAATTATTGTCTCGAGAAAATGATTGCAAAAAACTCATCTCGGAGCAAATGATCGAGCGAAAACAACAAGGAGACAATACATATTTCATAAATCCTCCGGCAACCACAATCAGAGCATAATGCTATTATAAAATTCTTTCCGGTATTGGCGAACTGCCAAAATACCAATACTTTTTGCACTAAGTTCTCAATACGAACGGGACTTTTCACTTGTTCCGCCAAACGTGGCACAACCACGTTAACAGCCGTCACATTGTCTTGATTAACTTTTATTTGTTTTGCAATTTTTTTTTCAACGAAATTAGCTGATTTTGAGATAGGTAGTATAGGTGTTTTTGAAAAACCGCAAATTAATCTTTGTTATTTATATAAACATTAAGATTTTTTCATTCCAAACCTATGCTGGCAACTATGAAACCCTTGGAGTATTACTGTCAATTGGAGACTTTTTTGAATTTAGTATTAATCTTTTGAAAGACAAATATAAATTTTAACTAACCTAGAACAAGGTATAGCTTAACTAGGCAACGCCCAATTTGTCGAATCGCCTAAGCAAGTTAATTTAATTCCAAATAAACGTTATGTTCTTAAGTTTTGCTTATATGTACTCTGTCTTGTAGCTATTTCATCTGTAGTTCCTAGTCATTGGTGAAATGCAATTACACCTTGGGCGATTACCATATATTTAGGTGACAAATTTGGGCGAATTTAAATTTAGTGAAAACCGGCATATGTAATTTGGTATTTTCAATGAGGAAACGACGTGTCAATTTAGGTTCACAAAGAAATATTTCCCTTGCAAATAAGGGAAATGTCAATTCGGTAATAGATATGACCTGTTTATTAATTTTAACCGACATCATAGAAAAAGAGAAGAAATCCGACTGAATCTTTTTCCCCGTTTTTGGATATAGGTTCCAATATCTTTAACAGAGGTAGATCGATTTTAATGAAGTTTTTTTGTATGAAGAGTATTATTTCCAAGAGGGTTATAAAATGTATAATTTCATTCATTGTAAAACAAAAAAATAGGTCAGGCACCTCTGACCTTGATAATACAGAAAAGCCATATCTCTTTCAAAAAACTAAACAAATTAAGTACAAATATAAAATCGTAGTTGCAATATGAAATATCTAGCTATGCCTTACCCTACATTTATTATACCTGAATTGAAACATAAGTGGCAGTAATCTCAACACATATTTAATTCCGAACCATAAAATCTACCACACAATCCATCGCTTCAAATGTAACTTTTATCGAAGCAAATTTTATTGTCTGTTTTACGACTTCTTATTATTTCTAAAGAACAAAGTGAATATATTATTAGCATATTGAAGCTAAGAAAGTTTCCAAACTAATTATCGCGGCGCACTTGGCTTGTATCGATAGACATTATAAAAATGCAAATGTCTAGAGGAATTTGCATGAGGCGTACTTCTCAGAATAATTATCAAAAATTAACATCTTTTTCGCGCGTCAACTTTCAATATAAAAAAAGATATAAAGCTTACTTAGTTCTAACATAATAACCACATACATTATATTTTTATATATCAATTGTAGTGGAACGTTCTAAAAGAATATAATTCATTACGATTGATATTGTTTCAATCGAGGACTTGCATGACATTCTGTTGTCAGTTGCAGAGTTCTATGAGAAAGGAATGGTCAGTTAATTATTGTTGACGAGCAAATTCATCAACGTATATAATGTTATTATTATATTTGACCTGAATAATTAGATATATAATTCAATTTTGATAGATAATAAATCGTATTTTTGATTGACAATAACATCATTATTATATTTGAAAACTAATTAAAAAGGTAATACCTGAACCATCGTGAGAAATACACACTGTCATTGGATAGTTATTTGAATATTTTATTATTAAAAAATATCTAGCCGAATTCGCAAATGCATTTCATTTTCTTTCATTTCAATTTGAATATAGAGGCATAAATGAAGTCAGATTTTTTTCATTCTGTCTAAAGCAATAACATCTACTATGAGTATAATAACAAGCTTAAAGATGTAGTTCTGTAAATAACTAGATGGACAGTATTGATATATCAATGGAAAATGAATCAAATAGTCTTTCAGAGTCTACTTACATACTTTAGATAATTACTTCCTTCGAGTAACCTTTGTGCAGAAACTTACATTCGATTTTAGGCGATATATTGTGTGAATCAATTTGATTCCAATGTAGATTGACATAAGAGATTTGATTTTCTCTGTAGCATTATTTATCGTATTACCATGATATTGAATCGTTTGCCACCCTAAGCAATTAGAGCATTTTCACCCTTTTTATAATACCTACTCCGCAAAATTTTATTCAGCTTTTGCCAAGTAAAAGTAAACGGACGGAAGTTAAAATAAACGGACGCAAAGAAAAATCCGTAACAATAATTTTATTCCACTGAAACCAATTTATTATACTTAAAGTCTATTGTACAGCTTGCGTAATAAAAAATATGATTTGTTGTTTATGCTGTTGTTGTACGATTTTAATTTGCTGTTAACCTTACCCTAATATCGACTGTAGTTTTTTATATCTATAATAAACAACATTAACATTTTAATAGGGCATTCTTAAACATACTGAAATATTTTCTAGAAATATTAAAAGGCAATTTCCTCCCGAGATATTTTATCGGGTTGGCTAATAAGTAATGAGCGTTTAAATTTTTATTTTCTAGAAACTTTGAGTAGGGTTGAGAACGTTCTATGGCGGGGGATATTTAAAGAGTGAATCGTGATCATCCACGCCAGTAATACTTCGAATGTAACTTCAACAAAAAAACGAACGATATTAAAACCAATGTCCGACATTGTTAATTATATGAGTACCAATCTGGCCATTTCGCTGCAGAAGTTGCACGAAACATATGCCAATGGGTAGCTAATGACGCAATCTACGAGGTAATAGCAAAGTGTGGTTCCACTGATTCCGCAATGTAGACTATTCCTTGATAGATCAACCGAGGTCTGGGCGTCCAATAGAACCAAATATAAATAAACTGAAGACGTTAATTGGAGAAAATTCTAGACTGTGGAGCTTGTTTGCTCTCATGATATGACTGAAAATCATTTGCATGCATTAGGATAGTCTTACAAATTTGGTGTTTGGGTACCCCATCAGCTGACCAAGGATCAACTCGCTTACCATGCAGAGATATGTGAGTGAGTATTATCATTTCGTCGTACAACTGGCTAGACGTCACTAAACGAAAAGTGGGTTATGTATGTTAACCATACATGCAAGCACCAGTGAGTAGGCCGCAACGAACCAGGTAGAACTGGCTAAGTTTGCCACTGGGAAATTCTTCCTGTCAATACCACGAGCGAACGTGTACTGTAATCGACTATATAATCTAAAGCTTGAACTTCATCGTAAGCGTCCACAACATGACAAAATATTTTTACTCTATGATAATGCCCGACCGCATATTGCTAAGAGTAAACTATTGGGGCTGAACTGGGAAATAGTTCCACATTCTCCGTCTTCACCGGACTTAGCGCTAACAGATTTTAGTTTATTCGGGTCACTTAGTGAAAAAAGCTTTCATGATAAACCCCAATCACAAGAGTACATAGATGACTTTTTCAAATCCAAACCGGCAAAGTTTTATAGAGACGTAATTCAATCTTTGCCTAATCACTGGCGTACAGTAGTAGATAACGACGTTGATTACATTGTGAATGATTAGACATTATTTCATAAATAAATAAATAAAAATTTAAGTTACGAGTGTCGTTCATTATTTATTAGCAAACCCGATCAATTATTCTTTACATTATCTATCTATTTGGTTGGTTTAATTTTCAGATATTCTTTGGTTAGTTTAATTAATAGAAAAACGCTGTAAATGTGGTTGTTTTTTTAATGTTAAGCTGAATTTACATTATGTGTAGTTGCATGAAACTAAAATCTAATTCCTAATTTCGTGAAACTAATTTTGATACATGTGAAAATACTAATTATAATGGGGTACAAACAGTATCTTTGACACTGGCTTCGTCAAAATTAAAGCTTGCTTTGCGCAGATAATGTCGCTAGTTCACGACACTAGTTTTCATTTTCGCTACGTAATTCGAGGTTAAATTAGTTGCGTGAAAGTAGTTTCATCAAAAACACACGCATACTTTAGTGTCTTAAAACTTTTCGGTCATTTCCACGTGCAACTGCTTGCAAAATTAATGGAATGAAATCAATTTCATGCAACTACTTTGCTAATGTTAATTAGGCTTTAGCCATAAGAACTAGTTTCATGTTATTTAAAATTTTTCTACTTTTTGTTACAGAAACGAGAAATTTTATACGTGTTGTGACGAGCCCTACTTAGATATCACATTCAACATTACCATGCGGAGAAAAACGTTATTCTACACAGTGAACATCATTATCCCGTGCATGGGGATATCCTTCCTCACTGTCCTCACTTTTTATCTGCCTTCGGATAGCGGAGAAAAAGTATGTACATTCTAAAGAGATTATTTACATTTTTAAATGAAATTTTATACATTCTTGTTATTTTTTTTTTCAAAAATTTTTTTTTTTATTTGTGTTTGTATATAAACAATATAGTACTGCCAATATTTGTTTACAATAGCATTTCAACTTAGATAATACAACTTTAACGAAAGATGTGTTTTAGCTTCAATTTATAAATTCTCATTACACATCTGTGCTGTCTGTTCAATTTATAAATTTACCATTAATACTTTTACTATTTTCAACTTTTGGTAATTTTAGTACAAAAAACTTTTCATAATATAGAAAGAATTTCTCATTATTGCATTTTACAACTTTAGGGTTGCTAAGTTTAAGTAATGGCGTTCCAAAAACCGATGTCAGAAACAAAGGGTACATATCTATACATAGCATAAAATAGAGTCGCATCCTGCTGTCTGTAAGCTGAAATCTTTTTACTCACACAATGATTTTAAAGTGATTTTCATCGATAAACAGAGTGATTCCAGTCAAGAGTAAGGTATATATCGCTGCCCCCGCAGAACAACGTGGTAAAGCTACATTACGACGTTTTTAAGGTTTTCCCATTTTTAGCTTCTAGGATGCCAATACTATCATCTAAATTTTTTTTATATCTATTTTCTTAAAATTGACATAATTATTAACTAAGACAACTTTTTTCTAGGGATCACTGTTAAAAAATATTTTATGAGAATAAAATAGAAACAAGCAAGTACAATGCAAATGTTTCTATCTCTGTTACGTATTAATTGATTGCGACCCTATTCCAGAACATTATCATACCTGCGAACCCAGTAAACCATTTTACGACTATTTTCTGATAAAAAATATACGCCCTATACGCCGTATTTGAATTTACCGCTCCATGTATTTGAGTCATGTTGTCGTACATTTAACTTGCCATTATTCTTGATATTAGAAAAATATGCAAATGTTACTTTATAAAAATATGAAACAATACCACTTCTTGCATTTTCATTTCAGTATCAAAAAATGATATTGAAAACCTCAAACATGATGACAGTAGCTAACTGAATAATATCGCGCGACAAGAAAGTAATTCGGACTTGTGAAATTTTTCTAAGAAAATTATCTCCAGATTTATATTTATTATTTATATTTATATAAATATTTCAGAACGATCAGTTTTGCCCCATATAAAAAATTATCTAAATAAAAATAACAATGCAATTAAAACACCTTCAACGATTTCCAATTTATCTGAAGAATTTGATCGAAATTATAATGAGAAAGCTACAGTGAATGATGAATGTATTGATAATATAAACAGCATAACTTTCTTGGATTTCGATGATTATATACGACATAAATGATCACAACATGAGCACTCAAAGTGAGTCCAATACTTCAACAATAATATTTCAAACCACTAGCTTAGAAAACATCCACGAAGTTAGTCAGAACAACGGTGTAAATATTGCATAAAAACAGAACGTATCTCAAAGTCAGTTGGAAAGCCTATTGAGGAAGATGACATTTTAAAGTATCAAAATTCAATACAAGAAGTAGAAAATGAATCTGAGATAGGAACTAAGTCCAAAGAAGGAAATAAACCTAAAGAAGAAAAACAAATGGAAGAAGAAAACAAGTCTGGAGCAGAAAATAAGTCAGAAGAAGAAAATGGGTTAAAAGAAGAAAATATATATACCTAAAGTATATTTTTTACTAGAAAACGTAACAAAAATGAATGGCAAAATAAGAAGAATAAATTGCTTAAGAATTCCGGGCAATTTTATACCGGGGTCAGTTCTAAAAGATCCCCCAAAAAGCATTAGAGATCTTTGAAAATTAAAAAAGAAATGCTGCGAAAAGTTCACTGATAAATACAGAAAAGCTATCTTTGTGTCTTATTGGAAAATTGGTGAGCATAAAGATAATGGTAATACATTTTAAGATGCAAAAAGAGAAAAAAGTTATAACTTATTTTTTATCATTAAATGGTAGCAAAGAATAGGTTTGTAAATCTTTTTGTTTGCACACATTAAGCATATCTGAAAAAAATGTTTATACAGCTATAGAAAAGAGTAAGAATGACGAAAACATACATAAAAGGGGAACACAATAAAAACCACGAAAAATAAATATATCGACTAAACATAGCATTTTAAACGCACATCAAGCTCTTCCCTGTAGTAAAATATCTTTACACAAGAAAATAATCAAAGAGATTGTTTGTCAGAAAATTTGAACATAAGTTAAATGTATCGCCTGTATAACGAGTGGTTTAGTAATCACAAAACCGAGCACCCAGATGGGTGTACACAGAAGCGACCAAAAAACAGTATGAATTTTATTTAATAAACTTTTTGATTATTCATTTTCAAATCCAAGAAAGATCGATACTTGTGCTTTGTATGAAGAAAGAAAGGTTACCCTCAAAGAAACTTATAGATCACCCATCAAGATCAAAGAAATGGCACAAGAAATAAAGAACAGTTGCTATATTTGATCTCGAGCAAGTCTTAAATATCTCGCAGTCAAACGTCCCCTATCTATAATTTAACCATATTTAACATTTAAATCTTCAAGTATACTGCTACGTTTGGCACTATGAAATAGATGAAAGGGGAGCTATAGAAATCGGTTGTTGTCTTTTAAATTTCATCGAAAACGAACACACAAAACAAATACTATAAATCTAAGCCATAATGTTAAACTCCAAAATACAAGGTAAAAAATGATTTTATGACATATGTAAAAGCGCTCGCAGACAAAATATATTTGTTACGGCATTTTATATGTAACAAACTTATGTGGTCAAAAATAAAACATACAGATCCTGATATACTATTTGTAAATACAATGCGATATAAATACGAAATCCGAATTTGAGCCTATAAAAACTTTTTCTAAATAAACATGTGGAAGAAGATCAAAAAAACAAATACAGTTTATTAAAGAAAGTATTTTAATTAAAAAATATAAAAGAATGCAAACAGAAATATTTAGTTGTTATTATTAATTATTTCAAAATGCCATTAATAAATAACTGATAGATCTAGAAATAAATTGTTTGTTGTTTGGTTAGTTATTTTTTATAAAAAAAAACTTATTTTTTTATGAAATACTGTTGATTTTAATATAATTTTCGGTTTTTTATAGCCTTATCCTACTATTATTATAAGTGCGAAAATTTGTAAAGATAGGTGTAAAAAAAAGGTGCAATAAAAGTAAACATGAAAGAGATTTCTTGTGCAATGTTCAAAAGTGTACAATAATAGATTATGATAAAGCGAACTAGAAAAATATAAATTATAAAGTTTAATATTTACATGAGATAATAAGTTTTTAATAATAATAACGTTATAGTTGTATTTAAAATGAAATATTAATATTTTTTTAATTGCAACCTATTGTAAAATTATGTTATTGTATTAATTTGATGCATCATCTGGTTTAAACAGAATAAGCTGGGAATAAGAACATATATTTTATTACGTTATGAATTTTTCTAGATCTTTCCCAGAAAAAAGTCGTAAAAAGCTGTTACTCACGGCGAAATAGATGTCAAAATACATTGAAAACTGTTGTTATGTTTAGTTGCCGAGTGTGTCGTAAAGGATATAAATGTAAAATAACGTTGTCACATCACTTGCAATCAGAATCAGAGAAAATATATGTGGTACATTACATTTTTCTTATTATTTCCTTGAATTACTTATTAATTTATTTTATTATTATTGTATAAGTTAGAGAAAAAAAATTATTTTAATTTAACATCAACAGAAATTATTTTGATCCAGTACTTTTTGAAATATTAACCAATTTATGTTTTTATTTTACCCTGTAAAGTTGTCATTTTTATTTTACCACGTTATTCTGTGGGAGCAGCGATATATACAATAACTTAAAACAATAATATACTTAGGATCAGTTGCACAAACGTCCATCAAGATGTAATGACGCCTTTAAGCTCTAATGAACGACTAATTAGTATCGGTAATGTCACTTTAAACAAATATTAATGGATGTTTGTACAACTGACTGTTAGTAACGTATATGTATTATGTATCTATCGTAACTAGAATGAATATTATGGATAATTGCTGTTCATGGTCTGCTAACCAATGCCGATTGCTTTAAAAAAAATTATAATCTTGCAAATAGAAATAGTCGGGATATGGCAGTGCCGACAGATATAATTTTACAAGGAGAATTAAAAAACAAAATCCTGTTTCAATCACAATATCTAACTTATATACTTGTCTTGGAAAAGAAAAAGACGTATATATATATTTTTGTGTTTATGCAGTGTTTAATTACTTTGTTCGTATAGTGTCTTTGATTGTTTGCTTCGAATACTTACTAATAATAAGTATTACTTACTACAAATAGTCAAGCTGCCCTCACTTATTGTATCCACTTAACATGCATAATAAAAAAAAAATAAACGAAAAATTAATTTTAAATTGAGTACGTTCCTAAAAACGTTAATAAAAACTCGTTAAAAACATATAATAGAGTTTAAAAGAGAGTGAGAGAGCTAATGTACTACTAACACCCGAACCCACCCTTAATAGCTCGTACGTATCATTAATTTCCTATTGCGCCATAACAAATGGCTGGAATAAGTAGATGGCAGCTAAGCACGAGTAGTGATGACGTCGTTACGCTGTGAAAAATTACGACAACGATATTGGACTAACACTGCGCACTTTGAATACCAAATGACAAAGCCTTTGGCGTCTATCAATCAATATCATTCGTGTGATATCGGTTTTGAGTCCAACAAAAGGGGATAAGAGTTTTTAAAACTTTAGTTTGTGGCGTTTTTCACTCGTAAATTTGTCGATGTTCGATGAAATATTGTAGGAAATACAATATCTCATCGAACTGCCCAATTCTTGCCAGTTTGGTTATTAAATGATTATTTTATTTGAAATAAAGTATCACATATACTTTATTGTGAGGAAACTATACCAAGAACTGTAAATTACGTTATATGTTTTTGTAAACGCATTAGAGCAGGCGACCCTTTAAAGAGTTACTAGGAAGTTAACTTTAACACATCTCTAACGCTGTCAGTTTTGCTATAATGCAATATTTTAAAAACCGTTTATGTTACAAAATTATATTTACCTATGCGTTAGTTAATACTCGATACTCAACAAGTTTATTTTTCCATAGGCAATTTAAAATAATGTAACGTAGTTTAATAAGTCTCACTGCAGACGTTAGATAGTTAGAACGCTTTGAATTTCCAAATGATCAAGATGGGGCACTTGCCAAAACTGGGTATTCTGCTATGCTAAATAACAATTGGACAGATTTCTTAATATTTATTATTTTGAGAAAAGTGATCTGCTTGCAAATTTCTTTCGGAGAGAAAAGTTTACTTGAAGAATGGAAAACACTTCTCAAACTTTTATATTGAAAGTATTTTCTTTCAAGGTAATAGTACAATATTGATGAAGAAAGTCGAACCAGTATTAACTAAAGAGGACCAACCGTGCTCGAATTTTAGCGAGATAAACGAACAGTAATTGATTTTTAAATATAGATAGGTATTTATATAACAAGACGACCCGGTGTACATATAGAATTACGAGTCTAATTATTAATAAAACTTTATCTTGTTTTATAATCAGGTGACACTGTCCATTTCAATCCTGATTAGTCTCCACGTGTTCTTCCTGCTGGTAGTGGAGATCATCCCCCCCACTTCGCTGGTTGTGCCCCTGCTGGGAAAATACCTTATATTCGCTATGATACTCGTATCTATAAGGTGAGTTGCCTTTTATGAGAATTGTTTGTAATGTAATATTTTTTACAGCTGTTTTGGAAGCTTAAATAACATAGACTGTGTCAGCAATCGTCGCATTAGGAGTAAAATAGGTTTTGTCTTGTATTATGTTTAAACCAGAGTTTTTTTTTTATTTTAAACTCTTTTCAGGTTTAATAATTCTGGGAAACCTCTTTGGTAAAAAAAAGCCGGCCAAGTGTGAATCGGACTCGCGCACGAAGAGGTCCATACCGTTATCCGTTCAATAAAGTAAAAAAATAACGTTTGTAGTAACGTTGTATGGAGTTGTTTTTCGAGTTAAATAAGTTTCGGTCGACTATTACTACTAAACTTGTAAAGCCAACTTATATAAGTATAAGTACTACTGCCGTAACGTATGAATTCTTACCAAAGACCGTTTAATAAGTAGAAGGGGAGGGATACTTCACTCTAACGATTAGCTCTTTAAAGCTTTATAAGTCATAAACGGTTTGCTAAATCGAAATATGACCTTCTCACACCCCCAATGTTTCTGAAAGACCTATCCAACAATATATATTTTTCAAGAACCATTGTATAGGTATCACTAAAATATTAAATATATTTACCACGAAAGGCTCGAAATTATTATTTATTTGTATAAAAATAATATAATGTATAAGGTGTAATATTATTATATGCCAGGACTTCGTGGGGTAGATTAGTTAAGTATACTGAACAACATTTACTACGGAAGCAACACTGAATTCACGAAAAAATAATCAGCTGTTTAATATTGTCAACGATTGTAGGTATTACAATTTTGTATACCCCGAACAAAACGGCGAACACCCAAAAGTTCGCGAGCCACAGATTAAAAAAATATTGATCTAGACGTTTGAGACCAGTCGTAATTATTTTAATAAAATTTGTTAACGTTGTCTTTGGCGAATTGATCTTTAATCAGATAGATATTTCATTTTTACAAGCGCAGCTGTGATCGCTGAGTGGCGTTATGTAACCTTAATGTAACTGTGATTCCTTTATTGTCACTGACAATCAAAGTCAAAGTCAAAGTCAAAGTCAAAATAATCTTTATTCAAATAGACTTCTTAAAAGTACTTTTGAATCGTCCAACATTTTTTCCCTACCACTCGTTCAGGACGTCTTTTGGCTGATAAGAAGAACGAGCAAGAAACTCACCAGCTCTAATATGAGTAATGACATTTACAAAAACCATGTCATTACCAGATCAATACATTATAAACAGAGATAAAAAAAAACTATGGTCTTATAATAATAACATAATCATTTAATAATAATGGAAACAAGATAATGAGTTTAGAAGTAATCACCTATCCAGTTGCTGGATCATCTCAAGTCCAAGCGTTCTTATCTGTTACATAATCGGATACCTTATAATAAGCTTTTTTAATAAGTATTTTTTTAATAGTAGATTTAAACTGCATGATATCTAATTGTTGTATTTTGCTTGGGACCTTATTGTAGAAGCGCACACAAAGACCCTTGAAAGAGTTATTAACTTTTTGCAGTCTAGTGACAGGCACCGTTAATTTATTTTTATTTCTTGTATTAAAATTGTGTAATCAACTGACGAAACCTCAGAAATGACAAAATATTTTCTCTAGAAATAATTTCCTGAATTTTCCGTGAGACGTATATGTATCAAACTATTATAGATATCACTGAATTTCTTCCACCGTCCTTACACTGCTGTTTTTAAAAAGATACGATTTTTCGCTTTCCCGACGTTCTGCCGGAACCAACGACTTGACGTACCTTTCGAAGCACGGTGGAGCTGAGATATTTGAATTTTGGTTAGCAATCCTATAACAGGCCCTCGTGCAACATGCTTTACTGCTTGCACCACAGACCGAACACGCCTACGCCTATGCCTACCACTGCGCTATATTTTTATATGGGCGATATCAATATTCTTTAAAAAAATATTATTATTAGTGTTTGTATACAATACAACAACTTTTCAATGTTATAAAAAAATATTTCCTACTCATTTTGCATCCCACAAAACACTACAACTATTTTCGACGTGACTTTTATAATGATAATTAATACTCTATACTTTTTGAAACTGTTCGAGCTCTTACCGTTTCGTGCTGCGACGAACATAAAGCGTCCACTTCTCATATCTTGTCACTAAACTCTGCAGACATCCATGTGTCCTGTGTAAGTGGGTAAATGTGTACCAAGCACTCACTCGCTTTTATTGATCTTGGCTTAACTCACGCGGTCTCTTTGACTGTGTTTTATGGTATAGGTACTCGATACTCATGGTTTAGGTGTCGGTCGACCAAAGCATCTGAAATATTCTGCCAGTTTACCAAGTAGTTCTTTTAGGACCTCGTTTTTTTATACCTATAGTAAACGTCACAGTTCATTTCTGTTGGGGTTGGTCTTCCAAGACTTTGTTCCCACTGGATACTCATAAAACTATTAAATGTACTATTACATTACTACTAAATGTAATACTCATTGTCATTATCCTTTATTAATGCATGAACTGTTTACCTTAATAGTTTATTACATTTAATGAAATATTTTATATGTAATGAAAAATGTTTACAACCGCTGGTGAATCTAAAAATAAAAAAATAAACTATTTTATAAAAATATATAAAGTAGCTGGTTTTCCGCGACACGACCCGCATAAGTTATAGCCAGTGTCACCACCATGTGATGTAGCTTCCCGTAGGTGAAATAATTTTTAAAATCGGTCCTATGGTTTCGGAGCCTATTCAATACAAACAATCAAGGCTACAAAAATCAAATCTTTCCTCTTTATACGAGGGCGGGATGATAAATAGCTAGCCTAGCATAGAAAAACTTGAACTAGTGTGTTAAAAGTATATTTATTTTTCGATAGTCTCCTTGAAGCGCTATGCACTTCATCCGTCTATGATCTAAACTTCTAAAAATGCCTTGATGCCATCCCTGAAGTGGTTTTCTTCAAGCCCTCGCTATTATTTTCAAATCTTTGTCCACCTAAAAAATTTTTGAGCTTAGGGAATAGATGAAAGTCAGATGATGCCAGATCAGGAGAATAAGCTGAGTGTGGTAGCAAATCATAATTTAATTCTTTGAATTTCGCCATCGCAGTGATGCACGTGTAAACGCGCGCATTATCCTGATGAAAGATTATTATTTTTTTAGCCAGGCCGGGTCTATTTTCACGAATACACACTTGTAATTTATCCAGTAGATCAGCATACCCTTCAATCAATATACCCTTCGAATCCCAAAATACTGACGCTATGACTTTCCCCGCTGATTTCAAGGCTTTTGCTTTCTTTGGAGCCGGGGATCCTTTTTCCGGCCATTGTTTAGACTGAATTTTTAATTTAGGTATATAGTGGTGAACCCAAGTCTCGTCTGTAGTAACAAACCGTCGCAGAAAATCAGTTGTATTGCTCTTAGAGCGGTCCAAACTTCTTGTGAACGGGTTTTTGGTCAACTGTAAGTAATCGCAGCACCCACCTTGCGGATAATTTTTTCATACAAAATTCTTGAGTCAAAATGTAATACGCCCGTTCTTTAGAGATGTCTACAGTATCAGCTATCTTGGAAAGTTTCAATCTTCGGTCAGCTAAAACTGCATCATGAATTTTGATCACAATTTCTGGAGTAGTGGCACTTTTTTGACGTCCTGGACGATGTTCATCTTGGGTGCTGGTACGGCCACGTTTAAATTCAGCCAAAAGCATTTTCTCCCAAAACATCCTTCATCTCCGAAAAAATCTCTCCACCTTTTAATCCTTTTAAATGCAAAAACTTTATCACAGCTCGTAGCTCAATTTTATCCATTTTGCTGAAAAAACAAAATAATGCTTTTTGAAATGTCAATATTTAAAAGAAAAACTATACGATTGATTTGAAATTTGGAACACTGGCAGCTAATGAGCCAATGAGTAAAATACTAAGGAGATTTTATATCGTTATTAAACAAAATATGGGTTGGGCTAGCTATTTATCATCCCGCCTACGTAATATTAGCATAGATCAAATATTAGACAACATCACATACATTGCCCAGATCCCAAATTAAGTAGTTAAAGCACTTGTATTATGGATATCTGAAACAAAAAAAGTAAGACAACATCCGAGATGAAATAGAAAAGCTCATTTTCTACATCGAACCCGGGACCTTAGAGATGTCGTCATTTTGAAAACCGTGAGCGAACATTACATTTTCCCTACAGACTGTCGTACAGCTTGCACCAATGATTCTTTAAATGATATACATACAATAGAAGATCACAATACTTAACGATTTGATAAATTTTAAGGCAACCCTCCCCTATTTGTGTCTTATAAACAAAAGTTATTATATAAATAAGGCTTTATCTCGGTCGGCTCGCTCACAATTTGCGCCATTATCATATAAATTAAACGCCTGTTTTATAAACAAGATATTTGATTTGTTCTACTCTGTCAACATTAATATCTTATTCTGACTGTTATAGAAAGACTGTATTTTTAAAAGTTTTTTTTATCTACTTATGTACGTAATGATTGCTTTATATTTGCATTTTTTATTTGAAGCCCTTATACTTCTTCTTTGCACTTTAGTACTTATTAACATTAGAAAAAAGCGAATATTTGTTTTTACTATAGAAATATTTCAATTAAATTAAGAATGAAGCAATGATTTCTGTACAAATAATTGTGGATAAAACACCGAGATATTGAAAAAATATGCATTAAAAGTAACTAATCATTCAGTTGCTTTTAGTTTTACTAGTAAATTTAGAATTTCCATAAACAGAGCGGTTTATACAGAAAAAGGTTTTATATTATGAAATGAACACAAAGACCCTTTTAATTTTACATAACGGCTAGTAGGTATTGGGTTCAGGAGTTATTTGCTTTTCAGTGCCAGAGCCACAGAAAACAAACCATGTACACGAACACGTAATGGAAATGTTATAACTAAGAAGCAAAATAAAGTGCCGTTAACTCCCATTGCGTTATTAACAGAACCGTATTATCTCGGTTGGTAAATACTGAAACTGCTTATTCAGGGCGTAAGGCGGACGCCCCCAGCAGCCCTGCGTTTTCACTGGTAGTGATGTCTAAACACATAATTATTTTTTATCGAGGAAACGTTCTTATTTCAATTTAGAACACAATTTGTAATTTAACCCTTGAATTACCACGAGTTTGCATGCAAGGCCTAAAAAGTTAAGAAAGTAAAAGTAAAACAAGTTGTAAAAAAGTAATTTAAAAGAGTATTTACAAACTTTTTTATCTTTGTTTGCTTTTACTTCTTTATTTTTTTAGCGCTTGCATGAAAACTAGTGATAAATCAGGGGTGATAGTAATAAGATTTATGAATTCCTCTGTCAGACAAAACCCTTAAAACAGCTAAAGTGCTTGAATAAAAATTCAACTGACACACAAACTTTCTTGAAACTAGGACACCACTGCTTTAATAGTCATAATCTTTTTTTATATCTATAGTGTCGTGGCTTAAAACTATTTGTTTGCTGGCATAAACTTAGGGGCGTTACCACCATTTTTCCAAAATGAGAGAGACGGAAAAGTTGAACAATAGCGCTTTCGAGCGGTATTTTTAAAGTTCTCAGACTCTGAAAACAATGGTGATTACGACCCTAAATCGCTTGCATATTATTTTGTAATATGGACGTAGAATTATTATTACAAATCATCAAAGAATTGGATCTAAACGACGGTCTCAAATATAATTGTAGAGCGTAACCAATATTAAATATACCTCTCTAGAACTAGTTGTATGACAGTAATGACACAGCAATCATTTTATGGTGCGTAAAAGTCGTACATGTTTAACTTTGTGATGCTTATTCACCAGCAAATTAAAAATTCATGACTTTTGGTGTAAGAATAATTTTTATAGACTCGATAACAACAAAGTTGTGACCAATACAAAATTTTAATTTTAATTTTTTGCCTCTCCTGAAAAGTCATGTTTTGGTGATTACGCCCTTTAAGCCGCTAGGTATCGATATGTAACAACATTAAACTTCAGTGTATAATGCAGGTAATCGTCTCCTCTTCTGCCTTCCTGAAGACATAAACATACCTGTATATAATAAGTTTTGAGTTCATGATCACGGTCTTCTAACTAGAAGAACCGTACTTTAACCGTATTTAAAATCTCTTCCTTGATCAGTGTCATAAATTATAGGAGTAATAAAAACCGAAGACACATCACTACTGTGCTATTCGCCATCCCGCCCTACGATTACCCTCACCCAATAAATCTTGATTAATTGCTATCTCCCACATTCTACATGTGTATATTAAAACTATTAGGCACTCGTAACCGGCTTTCCTATTTCGCTTCGTCATGAAGTTTTGTTGATCTTATTCAGAACCAACAGACTTCTTATAATGAGAATCGTCTATAAGGTCATATATTATTTTCAGCTGTTTTCAGGGTTGGCTTATAGATCGAAATGCTTTATTTGTTGAAAATATTTTATATAACTCGGCGGTAACGAAAAATATGGGCTCCACAAAAAACTGCTTTTTTTTAATAATAACACAATCGTCCTATTCGAAAACATCTTTTATTCAGCGTGTGACCACTACCCTGGTATCATTGGAATAGTACGTAAGTTTCCAAGATATCTTAGATACGTTTTTCTCACTTTTATATAAAGACATAATAAGATTCCTCTAGTAAATACCGACCCATCTTCCCTAAAAATTTTTATATGGACAATATATATTACGAAGGTTCATTTAGGTTATACAGCTTTTACTAGACACACAATCTTGTGAAATACGAACAAAACAGTTTTCAAAAAGGCAAATCAACTACTCTAGCTGCCTTTTCAGTTATAGATCAAGTGGTTGAACATATTGATACACGTTACCCAATAACAGCTGTATTTTTGTTATGATCAAAGCTTTCGATTTTATTTCGCAATATTTGCCTTAAAAGCGAAAAGTATGATATAAGAGGAATAGCGTTAAATTGAAATAAGTCCTATCTTGAAAACAGAAGACAATATGTTGATGTATCCAATAAAGATAAATATAGAACGTTAAGAATATTTCAGTTAGATATAAAAACAAATGGTTCTAGTGTGCCTCAGGGAAGTATTCTGGGACTACTACTTTTTTAATTTACATTAATGACCTCCCTGACGTTACAAATTATTCATGTCTTTTGTTTGCGGATGATGTATCGATGGTTGTTCCATGTCTTCATTTAGATGCCTACAACCAAGAAATAAACACAACGGTGAAACTTATTATAAATTGGTTAAAACATAATAAGCTAGCTGTCAATATTGAGAAAACGAAAGCCATCCAATTCATTAATAAAAATAGAAAAAAGAAAAGCATGGAAATATTGTACGATGGTCAGCATATCAAAGAGACTTAGAGAGTCACATTTCTTGGGTTAACACTCGATGATAAGTGCACATGGGAAAACACATAGAAAAGTTATGCAAATAATTAATTCACATGTATATGCGCTATGGAAATTAGGGAAAATTACAAGCAAATAAATCGCTCTTCAGGCCTTCCATGGACGGGTTTGCTCAATTTTGAGATATGGCACACAAGGAGAGTTCTCATTACTCAGACGGCATACATCCGTGCCATATATGACGTAGACGTTTTGGTCTCACGTAGGCCTTCATTTAAGGCACTTAATATTTTGACTGTAACATGTTTATACATATTTGAAATATGTGTCTTTGTCACCCAGAACTGTAATATAATGAAATATACGAATTTTCGTATATTTTCGAAACGCTAATATGACTCCAAAGAAACGCATTTTTCGATAATTTATGATGCTACAGAAGTATGATCTGATACTGATGCTCAGATACTGATAATCTTCAGGGATATGATTAAAAAATATATTTTCCGAATTTTCGTTCGAGGACAAATAGAATAGGGCTTCAGGTGTCACGTTAATCCGCTCGAGTTATATAATAAAGATAAATTGGAGCAATATAAATGAAACGAGGAGCTCAATGACGCAGTAGTTAGGGAGTACGGTCTGGCACAAGGGCCGATCATTCGATATCCATCTAAAAGCTAAACCATAAATTTATTATCTTAAGTTTCCCCGTACTGGAAAGGCATGTTTAGCCGATGGTCCCAGCTGCATCAGTAGTCATTCACACCCACCAATCCGCATTGAGCCCGCATGGTGGGTTATAGCCCATTTTGCCTGCGCCCCAGCAGTACTGATGATGATGAGCAAAATTACGAACAAATTAAAATTAAGTATCGAAGAACCGTAATTATATACAAATTGTCTTTAATAAATTCAAGTTTAGATTACTCATCTTGCGTAGTTTGATAAATAAAATGCACACTAGTTGAATTACCAACAACTTATCCTTCTTGGAAAATAAATTATACCTATACGTTCCTTTTATTCGCAGTATATGTGTTACGGTGGTGGTGCTGAACGTGCACTTCAGATCTCCGCAGACGCACCGCATGGCGCCGTGGGCAAAACGGGTGTTCATACATATATTGCCAAGGTTGCTGTTCATGAAACGACCACAATATAAGTTCGACACTACCAGGTAAGATAATTTATATTAAAGTGTAAAATGTACGCTTGTTCGAGAAAAAAACCTCAATATTTTCTTTTTTAATATCAGCAAAATATAAACATAAAAAAAAAAATATTTGAAGAAAAACTTAAGTTTGATCGTTTTACAATCCATTCGCCAGTGTCGTATGATATACGCCCGATGTATTTATGCTCTCACTCATCTCTTCGCTCATATAAATCTTAGTTATAGATCCTTATTAGCCGTAATCATTTAAACACGCTGATCTTAAAAACTGATGTCTTAATTTTTTGCTTAAAGTGGTTTATGTAAATACATTCCTGAATAAAATCCGTTACAATACTTGGGTCCACCTACATTAAAAAAATGTTAGATAAAAAATTTTGCTTAGTCATTGAACGTCGCATATTTGTATTTTTCTTAAACCGAAAATTTACTACTCTAAATAACTCTAATTCGATTTTGCTGCGCTCACTCCTCGATCAATCCTCGATTACCTAGGTATCGAAACTGTAACCTTTAACTAACTTTACTGTGTTCGAACTACATCGATCTTAATCAAACAATCGGAGCAAAATCGTAAAGTTCTGTGAACTTTGATTGGGCTAAAGTGCGATGTGGTTATTAATCTGTGCTCTGTCTGATTTATAAACTGTAAATTAATTACTGTATCTATTAATTGCGGTTCGCATTCCTTCCCCTTCAATTATGGCTCTAAACTTTTGACTCTTAACTTGTTTTTGGGTCATTTTATTCATTATAGGTCAAGAGAAAACACTTAAAGTTTAAAAATTAATACAAAACGTATTTTTATTTACAAAACGTTATTATGAAACGTAGTTTTCGTAATCAATTAAACGACAAAAAAGCGCAATATAGAATTCCGTAGTTATTATATTTTCTACCTCTTTTACACAACATACCTTTTCTAACACCTCTTTTAAAAAAACTTTAACTTCGTTTATATTACTTACTAATACCGTGAACTTTTTACGTACTTACTGTGAAATAACCATTTACCCTACTAAAAGCGTTATTCTGGCTAAATTTTTCAAACAAATCGAAAATACCTCCATAACATTTTTTGCAATATAACTATGAATATACCCTCGCTTACAAGAAAATAATTTCTACATGCAAGAGAACTTAACAGTAGATTTATCATACAATTTTCACTATGCTATGCTGTTTATGTTTTTTCATTACTAATGTTGTTATGTTCCTATCAACACGGCACTCTAAATTTTTAATGTTCTATATATTTGGGAACACGATTCTTGAAGAAATCATAAAATTGTAAAAAAAAATCTTAAAAGAAAAGAAAAAAATCTGACTATTCAAAATAAGATAGACCATTGCCATCCGAAATTATAATGACTATTCTAAATTTTAAACATTTATTTCCTCTACTACCGCCCTTCCAAACTATTGATATAAACGAAGTTTCATCAACATTAAGCACAAAGGCATTGTGCCTTCGCTCTACGGAGCGGGTTTCCATATCATAATCCACTTATTGAATGGTGTATATTAGCGCGGCAAGTGGTATAATAGTGGGCAGTCCCGAATATTACGTAAATGGTCAGAGCGGTATTAGGCGTAACTTGCAACCATCAATACTGTGTATCAATAAAATAAATACAATCTGATATACTATGGGATATGATAAGCAAAATATGTAATAATTTGCTTACTTTAAAATACCTATATTTTGCTCATTGCAATTGCAATTGAGCACATCGGCATCTACTTTTTACAATAGGATCCTAAACTATTAAGTTTGGGTCTGGCATAATTTGGTCATGTAACCAATAAAATCACTTGGTGTGAATAAAATCCCACCAAAAACATTTTCATGTAATATGTTACCAAGCCGAAACATATGACATGCGATGTCTAAAAATTATCAAACCTCGTGTAGAGCCAAGCTAAATTTAAATTTATTTTAATACAGCCATAGGATACATGTACGTGTTGTAAATAAAATATATGATTTCGCTACCATCGAATGGGGTAAGATGAAAATTAGTTAATTACTTAATTTATATCATATGTCCGTTTTCAGAAGTTCTATTGCATATTGCGAAATAATTCATGGTGATATTAAAAAACTTACTGAACCTCAGACCATTGTGATAATTAATTTTATATGACCTCCGTGATTTTAAACACAAGCATACAATATTTGCGGCCGATCGTCTATAGGAGCGGAAACTAAGTATGTACTTACATCCATAATTAATACGGCGGTTGCTTTTAGGAAGGATGCTTGAGCGATTTCTCATTATAATAAGGAAGTATATCAAAAAAAAAAGGAAGTACTAAAAAAGTACCTCATTAGATGGCGACTTAGCAAAAGTCGAATGGACCAAAGATAATAATTTCCGTTCCTTTTAACTAACATATTAAAGAACTGAAATTAGCAAAGTTCGAAACTTAGATATCACAAATACGAATAGGAAAAAGTACAAATAGAATATGAGTTGTTTATTGAGTTTTCTAAATTTATTTACTTTTATACATGAAAGAAAACCGGAAGGGTTGTCATGAAGAAATCATGAAAGTACCGTAGCGACATCTAGTTCGATTTCAAGAAGTAATGTTTTTTTTTACTACTTCCTCATTACAGTGAGAATGATCACCCTGGCCACTCAGAATAAAGACGGAAATACACTTTTCTGTCATGTTACATAATCCGCATGCTTGCCACTTGCCGCAAAGTCCAAACTACAAACGTGGACACGTGCGACGAATTTCCTTTGGAAATCAATACGACATAAGTATAACTGTGGTTCCACTTTAAAGCTCCTATTTTTTCTTTATTGTAGTCACATATCTTAAATTTCTTCATTAAAATTTTATATAGTAACTTTCACCGCAGAGAACTATTTAAATTATATGCTCTTGTGTTACAATAATGAGGAACGGGGTTTCATCAAAACATATAAAAATCAAATTTCAGCACGCGTAGCATGACGAACTCGAGAACGTTTTGTCTACACTTAAACATCACTTTTCTCGGGTGCGCCCATACTATATCTCACTCTCGACCCGAGAAACTGACAAATGAGTGTAGACAAAGCGTTTCTCGAGTTTGTCATGCTACGCGTGCTGATTAACACAATAGAAACGTTGCCACTGGCCGATTAGTTTCCAAAAAAATAATTTTATTCAATAGATATTTATCTATTATTGCAATTTACATAATACAAACTACATCAATTAGTGATATATCTTGTTTTTTAGCATCCAACCGCGGGCAAAACGGCCTACCTCTTTTCTGCATGAAAAACTTCATAACGCAGTATACGCTATTCTTCTAACATAAACACAAACTAACAAGTCTAAACAATTTATATATCAATATTAGACAAACACCATTATTGAGCAATTGGTACGAAAGTTTCAAGGGATCGCCATCTCTGAGGTCACGGGTTCGATTGCCAGTCGGGTCATATAGAAAATTGACTTTTCTATATCTTCGCGAATCTGGGTGTTGTGGTGGTACCTTCGTTATCTCGTTGTCTCAGATACTTAAAAATATGGGAGCTTTTACATTCATCATGTAATATGTGCAAAGTATATAATGGTATTTATTTATTATTTATTGTATAGATCACGGTATACATCATGCGGAGTGGTGGTGAGATGTGGGGGCGCCGCCCGCCCCTTGTACCCGTATAGGCTGGCGGCTGCCGACGATGACTGCTGCGCACCCGGCGCGTGGCCACCACCCGTCGCGCCACCACGCCCGCTCACACGTACACCCAGTAAAGAGGACCTCACGCACACCACATACCTTAACTCAGGGTAAGTTAACTCTACCGTCATCGCTGGATTTAGCTCCCCTAGAGCGGGATAGTTGACTCAAGTGCCAGTTTCATGGAACGCGGGATAGTTGACTTAGGTGCCAGCTTCATGACGCCAAAAATACTCATATACGATATGTTTAAAAATGTAAATTAATAACAATTTATTTCAAATGTTCGAGAGAGGGATGTCACTACATATCAAGTTTGTGTTATAGAAATTTTCGTAAACGTATTGAAAATGCGATCCTTGCGCTTGTTAAACTAGTGACACGGTTATTTTGACTCTCCTGTGAACTCTACAGTGTAGTATTAATACTTATTATGTATAATAAATTCAAAATTACAAGCAACATATCAAAATTATTTTTTATTAACCCTAATACTATTGCCTTTCGTTATTAAATCCTACGAGTATTTTATTCTTTAAAATAAAAACATTATAATCTTTGTCTAACTCTAAGCTAGCAAAGGCCTTCTCCATATTACTCCAGGATTTTTTCGTTAGTCCTGGTGATCCAGTGTTTACCGGTTATGCCAATTATCTACCTATAGTCAAAACAATTTTGTTCGGTACTGTCTCTTTTTCTTTTGTTTCGTAGTCCTGTAACTATTCTGTTATAAAAAAATTGCCTCAAACACTGTGCGTCAAAGAGATTCAATAAATGAAACCCTTAAATTCAGATTGATTTTATAACAGAATTCACTACACTAAACAAAAGAAAAAGAGGCAAACCCACATAAAAATGGTTAGACGAAATAATAGTCCTAGCCGGTAAACACTGGAGCACCAAGACTAACAACAAAATCATGGAGTAATATGGAGAAGGCCTTTACTCTCTTAGAGTTAGAGAAAAGTAGAAAAGTATAATGTACTTATTTCAAAGAATAAATACTCGTAGGATCTAACAATAATAGGCAATAGTGTTAGGTCCCTATAATGCTGCTTCACTCAAAATTACTATGGTATTATGGAGGCTCCCACAGAACAGAAAAAGAACACTATTAGAATTTTGTTGAAATCACAAACGTCTGTGGATTATGCAGCCTTTTACTTTGCTTATGAATATTCAAAGAATGTCTAAAATCGATGATATATTCAAACATATGGGCCTTGTTTTTTTATTCTTTTGTTTGTAGATTCAACATCGATACTGACGTCTGGTTTTTATATACGTAGTTAAGTATTTACTCAAGTGAATTTGTACGATATATATTCCTTTTTAATTTTACAACAATACTTGTTGAATCGAAACAAATCAATTAAAACTGCCAAATATTAGAGGTTATTTCAAGATGATTCTCACAAAATCACATATAATTCCATTTTATAGTCCAATTTATGTTATTTTTGTAAACTTAAATTTTTACTTGAACGTTTTCGTATTCTGATGTATATTATTCTAATCTGTATCTACCTATAGAAATAGGGATAGAATACCGACTTCAAAATTCTTAATAATAATGAAAAATTATTTGTTATTTATTTATTTTTTATCGTATTTTAAAACCATTAAACTTTTATATCTCCAAAACGACCCAAACAATTTGGATTCAATTTGTGCTATTACGTAAGTTGAAAGGTAATTAATGAAACGAAATAATTAATTAGGATCCGAAGTTAGATTTGCGAAAACTGCGTAACAAACATTGTACACGTATAATATTTATCCATATACATGTACTAACGTAATTCATTGCTTCATTCATTCAATGAAATCACATATATACACATCAAATTGATAACCACCTTTTTTAAGTCGGTTTATAAAAGTTCTAAGGCTATTTGGGCTATGTATAAACTCATTAATGTGTTATTTTTATTACTGCAAAAATTCGGGACATCAAGTTCAGTAACGTGAAATCAGGAGTTATAAATGGAGGCACCCCTTTTCTTCAGTGGTTTTTCGTGGGTGATCCCTGATACATCCCAACTAGTCAGTGGAGTGGAGGTTGTATTTATATGAATTTATAAAATATACTTTATTTATGTGCATTTAAGTACCCCTACTGCATATTAAACTAAATTAGTAGTCCATAGAAAGACAGAAATTTGTCAAATGATCCCTAATAACTGAAGAAACTATTTATTTGTTCAGTATGGGTGAGAGCAATCGTTTCGGTGGTAGCTGCATGGTGCACGGGTCCAATGAGGGTGTCGGCCCGGGGCTGGCGGGTATGACGGCCCCCGACGACGAGACCCTTAGTCCCGTGCCTGACCCGCCGCCCGGGTTCAGCCATTCCGCATGTCCCCCTGAAGTACACAGGACTTGCTTCTGCGTCAAGTTTATTGCCAATCACACTAGAATGATCGAGGAGTCCACTAAGGTGAGATTAGTTAATTCTACCAAATACTTTTTAGATCGTTGTTATTTAGTTTGGATTGTACCTGAATGCATGTAGAAATGTGGTCATCATTCCAACAGCAATTCTACCAATTTCCTCATTCGTTTAAAGTTAATTGAGTTCAACTTGGTGAGATATTGATGTTAATTTGTATTTGAAATATTTAATACGTAGTTCCTATTAAACAAAATTATGATGAAATTATCTGAAAATATTGTCACGTAGATAACATTCTTCGGAGCAATTCGAAAAGTCTATCTATGAGCATATACTTTGACTTACGTCCAATTGCACAAACGTCCATTACGGTTTAACGACGCCTTTAAGCTCTAATGAAAATCAAATTTATATTAGTAATGTCGCTTATACTAATGTCAATTTTAATGGACGTTTGTGAAACTGGCTGTAAATTTAGTATTTACAGAGAATCACGTCATTTAAATAGTGTAGTAAATGTAGCATTATTGTACTAAATGTTACCTATTAATTAAAAAACGCATCTCTTCAATATGTATAACAAAATAAAAACAAATCTAATATAATAGAATTAGAATAATTATTTTATATTTTGATAACAATAAATAAACGTGAAGCAATTTAACCGGGAGCTGTTTCTCCTTTTTGTCCGGTACTAAAGACTACAGGTACCTAACGTAGATACAGTAATGCAAATTTGATGACAGTAATGACTTCTAATGCGTTATGTAATCAATAAGTTTGGTACAGTATTGTAATAATTTAAGCTTTCTGTTATTCAAATGTGGTTCAAGTTCTGTGGTGCTGTCCAGTAGAAATTTTGATTTGAATTAGTTTTAGGTTATTATTTAATTGATTTAATTCAATGGATTGACTCAACTTTTTTATTAAACTCTACAATTTTCATATGAGTTATTATCTAATAAAATTCCAAATCTCTATTAATACAATATTTTTAAATACCAATATTACTAATGTTTATAGGAAAATGTAGTACAGAAACTAAGGTCGTATTTACGTATCTTAGTCGTATCTGTAAAGTGAGGAAAATAATAACAGTAACGGTTATCGTTAAACCAAATAAAGGGAAGGGTGCACGTTGTGGCCTATTTTCTCTTATTATAATTTCTTCTTGCGCTTACGGCCTCTTTTATTGGATGGCTAACTAAAATCAATGGATTTCCTCCAAGCAAATATGTATATAACATTCTTTGCTTCAGCTCATACAATCATTTTTTTTCAATTATCATTATTGTTTCCCCACTGCTGGAGTTCGTGTGACCCAATAGATTAATAGGCTGGTGATGTGTACTGTATGGTGATGTATGTGGGCATAAGCCTTCTTTAAAAATGGAATCGAATCGGAAGAATGAGCCTAGCACACACCACAGGTCAACGTCTTAACGTGCCTTGCAAAGCAACGAAGAGCTCGAAATACTACATTTTCGATCACCCATTGTATAACCGGCACATGTGAAAGTTGCTTAATTTCCGCATCACAGACCCAACTGAGCCATAGAACATCATTCTCCGGATTATTAGATTAGTTCAAATTCTTATCTTGCTAGTTCTTAAAGTAACATAACTGCAATTTTTTTTATGTTCTGATAATAACCAAATAGCTGCCCAGAAATTATTTTTCACCACCTTGACAGATGAAAATGGGAGTGGAAGTTTTATAGGTAATAAAATGATACCATAGCAATCATTGTTTACTATTTGATTTGCCATTGCAATAAATCTATCTAATATTATTTATAAATAATTTAATTATATAGCGATAAAAATTGGTAATCGTGTAATTTAAATATTATTAACTTTCAATCTATAAAATGTTGAAGTGCAAGTCATTTTATTTCCCAAAGAAAATTCTGTTTATATATTTTGAGCTATTTATATATATCAACAAATGGCGTTACGCAATGATATTACAATAAAAAGGGGTAGATAGGTTAATTGCATTCAAAAAGTGTCACCTTGAAACTATGCTAATTAGCATATCTGAGCGCAGTGTGTCGAAAGCGTTGATTATGTGCGTTTATATACCATATTCATTTTTAAAATGCCATCCTGCGCTATACGAAACTGTAGAAACTACATAAGTATGTCGACTATAGATCAAAGGATCACATTTGATTCATAAGTATACATTTTTAATTGATTTGTTTTAATACAAAAAAAAATGTCATAAAAAGAAAGAGTAAATACTCCGGTTACAAATTGTGAAAGTAAAAATTTATTTATTTACTTGACATTGGCAGAATTGTTCGAAATGTGCAGATAAGCCATTAATTAAAAAATAATTAAAAAAGAATAAGAGATCTTAATGATACATTTATTTGAAAATCTATATGAGACTGAAACTCCGGAGTTTAAATTCGGAACATCGAAATCTTACTCTGGAGCTAAAAAATACTCCGATTTCAATCGAAGCCCTCGTGTTAATATACATATTATATATCATTGTCAAGTTTATTTTATCGCTTGAAAAGCTTAATTATTTATAAACGGACAAATAATATTTACACTGAAGACAAGGAGAAATAATAGAGTAATGTGACACATCAGCATTTTCAAGTTGAACTCTTGATAGAATTCTTCAAATCGTATAGGCAAAAGTAGGCATTAAACATGCATTAAATTATTATACGTTTGGTCTGTGACATGTTCAATTATAGTCTATGAATAATTGGAGAGTATCGTGTCATGTGCATGCGTGTATGCTGGAGACAATTTTTGAGACATCATCGCCATCTTTCATTCATTTCATTTTCATTTTATATGTAAAAAATTATTTATTCACTTGACAAAGGCAGAATTGTGCGAAATGCGCAGATAAGCCATTAATAAAAGAAGAAGAAGAAGACAATTTTTGACATCGTATTAGTACTGACATGACCTATCTACCCTTTTTTATTGTAATATCATTGGCGCACGTAGGCGCAGTGGATAAGTGCCCATGACCTGCGATCGTTACTAAGTAACTTTCGCAAGGGTCGGTAACAGATAGTTCACAACGCGTTGTGGCATTAACAGAATAACCACAAAGCAAAATTCGTGTCGTAGCTATCATGCTATTGGACCCGCGATATTCCCGATCTTTATAAATAACTAATAGATATCGATGATGTGTTGTCATTGCCACAACGCGTTGTGGCAAGAAGAACCATATTAAGAGTATGCCAGAAGCGAATCACTAGTGCAACATGAAACAGCTAGCCAATTATACTCAGAACGTGTCGTGCCTTTTCTTCATTGCCACAACGTGTTGAGATCAAATAGCATGTTAACCACGACACGTATTTATGTGATTATTCTGCGATTATCACAACGCGTCGTGAGCGTTTGCATTAGAGCCATAAGACGAATTTCGCTATGTGGATTTTTTTTTTTGTGACCACAACGCGTTTTATCGCTCAATGAGCGATTTCGATCTTTGAGCATAACATATCGATTATAACATCATTTAAATAATTGCTTTGATCTCCGAGCTTAGTGGTAAAGTAGGATACTTCTATTACCACTTCTATTAATAAAATCAAAACAACGAAAGGATCACTGTAACTTTTTTTTTAATTTAAATAGAACGAAAAAATTATATGAAATCGGAGAATATCCTAGTCGTGCTACCTAATAAATTTACCAAGATTAAGTATTGATTGGTACAGGTAAAAGAAGATTGGAAATATGTGGCGATGGTATTGGATCGTCTATTCCTATGGATCTTCACTCTAGCAGTGCTGGTGGGTACAGCGGGCATCATATTGCAAGCACCAACGTTGTATGACGACCGTGTCCCGATCGACAAGCACTTCAACCAGTACGCCACCTCGTCACTTGTACGATGTCCACCGCCCGCGTAATACCACCCATATACATTCAATCCACAATGAGAGATATTGGCATTTATTTAAAATATCCCCATTTAAATTCATTTTAGGTATTGTACGGACCAATTAGACTGCATTAGCAATTTTTCCAAACCAAGAAGTATGGATTCTTAGTCGTATATACTTTGATTTTATTTTGCTTAAATATGGTAAGTATATTGCACAACTGATAAAACGGATATCATAGACTATCCTCGATACAATATTCATATTTTCCCCTGGTGTTTTGCATCATTCATGTCAATGGGACAAAGACAAACAAATATTAGCACATTCCATAATGAAAAAAACATCATGTCTTAATAAAAATTTAATAAGAGCCTAAATTATTTCTAATTCTTACTCACAATCTGTCAGTTGTTGACTACAAAATGACCCGCGTATTTTTTAGTTACGCGAATTTAAATTGTAACCATTGATCAGTGATATTACGAAAAGAATTCGAATATCATGTTATTTTAGAGTTTTACATTTTTCAAAGAAATTCAATTATGACCCAACAGTGTCATTTTATGAAATATAATACATATTTTTTTTATATTATTTGTTTTTCACAATCAACTTTATAGTTGTGTTATAATACAGTTTCGCTCTTTATAAAAATAGGCTAATAGGTATCGATGATGTGTTGTCTGAATATCTAGAATTTACCGGTTAAATTATTGTCTTTATCGAGCAATAAAATTTGCATTTACCAACGAACAATATTTATAAAAGCACTTTACCCATAATCAGTGTAATAACCGTACCAATATTCATTATTAACAATTAGCCATAAATACTTTTATATCAGTAAAAGTATTTGTGGTTAATTGTTAATAATTTAAAAGTAAACAATGTGCTTTAATGGGGATTTTTCTGTATTGATGCCATTCTTTCTCAACTGCGATTTCTACTCACGAAAATGTGGCGCCCAAATGTATTATGGATTCACAAATTCTTAATTTGAAATAATTACCAAATGCAGCGTATAATATATATATATAAATACATAATATTGAAAACAGTTTTTTTATTTCATAACAGTTGTGCATACAAGATTGGCTTATTTTTTCACTAGACAGTGACACAGAAGAGCGCGTGCTGAAACATTGTTTAACATGAATAAATAATGTAACCGACCATTTCTGGAAATATATATCTTGAATAGCTATTCAACGCCACTATTCGACGCCACTATTAATTCCTTTTTAGCTTAAAAGGAATTAATAGTGGCGTCGAATGTCATTTTATTATCTTCGATCTTTTATAATGCCAATTGTACTTAGCGACGTCCTTCTTACTCGGGCATCACATTATCGGGAAGATTTTCAACATTTCGTGGTATTACAGTTACAATGCAACGGTTACCTCAAATATTTATGTAAAATATCAAAAAATTCTTTTCGTTTAATTTCATATATGTACCTACCTCGTTAAATTGCAATAATTAGTAAAAGTAGAAACGATTAATAGACATTTTATATAATGTTATCTTTTTATATTAAATATCCTTGGCTACAGCGTCGTTTTTGTTACAATGTAACATGAAAGTAGTACAAATATTATGTTGAGCTTGATCAGTATTAAGTATTCCAATAATGTTCTGTCACGATTTCAAGAAAGGCTAACCTTAACATAAATGTCTACTGCTTCTAAATGATTATTTGTTAACATTAGTGATGATTTTAAAGATCAAGCGTTATTACCTACTGTTACTTAAGTATTCTTTTATTAAAAGAGCTATTTACATAGTCAAAATTGTATTTACTTTTATATTCATGAGATTTTATATATATATATATATATATCAATATTTTTATCCAATTTTTAGTACAATTTAAATACGTATGAGAGACAGACAAGCAATACGTATAAGGTGACCGTCGCATCATTAATACTCAACGCACACCCGTCCCGACCGTTACGTGTTCTATTCCACGACACGTACTATAATAATTATACTTAGTACTATACACTTAAGAACTATTTCTCATATCTCTTCTTACAATCTTGCACTATACTAACATTAATTATACTGAAGTCTATTATAATTCACATTAGGTTTAAATTCATTTCAAAATCAAAAATGCCAACATTTGTGACAATAAATCATGGCAAATGCCGACGTTTTTGTTATGTCAAATCATTCTTGTGAATTGTAGTCAGCGTCTGAATGTTCTCAAATTTGTCACGTACGGGGAAAGGGACCAAATGTTATCTTGCCTGATGACAAAGACCCTTTTCCTTTATGTTTTAAATCCAATATGCCATCTCCGTCACAATTCACATTTGTTAATTAAGGTATACGACGTTAAGAGTATTTTTGCTCCGAATAAAATTATGCCCGATCAATAATAAAAACACTTTGCTACTAAGGTGGGTGGATCATTGAAGGCCACACTAACGAATAAACAACTTTTCTTAGTTCATTTACGAATTTAATGAAAGAAACTTATTATTAAGTAATTCTTTGTTTTATAGTGTATCGTTTCTTTTGAATATTACTTTTATTAAGATCTTCCAAACGGCCTTGCAAGAAACAGGCCTCCATGTAAGGCCAATATTATAAATCAGTCGCTCAACTTAAAACAAGAGTTGTGGTTTAAAATATCCTTTCTTTCTAAAAATACATAGAAAGCTCTTTCACTTAAACCAGGTATGGGCAACCTTGCACATGTTATGGGCCAAACTTTAGTGTGGAAATACATTCGCGGGCTGCGTTTAAAAGTAGTACATTCTAAAGTAGTGTTATAGTGCTCATAATTTTTTGCGATAGATATCAGACATGAAAAAATACGACAATGTTATTATAAATTAGGTTTTTCAAAATATCTCGGGGGCCGGCTGTTGCCCACCGTGGATATAAACGGAAACCATCGTTAAACTAAGAATATATTAATGGAAACTATTTTCAAATTATAGTATTCAATACAAGATCTCTAACAAATCAGTCAGAATAAAATTATTTAAAAAAATACACCTATAATGGCCGTCTAATGGTTCCATTCTTTGCAAGGTCAAAATATTCCTTTGAAGACCAAACTAACAATTATTATCGGTGACAAACTTTCTAAGTTTATACTAATATTATAAAAGGGAATGATTTGATATTTTGTTTGTTTAATCATCTGTTCAATATATTTACTGTAGATATATTTTTAATCAAATAATTTTAAATAATAATAAAGTAATAACTTTTCTATTACGCATTTATAACTAGAAACGAAATGTGCATATTTCTATGTTTTGCAAATGTTCGTTGTTAAATCTAGGTACCCTAGCCAGGTCAAATGCACGGGCAAAATCAATTTTTTCATTGACCTTACAAGGAAACACAGGCCTTCATAGAAAAACTGAAGATATATTTACTGAAATCGAAACAAAATCATTATTTCTTCTTTAGGTCACTAATAATATGGAATCATAAAATATTTTAAAAAACATAAAAATAATATTGTAATAGGTTATTAACATTAAAAAATATTTTTTGTTGTATAAAAATTACAATTTTAACGTCAACGATCGAAGTCTAAGCGAGTGACTTCACCTTCAAATTAGCGTCACATAAGCGACTTGCCGTTTCGTCTGTGTCCTTAGGTTTGATAAAGCTTAGTGTGAGTGGAAGGAATTTGTCATCATATGACAATAATTAGGATTTTTTATGGTTGGCCTTCGAAGGAACATGGCCTTTCATGGTCCAACCACCTTATATGTTATTTTTGTAAAAAAAATTAAAACCTTTTTTTCTTGAGCCTAGATACGTTTTTCTTAGTTTATTTTGGCGCTTACTTTATAAAACCTATTAATATTCATAAAATTGAAAAATTATAAAATTGCAATAAATAAATAACAATTACCTACTGATAGGTACCAAAATCATAGTACCACGCTTTGACATATATGCATACCTGCGATTTACATATATAAGTTGCATTCTAAATAAGTTATCGTGGAATTTTGTAATGACAGATTTTTATTACTTCACATAGTTACTCTGCTGTTATATTTTTTGCAAAAATACCCTTTTGGTGGTGAATCTTTACGCTAATTGATTATCAGTGGAAAAAATCATGATAGGTACCCTTATTTGTATAAGTTTATTTACTTTAAATGCGCATTTAATTCACAACTAAGTTGTACCAAACCAAGCAATATTTGAATCGCAATAACTATTTATTTTATATTACCTAAATTAAGTACTGTAGGTACACATAAAAGTATTACATATTGAAATGGTAAAAATTTCACAACCTTATCTATAGTTTAAGAGTAATAAAATAGTTTAAAATATTAGATTTAAGAAACGAACGAAACACCACCAAATTAATATTGTCTGTGTTCAACAACAATTTAGCTGATAGTGACTTAGTAAAAATAGCATCATTACAATACCTACTTATGCTCCATTGTTGCAACATACATAATATCCTATGCACACCTCGCTTGTTCTCTAAGATCGCGTCTAGTTTTATTTGAGGCGCCATAATTGATGTTAGCGCTTACATAGGCATCGAAGTCAGGTCTAATCTAAGTGTAGGCAAAAAAGCCATAAGCTAATCCTATCTCCGAATCGCGACAATTACAATTAGGTCGTATAGATAAATTAATACTTAACTTTTAAACGCTCTATAACTTAGTTATGTTTTGTCGTAGAATAGAACATGTACGTTAACATAAATATAACGATTTTATTATTATTGTAAGAACGAAATTCGAAACCAATGTAATAAAGCCATTTATGCAATTTACAAAACAATTTTTACGGAACCGTTGGCTTCGAAATATTATGTTGTTAGAAACTTTTATATGAATATGTATCAAAATATTTTACAATCCCAATGTAAACAATTATCCTTATGATAATAAGTACACCATAACAATTTACTTTAAGTGATGATTGCTCAATTTTAAGAATGAGTGTCTATTTCGCTACTGGATTTTTCAACATAACAATAAATTTAATATCATTGAATTATTGTTTGAAATAATTGTTACGTTGAATTTTTATTTATTGATGATTTTAGTATTAGGAGAATAAATTTCTTTAGTTACCTACGCAATGAATGTATGTACAATAATGTGCATGTAAATTATTCTAAAGATATGCGTACACTCGTATAATACTGTAATCAGGAATTGAAAAAAAATCTTGAAACGTAAGTATTTGAAAAAATCCATTATAATAAATACACAGTATTAAAATATTTGTACAAAAATAAAATTATAAACGTAAACAGTTAAACATAAAATGCTTTTTCGTGTATAATTGTAAATGGAGAAAATATGATGACGTCAGTGTGAAATGATTTTTCGAACCGAGCATTATTAGGGAACGTATTGGTGCATAGTAACCCTATTAAGAAAATATATTAATAAATTAATCTAGTAAAAAATAAATATAAATTAAGCACATTGGACTGCTCGCGGTAGAGTAGCGCAGCTCAATTGTAGAGATATAAGTTTGTAATTACCTATTTATATTGTTAATAAAACTGTTATAAATAGAGACCTTTGTTTTTCTTCTTATATTTATTTTATTTATCTATACATATATATAAAATGAGATCTCCTGACATACTAACTGAAAGACAACGCACAGCTTAAACCGCTGGTCGTAGAAACTTGAAATTTGGAGGATAATTAGTCTTATTACGTAGAGGTGTACTAAGAACAGATTTTTGGAAATGCCATCCCGAAGGGTGTCAAAAAGGATGAAAACGTTTGTATGAAACTTCTTTGTTGCCCGTGGAATTACCCAGATCGCCATCTTTCATTAATTTCATTTTCATTTTACATGTAAAAATTAATTTATTTACTTGACATTGGCAGAATTGTGCGATATGCGCAGATAATCCATTAATTAAAAAAGAAGAAGAAGAACTTCTTTGTTTTTGACCTATATCAGTAATAGGTTATATTTTATCCCGAAAACCAGCACTTAAATGGTTGAAAATGGGAGTGGAAGTTTTTATGGGGAATCAAAATTTTGTCATAGCAACCATTGTTACCATTTTATTTGTCATTAATAATAATAGTATTTATTCAGTAGAATCGTTACATGTTATTATGTATTTATTGATGCAACAAGTTAATGTAGCTTCTGTTGCCGAACTAGATCTAAATCTGTATGTCGGCGTACAGCGCCATAACCCCATGAACAACATTATATAATTATGTATTTAACTGACAAAGGAGATTCGAATAGCAAGTAATAGACATTCGACTAATTTATTGTAGTATTATATAAATTATGAATAAAATGTGTAAAGCGAGTATATATGGGTGTATGTAAGGTGTTTGAAAAATTAGATCTTTCGGAATTTATTTAGTAATTAATGATATTTTATACATCTTGCTGTGTTATATTTTCATGCACACAAATGACACAACTTTTAAACGTTTTTTTTTCATCGCGTTTATATCTAGTTTTATTGACGCTTCAGCCCTTTACAGATTTCCTGTTCATATAAGACTATGGTGTTGATTATTATCCTTTTTGTTTTGTAGGTAGCTATACTCTTACGTCCGAAACGTCCATAAAACTAAATAAAAACGCGATGAAACCGTTTAAAAGTTGGTTAATTTATTTCGTAATTTTTTGTCTATTTTCTGTTCCAAAGTAGGAACGTGATTTTAGCGAATTTGAAGTTTCTATTTTTAACGCAATGGTATTTAAATGATAAACATTTATTTTCTTTTAGTCTGTTGTATAAAAAAATGTGCTAAAGGCAATTTTACATTTCATTCCAGTTATATTACTTTTTATACGTTTTTTCTAATTTTTTGGTTTATATGGTAAAGTCTTATGTTGTTTCATTAGTATATTTGGCATAAATAACTGACGTTCTGTAAGGACATCGCAATCTGCAGTAGGGAACCTAAATGGTTTGAAAGTACAAACTTTCAGTATGAACGTTGTGTGTAATTTCAAGTTTATTCAATATTGTCTGAGTAGCATTTCCCCAATTCATGATGCAATATAAGAGCAAGGACTGGCATGATGCATAGTATACTTGCTTTAATCTGTGTGGTTCTGATAGCTGTCTGAGATTTTTAAAAATAAACATTTACGTACTCTTGAGTCTAATAATTCTCTATGTTCTCAAAAGTTTAGGTGCTTATCGAAAGTGACACCTAGATATTTGATACAATCTATGAACTCTGAAATTTCACATTTTTAATTTGGTGACGAGAGTGTACAATCATGTGAAACAATTTTGTAGTTTTGTGTATAAGTATGGTTTTATGAAGGCACTTTTTAACATCATTAAAACCTGTTTGAGCAATCAGAAACACCTCATCCCATGTATTAGCTGAAAACATGAGGACAGTATCATCTGCATAAGATATTATGTTGCCGCGAGAAATTAATATAGTCTAGGAATAAAGTCGAACCGAGTATACTTCCTTGTTAAGTAGAAAAACTAAATTGCAGATTAACAAGAAGAATTATTATTTTCCCTAATATTAACTTTATTCTTGCTTAGTAAAAAATGATATACTATTATAAGGATAATGCTTCATAGCGTTTTACTGACATCCACGGCATGGGACTTTTATTCTATTATTTACGTGGTTGTCGTATGCGGTAAGTAGTTTTATGTGAAACGACAAATGAAAGGTAATTTTACATGATTATGAATAAAATGCAAATGCACTATAAATATCAACTTTATTATATTGTCATGTTGTATTAGGCATATTATTATAACAATTATTTTGTAAATATCTAAAACTAACTTACAATAAAAATAGGTACAGTCAATCTGAATAACTAAATTGTAAAATTGATCTAAAATTTTTAGCTTTAGCATTTACCTATTCGTCTTCTATTAATGTATGAATGTAAAACAAGCAATATTTATTATTCGTATCATTACTTAAACTTAAAGAAGATGTAAAAATATATTCGCAGTTTCTAATAAGGCTTGCAGTTAACTGTGATTTATTAAGATATTAAATCACCGCTAAGTCAAATTGCGAACCAAAGGACACCAAAGCCAATCTCACTGTCAAAGTGTTAGTATGTCAATGGTACCAAGTTGTTACAAAGTGTTGAAAGTTATTCGAACTCAGATTGGTACAAATTACTTTATATTTCTATAGTAATATATAAAAATAGTATAATACTTGCATAATTATAGTTTTAATAGCCGAGATGATTTTCACTTTGTTGGGGTTCTGGCTGTTATGATATAAAACGCCTAAAAGAAGTTTGGTTTGGTTTTGGCAAAAGTTAGTTCAGTGAATGATACTGTGTGTGAAGTTATTTGTGTTTCCGTTACTACTCTTTATTTACTGCCTGCTTGCCTTAATTTACTGCCCAGAATGTGTAATTATGACGTCTACTTTTTTTTAGCTACTAAGAATGGCGAAGTTAACTTCTTAATACTACGTTGTGGAATGTTATAAAAATAAATAAATAAAAAAATAACTCCGAATTTCCTCCCTGTTGTCCTAGGGTTAACATTTTCGAAAAAGTACATAAATGAAAGTTAAGCCAGATTGACTTTATATATCAAAAGATATTTAAATTTCCTTTCAAAAATTTAAAAAATCAGGGCTGTCAAATACGTTAGTTCCAATATCATCTGAATTTTCAAAGAAACTAGACATAATTTTATCAGTTTCCTTACTCTTTTCTATTAACTGTTTAACTTCCAAAGCCGCATCTTGACTAGAATGGCTATCCTGAGGGATGCCAAGCATCGAATAATAATCTAGTATATCTGCGTCTGCATCCGTTGGTTTCTCGTTCAAAGAAACTATGACTTTGTTGAATTTAGGTTTCTGTTTATTTTTTTGTGATGAAGCATTATCATTGACAACTGGCAAATCTTTTTTTGTTTCCTTCACTATCTTTCTTACAATATCTTTGACAGTTGCAGGAACATTAACATGTGAATCTTCCTTTCCTTTCTTTACTATATTTTTTGCAACATCTTTGAAAGTTATGGGAAAATCAACTGACAAATCTTCCTTTGCTTTACTCACTACATTTTTTGCAATATCTATGACAGTTCGAGGAAGATCAACATGGGAATCTTCCTTTACTATCTTTTTTGTTTCATCTTTAAACATTACGGGAATTTCATTAATTACTCCTCCGTCTTTTCCACTTTTTACAATATCATTTACGTTTTGCGTATTAATAATATCTCCAACACTAATAGAGCCAGTAGTCACTAATGCAGAGCTTCCCTCATTTTCTTTCATTTTGTCAAATTGATTCTTTAATAACGTAAATATTTTATTAGAGTCACAATCTTTTTGGTCAATATTATGTATCCTATTCCGTTCATCATCGGAACTTAATACTGTTAAAATTTCATTGAGTATGTGTCTTATTTCAGAAGCATCATGAGCATTGGGATGGTTCAATTCAATATCATGCAGTGTCTTTATACTTTGCCAAATATTATCAAAAGAAGGGTGGATATAATCTGTTTGCACTTTACTTAGTACTCTCTTAACGTCTTCCGTCAAATTATTAAATTCACCGTGTAAGATTCCACCAACTTCAGATAAGCGGTCGGTTTCATTTTTTAGCTTATTTTTTACTTCCACTATTTTGTTATGCGTGTCATGACTCCCTATAATATCCATCATTTTATCCTTGACATTTTCTACTGAATCACTTATTTCTTCAGATACCCTCTCCGATAACGATTTCCCTTTATGATCATGATTACTTAATGATGATGTCATTACAGTTGGTGTAGGTGAATAATTTTCCAAAGTCTCTTGAACCGAAGCTGTTCCTGAGTTTGACTGACCTCTGCATCTAACATCATAATCTGACGGTTCATTACCATCTAATGCCAAAACTTTTTTCACTGCGAAAATAGTACAGCCTACGCTTTCTTCCACATCCTCAACAACATCAGTTAGTAGTTTTCCAACACTATTTTCCACTGAAGATATTGCACCACGAAAGTCATCAAAAAACCATGCGGATGTCTATAAAAATATATATAGGTATATAAATTTAATATGTTTCATGCTAGTATTAACATTTGAGCAGATCTCTATGAATTTATTATTTCTAGGTCAATACGTGTGCAATAAAAAAAATCTCAACTTTTCTGAGATTTCTAAAAAATCGGACGGGGAAACCGAAGCTGAAGGACAATTTAAAATATAATATTTTAGTTTTTAAAGACAATCATTACGTACCTGAGACACAAACAAACATAAAAATAAAATTATTTTCATATTTGGATTACCAATTTTTAAATACAACACACAAGTAGTATCGTTAGAAGCTTATGGTTTTCTAAAATTGAATAAGGCGTGTTCTTGATTTCACCCATTATTACTTTTGAAAGTTTAATTTACGATTGTTGACTTTGCCAAGACACACAATACTACGTAATAGTAGCATCTGTACTAATATTTACTGTTGTACTAAAATAAGAAAAAACGAAGCCGTTTGAGGTGCACAAAACCTTTGTTTAATATAATTTGCCGTCTACACATATCTACTTATAATTTTTTTGTAAAACACAATGTTCTTTCAAACCTTTTTATGATAATATCATTGACAAAACATTTTCTTATATGAGGAAATAAGAGAACTCAAAGTACCTACATACTTATATATAAAGTACATGGTGACAGATTGGATCGGTTTTTTTTGTAAATATAACCTACCTATAGTCTGATTTTTAATTATGTAGACTAAACTGACAGTTTTCTTGTTGTTAATGTTGCAAACCAGCTCTATTAAATGATTCTTTATTCCATTCTTTGATATGACTTATTGAGGCTTTTATTCTTTAGATCTCTGAAAGTAATTTTAATGCCTTCATTTGGTTGTGTTATTTATTTTTCCACTGAAAGTACTTTAGACTTTTATTAAAAAAATACGTTCAATATTTCAAACACCCAACCTTCCTTTTCTGATTTTCTAATCGTGAAGTAGTATTTTAGACACAATGATATACATATAATAATGTAAGTAGGCTGTGCGCGTTACAAATAAATTTTAATAATATCAATAGAATTATAAAAATTATAATAAAGGAATATAAAATAAATATATCTACGATGCTTAAGATAATTACAAGGCAAAATTTCAAATAGATTTCTATTCATCTGACAAAAAGAACTTTACAACTAGAGATTTGAAAGACTCCAGCGTTTTGGCGCGTGTAACATTCTCAGGTAAGGAATTCCATAAATGGATAGCTTGCACCTCGTAAGGTAACAGATTGGCTGTAAAATTGAGAAAAGTAAGGCATTATGTAAAGGCGGAGATTGTCAGATGAACGAAGGGGAAGATTTCGAGTAGAGGAAAGAAAGGACAATGGGCAAATTCGTATGGGGCTTGTCCCATTGGCAGCCATTAAAGAACTATTTATTTTTTGTTACATAAATATGTACAGAATAAAAATATAATAGCTTATCATTGCAGGCCATTTGAGAAAAAAGTTATTGCGGATAAGATATAACAGGCGAATGTAGTAAAAAAGTTGAATATTACTGTGCAACGTGCGTTTAAGCATTTATCATTAATAAAATGAATGTCATTTATTGTAATATGTAATATTGCATATAGGTTTTGATTGTAGGATGAGTAAGACAAAATGTAATTATGAAAAATATTTATTTTTAAACATCGTCAACAATTACATCATTTAGAAAATCGGCAGGCAAAGCAATATCGTGATCTTGGTTTCTAGCCCACCCTAAATACCACACGACACACATGACGTGGGCGCAGCAGCCCAGTATCCGCTTACCACTGAGGCAACTACAGTAATAATTATCCAGAGCATGTTGACCATTTCTTTCCATGTCTACTAGAATATAAGAATAATATATTTTGGACCTCACATGTCTTGATTGTATGCGGCAGCACAGAAGCCAAACTTCTGCAGATGTAATTCCGTATTCGGTTAGGCCTGCTGTATCTTGAACTCTGTACACCTCTATGTTAAACAAGCCTTGTCGAACATGCTCTGCGTAATAACTGCGTGCCAGTTTGACTTGGTATGTGCCGAGCGCGAATATCACTAGATCTTCTTCGGTCAACGTCGGGAAGTCACTTAAATTCGGATGATTTCCTGTGATGCTGTCAAAGGTAGCTCGACGACGATTTAAATTATTTGTCACGACATATTCCGAAAGGATGTTTGGTTGGTTTAAACGCTCATTAATTATATTAACAAATGTCTCGGCGTGTACACTATCTTCTAGTGGTACCCGGTATGCATTGAGTAGCGCAGCTGCAATTTCAAAATCTTTCATCATATGCAGCAGTGCTCTGTTAAAAAAATCTTGTCTGAACAGTTTGAAATCACGTTTGAACCAACCGTTAATAACTTCCACGACCCACCGACATATAGTAGCCAACCTAGTTTTATTAGCTTGTTCGGTTGTTAATTGGTCCTCATTCCTGTTTTTTGTTTTTGGCATATGAGCCTCATAGCCGTAAGCTTCGAGATCGTCTATGACATCACGGAATCCTCGATCTAAGACGAATACATCTCTCTGTTCGAAGAACCAGTGGAAACCATCGTCTACTTTTTCTATCATATTTTTCATGATGGTTGCATCCAACTCGGTGGCTGCATAGGGTCCAAATACATCTATGATATGTCCATCGCAGCAAACCATAATAAATGGCTTCAACAAGTTGGTGAATTTATGTAGACTGTATGATTGTCTTTGGAATAAATAATTAGAAGATTTTTGAATATAAATATACGTAGCGTCACATATCACCACTGGTTTTCTTTCTTCTGATCCAGGGCTGCCGAAGATACTGTTAGGAACTAAGAGGTTCCTTTGAGCTACCTCTCTCCTACTTATGTGATTGTAGCCCAAATGTCGGGGTACAAATTCTGAGTACAGGCACTCTCGAGCTGCATTGAGGTGCCTTTCAAAGGTTCGTCGACTCACATTAAAAAGAGCCGCCAGTCGTTCGTTTGTTTCACCGCTTCGTAGCTTCATTAGAAAACCAGCCAACGCTAACTTTGGACGAGTTGATTCATTTGACAATGAAGGCGTTAGTTGTAGTATCTCCATAAATTGTTCACGACTAATACCAGTTCTAATATATACTTCATTGTCGTGCATTTCTTCTATCCGATCAAAGTCTATTATTGATCCTCGAAGCGCTGCAGTCTTCATCAAGTTCATCATGTGCACAAAATGGGTAGCATTAAAATCGTGGAGCAAGTTCGGACTGTCAATTACTTGGTCCCAGTCATTGGACTCTATATGATGAGCGCATACCCTTGCGCTATCGGGTATGTAGAAATTAAAATGTATCAAAAAGGTTATTTTGACATTATCCGGGATTTGACGCAGTGTTGATCTGCGGCAGTTCTCAAACAAACAACATGTAGCCGTATTTGGGACCCTCGAATATTCTTCTTTTTGTAATGCACATTCGTGCGGCCGTTGATAATGCTGAGTAGCCCTTTCTGCTCGTTGCCAGCATGGCCGACAGATGAATTCTTGCTCGTTGAACTGCAGCTGGAAAAAAATACACTTTTAGAGCATTGATATGGCGACTCGTAAAAAACAATATGACCGGTTCGATGACGCATTTGGTAGTGGCTCTGTCCTTTGCCGACCTCCGTAGCCGAGAGGCGTACATATCGGTTTTCAAGGTGACGCTTTCTCAGAGGTCCCGGGTTCAATATTATTATTATTATTTGCGCCAGGGGTCGCAGGTTCGGTTCCCACCCAGGACAAACACATGTGTTTATTCATTTTGTAATACTAACCTGGTGTTCAGGAGCCATAGCCTCAATAATATATTGGGCTATCGAAGGGTTCGCTTCAAACTGAGCATGTGTTATTTCAAATCTTCTTCTGTTTATAACAGAGCGATTGCACAAAACACATAGACGACGATTATCTGCCATGGTTCACAAAATCCAATTCACAAAGCTTACAAAATCCAGAAACAAGCACAGGTCAACAAAGTGAGATGAAACAAGTCCGGTAGGCAAGCTAGAGTCGAATTAGTTTTGAAAACTGGGTACGTAAATCGCACAGTACACAACGAAACAAGCTTAAACGTAGGACTGCAACGGTCGCAGGCTTTCATCACCTGACCACATCATATCATGAGCTCATGATTCATGATTGGTCAGGGCCGCCGGCGTTAAGTGCGCTCGTCGCTGATTGGTTAGTTGTTTCTACCTGTTTAAACCCCACATGCAAGCGGCGTGCGCATGATTTTCTAAACAGGTAGAAAAAAGTTCTAAGTAACAATCTTTAGTAATTAAGGTAATTATTATTTTAGGATATGTATGTAAGGATATGTACAAAATATGAATATATAAGCACTAGGATGTAAGTACCTTTTTTCTCAAATGGAATAAAGGTGTATTTTCTTAACCAAAGTTGTTCTTTATTAGCCCCCCTTTCGATTGATACCACTTTCATTACTGGCTGCTAATGGGACAGAACGCCCATTGTCCTTTAAAATATTCCTTAAGATATCTAGGTGTCGATGGATTGAACAGCACAGAAAAGAAAAGGGGTAATTTGTGTAAGTCTCTGCGTCGACGAATGGTAAGCCAATTCAATCTTTGGCGGTAGTGGGAGCCATGTTCATATTTACGCACCGATTATAACGAAATTTTGGAGACGTCCTAGCTTATTAAACAAGCTCAATTGTAAGGTGGGCATAGCAAACACCATCATGCGTCTACTGATTTCTGCAACTTGTGGAAATCTTTATCCTGGAGATTTGTCAAATAAAAGTCCTAGGTTTTTCTGTATCTGTAAATGGAATCACTGTGGAACCAATGTAATTTTCGACAACTGCCCGAAATCAATCCTAGACACAAAGTGAGGGCTGCCAATTATGTCTTCTTATGATTTTAGTTTTTTCTTAGGAATTAGATTTATCGTTATAATTTTCTAATTATAAGGTAAATTAAAAAGTAATGTTTGTCATGTAAACGAATCAATTTCATGGATCACATTCTAAATCACTTAGACCACAACACTTTTTCGCGATTAAGTGACAACCCACAAAATGTCAGTTAAGTCAATTAAAAATCAGAGTATAGATGGATTTATCATCCCCGAAAGCCCCTGCATACTAAATTTGAGATTCAGATAGATACTTATATACAAGAGTTACTTGTTTAAAGGTAATAGATACATAAAACAACGAGTTACGTTAAGTTTGTTTATTGACTAAATAATTGAAAGTATCACAAACATTTATCAATTCTTATTTGACACATTGAAATGACACTTGTGATGTTACAAAAAAGTTTATTAATTATCCTATTAAAATTGATTAGTGTGCAAATGATGAAAGTCAAAGTTTGAGTTCGAGTATTCTTAAACACTATGATTACACTTATATCACTCTATTTTTCAAAAATGTTAATCGTAATATTTTTTTAGATCCAGATCAATTATGAATAGTGTAAATAAACTGGAAAACATGATGAAATTTTTTTTATATCAAAATAATAATAATGACATTCCCAGTCAAGGGTCGGGTCGGCTCAAAATGTTTGTACCAAACACACAGTGGCACATCAGGATACTACCATAAAAATCAATTTGTTATACATACCGAATATCGACTTCGACTAAAAATACTGAGTGTAAAAGATTTGCTGTCAGATTGCTTTGAACAATGTAAGCTGACACTAAATAAATAATATATTTATACAACACAAAAAAAATATAAAGAGCTGTCATACAAAATAACTGCACAAAAAATATTTAATTTCATTAATAATTATTTCAATTAATGTAAGTTATTACAACTTTGTTTCATCACATAGCTTAAAAACATACTTCTTAAAATAAATAATAGAAAATCCAATAACTAATTCATAATACACATTTCATATAAATACTACAAAAATACTAGACCTCTTAAACGGCAATTATATTTAGCTCAAACCGAGTAGCGCCACAGGCGATTACGTAGACGCTTTTCCAAACATTCGCAGTAGCAGAGAGCCAGAGTGAGCTAAATATAAACGCATCATTATTCAATTATAACTTGTATGATAAATAAATAATAACCAAATTTATGATGTCTAATACACACAACAACAAGTCAGGTTATACAAAACTGTCAAAGGTATAGATAGCCTCTGTACTGCATCACAGGTTTCTAAGTTATATTTTTACCGCATTATAAAGTGATAATAAATAATTAACAATCCGCCTATTTCCGTAAAAAAATCATATCCGTATCCGTATACAGTTAACCTTATTCACTTTTAAACTATCGCGCTGCATTATAAAATACTTATAATACCGGGTATTAGACGCTATTATACACTAACCTGTGCCAACGTTTCAACTTTACAATTGATCTTGTTTTCATATACCTACTAACAATGATCTAAATATCTTCCTATAGCTACCGTCTAAGTTCACAAGTGCATAATTATAATTAGTGTTAAATTATTATTGTTTAATGGTATTAAATAGTTTAATATTATTTAATTAAGAAAAAAATAGTTGCGTATTTTAAAAGAAACTCAAAACAGTAAAACGGACACTGAAATTTGGAACTGTCAAGTGTTTATTCCCTACATATACTACTTTACTCTTTGGACGTTTATGTCGGTTGATCGATGTATTTGCCAAATTCACTTCTTAAATGCGGCCTTAAACGCATGTCTATATTAATAATAAATGCGGTAATAATTACAATAATTAAATATCAAAAAAAAATGGGAACTATTTTTTTTTCGAATATCTCAAAAATGCGGTCTTATGATTAAATATTGATGGTAGTGAAAATTTAAATAAAAACTTGACTCGTTGAAAATAAATGTTGGTTGACGCAAGTTGGTACGAATCCAAATACAAAAAAACGCATTCTTCTTTCTCCACCCGATTTTAAACCTAAATTAATCTGCAGGGTTCAAAATCAATTACGGTTTAACAGATTGTGGTAACTTGGCGTGCTGCTGTGTGTGCACAATATAATTTAACTCTTCTTAAAGCTGACTTTTTTGTTTATCGATATTTTTACCCATTAAGGAAATCAATAATTGAATTCAAAGAAAAGCGACGATTCATAAGATTTTCAGTATTTTTTTTAACTCAGAAGGAAGGATAGCAGATAATATCACAAATAAAATAGAACTACCTGATTTCTTTTATTTGTTTGTGATATTATCTGCTCAAAAATGCTCAAAACAGCTCCTGCAGCTCTACCGCAGCTACAATTTCGTTTTGACGTATGATACTCGATTTCCGGTATTAAATAATGAATAGGGTATTTGACTAATTTTGAAAAAAAAATTCTTTGTTACTTAATAAGCACATTACAAGAATATTTCGGGAAAATTTACTGTATTTATAAATAAAATAAAAATTAAGTTAATGTTTAAATTACCGAAACCGCGCGAAAATCGCTGTTTCTATCATACGCCAGATATGACGTCACACGCAAGTATATAAACAAACCTCATCAAAATCAAAGATCGAATAATACACCCAGAAAACATATAACGCGCACTACAGTTGTCATCTACAATTGTCGACAGGAAGCCATATTTACTAGCGTGTGACGTCATAGTTGTAACAATTTACAGGGCGTTTTCGTTTCAAATAAAATTTCAAAATATAATTTATTTTGTGCAATCTGCAAAAATTTTACTTGAAATGTGTGTTCTATTATCTATTATCTCATAGGTAACCACGATTTTAAATATAATTTTAATGTTGTCAAATACTCTATTATAAATCCTGGAAGAAGTATGAATACCGGAAACCGAGCTTCAAGTGTCGTAATGAAACCATGACATAATTTGATACGTTAAGTAATTTGATTTATTTATTTAAATAAAAATGAAAGCTAAACCAAGGTGTAAGTTATGCGGTATAGCCATTGTTCTGTTTTAAAGCAAATCTTGAACGATTATTATTATGTTATGTTTCTATGTTAATGGCCAACGTCTTTACTTATGGAGAAAACATATAAATAATCAAAAATTACGTCCACAGGTTACCAAATCATATTACATACTTAAAATTAAACTAAATTAATATTACTTTAGTTAAAAAATACTATCCTTAAAACGATATAGGTATAGCAATATTCTAAAATATCATAGTATCTCATACATCATTTTATATATTAAACAAGTGTAAATAAAAATCATAAAGTTTAACATGACATGAAAACATGAAATTTTACTTTAACATATAATTCAACTAAATTGTTATTAAAAGGTCAGTAGATAAACGTAGCAGCTTTCCTAAGTTAATTAGGTCATTGACAAATGCTAGTGAGAAGAGATCCTAATGTTACTTCATTTTCATATATAAAAAAGGTAAGAAATAAGTAATAATAAAAATGTATATTCAGACTTAATTAGATCGCATAAACACTACAGCAAAGCGAAATTAGTTTTGGCTAATAATCACCCGTTAAAGATTATATAGAAATAAATCATTTAAGACTTGCTAAACAAAATAAAGGTATCGTTATTTGGATATAAAAAAAAAATATGTGGAATGTAACAAGTGCATAGCAAAATACATTTACAGAACAAAAATATTATTTTCAGTGTCAAATATTATTTTCAGAGTCAAATATTATTTTAGTTTTGCAACAGAATAAAATGTAATGTAAACAGTATAATTAAATAAACAAAATAATAATAAAGATTTTATTTGAGCATCAATAAAATAAAAACTAATGTTTTCATATGATCCTGGTTTTCGTTTATTTTTTTTAGTTTTGAGCCCTATATTTTTAAAGGTTGTCAGATCATAATATCCATAAAAATGAAATAAATTTATTTAAAGCACAATCGATCTTTAGGGAATTTAGCGATAGTCATTATACCAATGAAATATTCATCAAATAATTGCCTTACTACAATGTTCATTCGATATGTAGGAAGAATTATCAAAATCGAATATAATTATTAATATCTTAAATACCAACAATTTAGAATTTCAACAACCATTGTTTTAACTACTACATTAAGAATTATGGCAACATTTACGCAATACGATAAATCATTCATACAAACCATTATAATCGGTTGTAAAAAACCATATACATAGAGATCAGCCATAAACATCATCGCATACATACCCAATCAACTAAAGAGCCGCTCACAAAAGGAGCAAAGGTAAAAATTTACAAAAATACTTTACGCCGCAACAGGTGATATACAAAATATAGAACGTGGGATCTCGTACGTAACTATGAATCACGAAATTTTTTGAACACGAATTACGATCACAAATATGCTCACCGATCTGCCTCGCTAAAAGCACTGCCAATCGTTACAGGCGAATCTTCTCGGTTGATATTTGGAGAGTCGATGTCTATTTGCCTCTTCGGTGGTATTGGCAGTGGGGTATCTTCGTTCGATGAGTGCATAGAATCATCAATGTCTTCTCTCCTGGGGGGAAGAGGAGTACCGTTAGGGAGTTTTGGTAACGGAGGTATTGGCGGTGTACCGGAATCTGTTCGCGGTACGTCCGATGCTGGCGTTCCGTCAGCGTTCGGTATGGTAAACATATTGTTAGCCATCCTTTGGTAGTGTTGCTTCCATTTGTTTACTGGCGGTGTATAATTTAAATGATCGTACTCCATTTCTGAAAACAAAAATGCACACGGTTACAAACTTGAAAGAAAAATCTATGGAACGCACATAAATATTTATTTCGATTTTAATTTCCATACTATTAGCATAATATTATATAATCTTTGACAGTAATGCGTTATGTACAGTAAACCGCAAGTCAGGTTATACAAATCTGTCTATTTTCTCCACTTGATATTAAACATTAACATTTTGCCATATTGTGGCAATATAAGATGCAGCCGTGTGTACATTAGAATGTTATCTTTATTTTGAAAGTCTATTATTATAATACTTAATATGGGTATGTTAATTTTTATATAGAAATTAAAACTTACCATAACCTTCCTTATGTTTGATTTCGTCGTATACATGGTCCAATTTGTTGTCATCATCAATAAAATGATACAGGTTAGGATTGTTTGCGTCCGCATCTTTGTTTTTCAAAGAGGCAAGTGGATCGTATGTGCTCGACGACGCTGCAAAAGAACGAGTTCATAGTTTTGTTTCGAATTGTGAAATCATTGCAAAGACTTAAATTAACAATTATCATAACATACGATTAAAATTCATAAATAAGTGACATTATATATTATCAACGGAAATTAAGAACTACGTAATATTTATTTATACTGTTTTATAAATCAAAGTATATTAAGTTAGATTTAAATGTCATTAATAAACTATAATAAACAAAGGCCAGACACATGATCCCTTGGACCTATGTAAAAGAAAACAATATTATATTTATGATTTCGAAACACAACTTTTTGTTAACATTGTGATATCAATCAATGTTTATGTTGGTAATACTTATATTGTTTGATGTTGTAAAGTTTATGCGATTTTTGTTTGCTATGTTTTGTTGTTGATTTTGTATTTCATAACGATAAATAAAGAAAAATGAGCTACTCACTGTCTGTAGATGCGCTGGGACGCATCCTCAATTTTTCCATAGTTGTATTGTTGACCTTGCTGCCTAAGTTGTTCAAGATATGGTTAGCGTTATTCAAGAGGGTAGCAGAATCGTCACCGCGAGTCGACCCCTGGTATGAATATACAGGGTTGTCGAAGTGTTGTTGATCTGTTGGAAATCATTAAATTGTTTTGAATAGAATCCTACAAACTATACATAACTTTTGTTGAAAATTACATAGGTATAATAATTTTGCTTACCTAACAATTTGAAATTATACATATAGTGATATAAAGACAAACAAATTTTAGTCAACCTATAAGGAGTGAATGTATAATTTAAACCCAATAATAATTAAATTTTAAGCTAAGGAAGGATAAGCCTATGTAATTTGAAAAGAAATACAGAAACTTGCACTCACAATGTTTATATTAGTGTAATTAACAAATAAACGATGACTGGAAGTGGAATGACAATAAAATTTTAATTGCATTTAAAACTACTTGAGTGACTAACGGTCAGGTGCACAAACGTCCATAAGGTTTAATGACGCCTTTAAGCTCTAATGAATGTCAAATTTATATGGGTAATGTCGCTTTAAATTAATGAACATTTTAATGAATGTTTGTGCAACCCGCTGTAATACTAATACTTACACTGTTCGAATATTTATAAACAAAGGATAGACTAAGATACATACCTGGTTGCGAATTTGGATCGGCGGTGTAATGAACGTGCGCTATCTCCCGCTTCAGATTGCGCACACGCTTCCGATAATACAACAGAACTAATATTACGGCCGCAGCGCATAACAGTGACAATATAATCATCACAACCATTAAACCTTTCGAGGAACCTGTTTAGAACATATTGAAAAATTTTACGAAAAGAAAAATAGAATAGATTACTTTATAATTTTAATAGTCTTCAATTCGTCTTTATTAATCATGAGCAGTGAATTGGAATGGGTAAAGATATTTTCAGTCAACATTACACATAACATTCTTCTAGGAAAAAAAATTAATTGTGAAAAAATATTCATATACATTTTTTATTCGTAAATTTTTTTACAACAACCTCAGGGGCCTAGTTAAAAAGATACTCACTAAGTAGTAAAAACGACTACCTATTTCAATGCCCATTATATTATAAATATTTTCCAATTCCGTTATATCTGTAGTTTATTTTGTTGAATGAATAAATAAATAAATCTTCCTATAATTAATGACTACTATTCACGAAGATACGATGGATAAACTATTCACCTTCCGCTCTATCTATAACGATGGCGTCACTAGCGTGTATGTCACAGTTTTCACCAATGAAATTCCGATGACAAATGCAACCTTTCACCGGATGACACTCCCAGTTTCCGTGCGAGGAACAGTTACACGCCTCCATGCAGTGATCACCATAGTAGCCTTCCGGACAAACTGTAATTCACAATGAAATTTATTTTTTTACCATTGCCAGGGGGGGGTATCATCGCTAAGTTGAAAATATGTGTTATTAATAACCACACTTATACATCACTTATATCATTAAATATTTTACGTTTGTGAAAAATCCAGAATATATACCTAATAACCGGTATAATTTCTTAAAGGGCAAAAAATCCTAAGCTCGGAAATTTAAAAAAAGGGTTTTGTAAAATTACAAAGCATCACAATTTTAAAGAAAAAGGAATTAAATGTCTATGCAGAGGTGGCGTTGTAAATGGCTACGCTTTTATTATTAATGTATTAAAAACATTTTTCTTGGTGTTCAATTCTTTGTTGATTGATACTTTAAAAAAAAAATGAAAAGACAATAAATTTAATAATTCAATTCAAGAAACTGTTATAAGAGACCAGACAAGAATGACGATTTTTTCAAGAACTCGTTACTTTCGCTACAAAGTTCTTTTTTATTGTGTGCTACGAATCAATGTCTATTGACGTTTCTGCGAAAATCCATAGAATAGCCAAGTGTTGCTTGCTCACTTGCGGCAACTAGCGCCGACTCTAGACACATTTTGTTCTATGTAATGAGATATCTGTATAGTTTGGGTATCTGTGCCATTATCTAATTTATATTTTAATCTGATACTGTTTTATCTTTTTGTATATGTTAAACTTGCACAGTCATACAAAATTGAGTTTTTTCTGTTAATTTAAATTTTGAGTTTCGCTGCATATCTGATTTGATCTAACATCCGAAATTGCGTAATGGTATACAATAGCTCGCGAGTTTAACTTCTAACTTGTTTATTACATTCTTCTTTAAATGAAGAAGTCGATGAATGTTACTTTATTATTTATGCCGTAACTTTCTCTGTGAACTAGGGTGTCGGTTATTGCCACTGCTTTGTTAAAACCACTGTTCCAAACTATATATACTAGTCCTATAATATACATGCAAAAATCTATTGCCTACAAATGATACTTTTACTAATAATAATATAAACTTTATGCTTTCATGACTTATTCCAGTGATTTATATTTTTCATTCAACAACCTTTTGTAAAAACCCTGGCCACTGATCGCTCTCTGACTCTAATTAGTATTTAATGACACTAGTGTATACTAGTGATGAAATTCTAGTCCAATTTTTACTCGAGTCACTTGAGCGAATTTATCAAACACATACTTGAGGAAAAAAATTGCTTAAGTCTCTATGCACTCAAGTTATCAAGTCAACTCAGCGCATCGAGTTGATTGTCTTGCCACTAAATGTCACTTCACTACTATAATTTATTTATCCATACCGATTATCCTTTTATTGCCTTGATTAATTAAATAAATAAAATGTTAATACTTATATTAAATAGGTATTTGCTTAAAATTATTGAGAGAAATCTCACTCGAATAGCATGTTTGCAATTTTTTTACTTAAGTGACTCGAAAACTTGAGTATGACTCGAGTGAAGTAGTTAATACAGGTGTAGACAGTAAACTAAAATAAATACATATAATTTTTTTTGGTTGTGTATAATATACTATTATCGATAATAATACTTTTATGATATTATATTTATAATATTTCTAAAATTCATAATGAAAAACAAATATTTTATACTCGTTGTCACATAAATACAAACAAGTCGTGACGTCACGCCTCTCTTACTCTTAAAAGAACTTAGAGAATTAAACCTTTTGTACACATAGAACGCTATTAGTTAGAGAGGGTCATAGAGACTCCATGACAGGAGTTAGCATTTTCGCGGGTTATTTTGAAAATTAAATTTATTTTTAAATTTTAACTTATCATATGAACGTTACCTTTTATTTATTTTTTTAGATATATTTCATGTATATATGTTACGCTCAAAGATCGAAAACGCTCAGTGAGCGGAAAAATAGCTCACAACGCGTTGTGGTCACAGTAAAACATCCACATGGCGAAATTCGTGTTATGGCTCTAATGAAAACGCGCACGACGCGTTGTGGCAATCACAGAAAGACCAAATAGCGAAATTCGTGACGTGGCTGACATGCTATTCGATCTCAACGCGTTGTGGCAATGAAGAAAAGCCATGATGCGTTCTGAGCATTCATTGTTTTAACCATATCACGACGGACAGGTTGTAACGAACTTCGTCGTTAACACTCCGCTCAGCATCTATGTTATCATCTGGAAGAAAGCAAGGGTTTATAATGTGCCACTGCAAAAGATACTGTATTGATAAAAAGTGCAAGTGTCGCTCCAAGAATATAAAATGCAACTCCAAATGCCACAGTAATAGTTCCTGTAAAAATAAATAGCAATCAAATACTTATTTTAAGAACATTATTGTTGTTTATTGGTGGACAATAAACATTTATGTTTGTGTTAAATATTTTTTTACTTGAAAGAATTTAAATTGTCATTAAAAAATTAAAATCCCTAATTATTTTAAGTGAATTGTAAGAAATTTACAAATGATTAACATTTCGTGTTCAGTAATTTATTACTTAATATTAATACGTTGATTTTTTTAAATATAAAGTATTCTCAATAAACAACAAATATCGTTTTATTTTAATTTATATAATATATTTAATAATAACAAACACTTTATGCAGTGATTTTATAAAATAAAAAATATTTCCTAAGGACATCTACCAAAACGTTTCCAGCCTAGGCCTAGTAGGATCCATATCGGAAAGTAGTGTGCGTCGTAATCAAATAATCTTCCATACGCGTGATGGATTTTCTTCATTGCCACAACGTGTTGAGATCGAATAGCATGTCAGTCACGACACGAATTTCGCTCTTTGGTCTTTCTGTGATTGCTACAACGCGTCGTGCGCGTTTTCACTAGAGCCATAACACGAATTTCGCCATGTGGATGTTTTACTGTGACCACAACGCGTTGTGAGCTATTTTTCCGCTCACTGAGCGTTTTCGATCTTTGAGCGTAACATATATAAAAAATTAAAATAAAAGTTGTCTACACCCGTATTGGCTCGAGTGACTCGAGTCACAAAATCCTACTCGAGTCGCATCACTAGTGTTTAAACGTTCACTGACACTGCGTGCAATAGTTGCCCGTGTAGCCGGGCGGGCAGCGGCAGTATCCGTCGTTAGGTCGGCACGCGGCGCCGGTGGCACAGCGGCAGGGCTGCGAGCACGCCGCGCCCCACCACCCCGCCGGGCACGCCTCGCCGCAGCGAGCGCCGCGCCAACCAGGCAGGCACTGACATTCACCTGACACAAACAATCGGAGGCAATTGACAATAATTCAAAACTTATTTCAAATTAATTGTTGAGTTAAAATGTGCACATAAAAATCGTATATCTCTTAGAATCCAATTTAAATGAAAATAAAACGTGATAAATTGAAATCACGTTCTGCCAATCGGGTAGGCACTGACGTTCACCTGACACGAACAATCGACGACTTGACGACATTTCAAATTCATTATTAGGTTTAAATTCAACATTAGTGAAAACAAAACATAAAATTTAAATCACGTTCTGCCAACCGGGCAGGCACTGATATTCACCTGACACGAACAATCGGCAACTTGACAATATTTCAAAACTTATTATAAAGTAGCTGTGCCCCTGACTTCATCCGCGTGGAATGGCGCCTTAGTAACTAAGGCGACATAACCTATTTACTAGTGAAAATCCAGTCAAAATCTGTCCAGCCATTTCAAAAATTAACCGGAACAAACAGACAAAAAATGTAAAATAAAGAATATTTTGCAACGTGTAGCATGAATACATACCGCATTTAGTTTCATATGTAAGGACCTAATATTATGGCGTTTTACCAAAATTTGATATTTGAACGCTGATTTTATCGAGATTAAATACTGGCATAATCGATTTCAATCGATATTTTGAAAGAGGAGTATTGCGCGTTAATCGGCTACAAAGTTACACATTTTTATTGACTTACATATTTATTGTCATTTATAAAAAAAAAGTATATACTTATAATATAAAAGAAATTGAAAAAAAATGTATAATATAATATTAGAGGTAACTTGTTTTTAACGTACAAACATATGCTAAATTCATTTCTGATTACAAACAAAAATGAATATTGGTGACTACAGGAGTACATGCTGTTTTTTAAGTAGAGAGTTCAAGTGAACGAAATAAAGGTGAAAGTGACTAGTAATAAAACCGTTTGATAAGACACTAACGTTAATAGCTCCAATCCGTTAACTAAAGAGATGAACAAAATAAGTAAAATTTAAACGTTTTAAGTAATGATTGCTATTTTTAACATTTTGGCCACAATTCACGTACACAAATAAATACTAAATAAAAAATCTGATAACTAACCGGTGACATGATGACAATCAGCGCCATTCTTGCAATTACACTTCTCCTTACAGTCAATCCCATAGGTGCCTAACGGACAAGGATATTCACAAGTGGCTCCAGTATACCCACTAGGACACGAGTAATTTCCAGTCACGGGATCACAGGTGGTGTTACCTATAACAATTACATAAACTCTGTTAACGTTATTTCATACAAAGTTTACGATAACCTGCTATTTATAAACATCGTTCTCGTACGTTAAGTCTTTCTCACAAACATACATTGTTCCATGCAACACAAAATGAGCATTACGACATATCAACATCACAAAATGTTTTACATCTCGTTAAAATCTTAAGCTACATTTTAAGGAGAAATGATGTTTAACGAACAGGTGCTTTCAAATTTTTTTATTGTAATTATAGTGCTTAGGTGTTTCATGTTTTTTAAACGTTGTATAATAGAAGTAAAAAAAGATTATCTATCTATGAAGCAGTTGCATCAATGAAGTATAATACCATTGTAATCTGGACAGACTTGACTACAGCCGGCGCCGTAAGTGCCGGACGGGCAAGGCTGCGCACAGTCCAGTCCGGTCCATCCGGCAGCGCATACGCATCGCCCGGTCTCCGCATCGCAAGAAGAGTTGTTCAAGCACTGACAACGCTCAGAACACTCTTCTCCATAGTGACCCTCGGCACATTGAGTCTCGCAACGGACACCTGTCATTATTTTTAAGTTTTATAATATATTTTTAACATGGTATTAAATTCAAACAATAAGTTGTTTAGAATAGGATACTTTACAGTGAGAAACATAAAGTTTAGTTATTGGCAATTTTATTATGATTTTCTTGGAGCATATGGAATAAATTATATATTTAACTTCAAATTCGCTTCTGGTTTGATAACGATATCAAAAACGGCTAGGTTTGATCCAATGGGTGATAATTTCATTCGATTACCGTAAAATATGTGCTTTCGTTACAATCGATACACCAACATTTTGAAAGTACTTATGCTCATATTTCATAAAAACAATGTGAATATATACTTTGTCAATTCTTACTTAAGACTTGGCATAATAAGAAAAGACTATTTCTGTAATAAAATGACAATAAGGGCAAAAGTTGGGCCAACAACGCGTTCAAACTGTTTAATTAATTACTGGAAAACTATTACGATTATTATCAACTGTTAAGTGTTGCATATTTCTCTGAGATAGGATTCTGTGACATGTTTTTCAAATTTAACTATAAAAAGACTATAATTATAACAAGAAATTCAGGGGTAACTTTGTGGTTCCTTTCTATAGAGAAAATTGTATAAATTCACATTTTGGATGTGAACTCTTATAAATTTGATGTAATTTCATAATTTAAGCTTACTTGACCGTTAATTATAAGTAAAAAAATATTGGGACGCGCTCTCTTAAATGTAAATATGGATACTCAGACGTGGTACTACAGCGCATTTTCAAAGTTTTACAGTGTTACATATATCATTCATCAAGCTTTGTGGTTTTCCTTAATAATCGAATAATTACAGCATTTTCCAATAAAACTAACGAACTACACAACATTATTGTTGGAAATATTAATTTGTAACACATTTTGAAACAGAAACAGTTCAATGACATTCAGACAGTTCTGCGGTATTGAATATTGACGTCATCTACAATATCCGTGTCATCTACTGGTCATAATTCCGTAAAGAGGAAAACTTATAGAATTGAAAATTTACATAATTTCGAACCATATGGATATGTATTAAATTAATTATAAAGCTTTATTGTGTAACTAAGATATAGTTTACGCTTGGAAATTCAAATGAAGAGATAATTATTTAAAATTCGATATTTAATTATTAATTATAAGCAAATACATACATAAATACAAATATGTACTATAAATTTACTTTTACACAACACTAAAAGTGCTAGTTAGTCACACACCAGATCTTATCAAGAAAGCCTAAACATAATACATTAATTTTTTGGGCAATTATGTAAAGACTATAAGGCAAAAGTAGCAACATTCGTGCGCTCCATAATTAGGGCGGCTATTAACAATTAATTTCACAATCGTTTATTAAATTTTAGTTGATTTTATAGAAATATAGCATTCTGAATAGAATGAGATTATAAGAATTTACTGAATCATGAAATCTTAAGTATGAAATTGAATCGTAAATAGCAAACTTTAAACTGATATGTCATCCAAAACCAGGGTTTGAAAACCTTTTGAGAACTGAATCAGAAAAGCGGCTGCACTAGTATAACACAATGCTAGCTCGTAGAGCACAAACCGGTAATCATTTCCTAACACATTCAACGAACGAACATCTTATCAGATTAATGAACGGTTTTTAATTATTTGCTTCCCGTGTTTAATGGTAGATTTTTAATGCTACACTAAAATTTTTAAAAAAAAGCAAGTTAAAACTAATCATTTGATAAACATATCATTTCGCATATTTAACAAAATATAAATTCTTTAATATTTCAAATGTGAACATTTATTTTAAAATATCAATTTGAGTACACACTAAATAAAATTACTTTGGAACGATTTCGTGTACATTTTGGTTACATTTTGGATCCTTTACATACATCTCACGTATTTACTTGACTGAGTTAGTAATGACAAATAGACATGTCATTATGAGTACGATAACCAAAATCTGTAACGTAGAAGTATGCTCAATTGTTTTTGTCACAATAATTCCAAACCTAGTCTAGAAGAATTCAATATGCAATAGCGGTTATATTATTTGATGGTCTTATGTTATACCGATTCATCGTTATATCAATCAGAGTTACATCAACCTAGCGACGTTCGTTGCGTTGTTTTAGCAACTTTGTAAACTCCAAAACCTAATAAATCACCGTTAATTCATAAGCGTTCTCAAGCTCTATTGAAAATCAGTAAATACTACTTGTGCTTAGTGTCAAATTACACTCTCAATCTAAATTCAAATTTTTAAGTGATTTAAGGTGATTGTGATTAAACATAGTCGCCATTTAGTGCATCAATTAGTGTAAAATAATCCAGAGACATAACGTCATGTATTAACGACTAAGCTAAAAATTTTTTTTGCAAACGTAAATTAATACAGCCATATAGTAATGTTACCATTGCATAATTTATTAGCCATAAGACAAATCAGTTTTTAGAATTTATTTACACAAAAAGTACCTAAGTCAACTGTTTATTTCCGTTAATTCATATTTCCGTAAATATGTTTGCAAATATAATTAGCCAAATAATGAATATGACGATAGCGCAAAAAACATTCATTTCAATAATTCGGAATGTCCATATTAGAGTCAATTACTGCCAGTTTACTATTATTATATGATACAGCCCAAACCGCTATATTTCCCGTCACAGCAGATTCTTTAATCCTCACAGCGGCTATTATTGCTTTCGTCGTCACAGTACTATTCATTTTACGAAGGTTCTTAGCAGCAATCGTTAACAAGTGTTCTGGATCAAACGAATTATCACATATGTTCCATGAAATACAATATTTAATAAACATTTTCTTATACTTTTTCTGAATGCTGTCTGTATTTGTATAAGTCATGAGACTGGTATTTATCTCGTTCAGAGAATTATGATTATCAGTCTTACTTCTTTGCTTATATGTAAGATTTACTGTTTCGTCTTTCACTTTTTGTAAATCAGATATATTCTCTGAGTTGACACACGACATGTTGAAAAAAATTGCTTTCCCAAATACATCTGTTATTAAAAAAACACGTGAAACACATATTCAATAAATATAAAAATACGTACCATCTTCTCTAGGTAGACCTACGCGAAGAAATTATGAATTTTAGATAATATTTTAAAAGTAACAGCCGTTAGAGTATATACTAGTATCTGAATAAAATTTAAGTGCATCTTTATAAAAGTTTTTGGTCAAGATCATGTTAAATGGTCGTCTTTCTTTATTAATAGTTACTGATATACATAATATACATAAATAGGATGTATGCCACTTTTAATATTATCATGTGGTAAATAATGAATCTCTTTTGCTAACGAGCAACATGGGGTTATACATTTTTTAAATGATTACTATTTTATTCACATGGATATATCAGTTATGGAACTTAAAAACATATTTAGAAATATTTGCTACATATAGTTCCAAACCTACCTCTCCAGCTGGTCTCGCAGATGCACTGCCCTGTGACATGGTGGCAACCCCTAGCGTTCTCCGAACAGCTGCATGCGTATTGGCAGCCCTGACCGAAGTACCCAACCGGGCAACGGCGCTCGCACTTTGTTCCCTGATACCCCGGACCACAAATGCAATCGCCTACAAAGAAATGCAAAAGTAATACATAACTTAAATATTTATTTTATTCTGTTTTTTTTTTTGTATTTTTTGTTGACGCGGCAACGGAAAACATCAACTGTGAAAATTTCAAGCGTCTAACCTTCACGGTTCATGAGATACAGCCTGGTGACAGACGGACAGACAGTGAACTCTTAGAAATAGGTTTAATAGGTTCCCGTTAGAGTAAACCTTTAGGTATGGAACCCTAATAAATACGAATTGGTGTCAAAAAATATATTAATTTAAACAATGAAATTTTGTACTTGTGTATTCATGTGTTATTATTACATTTAATTGTTCCTTAAATTTAATAAACCTCAAACAGGAAAGTAATAACTGGTTAGTAATATTAAAACAAAGAGCTTTCGAGTATTGTGATAATTAACGATAGAGTAAACACAATATAACTAAATATAGCCTTTTTGAACATAAATGACTAAACAAAGCAGCACGTCATATTGAATTTCAGCAATTAATTTTGAATTCTATCCACAATTCAAAATTAAGTAGAGAGACACAGAATGACATGTTGTTGATTGTAAACATAATATAACTCACCATTAACAGGGTTACAAGGTGCATCATTTTCACAATTACAAGGCTGTAGGCACTTTAAACCAAATGTCTTGCCATCACACGGTCGGTCACATCTCAAACCGTCAAACCTAAAAAATGTCAAAAATTATAGAAGTTAAAAAAATGCAACTCTTTATACTTATACAGTATCTTTCCCTAACACCCCAATACTAGAGTATTTTAATTTTTAATAAGGGGGGGGGGGAAACATTTCCACAACATAAATATATAATTAATAATTATTTATATTATCGAATAATAACTATTCTATTGAATAATGCACGTCCATTTTAGCGATTTTATCGGACCATACAATATAATTAACAGTCCAGATGTTTAATTGCTAAAACTTACCCAGGCGTACATAGACACTGTCCAGTCTCGTGGGAACAAGTGGCGTTATTGTGACAGTCGCACGTATCCGCGCAGTTGTCACCGTATAACGGATACGGGCACTGCTCCTCGCAACGTATACCTCTATAACCCGGCGCGCATAAACACGACCCTAGACAAAAAAACACTTATAAAACCATAATGTTATTAAATCTTAGTTTACAAATTTTGATGTTTGATGCCGAAACTCAAAAGCTACATTCATTTTCCCGATTGAGAAATATACTCAAACCAAACAGTATACTTCTATTATCTTCCCTGTCTGAAAAAGTACATTTCTAAACAAAGTTTAACTTAAATTTAATTTACTTTCATGGCACTACAATATGCATATATTTGTGCATGGATCAAATTAAAACAAGCATAATCCCACGTTGTCGCGATATAAAAATAAAATATCGAAATAACATCAATTCTATTATTAACTAATTTAACCTCCAGTTATTTCAGAAAATTTTTGCAAGGCACATCTCAAATTATTATCTCTACTGAACTAAAATGAATACTGTAATTTTTAAATTAAACATTTATTTTTTCCATATTTTTAAAATAACTATCTTGTATTCTGTCAAAGCATAAGAGAGTATGACACTACAGAGAGTACGAGTCTAAAACAATAGTCGTTTTAAAACGTTTAAGCACCTTTTTGTGCATAAAGAACGTATTAATCTCAATAATAATGTAACGGAAGACTAGGCTGTATGAGCTTAGGTGTGTTGCTTTAAATTAAATGACTACAATTACGTACCGTTGATAGGGGAGCAGTGTCCGCTGTTCTCACAGCGGCAAGTATTGCGGCATCCTTTGCCGTATGTTAGCAACGGGCATTGCCGCCCGCACCTCTCCCCTCCCCACCCCGCCGCACACTCACACGCTCCAGTCCATGGATCACATCTAACACAATAGCATATATTTCAAGGCTATGAATTTGTTACGCTTTTATATGACGTCAGAAGATGACACAGAGCAATCACGAAGTATCCGAAACCTATACAAATATAAATAGCAATAATACGTTTTCTCAACCAGTGGAACTAGCTTCAAAACTTACAGGTCAAGCCAAATATCGTAAGGCCGAGCATTAAAAAAAACTTACAAGTCGGTAGTGGCGGGATCGCACTCGCAGTCTTTGTCACATCGCGCACCCCACTTGTCATCGGGGCATGCACGATGTTCGCACCACTCGCCTCGCCACCCTGACTTGCATGTGCACGCACCGGTACGAGAATCGCACGCGCCCCCATGCTGACACGAACATTTGCCCATGCAGTCTACACCGTACGTTCCCAACGGGCACACGTCTAAGCACTGTCAAATAACAGTACAAATTTGATACATTAAGATATCAAAGGGTAGTACGAATTCAAAACAGTAGAACATGGAGAGAATGGAGTCCTGTGTCCCCATAAACTTCAATATTGTTAAAACTTATGACATCATCAAAATCATCATTGTTACATTTTGTACTGACTATAAAAAGTTAAAGTATTTTCCCACTCAAAATCTAAAGCAAAATGAACAACAAGTAGGGTAAACGATAGTAAAATAAATAATTTGAATAATTATTATCAAATTGCTCTTTCCTATTGCACATTCTCAGTCACATATTTTATAATGACTGGACATTATGTATAATGCCCAATTTATTACTCGGTCTATAACTCATACAAACTACATGAATAATTAAACATATACAGTTCCTTTGTAGAAATCACAGTTTAAACTTTATCGGCAAACATCTTCAAGGCAATGTTTCTTTTTGTATTATAATATTTACATGTAAAACAAGAGGGTGTTTACCAATCCATTCATAAATGTCGCAAAAGAAAGGCTATGTACATTTCTTAAAAATAAAGGAACTAGAAAGAGTATACTATCATATCACATTAATAACACACTAGTTAAAAAAAGATCAAGGTAATCATAAACCTATGTAAAGTGTTTCGTAATGGTTACCTCGTATTAAAGATTCATATACTTTAAATAATGGTTAATAATTCTCACAATTACCTTTTCGCCTGTGAAGCCAGCTTCACATTGACAATGACCAGTAACATGATGGCACCCAGCACCATTTGCGCACTCACATGATCTTTCACAATTTTTACCCCATTTTCCCACAGGACATCTAAAAAAACATGACATTCGTAAGGCGTAATTTAGGCAAGGTTCCTGTTTAATACATAGAATTTCCAAATCGTCGATAATAACATTTTCAGATTATTAATATCAACTAATGATATTACAAAAAAGAAACACAAAATCAATCATTATAATACTGAAGTGCAATAAATATATCTTACAATAACAATATTACTTGTTACCTCATTTTTAACTGAATAACATGACCCCTTGTACTGATAATTCAAATGATTCACGGCATGTTATAATAGTGATAATATATGTATATAGCACTCGATACAATAACATACAATTTACTAACAACGAACCAATAAATTAATTATTACGAATAAGGTCAAAAAAATCAACTTTGTTGGATTCATTTGACATAACTAAAACATTGCATTATTAGTTAAGAAACTAAATTCAAAATTTTCAGATATTTAGAACAAATGATTAACACTTAAATCTTTCTTCCAATTTGTGTAATGTTCTGCTATGTGTCTAATTTATTTTATTAGCAAATTATTGATTAAATAGATTGCATGTGAAAATTATTAAAAACAAGATGAATGCCTAAACTACAAAAACCAAGGATCATATTTATTATGTTTGTGATGTCAGTTGCTGACAAGTCATATGTGTGTGTATGAGAATAGCATTGTTAGAATTCTTGTTTCTTCTTATTTACTAACAAGATTACTATTGTTTGGTAAATAATGGATTATTTATTAATATATTTATTATTAAACATACAACAATCATGGTTAACAATATATTTAACCAGCAATACATATATTCCGAACTGAGTTATTCATTAATAATAATACAAATATTCCAAACTGTTTGCAATGTTTATTTTTTGCTTTCCATTTTTCCCCCAAGTGGGCGCTATGTTTAAAAATTATTTATTTCAGATAACAGTTGGGACCATCAGCAGATAGACGGACACACTACTGATTGTGTAAGGATTTCGTACTTCTTACTTCGATATAAGTAACCATAAAAATGGTATACATACTTGCCTGCAATGTTTATTTTTTACTTTCCTTTTTCCCCCAAGTGGGCGCTAAGTTTTAAAATTATTTATTTTAGATAACATTTGGGACCATCAGCAGACTGACGGACAGACTACTGATTGTGTAAGGGTTTCGTACTTTTTACTTCGATATAAGGAACCTTAAAAAATGGTATACATACTTATTTGCACAAACTTCTCCGGTCCAGCCGGGTTTGCATTGGCACTCTGCTGTGAGTGGGTTGCAAGTGCCGCTATTTTGACACCGACAACCTTGCGGACATGGGTCGCCGCGGGGACACGTACGTTCACAACTGCAGGAAATAAAAATAACACTCCATGACTCATAAGATGTTATTTCTCCGTTTAGATAACAGCATCCGCTCATCATATTGTGTTTATGGATGAACAGAAAAATGCGGTACTGATAAGCGATATAAAAAGTAGGTAATGCTATTTACACACAAGAATTGTAAGGCTATCAGAATTTATTTGGATATACATTGCAATTTTTTTTATACAAACTTTAGATTAACTAGCCTCGTCAACGTTTTAAGAATCGTTTGCTTGCAACACCTCATTTGCCAAGGCCATCTATGATGCATAACAATGTGTTAACCAAACTTTTGCTTAGCACATATAGGATGAGAACGTGACTAGTATATATTTTGTAGACGTAATAAGATATTTATTCAAATCGAATCACATCGCATTGTTTTCAGTTTGTTATCACAAATCTGATGATGACCAAAGTGTTTATTGGGTAGATAAATTACTCTTATAAGAATCAGTTTATCAAATGGGATTTAGATATTTGATTCGAGAAAACAGTCCATTAGCGACGCCTATACACGACTCTTAGATTTAAAGATAAGTAAGTAATACTACTTCGATAAGTTTACTGACAGCGGTCCCGTGAAGCCCGGCAGACAAGTGCAGGCCCCGCTGGCAGGGTCGCAGGTAGCGTTATTATTGCACTGGCAGGTTTGCTGACAGTTGTCACCGAAGCTGGGCGCAGTGCACGCCTGTTCACAAGACCTTCCGCGCCATCCCGGTGCGCACGCGCACTCCCCCGTTAAAGGTTCGCATATGCCACCGTTGACGCAATGGCACGAATTCTGACAGTTGCGACCCCACTTCCCGTCCGGGCATGCTACGATTAAAAATAATCCAAATATTAATTCAAGATATACATAAAATTACAATACATTAATGATTTCTTATATTATTGCCTTTTTCCTATACATTAGTATACGCTCTTCACGACAGGACATAACAGTACGAATTGTCGCAAAAACATATGACCTGCATCAGCAGTACGACATATCGACGTTATGTAATCGTACGTCTGATTAGCCGTCTCGTCTAGGTCGCCGATTGTTTATCTATAATATAGATATTATTGATATAGCAGCTACATTATAGCACTGACTTACAGTTCATCATCAGCAATGTATGAACGAAATTGTGATAAAATCCCGAGAACAAAGATTTACATTGCGTATATGGATTGATGTAATTTTCAATATTATGTTTCTATAGCAGTTATTGGTAAACATCAAACTTATCAGTATGTAATTATTGATACAATTGTATTTAAATCGGAATACTGACATATATCACAGGCAGGTCCCCCATATCCGTGCGCGCACGAGCATGTGTTGGGCGCCACGCACGTGCCATGCACGCAGTTGTTCACGCACACTGGCACACACTGTCGCCCTCCCTCATCAGGCGCGTAACCCGAGCAACATTCCTCTACCGGCCTATATTTAATAAGAGTCTCCGTTTTGAACACCTGACGAAACTTGATCTTGTACTTGGAACATCGTGGAGGCACATTAAAGCACCAAGCGTATTCTTTCACTTGATATGGTTGATTCTCTGAAACTTTGACTGTCGTTTGGTATCTGTAAAAGAAATATAAAATGATAATGACGAAATAGTTTTACATAACCTTCTGACTGATTTCTCATCGCTTTGACGCGAAACAACAAAGAAAGGAAACATTTAGAATGACTATTCTTATAACGACCTTCGATGATAACACGTCAAGTTAACGTTCTTTGTTTCTTTGACGTTTAAATAAACAGTTTAAAGCCTGCGTGCATTTCTGAGCTCACATAACTTTAAATAAAATGTCGCAGACAGAAAAAGAAGAGTCGTCTGCAGAAAGGGAACTCGGTAAAAAGTTAACTGACTCAACGAACAACAGAGTCGATCGTGGTAATCAGTCTCCCCAACATTCAAAAAAACCAATAACAAACCATTTGGTTACTGGACTGTGAACCCATACATTACGTGTGAACAATGAATCCGATGCCAATTCATCATTTTATTATCTAAACAAGTAACTGTATTGAAACACTGATAAAGTTTACTAACTGCGTTTCATTAACATAATATTTCAAGTCAAATTATTATTCCTTCAATGCTTAATTAATGCACACGATTTTTGCTGTCAGTAACATATGATATACTACATAGATTTTATAATAATAATGAATACTCTTTATGCCACAAAAAAGGCAAATTAAATAAACACAAATATTTACATAAGAACGTACAAAGAGCGGGTTTATCGCTAGCCAGAAATTTCTTCCGATCGACCTTGCATTGGATGGGAAAAAAACGAAACAATAAATAGCAGATTGTGCATGTTATAGTCGGGTCACACACACTAAAGGAATCTGCTGACATATAACATCCTTGCACACGGTCCTATTGTTGGAGTGACCGAAATATTACCAAAACTGCTGATGCAGCGGCACGTGGAGCAACAACGGACATGGAGGCAATCCGAGTAATAGAGTTCACTTTTAGATCAACCATCGATCGGGTCACATAGTTAGGTTAGTTATTAAGAAATATAATGTAATTTTATTTCATTAAATTAGTATTAAGTAAATTTTGGTTTTCTTTGAAATCTCCGGCTGCAGCTTCTATAATTTGCATACAACGAATAACAATTTAAATCATACAAAACAAACAGAAGAACGACAGTTGTAACAGCGAAGTACCACTAATAAGTACATATGTCAAACAAAATGCTCAAAACACAAGTGACAACTAGAGCGCGAGAAGTGTGAAAAGAAAATAGAAAAGGAGGCTAAATTTTTGACAGGATATGGTCTAAATTTAATTCACTGTTTTTGAACCGTAGATAAGTACTTTGCATAGTAAATAGAAATAAATACTATTTTGTGCCATAAAAATCATATGATAAGTATACAACTGCTCACGCTTGCAACAATTATAATAAAGAAACGTAATAGACATAATATATTAAATTTGATCATTATGCACAGCTTGATTATATTTTAAATATGTATATTATGCACGGCTTGATACGGTCAACGTCTTAACATTATCTATCATACTAATTACAGCATATCTTGATTGGCAATACGATACGTGTATTCATCGTCCGACTCTTCTAGGAAAAAAGAACGACAGTTGACGCTTATCTTTTCACTTTATTTATGAAATTGATTCCGAGGAACAAAGAGCCTGACAATTTATAGTAAAGTCGACAGACAGCACATATCCGGTAACTACAAAAACACAATCTTATCTCGCCTTAATTCGTGTGTCTCTTTAAGTTCAATATTAAATAGGAGAAATTTGGCCTCATGTTATAATCATATGTACCGCTGTGTGTACAGTAAATGATAACATAACACAAATAAACGATAGAGTGTTGTGTGGTATCACCAACTTTTGAAGGTATAAAAAGAGTGAGCATTCTATTGTAACTAACAACAAAAAATATTGTCATATACGAATTCTGAAAACGATTTGAAAGAAAAGTACATTAATATAGTATTTAGACAACATCAGATACATTGCTCGGATTACAATTTAAGCAGCTAAAGCCTTCGTAACACATAGTCACGTAGTCAAAAGAAGTAATTAAGTACTTGAGAATATATCATAACTTCGGCAGATATTATTACCAAATAATCAAGGTTTGGAATGAGGTAAGAACTGTTAATAGTTAGAATACTATTATTATTAGCTATTAACAGTTCTTACAGATAGACGTCATTGATTCTTAACCGTTGCAATAACGTGATTATAGAGCTTGGTTTCTGAACAACTCTAATACCTTATTCAAATAATCATTATATTGAGATACAAAGGATAAACGTAGAAAATGACTTTTCTATATTTTTTTATATAATAATTTTATATTATTTCCGGGCAGATCATTATTTTTTCGATTATTACACACATGTCTATTAATAACTTCAGATACAAGCACCATTATCTATACGTACTTACTAATATTATAAAGGGGAAAGATTTGATCGTTTGTTTGCATTGAACACGCTCCGAAACTACTGATAATTATAAATTAAATATATATATGTAGGTACTTACGACTCCTGCCTGCTGCAAACGTTGGGACCTTCTAGGAAAGCCTGTGCAGCAGCAGTTACCAGCAGCAACGTGCTAATCTTTGACCACATTTCGGCTTCTATTCACTTAATCTCGAACAAAGTTTCCATAACATTTTTTGTTTTGGCGAAGTTACGTCACAATATGCATTCAGTTATGATTATTTTACCGCTTTCTTAGAAGGCACTTAAAAAGGTTTCATTCAGAATCTATGCAATATCTGGAAAAAATATAGATTTGTTTAGTTCTCAAAATAAACGATTAAAAAACATTAAATATACATAGCACAACATTAAATGAGTATCTCAGCGACGTAGTCAATAAGCGCGCGGCCCGTGATCGTTGTTATTAACGCAGAGGTCATTCACGGGATGGATATCCCGTGACTGACCTGTCCGACCAAAAATTACTGTCATGAGTTATACCGTACTTCAGAAGACACATTAAGCCATTGGTTCTGGCTGCATTTACAGTCATTAATACCCTCCAATCCGCATTGGGCCAACGTGGAGGGTCATGGCCTATTCCCCTTAACAATCCTTAAGGAAGGCCTGAGCCCCTGCACGTGGGGACATAAAAGGGCTGCTGATGCTAAAATGTAAATAAGCTAAGAAATTATGACCTCGAATATTTGCTAATAAAAATTTGTGCGCATTAGGGAAATTCATACAGACGTGAGAAAGTACGAAATATTAAGGTTACTTGGTGGACCACTATGTACATACTAATATAGTTAAGATCACGTTCTTAAACGTAAGTATTTATTGGTCATTGAATGTGAAACGTTTATACCGTATTAGTAATAAATAACTAGTAGACACTAGTATCTAGTATAACATTCGTATGACGATGTAATTTATGGGTTTATTACACTACTAGGATGTATTTAATCATTTAATTATTTGTTTATTAAGTTCACCAACGTCTGTTTAATCTATAACAACGCTGATACATTAGGAAAAATTATGGGGTAACGCAGTGTTAGAAGAAGGCGAAATTCTTGGTATTGATTTGGACGGAGCACTACATCCCTGTTCCAAGCTTCCCCCAATAGGATGCATATCAAGAAGAAGACAGACAACGAAATTAAAAGAATATTCCATACTAATATATCATACATCAAGTTGCACAAACATTCATTTAAAATGTCATTAGTTTAAAGCCACATTACTCATACAAATTTGACATTCATTAAAGCTTAAAGGCGTCATTAAACTCTAATAGACGTTTGTGCATTTGACCATTGATGAAATAGTTTAATCTTCACTATTCGGTATGTAGTCGTTGTTAGATAAAATCAAGAAAATTGTTGCTGGCTTGTTCGGTTTGTAGTCGTTGTTAGATAAAATTAAGTAAATAGTTGGAAAATAGAAACATGGTTGATTAAATTTCACGGATACGGAACTATTGTTTCAAGTAATGCGATAAATAAATCACAATTGAATATTTAATACCTAGATATAACTATCTGGATGAAATACCTAGATGTTCCTTTACAAATTATCTATTTCTTGATTGTATCGCGTCTGTTGTTAATGTGTTGTGTTTGTTCACTTGTGGGTTGTATAGTAATAAATAATAACATAATGTTTAATTCATTTGGGGCGGGCCTGGTGACGTGTAATACGGGATTGAACCTTAATAGGCAAGAGTCTCCCACAAATGATTCTTAAAAGGATAACTTTACTGTACATCCTTTTGTAATGTTATTTGTGGTGGAAATAACTTTTTTTTCTTTCCCGCCATAAAGTTATCCAAATCCTGGAAAATTAGAAGTCTGTAGGCGCAAGGTCTGGTGAGTACGGTGAATAACGGAGAACTTCTATCCCCAGCTCCTGAAGATTGGAGACCGTCTGCTGAGCAGTATGAGGTCGCGCGATGTCGTGCAGGAGCAGTGGCGACGAGCGATTGACCAAAGCAGGTTAGAGACGTGCGAGCTTCTCCATCATTGTGTTCAGTTCTTTACAGTAGACATCTGCAGTAATGCTCGTCCCGTTTGTTAAGAAGCTGTGATCAATTACACCCGCGTTATACCACCAAACAGTGACCATCACTTTTCTAGGGACTTACTATAAAGCTGGGCCGTGCCGGCTAAGGCGGTGTGGTGAATGAAATCCACCGGAGTCACGTTCCATGCAGTCAGAATTTCACCTACGATCTAGCCATACCACATATACCATACCATAGGTCCGTGTGGGTGGAGAGTTCCACAATTCATATAATAATCCAAGATAATGAAAAAAAGTTAATCCAAGGTTAAAAAATCGTTTTCGCATGAAAAGTAAAAGAAAAAAAAATCCACAGAATCAATCTTACTAATATCTAAAGTTGTAAGTTTTTCACTCATTGATCCAATAACTACTGAACCGATGCTGATAAGTTGGTAAACGGATAATTCTACACCTGGACTACTTTTTATACCACTAAACGAACGGTTCCCTAGGGACAAAAGTACCATCAAGCTATCATGTATGCCATACGAGCGAAGCCGCTTGGAGGAAAGATGTATATTCTTTATAGGTTTATATTTTAAATAGATAGTAATTCCATATCGTACCATCAAGCTATCATGTATGCCATACGAGCGAAGCCGCTTGGAGGAAAGATGTATATTGTATATTATAGGTTTATATTTTAAATAGATAGTAATTCCATATCTGTATAGAATATCGCAAATACCTACACTATTATCAAAACACAAGTCAGCTTGTGGGAAGACAAAACAATTGAGGTCGATAGGTATATTATGAGTAAAGCAGGTCACCCCACCATCGCGTCGCATCGTGTGGGCATAATACGAAGTTAAAAAATAGAGTCAAACATCTATCAGCTTATGAATAGAATATTGCAGAAATAAAACAACTAACGGGTGCGTCCGCCAAAATTCACCACATAATTGGATTAATTTATTTTGTACAAACAAAAGACGTCCAAATAATAAAAACCAGTCAAGTGTGAGTCACAGTCCTTCACCTAGGGTTCCGTATAAATAATCCTACCAGCCCTGCGATTCTGTAAAAATTCAAACCTGGTTTAATTGGTAATAATGTTTTGTGGCATACGTAAAGTGAGTTTCAAAATGACATAGGAATAGAATATCTGAGACATGTATAAGCAATAAATTTGTTTTGTATGTTCATACTAAATAAAATTTAATTAATAAGACATTTGAAAACACATTCACATCTTGATATAATTATAGTGTGAGTGATAGTTTTATATTTCATAAATATATTCAGAAGCAGAATAAAAATAAATTTATTACGTGCATCATTTTCGAACCTTCCTAATATGTTGACCATATGTTGCTTTAAATAGGACTGAAGTACAGGATACTAGGTAGTAGCCGATTAGTCATGTCTTATAGTTAACAAACCATGCGAAAACATAATATTTATATAATATTTTACATATTTTTGTGATTATAATAAAGTATTTTACATAACTCAATTTCTTTTATATTATTTCAAATATATGTATAATATACACTGTTACTACAAAGTAAACTCAGACTTGTACAGTCATTTTATATAATTTAATTTGTATACATAATAATATACCAAATTATATATACCATATACACCAAATTATGTATACATATACCACCATAAAATAGTGATGAAGAATATTTAATTTGTTATTTTGTCAATCAGGATTCTCAAAGATTATAGCACACATATTCTTTAATTTTTGCATTACCAAAAAATAATAATATAATTTAATGCACAGAACAAAAATAAAGTTAAAGAATCACAAAAAAAAATAGTTAACAAAAGGCTGCCTTATTGCTAAGCAATAATCTCTTACAGGCAACCTATGGAGGATAAAAAGTGTGTGAAACATAAAAAGGATTCAAGATACATCTTAATAAAATAAATAAAAATTATATGTAAGTAGATAATATTAATATAAAGAAAAGAAATAGTTCTTAACTCTATCACCAAAAGAACAAGTGAGCGAGATTCCTTGACACCCTCTCGAAGTGAATTCTGTAACTGCATCACACAGCATGAGCACAGAAAAGGCATAGAAAAAAAAGTCAGTAGAAAGATGACGAAACAAATGTCCAAAGTGAGATTAGAAGAAAAAGTAAATTATGACGATACACCGAGTTGTAATGCCATATGTATGACAGCACACCTTTGTGTATTTTCTACATAGATATGAAGCCCCTGCTCCGCAACTTTAATGCCTATTATCTAAACTTATTTTTTTCTATTATCTATCTGACAACCAAATAGAATTCCTTTTTTTTACTTAAGCATCATCCCTATTGTTAAAACTGCTAGATTATAAACTATCAAAAAGTATAGCTTTAATTTATTTGCAAAACGGTGTGGGTAACAATATTTTTATTCAAATTCAAATTCTTTATAGCTTACAATGTCATGAGATGTATTATACATAACAAAGGCATTATTACCATTTTACTTCTTCTTCATAACAACTATCGCATGCTGCAGCGCTTATCCACTAGGCCACCTAATTACTTCTTCTTATATTAATTACTCAGGTCAACAACTATTCTACCAACATTATGCAATGTAAACAATTTTAACCAAAATTGAATTTTTTAATTACTGATGTCTTTCCACAGGCATTTAATCAGGTCAACACAAAAAAAAGGATGACTTTTTTGTAAGGTGATTCTTACTAACTTGCGTCAACTCAAATTTACACTCAACAAGTCAAGTGTTTATTTAACTTTTCAACACCATCAAGATTTTATCATAATTCAACCACATTTTTGAGATATTAAAAAAAATAATAAAGGAACCGTTCTTAGTTCTTTATTGATATTTACTTACCCAATTAGTGTATATTACCCAATTTATTATTTATACACACCACCAGCCCTTTTACGTCCCCACTGCAGGGGCTCAGGCCTTCCTTATGGATGGTTAAGGAGGATGGGCCATGACCCTCCACGCTGGCCCAATGCGGATTGGAGGGTAATATTTATATAGACATGCATTTAAGGTCTCACTTCAGTGAATTTACACAATATAGATTATTATATTTGCATGTTAGCACTAAACTGAACTTTTCTATTCATTTTTAATGAATAAGCAGGCACCATAAATACCGACTGGGGTATCCAAGAAGAGTTACTATCTCAACATAGCAAATCACTTCAGAGTAACTATCATGATACATCACAATAGAAAAATAATTATAATAAAATTATATACAGGAGAACTCTAGCAACTCTATAACTTTTTAAATACTGTTAATAGTTTTACTCATTAAAAATAGCAGTATGACCCAAATCTAGCAAAACTTTTTTTTTTATTAGGGCTACCTTTATAAGAACAATGTTATGACCTGTATTAGCAATTGCATATTCATTTACTTACTAAATGTCAACTAAATTGATTAAGTTATTACTGATTGATTGTTATTACTTATGAGTTGTGATGTGACAGACAGCTTCACAAATAATTATTTAATTTCTAAAAACATTGAAAATTAAGTATCATTATTGACAGAAAATTATATTTATGAATTTTTAACATAGCACTTATTCTTAAACATAGAAAATCAACCTAACAATCAAGATTTATTGATGGAAATTTACAAAGTAAACTATTTAAATTTAGTTAGAATCCTTTCAAACTGCATTTTAAATTCTGTTAATAACTTATAAAAGAAGTAAATATAATAGGTATATTTATGTACATATAATTAATACGAATAGATATGGCATATTAAGCCATAGCCAAAAATAATGAATCACTGTTTACTTACTGATTAAAGAAGAGCTCCAGTTTAAAATATAAGTGTTCATTCATTTCACCACGGAAACACGAAACAATAACCAAATTAAACAAAATCGAGTGTCCTATTTAACACGTAGCAATCTTATTTATAAAACACGACGGACACAGATTAAAGGCCAAATTCTTCTTCTTCTTTTTAATTATTAGCGTTGCCCATATGGATTTCACTAGAAAACAGAGTTTCGCTCACTACAGCATTAAGCTTCTGTATTCACAATAATTGAGCAAAGTACTTGAGCTTTGATTTGATTAGCATAAAGATGACGAGCAAAGAGATCTAAACACTACGCACTACGATTTAATGATGAGTGTTATTGTTCTGTGGACGGAAGATATGACACAGAACCTAGCACAAAGTTGTAATCCAAATGTAACACACCCATAGACTTAGTACTACATAACAGGACAGAGCACCCCCAGCTTAAAAGCAAACTGAACGCGATATCAAGTACAGAAGCTATTTGTCTCTTTCAAATAGAATGACAATAAAGCTGGAAACAAATTATCGGACGCGGCTGACGGACGCGGCTGTCAGCCGCGACTTATAGGCATCTAGGTAATGAATGTACACTAAGCTGTTCATCGGATGTAAGTCGTGGACGTAACCTTGGGCTGACCTTCAGCCTTCGGACGTCCGACAGGAATCTGGCTCGCTGGATGTTTTTATCAGCCAAAAACGTCCGCGGACAGTATGCACGGGGTGCGGGACGCGTCCTTGCATCAGAAGGACGCTGACGACGCGAGAGATTCCACGTGTCCACGTACGTTAAAAAGGAGGAACGAATTATAAGTGTTCGCAACAAAGAATTACTTTATAATCCTAAATTGAAGGATTATAAAGATGTTATAAAAAAACATATAGGAGTACGAAACTGTGTTGATTGTTTTTCAATGTCGTTTTCGATTAGATTTAGCAAAAAATTAAATTGATCCTCATTCATTCTCAAATAAAGTTTATAGCGACATTCATCTCTTAATAATTGTGGATACAAAGTGTGAAATTTACCACACTTTATTTATGTTATGGACCCAAACGTGGACGAACTTCTTTTTATTTTCTTTCTGGCTGGACAACATAAAGCTGCTGCCGCTAATTCGAAAAATTCGTCCTCACTTTCATTACTCGATATGTTTCTTCGTCAACAGTTCTTAGTGGAATAGGTATCGAAACGTGTCCGCAAGTTACGTCCTTGAAGACTGTGCAAACTTATAAGTCGCGGCTGTCAGCCGCGTCCGTCAGCCGCGTCCGATAATTTGTTTCCAGCTTTACATGTTCGGTAAGTGAGACTTTTCATATGGTTCAATTTTTAATTATAGTGGCTATTATCGTACACAATAATATGTACCTAGGTGAGACATGCTTGCCCTAGTAATCTACTGAGCAAATCTTTGAGTGATCTTTTAAAACCCTCCCAGAATCCTCCCCACCAGGGTGCACTAGCAACATTAAACCTCCACTCTATCTTTTCTAGCATCAATTCATTTTTTATATGTTCCCAGTCCAGACTCTTAAATAAATTGTTTACACCTATGAAATTCGTCTCATTATCGGAATAAACTACCCTGGCCCTACCTCGTCTCCTTATGTCGACAGACTCATCGTAAGTTCTGGATGAATTACTCTAAATACTGTATAATCGTAAAGAATAATCCAGCACTTGTTACCAGAATTCAAATAGAGTGGACCTGCTAACACCCACAACTTCAAATATTTTTCCTGTCTTCATTCTATTTTCCGGGAGCGGCGCGGCGGATGCTTGTTCTGCCTTTAAACTAAATCTTTAACATATATTACATTTAGAAATTACTATCTTTACGTTCCGACGGGCCTTTGATAACCAATAGAATTCCCGATTTTTAGTAATCACTGAGGTTACACCAGCATATAGTAATTTACAGTGATTTTGATAAATAAGTCTATGGATAATAACACGATTACCGGGAATTAAAATTGGATATTTAAAAGTAACCGGTTCGTCTCCTAACAGTAGACGAGACTTGACGTGAATCAAACCATCGCCTTACACCCAGTGGCGTAGCTAGGTAACCTAGGGCCCTGGGGCAAATAAATAAAAGGGGGCCCACTGCTATCAAAACTGGCAAGGGTTATTGAAATAAAATCATTAAATATACAAATACATTAAAATGCTAAGCAACTTTATCATCGGCTCTTTTTCGTGCATGGACAGGTAATAAAACTTTTCAAAACTAACAACATAAATTATAATTATTTTTATACTTGGTGTAGGAATTGGGCAATAAAACGAAATAGAAAAGATTCAAGGGTTTATTATATATTTATTTATTCATAGATACGTTGCACCAGCTTACTGTTATTTAACCTATCGCCATGCAAGCTATTAACAAAGATTTTCAATAGAAATATTTTGTCCAGAAGTACTTGCAGAAGGCTGACTAAAAAACTTGTCAATTTTGGGCAATTTTTGTTTACTTTCTTCTCTTTCTTGGCGTTGTTTGCGTTTAAATGCACCACGGGGATTTTTTCCATAATAATAGTTTTCTAATTTATTTATGCAATATTTATGTAAGATTGTACTTAAGTAGGTACTCACTGTTCACTGACTACGTTACTAGTAAAAGGAAAGCGAAACGTAATGATACGATATAAAACGTCGTTGGGGAATCCCCGGCAAACATTTTATCGCCACCAGTGTTACCACATTTGACGGTTTAAAAAATGACAAAAAACATCACGCAATTAATGGACGGCCCCCTACGGTATTTTAGCATTGTAGCGGCGGTATTTTGAGTTATATAGTGAGTAGCCGAAATCTATAGATTTCTTTACGTTACTATGTATACGTACTATAATCAAATAAAATTGAACTTTTGTATGGACCAGTACAAAGAATTTATTGACATACGCATACTTACTCCTGATACATTAACTTTTAACCATTCTCGAAAAAAAATCTTGACTCGAAGTTCACAATCGCGAATCCCAAAAAACGGATACCGATAAATAATAATATGCAGATATTGATATCCGACAAATTGATGAAAACATTAATAACACTGTCAACCCACATAAATAATTTAAAGGAATTCCCTTTTTATAACTTTGGAATTTCTCACAACTGAGTTGCCATGATTTAACTCAAGTTGTTACCTGCCATATTTATTTTGAAAATGGTAGAAATTTTCAAAACTTGAGTTCGATTGAGATTTTCTGGTAAAGATTCGAGGGCCCCCTGAGCTTCAGGGCCCCGGGGCACTGCCCCGCCTAGCCCCTTGGTAGCTACGCCACTGCTTACACCACGATATCCAAGTTTGGTGCCTGGGACAAAGAGTTCACCTCATACCGCTCCGACTGAATCAGCTTTAAAAGAACGTTTTCAGCATAGTGATACTCGTCATATGACAGATTTCCCGAAATAGACTTGTCACGATATTTACAATTATTTAAAAAATTTAAGATCCAAACGAAGCATCTCACTATTTTGGAATACTTGCTAAAATAAAGATGACTGTTGCTAAAGTATTCTCTACCTACATTCAACGCGACGGTATTCTTTATTTCGGAGGCAGCCACTTCATCATCAAAAACTATATTTGATTTGGGCCACTGGTCTGCTATGCCATATAGCCATGCAGACCCCTTCCACCAACATGAATCTTTTAACTGTTCAGCAGGGTTCATTGATCCCACGACATGAAACCATTGATTTTTATAAGTAGGCCTTACATATTTCTTGGACGCGATTATGTATGAAAACTGACCAATTACTATCACCTTTGATCCACGTCAAAGCAACTGTAGAGTCGGTCCAAAAGAATGACTTTATTTCACCTAAATCTAAAGCGTTTCTTGCTTGTTGGTAGAGTCTGACACCTATGACAGCTGAAATCAGTTCAAATCTAAGGATCTTCATAACTTTAATTGGACTCTGCTCTGTGGTTTTGTGCTAGCAACGATTGTTGGCATATTTTCCGTGTTATTTGTGGCTGTTTTCCTTTTTCCCGTATCCTGTGTGTTAATTTTATCTTAAATTGGTGGTGGATAAATCAAATTGTTATACGTGAGTATATTTTGTGTTGTGTAAATGTCTGATCCTCCGGACCCCGGAGGGGGTGATAACGAGCCATGTGCTCAATCATCACCTCCTGTATTCTCGCAGATGGAGATTGAAGTAAGTAGTGCTACATCCAGAAAACGCGTAATTGAAGATCAAGTCACTTCATCACCCGCTAAAAAGACAAACACTTCCCAGTCAAATCCTTCAATCCAAACCACTTACGTCAATCCTCAGTTTGTTGATAATAAACCAAAATATTCGGACCAAGACCTTGCCCCTTTTGTTGTCCATGTCAGTAAAAAAATCTCAGAACCCAGCTCAGGCTCTGTACTACGCCCTATTAAATTCGGACACTTCTTATTTAATAATAAAATTAAAAACATTGTTAAGGACGGTATTAAGCGAATCGGCAGAAACAGAATCTCCGTCGAATTTAAAAATTATGTTGATGCTAATGCTTTCCTTGAACACTCTGCCCTCATTGCTGCTAAGTATGAGGCAATTATTCCCAGTTTCAGCATCAAAGAATGGGTGTGATTCGTCAAGTTCCTGTAGACTGGACCCTGGAGGAATTAGTTGAAGCTCTGGAGATACCTACTGGCCATGGACAAATCATAAAAGCACGAAGACTATGTAGGAAAACTTTTGTCAATAATACACCTGAATGGGTCCCCACTCAGACAATAGTAGTGACATTCTTAGGACAAAATTTACCCTCTTGTGTCTACTGTTTTTATACATCTCTTCCCGTAGAAACATATGTCCTCCCAACAATCCAGTGTAATAAATGTTGTAGATTTGGGCATATCCAAACGCAGTGCAGATCACAGCCACGCTGCTTCATATGTGCAGGTTCTCATGAAGGTTTAACATGTTCTAGAGACATACCAACATGTTTATTTTGCTCCGGTCAGCATAAGGCTACAGATCCATCTTGCCCTGAACAATCCCGACAAAAACAAATAAAACTTGTTATGTCACAAGAGAATATTTCTTACACTGAAGCATCTGTTAGGTTTGCACAGGTCAGGAGGTCTTTTGCTGATGCTGCACGGTGTGAAGTTAACATCCAGTCCACACCCCCCTCCCTGCACTATTTATCCCCCAATTCAACACCCATTACTCCACCTACAACCTCTTACCGTAAAACAGTATCATTACCTAGACACCATCCCACTCCTGCTTCAAGTCCAGGATATAATCACCAGGATCACAGTAACATCACTAAGAATCCTAGGTCCCAATTATCCAATGGATGTGCTTACCCAAGTGAACCACCTGTACCAAATGATAATTTAATCTCCTTATTACTGTCAACAATTATTAATCTTCTCGGCCGTTTTAGTGACATAGGCCTACCGAACAACATCAGAGATCAACTGTCTCAGCTCCTTACACTTGCATGTCCTAATGGCTCCAATCGTCCAATGGAACTGTCGCAGCAGTAAAATGAAAATAAATGAACTCCTGTATTTCGTAAATAAATTCTCTCCTATTGTTTTTGCCCTGCAGGAAACGATGCTTAAACCTGGTGTAAATTTTCGTATTCCAGGATTTGCATGTTTCCGGGATGACAGAAACGATGGATATGGAGGAGCTGCCCTCCTGGTTTCAAGATCCTTAACATTCTCTCTTGTATCACTCCCTTCCCATAGTGAAAATATTAACATTGTGGCTGTCAAGGTTATAGATGTTACATATGTTTCAGTATATATCCCCCATCCAAAACTTGAACACCTTGCTGAGTTATCTAACTCTCAACAGCTTTAGACGGCCTTAAGGACTCATCGCCGGGTATTGACGGGATTCCATACTCTCTAATAGTTAACAGCAATGCCTCAACTAGGGACCTGTTTTTAAATATCCTTAATAATATTTTTTTGACAAGCATCCCCCCGGACGAATGGAAAAGTCAAGTTATTATCCCCATATTAAAACCTGGGAAACTCAGCAATGACCCAAATGGATATAGACCAATTGCTTTATCCTGTACTATGGCCAAAATCTTTGAACATCTTATTAAAAATAGAATTGAGTGGTTTGTAGAAAGTAGGAATCTCCTACCTAAAAGTCAGTTTGGTTTCAGGAAGGGCATGAGTACAATGGACAGTCTGAGTATATTCGTTGCATATATATGGGTTGGACTATCAAAAAAGGAGAATATTATAGGTGTATTTCTAGATGTTTCATCAGCGTACGATAATGTCTTGCTTCCACTACTCAGGCAAAAATTGCTTCAGCTGAGTATCCCCGTGAGGCTAGTTAATATAATTTTTAATCTTCTATCGGCACGCTCTATCCAGATATGTTTAAGAAATTCTCTTCTACCTCCACGAACGGTATGAAATGGCCTTCCCCAAGGTTCGGTTTTAAGTCCCATTTTATATAGTTTGTACACATACGACCTTGAACTGACCCTTAACTCATTCTGTAATGTTCTCCAATATGCTGACGACTTATGCTTGTATATTTCTGATAGCAACATCGATACCTCAACGTCTCGACTCAACACAGCTATGTTCTATTTACACAACTGGTTAACTGATCATGGTCTCTCATTGTCGGTGGATAAGAGTAATATGGTTATTTTTACACGCGCAAGACACTCCCCTAACATCCAAGTCAAATATGCTGATCAACCGATCCCTGTCAAAAACCAAGTGAAGTTCCTTGGAGTTGTCCTCGATTCCAAAATGACAGGATACCACCACATTGCTCATACCACTAAGAAGTGTGAAAATAACATAAATATTATCAGATCTGTGTCTGGTGTATGGTGGGGAGCCCACCCCTTTTGCCAGAAACTCCTCTACAATGCCTTGATTCGAAGTCACTTAGACTATGCTTCTTTTCTGCTGGAACCATGCCTGAAAACATCTTTAAAAGGACTTGATAAGATTCAGTCCAAGTGCCTCCGTATAATTACGGGAGCCAAAAAATCCTCACCTACCAATGCTTTACAAGTGGAATGTTCGGAACCCCCTTTGAATGTTAGAAGACAATATTTAGCAGACAGATTTTTATTCAAAATTATACAAAAGACAAATCATCCTCTTGTAGCCAAATTACATTTACTTTCGGAATTTATATCTGATGATAAATTTTGGAAACACAAAACCATACCTTTGTTATTCCGTAGTTTCCTCATCTTCCTCAGGCTCCCCAATCCTGTCTATCAGTGTGCAATTTTGCCATTATTTAATATCCCTTTTAACTCTCTCGTGTACCCTCCTAACATTTTATTAGATATAGGCATTTTTAAAGATTCTCCTAAAGCAGAAGAGCTACTACAAAACTGGATTAACAAACATTGGCCAGACTGGCTTTTGATGTATACTGACTCATCAAAACTCCGTGATGAAGATGATATTGGTTCGGCTGTTTGGATCCCCAAATACAAAATTATTCTTAACATCAAATGTCCTTCTGATTCATCAATTTTTACTGGGGAAGCAATAGCTATACTCGAGGCCCTCACATATATAGAATCTCATAACCTTGATAAAACCATCATTTTTTCAGACTCCAAAAGTTGCCTCCAGGCAATCTTATCCAACCCCTTCCGTAATAAAACCAATCATCCTTGCATCCTAAAAGTAAGAAATATCTTATATAAATGTCATACTAAAAAGGTAAGAGTTCTGTTAGCCTGGATTCCAGGACATTCTGGAATAGTCGGTAACGAGACAGTTGATCTGATTGCGAAGGAAGCCGCTAAGAATGGAAACCCCGCCTATCCTGAAATATTCTCACAAGATCTCTTCCCTTTGGCAACAAAACGTATTCTTTGTTCGTGGAATGTTCAATGGAAAGCATCAAGTAACACAGTGGGAAAACATTATGCCGATATCCAAGATACCATACCGGTTAAACCTTGGTTTTGCAAGTTTAAGAACTTGTCTAAATTGTGCACGTCCACTATTTGTCGGCTTAGATTAGGACACGTAAACACCCCCGTCTTTCTAGCGAAAATTAAAGTCAAAGACAGCTCGTTATGTGAGTGCGGGTTGGACGAAGGAACAGTTGACCACATCTTTTTTAATTGTCCGAAATACCCAGGCTCCTTATATGATGTTCTCCCAGAATATATTCCTAAACCCACGAATTTTAAAACTCTATTAAGATATACTAATTCCCCCTTTGTCAATGTGTTGTGTAATTATATAACCAGTAATAACATACGATTATGATCAGTTTGTCCCTATTTACTAACAATTGTTCTATATATATTGTGTCCGTCTCTTACAGGTAAAACAACAGCTCCAAATATTATTAAAATTCAAAATTAACGTATGCTTTCACTACACTTCATATTAAGCAGAGTCTATAGAGTTTATATTAGAAGCATAACTAAACTGAGCAAAACACTGGATTTTGGCGAAATCCAAAAGGGAAACGCCAATAATTAAAAAGAAGAAGAAGAAGAACTTTAACTGAGGCTACCCTAGCTTTTGCAATCAACCGAACTTGAACTCTATCTTCGTACTCAGATCGCAAAAAAACGCAAGCAGCATATGCATATTTACTAGCGTCACTGAACGTATGAATAAGAAAAATTACAACTATTTATACACGGTGAAACAGAACCACCAACACTCCCGAATTTCCTAGAGAGTACTATTTGTCTATAATATGATGTAAAAAAAATTTGGAAAATAATGAGTGTTTTCAACCCTTAGTCAGCTGTTTTTGGGACGTACCAAGGAACAAGTTTTAATCGGTCATTGACTTCTTAATTTCTAAAAACGAAATAAACTACGATAATGATCTATTTAACGGTTTTTTAATAATTTCTAATTGACAATCACTAAACGAATCAGTCAAAATGCTAAAATTAATTAATAGGCTAACATTTAATAAATCATTGTAAAAACATTATTCTAACGTTAACTAAGTTACATTACATTACTACATTATTTCAAATAGTCAGAATTTTCCAAAAAAATGTGGCTAAATGGATCAAATAACAAGATCACTTATTAAAGTAGTTAAACTAATACATCATCCATTAATATAAAGTATGTCGGAGGGTAGTACGAATGGGCTATTACGAAGCCCAAATAGATCGTCCATATCAGGGGACTATCTTTAAAATAACACTGTAGGCGTGTATACCAACGTGGATTTGTTCCATTTTATCACTTTTTATACGAAAATATAACGAGATGAGCGTGATGTCGTCGGTGTCTTTACTCCTCGGCGATCGGAAACAGAATCTGTGCCAAAATGGCGGCAACTTATTTTTTACATAGACATAAAAGAAGAGGACCGGCCATACCTACGAAAAAAGCGTTTATGCCTAAACTTCAAATGCAAATTCTTCGATGGCGGATTGTCATAGGGCGCGACCCATGATATCGATATTTGTATCGACATTGAAGTCATATTAAATAAAAGTTAGTATTTCGTGAAACTGCTACAATACTACTACTTATTAAATAATGTAATATAATTTTCATTGTTAGGGGCATGGCTAAACTATTACCTATTACACTTCTATTCATTTCACACTTACGTACCAATCCTATTTATGATTATTATTAATTAAATTGATAAATTCACGCCAGTTTTAAGAAAATAATATTTTGTTAAAAGTGGCGTGAATTTATCAATTATTTATAAATCATTAAGCAATCTTTTGCTCGTATTTTGTTGGACATCTAAAATTTCTTGCGTTCTTTGTTCTTGCGACTCCGTTGCGTCAGTATAGTAAATATAACCTATGTTACCAACGTATGATGGCGCTTCCCACGGGTAAAAGATTGTTCGTATTCCAAATTCCATCAAAATCCGTTCAGTAGTTTTTACATGAGAGTAAGCAACATCCATCCTCACAAACTCCCACTTTTATATTATTTAATAATATAATTTTATAATATGATTGTACCTCGATAAATATGTTTCTTTTTCCTCTAAAATAGTCAATTTTACATAGTTTTCAGAACTATAGTACCAAAATATATATCTTAAAAGTTTTACAATAATATCAATCGTGTTTTATAATTATTTCCATAAATATTGTCAAGTTGACATTTTGCAATTATAATTAAATAGTTTTTTTAACATAAGTTTAATTTTGCATCCACGGGGAGTGTGACTACTGTCCAAGATAACTACTACGGTAACTATAATAAGCTTTTAATGAGTCAATTGATGAATGAATTATTATGTTATTTTTGTCTGTTATATATTTTTTATTGTTTTGGTGAAAAGTGACATTTTGGTCCAATGAAGTCATTTTTTATTTTTCAGTACGAAATTAAACAGGGTGCAAAAGCAGCCCTTGCAGTTTCTTACCGGTTCCTTTCTTACAGTTTCTTCTTTTCTCGGTACAAGGTTTCCCGTAATAGATTGCTGAACTATAAGCACAGAGTTTCGACTTTCTTATATGCTTGTAACTAGTAAGCCAACTTGTCTATGAATTTATTCAATAAATTGTTTTGACTGAATAAATTTCGCTTACTCCTCATTAAGTGAGATATCGTGCGTACTGTGTCACAATTTTAGTTCAGAACATCTTGTTTAGTAGTAAACATAGAAAACTTGAAACACCTACATAATCTTTGTATTATATTATTGGTAAAAGAACATAAAAATACTGTAAACTTTAATGAATAAACAAGAGAAAATAAAGAAAACAAAGTTGGTGATGAAAAAGTGATATAATTTATTAAAGAAGTAACAATTGGCATTTTATTTAAAAATTTGGCTAGCCGAAGCCGAAGAAGAAAACAGCCGATTAATCAATGGGCAAGCATACAAATATTTTCTCAGCACTAAAACAGTCTGCAATTCCTGTTCTGTGAACAATCATGATAACGGCCAGCAATTTAAATACAAAAAGGTAGCGTTTTTTATGATGCATCAGCAAAATAAACATCCACGCCGCAAAATAATTATTTGGGTATTAAGATTATACTATTGAACAGCAAAGAAAACCTTTAACTATGCCTTTTATTTGATAAGTGTGCATATTTTAATTTTTATTAAAATTATTTAACTCATTTTATTGTATATTTTACTGGGAGTATATTATGATCAGAATTTTATATTTTAATATTATTATATATTGCATTCTGATTTTTTTCAATTAAAATAGTCGTCATATGACCGCAAGACTAAAAATAAGGTACATTTATAGAATAACAAAATGACTATATAAAAAACTAAATAAATAAATCAGTAAAATCAAATGAAAATTAACTAAGTGTAATAGACATTTTTTTTTAAATAAGTTAAAAGCAATTGTCAAAAATTCTTACCAGAGTATTTGATTGGCAATGCATCATCTCGTAATTTTATTATATTTAAAGTTCGATTCAAACAACTTTTCCTAAAATGAAGTGAGCAGATAAAAGTAACTTATTCATTACATTTAATATTTTCTGCTTCTATGTAACTCGGCCATTTTCCTCTTTTGTTTCATCTTTTGGTAATCTAAAATAATTAATATATTTTTAAATATTAAAATTATCGATATAAACCATATGTTAAAGTAACAACACTAACCATGTAAACAATATTATTTACGGACCGAAATATTATAAAAATATAAACGAAACGAGCAATATAGCATAAATAGAACACGCCAAAATACGATATGTATAAATACGATATTCTTATTTGTCTCATGTTTGTACCAGAATAAATAATTCATTCATTCATTCATTCATTCATTCATTCATTCATTCATTCATTCATTCATTCATATGTATCGATTTATACACGCAATCATTTTCAGAATAACTTACTTACGTTTTAAATACTGTTATTCCAAGAAAGTGTTTAACTTACCGGTAAAACGTAATATTGCTCGGTTTGCGGGATATTGATGACGCACAACCAATTATACAGCACCTAGGCATTGTTTTGCATAAATAATTTACAATTTTCTGCCATGAAAGTTATATAAATTAAAGTTATAAATGAAAATAACCACAAAACTTATAACACTGACAGCTGAACTACTTCCGAGAATACGCACAGCAAATTTGCAAATGGCTGACAGGTGGTACGATAGCTATATCTCATGACGTCACGAAAAAAATTTTGAACTGTCACACTAGTGCGATCTTTGTTTACTAAAGAAACTTCTTATTAGTTAAAAAAAGACAACATGATGTTTTTGATGTCAACTTCGGATTGCATGATATTTATATAACCATAGAAAATATTTCCACTCTACCTTACTCTATGACTTTTTATTAACTAACTGTCAAAGTCAGTGTCACCATTCTAATAAAATTAAAAGTATCGATGATCACGCTCTCTCTACAATCGAGCAATTAAGTAATCGAGTAACTAGCAATGAGGAAGTATTTAAAAAAAATAAAGAAACTACGGAAAATTATGTCACTAGATGGCAGCACAAATTGTTGGATCTAAACGTCAATTCATGACGTTAAACCAAAGAGAATAGATTTGTTAGTGTTGTTATGGATCTGATAACTCGGATTAATATCGAGTTGAAATTTAACTACTTCGAGTTAAGCAAACGCAACGCGATTAATAGAAAGTAATATTTGAATAAATTTATTTTTTATTTGTATAGAGGAAAATGGAAACTAACATAATGGAAGTGAACACAGAGGTTTTTAAATTTATGGAAATCAATTGAATGCTGTGATATAATTAAAAGTGGCATCTAACTACGGTATACAATAATATTACCGCCAAATAGTTTTATAAATAAAATAGGTACTTATGTCATTGTAGGTTTAGGAATTTTTCATTTTAATATTTAACAAAAGTTCTGAAAAAATAACAACTAGGTAAGTTAGTTTTATTGCTATTAGTTGTTTGTTGAACTTACAACAACAAAACTACATCAAATTTCAATAATATTTTTATATTATGTATGGTGAATGGATGAATAGGGTTTATTAATCAAAAACAAAAGTCATAAAAACGATAATTATTATAAAAAAATCCGTTTGTTATCTATACACTTACCCGATATGTATCAAATATACTATGTATTCGTACAAAATAACATAACTGCTGGCTAAAATGACGTTTGTGCAAAATGTAACGTGCAAATAACTTGTGCTTTCGAAATTAAGACATTATAAAACTATTATCAGTTATTAAATCTTATATTCATAATTAAATCATCTTAATAAACAATCAGCAATCAACAAGAAACGTCTGCTCTAAACGAACAGCAAGGTTATAACTTTAAATTTCAAATCACAAAGTTATTATATCTTACATGTCGACGGCGGACGTCGAGCCATGTGTTAAGTTAATTCGTACGGTGGGTTTGTGCTTTTTGGTTCTTACAATAATATTGTTAATAATAGTTTGACTTCCTACACAACCTACACTAGAAATCCGTGTTATTGAAATATATTATTTACTAAATACCTAGAGTAGTTATGGTCTCTTAAAATCTCTGCGGTGGTATCGTGTGCGTTAGGTGGTTACGTTCCCTCAAATAAAGTATAGTTGAGTTGTTTAGTTGAAATTAAAAAAGCAGTCCTTGCTGAGTTTCTTGCCGTTTCTTGTCAGTACGAGATCTCCCGCCTTAGTTTTGCGAACCATTGGTAAAATTTTCGACTTTCACAAGTACTATGTAACAGCCTAGACTGAATTTATTTTGATATTTATGTTAATATCATTCGTTTTGTGGATGCATAATGACACTTCATCTTCATCATCATTTTTGTTCTCCATTCCAAACCTGAATTCAACGAAAGTTACGAGCAACCAATAAGTTGGCTCATCACTAATGTTGACGTATCAACCAAACATCGTTCCTTTACACGTAACATAATAAACAACTTAAACTTACAATTAAAATAAATTCAAATTAGTTTGAAAGTGAGATATTATAAGAAACACAAAACGATGTCATATTTATTAATCGAAAATACTCAATTTACATTTATTACGTCAGAAATAAAATTTGAATGAATATCATAAACAAAATCCAAAAATCGCGAGTGACATCTAGTATGATTTCAAGAACTAATTTTTATTTTTTAAATACTTCCTCATTAAAATAAAAGAAACTAAATCAAACGATCTTCGGAAAGATGATGCGACAAGTACATTTGTGATAATAGTGAACCATTATCACAAATGTACTTTATATTAAAACACTAATTAAGGGTTTGGTTACTTATTTAAAATGTATTTAAAAAGAAAATTCAAAAACAAAATACGAATTCGAGAAAATGCCTTTAGAAGCAAAAGATTATTTGAACATTGTGTTATTATACGCAGAGTGTGGCTATAACGCAAGGGCAGCTTTACGTTTGTAACGAGAACACTTACCTCCACCACATCTTCGCGTTGTTTAAAGTGTCCCACGTACCTCCATGGATGACCAGCGAGGCGGCCGATCTAGGTGTGTACCTGTTCAACCGGCTCCAGCTCATTCTGTGGTGGAGGTGCGCGAGGTACTAAACGAAATGTTTGGAGACCAATGGTTCAGCCGTTACGAACAACATCGCTGACCAGCACGCTCTCCTGACCTCACGCCTCTGGACTTTTTTTATGGGGCACTTTAAAAGATCGCGTTTATCACGATGAATGCGAAACTCGTGGTGATAAGGTGAACCGCCTGGTGGAAGCATTTGAATAGCTCCGCCGGCAAATTCTAGAAAATTGTGAAATTTCGCGCGTGCACCGGCATACAAAAGAGCGTGTTCCACTCTATCTGCAGAGAGTTGGTGGACATTTTGAGCATCGGCTCTAGGTAAGTAATTAAATTAATACTAATAATCATCATTAAACTTAGTTATTATTAAATGGCCGATTGTAATCTGCACGCATCGACATTACGTGTAGGCATAGTATAACTCTGTGTACGCTAACGCGTGAGCGTGTGTGTGTGCGTTAAAGGGCTGTCAACACTTAGATTTTTTTTTAACACCAGTTTTCATCTCATCTATTTTTAAATATTTGTTACATAAAATGAACATTTGCATGCTACCTAACCTGAAACTTTCAGCTGTGTCGGTCGTTTTGGGGCTCCCTTTATTAAAGTCTGTAAATCGTCGCGGAATACATATCTACATATATTCCTTTACTATAACACCTATACCGGCCACTTTTCTTCCCAATATAATTTTAGCCCCCAACACTTTTGTCATAAAGCTTTAGGAATAATCGCGACTGGACTAGTGTAATCAATGGGATCAAATATATGTTGAGCAAATGAAAGTAACATGGGGTTAGTTATCACTTCCGTAATACCGTTATACTCAGGTCCCGGTATACTATATAAAAAAACATCTCTTTTATTATCCCACCTTAATCCTAATACAAACTGAGGGCATTCTGTTTCATATGGTCCACCCTCTGAGATCGAATTGTGCTTCGTTCATTATCGCCTTAGCACAATCAATGAATTCATAGAGTTCACCCACTGTATTTACACTTTGTACACATTTATCTACATGAAACGATGATTTTAATTGTTGTGCAGTATTCTTCCTCTCATCATCAACGCTATCTAGGTGATATTTTATAGTAGCCGCCAATACAATTCGGGCTATTCGTTATCCCAAACACCACCCTTTTATGACGAAAGATAGTCAACGTGTTACATTTACTAACTACCACAAGAATTTTAAATAGTTTCTATCTCTTTCTACAATAGATATTTGAAGAAAAGGTTTACGAATATCAGCAGTAATTCCTATAGTGTTCTTCGGGAAAACAATTAATAACTTAATAACTGATCGGATCGTAGGCTTGCTTGTCGTCGGGTAGTAAAACACCGTTGAAGATGGAAGGATGGGATCTTTTAATCACAAATCTTACAACTACTTATACTAAAACGTAATATAATATTATCCAATTAAAATTCCTTAAAATTATAAATACAAACTTAACCAATGAGAAAGGTACATTTTAAACCAATTACAAGAAAGCTACAATTTTTACAATGGAAGGGGAAAGTGACAAGAGGAAAGGGAAAGGGACTGAGACGCGGGGCGAGGGATCGTGTGACGTGGTGTATAAAGGCTGGCATTGATTTAAGGAGATCCTTTTTGCCTGGCGTCGGGTGAGCGTGCGGGTGACTGCGCTGCGGAAGGTAGCCATGTGGCGCGCAGCTGTTGACACGCACTTGTTGCGTTGCTTTCTCCTTTGTTTCATACGGACAGTGACGTTGAAATAGTTCTTTTAAGAGCTTCTTATTTCATTGGCAGATATACAACTTTCAACTTTCTTGTGGTAGATTCAAGTCTTCTGAATGCAAGCTCTTTATTATTTATAGGTAACATTTCAGGAAAACCTTCTTTCCAAGGTAAATGTACTTTTTATCGACCTTCTACACTTCTCGTAATTGTGTCTCTGAAAAATTTTAAGTGTCTTATATCCGCATTTATATTCAGGTTTTACAACATACGGGTCACTAATACCTAACACCTCAAAGGCTAATAAGTCAGATACTGGATACTTTAAAAAACATGACACTGTTAACCCAGATAGCAATTTAATCTTGTTTCTGACTTGCAACAAGTTTGATACATCAAAAAAGAAGACTTGCTTCAAGTTTGACACTTTTGACGAATCAAATGTAGTGCAAGTGTACCTAGGAAAATTATTATTACTACTACCGTAGTAGTACTCAATGCCACTCATTCGAGCGTGATAAATTCGAAACTGGTAAAGGACTGTATTGACAGATTTAATGAACTGGGGCAAAAGAATAAAATTATTCTCAAATGGGTACCAGGACACTCGGGCATCATCGGCAATGAAAAAGCGGATGAATTAGCAAGGGCTGGAGCACAGGGACTACAAATAGGACCTGGAGCTCTTTTGTGGTATCCCTAAAAACCATGTGATGCAAATTCTAAAAAATGACTTGCAAAGGGATTCAAAAAATTCTGGCAAAAACAGCCGGGATTAAATCACGCTAAATCCCTAATTGAAGGTCATTCACAAAAATTAGCTGAAGAGCTCTTGAAGCTAAGGAGAGCAAATATAAGCTCAATTGTACGAGCCTTATCTGGACACTGCAAATTTAACAGACACCTATTTAATATGAAACTAAGTGACACTGACATTTGCAGATATTGCAAACAGGAACGTGAAACACCAAAACATCTCCTGTGTGAATGTGGACCACTGATCCACAAACGAAGCATACATCTGGGACGACATATAATCAGCCCAGAAGATATAAAATCTCTAAAAGCCAGGAATATAATAGACTTTTTGAAGTCTACCGGGCTAAAAGAGTTACTATAGATCTGGCGGCGAGTCACAATAGATCTTCAAGGTCGCAGTGACTACAGTTCTTCAGGGAACTGCATAGCCCCTTACAGCAATAAATAATAATAATTCCGTAGTAGTATTAATAATTTTCCTAGTAGGTACTGACTCGAATACCTAGCAGGTACTCGGGTACTCGAGAACCTGGAATACAGGTTTCGAGGCAAATATTTCTTTAAGTTTACCAAGATTTTATTAATCTTTTGAACATTCAAAACTTTTGGTCCAAAAGCGATTGCGACTTTAAACTCAGACCACAGCACAGAGCCTAGCCTAAGAGCCGAAGCAATTATCTGGAACGGTAAGTGTCGAATCCCATATTAAAATCACATTTTTTTTTTTGGGTTCTCAACCTTACGGGTTCGGAACCACCTTCCCATCAACGGAGGAAGGAGGCGGTGAATCCTACATTGGATACCAACACAGCCGGCTGTGAGGGTTATGTCAGACTCTTACTGACTAAACACCGCCTTGGACTAATGGTTGCGGGCCCTGACGGGGCAACGAACCTTCATCGGAGCGACTGCCCCCCCGCAAGGGGGGGGGGGGCAGCGCAGACGTCCCTATTCACTTACATGAATAGTGACGTCGAGTTGTTAGCCGTTATCCCCGGGGTAACGGCTTATCGAATAAAGGAGTGGAATTTAAATGTAGTTTAAATTTATGTTGAATTTATGTTAAGTTAAGTTAAATATTGTTTACTAATTAACTAAATCGGATTGAAGTTGGCCTGACGGGCCAGATGGACTCGGGGCGGAATCTGTCTGTTGGGCCTCCAGGAGGAGGTCCAAGTCAGCTGAAAGCTTGGAGGGTGGATCGGTGAGGACCGATTTAGGCCTGCGCGCGAGAGGGGAGGTGGAGGGGGGCGGTTCATAGTCCGCTGCCGATCGGATGAGAGGGTAAAAATCACATAAAACAGCATATTACTTATACAATCTAACAATATAAACTGATACCGCGATGCATTAAATGAACAGCGCCATCTAGTGTGCAGACTTAGAATTATTCGGGCACCTATGAAGATGATGGGTGTGTTACATATAAGTATCTTTGTCATAACAATATTCAAACAATATTGTCGCAAACTTGAAACTTCATTTTTAACATAACAATATTGCAGCGACATTGTCACAAACTTGCCTCGTATATTTAACGCAGCAACTTAGAATCAAAGAAAAATCAAACTTGCCCCAAGTTAGCATGCAATTTGGGAAACGAGAGCAACGGATATACTTGTGTTGGTACATTCAGATGTTAGTGGTCCTATGCCAGAAGCGTCTTTTACGGAATGTAGATATTTTCTTACCACTAATAGATGACTATACGAGAAAAGCTTTCGTATATTTACTGAAAAAGAAAGTTGAAATGTTTGAATGTATACGGATTTTTAAAAATATGGCGGGGACACAAACAGGAAAATAGTTAAGAAATTAAGGGCAGAAAATGGAACTGAGTATGTGAGATCAAAAAATTTGTAAAGAGTCACGGAATTATTCATCAGTTCACAATAAACTATACGCCTGAGCAAATCGGTGTTGCTGAGTGTGCAAACCGTACGATCAATGAGAATGCTATTAGTATGTTACAAGATGCTGGCCTGTTCCAGAGGTGATGTGCTGAAGCAGTGAATACTGCTGTCTATCAAAAGAATATATCGCCTACATTAGTTGTTAGAGATGCGACGCCTGAAGAGACTTGGTCAGGATAAAAAATTGACCTGAGCAGATTCAGAATTTTTAGATATAAAGCATTCACGCATGTCCTCAATCAAAAGAGGAAGAAGTTCGATCCTAAGTGCAAGAAATTGATCTTAGCTGGTTATAGTGAACAGTCCTTTGACTGTTGGCCTGTATCCTTTGAAAGGGCTAATAGATCCTGTTACGAAAAGGCTTTAAATAGCGAGAGACGTGGCTTTCTTTGAGAACTAAAAGTGTTCTCATAGAAGTACTGCGCAAAATAAAATTGTTGAGGAAGCTATCCCTTGTGCAGGACATGAAGATGTTAGGACTGTTTAATTAAAAAAGCACTGTATGGTTTGAAACAGTCACCAAGGCAATGGAACAAGAAACTAGACATTGCCTTAAAACACATTCAGTTTTATTTTTTCAAAAAATGAACCCTGATGTTTATGTTGACGATTTGTTAATTTTGTGGAATAACAAAGTTGAAGTGTTGCTACTTAAGGAAGAACTGATGAGTCTCTTTGAGATGAGATATTTAGGAAAAGCCGCTTTGATATTAAGTATGAGGTAACATCAAGCTGATAATGGCTTTAAATTAGATTAATAGGAATACGTGGAGGAATCACTAAAGAAATGGGGAACGCAGAACTGTAAGCCAGTAGCCACTCCCTTAGTTGCTAGTAGTGAAGAAGTGTACTTGATTGGTGAAGGAATTGAATTTATCTAAGCGTTCTTCCATACCGATTCACTGCGATAGTCAATCAGCAATGAGGAAGTATTTAAAAAATAATCAAACTAGATGTCGCTACGGCACGTTCTTGATTTCTCCATGATAACCCTTCCGGTTTTCTTTCATGTTTTAAAGTAAATTTGTTTTCAAAACTCAATAAACAACTCATATTCTATTTGTACTTTTTCGTATTTGTATTGATATTTAAGTTTCGAAATTTCAGTTTTTTAATATGTTAGTTAAAAGGAACGGAAATGACTGTCTTTAGTCCAGTCGTTTCCTGTGAAAATTAACTTTTGCTAGAGTCGCCATCTAGTGGAGGTGTTTTTAAGTGCTTTTGTTCCTCATTGGAGAATGACATTAGGAAATCATTAGCAGGCAAAATATCTAATTATGAATTTGTATTTCAATTCGCACGGAATATATCATAGATACAATTATTAAGATGAAAGACACCTGTTTCACATGTTAAAAATTAAGGTACAACACAGAACATGTAAATATAAATTTTAAATTTTCATGTATGGAACAGAACGACCGACACTCCCGAGGTTCCTGGAGAGTACTATTTGTCTTTAATATGATGTAAAAAAAATTATAAGTCTAGGTCAAATAGTTTCGGAAATATTAAATTACAAAGTTTTTGAAAAAAATGAGTGTTTTCAACCCTGAGTGAGCTGTTTTGGGACGTACTAAGGAAAAGTTTTTAATCGGTCATTGACTTCTTCATTTCTAAAAAACGAAATAAACTAGTTTGTGATTCATAAGACTGCTTTCATGCAAATTCTACCAGATAATCAATAAACAAGGCAGTCAAAATGCTTAAATCGATTTACAGACTAACAGCCGGTTTCTGATTTGAAAAAAGTAGAAAATTTCTACTGCTTATTCTCAATAACCTGTTTTTTGATTTCACAAGTCAAATAGTCCCAGTTTTATCAAACTGCTATAAACTGATCATCAAAAAACTAAAATCGGAAACGAAAAGTAAGTGATGTTAGTTTGAGACGTTTAACTTTAAATTCTCAATTAAGAAACCGAGTATAAAATTTCCTAAATTATTGTAAAGAGATCAGTCTAACATTAACCTACGTTATTTTAAAAGAGCAGTTCTCCAAAAAAATTGTTTGAATGGGGTAATACTCCTTTAACAACGGGATCGATAATTAAACTCGATAGACTCACAAATCTTCCAGCGATTCATCATTAACACAATTAAACCTTGTTTTAAAAACATTGAGGAATTTGTTATTAAAATAGCATTCAAAAAGAACATTAAGAAATGCGTGATATCAAAAGACGAATAAAAAAAAATGTGAACCGAGTTCGTCCCTCGATATCAATGCCCCGCCCACCCGCCAGCCGCCAGGCGGCTTCATTATTCTGTCGGTATTTTCCGGCTGATCAGTCGCCGCCGACCTTTTGTGCTGGAGTGTTGTTACGCATCGCTGCAGACGCACCGCTGCGAAGGGTCTTTTTTGTCGATTTTTGTTTTGTTCTAGTGCATTTTTAATTGAATTTTTGTTAATAGGATACTAGAGTGTTCGTCTTGAGTGTTAATTTTAGTTTAGTGAAGATTGTGTTTAGTTTTGTGTGAAATGTGATGTGTTTTGCGCGTGCATGCAGCGGCATTGAAAAGAGCGTGCTTAGCTCAGTCTTCAGAGAGGAAGTGGACATTTTCAGCATCGACTATCATTAAGATATCGGTAAATACTTAAATTAAATTAATGTATTTCGCAGTCCGTTGTTTTCTGCGCACAATCGATATTGCGCATGCGCGTTATAGGGCTCTCAACACTTAGAAATTTAAAAGTTTTACTCCATTTTTACCCCTCCTCTATTTTGAAATATTTGTCAAATAAAATGAACGTTTGCATGTAACCTAACTTGAAACTTTCGGCTGTGTCGGTCATTTTGTTGCTCCCTGTATATAAAATTAAGACTTCAAGTAGGTAGTTACATATATTAGCAGTTTTGGATTGAATACAATTTGAAGTAAAAATCTAAACTTAATCCTTTATTGATTAAATTGATTCAAAGAATATATTTGAAAATGCTCGTATATACTAAATCATATATACTGAAGTGTCAAAATACATTCAAATAGGGACTGTATAGTATTCTTAATACAAAATGCTTATAAAATCCACTTGGTCCCTGACGCAGCGGTTAGAGCAGTCGCCAGGATTGCGAAAGGTCATGGGTTCGATTCCCATCTCAGGGTGCCAGGGATCAAGTGGATTTTTTAAGCATTTTGTATAAAGAGCCATATGACAAATTTGGACTCTGTGAGATTATGTATTTTGAAGCGTTCTGAGTTCTCGACAACTTGTTCAAGGTCACGAGTCCACAATACTGTGTAGAAACTACGACCAAGCTATTTTGATACTTTTCTCAATTTTTGTTAAGTATTTCTATGGTGAGATTCATTATCGATTCCCGAATATTTTAAAACGACTGCTCTCGTAAAGGAGTCTATTGTTTTTAGAATTAATGTATGTATGTGAGTTTATTGCACCATAACTTTTGAAAGATATAACGGATATTAACGTATAGGGTGAAAACAATTTATAGATCGCCATCTTTCATTCATTTCATTTTCATTTTACATGTAGAAATTAATTTATTTACTTGACATTGGCAGAATTGTACGAAATGCGCCGATAAGCCATTTATAAAAGAAGAAGAAGAATGTATAGGGTATCATTAGAAACACCATCCTAAGTTACCACAATATATTTTTTAATATTAAATAGGTATGGGGACAAGTAACGCCATTTAAAAAAGTATGTTTTTATTTTATTATAACTTTAAAAATATATAATCTTTATATATAATTAACTGCTCACTAAAAGGAATAAAATATAAATAAATAATTTAAAAATTAAAAACACGACTGCTAAGATCGGACAAAAATTAAAAGAAACGAGTTAAGCCAAATCATAGGCTGAAAAGTAGTAAATTAGAATTATATTAAACTAGTTGTGCCCTCGACTTTATGAGAAAGGAAGGTAACCTATGTTCTTTACTCATGACTAGATGCGATCTTATTCGATATCGACGAGCAATATCGCACGAATCACACGCACTTATCAAATGTATGGAAAATCGCAAGTGTTTGCTCATGAGATTGTAAAACTGTCAATATCGGTCACAAATCCCATGGTCTGCGGTATCGCTTCAAATGTATGAAGGCGGTAGAACGCTCGATCTGTTTTCGATTTTCTGTTCAGTAATATTGAGGAACGATTCAATTGCGCAAACTTACCAAATCATCAATATATTTTCAATTTTACAAAAAAATACGGCAATATCCGTATATAAACAAGTGAAAAGCCCGATGGTGCCGGATAGCGTGTTTGATCTGCAATTGAGGAGGTTAAGCAACGATGGGTGGTCAATTTTTTTTTAGTGGAGTGATTTAGGACGACCGCGCGTGCCCAGTACAGATAACTTGGTAGATTAATCATTAATTGAAAATATTTTTGCTTTAGCACCACCAATCCGCACTGGCACTTTTATGTTGGCCCAGTGCGAAATTCTGGATGCATTTGATTCATCGATTAATAATATGTGCTTTAACACTACCAATCCTAATTAGTGTGCGGAATGCTGGTGGGAATAGTTTCATCTATTAAGAAAATCTGTGCTTTAGCAGCACTACACGTGGGTCCAGTCAGAAATGCTGGGTGAATTGACTTGATGCTGAAATTGTTAACAAGTTTGATCTGCGATTGTAGAGGATAAGTGACGTTTGCAAAGGTCTGTAATAGGATGGGTGACGAAATTATGCGTTAAAAAGAGAGCAAATACTCGCCATGCCCTGCTCCGCCCCACCACCACCCGTTCAGCTAAATAAAAAAGATTGATCGCCCATCCCATTATTGGCTTTTGCGAACGTCACTTAATCTTCGCAATCGCAGATCAAACGCTAGAGCGTTTGATAGCTAGTACTAATGGTACACTTAGAAGAACATAAGAGAGCAAACCCGGCCACTTCCGGCAGTGCCTGTCCCACCCCATTCAGTCAAATAAAAGAAATTGATCACCCGTCCCATTACTGGCCTTTAGGAACGTCGTTTAATCTTTGTAAATGCCTGTTTCGCTCCACCCAGCTCAGCAAAATAAAAAAAGATCACCCATCCGACTATCGGTCCTTGCAAAAGTCGCCTTATCTTAGCAATCGCAGGTCTAAGTGCAAACTTATTGTACATATGCACGCGAAACCGTAAACACTTCATACAACCCTTCATAATAAAAATATATTGAATTTAAAAAAAGTTGTTTGATATACGGATCTCCGATAAATTTGATATCGGTTGAATTGCATCGAGTCATGAGTCTAAGTTAATCCTTATTACATAAGTCAACTTCTAGTGAAAGTCCATTCAAAATCGGCCAAGCCGTTTCAGAGATTAGCCAGAACTAAGAGACATACAAAAAAAAAATTATTGTTGTATATGTACCGTGTATACACACAAATGTATTTATTGAAAAGCGGTCATTGTAATATTACAAATATGCACTCCAATTTTTATGTACTAGTATAAGTGTATTGAGAGAAGAAGTACCTTGCTTTATTTGCATTTCTTAATATAAATATATATTTTAACTTTCTTATACAATTATATCTATTGTAACCATTATAACAATTATAACCATTTAATGACATCTGATAATGCTGTGGTTATTTGACGTTCAAAAGAGTCGATATTGTTATTGTCACACTTAATGATATTGTTGTATCATCTGCAAACATTATGCACTTGTTACTTGTGCTATGTGGCAAATCATTTATATACACCAGAAACAGCAGTGGTCCAAGAATACTTCCTTAAGGAACGCCGGCATTTTAAGATCAGATCTATATGTTTGTTTTATATTAACTTTATATTTTTGTACAATTTTGCTTACCTCAGTAGTTTAATTGATTTCGAGATATCTAGTGTATTTGATACATATCGGGTAAGTATATATATATATTAAACGGATTTTTTATTGAAATTATCGTTTTTGATGACCTTTGTTGCTGATTAATTAGCCCTATTCATTCATTCACCAAACATTATATAAAAATATGTTTGAGACTTGATGTAGTTTCGTTGCTATAACTAATAGCAACAAAACTAAATTACCTATACTCCATTTATTATAACATTAGAAAAAAGAGGGTCATAGAAGCAGCAGTGCAGAACATTTGATTTTCAAGATGTTGCCGCTCGACACCACTAGCGACATCTAGAGAACGGTGTGGCGGCCCGGACGATTGATTTTTTAACAGCTGTTTCGAAATAAAAACGTTGACAATCGCGATCAACTTTCACTTTCAAACGGATAAGCATCGAAGCTACACGAAAATTACAAAATATAGAAATCGAATTACAAAGGAGTACCGAAGCCCCCGTTCCTGCACATTTTGGCCACATCGAGCCGCAGCGGAAGTCGAAAATCATCGTGCCAGCGCCTACATTCGAAATCAGTGTAACGGTCAGGTCTTTGATCCCGTTTACTCCTATCCTATACGTATTTGTATTAAAACAGTATTTATTTTGTGTATCCAGGTAGTCTGTATACTTGATTCGGGTTTCAGTTATCCTGCACAAAATCGTAAGTACCTTATTTTTACTTAGACATAGACCTTACAAATGGGTGGTGAAGAAAATTTGTCAGTGCCTTTAGCTGGTTCCTCAGTTTCTCCAACGAGAAAACGGCTAAGCGATCTTTCCGATCTAAGAAAGCAACGCGGTAGTTTAAAAGCGAGGTTAACTAATTTAAATAAATATTTAGACAATTTACAAAATATTAGTATATCTCGAACACAAGTTAAAGAGATTAAATTTAGAATGCAAGCTGCTAATGATCTTTATAAAAGGTTTAATGATGTTGAAAACCAAATTGAAATTTATTCTAGTGATACAGACTTTGCATCCAACCAGGAATACGTAGAATGTTTCGAGTCTTTATATTTTAGTTTTTTAGCGACTGCTGAAAGTATAATCGATAGTGAGGAGATTACTAATTTGAAATGTAACGGTCACTTATCTCGAGCTAACGTCAAATTGCCTGATATAAAATTGCCTTCCTTTGATGGATCATTCGATCATTGGCTTGAGTATAAGAATTCGTATCTCACCATGATCCACAAACGTTCAGATTTAGACGAAATCCAGAAGTTCCATTATTTACGATCCTCACTCAGTGGCAGTGCATTACAGGTCATTAGTGCGTTAGAATTTACGTCTGCTAATTATGAACACGCTTGGTATTTATTAGAAAACAGATTCCATAACACTAGACTTTTGATACACAATCATTTAAAATCGTTATTCTCCATTCCTCCTTTGAAGCATGAATCCCACACACAAATTAGAAAATTAATAGATAACGTTCTAAGGAATTTACGTGCACTTAAAACTTTAAACGAACCCACCGATTCGTGGGACACGATAATTATTTATTTAATTGTTTCGAAATTAGATTTTTCTACCGAACGCGATTGGGAAAATCACAAAGGATCTATTTCAACAAACTTAGATAAGCGGTGGAAGTTGGAAGATTTGCTTTCCTTCCTTAAAAATAAGGCGGATATGTTAGATATGATAAACGCGAGTCATAATAAATCATTAAATAAACCCGCGAATGTTATAAACGAGAACAAACATTTTCCAAATAAAGTTAATACACAAACACACAGTTATGTAACGACAAACAATTTAAATTCGAAAAGCAAATCATCTAACTCCAATAACCATGTCTCTAATAAACGTATTTGTCCTTTGTGCGATGGGAATCACATTCTTTATACTTGTTTTAAATTTTTAAATATGACGGGTAGAGAGAGAATAAATTTTGTAGACAAGAAACGGTTATGTCACAATTGCTTGCGCGCCGGGCATTCATTTAAAGACTGTATGTTTGGTCCGTGTAAGCAGTGTCAAAGCAAACACAATACTTTACTCCATTTAAACGATACATTGGTGCATAGTGAACCGGTTATAACGTCACAAGACAACTCGTCTTCCACCGCGCTTCACTCTTATCATACGTTAGGAAGTGGTGATAATTATTCGATGCATTCGCAGGTATTGCAACCTGTTTTGTTGTGTACGGCGTTAGTGGAGATTATTGATGAGAATAAACGTATTCATACAGCCCGCGCGCTGTTAGACAACGGTAGTCAACACAGTTTTATATCGAATAAATTAAGAAAACGATTAAACGTGCCTTGTATACAGTCCGCTATTCGTATTACTGGCGTTTCACAATCGGTGACCCATTCGAACGAAACATGCGAAATCATTATGCGTTCTAAGTTAAACGATTATAGTAAACGGGTTAAATGTTTTGTCTTGCAGCGTATAACATTCAGTTTACCCTCGACTAGCATAGATACCGATCTTATACGTATTCCTAATAATATACAACTAGCCGATCCCACTTATCATACACCCTCAGAAGTCGATTTATTGATAGGCGCGGATTTGTTTTGGGATATTTTAAACGAACAAAAAATTCGGTTAGCGAACGGCCCGTTCTTACAGAATTCAAAGTTGGGTTGGTTATTGGCGGGACCGTTGTATACGAATAATCATTTAAAAAGAAACAATGAGAGTTATTGCAATTTTCATCAAACTATAGACGAACAACTTAAACGATTTTGGGAAGTAGAGAATATAACAACCGTTGGTAATGTTCTTACACAGGATGAACGGGTGTGTGAGGAGTTATTTACTCAGACAACCAAACGTGACTCTGATGGTAGGTTTTCTGTACGTATACCATTGATAGAGTTGCCTGAATCGTTAGGGGATTCTTATCATTTAGCAAAAAATAGGTTTCTCTCATTGGAACGTAAACTCGAACGCTCACCGGGGTATAAACGTATGTATTGTGACTTTATGAAAGAATATGAATCTTTAGGTCACATGAGTCGTATAAAAAATATCAATAAACCTAATTTCTTCTTGCCTCACCACGGTGTGTTTAAAGAAAGTAGCACAACTACCAAATTGCGAGTAGTCTTCAACGCTAGTGCAACCTCTACTTCGGGCAAGTCTTTAAATGATATTCAATTGCCGGGCCCAGCTCTTCAAAACGACATTTTTTCTATTCTTTTGCGTTTCCGGCAACATAAATTCGTAGCTTGTGCCGACGTGGAAAAGATGTTTCGTCAAGTGTTGATTCAGCCAGACCAAAGAGCTTTGCAACTTATATTTTGGCGCGAAACTCCTGATATGCCTCTGGATATTTATCAACTTAATACAGTGACGTATGGTACCGCATCAGCTCCTTATTTAAGTATGCGCTGTATACGTCAGCTCGCAGTAGACTGTAAGGATGAGGTTATATCGCGACTAATATTAGAAGACTTTTTCGTTGACGACTTAATAATTAGTAATGATAATCAAAATCAGTTATTGGTTATTTGTGAGAAAATATCGAAAGTTTTAGAGTCTGGATGTTTTTCACTTCGTAAATGGACATTCAATACTGACGTCATTCGTAATAAGCCAGGTCATTTATTTGCAAGTGAGTACACGCAAAATAAAACGTTAGGCATAGGTTGGCATAATGATAGCGATGAACTGTACTACACAACTAAGGTTGATGATTATTGTAATATATCAAAATTAACTAAACGAGTAATGCTATCTATCATTTCACAAATATACGATCCATTAGGTTTGCTCTCTCCTGTAGTGATTTTATCAAAAATTTTATTGCAAAAATTGTGGCTTAGTAAACTCGAATGGGATGATCCAGTGCCATCTGAAATTGCATCGGTATGGTATAACTTTGTGAAGACCTTAAAGAGTTTAAACGTATTAAAAATTCCACGTTACGTAGTGAGTGATTTTGTACAAAACTTAGAAATTCATATCTTTTGTGATGCGTCACAGAATGCATATGGGGCATGTACTTATATACGTTCATATAATGACAATTCGGAAGTGGTCATGAAACTTTTATGTGCAAAAACCAAAGTTTCACCTATAAAGACATTAAGTATACCACGTTTGGAACTATGTGGTGCACTTATGGGTGCAAGACTTTATAATAAAATAATAAATTCATCTAGGTTGAAGTTCACTAGTGCCCATTTCTGGACTGACTCAACCATTGTTATTGGATGGTTGGGTATGTCACTTCAGTTGCTTAAGCCATTTGTGCAAAATCGTGTCACTGAAATAAACGAATTGACAGGAAATTCCACCTGGTTACATGTACCGAGTAAAGAAAATCCCGCTGACCTGTTATCTAGGGGACTCGCACTAGATTCATTAATTAATTGTGACTTGTGGTGGAAGGGTCCGTCTTATTTACAATGTAATAATAACAATTTTTCTAATAGTTATTTATATAAACATTTAATTGATACAAATGATTTGCCGGAATTGAAATCTCAATCGTTAAACTTTGTTTCTGTTACTCAATGCGATGTAATTCAATTTGATAAATATTCGACATTTAATAAAATCAAACGCGTATGGGCCTATGTGTTGCGGTTTCTGTCTAACTTAAGAAAAAATAAGTGTGCAGATAAAGATCACCGAGCACCGACGTCCGTACGGCAAACCGGTTTCTTATCGGTGAGCGAGTTGAATGCATCATTGTACCTATTAGTTAGATGTGCACAACAACAATCGTTTCCCGAGTTGTATGATTGCTTAATAAATGAATTGCCAATAAAGACAAATTGTAAAGAATTTAATCGTGTCTCAGGTTTAAATGTGTTCTTAGATGAACAACAAATAATCCGAGTGGGTGGTAGGTTATGTAATTCCACTATTTTTGATTATAACAAAAAACATCCAGTTTTAATGTCTAGTAAGCATTTATTTTCAATGTTGTTGGTTAGATATGAGCACATACGTTTATTTCACGCCGGTCCACAGATTTTATTGTCTAGCTTACGCGAAGGTTGGTGGTTACTTGGTGCTAGAAATTTAATAAGAAAGATAACACATGAATGCGTTATTTGTAAACGAATGAGAGGTAAGACTTTAAACCCAATAATGGGAAACTTACCTTCTGAACGCTTGGAGCCTGGTTTTCCGTTTATAAGAACTGGTGTGGATTATGCTGGACCAATAATGATTTTAAATAGAAAAGGCAGAGGCGCTCGCTTGATTAAGGGCTATATATGTCTTTTTGTTTGCTTTCTTACACGGGCTGTTCATTTAGAACTTGTTACTAGTCTTTCCACTGAAGATTATATTTTAGCGCTTAAACGTTTTATGAGCAGACGGGGAAGACCGAGAACTATTTATTCCGATAATGGTAGAAATTTCGTAGGGGCCGCAAAAGAATTTTCTTCTTTTCTACATAATAATAATAGGGAAATTAGTGAGGTGGCAGCTAATGAAGGCATTAATTTTAATTTTATACCACCCTATTCACCCCATTTTGGAGGTCTGTGGGAGAGTGGGATAAGGTCTTGCAAATATCATCTTAAACGTATTGTAGGTAATTCGAATTTGACATACGAGGAGTTAAGCACTGTTTTGACACAAATAGAAGCTATTCTTAATTCCCGTCCGATGTCACCTTTATCCACTGATCCTACCGATTTTAATCCTCTCACTCCTGGTCATTTTCTCATAGGCCGACCGTTGACTGTTCCACCAGGCGAGACCATGGTCGACGAGAGGGCCTCAAGGATGAATCGCTATCTCCGCATCGAGCAGTTGCGACAACATTTTTGGAGGAGGTGGTCCAGGGAATACATATCAGAGCTTCAACAGAGGACGAAATGGAAGTCACACCAAGACGACATTACGCTGGGCAGTCTAGTTCTAATTAAGGAAGACAACTTGCCACCTCTGAAATGGCGACTTGGACGTGTGATTCACGTGTTCCCAGGTTCTGACGAAGTCTCACGCGTGGCTGACATCCTTACTGCGAATGGAACAATAAGGAGGGCATTCTCCAAAATATGCCCTTTACTCATCCAGCAACCAATGGACATGCAGCAGCCAGTAGACAACCAGCAACACCCAGTAGATGCTGAGCAGCCTAACGTATCGAGGTTGGAAGGTGAAGCTTCCAAGGCCGGGGGTATGTTGCCGCTCGACACCACTAGCGACATCTAGAGAACGGTGTGGCGGCCCGGACGATTGATTTTTTAACAGCTGTTTCGAAATAAAAACGTTGACAATCGCGATCAACTTTCACTTTCAAACGGATAAGCATCGAAGCTACACGAAAATTACAAAATATAGAAATCGAATTACAAAGGAGTACCGAAGCCCCCGTTCCTGCACACAAGATAAATTTAAAAAAATATATTTTAATTTTGTTGAAACTTTGAACGTTAGGTAGTCTGAAAGAGCTTGGCAATTTTCCATTTTTTATGATACCTCGGGGTTGAGATGAGGCCAGCATTTCATAGATTCATCTTTTGGTCCCAAGCCAACATGGAACTAAAACTGAAACTATCTGTCTGTTGTTTTAATAAATTCTAATTGTAAGTGTAATTAGTTAGACTATTGATGAAGACATTGGAAAAACTCCCTGAAATGTCAAAGGTTGAGGGTAGGTATCGGGGTTTAGAGCGTAATTTTTGTAGGCCACTCGGGCCTGCATCGGCATCGTCCATATTTACCAAAACTTACAACAAAAACAAAACAACAAGAAAGGCAGTAGCATTCACAATGGATGACAATCCCAGATTACGATTTTAACAATTATGAATAAATAATAGTCTGACAAAATTAAAAAGTTGTACTACCAAAACGATTGAAGGCGTTAGGCAACGTTTTAAATTTGGTTATAGTGACATGAGAATCGTGCCGAAACTATCCAACCCTGATTCTTAAGTTCTTTACGATGAACACTTTTTATTGTAATAGTTATTAAATCATTTAAGTTAGTCATATACTCTTAAATTTGTTTAATAGATAGCTTATATGACAAAAATAAAGTTGTATTTAAGTGGATTTGTAGCAAATTAGCCGTCAGTCTTAAAATTAACATGATTATTGGTATTTTGTCACAAAGTATACCAAAAAAAGAACCTTATTTAACTTCTGTCTAATGCTATAATGAATGGAGTATAGTTGTTATTGTTTTCAGAACTTTTGTAAAACATTTTTTTTTTATTATTCAGAAACTCCACAGCTTTATAAATACATTCTATAATAATGTGATGCGATAGTAACTTAAGCCAATTATAGAGTTACACAACTGATAAAAATAGCTAACTTTTTCGACTAATTACAAAAATGAAATCCAAATAAAAGATAATAAATACAAAAAACACACCCGCACAAGGAGACAGATTCACTCATTTAGTACTTCATTATATAAAATTTGAGGCAATATCAAGCACACGGTAATTTCTTATATGTTCTTATTTATGTTTATACGTTTATAAATATATAGATACCACATACCGACAAATACACGGACATATAACACAACGCAACCAATACATCACCACATCCATGCCACACATGAGTGCATTGATACGAGGGTCAAACTGAAAGTTCTTAGAACTGGCCACTTATAAACAATATAATAAAAAAATAATTCTAAAATTTGAAAATATAACTCTTTGCCAATATTACTGAGTATATATTTCATTCATTTGTCATTTGTTTTACGATTTGGCGGCAAATTGAAAATTGTCTGTGTCACGTCATCATGAATTTAACACGAGAAAATTTTCGTGCAATGATTTTTTATGACTTTCGATGTCATTTAAGTCAACAAGAAAGTTATGATAGACTACGATTGGCCTTTCACGATGAAGCCCCATCTCGTGCGACTGTTTGCAACTGGTTTAATGAGTTTAAACGTGGTCGCACTAATCTCACTGATGATTTACGTGAGGGACGGCCTTCTACGGCGACGACTGAAGATAACATCTGTGTTGTGCGGCGTATGATAGAGACTGACAAAAGAGTAACCTATCAACAGATTCGGACAAGCTTAGGCATCGGTATGAGTCAAGTGCACAAAATCCTCCACGAACATTTAGCGGTCAGGAAGCTTTGCGCCCGGTGGATACCTCATAATTTGACTGAGGCTCAAAAACTCCATCGTGTGGATTGGTGTCGTAAAATGATTGAAAGATTTAACGGAGGTGACTCAAATGCTGTGTTCGACATACTAACAGGTGACGAAAGCTGGATTTACTGTTATGATCCTAAAACCAAAAGACAATCTGCTCAGTGGGTGTTTCCTTTCGAGGAGTTGCCAACTAAAGTGAAGAGAGATCGAAGTGCGGGAAAAAAAATGGTGGCCTCGTTCTTTGGAAGGATAGGTCATTTTGCAACAATTGTGTTAGAGGATCAAAAAACAGTTTCTGCAGAATGGTACACTACCAATTGTTTGCCACTTGTCTTGGAAAAAGTTCGAGAGAAACGACCTCGCAGTAGGATCCTCCTTCACCACGACAACGCCTCGTCGCACACCGCCAAGCGAACAATCGACTATTTGGCGACATCAAACGTTGAATTACTGGGTCACCCGCCGTATAGCCCCGACCTCGCGCCTTGTGATTTTTATTTATTTCCAAAAATTAAAGAAAAACTTAAAGGAAAGCGGTTTATGAATGCTGAAGAAGCGGTGGCTGCGTATCGCGATGCCATTGAAGAGACCCCTAAGGACGAGTGGGCAAAGTGCTTTTCCCAGTGGTTCCATCGCATGCAGCGGTGTATTGACGTGAATGGACAATATTTTGAAAAGATATAATAAAACTAATAACTGGCTAATGTAATCAGTTTTTGATTTTCTAAGAACTTTCAGTTTGACCCTCGTAATACACACACGAATGTGTACCATGAAGCTAAAGAAATAACTGAATACCAAATCCCTCCATACCTACTTGAAACATAAAAATTTGACCTTGAATGTTTTCTATTTCATTCCTTAGGTCCCCCTCCTCTCTTTCTAATAGAGTGGCCATACAAATACAAAATAAAGGAGACAAGTTTAAAGAGTAGAACATTAAAGCAAAAAAAAGCATCAGATGTAATCTAGACTCTCCGTCAAATATGAAATTGACTTTATTAAAGTTCCGTACAAAAAGCCTTTTTCCCGAATCTACTGGACCAAATCTTGTAAAATTTGTCATCCTTTGACCTCAACACAGATATACAAAATAATTTAATTTGTTTTTTATAAATAAGGGTTATTTTCGGGGGACAAATGAGGAAATTTAAAAAAGTTTTTCTAGCTACGTATTAGGCATCCCAAGTAGCACAAAACACCATTATATCAATCTTATAATAGCACGAGTCCAAGCGTTAAGCATTATAATAAAATCGTATATCAACCGTATTTCTTTTAAACGACTCTTATACTTAAAATTTGGGCCCCCCCTTTGTACGACTTTAAGCTTTATAAAAGCTGTGCAATAGCACTACAACTTTTGTATAATAGCATTAATAAAATCGGGTAAAAGCATTCTAATAGCCACAAAAAGTTCAATTAGCACCTTAAAGTGCTAATTGAACTTTTTGTGATTATATTACAATTGATATGCGGAAATCAAAATTATAATACGTTAATTTAATGTTATTAAAATTCTTACTGTTTTATTTCCTTTGTAAAAAAGTATATTTAATAGATTTTAAAAATATATAATCGGTTTAAGTTATTGTTTTGTGTGTCATGATGACATGTTCTCTTGGCTGGTCTTTTAAGTATTTTTTAATATTGAACAGGAGAGTACTAACATTTATACAGCTCGTTATGAGTGAAATAAGCTGCAAACATCAGTTTGTGGAGTAAAATATACAAGTTTATGGTGTAAAATACACGCGCCTTCGCAAACTTCCTTTAATATAATAAAAATAATAGAAAATTTAACCTAGTAGCAAAAATTTTTGTTGAATTTTAGGCTTTTAGCATTGTTTTAACAACATAATTGCTTTTATAGGCATCTGTGTACAAAATAAATGATTATTTACCCCTTTTCATCTCACACAGTTGACTTTAAATATTATTGTAAGAAATGGAAAAAGAAAGCAAATGGCGACTCGTAAAATTAAAGCATTAGGTATTCAAATATAGTGTAGTAGAGCTGTTAATCGTATTATGGTTAGACACAAAACTAAGAGCTCGTAATTCACCGTATAACACACTCCCATTTTAGGTACAGCCGTATTTTAACACTTCAGAAGTATCTTATAGTGCTTATAATCATCAAACGATTATTTCATTTTTATTTTGATTTTTAAAAGCTTCAATTAAATTAGAATACTCTTTTTTCAGTTTTCTTTTATATCCACCTGTTTTCTTTGTTTTTCCCAACGTTTTTTGTCCATGGCGCCAGCGATGCGTATAAAATGCCACCATTACAATACAATACATAAAATAATTTTACATAAAAAATAATTACGATCTATTTATGACTTGTATCTCTATAAATAACTTAATATTGATCAAAATATAGCCTAATGTTTGATAAAAGAATAGATTAAGAAGATAAAGGAGCTTGAGCTTGATTAAAGAATACTTTAAGAACAAATCAGTGCTAAAGTTTTACTTGTTCTTTATTCAATGTGTATATAGGATAAGCATTAAATCGATACAACCATAGGCCATTAGAAAACCTTTGTTTCTAGAAAATGACTAAATACAACTAAGTGCACTAAATAATATTACGTTAATGCTTATATAATATATAATGTTTTTCATATCACCGAAATACGATAACAGCTTTATATTAATATTACCCAATACTTAAATATGAGTTTTGACATTGGTATACTTTTTTTATTAACCATAATATGGCATTAAGCATTATTAGATAAAATAAATGCCTTTAAACAGATTCGAAACTTGACCAGTGCTGATTAAAAATGTTATTATGACTTTAGGACATAAATCGGTACTTATTTTAGTTAATATATTATTTATGTGCTACTTGGGATGTGCGCCGATGCCAAAATCTTCGGCGGCGGCGTGGAGCTAAAAATTCAGTGGCGGCGGCGTAAATGGCGGCGTAAACGGCGTCCTTAAGTTAAATGATGGAAAATAAAAAGTTAAACAATTCAGAATGACTTAATTGACATAACAAATATAAGAGCTACTAAAACTAATAATACCTTTTAAGTAACATTTAAATATGGCACAACTATACTTTTCTACATTATGTAACGTAGTCAGAATGATATCAAAAATATTTTTTAGCAATCCATGGGTCCAAGTTCATGTGTTTAAGACCCATCTGAGAATGCCGGGGACAAGGTGGATTTTTTAAGCATTTTTCATTAAGAATATAATTCTAAACATTTTTAATAAAGTTTACTTACATTTTACTAAAGTATGTAGATACTATTTTGTTCCATAACTTTTTGCCATCTTGTAGGTAGGGACATGATAAAATCTTTAGAAATTTTGGGGATTCTAATCAAGAAACCGCGAGAAGTTGTTTTGACAATCCTTGCGTGATGTTAACCTGGCAATGCCTAAAGAATTCCGAAGAGACCTAAACAGGTAGACATCTGAAGATGCAAGGTCAGGACTATACGGCGGATGCATTAACATCTCCCAGCCAAACTCTCTTAATTTAATGAAAAACCACCTCCCTTCTATTGGTTAATTATGACCGCTTTCTCTCAACTTCTTGCTTTAATCTCATCAGTTGTTCACAGTAGAGTTCAGAATCGATGGTCTTGTCTGGCGGTAACAGCTCATAATGAATAATGCCCTTGTATTCCCACCATATAAACAGCATCACTTTTTTGCCAGTTAACCCGGGTCTCGCCACAGTCTGTAAAGTTCAGAGTTCCAAGGTCAGCCTTTGACTACGATTTTTTTCGCATGTTTTTGTCTTACATGATCCAGATTTCAGCACCAGTTATCAGCTTCTTCAAAAATGATTCGGTTTCTTTACACCGCAACAAAGAATCACAAAAAAGTACACGGTTCATTAGGTTTTTTCGGTAAGCTCAGCTTCGTCGTAACTACCTATATGTCGATCTTGCTTCAGTTTTTCAAAATGGCATCCATTTTATTCGTAACAGAGCGACTGGGGCGAAGTACACCTTTGACATCAAAATTTCCGGGCTGAAAACGCTTAAACCAAATTTGTCCTACTCTCACAGAAACCACTAGGTTCATAAACGTTAAAAATCTTTTTCGCGGCTTACGTTGCATTTTTACCTTTTTATAATAAAATTTTAAAATGTATCTAAGTTCTTCATTAGATTTACTCATTCAGACAGTAAGACAAAACAAATGAAAATTACACACTTTCCTAATTTGAATTCGAAGCCTTCTTTAAAATTTAAACTTGTTAATGGTACCGAAACCGGCCATATAGAAATGGTATAGCCAGAAAGATTTTATTACAACTTTATGCATAGAAATTATTTTATTGATATTATTCCCAGTTAGACGCAATCGCCCGTTTTAGTAAGGCCAGCTACAAAGACGAGTTAGCTAGAGTAGACATATAAGGGTAAGTATTGAATTTATGATTTCTGCCAACTCCATCTTGTAGACGAGTGCTACATTAATTGCACAATTTTGTTGACAGGAGTAATTAAAGAAGAAAGATTCGATTGTTTATTTGTTTGCATCATTGACTTTACTTTTGTATTCATTAAAATTTTACTAGATATGCAATACGGAACGGAATTAACATGTGCCGCAGAGAATACACTATGTTGCTTCGCAACCGAGCGAACGAATGTTACTAGCAGTTTGTGCCATTCCGCGCCGTTTACGCCAATTTTTCTAACCGATCAGCGGCGGCGTGTCATGATCAGCGGCGTCGGTCATCGGCGCGGCGCGGCGCACACGTCTACTACGTATAATATGCTAGCTATGTATTTAATGAATCTCGTTAGGGGGTTCTCAAATAAAAAAATAAAATTTTTTGAGTTTGATTAAAACTTAGCAGTGTGGGAATTAGAGTTGGCAAAAAACTCTTCTTAATAATCACCAGCCTATTAATGTAACCACAATGGGTTCATTCCGGATTGGAGGGTATTTACAACTGCCGATACAATCGGGACAAACTGCTTAACGTGCCTTCCAAAGCACGGAGTAGATCTAATATGCAAAGTGAACTACAAGACTGCAGACTACGATTGTCAGCTTACCTTCTTTCTGACCGAATTGAAATGGAATAAGCACCCAGTAAATATTTCACCCTTAAGTCAATTTGCTGATTTACATATCACATTCTTCTCTTACTACATTCTCAGAAAATAAAACAACTATATGTTATTTTCAAATTTAATTTATATGTGACTAAAAAGGTACAGTTTTGATGACAATAAATACTTCTACTTATTAGATCCTTGGGAAAACTAAAAGTGAAATAAAAAATATTAAGTTCAGTTTTATTGTTTATCCTTTATCTTCTTTTCATGGTCACCATATTAGTGTTTGTTTATTTTTATTTTACAATGTGAACAGTGCTTTTATTAGAAAATTTCTGAAATATGCTACTGTAAACAATTAAATCATATATTACTTTAGATATCATATTATAGTAAATTATCAAAAATTGAAGGATTCTACGTTAACAACATTATTTTTATAAAATGCAAGTAGTCATCAATTATAGTAACTTACGACTCGCCTGTGAAATATCAAAGAACATCCAGGATGCCATTTGCTTCCGCAACCTAGGACTACACATTTCTGAACCATTTTTCACGATTTGATGGCGTAAAACGTTTATATATGAATCACAATTTTCGAGTCGACGAAATTAGTAATTGTCATTCGCCATATTGACACACACGAGATTGCCATTTTTTGAGGATGCCATTTACCAAAACAATGGGGAAATTTAGAAAAAAAATTACTGTGTCTTATTCACATAGCATGGGTATGGTGATGTTTGGGGTTTGAAGTTTTTAGATACAAAAACTCGATGTTATTGAGTTTATTTCTAATAGAGATAAACGGTTTTGAGATCAACATATAAAACAGGATTTGAGAATAATATTTATTAATCAACTGTCAACAAATGTCATCGTATCCATTCTATGTGAAACGGTCTATAGTGGTATATAATTTAAAGTTTTAATAATAATTCAACAAATTAATTTACAAGTCTGGATTATTGATTAATAAGATTCACATGACAACGGTAAAAAGTTAATAATTTTTATTAATTTGCAGCTATGTATCTGCCTTCTGATTATAATATTTGCGAACCATTTTTTATTATAGATTTTATTTAATTGTAGTTATTGCTTAATAACCCTTTTGTTTAAGTTTTTTGTTACATTGGATTGGATTTCAGAGTATATTTAATGTACAATCTTATTTCTGATATATAAATAAAGTTTCAAGTCCTATGCAATTAGTGATGTGTAAAACTATACTATTAGTACCAATTGTTAAAAAGTTTATGAAACATAAAATTAGCGAATAACATCAATGACCGGTACAGGTTCCGGGAAAATTTAGATTTATGACATAGCCACCCAGGAGTCCAACGAAAGGTCAATAGAGGTCAAATAACTTTGCTTGGTGGCCTCCAGTTCTTTTACTTTGGGTATGTTCCGATATACACTGCGAGCACTGCGCAGTGGTGTTACTGCTGAAAAATCCATTCCGTTATAGACTGCCAGTACCCTGCTACAGTACCCTAGGGAAATTTATGACGTCATAAATTGCCGCCATATTTGTACTGTGAGCACTGGAGATTTCGAGGTAAGGTGCTCGCAGTGCTTTTGATCACGTGATCAGTCAAAACAGAATCAGAAAATGATAAGTTTCTAAATAAACAAAAAAAAAATGCGTTTATTTATAAGATGGATTTAATTGATAAATATTTTTTTTATACAATTTTCCAATTTTCTTTTGAAAAGAGGGAATCTTTATATTTATATTCACCTTGCATTAACAAATTTGAAAATGGCGCCAAAAAATAGGATTAACAGTATACTGGACTGCGTTCCGTTTTAAAAAGTCACCAGCATAACTAGCTATAAAGGAACGGGCTTCCAGTATACTAAATTAACGTCATACTGTTCAGTGGTCGCAGTGTATATCGGAACATACCCTTTATCTTCATGATGTGTACATTGTATAGCTGCGAGAATCAACATGCACATTGCACGTACAAATTATAATGAAAAATTACTAGACCTACTATGACACAAGTATTTTATTTATAAAAACTATTTCACAGTAATGTTTTTGTATACCGTAGCTAGTGATGGGAATATTGCCACTGCCGGAAATTTTCCACTCCCAATATGCCCGGAAAATTTCCGGGCACATTGGGAATATTGCCGAAAGTTCCCAGGCCTTTTGTCGTATTATATAGATGAATAAGCATACCGCCTCGTTATGATTCTAACTTCAATACGTAACGTCTTCTACAATATCTGTATGTTAAAAACATGCTCAACTCGTCGTCGAGCCGCAGCGGTGTCACCTCATAGAAATAAAATGAAATAAAACTTTATTACCTTTGTGCTTAGTTTTATTTGCCTGAATCTCTCTATGCTATGACAGCGCTGCGCTCAACGACGAGTTCAACGTTTTGTAACAAAAATAATACTGCAGCTCCCGTTTATCGCACCCGTTTATTACGAAATCGGGCGTAATCTTACAAATGTAGTGTTTGTGCATCATCTTGTAAACGCATTTAAACAATGCTCCGTCGACAAAAAAGAGGATATGGATAAAATTTTAAAAGAGAACACCAGAATCTTGCAATTCTACAAAAAATTCAAAATCACATATTCTAAAATCAGAATTTAAAAGACTCTGAGGATAAATCTATAAATATAACGCTCGTATTTAAAACTACATAGATGGGGAAGTTATTTACATTGTTTGGATTTTTTTTTTGATGCTTATATTTCCGACTATGGTGATCACTGACATTCGGGAACTGGATAAATATAAAGAAAATAACTTAAATGAATCAAAATGGGCCACGATTAAAAATCATATCAGGTTTTTTACGCCAATTGTGCATTGGATCTCTAAGCTTGAGGGAGATTACTGAACGATATATTTAGTTTATGGAGCGTTATTAGATATCGAGGAGCTTTTATATAGCAGAAACGCAATGGATGTATTAGAAGATAATTTACCATAACTCCGAGGCAAGTTTCTTGCACGAAAACAGAATGTTTTGAATAATTTGCATTTTGCCGCTGTTTGATACAAAATCTCGTGGTTCCAATTTAGAGAAGAAGGCTGTAATTTAGAAGGCTGTAATGCTATTATGAATTTTGCCACTACTAACGATGAATCTGGTAATTGATAAAGGAACTATCAGAATATAAATGCCGAAATAGGGTATATGCAAAAAATATTATTTGGCAAGCTGCTAATACAATCGATCTAAAATAGTGGTAAAATAGTGGTAGTGGATGACTTTTTTCGAAAATACATTATTGGATCAAATACCAATTAAAATTTTACCAGAACCTGCTACGTCAGCTTCGGTTGAGAGGTCGTTTTCCACATTCTCGCATATTCATACTCGTAAAAGATACAAAGTAACAACAGAAAGAACAGGAAAAAGTAATTTTGACTAGTATTTAAGTAAATAACAATTTAAATCAAAGGAAAATTATTGATGTTTTATGATTTCATTAGACCACTGTATAAATGTATATATTACTTACTGTGTTCCTGCAACATCGCCCGTTGAAATTATAGCCTATGTCACCCACATACGGTGTAGCTTCTCGTAGGTGAAAGAATTTTAAAGCTCGAATCAGAATGTGCAAAGATAACCCCCCCCCCCCCCTCGCCCTTACAAACAAACTTAGAGACTTTACATCTTTACAATATTAGTATATAGGTACCTAGTATATATTAATTATGCATAAAAAACATTAATAAAAAGTTGGTTTGTTTATTTTAATTTTATAATTTGTTTATTTTAATTTTAGTTATTATTTTCATATGTTGATATTGAAAAATAATTAATTTTCTTTTAAACAGTTTTAATTATCTACTTTTGATATTAATACGTATTTTTATATATATACTTTGCATTTAATAGCGTAAGATATTCTACACTAAACAGATACCCATCGTTAAGATGTTTCTTGGGAACTTTGCCGGCAATAAACTGGAAATATTACTGGGAATTTTGCCGGGAACATTGCCAGTATCCTGGGAATATTCGTTATTATGATATAAAAATGTCAACCTTCGTATCCAGTACACAGGTAACCATAAAGTAATTCAAATTCAAACGAAATATTTTGAAAACTCGATAAATTTATCCAATAATCCCAGTAAATTCCCACTTTGGGAGCGTTGCCGGCAATGCTTCCAACAAAATTTCCAGTCCTTGGGAGTGTGCCCGGGCACGGTACATCACCGTAGCTAATTGCCGTTTTTAATAATTTCACAGCATTAATTCCATTGATTTCCATTACTTGAAAAAAACCTTTTTTATTCTCACTTCTATTATGTTATTATGTTAGTTTCCATTTTCCTCTATACAAAAAACAAAAATGATTCAAATATTAGGATTGCGTAACATGAACTAATTGAAATTCAACTCGATTTTAATCCTAGTTATCAGATCCATAATAACACTGACAATTCTATTCTCTTTGGTTTAACGTCATGAATTAACACTAGGAATGATCGACATTAGAAAAACATTGACAACGGTGACATCATCGTAAGCCCAACATCGATGTGCGATATTTATCGAAAACTGAACATCGATGTTGGAAAACATTGTTTTTTTTTTATAAAGAAATAAAATACAGTGGATCTTTCGAAATTTCTTAGGAAACCGTACAAATCATTACTTATTCCAATATTTTATATCAACTGATTGAAGGAAAACTAATTTTGATAAGGAAGAACTTTTAATCTATTTCTTTATTGATAAAGAGTTAAACAAGACAACTTTTCTAAACATGTATGTAAAATATGTATTTCAAGATATGTCACATACACAAAAATTCGGTTTTCATTTTATCAAAATTTCGATGTTTTTTGTAATATCGATTAATTTAAATTGATAATAATATTTAAATAATGCATTGGTCTTGCGTGAGGCCGTGAGTTTTTTTTTTTTGCTTTTAACATCGTTGATTATCCAAAATCCATTATCCCTATTTTGAAACATGAAATAAAAGAGTTTAATTAGAATTTTACGAAAGAAGTCCCATCGAATAACTCTTATTCCTTTATAATAAAAGCGAAAACATTGTGATCCGAGGGGCTTCTTTCGTGAGATGAACTTTAGTTAGTTTAGCATAAGTCATCACCAGAGGTCGGAATTAGGTAGAGTTATTTATGTACTTTCATCGAAATGTTGATATTAATGTGGACCTTACCGGGATTTCTAATGGACAATATTGGACATCTTTGGACATCCGATGTCATTGATGTAAGTTTGACAACGTCGTGCGTGCAGTAGTTTAAATTGTGTAAAAGTAAATAACTTTTTATTTAAAAATCACGGGATTTTTTCTGCTCTTTAAAATTAATCACGGGATTTGAGGCATATCCACTTTATTCTTTCGCTGTATGAAATCAGTGTAAGTACATGAATAACTCTACCTAATTCCGACCACTGGTCATCACTCATACATGCGAAGCTACCCGACACCGAAAAAAAAAATCTTCTTAAACTTTTATACCTTCAATGCAAAACAAAATCAGCAAGCAGTTAGTATCGTAATCTGCTTAAGGGTAACTAAAATAACCTATAAAATCGTAGCAGTCATTGAAGCACGTTATCGGTTAATTATAGGGCACCAAAGAGCGCTGAAATCGACAAATTTATTTTTAACTTCTTTCGAAAATGCAAGCAAAAAAGAAACTATTTGTTTGGTTACTCCAGTTACGAGTGCAACCGGTGAAATCTAGTGAAAAATTGTTGAACTTGATATACGAGATCATCTAGCTAATACATCTAGAGCACGTTAGATGATCCTAAGGATATATTGATATTTTATTCATAAACATCGATGTTTGGTTAGAAAACATCGATGTGCCGATGTTATCAAAGTTAAAAAATTGATGTTTTCTAGCTGATCATCGACGTTTATTAAACATCGATCATCCCTAATTGACACTTAGATCCTACAAATTGTGCTGTCATCTAGTGAAACATTGTAGTTAATTTTTTTTTTAATACTTCCTTATTAAATTTAGTAAGAGGCAGAGCAATGTATGCCGATGCCGTTTGACAATTTTATAGAACTGTCCCCCCCCTGCTATTTGTCTTGTCTACGTGCTGAAATTTACGTGTTGTGGGTTTTGTTTTTTTTTTGGTAGAAATCTTATTACGATATTTGCATACTTACGCTAATGGATTCATCTTCAATTGTTAGCTTTAATAATGACTCCACATACCAAATGACTCTTAAAGGTGATTACAATAATATAAGCGTCCACGAGTTAGCGTTACACGCAATGAGGGACAGATGTTTATTATTGCAACGGAGAATTAACGCTTTAGAAAGTGACAACATGCGTCTTAAACTCGATATTACAAAGGCAACTGAGAATGCATCTTACATTCCTTTGAGAGAAGACGAAAAGTTTAAGTTGCAGCAAAAGATAGCAGAACTAAACAAACAAAAATCTCAGTTGTTGCACCATGTATTTATGGTTTCATGTGAAAATAAAAACTTGTGGAATAAATTGGCTACACATAAGGGACTAGATAAAGGCTCAAATAAAGAATATAGTAAACAACCATTATTGCGTACTAATACTTATTTGCACAGCACACCAAAATCTAGTGTTAATTATCAAGAAAAATATTCAGAATGTAGCTTAGAGGAAATTTCCCTTAAATTAATTAACAGCTACATTCAAGAAAAATCACAGTTAGTGGAGCAATATGAACAGATGGCTCAGCTCCAACATGTTGATGATGAAAATTTGTTAAATGTAGAGTCCATTGGTTTCACATATATGGAGGACCCAGTAACAGATTCACTGAAGGAAATTCATTTACAAACAGAGAAACTACAGGAAGTAAAAAAAGAACTTGCACAGCAAGAAGAAGATTTGAAAGTGGTCATAGCTAGAGTAGAAGCAGTATTAAAAAGTAAGTTCACATTTGCTTAATAACAATTTGTATTTTCATTTGTAATTTCTAATTATTAAAATCTTTGTAGGTGGATATAAGTGTCCTACATGTGCAGTCAACAATGCAAAAATCACTCCATCAGAACATAAAGAAATAGAAACTAGTGATAGCCTGGCTAATTGGGCAACTCCAATAGAATCAAGCAGTTATAATAACTTTAGTGAACTGAATACATCAGCTTTCAAGAAAAGTGTGTCAGTTGTAAATGAAAATGATAAGAAAGATAAAATATGCCTTGATAAAGTATGTCCAATGTGTGGACAAAATTTTGAGAAAGATGTGGCTTTTGTTGAGTTTCAGTCCCATGTAGAGAGTCATTTTACTGGTGAGAGTGAACCAGATTCTGTTATAGAAAACTTTGAAAACTTACCATATTCTCTTGATCCTGTGATATAGTAATTACAAATATTAAAATAAATAGAGTTAAATTTTATATTTATTTCATGTTTATTTAACCATATTTACTTTAATTGTAATAAGAGTAAAATGTAGTAGTAAAATTCACATCATTATAATAACTAAACTTTTATTATTTTCTTTTATTTAAATATATTGGTTTGCTACAAATCATCATCATATACAATATACAAAATTGCTAGGGATAACCTGAATAATAGTAATAATTGTGCTTTCTAGTTTCTTAAAGCCAAGTGTTTAAATCTCATATAAAACACTAATAAATTAAATGCATATTTCGAAGAGGTTGTTAACACAACCATTATGTATTAACATACATAATGGTATCATTACTGTTGAAACCTATTTTTTTCAATATAATAATGGTTCAATATAGGTTCTTTGATTACTCTCAAAATATATAGTCTTTGTATACTATATATAAGTTAACTTCTGTTATCTTATTTATATACATAATAATTAAGATGTTTATAGTTTGTCTTTATTTCATCAGCATTTTCTTCTTTTATTAATGGCTTATCTGCGCATTTCACACAATTCTACCAATGTCAAGTAAATAAATAAATTTCTACATGTAAAATGAAAATTAAATGAATGAAAGATGGCGACGGATCTGTCGATAAATAAGAGAATAAAACTTCAGAATCCATTTCAAAATTCAAGAGGGTAGTGTGCTGACTGATAAATATGCCTTATAAAGGTGTTGCATAATACAAAAACTTTTTCGAACTACAAATTTATTTAAGTTTAAGTGATCAAGTCTAAAAGTTAAGCTAAGTCTGTTGGTTTTACATCTTTAGAATCTGAAGGTTCTTGTGTGGACTTTTGTAGGAGATTTTTACTAAACCATGATGGCCTCTCTTTTTTCATTTCAATTATTCTTTTACCTTTCCAGAATTCTTTGGGCTGAAACGAAAATTATATGTTTATATGAATTGTAAATTATAAAACTATTGATATTAAAGAAAGCCAAATTAACCCTAAATCAAACATGTAGGGTTAGGCTAGATCCAGAAGCATGGTACCGCCTTTTCCATCACACTATCTTTTTCTGTTGTTTAAAACCATCATTTGCTAAAGTGAGAAACATAGTGGGTGTGCAATAATACCTCATGCTATCTTTTTCTCTCTAGCAAAAGATGGTTTAGAGTGACAGAAGACCATGGGTGACAACCCTGCCAGCTTTAGGTCTGCTTTATATGAGTATATTCTTAAATCTAATAGACCAGCAGTGGGATCTTAAGATAATAATTTATTCTCAATCATTTTGCATTCACAATGCTAAACTACAAAGTGTATTTTTCATTAAGAATATATCTCACATTTTAAATAATGTGTATGTAATTTCATATTACCTGTTCTGGTGTTTCGTTTTCATATAATACAACAACTTCCTTATCAATAGGACTGCCACCCAATTTCTCTACTATTTTATCTTTTATCAATTTAGTTTCAGTTTCGATTTTTGTGTAGCAGTTTTCTGAAAAATAAATATAAGTATGAACTATGCTAATTTCAAAAGTGAAGAATTGAAGTTGGAAATTCCAGTATATTTAGTTTCAAAACTGACAGTTATATCTCGTTTACGCATAATTAAGCAGATAAGTAGTATGTGGATTTTTAACTTAATTTAAGTGTTTAATTATGTGTAAAAATACAAGTAATAAGTGACATCATAATATTTAATTCTTATAAAGCTTGTGTGTAGTTAATTAAATTTTTTGTTTACACATTTACTATTTAATCAAGTGTAAACCAGTTGTTACAGAATAGTTATATGAAATTTATAGTAATATGAAATTATAATCTACATATTTTCAAATAAAAGTAACAGATATTATTCTCAGTGTATGTGTTAGTGCTGCATTATGGTGACAGAAATAATACATTCTATTGAATATCATCACTGAGTTTAAAAAAAGTATAAAATCAAAAAGTAAATAAGACCACAAATAGTTTATAGCTGATTTTTTTTTTCTAAAATAAGGATAAGGACTGCACCCTAGGCTCTAGGCAAAACTTTGGAAGGACACACATAAAGAGATCACAACAAAATAAGACTTATTATTTTGCCAATAATGAAAGAAACTCTTTAGGTACTATTATTGGTTTGAAATTTTTTGAATACTGCTCACATGGACTACTGTTCAAAGAAAAAAGTATTTTTTTTTAAGTAGAACAAATATAATTTATTGCCGTGCCATGTTGTTGTCTAGTATGCCTATAAGGACAGGGATGCCCTGTAGCTAACCCATTTCACTTCACTGATAATAATGATTCACCACATAAAAATGTATTTGGGCAAAGTATGGACCAGTAGGGCTACCCTATTACAATATTGGTTTAAAATTGTATAGCATTAGATTAATTTAGAATGCATTCACTGTAATGTAATAGTGGTAATGTTACAAACAGTGGAAAAGTTCATGGAGCTGTCAACTCTACTGGATTATGAATGTTAACTGTGTAGTTCAATACAGTGCCTATTTTTAATATGTAGCTATCTTTATATTACCAGGAAAACAATATGGTGCAATTTTGAATGAATACAATAAAACAATACTCCTGTGGCTGAGACCTAAAACAAATAGTAAATTTTGAGAAGTTTAAGGAGAAAATATTACAAAAAGTAATCATACCATATGGCATTAAATGAAATAAATAAAGCATTAGCTTAATTATGGCAAATTTATCACACATATCTATGCGAGTTGCCAAATGGTTTTCCTAAGACATGATTTAGTTCCAGTTGTTCTGGAATGACATAGATATGTACTTTGTAAACAGTATCCTATGTTTTTAAAACATTCTGATAAGGTCATATCAACGCTGGAAAGCTAACATGTAGTAACCCGCAAAACCAAAACTGTTCTTCAGAGCAGAAAAACTTTTATTTTTTTTCGATAAATAATTCATATAAATGTCCATGATAACAAATAAGGTGTTCCTTAGTCAATTTATACAGAAATAAGATATACCTACATATTTTTTGGAATATAAGGATTTTCCACTCTAAATATCCATTTTAGTTTTGCAGGTTACTAGGCGTTTGCTTTCCAGCATCAATATATTTAAAATGTGCATGTCACTTAAACAATTGTCAACATATTTTACAATAGAACCTTATTTGCATATAATTTTTGTGATTACAGTTGGGAGAATTTTATTAATCTAAGCTACGGAAACTTCGTTATCAGTAATAGGTAATAAATAACTTTCCTACCGCAGAGACGTCCACACTCATGGTGATGACCGCATTCTTGACATACTTTAATATTATTTTTAGGAACAATCATTTTCCAGACGTATTCAGGGGACCCATATTTTCTCTTTAATCTTTTTTCAATTGTTCTTCTAAATTTTGGTACAGCTAACAAATAACCATCTCCAATAATATCTTTGAGGGAGTACCCTTTTGTTGGTGCTTTTACATTAGCATCGGCTTCAGTAACAGAAAATAAGCCTAATTCTGTAAAGGTATAAACGTATTAGGAGTTAGTTTATTTGATAAAATAGATTAAGTGTACACTTTAAAGGAATTACCTTTTGGTGGCTGTTTAAAAAAGTTACTCAATATAGTACGCTCCATATATTTCATTATTTCTACAAATCTCCATAAACGAGCACCCATTTTGAGCTGATCTGTGCCAAAATACTTTATTGCACAAATGGAAAGTTAAAATATTTGTAAAACGCAAAATAGGTTATTAATATCTCGCTAAAGAAATTTCTTAATAAATTTTCCCAGAGTAGCAGTAGGTATCTATTATTTCCATAGACATAAAAGAAGAGAACCGGCCATACCTACGAAAAAAGCGTATATGCCTAAACTTCAAATGCAAATTCTTCGATGGCGGATTGTCATAGGGCGCGACCCAAGATATCGATATTTGTATCGACATTGAAGTCATATTAAATAAAAGTTAGTATTTCGTGAAACTGCTACAATACTACTACTTATTAAATAATATAATATAATTTTCATTGTTAGGGGCATGGCTAAACTATTACCTATTACACTTCTATTCATTTCACACTTACGTACCAATCCTATTTATGATTATTATTAATTAAATTGAAAAATTCACGCCAGTATTAAGAAAATAATATTTTTTTAAAAGTGGCGTGAATTTATCAATTATTTATAAGTCATTAAGCAATCTTTTGCTCGTATTTTGTTGGACATCTAAAATTTCTTGCGTTCTTTGTTCTTGCGACTCTGTTGCGTCACTATAGTAAATATAACATATGTTACCAGCGTATGATGGCGCTTCCCACGGGTAAAAGATTATTCGTATTCCAAATTTCATCAAAATCCGTTCAGTAGTTTTTACATGAGAGTAAGCAACATCCATCCTCACAAACTTTCACATTTATATTATTTAATAATATAATTTTATAATATGATTGTACTTCAATGAATATGTTTATTTTTCCTCTAATATAGACAATTTTACGTAGTTTTAAGAACTATACATAGTACCAAAATATATATCTTAAAAGTTTTACAATAATATCAATCGTGTTTAATAATTATTTCCATATATATTGTCAAGTTGACATTTTGCAATTATAATTAAATAGTTTTTTTAATATAAGTTTAATTTTGCATCCACGGGAAGTGTGACTACTGTCCAAGATAACTGCCACGGTAACTATAATAAGCTTTTAATGAGTCGATTGACGAATGAATTATAATGCTTTTTTTGTCTGTTTTATTTTTTATCGTTTTGGTGGAAAGTGACATTTTGGTCCAATGAAGTCATTTTTTATTTTTCAGTACGAAATTAAACAGGGTGCAAAAGCAGCCCTTGCAGTTTCTTACCGGTTCCTTTCTTACAGTTTCTTCTTTTCTCGGTACAAGGTTTCCCGTAATAGATTGCTGAACTATAAGCACAGAGTTTCGACTTTCTTATATGCTTGTAACTAGTAAGCCAACTTGTCTATGAATTTATTCAATAAATTGTATTAACTGAATAAATTTCGCTTCCTCCTCATTAAGTGAGATACCGTGCGTACTGTGTCACAATTTTAGTTCAGAACATCTTGTTTAGTAGTAAACATAGAAAACTTGAAACACCTACATAATCTTTGTATACAATATGTTCTTTTACCAATAATATATTATTGGTAAAAGAACATAAAAATACTGTAAACTTTGATGAATAAACAAGAGAAAATAAAGAAAACAAAGTTGGTGATGAATAAGTAACAATTGGCATAACAGTATCATTATTAAAGAAGTAACAATTGGCATTTTATTTAAAAATTTGGTTAGCAAGAAGAAAACATCCGATTAATCAATAGGCAAGCATACAAATATTTTCTCAGCACTAAAACAATCTGCTATTCATGTTCTGTGAACAATCATGATAACGGTCAGCAATTTAAATTCAAAAAGGTAGCGTATTTTATGATGCATCAGCAAAATAAACATCCACGCCGCAAAATAATTATTTGGGTATTAAGATTATACTATTGAACAGCAAAGAAAACCTTTAACTATGCCTTTAATTCGATAAGTGTGCATATTTTAATTTTTATTAAAATTATTTAACTCATTTTATTGTATATTTTACTGGGAGTATATTATGATCAGAATTTTATATTTTAATATTATTATATATTGCATTCTGATTTTTTTCAATTAAAATAGTCGTCATATGACCGCAAGACTAAAAATAAGGTACATTTATAGAATAACAAAATGACTATATAAAAAACTAAATAAATAAATCAGTAAAATCAAATGAAAATTAACTAAGTGTAATAGACATTTTTTTTTAAATAAGTTAAAAGCAATTGTCAAAAATTCTTACCAGAGTATTTGATCATGCATCATCTCGTAATTTTATTATATTTATAGTTCGATTCAAATAACTTTCCCTAAAATGAAGTGACCAGATAAAAGTAACTTTTTCATTACATTTAATATTTTCTGCTTCTATGTAACTCGGCCATTTTCCTCTTTTGGTAATATAAAATAATTAATATATTTTTAAATATTAAAGTTATCGATATAAACCATATGTTAAAGTAACAACACTAGCCATGTAAACAATATTATTTACGGACCGAAATATTATAAAAATATAAACGAAAAGAGCAATATAGCATAAATAGAACACGCCAAAATACGATATGTATCAATTTATACACGCAATCATTTTCAGAATAACTTACTTACGTTTTAAATACTGTTATTCCAAGAAAGTGTTTAACTTACCGGTGAAACGTAATATTGCTCGGTTTGCGAGATATTGATGACGCACAACCAATTATACAGCACCTAGGCATTGTTTTGCATAAATAATTTACAATTTTCTGCCATGAAAGTTATATAAATTAAAGTTATAAATGAAAATAACCACAAAACTTATAACACTGACAGCTGAACTACTTCCGAGAATACGCACAGCAAATTTGCAAATGGCTGACAGGTGGTACGATAGCTATATCTCATGACGTCACGTAAAAAATTTTGAACTGTCACACTTGTGTTATCTTTGTTTACTAAAGAAACTTCTTATTAGTTAAAAAAAGACAACATGATGTTTTTGATGTCAACTTCAGATTGCATGATATTTATATAATCATAGAAAATATTTCCACTCTACCTTACTCTATGATTATTTCCCGTAAAGTAGCATGGCGTTCTGAGATCGATTAACTGAAGAATCGATTTCTGAAGCGCTGATTTCACTACCCAATTTATCGGGCACGATCGATCGGGTACCTACACTGTAAATTGGGAAGGCTAATCGCTGTTAGATAGTTTGGGTCCCGATATCGGGTGATCGTGAGCGCCCGACCGCACGACTGCCCGATCTCATTAGTTAGTGCATTAGGGCCGATTTATCGGGCAATGTGATCGCTGTTAGGGTGTTAGAGCGCTCAGTCGGTTGTTGCGCAGCGTGCATATGAGACGTCAGTGAACGACAACTAAATTTGCGAACAGAGAAAATGTCTTCTCAAAAGAAAAAAGAAATAATATTAAATGTACTTTAATATTATTTATTGCTTTTTCTTATAATATATATGATATAATGTTTTAAACATTTCTAGATAGCCCTGCATGTGTCTGGTACAATTTTTGATAGCAGGGGTTCTGATATCAATGATTTTACCGAAATTAAAAATTTATAATTATGTATCTTAATTTTTTATAAATTACAATAATAAAAACTTATACTCCTCCTTTCTATTATTGTTGTGCCCGACAGGGTCTATAAAGAGACTAACTTAATTATGTAACATTATTTTAAATTACCTATGGAAACAATTAACTTATTGAATATTTATACTTTAAGTCATGATATGCATTTCCCGTTGCTAAAAATTTTGATGTTACAGCACAGCTAACCGCTGTTTTGCGCTTACACTTGTTCTAAAGAGCGAATATTGTTTTTTTTTATATAAGGTATGACTAAGTTTATTATATGATCAAATTGTGCAGAACTCGTGCTGAAGTAGTTCAAATTGCATAGTTTGTCAAGAAGAAGCAAATATTTTTTCACTCATTTTCTTTTTTTGTTTTATTATTTGCGCCTGCAGTTAAAGTATAGGCTATGCCAATTTTTTGGTTCTTTGTGAGCGCAGGAGCCATCCTTTCAACGCCACGTTTGCATGCCAACTGAGTTAGGGAGGCGAACTAGTGCAATGTAATCACAACGACGTCAACCGCCCTAAATCGAGGTCGATATATCGTGCCCGATAGATTGGCTAGTGAAATCGGTGCTTTAGACAACAAATTTTTTTTTTTTAATCGATATCAAGTACTGAATGATTCATTGAATCGATATTTTACCCTCTAAAATCGAGATCCTATTTTTTCTGTTTCGATACAAACATAAAAATTTGAATGTACTACTCAACACATGTAAAGAATCGAATGGTGGATCTAAAAATGGCAAGTTCTTCGCATTAGTTTATTTCTGAATAATTACTAGAAAATATTGAAATGCCAAGGTGTAATTCTTCTTCTTCTTTTATTAAAAAAAAGGAAGTATTTAAAATAATAAAGAAACTACAAAAATGTATGTCCCTAGATGGCAGCACAAATTGTTGGATCTAAACGTCAATATATGACGTTAAACCAGAGAGAATAGAATTGTCAGTGTTGTTATGGATCTGATAACTCGGATTAATATCGAGTTTAACTAATTCGAGTTATGCAAACGCAACTCGATTAATACAAAGTAACCTTTAAATAAATTTCTTTTTATTTATATGGAGGAAAATGGAAAGTAATATAATGGAAGTGAGCACAGAGGTTTTTTTTTTAAATTTATGGAAATCAATTGAATGAACGCTGTGATATAATTAAAAGTGGCATTTAGCTACGGTATGAATATTATTATTACCGCCAAGTTAACATTCATAATCCAGTAGAGTTGATAGCTCCATGAACTTTTCCACTTTTGTAACATTACTAATATTACATTACAGTGAATGCATTCTAAATTAATCTAATGCTATACAATTTTAAATTAATATTGTAATGGGGTAGCCCTACTGGTCCATACTGTGCCCAAATACATTTTTATATGGTGAATCATTATTATCAGTGAAGTGAAATGGGTTAGCTACAGGGCATCCCTGTCCATATAGGCATACTAGACAACAGCATGGCACGGCAATAAATTATATTTGTTCTACTTAAAAAAAAAAACTTATTTCCTTGAACAGTAGTCCATGTGAACAGTATTAAAAAAAAATCCAAAATAGGTACTATTGTACCTAAAGAGTTTCTTTCGTTATTGTAAAACGAATTTAATTTGTTTATGGTTATTACAAACAAAATTTTTTGGAGTTACTTAAGACCCAATTATATAGATAAAATATCGATTTATACTGGCTTTGTGTACGATCAACTGTAATGAGTAAGTATTTAAAAAAAAAATTTGTTCGCGAAATCAAACTAGATGTCGCTACGATACATTCTTCATGTCTCCATGACAACCTTTTCGGTTTTCTTTCGTATTTAAAAGTAAATTAGTTTTCAAAACTCAATAAACAACTCATATTCTATTTGTACTGTTTCGTATTTGTATTGATATCTAAGTTTTGAACTTTTCAAATTTCAGTTTTGTAATATGTTATTTAAAAGGAACGGAAATGACTGTCTTTGGTCCATTCGTTTCCGGCAAAAATCAACTTTTGTTAGAGTCGCCGTCTAGTGGAGGAGCGTTATTTAGTGCTTACTTTTTTTAAAAATATTTCCTCATTATTATGTAACGATATTTTATTAATCTACTTTCATTAATATTAACTTTATGTTAATAACAAAGAATAAAACAAGTAACCCACTTTACCGAAGAATAAACTGAAGTCAGACCGTCATCATAAAAATTATAAATATTGCAGTAAAAGAGCATGGTTTTTTGGTATATTTAGCTGCTGTAGACTATAATCATTAACAGCAGCTTAATATATAGAGCTACTCATAATAACTCTATTTAACAAATAATATTAAAGCTATAAATAACATTCGTACTTAACTGGCAACACATTCAATATGGCGATTGACAACATTGACAATCAGCTGTAAGAAAGTGGGGAGGAAAAGGCGAACGTCTGTATTTTATTTCACGATTATGTAGTTCATAGCTTCGAGCGTTTCGTTGCAGTTGTAACTATGGCGTGTTTAAGTTCCAGTAGGCTTTGTGCTCGTGTCCAAAATAAGTTGTTGTGTCAATTCGGACATAAAGTTCGAAGACAAACTGTATTTGTGAAACTTAAACCTCCTGGACCTTCGCCTTTGCGAATATTTGGAAAAACATGTCAGGTTAGTGCATTTCATTTGTACTAGAGATTTAATTATTGTTTTCAATTACAAGAATCTAAAACTAATTAGTTTATAGGTTACATGTCCGAATGTTATGTCACATTAAATCATTCTGAAAGGCTTTACATAATAGCTAGCGTGACAATAACCTCAGATAGATAGATGCGACAGCTGATCGTGTTTATTGAAATAATAAAAAGAACTGAATAATCTTTACGTATTAGTATTGCCATAATGAAGAAATTGTTTTATTTTAAATTAATATTTAATACATAACGTATTCGTAGTGATAATCATAAAAGTGAAATCTTCGCATGTTGCCGGTAAATCTGCTCGCGCGAGACACAGGTTTGTTGGGTTTGGCCAACAATTTTCACTAGTCCTAGTTGATATTCGGACTTTTACTTTCGACAAACAAAGCGGTGCTGTTCCAATGTGGTGACTTGGAACAGTGTATGTAAGAAATTGAAGATCTCTGTGTTCTAAATTGTAATGGCGTAAATATTATCTATTAGGATTCTCTTCAGTTGCTCTATATTTTGTTTACTAAAGTAATTAACTAAAACCCACAATAAAGTTTGTGTGGGTTTGAGTTCATCATTATAGTGTTGGGCAGCTTAAATGCTCAATCTAGTAAAATTAAAACATATTAGGTTGTGTATTTGTAACAACACTCAGTTAAATTTAGTTGCTAACGTTTACTTATGGTGCACTGTTTGACAAATGCGAGTCGGCCGCGTCTTGCTTTCTCGCGCAGCGTGCGTGCATGCAATATCCAATATCGGCGGCTAACAAAACTTTCTAGGCAACAATTATTTTTCACATTAATATTTCATTTGCTCCTACGTTCGAAATTAATTGCCGCTTGATTTCTTTGATACATAATATCTGTGCATCTGTTTTATGTTACAAATCCGTAAATGGTTTACAGATATATTTTTTGAGTAATGAAACAGAAAAGATTCCATTTTTTTTTGATAAGATCTCTTTTTTTAAAAGGTAGGTGTGTAAAAAGCTACCAAGTTGCGTTAGTCTTAAAATGCTGTTGTAGACATTCCACGGTTAGTGAAAGTCGTATGATGATTCGTTGAATTCTTAATAGTCCGAAAACTGGGTAAGTAACCTGTCGAAGGAGTGTTTATAGCCTTTCTTATTTTATACTAGTTCATTTGGCGAACATCGACCTCGTTTGTCGCTAGATATTCGAATTTTGCCTTGTTTGTAATTTCGCTTGTGGCTGTTGCCAATGTTTAGTTAAATTATTACCTAAGTGTGCAAAATAGATAGTAACATAATATAATTTATTAGCTCCTCGATATCGATCTCATGATCACAGATGGCACCTCCTAACCATATACCAACTTAACGCTTTTTACGAAAGATAGGGAATAACTATTTGTCATTTGAATGATATGAAATACCACAATATTGAGCGTATTATAATGAATCACTAAGTAGCGCGCTAGTAATGTTCATTAATTGAGGCAGTTGTTTGAATGAGCTGTCACACGAAACTATGTTCTGCGTAAATGAAGCTTAGTAGAAATGCGGAACACATAACTATTTGTTCAGTCGACATCATTGTATAAGAGTTTGCGGCAACGCATGCGATGTAGCATAAGTTATTTTCGACTTACAACATTTTGTTGAATACTTAAATTACGTGATGGCAATACAAAAGGGTGTAGAAATCGGGGAGATATTGTTTCTAAATATTTAAAATTCTTTGTTATTCCTTTAATAATTTGCGGTGAAAATATATAGTAACGTTCGTCTTAAGGGTGAAACCTTTTCTTTTTAAGAATAGTGAAATTGAGACTTAATCGCGAAATCTCATAATAATACAAAAACACTGTACTCAAGATTGTATATTATGAAGATAATGCTATATATTTTTTAACAAATACTTCAACGTACCTATAACATTATTATATCTATTTGATCAATTTAACTTTCACAATGCTATATTTGAACATATTATTCTTATGCTTTAATGCTATACTGGAATATATTATTATTCCATTTCAGAGAACCTGGGACAAAGTGGGTTATTTAAGCATTTTTCATTACAGTACTTATAACATTTTCGGGAAATCGCTCGTGTCTGGTCTTTTCACTAAAAATGCTATTTCAAAAAGAATAACGTATTTTAAATAAAATTGAATTTATAATTGATATTATAATTCAGCGTATTTAGTTTAGTTGTTTTGTTCATAATTAATATAGACCAGATCAGTGATTCGTTATATACACCTTGCTTTTAGATAAATTACTCAAACTTTTATCATAGTTCTCGATGTGAGCGTGGGTTAAGATTGTGACATAGGTACGAAGGCCATAACCTTGGATCTTATCCTTCGTTATTCATTGGAATATAAAAAAATCCGTAGCAGAATAATAATAAGCAATAAAACTTATTTGTTGGTTATTTATAGCTTGATTCCATTATTGAAATAAATATTGCTTCGGAAAAAATTTAATCCAATAGGGAAATGCACCGAGCTCCTTCCGCAGTAATTATTGTTACCTTTAATATTTGACTAGGTACCGTGACATTCAATTCGATGTCTTCAACTTTCTAGTTTTCATTTATTTCCTATATGCAATATTATTCTTAATAATAAAATTATTTTTCATAAAGAGTAATTTTATAATGTTAGGGTAGGTAACAATACGCACAGTTTTTACATATTTGATTTCATTTAATACTAGCCTTCCCCCAGAGGTTTGCACGCGTATAATGACTTAACGGAACTCTCTTTTGATAAAAAATCTGTGCTTAATTTCATCAAAATCGTTCAGTATTTTTTTTCGTGAAGAAATAACAAACATACAAACTTTCGCCTTTATAATATTAGTAAAATAAGTAACATAAGAAAATTCAATTAGTTTATGCTAACAGGTAAGTAAACAAAAATCGACTGATTGATATATTGCAGAAACAATTTACGTAAGAAGTATACGTGAATTACTGTGTACATAAATATCCATATTTAAGTAAAAGAAGTAGTCACCACGCCGGTTGATAGCCGGTGTCCTTGCGAATTGCTGCATGCTTAGCTGGTACAATTGAGCAATAGCGTTTCGGTCGCCACTTGCAAACAATGAACTCATCAGCAGTCACTGTAGAAGCATTATTAATTACTCTGCCGTTTGCTCACGTGACGTTGTTGTTTGATAAGGGCCTCTTATTGAGTAACGTATTGTCAGGTATATAATTTGCGCATGTAATTTGAGAGATCTATGTATGCGATATGCATCCTCGGTCAGACCACTTTAGCTATAACAAATATCGCGATGTAATATCGATGTGGATGTCCTATTACTTACAAGGTTGCGATTATATTGAATACATTGTTATTTTTTTTTATTATTAATTAGAAATGTTGTGATTTTGCTATAGTTGCTAGTTTTTGATACAAAAATAAAACTTTTTTAACTACTGCGCTCGTTATCGAAAATATTGGTTATCACGTCTCATTGATTAAAGAATTGGAATTGAAAGGAATCAATTCTATGATTTTAAGTTACCGCTTCTTTACCCTCTTTTAATACATTAGCTTTAGCCTCTAAGTCAACATGGTTGATGTTATCGATATCCGTTACACGAATGCTTTATTTTATTAGTTTGGGATAGCAAGGAACCATAAATTTATAATAAACTAGCTGACCCGACAGACTTCGTCCTGTCAAAAAGATTTGTAATGTGGCAGTTTTTTTGCCTACGTATTTAAAAAAATTCTCCTGAACAGAACCGTCACCCTGGTGATAGGGCGTTGTGAATAAAAAATAATTAAATAAAACATATATAAGGATTTAAAAGTAAGTAATCGCTTTATTGTTAATCATGTGAATCATAATTATTATTATTATCATTGTAGTGCTTTGTGGTATACGATGTTTTTTGTTTGATTACCTGGCGCATAGATAAACAAATCTGATGGTTTTCCAACACGGGAACAGGCAACATACATGCTCCAACGCACACACGCACATTGTTTTGATAGATATGATCTTTGACGTTAGGAACACACCTACATTGCTTAGACAACAGTGAGTGCTTGTAATTTAATATGAACTTTATACCATAGCAATAAAGCTCAAATTGACTACGTTTTAGTTACAAATCATTTGTATGGGAAAAAGAAAAGGGCTATTTTTAGGGTTTTTCCAGCAATAATTCTAATTTTTCTCGCCGTAAAAACCATCCTTGAACTTCAACGAACATTTTAAAAAAAGATTTGGCCAAATTGGTCGAGGCGTTGTTGAGTTATGCGCTTACCAACACATTTTGCGATTCATTTTTATATATATAGATAATATGTGACTAAGTGCAATTTTCTATGTTTAAAATATTACTTTAAATCGCTACCTGTTAATGTGTATTGCGATGTATCCGTGAAATCGTAATCTCAATGCCGATTCTCGCTAAATTACTACCTTTCAATACACAGGTAGAATATTAAATTTTTAGAATTCCCCTTCTGAAGGATAAAAACGGGACCCTATTACAAAGATTCCGCTGTTCGTTTGTCTATCATTAGGTTGTATATCATGAACTGTGATAGAGAGTTGAAATTCTTATACATGATGCATTTTTGTTGTCGCTACAAATATAGAAACTAAAAACGCAATAAAATAATTATTTATTAGAAGATGCGGTGCGGAATTCTTCGTGCGCGAGTCCGACTCATACTTGGTCGGTTTTTCATGATATTATTTTATTGTTTTGTTTACGTCTTAATAACGTAAGTTGGAAATTGCATTGTCTAGGTTTCCTGGTTTTGGTTATAAATAAAATAATACGTTGTAAATTATCTCAGTAATATTTATTTAAGTATAGTCAAACTAGTCAAGGTTATCCATTCATCAGTTGCAGTGTCCGTGTAAGGAGGTATTTTTATAAAAGCAGATTTAAAAGGCATATAACGGTGTGGTGAATGCTCGAGTGCATAAATTAATTGGTTTAAACGCTGGTCTCAAGACCAGTGTGATTATTACACATCTTAGCTAAGACATAGGCACAAAAGCAATTTGTCTGACCTGATACAGGTATATCAGGTCAGTAACTTTACTTATTATGAGGTCATACTATGACCTAATAGAATGTCATACGAGTAAGACAGTATATTCGATTGTACGCGGTGGGTCCGTCCAGAGGGTGCATCCCGTTGTATCCTCGAGATAACCAAAGAAAGTTATAGGGTAAGGTCACCCGCGTATCTATAATATACACAAACTTATAATAGAGGACCATGATTACATAAAAAGTTTCTTGCAGTTTTCACCTGTGTGTAAAGTGGCTGAAATATGACGAATAAAAATAATTTACACTGGTAGCTTACTATATACAAGTTACTCACATGCGACCGTGGGGTAAGACAAAATAAAATTGATTCTGGTAGTTGAAATTATTGAATAAATCGTATATATGTTTCGATTGTATAATTATAATAAGATAAAGTTATATTGAAAACTCGATAGTAAACTAAGTAAACCAACACATTTGTATTTGGAAAACAGGAAATAGGGTTATGGTACCTTACCATTAAAACTTGAAATAATATAGACAAGTTTGTTTTCTACAATGACATACTTAAATATCAACTTGGTGCGCGATTCACTCTATTTATTTAATTTTTCATTCATAATAGATGTACATTGACGCATTTAATGTTTTAAAGGAAACCGCTGGTGGGAGAATGCACAATTATAATAAAAGTATTAAGGTTTCTTGACAAATATATAGATATCTCTACCATGAACGTAGTTAAAACATTTTTTTTCATACATCTTCACAGTATTTTCTATTATTTTATATTAAACCATTAATCGTTTATTGTATCGAATATGATAAGTGCTAAATATAATTACTTTGTGGGTTAATTGCTATTAGTCAGTTGTACAAACGTCCATTAAAATTGACATTGATTTAAAGCGACATAACCCATACAAATTTGACATTCATTAGAGCTTAAAGACGTCATTAAACATAAATGGACGTTTGTGCAACTGACCGTATGTCAAGTTTTATAATTAGCTTTGAAATTATAGCGTGCAAGGTAATTAAATTGTGTGAACTGCAGAAGTATAATTAGTCCGTTCATAGTAAATTAAGTTAACAAATAGTATATTATATATAATTATCGAGTTTGGATTTGAGTCGATTGTAATAAACTATTTAGATGACTAGATGGAAATGGGTTGAGATTAATGGGACGGCATAAAATTTTATTATAACCAATTAGATTAATGTGTGGTCTAAGATTACAGGCGAATGTTGCTCGCTCAATAATTCAGTTAGCAACATTGTTTTGTTACTCGTAATAATGTTTTCCGATGAAAATTTCGATGTTTCGACATGATTATAACGTTTCAAAATGTAATAATTGCTATTGCACCGTAAAGTCAGATTGTGTTTCATATTACAAAATGGTCTTTATGGGTACATTATTTTTTAGAATTCATTGTATCATTAATAGGCAAAAAAATGTCTTTTATTTCACTATCGTACTTCATATGTAATAATATATGCAAACAAATATTTTTTTTCTCAAGATTTTATTAAAATATTATAATCAAATAAAGACTAAAATACAGAATTTATGCCGAAAGTATTGTTTGCCTGTTAACCTAAACCAAAAAAGATACAGGAAAAAGTACTTAGAATAACACAATAAGAAAAACAAATGAACGTATACAAATAATCATTCACTATTTTATAGTTTAAACATTGAGTTATTTTATTTTCTAAGGTTGAATATATTTATTATAATCATTATTATAATGACAGAAGACATAACGTGAAATTGTGACGTGTTGACTTATTTGATCAGATAATAGTACCAAAGTTAGTCCTCATTTTATAATAAGAGAAAGAGTTCACGTGCCAGTTTCTGGAACATATGTACTTATGTTCTGTGCAGCCCGAATGTGTGGTTAAATATTTCTACGAACCTTGTAGATTCCTTTAAATTTAATAGGGCGCGTACTCTGAAAATCGCTTACTTTCAACTGTTTTTATACAAAAAATAACGTCTAAATAAGCTATAATTACATATGAAAAAAACTACACATATATCTGAACAAAACGTGAATAATGATAAAGGTATTTCGATTTTTTAAATATCTTGCACTAGTTACATTAACCCTCTATAGGATGAGATATGGTAAGACGAGACCTATTTTTATTTGTATTCTGCCTTCAGTAAACTGGGTTTTTGCGATGATTATTAAAGTCTTTGTATGAGTAAAACTGCTAATGCACAGAAAGAGATAGATTATAGCACTCGTTCACCTATGGATTGCGGTCCTTGGATTCTTTCTGGGGCGAGCGACCGTCTTTGACCTGCATTCCTCTGTGGCTGGGGATAATTACTGTACTTACAGTTCTCGGATGGATTACCAACCAACAAAACCGAACTGATCGGCACTCCGATTGTTTAAAGTTATAAATGATATCTTTGAAAATGGGAATTATCAGGGAATCTCGGGTCTTACATTATTATTTTTATTTTCGATCGGATGCTCTGTTCTATATTTAGTTTAAAATTGCAAAAAAAGTATGAATTGAATCGATAGATCACTATCGATAGATCACTATCGATACTGAAAATATTATTAATGAAAAATGCTTATAAAGTTCACTTTGTCCTTGACACTCTGAAATGGGATCGACAAATCAATCTTTGGTAAAATAACAAACATAATATTACTAATTTTTTTTCGTTCTAGAGACTAATTTAAAGTATGGTTAATTTAATTTAAACGAATTTCGCATTTGATCACCTTTGAAAGTGCACAAATAATATGTGAGAAAGTGTAATTACATTGGATTTCGGTGTCGATTATTAACCATCGCGCGTACCGATCATGCGAGCATAAGTAATAGAAAATGTCTTGTATACTTAACACACGCAAGGGGCGCTGGGTTCGCATGCCCAGAACTATTTTAATCATTATAACTACACGCATTTGATATTGACCCTTTTGGCCGGCAGTTGTGCTATTGTGCTAATTCACCTTCGTATGTGTTATTATTTAATTTACTTGAGTATTATTTTCTAACCAGCTATTTGGTTGACTCCGCTCGTGTAAAATTTACACCTAGTAGACTGTCCATAGACTAACAAATAGCTGTTTTCATGCGACTTCGCCCGCCATCACCTGCCTATGACGTAACTATTCGTAGGTGAAAGAATTATATTATTTCACGGAACTTATTTAATAATAATAATAATTCTTTATTCATGCCAAAATAAAACATACATTTGAACAGATGGTATATTTAATGCAAAAAACGATCAAATCTTAAATATATATATTGTAAATTTAATTAATTGCTGCTTTTTTCGTTTAAATCTCGTTTTAACCAACTTTTAATCATTGTACAATTAGTAGGAATATAATATTTATGAAAGTATCTAATATTAGCTGACCTATATTGTGTCTGTATATATATTAATAGTTTTATCCCACAGACCTATTGGAACTGAGATAATATTACTGCTATGGTTATTATTAAAATTAGAATGTACTTAATTATTTGCAACCTTCGTGACTGTTAGATTATAATTTTAACAGTTATTCAGTAAATTATAGAGGACCAAGTACAAACAACCTTGACATTACGGTGATTATATCACAGTTTTCTACTGAAATAATATTTCTAATTAGTTTTAAAGAGTTACATAACTAATATTTCCTTTAGATTATACGTTGGAATGGCAATTCTAATTAAATCTCCAATGCTAACAACTATATGAATAAAACTGACAAAACTTCGAATATGAATACATAAAATATAGACATACCGTTTGTTTTGTTTAAAAATGTTAACAAATATCCTATATTGATAATATTGAAAATATTTTAATTCAGTAATACAATTACCACAAAAGTATGAGTTTTGTCAGCGTTAGATATAATGCATTGTCTGTGGTTAGGTGTTTTTGGTGCGTTGATGTCTTTTGTTTGTAGACACGTGCGCGCTGTATTATACTGTACTCTAGGAACACGCATCATAATGGAAGTAATATTTCTATTTTATGTGAAGACATTTTTAATAATAAGAGTAACTAGGTGGCCTAGTGGGTGTGAGCAGTGGTCCGCGATTGTAAGTTTTTTTACGTTTTACGAGTACTTGGAAAAAAAACCTAAGTTTTATAAGACTGCTATCAACCGATAATTCATTAAATTCAGAAACGAAAACCTCTTTAAGTGACCTTTAAGATGGTTTAAGCACGATTTAAGACGTGCTTAACTTTAAATTCTCAATTCAGAAACCGGGTGTTATGTAATAAAAGAAAGTGTTTAGAAAATATATCTTATTGTTTTGACACAAAATGTTGCTCTAAGTAAGTTTTATGCTAAACGAAATTATGCGAAATTTAATTTCACCAAATGCAGAAAGTATGTGAAAAAATGGGAAAATATTTCTGTAAAGTACAATATTTGTCTTTACTTTCTCATTCCAAAATAAATAGATTTGTCTCCTGATATATTATTATTAAATTAATATAAGTGTTTTCATATCCATATATTAAGGATAAATTTTCATTAATTTTAAGATAAATAAAAAGCTTATAAAGATAAATATAATATAGATTTACAATTTTTTTTTTATTTGCTCCGTTTGATTGAAGTTCTCGTAGATACGTTTCCTAAAACTTAACGTCGTGTATTCTACCACTTTTGACACAGTTTGGTAAACCAAGCCTGTTACTTTCCAAGTCTTGCAGGGCATGATTACAGAAACCTTACAGAACTTTTCGGAATCCCTAACAGATATAATATTTTTAAGTTCCAATGTAAACCCATTATTACGATATTTATGATTTCCTGTCACCATTGTGATACTAAATAAATAAAAATCCTTTTTTCATTTAACACTCAAATACAATTATCCCTATTACTCATATGAAGCTTACACAAAGATGAAAGATAACTCGTTTATACACAGACACAAATGCGACGTCTTATGAATGATGGTATTGATAAAATAATATATCTATGATTCTACTGTTTTGTATATTATATTAATATTAAAAGGAAAGATTTGATTGTTTATTTGTTTGCATCGAATAGGCTCCGAAACTATTGGACCGATTTTAAAAATTCTTTCGCCTACTGGAAGCTACATGGTAGGTGGGGCTACGTGGGGCTATTGACATAGGCTATAATGTATGTGGGCGAAATCACGGGAAAACAGCTAGTTTTTCATTAGTAATTCGCGAATTGCTTATGGCACTCTTTTTGTTCCTCTTTGTTGGCAATGCGAGATGAATCTATATATCCATCTAAAATTATAACAGCTTAATTAACCTTTCATGTTAAAGTTCCAACTGTTATAGTAGGTATAGTGTTTAGTGCATATTTAAAAAGAACAATGATATTTAGTATGTGAATAGATCACAATGTTACATCTTACATGGAGGTCAGGTGCTAATATCTTAACGCCCTCCCAGAGTTAGGTTTTGTTTTTTATTTACTCCCTACTACAATTACCGAGGGATGACTGATCCGAGATTTAGATTGCCAACTCTTGATTTAGTACTGCATTCCTAGGCCGATGCAGGCTGCGTCTGCGTTAAATTTAAAACGGGTTATTATTCCGTATTCATCCTATCCCATTTCTTTACTTAACCCAAAAGAGAATTCTTAACTCAACCTATAAATAATTTTGTTAACTCATCCTAAACGTATTCCTCAGTGATCCTAAAGCAAATATTCCAAAAAATATTGTTTGAATAGCACAACATCCTTTAATATCTTTCAGAAAATTATTATGTATAGAGAAAGATATTTTATTCTCTCTTCTACACCCGACGAAGATCTTAAAAGAGCTAACTCAAGGGTAGCATTTGTTATTTATTTCGGAGTAGTTTTATTAAAATTAATAAAAGTAATGTGCAGAGAAATATTAACAGGACCTGAAGAGATCAAATCAAATCTATTTATAATGCACACAACACTATAATCAACATTAGAATAAAAAATATGTCTACTACTGCACCACACATAAAGCTGTGCATTTGTGATCTATTTTCTTTTCAGAAATAGACCGATATCGATTTTCGGCTAGTGATTAAAAATAGAATGGACTACTTATACTAATAGGACGAATAGGGAATTTAGAATTAATTAAATTGTTGCGGGTTTAGTTAGGAACATAAATAGGATGAGTAATGAAAAAATAATGCGAAGAATGAGACGTCGTAGAATGAATACGGAACAACCCTTTTAAACAAAAGTATGACTTTACCTAGAGAAGTATTTGGTACACATACACACATATAGTAGTATACGATACATATTACATTGAAATACAGCACAACGTTATTGTCAATTTATTCAAAACGTATACGTCCAAATAGATGCAATATAAACATGTATTTATAAGCATGTAAGTACATGCAATGCAACCTTGTTTCCTACAAGTGAGGATATGTAATTAGTCGATTGTTTCATAATGTCAATGTGATTGTATGTGTCAGTAGTAATCAATTATGCAATATCAATAAACCAGTAATCGCATCTTATTCATGTAGACTAGAGATGAGTAGGTATTCAGTTTATCGTAACGTTTGAGCTACTCATACTCGCTGGAATAAATGTTTCAATTTAATAAAAATAATTGACATTCATGATCGTGTAAGTCTGTATACCCGTATTAGTGCTACAAATCTATGTAAACATGAGTAGGGTAACTCAGTCGAGTATTCCGTTTGGTAATAGTAAAATGGAGTATAACGCGGTATTCGGTAACTAGATATAATTTCTACCTTATAGTTTTGTAGTGTTACTTCGCGACCTCTTGATAAATTTTCATATCGAAATCGCAACGTCCGCTAATTGCTACGACTGCGTAACAGACGTCCGTCAATGACATTATTAGGGGACGTGTCGATTGACGAATGTCGCTGTATTAAGAACTGAATGATGAGCCGCCGCCTGACCGATCAGTACGCTCACTTTCTACCGGCTTTTAATTGTTATGTGCAAACCGACTTGCGTACTCATGCAATTTTACGTGCCACATGTGTATAATGTATCATTATTTACATTGATCAGGAAAGGTTTAGGTGTTAGATTGTTAATAACACTGATTTACACGGTTTTCATACCCCAGCTGAAAGTTGTTATTTTATTTTGTATTTAGGTAGAATTATCCAGAAAAAATAATAAAAAAATTCGGTCACGTCTGGTTTAAAAAATATTTATTAAATTAAAGAGAAATACATTTTTTTAGAATTAATACAAAAATAAATTAAAAATTACTAAATTTTGCTTTCTTTTTATAGTTATTTTAATCAGTTTTTCTTATGATGGACCAACAGTAATCCCCTAACATATTTTCATCCCAAAATCCTTGATGTCGTTCTTCGAAAATGATTAAAACTTGGTGGAAACGTTCACCCTGTTCGTCACTCATACTTCCTAAGTTTTCAGGGAAAAAATTCAGATGAGAGTGTAGAAAATGAATCTTTAATGACATGTTTACTCCCATATCCTGAAATTTTTTAAATAAATTGTTAACAATTTCTTCGTAATTTTCACGTGTCCTATTGGTATGGACGGTTTCTTATTTCTGTTATGTAATAAAACAGCTTTTAGACTATATTTCGAAGAGTCTATGAATAGGCGCCACTCTGTTTTATCATAGTATTGATTCATTGCTTAAAAAAGTCCCGGGATATCAGTACAATAAAAATATTCACCTTCTCTTGAAAAATTCTGAGTAAGCTTTGCTTTTGTTTCTGAAAAACATAACTTTTGTGTCTGGTAGTAACAAATTCCATTGTTGAAAGCGGGTGCCAAGAAGCTCTGCTTTAGATCTTGATAACTGTAAATCTCTTATAAGATCATTTAATTCGGCTTGGTTAATTAAATGTGGAGTGCTTTCCTGAGGTGAAAATTCGTCAGAATCACTAGAAATCGACTTGAATTCAACATCACTGTTATTGTCATCTAATATATTTGCACTCGAATTACCGGGACAAACTGGATGTGGTAAATCTTTCGAATGTAAAATCGGCTTAGAAACAGAAGGAACTTCAGCATATATAATACTTGCCTTTTTTTTTTTATTATATCCCAATGTCTTCGTAACACAAAAGTAACAATCATTTTCATGATTACTAGGTTCTCTCCATAGCATTGGTGAACCAAATAGAAGGTAAACTTTTTCTCCCGATGACCACTGGAGTAAGATGATTCTACAGCTTTCGCAAGACACGTGAGGCACTCACTTTTTATCTTGATTTGCAACAGGAAATCCAAAATAATGAAGATATGCATTTTTTAACGAATCTACAATAGGTCTTCTCTTTTTTGAAAATATAAACTGTCCACAAACACAACAAAAACGATCAGGACTTTGTTTGCACTTTCTACAAGATATTATAATCAATCCGAAGCAAGATAACTGTCGTTTGAAGCGAACAAATAAACAATAAAATATCGTCACCATGTCGGGTAGTTAAAAAAAACATTTGACTGCAGGAAAAAATTAAGACGTGATAAAATATTTCTGCTAACACTTTTAGGTTTAAGGAAGGTAGATTAACATATTTACATACATTTGTTTCGGGGTATAAATAAAAAGTTAAATTTTGTAAACTAGTGTAATCATTGATGTACAATGATTATTAACAATTAATAAGCATTGGTGTACAATAATTATTAACAATTAATACTAAACCTTACGACTAATTTTCATTTGTTTGTCCGTCAGGTAGATTGTTGAAAAGTATTAAACACGTATTTTTTATTTTTTTCTTAATCATTAAATTACGGCGATACATTGAATTAAAATGTCGCATGACGTCACGCTTTTGTACATTTTCTACAAAACTGACCCACTCCTGAACTTTAATGCCTGTTATCTAAGCTATTTCTTGTTAAATTGAAGAAGAAAAAATGGTTATTTAATATTTTTCTATTATACCACTGAAGAATTAAATGAATATCTTTTTTTTTACCCAGTGGTCAATCCCTATTGACCGCATTATGATTCTGATATTGCTGTGATCAAAAGTAACTCAGAAGAATTGATGTGGTACTACTTTATTAACGATCCTAATTTAACATTTTAACTTGAGCCAAAACTATACATTAACCCTTGATAAAATTCATGGTAAGATTTAATTAATGCTCTATTAATTGCCTGGTTTACTGTCAACTTATTGAAAATAAAAACGATAATTGATAGTTAGTGAATTTGTCTAAAAATAGCAAAATAAAGAATCGTGGTGGCCGGTACAGTGCAAATCTGCTCGCGTGTAGATATCGAAACACGAGACTTTTTATATCGTGAAATACGCATTCATGCAAGAAGTGTACGAGTACTTATTATACTTTCTTGATACTAACAGTTTTAAACTCCTGATACTGTTTGCGAAGTAGTATCTATTGTGTAAGTGAGCTCTGCAAACCACTTCAAATTATAAAAGCAAAGTAACCCCGCTGCGTTTTTCTCTCCGACAATGCGATAAACTCTAATTTAATCTAACGATAAAGTTTTCGCGCGGATTTCACAAATGGACTGAGTTATTCTCGAGGAAGGGTTAGGGATAACCCTTTATTTATTCAAGTATGTTATTATAGGTTGTCTAAAAAAAAGGTCGCCTAAAAATCCTTGTAGCTTATTATAATATGTTAATTTAATTCGATCCAAACCGGGGCGAATCGCTAGTAATGTTTAAATGCTACCTCTTACATATGTCACGAACGTGTAGCCTTGGGTTTGCTTCTAGGAACTGGAAACGGTTTGTTAGTAATTATAGGTACATATTTATTTAAAGATTAATCAAACTTATGTGGTTGTGTACTGGAAATTAAACAGTTAATTTATGTAAAATTGTATGTGTTTGCATATAATGTTGACGTTATGCACACTTGTAGTAACATGAGACTATACAAAACGTATTTATGTAGATATACCATGATATTTCGTGTTTATACAATACCTAAAACCGTACTTAATGGTGATCTTATAAAGTTAATACTGAAATAATTAATGCCCATTTTCACTAACCTAGGACAAGCTTAACGAGAAATCTCTTAATATTGAGAATAGCATATGCAGATTTGTCGTTTCACCAAAAGTTTGCGTAGATAGGCAATGTTTGTCTATGATTTTGAATGCTTCAGTTCTTCTTCTATTTTAATGTGTGACCAATTTGCGTTTACACAATTACGCCAATGTCACGTTAGTGGCCTTTACACGTAGAGATTACAAAAATATATATTATGACGTGATAAAATATGAAAAATTATACGTGGTCTTGTACTGACACGAGCACCCAAGTCGTTATTATCCCTATATAAAAAGACAGAAAATTTAAAAAAATCTCATGGTTTATATCTTAATTCTAATATATAAACTCCATCATTCCAACTTACTAAATTGATTTGATCCCTTGACATATTCGTTATAACCAAAGGGTAAATGTATCTGTGACATTACGCAAATGCCCAGCGCTAGGCGCCGCACAATGCATGTTTTATTTTAAGCATTGCTTAAAGTCGTTAAGTGACTTCTTGTCATTGGTGAAATGCATTTTCAGCTTAGACAATGCCCAAATATTTAGGTGCCAAATGTGGGCAACTCCTGAGTTTAGTGAAAATGGGCATAATTATTTTTACTGATTGAATTCCTATTATTATTCCGACTTCGATTAATATAAGATTTCATATATCTTAATATTTTATTCCAAGCATATGCAATTATGCTTGGAATAAAATGTATTCCAGCTTGAAAATGTACTGTACATACACGAAAGTCGCTAGTCTACGCGGCCTCCACTGACATAAGGGATATTTTATGTATATGTCTAAGTAGATTTTGTTATATGAACATTTATTTGATTAAATAAATTTGATTTATTTTATTGCGAGGCATTATGAGCTAGGAAGTATTTAAATATGTAAAATTCATAGTTTATTTAAAAGGTATCACCTACCTCAAGGTACTTAAGACGGAATTCGAATCTGCGACCTTTTGCTGACCTACCAGAGACTAACAATACCGTCAAATTTCTCACCTACTTGCTAATTTCGCTACTAGTGAGCGTATTTCCATCAATGTTACGTCACCTAAACAGCCTAAAGAAAAGCGTTTACACATTTTACAGATAAATTTCCATTGAATAAATGAATTGAAATTTGCTTTTTTTTCTGATTTAGAAGTAACGAGCGGATTGCTCCGGCTTCACACATGTATCGAAGTTTTTATATAAATCTCTGAAGTTTATGAAAATATTTTGTCTTCTTTGTTCATTAGGGATAATGTAGGGATTCTAATAGTGAAAAAAAAGTTCAAATTTGTTCAGTAGTTGCGAAGCCTATTCAATGTAAAAACAAACAATCATATCTTTCCTCTTTATAATATTTATATTCACTTTTCCTGCAACTTAGCCTGGGTAAATTATCGCGTATATCACCCGCGTATGGTGTAGGTGAAAGATTTTTTAATAATGGATAATTTATGGAACACGATAGCAGTCTAAAAAAATAACAGTAACAATTAAAATATATAAGGAATCGTAAATAGTTGCAAAGTATTATTAATAAACTTTGTTTTTTAAAGAAAGATGAAAATACCCAAACAACGATAATGGTAACCGATAGTGGACGAGAAATAAAGTTTTTATTGGTGTGCTATATATCATGTCAGTAATTTGATAGAGAAAAATCTTATTAGTATTCCCAGGGGTGTCGAACGAGGTGTGACGTGCGTGAAATCGATTGGAACTGATTTATTATTCTACGCATTCAGACGTCACAATATATTAAGGATGTACTCCTAACGTTTCAGGGAGGATTTATATATTCTCATATATTATTAACTAAGGTACTATATTGGGCACATTACATTTTGTATTCCAATATATAGCATAATTAACCGTATATAAAACTACTTTTAAACGATTTAAACGCGCGTACTTTTGACTTAATATTTTAGACATCCCTTGTTTACTTAGAGAAAGATGTTGATCGTCTTTTTATAATTAAAAGCATTCACCTTCAACCTTCAACCAAATAATACTTATTGGACAAATTTCCCACATCCTCCCAATTGTAAAGCGGGAAAAAACATTTTTGTTTGGCAAGTCTACATTCCATATGTTGTCTGAAACTTAAGATTATTTTACAGATCCTGTTATTATTCAATATCCCATGTAAAAGGTTACGAATCAATATCTATTTCGAGCTTTAATATGACGCTTAATTTGTTAATGGCAAATAGTGATAACGCAGACTGGATTTCTATTATCTTAATCGCTTTTATATGCTTCTATTTTTACTAATATAATTTGTGGCTGATTAGGACGTGTGACTTCGATAAGTCACAGTGTGAATTTAATAAATTTGATATATTACTTTCCACCTAGCGAGTTAATCGAGGCTACATCCATTGTGAGCTGCGATTTCCAATTTACTGTAATAACTGTTTCATTACTACTAGCTTGCAACGCAAAATTGGAACGTTAATTAGTCATGGTTGTTTACTGAATCACTTTAAAGCATTGTGGATAAAAAGGTCGCATTTCATGTAATCGTTTTTGTTAGTTGTAATGAGTGTAATAATCCAGATGGCCAAGTATTTTCAAAATTAAAAATGGCATTTTAGTTTCTCATATTTACATAAATATTACTTCTTAAACAGGTCAACTTCTGTTTTACGTACCAACGAATACATTTTGTATAATTAATTTTAAAATTGTAGATCGTAATTTTTTATGAGAAGTTTTAATTATCAAATAAATTTTATAGATTCATTTAGATAATTAAAGGTGTCTAGTTATTTGCAGTAAACTAAATGAAATATATGTTTTTTAATTACTTAAGTTTGTTTGGGAAACAATAAACTAATCATTCAATATCCTCTTATTACATCCTGCGTGCAAAACACACATACGTATGCGGCGTATATAGGTGTTGCAATGTTCGGGGCCCATCGGCGCTGCACTTCGCTGCAGTTGCATAAAACTATTGCGACACTCGCAACGCGGTCACTGCCGCTGCGGGCGCGTAGTTAAGGGCATGCCCGCCGCACCCTTCGCCACTCCAATAACAACCTGTGGCTAGTGATGTGATTATGACTACTCACTAAATGACCAAGTGAATTGTACAATGTGGCTGTGCGATTTCGACTTTGGCCCCAAATTTTCACTATCACAAAATGTTCTGTGCAATTTCAACATTGACCTCATATTTTCACTTTCACAATATTTTAAATGTTTCTGCTCTAAATGCAATTTCTTTTCTTTTTATTTTTTTAGAACAGGAGAATGATTTTGACTTTGCTTTTATTCACTCGATAACATTTTTTCAATCATTAATTTGTATGTACTTAACCAGCGCATCCGGTGGAAACGCACTTATTATGATTTTTCAATAGTTAAATGTCGTCCACTAAATTACTCAATTAGGAAGTTGGAAAATCGCACTCGTCATACTAATAATAATAGAAGCCAAAAACTAATAAGTTTCAAGCTACGATTTTACGAGCAAACGTTCCGATGGCCATTGCGCGATTTATTAGACACCTGTTGCGCCGTCGCACGTTGAATTACCGTGTGATGGTTTCTCTATTATATTTATATTTCATCATTTGCTCGTATGATCTTTAGCGAATTAGGGCGCCTCCTTATTGTATTTCATGTTTCGGAATAATGTTATAATATCACAAATTATCGAGCGATGATTATGTCTGTTTGATTATGGAAATTCTACTGGTACAACACTATCTTGAACATTTACATGTACCGTCTCTTCTATACAATGGCGAACGTACCGATAGCACGTTAAATATTCTTAATTATCCTCTAATAAGGTCAGTTGTGTTGAGTTTTCAACTCATGCGTGACGGTATTGTGTTTTGATCGACGCTGTTCAGGGTTTCGACTGGGGAAGTCACTTTTCTACTTACCACGTGTAGCTTTTAATCAGAAGTTGTATTTGCAGCTTTAAAACCTTGCAATTTTAGTACCTAAGTTACGGTATTGAATAATGTAATATACGAAATAGGTACCTGCTTGTTCAACTTCAATAAACATACGTTTAAACACTGCAAACGGTATTGATAACTTAAAACATTTTGCATGAAAAATACAACGTACGTTGTACAAATTTGGAGGCTACTGTGAGAAAAAGTTATTTAATCGAACCAAATCCTTTTAAATTCATCGCTGATAAATGAAGATACCCAATTTTTACAACTGAATTGAATTGGATGTATGAAATTGTAAAAACAATTTATTTATAAATAAGCAACATTGCATGTAATTTGTTGGTCACCAAGGGAGCCGATTTATTAATCGTTTTGCTCTTTACAAACTGTACGGTGTTAATTGTAGGGTACTTTCATCATTTTGATTATTATATAAAATTTATTACCTCCAAATCTTATTTGGCTGAGTAAGAATGCATATTTGCGAGGCTGCCTTATTATTATAAAGTAGTTGATCATATAGGCTGAAAATATGTAATATAAGTAAGAATCTATATCCTGACATAGTGGACTAGAAACAACGCACATCCTAAACCGCTGTTTTTAGAGATTTGAAATTGGGAGGGTACCTACCTATATTTATCTCATTACGTAGGGAGGGATGCACTAACAATGGGTTTTTGGAAATTCTACCTCGAAAAGAGTTACATCGGATGAAACCGTTTGTGTAAAAAAAGGTGTAAAAGTACTCCGATTTTGAAGTTACAGCGAGGAAAATGTTTATTTGTATAAGTAAGTTTCAAATAAAAATTACGTATTTCAATTTTGTAAAATGATCAAGTCATTTAGAGGTATACAAATGAAAAAATCTTTGTTCAATGAAATAAATTTTTGCTTTGCTTCATTTGCTTGTCCTTCTTTCATGTGGATACGGAGCGTTGTTATAATATAATTGTTTAGTATAGAAATAGATAGATGGCAGGAGGGAGTGTGATCTTTGTCGTATATAAGCGATTATTCACAGCAAAAAAACTTTTAATTTTTCTCTTTGTCTGCACAGCTGATACCGAGAGTAACAACTAGTGATTTTTTATAATGTAAGCTTGTACCGAAAACCCACGTATTTGAAAATTATAGTGCCTAAAAAAAAACATTAAAAATATACGTATGTTTCAATTGCAGTTCTGCGACTGCTGACTAACCAATACGATGATAGCACTGTACTGTACCTATTGGTAAAATGTATTTATATGTTTTTTACCAATAAAACTCTGGAAACAGTGGGCCTTTTTATGCAGGCTTATATCATATATAATTATGGAGTCCATTATGCACAACTAAAATGAAATACCTACTTAGAGTATTTTTTTAAATATTGCACGTACGTAGGATGTGACCTCAATTATACTAATATTAACATAACTATGGATTGACAGTGGCGTTTCAATAATATTATCTTTGCTAGTTCTTTATTTGTTACTAGAATACTAAAAAAATAGGCACAAAAACCCTATTTTTAGTATTTGTTACTAGAATACTAAAAATAGGGTTCTTGTGCCTATTTTTTTAGTATTCTAGTAACAAATAAAGAACTAGCAAAGATAATATTATTGAAACGCCAATGTCAATCCATAGTCCACAACAAATAACTAGCAAAAAGTTATATTTTTTTACAAATAAATTAAACATAGATATGTTTTTGTTACTGCTTTATATTGGTCACTTATGATTTACGAAGATGACAATGAGATGCCATAATCTTGTCGATGTTAATAAATTCATGTACCAGGGGACAGCTCTGAAGGATTTTGTTGTCATTTTCATTGTCATGCATATAAGAATTTAGAACTAATATGTTTTTATACTGTGTTTTTATGAAGGGCGTAATGGCATTATAGTTATTTACGATACTCCATAATACTAGTGCTTTAGTTTCTTATCTTCGAATCCGAACAATTTATGTTACCACCACATTACTAGGCTATTAATTTTCCTGCTACTGAGGTACAGGCCTACTCAATGGATGGGAGCGAATCGAATGAAAGAGAGATGACCTACCACGCCACCGCTGGCCCAGTCCTGATTGGCGAGTGTAACCACTGCAGATGCAGCCTGGACCTTAAAGTGTCTTCCGAAACGTCTCTACGTTTGAGACCTCATCTGAGCACGAGATAGTACTTTTTTGGTCAACCATAATACCCCTGCGAATGTTGCTTAACTTCCGCGTCGTAAATCGAACTGGCTAATCACTGCGACACAGAGCTCCTCAATGTTGACAATGTATATGAAATTGCCTAATTATTATTTAATAATTAACCTTTTATTCACAGAGAGTGACCACATGTGGGCCCGCGTGCGGGACAGGCGTATACACGACTAGTGCGACACGTCGGCTCGCCTCCAGCCTACAGAGCACAAGCACCGGCTCCTTGCCCGACTACGGCACACAAATCGTCGACCCTTACCGTTTGCTTGAAGACGACCTCAACGGCATATATGAGGATATAAGAACGGTAAGATAACAATCACATACACACTTAAAGAATTCGTGTAGACCAATATAACTCACATATTATCAGTTGAATGAATTAATTAATGAATAAATACTATTGTTGTACACTTTAATTAAATAATAGGATAATCGATACAATTTAGTGATAAAATCGGCGGCCTTATCGATAAAAAGCAATTTCTTCCAGGCAGCTGGTTAGATTGGGCTATTACTTAAGTAGGGCAGTAGCTGGTGTCTTACATTCCGAGAAAAAATGTTTATACATATATAGAAATATACATACATGCATAAAATATACAAAAAATATATATCAGTACCTAAATAAAGTATACATATAAAACAGAAATAGGATGAAAATGATAGCATATTATACATGAAGTTATACATAATACTTTTTTATTTTTTCAAAGCAGTTAAATGATAGAGCGCGCATTATTTCTTCCGGCAATGCAAATATCAAGGAATTTTGTGGAGTGTATCGGCATCTGCAATTTTAAGTTCTCTGATGATCTCATAGCGCGAGAGTGCGAATCGCGAAGGAACTTGAAGCGTTCCTTAAGATTAGTCAAAGAGAAAGGATTGAACAGAATACTGTAGAGCAGGGAAACAATATGCGCATTCCTAAGAAGACGAATTGGCAACCACTTAACACTAAAATAACTGAACTTAAATAAAAATATTTTTTAATAGAAATACTAAGTACGGCTGTGACTTTTTGCTTGACTTGGTGAAACAAACTTACAAAAAATAATCTCTCTTAAGAATCCGTTAATGTAGTGACTAGTTTTTTTTGGCCTCATTCCTATTTTTCAATATGTCAAAATTGTCAAACAATAGATCTATTAATATACTGATACAGAAGACTTATCAATTGCGTGCAGTGCGTGCGATGCGTGCTTGTGCGTACGAAGTGTACGTTCACTCTTAGGAGCCAAAGATACAGGAAAACAAAGGCCACAGGAAATAGGTGACCTGTTCGCGTTACCACGCTAAATTCACGGAACAGTTTCCTGTTTACGGTCAGTGCACTAAGTATTTCACTTAATTATATTATAATTAATTTTTTACTTCCATGACATTTTAATACCGAATAATAACACGTTTTTTACAAAAACTAAAATCAAATATAATAGAGCGTACTCTTTACGAGTTTTAATGATTCCTGCAATAACTCTATTGCTTTTTATATGTAATTGTAGTCATATGAAGACAAATCAGTTTTCTCTGAAAACAAATACACATGTTTATGAATATGTTAGGTAAATAAAAATAATATGAAGGTAATATGTTTTGAAGTGTAAATTGTACTTATTATTCACTCGGCAAGTATATATTTGTTAGGTAAGGTAAGGTTTGTTTAGTATAGGTAGTGGTATCTTATATAATTTAATGTTATAAAGAGTATGCCCTGCGATTCTGTAAAAATTAAAACCCGAATTCGAATTCACTCAGGTGTCCGAATTCACTTCAAAAAGCGGCATCCGCTCAATTTGAATTGGTAATAACGTTTCGTGGCATAAGTGAAGTGAGTTTCGAAATGATATAGTAATAGAATATCTGAGACACGAATAAATCAATCAATATTGTTTTGTATTTTTATAAAAAAAAATGCACTCAATAGAATTTCTACACTAAATGACATGAATTTGGACACATGAGGGAATTCGAATTCAGGTCTGGATCTTACAGAGTAGCAGGCCTGATTTCTGGCAGTAGCAGGCTCTGAAACTACTGGACCCATACGCGTCAAAATATTGGTAACTGTAGCACCTGTGTTATGGAAATCTGTGACTTAATTGTTTAATTTTAAAATCTACTTACTTTTTAACATAAAGATAAAAACATAAAGATCTCAACCACTGTCACGTGTCAAATAGTTGTATATCTTTCAAAAATCAAAAAGGGATTACGATCGATTAGACAATTACGCTTCTGAAACTTAGAACCTTATTTTCTACGTTCACCTTGGCTAAAATCTAAACTAACTGGCGGACGTCTGAGTAAAATAAAATTAGCATGATGAAGATATCTTATACCTTGTGTGTTTATAAGTTTTGAGAAGAAATAAAAGTTGAGTAACTTTTTTAATAATTAACTTATATCTCTATAAGTTTCAGTAACCATTAAATAGATAATAATCAACAATAAAATATATATTTTATTAAAAATGACCGTCCTTGATTTTAATACAGGCCCTTAGACGATTTGGCCAGTCACCAATGGAGGCACGAATCTTTTCTAGCGGAATTCGCTTTACTTCTCGGACAAGGGTTCGCTTTAATTACTCCAAGTTTGGGTGGGACTTTCGGCAGGCCCTGAGTTCTAATTCAGTCCATAAACAATAATCCAGGGGGTTGAGGAGGAGTGGCCCTCCTCCAGCTCTGACCTCAACCCGCTCAACCAAACTCTGAGCTTACAGAAAAACATTTCAGCTCGCGGAAAATCTGTATCGGTTTTTTTCCCGCCTAAAATAGCGAAATGATAGTTGCACGTAATTGTTTCGTTCCCTCCATCACGAGAAAAATAGAAATCAAATGAAATTGCGACACAAGTAAATTAAAAGTTAACATTCCAAATTCAAAATCGGTACAAAAATAAATAACAGCCAGTAACATTTTATTTTAATTTTTCAGTAAAAAGTTTGTCTCAATACTTATGAACACACGAGGTATTATATGGTTAATACGAATTATAAAACAAACATACCGTTTTTATAATTATTGAAATTCTCACGATGATTGAACCCGTGACCGAGTAACCTTTTGCCTGCGACGTTCAAGGTCTGTAGTGTGAATTCTATACTATGGTAGCGAATTTAATGCGTTATTATTATAAGTTATTAATCAGCGGTTGTCTACAGTTTCGTTTGATCTCTGTGATATTTGATACATGTAGGACGAGGTTCGTATAAAATAGAAAAAAAAATAAGTTAATAACCACACATTTTAACATATTATAATTTTATTCACATAATAATTAGTTGTAATAATACTAAGTGAAAGATGTGTCACAACATAAAACTTTACTACAAGGATCACAAAAAAGTTTTTATAGAGTGGTGCCAATATTTATATCTCACGCTCGTGCTGTCTATAGAACGACTAGCGTATTTCGTGAATAGGTCATTGTCCGTGATTTGTTTGAGTAATATTTTTTTACAACCCTTATGCATTATTCAATATTTGATGCACAAATCAACACTAAACAATTTTTTTTAAATGACATTAAACTGGTAATTATTAGACAACATAACATTATTTTTTAAATGGGCAAGTGTTATAGAAATCTTACATAATTAAGGTACTAGAACATCCAGGTCCAAGGTAACTTCAGCAACTTCAGAGATGGTGACACCTTGATACCGGCCGGAGTGTGAGCCACTCGACTGCAGAGGTCGTTAATAAAAAACTCATTGTATGTCCCTTATACAATGAGTTCTCCATGAAAACTCATTGTATGTCCGTTATACAATGAGTTCTTCATGAAAAATCATTAATGGACATACATTGTACATACGAGTAATTGAAAACGAATTTCTATTATGAAAATAAATTGTTAATATGATTGTAATTTGTATGTCGGCGTGTCCGTCCGCCAGTAAAGTGTGTCAAAGTCATGAGGCGCAGGCGCAGCACGCGGGTAGCGTTACACAACGCCAACATCTACAACTATTGTGATTTACTTGATGCAGTTACAAATAAATCATTTGAAATATAATGCTATTTATATAATACTTCTATTTATGTGCATCTGACTGTCGCCATATTTTCATAGGTTATCCGTTGATCTTAAATTCCGATAGTTTTAAATTAATGTAAAAATAAGTATTCTAAACTAGACATCGAATTTTATGAGGATACTAGGTTTGCTGAAAAGGTGAAACGTTTTGAGGTGTTGTTCATTTATATCCAACTGGAAATTCAGGTCACCTTTACATTTTTAAGTCATAATAAAACAATAAGTAGAAACCTGTGTGAAAAACCTTTTGACAGGATATTCTATAAAGACTTAACAAAATATCATTTAAATTTTTCGCGTGGCTCACAGTCGGCCTCCGGGGTCACTATATCTGAGATTTCAGATGGATAGTCGTGTCAATTACGTTTTGTGGGTATTGTTGTATCTATTATGTTTTGAATTCCACTAAGATAAGCTAATAGTACGGCACGAATATCAGATGCAAATTCAATATAAATATACCAAATAATAAATATTACACAACATCATATGAGTAACACAATACTCAGACCCGAGACAATATACAAGATGTAATTTTTTACATTGACCCGACCGGGAATAGAACCCGGTTATACTATGATAGAACCCGACATTTCAGAGATGCCGATGCAGATACTTTGACCCCGGCATGTGAACCGCTCGGTAAAATAGAATAGAATATTAAAGATATTAAATTATCAACTACTCGATGCCTATTTAGTCTGTATTTTGAAGCTTTACAAACAAAAAAACAAATATGAATTTGTACATGTGACGAAGGGTTTAACAAGTTAGCAGTCGTCTCACCGATGGCAGCCTTTCGTTCGCCTACTTTCCGTTTGGAAAACTCGTCTGGAACTAGGCCCCTACATGAATGTTGCTTGCGTATTTCTACACGCTCGTTTCCTAAACGAATACATCTAATTCGTTGCTCAGATAAAAATATTTACTTTACGACTTTTGGGCAGTGTGCTTTATTATAATTATATAATAGAAATTATGTAGTAATGGAGAAAATTATTTTCTAACGTCAAATATAAGTGAATTTACATATTTTGTATATTTTTAAATGAAGAAATTCTTTGTTCTCTTGCAATGTGTCACTTATTTTTATTCATTAAAATTTTCGTAATTCTGTTAAGTACCTATATGTCACATTGCTATTTACAGCGATGTAATTATACTGTAATTTCTTATACGTTATTATTAAAATTCTTTGTTAAGCGTTTGATATCTCATTAAAATAGCTTATCTTAATTTTATTATATGATTTATTTGCTAAATACATATTAATTAAAAATAATATTCGCTGTATGAGTTACAGATTATATCAAAACTGAGACTTATTATAAAAACAATACATCAATACTAAGTAGATTGATTTTATTAGTTTTCGGCACTTTTCATTGTAGAACCTTCATTTTCAATTTGCATACTATTGATGAATATTAAATCATCGCATCTAGCTTAAAAAATGTCGTAACATGACATTGGCGTGCAGTTTCTAATAAAAAAGAACATTCGACGGCAATAACAAATGAAATAAACGTAACCGTTAGATAAGGGCTATACCACGAATAAACCATTAGTGTCAAAATGTTCGTTTCCAAAGATTTGATTGCAGACAGTGCCATAAGCGCTATGTTTAATATAGAAACATTAATATCATATAATTGTTTGTTTATATTTTTGGTAACTTCAACGCACATGAAAATAACTTTAAAGTTTTTCTATATTTTTTAAGCGTAGCTATTCTTATAATTTCAAATTTCACAGTTTTACACTAAGATTGAGACATGTCAATTTTCAAAAATACTCTTATCTTTCGTAGTAGTTGCAATTTGCAATATTTTGCATCACGTTCATCCCATTGTGTTGTTAGTGACGCCACTTATGCAAATGATTTATCCGGCCACCGTATAAAATTAGTTTAAAACGCACTTAATGTGCATTTGTGTATTTTTCGCAACGTAATGTCGAGATTCACATTGTCCGCCATTGCGAGAGGGCTTGCGTCAAGTAAATGCACATACGACACAATGCATGATGCAAGAAGAAAACGGTTTTAACGGCCTAAAACACTAATGAATCATCAATAGATAGATATTGCATGCCAAACACCCTTTTCGCTGTTTCGTAGCAAGTTCTACGATTCCGTAGCGTTCTTCGTAATCTACGCATGAATTATATGAGCTACGATATTGTTATACTCTCGTAGCATGTAATATGATAAAATAACTTATCAATGGAGTTTCCGTAATGATGATGTAAAACATAATAGGGATATATAATAGAGTGCTGATGTCTGTTGACATTGTTATTCATTTAACACGACTCATTACCGCTGAAGTGTTTACCCTGTATGCAATTACCTTGTGTTTGGTTATTTCAATTTTAAATTATTAGTATTATTTATTGAATCATCATACTTTAAATATAATTTGGACTACTAAGTTGTTATTAATTGTTGTAAAATATAATCATTATCGATTTCAGATAATCATTTAGATGAATGCTGACATATGAAATTACATTAAAAATCAAATTTTAAGTATGTTTAACGAGATTTTTCCAACTTGCTATTTTGAATTTTTTTAATCGCATATATGATTAAGATTTTTTTTGAGAAAGGTATATTTTATATGGTTTTATAAGTTCGAAATATTCTGATACCGTTGAATTTAGATTTGATTCCAACTCGACTGTAGTCGTTTTGATCCTCAGGAGCTGGAGAAGAACACCAATCAGTCGGAACTTAACACCATAGCCACATACTATTTTGATGGACAGGGCAAGGCGCTCAGGCCCATGGTTGCCATACTCATGGCGAGAGCTGTCAACTACCACGTATATGGCGAAAACAGGTGAGTTCTGCATCATATCCTGTACTAACGGCCGGTTATTGAATTGAGAAAAGTACAAGATTTCAACTGATTATTCTCAATAATTTAAGTTCTTTACATTGCAAGTGGCAACAAGTCCTAGTATTACCAAACTGCTTTCAATAGATCATTGAAAAAATTTAAATCGTGAAGAAAACCTCTTTAAATGACGTTAAACATCAAGTGGTTTAAGTACAATTTAAGATGTGCTTAACTTTATATTCTCATTTCAGTAACCAATCATATATCTAGCACTTACAAGAATTATGCAAGTAAATCATCAAAGGTTATATAATTAATTTAAAGATGTTTACATTTTTGTTTAATGCACTCTAAAGAGAAAAGGTGTTGTTGCGACTAATGTCTTTTATTTAAATGTAAAGACTATTTAAGTGAATTTTAAATTATCATACTTTAAGCAGTATGATGTCTTCCGTTATGTTTTTATAAAAGCGATTTATTTGTTGTTCTTTATGCAGGGCTATTCAAATAATACTGGTTGTAACTCACAAACCCCCTATTGATTAAAATAGCTATGCTGTCATTCAGTGGCTGATCGGTAGTAAAGGCCGATATATTGCATTATGTATAGCATTGCTCAATCAATAATTTGTATATTACAAGACTCTTTGTATTGACATACGTAGCTGACTTAAAGGCAACCATAAGTATCGGAAAGATCTCTATGGCAATGCACAGCCTATACCGTTAGCGTTAAATGGGTGAAATCGTTTATATAAAAGTTTTTTGTTTTTGAGCATATACATTGATTAAAATTGGTACCGAGTAGTACAAAATAAAAATTACGGTTTTCAATTAGAATTTTTGAAAAATATTACTTGTTCTTTTTTAATCCTGGTTTGTCTTGAATTTATTATTTGTGATTTATTCGGAAGATGATTTGCATTTCTTATGAATCTGCGGCTGTGTAAATGTTGACATCATTCTACTACAGCCGAATTGCATGACATGACATTGGTCGTCAGTAACAAAACTATATACATATTTTTATGCAAATTGTTTTTGATAAGTTCCTACTTGTCATATGCATTATTTATCACTTTTTTAAAGTTTAAAGTCGGTTTGATTTTTGAATAAAATAAAATTGATTTCGTTGATGCTATCAAAATAGAGTTCAATATGTTTTATGCTGATCTGATTACGTAATATACCTATCGTTTTCGTTTCTACATGCTCCATTTAATTTTGTTGGCGAATTTTTGTAGTCTTAATTTAATAACAATGTATTTAATATTAAATACTGAAAATGTCTAGTCCGCTATCACCACGGTTAGTATTTACCGAAACAAGGTTAAATGATAAGACCTTATACTGATAAGTAAAGATAGATACTGATACACCAATTGTTTTTTCTACACAGACAAAACGATGTTAAAACCTATCACTTAAGTTAACAGATCATAATTGTAACTTACCCTTATTAACGTTTGTATGAGATAATATGGTATTTATCGTATTTTCCTCAATATGTAAATTTTTAGAATATTCTGTGAAACCTCTTTGAACTAAATCGGTATGTAACAGTCGTTTTTATTTCAATAAATGAATAGTAAAAACGTTAATTGAACATTACGTTCACGCGTTCCTGTGATGCCGCTTACTGCTCTTTACATGTGAAGAATATTTAAATGATATACGATAAATGCTGTAAGATATGACGAGTGCGTCTAGAATAATTTATAAATGAATAAAATAGCCGTGCGCATACTAAAATAGGCCTTGAACGCTTGAGAATTTAGTGCAGGCCCTTATAATTCTTAATGAGGGTGTTTTTGCTGACTTTAAAAGTATATATTACAGATACAATTAGTTCAATAGCATTTGCATTATATAATAATATCAATACTAATGCCATAAAATATGTAGACAGTACCTATGGGTCTCTTGCGTACTATTGACACGGTTTCCTTGAGTAGTCTTAAAATATTCAATAGAATTCCACATAAAACGTATAAATATTCCTTTGTACAGATGACATTATTAAAATGACAAAATTGTATTACAACATTAACATAACTAAATGTTAAAAGCACAAAGAATTAAATTAATAAATTAAATATCTATATTAATCGGTGAATTGTGATCGTAGAAAGTAAATGGGCTAATACGTTGGAAGCCTAATTTTATTACAAATAATAAAATATTTATTTTTTAAAACAAATTTTAATACACAAAATGTGTTTCTGGTATTTCGTTGTTCCCTGTAATATCAGTTGATACATCATACAGAGTGAAATACTTAAGAACACAATTATTTTCAAGATAATTAGTGCAAAATTACTCTAAATTAACGTCAAAAAATTGTTGTATAAAATCTAGAGGACATTATAATATCCTCATACGGAAAGCAATTTTTCTGACAATATCAACATAGTAATTAATTTATGCAATTAGGTTTTATTTTACATGTAAAAAAACTTTCATAATTAATAGTGTTTTAATTTGAAAACATATTATGACTTCGAGTTTACAGTTGAAATGAATTCCTTTTTTTATGATTTTCAGAATAATTAGTGCTAAATTACTCATATTAACGAATATAAAATTGTTGTATAAAATCTAGAGGACATTATAATATCCTCATACGTTAATCCAATTTTCTGATAATATCAACAAAGCAACTAATGTATGCAATTATATTTTATTAAATGTAAAAAAATCTTAAAATTATGAGTAATTTATTTTAAAATTTATATTTTAACTTTGGGTTTATTGTTAAAATGGAAACCTTTTATATGATTTTACTGCCAGCGGCTTCGCCCGCGTGGTCTTGTATTATACATAAAAAACTTTTGAATCACCGTATCTTTAAAAAAAAGCGTTTCAAAATCCGTTGCGCTGTTTTAAAGATTAAAGCATACATAGGGATATAAGAACAGAGAAAGCGCTTTTGTTTAATATTATGTAGTGATGGATGACACTTCACTGTAACGAGCATTAGCTCTTTGAAGTTTAATAAATAAGTCACAAACGGCTTATTAAATCGAAAAACGGCTTCCCCACACCCCTTTTTTTTGAAAAACCATCCAACAATGTCCCAAACTATGGGTAAGAAGAAAATAAAATATTTTTTTCTAAATCTTACTTTACCACTTTGTTGGCGTAATTAACATGTAGCTAAATTACAACTTTCTAGTACCAATAGTTTAGAGCTAAACTGCGGATGGACTTCCGAAAGACAGATATGGCGAAATTGTAAGGGTTCCTTGTTTACTATGGAGCCCTGAAGAATGAGACTGACGTATTTCACAATATTCGATTTTTGAATTTATATATTTCTATAATATCAATGGTAAATCTGTTATAGGCTAATAAGTAAACCTGTTTGATTTCGCTGTTACTGGTTAAAGTAAAACATAATTGTGCTAATGTCTGGGTGATGTTGTGTTATGGCCCATTACGTCAGTCATTGTTATCTCATAATTTCTTGATCTAGTAGAACAACAAACTGTTAAACGAGGACTACTAATAAAAGTCTATTACGTAGAGAATTTGACTGTATATTGTGTAATTAATACGCGGCCGTGATCGTAATAACTTTATTTTTTTTAATGACAGTTGCAATTTACATATACGTAATTACAAACATAGCTTAGTAACGATACATGCCGCTCATATGGGAATAAGAAATAGCTACATTAAAATCAGCATTCAGATGCTGAGTAATAGAAAACGATCTATAGTTTTAAAATCAATAAGGGTTGGTTGCACTAACTTACTTTAACAATAAAAACATGTTAAAGTACCGGTTAGCCAAGCTTCGTTGGCTCATGTTATAGTTTTACTACGTCAAGAAAGAGAATGGTGCAACGCATTCCGTTGTCAGTCGTAGCGTGACAGATATTGTCACATTTGGCATGAACCTTAACTTTAACTGCTTGGTACTATATGCTTTTATGGTGCAATCCAGCCTACGTAGTTCTAACTAAATTCGGAAACAGATTAAGAAATATACATATTTTATATTTGTGATGTTAAATTGTGTATGAGAATTTCAATAAAGAAGTGATGTGTTTGCGAATGCAGTGCGCTGCTGCCTTCTCAGAGGCAAGTGGCGATGATCAGTGAGATGATCCACTCGGCGTCACTAATCCACGATGACGTCATCGACCAGAGCGACTTCCGGCGTGGAAAACCCTCAGTCAACGTGCTCTGGAACCATAAGAAGGTAAGCTTACAATAGTCATATTGTGTAATTGTTCACAGACTCGTAATGCTATTTTATAGTGTTAAACTCATTATGAACGAAGCAAATCCATTAATGAAACGTCTCTTGCATATATTGGATATTGGACGCGAATTATTTTACACTTCAATTCATGAAAGTAAATTCTCATTCCTGGAAGAAAAAGCTATGTTTTTTGATAGTGTTTTTCACCATGTTTGTACCCCTGCCTTACATATGTGTATAAGTAGTTTTTGAGAAAACTGTTATGATGGACGAACAGATTGACAAATCATCCGAGTAATTCTATAAGATTTCTTTTTTTTCCTCGTCAGGTGCCGGACTCTAAGTTAAGAAACCAATTTGAAAATTCTTTTTATTATAGACAATATGTGCTTGTGTGTTAGAATATAATGAAAATTAATTTTACGTACAGGATTTTCCCAATTTCAATGATTTGAATACAACCGCAACAAGAATATACATATCCGAATTTTTGTTTTTATGTCACTGTAATAGTTAATGTTACTTAATAATTATATTACCTTAATAGTTTTCTTCCCTAAAAATCGGGCCAATCGGACATAACAATGAAATATAAATATTAGTCGGTAATATTCTCTTAGCGCACTCCTACGTTAATGCAAAAATAAAACATATGACAATTTTATGGTTGCTACTATTCTTCATCAGTCATGAGTGGAATACTAATGAACTGTACTCCAATTGCTCCTCATATCTGAAGAATAACTGACAGTACTTTATATGGACCGATACTCATTCCTTTGTATTTAAACAACGTGCAGTTTTCTGTATGAAGACATGAAGTTATTTTTTATTTGTAGAAGAGTGAATCATTGTTTTTATTTGTATTATTCAACTAATAAATTAAAATCTTAAAATATTAACTACTATATTTAGAACTTCAGTTGCCTTTTAAATGCCAGTTCTGTGGTGGCCATCTTTAAACCTAGGTCTCAATTCTGACCTGGGAAATGGAGAGAAAAATACTATCCTGGTTACTTCGGATTTCCTTTCCAATAGTTATTATAGCTATCTAACTTATGTTATATTTTGTGATATATGTTTAATAATGTAAATACGAGGAGTTCGATAGCACAATGGTTAGCCCGTTCGGTTTGAGATGTTGAAATAAAGCAACTTTCACAAAGGCCGTTTATAGAATTGATGACAATATTTTACAATATCAACTCAGTGCTTCGGAAGGCACGTTAAACCATTGATCCCTGTTGCATCTGCTGTCGTAAACACCCACCAATCCGCACCGGGCTCACGTGGTCTGCCATGTTCAGATCTCCCTATTCGATTCTATTCATAGGAAACGCATGTGCCCCAGTAGTGGCAACATTAATAGGCTGGTAATGATGAATGTAGATAAAAGTCAACCAGCGACAATTCTTGACTTCTTTGACTTTATTTCATAATAGAGATGACACTGATTTGCGATTTTAATCTTATTCACAATGGCTTTACTCTTAAGTGACTAAAAATACGAGTTTTCATTTTATTCTACGCTTATGTTGCTAGCCTTGTTATGTAATAAGTGCTTACGAAAGTTTTCTTTACTGTTTTAGAGAGGTTTCGGTATAAACAATAGTTATGTTTACAGTATAATTGTAAAACTATTTCAAGGCCATTTATCAAACTTTTAACCCGGATTAGAATAATTATAGGTTTGATTCACTCGGAAATTTCGGTCGTTCGTGCCTCGAATAAATAATTGATATTTTTGGCGTGACACCGTTTCATGTTTACATGCTTTGACAAAGGACATGCTTCCTTTATTTTAATATCGGACATTCTGCTTTGTTCTCAGTTCTTCTCATCATAATTCTTCCGATGAATAAAGAAATGTTAATAGTTATAAACAACTTTTGAATTAAGAATAAAAAATTTAACGGGAATAAAGTGAGTAAAGTGTTAAGAATGATAATGGTTGTTATCTGTTACAATAAGTAACTGAAATATTCCACACAGATCCCGTATTTAAAATCAAAGGTGTGGGAGTCTACATACTTACCTAGTTACACTAACCGCGCATAGAAACAACTACACTGGAATTACCCGAATATTTCATTAGTATTCATTGGATGTCACTTATATCGCTTGCTGAATGGAAAGTGCTTATAAAATGACATAAAAAGGGATCATTCTAATGTCTATATTATTTTTCGTCTGTTGAAGATCATCTTGTAAATATGAATGAACTGGTCACCGAGTAACTATTCAAATGCTTTATAGAAGATTAATGAAACAACTTTTAAAGGGGAAGATTAATGAAACACGGAACCTGTAAAGGATCCGAAACGTCAATAAAACTAAATACAAATGCAATGATACCGTTTAAAAGTTGATTCATTTATGGATAGTTGCGCGTGAAAATATAAAAAATCATTGTGCTCTATAGAATTAACAAATAATAGATAAAACAATTGTTGCATTTATAATGACAAAGCAATGGTACCTTTTTTTTGTAATAATGAGACTTGCGACCGCGACGGCTATGAAAAATGTAGGTTAAGATCACGCCATTCAACTTGCGGTTCATTGAAACTTGCTCGCTATGGAGTAGAATACGTCGTCAGCTCTATACAATATCTAGGAGGTTATCACTTTCTTTCAATTAATGCTTAATTTTGTTTTTGTTTTCCATCATCGTCTATAGAAATCTAAACAAAGCAGAATTATAATCGATGAATTTATCATAATTTTAGCCAACATCGATTAATTATTTAAACCTTAAGGGTAATGTACTCATTTTTTGTACAAATATCAGATTTCGTAAAGCTTTGCTGGCAGTTTTCAATTTCGCTTTTATCTTCCATAGAAAGCTATTTTTTACGATGACCTCCTTGTCCGAAGCACTTTTACTTGTTTGAAAAGGCAGATGTGATTTGTGAATATAACCGATGTTTGTACTGTCTACAGATTTCATTGGTTGACTGTGTATGTTATATACTAATATATATTTCTACAATAGAAATCGTCTCATTTATTGTCGATTTAATATTCAATTTCAGTGTTCGTTGAAATAATATATGAAATCTATAATGAATTATGTCAATATTTGCGTTCTCTATGATTTTCTCTAAAGATGACATTGAAACGAGAGATAGCGCATCAAATGGGTTATCGAGTCAGGCGCAGGTTGTTGCCCCAACACAAGAAAGAGTGAATACAATCTGTGGTAAGTAGTGCGCGTCGTCACTGCTTCACGTTGGCAGGGTAACCTTACCACGTATCGTAAGCTTCCATTAGCAACGTTTGCTTTCCTTTCTCTCGCTCTTTATACAAGTGAGACGAAGATACGCCGCAGCGTTTCTGTTTACGATGTGCGGCTGTGGAGAGTGCCGGCGAGTCTGAGGCGCGCCTCACATCACAAGAGGCCGAAAGCTGGACGACCCTAAGTGAAAGTGTACCTTCTCACCCAATGATTATTATATCTGCAAGTTTTTTGTATTTAATGAGATCGTGTTACGTCTCCTGTTTGATTACTAATTTCTTCTAACAGTTAACGTTTCAATATTAAAAATATTTTTTAAAGTTACTAAAATGTTTAGTATAGTCTTGAAAATCAAGTAGTTAAGTAAACTTTAAGTCACTTAAATGATGAGCGCCATTCAAGTTCAGTTAGTCAAGTAAACAGAAGCCATGGATAACGTTCGAAACACGATCGTCATATTGTGTAATATATCTCATATGCGTATATATTTACTAAATATATTATGCCCATTAGTTTGGTCAAGGCGATTTTCGCAAGCATTGTCAGTTGTCACAACACGTTGTTCGTAAGCTTTCGTATTTAGATGTTTCATTGATTATTATTAATTACAGTTAACATATCCGCAACAAAATTTTGACTAAAAACGTAAAGTACAAAATAGACTGTTGTTCAAGGCTTATTTAAAATCTTAAAATGAGACCAAAATTCATATTACTCTATTGAATCATAATAGTCTATAATGATTCTGCAGTAGCATTGTTTTATTACCTTAATAATGCTACAAGTAAGCCAATCGCGTTTTATTCGTCCTTCACAAATAAAATACTTACTGCGATAACATTTTTCCGGCGTGTCGGCGGTGGCGTTGTCTTTTGTCTTTAAATCGTATTTTGAATTAATTATAGTTGTGAACGTATGATATTCGTTTCACTAAAATCGACGAGTAGACTTCTTTCAAATGAGTTGTGCAATTTGAAACCAGCTGACCTCTGTTTGAGACAAAATTATCAAAGGTTTTTGTAGGTAATGCAGACATAGTGTTACTCTCAAGCAACATTCGTATTAAGATAGAATATGAGATTTAATCTTATACACTATTGCTCTTAGTTTGCTATGAAAAAAGAGCTTTTAATAACTTTAGAAATCTTTATAAATCTACTGATATATGTATCTATAAAATAATATTTGTCATCATTAATTTTAATATATTTCATAAAAAGGAGGACTTATATTAATTACAACTTACTAAAGCTACAATTTAAAAAAAATAGAAAGAATAGTTTTTACTCATGATGTATAGAAAAATCTATAAGAATACTGAAATTTATAAATTTTGTATTTGTAAGAAACCCGTACTGTAGGAGTGACTAGCGCATAGTCGGTTTTATTTAAATACACATCACACCGTAAGCTATAAAATCGTTCTAATATTTATTTCTTGAAGGAGTTATTTTGGTAATTGAATGTGCCTCCTACATAGTAATTTGTTTTTTTTCCTATTGTTGAGACTTGTGTCTTTTTCAGTTGTGTGTTCATGGAAATAAGATAATTTACTAAGTTTTGAGGAATCCGCCTAGGTATTGTTTGAAAATCTCACGGTTCATGACCTTGACGTTTGTCTGTTCATATACATCGTTATTAGTATAAGGTAAGGTACATATGTAGATCGTCTCACTGCGACATAACCCTTATCTTGTACAAATATTTTTAAGGAAATAAATATTTTGTCTAAAGATGCTGTGATACCTTTTCCGCTCTAGTCTTTACGGATGTTGACATACCACTACCCATTATAACCTTTACATATTCATACCAGTCGGTCATATTTGAATTATATCACTCAAATGCGTAAATTGTTTGCAGAGTGGGTTTTCGTATCTGCTTCACTCGCGTTATGTGTGTGATGTGTACATAAGTATCTCGGTAACAGGGTGTGTCCGTTTGAAATTTAGCACTTTTATTACCAGCGGCTGACTCGAGTTGATATTGGTTTATTTACCGATGACAAACTATTTGTCTGATGATTTATTTATTAATCGCTGCTGCTTAATGTTTAAAATCACGTAAATCTAATCTGTCGTCAAGTTAAAATTCATCAAGATATAAGTTATAATACAATTGATAGGGGATCATCGACCTTTATACATGTGGTTTGATGACGTTCTCAATAAAATATGCGTGGTTTTACAGGGCATTGCGTACAATAGGAGCGGTAGACCTGGGACATGCAGAATTAACGTCAGAATCGTATTGAGGATTCTTATCGTAGCTGGGACCATTGTTCAGAATATGTCTTGCTCCTTATTGTTTGCTCGTCCGCTCGCCTACACCACAGTTTGAAACAACGAGTTTAAAATTAGTGCGCGTGCATGGAATTATTAAAAGTGGTTTACGAATAATTCAATTTATATTATACTGGCGATTTTCCCGCGACTACATACGCGTAAATTTATAGCTTATGTCGCCCGCGTAGGATATAGCTTCCAGTAGGTGAAAGAATTTTTAATATGAGTCCAGTTATTTCGGAACCTATTCGGTGCAAACAAAAATCAAATATTTCCTCTTTATAATACCAGTGTAACGGTGCGTCGTACCACCGTTTATTTCGTCCTTGGGTTCCGCATGCAATCTTTTTATCTTTGATCTTCAACATCATTTATTTTTATTATTCATTTTTCGTCATATGAAATTTTGATTAATCCAATATGCTCTTTATGAATGTCAGTTCGTGAAAATTAGTCGAGTTAGAGACTCCCTGCTAGACCTAAAATGTGATATTTTCATTTTACATGTAGAAATTTATTTATTCACTTGACATTGGCAGAATTGTGCGAGATGCGCAGATAAGCCATTAATAAAAGAAGTAGAAGAACATTATACATTCTCAATTACAATCAATAGCAATTTTTTGTAAAAATGTATACTACTCGTATATCAATTGAAATAAAATAAAGTCAAATTACCCATCAAATCCGAAGAAAAGTATGTAATTGTTCTATTCAACTATTAATATTACTATTTAGGTAACCATACTGTTTTTATATTCCTTTTTTGTTTGTTACCCTTTATTAAATCAAGTTCTCAAGCTTAGTCAGCTATTTATTTATTTGCCTAATCATCGAACCCATAACAACGTAATTAAATATATTTATTAATTCTGTATTCTTCTAATTAAGACTTAATAAATAAATAAAATAAAAATTCTCATACTTAAATTTATTGTGTTTAATAGTACTGTATATTACATACACAGATATAACGTGTGCTTTGTTTTATGATATTATTGTTAATTAATAATACTAATATTTATAATCAGAAATGCTTTAAAAAAATAACCTTGTCCCTGGGTTCGTGTCCTGGGTCCCTTTGTCGTGGGTTCGAACTTACGACCTTTCGTAATCCGGGTAACTGCTCCACTGAGCTACCCAGATCCTAACAGGACTGTAAAATTTTTCAAGTACTTGCTACTTTGTCGCTACTACAGAGCGTATTTAGCATCCATCCAAACAGCCGAAATAAATATTTAAACTTTCGAAAAAGATGAAAATTTGTTCCATTTATTATATTTGATAAACTTTGCATTAGCCCGTATTGTGAAAGGTCGTGGGTTCTAAGTCGCGAGAAACATCTAATTGTTAATATTTTGAATGTTTATTATGTGATATTCTTCTATGATTATCTTACCTTCTGAACCTTCCCGGCGCCCGCCGCCGCAAGATAATAGCTTTCACCGTCACCAGTGGTACGACAGCTCATTTTTCATCCGAGTATCATCTGTCTTTCTTTTACGTGTGATATTGGTTCAATGAACTTAACATCTTGTACGAAATGAATAATCATCTTGTTTTATTACAAGCTCATTTTAATTGATTACGCAATTACTTTCTAATGTGAATAGATCTAACGTGGACAGTTTAACACTGTGTTAAATGTTTCAGAAATAATTTTATATCATTAATATTTTAAAGTTTTGTATTATTCGTATACTGGTTGCTACATAATGGATATTACATAAAAGAAACATAACGATACTTCATACTAATAAATGTAAAACGAAATATATCTGTCCGTTTGTTACCTTTTGCGGCCACAAATCTGGGTAGATCGATTGTAATAAAATAAGGTTTAAAGAATATTTTAGAACAAAAGCTTCTCTTGCCAACATTATTCAGAATCTTGACCGCAAAAGCTCATCTTATTTCACAGACTGTAGCAAATTCTTTAGTACCAGTTTAATAAATATATATATATATATATGTACATATAACAGGTACTAAAGAATTTGCTACCATAGACTAGCAAATTAAAAGATTCTGAATAATGTATATATATTATAAATTTAACAGTTCTAAAAATAAATAACAAATAATCGTAAGCTTATAGCCGTAAAGGTCAGTGTAAATTTTAAAACTATAACCGGATTACTTGTACGGGAAGAATGAGTGGACATTCAAACATCTGAACTTTCTCTTTACTTCATTTTTTCTTCTTATTAGGGCCTCGGCCGCGATCGGTGAAGGATTTTGGTTATCCGTGTGTTGGTAATGGGACCACATAAATTGTGAGTCTATGTTTAATGACTGTAATTTGATGTTTTCTGTTCTATGAAACCCGTTCCGTATAAATCCGGCAGTGTTATTGAACTTTCGATCTAGTTGATATTTAATTTGAAGTGACTAACAGTGTTGATATTAGCTGAATTGAAAGTAGAATACCTTAATAAGGACTTTTATCGTCGTTTTGATAAGAAGTTTTTAGCGCTAAAGAAGTTTGATATGCTATACAATTACCATCCATTTTTCGTTACCGAATTCAAGAAAATATCTATTCGAATATCGTCAAAGAAAAGTATTGTGTTAAATGAAACACAAAAGCTAAAATTAATCTCAAATACATATTTAGCTGACCGCGGTGATCAGTGTTTGTTGACGCGTATCTCGCTCTAGATTCAGATATTAATATTTTCTATTAACTGCCTTCTTTATTTTTAATTATAGGATAAATATTTTGTATTTAGAATTTTGCATCTAACTATTAAAATATCGTATGAATATGCTAGAAACAAATATGGTGTTATTGTGCACTTCACTTGCAGAAAAACCTTGTTATAGGTTTTTCCGAGACTGTATGAATAGTAAGAAGGTAGAAGTTTAATCCATTAAAATTCAACCGACTTCTGTGTGGATTTGAATCTCTAAGCGTCACCTTTTGTATTTATTTTTGTGTATGTAAATATGTATACTTCGCCTTAAATGTTACAATTTTCAATAAATGTATTTGAAACTTTAAATAATTTTGAAATCTACATTTGATGTCTCAAGGTTTGAAACCTTGAGACATCAAATGTAGAATTGATATAACTCAATGGTTAAGAAGATATTCAGAGAGTATAATGAGACTTTGTTGAAATGATAATATCGCTTTGTTCTTTTATATTTGCTAATTTACGTGATTAACTATCATATTGACCTTCGAAATATTTTTATAAGAGGCAAAGCAGAGTGAAAGTACTATAATAAATTGACTATTATTATTTGTATAGCCAGTTTAGTTAACTGTGTGGGATATAAAACATCTCATTATACTTACCTCTCTGACACTGTACGTAGTTTCTGTTTAAATAATTGATGAGTGAATTAATTATCATCGTCTCGAAAAACTAGTTTTTTACTTTTCAAAATGTCAAAGTAATTGAATGTCATACATTCATGACAAATGACGTTGTCCCGTAAAAGGACAAACCCTTAATATTCGGAAGAGAAGATGCGTTAAGTTACAGACTATATTTACATACCGATCATGAAACTCGACATGCAATAAAATATATAATAAGTCTTAAAGTAGCGCTACGGTTGTTGACTTTTTGTTGTAAAACATACGTGACGCAAGTAACGTTTTATTTTATTTTAGTTTTTTAACCGACCTTCGTTCATGCGAAAAGCCCCTTTTTCTCGTTTCAACGATTATTATTAAAATAACGATCCTTATTTACTGATATACTCGATCGACCAAGGTTAACTTAAACCCTTCACTAATGTCCGGTCTCTACGTTTAACGAATCGTTAACAATTACTATTGAAAATCGAATGCAATATGTAATTGGATATGCGCAAAGATTCTAGTGATGTAAAATTCTGTGATCTCATTTATTAAACACGCAGGATTTATAATAGGGAAAATAATTTTTCTATTACTTAATAAAATATATGAGAGTTCGTTATCGGTAATATTAAATATTCAGTGTAACTGGATATCAATATTTAAGTGGCTGTATTATTTCCCAATTACTAATTATTTTTTATTTTTATTTTAGTTTACAAATAATTTTGTACGTTTATTGACTCATAATAAGTCTTATTTAATGTAATGTTTAAATAATAGAGTATGATTTAAATGCAGGTATTTTCGTACAGCACAACGTATGCTATAATGTAGAAAAGTATATTATTAAGTTATCCATGCTTTTGTAGACCTTAAAGCCATTAATCTGTTCTTAAAAATATAATTTGTAGTTTCGTTACCCAGGTTACCTCTTTAGGTGGTGTTATTTTTTCTGATGAAGTTTCTCATACGTTTTTCAATGGTTAAGCTTCTGTTTCTTGATTCCGACGAATCTCCGCCTGCTAATGGGTTCGGTACTATATGCGTTGATGTCTTTTCTGTTGTAAAATGTGTATATTATAAAGACATTCGATGATAATGGTTTTTATATTTTTCTATCTTCGGATGATCACCATCACCATCACCAGCCCTTTTACGTCCCCACTGCAGGGGCTCAGGCCTTCCTTATGGATGGTTAAGGAGGATGGGCCATGACCCTCCACGCTGGCCCAATGCGGATTGGAGGGTATTAACGACTGCAAATGCACCCGGGACCAACGGCTTAACGTGCCTTCCGAAGCACGGAGTAGCTCGAGATAATAATTTTTGGTCACCCATCCCGTGACCGACCCTAGCGAAAGTTGCTTAACGACTACGATCGCAGGCCGCGGCGCTTATCCACTACGCCACCGAGCTACTCACGCCACCGAACTACTTCGGATGATAATTTTCGGTAATTAACGAAATAAAACTAAAGTTTAGATTATAATTTTAACAATGCTATCTTAATAATTCTTATAAAATAGTTTTTTGGGCATATCCATCGATGTTTAGATAGATTATAATTATCTTATTATTGATTGGTCGTTAGGTCTCTGGTAGTACCCCAGATGGAAGAGAACTTGTCTGGATTACAATAAATCATCGGTTCGAGTCCACGCTTGGTACCTAAGAGTTTTTTCAATTATTATTCGGATAAATAAAGATATGATGTTATCTTTATCTTACTATTTATATTAGTTGTTTTTATCTGATAGTTATTGCTACCGATTTTCTTTTAGAAGGCTTAATTTATGCATGATAGACCATTCAAATGTTTATAATTCTAAATACTATTTAGTGGTTGTGTAGTTAAAGTGAAAGTTATCACATGTACAAAATTATTAAATTAATCGAAATAAAAATAAAGAGCTGATTAATTTTTACTTTCTAGCAGAATGACTATAGTATGACGACGATACTAATGAAAGCAAAATTCTTATAACACTTTCCTCTCTCACACCCACCGCGGTTTGTATTTGATAAAAATGTGTAGTAAAAAAGAACTGGTCTTTGTAACTGTATTATGAGCGGCGGTCGCTGGACGCGGGGGAGGGGATGTGGGTCAGACACATTACCGCTGCCGGCATGCCACCTGCAACCTTGGAAGAAGATCGAGTTGTGAGGCCTCACCGTCCTCTGTTGAAAGCAAAAATTTCCAATCACTTTCTTCGAATCCGAAATGACAAACAACATTCCATTAGCAAATGAGCCTTGCGTCATTTTGAGGAAGTGAATGAAAAAAAGCGGAAGAATCAAAGACGAAATTTAGGGGTAATTATTTATAGGTCATATTTCCCGTGTCATTATTATTATAAAAAATGTGACACGATTTCCTTATGTGATAATTAATCTTAATGTCAGTTAATATCTTATTGATTTTCATGAACAGAATGCGAAACACATCCGTAGCTTCCGATGACGCAGCAATGACAGAAAGAAATTTAGTTTTGTAATACCAACATCCATCTTATACTAACGAATTTATTGCTAATTCTCAAAATGTTACAACGTTATCCAGAAATGCCTACAATAGGCATGATGACCAATGATATTTAACCGTTGGGTAGACTATTAAAGAAAATATTTTTTTTTTGCGTAATCAATAAATACACCTCTGTACATTTTCTACATAGTTGTGACGTAGCAAGCCCCCACTCCTCAACTATAATGCCTATTATCGAAGCCATTTCTTGTTAAATTGAAGCATAGAAATGCGTTATTAATAAAATAATCTATTATCGGACTGACAGACTAAGTAGATATTTAAACAGATTTATAAATAGATGAAATAGTTAGGATCCGATTAATTTTAAATATAAATATATGAGCAATGTATCATGTCTGTAAAACCTGTTCTACCGTTTTTAGATTCTAGTTTTGATGTTTTGAAATTAGTTTGAAGCCGGTTTCTAAATTTCAACCAGATGACTTTTTTTTATTACTTGTGTGACTCGCGTCGTTGCAGTTAAACACGAGAATAACGCCTCGTAGACCGAGGTACGTTCTTTACGCCTAGTGAAAACCGGATTCAATCCATTCAGTGGTTACTAAGATGAGACAGCATGCAGACGAGACACCTGTATAAACTTTCTTTTTATATTACAGACTTATCACGACTAATATAAATAAATAATTTGTTTGTATCTAGAATTTTTAATCAATTATGATATCAGTTTCTTGTGAAACGTTATTAATTAAAATAATTTCGAAATATTAGAAGCATATCGGCATGTTGTCATGGGAGTGAATTGTGTCCGCTATGACGAGAGCCTTGAGACTCCGTGTCAAGGCCATTGTTCATCTCCTAATAAGCATTACGTTCGTACCGCGATGCGCGCCCGCGCTATTCACCGCGAAAGTTATGAAGTGTATTATGATATTATTTTTTTCATTCTTCGCAACGAGTGTTTCGATAGAAAAATAATTTTAATGTACTAAAATGTACTAGTTTAGATCAACTTTGTGTCGAGTTGTATTCAAGTAAATATTTATTTTTAGCATTGAAAATTAATTACGTCACTACCATTTAACAGTTTAACACTAGTGTAGTTTACTTTGGGCAGATATCAGTCCATATATTGAATACTAGCAAGTTCGCTCTCGTTAATTATAATTTATCACGCCGCGTATGATGTACCTTCCCGTAAATGAAAGAATTTTCGTGATCGTATCAGTATTTCCGAAGGTTATCCCTACCAAATAAAGTTGGAGACTTTACACAAACGTTGTTTTGTGTAAGTTAAATAATAGACAACAACCAATTCTAAAATTTACTAAATATACGCGATTTCCTAAAGCTATAACGCGATAATTTGATACGTTAGATTACAATATGAATCAAATCGCTTAAAACTAGAAGTCCCGGCTATTACGCTGATGTAGCAAATTAATTAGACAACAGTACACGCAGCGGTTATGCGCAAAACCGGTGTTTGACGATGCACGTGTCGCGGCCCTACCCGGCAGGTGTGTCGAAATTACACACGATGCCACGCTCGACCGCTAATCGTCACTAGATACTGAATGCGTTTCGCAATCATTGGACCTTCTACACACTCGAAATGTTCGATCGATTGTATAAATCGACTAGTCACATATTCGACTTGATGTCAAATATGGTAAAGCAAAGGTATAAAGTTCGTCTCGAAAATAAAATGAGTTTATAGCTATGTTATTGATATTAATATGGTAGAGGTTGACGTCGATTGAATTTTGAGTGAAATGCACTCGAAATAATTCTCTAAATATTACGTATGGTATGTTTAGAATCCTAAAATAATCATTTTACACGTCACCAAAGTGTGACAGGTAATTTTATGAATTAATAGGTAATTAATAATTAATTAATCAATCCGTGCTTTGGATGGCACCTGTAGTCGTTAACACCATCCAATCTGCCCGTTTTCTCTATATGATTTTGATTTAATTACATCCATAAGGAAGACCTGAGCCCCAGCACAGGGGACGTTAATAGGCTGGTGATAATAAGTAATTAATAATTAACTTTAATATTGTTAATCTATATTTATTTATTTATACTTCTTTGCACAAATAAAACGTACAAATGGCAGACTTAATGCCAGTAGGCATTCTCCACCAGTTAAACGGAAAGTTAATTATTAGCTGTAGTGTAAGATAATGAAATAAAAAACCGGCCAAGAGCGAGTCGGACTCGCGCACGAAGTATTCCGTCCCGAAATCGAGCAAAAAATCACTCTTGTTGTATGGGAGCCCCCTTAAATATTTATTTTATTCTGTTTTTTTAGTATTTGTTGTTGAAGCGGCAACAGAAATAAATGATCTGTGATATTTTCAACTATATGACTTTCACGGTTCATGAGATGCAACCTGGTGAGAGATCGACAGATGGCGAAGTCTTAGTAATAGGATTCCCATTTTACCCTTTGGGTGTTGAATGAATAAAACAGTTCTTGGTAATATAATCAAATAGTAAACAATTCAGTCAGAAATCATAATGTAAATAAGTTTTTCATACCACAAACGGAATCCCTCATTACAACTGACTTTCTCCGAAAGTAACGGAACGATTGATTTATTATTTGGTACCAAATTATGTAAGTCGGTGGCACAAACACCGCCTTTAATGTAAATAAATTTGAAATATGAAAAAATATGCAAGTTAGTATATTGAGTGACTTATTGTATGCGAGAAAGTGGCTCTTGTAAGACTCTCAAATACTTTTTATTTATAAATTTTAAATTGATAGTCTTAAAGTTATTTCAGAAACTAGGCGAAAATGGACCATAACCTATTAAGATATTCCAAACCTAGTGGTAGTCTTCAAAAATTTATTAGTGCGTAACTGTCTGCGCGCGAGTCTATCTCACATTTGGCTATTATCTTTTAAATCACGTCTCTTATTTCAGAATTAGAAAACGTTACTGAAAACTAAAAATGTTCATTTGCGGTACAAAGTTCGCCGGGTACATAACATTAAATAAATTCAGTTTCTTATTAAATGAATAGATTTCCAAAGAAGTTTTGAAATTATGGAAATTAGAAACAATTAAAGTACGTTTTTAGCATTTAAACAACCATAATAGAACCTTTGATCTCGCTGGAGAACTATAGTGTTATAACGACGCGAAAAACTTTTGAAACTCGGGCATGCTCTTTTCTAAAATTTAGGGTAAAAGTAATATAAAAAGACTTGATGAGAAATAAAATTTCTATGTTGTGTAGAAATTGTGACTCATTTCATCGAATATTTTTAGATTTTGTGGATTACAAACATACATTCATACAGAAATGGAATTTTATAGAGCTTATTATCAAAGAAATTCGCTTCCTTATGTTTCTATATAAAAATTGAAAAATATATATGTTCTTAAATTATACGGATTAAGCGGTGTAGTGTCTATATTTATATTATTGTAATTTTTTTACTAAATGTAACCTGGGATTGGCTGTATCATTTTAACTTAATTTTTTTATTTCGTTATTTTAGCTGTTCGTTATCCATATACATAAATAAATACGTGTTCAATTAATAAAACATTTTTTGTATACAATTCATTTATTATTGAGTAGGCATGTGTATAATGATAGCAAATGATCATCAAGTCGTGTTAAAAGCTCTCAACGACACTTATAATTACAACTAACAAGAAAATGTTGAAATACAGTACTCGTAATGGTCGAAAAATGTCATTGACTGGTTGTTTAATGTTGGACGGTTAACAAATAAGGTTTACTTTTACAACTACTTTATAATATTTGTGATGTTGAGTAGTCGTAGTGACGTATTGGATGTAAATGAAACAATATTGACTCTTGATTAAATGTTATAAATCTGGTATTGATTTGTTAATAAGGTCAAGTATGTGTCGCAATGCCACTGCATCAAATTGCTACGGTTTAAATAAATTAAACGCATCAAATGCAAATTCCTAAAATGTGCATTCCGACTTATAACAGGTTCGTTTGTGCTTCTCATCTATAAGGTTACGTTTGCCTACTTGCTTAAAATATGCATTATTTAGCAAGAACTTACTGAACCCGTTTACCAAATAAGTAACAATATAGCTTGATAAAACTCTTAAAAACGAAGACAATATGATATCTAGACTCCTACTAATGCTTCAGACCTAAATTGTATCAATGACGTTGTGTGTTTGTGTAAATGCAGCAGATGCATAAGTTTTGCGTTTTGTAGGATACGAAGGGGGAGGGGGGGATTGAAGGCCGGTAGCGAAACACATCCCGCCATTCACCTTCCGTACGGTGCGACTGCTCACCGCCACTGCCAAGGGTACCTTGCGAAACCACTTGATCGCAACATACCGCCCGCCACCGCCCAACCATCCATTTACACCAGACTGGCTTATGAAAATAATGTCGCAACTATCCGCTCCGATACTGACCTTCGGACGACCGCAGTCCTCAGATTAAAAAGTCAATAGCTCACCATCTCGTATTTAAAATTAATTATTGCCAATGCTTGTGGTCACGAAATTCCATCTGCGGCGTTGCCCGTCCACCACTCATTTGTGGGGATTCCTCGCAAAAATTATATCGTGATTTTTCGTTACAATAATCCTACATAGCATTTCTGTAAAATGCGGAAGGCTTCGATCATCCGGGGTGACTGACCAAGCTGCCTTGAAATTCGAATTAAAGATCTTTCCATTAAAATAGTCCTTTTTGTCCGATACGTAGGTTAATATTTCGACTTCCCACTTATACAGCTTGTTTCTTAAAGTTGGTAATTCAAAACCATTGTCAAATTGCATTACAATGAATTGGTGTAATGAATTATAGAATAGAAACCACAACACATTCAGAATTAAGTTGGTGTGAAATCGTAGAGATTTTTCTGGTAAATTATTCATGTGGCTCACGTTGTTAGGTTGACTTTCGACTCGCTCATGGGAAAGCCTTTCACTCTTATTATGGGAGTTGCATATTTTGGAATTGTAAAATCATGTTAATTATGGTGAAATATTTAAAATTGATTATGTTGTTACATTTTTCGATCCTTTTTACCGTCCTTATGAATGTTATCATATAATTAAAATTAACAATCTGATAAGATTACGTTTTTCGTAATTCTTTATCTTCTAACTAAAACATAAATTCGTCAAGGTTTTTTGGCAATCAGCAAATAGATTTGCTATAATTAAATAATGATAATATATATGAGGATAATTGTTTAATTTATATTTAGTATTGTTCATGTTGGAATTTAGTGAGTAGCATCGCTAACGTTTCGTGCGAATCGCTGCGCGGGCGCATGCGTGTAACGGATGCGTTTTTAGTCCGGTTAGCTGACAGAGCGTCGGGCCGGAAAGTGTGTTAACGCGTGCGCATTTTGCGCAACCAACCGCATACGATATGCGCCATCACCCACTCCCGTTCGGCGTCCCGTTGTTATCCATCGTATTTGTAACTCAAGTCGTAATATGTAATAGATCTTGTGAAAAACGCTCAGTTGCGGTTAACGGTAATATTAACATATTCAGTTTGCATAAGCCCTGAACGAGTCAATATTTATGAGGAAAATTTTATTTAATATTAACGTCATCAAGTGGGGCATTTTTTAATGTCAGATGACGTTGTGCACGGATATTTTCCAGTCATGCCGTTTTATGGAAATACGTATAGCGTCACCATCTGACCGCTTTCACATTGCGTTATCTTGCTTTTGCTTGCTCTCAAAGGTCAGGCTCGCACTTTACTAGTACGCTGTAGATTAAAAATCAGTGGCGACAAATTATTCTATTAAAAAAAAAAGAAAAATTCCAGTAGAGCTAGATGCATATTAATCTTCATCGAATGCGTCTTATGAAGGTAGTATTAACAAGCATTAGTTTTGAATGCTTCTAATTATTGTCCACTTGATTAGTAGAGAATGTCTGATGGCTTTAAGTCCGTCATTTTCATTGTACAGTGAAGCAAATAAATAATGTAAATATGAGCCATCGCACACTACGCGCTGTATTGTTACAATCCTTATGTCGCCTGTAATTCACATGCTAGTGTAAAGAAATTTATGCTCTTGCGGCCCGGATTGATCTACTGGCAGCATTATATTATATATTTCAACATTGACATCGAAATTGAAATTGACTGACCGTCGTTCTCTACATATAAAATGAAACAATTTGAAATAAAGTTCAGCTTTCGATTATAAGAAATAGTGTTATGAAATAGATTACCAGGCCGCAACTTGTCATGATATTGAAACTACGTTAATGACTGGATCGATATATATAGAGTCCCACGATTGTGCCGCGTTCTCTATTTATCGATAGTCTATCTAGGTGAGTGTTGCTGGTTAAATGTGGGCTAACAGGTGTCCAGTGTATTAATGAGAATCGAGTCATCGGTTCCGGATTGACTGTCGTCGTATTGGATATAACGTTTACTGGATACGTTATATAATTACAAATAATATGAAAAGTATCGTTATACAAAATCTTAGTTCCGTATCTTACAAAATTGGTTATGTAGGTATTGTTGTCTAAATTATTTACGGTTACAGATTCTGGATATGTAAGTAATGCCTCATAATTCCCCGTAGGTAGACATCTCGTATCATTACTTTGTTAACCTCTTCTCAATGGAGTTTATATTTTTAGTTATTTTTTGCCACTGTGTTAGCTACTAGGGGTTTTATATTAGTAATAGAATGTCGTCATACGATATCAGTGGTAACTAACATAAATAAATGTATTCTAACAAAGTTTAAAAACCGAATACTAATTATTAACACGCTATGATTACGTGAATGAGTTAAATTGAGGCCCTGGTCAACTATCAAGTATATGTAAATAGTAACCTAGAGGAAGACGAGCGAAACGAACGTCGAGGTAGTGGGTGCTAGTAGGCGTGCGATTGAAAACCCCGTCGCTTTGCGCCCGCACCTCGGAAGCGGCATTAGTATGCGGCCGGACACCGCATCACAACTTTCTCGACATTCTTAGCGACACCACGATAGTTGAATGCCGTTGTTGTAAAACTAACTATTGCTCATATGTAATTTATTTAATAAAAGCTAGATATCGTTTGTTAGGCACATTGTAATATGTGGATTTAAAGCGGATTGTTTTTAATTCGTTCGCTCAATTTATTTTATTTTATATAGCAGAAATTATAACTTATTTGCTATCTAAAAATTTTACATACAAACTGGATTGAAACGTCGGTTCGGTGCATCTCTGACAGAAGGTACTTTTGAACTGACAAAATATATGAAATTACATTAAATCTTGCTAACTTGTTTAGTGCGTTCCATTTGTGATGGCGTAGGTTAACTGAATTTTAATTATTGACCATAAATATTATGTGGTTCGTTCGTACTTCGAAAGGTATATCATACAAAAAAAGTAGGTCTCGACTGCTTGAGACAATTTGGCTCGCGTAGGGAATTTTACTAGTTATACCAATACGAACGCCTGTGCCACACAGCAAGGAGCTCAAACCGGACTTTCGATGAACTCTTGTGACATTGAGCAGTATAAATTTCCTTACAGTTTCCTAGAAGGTAGGTATTAACTTTCATGATTGGATTAGTATTTACAAAGATTACCCCTTACAAAGAAACAAATAAAGTACGAAGGTTTACCTCTTTATAATATTAGTAGGTATAGATTTTTGCTTCTTATACTAATTTTACTTAGTTATTTAATTGACACATCTTTGTACTTCAATTAGTTCCTTAGATTAAGTTTGTAGGTACGAGTATAAACGTTTTATTGGTGTTGTATATTAGAAGCAAAAACACGTTAATTTAACTCAATTTGACGTGGTCAAATACAAAGTTGTCGTCATTGAACTGAATTTTCAAATGTGTCTATGTTGTGCCCGTTCTTAACAAATATTTGTCGTGATCACAAAAATATTTGATGTAGCTAAAAACCAAACTTAGTTTTTATTAGTTTTTTATACTTTATAAATCTCTGGTTGTTATATTTCACACTGAAGTTACACACTAAGATTATCCGATGAATGTTATAGCCTTGTTATAGCCTTTGTGAAAATGCTTAGAACTTGTGAATTCCCAGGCGCATTGTTGAAATTATTATGGCCTTAATATTCTACAGCTTAATGTACGATATAAAAGTGAATTTTTAAATGTTTTAACAACCTTATGCAGAAATGTTATCATGTGGTTCTCATTGTTCATTAAAGTATTTAAAATATGAGTTAGATCTTATAAGAAAGCCTGGAAGTAGAGTGTATGAAATTTGACTAAAGAATAGTTAAGTTTCTTATGACGTAGAGATGCTTCAACTGTACAAACCTGGTCCAGAGCGAATGTGACTCGCGCACTGAGTATTCCCGACAAATATTATAAACAAATTTATCTTTTCTGATAGATTTTTCTCTAATCTATAGGGAAAAAATATCAAGTAGATAATAGAGGGAAATTTTCCTTCTTGAATAACTTTAAAACTTTATCAGGAAGTTGAGTGAATTATAAAAAATATGAGATTACGGCCTTTTTTAATTTTTCAATGTACTCCCATATATATTGACGTTAGAAGACATCTATGTATTACAAACTTACCAAATTTCAATTCAACCAGTCGAGTAGTTACGGAGAAAATCAGTTGTAACAGACGCATGAACAGATAAAAACGGAATCAGGGGTTCGATTTTATTTTGGAGGTGAAGATCCTTACAAACAAATATGACATTAAATAAAAGCAAAAACTAGCAATTGACATGGAATTTCATTTAATGCGAATCGTGAAGAGGTCACCGGATTGTAGATTGGATCCTCACTTTTTTATTGCACAATGAATTGCAAAAACCAATGACATTGAATTTTAAATTGTCTGTGTTCTGTCTCTTAATCTGCCAAGTGTCTAAGCCTAATTTACAATATCTATGTAATTTGTAATCAATAACTATTTAAATTCAAAAAACGACTAAGAGCTATCAAAACAAAAAATATGTATATACGCGTCAACTACAGCACCTCTTGTTTTTTTGTCGAATTAAAATTCACCTTCTTTATTTACCTACAAGTACACAAATTTTGAAATCGGATTTATAAATTTATTTTTAATAAAATTTATATAAGTCTTTTAAAAATTATAACATTTCGGTTCCTTTACATTTACCGTGTTCAGTAGACGTCTTTTATTTTTATAGTCATAAAAGTTTATATACTCTTCATTTCAATCCCTAGAGTACAGTATTTATTTTGTTTTGGACGATTCAAAAGTGCTTGTAATAGCCTACTTGAATAAAGATATTTTCATTTCATTACATTTCATTTATATATACCTATAGATGCTGATTTAGTTGTGTATTGGTTTCAGGTAGCGATGGCCGGCGACTTCATCCTCGCCGTGGCGTCGATGATGATAGCTCGCTTGCGCAGCGATGAAGTCACACTTGTGCTCAGCCAGGTAAGATCTCCCGCGGGTAATAAATACAGTTTGCGTCTACAATTAGTCTTCCAAGAATAGCTACTTAATAGTTATAGGTACTGTCTTCACATATTATGATTTAAAGTGTATCAATAGCAAAACTGTATCAAAATATCAAGGAAAAAACAAATATAATAAAAAATAGTTTTTCTGTATTGTGCTAATATGTAATAGTGATGATCTTGAATGAAAACAACTGCTTAGTGAAACTAATGGCAAAGATACCTGATATAAACTGTAGTTTATAAAAAAAAAACAGTAAAACGTTAACATGTACATTGTCCTACCTTTAATGGATTAAGTTTCAAGTCTGCATTTTAAATACATTATTTAATAGATATCATATATTATAACAAAAAACTAGATGCAGCCTAGTGTATTTAATATAATTTGTGAAACATACTTGTTAGTTCGATTGTTTTTTACTATAAAGCGACTGTTATATTAGTTGTAGTTATATTTATTATAAAGCGACTAGTGCCGCGGCATTCACACTTTTGATTTTGATTACAGTAATAGGTTAACCCTTAGATCGTATTTTTTGTTACTATGTCTGTACTACGACGTTGCCGTTCTTCGGATTTTAGCCTTTCTTTGTAAGGCTAACAAAGGCTAATAAATCATTTCATCATACGCGATAATTGGACGACGTTCGTTCCGTTTCTTGTGATTATCTAAGTAAAAACGTCAAAAACAAGTAGATAAATTTTCGTATTAAGCTTTCTTTTACTATTTAAGACGACAAATGGCAAAGATTAATCTATCGCGTTATAGAATGTTATCGTGATTAGATGTTTGTACGTATGTCATTTGTGAAACTTGGTCTTGTATTAAGACTGGGATTCTATCATTCCAGGTGGTGACAGATCTAGTTCAAGGCGAGTTTATGCAGCTCGGCAGCAAGGAGACCGAAAACGAACGATTCGCGCACTACCTCACCAAGACTTACAGAAAAACAGCCTCGCTCATAGCTAATTCAGTAAAAGCGGTATGTTTTTGTTTTAAATTAGATGATTTTTACACTTTATCTTTTTAGAATCTGTAAAGAATATATAATGTAATAATTAAATAGAATCGATTCGAATAGGAGCCTAAAGATCGATTTGGAAAAATGTCGATGTATCAAAAATCTATCTATTCTCCTAGTTGTAGACAAACCTTTCTATCTAAATTATTTGGGTATTATCGAAATTTTACATTAAGGAAATGGTAAACTGATATTAATTCTGTTTTCTCAGTTGAGGAGGAAAATAAAAGATAAATTCTTTATAGACAACAGTAAAAATCGATTTTTGATAAAATCGAAGCGAGATCAACATCTCCAATGGTGATTAATTGAATGGCTTAGTAGTATTAGGACTTCAGGGATTTACGACCTGCCCTTGCCTAAAGGTCCGTCTTTTGCAAAATTCACCGTATAACGTGTAATTAGTACCATAATGACGAAGTATAAAAAAAACGGAAGCATTAAAAAAGCACCTCCACTAGATGGTGACTCTAGCAAAATTTGATTTTTGCCGGAAACGAATGGACCAAAGACATTTCCTTTCCTTTCCTTTTAACTAACATATTAAAAAACTGAAATTTGAAAAAGAAACTTAGATATCAATACAAATACGAAAAAGTACAAATAGAATATGAGTTGTTTATTGAGTTTTGACAACTAATTTACTTTTAAACTTGAAAGAAAATTGGAAAGATTGTCATGGAGAAATTAAAAACGTACCGTAGCGACATCTAGTTTGATTTCAGGAACTAACGTTTTTTTTAATACTTCCTCATTATCAAAGTGAATAGAGGTTTATGTATGTATGTGAGTTTCTTTATTCCATCACTTTTTTCTTTATTTTGAAAGATTAAAAGGCAAAAATGTATAGGGATTCACTACAAATGATACATCGTCCCGAGTGACACTGGCTATTATATAATTATATTTATTAATGTTCAATATGGCGTCATTTTAAATTATATAGAAAAATAATATTTCAACAATATGTGTATCAAATTAAAGTAAAAAAAGGTGAGTACACTCAAAAATAGCATTTGAACACATAATTAAATGCTCTTTAAAAGGAATAAAATAAAAATAAATAATTAAAAACACACATGACTGCCAAAATCGGACTAAAAATATAAGAAACAAAAATCTCATTACAGTCGGGGAACCGTCCCGTGGGACATTTGTAATCTAAGAGATTCCCCAACTGCAATGAGAATTTTGTTTAGCCAAGCAATAATACAACTTGTTTCTCTTATTTTTAATTAGCATTTAGCATTAGCAGTAGCAGTCGTGCTCTTTAAATTATAAAAGATCATCACCTTAAAATCTATGATAATATTTTTAGTCACGTATAAAAATGAATTTATAATGAAATATATCAGTCGTTATTTTTAAATAACATTCGTAAGTTAAATATTACGTGTGTATCATAAATAATGATAGTAAAAGGGAAATCCCGTGCGTTTCCTTGTCCCGTTGATTTTACGTGATGGCATTTTGATATTATTCCAAAGCTCAAAAAAATTTTATTATTGAAACATCTTCAGGTTTTTTACTTTTTGTGAATGTTACTCACGTTGGTTGAATGAAAATTTTAAATCTCGTCCTTTTTTATGTAGTTATGCAAACCGCATCCAACCCACATGTTTTTACAATATTAAATTACGAAAACATTATTTTAACCTCATTATAAGTGAACATGTCAATTCTTATGAGAATAATCATCTTTATACCTAAATCTGTCAAAATCGAGTTATATATGCAGACAAGCTTAAAAATAACCTTTATAGGTCCTAAACACTGCAAACGGTAAACAATAGGCGTATAAAAGAGAGATACATAAGGTAAAGAATCTCGAAAAATATATTTCAACCCCAAGATTTTAACCATCTTGGGGTTACGCTAAACAGAGAACAACTACAAATCCTGTCAATAGACAGTACAAATAAAAAATATATAAAGTAGACAAATTAAAAAGTCCCGTACAGATCAAGGTTATTTAAAAACTACCCAAAAGAAAGAACAATTTTGCAAAACATAAATAGATATATGGTAACTGGTATAATAATATTTAAATTATTCATATCATGTTAAAGTTATTTTAATCTGAAATCAAATGCTTTGGTTCTTGTTTGATCAAATTTGTCTTCGTCAGTTTATCTTCTTACAAAGCTATTCTTTCACTCTTTCAAGGCTTTAGCCTTGGTTTCTTATTGTCTATAGTCTTGCTTTGTAGGTACATTTCTTTCTTTAACTATTTCAAACTGTCACGCACATGGAAAGATCAAATGTAATCCAGCCACTCTTTCTTTTTTATGCTTCACATACACATGCGTCTTTTGCACTATTCTGTCTTTAAAATATTCCAAAAATCATCTACGTGTAAGTAAAAGAGGCTCACGTTTTGAGTTTTTCACTAACCGGGCTGACAACTAACTAAGATGATCTTTGAATTTTTCAGATATTATCTCATGTAACCTATGAAAGAAATACGCACTCGCTATTATCTCCACTTCTTGAAAATACCTCTTAACAGGCTTACTATCAGCAAGTGGTATTTTTCAAGACTAAGGCTTCTATAGGCTTGTATTCATCAAAGTGTTTCGAAATATATTCAGGATATCTCTATAAAATGTGATAATGTGGGTTGGATCTGGTTTGCATAACTATTGAAAAAAGTGTTTTGATGTGCATTGTAATACTTTGCGGATATTCTTACTTGATAGTGACAATAATGTCAAAAATAAGTTCAGAAAAATGAAATTCGTATCGTACTTTTTGGACTTTATTTACTAAATTAAATTAATTTTGTTTACTAAAATTATAATAATATAAATGTCTTGTTTTAATAACTAAGTACATAATATAATTATTTGACTATTTTATTTATAATAAATATGATTATAATTATTCCGATAACGGATACTTTTATATCATTTTTTTATGGTTCTCTGATGATACTATATTTGACATAATTTGCGTTATAGTATTACGATTACAGTATTTTAATAAGTTTTATTTTTTACATTTAGAGACATCAAACAGTCGTACATAAAGCTTTACTTAATTAAAATAATGTAACATATTATAAAAATGTTATGTTAATATTTTAAATTTAGCATGTTTTTATTCTTAATTATTCATTACCCCTTGATATTAAGTATAATTTGATTAGAAGCATATAGAATAAAGAAACTCGCATACATACCTGCATACATTATTCCTAAACATAATACACTCTTTTTTGGATCACAAAATAGTATTCAAGCAAGTTAACTCTTCAAAGCCTATCGTTTTCATTGAATCTCAGCTTTGTTGTTATTGTAAATGTTTTGTCAGGGTTCACTACAAGATTCTATTTATAAAAGCACCAAATTTTAGGTATTCGTGGCATCCCTTTTAGATAGTTAACGTCATACGTAGATAATCGATGTCAAACAGTGAATTTGTTCTGCTGTATCTCTATGAAAAATCAATTTCCTCAAGAGTCCCGATAACCTCTTTTATACATAGTAAAATTGAGTTGAAGGCGTATACGCAGACAAAAGAACATACTTTGCCCAGTCAATGACATATCTATCTTAATGTACAGGACAACAAATAAGACCTAATCCGTTGCGTATAATAAATAAAGTTTAAATTGTAAAATGTTGCTTGCCTTCAAAACGATAGATAGATGTATAATCATAATCGTGTGATATGGGGCATCGGAGGTTTGCGCTTTTTTAAAAGAACATAAGAATCAAACGTTGGTGTGCAGGTGGCGCTGCTGAGCGGTGCAGATGCAAGCACGTGTGAGGTAGCATTCCAGTACGGACGGAACCTCGGGCTCTCGTTTCAACTGGTCGACGACCTGCTGGACTTTGTATCTTCCGCACAGGCTATGGGTAAACCCACTGCCGCTGACCTCAAACTCGGCCTCGCTACCGCACCTGTGCTCTTCGCATGTGAAAAGGTAATAAATAGTCCATCATCGCAAATCAAATCTCAAATTAACCATTCCTGATAGGATAGTAATAATAAGATATGGTTCCATTAATTGCTTCAATGTTTACTTAACTCGTGCTCGCTACTGCAGCGTTGTTGAATTCTTTCAACGCAATTGCGTATCTGAAACATGTCAATTATGTTTAATTAGTCAATAATGACCAATATTTAAAAAAATACTTACTGTCGTTTTAATTTTATAAAATTATTTTTTTTTTCTCAATACTGAACCGTATTTCTTCACTGCCATACATCAGTGATCGTATTTTGTAGACTATATGGTTGTAATCTTGCACGACGATATTGCAGTACCCGGAGTTGAACCCGATGATAATGAGGAGATTCCAAGAAGCGGGCGATGTGGAGAAGGCGTACGAGCTAGTGCACAAGTCGCGGGGGTTGGAACAGACACGATTCTTAGCGCGCAAACATGGCGCGGAAGCGACGCGTCTCGCTGCTGAACTTGGGGATTCACCGTACCAGAAAGCGCTCGTCGTAACCACCGATCTAGTACTTAATCGGATTAAATAGCACCATACCCGAGCGAGAAAACCTACTTCGGATGTTTCCCCCGATCTTTGGACTCGTCCGTCGATTGCCTTTGTGCGCCCGAAGTACCTCTCGCCCTCCCCCGGGTTAATATGACGGTTCTATAGAAGTGTTCGTAGTATCATCATATTGTGTAGCGCCTTCAAGCGAAGGGACGCTTTTTTTAGGTTCTTTGGACTCGAATTCCGACTCGCCTGAAATGTCTTTCGGCTCTACCCTCCTCCATGTGTGAGTGCGACTATTTCGAAGTGTTTAAAGCGTTACTGGTTTATATAGTGAAACGACATCTAGAGTTTTGAAATTGAAAGCGCACTGAAGATTTTGTTCAGAATTAAGCGATTCGAAAATATTAAAGTGACGTTACTTTTAGATAATATTCAGCCTTCCAATTCATAATTGTTTTGTCTTTTAAGTATGCAGAAGTTATTTGTAATATAAATAAGAAATTAAATATTAAACTCAAATTCCTTTTTATTATGAATGCTTTCGAAGTGGGCTTTACTTTTAGTGAGACTTGTGAGAGGGTCAGTCTGTTCTCGGCATATAGCATGGCGAGTCGGCACGTTGATATATTTTTATGACAAGTAAAAAAAATATGTGCCCTGATATTGTTTATATTAACGAATTATATATCCTATATAAATATATAATTATGTTATAATATTATCGTGGATCAGTTCGACTGAATGGTTTCGCGTGGCGTATCAAAAGTTTATTTATATTATATAATTATGTACGTACGTTTAGTATTGTGTATAGTCGTTTACATTATTGATGTTTGTACTCGTTTTTATACATCCCCTCACTTGTGTGACCTGATTTAATTTAAGATTTTCCACGAAAGTATTTTGGTAACCGTGAACTGTAATGCGATTGCAAGGAATCGTTGGGCGCTTCGTCACCAGGAGTCCAAACACGTTAAAAGGTCAACGGAAAAATAACTTCATAAATCCATTTAACTGGTGCAATGTAATTAAGCTATCCTTTTCACATATATAATAACATATGTTTCCCTATGATTTCCTTATCTATGGTCTTCCTTTGACGTAAAGCGTGATTGGATTCCATATACCGCTGTTACGTGACGTCACCGCTCATCTTCTCTGCGTGGAGGGTCAATATCGCGAAGCAGTTATGTACATATTATTATTTCTTACTTCACATTCTGAAACTATCGTTCTATGTTCCTCTATCTTCGTAACGTGCAATCTTGTAGGCATAGCGTCAGAAAGTACCTGTGTAAGTGCACATATGAACTTTCGTAATACATCACAAAATTATCGAATTCGCGAACCATTTATTGTTCGTGCCAGCCTTTTTGTTATATTTTACGCTGTGTAAATATTGAGAGTCATTGGATAAGTTACCCGTGTTTATTTTCGAAACCATTTACCTCAATTTCTTTAGTGTACTCGTTACATACTATATAGAGGTGTATATTCTGTTTAGTTTTAAAATTGTAAGTGTCGTATGAGGCCACACAATATTTAGGCGAAATTTGTAACAATTCTATTAGATAAATTAGATTTTAGTGTTGTAAATATAAAAACGTCATATTGTTCAGTTTATTAAGCGACATAGTACAGTTGTACCGATATTGTACGCACCAACAGCGTTGTATTTCTAAAACGTTTTTTCTTGAGGTTCATATTATTATTTAACAAAATATTAGTCATTAATAAGTTAACGCTTAGAAGGGCGGACATAATAACTGACTAAGGACTTTCTTTTGTAAAACTTAAAGCCTTAAACAAATGGCTATTACGAATAGGTAATAAATATATATTTAAATTGGTATTTAATTCTAAATATTTCAGCTTAAAAGTACAATAACGTTAGTTTTGATAATTAATGTAATTACAAACTTATATTTTTTATACCAAATATTGTAATCAGAAAATAAAAATTGACTGTAGCACATATTGTTATATAAAAGGCTTATAGTCTTACGAATATTCTTTCAAGAGTTTTTTAAATTTATAATCGAAATTCTTGTAAAATTGAAAGTGTATTTTATATTGGTTATTCTGTCAGCCCGACAATAATAAGAGATGAAATGTATGTTTTGTACATTATAATATTAAAAATGGGAGTCAATGAATTTTATTTATATGTATGTAGACATGTACGTAGTTCATATTGTTTGTAAATATAATTACATTGTAAAATGCTAAATCATGAATCATTTTTAATATAAATATTAGTTACATAATATTGTTTTATTTCTTTTACTCTATCCATTAGGTTTGTGATTTAGATATTCATTATTTGACTTGTTTAATTAGATTAAATAGTAATTTTGAACATCAGACCTTACAAATACATTGGCAGAAATTTATAATAATAATATTTGATTAGGATAGGTTAGAAAGTTACAAACAACGTACGAGCCGAGCGAGAAAAGCGAGCGTGCCGCGGCAGCGGCCGGCGCAGTGCCAGAAGCGGATCGTTATTGTAAAATGACATAGCTAAAACCAATTTATGTTCAGTACGCGTAGTGGCTTTTTTTCAATGCCACAACGCGTTGAGGCCATATAGCATATCTGCCACGACAGGGATTTCGCTGTGGTTATTCTGCCAATGCCACAACGCGTTCTGAACTTTTTTTTTTGTTCAATGAGCGATTTCGGTTTTTGGGTAACAAACATTATATAATAAAACAACATATATATAATAAAGATTTTTAAGATAAGGCGGAGAGAATAGGAGAAAATGTATAGAATAAAGAATCGTAAGAGCATGCAAGTTCCTGCACCAGCGAATAAGAAACCATTGTAACTTAGATCAGAAGTGGTACACATGTCCAAACTTCCTAAGATTGAAAATAAATATAATACAGACATTCTGCAGACTCAAGTTTGTCAAGAAACCCCTTGGATAGATTCTTATAACATACGTTAGCGTAGTCAATGATAGACAACAAAAGAGAATGAAAACACCAAGGTGATTTTCGTACTAGTTGGCAGAAAATTGCGGCTTTAAAGAGTAATGATGATCGCTGATAACACCCAGGTTTGTAACTGTTTTAAAGTATGCAGTTAGGTCCCAATAAACGTTACAGAGGGCAGGTGATTACAAGAGGAGTAGCTAAAGTACCCTTATTATGGAGTATCCGTGACACAGATAACCTTTCCGAGACAACGAAGGTACCACAACATCCAGACCCGAGACAATATAGAAAAGTCAATTTTCTACATTGAGCTGACCCGGAAACGATTAGGAAGTCACAAGAAACTGGTCAAGCTTACCACATTTTAGCGTCAAACTGCTGTACTTCCATACATAAAAGGTATTACAGATAAGATTGGAAGGATTTTGAAGCGAGCTTCTATCAAGACTAAGCCGCGGAAGAGAATAAACCAATTCTTAAGACCTGTCCAGTGTAATATCCTCTTTCAAGTTGCAGATGTATCTCATATATCTGGCAGACTAAGGGGAGCATAGGACTTCGCGTTAGAGAACATGTAGCTGACGTTGAGCATAGGCGCGAAAATAAATCTGCAGTGTTTGAACATGCGTTAGGATGGCCCAGATGATTTTACAAGCCAAAAATACTTGCGATTAAACAAAAATTCATCCCTAGAATGAAAGGCGAGGCTACTAAAATTATAAAAACATACGAATTTTAATAGAAATATTCCACTCACTGGCTTGATATCCAGTAATCTATACTATAATAAAAACGTAACCGATCGATGTCTGTACATTAAAGATACGTGAAAAAAACTGTTATGAGATGCATTTATAAACGTAACAGAACACAAAACAACGATTATTATTTTGCTGAACCGATTTTTCACTATTGAATTGTGGTAACCTTACGTTAGTAGCTCGGTGCCGTAGTGGATAAGCGCCCTGGCCCGCGATCGTAGTCGTTAAGCAACTTTCGCGGGGGTCGGTTACGAGATGGGTGATTGTGAAAAATTATTATCTTGAGCTAACGGCACGTTAAGCCGTTGGTCCCGGCTGCATTTGCAGTCGTTAATACCCTCCAATCCGCATTGGGCCAGCGTGTGGGGTCATGGCCCATCCTCCTTAACCATCCATAATTAAGGTCTGAGCCCCAGCAGTGGGGATGTAAATGGGCTGGCCAGTAGCGGCGTAAGGGTAGGGCGCGGTTGGGCGACCGCCCAGGGGCGCCGGACCAAAAAGGGCGCCGCAGGCCACGGCGCCCTTTTTTCGTCCGGTGCTTCTTTCTGATTCTGTATAATGAGGAAATATTTAAAAAAATGAAAGCACTCCAAAAGTACCTCCACTAGATGGCGACCCTAGCAAAAGTTGATTTTTGCAGGAAACGAATGGAACAAAGACAATTATTTCCGTTCCTTCTAAGTAACATATTAAAAAACTGAAATTTGAAATGTTCGAAACTTAGATATCAATACAAATACGAAAAAGTACAAATAGAATATGAGTTGTTAATTGAATTTTGAAAACTAATTTACTTTTAAACATAGATAACTGGAAAGGTTGTCATGGATAAATCAAGAACGTACCGTAGCGACATCTAGTTTGATTTCGGGAATGTTTTTTTTCTAATACTTCCTCTTTTCGAAATAGCAAAATAATTGATCATATAATAAGTAGTGGCCCACTGCAAACTCACTGTCACAAAGTTACAACAATTACACAAAGTTTTACATAACGATTATTTGACACCCTGTTAGGGTGTAACAAGGGTAAAGAGTCTGGACCCAATTTCAATAATTAACCTGTAATTTAACATCTTATATACTTTAAGTATTAGGGAATGTGTAGTATAGATAGCAAATATTAATCTGTACTTACCTAATGATGTGATCCGTATGATACTTATACCCTATTTATATATCTATTTTTTAAATAAAACTAATATCGCTCTATAGTTGGAACAAGAGCATCGTAACGAAGCGTTAAACGTTTGATTACTGTGTTTGTTTGTTTTAAAATAATCGAATAATTGTTTAAAGAGCGTCCATTTATGACAAGCATGAAGATGATTGTTGATTGGGTTCTGCTTCGTCAAAAATTAAAAGAGATAGATCTCGGGAATCTCCGATTATAGAAAAACACATTGTTTCTGTATGGTCGGAAAGTCGGGGATTCCCGAGAAATTAAACCGATTAAACACTACGTTCCACTCTAATGCTGCCAACTTAACAATCTATCTAAATTTAGGGAAAATTACAATTAAGTAGGCCGGGTCGGCGAAAAAAAGACAAGTAACTGATTTGTAGTATGTAGTAGTAATTGAATTGCAGTTAGGGGGCGCCGAAGAAATTCGCCCCTGGGCGCTAGTAGTGCTAAAACCGGCACTGGGGCTGGCAATGATTTCGTTAACATTTAGTGTAAGTTTTATTTCAATCGGTTCATAAATAAAAAACGTTATATCAATTGAAGTACTGTGAAATCAATTGCTTTATTAAATTTAAGTCTCTAATATATTGTTTATCATCGTCAGCTCTTTTACATCCCCATGCTGTGGGGCTCAGGCCTTTATTTAATAATTTTCCACCCATCCCGTAAACAACTCATGCGAAAATTGCTTAACAATAAGAATCGCAGGTAGTGGCGCTTATCCGTTGTGCTACCAAGTTACGTATTGATATTGCCTGTAAAATTATATTTTATATGAATATTAATAAAAAAGTATTTTTTTCAATATTTTGGATACCTACTGCAAGTGTAATGTAAGTTGATTTCAATTATACATATATGACCATTCATATTAAATAGGGTGAACCCTATTAAATATTATTGATCATATATAGGTATTATAATAAGCTGATGCTTACGATCACGCGAGTAGGAGATCAAGCGAAAAGAGCCTTGCGCTGCTACAATTAAGCCTCGAATAGTTTATAGAGAACACGTGTATAAGGTTTTAGATAGTCAATTCTTATCAGATTAGGTTTAGCAGAGTTGGCTGGCAGCCACCTCTGCATTGCAGGGCCTCACCTTTCTGGGAGAGGCCCTTGATAGGCCCCGAGCCTCTGCATCTACGATGGGACCAATGGTCCAATACTTTAGTGTCCTGGTGACTCGGCTGCAGCTTGGTGGGTTCACGAAGAAGAGTCCTGCTAACTCCGTTCGTTGCCGGGTCTGTTACTCAAAGCCAAAAGCATTTCCTCGACGTTAAAAAAGTTAAATTCACGTCTCAGCAGATACTTTCACCAAAAAGGTACATAAATTGTAAGAATGCCTTGAAAAAAGGCCAAACCTGCAAAACTATTAAAAGGAGGAGATCCTGCAGCGAGACGTAGGAAATTTTTAATTTTTATAGAAACTTTGGCTAAGCATGAATCTTAACTGGGTTTACACCGTTCTTGAATGAGTGAAGACAACTCAAGTTATACCTATCAATTTTTTTTCTCTAGATAGTCTTTTACTCTTTTTGTTTATTTTTACATTCAAATCGCTTTACTTTTAAGTTGGCATTTGCAGTCTTCACTGGAGATACAGGTTTTTTCACTGGTCATGAGGCTCATGCAATATTACACGAGTCTGAGTCAGTGCAAAATTGATGAAGCTCAGTCAAATTGAATCTGGAGCAGTCATTGTTAGGGAAAATATTTTGAGCTCTCAGAGCTCATACCTACAGCAAGCGTTTGCTCTCAGAAAACTCCTGAAGATAACTTAGCACGTCTAACTGCTGTTCGTAACACATATGCAGTATTGTTTGAGTCTAAAACTTTATTTGATAGAGAAAGAGCTCGACCGTGCTCTTAAAGAGCTTGGACTGCGAAAGTAGTTTCTACTATACTATCGCTAATCAGTGTTGCCTTCAACCTTCCCTTACCCCATAACCCAGATAGTAATTTAAACTTGTTTCAAAAAAAGAAGGCTTGCTTCAAGTTTGCCATGACAACTGCAGCAACTTGCAGTAAGTTTAAATCAAACTTTCTAGTTTCAGTGTGACCATGCTGGAAAAACTATTTGTTAAACAACCGAGGCTGGTCAATAGCTCTACGCCACTGCTACTTCACGACAACGCTAGACCACACACTGCACAACAGACGACTACCAAATTAGAAGAGCTTTAATTGGAATGTCTAAGACATTCAACGTACTCCCCGGACCTTACTCCAATAGATTACCATTTTTTTCAAAATTTGGATAACTTCTTGCAAAGGAAAAAATTCAACTCTAATGCAGCAGTGCAAATCACCTTCAAAGATTTTATTGATTCCCGTCCGAATGATTTTTTTAGTAAGGGGATCAATGAACTATCTATGAGATGCCAAAAGTGCATAGATAACAATGGTTTTTACTTTGATTAAATAAATATATTATATTAAAAAATATTCGACTTTTTGTTCCTCCCATACCAAACACCAATTTCATATATAAGGACCTAATATAAATGCGATGAAACCGTTTAAATAAAACAATAAAAGTGGATCATAAAACAATAAAAATATGTCAATATATTTTTCTTTCAAACGTTTTATAGTTACCTAATTGTAAATATACAATGCAAATATTTTGTTATTCGTGATAGAAATCTAACTTCCTACTGCTGTCAACTGAACATGAATCAAAATGTTAACATAATTTGCCAAATGGCGATGTGCATGACCCAAATTTCGCGGAACATACTCCTATATTATTGCAATAGGAATGTCCTGCGTGCTTGCGGGTATCGATCGAACCGCGCGTGGCACCGGCGGGACCACCATGCCTCATCCACTACAGGGAATATATACAGTCCTTGATATCTGCTGGAGTTGTAGAAGTAAGTAGATAAAGCTCTGGAATACTTCCGCATTGTACAGTATACATAAAAACATTTACGTTAAAAACGTCATCTTTACAGGAAAACAATATAAATGTTAATATTTGTTATGTTCGTTTGATTTTTCTCTTAATTTATTTATCCTACTTAGATCAGGGACAAAGAAGATCAAAGATATGTATAAACATGTTGATGCAAGTAGCATTGATATCCTACTGTACCCGGAAGTAAATGACAAAAATGTTTAGATCCAGGAATGGTTCTTAACGATACTAAACTGTAGGAAGATAATGGTGCACTGACTAAAAACCTAAGTACCCTGTATTACATACATTTTGACATGACATATGTATTTTCGATCATTTATTAAATGCACATTGACATAGTTTAATGCAGATGTATTGAGCCTAATCTGGCTAAACCCAAACAGTTTTATCATAAAACTAGTACTAACTTCCCCAGGTTTAAATTCTTCTTTTTAATTAATGGCTTATCTGCGCATTTTGCATAATTCTGCCAATGTCAAGTAAATAAATAAATTTTTACATGTAATGAAATGAATGAAGCGCGAAAAATGGCGATGAGTCAGATTTAAATTATTATCCGGCCAAAATAAGTCAAATTGTCTCAATTAGACGTTTTCTCTTTGTCATTGACATTGAGGCGTCCAATATTGAATACAAGTACTGGCTTTAGTCCTTGTCATAAAATAAGACGAAAAAGATTTAGCGGATAATGTCTATGAAATCAAATCTGTACTAATATTATAAAGAGCTAAAGTTTCTTACTTTGTTTGTAGGGAATAATCTTCGACAATACTGATCCGATCATGAAAATCCTTTTATCTACGGGACGTTACATCACAAGTGGTTTACTTAAGTCATTATTTACGCGGGCTGAAGCTCGGGAAAACACCTACTCTATACATATTTTTAACAACTGTTTGCTACAAAAGTTGCACAGTGAACAGACAAATACATTTATACTATTTCCTAATTCAATAAATATGTTATAACAACACGAAACCACTTGAGATATTGAAAGTTTATTTCATGAAATAGGCGTGATTTGAAAATGTACATATTTATTAGACAATCTTGGATTTATTACATTGCGCTTACGTAATTCCAACAATATTGTTGTGGTGTCTTTTTTGAATTTTTTTATTCTACATAACCTGATTGAGAAGCCAAGCAAGTAAGGTAAGACGATATGAAACATGTAGTATCACAGAGGTACAATACAAATAATAATAGGTACCTTCAATTCCTACAGGTAACTTAATTCACAAAAACTTTAAATGTAAAACTGCACAAAGAATGCAATTTAGGTGCAAGTTTTCTTCTCGCGTGGGACCTACTTATCGTTAGTTTTAATTGGTAGATTATAAACGAAGGTTAATAGTGAAGTTTATTTCCGCACTAATAGTTTAAGTTTGAATTTAAAATAGTAGAGAAAAATAGTAAAGTCGTTTAAAATAGGCGATTTTACTATTAGTTTTGACAATGACAAAAAATAACTTTGGTTTAACTTTTCAAATACCAAAATTGCTAATAATTATTATATCTCTTTACGACTTGGAATTTAAGTCACGCAACGTTCGCAAATTTCTTTGTTTAGTCTAACTTCTAGATTCTTACTCAGACCACGTCTCGATCTGTTACTATAAAGTTACTTTAAGATTAAACTTACACGACACGACATATCCATATTATCGGTATATATGGCGAATATTTTTATAAATCGTTTGCCAAGTTTCGTATACTGCCGACAGACGGGTTGGTAAGTACCTATAGTTAACAGCGAAACAAAACTATAATACAAAACTGACTATCTCCAATTGATTTTAAACTTTAATTTATTGAGAGTAAACTTCAAAATGAACTGAAAAAAATTGACGTATTGTGGTAGCCTGACGTGTAGCCGTATGTACGTAGATCCAAAAGTATACATCGATGAGCTATTTATCTACATTTAGGTACTGCGTAATAGCCAGACAAAATTTGTTAACAAAATTATGTGGATGCTGTTTAGTTTCAGTGTATGGTTGTTACAGTTACACTAGAACAGCGTTTCTTAACCTGGGGGTCATTACCCGCGCAGGGGTAAAACGGCAATTCTGGGGGGGTAACAGAGTTGGCACGAAAAAGTATTTAAATAATAAACAAAATAATAGTACGGTAGCTAGACGACTCTTGTTACATTAAAAACAAAAGCCAGTAACTGTCTGAATGTGGAGCATGGCATGAGATGCGCGTTGAATGAAACCGAATCTAATATAGTCTAGTGTAAAAGTGTAGTTTCTTACTTACTCTATGTTCTAGTGCATGTTGTGTTTACCTATAAGTGTTTGTGACAATTAGTTATTTAACATAAAATTTATTGTAACTAGAATGTATGTAATATTGAACACAAGCGTTAGTAAACCTTAAATAAATAAATAAATAATATTGTTAAACTAGCAAATGCAAAGTAATATTAACCTTCGCACTAGTCCGAGATTTATATATTACTAGTTACGTAAACGTGCAATTTCTTACCTAATAAAGATATTTTTATTCGAATTTGTGTGATTGAGTTATTTTAAATTAGCTAGGAGGAAACTCGATTCCCATACTTGTTCACAGGGGTAGTGACATTGAAAAGGTTTGGTAACACTGCACTAGTAGTTCTTAACCTTTCAGTCATTAGGGAACATTTAACTAATTTTGTTTGGCCACGGACCAACTTCTCGTCTATCATCTATATTTAGGTATTGCTTACAATACTTAAATATAGATGAATAAAGTGTTGATCTATGTATTTATAAAAACATTTATTCTTCGGACCTCTGTATAGCTGTCACCAATAAACACTTAACTCCACGAACATCATACTGCGTCAACAAAACACCTTTTTTTAGGACGTGAATGAATTTTTCACGTCCTAAAAAAAGGTGGTTGAATTTTCGATGGTAATCTTGAGGTACTTTTTCTAGGTCCGTGCAAATATCAAATCAATTCGTTTATTGGCCATATAACTCAGATAGTTACACTCGGCAAGTCTTTTACAATAAGCATTTCAAATTAAACACAAATAGTATTTACTTGATGGTTTACATAGAAAATCCACATCTTATCTTTTATTCGATAACAAGGTCGTTAGTAGATGTCATTTAATATTCCTATAAATACCATGAGAAAATTGGAAAGCACCGCGTAAGTGTTGAAATGAATTTTTTTAAAGATTAATCATTAACGTAAATACATCTATCAAACCTAGGCCAGATATTAATAATAATAATAATAATTTCGTTTATTTCTTCTACAAAATACACACAAAGCTGATTAATAAAGATTCACAAGGTTTTTGTATTAAAATATACTTTGTGGGAAACTGCTGCCTAAGCTAAGCACTTCAAATACCTGTACTTCTGGCCACCCGACTCACAAATTGACTGTCTTTAAATTGATTTTGTATCTGTCAAAATCAATTTAAAGACAGTCAAAATGAGAATTCATGAAATTTTCTCGATAGTAAAAAAACAAAGTCAACCGAAAATTCATAAATACGGTGTCACTGTGTAACGGAATGGTCAGCGAGTAATCGATTAAAAATAGTTTTTAATACGAAATTCGCCATCCTTTGTCCCTATCAATCTCATAACCGTTAGATAAAACGGTCAATCTTAATACCCAGCCTTAAAGAGACTTATTGACGGACACTCAAACCAAACTTTTTATTTAGTCTGAGGACGGATATGAAATAAATATTCCAATTCGGTAGGTACCTATGAAATAAATCATTATGGATAATATACCTAGATACTATTCATTTGTAGTTATTTGAAAACAATGTTTCTCATGTAAGTATTAAAAAAAAAATTACGTGACGTCGTCAACTCATTTAAATTTGCATGTTCAAGAAAGAGCTTTTTATCGCAATATCGATTCGCAATAAAGTCTGCCATTTTTATTTGCTTCTCGATTTCATTACCTACTTATATTCGTGACTCTTGCTTTACAAACATGGGTGTTTTAAAAAGTGCCTTAATGAATTTCTGTTAAGAATACGATATGAGCTGCCAAAGCTTTTATGCTATTCACTATTAAAACCTCATTTGTTGAACGGCCAACGTTTGCTAGTAGTGACCTATTTGTAGTCAATATAACTATTCAAATTTATAGATGTTTTTATGTATCGCTAGCGACAATGAAACATGATAAGCAAAATGTTCTTGTAATCCAACAAAATCAGAACCAGTTGAGTTGTGTCTTGGATTGTACGTCTCATTAAGTTTCACGTATTAAAAAGTTTTGAAGTGTTAATAACATGAGATTTGTTTAGAGAAGGAATCTCAATTGTAAACTCTTTAATTAATTAAACGGTCGCCGGTATTAGGTAAGCGATTAGTAAGTAATTTGAATACATTTTGAAATCAACAAAACTATATTTAGGTATTGCAAGGTTACCACACATACATTTCACATTGCAACTGAACGAAATGAAGTAAGTTCAACTGAATTTATTTTATTATAGGTAAGTACCATGTAAACCGCAAGACGGGGAAGTTGCTTTATATCGTTTCCTGCATTTATAGTATATGCAGTAGGTGCTTACATTATATTTTCTGTTGTAAAATTAAGTAGTTTGATAAATGATACACAATATCTAATGAAACTTAATGAATATTACTTGCAAAACACTTCTACATAACTTAGTGAGTATTAAGTTAAATATATATCACCGACCTTTTCAAGCTACTGATGGAATGTAACCTTTCGCATTAACACTTATGTTACGAGGTGTGCATTATAGTGAATGTTACAACACCATGAGTTTCATACCATACTTTAACCAGTGACCGTTGTGGCCAGGCAAAGAAAGTAAGCACTCGAGGTGATTCGTTACGGTTTCATTCGTTTTTGCTGTCATAAATGAAGTTAATGTTCTAATTTCATGTTTATATGAATGAAAATGTCTATTCGTTTATTATTATATTTTTGCACCTATAACGTTGTATTATCTATATATCTACCTATGTACAGTATACAAATGTCACTTCCCATCCCACTGTCTGTACACTGAGATCCGGTACACTACACGACAGATCATAACACGGTTTATTATATATATATAATATATTATAAATCTATAGCACTCTATCAAGTAGTGATTCAAGAGTGTGGTTTATATACATATATAGTATGGGAACAAGTGGGCGAAGCGAATTTTAGACGTATATTATACTATAAAATAAAAATATTTAAAAACAAACAAAATGCGAGCGAAGCCACTGGAGAAAAGCTAGTTAATTATTAAAATATTAGAAAAGAGTAAAGTACTTGAAATCATTCGTAGACAAAACTCAAATTAAAAAAGAAAATGGATTGTTGTTCTACCAATAATTAGTATTAAGTACTATATAAAAAAATAGTCTAGAATTAGATTCATCTTATTTGCCTCTGTAGTCGTTACATAAAGCTATATAAAAAACTGATTTATTACATTTGATCAATTTTGCAGTCACAATGCTTTATTGGAAAATATCCATAGTGAAAAATGCAAAAATCCACTTGGTCCCTGGTACTGTGAGATGGTATTCAAACCGGGGCAAACATATCCGGGCGACTGCTTCAAATCCTGCATAGCTCAGTGGTTAGAGCAGTCGTCGTAAAAGGTCGCGGGTTCAAATCCCATCTTAGAGTACCAGGGACAAAGTAGAATTATTAAGCATTTTCATTAAGAATAAAAAAACAGGTGTTTAGGTATTACATCCGTATGTCATTGGAAACAGATTACGAAGCGTGCAAGCGGCCGATTTTCAGTAGCGAGTCATTTCAGGAGGTCGCAGTATAAACTGAAATGCCGTCGGGTTAGAACAGTTGCTAACGATGATACATATTACTGTGACTTTACTGCCTTTCTTACTCGTAAGAGTTTGTTACTTAATCACCGGGTTTTTATACGAGATTCTTTGTTGGGATAAGTGAAACTATAGTTTAAATGTTTGCTTTGCACTCGCGGAGATTGCGTAGGTAAGCTTTGTGCTTAGTACACTATTAAATTTTGAAGTATTTTAGCGTATGCATAGATATTATTACTTATGTACTTCCGCTTTATGCCGAAACAAGTATACTTTTTAATAAATTTTATTACTTAATATGATTACTAACTAATGCGACTACAGAAACTAAAAATACTTGGATGTATTTTATACTGGAACTAATCAGTAGTGTGTCTCTTCACGATAATTTTATAAATGATCAAATTATGAATGGTGGTATATCCATAATTATACCTATAATATCAACTGCATGCGGCACCAGAATTCCGTCATATTATTTATTACAAAAATACCTCAGTAGGTAAATGATATTCGCATAATGATATCATACTAGGTATAAGTATTATATTACTGTATAAGAATTGTATAAGTACTATAATTAAAATATTTTGCTGTCACAAATCCATTGTAGATTAAATTATCCTAATAAATTTGAAAACATGAAATTCATATCAAACATATGAACTATTTATTAGTAGTTACTAGTGGTCGCCCAGTGTCGAAATTCGACCATAATAAATTTCAATTAAAAGTTATAACAGAAATCGAAAAAAGTAACAAATGCTTGAAAAATTCGTTAGTCCTGTTAGGTCCTAGGTAGCTCAGTGGTTAGAGCAGTCGCCCGGATTGCGAAATGTTGTGGGTTCGATTCCAATCTCAGGATGCCATGGACCAAGTGGATTTTTTAAGCATTTTGTATTAGGAATAATCTTTTGACATTCAGTAAGGCCACAGTAAACATCACAAATGTATAAATAGATGTTTATGGTAAATATACAAAACTTGACACTGGCTAATGTATTTTATAAGCATTATTATTGAAAAATATTAGTCGTTTGCACTTTTCGTACATATAAACTATAAGTGGTCCAAAGTTCTTGCTTCACGTATCATAGATTTATATAATATTTATATAGATTTCCAAGACTATTTTTGGATTAAATTTAATAAACTAATAATAAAGGAACAAGAAAAGTTATTCAGTTTCAATTTCTATTTCATTTATTTTATACTAGTTTTTATTAATTGAAAATATTGTAAATATGGGATGTATAAAACAGTTGAAAATTGTTATGCATCCCATATTATAACAAAAATGTTGAAAGTTTGAATAGTCTATAAAATTTTATTTTTACACTCTGTTCCAATTGTCATTTCTAATTGTTTCAAGGAGTAGATACGTAATAGCACAGTTGTTGCATCTTTTATTTTACATTCTTCTAGTTCTTGTGACTTATATCTAGATAACTCATAAAATATCATTATCATCCCTGTTTCGTCCCCACCGCAGAGGCTCAGGCCTTCCTTGCGGATGGTTAAGGAGGATGGGCTACGCTGGTCTGTTCTGGATTGGAGAGTATTAACTGCTTAACGTGTCTTCCGAAGCACGTAGTAGCTCGAGATAATAATATTTTGGTCACCCATCCCGTTATCGACCCTTGCGAAAGTTGCTTAACAACAACGTTCGCAGGCCGCGTCAATTATCCACTACACTACCGAGCTAAAATATAATGGAAAAATAATTTAAATGTTATAATACTAGGCGGCTGAGTGCACCAAGCTCAGGATCAGCGAGGCGTAGGGCACGCGAGCGACGGCGGGCAGAGCAGACTAGGGCTGAGGGCGAGCGACTAGCACTTGAACGTAAAGAGCAGCGGGCCAGAGAGAAAATAGAATTACAGCGACAGGTACCCGCGATTGTCTATGATAAGCGTTAGACGCAAAATATGTATCTTTTTGGTCATTCAAATCATCATTTATTCGGAAAGCGATTGCTACTTTAAAAGTTACATACCACCATAATAGGCAATTACAATCGCTGTATTTTTGAAAATAATTGTAATAGATATTGAAATTAGACAATTAGGCCGCAGGTTCTGGTTTTTGATTTGTTTAGATTTGTGTTCAGGATTATGATAAAATTAAGTTGTAATTTTATCATAATTAAGTTTTAATTTTATCATTTATTATGGATTTCAATTACAATTATGTCTTTATCATAATCATAACCCTACGATATTCGTAAATTACCTACACGTTTTAGGTAATCTATAAATTACCTAGGTATTGTATAGAATACGGGATCATACAGATTAGATCTATTCTCGGTTACGGCGATGTTAAAAATGCCCCTTCCAAAGACGTCCCGAGAGGTCGTCATTTCATCGTAGTAGTTTAAATTTCCACATGACTAAAACTTGAGTTATCTGTGATTTAATATACGTCGTTTTATATTCATAAGATTTTTTCTATAATGTGCATCATTAATGATGGACATAGTATTTTAGAACAAATAATAATTTAAGGTTGTTAACAAATTCTTTGTTTGCTGCACTATAAACATTAGATACGCATAATATTACGTGACAGGATCATAAATGTAAGTATTTCAAATTGCGTAGGTGCAAGTAAATGAGTGTCGTCATTTGTTCGTTCGAGAACAGCCTTAAACGATGATTACGAGACAAGAGAAAACGGAAACATGCTAGACGTATGTAATACAAACAAAGGCGAAGGATTACATCGTTAAGGCTGACCAAGACACATATATTTTATTATTCATTAATTAATTATTATATTTGTGAATTTTAGTACTGTTATCGGTTCCCGCTTTCATTTAAAGCTTGCGGAATACCTATTGCTGATATATCATTTTAATATATAGTGAGACATCAGCATCGTAAATAGGAATTTTGAAATGAACCCGAATTTTAATCTATAACCTCCTATAATATTTGTAGATTTTAAATATCGAGAGACTGTGTAAACTTTAATAACTGTGTTATGTATAAAGGAATGAAATGTGTTTATAAATTCACGTGAAAACTTATTTTTTGTCAATTTTATGGTACTTCATTACTTTTGCCTTCTCCCTTGTTTCGTGTCCAAAAAGAGTATTTTCTTTATTCGTTAAGGTCTCTTAGGAATACACTACTTAAATTAACATTATAATACGATTTGGTGTGAGGCAGGCCCGTGAGGAGCTGGCTTCATTCGCACCATGGGGCCGCGCGGGCGGCGGCGCACCCAACCCACGAGGCGTTCGTTTCACAAACCTTCGAGACACTGGCATTTATCCCGAGGACGAGTTAAGGGTAAGTAAAGTACTGTAACGTCCTTGCACATTACTGTAGATTTAATCTCCGATTATGTAATGGGTGATGCTGGTCCCTAATATTTGAATATTTAGTTTTTCGCGTTCGAATTCGCGGTGTATTTTCTTGCTGGTTGATAATCTTTCTTTTTGATTTAAGCCGACGCGCGACGTAGGATGGACGCAGGGATAAGAGCTAAAAGTATTTTAGTTATTGTCATAGTTAATTCAGAGCAATTCCATCATCCCTATAGATTAGAGAGGTTAAGGGTAAGTATATTACCTATTACAGAAAAAATACTTAAAACTAATCCTAGACTTAATATCACAAACAAGGCTAGGGCTAGTGCGGATTGCGAAAGGTCTCATCTCAGAGTGCCAGATATTTTTACCATTTTTCATTAAGAATATTTTTCAGTATAGCATTGTGAAGGCAAAATTATTCAATTATAATAAATGGCTAATTCTTTTTGAGCTACCGGTGGCCTAATGAGACTGTCGAATTAACAAGCACCACATTTCTGAATAAAAAATATCAAAAAAGGTAATAATAAAGTTTTGGATTCATATCAATAACCCTTACATTGAGACTTACTCTGAGATATAAATGACTTCACGATTTCAATGGTAGTAATATGCCGAGACATAAGTTCTGTAAAAAAATAACCAACGCAATTATATTAAAACGATCAGAAACTTTGAACTGGTGCAAATGTTATAAATGCAATGTTTGATTGAGTTTAGGGGGCGTCCATAAATTACGTGAGATGTTTAAGGAGGGGAGGGGGTCGAGGCAAATCTCATCTAATCTTACGTTTGAGAGAGGGGGGGTCTCGGCAAATATCACGCAATTTTTTTTCTGATTGAAACAAAAAAATATATACTATTTTGGTCCATTTAATCCAGATTGTACATGCTTAAGATTTAATCTTAAGCGTAATCGTATACGATTAAGATCATTCACTAATTCGTTCAAAAGAAAATAATTTCATTCATACTTCGACTCTATACATCTACTGAATGTCAAACCACCATATTTGTAGGGTTTGAACGATACTTTCGATACCGAGTAGGTATCGATACTTTCAAAAGCGATCCTCGATACTTAGTACTCGATACTACAACAAGGCAAATACTCGCAAGTACTCATCAAATTGTATTTTGAAATATCTCGCGTGAGATTGGGGGATGGGGGAGGGGGTTGAATAAAATCTCACGACATCTCACCAGAGGGGGAGGGAGGGACAGAAAATTTAAAAAACACCTCACGTAATTTATGGACGCCCCCTTACCCTTCATTCCTTATCATCACAAAAATAAATCGCATAGTAAGATACTTTAATATGATACTTGACCCTAGGGGATTACACACAGGTACTCGAGCTTCGAATGTTTGTTAAATGATGTTTACAGAATAAAATGACGTCTAAGCATGTCGCTGTTTTGTTATTACATCGGGTGCTTGGGGACGACAGCAATTATAATAAGTTAAAAATATAATATTAATTTTATGAAATTATGAGAATTTAAACTAAGATCTGGGGCATTCCCTTGATTAAAGTGATTTTGACATCACTTGTAATTAAGAAAGTGTTAACAGTCCCCATATATGTTGGAAATTTGTAAATATAAAAAAATGTATACATATTTTTCGTTGTCATTAGTAACACAGAATCTAAATAAAATTCACTATATCTAACTTGTTTCAAAGTTATTCAGGGTGTGAATGAATATTGGAACATGATGTGTTACCTAATACCTAAATATTTAACACGTAAGTGGCATACAACCACAAAGTATAAAAGCAATATGCTGTAAGCCTCGTAAACATTTGCTGAACTTCAATCTTTAAAACATAAAACAGATTTCTTTAATCTCGAATTTTGATATATCTGTTTTTGTACGAATGTTGCAATCCCGATGCCATTTCGGATCATTAAAAAAATTCGGAGCATATCCTTTTTAGAATATTTTCATAAAATGTTAAAAATTTGCCCGCTAAATCTGAATATGATTTCTGTGACATTTCCTTTTTAATTTATCATTTAGACGGAAATATTTTTAAGGAGTTTCCATTCCAAAGATATAGATTTGTTACATGTTATACTTTTATTCAACTCTGACCTTTTATGCTTATGGAAAAGGTCACGTCAGCTTACACGCTAGACTAACACGATTTTCAGTATGATTTGATGTGATGATGTCAGTAAACCTTATAAACGATATATTCAATGCTATTAACTCTATATCTAAGATGCCTACAAAATGAAATCTCAAAAAGTGTTAAATTGCTAAAAATTTCATCACATCATTATCTGAGCCCACTTTCTACCAAAGTGGTATAGGCCTCCTTCAGTTTAAAAAAAAAATAATGGAAGTGTAGTAAAATAATAAAATTACGTACAAAGCTTATATATCAATTCTAATACGCAAACCAATCGATCAAGAAAAATTCATTCACAAAGTAAATTAGTTATACTTTACCTATTCCTACTTTTTTATACCTAAACGATTCACTAAACAATTCGTCGAATATTGTTTCACATAATTTTCACATTCATAAATAAATTATCAATATTAAATGCTATACAACTTCATATAACCGATAGTAGATTGAGATTTAAAGATACAATAAGTATCTTATAAATCACTGTAGCGCTGTGTTTTGAATAATGTGACGCGTTGGAATTTTCTTGCATATAATTTTATTATTAAGCATCCGACTGTGTTACACAGTTACTTCGTGCACTTTTACCAAACTCTCACTAGCGGATAAATGGTACAAGAAAGTCTCTACTGGATATATTATTATATTAAGGGTTCCTAAAAGCTGCTAATAGGTTCTTATTTATATCACAATAATAGTCATTATGGTGATAATTAAGACAAATACATTTGTCTTTTCGGATATCGGTCTCTTTGTCACAGGGTTGTATTAAAGAACATTTTGAACATTACTGAAAGTTGAAAACAAAAAAAAAAACATTAAAAAAAATAGAGCAGATAACAAATTTTAAAAAGATGAAAAATAATTCTTGACTTAGAAGCGGGCAATTTTTTCAATGTTTATTCCAAGTTCAAAGCGACTTCAATATTGAAAAAATTAATTAAGAATAATATTTCACTTTTTTTAATTTGATATCGGGTCTGTGTTTTGAAAAATGTTTCTATTACATTAGTTTTAGTGATACCTATATAAGTACTAAATGTTTTATTGAGGTAGGTATATCTAAAATATAAAATTTGTATTTAAAATAATTTGTATTAACTTTCGTTTTTTATTATTTGCACGATGCACCCACAAAGATATCGGTGAACATACCTACTTGTATAAAAATAATATAATATAAATATATATATCATTGATAGCTCAATAGAGATAGGGAAACCTGCGAAAACCAAAGAGTAAAGTATATAAGACAACTGATGCTATATAATGCTATGATCCAAGCTATAGAACAAATAGTAAAAGTAACTTCAAAAATTACTACAAAGAATATATTTATATAAAGATATGAAAAAATATAAATTATGCACAAAAAGGATATAATGAAAAGTACACTATTTTTGTTTTTTCATTGATGTAAACAGGGCATCAAAATATTTAGGTGATGCCTGATGAAGAGCATTTTTTGTTATATAAAAGAAAATACTTATTCGATTTCGATAAAATTTTAATGGACCATTAACCTGTTGAATAAAAAAGAATTTAGAATATAAAAAACATAAGAAATTCTTTTAAGTCTATCAGTCTGATAATAGAAAAATATAAGCATTTGTTTGCTCTAATTTAAACAAGAAATGGCTTTAGATAATAGGCATTAAAGTTGAGAAGTCGCTACGTCACAGTTTTGTATAAAATGTTCAAAAGCGAGACGTCACGCAACATTTCAATCTAATGTATCGCCGTTATTGATCACGCAAAAAATAAAAAAATACGTATTTAATATTCTTCAATAAAAAATTGTCTCCATTCTAATTGGCGGAGTAATCGCGTAACAAACATACAAAAAAAAACTCACATTGGAATTGAGAACCTCCTTCCTTTTCGAAGTCATTTAAAAATAACACGTGTTGTTTGATTCCTAGATGCTTTTGTTTTTTATTACTCTTACCTTAAACCCGTTTTAGAGAAATAGGGTCCCATATCCACATATCCAAAGGGTAAAACGGGACCCTATTACTGAGATTTATTTATGCTGGACAAATTACATTTAAGGCAAAGGGTTACATGTTTCAGACGAGTCGCCGCAGTGATGTAATATTGAGCTAAGAAACGAGTTAAGTCGACCTCAGTTTCATATGCTACTTACCAGTTTCTACAAACTGTGGCCGTTGACATAACAGTGTTTATATTTTTACACAATTCCGAACCATCATTCACGGCGCTACCGCAATCAATGTGTTATGGGAGCCTCCACACATGTTACCACGAATACACAAATACTTTCTGCGTCAAGTGTTAACACGATGGCGTACGTCAGCTATAGTTGATGACTTCTTTACATCCGTATTCGTATAATAGGTGAAATTGAATAACAAATATCTGTATAAAAGTTGAAGTTAATATTATAAGCTACTCTAATAGTACAAGAAGGTTCTTACAAATGTCTGCCTGTAATTGGTCATGTAATTTTTATCTAATTAGTCACTTTGTGTCTTTATGAGTCTAATGAGTCTTTAAAAGTGTGAGAAAATAAGAACCATTCCTTTATATAAATGAAGTTACTATTGTAAAGGTTACAGGGTATGTTATTTACATATAAAGCCGAAAGAAATATTTTGCAAAATAATAAAAACTTCCGATAAAGATGAAAATTTGTTCTAATTGTTATATTTGATCAGATTTGCATTCACAAAATATTCTTAATGAAAACTGCTTAAAAGGTCGTGCATATTTCTTTCCAGACCCGCAAATCCCGCGAATCCCGTGAATGTTATTCCACAACATTGAAATGGAAGAAAATATGCGGGATCCCGCAATACCAAGATCTCGGTATTCCGAGATTAGAAGCGTTAATTCGACTCGATTCAATTCTATCCATAGAGAAGGCCAGTAGGGGGGACATTAATAGACTGGGAATGATCCTATGATCGACCCTTACTCCGTAGTGCCGATTGAGGGCGCAAACCATTACGTTATCGAGCTCTTCAAAAAGACGGTTTTGTTTACTTCGAATAGGCTCCGAAACTACTGTAGTACAGTTATAGCCTATTCGATGGAAACAAACAAACAATCAAATCATTCCTTTTTATAATATTAGTATACTAGTACTATTACTAAATGATTCAGGAAATTAATTTAAATCTCATATTGTGTATACAGTCTATTGATTATTATTGAGCACTTGTGAAAGTCTAATGTATGAAGTTAACATTTATTTCTCTTGTAAGTAGTTAATCTTAGTTTAAGCTAGTCGACGTAAAATTCGCATAAAAATATCGTAAACAATTTGTAGTATTTACCTATACTAACTTTTATTATATATTTTTTTATCAATGGTCACTTTCAGGGAGTTTGTCAATACGAGCCGTGCTATCGATTTCCTACGCCGCGTCGTCGGTATCGGCGCACGCCACTGCGCCTACGTGAAGATCCGCAGCTTTGCTACGCGGACAACTTACGCCAGAGTGTCGAAAACGATATAAGATACAAGCAAACGCCTGTGCAGCAACAGAACTATAAACAGATTCTCGGTAAATAAGTTTAATGGTAATTATTTTAAAGGAGAAACCCAATTTCCTTACAGCTTTGGACCTGTGATGAAAACTTTGAAATTGGCCATAAATAACTCAATTTGGGATAATTTAAATGAGCCATATTTTCAAGATAAATATAAATATAGGTTGAAAAATGATAATAAAAGTACCTTTATTATAATTTTTGAATCACAAGGTAGCTTTTCTTGACAGAGTTTTAGACAACTCGTTTTAATAGGCCCATGAATATTTATTGAGAAGAAAGCTGCCGTTGTTTGCGTGGGTATACCAATTTATCATTCGTCGCAGTAATTGATTAGACAAAATCTACGAGAAAATATACTTATCACGATAATATATTGCCATTGTTTTAGATGACATGGTGGACAAAAGAAAGAAAGCCATCAAAGATGAATTAAAACAAAATTTAGACTACGAACGCAAAATGGTAAATGTTTAATTCGATGTCATTGAAAAATCGATATTTTGGTTCATTTTTGTTTTTATACAATTTTCAGCATACTATGGAGGGACCGTGGGGAAAGCCAGGTCCTGGAGGTGCACTTTGGAGGAACCCTCGTGATATCGGTTTAAATTTCTCAAAGTCTATGGTATCTATCATTAATAGTTGCTAAATCACTTATCCATTTCTAATACATATGATCGGTTTATCGAGTCTATTTATAGTTATTTATACGTAACATTAATAGTTATAATTATCGTATAGGTAAAATATACCGAAAAAACATAAATACTGCATAATATATATATATTTTTTTAATAAATTCATATACTAAACATGAGCAAAGGAATAAGAAATTAATACCTCAAATACAATTATATAATAAAATATTTTAGCTTAACAATAAATTTAATTTTAGGGATGGACAGATAACGAAATTTTTAATAAAATACAAGGGGATCATAAGCTCTATAAGAGGTCTTCGCTAGCTTTACCTCAAGTAAAGAGAGACGATGATGCTAGAGAACCAATTGATCCGGAAAAAGAAAACACGTCACCTAATAATGTTGAAAAATTACCTGCCATCAAGCAATCCAATAATGTCAAAGGGAACAGTGCTGAACAGTATAAAAGTGACGATAAAGATACTGAAGAAGTCAAGGGCAATGGTAAAGGAAAACGTAGTCCAAAGAAAAATAAATTCGTTAAGAGACTGTCAAATGGTGACAGAGTTCCAAAAGTAGTACCGGATGATGACTGGAACGGTGATGGGGTAATTTTACAAAATGGAGATATCAGTAACGGAAAGGAAAAGAAATTAACACCAGAGGCGAATATTTTACGTGTCACTGGTGGAATAGAGTTGGTTCCACTGCTTGCTAGGAGACGACGTGTAGGCGCTCGCACTTTACCATCGAGTGATGTCACCAGACCTCCCGAACAGCAATGTCAGTGAGTATCGAGCAATCCATTAAGTGGCATTTATTGTATGTGATGAAACTTTTGAATTGACAAAGGATATATAATTAAGTATACTTTTCATATGACATATAAAACTTGCTTGGAAGCAATGGGCTTCTTTTAGTTTCTTACGCAATAAGCAGTAAAGGTTTTTATAAATTGTGACATTATACTTGTATTACGTATAACAATAAACGTTAATAGTAAGAATGCCACTGGTATCATGATGCAGTACAATAAATGAAAGACAATCTTATTCTTGAGAATATACATAGGTAATCATTCAATAATTGCTGTAAATTTCTAACATATTTAAAAAATCCAGAAATAGGGATATAACTTCAATTTTTAAGGGTCGATGTAAATATGATAGACAATCCGTCGAGCGAATCACTTAAGTATGCGCTATTACAAGGCAGATCATCCGTCGAATGTGCAAGGTTAAATATCATCACAAATATTTGTTAGTTACAATGTTTCTCTAACGACGATATGCGAAGCATCTTCTTCTTTCCTAAAGATTTTTTTAAGGAAAGTGTATACTTTAATATAATATATTAATAATCAAGTAAAAAATCGAACCGAGTTTTTTGTTTTTGGTAATTTGTCCCAAATGAGGTTCAAACCAGAACTCCATTCTGGATAACCTTAACATTTATAGAATAGATGTGTAAAAACTAAATATGCATATAAATGCTAAATAAAGTAACTAAGAAATCATTCAGAGACGTAGTCATAGTTTTATATACAAACAAATCATCTATTATTAGCGTATTTCATTCAATAAATTTACATAGTTAGTAATACTTTAGCTTAGAAAAGCTTTAATTCCGACATAGTGAATAATTTTATACGAACCATTTACTGATATTTTTATGCAACAAGACTCACGCTTTAAAGCAAATTAATATTCATAGTTTTTACAACTTGCAAAACGACGACAGATTATAAACTCAAAAATTAATGACATTTCATGTTAAAATAGAATTGAAACACGTTGCACAATGTGGCTGTTACGAATGTTTTATAAATGGAATTATCATTCCGATGTCACGCATGCTATACATAAATATGAAAAAAGTCGCTAAAAGATTGCTCGAAGAAAACCTATTCTAGTAATATTACGGTGAACAGTTAGTGTATCTCATTTAAAGAAAGGAATTTATAATTTCTTTGTAAATAAACGCTATAACGTTTATTTACAAAGAAATTATAAATTATATTTATTTACAAAGAAAATATAATTATTAAGAATTTTAGATTAATATAATTTCCACAATTTATTTTCTTAAAAATAAAAAAAACTATGACCTTTTTTTACACTTTTTGCCACAGTCTGCCTAATTTTGGCTAACATTATTTATGTTAAATAATAGGCGGTAAATCAATAGTTCATGTCCACGCATATATCATGTTTGAAATTTCCATAACTATATTTACATCCATACGTCACTCGCCTCTTATTTTCGTCACTTCGGTGTACGTGATAATGACAGACTAATAGTACAGTCCTAATAGTGTGTATCTCGATATTCAGCGGTCACGTTGGATCGCCATTGATGTTTGCTATTGCGTCACAGCTTTCTATACGCACAATATGTGAAGATTAACGGGTTTCATTAGCTTAGTAATCTATCCGCCACCAGCTGATAATGATCTCGGACGTTGTTAGATGGATTTCGATAACTGCATTATTTAGTGGTATATGATATGCCTCATTTGTAGTTTCGTTTGATCCCGCCGACCTTTTTATAGGTTAAGATGTCCGCTACGTGAACACTTTGGATTTTGATATTTTGATATGGTATTTTGTAACTAATTGTCATTCATAATTTCTTGTTTATTAATGATCTCTTGGAGTGCTTTAGGCTATAAGAATACAGTTGTCCCACCAAAAACATTTTCATGTAAAGCGTTGCCAAGTTAAGATCATACGACTTGCATCATCAAAAAGTTATCAGATCTCCTGGTCCAATCTTGGTCCAAGCTTCCAACTCTACACGCCCTAACTCTGATAGCGCTTACTTTACAAACTCTGCATCTTATTCAAAACATATGGTTCAGCCGTTTCGCTACCGTCAAGTAGATATAATGTGAAAATATTATTTGCCGTTCTGACATACCATAGCTCTTTCTTGTAGGAATTAAAAGCCTTGCTTAATTTGCGTTATTGAAAATTGCCTTTAGTAATGTGTGTGTATAGAGGTGTAAGCCTTTAGCTTAAATTTACTACTGTAAATTTTGATACAACTTAAAAATATTATCTACATTATAAAACTGCATTTCTTAAAGTTCGTCGGGCGGTATATTTAAAATTAAATTCAATAATTAATTTAAAATTAAATTAAATTATTTTTAACAATAACAGTAGAAGAATTTGTTCAATAGCAAGTTATTTTCAATGTTTGTCCCTTTTAGGTGGCGTGAAATTGACATGCAATATCTAAGGGATCTTAAACATCAAATGCGAGTGAAGACTCAACAAATTGAAGTAAGAAACTGAAGCAAAAAACATCGTGTTATCAGTATATCTATTTGTTAACTATTTCACCTTCTGCAAAGGTTTACTGTTAAGAACACAGTGTTGTTACAGAATTGAAGGTTTATTTAATAAAATCTACAATAAATTAATAAATATTTCAAGTATTTAATTGAACCAAAATGCTGCTTGATGAATATCAGGGCTGTGTTCGAATTTGCGTTTGACTCTGTATATAAAGCTTTTTGTGATCTTTGTATTCAGGAGAAAAGAAAAGATTCAGCGGAGAGTGTGCGCCGTCATCATGAGACTTGGGAGTCTTTGTGGGGCAGACCTGGCCACGGTGCGCCCGCGCAGCGAGGCCGATATGCGCGCAGCAACCTCGCTCAGCTGCTTTACGTTGCACCACTCACGAATGCATGACAAAACACTTTAAAAAAATTGACACGAAAATATTAAGTGTTACCATCAAGTGTTTATAAAAATCAGATACATTTTGATCAATCTTTTGATTCACAATTATTCGAAAACAAAAGGCAGCAAACACTAAAAAGATATGATAACGCAAAACGTGAATGCCAGCGCAAACAATTAGTTATTATAGTACCTACTTTTTTCAATATATAATTGCACCAAAAACATTCACAAAGGTAATGTTAAATATGTATGTACAATCTGTAACACCGGCGGTGTTTGTCCACTTATATTTTAGTTTAAAGAACACTAACTGTTGCTTCGCCTGTAAAACCCTTTTTTATATTTTTTCATATATATATATTTTTTGGCAGACACAAATCTAATACACCAAATGTCTTTAAAACCGGTGTAGCCATTCTTTATTTATAAGAAGTGTAACTAGTACGACTGTTTTTATAATGGTCGAGCACTACTCACAGCTAGTATTTGAGTAAAAGTATGAATATCTGAATACTTATAGTGAACCCCTAAGAGTGCGGTTAGTTGGTATACCCACATTGTGCTTAATGGCCTTTGGACAGCAAATTGTAACGACCGCTGTGCTAGACGGTTCGGGAGTAGGTAATTTAAGAAAAAGATCTTAAAGCTCTTTACCAACACAGCCTAGACGTACAAAGTTCAGCGTTTAATTTTAACTGTATTATATTTCGTTACACTATAAAAAATAGAAATAGTGCCAATTACTTGAAAAATAAATAAACGACTTTAATTCTTATATGATTCATATTATCAATAACTTGGCATTTTGTAAACACTTAGGTATTATTATATTATTATAAAAGATGTTCTTAAATGCTCGTAAACAATGTCATAGTCAATATAAATTTTATATAATAGCTTCTTGAACAATTGTGTTGTAACTAATTATAGAGTACGTTAAAATAGAGATTGATTATTGCAGTTAGTGTATGTGTAATGAAATTATAAATATATTCTCACAAACTACTTATAAAAAATCTGATGCTTATATTACATTTCTGTAACATAATATTAAAAATATAACTACTAGGCTATGTTATTTTGTTAAAAACAAGTTTTATTAGCGTTTCTAACAGCGATACGCTTGACAAATCCGAGAATGTTTTTATACTAGAATAGCATAGCATTACGTTTTTGTACACACCTGGGTGGTGCACAAAACGTACGTAATGTAGTTGGTAGCAGATATTTACTTTATGTCACTTTATATCTAAGGCTAGAGCTTCTTGGTATTACGGTATCCCGCATCTTTTTTTCCAATCACGTGCCAGTAATTATTTTTTGTTCCGCTATTATAATTTGTAGTTGATAGATGTGTTGTTTTTTCAGTCTTTATTTCATTTTTAATTATAAATAGTAAAACTTAAGTAAATGTGGAGTTATGTTGACTTTTGTTTGCCTTTTATAAATATTAATTTTTTTTTCTATATGTGAATCCAGCAAATACAGGAATCTCGCGGGATTGATAATTTCTAGTCACGCAAATACCAAAATTGAATACCGACTGCAGGATTAGAAGCCCTAATCATTTGTTTATTGTTCAAATATCTCCTTGGAATAATTAGAATCATTATTAATGTAGAGGCAAATAATGAAACACATGTCACATGAAATATATTGTTAATTTTTATAAGCTATTAGCAACTTATATGTCAATTAAGTTTAAAATTATGCAAATCTTTAATCGATAAAAATTAGTAAATATCGTTTTATTATTAACAATATTACGTTATTTTTAACCAAAGTCATATTTCACAACATAAACAAGTTTGTCAGTTAAGACGTTCAGTTTTCAAGAAATAATGAGGACTGTAACTTTTTTCACAAAGGGTTAAGAGAAATGGAAGGTTAATCAGTCATTTATAAGTTTTTAACATTTACACTAGGATTAGTGATAGTGAAGCAACGAGTAGGTACGATGCACTTCACTGAATTCTAATTCGAATAATTCAACAAGTTACTAAATATACTAATAATTTTTTTTACGAAGATTAAATCCATTACTCACAATATTTCATTAAAAAAAATATATATTATATCTGTAACATAAATTTATGTATAACTATTAATTTGCCTAAATTCTACAAAAAAGGGACGCCACTGCTTTTTGATATAGCAATCATACTTTTTGGAAAATTAGAAGAAACATCTACAGTTAGTAGATGTATTCTCACATATGTACCTGGAGCATCAATAAGTTTTAATATGACATTCAGTAAATACAAATATTCGTGTTGAAATTTGGCAAATACGAATATTCTAAACACCTAACTACTATTTGACGATAATGAATATTCGTATTCGTTGCAGCACTGATTAGTGGTGCTGGTCCAGATTGTGTTACGTACGATTTATTGTTTGGCCGTGATTTTATTCGTCTGCACTACAGTGATTATTTATTTATATTATTTATTCCTAAATACAAGTGACTGAGAACTTAAAATAATTATAAAAACTAAACCGCAAATTGTTAAACGTACTGAGAGTGTACAAATAAAGTTTAATTACAATAATTGTTTTATTTCAAGAATCATTTCGTAAGTTCTCCCTGGTGACATGATTCTACATCACGAGCGATAAAGAAATACCAAACTCATAATTTGCAAATATAAATATATCATACAAATATATATATTTTTATCAACTATATACTGAACTACGTATAAATTCTATGTTGCTACTTATTAGGCTTAAGAAATATTTGGTCATTTCGGTCGGGGTATCGTAATATTCATAAGGAAATATTCACAATTACTACACAGAATATGTTAATTATAATGACTCTCAAATTATTAATACTAGAAAACATCAATAATATGTTGGAACATTGCCATCTTTAATTTAAAGAAAGCGAGCTATGCTTTATATACAGAATTTTTAGATTTCTTACGTTACGTCATTGCAGAGCCATTGAATTAGAAAAGGATGATCTTATAGATAAATTCAACCGCTTCATAAAGATTGGTAGTTGGAGGCTGGAGTTATTAGTAGGTACGTAAAACATTTTCTACGCTATTATACGCTCGGACCAAACTAAAGAGAAATGCCATTAATTATGGCTATTAATGTAGGTATGACACCAATGCGCGTCGTAATTATTGCCATAATAAATTCCATTTCGCCATAGTGTGGCCCGGCTATATCAAACAAAATATACCTCATGCCGAAGCCCTTGAACCCAGATCATATAACCCACGATTGCAACATACTTCGTTAACCCAATCTCATCACTTACGCAACCGATGCGATGCATCGAAATGCAGTATGATAATGTCATGGTGTCCATAACGGTACACTCGGATCTACAACTTTTAATTTCTTCACCACTTTAATTTAAATAGATTAGACATTAAATATTCAAAGATATTAGTTATAGGACTGTTATTTATTCATTATGTTTTAAGATAAACCGTATTTAAACACGGGTTAAGTAATCCTAAGATAAATGTACCTAATCGGGAATTAAAGCTTATAAGTCCGGAGTTTTAGAGCAATATTTTTATATCGCTAAAAGCATGTCTAAAGTAGCTGCTTTACGGTCGGTTAAATAATGGCACGTGTGAGTCAAAAGTCTGTAAAATAGCTTTGCAATTGATATAAGCGGACCGATTAGATAGACCATCAATATACGTAGTGTTGTTACAACATCGTACGTTGTTGTATATCAAAATCGACAATAGATTTTAATATTCATATTTAACTTAAAGAACCATAAAAAAAGTATTTTCCAGTCCCAGGTGTCTGAGATGAGATTCGAAACCGTAACATTGCACAATCTGGCCGATTGCTCTAATCATTAAGCTACAAAGAACTTTCAAACTTTTATTTATCAATTAAACTAATTCACAATATAGCATTGCAAAAAAGAATCAAATATATTGATGCTTTCGTTCAATCAGTAGTTCAAATTATTATATATCATAGAGTAACTATATCTAGGTACTGTTATTGAATAATGCCGTTTGTAACACTCTGTTGACCATAAATATAATAAACATAATACATCTGAAGATTTATTTTTTATACTTAATTATTGGTTAGATATGTAGGTAGTTCTATAAATAATAATCTATAATTGCCTATACTTGTGAAATGGTGAACATATTTTTTTTAATATATCTGTTGCAGGGAATTTTAATCCTTTTTCTTGAAATGAAAGCCTCAAGAGGCGTTTCAGGAAGAGAGGCGTTTAGCGAAAAAATATAGGTGAGGAAAGAGCAGGATTAGGTTAGGTTGGCTTAGATCCAGAAAGAAGTAGGTGGAAAAAAAAATAAAGGAACAATGTCACACAACTGTAGTAACATACTTACATTTGAAGATCATCAAAGCTTAATGTGTTAAATGAAATGTGAACAAAAATAAACTATTACCATTAAATGGGTCTTTATGCGTGGGTCAACCAAATCCGCGCCTGTGATCACTAAGATATTCGTAAAGCAAACAGAAAAGTGCGTATATGTAAATGACGCATACAGAGAAAGCACCGCAACATGACGCAATAAAATCTGACATTTTAGCTTGGAGGTACGGCAGTGATATTGAAATTCATAACTTTTTGGAAATTTTTTAAACAATTTTTCCCACGTTCTGTGACATCGTGAGTATTGTCTTTATCTGTGATCTCTACATACATCAATTTGTAAAGTTGATTTCTAACATAAATTTTGAATATATACTTAATTAGTTGTTTAAAGTGGTAATCTTTGAGTGATGGTATTTGATAAGATGTGAGGAAGATACTCGTACTTTACCTTTATTATTGTTACAATACAGTAATTGTGAACAAATGTCCAAAGAAAGATATTGTAATTATTGCGCTCTTTATAGGTAAAACTTAAGATTTTTTTGTTCGTTTTAATCAAGACTTATGTAAGTTGCTTCTTTTTATTAAAGTTTCTTTCTAGGCTTCGGCTTCGATCGTCATAATTTTTTTTTTCCTGTCATATCCATTAGTAATGTTTTTAACTATTTGGGCGATTTTAGAATCATTAAAACGATTATTGTAAATCAAGAACCGCGGCTAAAAAGGACTCGCATGTTTATAAATTTTCTCTAAAAAAAGAAGAAGAAATCGGAAATATTGTAAATTTGTAAGGGTAGCTTTGTGATTTTTTTCTACGCAGAAAATGTTATACTTTTAAGCACTTTAAACGGAAGCCCTTATCTTTCAGATAAGTCCTGAATAAACGATTTCAACAAAATTATTACTATTACTATTTCAAAGAAAAAATTGTTTGTACTTTTTGTAAGGCGTAACGTTTCTACTGCGCATTAAAATGGAAAGAAGAAAATTTGGACTATTCTATAAAGAAATGCACGCTATCCACCGGTAGACTTTCTTTATTTGGTTTTATCTTTTGGGTAGGCTTATGTCCCAGCAGTGAGGATGTTGACAAACTAATGATGATAATATAAAGGTAAACGTTCACTGGTGGATTTTTCATTAAAATTAGCTTAAGAATCCAGTAAAGCAGGCCAGGGTGCACACAGTGGCAGATCTCTGTTGGTGTATAAATTGGAAAATAAACAAGTTTTCGACCCATATCGTATGAAATACCTACCAAATTAAAGCTTGTGAATCTTATCAGACATAACTATAAGGTAAAAGGTAAAAAAATATTTGTAAAACCTGTATTTGCAAGTAATCTTAGTGCGCGAGTCCGACACACTTTCGACGACGTGAAGTGGTACTTTTAAAATCAATTTTTGATTTGGTTTGAATCGTCAAATTTGTGGTGGTTTATCCTTTTTTTGTATCGGAAAGGCAACCCAAAACGCGGATGGTATTCCAACTAAACCCCCTCCAGTGCACTTTTCTGGATATTGGGATCCAGAAGGGACAGTTATACATCCATTCTATAGTCATAGTTTGTCCTACATATCAAAACATAAGACTACAACAGTCAATGCGATATATCTTATGATGATTCTAAGAATACAGAGTACGGTTACAACTTCTATACGTTTGTGAATGAAAATTAATTGACATAAATCTACGAGTAAACACTGACCAGCAAACAGCTAAACGACTCCCACGAGACATGATTAAAAACGCGTATCGACGCATCGCGTGACATAACACCAGTGTCCGCTGTCGCCAACTCTCGATTACTCTGCTGAGCCTAAGGTTAGGGAAAAGAAAGTCCGCTTCAAACCGGTCGCTGAGCTTTGACCCCAACACAATATACCACAATTCATCCAACTGTTTTATTGTCAATTTTTTAATCATAATTTAATTTCGCGCCTCGCCAGTATAATTCATTACGCTTTTTTGCTCTATTGATTTTTTTTCATGTCATTGCGTACTCACCGCACTGGTAAAAAAAATAAATGTTTTTTTTTATCACACCAAGTACATCCGTACTCTTAAAGTGTCACTAATTATTTTAATTTGTGTAGTACTGTAGCACAAGTACTGTTATTTGTTTTATAGCAAACTGCCATAGAATACCATAGACTAATATAACGCGTTGAAATCTTTACCATAAACATGACGATGTCGGTGGTAGAGCGACTCACACACCGGTGTGTGAGCAGTGTTAAAGATATCGCCATCTCTCAAGTCCTGGATTCAATTCTCAGTCAGGTAGGAAATGAACTTTTATATATTGCCTTGGGTCTGGGTGTTGTGTTACCTTTGTTGTTTCAGATTTCCACGACACAAGTGCTTGATTTGGAATCTGAGCAAATGTATGTGATGTCAACAAATATTTATTTTATTATATATTATTTATATTTATGAACGTGCTATGAATAACGAATTTTAAGTTAATATAATTGACAAGTAATTTGTCTGCCTAAAGTAATTTATAAAATATTTAATTACTATATTAATGAAGTTAATTTAACGCCTAACGTAATTATAAATAACAAAAGTAACGCAATCTATTGACAATGAAAATTTCTGATATTTCTTGGTTTGGCCTAATTTCGTACAATACAACAAATATTTTGAGTCTATGGCACCATGGGTTATTTAATTATAAGCAAGTCAATTTCTTTTTCATCCCTTTGTATATGTGGTCAGTGCACCTAGGAATGTTACTGTACGTACTATATTGTACAAGTGTATACAGAATTTTCACTACAGGACAGAAAGTACGGATGTTGCAACATTTTATATTCAATGAGTACTTTTGTGCACAAAAGTAAATAAAGAATTCCAAAATTCCTTTTTGTTTATTAAACTAAGTATTGTTATGTATTATTAGCTAGTTTATTATCTTGTTGGTTACTGATGTGTGATATGTACCTACAGCTTTTTGGAAGTGAAATATTGTTAATATTCTTATAATACTTAACATAAACTGATACTTTATAGTAAAATTATTAAAAGTAAAACTAATAGTATTTAATAAGCCTGTAAGCCTTTTTGAATATAGTTTCAAATCTTGAGACACCGATTAATCTGAAGGACAAGTACTTGCCTAATCTTATTTTTTATAGTTTTAGAAAAGTGTTATGTCTTGAAATTATTAGCCTATTGCTAGGGATTAGATATGGTAGTTTAATTAACAACGGAAGTTGTTCTTTTTATTTTAAATTGACACATGGAATCACAGATATGTAGGCGTGTCACTTCGTCATTTAACAAACTGGAAAATCGGGAACGTCAAAACTATTCGCACATTTGTAACAGTTCATTATTTCATATGTATGTGTTATGTTTTCATGTTACCCTAAAATAAATAACTTAGTAAATTAACTAATACTACCTTAATTTTACTTATACTGACTTACAATATTTTACAGCATATTGTGCTTTTAGGTTTGCAAAAAAATCCAGACCTTATTTCACTGATTCAGTAACTACGAAATGTTACTTACTATATTAAAACAAGTACCTGATTTCCATGTCTTGCTTAGAAGGCACCTTTTTTTGAACAAAATTCCGTCAAGAATGTGAATTTAAATTTATAACTTTAGCATTCAATGCCTATATTTAATTTTGAGGGCCCATAAAACATTTTTATTAACAAATCAGTAAATTATCGTATGCTTCTGCTAAATCACGATCATCTCCGACCACACCTTCAGTGAAAAGGATGTCAGGAAAAATGCCACCCGAGTTGTTATGATAATTAATCAAAGGCATTGCGTAAAATGATTATCTACTGTCTTGAGGAATCGATAACCGGCAAGCAGGTTTGTAAACAGTCGGTCGTCGTATCCTATGGATGTTATTTTACACAACCGGTGGATGTTTCGGGCAGGGCGGTTCGTGCGGCGCAGTGTTCATTGGATCGTCGACGCGGGCGCCGGTGTGCTAACCAAGTGTAGGATCACCGTACTATAGTGAGAACAACAGGACTACACGATGAACCTAGTGAGTACTAGTGATAGTTATGTGATTATTTTTTATGTGGTCATGTGCATAGTGTGATTAACCGAATTTTAAGGGTGTCAACGTGATATATGAAATTATTATTTGTATTATAGCTTTAGGATTTAGTTTTTGTAAGACAAAGTGGACTGAAATTCTGTCTGAATTTCAGCCCGTTACAGTAATCTCTATAAACACTTAAGTTGGACAAGTGAAACCCGTATAAAAATAAATATTTTATTTTGTTGCTTGTTTCCGATAAATAAAGCATAATAAATAATAATTATATAAAATAGAGTTTTACATAATTTTTTACTTGTGTATATTCTCAACTTTCTTTCCGACACAAACTTCTTATTATTAATTCTTCAATGTAATGTAATTCTAGCATACCGATGTTTGTTAGAAGCATTAATTATTTATTAGTTTTGAAGATTATATAATTTGAAATAAATAATATTCAATTATTGTTCTTAAGTTTTAACACGGAAATAACTGGGTTATTAAAAGTACTTCTCTCATGAATCTGATGACAGATATTTAATTACTATGATGGGACAATGTCTGTATTATAACTTCGCGCACTAATAAAATTTTGACAGCTAAGCTATCTCTGGCAATCAAGTGAATAGATATTGGGTTTTAGTTCACTAGGCTATAGGCATCTCCTTCCGTGTCAATTTACATATTCATAATAATACTCTAGCCGAGATTTCATGTCTCTACATTGACTATTGTCAACTATTACGCATGAGTATTATAAAACCAAATGACTTTGTTACAAAATTGGTATCTTAAGCTTCATTTGTACACAATATTGTTGCAACTTCTATTTTTGTAGACATGCCGAGTTTTCTCTCACGTAGCAGACGAGAATCTATTATTTAAATGAAATATAAACCTTTCACTGCGCTGTCGCACCCGAATTGTTTCCTTTGACGGACGAAAATAATTTGAAATAACTAAAGAGGAACGAATTGTTAATGACTATAAAATGACAGTTATTTTGTATTCAGACGATTACGTAAAGTTTGTATTTTTATTGCAAAATTATTTCATCTTATAAGCGATTATAAAAATAGTTTAATTACCTACAGATTTATTAAAGAATATCTTAAAAATCGAAAGCAATCATCGATGATTTCCTCCTATACTCCATAAGACAAAAGTACAGTGTGGTTGGCGATTAATTATTAAAAAGAGTATTATCGATGCACTTTTCCAAGAGTGTGATGTAAGATCAAGCGTGAAGATGTGATCTTGCGTTTATATAAATCTATACTGTGTTTTGGCCCTTGCAAATATATTTTTTTATATAAATACCTATCAACCGATGGAAAAATCTTTAAGCTCATCAACTGATACTCGTTGAGACGTCTAAGAAATGTGATAATCAGGTTCATAAAAATATGCGTAGTGCCAGAATGAGGGAAACTAAGTACTTTTTTACTTTGGCGACGGTTTAAAGAAATTTCACTACGCTTAAAGACTGTCAGATTTTCTATTTTGCATAAGAGTTTTTAAGAATATGTTGAGTAACAAAACTAGTTCGATCATCGCGATTAGTGTTCTATATTGCAGTTCCACATATAGAACCAGTTTCGTAGCATACTAAATTCGATGCATCATTAGTCATTACCGACATAGTATGTTATGCATTTGAAACATTTTGCAACGTTAAAAAGTCTCCCATTTGTGAACTATGTTAAAAATAACCCAGAATATAATATAGACAGATATATGTGCACTTTCGCCGCATTGATATCTTCTGTATTATGAAACTAAATATCTTAATAAATAAAGAAACGTGTAATACATTCAATAAACCACGGTGTTATATAACACACGAATTTTTACTTTGTCACTTAATCTAAGTCAGTGAATCGATCGCTATTAATGATAGTTTAACGTTTTTATGGTACTATAAAGTTATAAACTTTAATTATGTTATATAGTATTTTTAATGAAGCTTGCTAATAATGACTCTATTCGTTATGTCAAGAATCTTAAATTTCATTTTATGTAATCTGCTGTGTTCTTGACCTCAATATTTTAAGAAAATTATCATGTAGTATGTAAATGTTGTTTTTTCAGTTATGTCTAAATTAAATAAATAATTATTAATATAAAATTAGTAGTAGTTTCAATTGTGAAAAATAAGTAATGAATTTGCACAAATACTAAAATTTACATCGTAATAAACATAGAGATTCTGATTTCGATTATCTTAAAATTCGAGATTTTTTGTTTGTGTGTCACTTGACTAAAACACGACCCGCTATTGTGTGACGTCATTGTGGCGACAGTTGTCAGATTAGTCATAAAAATATGCCTCAATGAAATTTATAGATGGCGCTGTTATTAGCTTATTTATATCTTTTTATTTCACTATTCTTCTTAAATTGACATCTTTTAATCTTCTACTCTATGCATCTTTTGTGTATATAGCACAATGACGTCGTAAATATGATGAACAGCGTTTTCGCGGGTAGAAAATAAGTTTAAATCTTGTTTTTAGGTAAGAAAAGATGTTTATTTTGTCGAAATATTTGTTTAGTGGACTTTTTATAAATTAAAAGTAACACAAGTATTTTTTTAATGAAAATGGGAGTACTATCTCAAAGTCAGGGACAAAGTGGACTTTTTAGCATTTTTAATTAAGAATATTTTCCAGTTTTATTATTTCCTGTAATATATTAATCAAAAGTATTATTTCAAGCAGAATAAAATACCCTTTTAACATATTACTGTTTTATGTGATAGTAAAAAAGATTTAAATATTTCCAAGGTCTCAGGCACCTCTGTCTATATCTAAATGTAAATATAACGAATATAAGTACAAAAGAAAACAACCTGTGGTAAATGCACTGTTTACCCAAATATATATTAAATTGAAGACCCTTTTTTTAACAAATAAATATTTTTTTATTATAAAATGTCGTTAAAAACATAAATATAAGTATTACATTCGATCAATTTTACATTCATAGTTGATGATATATATTGACGTTATCATCATAAAGCTAAGGGATTGCGACCTTAAAATGGTATCGTTAAGCATTTCATCTCTAAAAGTCAACCTCTAAATGTCCCAGTGCTGGAAATTATTCTCACATATTTCTCCGAAACATGTCCCTAAATTTCCCCACAGTCGCATACCTAATACTTCATAAGTAGTGTCATTAACTTTTGAAAGTAGTGTAATTAACATTATTCGTGTATCAAACTAAAATCTCAAGCCAAATATATCAAACATTCAAAACTTAGGTATTCATCTTGAGGTATAGTGTAATTATACTATTTATAACATATAAAATACCTATGAGACAAATAGATAGTTTAAGTCATCCTTAAAACTCATTACATAACTTTATAACATAATTTTATCCCGGAATTGTACTCCAAGACCAGTTAGTCAGTACCGGTAAAGTTATATCTAATTGACCTTATGCTCACCGGCTTTAGTTAGGTAATATGCTGCCTGGTTGGAAATGTGTACAGTTCATCCCAAAAAAATTATATTCTAGAATATCAGAATTCTTTTAAACTAATAACAGATGATATAATATTTAGTCTTAAGATACTATCTTAAAATATCTTGGAATATCGGAAGACATACATCTTTCAGTACGTGAAATATTATCTTAAGACAACCTTTGAAATATATATTGCCCTATCGCTTGCCATCTTAAGATAATACGAAAATATTACATTATCTTAGCCGTGTGTGTTGGGCCATTGGAATGTATGGCGAGCGATAGTTTATCTTAAGTTGCAACCTTTAAGTAATCTACACGCTGATTCTATTGTATATTTTGATTCGATTCACCATTACCTAAGCGAAAGAACTCGTTCAGTCTTTGGATTGTCGTCTACATGCCTTTATACAGTAGACAGGTCAGGTCAGGCTAAAAGGTCAAATATCTCCAATCGATTTTAATCCTCAATTTGTGGACAATTAAAGTTTAAAATTTATTACAGCTTGTGCTGTTGTGTGTATTATGTCACCGATACTATGTCGATAAATCTGTATCATTCAAGTATATTGTACTGCCTTCTATTATACTCAACAAAAAGAATTTATATAATCGTCAATTTACTAAGTAAAAAGTTTCAATACCGATCATCGATTAAATCTTAACCTAACAAGTACCTTCGTTGCCAATGTAATGAAAATTTAACTATAGGACGGTGTTGACAACTTTATACACACATATGAATTAGTTTATGATGATTATTTATACCTTAAAGAATAGCTGGAGCGCTCATGTAATTTATGAAATATTATAATTAGCCTTAGGGATCGTATAGATCGTACACCTTCTGGACCACTAGGAATGTGTAATATATTTACCTATTAACATTTATAAAATTAAAACATGTAACCAACCTACATTTTATAACGAGGTTATTTTTTATAAACAAAACAGCAGGAATTCACGTCTTGAAATAAAACAGCCACGTAATAGGCCTTTGAAGAATAAAGAAAATCTTTGGGATTTTTTCAGACCACTAAATTGATCAATAAAAATAATTGATATGATATCTCAAAACTTATTTTGACTTTTATACATTACCGCCTGCGCATTCGGTGTTATATAGATAGATAAAGTATAAAATAATAAATAATTCATACATTAACAATATTGTTTAAGGTAGTAAAGTATATTATTAACATTAAAAGAAAAGCAAAGTATATTTATGAAGTAGGCTTTTGTTTAAACGCAGGGGAAATGCAACCTTGATCTTTAAACCAGGGCTCTCCGACCATGCACCCGTTCTGAAACCTTGTAAAACCCGCTACTAGTACCCTCCGGGGAGGGAGGGACCCGGGATCCGCCAAGATATTTTAAAGAATATCGGATTATGGTAACATATTCCCAATTATTCCGTCTATTTGTGAAATGATATATTTTAATAGCTAACTTACTTACAATAATATCAAACACACATAGTTTTTATTAAACACTCACTGTTTCATTTGCGAATCAAATCATGGACTACCTTTGTTATTTCAATCCACTTTCGTAATTGATGCTTAAATCGCTCAACACGCATCACGCAAATGATGATGAGAATAAAGGTAGACAATCTCGAATACGGAATTTTACATTTAATACGTATACACAATGTTTAAACGATTAACTACAACCTCAGCGTTTGAAGCTCACAATCGGATTACGATTTGCAACTAACTACATAATGTCTTTATTATATTCAGTTCGATAGTCGTTATGAAAAGATAGTAAAAACAAAATATATGAATAAAATGACATTGAATTAAATTACACTACTTTTAAATAGTTTTATCGCGTGTATTTATGAAAAATTATATATGTTTCGAATATTTCACTGACCCTTTACAGCTATGGTATTTCGTTAAAAAACGAGCTTCTATTTTTATAACAGAATAGCGCTGCTGGTGTAAGCATAAAATTAATAAAATGTCATCTCAAGGAAGATGCATTATAGTACGCGACTGAATTTCGATTGAGTGTGCAAAGTCAAATGTCACATCATATAATTTGTAAGTTCTCATGTACGTCAACCGAACGAGACGCGACGCATTTTTCGTCAGATATGCAACGACCCTTACGTTTTCTTATCTTAAATAGAGCGGATGATGTCTTATAAGGTTACTCCATATTAAGAGCCAACGGTAATTAAAAATTATGCTCAGGCCATTACTTATTTATTCTAGTTATTATATTTGGATAAACTAATACAAAAACAATTCTTTTTTAATTTATTTATAGAGATAACCAATTATAAGTACGAGATATTATTTGATCGTATCATTTCGATGATACGAATTGTTGTGTCTATATATTGTATCTAGTTTAAACATATGTAACCGTTTTTGTTCGTGAAACACTTAAGAATTACCATTTATAATATTATGGTTTAGTATCTTCAATATTTTATATAAAACATTAACAATAAAACAATATCTACCTTTATTTTACACAGTTAAAGTTCGTCCACCGTAAATTAATCATAGTAGCTAGTGGTTAATCTGTGGTCACTATAAATGTCAAACGTTGATAGTGAAGTTGAGTTATAATCTTTTGTTTAAGTTATTTCACCATCTGTCAATAGTTATCAATAGTTTCTTCACCGGTGAATAGGACATGGCGTCTACACCGCACCTTTTACACATTTTAAGTTTCACGCCGTGAGAGTGTGAAAGTCGAGATAGCTTTATAATTTTGATATTTTTCTCACGATCTTTTACTTTTGATTTATCTATTCTTATGCATAACTTTTTCGTAACTTACTGATGTTAATTAGAACAAGTAATTTACTATTGTTTTGTTAACAATGTTACTACTTTGTACTTGTACTATTTGTGTGAAATACATTTTCTGTCCCATTGGCCAGGCGATGATGAAATTGTTTGCGATGTTCAGTTGAATTAAAGTCACGTCTCTATTTCTCTTAAAAATCATTATTAACTCAAACTAAAATAGTGGCCTTATTTTACACGGACGAAAAATAACGGAGGATATTCAAAATCAGTCACGTAATTTTTTTAAGAATACAACCTAACATTAAGAATATTATAATACTTTTTATTTTCTTTTATATTGTGACGGAGAGTGCCCTTCTAATTTATTGAAGTCACCATTAAATTTTGATACCTCTGAATGAAATACAATAGGGAAAAAGGAGCCCTTGCTGAGTTTCTTACCGATTCTTTTGCGACAAGTTGCCCTCCTGTAGATTTCGAGTTTTACAGATGCTTGTAACAGCTTAGATTGAATAAATGATTTTAATTATTTTGATATAATTAATAATGATACAAAAATTGTGGATGATTAAAAATAATTACATAACAAATGGGACTGAGCCGATAACTCGATATATTGTTAAATATTCAGGTCATACTAATATTATGAGCTCAACTAAATAATTTAATTATATCTATCGCCTTAAGTACGACGGACGAAAAATCTATGTAGGTTAATACAATAATGGAATTTCGTATATTTCTCGTTAGAATATTTAATACATTATTCAGTTGCCGTATTCTTTAAATCTAATTGGATTGTTAACTAGCTGATTTGGTTCCAATAGAGCGTAGGAAATTATAACGCCTCAGGAATTTTAGCAGACAACTTTTGCTTAAGCTTGATATATTTTCTTAAGTACTACCTACTCGCAGCTACACTTTAGTTGTGTAACTACGATTCTTCGAACTCTGGGGTCAAATGAACAATAACATGTTTATATAAATACAATTTATATGGACATGACTATATTATTATTACTGTCTAAAATTATAAGTCGATTGAATATCAATCCATTGTTAAAACTTATTTTGACTTTAATCTATATTCCTCTGATTGAAATACCCTGATTACAAGGCCTTTTTACAAGGCCAGGAAATTTATTCCAATAATAAAGTTATAGTTATATTGTACATCAATCCAGATATTTTTTATTAAATACTAGCCATCAGACAGTGGCTTCGCCCTCTTGGTATAGTATTCATACTTCTTAGTCCAGAAATTAGAAAATTCCATATAAACTTCACACCTATTTCATCCCTTTGGGTGAATTTCTAAAAATCCTTTCTTAGTGCTCACTTAAATCATGAAAGAAATTCTTGTACCATATTTCAAGTTAGGTACAGTTGTTTCGGCTGTGCATTCATATATTAGTCAGTGAGGATAGATATGTGTACTATGACATAGTCAATAGTATTTGTGTATCAATATTTTTGTATTTTTAAGTCAACTTAGCTTAAACTTCATCTGCACATTATAAATGCGCTCTTTTTAACAATACAAAAATAGAATACAATAAGTCAGAGTCATATTGGGGAAGTTTTATAAATGGCAAAGCGAGAGCAAAGCGGTTATTAACCAAGTACACTCGATAGTCTTAAGTGTAAGCTTCTCCCCGGCATTTTAGATTTTAGTTGCAGTGTATTGTGCCTTAGGCGACGTTTTACATTGGCTCCGTGGAACTTTTGATCGGCATTTGTAGCAGCGTCAATTATCTATTGTCTTCAGTACTTATCTAAGTTGGGTATATAAAAACTTTCAACACTTAGACATTGATCTACATCAACATATACCAGGATATGATAACATTATGAACAAAACTGAATGTTATTGTTTACATATAATAATGACAAGAAAAAGGTAGCGATTAAAATACGTGTTTGTTCTTTTAATACAATGCAATGGGTAAACACTATGAGAAACCTTATTATATCTGTTATTTATTTATATAAATAACCTGTTGCACGCTCAAACATAATACTTTATATCTCTATAATAGATCGTCATTATTTATAGATCTATTGTAAGAGAAACAAGTTTTATTTAAATACTATGATGAGTCAAGGAAGTGAAAGACCCCGATTTCAAATTAGATAATAGCTTGTCTCAAAAGTTTTGAGTGTCATCGAGTCTTGTTTTCGATTGAATATCTTTATTAATATGTATTTTGTAAATCTCGGTATATCACATATTTGATTACGTATTTCGTATTAATACGTTATAGTTACGTATTAATCTAAACTAATGTTTTAAAAGAGAAAAAGATTTGATTATTTGTTTTTTTGCATTGTAAAGGCTCTGAATTTGCGGGACTGATTCTAAAAATTGTTTCACCTAAGGGAAGCTACATCATATGTGAGTGCAGTCGCGGAAAAAAGCTAATTAATAATACAAAACGCTGACCTACACACCTACAAATAACCAAACAAACCTGTACATTACGTAGGTTGAAAGTTTTTTATCAATCATAGTTATAACATTTAATTGTTTTCTGTAACTAAGTTTACGAATATATTTACAAATTTATTATGTAGTGCAAGAAAATTTAAATTTATTGCTTCATTTATATGGACATTCTCAATTTAGAGTTCTGTAACTTATAAAGAAAAATTAGTTTGATAAAATTACTCCGTTATTTGTTTATCTTTCCAGTAAGAGATTTGTTGTAAGTAATGCGTTGCGGTGATAAGTTGAAATTAATATCAAATACATATGATACTTACTACGTACGATAACTGGATGTTATTAAATAGTCAAGCCTTAGAGTTTTTTATATCTGTTGTAAAATGCGTTGTATCTCTTCGGACACGGTGTCTGAACTGATAAATTTAAGATCTAACATTTAACTATGCACACTCCATCCACTAGTATTTTTGTTCATTTTTATAACTTTCATTATAATATCTATCACTTAACATATATTTGGCTTTGTTTATTGTATCAATTTGTAACTTGATTTGTAGTGTATATTTAGCCTCAAAAAATTCTTATTTCTTACTCATCTTAAGCTATTAAAGCAGAGCAATCTGACGTTTTTGTAATATTTTCCTATCAAATAAACACATAGCTTGTGCAGTTTACTAAGTGGTGTAAATCGGACTAAATATAGTTCGTAAATAACGCTCAGCTACGTGCATCTCTGTTTGTACCAGCACAGGCGATAGATCACATATTTTGTCTTTTCCATTTTGCCCACACCTTCCATCTCACCCTTCCTTCCCCAAATGGAAATCATCGAATATTCCACATTGATTAAGACTCATTACAGTTAATGAAAATAGTAAGTAGTATAAAGAGAAAATCTGGAATCCGTTACCGAATTCTAATTTTTATCGGAGTAACTTATACCTACAACGTCAAATACGATCACGTTTTCGACTTTTGTAACTAACATTATCTAAAGTGTATCCACATTTCCTGATTTCCTAATCTGACTGTGATGTTTATATATATTTTTATATGTAAGTACATAGGAAATTATAAAAAATTGGACAATAAATAAAAATTTTTTTAATCTGTGATTGCAATCCATAAAATTACTCTAAAGTTAGCAACTATACATACCTATGTTAATTAAGTACCTACCCTCAGTATGCTAGTAGACATATTGTCCTTGTAAAATATTATAAAGAAATAATTGATTTCTATTCATTCAGTTTAAATCACAAATTCGATTCAAAGTCTAATCAATCAATTATATTAACGTGTAAACAATAGCCATCCTACGGTATTAGAAGACATTGTAATTCATAGCACGCTGTCAATTAATCATGTAATAGATACTTGTTGCAAGGGCTAACGAAAACATCAAAGACATGACTTGTTATGTGTATGTAATTATTAGGATAGTACCGTAATTACTTGCAATCGTGTATGCAACATCTTTCTTTATGTTAGAACCAGTTTGATGATCGGATAAAGATCGCTTAATTGCTTGTAACATTACGTAGAGATAAATTACCATGTATGACGTATTGGTATTGTATATTTTAAAGCTTAGGCCTTTCGCACCTGAGATTTTGTTTAATTTCTATTATGAAAATTAAAAAAAATATTGATTTTTAGAAACTTCAATTAACTAGAAATATATTTATAAATCCACAGCAATCCCTACTTTTGAAAAGCTTGACCCACGGACGTGAGTTCTCGGGCTTACTATCTCTACTCACGATCGTAAGTCCATAAGTTTTAATATGTTATTTTAGAATGCTGGTGTCATAAAATGGAATATTAAGCTCGGAAAATTTATATAATGAAAATGATACAATTTATTATATGCTAATCAACTATCTAACTCAATCTTTTTTTAGTAAATTTCTACTATTTTGGTCGATTGCCATAGTCTTTTTCGTTAATAGAAGTTTGGAATTGTAATAAAAAAGCCCCAACAATATGAGATGAAATTTTTGGTCAGTAAAGTTTAATAAATAAACACTAATAACAATATTGTGCTTCTAACAAATAAAAAAAAACATATTAATATCTAAGTGGTCAGTTTCAATTATTTTTCTTTTAGGAATGAACATGTTAAAGGTTGAAACACTCTTTGCCACGACTTATACATATAATTATCTGAAGTCATATTTTCGGCATCTAATTTTTGTTCACGATTTGCAACGCTCCAAACAAAAAATTCGAGGCTCTTTTACGTCGTCAAAAATTGGTAAATGCATGTAACCATCATATTTCTTTCCTGTGATGGATTAAACATCACGTATCTTCCTGTAATGCTGATGCTGAGAAATTACTGGTTTGTCTGATGATGGTTCACATTGTTATCTGTCAGGAGATTTTATCAAAATTTCAACAACTTCATTTCTAAATTAAAATGAAAAAATCTTTAATAACTCTCCGTGGTGCTACCCTGGTTAATAAATCACTCCTGTATAATCGCCATGCATTGTCCATGGCTAAATCCATTAACTTTAAGAGTTCATTTGCCCGTCTTTATAAAAGTACGGTAATACTCCTAATCTAGAAAATTTACTTCACCCATAAACGATATGTAACTAATCATAAGCTTTGGAGCATCTACATCAAGATAGAATTTCTGTTTCCAATCTTAGCACTGAGCTATTTTAATAGATGTTCTACCAATATAATTAGAAATAATTAAAATTTACTTAACTGTCTTTCCATTTGATTAATGTGATATCATCTGAAACTCTTTAATCAATCGTAACCTTTTGTTTTCTTTATTTAATCTCTCTCGGTTTTTGGTCTGGCACACGATTAGCATTATAGTTCCGGTTCCGTGATAATCACGTTATGTTTAAGTACTAAGTAAAAGTACGGTTGTAAAATACATATCGAAATATACAACATTCAGATGAAAAGCTTTGGGTTTCTTAAATAACAACTGTAGGTTCGAAGCCCAGTTGATAAGAAAGAACAGGGTTATTGCCGTAGTGAATTTAAAAGTCAAGTATTAGTTTCGAAGTTTTTTTATTCTTTTTTTGTTTTTGGACTGGGATGAATCGTTATTTTCATGATTTAAATTAAAATTCTAAAACTTCCTTTTTTAACTGAGAGAACTTCATCTTCACTTGCAGCTGGTTGAAGACTTTCATTCTTCATCAACCTTATCAATATCAATATTTCAACATTCTCCGTTATCAAACATGTTAAGTACTAACTGAATATTATATGATAAACCTCAAAATGAAATAAATAACTAAAAAACATTAAAAATGAACAGTAAATTTAAGCAAGTCATGTTGATGAGTTGGTGTAAATAAACCCGACAACTCACGTGAGTTCCTTTTTTCGTCACGAGCTAAATTGAGTTGTATTTTAAATTAGAATAAGTAATTTGCACTAATTGAATAAGTGACTATTACATAAAAAATTAAAGTATAGATATTTGTAAAGGTAAGAAATAAATTACGAAAATAACACTATAACTTATGGCGTTTTCTTCGGCGATCAACGAATACCTTTAATTAATTTTGGTCGCATGAGCATCGGTACGGACTTTTTGAATGCCACGAAACCATTGTGATAATTTTTGACGGACACACGATCATGTGGTTTCGGACGCGTTCGAAGGAAAAAATTTTCGCACACAGACATTTTTTTATATTAACTCACAATTGTGTTACCCAGGTGCGAAAGGAAGGTAAGGTTAGTTCATGTCTTTTAATCAATTTGAATTGAACTCACAAACGTCAAAAGGTGTTTGTAAATAATTAAGTAGATAAATTTAACTGACCAGCTAATTTAATAAGGCATTGTTATGTATAAACATTTTTCCCACAGGCATTTCGTAAATGAAAATATTAAGTATGTATAGTTAAGATAACATTTTAACAATAATTAGCAAATCCTAGTTTTGTTTCATAGTATGTGAAAAAATTACAATACAAGTTACATACTTATCGTGTTGAACCAATATTTAAAGTCGGCAAAATATGTGAATTATCACAGTTTCACAGCACTAGGTATTGTGCAGTCCACACAATGCTTTTGGGATGTCCATAACCTAATAAAAAAACTAATTTAAGAAAGCAAATACACACAATTTTCATTATGTTGAGATGTCTGTCATAATAATAAACACATTAAATATTTAATTGATAAATTGATAGGTTAGTTGGTTCCTTTTTTTTTTTATACATAAATAGATAATTAATATCTGATAAATAATGTATAATAATAGTATCTCTGCGATTTATAGTTTCGTGGATACGGTGCTGTTCGTGAAATTGCCTTTAGTAGGACAAAAAGAGTCCTCACAAATTCAAGTCATGTCATGACGTCATGCCTTGCTACGGTAGCGACAACGTATAAGTGTCTAAACAATCTTTGCAATATATTTGTTATATGTGCAGTTATGTTTATAGTTGTTTTAATGAAAGTTGATACATTTTATGTAACTAATTTAGTACAATATGCATTTTTTTAATTAATTTTTTTTTTCTAAGTGTTCTAAGCATGACATTAAAAAGTCTTTCTTAATTTTTAAATAAATCCTTTTTTATTGACTTTATTGTAGGACGTACAAGATTCTGCCTATTTTTTTTTGTATATCAATTGCACGATATAACTTTGTTAACTCAATACCACTGACAACTGGTCTAATTTCGAGTTGATTGTGTCATTTTGTAGAAACACTACGTCTATTGTAATCTTCTGTATTGTAGGATAAATGCGTTATTCTCACTCAATATATCAGTCGAGGAGGGATGTACAAACACTCGCTTGTATGGGACTTTCCTTCATAAGTCTATCCAGCGGGTAATGCGCCTGATGGATCCTTGGAGGCATACCTACTTCGCTTTGTTACTTGCCCATGTTGTAGTACAGCTCGCTTGTTAGTCCTACTTCCACCTTGCAGAATCTCTTTAAGTGCGAGTATTTTGATCACTTTTCTTAATTCGATGTATAATGAATGACATGAACTATTACTGCTTTTAGTCACTGAGAATGCAGCTTTAATTTGTCTTTTATATTAACGACTAGTTAAAAAAAATAATCATAATGTTTTTGACAAAAGACATATACCATCAAAGATGTTTTGCCAATTATAATTATTTGAAAATTTTGGTAAAAATTAATTTGTATGATAATACAATTATAAATATTTATATTAGCTGTTAGTTGTGCATGGTGTTTCCGGATTAAAAAAAAAATCTCAATCAACGGAGCAACCAAAATTATTTTACTTTCATTCTATTTGTTAACGGAGTATGTAACTGAGTAGAATTACCTACAAGAAAAGAAATGTTTAATTAATTTTTATTTGCACTTTCTTATCGGAAAGTATACACTCCCTTCTCGTCAAGAAGGCGCGGCGAGACTTCTCGGCGTATGTCTAGTACAGACATACAATGAAAGAAGATAGTGATCAAGGCAATCATTTCATTTCGGTATCAGTAGCACAAAATCACCCAACTGTTATTAGACGAAATTGCACCATTTCAAGTTAATGAAATTAACTACACACTACGCTTGCTACAAAGTCCCTTTCACCGTGGGTCATCAGATGAAATGCATTAATTGTGACATCTTATTCAACATTTATCTTTTAAATTTGTATACTACAAGAATATCTGATTTTCTTTATAATCTTAAATCAGTCCGAATGTTTTCTTAATCAGCTTTAACTTCTATATTTTTTCGATTATCTTGTCATGTCACTTTCCTAAAATTTTCCTGCTCCATTACAATAAGAACAGTTTCGTAAGCATAAAAATAAGCGCCCGACTATATTACAATGGTAATAGATTGACCTACACCAAAATGAAATACGACTTTATTTAAAATGCCCAGATAATAATTTATCAAAACTATGAACGTTTAACCTTTCTGTAGTTAAACTAAAATTAGAAACACAAAGAATACGAGCATTAAGTAAAACTTTGCAAGAAAAATGATAACTTAGTTTTGTGCAGCATGAAATGTTGCTCTTCTCCAAGGATAGTCACGCGAGCTGCGGTTAGATAAGCTACTGTTACAAATTTCTCACGCCAGAACAATAAAATTGTGCACTTTAATATTTATTTTACTATAGAAATTTATGTTTCCGTACATTCCCGCCCTTTTTAGAACTCTTTCTAAAGTTATGTCGCTTATTGAGATCAGAAACTTCTATACATAAGTCTTTTATTGAATCTTTGATTGGCGTTGTAATAAAAAAATCAATTGAATTATTTATGTTATCATAACCTTTGAATCATATGGTATATGTAAATAAACGCAAACGTTGTAAGAATGTGCAATGAGGAGAGGTACTGAAATGAATATTGATTTTATATACTGCTTTTTTATTAATATAGTAATCGATTACTCGCGTTATGTTTTACATTTTGATATACTCGTAAGTATAACTCGTACGAATTAACGTGACACCAGAGAGTTTATTCTATTTGTCCATGAACGAAAATTTTAAATCGTATTTATAATTTCGTTTAAATCATATAAGATTATCTGCGCATCAGAGACAGCGTTACGTCTTACTTCTTTTGCATCATAAATGAATGAAAATGCAATTCTTTGGAGTTGGATTAGCAATTCTAAAATATACGAAATTTCGTTTGCGAAGAAATAGTATAGACTTTCAGGGGTCACGTTATTTCGTACGAGTAGTAACTGTTACATGTATATGTGTATGTTATTAACATATTTTACTTCTTAGAGCGCATTGAATTCTGAAAAATACTAAACCTGAATTACCAAAAAAATTGCTCCCTTATCTGATATTTCCTATATGGCAATAGTAGAGAATTAATTAATTAATCATCCTAAAAAATCTCCAAATGAATATAATTGGTTATCTTAAAAAATCTCAAAAGTTTATAAATATAATGTTTTTATCATCATCTGCTGCTCTGCTGGAGGTCAGCTTGTTAACGTCCCCAGTGCTGGGACTCAAGCTTTCCGTATAGATGTAATCGAAACAAATTAAATGGGGAAAATGGGCCGTGACCGCAAGGTGATGTGAGCCCAGTGATTATTGGTGGGTATTAAAGACTACAGATGCAGATGGGAAGAACACCTTAATGTGACATCCGAAGCACGGAGGAGCTCGAGATAGTAAATTTTTGTCACCCACCTTATGATCAGTCATTGCGAAGGTTGCTAAACAACCGAATCGCAGAGCGAGCACGCTAATCACTGTGGCATCGAGCTCCTCAAATGTGTGTATTTTAAACTGATTGTGAGAATATAATTATCAATTATGTGACTTATCGAAAGAAGAGATTGTAGAATGTTTTCTGTGCCGTCTTTAGATGCTTTAGGATGACAAGCCAGCTTTAATAAATGTATCTTTCAATTCCTTTTTTACCCGACTACAAAAAAAGGGTTACGTTTTTCGCGCGTATTTTATATTTATGTATTGTAATATTCTTTATTACAACATTCTTCAGAATCGCTGAACGGAATTAGATGATTGAGATGTCTTAATAGCCCAAGTGCTCTTAGTTAAATAAAATCCAATCAAATCATTATGCCTCCGACTGCTCCAGCCTTTTCAGTTTCACGCAGACGCGTTTTTTGCTTTTTTATTAATTATAATTTCATTTATGTCTCTTTAGTTAGACAAATAAACAGGTTGGTTCAGAAAGTGAAACAACAAAGTGTATATTAATAAACTTAATATATTATTTTTATTAGTATTAAAATAATAATAATCACGTTATAACTTTTTAGAATCCTTATATTGCGTCCTTTATTTTGATACTCTTATTATAGCATGTGAAACAAAAAAAACATCAAATATAATGGCATCGCACAGCCGCCATATTCCATTTTATTGAACGTTATCTACATAAGAATACGTTTTTCACGCAGTCGGGATTTTTGTTTTTTTTTTTAAATTATTATTTTAATGCTTATTGCTATAACATCTAATAAAATCTTCATAAATCTCACTAACCAATAGATTAATTAATAGAAATGCACATGAGGCAATATAACCTGTGTACGGTACAATAGAACCCATAATAATACCATTTTATGACGCTCATATTGTTTTAATATATTTACATTTAAACGTTAGTATTAGTAGAAAGCTAATTTCTACACGTGCTATGCAAACTACCATTATGTTTACAAACAATTCTAGAAATGACATTTTGCACAAATACCGCACGACTGGATGACAACTTTCACTCGTTTGGTACGATTTTATTACAATTCGTCTTCATCAATGAATAAAATAACACCTTAAAAGAACTTTAAATGATTGCTTTGTTTAATCAAATTTGGCCCCTGACTCGTAGCAATCGTATTTCAAAGATTATGGCTGAACTCATATTGAAGTCACGATAATTTAAACACAGACTTTCCTCTTAAATTTAAGCCTGCATAAAGTAAAAATTTCATATCCATCACCAGCCCTTTTACGTCCCCACTGCAGGGGCTCAGGCCTTCCTTATAGATGGTTAAGGAGGATGGGCCATGACCCTCCACGCTGGCCCAATGCGGATTGGAGGGTCAATCAAACGAAAAATTTCATATGAATGAATCGAATCGAATAGAGGGAATGTGTAGAGAGAATCCTTATGCGGATGGATATGTGTTAACGACAGAGCGGATGCAGCTCATGCAGCCAGACCAACAGCTCACGGAGAAGCTAGAGATACCTGATAATTTTTTGACCACCCATCCTATGACCGGCATTTGCGAATGTTGCTTAACTTCAGCATTACTGCTTCGCTAGCCAATATAGATAACGATGTAGAGTAACGAAAATAAAACAGTAAGGTATCTTCACAAAGCTTCTATTTCCCACAACAGCTGTTCGTCCAATTCTGAGTTAATAATAATTGAGTATCAAAAGCAACTTTAAATAAACATTAAAATATATAAAAACAGAATATATAAAAGTATAAAACATAGACAAATATCAATATAAGTCGGTCCAGCTGACGATCCTCAACACAATACGTCATCGAACTTTAACGATACAAATTAGAAAAATAAAATATTCCCCCAGCCAGCCTCAAGTGCCGTATCTAAAGTATACTGCAGATTGCAATGTAAATATATTATTTGTTTGCATTGAAAAGGCTCCGTAATTCTGGACCAATTCAAAAAATTCTTTCACATACGAAAAAAAATTCGCGGATTGTTGTTTATGCGACGAGGCACTTGCCTAGCGCCCGAGGCTCTATTTCGCCAATGAATAATGCTTAATTGAAAGATGGATACAGATATAACAGATTAAAAGATTATACAAATGAATAGAAAACTGAAATAAGAGAATGCCTCATCACTGGTTTGAAAGTAATAAATCCCGTCAGTACAAAGTAAGTAGACCCTACAACGTCAATTTATTTGCATCTTATCTTAATATCATTCGTATTCATTAATTCACATAATGACCTCTAATTATTTTCTAACAAACATATTGCTTATTTATCAACACCGTAAGTAGTTATATAAGAGAGCAATATGGTTTTTGTACCGGTTTTCTTGTGTTTAAAGAAAATTAAATCTCTCTCGCTATAAATAATTCATTCATTAGATGTATTTATAGCTTTTTAGTACAAAATTCGATTTTATTTTTTACTAATGATGATGTTTAGCAAATTATCCACACTATTGACAGTTAATGATAGTTTTCGTATAAAAAACTAGATTCTTAGGTAGATAACGTAAGTATTTAAGATAACCTTACTGTTGACTTTTGTTTTCTAGTATCATACATGTATTATCATATATTTATTTAATATGGATAACCAACAACATAATATATTAAAACATTCTTTAGCTTTTGTGAATATTGTTACTTCTGTAAGAGTTGTAATTTTTATTTCTCTGATTCTACTTAAGAATCAAAAGACGTTCTGAACGAGTGGTTCAGTCAACTTTGAATAAAGTTTATTTTGACTTTGAAAGATATAGGAAAAATCATATTTTGTCTTTCTCTTCTATCACGCATAATATTCAGCTCGAATGCATTAATTGAACTTGTTATACATTCACTTTTTAATTAAATAAAATCCACACCATATTCCTTCCAAACAGCAATATTTTTTCTATAATGATTCATCTACTTGTATTCCAAAATATGGGAGAGAGACGAATGGACATAAATAAGAGCTGGATGAATCTATAATCAAGTGATTGCTATAATATTAGTTTCTAGTATGTTTCACTTCATAACGAACGGTATGGTGTCTATCGGCGCTTGCGCATCGCCGCGGGGTCACGGCGGGAGAGCGCCATCACGAACTCTTCATCTTTTATGCATGCTGTTATTTAGGTATTACAAACAAAGATGCCGGCTCTACGTGCACCACATTAAATTTACCTCCAGCTTTCTTTCACGAGAAAGGTGCTTCTCATATTGCGTCATTACCAAACAGTACTATAGGTAAATCGAATACCTAGTTCGAAAACTCTACTTTTTTTAACAGAGTTGTGAAAAGTCTCTACATAATTTCCTCGTAATTCTTATGAATCACATCAAAAAAGATGTGGAGTGTTCAAATTAAAATTTACTACTTGATTTGTATATTATAACATCATATTTGACCTAATCGTGTAAGCTCATTTGAATAGCATTAAACATAATTAATTACAATGACCAAATCGATTACGAAAACTACTTATACAAAATTATAATCAATTTGGTGGGTATAATCTTTTCCACCATAAGGTTCCATTAATTATGGTCAAGCGAGTGTCGTCAGTAATTGTATAATAAATTTACGCAAGGAATTTCGTAAATATTACGCACATGCTTTGATGGCTATAGTAATTATTATGATTTATGCAAATTCACAATAGTGGCAGAGTCGGCGAGAGAAATCGCCGAGAAAATTGGACTGGCAAAAAGAAAGGTATTGTTATATGTTTTTATTGAAACTAGAGATTTTTATAGCCTTTACAATCAACAAATACTTGCTGATGTGCGTAACGAAATGTTAAAAGCTCCGATGATCGTAAATTAGAGAATCACTTAACGTACACTATCTTGTCTATTAAGTGTTGAGATTAATGTTGGTTAAGTTGAAAGAGTCACTTTCGAAGATAATTTATTAAACTAATGACGAAAGTGTAGCCTAATGTAACAACAAATATAGTCGCTTAGGAAACGCATTCATTCATGTACATGTATATTTTAAATATACCTATATTATAAAGTGAAAAGACTTGATTGTTTGCATTAATAGACCTCGAAACTACTGGATTGATTTTAAAAATTATTTTACCTTCGGGTAGTTACATCATACGTGGGTGACAGACATACGTATAATAACTGTCGCGGGCGAAGTCGCGGAAAACAGCTAGTATAAAATACCTACAGTGACATGGAAAGTATTTTTTTTTAGTTTACGTGTTCAATGCATGTAAAATAAGTTTGATGTGTTAAATCGGTGATTTAATTCATAAAAGTCCACCATATTCCCCGCCTTTACAAACACTGGAATAAAAGTTGAAAAATACATACACATAATATTCACAAATTAAAACGTATAGACATCAACAGAGGGAAATTTGTTACAATATCTTGTTTTGGTACAATTGTCAATGCTACATATATATAAAATTCGGTCGTATACAAATAGTGACATATTTTGTTGACTATCTTTATTGCGATTTTAATATCCGAAAATGAGATCACACAACTGGCGATCACACTACAAAAAATGGTAGGTACCTATAAAATATATCGCAATACACTCTTAGAACAAAAGCAGGTAACTTGAATGAAGATTTTTGGAAGACAAGTCAATTTTAAAATTAGTTACTTTCATTTGCGAGTTGCGATTGTACTAACGCCCATATACGTATGTATATCAATCAACCATTGCAAATCGTTGTGATAGAAACAGTCGCAGCTGAAATTGAAATAGGTAGGTAATCAATTAAAAATATGATTTAATAGCATTGTTGCACGGAATGGTGTGTCGTAAGCTGAGAATTACGCTTGTTATAATAACAATAAGTGATTGTTCTTATTTCGGGCATAATCATTGTAATAATACGGTGTGCCCTGTCAAAAGGCACCCGCGTCCATATGATAATTACCAGGCATTTCGAGCTTCGACCGCTATATCTTACACAATGCAACCTGGCGCCTTTGAACTATTGTCGTAACTACATTTTTATAGGGACAATGAACTGCAACCACGTATATTGTTCACTATGTGAAGATCGCATCACTTTGCCGTCATATGATTGGACTTCAAAAGAGATGTTATTCATTCGACTCGAATTTTTGTAATAAAAATCAGAACGGAAGAATCTTTTATTAGGTGATGATGTAGCTATTTAATTTGAGTGTTTTTTAATTCTTCTATTTTATTCGGGATTACCAACGTTTTTTGTTTTGTTATTTACGTTAGGTGAATTATCTAAATTAGTAAATGTTTAGCGGTTAACTAAGCGTAGAGTGTTAAAGGGTATTAAATTACAAAATAAAATGAAATAACAACTAAAGTAATAAAAATGCCTAAAGTGAAAATAGGAATAAAGAGTTTTGTAGTTGATTTTCAAATTTTGACGTCAACAGACACCATATAAATAAATTAGATTAGATGAGGAATTTTTAAATTAATTGTTATCGATTTCTTTTGTATCTACAAAGGTGATCTTAAAGGTGAAAAGAATATGCCTTGATAATCATAATTTTTATATAACATAATATGTTACTTTTACTTTTAAATGACTTCAAAATAGGAAAAGGTGTTCAATTAGACTGTATGTTTTTTTGTGTACTTGTCACGCGATTACCCTGCCAATTATATATAAATCTATTTTAAAATTTTTATTCAACAGCTAAATGGGCCAAGGTGGCCCCATTTAAATTTTATCGAAATTGAATCAGTATTTTTCTTTTTATAACAAAACAAAGTATGCTTTTCATCACACACCCAATATTTTGACGTCACTAACGAAAAAAAAATATTTCTATTTCCAAAACGAGTATTATGAATAAAATCCTTTTTGTACATAAATTATACTTTTTCATTTCTTTATGTAAAATATTCTGTAGATTTTGTATTATGCTTTGAAGCCAGATGAAATAATAAATCTATGGTTTAAATGTTCTATCGTCAGTAATGTTGTCATAAATACTTATCTCTTTGGTTGTCTTGAAGTCGATCCTCGTATTACTTTAGCCTTACTTAGGTTTCCCTATTTCTACTGAGCTATCTTTAATATATAGGTATATAATATTATTTTTTATGGAAGAATGTTCACTGATTTCTTCATGGTTAAGTCGTGTAAATAAATCAAAATTTCAGGTCTTTTATTATAAATATAATTTCTTTTATATAGATGTTTAATATTTTATTGATTACTATACAAAATATTTATATAATGTACCTATTTATGTATCTCTAAAAATAATTAATTAAAAACATTTTCGGGCGGTTAATACGTATTTAATGAAATACAGAAAACCTCCTCAGCCCGACTACAATGGTTCTTGGTAATTTAACCGCTTTAAGATAAGTATTACTATTTGAAGTCGGTTCTATTTTTTTATGGTTTTTTTTGATAAATTTGTTTACGTTTTATTTGTTGATTATATAATTTAATTATATTTTGTTATTACATACATAATTTTCAATTTTATTTATTTGTATAAACTAATTTTATTTATTTTAAACTTATGATGAAATTACATTATTATTATTATATTATACAAGCAGCTTGGCATAAGTACCTACTTTAATATTTTGTCTATGTAATGTTTTTCCAATTGACACTTGGAAAAACATCAGATTGATGAAGTTATTGGTTTGGCGGTTATTAGTTGTAGAGAATTATATGATTGTACCTAATGAAATTAGTAAATGATCATAGAAGAAATCAAATAATGCCGTCGCGATAGCAGGTCGCTCTTTATGACCTCTTCTCTTATAAATTATCTAATACATTATAAACTGAAATCATCGTGACATCATCACGCACTGGCTAGGATATATAATGTAAGAGTGACGTTTAAAATAAAATAATAAGTTCAATTAGATCTAGTTTTAAGTGAAGTAACACTTAATTAAGATACTCCATCAACAATGATATAATGATACTTAATTATAGATCACTAAACCTTTAAAGCCATTATAAAACTACGATACAATACAATTAAGCTATATTCAAACTGGTAATGTTAGAATGAGCAAAAGACTCTATAATTGATGATCACTGTCATTTTATGTCATGAGAATTTAACACTACGTTTTCATGAGGGTTTGGTTTGACTAGAACATAACTTAAGCAATTTACAATTTCAAAAGCTATTCACTAGGGTAGATTGTAGATACAATGAATGTCGTGTCAATATCTGATTGGCCCAAAGATTCAAACACTTTTGTTGACCAAAAGTATCTGTCTAACTTCGAAATGGTTAAAAGCGAATTTCCTATTTTGTTGACAATGACGACATGATTTATGCAATTGTGCCCTATTGTGCGTATATGGCATAGGTTATGTCGATGAACCGTTTTGTAAACCCGCCTACTATTACATTCTTAGTATTATCAGCTCATGACGCGGAAACAGCGAGCTTGCTTTATTGTATGTCCAGGAAGTGACCGATATGCCATAAGCGTGACTAAAGTAAATGGCCTAGGTTATAAATTTATATTGAGAATAAACTCAAATACAGTACCCATCGTTTCTTTGAGTCTTAACTTTAAATATATTATGTTAAAGGATACGATGCATAAGTTTGAGATGGGTCGTATTGGAATTCATCTGCCTCACTTTACCTGACCTGCGATTCTGTAAATATCTAGACCCGAATACGAATTCACTCATATGCCCGAATTCTCATCAAATTCTCATCATTTAGTGTAGAAATTCTATTGAATATATGTGTCTCACATATTCTATTCCTATATCATTTCGAAACTCACTTCACTTATGTCACGAAACATTAATTGCCAATTCAAGATTGAGTGGATGCCGGTTTTTGAAGTGTAATCCGCCCCGAAGTTGTAATTTTATTTCAATAATTTTTATATTTTTCAACCACTGACGCTGAATAATGAGTCTTATGAAATAAACGCCGCTGTCGCACCACCATTTTTTTTTTTCAAAATAAATGTATGTAATTCATTTTTTCCAAAACCTTTTTCCCTGTAATGGGGGCCACAGCACTGCTTGCACCTGGGTGCCTGTTGTACTTAAGACGGACCTACATAGACTTTAAAGATTATGCAGCTGCGACAGCAAACACATATGTAATACTTATTAGAGTTGGTATCAAATAATTTGTTCACCTTTTGCCACTGAATAGCAAATGGATAGTCTTGCACAACACCAAGTCATCTAATTCCGGTCTGGTGATATTAGCATTCTATAGGTTGAAAAAAATTAATACGTATGCCACAAAAAGGAATATTCGAAATATATTGCCTCTGAATGTTATTTTACAAGTAACACCGAGAGGTATGGAGTTCATTTTCATAATCCTAACTCATAAAAATATTTATGATGATACGGAATACTTATTTCCTTCTTATTACGTGAGTATAGAATAAGGAGGTATTAGTGTACGCCACATCAGTTATATTTAATAGTTTAGTTTAGAGACCAGTAATATGTATTATTTATGGTTTAGAGTGAGCGCCAGTGAAAAAAGCTTTATTAATAAGCTGATATTTAACTAGAAATCAGTTGCATACGTGTAGGTATACAATGAGAAAAGGCATTAATCAAATCGTGAAAACATGATTAATTGTTTCATTATCGTATCTTTGATTCTTTGATAATCAGTCATGTTGTACTGTAACTACTATAACTTTAAAATTACGTTGGTATAAAAAATATTAGATATTATATTTCTGAAATTATTACTCAAATATGAGTATAAGTATCACAAAACAAAATTATACAGTTATTAGTAATTTCAATATTTTTAAGTACAGCTTCGATATTTATAGGTGGTTAACATTTTTTCAACAAAACCGCAGGGTAAAATTAATCACAAATAAACAATTATTTATTTATATAGTACATGTAATTTTTAAACAGTTATAGGACCTTTTCTGTTTTCACATCCACTAAAATACATACAATTCCATAGTTAATGTCATAGTCAATGTTAATGCTTTTACGCTACAATCGCTGTTGCATTGTTACATAGAATATTTGACAACCGGACTGTACATTGACACCCATAACGTGGGGCCATGACTCGAGCTACACATCACATCGTCTAGCTGTGCTGTGGTGTTTGTTTTGGTTTGAAATATTAAAGAAAAACAAGAGAAAGTAAGCAGAAAATATCCTATATACTTAGATAAACATTTTCAAACCTGCCGTTAATAGGTACACAATCAAATTCAAACAGCAACATTTTTATTATATCTAAAACTTTCTTATAATAGCTTCTTGGCATTACTTATGAGGAATTAATAAAATATAATGAAATATCCCTAAGTTAGTTTTTATTTTGGACAAGTCTGACAAATGCATTCGGAGAACAAAATAATAGTGTTCGAATTTCACGACAATTAATTCCTTTGTTACGTTGTATCGGAGAGCAGAGAGTGAAACTATTAACTCGTAATGATTACATCATTATCAAAATTATAAATCACATTCTTTGAAGTTTACTCTTACAAATATCTATTTAATTGAGATAAATGAACCTCCTGCCGTCCAAAAATGAACAATCCATCCAAACGGACAATCATAGTTTGTCTTGACATTCTTTGTAATATTACCAAATTATTTTAGGTACAAAACAAAGCGGACAAATCTTTCCAGTATTATTTATAGACACGAAAGTTCGAATTGGTTGGATAATGACATAGTGAGATGTTTTTATCCATGCAGAGATCCTTTGTGGACAGAATATAAATTAGATCTAATAAAACCCCAATTAACTTCAAATTAAAATCTTTCTATTTAAAAACTGTTAGCTAAGAAGCAAAACGAAAGTGAGATAAAATATTTTAACAAAACGCCAAGTCATCTTCATTTAAATATTGCTCGTCGTAACATACATAATCAGTAGTAACAACAGCACATCCGTAAATCGCAAAGAAAAATCTTGTGTCGTTTCATATTATGTCATCCTTGTATGTGGGTGCGCGGTGTGCGCTATTGATTTTGACATTCGTCGAGGCTTCTCCGTGACGTTCAGGTGAAAGCGTACAAAGCTTCATAGTAGTTTTGCAACAAGTAGCCTGATACACCCTGAGGCTGTAAATAATCACCCGCCTATAAATATTTTGTAGGCGGTAACGGGGTTACAAAATTCATGTCAAAAGGTTACATACCCAATGAAATGCATAAGTACAAAATAAAAATATAAAGTGTCGATTAACAAGTAACAATTGAGTCGCTTATGTAATATCCATGTAAATTTGTAGATATTATTATTTTTTTACATATTTTTTTTTCCTTTAAAAGAATACATATGAATACTATAAGGATACATAGGTTACTTAATTTGACTTAAACTGATGAGTTTAGTCAAAAAACTGCTGATTTATGAGAAATCATTATAACCCGAAAAACACATAAAGGGATGAAAATGGGAGTGAAAGTTCGTATAGGACATTAAATCGTAACCATAGAAATCATTTTTAAAATTTGTAAATAATTCCGTGACATTATAAATAAATTCCATATCATATTTTTCCAAATTCATTGTTAAATGATTTAAACTGTTTACACAGGATTAAATATTTTTTTAATAATTTAAATCGGTACAATCGCTGTTGCTAATTTAATGTAATATATTTGTTATGTTGGTTAAATGCACGAAAATGTGACATTTAGCTGACGCTACTGATTACTAGATGTCACTGTTATACTTTTGGTATGGTTACAAAGTAAAATGTTACAATTATAGCTGTTTACGCTAGATGACGATGCTTTTGTATTTCTAAAAGAGTTTTGATTTTTTAATGCTTGTTGTCTTTATTGTTTTTCCGATTTTATCAAAAATAATCTCTTTCATTTTCAATTATGCCGTTCCATAGTCAACAAGGAACCCTTATAGCTTCGTCACGTCCGTCTATCTGTCCGTCGGTATACGGTTTTGCTCAATAACGATTTCTATTAGGAAGGTGTAATTTAGCATGAGTATACATTTTAATCACACCGACAAAATGGTAAAATACAACCTGGAAAATATTAGTGGGATGATGAAAAAAAACTAATTAATTATTTAAATCGCGTTTGTCATTCGTTGTACTAACGGAGACGATATTAGTTGTGTAATCGAACCATAAGAAAACAGTCATTGTTCCACATTACACAGACAATGTAAGTGATGACTAAAAAAGTTAGGATCGTGGAAACATGGAAGCTATTGTAATAACACCTAGTGTTCGTGCTAGACGTCGCGAATGTCGCGATATGAAAATGCGTAATTCTGTTAAGATTAGGTGCTATACTTTTGAATTCTGTTATTATTTTGACATTATAAAATATTATTGATGATTCAGTTTTATATTTGTCCTAAATACCTGTTGATTACCACATTTTAAAATTATTATATAGGTATGTAGTTTTGGATATTCAGTAAATTCCGTGTCAAATAAAAAAAAAGTTAATTCATACGAATTGTGTTTATTGATATTATTATTACTCTTTCCATTTTTGAATCTCTAAGCCTCGGCGGCATGCTGATTTTATCCTTACCCTTGCCTTTGTAGATAACATACTATACATTTATTTATATTCTTATTGGGAACATATTTTTAGATGTTATTTTTAAAAATAAAATAAACTTTTCATATCTTCATTAATAAAAAAAGAAAAAAAGCATTTTATACGGAACGCATACTGAATGAACCCCGAAATAGCTTATTACTGCATTATTCGCGGGGAGATGTCGTTTTATATGCAGTAAATAGTGAAATGGTCTGACTCGCTATCTGCTTATGAATAAGGTACTTGCAAAAAATAATTACAACTGTAATAAATGAAGTATTAATTATTTTTCAAAAGATTAAAAGTTTAATATTCCAACAGATAGCAGCCATGAAAAGTCTTTTATGACTTAAAAAAGTTTCTATATATTTAAATATTTTTTCTATGTTGCAGGTTCAGGCGATTACCTGGTGTACTCTACTGTTGTCGATAGCGACGAGAGCACAGCAACAAACCACGGACTCGACTGACGATGACAGAAGCAACAGCATCGATCAAAAACCTTCTGTAAGATTAGACCCGTACATTCGAAAAGCTTTACTGAAGGCTCTCAGTGAACTCGAGGAAAGCGACAATCTTTCAACAGGTACCGACACTACAGAGGAATCGTCTACTGTCGACTCATCCATTTATAAAACTGATTCAATCGCGGAAACTTTACAGCCTCCAGCTCCCGAAGAGAAAATACAAATACATTCATTTGTTGTGAATGGCCAAGCAGCATTTGCTAACAGTACCAACGTAACACCAACTATAATAGATAATAGAATTTCTATTCTAAGCACCACTGCAGGAAATGTAGAAAATCATGTGACAGCCACTCTTCCAACGCAAACTCCATTTAGTGAAGCTTTTCAATCAAAAGATAGCTCTATTAACATCCAACAAGTAAGAAGTATTCAGACCACATTAAATACGGATACGACTAAGAGTAAAAATCAAATATTAACAACAAAACCTACAACAATAAAAACTACTACAACAACAACTACCACGACAACCACGCCAAAGCCAACACACAACGAAGACGGAGAAAATATTGAGGAGGTCGACAAGAAAGATGTACAAGTTTTTCAAGCGCCTCTTGTAGCAGCATTCACTGTACACCAAGATGCGCAAGGATTACCCAAAAAAGTTATACCTATCTATCAACAGACTAATAGACAGACTATATCACCTACTCTTCCTTCCGGCGTTCTATCAACTCAATTCACAAGACAGACTTCAACTACTCAAAATTTGAACGTTAGCCCAGTTCAGCGGCCAGAATTCATTGAACAACAACTTGCTTTACAAAAACAATTGGAAGAGAAACAAAAAATTCTTGAAGAACAACTTAGATTATTACAGCAACAACAAAGACAGCAAGAGGAACTTTTGAGAAAACAACAATATCTTTTACAACAAAAAGAAGCACAGAGACAGCAACAATTACTTTTTGATCAAGAACAACTTAAACGACAACAATTACAGGCAAATAACGTAGTTAACCAGATACAAGGTCTACAGAAAAACTTACAACAGATCCCCTTTTTAAACCAAAATATTCCACAGGCTCAAAATTCACAGGTATCAATCCAACCTAGTGTAACATTAGATCAGAATAACCTAGTGGGTAATCAACAGCAACTTCCTAACCGCGAAGCAGTTGACTTTTTGCTTCATCTACGTAGCCAACAATCGGAACAATTTCCCTTACAAGAGAACCATCTACCACAAGGTATCAGCAATTTTCTACAGCCCAACCCAATTTCAAATTTCCAAGGGTCAAATTTCAATCAACTTCGATTGAACGATCAATTTGGACAACAAAAACAAAGTCACCGAGTTTTCCGTCATGAGAGTAGTGTTGGCAATTTTGGATTTAACAACCAAAACTATAATAGATTTAGTACTTTTACTCCAATCAATTCAAACCGTTTTTTTCCATTCAACAGGCCAAATCAATTTAACCCCGATCTTGAATTAAAACAGCTCTTGGTACAAAACGGTCTAAACGGAAGAAGTCATGAAGACTTAAACATCGTTACCAAAGTTTTGTCACTTAATCATGGAATACCTTTGAATGGCAATATATCCAATAAATTACCTTTTGACAGCCGGAGGCATGTCAGGCCAAATGCATAGATTGATTAAATTTATGACGGGAGTACAAATGTCCATTAATAAGATTATAATTTAACACAGTACCTATATACACAAGCGATAGAAAAACTAATACAGTTTGGCTGTAGGCACCAATATTCCTCATTCAGTATAAAAGAGTTTTAAAGAATAAAACACCAAAGAAGCTTTGTGCGGAGCTGTATATACCCTTACCATACAATTAAAGATTGCAAACTTCAGATGTAGTTCTACGAATGCTGCCCTAGATTTTTAACATTTATTTATTTTACATTAAATATTACGAACTGCCATAAGTAGTAAAATTTAGTTACTAGTTTTAAGTCAATATATAATAATAATATAATTGCTGATTAGTTTAAATATGTTTAAGTTCTAGATGTTATAAAGAGACACTTATCTAAGCTATTTGTTAACATAAAATGAAAATATAAATTATTCAAACTCATGGAAAAATATATAAGAATTGCAAATGGATACATATAATTTCGATTTATTTTAAAATAATTTAAAAGTCAACTGATTCCATGTCGACATTATGTCTGCCTCTTGGTTTGTTGTAATGACATAGCTATTTGAAATATTGTTGATTAATGTATGATATAGTTATTTCTTCAATATTATTGCGGACAAAATATTATATTGTCTATTACTTATTATATTTGATCAATTTTGCATTTACAAAGCTATACTTATTGTACAAAGCATGGGAAAGTCTGAAACTTAAAACGAAAAAGAAAAAAGAAACTTTGGATTAAAAAGAATATAGAAATGGCATTTACCTATATTTCGAGAAATCAGAAAAATATAACGAGACAGGCAGTTTCAACAAAAGGCGTATGAGTCCCACCTAATACCGGAAAAAATTACATATAAATTTTTTTAAATCATTTTCTTTGTACCTAACTCATTGTTTAATTTTCTACTGAATTAGTTTAAACAATACATGTGTCTATAGAGCTAAGAAATATTCATTTACTTAAACACCTACGTGTCAAGTCATTGATATAAATAACTGATTGTTGTAAGTTTGTAAATATATATTTTGTAATAAGGAGTTTTCTGCATTTTATTTATCTTGTTATTACCCTTTGTACCAAAATGATCACTACTATTCTATAATTTGTTTCTAATAATAGGGAAAGGTTTAAGAAATTATGGAAAAAAAATATCATTTGGGTTTAATTTGCGTGACGTGATTTTTATACTCTGCTGCTTAGAGTAAAAGCAATAACAGATGATCAAATCTGTACTGATGTGGTTTGGTCTGTCAGCCTGATAGAGCTTCATTTTACAGAACAATAGGGATGACGACAGGGTAAAAAAAGGACATTCTGTTAAGTTCGTCAGTCAAATAATAGAAAAATATTAGATACGAATTTTTTACTTCAATTTAACAAGATATAGCTTATATAACAGGCATTAAAGTTAAGGAGTGGGAGCTCGCTACGTTACAATATTATAGAAAATGTACAAAACCGTGACGCCATGTGACATTTTAACTCAATTTATGGCCGTAATTTAATGATTACATAAAAAATACGTGTTTAATACTTTTCAACAATTCACCTGACGGATAACCAACAAAAATTTGTCGTCATCCCCGTTACGACTTCGCTAACGCAATAGATGAGGTTACGGCCGTGCCGTCTATACATCCAGGACCATATTTTTGCAATTATTTAAGTTTTAATCACATCTATCTGTACTATTTAAATGAAGTCTAATATTATTGGTACGGTACGCACGGCCGCACGTCACTCTACACAGTGCCACTGTAAGCAGACCTCTATTAATAGGGAAGTTCTATACAAAGTGCAGTCGGTACAAAGTCCACTATGTATATATAGTCTGACGTGCAGCCGTGTGTACAATGTCTTCCTCACAAATAAATCACTGGTGAGCGATATATAAATTATTTTGTGATCAAGAGCTTATAAGGTTATCGTGGAAGTGCAATTGACTTTACATAATTACGCTTACATTAGCAGACATAATGATAAATAAATATGGCCATAGCCTATTTTTATGAAGAAATACGTATTTATATCTAAAGATGGCTGTATGAGCTCTATTCCTTTCGTCCTACCTAATAAAAAAAACTAAAAAATCTCTATGGTAGAATGTATTGTAGGGACTGTTAAGTTGTTTTCTATGGATTCACTTTTTAGTAATTAAAATAAGACTTTAATTAAAGATTTTTATTCTAATAGGTACGCCATCTTTACACACACCAATACTTCCTTACCATAGACTCAATTAGTTTTCTTCTTTTAATCATAGACTACTATCCTCAATATCTTACATCTTCCCCTTAAACAAATTTAATAAAAGCTAAGATTCATAGTCCTTTAAATAACTAGGCGGTTTAACAATTCTGCCACTTCTACTCATTACTAAAGGAGTCTGATGATTGTTACATTCATTTGTCAAAGTTAATTGATTATCATTTTGCATATTCTCCACATTATCTTTTGATTCTAGATTTAAATTTTCTTTAGAGAGTGAGAGCTGAGAACTTTCATTTTTTGTTTCACTATCAATCATATCCTCCTCCTTTTTAAATACATAGTCTTTTGAATTCCTTTTAATGTCTACTCTATTTCTATTAGTAATTTTTCCTGTTTCTGTTAATATATTATATGATCTTGGCTTATCAACAATTTCAGTTACAATACCTGGCTTATCAAAAACATTAGTTTGATGATTTTTTAACACAACTTTATCTCCAATACTAAAACTTTTTAATTGATTTGTATGCCTATCATAATAACCTTTTTGAATAGTTTGACGTTTTTGTAATTTCTTCTTGATTGTATCATAACTTTCTGATCTATTATTTAGTTCTAACGGTAGCATACCCCTGACATTGTGCCCTATTAATATTTTATTAGGTGAACCTATTTCATTTGAAATTGGAGTGTTTCTGTATTCTAAAAGGGCTAAATATGGATCCCTTTTATCTTCATAACATTTTTTCAAAATATTTTTTATAGTCTGAATGTGTCTTTCCACCATTCCATTACTTTTTGGATAATATGCTGAAGAAATTATGTGTTTAAAATCCCACTTTTTAGAAAATTCTTTAAAAGTACTAGATTGAAATTGTGGACCTCCATCACTGTGTACTTCTATAGGTATTCCAAACCGAGAAAAACATTGTTTTAATGATTTTACTATACAATCAGCTGTTAAAGACTGTAACTGTATCACCTCTACATATTTAGAAAAGTAATCTATTACTAAAATATAGTCTCTTGAATACAAATGAAAAATATCTACTCCTAATTTTTTCCATGGCACATTAGGTATCATATGAGGTATTAAGGTTTCTTTTGTATTAGATTTGCTAAACTTTATGCATGTACTACAATTTTGAATGAAAGTTTCTATATGTTTTGACATACTTATCCAAAATAAAAGTTCTCGTGCTCTATTTTTTGTTTTCTCTATTCCTAAATGACTATAGTGTAACTTTTTTAACATTTCTAATTGTAATACCTTAGGCACTATTAAACAATCATTTTTAAATATCAATCCATCAATTAAGTGAAGATCAGTATGAAAGGTATGATATGGTTTTAAGATATCTGGTAAATCTTTGTTACTTTGAGGCCATCCATTTAATATATATTTCTTTAACAAATTTAATTCTTCATCTTTTTCTGTTTCTTTTAGAAACTGTTCATACCTTTGTATGCTCATCTTTTCTTTTAAATTAATTAACAAAACACTACAATCAAAGTAATCATCTTCTTTACATTCTTGTTTTAAATGATTTCTTGACAGATAATCAGCTAATAACAACAATTTACCTGGTTTATATGATAGTACAATGTCATAATGCTGCAAACGTAATCTCATTTTTTGTAAACGTATAGGTATTTCTGCCAAAGGCTTTTTCATTATAGGAATCAAAGGTTTATGATCATTTTCAATAGACACAGTGCGACCCATTATATAAAAATGAAATTTTTCACAAGCAAACACAATTGCATACATTTCTTTTTCAATCTGTGCCCATGCTTTTTGGGTTTGAGTAAATGCTTTTGATGCATAAGCTACAGGTAATCCATTTTGTAATAATACCGCACCTACACCACTTCCACTTGCATCAACACTTAATAAACATGGTAAGTTTGGATCATAATACTGGAGAACTGGTTTAGTAATTAAGTAATTTTTAATTTTGTTAAAACATTCTTCCTGTTCATTACCCCATTCCCAACTCTTGTCTTTTTTTAATAATATTCTTAAAGGAGATGTTACATCTGAAAAGTTTGGAATGAATTTTGATATGTATGTAATAATACCTAGTAACCGTTGAATACCATTAATATCGCTGGGTTTCTCCATTTTTACTATGCTTTCTATTTTGTCTTCATCCATATATATACCTTTATCTGTGAATTTATGTCCCAAAAATTTTAGTGAGTTGGTTCCTATTATACATTTTTCCGAATTAAATGTTATGTTATTTTCTAGAGCTATCTTTAATACCAAATGTAAAGTTTTATCATGATTTTTCTTGTTATCTGCCCAGATTATTAAATCGTCAATAAATATTTCCACATTTGGAAGGCCTTCAAATAAACGAGAAAATTGTTTATGATATACTTCTGAAGCTACTTTTACACCATAAGGCATTCTTAAAAATCGGTATCTTCCGAATGGTGTTTGAAAGGTTGTAAGTTTAGAACTACTTTCACTTAATTTAATTTGGTGAAACGCTTTACTACAATCTAACTTACTGAAAACCTTTGCATTAGCCATTTTACCTGATATTTCTTCAAATGTTGGAAGTTTATAATGTTCTCTTAAAAGACAAGAATTGAGATATTGAGGATCTAGACAAACACGTAATGAATTATCACTCTTTCTTACTATTACAACTGCATTTACAAACTCAGTAGGTTCTTCTATTTTACATATAATCTTGTTTTTTTCCATATCTAATAATTCTTTTTTATATGTGTCTAATAATTTTAAGGGCACTGGTCTACATGGTATAACCTTACCAGTATAATTAGGTATCAATTTAAAATCGTACACATAATCTTTAATTTCTCCTACTCCTGAAAATAAAGATGGATACTGGTTTAAAATTGAATCTTTGTCAATATGACAAACTGGTTTTATAATATTTAGTCTTTTAATTGTGGGTAAACCTATTAATGGTACTGAATTACAATCCACCACATGAAATTTTAATAAAACACTTTCATTATTAATATCACATCTTAAATTTATAGTACCTTCTAATTTTATTATTGTATTATTGTAATTTTTTAAAATGGCTTGAGATTGCTTTAAATTTATAGGAATACCTAACTTCTTCAATGTATTCTTACTAATTACATTGCATCCTGCCCCTGTATCTAATTTTAATAAACATTTCTTATTATAGTCCGTAAAATTTACCTCTAAAGTCCAATTATCTACATCTATAGCACCCAGGATATATTCTTCTTTGTTATTATCTTGAATCATGTTTACTCGCCTTTGGTTTTTATTTTTGCACACACTGGCAAAATGATGTAATTTACCACACTGATAACATGTCTTATTGTATGCCGGACAATTTCTTGCTGTATGTTCATAACCACAACTGTTACATTTGAATTTCTCTGGCTTCTTTTTTGAACTATTGTCAATCTTGTCTACATTGATCTCTTGAACATTCAGTTGTGATAAATTTTGTTGTGTCATTTCCGCAAGTCTGCATATATAGATACACTTCTCTAAGTTTAATCCTTCTTCTCGTAAAAGCCTATCCTTTAATTTTGGGCAATTAACACCACATATTATTTTGTCCCTTATTAAGCTATCCTTTAAATCTCCAAAGTTACATTTATTGGCCAATTTCTTGATTTCTACCAGGTATTCATCAAATGTTTCATTTTTTTGGTTTCTTGTAAAAAAGATATGTCTAGAAATAGTTTCGTTGGTCTTGGGAACGCAATAATTGGCCAATGCTAATTTAACTTTGTCATAATCCTGCTTTGCTTCTGCATCCAAATCAAAGGTCTCATATTTATCGAGCCCTTCTTCCCCCAATAAACTTAACAAAATTGCCACTTTCGTTCGACTTGGTTTCTTTTGGCATTCATTTGCTATTAAATATAATTCCACATGGCGGATCCATGTTTTAAAATTTCGTTCTAGATTACCTTCAAAAGATAGCGGTGGCGGCGGTTGCAAATTTATGTTACTTGAATATTTTACGTTCTGCGGCTGCGCCATGTTAAGTTGTTTTCTATGGATTCACTTTTTAGTAATTAAAATAAGACTTTAATTAAAGATTTTTATTCTAATAGGTACGCCATCTTTACACACACCAATACTTCCTTACCATAGACTCAATTAGTTTTCTTCTTTTAATCATAGACTACTATCCTCAATATCTTACAGGGACGTTGAAACGAAATACTAAACCGATTTGTATAAATATCTTTAATTTATATTCGATCTTACTAATAGAAAATTATACATCGATTCCTCGATGTTCATTTTATGTCAAGAACTAAGATATGATGCACATAAGAGTGATTCCAAAAATTAAATGCAACGATTGATAAATATTCAGATTGAATGAAATAAGAACCTATTTTATTACAAGGTTTTAAAGTATTTATTTAATATGTTCCCTATAAATATATAATAATCCTTTAAACTGAAATTGTTGATCAATCTAATATTTCATTAAAAACATGTCTAATGCTCATATATTTAAAACATTAAACAACAATTATTATTTTATAAAAAAAAATCGATATTTTTACATATCGATGGTTGTTGTCCAAACCTTTTGTATTGTGACGTTTCCAAAGTTTGACTCAAGTAAAGCTTTGCTTTTTTCACAGCTTTTTATTATTTAAACCTGTGATTAAAACACACTATTTATTTAGCTAAAACTTAAAATTTGAGTATAAATGGACAATTATTATTAATAGTATGGTGATTATGGATAAAAGTGAGAGTGTTGGCACACTAGAAGAGCAGGCGCTCAAAAGAAAAGAAAGACTTAAAAATCTGAAACGCAAGAATCCTAGTAATGAAAACGCTATTTCTGATTCAAATGAAGCAGTAATTCTGCCAAAGTAATTATTGATAACTGTTCAAATTTTACATAAAACTGTATTGAAAAAATTATAGGTTACATTATGTCATTTTAGACCAAGATTCCGAAGTTATAAACCCCAAGATGAGCAATTGCAGGAGGCGAAACTGGAGGAAGCACAGCCTACTCTTGTTGAGGATGAAGTAAAAGATTTACTTGAAGCTAGTAAAGAAAAGGTTGGTAACATACTAAATTTTGTAATTTATTTCAGTAGTTTAAATAAATTGCTTATTCAGTGATTAAATTATTACTTTACAGGTAGTATTGCAGGATTTAGATATATCTAGTTTAGCCCCAAGAAAACCAGACTGGGATCTCAAAAGAGATGTGGCAAAGAAACTTGAAAAATTAGAACGGAGAACACAAAAGGCTATTGCTGAGCTAATCTGGGAAAGATTGAAGCATGGAGGAGAAGACAACTTAGGAGCAATGGTAACAATGTCTGAAAATAGACCTGCTGATGATGATTAATGATATAGTTTAAACATAAAAGTAACACTAGTTGGACAATTGATTATATAGTATTAGTTTGATGTTGACAAATAGACATTCATACATGTATAAGTATATGCACATCTATACATATATGTTTTTCATACAAAAAATTTAACCTAACAAAGTCTAAATGCATATGTGTGAAATGATTGATAATTATTATTTCCAAATTCTAATCTTAATACCACAAACTTTGTTAATATCAACATTGGAAGTTTTCTTAATGAAAAATTAACAATGGTCCTCCTGAATAATTAGTGTTTATTAAATAAAATGAATTTAGTATATAATTGTTTAGAAGTAATTTTGTAAGAAATTATATGGCAGAATTAGAAAGCAGTTAGAATTAGTGACTTTTGTAAATTTACTCAATACAATAAAACTCAAAAAATTGTTAATATGTATTTAATATCACAGTTTATTAATTTATCAAAAGTGTACATTTAATGATACACAATCAGTCTGTCAATGGATGAAGAGTTAAAAAATATTGCTATAAATACAAACATTATAGTACACACATTTTGTGCATCACATTGATTTTCAATAAATTATCTATAAAATATTTATATGTTTTACCTAATGTAATGTATTGGCTAACCAGTGCTGGACTAAGGGGGGGGGCAGTCCGCCCCAGGCCTCTTATCCTTGGGGGCCTCCAAATGGCTGAAAGTTCCCTTGATCAAATCATAAATGGGGGTTGTATTGCCTTATCTTTCTTAGTTTCGTAGTTTTAGTAGGCGTCTCAGCAGGGGATGCAGTGTAAACACAAAATCAAGTTTCTGCATCAGTTGTAAAAAGTTGTAGGTAAGGACCTAATGCCGCCCCAGGCCCCCGACAGGGTTAGTCCGCCACTGTGGCTAATAACTATGATATTTTTAAAATATATAAACAGCATTGCTAAGTAACACACTTGATTACATTAATTTATTCTATTTTGTTGAAACAGACTATATACATGTAATAAGCATGCTTACGCTATTGTATAAAAAGATCTTTCCATGGTAGATTTTATATGACATTGGAATGCCACTATTGACTATATACCAAACAACATATTTCTTTAATATTTCCTCTTAAATCTACCAAATTTTCAAAAAAATTGAAGTGATTTAACCTATAAATATTTGTAACTAACTAGTTTGTACCATAGATGGCAGATTTAAGTTCTTATCGAAAATGCTGTTAATAATATTATAGTACATAGCAGCATACACAGCAGCCATAAATTAATGAATTTATTTGAACAAAAAAATTAATTATCAATTTTTGAATGGGTTAAGTGAGACATCATCAGGTCTTTAAAATCCCAATACAGGGTTATAGATAGGCCTTTTCTGTGGATGGAATATAAAAATAGGGTAAACTGGCCATAAACCCACCAAACTGTCTTAGTGCGAGTTGGGAACCTATAGCTTAACATACTTTCCAAAGTAAGAAAGTTGAGCACCTTCTTATGTGTATTTATAGAGATCTTTTACATGTATTAATTTCACAATAATTTGCTAAGCTTAAGTTTTTTTACTATATTATCACATCTGGACAAATTATATTCTTTGTAGTTTTAAACAGAAATTTAAATTACAATTGATACATATAAACAATCTCAATGATCGTAACCTTCATGAGAAATCTAACAACAGTACAGTACCATAGGTTTTTTGTATTATAGGTTTTAATGGATAAATTGTGGTGCTACATTGTACACAGAAACATTTACTTAATACTGCAAAAAAAAACCAACAGTTTACAGCTGGGAATAGTTCTATGAAGTCCATGCCTCTTACTATGCATTAATATAATTATAGTACAAAAATGATGCAGGACTATGTACAGTCAACAGTGGGTCAGATAATACAAATTTCTCCACATAATTTTAAACATTAATGTTTTAAAGGTAGAATTTAAAAAGAACTAGAGAAATTTGACATATTGTGGTAACCTGGTATGCACCCATGTGTATTGTACCACCATGTTGTATGAACTATGCATACTGTAAAATTTCTCTTATTTTTATAGATTGTACCAAGTAATTAGCTAAAGACCATATATACAGCTTGTTGAATAAACATTCATTACAATTTTAATTAGTTTAAAGCGACATAAACAATACAAATTTACATTCTTTTAAGGCTTTAATTAAGGCGTTATTAAACCTTAATGGACGTTTGTGCAAACAACCGATTAAGTGTAATAAAACCCCAACACGCATAGCATGAGCATAACTAACGCCAGAAACTGATTGAGAGTGAGCTATTCTATGTAGATATGGAACATCTAACTGTTGACCCGGCTCTCGAGATCTTCATGCGATGCATGCAAGTTCAACAGCTTCTATGATAGACTGTTAAATTCGAATCCAATGACAGTTGTATGAAGTTAAATTAGTAACGCCATAGGCAGTATAACTGACGTGACCATTTTATTATTTTTTCCCAAAAAACGTTTAACAATCATGAAATTTTTATACCCATGTTTAGATTCTTAAAGAATATTATGTTATTTCCTGGATATATAGATAAATGACGCGGAAAGAAATTAACCTCTAAGAAATTGAAAGAAAAAGAATTTATCACGAAGACTTGTCTTAATACCATCTTTTTACATATCCGTCTTCACTTTGAGCGGCCAACAAAATCTTCCCGCTTTTTAAATTTTCGTGTCTCGGGGTTCTTTTTTTGGGACACCGGGATGGACAACCTAAAAACGGGACGTTTGGTCACGTTAGGTATTCCTGCTGTAGTTATAAATTAATTCATACTTGTAGTACAGTTAACATAAGACCAACGATGAATAATCTCGCTGACAATGTTGAACCTTTATTTCGACTCTTTCTTCGAGATGATTTGGTCGGTGGGGCGTCTTCCTCTTCATCCGGATCTATCTCGTTGTAAGTGAAGTAACTGTTGTCGATGTTATAGAATACAACTCTATCGCCAATAGGCTGTATCGGTCTGAAGTTATGCGTTATTTTGCCATGGATCGATTTCAACTCTCTGAACGCCTCTATCTGTAAATAAAGTTACAAGCTTAAAATAATTTTACCCACGACATATTTTTAAATTCTCAAATAAAATATTTGAATTGATTATTTTTAAATACTTTGCCGATTTTTGTTAACAATAGACAAAATCGTCAATTTCTTGATTGTAGTGACGTTTATAACCTGCCCTGCGATTCTGTAAAAATCCTGATCCGAATTCGAATTCATGTCTTTAAGTGTAGAAATTCTATTGGTTCCATTTTTTTTTTTAAATACAAAAAAAATGATTGAGTATATATGTCTCAGATATTCTATTCCTATGTCATTTCGAAACTCACTTTACTTATACAAAACGTTATTACCAATTCTGAGCGGATGCTGCTTCTTGATGTGAATTCGAATTCGGGTTTGGATTTTTTACAGAATCGCAAGGTTGACGTGTAGCTGTGTGTACAATGTACATTTCTATTTAAAATCAAAACAATATCAATCCGATCATATTCCCTATTGCAAAAATCGTCCCTGGTTTGCAAACTTACCTACGATTATTTCAATTGGAATAAATTTATACTTTCATTGATAAGTCAAACTTTTAATTATTTTAGTTAAACAAGTATAATATTATTTCCTTTGGTTAAAACTTTAGATGAAGGTTTCAAGTTTACAACATGACAAACGTACAAAATTTACCTTATTTAAAAAAAAAAACAGGTATTTGGTCTATTTTTGTCGTATAACTTTAGAAAACTTTGCCTAAATTGGCGAAAACTGTCCACATTCCTAAATTAATATAATACCTAAATATTTCTATTCGGTTTCAATTAATAAATCTAATGATAATCACAAATAGTGAGCAGTTAAGGACCTTCTTTAATAACAGGAGACTAATGCAACATGCTCATACACCACTTGCCATAATAATTTCAATGTATTTGTTTAACTTGAGATCGTAACAATATATACAGAAACTATTTCTTTATTATATTTGAAAAATTCTTAAAAATTTGACCAGTTCCAGTTACCTCAAAATGGGACTTGAACCACAATCTTCTGCAATCCGGGTGACTTTTCTACGAGTACCTGTTGAGCTACTCGAGACCCAACAGAGGTTTGATAGTACTTAGGACTAGTGAATTTTTTAAACATTTCCTTTTTATTTTACATGTGTTTCGCCACGCGGCATACTCGGTAAGTAGCTGTTAGACCATGCGTTACTAACCACCGAAACTCATAGTTTTTTTTTGTGTTAATCGCAATGGACTTCCGCAAAGTAACGCCAGATTCTGTTAAGTGAATAGTCAATTAGTATTTATAAATGACACGCTGAATTGAAATTTAAAGAAAAAAAGAAGACGTCAGTGGATTGTCATCCCATGCCTATCCTCAAAGTTTCGCTAGAGCAGTATCGTTGTGAGCTTTGGTAGGCCTGGATTTAGATAACAGACTGGCAATCTGCCCAGCCCCCTTACTCTCGAACGCAATCGCGACCGATCGACATAGCAACTGTGTTGCTCCGCACTCTTGATTTGTTCATTATCATATTCTGGGCAAGAGTACGAAACGATACAATTGCAATGCCGATCTGTAGCGATTACGTTCGAGAGTAAGGGGCTATAATCATATGGAGCTACCTAACGGTATGGTAGTAAAACTTCTCGGTTGCTTTTCACATTTTAGTATGTATAATTGTTACAGTGGTAAGCGTGTTTGCCTTCTGAAAGTCGCTCATTCATCCTATGATGGATGGGTGGATTATTGATGACCAAAAATGATGATCTTTCGTGCTTCGGAAGGCAACTTAAGGCTTTGATCCCGGTCCCTACTCGATTCCATCTATATAGAATCCTGTGCCCCCGAATGTGGGCACATTATTAGGATTATGATGTTAAATGACCTGTTCGTGCGCCAGTCTAATGGGCTGTTCGAAGTCGAGCCAGATGACGACCTCCGAACAAGGTGGGGTGGTGAGTGAGCCGCGGTAGGTGAAGTACCGGCGCAGGTCGTATGGCAGGATGTTCAGGAAAGAGAACGGATGGTCCATCGCCACGCGAGTGTGCGGCTCTGTCACGTTCCGTAGCGCCCCCATGATCTCATCGTAAGCCGGGTGCTGGTGCCGGTCCAGCTAAACATCAACAAAAATGGTTACATAAGTATAGCAACAATAGCATTGATGAATATCTATAATACTGATGTTATAAAGGGTAAAAGTTTTTAACTTTGTTTATTTGTAGGTGTTGTAATTGTAATCTTCGAAAATACTGATCCAATTAGTTAAAATTCTTGCACTTACGGGAAGCTATGTTATACGTGGGTGAAAAAGGGTATAATTTATAGCCTATGCAATCCGCTTGTACCTATATCATAGGATAGGTCGAGGTGTTTGGTATTACTCTATACATATATATGTATATATATATATAATATTATATTATATATTATATTATATTATATAATATTATATTATATTATATTATATATAATATAATATTAATATTAGTATATGTATATATATATATATATATATATATATATATATATATATATATATATATATATATATACATATACTAATATTAATATTATAGAGAGGAAACGTTTACTATGCTAGACACAAACTGATTGTCACCTCATAGAAGAAAGCGAGGACAGTCAAGCCGTCTGGGTGTAGCACGGCTTCTTTCACATTGTTATAAGCTTCTTTGTAGAAAACCATATGAAGTTCCATGGGGAAACTGAAAATTTAATAATATTAGTATTATGCTCTTTTAAAAATCAACTTTGTTATTCTTTATAATTAGAAAGTAGATTACATCTTTGTTCAAAAATTCACTAAGCGATACGTAACCTGACTACACGTTTTAGTGAGAGAAAGGTTTTCCCTCTATTGTTTAAATGTTATTCCGTTGCTCTTTTGTAAGAATGTCGGGTTTTATTTTAATTAGACCACATCGAACGCATTTTTTTTGAGGTATATACCAACGCATAGTTACATCGATTGTTTAAATGCGTCAAGGTTAGTTGATCCTCCATCGACGATTTCGTGTACTGACACGGTTGTTACTTATATAAATCGCAGCCTACTTGCGTGTGATCATAAACTAAAACTAAAACCGATCCCTTTACGAATAATAATTATAAATGCTACAAAGTATTTTTGATGACTAAAAGTAACTGATTAGGTATTATATTGTTTTAATATGATTTGTGTTATATTTCACATTAACTGACCTCCTATGGTTGATCTTGTCTTCTGAGCCGAAAGTGTCATTATCGCCCCAATGAAAATGCATCTGACTGAAGATATAGTCGCCTTCGAGAGGTCCGCCGCGGACTCGTGGATGAGGCTCGTTTTGTACTTCTATCAGCACTGAAATAGTGAAGAGAAATCCTGATTAAAACGAAAGATCAACACATTCTGCCGCGCCATATTCTATAATATTTATGTAATTGTGAACAAAAGCAAAAAAAATATTGAGACCAATTAGAATTCGTTAATATTTCTTGTTATTTTGTCGTACTGCTCTTCAGTGTTTCTAGATTAAGAATTCACGTTAACCTATTAACTTCAAGAAAGAGGAAATACTACATACTTATTTTGCAAGCCCCTAATCTGTAAAAATGCTTACGGTGTGACTTCATGACTTTCATATTATGAAGTCTCAAAATCTAACGAACTTATTGATTAACATTTAAACATTGCGATTTATTTGTAGAGGTAACGTACATCATCAGTAAATAAAATTTCCAAAACTTATGATAGTATCAATATTAGCACAAGGCAGGGTCTTTCTCTACATAGGTTATACATTTCTTTTCGTACATGCTTACCAATTTTTATGGTATTTTGTTGTTTATGTAGATACTTAGATTATTTAATTTCAACTGACTGGCGGTTATAATTTACTGTTAAAGTTATGATGTCATCCAACTATTGCTAAATGATAACTCAATATTTTTTGCTAAATTGGTACTTTAATATATCCACTATTGTTAAAGTAAGTTGGTGCAACTAACCCTAAAAGTAGAAACTATCTAGATGGCCTAAAATATCTATCTTCTATGATTATACATTTATTTTAATAATTTGAAGCTATCTGTTTTGCTGATATCCTATAACAAGTATATCAATTCCGTTTACAACACTCGCTTGATTCTGTAATAAGTAGGTATTGTGACTACGTTAGGTACAACGCCGTGCTATATCACTTATTTACAATCGATGCTCTTGCTACTCGTCTCAACAACTAAATATAGAGATAGGGTCAAGTGGGGTAATTGCAATAATGGGGGAAATGTAATAACATAACCTTGTCTAACTTCAATGTTTTCCGAACGGTGCTGCCATCTCTTAAACGACACAAGTATCACTTCAACTCAAAGCTGATTACATGTCGATACTGTTTTACCGACATACCAATGAGTGACATAACATTTTGTGGCAGGCCTCCAAGCAACGTGGTACGAAAAATTTATAACCTAACTTTTCATCGAGTTTCGTCTGGTTTTTTAACGTAAGTTTTTGATCAATTTTTTGTTTTGTGGTAATATCTTGTGTTGCTTTGTTATGTTAATAATGTATTTTGAAGATATCTGGTGTAGCTTACATGGTACAGTCGCTATTGCATTTGCCCCAGAATTTTGCTGCCTTGGGGTAATTGCAATATAAAAATTATTACATTTGCCCCTCTTTCCAGATGGTGCGAAATTATGTTAAAAAGAAAGATACGGGACCCAAATATTCTGAAGAAAAACTAAATCGTGCTCTCGAAGACATACGGGCTGGAAGAGTTTCAATTCATAAGGCATCCGTTTTGTACGGAATCCCTTTTTCAACCCTATATTGTCGAAACAAAGGCACACGAGGAGCTATAAAAAAAAACAAAGGAAGAAGAACATTGAAAAAATATTGAAAACGTTTTAGCCGTTTCTGTTAAAACTCTGGCAAAATGGGGCTTTGGACTCAGTCGTAAAGAAATAATGGAGTTGGTTGGTCAGTTTGTTTCTATGAATGTAATTAAAACACCATTCAAAGATGGTATCCCTGGAGAGGACTGGTTTCTCAATTTCAAGAAACGATATAAACTATCAATCCGAAAACCAGAACCCTTAGAATATGCGAGAAAAAAAGCTGCTACCGATCCATTTACTATCTATGGGTACTTCCAGCTTTTAAAAAAGACTTTGGTTGACCTAGACCTGGAAGATAAGCCAGAACGTATCTGGAACTTGGACGAAAGCAGCCTTAGTATCGACCCATCCAAATCAAGAGTCGTTGGAGAAAAAGGCCAAAGCTCATCCCGAGTTACTAGCACTTCTGGTAGAGAAAATACTACTTTTGTTTTAGCTTGCAATGCTGCGGGTCAACGAGTGCCTCCTTTAATAATCTTTAAAGGAAAAAACATGTGGGATCAGTGGAAAGCATCGTCTGATAAAGAATTTCCCGGTACAGCTTATGCTGCGACGCCCAATGGATGGATGGAGATAGGGATATTTAAAAGCTACTTTATGAAGACGCTCGTACCTGCTTTGGGCGAACAACGACCTCAATTAATTATATATGACGGTCACTCCACTCATGTGTCGCTTGATTTGGTGGAATATGCTTTGGACCAAGGTATCACAATTTTGAAATTGCCAGCTCACACTAGTGACATTCTTCAACCATTGGATGTTTCAGTTTTCAAGTCTTATAAACAGAAATGGGACCAAATAGTTGCGACCTGGCAACGACAACACGTTGGCCAAAAGTTGCCAAAATCAATGTTTTCGCAATTCATAGGAGATGTTTGGGTCAAAGTCAGCGAAGATGTTATCAAGAATGGGTTCAAAAAGACTGGCATATTTCCATTCAATGGCGACGTCATTCCGAGGGAGAATTTTCAAAAAGAAGCTTTAGTGCGCTGGGAGACACATAAAATACAAACCGAAAGAGATGCGCAGGATGATATGGAACTTTCAGAAGACGTGGAGAGCGTCCCGTCGCCATCGATACTACCTTCAACAACACGATCGTCCACTCCTGTAGTGCCTCCAATTCCCCAAACGCCTAATGACAGCTTAATACCGACCACAATATCACCAAAAACAACAAAATCTCAAGAAAACGTAACCTGTAATATGGAAACGTTACAAACCGCATCTCTAGAACAATTGATTTTGTCAACTATTCAACAAAAACACCTACCTAATAAACTCAAAAGAAGAAAAGTTGCCTCAGGCGCTGAAGTTATTACGTCTGCTGAAATGCTTGAAATATTGAAAAATAAAGACCAAAAAAAGCACCCAAAAAAGTAAAGACTGCAAAGAAATCAGGAAAGAAAGAAAAAGAGCTAAAAGATATATCAGATGATGACCTAACTGATGCGGAATCTGTGGAAACGAGACAAAATATGACTAAAAAACAAAAAAAGAAAAAGAAACCGGAGATTCTTCTCCGGTTACAAAGGAAAAAATCTGATGATTCAGACAGCTATGAAAGTTCTGAAGGTATAGTATCTTATGCTGAGTCTGATGATAGTGAATGGATAGAAGAATCTGAAGATGAAAATTCTGATAAAGAAAACGATCAAAACACGAAATTACCGGAAAAAAATAGAAAAGTAAAAGAAAAAGGGACAAAAAAAGCAACTAAAGAGCGAGGAGTAGAGTACGTGGGAACTGAGAGACAAAATACAGAGGAAGAAGCTAGAAAAGAACTTACAGAAACGGTGGTCAACAAATGGGTGATCGTTAAATATGCATTTAAAAAAGGCATCAAGCATTATGTAGGCGTTGTTCAGAAAACCGTGGGCGATCGGTGGGAGGTAAAATTTGTAAGACGCAAGGGCAGCGTTTTCGCATGGCTAATAATCGATGATATTGATCATGTTACCCGTGAATCTATCGTTCAGATATTGCCTTACCCTGAAATAACCAAACGTGGAATAATATCATTTGATTTTAAGTTCAGAAATATGATTATATTGTAATTTAGATTTGTAATATTTTTCAGTATAATTAACAGGTTGAAATACTATTTTAAGAAAAGTTAATAACTTAGGATATAATTGTCTGATTTCACTGAAATAAAAACCAATTTTTAAATATTTTTTTGCGCTTTTATTGCTAATGCCCCAGAACTTAATGTTTATACATTGTTAGAAAATTTGATGAGATTATTACAATTGCCCCTTTTGACGGGGAAAATGTAATAATGAGACGTAGTACTTAAATTTGAGTCTCATTTTTCTGAAAATCTATTATTTTCTTTTATTAAATATCTGGAATAATAGACTAATATGTGTTTAATAACAGACGTAAATTTTAATTCCTTACTCTCAGAAACAAATTAGTAGTATGAGATTGAATTTATAATTTTAATTATCATCCTCGCAATTACCCCACTTGACCCTAGATGTAAAAATTTATAATGGGTATACTTATAAAAAAAATATTAAGCTATATTTTTTATAAGACATTTATTATTATTATCTAATCACTAACATTTATTACCTAATATAATATGCTCTAAGATATGACCCAAAATTAATAGACTTGAGTTTACAACAACTTTTATTTGTCAAAGGCGAATTTAAATAACTAGAAATAACTTTGAATTGATGGGATTCCTAAACACGTGGCGAGCTCACTACCTATATGAAGAGTTTACACAGTCTCAGGCGAAGAATCAAATAATGGATCCATTACTCCTTTTAAAGTACGGAATCTTAATACATTTGAACTCTACCAACCAGTATGTCCGTTGTTAGAGACGTGTACACCGTCGATAGAGTCATCGAAGCCGACAAACTCGATGTCTGGTAGGGTGACCGGTTTTACGCGGAGTACGTTGATGTTGATCGGACTCTGGTGCTTACCAGCGCACTCCCGATATCTCTCACTCCAGTGCGTAGGTCCTTTAAAAATTTATCACCGTAACACATAGGTACTATTGTTAATTAGTAAGGTTAGGCAGCGCCAGCTCAATGAAACTTGACGCCCTAGGCAATATATTGAAACGGCGCCCATCAAAAAATTACAGGAAACTAAAAGACTACTAGGTTACTTCACCGATTAAAGAGTGTAATTTTTCCAAAGAAAAATGAAACTCCTTAATAACGAGGTAATGGACTCCTGTTAAAAAAAATTAAGGTATTTACTACACGTACGTTCAAATACAAGTAAACATAATTTGTTTGTCATGCCATGCCGCCCTTCAAATACGTTCGGCCTAGGTTAGGTAGTCGCCTAGTTTGCCTACTTTACGGACCGATACTGGGTTTAGGTATATTTCCTTTGGAATACCTAGTGGATAAAAAAAATATATATAATCCTGACATGATAGATTTTTTAACATTTTCCCTGTAATGAATATCCTTAAATCCCAAAATGACTTACACATTGTGATCGAGGTGATTTTTAACCGCCTTCAAAGGAAGGAGGTTTTCAGTTTGACCTGTATGTATGTTTATCCGCGATTATCTCGCGTTTAGCTGAACCGATTTTGATGCGGTTTTTAGCTTAGTATTTATTAGACTTAGGAGAAGGTTTTAGGTATATTAACAGACTAAAAAAATGAAGGTGCGCACTTTAACATGATTTTGACGTTGTTTTCAGAAAAATCTTTTTTGTGTTACCAATTATATTAAAAAAAAAAAACTAAAAAAACTGACTTCAAAGTGAAAAATAATACTTATCTTGGTATAATACTAAAGTCAAGCGGAGGTTTTCTGTAGTTATTATTTAATTTATAGGCGCCCGACTACAATTGCATTTTCTTGAATAAGTCGCTTTTGAGATAAGTTTTATTTTTCACTGTTATTAGTTTGAAGTCGGTTCTATTTTTTTTAAGTTTTTCTTTTATATATTTAGTACCACGAATCAAATATCCATTTTTTTTTTGAGATAATAAGAGACAATTTACTTTGTCATTCTAATTGATAAAATAAACAATTGAATAAAAAAGATTTCATCGGGTTAGCTTCATTGACCTTTTTACCACTATACTTAATGAACGTTTAATCAAAAACTAGGCTTTCCATTGCTTGTCGAAGATTAGATCTAAAACTCATTTAAATTTATTTCAATAAAAAATAGTTTTAACTTTAAACAGGCAATCGTGTAATAAAACATCAAATTTGGGTCAAGGCCGGTTTTCTCCTTCTAAAAATATAAACTTAAATTGTTTATTTTTTTGTATGCAATAAAGAGTCTATTTATCTTAGATAAAATAGTAAATCTAGGCTACGTTTTCACCACTTTCGCCTACCTAAATGTATAATACATTTAAGTGGGCGAAAGTGTTATTATAATATTTTATTATTAGGTACTAAAAGTACGATAATATTGTTTTGATTAATAAATAACCTAATAATAAACTCTGTTGCAGTCTGGTACTATTGTTTGGGGAAGTTGACAGCTGTGATTAGCTGAATAAAATAACTCACATCGTGGTTTTCAAAGCTTTCTGGATTTAATTACCTAACCAATGGGACTATAATAATAATAATAATTTATTTCCCTTTCCCACTTAAATTTAAGTTACAATTGAAAGAAAAAAAAAACAGTTTCAGAGTTGCTAATCCAAGTAGTGGAGACTGGAAGCTGACACCGAGCTTAGTAGTAAACTAAGTTCTTTATTTTCAGTTACCAGGCTCCCCCTCGAAGAACACCGTAAACAAAAAACATATATAACTACATTACTATATTACGTACTATTTAGATTTATATATTTCTGATCGATAATATGACTTACCGATTACACCATCATAGCCGAAATCTTCACCGTGAACTAGTCTAAAAGCTGAAAAGAAAAAGAAACTTGATGAGTTTTTTTAAATTGGAGAATATTTTAATTGAAAATATACCTCTCCATAATCAACAGGGAAAATTGTTGATTCCTATTTGGAATATTAATATTTAAGTTTATATTTAGTTAAATAATATTAAAGGACCTTAGATGACGACACACGAACAATGTTTGGTGTGGCACGTAAGTAATTAAAAAAGAGGATCACGATAATCTTGAATTTTCACGCAAATAAAATAGATTTTATGCAAATATCCATACTCTTCATGTATAAAAAACGCATACCTATGTAAATCACATAACGTATTACACCTAATATGACTAAATACTATAGTGCCTGATTACACAGTATAATTTTATTACTACATCAATGTAATTATTGTAATTCCTCCTAAATCTATTTTTGGACTGGCACTGGTCACAACCAATATCTAGGTCACTATTTACTTAATCTATCAAGTCATTCAACAATTTCCCTGTTATCTGGTTTGCATCTATACCTACGTCTGTGGTATGTTACCTAAGTGATACTATAAATTACCGTCCATTATGTGCAATATAAGGGTCCTCTATAATGAAAGAATAATGAGCAAATTGTGTTTGACATTGGATATCAAAGATGTTGACGATTTTAAAGCTAATAGTGAAAATAACTGGCATTGGCTATATAATTCCATTTTGTCTTTGAATTTTTGATGCTATTTGCAATCTTTGCACGAATAGGGACTTCAAGTTTCAGAATACAAGTCGGCTAATGCTCGCTTTCAATAAACTTAAGCGTCTCCCAAATCTGACACCTAAATATTTGGGCATTTTTTAAGGTGAAAATGTGTTTCACCAATGACAAGGTATCCCCTTATGAGTTTAAGCAACGCTTAAGATTAAGACATGCACGCATTTGCGTAATATGACAGATACATTTACTCTTTTGTCCGTAACGGATGTGAAAAACTGATTAAGCTATATAAGTGAAACCAATACGAGGTTTTAGGTTACTCTACACAGTAAGTACAAACTTATTTTTAATGGTTGGAATAAATATTCAAATGAAAATAATGATATTTCTAATCATCTATCGAATATTGTAGATAAATTAATTAAAACATGAAGGCCTCTTTGGGGAGATGAATTGGCAGCAAAGCTCAGCACAGATGAGGGTAGTAGCATAAAACAGTAAACAAACCTATATCTAATTGTAATCAATAATTTGTGAAAACGTATAAAATTATAACAGTTTTCATATAATTCTTTAGCCATACGACATATAAGCGATGTTATGGTGATTTTCGTTTCAGTGGATAAATTTGGAATGAATGACTAACTTAAATAATAATAATATAAAAACTGCACAAGCTCTGTATCACTGGGAATGACTTTGGTATTGCCGAAACCGACTTCCCAAAAAGCTCCCCCAAAGGGAAGATTATTTTCTGATACCAAAAATTTTATTTAAGTTTTTTAAATTGCTGCAAAGATTTTTTTTTTTTTTTTTTTTAATATTGCTATTTGCGATCGGTCGCAAGACCATAAGCGAATTTGTTGATGTAGATGGAGATTGGAGCAAAGATAATGACAAATTGTTGTACAAAAGGACATAAAAGTTATTTAAGGAGACATATGAAAATTTTCATCAAAGGAAATAGTTCTTTAACTATAGAATTTATATTTTGATTGACATGAATAAGTAGGTAATGAAAGAGAAAAAAACAAATATTGCTAACCTATTTGAAATGCTTAAAAAGACGGAAGAAGATTTTACCCTGTTAATAAAGCTTTAAAGTTACGATCTTTCGAAAATATTTTAATACGTTTTTATCGAGACGTTTGTATGACTTATATTATGAGTATAGTCAACATTACAAATTGTAGGTACAATATTTGACTTCACATGTGCATAATACGTATTCCCTTTGTATTCAATCTTAACACCGGAACATAGTTATTACATCACCAATTGATCTAGAACGCGGATAGTTGGTAGTGGAGGTTAGTATTGTAACAATCGTCACTGTAGTTTATAATTAAGATTGATAGTTTTCCGTATTAAAATGTATGTTTAAAACTAGAATTAAATAGTCTTAAGCATTTAACTAATCACAGAAATAAATAAATTGTTGATTGATTTGATACAACATTTATTATTTATTCCCTTTGCATAACTAACGTACATGTCCCCTCCCTATATAATTATAAGTGTCAATGAATTTATTGAAAATAGTTTGCTAATTATATGGCGGCAACTGAGGTAATAATACCTACCTTATATACAGTCACTAATTAAACATTTTAATGTTGTAGCGAGGACTGGAAATGTGTCAAGATAACACTGCTCCAAAAAATTAGATCCATCGTCACTACTACGGCCTACGACATCAAAGTCGTATCTCCATCCATTGAATGTTGTTCTTAGTTTACAAGTACTTGATTAAAGGTTCGGTACGGCTAGGTGAGTAGGTACGTGTTAATATTTTGAAGTCATCTTATCTATCATATTTGTAAGAAATACCAAGAACTGTTTTTGCACTTTTCCAAATGATCCTAGGCATATTACACCCATTAAAATGGTTACAAAAAGATAGCTCTTAGTGTGAAATCATCTACTAACAGGAAATATATTCTACTTATTATGGATTGATTTTTTTATCTGTTATAACGTCATCGTCTTATTAATGACATCACGGCTAGGGTACAGGCCCTCCTTATGGTTGGAAACGAATCAAATGATATTACGATAACGCCATGATAACGCAGGACAAGTGCGGATTGATGGGCATTAACGACTGCAGATGCAGCCAGTACCAACGGCTTAACATGCCGTCCGAAGCACGAAGGAGCTCGAGATAATAAATATTTTCACCCATCCTATGAACAGCCTTTGCGAAAGTTATTTAACAATCGTATCGCAGACCGAGCACGCTAACCACTGCGTCATCGAGCTGCCCATAAATGCCAATAATATAAATGTGAATAATTTAGTTTCGAGGTTCATTGCAAACATTAAATTATAACGCCATGAGCTCCAAGTTAAGAAGTGACGGAGAGTCCAATGTCTTTTTATTCTAAATTTGTTTCGGTTCAAGGTGTTCTACGCCTCACGCATAGGTTTCATGGACTTTATTTCATTTGCTAAATAAAATTGGATTGGTGTCATAAAAATACGACTGTCAACTTTAAACAAAACTTATTTCTTTCATTTTTAGTTCGATTTTAATAATAATATAAATTTTTATATTATTTCATACCTTTTATTAGTGAGCAGTTGATTATTTATATTTTGCAGCCAACTGGGTAAATCAGCCGTTCAATCGGGCGGTAAGCCATTTAGTAGTATGGCGCCCAATTCAACGCACGCCTAGTTTTCTGTTTGAATCATTATGACATTTGGACCGTTCAATGAGACGGCTGATTCAAAGGCCGCCAAAACATTATAAAATATAAAAAAAATAACCTCAACCTTTTGTTGTTACTCACTATTATAGCACTAAACTTCGAAATCGTAATAAACTCCTTAAACCAATCGCAATCAAATACAGTGCTTACATTCGTTTTCGATAGATGGCATAGTGGCCGTCTGAATCGCGGTATATCTTGTCTTTCTATAAAGTATTAAGAATTAACTATGAAAGTTTAAGTTTAACCTACTTGCATTATCGGTGTGAACATAGCATCCTGCATCGGACCATACTGAGCATTAACGCGAAAAACAGTTTGTTTCTTTTTAGTCAGTCCTGTATAAGTATCGATTACCGATAGGAACAATGAGTTTTTAGATTTAATTTAAGATCACCCACTATTCACTTTGTTTTGCTTTTAATCCAACCAATAAAATTTGGTACTCCCGATGAATAGACAGTTAATCAGTTGGCTGAGCTTTATTAAGCCGTGTAGACCGATGCATTCAGCTACTCGGCTAATCGAAGGCCATCCCGTTAACGTCATACAATTAAAGAGATAGCCGTCCAATTGGACTGCTGATTAAACCACTTGGCTGGGACATTTACAAGTTATACATTTTTGGCGTGTTTTGTTTTTTAATTGTTTAATTTATATATAAATAAATACATTCCCAGTGTCACTCGGAATGATGTAATGTTTCTAATGATACCGTTGCACACATGCATGTGCGTTAAGTCTTTCAAAAGTTATAGTGGAATTAAGAAAGTCTTAAAATAATATCTCCTTTTTTGGACAGTCGTGTAAAAACACCATTGAATTATTATTTTAAACAAAGAAAACATGACTTTTACAAACAAGGCTGTAAAGCCTTGTTTACCTAACGATATCAGTAATGATACCGTTAGGTACATGCATATGCGTTAAGTCTTTCAAAAGTTATAGTCTTTTAAAAGTTATGAGCTAACTGTTCAAAAGTTATAGTGGAATTAAGAAAGTCTTAAAATAATATCTCCTTTTTGGACAGTCATGTAAAAACACAATTCAATTAGTATTTTAAACAAAGAAAACATGACTTTTACAAACAAGGCTGTAAAGCTTTCTGGTATGAACCAGAAACAATAAATTTTAATGTTTATCGAATTAGGTAGATAGTTAAACTCGGGCAACCTAGCGACATCGTCGCCCGATACGATGTGATACTGGTCCGCTACCTACTGTTCTAAGAGCTGATTGCCTAAAGAGCAAGGGCAAGAAAATTTTTAAATATTTTTGGTAGTCATTATGCTCCTAACAAACCAGTATTATTATGGTTAAATAATCTGAAGCAGAACAACAAAAAGATTCTTCTTATTTTAAAATACTAATTTATAAAAAAACCCTTCCAAATGTTGGAGGCCGCTCAACATTTCTTCCACATGATGTCTGCAACACCATCATTAAGTATAAGTATATAGTAAATGGTTTTCTAATATTAAATTTACGTAGCATTAATAACGACAATCTAAGCAAGACCCTCGTATTCTCAACCTTGAAACAGTTCTACCAAGTAGTGAGTATAAATTAGTATGGCCGAATTCATTAAGTATTGCAACCAGCAAAAAAACTGTCAATCGATTTTCAAATATTGTCACGCGCAAAACAAAAAGTTGCCTACAAATAAATTGTTTTTTTTTTTACATCCTATTCTAGTTTTCACGGCTGTTGTTCACGTAGCGTAAAGGCGATTGCAAATGGGATCGATGCAACAGAACTATACGTACCGTAACGGCCAGCGACGCGTGTCAAGTTCATTGATAAAAATAAAATCTATGTAAATAAGCTAATGATCTCGTTAGTGTATCATTTGAAAACCAGTGCACCGATTACAGTAAATTTTTATTAAAGCAATGCTTTTATTTTAGGTATAAAGAAATTAGAAATGTGTCCAGGAAAGTTAATAAACACGAAACAACTGAGAGAGGTTTTTGTATGGGTATTATTTATAGAATGATTATTTGTCATTGTTAGTATTTAGGTACCAGTTTGCTATAAGTAATATGAACTTACTTCTTAGCTAATCTTATTCTACCGATCCGGTAATCAATAAGTAATAATTTTTAAAGACTTTCGTATGTAATGTATTAATCAATATAAAAATGGAACTTATTATTTTTAAACGTTTGAAACCACGTAAGTATAAATATTTTTTATGTAAAAGGTATCAATTATCATTAAGTTATTTGAGTATTAATACGATACTAATCTTAAAATTCAGAATAAAGGAACTTTAAGGTTTGTATTGTTAGTTCAACTAAATACAAAAAAGCCGATGTCTTGGAAAAGGAATGTAATATTCCGATTACATGTCGTTTTGACCTCTGTAAGTTGTTCTATAATTTAAATCCAACTTGCAGTCATCGATCATAACTTTCACTGCCCTTTTTTATTACTAAAATCAATACAATGGTTTAATTTTTTTTATCCTACCACTACTCTCTTAACAAATTGATTTGATATCGTACATAGTTTGTGGCTGTTTAAAGTGTATTTTTATGAATCAGAAAAAACGTAGATGTTATCAATAATCTTAGATGGCAAAATTGGGAACACTGACGGCATTTGCCCGGAGTTTTAATTTTCAAAATTCCTCCATCTTCTGGCATATTTACCTAGGAGATAAATCTTGACGATGACCTATCGTTATTCTCAATTCTTTTAGTAGAAGAAACTATTGACATACCCATGTTTTGTAAATTTATTTTCAGTATTTGCGTGTCTGTGGTTTTTGTCTTTTAGTAGGCATACCCGATTTTTAATTGTTTTTTGATTTTGTCCAACGAAAACGTCTGGCAGAGACCGCTTATAGCAATAAAGCTGCCAATTAGTACTAATATAAAGGTGTGTATATAAAGTATGTGTCTGTAATATTGTGAATAAGTTGTTATTCCATTCTACATCGTGTGCAATTATTTATACATAGATAAATAAGTGTACGAGGCTGCCAACGATCGAGGAAATTATAAATTTAAGGCTGTCGACATTATTGACTATTTTTGAATAATCATTGTGTTTAATGTAAATTTTTTTAAACCTTCAATTTAATTGATGATTAGGAAAAAACAAATTAGAAACAATGAAGGCGTGAAAACGGCCCTTCATTGATGTCTTTGACTAAGAGGAGCTTACAATCGCCATTCATATCCGTTCTCCTCGTAACGGATCTTACGATACGTACTCACCTTCTACTAGCGTTATAACTCACCACGATGACTGTTATTGTACAATGGGTGACATTCATTACACTAGGTACTATTAGGTAGATCTTCTTAAGAATGGGCGTCAAGAGTAAACGAGATTAAATCAACGCACCCGTCGCCATAGGCCGGACAGACACACGCCGAGAGCCATGAGACCACCCGAGACTCGTGAATGTCATGTTTCTCGCCTGCTCATTCCTCTATATCTCTTAGCGAGACTTCTCGGTGTGAGTCTGTCCGAACTATCAGAAATCAACGCATATGATGACGTCGCAGTACGTCTCCATCTATACGTACGTATACCATCAAAACTACTTAGGTATTTTTAACTAATTAGGTACTGACAAAACGTTATAATTACTGTAGTGTTACATAAAACCCTCGGCTACAAAGCGACTCACATATTTGTCAATTTTTTGTGGAGAAAATTAAAAAAAAACATGTTTTATTTGTAACCAGTTTTAATTGCAACTTATTTGGGCGTTGTTAGGCCTTCTTATTAATAACATGATTTTAATAAACTCGAGTGTTTCTTAGTTCATACAATAAAACCTATTAAAAACAAAACTAAATCTCTATATAATATATTTGAAAAGATTATTTAAACTACCAGTTATTCTGAAATACAACAAAAAGAGTTACATTCGTCTCATGGATTCCTCTGTATTTAGGTGACCACAATTTTATGTAGGTACACTTATATTATCGTTAATTATGAAGTGTATTAAATAGAAATTACCTAATTAAAACTTAAAAATGTGAATTAATCTGATTTCAATAAATAGTAGTAATTAAGATTAGTATTTCAACATTTTAAAGATTTATTTAAGAATTAGTTATAAATTGTTATAATTGATCAGTCTGAAAAGATAATCATTATATTTTTTTCTTTAGGTTTACTAAATATATACTTATTAATAAATTATAATTTTAGTTTCATGTATTTAATATCCAGTGTAACTTTACACTTGTGGTGACGGTGACAACGTGGTAAGCTAAATATTTCTATAATATAATGTGATTAATATCTAAGAACTATTAATTATTCTGCTGCAAGCTACCTGTTTTATACATTATGAAAATCAATTTTGTAAATAAAAATTTAAAAAACTTTTATCATTATGTTTATAACCTATTAAATATAGATTTTATTTTATATTAAAAGGATAGCTATTCGAAGGGAAACTAATCTCACAACTAAATAAGCATAATTTTATTCAATTCAACCCATTATTTGACATTAATTATTTCCATATTTAGACATTATTTTCCAGTCCGCCAATCGTTAAGTACTCCATTTTAGGATTGGTAGGAGGAGCGGGGATACTTTTCCCATACCTCCGATAGAATGGGTTTTGCTTTTGAATAATTAAATGTAGTAATTCTAGTGAATAGATTAATTCATCAATAAATAATCTATATAGGTATATAAAAGCGAAAGGACACTCGCTGACTTAATCATTCTTCACTATGTTTCAGTAAATATTAATTTGATGACCGATACTAGTTACTTCAATGAAAATGGTATTTTAGATATTACAATATCTACTAGCATTGTTTATTTTGTGCAATATTTCAAAACATGCTTAAAAATAAAGTAAAGTAAAAGTTTATATTGTGTTAAGTAGTCGTGGACACCTTAATTTAGCATTTAAAGCACTAATTGGTTACGCTCGTGAATCGTTACCAGTTTAAGAATACTTTCAGTTCTGGATACTTTCAGAAATGGATGTTTGTTTAAGTTCTCTTAAGTATTATTATTAAATATAATAATATTTATAATATAAGCTTTTATTTAACTTGCCTTGTTTGTATGTTAGTATGTTTGTTAGTGCGCATATCATGGAACTCAAATTTGACCTCCTTCCTAATGCCCGATAGACGTGAAATATTGCATATGTATAAGATGACAATGCAATATTATGGTGTCAGTAAGCTAATATGATAACGAAGCCAGACGTTGGTCATAGGAACTCAATGTGGAATGACGCATCTGCATCGTGTTTGGGCTTGTTAAATTGTGTTTATGAGGATTTTTGTACTGGACGCTTTCCAGACCAAGGTCTGGTGATGATGGAGCTGGAAGGTGGTCAAAGGGACTTAACGCAACTGCATCGACTCTCTAAATCCGTCTTTATCAGAACAACAACATATTGCCTGCATACTGCCGGAAAAGTGTCACTAATAATACCTCGCACTGATGCTGTAATGAGAGATATTCCCATCCACAATAAAGAGATCTTCAAAGTATTGCGATCCCTAGATGTGGATAAAGCTTGTGATCCTGACGGTATCCTAGCTGTTGTTCTATGTAATTGCGCACTTGAATTGTCTCCTATACTAACGCGTTTATACCGTGCTGACTCTTCAAACTATAGAGCAATCTCCATTACCTCCATACTTTCCAAAATTATGGAACGAGTATTAAATTCTCGATTGTTACCATACCTTGAGGACAATAACCTCTGTGAAAGATAATTTGTGTTTCGTCGTGATCGATCAACGGGAGATCTTTGGATTGAAACGATTTGAGAAACATGTCGAGGCTCTTGCTGTCTCGCTTGATATCACAAAAGCCTGGCAATTTGATAGGGACTGGCATAGTGGCCTAATCAGTAAGCTTTTCTCGTATGGATTCTCTGGTGGCTTTTGTATCTGGATTGATGAGTTTCTCTGGGAACGTTTCATCCGAGTTGTTCTAGATAGACACTCATCTGATTAGGTGCCGATCAACGCTGGTGTTCGCCAGGATTCAGTTTAATCTGCAACGCTATTTCTGCTGCATATGAATGACCTCCTGCAAGTGTCGGGTTTCCTGGGGTGTGCAGATGACACAACGATAACCGACAGGTACTTCTCGGACCAAACGGCTATCAGAGACGAAATCCAGTCTTGTCGAGAATTTCTACTTAAGTGTGTGAATTCTTAACTTAGGGCCGTCACGGATTGAGGTAAGACAAATCTTGTCAGATTCAACCCTACAAAAACACAGGCTTGTTTATTTACCGCCAAATAACCGATTACCTTCAGCTTCTGGGTTTGAATTTGTCGTCCTATGTTAACATGTCATTGGAAGTGCAATTTGACATGCTGCATTGTTACGTGATGACTTATTTATTGATGTAATTGTATGTCTGTTTGTGTACCGAATAAATTAAAAAAAAAGAACGTGATCAAATTGCGTATTTCCTTATCTCTGGATTCATTAGCGCTACAAGCTTTTCAAGTCAAGCCCCGGGCTATAAATGGGCAGACTGGGCATTTGCCTAGGGCGCGAAATTTTTGGGAGCGCAAAATAAAAGAGATACTAAAAATAAATGAGAGAAACAAATTGCCTTAAAAATATAATTTTAAGTGGTAATCTTTGCTGGAAGTGTGAATTATGTAGAAATAAGTGTCTACAGTTTTGTGTATGAAAAACGTTTTTTCTGGTTATTTCCTTCATTAAATATAAGTAACATAGATTATCTGCTTTTACATTATAGTGATAAAGGGGGCGCCAGTCACCTAAGCCCGGGGCCTATTTCAAGTCAATTACTGTTAAAGAAAATTTTGATTTTTAGTATTTTAATAGTGTTATTAATAAACAAGTTTAGCGTCGGAGTAAATACGCTGAGACTGCATTCAGTGTGAGTCAAAATTCATATTATTAAACGGAGCCCTAGCAAAGGTTAACCTAGTATGAGACTATGCAGTAGTAATATTTACCCCTAGAAGGTAGTGGGTTGGCTTATTCTCTGTTTAACATGAATTTGGACTAATACTAAAATTGCAATTTTATCGCAAATTTACTCGGACGCTAAACCTTTTTTTATTTATAGCACTGGAAATGTTTAGAATATATTTATTTACGTTGAAGTTAATATATTTGTTTACGTTTTAGTGCGCACTAATAAAAGCTTGCTTTTAAAAACTTATTTTATTATATATATTTTTAGTGGTCAACTGTAAAACTCCTAATCCATAATATTTATTATTGAGAAGTTCTACTTTAAAACTTTCTTCTCTAAAATTAGACTTTATGCAAGAGGATTCTAAAGACTTGTTATGTTTTAAATAAAGTTGCCATATGGCCTTCGTAACTTTCACATTTAAAACATAAAGCAGTATAAATACTCATCAGTTTGATCAAATATGCGAATATAAGAATGTAGAATAAATATAAAAAATATTCTTTTATAATAATAATGTTTATTGACTATATAATCGATACGACGATATTTTTATCATCTGTTGCTAATTGGTTTATACCTGTATTTCAGCTGTATGCTGAAATAAAGGTATAGACCAGGCGCCTCTGTCCTCAGAAAATATGTAATAAAAATATGAAAAAATTAAGCCACATTAAATAGATGCAACAATCAGAAATAATCAACTTGTACTAGTTATTAATATGTTATATAATCAATAAAGTGTAGGTATATTTAATATTGTAAAGTAGGCTGTATTTATATATTTTGTTTTTTGACTATATTTTTTGGCTATATTTTGTATTAAGCCCTTAGAATCTTACTTTTCCTTCTATATGTTAACAAACCCTTAGAGATCATTAATGATATTCCAAAACATTGTAAATGTTTTACACGATTTAAAATTTCAAAGATTTATTGCAATAAAAATAATAAAAGACTATATTCTTTCTCTGTTAAATTTTATAGAAATGATTTTTAATCTGGATATAAATCTGGCTGTAGAATTATACTATATATTGTCATTTATTCCACACTTTATACAATAAATCAATGTTTAGTCTTGGGTTTTGTTTAACTTATAATACTCGTACCTACCTGTCTATTTAAATTATAAGTATACACATTTTTTGATGGATGGCCAAAATTAAATATGGCAACTATACCTCAGTAGGTACTTACATGTTCTGATAATACAGTGTTATTTGTTTTTATTTACTTATCACCTAGTAAGTTATCCTTTTGTTACATATAACCTACGTTATATAGAAGTAATGTTGTCTAAATAAGTTCGAGAATATCCGTCAATAACCTTTTTATTGACTATATTTTATTGAAATCTGTGTTATTGTATCATGCAACAGCAAATGAGATGTTATATTTTGCAAATTTCTACCAAAGACACTAACTGAAAGTAGGAAGTGTTAATTATTTGCTGTTTATTAAAGCAACCTTAGGGTTACTACTTTTCCTACATGATCTCGACTGCATATTTGAAATTCCAAAACAAGTTAATTGATTGGGTTTAACATCAAATTAAAATAAATTGTTTAACATCAAATTAAATTAAAAGTAAAAATAAAATTTTCTGAACATCAACGAACAAATTAAAAAAAAGGAAGTGAAATACATAGATGATTTTCACATGTCGCAATTTTAACACTAATTGAAAATATTACAATGGAATTATGATAGAAAACGTTAGGTAATCTATTACAAAGTCGTGTTAGTTACCCTTTTTATAATTATAATACGGCTGGACCAATTTTTGGATTTATCTTCGCCGGTTAAAGGATAATAAGTATTAAAATATTATGTTTTATCAATAAAAATAATAATTGCAAAGACCTCAAAAATCAGTGATAATAGTGATTTGTTATAATAAATAGCAACAGACAGTTCTTGTGATGTTTGTCTATGGTTTGTTTCAAATTATCACTTAATAATTTTGTATTAATTTTAAACTCCTGATCTGCTCATTCATTGACTGTTAGGCGTAACAGAGTGAAAAGTGCCGGGTCCGCTAGTAATAAAATAAATTTCAGTAGCTACAACTATCTCTGAGGCAAAACGAAAGGTTGTAATTGTTTTATAATACAATTGTTTCCATTTGAAATAGAAATAAAATTCACTATTGAATAGAAAATGTTTACTATATATTTTTTCTATTGTTGTGTAAATCATTAAAGTATGATTTTCCATTGGCGCAACCCTAGCAACTAAGCATTTATGTAATATAGAAAGTTATGTTTATTTAAAATTCTTTAACGCATGTCACTTTATTTTACTAAATACACAAGTAAAATACACATCGTTTATCATAATTAATGAACAACATATTTCTACAGATATAACACAAATAAATTTCCAAGTTATGTTTAATATAAACTAATTTCTTGTGAATATCTCTTAATAATCATAAAGTATTATTAATAATAAGTGTACTTTGTTCTGCATGTACTTACAAAAATAAATAAACTACTGTACTTTGTGTCATCCTATTTCTTTTTACTTTCCCACTATTTTTTGGTTGGCAGGAAGAGATCTCTTGTAGAGAAAAGCCCACCCTTGTAATAACTTTAGTTACATTTTTTATGGAGGTATGATTTTTTGTGCAACAAGGAGTATAATAATTAAGATTAGGATTCAAACCACACATTCACTTCAACGGACAAACAAAAGAAATACCTGAGTGAAATACCTATTTAGAATAACGTTCCGCCATATTATAATGATACCTAGGTACACAGTCAAACAGTATAATCAAAATTATTATGCTAAATATGAAAATTTAGTTAAAGTCACATCAAGTAAATTTAAAATAATAATAATGGCAACTGTTATTTACAAAACCTCAACGTCAATGATTTAAAAAATAATTTATTACGTATAGGTCGATGACCTCCGTCGCTTACTACCGGTTTTATTCAAGGTATTTCTATTTCTGGGGTGTCGAATTCGACTCCCTGTTGGGCCAATATAGTGAGTCTGATTTTATGATGCTTTAAGATACTCCTTTATACAAGAGCTTTAGCTAATTTACTTCTAATCTGATCAAAGTATATGACGTCTAATACCTGTTTGGTAAAAATATGTAAAACGTCTATGTAGTAACAAAAGAACCTTACTTAATAGAAAGAAAAAATAGGTTGATATAGAAACACAGTGGTAAATAAGATAATTCATTGTCTAACTCAATATTCAGTCTAGGTGTTGCAAGTAATTGTGAAAGTCGAAATACCGGTCGTCCCGAGAAATTGGTATAGTCAACTAACTTAGGGAATGTATTTCAGGTTTCCCTTTTGGTAAATAATTTTAAAATAATAAGTAACATGAAATCGTTGTGGCTTTAATATCATTTAAGTTTTCGTTTTAATATTTTACTATGACTGCTCAACTTCTTTGAAATAGAACGTGATTATAAATACGAATACGTATAAGTGCCGAATTTTCATTTAACTACAAAAATGTAAGAAGTCATTTTTGCTTAAAATCATATGAACTTTTACGAATTATAAAGGATTTAATCAAACACGCTTACTACAAGTAGGTGCTACGTAGGCGGGATGATAAACAGCTAGCCCAACCCATAATTTGTATAATAACGATATAAAATCTCCTTAGTATTTTACTCATTGGTTCATTAACTGCCAGTGTTTCAAATTTCAAATGGATCGTAAAGTTTTTCTTTTAAATATTGACATTTCAAAAAGCAATCTTTTGCTTTTTCTTTCTGCAAAATGGATAAAATTGAGCTACGACCGGTGATAAAGTTTTTGCATTTACAAGGATTAAAAGGTGGAGAGATTTTTTCGGAAATGAAAGATGTTTTGGGAGAAAATGCTCCTTCACATGCGACCATTAAAAATTGGGTGGCTGAATTTAAACGTGGCCGTACCAGCACCCAAGATGAACATCGTCCAGGACGTCCAGAAAGTGCCACTTCTCCAGAAATTGTGATCAAAATTCATGATGCAGTTTTAGCTGACCGAAGATTGAAACTTTCCGAGATAGCAGATACTGTAGGCATCTCTAAAGAACGGGCGCATTACATTTTGACTCAAGAATTACGTATGAAAAAAATATCCGCAAGGTGGGTGCCACGATTGCTTACAGTTGACCAAAACGGCGTTCACAAGAATGTTTGGACCGCTTTAAGAGCAATACAAGTGATTTTCTGCGACGGTTTGTTACTACAGACGAAACTTGGGTTCACCACTATACACCTGAATCAAAAATTGAGTCTAAACAATGGACGGAAAAAGTATACCTGGCTCCAAAGAAAGCAAAAGCCGTGAAATCAACGGGGAAAGTCATGGCGTCAGTATTTTGGGATTCGAAGGGTATATTGATGATTGATTACCTTCCAAAAGGATAAAACATAAATGGCGAATATTATGCTGATCTACTAAATAAATTACAAGTGTGTATTCGTGAAAAAAGACCCGGCCTGGCTAAAAAAAATAATCTTTCATCAGGATAATGCACGCGTTCACACGTACATCACTGCGATGGCGAAATTCAAAAAATTAAATATGATTTGCTACCACACCCAGCTCATTCTCCTGATCTGGCACTATCTGACTTTCATCTATTCCCTAAGCTCAAAAAATTTTAGGTGGACAAAGATTTGAAAATAAAAGCGAGGTGATGTCTGCCGTGGACAGTTATTTTGAAGGGCTTGAAGAAAACCACTTCAGGGATGGCATCAAGGCTTTAGAGCATAGATGGATGAAGTGCATAGCGCTTCAAGGATACTATGTCGAAAAATAAATATACTTTTAACACACTTATTTAAGTTTTTCTGGCTAGCTATTTATCATCCCGCCCTCGTATATTGTAAATGACATAGAATTAAATACCTACTTTCTTCTGGTAGTGGTTTTCTATTACCGTCAGTCACACTTTTTTGCTTATTATATTTATAATATTACTTAAACTAATCATGAAGAAACAAATATTTTATGCTCTTTGTCACATGACCGCAAACAGCGCGTGTCATCACGCCCTTCTTACTCATATTAGAACTTAGAGAATTCAATCTTATGCATACATAGAACGATATTAATTTCAGAGTGCCGTGACGTCATAGCGATGCCATGACAGAAGTGTCGTTTTCGCGGGAAATTTTGAATACTAAATTTATTTTAAATTTGAATTTATAATAATAAAACTTATTGTCATACCATTTTTAACAGTACAGACATTTTTCAATTTAATCATAACAGTTTAGTGTAGCAATTGTCGGTCTTATAGGTAACATTGATTTCTACCAGAAAACCTTTGGATGGAGAAGAATGAATAGCAGCTATGAAAAACGGAAGTGTATACTAAGAGTACGTAAATTCCAAGATAAATAATTAAAATTAGGTAAAGATATATTAAATAATTATAAGATACACTAATATAGATAATATATAACGTATGTGTGTGTGATAAGTGTGATAATGTATAACTTTATATGTATGTTTAATAATATACTTGAGTAATAACGAGGAAGGGTTTTAGCAGCTTAGAATTACAAAGACAAATAATGTTTTTTCCCATTTCTTCAAAGATGGTGATTGATTGTGCCGTCTTATGGAAGACAGAAGAGCATTCCAAAGGCGCACAGCTTGGACGGTAAAGGAGCCATCATAAAATATAGTGTTATGGATAGAAGTTACACGGCCGGTGTCATTTAGCCGTGAAGGGTGGCTTCTCAGTAGATTGATATTTTCCATTTTTTTTAGATATATTTTATTTATATCTACAAAATGAAAATATTAAAAAAGTTGTCAACACCCCTAAATGCTACCGTTACATGAGCGTAACATTATTACTGTACCACATTTTTGACAATTATAACGTATAGAGTTTGGAAAGTTAAGGAATTATAAATTGGTAAGGCACACCAGTAAAGAAAGTACTACTATAGTTATGGCAAGTTGAGTTATAAGCTTGTCTCTACATAAAATCTGAAAACTTTTTGACTTTGCGACCCAATGGTATCATCATGGCAAAAAATTACATTAAAATGTTTTTGTGGGATAAAGAAACAAAAATAATTTATTGAACACACACACACAATTGCGCAGTAGTCAATTACAAAATGCATTCGATGTGGTGTCTAAAATGGGCCAACTCGACATGTATTGTAGATAACTGAAGTCTTACAAGTTTCTATTGAGCAAAAAGGATATGGGCAAAGTAGATATTTATATAACTATTGGTCGCTCAATATTAATAATTTTATAACATAATAAAGGTTTTTATAACAACTAGCTTTCCGCTAGCGGCTTCGCTCGCGTGGTCCTGTATATATACAGGAATAATTTAAAACCACTGCGAAGATTTAATATACAACAAACTCGCCTTCAGCTTCTTCTGTTCTCTATACGCTGAGATGTTTTAAACAACATAATGGGTGTTAATACGGTTTTTATCAATATACAGAGTAATTCGAGCGAAGAAGAAGAAATATTTATTGATCTCACAAATGCACAAACAAGACAGTACATTTTTAGGAACACATAAGGCATGATAAAAATACATAAGAAGCAGAAAAAGAAACGGTAAAGTACATAATGACATATAAAAGAAGGAAAGTGAGATCAACGAGGATTCTGCCTCAGCTTGTGTTGACGCGAGACGGTGAAGTGCCACATCAACGCTGATATTCTGGCAGAGCCTGTTCGGTACGCGGAACAATATTCCATCTGACAAATAGTACATTACAATATAAAAAATACTTAATTACTTGATTATGTACTGTACGACTTTCTTTCTTATACTATGTATGTATATATAGATAGAAGACTATATCGTGTGCTAACAAATTAGTTACCGATATTTAGAGAGATGGCAGCTTTCATTGAAAAAATGCTTAAAAAATCCACGGCGCCCAGATACTTCAAGATGGAACTCGAACCCACGACCTTTTGCAATTCGGGCAATTTATCTAACATTGATAAAAATACGCTCGTTAGTAGCGAAAAAAAAACAAATGCTTGAATTTTTTATTTTATGTTTGAATTTTGGATTTTTTAATTATTTTTCATTAAGAATATCATAATTTTATCTAAAATGAATCCTCTGTACATTTAATTGGCAAAATGTTTAACACTTTCTGTCATGTCAATCTGTCTTAAATGTCATTATCACACAATTAGCATGACATTGACATTCAAGTTTTTGATTTATCGACATGAAATAGCCCTTTAAGTATATACTCTGAGAGCTGAGTTCTATCAGATATCCTATATACTTTTGACATTCAGTAAGCAAAAGTGTCAAACACATGGTAGTGTAGGTATGTAATTTTTTCATGGTAGGAAGTGTCTTATTTTTGTTTAATGTACTTTTTAAATTACATGAAATTTTAGTATTTTAGTATTTTGCATTTTTTGCAACTGTGGCAAATTTCATACTTCCGTGTCCAAATAAATAGTGTCAAGCGAAGGTCCAGAGGTAGAACATATAGTTCTGCGATCGGAAACTTAAAAAAAGAAATTAAAAAGTAAAAGGCCTTTTTCTTTTTTTCTCTATGCTACTGAATTCTCTTAAATTGTACTTTTATGCATAAAATAATTAGCTTCGTAATTTTAATGGAACTTATAAAATTGTTGATGTGAAGTCAAAATTCACGGTTGGTGAATAATGACTTCAAAATGCAACTTTAAATTAAAAATGTTAACAGGTGACTTCGTGGTTTCTAAGTAGGTCCCAAAAATTCTCCAGACTTTCTAATTTCACAATCATTTAAAAAAAGAAGTACTTGAAGGGCTACTTTGGCTAAAATCGACGCTCAAAGACAGCGAGGTGAACAAATTCTTTAAATTCGCACTATGATTACAATTTTTTTTGGAACTTTATCATTCCATTAATTTTATTTTATTTCAATAAATGAAACGAAAACTAATCTTAAACTAAAATTTTAAAGTATTTATTAATAATTTATAGACGGTTCCTGTCTATATCTTTGTCGGATACAAAAATCATTTTTAAGTAATTACTCGCAAACTATTACAATTGTTGTAACAGTGCTGCCTAATTCTCTCAGCTATATAGTGACCGACATATCGGGAAAATATTATAAATCCATGTTTTGGTAACAGAATAATTAGAAATAGGATGTTAGTCAGTTCAATACATTTTGATGTATGTGTCTGCGCATATTTGTACCTAATAAATATTGTATGTATGTTAAACTGTATTTTATACCTAATAAACATATATCAGTTTTTGTTCCAAAGCTATGGTCACTTTGAACAGAGGGGCTACTCTGTTTGTCTACGAATGAAAATTACAAAAATTTCGAATAATTCTTACAATTTTTTTTTAATCATAAGAGCCAATATTATTATTAAATAGCGAAAAATGTGTTCCTTTGGAGTTTAAAGCAGTATTAGGGTTTCGCAAAATAGTCGAATTTTCGTTTTCGGAGAAACAGAGTAGGCCTTCTGTTTACACCTGCTATTTTAGACACTTGTTTTTTTAATACCTGAATACTTCAAATACGAGCTTTATTTGCTAAAATTTTTTTTAATAGGTACATGGCTATTATATATTTTCTTAATAAATATTGTTGAAAAGTTTATTAGTAATTTTCCATAAAGAGAATTTATTTCTGGGTTTTCGAAAACATTAATCACGAATACCTTTATTAGATCATCGATAATGAAAAACCAGCTCCACCTGGTGGCCTACCTTTTGAGCACCTGTCAATTCTCGAATCACTGAAGAGTAATAAAATAATAATAGGTTCGTGACACACGTTTTAATGGAACTTCTGTAAAGTATTATTCACATGGAATGGAATAGATAAACAGGCAAAAATATTTGCGAAAATATATTTGAACTTTATTTTTTTTTTTCATAAAAAACACCTTAAAATAGACTAGTACCTATTTAATTACATATATGTATCTTCTACTTCAGCTTTGATATTCTGTCATATTAGGGAATGATAAAATTGCCGCAGGATATTACTAAACTGCCTTTACATAAGTTTAAAACTTAAAACTCTTTTAAAGCGTATTCTCATTAGCAAAGGTTATTAGGTATACAGATTATTTGAAAGACCGTAAGGCATGGACTAACATCCGTAGGCAAATCATTTACTAAATCTTGTATATTTTTGTCATTTAAATTACCTATTTATTTTCACGTGTGCTTGTTGGTTACTAAACACAATTTAATAATATTGTTATTATTAACTTCGAATGACATGATCTCTGGTAAATGCTGTTACGTACAACTTACAAAACATACACATATTAAAATGCTAGTTACAAATCATTTGTGGCTCATGTTTATGTGTTGTTTTATTTACAAGCAGTCACGGCAGGTGTTAATGGTATAGGAAACAGTAATAACTAGAAACTACAGGTGTCGATGCCAATTCTGTTTTGCCACTCTTTAAATTGTTCACAAAATTTCTATGAAGTGAGTGACTATGATATAATAAATAAGTTTGTCTCTGATATTTTTGTTTTTTACAGAGTTGACAACTCAGTTTGACTGAATCAAAACCATATTAGTCCAGTAGTCAAACCATAGTAGTCTGAGCAAGAGAATAACCACCATTACACTTTTATACTTACACTAAAACAAGAAATCTTCTCTAAGAGCTGTTGAGTTTATTTCGCTCGTTCGTTTTTTCGGCCAAATAACGTTCTGGACGATTGATAGACTAAAACTGTTAAAGCACTTCCAAAACACTTTTAGCAAGTTTATTTGAATTCTAAAGACCTTTGTAAAAATACATCGTCGAATCCAGTGAACCCTATAATTGTATTTCATTATTTAGATTCAAGAATTCTCTTTCACTGTTCGATATGAATATTTTAAATCTAATAAAGTATTCAAATTATGGAATCAAAAGAGGTATTCAATGTACGATTTCATTTTAAACTAGCCAATCGCCGGGTCAGTTTCTACAGTTCATTTTGTATGGCAAAACTTAAGTGTATATTTTACTTTTTCATCTATTTTTGTTTGCTTTTTTCTTTCCAAACCTTTTCATAATTAACAAGTATTTAAAAAAAACTAATTTGATTTGATTGTAATTTGCGTTTCATGTTTAGGATTCCATACCAAAAAGGAATAAACGAACCTTGATCCCTCTGTTGTCCGATTGAATTGCTATTTGGTATATCAATCACTGATTGATATAATGATTGATCACAAAGACTGCCGCATAACGTAATGAATGAATTTGAAACATAGCGGTGTTTTTCTAATGTAGGTGTTACTGACAGCCTCTTGTGCAAGGTTGCATGAAGTCAGAAGAAACAGCTGCTCACGTCCTGCTAGAATGCAAATGAGGGACCGAGCAAATACCTCAGCTCACCGAGTTACCTTCAGGAAGCCATCACGGGTGTGAATGCGCAGGGAGTATTTCTGTCGAAGCTGGGCTGACTGGAATAACTTCCGGCCACACTAATTGATATAGTGATTGATCACAATACAACACCTTCTACATGCAAAACAGGCGTATTTTGCTGTCGAGTTGCGAAGACACCCGTAGGAAGAAGAAAAAGAAGAAGATGAACATGGCTTAATGTATTGTATGACATATCGAATCAAAAGAAAATCTCTAATTTATATTTTTGAAAGAAATAGTTTTGAAATTATTTATCATTACTGCGCGCGATTTTTATTTATATAGTTTATGAATAAATATGCTTAAATTATGGATAAATACATTAACATTTTCCATTACTTAACGTGTTCATGATCCGTATCAAGTGACAATAATTCCGTAGGTATTTTGTTTTTATCAGTATCATAACCAGTTGAACTCTTCAGAAGTTAATGTTGTTACGAGTGTGGTAATTTCATTGAGCAAAAAGAACATTTGGTCATACATCAATTTTATTCACGTAGTTATATTTGAATCACTCTAACACCTTGACACAGATCTTTATTAACATTTGACGGACCTAACACAAGCGGAAATGTAGAGCTTAAACGATTATACAGCTAAACTGCATTGTCATAAAGATATTCCAAGGTATAAAATAAACAGTTTGATTTGGTTCATGTCCAAATGTCATAAATTCTTTTTATGGTCGATGCATTGTACCTGCAGCCAACTAGTTTAATTATATCATATCATTAAATGAGTTACGCAATCGAAGGGTACGTTACATCGAATTAACCGTAGCCGTGACACAATCTATTCGCATAACAAATTGTTCTTTAAAAAGAACGCTACCTTTTTCCTAATGACATAAATATCTATTAAAAGATATGCAAATTAACTTTTTAACTTGCAATTACAATAGAATGTCAGAAAAAATAATTAACCTAGTAACAATCTACCTTTAAAGTTATCTGCTAGTCAAATCTTGATTGAGCTCGAAAAAATCTTTGTACTTGTGTAGTGTATTCTTTTGAGTTTTATTTCAGTATGTAATATTGCAACCATATTAACGTACATATTTATATTAGATTTTTACCTATGAAATTGCCGTTTTTCACGAAATAAATGAAGCGTATTTTTTTCTATATCTGCTGTGCAGTATGAGGTCGCACGTTGTCGTGCAGGAGCAGTGGAGCCGAACGATTGACCAAAGTTGTCCATCACTGTGATCAGTTCTTCACAGTACACATCTGCAGTAATGCTCGTCCCGTTTGGTAAGAAGCTGTGATTACACCCACGTTAAACCACGAAACAGTGACCATCACTTTTCTAGGGGTTCGTTTTGGGCATTGTTTGAGTCCTGAACCAGGGTCTTACTTGTCATTTCTCGTCACAAGTAATAATGCGGTTCATAATTCCTTCATTTGTAATGCAAGGCACGTCTCGACGTGTACTTCGCGCTGGCGATCATTGAATTCGTGAGATACCCATTTGTCAAGCTTTTTTACCTAATTTGACGAAAATGGACCAATATTGTTTTGATGCTAACGTCGAAAGCTGCTGCTAATTCAGCCGTAGAATGAGTTTCATCAGATTCCACAATCGCCTTTAATTCGACATTGTTAAAGTTTTCGGACGACCACGGGGTTAATCTTTTCATTGATGTTGCGTGCCGCTTGTGCCGCTTCGCTGTCATGACGGTACTCATCCATAATTACTCTAATTCTTAACTTATCCATGACGACGAAAAACTTTCGAATACGTTGAAAACAAAACAAATAATTCCATGTTTTTTTTAAATAAACTTGATTTGAAATTAGAATTATCATCCAAAAAAATATATTTTAATTTGAAATGGCCAGTACGGTACAGTCACTAACTTGAGCGGTTACAAAACTTCTGTATCAGATTCATATTTGGTTTACGCAAATATGATCATGTATCCGATTTCCGTGCAAAACTCAAGTGGCTCCCGATTCGTCTTCGCCGAAATGCACATATCGTTTTGTTTAATCTTCTTTCGCCATCTTATCTTAAGGAACGTCTTAATTTCCTTCTTAATACCCACACTCGAGTTTTGAGATCATCAGAGAACTTAAAATTGGAGACACCAATGCATTTCACTAGATTTCTTGACAAATCTTTTATAGATCAAGCTGCCCATCTCTGGAATGTATTACCCGAAAATATAAGACGTGCGCAAACGGTATTTAATTTCAAAAATCTAGTAAAGGAGCACTATCTGTCATTATGAACTTTTACATTACATACCTATATACATTTTTTAGTTATAGAGTGTATGATAATTATGTATCTATGTTTATATCATGTACACTTAAGACACCATAGACTACTTTATTTAGATTTAAATTTTCCAAAATGTAACGGTTGCCTGGAAGAAATTGCTTCTTAGCGATAAGGCCTATTTGTTCTATATTATTGTTTCCTATTATTGGTGTTTATGTACAATAAAGAATTATTCATTCATTCATACGATAGAATATATGATAGAATATATTATCGATATATATACATATATATATCGATAATATATATATATTGAGAAAACTTTTGAGAATTGCCGTTTGCACATAGATTATTGTGTGTTTATCTATTGCGATTTACTAGCTCTTTCTTACATGGAATCGATAACTTTTATATTTTTAAATACACTCTAGTAAGTTTTGAAGTAAGAAACATGAAACTTTATTATAAGGCTACCAATAAAAAATCAGTGATCAACTGTTACAGCGATTAAGGCAATTCTACTCTTAAGGCATGAAAGTTAGAATAAAATTTTGTCATATTGCTATTTATGACTAAGAAAAAAATTTGAATTCCAAATTAATTAGAGGTTTAAAAATTTTGTAACTACGAGGGCTAAGCCGCGTGTGGAAATTTATTAATTATTATGTTTTCTCTATGATAATCTCTTAACCTAACCTAACCAAATATTTTTATTCTGGATAACAATAGACTGTCAACTGAAACATGTAAGTATATTCATCAATGATTATGGAGTTTTATAATTTAAACATTTGTGAGATCTATCAAATAAAGATAGGGCAGTACAAAGTGCTTACTAAATTTTTGGGTCTATCGTAAATGTTTAAATAAAAATTACAGAGTAACCAATCTAACTCCTGAAATATTATTTCAAATCGAATGGAAGCAATAACAGTGCAGGGTCTTAACTTGTACTCCGTAATATACAAAAAAATATCAACTATCAAAATACCGATACAATGTAACCGATTTAAAATAATATCTTTATACTGTTAAAAATACACTGTACCTAGTTAATGGTTATTCAAAATACGAAATACATATTTATGATTAAAATATAGACACGAAAACCAAATAACTTATTTACTACCAATTACTTACTAAGAATGTTGTACTTTGTTACGACTAACTGTATGTGCTATGATTTGAAAATAGCATAATTCTGAGTTTAATAAAAAATGCTAATAAGTATAAAAAACAATTCGCACCCATTCTCTACATTTTCGATACGGTGAATGAAGGAAACCGACCGTGAATAGCGCGCGTCGTTGTATCATTAAATTGATTGTGACGAAAATTGTACAAACTCATCGCTTTCAAGTGATTTTATTTCCCAAATTTTTATATAATTAGCAGAGTAATTGATTTAGTAAATAGGTAGATAGTGTAAGCAACACTATCAATTTAATAGGCACAGGCAGCGCCAGTTTAGTGAAACTTGGAGCCCTAGGCAAAACATTGGATCAATGCCAATTAAAAATCACAAAAAATAAACACTAATGTAGGTACGGCTATTCTAAATTCAATTAAAGCGATACTTAGATTATGCCATGCCGACGCCCAAATATGAGCGTCCTAGGCCAAGGCCTAGTTTTCTCATATGGATAAGTGCACAAATTGCACATTTCGTTTTAAACGACTTTAAAACCAAAAACACTTTGAGTCGACCGATAATATCTTCTATAAGAATATGAATATTTATTACATTATGAATCTTAATCTAACACACACAAAAACATTATTCAACGCATATTAAAATATAGATTCAAAATTTAAATTAATTATCTAAACTTCTCACAATAACTCATCTTGCTAATAGATGTCACCTAAAAACATGATCTATGTTAAGTGATTTCAATGATAAGTATACTTATTTATTATTTACATACTCTATAGTAATTGAGACATAGATTTTATGTAAGTTTTTGAATTTAATAATGTAATATGGTAATTTAATATTGTTTGCCACAGTACCCAAATCATCATTGTCTTTGTCTTTCTTTAACTCACTAACAATGGAGATAAAAAAGAAAAAAGATTTGTAAAAACTCGCTACCGTATCTACCCCGGAAATTGATGCCGATTTTTGTCAATATATACAGTTGGTTTACTAGGAAGATATTACTAAAAACATGAATATGTTAAATCACTACATAGTATAAAACAACCTATATCCCTATGTATGCTTAAATCTTTAAAATGTCTAAAAAATCTTTGAACTGATTCAAAAGGAAACTTTTTATGTATAATACAAGACCACGTGGGCGAAGCCGCTGGCGGAAAGCAAGTAAATAATATAATTAGAATGTTATTATCAATTTAATATTTTAAATTTTCAAAATTTGTTCACTTATAACATTTCATTTCTGTATAATAACTTGCATGTTTTTCTCTTTACTTTTTTGTTTTAAAAGTGAGTCTATGCTTTTTATGATGTAGTTATTCTTTAGCTTGATGACTCTGTATAAAATAAAAAACATTTTTTTGCGGTTAGTTTTTAGTTGATTCTTCTCAACTCAAGACTATCAAGTAGCTTTACTATTTGTTATTAAATCTTAGAATATTTTGATTCCTTAACATCCGTATCTATAGTCGAGTAAAAATAATTACTTGAGTAAAATTATAAATTGTAACTACCTCCTACAAACTTAAGCAAATATTTTTTACAAATAAACAGGAATATGAATGAAGTAAGAACTGCAAATAGTAAAAATACCTACTAATATTATACTAATCTGCTTAAGTTATGCCATTTTCTTAAGTGATTATTTCTCTCGACTATAGATTATTATAATTTGTGTGTGTGTGTGTGTGTGTGTGTGTGTTTGTTACTTTTTCGAGTCTAAACTACCTTGGATTTTGGTACACAGATAGAGTCTACCTTGGGAAAAGATATAAAATACTTTTTAATCGCGAAAAAACAATACGCGAGCGAAGCAGTGGGCGCAAAGTTAGTTCAATATAATTAGGCAGGTTTACCTGTTTCTTACTAAACTTCAACTCTAAATGTGGTTTGTTAATATATTATATTTAATTATTGCAATAACAACCTCTTATGCATTAAATTACATAGATGTACAACTAATACAAACTCAAGACTATCTACTAAGGATATGGGATATTGTTATGTTAATTACCTACTACGAACTTAAACGATGAGAAAATATTTAAAGTTTTGCATTCTACATTAATGATAACATAACACCTAAATGTTTCCACGATTTTGCAAACATAGTTTTTCTTACTAATGACTAAATTTTGACGAAAACGAAAATAAAATAAGTTTCTACCAAAAGGTCACAATGAAACCACGCTAAAAGCTTATGTTGTAATATCTAGTTGCAATAGTACCTAGGTATATAGTTCGCAAAATGTATAAATCGTGCCTGCCGTAAAAAGAACTATGGTTTTATTTTTGTATCTAAATCAAAATATATTCGAAGAAAGTTTACCACTTATAATTTTTATACAAAACCTCTTCTGAAATTTAATATAAACTAAATCCATAGTTCAAAACCTTGATTTATGGACGAAGCATGTAAAATGTATGGGCATAATATTTATTTATCAACAAAAGATGAATACTAACGCCATCTCTTAATAATTAAAAGCAACAAATCCAATGACATTACACCTTAACAAACATAGGCACTGTAAATGATATTTTAGACCTTTATTAGAATACTAGTTGTTTTGCCGCGACTTTGTCCGAACAAATTATTAGCCTATGTTACCCGTGTATCAAGTACTTACAAACAATCAAGACTTTACTCTTTATAATAATAGTACCTATTATCATTGGACTCGTGCTCGGATTTCCGATGCAAAAAGGATCTTCAAATAATAAGTTTTGTAAACTTACGAAGCCTATCGAACTTAATTCAAGTGAGGTCGACGCACTATGTAGATCATAAAAAAACAATAATTAAAAAAATCTCAGAGTCGTAAAAAGATTATAAGCCAAAGCTGATTTACATTAACAGATAAAAGTATTTTTTCTGGTGTACTTGATATAGTTAACCTTGTAAGCCGGAGGTGCATACTTTAAAATCTGAAGGCTGCTTTGAAACAAGGGTCCTCGAAGCAAGAGGGCGAAGAACAACTAAGTGGCTTGATTGTTATTTAGCAAATAGACTGTGTGGGTGAGTGGAATATGATTTATGTTTTTTAAACTCTTCAAATAACTACAATGGATTTACTGTTGGGTGGTAGGTAAGTGGAGAAATAGCGTGATGTTTTGGGAAACAACTGTAGCTAAGGTTTTTTGTTACATTATAATATCAGTAAAGTGCTTTGAATTTTATTTATTCTGTGTTTGGGATAATCAAGAATGCGGGGAAATTACCGAAATGACTATGTTTGTTCTAACTAATCGAAAGTATTTTCATCTATTAGAAGATTTTTAATTGATAACTTCATCAACAGTTGATAAAAAACAATGCCTTTTTTGGAGGTAATTCGACATTTCGTAATTTTCCTGCTTTCGGTATTACCCCAAAGCAAATAATCAGGCCCATAGTTTTAAAGTTGAATAGCTGTCTTATTACTCCTAATTCTAACTAATTTTGGCTACAATCGTAAGTCTAGTTTATACACGTATCGTGTTCTTCGGATAAGTGTGAATCAAGATCTGCCTTGAAGTGTAACATTATCTACTTCTATATCAAAATTATAACTACATAATTAAGGTTTCAACTGCACTTTCAGTCGTTAAACCGCTTTGGACCCGCATAGTGCTTTACTTATATCTTATGACCCGTTCTCCCTATTAGATTCCATACAAAGTAAGCGTGTCCCTGCAGTGGAGGGAGATATTACTAGGCTGATAATTATAGTGTCAATTTTAATTTCAGAATAATCAGATATACATACGTAATATAGCATTAAGTCTCGCTTATATGCCCCATGTTTTTTACCTTCCCAAAGGTTGACTGGTAGCGAATTCTTTTAGTATCAAGCCCGCCTCTTATAACATTAATACGCTGGATAATAAAGTTTGATAAATAAATATAGAGGTTCTACCTTTTTCATCTTTATGATATAAATTAGTGAGCATTGTTTAAGCGGTCCGTAGGAATGTTACTATCTCAAGGAACAACTTTCGCTCGACTATTATAATAAACTACTTTGTGGATCTATTTCAGAACTTTCGCTTATTCCACAATAGCATAAAAATAGCAATGTTAATATTTTTCCGAATTAGAAAATTAGCATTAGTTGTGCTAATTTTCTAATGTAAGCCTGTTTCCGTAATTTTATTGTTGGTTTTATTACTAAACAGTTTTACTGCAAATAGCGGTAAACGCATGTACAGAACTGATCGATCCAAAAATTAATAATTTAAGTTAATAATTTCTGCGATTTCATCTGATAAAAGTGTTTTGGGATAATATCGACAGCGGCAAAATTCTAAAAATTATTATTTACCGCCGGAGCTTTTTTCTTTTTTTCTATCAACTTTATCAAAATAAACTATTAAGTATAACAAAAACTTTTATTTGGATATGTTAGTGAAACAAACATTTTATTTGTTTAATGCCTTATTCGAAATTTTCCGGATTTCGTGATTGCCCCAAAGCATTACATTAAATGTAATTTCGCCTGGAGCGCAATTTGAACAGTCCAGGATAACAACTCTACATAAGAATTAAAATACTTCCAAATCCGTTAACTCGTTCAAAAATTATAGTAACAGCCGAACACACCTTTGCCATTATAATATTAGCCTTTATCAATGAATAAATAAATAATAATAAAAACTGATTTGCATACCTTCCAAAAGGATGAGCGCGAAAAATTTATTTACTATCAACTGCATCACTGTCACAGTATTCTTGATTAATATCTAAGCACTTAACGATTGCAATGCACTTTTCTTCTTTACAAATTTACTATTAAACAACTATTATATAATATTCTAAAGAATAAATTTGTGAATTTGCGAGCGGTAAGCGGTAATGTATTGTTTACGGTATTGAACACGAGTACGCCGCGTTTGATATTCAGGAGACAACTGTCTGTACAGTCTGACAGTTGTCGCTTATAACCCTGGCTATAAAGAAAGGGCGTCAGCTGTTTTTGATTATTTTTTTTTCACATAGTAAATATAAAATGTATGAAGACGGTGCACATCCACGATATGAAACACCAACTGTATATGGTTTCTTTCAGTATTTTCACATTGCTGTAGGTATGACTCAGTACACCTCACCAACTTTTACCTTGATTTTGTATTTATTATTATTATTTATTCTCGTTAAAAATTACACACATATTGTTTCACAAAAAGGTATCACTTAAACCAGTTTATGTTTGTGTGTGATACCTACATTACAATCATGTAGTCTATATAAACATATTACCTACAATAAAAAGTCGTTATTAATTACAGAAGCATATTATTCTGTTGATTCTTTTCTTATTTTTTTTTTATTACCTTTTACCACGGACTATTAAAACAAAACATAAAATAAGGAATAACGCTATAGAAACTGGCACCATTGGGTATTTGTAGATACTTAGGTACTAGTAAAACTATTCTTTAAAGTTACATACATTCAGCAATATTGAGATAAGAAATAATAACACAATTATAACACTGTAAAAATATACTAAAAGAGTATAATTACGAAAAGAAATGGTGAAGTATCTCTATATTTAGCTTTAATTTGCATTTTTTTCTCTATAAGGAATATTATAAATTCATGTTTCGGCTCTTATAATGATGTAGTTTCTTCATTTTGATTTTGGTATTATTCTACTATACGTGATCCGTAATCATAACGATCGAACATAATTTTATTTTATTTTAGTTGAACCAAGTCGAACAGTATTTGAGCGCAAGATACGTCCTCTACCTTTCTAAGAGGGTAATATATAAATATTCCCGAGTCTTGGACGAACCCACATACAGGTTACCGTAAAACAAACCGCGTGGAAAGAGGAATTTGGGAGAGGGACATCGGAGGGTTTATCTACTGTGAGTAAAGTGGATCTACCTTTTCTTTTGACTTCTGGGGGCGGTTTAGATCCCCACATAGCACAAGGCCTGGTCAAAGAAGTAAAATGATAAATATCGCCATAACATCGCTAAGATGCCGTATCATATCAACGTATAGTCATTGCCAGAGATATAATGGGGTCACGTCCCTGGAAACTCTTTAATTTGAAGAATACACTGAATCCCATGGTCAAATGTTAAACTAAAAACGCTCGTGATTTCGTTAAAAATCGTGTCGTCTCCAAAATCCTACCGCAATTCGCTGTCATCAGTTATTCATATTTCCACTGCTGGGGCAAGGCTTTCCTATAAATGGAATCTAATCACCTAAGGAGAACGGGCCTTAACTATCACGCAGCGCTTTGTTAAATGGTGGGTATTAACGACCACAGATGGTAATTAAATGAGCGTTCCGAAGCACAGAGGAGCACGAAATAAAAAAATTTGCTCACCCATTCCATGAAAGTCGCTTTACAAAACGCCTTTCAGTTCCTCTTGAAATTCAGTATTGATATTTGAACAGTTTATACTAGTTTATTTCTAAGTTGATCATCATCATCATCACCAGCCCTTTTACGTCCCCACTACAGGGGCTCAGGCCTTCCTTATGAATGTTCAAGGAGGATGGGCCATGACCCTCCTCGCTGGCCCAATGCGGATTGGAGGGAATGACTGCAAATGCAGCCGGAACCAACGGCTTAACGTGCCTTCCGAAGCACGGAGTAGCTCGAGATAATAATTTTTTGGTCACCAATCCTGTGATCGACCCTTGCGAAAGTTGCTTAACGACTACGATCGCGGGCTGCGGCGCATATCCACTACGCCACCGAGCAACCCAAGTTGATATTTGTGTCCAAATGCTAAGCACCTACCTACCTAAAAAACTATTTCTGTGGTTTTCACTATACATATCCATCTTTACTTATAATCAACCAGCATTTTCAACTATCTCTACAAAAAAATCACACTAATCCGTTGCCCCGTTTTGACGTGAATGACGGACAAACAAACACACTTTCACATTTAAAATATTAGTATGAATATTGACTAATTGAAATATTAATTGGATGTCAAAGAACTTATATTTGAAATTCTACACAAAAAGGAGAACGGAATTAAAGGGTCACCTGGCCTTTTATCCGTCCCTCAGTCACACACAGCTAATTTTCTCCGAAAGTACTAGACCAATTCAGTTATAATTTGGTACATATTTTATGTAAGTTCATAGAAATTATATAAGTGCCCCAAAGGCGCTCGTGCAATGTAAATAAATGAATTTTAAACATGGAAGCCTCTTTCGGAATAAATTAGAATATTTAAAAAAGTTTCTTAATATAGGTGTGTAATGTCTAATTGTCTAAACGCAAGTAGAGCTAGAGCCCAAGTTCATGTATATACGAGTACCTATAGGTTTGTACCGAACCCTAGGTGCGCGAGACCAACTAGCACTTGTCCGGTTTTTATCTTCAAAACATGATCCTCATAAAGTAGTTTCGGTTCCAGCCGAAACTGAGACTGTTAGTGTCGGTTTCGGTTTTAGTCGTAAAAACCTATTTCGGTCACACACTAATTTTAAGTAAATAATATTTACCATATATATTATTTCTCACTAATTGTTATAATTAAATAATAGTTAGTTCTCTGTTTTAATTAATAGTTACCTGCGCGGAATATATTAATATTTCTTTTTTCATCGCAACTCGCTAATTCTGAATTTCTGAAACAGTCGGCCAATATCAAAGAGTATCTAAATATATATAACTCAAAGGTGACTAACTGACATAGTGATCTATCAACGCACAGCCCAAACCACTGGATGGATCGGGCTGAAATTTGGCATGCAAGTAGATGTTATGACATACCTAGTCATCAGCTAAGAAAGGATTTTGATCAATTCTACCTCCAAGGGGATAAAATAGGGGATGAAACTTTGTCAATTTCAAACCGATCGGGCTGAGTCTTTGCATGCATTAAGCTACTATGGCGTAGGCATCCCCTAAGAAAAGGATTTTTATGGATGAGGATAAAATAGGGTATGAAACTTTATTTCAGGTATTTTATACGATATAATTAATAACTATTCGTTAGAAATGTTGATCAAAGTAACTTTATCATGCGGACGAAGTCGCGGGCAAAAGCTAGTTGTATATATAATAATAAAAAAACTGTAAGAAACCTTAGAAAAACCCAAACTTTGACGGGCTGTAGCACAAAAACTGATAGACATAGACAAAATAATATAAATAACGACTGCACCTATGTTTAGTGAGTTTAACAATGATTTACAAATATTATATACCTAACTAAACTTAAACGAGTAAGCTCAGCGACGTAGTGGATAAGTGCCGCGGCACGAGATGGTTGTTGTTAAGCAAGTTTCGCAAGGGTTGGTGATGGAATGGGTAACCTAAAAAATATTATCTCGAGCTACTCCGTGCTTCGGAAGGCACGTGAAGCCGTTGGTCTCGGCTGCCTTGCAGTCATTAAAGCCCTCCAATCCGCCAAAGCCAGCATAATGGGTTATGGTCCATCCTCCTTACCCATTCCTAAGGACGGCTTGAACACCTGCAGCGAAGACGTAAAAAAGGCCTATGATGATAATGTAAACTTATTTTTTTTTCCTTTATAGGCTTCGCACGACTTAAGTGGATAGCACCATAGATCAAATTGTACCTACACATGATTAATTAAGTTTTTCGAAAATTATTAGTGCCAAGGAATTAACAGAGAAAAAAATATGAAGAACATACTAAAGTAATAATTTAAAAAAATAATATAATATTAATTTAACTTTCCTCGTATACGAGGTGTGGTAAGTTACAGAAATCGAACAGGGATGTTCATACTTTTAATATACAATCAAACCAAAAGAACAAATTCTTAAATAATTGCGGAAATACATATTCTCAAGTATCATCAACAATCAAATAAAACAATCAACATATTTTTTATTGAGTCGTTGAAACATTACCTATTGAATTTTTTTGTAAATTTTTCTTATTTTTTAAATTAAACTCAAAATAACAGGAAAAGATTTTTTGAGCTCCTGCTGCTTTTAAAGGATGTTTAATGAGCAACTTTTGCTCCTGTTGTCAAGTTAGGTAATAATGATGGGTTCCAGTCCTAACTCATAGTCCCAAGGACAAAGTGGATTTTTTAAGCAATTTTCATTAAAAATGTATTATATATTCACATAATTAGTCCTAGAACAAAAAAGTTTAAAATATTTTTAGACAACTAAATTGTTAGAGGGTTGTTTAATTTAACCCAAATACTAGTAACTTATTATTTAAAATCTTGCTCTCCCAAACCTCATTCTTAGCTTCGCAATAAAAAAGATTTTTAGGGCTATAGACCTTGCGAGCAAGATTGGTGGTCAAGCAGATCAAATCGTATTTAGTGATTGTCATGTCACTATAGCAGCTGTGGAAGAATCAGTCGACGCATTGTTTTAACGAATTTTTTTTTTTGCATGAATATAAAGCCGGATTTTCCAGGATTTTCCGTTTCCGTTTAGTGTTTGGCTTCACCTCAGATATTGGTATGAACAAGGTACATAGATCATTAAGCTACCTACAGTCAGTAGTAGCCACTCCTGTGGGTAACTGGTTTTATTATGGATATTCAATATCTTGACTTGTTTTTATAAACTTCCATGGTCATTATAATACCTTATATTTTACGAACTTCCGATATTTCGGCGCTATTACAAGCGCCATGATTACGGTGTTATTCATCATCATCGGCCCTTTTACGTCCCCACTGCAGGGGCTCAGGCCTTCCTTATAGATGGTTAAGGAGGAGTTATTGAATGATTAGAAATCATTTTAATATTTGACTAGCCAAATGACATGACTAGCACAAAAATATAAACGATTTTAATAATCATTTTTATATTGAAAAACGTTTAAATTTAACGTCACAATCTAATTTACCTACAATTCCGTTTATTCGAAACTGGACCGTCCCGTTTTTCGGTTGTCTGTCTCGATGTAGCCCGAAGATAACTCCGGGAAGCAAGTGTCCCGTTAAGCGAAATGTGCAAAAAAAATGTTTTTGCCCACATATTAGCAAAGAGAGAAAAATTGTAGATGACAAGATTGCATTAGGACAGGTTTTTTCTATTATTTTGGGATAAATTGATATTCGCGCAATAGTTACAACATACAAAATGTCACAATTCATCCAGCAATTTACCCATAAAATACTTTGCAAGAATATCATCCTCCATACATGAAAAATTGATATCCCGTTATAAACTAAAAAAATGGTCACATTAAGTATACCTACCTATTGCACAAACACCCACCTCCTGTACTTTAAGTTATATATATACATATATTTTTTTTTATGGAATAGGGCTCAGTCGAGCAGTCGGATCACCTGATGGTGAGTGATTTCCGCCGCCCATGGACACCTGCAACACCAGAGGAGCTACAAGCGCGCTGCCGGCCTTTGAGGGACGAATAAGCTCTACGCTTGAAAGTTTGAAGGTCGTATCGGTCCGGAAATACCGCTGGCGACAAACTGTTCCAGAGTTTGGCTGTGCGAGGCAGAAAACTTCTAGAAAAACGCACAGTTGAGGACTTCCAACCATCCAGATGATGGGCGTGGATTTCTTGTTGCGTGGAACGATGGCGGAAAGTAGCGGCAGATATTAGATCCTTACATATGAAATTGGCGTTTTGTCGTGCTGGCTTTGGTTGGGAATTCTAAATTCAAAATTATACAGCCATTTGTGTTTCGATAGGCGGCATCCGTTTTTTTTCTTCTGAGTGATAAGTGTAAATGTTACGCTTACGCGTTCACTAGTTAGCGCGTTAAGAATTTGTATGGAGATATGTAGTTCTTGGTAGTTACCGCTAGGGGCGCTGTACCGGATTCCACACTAAAATCTTAACGCGCTAACGATCGACAGTGAACATAAATGTCAAAAAAACTTATACTAAGCGCTCTGTTTGTCCTATTTACGTCACCCAGTATAAAAAACGGAAAACTTGAAATATCGTATTATTTATTTACGAGTACGAGTACCACCGTGATACCAGTGCTGCGGAAACAGCTAGAAGGGTTAATGATGTGTATGGCGGTTGTGTCGCAAAAGAAAACACATTGAGTTTTTGGTTCCAACGTTTTCGATTATCTTGGAGAATCCACTTTTCATCACGTTAAAAAGTGGATTCTTCAAGATAATCGGAAGCGCTCATCGCAATGGTTGGACTCTGGCATGCCAGCCAAATCCTGCCCCAAACGAATATTGACCACAAAAAGATACTTGTAAGCGTTTGGTTGACTAGTGCCGGTTTTTTTTCCAATGAAAATGTAATGTTTTAGGTTTAAACTATATAAACAAAACATTAAAAATAGAAATAGAAATATCAATGAAGCTAAACCACTAAAAATTAAGTTAACTGTTTAATTTTAAAATCTTATATTTCTTTACATTTCTCTCAAATCTGGCCAGACGATTACGACAGACGTCTATTGTCAGCAATTGCAAACCATGCTGGAAAAACTAGATGTAAAACGATCAAGGCTGGTCAATCGCTCTACGCCACTGCTACTTCACGACAACGCTAGACCACATACTACACAACAGACGGCTTCCAAATTAGAAGAGCTTCAATTGGAATGTCTACTAAGACATCCACCGTAATCTCCGGACCTCGCTCCAACAGATTACCATTTTTTTCGAAATTTGGGTAACTTCTTGCAAGGGAAATATTCAACTCCGATGGGGAGTGCAAATCACCTTCAAAGATTTTATTAATTCCCGTCCGAGTGGTTTTTTAAGTTTAGGGGATTAATGAACTACCTATGAGATGACAAAAGTGCATAGATAACAATGGTTTATACTTTGATTAGATAAATATATAATATTTAAAAAATATTCGACTTTTTGTTCCTCCCATACAAAACACCAGTTTCATATGTAAGGACCTTATATATATTTATCAAAAAACATTATCTAATTCTCAACTAGTTTTGTACAAAGAAATAACGTCTGAATAAAAAAAAATACAGTCAATCAATTCAGAAATCGGAAAACATACATAACAAATAAAAGCAAACTTCAAAGAAATTTAGAATTTAAATGAAATACATATAATCCAAGAAACGGGCGCCCGGCTTCAATAGGAATTTCTTTAATTAAAATTTACATCTATTACTGTCTTTCTGAAATCTATTTCATTTTGTACCTAATTTATCTACATTAAAAGCCCTAAACTTTTATATCTTCACGACTAATGAACCGATTTTGATGAAACTTGTGCCGTACCTAACCTAAGTTTAAAATAAATCATGATAAGCCATCATTATAGGATATTAAGAAACAACAATTAACACACGTGTTTAGAAGCCTTAAATGTTCTTAATTTTAAAATTTGTATCGAAAATGTAGCTTTGAACCAGTGACTATTTTAATGGAGGTTTGTGCAACATGCAGTATAAATAACAAATGGAAATCAAAATGAACGGCCACTTAAAGACGAATCTAATTTTTAAGTATTTGAAGTAAAATTTTTATTTATTTCGTTTAAAAAATACTTAAATAAGTATTGTCATCATGTTGTCGAGGAAACCGATTATTTCGATGGCGTAGTGGTAGCATTCGGTCTGCATTCTGCAATGTACTTAGAAGTTAGCAATTTTTATAGTAAAATTGGCCGCTTATATGGATGGATGACTAAAAATTTAAGTGTCAAGCCGTTGGTTCCGGCTGAATCCGGATTTATCAACATCCGCCAATACTCACCGGGCTCGCGTGGTTGATTACTATGACCCATTCTATTTAATTTCATCCATTGGAGACCTTTGCCCCAGCAATGGGGTTATTAATAAGCAGATGATGTTTCTAAAAGTATGTTACTTTTTACACCTTTATTGAAGTCACAGTGGCTATTTTAGGTACCTAATATCAAAGACCAATTCATTTAATGGCTTATTATACCTCCTACTTCATTACTCTGAAAGTAAAGTATTTCTACTAATACATACTAAACATATATGTATAGGTAAATCCATATTAAATTTATTGCCATATTATTAACAAAGAGTATTTGAATAGCATAGTAAAAATACTCGTACTTTGACATGTAATGTATCCAGGAGACGTATTTCAAAGGTATCAGTAGCCGTGCTAGATGTTACTGCTACTGAAAAATTCGTTGCGCTATTTGCATTTCATATATCTTCAGGATACGGCCGGTTTCCGAATTGAGAAAAGTACAAAATCTTAACTGATTATTCTCGAGAACTAAGTTTTTTACGTTTTACATGGTAAAAACTCCAAGTTTTATCAAACTGCTATCAATATATTGTTAAAAAAATCAAAAACCTATTTAAATGACGTACGAGATGGCTTAACTTTAAATTGTCAATTCAGAAACCGGGTGACAACGTTTATTATAGTTATATCTTTGAAGAAACACAGTAATTGGCTAAAAATAATAAAGCAGACTATATTCGGTGTGGACTTAGTAATAACGGTGATATGAAATAATGGCAACCTCTAATAAACTATTTTTAGCATTTTTTTCATAATAAGAGAGGACCAATAAGAAATAAGATATTTTGAATATCACATTTGTAGTAATAAAGCCTATCCATATATCTCTGAGCAACTTTCTAAAATAGAGTTCGTATCATTTTGTATATGGTTTACTATTGACACCATATTCCAATTATGCAGAATGAAAAAATCCGTCTCCAGAGCCAGATCCATATTCGTACAAACCGTAATTCAAACGCAAAATTATTTTAAAAAAATATAGCAGAATGAATGGATTACAAAAATTATAAAACATAGTGGACTTCACACATTTATTGTATTTTTGTCTAATAAAAATACTATATAATATAACTATTATAAAGAGTATATCTACAGCAATTGACAGTCTTGCTGGTTGTACACACTCACCAGAGCACAACATAATAAACTCCCGTAATGCTTTCAGCGCATTTGAAGGATTTATAAACAGGATTATTTTTACCTTAATTTACAGCCCTATCACAACTATATTAAAAGTTTTGAAGAAAAAATCTACGCTTCCAAAATAACACCATTCAATGGGTAATTAGTATTTATTGCACTACTAAACCGGATCATATTAGCAAATATATTTAAATGGGGTTTTCATTAAATTGAATATGTGAATTCTATTTATTATTCCAATACGAATACATCCAATTCGGGTTTTGCGTTGATATTTAAGTACTTATAAATTAGGCACACCAATTTAACCGAACCAGCGACTACTTTCAGTTGATTAGCAGCTATAAAATGCTCAACAAAATTTTATTGTAGGGCATTTAATAATTAATTACAATTACGTCAATTCTTTTTAAAACATATTTCATTGTGTAAAGTGACAATTTTCTCTAACGTTTACAAACTTTACACGAAATTATAATAAAAAAAAAAATAACAATAAAGCACATTTTATCTTTTACATGGCGTGACTAAACTACACATTAGTATCACGCAAGCAAGCTCGCCATGCACATGAGCCAATGATTGAAATGTGGACTACTTAAACTAAATTATTATTATGTACAAAATGTAACCAAAAAATAAACCGGCGAATTGATAATATTCGTCAAACTCATTTGTAACATTCACCTTTAACAGAGACTGTAAAATAATAAATTACAAAAGATTATTATTTATTTATTATTCATATTCTACATAGGAATTAAATCTTACTAAGTAGCAAAATCATAGCCGTTCTATTTAATCATACGAAATAAATGTAGCAATTGCACCGCCAACGATTTACTAATCATCATCGCGAAAGGCTCGTTTTTAATAAATTATAGACATTTTATGCTGAACTCAAAAGCTGGACTACAGCAAAAATCAATGTACTCATGTGTTCTACAACTTGTCTTATATTGCTAAAACATGAAACAATCTACAGTTCTACACTCAGCATACATAGTATGTACAATTGTAACTATTTACACAAATACATTATCATGGCAAAGATATCAAACAAGTTCTCTGCTTTACACGTTCGTTCGTACGTTAACACGCATGAGCATTTTACTTACTATATGTACTATGAAACACTGCGTAATAGTAACTTATTTTATCCCTTGGCGTTTAGGTACTTTGTGAAAATATTTATTAAAGCATTCACGATAAGGCAAAATCTGATGCATGTTCCTACTGTGGCGGGCTTGGTAGATAATTATAATTGGTAACTAGCAATTCTTATTGTCCAAATAAGTGAGAACTATAGTCTCAATATATAATTAAGACCCAAACAAATTAAAACATCATCTCGATTATCGAGCTAGGATCGGGACATCGCTCTCAACGGACAACAGACTGTAGTTCGGATATTTACAATTAAAGGTGAATGAAATCCAAAAATAAAATGTTACATTGAAAGAAAATAATACACGTAATAATTTTTGAATTGGAGACATTGGCATGTGTATGTACAAAAGTGATTGTGCGCAATTAATTAAGATTACTAAGGTAACCAGATAGGGATGACTCGTTGATTTGGTTGATATGTTCCAAGTCGTTTCGTGACATGATGCAAGAACTGTGTGAAGCCCTGTGAGCACATCTCATAAAACACGTAATGTATGGAAAATAACTATTTGCCGCAACTACTGTCGCTTATCTATACACCATGTCGCAAAAATATTTAATTTACACGGTTGTATATAATCATAAATATATTCATTTGTACATTACACGTGTGATTTTTTCTTTTAAACTATTTACAAATTAACACAACATTTCAACCTTCACCTCTATTCACAATAGTTATCTAATTATTTAAAACTATAATAATGAAGAACTAAATTAACGATATTCATGTTTTAGAATTTTCATCGTTATACCTAATCCACTATCACAAAAACTAATATAAACATTTAACTTTTAAGTTATAATTATTAAATTATATCCTGCTTATAATTTTTAAATCAAATCATAAAAAGTGGCAGAGACCGACAACATAAAAATACGATATTTTTGAAGAATTTTAAGAGCACTTTCCTTGTAAATGGGAATATTTCAGAACAACTAACCAGGAATTATTTAACAATATTTTATAACTCTGAATATAATAAATACTCATTTTGTTTTTAAATAATAAACTCAAAATTATTACTGTTGTAATAAATCTGATGTCGGCTTTTACAAAACTTGATTACATACTCTCGGCATACTTTTGTTGGTGGATAAGGCTGTGCATGGGAGGTGCGACGAGTTTCTGTGGCTAAATTTTCATTAGGTGGTCATTGTTTTGAGGACCAATCAAATGAGCCCATAGAAATCTGCCGCACACCGCATGTGGCCCCAATCAACCAACTAATATGCGCCTTTAAGTAATTAAAACCTTTATTATTTTATCTACCATCTTTCATTTTCAATAAAATTAACCCAAATTGGGTGCAAGTTCTTTTATATCTTTTGATTATTTTGCGCAAATAAATAAAGAGCATCAGTGTGTTTTACAAAATAAATATAGAAAAAATTTAATTACATAACTAAGAAAATGTCGATTAACTTTAAAAAATGCATTTCTTTTAGACGCGGTTTGTGTATGTGTATGTATATATATATATATATATATATATATATTTTACTTTAAGGGACATAATGCTGTAACAAACATAATTATTTTATATACAATATATTATAAGTTCTCATCGTCATAAAAAAGCTAGCCATTTGGTATATAAATACTGCCCTGAACAAGTGTATACAGAATCTTAGCCCATGTAAAATCTCCGAATTTTCAAGTACCATTGGTTATAGTGAATTTACTTAGATGACAAAAAAACCAAAAATATACCATTCTTCAGAGTTTCCTTAGAAGACATAATTATGAAGGAAATTCACTCTTAATTTGTTTTGTCCTGCAATATCAGTTAAAAAATTTCGACCATAATCAATTCATACAAATAAAACTAACTAGCACTTCCGTAAATTTAAGATAGGTAAATAATTCGGTCTTTGGGCAAGCAATACTGACTTTATAATTGTTAAAATAGGATAGAAAGCCTAACAGAGTAGGCTATTTTATTTGTGTAATAACTATCCGACATTTTTCAGGTTCTATAAAGGAACTCCTTGAGAAGGAAAATTCACCTGTAATCTAACAAGTTTGATTTCCAACACAACTGTACAATGTAATGCCTTCATGAGTTAAAGGTTATTAAACTCTGCAATGTGTGCTTGGTTGTTTTTCTTCACCAATATAATGCTACTCTGTGCTACATTACATGAAATGCTCCAGAAATGAGAGCACCTTAATAAGGATCTCGCCACAGACTACAACCAATTTAAAATAAAAGATACAATTTTTCATAATATGAATCACACACATTAAAGACTTTATAATTTCAAATCATATAAATTAATCAGTGTAGTGATTTGATTATAATTCATAGAAAATGATCTTTTTATTTCTTTTAAATCATAACATATTATACTCCGAAGCGTAAGAATTTTAAGAATAATTTTGGAACTATAAAACTATTAAACTTTAAATGAAATAAATAAAAGGGCATTACAAATCTTGATTGTCCTCTGTAAACTTCAAGAAGTGTACAGAAAATTAATGTATGATATATTTTTACTGGTTATTTACCCTTAATAGAATGTTATATAATCAATCGAAGCATCTTTCTATTTAAAAAACCAATAACAACAATTGGTATTTTGTTGGTACATGCATTTTTGTGAGTATATTTTTTTAGCAACTTCAATAAAAGATAGATATTCAAATCAACCTTACATTATTTAAAATTTGTGTTTATAATAATTTTAGTGAACTCAAGCTGTATGATGCAATAAACATTCTTAGACCTTGTGCAAGGTTACTACCATCTTGAATGTCTATTATAATGAATTTTGAACCAAAGGAACAATTAGTAAATGAATCAACAGTGGTCATTTGATAAAGTGACTGGCAAATGCTGTTGAATTGCACAGAGATTCCCAAAAGTCTTACACTTTGAATGTCAGTGAATGCTAAAAATTTTAGACATTTAATTATACATTTAGTATAGTTCATTGCACGATTTATGTGCTAGATATCGAGAAGTAATTATTGTTTTAAATAATTAGTTTTGTAAATGAACTGTAAGACACACCAATCTTTTCTTATGAAATAAAATATTATGAAAGGTATTAAATATTATAAGGTTTTAAAGTACTATCCTTTGTGTAAAATTCTGTTCTAATTCGCTATGCTAACGCATTTGCATAATTAGAGCTATTAAATGCTTAATCCATACATACAAAACATATAAAGAGAATCATTAAATTATTAATGGTTGATAACACTTATGTTATTTTTATTATATTCGAGACAATTCAGTGATATTGAACAAAATACTATTGTTTTCTCTTAAATAGAAGGAAACAATAAATCTTTGTTATAATTTTATTACATAGTGTTTTTAACAAATTTATGTAGCATAATGCCAATCATTGGGATATTCCAAGAACACGGAGAAACGACGTACAAAAAACTACTTCGTAACAGTAAAAAAAATAGACCCAGTCAGAATATTATTTGCCTAAACATTGCACGGCGTACCCTTTACTCTTCACAAACCATTCTAATGAGGTTTAATATTTTGAATTGAAATATTTATAATAAGCTAATACACTACAAATTTTTATCATAGTGCTGTGCATTGTATATACAGTATTTTTTTGTAGAATCAGCAAAATTCGTCTGCACAGAAGAGAACAAGATAAAACCCGACGGAATACGAGTACCAACACCCTTGAAATATAGACTGATGCGTTACATTTAATTTTGTTTATCCCACTCGTAGCATAGTTCACGAGCACTAAATTTATTCTGACTTCTTGATCTATTGAAAAAACACTGAGCAGGTACATTAGTGTAACTTACAAACATAGTTCGACTGTAAAATATTGTAGCGTATTAGTTGAGTTCATACAGTTTGTTTAAAAAAAAAACAAATATTTCACAGACTCCCAACTCGTTAGTTTCTAAAACAATGCAATTGTAAGAAACACATTGCATTAGCAGTATCCTGATCCGATTATTACTTTATACAGTTGCACATATTCATGATCACAATAAAAAGAGCAATAATTTTTTTAACAATAAGGCATGGTATTTTAAGGGCCTATAATTTGACTGATATTTTGAATGAAACATGTATGCAATAGAATTCCAATTTGAAATTAAACTTATGAGACACTTCCCATAGTGTAAGATGTGAAAATGTCCTAATAAAAGCATCAGCCTGTTTCGTAATATAAATTATAACGCGAAACAGTCTGATTGTTTTATAATATACCAATTTCATTTTAACAGGTTAACATACCTTTGTATGCTGATAGAGATCTGCGTCATATTACACAAATTCTCTATGTCACATAACGCAGTGATTCTCTTTGTTGTATAACATAATTCTCCATGGTACATGCAGAACGCGTTGCATAGGAATGGATCATAATTGCACGCTTCGGGATCAGCGAACGGGATTGTTCGCTGATATCTGTGCGAATTGAGCGCTGTGTATCCGCAATCTTTTTGATAAACAATATTTCTTTATGACAAGTGGTTATATATGAATGTCGAATAACGTAAGCGATTACCTGCTTTAGGTTGCATATTTGCTCACCAATTTGTCGCCGTAGACCCGGGTAGACCCTTCTCGGGCGCCCCAAACTGAAGAAGTGGCGAACTTCTCTTAAGAAGAGATCGCGATCTGAAAGCTCTAGAAACATCCATCGTGGAGCCGAGCTGACTGAAATAATTCCATCAACACCCACACACGCATAAATGGGGAAACTCGTCTTTAGACCGCATTTCAACCTGCAAGAAAATCTCTGCAACGTGCGTCACAAACATAGCAAGTGCTACCACGATAGCATGACGCGGGTTTACCACTAGTATATTCACTCTCACTTCGAGTTGCAGTAAATCTCACCAATGTAGTTTTGCACAAATGTTATTTACTTTTATTAGAAATTTCCACAAATGCATACTTATTATTACAATTTTCCACAGGTTCACAGGAGGAGAAACGCAGATTTGGATAAAGAAGCATATTTCCTACTTCACCCGAATGGGGCAGCGCGTAGGTAAAAATCGTTTTCGCTGAGCGACATCAGATGTGGGGGCGACTTGACGGGGTCGCACTCAAAGTTTCCGGGGGCGAGTGAAGCGACGTTTCTTGCGGTCGGGGGTGGTGGTGGAGGCGGGGGCATCGTCGGAAGCACGGCGGCGTGCAGGCGGTGCGGGGGCTTCGTCACCCGTCTCGGGTTTGTTGTTGGGAGGCAGCGCAGTAACGGCCGGTTTGTTGTTATGTGGCACCGTGGTAGCGGTCGGCTTGCTGTTGTGGGATAGCGCGGTAGCGGGCGAATGCAACTCGATATTAGTATCGGGGGCGACCGCGCCGCTGCCGCTAGCTACCGCCACTGCCTCCGCCTCCGTCGCCTCCACGCTGCTGCCGGCTGCCCACTGTGGACACGGACTTGATCAATAGTAGTTTCATCGACCGACTGTATGTTTCTTATATTTGGAAATATGAGAACAATATACTTGCAAAAGTTTAATACAATAAGTATTGCGTAATATAAGATATCAATACAATTTTTTAAAGACAATAATAAAAAAGTGATATATCGTAACGTGATTGGCTGATATAGTATGAGTAAATAATGACAGACCTGTGCGAGTGAGGCGGCAGGCGATACTCGCAGCGATGCTCCACACTCGGCGCACAGCGGCGGCACCGCCGGTGATCGCGACCGCCAGTACTGCAGCTCTGTCTTACACTTATTCAACTCCTGCACAAACAATTCACAATTTTCATATCTTCGACTTATATATTCTACTAAAGTATTATATACATTTCATGCCTTTTGAACTCCTCAAATGAAGTGCTTTTCCAAAAAAATATCTTGAAAATTGCAGCATACAATCACAAATCATTGGAATAAATCATATACTGTATTTAAAAAAGAAATACTAAAAGTATCTAATTACTTGACAAAGCCATCTTTTTTATTTCATTAGTTATTCAAAATGAAATTGTCATGATATGCCATTATTTATACACAAGCTTTAGATGCCAAAAAACATATCATATGCTCCTAATTTTCAGGGAAAACTAATGTTAACTGAAAAAACACAGGTGTCAACCTGTTAGGAAAGTCTGGCAAAACATAATTTCTGTTTCAAAGGTTAAGTGTAACATTTCTTGGCTGGTATTGTATGTAGGTGTTATAAATTAAAAAATTAAAGATTATATTAGGAATTTTGGATCATAAAATTTACCTGTAATAGAGTTTGAAATTTTCGGCTTGTCTCCTCATTCTTTTTATCATAGTCATCTAACCGATTAGCATACTCAAGAGTCTGTTTCTGTTGTTCAGCTATCTGTTTCTGCTGCTCTGCTATTTGTTTCTGTTGCAAAGCTGTCTTACGTTTACAACTCCTTAGATCACTACGTAATGCTGAAAGTTGGTCATTGTATCTGTAAAATAAAACAGGTTTATTAAACAGGTTGTAATAAAACAGGAAATAACTATACAAACCAAACTATATAAACTAAAGCGAAAAAATATATAGGATAAACATTAATTATCCTGTGGTTTATTTTTCAAAATATTTTTTTTTTAATAAGATTTATGGATAGCTAAGGGTACCAAGCTAAAATTAGTTACAGTTCAGAGCAACCTGTTGTAAGTAGATTTATATTGATGAACTGAGAAGAATTTCAAGGCAGGTTTCCTAAATTACTGTTATGAAATAAAATTATTTCTTACTTTTTCATCCCTTGCTTAATCCGATGTATCCTTTTCCTGAGTACCATGTTGCTCTGCGGAGGAGGCGGAGATGGCGGTAGACTTTCCTCCATGTACATGTTCAGAGAGGACACACGTCGATCCCCTATAGCACAAGCACCCTGCTGCTGCTGCTCGAATCCGCTCGGCGGCGGTGAATCCAAGCAAATGTAGGACTTACTGCTTTCACCCGCTGAAAATATGCACAAGTTCACAAAACCAAACATTTTCTTATAAAATATAAGTCTTATTCTCTATTGCTATATTTATAAAATAAAATCTCAAAAATGTATCAGATGATAATAATACAAAGAGTATTCAAGCCAGTCATTTCCTATAAACTTGTTGAAAATTTGAAAAATGTCAAACTAAATGTCAGCTTACTGCTGAAATGATGATTTAATGACATTTACTAAATAAAATACAACATACTGAAACACTTACGAGAAAACGCTGTAGTAATATCGAAGAAATCTGTACCAAAATATGTAATCTCAGGTAGATTAGGTTCAATGTGTTCTTTGAAATATTCCATAGCCATTGTTGTCAAGTCAAATAGTTCATCAGTAACTTTATAAGGTCTAGCCAATTTCGTTGTTGTCTTTAGGTAAGATAGAATACTGTAAACTTCATCCAATATCTGAAAAAAATATTAAATGGTTTCATTCTAATCAAGGTGGCCCTTCGAGATTATCACCACATAAAAGTAAATCTAACAATAGAGAGGAATGTTTTCAAAGCAAACCTCAAACGAACGACAGTGATATTTCACTGCTAGGCGATCCCAAACCCGTTACGTTCCAGTAGCGACATGTCTGATCAACAACCATTATAAATTGCTACCATAGAGATACAGTAACTATCAATATAAACGTGATAAGTGGAAAAAAATATAATTATACAAGTGGTTTAAATGGATTGTTTCAAAAAGCGTGAGTCAATTAAAATCCTTAAAAATATAACTAGTTCCTGGTGCAGAAATGGATTTCAATATGATAAGTATTTTTAATATCAACCTTGTATTATGAATGCAAAACCTACATATAAAGAATGACAGAATTTGTAGATATATTTGGGGCCAACTATAAATTACGTTATATGAATTTTATGCTATTGCCGTTGAACCTCACACTTAACATTTGATATAAAGAAAAATTACTGTGTTCTAATGTTTATACATTTTGTGTGGCAAACGATCAAGACTAAACTCATCTATTTCAAATGAAAATACTGCCTTGTTTCGCAATTTACTTTACGGCTCTATCGTATAACAGTTCCCCTGATTAATGTCAGGCTGACGGATCACTATCAATTCACAATTGCTCTGCCATGATATTTTTTTTTATTGTAGGGAAAATGCTTTAAGCATACCTCGTCGTCTGGCGAATAACAGGATTAAGTGGAATTCTATGGGTCATCCAGCGAGTATTCGCTCAATGGATCCACAAAGGCCTGCCAGCTAAAAATCCTACAGTGTGCCATCACGCGGGGAGATGAGGTCCGGGAAGCCATAGCGGAGTCACCGGGTCACCCATCCCAACCAAGACCATACTTAATTGATTACCGATTGTAAATCTGTCAGGCTAATAATATTATTCAAGGCTTCTGACATTACTTTATTGCACATGCTAACCTTTCCTCTCTACCTATCGATTGTTTTTCTCTAGATTTTGGTTGCCTGGGAGAGATTACTGCAAGCAATTGGTGCTTAAGGTTTCAAATAACAAAAATGGGTAAAAGTAAACTTTATTCCTAAGACTGCTGCCCGTCTGCCTGTAACCAGGTTGTATCTCATATACAATACTACTACCTATATAGATGAAACTTTCACAAACGATGTTCTTCTTTTGCGTTATAACAACAAATACTAATTATGTGTGTATTGATTATAAAACTATTTCAATTGTGTAGTTATTTAGTATTACTTAACAGAATTCTAAACTACTGGGTTTGTTTCTTTCTTTTTAGTTATTATTTAAGTTAATTTTAAATTCGTTTTAACGCAGTCGGGTTTTTTGATTTTCTTTGATAAACACATTACCCTCTCTTGCGTCGCGCAGTCGGGTAAAAAGAGAACCCATACAACAAACGTGACTTTTTGCGTTTTTTTTTTGTAAATAATGGAACAGAACCCTTCGTATGCGAGTCCAACTCGCATTTCGAAGGTTTTTATTTTTATGATTCTTTTTGCTATTACCAAGACATACCCATTATGGTTAGGTTAGGTTATTTCGATACAAAGTCAGGGGTACTATAGTTCTTTAATATTAAAGTGTAAATAGTAACTAGTAACCTACTAGTACTATAAGTTAAAAATATGAATACACTTAATTATCTATATACTTTGTAAGTCATTACAAACATAAGTCCAAAGAATATGAAAAAATAAATTAACCTGAAACTTGACAAACAAGTCTGCCTCACATTTTAAGAGATACCACTACTAAGAATACTTTTCTCACATTAGTTTGGTTTTATACAAATTAAAATTGATTACTCTCGACAACATAAGTTTAGCTTAATCAAACTATGTAGCATATGATTCCTGATCATACTACCATAAGATGTTCTCATGTACTTATCTCAAGTAATTACTTAAAATGTTTTAACTACTCTTGCAAATATATAATTAAACTGAACAGTATAATTATATCTATAATATATATATTATTCATGGATAAACCAAAATTGTCTTACCTCGCCTGGAAAAAAACAGCAATGTTTCCTTTCAATATGCTTTCCAAAAGTCATTTGCAACAAAGTTAATCTCATATGTAGAGTTTCAATAATATCAGATTCACAAGCAAGTGGGTGACTTCGGCGAGCACTTTCTCTGCGTGGCATTTTTGCTTTGATGGATTGAAATCTATGCAACATTTGATTTTGTAATCGTTGAAATGTAGAATTCAAAATTGAACTACATATTGTATTTAACTGGCGATTCACCTGCAATAAATAACTTATTTATACAAAAGTATACAGTAATATGCATTATATTGTCTTTTTGTAATATATTGAGAGAAATAAATACTTTAAACCTATTTTCATTTAATCTGAATACACCTGAATACAATCAGATTAAATCAAAATATTAAAAGAATTGCTTCTTTAGTTCAAGTTCAAGTTAGTTCTTCTAAAGGTTAAACTTTTAATTAGAGTAATTTTTTAGTTATGGCATTTTTGTTGCAGTGTGCAATTGGTTAGTTGAATCTGTACCATTTATAGTACTATTACTGTAAATGGTACCCTATGGTATAGGTAAACTATGTATTTACAGTATATGAATGTTGGTACATACAGTACATGAATGTGTCTATGTACAGTATATGAATGTATAATACATTTCATTATTGAAACACATTTTTATTACTTTTATAACAAAGTTGACTTTGCACACAATAAACTATGGTCATTCAATTGAATCAAACATAAGCTCAGTATAATTTCAAACATCCCTGACTCAAATACAAATGCTTAACATACATTTCCACCATTTAAGTACAAATGTATGTGCATCACTCACATTTGTGCCAAATAGAACTTCACTAAAGGTTTAGCAGACTACTTCAAATAATAACAGATATTACAAAAAAAATATGTCTACTTCTGAACAGTGATTTAATTATATATACTTAAAAATGTCAGTGATGCAATGAATATTACTTTAAGTATTTATATAAATTGTATAGAACAAAGCAGCTTTTCACTGTCTATACACTGATGCAGTTTTCATAAATATACTAAGATTCAAGAGGAAGGTTTTAATGTATAATAAAGAACCATCCAGTTGAAACCACTGGCAGAAAGCTAAATATTTACTACTACAAGATTCTACCAACTTCATTTACAACCAACAATATTTTGTTAAAAAGCACAATTATTTAACTATATATTTACCACTAAATATTTAAGTCACTGATGGTTTCTATAAGGAATGTTCAAAAAATATCTATTGTTTTAACCCATCACATGATTTGCATAAATTTAATTCACAGCCAAACTTTATTATTTATGTTTGAATAATAAAAATGATCTTTTGAAACTAGATTACTTTCATTAAAGTTTAGAAATATTTAGTAAATGACTACTGTTACATGAATATGAATTTTCATATTTATTGCATCACTGAAATATATTATACATGTCAGAGACATATTTATAGTTAAACAAGTTTTTAATAGAAGTTATTTGGAACCATGTCGAAAATTTGTAGTTTCATTGTAAAGTAAAAATTAACATCTTACTTTTAAACATTGCAATAACTGTCTAAAGAAAATTGAAAATATACTAAAACGGAAGACAGCAAATTGATTGAAAAATAAGAAAAAATATAAACATAATTAATATTAACCATTCTTAGATGTGACACAGTTTTGAAACCCAAGTAGCCAAAAATTTTTTCAATAACTTCAATAGGAAGATCAAGCATATTCGTAGTATACGCTTTTGGAACTGGCACGATGGTTGTGCATTTAGAAGATGAAGCGTGCGGTGACGATCCGCCAGGGAGCAAAGCGCTTGAATGTCGAGTTACGCGTGACACAGCCACAGGCTCCGCGTGGGATGGACCTGCACCATCGTTATTTCCACTGCTTCCCACCACACTACTCATCTGCCTCGTAGACACCATCTTGCTCACGTTTTTTACAAATTATCTCTGAAAACTAAAGCTTTTTTACCGAACAATTCATATTCATCCAATTATGTGAGAAATATCACAAATTAATTAAAGTAAAAAGTTGATCAATTATTTGTTAAATTGTGAGTCAAAATCACGATTTAATATAAGTATATTCACTAAATAAAGTAAGGATAAATCTAATTTATTTCTGTATACTACGGAACGGATTCTAAAATGGAGGCCATGGATGGCTAGATCGCAACTAATCACTTGAAAACTTATTTTGAATAGCGATGCCTAATTTGATAAAATAAAACACTAATTCAATAATCCACTCACTCAAGAGTTCATACACATGTTTTAATAAATTAAAGTAGTAATATAGAACAATAAATTAACAGTAACGCAATACTTGAAAAAGTACACGCACGAACGATAAGCGGTACGCTTTCTCAAAATATGATTTTTATTAGTAGTTTGGTAGCACTTTGGTAGATAATGTACCATAGAGTTGAATTTCCAGCAGTATTGCCACACATAATAAATAAAAATCCATGCACATTCAGCCGGCATGTCAGCATCATAGAGAATGTAATACGGGCATCAATGTTTGAAAATTCACTAGTTTTTTGAGCCTGCTAGATTGGTTTTCAAATACATTGCGATCACATTTATCAGAAAGATGGTTGACAGAACGAATGACTAAAAGACACCGGCATAAACTATTTATTTTTCGTAGCCCACGAAACAACCCATGTTTACAAAGTTTTTTTCGAATCTCATAAGTCCCATGGTTAAGTTTGTTGAAAAGTAAATATTAAAATAATATCATTATTTCATTCCATTATCAAAAAAAAATAACTTATCTCACTAAATGGCAGCACAAATTATAGGATCTAAATGTCAATGAGGAAGTATTCTTCAAACTTGATATCAGCTCTGTTTCTGACGTAATAAAAGTAATTTGATTATCGAAAATTAATAAATATAACAATGTTTCGTTTTTCTTATAATATATAACTTTCAAAGTAATTTAATTTATTTAAATCGTAAGTTTGAGTTATTTATTATATTACATGTAAAGGAACTATGTTTGGTTTATATGTCAACATTAGTGATGAGCCAGCTTATTAGTTGCTCGTAACAACAATTGACTCGATTCGTGGAATCAAGAACAAAAAGCGGAGCGCAGAATTCAGCCAGAAGTCATGTGATTTTGTACGAAAACCTAGTATACTTGATACATATGAATGAATTTAAAGATGCATTATCATCAGCTAGTATTTTATATCTCCAATAATATACCTACTTGATATCCATGTAACTCGTCTTGTTGGTGTACAGTCAACAATAGGATTGCGCAAAAACTATCGATATATCAAAATATCTATGTTTTTCTGAAAAAATCGATATAAATCAGCGATATTTTTTCCCTCGATATATTGGCTTTCAATATTTATTTTTAGATATCAAATTCGTATCATAATCGATATATTTTTTTAAAGTTCTGCTGTCTACTCATACGTCGCATTATGAATTTCTATAATTTAAAAAGGCAGTATACAATAGACTGTATGAGTTAAGAAATTACAGTCTATGACCTGCTTATCTTTTTTGTTTCTTTATGACAATGACACTGCTTGTTGGTTGATTGAGCTGAGAGTGCTCTTGATTTTAATATCAGACAAATACTGTTTTGTTTGAATAATGTAATTTTTGTTGTGTTAATGATGTCGTTTTCTTGGTTTTATGTACCTATTTAAAAATTTCGAATATTTTATTAATTTTTATTGATAATCGCTTATTACGCAGAAAATATCGATATATGAATATATCGATAAATTTTTGACAATATTTATCGATATATTTGTAAAATATGGATACGATATATATCGGTTTTTTCCCATTAGCCCATTCCTAGTCAACAACATGTCGGGTATTGCATGGCTGTTAGGTTTCTATTGTGAAAGTTAGCATTTTCTAATATAATGACGTACACCCTTATAGATTTAAAGATTGTAATGTATTGCGGTCAACGATAATTATATAATATATGATGGTGGGTACAACTGCAAGACTATGACTGCACAAATCCTAACGCATATCGATGTGTTAAATAATTATTATCGATGTGGCCAGAATTTGGGTTGCAATGATACGATAGGCATACAAGGATGTAAAAAAAATAAAACATTCTATCGGATCCTCATTCGGAATAGCTAATAAGTATTCACAAAAGTATTTGAAATATAACCATGTTTATTGAATCATATAAGGTGAGAAAATGTAACTGATGCCAAAGTTGACATCAGTTACCTTATGTCACCTTGTGAGTTGTTAGATTCTAAGATTTCTAAAAGGTAAGGTAAAGTTATGACACAGCACTATTATGTACCTGACAAAATTTCTGATTTTTAATAATGCTCAAATCAGCTCAGAATACTCGCACCATAAAGCACCTAGGGAAACTATAAAGGTGAATTATACTCTAATAATAATACGAGTATCCAATTTCATACAGTAAATACTGTTCATTTAGTTCAAAAACCAAAAAAGGGCAAGTGCTATTTGTTGATTTCGGTCGATTACTTTAGTAATTGATCATCAACCAATATACATATGTGTCAATATGTAAATATATGTATGTACATTGTAGTTTGCAATCAAGAAGTCAAAATCGCTCTACATAATAAAGTTATGTGCTAAATGTTTTGTTATCGTTAGTTATTTTATTGATATTTAGGATAACATTTTGAAATGAGATACAAAATGTGATTACCTATAAGTATAATTATTATTCCTATAATTCAAATAAAAGTAACAAGAATAATATAATATGTCTGATATTACAGTAGTAATGATAGCGTGATAATAATAGTTATTTCGGAAATGATAACACTTTTTGGACTCCATTTCACAACAGAGTGACATCTGTGTTTGAAATTCATTTATATAATAATCCTGAATCTTCAAGCTGTACTACTGGACAAGTACAGTCAACAGCACGTTGAACGTTGCGGGTTTGTCGGATTTCTCCACTTGATTTTGAGCATTGAAGCATTGAAGATGGAGTTTGCAACCAACTAGGGAAGTTTAATGTGTTATGATGGCTATAAGCCTGTTATTAATATAGTTATACGTATTATTTTGATTTATAAAGAAATACTTATAAAATGATGATGACTGTAATTAATAAGTGTAGTATTGAATTGATAATGTAATCGTACGAAATGTTACTATTTAATTCCATGATCCCACATATTCATGTATTTGTGTTCATTTTCAGTACATATTATTTTTACTTATATTATTATAAAGAAAAGATTGATGGTAATGACTGCGTATTAAAAAGTATGATATCGAATTAAGTATGCAATGATACAAAGTACTAAATAGTAATTTCTAATGTCGTTCAATTATATGTTTGTGTATTCCTAAAAGGTAATTATGATTAAACTAACTAATTTTTTTTTTTTATAAATTTAAATGTAAGAAACACAAAGTTAGAAATAAAGAAAGTTAGTTAAAAATAAAGAGTTGTTTTATGTGTAGATAAAACAAGTGTTAAATTATTATTTCTTATTTTATAATTAATTGTTGTACAAGTCATGTTGGATTACGTCAACTATTGTAATTTGTTTATAATAAAATCAGTGCTTATTACGCTTTCGGCTGAATCGGTTGTTGTAATTATTTAACCCTTTCGTCTATCATCTATATCATCGCATTTAACAATTATTATCACATGCTATTAGTTATCTATCTGTATCATTATCAATTATCATTTTTGTGTAGTTTACCCCTACAATGATGAAGTATTTAAAAAAACTATTAGTTCTCAAAATCAAACTAGATGTCGCCACGGTACTTTCGTGATTTCTCCATTACAACCCTTCCGGTTTTCTTTCATGTATATAAGTAATTTAATTTTTAAAACTCAATATACTAATTATATTTTATTTGTACTTTATTGTATTTGTATTGATATCTTAGTTTCGAAGTTAAAAGGGAACGGAAATGGCTGTCTTTGGTCCATTCGTATCCTGCAAAAATCAACTTTTGCTAGAGTCGCCATCTAGTGAGGTGCCTATTTAGTGCTTTCTTTTTTTTCTTAAAATAATTCCTCATTATTATAATATTTTTTGTTGGAGAGCATGTAAGTAGAATAAATGCAGTTGCGAAGCATTCGTTACGTAGAATTTGCAGAGTAACGCTTGCGACCGCATTCGGAATGAAGAGATAAGAAAGAAAGTTGACAGAGAGCAACAGTATAAAAATCAACAAAATAATGCTCCGTTAGTTCGGACATGTAGAAAATGCAGAATAAGAAAATTCTGTTTTTAATCAATAATACTATTCTGTAATTAATTTATAATAAATCAGTAATCCGTAGTCAGTCGAGTGCTATATATATATTTTTTCATATAGCAACTATCTTATTTAATATTTTTTGAGTCTGCTTCATCCTAGGCCACTTAGTGTAACTAAGCTTGGGTCTAAATTATAGTTGGTTGGCAATATTAATTGTCAACGTCAACTGACTGACAGCTTATAAAGAAACCTAAAAGACAGACGTCAAGCGTCAAGCAAGCCAAAAGAGAGAGACGCAAAGAGTAAAAGTGAAGAGACGTCATGGAAAATAAATCTTGAGATTTGCGACCAAAATACAATACGGTTCTAATTATTTTAAGTGATATAGTTAGTGTTTTATGACACAGCATGTACTCTCGTTGTGGAAGTAGTGGTTCTATCCAGAATATACACCAAACTCCATCATCTTCCAACCAAAATACAGGTGTTGATTACATATTTATTTACCCATTGTCAATAAGATGACAATAATAACCAAAAAAGTAATTGCGAAGTCAATGATTTACGTTTTCAATAAATGCGCAATAAATTACTTGACTATATAAAAATAATGAATTTCAGAAAGACTTATGTTAAATGTTATTTATTATTGACTTTTGTTAGATCACGATTTTTTCTCAAAATATTTTAGTTACCTCGATAGGATATACATTATAATGGTTCTTAAACAACAACCATTTTGTGTTCTAAATTATCAGTGTTTTATAATTGTCTAACACTTTATAGAAGATGAAGATGACAGTGGTGATAATAAAGCATCCGCCCTTAGCTTTAAGGAAAGAAGAAGAGAAGCTCACACACAGGTTATAATATGTTATCATATGTAATTAGAAAATATAAATAAAATACAAAGACCTGGAACCTTACCCTTGAATGATCTTAATTTTGGTAAAATTTTAATCTTCAAACATAGACTCAATACTTACTAAATATCAATAAGTTCATTCAATAATCACATAATATTGAGCCAATTGACGCTTGTGTACTGAAACCACACAATTGCATTGTTGATTGATAGCGATTGTATTTGAGAGTAAGCATGCTGGTGAGGGTTTTTATATTGAAACTCATTTCATTCATTAAGAGTTCATTCCAATGTTTCTTTGCTCTATAACCAGATTCTATTTGAAAATGAGATTTGTAATGATACAAACAAGTTATTTTGTATTTCATAGGCTGAACAAAAACGAAGAGATGCTATAAAGAAAGGATATGATTCCCTACAAGAACTAGTGCCCACTTGCCAGCAAACTGATGCCACAGGTTATAAACCCAGTAAAGCAGCAGTAAGTATTGAATCCACTCAATAGATTTTACAATAATTTTGCTTCTTCAGTACATAGATGCATGATGAATCAGTTACATGGCTCTATGTCATTAAATTTAATAAGTATTTTCTCCTAAACCCTGCATTCTGAGAATACTACACTGCATATTGGTGAATCTTTTTACTATATCAATTCAAAATCATTCTATAGAATACAACCCGATCCAAAAAGAAATAATGTCAAATCTATTTCAGTGTATTCCATAAACCACAGACAATGGGGAAGTGATGACTGTATGCTTTAATACCCCAGGTCTTAAAATGGTCTCTTTTTATTTGCTTTAAAATGTTAATGTGCAATGACATAAATATGCATTCAAAAATCTTATTTATTTGCTAGCTATTGTCTATTGGGGGGTGACAAAGCTTTTCTTTTTCTAAATGAGATTCTTCACAAGTACATTCAATATGACATTAAAAAAAAGGGTAAATCCCAAAATAAGAGTTAATATGCTCGAAACTTGGATCCTTTAATAGCGTTTCCAAACATTATTGGATCCATAGATCCCTAGTAAATAAACAGCATAATTAAAATGTAAAAATGCAACTATATGTGAGTTCTTAGGTTGCTATATCTCATTCCTATCATGGAAAAAATAAACAAACTGTGAATTAATTAAGTTTAAACATTAGGTACTTCAAAAATCAATAGACTACATTCAATACTTGCTGCAACAACGCCGACGACAAGAAGAGGAGAGAAATGCATTACGCAAAGATGTTGTGGCTCTTCGCATAATGCAGGCTAACTATGAGCAGATTGTGAAAGCACAACATTCAGTCCCTGGTCACAATGAGCAGAGGCTAACTGATCAAGACAAATTTCAAGTGGTAAGTTGAAATGTGTCCTATATATTTCATAATATATAATTAATGTGATATAATAAGTGTAATATTCTTATGCGTTATTTTAAAATTTATCGAGAAGTGTCATTCTTTGTGCTTTTGTATATTTCAGTCAGATTATTATATCTATGAAACTATGGTTATTGAAATTATGGCTGTAGCGACATTAGTATCCCATGTAATTAGTTGCCTGACATTGGTTTATTTAAAACTAGCTTTTGCCAGCGGCTACGCCTGCGGGGGCTCTAAGAAAATGTTCAGTGGTATAAAAATTATCCTATAATCTAAATCAGCTTATACCCTCAATTTCAGTTGCAATTTTAATGTTAAATAAATAATGTATGAGTCTTCAACAATTTAATTAAAAAATAGGAAATGTTTTACGGATAGATATGGATATTTTTTGCATTTATTTACTTGTTTTTATGTAAAATTTTGAGTGCAATAAAGAGTATAATAATTATTCCGAAAACCGGGTTTACGTTTATCACTCACAATATAAAATAAAAACTTTGATACCTTACAATATCCATGTTGTTTAAAGTAATTAATTAAACTCCGTTAGAACTCATAATTAGTATGATTTTATTTTCATAATTAAAAGCAGATGAATAAAAGAGTGAGTGAAGTATTTTAAAAATACTTTGTACAAGTATAAATAATTATAATTAAAAAAAATAATAATAATTTAAATAATTGAATGTTATTTAACCTTAAAATATAATGTAATGTTATGTAGGGTTGATAAAAAAAAAATTATCATAGAGAAAAATTCAAAATATAAATATATTTTGAATTTTTCTTTTTCAGCCCAGTTCATTCATTCTTTTATTAATTTCCATAAAAATATTTTTTAGATTTAAATAAAAATAAAAAAGCTAAATAGATTTCTTTTATTTAATTTTAAATCTTAATAAACAGTATTAACATTGATTCAGTAGAAAGTAATAGTAGTTCATAGTATGGTATGACAGATGACAGAGCTCTACTTTAAGCCACCACGAGCGTTGCGATAGACCTAGTACTTCGCATCCAGCGAATACTCAGCAATGTGAATGACAGGTGAATTCAAAATTCTGAAGATTCAGCGCGTACAGCCCTGCGATTCTTTAAAACTTCAAACCCGAATTCGAATTCACTCATGTGTCCGAATTCTCGTCATTTAGTAAAGAAATCCTATTGATTCCATTTTTTGTATAAAAATACTAAACAAAATTGATTGATTAAACGTGTCTTAGATATTTTAATTCTATATCATTTCAAAACTCACTTCACCTATGTCACGAAACATTATTACCAATTCAAGTTTGAGCGGATGCCGCTTTTTGAAGTGAATTCGGACACCTGAGTGGATTCGAATTCGGGTTTGAAGTTTTACAGAATCGGAGGGCTGATGTGCAATTATTAATTTGTCACAGAAATAATTCTTCACCTTTTTTCGGCGCGTTCGAAGAGGATTAATATACAATGTTATTTTTAAAAAATATGTCTGCGTCGTGATTTATTTAAGGTTAAAGGTTAGAGAAATCAGTGTCTCGCGATTATCTCGGTTTCTTCGGTTGCTCCAACGATATTTACTTATATTAACTCCTGAGTATCATGATACTAATAAAGCGTTATCCAACAAAATTTGGCAAAGTAGCTTTAGATGTAGCTCGTAGAACTAGACAGTGTTAAGTTTAGGTAGGTAGGACTCTTCCTATTTTCCGCACTGAGACGTTTTTTCGGTCGATTGTACGTGGTGTAGGTAGTGTTTTAAATATAAGTAAAAGAAGAAGCTTTGGGATATATTATTTGTTTTTTGATTCGCAGATAAATAATACTACTTTGATATTTAATAATAATTTGATATTATATTTAATCAATTTTGCATTCCCATTGATACTTAAAATATCTTCAATAAAAAATTTCATCAGCCCTAGGTAATCTAAGGTGTGACCCGAACCCACAGCCTTTTGCAATACGTGCAACTGCTCTAACCATTGAGCTACTCTAGACAAAACAGGACTGACGAATTTTTCAAGTATTTGTTACTTTTTACCTGACTACGGGGAAGCGAAAAGGAGGGTTATGATTTTTGCACATATGTATGTATCTATGTAAGAATATTCGTCTGTTCTTTTCGAAACTACTCATCGTAACTGAACAAATGAGGTATCATTAGAAGCGTCTTAGTTGTCCGCGTGCTACAGGCTATGTGACGTTACAATAAATTGGCAACAGTGCTCTTTAGAGCGCATAAAATAAGAAACTAAAAAATATATTATTCAATCATTCTACGTAGGGTTAATATGAAAGGGCTTAATTAGCACATTTCAAATATATATTGATAGCTTTTGCTTGCAAATTTGCTTAAATACACCCTAAATTAATAAAATAAAAAAAAGTTCTAAAACCAAAACTCGAATACAGCTAAATCACGCTCTAAAAAGTTTACAACAAGAAGTTTATTTTATAGCGATGACCAAAGGACAGCGTAGTCGTATGTCACAACAGTTTGTTTTGTTATGATCAGTGGCGTACGACTACGTTGCCCTTTGGTCATCTCTATTATAATATAGCTATTGCTATAAAATAAATGTCTTGTTTCAAACTTTTTATTGCTACTAGTGGTCACCTTGGTACCTGGGGCTGGTGGTTTTTTTAAACATTTCATACATTTGAATATTAGTAATAAATAAACTCTATTTATTTGAAGATAAAAAATTTGTGACAATTTTATACTTTGTGTGACAGAAAATATCATTCCTTTTATAAATGGCATCTACTGACTCAAAAAAGTGTCATGTTATGATTTATTTATATTTTCCTGTATTGTTCTATAAGATAAAAGCGATACATTTAAAGGTGGCGGTGATACAGGCAGTAAGTTTCCATATGAATTCCAAACTTATTTTAGATTTATTATTTATATTTGCATTAAAATATTCAGCGTATTAATTTTTCCAGAGGCATACCATTTGCCTAAACTTCAAGTGTAATTAGTAAGTGTAGACCATTTAGTAAATAAACGTACTTTCAAATAAACGTAGTCAGCGTTTTTTTTGTCCTCTGAGAGAAATTTCCTTCCATTCTTAACAAATGCCTACATCATTTGATAGATGTACCTTTTACATTTGAAGTGCTTACGATCAGCGGTTTAAGCTGTGACTTCTTGTCAGTCAATAAGTATGTTAGAACAAAAGATTCTTATATGATTCCATTAGATGTTACGCTGTAATGTTCAGGCCAATGTAAAACTTAAATAATAATAATAATAAAATCATTTATTCATCTCAGATACCTTTACATAATGAATATAGTTTTAAGTCTAAAGTAATAGAAAATGAGACAAAAACGGTTTATGACTCAGTGACGGTGAGTGCACCCACAGCCTCTGTTATTCTGTCATAACCACATAGTGAATTCAAAATAACCTGCATTTTTATAATAAGGAAGCTAAATTTATGTTACACAAAATTGGAGGTCAAGTACCAAGTAATATACAAGTCATCGACAAATAAACAAAATTATTGATAAAAAATTTCCTTTTAGCTATCGTGCTGGCTTTCAGTTAGGGAGTAAGGCCCCTTTATTGCGATCCCCCTTTAAAGTTTCAATCTCTTCATCCTCCTAATAAATCACTTTTATGTTTAGTTTCAGGGTATAATGGATAAGCTTTTTGAGTCATTTGAAACGGTGCCTACAAACAACTTTGCAGACTTTTCAGCTGGTGTATTCAATTGGCTGGAAGAATATTGCAAGCCGAATTCTCTGAGAACTATGGTCCACGATGTTTTAAGAGAGCAAAACTATACACCTTGATATTTCTGATGTGTACCGTGAACTGGGTAATTTTTATATAGCTCTTTATATGTATTACCTATATTTATATCAAACTATGAAAGTTTTTTTTTTCACTTCGTCATGGTTCTGTATGTACGATTTCGATGTACAGAGGAGAAGCTACTATAGCTTCATTTTTGTAGGATGACATTCTTTACTGTTTTTATACTTGAACCTACTATTTTTTTATTCATTTTATGTAATCGTCCACTATTGTTTTAATATTATTTCTATTTCATACTCATCATCATCATCGGCCTTTTTAAGTCCCCACTGCAGGGGCTCAGGCCTTCCATGGGAATGGTGAAGGAGATTCTATTTCATACTACAAGGTGGGTGGACCGTGGATAGCCACACTAACGAATAAACAGTTTTTCTTAGTTCATTTACGGGTTAATGAAAGCAACTTATTATTAAGTAACACTTTGTTGTATTGTGTAACTTAGAATCGTTTTTTTATCATAGATGTCATCACTACAAAGTAAATATTACTTTTATTAAACTTTTCTAAACTGATTTGCAAGAAACAGGGCTCCGTGCAAGGCCAATATGATAAATCAGTCGCTCAACTTAAAACTAGAGTTGTGATAATCAAAATATCCTCTATTTGTAAAAATACATACAAAGTTCTTTTATTTAAACGAAGGATTAAAAGCATATTATAATTTTCTTTAAAAAGTTTAACAAACATTCCACAGTCGTTAAACTAATAATATATTATCGTTAACAAATAAATTGCTAATGCGTTTAAGAATAAAATTATAAAAAAAATTGACATATATAATGGCCTTCTAATGGGTCCGTTCTTTAAAAGGTACATTTTTCCTAAGCAAGCCAAACGAACAATTATTATTTGACTTTTTTAATCTATACTAATATTATAAAGGGTAAAAGATTTGATTTTTTGTTTGTTGACATCTAATCATCTGTTCAATTATTGTGGATATATCCTTTATCAAATAATTTTTAATAATATAGTAACTTTTCTATTACATATTTATAACTAGAAACAAAGTGTTCATATTTCTATGATTTGCAAATGTTTGTTGTAAGATCCAGGTACCCTAGCAAGGACACGGGCCTGGTCAATTTTTTCATTAGCATTATAAGGAACTACCGGCTTTTATAGGTCTACGATATTTTAACTGAATCGAATCAAACTCATTATTTACTAGCTTTCACCAGCGGCTTCGCCCGCGTGGTCCCTAGGGGTATGTTTACTAGGTTATAAAATTGTATCCTATAATCTAAGTTAGCTAATACCCTATCTTTATAAATTTCATCAAAACCCATTCAGTAGTTTCGGCGTGATTGACGGACAAACATCCAAACGAAGATTATTTAGTAATATGAAATCCTTATATGATGATTTACAAAACAAAAAATACAATAATATAATAATAGGTAGGTTATATATATGAAGAACTATCTTTCGCTGTGTGCAAGAATTACAGTTTTAATATCGACGGCCGAAGTTTAGGAAACGAGGGACCTCACCATCAAAATAGCGACACAAGCGACTTGCCGCTTCTTATCCATTAGTTTGATAGAGCTTAGTGTGAGTGGAAGGAATTTGTCATCATATGACAATAACTATGAATTTTTTATACTTGGCATGGCCTTCCATGGTCCATCCACCTTACTATTTAATTGTCTTACTGATTAATATAATCTGTTCCTATTCTTGTGTCAATGGCATTGGTTGATTTTGCAACATATGACGTAATGGAGTCGCGTATATGTCTTCATATTGAAACATGTACATTCATAAATATGATAAATATTTTCATAAAGTAGGTACCTAAATAATGTATGTACAATCAACAGTACGTCAGGTTATACAAATCTGTCGAATTCCAGTCGATTTTAAACTTTAATTTGTTAAAGGTAAAACTGTAGAAAATTGACAGGTTGTGATAACCTGATCTGCATCCATGTGTTTATACAGTGCAAGTTAAATAAAAGATTGTGAAAATCAGAAACGACTCAGAGTGGTAACTGTGAGTTTTACGCTAACGCGTTCACTAGTGAGCGCGTTAAGAATTTGTATGCAGAATTGTAGTTCTTGATAGTTACCGCTAGGGGCGCCGTACCGGATTCCATACTAAAATCTTAACGCGCTCACGATCGACAGTGAACGTAAACGTCAAAAAACTTACACTAAGCACTTCGTTCGCTTCTATCGTTTTCTCTATATAACTTTGAATTAGTGCTTACTATGCGTTTAAGTGGTAATAATCTGTAACTGTTTTTACGCAGCAAGTTGTATCCAGTGGTTCTAGTTGTACATAATAAAACACCACTGACATAGGTAAGTAAGTACCTTTATCTTTTTAAAAAGATAACATTGTTATATTTTAGTTAATTTTGTTTTTTAAGAGTACCTAAAATATAAATATCATAAAAGTTATGCCTATGTCTAAATGTTTTATGTGAGTTAGGTATAATATATTTTAAATAGGGGATTGGACAACAAAACATTGTGTTTGCAAACATTAACATTGGTATTGTAGGAAAAGCGCGGGAAACATTTAAGGTATAAAACAATTTGAATGATATATTGATTTTTTAACAAGTAACAAAGGTCATATTTGTGTTTTATTCATTTATGAGTCTGAATATAAAACGCAGCATATGATAATTCATTTTTACGTGATTTTCTTAAACAGTTAAGTTTTAAACATAGTTTTGGGTACATAATAAGGCTTATTTACATAAAATAATATTTTTTGTGGGAATAAGCATCCATACTGATTAATTTAAAACAGTTTTTGAAAGTTGTTCGATCCCCTATTATACATGATACTTATAGTTTCATGGAGTCTACGGTGTACTGTAAGTTCAATTTTTACTTAAGTAAGTAAAAATATTTAAATAATCTTGATACCTCCACGTGTTTCCGAGAATAAGACTCTACACATAGATTTGCTATATCGACGCATAGATTGGACATTTATGTAAAGTGTCCTCGTTGAGGTATGGAACCTTAACTAAAATATGAAAAGCAAGTCTTAGGAATTTTGCGCATTAAACTGATATAGATATCGTGTCAATATGGTTCACTTTTTGATCACGACACAACCCAACGCCATCGTTTCGTAAATCCGTGCCAATGAATCGCCCGGGTATAAGTCCCGTAAATTACTAATGCGCTGGAACCTTGTCTAATAACACCCTCGTGACGCCATATAAAAATAGAAAGTATAGATAGCACAAAAGGCGAGAGATAAATCATTAATGAATTTATTGAAATATTTATAAATAAACCCCAAAATATTGTTGTAATTATTAAAAAAAATAACTTTTAGTTTGTTATTTATTGCATGAATTTTCAGAAAATAATTTATATTTGAATATTGAGGCATATGGAAAATAATAAAAAATAAACATTTACCTTGTAGTTACGCAATAACAAACGGAAGACTTTTTTCAAACTACCAAAAGTAATAAAGAAATGAAGAGACATCGGATATATTTATTATTAGTGTTTTTTTTTACTTATTGTGAAAATCGTTATAGTAGTTGCTATTTTAGTCAACCATAACAAGTAAAAATAAAACTTAACAATAACAATCGAAACTAACAAAAAACGTAACAAATATGATGTGCGATCTCAACACAAGCTAACTCTTGAGTTATTTCTGAACGGTACTGACTTTTTAAACGCATCATCAAAATGACGGCCAGATGCATTATCAATTTGCGGGGATTTTAAAGTGGTACAATATAATTGGTTACTGCAGCTATTTTGGTTGTGGCAGTGATTTTGAAAACCGAAATACATTATTTCTGCTACATATTCTTGAGAATGATAGCTTCTAAAAAGTTTAATATTAACATATTTTTTAAAGATTTGTTAGTTTCCGGTTGATTATAATGTGCTGCTAGTTATTGGTGTGATAGATATTTTTTATAACATTTTAAATCTAGTATAGAGTATTAAGGTAGATATTTACATAGAGAAACTAATTGAAAATGTTTTTATTATTTGTTTGAGATTGAGTTAAGATGTGACAAGGGAGAAAAATTTTAATGTATATTAAAATAATTATATATTGTTGTGAGAGCTGCGAGACAAATTATACTGTTGTTAAATGTTTTTATCTATCTTTTCGTCGGACATCTTAAATTCTCCTGTTCTTGAGTAACCCAAGGATATTAAAAAGGATAATGTATTGTATTTGCCATATTGAGTTAATTATACTATTTTTGATTGTGTCTAATAAAATGTCCATGCACTTTTCCGTTTAATTTGTTTCGACTTTTATTTATAATTGTGATTTGTATATTTTGTTTGAATGTCAATTTTAAGACTAGATGAAGAATGTGTTTTTATAATGTATTAATTACAATAATAAACACTTTAGACCATCCAACACATTTAATTAGAATATACAATTTTTATATAAACCTTTGGACAATATTTAGTGCCTTTGATTATAAGTCACTTAGGTACATAATCTGTCTTACAAGATGTTTGTTCAAATAAAATTTAAAATAAATATATGGTTGTTAATCTGGTGTTTTTTTTTTCTTAGCTTTAATCGATGAAATTATAACGAATACCATAAATTATAATTCGTTTAGGTACAAAAATACTTTTTATGTAAAATAGACGCCTCGAACATAATTGAATTAAGTCTATTTTTTAGTTGTGCTACTGCAGGGCAAGTTTCTCTTAGGAAATATGCCGACGACGGTTTTTTTACTTGATGTAGGTACACTTCGGTCTATATAAACAAAATATCTGACGTGAAGTTACATTTGTTTGCCAAACAGGGGTACACTTGTCGTGACCAGATAAATATCTGTACCCTAGGTACGTAAACAAAATTGTTTAATACCATTCTCCGAATCCGAATGCAATCTCGCGAGATTGGGACTCGGGCGAGATCTAGCGAGTTTATGAATATCAATACCGCAAGATCTCGAAATTGGCGTGATTGGCACTTTTGTGTGTTTACTGTTTTACTGTAATATTCATTCATATTACAGTATTTGAATAAATTAGGAATAAATATAGGAATATTAGGTATTATGAAATAAACATTTATTTTTACGGGTATTTACAAGTTTTATGTATTTAACATTGTTTGACGCAATTATATTTTTTTACCTAAAACCTTTAAAAGAGCAATAACTATATTCACATGTTGAGAATGACAATGTCACTAACCAAAAACAACGTATTTTTTACTTTTGGCAACATTTTTCTTTGTTATCTATACACTTTAAAATGCAAAGATCCCTGTGAACGTAGCTTGCATAGAAACTGCTAGGTGGCGTAGTGACGATACGTTGTTTAGAGGGGCTGATTACAATTTCTTGAATTTTAAACTTTCATTACTCAAAATCGCATTTTTTGGTCTCAACATTATTATAATCTCGGGAACGATTCCAACAATTTTTATGACATTAAGTATAATAATTGGCATTAAGGCGATAAATCGATTTAGTTAGGTTTATTTTTTTATTTTATAAAAGTGCCAACTAATGCATAGTCATTCAGTTACTAATCTCTTAAGAAATTAAACTTTGACGTATCTTATCAAGTATTAAATGAAAAAAAAAAACAAATGTGTAATTATAATACACAGTTTTATATAGCAAAAATACAAAAACTAAAATAAAGCTCACTAACTAAGTTGAATTGACTATTAATTGAGATTATAATCAATGAAAGAAAACTATGTGTACCCAGAGATCTATTAGAAATTAGACAGTAAATAACCAAAATATACCAATCAATTGAAAGGCTTATTTTATTTTATTCAGGTCACATCATACGTTATTATTACGAAAGTAGCTTATTAGGAAGCACAAAATGTCTAAAGAACCTTTGCTATTCGTCTTATTATTGTGCTGGCCAGAAAACTAGCCACTGAGGAGACCCTTTTGAAAACATAAGTACTGTAAAAGTACTTATGTAAAGGCCGAGATCTCGCGAGATTGCATTCCCTATCCCTGCTTTTATTGATCACTAACATGGATTAAATGAATGTTACAACCCATCTATTTGGAAATAAATAGTAAAAGTTCACAATAAGAAAACTAACAGGGTTTTTGTATTATTCGCCATTTCTAAGGGCGCTTATTCTGCAGTAGAGCCTCTTTATAGTCTGATATAGACGTTATTTATTTGTATAGTAGTTTGCGACATCACATGTTTTACAGGTCTGCCATTATAGTAGCAAAATTAATAGTCAAGTAATTATGTTAATCTTATTTTAGTGTACATAAAATTAATAACTAGGTACATATATAAACAGACTAAAAGTCATTCAGTTTCAATCGAAAGGTAGTACCTACTTTCCTTGCAGCAAAAATTAAGAAAAATATAGAGATTTAAGTGTTTTACCTCTAGGTAGGTATCCTTGGCATCCTTGTGCCATCCAAAGTTCTAATATTAGGTATACACCTACTTATTCTATAAAACGAGTAGTGTCTACTGAGCCCAATTCGAATTAAGTGGTATCTGATATCCGAATCGAGGCAGTAATTTTACTGCAACATTTTTTACGTAGTCGTCTCTCGTTAATTATGACTAGAATATAAATAAACTCATTAATGAACGGTTTTAAGCGCGTGTACTTTTATATTATGTTTTATTACATTTTTAGACGTTACTACGGAGCTTGCAAAACATACGAACATGATAAACGCTTAAACCTGTTCAATGTTGTTTTATAAATTATTAATTTGAACTTAATAATTAACCACACTGGTTTATGGCTAACTTAAAGTTATGAGAATAATAACACTATTAAACTCGTTCGCTTTCGGTGGGTTGGGAAAGTAAAGTGATGTCACCCATAGGGTAGCTCTCAGTCCTTCTTGCAGCGGACATATTCTTCGCCCTTTCTCTAGGGGTGCCACAGCATAGTCGTTTGAGTACACAGGCGTAGCACATAAGGAGGGATAGCATCAGTAACAAGCCCACGATGACTGTCACCACAAGGAGGACGCGAAGTTCTCCGTTCGATTCTACTCCCCCGGAGTTGCGTCCCATTGTCGATTCTTAACGATGAACTATGTTTCATCTGAAAAAGTACATATTAAATTAGATTCACACCGGATCCCTTGTGGAGTAGGTAAAGGTAGTCAACCCCGAAAAGAAGTAAATATTAGGTAAATGATTGGGCGAAAAATGGGTCAGGTGGGATTCATATGTCTTCTTTTAAACCAGACGGTGTCGGCACGTTTGACTACTAACAAATATATTTTATTAAAAAAATATTGAAATTAAATTAAAATACATATATGTAAAACATAAGGTAGGGGAGTAACGGGGAGAACTTTTATTAATATCTAAACACCGGCCCAAAAGTCATTCTCACATGCACGCGCCGGATGGCGGCGGTGGACGAGGCAATGGCGTCCGAGCAATGGCGGCATAACCATACCCTAGTTAGGCAACTGGCTGGAAGAGGCATCAGCTGCTCGGGGACTAAATAACCCCTAAATGTCTGGCATAGAAGGTAACCGGAAACGACTGTATATAAGAAATAAAAATAGTAGTTAAAACAACGCAAATTACGATTCAAAATACAATACGAGGCCGGCAAATGTCATAAAAAGATTGAAGGTATGCGATCTACCATCATTCGTAAAATTGTGCGAAACATAGAGCTGTGCTTGGCTTGATGATTCAGAAAAGAATCAGGATTCAAATGATTCAAATGAGCAAAAAGTACATAAAAGTGGCATAAATAAGAACGCAACCACAATCTTCAAAGCCAAAGCGACAATACTGGATGTCGACGGAGCAAAAACGACGCAATACAAAGGCCCATGGAGCCCTTGCACAGCAACTTAATACTACTAATGCTTCGATTCAAGAGCCTGTAGAAGAGACAGTAATACTTTAGTAAAAGGATTTGGTAAAAGTATGCAAAAAACTAGAAAAACACTGTAACGAACATGAAACCAAAGATTTTCATATAGTAAAGCCCGACACTTCAAATCTTAGACCTAAGGCTATAGAAAACTCTGTTGGGGAATCAGTTACAGAGATAAGGGACACAATGAAGGTCTGGAAGGACCACTGTAGAGTATTTCGAGATAGTAGGTAATAGTTCATCCGCTGCCTTCTTTGCCATATCTAATATAACTGAGCGAGAACCAATCGTATTACGAGACGAGATACGTGCAGTCATTAAACACCTAAAGTACAATAAAACCATGGGATAAAGTACCAATTTATATTTTCAAAGCGATATGGGAGAGTCCGGCTTTTATATCCTAGATAAAATTTACTGCAATGTATGCGATCACATCTGTTGTTTAAGAAGGGATCAACAAAGAAATGCAAGAACTACTGACTGATTTCACTTATTTCACATGCTAGCAAGGTGTTGCTTCACATACTCAATAATAATGGACTACAATCAGACCTATATTGCGAGATCTCAATGACACAGTCTGGTTTGACAGGGGAAGAAGTACACGGGAGCAATCTTAATAATCTTTATATTCCTTCAGATAATAGAAAAAAAAAAAACAAGAGGATTTAACACCCCAATCTACATTTGTTTTGCAGATTTTCGGAAAGGTTTTGACACTGTTAAATGGAACAAACTTTGATCAATACTGAGGGAAATGGGAGTGCCTCAACATCTCGTGCAAAAGTTGTTTGTAGAGGGTAGGTACTGCTGCTTTGTGAATGGATAAATTCGACTGTGAAAACTTTAAAACGAAAAAACTTCTATCGCCGTTCTTATTTAACATCTATCTGAAGATATTATGTAGATTGTTCGTGAGAACTCGAATAAGGGTTTTATTATTGGTGGTCGGTTAATAAATAATCTTATAACAAAAGAAAGACGCCTACACGATGGAAAGAACTTGTGAAATCGGTGACACAGACAACCGTGACCGACAAAAATGGAAGGACATTGCCAGAGAAGCAGTCAGGATAACCAAAGAATAAAGGGCCGGCCAAGTATGATAAAGAGGAAATATTTTTGTTTGCACTGAATAGGCTCCGAAATCGATAAAAAAAAAAACACTCGTCTGCGAGTAGCTACAAAATACGCTGGTGAGATAAACTACGAGTATACTTACATTTTTGTTTTATTGTATATTTTCTTAAAAGGAAATCTAAAAAAAAAGGCTTTAATTAAAAACCGTTTTAGACGCGCAACTCTTTTGTTGCATTAGTTGCGGATATAATCTGTTAGAACACAAAACTAAAACTACTTGAACACAAAACTAATCCTATCTTCTTCTTAATTTAAATAACAATCATAAAGTACTGTGTAGATACTTAATAAATAATACCTATAGATAGATGGATAAACTATAGAAATTAAAATAATAAAGACTTTTTAGGACTAAGTAAGTCTTAAAAAGAAAGGCTATTTCTTTTTTTATGATGTTAAAACTATTTGCGGATGTGTGTCCCATAGATAAAGTTTTCAATATGTACAGAGAGCGTAAGTAATATGATCTTCGGGCCTTGGGGTGCGAGCTGATGTTTATGGATATAGTTAATGTATATTATTAGGTAAGTAGAAGTGGCATAAATAGGCCATCCATCGATTTGCAACTTTATAACTATACTTATAGGCCGTTATAGTTAGGTACAAAAAGCTATCGTTACTATAAAAATTCAGCAAACTAAGTAAGTAGTTATTTAAGCAAAATCTATCAATATGATTCAAATGTTCTTATTCTTGGGCGAGAATGGTGCACTGGAAGATGCCCGTGGAGTACGAAACCTCTATAATTCTACATTTATCTATTTGCTTATTTTTAGAAAGGTTTACAGACAAATATGTATTAATAATACATAGCGTGAAAGAGGATGTACGACTGAAAGAGTCCATGGATAAGGCCTAGACCACACCTGCACTTTCATGACAACGTCAAACCCCATGCAGCAAAAGACATCGAGGCCGCTTATCGTGCTAATGTGTAATGGAAGGTCTTTCAGCGTCCTCTGAATTCTCCCATTTCTCCCATGGACTATTATCATTTCCAATCCATCTGAGAGTGTTTGAACACCTTAAACACTTATTGAGCCAACAACTTTTCGATTCCAGACCGACCGATTTTTGGCGGATCTGTGTCGATAAATTGATCAAGAAGTGGAAATAAACAGCAACAGGGAATACATAAGTGATTGATTTAAATAAAAGTCTTCGATAAAAACGTTACGAACTTATTCCTAAATCCAATAGAAGGCTCAATATCTTGTGTCATAAAGAAGAAGACACAAAATGTGTCCTTATTAGGCGAATCACGTTCCCTATTAGCATTTATTTTAGCTCGACCTTATTTACTTCGTTATTTGTGACAATTTGAACCAACATAAATATATAAATCGGGAATCTCTTATTATTTATTGATTTGTAATCATATATCATATCAAATTACCAAGCTATCAATTAGCTATCTCCGTAAACATTGCCCTGAAAAGTCCTATAAAAACACCTTCACTTTATCTTATTTAATTTTACCTATCTTCTAGTTTCCGGTTATAAAAAGTAACCATTAACAAGTTGTCTTATCTATCTATACATATATAAAAGGAAATGTCCTGACTTACTGACTGACAGACAACACACAGCCTAAACCGCTGGTCGTCGAGACTTAAAATTTGGAGGATACATTTCTCTTATTATGTAGAGGTGTACTTAGAAGCGATTTTTGGAAATTCCACTCCGAAGGAGGTCAAAAAGGTGAAGAAAATTGTATGAAACTTCTTTATTTTTGGACCTATATTGATAAAAATTGGTATTTGAGTAGTTTAAGACGTTATGAAGGTCATAAGTATAAGAAGTAGAAGGTATATTTTATCCAAGAATCTAACACAAAAATGGGAGTGAAAGTTTTTATGGGGAATCAAATGTTACCATAGCAACCATCGTTTACAGTATGATTTGTCATTGTAATAAATCTTGATTATATTATTTCTAAACATTTCCTAATATTGCGATAAAAATTAATAATTAATAAGTGTGTTTCGTATAGTGATCTTTGACAGTAAACCAGTTCCTTGGGTACAGTCGCACTGATAGAACGTTGTGACGGTTACTCGATCGATGTTTAGCCGTGCAAATAAACGGCGCTTTTCTATTATTTGGCTAGCCGCCTAATTGCACGGATCTTTTATTTAGTTGGCTATGACATATCCATTATATATTAACAGTTAAAACTTTTAATTTCCATTTTAACCTGCGAATTTCTGCGAAAGTCGACCAAGCAATCGTTATTTATATTGTTCTTAGTTTTTGTTTCGTATTGTATTGTTCTCATTTCGGTAAATGCCTAATAATCTATTATTATAATATAATATATGATGATGTAATGAACGACAAGGAGAATCGTTTAATTATTCCATATTAATATTTTACACGCCAAAGTAGGTCTGTGTATATGTCAGTTACGCTCTCACGCCTTACTCACTAAACAGAGTTGACTTGAGATAGGACATAAGTTGTCAAAACTCAAATTATTGTGATAATTAGATTATACGGAAGATTGTCGTTGATAAAATCATGAAAATTTATTTCAGGTATTTTACTTGATATATTAAATAAATATTCGTTTTACAAAAGCTGCTCAAAGTAACTATACCACGCGGACGAAGTCGCGGGCAAAAGCTAGTATTTAAATAAAGTGTGGGCAGGCTCGCGCGGAAATTGAAACCTAGTGGACACTTCCAAGATATATTTGCATGACATATAATGTAGTCATTGGTGGCAGTCAGTTCAGTTATATTATTATTATTATTTATAAAATATGTTCTATCAGTGGTTTTCCCGCAACTTCGCCCTTCGCATAAATGATAGCTACTAGTACTGTAATGTCTTATATGTAACAATTCAATGTAAACTAACTAACAATCTATCAATACTTTCCTCTTTTATAATTAATTTAATTAAAATTATTATTTCGTCTTTATTACTATGACGATATTTAAACTGTAGGTACTACGTTTTATTTGATCCTTTACGAGTGTCTTGACCTAGAAATATTCGGAACGTAATTTATTATGACAATAATCAATCTTCACAGTTCCATCAATTCGGTGTTTTACGATCATAAGTATAAATCAAAGAAACTCAGTTAATAGAGTGTGACCGATAAAAGGGAATATAATAGATCTTATATAAAGAAGTAGGTATAACAGTACCTATAAATATTTGTAACTAATTTGACAGCAATATAGTATAATTCTATCAAATTAGGAAACGTCTACCGTTTTACAACAAACCAAATACTAATGCCGTGTCCGTATGTTAGCAGCAGCACATTGTAATCTCTTAAGGCAAATTACGTTTGAGATGTGTTAAAGACACATCGAACGTTTACAAGCGCTTGCAAGCCTACTAAACCAATCACACACTGTATACACACGTTTAAATTTGTTATGGCTTGTAGAAGTAGACAATTAAATCTTGAGCTTAGATCAAGTTCTACTTCCTATGTGTACGCAGAACTTGGCATTTATATTTTTTCGGTATATACAAGATAGTCAAGTAGAGATTTATGTTTGTGATGATGTGAGTTTGTTAAGAAGAATAAATATCAATAAAAAGCATAGTACAAAATAAATAGTATCGGAGAATATCCAGGGTCATAGAACTGGAAGGTAATAAACTACACATTAGCATAGAAGTTTTGTACATTGAAATAACATCACCGTGTAAGGAGGAATGGTAGTTTCTTAGTAGCATTAGTAGGTAACATTCTTTATTTTGATTCTGTTGTTCAAACAATGAAAAAGGTATGCCATTGATTAGAACTAGCTTCCTTAATTCACTACATAAGTTAAGTACTTAGAGCGACTACCCGTACGTGACTCTCCTAAAATCTCTGCGGTGGTGTCATGACCATCGGGCCGTTACGTTCCCTTAAATATGGTTGAGCGAAGCGATGGCTGGCTCATGCGTCATGCTCGTAAACAGGTGCTAGTGGAGATGAGTCTGTTCTAGACTACTTAATTTCGTGCATTTTCTTTTATTATGAATACTGTATATTGATTTCTCATTGAGTATGTATGACTCGGTAACCGGCATATCAGTAATCGGAAATATTATGTTATTTCTGTTATTATAATGAAAAATGACTTCACAGTCTAATGAAGTATCTTTCTAATACGACTTCTCTGTGTCAAATAAAACAGGGAGAAAAAGCAGCCCTTACTGAATTTCTTCCCGGTTCTTCTCAGTACAAGGTCTCCCGCCGTAGTTTTGCATGTCGTTGGCGTAGTTTTCGACTTTAACAAGTGCTATGTAACAGTATAGTGTTTTCTATTTGAACTTTAAGGAATGCCGTAAATTGAAGGTCTGAGTGATTTATATTAAGTATTTACTATTTCTATTATAAATTAATTTCGTTAATAGTTAAGTCATTAACTGATATTGAATATCAGCCTCTGTAGGTACACGTAATAAAAAAATGTAGAGGAAAAAAGCTCTATATAAAAAAATATTTATGTGGGAAAAACATTGATTATGTTAAAGGGCCGACAAGATTGCTTAATTCAGCAAAATTACATCCGTGATGGTTCACTGCGCAAACAAAATTCCATTTAGGGTTCATTGTCAAAGGAAAGTTTCACAAAATATGATATTTATTCTAAACTGACGAACCTGCGTTGACTGAGGTAGGAATGAATGACATATATTACACTTCTATAAATGTAATCGTCACAAATACTATCGCCGTTCTGCCCCGCGCTTCGTTTCATCAAAGTTACTCTTTCAACATTGCTTTGTTCACTAATGATGCCATTTTCGAGACATGTATTAGGTAGATTTGAATTGGAAGGATGACCACAAGCTTTGACTTTTAACTTATCGATATTTAAGTTCTATACCTATTTTGACATTTTGTGCTGCTGAGTCGTATAATTATAAACTGATGGCATATCAAATTCTTTAATTTTGTAGATGTTATTGACAGTTCTAATTGATCTTGACGACATAACCAAATGACTTGCACGCCGGTTTCAAGATATCATCATCTCTGAGTCGATAAGAGGGTACAATTTCTGCTCGGGTTAATATAAAAAATTAAGTTTTTATATTGTCTCTAGGTTGTATGTTAACCTTTGATGTTATAGATACTCTATAATTAGAATGCTATTCTCTAATATTTATTTATTTATATTTTCGTATTCTTTTTTTTAATATCGAGTTATTTACTATTTCAAATCGGTAAATTTTACTGATTATAGCAATATTGTAGAATATGCAATATAACTACCTAGCACTTTATGACACAGAGATATGGAATTCAGTTAAATAAATTCGTTACGTTCTTACCCGCTCTTTTAAATAGAACAACGCTTAATGTTTACTTTGTCGATTCCACGGAGACTCAATTTAAAATTGGATTTTCAACGTATCAAATGCAACTGTCGTTTCTCACTCTGCGAATTTACTTAGGTAAGTGTAATACCTACGCTTATTAACAGTAAACTAAGCAGGAAACAAATATCCAAGATTTTTTTTATTTGACATGTTGGTTCGTGATATTTTTATTTTGTGTTAGGTGCTGTCAACTGCGCGTCTGATTATATCTAAACAACTATATAATTTCCCAATTCGATGTAAAGGCAGAAACCAAAATCCATTGCAGAAATTTGACATATTGTGGTAACATGGCGTGTAGCCGTGTTTACCGAAGTCATATTTTTTCATCGTAAGGAAGTGGGATAGCCTCGAAAGCTTATTTACGCCCAGTGCAGATCTGACGTCAAGTGTCTCATCGTGTCTCACGAAAGTATAATATGATAGTAGAGTACGCAAGATTGAATATCATATCTATACTAATATTATAAAGAGGTTTTATAACTTTGTTTAATTTGTGCACGAATACCCAAAAAAGAGTGTATTGCTTTTAGGGTAATGAACCTATGTATGTAAGTATATGTATAAAGAGTTTCAATTTTCCACCATACCTTAAGACAACCAATATTAATGTATAGGGTATAATTACAAACGTAACATCATCTCGAGTGATATATATTTTAATATTTAATATGGTGGATGTATAACGCCATTAAAAAAAAAGGCTAAGTGCGAGTCGAACTCGCGCACGAAGGCTTCCGTTCCATTACCCTTTAAAAAAAATAAATTAAAATTAATCGAAATTGTTGTTTTCTATAGACTTTTTCAAAAGAAAGAAATAAATAATAATATTTGTTTTTTTGTTAATTTCCATCGAATAGACTCTGAATAGTACTGGACCGATTTTAAAAATTCTTATCCTACGGGAAGCTACATCATATGCGGCGAACATAGGCTATATTTTTATCCAGAAAAACAGCAAATAAAGGAATGGACATGGGAGTAGAAATTCGTATGGAGAACATTGCCATTGTTTACTATTATTGTATGTTTAAAGAAATTGTAGTGATGTAGGATGTTTTAAATATATGTTGTTGTTTGTAAAATCGCGGTTCTTGTCAATTCATCTTGAATGGGTGATATGAAAAAATGTTATTGAAAAGAGTTCGATAATGCTACCAATTTCAATGGAAACAAATTTCAACTTTGAGTTTATTGAACTGACAGCTCATTTGTTCTAACTTCTGAAAACTTCTAGGTGAACTTCATAAATGACATACCTAGATTTATGTTTATTATAATAATTTAGACTACAGTTAAATGCAAATACGAGGGTCAAACTGAAAGTTCTTAGAAAATCAAAAACTGATTACATTAGCCAGTTATTAGTTTTATTATATCTTTTCAAAATATTGTCCATTCACGTCAATACACCGCTGCATGCGATGGAACCACTGGGAAAAGCACTTTGCCCACTCGTCCTTAGGGGTCTCTTCAATGGCATCGCGATACGCAGCCACCGCTTCTTCAGCATTCATAAACCGCTTTCCTTTAAGTTTTTCTTTAATTTTTGGAAATAAATAAAAATCACAAGGCGCGAGGTCGGGGCTATACGGCGGGTGACCCAGTAATTCAACGTTTGATGTCGCCAAATAGTCGATCGTTCGCTTGGCGGTGGGCGACGAGGCGTTGTCGTGGTGAAGGAGGATCCTACTGCGAGGTCGTTTCTCTCGAACTTTTTCCAAGACAAGTGGCAAACAATTGGTAGTGTACCATTCTGCAGAAACTGTTTTTTGATCCTCTAACACAATTGTTGCAAAATGACCTATCCTTCCAAAGAACGAGGCCACCATTTTTTTTTCCCGCACTTCGATCTCTCTTCACTTTAGTTGGCAACTCCTCGAAAGGAAACACCCACTGAGCAGATTGTCTTTTGGTTTTAGGATCATAACAGTAAATCCAGCTTTCGTCACCTGTTAGTATGTCGAACACAGCATTTGAGTCACCTCCGTTAAATCTTTCAATCATTTTACGACACCAATCCACACGATGGAGTTTTTGAGCCTCAGTCAAATTATGAGGTATCCACCGGGCGCAAAGCTTCCTGACCGCTAAATGTTCGTGGAGGATTTTGTGCACTTGACTCATACCGATGCCTAAGCTTGTCCGAATCTGTTGATAGGTCACTCTTTTGTCAGTCTCTATCATACGCCGTACAACACAGATGTTATCTTCAGTCGTCGCCGTAGAAGGCCGTCCCTCACGTAAATCATCAGTGAGATTAGTGCGACCACGTTTAAACTCATTAAACCAGTTGTAAACAGTCGCACGAGATGGGGCTTCATCGTGAAAGGCCAATCGTAGTCTATCATAACTTTCTTGTTGACTTAAATGACATCGAAAGTCATAAAAAATCATTGCACGAAAATTTTCTCGTGTTAAATTCATGATGACTTGACACAGACAATTTTCAATTTGCCGCCAAATCGTAAAACAAATGACAAATGAATGAAATATATACTCAGTAATATTGGCAAAGAGTTATATTTTCAAATTTTAGAATTATTTTTTTATTATATTGTTTATAAGTGGCCAGTTCTAAGAACTTTCAGTTTGACCCTCGTAATGTGTACAGTGTCCGAATAGTAATATGAAATCATTCTAGTTATAATTATATAACTTCACACAAAATTACACATAAATTTTGGATGCATTTAAGCTTATTGTATCTTTCAAATTTACAATATCCCTATTTAATGTGATCTATGCTCAAAGGCTTCACAACTTGGATTAAGGTTGTGTTATGTCAACGGTAACGAGTTTCTTATATGATGTTAACGTATGCGTGATTGGCTGTTGACAGATTCTGTTAATCCATTCCTAATAGTATTTACATTACATTAGTAATATAAACTTAGCTGTAATCAAGTAAAGATATTAAATTTATCCATGCGATTTATAACGGATTAGATATAACAACACTAATACGAGCACACTATGTGTGTGGGCTGATTCGCGTAATCTTGTGTGATTTTCTTTTTTTTTCTGCTAAGGGGTGATCTGCTCTGGTTAATTAAGGTAGGCGGTTTAAAACTTAAAACTTCAAATTATAAATTATATCAGTAAATATAGAAAAGCAATAAAAAAAAATTGAATATAAATCTTCTCAATGTAGCAATAAATTTTTTGTGGATATTTTTAATATATTAGGTTCTATTGGTTTTGTTATTTTTTTAATCCTATCTTATTAAATAAACTGATTTTATATTGATAAGAAAAAACTAATTTCAACTGTGACATTGCATGTTATCACACTTTTTGGTAGCCGTTTTGGGGTCCGTGGGTCAGAAGAAGGGTGATAGTTGAAAATCAGCGTCAGCCCTAGCTGACTTATGCTGAACTAGTCACCCTTTTTAGTGCAGTCATGAGACACTCAATTTTGTATTGTCCTTTTTTTTACTGTTAATTATATGTAATGTGTCGTGTGTCTGTATTAAAATAAATAAATTGAATTTGAATTTGAATAATAAATGAAATTGTTTTGTAACAATGAGGCGTTACCACCACCGCTTTCGTTGCTCACATTTTCTATAAACCTTTTTTAGCGTATCTGTTACCCTACATTCGTTTGTGATTTCGTTTATGTTCAGTCATAAGAATATTTTGTTATTGTCGTTGCTCATTGATTTGACGAAGACGAATGTTTTTATGGAAAAAAACGTGATTTATTTTTATACAACATTAACTCTGCTAGTTAATTGTTACGGACTTTAATATCAAGGAAAAACTTGCTTATTTGTTAATAATTACTTCACAATTTTTTTTGGATTGGGATAGTTTATCATTAATTATTTAATAAGTCCCTTTTTTGGTTAAAAACACAGGTATATCTTTAGTTATCTTTTCGCATTAGTATTTTTAGCATTTTGTGTAACTAAACTAGAACGATTGTATTTATTATTATTACTAACTTAAAAATAGGTTGATTATATTGTATAAAAATTATTCCCCTTTTTTTCGTTAATTATTATTGTATTACAATATAAGATTAAAATCCAGATTCTCAGGATTATTTCTTGGGATGCGCTATTCCGTTTCATTTAAAAATAACGCAGTTCCGAACGATTGGTCACTCAGGAAAATATTCACTAACGCAATTCACAACGGTTCGTTGACTGGCTACGACTGATACAGAGTTTTAGCGTTGCAGTAAAAAAAAAATCCTAAAAAAAACTATTATTTAAACGCTCTAAGAAGAAGTGAATAAAATTTTCTTTTAAAATTTTAACTTCCGACTTATAACCTCATTATACACAATTGATGTGATCATAAAAACTTGTCGCGCAAGTGTAAATAAACTAGTACCAATTCAGTTATGTAAATCTGCAAAATTTAATTTAATATTGATAGATAGGTACTTAAACGTCACAACCAGCTTTTATGATCATATAAATTGTGTATAATGAGGTTATAAGTAGGTACTTAAAATTTAAAAGAAAAATTTCATTTTCTTCTTTTTAGAGCATTTAAATAAAAGCTTTTTTTTTTTGTTTTTATAAATTATTTACTTTTTAATTATTGACGGCTAGATTCCTCAGATTCCTCAATCTATTAGCGAACCGTTTCACTATAGGAAAGCATAAAAAACTTTAAAAGTGCATAACGCAGATTCTTTTTCAAGTTACTCTCAACAAGCCCTTTCATTCGATATCTATATTGTAGAAGTGGATTTAAAATAACTATTCCGCCATCCTGTATGGTCCGCCGTATTAAAATGACGTCACATTATTTTTCTAATTACTCTTTACGAGCCCTTTCATTTGATACCCATATTGTAGAGGTGCATTAAAAATAATTATTCCGCCATCTTGGATGTTCCGCCATATCACATTTAGGATGACGCTACACACCTTGGATTGTCATCCAAACTAAACGTCTATATAAAATTTCAGCTGAATCGGTTAAAGATATCTTCTTCAAAATTGAGTTCACAGATTCCACCCGACTTACACCTCAAGTTAAACACAAGTTTTTAATATATCTTCACTTGAATCCCATTGTTGAATAAATTGCTATTAAATCTTAATGTAATATTCGTTAAATTACCGAAAAACAGGATAGTACTAGAAACCTAACCTAGTTTATTATATACCTATTTATAGTTTGTTGACTTACAGTAACAAGAACAAAAAGCACTAACTACCACTAGATGCATAAAACCTCCGCCCGACTTCGATAGAAGTTTCTATTATCGATAGCTCAGTATATGATAGGAAAACCTGAGGGAAACTTAAGTAATACATGGGTCAGGTGGAAGACAACTATATTGACAAGTGAACGATTTTAAAATATGGAACATCAAAAATCTAATACAAAATCTACAAATAATATAATTCCAAAAAAATTATAAAAAATATAAACTATGTACAAAAAGGATATTATTCATTAATTATTTTTCTCCTTTGTGTAGTTTTTAAAAAGTGTTATTTAATATTTTTATCCATATTACTTCCATGAATATCTTATGTATAGCCATAAATGGGTTCTGGTAAGATTACCATCAATGGCGTAACTATCCGGTGGCAACACTGGCAAAATGCCACGAGCCCCAAGTCCCCTGAGCCGTCCCCTCAGACAAAATTTTGTTAAAACTATAATTAGTATGAAAGTACTTAAAATCGAAGAAAGTTACATACAACGAAAGATCCTATAAAAATAAAATAAATAATTAAGATTTAAACGATTTTAACTAAAATGCAGAAAATATAACTGATGGGTAAATATTTCAGTATTTTTTTTTATTAAAGATTGTTCTTGGCCTCAAATAGTATAGTGACATAATTGACTAACATGGAATGTTTTGATGCTTATATAAATTTTTAATCTAATTAAACTTTTGTAATTTCTGAGGCCAATAGACAATTAAAATACTTATTTTTTCTTGCAAATTTTATTAATTTGGCTTAGTCTAGCTGCAAAAAAACTTCAATCTGTACCTCTACTTCTGTATTCGCTGAGATATTGAACACTTGAACCACGAAAACACTTGAACCACTTTTTTGGACCACGTTGGTTAATCTTCAAAAGTAAACCCACAGACCGTTTTTTTTCTGTTTTGTGAGTAAATGGAGTAAACCCCATTACCCGTTTCCCTATCAGTTCATTTCAGTTCCTTTCCTATATCAGTTCATAGCAGTACACCTAGATCGTATTTTAGTATCATAGACAGCCAATGACTGCCTTTTATTTTAGAACACTATAAGTGAATGTTTCTTGTCTTCCATCAAATAATGTTATTCCGTGAAACCTTAACCTATATTATTCATGATCTCAATTCACAATCTCAAATAATTGCCGTATCTACCATATCAATATATATTAGTTTCAGTAACCATAGTCACTAATGAATCCTTATATTAATCACTATGGCGATGATTAGGCTCATGTCTCTATTCATTAAACTACGCTACGCCTTGAATGGTATCTTAAAACTACGCATACAGTAGGTATGCAACTACGAGATAAAATTCATTCGCTTCAATACAATCTAAAAAATTACAGCATTATTTTATTAGCGTTCATTTTTGAAACACAAGTAATCTATGAAGTCACCATTTTTAAAAACTATGTTTTCAGTGTATCATTTCATATTCCTCATTATTTTGCTGTTCTATTTAAATTTTCGCTATGAGTACACACAACGATGTATTACTTACTTTACTTCTTATACGTGTAATAATTATAAAGACCAATTTATTTTACACACAATAATGTCCTTATATATCGATTGTGTATTAATCTTCTTTTATTGTAATACAAATTCGGTATTACTTTAAGAATTTGGTAGCAATTCTGGTGCATAAAGTAGACTAAATTTGGTATTGTTTCCATCGAATTGCGTTTTCTATTGTGAAAATTATCAATGAGATACAGAATTAAATTAATTTTAACAATGAAGTATTATTATATTTCTTTCATTACACACAACTATGATATATGTAACTTTAAAACAATCCCAAATTAAAGCTTTTTTTTTATTTCAGCAAATTAATTCTGATATACAATTTTTACTTTTTGAATAAACATGAAGGTTTATGATTGTTAAATGATGTTTTTCTATTTAAAATATGTTTTACAAGAAAAACAACTGTCATAGAAGTACTAATAACATTTTAACAATAAAGTGCTATTTTCGGGCTACGATAAACAGAACGGGATGCTTTATAAGATTTATAGTAATACTTCTTCCTGTTGTTCTTAAAAACATTTCGAAGCCCAAGTTTTCCAATATAAGAAAACAAAGTCAGCTTTTTTGTTATGCCGTACTATGTACGTACGGCAAACTGCTACAAAACTTGACGGTAAAAGAAAAATTCCTAAACTTAATTATGGTACGGCCTACGTTTTTATGTATTATATTATCTATCGAAGTCCTACAAACTTATACGGAAAACTATATATTTCGACTATAAATGATTATAAAAAGTGTTTTCTGGCTTTACGTAATGCGATATGAATAGTCCGTAACTGTTGTCTTATAATAATGTAATTATTACATTTAGGATATAAAAGTGTTGTGATTGTTAAACTACGATGAATTGCAATATTATATCTATGCTAATATTACAAAGAGGAAATTTTTTATGTCGTCTAAGTAATTGGTGGTATTTGGTGAAACGCATATTTTGTTTTTTTATTAAAAACAAAACTAAATATCTGTCTATCTAATAATAAATATCCTCTTGCCTACCCTACTAAATATCTTCTGGAATTCGAGAAAGAATCAGCGAGTATATCTACATAAAAAAATCATCGTTGTCGAACACATACTTAATCTCCTCCTTTTCGATAATGAAGTAGGTTAATCGTTACCGCCGGTTAAAATTATCTATTCTACGTTTGCATTTAAGTTGACATTATTTAGTGTTAAATAAATAGCTTTAAAATTTATTTATGAATATGCAAACGCATGAGTTTTATATCATAAATCTCATTCTATATTTGCTAATTTTACAAAATATTCTATTCAGAAAAATTGTTACAGTTAAGATAAAAATAAGAAACCTGCAAATTATTATTCTATATATTTATTTACTCGTTCTGAATCAGAAATATTTAGATGAAAATGTATATAAAATAAATATTACTAACAATTCGGAACTTATAGTTCTGTCAGTATCAATATAATACTTAAGCAAAAACGAGCCTAAAGTGACTTAAAAAGGGACGGTTCATGTATACACACTCTTCAAATAATTTAAATTTGTGAAGCCACTGGAAAACTCATTCTATCAGTCATAAATTTATCGGATTGTTCGCGCTCTTTCATATTCATAATATCAGGGAGACAATGGTTATAACCAACAAAAAGAAGAGGTCAACTCAATGACCCGTAATGTGTCACCGACAAACAATAAGCATCGTCAGTTTCTAATATTACTAGAATTATTATTATTTAATTGGAAAAAAATATTTATTGAATAAATTTTGCATTATATATTTGTATTGGTATTACCATTATAGAAAAATTCATAAAAATACTCACCAGTACCAGGAGCCCGAGATGGGATTCGGATTCTTGGATCTAGTAGTGAAAGTAATAAGCGGTTGAGAAATTTGGCATTGCAAAATATTCATTAGTATGTTCTGTAATTATAATGTAACTAATTTTACCTAAACCTATGATAGTTTATTACATATCGAGACAGATTATAAACTGACGATGTTTACAGCTTTACGGTGATTTATGTAAGTATACCTTCAATTATTATAAAATATTTGTAAAAATCCACCCTTAATGATAGAAAACTAGAAAACGAATGTCCATCTCGCCCACTGACTTTTAACAAGTCGACACCAAATAAACTATGTTCCTAGTTAAAAATGATTATCTTCTACAATTCAATATTTGCTGTGTGCTGTTTCTAATTTTAAAAATAAGCTTGATTTTTTCTCAATATTTGTCTGATGTACCTACAGCTATAATGCGGCAGCTTGATAGAGATTTAATTTAAGGCCAACTTCGCACTTTCAGTGCCAGATCTGGCACTATTTTCATAAGGTTAGCACCGAAATTTTACTTTTAGCATTTAGCAATTTTTAAGTGGTATTATTCATTTATTTTATCCTCATAGTTAGATTTTGTAGGTAAGGATGAAGGAAATGTTATACGGAAAAATTTAAAGATGATTAGAAAGGCGAACTAAGTCTCTATCAGCCAGTTGCACAAAGGTCCATTAAAATTTTCATTACTTTAAAGTGACATTACCCATACAAATTTGATATTCATTCGAGTTTTAAAGCGTCATTAAACCTTAATGAACGTTTGTGCAACTGATTATTTCAATCTTTCACTCTCACTCGCACGATCCTACATGAAAACAATCAGTTAATAAGAATGGCTTTAGTTATTTTATTTAAAATAATAGATACATACATTGTGTTTTCAAATATGTTTTGCGCTAAATTTTAGACATTCCAAGAATTCTAGCATTTTTTGAGAAGTCATCTAGCACTTACCTTGCGTATCCACTGCAATACAAGTATACAGTTAAAATCTCACAATCATTCAACCAAAGAACTCAAAACTATTGCATGGCTTTAAAGCGACCTAAGCATGTAAACAATTGATTTAAACAATCATTAAAAACTCTAACTTCATGATTAGCATGAAGCGCCTTTTACATTAAATTAGCTATTGACTAAACATACTACTAATTTATAAAACTACTCATAAAAGTTTAAGACTAAATATAAAACTATTCATAAAAGTGTTAGGTAAGTATATTGTATTATTAATTGTAAATTTCTCTCAATATACAAAACTTGTACAACGCACAGTTCAGTAAAACAATAATGTTAAACCAGTTATTGTTACGTTATACTTTCGTTCATATTACTATTTAGATCAATATTTAGTCACGTCAATATGGTTTATTATTGAATTATCGCGTCATTTAATGATGGATATAACAAAAACATTTCAAACTGACTAAGCGGTGAAGAATGTAGATACCTATTTATTTAAACATGAAATTTTTAAATGACCTTGGTATATAGTTCATAACATGATCACGTGATTTTAGCTAAAAGATACTGCGTGATGTAGTCGAATCTATCGATTAGGATAGTTTCATTGTGACGAATTATTTATATTCATTAATTCCTTTTGCAATTGGAACACTATGATCTAGTCGAAAACGATGCATGCTGATTGTTATTCAATACTAATACAATATGTTATATTCCAGATAACCCAGATTCCATTTTAAACTAAGCGCTTGTAATAAGGGTTGAGACGAAGTTAAATCAACTCATTCGCTCCTGCCTTCTTAGACAAGGAGCGAAATTTCAGTTAAAATGATTTCTATTTAATATGAATAATCATTCATACAACTCATACCAGGATTACTTTTAGTTTAGCTATACAGCAAAACGGCGCAATCTGTCATATATACAACTATGTCATTTTATCAACTTATCAAACTTTGAATTAGATTTAGTAAAGAACCTGTAACCTGTCAAAAGGGCTGGAGCAATTTATTTAGGTATTTGTCAATTTATGTTTAACTTCATTTGTTACCATTGACTTCAACGTGAAATTAAACAATAGACGCTTAAACTTTTGACATGTTAGTTAATCGGAATGAATATAAAGTTTGCCATTTAACCAAAGGCTCTGTCGCGTAACTGCTAATGTAAGTCCTGTAAAGCTATTCTGTAAAAAAAAAATGCCAGGAATTCGATGACGAGTTCAGCACTGGAACTGCATGTATACATAGGTTCAGTCAAATATAACGTACTTAAAAAGGCAATAAAATGTTTACATATTCCATTGAAGCTCGAAAAACTATTTTTATTATTAAATTCTAACCTTAGATACTTACATTTACCAACCTGTGTTGGAAAATTCCAAGATTTTCTAGTAATAACTAAGAACTACCACCATGCGGGCTTGTAAAGTAATATAAATAGATACTACGAAAAACACAGTTCGTTCTTAATTTCATTAAAATAACAATTGTTATAATAGTCAGTTTTTTCAGACGGCATAAATATATTAGCTTCTCCACCAAGATGTTGGATATTGGACAGCAAAAATATTACACAGGTTTTATTAAAACAAGAACATGAGTTATTTTTAGTCTCATGACAAATTTAACCTTAAAATAAGAGTATTAGATATTCCATTCCATTATCAACAGTTTAAATATAAAACGAGTTATAGCTAGTTCTGAGGCTAGCTCGTGATATATACAGGGATATTCTGTCAACGAGTGTCATATTTCTTGTGAATGTAAAACATTTTTCTTGTCGCATTTGTCACGCTCTAATCAGTTTTATTAGAGTTTGTTGATTGTTATCTACCATTACATTCAGGCGCACGTTGTTAAGGCGAGTCGTAGATCCATGGTAGATCTGTGGGAGACCTATGCCTAGCAGAGGGCGTCAATGCGTAAGGTGTAAGGATGATACGATGATACTAGTGGTATAAAGATAAGATACTAGACAGTATTAATATGTTATTTGGTACTCTATGTACTCTATATAACGTCCTATATACTAAACTCTAATATAGTATGAAAAATAAAAAAAAAACACTGACCATGCTTTGTTAATAGCCTTCGTATGTTTTAGGAATAATTATTTGAATGTGGCTTAAGTAAAAAAAATAGTATTTAAGGAATCAATGAAATATGTATTTGGGATATATATTTTGATAAAAAAACTGAGTACGAATGGGAAGCCTTAGTGAATAACCCACAAAAACATTCCTCAAAATGAAGCATTGAGTTTAATTGAGAACATGCTCTTTTTTAAAGTCAGTTCAGAGTAAGAATAAAATAAATAGAAACTGCTCCATTATCTATGGTTCAAAGACGCTTTAACGTCGTCTATGGCATAGTGCTCCGATAATTGCATTTGCTCAGCAGCCGTGGTTCCCTACGTGAGGACCACAGAGAGGGTGAGTGGAAGTCACATCGGGTGGCATATCCGATGTACCAAAACCACAAACAACCTAACATTATTACTGAACGTAAATGCAGATACATACTTAGTTAATAGCCTATAAATATGTTTACAATAAAAAAACTGCGAAAACTTGTGAAAATTGTTAATATGCTACTTTGTAGGTAATTTAACGAGTTTTCCTCTCAACTGCCTTAACATGTACACACACCTGATTGTAAGTTCACCACAATTTATCCCGGAAGTGATTTTGTACTCTAGCTAATATATTTTAAGGTTTAAAATAGAGTCGATAAATTTTTCATTTTTGCACAAGCTGACTTGACTTTAAGTAATCAAGTTAAGACTGTGGTTTTTTTAATTGATTTTAGCCACAAAACAATTTTTACAACAATTAGTTTGACCGCCATTAGAAAGACGGCCAGATGTTACAATAAGAGCAACCTGATTTCCATGTAATATAAATTCTATATTTGGAATTCTGGAGAAAACTTAATAAAACAAAATTAAATGATTTCCCTTTGTTAGATGCTCTACTAACTGAGTTATAGAAGATGTTATAATTTATTTATAACTATTACTTTTATCGAAACTTAATATTATATAAATAAATATATTGTAATACTTGGTTCTAAATTTTTTTTAAATACATATTTCCCCTAAACTGTAGCATTATTGTCTAATTTTCAATTGCCTCTTTTAAATTCCGTCTGACAACACTACTGCACTGTGACACAATTTTAGTTCTAAACAACTTGTCTTTAAGTCTTTTGTTGTACCACTTTACAACCGTAATTCATTTACCCAGGTACAGATACAGAATTTTATAGAAGCTCCAATTTTAATTGAACGCAAGAGTATTAAATTCGTAGTTGCAGTCAACAGCACGATTCTCCACTTGATTTTAAACCGTAATTATTATGAATGGAATACGAAACTACTTGCGATAATTTAAAATATTGTAGTAACCACTAACCTGAAGTGTATACAATGGCACTTCTATGAAGATAGCTACGCGTTAAAAGTGCAAATCTTACATGCACAAATTAAAAAGGAATTTTGTATTATAGCGTAAATCATAAATAATTGTTTTGGAAGTATCGTTCTGATATTTTATTCTAATAATAATGTCAAGCAACATACATTTTGAATTGCAAACAACATACATTACAAATCACATATATTATTGTATCTAAGTATACTTAATATAGCATGCACTACGTGCTACGTATTCAGAAGCGTTGTATATTTTAATGTTTTAAACATTTGGTATTCGCTGTAGATTTTTCGTTAATCAGCTAAGTACCACACAAAAATACAAAGGATATTTCTTTTGATAATTACGTCGCTTAAATAGGCTCGCTGTTTTGAAACCGTCGAAAATACATTCCATTGTAGTCCAGTGATCATCTGGACCGTAAGAAGTTAGGAATGTAATCAGCTTACTTCGGAAGTTTTATGTAATCTTATTATTTTATTAAAACCGGGAGATACATAAAATCGGTGTCCCAAACTTTAGATTTATTATTTATCGTCAGCCAAAAATATTTAGAACCACCGACTGTAGTTCAAACAAATTATAATTTGTTTTTTGAATGAAAATGAGTAACCTTTCTCTCACTTGAGAGTCTGACTGTCTGTCTTTTCGACCTCTAGTTGGAGGTAATTTACTCCGAAGGTACCTAGCCAATTAAGTTAAATTTCATACCTTTGATGTTGGAGCTGATATCGATGAGATCCAATAATTGACAATTCTTTTTTGAGGTACCGAAAAAAAGTTTTGTGTCTACATATCAAGATGAGATATTTTGCATCTGAATCTGTGCAAAGATCTGAATCAATTAATGCTGCGTATGGATTATTTGGATCATCGATTTTCAGATAGATTAAAGAACATAGAGTAAGTACTTAATCGTGTTACGAATATATTTAAAAATTATATAATGCTTTTCATTGACCTCTGATATGGAATTTTTGTTTTATAAATATAATTAATAATGATAAAACAAAATAGCACTTTCTATTTTTTATATTAAGATGTTTCAAAATGCCCTTTAAATCGAATTGATTCTCTTTCATACTTTGTCGAGGCTTAGGACTGAAAATTTTCAATACAAAAACTACTATTTATTCCATTTTCGTAATATTCTATTAGTGGATACACATGCTTAATGCAATTTACTAATTTAATTACATAATCGGTCTTTGCATCTAAACCTTGATCATTATATATGGTTCCAAAACAACAGTTAAGGGAAAGTAGTAAATAAACAATATAACCACTGGTTGACTGAAAAGTGCACTCATTTGTTAGAAACACGCAACACGATGTCGCTCGAATCTTACCGAACAGTCGGTCAGTTCTGCTCAGTTCATTCTTTCGTTTATTCATGTCAGTGATCAGTGGCGCTTACTGACATCCATTAATCGACTAATCCATACGGAGCATACTTTGAGATTCGGATCTGTGCATCATTTTACTGAACCGACTCAATGGGTCAATTGAGGTTGCAGTTAAATCAGGATCCATCACTGTATGAAAGGTTACTTTAATTGCCTTTTTATCAGATTTTCCGCTCTCTTGTTGATAAAAATTGAGCATTAATAGAGCCAATACTACAAGAACTATTGAAAAACTATAGGTTGCTTTGGATTACTTTCCCTTTAGATCAACAATAAGGTTAAGGGCGTAGCATTGAGGATAATACCCTTATTTGTTATTTAATTTTTTGTTAAATTAAAGGTTTTTTATTCACCATCCAACAATATCAGGCTGTCTTTTCAAAAGTGTGTAACGCTTCTTTGTCATCGTAACGCTTGCTTCAACCATGGACGAGCCACACTGTTGCATTACCTCAAACAACTTTCTAATTGCTACTTAAGTTTTTACACACAATTTATAAAGCATTTAGGAAATATTGAACGATAAAGGTACAAAAACGCCCGTTTTAACTTCTAGTGTACCGTCTCTCGTTGCCAAATTAGAAATTCAATTTACTTACAGAAAGCCAGAAGAACTATAAATCAAAACGTTATTAGAAAATAGTCATCGGAGAACGGAAACAATGCGCCTGAAAATATCAAACATTTATCGTTCATTATGAACGTCTGAACGACTTAATAAAAGTAATTGGTCTCAAGCGGTGTACGTTTAAATGAAAATTCAGTACGTCTACACGACAAATGTACAATATAGATCCAGAAACTATATTTTTTTATTATATTACTGATTGAAAATTGATCTCTGTACCTATTGCAAATTGTTAAAAACAAAATAATATATAAAAAAATAATTATGTTTTAAACATTTTTTAACAAGGCAACTAAAAACTCGATAAATATTTTGAATTATTAAGTAGGCTATATCATACTTATAGCTCTTCAGCATACTCAATTCGTTTGACAAGTAGCAACTTTTCGCTCCTTAAGTTATTCCATTAAACGAGTTGCACGTCGACTTCGATAAGTTGGGAGTAGATAAGTAACTCGGCTTACTTAATATAAGTGTAAGATTTATCCCTTTTTTGTTCATATATAATAGATTCAATTATAAATATACATAGTTAATATCATATCTAAAGTCGGCAATGTATTTTCTATTATGGAGGAGATTATACCAAATATAAATCATATATAGCAACTTGATGAGGTTGCTATATGCAACCTCATCAAGTTGTAACGTAAAAAGTACGACTACGTCAATACTTAAAAATTTTATAGGAAACTGTCAATGAAAATTTACAGATAAATAATAACATTAGGTTACATAGTAAATTATTTAAGTGCTAATAATCAATAAAAATAAACTAGATCTACAAAAAGTGTCATTCTTTAGTTTTACTTTAGAAAATAATTTTTATTATTTCATTAATTTGATTAACAAGGACATTCAACAAGGCCCTATTTGAAAAGCGCCTTAAAATATATACTAGTAAGTTGAGTGTATTCAAAGCCTTAAATTTTGTTCATAGGTCAGATTGATTAATAAGGAATTAAAGATAAAATTATTTGTGCTAATCGATAACTTTCTTTGCGTGTGTATATAGGTCATGATTTTTTCTTCTTTCTCTTGTGTAGGATAATTATCTTTAATTAAGATTTCATTGTAAAAATTTCCTTTAAAATGTGTAATTTCTTGATAAGTTAATGTAAATTTTGTTGGTGATTTAAATAAATATGTGAACAAAAATTTTAAGAAAGAAGTAAAATATGCAAGTGATTCAAAACATTCATTTTCGTATCTAAATTGAAGTACCTATAACATTTTCTAAAATGTCCCTCTTACTATTGTCAGTTATTTTTGAAAAATACTTGACTTAAAAAAAACTAAAAATAAATCTTAAAAAAGTGAAAAATAATACATATCTTAAAAGCGGTAACCTTTGAAGTTGGGCTGAGGTTTTCTGTAGTTTATTAAATGATAACCATCCGACTTCAATATTTCTTCAAAAGATTAACTGCATTTAAAATAAGTATTATTTTTCACTTTATTAAAATTTGAATTTAGTTCTATTTTTGTTTTGTTTTTTTATTATATCTTGAAATTTTTATTTATTTGCACAACGTAACTGCGAAGAAATCGGTGAGCATAGAAATTCCTTCTTTCAGGTTTTTAATGAATGCAAAGTTTTTTTGTTTTTTGTCGCTGATATCATCAGATATCAGCGACATCAGGTGAAAAGCATATTTTGTTTTATCTCGTTCCCTCACAATAATAGATAGGTATTAGAGATATGCATATTGTACGTATATTACTACATCGGCTTCACATTATAAATTAACTGATATGTGTATGTTAGATAGAGGTTATCAGCGGTGCAGAGAAGGCCAATATTGGATTTTGATAAGTAAATTAATTTTGGCACACATCAGATTTCGTTACGCATCTCATTAAATACGCACAGGGGCTTATTGCATGTCAGTTTTGTGATATTATAATGAACAGAGGTTAAAGTTACACCATGAAGTCCAGTTTTTCTTTTAATTTTATTTTTTTAATAATTGTTCAATATAATTACTATATTGAATGGTTTTGTTATCTTGGACCAGATATATTTATACACAAATCAAACGACCCCAAACTTAATGAGGTGTTTTAATTACAAAGTTCCCATTGCGACATTCCAGTTCCATCATCATAATATGGATATGATCTTGAACCAAAATCTGCCCAAATCTCTGTCCTAAATCAAACAACTCCAAACTGAATGAGGTTGGTTTATTTATTTTTAGAGACCTATGGCCTTATAGTTCTATCATCAGTTATAAAGAAAGGCAGACAAATGGTTAAAATATCAGCTAAATCGAAAACGTAAAATTTATAGTTAAGAACGACCAAACTGTACTTAAACGACACTTAAACAGGATTTCGTTTCTTATTTTAGGTTCTTTTAATGATCAGTCGATAGCAGTTTGATAATACTAACACATTTTGTCTTATAATCAGTTGAGATTTTATACTTTCTTTCAATTCTGAAACCGACTGTAAGGCAATAATTTACTCCCGCGGAGTCGAGGGAAAACAGCTAGTAATATTAAGTTTAATAGTACCTGCGTTTTCTTAAGAAAAGTCAAACAGCTGAACAAGTTAAAACTTAAACTGTAGACGGAAAATAAAACAATAGTGTTCATTCAGAGCACTAATGGAATGCTCCAGGTAGTTCTGAACATGCAGCCAGTATTGCGTTTTCATTAATTCGAATTATTTTAAATGTTTCCATTCGATCGAATAAAATATATTTAGATTATCATTATTTTCATAGAAAAAAAACTTAAAAATGCGAAAATTTACTGAAAAATATCTATATGTCATTTTTCTAGAGAAAACAATAAATGTTAAATCATAAATAGGTTTTTAAACTGTATTTACATAACCAATTTTATGTACCATTTGACATTTATTTACTACTAAAGAAAGTATAATTTCTTTATTTGGCATTCACTCTTTGTACCTGAATAGAAATGTAACTTACCTCATTTTGATGTTAATATTTCACAGTATCTTCATGTTCCCTCCAGGTAATCCAATAAGTTTTATTTTTTCTTCAAAGATATAAATACAGTTAACTTTATTTTAGCTTATAATCGAATGCACAATCAAGAGACATTCTAGCTCCAATAATAGTTTTCCCAAATATTATATCAACTATAATATCGATGTAGCGAAGTCTACACCAAAGCTTAATACATCAATGACGTTCGCTCCCACCCGAGTCTAAAATAGTACTGATTCAGTACTCATAAAACAATACTATGACATTTCTAGCGATGGCTTCATAACGTTAATTTTTCACGTCCATTTTCCATTTCCGCGTGGAAATGGCGTGAGGTTTGTAACTCAAATATGTGAGGAGCGCTGGAATCTCAACAAATTACAATATACTTAATCGTAATAATACTTAATAGTAGAAAACAATAACTATAAAGGACACATAAACTAGATACGGTCATCGCGCTAAACCGCCAATAACAGTCTAGTGGGTTTACAACAATTTCATAAGCGCAGCATTCTTCGTTTAGATTGATTCCTTTCAATGTGTATACTCAAGACTGCGAAAACGTAAAAGCTGTAAACATGTAATTAATTTCGAAAGCAATAAATCCTTCAATCATCTATGCTTATATTTTACGTTAAAACTTTAGTTAGGCGAGTAATAAATAATTCAAACAGAAAACTCTGTTGGTGCCTGTTATAATCAATTAATAAAAAAACTAAAAAATTAATAAAAGAAGCGTTTTGTGCAAGGATCACATAATGTACTTTCTTCTAAGTAGTGAGTTTCATGTGCACCTGAACTAAAGAAAAAAATTAATTTTATGAGTAACATCGTTAAGACGTTTAAAGGTTCACATTAGCGCCGAAATAAAAAAAAAAACATTATTCCAAAGAAAAACTATATCATTCCATTATGGTAATAATGTATGTATATGCAATAAAGTTCTTAAGGTCAGTGAAAATCTAAAACAACATTCGTCAAACGTGTTATGGAAAATTACATTACATTTTCCATTTAAAAATATTTTAATAAATAAAACACGTTTTTAGTAATCTGACAGCATCGTATTTGACAGTGTGTATTTAATTCGTCTGAATTTTCATTTTTGCAATTATAAAAACAAAGAGGTCGGTTGATAAGAATTACATTATACAACCGCCACAGTGTCATAGAAGTATGAGTATGCGTTAATACGCGCCCGACTACATAACCATTATTCGTTTATAATTAATAAATTACATGTGAAAGTAGTAGAATGATACTAAATATTGACTCAACATCTATAAGATGTCGTATCCTATGGCTACAATTATGGATAGAGAGAGCACCCCAGGAGTGGGACCCCCTAATCTCTTTGAGTGTTATTAATAAACAAGGTTTAGGGTTGGAGTAAATTTTTTGCTGAGACTGTGCTTAGTCAAAATTCATATTATTAAAGAGAGACTTAGCAAAGGTTAACCTAGTACGAGTTTCTACGGAAGTAATATTTACTCCTAGAGGGTAGTAGGTTTGCTTATTCTCTATATAATATGAATTTGGACTAATATTAAAATTGAAATTTTAGCGTAAATTTACTCTATTTGTTAATAACACTGTTTAGATATGGGATATGAAATTTTTGTGATGATATAGCGATATTTCGTTTCATTTTACTTGGATTTGACAGTAATGTTACCAACCGTCATTTATTGACCAAACGACACTCAAATTACTAAAAGTGTTTGACAGTGTATGTCTGTGTAAAAGTGAAACGAAATGTCTTCATGACATAGATAAAAGGTCTTCTCCTATGGCTAAAAAGTTAGGCGGGACCGCCTAACCCCTGAAGTTCCGCGACCTATAATTACGCGACGCGTCATCCGTCAGATATGCACCAACCCTAATAGTAGGTATGTCAGTCTTCTTAAGAATTTGCATGGTTCCCGGCAGTAAAAGTAGTCCCGGGAGACAAGTTTACTTTAAAAGTTAACTAAGCTCAATGCGGGCTTTACATTCATTACGTCAACGTTTTTCAATTTATAGTATTTGTATAATTTAAGCTGGTTATAATTTTGTATGGCATAAATAAATCACTGTAAAATTATGAATATATTTATTTATGCTTGATTGCACAATGAAAAAAATGTAAAAATGGCGGACTTAATTTCATAAGGCATTCTCTACTAGTCAACCGGAGTGTCTTGGACAGTGAAACAATGAGAGCGGTGTAACTAACAGAAAATAATACAAGCAAATAATATTACAAAGCGAATTAATTACCTAAATCATTTTTTTCCAACGTACCAATTAAATTGTAGCGTAATCTATTGAAGCAGATGTAGATATAACACGTGTGCCATTATTTTATTAATCAGATAAAATCTGCCAGGTTTATCTAACCATGAAATTGAACGAGAATGCCGTGGAGAAATATGACAATAATTTTTGATACAAATTGAGCGTTAATATTTTCACCGGAGAGTTGGAGAAGTAATTTTTTTTCCTGAGCTTTATTTATTTATATAGGAGGAAAGTCACTGATGAAATCGTGGGTTCATAAATACAATTTATATGATAAAGTACAAAAAGGGTCTATCTTTCATCATCTACTTTTTGTTATGAAAAGAGATCCTCAAGATCTTGAATTTGGTGTTTATAAACCAAATTTGATCAATATATTTTATAAATTCTTGTATGTTTTTGATTCAGATTTCCGTTAATCTGTTGTAAAACATTACATCACGCTGCTGTCTGCGATTCGAATAGCTACTGGTAGATATTTATAGTCGTTATGTACTGTGTTACTAGTTGATTCGGCGAAGTTGGAACATTTCTTTTAATTACCGTTAAATGTTTTACAGATACATGAAAACCTTAATATGCACTATACGATGCACTTCTCGGTGTTGCAGCAAATTATGCATACACATGTTTATTTATTTGTCGAAAGAATTAGAACTAAACAAAGAAAAATATAATTTAAATTATATAACAACAAAACTCATTTTAAAAGTCTCTAGGTACAGTAAGCCGTTTACATATAATGGATCTACGTCATCGTCAGCCCTTTTACATCCCCACTGCAGGGGCTCAGGCCTTCCTTATGGATGATTAAGGAGGAAGGGCCATAACCCTCACGCTGGTTCAATGCGTATTGGAGGGTTCTAATGACTACACAAATGCAGCCGGGACCAATGGATTAACGTACCTTCCAGAGCACAAAGTAGAAAATATTTTTCGGTTACCCATCCCGTGACTGACCCTTGTGAAAGTTGTTAAACTACAACGCTCGCTAATATGAATATGGAATGAAACTGACTTAATGATGGAGTCTGAAATTAGCCATGTAGCCACCCTCCTTGATTAAATGAAGCAAACCCATCGAGTTCGGGCTCGTTCGATTTGTCTTGACAAAGATTTTGATCTGAGGGTGTAATGATAGAACTGAAAGGTGGCTACGGAAACTTTGTAATTAACGCAACTTTCCCGATTTTGAGCTTGTTTGATTTATTCATAGAATGAATACCTATGGAATGAAGCTGATCGATGATGGAGCCGGAAGGTCACCGTGTTACCTTATATTTAAAAGAAGCAATTTCATTAAGTTGGGGCTGGTTCCTCAAGTCTTGATAATAACTTTGGTCCGAGATTGGAACTTTGAAATTGAATAACGCAACCCTTTTAAGTTTCGTCTCATTTGATTTGTCTATACAAGATTGTTATTAAAAAGAAAATTCTAATATTTGAATTGTTTTAAAATTATAACTGTTAATTCCCAGAGTCTAATGCCATTTCAATAAATGATCACAAATATAAATGAAAGATTGTTAATCATAATATACCTACAATAAAATATAAGAACGGTTAAGACAGTAGGTATATCCTAGATAAAGTTATCGATTAAGTTGTCATTCCCACCCTGTGATTAGAGAGGAAGAGGGATTGGGGAGAAATCGGGAGCAATCACTTTGTTATCGAAGGCGATAATAACATTGTTGAAATTGTTTGGCTGGGCCTAAAGAAATTCTTGTCACAAAGTATACATTTATTTCAGTTTTGAAGCTGTACATATACATATCGCCGTTATCGGAATAGGTTACCATGTATATACTATGTATATCATTTGATTTAATTCTAGATATCTCAATAAAAATACTTAAAAAATCAATTCCCAGATGCCAAGGTGGAATTTACAATAATACCTCCGTAGATACTTTTTGTAAAACAAACATGTTCTGTGCGTCTTCCTCTAATCATCCTTAAATAATGATTTCATACTCATTTTACACTCGTATCCGCTTTAACAACAACAATTTCCTCTATCTTTGTCTGTATATGATATATAAGATATGAAAGCTTCCCAGTTCTAGAGTGAATCCACAGCATAACCTAATGTTATAGTTGTGTAATGGCTACGTGTTTTATATTTTAGCTGGTTTAAATTTCTCATACATCGAGCTCGATAGAGCAGTGGTTAGCGCGCTCGCTCTGCGGTACCTTTGCGATAACTTTCGCAAGGGCCGGTCATAGGGTGGGTGACCAAAAATGTATTATCTCATCCCCTACATGCTGCAGCGTACTTCGGAAGGCACGTTATGCGATTGATTCCAGCTGCATCTGCAGTCGTTAACACCCAACTATAGACAATGGGTCCACGTGGTGGGTCATGACCCGTTCTCTATTAATTCATCTATGGTGAAGGCTTTAGCAATGGTAGGCTGGTGAATATGATGATGAGATCAGAAGGTGTTTGGTATAACTTAAACAGTTTAAGATAATATACAGTTATATAGGTATTCATCATCAGCCCAGTTACGTCCTCACTGCAGGGACTCAAGCCTGCCTTATAGATGGTTAAGGAGTATGGGCCGTGATACTCCAAACAGGCCCAATGCGTATTGGAGGGTTTTAACGACTGCAAATGCAGCCGGGACCAACGGATTAACTTATGTGTTATGCTTGTTTGATTGAATATTCTTTCCGTCAAAATACAAATATGTAGCACATTAACAAAATGTATTTTTAGACCGCTATAAAGACAACTAGAGCAATGTGGTCTGTGTAACAAAACGTCCACTTCACTGGCGTAAATAGAACGGCGAACGCAAAGGTTATAACTGCAATTATGACAGGAAATTAAATTCTGCATCGACGTATTTATTGATACTCGTACAATGTTTGGATCCAGAAATGAGTGTGCCTCCAATGAAAGTCTGATCGATTCAAACTTTGTTAAGTTAACTGAAAATATAACATTCCCTTATCTCTCGTTAAGATCAAAGTTTTTATTAAAACGTTATTCATCGGACTGATTTTTTGAACACTCAAAACCTACTAACTAAACGACCGTCTTTGATAATATGAATAAAACAGATATTTATTTTGATAAATCGATGAATATAATTAGACAAATTATAATAACAATAAATGGACAAAATTAACTAATATAATGCAGATTGTGTAACGAAATCGTTAAGCGCGGCAAAAATGTTCCACATTTCCACAGGAAGTGCTGTTCGAGCTGTCCTCATGCATCGCTTCCATGGACAGGGATATCGCTGAGTTTTAGTGGGTTTGTATCGCTATTTGACTAGACCCTACTAATAGAGTGAAGCGGGTATCCGTAACACATTTCTCAGCGTCAAAAAAAAGGGGTGAGCGTGTCTGGCTGACCGACCGGCTGGTATAACGGTTACGAGGTCTGATAGGTATGTCTGCAGACTTGCCCGTCTTGTAAATTCCCCGCTTTAAATTACCTAACAGCCGGTTTCTGAATTGTGAAAAGTACACCATCTCAACTAATTATTCTCAATGACATAAGTTCTTTACATTTCACAAGTTAAAAAGTGATCGTTTTATCAGATATCAACTGATCATTAAAGAATCTTAAATCAGAAACGAAAAATTTTTTAATTCAGAAACCGGGTGTACTCTACACAAATTTTATTGAGCCAGAACACAACGAAGAAACGCCATTTCTTGGTGGTTATTCAAACTAAACATGGCTTTTGAACTTGTTTTGAACTAAACAATGTACTTATTGATAAACTATTACAATAGTATTTTTAATGTATTTGAAGATTCGATTAAGAAGAAAAACTTTTTTTTAAATGAAACGTTAGTGAATAGATTCTCTCAAGACTATATCAGCTCCCAAGAGTGTGCTACAAACACAATCTCCCCTGTCGTTATCCAGCCACTGCCGGCCACCTTCCTGAGGTCGCCTGATCTCCATTCGAGAATCCGTGTACTCTACTTCTCGTCGGTTCTGCAACAAATCTGTACAGCTCACTGCTACTTCAGCTTATTAATTAAAAAATAATAAATAAATTCATTTATTTATTTTCTCTTCACAATAGGTTTTTTTTAATTACTTTTTTTAATTTTTAATTACTCTGTATAGACCCTTACTGTGAAGAGCTGGTGCCTGAAATAGGTCTTTTTTACAAAACCCGTTACACATTTTAAAAAAAAATCACTTTATTTAATGTTCTGCCGGATGACCTCATTCTGTATTTTATTCCTTAGAGAGACTCCCAACATAGACCTTTCCATAGCTAGCTGAATTGGTGGACTAGCTTCACTGTCACGATCACTTTTTGGCTCTGAAGGTGCAAAGTCAGCACAATACGGTAGATGCCTTAACACGTTCCAGTCAAACTCTCCTAATTTTGCTGATTGGCAAAAAATGTGTGAGGTCTAGCGTTATCACTATGGAAAACTACAACCCTTCTGATCAATCTGGTCGCTTTATTAATTTTTGCTACTCTCACAGAGATTGTACTAGGTTTACAAACTTCACAATTTTTTTCGCGGCTTGCGTTGCATATTCTTCTTCTTCATAATTTCTTATAAATAATAATCGAATTTCTTCAATATGTTCATTCCTTTTGACAATAAGAAAAACAAATGAAAATCACACATTATCCTAATTTGAATTTTTAATAATACCGAAACCAGCCAGATATAAATGGTATAGCCAAAAATATTTATTTACAAGTTTATGACGCATAATACTAGTCAATAAATTCTTTTACTGGCTGTTTACATACATAAAAAAGAAAAATTAATTTGAATTTCGAACATTAGCTTCCACGATAAAAAAAGACTCCTTTCCCGCCATTATTGTATGTTTTTTCTTTAGAAATTATTTGATTTGAAAATGGAGTGGGGCACTAAAGAGAATAAAATTGCAGTAATTGCACTATACAAAGTAGGTAAGGAGCCAGCCGACATTTTTTTATACATTGAAAAAGCTAGGGATTAGCCGAATGTTTGTGAATCGTACTATCGAAAGGTTCTCTACACAAAAGCATTTTCCAATATGGAAAATTCTTTGAACTAAAAAAAAAATATTCAATATTTAGCGACTAAACCAATTTTTGGGTCATTCAAAAATTGTAAAAAATCACATTTAGGAAATAAGTTAATGTTACTTTATTTACATTGAAATACTCCCACACCTCAAGAGAATAGCAACTGAAATGTTGCATTAGATGCTAATGTTCCCGGTTAGGGAAAATCCTTTATAATAATACTGTAATTAAAGCTATTTAATCTTTAAAACCCAAGTGTTGAATTGTAATTTACTAAGTACTAGCTTTCCGCCCGCGGCTTCACCCGCGTGGAATTCGGTTACTATCGCCTTAAATTATTTATATATCCTTACTATGTCCGTCTAGTTTATCTGTGTTACAAATGTAATTATAATTGGAATAGTAGTTTAGACGTGAAAACGTAACAGACACACACACAGAGCTACTTTCGCATTTATATTAGTATGGATATTTTAAATTTTAATCTAAGTCTAAAGTTTACGAAAATTTTTTAAAACAGACGATGGTGCGATATACAATGTACTTAATACAATCTAGAACCTTATATTCTTACAACATTTTAATTTCAAACTAACATATAAGTAAATTTCTTTAACAGAAAATACGGTGACTAGAATTAATTTAACGCTAACTGAACATTTTCAAATATTGAAATTTAAATATTTTTTTTTTATATTAATTCTCAAAACACTTTTCTTCGCTATACAATAATATATTTATAAATAATCTATACTAATGATAAATCTGAAGAGTTTATTTGTTTGACTGAACTCTATAATCTCAGGAACTCCTGGAACGTATCGATATTTTTGTGTTGAATAGTCTATTTATCGAGAAAGGCTATATAACATCACTCTATGCCTTATAGGAGTGAAGCAGCAATGAAAAGAGAAGTGTATTACGAAAATGATCCCCTTCAAAAGTTCTAAAAAAATTCCGCGGCAGTATATGTCTATCTTATATCGTATCACGAAAAAAAAGCATATACAAAGTGATCAAAATAGCTCTTTACGCTAGATTAAATAATGTTTTAATTAATTCAAATCGGCACAATCGTTGTCGCTAATATTAAATGCATATGTTATGTTTATTAAGTACACGAAAATGTTACATTTAGCTCAGCTACTGATCACTAGAAGACGCTACTATACTCTTAAAACAGGATTTTGGTTTTTGTTATGGTTGTAATCTTTATTTTTTCCGATTATTATAAAACAAAGTAGCTTTCGTTTTCAATTTTGCGATCGGTCGGTTTTTTAATAATATACTTTAGTCGAGACTTATTCATTTGACAACAAAATAATATATGGGTAACTATTAACAAGATACTTTAATACTTAACTGAGTGGCATTAATTATGTACTTAAATTTCAATAATTATGAATAACGATAAATAAAAAATAATTGAAATGAGCTACTGTTAGAAGGAAACAATTTTATCTAAAATAGCAAATAAAATTCAAAGTACTTAGAGTTAAAAATAAAATTAGGTAAAAATAAATATTGAGTAGATACCTACAAATTGAAGAGATGACGACAAAGTAAAGTAACCTCGGACCACGTGGGCAAAGCCGCGGGTTACAGTTAGTATTAGATACACTTTGAAAATGAAAATGTACATCTCGTTAAATAACTTTTCCGTAGGCGTTATATTCGTATCTCTTAAGATTTAGTTGGGCTTCTGGGGCTCCACAACAGTTGTTTTTGATCTTCGATTTTTATACATCAATAGAAAATGTTCATTATGATGAGAAGGTTTAGTAGGGTGCTTGGGTTTGACAAAAGTTCTCCAGACTTTCCTAAGATGTTTTATTATATATCTTAAGGTTTAGCTTGGCTGCTAAGATTCCACATCAAATATTTAGATCTTAAAAATAATTTATAGCCTATATGTTGCCTAGAAATAATATCTATACAACAAAAATGTTTTATCAAAATCCGCCCATAGTCTGTGTGAAAGACACATGACTGTATGAAATATTTAAAAGATCATATTTTCTGCATCTGTTTGCTTATTTTAAAACCGCTAGAAGCATTTTTTTTTACATTCAATGTACAGACTTATTGACCGTGAGTGTCATGCTATGTCTAGTGAATCTGAGACATTTACTCAGAGACCGGCTCACAGCCAACTGTGAGCACCATGCTATATCTCATGAGTGTGCTCTAGCACTACTACTTGCCAAGTCTATATTGTACTTCAGTTACATATTCTAGGATCCATAAAAGGATGAGTTTTTGTTTAGGAAAAAAAGGGTGCGTATTTTTGTGATTGCGAAAATAACAATGTCCATGTGTGTGTCTGTGTGTGTGTGTGAGTGAGTTACGTTTTTACCAATGTTAATGAAATTTGATACACCGATAGAGTGGATATTAGGAAAGTATATAGGATAGTTTTATTGCGAAAAATAGGCTTTAAGGAGTTGAACCGAATTCCACGCGGGCGAAGCCGTGGATGGAAGGTAACTTTGTAATATATTTTTCTTTGCGGTCTGTTAAAAGCATTCGACTGCGTTAATCATGACACACTGTTTGGGAAATTAGAGCATTATGGTGTGACGAAAAATTCACTTAATCTAATAAAATCATATCTTTCTGCTAGAATTCAAGAAGTAGTCATTAATGAAGCGAAATCTGCAGGGGCACCCATTACTATGGGCGTGCCTTAGGGATCAGTATTAGGACCATTGCTTTTTCTAATTTAGATTAATGTTCTTCCTCACTTTACGAATAATTTTTGCGAGACAGTATGATTTGCTGATGACACTTCTTTAGTGTTTAAAGTTAAGAGGGGTAATAATTGTTTTGACGATGTAAATGATGCTCTCGTCAATGTTCTACAGTGATTTGATAATAATAATTTAAAGCTTAATTCAAATAAAACGAAATGCATATAGTTTGCATTACCTAATATGAGGCATGTTAGTACAGTTATAAATGTAAATAGTGAAAATGTTGAGTTGGTGGAATCGACAAAGTTCCTTGGTATTACACTAGATTCCTGTCTGCAATGGGATCCGCATATTGATAGCAATGAGATCTTTACAAATTTTGAAATGGCAAGATTGGTTATTGGTATTGGTATATTTTAGTTATTTTCATAGTGTAAAGACGTATGGTCTATTGTTGTTGGGTTCTGCGGCTAACATTCAAGATATTTTTATTCTACAAAAGAGAGCTATCCGCGCTATAGGTATATAATTTACGGTCTAGAGAATCTGTCAGAGAAATATTTAAACAAATAAATATTTTGACTATTGCATCTCAATACATCTATGAAAATATTATGTACGCAAGAAAACATTACAATTCCTTCACAAAAAAAGTAGTGTTCACAATCTTAACACAAGAAATAAAAATCAACTTGACATTCAAGGCTTAGTCTTCAGAAAACCAGAGGATCATTTCTGGGTAAATGCATTGCTATGTTCAATAAAGTTACACAAAATGTATTTGACCTACCCATAAATAAATTTAAAATAGCCTTTGCTTTGTTACGACTAATTATATGTACAACCTATGACCTACGGACTTTGAAAGTTGTATTTATTATTGTGATAATACATATCATTTTGGTAGTGACATGATTTATGTAAATGTCATTACTTATGATAAAGAGCTGGTAAGTTTCTTTGGCTTGTTCTTCTTGTCAGCTAAAAGACGTCCTGAATAAGTGGTAAGTGGAACGTGGAACAAGGGGAATAAATTTGTTTGGCCGTTTCAAAAGTGGTTGTAATAAGCCTACTTGAATAAAGATATTTTCATTTCATTTCATTTGTTTTATTATACTACTATTTTCGGGATGGCATCCCATCGCGGGATACCTGGGTTTAGCAGATTTTTTAGCATTTTTCATTAAAATATTTATTAGTATAACATCGTGAATGCAAAATTGATCAAATATATCGAAATCGCTAATTCGATTTCGATAAAATTCATAGGTATGATATTATAAATAACGGAATTACATATTCATAAAAAAATCAGTCAATAACGGAAGAATCGGTAAATATACATAAAAACTTAGTAAAACAAAAAAAAAACTTAAAACTGGCATAATTAAATAGTTCTGCGTATGTAAATAAATATTTAAAAAAATCTAAATTTAATAGTTTTATATAATAAACGTAATATTATATAAAACTATTAAATTTAAGAAAATATAAGAAATTTAAAACAACCCAAATATATAAAATATAATTAATAAAACAGCACAACCCGCCAGCGCAAGCAAGCTATCGCCCGCAACTTTTTTGCACGCAGTACTTGGCCGCAACTTCTTTCTAGCCAGGTATCATATTAACTCGAACGAATAGTATATTATGTTAATTTTCTATTTTTCTATTTACATTCCTAGTATGGCAATGCCAACTATTAAAAGATAAATTGGGTGATTAAAGTTATTATTTGGAGGGTTCAATTAGGAGGTGAATAGAAAATAAAAATACAATGTTCTACAAAGCGACTTTTTATCAATACAAAAATAACATCAATAAATAAATAATATAAAAGCACAATAATTACATATTGTATTAATTTACACGATGGATTGATTTCACCAAAAGTCGTCTATCAAAAAAGAATACAACAATCTTTTTTTTAGAAAAGCTTTTAATACTATAAATACTGTTTCTGAAAATACTAAGTACCTAAAGTCATTAATAATGAACAATATTACAAAAGAAAGTTTCGATGTTGTAGATTATTTTTCGACAGACTTATTTTGTATGAAGTAGTTTTAATACATAAGTACATTTTATGCCGAAACGTCTACTTAATATTATTTGAATGAAATTACATGAATTTATTCAGTACAGTGCTTTGTTAATGTTCACAAAAATGAGCTAAAAGCTCTATGTCCCATTTTAAAAATACAATATGGCAATATTTATGGCAAAATGCGTTGTCAAAACGTTAGGTAAGTTAAAGCTTTCCAATAGGCACATCTATATTAAATATATTTTATTAATACAATTTAAATACTTTCTCGTGACAAAAAGTCAAGTTAATAAAAAGTAATTGTACAAAATAGATTTCGTTGAACTAGTTTTCAAAGCGTTACCTAATTGTCTATGAATTTTCGTTATTCACATATTTATTCGTTATTTGTTATATTGCTGGGAAATAAAAAAATCTTCTTATTAAAAAATCCACTTTGTCCCTGGCATTCTGAGCTGTCACTGGGATGGGACGGTCCCATCCCAGAAACAAAGTGAATTTTTGAAGAATTTTTCAATAACAATGTATTCCGTAATAGATTTTTTTTATTACATTTGATCAAAATTGATCAAATATAATAAAAAATCCATTAAATCGATGATATTAAAAAACCAATTAAAAGAGTTTACTTCCAATCACTATACCTCGATCCACTAAAATCATACTATAGGAACCCATGCATCAGTACACGATCTCCGAAGTGATCTCCGTCCCAGTACAGCTGGACGCAAAAATAAATTATTCACGATCTTTGAGATGTCGAACGATCTTAAATTACTCACTGTATCAGATAATTCAATTCTATATTATTATTAATTATTGTTTAAGTACACTCACTAAACACGCACAAAGGAGTAACATTCATGCAAAAGGAAATTTTACTTATAAAGAATATTTAATTAGTTAAAAGTAAATAGCGAATAGATTTGTAAAGGAAAATTACCATACAGTAGCTAACGTTGAAAGATAAAGTACAGCAGTCTATAAATGCATTATATACCTTCTATGTGTTAAATTTAAACATTTGCGTCATTATTTAAATAGATACCTAGCTTATGAATAATAATAAATAAAATCTTAAGGCACAGTTTAAGGTACCATGATCACAATTTCATGAATTCTAATGCTTACGATAGTAAATAAGATCATAGAAATAAAACGGAATGTCTAGAACTCTAGTTACACTCAGTTTATTGGAGAGGAACGAATGGAGAGAATACTGTTACACTTAGGGAAGCTCTTCAGACTAAAAACCATTCGGATTAGCTAATACCTATAAATACCTTTTTATACAGTTACTTAAAAAACATAAGCGCATACATTTAAGTATTTCTGCATTGTGCAGAATAACAATACCGACACAATTTACAAATATTCATACTTTAACTAAATAATGTGCAAAATTTGCAAATATGGTCTTATAACTACTTAATAAATAATTTCTGGGTTTTTATAAGTAGGTGAATCGTTGTCCACGCAATTCACGGAATCCATATAGTTCATCGGTCGGTTCGCAATATTATTTACACATACTGTTATATACACGTCCATACTGTGCACGTCCCGCGCGCGATTTATAATCCATTCACTTATTTAACGGTATTTGTACGATGTGGGTAGTACGAGGTCACCCAAGGAGTACATGGCGCTGGCATACCAGTGCACGCCACGAGATTCTTCTTCGGAGCTCCACGACGACATCCACCTTAGAGGCGCCATAGCTGCGTGTGCAAGAGACTGACTCCGCACAATGGCGTAGCACGAGGCTAAGGCATCGTCTACAATAATGGTACCGGACTTAGTCATGGGTGCGTACACGCCACGTTTCATGACTACACGTGTGTGGATGACGCGTGAGGGACGCATGACACTGCCCGGTCCTCTGGTGAGTAACACGTCACCAATGTCCACGTTCGCCGCGAACACCTCCCGCCAACCGTCCGCCGCTGCCAGCAGCAACAGATGTGACGGCGTCGCTGTGATTGTTACTCCATTTTCTGCTGTCACTTGGATGAACTCCCGAGTTGTGTTCGGTTCTCGATCGAGGAACGTTAATACCTGGAAGTTGAAGATATGTTTTAAATGGGTAGGTATGTCTTTAACAAGTCAACATATTACTCTCGTTAAATGAAAAAGTTGGATTCTACAATACCTTTACATCACCCTAACGTCAAGTTTAAATTAATAAAAAATTATATAATTTTTTTGATGTTGGTTTTACATAACCTTTATTTTTACTCAAAGATATTTAAGTTAATCTCTCTGCAGATTGTGATACTGATGCAAAGGCTTTTGGTTACGTAACAGATAACAAAATAACTACAAATATATTTTAAATACCTCTGAATATACAAGCTTGCCCGTATCATCAGAAGCTAGGACTCTATCTCCTTTCTTGATAGTGGCAATATCCTGTGGGCCATTTTCTGTGTGCACAAGAGCGCCAGAAGGGAAACATCCGGCGCCAGTACCAACCGATGACTCTGGAAATTAAACAAAAGTCAACATCAATATAAAGTATCCCATTACACAAGAATGGTAAATCAACTCGCCAGTATAATCCTTCGAGCAATATACAGTATAAATCAGTTATTGAACATGGAGTTATTGAATTAAATCGTCCGTAAAATATTAAATGTAAAGACCATGCATCAAACGGACATAATACGTGCGTGTCGTACGTACATAAAGTCCAACCGAAGGCAATAAAATAAAGTCAAGAACATAAAATCGTGCAAGGGTCGATAGTAAATTAGCTCGGAGCAGTCATATCCCTTTAAGGAATAACGAGATTTCTCTACGCTCGTAATTAAAATCCGATAAGATACGAAACAAAAGGGAATCGCATCCTTTTTCAAGCCAGGTTGCAAGGAGGGTTATCTCGACCAACTTTTGTAAACGGCACAGGTAACATCTTACCACAACCGGCTTGCGGATATATCATTCGCAAACAATGGAAGGATTTCAAGGAAATATCTAATCATAATCTCATAGACAAACTTTTTAAGGCGATGAACAAACTCATCCGTTTTGTGATTTTTTTACTCTATTGTTGGGAGAATGTTAACTATGGCTATGAGTTAGGTGGAACCTGACTTTCTGAACTCGTTTGTTTATTATCTATTCTCATCCCGCAAAAACTGTACCTGTACTCTACTGTACTGAACATAATCTCCGACGCGATGGCATAAAAAGTGTCTATTTACGTGCATTTAAATAGTATTCGAGAGATAAGTCAAAACGGATTTTGCGAAGCTTAACTTCGGTGACGTGGACAACCGCTGTTTGAGTGTGAGTCTACAATAGTCCAAGGAGTTTTAAGTAGCAAAATAAAAAGTATACAGCCGCTGCAGAAAGCTCAGCTTTATTTACAATTACAGGGGTGGTGTAATTACACGGGTATATGAACACCAAGGTATCGGCATATGCGTTTGCGAGAGCTCGTTAAATTTTGATTTGTTGTGAAACCGACCGATAAATTCAGATCCCTGTTCATAAGCTGTTCACAATGGACTCCACGAGATCGCGTTACACAATAACCACACAAATTAGATTTTGTTCAAAGTCAAGCGCTTATTGTCGACATTTTGTTGTCACAGGGTGAACATATCACGATTCATTGAATAGGTGTCGGCCACCTTTGCGATTTTTTACCATTTCAGCTGGCGTGCTATTTATGCTACGGGTAAATACATTTTATTTATTGGCATAAGTTTTTGGTTTCCGGGACGTTTTGCGTAAATAGTATCTATTTAATGATCATGAGGTTTTTGTGATAGTTTATGTGTATTTTTATTACCGAATTTAAAAGCCACATAACCAGGCGGCAAATTATGATTAATCATTATTATATAGCTATATTTTAGAGATAAAACACGCTTTTTGCAGTGAAAACATTGTTTTTTGAGACATTACATAAAAAGTGAGTCTTTAAAAGATCAATTAAAATATTGTTAATTTCCTAATCAAATCTCCATGCCGTTTCCAAGTTTCATATCTTGTCCAAATGTAGAGTATTTTCCGCACAATCAACATTCCTCTTAAGCTCCTAAAGCGTTAAAGTCAAACCGGTCAAAGTACGATTTCACAGTGACGTAACGTAGCCGAAGATGCGACGATAAGAGGCGCGCGGGGTGCGGGGGGCGTGCCGCGCGGGCGCAGCCGAGTGGCCGCTCTGACCCCGCCCCGCAGACCACCGGGGTAGCTAGGCGGCGCTGCCTGGCTGCCCCGCCACGGTACCACGTGAGACGGGAACTTGTCCTTGCAAAATATTCTATGCTTCTAACTTCTAAATTATAATTGTTACAGAATCTATTTATGTTACACTTTCCAGGTACTCTCTTCTCATAGAGCGTTTTTTGCTTGAAGTTTCTTTTTTCTTAAAACATCTTAAAAGTGAAATCATTGCTGTTGCTTCTTTCATGATCTTATTCTTTCCTGATAAACAGTCAAGTATTCGTATGGTTTCCATTTTACTAAAAAATACATTCCAACCTGAAAGGAAGATTCAGTAGTCTTCAACAGGTTTGACTTGAGATAGTACGGTTGAACATAATTTTTATCAACACGATACGTTGATGCTAAGTATCCTAAGATACTAACAAAAACTGTTAACGAATCATGAATATAAAACCAAATTATGATGAGCTTGAAAGTATCCTTATCCAAACACAAATAATCATATTTGGCCAATTAAGTCGATGGTATTTATTTGCATAAAGAATATCGATAAGATGATGAACAGTCTTGCAAATGCCGAGCCACTGGCTATGATTCACGTGGCTGACATTGACTCGCTATAATAACTCAAGACGATTAATTCTGCACGACAAAAAAATCGAGTTACATTCTCTTGTATGGCAATAAATATTAAATATTCAAATTGCTATTCACTGAGCACAATGATCAAATCGATTTTGCATTTATAACGCTGAAACGTAGGCACTGTAAACAATACTCGTGTGGTCAAGAGAGGCGCACGAATTTTGAAAGGTGTTTGGTTCGATTCCCATTCATATAGGCAACGTTATAAATTAATTTAACATGGCTTATTAAGGAACGAATATATATATCGTTTATAATATAGTAATTTAATTAATTAATTACCAAGCAATGACAGAGATAAAATAATAACTTGTTTTTTACCCGACTGTGTGACGCAAAGGAGGGTAATGTATTTATCAGTCTATGTACGTATGTATGTATATTTGTTTCTATGTGGCGCTCTAGAGACCAAATGCATAGGCCGATTTTGATGATTCTTACGTCAATCGATTCGTCTTAACCTTGCGAGTGTCAGTAAAGACACGACGGTAATCAAAATTCACTACAGCGACAACCAGACGCCATATTATCAAAATGAAAAAAATAAAAATCTATGAACTATGTCAAGTGGGGTGTCGTTGAATAGGTATTTAAAAATCATCTTTAAATAATATTGTAGGATATATAACGATTTAAAGTTGTTTAACAAAACAATCTCGCTAATTTTCTTACTTATTGATTTAAATTTTACCAATCAAATCTTCCCAAGGGGCCCCGACTATGAGTCGTTCTGTTCTGTATTACTTAACAGAATTTTAAACTACTGGGCTTGTTTCTTTATTTTTAGTTTTTATTTAAGTTAATTTTTTCATGTATTTTTAAAATTCCTTTTTACGCAATCGGGGTTTTTGTTTTTCTTTAAATTATTTATTTTTTTATAAAGTGGACAGGAATGTTGTTTTTTAATTTTTTAAATAAGCTTAAATAGAATTATTGTATGAATTGTAGACAAACTAAATAAAAAAAAATAACTTAAACAGGGGGCATTTAATAAAATATAATCACGTATAGGTCTCAAAATTATATAGCATTTAAATAACTAAGACTGAATTTATAATGTAATGCGTATTTATGTTAAGATTACCGTGAGTTACTGATATATTACCTTGAAATTTATGTATGGCTATTGGAATAATATATTGTGGCAAATGATAATCCAGAGTTTGTGTTAGGGGTTAAATTATTGCGTGCCAATATTTTATCTACTAGTATTACAATAACTGTCCCACTCAATTACTTCATGAAGATTTATATGTTTTTAGTCCTTACATTTACTTACTTTCTTGGGAATTATATCATTACACCTATGACAGCTATAGTTATAATTATTTTAAATATCAGGATATTTTGTTTACAAGTTAACAGATTAATTACACATGTGATTTTAATAAAAAAGTAGAAGAATGTTGTCATATATGAAATAGTATCCCTAATATTAATTGCTGAAATTCCTTCTTAAAGACGTCCTGCAGATATAGCCTGTTTGGGGATTTGCTCAGTTTATTTAAAAGTTTTTTCAGTATTATATATTGGGGATAATAATTCATATTAGGTTACTTCCCTCTAATAAATAAGCTTATGAAAGTATCATTCGTATTTTTTGTGATGACGTGGATATTGATGATGCAAGAGTTGTCCGTTCTCTCAAGGAACCTGTGGGAACGGTCCCCAGCCGCAACCTTCCGGGATGTAACGTCTCGGGTGTCAGGGTGTTTTCGCACGCAAGCTTTAACGGTCACTCACGCTTCTTAGCTCTTTAAATATTGATGATATAAAATTATACCCACACAATAAAGTGTAGTGTTGACACTAGAACATCCTAACATAAAGTGTAAAACTTTAAATATTACCACCGTGCCCTATTAAAAAAGAACTACTTTAAAGAAATGAATTATTCAAGTTTGTAAATGAATCCCGATAGGAAATATCACTTTAAGTATTCTTGAATTTGATGATTTACTAGACAAATTCTTTTCCCAAGAATCTTAATTGAAATATTATAAACAAGCATATAATCAAATCACTACTTTTATATAATCAGACTACTTTTAAATAATGCTCGTACCGACGAATTAATAGGTATATATGAGAGTGTTAGCAAGTTTTATTATCTACATAAAAGACACACAGTGTAGACGTTTTTGAGCATGGAAATATCCTTCAATCGGCCGTTGGCTGGTCTAGTAGATCGTGACCTGACGCGGTCACCGGTCACGCCCCATTTACTGGGCCCCTGCCACTATGCTTCATCGCATTGTTCTACATTGCTTTTAGCACATTTTTCTCGTTTGCATACCAATGTTCTATAATTTAAAATAAATTAGTCAGTTTGACTTTCACGGCGCGTTGAAGTCTTTAAAATACGTTACAACATAATTTTTGTTTAGTAAACTTAAAATGTAACGAATTATATAAAAAAATATATATATTATAAATCGTCATCACTCGCTTATTATGGATATAAAACATTTTACAGATTATTCGGAAAAACAGGCGGAGTATATTAATTGTCAACTGGTACGACGCACGACACATCGCCGCGTGTTTCACACAATCTTCAACAAGCAATAAAAATTCTCATACCTTCATCAGTTATTAATAAAAAGTAGTTATAACTCATCACAGCTATTAATAATAGCATCTTTATATCACACATAAAAGACGGCCGAATGCTTACTAATGAAAACCAATTAATTGAAGTGATACAAAAACCTGGTATAGTTTTATTGACGGCAACATCATTGGTGCGATACTTTACTATTTTTATAATCTCGCCCCATTTAAAATGCAGTTAAACCATAAATTATTATCTCCTGGTTATATCGAAAGATACAATCGATAGTTAAAAAACCGAATAAAATTGATATATAAGCACCGGGATATAATAAATAAAAATTTCTCGAGGAATTCTTTTTACATATTACCAAGGAGGCACTTCGTTGACAAGATAATTTAATGTTATTCGAATAGGAAATTATTAACATTCTACTACTTTGTATTTTCAGCATAAAACAAGTTATCCGGTTTTAAAATGGAGTTCTTACATTTAAATTAAATAGAGATGTTGGTTAATTTCTTTCTGGGGAAAAATGAGTAATCTATCCCATTTTTATATGAAATCAGACAACAGATTTTCCACTTCATATTTAGAATATAATTTAATTTTCAATGATACAATTTAATATCTACATATATCTACTTCTTCTACTACTACTACTACTACTACCTATACGATATTTGATACTCATTCTAGATATTTCTAATGACAGTAGAAATATACAATACTATTATATTCTCCGCTTTCTTACTGTCACGGAACTCGTGCGCAAATCGAAGATTGTTCATACAACGTTAGCAGAAAGAGAGCATCGGGTCTGCGCTCCCGAGCCGGCCTTGACCACGAACAACGAGACCAACATACATACGTGCACTCCATCAATTATTCATAAACTCCAAATTAATACTAAAAGGCCACGCTCCAACAAAACACTGGAATAAATGAATAAACATTTAACAAATTGGCTGCGTCCATCGCGGCTCATTCGAAACAATGAACCATCTATCCGTATCTCTTTTGTTTTTATCACCTAAAAAGGGTTATCAAATTTCATAGATTTAGTAGCACATAATTTTACAAAAAAATATCGTGAGAATTTTATATTCAGATAACAGGAGGCGTGGCAAACAATTCATGAGATTATTACATATTTTTATAACTAACTTGTATTTGTGATATGAAAAGCAATGTTTCGATTAAAAATAGTAGAGGATATTACTTAAACTGAAGTTTATTTTAATAGTTTGTATAATTTATTGACAAATAGCAGGTTTTCAATTTTATAATAAGTACTAAATTATTTTCTTTAACTGTGAATAAATCAAATAATATTAATCTCTTGTGTATATGTAAATATATATATAGGCATTTAGCGTTTTCATGATAATGCGAAGTTTCGATCTAGTCAGTGTCACTTGCACTATCTGAATGATTTCAAAGGGTCAATCTGCAAAATTAATTGGAACTATGGGAGCACCGGAATGCCTCCGTAATATCTAAAAACTCACACATGCATATAAACACTCGTTCCTCTCATCGTTATGCCGTACACGTATATAGATATAAGTAGCCATTGAATCACCGGCGTAATTATAGAAGTGGGGGATTGGCTGCGATGCGGCTGTGTGCGACAAGGACAGACCATTTTAATAGGTCGGGTGCGAGAAGGAGAGACGCTAACAAGAGGCTTGTTCGTCCGTTTGATCGACACCGCCGGGGCGCGGGCGCGGGAAGCTGTCTGAGATGCATTCTTCTTGTAAAGTTCAACTATATATTTGGATCGGCCCATGGTCCCCATTGAACAGTTATGTGTACGTCACGCGATAATGACACTTGTACCCGGTATAAATTATTTAGGCCTATGTCAGCAAGTTGCATCTATTGAAGCGAAGTTTTAATTATAGTTTTTCATATTTTGCAAGAAGTATGAAAAATTATAATAAGACATTCAGTATCGATAATGTTGAGTGAAATAAAATTAATAACATTTCAGGACAACAAGCTATAAAAACAAAATATTGAATAGCAAATAAACCACCGTAGAAAAGACTTCAACGCGTCTCTATACTACGAAAAAATAGCATGACGGATTTTCAATTGCAGTTAATAATATTGCTATTGTGTAAATGTTATTAACTTTTTACTTTTACTGTTGATTTTGTAATACTGTTATAAAAAATTTTATTCTTTCCATTATATTATGATTTTCTACTTTTCTAGATTGTCTAATCAAAATGTATGACTACTACCGAAACATGTGTGTCGACATTGTTTATGTTTTCTTTCTGTTTACCCTACAAGGAACCTGACATGAAGAGACATAGATAGATTGTCCAAATTATAATACTGTTAGCGCAATGCTCACCTGTTTTGACAGAGCAGTGTATGTAAGAGCGGCTCCGATAGTAGACCCAGTCGAAGCCGGCTTGATACGCGAGCCGCGCCAGCATACCCACTTTGCTGGTGTCTCGGTCGCTTGTTGTAATATCGACCGCACGGCCCTCGTAATGTAACGAGTTGTCCCCATGAGAGTTTTCTTCGTCCCAGCCCTCGATGACCCGAAGATGAACACCGGGCCATTGATTCATCACGCTGATGGCCAACGTATTCAGCTTCTCTTTGCATCTCTGAAATTACAAGAAAATGTAAATGAAAATCAGACCATTGAATAAATGACATTCTTCTTTATTGGCACAAAAGTCAATACAGATGTTTAATTTAATCAATTAAATTATCAATGGAATAATATTTTGTAGATATATAAATAAGTAATTATCTCTAGTCCATCTAAAATGGACAAACATCTTGAGTAACAATATGAACACTTCAAACATGCGAAGCCTTTTGTTTGCATTTACTAAAGAAAATACCAATATATGTGCTAACAAATCGACAAACGCCGCCGCCCCACGACTAGACAACACAGGATGTCGGACATTCACTCGTGAAGAAATAAATCAAATTAAAACGCACCGCACGAAGGGATCGACACAATTTTGTTTCTGAAACTCCGCGGAACAAATAGAGGAAATGTCAAAATATTTATAAAGAAATGCGGACAATGCGGAGCTCACCGCGTGTCGGCTTTGTAGTCCAATGTCAACTCACTTTATGCAGATTTCGAAGATAAAAAAATGTGAGATTGACGTAACGAATCGTCACGAACGGGCGCCCCGCTTGCTCTTCGCATTCACGTATCAGATACCTTGAAGCACCGTATATAATTATTTCTACGAATGCTCCAACCACCTAATAAAGAGTTGGGTAGATCACAAAGCGTTGGATTCGCGCTAGTAATTCCGAATTGTTTACGGTATCTTTTTACCAAAAGTCCCTATTTTTATTGTTAGCTTTGAATAACGCACATATATTCGTAACAAGGTATTGTTGAGATTTTTACAATTGAAAATGATGTAGCAGCGAGCAGTTAGTAGGTGAGTAGATGCGTGTCTTTAGATGCCAGGGAGCCCAATGTTTGCTTCTCAGACGTCTCGCTGCGCACTAAAACAATCGAATGTTAAATGCAAGCTCAAACACTTCGTGCACTTAAACGTGGGAACCATCGGTGGCGCAATTAAGCACCTTACATCCATCATAGCCTCAGGGTTCTTACTTTTGTTGCTAGTACTGCTACTTTATTTTTTTTACATTTTCCATATTTATCTTATAGTTTGAAGGTTTTATTTTATATTTACTACATAGAATTAATCTATTTCGATATATATGTAAATAGATTGGGATAGAGCGAAGGCTTATTTATTTTTAGTGACGCGTGAGCGCGTCTCGATCGGGAACAAGGCGTCGCGACAGATCGGGCGGGCCATTATAAATTCATTATGCATATTTTTAGTAAACAAGCTGTCGATCACAATGCTCGAGCCCAGCGGGACGCCCTGCCCCCGACACCTCGCCGGCCTGCCCGAGCCCACGTACCCAGAGACGTCACGATTATCATCAACTGCTCGAGAGAGGCACCCGACAGTAAACCAGTTTCTATATCCTGACTCGATCTAAGTAAATTTATTTTCGCAAATTATCAAATGACACCACATAAAAGCCCATATTGTTTGACAAAAAATAACAAGCGAAACTAATACCTAAGGTCAAAGTTTTGAAGCGAAACGGAGAGCTACCTGAACCGGTGGCAACTATTGGAAACATTAATTAAGGCCGCCCGATGGAGGTACAGTAAAAATTGAATAAAAACAGAGGATTATTAAACTAAAACAGTGAATTTCTGTAATCTGCTTTGTTTGTGTGTGAGTATATGAAATATATATGCTTCTGTTATAAATCAAAGGATTCTGAACATTATCAAGTATAAATGGTAGGAAAATATATGACGGTTCGATATATTAGATAAGGCATTTAGCGAGCCGGGAACCATTCGCCACCTCACACGCCTCGACGCCCGCTAATTTATTACCGCCTCCCTCTGAGACCATAACAATATATTAGGATAATTAAATGGCTCTTTACATTCCTTAACACGTCGTTTTTTTACAAGGCCACTGCATTCGAAAAGCACCGACCAATGCTGACTGGTTTTTGATGTTCCATTTTTTTTCTCTTTGTGTAAACCACAACAAATAGTTTAAGGGCGGTTTTTTGTGATACCGACCGTTCATTTTGTTCACGCGAACAGTCTTTCGATCCTATATGGCGTAATGTGATTTTGGATTTCTCGCAAACATGTCAAAACAGCAATTATGGTAATGTGTAACTCGACGTGAGAATTTAAGTATTATCTTTCAAATAAAATAAAAAAATGGAAATATTGTGCTGGTCTTTAAATTTGTTCATAAATAAATTTCCATTTAAACATAATATAATAAACAATAAAATCCTTTTGTGTACATATTTATCTCTGCAATTAGGTATAATTATGATAATGGAAACATCCAATAAATTAAAATAAATGTTGGCAATGCAATATTAACTGAATAAAAAAGATCTGAAAAGGACCATTTAGGCAAACCTTGTTTTGGTTTAATCATATTTAGTTTTCTACCTGCAGAATAATGTGTTTCTAAAACGTGTGGTTGACTCGGATCTCAATAAGATTTCGGCATCGCAAAGTATAATTTCGGCCATTAATATACTGCCTGTGTGAGTAACATAATGTTTTTATGATACTGAAATATTTTGGATGTTTCTCGTATTGGTAGATGATAGTTCTGGGAGGGATCACCATACTCATAAAGCATCTTTCATTCACAAAATAGAAACCGCAATGGTGTGAATCAACGGCAACCATTTTGAATATTTTTCGAAGTCGGTGAAGCGCTTTCGTTTTCTTACTATAACAATTTGTCACACATAGTGACCAATATTATTGGGTCAATTAAGCAATTTCTATGTTAATTTATGATAATAATGAAAATTTTGGATGATAATGAGGTTGGCCGATAATTATGACATAATAATTACAATAATACCTTTAGAGTTTCGCTCAATCATAAATGTTATCTCTTACCTGTTATTTAATAGCTTTAAAATAAATATCCTTTTTTTTAAATATTTTCATTAAAATAAACTTTGAAGTAGGTTGACTATAAAGTTATAACAAAAATATTTCAAAAATTTATTTGGATTTCATATAAAAAAATGGTCGATAAAATTATTTCTAAAGTATATAAAAATTACTCAAAAATTTCTAACATTAATTTCAATAAAACACTGAATGCAAATATATCAAAATTAAAAATAGTTTTTTTTTGTTTATTTATTGATAAATTTTAATTCATATAATTGACGAATAGGTAGGTACTGTCAGAGATAAGTGCTCGCAGGTACACATGTCTACTTACCAATTCAATCTCATTGAGCTTTGTTTCGTTTGTCTTGTATAGAACGTACAGTTTCCGAACCTGTACTCAACAAATATTTGTTGACCATAAGCCCTAGTGTCGCGCCGGCTGTCGAACACATCATAAATATGCATCGTGAGGATGCATCACCTGTACTATGTGTGTTCAAAACCTCTTGATGTTTGTTCACGAAAAATATCACCCTTTGTTTTCTTAATGCGGATGTCTTCGGTACACCGCGCCACTGCATTCTCACTACATTCAGTTACCTACTCGCCTGGCACACTTTCCTAATGCACTCTCATTACGTTACACCCAATAATAACAGCCTTCAAGGTTCAACGTGAATTATAAAATGATTTCGTTTTATTTTAATATTTATGAACTATTGAACAGTACATGGAGTTCATTTTTGGAAATGGGTATACGCATAGACTTTTATACTCGTTTAATATTAACAAAATATTACAACTGATTAAATCCGCATATAAACAGAGATTTACGTTACTACAAGTTAAAAGTATAATAAAGATCGTATCGCCTTTTTCTATGCGGTCAAAATAGCTTTTTTGAGTCGCCCGCTATGTCGTGTGTAAAGACATGCTAACGAACACAATCCACAAGGCTTTTAAGGAGACGCATGCCTTTCACCCGTTCAAAAAACTTGAAACAAGACACCGATATGCGGTGCTTGCCTGCCACAGAGGTCTGTTAATGAAACGTTACACTTCATTCACTCAACTGGAGCAAGTATCTATACCATAATAGGGTTCGCTATACACACATAACTGTTTTAGGAATAGAAACAAACATTACGTGAGATTGCTTACAGATGATACAAAGGTCGAAGTTGGTCATTCTTTCATGTAAAATATTGTTAACTAAAACCGCTGACCACAAATATTTATTAAGTACACCCAAATGGTAATACAGTTCGGAATTCTTCATATTGAGCGTAGTACCAGGTGCAGAATCCTATTCACCGTCATTCACAATTCATTTGTCCTGATGTTAGATGATGCTAGACTGCACCCTAGGGAACCATCGATTAAGGCCGTGTTTTCTCTTCAGAATTTGTGTTAGGTGGTTAATGCCCACGGGACGGATGTAACTCCATTATTTATATTATTGTGATCACTAACGTCGGTTGACGCGGGGTCAATGGCGGAGTCAATGAGAGCATGCTCAGTTGTTGCAAGTCATCCGAAAGAGCGATGGAATCCACGCTTCCGACATCGATCAAATTATTATATACCCTTTGTTTTGTACCGATCAATTCCCAAACAAAATCAATCCGAAAAATTTAGCGTTGTACCTAGAACACTTACAGGTATAGAAACAGATGAGATAGTTAATAAGTTGTGGTAATTTACTGATGATAAGGTTAAAATTTATTAATTCTGATCAAGTAGTAAAAAAGTCTGTTTAAGAGAAAACTTTAAAGAAACTCGTCTATCTACACAATTACCCTTTAGTTAAAATGCTTTTCGTGCGAAAGGCTATATACATTAAGTGGCGTATAGTGTTAATTTACAACGTCAACCCTCGTTGAGTCGATAACTGCTTTTGATCGATTTGCATCTGTAATTACGTCACTTTTAGCAGGCAGGTGATGAAAACGCGACAAGTGCGTGATTGCGGGAGGTGCGCCCGCCCCTTCCGACACAACCGGTCGCCCGCTCGTTGCCGGCCGTCGCCGCCTTGTACTTAGCACGCCGCGTGATGCGCTTCGCGCGCCCTTAACTCGCTATCTTTACTATTCATGCTAAATGCTAACACGATAAATATTCATACAGTCATCTATGCTCTCGTTAAGGAAACAACAACCTTCCCCTCCTTATGGAATTATGTTAAAATATTTATGGTTTATCAACATGATCTAAGTAAATCCATAGATCTAATAAAATGTTAATTAATTTCTGCAGTCGTAAATTATGTGGTACCACCATATCATTTCTAGCAAAAAGAAAGAAATATCTTCATTTTTAAATGTAAAAACAAAGTAATAATTAGGACGACAATAAAAATGAATTAAACATTGTATTACTTACTTACAATATTAGTATTATATTACAAAGGATAAGTTTTCGACCCGTGTAATTTTTTTTTCTGACTGTTGAATATATTATTAATAGACTATAATAAAAAAGAGTATTTCTTATTATATATTAATAAATTAATGTTTAATTGTAAACTGTAGGTAGGTTTATCGACAATAATCGGCCATCAACCTTGGAGTATAATATCATAAGTTATAATGAATTTATAGACATCTTTTTTCTTCTTTATCTCTTATGTGTATAAATTACAGTAACAAATGCATCAAAATTAGAGCACTGATTAAATTTTTATCCTATATAGTATTAAAGATTTGTATTTTAAGATATTGTGATAATATAATATTTCTTTTTTTACATTAATACTCCAAAGTAAATCAAAAGGTATATTACCAAATTACAAAGATTTATTTCATCATCCTTTTCATAATCAAAATATGAATTATTGATTTATCAGCATATCGTGAGTTCATAATTCCTGTAGACGGGCGTCGCGTCGCGTTTGCCACGGGCGGGTGCGCTTCGCTTTAATCGTCCGCTGGTACGGTCCGCCGCCACAATATTCACACCTAACAAATCGCTCTCATCAAGAACCCATCTTTGAATAAAGATAAACTATCTTTGTAACACCATTGACATGTAATCGCCGCTTTCATTGTTTATCCCTCGCCCCGAGCAGAAGTGATCACATCACGTGGGCGTTAAGTCAACATCGTACGTCCTCTTTTGCTGACGGTCCCGAAGAGCCTCTTGATAGTATTTTATAAGACAAATAACCCGATAAAGATGTTTTGACATGAATCCATGTTCATCGCTCATACTAAAATGCGTCCAATGAACACGTATAATAAAATATTAATTCACAGTTTTGTGATTTGGTTTAGAAAAAGAAGGAGAACTGTCTTAATATGGTGTCAGCTTTATTAGTGTTGAGCGAAGCGTTAAGGCGATCGGCCGAATGTACGATGCGTTGACAGGGCTCAAGGCGGCTACTTTACCTACCTCCATTAGCATTGTTTTAAAGGATTAGAACGCGTTTACGAGATGCCATGTGGGGCGACGTGTCATAAGACACACATATTTTTATGACACATTTCGTTTTATTTTTAAGAACCTAATACACATGATACGACTACCGTGTCCAAAATTCAGATAAGAACGATTTATTGATCTAATACCTTTTGTCCTTAAATTTAAACTTGAGTATTCTTTAATTATGACAAATTCTATAGTTTTGCAACTAAATTCGTACGTAAATATAGTATGTATTTTTTATACATGCCACGAACATTAAATGGATACTAAATCGTTTTTTTAACGTTTAGCAAACGATGTGTCGATCCTGCGGCCGAAGTTTCGTATTACACAAAAGAACTAAAGTTTTCTAATGTTTTCGATACCCAAATCAAAACTGATACTTCCAGTAATTTGATGAAATTGCCTGATGACAGAGGTGAAGGACTTTTTTGTTAAGACCCATGTCATTTGTTTTTGAAAAGTATTGCAATTTATTGATAATGAACTCTATCCACTGGTAACTGAAATTATCTTCAATCCACAAACAACAAAAATATAAAAAAACTAATGCGTTTGAAGCCGATAGATGTATTGTCGAAGACGCATATTGACATCTGAGATGACTATAACGTTGCGGTCGGGTCTGCATCAGTAGCTTCAAGGAATTTAGCGGGTACCTTCATACAAAACTGATAAAAAAGAATTTACAACCGGTTTAAATAAAACTAACCCATTACAATACATTAAAGAAAATGTGATATATAGCGCAAAATGGGAAATTTTAATATTATACCATGGCCACACAATACAAGTCATAATCTTAACTGAAGAGGCATAGCATAAAATGAACGAATAAAAGCGCGTCGTGTCCCAAGGAAATAGAAAACAATTCTCATAACATAAACATTCCGTGAAGCTGTCCGTCAGTGGGAGAATGGTGGAGTTATTTATTCCGCTTATCTGGGAACAATGCTCAGTCGGACTAGGCATCAGTCAAATGGTATCGTTGGTCCCTCTGGGTTCTGTATCTAGTTTGAGAGGAGGCCTACTGCTCCCATACGTCCACTTCCTGAGACTAATAGCCCATCAAAAATTTTCGATTAAACACTTATTAATGTCATTTTTAGTTTAACCGCTTCTTGTCTTCTCTTATTATTATATATTCGATAACTAACTCGCACTAAGCGTTCTATAACAGGAAATAATTTAAAAGAGCATTAAATAATATTGACTTTTTATCACAATTAAAACTTTATCTTTTCAACACATATCTACATCCAGTTGCACGAACGTCCGTTAAAGTTTAATGCCTACTTTAAAAATGACTGTATGAGCACTTTAATGAACTAATAAATTATCGAGTTTATCTGTCAATTTTGATATCGATATATTTGATTTTGCCTGTATAAATTAATATTGTAAACAGGAAGAAATAATTATTTGTTTGTATTGAATAGGTTCGATTTATATCTGGGATTAATTTTAAAAATTCTTTCACCTACGGGAAGCTACATCATACGTGAGTGACATAGGATATTATTTGACGTGGAAGAAGTCGCGGGAACAACGCTAGTTATATGTAAGATAGTTTAGTTCTTCCTGTATTAAAATATTTTTAAACCATAACAAAAGTTATAATTTGTACATACATTTTAGTCGTTAGATAACTAATATTGCACACTAAAGAAAAAGTCATGTGTACCTTATCTTATTATAACACATATTTGGTTGAATGTTTGGTTTTACAGTAGTCAAAATTAATCGTAAACGTACGCAAATAGCACGGTGCGATCAAAGGCGATATTCAAAAATTAATTATCAATTTGTCGTGGGTGCCAGGGAGACATAAATCGATCGGGTATCAGCCTCCAGCCATATTAGCTACGCTCCGGCAACAGATAAGGATAACAAATATCCAGTTTAAGGTTATCTTAACATCGCGGACATGAGAGAGCTTTTTGCCACCGAGTCCCTTGATATGACCTTCTTGTCTCAACGCGCACGATGACAATAAAAAAAGAAAACAATGATATATGAACTAGAATACTGAATTATGTTCCTTTTATTCACAATAGATTTTTAATGAAGTAAATGTTAGCTCCGACTAGTTTCATTAAAAAAAAATCATATGCAAAACATGTCTACAATATATTTGATTATTTTCATTAAATTAATGCAAACTAAGTAAGAAGATATTGTATAGGTACCTACTTAATTTACGACCTATAAGGTTTTCAAATTAATACCTTATAAAAAATGAGCTGACTACTCCAGGATCGTTTAAACTCGTATTATTAGTCATGTTATAGAATCCAAGGATGTCGAGCCGACTCATATTCAATATAAAATGGCCGTCCTTTTTCAGCCTTAGCTAGGGTATAATTATCAAGCCACAGGCGCATGCGAAATTGGGGTCTCACCTCGGCTCTGCCGCAATAAATAAAGTAAAATGACCGACGTCGGTGGGAGGAACACTGCGCTAATGAATAAGTTGGCCGGCGCGAGCGTTGCGCTTGCGCAGCTCCATTGATGATTGAATATTTATCCTCATAAATAATATAAACTTGCAGCGACATCGCATATAATCAAAGAAACTAATGTAAGTAAGATTCTTTTTTTCTATTTAATTGATAGTCTTTAGCGCAAAATAAAAATAGGTATAGGTATATTTCGTTACCTGAGATTAACTTATTCTACGTTATATATTTAAATATCGTTTTTTTGTTTGTTACACTATCGACCTGTTATAGTTCAAAAGATATGGATAAAAAGGTGACACGGATAAATCAATCTTAGACAAATATTAATTATGATACCATTAGCCAAAAAGGGTTTTCAACAGTTTACGACTGTGAAATTTGAAATCCACACATATTAAGTTAAATACCTAAGGGATTCCTAATCAGCGTATCTATAAAATATTACATGATTAGGTTATTAAATTTCGGGCATTAAAATTTTGTTTCATAACTATTAGTGATTGTTTAAAATATTGGTTTTAGGTATCTTAAATTTTAAAGCATTATATTATAATACTTTTCTTTAGTTATTAAAACCACATTAAAAGCAACCCATTTGTATTAAGAATGATCATCAATTTTGAAAACATCAATTTATCTCATCAATATCCCCTCATATAAATATATCATTCGGGCTATCGGATTACACAATAGTAAATAAATGTTAAAAAATTACCCAACACGAAATTCCAATTTGAATATGAATGGTTAAGCGCCATGTAGGCAGGTTACATGAAAAAACCGGCACCAAATAATAATGTAGACAAATGTCCCCCTTAGCGAACACAATGAGCGACCTCCAAACGATCAATTCAATTTTAAGACATGCTAATTTAAAAGTCTAGAGTACTTTATTCCTATTTAGGGTCGTAATGAAGTGCATATATGAATGAGATTGCCTCTTGGAGTACTTTAGAAATAGTAAAAATAGATATCTATCGACTGCATCGCGGTGTACAGGTATATTGTTAAGTATGTCTATTTACAATAGACGATTTTACTATCAGATTTGGAGTTATCGTTGCTTTATTTGTTAACCATTTAAAATTTTAAGTTAAAACTTACATTAATTAATTACCATAATAATAATTTGTCGACGAACAAATTGAAAGAATTCAAAAGGGCAGTCAAAACATTTGGCTTGTCTCGAAAATACCGGTGCATATGATACGGGAGAAGGGTCGTGGTAGTCTCCAGGTAGGTCGGGAAGCGGCTATTATTTAAATTAATTGGACATAAAACGACGTGCGGCGAACACACGAGCGTGAGCGTGTCGCTCGGTGTGTCGTGCCGACGCGCGACCGAAACGCGAGCTTTCAGGGTTGCCATTTAAATCCTCCAGAATTTGTGCATGCAAACATTTTTCCACTTCTTGAGAATTTACCAATAGGCATAGGATTTAATTTGTGGGCATTGTTGAATCAATTAAATAATATTGATATTTATTTCAAATGAAACGTTAAAATAATTTAGGATTTTTTTTTAATTCTTGTACAATAAACAATATTTGAGAAATAATTTTTCCACATGTTCTGTTTTATCGAAAGCATGTTTGCCCACTATTAAAAATATTATTATAAATTCTGCAGTTTAGCATTTAACTCGCTAAATCGAGTCTTTCTAAAAGCTTAATTTTGCCTACCGATTTGGTTAAATTAGAAGAATAAACAATTATCTATAGTTAATATTAATATTAATAATATTAATCTATTGTCAGCTTTCTTTTCACTATTTACTTTAAAATGAGAATGATGTGTTAGTATTTAGGTACTAATGAGATAACTGCATGATATATAATAAGTTCAAAATAATCGTCTCCCTAATGGGTAAACATGATAATACTCACACATCGCGAGTCACAACACATTCAATATTCGCAAAGTAACTTTAATCTCTACCACTATCCGTAACTAATTCTCTGACAAATTTTTATCTTGTACACTTCAGTTCGGACAGGTGCCACTATCATTTATAATTCGCGTCAAAGTGGTTTTGAGGGATATTTGTAGATGTGTAGTCGCAGCAGTGCGGAGTGTCATGTGGAGCGGGTGCGATTCTTATCGTACGTCGCCTTGTCGACTACACAATGCCATCTTTTGTATTCTAACACTGTAATTTATTGCCAACAAAAGTTGCACTTGTAATCGAAAAGAGGTAATTTGAAGTTAAATTAATTTACTTTGTGTTTAAGATTTCAGTAGCCAACAACCTTTATAGTATACAGGGTTCAATTGACAAATAATTCTTCTAAGTATATCCACCACCATGTCCGTTTTTCTGTCTCCCACTGTGGCTTGGCTTAAAAATTCTTATTACCTCTGTCACATAACTAAGAAATCCTAAAAAAGCTATATGCGATATAAGTATTATTTTAATATTAAAAAATCCAAAATAAAAAATCAATAAATTTGTAAAATAAAAAAATCTTATCTGATCTTGTGTAAGAAAGGAATATCGTGGAAGTGTGAGATATATTTACAAAAAATTAAGCTCTGTCTAGATTTTAATTTGAGTTAACCATTTTCAATTAAAATATTAATTAATTAGAAACTAAGTAGTTGAAATTCGTTGTAATATTTTAAACTACTAACTTACGTTAACAAATAAAAACTTTTCTATTCGTTCTCTTCGTTCACAATATTTCGCAATGGAAATTTTAGGATTGCATCTTTTATTGGCAGCTGGTGTAATACTCGTCTTTACATAAACAGTGTGAAATATCAATGCTCGGTGTTAATAATAATTTTGTTTATAATTATGCATAACCACATGCATATTACAACGACACTCATCAATATTGTTAAAGACAAATGAACTATAAAACATGTATATATGATAGGTTACTAATTATTTCTTTTGCGTTAATGTCGAAATATGACATTATATTAATTAGAAACATGGGCATCTTAGTTTATGAAAAATATATATTCGCTCTGAGCAATTAAGAATCACTAGAATTACATACACTTAAAGAAAACATCATACTTAAAAAAATCGCCAGTTCCAGGTTCCCGAGATAAAATTCGAACTTGTAGCCTTTCCTGTCTCCCATATCGCGAAGTTAATATCAATATCCAATTGTAAATTTAAATTTAATCAAATATAACAATCTAAGAAAGAAATCGCATTATAAAAAAACTTTGATATAACATTAAACATTCATTACAATAATTATAAAAAGACTCTTTGCAATACTAACGTGATTGCTCATAAAAATGTAACGAAGAGTAGAATTTTCTAAATAAATTACATTTGCATGTTGCATATATCTGCACACATTTCAGGTCAACGCATCGGCAATAGAACGCTTTAATGGTTGAGACAGTGCACCGGCCGTTGTATTAAAACAATGACCAATAACTTTGTTTTTATGTCTCATTGGACAGCAAAACTAGCGTAAAGCAGCGTCGGCTTATCTGCACCGCTATTTGTCGCTGCTACATCCTATCACGAGCATTAAATTAATGGAAGCTCAAGGCGCATAATACAAAAGTGCAACCGTTTCCCAATACAGTAGACATTTTTTCAACTAACTTACGATTCTAAACTCACAATATTCATTTGCGAAAACGGAAGTAGTATAATACGTCGGAACAATATGTATAATAATAAAACGAAATCAATGTAAAAGTGTATGCTTTATCAGGCACGAAAGCAATTGGTCATAGTCAAAATAATGACGCAAACTTAAGGCGCCTTCAACCTGTGGATAACAATTATACCCATTAGTTTATTAATCGTAACCGAACACAGCATTGTTCTACCGGGGACAATCGTTGCTAGACCAAATAACGACGTTTCGCATTACCTAAATATTGTACATTGACGGTTGATATTAACGTTAAAAATGCGATACATTTTTTGCCTTATTAATCACCGTATTAGTCATAAGAAACTTTATAAATCATACTTGGAACTAAACTTATAACAGACAATAAATACACAAGCTAAAACAAATTAGGTACTGATGTATTTCCAACTACCACTGAAACCACATAGGGTGGAAGTCATGATTTATGTGAATAACTTTCAAATATCAAAAAGGAATAACTCGTAGCTGATTCTCGAAATGACAAAGATATACAATGAGCATGATAGAAAGAGTGAGTGGGACGTAAAGACAAGCACCGTGAGAACATACAGAGTGCGGTTGCGCGCCACATACACTGCCCGTGGTGCGCCTCCCATAAACACAGAAAATGTTACAATGGAAAAGATTGAAGAAAATTTTATAAGCAAACAAAGAAATCAGAACAAGTGAAAATAGGTAAACTGTTCAAAAATAAATAAATCATGTGGTAAGAACACTTACTTATTGTAGGTGAAATGCAAATCATAATTACCAGCGATTTTTGAAATCGCAAATTCTATGTTCACCGTAAATGCAATTGTTTTAAATAAACAGACAATTATCTTTCAAACCAAAAGAACCGTAAAAAATGTCATGTTAAACGAATATCTAACACTCATTTTAAAACAGTAAACCAACAATAGTATTAACAGAAACACACACACAAATAATGTTTATGATCCTTTCAAAGAACTGAATTTACGAATGGAATGAAGGCGAACCATTCTATGTGAATGCTCACAAAATAATCGACAATATGGTAGTCGATCGTAAATAACGCAAAGCACTATTTGAAGGCCATCCCATATTAACAACAATTTCATAAAGAAAACCAATTATATGCTCATGAATCCAGTTCAAAAACACACGAAACAAGTTGCAGAAAACTTAATGTAGCAATGAAAACAATTAAAATGAAGTTTGACATAGCTATAAAATTTTGTGGTTACAACTTGCGTATAATTCTAGAGACTGGACGACCTATTTTCAGTGTTATTACAGTTGTGAATTAAGAACAAACTTCCTGAAAATATGCGTATTATAACCAATTTTACATAAAACAGGCACAATGCTAATGATTCCTGAAGAAATAAAATTTTACCATAATGGAGATGTTTTAGTGATAATATCAGTTTAATTGTTTTAGTGTTAATTGTGTGTAAGCCAACCATAAATATGAAATCACAACTAAGTAGATATAATCATTGTAAAGTAACAAAGATTACATACTTTATTTCTCAAGATATATCGTATGTAATTATTTACATATAACATCATAAAACACAATTATTTCAAATTATTCCAATAGTTTCGTCATTTGTTTCTAACAATTTGCGCAACGACAAAAACAGCACAATCAATAAAATCGTTTGTAAAGTACCAATCGGATGAATAATCGAAGATTTTATAAAGTAAACAGTACCAGACAGCACCCACACCTCTGAGTTATTAACAACATACTGCGAAATCTAACGATTCGTGTGAAAAGTAAAATAGTTATATTTAAAACGTAATTTATAAAGAATAGATATAGACTGGAATTAAGAAAATATAATTTTTATGGTGTCGAATAAGAGAGCACGAGATTTTTAGAAGAGGTTTTAGTATCATAATTAAATAACTACCTCTAGTAACAAAGTATTGTAACGTTGTTAAGATTCCCCGTAAACATATCGCACACCATATGAACATGATGAACATATGATTAAAGATAGAAAAACTAATCTAAAATTTTAAATTACATTTAGGTTATTTTCAAATTACTTCATGATTGCTATCAAATCGGGCCAAATAATAAGTGATTCATAACTTTAAAATATGTTAATACACCGCGTTGATAGCTAATAACAACATAAACATCTTACGATACCACATTCGCACATCCCTGCGAATTGACTTCAACAACACAAGAATGCACTTTACCTTCCGCGGAGAGTCAAACGGCATTTTTTTTATGTTTACGTACAGCTTGGCGATACATGACACAACATGCAAAGATTAATTTCCGAGGTGGCAGATTGTCATTATAATTTACGATCGCCCATTGTCTTTTTCGTGACGTCACCGGTTCGCAATCGCCGTCCGATTAAATTACATCTTTTCAAACCAATGTCACAAGCTGTTATCGGATCTCGAGCATATAAAAAATGATGTTCGTATTATAATTGTCTGATAATATTATTCTTTATGTCGGTCGGGGCAATACCTTCACTATGACTCAAAGATAATATCAAAGATCGTAACACTAATAAAACAAAGTATAATAATCGTCATTTAGATATCTAAAAAGTTAAGCTACTTATTATGTCACTGAACGTTATTTAGTGATATTTTTGCAAAACGTAAAAATATATCAGCTATTTGCAGCTATTACACTGTCGCAACTGTTGTTTATAACCCTTAAACGTGTCGAATATTGTCATACCAGCACACCGCGGTCAGCTGAGTGAGCACAGACGTTGTGATACAAAACTGGTGACCGCTACGATCTTCTTATGTTTCAGTACAACCACAGCCCTTGCCGCGAGTCAACGAACCCGACACACCCTGACCAACACAATTTGTTGCACTCAAATCATTTATAGTCGTTAAATCGGTTCTGAAACACTCGTATAAAGTAAAAGTATCTAAGAGCTCATAAAACGTTGATACATTTTGTGAAATTTTAACTGAGGCGACGCCTAGATAACGTTAGAAACTGTCATAAAGTCTACATAATCTAAATGATTATATTGGAAAGTTTATTAAAAAGCTTGCCTCTATTACAACACTTACGATGAAGTTAAATATCCAACTGCGTATGGATTAGTTTCAGCGCATTGCTCAACCGTTGTATGTCGTCACGGATTCTATTCAATAGTAATATTATGCGTTAAGTATGCATGTCTTTTAAAGGGTTGTCAGTGTAACAAAGGTCTGTCCGCCAGAACACCGCTGGGTGGAGCTAATAAACTATTTGAGCAGAGGCCTCGTGTTGACACTGGCGTTTCACACCTGAACAATGCTTCTCGTTTGCATTAATGTAAATTAGGTTAGGCCGCCCGCTGCCGCGCCCACATTCAATTAGACGTACCCCAAAGTAGCGCATATGTGCATATGTAAACGCAACTAATAACGTGTACCTATGAACTTCCACGTGTAGGTAATGATCTTCGGGAGAACCATTGATGTAAGCGCATACCGTAAATTGTTTCGACAACGACCGAGGCGGCCGCCTACGGAAAGATCGTTGATATACTCTAATGATGAGCACGTTACGAGAGACTTGCTACATCATACAACTTAAAACTAAATATAAATCATTTCTGAAACATCATCGCCATCAATACGCTAATTGCTATCAGTTTGCCACTTGATGCTTACTTTGTTATGTCTATAGTATAAAAAACTATTACGTAAACAGTTCAAATAAGACACTGATTCACTTTACTAAGCAGACAGTTTACGGTATGTATATATTTAAAAGTGAAAATAGCAAAACAATTGAAAGGATAACGGTGAGAAAGAATTATCTAACTAATAATAGCCCGAGGCAGAATTTGAGGCCCGCCCCACCGCGGTGTCAAAGACTGCGCGCTTGTTCAATGTCCGTCAGCACCCGCGCCGATTTCGTAAACACAACGGCGTGCACATTCACTAAACAGTTTGCGTTTTCACGGAAACTACTCTAGGCATTCCTATATCCAAATACAACGGTACTCTAATAAATACTCGTTAAAGAATTTGAAACAATGGCAAACCTAAAAGGACGAACATTGGTGCTATCAATGTTTCCGAAAGTCACAAATCACACCACCAAAATGCGACATCTATAACCAAAAAAAGATCTATGTTGAGAATGATTTTTTTACTGTGAGCGGGTGAGTCGCACGCGCGGCGCGATTGTGGCTGTGTGGTCCTCGCTAGCCACTTTGTAAATAGCGCGGTTTACCTTTTTCAACTTTTGTGTTTTGTTACCTTTTGTGCCGTTGTAGGGCCAATATTACCATAGCTATTTAGGCTTGTCGGATAAATAAATATGCCATTTATCATGATAACTGATGCACGTGAACGTTGCCCGTCACACTATTCAGGCGGAGTGAAGATTTGATCTTTAGAACAACAATTTGTTATGTCGTACCTCGTGAATCATCTTTAGCATTGGAAATACATGTCGCGTTACATTTGCTAAAAAAACATAAATATTTTGTTCTTTATCATAAACATTTTAAAAGTTGAATACACTGTCTTATTTATCAAGAAACACGCTAATTGATAAAAAATCGTTTAAGATAACTTCGCTATTTTTATGCGCTTTCATTATTTAACTAGTCATATTTTTTTGCTGTATTACGAAATATAGAGGATGTGCGGCACCTTGAGCAGATAAACACGCAACAATAAATTTACTCTGACCGCAGGTTCTTTCACAATATTTGTGTCGGTCATATTGCATGCAGGGCGACAAAAAAGGCCGAAAGGGCGGCTCTCGGTGAATGAAGGGAAGGTAAATAAATATAAATAAAGGTGAAGGGCGCAGGGGCCCGGGGTGTGGGGGCCGGGAGTCCTGCGGCGCCTGAGTCCCATGCATGCCTTTTTGAAACTGTTAGATGTGATGGGAGAATTAAATTTTCTAATAAAAAGTTTAATATTTAAATACGATTGAATTCATATTGTATGTTTCTATAACAATTTGTAATAAAGTATAGAAAAATCGTTTCCATAAAGTATAAATTTTAATATAGAAAAAAAAACATTGTTTTACATATAACATTGTCACAGACTATAAAATGGAACCAATGAGAGTAGTTAATGTAGGTATGTCCTCGTTGCGCTCGCGCAGACACTATAATCACGTTCAGGACCAATTGCGGTGCTTTAGCTTACGAGGTGCACTTTTATTGGGTGCAAGTTTTAAGTGTCGTCCTACACGCGGAAATGTGGTCATCCGATTTTTACGACATGCAAGATTTATGAGAACAAGCTTTAATCCTATCTAATTATAAAGTTCACTATTTTTTATAAAAAGAAAAATTTGCAACTAAATATATATTGATTGTCGAAATAACTTTCGCATTACACATTTAAATATAAGCTATTTTCAGAACAATAGGTACAGTTCAATATGTTTAGCAATCCCTTAATTCGTAAATCACTCGTTTATTCAGATGAATCACCTTTATTACGTTATATCAAAGGAAACAGGTCATAGCATATTGCGAAAGTAAGGAAGAGAGCGCCTACTATTTGAACGCAATAAATCCCTAATAGCAATCGTTAATATCGAATAGGATCGCACTACAAAAGCTCAAGAGATGCTATATGTTTTCTAAGATAATAATTATAGCAACGCATGAAGCCGTTGTTCTATATTTTATCATAACTATTGATATACTTTACTTTGGTGGATATCAGATGATGTATTGGCAACATTCATTTAATATAGCTTTCACACCAAACGTTTAGTAAGAGATAGAAGCAGGAACGCTGATCAAATCATCAGCTTGATATCACAGTACTAGAACTATTTATTACCTTTTAATTGTTAAAATCGTTTGACTGCGAACTCTATGCATGTCTTTAGTCTGTTATATAATCATATATCAGGAATACTTTTAATTTTGATTAAATTATAATTGAGTGTGTTAATACGTTAAATTAAAACAACAAAAAATTTACGTAAATATATCAGGTTTTGAACACTGTGACAAACTGTAGATCTAAATGGATTTGAGTAATTTGAGAATTTTGTATGGGTAACTTGAGGTTCTATTGACATTATAATAATAAGCGTTTATTTGTAATATTTGAGTTTATATTAAACTAACAAACGTTTAATTGGCATTGAAATCCGTTATTCTGGCCACTCAATTACTCGGTTGCCATTGTTGAGTACCTACTGATTTACCGTTTAAGCGTTACATATACAATAGTAACAGTATTAAAAGCTCTCCCTCTTTAAATCTCTATTTTTAAGCAAGCAGTTTCTTTCATAACATAATTACATGCTCTTTAACAAATAAGATCTTTTGTAAAAATGTAGTGTTAGATTTTTATAAACTTTGGTTTATCTTGTCGTGTAATCTTACAAGCTGTTTCTTCAACAATAACCTACTTCCTGGTTTTCGATTGATCTGAAATTTTGCATACATCCATACGTCTATAGGTAACTTGGATGATAATGCAATATTAGGACTAGAGCTGATATAATTATGGCCATGGAAAGTAGCCATGGCAAGTCATTAATAATGACAAAACCCCATCTAGTTTGGGCATGTTTGGCTTAGATACTGCCAGGACAGCATATTTTAATTATTTCCATAGCGTTATGTCGTACAGTATTCTGCTGTGGAGCATACCCCATAGCATTAGATATAGATTCTGTTTGACAAAAAAGAGAAGTAGAAGCTATTTATAAATTAGGTTCAAGACATCACTTAGAGACAAATTGAGATATTTGACAGGGGCCTCCCAATTTATTTACAATTGAATACTTTATGTTAAAAACAATATTTACAGCTACGTTAAACATAGTCAAGTACATAATTTTAACACTAGAAACAAAGATAAACTTGTTATGTCGTCATGCAGGCTAAAGAAAGTTCTAGCAACATTTATGGGGCAAGGCATATACTACTATAACAAAATTCCTACAGAATTAACATATGACTCATATTAAAAATTGTTATAGTAAAGTATATTATAGTGTTAATGGATATTTAAACGACAAAACTCCTTGGTGTTGAATATGGATTATTTTTCATAAGTTTCACGAGTGCTTTGTAACAAAATGATTTTTAATTGATTTGATTGATCTCTGACAAGGATTTGAATTGAACTAATATCCAGAACCGGATGATTAAAACTCGAAGGTAGCCATTGGAACTTTGTTGTTAAATAACGTAACCCCGTCAAATTTGAACCAAGATAATATCCAACATAAGCATATTTACAAAAGGAAATCTTATGTGTTATTATTATGTATGCTTTAAACTTACGCGGCCCTTAGCATTGACTGAGGTTTGACAGATAAGATGAAGATAAGCCAACAGTTGTAAAGTCAGCAAATAAAGCAGAGAGTGACTTCATTAAGCGCTTAAGAGTTTTTATTTGATGGTAATTAAAATAATCACACTCGGAACAGAAAGTGCATTAGTCTAAAAATATGCGTACTTTTAGTCTTATCATACATTTTTCATTTTTAAAGAAACTGTTAATTTGTTTCATATTAACAGCCAAATGACATAACACTTTTATAGAAAAGATAGACTTATAACTTAAGTGATCGAATAAAATGCGATGTAGATATTAAACTGTCAACCTTACCTCAACTTACTACAAAGAATTGCAAATATTTATACAGGTAGTATGTCATTATAACAAACGCGTCTTACCCTAGTAAACATACTGTTCTATTTTTATGAGACGTTTCCTTTCACTTATTAATTAGTTAAGAAATACTAACTTGTACTTAAATAGTTAGTATTTCTTGTGAATGTATATTTATTTTTCAGGCAAGCTAATATTAATAAATAAATTTTTTATTAGTCTATTTTTTGTTTTAAATTTAATATTTTTACGAGTTATTGTTATCATTATAAGAAAAATATTGAAAATATGACATTTGATTTACTGTTATAAATAATAATTTACGTTTTTTACATTTACGGGTCAGGTTAGACTCTTAATGAAAGTATAATAATATAATACACTGATAATTTTATATATTGGAATTATCATCGATCTATCAATGTCCCACTGCTGGGGTACATCTTGTCTTACCCATGGATGGAACCAAATATCAAAAATTCAATGTTCCCACGAGGACCCAGTGTGGATTGGTAAGTAAGTACTAACAACAGCAAATGAAGCAGACCAAAATGACTTATCGTACCTCCTGAAACACGTACCATTAAAAAGTGCTATAGGAGCTAGTAAAAATTACCGCGGTAGCTAGCTGGTAGATTTCAAATGATTACAAAACATTTTATAAAGAAAATTAATCCTAATATTACAAAATTTTTACACAACCAGCTTAAACCTTTTTACTATAAATATTATCAATAAAGATTTTATTAAGAATCAGACGAAAACAAATTTGCTTTTGTGTTGCAAATACAGCGTCGAATACAACTCTGTCAGAGCATTAGAGGTTCGATCAATCGTTCCCCTTAAATTACTTAAAACCTTTACCAATTTAAATTAATTTAAACCATTTGAAGCCTCTTTTATTAATTATATGGACACTTGTTTGCGTATACTATGATTAGGAGGTAAAATAAAACCTATTTTATTTGAGTGTACCTCTAAACGCTACGTGAATACTTTGTTCGTCGCTAATTTCGACGATATATTTTTAACAAATAGCTTTACAGTTTAAATATGTGCGATTCAACCTCTTGTAAAAGCTCTAAACATTGTCATAAGTACACTGAGTAGACCTACAAGATTCCTAACATTCCCTCTTAGATTTTAACACACTTGTGTTTACATATATCACCGCAGTTTACTTTAACCGAAAGCAAATCGTTAATTCATCGCCACCTTACTAGCTGTAGATATAATAATAGATATACCGACTGCAAACAACGCTGAGTTCAAAGACCTATCTCTGGACCTAGTCTGACTTTTCTGCTAATTGTTCTGACATATAAACCTACACTTTCCGCTATTTGTTGCTTATTTATTTGTTGTGATTTATATACGACGATTATTCTTTTCCAGTCGTTTTAAAAAAATATACATTCAACCGTATTTCATATTTAACATGTATTCGAACAACTATCTCTAAATAAAGACATTTATAATTATTTATATTTAGATATTTAGTTTGGTTAGGAGAGTATATTATTAATGTAAGTTGTAAAAGTACTTACCTACTGTCACTGGTTTAATTTTTCTTTAAACTTTTATATACCTATATCTTCTTGTTTATTTCAAAATAATTTGTGAAGTTATTTGGTAATATTAATTTGGTTACTTAAATTTTGGAATCAAAATTAAAATAGCATAAGTATGTTAACGTCTTTCAAAAGTATCTTAACGGTGCGAATCTACCGGATCATGAATTTAAAATTATTTTTAATAATTAGCACTAGCGCTATTATTCTATAATTATGCAACCACATTGATATTAAATATTTATTTTTATATGGTATAATATAATATTAACCAGTTTCAGAAAGAATTAAATCACCATATTACTTACTTGTCGCACCTCACAACTCAAAACCGAACCCATAAAGAATCACTCATTCTGTCGATCTGTCTATCCGTCGGTCAGTGCTAATTATGTCTGTAGTTAAAATTTGGTATACTCACATTAAGTTGGTAACCCAAAAAAATGAGGTAAAGTAAATATTTAATTTATACATTAATCGCTTTTGGTGGATAAATTAAAATAAAACAAAATTGCTAATTACGTTCTGTAAAAATTTAGATGAAAAGGCTTATTGGTAGAATCATAAATATATATTTTTTTATAATTTCAATCAAACGTTACAGTAGTACCTATATATAACGAAATTAAAAGAAAATTTATCATACTTAAGTTGGCTTTACAAGTTTACAATCAATATTCGACCAAATATATTTAACTCGAAAAGTTCGAACAATTTCACAGAAAACAAGAAACATGATTTTTTTTACTTTTTTAAGGGATAATGGTACGACACCCATTATGCGCGTATAATAGGGCGATACAGGAGGAGTTACAGCAAAAATCACTATCAACTAACCAGTATAAATATCTTTCCACCATGTTGTAATTAAAAGTGAGAAAATACATGTTTTTAAGTATTCTATCGTAGCTAAAACGTAATTTTACGTAAGAACTCCCTTCTTCCCCATAGTAATAAAAAAATTACATGTTTCTATTCCCTCTAAATCAAAATTAGATTTAATGCCACCTTAGAGGAAAACAAATAAAGAAAAAGTCTTCCATTCTTTAAATTCAATATTAGTGCGGAAATCTCCGCGTGCGAGACTGCGCTGTGTCACAAGATAAATTTGGTTAGTTTGATTAAGATACAAATTTATTAAATAAACATAACATGCAGATGTTAACAAGTCTATAAGTAAATTTATAAAAATACAATTGCTAAAATCGTTTTCATATTTTTCGTTCAAAAAATATACAAAAATTATAATTTAAACAATTGATAATTATAGAATAAAAATAGTAATTATGTTGATTTTTAAATACTAATATATATATTCAAATATATTAGTATTTAAAAATCAACAAAAATATCTTCTCACAAGAGAAGTAATCAACAAATAAAAATTTAAATTCAACACATGGTAAAGTTTTATTTAACTACACGCAAAAAATAAACATACCGTGATGTTGTGTTTAAATTTTCCAGTAATATAAGTGAATATATTGAACATATATCGTAGTACGAAGGTATGTACAAACATACTATATGTTCAATTTCTTCATTCAGAATTATAAGAATATTTAATAAATATTATGAAAAATTAATGTATTTTGTTAACTATTTTAGGCTCGTAAGCTTGTTTCAAATTGTCATCTCTAAAGTCTCGGCTTCGATTCCCGGTCGGGTTAAATGTAGAAAACGAAGTATTCTATATTGTTTTGGCCTCTGGGTATTGTGATACCGTCGTTGTTTCAGATTTCGTAAGTATTAGATGTCTAATAATGATATATTTATTAGATTTAGATGGAAAGTTTAGAGTTTTATTAAATGAAGGAAATAATAGCGATTTTCGGATTTATGTTCGATTATTTTAAAATATGCGAAAGATACCATGTAACTGTTTAAAGCGTTTGGTTCTTGCGGATATTCTAATATTTTACATAAATGTAATTTTTTATTTTCATAAAAAAGTTGTTTTCTTACAGTTTTGAAAACTTTAAAAAAGCAACTTTATTTAAAGAATCTCTATCAGTATGAATAAACAAACATGCATTAGTTTAACTGTCCTGTTAGCGATGAAAACACAATATAATACGGCCGTTAGGAGGTCTTTATAACAGTTTACAACGTTGTAAACCCACCGTAGAATTTAAGGATTAATTTGATTATGGTCAATTATTGACAAAAAATCAGGCCTCGATCTGTTTTTATCCCTCGCTAATAATCCAGAAAGCATCTAATTGAGACGGCGGTGTCTTTGCCCCTAACAAATTATACCACTTTAGCATATCAATGAAGTAAATATTAACAGTGCTTAATTAAATATCTATAATCAACAATTTGGACTTATAAAAACCTGTTAACTTTTTTGAACTAATACAATATATTTAGTTCTTGTAATATAGACAGATTCGTCGGTAAAGAAAAAATGTTACATGTAGTTAATCTGGGGATTACAATGGGGTTTTAAAAGTAGATAACAAAAACTCGCTGTGGCAAACGGGATTGCTCGCTATCTGCGCGAGCGCACCGCAGTAAAAGCTCATTGTAACCCGAGCCTCAAATACGAAATTGAATAATGCTGACCTATCCCGCGACCGCCTTGCCCATAAATCACTGAGATATTTATGTCCCTAAACCTCTGCCCGTCTCACCCCCTTGTGCCTGTCGGCCTTATTCGTGCCCAGAGATATAAAATATTAAATAAAAACATACATAATATAGTAAGTAATTTCGATTTAAATCAAATGAGCGCAAGACGTAAGCTATGCGGTTAAGCGTGCGCATCTATTCTGCGGTTTGACAATGAATGAGTAACGAAAAAGTTTACATATAAGATGGACAGTTAAATGCAGCTTGGAAGTAATTTCTAAAAAAAAGAATTCCACATTTTGAGCATTATATTTCCTAACAACAATATGTTACAATAATTTGCGCAGCGTCTCACTCCAATTTTACAATAAATATGTTTACTTTTTTAAGTTTTTTTATAAACTTGCTTAACATCCTTAATTAATTTGTCATTGAGCCATCACTACTTTAAGTAAAAATAATATACGTTTATGTTAAGCACAATACATAGTTATTAGTGGAGATTATGCGCTCGTAAAAGCTGTATAAATCCCAATTGTCAACGCAAATGTTATGCAACGCTATTCACCATCAAAGGAAAGAGCATAACACATTTATCTTCGAAGCATCTGGCTTGTAACGCACCGCTTCCCGTACGCATTAACTTTACTATATTCCCTCTTATTTATGAGAAATAAATAATACTATTAGACGGAGATACCGATTCCTGATAAAAAGTGGGCCCGAGTTAAAATGGGAGGCACGGTAGAGGCAGAAAGAAAGTAATGGAGGCGCATCGAACCGGTTTGGAGATTTTTACGAATGCAAGGCTCTCGGGCCGAGCGGCTATGTGCTGCCTGCGGCGAGCACATAACATAACCATCGGCAGATTCGCGCCGGCCTTTCTTCCACGCACACACCTGCGTTAGCGCCCGATCTGCCGCTCGGCTCGCCCCATCTTATACCGATTATTATCTCCATATAACTGGATTCCACGTAAAGGTATATTAGGCTATTAAAATATTTGCAGTGCACATCCACGCGCACTCATTATACGAGTCATTATTTGCAAATTAGTAAGTAAACAATGGCATCCTTTGAACGAACGACCACTATTTCAGTATTTAGGTTGACGTTTTGAAATATTGGTTGTGATGACGTCCGACGGCCGAGCTTTAGTTTGGTCGTAAACACCTTGTCCTCAACAATGAATCAAGTTGACTTTGCTAAACAATCGATTGACATGCGCTTACTATGAGTGAGTGCTATGACCCGGAATAGCAAATGTCGATACATGTACCTAACGCATGACTTTTATAGACGTCCCAAATAATTAATTATGATTAACTCATTGTAAATTTCCATAAGCCTTCCTTTAAAAAGCAAATTAACTTACCAGCTATTCTTTAATCCTGCTATTACCAATGCTCTATTACAAAGAGATGTATTGTTTCCGATAGGTAAATTTTTAATTAAATCGTTATAAGTCTTTTGGTCACAATTAATTTACAATTAAATAGTGATTTGATTTCTTAAAACATATTGTTGTTTGTACATAGGCATAATATGTTATGAGTTCGAACATTATGGATATAAATAAATAATCAGTCAGAGATATTTTTGTTTGGTTCACTTAGGTTTTAGATAATGACCTTTACAAAGAAAGTCTTCGTGATACGACAAGAATGTCCTATGACCTACATAGTCTCGCAAAATGACCGGCATAACGGTATGTTTACTCTTTAGTTTGTCAATACACATTGTTTGTTGATCCATTAGATTGAGGCCGCTGTAATTCCTATAATATGCACTGAAATATTGTCTGAACTATGATATGGTCGTCTCTAGTTACAAGGAAAACTTATATTTTGGAACTTAGGTGTTCCTGTGAATCCTTATATTATTTAATATATCATTTATGTGGATTTCTGTTATAAATATAGATAGAAACATATATAATCAAATAATTAAATATATTTCTTTAAAATCGTTTTATTTTTGTAATTTCTAGAGATATAGGTCTGTCTTCATATTACTGTATTTAAATTATATTTATAAATCAATAAACTGTCCTTTAGAAAAAATTAAATCAACACTTCAGGCCAAATTTATAGCATATACGAAAGCAACTTATTTATTTAAAAACTATGTCACCCGCCCATGTTGCAGCTTTCCGTAGGTGAAATAATTTAAAAAATCAGTCCAGTAGTTCCGGATCGTATTCAGTACAAAATAATAATAAAATCATCCTTCTTTGTAATATTGGTAAATAAATAGTAATTATCATTATATATTCTTAGGAAGTGATGATATAACGAATAACTGTTAACGAGACAAATAGCTTACTCTACCATCAAGGCAGTATTTACTTGAAATATATAAATTGATAAATATTTGTTCATATTGAATTCGCATAAGCGGTACCTTTGACAAACATGTGCTTCACTATTTGCGAACTGCGGTCAATTGCTCGAGTAAACATTATGGACGTCGGAAACCCGCTAATTCGTTTAAAATGTCAATTTTTCTCGGTAAATATTAATGCTATTCTTTGGTAAACGGTTCAATGTCTTGTTTCATTCGGAAAATATTTGAATAGAATATTAAAATCTCAACCGAAAAATGTAAGAATGAAAATTAACCTGGACAATCTATTTAAAGTTTGTTAACTGAAAATTGTAATTTTTCAAAGTTATCACAAATAGAAATAATGTCAGTAAATGATTAGAAATATATTCGACGCTGGAAAGCAAACACGTAGTAACCAGCAAAACCAAAATTATTTTTCAGAGCAGAAAAACTTTTATTTTTTTCAATAAATAATTGCTTTAAACGTCCATGGCAATAAATAAGATGTTCCTTAGTCAATTTATATTGAAATCGTATTTTTCTTTTTTGAAAAATGTAATGATTTTCCACTCTAAATATTCATTTTGGTTTTGCGGGTTACTACGTGTTTGCTTTCCAGCGTCGATATGGTATATAAAACCTAATGTAGAACTTATTATGTTAATAGTATAAATTAATTTGCTTCTTATTTATCTAATAACAATGCCGGCATGCGATGTTTAATGTTATGTTGATTCTAGAATTTTACGTCGTCTAAGTTATTAGGTATATACCAAATAAAAGTACTCATGCTGTGTCGTTTGAAGCTGGAACATTGCTTTTAAATTAATATACCATATTTTTATCGTACTTTATAACACTTGAAAATCTTCAAAGATATTTTTGTGCTTATTTTAAACTTTTCTACATATTAAAACACATTTATCATGGTCATTACAAAATTGTTTACACTGAATATAACTTTTACTCTATTATTTAGGAACTTTTTAATGTTTTACCATTTACTTTTTTTGGATGGTTTTTTTTAAAATCAATAGTTCAAAAATATACAAAATAATAGAAAACTTTATATTCAAGTTTTGATTAACTTTTTAAAATTAGCAAATCAACTATTATCTGAAAAACATTTACCTATGTGTAATATAAAATGTACCTACACATATATACATTGTCATTGTATTCAGCCTCATATCGAGAAGTACTTTTGTACTAAATATGTACCTATATTTGTACAAAATCCAGCATTCAATGTATCTAGGCCAAATAAAAGTTTTAAAAGCAATTATTACATAAGAAAGTAAGGCAATATTGAAATTAAATAATTACATGTTAAAGTAACCGTAACAAGTTAATAACTCTATTAACAATATAGGTGATTGCATTCCTAAATAACAGAAATAAATTTTGCACTTGTTTATTTATGAATCGTAGGAATTAAACATAAAATTATTACAAAGTATGAAAAGATACTAAACTTTTCTGACCACATTAAAAACCGTTAAGTCTCAAAGCTATGGATTTAAATGGAAATAATAATATATTAAAATTAGGATTAGAAATAATGAAAATAAGCGAAGGTTAACCATATTCCACTGGTAAATTGGCAATAAAGTGTATGACATGCCGTTTACGCTGTTTACTGCTCACGCCTACTAGCAGCTGTTATCAGGGTTGTTAGCAATACTGAACAATTCAACATCTTGAAAAACATATTTAATGTCAATAATTTGATTCAAGGAAATTACTGGATCATTAAGATTCTTTTTAAACGTCTTGCATTTATTACTATTTTCTAATCATATTCAGAATAACCTTAAAATTTCATATTTCAAATAAAAATTTAAGAAAGTTATTTTGTCATAAGAAGTAACTATTTAAAAATTACTTTTTAGTTATTTTCTTTGCAGTAATGTTTTACCTGTACTTGTTACATTATTCGTAAATTCATAAATTTCATAACCTATACCATGAAAAAATATTTCTTTACAATTTACATAAAGATAGCGAAACTACAAAAATAATTTATTTCTACACTAACAGAAATGAACTTGAAGAAAATTGCTTTTAACGTTAAGAAAAATTAATAATGTTTTTGAGATTATTATCGTTAGCGATTGATTTATTGCAGCAATTACTTTATGAATATTAAAAGTGTCTTAGTTAACTCAATAACATGCGTCTGACCAGACTTATTTTTCAAAACTACCCCTATTTTTTAAATATAAATAATTGAGATACTGTTATGTTAAGAGACACTTATATTGATTACAAAGTAAGCTACAAACGTTGCGTACTAAAAATAAGGAACAATGAAGTAACCCTCAACAAACGTTTCCCGTAAACATCACAAAGCTCCATGAATGACAACGCATGACGGAGAATGCCTTGACACCAAGTTTTATGGCGGCCATATATTCACCGAAACTGGCATCAAAATTGAAAGGAATTCATCATTCATCGATTAGTTACAGAGTCAAAATATTTGTTGACAAAGCCAGCATACTTGCAGTGCTACAATCGGAAACACTCGCTACGAAGCTACCGTAACGCCCGCAATTTGCGCTCATTGTTCGACGAACGTAATGTTTACATCGGCGATTGTCCTTACCCGTGCACTAAGAAGCTATTTTACAAACAGACTTTCTTAAAAGCCATTGTTTTCGAATCATAATCCAACATTAATAACGAGGATATTCTGCACTTCTCTTGAACCATCAAAAACTAATATCACTTCACTGGGAATGGCGCGAAGTCTTGGACTCACCTGGGTCATGAGGCGGTCGGCACCGGTTCCTTCGTCATCTTTGAAATCGATGTCCGGATTATAATTAGGCACCAAGTCTTTGAACTTGTCGTCGTCTCTGGTGATGCGGCCCTCGGGGGGGCCACTAGCGGATTTGTTGATCTCACTGTAGTTAGGCTCGTGTTGCCTGAACACGAGCGGGTAGATGCGCTTCGCGGGGTGGCGGTAGTTGGAGCCGCGGCTGGGGCCGCACGCCGCCGCCGCGCCCAGCCACAGTAACACCACGGACAGCCTCATCTCGCAGACATCACTTCACGCGCGCTCGACGCACGACCACCGCGCGCCGCAACCTGAGCGACACTGAGCCGAGACCGAGTCGGGCTATCCTCCACCACGGCTGCATCCCTTGTCTGTCCGTACTTGCCGGTTGCCACCATTGCTGCCCGCCTTTCATCTTGCCGGAAAATCACAATGTTCGTACTTTGCAATTAGTTTTCATATTCTATTTTTGGGCAATGTTTAGCAGACACGTGGCAGACAGCATTGTTCTGAAGCTTGACAAGCACATATAATAAAAACTGCCTAATGAAGGTTTTTTAAGAAAGATACTACAATAAATTCAAATCAAAATCATTTTAGTGTACGAAAACTTTTTCAAAATTTTCGTGAGAGAGTACTGAAATATAAAGTCAATAATAGATTTTGATATTGCAAAGTGAAATTATATTGCTCAGCTCAACAAAACAAAGTTGATTTCAATTACCCTTATACGTATGACACCTATAAGGAAAACCGAAGATACTTCAATAATAGCATATTATTTTGGCAATTATTACACATTATAGTAAATAGGTTTCCTTTTCTCTGTCATATTTTATTATGAATAAATTAACTTCACGGAAAAGGGTACTACCTAATTTATTTATGTGATATATCAACATATCGACGCTGGAAAGCAAACACGTAGTAACCCGCAAAACCAAAATTAATCTTCAAAGCAGAAAAACTTTGATTTTTTTCGATAAATAATTCCTATAAACGTCCATGGTAACAAATAAGATGTTGCTTAGTCAATTTATACAGAAATAAGACATATTTTTTTGGAAAAATCTAAAGATTTTCCATTATAAATATCCTTTTTGGTTTTGCAGGTTACTACATGTTTGCTTTCCAGCGTCGATATGGAAACGTCAATGAGGTATCTTTTTTAACTATATGCTTATGTTTTCCATACAACTAGGATGTGTAATATTTTAACATTTTAACAAAATTCTTCAATATAATTTTTACATTTTTATTGCATCATAAGTTTATATATAAAATAGAAAAAAAATAGAAATTAATTCGTATCCAATACTTACATAATTTAGAAAATTCGAATTTCCTATGTCACATTCAAAACCAAAGTAACGAATAGGAAATGATCGACGACGATCGATATAAGAAAAAGTCATTTCATCAAAAGTTCAAAATATCTAACACTAGGTTCCCGCCAGTGGCTTCGCCTGGTCCTATTTTATACATATAAATAAACCTCCCTCTTGAATCACTCCGTATAATGACGAAAACCGAATTAAAATCAAAGCATCTCAGCATACAGACAGCGAGAAACAACTTTTTTAACTGAAAAACAGCACTCTAGTATTAATATTTTTTTTACAAACTATATATTTCGATTGTTTATTGTATATTGACCGTATAACCCTATGATATTCATATTAATATAACCAAACATTAACAAAAGTTAATAAAAATAATTACTAAAGAATTATTAAAAATACAGGCAAACTCATCTCAACCAACCTTTTTCTGAATGTTATTTAACGATGTTCCTAGACTTTTCGATATGAAAACCAGTCACTATTCACCGAACGGACTCACCGAAGGAGGGTTCCGGCCCAATATTATATTTGAAAAAATCACTTATAACCATGTTTTTGTATTTTATTTTTTTATATCAGAGATTCTCATAATTAGTCCTTTCCTTTGATATTACACACACAATAAAGTTTGCGGAACTATTTTCTTATTTATACCCCTAAAGGGACATCCATGTTGAAACTCATTTGTTATATTATTTACATTTTATGACCACTCTTGATTCACCAACCTAAATTGGTCAATTGTCCAGTAGTTTCTAAGAAAATCCTGTGATAATGAATCCTTAAATAAGAAAATTTTCATTTTACAGACTGACCCAATTTTGTTTTCTTAACTTCGCTCAAAATTTCCATGGGACAATGTATTTCTCGAATTTGGAAATTATGCGGACTATAATTTTCACTTCCTTAAAATGTTATTCTAACTATTAAGCTCGAACATTTTTAGCATATAAGTAAATGTAGACAAATATTTAATTTATGTCGCCTTGAAGTTAGCAAATACCTATTATTAGCTTATATTTTCTAACTAATTTATTGCGCATTGCACAACCGCGAAAATCTGTGGTTAATACTAGAACCTAAATAAACAGTCTATGATTTATCCTCTCTGTCAATTTCATAGGTAAATAAATGTCATATGCATGACTTTGCCACAAACATTACTTTGAATTTGCTATGCCGATTATCGATATTGCCGTGAGTTCATTAAATAAGTTATTGAATACTTAACGACCCTTTGTCACAGACAAAACTCCCCTGAAGTGTGAACTCAGCGCCGGTGACCTTGTATTGCGTCATAAGTACATAAGATTGACCGACATGATTTAATGTTACATGTAATTTAATATTTAGTATTTTTTTTTATTGGTTTGGTTTAAAGTATTTATTTATCTGTCCTAAATAATATTGAACTAAAATAGCTATTTAACTTTGACATCTAATATACTACGAATTGCGAACACGGCATTATTTATTACATATCATACTTTTTTTAACTTCTGAAGTGCCAAGACGCGTGATGATGAATGCAAATAATTTTATATAAAGAACTAGGTTGTTGATAAGCGCATAACTTGAGAATAGCAGAAATGAATCAACTTTTTTTTTAATATCTAGGAAAAATCTGGGAAGGTCTTTATAGAGATAAATTGGGAGAAAAACAATAAAATAAAACAATTTTTAATATCTTATGCCAACTGGGCAATATGAATTTTATCGAATCAGCTTACATTACTATATTAGTATAAAAAATGGCATTAAGAAGAAACCTCATGGGGGACAATCCAAATAAAAACACTATTTATATAGATTGACCTTTTTAAAGAAACGCACCGCTGTTTAATAGTATTTGCAGTACTACTCATATTTATATATCAACATCTTTTGAGGTACGTACCAATGTTGTATTTCAACACAATCCAATGAACATTAATAGTTTCCATATACCAAAATATGTACCATTTTTAGATACATGAAAACGTACGTAATGGGTTTTTGGACAAATCGAAATTCAACCCGATTATAGAAAATATGAATTTTTGAACATTTTCCCCTTTTCATACTTTTTTTTACCACGGTCGTAAGCATCTGCATGCATGACCATATCAACAGGACAATTCTGCTAATGTTTATGTAATAATCGCATCTCAATAGAATCTCAACTACTTGCATATTACCATCGTACTGTAGTAGTACACCCTAATATGATGTAGCTACCCGTAGGTATTTTTAAAATCGGTCTAATTACTTTTAATTTTATTCGTTACAAACAAACAAGCAAATCTTCCCTGTTTATAATGGTACATATAGATATTATCAAACAATTAAAAATACTGTGTAAATAGCTGACCTAACACGTTGGCTTAATTTCAATGTGAATGCGGATAAAATACAAATACAAATTCTCGAAATAAAATTTATTACCATTCCCTTCATTGTTTGTATAAATAATTAATTTAAAAGCACTAAACTTAAAAACTACGAGACTTCTCTAATAATTTCATTATATTAAATAAGAGGCCTCCGTTAATTACGTGAGGCTCGTTAAAAATCACGAAATATCACAAGGGGGGAATTTATTTATTCCCCAAACGCGCGATTACTAAACCGAAAACGGTTTCAAAAATTAAGGTTTTAGAAATGCTGAAAAACATCACGTGATTAATGGATGGCCCCTAAGACGACCAACAGGTGCCTTATTACAATCAACGAAATTAAGTTACTCAAAAAATATCTTAAGATTAGAAAGTGTTTACTTTAAATTACCTCTATATAATGTTTTGATTTGTCTCAGAAAACTATTTTTTCTGTATGTGAACAGTAAAGAGTTATCATAATTTTATTTAACCTAAGTTTATTTATTTGAACTTCGCCTGTATACATACATTCACGGGACATAAAAATCACTTGTCCCTATTATTCTACAACCAAACTGACACGACTGAAATTTTAAAATATAATTTTATAAGCTGACTAAACTAAAAAAAAACTCAGAGACGATGCCGATAGTACAAAAAAGTATACTCAAACATTTCTTAGTACACCTCACAATGGCAAAAGCAGATAAATCAATTAGATAAAGAAGTAGACTTTGTGGAAACAATAGCTAACACCTCATAGATATGATATTGGTTCCCACAGTGACCGAACAATATAAGTACGTAAGTGCTTGCGTTCCTTTGGAATTTTGACCCGGAAAATAATCTTCACCAGAGAAATTTATAAGCACATTTACATAACAGAAACTACACATTTGGGGTGATTTGTACGCAAGACAACTCTAACATCAATACAATAATATTATATGCTGCATAAATCCCTCGTATGTCAAGCAGATTAATTTTGTTTTGTTTTTCTTCTGTCGGATAAATCTGCCGATGTAATAAATGACACAAGAAAGAAATATAACAAATGCATGTGTTTATCAAAATAACTGAATTCTGTTGCTTGTCATATAATTTTAGTTTTAATATGAGTATTGCAATAAACTAATGATTATACTTTTTTAAATTTAATTCAGACAGATTTAAAACCTGTGTATTTATCCGTGCTACCTGGAATTCGGTGATTTACGTGGTCACCTTCTTGTCTGCATATTTTCGGTATGCTAGAACTGCTGATTAAGATTTATTTTACTTCGCATTCACTAGCCTGGTCCTTTTGAAGCACAGGCAAGGCCTGGATACAAGATATGGATTAAATGATATACTTAGAGCTAATGCGTTATACCTAGACATAGACCATGGCGCGGACCCAGTACAAATTTAATGAGTGACTGGCAGATTCGACAACTGCAGATGCAGCTTGAAAACATAATAATATGTTCAAGTACAAGTTTAACATAATATATTTTCGATCACCCATCCGAATATGAGCCTTCACCAAGTTAACTGAATGCTAACCATTCGGTTAATCGGAATCGAAATTATTTGCATATGAAATTGCAGACATCAAGTATGTGAATGTCAACTTTTCTTGCTTACTTTATTTCTAAATAGGTACTTACTTTTATTTTAAACCCAACTCATTGTTTCAAACGATTTCTTTTTAGATACAGCTTATTTTACTATTTGTTGAAAACTACATGACATGATCTTGATACTGTTTTTGGAACATGTCTAATTATTATAAATTATATTTTTTCCCTTTTTTTAAACCCATTTGTCCTTCTCAATTCTCAAACTCAATTTCAAATTTCAAAAGCATGTCCATTTCTTCACACTTGCTATCATCATTTATTCAGCGTCGGAAGTGGAGTCGTGTGAACCGAAACTGTGAACAAAGGAGATTCTTACATTATATCAGGCGCTGATAACACAATGCACCTCTTTGGTCTTTGCCACCGTAAAAAAATCTCTTAACCGCTGATGATTCACCTATGACTGTGAAGTTTACCTGTACATGTACACTTCTATTCTCATATAAGTATATCAAACATGTTACATTTGAACACGAATCGCATACCTATCACTCATCTGTCAAAATCTAACTTTTTTGGCAATATTTTTTATAATGAATATCTAAAAATCTATTTGCACACTTGGTTTACCACTTTCTTTTCTTGACAAGCCCAATTTCTGTCACTATGTAGGCCCAGGGGAGGCGTGGGATTAATAATTTTAAGCAGTAGCCAGGAGTGATGCATATGTATATTTTTTGGACCGCCTGCACTACACCAATCATTATAGAATTATATTTTACTTGCAGTAAGCTTTTAAAAGTAGTATTTTTCAATAAAAGAAAATCTTCAGTACTGCTGCATATAGTAATTTTAATCGAATTTTTCTCTCTAAAGAGAAAATTGGGGTCGTCGCCACCGCTCTCAATATTTCAGCCCTTCTATTTGCCGTTGCAACCGACCCTTTTAAATCTTCTATTTGCAAGATTTCCAGAATTTCTGACGGGATTTTGAAAACATAAAAACCATTGTTTAATCACTTAGGTCAGGAAGTGACACCAATTGCGTCACATCCTAAGTATCAATGGTCACACTGATGGACACAATGGTGGTTTATTGCAACGTAATTATTAGTTATTACGTGGTTATTACCCCTCCTTGGCGCCACTGATAGTAGATAAGATGACTGAACAACGTCATACCATAGTTGAAGTAATACAGAAAATCTACTTACACTGGAAACCTCTAATTTGACATAGGCTAGTTGAAATTTTAAATATTTTTCTTTAAGATAGATAACAGTAACAGTTTTTTGTTTTTTTAATATTAGACAACACCACATACATAGCCGAGATTCCAAATAGGGTTACTAAACTTGTATTTACACTGTACTTGTATTATGAAAATCTGAAACAACGATGGTATCATACACCCAAACCCGGGAAGGGAATCCGGGACCTCAAAGATGGCGACACGTTGAAACCAGCGTACAAGCCACTCGGCTCCGGTGATTCTCATATCAAAATATAGAGCAAATATAATTTGACCTCAATTCGTTTTTTGTTCACGCATCTTATAAGTTTCATGCAAAGACTAGAAGTTTTCATTGTAAAAGTCCATTAAAGTTGCCATAGTTAAAAGCGACAATATTGATACAAATTTGACATACATTAAAAGTTAAAGGCGTCATCGCACCTAAATGGGCGATTTATTTTTATGTTAAACGTTTTCGTTATTATTAAGTTTTACTTAACCGATATTTTGAAATCATTAAAAGTTTTTAGAAACATAATTAATTTTGGCGTAAGCTGCCTCTGAAATTCTTATGCAACAAATATTTAATAAATAAATTTTACTTACAAATGCGTGCCAAATAAATTAAACGAAAAGAAAATATCATCCTCCTATTTAACGTTAGAAATGCCGATATGTTAATTTCCAACCCTTTAAAAAGTAGTTTTATAAAATAAAATAAATATATTTTTATCCTAGCATTTCCCTAGTTTTACCTTACTTTTCTCATTTTACTATGAAAACAACAGCAACGTTATCCCCACAATAAAGGATCCCAATAAACGAGAACTATTGTTATTTCAATATGTAGCTTCACCAATTCATTCATGACTCTCGAAAGGATGTCAAAAGGGATTAGTTTTCGAGAATGTTCAAAAGTAAATATGCGCTATTAATTTTCGACTTACTTATTCATGAATAGTTTTTTTAACATGGAATTACCCTCTGAAATCATTTCTTATAATATGTAATCTATACTAATAGTATAAAACTTCGTTTGATTTTAAGGTGACATCTTCGGAAATAATACTGATCTGATCACGAAAATTCTTTCATTTACGGAAAGTTGCATCATGCGCGGGTGATATAGCGGGTACTTAACGCGGGAGAAGTTGCGGAAAAACGACTAGTAACGTATTGACTAATTGGAACTAATTCATCAAAATGTTGCAATTTTTTAAATTAAAACCAAACGATTAAAGTAACTAAATGACTTTGTTGACAACAGCTTTGCCAACGTCCTAAAATAAGTGCTTTTATATAATAGGTATAATTTTTTTATGACTTTTGTCACTTTTGTGTTGTGTTGTGTTTGTACGTATTTTGCAATAAAATTATTAAATAATTTCTCTTCACTATTAATTTGTAAAAAAAAATATAAACGAACTCTACAGTCCACGTTCAGCTGTCGGTAACAATTATAAAATAATGAATACAAGTAAATTCAAGACTTTTTGAGTTCAAGTGTTATTCTTTCCTTTTGTAATTTAATATAAGTTACCTAACTTCAAAATAATTTTATTGAAATGACTAACCTTTCTAACATAGGTATTATATTTTTGTTGTATTTTTTGCTAAGTTAAGTACAGTATCTACACGTTAAGGAAAAATAATCTTAAAAATATGAATGCAAACTCTTTTAATATAAATCCTAACTTTTTAAATATTAGTCTTAACTTTTTACTTATGTGTACATAAGTAATTTTGACGACTTCCATGGCGACTGGCTCACTCACTGGTTTCAAAATGTCACCATCTCTGCTCTGGATCTCGGATTGGATTCCGGGTCGGGTCAATATAGAAAATGAACTTTTATAAATATTCTCGGGTTTGAGTCTCAGATTGGGATAATTCAAGTTACTTCACCTACTTTCATAAATTATAAACAAAATTTACAAAAACAATCTGTTTTAAAGTTTCTAATACTAAGCATAGTCGTTTAACTTTTAAACCAGAATTTTAAAGATTACAAATCACTTATATCCAAATCAAACTATAGCAAGTGGCGAAGAGTGGCGTGCCATCACCTCGGGACCACTGCTGTGAACAAACATTATTTTTGACAAAGCGACCGAGGTGTCGACTGCAGCTAATGGATGGGAGTGCTGGGCTAATACACCGGGCCTCTAGTGTTTTAAATTGTTTACTCTTCCATAAAGCTCTCCAGTTCACACACGGGTGCTGTCGCCGGCCATGGATGAAGAGATCTCCGCTACCAAACAAACAGCCTGTGTATACATATTTGACTTATTGACGTCGGGTAGTTAGGAGGGTAACAGTCTGTAAGTTCGTAGAAGGCTTTCGAGTATAGTGTGTACTACCTGACCTACGAGTATTTACAACAGAAAGAAACTACCTACTAAATAGTAGGTATATACTTATTGCGAATTAAAAAAAGATATCCATAATTAAAAATTAATTATATGTACGATAAAATAACAAAAAACCGGCCAAGAGCGAATCGGACTCCAGCGCTAAGTTCCATACCGATATTAAAATTAAAAAAACTCCTAATTTTTGTAATCCAGTAAAATAAATATTATATGTACATATATTTTTTGTACATATTTTTTTTAGTTATGGTATTAGGCCGAGGTGTTATGAAATCGAACGAATCGCCTAGCTTACCATTATTATATAACTATAAAATCTTTAATTGAAATTATCAATGAATATATCGTTATAAAATAATATTTATTGATGAAATCAATTGAAAATAGTAATAGCTAGAGTCATAGGTAGAGAGTTAACGGTCAAATAGCAGCAGGGAGAATGGTAAAATTTCGTCTATGTTCTACTTTTTTTAAAAGGATTTTATTTCAAAATATGTCACGTAAACTTTCAAACTTTTTAAAGTGCAACAAATTAAAATTCAATCTGTCCAGCAGAAGAAATTGGAGAAAATCTACTTCAACAAACAAACAAACAGACAGACAACCGAGTGATCCTTTAGGTAAGGGTTTCGATTTTCTTGAACTTTAAAAATTTTAAATTAGTTTTTCTTTTTCCATATAAGATACCATTTATCTTTTCAATCTTATTTTAACTACTTCACAAAATATATATATAAATCATATCTTATTTTTGTTGATGCAGGGGAAATGTATCTAAGCCTCAAACCAGGGCTGTTCAACTACCACATCCTGAAAAGGGTGAGCGTGGCTGGCATACCTGGTAAATCCGGGAGGAAGGCTCGTTTATATAAATCATATCTTAATCGTTGGTATTTTAGTTTAGATGAAATTACGGCCAAGTCGCTTATAAAAGTATAAAAATGTTACTATCCGTAATTAACTGGGCACGTACTCAAACTAATTTTCGATATAGGCAAACATAATAGCATGGCTCTCTGTATTACTCTTTGGCATCCAAAAATAGTAAATTAGAGCAGGATAGACGGCGAAACAGTGCACGAAATATAGAAGGTCGATTTTAAAATTTATAAATAACCAGCCATGAGTGAATGAGGGTTCCGTTCGAAATAATATTGAAATAAAAAAAAAACGAGTCCAACCTACAATAAAAATATGTTTTTAAAAGAATTAATAAAAAAATATTAAAAACATCACATACATTCTTAATGAAAAATGCTTAAAAAATCTGGGATGGGATTCGAACCCATGGTCTTTCGCAATCCGGGCTGCTCTACTACTGAGATACCCAGGACCTCACAGGAGATAAACAGCCGAAAGAAATACGTATATATTTACAAATATTTTAAACTTTTGATAAAGATGAAAATTTGTTCTAATGCTTAAAAATGCTTAAAAATTAAAAATCTTTCGCAATCAAAGCGACTGCTCTGCGTAAGGTAGTGGTTTGCACAGATTTCAGATAAAGCCCGCGTATAATAGAGTAATGCATTTTTACAGTATAAAATACACTCAATCTTTCTGTTTTCTCAATCTTTTGTTCAGTCTTTGGAAGAAATCGCTCTCTCGCTATAACTAGCCATAGCTATAAGAACGTTCTAATGATTCAAGCATTTTCATCAATGAATAAGTATGTTTCTATCAATACAAATGTTATAAAGAGGAAAGATATAATTGTTTGTTTGTTGGCAACGAATAAGCTCCGATACTACTACACCGATTTTCAAAAATCTTACACCTACGGGAAGCTACATCACACGCGATGAACATCCCTATGGCAACATTCTAATTCAATTTGTCATTATAATTATATTCATGTCATGATTTGAAACAATATCTATTTGGATATTGTTTTGTTTATAACTATTTATTTAAACAAATCCCTCTTCGTACCACGCGGGCGAAGCCGCTGGCGGAAATCTAGTTTTTTGCGTTACCCATTATATAAAAATATATATATATATCAATAAAAAACATAAAAATAAAATTGTACCGATATCAAATTTTAAAAAGTAATAAATAATACTTATCTCTAAAAACGATTTATTCAAGAAATTACTATTCAAGTCGGGCGGAGGTCTTATAGAGGTAATAGCATTTTCTTAAATTTTTTTTTTTAATTTTATATACTTTAAAGTCGGTTCTATTTTTTTAAGCTTTTATGGTTTCTCGTTTAAGATAAACAATTCATAAATAACAATGTTCAATAGGTTTGACTGTCACATATAGATGTAGAGGCAAGTATTGGTTTTGGTGGTTCAACATTGAAAAGCTACTTTCTCTTAAAGAGGTTTTTGTTTCTTAGGTTTGCTATATAGGTTTTGGAGGGTTAATACTTCGGGACCTAGCTCGTGTCATTTATAGGGTTTTCTCGCTTATCCAGTTTTCTCTTATTCAGGTTCAGATTTGATTACAATATGTAAACTCTTGAATGATATACCTATTCTTTCCAGATTTGGCTAGCGTTTAACCTAACAGAAATCTCGCCTCAGCTAAGGGTATCTGTTGGTTTTGTTTTTCATCCTAATTCTTTGTCAAACAATCCTTTGTAAACAAATAATAGATATTCTGTGGGATTTCAGAGATTACATTTTGTTAAAAATTCTGAGTCTTTGTCCTGAGTCTTTACAGTTTCCAGTTGCCAGTAAACTTGTTATAGTTGCATTACCATGATTATATGGTGGCATATATATTAATATTCTTTTATATTTCGTGCAGCTTGTAAATGAGAAATAACACTTTCAAAGAATACATAAAGGTTACACGATTTGAATCCGCTGCTTGTACCTACTTATGGAAGTAGTAATAGAATACCAAAATATTATTATTACTTATAAAATTTTTATTAAAAATATGAATGAGACATATGTTGTAGGAAGTGTAAGTGTTATAAGTCGACAGTTTGAAACTGTCACAAAATAGGTGCATGCACCTTTACGTACCTAAACACTTTGTAAAGCTCATCTCTAAAGACACGAGGTGTAGAGAAGTCAAACCAGTTTTCTTTCATGCACTGCCCTCTAATTGACAAATTGGAATCTTATTATAATAAAGTTCAAGTTCCTAACTGACCGGGCGCTGGCGCAGGCAGACGCGCGTGACGTCAGCCATGTCCTCCCGACCGGGTGCCGGCGATTGCCGAACGAGCGCGATCTACACTCGGCGGCAAAACAAAAAGTCACTAGCATTCGAAGCGCGTGCCGCGATGTGTGTGGTCCACTTTGGAGGTCCTCTTCGCGTTTTTGATTTATTAAAATCAAATGTTCACACCGTTTTCTGCTGATTGAAAATATTTTGCATACGAACCTTGGTATCGATAAAGCGCTTGCTAAATAAATACCGACATGCAAAATATAGGTAGCTTTACAAATAAGTATATTATAATTTTGAATTACGTTAATAATAATGAAACAAGCGTTTATAATTTTATAATTATATTTTAACTAGTTTTTGCCCGCGACTTCGTCCGTGTGGTAAGTTACTTTGGGCAGCATATATTTATAAAAAACGCTGTTGTTTTTCGAGCTGATGATGAAATTACCTTGAAGTTTAAGTTCGAAGATACTGCAACAAAAAAAAACAATAAATATCCAATATGTTCCAGATGAAATCGCGGGCAAAAGCTATTATTTCATACACGGGATCATTTGCCTGGAAAGCGACTGTCTAACTCTAGTCATATCTTTAAATAGATTTTATTGAATTTATTCATGAATATCTATGTTTGTCTTCGTTTATAATGCTCTTGTTTTATTATTTACATATGTAATAGAGATGCTACTCGAGTCCTGTTGAACTCGAGTTACTCGATTGAATTTATAAAACTTAAACTCGAGCGAAAAATATATCACTCGAATCTCTATGCACTGGAGTTATAAAGTCACTCAGCGTATCGTGTTGATTTTCTAGTCACTAGATGTCACTTTGCTGCTTTAATTTATTAATCTATGCCGCTTATTTTTTATTTTCTTGATTACCTATATAAATAATATGTTAAAACTCTTTTAATGTGTTTTTTATTTATTAAAAATTATTAAGAGACATCTCACAAGAGTAGCACTTTTATAATTTTTCTAATCGAAAACTCGATGTGGTATGACTCGAGTGAGGTAGTTAAATAACTTGATTGACTCGAGTCTCAAAATCCTACTCAAATCGCATCACTTATATATTAATCAATTGTTTTAGTTGCTATATTATTTAGACAAACCAAATTATCATATCAAAAACTGAAATAATTTTTTTGATGAAATATGTTAAAAGTAATAAACATATAAATTGTAAAGGAATATGAATATATCCATTGATAAAATCCATAAAATTTGTGAGGCCGCTCCCAGGTGTTGATTGTTTAAATACTCGAATTATGATATGTATTTTACCTATGTAACTGTACCAGAGTGGTAAGTATAAGTTTTACGCTAACGCGTTCACTAGTGAGCGCGTTAAAAAGGACATCGCCGAAAATGGCCCCAATACCATTAAATATTAATATTTCAATAACAATTATTAATTTATTTATCAAATTGGAATCAAATGTTTATTTGATACGGACAAGCTGCGATCCAAAATTAATATTTAAAAGTACTTTAACAGTAACATTTTTATTCGCAAATATTCACATTCAATACACTTAAATTCTATTAAGTCAGATGGATGTTATTTACACGTCAGATCAAGAAGAACATTTATTTTTATCAGATAACCTTTAAATCATCGAACACAAAAACATTAAATTAAATTGACCGAAAATAAACTTAAATTTACTAAAAGCGCCATCTCTTGGTGGTTTTCCAAATAAAACATAAGGAAATAAAAACTGAATATTATACTAAATTCATTAACTGTTGATAATTCACTCTTATTTATTCAGAAAGATTGATATTCATACGACATATCCTAATAACTACTTTGTTTCTATTACATTACCTTTATATTTCTCGTAAACATATTAACATCATGTCATTTACGTATTTAAGGCGCCATCTTTTGATGTAAACCATCAAAAAGCTATAGGTTTTTAATTTTAAGCTAATCAATATGTATATTATTTAACTATAAGAATGATTTATTTGTCTATTGATTGACTTAGAAACTTTTACAAATCACAACAAAAACCGACTTTCTTAAAGTTGAGTTTTTTTGCTTCGACAATATAGACATCAATATCATATCATGTACTTAGAGTGCCATCTCTTGGTGGTTTTCCAAACACATTATAACCTCAAAGTGAATTATATTTTGCGTGATAATAAGTTCTAAAACTCGGTCGCGGTATAATGAATACATAATGAGAATTAGTTAGTGACACACAATAAAATAAGTATTTTCCTATATTTTTTTGGTTCTGGGGCCACCAATGGACGTTGAGCAATGTCCTTTGTATGAAGATTCGTAGTTCTTGGTAGTTACCGCTAGGGGCGCTGCACCGGATTCCATACTAAAATCTTAACGCGCTCACGATCGACAGTGAATGTAAACATCAAAAAAACTTACACTAAGCGCTCTGTATTGTAAGTTCATTTTTCATAAGAAATATTACTACGCACTCGGGTGGTGACGGAGCGACCGCCTAACTCCTTTACCTATAATTCTAACCATGTTATAGCAATATGAAATGAAATATTATTTCGCTACTTTGAAATTTACATCAATTAAGAAGAACAAATGATAAAGGATAGTGCTTTATAAAAAACATTGTTGCCAAATTAATTGTTTATCCACCAAAAGCCATTTTAAAGCTTAAAAAAAAAGAGCTTCAAATTGTTTTCATACAACTGACGGTTTTATTTCAAAAGAAATTAATTGATCTTTAATCTCATTTAGGTTTTTTCACCCAGGGCCAATGCCCTGATATAAAAATACGAAGTTAAATCTTCAAAAGTGATTAATTTTGGCGACGATTGCAACAAAATAAGATGAAAAATATTAATGAAAACTTAAAATATATATGTTCTGAAATATTTAAATACAACAATTTCCTTCCATCACTGCACCATCGGGCTCCTTCATTCACATACAGAGGGAACATGCGTTAAATTATATTTGACAACCATATTTTTTAATTTCGTTTGCCTAGTGAAACAATATTCAAATTACGAAGAATATTAATGATATAGCGAATTAATAATAACAATCAATAGTATATTGTTTTAAACAATTCTATATTGAACAATCATTTCCAATAAATCCTTAAGTCCTTTAAAATAAATACAATCAAATATTCATTGATTTATATTATGACAAATAAACCTGGGATTTGGGATAAAGCAAAATTTACATTTTATTATAAAAAAATAAGGCATTATTACTCATAAGAAAAGCCTTCCAATGCACAAATTACGGATTTCTCTGGTGAAGCTTTACTATCGCAATCTTCTCTGAATGAGTTTATATCACTTCCAGAATTGGCGCTTAGTTCAGGAAATCTAGGTATAAGTTCAAAATTATCAATGTCGTATGTGGAATTATTACAAGTTTTCCATTTATTAGCGATCATTTGCAATGGTTCTAGACACTGTAAACTCTGCTTCACTCGAAGCAACTCAATATTACATTGGTTTTCAACCTCCAGTAATTTTAGTTTGAATGCTTTTGCTAACATTTGTTTCCTAATAGCATTTTTTTTCTCTATTTGAGCCATATTTAATGTATTTTGATATCTTTGCAGTTGCTTTTCATATTCAATAAGGCTTTCATCACAGTTAAGTCTATCGTCAACACTAGTGCTGTACATATCACTAGAATATAGATCACCTAATAACAACTCTGCATTATATGTGTCTCGAGGGACTGATGGATTATAATCCGAGACAGTTGGTTCTTCACAATTTTTGTTGTCTTTACCTAATTTAGATTTTTCCTTGTTCAGTTCAAGTTTCAAAGACTCTATGATATCTCGGCATTGAGCTATTCTCTCTTTTAATTTTGATTCGTTGTCTTCAATCATTTTGGGAGTTATAGTATCGTCTTGTTTGAAACTTTGCAGACATCCCACTTGTTTTTGTCTTTCAGAACTTTCATTCGTCTGATATTTTTCAGTTATTTCTTTAGTATCGTCCACAGACCTTGGAGATTTATTATTATCTCCTGAATCTAAATTCAAGGGATCCATTTCTAGTAAATAATTATCATAAAAGGTAGAAACAAGCGATCACAAATTTTGTAAAATGGCAAATGTCAAAAATGTATCAAAACTGATATAATTTGTGACAAAAAAATATATATGACCAGTAATTTGACATCAGTAACAAAACAAAGAAGGTTACTCGTACAAATTAACATGACCATGACACTTTTTTCTCCGAAATCGAAATTCTGTCTATTTTCGAAATGATAATAAGACTCCAAAGAAACTAATATTTCGATAATTTAAGATGAAAAGAAGGTATAACTCGTACTAATAACTGACATCGGAAGGCCTATTCTATTTGTCCTCTAATGAAAATTCGAAAATGTCGTAAAAATGTCGAATAGGCATTATGAGGCAGTGTCACATAAAAGAAGATGATATTCAAGAGTTATCAAGGTAAATAATTCATTTATAGCATGTCACATAGTATACAAGTAGTTGTTAATATAAAGTACAGCTCATGTGACACCTTGTAAGGATGTAGCAAATTCAAATTTCAACATAAATAAAAACAAAATCAAATAGTATTACATTCTTAAAACAAAATTCATTAAATATGATTTTTAGTCCCTAACTACTATTAAACCCTTATTACACCACTACTCGATACCTCTGCCAATACTATACTCATTTTCTAGGGTCCCTTACATTGACGATTGGGTAACACAATAAGAGGCAATGTTGTCTCGGCAAAATAATAAATAAATAAGAGTTAGGGAGTAAAGGCGATCGACACTTCCCGATCTCCCAAAAAGATTTACTATATTACCCAAGTTCAAGGGCATGTCTCAATATGGCAAACTGGCAACAATTATGATGATAATCTACAATAAAAACTGAGTTAGGGTTCAATTTCTAGGATAGTGTAATAAGCGCCACACTAACTAGGGGAGACGCCCACCCGATCGATCGGACTCTTGAAATTCGGTAATGTGATAAGGCTTTTACACTACGCTATCGTCAGGGCGCAAAGGAGTAAAAGAGATCGGGAAGCACCGATCACTTACTCTCAAATTCTTATATCACTACCCAAACGCCAGGGTAATGTACCTTAGAAATTGGGTAGTATACTAGTGTAATAAGGGCTGAACTAATTCGCATTTTTAATTTAATAGTTTCTTAGACCTGCCAACGGTTCAAATTGTGAAAAGTGTTGCGTCTATGTTTGCCCAAGTGATTTTTGCAGTGGTTGCAATATATTTTTTCGAGGGTAAAATAAAAATAACAACATTGTAAATCTAAAAACTATGTTTACTAAGAACTCCTGTAATAAGCAAAGTATTATTACTATTTTCCGAAAATTAAGTATATAAATACTTACATACAAAACAAAGACCTATTCACTAACTCATCTGACAGCTTAAATGTCGTTCGTAATCTAATCACCGTTAACAGAAGATCTACCCTGTTTCTCCGAAAACGAAAATTCATCTATTTTCAAAACCCTAATATAACTGAAATGAACACATTTTCCGATAATTAATAATTAAACGGAAGTAGGACCCTGACATTGCTTGTGATGCACAGAAAATATTGACGCATATGATTTAAAAAAAAAGAACGATTCGAAATTTTTGTTCGTAGACAAACAGAGTAAGAAGCCCCTCAGTTCACAATAGGGTAGTTTCGGTAGTGAAAAATATATCACAAAATTGCACAAAAACTAAATTTTACATAGTAGTAATAAAGCATAAATATGCTGATCATTTAGTCTTAAAATCGCACGATTATCTTATTTTTGAGTAACCAATGATATATGAAGTTGAACCCTTTGTTATAGAATTACATAGGGTAATTTTTTCGTGGTGAATACTTTGCACTGAAGCCTTTTGCAGACTGATTGGATGTAGCGTTACTAAGACACAATCGCCTACTTTATACTATTGACTTATTCGGCGACCATTGTCTTTTTGCTCTTTACTTTTTATTTATTACCCTTCTTGAACATCCTGAGCATACTTCAATGTATCAGCGATTTTATAGCTCCTAGGAATATTCTCTGGAATGAAATTTTCTGTCAACACAATTGCTCTTAAATCATTTTCACTGTCATTTGGGATGCTTGGTTCTCGACTAAATGTTAGAAAAGCAGGCGTGTGTTCAGTATATGAATAGGTTACAGTGTTCATAGTAAATCAGATGGAATGTGTAGATGGAAGTTGTTCTAACCATTGACGATGATCGTTTTCTAATAGAATAGCTAACTGTGTCTTAAGATCTCTATTTCGACGTTCCACAGGATTGACTTCGGTATGATATACCGCGGTAAATGAGTGCTTTATTTGCAGACAAAATGTCACCTCTTGCATGATTGCACTGATGAACTGAATACCATTATCGCTTTGAGTCTTCTTGGGATTCCATATCTTAGAAAGATTTCATAAATTAATATCTTTGCACACCTTTCGGCTGTTCCACTTTTTAGCGTAAACAATTCAATCTATCTAGTTGCAACATCTTCTATGACGAGAATCCAGTTATGTCCATCAGTAGATAATGTCCCAAATAAATCAACTGCTACAACATCGAATCTTTTATTAATCTTTGAAGTTTGTAAAAGGACTGCGAATTTTAAGTTCGAAGGATTGTATCGTTGACAAGGTATGCGATGTTATCGTAACTTTCTATTATTTCCTCATACTTTGCCAATAGTACTCTTTCGATGTTCTTCTATCGTGGGTTTTCTCTGCTCCACAAAACAAACTTTTGTTCCTGCATAAAACCAAAGAAAAATCCTGTATCTGAAAGAGACTATTTACTGGACCAAAGAAGTGATAGAAAAATGGCAATAAGCGGTATACGCACAAAAGAAATGACAAGACTTTTAAAGAAACATCAGAGACAACAAAATTTAAGCGGTTAGAGCACGCATGTTTTACAAGTACATCACAAGAATCCCGGATATCACTGTTCCGGTGCGCAGGTTGCCGCCTCAACCGCAGTCGCTAGCAACAGAGCTTTCTCCGAATAGTGACGTACTTGTAAATGAGACTCCATCTACTTCATTGAATCGGAACACTGGTGCTGCCTACAGTAGCTAAGGTATGTGAGCTATGTTATCTGATAATATTATGAAGGAACTAAGTACAGATCAAAAGTATCTCTACTGAAATATGTCATGCTGTGATAACTGGTTCCTGTTCCACGGAACTAGTGAACAGTCAACCTGGGAAGATGGCTCACTACTGCCAATCGCATACTCAGATTTTATGTAAGTACTGTTTCGTCGTCAGATAACTTGAAGCTGCTTGTGAACTAAATGCTTTAAGTTTACGCCCCTGTTTGATCTTTTAAAGATGGAGCCAAGCATATTTTTCAAATGATAATGCACTCTCGATTTTTGCCTGATAATTAGAGATCTATTGTAAATTCTTCTGTACAAAAGATTTCATTAATATAATCTTTTGGCAAGAGTGTGAGATATCGGCTCCATCAATTTTGCGAGACATCTCCTATGATGACCTCATAATGAAGGCTAAAGGACACAGCCTCGACATTGTTGTCTTCCCCTGTCGTCTTCTACAGCTCGGAATGGTTTCATTGGGAAAAGATTAATATCTCGCGCGGAAATGCCTAATTTTGGCCAAAAAAACCAGTTCCGGTTTTTAAATAGCCACTCATTACTTGTCTTTCAACTATTTTAAACCTTGCGTTCACTCATTATTGTACCCATAAATTTAATAAAAACCATTTATATTTTTGAATGATTTAAAGTTTATATTAGGAACTCCAAACAAGGAAAATCTGAAAACTTTAAGGACTGGTAGAGTCCAAAAGATGACAGATATCTAATTGAATTTTAAGATAATTGTAATATATGTGTCAACACTCAACTTTTGACACCTCTTACGTAACCGTATCTAAAAAATATTTTTTCCCATACATGGACAGGACACCCTGCTCTATATGCCTGTTTGCCAGGAATACTTCAAGTTATTCCAGATCTTTGCTGCCATCGTAGGAAGCTTGACAGAACGCTATAGAACTGCTTCTACCCGTGGCAATAGAGGCCAACAACTGAGTAAATTATTGGTCAGATAAATTCAGTTTCTTTTACCGATTTCTTCACCGTAGCTTTGCAGCCAAATTTCGTTGTGATAAACTCTAAGGCTTGTTTCATGGGTTCTTTGCTGCTTGGTTAGTCTGCCACCTTGTTGGGGTTTACTTTCAAAATGGACGAAAATACCCCTACACCCCAATGCGTTGCGTTCAAATCCTCCAGGTTGACGACCGGATTTTGCAGAGCCACTAATTGGAGCGCCAGATGTAAAAGTTTTATCCTCGTCGATGGTGAAAATTTAAGAAAACCTTAGGGGTTCGGAATAGATCTTATATCTTCGTAACACGATAACTGCGAGTGAATGAAATAGTTCTTGCAAAACTTCTAGTTCGCTCTGAAGTTGTGTCGCGTAGGGTGTTATGAAACAAGAATAAAAAAACTAAAAGATGGTAAATTAAATTAAATAATTTATTTACAATAAATAAAAAAAATAAAAGGGACGAGGTGACTGGTGAGAAAATGATTAGAAAAACTATGAAAGCTACAGGCAAGGGTTTACATTAGTATAAGTAGACAAAAACATAGGATGAAAGTTCGTAAAGGTTTGGATAAGTTTATATTACAGAATTTTAATGGTTACAGCTATAAAATTGAAGGTCCACAGTTATAGAATGGAAAAAGTAAAGAATATAAATGGAAAACACTAAAAAGTTTATCGATATGAGCAAAATTAGTGATATGAATCCAAGGAATGAAAACGATACGACAGGTTAGTTACGACAAGAGCTACGGTATTTCATGCACATAAAAATAAAATTTACTTTCTTACCGCAACTATGCTCGAAACAACTTCAGAGCGATCTAGAGAGTTAGCACAGACTATATGTTGGGTTCATGCGTATGAAAGAAGTCTCACACCATTCCGATAAATAAGTAATAAAAATTTATATGGTTAAAAAGTTTTTATTCAATTATTTATATAATAGAAATATTTTGATAATCAAGAAGTAAAATGTGTAATTTTTCTTGACATGTAGCTATGTTTCTAGTCAAACGAAACATCAATCAGCGCGTGACATCTGATATTAATACGAATTTTAAAAAGGTAAATTATGATTAGGTAAATTAATGTAGGGAAAATATAAATATTATAGAAAGAATCTACATAAATGTTAATTTGCAAAAAGCCATTCATTTTAATAAGTCCACATAATGATTTCAAACTAAAAGGATTAAGCTGCGAAAGGTTCACTTTCAATCGCTTTACTTTATCGTGTTCAAAAGAATATTTATCTTTTATATCTCGCTCAGAGAAAGAAAAACAGAACCTGTTCTCTTTCGACATATATCTCTCTTTTCGCGTGAGTGATATATGTACATTGCGCAAGGCTAGTTCGGAATCACCCTCCCAACGGGGGAAGGAAATTAGAAACATTTTAAATCAATTTTGTATATAATATTAATGTTAAATTATCATTATTTTATTAGTAAAAATAATCAATATCATAATAATTTTATAAATACATAAGTAATTTATTTAAATCCCACCAAATTATTGGACAAACCAGATTTACACAAACCAGGTATTTTCTTATATTTATAAACGAAATATGCAACGAGGAAGTATTTAAAAATAAAAATTAGTTCTTGAAATCATTTTAGATGTCACTCGCGATGTTTGGATTATACGTCAACATTAGCGATGAGCCAAATTATTGGTTGCTCGTAACTTTCATCCGAATTCAGGTTCGGAATTAAGAACAAAAAGCGGAGCGCAGAATACAGCTTGTATTTGTATGTGTGATTATGCATCCACTAAACGAATGATATTAATATAAATATCTAAATCAATTCAGTCTAGGCTGTTACATATTACTTGTGAAAGTCGAAAACTTTGCCGATGGTTCGCAAAACTAAGGCGGGAGATCTTATACTAACTAAAATCGGCAAGAAAGTCAGCAAGGGCTGCTTTTTTAATTTCAACAATACTATATTTGAGGGTACGTTACTACCTAACGCACTCGACACCACCGCAGAGATTTTAAGAGAACATGACTACTATAGGTACTTAGTAAATAGTATAAAGGTTGTGTAGGAAGTCAATCTATTATTAACAATATTATTGTAATAACCAATAAGCACATACCCACCATACGAATTAGCTTAACACATAGCTCGACGTCGCCGTCGACATGCAAGATCAGTAGCAATAGTATAATATCTAACTGTACGTGTCTTTGTGATTTTGAAATTTAAAGTTATAACCTTGCTGTTCGTTTAGAACAGACGGTTCATGTTGATTGCTGAATGTTTATTGATATGATTTAATTATAAATATAAGATTAAATAACTAATAGTTTTTTAAAGTCTTAATTTCGAAAGCACAAGTTATTTGCACGTTACACTTTGCACAAACGTCATTTTAGCCACAAGTCATCTTATTTTATACGAATACATAGTATATTTGATACATATCGGGTAAATATTTAGATAATAAACGGATTTTTTATTATAATTATAGTTTTTATGACTTTTGTTGCTGATTAATAAACCCAATTCATCCATTCATCATACATAATATAAAAATATTATTGAGATTGTAATTTTGTTGTTGTAAGTTCAACAAACAACTAATAGCAATAAAAGTAACTTACCTAGTTGTTATTGTTTTCAGAACTTTTGTTAAATATTATAATAAAACAATCCTAGTCCTACTATGGCATAAGTATTTTATTTATAAAAACTATTTAGCGGTTATATTATTGTATACCGTAGCTAAATGCCATTTTTAATTATATCACAGCATTCATTCAATTGATTTCCATAAATTTAAATAACCTCTAAGTTCACTTCCATTATGTTAGTTTCCATTTTCGTCTATACAAATGTAAAAGAATTTTATTCAAAGATTACTTTGTATTCATCGAGTTGCGTTTGCATAACTCGAACTAGTTAAATTTCAACTCGATATTAATCCGAGTTATCAGATGTATAACAACACTGACAATTCTATTCTCTTTGGTTTAACGTCATGAAATGTCGTTTACATCCAACAATTTGTGCTGCCATCTAGTGACGTAATTTGTATAGTTTCTTTATTTTACCTATATATAAACTGATACAAATAACTTGCATGAATGGTGAAAAAAAAAAAAACAGTATTTATTCTCTTATTTACAAGAATAATTTAATCATCACAACAATTTTGACATCATCGCCATCTTTCATTAATTTCATTTTCATTTTACATGTAGAAATTTATTTATTCACTTGACATTGGCAGAATTGTGCGAAATGCGCAGATAAGCCATTAATAAAAGAAGAAGAAGAAGAACAATTTGTTCTGCCATCTAGTGACATACATTTGTGAAGTTTCTTTATTTTTTTTAAATACTTCCTCATTTGTAAATAAACGCTGTTATGATATTGATATGACTCTAATATATTGTAATCCATTATTTATGAAAGGCGTCACTTAACGGACATGATATTGTCATCTTTTTAAATTGACACAAAAGCCTTTGTACTACTACTTACTCGCTCGGCTCACTTTTTAGCTGGGAGTGCTCGGTCCTGATATATATTATACTACATCCATTGTACTCTTGGCCTCATTTGCCCAAGATTTGGCTGTATGGCGTCTTATGCACGAAGCTACTGGTACAATGTTCACTTCATGTGACAGTGAATTACAATATCAATTGTCAAATGGACATCTCACGAATGGCGCGCTATTGATGCTTTAATTATTAAAATAAAACTAGTTTTGTGTTGTATATTTTGGATACATCAAGTATTTCCGTAGCGGTTGGATATCTTCTTTGTGATAGTAAAATGGGTCTGTTAGATATGTGTGAAAAGTATTTTAAAACAACTAATCTGTATGAAATATTAAATTTAACCGAAAAAGCCACAGAAAAAGAAGGTAACTTACTCATTTATTTGTTTTCTACATTAATCGCAAAAGCAATTCATGCATGTAATGATGTCCCTATCCTTTGACTTGATCACAAGATCGTGAAGAATTTACCACATCGCTAATTGAACGATGCGATCTTTTTTTTATTCTTGGATGCTTTTACTTAAAATAATATTTCTGATTGCAGTAAAAAAAGCATACCACAAATTATCTCTGAAAGTCCATCCAGATCGTGTTGAAGAAGATGCTAAACTTGAGGCTACAGAGAAATTTAAAGTTCTTGGTGGCATACATGCAATTTTAAGCGACCCAAACAAAAGGGCATTATATGATGAAACCAAGAGTGTTGATGATGATGAATATAATGTTATAAAAGATAGAGATTGGACTATCTACTGGAGAATGCTCTTCAAAAAAATTACTATTGATGACATAAAAGCATATGAAAAGGAATATGTTGGTATGTTTGGAGATTCTGTCTTTAATTAAGGAATGAGAAATATATTTATTAACTATTTTTTTCATTGATCTTTGTTTTAGGTTCTGAGGAAGAGAAGAAAGATCTCAAAGATGCATATCTAGCAGGTAAAGGAGATATGGACTATATCTGTGATCAAGTTCAGTTTGCAAGATCAGAACATGAGCCTAGGATTCGAAACATACTGAATGTGAGATAAAGTTATTTGTTTTTAATAGTAATTAAATATATGATATATCTACATTACTGCATTGCAAATAACAGCATTATTTAAATTTAAGATTATCAGTTAAAACTGTCAATCATAATTTACACTGCTGCAGATTAATATGTCAAATTAATTTTCATCTAATCTAAATGTGTTAGGTATGGCACTTTCTCATTGGTTCTTTATAATTGCCAGATAAAGTAATCACACTTTATTCTTAACATTCTCCTTTTTTAACTTGCATTAATTACCCATGTTCACTTTTGTTTTGATTAACTTTGGCACTATAATATCAGGAATATTAATATATTTTATTAATACACAATATGGGAAGTACCTGATTTACATGTTTCTTTCTTGCACTTATTTCAGGAAATGATAGAAAAAAAAGAGATACCTTCGTATAAAATATTTACACATGAGCCAGCAAGGAAACGGCAACGTCGCCTTGCCAAAGAAAACCGTGAAGCAGAAGAAGCTGAAGAATTGAAAAATGAATTGGGATTAGGTAATTTGTACTTGTTTACTCTTTATATTTGTTACAACAATTCAGCATTACTTAAACTTTTGTGGGTCCGTAGACCTCTATTTTGTTATTTACTGTCATCTTAAGAAATCAAGATGATCTAAAATAACAAAATATTATCTGGACCACTTATTTGTATTCCAAAAATGGGTCTTAAATTTCTAGCAAGCTAGGCTTATGTAAAGGATATATCTATATATACATGCAACACACCTGAACTTTGCTTCTCAAAAGAAATCTTGTAATAAATTAAAATAAATTCTACACTTTAATTACAAATTTACACTCATCATTGTTGTATCTTCATATTGGAGAATGCCCAAAGCATTAAGTATGACTGTATACATTTGTGCACTAAGCACTCAAACCAGATTGTGAAAGGTCTGGAGTTCGAGTCCCATCTCTAGAGTACCAGGGACAAAGAATTTATAAGCATTTTCTTTTTCAAGAATATTTTCCAGTATAGCAGCAATCGGCAACCTTTTGGTAAGCAAGGGCCACAAGGTGGCAAAATAAATTAAAGGCAGGCCGCACTTGTGATAATTAACCTTGGAAGCCCAAATTATCTATATAGCCCACAAATAATTGGTCATATCCCAGAGAAAAATGAAAATGCTATTAAAATTGTTAAAACACACCGAATTTGTTTCGTACACTTAATGTAGACTACAAAGTAACTACTACTAACAAGTAACTGATTTTATACAAAGAATTATGTCCACTTTCCATACATTAATGAACTGTCACATATTTTTTTTAAAGGTCTATCTACCATTAGTGACAATTTAAATTAGTTTTTGTTGAATTTTTTCATTTGAAGGCCAGAGAGATTCCTAATTTGAAAATAATGTTTTGAAGGTACTTTAAAATTGATGCAAAATTAATGCTTTTTATAGATTGACTTATAAATATGGGAATAAATTAATATGTAATTGTTAATGTGTACTTTTTATCTTAAATGACTTTGTACTTCCTCAATATCACACAAATAAGGGTTTGCAAAAATCTTCAGTTTGGTTGCAATTTTTCCAAAATCATTAAATCTGTAGCTGAATGAGGAAGTATTAAAAAAAAAAAGCACTAAAAAGTATCTCACTAGATGGCGACTCTAGCAAAAGTTGATGAAAACGAATGGATCAAAAATAGTCATTTCCAATCCTATTTACTAACTCATTAAAAAAAAGTTTTGAAAACTAATTTTCTTTTAAACATGAAAGAAAACCGAAAGGGTTGTCATGGAGAAATCGAGAACGTACCGTAGCAACATCTAGTTGATTTCGGAAACTATTTTTTTAAATACTTCCTCATTATAACATTAATATTGTGTGTATGTTTATACCTTTTCAAGTATATGAAATTATTGCAAATAATTTTATTTTTCAGAAGCAAATAATTTAGAAGTAATGATAAAACAGAAGCAAAATTCCAGAGCCCAACAACTAGATTCTTTTCTTGATAACCTGGCCGAAAAATATGGTGGTAAAGCATCAAAAGCACCTAAACGAAGAGCAACTCCTAAAGCAGAGACATCTACAAAAAATAAAAGAAGAAAATAATAGAACATAATTTATTCTTGTTAAATAGAAAGTTATTTTACTGTAACAACATATATTTCCTTCATCGATACAATTTAAATACATAAATAGGCAACATAAAATCTTTGATTCAGTCACCGTCTTCCATTGCAACTTCTAGCATAACTTCAGAATAAAATGGTCCTTGATCTACGTAAGTTTGGAGTCTTGTTATAATATTAGCATCAAATGCAGCCGAACTAGATAGCCTTCTAATAATGTCATATTTTACTTCTTTTGTTTCTTTTGTGTGATCAACACTACGATCTAGTAAGTATTCAATGAAACCTGAAAAATTTTAAAAAAATTATCCTTTTGTTGCTTCTTGTTTGTTCATGTCTTTGTTGTTATTGAGAGCTAACAGTTAATTTAATAATGCACATAGCCGTTTTGAATAGTGCAATTTAGAAAAAAAGAAAGTATATAATCTGAAAAGAAATTAATGAAAGCAGATGGTTATATTTCATTTGAATATTTGTCTCGTTAAACTGACTAACTATAATAGACCATAAGGCACTTTTACCTGCTGTTGTTGCTACTAGTTCTTGGCCCCAGTGATGTTGACAGACAGCATCAAGTAAAGCAAAGGCACTTAATTTTATATCAGGAAAAGGATTTTTACACAAATCAAACAAATATTCCATTGAGTTAGGCCGATAACTAAGGCTTCTAAACCATTCTCTGGTCATGAGCGTTACTCTGTGATCTACTGGTGCATTTGATTGTATATTTGGATCAGATTCTATACTAATTAAATTTGCATAACAATGTAATGCACGAACTTTGATGTCTGTAGGGCTATTTTTAATAATTTGGCTTAAGCCTTCAATAGCCTGAGTATATCTACTTCCTAAAAAAAAACAACTAGATAAATTCAATAATGTGTTACAACAATTAAACACAATGATAGTTTTCCTGCACAGACAAAACTAAATATTATAATTTGTTAAAAATAACTGCAGTAACGGAATTCAATAATTTTAAAACACAAACTAATAATACATATTTTTACTTCAGAGAGTGATGTGACAAAATCTGCACCATTAATGATATAATTTCCTCCTGTAGCAGGCAACAATTATGGTGATGATACATACATTATTACACAAATTCAATGGTGCCTAATTTAGTCCTCTTTAGCAGATCCAAATTGGTCCTTAGTCAATAATATATTAGTAACCTACCTAAAGCAGCCAAACATAATTTCCCTTCAATTGTAGAACCAATGAAACCAAATGTGTCCAAAGTAACAGGCACAACAGATTGATCACCATTATCTAATATATCAAACATTGATTCAATCAATACAGGATATTTTTCAAATATGTCTCTTGGATAGTAGTGAGCAATACAGCCAATGAACTTCATGTAACCAGGAAGCAATAAACCTCCACATGGAATATTTGGAAGGTCTATGAATAGATCAGAGATTTTCTTCAATACTCCTTGCTTGACAAGATAATTTATTCCATAGGGTTTCACAGCCAATCTCGACAACAGTTCAATTATGTTGAGATGGTAAAGTATATCACTTGTTGAAAGTTCTGCCAGCATGTGATCAATGTAACCACTATCAGCAGTGAGTTGAAATAGCTCAGGAGATTTTTTTGTGATGTTGATAATTACCTAGTAGATGATAATACTTATTAGATTTCACTTAAAATAAACAGTTATAAAAAAACTTAAATACAGTGAGCTTCTTTTATGAATACTTGTCAAATCAAATCATTTATTTGCAAATACAGGTAGGTACATAGAGGTGACACACAATTCATATGAAACTTATGCTGCATGTCACCACTTGGCATACAAAATCATTATTTAAATTATAATTTAAAAAAATACCAATACAACAAATAATTTGTTATGTTCACAAGTCACTGATTGAAATTAGATAAATAGAAAAAACATAAAATAAATATAATCATTCAAATTTATCATTTAAAAAAATTTAAACATTACAATAAACCATATCCAATAACATACATTTTAATTTGCTACGAAATGTGCTTATACTATTGATTATTTTAATGTGGTGAGGTACCTTATTGTATATTTGAGGTACCATACATAGTAACATTGCAACAAATATTTCTTTTCAATACAATTTAAATAATATATATATTAAGTATATTATCTCATTATCGGTCAGTTGCACAAACGTCCATTGAGGTTTAATGATGCCTTTAAGCTCTAACGAATGTCAAATTTGTATGGGTAATGTTGCTTTAAACTAAAGACAATTTTTATGGATGTTTGTGCAACTGGCTGTATGACAGTTAATTTGAAATCATCATCAACCAATGTACATTCACTATTATGAAATATTTTTTTAACAAGACAGTAAAATATCTAATTCTGAATTTCATAAAATATCAAATAAAGATATTACATTTATTCTCAAATATAAAAATGGCATATGATTGTGACCCCATTAACAGAGGTGCAATTTGTTGCTAGAAGTTTTTTGTGATGGGCAAAAATAAATAAATTAGCTCTTATGAAAATTATGATAACATCATATATATATGATAATAGGGTAAACTTACCTCATAAGTGTTACATTTGCTGTTAACAGAATATTCTAAATTAATCTTCATTTCTTCTAATACTTTCTGGTATGCCTCAAATGGTAAATTAGATGTTATAAAAATAGCTTTGTTTGCCACACCAATATCAGAATCACCAACAAGTTGAGCAATTGCTACAAATACATCAATATACTGTGGTATAGGTAAGAGACAAGTATCCGCTGTTACTGCTTTATGTACCTAAGGTAAAAAATAAATAAGCTTTTATAGAATGAAAGTATAAAAAGAAAATATTAATTGTGTTCAAATTAATTAAGCTCAGTCCTGCCATTCAGTCTACATGTATTCAGGATAAAGATGAACAACTCTCTCGAGTTTATTACCTTTTAAGTGACATCTTTTATCTATAGAACTATTTATATAGGTGATAAAAACTAGTATAAGTGGTAACCATACCTCTTCTACTGCAAGTTTACGTACACAGCTTTTTTCAAGTCTTAATTAATTAAGCTCAGTCCTGCCATTCAGTCTACATGTATTCAGGATAAAGATGAACAACTCTCTGAGGTTGTTACCTTTTAAGTGACATCTTTTATCTCTAGAACTATTTATATAGGTGATAGAAACTAGTATAAGTGGTAACCATACCTCTTCTACTGCAAGTTTACGTACACAGCTTTTTTCATGTCTTAACAAATGCATAACATGTCCTGTGTAGTTGACTATAATTTCACCAGGCTGGAATTTCTCGAAACATATTTTTAACACTTCACATGCCAAATCTATATCAGTTCTGTAAATGGTAAAATATAAAGTCATAGCACATTGTTAAAAATAATTCATAAAAAAAGCATTATATACGTGAGTACATACTTTTCAGATACATTTAAGCAGTGAATAATCTTCGATATTCCAGCATCTCTTATAGTATTTCTAGCCTCACCTGCTGGTTTTAAAATTAACAAATTTTTCAATTCATTTAAAGCAACCGGTCTACTTTCCTCTCTTTGCAGTTGATTTAAAAAAATCCTAAAGTGTTGAGTATCTTGTTCAGTCATAGTTAAAGTTTAAATTACACGTTGTAATGTTATGTACGTTTTAATAATGAATTGAGACTGATTATTAATTTTATTTAGCAAAACGTTTACAAAATATAACTTTTTTTACGTTTAAACTCTTACTCGATTACAATTGAAAAAATATATAACTCTGGCAATCTTAGACAGAGAAAGCAAATTAGAAAACAGAAAAAAAACAGCCACCCACTATAAAGAGAAAAACAGCAAGTCAGTTCACAACATGGATGGACTTAGTATTTATAACAGGACTTATATCAAGTGAAATAAGGTTCATTTATATATGTATATAAATTAAAGTATATTTTAATTAATCTTAGTTCAGAAATTAATCTGAGCCACAGACTAAGAACGGAGGCCGTGTATAATTCTTTCATCTTGTCATTATAAAAAAATATTGTTCATTAAAAAATTAAACTAAAATAATCTTAATGGAAACATGAACGGTAACTGTTTTAAAATTTTAAGTTATTATTTAATCATATTAATTTCGTCAATATTAAGTTATTACAAAAAAAAGTACTGATGAGGAAGTATTTAAAAAAGACATTAGTTCCCGAAATCAAACTAGATGTCGCTACGGTACGTTCTTGATTTCTCCATAACAACCCTTCCGGTTTTCTATCACGTATAAAAATAAATTAATTTTCAAAACTTAATAAACAAACTCATATTCTATTTATTCTTTTTCGTATTTCTATTGATATCTAAATTTCGAAAATTTCTAACGCCAGTGGATTTCGGCCAGTGGATCAAGCCGACTTGAAGTGTCCCGGCAATCGACGATTCGAGTCGCTCTCCGCTGAATGCGCTCTAGAGGGAGAAATCGGTATTGGGTTGCCCCTGCCCAAAGATGAGAGCAGTACTCCATATGGGGCCGAACTTGCGCCTTGTAAAGCTGCAGGCGATGTGCTGGATCTATTAAGCACACCAAGCTTCTTCTAAGAAGCTTATGCTTATTTAACCTTACCCTCTAAGTGACCACGGAACTGGACCTCGCTCGATACGTCGATACCAAGAATCTTTAGGAACCTTAAGGTTGAATGTATGGTTCCTACTGTGGTGATGGAGATGCTATTTATGCTAATTGGTTATGAAACTTATTCTGTGCAATGTAGATTTCTTTGTCATCAATGCCTTGTATTTATTAATTTATGATGTTTGTATTGGTTAAGCGCCATCTCGTTACTTGCTGTTGAAACTTTTTGCAATTCGTCTTACTATCGATGGCTGTGACGATGCTAGTCTTCTTGCTATCGATTGCTGTGGCGATGTTGCTGCGATGAATTAGATGTCGCTACGTATCAGTCGCCACACATTCTTACCACACAAAAACTTTCAAATGTCACACAGTTCATACATTCAAATTAATTAAATTCTTCATAATATTATCTCAAATGATTATTGTCTGTCAGAATTGCTTTTTAGTTTTTGTATCTTGTTATTGTTGTTACATATAGATGGAACAAATATTTGCCATTTTTAGCTGCTAAATCTATTGATAAAAAGAAGTCACTACGTTCGATTTGAATAATGTCGGAAATGAATTGGACTCGTTTAATGTGGCCAATTCTTATAAATGTGCTCCAGATCAATGTCCAAAAATATTAGGGGATCCTTCTTTGTGTATTAAAGTAATACATGGGCCAAAATACTTTTTTATGCCTAAAAACCTGTCCCTTTGAACTAATGTTGAATTTTACGGTAAAACACTACAAAAGTGTAAAATGAGTATGCTAATTTCAAAATATTACATTATTGTTTAATACAGAACACAAGATTTGACCAGTGAAAATACATCATTATAACAAAAAATATAGTAACAATGTTGTCATTCTTAGTAACGCATTTGTTCTTCATACAAAATACAGTTGACCTTGAGCACATGTCTCAAGCTTCTCTGGATTTTTTCCACAATATTTCCTAGGTGGTGATTCATAATAAATTCCGCTTTAAAAATTTAAGCCCTAAACCTTATTTATAATGCCAATAAATATTTTTTACATCAAAAAAGAAAATTAGTTTGACTGTGTCCCTAACAAATATAAAATGGAGTAAAAAATTATTTTGACTGTGTCCCTAACAAATACTAAAATCGTAACTACCTTGCGTTGCTATATGAAAATAAACCTTAAAGTGAGTGTATTACCCTTTTTTGCACCTTATTCGGCTTTACATATTGTAACTCGTATAACGAACGATGGCAACCGCGGGGGAAGAGGACGCTCGTCAGATCAGACGCGTTGGAGTCGTCGGGAGAGGTGCGTGTATTTATTGCATGACCGCTGAGTTACCACTGTCGAAAGGTACGTATTGACAATATTTACATAATATTTGTTTTATATGTAGTTTGTCATGTATTGGATCTGTCAGTGTTAGAATATTTACACTTTGTTATTTCATTTAGTGATTATATACAACATAGTCAAATATTTACAACTGCGATACTGCTACACTGCGTTACTTGAAAAATGTAACGCAGTTGTTGCATTGGTAACGCAATTGTGAATATTTGACTATGTTGTAAATAATCACTAAATGAAATACCAAAGTGCAGATATTCTAACACTGACAGTACAAAGATATGACTAACTATATATAAAAATAAATAATATATTTGTCAATGTTGGTGATACGTTATTTAAGCCTTAATTTTCATATATTGTCTCTTTTTTTATCTTAGAGAAAAGATTCTGCGCTAAATGGCGTTAACAAGGGCAGAAAAACGACGTCGCTATAGGCTTAAATTAAAACTAGACCCGGTGAGAAATGCTGAAGCTAAGAAAAATACCTAGAAAGGTACCATGCAAATAAAAAACTTGTCAAAGTTATGACAGAGCGAGAACATAGGAGTGCTAAGCGTAAATGGAAAACTGCAAATAAGAAACGTCGAGAACGACAAAAAACTGCTCAACAAATTATGGACATTACACCGACGTCGAGCCCGCGGTCAGGAACTCCAGTTTTACCGAGGTCTAGAGGCCGAAAACAAATACGAAGAGATAGATCTGCAGTGTACAGAAATAATTTGAAATTGCAGGAAAAAATAGAAAAGTTGAAAAGAATGTGTAGTAAATATAAAAAGAGATACCAAAGAGCTAAAACGTCAATCAAACACACGGAACAAGTAAATAAGCTTAACCAAAATAAGTATTCAACATTATCCAATGCCATCAAAGACCATTACAGAAGTTTGAAGTCAATCAAAGAGAAACAATCATTAAAACAAATTTTTCAAGGAGAAGGCATATCTAACTCTAAAATAAAAATTGCTATTGTATGCGAGACGTTGGGAATTGATCTGATGAAAGTGATAAAACGACAGCAGAATACCTCAAAGAAAAATCTGGTTAACAGCATTAAAAGCTTTTTTGTTCGTGACGATGTTTCTAGAGCTACGGCTGGAAAACGGGAAACTGTCACTTGTAATAAAATTAAAATACAGAAGTGATATTTACTAGTCACAATGAAAAACCTATTTCATTCTTTTAAAAAAGAAAATCCAGAATTGAGATGTTCTTATTCGTATTTCATTAAAAACAGGCCATTTTATATAAAGCCACCTTCAGTTTCTGGAAGAGAGATTTGCCTATGCAAGATAAATACTAATGCGCAGTATATTATAGATGCTCTCTACAAAACCAGGGTTATCGCTCACCAAAACACTGAAGGAGTTAAGCAAGGTCCGTTTGTATTTAGTGACCGACAGTGACATACAAAACATTGAAAAAGCTCTACCTAAAAACCTTGTACCACTTCAAGTTACGATGCTAGTACATCAAGTTTTTACTGACACTCCCGGTGAACTTCAATATAGAGATCTCAGTTACTTTTGCCAAAGAGGTTTTTGCTCATGCATGAGCCCAAAAACTTATCACCCTGTTCCTGCTCCCGTTATTGACACACTTACAGAAGATATTCTCTTGGATGGATTGGATGAGGAAATAGTTCTCGATGATATTTCATATATAATTATCGTACCTAGGAGAACATTTTACAATACGGTTTATTCCACACCTTCCAGCTCTGATGACGAGTTCTTAGCCAGCTATAACCAACCATCAGTTTCTAATATAAAAGAAAGGCAATTAATTGAAAAGGAAAATATTCATCCTACAAAGATATCAGACGGTGTCCATGTCTTAGTAAAAGTGTCTTCTGTTAAAGACAAACATTACACTTATCTAGGTGTTGCTAAAAGTGAAGTTGATGAAGAAGGAAACGTCAAAATTATGTTTTACAAGACAGTAGATAAAACTGGTAAAAGGTTCAAAGCAGTAGATACTGATATTTCTTACGAACCTTACGATAACATCTTAGAAATTGTTCCTAATCTTAAAATTGTCGTAAAAGGTAAAAGGATATACTTTGATTATGATAAGCCATTAAACGTCTTTGAAAAGTAGGACTGATTTGAAAGTGTTCCATTAGTTATTAAGGTTGATTTTGTGATTTTTATTTTTTGAGTTTTTAAATTTATTTCATTGAAGATACTTTATTTTATATCGAGTCATAGGAAGTTATATTTTGCTATGTTTTTATCGTTATACTAGATCTCTATAGAAAGTACAAATATTGTATGTACATGTAAGAAAATACTACTGCGTTACTGGGCTTACTACTGCGTTACTTTTGTGTCCCTCAGATTTTTTATAGTATTTTCGATATATCTATGATTCTAATTATTTCACATGCTTTAATTTCATACATACGTATTACTCATCAAAATTGAAAGATTATGTTGTAAGTTGGTATTAATTTTAAGTTTTTATTTGTGATAAATATAAAAGTTTATGTTATAAAATTAAATTTTGGTAACGCAGCAATCTAAAGTAATAAGGATACTCTATGAAACTGATAACTTCTGTGATTTAATTTTATAAGAAGTTAATTATAAGCGTTACAGTTTAAAACTGATACGTAGTGATTCTCTTTGTACAAGATTAATAAAAATTAAAAATAAATTCAAAATGTAACGCAGTTGTTTAATTTTCCGACAACTTCATATATTGTTGACCATAACTATAATTAACTCATTTAAACTAACGCTGCAGAGTTAGGTACATTATAAACCGAACTATAACGTATCTATATCTGCATATAAAAATAAGAATATTAATATTTTTATAAAAAAAAGAAATTTAAAATCGTATGTTTAGATTAGGCATTAAAAAGTATTTTAGCCCACATGCTAATATTAGGAGTTTAAATAAAAACCTTGATCAATTTATGGCATTTCTCTGTTTTTGAAATTACGATACCGATATCCTTGTTCAAAGTGAATGCTGGCTTAAAGATGCTACCAGTATACCACAAATTGATGGTTACAAGTCTTATTATACCTTAAATTACAGAATAATGGGGTGGTGTTCTATGTTAAACTTGAACTGGATGTAACTGTTTGGGAACCCAGTCTCACTGATGGAAACTGTTTGGTTTGTTCTGTTGGTAACAAGCAAGGCACTGGTTGGAATTTACCGTTCTCCATCGTACCACAATATAGACAATTTTATATGTAGCCTTACAAATGTAATAAATAGTCTGGATAGTTTTCAATCCATTGCTGTATTAGCAGACATCAATATTGATATTAAATACAATAGTAACGATAGATTATCTGACTATTACCTTACCTCTACAGCGCAATGGGTTTGTTGCCAGCACACACTTATACCACGAGGCGTAATAACTGCCTCGATCACATACTACTTAAAACAAAGTTACAGTCAAGGGTTTTGGTCTTTGAAACCCCAATAACGGACCACCTTCCCATCCTGCTGTGTATTGATAATAAGCATTTAATGACAGATACCAAACTATATATGTATAGGACTAGAACAGACTTTAAAGCCATTAAGAAAGAACTTGAAGAGACAGATTTTTCTTCTGTTATGCGTGAGACGGATGCTGATCAGGCGATAGATCGATTGATTTCTATAATTACAGACACAATAAAGGCTCATACTACAATAACCACAATCTCGAGAAGAAAAAACATTCTAAAGCCATGGATCACGCCAGGTTTGCTTCGTTGCATGCGTAATAGAGACAAAATGCATAAAAAGCTACGTAAAAATACTACCAATCAAATTTTTAAAATTACCTATGTGCGATACTGCAACTTTTTAAATAACCTTCTCCGTAAACTTAAACGAGAATTTCAAAAGTTGTGAGTTTGATAAAGTCAAAAATAATCCTAAAGCTATGTGGAAAGTGGTGAAAAAAGTAAAAAAGTACATTCTATAAATAATTATTTTGCTAATGTGGCTAAGAACCCAGCAGCTAAGATAGTTCCCCCTAAAACATTCCCTTTATTGACTAATTGTGCTCCAGCTGACTCTCTTGTTCTTCTTGGGACGGATTTAAGTGAAGTCGAAAGCATAATTCGTAGTCTGCGTAGTGATTGTGCAGCAGGACGGGATGGAATAACCCCTTCTGTAATTAAATCTTCTATTGGCGCTCTCGTCCCACCCAAAACACAAGTATGTAATCTTTCTATTGCTGCTGGAGTCTTTACTAGGGCACTGAAAAGGGGTTTGATCAGTCCTATCTACGAACAAGGGGATAAGTCTAAGATTTTGGAGAGAATTCTTAGCAGAGCCCTGGTAAGCTTTTTAGGGAAATATAGATTAATAGCGGAAAACCAGTTTGACTTTAGGTTGGGTGTTTCCACCGAAGATGCTATATCCAGCCTAACCAGTGCAGTTGTCCACAAACTAGACAGGAAGAAAAAATGCTTCGGGAAGTTTTCTTAATAATAGTTTTTGAAACACCGTTAATTACAAGATTAGTGTTTTTTTTTATGGTTAAAAGTCATTTACTACTAACTTTTTCTTTGTTTGGAAATAATAAATTACTCTCGGATGCATATTTATTCTAGGCATTTATCTTTAGATTTATTTAACTTCTGTTATTTTTAAACTAGTTCGGCACATGGAGTCGATGACCAAATACAACACAATAGCTGTTTTTAGGGTTGTCAGCGTACAGTTTTACTTCGAAGAAAAAAAGTTGAATATCTAGGTCATGTGCTGGGTTTCAGACTTAGTGATCATTTTTCTGGGTTCTATTCATCATACCGTATGTGCCATATTCGGGATTATACAGGTATTACCAAACACGCTGTATATGTGTATGCTGATGACACCGCACTTTTGGAGCACGGTAAGGACCGGAAAGAAGCCAAACTATACGCAGAGACTTCATTACAACAAGTGGCTAATTGGCTTTCCGATAATCAACTAACACTGAATTCAGAAAAAACTCAGGTACCTTCCTTCTTCATTACACTGGCCGGCGCCGCACCACCCGAAGACTTTAAGATCGCAATTCACACCTGCAACTCCTCGACACCCAACTGCGGGTGCCCTTCACTTCCTACTGTGCATAGTGTAAAATACCCCAAATAGAAGCCTTGAAAACAAGAGTGAGAAAATTAATTTATGTATTCAAAATATTACGACATTTAGCTGAACCCGAAGTAGTAAAAACTGTGTAAAAACTATGCCAATCAATTCTTACAAACTGTACCCCACTGTGGGGTGGAGCAGGAAGTAGCGCTATGTTGAAGTTGGAGAGAGCTCAAAAAGCTATCCTAAAAGTGATTAAACATATCCGACATCCTACTAATATTTTATATTCCGAATGTCAGGTTTTAACTGTCCGGCAACTCTTTATTTTGCTCTGTATTTTGCGCTGTATTTTGCGGAGACACACCGTTTTCCCCTTAGATTTGAGTACCTTCTCGCGTAAACGCGCTTCTACTCAAGTTTTACCGTTCAATACCATCTAAAACTGCTTTCGCTATACGACAATTTGACGCACTCTCTACGGTATTATATAATAAATTGCACAAGTTAACTTCCATTTACTGCCTGAACAAAAACAAAATTACCAGCTACCTTCTCAAACTCACCTATATAGAAACAGACAACCTTTTGAATTAAAAGATGAAAGAGGTAACATATGAAATATTTATAATAATAAAACTTAAATAAATAAACATAACATTGCTTACCACTAATCACTCAACTATAGCACACAAAAAACCTAAACACAGGCTTATCCACATACACAATACATACCACACCACACACACTCACATACACACATAAACACTCACATACACACATAAACACTCACACACATAATCACACACTTCTAAAGTTTTTAAGACCTGCTTATCTTAACTTTTTCAGTACGAAGCGTCCTCAATTCACATTCCTTTATAAACAACTTACCTACTGAGAAATCGCTGGTCCTGATAAAATTCTATAGTTTCAGGGTCAGAGATCTATAACCTGAAGCAATATGTATAAAACCTAAATTAAGCATTTGCCCTGTACTTAATAATAATATAAACAACTGTATGTAAAATCGTGGGCTTGAGTGAATAAATACATTTTAATTTTTATTTATTATATTTGTTTTCGTGACAATATTAATTTAAGAGATTTGTATTTTCTGTCAATTACAACCTATTTACCTTAAATGTAGTAACTAAGTAATTATTATTAAATTTAGTATATATAAACTGCAAATAAGATAGTTAACAATAATTACCATCAAATATGCCTCTTTTTTATATATACCCAACTACTTTATAACATGTCATTTTTTTTATTTATAAAATATGAATAGCAGTACGTTTTGCAACTGATACAGACCATTAATATTTAGTTGTATGTAGGTAATAGCGAGAAGCAGCCAGCAAGATACTAACAACTAAAATAAGTATGAAACTATAGGACACATGATGTTAACCATCCACCATGGAGAATATTACCTATGGGGCATTCCACACGAAGCGGACAGCGAAAAAAAGTTAATGTTTCCGATTTTAGAAATATTCGAGTATGTTTTACCTATACATGTCCTTGATACGTGTACCAAATATTTTTGTAATATAGTGCCTAGTTAAAGAGTTAAGGGACTTTGAAATTTTGACCAACGAGTGGGTATGCAGTACTTCAAAGCCGATTACCAAGTCATAAGATTATAGATATAAATAATTAAACTTATTTATTTATTACTTCATTTAAAAAGGCTTTTAACTGAATTTTTAGATACGAAAAAAAAATTAATTTCATTGAAAAAAATGCGATTTAATTTTTTAATCTTCATTTTCACAAAGTTAGACCGTTTCGATTTTTTTTATTTTTATTTCTATAAATAGATAATATTGTAAAGAACATTCGTGCTAAGTTTTATAATGGGCATGAAAGTGGTTTAGGAGCTAGATTAGAAACACTGTCGAAGCGTGGCGTCCCTGACTACAGTTTTTCTTTAAGATAGTTTGATATATTATGATATTTAAATTAAAACTTTTTTTTTTAATTAATTACATGTTTATTTACAAATTTTTACAATTTCAAATGCTTCGCTATGACTCGTGCGTTTTACCATAATACCTTCAGTAATAGGAATGAAAGCATGATATTTTTTTGTGCCTGGTATTGTAGCTGTTGACACAAAACTGCTTTTTAAAAACAATCTATTTTGTTGAATATCCTCTTTTCGAGCATAGAAAACATGGGGTTGGGGCAATGATTTTCTCGCCCATTGGTACAAGCGCTCGGGTGTGGTAATAGCATTGTTTGATGCCGACTCTACAGTCGGCGTCAAACAATGCTAATCTACACTAGCTCGAGTCGCCAGACGTCTTAAGTTGCTCCCAAGTCCATCCATGATTTTGCCATGAGAAGTGGCATGAAAATGAAATTCTGCCCCTGCCATATTACATCGCAACTGTGATTTCTGCATGATTTTTCTCGGAAACAAAAACAAATTATCAATTTTGACTTGTTGAATAGTGAAGAATAACTCTTGGTATAGAAATAAGTGGCCTAACTTTTTGGAAATTTTGCTCATCTTTTTAATTAAACCCAAAATACCAGAGAAAGATTTTCATAAAATGCGCAAAGACTCTTTTTTGAAGTCCTGGATTGAGCTACTGTTCTTAACAAACGAAATAAAAGAAATAGAATGATATCTCTTATATAGTCGTAAAGTAAACAGTAGCTCGAAATTTTGAAATAGCACTGATTAAATATAGAAAAACAATTATATTACAAACCAAAAAAACATCAAAAATTGCTTGAAGTTAACTTTGAATTTCTCTTAGCCACAACAATATTATTTAACAAAATTTATGCCAGATTAATGACTATTTCATAGGGAACAAAGTTATTATAATTTTAAAGCATAAATTTATTATAAGATTTCAATAAATACGATAAATGTAAACGCAAAATCACTACAAAATAAGATGCAGCGGCCGTCTGAGCTCAGTACCGCGCGAGCGCTCTTCAACGTTAGACCTGTGTCGCATTTCTTCGCGCCATTTTTCGATCTAGATACGTTCGAGCGAGCGTAAATAGAGCAGTATAGTGGGACTTCCAAGTTTGGTCACGAAGTTCGATTTATATGGAATTAATATAGCTTGTTGAATTATTTCTAATACACATTTGTTATTTTCAGCATAGGTCGAAAGACCCCTAGGTATATTTGTATAAGAAAGTTAAAATATATATCGTCGTTGTGACTTTAATACCTCATATGTGTAAAATGAATGTTTAAAAGATAATTGATAAAAAGTGTCTACTGAAAAAAAAATAAAGAAACTAACTCTAAGAAATAACACAATCGACAATTAGAGGATTTTATGCTTATTACTTTGCAAACATTATTTTGATAAAATAAAATGGTATTGTTTAAAAAAATAAAAATTATTCATTGCACCACTTATGAGGTTTTGGTTGCGAGTATTGTTTCACATTAGAGTTTTTGAAGTAAAATATGCTAAGGAATTGTAATTAAAAATACACAGTTTTCAATAAAATAGCTATTTATTTGTTGTATAAATAAATAAAGGAATTGAGGTAGGGTGCTTTTTACCCATTAAGTACCTGGATTAAATTGTAAATTATTATAGAAAGGATGGTAATCTTGATCAATTACCATTTTAAGATCCTGCAAATGCTTGAATTTGCTTTCTGTTATTTTTAATGGAGCTGCGTATAATCGGTTTAGTGACACAAAACCATTTCTTTGGTTACTTCTTCGCTGTTGAAGCACGGACCACTCAGCAAAATGTCTCAACCTGTAAAGTATGGTTCCATCAGGTAAATACTGAAGACCTCTGATATCAACCACTACGGGATCGCCCTTCTTTTTACCAGGCCGAATGGATTTCAGGTTCGATTCCAACTCTTCAAAATTTAAAAAGAAGTCGTAATGAATCGACTTGACATCGTAGGGCTTCTGTGGTCGTGCTTGTCTCATCCGGGTTATGTAATCACTGGGAGCGTATATTGGAGGTTTTATGTATTGTTCAATAGTGGAGTGAACACCATCGACCTCCATCATTGTGTGCCCCTTTTCTAAATAGAGTTGTTCTATAGTTATTTTCTTTCGCTGTGCCAAATCACTCAAGGCACTCGACAAAATTCGGTTCCTGTTTTGATGACCACATCCATCAGAAATAATAATAATACGCTCAACTGAAGTCGGTAAATTTTCACAGTAATCCACCAAACAAGATGTGAATTCATTTGCAGTAACATTACCGTCTGCTTCGTGCCAGAAGTAAATTGAAACCTTTTTAGATGAAACGTCATAAACAGTAAAGTTATGACATTGTAACTTCAACTTGTAGTACAAAGCACTTGCCAATAATTTCGGGGCAAGCAAAACACTTTGGACGTCAATTGTTACAACCACAACCTTTTCATTTGCACTAGCTATAGCAATCTTTTTGGCATTACGGGCTTCTTCCTTCTTTGCTACGTGTATATCATATTCTGCTTGAGAAATATTGCCCGTTTTATAGCTACAACACGTGTCACATTGATCTTTGCGCGGATGGTGAATACCAATATTATTATTTGTTAACACCTTCGAAAAAGTTTTTCTAGAAGCAGCCCTGTATCCTTTTTCAGCACACCAATCCTTAAAAACTGCATGCATGTGGAGTTCAGACCGAAAAGTCGATTCAACATAAACTTTTTTTGAACTTGATCGACAATAGTGACTAGGTACCTTAGGTAATATATCAAGCCATGTTTTAACAATTTTTGACAATTCTGCATTCCTTCCTGTTTTAACAATAACACGTAAACATGAGGACGTATTTGAAGAAGTCCCTTCATTGCAATTTTCTTGAACCATATCGCACTCCTTAGTCCACCGACGGAAACTATCTTCTCCAATGCAAAGCGTATTCAAAAAAAATAACTTACAAACTCTCACTTTAGTGCATTGTGCATCCATCTTATTGATAAAAATATCATGGCCACTTTGCTTTTTGCCAACAGTATTATGCCGAGAGTGGCGTCGACGTCTTATACATCTTCTAACTGCTAATGTTTTTACGAAAGTAATCTTCTCTGGCCAGGACTTGAGCTCCCAAAATGTTTTGTGAATTTGTTCACGTTCTTCGTCAGTGACCAAAGCACAAAGAAAGGAGTTTTTAGATTTAGGAGCAACACTCGTATGTGAGCAACGTGGTTTCAAAACTCTTTTGGGCCTCTCGACACACGCTGTCCATTTGTTATCCAACTTTTTATAGCCAAGATATGATTTACCAGCAACACGGGCTTCTTTATTACGCTTAACAGTGCATGGAAGGGGTGCAGCAGCAGTGACAGTATTTCCAACCCCACTTTCATCGTTATCACTATTGTCACTATCCAGAGCAAGTAAAATCCTCTGTCTTCTCAAAAATAGCTGCCTGTTAAATCGTAAATCGCGCACAGTTAATTGACTGATATTTTCGTCACTATCACATTCATTAGCTAATGGATAACGAGTTCGCCTCCCCAGTACAGATTCTGGAGCCCAGTCAGGATCAATATCACTAACATCACTTAAATTATCAAAGATTGGTAAAGGTGATAGTACTCGCCTTAATTCAATTGAAGTACACGGATCAGTGGCATGGAGTAAGCTAATGCTACCATTAGATATTTCTTCAACTTCATCGATTGTGTTTAACACTGAAGGTTTGAATCCTAACTCTTCCGGCGAAATCAGAGAGGCACTGGACCCGCGCTCCTCATTTTGTGATTCCTCAGAATTATAATAGGTCATTGAATTGTAGCTGTCGTCAGTATTTTGCCGATTAATTAACAACTCAATATCACTAGGATTAAGCGGTTTACTCATTTTTGTAGTTTTCACTAACTAAAATCCGTTTAACAACTTTAAGGACTGCCGTAACGCTGAGCAAGTAATAACCTGTCGTAAAATGAGAAAAATCTAGCGCCACTTGACAGCTACAATCGGATCACATGATCCTTGAAGCGACCAATAGAAATAAGGGGAGTAATTCCTGTGTTTCTATTGGTCGATTCCCGTGTTGTGTTAATGAAACTATTATTAATACACATAGGATATTTCATTATAATAAATTCCCAAAATTGTAAAATACTCGTGCCACTAAAAACTCTCATGTGTTCTCATGACACATAAGATATTTTAAATCCCAACTTTCGATGAGCGAGCACATAGGATATATTATATTTAATAAATAAATAACGATTCAAAAGACATAATCACATGAGAGTTTTTGCATTCGAAGGCGCTCTAAAAATTGGAATAAACCGGTACAAAAAAGTGATTTCGACAAAAGTGACACATAAGAGGTTTTACAGTCGCAACGACGATATTTATATTATGAAATGCAAATAAAGCAAGGTACTTCTTCTCTCAATACACTTATACTAGTACATAAAATTGGAGTGCATATTTGTAATATTAAAATAACCGCTTTTCACTAAATACATTTGTGTGTATACATGGTACATATACAAAAATAATATATTTTATCTGTCTGTCTGTTAGTTCTGGCTAATCTCTGAAACGGCTTGGCCGATTTTGAAGAGACTTTCACTAGAAGTTGACTAACGTAATGAAGATTAACTTAGACTTATGGCTCGATGCAATTCGATCGATATCAAATTTATCGGAAATCCGCATATCAAACAACTTTTTCTAAATTCAATATATTTTTAATCCCCGACGCAAAAACGACGCGGTGTTATAAGGTTGACATGTCTGTGTGTGTGTGTGTGGTGTGTTTGTGTCTTTTTGTGGCATCATAGTTCCCGAACGGATGAACCGATTTTGATTTTGTTTAAAAGGAGTATTAGTCGGGAGTGTTCTTCACTTTGATGAAAATCGATCCAAGATGGCCGCCGCCACAAAATGTCAGATTACATATTTTATCACCATTCCATCAATATGGGTATCAAATAAGAGGGCTTGAGTAGTAGAATACTGAACACTATGACAAATTTCAAATCCAAGATGGCCGCCACCAAAAATGTTGGATTACCTACATATTTCTCACGACTCCCTCAATATGGACATTAAATAAAAGGTCTTGAGTAGTAGAATACTGTTTACTATTACAAAATTTTATATACAAGATGGCCGCCGCCACAAAATGTTGGATTATCTACATTTTTTGTTACGACCCCCTCAATACGGATTTCAAACATAAGGGCTTGAGTAGTAGAACACTGAACACTATGACAAAATTTTATATACAAGATGGCCGCCGCCACAAAATGTTGGATTACCTATATATTGTCATGAATCCCTCAATACTGATATCAAATGAAAGGGCTTGAGTAGTAGAATACTATAAACTATGACAAATTTCAAATCCACGATGGTCGCCACCAAAAAGGTTGGATTATCTACATATTTTGTCACAACTCCCTCAATACGGATATCAAACAATAGGGCTTGACCGTATACTATGACAAAATTTTATATACAAGATGGCCGCCGCCACAAAATGTTGGATTACCTACATATTTTGTCATGACTCCCTCAATACGGATATCAAATAGAATACTATAGGTACACTATGACAAATTACAAATCCAAGATGGTCGCCATCATAAAAGTGCGAAATTATATAATAGGTACAGACAGTCACATGTCGGGTTACCACAATCTAACACTGAAATAATTATTCAAATCGGACGAGTAGTTCCTGAGATTAGGGCGTTCAAGCAAGCAAGCAAATAAACAAACAAACTCTTCAGCTTTATAATATTAGTATAGAGTAGCCATTGAAAGTGAGAAGTAATTTGAACTTATATTATTATACGGTAAGTTAGATTTAAATCGGTGTAGCAGTTTCAAATTAAGAGGGGAGGGGGTAAAAGTGGGGATGACCAATGTTATAGCTATTTTAATAGAATTGAGTCCCATCTTAGAAACTAGATCTGAAATACCTAAGGTAAATACCTAATTATATAACTATGAAATACTTGTGCGAAAGTAGAAAAACTAAAAGAACTAGAAAAAGATAATACCATATTAGCTGAATTGCAGCTTGCAAGAAAATTAATCAAAAATGAAGGACTCTAAACAAACAAGAAAAAATAAATAAATTGCTAATTTATGATTTTTCGTGTATTGTTAAAGAATGAAAATTCTCGAAGATTCATTTTTGTATACGCTGTTTTGATGGTCAGTTTTATTACTTTTAAAGTTATTGAGTAAATGGTGGGTTTTATATGAAAAATAACTATATCTTATTAACGCAAGATGGATAAAAATACAATAGAGTTTTTAAGCTTTTTACTTTTTTTTATTATAATCTGTCGGGGGTGTTTTAAATTTGACTATTTTTAATTATGAAGTGTGTCGGTTTACTGTTTCGCGTTCATAATTACAATTATTTTGCACGTTTGATCTGCGATTGTTAAGATTAAGCGACTTTTGCAAGGGTCGGTAGTCGGATGGATGATCTTATTTTTTATTTTGCTGAGCTGGGTGGAATGAAACAGGCATTTACAAAGATTAAACGAAGTTCCTAAAGGCCAGTAATGGGACGGGTGATTAACTTCTTTTATTTGACTGAATGGGGTGGGACAGGCACTGCCGGAAGTGGCCGGGTTTGCTCTCTTCTGTTCTTCTATGTGTACCATTAGTACTAACTATCAAACGCTCTAGCGCTTGATCTGCGATTGCGAAGATTAAGCGACGTTCGCAAAAGCAATTTAGCTGAACTGAAGGGGTGGTGGTGGGGCGGAGCGGGGCATGGCGAGTATTTACTCTCTTTTTAACGCATACTTGTTTAGTAACGTGTAAAAAAATTTCGTCACCCATCCGATTACTGACCTTTGCAAACGTCGCTTATCCTCTACAATCGCAGATCAAACTTGTTAACTACTTCAGCATCAAGTCAATCCACCCAGCATTTCTGACTGGACCCACATGTGGTGGTGCTAAAGCACAGATATTCTCAATAGATGAAATTATTCCAAGCAGCATTTCTCGTAGCATTCAGCACACCAATTAGGATTGGTAATGTTAAAACACATATTATTGATCGTTGATTTAAATGCATCCAGAATTCCGCACTGGGCCCACATAAAGGTGCCAGTGCGGATTGGTGGTGCTAAAGCATATATATATTTCAATTAATTATTAATCTACCAAATAATCCGTACTGGGCACGCGCCCAGTACGGATTACAAGGTCGTCCTAATTCGCTCCACTAAAAAAATTGACCTCCCATCCAATTGCCGGCCTTTGCAATCGTCGCTTAACCTCCTCAATCGCAGATCAAACGAGCTATCCGGTACCATCAAGCTTTTTATTTGTACGGATATTGCCGTATTTTTTTGTAAAATTCAATATATTTTGATGATATGGTAAGTTTGAGCAATTCCTCGATATTATTGAACAGAAAATCAAAAGCAGATCGAGCGTTCTACCACCTTCATACATTTAAAGTGATACCGCAGACCATGAGATTTGTGACCGATATTGACAGATAGTACAATCTCATGAGCAAACACTTGAGTTTTTCCATACATTTAAATATCGCATCTAGCCATGAGAAAAGAACCTTAGGTTACTTTCCATTCGCATAAAGCCGCAGGCACAACTAGTTTAATATAATTCTAATTTACTACTTTTCCAAACAGGAAACAGTCCATGTTTCCTATGGATGACGAAAATATTTTGAAATCGTCGACGAAAAATATGGCACGTATATTTTTTAATTAATATTTATAATTTTATTGATATATTGTCATCGCTATTTATATTTATAGCCTATGATTTGGCTAAACTTGTTTCTTTTAATTTTTGTCCGATCTTAGCAGTCGTGTTTTTAATTTTTAAATAATTATTTCTATTTAATATTAATTAATTAAGCTAGTTTTACTGATACTCTATGTATTTTGTGGTAACTTAGGATGATGTTTCTAATGATACCCTATACATTCATATCCGTTATATCTTTCAAAAGTTATGGTGCAATAAAAATACTCACATACATACATTAATTCTAAAAACAATAGACTCCTTTTCGAGAGCAGTCGTGTTAAAATATTCGGGAATCGATAATGAATCTCACCATAGAAATACTAAAATAAATACAAAAATTGGGAAAAGTATCAAAATAGCTTGAACGTGGTTTCAACACAGTATTGTGAACTCGTGACCTTGAACAAGTTCTCGAGAACTCAAATCACAGAGTGAAAATTTGTCATATGGCTCTTAAAGAAAAACTGTAATCTCCAAGCTCACGCAGGTGGCAAGCGTCAAGCGCGGCGCAGGGCAGGAGTCAGGGGCGCCACGCTTTGACAGTGTTTCTAGTCTAGCTCCTAAACCACTTTCACGCCCATTATAAAACTTAGCACGAATGTTCTTTACAATATTATCTATTTTTAGAAAAAAAAAATCGAAACGGTCTAACTTCGTGAAAATGAAGATTAAAAAATTAAATCGCATTTTTTTTCAATGAAATTAAATTTTTTTTTTGTATCTAAAAATTCAGTTAAAAGCCTTATTAAATGAAGTAATAAATAAATAAGTTTAATTATTTATATCTATAATCTTATGACTTGGTAATCGGCTTTGAAGTACTGCATGCCCACTCGTTGGTCAAAATTTCAAAGTCCCTTAACTCTCTAACTAGGCACTATAATACAAAAATATTTGGTACACATATCAAGGACATGTATAGGTAAAACAAACTCAAATATTTCTGAAATCGGAAACATCAATTTTTTAGCTGTCCGCTTCGCGTGGAATGCCCCCTACACTTAATCTTCAATAGATTTTGGCAGTAATATAAATTTTGATAATGGTCTTTTCATGATGTGATCGCCTTTACATTTTAGCGAAACTACGAGGACCAAGTTGTCCACTCCCGGGTGCAGAGCCGTGATCCTCCCCAGCAACTACTTCGCTGGCGGTAATTCCTCTCCCTTAATAATGACGATATCACCTACAGAAGGTGATGGGACAATCTTGTGCAATTTTGCCTCTGCTGCAGTGTATGCAGTTATTCAGACTGCCATTTTCTCCAAAAATCTTGCATTTGACCTTGTATCATCTGCCAGCGGGTCAATAAATGTACCTTTTTAGATTCATAATGCGTATCTGGAATGTTAATCACTGGCTCACCAACTAGGAAATATCCTGGTGTAAGTGTGTCTATTGTATCTTCCAGCTGACACAAAGGACGTGAATTTAAGCAAGCCTCGACTTGTGCCAGCAAAGTAGCCATTTCTTCGTAAATCAATCTCGAAGTGCCATTTACTCTCAACAGATGGCGCTTTGCTGACCGTACTCCACTTTCGCATAGTCCACCGTGACTTGGCATTTTTGGAGAGCTGAAGTGCCACGCGGTACCGTCGTTTGCCAGAAGTTCGGCTATTACGTGAGATATATTTTTTATACCTTTCGTGAACATCTGCTTCAATTCCTTATCTGCACCAACAAAATTAGTGCCCTTAAAATAGGCAAATATAGCCTTAAGTTGATGTTTGACCACGACTTTTAAATGTTCTCAAATAAACGGGACCAGCATAATCAACTCCGCTTTGATAAAAAGATCTGTGATGTGTGACTCTCGCCATAGGAAGTTGATCCATCAGCTTTTGCGTAATAATTGCATTATTCCTTATGCATACTACACATTTTCGAATATAATCTCTTACTGCTGCATTAAGACCCACTACCCAATATTTACTTCGAGCGTAAATGATTGTTTGAGGAGTAGTGTTGCCATCTTTAAACAAAGCAGGTCCATTCCACCAAAGCTCGTTGTTTGCTAGTTCGCTTGCTCGAATGCCTCTTGATGCAAGATCAGCTGGATTATCCGCCGAGCGTACGTGTCTCCATCTGACACTATCTACTTGCTGGATAATCTCTGATATACGGTTTCCAACGAATATTTGCCATCGACTGGGCTGAGATTGTAACCATGACAGAACAACTGTTGAATCTGACCAGGCATAAATTCTGTCCATTGGCAGATTCAACTATCCAGAGATCTCATGCAATAATTTCGCTAACAAGGCTGCTGAACAAAGCTCCAATATTGGTACTGTAAGCTGCTTTAATGGGACCACTTTGGTTTTACTTGCCATCATTGTGACGTGAATATTGTCTTCTTCAACTACAACTCTGACATATACTACAGCTGCAAACGTAAGAGTGGACGGATCTGAAAATCCGTGAAGTTGTACATTTTTGCAGCATGAGGCCATTTTCGTCCATGGTGGTATGGCAATTCATGTAGTTCATCTCTATAATTCATCCACTCGTCTATCAGTTCGCAGTGCAATTCATCATCCCACTCAAGGCTGCACAGCCACATCTGATAATATTACTCTTTTTGTTACAGAGTACCGCCTGTCAGGCAAGTTTACTGAAATTTGGAAGGTGTCACGTTTCCTGTCCCAGGCAAGTCCGAGTATTTTTACTATTTTATCTAGTTTAATCTCTTTCTTTTCTTTTACAGGTCCCGGAGTCTTTGAGATGCCCTCCAAAGACATCACTAATTCTTCAGAGTGGCTCGAACATTTTTGCATTTGGAAGCCTCCTGCGTTTATCAGATCATTAATTTTCTGACAGACTTGCTTCAGTTCGTGAACATCTTCATGACCCGTCATAAGGTCATCCATGTAAAATGAATTTTTTACTACAGCTGCTCCTCGAGGTTACTTCTCTTCTTTGTCATCAGGCAAGCGCGGAAGGGTTCTAACAGCCAGGTAAGGCGCAGCTGTTGTTCCAAATATCACGGTAAGTCATTTATAATTTTCTATTTTGTCTTGTTCATTATCTCTCCAAGCTATTCTCTGTAAATTTGTGTTTGTCGTCCATTTTTACTTTTTTTTGGGATAACAACAGCTTTTATACTAAATAAATATATTGTACATAGTGTCTTATTTAAATCTAAGCCACTTATAGCTATCCACGATTACATTATATTGAGGTCATTAGCAGCCAGGTGTTACTTAGAACTAATTAATTTATAAATAATACTGAGATATGATAAGATCTATTGTTAGTAATATAATTTATAATGTTAATCGTCATTAAGAAAAGCAATTAAACTGAGTTTTAATACAGTGAGCAATTGAACCACATAAAAAAGCAAGCAAACACTGAGCGAGTAGGTCACTTCATACTCGTTATACCGTTGAGAGAACATAGAAAAAATAAGACATCTAAATGCTGGTGCTTATGTGTGTATATATTTTGTCTTTGAATGATTGCTTAGATTCGGTGAAAGGGTCGATTGCAGAGAAATTTTTGTTGTATGAGTTGACAATACGGATGAAAACGGCATTCTTACCATAATTGGTAGTTGATGTGGTACGTGGAAAAGTGGCGTGTGTCTGGTACGACGTGTCGGTGCACAAAGGGAGATATGATTTGTGAATTCGGGACAATCAAACCGATCACGCACTTTATCAAATACCAAGCATGCGTCTAAAGCTCGGCGGCGAGCTTCGAGAGTGAGCAAGTTAAATGCTCGACAACTTGTAGTATAGCTTTTTGAAGGGCTTGTGGTATTTAAAGCTTAGATATTTTATAAACTTCCTTTGAATCCTTTCAATGCGGTAAGTGTGGGTTTTGTAACATGGTGACCATATGGGACTTGCGTACTCCAATATGCTTGACGATACATTTTAACTCTAGCTGGCAGCTTACACGTTAATGACTTTAATATGAAAGCATTTACATTCATAATAAAATTTGTTTCGTACCTGAATTTAACGCATAATTCTACCATATATTTGATGGCCGTCTGGTTGTCTTCACAACACCAGAGACTACTCCGCTGACTAGGTTTTCTTCAAACCAAGCAACTCCATGGCTCGTGCGGTGACGAAGGAAGCCTCTAAACCCTGGTCCAGCAGCGCGCGCAGCACCAGCACCTGCCCCCACGCGGCCACCACCTGCTCCAGCGCCGTCGCCAGCAGGATGTCTCCATCTCCACCAGGTTGTGATACACCCAAAGTGTGTGCTGACATCATTGTCTGTGCTACTTCTTTATTGTCGTTGTTGTTGTTTGTATTTTCAGATGTATGCGTTAGATCATCTGCTTGTTTTTATCGATGTAATAATGAGTGATGTTTTCTTTTGAGACACTTGAATACTGAATGATTTGGTATGAGGCAGTTGAAACCTAGATTATTTTTCTGCACAAAACTGTATCGGTCATTTACTGATTGCTTTGAGAACTGCTTGCACTGGAATAGGTAATGATTTTCGTTGCAGAGGGCGAATTCCAATTTTCGACTAGCAGTAACATGAAATGTTTTAGGATTAACAGGTTTATAACCTTTACTTGCAGGCTCCACCATCTCCAACGTGCGGAACCTTGTTTCTAAGAATAACTTCAGTCTGTCAAAGCTAGGTAGGTCATCTGACTCATCACTTCTTCCCATTGTCTAGATGCAGCATCTAGTCTCGATACCATGGTTAAATTCATAATTGCATCCCACTGAGTAGTCGGTAAGCCCAGTTGTTTCAAAGCACTCATACATTCTATTGAAGTATCTAATAGTTGTCTTATACCTGTATCAAATTCATGTGTTAATGCCTTTTGTGTAAAAAACTTCTTGAATATACAATTTGCTACGTACCTTTTGTTAGCGTAACGTTTTTTCAGTACCAACCATGCCTCATTATAATTTTCAGCAGTGATGGGAAATTGGCGCAATAATATTCAGCATCTACCACTAAACTTCCCTTCGAGTAGTTAAGTTTTTGAACATTCTCTAGTGAATCATGTTTATGTACTAGCACCACAAATAAGTCATGAAAGGATTGCCATTCAGTATAGTTTCCATTGAAAGAAGGCAGTGAAATATGTGGCAATTTAACGTCACTTTTTTTATTTGATCTACATACCTCTTGCTTTTCACATTTATCGGGAATTAACACATCCAAGTTGCATTTCATATCACCTTTATATGTGTAATACATTTCTTCAAATCATTGAACACGTAATCGGCGAAATAATTCAACGTAGAACGTTATTCTTTAGGGACAGACCATAATAACTTCTCGTGAACAATGTTAAATTCTTTCCAATACGATTCTAGAGCCTCCAATCTACCTTTTACATAACCTACGCTAAGTTTTTCTTTCGGCGACTTTTTGTAGTTAGCATACGCTTTGTTTAACTTTTCTAACGCGTCTGCTTGAACTACCATGCGTTTTTCGACTGCCTCCATTGTACTAGTTAACAAATAATATCTTGAATTACGTCGAAAAACACTACGTGTATAGATAGTCTACTAGAAATCCATTGCTTTGTCCACTTTTCACATGTCGTAACTCGCATTATATACGTAAGCGCAATGTACTCGTAATACTCGAAATTGTCCACTTGTTTACGTTATAAACACGGCTGTTGACGATCGCCTGCCGATGTATTACACAATTATCAAACAACACGATTGTCCTTGATGAGAAAATGCAATTCGCTACTGTTCAATGGCCGCCATGATGAACTACGCATAAATGTTTTTGAAAAATCACTAAATAAACTCAGCCAGTTGCACAAACGTAAATTAAATTTTCATTAGTTTAAAGCGACATTACTCATACAAATTTGACATTCACTAGAGCTTAAAGGCGTCCTTAAACCTTAATGGACGCTTGTGCAACTGACCGTGATAATTTTTCAATCCTTATAGTTATTTCGCTGTGATTCACTAGTATTGTATTATTGTTTAATGAATTGTCCACATTCCACTATGTATTAAACATTATTTCACTCCAATTACATCGATTTTTTCCAAGTGAACCTTTATTTTACTTGTCATTCATCTAGGTTTGATGGACCATGTTTTGTGCGGGGTAAGGTTCACTTTGGCTTGCAGGATATTTTTAATACAAAAACAACAGGTTCTTTCAACTGATTTATTCGCACTGTTTGAGGTTATTTCACAGATACAAAATAAAACGAAAATTGAGACGACAACCAGCATTTATAGACAGTAGGTCTGAGCATTCACCGTCGATTAAAACCTTAATGCTTTTGTCTGCCAAAAAACTAGTGACCCATGCACATAATTTCTCGGGAAGCCCATACGAAGGAAGTTTTGATAGAAGAGCTTTATGCCATACTCGATCGAAGGCTTTCGCAATGCCCAAACTTACTGCCAGCAATTGAAACAAAGGGGGAAGCCCTTTGTTTCAATTGCTTTAACCCAGTTATGTGTCAAGTAAACTAGAAGATCGCCAGCAGAGCGACTACTACGAAATCCGTATTATTGGTCACTAAGCAACTAGCGATCCTCTAGATACCGAAGGTTGATAATGAACTCCATTATCTTTGAAAGTAAAGGGGTTATAGCTATCGGCCTGTAGTTGGACGGGTTCGAGCGGTCACCTTTTTTTGGGATCGGATGCACTAAATCAGTCTTCCATGAAGTTGGGACGACGCCAGATGAGTAAGAGAGCCGAAATAGGCGCGTTGAGACCAGTGCCAACTCTGGAGCGCACGGCCTTAGCACAATAGGGGGATACCATCGGGCCCACTCGACTTGTGGATATCCAGGGAGAGTAGCGCTAGACGCACTGAGCTTTGGTGAAACCGGATTTCTGGCATAGAGCTCTTGCACCGCGGAATGGTGGGCGGTTTCAGACCCGGTCATCCAAAGTTGAATTGGATGCAAAATGTTACCCAGGACATCGGCTTTTTCTTTTGCATCATGGGCTAATGAGAAGTTATCTTTGCGCAATGGTGGAAATGAAGTCGTGCAAATATTACCTTGAATTGATTTGGCAAGAGACCAGAAAGCACGCGTCCCCGAAGGAAGACGTTCAAGCTTCTTGCCAATTCCACTGATGTTGTTGTCAGCTTTCGCTCTTGCAATGTCCCTTTTGAAATATTTATTTTTATTTATTTATTGACACCAAGGTTGGAATCTGCCACCAATAGGGACAACCGAGGATGGAATTAAAGTTTCCATACCCTGAAGCATCACATCAGCAACAGACTCGGCGGCGTTGTTGGAATCATCCGGCGTAAAGCAGATACGAGGGTCAAACTGAAAGTTCTTAGAACTGGCCACTTATAAACAATATAATAAAAAAATAATTCTAAAATTTGAAAATATAACTCTTTGCCAATATTACTGAGTATATATTTCATTCATTTGTCATTTGTTTTACGATTTGGCGGCAAATTGAAAATTGTCTGTGTCACGTCATCATGAATTTAACACGAGAAAATTTTCGTGCAATGATTTTTTATGACTTTCGATGTCATTTAAGTCAACAAGAAAGTTATGATAGACTACGATTGGCCTTTCACGATGAAGCCCCATCTCGTGCGACTGTTTACAACTGGTTTAATGAGTTTAAACGTGGTCGCACTAATCTCACTGATGATTTACGTGAGGGACGGCCTTCTACGGCGACGACTGAAGATAACATCTGTGTTGTACGGCGTATGATAGAGACTGACAAAAGAGTGACCTATCAACAGATTCGGACAAGCTTAGGCATCGGTATGAGTCAAGTGCACAAAATCCTCCACGAACATTTAGCGGTCAGGAAGCTTTGCGCCCGGTGGATACCTCATAATTTGACTGAGGCTCAAAAACTCCATCGTGTGGATTGGTGTCGTAAAATGATTGAAAGATTTAACGGAGGTGACTCAAATGCTGTGTTCGACATACTAACAGGTGACGAAAGCTGGATTTACTGTTATGATCCTAAAACCAAAAGACAATCTGCTCAGTGGGTGTTTCCTTTCGAGGAGTTGCCAACTAAAGTGAAGAGAGATCGAAGTGCGGGAAAAAAAATGGTGGCCTCGTTCTTTGGAAGGATAGGTCATTTTGCAACAATTGTGTTAAAGGATCAAAAAACAGTTTCTGCAGAATGGTACACTACCAATTGTTTGCCACTTGTCTTGGAAAAAGTTCGAGAGAAACGACCTCGCAGTAGGATCCTCCTTCACCACGACAACGCCTCGTCGCACACCGCCAAGCGAACGATCGACTATTTGGCGACATCAAACATTGAATTACTGGGTCACCCGCCGTATAGCCCCGACCTCGCGCCTTGTGATTTTTATTTATTTCCAAAAATTAAAGAAAAACTTAAAGGAAAGCGGTTTATGAATGCTGAAGAAGCGGTGGCTGCGTATCGCGATGCCATTGAAGAGACCCCTAAGGACGAGTGGGCAAAGTGCTTTTCCCAGTGGTTCCATCGCATGCAGCGGTGTATTGACGTGAATGGACAATATTTTGAAAAGATATAATAAAACTAATAACTGGCTAATGTAATCAGTTTTTGATTTTCTAAGAACTTTCAGTTTGACCCTCGTACGTTTCCAAGGCTAGGGCGCAAAAAAGGACCGCAACCCATCCCATTCTGCCGACTTGTAATGCCACACACGGCGACTACGTGCAACACGTGGTCGTTGCAAGGACGTGAGTGGCACTATACTTCTAATAAGGCAGTGGTCCGAGGAGCCAAGTGGAGCGGCAACACATATGAAGTAGCCGTCGGAACGGGAGGTTAACAAAAGATCAGAGACAGTGAAGGATCATTACTCTCGACATCTGGTATTCGGGTAGGCGTAGTGACCAGTTGTGTCAAGTCCTGTGCAAGAGCGAAGGCGTCAACAGATCTTCCCTCGTGGTCGCTCTTGGTAGAACCAAGCCATTCGGTATCACGATCTCTGCTAGTGAGATCTGCTGCTGCACAGTGTCTGCAGCCGTTTGGACGTGCTCGACGAGTCAGTCAGTTTCGGCATCGCGGTCATTGGACCTATAGAGGCACGAATAGACGCGGGGGCGGTCGTCACTGTCTTCATGAAGCCATAGGATGGACTGATCCCTACTTTCAAGCTGACCAAGGCGCCGAGAACAAATATCGTCTCTGACGTACACAAAAACCGGCCTTTGGTGCGAAAGTGTACTCCAGTCCGTACCCAGTGTAGGCTTTTTTTTAAATGTGACATCACCCGCTGACTTTAGATGAAAAGTGTAGTGTTATTGAGTGTGTTGTTTAAGTGTAAAAGTGTAGAATAATATGTGTAGTTAAATATCAAAATCCGATATGTCCACCATAACGAAAAAATTGGAAATCACAAAGATAGAGTCTGGCAAGCGAAACGTGTCACAAGAAAAGGGCGGCAATTTCAAAAATTCTTAAGCAGTAAACACTGAATGTAGTACTGCAAAATAATTTTGATACTTTTATTAATTATATTTAATCTTAACATTTAGATATCAATTAAAATTATTTGTTTTGGAACATTTGACTAAAGCGTGACTGTTCTTAATTGTACAGTTAACAGCATATCAGTAGGCCTATTCACTAACTCAACTGACAACCAAGAATCGTCATCACCGTAAAAAATAGACACTTTGATTGTGTCAAAATCACTATTTCGTATTCTCTATCAATGATGAGCAATTTCGAAATGTCAATATCGGCATTCTCCACTGGACTCCATTTTGACACTTGATTTCGTATCGATAAACTGTATTAAAGTAACATTGTTGCAAAGCATATTTGAAGTCGTCGCATAGTACCTCTTAAGCCATTTGTTGTTAAATTAAAGCGAAAAAAAATACGTATCCAATATTTTTCTATTATCTGACTGACGGACTAAATCGAATCTTTTTTTTAACCCATTCGTTATACCTATTGGCTAACAGCACTTATAATATTAAAAATTCATATTTGTCATTAATTAAAAGGGTGTTTTTTGCAACGACTTCTTTGTTTTTTTGTAATGAATATGGGCGACTCTGGCCACATTTTTTTAATAAATGTGATGTTAGCCAATTTTGATTTCTGGCCCTTATATTTATAATGTGTTCATAACACATACATGTCTCCTAAGGGATTTTCATCACAACCTTTTGCTCTGATCCAGAACCACTATCTATCAAATTAAATTAGTCAATATAAACACCAGATTACAATAAAAAAAACATTTATTTTTGTTACAATTAAGTGCCATGGATAAATTACATAATACAGGTGTCACAAAATCATCATGTTAATCACAATAGAAAATTTAAGATAAGATTTTGACTATGAATCAGACTAAAAATACTTTAGTCTGATTCATAGTCAAAATCTGTTTCTAAATATTCTACACCTGATAACAATGACAAGGAATCATCAGAGTCACTCTCTTCACTACTGTCTGCACCAACAGATATAATAAATTTTTCAAGTTCGTTTTCAACAATGCCATCTTTTAATTTGTAATCATTTTCGACATTTAAAACATGATCAGTGTATTTCTTCCAGTCACTAGGGGTAATTAAGTTAAAACACTCTATTATTAAGTTTTCCATTTCCTTTCCTGGTATTCCAATGTTTCTGCTTGCAATTTTTCTTTTTGCTTGACTCCAAACCATCTCTATTGGGTTTAAGTCACAATGATACGGTGGCAGCAATAAAAGTTCATGATTATGTTCTTTTAAAATCTCTTCAGCTTCATATACAGGCAATGTTTTCTTATCATTAACCAAACACATTAACTCTGCCTTTGTCTGATATTCCTCAAAATGTATTCCATTATTTACAAGCCATTTACGGATATCTGCTTTGGTATTAGACATTATAGGCGGTTTATTGATTTGTTTTATATGGTAGCTGGCATTATCCATAACAATTACACTGGGCTTACTTAAATTTGGTATTAATTTTTCTCTGACCCATTTCATAAAGTTCGATGAGTTCATATCATCATGATAATCAGCAGATTTGGATTTACTACTGAACACTAATAATGCACCAGGCACAAAACCTTCCTCAGATCCAGCATGCACAACAATATGCCGTTTTCCAGAGGATATCTTTGTAGTGACACCAGTTGTTGAAGGTCCTTGCCAAGACTTTTTAACTTTATAATTCTGATGTACATAAGTTTCATCAAGGTACACAATTTGCTTTCCTTCGTTTCGTTTTATATTTATTTCTCTCAAATACTTGTGCCTCCATGCAGAAATCTGGTATTTTTCTATAAGCCTAGAACGTTCATTTTCATTGCTTTTAAAAGAAAATCCATTCTTAAGCATAATTTTTCGTAAAGTCTCACGGCTACCACTGAATCCTATTGCATCTTTTAATTCATTGTGAAGGCTTCTTAATGTTGGAACAATTTTTTTCACACAGTAAAATTCATTTACTTTATTCCGAATTGCACTTAAATCAAAATTATCTAAAGCAGACACTGTTGGTTGATGAGGTCGTTTTTTCCCAGGAGTGTCCCATTTTCCTTTATTAATTAATGCTTCATTTTTTATCCTTCTTAGTGTCCTTATACTTACATCTATAAAAGATTAAACACTTTGAAACAAAGATATGTTAAATGTATTTAAAAGCAAATAATGATAGACACATACATCAAAATAATTTAAATACCTATTCAACTATGAATGCAATTTATGTTTAATTTAGTTAAGTTTATGTGCATATTTAGCATGTATAACAATTACATGGTTTGATTAGTTTCATGAATTCTGTGAATTTCCTTGTTAAACAAAACATTCTTATGACATCATTGGATGTCAACAATAAAAACCAATACATCATAAAAAACCTATGTAAATATTATAGGAATACTATCAATCTATCTTAAATCAAAACAAGAAAAGAGACCTGTCATTGAAGAAATTTTTTGTAAGTACTGCGTTTCCGAATTCAGCATTTCTTGTTTTTCTAAAGTTTTTATTGCATTTATCTCCTCCATTATTGGTTGAATATCACCATCACAGTTATCTGAAATAGAGCAATATTTTATAAAAAATATCTGTTTAGTTAATTACAGAAAATTAAAACGAAAGTATCAAAATTATAATACAAAACTAACCTAAAAAAGATACAACTTTATCTAATCGTTGTAATTTCTCCATGAAATTTTTATTTAATTCAGTTTTCACTTCAGTAAACTTGTCAATCATGATGGAAAGAAGTTTCCTCGATGAACTTTTTATCGGCTTCGACATAATTTTTAACCAAAAACACAAGTTCAAATTCGCAAAAACAACAAAATTCAATATTCTTGAATTGTCTAACGTAGTGTCAAACTGACAGTTCTATGTTGTTGCCATATGAAAACGGAAAAATAGGTGGTGTCACGTTTCGCTTGCCAAACTCTATGTTTTTGGCTATTATAATACATTTATTTTTAGGAGTTTTAGTGAATAACGATTTTCATAAAAGTTTATAACAAAACATAAAAACAACAATTAAATAAGAGATAAAGCAATAAAAACGTATTTAAATTTGGACACACTATACTAATCAAATATATCGGAGTATGAAAAATACCGAATATAGTTTATGGACTTACCTAGTTTTATTTATTAAAGTGGCAGCCATCTTAAACGTCAATTTATACACTTGTCGATGGATAGACAAATCTGCTAAATCGGCTAAATCGTAAATTAATGGAATGACTGTCATAATTGTTAGTTATAATACATTTTGTAAATTTAGGTGCCAATTTGGATGAAAAATATTTATCTGAAGAACTAATAGGATAATTTTTCTTCTAAACTATGTTGCTTTTTTCGAATTCAAGATGTTGGTGGTGTTTATTATTATACTTCGTTGTAATTTCATGTGCATTGTAAAGTCATGATTGTACATCTGAAAAAATTGGGATGAAATAGCCAATGTTTTCAGCATATACGTCTTTAGGAAATTATTTCTTCAGTTAAATCTTTTGTATTGTATATGGGACCACAGGTAACTAATTCACGTCCGAATACTAAAAATGCTGACGTGAATTTAGTAGTTTCATTGACGGCAGAGTTTATTGCGAATTGAATTTTATTTAAATAATGTCCCATATATGGTGATCTTCACCAACGAATTGTTTTCATGGTGTCAAAAACTTGTAATATTTTTTACTTTAAATACGAGCATTTTAAAAAGAGAAATGATCAAAAAAGGTACTGGGTGTATTCTTATTTGCAAACTCGAGAAGAGAACAAGCAAGCATTTATAAAATATTGTGAAAACACAAAAAATATGAATATAAGTTTATTTATTACACTAGAATCTAATATAAGATCGTTAGAACCACTTAGTATTTTCATAACATACATATTGTTGATTGCGGTGACCCAGGCAACTACCCACATCCGGATAGCCGTACAATGCGAAGGTACATTTAGATCACTTATAACAACAAGCAAACGTGAAACATGTCACATGTCAGTTTTGAAGATCGAAGACCAAAACTGTTACGATCTTTTTGCACGCCAATCTAGAAATTCATCGATATTATCATCATTATTAGAGTCAGAATCTTCATTTTCACTCATATGCTCTATCTCCTGTCTTTGCTTTTTAGTTTCTTCCTTTTTCATCTCTAAATCCAAAACTCTGAAAGTTAAATAAGTAAAAAATATAAAAATCTCAACGCTTTATTAGTTATTTCTTTTATTTATATGGTATTTTCATTTGGTTTTTAAATCTATTTAAGTATAGTGATAGGGTTGTTCTTCGAAAAATATTATTCTTATCAAGTTTTCTTATTTTTTTAAAACCTCAATGATATGCGTTTTTATTAATTTTTATGTAATTTGTGGGTGCAAAATCTAATTTTAAAATGAAAGGCGCTCATCGAATTATAATATCGTGTTGGCACAAAAGTAATGAGACACTTGGTTTAAGTTTTTACTTTTTTATTATTATTACAATAAAAAATGTTTAGTCAATGATGTAATTACCATTAGTATCTAAGACTTCTTGCCAACGATCCGGCAAAGTTTGGATGCCTTTTGCCCAGAACTCTGATGGCTGTGCCTCGAAAAAGTTGTTCAACTCCGCCTCTACGTCAGAGAAATCATTAAATTGTTTACCCCGCAAATGCTGTTTCAGGGCTCTAAACAAATGATAGTCTGATGGGGCGAGGTCTGGGGAATAAGGTGGATGGGGTATCGTCTCCCAGCTCAAGTTCTCCAACTGCCGGCAAACCACAGATGCGACGTGAGGTCGAGCGTTATCGTGCAGTAAAACTACATTGACTCGTCTTCGTCGTTTTTTCTTGATAGCGGCAGATAATTTGGTAAGCTGGGTTGAATATTTGTCAGCGTTTATAGTTTCATTGTGTAATAGCTCATAAAACAGTATGCCTTGCGCATCCCAGAAACAGCAAAGCAGAATTTTTCGGCGGTTCTTTTGACTCGGCTTCGGTTGAGTTGGTGGCGTTTCTTCTCGAGGCAGCCAAAAAGCACGACGTGTATCGTTCTCGTAATAAATCCATGATTCATCTCCAGTAACCAGATCTGACAAAAACTCTTTACGTCGGGGCCGCAGCAAAAGTGACTGACAGATAGCGACACGGACTGCACGACTGGCGTCTGTAAGGATGTGCGGTACCCACCGAGCCAAAACTTTTCGATAACCAAGCTCATGCAGATGGTGTTCCACGGCGTGGTGACTACATTTAAGTGCTTCCGCTAATTCACGAGTGGTAGCATCCGGATTCAACTGCAGTTCGCGGCGCAAATCGTCATCATTCACTGTGGGTGGTCGCCCTGAGCGTGGCTGACTTTCAAGGCTCCTGTCTCCTGATTTAAAACGGTCAAACCATCAGGATACCGTCGCATGGCTTGTACTTCCAGCGCCTAATGCATTGTTGATATTGTCAGCCGCAGCCCGCGCACTGTGGCCTAACAAGTACTCGTATAAGTATAGTGTTCGAACTTGTCGCTCCTCCATTTTTCTTCAAACTGTCTAAACAAATCGCGAGCGCGGCTTTATATACCCTACACTAGAAGTACCTAGAATGTTCTACAACATTCTAGAATATTATCGAAAAAATTGATTTTAAAAAGGAAATGTTATAGATTTTTCTAGTGTGTCTCATTACTTTTGTGCCAACCCAATATTTACTGTAATATTTTTAAATTTAGAATTATTCATGTTGAGGCAAATGACACCATACGTCGAGAATGATATCTGCGAATAACATAATGACGAGTTGTTGGGTACTTCACAATAAACACTTACATAATCTTAAAATATTCTTTATTTATAAAACATTGGCATAAAAACAAACAAAACAAAATAAACCTAGATGAGATCCTTAACCGTGTTGCACTTAGCCAGGTAACTGTGCCAGGCGCAACTTTGACGCTAGAGTAGCTATTTGGTTCTGAACTTAATCATTATACGGTCAGTTGCTCAAACCTCCATTAAGGTTTAATGACGCCTTTAAGATCTAATGGATGTCCAATTTGTATTGGTAATGTCGCTATAAACTAATGACTGTTTTAATGGACGTTTGTGCAACTGGCAGTTAGTCTTTTTGGTTTATAATTAGGTAATTCAATTGATGTAATTCACTATTTGTGACCGAGGAGTTTTATCATTATTTTGGATAACTTTTTTCTTTTAAGATATTGATTTCTTCGTTTTTCTTTTTCGATGGCAAGCAGCTCTGGATCATTTTTTTTTTAGCTGTTTTGCTAATCTTTGATCTTTTGTTTGAGGCATTTTGCTGCAAGTAGAAATATTAAAGTTTTTGAAAAGTAAAATTCTAACGTTTTGATTTCACCAATCTGTAACAATTTAGTTGACTTTTTAAGTTCTATACAATGTCAAATTTGGTCGTAATTACTTCATACCAAACACCCAATAAGGTAAGCTGAGATTGGTGAAGTTGGGTCTTTAAATCATCACAACATTCAATAAAACATTTTTTTATGTTTTCAGTATAATATATTGTTATAAAATAAAATAAATAAATAAAGCGGCTAAGTCTGATAAAAAGGAATGTGTTACGAAATATCAAATTGACGGGCCGGGCATAACTTAAATGAAAACCAATAATTGTCCGATAAAATAATAACGCCAAGAGACAAGATTTAGAGTTCAAATATTATACAGACATATTACAAGACTTAAGATTTAATTCTCCTTTTACAAATCATTATAATTAAGTAAAATATTACTATAATATATCATTATGTGAAACTTAGTGTTATTCTGCTCAACATCAAGTTGCCCATAATGATGTAGCATAGAATGACGAGTTGAGAAAAATAACCCGCAAGATCTAGTTTGTGAGCATATAACCTTAGCAATATAAATCTAAATGAAATCGACTACTACCGGCTACTGTTGTAAAAACAAACAAAAATGTTATCTATGTTAATTCAAGAAATTAAGAAAGAAGTACTAATGACATATTTCATGACAAAATGTAAATAACCATGAAAAATTACTCACCGTTCTCGAATGTGCACGTATTTGTTCAACAAGGCATTGCCGTCGGCTGAGGACTCCTTCCACGTACCCAAAAGGGTGAACTAAAGTTGCCAGCTATGAGGTTTTTTTTTGTAAGAATTTTATTGACGTTTTTGCGATGAATGATCTTTTTTATGTGACAAAAATTTAACTTAAAGTTTGAGAGATTATTGATAAGTGTTTTGAAAGATTAGTTTTGTAAACTGAGGATAACTCATAAGGAGTCAAAGCAGACATGATAATATATTTTTAAGTTGATATTTAATAATTTATAGGTAAATTTGGTGTCATGAAACGCTTTTGGAATGGGAGTAAAATAATTTTTGATGATATTTTCGAAGAGTTTTTTTGATAAAAATAAAAAGTATCTTATTTTTAAAGTCGATAACTTATAAAATAATGTAAAATGTAAATAAAAAGTACATTATATGTGTCCCAAAAAAAATATATCTTAAACTATTCCCATGGAAGACAGAATAAGACTGATTCGAAGAACAACCCGATAGAGGGAAAAACATCGACTACTATTGGCAGCACTATCTGTCAGTTAACTGTCACTGTCATTTTGATTTTGATAGGATTCGCGCCAATATATTTCCGGGTTCTCATTCTTGTAAAATTATTGGAATGGACATGATTTTAAATATATCAATTGGTTATTAAAATGTGTCTTTCAGTATATATTTATTAATGCTTTATTGCACAACGTAATAAAACTGTACAAACGGCGACCTTTAAGTGACAGACCGATCTTAAGGTGCTGTACGTAACGCACCAAACTTCGCCGAGAAATGATTTTGAATAAAAATCATCAAAAAACTAAAATCGGAAACGAAAACTAAGTGATGTTAGTTTGAGACGTTTAACTTTAAATTCACAATTCAGAAACCGAGTGTAGAATTTTCTAAATTATCGTAGAGAGATCAGTCTAACATTAACCTACGTTATTTTAAAAGAGCAGTTCTCCAAAAAAATTGTTTGAATGGGGTAATACTCCTTTAACAACGGGATCGTTAAATGAACTCGATAAACTCACAAATCTTTCAGCGATTCATCACTAACACAAATATACTTTGTTTTAAAAACATTGAGTTGTGATTAAAATAGTATTTAAGTAATTGCATTTAAAAAGAACATTATAAAAATGCGTGACATCAAAAGACGAATTAAAAATAAGGTGAACCGAGTTCAACCCTGGATAAAAGCCCCTTTATGTGACCTAAATATTTAACTTGCTAACCTGTTTTATAACTTAACCGTTGAGGCAAATTTTAGGGCCAAAGATATTTATCCAGTTTTGTCCAAATATCATAAACTCTGTCTTGTTCACATTATATGAAACTTCGTGTGTCTGGGCATATTTTACACAAATATTAAGTAATTTATTCAATCCGTTGATGGAGGGAGAGAGAAACCATGTCGTCCGCAATTTTCATGTCAACGATGCACATCGCTCCGGTCGCCCTGTTACGGATAAAATGGATGACGTTTTTGAAAAAATGGAGCAAGATCGGCATATCAGTAATTACGACGTAGATGAAGAACTGGGGATTGACTAAAAAACAGTTTGGAAAAAAGATGGGTATTTAAAACGTTAAAACTCACCAGCTCACCGAAAAAACCTAATGAACCGTGTGCTCATTTGTGATTCTTTATTACGGCGTAATGAAACCGAACCATTTTGAAGAAACTGATAACTAGTGATGAAAAATGATCCACGTATGATAAGAACATGTGAAAAAGGTCGTGGTCAAAGGTCGGTCAGGCTTCACAGCGTGTGACAAACCTGGGTTAACTCGCATTAGTATGATACTGTGTTTATGTTTGTGCGTTGGAAGGGAGAAAGCGGCTATTAATCAATAGAATTCTTTAAGCAATGTCAGGTTAACGTCACGCAAGGACTGTCAAAACCGCTTGTCGTGGTTTTTTTAGAAGCCCTAATATTTATATAGCAATAAATATATTAAAAAATATTCTGAGGAATATACGCTCGATTGTGGCGTCCAGCAAGGCGGGCTTACGTCCCCGTTACTTTCTAATTTCTATATTGACGGCTTGATTGTGGAACTTGAGAGATCCGGTGTCGGCTGCCGTATGTAAAATCAGCCGGTAAATAATTTGAGTTGCGGACGACATGGTTTCTCTCTCCCTCCATCAACGGATTGAATAAATTACTTAATATTTGTGTAAAATATGCCAAGACACACGAAGTTTCATATAATGTGAACAAGACAGAGTTTATGAAATTTGGACAAAACTGGATAAATAACTTTGGCCCTAAAATTTGCCTTAACGGTTAAGTTATAAAACAGATTAGCAAGTTTAAATATGTAAAATTTACGTATGGTGTCATTATTTTATTTCATGTATTTTGTTATACATACTTGTTCCAATTTCGGATTTGTTCATCAATTTCGTCAATTTGCCTTTCAGCGGTAGCTTCTTCTTGTTCACCAGCTATAATTTCTGCAGACGCACTAGCTTCCTCCTTAATTTCTTTTTGAAATTTCTCCCATTCTTCTTCAACAGGATCTTTATATTCAATGTTCCTAACCTAAAAAAATACAACTTATCTTTTTTCATGATCACTGTATTACGCCCCGCATAAGTTTTTTTAGTATCCGGAAAATGTGTCAAGGAATTACTACATCTCTTGCTTAGCTAAAACCTTAATATTAGGTCCTTACATATGAAATTGGTGTTTGGTATGGAAGGAACAAAAAGTGGAATATATTTTAATATATTTATTTAATCAAAGTATAAACCATTGTTATCATATTCATTTGAATTTACAGCGCTGCTCGCGGCGCCTATGTAAGTAAGTGATTGATCTCATTTCATGAAATATAAGTTCATTGAATTCTTTAGTTCATTTAAGTAGTTCAGTTCATTTAACTCATTAATTTATTGAGATTTTTGGCAATGTGTAGTGTAACCAAAGTGTAAGTTGTAAGTTCATGAAATAAATGGAATCTCTTCGTCATTAATAAAAGGAAAGTAAGGTAAGTCAATTTGGTTTTTTAATTATTAGGAATATTGATAATCAGTATCATCGTCAGCCTGGTTCGAATCTTGGGTTGGTGAACAAATTTTTGTATATAAGTACTTATTTGTTTATGAGAGAATCATTATTGTTTAAAATCACAAAAATACAAATTTCTAATATTAGCAATTGATAAAAACCTACTACTTTATTTAGAAAAAAGAAAGAAATATTAAATTAAATTTTTATTTTATTGCAGATGGTAAAAAGAAACCATCGGGTGCTCGATTTTACAAATGCCACAAAATTGTAAAATCGAGCACATAAAAATTGACATATCTTTCTGAAATACATATTAATATTAAAGATTATGTATCAAAGTTCTTTGAATAAATAAATGTCGAAATTAAAGTAGTTGGGATTCTTTTGGGATACAATTATTACGTAAAAATTAACAGATTTGAAGCCTTGATTAGACAACATTCAATGAGGAAGTACTTAAAAAAAAAACATTAGTTCCCGAAATCAAACTAGATGTCGCTACGGTACTTTCTTGATTTCTCCATGATAACCTTTACGGTTTTCTTTAAATTAATTTTCAAAACTCGATAAACAACTCCTATTCTATTTGTACTTTTTTGTATTTGTATTGATATCTAAGTTTCGAACTCTGCAAATTTCAATTTTTTAATGTTAGTTAAAAGGAACGGAAATGACTATTTTTGGTCCATTCGTTTCCGCAAAAATCAATTTTTGCTAGAGTCGCCGACTTCTACTTCCTTTTTTTTAAATACTTCCTCATTGTTTTTGTCTACCGATTCGATTTATTGCATGATATTTGCGCGACATCGCGGCCGCTGTTTATAGATTTCTTTGCCTTAACAATGGTACATAACTAAAAAAAAAACTTATGTTCGCGCACATTTCTCTTTCTACGCACATTTGAAGTGACATTTGACACATTAAAGTAATATAGAAACAAATGTTAAAATTATCAAATACTTCTAATATCCTACATTACTTTACGAAAGTATTCACTAACGTAAAACGCTATAAAATGGAGCAAGCTTCTATGATCGAATTTGTCAAAAAATGTATCCCCACACTGGATGACAAAAAGCACAAAGGGCAAGCAGGTCGAATAGGTATCGTAGGAGGTTCAATGGAGTATACAGGAGCTCCATATTTTGCTGGAATCAGTGCTTTAAAAGTATATAATGCACTAGATATATTTGTATATAATGCACTTTAAAAACACTGCCAGTCTATAACTTGACATGTTTATTTTATTTCATTTAAGGTTGGGGCTGATTTGGTGCATATCTTCTGTACTTCTTCTGCAGCTATAGTAATTAAATCTTATAGTCCTGAACTTATAGTACATCCGTTGCTAGACAAAGATAATGCTATAGTCACAGTATCACCTTGGTTAGACCGACTACATGCTGTAGTGATAGGGCCTGGCTTAGGAAGAGAGCCTAATATATTTGATGTTGTTGCAGAACTAATTAAAATTATTGAAGACAAAAAAATTCCATTAGTTATTGATGCAGATGGTCTTTTCCTAATTTCAAATAAACCAGAATTACTTAAAAATTTCTCATCACCTGTAATATTAACACCTAATAAGATAGAGTATGATAGACTTTGTAATAGCATTGGAGAATTTAATCAACAAGGGAGTAACATTGTTATATTGAGAAAAGGTTGTATGGATGAACTATATAGTTCAGAAATTGAAGTTCAATGGAAATTCAATTTAGGAGGATCTGGACGAAGATGTGGAGGACAGGGGGATCTCTTGTCAGGATCCATAGCAACTTTTTTGCATTGGATGTTAGAAAACATTAATGCAATTGACATTCAAAAAGAGCACAAAAACTTAACTGCTGTTTCATTGTCTTGTTTTGCTGCTTCCATTTTAATTAGAAAATGCAATGAGAAAACATATAAAATTAAAGGTCGCAGCATGTTAGCCAGTGACATGATTGACCATTTACATGAAGCATTTGAAGAACTTTTTGGTAAATAAATAATATCACCAAACTATTTGAATACTATTATTTTTTTTATAAGTATGTTTTATACTCTAGTGTTGACAATAATGTTAATCTCTTAATAAATATACCTCTAGCAATCTGTTCAGACAAAATGCTAGAAGTATATTTATTAAGAGATTTCATTCTAAAATCTGGTGTAATAATGAAATCTGGTCTGGTGGTAACTATTATTCTTACCTTAGCATCTAAAATAGGGTCATCAAAAAATCCTTCTGGTATTGGCTGTTCTGCAGTTAGCTCCGCTTTAACTTTTTCATCAGGTTCATCTTAAACAATCAAGTAAATAACTGCAGAAACACTAATCTATATTTTTTATAAATAAAGTATTTATAAATAAAGTATTTATTTAACATTGTATTTACATATCAAAAAATAAAATACTATTGTTATGTCAAGCAGTTATTAATAAATAACTTTAAAAAAAACCCTCAGACTTTTCTTCCAAGTAGCTATTTATTATTTGAAGTAGTTTTATTTTCCTTTCAATTTATTACTTGATTTTTTGATTGAAATTTGATTATAATTATTTGATTAATTGTGCATTCACAAAAAGATAAAATTTCATGTTAACAAAAATTATAGGAAAGTAAATTTTGTGTTGTTTTGTTTCTTTGAACAACATAAATATGATCCTAAGTACCTAAATAGTTATTTGGAAAAACTCTTCCAATCTTTTTGATTTCAGCAAATATGAACATAGAACCTCCTTAATAGATTAGATTGCTTACTATTACAATTCAGAATAAGGCTTAAGTCCTAATATTTTTTAAGTCTTTTATTGTTAAGCATAAGTGTTGTGCCCTGACAGGGTTCATGTTATGGTACTGTATTTGTGTAGAATATTTTGTTTTACCACATAATCACAATAAAGAATTGAATTAAATTATCTAAAAAATTATTCCTATTTATCAATCTCAACAATTCAAAATAATCATTCATTCTTCAATTTCTATAAAAAAATCAAAGCTTCTAGCACATAGCATGTATCACATGCACTAGCAAAAGCTTGACTGTAAAACTAGCCTAATATATTTATGACTTGGTATCCAAGTGTTTGTAAGTATAGTAACAATACAAAGGTAAATATATCTCTTACCTTTTGTTACAGAATAAACAATATTCATATTTAATGGAGCTCTTTTTATCTCTTCATTGTGAGAGGTTATAATTTGAGGAGCTTTATTAGAGACACTTATTAGTTGCGGAACTTGTCCTGCGTTTTTCAAAATGCCTTTAATTTTCTTTTCAACTGATGCCCCTGCATCAGTTGAAGGATCTGATAGTTTATGCTTTAATTTCCCAGTAGTAAAATTATTAGTTTTTTCTTTTAATTTCTTTGCATTTTCAACATTTTCTCTATGTTGCTTGCTATTCACATGTACCGGCCAAACTTGTTCAGATCGGACTATAGACGAACACAGTACACACGTCAACTGCCCAGCATTATTGTACTTTGCTAGAGGATTATTAATTTGGATTGGTTTTAAGTCCTTTTTACGTCTTTCTGCCATAAGTCGACGCATTTCATCTTGGGCTCTTTTCTTATCCTTTTGAAGATGTAACGAAGTCATTTTATCTTCCAATACCTAATAAGTATAGTGGTAGCAAAAGATTCGGTAGTGGTAGTATTATTTCTTAAAAACAAGAGGAATTGATATCCAATTGGTCTAACAGACACATATTTTCTACGAATGAAAGAATTTTACTATAAGTCTTCATAATTCTCAATTAAAAGGAAATTTCAATCGACAATTTAACATCCAATAATTATAAAAAAATTATCAATTACTGGCATGAAAATTATTTAAATACAGAGTAAATTCTTCGTACTGCAACTATGTACTACAATAAAACTTCAAAACTATGCCATTAGGTGACATTAATTTTGACATTAGAGAATTATAATACTACTCATTGCCAATTATTACTACTCTTTGTTCTTTGCATTAGAGCCTTAGAGTAAGTACTTAGTAGAGGGCTATTATACAGGGAGGAACAAAATGACCGACACAGCCGAAAGTTTCAAGTTAGGTTACATGCAAACGTTCATTTTATTTGACAAATATTTAAAAATAGAGAAGGTGTAAAAATTTAGTAAAAATTTTAAATTTCTAAGTGTTGACAGCCTTTTAACGCGCATGCGCAATATCGATTGTGCGCAGATTACAACGGACAGCGAAATACATTAATTTAATTTAATTATTTACCGATATCTTAATGATAGTCGATGCTGAAAATGTTCAATTCTTCTCTGAAGACAGCTAAGCACGCTCTTTTGCATGCCAGTGTATGCACGCGCAAAACACATCACATTTCACACAAAACTAAACACAATCTTCACTAAACTAAACATAACACTCAAGACGAACACTCTAGTATCTTATTAACAACAATTCAATTAAAAATGCACTAGAACAAAACAAACATCGACAAAAAAGACGCTTCGCAGCGGTGCGTCGGCGGCGATGCGCAACAACACTCCAGCGCAAAAAAAAATCAGTCGGCGGCGACTGATCGACCGGACAATACCAACAGAATAATGAAGCCGCCGGGCGGCTGGCGGGTGGGCGGGGCTTTGATATTGAGGGACGAACTCGGTTCATATATTTTTTATTCGTCTTTTGATATCACTCGTTTTTTAAAGTTCTTTTTAAATGCTATTTTAATAACAAATTCCTCAATGTTTTTAAAACAAAGTTCATTTGTGTTAATGATGAATCGCTGGAAGATTTGTGAGTTTATCGAGTTTAATGAACGATCCCGTTGTTAAAGGAGTATTACCCCATTCAAACAATTTTTATGGAGAACTGCTTTTTTAAAATAACGTAAGTTAATGTTAGATTGATCTCTCTACAATAATTTAGGAAATTTTACACTCGGTTTCTTAATTGAGTATTTAAAGTTAAACGTCTCAAACTAACATCACTTAGTTTTCGTTTCCGTTTTTAGTTTTTTGATGATCAGTTGATAGCAGTTTGATAAAACTAAGACTGTTTGACTTGTGAAATTAAAAAAAAACTTAGGTTATTGAGAATAAGCAGCAGAAATTTTCTACTTTTTTCAAATCATAAACCGGCTGTTAGTCTGTAAATCGATTTAAGCATTTTGACTGCCTTGTTTATTAATTGACTGGTAGAATTTGCATGAAAGCAGTCTTTTAAATCACAAACTAGTTTATTTCGTTTTTAGAAATGAAGAAGTCAATGACCGATTTAAAACTTTTCCTTAGTACGTCCCAAAAACAGCTGACTCAGGGTTGAAAACACTCATTTGTTTTCAAAAACTTTGTAATTTAATATCACCGAAACTATTTGACCAAGACTTATATTTTTTTTTTTACATTATATTGAAGACAAATAGTACTCTCCACGAACCTCGGGAGTGTCGGTCGTTCTGTTCCACCCAGTATAGGCGTGCCACCGTAAGGGACAACAAATAAATCATCAGTGTTACTAGGTAGTTAAATGTTCCTCGATTATGGGGAGATATTTTGTTATTAGCAAAGGAGGAATGATTTGGTTTGCATAATTTGTAGAAATGTTCAGAAACTATCTACTTTTCTGCTATTTCACCAAATTATAACTGTAGTCAACCACGTATGATGTAACTTCCCATGGATGAAGGAATTAGTAATAGAGGAACATTTTTTTATCGTAGAAATATTGATATACTATCTATCATCTTAAATTAACTAGCACATTGAATCAATGGGCTTGGTTACTGAAGTTTTCTAAATAAAATTAAGTTTGACTAAATTAGAATATGCTCAAAAAAGTCTAATTTAGACAAACAAAACTATTTTGAAAATTTAATTCAACCAAAATTAATTAATTATTATAATAAAAATCATTATCAATTACTAAACCAATATTAAATAAAGTTACAGGTTGGGTGAAATCAAAGAGGATACTAAAATAAAAAGCATTTTACTTCGTTTCCACAAAAAATTTACAAATAATTAGATATATCACATGTATTTATCACATATTGAAAATAGAAATTATGCTACTTATAAGTTAAAATAAACTTACTCGATCACAAAAAATAAATAAATTGTCTACTTAACTACAGCAAGTACACCAGAGGGTGACACAAAAAAAAGGGCCGTGACAAGAGCTGTATTGGCCTTTTATAGCTATCCATCTCCCGTTCCGACATTCATTCCACATTACCGCCATTTTATCAAAATAAAATTCAAATGTCGATTTAATTAATCTAAATAAGTATTCGCTTAATAGTATTAATACTATATAATGTTAAATATATTTAAAAGCCTTTAAACAAAATTTAAATACTAAATACATACTATTATAAATTAAAATTGGCTTTTAATTGGTTATCCAATCACAAATTAGAGCACAATTTACTTTGTTACAGTGAATTCTAATCACACAAAACATTTCTAAAAATATGAAAATGAATATTAATATACAATAAAATGATACATAATTATTATATTTTTATACAAAATAAAAAAAAAAAAAAAATATTTAGCTTACAATACTCTTAAATCATAGACAAGAATTCTTAAAAAAAAAAGAAACATAACCGATATTATTTCACAATATATTTTCTAGCATTTCTTTATTATAAAGATACAAACAAATCATAATCAGTGTATTTCTAAAAGAATAGCACAGATAATACTTGAAGATTAGATTTTGGCACAAATAAGTTATGATATTTATGAAGAATATGATCTGTGGTTCTGTCTACACAACACTTTTATGTTATTTAGGTTTGTTTTCAATGGTATTTTTTTATACAACAATTCCATTGAAAACAAACCTATTATAATGGAGCTGAATACAGTTGCAATCAAAAATAACTTCATTGTCTCCTCTAAGAAATTCAACAAATTGCAAGGAGGCGAGCACCTTAACACCCAGCATCTTCAGCTAGCTGGGCCTCCTAAAAAGATATATCTAAGTGACTCCCTCACCCCAAAACTGAGACGTTTATTTTATCTAGCACGGGAGTTTGCAAAGGAAAATGACTTTAACTACTGTTGGTCTTCGAACGGAAATATCTTTCTCCGCAAAAGAGACGGTTCCTCTCATATTCGTATAAATACTGAAATGGATCTGAAGAAAGTACAAAATATAAGATGACTAAATTATGCAGGTGAATTATGCTGTATTATGTTGTCGTTAATTTTTTGTCTCTTTGTTAAAATAATATTAAAAATGTTATAATTGTTTATTATTATTATATACCTATACATACAAATACATTTTATTACACACATTCTTACATATACACATAAAACGGTTTAAATAGAGGAAACATATTATCTCTTCATCTTTGGCTCTTAAAACTATATTACTCCAATATCATCAATGATCTGTACATACTTTTTGTTGACTTCTTTTACACCAAATTCTTGTATGGATAATAACTCAAATTTAGTTGATGATGTTGATCAAATCTTCGTCTCCAATTCAGCTATATGCTCGCCTGAACAGTGTGGTGGATATTCTCATAACATAAATGAATCTCTCAAAGTATTCCACGTAAATATTAGAAGTATAGGTAATGATGTCAACTTCAATAACCTCTTGGCTCTTTTACATAGAGTTAAAATACAAATGGATGTTGTTGAACTATCAGAGTGCTGGCTGAGTAAATGTCTTTACATTCCACAAATACCAAATTTCGACTCCTTTAAATCAAATCACTCTAATCAAAACGCCGGAGTTGTTGTATACATTAGACATAATTTACCGTTTACGATAGAAAACCCTGCCATCGCGTATGCAAACTGTCTAATGATCAAATTACGTAATGAACTTGCACTTTTAGCAATCTATAGATCTCCTTCGATTCGAAATGCCAATGATTTCACAAATAGTCTTGACCTTATTCTAAATTCACTTAAATCGTTTAGGTCTATTGTCGTTACTGGTGATATCAATATAGACATTCTACCGAATAACACTGATAGCAATTGTGACAATTATCTAACTACAGCTGCAATGCATTCTATGTTACCAGGTCATCTTTTCGCTACGCGTAGCAATAAATGTCTGGACCATGCCATAATAAAATCTAACAAGCCAGCCATGACTCTCATACTTGATTCCCATATCACTGACCACGCTCCAATGGTTATTATTTGTTACATTAAATTTGAAACTGCAAAAAAGCATAAATCTACAACGCGTACTGATATCTCTGCATGTGTATCAGTTATTGAAAAAACTGACTTCTCATCAGTTCTCAATACGAATAATGCCACGGAAGCGGCAACAAACCTTGTTGACATTTTATCAAAAATTGTCACCAATAACTCTGTCACTAATAACTTTACAAGTAGAAACAGAATTTTGAAACCCTGGATCACACCAGGGTTATTACGTTGCATAAGAAATAGAGATAAACTTTATAAAAATTCGAAAAGGAACCCAAATAATCATTGCTTACGAATTACCTATATAAGATACAGAAATTTTTGCAATAATTTACTAAAGAAAATTAAACGTGAATTTGAAAGATCCGAATTTAAAAAATATAATAAAAATCCTAAGGCGACCTGGAAGCTCATTAAAACAATTACAAATTTAAAAAAGAAAAACACGATTTCTTCGCAGCTGTTATCTATAAATGATAATCCATTGAATTCGGTAAACACTGTTAACTCATTTTTTGCTCATATTGGTAAAAATCTAGCTGCTAAAATAAAACCAACTAGCTATAATCCCCATGCAGGATCAAAACTATCGTTTGATATGCCTTGTTATTCAATGGGTCTTCTCAATACGGATAATTTCGAGATCGAGCGTCTTATAATTGATCTAAAGCAGGATTGCGCTATTGGATGCGATGGTATCTCAGCCACGCTTGTCAGGGCTGCTAAGCATGTTCTGATACCTATCATATGCCACGTGTTTAATCTTTGCATTGTATCTGGGATTTTTCCAGGAGTCTTTAAGAAGGCTTTGGTACATCCGATACATAAAGGTGGAGACGTTAGTATAAATAATTTTAGACCTATATCAGTACTAACTATACTATCTAAATTACTAGAAAAAATTCTTAACAATAGACTTATAACATTTTTAAATTCACAATGCGTTTTAGCTGATAACCAATATGGTTTTAGATCCGGCAAAAGTACTGAGGATGCGGTGCTGAAGTTGACTAATGGTGTGGCATCTAACTTAAATAAAAAACTAAAATCTATCGCCATTTTCCTCGACTTATCGAAGGCATTTGATACTGTCTCTGTACCAATTTTATTAAAAAAGTTGGAGAGAATCGGTGTTAGGGGCCTGGCACTTGACATTTTCTGTAGTTATCTGTCTGAACGTTCTCAAGTTGTTAGAATTGAGGATCATACTAGTGATGCGATATCTCTTACTTATGGAGTACCTCAAGGTAGTGTCCTTGGACCTACATTGTTTTTGATCTACATAAATGAACTTTGTATGATGTCATTGTTAAACTCCGAAATTATTACTTACGCAGATGATACCGTCATTCTGGTTCATGGGACTGACTGGTCGGAGGCTCGTTCATGTGCGGAGTCTGCATTGATAGCAGTCACGGAGTGGCTATCAGCAAATTTACTTACACTTAACACCGACAAAACCAAATATATCACCTTTGCCCCAAGACTCGCTTCCCAGCCGGATTCTGCATTTGAGCAAGTGATCCATGAATGTGGAAATATCACAGATGACTTCTGCGGCTGTGCTAGGATTACCAGAACTCATAGCTTAAAATATCTTGGTGTGATGATTGATAGCACATTGTCTTGGCATGATCAGATTGAATCACTTACCTCAAAGGTTAGGAAACTCATTTATGTCTTCCGAAATCTTCGGGTCTCCGCCGACTTCAAAACACTCAGAACAGTTTATTTTGCTCTTGCCCACTCCATTCTGACGCACTGCATTACCGCTTGGGGAAATGCTGGAAAGTGTTCATTCTTACGCTTGGAAAGAGCTCAAAGAGCTGTTCTGAAAGTTATGTGCCACAAACCGTTTTCTTTTCCAACAAATGAGCTATATGCTCATTGTAATTTACCTAGAGTTAGACACTCCTTCATATTGAACTCTGTGATGCGTAAACATACCAGCTTAGTTTATGATCCTAACTTTAACAAGCAAGTGCGTAGATCCGATAGAGTGTGTAGATTAGAGTCCTGTAATGTGAGCGTGGCAAGTCGACAATATCAGTTCCTGAGCCCCATACTGTACAATAAAATCAATAAAATCCTTAAAATTTACAGTCTTACCTTACGAAAATGTAAAATCGTGGTTGAGAAATGGCTTCATACCCTCACTTATGAAGAGATCGAGGAACTGTTGAATGGGTTTTTCTGAATTCCTTCTGTTTCCTTTGTATACCAATAACCAAAAACACAAAAACACACACACGCACACACACACACACACACACACACACACACACACACACATACACACACACGCACGCACACACACAGTTTATTAATCTATTAATTAAGATAAATTTAAAATTAAATATTAATGTATACTCAAAAATTAAATATTATAAGTTATAATTTTGTTCTGTTAACTCAAATAATTATTACAAATGATAATTATAATAATATAGTAGAATAAGGAACATAACATTATTTACTACCTGCAGGTGGGCGCTAATGGTTGCATTTCAGTTTTCTTTTTAAACTACTGCAACTATTATCGTACACTATACTTTTGTTAAACTATTTGTTTCAATAAATACATTTTTGTTTTATTTTTTTACAATTATGGCATGGTAAATAAACATTATTTAACAAGTGCAAAAAAACTATAACTCCAAGAACAAATCAAATATTTAAACTGACATAGTAATATTTAAAATTTTCTGACAAGTATAGAGATATAGGATTAATTTTTAATGAAGGCAATTCTTATTTAATAATAACATTAAAAGTTTAAAACTTAGACTATCAGTATCTAGTATAAATTATGTATATTTTATTTTTCAAAATGACCAGTTTAGATTCTCAAACTAAAAAGGTTTTACATGGTTAATTAATATTGTATGAAACCAACAAAATAATTGAAAAGATATGAAGATAATGCATTTTATATATTTTAGGCATTGTGTTTTAAAATATTAACTGCTTACTACTAACATACAATATCTTATAGTTTCAGACTTTTCTATACTTACCATTCTTATTGTTACATTGTGTATATCCCTTTGAGGAAGGTATTATAAAAAGTGGACTTGTTAAGTAATAAATACCTTACTTGTATAATAAGTATTAAACTATTATATCTATTTAGTAAAATCCTTATTATGTACTCAATGTTGTTTGTCTTCCTACATTTAAAAATAAATGTTTCTCAAAATGCATTGAACACACCCTGGCATGCCTTGAAGGCTTACAATTTGGTCTTCTGCAAGCTTCAATCCAATTTTGAAGTTCATGTTCATGTGATGAAAATCTAAAATATAAACACAATTACTATAACACTTTTTTTTAAATTTCATATTTTAATTTGGAAAATTGAGGTCATCATTATGATAATAATATGATTGTCATATGGAATAACAATATTTTATGAAGAAAAAACATATTTGGCCGAGATTTATTGATAAAATTAGTTATATTATCTACTATAAACTCAAACATTTCTAATCAAATATATAGCACAATTTTTAGTGATTCTAAATACAGAAATGATATTCAATTAAGTCATCTTCTAGATGTAATTTAACATTACATTACAGTAAATTTAACGGTATTTTAATATAATCATGCAAAATTTTACTGAGAGGCTTTAAATGCTAATATATTTTAGGTTACAAACTTGGATTTATTTTAATCAAAAGATAAAAAACTGACCAATTGTTTTTTTAAATCGCATTTTGTAGTCAATGTACTTACAAAATAGTTGAGTTTCAAACATTTTGATATTTGTTTAACAGAATATTGATAATTTAATTTTAAAGCACTTTGAGGGGAGATTTGAGGTTATATTAAGGAAGCCCGCCCGCCCAACCTTGGTGGTACAATAAATCAGTACAGAGTAGAAAGTTTATAACTACTATAAACAGATTGAGATTTGGTCATGGTCAGTTTCGCACTCACCTGCATAGATTGAAGATGGCAGATGATCCAAAATGCCCTGATTGTAAAGAAAATGAAGATGTACAACATATCATATTCAAATGTAAACGGTTTGGACTACATCGCTTGGTGCTTGTTAGCGAACTTGAAGCAATCACCAAGAACATACCATCAACGCTGGAAGAATTATTAAAAGACTACAAATACTTTAAACCGTTATTCAAGTTTGTTGTCAACACTGTCAAAAATATCTGAGTGAGAAGAAAGAACAATGAACGAATTTTTAGTCTTGTAATCTATCAAAAAACTATGTAAGGCTTAAAAGGGCTAGTATCCAGAGCCGTAAACACTAACAATAAGAAAAAGAGGTTATATTCTTATTCAACTTATTTAATAATATTTTTAGCTTGTTTTGTGTCGTATTTAATAAAATTCACATCGGTTATGGCAATGAGAAATTTTACCTTGACGAAGAAATAAACAAAATGCTTCTAACTTACCTGAAATATGATACACCTACAATATTTCTTTCGGATCTATTTTTGCAAGATATAACACTGCACTTAATTATTATTTTAATTTGCAAGTAACGTTTCTTAATTATAAACTCTATACATCATATAAAATATTGTTTAAATACACTTATTTCCAACTTTTTTCTATATTATTTGAGTCCAACAATTTCTATGCCTAAAATTTTGACGTTTTGGTGCCAAGCAAGCCTGGTGCCAAACAAAACAACCGGCCACACCCGATAAGGACAACAAATAATGTTTTTATCTCACTTTAACTAATGAAAATTGTTATAAGTCATTTAATTTCCCGATGAATGAGATAGAACATACCATTAGTCTATTGCTTTCTCTGTGTACGATTAGAGCTAAGTACTTACATTTTTTTAAGTTTTACCGGCCTCGGCTTCCATGGCCTTCAGCTGACTTATTTATTAAACTGTATGGAATGAATACTGGATGTATAGAATGACTACAAAGGCGTTCCGAAGAGTAAAGCGACATCAGAGGGTGTTACAAGTGTACCAGAATCTGATGGCAAATCGAGAAATTTCAATATCTAGATTAGGCAACATTGGGGAAAAATAGGTAAAAACATCTTGAAACTTATATTTTTATGTAATATAAACTTTTCAATAAATGCCTTATAGCATTAAACATACTCCTGACCTAATTCGGATAATGGCAATTTTTGACATAAATTAGTCAATTGCGTGAGAAGTAACAAAGAACACAAACACACCTGTACACTCTATATGTCAATGATATTAATATGTCTAGATACGCAATACATACCAAAAATCTGAAGCTACTAAAACTAAGACGTTTGTCTTAGTTTTTTCGTTTTTCACTTCATTACTCATTCAACTCCCGCCAAGAAAGTACAAAAAAATGCTCCGCAAAAACAAAGAAAAACAGTAGATAAAATACGATTCTCTTTCACAAATACACATAATACGAAAGAATATTAAGTTTCACACTTAAGTCATTAACATTTTTGGCAATAAATACAAAATTAAAGCTAGGTTATAAAATAAAAATATTTAATTTTCACAAATAAAATTTCGACATTTTGTCGTCAGTGTTGCCACTGCTATTCACTTTCAATTTTCCCAAGTATATGGGAGCCTTTTCTTTTTATTTTACGTGGCTATAATTTATCTAAATATCTTTTTATAATTAATTATATAGCTCAGCTTAAGTATAGGCAACTGCGCTAATTGTGTTGATAATTTTTTTATACACGCACACAGATGCTAATGTGATTTAATTTTTTCAATGCGTGGAATTCGTTAGTTATCGAGATACAACTTTTGAAAATACGTAAAATTGAACCTTTGTTTGATGTTTTATGAACTTTGACAAATGTTTTTGTCTTAACCACTGACTTTATCGAAAAACAAAGGGATATATATGCACAGAGCCTACTTTCGTGATTGTTTTTTTTTTCAAAGAAATTTTCAAAGTTACAGTATTTTACTAATTGATTTTATACATATATCTACACTACTCGTTCATTCATTCATTCATCACAATGGGTGAAATTTTCGACAGCTGGCAATACAATATCAATTACCCATTTTTCCGTTCATTTTACCGTTCGCACATATTCTGTCTTTGTTTAATTTAAAGTTTAATCGTAGATATGAGGGAGACAAATATAATAAATCTATATATAATATATAGTATAAATATTATTTGCAAAGCTACGTCCTGATTTCGGAAAAGTGCTACGCTTTTTGGCGCGTCTGTTGTATGGGATTGCTTCTCTAGTTATTAAACTCATTGCTATATGTGTACAGATGTGTGTTTGTGTTTTATGGTGTTGACATCTAACATCACTCGACTAACAAAAAAAACTCAATAATATTCTACCTGACTCGGAACCTAACACGAATAAATAAAAGAAGCTTTATTTGATATATTTTTTTAGTACTAATCTTTAGAAGAAGAAAATAATTCTTTTTTTCACCGTTCCTATTTTCCCTCGGAGTGTAAAAATGCCTTCATATCTTCTCCTTCACTAATAATTCATTCTATTGTGTTATTCGACACACCAACGAATATTTACTAATGAATTCTTTAGAAAAAAAATTAATATCAAGGCAAGACGTTGCTAGTTACCGATCAATTTTTGCGCAGCCTTTTATGCGCGATTTTGACTATTTAAACTTTAACAATTATTTTCATCGAAAATAGAACAGATCCCCATCACAGATCCCCATGAAATATATTGACAGTGTGTTTATAATAATCTAATGTAATAAGTTAATAACTTATAATATTATTTACCGAATAGTTTTAAAACCTATAAATAAAAAAGTTATAATTTTCCATTATTTGTAATATATGTCTCACGTCATATGAAACACCAATCAGAGCGCGTTACTTCATTTGTGGGTAAATTGTTAGTAACACTATCTATAAAAAGCGTAGAAAACATTCAAAGTGCAAAATAATCTTAATAATTTCCTTGACTAGGGCCAGTTTACTGTTTTATTTATTTGTGAATTTAAATAAGTACTGCATACGATAATATTTTTTTATTTTATTGAATATACTTTTTGTTTACTACACAAATGACATCACGTCCTCAGAGTGACCATTTACGCGGTTTTTTAAATCAGTTAAATTTTAAACATAGTTTTTGGGTACATAATGAAGTTTATTTATAATTTCTTTTTTGTAGGGAATAAACCCATAATGATTGATTTAAAACAGTTTTAGAAAGTTATCCGATCTTCTATACGAGTAAATCTATATACGAGTGTTTGTTCTTTATTTCCACTCATACATTTCGAAATAGCGTAAGCAAGTCAGTTGGGCAGATTACTTCAAATATTAGTACGATGTCACTGTCTATATTCGTATTTTAATATTTATTTAAATGCCTTTTAATTTTACACAAAATATTTGGGGATCCAAAATTAGAAGTTAGCAACGCTGAGATGTTTGACTGCAGCATCACGTCTGCGAGACTTCTTTCGTGAGACGAACTCTACTTCGTGAGGATGGCGCTTGCAACAGTGCCAAAATATCGGCACTTGACAAAAACAAGGTACATTGTAGCAATCCTGCAAAAAGCTAACATTCTAATTTAAATGACTGTGAAGCTTAAAAGAATATAGTGTTTATTATATTAAAAATATTACAAGTATTGAGATATCTTTATCCTTTTTCCCTAATGTTGCCTTCTACAAATAAAAAAAATCTCCGATTTGTCATCAGTTTTTGATACACCTTTAGCATTCGCTGTTCAGCGCAATAGCTTAAAGCAAAATGTTTCGTCATAAAGGGGTCAGAATAATAAGTTATAATTCTGGGATTCTTATGATACCCAGGGCACACACGTCCATTAAAATTGTCATTAGTTTAAAACAAAAATTTAGATCATTCACTACAGGTTATTGACAAAATATTACTTATGTAGACAATTTTAGGGTTGCAAAATTATTATTCCAGGACCACATAATTTTTTTTAAATACGACCGTTTCTAATAAAATTTAAATCGTTCCATGGACAACTTAACTCTATTGAGTTTTGTCAATTTCAACTTAGTCTTTGGTGCTTCAGTTGGAGAAGATATCAATTTTTTTTAGATTTTGAACCCAGATATATATTGTTTTTCTCTTGTTTCATTGAGAAATAAGCTGTTTTAAGTTTAGTTATATTGTGTTCATGAATAGTGCCAATCAAATAAAGTAATACACCCGTAAAACAGGATTATATATTTTGCATATTTGTGATCAAAGTGACTCGTGTTTATTCCTCATGTTGTGATATTTCTACAATAGTTTAGTTGTACAATGGACATCGACGTTAGTAAAGAGAATATCCAGCCTCTAAGAGGTGGTAGAAATCTTGTGCAGCTGGGCGCAGCGCTTCAAGCCCAATCAGATTTCGATGCCCAAAAACAGCTGCAACTGCAGAAAGAGTAGGTTTTCTGTTATGATTCTAATAACAGTTATTGTCGTTGGATTTCAGTATAAAATCCTTGTTCTTTCTAAATAGATTTTGCATTTTCATTTTATTACTATTTGCGATGATAAAGCAAGGGGCTTTACTCTTTTCAGAGAACATGAGACAGCTATTAGAAGCTACCAAGGCTCCGATCCTTTAGATCCATGGTTTAACTATATCCAGTGGGTAGAACAGTCTTTCCCTAAGCATGGCCATGAAGGGAATATTGATAAAATTATTAAAGACTGTTTGCAATTATTTGAGAAAGACGAAAGATATTTTCAGGATAGGAGACTTGTGAAGTTGTGGATCAAATATGTAAGTGATAAAAAACCCTTTAAGGATTACTCACATATCTTTCTTGGTTAATAATAGATATAAAATGTTGCTATATTTGTCATTTTATGATATTTTCATAGCATATGAAATATATTACAGTTTAATCTGGAACAGTTAGAATTATATATATTATATGATATTTTAGGTTGACTGTCTTTCTAATCCATTGGAAATATATCAAAGATTGTATAATACTGGCATAGGAGTTGAATGTTCAGAATTCTACAGAGCTTGGGCATGTTATTGTGAAGAATCGGGAGATTATAAAAAGGCAAATCAGGTCTATATGCTTGGACTTCAGGCTAAAGCTCAGCCTATTGATGAACTTGAACAGGCCCACATGTGAGTTTTGTATCTCATTATTTGAGAACATTCTTCTACAAAATTATATAATTAGCCAGTCATTCATATAATACATACATTTCTGTAACATTATTGTGTAAAAATAAGATAGGGAATATAGCTATGAGGGTGGGGTGATAAATAGTTAGCCTAACATAGAATAACTTGAATTAGTGTGTTAAAAGTATATTTATTTTTCAACATAATCTCCTTGAAGCGCTATGCACTTCATCCATCTATGCTCTAAAGCCTTGATGCCATCCCTGAAGTGGTTTTCTTCAAGCCCTTCAAAATAACTGTCCACGGCAGACATCACCTCGCTATTATTTTCAAATTTTTATCCACCTAAAAAAATTTTGAGCTAAGGGAATAGATGAAAGTCAGATGGTGCAAGATCAGGAGAATAAGCTGGGTGTGGTGGCAAATCATAATATAATTTTTTGAATTTTGCCATCGCAGTGATGCATGTGTGAATGCACGCATTATCCTGATGAAATTTTTTTTTTATATACAGACCGGGTCTTTTTTCATGAATACACACTTGTAATTTAGCCAGTAGATCAGCATAATATTCGCCATTTATGTTTTGTCCTTTTGGAAGGTAATCACTTTGAATCCCAAAATACTGACGCCATGACTTTCCCCATTGATTTCACAGCTTTTGCTTTTTTTGGAGCCTGGAATCCTTTTTCTGTCCATTGTTTAGACTGAATTTTTTATTTAGGTATATAGTGATGAACCCAAATCTCGTCTGTAGTAACAAACTGTCGCAGAAAATCAGTTGATTGGCTCTTAAAGAGGTCCAAACATTCTTGTGAAACGCGTTTTTGGTCAACTGTAAGCATTCGTGGCACCCACCTTGCGGATAATTTTTTCACACATAATTCTTAAGTCAAAATGTAATGCGCTCGTTCTTTTGAGATGCCTACAGTATCAGCTATCTCAGAAAGTTTCAATCTTTGGTCAGCTAAAACTGCATCATGAGTTTTGATTACAATTTCTGGAGTAGTGGCACTTTTTGGATGTCCTGGACGATGTTCATCTTGGGTGCTGGTATGGCCACGTTTAAATTCAGCCACTCAATTTTTATGGTTGCATATGAAGGAGCATTTTCTCCCAAAACATCCTTCATCTCCGAAAAAATCTCTCCACCTTTTAATTCTTTTAAATGCAATAACTTTATCACAGCTCGTAGCTCAATTTTATCCATTTTACAGAAAAACAAAAGAATGCTTTTTGAAATGTCAATATTTTAAAGAAAAACTATATGATCGATTTGAAATTTGGAACACGGCAGCTAGTGAACCAATGACTAACATACTAAGGAGATTTTATATCATTATTATACAAAATATGGGTTGGGCTAGCTATTTATCATCCCGCCTACATATAACTAAGACACTACTTTTACTATTCTTAACATAATAACTGTATCTAAGTATCATAACTTTTTAAGATTATTTTACAGTTAATTTTAGCTCTGTATAAATGATGATTCAATTGAAGAACTCTGTTTAGATTATTATTTGTAAAGTCAAAATTTTTCATATTATTTTTATTACAGGAATTTTCAGTTGTTTTTTGCACAAAGAATGTTACATGATGATTCACCAACTAAAAGAAAGGCAGCATCTGCTCTGGCTGAAACTAGAATGGCTTTAACATCTCTTAAATCATTTAAAAGACGTAACATTGCCAATGTACCTGTGCAAAGAATTGGAGATAGTATCAAAAGCACAATACCTGGTGTTGTAAAGCAGCAAACAAATCAATTTGATAATAGAATGCCCAATTCTAATGTTATGGTTAACATTTTTGAGGTAAATGTTAATAGGTATTTAGATATAGTCGCATATTCTCAAGTGCTTTAATATGCATGCATGTCATTAATATAGGTATTTTGAGACTGGGGACTAAATATTGTGTACTAACTCAGAACAGTGTTGTTAAGGACAGCATAAAAATGGTTTCTCAATAAGTCAAATTGTTTCATTCATCTGGTATATTTTTAAAACACAAATTCATGAACAAGAATTGTTAAATACATTTAATGATTTTCATTAATTGAATTATGTAGTAGCTCTTCATGGTTATTATTTGAGTTAGTAGATACCTATCTGATGTAAATCATCATATGATCCTGTAAAATTTGTTGGTTGACAATGTGCAACTGTTCTGATTTCGCTATAGAAATTAAATATTTTGTAGGATGCACCTTCTACATCTAATGCCATTCCTGTTGTGGAAAATCCTGGTCCAGCCTCATTAGTTCAGGCATGTAGTAATGTTGAGAATGAAAAAGAAGTTGGTATATGGACTAATCCCAAGACTAAAATGGTACATACAAATCTAGTGCCTCACCAGCCATTGCCTTTCACTCGTAAGTTTTTGATGTGTTATTAGAAATGTTTAATTTTTGCAGTTCAACTAGCCTAACCAGACTGTAACTTGATACTGGTGGCCCCCCTCTCCAGTGTTCAAGATAAATTGTTAAATAAGGCTTTTAATGGATTTAGTTTTTGATTAGCTCATAAGATCCATATAATCAATTTACACTCTTTTTTACTTTAGATTTTTTTACTGGTGGAACATAATCATATTCTTATGATTTTCCTACCCCTTTAAGTTGCCACTTAGAGTGTATACTCCCCAGTTTATCCTCTCAAGAGTAAATGATGCCATAGGTGAATAACTTGTGTTGATTCTTAATTGAAGACTTTCTTTTAATACAGCTTATGAAGATGAAGATGATGTGTTGAAACTTCCTGCTAATCACATGTCACACTGTCCAGATGATTTATCATTTAATGCACCTCTTTGTGTACCTGATCCTCCAGACCCTACGAAAATTTCTTGTTACAATAAAACCCAAGTAAGTACACAACAAATTAAGAAACAGATTTTGAAAATAAGGCCTTTCTTTATATGTTTATCTAAAAAAATTTCAGGTTTATGTTGATGACCAGGAATACAGTTTGGAAGAAATCAGATCTAGAAAGTTCAATTTAGCCAAGAAAGTCAAAACAGAATATCCATCTGAGGTAAAACGCCATCAATCTTATCACAACATAAATGAAACTCTTGCTCAGTGTAGTGCACTAGAAACTTTAGCGAATTGTGCATTAGATACAGAACAGGATCATTTAGGTCAACTAATGCCATTGAGCATTCCAACTTTGCAAAATATTACAAAAGTTACGAATATGCATTCACCGGGCGAGCCAAAAGTTTTGGTCAATTTGGATTCAAAAGAATTCAGTGTAAATAAAAGTGATGAAAATCAACGTCCTATTGAAAATAATTCTAATAAAGAAAATAACATTGGGAAATTCACATCTACTGACAACTATAACAATGACCATGGACCAGGGAGTTATGGTAAAAATAATCTCATGGAAGAATTTAATAGAAGTTTGATGGGGAATCTGCTGGGTGATTCAGTAACTGTAAATACTAAAGAGGCACGTTGGGAGCTTCGGAATTTATTCAATGATAATGGTAGGTTTCTATATTTTTTAATTGTTTTGATCTAATAACATTAATTATTAAATTTATTAAAAAAATATTTTGTTTTGCAGAACCATCAATGGTGCAACCTGTTATGCAGCAGTTTGAAGTTCCCAATTTCGATATACATGAGGATAGATCTATTACAATGGCTATTAATACCAAAAAGAAACAAGAACTAATTGATGTTAAAGATTTGCTAGAAGAAAAAGAAAATGCCAATAAATTCAGTGTTCCTGTAGCAGCTCCTCCACAAAATGTATGTAAAAAATATGGACATTGTAAATTATATTTGGTACATAAACAATATTGGTATTCATTATTATTATTTTTTTCCCAGGTTAACAGAACTGCATATTATGAAGAGCCTTCCTGTACACAAGTTTTCAACTTTAACATTAAAGATGCTAGTACTCCGAATATGTCTCAATTTAAAAAACCAAATTCTATTGATCAATCAAAATTCCCAAATGTCCCAAAATTTAGTATGGATGAAAGTGTTATTGAAAATGTAGAAAATGGCATGACAAAGAAGGAAGACAGCATTAGACAAATTACTACTGACCAACATGCTACAGTAGACAATCAAGGTGGAGGACTATCTGTTATCATGGAAGCCACGCGGGAATATAATAGGTATTTAATATGACTATTATATTTATCGAAATACTTATTGAAATATTATTTTCGTACTTATGTTCCTAACAAACAAAGTACAGAGGTTTCTAAATTATTTGGGGCAATAGAGGGCCTTCATAGGTAAATTATTGACATGATATAGTTTTCTATTGATATAATTACTTAGCAATTTAAAAACTTTTCATTTGGTTTATTGAGTATATTTGACATCATTTCGTTATCATAATTTAACAAATAAATAGACATAAAATACAGTAAATATCAAGTGTAATTAATAAATAATTACTACAAATTACGTAAGTAGGAATGTCTTTGTAAGACATGTTATATAGTAGGTATCTTAATACTTTGCAATGCGTGTTTGTTATAGTTAATTAAAACCGATTTTTAGACATGTCGACTTCCAAAATTAAGCGCTTATTCTCTAATTTTAAAATCTATCGCAATCCATTTCAATTTGACATATGATAGCTATTCACAAACTTCACGCTGCCACTATTTGACATGTGATAGCGATTGCGATCGAAACGTCGTATTAAAAGATATCGTTAATCTAATTGTTAGATGCAATTAATTACCTCAAGTTACTCAGTTTTATAATATTTCTTGATCATTCAAATCATCATAGTTACGAATGCTATTGCAACTTTAAAAGTTACAAAATTCCATTAATTTCTAAGGGATTACGATAGATTTAAAAATTAGACAATCACGCCAGTTTTCGTTTATGAATTTTTGTTACCGCAAATATCGTGTTTCAGCTTATAAACGTCAAATAACAATACAATTTTTTACTGGTTCGTGTGTTTTATCAAATGGTATCAATACTGAATGAAAATATATTCACTTTTTATCCAATTAGTTTGTGTAATGGATCATAAAAATAGTTTGATGCTTTTGTTTCAATGCACTACCATCCCAATAGTTTCAATAGTATATAAAATAAATAGTACATTTAAAATTGAAATGTATTTATTTCAGCAAATCTGGTTCAAGTTCTTCTGGTCAATCAACAAGGACTAATTTTACTGGATACACAACAAACTTCGATTCTATTTACAACAATCATAATGACCCTATGCAACAGCCCACATCTTCAAAACGAAGTTCTTTATCAACACAACCGCGATTACCTAGTGGTCAATTTGCACGTGTTTATCCTCAGAAACGCGAGCAACCGGAGAGCAAGCCAGTTGTTCCACCGTCAGCAGTACCGTATCTGTCTCATGACCACCAGTATCAGAAGCCAATGCCTAATAACTTTAATGGTTATTCTCCTCAGAGATCAGTTCATTCTCACTATCCCCAGAATTTCAACTACCAACAGGGTTATACAAGTAATCAAATGATGAACCAACAACAACAACAGGGTTATAGCAGTCCTAGTTCTCATGCTTATCATAGTCCTCAGCATACTGGTATGCAGAGTCCACATGCTATGAGCCCTAGTGTGCCTCCTGGCTTTCAAAGTCCTACATTTTCCAATCAAGTAGGGTATCATAGCCCAGGGCATGCAATGATGAGTCCACAAAATTCTTATGCGGGAAGACAAGACTATCACTACCCTAGTCAAACAGATAGACAACATGTTTATGCTACTCAGCAACAACAACAAAATCCTGCTGTATTCCAAAGTCCTCCACATCAACCACAATATCAAAATAACCAATATTATCATAGACCTAGTCAAGTGGCTGCTTCGCCAAGTCAATCATACAATCAACAAAATTATCCTAATATGCATAATCAATACAATAACGCTAATGTATATTCCAACGTCAATAATCAAACATATAATTCTATGCAAAGTCCCTATAGACAATCGCCTAAATCAGCTCCGGAAAATAATCCAACTGCATATGGTGTGCAAAACAACCAACAGTTTCAGATATACCAAAGTCCACAACAGTCTCAAAATAATATCTTAAATACCGATGTTCATAAAACTAACGTGACCACAGAAACATCAGAAACACAAGTTAAACAAGAATCACATATTCATATGAAACATCAAGAAACTCCAAATGAACAAAGCAGCAAATTAACTTCACAGGCAAAAAATATTGCACCACACAAAAGTCCTACTTCGGCATTGCGTCACATCAGGCACGACCAGCCTGCCACAAAACATAGTCAAAACTCGTCTGACATTGGTTTTTCGAATCAGTTCCTTAATTTCATTTCCAACAGAAATGAACCGAAAGACAACGCAAACACTCCGAAGTTTACAAACAGTCCAAGTATTTCACAAAAGATGCATAAAAATCTTTATGTTTCAAGTCCAGAGCAGGCTCAGATACCGCCATCTTCAGGTCTTTCGGATTCTGATAGCAAAGACGGCATGACTGCGCAGACTATAACATCAATCCAGTCAGCTAAAGTCTCACACAGTATTTCTGAAAAGCATAAGGATATATCTAAAAGACAACTTGATTTCGAACATCGTGCTGATCTACAATCTGAAGATAGCAGGGATTCTGTTAGTAAGGATAGTAGAATCTCGTCAGTGTACTCAAGACAATCTGACTTCCAATCGGATGGGTATGGTATGGATGTAGACAGTGAAAATTCTATGGAATGTGGCGCTTTTAAATCTACACATTCTATATCTTTAGTAGAAACTAGTGATATACCAAGACCTGCCGATATTGACTTTCCTAGAGTAATTGACCCATTTAATAAAAAGATAATTACGTCTCTTTTGGAATACGTTAAATTTCCTAATAAAACTCATGCTGATGGATATATAGAGGTGAGATCTGTACCTAAATTGCAACCGGCAACTATGATTAGCATCGGAAATAATAAATTTTCTATTGAGAAACAACTCGGCAAAGGAAACTATGGGGCAGTTTTTCTGTGTCTTGATATCCATACTAATAAAACTGTGGCTGTAAAGTATCAGAAACCTAGTCGACCTTGGGAGTTCTATATTTGTCAAGAAATAAAGGCAAGAATAAAGGACCCATTCATGGTTAGTATACTGTATACTCTGCTATCTTGGATTATCAGCATCTATTGCTATTAAAATATATTTAATTTTCAGCTCCCAGGCTATATGGATATTACAACTGCATTTTTAGGAGACAATGCTAGTTTATTTGTATCGGAATATTCAAAATATGGATCTTTACTAGATGTTGCTAACAGAGTTAAAATTGCTACTTCGAAATGTATAAATGAGCTTATAGTAATTTTATTGACTTCTGAGATGCTGTCTATTGTACATTATCTTCACAAGGCTCAGATAATACATGCAGATATCAAACCAGACAATTTTTTACTCATGAAAATGTGAGTAGCAACTATTTATTAATTATTATTTTTATGATAAAAACTACAAAACATGAGTTACAATTAGCACACATAAACAAAAAAACATTATTTTATTATTATATTTGATCAACTTTACATTTACAATGCTATACTATAAAATATTCTTAATGAAAAATGCTTAAAAATATGAGAGCAGAGCTCGGATTGCGTAAGATCGTTGGTTCGAATCCCATCTCAGAATATCAGGGACAAGGTGGATTTTTAAGCGTTTTTCATTAAGGCCATTTTATGTTATACATATTTTAAGAGTACAACTACTATTACAACTATGTAGGGTAGACAAGAATGTTTTAGGGTGTATAAAATAAACAGCTTATAATCCTAAATTTATTGTTTATGTATATATTATTTATGTATTGATTGGGAAATCTGAACTGTGCTGTGATAAGCAATGTTAATTTAAATTTAATTGTCCTAATATATAAAATCGTGTAAATTTCTTGAATAAATCCATTTTTATTTACAGACCTACTCAAGAATGGCGAACGCCGTCTTTACAGTTAATTGATCTGGGATGTGCTATTGATATGTCATTGTTTCCAGAAGGAACTACTTTTAGAGAGGTATTTTTTTTTCTTAAACAATACTTTATATTTATCTTTGGTGTATTAAATTTTCATTTCTTTATAGTTAATTGCAACTGAAGGATTTACATGTACTGAGATGAGAGAAGGGAAACCGTGGACATACCAAACTGATCTCTATTGCCTAGCAGGCACTATACATGTTATATTAATGGGAAGCTACATGAAAGTAGTCAATCGCTTGGGCCAATGGAATATAGATAAAAAATTACCAAGGTAAGGCCAATTCTTAGTTGTAGGCTAGAGTGGGTAGGTTAAAACAGTTTAGCTATGTCTATTGTTCTTAACTTTTAGAATTTCATACTGGTTTTTATGTACTGTATTCTTACACAGTGGTAATAGGAGCTGAGTTGAGAATTGAGTGGTGCATAAAATATAGTTTTAGAAAATTTTACTTTTGACTATCTGATACATTCAAGGCTACCCGGTAGTGATAATAAGATGATTCTATTTACCTTTGTACTTTTCGTGAGACATTAGTTTTGTTTAAATGGACCCAGCCTACTCAATCAATTATTTATTTTAATTATTGGTGATAATTCTGTTGTAATACTCTCTTAATTAAACTAAAACAATTTTTATTTTAATATAATCACTATACAAATGTTAGCTCTTAGTATAATAATCTTACTTCTGTTATCTTAGTTATTTAGACAACTAAAAACACAAGATTGAAAGGATTAAAACTAAATTTCGACTAGTTTTCAGTAAAATAAATAATAACAGTTGCTACCAATTGTAATTAAATATATAATTAAAAATTATATAGTGTTTTATCTGCCTACCTGATTATGTTAGTTACTTACCTCTTGGCATTATGGACCAATTACACTAGGCCATAGGAGGAGTACTAAGTATTCAATATAGAATTTATATGATTGCCTAAAAAAGTGTATGGTGTTTTATATATTCAATTATTTAATATTTTTATTTTTAGGTATATGAAGGTGTCCTTATGGGATAAGGTATTTACTACATTATTGAATGTACCAGATTGCAATAATTTGCCAGACATCATGGATCTCAAAAACGAAGTAGATAGTGTATTGAATGAAATTGATAATCTTGGCTTTCAACTACACAATTTTGCTAATGTGCTTAAATCTAGGTAAATCACGTAAGCGATCTTAATGTATTTATTGCATTTAGTTATAATGGCGATTGTAAAATAGACATTCATTATGTATTATTAAATATAGAAATACAAATTATTTCTAAGTTTAATGAGCTACAATAGGCCCCTTCGCCAGGTTATTAAAAGATTAAACTCTTTTGAATATAATAAAAGCAATAAGTATTAAAATATCAGAATCTACTACTTAGCTATATAAACTTGTCTTGTTGTGTTTAGTTATAATTGTGATATATGTGATTTTTTAGTTTGTTTTGTTAATATAATGAATTAAAAGTTGGCTTAGAGAAATTACTCGTTAGTTGAATAATGTTGAGACATTATCTACATTTCATTTATTTTTGTACAACAAAATAAGCCTTGCACATTTCACATTTCTTGTTTGAATTGTAATAAAGTAATAAACAATTACCTGGTTGAAAATTCGTTTTATTATTAAAGCTGAGTTTCTGTAGAAAGGCTGCTCAAAGATTCCACCTTGGGAAAACTGTGGTTATTTTTAATGAAAAATGCTTGAAAAATCCACATGGACCCTGGCACCCGGAGATGGGTTTCGAACCCATGAACATTCGCAATCCAGGCGACTGCTTTAACCACTGAGTTACCCAGGACCTAAGAGGGCTGACGAATCTTTCAAGCACTTGTTACTTTTCGCTACTACAGAACATATTCTAATCAATGTTCAGGCAATCCAGCCAAACAGAAATATTATTACAAATATTTAAACTTCGCTTTAACCACTGAGTTACCCAGGACCTAAGAGGACTGACGAATCTTTCAAGCACTTGTTACTTTTCGCTACTACAGAACATATTCTAATCAATGTTCAGGCAATCCAGCCAAACAGAAATATTATTACAAATATTTAAACTTCCAATAGACGATATTTTGTTGAGCATTTTTATTATGAATATTTTTCAGTATAGTATTGTGAATGTGAAATTGATCAAATATAATAAACTAAAGTCATTGTTGAATAGCTCGGTGGCGTAGTGGATAAGCGCCGCGGCCCGCGATCGTTATCGTTAAGTAACTTTCGCAAGGGTCGGTCACGGGATGGGTGACCAAAAATTATTATCTCGAGCTACTCCGTGCTTCGGAAGGCACGTTAAGCCGTTGGTCCCGCCTGCATTTGCAGTCGTTAATATCCTCCAATCCGCATTGGGCCAGAGTGGAGGGTCATGGCCCATCCTCCTTAACCATCCATAAGGAAGGCCTGAGCCCCTGCAGTGGGGACGTAAAAAGGCTGGTGATGTGATGATGATGATGATGATGAACAATAGTACAAAGGGTACAAATGAACTTTATTATCAACAAAAAGACTTAAAATCAACTGAAATGGAATTTGTATCAATGTGACATACTTGCAAATGCCTTTATGCTTCTTTATTCAATACAATTTTACTATTTCTTTTAAATTGTATCTAATAAATGAATGAATGAAAGATGTATGGCATGGACTTATAATAATATGTATTTTGTTGAGACACATCTGCATGTCAGGTTACCATAATATGTCAAATTTGATTTAAAACTAGTTTAAGGTTTAAAATGAAATCTGTCTTAATTTCTCACTTGAAGGTTTAACCTTAACACATTGAGGATAGATATTAAAATTAAATGCTAAATTTGACATATAGTAGCCTGCTAATCAGCCCTGGCCCCTGTGCATGTACATATACTTCTATGGAATGTGAAATAAAACAATTTTTTTAAATTAGTTTTGATAATTTTTCAATTCTCTGTTTTTTCCTTTCCTGATATTCTTGTACATTATCAAATTTCCTTTTGTATAATATTTTTATAGCATCTAAACTTAACCTAGAATTGAAAGTGACAATTTTATCCTCAAACATTGTTATCTTTTTGTCTATCTGAAAAGTTATTTTATCATTACAATTTATAATTGACATAATTGAAACTATATAATCAACATCATCATATAAAAGCAAAGCACCTTTGATGAACACCATTGCAGCAGGAAACCTCTTGAGCAGTAGCATTTCTTCTTTTTGATGTTTGAACTGGTTATCATTTGTTTCCAACTTATAAATTAGAATTTTATTAAAACTATGTATCATTGAGGCAATCAAGCTTGACTTTTTATCAAGTTTTGTAATAGTATAATGAACTATGGGCAACCTTGATATCTCTACACCCTCTTCATCCATTATTTTGTAGAAATTTTCACTGAGTTTATTGTCATCAACATCAAGATAAGCATTGATAGTGTAACAAAGTTTACCATTTTCATAGTCCCAACATATAACAGTGCCATCGCCAGAAGAACTTGTCAAGAATTTGTCATTATGAGGCAAAATTTCTATGTGATTTACAAACTCTTTATGTCCCAAACAATATGTTTGTATATTATATGTATTAGGATAACAAGAAACTCGGATTTTTTCATCTCTGTCACATGTTATTATGTATTTGTTGTTATAGGTTTGTAACACATCTAAAAGTAAACTCAAATGGCCTAGAAGTTTAGTGCCTGAATTACCATCTATGAAATCGTAAATTAAAACGTCACCACTTTTATCAGCTACTAAAATGTTGGCATTATCTGAGGAGAATCTAATCTTGCTAGCGCTCCTTGGCAGTATGAAACACTTAAATTCTGTCATTTGTGGTAAGTCGTAGATGATGAGCTTTTTTGAAACTGAAGTTATTATTGCTAAATATTTGTTATCCGATGATAATGTAATATCACAAATGTGATCATCATTTTCCTCCGGCTTCTTTGAGATATCAAAGTAACTATGTTCTTTGTGGTTATAACAGTCAAGGTGTAAGTCCCTTGCAACGATTAACAAAAAATTATTAGCTGCTATACAACTCATCGTTTTTCACGTCTTGTTATTGTAGTAGTTAAAGAAAGGTACGAAGCTAAATTCTTCTTCTTTTTTAATTAGAGAATTCAACGAACGAAGCACGAGAAGTAATTTTTTTTGGCTGACATTTTTTGTTCTCATGGAAAGGCAAAGGCACCTATATATATGCCATACAGCCAAGACAAAAGTAGATGTTTCTCTAGATTTTGTTTTTCTTTTTATTTAAATATCTTGTACTGTATTTTGAATACATTTGTAGAGGTATTTTGTTCTCTACAAATATATTAAAAATACAGTACACTGGGGATTTTTTAGAAGTTCCGATAACGCAGGCGGGATATTATCTGCTTTCTTGTAGATTTCCAACAAATTATTGGTTAAAATCACCCGTTGTAATAAGAAGTGTGAACATTCAAAAAAGATATGATCCAAACTTTGATTGCTAGAATTTCAAAAGTTGCATGATGGGGAGGAGATCATGCGCATTCTATACAAGTACTCATTAAATCTTCCATGTCCAATACGCAATCTACATATCGACGCTTAAGAACCAAGACCATCTATCTACACTTTTGGCGATTTTGACTTTTTAATGCAGTTCTTTTCATGGTTAATTTATGCATCGTTTCCTTTAATCGATTATTTCAAATTCGCAATATATAAGGAGTTATGAGAAAATACCAATACCACCTTAGTTACGTGTCGTAATAATTGTATGGAAATACCACCTATCTACATAACACGTAATTATTCGTTCTTATTGCGAGTTGCAAAATGAACTGTTATGCGTTACACCATAATAGGCCCCATACATAGGCCCTACAGATTCACGCCGAGAAGTCCCAACACCCGAGACACGAGAATGTGATAAGTTTCTCGCCTTCTTGTTCTCGGGTTCGCATCTTCTCTGTTTGTTGTCGATTTTTTGCCCGCTTTAAGAGATGCCACTCGTCCGCCGAGATGAAGGCCGGTACACTCTCCCTCAACCAAGCTTGGGTGCTTTTTGCCTTATGGGATGGCGCCGAGTCTTGCTAAACCCAATCCTTATTATGAAATAACGTCTCAGACAGGGGTTTCACCACAGGCTCTAAAATGTCACTCTGATAATTCTTGGCTTTCACCTCGACATCTTTTTGGCAGAAATGGAGCGGAGTGACGCCTTTTCAATTCAATTTCCAATTTCGTATGAAGAAGTGCGCGAGAGATTCCTTCAGAGGAAGTTTCCGATATGCAGCTTCCAAAATTTGGAACAACATTCCTCTGCCTTTGTGCATATTGTGATACTTTGCTTACTTTTAAAAACCACTCGCGTAGATATTTAATGAATGCGCAGCAAGGACTGGGTAATATCAACATGGATATTTCTTATATATAGGTTTCTTTCTAACGTTAATACATAAACTTTCGCATTTATAACATCTGTAGGATATTGTGTGATGCAGGCTGAATGTTGTGGTGTGGCTTTTTCTCTTCCATTTGATTGTGAACTATTCTAGTCAATGGTTATAGGTGCTCTTAAATCAAATTGAATTGCATTGTGGTTTATTTGTAGGTCTTCAATTTAATAGCAGCGTTTTACCTACCAATAAAACGCATATTAAATTACTTACCTTATTAATGAGGAACAAAAAGCGGAGCGCAGAATAAAGCTTGTATTTGTATGTGTCATTATGCATCCACGAAACGAATGATATTAATATAAATATCAAAATCAATTCAATCTATGTTGTTACATAGTACTTGTGATAGTCGAAAACTTTGCTAATGGTTCGCAAAACTAAGGAGATTTTGTACTGACAAATTTAAAAAAACCTCTGTGCTCACTTCCATTATGTAAGTTTTCATTTTCCTCTTTACAAATAAAGAAAATATATATTCAAAGATTACTTTGTATTAATCAAGTGGCGTTTGCATAACTCAAACTTATTAAATTTCAACTCGATATTAATCCGAGTTATCAGATCCATAACAACACCGACAATTCTATTCTCTTTGGTTTAATATCATGAATTGACGTTTAGATCCAACAATTTGTGCTGCCATCTAGTGACATAAATTTTTGTAGTTTCTTTTTTTTAAATACTTCCTCATTTTAAATGAAGTAAATTATTTTTGGTTATGTCGATGAATAAACTTAAAAAATAGAAGTTTATTAATTAAGAATTACACCGAGCATTTCATTTTCATTTTACATGTAGAAATTAATTTATTCACTTGACATTGGCAGAATTGTGCGAAATGCGCATATTAGCCATTAATAAAATAAGAAGAAGATAATCACACCTCGGCATTTCAATATTTAATTGTAATTATTCAGAAATAAACTGATACAAATAACTTGCATGAATGGTAAAAAAAAAACAGTATTTATTCTCTTATTTACAAGAATCATTTAATCGTCACAACAAATGACGCAATGTCAACGGATACATACAACAAACCATAAATTACAAATATATATATTTTCTTTATCTATTGAGGAGCGGCGAAGGAAACTGAGTACATATCCATCTAGCGGGTTTATGAGTAATTACATGAAAAATTTACATTTCTTTACATGTGTTGAGTAGCTAATGAGGAAGTATTAAAAAAACATTAGTTCCCGAAATTAAACTAGATGGCGTTATGGTACCGTCTTGATTTCTCCATGAAAACACATCCGGTTTTCTTTCATGTTTAAAAGTAAATTAGTTTTCAAAACTCAATAAAGAACACATATTCCATTTGTACTTTTTCGTATTTGTATTGATATCTAAGTTTCGAAGTTCAAATTTCAGTTTCTTAATATGTTAATTAAAAGAAACGGAAATGACTGGCTTAGGTCCATTTGTTTCCTGCAAAAATCAACTTTTGCTAGAGTCGCCATCTAGTGGAGGTGCTTTTTAGTGCTTTTTTTGACAACCCCTCATTGTAAATAATTTTATGTTTGAATCGAAACAGAAAATAATCGGATCTTTTAGAGGGTGAAATATCGATTCAACAGCATTCATAGTCAATTAAAAAAAAGATTTTTCTGGTTTAAGAAATCGATTCTTTCGTAATCGATCTCATATCGCATGCCTATTTAGTTATAGAAATATAGATTTTAGATATCTACTAAGTCTGTGAATATAGTCTCGCGCACAAACTACATCTCGCGAGACCGTGTTGTATATTCCATATATATATATATATATATATATATATATAAACCAATAAAAAATATTTTTTTGTAGAAACTTAACTTTGAAAAATTATGGTAACTTCTTGGAGTCCAGACAAGAAGCACAGTGATGTGGAAAGGTAGACATATCAACCAAATGTTTATTTTTGAGAAAACAATACATATCAATTAAATAATTTATTTAATAATGATGAATTATCGATTTATTTACAGATGGATATGTATTTATCCTGCATATTTAAATAGCAAAAAATCACTTGCCGAAGGACGAAAATTATCAAAGGTATACTGCGTTGAAAATCCAACACATCAGGAAATTCGTGACGTGTTAGTAACCACCGGACTGCATGTTGGTGTTGAAAATAAATTATATCCACGAGAAAGAAGTAAAGTAAGTTAATTTTGATGCACTTGTAAAGAATTTGCCTTATATGTGAGGTAATCATGATGTAATTTGTATTTATTGGCATATTGGTTGAGACCACAGAGGATAACTGGCTTTCCTTAATAATGAAATTAGGTCAGGTAAGGACTTGAACAAATAAAAAAAACCTCTATAATCTGAAGATGTCTTATTTTGCTTGGTAAGATTTGTGGAACCATGGTAATGCACAGGCCATACAGAAGTGCAGGTAGCTGCTGGGAAAGTTTTTCATTACTGTTTTAATACTTCTCCAGGCTGTAGTTTAGCAGTTTATATTGGCTGTCTTATTTAATTTTATGATTGACTATTTTATGTGATAAAGTGCTTATTCCTTAACTTTCTTTGGTTGATAAAATCGAGGAACAACTGATTTACTTTTCATTTGACAATACCTTGTTTAATTTACAGGAGATGTTGTACAGAGGAAGAATACGAGTTCAATTGAGGAATGATGATGGATCACCTATAAAAGATGATTTTCCTACTAGAGAATCTGTTATGAAGTTTATTGGTGAATCTATACCTAAGTTGAAGACTCGACAGAATAGGTATAATAATACATGTATTCTATATATATCAATGCTGAGACTGTGAATGACTATTGACTATTAATATTAACTTATGATGCAGATAGTTGATTTAAGTTCTACATCTTGTAACTAATTAAATCTTGAGATTGTATCTAAAAAAAAAATATATGCAGCAGTGGCATAGCGTGGGTGTTTTTTGCTGCCCCTCTTAATTAAGCATTTTATATAATTATACTATACATTATATACATTAATTTTAAAGAATTTTTCGGCAAGAACTGAACAATCCAAGCACAAAATAAAATACCAGGAATCCTCATAAGTCAGTATAGATGGTGTTGCCATTCACTACAAAGTATCATTTAAAGAAAGAGTGGAAATCATGGCTTATTTTAGTTCTTGCATATTTAGGAAAAATTAATTAATTGATTAGACCAACGTGTGGCTCTGAATTGCACGGGGTCCATAGCATTTGCTACCTTTGCTATGTGGCTAATCCGGCACTGAGTATAATAGTCATCCATTTATTAAAATTTGTAATCTTTGTAATTTAGTATGTATTTATGTCGTCAGAATTATATGAGTGAAGTTCTTTTTTTTTTAAAGATAATAGACTACCTTCTATTAAACCATTGGGATTAACACTCTTAGGTTATATCAATTTAAATAGTTTTATTATTATATACAGTTGCCAAGGAGCACCATAGAAGCATGCTTATGTAGTCAACCATTTATTTCAATTACCATACTGTCTCCCTTATTTTATGTGGTAATGCTGTGTGACTAATAATAATTAATTTAAATAATATTGCAATGTTTCATCAAACTGTTATACCTATTTGTTTTTTAGGTTTTTATCTAAATCATCATGTACACAATTGTCTATGAAAATTTTAAAGTAATAGATAAAAAATGTTTTCCTATTTCAGACCTGCTGAGCAACAACCACAAACTACTCATCAAGCTGCTAGCAAAAGCAAGGGAAAGAAAGGACGACGATAATTACAAAATCTTGTATATTTAATTATATTTGTTTCTTAAAATATAAAAATATTTATACTTAAAACTAAAATATAGTTTCTAATATTATAACATCTCTAATATAAATTGCTTTTTCCACTAACTTTTTCCTCTTATGTATGAATATGAATAGTTTTTTCTGCTAACTTATTTTTACCATTTTTATCTCTGGCAATACTATATCCATCTATAATAGTTACTGTAGGCGTTTCCATCTTAGGCTTTTTTTGAAGAGCTAGATTTAAATTAGATAGGTCTTTTAGAGAAATCATGTCTTCATTTCCTGGACTAGCTTCTTTATCTTCAATGGAATTTGTGCTACTTCCGCCAGTGATTCGTTGATCACTGGTGTTAACGAATGAGACATAGTTGATGCTTTTCTCATAATCTTTTTTGGATTGTATGGGCTTTTTGCTAAGGTCATCTTCAATTTTGGGTACAGGTCTTCGTAATCTTCGAACATATTTTGGTACAAAGTTTTCGCTTTTTGTTTCGTTTGCTCTAACTTCGAGCTGAGTTGTTCCTGTATGTTCCATCTCTGGGCTTCCTCTAAAAATGTCGTTGTCTTCTTCTTCTTTTTCATACTTTTCTCTCTTGTTGGCAGCTCTTCGATCGATCGGAATATCGGCATTTCCTCTGTTCTGTCTTCTATATTCATTGCTACTTGCATGGTCTCGTGGATTACTGTTGGTAATTTTTTTATAACGTTCTGTACTGGATTGTTCGTCTTGGAATTTGGAATGATGTTTACGATTTCTAATATTCCTGGCGATATTTCTTTCAAAGCTTCCGTAAAATGCGGGGCTGCTTCCCTCATCGTGTCCATGACTGTTTCCCCTATCGCCAAGGGAATTTCTTGGAAGTAATATGGGTATGTCCTTATTCTGTCGGATACTGCTGATGTCACCCAGGGTAGTATCAGGGGTTGCCGTGGTGGTAATCGTGCTCTCAGCGGGGGCAGTCTTGGTAAGAATAGTTGTCTTTTTGTGCGTTCTAGTTCCTGCGATTTCGGAATCTGACTGTAAAGCGCATTTACATACGATCCCTGGTCTCTTTTCAGGCTGGTACTTGTGACGTTTCTGTTTACTTTTACTGACTTCGTAGGAGTCGACGGGCTCAGAATTGAGCAAATTATCAAGTAGCAAACCCAAATTCTTAAGGATTGGAAAGTATTTTTTGTTATATTTGTCATTATTGAATATTTCACGTTTCTTAAAACTATTTCGTCGTAGATGAAATGGCCTCAGAATGTGTTTTGACTTTTTCGCTTTATATACGCTTTTAATATGATTATTTTTGTTATATTTTGATAGGGAAAGCTTATCCGCCAGAAACTTATCTGAAAATGAAATTTTGGTTAGTTTATGAAGTAGGTATAGGTATAAAACTAGGAAATAAACTTATATAAGATGCATTTTAAATGATTATTTAATCAGTGTTAATTATAACATTAAGTGTTAATTATAACATTAGGTATTAATTTGGCTCATATCCCTCTCCCATAATTTGGTAATATTATTTTGTCAGTGTATTAAAATTTTAGTTTAGTTTAAGGGCGGGTGGGTCCCGTCTTCAAGTCAGTGCACAAAACTTTTCTAAGTAGCCACTTTTCGACCACGTAAAAATTATCTATAAACAATATCATTCAAATCTCTTATCCTTTCGTATTTAAATGCCTATGTATTTTATTATTTCAATGGTTGTCCTGCCCATAAGGAGTTGACACATGCGCTCTGCATCCGTCTTTGTTACATTTTCTCAAGAAATCACTTAACTCACCTAACTTGTGTTTTGTAGGAGTTTCTGTTGTTAAAACTTTATTTAGAGAGAAGCGTTGAGCGGTCGTTTCTGAAAAAGCAAAACATATCTGATAAACAATATTGTGGTTGTCAATATTTTCACCTAGATATATTATTGATTTCCACAAAAATGCCATAAAATACAGGATTGTTACCAGCTCTAGTACGTTGATATGTTTGAAGGTATATGCATAGAGTGCTCAGTATGGGTTTTTTGACGTTTACGTACAGTGTAGATCCTAAGCACGTCAAGATCTATCAAGAATCTATCAAGAACTGCAACTCTCGATAAAATCGCCATTCTGGTTACTAGCAGTGATATATACAATATATATTTTTTAAATTTATTTATTCGCACAAGGATCACTCAGTCCAGATGCACATTGAAATAAATAGTAATAAAATTAAAAATTTTATAGTAATCTTTTAGGGTATTTTTTTTGGGTCGGAGACCTAAAAATAACTCTTTAATTTTTGGGTCTAAATAAATAAAAATAATTTTAAAATTGGATTGAATTCTCGTGGAAGCCATAAATTACAACTGTTTCATAGACCGGTTCGCCTACTGCTATGACAATTTTGCTTAGCCAAGCTTATTTTTATTTTAAAAATATTTTTTTAACAAAGAGTACTGCTGGGACGCCACTTAACTGTAGCTTTGATTATAGCCATAGGATATATCAGACATTTTAGCGATGCTATATTTTGATATTTCGTTTCATTTTCCACTTAACATGTCTTGTTGGATTAATCTATATATATATATATATCTACATAGTATAAAACAAAGTCGCTTCTTTGTTCCTATATGTATGCTTAAATCTTTGAAACTGATTTTGATGCGGTTTTTTTTCATTGATAAGGTGATTCAAAAGGAAGGTTTTTATGTATAACTAGTGGACGCCCGCGACTTCGTCCGCGTGGAAGTCGGTATCCCGTGGGAGTGAGAAGTTTTCCCAGTAAAAAGTACCCTATGTGTTATTCTGATGTATAACCTATATTGCTGTAAAGTTTTATCCAAATCCGTCCAGTAGTTTTTTCGTGAAAGAGTAACAAACATCCATACATCCATACTTACAAACTTTTATAATATTAATAGGATACAAGACCACGGGGGGAAGCCGCTGGCGGAAAGCGAGTATATATATATGTATGTATCTATGTGTTCCTTATTGGCAGGACAAGGTTTGTACATAAGAAAATTTATATAAAGATATGATAAAAAAAACGCGGTACGAATTTCGCCGGGTCAGCTAATATAGGATAAATTATTAAGTTGGTAACACTGTTATTAAATCCATTATTATCATTCTTTAGCGTTCGTTCGTTGTTACGTCAAACTACACATCAAAGAAGTAAAATGAAACAAAATGTCGTCATAACATCGATAAGATGTATCCTATGTCTAGAGAGTTAGGCGGTTGCTCTGCTGATCGTTAAAACCGTGAACATACCTGTGGATATGGGTGAAGATGTATCTAAACTTCTCAGTTGCGATTCTGCTGCGAGGGCCTCGTTCAAGGAAAATGTCTTGGTCACTACAACTGTAAAAGAGTAATGATACTTTGTTTTAATTCTCAGTACAAGAATAAAGAAAAAATAATTTACTAGATAACATAAAGATAAATAATTTTCTGTCATTTTTTAAAGTGTGCAAAAGTTTGAAGTAACAGTGTAAGATCGCAAGGCTAGAGGCAGTAGATTTAGAGAGTTGCTAGATACTAGAGGTACCTGGTGAACGCAAAACATTTTGTATTAGGTAATTAATCGATACTTATTACGACTAGGTCAGCGCCGGTTTATGGAATTTGTCGCCTTAGGAAAGATGAAACACCGGAACGACGCCCCTAAAAAATGACTAGTAGGAACATCGATTAAACACTGTAATTTTGCCAACGACAAAAGAAACTCCTTAGGTACTACTGGTCTAGAAATTTTGTTCTTTTGAATCTCGCAGACATGGACTCATGGTCGAAGAACAAAAGAACATAAGATAGGATACATTGTTAGCCATGTACCTAATAATAATATGGTTGAAGGCCCAAGGTATTTATTTATTTGTGCAGTCGCATGATAGGGTATCAAATAAAGAGGTTTATGAATAAAGATACGAGACTAATAAGAGATGGCAGTGTATATCTTTGATCGCTCTCGTATTAAATGAAAAGGCCTAAAAAGAAATAATGAAAATATGTTTCAGAAAAAAAGGTGAACAAAATCTTTTTGCGCTAAAAACCAAAAAAAAACTGAAATAAATCTTATTGATGATTTTACGCTACATTAAATTATTTATACAGGGTCCGTTAGTAGTTTCTTCAAATATATTTTAATAAATAAAGTACTTTTTAACTTATTCCGCGCATTACACATTTTCTCGCCTTTATATATTTGACTCATTCCTGTAGTGCTATTCCATTATAAGCCTCACAATAATATAGTCACAGCCTCGAACGCATCATCAAACGCAGCGCTGTCACGTCACACAGCTGTTCAATTAAATAAAACCTACTTCAAAACGAACATTCTCAAGAAATCCCGATCCCCCGCAAGGGACACGGCGTGAAGATATAAACAGATACTTTAGCCGACCTTCCTATTTCTAAATGAATTAAACAGTGAACTATTATCTCTTTCCCTAATTAGTTTGTATAGCACGTAGGTACCGAAAAGTTTCGTTAGATAATCCGGGGTACGTTGTTTTTTATCTAAATAGATAAATAGCAAATAGGTGTAGGCACAATGGCGTAGAATATAGGTATATTAATCTAAAGTGATATCTCTACTCCAAAGCACACACTAATACTGTTTAAACGTATGTGACGTCACAACAACTGATATTTTTAGTTCTGATTTCAGATAGGCATGTTTATTTATTAATCTGGAGGCAACGGAACAATGTTACCTTTTCCTGAAATAACGTCTTATGATTTTAACGTGACATCGAAATATTATTAGAACTTTCCCTGTTATTGCAAGTCCTTGGTCCTTTTCGGTAAACGAACGTTCGATTATAGTTTAGGAAAACTTCGACTATACGTGAAACTCCTGTAATATTTATTTAGTCCCAAACTTGTATGGATGTGTAGGGAAAGAAGGTAGCGTCACGTACATAAATTAAATAGATTTATAAATATATTTACTTACAAGGTAATAATATACAGTTAATGATGATGTACCAATTCCAGTTTCTTATTTCCATTTTCACACATTTTCTCCACAATAATAATGTAAGACTGTCACCGTCAAACTGCAGATTTTGCAAATATGTAAGCGTTTATAATCTTTGTTCATAACTGCTGACTACAGCTTTGTTGCGTTCGTGATTTTCAAAGCACGTTTTGCGACAAAAATTTATATCAACAATGTTACAAGAAGCGCTTTGCTGTTACTTTTCTTCGGTTCAGAATTCTTAGTCATTGTTAAGATTTTTATTAATGAAACTAACCAGCGGTTACAACATTCGAGTGTGGAAATTGGCTGTGATAGTTTTTTCAACTTTCGACAGGGTAGGGGTTCGACCTAAAAGAATTGGTTGAATCACAAAATTGTTAGACAAAATGAAATATACGCTACGTTTTCTAGATATAAAAATATAATAATGGCCAAGTCACGACGTATTAAGTTTAGTTATTATATTTTATTGGAGGGCTGAAGGTTACACATTAGCTTAACTTCTTGTTTTTGATGATCTATTTTATGAAGAGCAAATTACAAGCCTCCGTAGGTATGACAGGTATGTAAGATATCAAAGAAAACATTCTGATAACTAATACCTGTTTCTACCCATGTGTGACCCAAATTGCTTGAATTATATTTATGCAGGTACTTTTATAGTTCTTATATTGGTAATGCTATCTGTGATCATTTTAAAATAGACTATAGGTAACAATATTCGGTAACTCTATAGGTATCCTGTTCTATGATAGGTACGTATTTGGCGTTGATTGTATAGTCTACAACTCACATCCGGATATTTCAAACTATAATAGATAGGTATTCAATAGCTTAATAAATTTTGTACAAAAAAAATATCAAGTATAACACTGCATAAAACACATTGTTTTTATCTAGTTTAGTATACTCTCCTTCGTTGTACTAATAACACTGTGCTTATACTAACTCACGTTATTGTAAGGTTATATAGTAATAAATAAGTGTACTCGTAAATAATGAACAGGCACGTAGTGCTACCTCGTTCGCTTTAGTTTAAAGTACATTTAACTTTGTTTCTAACTGGTGTTCCAGGAAAACGTGCTACTGAAATGAATGAAAATATTTTCATTGTTTTTCTCCCTCATTACTTACGTTAATTGTTTGAATTACATTATGTAAATTATATAAAGTAATGTAGTATACGAATACTTTAACTAGCATCAAAATGTAAGATTGAAATACGTATTTTATTTCCAGAGAAGTTTGTCAATTAGTAGATACTCCTGTAGTTATTATTTTGTTATAAATACAGCATTGAATACAGCGCTCGCACACTATTACAGTGTTATTCATTAACAAGGTTTAGCTTTGGAGTAAGTTTACGCTGAGACTGCACTTATAAATAGTTAAAATTCATATAATTAAACAGAGACCTAGCACGGGTTAACCTAGTACGAGGTTCTACTGTAGTAATATTTACTCCTAGAAGGTAGTAGGTTTGCTTAATTCTGTATAATAGGAATTTCGGCTAATACTAAAATTGTAATTTTTTGCGTAAATTTACTCTTAACCTTGTTTTCAAATTCGCTAATCTTTGTTAACCATTTGACGCTGTATTTTTACAGAAAACCAATATCTTTGCAATAAAAAAAAAAACACTATTAAATATTATTTACTTAGATAAATTTACAATTACAGAGTTGTATTGATTTATCTAAGATTTAGATGATAGTAGAGATTATTATCAATAATTTTATGATTAAAACCACTAAGATAATAAATAAATTTTGTATTCAACATAGTCCATAATTAAGCAATATTTGCTATACTTAATAAACTATTTTAAAAAATTTCAATTTCCTTGAAACTGTTATTTTAATTTTAATAATAATAAAATACTTTATTGCACTCAATATGATACATAGTTTACAAAAAAGCTTATTATCTAAGAGATTGAGTAAACAAATGGCGGCCTTATTGCTAAACAGCAATTTCTTCCAGGCAACCTATGGTGAAAATGGATAAAAAATAAAGATACTATGGGGAGTGGGAGTATCAAGTGTTTCTTGAAATAAAAATAACGCATCAATAAAACCAATGTAGGTACAGTCAACAGTTCTTGAGTTTAGAAATTAAAATCCATTGCAGAAATATGGCCTGTTGTGGTAACCTGACTTGCAGCCGTGTGTACAAAATAAACACCAATGTTAACTTGGGTACTTATATTTTAAATAATTTTAGAAAGTCGTTTCGTTGGTAATTAAATCAGGATGGTCAAAAAAATAATCAATAGGATGACCAACAAGTTATGGTGGTAATTTAAATTTTTAAAGGTGTTAAATATGCTGACCAAAACACTGGATTTTTGCGAAATTCAAAAGAGAAACGACAATAGGTAATTAAAAAGAAGAAGAAAAAGGTGGATACTTTTTATCATTGTTGTTGTATTTCTATCGTGAAAAAATCGTTTTGTTGACGGATTTTTCACTCAATTCCATTTTAATCAAATTTAGCTACCTTTTTTGATGGCCACTTGTATCTTTCCAATGTAACATTGATACATTTGGGGCAGGCAATAAATTATACCATAAAATTGCAGATAATGGCACTTTTATATCAAATGTTTCGATAAATAATAAAATTAGGGCAGTAAAACAAAGGAGTCTGTGCGGGGTCGGGCGTCGTTAAAATATTACGATCGTCCGATATCGGAAGATGAAATCTTTAATCGCGGCACGGGGGTTTTAGGTACAACAACTAAAGTGGGTAATGCGGTAGCACAACAAATAGTGAGATAAGCCTGCCGACTTATGGCCGAGTAAATCATAAGAATAAACCAATCGAGCTCGGCTAATAATGTATAGGGTAACTCACGATTGGGTGCTTTCATATGCCATTTATTTGGCCGTGTAATATATTAACATTGCTTGCTAAAGTTACTGTTGAGGATAAGAGTACTTATTCCAATAGATCGGTGAATATTTTTATTTGATAGATACTTTAAGTATAGGTAGTTGTTAATATATAGTTTTGCGGTATCGGTTGGCAAAATTTAGATTTGGAATTGTACTATTGGTCCTATAAGTGTTTTTTTTGAACAGTTAATCATACAATATTATAAAACTCATCTATGATTTGAGGGGATCTTAAAATGAAACAGATAATCGTAATAGGTTTTTCCAAATATTTTTCTCGATATTTTCTTCTTATACACGGAGCTTGCTTCCGCTACGTTAGCATTTTATTTTCCGGTTGATAAAGTGGTCTTTTTATTTGTACGCAAATCCGAAGGCCCGGTCGCGGCCCGAACGCTAGTGGTCGGTTACTTCCCCAATTTACGACCGCCCGTAGTCGGGAGTTAGTATCGCTGTCGTCACGCTTCGTATAACCTCGATTTATATTTCACCAATACACTATCCGTTGCGAATTCGAATCCATCTACGATTTTTTTTGTAATAATTTAAAAGAAAAACGCAAACGAATTGAAAAGGTAAACATCGTTTTACAAGCGTTCAGAAGATCATTCGGCTGTGGAACGGTTTTCTAATTAACTTAACAATGCGAGAGTTAACAGCGAAGAAGCGAGTTCCAACGAAATTCGTGCTCGAAGTTATTTTGTTTTTATGTTGCCTGAACGCTCCTACAAAATTGTACAAAGGGAAGCTAAATTTGCTATTTGAACGGAGTATATCGAGTGCAATGTATCTAAACAGGCCGAAACGCCTCCCGAGTCTTACCATTGTAGCGATAAACGGATTTGGAAGGGACGGTATTATACCGCCGTAATAGAGTGATACTTCTTTAGGACCATTCGGGAAACTGATGACACTATTTGGTTTTGCCATAAAAAGTTATGATATTATATTTGCTGTATCAAATATTTCTAACTTATACCTACTTAATGTTTACTTGACCTCGGTAAGGTCATATTTTTATTGAACGTACGGTAGCTATACTAAATATTAAAAAGTATGTATGTAAAATCACTAATACATTATGTTTTTCACTTTTACAACTTTCATAAGTAAAAAACAAAATGCTAATGTCTGAAACGACGACTATATTTTTACCTTGATTGTTTACCAAATTCGAAGACCTATGTCAACAAAAGTCTATGTTGTCTACTCCATGCTGTGTTGGTATGGTAGGTAAAATTTACAAGTTAGAATTGTTCAACACTAGGTACATCATTTTAAATTTTAAACATAATATTAAGTCGTCTCCTCTATAAGATACCAATTATAATTCTAATTGTCGTCAATATCATAATAAAAATTAATGAATAAGCAAAACTTTGACCTCCATGTTATAAATTGATCACTTTGCCCTTGACCGCATTTAATCGCGTAAGTTTCTGTAATCTTGTCATTGATGTATGGATATGATGTGTAAAGGAGGAAGTTGGCGTTTCGTGTTCTTCACGTATATTCCCCAAAATTCACATAAATACTTCTTCTTATACGAGAATCATAGGATTTGGCGTGCAAGTGGAATTAATTCAATAATATATTTTCCATTAATTTACGTCTTACCAAGATAATATTAGTAGAGGATAAGCGATAAAATTATTATCTCGAGCTACTTCGTGCTTCGGAAGGTACGTTAAGCCGTTGGTTCCAGCTGCATTTGCAGTCGTTAATACCCTCCAATCCGCATTGGGCCAGCGTGGAGGGTCATGGCCCATCCTCCTAAACTACCCATTAGGAAGGCCTGAGCCCCTGTAGTGCAAAATAATATTACTGCCAATTTTTTCATTAGGCTGAACTTTGCGTCCCAAGTAGATATTCCCTGGTTCAACACTAGAAAATCTGATACGTCGGCGCACTGGTACCTTTTTATTGTAGGGAAAATGCTATAAGCATACCCTGCTACCTGGCCCGCGACGAGGTTATGTGGGGTTACCCTCTGTGGGTCCATCCAGCGGGTATTCGCTCAAGTGACCCACAGATACCCCTACCCATTAAAAAATCTACAGTGTAGTGTGTGACGTCGGGTGAGTTCCGGGAAGCCGTAACCGACTCAATGGGACCGGTGATACTGGTACGTACTGTAAGCTATAACTGCTTTGATAAATAAATTAAAATATAAGGATGGAGGAAAAAATCAACCTGCAGTTACTTTGTGAAAAATTTATTAATAAATTTTCATTGATGCTCCTCCACTATTTATTTGAAACACTAAAGTCCTTATATTGCGTTTATATTGTGGTAGTGTAGACATTGTTACCCATCCTCCTAGTCGTTTTAAAAACAAAGCAGGGCGGGCAATAGAGAGCTGGCATATTGCCTCAGTTCCAAGTTTTACTGCCGCTATCTACAGGGTTTATGCCTTATAAAATCTCCTACCGCGGCGACCAAGACCGTCCGACCGGGAAAAAGTGCCTCAGATAGATATCACAAATGCCACGTAATAATACTCAATGAGATGTCGTTTTAAACTTAAAATATTAAAATTGTAATAAAATCGAATTTGTTCTTGATAAAGTTATAAAATGAATTTGTAACTTGGTTATAATATCTGTTGATATAGCATTTAATAATTTAATTTTGTTTGAAGGAACGGTATATTATATTTATATCTGATCTGTCCTATTTAATTCCACTTTATGAACCTACACTATTACAAAGATGCGAAGTTTCTAACTTTATTTGTATAGGTAATCTTTGAAAATACTGATCCGTTTGAGAAAATTCTTTCACTTAACAGCTAACATAATATAAATTTGATACCGAAGTTACTTAAGTACCGCCACCGATTCATTTAACGGAGATAAGGCAAAAAATGAGTTATGTGTTTACGTAATATGTAATGTGTTTGGTTGTTCTCCTATTCTGAAAACAATTCAGGGATTCGCCAAAGATTTATACGACATGCGCTCAAACTTCATACGAAAACATAAGTGTATTTTTTCGTAACAATCTCGCTGCTATGTTTAGTTTACCGAATCGAATAGATAAATAAATATAGTGATGTCCACTACTCTAAACTTCCGCAGGAGATGAGTTTGGCATGTTCACAATTTATCCTTCCCATTTTAGGTGGTCTCCTGGGGAGTTAGTTTGCCTTCGGTCAAGCCAATTTTATTTGTAGGCAAATCCGAAGTCGTAACGTGGTGGGTCATGGCAGAACGTAATGAACTGACTTGTATATAGTCGACTTATAGCTTTCATTTCCTTCTCGAGCTCGGTACATCAGCATTTCCTGCAGTAAAGAACCGGCTGCATCAAATATTTTTGTCGTGTTATTTCGTTAGGTTCACTTTAACTGTATACCTCATCATATTTTACTTATATAGGATAAATAAGTAAAAAAATGATTATTTCATTATTTAGAAAATGTTTTTTTTCGGTTTGAGCCATTTTAATACATTAGAACATAACCGCTTTTCTATATACTGGTTATTAATAGCAGGCATATAAGTCAGAAATAGGTATCAATCCCTTTCAACTTGTCATTTGAAAGATATTTACGAACTTCATACTACAACTATTTGACATGTGATAGGGAATGCAACCGTCAAGATTTTTTTTGAAAAATATTGGATGAAATATATCGCCAATTTAACGTTAATTGAAATTGTTTAAGGTAAATGCTAGACGTAAATATGACTTTATGTATTAAATGCCAATTTTTTGTTGTCTCTTAATCATTCAAAATATCATTTATACCAAAAACGATTGCGATTTTAAACGTTACATGATTCCAAAATTACAATTGCTGTACCTTCTAGTGGTTGCGATAGATTTATAAATTAGACAATTAGGCCACAGATAATTACTACAAAACAATATCACATACATTGCTCAGCTACTATGTTAGAGTTTGGACCAATGAAGATACTACAATACTCAGACCCGCTTGAAGCATATTTGCTAAAAAACCTAAAAAAAAAATATTTTTCAAAATTCATCCGGCTGATAATCGAACTCTAGGCCTTAAAACCAGCACGAAAGCCATTTGGCTTACTTTTCAGTTACCTAGACACTTTTTTTCGCTTTTACGTATATACATATTTTGAAATGGACCGACACCTACAAAGCCATTTATGAATTCCGCCGCGTAAAGTGTCTGCTTTTATTTCATTGAACCTTATTTGCGTAGTGTGCAAAAACGCGCTTTATGATTCTTCTCTATTATAGAATTTTAATCAATATAGGTATAAATGAAGTTATTCGAAATAAAAGGGCGCGATACAATTTTTATATTTTTATAAATAATGTCCCAATATTTCTTAGAGTGATATCAAAAGAGTATTTATATAATTATTTAGATAAAAAAAAATACCACTGTAATTCACCAGTTATTGGTTTCTTCAAATAATTATTTATAGAGAAACTAATAAATTTGTTAGTCAGTTTGCAACTGAGGGCTATAAATTTTTTTTGCAATAATCGTAATAGTATGCAAGTAATTTATTAAAATAACGTTTGTATCTTTATTTTATTTTTAGGTTCAACTTTGAGTTTAATCGATTAATTCACGATAAATATGCATGCAGTAAGGTATTTAAATAGGCAAATTCAATGATATAACAATAAAAAGGGTAGATAGGTTATGTAAGTACTAATACGATGGCAAAAATTGTCCTCAACACTCCGATTATTCATAGACTATAATCGAACATGTCACAGACCAGACGTATAATGATTTCATGCCTACTTTTACCTGAACGAGTTAAAGACTTCGATCTACAGTTCAACTTAAAAATTTTGATGTCTAACATTATTATTTCTCCTTGTCGTTAGTATATATTATTTGCCCGTATAAAAATTATAAAGCTCTACAAGCCAATAAATGTATAATAACACGGGGTTTCGATCGAAATCGGAGTATTTTTTTTAGCACCGGAGTTAGGTTTCGACGCTCCGAATTCAAACCCCGGAATTTCGAAGTTTCAGTCTCATATAGATTTTCAAATAAATTTAAGGTAGACCGTTGGCACTAAAGTCATTTTGTTACATACATAATCTTAGACATATATATATCACAATTTGTAACCGGAGTATCTTCCTTCCTTTCTTCTTTTTGTACACAAATTATTTATGTTTCTGATTAAACCACAAATCAATGAAAATTTATACTTACGAATGAAATGTGACCCCTTGGTCTTTAGACGACTTACTTATGTTGTTTCTACAGTTTTGCAAAACACAGTATGGCATTTTTAAAATGATTACGGTATATAAACGCACACAATCAACGCTTTTGCCAAACTGCGCTAAGGTATGCTAATGAGCGTAGTTTTAAGGTGACACTTTTTGAATTCAAGTAAACTGTCTACTCTTTTTTATTGAAATATCATTTGGATAAATTGATATAGATCTCTTTGAAATGACATCATTTATTTCAAATTTTATCTATGTATATATAAACTTTTATTAGAGGAAAGATTTGATCGTTTGCATCGAATAGGTTACGTAACTATTGGACCTATATTAAACCAATAGGAAGCTACATCATAAACGGGTGACATAGGCCATAATTTATGCGGATAAAGTCGCGGGAAACAAAGCGGGTTACTAATATGTTATGAAAGCATTCACAATTTTATGCTAATATACATACAGGGTTTCTGTTTTTTTAACACTAGAAAGACGGGAAAATTCATCTTCCTACAAAGACGGCGACCGGTCAAATGACTGCCCCAATTTATTTAGTTTTTTTTATTATTTATTTGCTAAAATTAGTAACTATAGTACTGAAACAGAGTATAATATATAATTATTTATTTAATTCACATACAATTTTTACATTTTAAGATTTTATTTACGTTACAAGGGCCGCAAAGTGGCTTTTTGCAAGAGTCACATAATTTATTTGTTTTATTTTTGCACTTTTGCATATAGCATTCTCGCCTTTTTCGACTTTCCGGATTTTGAAGTGTAGATCGAGAAGTAGAAGGTGTTGGTTCTTTGGGCGATAGTTCGGTTTCAGAGGGTCTCGGTTCAATTTCTACTTTGCCGCTAAGTTCACTTGCTAAACTTAGTATAAAATTCCTTCGTTTTATGTTGGTGCCTGACATTTTCTTATATAAAATGAAGGAATTTATCCCTGCTAGGTCCAAAATATTGAAAAATACCTTTTCTACCTGTACAGGCCACCTTCGAGATGCTGTTTTGATACTATATTTTTTTGCCATCTGGTCAGCCACATCCACGCCGTACTTGGTAGCATTGTAAAAAGTCACAGTTTCTGGCTTTTTCTTAGGATGATTTGAATCTATTTCAACATTGTCATGTAACGTGCTGAGCAATAAAACGTTCTTGTTTCGTTTTCCTTGATAAATCGTAAGAGTACATCTATCAGATTTCAGAATTTTTGTTTCAAACAAAGTCATATGAAGTGATTTGACGTAAGGTGGAACCTCTCGTCGTGCCCTGTTCAAAGTTCCTACAATTGTAGTGCGTTTTGCGAGCAAGTTATTTGCCAAGCTCAACGATGTAAAGAAGTTGTCAGTGGTTACATTCCGACCAGTATTTGCAAAAGGTTCCATGAGACGCATTACAACGGATTCACTGAGGCTTTGATTTGGTGGCCTGCTTTCATCTTTTCCTAAGTATGGAAAGCCGTTGAGTACAAATTTTGAATCTACATCAACACAAAGCCAAAATTTAATTCCAAACTTATCAGGCTTGTTAGCAATGTATTGAAGAAACCTGCATCTAACCTTAGTAGAAAACAGTTGTTCGTCTACTGTAACGTTTTCTCCCGGCTTGTAGCACGATAAACAGTTCTCAATGAATTTCTTCCAAACGTCTGATATTAGTGCGAATTTGTCTTGTTGAAGTCGTAACTTCTCTCAGATCTGTGATCAAATCGCAAATACTTCATTATTTCTTTGAATCTGTCACGTGACATAACTTATGAAAAAAAATTTATTCCCCAAGTTTTACTCCACAACTCATTTACTTGAATATTTTTTGCACCGTATGCACCTCGAGCATAACATATAGCGATCAAACTTTCCAGTTGTTCCAAAGTTAGTATCCAGTTATTGTGTCCTAGTTGTCTATTAGCTTCTTCTATAGTACACTTCTGAATATGTCTCAATATAGATTCATCAATCAAAAGCCTCCACGAGTCTGACAAATGTCCCTTGAAATTTCTTTTTGCATATGAGGTAGGCCCTGCTTGCTCAGTTATAATATTGTGGCGTGCCCGGCGACCACTTTGAGTAGATTCCATTTAAGGGGTCCATGAGGTACCGTCGATCCATGGAGGATCCATGAAGTGATAAGACCTTGAAGCTCAGAATCTTCCAAATTATGACTCCTACCACGACCTCAACCACGAGCACGGCTGCGACCGCGGCCACGAGAACTCAACCTGTCAACGGTTCGTAAAGTTGCTAGAGGTATCTGATCTTCCAGGTCACTTTCATCCGTAGAGGAACTCGAACTGATAAATGGTACATTATCATCCTCACTACCCCGTTCTTCACTCTCAGACCCACAATCCGATTCATCTTCACAAATATTTTGCAATATTGAAAGGATTTCTTCATTTTGAAGGGCTCGAGACATTTTTCACGAATCACTTACAATAATTCTGACAAAATTGATAGGCAGTCGTAACTGTACTGACTCATTTGACCAGCATACTCCAAACAATGGACAGAGCGCACATTATTTCGTATTCTACTTTCTCATATTACATATAAATTCTTATCCGATATCAACCGTCAAATGACTGCCGCCGTCTTTGTCGGTATATCAAGATTTTAAACAATAAACAAAAGAGACGAAAGTTATTTTCATACATAGTTTCATTTATCTAGTAATATTAATAAAAGTCATAAAGTCTCAGTACATAAAGTTAAATAGTTTTTGAGTTATTCAAAATTTAAAATCAAATTACAGTCAAATGACTGCTTCCGTCTTTCTAGTGTTAATAAATTATATTTGATACCTACAATTTATTGTGTATCATATAGTTTATTAGTGTTTCCAATAGTGAAAGGTTGTCCAATAGTAATATTTTAAATATTATAGTTCAATTATGAGGCAAGTTTGAGGTTATTCCCTGGTGACTCACAGCGGAGGTAACAAATAAACGAATATTATGTGTGGGAATCTCCATTAAATGGAATGCGAGTCATACGTAATAAGGGAGCGATAGGATTCATAGATACGCGAACAAAGACAGCCGACTACAATAGAAGCTGTCTTTGTTTCTACTCATAACATTTCTATATTACCTACTCAGTTTTCAATGCGAATAATCAAGTTTTATTTGTTTGATATTATGTATTATTATTTGACTAGGTACGTTTATAATTTGGTTTTGATAACAATACGGATATATAGTTTCAACAGATTAAAATAAAGTCGGAGTTATTTATTATTATATTTAGTACTCATCAGACACATAATTTAGTTAAATTCATAATAAAACACAATCTCAAAAACAAAATAAGTAATTAGCTAAATAAATTAACTTAAAAGGAATTCTGCATAAAAGAAAAATAAAATAACTAGATAATTCGTTTAATTTTCTATGTAATAGTATAATTTAATAACTTAATAAAATAACAAATAAAAATAAGTCGCAAACCTTGACGATGTCGATTATTTCGCGACAGTTCTACACGAATGTCCATGTTTTATTCCTTGTCGTAAATTATACACTTGAATAAGGATCGAGGAATTTAAGTGTCATCTCTAGATAATCTCACACCGTATAATTTTCAAGATTTATTCATAATTTCTAGCGGAAATATCAACTTGATAATACTGATTCCATGAACAAAAAATGTACCAGGTCACGCAGTAACTTTAACTGTAAATCTCTTAGATATTATAAATTAGGTCTGTCTAAGATAAGATAAATGGATCACTCTACTCGGGCTGTGCCGTTCACATGGTAATGAGGCCTCTTTCTAGGCATTATTGTAAGAAGGCTCTCGTTCACACCTACTTATCTACATAATGCTTATGTTAAAGAGTTACTGACAGAGGGTTCATAACTATAATTATAAGAAATAGTAACTGTTATGTTTTTATTAAAATTGGCGGTCACCCAATCCGATTTATTTATTAATATAAAACAATATTTACAACATATGTAAAAAAAATTGTTTCGGAACGGGAAAAAGCCTCAGAGATTTTATTTACTGTATTGGCTTAGAAGAGTAGGCCAAGCAAGATTTTCAGAATTATAAATCAAACAGAAGTTGGTAACAGTTTTATTCGTATAAAATTTCCTGTTTTGTATTACGTTCGCAATTATCTTTGAAAATGTCTAATTTAATTCTTGCATGTGTTACGTACCATAGTGGTTTACTTGTTGCAAGTAACCCAACTTATGTAAACTATAGAATGATAATTAAATATTAAAATTGAGTGGAGAGGGGAGTTCACACAAAACATATTAGAAGTTTCAGTAATACAGCCAACCCTGTAACGTCTATTTCATATAATATTTTCTGTTTCGTGATTATCAGAAAAGGGTGTTATTTTTTAAACTTGTTAATATTTATCAAACAAATTAATATTAATTAATAATAGGTGTTCAAAATTTTAATTATTTGATTTGGGTATTTGTAATTATTTACTTATCAAAATTTTCGTCGTCGTTAGTTTATTAAATTTATCCAAATTCATATATATAACTAGATGTCTAGTCGTGTTATCAAAATGTTTGATTTAAAAATTCTTTTTTGGTATATTCAACTATCAAATTATTAATAAACGGCAAATATTAAGTGCGATCGTATGGTTTTCATCTGCATACTTAACGTGTATGAAACGTTGTTGTGGAGCACAAATTGATTTCAGAGTCGTCCCTTGCCCGTGTTCTATATAACGACATCCACACGAAGCCTTATCAGCCGGTTTATGGCACCTAACATCCGTTCGCTAGCAGATTTGGACCAAATATTCAACATCTCTTAAATATACGCTTCGACTACAATTGTCGTTTAATTTTTTTCATACTCTTAAATATATACAAGATACTGTAAAATTGTAAAAATGTCAGTTAATATTTGATTTCACCGTAACATAATAGGCATCACTTATATTTACCAAAGCACGCTTAAGTTACTTATTATATCGCGTAGATACCAAAATCATTTTTATGTAGTATCGGAATACTCTTGTAGTACAGATAATAACTAATAACAGAAAAAATGGTTAACGAACTCGTGTCTAAAGAAATAAATATATATAAATTTAATTATGATTATGTAGTTTTGAATAATAAATTAAACCTGTTTCGTGCGGTGGTGAATCATATGGTGCGCATTTATAATATTACAAATATTTGCATTGTGTCAGAACTGTTCAAAAATGTGTGATTGAGCAATTTTCAATTCATCTACAATTGATTTGTGCGGAATTATTAATAGAAAGAGAAAAAAATTAAAGAAAAAGATTTGCTTTATTAAAGCAAACGTTCGTAAAAATGTTAATTTGTTTTCTATAAACAATTTGAACACTAAAATAATAAATAAATTAAGATTGCATTCAAACAGTTTATAATACTCGTATAATCCATTCAGGGATATTTGTGCGCGCTTCTACAATAAAGTCCCTTAAAGTTAAAGCAGTTTGAATATTCTACTAAAAATAAAGTTTATTTTGTGATGTCTGATTATATAGCAGATAAGAACGCTTGGACTTACCTATATGGCTGATAAGTGATTTCTTTTTTTTATATTGTGCTAGAAAGTAACTTCATAGATTTATCTGTATAAATAAAAAAGGGAGAAAAACACAGTTCTTTGTTTTTGATGGTTTTAAGGTCTCCCACTATAGATTTGCGAACCGAAGGCAAAGTTTTTAGACTCAGACATTCAAGTGCGCGTAACATCCTTTGATTGAATCGATTCTTAACTGAATCCAAAAAAGGAGGGTGTTCTCAATTCGAATGTATATTTCTTAATTTTGACAGGACTATTTCAAGTTTTTGTTAAGAATTTAGTATAGTATGTATAAGTGCTAACATTTTCTTAATCGAAAAAATTTACGTTTTTCAATTTCAGCAGCTATATGAAGATTGAATTTGAACAATTGCAATTAAGCTAGAATGAAAATAATTTGACACATATTTAAATATTTTTGTACATATGGTTTATAATATTTATATGCAGAAGAACGTACATGAGGATACAGTAAATAAGAAGTCAATTTTATCGTTTTTACCGCCAACCCTGAAAAATAGGAAGAAAGAAATAGACAAGTCACACAGCGAAAAGGTTCTACAAGGGCTTACTCATTCACACGATATTTTTCTATACAATGTGTGTAAAATAAGGAGTAGCTTAGGCTACTTTGCACGCGGACGAAGTCGCGGGATTCCGCTAACTTGACTTTGTTAACTAATACTGTCGCATCCACGTATACCTAGACGACCTAGTTGGTTAAACTATTACAAATATATAATACATACATTAATTAAAATTACAATAGAAAAAAGAGAAAAAGCAGCCCTTACTGAGTTTCTTGCCGGTTTTTCTTGATACAAGGTGTTCTGCCGTAGATTTACGAACCGTTGGCATAGAGTTTCGACTTTCACAAGTGCTTGATACAGACTAGATTGAAGTTACAGATTTTTTTTTTAAGTTGGTCTTCTTATATTTTTCCATTTTTTTAACATTAATAAAGGAGGTTGCAACTAAATTTCGCGTAATATATTTTGGGAGAACAAAATAAAAAAAAGTCTATATATAGGCATATAGCTTTAAATAAAACAAAAAAGGCACATAGTCATTTAGGTCATTACCATTAAAGATTAATGTTTTCCTTATACATTTGTCTGATGTTGATTAGATGGAAAATTTTTATGCGAGCGAAATATCTTTGAGGTCAAAGCCGGAAACAGAAAAAAATCATGAAGCGTAAAAGGGTCATTTTACTTGGTACTATCGATAAGTCCATATGGTTATGGAGTTGTGATTGCGTGTATTTACCTCTCACTTATTGCGGTCGGCTCCTAGGATTGGTACCGGTACATATACATATATGTACCGGTTTAATATTTCATGTGCGGCGGTGCCGGAATGCGAACGGAACAATTTGCCAATAATCCTATCCCCAGGCAATAACCGAGGTGGCGCTCACCAGAAATGTGTGTTATAGCCCATGAATGATTTCTGAGCAACTCATAAGACCTATTCTCTTTGTATTGAAATTGCCTATTCTGTTTGTTGTTTCACTTGTTTAGAGAGTTCGGTCCCGGTTTGCTTTCATTTACGTTAAATTGAGTGAAACACAATGCGTTCGCGTGTATTCCAAATATTGTTTTGTAACTACTGTTTTGAAATCGCTCTGTTTTGGATTTCATTCGAATTTAATGTATTTATTTTACACAATGTACAATGGTACGGTACTGGTATGTATACAATAATGGTATGTGTAATGGTAAGGTACAATGACGAAACATAGTGCATCGTGTTTACGTGCGGTTATTCGAAAGATGTTTTCTCGGTGTTGCTCGCTTGAGTTCGGTTTACTCGCTGGCATTTATGTGACACACGCTGCAGACGTGTTGTTCCTTCGCTATTTGTAACATTCACTCTTACTGTACTACACATGTTACAATACGTGCTCACTGGCGAAATATAATGTATTATTATAAGCGGAATTGCAGGTTTTCACGATCGATCCTTGATAAATTAAATATTATGTACCGACATTATTAACTAAAGCCAATAATATGATACTAATTATTATATGCCTATTGTTGATTACAAAAACATACGTTGTATGTACACTAGGGTCCCCAACGCATGGCGTATTTTAAACGCATAGACGACTCGTGTTTCCTGCGCCGTAGATGATGATTTTTGCGTTTTTATAGATTCGAAGGCGTCGTCAATTTATTACGACTTAGTGCTCTAAAATTTGTGCAACCGGTTAATCGACTAAACTATACCTACTAATATTATAATGAGGAAAAATTTGATTGTTTGTTTGCAACGAATAGGCTTCCAAACTATTGGACCGATTTTAAGAATTCTTTCACCTACTGGAAGCTATATCATATGCGGCGAACATAGGTTATATTTTATTCCGAAACAGCAAATAAAGAGATTAAAATGGAAGTGGAAGTTTGTTTAGGGAATTAGAACGTTGCCATAGTAACCATTGTTTATTATTAAATTTGTCATTGTAAATTTATTCATATCATGATATGAAACAATATCCAAATAAACAGTTCCCTAGGGACCACGCGGGCGAAGTTGCTGGCGGAAAGCTAGTATTATAAAGAGGAAAGAGTTGTTTGTTTGTTTGCACTGAGTAAGCTCTGAAACAACTAGCCGATTCGTAAAATTCTTTTATCATTACAGGCGTTAATTTTTTTTTAAATACCCGTGATAAGCCGGGGCGGTCCGCAAGTTGATAATAACATAATATGTGTAACTTCAGGAAGGATTTGATTGTTTGCATTTTCCGAAACTAATGAACTGATTTTAAAAATTATTTCGCCCACGGGAAGCTACATCATACTTAAGTTATGTATATATGTGGACAAAGTCGCAGGAAAACAACTAGTTTTTATATAAATGATCTTCATTATTCTTAATGAAAAATGCTTAAAAAATTCACTTAGTCCTTGGTACTCTGAGATAAGACCACATCTTCATTATTTTTTAATCTACGAATAGAATCAGTTTATTGCCTACTAGTGTGAAATATACTATACCTATACTTAAAATAGCGCCCAAAAGCTTTTATTATTGTGATAAATAACTAGTTGTATAAACGTCCATTAAAATTATCATTAATTTAAAGCGACATCACCGATACAAATTTTCAAATGGATTAGAGCTTAAAATCAACCTTAAGTCTTTAAGATGTTTGTACAAATTCAAGATAAATCTTCTTTGATAAAATACCATTCGTTTTTATCATTCGTTCAAGCATCGAGTTGTGTCTGTTAGCTTGGTTTGTCAAAAAAAGTTTTGGATTGACTTGTTTATATTTTAATATTAAATAGTTTAAATTTCTATACTCTTCTATTAATTAAGTTTCTAAAGTCGCATCGCAGCAATAATAATATGCCATAAAATTAATAAAGTTCGATAAATGTCATTATTTCAATCAAAGTAGAGAGGCGGCTATTGTCTTTTAAAACTTCAAAAAAGTTCCGTTCAAACTCTTGTTTTAGATATATATGCTTTATTTATTCCTTGTATCATAGACGTGTGAACAGTTTTATGTAAAGGCTTTTTTCTTCAACGAATGCAGTCAGGTTAATAAATCAATTTATCGGGTACAAACTCCCAGAGTGAAGTCCTGCCGAGGACAATATGCTCGCCCCATTGTGTCACAAATTCAATTTATATTCAGATCCAAACTGGAATAGAATTGAAACTTAGATTGCGGCGAGATTGGTGCTAGACTTATAAAGCAAACTGAACGATGCCTGTTTACTTATATTATCTTGATGCAGTTAGAAGTTTACAACTTAAACTTTTATCGATGAAAGAAATCTCTACTAATAACAAAACTCGGAATGTATAGTTAACAGCAGGTCAGGTTTTATTAAAATGTCAAAACTCGAAAGCTATTGAAGAAATCTTGATGTAATTTTAATGTTTGTAGTTTTCTTGATATACTTAGGATATTTTCTATCGTGGTATGAATTAAGTTTGGTTCTCGTGGGAAAATCGATGAATGCTGATACACACAAATAGAATGTATATCAATTACGGACTTTATTTTTCCTGTACTTTTTTATCTTTAATATTTTCACGTCTATTCTTGGGGTCGGAAGATTCGACCGAGCGACTTTCGGAAGTATATGACATTAGTACGCGACAGACCATTCGTCGAATGAGCAAGGTTGTGAGCAAGTTCACCACTTGCTCATAAAGAGCCTGATAAATAATTATAAGCTTAATAAGAAGCCAGATAAATTAATTGCAAATTTTGGTTCACAAACTTTAGTGCAGGCACAAATAAAGCAGAATAAGACAGAATTTATTTTGCAAAGAAATGATTTGGTTAGAATAGAAAAACGAACTTCTTCAATAATGTTCGGTTATAAGTCGTTATTATTATTTTTTTATCGAATTGCAGTCGACAAAGTTAAACTTACCTACCATTAATAAATAACGGTAAACTTGCCTCCCAAAGTTTCGTTCATTACCTTTACGATATTACCCTAACTAAAATGTAAGTAACTTTTTAGTTTTATGTGTTGTTTACAAGTTTCCTTTGTTAATAAGTTGTTATTATTATTGAAATCTGACTATTAATTAGCAGAGACAATTTATGAAATATTATTTGTAGTCGAGTCTAACTTAGCAAGTTCCTAAGGAATATTTGATTCCAGAAGCGATTCTTCATCAATCTTAGTCTTCCATTGGGATACAGATGGAGTCGATTTATCCCCAAGCCGTCGAGGTGGAATACTGTTCATTACGTAAGTAGGTACCCCTAATAGGTGGGCCCTATCTTACATAATGTTTGTGGGCCATTAACCAATATTACCCTGAAGAAAGATCGAGACCATTATGCGAGTTTGCTAAATAAGAATTCTCGTTCTTTGGTTATTTTCATCCAACTCGTTTGCCAGTTTTTACAATTACTTTTCTCATTTCAAGTTTAATGCCTTTGTCTTTTATTTATTTACGAAGTTTATTAATGTTAGTAGGTGTTTTCGTTTGTTGTTGCGATTCAGATTCACAACATCGTACCTATTGAAAATTAGAATAGATTTTTGCATTAAATATTTGTGGTATCGATTCAAAGATATGATTGATGTTGAACGAATCGATTGTTTTGCAGTTAATGCAAGAGGGCCGAGCGCTATTTTCTTCATATTATTATGAATACAATTATAAATAAAAATGAATTTCCGTTCGTTATTCTCGCTGAAACTCGAGAACGGCTGAACCGATTTGACAAATTTTAGTCTTGAAATATTCGTGGAAGTCCTGGAAAGGTTTAAACGATGATAAAATATAACAAAATTGAGAGTATAAAACTGTAGCGATGAAAAGTCTGGATGTATAGCTATGACTCCGAATAGAAACGCCTTACATCCAATAATCAATTTATTGCTTACTTCACAAGGTGAATCCTTAAGCTAGTGTCCGCATCGATTATATTCAATGAACATACGAAGTTGTACAATTAATTATTTTCTATTTAAAATTATATTGACAAGCAACCGCCGTAGTCGATAGAAAAATCAAGAGTATATTATATATAATATATGAAAGAGTAAAAATAATAGATACTGACTGGTCAATGAATAAAATCTATAAACTAGTGTTCAAGGAGTAAAACTGCTAATGTATATAAGTGTATATAACATATTGGGAGAAGCCCACAAAACTGAAAACGACAATTTAATTTTCCTATACAAACTGTTCTTAGCTATCAAACGTTCAGTTGACGATCAATATTTATGGTCGTGTAGTGGTCAGTTTACGGAATATTTTTCAATATTAATATGGTTTTAATTAAGAGGTAAGGATACGAAGTTCACCGGGTTAGCTAGTACATAATAAATAATTAAGTATTTAATAGATCAAACGAACTTTCCTAAAGTTGAGTTGAATCATAATTACATGTTATATCGAATGCTAATTTCGTGGGACTGCATAGACAAAAATCTATTTTTACAAGTATCCTAGATTTCGCGACCGTGGTCGCTACTATCCAACGAAAGGTCATATCCAGGTCGGCAAAGTTTTAATTATTTTGATATATTTTTTTCTTTTAATATAAATGAGATAATTTATGTAAAATTATTGTCAATATTGGATTATTCTCGGTAATTTATGCCAGAGACCTATATTGTAAAAGTATTTCGACATCGCGTAATCGCGTGATTATTGTTCATGGACGAAACTCCCTGGGGATGACACATTACGAAAGCAGATAAACTTGAAATAGTAACACGATACGATAAATAGGAGAACAATTTCATGTATGCAATAGCCTATACCTACGATACTAGAATACGACAATGAAAAATAAAATACTCTAATAAATAATTATACAATGTATTGAATTATTTAAATTTATTTGATAGAATACAACCGTACTTTGATTTCAATTCAATCAAGACTCTCGACCTAGTACAAGCTCAACGATTTCACAACTAATGTACTATGTATAAGTTTTTTTTTATATTTGCTTAGGTACTGGCGAGTAATATCCTCATTGCATGTGTTTATGAGTATAGCTGCTGAAACCTCAGTCGGTGAAGTTATCCAATGTTTACTTATTGAGAAATCGCATATTTGCCTTTTAGTCATTCTGTGTGACGCAGGTGAACTTAAGAACACACATAGTTGAAGTAGTTCGGTGGAGTAGTGCATAGGCACCTGGGTTCGCGATCATGTTAATTCCCTTTGACCACGCGGTGGATTCTGCAGGTAGGGGTTCTACATTAAAAACGTTCGTTTGCCTACGGATGAGGCATTTCTCGACGGCTTCGTTTCTAAAGAATTAAAAAAAAAATTGAATGGTATAACAGGAAACTGAGATATTGGGACCCCGCATGTAACGTACGGGACTAATCCTGCCCTTAAATTGAGCAAGATCCCACGAGATTAGTGGGATTGCAGTGAGCTCTAACATTTCGGTCTAGGTCCGGCTATTACAACAGTCTTCAGGATCAGACAAGGAAGCAAATGAACAATTTTAAGTCCAGTGGGCTAAAACGCATAAATCTTCATGTACTCTATGTAAAGCCTTAAGATGGCGCATGTTCTGTACCACTAAGTAATCGTAAATTGATTGAAAATAGAGTCAAATAATTGTAAGTATAATTACTAACAAGAATTTGTAATGTGATGTCGAGCATTTTATTTATAACTTTTTGTTTAAAAGAAATGCTTTTAACTTTAAAATACAGTTCTTTCTTGTTTTGATAAATTCTTATGCGAGTCTCTTAAAGGCAGGGCGGCTTTATAATAATTATATTGGCTCGCGAGAAATTCTTTGCAAAGATAAAACGAAAATTTTTCCACAACTCATTTTCGGAGTCCGACTATGCTGGATCGAACAAATATCTGCATAATGTCTGATGAAGTCGAGTCCTGCAGATACAAGGATTTAATATTGGACGTAGCTCTGCGTCTTTATATAGGTACATCTGTCACCGAGACAAAGAAATGCTAGTTATATTTTGAACCCATAATTGAAATTTATATAAGGTTGTTACACGACATCAAGCTGAGGAATCGTATTATAAATCATATTTAAGTGAATGTAGCAAAAATTTAAATGATGTAGCTTCCTGTCGGTGAAAGAACTTTTAAAATCGGTCTAGTAGTTTCGGAGCCTATTCGTTGCAAACAAACAAATAAATCTTTCCTCTTTTTTATAATATTAAGTATAAATGGATAAATGTTGAAATTTCGTAACGTTCAACGACCTCTGTAGCAGAGTGATTCGCACGCCGGTTTCAAGGTGTCGCTATCTCTGAGGTCGTTGGCTCGATTCCCGGTCGGGTCATGTAGAAAAATAAACTTTTCTATATTGTCTCGGGTCTGGATGTTGTGATATCTTCGTTATCAAAGATACTCCATAATACGTGAGCTTTAGCTACTCATCTTGAAATGTGAGCAATGTATGTGATAATGTTATAATATTATTATTATTATTGTTACAGTAGTATCCGGTATAACTATCACTAAATTGACACTTAACAATCTTATTTAGCATACTGCTCAACTGATGCGAAAATAGAGTTATGTTACGAGTTATTTGCGGGATAAACATTAGATAGATTAGAAGGGACAGTGGTAGTAAGTCTTGGGGGTGGGGACTTGGCCCTCTCATAAGTGCTCACTAAACTTTATTGTACTGTTTACGAGCAGCCGAAACTACTTTTGTAGATGTTTTCCACGCGTGTATACACGCAGCTTGTTTAAGTTGACTTTGTAGCGTCAGGATATAGGATCGAAACACTTATTTGACGAGAAATATTACTTAGTTATGGTAGTGGACTAGCTCGGTGTCGTAGTGAATAAGTGCTGTGGCCCGCGTTCGTTGTTGTTGAGCAACTTTCGCAAGGATCGGATGGGAGACCGACAAAAATGTTAACCCGAGCTACTCCGAGCTTGGTTCTGACTGCATTTGCAGTCCTTAATACTCTCCGATCCGCATTGGGCCAGCGAGCGTGGAGGATCAAGGCCCATCCTCTTTAGCCATCCATACGAAAGGCCTGAGCTCCTGTAGTGGGGACGTAAAAAGGCTGATGATGATGATGATGATGATGGTGATTTGTTCTCGGTTGACATGTGTATTCTAAGCGAATTTTTGTTCGCCAAAACAAAATTCTATATACGTTAGTGGCAGCAACTTTTGTTTTAGGACAGACTAGAGGACCAAGGGACATTAGCAAAGAAATCAAGTTATCAGAATCAAAGAAAAATTTGAGAATAGTTAATTGATGTAAAACAAATACAGTTTTGGATACAATAATAATAATTCTTTCAGACATTGTGTAATAATACTACGTAAGAAGAAAAAATGTTCCTGTCGAGTTTTCATTAGCAAATTATGTGGTGCTAGATTTATATATTTGCAGAATTGCACTAACAGCCGGCGTTTTTAACCATCGAGAGTTGTGTTTTGGTAAAACAAAAGTAAGAAATAGAAATTACCTGTGTCGATACAATTGTGTCTCACATATGACATTGTACAGTAAAAGGCTCAATAAGTAACAGTTATACAGTCAAAACATAAGAGGTAACACCGGCAGTAGATGTAGTGGATTACGTAGTCGTATGATAAAAATTATAATCAAATGTCAACATAATTTTTATAAGAAGTCATCCGCACTACTGATAATAATTTTTTTATTACTCTCTATATTACGTTACTTACTTTATTATACCTTTGAAAATTTACCCATACAGTTGATTTCAACTAAGGCTAATCGATATTTTGGCGTGTTGTTGAATGTCGTCGTACAATAGGGCTAGTCCTGTGATTGAACGTTGATCATTTGGCTGCGACATATGCACTTATGGAGTAGCTATACGATGTTAAAAAGAGCTATTACTCAGTGAGAACGGTTAACTATATGAGCTAGAGTTACATTCTGACGCAGCAACTGCCACCTACTTATTTCCAATTCCTTCGTGGGTAAATGTAAATTCAAAAATGTCGCTTCGAAGTCGTGTCCTGTCGAATAAGGTGCAAAATGACTCGTCTACTTCCGTCGTACATAATTCATGTCTTTTAAACTCTATTGCTTTGTGTTTGCTGGCGAATTGGGAACAACGAACGATTCGTTATTAGTATCGTTAAAAAAAAAAGCTCCGAAGTAAGTGATCCATCAATGTTGAAATTGACTTTTATACAAAAACAAAAGTATGTTCTAACATTCGTATTTAAAGAAAATTCAGATTGAAAAATAACTGCCTGTTCCTTTGTATGTAAATCTTCAGCTCTGTTAGCTAATTATATATAATAACAATTCATGACCAATTATGTTAATCTTTGGAGATCACTAGAGTTGTGTTAATTATTAAATATGAACATAAATGCAAGATAATTATTTAAGTATGGAAAATTTGTATTGTGAAGAAGAAGCAAAAATTGAGCTAGGGTATTTTCTATGCCCTTATGTTTTGGTTTGAAAGTTTGTCATGACAATATAAAATATATTGGAAGTGTGAACCGTTAATATTGTTTGTATAATAAAGTTGGGACAGATAAACTCTGGTGTTCTATAAAGAAAAATGAACTGGCTAAAGTATAGCAGATAAAGATAGAGGGTCTAGATTTTCCGCTGACGGTGTCGGAGCGTCCCGCGAAGCCACCGTTTTGTATATTATCTCATGCTACAAATCACACCGGATGTCCCGCCGAGGGGAAATGAAAATTGAGATACCGGGGACGCATTGTTCCGTGAAAATATATCTTCTTGATATTCTCAGGGCGTGGGACAGCGACGACGCACGGATATTGCGATAATGTTACGTCATCTCGCGAGATAAAAGCGCTTTTGATATCTCCGGATAAATTTTCACTTTCGCATAACGAGCGGGGCTCTCCTCGGATGCTGACGCGGTCCACGATTGTCTCAAACGATTGCTCTCTAGGTTTGGAAACAAATAAATAACGGGTAACAAATAATAATAAAGACGGGTTCTTATAAGACAGATCGGTTGCTCGTCTGTCTGTCATAAGTTGATATTTTCCGAAACTACTGTAACGATTGAATCGAAATTTAATCATATTGATTTAAATATATTCGTTAAGGTGCTCGTTTAATCCTGTCACGTTTTAGAGAGTACCTGTAGATGGATCATTATTAAAGTTCAGAATGGCGGAAAGTATGTTCGGATTGGTAAGTAGTCCATTTTATAATTTTTATTTTCTTACGCTGTTGTTCGTTGGTGAAAATATACGTAATGTTAAGCTAATTTCAACCGGCATAGCCCACACTGCCCGCGTGGCAGTACACAAGAAGGTACAACCCAGGTGGGTTCTCACTATGGACGGGCTAAGGGTAAGAGTTCGCACAATCGCGCATCTCCCGCTTCTGCCCAAGCACAATCCGGTAGGTTCATTAGCCCATAGTATTGCTTGTCCTCTTACCTGTCTGGCGGGTAGGCATCAAGTGTCTCTCAGTCTTATCCCTAACCTGCAGAGGCCTCACAAGGGTATGGGTTGAAATTTTATTGTTTCTATATATTTATTTTTCCAGCTTTTGTTGCCTTTTACTACCTTGATTATACATTCTATCACTTCTTTGCTTTCTTTTCTTAAGTGATAAATAAAAATTTCGAAAAACAAAGTTTTGTTAAGGTGCCTCCCCTACATGTAAAGTGGAGATGATATTATAGTGTGGAGCATCGTTGAATAGGTCTTTCAAAAATATTGGGAGTGTGCGAAGGCCGTTTTTCGATTTAGTAAACCATTTGTGAGTTATCAACCTTAAAAGATAAATTATCGTCTATGATGCGAAAAAGTGTCTAACGCTCATCTTTTAAAAAGAGTTTATACAATAAAACAGTTTTTGTTCTTAGTTCGTATATAAGAAAAAACCAAACTACACAATCCCTCAATAAACTGTAATAACGTATACTTTCCTAATATATTATCTTAACGAGGAACAGTATAATTCATTTAATTGTCTATATTAGTATTATAAATAGGAGAGATTTGATTGTTTGTTTATATTGAATAGGCGCCGAAATTACTGCCAGTTTTAAAAATCTTTCACATATGGGAATGTGACAGGCTATATTTACGCGGGCGAAGTCGCGGAAAACAGCTAGTATCTATATAAAATTATACTACCTGTGTCACCGTCATGAACTGCATGTTGGACAGAACCAATCTCCCTCTGGAGCTTTCTAGATACTACCTATACAAGAGTAATGGTACAATTGGTAGGTATACATTGAACTCTATCGCAGCCTATCATTGGTACATCAGGAACATCCTTTTCACAATAGCAGTATACAACAACCCACAATAGCTTTCCCTTGTTGTTTCCTCTGTGGTGGTATCATCTTCATCATTTATAATTAACTCTTCGTATGGAAATGTGTTGCAAATATATACAGCAAAATGCCATCTTCTTATGTTGCATTTATCACATTTGACACTTTCTGTTCCATGTCGCCAAAAAAATGCAATACCATCTCCTTATAACTGTTGAAACGACCAAAAGAACTGCCATAAGTGTCTCTCCTTGGCATTCTTTTAGTTGCAGCAGCAGTTCTCATTATGAAGTATTGAAATTAACGGAACGAAAGTGATCTATTACTTGAAAGTTTTGCAGTTATAATTACTTAGAATAATAATATTGCTGAATTAATACTTGATTTCTATAACATTAAGCTCATTAGCAAATAGCCTAATTAGTGTGTCTTTCATGTTTAGCTAAAGACTATCTTATTTATTAATTGCTTTCGATGAATGTTCATAGTTGTAATACGTATTTAAAAAATATTAATGTTTATTTAACAACCTTTGTACTAAACACTTAAAATATTGGACGAAAGGAATTTTACACCATTTAATAATTTGTAAGCGCAATTAAATCATAAGCTCGTAATTAGAAAAAAAGAATTTGGTAACAAGATTTTATTCAAAAGTATTAAATAATAAAATGGTAATATCGGAGTTTGGATGAATTAAATTTATATATCTTAATTTTCTCAGCATACCTTTTTATTTGTTATTAGGAGAGTTCTTTAAGCTCAGTTTGAAGGAACTCACGCACTCTGTACCAAACCTTAAGTCTATAGAAGCATTTTGCATTATATTAGCAACGTGAAATGTAACTTGCTGTATAGTTGACTCATGCACTTTAACCTCAAAAGTATTAGCGTTAATGCTATTAACTTTAATGTTTAAACAATACCTTTTGACTTTAGCGGATTTTAAACTAAGCAATTCCTATCAGCCCATTCATGGATTCTTTTTAAATCTTCATTAATTTTACGTACAGCAGTCAATGAATTATATGGTTTTAAAGAAAAATATATATAATTGCTTATCATCGGCGTACATATGATACCCACAGTTTTCAATACATTAAATTTGCACATTATTATTAATCTCTTTTACAATTCTGCATTCTTTCTGTATATAAACTTTAATTGTGACAATATTCATGCTACTCGCTGAGCAATTTTCGTCAAAGCGAGTTATAAAGTTATTACTTCACGTATTAATATATAGATGGTGTGACAGTTACACCAAATTATAGTACCTACAGCCGATGCACACATGCGTACAGCCGATTATAAAGTAATAAGTTGTCTTGCATCCTTGTATTTTATTATTAAAGTTTTCCAACTTCGTTAAGTTGCTGTACTCGTTATAAGTTAAACTAACTGTTCAACAAAGAAAAAGACTTGTTACAAAATAATTAAAATAATGGCTTACAAAAATTATTAAAAATAGATCATGTTATTTATCAAATTATAAATGCAGATGATTACTGATAATTAAAGTTACTTTATGATTAAAGAACTAAAAGATTGAAATTGAGGTCCATATTTATTCTTTACTTTTAATGTTTTTTTTTTCAGAGAATATGTCTAATATATTCTTAAAAACTTTGTTAAAACAATTGTCATGTGAAAATAGAGATGAAAATATTCAGACGGATATTTAGCATGAGGGTTTCTCGGCTGACATAAAAATAATAAAGGGCAGGTGTAGTTATTTTTAAGTCATTGTAGGTATCAAACAAATGTATATTTAATCAATATAATTATAGGACTATGTAAAGATAAGTGAAACTTTTTGAGTCTAACAAGAGGATAAATACTATGTAAGATAATTATTGGGCATGTATTTCCATGAAGATCAAATTCAAACTCGCGCAGTTAACGAAAAATCACTGCACTTTCTCCCCTTCTGCGATTTTACATAATTATTTCCGAAGTTCTTGTGAGGGGATCAAAAGCGTCATTTAGTTAATATTTATTTAATTTTAGCAAAGAACCCTAATAATTTCGACATTTCCGTCTAAATGTCCGTGGTTAAGCTCAAAAACGAGTGCTACTAGAAAGTAGTAATGTGTCACTAATATACACGTTAATTACAACAAAGTGGTAAATAAAATATTCGAAAAAAAAATATTTATAGGGTACCCCTAGATGTATAAAGGGGATATTTTATTTTCGTCCTCCACATAGTGTGGATAATCTTGAATAGGTCTTAAAACGTTAGGGTGTGCAAAGGCCGTTTTCGATTTAGTAAACCGTTTATGACTTATTAAGCTTTAAGATAAATTATGGTCTATCATGCGAAAAATTGTCAAACGCTTATCTTATAAAAATAGTTTATAGAATGAAACAGTTTTTGTTCTTAGTTCAATATATATATGAAAAACTGTTCTCAAACTATTATACATATCCCTTAACAAAGTGTAATAACGTGCATTTACTTTACTAAAATATTATCTTAACGAGGAACAAAATAATTCATTTAATTGTCTATATTAATATTATAAATAGGAAAGATTTTATTGTTTGTTTGTATTAAATCGGCGCCGAAATTACTGCCAGTTTTAAAATCTTTTACATATGGTAAAACAGGCTGTAATTTACGCGGGCAAAGTCGCGGAAAACAGCTAGCATTTACTTTATACTACCTATTTATACTACCTGTGTCACCGTAATGTACTGCATGTTGGAGAGAACTAACCTACCAACCTCCATCTGAAGCTTCCTGGATACCTACACAAGAGTAATGGTACCATTGGTAGGTACATTCAACTCTATCGCATCCTATCATTGGTACATCAGGAACATACTTCTTACAATAGCAGTTTATGCTTTCCCTTGTTGTTTCCTCTGTAGTGGTATCATCTTCATCATTTATAATTAACTCTTCGTATGAAAATGTGTTGCAAATATGGATCTCCTCATGTTGCATTTTTCACATTTGCCACTATCTGTTCCATGTCGCCAAAATAAGTGTAACACCATCTCCTTATAACTGTTGAAACGACCAGAACAACTGCCACACGTGTATCTCCTTGGCATTCTCATAGTTACAGCAGCAGTTCTCATTATGAATTATTTAAATTAATAGAACGAAAGAGATCTACTACTTGAAAGTGATGCAGTTATAATTACTTGGAATAATAACATTGCTGAATTTATACCTGAATTCTACTACATTAAGCTCATTAGCAAAATGCCAAATTCGTGTGTAATTCATGTTTAACTAGACTTACTTATTTATTAATTGCTCTCGATGAATGTTAATATGTAGTTGTATTACGTATTATTTTTTTTTATTGTTGTTTATCTATCAACCATTGTACTAAACATTTTAAATAACGGACGAATAGATCTTCATACCTTTTATAAGCGCAATTAAGTCATAATTAGTAAAAAATGATTTTAGTGAACAAGATTTTCACCAAAATCAAGTCGAACTTACTTATTATTTTTTTCGATGAATGTTAGTATTTATTCTGTAATTATAATGTTTGTTTTTCAGTGAATATGTCTAATATATTTGTTTCTATTCTCTTAAAAACTTTGTTTAAACAATTGCCGTAATAATAGTGTGAAAATAGAGATGAAAATATTCAGACAGACGTTTAGCCTAAAGGTTTTTCGGACTGACATAAAAATATTAAAGGTCAGGTGTAGTAATTTATGAGTAATTGTAGGTATCATATATTTAATCAATATAATCTTAGGACTGTGTACAGATAACAGAAACTTCGAGTCCAATAAGAGGATAAATATTATGCAAGATAATTCAGTCTCGCGTAGTAAACGAAAATAACATACTTGATATCTCACTGCACCTCCTTCCCTTCTGCGATTTTACGTATTTTATTCCGAAGATTTTGTGAGGTACCAAAAGCGTTATGTAGCGCATGGCTGCTCTCCGTGAATATCTGAAAAACAAAAACCATTAGAAAAAACCCGTAAAAAACAGTTGAAAATTTTACATATTTCACACGTTCACATGTTTGTAGGGTTCAGGTTCACTAGATTGTGATATTGATTGTATACAGGGTTCCGTAGTAAGCAAAGAACCCTTATGGTTTTGGCATTTCCGTCTGTTCGTCCGTAGTTTAGCTCAAAAACGAGTGGTATTAGAAAGTAGTAATTTGGCACTAATAAACACGTTAATAACGCCGACATTGTGGTAAATAAAATAAATAAAAAATTATTTTTAAGGTACCTCCCCTACATGTTTAGTGGGGATGATATTTTATTTTCATCTCCTCATAGTATGGAGCATTGTTGGATAAGTCTTTCATAAACATTGGGGGAGTGCGAAGACCGTTTTTCGATGTAGTAAACCGTTTGTGACTTATTAAGCTTTAAAGATAAATATCGTCTATGATGCGAAAAGTGTTTAACGCTCATCTTATAAAATAATATCATTATCTTATAAAAATAAATAATAAATTTTGTTCTGAATTCATTGTATATATAAAAAATATTCTCAAACTACAGAATCCCTTAATACACTGTAATAACGTACATTAACTTTCCTAATATATTATCTTAACGAGGAACAGAATAATTAATGTAATTGTCTATATTAATATTATAAATAGGAAAGATTTTATTGTTTGTTTGTATTGAATAGGCGCCGATATTACTGCCAGTTTTAAAAATCTTTTACATATGGTAAATTTACGTGTGCAAAGTTGCGGAAAACAGCTAGCATCTACTTAAAATTATACTACCTGTGTCACCGTAATGTACTATATGTTGGAGAGAACCAACCTATCAACCTCCTTCTGGAGCTTCCTGGATACCTACACAAGATTAATGGTACCATTGGTAGGTACATTCAACTCTATCGCACCCTATCATTGGTACATCAGGAATATCCTTCCCACAATAGCAGTATATGCTTTCCCTTGTTGTTTCCTCTGTAGTGGTTTAATCTTCATCATTTAAAATAAATTCTTCGTATGGAATTCTGTTGCAAATATGGACGGCAAAAAATCTCCTCATGTTGCATTTATCACATTTGACACTTTCTGTTCCATGTCGCCAAAATAAATGCAACACCATCTCCTTATAGCTGTTGAAACGACCAGAACAACTGCCACACGTGTATCTCCTGGGCATTCTCATAGTTACAGCAGCAGTTCTCATTATGAAGTATTGAAACTAACAGAACGAAAGACATCTACTACTTGAGAGTGTTGCAGTTATAATAACTTGTAATAATAACATTGCTGAATTTATACACGATTTCTATTACATTAAGCTCATTAATAAATAGCCTAATTATTGTGTCATTCATGTTTAACTAAAGACTAACTTATTTATTAATTGCTTTCGATGACTGTTAATAATTAGAATTTTTATTACTGCTTATTTAACAACCTTTTTACTAAACATTTAAAATATTGGACGAAAGGAAATTTTACACCTTTTAAAAATTTGTAAGCGCAATTAAAACATAAGCTCGTAATTAGAAAAAATGTTTTTGGTAACAATATTTTGTTTAAAGGTAGTAAGGCTAGTAAAATGATTATATTGGATTTTGGATGAAATAAATTTATTTATTGTAATTTTCTCAGCATACTTTTTATTTTGTTATATGAGAGTTCTTAAAGATGATTCCACCATCTTAGGTTGTCCGCCACATTGGACTCATTTATAATTTTTGTATTTTGCTTACCAACCATTATTCATTTGATTTCATATCATCGCTGAACCCACAAAAACTATATCATTTTAGCCGTCCGCCTTATAAGATTTAATATAAAGCACAACTTAGTTCCACTCCATAATATCATATTGAATCAGTGTATAAAAATAAATAAATGGAACTTAAACTCAAAGGCTTTATAGTGAATTTAGTATGTAAAAAATAAATCAACAACCATCCTTCAGCATTACAATTAAAGGCTAAAGCACTTTCTTTTCTTCGGTGCCGTTAAGTTCCATTTCTTTTTGGGCCGGTTCTTCTAAACCTACTTCGCCAATTTGGGCGCATCATTTTGGGTTGAAGTACCCTCGTCTTCATATTTTTCCTAATTGCCCATATACAGATTTTCGAACGATGTCTCGTTAGCTCTGCAATATTTGAAATCTATTTAGTCATATGTCAGTTCTCTCTGCTCATAACGTCTTAAGAGGAACTAAAGTTCCTCTTACGAACGCAGTATCTTCATCCCAGTTGTATAAAATTCATCTAATCTGCGTAACAGTCAGCATTCGAGGCCATATGTTTGCTTGCTTGACTGGCATTTTAGAATCACGGACAACTCCGGTCAAAGCTCTCCATATCAATCATACTGTTGTTTTTCGGCTTTCTATATTGGCGTCGGTTTTATCGACTTTCATAAGCGGAGTGCCATATGAATAAATTTAATGTGTTACCGATTAATGCCCGAGAAGTGACACTGCATTCTGTTTTGGGACTGCAAGCTTTTGTAATTCATGATCAAGTCATAAAGCATAGGGCTCATCGTGGAGCTTTGATGAACTGCATGTGATGCTGGAGCTTTGATGATTTCTAGATATCCGTATTGAAAAAGGAAAGACGGGTTCTTATAAGATCAATCGGTTGCTTATCGCCTGTCACGGTAGATATTTTCCGAAACTATTGTAACGATTGAATTGAATTTTGATCATTTATATTTTAATACTAGCTGTGCCCGCGACTTCGTCTGCGTGGGAAGTATCTTGGTAGAATTCTTTTCCTATGAATGGAGTTGAATCGAATGAGACCAAGGGGCCATAACCCACTATGCGGGCTTAACGCGGATCGGTGGGTGTTAACGTTGCTGATGCAGCCCTGACAAACGGCTTATTGCACGTGCATTGTGCATGTTGTGCACTGTGCTTAAGATAATAATGTTTTGGTCACCCATCCTGTGAACGGTCCTTACGAATGTTATTTTTCTATCCTTTTTCTCGTTCCTTGCGCTTTGCTTGTCGCTTGTGTCTGAGCATTTTATTCGTACCTAACTGTCCTTCTTTTGTTTTTGATCTTTTTAAATTATTATTTGTCTAGTTGTATGCACGATCGGCTATTTATTATTCTATTTTCCATGTAATGCACCTAGCATTACATGGAAAATGCATGCCTGGAAGAGATTACTGGCTAGCGATGAGTTTGTCGTTTGTACTTAGTTATGTAAAATAAGTATTTATGTATGTCCTTGTTGTGCAGTATTTACTTACTTATATAACTGCAATTTAAACCGAATGCGCTCACCCACTACGCCATCGGTTCTCTTATGCCAAAGCTATTAGGTACGAATAAAATGCTCAGACTCAAGCGACAAGCAAAGCGCAAGAAACGAGAAAAGAAAAAGAGTATTAACATAAAAAATAGTAATAAGAGGAAAAAATATACCTATAACTCGAGTTGTCTTTACTTTCTTAACTTCAGTTGACGTGAATTTAACTTTTTTAACGTCGTGGAAAAGCTTCTGACATTGTCTCTGCTATCTGGCAAGCAACAGTGAGTGAGTAGGATTCTTCTCCGTGAACCCGACAGTGGGTGCGCAGAGGCCTACCCACCAAAACCCGTACGCTACACCCTCTTATGGGAGATGAAACCCGGCAAGCTATGGCCGAGTCACCGGGACACTCAAGTATTGGACCATTGGTCCCCTTGCAGATGGAAAATTTCTCCCGTCTGGGAGAGGCACTCGATTGCATTGCATTTCGTCTGTAGTGACGTTTATGATGATGATCAATATATCAAAGACAAAAATTTAATAAAACAGTTAATACTTCATAGCCATTTTGGCGAACACGTCACTTCAAATTGACATAACTTTTTTATTTGTGACCCGATTGAAATAAATCTTGAAATTGAACCGATTGAAATAAAATGTAAACGGAAGAATACCGCAATGTAATAGTGAAAACTGCATTTAAATCGGTTTAGTCGTTTCTGAGATTATCGTGCACAAACGCACAGACAAACAGACAAACCGACAAACAGACAAAAAAATTAAAATCATTGTTTTATATTCTATCACGCTTATAAATGTCCCTCATAACTGTTTTTTTTCATATATCTTTAATGTACAGACATCGATCAGTTACGTTTTTATTATAGTATAGATATAGATATTCGCTAAGGTGCTTGTTAAACACCTTTTGGAGGGCACCTGTAGATGTCTCATTATTAAAGATCAGAATGGCGGAAAGGATGTGCGGATTGGAAAGTAGTTCATGTTGTTCGTTGGTTGAAAATATACGTAATGTTAAGCTAATTTTGACCAGCCTAGCCCACACTGCCCGCGTGGCAGTACGCAAGAGGGATATGTCTACAGGTTATATATGTATATAACCTGTAGTCTGATATGATTCTTATTTAAGATTGTTTCACAGTAATAGGACCCGCAAAATCAATTCCAATTTTTTAAAATTGTCTACAAATATTAACTCTTATCATAAGGTAAAGAACCCATTAATTGGTGAGACGCATTTTTCTTTAATTTAAAGCAAATCAAAAATTCATGTATAACCTTTTTTATTTCTCTTAAAGTATTCCGAATCCAGAATTTTTGATTTAATGATGATGAATGTTCGTTTATTATTATTATTTGTGTAATAATAGAATCATAATTTTTGTTAAATTATTTTGGCATTTACTATTAATGGTCCAGCTAAACCTAATGTATCATAGAATTTTCTTATAAAACTAAGCACTTCGCGTTTAGTTTTTGGAACTCTATAAAGTGTGAAAGAGTCTGACTTGATATCATAATTGATACCTAAAGTTTTCAAACGTACATTATTTTTTTGTTAATCAATTTCATCAAAATATTGTTTCTTCCTATAAGGAACATCGTTTATGATTTTAATCTTTATTGGATGTCCATTTATGCAACTGAAAGCCGCCTATTTTGAGAAGTTGGCAAAGCTGTTCTTTTGATTTCTTTAATGACTATAGAGAAGTTCATATGTTTGGATATTTTAATATAAAAGACGCTTTAGGAAATTGATCAGTATTGTAAGGACTCAACTTCTTTCTCTGATGAGTCTCTCCAGAGAATGTTTTGTAATGAACAATATTGAGGATTTAAAACTATATCACGAAACATATTTCCCTGTGGTTTTTGAATAAATAAATGATTTTTTTTATTATTATTATCTTATATCAATTATGAATACTAATTTTTCAAATCGAAACAGTATTAAAATATCAAACATTTAAAAGTATATAATTAAGTGATACTTTTTTGTAGTTTTCATAGAATCATCGAACACTGTCCTACATTTAGTAGTTTTACTATCTATTCTTAATACCGGATGATGAGGCAAGAAATAGACTGGATCTTTATTGAGATCATATTGATTAATATCAATATTAGAAGCATGACCTAAATCAACAATTTCTTGTATATTTTTTTCTATAAAGCAAATAAATTATGATCTTTATGTAATCTGATTTCTAAATTATGATTTCTTTTCAATGCTAGGTATTATGAATCGCCTAGTGTTTCATTTACATAGTTAAGTGGTTTCTTAAGAGGCAATGCAACGTCAAACTTATTATTTTCTAACTGTATATGTTTTTTTTTTTATATTTCTTCAGAAGCGTTATGTTCAGAAGAGTTCTCATCGAAAACCTCAGGTACTGACTCAGTTTGCTAGAAACGAGTAAGTCTCATTAATGTTAAAATCACATTTTGTACAAAACCTGTTGAGATCGCTGAGCAAGACAAGTGACGTTACCAGGTATGACATGGCCAAACTGTGTGTTAAGAACATCTTTGAACATATGTGGCACCACTAGCTGTAGACTTTTCTAGGAATATAACAGCTTTATTATTATGTGCCAATTGAAAATCTTATTAGAAATATAATACAATTTGTGTGTCAATATACATAATATAATATCATCCCATTGGTCGACATTACAATTTATAATATTTTGTATCTTTTCTAAGTCACAATTTTTGTCAATTAAAGAATCAAATAATTGTAAGTTTTACACACAGAATACTTACCAGTTGTGCCAAATAGCGACCACCGGACTTGGTTTTAGTTAATTCGTGGCTTTAGCTTTGGAGTGATAAGTAAAAGATGTGTGTCGTTGAAAACCGTTAAAAAAGTGAAAGTATAATCGTTTCAAAAAAGTTACAACGTAAGTTACCAGTAAAAAATATAATGGTAATAATAGGTAATTTAATTGGAGTATTTTTCATCTGGGTAACCTGATTTGTTTTATTAGATTTTAGTTTTACGATCATAGCCGACGTCTGCATATTTTTTTCCTCGACACTGTGAAAGTCTTCGTCACCAATAGTTGATAATTGAAAACAAATATCGAAGGCGTACCGTCTTTATAATAATAATTTCGTTAGGTAATTCAAACGACAGGTCTGAAACGTATTATACATTTTTGTTATCAATCCTTTTATGCTACCACTCTGTTTGATTAATACCCCAAGTTCATATTTCCTACCTGATTCTTAAATAATTGCTTATATCTATTTAAAATTTTTAGTCTCTATAATAAACTTTTCACACGTGAATATAAACGACCGAAGCAAACGATCAACACAATCACAAATCTTCCAGTCGATTGGAGAACTTGCTATGATATTGATGTTGAAACCTTTCGTTTTTCCTGCTTCATAGAAACTTGACTCGATGAATGCGTGATTATTGATACGACGGAAAATGGCGTATGTTTTAAATTTGTTATGAATTAGTATTATAACGATCTTTGGCTTTCTTCATGAAATATAGTAAATTTAGAATTGACGCGTATGTTTATGGCGTACTTGCATTCTTCGGTGTAAATTGGTACTACACAAAGTGGAAAAAAACTTGACTGCATATAAAAATTTGCGCTAACCCTTTTCTTCGAAAGGAAGGAAGGACTTGTTGTTGTTGTATTATTTAATAGACTGACAGCTGATTGGGTTATTACATAGACGCCTTTGTAGTTGTAATATAAATATTTATTTATTGAATTTGTATTGTAGTACATTTTTTTTTCAATTTTGGTCAATTTATAGATTCTTATGTATAGACATTAGAGACTTTGAATATAATGAACATTTGATATTAAAGATTATTAAAATCAAATTTAAAATCATAGACAAAAAAAGTATATATATTGCACGCAACAATAATAAAGGACAACAGATAAAGTTGTTTATTAGTCATTGTAGGTATCAAACAAATTTGTATTACTAAATATAATTATAGGACTATATACAGATAAGAGAAACTTCGAGTCCAACAAGAGGATAAATATTATACAAGATAATTATTGGGCGTGTTTTTCCATGAAGTTCAAATTCAGTTTCGCGCAGTAATCGAAAAAAAATATCTGCACCTCCTCCCCTTCTGCGATTTTTATTATTGGGACTGCATGTATTTTGCGATACGTCACAAAACGCGTACGCTGCTTGTTGCTAAATCCGTACTATAAATAAATCGAGCAAAGCAACAAATGGTTGGGTTCGAATACTAGGGATTTAAAACCCTTCGTCTCCAATCGTGTTGCATAGATACATCAACTAACTTCATCTGTATCTTGGAGGCATGTGTCTGGTTCTAAAAAATTCATGTGTATCTGGCCTTAAGAGAGCTGAAACGTGCAACATATGTCGTTATGGTGGATGGAATTTTCATTTCTGTGTGAGACGGAGGCAAATTGGCCCATTAATGAATTTCGATCAACTAACTCTAGTGCATCTGATTGTTTAGTACATTTAAAAAAATATTCTGACTTAAATACTTTGCAAAGAGGTTTGGCTTACGTTATGACATTTATTTATAATATTAAATAGCCTAATTCTAAAACAGTTGATTATTTAACTACATTAGAATTAAATTCATCTATAAATTACTTAATAACATGCTGGAGAGCTGAGCAAGCTTCAAGAATAATCAAAATGAAGGAGAAATGGTGGTGGTAAAGGAACCTAACGTACGTCCCCTGAAATGGAAAATAGGCCGATTTCAAACTCCACCCGACACCACAGTCCCGATAACATCGCACGCATTGCAGACATATTAACAGCAAAGGGAGTCATTCGACATGCCATCCGAAACTTATGTCTTTGGCCTCGTTGAAATCCCATGGTCTTCGAGAGGGAGGAGCATGTTCCTGATCGCAACACTGCATAAGCGACAGCGGGTTAAGAAGACGGAAGATGACAATAAAATCATCTAACAACCTGACGAACGAAATATATTTTTCTCTCAAATATTTTTTTTTATTACAAAATTATACATCTTGCATCTTCAATTTTATTTCACGACTTTATCTGTAACATCTACTACAAGTACAATAACAAATAATAAAGATATTAAAGGAGATCGAAAACAGTAGAAATTTGATATTATTAGAAAGATTTTTAGTAGAAGAGAAATGGCGATTGAGATCATCAAGATCGAGAGAAAATGAAAGTTGGACTCGCACCTTACCGAACCCTAGATAATTAAGTAACTTCGACATTTCGACTGGAGTTGAATTAATCACATTCTGATTGATGTAACGTCGCTAAGCTTCTCTTATTATCTGGTTGCATTTGTTCCTGGCATGGTTGTAGGTTTCCCAGTTAGAATCAGTACGACATCTTCTGTATACAGAAAGGCCTTGTTTTGTACATCATATAATTTTAAAATTATCATGTTGAATTTTCCTACCAAATCTGTTACAGAGCATGCATTGTAAAAGGAAGACTAGTCAAGAGTAGTCGCATCCTGATACAGCTTCTCCACATCCAGTTTTGAGTAATTTCGAATGCGTAAAATTTGTTTTAGGTGGTTTAGTTTTAATAGGCTTAAAATATATATATAGTATTCTTTATTTATAATGTTTTTACTTCAGTGAATATGTCTAATATATTTGTTTCTATGCTCTTAAAATTTGTTAAATCAATTGTCATATGAAAGTGTGAAAAAAGAGATGAAAATGTTGAAACGGGGATTTAGTTTAAGGGTTTTTCGGACTGACATAAAATGAATAAAGGACAGGTGAATTATTTATAAGTCATTGTTGGTATCAAACAAAAACATAGTTAATTAATATAATTATATTTATATACAGATAAGGGAAACTCTTAGAGTCCAACAAGAGGATAAATATTATGCAAGGTAATAAAATAAATTCGGTCTTGCCCAATAAATGAAAAAATATACTTGATATCTCACTGCACCTTCACTTCTGCCATTTTACGTAATTTTTTCCGAAGTTCTTGTGACCCTAAGTGTCATGTAGTTGATGGCTGATCTCTCCGTGATCTGAAAACCATAAACCATTTAAAAGATCCAGTAAAAAGCAGTTGAAAATATCAAACGTTCAAATGCTTTTAGGTTTCAGGTTCACTAGAAAGAGATATTTATTGTTTTTAGGGTTCCGTAGAACACCCATAGTTACGGCAGTTTCGTCTATTCGACCGCTGTTTAGCTCAAAAACGAGTGGTACTAGAGAGTGGTAATTTAGCGTTGATATACACGTTAATTATACTAAAAAAAACAATTTTTTAGGGTACATCCCCTACATGTAAAGTGGGAATAATATATTATTTTCGTCTTCCCCATAGTGTGGAGCATCGTTGGAAAGGTCCTTAAAAACTATTGGGGGTGTGCGTAAGCCGTCTTCCAATTTAGTAAACCGTTTGTGACTTACTAAACATTAAAGATAAATTACTGTCTATGATACGAAAAAGTGTCTAACGCTCATCTTATAAAAATAGTTTACAGAATGAAACAGTTTTTGTTCTTAGTTCATTATATAACAAAATAATCTTCTCAAACTACATAATGCTGTAATAAACTGTATTAACGTACATTTCCTTTCCTAAAATATTATCTTAATGAGGAACACTGTAATTAATTTAATTGTCTTTACTAATATAATAGAGGAAAGCTTTTATAGTTTGTTTGTATTGAATAGGCGCCGAAACTACTGTCATTTTTAAAAATCTTTCACATATAGGAATGTGGCATACAATAATATATGCAGGCGAAGTCGAAAACAATTAGTATCTTTATAAAAATACATTACCTTTGTAATCGTAATGTACTGCATGTTGGACAGAACCAATCTCCCTCTTGAGCTTCCTGGGTCTCCAAGAAGGGTAATAGTACCATTGGTAGGCACATTCAACACTATCGCAGCCTATCATTAGTACATCAGAAACATCCTTCCCAGAATAGTAGTATATGCTTTCCCTTGTTGTTTCCTCTGTGGTGTTTGATCTTCACCATTTATAATTAATTCTTCGTATGGATATATGGACAGCAAAATGCCATCTCCTCATTTTACTGCGCCAATTTGGGTGTGTCATTTCGGATTGACGTACCTTCGTCTTCATATCTGCTCTAATTACCCATATCCAGATCTTCGGTTGACGTTCTAAACCCCTGTTTGGCTTTGCAATATTTGTAGCTTATGTAGTCATAGCATAATTTTGCTAAAGCATTTGTTTTGTTAAAATCTGAAACAACGAAGGTTACATAACATTTAGTCTCGACACAATTTAAAAAAGTTAATTTCTATATTGACCCGACAGGCAATCCAAGACCTCAGAAATGACGACACTTTGAAATCGGCATGCGAGCTACTCGGCTACGGAGGTAATTTTAAATATAGGACAGCGAATAGCTAAATAAACACTAACCCTTTAAAGGGAATGATTGTGATGTGTACGCGAAAATCTTTCTATATCTTAAGCTCGTAAGATTGTAAGAAATATTTTGCCAACTGTGTGGACATGGGTTTGTAGGTAATCGATAACACTGATTTGGTCCTTCAAAACCATTGTGGGTGTGCGTAGGCCGTTTTCCAATTTAGTATACCGTTTATTGCTTATTAAGCTTTAAAGATAAATTATCGTCTATGATACGAAAAAGTGTCTAACGCTCATTTTATAAAAATAGTTTATAGAATGAAACAGTTTTTGTTATTAGTTCATATTATAACAAAAAATGTTCTCAAACTGCAGAATGCCTTAATAAACTATATTAACGTACATTTCCTTCCCTAGATTATTACCTTAACGAGGAACAGTATAATTCATTTAATTGTCTATAGTAACATTATAGAGAGGAAAGATTTTATTGTGTGTTTGTATTAAATAGGCACCGAAACTACTCTCATTTTTTAAAATATTTCACATATAGGAATGCGACAAACTATAATATAGGCGGCTAAGTCGCGGGAAAACAATTAGTATTTTCATAAAAATATATTACCTGTGTCATCGTAATGTTCTGCATGTTGGACAGAACCAATCTCCCTCTGGAGCTTCTTGGATACCCACACAATAATAATGATACCATTGGTAAGTACATTCAACTTTATCGCATCCTATCATTGGCGCATCAGGAACATCCTTCCCGCAATAGCAGTATATGCTGTCTCTTTTTGGTTCCTCTGTGTTGGTTTCATCATTTATAATAAATTCTTGGTATGGAAATGTGTTGCAAATATGGACAGCAAAATGCCATCTCCTCATGTTGCATTTATTACATTTGACACTTTCTGTTCCATGTCGCCAAAATAAATGCAATACCATCTCCTTATAGCTGTTGAAACGACCAGAACAACTACCACACGTGTATCTCCTTGGCATTCTCATAGTTACAGCAGCAGTTCTCATTATGAAGTATTGAAACTAACAGAACGAAAGACATCTACTACTTGAGAGTGTTGCAGTTATAATAACTTGTAATAATAACATTGCTGAATTTATACACGATTTCTATTACATTAAGCTCATTAGTAAATAGCCTAATTATTATGTCATTCATGTTTAACTAAAGGCTAACTTATTTATTAATTGCTTTTGATGATTGTTAATTTTTATTATTGTTCATTTAATAACCTTTGTACTAAACATTTAAAATAATGAACTTTATAATTTTTGTATTATTGTTAGCAAAACCCTTTATTTTATCTTCATGTCATCCCAAAAAACTAAATCATTTTGGACCGTCCGCCATATTATATTTAAAATAAAGCACAACTTAGCTCCACTCCATAACCGCTGATTTTGTGACTTGATCCATTGGTCAAGTGTTCCTAAGTATTTTCTATATCATATTATTATAGATTAATGTATACAAAATTTAAACTTAAATGTATTATAGTGATTTTTTTATGTAAAAAATAAATCAATGATATTTTTCAGTATCCCTCAGCATTACAATTAAGTGGTTAAAGCACTTTTTCTTCTTCTGTGCCGTTAAGTTCCACTTCTCTTTGGATAGGTTCTTCTTATCCTACTTTCTCAATTAATTTCTATATTGACCTGACAGGAAATCCAGGACCTGAGAAATGACGACACCTGGTAATCGGCATGCGAGCTACTTGTACACGGAGGTAATTCTAAATATTACACTTGATATATAGGACACTTGATTCCTAATAATGAAGTCTCCCAGAGGGGGGACCAATCCTATATGTTTATGTTAATTCCAGTCATGGAATGTCTACTTATTTGGCAAATTTTATTAAAATTGTCCGAGTAATTTTTGTAGCCGTACAATGTTGAACAGAAATCCAATTCCATAGATCGAATTCAATTTAAAAGGTTTTTAATAAACAATTAACATTTTTCATTCTCAACTGAGAGCTCTGGACTTGAAATGACTTCCTAATTGCCCTTAGGTTAATGGGAATTTAATTGATTGTTGAGTAAACGCAATGCTTCTTTAATATAGTAAAAGTTCAATGATTTTATGTTATAAACGAGTAAGAACGAATCGACAATTATAACAAGTAAAACTGTTAATGAGTAGAAAAAACGAGTTTTCTAACAGTCCAACGGGGATTACATATTCACATATGAAAGGAGATAATATAGCAAAGATACGGGGCAAAAAACTGCGCAAACGGCTGTTCCCGACACACCCCGACATTTGCCTCTGGTTCAGAATATATCTGCGTCTGACCTCATTCAATATCCTTTTTCCGAGCGAACAGTTTTATCGTCTTTGTTATTTCCAGCTAAATGAACACTAACCCCTTGAAGGGAATGATTGTGACGTGCACACGAAAATCTTTCTACATCAAGATTGTAAGAAATATTTTGCCAACTGTATGGATATGGTGTTGTAGGTAATCGATAACACTGAGTACGTTAAGTGATATCTGTTTTTATATTGAAATTTTTGATCAGAAGATGAAGATTTTATTAATATTGTTTTAATAGTTGTATGGTATCAATGGTATAAAATAATAGTTGTATACCCCGTTACGATTTCATAAGAGCAAAGTAATATATAAACTTCTTGAGTGCACCTAATAAAAAGACTATTAGAAATATGTGTAGATGCTTTTTAAGTTATGGGTGAGCTTATTATAATGACCAATATTATGATTGCTTATTTTTGTTGTTAGAATTGGATGAGTTCTTTAATTATATTTGATCGATTTTGTATTGACAATGTTATACTGAAAAATATTCTTAATAATTAAGTTCCTTTATTCAACATAAAAACAAGTATTATTTTATATATGGTACTGTTAATAATTGGTTAAATCTCGTCATTTCGTCTTTCGTTCTATATGATGAGGTGTTGTGGTACTTTCGTTGTCTCAGATACTCCATAATACGGGGACTTTAGCTACACAGCATGGAATCTGAGCAATGTTGTTTAATATCCCAGGTCTGTGATGAAAAAGTTTTTTTGAGAATTTTAAAGATGACTTGTACATGTTGAGGTACATAATGCAAATATAAACTTTTTTTTATTGTAACACGTCACATTTTTTTTTATCGGCATATTATATTTATAACTAGCTGACCCGACGAACTTCGTACCGCCTAACAGTCAATGAATGTCGTGTTACCTTTTAGCTGAACTAATTTAGGCTTTGATGAACGTAATACAATGATACAAAATATATAAAAGTATTTTATTATGATGAATAATGATGAATACATACAGAATGAGAATAAAAATTAAAAAAAAATAATAATTAAGTATTCCAAACACATGTCTGACCATGAGAAAAACACGCATTTTCTAGATTGAGGCCACAAATAGTCAAAGATTGGCCCTGTGATTTGTTGATCATCATGGCGAAAGCAAGACGAATCGGGAATTGAATTCGTTTAAACTCAAAGGGCATATCTGTTGGGATCATCGGAATCCTTGGAATAAGAACTTTCTCATCTTTAAATTTTCGTTTAAGTATCGACGCGTGAATCACATTGCTCATCAGTTTTCTTATCGCCAAACGCGTTCCTTTGCACAGTTTTGGTTGGTTTAAATTTCTATGCATGATGACTACCGAGCCAACCTTCAGTTATAAATTGTGCGGTGGTAAACCAGGCACATCCAAGGAGTTCAAAAATTTATTGAAATGATTGAGTATTCATTACACATTTCTGAACGCACGCGTAATATTTTTCAATCTTTTTAAAAAAAAAATACACATAATAGTTTATTCATCCATTTTAAATAGTTTATGAACGCATGCATAAATGTCAATAATTACTTACAGATTTTGACAAAAAAATTTGACAGCTCCGAAATTAAACAACTTTTAGGGAAAATAACGCATTTTTCAAGAATTTAGATTAGAATTAAGAATTTTCATTATTTTTAAGATGTATTCTGCTATTCGGGGCGGAGACAAATCCAACAAATCAAAAACCATGAAAATTGGTCCAGCAGATCTCGAGTTATAAGTGTTGTAACAAACCCGACTTTCTTTTATATCTAGAGATAGATAAATTTTTCATACACAGTCTACTTTAATAAATCACTTTTTAACGTCATTTGCAATATTTAACAACTTATTCCTTGTCTTTAATTTTATTTTATTACAATATCAATTACTCATGGACCCGAAATATCTATACCTATTCCTTCTAACAACAAGAGTTTCGATATACCCATATTTCAGAATTTAGAACATAGTGATCTTCTAACAGTAATGAGATTTTTAACCCTACAAATGATCCTCGACCATTCATAGCGCAAGAACTAAATAATTTGGTACGGGATCTTGGATTATCCAAAGATGCTGCAGAATTACCCAGTACACGCTTAAAAGAGAACAATTTATTGGATGCGGAGACGAGATTTTATTGGTATCGAAAAAGAGAACAAGATTTTTTACAGTATTTCAAGAACGAAGATGGAAGATGGAAAACCTACAAAACGCAGTTTCCTTTCAAAGAAAACACGTTATTGATTGTTTTTTTTTATTCGTTTTATATTTTACTCATTTTATTATAAAATTGTAAAAAAAGCCTTTCATTATTTAAAAAAAAATTACGTGTAGCTATTTATATGCTAATACTATACCATGTAAATCTGAGAAGTGTGACGTGGTATATACAAAATAAATGTTGTTTTATATTATTTCTAACGTAATTATAACAAATACGAACAGTTTATGAAAAAAACTTTTCAAAAAAATAATTTCGCAGAACTGTGATTTATTGATTTATTTAACACTATCGCATGGATTTTTACAAATTTTCGCGTTTCTATAGTTTCGACAGAAAATTCATATAATTTTGTTTCGCAATTTTTTTTCATATGATATTAGATCTTTCTATATTAATGTTTCAACGATGATTCACTTGAATAAAATAATTATGATTCACAGAAACACAAATTCAAAGATTTTCATAACCTAAAAAGTTAGAGTATAACAAAAATATCAAACAGTACCTAAAATTATTTTATAACGAATATTATTTGTTCGGTGTATTTAAATAAAATGAAAATATATCCGATAATGAATCTCCATGGACGAGCTACTACCAGAATATTTAGGTTAGAACAACAATAAAGAGGGTTTGCATTTTAGTAAAATTTAATATAATATTTTTCTTGGTAATAAGTTTTACATTTTTTAATAATATGAGGGTAAACAACATTTCGTTATTTTATGATGCGAATATCTATTTAATATGCGAATTCTATTATGCGAAACGAAATTTATCAAACTAGCTATTTATCCCGCGACTTACGCATGATATAGCACCCGTAGGTGTAACAATTTTTAAAATCGGTCCAGTACTTTCGGAGCCTATTAAACAACCATATCGTTCCTCTTTATAAATAAGTATAGACTATTGTCCATAAAACATCTTACAGCCCTAATTTTCATTTGACGAGAAAGGTTGGTTTATGTGAATTATTATTATTCATTAAGGTTTTGTGTGACTTTGCTGAAGTATGACGTTGATAGTTAAAATATGTCTTGGCGCTGGCTGTTTTGGTACCTTTATTTGTTTCAAATTTCTGAGGTTATTTATGATGCATGGTTTTTGGATAGTTAGTTTTGATTAAGATTCAAGCGATGAGTGAGCTGCTTATTATTATATAGTAATTTTGCCGATTTACAGGGTTTATTGTAAATATAAAAGTGTTACATAATAAGTTGCTGCCTGAAAGATATCAGGCATATTCTCTCATCTCAAAGTGTCTAAGTTACTCTTGCTTTGAATAGGGAAGCTCTAGTTATCTTTTAAGTTGGAGGTGCACAAAGAATACAGTACAAAAGAAGACTCGAACGCTTCGCTTAGATTGGTCTCGTTCGATTCAATTGGTAGCATCTATCATCAAAAGAAGATTTCTTTTACACTATATTTTATGCAGTTTCAAGGGAGATGATTTTTTTATATAGCTAAAACTTAATACGCATGTAGTAAAAGAAAATAAATATATTTTTTTTTCTGGTAGTGTTTAATATACTATTACCGATATCACAATTTCATGCTTATTATATTTATAATATTGTTTAAAATAATTATGGAAAAATAAATATTTTATACTCGTTGTCACGTGACTGCAAATAGTACGTGACGCACGACCCTTTTACTCATATCAGAACTTAGAGAATTCAACCATACGCATACTTGGAACGATATTTGTTTCAGAGTTCCGTCACATCATAGGAACGCCATGACAAAAGTAGCGTTTTTGTGGGGTCTTTTTATGGATTATAAATTATTATGTGAATGATATTTTTTTTAAATATATTTCATGTATGTCTATAAAGTAAAAATATAAAAAATAGTTGTTTATACCTCTTTTGTGACTGCCATGCTGAAGAAGCTTAAGAAAATTTTATGATTTTAATAATGAATTAATTTTTTGTTCTTCTGTAATGATATGTTCTTTATTATTTTGTTTTTGTTTTCTATATTTTCTTAAGGGTGATTGCTATGACAACGGCTATTTTAACTGATAATGATCTACACTATCGGTATCTTAATAGAAATAAAGTACAAAAAAACTGATAATTTTGAAAACATCCATGTTTGATTTTCGAAATTTAATGATAGTTTTAGCTTCAGACTTATATTGACCGTTTTAAATGTTACATGCACTATGTATATATTAAAGGCTTAATATCTAAGAATCATTTTTCGAGGCAAAAGTGTGCCAACCCAGCATCTCAACTATACACACTCTGATACCAAGTACGTGAAAGAAGGACAAATGCTAGCTATGCATATATATATATATATATATATATATATACAATATAATATTAAGAATATGAAGAAAATGTTTGCTTATCATGAGTTCGAGTTGCAGAATCTATTTCTTAGTCTTTGTTTTTTTTTAGCTGTCAAATGTTAATTAATACTCGTATATTAAATATTCTTTCCTATTTAAATTATTTGTAAAGTTTTCGTAAACTAGAGCTATTTTTAAAGTATCTTTTACCTGGCATGAACATTCACAATATTAGCTTTTTATAAAAAAACACGACTATACGCTTAAAACGAAGATGTATTTAGAAGTAATCCAAGTTGGTAATTTTAAAGTGTAAATTTCAACGTTTATAAAAGTTGATGTGAAACAAATCGACATTTTCTATTAAGTCTCTAAATCGGTTTAAACTGAATGTCCATGTTTTATCCTTGTATAAAATTAAAGAAATGGTTAAAAATAGCTAATAGTGGCACGAATGAAGGTCCTAAGAATTTTTAATTTTCTAAAGATGGGGTAGGTGTGACCTTTATTGTCATTCTTATTGTTATGAAACAATAAGAATAAGAAGAGAAGAATATCTGTATCTTATTAAGTTCATCACGTCAAAGGATTTGCCCACATGTTTTTATAAGTTGTGTCAATTTATTTGAAGGTAAATTTAAGCTTGTGGTAGGCTCCGGAGCTCTCCTTATTGGCATACCGGTTACTTTGCCCCCCACCCCTTTCCTCACCTTAGTAAGGATCATTTACATAAAAGAACAGATAAATTTACGCTTAATAAAGACAATTACGGGTTGATGATTGTTAATTTTAGGTTGATACAGATAGACAAACTACAGATAGACGAAAATATAAACAGATGGACAAATTGTGAAATACTTTAGGTTTTAAATGTTGTGAAAGCAAGTGTACAGTGACATAATGGGTCTTGCATCCACTGGAGTGATAAGGGACACCTGTTTGTTATTCGTAGCAATGCGCTTCGTAGCCAGTTAAGCAAGTTAGAAACAATTTTCCGTTATCTAAATGGTAAAGAAGTTGTCGGGACGTCCCTGAAGGCTTGAGAAGTAGACTCGTTGTGTTTGAGTTATTTTACAGTCCGCTACACACTCAGTAAGTACGTCCATTCTTCGTCAGAGTTGGTGGAAACTTTCAAAAGCTGTTAGGAATTAACGTTAGGCCGCTTTTAATGTAAATTAATTAAATTATAGATATTAATGCGCACACCATTCACTTGATCAAACAACTTTTGAACTGATTTTAGGACGTGCAATTTATACATTTTGTTCAATTGTCTTTTGCTTTAGATTATAATTTGGGATCTGAACTGAAGCTGTTTGTTATGTTGTCTAATAGGTACCTAATTATTAATTATTTAATTAAACCATTCTGCATTATGGATACATGTTCCGCAATATCTTAGCCGGTTATGATTTAGACATTAACACATAAGCTTGAAAAATTATATATGTATCAATGTTATACTTTGTTTTTGTTGTTGTTGAACTTCGTTGAATAATCATCAATCGAAATGTATGAAGATGGTTTTAAAATATTTTACTTAATTTATATGTACTATTTTACTTTCTTTCGAAAAATACTTAGTTTTTTATAAGTAACAAATTCCCCCATAGCTTTTTTACCCTTCAAACCTTTGAATACGATAATTATCACAAAAGTTAGTGTTGAAAGTGACTAGCTATTTTAGAGTCAAGTTCATGCCGTGAAGGTTTCATTGAAATCACACTCCCTATATAAAGTTTGTAAAATGTACGTTTCGACCAATTAGTGTCATGTCACTTAAGCTTGTCGCAGTAGAAACATTAAAATTCGACTGAAGTAATGGAGATAGTAATTGATCAGGACTTATTTCTAACTCGAAGTGTAAGCATACGTTAAATCTTTAGATGATAGCTTTTAGCATGAAAGTTTATGTAAATATTTAAACACATAAGGCAAAGTGAGGCTGTCAGTCTGCGGTTGTGAGTAAATAATTAATTTCTAGTTTTATGTACATACTAGCTTTTGCCCACGGCTTCGCCAGCGTAGAATTCGGTTATTATCTCCTTACGCAGAACCTCTCTAAGTAATTTCTCGCGATAAAAATATGTCTATCCTATGATCTATCAATGGACCAAGGTCCAGTCCATCTGTAAACCAAATTTGATTAAAATTGTTTTTAAAACAAAGTAGGTTAACATCAACTTTAGAGCAAATTAATTAACTGGATTGATATATTCGAATTTTGGCATCAGTCTCCAGCAAAAAATTGGTTATTAGTGATTTTAAGTAGTAGTAATAAGGAAAGTAAAAATAAATCATGTTCATTACAAAAATATTTATATGAATGTTTTCTAAAATAAAATTAAAGTATTAAAAAAAAAACTAATATTCTGCGCTTTTTTAGATTTTTACAGTCTCGGGATTGTTTAGAAAAGACATCCGTTGAACTTTAGTAATAGAGAATAAAATTTTCAGTTCTAAAAAACTGTTGTACCTCATCTCATCATCAAGAACGAGTATATTGAATTTTAATTACCCACGTTTCGCTACGTCATTATAATCCTGCCGTTTTAGGACTGAGCTTTTATGAATAATGGGAAGCGTCTTTAAAAAGGGCAGTTTGGATAAATCCTACATAAAAAATGTGGAAACAATTTCAATAAAAAAGGGAATGTCCTCTGCATCATACAGATGTTAAGAGACATTTACATTGGTTATCAGGGCGCACATGCGGGATGCACGGTTGATTCAAGGAAGGCACCATAATGAAGTAGAAAATCCAATCTAAATAATCTATGTTGATCCAATCAGGAATTAAACCTCAGAGATCGAGACACCTTGAAACTGGCGTACGAGCGACTCTGCCACGAAGGTCGTCAAATATACCTTGGTGCCTTTGTTATATGCGACAAAATATAATTGTAAGGTATGTATATGTACGAGTATGTATAATCTAATATTTCCAATAAGCTCGTTAATAAGTTTTACCTATTATTAGTTCTCGTTTGAGACTTGCACAAACGTCAATTTAAATTGCCATTAGCTTAAAACGACATTATTGATATAAATTTTCCAACTGACAATCATTAGAGCTTAAACCGTCTATAAACCTTACATATATTTGTGTAACTGTATGTATCTAAGGGTTGTGATAAATACATAAACAAAGAATAAGCGATAATCTAGGGATATTGATTCCCAATTCTTATTTGGAAAATTTAACGGATTAAGGGTGTTTATCTTACAGAGCCAAAGGATGCGGATGAAACTAATTTTCTTTAGACCAGGCAAATGTTTGATAGGCTATTTTAAGGCATGTTTCCCGTTGCGAGGCTGCCTTGCCCGCCAGTTAATCTGAACTTGTCCGCGCACGAGTAACGCCCGGATCAGGTGATGGTGACGAATATGCACTCAACATAGAAAAACTTACTATTCTGGAAGCTCAGTTACAAAGGGCATATGTGTTGCTTCGCTCACGTTCACGATATGAAAAATCTTTGAAGGGTGGGCGTAGCTAGATTGTATATACAAATTGAACAACCCCGACACTATCTGTCGATTACTACAGTGCTATTCTGTTAAAAATATAGCGTCGAATACAGTGCTGACACAGCATTAAAATTTCATTGAAATGAAATCTTTATTACTTTTTGGTTGTAATTTCACAGAATGGCAAAGTTACTCAAATGAACAGTCTCGCAATGTGGATGTACGCCTTTAGAATATTTAGATTCAGGCCTATATTTGTATAAGATGTTTTAATACAAAATTTCGAAAACACTTTTTAGGTAATAATCATAGAAAGATTAGAAACCACTGAAGTAAAGAGTCAAAGATGTCTGCAAATGTAGTAATTATTCAAATATATGTGCGATAAAATCGTTTGAAAGTAATTTTATTCGATAAAATGGATTATCTGGAATTCTGGAGTACCGATGTTAATATATTAAGACACTTTAAAAAGTCATACTATAGGGATAATGCCTGGGTAAAAAAAACATTTAGTCAGCCAGTCAGATAATAGAATATTATCAGATAACGTTTTTTTACTTCAATTTAACAATAAATTACTTTACATATATTAGGCATTAAGTTGACGATTAGTGTCTTGCTCCGTCATAATTATGTTAAAAAATGTACGAAGGTGTCATACGACATTTCTACTTAGTTGATATATCGCCATAATTTATTGATTACGCAAAAAATACGTGTTTAATAATCTTTAATTAATTACCTGACACAACAAAATTAGTCATCATTCCTTTTACCAGTGATTCATAAAAGTATCAATTAGTAAATATTTGTTGTCAGAACCTGATTAAGAATTATTTGATTGCCTATTCACAAATAAAACACATATTGTATATAATGTGTTGGGTATTATAAATGAAACCTCAACAGAATAAAATGATTCGGGGCTTTGTGCGTTACACGTTTTAAGGAGGTTTTGCTCAGGTATGGATTTACTTGAATACGATCATTTCCATAAGCTATCATGCAAATTTGATTGTGGCGTACACGCGTGCGCGTATCCACATAGGCTCATTAAACCATCAGTGAGCACGACCGGCATATTCACGACAACATAATCAAATAGGTGCGTCATTTTGCGTATCAAAATCTGTTTTTTCGTACGTCGTAAAAAGCTATTTTTTCTTCCACGATATACTTACATCGGAAACGAATCAAAAATTCGAAACTCTAGACCCGTGAAATTTTATAACGTCGTGCTTTACTATCATTTAAGATTATATACAGAATTTATGCTAAAATATGGAATGTTTATGTCGTTTGTTATTCATTAAAAGCTTTCAGTTTTAGCTGAATCTTAAGTTATTTTTAAAGATATTCAAGTTAAAGTAGCTACAATACTTTTTGCTTTCCTTGAATTTTATTTGCTCGAATTAATTGAGTGAAATAAAGAATACCTTTCAAAAATGTCAATTTTTTTTTCGATTAGGCCTTATATAAAATAATAGAAACAAAAAAGATTCTAAAACTAATTATATTTGTCCTTATATATGACAATGAAAAAGTGGGTACTAATAAATACGCCCGAGTAAATTTTCTGAAAGCGAATTTTGGGCGTCGCTAATAAAACATGGTACAGGTAAGGCCATATTTCAAAGATACTTTCGGCAAGCAGTATTATATTCGCCTCCGTCATCGGTATAGGAGATGAAAATCCGAGAAAATCCTTCAGGGACGCTAACATTAGCATATTTATTAGTATCATCTCATCTGAGTCGCCAGCCACGGATCTGTTATCAATAATGAGTTACGTAGAATTACATTAAATATTTTCTATAGCTTTCGATGCATTTACAAATAACCTATCGAGTAAAAATTATCAAGTTTAATATTTGACAAATCAATAAAGTACGTACAGATTTCTGTCAGGTGTTTTTTTACTGTGTTTTCTTAGAATACCTACTTCTTAAAATTTACCGTTCAACAAAAGTACATACATATATTATCCGTACATACATATAGTAAAAAATACGGATATAGTCTACATATATGAAATGTTGTTTGATATCTGTAAAAACACCATTTTTTTTTGTTTTGTCTTTTTTAATGTAATATTTTATGCCTATGGACATAATAAAGATATTGAGTATATAATAATTATTGTATCTAGATAGAAGACGTAGTTGAGCCAATAATTTGGTACCGCTTTCTTTTAAAAATAAGTGGCATGTGTTGCCTTATAAAGAAAATTTAACGTATCGATTTTGCCTGCGTAAATTATAGCCTAAGCATCGATGTATGATGTAATTTCCGGAAGGTGAAAGATAGATACATTTGCCCTGACATTTAGAATTAACTTCCAATTATTTATCTATACTAATATTATAAAGAGGAAAGATTTGTTTATTTGTATGTATGTTTGTTTGTTTGCATCGAATAGGCTCCGAAACTACTGGAACGAAGTTACAATTATTTCACCTACGGGAAACTACTTTATACTCGGTGAACATATTTTATCCCGAAAACAGCAAATAAGGTATGAAAATGGGAGTAGAAATTTGTATAGGGCATTAAAACGTTACCATAGTTATCATTGTTTACTATTCAATTTATATCATTGTAATTATATCCGTGTCATGTTGTGAATCGATATTCAAATAAATAGTTCCCTAGGGATCACGCGGGCGAAACTGCCCGCGGAAAGCTAGTGTAGGTATAAAAGACATTAATGGTGTGTTTTATTGTCTTTTATACCTACACTAGCTTTCCGCCAGCGGCTATGTAGCCTGTATGTAACAAGTATCGTACTTGTTAAAACCTATTTCCGTGTTTTCTACCTACTTGTCCAATGTCCCAACAACAGTATGTATGAAGAATCGCTACATTTAACAGGTTACTGAGCTGGTACTGTCATTAATTTCATAACAAAATTAATTATGTAATAATCATAATAATCTTTCTTTATTATGGCCATCCTCCTTAATCATCCATAAAGAAGACTTGAGCCCCTGCAGTGGGGACGTTAAAGGGCTGATGATGATAATTTTCTTTTTTTCTTGTTATAATTTATTGACCTCAAAAGGATTCAGATACTTCGGTTTATATATATTTTTAGATTACTTACAAGAAATCTGATAAAACATTCACCGAACAGATGGTTAGGAACTAACACAATCCGTATTACACATTTCACAGAAACACCATTTGTGATCTCGAGTTTACACTTAATGAATATATTATAATAATCATGTTCGATAATTTAAAAAAATTACCCATGCAATACGCAATTCGTTTATTTTGTTGTTATCACAAAATAATGAAACTTTTGCAATTCCTATAAAATTTACATTTTTTATTGAAGGTACCTCAAAAACAAAAATAATATATTTTGGTTTTTGTGTACCGTCATTTTGCTTACGTTACAATTTACTTATGTAACGGTGCATTTTTGAACAGTTGGTATCTAATTAATTTTATAATTACTAACTAAAGGAATAATATCGCCAGCAGCCACACATAGTAAACGAAACATTTATAGATGCGTAATAATCGACTTTATTTAATTATGTAAAAAAAAAAGAAAAAGACCGGTAAAATAAAACAATGCATAGCGATTGAGTTAAAATAAATACTCTTAGAATATTATAAGTACTGGATAATACATAAAAAACTAAAAGGTACGTTAACACAAACTGTTTAGTATTTTAGTTCTACTGTTTAGTTTTATACAAAATTTTAGTATATTATTCTAATAAAATGATAAATCCCTATTAGAATGTATTTATTAAATGTTTCGATATATTCAATAAATCTTTATCGTAGTGTCGTCGTCAAATAATCTTCCTAAAAAATTTTTTAATTAATCATAACCTATTAACGCCCTTAATCATGTCCTGGTAACCAGAACCTTAGTATACCATTTAAATTCCTTTAACAATAAAAGCAAATGTTTTATTGAATTTTTTCAATGTTTATTGAATTCCATTAATAGGTAAATAATTCATAATTTTTCGAGATTAGACAATGACTATTCCTTGCTTCTTTCTCTTTTGCTGCATTTATTTATCACTTTGAGCCTGATTACAAAGGTGTCTACAATGGAATAATTAATATTTTTGCACTCTGTTTTCAATTAGTAGGTAAGCTAATTACTGTATTTTTTAAACAATTAGGAACCTTTTATTAGAAAATAGCGATCAATAAATTTCATTACAAACTTTATTTATATTATTCAAATACGACTTCCGCTATTAACTAAATTTACTTGTTTATGAAATTTATTCCTTTTTTCCAAATAAGCGCCATCTAGTATCAAATTGCCAAACTACCTTTATTAAGTTGCTAAGATGAGAGATTACTACAATATACAGATACAGACAGAATACAATGAATTGTACAATAATTATTAGGATCCTTTTAAGAAGATTTAATGATCAATAAATTTAATTGAAATGATATGAAATGAAAATATCTTTATTCAAGTAGGCTTATACAAGCACTTTAGAATCGTCCATAATTTTATTTTCCACTAACACTTGTTCAGGACGTCTTTTAGCTGACAAAAAGAACAAGCGAAAGAAACTGACCAGCTCTTTATCAAAAGTTATGACATTTACATAAATCATGTCATTACCAAACCAATAATAATTTTCACAATAATAAATAAACTTTCAGTCTGTAGGTACTAGGTTGTACATATAATTAGTCGTTAAGCAAAGGCTATTAATTCCATGCATTGCGATCCTTAAAATAATCATAAACTTAATAATTACTCATAAGTCTGTTCTTTACATGAATTTTAAATTTATTTATAGGTAGCTTAATAACATTTTGTGCAACTTTATTGAACATAGCAATGCATTTACCCATAAATGAGTCTCTGGTTTTCTGAAGTCTGAATCTTGGAACGGCAAGTTTATTTTTATTTCTTGTGTTAAGATATTGAATACTACTCGTACTTTTTTGTAAAGGAATCGTAATGTTTTGTTGCGTAGATAATATTTTCATAGATGTATTGAGAGGTAACAGTCAAAATATTTATTTCTTTGAAATATTTTTCTGAGAACATTTCTCTGAAAATAAAATATACCAATCTTACCGTTTCAACATTTGTCAAGAGTCTAATTTTCTTAACAGCAAGTGCTGCAGAACTCAGTCTACTTGAAAATTTATCAATATGAGGATCCCATTGCAGTCGGGAATCTAGTGTAATACCAAGGAACTTTGTCGATTCCACCAACTCAACTTTTTCACTATTTACATTTATACTCATTATATACATACATTAGGTAATTTAAACTTTATGCATTTCGTTTTATTTGAATTAAGCTTTAAAATATTATTATTAAACCACTGCTACATCATTTATATCGTCAAAACACTAATTACCCCTCTTAACTTTAAACACTAAAGAGGTGTTATCAACAAATTATACTGTCTCACATAAATTCTTCATAAAGTGAGGAAGATCATTAATGTAAATTAGAAAAGGCAATGGTCCTAATTCCAATCCCTGAGGTACGCCCATACTAATGGGTGCCCCTGCAGATTTCACTTCATTAATTACAACTTTTTGAATTCTGGCAGAAAGATAAGATTTTATTAGATAATGTGAATTTTTCGTCACACCATAATGGCCTAATTTCCCCAACAGTGTTTCATGACTAACGCAGTCGAATGCTTTTGACAGATCGCAAAAAAATACCGATAGCATCTTGTTTATTATCCCAAGCATCATGGATATGTCCCAGAAGAACAATTCCAGCGTCTGTGGTACATTTACCTCTGCTAAAACCAAACTGATTTTTGTGAAGTAATTTTTTTAACAAAAAGTGTGAAAGAAGTATTTTCTTAAATACTTTACTTAGCGCTGGTAATATAGATATTGGTCTAAAATTACTGGTTTCAGATTTGTTGCCTACCTTGAAAAGTGGGACTATTTTACACTATTTCATTAAATCAGGAAAAGTCCCTTCATCAATGCATTTATTAAAAATAAAAGTTAATTGAGGCCCTATATATGGTATTATAGATTTAATAACATAAGTTGAAACGCCACAAAGGTCTTCGGTTTTATTGACATTAATGGAATTGAATGTTTTAATAACTGATTTGTCGTTAACATATAAGTAAAATAAAATTCAGTATTGCACTTATCAACAACTGACTCTAGATGTGTAACCGCAAGTCTAGAACATGAACTAAGATTTCAAGTGATTTCTATGGGTATTGAATTTCTGAAATGTATTGGCAACCGCTTCATCTGTTTTAATAACTTTTTTGTCAACCTCTAATATCAGTGTCACTTAGTTTCATATTAAATAGGTGTCTGTTTAATTTGCAGTGTCCAGATGAGGTTCGTACAATTTAATATAAACAGAAGAAATATAAGTATTTGTTCTGTTTAGCTTCAAGATTTTTCAGCTAGTTTTTGTGAATGACCTTCGATTAGGGATTTAGCGTGATTTAATGCCGGCTGTTTTTGCCAGTATTTTTTTGAATACCTTTGCGGGTAATTTTTAGAAAGTTTTTTAGGATGCCACTAAAGGGCTCTGGTCCTATTTGTAGTCCATGAGCTCCTGCCCTTGCTAATTCATCCGCTTTTTCATCGCCGATGATGACCGAGTGTCCTGGTACCTATTTGAGAATAATTTTATTCTTTAGCCCCAGTTCATTTAATCTGTCAATACAGTCCTTTACCAGTTTCGAATTTATCATGCTCGAATGTATGGCATTGAGTGCTGCTTGACTTAGTTTGATTTCTGTAGTTTTATTGGCGATTAGCTTCCACACATTCTAAAATAGCGTATACTTCAGCTTGGAAAATAGTGGCGTTTATCCCAAGATTCAAACTTTTGTTGAATTTTGGCCTTACACCATATATTCCATATTCACACTACATTATGATCCATTTTGGAGCCATCTGTGAACCAGACTAGGCTTCCTTTTTTGCAGAGTGTGCCTCTGACCATTTCTCTCTGCTCGGTGTCTCCACTGAGAATTTTTTTCAAAGTTACATAGCGGAGCCATGACGTCTGTGGTCATTGCTAGAGGTGTGTTCTCAAGGACTGTTTGCTATAAAGATCTCAGTGCTTGAGAATGCCAGTTCTTTTGACCAGTAACTCCTAATCTGTAGACGCTAGTTTTCGCCTCTTTCATTATAAATAAACGCAGAGGCGGTAGGTTAAGCAGGGCATTCAGAGCGGCACCTGGTGTGGTAGACATGGCACCGGTTGCCATGAGGCATGCTGTTCTTTGCAAGCTATTTAGTTTGTTAAATACTGTAGCTTATGTGGCTTTCTTACATCATACGACGCTGGCATATGTCATTGTTGGTCTTACATTGGCGGTGTACATCCCTAGGGCTATTTTGGGATTTGTTCCCCATTTTGCCCCAGTTACAGCATATACCTAGGGCTGTTTTAGCCTTTATAGTTAAGTTGTTTATATGGCGCGTCCACCTGAGTTCTTGGTCGAATGTGACGCCCAGGTATTTGACTTCCATGGGGTACGATATAACGGTCCCTTTTAAAATAAGCGTTTTAATGTTTTCCAACTTTCACTTCCTGGTAAAAGGGACTATTGTTGTTTTATTCGGATTTACCGATATGTTATTCTCTGTGCACCATTTGTCGATGATGTTCAGAGATCTCTGTATTACAGATGATACAGTCCTTTGACATGGATCAATAACGCAAGTTACTACGTCGTCTGCGTAGTCTTGTATATTTAGACCTTTTTCAGACGCTTGTAATAACAATTGATCAACCACTAAGGACCATAACAGTGGCGATAGGACGCCGCCTTGAGGACAACCTCTTGTGGTTTTGAAATATTTTGTGGTTCCGTGCAGGCTAACGTTAACTGTTCTGTTTAGGAGCATTGCTTCGATCCATTTGGTCGTTGTGTTGTCGATTCCTTTGTCCCTCATTCCTTTGGATAAGGTTTCAATGGTAACGTTGTCGAATGCTCCTTTAATGTCTAGGAAGGCAGGGAGAGCTATCTGTTTGTCTTCAATAGCCCTTTCGATCCTATCTGTAATGCCAGGTGTAGTCCAATCCTTAAATTTTTCTTTTGGTTACAACAGTTTAGTTTTCAGTTTAAATGTTTTGTCAAATTCTCCCTTTATAAAGCTATACTTATATTATAAAGAGGCAAGATTTGGTTGTTTGTTTGTTTGCATCGAATTTGCTCCAAAACTACTGGACCGATAGTTTCAGGGCGTTTCCAACCTACGGGAAGCTACATCAGACGCGGATGTCATAGGCTATAGTTTTGCGGCAAAGTCGTGGGAAAACAGCTAGTTCATTATAACCCTGTGAAAACTTATCTGCGGTACGCCTGTGAAGTATGAAGGCAATAGAGGTTGGCGATTATCGAAACTACTTTCTCGATCTCTATTGTGAAACTGCGAGCTCTTTCAGAGACCTAGCGCATTTCTCTATCAAAGGAAGTTTCATACTCATACCATACTGCATGTATGCTACGATCAGCAATTAGACGCGCTATGCGATCTTCAGAAGTTTCAGAACTGCAGGAACTCAGGCCTTCCTTTTGGATGGTTAAGGAGGTCGGGCCACGGCCCTCCATGCTGGCCCAATGCGGAGAATATTAACGACTGCTAATACCATCGGGACCAATCGCTTTACGTGCCTTTCAAAGCTTGGGGTTGCTTGAGATAATATTTTTTTGGTCACCCATCCTGTGACTGACCTTTGCGAAAGTTGCTTAACAACTACAATCGCGGGCCGTGGCGCTTATTCACTACGCTACCGAGCTACTCTAAACCGACCCTCAGACTCGTGTAATATTATATGAGTGTTGTAACCTTGAATAAACCATTGTTTCTAGCGAAGTCTGTAAATACCAACTCTGAAGTACGTATCTACAGCAATTTGTATGTTAAAAAAGAACAAAAAGAGTATATACATAAAAATTCGTAATAAGAGAAAAAAAAATATAACTCGATTTATCTTTACGTTCTTAATTTCAGTTGACGTGAATCTAACTTTTTTAACGTTGTGGAAAAGCTTCTGACATTGTCTCTGTTACTTGGCAAGTAACAGGGACTGAGAAGGATTCTCCTCCTTCGGGTGACAGTGAGCTGCCCAGTGGGTCCCCACAGGCCTACCCACCAAAACCCTCATGGGATATGAAACCCGGCGAGCTATGGCCGAGTCACCAGGACACTCAAGTATTGGACCATTGGTTCCCTTGCAGATGGAAAATTGGAGAGACTCGGGTAAATCGAGTGCCTCTCCCAGATAGACGTAACCGTGCAATGCGGGGGAGGCTGCCAACCACCTCCGCTGGCCCAGACGACGACGTGAATCTAATCTGATAAAAATATACGTTCACTGTAAACTACTGAATGCTTAATTGCATTATCGGAAGGCTCTTTTCGCTAGTTCTCCTACTCACGTTATCGTATATCACACGTCCATTATAAGCTGAACCCTATTTAATATGATTGGCCATATGTAAATAAGGTCAACTTACTTTGGAGAATTCAAAATTTTGGAATCTTATTTTTTTATTTGTCATCATACAAAATATCATTTTATAGACAATATTAATACGTAGCTCGGTGGCGCTACGGATAAGCGATGCTGCGCACGATCGCTATTGTTAAGCAATTTTCGCAAAAGTTGTTCACGGGATGGGTGACCAAAAATTATTAAACAAAGGCCTGAGGCCCTGCAGTTTGGCTGTGAAAGAGTTAATGATGATGATCAATATATCAAAGACGAAAATTTAATAAAACAGTTAATATTTCATATCAATTTTGTCGAAAACGTCACTTCATATTGACATAACGTTTTTATTTGTGAACCGTTTCAAATAAATCTAACACTAAATGTTAACGGAAGAATACCGCAATATAATAGTGAAAACTGCATTTAAATTGGTTCAGCCGTTTCTGAGATTACCGTTCACAAACGCACAGACAAACAGACAAAAAAATCAAAATCATTGTTTTGTGTTCTATTACGCTTATTAAGGTCCCTCATAACAGTATTTTTCATATACCTTCAGTGTACAGACATCGATCGGTTACGTTTTTATTATAGTATAGATATAGATTTGTTATATAAATGACAGATTCTTTAGGCGACTTTTTATTTATTTTTGAATTATTAAGTATATCCAAATTTTTCGAAGCATTCAGGCAATATACACGCTTAACAGTCATCCATATCTTTTTTTTATTACTTTGATTTTGTTGTAGTTCCGCTATATCACGTAAGTTTTTTAAGTTGTATAGTATTTTAAAGCAGTAGTTTCTATAACGTTTGTATGTAATATGAAAATTTAAATCATTTGGAATTTTTTGTGCCTCTGATATAGTACGTCTCGAAATCTTAAACAACGTAGAAGACCTAGGTATTAACAGTGCTGTGATCTGTGGATGAAGATGCACATACTAATGTTAGAAAATTATTTTTTGTTTTAATAAATAAACGAGTGGACTAAAAAATTACTTTCACGAGCAGGTAAAAAGTGACTTGGTACCAAATTATACATTGTCAACAAATCTATGTAATCCTTTGATCTATGATCATTATTGTCTTTACAAATATCAACGTGTATGGCTTCAATTATGATAATATTAGATATCTGTTTAAAATTATGCAATAATTCATCTAACGAGTTATGACATTAGTCACGAAAGTAAAAAAAATAGAGATCTATATATACAAATAAAAAAATAATTGGTATCAATTTAAAACAATACGTCGTCACACGAACAGAAACGTCTTTTATGTTTTGTTTAATATAGACGACAACTGTTTTCGTTAAGTGTCTAGCTGTTCTATAACAATTATAATTTGGTAAGCTTGGAACATCGAAATAAATTCTATTTCTTGCTAGTAACACTTTAAAATTATCGAAATTTTTATTTCAACTTCTTATAATTTGGGTAATAATTTTGGGTGAAGCTTTGAGCTCAATACTATGCAAAGAGAAATCACTTGAATCACCAACCAATGCAGAGCTACCAACATTTAACACATCAATGTCAGTTGCAATTTCCTCAAAATCATTAGCCATGATCACTTGTTTCAAATAAAATTGAAAGAAGTAAACAAAGTTTCAGTTTGTGATCAGTATACAGATATAATTGGACTATGATATGATTGTTTGATATAAATAAAAATTTATCAACCGAAGGCGTTTAAAACAAAGAAAACTACTTCTAATATTAAATAAGAAAAGATACTCTTCACAAAAGCTTGACTGCAAAAATTCAACACAAGGGCAGGCTCACCATCAGATCTACGTATAAGTACGTTTCTTTGTGAAGTCCAACAAAAATGTTTCAGTAACATATTCAGGAACATTTTGATTTCTTGTTTTTCTTACTGACTGCCTTGGTCGCTGTGAGAGTCTTTTTCATTATAGTTTAAATTCAATAAAAATCGAAGACATTCTCTTGCCTTTTCTATAATACTTTTTTATTTCAAGCGTCGTAGGTAATTTTAAGTTAGTTTATAAAGACCCCACTACGGTCTTCAGATTTTCTTTCTCTTGTCTAGGAATATTTCTAATTTAAACAAAGTTCATATGACGATATTTTTGCAAGTCATTTATTTGCATCTGAAGTTAATTTATACGTTTATCTGCCGCAGCATTTTTAATTTCTAGTGTAAGAACTTTATCATTGCGTTGATTAATAACTGCTGTATTTACTTGCAACAACTCCAGCATTTCAGACTCACTTCATTTTATGTGTATCTTGTTATTTCATTTTATTTATTTCAGGATATCCTTAAATGATTTAAGGAGGGATTCTTTAACATCAGTAATGTTTTCCAAGACGGTATTTTTTTTTTCTTTAATTAACCTTTCTAATCACTTAATTGTCCTGATATTCTGAATACAAATTTGGATGAGATGAATACATTACCTATATAGTTTGATTTAAATTAAGAGTGCGATGCATTATATTATTTTTTACGTATACTACTATATGGTAATCCCTACCCGAAACTTTCCTCACTCTCGCCCTCGTCACTGCAGTGCAGAAAATTTGTACCACAGCTGTTAAAAGCAAAAAACTACCACTTTCAAATTATCACTTATAACAATGAATTTAAGGCTTATTATACGTTTTACTTGATAGACTCTCAGACGGGAAAAAGTTTTATTAAATTATGGAACATTTAAGTACAACATTAGTTACCTCAGGCCTTCAATATTAATTTGAGAATTGAGAATAGATATTAAAACAAACTCAATTCAGATGAAGAAGAAGAAGAAGAAGAAGAGACATTTATTGACCTCAATTACACAAACAAATACATCACAATAAATAATTCATAACAATAAAAAAAAAAAAACATACTACTATTAATAAACAATACAATAATAACATTTACAGAGGTCAATCAGGACCCTGCCTCAGCTTGTGTTGTCGTGACACACATGTGTGCCGCGTCAACGCTGTTATTCTGACAGGACCTGTTTGGTGCGCGACAAATACTATTATATACATTACATTTAATAACATACTATTAAATACAATTATTATTTTACAAAATATAGATGACAGATGACCAGCTACATTCATCTCGTTCGGTGGCAAATGAATGTTAGTTTATTCACGGTTTTAGGATAGAATGCTTGATTTTTCACTTGTATTAATTGTAACTAACTTTAGTAACTCTAGATCTAGAATATTTATAGAGGATACAACTATTCGTATTATTAGCACGAATTAACATTAACGTTTTCGTTTTTAGAACGAAAATTTTGAATCGTTTTTAAATAGTTTGTACGTGCATCAGAGACAGTGTCAGGTCGTACCTTCCTTGCAACTTAAAATATCGCAAATGCGTTTATTGGGAGTCATGTTAACATTTCGAAAATCGACAAAATTCGTTTAATCCATACGAGTAGCAAATACATAAGACTATAATTGTATTTCGGCCTTCCCTTAGGACGTATTTGAAGTGACACACTAATACAGTAAAATATTTGTGAGAGCAAGACACTCGAGGAGACAGGCACGGCTCCAGGCTACATTTCAAAGTCAGCTCACGTATCTCTACGGAAGCAGAGGTATTATTTTACATCGCCGTTTGTGATATGTTCACAAAACAAATGATAATATTGTTATAACGTAATGACTATTGAATTACTTATAAACTGTCATATGATTGTGCTTTTTGTATTATCAAGAAAGGATTAACTTTGTAAATATTACAAGTTAAGAATTAAATTAGATCATATTAATCATTATTATTTCTTATATTTCTTATATTTCCGCATATTCAATTAAACGGGTTACAATTTTAAGGTAAAGTACAAGAGTAATTTATTGGTTGCACAAAAGAATATGACAAATGTTATAAAATAGTAATTACTGTCTCTGAAATGCCACAGCCTGATGCCATTTCTAAGTCTAACCCACGCTATCTATAATTGTTGCTAGAGATTCGTGTATACTTTTTATACTAAAATATTGTTTTAATTGTTAGTTTAATTAAATAATTGTAATGGACTTAGTTATTTATTAACGTTAAATAATATTTGTGTTGCATGCTGTATCAGTGTCTTATTAAACCTTAAGAGTTTCAGGGGCATCTGCTGAAAATCAGCGCAGTAGCAAATGTTGCTTCGGCTCATACTGAGCAGAGGCCCGTTTGGTATAACATGTTACTTGTTTTTTGCTATGTTATATTATTATGCTATTCTAAATAGTTCGTAGTGTTTAAAGCACCTGTAATTTGTAGATTATAGATAATAGTTATTTAAGATACGAGTGCGGAAAGTAAGGTTTTACGAATAAGGGCCAAATTGAAAACACGAGCATAGCGAGGGTTTTCATTGGCACGAATTCGAAAAACCTATTACGCTCAAGTTTCTTACAACATTTTTCAATGCTTTTTGCGAGGAAATAAAACAAATATATAGGTAAATAAAACTAAGTATGTATTAAAGGTAAAAAATATTTGTTAAAATTAAACGTGATATTTGAACATGTTTTCGTGTCATACATTTTTATTTGAAAATATTCGTTCTAGGCTCCTTGAAATACTTTTGCCTCTCAAGTTTGACATATTTTCATAATTTTTTTTTTAATTTCTTTGGTGCTCGGCCAAAAAATAATTAAAAAATACTTTACGTAAAGGATTTCAGTACATTTTTATTTAACACGTGTTTAAAGACTTACTTTCGGTGTTTACAATGGATTAAAAAAATAGCGTTTTATGAGCAACTGCATTGAAAAGATAGCTAAAAGATTTATTGCATTACCAAACCTGAACAATATATAAAAACAAAAAACTTCATATCATGAAATGAATTTTCAATTATTTGTGGCATTGCAGTAGATTTAGTTTTGAATCATTGTTTTGCGTAGAGTGCTTGTCTACCTATTATATAATTAATTCGACAAAATAGATTAATTGATTTTGTTTTTCTCGACTGCCATAGTACTCGCTGCTAGAGATATGTCAAACAAAATGATCTGATCCAGTGATTGAATAGATGCTAACGCCAAAACTGAAGTATGTTTATTATTTTGGCCAATATTCGACATAAATTAGGCAAAACGCTTGATAAATTTATCATTTAGTAGAAATTGTTCCATTTTCTACTCTTTTTCTTATTGTAAGAGAAAAATATTCCATATATTAAAAATGAAACAGTTTTATGTTTTCAGCATTGCTTAAAAACATTGTCATACGAATTATAAGCCATTTAATATGATCTTAAACGAGTAATTCAAAATAGCTAGACTGAAATGTTTTGGTCATCTTAGAGCATAGCTACCATCTAACAATACGTATTTACAGGACACGTTCATATTACCATAATAATTTCTTATACAATATTGATAATGAATGTGAGTACGCAACTTCATATGAATTATTTAAATCTGTTTTAGCTTGAAGAAGATATGCATAATAACCGTATAATTTCGAATTCTTTATACGTATATACCATAGGTACTCAATATTATGTAAATGTAACTATTATTCTCTCCTAGGAAAGCTATCGCTTACAGGACCCTCTCCTTAAACTATGGAGAGTCTTGGAATTTTTAAATAAAATATGAGTCAGCTTCTTAAATTTCACGAAACGTCAAAAGGATTATAAAAGATAAAAGCTTTTGTATAAATTGAGGCTAGGGGAGTTTTTCATCAGTCAAATGAACTTGAGATAACTTTAGAAATACTATGAATTTTTCATGTTGAAAGTAAAGTTAAAGTCAAAGAAAATTGCATACAAGAGATTGATAAAATGTCTTCTTAGTAAAATAAATAAAATATAAGCATGTTTAATCAGTCACTGTTAATTCGATTTTTTATTTTATTATAAAAAACACTTCTTCAAAGGCATTTTTTTTTATGCGATAGGGGGCAGACGAGCAGATGGATCACCTGATGGTAAGTGATTACCGTCGCCCATGGACACCTGCAACACCAGAGGGGCTACAAGCGCGCTGCCGGCCTTGGAGGAAAGGGTTGAGGGGGAGAGGGAAGGGAATAGGGAGGGGTTGGGCCTCCGGTACCCTCACTCACACGACGAAACACAACGCAAGCGTTGCTTCACGTCGGTTTTCTGTGAGGCCGTGGTATCACTCCGGTCGAGCCGGCCCATTCATGCCGAAGCGTGGCTCTCCCACGGTAAAACATCATATAACATTTCTTCAAAAGTGGGAGGCTTTGTGTACTAATTTAGGAAAGTGAAAATATTAGTTCGTATATCCATTTATTCCTTTTTAAAGATATGTGTTTTTATGTCTTTTCGTATAAATACCCATTCGTTTCTATCATGTACCACTAACATAAACAAAATATCAGGATTTCTCATCCATTCTGCATGTTGTTATAAAAATGTACAGAATAAAAGAAAAACTATTGAAAAATGATTTTTAAAAATTTAATTATTTTTATCGATTTTATCACTCTTGCATATCATAGGATTGATTATATAAGAGTTAATTATTAGATTTATGGTATAATGTTTTATGATATATTTTATTGTTCAAAGGATCAGTTAGTGACACGTGATCTATTAGAGTACTGTAAAAATACAAAATGAAAACGCAAGCTAGCTACTGTAATTTGGGCGCTAACTGCCGATTCTTGAATTGCGAAAACATAAATCTCAACAGATTATTTCAACAACTAGAGTTGTTTACAAGGCAAAAAGTCCCAGATTCATCAAAGTGCTATCAATTGATCATTAAAAAAACTAAAATCAGAAACAAAAACCTGTTTAAGTACAGTTCGAGACGTGCTTAACTTTAAATGCTCAATAAACGAGGTGTTACACTCGTATTTATAGTCGAAAGAAGTAATCTCTTAGGAAAAAGACATAACATTTGGAATTTTTTTTACTCAATACACGGGAACTTTAATGAAGTAAGAACTGTCAATAGCTAATAATAATAGTATTCTAATGTTTGAGAGTTGTTACTATATACAAATGTATGTTTATTTGTTAAAATTATTTGCTTAAGTTACGAACTTTCTTAATTACTTTTTATTATAGATACGAGTGTTAGAGTGAGCTCAACCTTACGAGTATAGTGCCCTCACCTCGATTTCCGGCCCAAACGCAATTGGCTTCAGGTAACTTTTGTCCGGTTGTCTGTATCATTGTATGGTTGAGGTCGTATGCAAATATAATTGCAGGCCGGTGCAACGGACAGGCGCGCATTAGTACGCTTTGTGCTGGTACTGTACGGTCTATTTCACAGAGGGTATCCAAATTATTCGTTCCAATCCTCTGTTGGTTCCACGTTGGTTCCTTTATAGTGTTGGTTTTTATTCCATAGATACGTATACGTCAGTATGTTATTTCGTACTCAATTTCAGTTTGTGATAGTAATGCACACTATGAGTTTTGAATGAAAAAAAAAATCTAGTGTCTGTTTAATTTTAACTTAATAGACAGTTGTTGGGATTAAAACTAATTATATATTTTTTTATTTCATAGCACAATAATATTTATATTTGTAAACATCTTTTAAAAATTTTGGCAATTAGCACAGAGTTTCCACGTTACTGTTACGATCAAAGCTATCTTTATTAAAAGCGGTCAATGGGTTTCCATAGGTTTTACATTTTTATATCGCTTTGAAATGAATATTTCTTTATGGACATATTTCTTATTATGACTAGATTCTTTGAATTCTATAGAACCTGACGCTAGAAGCATTAATTTAATAGGGCTTCTTTAGCAATGAGACCAGCTTAAATTAACGGGGCAGAAGAGAAAGCGCTCAGCAGCACTGACCGTGTTAAATGCTACTTAACCCTTTACTAGACTGAATATATATCGTTGGTATTTAAATACCAACCCTTTTTAATTTTAAGGAAACTTTCATGCAAGAGTCAGATTTACTAACAAGACGGAATATGCTAAACAATATAATATTTAATTATGGGAATTTTCACTTGTGACTTGTAGGCTATTTTAAATTCTATGTAATGGTGAAATATGATAATTTCTATTAACTTATTATATTCAAATCAAACAACATATAAAATGAAGTAGGTTATTGTTTGGCAGCAATCGACCGGTAAATCAAGAGTACAAATATATTTTCCTGTGCAGATATTTTCAATACCCGATGAAACAAATTAACATATTAAATTCCTTAACATATTAATTAAATCTTGATTAATAATGTGATAAGCGAAGTGTTAAAAGTAAGATAAAATTATCTGTATGGGTAGATAATGTATTAATTGAATTTTGGAATCCGCAAGACAAATGAGATGTAAATGTTTATATAAAATTTAGATCGGATAGAATCCATTTTGTGATATTCATTCCGCGATTTGTTCCTCGTAAGATATACTGTGACGGATGAAATTGATGTTTATATTGAAATTGGCTTCCTCTGCGAAGAATTGATAAGGTAGCGAGAATGTTATCACAGTCGTCTGATGTTTTGTCTCGTAATAAATTGAAAACGGTTTTCAGGCATGTATGCATAAAAGAAACAAGTATGGATTCGATTTATCAGACTTCGGCAAACACTAGTATCGTAGTAGGTAAATTTAAAATATAATTTTGTTTTTATTTATTTTATAGTCTCAGAGTATTGCTCGCAGGCCGTATTCGTAGTGAACGGACAAGAAAGAGACTTGACCTGATAAATAGCGTCTGTGTGAAAATTAACAGACGCATGATCGGTTAATTCAGAAATATGGAAAGAATATGGGGCGACCGGAGAGCAAATTATAGAATACGGTGTAATAGTTTACTAAATAAACTCTCTCTTTCGTATGTTTAGCTGATGCGCTTAGTTCCTTTTTACGTTTTGATACAAATAAACGCCAATTAAATTTTTAAAGAAATATAATAATTAAAAATATCGTGATTGTAGGCACACTGGTAACGATTATTGTATGGAGGTAGGCAGACATAGGAACGCAGCGCGATTTCTGACGGTGAATAAGTATATAAACGACCACTCGAGCGGCAATACTTCATTTTTAAGTGGTTTTCAAATATTTTTAAGTTTGTGCTAAATAACCCCAAAATTGGGTGAGTATTCTAATTTCTTTAGTTTTTACTGCTCGCTTACAAGTTTTTACCTTGTAGTAATTTGTTTTTAAATTCACAACTCCAATAACTAACTTTGAAATCTCAAACTATTTCGTTGTTTTATAATATTTAACGTTTTCTTGAACATTTAATTCTGAGATATAAATCTAATTCTTAACCTAATGTGCGAAAATATTTTTATTCTATAGCAATAAAGGTGAAATAGATATTTCAGGAACTATTATAGAATTTTGCTCTACTTAAGGTAATAACGTTTATAAAATTTAATATAAATAATTATATTGAAACTCAACGGAGTCCTGAGACCACGCACAATTAACATTTTATTATTTTTGTACCTTACAGATTTGATATTAGGCACTAATTTTATTTTTGACTATGGGGAGAAATTACATGGCGCCATATTCAAGAAGGCTATGTGGTGGAGGTGAAGTACATCAGCAAGAATATTGGAGGGGTGATTAAAAAATCAACTTGATCCTCTCTGTACTTTGGACCAAAGCATTAATAGTATAAAAACCAACGAGGCGTTGGTTCTTATATGATTAATGCTACCAACGAGGTATTGGTTTTTATATGATTAATGCTTTGGTGTTATAATTATTTCTCATATTATTATTACAAAATAATGTCATTATTAATTAGGATTATTTTAATTCAAATAAATTTAACATTATGTGAAATTCCACATAATGAGATATTAGATCATAGATATAAGATCTATCTAACATATTTACACAGTGTATCTCTCAATTGCTAAATAAAATCCTTGTGAATACCGCGAACAAGTGCCGGTGCACCCGTGCGACTACCAGACGGAGATTAGGTTGTTCAAACTGTTTTCAAATAATGATATTGCAAGCGGCTATTGTGTACAACCAATAAAAATATATACCATTACTACGTACAGTATTTACAATTGCGTTCGTCATCGAAGTAATTTTTTCTAATGCCAATTTTCATATGAATTTACAAAATGTTATCCGTTCGATATACTTATTCAGAATATTTCAAATGTTGGCTATTTATTAAAGTTAAATAAATATGATTAGCGCCTCGCCATCTCGTGGCATTCAACGATATAATCTTGCGAGATTGGACCTACGGCGAGATCTCGGCAGATTATGAATATAAATACCGCGTGATCTCGTAATTGGCGATTGGGACTTTTGTTTGTTTACTGTTTTACTGTAATATTTATTCAAATCACAATATTTGAATAAATTATAAAAAAATATAGGAATTATAGGTATTATGATATAAATATTTATTTTTACGGGTATTTGAATAAAGTTTTATGTATTTAACATTGTTTGATGCAATTATATTTTTTTTATCTAAAACCTTTAAAAGACCAATTAATGTTTTATAATCACGGAAACGGCTCTAAAATTTTCATGACATTAAGTATGCAGGGACTTTCAGTAGTGATAAATCGATTAAGTTAGGTTTAATTTTTTTATTTTATAAAAGTTCCGTGTAAAGCTTAGTCATCTAGGTACGAGTCTTTTAAGAAAGTAAACTTTGCTATTCCTCTTATTATTCCTCTTACTGCTGGCCAGATAACAAGCCACTGGGAAAACCCTTAAAACACAAGTGCTGTAAAAGTGTAAAACTTCGCCTTTAGCCTCCCGGACACGCATAAATTCGCGTTGCTGCACTTAAAATAAATCGTTTTTAGGCTCGAGTGCAATCTCGTTAAACTTTTTTAGCGAGATTGATCTCTGTCGAAAAGTGGGCGAGATCTCGCGAGAACGAGATTGCATTCACTATGATTAAATAAGCTGAGAATCGACTGAAGACTGAATCGTGGCAGTCTTCGTTGCGCACCCGTGGTCATAATTAGGACTTATGACGTTTTACGAATAGTGCGATTTAGAATTTACTTAATGCCATCTAGTATAGCTCAAAATATATAAAAAGTAAAGTATATATAAAAAATATGTTTTCTTTCGCATATAAAATGTTTAATATTTTAAAAGATTTATATATAAACTATAATTTTTGTTATAAAATATGTATTAAAATACTAATTTTTATTACTATACATGGTAATCTTTACAAATATTATTAGAAAGATTTACCACAATGATAAATCAAATATGTAAATATCGTAATGGTAACATTTTGATTGCTCATAAAAACTTCTACTCCAATTTGCATCTCTTTAAGTGCTGATTTTCGAGATAAAACATAACCTTTATTATTATCTTCCCAGATTCATAAATTACTTAAATACCAAATTTTCATCGATAAACGTCCAAAAACAAAGAAGTTTCATACAACTGTTGCCACTATTTTTAAAGAATAGAATTTCCATAAATCCGTTCTTAGGATACCTCCACGTAATAAGACGAATGTACCTTCCGAATTCCAAGTTCTTTAAAACAACTCATTTTATACATACATATAGATTTGATACATTTTGAATACATATTTTTATTAATAATAGCTGAAAGTGGTTCCTCTTCTAAAGAGACGGTGACAAAACCAACAGCTCTTTTTGATAGGAGCACGCCCTAAAATATTAAAATTTAATTTCTCACTCAATTAACTTTCAAAAACGAAAGCGGTAGCTGTAGGAAAACGTAGATCCCGATTTAATTAATACTTGACGCACTTAATTCGTCCACTTAATAAACATAATCCTGAAAGCGTTAAATTGCCTTAAAATGTCCTAAATATTTCTTTCGGGGCTTTATTCTGTGTTATGCCGTAGCTTAAACTCTGGCTAGCAAGTGTTAGGTAAATATTTAGCGAAACGTTGTAATCCAGAGGGTTTTTGCTCTATGGCGGCGGCAACCTTTTGTCCTACGCTTAGCCAGGTACCTGCTCTCTTATCATCACGCTTTGTACTTAATGATAAATTATTAGGTGCTCTTGTCTTACCACTCCCTGTCCGGAATATCACGGAGATGATACACTATTATTAATTCTTGCCACAACATCTTTTTATATATTACTAGCTTACCTCCAGTGGATTTGCCCGCGCTAGGGAACTGCTTAGTCGGATTAATAATAGCTTTTATGTTAACCCAGGCTTAGAATCAAATAATTTAAAATCCGTTCAGTAGTTTTTGCGTAAGAAGTAAAAAAATATCCAAACATACAAACTTTCGCTTTTATAATGTTAGAATCATACTTTCATATATCAAGGATAACTTGATTACAGCAAATCGTCGTTTAATTTTAGCTTCTTTTACTTCTTCATAAAATAAGCACATGCACACCGTATCGTCGTTCAAATCGTTCTTCTCGCTTGATCTCCTTCCATACTTTATTTTAAATTATTTTCTATCTCTTTCACTCCTCACGCATACACTCAACTTACCTACCGTTCCGTTTCCCACATATATGATGGTGGTGGTGATCAACTCTATAAATTAAATTTATCGGATATCTTGTGTTGTATCTATAAATTATTCTTTTATTAGAACAGTGTGAGTAACTATTCAGAAATAAATAAGCATATCAAAACCATAAAGGAAATTCTAAACTTATATGAACGATTAAAAGACCTATAATTATTCGAGGTTTGGTCATGGTCACATTTGGTAGAATATTACTGTTTTGTATATACGATATGTGCAAAAGCTTTCACCTCATTTAACTTCGGGTCTGGCGTGGCTGTCGCGTCGTGGCAAATGGTTTGGATATCTTCCAAATATGCCATCTAAATACAATGGATCTCTAACCATAGTGGATTTCCAATATTTTTGTTACTTCTGTTTCTGTATTTTGTTCATATCTGAAATGAATATCGATCGATGTATATCAGACGATCTGGTTATGAGTAAATTAAGTATTTATTTTGCTCAGATAAAGAAACTTATTTCTTCTTATGCCACTAGGTATATACAATATGGTTTATTAATACCTATTTTTGCTAAAGTAGTTGTCGGTTCAGGTTACATGTTATTCATGTGTAGGTAGATAGTAGGTGGTTCACCAATAATAGTGGCTCATTTATATAATGCAAGCAGGACTAATGTAATTTACCCTTATAATTTGTAAATTAAGCCAGAACCGAGTGTAATAGACGGATTCTCTATCTGTCGATTGCGGACCAATGTCTTGACATAGGCATAGATTGTAAAAAATAACTTAGAGAGCATGCACAACACAACCCGTCAGGTCATTCTTCAAACTCCGAATCGTGTGAAAATCTGGACGATTCACAGGCCCTAGTTAGATAAAATATTTGACGGATATAATCGGACTCAAATTAATATGTAGTGGTCAATTTATGAGAAGACATAATTTATTTTTATTTATTAGCCGTAATATAGATTCATCAAAATCTCTAAAATTAGGCTTTAAGTTGTTTGTGCCTAAAAACATCTATAATTGGAGTATCATGATCATAACATTTTTATAATGTCACAAATATATTTCATTAACAATAATAAAAGGATCACAAAAAAAATAAAACCACATAATTGAAATATCTGTTGATAACTCGAACATTCGAATAGCAGAATAAAAAGGTATTATTTGAATCAAAGTAATGTAAAGCTATTTGTTGTAATTTACGAAAAATATTCTACGTTAAATCTTTTAAGCGCTATATAGTTTCAAGCAACCACTTTTATCTCAGCTGTAATAGTCTTTCATTATATCATGAAGATACAGACAGACTTACAAAAAATGTTTTTAATTGCTTAGCCGGGATTTTCCCACAATTAAGCTATACAAAAAAATATTAATCGCATATTTGCCATCAAATTTATAAGATCTATTATTACACTTTTAATAAACTAAGTTGCTGAATATTTAAAACTCTTGCTACCTATTAACAATAAGCAAGCCTATGAAACATTACGTCTACTTTTGTTTTTTTTTATTTGTCATTAGAATATAATGCTGTACTTTTTGAATTATGCTCAACATATTGGTTGTAGTTGTTGTGTGTTCTCAACATAAGTGGTTGCCTCAACATATTAAGAACTTCAGTTAGTTAATGGTAGAAAGAAACAATTTATAGGAGTACACAAACGGAACTAAAGGAGGGGTTAAGTGTGAGGTCAAGGAACCATCGCACCATTACTTTAATTGGACATTGTGGGCCAACTATTAGAATTTAGCTATACACCGCAGAATTGTATTGTGGTTTGATTGACTTGACGGCTCCAATAAACGTTGATAGGAACCTTTACTTACAATACTCCGTTGCTAACATCGCAGTATTATTATTTTGTTTACCAACAGAAATATTGTAAGTAGATTTGGCTGCGAGAATATGTATAACAATATAATATGTAATCACCAAGTGACATATAGACTGAGAGCGTCACAAAAAAGTCCAAGAGTTTTCTAAAGTTTGATATTTGAGTATGATGAAGTGCTAAGAGATCTAGTGAAATGACTAATTTTCAAAATAGTTAAAAATGGATGAGAAGCTTGTTCTTAATAAAAAAAAAGAATGCACTGATCGATCGAGAAACAGCTCCGAAAAAAGTTTTAATGCTGACATTCAGTAAATGATTAAATAATTACTATAAGTTAAGGATTTGTTGCAAATGTCAACTCCGAAATAATCCAGCATCTGGCCTCTGCACAGGTTACTGAGTACTTCAGCATACTGAAAAATCGAATTTTATAAATCTCCTGCACAATTTTTTCATGACCTCTTAGACTAATATAACACATCTGCCTATTTACACAACCAGCGACAGAAGTGTTAGTATATAAACGAACTATAGATTTTTTCAAACAAAAGAACTAATGCTTATGACACTGCTATTATAGCAAACTGATACTTCAGCAATTTATAATTGTTAATATTAGCAAACAGGAAATATTGTCAGTTTCTACTAATGAAAATAGAGTTTATAATAACAATTTTGTTCTTGAACAATACATTTTTATTATATTTTTTATCATTTTGGAAACGCAAGTATTGTCTGACTAAAGCCGTATTTTTAATATAGTAAACCTTCCAATTTGCAATTAGATTATCCTGCTGAGTATGATTCTCGACACATCTAAATGTATCGCAATTAGGAGGGTCTTTGTTTGTAAATGTTGTCCAATTAAAATATACATGATTACAATCAAATTCATTAATTTAAAATTGATATTATGGTGAATAATTATAACTTAATTATATTATTACACATAAAGACTATATAGTTATTTGCTTGATTACATCTATATATCTATAAATAATTTTGCCAAGGTCTAAATTAAATTGTGTATACATTTTGTGTAAATATATGACTTGAATTACTCATTTCATATGCTCATTTTAGAATCCCTTTCATGCTTCGTGGAATTTCGGGAATGTTAACTATTAATTGCTTGTGTAGTTACCACAACACATTTACTTAAATCATAATTCGTATTATATACGTAGGTACTGTTGTATTGTGATGTAGCTAGTAACCAATTCTCCCGGCCAGGCGAATGCTGACGTATCGCGATTGAGAAAGCGCGATCCAATTTAGGACCCAAAGCCGATGACTGTCCCCAGAGACTCGCAGCTTTATTCATGGAACAAATTTTAACTGAGAAAAGGAAAATTCGATTTTATCTCAAATATATTATCTATTACATTCGAATCATCAATTGAAGAGAAATACATTGTACGAATAAATGTATTCCAAACACAAGAATGTTTTTTTTTATAAAACGGTAGCAAGGCTCATCATTTGAGTTATTTCTTTTAACTTTGACCAAATAAACTAATCCTCATGTTTGTGGAATGGTCATTATTATTTATGTAATAATAAATAAATTATTGCCATGTGATGTTATGAACTTACTAATAAACTGCTTATGTAGGTAAGTTATTCAAAAGTGTATAATCTGCCCATTCATAATATCATTTAAGTTTCTTTTTTAGGAATTAAGTTATTGACTTTAATGTCTTTGGAGCTTCTGTTTTTTGTAACTATTAATCAGGAATATAAATATTATTTAAGTCCAAGGATCCCTAAACTATTGATATCTTGCGATTGAATAAGTGAGCAAAAATCTTATTAAAACAAAAAAATAAATATAAATAGCGTACCGTGTCTTGAAATATTTAATTAAAAAATTGTGTTAATAGGAGTTAATTTTTAGTAATCTCGACCCACGCAATTAGTTTTCATTTGGTCATCATATAACACAGAAATAAAATTTTAATTAATATAGCTACTTAAAATTACAAAAATTACTAACTACAATATGTTCGTGCAAAATCGAAGCGAAACTATAAGGGTTCCTTTTTTACTACGAAACCCTAAAAATTAGTGATTACGTATCTATTCTCTTCTAATGATTCTAATGATGATGACGAATCATCGTCATTATCATTAGCCCTTTTTACGTCCCCACTGCAGGGGCTCAGGCCTTCCTCTACAAAGTAAAGGATATTATACCGTTAAAGAATATCTAAATGACAAAAAGGCATGGTGTTAGATATTTTAACTTTATTGGATTTACATTCTAATATTGTAATGGAAAGTGACTTCATATTCTAATGAAGTCACTTTTCAATAAGACTTCTCTGTGTGAAATAAAACAGGGAGAAAAAAACATCCCTCACTGAGTTTCATGCCGGTTCTTCTCAGTACAAGGTCTCCCGCCGTAGTTTTTGCGAACCGATGGCTTAGTTTTCGACTTTCACAAGTGCTCTGTAAAGCCTAAGCTGAATAAATAAATTTTGATTTAGATTTTTTGATATCCTTATGATTAAGGAGGATGGGCCATAACCATCCTCGCTGGCCCAATGCGAATTGGAGGGTATTAACGACTACGTATGCAGCCGGAACCAACGGCTTAACGTGCCTTTCGAAGCACAGAGTAGCTCGAGATAATATTTTTTTGGTCACCCATCCCGTGACCGACCCTTGCGAAAGTTGCTTAACGACAACGATCGCGGGCCGCGGCGCTTATCCACTACGCCACCGAGCTACTCCTTCTTCTCGAATATCTATTCAAAAATGTTTGATTTGAACAGGGTTCGCAAAAACCCGATATTTATAATAAATATCAAAATATCAGTTATCTGGTATTTATCCGATATATATCATGTTTAAAAAGCTGCGATGTTGAAGCTGCTAGTGGCTTTATTTAATAATTGATCTTATAAATGAAAAGTGTAAAATAAAGATTGAGTTTGTGTGAACATAAGCATTAAATTTTAAGGAAAAAATAAAACTAACCGTTTGCACTTTGCCTTAATATTACGGGGAAAACCAAATTTCTAGTAAGTACGATTGCTTCGGGCAGAATTCGGGCCATTGTTGCCAGCGTCACATTGGGTTTGTTAATTTTCGAGCTGAGACTCAATATTCAATACTCAAACTAACAACGCATATATCGATCGATATACATCATGATACGTATCATGATATATATCTGTTGATATTTATCAGCGAACCCTGGGTTTGAAAACGATATAAATATGCAAACACTTTTTCGGTCTGGTCGGGAGGAAAGTGGGTTGAGGGAGATAGTCCGTCGAAGCGGGGTTATTGAAGCTCTGATAAAGTTATAAAAAAGTTAAAAACATCCACAGTCCACTTGTAATGTAATCGATGTTTTGGAAACAGAACTTACTTGTTCGGTTTACTCTGCTATTTTTGAATTAATCTGTTGTAGTTTTCATAAAGAAGATGATAGAGATGACCCGGTTTTGGTAATTTAGGACATAATTCGGTCATTATGTCCTAGTTTTGGCTATTTTTAGTGGACTTTGATATAGGTATTACAACTATTTTGCGATAATTCAACGTTTTAAAAACCGAAGTAAAGGCACAAGTTGGAACACAAGTCTCAAAATGGCCAAAACAGGCAACGTACAAATCGAGCAACAAACCTTATTGCTTGTTTACATTGCTCGATGGTCTCCACATGCTGCTTTTTTGCATGGCACATTTTCATTGACGACTCATTAGTTTATCGACTAAAGATATGAGCACATTTACATTAGTAGAGTAAATAAGCCATTACATCTTTTAAGCGCAATAGTACATTCAGATTAGTAGACGGGGTTCAGATGCGGAAAGCAGTATCTCCTTATTTATTATGATATAATTTTTCTATCTTAATATTATAACTAAAGTATCAAAAATAATGTTTAATTTTATTTAAAATTGGTATTATCGTATATTAATTTTTAAATTGACTTTATTACATTCTTCATCTGAATATTGGCAATTTATGTCAGCTGTAATTAGTATTATATTCGGTTACGGTGATTGATATACAATTTAATAAATGGGTAATAAAATGATTGCATGAGCCATTACATAAAAAATTTATTATTTCTAAGCGCGTGGAAAAAAGACTTTGGTTTGAAATACTAGCTCGGCTTATAACTTAAAAAGGTGTAAGCTATTTTGTATTAATTTTTGGTGGTTTGAAATTATAAATGTCGTTTGTTGTCGTTCAAGTTGTACATTGGGTATGAAATAAATGTAAAGTTAATCACAATTAATACCTAATAAATATCTTTTTTTAGGAAACTCGTTACTATATATACTACAAGGTTATTTATTTGACAAAATCAGCTTTTAGCATCTAATTCTTGTGACTTAGTTTCTTACAAAAGTCAACTGGGTTATATTTTAAATTATTTACTCTGGAGTTATTTTTTTTTAAGAATTTTTTTTGGTAATATTTGTCTTTGTTATTTTTTATATTATTTATTCTAAATATCTTAACAGTTATCATTACTAGTCTGATTATCGTTGAAATAATTTATTTGCTCACGCTTCTCTAGTTTGCATTTACACCTTTTAATAGAAAAATATTAGATACGTATTTTTTTCGTTTTGTTTATCAAGAAATGGCTTAGATAATAAGTATTAAAGTTGACGAGCGGGGGCTTGCTACGTTACAACTATGAATATAATGTACTCGTACAAAGGTGTGACGCCATGCGACATTTCAACTTAATAAATCGCCGTTATTTATTAATTAACATTATTTAATAATCTACTCGATGGACGGACAAACTTATTTTTTTTATTAGTCATCATTTCAATACCTCATTACATTTCCACGAGGTGGTTTTGTCGACCACTTTGATAAAGATCTGGCAGTACCAGTAGTAGCACCAGGAAATAAAGAAATTATAATGATATTTCTTTGTATATTATAATATTTGAAGTACTTAGATACTGTAGAGAGCTTATAGTGATAGATATATCTACTATTAATGCATCGTATTAAAGTTCCTGTTGTAGAACTCGAACTGACAGTGAATTAATAATGTTTGTCATGCGATATATCGGTTGCCTCACAGTGGCGGTAGATATTTTCGATTAATTATCGCAGGCTTCGAATTGAACTTGAAAATACCTCAGTCAGTCTCTGTGGTGGTAATTCATCCGTTAGAAACCTATTTGTGAAACGGATGAGTCTATTCTATGTAGGTATAACTAGACATCCATTATAAATAGGGACCTATCATATGGATTAATACCAGATCATATAAATGCTTAAATTTAAAAAATCTATCGTGCAAGCAACTTTTGCAAAAATTATTGGATGGGTAACAATTTTTTTTATCTCGAGCTTTTTCGTGCTTCTGAAGGGAAAATAAACTACAAACATAAAAAAAACACTATTATATTAATATATTATTATATACATTTTTATTTATATAAAGTTTTTTATTCTCATATCACTTTTTCCAGTATTTAACTTCGTATCTAAGGATTAAAACTGACAAACATAAGACAAAACTAATATCACTAATATTCTAACAAAACTACGTATAATTTAGATTAATAAAGTATGTAACTATCCGTGTTGGCTCATGGAACTCGTTCGAATTTACCATTAAAAAGTTTTTCATTTTCTACTATTAGTTGGCATAGTCCGTGTTTACTTTAAACTTAAACCGCAAGTTATCAAAAGCAGGTAGCCCAGCCAAATCAATTTCCGTACAACATGTAGTGGTATAATATCAACTGCCAGAACAGAACTGATCAAGCGCTACTATAAGAGCATAGCCACACGATCGATGTATTAAGATGAGGCGACAGCAACACCATCACGCAACTGAAGTTAATGATTTGCGTATGTCAAATGTAGATATTAATGATCTGTCAAGCTGACTAGGATTGTATAGACAAATCATGGTACATGTATTGACAGCTGCGATTCATTTTGATAGGACTAATTTAGGTTTCAGTAGGAACATCATCGACATCTTTACTTGATATTGGCAGAATTGTGCGAAATGCGCAGATAAGCCATTAATTCAAAAAGAAGAAGAAGGCTTCAGTAGATAATAATTAAAAATTGAACTGAAATAGTGATAGGTACTATATCATACACCTAAATCCCATTTGTGATAATCGTCGTTATCATCATTATCAGATTAAGTTTTTTGATGGAGCACGAACTTTCCTTTTATGAATCACATAAGAGCCATGTAACATGTAACACTTGGCGACCTCTGTGCAGATCGGAGGGGTTTTTCGATTACTATGATATTTACGAATACTATGATATTTTTGTAACGAAATCGCTTCGGCTGAATCGAAAACGCAACACCACTTATGTGGTCTTGCCTTAACTAAGCAAGGTTGCAACTACACACGAAACAACCGGGTCAAAGTTCCCGAGCTCATCGCGCCACGCTATGTGAGTTGCTCTAAATGTTGTGTAACTTTAATTAGAATTCCTACAGCCAAGTGCTGTCACTATTTTACAAATGAGTTTATCTATAACATCTTTCGAACTAACCTCCAGAGCTAACGAGAAAATAATGCTTGTCACCAATAATGCAAAAATGATGTCGCTGGCAAACGGACGTCGAGCGCCTGATACTGTACGCCGGAGAAATTGAATTGTGATGACCTTTTTATTAAATAGCCAAGAATATCAAGAGGCGGATATTGTTTTAAAATTTTAAGATACCGACAAAATCTTTTCCAAGAGTTCATATTTTTTTGGAATTCATTTAAATATAATAGTAAAAAAAGAAACCTCATTATTATTATTAGATTGTCCTCAAATTTCCTGTTTTATAAAATCACTTTTTTCTTTTAATATTTTCATGGAATTTGCACAGTAAAGGTATAGGAGGCGACAATTTATTAAGCGAGAAATTTCCCTAGAGATGAGAGGGGAAATTTGTTTTCTATCGACTTTTATTAGGTTTTAATATAAAAAATTCAAAGACTCGTAGAAACTAGTAGAACCGAATCTATTTGATATTAAATAATTTAAATTATATTAAATATGTAAACGATAATATCCATTTTTACTAAGCACAATTGGTTGCATACATGTGTACGATAACTATATCTAAAGTACATACTTTAGACTAATAAAGAAATATTAGGTGATTAAAAAAAATTACTTATATAGTTCGTATTTGCAGCTTTACATTAATGTAATGTTAACCTTTCGTAAACCTTGTCAGCTGCCTTATTAGTATCTAAAAAATGAGGAAATATCCCGAGATATACTATTACATATGTAGGTATTATGGTAACGTAAAATTGTAATAAATTGTCGTAGATTTTGGTTAGGTCAGATTGTAACAATTTCAGTGAGAATGTATAATTTTACGTTGACAAATTAGACAACACGGATAAGAAATTTCGCCCGTCCTTTTTTAAATCATTAAATTTTATTCGCTACTAGTATAGTGTGTAATATGATATAAGAAAATATGAAATCTTAAATTTTTTGATTTCTCATTTAGAAATAACTAGGCAGATAAAGATGAAACTTTTCATGGCTATGATTTATGAAATTTTCATATATGTATAATAGGTAATTTATATATTATATATGTCAATTCTATATATTATATGTCATAAATAAAATAATACGGGATAATAAGAAATAAGAAGTCATTCTAGGATGGAAGATTTATATTGTTATTTGCAGCAATAAACAAGGTCTTGAAACAGGCACTCTTACTTCAGAATTTAAAACTCGGAAGTTTACGAACTCCCAAACGGCAAACTAACATCAGAACATCACAAGCGACGTTGTACCCTGGCGGGCAAGGCAAAAGTTAATACAACACAAACGAAACGGCCTGCCTTAAAAATCCATGTGTATTCCTAGACTGCTGGTTGTTTGAAAAATATAAAGCTTTTCTTATGCAGCGCACTGCACCAACAAGAAGTATATTTATATATTTTTACTGCAGTTGCAATTCTAATGTCACGCGCAGACGAGCCACTTTTTGTGCCGGCGTCTTTTGAATACGAGAATAAGTCAGCATTCGTATTTTATGTATACTGTACTGTTTACATAAGAACAAAAATAATAATTTGAAACCTGAAAACGAATAATTGAATAGTTCACTGCATATTCTTGATAACGAAAATCGTTTTGTCTTCATTTATGTTTAGATTAGCTAATCCAAAATATTATAGCTATTCCATGAATAATGTGAATTTTTTCTACTAAAAGGTAAGTGAATTATTATACGTTTATTTTCGATTGTGTCTTTTGCTATTAACTTCTGCAGATGTGTTCTATCATGTATTTTCGAGAATTCGTGTCTCCAAAGTGAAGTTAGCCTAAAAGCGCGCGGACCGTTATTTCCAGACATCTTCTCGATGTTTTTTTGATGATATATAACATTATAAAAGGCTATTTAAACTATATAAGATAATTAATCAAGGAATCCGTTTTTGCATATGGTTTTCGAATTTAATAAACTATATTTCATCATAGTCGAAAAAATGCCTATGACAATAAATCGTTTATTATCTAATGATATTATATGATTCTAATGACAGTCTATTATGGAATCATTTTCTGCAAGGGTTATTTGATTCTGTGTATATTACTTCGACGATAAGAAATTTCCGGCACGTTGTAAAAGTGTCTAATAGTTTTAAGTTGTTTGGGTCATTCATAAGCTTCGTAGAACTACAGTTTTTATCGCTAAGTGTTTCCATTAGCCGGTGGGAGAGGTAACAAAAGTGTCAAGTTGTGGAATTGGCGGTGTCAGATTACTGATGACGGGTAGGAGTGCTTAAACGCGATTTATGATATTGGAAATCGAAAGGATAATAGAGTATTATAAAATTATAACTACAAATAAATGGGAAATTTTCTTGTTTTTATTTACTGTTATAAACATAAATAATTTTACTATTGTTTAAAAAAAATCTAGTCGGGAAACACTAGGCACGCCATTACCGCCATATGTCTTTACTTGGTGATAAAGGTTTTTTTTCTGGAACTGTTCTGGGGACTGATATAATTGTGATTGTCGAAGTTGTAAATGGAAAATCAATCTCAAATTTTGTTATCACTTTCTGGAAGTTTTATTATACTAAAAGCAATGATTTCTGGATCAATAACTTACTTCAATGAAAAATGTTTTACGGAATATATTGCTACAAAAAATATGGTTATATTGTATGAATTATAAACTAAGATTTCGTCATTCGTATTATCTTTTAAATAACTAGTTTTTGCAAATGTTTATTAAGATAATTGAGTATTCTATATTATAAAGGTAATCTAAGATTAAACTAGGTATTTATTGTATAGAGGTACATGTAAAATTTACAATTTAGTCAGAATGTCAAGTTTTGACGTTATTAATAGTAGCAGTATGGTCGCCTGGACGAGACAAAAACAATACAAATACACTATGGGCTATACTGACTAGTTTGTCACTTAAGCCGAATTCACACGAGGTCAGTATCTAACTCTGAAATCAAGTTAATGTAAGCTGTAAAGACAACTACTGACTCATGATTCCATGTATAAATTGCAGTCAGTTTCCGGTATCAGCACTGATGTCAGTTTTTTTATATTATGTAAGTCGTAGTCGTAGTCTTCATGGTTCAATTTACACTAGATAAGAACTAAATCGCCTTGTTTTCGGAGTCGGTAAAGTACTGATTTGCATGACTTGCTTCGATTTAGGAGTCAATACTAAAGCGTAAACTAGTGGAACTGTGTCACGAATTTGGAATCTAAAATCTAATATTCGTTTACGTGATCGAAGATCTGTTATTGCCAGTTAAATAATCACATGTTAAAAAGTGATATTACCAAAGATTTTGCATGTAATGAAATTCTTAAAATCATGACTCTATTTCATCATGATAAAAATCATGATGCTCGAAAATTGGTGTTGTATTAGTTTCAAGTTGATGTAATATACGAAGATTTAAGTCAGTCAAGGTCAGATAAAAGTATAGATTGTAGTGGTAAGCAGTTTTTTGATATTGCATATAATTGAAAAGATTGCTCAACTTCTTTGGGGTAAGAGTAAAACACGAAAGTTATCAATTTTAAAACGAATAAGCAGAAGAAGAATAATAATTTGCCTTCCATTGTATATCAGCTTGAATTTGTTGTTGTGTCCTGGACTAGACTGTTCAATTCAATCAACTCACGTCGAACGTGTCTAGGCTTGTTTATTGTAATAAGTTATTATATGTTTTTGTATATGAAAGTTTCATATCTCGGTTTATGTCTGCAATGATAATACAAAATAACTTTTATATTTATGAAAATTATTAATATAATTGAATTTTAAGGAATGGTTCGTTAAATACTTACAATGACGACCCTTTGTGTTATTAATCATAATCATTAATATACTTAATTATATCTTTTTGAAAAAACCTAAATTTGTTTAATTTTTATTTATTAAATAGAGAAATAATTTAAATCGCCCTTAGCCCGCATTTATGTGCCCAAGATGGGATTCGAAGTAACTTAACCATAAACTACCGCTAACCAACGATCTTTCCGCGTAATTATACTTACATTGATGTCGTCGATTGAATTATAATTAAATAAAAGGTAAATTATTTCTGTGATAATAAAATCGATGCAAGTTTAGTTTCGTAGCTGGTGATTGCTCCAGAAAAAGCAAAACAAATTACTACAAGCATCGCTGCTTAAATAACCAGGAGAGCAGACTGTCGTGTACAAATATCTTCAGAAAACGAGATATCGTGGATGAAAGTACCTAAGATTGTAAAATTATCAACCGTTTTTTGATTTATAAGCATGCGTCACACTAACATTAGACTCATTTTCCAATCAATTTCATTTTCCCCATATAGCTTATTATGAAACGAGTACTACGTAACGCCATTTAATTTATCATTAAAAATTAACGCAATCATTTTGAGTAGAAAGCTTAAAGGAGAATTTACTCCACGTTCTAGGCCCGTTTTGTTTAATCTAGCAATAATGTTAAAACCTCCAATTTTATTCAAAAACTTAATTTCCTCTTCGTTTGGTTCTCAAATTACTATAAATATGTATTGTGCTCGGCATAATACACGTTTCTCTCATAGATTACTGAAGTGCATGGTCAAATGTGAATTAAATTTTTTTTATTTTAATAGGTATATATGTGAAGTAAAATATTGTGAATACAATTTCAATCATTTTATATTATGTGATCAATGAAGAACTTTTTAAATTTGCCTATGAATAGTTTCATCATCATCATCATCAGGTCTTTTACGTTCCCACTGTAGAGGCTCCATTCTTATAGATGGTTAAATTGATGAATGATTGACGCAAGTAGCTCTAAGTAATTTTTTTTGGTCACCCATTCCGTGACCGACCTTTGTAAAAGCTGTTTAACAATAAAGATCGCGGCGATTATCCACTACGCTACCGAGCTACTCACTGAATGAATAGTTTAGTACGATATAGTTTAATACAAAGTATTTTAATACTGAGCGCAGTGTGTGACCGACATGGACGGTCTTATTGCATACCTATCTCAGTTGTAACAGCTTTAAGATAAGTATTTTTTTATCAAGCAATATAGGTATCTATTATCACATGGTTTCGTTTTATTTAATTTATTAATTGATGTTTTTGATCTATTTACGTTTAAACACCTATATATGTTTAATTGAAAAGCTTTTCATGTTTTTTGATCACATCACACACAAGTAAACAAAACCATAATCATTTATTTAGGCTATACTAATATTACAAAGAGGATTTGTCTGCTTGTTTGTTTGTATAGAACAGGCTTCGAAAACAATTTTGAAATAAATTCGGGGAGCCATATTGGGAAAACGGCTACTCATTAACAAAAATAAAATATAGTACGAGTAACATGAAAGCACATAAATATCTTATGATTTAGCTTAAGAATAGACGGTAGGGCTGCTGGTATGCTATATATTTTGGTGCATTAACTTTACGCTAGTGACGTAATATGCACTTGCAGTGGCTGAGATTTGTTAAGCACTTACGGTTAGAACGGTTTGTTATTTCTAAAAGTCAGCTGCTCTTGGTTGCTCGGTCGCTTGTATACGAAAAGTGCTTCAGCTATATGTAACATTTAATTACTTTTCTTCATTATTTATTGAATTACACCATTGAATATAAACGGCATAAAAGTTTTAAATTAAGTTCTAAGCTAAACGAAAGAGTTTTAGAAGTTTTTTTAGAAACTAAGGGACATTAGAATCATGTTGTTTAATCAAATAGCCAAGCATTTGTGATGATCAAATTGGACGTGGTTAATAAAAAAGGATCCATCTCATACAATGTCACTTTTAAAATATAGAATAATATTAATAATAATATTAATAATAACCTGTCTAATAGAAAGTATTTGCATGTTGATGTAACATTTCTGTGTATTCTATTTTTATCTAATAGCATAGAAAACTAATTACATTATCTTATTATAAAGTCATTTTAACTGTACCTACAAAATTTATTAAAATATAAAGGTTAAAGTATGTTTGGATCCATTTTGATATATTCCGGTTTTAATTACCTTATTCTTACAAAACTGACTTTCTTACAAGGGTTTTAAAAGATCAATAAAATTACCTTAAAGATCAATAAGATTACGAAGTAATCTCTATCGTAATCTATAAAAGCGAAGATACTAATCAATTACTGAAATTATATAACGACAGGACTTCGTAAAGGGAAAAACTTGCATAGGAAATTCTGGTGTTTATTAATGAAAATAATCCACTGTTTTCTTACAGCAATATCCATCAGTAAAATACTTACATAACATTGTGGTTTTCCCAACTCAGTTGTCTTGTTGGTTCTCGAAAGGGGAAGGGGGTGTAGAGATTCTTGAATCAGAGTCATGTCGTGACGCGGGATGGAAGCACGTAGAACACATAATTTCACTTAACTGCAATTGACTGCGTGAAATATTTGTGTGTTGGCATCATCTACAAAATTCTTTTTGCTGGTGTTTATTGTAAGTATTATTTAATAGCTCTCACGTGACATTTTCTGAAGACGGTTAACCTAGTTTAACCTTACTATTATTGCAGAATTTTGTTGGTTGCTAAAACGAATAACAGAAAACTTGTAATTGTAACCAAGGGCCTCTTCTTCCACGTTAGTGAATGTAAGAAGAGGCCCTTGGTCCTGCAGTGGACTGTTACGGGCTGTTATGATGACCTCTGTCCTTTAACTAACTCCATACAACGTTATCAACATTATGCGCTAATGTAATGCTAAAAAGGTTCCAGTTTAAAGTACCATATCTCGTCACACGAAATGAAACTGAAATCAAAAATAAGGAGTCGGCGCTTTTGGTTACGCTCATTTCACAACACGTGAAGGTAGCATTATCAGCGGGAAACTACTTACCGCTTTAAATTAAATTGCATTTTAAGTTACCTCCCGGTTGACCATAAAAATGCAGCGTACGGAACAATTTTAAGTGTTGTTGAAACTGCTATTCAGCCAACGCACGCCGCTCGGTGAAGTTTGCTAAGTACTGCACATAAATCCTGAAGCTATTTCAGGTGGTTCTTCGGGTTCTTGGTAAAAAAAATTAGTAGAAACAATTTAAACTCAATAATAACATTCTGTTTGCGAGGAAAATGTATATTTAGATACCCTAATTGGTTTAGAGGATTACAATTTGTAAGTCCATAATAACAAATCTCCATAAATTCTGTCTCTCTTGAAATAATATATGTTTGTATGTTGATCCTTATTTCCTTGGTTGTTTGCTTTGATTTCAACTTAGGGAACATACAAGTTTCAACAAAATTTGATCAGTGCTATTGAAGATCAAATGAATTCAAAAAGGAGCATATAAATAAATATTCGATCGACTTCAAAAAGTGAAAATAACACACGAATCTATTAATAACCTATATAGATCGTTTTTAGGATTTCCTGTTTGCAGTATTCTAATGAATGTCTAAGGTGTTTATGTTACAAGAATTCTCTTGGTTTCGTTAATTACCTTTCTTCGGAATTTGTGTTTCACCTTAAAATATATTTCATTTAATATAGGTAAATTCTTAAGAACCCTCAATAGTTTGGGCCTAACTTTTCATTAGCCGAATCTCAGCAGCTAACTATATAATTAAGTAGGCTTGTTTTGCTTTCTGCTCTAAAAGTATTCTTGAACTTGGCGAACTAATAGCGTCTCTTGCGAATTATAAGTAAATTTGAGAGGTTGAGTTTTCTTTTCACATATACGAAATATAATAGCAATTTCACGTTGTTTATTTATCTGTGTATTTTAGTTAATTAGTGTTTTTTTTGACAAAACGGCCATCGACATCCTTTAACAGTAGGTATATCATAAGTAGCAACGTTTATGACTTTTTATTTTTTATCTGCGAGGTTAAAAAATGATATAGAATGTGGATAGGTTCAATTTTATTTTTAGCGAATTTAGAATTCAAAAGCTTGTTATTTTTTTGTCTTTCGCGATTTTTAAACTTAAATATTTTGCAGATTAGCTGTATGAAAGTTGCATATCTCGTTGCGTTCATACACTTTTGATGGTTTCCATATAAAATATTAATAAGACAAAATCACAATGGAACACAAAGTTCAGTTTATTAAAGTTTAATACACCGTAACAAAACAGAAAATTTATAAATCAAGTTCCTTAAATGTTGAAGGTGATTTTAACATTCTCTCATAAAGCTCTATAACGCTTTTATTTCTGAAGCACTCCATTTTCGCCATCAAGTACCATGGACCACGGTCTTTTACACAGACGTTTAAGTTCGTTCAAATTTCAGCTTTACGCTTATGATGGAAGGATTATATTTGCTCGTTAGTTTATAGCTGAAGGACGGTAAATAATATTGAGCGTGGTAATCTTAACGTTTGACAGATGTACAATATTTGTCAGTGTACGCTACGAGGAGGATTTTGAAAGCAAACTTCAATAGCTTCGCGACGCGTAATGAATGCCAATTCCTTAACGTTAATTCCTTAACAGACTAAAATGGGATTTGTTTTAAGATCACTCTCTAAGTTACAATTTTGAAACAAAATATACATATTTTCTGTCTTGTTTAGAATACTGTTAATAAGTGTGTTTAGGTATAGTTATCTGTGGTATAGGTAAAATTATTAAATGTTATTACAACTACATTACTACGAACGTAGATTTCTTTTTATTCTTCAGTTTTGTTTGGGGTTTTTATCCACAAACGTATAAAATGAACTTTCTTATATTATCTCCTGATGTGACAACTTTGTTGTTTTTGATTTCCACAATATAAGTGATTTCGCTACTTGATTTTGGATTCCGATCCGTTGTATGCGATATTGACTAATATTCAATTTGACTCACACATTTGGATTGGCACGGTTTGCTAATTAATCTTTTAGGTTTGAAATTTACCTCATTTTAACTTAATTTAGTGGTAATTAAACTATTAAGCAATTAACGACATTTTAAACTGTCAAGCATTTTGATACATATCACTATGAGTCTTTGTTTTTACATGGTAGTGTCTAAAACCAAAATGAATATGAAGAAAATCTTTATATTTTTCCAAAAAAAAAAATGTTCATATTTCAGTATTAATTGACCAAGGAACATCTTATTCATTACCATGGACGTTAATAGCAATAATTTATGAAAAAAAAACATAAAAGTTTTTCTACTCTGAAGAACAATTTTGGTTTTGCGGGTTACTACGTGTTTGCTTTCCAGCGTCTATGGTCTTAGATACAGTTTTTCATCTTTCTCTATGATATAAGTTATATTTACAGTAAAGAACATAATAATAAAAATGTTGCATTTTTCCTGTCTACATAAATTACTTATTACAAGGGGAATATGAATCTGTGTTTTCTGCAGCTGAAGTAGTCTTACATTAATAATAACCTGTCTACTGCCGTCTTGCCTGAAATATAGGCAACTTTGCTGACAAATCAAAATGAAAATCATATTACATATATTATTTCAGTTAATTACACACATATAGGTATTTCCTAAGATTACAGACGGTAAATTTACGTGGACGATAGGGCTCAAACTTAGATTATGTATATATATATACACATATATAAAAGGGATCAAAGTAAACTCGCCAACCCAGGTCGATTCGTCATCAAAAAAGGAATGTTTATATTCGTTATAGGATGCTCTTTAAAAAAAATAGACATATGATTTGTGGTCTATTTTACACTGGCTGCGTGTGACGGACAGCCTGAAATATAACACTTAATATAAGATACAATGTTATTTATTGTTTCAACCTCAGTTTCGATTTACGTTAATAAAAATGTGACTGTGGCAAAATAATCATGGCAAAAAAATATCATGACTAGGTAACTGCCACATTGAATGATTTTTCATCCTTACTACAAATAGATATGCAGGTTTATCGGTAGTAGCTTAAATAATACATAAAATTACTGTACAGGCAAGGTTACTAATCATTTGCCGATGACTCAGCGAACTGCGACCTTAATTGTTGTACCCGATATATTAGACCTATTTGAAAGTTTCTATTCACTGGGTATGGCATTTGACCTATATTAAGGGCAACATAATAATTATAGAAAAGCTTGCTGGCTAATGATACTTATCCACTTATAAAGCTTATACCATTTGTTATACATTATCAGATTAAACATATATCTGAAATTAATGATATGTCATGGGAATGGTGGTTTCATAAGGGTATTATTATATATTGTTCATTCTTATGACTGTAATGTCACACGATATTTTTTCTTGGGAGTACATTAAGTATATTGAAATATAAATTAGACATTAGTATGTTTATTTCTATAATATTTTATGCTTAAGTTTTGCAGAACTATGCATATGAATTGATGATAGTCGATCAATATTCTTTAACGCGCATAAGGTTATATTTCAAAATCGTTGTTATTGGAAATGTGAACTTTGCTTTCTAATAATACAGTTCACATTTGACCGCTTTTAGTTGACCTTGTTACATTTGAGTATTTATAGAAACGATTGGTTAGCGGAAATTTAATCAGAAACTTTATCAGTATTGTTCTACTGATGGCTCATGATAAAGGCCCTTGCACATTGCTACAGTCGTTTATAATGCTTTGGTTTCTTTTCAAAATGCATGATTTCAAGCACTTGAGTTTTATCATGATAATATGTCGGGGTTGAATTGTGATACATTACAAACAAATTAGATACAGCAAATTATAATACCACTCAAGTAAAATGATGAAATAATATTATGATGAATTTCCTATAAAAAATATAAGATTTGATAAGATTCCCTGATAAATTTAATTAACAATAAACTGGCGACTTCGTGAAATTCCTGTAAATCCCAATTTTCTTACGAGAAAAATAGGATACTTGTTTGTGATAACTGCAACAATTACTTGTAATATTTCTCACATTTATTCTTTGTGAAAAGATTATGACCCAATAGTAATAATGTTTTTCGCTTATCAAATCTTAATTAACCTATATAGAGGTAATATATATACTTTGCTTTTTAGTGTTATCCAATAACGGCCAATGTTTTGCGGTTTTTCAATATTTATCAGAATTTAGGGTATACGTACATTTTGCTATGATTCCTTCATAGTTTTATTTGTATTACAAATTAGACAATTTGTGATACAAACGTTATTAACGTAACGTTAATCATAAATCAAACGGATTCCGTTTGTGGTTAAAATTATGTTTAATATTTCATTTTAAGAACTCCATAGACATAATCTGTTTCGTTTTTTATGATGGACGCTTAAATTAATTTCAAAGTGAATTATTTAGACGTGCTAACACATGATGTAATAATTATTAAATTTTATTTGAAATTCCTTTGTTACGAGAAAGCATTTCTGATAAAGAATCCATCTTTCCATTTAAACGTAAATCAAACTTTTCCATTTCAGCAACTTATCCTTTGATTAACTTTTCCAGTCACTGATTGCTTGTTGTCATACTTCTGTAAAAGTTCCGGAATGTTCTCTGATTTTGTATCAATTTCATTTTTAATTAACATTTCATATCAGCGTTTATAGTGTAGGTAAAGTATAGAAGGTTCTTTATCTCGGATCGGATAATTGATGGCGGTCGTTTCCGCCAACTCACGCGCACAGTTCACGGCTCTGTCCGAGGCTTCGGTCTCTCTATTAGTGGCTATTAACTCTTTAATGCTACCCGAATTTGTACCCTTTGTCTATCGATAGTGAGCAACCGTTGCGTCTGAATTAATAAATTGATAATCTCAGTAATGTCTGTTAATGAACTGAGGAGGATCCTTATGCTCTTACAAACCCTTATTAATATTCTTAATTATATACGATTAAGGTTAATATTACAGACACTCGAGAGAGTCATGGCTCAAGAAAATTTAGAACTTCTGGATATGAGTATAATCAACTGAATAAGAGTTTTAGTATAAAAACTTCAATTTCAATTTCGATTCACGTTCAATTAGATACCTTAATTTAGAGATTTTCTTTAATTTTCTCGGTATAAATTACACTTTTTTTCATAAAGAACTTTTAAATTGGCGGTTTTGGTTTAGGCGCCCTTTTAACTTTTAAATGTTTTCGTATCTACGTTTTGTAAAAGAAGGTATTCGACTTAATTACCTCGATTTGGAATGTGCAGACGTTATGAGCGGAGTAGGTATTTGGGCGCTGGATGGAAGGTTGGGTAGGATATTAAGGTCGGCTCCCTCACTCATGCATGAATCGAGCCTTTGGTCTCTCTGTTAGTGACTATTAACGCTTTAATTGTCTACGAATTTCTCGACCTTTGCGTAATTGATAAAGATTAAAATACAATACAAATTGTCTGGCAATTTTGTTTGAAGATAACTGTATATATACTTATGGTTAACTGTTGTGGATTGACTTAAATGTAGTCAGTTGCTGTAGCTTTTAACTTTAGAAGAACGTTGAAATGGTCAGATTGGTGTATTTCAGTTATTTTCGTAGCGTATTGACGTATGGCCTGATGTTCGACTATGTAAAATTAAGCGAATTCAGATAACAATAGTTCATTCATGAAAATCTTAATGAATAAAGTTTGAATCGTTATAGTTAGTTTTTCTCTCTGTTTGTCAGTAAATTAGGGAAAAAGGAAATATATATTCATAGAGAATTTGAGCCTTCGGAATTTGACCTCTGCTATAAATGTGTCAAGCTTTAAAATCAAATTGAGAAATTTGATAGTTTTTTATACTTTTCTTTATCCAAAGTAAGTTTTTCTAAAATATATATTTAATTTTAAGAAGTTATAGGTAAAAACAACAATATAAAAAATATTTATAGGTAACTTTTTTCTCAACATTCTTATAATGTAATAAAATGATAATAATTGGTCACACTATGGCATTTTCGTTCAATTAAAAATAAAATTAGTCACGCAGATATGAACAGCCGGGAAATTACGAGAAAAATATATCGGTTATTTTATTATTCAGCTCAAAGTGAAACCTGTCTGGAAAATAATAACAGATCATTTTAATCTGCAGGCCGGCGCTCGGCCTCGAGGCTCAAGCCTCTGGCATTAAGACGTGATCAATTATCCACATGCGTCCTTCGCTTCCATTTGCCTCTTTCGGGTTGCTGTTGGTTGTTTTAAACGACATTCTTTTCGTTTTCTTATAACATTTAAAATAATACTTCATGACGAAGCTTCCAGTAAGATTTCGATTATATACCAGATATAAAATTGAGAGTACTTACCAAAATGATGTACGTTATCTGGACACGAACAGCTCGTGTCTCACCGTTCACATCATTGCATAAATTTGCTGAATTTTTATTAAAATATACACACTAGCTTTCGACAGAGGCTTCGCCCGCGTGGTGCCTAGGGAAATGTTTAGTGGGATAAAAATATCCTATTATTTAAGTCAGCAAATACCCTTTCTGTATACCAAATTTCATCAAAATCCTTCGCGTCTGAGCCGCGCGGGTACTTAACTCATAGATCTAAATTACTCCAATTCTTAAAATCAGTCCAGTAGTTTTTGAGCCTATTAAACAAACAAACAAACATACAAACAAAGTTTTCCTCTTTATAATATTAGTGTAGATATATAACATTTTATGCGGGTGACAATATTTTTCATTGACATTGCAGAGAAAAAAAAGAAGAAACACAGAATTCTAGTAACTTCTTAACTAGTAATTTCTTAATAATAGAATGAAACTAGTTTATATCTAATTATTGTAAATTGCTTGGAACTTTATAGAAGAAGTGATCCCCAAATGAACAAGATCTCTGAGTGAATTGTTAACTTTTAAAAGTCTAGTAATAGTGTAGTGATAGGCAACGTTAATTTATTTTTATTTCTAGTAATTTATATCACGTCTTAATTCGTGGAATTCGTTCCTTCTGAATAAGGTCGTAAAGTTGTAAGCTTACAAAATTAGCAATAAGCTTTGAAAAAAATATGAAGGTAGAATTTTAATCCTTTTGCGAGTCAGTACTCTTTTTTATAAAGCCGACCGTAGTCCATCAAAAGATTATTTCGAAATTTCAATAGTATCAATTCAATAAGGGTTTTTTTAGCGTAGACGGCTAATGGTGTTGCTGCCATATTTTCATTGTTGTGAGCGCATAAAAGGAGCGAACTTTATGGTTATTTTTTATAGCGCATTGACAGTTCAAGTTTTTATAACAGTTTTTTTAGTAGGAAACCATAAAATTCTTATAAAGGTTATTTGATATACGACAAGTTCCGATATTTCAGGTAAGAAATATAATTTATCTTCTATAAGACTAAAATAAATTCTAACACTTTTGGTTCTTAATAATTTTGTATTGTTTTCTGTGTACTTTTAATGTTCATGTCAGATATATTGCACGACACACAGATGTTTGTTTTGTTTTCTATAAATTTTACTTCAATATAGAGTTTAATATTAAACAGAAGAAGACAAATCTGAATTTTTATACGAATATCTTTGACGGTTTCTCAATTCCTGTCACAAAAAATTGCTGATTCGACTGGTCTATGAGTAGGAAATATTTTTTTGACGATAGTGCGTTTTAACTTAAATTTTGGATAACTATGAGATAATGTTTTAAAACCTTCTTTGTTTTCTATGTAAAGAACCTGGTAATCAGTGTTAATTATTTATTTAAATTATATAGTTTAAATATTGTGACACAGGTATTCTATATCTCTTCCTAAATAATTCGTGAACTGTGCGTCTGATATCTTTCTGATATATACTAAAATAATGGAAAAGATTAATTATATATTATTTTACTCCTTTACATATAAATATATAAGAGAAGAAAGTTCATAACAATATACTAGTACTTGTTTAGGAGTTACTTTGAAAGTCTCTAAGTTAAGTAATTTTTATGTGCGTCCAATATGGATGGATACCTGACATAAAGACTCGTCTCTTTGAATGAGAAAGGTCTGTTTAAATATTGACTCCGTGGAATATTCATTTTAACTTCGCTTTTATTAAAGACTATAGATAAAATGTTTTGTGTAATTTAGCACTTATATATTTTATGATATTGGGTTAATTTATTATTATATCGATAGTTACTTTAAGCTTTTTCTAATGTTATTGTTTTTTGGAATAACATATTACCTTACTTACATATTACCTTACATGTAATAAATAAAAAATGTTAAAAACAAAGATATTTAATTTGAGGTTTCTGATAAGAAAATAAAAGTGAATTAGGTTTGATGATAATTTTTTAGAGGATGTAAACAATAAAAAACACAAACTTTTGATAATAAAATAAAATTAAAACAAATAACACTCAAAAAGCTGTAATTCAAATTATTTTATTTTCTATAGCAATAATAAATCACTATATAAGTTATAAATTTCCTCGTTATTATAGGCAAAATTTATAAATATATGTCATTTTGTAGTCGAAGGTTTAACGAAAAAGTTTACGAGTGGCAAATGGTGACGAGATTTCGTCTAATTTTCTCTTTTGTTAAAGAGGAACCTTAAAGATATAGACAAATATTACTACAAACCTATATTATGAACGCTCTTTAGTAGTCTAGGGCTAGGTATAACATATTTATCATATCGCTACTAAGTGATAAGAGATTACGCATATAATATATTATTCAACCTGAATCAAGTTTATAATTTGTTATATAACCATTAATCTGAATACATTTTACTCCTCTCCGGTGTCAGATATCTAATCATACGTATAATTGCGGAATCAGTTAACATTTTCCGGCGTAATAACAATTTTAATATCAGGTATCATTATTCATTTAACTCTAATTACATCTTGGTGGTGGCGTTGTGTAATCACTCATATGAAGGTATGTATTATAATCTCATAACATTCGTAGGCTGCCGATATCAGTGACTTGACAGTTCTTCGAACAATCAATTACCGAGATTTCCTCTCGCTACCCTTATTGACGCCGTCGTTAAATGTATCAGCACCTTTGTTAAGCAAACGTCTAGCTTTCACGCGATTCTGTATGTCTGTGAGTTTTTATATTATCGTTAATTTACCCATCAAATATCAACCATAAATTTTTTTTTAGTATTTTTAGGCAAGAGATCTTCGTAGCCTAATACTTATTCAAGAAATCGCAGTGTTTGTACTGACATCATCTGACATATAGGTATCGGCTGATATAATTTACCTACTTATAATGTTTGTTTGCAATTTAATTGTAGTGTTCAGAGCAGGATTGTAGGTGCATATGGATTTTAGAAATCATAATAAGACTAATTACCAGTTAAACATAGTAAAAAACAACTTTGATTTATATTATTTTGGCTCTCCTACAGGGAATGTGTGTGTGTGCTTACGAGTAGCCATAAGCTTTGAAATTAGAATAATGAATGTGATATTGTCTTATATTTATTTATATAGATATTGTTTAGAGAAAGTATAAAAATGCGTGAGCACGTCTACTTATAAGAAGATATACAATACATTTAGATACAGAAAAGCTTGTGTCGACCAAACTTTTAGAAGTCTCACGGTTTGAACGAAATCATAAAGAAGATTAATCTTTCTGTTATGATTTCATAAGCTTTTTGACTGAAAATTCTAAAGATCATGCTCACTTACATGGCATACATGGCAACCCTACGATTAACTTGTCATTTCAATTTACACATTAAATCGTATATTATACAATTATAATGTCAATATAAAAGTCGATGACATGTTGTTAATTTCAAGTTGTTAGCACCCCGCGCACTTCAAGCATGCTTATCGTCAAGGTCGAGTTGCCTGCTAAGCGTATCGTCGCCGACAACAGCAGTTTATGAATGGTATAATAACTCGCGGTATGCGAGCTTGCACTTTGCAGGCGACGCTCGGATAACGTGCTGGCAGCAAGTGAGACAATGCCGTACTGTTTCTCTTCTGAGTTGCTTAAATGTGCAATGGCCTTTTGGTATACAATCAAAGATGTTCTATAATCAAGGAAGTAACTTCATGTAACGTAAAAAACAAGTAAAAAGATGAATTAATTGGCTTACTCGCACGAGATTTCATTAAAACATGCAAATATACTCACAGTGAGTTCGTTTTTAAAAATGAAGTTAATTCCGGTGGAACAACACCCGAGCGACTCGGGCCGATGATGGCACTTGATGTTTACTCGAGTGTCTATGTTAATTAATACATGAACGGATTTTATTTAGCGAAAAACTCAATTTCATTCGCAAACACACTTGACGATCAGAAATATTTGACACTTCATTACGCTTTTATTTTGAAAGGTTGTTTATTGTTTATGAAGATTTTACGTTGGGCGATTCTGTATAAAAATATTATATAAAATATTTTTGTTAAATCAACAAACAAAGTCTCTCTACTTAATAGTTATTTTTATATAAAATTGTCAAGAATTTTAATATTAAATTATGTACTAGTCTTGAAAACCGAATTGAAAGAAATTTAAAGCATCGAAAGGACAATAAGTATAAAAGGTTGAAGGTGTTTAGAATAATAATTTATACAACAAGACGGGTAACTAATGAGTAATGATCATTTATTTTTATCGGAATAATTATTCTATACTCTCGAAGTAATTATTGTTTGAAATTTAATTTTATTCGTTCAGAATTCTTAGACTTAATTATTATTAAATTAATATTGAATAGTACCCTTTAGTTTCTGATACAGGTATCATAAGTTTCTGATAAAGGGTACTATTAAATATTAATTTTAAATATAGAAGAAATAAATAAAAATTTATCATACATGTTTGATATAGTCTATAATGTAATTGGTTGAAGTCGTGGAAAAAGAAAGCAGAATAGTCGAATAGTCCCATTCAAATTTTACATATCAAATCTTCCCAAGGGGCCCCGACTATGAGTCGTTCTGTTCTGTATTACTTAACAGAATTCTAAACTACTGGGCTTGTTTATTCCTTTTTAGTTTCTATTTAAGTTAATTCTTTCAAGTATTTTTTTAAATTCGTTTTTACTCAGTCGGGATTTTTGTTTTTCTTTTTTATTTAAAATTTCATTTTCAATAAAGACAGCGACTATTCTGCTTTCTTTTTCCACGACTTCAACCATTTAAATTATAGCCTATATATTTTTCTATTTTTATATATTTTTCTTAGTTTCTATTCTATCTATTTTTTCGTTTCTCGCGTTCTGGTTGTTGCTTGTGTCTGAGCGTTTTATACGTACCTTTAAACTGTCTTTGTTTCTTTTGTTTTTGATCTTTTAAAATTATTATTATTTGTCTAATTGTATGCACAATCGGCTATTTATTGTTCTATTTTCCATGTATTGCTAGGTTGCCTGGAAGAAATCGCTGGCTAGCGATGAGTTTGTCGTTTGTACTTAGTTATGTAAAATAAGTATTCATGTATGTCCTTGTTGTGCAGTATTTACTTACTTATTTAATTGAAATTTAAACCGAATGCGTTAACCCACTACGCCATCGGACCTCTTATACCTAAGCTATACTAATATTATAAAGAGGAAAGATTTGGATGTTTGTTTGTTTGCATCGAATTTGCTCCAAAACTACTGGACCGATAGTTTCAGAGCGATTCCGACCTACGGGAAGCTACATCAGATGCGGATGTCATAGGCTATTATTTTGCAGCAAAGTCGTGGGAAAATCAGCTAGTTCATTATACCCTGTGAAAACTTATCTGCAGTATGCCTGTGGAGTATGAAGGCAACACGGGTTGGCGATGATCGAAACTACTTTCTCGATCTTTATTGTGCAAACTGCGTGCTCTATCAGAGACCCAGCGCATTAATCTATCAAAGGAAGTAACATACTCATACCATACTGCATGGATGTTACGATCAGCAGTTAGACGCGCTATGCGATCTTCAGAAGTTTCCTGAGATCAAACGCTTGTTGTATGAATTCTCCGAGAGCCCAAGAGATTGTCCCTGACGGTAAATGCTTCAGATTCAACTTTATAGTGAGCCATGAGCCTCGTGATGGGCAGTAAAATACGCTTCGCGTTTTTCAGATGTCTCCCGAGACCGAGCGCTATCCGTCAGATCTCTTTCTTTGCCAATAAAAGTCGGTCGGTACATGTCTGACAGAAGATACGTGGAGTATTATTTATTGATATAAAAAAATATATACATATTTTAATTTCGACTTTCCACACTCGAAGGAAATCGTCTACTAACACATACTTCCGAGAGGTGCTTAACTGAGCTTCCGTCAGATTTGAACAGCCCCAATCATCATCATCATCATCAGCCCTTTTATGTCACCAACTCCAGGAGCTCAGGCCTTGCTTATGGATGGTTAAGGAGGATGGGCCAAGACTCTCTATGCTGGCCCAATGCGGATTGGAGGATATTAACGGCTGCGTGCTTTACGTGCCTTCCGAAGCTTGGAGTTGCTTGAGATAATATTTTTTGGTCATCCGCCCTGTGAACAACCTTTGCGAAAGTTGCTTTAGGCCCCTTGTAGATGGAAAATTAGAGAGGCTCGAGTAAATCGATTGCCTCTACCAGACAGACGAAACCGTGCAATGCGTAGGCGGCTGTCAACCGCCTCCGCTGGCCCCGACGACTACGTGAACCTAATCTGATAATAATTTAAAGAAAAACAAAAATCCCGACTGTGTAAATACGTACTTAAAAAAATACATGAAAGAATTAACTTAAATAAAAAATTAGCGAGAATGTTTTGTTAAACAACTTTAAATCGCTATATATTCTAAACTATTATTTAAAATGAAAAATGATAAAAGGAACCTAAAAATAATTTTAAAATACCCATTCAACGACACCCCACTTGACATAGTTCATCGATTTTTATTTTTTTTATTTGGACAATATGGCGTCTGGTTGTCGCTGTGGTGACTTTTGATTACTGTCATGTCCTTAGTGACACTCGCAAGGTTAAGACGAATCGATTGACGTAAGAATCATCAAAATCGGCCTACGCATTTGGTCTCTAGAAAGTCACATAGAAACATACATACATACATAGACTGATAAACACATTACCCTCCTTTGCGTCGCGCAGTCGTCGCGCAGTCGGGTAAAAAGATTGAATAATGACAAAGACTCAACAAATCCTGAGCGCTAAAGAATTTATAATTAGATGAAATATCTACACGATAAGCCATTCAAGGGCTTTTATTAAGTATACAAGACTATTATAAAATGGCCATGAAGTTAATCAACAGATTTAGCGTACCTATTGTAGCGTACAACATAAAAACGATGAAAACTTTTGTTTAGTTTGGAAATGACGTTTTATAAAATATATATTTATATAATACTCGTAGAATCAGGTCTAATAGTTACACACGATTACTGTTGTATATTATTGTTTATGATTTGTATTATACCTCTTTGTTTTCCGTAATAAATAAAAAATGTGTAAAAGTCTACGACTTCCGTAATGAAGTGGTTCGCATACCGGTTTTAACGAGTCTGTCTCATGTCCCGAGTTCGATTTTGGTCGGGTCAATGTAGAATAAACTTTTCTATATCGTATTGGGTGTAGGTGTTAAGGTACCTTCGTTATCTTAGATACTCCATAATAACGGTTCTTGGCTAATCATCTTGGAATTTGAGCAATATATGTGATGTTATCTAATATCCATTGTGTGTTAGGGCGGTTATGATGATTTAAGATTCTAGTTTTGATAAATGCATTTACTTTATCTATATTTTCTTTTTATTCATACCGTAATAGCAAAAAATTACTTTAGTATAATTAGGAAGATAGAAGCGCCCGTGGCTAGGCCGCAACGAACCAGGCAAACCTACGCCAAAAAAGATCTTCATCCTCGCAAGGTGACGCTCTCGATATGGTGAGATGTACATGTAGTAATATACTGGGAAATTGTTCATACCAACACCTCGATCACAGCGAACGTGTACTGTAATCAACTCGATAATCTAAAGGTTGAACTTCATCGTAAGCGTCCACAACATGACAAAATATGTTTCCTCCATGATAATGCCCGACCCCATATTGCTAAGAGTACCCGACAGAAACTATTAGTGCTGAACTGAGACATAGTTCTACATCCTCCGTTTTCACCGGATTTAGCGCCAACAGATTTTAGTTTATTCCGGTCCGGTTCCGGTCACTTAGTAATCATTTGCGTGAAAAAAGCTTTTATGATGAACCCTAGTTAAAACAGTACATAGACTCTTTGTACAGTGGTAGATAACGACGGTGATTACATTGTGAATATTATTTCATAAATAAATAAAAAATTAAGTTACGCGTGTGGCTCATTATTTATTAGTCAACCCGATAATATAAATTTCGCAGGTACCTTATATCACCATCACCAGCCCTTTTACGTCCCCACTGCAAGGGCTCAGGCCTTCCTTATGGATGGTTAAGGAGGATGGGCCATGACCCTCCACGCTGGCCCAATGCGGATTGGAGGGTATTAACGACTGCAAATGCACCCGGGACCAACGGCTTAACGTGCCTTCCGAAGCACGGAATAGCTCGAGATAATAATTAATTTTTTTTGGTCACCCATCCCGTGACCGACCCTAGCGAAAGTTGCTTAACGACTACGATCGCAGGCCGCGGCGCTTATCCACTACGCCACCGAGCTACTACCTTATATACCTTATATAGACAAAGCAAATTTTTCCTGTAGATTTATAGTAGTTATCGCGTAGATATGACTAAACAGCAAGGTATTGAAATCTAAAAAGGGTTAAAAGTGTCACGCATCGGAATCGGAACCCACGTCTTAATATAAGTACATTGTATTTTTTATCATATAAGAGATCATAAACGAAAAAACCATGACGCAAACGTTTCTAACTAGAAATGGCTGAGACTGGCTGAGACTTGCTGTGACTGAAATTATATGATCGTAATGATATTTATTTACTTTTTTACTTCAAATATTTATGTTCCAATAACATATTAAATTACTGATTAATTTTCAACGGCTGTTAATTCACAAGCTATAAATTAGAGATATTAAAAAAATATATATTTTAATATATTCTTTTTATTAGAAGTCAAATATATCCTTAGTAAAAATGGTCAAAATTTTGAACAATGTAATTTTTATTAAGTTACTGTTATATTATTTAAACGGGTTATTTAAAATCTTTTCTGATTTACTTACGATAGACATACCATAGATGTAAATAAATTGAAATAATTAATTACATCTAATCAGATGTTATTATAAGTTATTTTCTGGATTGTAGATTCCATTTATACTATTAAACATAATATTTAGTTGTCTTTACAAATATTATGTTTGCAATTAATAAATAGGCTACGAAATTATAGAACTGATTCGAAAATTTATTTTAGCATTGGTGTCATATATTTTCAAAAGCATTAGATAAAAAATATGATGACAAGATACAATCAAAATCAAAACGCAAGGGGTTATATTCATGCATGCCTTTTGCTATTTTTAAAAATGAAATACTATTCAAACTATACTAAGTATGCTTAAGAAGGACTATTTTTGAAAAAGGCAAATACTTCGTTTTGATTACGTCAACTGATCAGTAAGAACTGTAGTAGCTATTTACCAAAGGAAAATAGAAGACTTTTTTGTTAAACCACTCATAATTTTTACAGAGAAGTCTGATTTTAATACGTTGCTTTATTTGATAAAATATAATCCGAATTTAGTCACACTATATAATAAATTAGTAGTGTCAGTAATTTTATTAAAAGCGTATCAGGATCAGATAGTTTAATTTTTATATCAAAATAATTGTAAGAATTAAATAATTCACATAATTAAAATAATGCCAAAATCACTACAAATGAACAAATAAACATCAAAAGAGCAAAGTTATCGTTATCTTATACGCAGTTCATATAATCAAGTAACTTCTGTTGAAGTCGGGCGAAAGTTTTGTGGAGGTTATTATTAGACTTCTTATACAACACCATTTTATACTTTCCATTAAAAGGATCAATCGAAGACCACGGGCTTCGAATGATCCTTTTTCATACCAATTGGCTTCAACTTTTCCTTATAGGTATAAGAATAAGATTTGAATGTACCTTTGATGGTCGTTGGCAAAATGCAAAATACACGATCTTTTGTTATCTTCGATCTTAGATTGTAAACATCTATTCAATGATATAAATATGTCGTCTATTTTCGTTATTTGGCAGAACACTTCCAGTTATTTTGTTATAAAAAACAAGTCGATAAAATTTGAGCTAACGAATAAAAAAGTTGTTTTGCGAAAAGTTTACAAATCGTGGAGAAATCGGTGAATATACATAACAGATAATAATCCACGAACATGGCATCTTCTCCTTTTAGATTTTGAAATCTGGTATATATTAATATTGCCTTCCAGTAAGCTATGGTTTAGACTTTAGACATTCGCAAGTTCAGTTGTACTGCGAGCGAAGCGTTTGTATGGACTATTTACTACGTCCCCGGTCGTAAGGGTTGGCCCGCTTTGATTAAACCCTTTCGGCAACTCCGCTAGACGCTCGTTTTACTGTTATCTACTATATTTGTAAAGAAACTCATGTTATATATTGGTGGACGGCAGATGCTAATAAACATTCTGCGATACTTGTTTCTTTTAATATCACTACATGAAATTTTAAATAAAAGTTTTAAACGGTGTTATCGTTTGTAATCTGAAAAAAATATAACGTTTTCTAAGTTTTTTCGGGTCTTTTACGTGTTTACTAGATTATCATTTTTAGGAAAATTAATCTTTCCACAATTTACGGTAATCGGATAATTCTTATTAAAATAGTAAGTCTTTCATTTATCCATTTGGACAGGAACTGTATCTTTAAAAAATTGATTCAAACTATTTGATTGTTGTCATTTAATTTATGTAAATTGCACCACGAATGAGTTCTATCGTGTTTAAGAATAAGCCACGAAATTACTATTTCGGATTTGAATATAGAATTTTTTAAATCTATTTGTCATCTGGCGACCAGTTCTTCCTTCAGTAAACTGTAAATGATGTAAATGTAAATGTATCTATGCAATGTGACGGGTTTGGTGCTGGTACAAAATGAAATGGCTGACTAAGCTTAATAAGTAGGTATATAAAAACTTCTTTCTGTTTTTTTTTTAAATATATCATTTATTAATCACATTGGCTTTGATTACTTTATAACATATTCGCTTTAAACATATTGATTTTGACTGATTACTTGAATATTATTTTATTAAAATATAGTGTAATGTATGTCCTGTTAGAAGAATTCTCACGAACTGACATTTAGAAACAGCTTGTGATATTCAAAATTACAAATTACGAAAAATAAATAAAAAACAGAAAAAGCTTGGAACTTAGGATATAATAAACGGTGTGTTACGACGCACCACAATCTTCAAGCCAAATGATAAAAAAGGTGTTTAGAAGTTTTACTTTTTTATTATAAGGTTATATTATCCAGATTATATTACAACTAAGTAGATATAAAAATAATGCAACTCATTTTTAGCGGCACTGCTAAAGAAAAGAATGTCAAAGTTTTTTGTTAAAAGCACCGTTAGCAGAAGTTTGCGCTCCTTTAGCAAATACTTCTCGATTGGATAGGCCGCCGACTTTTTTTTATTACAGTTGTCTGATTTTGCTTGTGATTCCGTGTTATTATGAAAAAGTTTATGTAGCTCTACTCATAACCTATTGAAACTTAACTTAATATAGATTTTAAGTTTTTTAAATACTTATTACGATTAATTGAATAGATTTCATTCCAGAATAAACTTCAATTGAGTTAACATTGTCATTATTAAACTGCAATAATTTATGGCTCTAGAAATATAACCGTCGATTTCCGACGTTAAAACCGCAGAAAAATAACCATTATTTCTTTTTCCCCAATAAAAATTTTAAAATGTTGTAAAAATGATTTTAGGTAAATAAGAAATTGAAATGAAGTCACGAAAATTCGTGAAATCAATAACTGGGTAAATGTTTAGAACTATTTAAGTAAAAAATTGTGAGTTTTTTAATTCATAACATTTTTTAATAAAGTTTACGTTAAACTAAAGTATGTAAGGAAGTATCATTTTGTTCGATAACTTTTTGTTATCTTGTAGGTAGGGACATGATCTCATTGCTATATAAATTTTGGGGATTCTGATCAAAAATCTGCGACAAGTGGTTTTGGATGTCCTCGCGTGATGTTAATCTGACACTGTTAGTCGTACTGCAAAGCGTACCTTTAAAACTACGACAATTTTTCGCAAGTTCTTATCATACGTGATCTACTTTCATCACCAGTTATCAGCTTCTTCAAAAATGGTTTGGTTCCATTACGCCGTGATAAAGAATCACAAACGAGTACACCGTTCATTAAGTTTCTTTCAGTGAGCTCATAAGGTGCCCAAATATCCAACTTTTTTGTATCTCCAGCTTTTTTTAAAGGCGCTTAAACTATCTTGTGGTCAATCCTTAATTCTTCAGCTATGTTATTACTATCGATATGCCGACGTTGCTCCACTTTTACAAAAATGGCATCCATTTTATCCATAACAGGGTCTTCGGAGCGACGTGCATCTTTGACATCAAAATTTCTGGACTGAAAACGTTTTAACCAAATTTGTGCTTCTCTCACCATAGATTGCAACGTCATAACTATTTTTCGCAGCTTGCGTTGCACCTTTTTTGTAATAATATTTTAAAATCCATCAATTTTTTCATTAGATTCACTCATTCCGACATAAAGAAAACAAATGACAATCACACATTTTCCAAATTTATTGGTATTATCTGCTTTCAAGTTTAAACTTTTTAATGATACTGAAACCAGCCAGATACAAATGGTATCGGTAATGGCAAAAACGATTTTAAAACAAGTTTATGTATACTATCCGCGACAAGACTTTTTCCCCAGCCTAATTTGAAGTTACTTATCTTATTTGTGATTTAGTATAAGTACTTCGGTTCATTAAATAGTTATATTTGATATTTATACAGTTTATATTTATCATTAAAATAGAAAAGCAGTCTGCGCCGTTTAAAAAAGGACAAACTGAATATAATGCAAAGTTTCGTAGGATTGCAAAAGCAATTTCCGCTCATGGTCGTCTGAATCGAATCTAGCCACCGATTGTGGTCAGGTGAGGGCGAATGAAATACGATTTTCACTTTAACTGGACTGCAATATACCTAATAAAACCTGAAGAACTGTCGATGGTTAAGGATGAAGTTGTAGTACTAAAAGGAAAATTGTAGCAAGAATGTGTACACATTTATTACATAATTACGATACAGATGTTCGTGTATTAAATTTGAAATAACATCAATGCTCTTTGATTACCTCAACAGCAGGGTTCATGAGTGAGTATTTTTATTTCATAAGTAACAAGCTAATCGGAACCGCGTCACAAATAAGGAAATCAGCAAACATTATCTAAAACATGATGCCTGTTTTTTATTTAAAGGCAGCATTAGTGAAGTGGATATTGCTGTCTGTAGATGTTTTAATGTTAATCTGTATTACCTATTTCATTTGAAGTCTTTTCGTAGTATTTGATAATAAGAAAAGGTCTTATACGCAATGAATAAAGGTCGTGGAAGCCATCAATTAAATGCTTATGTATTTAAAAGTTATATAATGTTTGATCGATCAGCGTCACGTTTGATCTTTTTATATTAGATCGCCGACAATAGATCCAGAAACCCATTCAAAAATATTTCTCTTGTTATAAAAATGAGCATGTAATATGCAACGGTTGCGGTCTTCTATCCTAAGGGCGGCCTAAGGGTTCTTATCTCCTAAAACGATTCTTTAATAAGCTTCAAAGAACTTTTTCTTTTAAAAGGTTGTTCATTAAAGGAATCTGACTTTCTTTGTGGCAAGAAAGGGAATCCCGAAAAGTCTTGGCTATTCACAACGGTTGGTTTACTCCCTGGAGCTAAAAATTACGTAGCGACTCTTCGGTTCGGGCGTCTTAATAGGGTATACATGAAAATAGGTTGAATTTAATTCTTGATACCTTAAAACGTTTGAAGTAAATCGGGACTTACTCTGAAATTTTTAATATTATCCTTAACTACAAACAATAAGCTTAGAAAGTACCTACTATATGCAAAGAAACAACTAATATCAGATTGAAACAACAAATCTCTGATTTTCGCAAAGCAATTGATTTATTTATTGTTGAGATGACTGTAGGTAATATGCCTTGTAATTTACTATTGTTATTATTTAGAATAAGGTTTATGTTACGTAACCGAATTGCTGTAAGCATGTACAGTTTTTAAATATTAGATGATTAGAAATATTAGATGAGCAATCCGATGTTGAATATCAACCATTAATATTTCCAGACACTTCGTCGGCGGTAACGTAATAAATTTATTTGAATTTTCTATATAAAAACGTAATTATGAATTAAACGAACTTATTTTAAGTGGAGTTCTATTTTAACTGTACGAACTGCATAGTCTCTAATGATAATAGTAGACAAAGTAGTACACGTGCTCCGACAGTCCTCAGTTATGAGTTTAAGAGTCAAAATTAGCCCTATTCAAAATCTATAAAAATAATGTCGTCTTTCTGCTCATAGCGCAATCTAGAAAGTTACGTCATTCAGTTTAGAGATTTAAGTCTTGACATCATTATTCAAATTATTTCATGACCAAGGAGTTATTGTAGATTTTACTAGAATAAATACAGTTGTATTTAAAAATATGGAACGTAATTATTATTTTATAATTAATCAAATATAATAATTAGAACAAAATTTCATCTTTATCGATATATTTGCAAAAATATTTTTTTCGGCTGTTTGGGTGGATTGCCTGAACATTAAGTTACAACTGCTTGAAAGTTCGACAGTCCTGTTAGGTCCTGGCCTAGCTCAGTGGTTAGAACAGTCGCGCGGATTACGAAAGGTTGTGGGTTCGAGTCCTAAGATGGGAGCCATAGACAAAGTGGATTTTGTAAGAATTGTTCATTAAGAATATATAATGTAACTTAAATTAGTATATAAAATTTGTGACAACAATTCAATAACGTGAAAGTATGCTTGAATCAATAAGGAACTATCAATATTTTATCTAACAACTGTACTTGGCGTGGGTGGCTAATACCTATCATTCGAGACTATGCAGTTCATACAATTAAAAAAGAACTTCACTTAAGGTAAGTTCGTTTAATTTATAATTTTACTTTACTGCATAGTCCCTTTATGATAACAGTAAACACAGTTGATGTTTAGAGTAAAATCAAATAATTTGTATAATTAATGAACTCTTTTTCTTTTATAATTATTTGCAATTAATTATTCAATGTTATTAATCCACAACATGCTTGTGCGACTTAAGTTGACAATATTATATTAAAAATTTTACTGCGCCATTACTAATAAAATATTTGTTATTATTTTCCTACGTAACTCTGGAACGGCACTACTAAATACTTTTAGTTATTAGTTGGCTGACCAAGGTTCAGCCATAATGTAGAGCGTTGTGCTCAGCCACTCAGCTTAACGAAGTTTAGCCATACAATTAAAGGGCTAACCCCCAATTGCATGGCTGAGATAACTAGTAAGATACGACACAGATATCAATGTCTTGTCAATATTACAATACTACTATCATGTCAGTATATAAATGAAACATAATGTTTCATCTATATATTTATTTATGTATCATCAGTGCCTTTTATTGACATTCATCGGTATAGATTAAAAATTTTAAATATTTCGAATTATTCAATCAGATTAATGATAAATTCAGTGTTATTTCAATATTATGTTGTAAAATGAGCTTATATTTTGTACTATTTCCCAGAATCCATCCGCCACTCATGTTTTAATTGGATAGTTAACGAGAACAAGTTAGCTTTGGGACCTACATCGATAATATACTAAACCCTTTTGATATGAACGAAAATTGTCAACGGTTAAGCATGAATATACTTCACTTGATTGCTTTTCATCCAATCAATTCACTTGGTTGCGTCATCAACACAAAATTTATATACACAACATATACTTTTGGAATTATATACATCTTTTAAATTCATATTATTATTTTAATACAAAAATTTGATTGTCATTGGATGAATATGATATGTGGAAATACTGAAATACTAAAACTTTGATATCAATTATGTGTGTCGTTTACCTGAGCTTTTCATTGCATTGCTGCATGTCCCAATGTAACTTACTAAGATGCTTTGTTAAACATCTTAAAAACATCATAATGTATTTAAAACACTGACGATAAAGTCGCAACGTTTAAAATTCAAAATAAACACAACTGCCAATTAACATTGCAAACGGAGAATGTTCCGACTACTATGAGAATTTTAAATCCAATACGCCATAATACATCTAGTTTTTTTTTACTCTTTAGTTCATATTTGTTAGTTGTGTTTTTTATTTGATTAATATTATTATGATACTTTTTCAGCTAGATAAACTTCATTTACGTAGTTAATACAAATTATACATTTTTGGAATGGTCTCATAAATACCTTTAATTTGATATTCATGTTTTGAAATAAAGAAAGAATAAATAAATATTAATTAAAGAAAAATAAAATATACTTTAAATGGCAAGGATCCTCTCTATTGAATATTTAATAAATATATACACATATATATATATATATATATATATAATATAGCTAGTGTTACTCGGGATAAAATAGAGTTTATAATTAAAAAATTATGACGATAACTAAACTCACGATTGATTATAATTGCAAATATATAAACAAATTTTTAACATTCTTCTTTATATATTTTTTTGACAAACTAGGTATTAAATACTTCCTAATACCTATACACAAGACACATTAATGAAAAATAAAAAAATAAAGGACAAAATGTAATGACGATGGTGGATAAAATAACATGATAATGAAATTGAATGATTATACATCTAGGAATACACAGATGGGAATAAGAAGTGACTCATCAATTAACTAGAATACAACTCAAAGTGCGAGCGTTCCTAATAGTTACCTACCAGTTGCTAACTATTATTCCACAGGGGCAATAGTGAGCAATTTCTATCAAGTTTATAGATAATAAACATTAATAAAAGGAACAGGGATGAAGACAAGATGACGCGTTCGTGGCCAATGCAATCGAGCGTTCGTGTCCTGAATGCGTATAAAGATGCCAGGAAATATTGTCTTACGAATCACTCATGAATCGTCTGCAATTAGGCCCTGTACGATAGTATGGCGATAGTAACCTATTTTTAATGTTTTGGAGTAGAGCAAAGTGCATTAAATTTGATGATGCATTGGGTGAGTTGATGAATAATATAAAATTGGGTTTTAAAAGTAGAAGCCTTGACGATAATTGTTAAAGATAATTATATAAAAACATTCCTGTCGACAAATTTAATAAAATCTGAAGTTATGATTTTGAAAGAATATACAGGGTCCGCTGTAAAATACCAACAACTTACATGATGACTATATATGTAACATCTAAAAAACAATACTTGTTGGATGAGTTTTGATAATTTATTACATTTTGGTTTTATAGAAAAAACAATTTTAAATTAATTTATCGCTAGAATGTTAATAACTCTAAGCACATTTTGTATGTATAATGAAAGTACTTGACACAGCGCTTTCATTTATGTATAAAATAGAGACTTGTAAATTTCATGGTACAGTAGGTACCAATAAAACTTAAAAAATATATTTTCAAATTATTGAGTTCATTGTTGTCTATCATGTTAACTTAATAGTTAAGCAAGACCAATGTCCTACAAACGGTTATTCGTAAAACACCAGAATTTTATAAATAACACAATTGTACTCTAAATAGCTCTGAGTGATTCAAGATTTATATTGGATAGTTTTCAAAAAAGTGGATTCAGTAACTTATTGTCACATAAAAACCCGAAATACGATATGAATATTATAGTTGTTATAATTATAGGCAGACATGATAAAGTTAATTTGAACTTTATCGTCCCCTACATTTCTTTATAACATAAAAATATACGTAAATTCGAATAGGATAGATGATAAAACATACATCGGATGTCTACTAGCTATAGTACGTTATTTTTCTCTTAAAATAATAAAAATACCAATTCGAAGAAATAGGTTACCTTTATTTGTACAATAAATAATGTTACTCCTAGTTTTGGTAAAGTATTTTTTTTCCTCAAAATACTAAATTAGTAGTTGCTCACACTAACTACCTTTTTTCGTTAACTGTTTATTATATTTCAGTTTGATACTGCCGAATTAAATTTAATTAATTTTGAAAAAAAAAATATATCATAATCGAAACCACCTCGAGAAGGATGAAATAAGTATTGAAAGTTTTATTTATTTATTAATATTTCTTGCACAAATGTACAATGGCGTACTTAATGCATTTTATATCAGTTAATCATAGGGTGAAGTGGAGATAAATGAATGGTGGGCTATACTAATAGGGGTGTAAATTTTGTAGGAGGAGACTATTATATAAGTATACTTCCATATAAGATATACATTAGACATGGGTAGGTAATGCTTGTGATAGTACAAAAGTAATATCACCTTGGTACGTAATGCAACATCACGCATTACGCGTCAGTTACAAACATCACTGTATCACTCATCACTTCGGCAACGTTCGGTCAGCGTCGTCTTGGTTCGTAATAGTAATGTAATGGTACGTAATGGTCTGTGGTAATAGTACGCTGAACGAAAGAAGAACTCGGCTTACAACAAAAAAATTATCGTAACTCATGTTCATTAGTTGCAATAAGATGTGAAATAAGTAGTTACCTATGTAACAAAAAAAATGTTAATATTGTACAAATGTGTATATATGCGTATGTATATAAATAAATAAAATAAATAAAGTACGTGGCCAATAGGGATGATGACAAATTTTTGTTTGTTTGTCCGTCAGGTAGAGTGTTAAAAAATATTAAACACGTATTTTTTATTTTTTTTCGTAATCATAAAATTACGGCGTTACATTGAGTTGAAATTTCGCATGACGTCACGTTAGAGTACGTTTTCTACTCAACTGTGACGTAGCGAGTCCCCACTCCTCAATTTTAATGCCTGTTATCTAAGCTTTTTCTTGTTAAATTGAAGTAAAAAAAAATACGTATCTAATATTTTTCTATTATCTGACTGACGGACTAAATAGAATTGCATTTTTTTTTACCCAGTCATCATCCCTTTTATCAAGGGAAATCAACTACATTTTTTAAATATTTACTTAAATTGTAATATTACGATATCTAATTATTATTGCTATATTTCAATATGCCGTGTATTACCTTACATATCACCTTAAACATTACTCGGTCATCATTTCATTAAAAATCTATCAGCTAATGTGTGATGTTACGGAGTAATATCACTTCACTTCCGTGGAAGTGATGCATGATGTTGCATTACTAACGTACTGTTACATAATATGTAGATGATGCGCGCAGTGTTGCCCACTTGGATTTTATTAACGCGCTAGATCAAAAGTAAAATAGCGCCAGATACCGCTAAATTAATATATTATCTCAGAATAAAAGAAACATTGCAGACTAGTGTTATTTGTGTATTAGGTATAATTACTTTAACTAAAAACGTACACTAAAAAAATAAATAACGCTAAATGATGAAACAATGCAACCAAAAACCTTAAAAAAGCACCAGTTCTGGTGGGAAATCCATCAGTATTACGTATTACGAGCAGTATTACGAGCGCCCACCGCGCGTCGATATAAAATTTTGCCGGCCGCGCATATCGCGAAAAAGAGACAGAGAATAGTGGCACGTGCTATGCTAGTAGTGTTCAAATGTTTTGATTTTTTAAATATGTCGCCAAGTAAGTTACCGGGCGGAGTAGGTTACATTGTTTGTAATTAGTTTAGATAAAATATAGTGTAAGGAGAGCCGTGGCAGAGGTGTCGTCGGGTGCGGGGGTAACCAGGAGAGCGTCATAGGGACTCGGTGCGGGACGGACGTGTGCGCGTGCGCGAGCTTAGGTGTTATTAAAGAAATTTATCGCGATTTGGTGTTTTTCTTTAAAATAGTTTCACTTTTGAGAGGAACTCTTCTTACCTTAAATCAGAAGTGGGATTATGAAAGAAAAGCTCACGGCCTTAGTACGTTTCGTTAACCATCTTAGCTTTCTTTTCGGACTCTTTTTCGTGTTTAAGTGATATCTGTGACATTCTTTGTTTTATTGGTTTTGTGAAAGATCTGTGACATTATTTCTTATTAGTGACTTATGAAATTAGTGTGTAAATCTATAGCTTAGTAACAAAAGGTGGACTATTACGCAATCCTTTGTTCTAATACGCATTCTGTGGTACCAAGTGCGGCGCGTTATCAGTATGTCAGCAGTTAATCCGAGCTCGCAAAGCCGGCGTTCGCGGGGAATTCCCCGAAGTAGATCTCGGTCCCGTCGTCGTTCCGTCGGTGGAGGTCGGGAATGTTCGCCTCGTAGACTTCGCTCACCGTCTACCGGTCGTAGTCTCCGTAGCGTTCGTAACGCTAATAGAAATCGTAGCAGTGATTCCATACGGGATATGTTAGGCGCTATTCTAACGCGGTTAGATAAATCTCGCGAACTTGACGATGAGATTAATTTATTAAAGGCACCATCTCTTAGTGTAACAAAGGAAACCTATACACCACCCGGTACGCCACCACGAAATAACGAATTTAATAATGACTGTCAGTGTCAGTCAATCAGTCGCGATAAGATTGGCGCGGTTACGGAAACAGCTGATGTCCAACCACAGTTAACACAACTCGCTAGTAGTGCGTCTACGTTATCGGAACGCATGTTAACGAACGCTTTCGGTGACGCGTTGCGTTCTTTGAATACTGCCGTGCGATCGAATCAGCCATATTATATTTCTTGTTTTGATCCATCGCTTCACAACATTGAAGTCTGGTGTCAAGAAGTTGACCGTGCTAAAATTATTAATAACTGGAGTGATAACGAATGCTTTTCTAGGATAGGGAATTGTTTAAAAGGCGATTCTAGAACATGGCTCAACGAGTGGGTCACAAATGATCGCAGTTGGAGCAATTTAAAAAAAGAGTTTAAGCCATTGTGTCCGAAAAACGTCAATATAGCGGACATATTGTTCAACGTAATGAGTACTAATTCTGACCAGTATATAACCTACGCTGATTATGCACGTCGCTCGTTACTTCGTTTACGTATAGTCGCAGGTTTAAGTGATGAATTGATTGTCGCAATAATTATTCGTGGTATCACTGATCCACAAATTAGGGCAGCTGCAACTAATGCTAATTTGTTACCTTGTGATTTAGTGAAGTTTTTTTCTATTTATATTAAGCATAGCTCTCATCCTTCGGTAAGCAATCAAACTCAATTAGATTTAAACAAGCGATGTCAAAATTTCAAGGAAAAGCGCACTGTTAGGAAACGTCGATTTGACAACAATGCATGTTTTTCGTGTGGGCAACATGGACATGTTTTAGCTAATTGTTATAAGAGAGCATTTAACTCAAGTACTAATAAGTTTCCGATGGCTACACAAGTATCTAGTGCTCAAACGACCTCTCAATATAAAGCAGAACCTTGTTCTTTTTGTAAAAAGCTAGGCCATAAAGTAGATACTTGCTTCGCAAAGATAAGATCCGAATCTCGAAATAAAAACAATGTTAATTTTTGTAATGAAATGAGAGACTTTCGTAAAAGCGTAGATATTGTTGTTGCAGTCATACAGGGTATTCCTGTAGACATTTTAATCTATAGTGGTTCCACAATATCGCTAATTTCGTCTTCGCTAATAAAGCATTTCAAGTGTTCCTGTAAACCCTCTTTTCGGGTTCTGAAGGGTATTGGTAGCCAAGAAGTAGAGTCTACCTGTTACGTTACGCTACCTATAGAGTTTGACGATATCACCCTAGAAGTGGATCTCTTTGTAGTAGCATCCGAGTATATGAATACCCCGGTCATAATAGGCACTGATGTACTAAACCGTGAAGATATTACATACGTACGAACTCGAGACCGACAGCGTATTACACGCAATAGTGAGAGGCACGATAATGTTTTCACAATTGATTTTGACTACCGAACATCATTAAATACAAACCTCGTTGGTGATAATTTGAATAGATTGCTGGTTATTATTGATAAGTTCTCTGACTATTTTATTACGGGCACTGCCAGTTCTACTGTTAAAACAGGAAGCATGTCAATTAAACTTAACAGTAATAACCCTGTTAGTTATAGGCCGTATCGTCTTTCACAAGCAGAAAACTTACGCGTTCGCGATATTGTAAAAGACCTGTTAGATAATTGTACAAGAATCGGAATCTGAATATTCTAGCCCTATTCTCCTTGTCAAGAAAAAGAATGGTAAAGACCGCATGTGTGTTGATTTTCGTAAATTAAATGAAATCACAGTCAAGGATCGTTTTCCCTTGCCTTTGATAGATGATCATATTGATCGCTTAGGTCGTCATAAGTTCTTTACGAGCCTCGATATGGCAACAGGATTTCATCAGATTCCTATGGAAAAAGAGTCAATTCCACTTACAGCTTTTGTTACGCCGGAAGGTCATTATGAATATTTAAAAATGCCGTATGGTTTGGCCAATGCACCTGTAGTGTACCAACGTATCATTTCAAATACTCTTCGTCATCATATTGATTCTGGTAAAGTCCTTGTTTATATCGACGATGTACTTATTTTGAGTAATTCTGTGGACGAGGGATTTAAAACTTTACATGAAGTACTTAAAACTTTGACTGAAGCTGGTTTCTCCCTTAATTTGAATAAATGCTCATTTTTATCAACTAATATTGAGTATTTGGGCCGTTCTATCAGTCAAGGTCAAGTACGTCCAAGCCCACATAAAGTCAAAGCTTTAATTGAAGCTCCTATACCGAAAAATGTGAAACAAATACGTCAGTTCTTGGGTTTAGCAGGGTATTTTAGGAAGTACATTGCCGGCTTTGCATCTAAAATAGCTTGTATAGCACACCTTACAAAAAAAGGAGTAATATTCAATTGGGGACCAGAACAAGAAGCCGCTAGAAAGAGTATCATCGATAATTTAACTAGTGAACCTGTGCTTGCCATTTATGACCCATCGTTGCCCATTGAGGTACACACAGATGCTAGTTCAATCGGTTACGGGGCCGTTTTGCTTCAAATCCATAACTTAACGCATAAAAGGGTAGTGGCTTATTTTAGTAAATTGACTCAAGGTGCAGAATCAAAGTATCACTCATATGAACTAGAAACCTTAGCAGTTGTAAAAGCTTTGCAAAATTTTAGACATTATTTGATTGGCGTGCATTTTAAAGTGATTACTGATTGCAATGCTCTTAAATTGACACAAAAAAAGAAAGATTTAATGCCCCGAGTTGCCAGATGGTGGATATATTTGCAGGATTTCGACTTTTCTCTTGAATACCGCAAGGGTAGCGCGATTTCACATGCCGATTACTTAAGTCGGAATCCCGTAAATATAGTACAAATTCAGAATTCTCGAAGTTGGGCTCAAATAGCACAAGCTGCAGACGAGGAAACTCAAACCCTCCTCGAACGATTAAACGATGGAAAACTAGACCCTAAGCATTATGTTAAGAAAAACGACCTCCTTTATTATAATTTTACACCCGTTGGTGAGCAGCCACGTCTTTTATGTTTCATTCCGAAAGGTCATCGATTAAGTTTACTTCGTGTGTTTCACGATGAGCATAATCACTGTGGTGTAGACAAAACTCTTGATCTAATAATGAAACATTTTTGGTTTCCTGGCCTTAGACCATTTGTTCAAAAATATATTTCCCATTGTATTGTATGCATGTCCCAAAAGAAGTTACCTCGTGCACCTCTTCAACCGATTCATTCTTGGCAAAAACCAGATTGTCCCTTTCATACTATACATGCCGACGCTCTAGGTCCTCTTCCAGAATCGAATGGGCATCGTTATGTCTTAATAATTGTGGATGCTTTCACAAAATTTTGCCTTTTGTATCCTATGATAAGGCAGGATGCGAGCGAGTTGAAGCGTCATTTTTTAAATGCGATTTCATTGTTTGGTTCACCAAAATTAATCGTCGCTGATCGGGGCCGAATGTTTCAAAGCACCGAATTTCTACAATGGACTAACGAAATTGGTAGTGAAATACACCTCATTACGCCTGAAATGCACCAGTCCAATGGTCAAGTCGAACGTTACTGTCGAACTTTATTGAACATGATCCGCATCCACTCTAATTATCGACAAGAAGAATGGTCCAGTGTAATCTGGAAGTTACAACTCGTATTAAACATAACCAAACAGAAGACTACTCAATGCTCCCCTATTAGTCTTCTTATTGGGACGGAAGCTGCAACACCAGTAATTCGCAACCTTATACGTGATATAGCGATTGAAGGCTTAAATCCTAACAGACAAGCGATCAACACTATGAGGAAACAACGCGCGTCAGAGCGTTTGAAACAAAATCAACTATACCAGGATACTCTGACAAATAAAAGTAGACATTCGCCTAGCGTCTTTCACTTGAGTTCTATGGTTTTCGTAATAAAAAAGGCCCAATCCACAGGAAAGCTTGACTCGGGTATGCGAGGTCCTTATCGCGTGATGAAAGCTCTTCCTCAAGGGAGATACGAGTTACAGCTCGTTGGCGGTTCCTATGGAAAGTTAACCCAAGCAGCCTCGGAGTCTATGGTGTTGTGGAAAGGAGAGTGGACTCCTGATTCGTGTCTGGCTTTCTTCGAAAGTGAGTTATAATGTATTTTGTGCTGATAACGCATAAGTGTAGGTGAGCACTTTTATTGGTTGGATTGTGTGAGCAGACCTCACACTTGTAAGCAGACCTTACACTTGTTTTAATGTGAGCAGACCTCACACTTGTTTAATGTAAGCAGACCTTACACTTGTTTAATGTGAGCAGACCTCACACTTGTAAGCAGACCTTACACTTGTTTAATGTGAGCAGACCTCACACTTGTTTAATGTAAGCAGACCTTACGCTTGTTTAATGTGAGCAGACCTCACACTTGTTTAATGTAAGCAGACCTTACACTTGTTTAATGTGAGCAGACCTCACACTTGTTTAATGTGAGCAGACCTCATACTAGTTCGACGTGAGCAAACCTCACGATCAGATATTAGATGTTTTAGTTTTATTTTCTATACAGATGCAGAACAAGACGAGTCCGAAATAAATGGGGACTCCATGTCGACACCTGTTACATCAAACCACGGAGCAGTTCAACCCGTAGTCACAGTGTCGCAGGAGAACGAGGACGTTCTTCTGTCAGGAGAGGCCGTGTAAGGAGAGCCGTGGCAGAGGTGTCGTCGGGTGCGGGGGTAACCAGGAGAGCGTCATAGGGACTCGGTGCGGGACGGACGTGTGCGCGTGCGCGAGCTTAGGTGTTATTAAAGAAATTTATCGCGATTTGGTGTTTTTCTTTAAAATAGTTTCACTTTTGAGAGGAACTCTTCTTACCTTAAAATAGATTATTGTTTAGTTCGAACCGTGAGTGTTGTTTCAGTAGTGTGTGCTAACAAAGTTTTTGTGTTTTGTAAATAAATATTTAAGTAAGTAGATACTAATATTATAATGGGTCTTTACCATAAAGCTACCTACTAAATGCCGCTGAAAATTGCCGCTTTTTTGCTTTGTTTTATAAATCTAAAACATTATAGGTATATCTCTATCGAAATTAATGTTTTATCTCAAAAATAGAGTAAGCACCTACTTAAGTAAGTTTATAATGTTTCACACTAGTAAAAGACATAGCATTGTAGCCAAACGCTTGAAAATAAAAAATAGGTATATAAATTTGTTTGTATGAAAATTACAACTTCTTTAATTTTTTCTATACAAAACGGCAATTCCGCAGGTAAAGACCTAATATGATAAGGCAAACGTAAATTTGTTTATTACCTAATACTTTATTATTATTAATTACAAAATAGAAAAACATAATAATATTTTTAAGTACTTAATTAAATTATTGTAGAACTATTTCTTGAAAGAAAATAACTAATTAGGGGAGACTTTTGTTATTGTTTGTGATAAAAAAATGGCATCCAAGCGAAAATCCAGTCCACTGTGGAACCACTTTGAACAAACGGAGCCAAAGAAAGCAAAGTGTCTGTATTGTTCAAAGATTTTGGCAATGTCTTCTAGCTCCATTGGTAGCTTAAGCCGGTACATAAAGCAAGTACATCCCACTATAAATATAGCTATGAACAGATTAAAACCTGTTCAAGACGTGTCCTCGGCTGATAAAAGTGCAGTAGCTAGTACAAGCACCGCAAATTTGAACGTGCAAACCACAATAGGTAGTACTTCAAATACTACCACTTCAACAGTAAGTGTACTTGCACGACGATGTGCGGAGGTGGTTCCGTCTATGAATCAATTCGTTGTAGTGAAAAAGCCCCTGCCACTAAATAGAATTCAGCAGATCGACGAACAATTAGTCAGAATGATTGCAAAAGGCTATCACGCTTTGAGGATCGTAGAGGAAAGCGAGTTTCGAAAATTAGTCGAAATGCTAAATTCTGGATACTCACTACCCACACGCAAAACAGTTTCGGAAACTCTGCTTCCTAAACTTTACAATAAACTATTAGAAAATGTAAAAATTAAAATTACAAAAGCTACGGCTATATGTATCACCACCGAAGGTTGGAAATCTATTACTAATGATGACTATATTGCAATTACTGCACATTACATAGATGTAGACTCCCATCAATTAGTGTCAGTTATGATTGGGTGCATTAATTTTGATCAAAGTCACACAAGTGTAAATATATCTGATTTCCTGAGGCGAAAGTTCACAGAATGGAACATTGAGAATAACATTGGCGCGATTGTCACCGACAACGCCGCTAACATTTTGAGCGCAGTGCGAATAGGTGGTTGGCGATCAATTAGCTGTTTTGCTCACAGTCTTAATTTAGTTGTGCAAGACAGTATCGGCAAAATTGCACACATACTAACAAAAGTTAAGCAATTAGTGGAAAACTTTCATCGTAGTCAGCCTGGGGCTAAAAAACTTAGAGAAATTCAGGTTCAAATGAACATTGGGCCACTCAAATTGAAACAAGACGTCAGTACACGGTGGAATTCCACTTACGATATGTTGGACCGTCTACTGAAGATTAAAGATGCTGTGACTGCTACTGTGGCATTTATGAAGGCTGATTTAGCCCTATCACAAGAGGAGTGGGCGATTATAGAAAAAGCGATTCCTATTTTAAAGGTGTTCTACGAGGTCACCAATGAAGTGAGTGGAGAAGAATATGTTTCCGCTTCAAAATATATTGTTTTTTGCAAGCTGTTGTTTATGCAAATAGAAAAAACTTCTGCAGAGACCTATGCACCGATTGAAGAACTAGTGGCTTCCTTAAAATTTGAGATGAGACGTAGATTCGGCGATATCGAAAAACATGTCCTGCTTAGTGAAGCTACTATCTTGGACCCACGCTTTAAAAAAACTGGATTTCGAGATCCTACCAACTTCAACACGCATTATGCGTCAGTTACAAACATCACTGTATCACTCATCACTTCGGCAACGTTCGGTCAGCGTCGTCTTGGTTCGTAATAGTAATGTAATGGTACGTAATGGTCTGTGGTAAAAGTACACTGAACGAAAGAAGAACTCGGCTTACAACAAAAAAATTATCGTAACTCATGTTCATTAGTTGCAATAAAATGTGAAATAAGTAGTTAGCTATGTAACAAAAAAAATGTTAATATTGTACAAATGTGTATATATGCGTATGTATATAAATAAATAAAGTACGTGGCCAATAGGGATGATGACAAATTTTTGTTTGTTTGTCCGTCAGGTAGAGTGTTAAAAAATATTAAACACGTATTTTTTATTTTTTTTCGTAATCATAAAATTACGGCGTTACATTGAGTTGAAATTTCGCATGACGTCACGTTAGAGTACGTTTTCTACTCAACTGTGACGTAGCGAGCCCCAAATCCTCAATTTTAATGCCTGTTATCTAAGCTTTTTCTTGTTAAATTGAAGTAAAAAAAAATACGTATCTAATATTTTTCTATTATCTGACTGACGGACTAAATATACAACGCCGCTAACATTTTGAGCGCAGTGCGAATAGGTGGTTGGCGATCAATTAGCTGTTTTGCTCACAGTCTTAATTTAGTTGTGCAAGACAGTATCGGCAAAATTGCACACATACTAACAAAAGTTAAGCAATTAGTGGAATACTTTCATCGTAGTCAGCCTGGGGCTAAAAAACTTAGAGAAATTCAGGTTCAAATGAACATTGGGCCACTCAAATTGAAACAAGACGTCAGTACACGGTGGAATTCCACTTACGATATGTTGGACCGTCTACTGAAGATTAAAGATGCGTGTGACTGCTACTGTGGCAATTATGAAGGCTGATTTAGCCCTATCACAAGAGGAGTGGGCGATTATAGAAAAAGCGATTCCTATTTTAAAGGTATTCTACGAGGTCACCAATGAAGTGAGTGGAGAAGAATATGTCTCCGCTTCAAAATATATTGTTTTTTGCAAGCTGTTGTTTATGCAAATAGAAAAAACTTCTGCAGAGACCTATGCACTGATTGAAGATCTCAAATTTTAAGGAAGCCACTCCTTAAAATTTGAGATGAGACGTAGATTCGGCGATATCGAAAAACATGTCCTGCTTAGTGAAGCTACTATCTTGGACCCACGCTTTAAAAAAACTGGATTTCGAGATCCTACCAACTTCAACACTGCCGCTGCGGCACTCAAAATGAAAATTGGTAGAATTATCTTGCCCAATGAGGGCACATCGAACAATCTAGTGCCCGAAGAACCGACCCCTGGTCTTTCTAAAACAGGCTCAATTTGGGAGGACTTCGATGTCGAAGTTTAACGATTAATACCAGAAAATCCAACTGCAGCCGGAATCGTGGAATTTGATAAATATTTACAGGAGCCGTTGATCAGCAGGCATCAAGATCCGCTGCAGTGGTGGAGGGAACGTAAAGGAGTTTATCCACGACTCCACAGATATATGCTAAAACGGCTAAATATCGCAGCAACATCTGTTCCTTGCGAGCGAGTCTTTTCTAAAGCAGGGTTAACGCTGAACGAAAGAAGAACTCGGCTTAGAACAAAAAAATTATCGGAACTTATGTTCATTAGTTGTAATAAGATGTGAAATAGTTACCTATGTTACAAAAAAAAAAAAACAGTACATAAAAAAAGATAAAAATGTAAATACTGTACAAATGTGTATATACGCGTATGTCTATATATATATATATGTGTGTGTGTATATATGTATAAACCAATCAATGTTGTAAATAGTTGATTTTTAAATACGCCTGTCTTCCTTAAACAAAGATTGCCAGTCCTAAGCCTGGAGAGCCCCTATTTTATTTTGTTTTACATTTGCTTGCGTTCATTACAATTTTTAACAAACAACATAAAGTACGTGGCCAAGTATGAAGGTAAATCAACTAAATTATTTAAAAATTTACTTAAATTATAATTTTATGTTATGTAATAATAAGTAAATATTGCAGTTATTATTGCTTTTTTTCAATATGACGTGTATTACCTTACATATCACCTTAAACATTACTCGGTCATCATTTCATTAAAAGTCGATCAGGTAATGTGTGATGTTACGGAGTAATATCACTTCTGTGGAAGTGATGCGTGATGTTGCATTACTACTTGACGTACTGTTTTGCGCATGTCTAATATACATACATAAATAAACATACACAATTATAAAACAAATACACACATATAAAGACTAACAATTTATTCATGTTATGGATATGAATTTTCATACGCATGATTTCAATAAAGTAAATGTATCGACAGAATATATATAATATAAATAATTATTCTACGTCTATATAATCGTATATATCAATTCGTATGAAATAATCAGAACATTCAATTTATGAATATTGAATGTCTTATTTGATTCGCAATTTCTCTCCGTCCACAGTTTGTATGAAGTAGGCATACCATTGTATTTCCTTTAATAGGCAACACAAACATCATTCAATACGTTTATGCTACAAAGCTTTAACGTTTCCAATGTGTTGTGTCAATCAAGCGACACATGCGGGCGACAAGTCAAATTGTTACTCAGGGATCAGACGGAAATATTAAATGGCATATTTTAATATCAATCCACAGTTCTGATTGCCGTTCACTGTGAAATAACAAAAATATCAATGCAATAACGATCAGTCCTGTGAGCATTACGAAATTGCTATAAAATTTGATTGCTTCCGAAATTCACTATGGTTTCATGGCGAATTATGTAATTGCTTCTGACGGATTATTAAATTTGGGGAACCTCTAGTGGCATTTATATAATCTAAGTATAATTATAAATTAAACGAACTTACCTTAAGTGAAGTTCTATTTGAATTGTATGATAATTAATATAATTTTATAAGAGAAAATGTTTGAACTTTATAGCTAGAAGAGTTATTAATTTCTTTGATAAATCTTCCAGTGATAGGTTATTATCTCCTTTTTGAGTTAAATAATTAAGTACAATAGATGGGTCCCAAGTAAAATCATATTTTGGCTTAGGAGGGCGAAGCCTGAATACTCCTTTATAAAATCTCGTAACTCTATCTTCTCTTAAAATGTTTGTGCCAAGTACAAGTGATAAAGCTGATCTAAAATTTATGCTAGCATATAGTGCTCTATTTTCAAACAATTGTGTAAGGAAAGATAAAACCTGAGGAACAGATATTTGGATAAATTCAATATTTAATGTGTTGCAAAAAACATACCACTGTTTCAGGTAGGTATTAAACCTGATATCTAAAATACTGTAAAGCAGTAGCTTTACAGTATTTTCAGACAAGGAAGCAAGCATAATATTTATTGTGGCAGTTGTCGTGCCTCGGCGTGATAGCGATTCCCAGAAAAGCGTGCGGCAACAAGGATAAGGTGTTGGTGAAACTGGCGGTTGCTGGAATAAGATTTCAATAATTCTTTACAAGGTCCAAAATATATAGGCGGTGCCACTATGAGCTTTTTGAACACAGGGTACTAAGGTTGTGTTGGCTAATAAGATACCACCACAATGCCTTCTGACTTTTCAAAAATTATTTTTTGAAGTACCTTTGTTGTTAAGTACTTTGTTAAAGCTATTGGTGGGAAAGCATAAAAATAATATGGCTTCCATTGTAATGTAAATGCATCAATTTGAAAAGCATCCGGATCATTCTTCCAAGTCACATAACAAGCACACTTTTTGTTAGCCCGAGAAGCAAATAAATCTGTATTTGGTTTGCCATAAGTTTGAACAATTCTGTTAAAATATTTGTCATTTAATTCACACTCTATCTCAGAATGTAATTTTCTAGATTCTTTATCTGTAATGTTATTGTGAGTTGACTTTATATGTGAAGCAAATATAAAGAGTTTTCTCTCTTCACACGATTGCCAAATTTCTTTCGTAATCGAGTTTAAGTATTGTTATTGAGTTCCCCCCATGCGGCTTATGTATGAAATAGCTGTAGTGTTGTCAATACGTAGGAGGATCTCACAATCTCTATGATGGTCAGCAAAAAATTTAAGAGCCGAAAAAGCGGCAAGCAACTCTATATAATTAATATGTTGTTGTTGTTTCTTTTCATTCCACAATCCTGCAGCTGATTCATTTCTGCATGAGGCTCCCCAGCCTGTTAGGGAAGCATCTGAAAATATTTCAAGAATATAGTTTCCATTTTCTATGTTACTAGTGGAAGAGTTAATATTTGTAATCCACCATTAGATATCAGGTTTCAATTGTTTTGATAAGGGAATGATCTTATCATAATCACCAAAGGATTTTGTTAAGTATATATGTTTTTGTCTCTCAAATTCTTTAGTATATAAATACCCATAATTTATAGCCGGACATGCTGATACAAGTAAACCAGTTATATGTGCAAGTTTGCAAATTTTTCAATTTTTTAAAAAGGACAATTTTTCTAGTTGAATTTTTATACTAATTCTTTTTTCCGTTGGTAAGCCTACATTATAATTTTCGGAGTTTAATTCCGTTCCCAAAAATTTCACACATTTACTTGGTTTTAACAAACTTTTTCCAAAGTTCACTATTAATCCTAGTTTATCTAATATTCTCATGGTTTCATTTATGTATCTAACCATTTTTTAATTTAAATAAAGTATAATATTAAATGTTGCATCTCTATTATTCTTTATTGATATTTAGGCATTTAGATAAGTGTGAATTTTTGTTACTTATACTATTGTATAGGTTTAACGATGGTTATATCGCAATAGATATATGATAGTTAATTTGCAAAATCGCAATTTAGGTAGTATTATAATAAGTAATAGCTTCGATATCGAATAATATGACGTCATCACTTTTTGTCTCACTTTCTCCTTATGTTGCGGTATCTTGGAGTGTGGTGCGGTATGTTGATATCTGTAAATACAGATAAGACAAAAGGTGGTTATATAGGGATTAATAGCCCTTTTCATTGTAGGACAAAACAGTCCAGCATTGAAAAACTATTTTACCTAAATAGGTTATAGTTAAATGCGTATAAATTAATGCACAAGTGATTTGACATTTTTCACACTTTGCTTACCTTTGCTTTCAGTGATATTTTCATCACAACTAGATGTAAATCAGTTACCTTTGGAAGATTCCAAAGGTAACTTATTTTCATGATCAGAAGATGGCATAGACGCGGACGCCGACATCGTGTTTGCAGTTCGCTTTGCTTGATGTGCCAATTCTTCATATTTTTGAAGCTTCCTTTTATATTTCGCTATATATTTTTCGATTCTTTGACGTTTGGTCAATTTATGGTACACTTTTATAATGTTAAACAATTTTTTTTCACTGTGACGTTGATTGCACGAAAAACGCTAATGCCGAAACCTCAAAGATAGCGCTTGGAACAGGAAGGAAACACTTAATTTTTTAATTATTATTTTTTCTTATAGCATTCAATCTGAGTTGATTTAGGCTCTGAATTTTGTAACTAACGACTACCGAAGCACGTGTACTACTTTGAATGCTATTATTATGAAGGGACTTATGAGGTGAAGTACAATTTCAATTAAAGACTTTAATATGACAAGCAAAAAATAATACTTGTCTCTTAGCCAAAGGCAGATTTGCAGGCTTTGCTGCCCTAGGTCATGTAGTACTAGCCGCAACTTATCTAACTCTCTTAATTTATCAGAGCCGATCGCACTATAAGGGATAGATAAAGAAAAGCTTTATTTCTTCGTTACTTGTCATTTCATGTTTGTTTACTTGTTTTATTAAATACAGTGATATGAATGAACCTAAGTAACAAGCTAGTAGTTAAAAGCTGGTTAAACTTATGGTACAAAGGCTCCTTTGTTGTTTCTAATGCATTTAATTTAATGTAAAAGGCTCTCTTCTACGACGATTAAAATTAATTACAATTTGTATGTTTCAACAATTCAATTCAACCTCTAATGATAATTCAGGCAATACCTATTTTTGACACCAAATCTCAGTATTTCCGTCAAAAAGATTACACTAGGATTTCTAATACTGAATGTTATTTTTTTTTTATAGTAATTCATTGTACTAGTAGTTTTGAGTATAAATTCAGTAAAATATACGATAATATTGTCAGAAATAATCGTTTATTTGTACCTATTTTTTTCTTATTTATCTAACGTAAAAAAGTCAATGATTTTTATTGACCTCGAGGACCATGTAAGAATTTTCAGTAATTATAAGGTTTGTTTTATAACATGTTAGTTTGAAATGACTTTTAATTACGTCCCAGTTATTGAATTCACTTAAAAGAAGCCAAGGTCTTAAAGTTTTGTGTTATGATGGTAAAATGTTTATAATGGAAGAGGTTTTCAATTTTACAATTAAATTATTCTACTAGGTTTGATTAGTAAAACAAAGCATATTATTACCTATTTTTTATCGGATGCTAATAAATTAGTAAGCACCTTATCTTTCACTAAACCAAGAAAAGTTTAGATAGAAATTAAGAAAACTTGTATAATTAGAAAAATAATGTTAAAAATAATATTTATCTCTTTAAATCATTAAATGCAATTTACTGACAAGATGTTTAACACTTTCTGTGATGTCAACAGATCTCAGTCGTAAATGTCATGCAAATGACATTAACATTCAAGTATTTGATTTATCAACGTGAAATGGCCTGTTAAGAGATGTTTAAAAGAGTATCAAGAAGTTTTTGAAAGTATCATTCTATTATTTAATTAATGTTTTCCAATTTTCTACAAAAAGTCAACTCAGAAAATATGTACCTTATTCGATGGCACCCTATATATATGTATCAAGATTTTATGTAATACACAGGAACAAATATAGTCAGTGCATAAAATTTTGCTATGGTTTAGTATTTTTACAGATATAGAAAATATTAATCATACAAAAACGATCATCAACCCAGGTGTACAGTGGGTATATTATAAGTATAGCAACGTATTCATACATACCTTTTTTATTTATACTCTTTATTCTATACTAGTGGCCGCCAGTGACTTCGACGGCGTTTTCCATTATTTCTTCACTCCTAATAGTTGCAGCTTGATATTATACAGCCTAAAGCCTTCCTCGATAAATGGTCTATTCAACACAAAAAGATTTTTTCAATTCGAACCAGTAGTTCCTGAGATTAGCGCGTTCAAACAAACAAAGAAACTCTTCAGCTTTATAATATTAGTATAGATTTATTTAAACTCTAACTCTTATTTCATTTGCAGATGATACGGCTGTGGTATTCACTGACTCTTCCTGGGGAGATGTAAAGACAGAGGCAGAAATTGGTTTATCAAGGATTGCAGATTGGATCAAAACAAACGTACTTACGCTTAACACCACAAAAACAAATTACATGTGCTTTTTCATATACAACAGTACCCAACCTGAGCGTGAGTATTGTATAAAAATACTTAATAACCAATGTGATAAAAGCAATAACTGCTTCTGCCCATCTTTAAATAAATTCAATATTTTTAAATATCTCGGCATTATACTGGATCAGAGACTCTCATGGCATTCTTTTATAGATCTGGTTGGTAGGTTGCGAAAGTTGATATGGATATTTAAGGACCTTCGACATATAGCTTCAAAAGACGAATTAAAGCTTAATCAATTTTAATAAATTGCAATTTACTATGGAGTGGTGTAACCAAAACAAAACTCTTGGAGGTCGAACGTGCTCAAAGGGCACTGATTAAGATCATGTATTTCCAAAAATGTGATTTTACAACTCAACTGTACTCTGACAGATCTGCTTTCCGTTAGAAAGTTGTATATATAAAACCCCAATATAATAAAAGAGCAGAAAGGGTAATGTCGCCATAACTAAACGTACTAATGCAAATTTCGCTTAAAAACAATTTATAAATCTTTCATCCTTCATTTACAATCGAATTAAGAAAATTCTAAATATGTATGCTCTAATGTATATCTTAGCTATGGAAGAGCGGCGCTTTCTGGTACAGGTGTTATGAACTCAAAAGAAAGAGCCAACCTTTGAATGTAAAAATATTTTTGGTAAAGAAATAAATTTATTAATTTTATTACTCTGTTATTGTAATGTAATTGCGCCATACAATTAAAAGACTAGTCGTCCAAATGAACGCCTGTTTTCAGCAATGGGCTGTAACATATATATAAGCACTTAGGTATATTTGTTCTTGACTTTCATTCTTAGTTACCATCAAAACAAACAAAGTAAATTGAACGTTGAATTATATTATAATTTCATCAAACTGCTGAAAGCTTTAGGTACTTTTATTTCAGCAAAATTAGATTAGAAGTAGAAATGGAATTTTATAAAATGTACTTGGATTCCCACGTGGGAAAATTGATTAACAAAAAAAAAAACTGGTAAGTGTATTAATTTCATATCCATTATCATAATTAATATCATATCCATTATCCCATATGTAGAGAACAAGAATATCCACCATGCCTAAACCAGTTAATATTGTTGTGTGTTGACTACTGGAACTTCTATGGCATTACCAATAAATTAAATATTTTTTGTCGCCCACACGATGCTTTTGTCACCGCTCTAAATGAAATTTCTTTATCTACCAAAATAATCAATCGATGGTTGTACTCAATGAGCCATTGAACTTATATTTTACTGTCCAGGGTCATCATTTATGTTACACTAGAAATGTATATTGAATAGACTCAGAATCTTCTGGACTGATTTGACTAATTCTTTTACCATTAGAATACTACGTTATCCCTGATGACCATAAGCGATATAATATTTTCAAAATCGTTAGGGATCCGTATGAAATCTTGAATACTAGTGAAATCCAACAATCGGATATCTATCTGTCACTTAGATTTTTTTTACAAATTTTATGTAAATATTTACAATATATAAAATATTTCTAACATTATCTTAATTTTGAAGATGCTACGAAAATAGCAAAGGAGAATGCCAAAATACGGCTTGTCGCCGACAAGCAATTCATTATCATTGCAATTTATATTTTATAATACTTTAAATTATCAACTATTAATAGATTTAAAAAAAGCACACCGTTACGAGTAATTTTTGTAAAGTTAATCAACGACTATTACGTGAAAAGTACGCCATTTACAAAAAAATTTCCAGTAAAAAGTTAAAATGACTAATCTGTCGAAAATCGATAATCGTTATGAATTAATCAATAGTTGTGAAAGTGAATAAAAGTACAATAAATACGCCATGTTATAATATTTTTCTCTTTGGTACTGCACAAAAATATTTTTCCTTATTATTTTACATAACTATAATTAGTAAAGATATAATAATCATACTATAATATATAATTTATTATTTATTAACAATCGATATTAATCGATTGAAAACAATTTAAAGTGCCCTGTAAACGATCAAATTGCTTGTCAAACTTTACGTGCTTGACAAACTTTTTGATAGTGTGCAGCTACGCTTGATGCGCTTGTCAAACAATCTACGTGTTTGACGTGTTTGATGAAAATTTAGATTGAAGTCGTGCTTGACAAACAAGTTTGTACGTGAACGGTGGTGTTTGTCAAGCAGGATGTCAGTAGTTGTGTTGCATCTTGGAAGACGGTAGGTACGCCAAATAAAAAAATACAATGGAAAGTGACGATATTATTACGGATAAAGAATTTACCTTGCATTTCATATCTATTTATCGTGATATGCTGAATCTATGGAAAGTAAAATCTAAAGATTATATGGCAAGAACAAAAGAAGAAATAGCGTTTAAAAAAAAATTACTAATTTACTGAAAATGTATCGCCGGAAGATTACGGATGAAAAGAAGAAAAAGATTAATATTCTACGTACATGTTTTAAGCGCGAAAATAACAAAGTAAACCGAAACTAAACAAATTTGTTTGATCTTTGGCTTGATCGTATGCGCTGTTAATTGATGAAAACGTAAAGTTTGATAAGCAAATTTGTCAAGCAAGTTTGATCGTTTACAGGGGGCTTAACATCTGTTAATGGCAACACTTTTTATAATTGTCATAGTCATTAATAAATATTACATTTGCGGTACAATTCGTTCACTTTGTTGTTCAGTGCTTTCTGTTGTTTTGTTTTTATTCTATCTATTTACCTGGCTTCGAACTTGAATCTGAAACGTCTTAATTATTGACCCGGCTTTTAACTATGACCAGAATCTGTTTTACATGTTGACTCGGCTTTTAACTTGGACTGAACCTGTTATTCTCGTTGACTCGGCTTATTCGTAGTTAGACGTAAGTATTTCGATGCATGTACGACTAAAATGCTGTGGGTATTTACATATCAACATAGATCAATGAAAATATTAATAATAACCCTTACATTTTACCTACAGATACCAAGCAACAGTGTGGTGTGTCATAAGTGTTGGTTGTTACTATAAATGAAGTGCCTGAAATAAGTCAGTCACGTATTGGTAATGAAAATGTATGTATACATTGTGGAAGATCTTTAATATTGTATAAGAACTCGTATGTTAAACAACAATACTGACAAAAGATCTGTTGTTGCGAAAAGGATTATGCCATAACAAGTAAGTAGAAACAACATTCATTTAATTATAATAAATAAGTTATAGTAATAATAATAAGTCAATTATTTGATAAATATAATTTACCATTATATTATGCTTTGTATGGAATGCAAAACATCTAAACAAATCGAGCATGTAATTAACTATAGATAGTATTTAAAAACTAATGGGATGGTGTCTATACTTTAAAAATATTTATATAAAATCAAACCCAAATGATGACCTCTGTGGCGGAGTGGTGTCTACACAGAACTATAGGTTGCGACACCTCAAGAGGTTCTGGGTTCGAACCATGGTTGGGGCGTTTATTTGTGTGATGAACACAAATATTTGTACCTGAATCGTGGTTGTATCATCCATATTTATGTATTCTATTTGTTATTTAGTTGTCATAGTATGAGATTTCTTGGTTTTGCACTAAATAATTGTTGTGAGCTGTCACAAATATTATGTATTTCGATTTTGATTGGGTTTTTACCTGGGTCGAAATTAAAATCTTAACTATTTTTTATCTAGAATTAATGCTATAAACATTGAAAGAAATGATTATGTTACAATATTTCTAATGATTTTATTTCTTTTCAGCTCCGATCATCAGACAGAATTTGTCACCCTTGTTGGCAAAAGTGTTATTTGTAAATTATACTGCACCATCTCCATTATCTGCAAGTTCTACATCTTCTCAAGAATTGCCAATTCATGAGCTGGAGCACTCTAATGATGATAACATTATATCAGTCTCGAATTCCAGGGAAAATACTTGCAAGTGTATCTACAATAATTTTGATGGGGCATAGAACTGTATGTTGCTGTGCTCACATAATGACCATCATTTGGTATTTAGGATGGGCTAGATATCAGTCAAATATGGAAGCCAGCACAGTTTTTAGAAAAATTTTTACAACTAAAAATTGATACAATTGATAATTAAAAATATTAATCTTTACATGTTTTTTAATTTACAGATCCTTTTTTATGACTTAAAAGGTTTCGTCCTTTACCTTAAATCTATAAATGTATATAAATAGGCTGTTTTAATGAAAAACTATGTAGAAAATTGTTGAAAAAAACAAAAACTTTTTTGAATATAACTTTTTTTGGTGAGCTTTTATTAAAGACATAATGTGCCTATAATTTTCTATATTTTTTTCCCCTTTCTTATAATATAACACTCTTGTCTGTCGGTTCTGGCCGAAGTTTCTATGGAAGCTTGGCATTGTCCTTTAGGTCGGCTTTTAACCAGTCTTTAATAAAATGCATTGCGAAAATCCGTAGCTACAATCTTGAATGGTAATCGAACTCCACGTTTTTCTCGATTCATGCGCTCTAAAGAATACTATTAATATATTATATAATAGAATGGGTGCACTTGCACTATTACGGCAATAAAATACAGAAATATCATTATTTTACTAGAATGGCGTATTTTATTCAAGATAAACAATTTGGCTAGATATTAATTTCTCGTCAGTGTAAATATTGAATACAATAATTCTTGATGTAACGACTTTAATGATACCGGAAGCGCCAGGAAATTCGTTCGGGACCACCAAAACGTATAAAGCTTTTAACCAAATGAAACTCATATATTACCCAATAACGCACTCGTAACTTGGTGATATAAGCCGCTCAGAAAATTGCCTGGCACAGAGTTACAGTGATAGCATCGCAGCCAGTAATAACTTGTTTGTTTTTATGCAATCCTGTGTAAGTTTCAGCTAATTCATTTCGCCTGGAAACATTGTTACCACTCAATTATCTTAATGCCCTGACGACAGTAAAGTGGACTGTTAGCGCTGTTGTACGGTCGCCAAAACATCTCACTGTAATTATAACTTACGATGCTGATGTTGTAATATAATACTTTTCATTTATGAATAATAAAAAAATAAAAACAAATTTTGTCTAAATACCAATTATTATGTGTTTTAAATAGCAAACTACAAAGTACAAACATACTTTTTTTTTGGAAAGGGAATCGAACTTTGTATTGTGGGTGTAATTCAAAAGTACTTATAATAAGTTTCATTGCAGATCGTTTTGATTTTGTTGTTAAGTTGTATGCATTAGGGTAAAATAGTTCACAGAAGATCTAGTTAATTTAAAATATTTAAACCAAGTCAGTAACATTCTCAATAATGCATTCACAGACCTTATCAGGTCTGTGAATGCAAAATTAATCGAATATAACAATTCAGTAATATCAAGAAATTATAACATTTTCAATATTTCAAAATTAAGTATCTAAATTTTCTAGTACTGTAAGAATTTTATGTGAAAATCGAATATAATTTAATATAGGAATGAAGATGTTTTAAAACGAACAGCCATCGAAGTCACTGTATTTACAGAAACAAATTTTAATTTGTTTGTCATTAAATAAATATTATCCTCTTTTGGCGTTCGAATCCAACAAAATATCGTGATCGCATCCATCAAACTGTCTTATTGTATCGACAGGGGATCGTTTCACGGAATAAAGTGGAGGCGAATTTTTATTATGCGAATGCCCTTAAATCTTCTTGCTTGTAAAGGATTACTGAAAGTTTCATCTTATCTATAGCGGAGATACCAGCGGGGTTTATGTCTCCTTTCACCGTCCTCCTAATACGAGATTTGAATAAGAAGTTGTTTATTACGTTGTAACTTTTATTCAATTAAGTTATGTAGATATATGTATTATTTAAAAGTAGCTATCTTCAAAGGACACTTTTGTTATAAAAGATTGCTGTTTGAGTGTTTCTAGGATAGGCGAATCAACGGATAATGATCTAAAGTTTTATTGGGCACTGAAAATAAAGCGGTGAATTTACTAGACAGGCATGCCCGCGGGCAAGTCCGCAAACATGTTCGCCAGACATCGCTACTACTAAATCTATGTGATGACTGCGACGATCCCGCTTGCTACCGCAGGTTATTGTCCGTTTTTGTGCTGTCCTAGGATAAAGCCTAGGAACACACTTTAGTTATATGTGTATGTGTCTTATACCTAGAAGTTATATGATATTTAAGAATTAATATTTTCGTTACAAATACCTTTTTTCTAAATAAAAAAAATATATACAACGAATAGTTTTACATTTATGATTGATTTCAATCGAATCCCAATCCGATTTTATTCCATAGACGTTTATTTGTAGAATCAGTTTTTTTAATTGGACAAGATAACTTCTACGCACGCACAATAATCAGTATTATTAGCTATAATATAATAATCATCTAGATTGGCAATTTACAGAAACAATTTACTCTGAACGAAGTGGTTTGAAAATATTCTACATATCAATATTTTTTAAAAGAAACAGATCTCTAGAGTCAGAATATTTTTAACTTATATCTAAATTAGCGTAATAATGTATTACGTTTGTATTGTTAGGAAATTGGAACGTAACGCCGTATGAGGCACAGTAATTTTGCGTTATTACTAGAATTTTGTTGAGTTGTCGGTTTGCCCGATAAGAAAGTTTAGTTCGTTAAGTAGGCACATTAGGAGAAACAGGAAAACATTAGGGGTGTCGTCGGCAGTGGCGCGACGCCAGATGCTATTAAAATATGCCATCCAATTGGACGTGCTGACTCCATTTCATTCGCCCTTCTAAGTCTCTCATCACCTTGGAAATAGGCTCTTTAATATGAATATTATTTTGTTCTTCTTTTCGGCTTACATCTAATTGATTTTTCGAATAACTGTAGTAAATACTTAACCAGTTTTTTTTATATATTTTGGATAAAATAAATGTGTCTAGGTATTTTTTCCAATTTGTGTATTTGTAACACAGGTGCTCGACGGCACAGTGGTTAGCGTGTTCAGTATGTAACATGAAGATAAGTCATTTTCGCAAGGGCCGGTCATAGGATGGGAGACCAGAAATTAATCCTCCTACTTAGAGCTCCTATGTGATTCGGAAGGTCTTATTGTGATTTGTTTTAGCTGCAACTGCAGTCGTTAATACCCACTAATCCACACTGGACCTGCGTATTTCTCTTTTCTCAATTCGATTCCATTTATAGGAAAGGTCTGTGTCAAAGCTGTAGGGACATTAAAAGCTGTTGATGTATATAAAAAAATTGATACAATATAAATGGAAGGTACATCAAAATGTTGTTTTTAGATAGAACATAGAATACGTCTTTCTGTATTGGTTTAAATAAGGATTTTGAATACTAAATAAGCTTCTCTATGTCAAAGTTCTATTTTCTAGAATTTGTATTGAGAAGAACAAGCAAAAAACGCAGCAAGGTTCTTTTTTTACTTTTCTATTTCATGTTTTTATGTGGTTTTTTATATCTTCATCAGCCATCTCTGCACTGTCACACTCCCACACGCTGTACCTAAAGGAAAATTTTAAAGAATACTAACATCTGATCACATCTGTGTGATCTGATCATCATTGTATACGGGATCAAATATAAACGCTTTTTATTAATATTTTCACACAGAGAAATCCGATCGAAAAATGGACCTCATTAGACCTCGTTACATTGAATAAAAAATAGGTACAAAGTATCAATATATAATTTTTATAAATTTAAATTCGATAATCTAAAACTCCACTTATTATAATGTATGTATTTTATATTCCATCAATAAACTTTCGTATAAAAACTTTATTCAAAGGTTAGCGTAAGAGTCCGAAGTCTTAATACAATCATGTAATTTGCACAGAATTATTGAATGTTGAGCGGCCGTTTGCAGTCGTTTCATTTAATTCTACCAAAGTTCCTTTCATTTCGTTTCAGTGAATAAAATTCGGCAATATTTGTTTGGACTCTCTAGTATCGAAAAAAAAGATGTTTCTTTCGATACTAGATGATTACATACTGATGTCGATGTAACTATATGTAGAATTTTTTAAAATTGTTATGTTGATTTTATTTTCAAGTTCAATAAAGTGTTCATTCATTCATCCATTCATTCATTCATTCAACGTATTATCATTTTCTTTACCATGAGTGAAAAATAACAGCTTCGTCATTCGTTCGTTAGTGTCAATATAGTTACAATATAGATAGTTATAAGGTATGTTTCGGTGTGCCTATTACAGATTCTATGCTTATAAGTATTATTTAAAATCAGTAAGTTGGAGCTTAAATTAATATGTCTAACATTTAATTTCAAATAACTGGTGAAACTTTAAATAACTGTTTGAAGGCCACTAAAAGGGTTGGTTTCTGTTATGTTTTACAAATCCACTTAAAATAAGTATTTTAACCACCTCCAATCTCCAGGGGCAGAAACAAGATCTCATTTGATAGCGATCCAGAGCCAATTAAACTTTTAATTCGCAAACAGGAAAGTTTGCATCTACTTGTGCCACTAGACCCATTTACAAATTCGGTGGGCATACCCAAATCAGGGCGACACGTTCATCTAAATAAATTCTATTTACTCGAAGCGCGCGTTACATGATATTGCATTATTTATTGCATTATATATTACAAAGCTGGGTTTTACGTTACTGTTTGTATTGAATTAAGCTCCGCTCCACCTAACTACAGAATTGGGAGAGCAAATTAGCCGCGGCCGACAACAGCATCTGAATAACAATCAAGTCAATTAGTAGACCGTCGGTTGCGAGTAGTTGCACTTGGCTACCTTACGGGGTTACTGGCTCAGCAGCCAGAATCATATTATGAGACAGCTCTCATAATATGATAGCAGTCAAATACTAAACGTAATATGGTTCATGGCAGCCTCTGCTAATAAGATCCCGAGCTTGCTTTGCAGGTGCAAACGGGGTTGACTTTGTCATCTATCAATCAAAAATGTTTAAAGGTAATCATTTTTAATCATTACATTTCCATCAATTCGAAGTCTCATCGTCGAAAGAGATAAGAAATGGATCAAAAAATAATTTTACAATTTCGACAATAACAGGAAGTGAGAAAGACAAAATTGACAGGTACGCAGGAAAAATTGTAATAAATGCAAATAATTTAATATTGCGTTCGTTCTAATAAATATTAGTCACATTTTTCCTCTCTTTTTAACCGATAAAAGCAGAGTCGGGGATAAAAAATTGTTTATAGACACGTTGCCTATGATATACCCAGTGTACCCGGAGATTTATAACTGATTTTTGTGAATATACCTATTTACAGTTTCTTCATTACTATTAAAATAAACATGAAATTGTTAATAGATGGCAGCGCATCATAAAATATCATACATCATAAAAAATCTATATTAACTGATACAACTTAATACTATTTGTTGGAATCTCCTTTTAAGAATGGCAATATCTGCACTAAGTGGGCTCCATTCTTTTATAACACGAATTTCTGGTCCTCTGACATCATGTGACAATACTAGATTAAATAAAATAAAGTCTCTAGGTGAGGTCCGATTTCATTCCCATCGGCACCTGATTGCGCTTTCTCAGAAAAGCGTATTAAGGAAGTTCCTGCGAAGTCAGGTGAGGCTGAGATTGGCGAAACAAGACAATTGCTTTGTCAACTTTTTCCTTTAGACAAACTGTTAGTCCAACTAATTTACTTTATTTGTTAGCTCGTTTATTCCTATTTAAGACAGTATATATATATATACATATTTAATATGCATGAGTGACTTTTGTCGATTTAATTAACAATAGTCGATTAAGTTCTGAAAAGTCTATTGCCGATTATTTACTATTTCAAGTAGAAGATTATTTTCTTTGTGAGTGTACGAGCACCTTTTTCGTTTAACGCGGAAAGAACTCGTAAACAATAACACAGGGAATAGCCTTAACATAATCATTGAACCGTTATGATATTTAATTCATGTTGATTTGCAAGCTAAGGGAAAATTATATCTTGTAAATCAAGTAAAATAAAGAAAATAGTAGCTCAGTAGTCTAGTGGATAAGCACCTCGGCCCGCGATCTTTGTTAAGCAACTTTCGCAAGGGTCGTTGACGGGATGGATGACTAAAACAATATTATTTCGAGCTACTACGTCCTACATTTGCAATTGTTAATACCCTTCAATCCGCATTGTTTCAGGGTGAAGGTTCATGGCCCATTCTCCTTAATAATCCATAAGGAAGGCCTGAGCTTCTGCAGTGGGGACGTAAAAGGGCTGATGATGATAATGAATAGAAAATAAATTCTTTGCAAAAATATGTAGGTAATATTTGGAGAACATTGTTATTGGTTTCGAGAACATATATGAATAATAATAAAATAAAAGAAATCGTAAAGTAAAACTTAACTGATTATATCTTTTATATTGTCATTTATAATTTATATAATAGGTAACATGTCTTTATTAGAGGCATTAAACGTCTTAAAGAACTGTGATGGTTTTTCTGCATAATCTATATTTATACATACTCGTATATAGAAGAAGATGTCCTGATATACCGACTGAAAGACAACGCACAGCCTAAGCCGCTGGTCTTAGAGACAAGAAAATTGTAGAGTACATTCCTTAGAATAATAAATTCTGAAGTACATTCCTCTTATTACGTAGAAATTTACTAAGAACGAACTTTTGGAAATTCTACTCCAAAAGGGGTTGAAAAGGGAAAAACGTTTATATGAAACTTCTTTGTTTTTGGATAGGTCCAATTGATGAAAATTTGTATCTGAGTAGTTAAAAATTTAAGAAAAGTAATAGGTTATATTTTATCCGGAAAACCAGCACTTAAAGGGAAAATGGTAGTGGAAGTTTCTATAGGGAATCAAAATGTTGCCATAGCAACCATTGTATAATATTTGGTTTCTCATTGCAATAAATCTATCTTATATTATTTATAAAGATTTCCATTTATAGTGTATAATGTATAATATAATATAATGAATACAAAACTTATAGCAAAAATTACATTTTAAATATAATTTTTTGAAAATATTCAAGAAAACATCATTTTACATACGAAAGAAAACAAGATGGCGTTAAGTTATATTCTATATCGCACTGTTATGGTCAAAGTTGAGTCGAAAAATAAAATGTAGTTAGAACTTCAAGCTTTGCTATACTAGATGGCGTTTATTCAAAGAATTTTGCGTATATTTCAGTTTTCGGCTAAGTTTTGTGTAAACTTCAGGTTTATGCTTTTCTTATTGAATTATTTTAAATTGGATAAAATATTTCAATTTGTATATTACGTGTTCTGTCTTAATTGAGATGATAGTATTTTGTATTTTCAAATAGCTTAACATCATTTTATACTACGCTGTTAATTATTCCATACTAATACGAGTATTATACTTTTAAACGTGATTCTGTGTATTAAACGTAATTCTGTGTATTATTATTAAACGTAATTCTGTGTATTGTCTATTATGCTTTCACACTTAACTGAGTTTACTTGAGATAGAATGTAGGTAATTTTTATAGTGAATAGAGAATTATGTTTTTTTTGGGTTTTTGGAAATACTGCCCAAAGTCACTATACCACGCGGATGAAATCGCAGGGAAAAGCTAGTCAGTAAATAAAAAGCATTTGAAAAAATATGTAAATAAGTTCATTCTTATGGTAGGTATGAATATTTGTTATCTGATATGTGGTGTAGCTTATAAAATGTATATTTTGGTGTAGCTTATAAAATGTAAATAAAACATAGATAAATAAAATATACTTGAGCAATTTGTGATGAAATATTTTTATGTCACACGTTATACCTAGATTCCAAATGTATATTGACACCCGAAACATTATTAAGTAAATAATTAACATAAAATTACTTATAATTTTATTCTCATTAAAGCACTGTGAAGTAATTAGTTAATGACGTTTGTCTTAGCAAAAATAATTGAAATACAAAAGCAATCAACGGCAATTACGGCTTGAATATAAAGACAAAAATCTGTTGAGTAAATAAATGTTACTGTGCATCCTTAAACGCCAGTCGATCAAGTATTTTAAATCGACAAATTAATGCGGAAGTCTTATAAAATCTATTTACCAATGACGGTAATTATGTCAAGTAATTGCTTCAAACGAGGAAGAGCAGGTCGATTATATATTAAAATTACCCTTAAGGGTTAAGAAAGAAAGAGACGAAATCTATAAGAAAGTCTAGAAGATCGATAGAGACAGATAATGGCGTCAAAGATATTTGATTACTCGAAAAGTTACCATTAATTATTATAGACAATATTATGTACATTGCTCAGATTCCAAGATGAGTAGAAGTACGAGGGCTTTTACTATGGATTATCTGAGACAACGAAGGTATTACAACGCCCAGACCCAGGACAATATAAAAAGCCCATTTTCTACATTAATCTTGAAACTGGCGTGGGAACCATTTGGTTGCGAAGGTCGTCAAAACAATTATCTACTGTAAAATCCCTTTCTAAAATAAAAAAAAAATATTCTTTTGAGTGCGGTAGAAAAAACGGTATACTATAGTTTGAATCTGTCGATGTTAACATTTAATAAACTAGCTATTTTCCTTCGATTTCTCTCGCGTAAATTCCACAATGTAGCTTAAGCTTTCTCTATAAAAGAATTTCCGTAGTTTCGGAGCCTATTTACTGCAACCAAATATTCAAATGTTTCCTCTTTATAATATAAGTATAGACATAATCCTGTTAAACTGACTTTTATCCGGTCGAATAGGCTAGCCAAGTGTCACGTCACAGCCGCGTCAGCGACTTTGCACATCTTCCGTCAACGGGGTACCTACCACCGGAAAGTAATTAAACTTGATACTCAACTATTATCTGCGGACTCCCCGAAGTCACAAACTTCACCGTGTCTCGGGATGTGAAACTTTTCTTACTGAAATTAATCCGAGAATCTTTGAGAAATCCTTTTAAGAAGTTTCCGGCTGTTTGAGAGTCATGAGAAACGTTAATATGCTGATTACGACCAAGTTCTAGGGACATTTATGCCGGACCTAATGAAACTGTCATTAAAATTAATAAATTGACTTATTAATTTTAATGACAGTTTCATTAGGTCCGGCATAAATAACATGGAAATAACGTCGGAAACTCAATCTATTCCCGTGTGAATTAAGTGTTATGCCGATTAAATATTTGTGGACGTAGCAAGTGGCCTGAAAGAGTACGATAGTATAGAGGAACCTCAGCCAAGAATAATATTATGTCATAATATTGAAGGTGTGTTTACTTGATTGAAATTAACCTATCTTCATTGTGTTCAATGTCATTTATAACATAGAAGGATATTTATTTATTTGTTTTGTTCATTGTAGAAAACACAAAATAAGTACGTAAACTTTCCATATGAAAAAACTTTATCAGCTATATTACGAATAAAAATAAATAATAAACATTTTTATAATAATGTGCTTACTTATCGCATTATCAGCGCTTCAATTTTCTTTAAAAAGATTATAACTACATGATATGGTGATATAAAATGGCATAGTAAAACAAATAGCTTGTAAGATAATCGACACGATTTTATTTTTTTACTGATGATTCTATAAAACTAAAGAAGGTTTTTGTAATAGAGCTTTTGATTTCGAACAATGCAGCGACTCATTAGACGAACGAGATAGATTTTTTCTTTAAAAGGTGAAGCTTAATAATATTATATATAATAGTATTTAGCTTCATCTTATATACTAATAAATATTTGAGTTACTAAAAGTTACAAATTTGAAATTTATTGTAGAGCCGACGATCCAACATTAATTATACATGAGATATGATACGTAATATCATGTCCATATTTATTAATTATGTTAATGGAGGTGTGTTGTGAATTTTGAAGTCATCAGGAACAAGACGCCTATTAACTGGTTCCAAGGAGTTTGTATGCGGGCTTATTGAGTGAGACTTTACATGTTACGAGGAATATTAAATTTCACGCTACTTTCACGTAATTTTACTTCTTTGAATATATCTTAAAGAATAAGTTCTTTAGGAACCAGTTTATATATAATAATTACAAGAACAACTAGATTTAAATTTCTTGTAAGTTATTATAGAACTCCTCAAAAACAAAATGTAAGAAACAGACAAAATATCCCGTTAGTGATCATCATACAGTTACTAATATGACTAATATTATAAATGTGAAAGTTTGTTTATTACCTCTCCAAGCGAAAAGAATTTGTTGATGATATTTGCTACACTATTCTTAAAATTCTATGATATTAAAAAAAAAAATCCAAAAGAAGGATAGACGACGGAACGATTTACGATGTCCAATGTCGATTTTAAGTATACATAAGAAGTGATTAAAGTAATATCGAAAAGAATATCTTTCAGGCAAAAACATTCCATAATTGATGTATAAACGTTTTCAGAAGTAACGTAGTAAATCAGTATAATAATATATAACTTAAAAGATATTAAACGTAGAATATTAAGAAGAAGTTATCCTCTTAAGTTCTTCGGGCACTCGCTCGCCAACACGTTGGATAGACAAGTCTGTAACGCATTATGCCATCAACGATTACGCTCATTTCGTAAAATATTGTGCTATGTGGCGACGTTACGCAAAGACAATGATATCATTGGACTTGACTTCGAAATGACGACTACTCTGTAAAAGTTAATGACTAAGAAGAAGACACGTAGAATCCATTATATGATTTCGAGATTTATCGATATTTGTCTTCACAATTGATTGTGAATGTATTCTTATCCAAGTATGATTTAACATCAAACTTCGATTAAAAGAAATTGTTTTGATGACTTTTAATTATTATTTTTGACACAATTATATTGAATTGTGATTGTAACGTTAGGTACACAAATAGTACTATTACCTAATTAAACGTGAATTACAGCTTAGCAAGAGCTTAACCTGGGCGTCTCGATGTTAGTGAATGCCCCATAAAATAGACTAATGCTGCGGTTTGTCTCCTGGAATTTATACAGTAACAGATTTAGTTGTACTTGTTGCTTTGGATAAGCCATTTGTTAGGTATTATTTTGAGAATACGGTACTAGGATCGAATGCAAAGCAGTTAGAATGCTTTACGACTTTGTCCATTTTTTCTTTTATTTTTTTATATTGGGGTGTATCTAAATCTTTTTAACAGTTAACTTTATTAGGACATAAACTTCTCATTGAACAGAATCTACTATTAGACCATATCGTCTGAGGTGTTCGATATTTCCGAGTCTGTATTTCACATACAGAGGAAACTCATCAAATATGAATGGAGAATGACTTTTTTGCTCGTTTATTCCGAAAAATCTAACCACTATAAGGAAAATTATCATAGCACCTAGACTCAATCCCTTATCTTGCATTATCCGTTTTAAAAAATTAAGTAAAAAAATGGTATGGTTTGCCTAGAAATACTAGTATGCACAGCCATGAAACCACGTTTTAAAAAATAAAGCGCATACAATTAAAACAAACGCAAAGGGATCGTGTTCACAACCTAGCCTTTGGTACTTTGGAGTAATTACGTAAGTGGGGAATTCCGATAATGAAATTAAACAAAAAGCAATATATTTGATGTAATTAAAAGATTTTTATCTAGTGAAAGCCTGTTTAATAGTCAACTTCACCGACACAAAATGTCTGATTTGTTGTTAATTCGTCACTTTCAGGATGCTTGAAAATGACGACTGCCTGTTTTTGGTATTACCCCAGAGTACCTTTTAATAACTTTAAAAGGTACTCTGTAGACGAATCATATATCGATATTGTGAAAGTCGAATTCATAATTTGTTAACTATGTACGAGGGCGGGATGATAAATAGCTATCCTAGCATAGAAAAACTTGAATTAGTGTGTTAAAAGTATATTTATTTTTCGACATAGTCTCCTTGAAGTGCTATGCACTTCATCCATCTATGTTCAAAAGCCTTGATGCCATTCCTGAAGTGGTTTTCTTCAAGCCCTTCAAAATAACTGTCCACGGCAGACATCACCTCGCTATTATTTTCAAATCTTTGTCCACCTAAAAAAAATTTGAGCTATGGGAATAGATGAAAGTCAGATGGTGCCAGATCAGGAGAATAAGCTGGGTGTGGTAGCAAATCATAATTTAATTCTTGAATTTCGCCATCGCAGTGATGCAAGTGTGAACGCGTGCATTATCCTGATGAAAGATTTTTTTTTATAGCCAGGCCGGGTCTTTTTTCACGAATACACACTTGTAATTTATCCAATAGATCAGCATAATATTCGCCATTTATGTTTTGGCCTTTTGGAAGGTAATCAATCATCAATATACCCTTCGAATCCCAAAATACTGACGCCATGACTTTCCCCGCTGATTTCATGACTTTTGCTTTCTTTGGAGCCGGGGATTCTTTTTCCGTCCATTGTTTAGATTGAATTTTTGATTCAGGTATATAGTGGTGAACCCAAGTCTCGTCTGTAATAACAAACCGTCGCAGAAAATCAGTTGTATTGCTCTTAAAGCGGTCAACTGTAAGCAATTACGGCACCCACCTTGCGGATATTTTTTTCATACATAATTCTTGAGTCAAAATATAATGCGCCCGTTCTTTAGAGATGTCTACAATATCAGCTATCTCGGAAAGTTTCAATGTTTGGTCAGCTAAAACTGTATCATGAATTTTGATCACAATTTTTGGAGTAGTGGCACTTTTTGGACGTCCTGGACGATGTTCATCTTGAATGCACGTACGGCCACGTTTAAATTCAGCCACCCTATTTTTTATGGTCGCATATGAAGGAGCATTTTCTCTCAAAACATCCTTCATCTCCGAAAAAATCTCTCCACCTTTTAATCCATTTAAATGCAAAAACCTTATCATAGCTCGTAGCTCAATTTTATCCATTTTGCAGAACAAACAAAAGAATGCTTTTTGAAATGTTGATATTTAAAAGAAAAACTATATGATCGATTTGAAATTTGGAACACTGGCAGCTAATGAACCAATGAGTAAAATACATAGAAGATTTTATATCGTTATTATACAAAATATTGGTTGGGCTAGCTATTTATCATCCCGCCTACGTATTTATTATAATAAGCCATGCACCGAATAGACTCAAACCTGGCTTAATCTGCGTTAATAAGCTTCAATTTGATTAAAATATGTGTGTATTTGACATTTAGAGGTCTTAAATAACAATAATTAATAGCAAATAAAAATAATGCTTCCACATTGTCCAAATATATTAATTCACGGCATGAATTGGAACGTAACTTAGAGATGGGGTTGCCAGAGATTTTCTTAATGCACTTATGTGTTGCTGCTATGTAAATTATAAAATATCCACCAAATGATGTTGAAATCATAAAATAAACATTATGGCGGCACCTACAAATAAAATAAAATGATGATGTGTAAGGTTTCTTTACCCTCTATCGATTAATATATTATTTATGCTTGGTTAGAAATAATTTGATTAAAGTACCAGTCTCCATTTAAAAAAGTTCTCCTTTCTTCTGAAATTATTCCTAATTCGGAAAAAAATCGAGAATTGTTAATAAGTTCAGGAAATTCCCGTTCGATTTACGGATTCGCTCGGGTTATTGCTAAGTGTAGTGTGAAAATTTGAAAAAAATTGTGTACGAAAATTTATAAGATGAGTAATTTAGACAGTAATTTTAGTATATTATGTTATGTATAGAATATTTTTGTTACTCTCCTCTTCTATCAAGGATTGGATTAAGAGTTAAATTATGAAATTGCAGTTTTATTGTAATAGGTTCCTTGAATTGACATAGAATATTCATGTTTTGAGGTTTTCGTAAGAAACTTTTTTCACATGGTTTCTATGATGTTCTTCTTTTAAAAAATGTGAAACATTTGAATATTGACTTTCAATTGTTTTTGTTATTCAACTTAGACAAGAAAGATGGATACTGCGAAAATTCGAGTGATTTTTGAATACGAGTTCCGACGCGGAAGTAACGCGGCAGAAACAGCCCGCAATATCAATGTTGCGTTTGGATAGGGGTCTGCTAATGAGCGCACCGTGTGATTTTGGTTTAAACGCTTTCGTGATGGAAACTTTGCCTTGAAGAACGAGCTACTAGGAAGACCGCCCACAAAGGTGAATAACGATGAATCGGCTTCCACCATCTCTCTTTGATGGTGGAAGCCGATCCTAGTCAAACTACCCAGGAATTAGCGGCATGGTTTAACATTACCTTACCCACAATATTGAATCATTTGTGTCAAATCAATGAAATAAAAAAAAAATACGAAAATTGGGTACTTCATTATTTGACTGATCTGCAGAAAGAAACGAGTGTTGACACATAGTTTTCTCCGATCTGGTCAAACAATAACAGCAGATGTCTTTTGCCGTATTCCAATCAATGTTGGCAAAACTAGCAGTAAAACAGCCCCGACTCATGAATTGATCTTCATCATTATTACTCCATGACAACGCGAGAATTCATACAGCATGGGAAACCGTTTTGACCCTTCAGGAACTGCAGTTAGAAACCATTCGTCATTCTCCGTATTCGCCAGACCTTGCTCCAATGGACTCCCATTTTTTCGTGATTTGGACAATTATCTACGTGACAAGAAGTTTTCTTTACAGGAGGCAGTATAAAATGCTTTCACACAGCTTGTGCACTCTAGATCCCCAGAGTTCTATCGCAAAGGCATAAATGACCTTGGCATAATGAAATAGCAGCAATGTATAGATAATAATGGTAACTATTTTCATTAAATAAATTTGTAAAAAATAAAAAAAATTGATTTTCAGTACAAATCGGCAATTTCATACTTTAACTCCTATTTTCATACCACTGCCATTGTCAATCAAATAAAAATTTTCGTCTTTGTTTATTTTTTTTTAGAAAAACAATAGCGTCAGTCTTGTGTATATATTTTATACTCTAAGTCAAAATAAACTTTCAAACAATTTTATCAAACTAATCGACTATTTTTTTTTGCCCTTGCAATGTAATTAAATAAAAGTTTGTACATGTTAAGAAAGAAACGCCGATCAGTGATGCAGTGCTTTTATATGTTTCGCGAATTATAGCTAGTATTACACATCTAGTTAGCAAAAAAAAATTATTAAATGTTGTAGCGTAGTATTTAAGATTAAATATATCTTTCACAAATATTTAACACATTCCTAAACTTATGCTTAGATACCGGCGGAAATTGTTGAACTAGTCTGTGCAAAGTCAAGAATGGCAACTCAGCAGAATTTGCTTGGCTTCAATATCCTAACTATAAGGTGCTGTTGTCAGCAATATGAAACTACGATCCAAACATTTTCAATGGTAAAGATGAGTTAGGCAAAATTGATAACAAGTAGATTGATATTTTTTATTCTATCAGTTTTCAATTAACGAGCTTGCGGTGTTTACATTCTAATAAATCGTTTTTTAAAATGTGCTCTGCTGAGCTCTACGGCTCCGGAAATCGTATTTTAGGATGTCCACGACGAAAGTATTGATCACATTTCGTCAAATGATCGGAGTTAATCACATATCTATTTCATTGTTAATACTTAAAAAGTTTTTTATGGTTCCATAAAAATTTGGTTTACAAAATGATTACATCACCAAAAGATTTGAGAATAGCTGTTCTAATCCATTTAATAGCTATATTACCTATAACATTTAAGAGTGATACTTTTGTCGGTGGATTAATTTCTATTGTTCCCTATCCTTGGCTATGATCTTGATTCCTTAGTACGACTCAACGCTTACATTTTCTTTCACTTGTCCAAAGTAGTTGCGTTTAGGACTTCTCCTTCTTATTATCCCTTCTATTTTGCCGTTTATGATATTTTTTAATAAGCAATCGTGTCGCAACAAGTGTCCTATCATCTTTCTTTTCCTGTTTTGTATGATGTTGAGCAAGCTTCTCCTTTCGTTCACCATTATTTAAACCTCCTCTTCTTCTTCTTCTTCCTTCGGGCGTCTCCGCAACTCGACGTCAAAATTGCGCCTGTTTTGCGTATGGAGGGTGTGTGGCCGGATACTACTCCAGCTCAGCTCTGCCAGGAATGCTCCTAGCGCCTTCACGTCTGCGATGGGCCTGGAGGTTACCTGGCGAGCCGAGATGCTTTGCCCGGTAGTTGGCCACTCCGTTGCATTCGAGCAAGACGTGAGCGGCTGTTTCTTCTACCCTCATGTATCCTCTGCACAAGAGGCTGTCAGTGATACCTAGATTGAAAAGGTGCCTGCTTAGTTGCCATGACCAGTGCTAGCACCTGTTACCAGGCGCAATAATGGTTTACTTAGCTGTAGGAGGGCCTTGGAGAGACGAGCGTTTATTCGGGGTAGTGCGAGTTTTGCCTGCCTACAGGTCTCCAAGTTGTGTCAGTATTGTTGGTGTAGGTTACTCGAGTGGTCCCGTATCTGACCAATTAGCCAGCTTATCGGGATAGGGATTATTCAGGGTCCATTGGTGTTGCGTCTGACCCTTTGCGTGCCAGTTGATCAGCTGCGTCATTTCCACGTGATCCACTGTGTCCTTTTATCCATTGGATAGTAATTGTATTCTGTGATTCTACTATGCTAAGAACCCGGTGACACTCATACCTATAGAAGATTCGATCTGACAGAGCTGCTTTTGAAAGCCTGTAAGACGGATGAGCTATCTCAGAAGATTCGGATTATAGATCCTGTTACCTTCCTTGTAGTTATCGCTCTCGCTGCCATGGTAATCGCTATACACTCAGCCTGAAAGACTGTATTGTATGAGCTGAGGGGCAGGAAGAGGTGTATGTTGAGGTCTTCGGAAAATACCTGGCGCCTGCGCCTGATGAGGTTTTGGAGCTATCCTTGAAGACTGTGAAGGCCTTGTGAGTTACCTATGGGTCGTCAGTGTCCATAAAATGTATCTTGCATTTTTTATCGAAAATGAAGGTGGGTTCGATTCTGTCACACGCCGTTATTGTTAAGACTTATAAACTTTGCTGTTTATAAGTCTTATAAAAGTCCAAGCACAATATAAAATACGGGAAATCTCCGTAAGTCAGTATAAATGTTCCTTTTTATTCAGTCCGAATTTATAGTTGCGTTAAAAATATGAATTGGTTCAGATATTCGCCGAAATATGCGCCGTACGAGTGAGTACTAACACTATGCCTTCGCCCCCCCCATTGTGGTAGTGGTGGGAAGATGCTATCACTTTCTGTCGCCTTGAAGAGAGAGAAACTATTTATTGTCCATCTCACCTTTACAGATGTTACGATTTCATTGGCCAGGCGTCAGCATCCTTCCGTCAGTGTTGGCGTAATTCACGCCATACTACCTGTTTAATTGATTGACAGTTTGGAAATTGGTTTTTGTAGTAGGATGTGGTTGATCTCGTTCTGGTTCAGGGTCATCGTACCGTCGGGTCTCCGAAGATTCCCTAACGCGCCCGGTCTCTGCTTGGCCAAGATTTTCCTTACTCGATTTACCTGTTTTGTGGAATTTATCTCCGCAGTGAAACTACGTCAGGAGGCTGTTTTCCAGTATCTAATTAGTTTTTTGAACTTAGCTTTGATAGCTTTGTAGTTGTTCCAGTCAGTTTCGCTGCGGGTGTTCATGGCTCGTTTAAACTTCTTCCTCACCTTGCTTCTTATTCTCTCCAGTTCAGGATTATACCAGTGGTGTTTACCAGTACCGTTCGGTTTTAGAAGTTTGGGAGGGCAGGTTTCTTCATAGCATCGTAGGATGCATTCGGAAACCATATTTAAATGTTGTTATAATTGGTCCGTGTAGTTGCCAGACTGAGTTGCCATTTCCGGTGTCGCGAGAGTAAAGTCTATAATTGAGCTTCCGTTCTTGCTCACATAGGTGCGTTCGCTTCCTCTGTTTATTATTAGTTAGTTACTGGTCTGAAGGCATTCAAGTAGTTGGTTACCTCTGATGTCATTTTTTTCCATACCCCATATGGGATGAGGAGCCTTGGAATCCGTTGCGATGATCAGTTCCTCGTTCTCCTATGCGCAGAAGCGGACCAGGGAGACGATCTACTTCGGTGGTGCTCACTCTGTTTTGTGCATGTACGCAGATGCCATCTTCCTAGCAGTCCACGTCCACGATCTCGAGCTCGCTGAGTCCAAGAAGACGGCGAAGAATCCTCGTGCGAAGGTTCTGCGATACCCGTAGCCACCGTGGACGTGCGTATGGTGGGCCATCATCTGATGTTGGTGCCGGTGTGGGGGAGCCGGTGTAGTGTCCATTCGTTTCGAGGGGGCGGCACCGGGATTATTCATCGGCGGAGTGTTAAAACTCCATCAGGATTAGGCAAGTTTTGTAATTGTTGCTGGACCCATTTCTCTTTGTATTGATTACCATACGTGTACCTAAGGCACCAGTCATCGTGTAATGAGATTTCCGACTGCACACTAGGACAACCTTGGGACACTCGTGGCGTACTTTCATCTGCGCAATCTGCATTATAACTTTCTCAATCTTATCCTTGATCAGCTTCGCCGTCGCTCGAAAAATAAATCCCTCGCTCGACGTGACAGCTACTCGAGTGTCTGAAGAGAAGGTGACAGGGAAAGTATAAATGGAGAAGTAGAAAGTGTGTTAAAAGTTTGGTAGGGATCATGGGATTGAAAAGATTCAGGATTCCTTCACCGTAATGGAGTGCACTGGTGAGGTAGCGTCAGACGCTTCAGCTACATGTATCCCAGGGCAGATAGTGAGTGTGCGGTGCCTGTTATAAGATTCAAGTATATCCGATGCGAACGACCTGGACGTACGTCTGACACTTTAAGGTAGATATATCCTGCTCAACACCGCACACTTGATCATATACCAGACGCCCTTCATACCCAATAATTAAACAAAGTATTTCTTAGTAAATACGGTAATCTAATTGAAGTCAAAGAATATTTACGACGATAAATTTGTGACGGCTCAAATGCCCTTTCCATTTTGGTGATAATTGTTTGTTGAAGGTTTTTATGGCGTCGTTTTCGCTGCTATCACGTACGGGCTGAGGCACTTTGTTTTTATATTGAACATTAAGATATTGAATGTATACAGATATCTTTGAAAATTAAAGCTATATTTTTGCCAGCGTAGATATTTGAAATATACAGTTTGTAAATGAAAAACAAGGGACCGATTTAATCCAATGATACAGATAATTTTTAATAGGTTTTATATTATAATGAAACTATGAATGGCATTAGTTAAGTAATTTCCAGAGAATCAAATCTAGTGATCAATGTTAATTTCATTCACATGTTTCTACTGATGACTATTGGATCGTTCTATATTAATCCGTTGATGACTTACTATCAAGTTTGGTAAAATATTCAAAAGTAAGATAAGATAAAAAGTGTAGTACGATGTTGGTAAAATTTTGAATAAATACATAACTTGATATTATAGTCATATATTCGGATTCAGTATTCTGTTAATTTTGTAGTTAAAGTTCTCAACGGTAATAAGAAAATTTAAGATTCAAACGTGTTTTATATTTTTATTTATGGTAAAGGAAGTGCCTTTGAAGATTATATACTATTTACGATTAATTACGTAATTTTTGTGTTGTTTTTTTTTTTAAATACGACGTGATTCTAAATCTAACTTCATAAAATATGTAGGTAACATTATGTTAATGTATTACAGGTTTGCAAGGAGACTTTTATTTACATAGCATTGTTGCCATTTAGATTTTGAAACATTACTAACCCAAAAAATAATTTTAGATTGTTTTGTTAGTCTAATTTAATTTAAAATAAATATATTTTTTTAATTACCAAAATATTTTACTTGCCTTATATTTTTGGGATGCAATGGTCGACTAGGATTCAAAGTTTCGTAATGTCTGTTTATCCGTCGGCTGCTGGTTTAGTTCAAATAATATTATTGGTGTAGTTCACTTTGCATATGCAAGGTTTAAACAATAAACTGGGTACCTAATAAACTGAAAAAACTAAGTCATATGTGTAAGTGTATGGATAAGGTTAGGTGTACACTCAAATCAACAACTTTGAACAGATTTTTTTACAAAGAAATTTAATTACTAAGAAATAACACCCAAATGAATGGTTATTACATAGAGGATAACTACACACTATTTCTAAGGGTCTAAAGAAAATTCTTATTTCTGAAATTCTGCCACAGCAGCCAGCCTAAATTTGAAATTTAAAAACTTTATCGAGTCACAAATTTACCAAAATACACTGTTTTTAAATTCTTGTTGTAATTAAACTCTTTTTTATAGAAGAAAATGATAAATTAAGACGACTTACTACAACCATAATAGTTTGCGAGTAATTAAGTAAGAAAGGTTTTTGTTGCGAAATTCGCTATTCTCTGTCTCGTATCTCATTGTCGGCAATAAGATAGCTGTAAGATAGATAGCAGATAATTTCGGGGATCTTAGTCCCCTCTAAAACATGAATTTATTTTTTTGTTCTTGGATATGAAAAAAAAATTATACACATATCGTAACATACTTATAAATTAGATCTATTCATCTAGTTTATAAATATATGTCACTTTGTAGCTGAGGACTTTGCCGATAAATTTTTGTTATAATCGTAATGGTTTCATCATCAGCCTACTAATATCTTTATTGCTGGGGTTCAGGCCTTCTCAATGGAGAGAGTCATATGGAATCGAATAGGGAGAATGGGCCATCACCCACCACTCGGGCCCAGTCAACTGTAACGTAACAAACGCAACAGTTTGCTTGTTATCAATTAACAATAATATGTGACAATATAATAATAATTATTGAATATAAGTATAAATTAATATATTACATTATGGAAACCTAATCAATGACAGCGTTCAGACAGACAGATTGATTTTGTTTTATTATATTTTATTGTATGTATGTAATCAAAAAGGAAAAAAAGATTAGCCTCATTAAATTAATTTCTTGTCGGTTCTTTTGAGTACAAGATATTTCGGCCAGAATTTGCGAAATGTGCCGACAGAGCTTTTTAACTTTCACAAGTGTTCGTTAAAAACCTTGACTTTTCAAACTACGCTTAGATTTTTTTTTTACATTTGATATTAAAGCGTTTAAATGTCGACTGCCGTTCTATTTTTTAATTACACCAGGAAATTTAATTAAAAAGTAGCTTAAAAGTAAATAAATTATATACCAAAGATAAATAAGTTGGTAGCAGCTTGGCTTTCAACAAGAGTTTCAACACGGGTGTAATTTGAATAAATGTAGCACCCATCGGCATATATTTTTTGGAATTTTCCAACAATCATTGTCGTCAACTAATTTACACAAATCTTTAATGAATATGCTTATAAATAATTCTTTTGATTTACTTCATTCTTTAATGAAAACCGCAGGAAAATCTGTTTTAGAGCAACGTGGCGTACTTTTTGTTTTATAATTCATGTACAGTGAACAGCACGTCATATTATACAAAACTAACAAATTTCTACGTTAGATTAGAAACCATAATGCATCGTACGTGGATTTTAAAATAAATTGAAGAATTTTTATTTGACGTGCAATCGTGTGTAACTAGAGTTCAGTAACCTTAACGTGAGAGTTAATTGGGAATTGATTTTATATCGAGTACAACTGTATTTTATTTTTATATATTCGTACAAAGCCTTTTTTTATGATGGGAAGAAAAAGTGCTAAATTACTTCAACAGCTTAATGAATAGGAAGTTGTGCTCAAACTGGATTAACATAATACGTACTAGACATGAATATTTAAATTTAGGTAGATACGACTGATAATATTTACAGAAATTTATCTATGTAGCAGCAATATAAAATATCGATGATATAATGTTGAATGACATTATACAAATAGCTATTCCTTTGCTTATTTGTTTGGTTCCAGCAAAGTCAAGTCCCCCCATTCAGGAGTTCTACGAATAATTTTTCAACAATCTACCTGACGGACAAAACCCCATCTCAATATTAAATGAGATAACATCACATACATTACTCAGAATTCAGGAAGAGTAGCTAAAACCTTTGTATTATGAAGTATCTGAAATAACGTAGGTACCACAAAACCGATATTAGAGCAGATAAGAAAAGTTAATTTATTTGATTGTTCCCACCGGAAATCGTACGCGCTACCTGAGACGGTGACTCTTTGAAACCAGCTCGCGAATCCGGCGGCTACGGAGGTCGTCTTTGAATAATGAATAATAATAATTACACATATCGTCACATTAACACAACATATAGAATGCTTCAATACTTTTTATAAAGATTTTCATTACTTACTTTCTATAAAGTTTAAATACTTTCAGTAAAATATTCTTAATGAAAAATGCTTAAAAAATCGCTAGAATTAGTAGATCGCTAGAAATAGAATTAGTTAAAAGTAAATTACTATTATGATATTTTTTTTTTTTTTTTTGCGCGGGGGTAGTCAGATTAGGAAGTCACAGTTTTAAACACCTCCTCATTAAAATTAAATATTTAATTATTTAGCGACAATTACTCATCCTTTATGATCATAATTGATTGCTAACAGTAAGTATCACCCGCACAAGTGTTATTGCCCTCATTGCAGAAAAATATATCATCTCAAGAGACAGGCACTATCCCGGAAGACATCATGGAGCAAGTACAGCAAGTACAACACACACTATCACAGCTGATGGAGACTTTTAATGGCAGAATGGCTAATTTTGAGGCTAAATTACAGAAAACCCCGAACGCACCCTCCACTACCACCAACACTGCAGACCTTCCCAGTGAATACGCCTCTTTCAAAACCTTCATATTGGAGATGTTGAGTGCACTGCAGTCTCAGATCCATATAGTCGCTAAAACAGTTGACAGAATGGAGATGCATAGCCGGCGAAAGATGTTGATGTTCCATGGAGTTCCTGAACAAGAAAATGATGATCCCACTCAGTCCATAACAAAGGTTGTCATTGACAAATTTAAAATTGGCGGTTTTGCAGTGGGAGATATCAAAACTTCGTTCAGATTGGGTCATCCTAGTAATAATAAGCCTCGCCCTGTTATTGTGAAGTTTCAATCAAGCGGTATTCGTGACAGGGTTTGGTATAGCAAATCAAAGCTGAAGAGTACTGGCATAACTTTGTCCGAATACTTGACGCAGCCTCGTCGCAGTGTTTTTGTCGCAGCCCGTGAAAAGTTTGGCATTAATAGATGTTGGACTCGAGAAGGCGTCATACTTGTGCTGGGCCTTAATAATAGCCGACATCGAGTCACTTGTATGGAAGAACTTAAGCGAATAGATCTTGAGCCTGCCAAGACTGTAGCCGCCGTGAAAACAGCACCCAAAACACGGCGGATTCCTGCTGCAAAGAAGTAATGTAGACATTGTTTTTCTTCTTTGTATCATGTTCACAACACTACCTTCTACTTTGTTGCTTAGTTTATTCCTGTCTACCTACTTGAAACTAAACTTTTTTTTTTCACATAACTGTAATTAATCAATGGGTAGACAATAGAAATTATATAGTTCTGTTAAAATTTTGTTGTATTACATTACAGGCTACGTCACTTTGACTTATTTTCTTTAGCTGATTGTCATTGTCAAAAGTTTACGTCATTAGTTTTCTTTGAAACTGATGGATAGGGAATCTTGTCTCATACTGCCGATGGTTCTGACACTTTCTCAAATTGTCCGAATTGTTGTTGCAGAGTATATCTTCATAAGTCTTCCTAAGTTTTAAGTGTTTTTATTTCTTTATTATGTTTTTATTTTCTGCCTGTTTGTTATTATATTAGTTTTTAGTTAACACTAGCGGGTGGTATATGGTGTTTTACCGGTTCTTAATTTATTTTTGATTATATTGTTATTTATTGATATAAATATATATTTTAATATTTACCTATGTCATACTTGGATGATGACAATTCTTTGGATAGTTTTTTGTCTGCATATAGTGATGATAGTGATAGCTTCACTAGTGTCCATGCTTTATCAGACTCTCTCAGTTCTTGTTTCTCTGATGTGTCGAAAAATTTCAATGTTGTCCATATAAATGCCCAAAGCATTCCGGCTCATTTTTCTGATATGCTGACAAATTTTGACTGTAAGAACATTCATGCCATACTTGTTTCAGAGTCATGACTTAAGCCATGTTTACCTTCTGCTACCTATTCTTTGCCAGGCTTCAACCTTATAAGGAATGACCGGACGATGTATGGTGGGGGTGGTGTAGCCATATATCTCCGTGCACATATCCCTTTTACAGTGGTTGATGTGTCACCTCAGCCACCAGCCCCAAATGCTGGTGAACATCTCTTTTTGGAAATTAGTCTGTGCCATACGAAGGTGCTTCTTGGTGTGTTTTACTGTCCATCATCTCGCATAAATTTCTTTTCTTCTTTTGAAAGCTTACTGGAGTCCCTTTGTCCTTCTTACAGTCATAGTATTATCATGGGTGATTTCAACACCTGTCTTCTTAAAAATGACTTTCGTTCGACAACTCTACGCTCAATTCTACAATGTAACAATTTATTCTTACCGTCCTTGAATGCTACTCATAATTTTCCCAACTGCTCTCCTTCACTTCTTGACCTTATTATCGTCTCATTGTCTCAACATGTCGCCAAACATGGTCAATTCCCGGCTGATGCCTTCTCTTACCATGATCTCGTTTTTCTTTCGTATAAGATCCGTCCACCTAAAGCTAAGCCCAAAATTCTGATGCAGCGCAATTTTAATGGTATTAATCATAACAACCTTCGCGAGGATGCTACTAAAATAGATTGGTCACCGATCATCAACAATGACTCTATAAATGTTAAAGTGAATCTTTTTGTATCAGAACTCACAAAGTTGTACGATTTTCATGCCCCTCGTCGACCTGTAAAAATGTAGCAACGACCTACTCCATGGCTCACTGACGACATTAAACGTCTGTCAGAGCAAAAGGCTGCTGCCAAGACCAAGTACAAATGCAGGCCCACACCCTCCAACTGGGAAAACTATGTCAAGGTTCGTAATCAATGCAATAAGGTGTGTAGGAATGCACAACGCCAATTTATTCACAGCTCCGTTGAAGTCGAAGATCCAGCAAAAGTCTGGAAATTTCTAAGATCTCTGGGCATAGGAAAACAGCGTTAAGCTTCTTCCTCTAGTGAGTTAGATATTAATTTACTTAATAAACATTTTTCCTCTTCACATAGCTGCGACCCATTGAGCAAGGCCGACACTTTGAATTATCTTTCATCTTTTCCATGCCCAGACTATCCACATTTTTCATTTTGTCAATTTACTGACTGTGATGTTAAGAAGAGCATTATGTCAATATCCTCCAGTGCTGTGGGTGAAGACTTTATCAGCAGGAAAATGATTATGCTTATCCTAGACGAAATTCTTCCCATTTTGTCTCATATCTTTAACCAATCCATAAGCATGGGTGAATTTCCCTCTGTCTGGAAAGACGCTAACGTAACGCCATTACCTTAAAAATCCAAACCACTATCCTTTTCAGACTATAGGCCTATTTCCATACTACCATTCCTTTCGAAAGTCTTAGAACGGCTTATTCACAGTCAGCTGTCCACATTCCTTTTCAAACATCAAGTCCTAAACCCCTATCAATCCGGCTTCCGTGCTGGTCATGGCACAACCACTGCACTGGTAAATGTCACCGATGATATAAGGTCAGGTATGGAACATGGAAAAGTAACGGTTCTCTCATTACTCGATTTTAGCAACGCATTTAATACCGTTGACTTTGACATTCTGCTTGGCACATTACGCTCTATTAACATATCTCCAGCCGTAATTGACTGGTTTCGTAGTTACCTGTCTGGACGCCGTCAGCGGATACGCATTGAGGATACCTTTTCAACTTGGTGTGATATTTCTGCTGGGGTACCACAGGGTGGCGTTCTATCTCCATTACTTTTCGCTATATTTATCAACTCTATTTCACGCCAGTTAGTTTCATCCTACCACCTTTATGCTGATGATTTACAAGTTTATACCCAAGCTTGTCCTGACCAACTATCTTTTGCGATCAATGCTCTGAACCGTGACTTAGAGAAAATTTGTGATTGGAGTAAGTCCTACGGCATAAAAGTAAATGCTTTGAAAACCCAAGCCATTATTGTTGGCAGCCCTGCAATGACAAATAAAATTAAGTGGTCATGTTTACCTGCAATAATGTTTGATGGTATCATTGTAGCCCCAAGTGACAGCGTACGAAATTTAGGTATAATCATAGACAAAAACCTGACATGGGGATCTCAGATCGAGCAAACGAGTCGTAAAATCTTTGCTGCAGCTGGCTCCTTGAAGAGGCTGCGTAATTTCTTACCAGTGGCCACTAAAATTGCGCTCGCACAATCCCTTCTTCTTCCAATTCTGGATTACTCTGATGTCAGCTATCTAGACTTAACTGAGGAGCAATTAAATAAACTTGAGAGACTCCAAAATTTTTGTATTAGATTCATATTTGGATTGCGCAAATATGATCATATATCTGATTTTCGCACTAAGCTCAAGTGGTTGCCAATTCGTTTTCGTCGGAATGCGCATATTGTTTCCCTGCTTTACAATATTCTGTTCAATCCTTTCTCTCCAACTTATCTTAAGGAACGCTTCAAGTTCCTTCGCGATTCACACTCCCGCGCGTTGAGATCATCAGAGAGCTTAAAATTACAGATGCCGATGCATTCCACAAAATTCCTTGATAAGTCATTCGCAGTTCAGGCTGTTCGCTTATGGAATGCATTGCCGGAAGAAATAATGCGCGCTCCATCACTGCACTGCTTTAAGAAGATGTTAACAGAATATTATTTATCACTTCAAGTATAATACGCTATCGTTTTCATCCTACTTCTACTGTATACTTTTTTAGGTACTGTTATATTTATTATGATATTATTATTATTTTATGTATATATGCATATTTATGTATGTATATTTATGTATGTATATTTATGTATGAGCTTGTGTGTATGTATGAATGTTTATATATGAAAACATGTTTTCTCGCCATGTAAGACACCATCTACTGCCCATCTACTTAAGTAAGTCCAGTCTAACCTGCGGTTGCCTGGAAGAAATTGCTTTTTAGCGATAAGGCCGCCGATTGTACCACTAAATTGTATCGATTCTCCTTTTGTTAATTATGGTGTACAATAAAAGTATTCATTCATTCATTCATTCATTTGCTGTTATGAAAGTGCAAAAAAAAAATTGGCGCTAATTGAATTCAAGTAGGCACCAAGGGTTCTGTAATTAAATTTTAAGAACAGAAGATTTTATGTAGGTCTTTATATGTGTAGAACTATTTTGAGTGTTCAAAAAGAGGTCCAATAGTTTTAGGGATTGGTGGAGGGGAGGGAAATGGTAAATTTTCACCTATTTTTTTAAACGGCTGCAAAATCTTAAATGCACATAGGTATATTACCTATTTCAAGCTTCAGACTTCAGAAAAACAGAGGATCATTTCTGGGAAAATGCACTGCTATGTTCAATAAACTTCCACAAAACGTATTTGACCTACCCATAAATAAATTTAAAATTCATGTAAAGAACATACTTATGAGTAAAGGCTATTATAAAGTTGATGATTATTTTAAGGACCGCAATACATGGAATTAATAGCCTTCGCTTTGTTCACTTTGAAAGTTGTATTTATTATTGTGATAGTTCATATTATTTTGGTAATGAAATGATTTATGTAAATGTCATTACTTATGATAAAGAGCTAGTAAGTTTCTTTCGTTTGTTCTTCTTGTCAGCCAAAAGACGTCCCGAACAAGTGGTAGGGGATTAAAAGGATTTTGGACGATTCAAAAGTGCATGTAACAAGTTTACTTGAATAAAGACATTTTCAATTCATTATACTTTGAAAAACTCCCAACAAACCTTTAAATTTTTTACCCGACTGCGCGATGCAAAGGAGCGTAATGTGTTTATCAGTCTATGTCATGTATGTATGTATGTTCCATTCCATTGAAATTTTACCAATGAAGTCTTCCCAAGGGCCCCGACTATGAATCGTTCTCTTCTGCATTACTTAACAGAATTCTAAACTACTAGGCTTGTTTCTTTCTTTTTAGTTTTTATTTAAGTTAATTTTTTCATGTATATTAATTTATAATTCGTTTTTACGCAGTCGGGTTTTTTGTTTTTCATTTTAGTTTTTATTGAAGTTAATATTTCATGTATTTTTAAAAATTCGTTTTTACGCAGTCGGGTTTTTTGTTTTTCATTTTAGTTTTTATTGAAGTTAATATTTCATGTATTTTTAAAAATTCGCTTTTACGCAGTCCGGATTTTTGTTTTTCTTTAAATTATTAATTTTTAGAAAATGTGAAGTTTTTGTGTAATGTTTGAATTTATTTATTTGCGTGAAATTAGGTCTATGAGTTATCGATATTTTTTTATGAGGTAATGTGCCCTTAAATTGTCAATAACATATTTCCGAAACAAATATTTTTAATAACTTATTTTGTATTTTTTTTTATGCTAGATAGGTAAGCACTTGACCACTTATCACCTGATGGTAAGCAATGCAGAGGTCTAAGATGGAGCGTGCTTGCCTAGAAGGAACCGATTCACTCTTGACTTGAAGAGTCCCAGATTGTATTTGTCCGGAAACAGCGAGTCCGGTAGCGAATTCCACAGCTTCGCAGTTCGCACGATGAATGTAGAGGCGAATCGCTTGGTGCGAGTTTGTGGAATCTCCATAGTAAAGCGGTGATGCTTCCTAGTACTCCTGGTTGTACGATAGTGGAAAGGGGACGACGGAATTAAGTCATGTAATTCCGATGCACACTCGCCGAAATATAACCGATAGACCAGCGACTTTGCGGCGATGCTCATGATTTTGTAACCTCTTTTTCCAAAGAGCGTCGCTGAGCCTTTCGGCACGCCTATCGTTGGTCTCCAACGCTTCAAGCTGGTATTTGGCAGAATCATCCAAAGGTGCGAGCAGTACTCCATGCAGGACCGCACTTGTGCTTGATATAGTGCAAGCGTGAAGTACCTTCGCAACTTTGAGAGGATACTGAGCTTCTTCGCAGCTAGCTGAGCTTTTGACTTAATGTATGAGCCAAAATTGAGCGTTGAAGATAAAGTCACACCAAGAAGGTCAAGGTGGTCTGTGACAGGTACCAATACATCCCGGAATGCAGGGGCCAGCTCAAACGGAGGAGAATAGACACGCCTGTGTCTTGGTAGCGTTGAACCTTACCGGATTGGCATCGCTCCAATCGGACACTGCCTGGAGGGAAGGTTCAGACGCTCAACCATTACTTCTCTGCAAGACTGGATTTCGGCCGGGCTCACTCTCGCACTGGACATATACCTCTCCACGACGGTGCTGTCGTCAGCATACCCAAAGCTACCGGGTTTCAACAGATCGTTTATATGCAGCAAAAATACGGTCACAGAGAGCACGTATCCCTGAGGAACACCGGCATTAATAGCCATTTGGTCCGACGAGTAGCCGTCAACAACCACTCGTAGGGATCTGTCCCATGCCAAACCTGTCGAATGCTTTTAAGATATCTAGGGAAACAGCTAGTGCCTCCCCGTATCTCTCGATGGCCTCACTACAGATATGTGTGGTGTACACAAGAAGATCTCCTGTAGAACTATTTTGATGAAATCCATATTGACGGCTACTAAGGAGATCATCGGATTCTAGGTACGCCAAGAGCCTGCTGCTTAGGACACGCTCCATGCTCTTGCAGAGTATGGAGGTGACAGATATGGGCCTGTTGTTGGTAGGGTCAGCACGACTGCCCTTTTTGGGCACGGGCTGCACGTTAGCAAGATTTTACGATTTCGGCACTATACCAGTTGCCAGAGACAGTCTAAAAAGGCGTGTGAAGACGGGAGACAACACAGGTGCACAGGTCTTTGAGACTATGGCTGGGATACCATCAGGTCCACTGGCTTTATTCACGTCAAGATTACGCAGCGTTCTCCGAACCTCCGTCTGGCGAATGCTAGTTTCCGACATTTTCGTCAGACCGCCTGGTGGTTGAGATGGAGGTTCAGCGTCACCAGCATCAAGACGCGAATTTTCCGCAAGCAGACAGGCAAACAGGTTTGCTTTCTCTTCAGCAGTGTGGGCCAGTATACCATTAGGTTACAGCAGCGGCGGCAGTGAGGGGCGGCAAAAGTTCGCCTCAACCAATTTAGCTAAGGATCAAAACGCTTTACTCCCCGAAGGATACGACGCCAGTTTGGCCCCTATTCGGCTGGTATGGTCGAAGCGAGCCCTCTGTAACACCTTTTTGCAGGACTTGGTAGCGCTGTTGAATTTTCGTTTCCTCTCACGTATGTTATTTGCCTTGCGGTGTCGAGCATCAACCCAGGCCAGGTACGCCTCTTGCTTCAATGCTTCTGTGTATCCACATTCAGGCTCGAACCAAGGTTGAGCTTTGCTGAACATCGGTACATCGGAAAACGGAATGAAGTATTCCATACCCTGTCGAAGTACTTCAGTCACAGCGTCGAGGAAAAACATACGGACTGCCAAGGATAAGATGCAAAGAAAGATCGCATCTCATCCCAATTTGCTGACTTGTATCGCCTCAACCGCCGGGTGCCGCCAGGGCCGATGTTGGGCTGGTTGTAGGCCGACACAGATTTCACCACGCAGTGATCGGACTTACCCAAGGGAGCCGATACCGACACTGAGTATTGGTCTGGATCAGTTGTCAGTAAAAGGTCCAAGCAATTGGATGTATGACCTTCGACGTCAGGTACCCGACTAACACATTGGACCAGCTGGGTGGATACAACAAGTACCACCCAGCTGGTCCAATGTGTTACAACAAGAAGTACCGTACAACAAGTACCGTAAGAAAGAAGAGTGCAGACTTTACGGTCTCCAGATGATGATGGACCGGCACGATATTTGTGTGCTGACCTCCTATATTAGAGAGGTGCACTTTAGTGTAAGGGAGTGCATCCACTGTTGAGCCTTTTTTCTCTTTTTTTATGAAGAGGAGTAATTCGGTGTGAGGCTAGAAGTGAAACACTTGCTCTATACTCTCGCCCTGTTGGCCCACATCAAACAGTAACATCGATGGGGAACTGGTCTGGAGACTGTGGGGACGCCTGAGTCCCCCCGGAGTTGTCCATCAGGCCCTTACATCCGGTCGCTAACCGGCATGATGGCGCACTTCGGAATTTTTTGCTAGTTGGCGGGGCAGCCTTTCATGAGTGGCTAGCTAACTAGTTGGGCCCCCTACTAACTGCGGTCGGAGCACCGTGCATCAGATCCCGCTACCCTCCATGACCAGCTACCCGATGCCGCCTGCATGACACAAGCCAGAAATCGGCATCGAGGAATGGAGCAACCGCTTTGACCTTACCTCACTAGTGGCGTCACCGAACATCGTGGCGGAACACGGCTAGGCCGCTTGGCGCCACGGCTTTGTTCGGTGGGTGGTCACTAACCACGGCTTAAGCCTACCACCAGTAAATTTTTAGTATTTAAAAGTATTAACAGTAAAGTAATAAGTTCCACTTTTTATGAAATAATTTTTAACTCATTAACCATTCCGAACTTTATTTGTTAGTGTACACTAGAAGATAGAAGCCCACGATAATTCAGTTTAAAAATATTTATAATATATTTATCTCTTTGTTTTAACACAAATACACTTATGCTATGTTTTGACAATCAACAAATTGCCGCCGCGCTGTGCAAACATTACATATTAGGCGTCTTAAAAACCTAAGACGCTGAAATCCAGGATGCTGCTTAAGAAGGATCCAGGACATCTTAGGCACAGATACGCTTAAACTATATCCCAGAACACTATTGTTAAATTCTAAACATACATTTAAAAAGAATTATGTCATAGAGTAGATTGTTATTAGATTGTTTAATAAATCTCAAACAGTCAACATGTATTTTATTCTTTTTCAAAGTTGCTTTGCAGGTATAGACTTAGTTACAATAACCTTACACCATATAATGGCCCTTAATAAGCCGAATATTGTTATGAAAGAATAAATAAATGAAGTAAAAGATGGTAAATTAAATTATATAATTTATTTACAATAAACAAAAAAATAAATAAAAGGAACGAGGTGACTGGTGAGGTGAGAAGTGAAGTAGTGAGAGTGTCAGTGTAGGTGATCTGGTGAAGGGGTACAGGTCAGCGGTGAAGTTGCGGAGCGCCTTCTCGACGACGCGTTTCTCAATGTATCGAGCAGATGGTTCTTCGTAGCCCGGAACGGATCAGCAGCTCAGGCTTCCAGATGAAGACTCGAAGACAGCTTCAAGAGAAAGTATTTCCGTATAAGCTTGAACGTGGTGAAGGAGGTTTAGTAGAATAATGTTAGTGTTTATTTGTTGATATTTAATTATAGCCAAAATAGTGTCAAGTGACTTTGAGACCGTAACTTTGAAGAGTTCCCGGGGCAGTCGGCCCCGGGAAATAGGCCTTTTAAGAATTTAGCTAGCTCTGTACGAGCTCAAAAAAGCTAACTTGGGCAACTGTTGCCGTTGAAGTGATGAAGAACTATTTAGGCGAGGCTTTATATACCTGCAGACGAACTCAAATTTGGAAGTAAATGATTTCAAATTAGAACCCTAAAAATTTAAAAACTACAGAGTTTCAATGCCTAAAACTGACAAACAATGAGTCAATTTTCATGAAGAGTATCAAATATATAGCAACGAAGAAAAACTTTCATGTCAAATCTATCAAAACAATTAAAATTAGCGATAAATTGTGTAATATTATATTAATAAGTGCTTTATAATATGATTAGAATTCGTAAAATGTATAACGAAAAACTATGAAAGCTACAGGTAAGGGTTCACATTAGTGTAAGACGTAAAAAACATAGGATGAAAGTTCGTAAAGGTTTGGATAAGTTTATATTACAGAATTTTAATGGTTACAGGGATAAAATTGAAGGTCCACAGTTATAGAATGGAGAAAGTAATGAATATAAATGGAAAACACTAAAAAGTTTATCGATATGAGCAAAATTTGTGATATGAATCTAAGGAATGAAAACGATACAAAAGGTAAGCTACGACAATATTTAAAATGAACTGAAAAAAGATCGTTGAATGCATTGTCATATGAACAAACAATTATGTTCTCGATTCATTAGTGATACTATTGCAAAGTTACCGTATTCCGAGAGTAAAAAGAGTTATCGAAGAAGAACAAGCAATTTTGTCTATTATAATTTTCATGTGTTACTGTTTTCTGTTTTATTTTGTAAAAAAATATCTACATTTAAACATACATTTAAAAAAGAATAATGTCATAGAGTAAATTGTATTACAAATGAATTTAAAGAAGTACTTATATTATCTTTGCAGTGTTCAATAAATCGTCAAACCATCAACATGTATTTTATTCTATTCCAACGTTGCTACTCAGATATAGACTTTATTACAATAACCATACGCCACAACTATAAACACCGTGTCCTGGGATAACAGGACGTTTGGTGACTCTAGCGTACAGGGTTCCTTTAAAATTACGTAAGGACTTATAATCAAAGCGTGCTTGCCAGCTAATGTTTCTTGCTCCAGCGTTCAGACAATTACAAGTATCTCCTAGCGTTATCTAAAATTGAAATCCATATTATTGCCGAATACACCCTGTAGAAGAAGACGGAGAGAAAGCTGGCGGAATATCAGGGGATAATATGGTCGAGACGAAATTTTTATTGAGTTTTAACATGAAAAGCATAAGCCTAGGTTTTGCGTTAACGATATCTATGGAATAGACCATTTTATCTAACCGATGAATTGATTGGTTTATCATTGTACTAGCTAGGAAATTGGTATATATATTAGTTTAACGATAACTCATATAGGCTGAATTGGTTAAAATGGCATGTACACTAAAAATGAGCAACTCTAGATACAAATAAATAATTTTATTTTTTTATTTATTTAGAGTGTCTGTTTCCGCTTTTTACTAAATACTTATTACACTGTACGTAATAGATATACTAAAATATATTATTTTGTTTTTATTGTCTGTCGGTCTTTCTGTCTGTTAGTTCCACCTAATCTCAGAAACGGCTGTACCTAGTTTGATAAGACTTTCGCTGGCTAATTACTTATATAATAATTATAAGGGGTAACTTAGGCTGCTCTCCACGCGGACGAAGTCGCGGGTACAGCTAGTTAATTTATAAATAAAATTACAAAGTTCATCTTTTCTTAAGTATATTATTCACTTTATAGGCGAGGGCTTTATTGAGAACTTTTACTTTACTTTGTCTCCATGTTCTTATTATATACGAATCAAACTGCTTTAGAAGTAGAAAATACTATTTCTTATTAGCTGATTTAATGTTTTATAGATAGATTAGTTTCGTTGATTTATAGTTAGCTGAGGAGGCGAAGGATATACTTATGTAAGGACTGTGCTGTGTAACACTGGATCCTCTCTCTAGCGAGGAATATAATTTGAATAAACGTATAGATAGAACTGTGTTTAATTTAGTATTTTTCTTCAGAAGTAAAACTAATATTTTTGTATTTTTTTAATATTTTGATTGTGGTACAGTCGCTTTTTTCTGATTTATACAGTACGTGGCCATTGATATTTATTAGAGTTACTAGCTTTTAGCCCATAACTTCACTCGTGCCCTGGTTGTTTTATAACTATTTTATCTAGTGACCACTATCCAGGTCGCAATTGTTCGTCTTTACGCAATACTATATCGCCTACGTTTTAATCTGATTGCCTGTTCAACCATTTAGGCCTAGTTTGTAATCTAGATAAATATTCAGTCTGCCACCGATGCCGAAAATCCTTAACAAGTTTTTGTGTCATTTGCCAACGGTCTAAACGATTAATATAAGTCATTCTTAAATCAGGATAAGGTATGGTAGCGGAAGCCTCTCCTATCAGAAAATGATCAGGTGTTAAAATTTCCAATGAGTCTGTCACATAACATAGTTAATAATTCTACAAATGTGAGACTAGTGGTCAGTATCCTTCTCAAATAGTGTTTAATAGACTTAACACTGGCCTCTAATAAGCCTCCAAAATTGGGGCTATAAGGTGGATAAAGGGTCATTGCGTATCTTCTAACAATAGATGTTCTAATCATTTAGCGGGAAGTTCTAAATTTGCTTCTTGGAATGCATCACACAAAATACAAGATGAGGCCCGCCAACCTAAATATTTTCTGACAATATGTTTGAATATGTTTGTTTGGTTGACAAACATAATTTTAAAGACCATGGCAGAAGCTGGCTCCAAAAGCGGCATTTCTTGTTCATTTCAACCACCTGCTGCGCCTCATATGTCGGGAGTTTGGGAGAGGCTTGTGCGCTCCGTCAAATTGCTTTGCGTGCCATTTTACAGGATCGAAGCCCTAAAGAAAAGCTGCTCCACACTGCGCACTGGAAGCCGAAGCCTAAGTGAATAGCTACTCTCTTATTGATGTACCACTTGATCCAACTTCCGATGAAGCACTCACTCCATCCATTTTTTATTAGGATGTTCATCTCCATATCATCCTGTTCCGGGCGACGTAGATCTTTCTGCAGGAGATCTTTTCAGCAGGAGTGACTAGCGTAAGTCGTAGTAAGGCCTCGCCGACATGTTTTGGGGTTGTTGGGTTCGCGAGCATGTACTCCTGCCCCGAGGATCCGCAAGAACAGCTCAGCGCCTGGTGGCCGTTGGAGATGTAGTCCTGGTCGTGGACTCCTTGCTCCCTGGACGGACTTGGCCCCATGGATGATTTCTAAATATTTTCCCTCGCCCCGACGGTGTGATTCGGGTGGCGGACGTGTCCACCGCGGGCGGCACTCTCTGATGGCCTTTGACCAAGCTCGTTCAGCTGACGGTCCCCTCATATTGATTTGATTTGGCTTCGCCACAGAAGGGGAGTGTGTTGAGGATCGTCAGCTGGATCGACCTATTTTTATATTTGTCTGTTTTTATAGTTTTATTTATTAAATTTTGTTTTTTATATTGACATATTGTATTATTATCGATTGACACCTGTGTTCCCTTTGCTTTGTGAGAAATTTGTGGAAATAAGAATAACCTCTTTATTTTCGCACCTGTGCCCACACCATTCCTCGTCACCCTCTTCGTCGATAACATCACAGTTGATTACTTTCCTCTACAACAAAAATATTTAATATAATATGAACACCTGAAATCCGAAATTGATCCAGTTCATTTCACGTCAAATCCTTATATGTTTTTATTTTCTATTTCAATATTTTCTTGCATTTATTGATTGACATGTTGTCCGCCCTACGATTGCACGCATTTTATCTAGTTTCTTTCCCAGAGGATATACCTACCCGTTCTTTATAGTTTATGTACAAGTTGTTAGTACTCGCTCGTCATAGTATTACCGTCTTCGTTTTCAACATAAATATCGTCCGTGTTTTCTTCGGATAATAATCGCCCTCGAAAAATTCATAGGCTCGACGCGCCACCTTGTCGTTTTTTGACCACGTGTTCCGTCGAAATCGTTTTTGGCTCGTCGTGATTTTCGCGTCTTTTCCGTGAAATATTCCGCTATCCCGGACGAGCTCCCAAAAAGTGTGGGTTTGGAGGAATAAAACAGTCGGATTTCAGAAATCGTCGCTTCTTTTACCTCTTTTACTTCTTAAGCACATGCACACCGTATCGTCGTTCAAATCATTCTCTCGCTCGATCTCCTTCCATACTTTATTTTAAATTTATTTTCTATCTCTGTCACTCCTCACGCATACACTCAACTGACTATCTCTTTCATACTAACCTATCGTTCCGTTTCCCACATAAATATACTTGTAGTGTGCAATATATCGATTAATAGGTGAATATTTTAAATTAGGTAACTTGATTTAAAAATACTCAGGACTGAATTTCTGAAAATTGAAACTTGGAAAATTTTATTAATGTTTTACATTAAGAATTAGTGCATGGAAATTTTTAAATCCAGGCTTTTGATATTTGTACGGAATCATTCTGTATATTTTTCGGTATAGGAACTGATCACAAATACATAAGTACTTAAGTTTCGTTGTAGCATACGTTTTGCGTGTATCAACTGTATGTCATCCCTAGAAAGTCGTAGAAGTCGACTGATAGAATGCCTCACGTGTTGGTCTTCATAAAAGAGATAGGTATATCGATTTTTTGCAGACGACAAACAAACAAAACAGCATGAACAGACAAGGACAAGAATCTACGGAACAGATATATTATTAAGAAACAAAATAATTTAAATCCATAAAGCTAACAAACATATCACGTCAACAATTTTTATATGCCATGTGATTTCTGTGGTCTGAAAAAAGACTTACTTCTCATTGTTTTCAATTATTTGATTTCTATGGAGTTTATGACGTCGCCCTCTTATAAATTTTTAAACTTTCGTGTTGCATTATATTCACTATCGAAACTACCCTATTGTTTCCCTCTGTTATAGATATCAAATAACACCAATAGGTAGATAAATCTATTGGCGTATTTACACTGGTGCGAGGTGATTTGCACATCCGGGTGTGGCGTGCGGACAATCGCTGTTCCTCACTTTCATTCGTCAATCATTGTTATACTGATCGGATGAGCAAGGTCGCCTGAATTCCACGTGCTTACTCCGTCCACCATCGTACATAAGCCATTATTTATTTATATTCTGAATTAAGGCTCACATACGACGATCGAGATGCTTGTACTGCTTTGGCATACTAGTTACAATATACCTCTTTACATAAGCGCAAAATATTAGAACAGAACTGTTAATTCATTGACATGTGCGACAGTAAACGGAAAGATAAACCCGAGCGACGGTCAATATAATTATCGAAATCTATCGCGTTAATACCCGTCTTATACACTCTAATATGATGCCCTCTTATATTGACCATTTTTCATACTATTAATTTATTTGTCCATGACATATTTAAGTTAGCATTGGTTTGAAAAGAAATATATATGTTTGTGAAGTTAAATATAAATAATTTATATGAATTTAAGTTCCCAATTACTTGAAGCGCCATCCGACGTTGAAGAAATTCATAATAAATCTTGACAACCAGCATTACGGTTTTTGCTTTGTTCCAATTAAACTAATGAATTCCGGTCTACTTATAGCAATTATTCAATGTCTAACTAAATTAGCAAGGTTTTTAAATACTGATGAAATAAATACCTACATAAATAAACAAGAACACTTGGCAACAAAATTGTGACGTTCATAATAGAAATATGTCTCTTATATTTTAACGCAAGTTTTTCGATTTAAATTAAATTAGTTTCAATTTATTAAAAGAAATGAAATTGATCGAACGTATCCTAAAAAGTAAGTAGTAGTAGAAGGCCAACATCACAGTCTGGTGAACACGAAACCTATAAAGAATTGAAACGCCTGAAAAATCTAATGATTTTTTAAAATGAACGCAAGAGTAATTTTATATAGAAATAATCTATTATAATGCCACAATTTGAACTTTATTTAAATTAACTATCTAAATATGTACGTATTGAGAAAATTAATTTATTATTAATTTTTGTTTCAAGTATAATTACAATTAATTAAAAAAGTAATATTACCAAACAGGTTTTCTACTTCTTTCGTCCAAATTAAATTTTAATTACTCCCACCAATTTCCACATCTCAATTACGTACAACGCATAATTATACCCTTCTCATGTTCAGAAGGTCAAAGACAACTAGGTAATTGTTTCTTTTAATCTACAGAGGGCATAACGAGTTTGCGCTTAAGTGGCAGCATCCAATCAGAGCCGCCTTTGATTCGGAACTTTGTGTGTTACTTACCCATTATGGGTAACGTGGAAAATTAACAAGCCTCCTGGCTCGCTGACTGCATGTGAATTGCGGCTTTTCCATCTATTATTCCCGTCGCTCGGGTTTATCTTTCCGTTTACTGTCGCACATGTCAATGAATTAACAGTTCTGTTCTAATATTTTGCGCTTATGTAAAGAGGTATATTGTAACTAGTATGCCAAAGCAGTACAAGCATCTCGATCGTCGTATGTGAGCCTTAATTCAGAATATAAATAAATAATGGCTTATGTACGATGGTGGACGGAGTTAGCACGTGGAATTCAGGCGACCTTGCTCATCCGATCAGTATAACAATGATTGACGAATGAAAGTGAGGAACAGCGATTGTCCGCACGCCACACCCGGATGTGCAAATCACCTCGCACCAGTGTAAATACGCCAATAGATTTATCTACCTATTGGTGTTATTTGATATCCATAACAGAGGGAAACAATAGGGTAGTTTCGATAGTGAATAATATGTCACGAAATTGTACAAAAGATAAAATTTACATCGTGATTAACATAGAGATTCTGATTTTGAATTTCAAAATCGTATAATTAATAATGAATCTTTATAAGGTATGCCAAATCCAGAGGAGTTTAATTTTTGTAACGCATGAAAAAATGAACCCATGCTAGCGTCTCGGGTTTTCGTTTTGTTATTGGCATCTTGATATATTTCTAGGGTGTTGCGACTTTAGCTTTATTTTCTGTGCAAACATTACAAGTTCTTAAATTACTTAATTTGGGAACTAAGCAATGTGTGTATTTATTTTTCATTTCGAATGATATGCACACACATATTTATATCGAACTTCACTTGGTAAGTTAATATAATAAAGAGGTAAAGTTCCTATGATTGTTTGTTTCTTTGTAGGGAGTCGTCGGTAATACTGATCCGATTATAAAAATTCTTTTACCTATAAAAAGCTACATCACGCTGGTGACATAGACTATAATATATGCAAGTCTTAGCCGCCGGAAAACACCTAGTCGCATCACATCACACCACGTTGATCTCATAGTTATAATTCTAACAACAAAAATCTATCTAAGTATCACATTTTTGGAATGGGTAAATGTATCTATTCATCTTCATCAGCCCTTTTACGTCCCCATTGCTTATTTCTTTCTACTTGCTACGTCTTCAGTGGACTTAACATGCGGATTATAAAAAGATTATTCTCTTTAATAGGTTTCAAAACCTTTATTCTATAAATAAAAAAAGGATATGACACCTTTTAAATGAAAAAAAAAAAAATCACCAAAGGAACACAAATAAAACAGCCCGAAAAGGGAAATCTGTTTATTTTTGTCTCATCACTTGTATAACTTTACAAATAAATAAATTTCTTTCTTTCTTATATTTTCCTAACGTTTATTTAATGACATAAGCTTAGTTCAGCCCAAGGAGGTTTAAAAGCCTTGTAATACACGGGAAATAACCTACTCTGCAGGGTGGTTGAATAATAAACATAGACCATTTTTTTTTCTTTCTTTCGTGTTTAATAAATTATTTAACATGCACAAAGCTTAATATTTTATTTAACATGCAGTGTAAGTTTTTATGTATGTAAGCATAAGATAGAGGCCTATTTATTTTTGTGCACTGTCATGTCAATAAAATGATTTCAATTTAAATCCAATATAGCGGACTTTATATATTTTTAGAACTTCATACATATTATGTATCAAATTATAGGGTTCGCTGGGAACTATACGTTAAAATAACCATGAATAAAAATTATATTAATCTAGTTTTTTTAAACGCGATAAAAGTAAAACCCTGTTATGTCATTTTGATACTTTACAAGATATAAACTTTAATAAAAGCATATAGCTATTAGATTTTCAAAAAAACTTAAAAATCAAAATCTATAAGAAATATTTTCTAAGTAACAAAATATTTTTACTTAAGAAATATATCTTGAAGCTATATAGATGGGTTAAGAAATAGGTACCTACATTGAACAACTCATTTTACTTGTGTTACATATATATATTGTATCTGATCCCCTCTACTAGCTTTTCGAAGCTCAAACTACAACCGCTAATTATGTTTACGTCAAGAGGTTGTTTGCATAAAACAATGGCATTAAAAATATTTGACAATATTTTATCACATGTAACAGGGAGAAAATAAGCTGTTGTAGAGTAATGGGTATTAAATAGGGTAAATGGAAACTAGGTGAAAACATTTAAAATTTAAACAAGTAGTAATTAGTTAATTACATTTTAAACTTATAAATCACGAACATAACAGCTCAGGTTACAAACTTCCATTAACTCGTCTGATCAAATAAGCACGGCGTAATTCCGTTTGCAAAATCGTCCATGTTTGCGCATTGGACGTACCCAAAACTTTTTTATCGACGTTCCGGGACATCGGACGATTTACACGGAACTCATGGAAGCTATCAGGACAAAAATTAAATTACAAGAGCAGTTTCAGAAGGACGAGTTACGAGCGTGCTACTAATTAGTGAACCTCCAAACTAAGCTATAATTTAGATTGGTACCAATTTAGTTTTGTCGGTGGCTGGGAAACGGAAGCCATTGAGGGCGTGTTGACGTTGAATTATGGCCTCGATTGAGTGCGCAATATTTCTACGCTATGAAATTTCGCGCCTTATAACATTAAAAACTAATAGATAAAATTAGTTAATGAGTCTAATTTTATCTATTAGTTTTGAACGTTATACCTTATAAACTAGTGTTAACAAAATAGTTACTTTAATATAAACTATTTTTACATTATTTGGTATGTGTAAAGTAAGAGTTCAAAATTGAAAAGGAAAAAAAATATTTTGAAGCCACTAAGTTTGTTTTTAAATATTTTAATATAACAATAAAATTGCTACTTACTTAATAAAATAGTTGTTTTCCACGTGAACCGAAATGTTTTTAACTTGTTTTTTTGCAATTAATTTTGAACTCATTCTCAATATATTAAGGTGAAAAACAAAATTTGAGTGCTTTTTATTACCTGACATGCTGTTGACTGGACTTATTTATGAGATACTAGCTTTTGCCCGCGACCTTATTGGCGTGGTGTTAGTATCTATTTACAGTGGTTTATTTTTAACTCACTTCAAAAATAAGAATAAGTTTTCAACTTGACTGTTATATAAATATTATTCATTTTTTTGTTTGATAGTTTCCTAATAATCCCATTAAAACTGTAATTAGATCAGTAGGTTAAAAAAAAAGAAACTCGGAGAACTACATCGCCAAAATGAACTTGATGTGGTGGTTATCACATAGGAATTATAAATTAAATATGTTTATTTTCATAAATAAATAGAACGTAAAATCGTAATACAAATTTGATTATGACCAATTAAACTTTCATTGAATTTATAAGAATAAGAATTATTCGATTATTTTGAAATAGCTTTTTCTCGAAGTTTACATTCTTTTTAAATTTATATAAAAACTAATAATGGTATTGAAGAAAAGTAGAAGCAAGTATAAGAATGTAAGTAAGTAAAATATCCCCGTACAAACATTTACCCGTCTTTTCATTACTGTCATAGAATTGGTATGAAATCTATTCTATATCTTATTCAGTGTCTCATACTTTTTCATACCAAATTTTATCTTAATAGTTTCAGACAAAGCTACTTTTGAGTTTATATTATTAGTAAGGACAATTAAAAAAAAGTACCACTTCTCGGGTAAAACAGGTAAGTTACAAAAATATCAAAACTCATGGTAAACTAAGCTCATAAGCTTGATGCCAAAGTGAAGGTTTATTCCTGGGATTTATTAAATTACAGAAAGTATGTTTTCTGATAGCCAGCATAAAATTAGCTTTGGAACTCTGTAACACTATTCTTGTACACTTTCTCATTTCAAAACATGGAAAATATACCTTTTTTAATAAAAATAAAAAATGGGCTTTTAAGCTTTGGTGAGGAATACAAAAAATATTAAAAATAGTACACTACATCCTCGATATTAGTTACGATTTAGAGTTAGATTTTTTTGTAATGAGATACGTGTTAGAGTTTCCTACTTAAAGGATAAAAACATAACCCTATTGCTTAGAATCCAATTTTCATCCCTTCGTCTGTCAGTCTATCTGTCATCAGGATGTTTCTCATGAAACGTTATAGTTAGACATTTGAAATGATCAGAGGTGATGTATTTTTGTCGCCGCTATAATAAAAAAAAAATGTTTAAGGGATTCCCATACAAAGAACATTTTTTTTTACCTGTTTCCGGAACGAGACCCTCCACGTGCAAGTGCGACTCACACTTGTCCGGTTTTTTGTCAATTTTTTTGACAATATCATTTCTACATAATAACCTATGCACCTAGTTCATGTTTATTTATATTACTCTTTGGGTAAGAATATACATGCAGTATACTTTTGGGTAAGAATCGAACCCACGACCTTTCGCAACTGCTCCAACCGCTGAGCCACCCAGGACCATTTGTATTAAGAATAATTTTCAGTATGGTATTGTGAATGCAAAATAAATCAAAATCTAATGTGATCTAACAATACATACTGAACATTGAGTACAATCTAATGTCAACCAGATCGAAACTAATGTTGTTACGCGGTAGCCCTATCAGCCGTCTCTTATCGTTGACGATTCCCAATACTTATTCAATCTATTGTATTTCTGTTTAGCTATAGAAAATTTAATAGAATATATACTTGCCTTTAAATACGGTAGAATTTGATAGCCATTAATAAAACTAAAATTAGATCTTAAAACCTATTTATCTATAGAGAAATACTACTCTAGATAATCTAGATTAGTAAAATGGCAATTTCACCTTGATAGGTGTTCTTTATTGCTAAACGCTCTCTTAGCCATCATTGCTTTCATAATTTTTCTTTTTAGAAACACAATAATATAATTACTACAGTCCTTATAAATATAAAAGTTATCGAATACATGTAAAAAACAAACGATTAAGTCATAATAGATAGAAAAAAATCAGCAGGGTGTGTTTTTTTTTCTTCTCAATAACATCATAGTAAAATCCAAATTAATTATCCAATTGATTTGGTGTAAAAGATAATTTTTATTTACATCAAATTTCTTCCACTATAAGCATATTTATTTTGAGAAGGATTTAATATCACATATAGAAATAGACGTCTAAAAATGGACAAAAAATTTAATATACTTTTACGAGGATATTTATTTTTGAAAAAAAAAAATATTGTACATAGTTATATGTCATCGAAGACTTTTTTATACATATTAATTTAAAGCTTTTCAACTTTTCTTTAGAAAACATTCATATATCAATTACCGTTTTTCACAAAAATAGGCATCCTTGCAAGTACAAAAAAAGAGCCTATGTGTTAATCCAGATCAAGAATTGCCTATATACCAAATTTCATCTAAATCCTTAGTTCCAACTAACGTGAATTAAAAATAAGAATCTAAACCAATTTTCGACGAAGGAAAATATATATTTTTAAAACATTTAAAATATACATAACATATATATCTGGACGCCAATCTGTTATTAATGCTCTACCTACAATTAGGTATTATATTTATTTTTAATCTGGTTATTTAGCACTAAAGTAGCCTAAAGATGAATTAATTTTATCAAAAAATAATAACGAGTTATGATCAGAGAAAATCTTTTGAATATATTTTTTTTCATATTGTATGTTATTGTGTCGATAAATATTTATTTTTAATAACACCACATTGATTTGGTATTTTAAAATTAACCGCTCAGTTTTCCAATTTAAAATTTAAATTAAATTGTGAATATTTGTGCGCGTATATTGATCACTTCATATCAGCTTTATAATATTAACATTATCACTTCATATCTTTCTTCCGTGAGTATATATTCAAATTACATTGCCATCTTTTTATTGATACGAAAATTATACCGAGAATTCCTGGCGTAAACTTTTCTTTTGATTTGTACAAATGAGATCCATACGCATTGAAACATAATAACGTTTTGCTCGAGAAAAAAAAACATTGCGAAGACGAAATTTTAAACTGGATTAAAGCCAAACAGATCACGTTTTGCGCTTCCTCAGAAAGGAAACTTACTTCAGGCAAGACAAGACTTCTCTTTTGCTACCTCTTTTTATTTCCTCCTGTCGAGAATTTGTTCACGTGAGTTCCGGAGTGAACGTAGTGACGGATGTATTTATTTCGCCATCCACACAATGTATTATAAAACAAGCTGTTTTTACGAGACTTCATCTGAGTTAATTTTAGCGTATCTCATCTAGCTACCGGAACTTGTGGAAACAATTCAATGTAAACAAACAAACATAAAAACAATGAAATCTTTTCTGTTTATAAATGTTAGTATATATAAACTATTGGCCTTAACTATTAACCTTCTTCGATATTCACGAATGTTTATAATATTTTTTACAAAGGTTTTCCCATTTAAACACTGCTAAAGTAGCTAGCTTTACCTAATTTAAGTAATATTACTGTATCTAAGGAGCTCGATGGTGCAATAATGAGCTCATTCCATCTGAGATAGAGAAGTTTGCGTTACAAATTTTTCGGGATAACGAGGATGGGTTAAGATATGTTAATTAAATTAGTTATGTTTTCGGTACTTCGGAAGGCACATTAACACCCAACAATCCTGACCCGCGTGGTGGGTCTTGGCCCATTCTGCTCATGCTGATGATGTGATTATTAGAGTTGTACACTACACATGTTATAATAACGATTTCAGTTCGATGCAGCAGAATTAAAGGTAGAGAGTATATTACTAAACATAATACAGATTGTTTTTGAATGAAAAACGTAAATAGATTAGGCGTTTCTGCGTACGTCTCAATTAGTTACAGGTTGCTAATCTGACGTCTGTATAGATAACGATATAAGATTCATTATCTCAGACGACACTTATATATTAGAATTATACGGTCCGACAAGCAGAAACGAGTAAAACGTAATCCAGATTAATCATTGCGTTAGTTAATAACCTTTAATTTGAATGAGAGTTCATATGTTGTAATCGTAATTATACAAATTTTAATCATTATAAGTCCATCGTTCTCCTATTCATAATTATTTTATACTAGCTGACTTGGCGAACTTCGAACCACCTAAATTTGTTTCTCTCGTCATGACTGAAGAAACTTCTGTATAAATTTTCTTAAATATCTTGTCCCGACAACAAGTAACACATAAAAAAATAATCGTCCAATTTGGTGCTTTCATTCAAAAGTTATGCACGTATTATATAAATATATATTATTATATATATAAGTATTCTCGCTTTCCGCCAGCGACTTCATCCGCATTATCGCTAGGGAACTGTTTATTTGGATATCGATTCATATCATGACACGGATTTAATTACAATGACATATCGGATAGTAAACCTTTATTTACTGTTTTCGATAAAGATGAATAAAATATAGCCTATGGTCACCACATATGAGAAAGGTGATAATGCTTCCCGTAAGTGAATGAATTTTTTAATCTGTCTAGTGGTTTCGGAGTCTATTCTTTGCAATCTATCGTCTTTGTAGTATTAGTAAAGATAGATTATGATAATATTAATGTTTTCACTTCTCTTTTTTGAAAAGTTCATCAATATAGTGTATCATAGCGGCACTAAATAAACATTTCTTGCTCTGAGAAAAAAGTTAATTTTGTCTGTGACGTCAAGAAGCAAAGCTTAAGTCTTTATTCAAAAGTAAACTAATGAAAAAAATATTTAAATAGCATTTAGTACATCGCTACTTACAAGTAACTTACGAATTCATTAGTTTTTTTAGTTCTAGTTCATCATATATATAAACATTATTGTTTTATAGTTAGTATCAACTTATAGTAATATCAAAAACTTCTACGTGAATAAGTAACAAGGAGTTTCTTATAAAATCAATATTATAATTGGTAAGATAGAACAATCGCGAGTTTTGATTTGTTTTTATGCGACATCGCCGCCAAGGCAAACGCATATGTTGATTCTTCCGGCTAACTTTTGATGGCATATGAGAAAAGTCCGCTTGATACCGCCACGGTTTTTATTCCTTTATGTTTCCTCAATATTACAGAACGATTTTTTTATGGAAGCTCGTCTGTTTTGAAATAAAGTACCAACTCCTTACAAGAAAAAGGTAATTCATTATGCAAATTTCACTTTCCTGAAGGTCTGACTGACATTTATTGTTCTTCTTTTATTTAATATTTTGCTCCTTGTTTACTGATACAATTAAAAAGTCGTCGTAACTTAAGTATTTAGTTAAAAGGGCTTATTTAAAAACCATTATTAATTTTGCCTTCACAATGCTATATTGAAAAATTTTCTTAATTAATATTATGCTTAAAAAATTCACTTTGTCCTTGATACTTGGATATGGGTCTCGAACTTACGACCTATACCAATTCGGGTGACTGCTATAACCATTAAGCTACCAAGAATCTAACAGGACTGACGAATCTTTCAAGCACTCGTTACTTTTTCGCTACTACAGAGCGTGGCCTGAACATTGATGAAAATCATCAATGTTCAGGCCATCCACCCAAACAGCCGAAAGAATTTCGTGAAGAGTAAGTAGCTCGGTGGCGTAGTGGATAAGCGCTGCGGCCCGCGATCGTAGTCGTTTAGCAACTTTCTCAAGGGTCGGTCACGGGATGGGTGACCATAGAATTATTATCTCGAGCTACTCCGTGCTTCGGAAGGTACGTTAAGCCGTTGGTTCCGGCTACATTTGCAGTAATTAATACCCTTCAATCCGCATTGGGCCAGCGTGGAGGGTCATGGCCCATCCTCCTTAACCATCCATAAGGAAGGCCTGAGCCCCTGCAGTGGGGACGTAAAAGGGCTGGTGATGATGATGATGACCCGAAAGAAATATTTTTAAATATGTTAAAATTTTCGATAAAGATAAAAATTAGTTTTTATTATTATATTTGATTAATTTTGCATTCAAAATGTTATATAGAAAATTTTTTTTAATTAAAAATGGTCAAAATTGGCTTTTTAAGCATTTTTCATTAAGAAAACCATTATTAAATTGCAGCTGTTGTTGTTGTTGCGTTGGAATAAATTCACGTTGAGACTGCACTTAGAATTAGTCAAAATTCATATAAATAAAATAAATAGAGACATAGCAAAGAGAGTTAGCAAAGGAACCTAGTACGAGGTTTTACGGGAGTCATATTTACTCCTAGAAGGTAGTAGATTTGCTTATTCTCTGTATAATAAGATTTTGGACTAATACTAAATTTGCAGTTTTCGTGTAAATTTACGCTGACGATAAACCTTGTTTATTAATAGCACTGTAAGATAATACATTTATCTGATACGAGTATTACTTACTACAATATAACTTTGTAGTTTAACATTCTTCCGCAATGTGCAAATTTGAGTTACAGATAAATACTATTGTTATACAATATCATCTAACAGCATTTCTGATTTATGATGCTGCATGTTTCCGTATACCAATCAGCTAATTAACCATAACTATTAAGATCAATATGTGTGCTACTAATAATGTGCTTATAAGTTCTAATCAATTTCCTTTTTTAGTTTTTTTTTCAATTATAATAGTCATATACGTCTTTATATTTTGGTTATTTACAATTCTTAGATGTAAGTAAAATTCAACAAGAATGCAAGGTAAAATTCGTGACTTCTGATTGGTTTAAACATTCTGTAAACGTTCAGTTTGGCAAAATTCTGACTGTGTGCTGTATTTAAATAAACTGCTATACATATGCCATACAAATATTAGCGCTGAAAGTTTGCAAGTAAACCTAAGAAATAAATGGAAAAGATATGGTTTAGAAATAATGAAATAAAAAAAACAAACTTTAAATACAAAAACCGATGTAGTTAATCTTAGTAAGTATACGCTATACACTTAAACCGAATTTATGTGAGCTATTGATTTTATTATTCTAAATATTTTATACAAAGCGTCCGAAAAAAATACGGATTTACTATAAACGTATGTGATTGGTAATAAATTGATTTTGTGACGTATGTGAAAACATGAACGCTGGAATTAGAATGGTAGTTTTCCACGGGATTACTACAATATTTTGGTTACTTTGTATTTATTGAGTTCCCAGATATTTTAGCGCTGTTGCAAGCACCATCATGATCACGGAATCTGCGTGAAATATTGCTGGAATGTTTCTCAATTAAGGATATTTTCAATTTATGTATACCTATCTATATATTTATGTGACCTGGTACGGGCATTGTCATGCTTAAAAGGGGACTTCAGTAATTAGTAATAAGTTTATTATCAGATAAGTTAAATAAAGATTTGACTTTTTGTTTACCTTTATAATGTCGTAAGTAATGTTACTAGGTGAATCAATAATTTTCAAGAAATATGCAAAGATCGGTGTTGATACATCATTTTTTTTAATACATACAGAATATTATTTTCTATTTACAAAAAAACGTACATTCAAAATGGGGTCAAAGACAAATGTCAAATGGGAATCGAATGCTCAGTACTATAATTATTTAGTTAGTAAGTTCCACGTTCAAAAGTTTCCCAATAAGCTGAAGAGTGACTCGAACAGTTTTAACCAAATCACTTTGTAATTTATAAAAATGGCGACGCGTTCATGCCCAACGACGCATGTAATCCACCGATTCGGATCGTGCCGCGTCGAGAAATGGCGCCACAAAAAGGTAACTATCTGTAAAATGATTGGAGTAAGACAAATCACGGTAGGTAACTGACACCAAATCGCATTTGAGCCCCTAAAGAAGTCATAACTTTATCCTGTTTGCATTATTTCGCGGATGACTGATCGCTCGGATCCGCGTACAAATGTGACTTGAATATTTCAGCGTTACAAATTCACAAACAAAATAGTACAAAACGTTTCTACAAAGAACGATGCTGCGATGAAATTTTCTCGTTTCAATTGATTATAATAATTTTGCTATATTGTGAGCGACGTTGTTACAAGGCTGTTTATATAAATGTGAGGGAGCAAATAACATTTTGATATAAATATTTATAAGGGTGGATTTGAAAACACTATGGCTGGTAAGGAAAATTAAATTTGATTCCAATTGAATTTTAATATACGCACTCCCGGTGCTACACTGTCACTTATGCAAAAATTTAGTTTTTCAGGAGAAGAGTTTTAAACTCTGTCACCTCACAAAACAATGACTTTAGAAGATACAGATGAGATGAATCATACGGAACATAGTTCCGTATGATTCATCTACAAAAGTAACATTATCGCACCAAGTAAAGGGGGCTTTAGGACAATTATTACATATTTAACTAATTTTTGTATTTTTTGCAAAAGTGACAGTGTCGCACCGGGGGTGCGATATTTGCACTATAAATATGTTTTGGTTAGGTAGTTTTTATTATAAAAAACTAAAGCTATTTATTTCTTTGATATCTTTTAGACACAAACTTAGAAAATTCAATGGCTTCAAGCGCGGGACGAGATTAGTACTTATTCCCATAATTTTACGCCATTCGGGCGCAATAGCAATGATCTGATCTCAAGATCTCCTTTCGTTTGCTCGCCAGTTTCAAGATACCGTCATTACTGCAGTCCCGGGTTCGGTCAGTCAACGTACAAAATCACCTTTTCTATATTAATGTGGTACCATGTTAAACATATAAACCTTCTTCTTGAATCTCTTTGTAGATAAATTAAAACCGCATTAAAATACGTTGTATAGTTTAATAGATCTCGGCACACGGACAGCCGGAAGTGACTTTTGTAGTGTTTTATATTTTGTATATTTATTTATTTTAATCTTTTTGCCTATATAATAGCCTATGGTGGACTTAATACCAATGAGGCATTCTCTACCAGTTAAACCGGTGAAAATGTACAGAACTTCATATATGTCGTGGCCAGATCCTAGATTTGATTAATTTATGATACGGCCATCATGATGTGGCCTGGCCAGATCAATTAATAAATATTCTGTGTTTAATAATATTGTTGTTTTAAATTAACATAATACTCGTATTTGTATTACTTGAAAATGGAGAAGTTTATGTAATGATATACTTATCCTTCGATAAGATTAGAAACCACATTACGTGATACGACAAATGTTATTAGCAGCGCTGAAGTATTTTACCATGAATTTATTTTTGTTGAATCTCAAAGTTTTTGCATTTTAAAGCAAGCTGCCGTTTTTCTTAACTATAATGTTTTCTTTCATTTCCAAGAAAACATATAATGTCCGGTAAGAAATATCTAGTAAGGAGAAAATACTAATATATGGTTTCGGGGAACTCCAGTGATAATTTGAATTTCAGTACTAACACGTTTTAAGTAACTTGCTGGAATTGAGTTTTTCTTTAAATAAAATAAAACTTGCCAAAGGAGGAATTAAAAAAAGTTTACTGTAACACGTGTAAGTTACATTTTCTACTAAAACAACATTAGAATGTTGATTATATTGTGTTTTATAGACAGTACTTGTTAATGAGTTAATCTTTAGAAACACATTTAATAATGCATCCACTAATAATAATAATATATTTATTTACGTTTGAATAGGGCATACAAAAAAAGATGGAAAAAGTAATACAATTGTCACCTCAATCTACTGATCAATCTACTCTAAGCCAACGTTCAGTTTCCATAGTCTAAGAATTCATGCACAGAATAAAAGGAACGCTTTGTAAGCCAGTTATATAACTTTTTCTTAAGTCTAGTAAGAGTTTGAAACATATCCTAGTAGCAATTATTTTTAAATCTTGCGCATTTTGGGACTATGTCCAGAACTAACCTATTTTTATTTTTAGTGTTCCTAGGATTGTACTTCATAAGTTTTTTTTGCAATTATTGGGGTATCGTTTGGAAAATTTCGCTGCTTCAAATATAGGTATATATAAGCAACGAATAGGTTGGTAGAAATTGTGGCATTGCTCCTTTTGTATTTTTCTATGCAATAAATACTCTTTGTATTTAAAAAATAAAAGAAGTGGACTTGAGACACAGTGATGTTGTAAAAGTTAATATTAGGGGTTAAAGTATGAAATTGCCGGTTTATTGTAAAAGGTTCCTTGAATTGACATAGAATCTTCATGGTTTGAGGTTTTCGAAAGAAACTTTTTTCACATGGTTTCTATGATGTTCTTCTTTTAAAAAATATGAAAAATTTGAATATCGACTTTCAATTTTTTTGTTATTCAACTTAGACAAGAAAGATGGATACTGAGAAAATTCGAGTGATTTTTGAATGCGAGTTCCGACGCGGAAGTAACGCATCATCAGTAATATCAATGTTGCGTTTGGAGAGAGGTATGCTAATGATTTTGGTTTAAACGCTTTCGTGATGGAAACTTCGACTTGAAAAACGAGCCACGAGGAAGACCGCCTACACAGGTGAATAACGATGAATTAAGAGAGATGGTGGAAGCCAACCTAGTCAAACTACCCAGGAATTGGCGGCATGGCAAATCAATAAAATAAAAAAATACGAAAAATGGGTGCCTCATGATTTGACTGTTCTGCAGAAAGAAACGCGTGTTGAAACTTGTGTTGTCTTGTTGAATCGGTACAGAAATGAAGGAATATTAGATCGAATTGTGTCATGTATCGCAAAGGCATAAATGACCTTCCTAATAGATGGCAGAAATGTATAGATAATAATGGCAACTATTTTGATTAAATAAATTTGTTAAAAATTAAAAAATAAACTTTTTTGATTTTCAGTACAAATCGATTTAACCTCTATTATAAGCAAAGAATATTATGTGAATAAATGTTTAACATATTTGATTTGCACCATAAACCTCTTTCTCTATTTCTTTCATTATTAAATTGATTGTATATTATATATATTGAATAGAGACGTTGAATCCTTAAAACTGGCGAGATCGTAGGAAAAGAGAGCGAAGTACCGTGTCTTTTGCGCTCGGTCTTGAACTAATTAAAGCTTTAGATTTTTCTACAAATTACTTTAATTAAAAATGAATTTAATTTGCAACAATAGGTATATTTTGAAGTATTGTATGACAATAATAATGTCAGCTTTTTTACTTGAGCTTTTAATAACATATAAACTTTATTCGAAGACGTCGATGTCACAATGAATATTGTTTGGTGTCTGTAATTTTCTCAACCGGAGAGTTCCGTAGAGGGCAAAGGTCCTGGAGAACTCGGCTTGCTGGATAATAAAGTAAAATAAATACCAACTAGGTAATAGATGTAAAAATAGTGATAATAAATGTAAAAAACACCCGTAATCTATACAAATCTTGTAGAAATACACATTAATTGAAGAAAAAAATTAGAGCATAGGAAAATAGACGGCGGTCCTGGCCTAGAAATACATGGAAGAAAGGAATAAAAGAAAGATAGCGTATACAGAATGTATGAGACAGTATAGAAGCGAGAAGCGGTATAGAAGAGAAATAATTTAGAGTAGGAACATCCTGCTTTGAATTATTAGTATATTGGATAAGCGCCGGGACCCGCGATCAAGTGATGATTGACCAAAAAATTATTCTCTCAAGCTACTCCATATTTCGGAAGGCATATTAAGTCATTGGCCTCAATCCATCCGCCTTGGGCCAGTGTCATATCCTCCTTACAGTAGGCCTGAAAAGTAGGCCTGAGCCCCTGCAGTGGGGAAGTAAAAGGTCTGTAGGTAAGTAAAGTAAAAGAAATGATGATGACGTCCTGCTACTGGGTGAGGGTTAATATAAAAAAGAACTGTACAACGAAAGAGATTTCACACGTCTCTGCCGCTTGCCAGACGGCTAGGGTAGGGTGAAAAAGCATTTTCCAAAGGTTAAAGCATGGTCTGTAATGCCTTACGTAGTAAGCAAGTTTCGCAAGTGTTGATCATTACATGAGTAACGACATCATCTCGAACACCTCCGTGCTTCCTATTGAAGTTAAGTAAAGAGCATAGAAACTAGGACGGTGCCCATGTGGTGAGTTATTGCTCGTTCTCCCTATATGATTCCATCAATAGGGAAGTACTTGTGTCCCAGCAGCAATGATATAGATTATCATTAAACTTATTTAATTACAAAAGGATAGTTTATATGGTAATCGTACAATAAAAGCATAATAAATTATTATTTATGTAGCAATATAACATTTGTTGTTTTTGTAAATCTAGTAGGTACATTATGAAGAACCAGAACTAGGTCAATGTAATTTGGTACATATGGTCTAACAATATGTCCGTTAATTGCAGTCTCATAAAATTTTTACAACATAAGCACAAAAAAATGGCTAAATTCAGTGGCATGTTATATATATGACAAAATAAATATTTAAGAGGACTCCCATACAACAAACGTGACTTTTTTGCTTATTTCCGTCATCTGACCGGTTTTTAAAAGTGGAGGACAAGTTTAGTAAAAGTAAAAAGTAATATTTTGTAATATATATATTTTAGTAAAATTAAATACATATATATGCTGTCTAATTGCTGACGCTCTTATGTATTATGTTATCTTGTTTATTATGTTCTAAGTGTTTTCCCGCGACATCGCCTGCGTAAATTGTAGCTTATGTCACCTGCGAATGATGAAGCTTCCTGTAGGTGGAAGAATTTTTAAAATTAGTCGAGTAGTTTTAGTTAGTAGTATTGTAGTCAGTCCAGTCATAAATAAAAAATTTAATCTTTCCTTAAATCTAAAGATGAGAGGGAGTGATTTATGAAAGAATTCAAATTAAATATTATATTTGATTAGTTCGCATTCATAATGCTATACTGAAAAATATTAATAATGAAAAATGTTTAATAAATCCACTTTACCCCATCTCAGTGTGCCAGGGACAAAGTGGATTTTTAAGCAGTTTTCATTAAGAATATTTCTCAAATAAAATATTTTAGATATTCGATTTATACAAAGTATTTTAGTAGAACCTAAGCCTATCATTATACAAAAATTATGTAAATTACTTATAAATTTAAGATAAACTCTTGTAAATATTGCAAAAAAATCTAGTGAAATATCGTCATAAAATTAGTTTAGATTAAAGTATGGTATGATGGGTTTGGCATGTTCTAAAAAAAAAGAAACTTTCTATTCTATAATTTTGGTATAGATAATATAAGTTAAATTCTATATGGAATCCTTGGTGCGTGTACCCAACACACACTTTTACGGTTATTTTTGTCTTCAATGTCGTTAATTATATAGGTAGATACTATATAATAATGTGATGGTTTTCTACTTAAACTAACAAGGCCCCAGCAAAATGTAAAAGAAAATAATTATCTAAAGAAGAGGATTTAAAAGATTATACCCTCTTCTTTTTCGGGACTTAATCATTATTAAGTAGGTATTTATTTTTGGGTGAACGTTGTAAAAATACTCTAAGATAATGAAGCATTATAGGATGACACCGTAATTGAATGAGTTTTTTTTTAATTTAAAATTGTTAAATAAAGTAACGAAGGAATCTGATTAATTTATGTTGATTAGATACATAAACGGTGATTTTCTAATAGCTTTATATAACTTTGACCCACCTCAGCTTTGTATGGGTGAAATTAAAATAAGTAAGTCGGCATGATTTTTTTAAAATACGCATGGTACATAACAGGATATACGAATTTACCAATGTCATACGTCCACTGCAAGTAAATTTTTAATAGAAACTTTTTGACAGTTTTGTTGTAATTATGCGAAATTGTGAAGATGAAGTTTTTAATAACTCTGAAGCTAAGCTCTGAAGTAATTTGTATGCCGTGATCGGCACGCATTTTATTTGCTCACATAATGCGTACGGTCGGTGCAGATTGCGGACGGATAATGGACGAAGTGCAATACAAATTCATAGAAAGCCATGAAAAATCTATTGCATACATCATGTGTGTTCCGGGCGCGTGGACACAACGGATGCTCACCTTAATATGTTCCATAAATTATCGGCACACATTATGGCTCATTTACGTTTGTTGGTATTGTCTAACAAATAATGACCGACTAATGAAAGAAAGGAAATTAAACGGCCGGACCAGCGTAAACACGCTACTAGGTGAACTTGTTGAAAATGATGCATTACCACCACCAAAGCAACTAACCAATCTTTTTTGTAGTTACTACTGTAGTATCTATTGTCTTCATCATCGATATATTAAAGTCAACTGGGATGTAGCTCGGTGGCGTAGTGGATAAGCGCTTCGGCCTGCGATCGTTGTCGTTAAGCAACTTTCGCAAGGGTCGGTTACGGGATGGGTGACCAAAAAATATTATCTCGAGCTACTCCGCGCTTCGGAAGGCACGTTAACCCGTTGGTCCTGGCTGCATTTGCAGTCGTTAATACCCTCCAATCCGCATTGTGCCAGCGTGGAGGTACTTTACTTAAGTATATTAAAAGTTAATAATATTTACTATATGTAGTATTCTTAATGTCCATTCCTTTGCAATCAATCCAAGTAATCAGGATTTCTAATCATTCATATGAATACATGAATACTAAATTATTAGTATATTGGTAAGTACCTGATATTATTTCAAAAGATAATGAAAATAGCGGAACAGTTGCAGAGCCTTTAATTATTTTCCCAAACGAAGAAATAAGCACATTTATACCCTTCACGCAGTTAATATACATTCTACAAAACACTTAGCAGAGAAGCACTATCTATTTAGTGACCAGCACTATAAGTGGAGAACATTCTCCAAGAAATGAAACAATAAAGACGACAGTTCGGTAGGGGACTACAAATTCTTAAATGCCGTGACATTGTAACGGAGATCACGAACCGGTGAATGTAAGACTTGACTAGTTTACGTGGGGAAGACGTTTATGACGTCGTAAAACAATGACACCATTCTCTATACATATTATGACTACGACGAAGTATTTGTAACATACATTTATTAATAACTAGCTTTTGCCCGCAACTTCGTTTGCGTGGTATTAGTATTATATTACAGTAGTTTATTTTGAACCTACTTAAAAAAATAGGTTTTTAATTTGACTGTTTTCATGTTTTACAACTTAAAAACTTTAACTTATTAAATCAGTGATTTTGTTTAACATAATTGTAAAATTAAAATGTTTATTTTGAAAATAAAAATATATTAAGTAATTCCTATTTTTACAAATTCAAACTTCATTTGAAGTCATTTTTGTAAAAAAATAGCCATCGTATCTTCGTCCGCATCCAATTGAGTTCATTGAATTTATAAGTATAAGAAATACCATTACTCGCTATTTTATAGTCATTATTGCTCCAAGTTTTCATCAAGTATATTTATTCCTTTTAAATTCATATAAAAACTAATTATTGGTTTTAAAGTAGTCACTTTAAAATCAAGCTAAAGTGAAGGAAGGTTAGGGGAAATTGGCTTAGATGTAATTGATATAACATTTCATCAAAATGAACTCGACGTTCAAATAATTCGGGTTCGACCCGATTTATTAAACATATTGCATTTGTTATCAAACATTGAGAGCAATCCAATGTCAACTATACTATGATTATATGTGTGATTCTGATTGATTATTTTAATGATATCCGATGGACTTGCTAATTGTTACATATTATGTTTGTATGAATATTAATTTAATAATTATCAATTTTAATATTATTTTCAAAATTCTTGCATGCTTTTTATAGCGAAATGTGCATGGACTATTTTTTTGCTAATATCTTTATTGTAAACTGCATTTCTAGTAAATAAATTATTATTTACTCTTTATGTAACTGAAAAAAATGTATATTTTTTATGTATATTAAATTTCTTTGACAATAATTATATTTATTTTTAAATGGATTCAATATTACCTACTCAAATAAACGTCTAAGGAAGGATTAAATTATAATATAAGATATAGAATTATAATATTTAAATAAGCTTTTACAAAGGTTTTTCATTTTTGTGGAAAAATAATAGCAATGTTCTCCAACTTTGCTTCAGAAGGCATTCATATATCTATTATCGTTTAGTCAGCGTTCACAAAAATAGACGCCCTTGGAAGTACTTCTATCCCTAGGGAACCTTTTAATGGGATAAAAAGTAGCCTATGTTAACACATAGGTTACTTTTTATCCCATTAAAAGGTTGGTATATATAACGAAATTTGTTTTTTAATTTATGTTTGTTAAAAAAGTTCTCTTCTTACAAGTTATGAAACTCATTACTCAAGTTAAGGTAGCGATTTTTATGGCATGTCCAACTGCTAATATTTATTACAACCTCTTAAATTGTTTCGCGCACACAATTTCTTTCCTAAACCATGATCAGGCTCATTTACTTTGAAAACTACTCGAAATATCTAAAACTAAATAGCTACATTTATTACGTTAAAAAAGCTTGCATTCAGTTGATTCCTTGTAGTCTGCTTATTAATTTAGAATTAATGTTGCATTCACACTGCTGTAATAGAAAATATTGTGCTTAAAAAATCCACCAGCTCCAGGTATTCTGAGATGGGACTCAAATTCACGACCATCCGCAATCCGGGCGACTGCTCTAACCACTGAGCTACTCGGGAACCAACAGGCCTAACGATTTATGCTTTATTTTTATTTTATGTCTTTTTCATTATTTATGATGTTTTGATAAAAGTTTTATGACTCGACACCCTTTTTTTTTTGACGCTGACAAATGCGTTACGCTTACCTGTTCCCCTCTAACGCGTAGTCGGCGGGTTATGTGGATCTCCACCTACGAACCCACCGCTGAAGGAGCTCGTCGCGAATTAGGGAGTTTTAGTACCCACTAAAACTCAGCGATGTCCTTCTCTACACAGGCGATGCACGGTAACGGTCCAAAGGCCACTTCCCGCGCCGTTCGCCCACGTTTCGGCCCGCCCTGAAAATTGCAGGTCCCTCTGCGGGCTGGGGGTACTTCTCAGAGAGATTTGAGACGCACTCCCCAGACAGGGCGAAGGCGTGCAATGTCCGACCAGCGCGCAAACTAGCCGAACTGCCCCCGACTAGAGACTGGAGATGCGCAAGTATTCATTTCCAGTATCTACCCATCCATTTGGAAGGATCCACGCAAGTATAACTCTTATCTGGGATCCCCCACCCGTGGGTCGATGTATCCTCCAGTGTCTAGCCCTATAATGCACCATGACTCGACACCCTGACCTTAAAAATATCGACCTGTGATTATTTTTAAGTACATGTGCTAATTTTTACATAATAATCGCATCTCAATGGGATCTCAACTAAGTACATACTTGCATTTTGTCATTGTACTGTCTATTGGAAATCCAATATTAAGTTCAAATTTCCCCACAATAAAATGTAATAAACTGTACCATCAAAGGTTGTAGTTAAATCGCTATTGACTTTCCATTAGTACACTGACTTAGCAGAATTGTCCTACTGCTCGCCGGCAAGCCCACCCTGCCAATAGCAGCGTGCTGGACGACAGTCTTCCATCGATTTTAATAAGCAGGATAAGATAATCGATTTAATGGATGGAAGACTGTTGATGTCATATGTAGCAAAATATATAACTTGTAATAATTATTGAATTTATTAATTACATGGCATACAACTAGAACAGAATTTGTCACACGACTAGAAAAAAATAACATTCCTACTCTTTTTGGCACACTACAAAAAGTAGCTGCGCCAGAAGCTTACCATATGTGTATTTTTAATGATTAAGGGGGATCTTTGTCAGAAACAAATCAAGATTATTGGATCGGTAGCTTTTTGTGTCACGTACCACTGTCACCGAGGCCACGAAAAAGCCAACGACACAGGCAGCGAGGGCAAAGCATGTTCTGTAGATCGCTGGCAGTCATTGGAATGGGGATGATAACTGGGTTAAAAAATAGAAATTCATAGTCTATCAGCTGATAATAGATAAATATAATGTAATTTATTTATCGTTTAAGAAAAAAAATTATAAAAAATACTTGTTTAATATTCTTCAATTAATGTACAAACAAACAATAATTAGTCATCATCCATATTACATAAGTACCTACCTACGCTGACTTGATTAATAATAATGAAGAAAGTAATATATTATTCAATTAATGCCTCTGGCTATAACAAAAGACTAACGTAATCTATGCCTCACCAAATAGTTTTCATATAATGACACATGTTTTCCCCCGCACGGCATGAAGTTGAGACGAGTCAAACTCTTTTCGACGCGACGCAACGTTTGTTTATCATTGTTCTTGACAGTTTTACGTCCTATATTAATGATACGATCTGCGTGGCCGGGATTACCATAAGAAAAAATTGTTTTTGTGTAACTTGTTCCATTTCTTGTCAGCCACAGATTTGAGCAAACAGAGCCCTTAAAAGGGATTGTTGGGTTTAAAGTAAAAAGTCAAACGCTGTGAATTGCTCCCAATTAAAGGTTCATGTGTCATTAAAATTTTCAATGTTTTTAATTAACCACAGTGTGTTTGAATTTTGTTTAAGTATTGCTTACCTCATATTGTCTTTCTGTTTCTCGCTGAATTTATGATGAAATAACATCTTATGGGGTATAAAAACAAAGTATATATTTCGTTGTTTTGATTCCATTAAGTAAAAATAACGAACCAAACAGTTAAGTATTTCTTTAGTACGTTTCAGCGGAAGAGCACGAAGTAGCAACTTGAATATGTTTTTCTAGCGCACATATGTGAAATATTTGGGAAATTTAAAATGGTTGAAGAGCCGCATGCTTGAATTGTTCTGATATTGCTCAATGAAGCGTTCTCGATTCGGCGCATCAAAGGAACGGGCGGTTTAATTGCGATCTTCTTTCGTGTAATTTTTATTCACAAAGAAATTAGGCAAAAATACACAATTTCCACGTACCAATTGGGTTTTTACGTTTGAAGCAGTTTTATTGCCTTTGAATCGTTTGCTTTCACACTCTCATTCACGAAATAAGAGTTTTTTAAACGTAATATGTATGCGTGACTTTTTTGATTAAAGTTTGATTTAGAAAAATGAGATTTTTACGTGAATTATTTCAGTGAAATGAATAAATTTTTGTGTAATGCTGTGTTTATTAATAGTAGTGTGTAACGATTTGCTTTATTGTTTACTGTATGTATATTAGACAAAGCATATCTGTGTAGGTTTTTAAATATACCAAAATATAAAATCTAGGTTACTACAAGGTAAAAAGTGTAGACTAGCTGATGCTGAGAACTTAGTCTTGTCTTTCTTTGATAATAAAAGTATCTACCTATATTATTTTAAAGTAAACGAAAATCAAATATTTCTTCTATACAAATTGTGCTTCATAGACCACGTACGTAATTAAAATCCGTATTTCAGTTAACATTAGTTTTATTGAAATTCGCCCTTACTTAAAATTTTAATATTACCGACTATAAGTGGAGCTCCACTAACATTTAGAACGCTTTCACTAACAGTTTTTATAACAAAAGATAGTCACATATTGCCTCAATTGGTTTCATTGGTATACGCGATAAAAATCAAATAATCCAGAATCAGATTATACATTAAAAAAAAAACCCCGCTTATGCGAAAAACAACTAAACAACGTTTTTTTTTAGTTTTGTTTTAATTATAATTTTATTCATATCTTTTTAGCGAGACAAATAACCAGGTTGGTTCAGAAAGTGAAAGAACAAGTCCATAGTTTTAAACTTAATCATTGTTATTTTTATTAGTATTGCGGTAATAATGCGTTTTTGGTGTCCATATATTGAGTATTCCTTATCAATTTGATATCCATATAGTAGTATTTAAAACAAAAAACTCAATCTCAAAATACTTGTGCTACTAAGACAAGTCTTACGATACCTAAATCCGTATAGCGGTTCTGAAGATATGAGGTAATAAAGAATATTACATACATACAAGATATGCGCGAAAAATTGTATATATAACCCTTCTTTAGCAGTCGGGTAAAAATTTGCACAGACTAAAACTACAACGACGTAATAACAGAATAACACTGCAAAATTTTGAGAGCTTATCACCCAAATAAAAATTTCAATTCGATGACTTACTTGAAGTTTTCATTGTGTTTCTTTGTTAAATTCTTATAACAATGAATTACTTATAGAAAAGCAAAAATAAATTATTATTATTTATACATATAAATTATACTGGCATTTTAATGGGAACATTATACATTCCTTTATGATGCTTAAGTGCCGAGGACATACTGAAAACTTTGTTTTATTGAAAGTCTTCCTTATTCCACCAAAGTTCCTCTCCGTACATCTGTTAGGCACTTCAATAAAAACTTGAATTTTGTGAGCGTCGATGGTGTTTCAAAGAAAAGTAAAACAAATTACTTGGGCGTAATAGAGTTGAAAAGAATTTCTCTCTCAAAATGAAGAGTTGCGAGGGTCCTGGTAAGATAAAAAGATAGACGGTAAAGACGATATTGGTTGCCACAGAAAATCTTACAAAAAACAAATTTCCTATTTTATTTAGTTTAGTTTGGGTTTCTTTTGAAAATCCAACTAAGAAGTTTAAGTTAAAAACAAATTTAAGTTTTATTAGTCGACACAAATACAATTATTCAATAAAAGTATGTAATATTAGCTTGAGGTAAGATTGTAGTAAACTTACATAACATCGGTTTCCATAACATTCTTTACTGAATTCAAATGACCACTACATTGGCCGCAGTTGTCGGTGGTGCTCATTTACCTATAATGTATATCAAAAACTTATATCTAGTGTCCCCAAGTTTTAACGTTCTGACAGATCTTATCGAGGAGGTTTTAAAAATATAAACTAGCATTTAAACATTCTGTATATCAACAGTTATGACTATATAATTTTATATCACTATATTTCTATTCAAATCAATCATTATTGTTTCTTTTGGTAATGGCTATCATTTGAGCGTCGCAAATTATGAAGACGTTGAGAGAGATAATAGAGTAATAAATATTGTCATATAGAATAATAGGTAATAGATAAGAAAGCCTGAAGAAATGGTTTCACGAAGAAAAATAGAAATACTACGTACCGTATTATTCTTCATGATATACAGCCTTAATTAATTACACAAAAGGGAGTTAATATGCCTTTAATTTAAATATAAAACAAACTCGAGGAAGCCATTACTTTAACATACAGTTGTAAGAAGTCAAGCGTCAAGTTGTAAACTCTCGTTGAGTTACAAGAAGAGTTGCCTTTCTGTGTTCACAAGATTAACAAAATTCGATGGGAAATATTTAGTGAAGTCTCAAGGAAGGAGAATGTTTCTGAAGTAAGCCGTGTTCGACCTGACGAATAAATTCAGTAGACAATACACGCTAATGAATAAAGTTGGGCAGTTAACGAAGCTAACTCAGGAATTTCCATTTAGCAGTGTTCATGTTTTATCGGGTGTACATCGCATATTTTGGTAACATCGGTGGGCAACTTTCGAATTTGATTAGGAATGTGTGATTGAAAGATATTCAAGCAGATTCAATTACTTGCCGTTCAAGCAGATTCAGCTGTGCATTAGTGATGTGATATGTTTTTGTAATATACACAATTTTCACTATCTTTTAAATATTACTTCTTTACTGGGATATTATATTTATCCACCAAAAAAAACTTATTTGAATAATGAGAATTAAAATTTTCATAGTATTTATATTTTAAACAATTTTTTGAATTAGTGACAGACATATATTATAAAATGAAATAATTAAATATGGGTGAAGAAATCAATATTAAAAATACCTACAGATGCTTTTCAGAAGGCAGATGATTAAAATCACTTGCTAAACTATTGAATATTATTCAAGATCTATTAATTTATTTAGATTACAGAAAATCTTGTGTGTTATGCGCTCCACACTATATGTTTCTGTAGTGATAGACATTTTGTCATAGTTGATGGAAAGTAGAGACAAATAATTATTTGTAAAAGCAAAGCCATAACATAGCGTTTGACCACATTTTACTTTATGTTGTTAACAAATCTACACATACTTGCAATTTCCATATATATTTATCTAGAAATAGATAAAATAGTTTTCCTGCGATCACAAGTAGACGCAGCTTAACATCTCTGAATTAATATAGTACATCTATATTTGCTTGTAATAATGTCCCATCTTCTGTTTATGTAGTGACTACAGTACATACTATATTAAATGTACATACGGTAAATATGAATATGATGTAAATATATATATAATATATCAATAGTAAATACAGTCACAGTTTATTTTGATCTTTTAATTTTGGTATTAGAAAATGTATTAAATTTTTTGACAATATGCTGGAACTTATTCATTTTTATATAAGCTACACTCTACACTTCTTTGAAAAGTTAAGATTAACCAGAAATAAGAGTTGCCAGTTTAAAATTAAATGTAAATCAGAAAAGCGCTACAAGCTCCACCGTCTCTTAAATATTCAGTGAATGACATTTAAAAACACCTATAGCTAAGAACGGAAACGGCCGTGTGAATCTCTAACTAAAAGGTACTACTTTTTGACATTCTGTGGCACTGTTAGTCTATTAATATCTCGCCTTGTTATTACTATTGACTTTTATATTAGCTTTTTGTCTCTGATTCGATTCTTTTTTTAATTTTTGAGGGGTCGTTAAAATTTTGTATTTAACTTTTATGATATATTTTCAAAACGAGCGCTTGATATTTTATATTTCAAATGTAAGTATAATATGAAATTGTTTTAGAACGAATACAACTGTCGTTGTAAGCAGCCACATCAGAACACGTACAATTACTATTGATATTGCCTCGTACGGCGCACGTTCAGCAATAACGCACATATCTGGGCCAATTCTTGCGGTAATCCGCGTTGCGCCTCAAGCTAGTACTGATCCCATCAATTGGCAAAAGGATCTTTATTGGTCCGGATGTGGCTCCCCGGGATCAATCTTCGGCCACTAGTTTGATTGTTACTTAGACAACTACTGATCTTATGAATTCGATGTTTGGATAAAATCAACTTTGGGGGCTATTTTAGATGGGATTCCATGATTATTATACTGTAAGAAGTTCCTTTATATCTTTTGATAGAATTGGAAGGGGTTCGTATTGTTAAGTATCTTCCAATGTGGTAAAAGAGTTTATTTTAAGAGTTCAGAGTTATTTGCTTCAGTCTAATTTGAACGTAAAGCACAAACTAATTTACTAAAAAAGATTATTGTATTAAAGAAGAAGTTTTACTTTGTAACGAATATTAATTAACCTCCTTTTTAAATAAGTATGAAATATATTTGGCCTATATCTTTAATTAAAAAATACTTTTCGGAATTAAGTTATCTCAAACCTATCATAATACACATATGTAGAGTAAAATAAATTAATAAAATTAAGGACTCTTCCGTCACCCAATAAAAGCCCTTAATTATGGGACTTGTACAAAAATCGCAAAGTTGCCATAAATTGAATTAATGGTAACTGAGTAACAATTTTAACATTATTTTCAAGGAAATGTGCTATAATTCAAGGGAAACAAAAAATAATTGCCATCCGACACGATTACCTCTCAGAGTTATCACAAAGAGGTTAGTCGTTAGCGAGTGAACTTGTCTTTAGTCTGGTCCGCCTCCGGGCACAGAAGACTGATGCTTCCAAGATAATAGGACGTATCGATTTATCAGCATTTCACTTTGAAAAATAGATACTAATCTTAAAAAGGGAATTATTTTATTCTGATTATAACACTGATTGAATCCATGTCACCGAAAATATTTTACGATGTATCTTACACATTATTTTATTTATAGTCTATTCTGTATCTAATCTTCATTAATGATCTATTCACCCATATTAACCATAGTTGTAGTTTATTCGTGAACATTTTGCAGATGGCTTCAAGATGTTTACACACATTAATAACCCAATAGATTATCAATTACTTCAAAAGGAATTAATTAATATTTATCACTGAATGGTGTTCTTTCAATAACATGATTCTGAACCCAAGAAAATGTCACCACATTTCATTCACAAGAAAAAATAAACTTATCTGCAATTGTAATCACATAAATGTAACATTATGAACTAAAGTTATTAAAAATCGAGAATTATTAGTTACTATAGATAAGATAATCTAATTTAGTTTTCATACCGATTACATCGCGGGTAAGGCTCCATTAAAAGGAACTCCCTTAATTTCAAACTTTTAAAACTAAAATTATTTTCCACCAAAGCCTTGTGAGTATTCATCTTGAGTTTGCTTCTGTTGTGTGGATTCTAATATACAACGTTAGTTCACAGCGCCTACAGAGTATACAAAGAGCTTTCAGGAGGCACCTAGCCTTCTTGTTTCCAAATATTTCGCACCGATAACCATACGACTACAGATTATAGTATACAGCGTTTACCTAAAGTAGCGAAATATAAGGATACTTGTTCATCCAACCCTATAATATATTGCTCAGCGATAAAACTTAATATACGCGATTCTCTTAAAAAAATATTTCAAATATGCAAGAATTCCAAACCACTAGTACATTTTTAAGTATTCCTTTTTAGTTTTTTTTTACTGAATCACAAATCCAAGTCAACACCATATAATCTCTAGAATATCATCTACTTACAATTATATGTCTCTTAAACCAACCCAATTGATATTAAGAGCCACGATCATGGCTATATAGAAAACATAAAATTTCGGAGATAAAAAGCCGTAAATGCCTTTAACACATAATTATAAGAGATATATCTATTTAATCCTTCGTCTTACACCCTCTATCTACTAATATCTTTTTCATTTGTCATGTTCCTGGAAGAGATTACTACGTAGCAATAGAGCCGCCTTTTGTCTGTTTTATTATTTTGTCTAAATAAAAATTTATGTTTAGCTGGCTTAGGAAAGTTAAATTGAATCGTACGTATAAAAAATATTAATTAGGAAAACGGAATGAGGAAGTTTTAAGGAGTAAAAGTCAATATTGGTGAGGTAGTTCGTGCCCAGTTACCGGGGCGTATCCAAAGTTGCTTCTCAAGTTACACACAACCGAGAAGATTGGCAAGCAAGGTTAATAAAGGGTGAGACAAATAAATGGTCAGACTAATTTCAAGCACTATTTCTTTATTCTTCTTTATATAAGTGTGTCATAATTATCATACTAAAAGGTTATTTCGCTATACAAAAGAGTGAATAATGTTATTGTTGTTGATAGAGTTTTTGAAAGTGCGGCTGTTTAATGATTATCCTAAATACTTAATATTTGAATAGTTTTATTTACTATTCTGTGATTAGTTGACCAGAGGCCTCATTATCTTATTTTAAAATCTATGGCAACTCCTTTCAATTTGCCATTTAAAAGATATTAACGAACTTGAAATGTGATAGCGATTGTGACTTTTTTAAGATATTCATAAGGAAGGCTTGAGCCTCTGCTGTGAGAAAGTAAAAAGGTTGATGATGATATTTAACTATCCGTTTTCATTTAAGCTGTTGATGTTTCATGTTACTTGTTGATGCATCGATACGCACTACGCACTTTGGCCTATACGATAACGATACGGTCTTCAGAGACTCAAGGACAGCTCGATATATAAGTATATTACATATCTAAAAAATCTGGTTACAATCACGATAATTAAGAATCGATAATTATACACACTAACATACAGTAAGCAGCGCGTCTTATCCAAATCGTGCAAAATTTTAATGTATCTAATGATACCGATATATCGGAAAACGCACAATATTGCCAATTTATCGGTATCGATATCAGATGCAGCTTTAATAATTACCTCATAATGACAGATTCAGCGCACAAATGTTCATAAAACACCTATTCCCTCGGTCGATATTTAGTTTTTAAGGAATAGTAAGGAATGCATTTTCATATCGGTATGAAAAGCTAAATTTATTTCGGGTCAATGTTAACTCAGTATTATAAATGCAGTAAGGATATCTAGTTAATCCTTCTGGAATTATGTCTATCCGTGTGTCAGCTTCAGTGGGCAGCATTCCAGCGAACCTGCAGTCCACGACGTGCAATTCATTCTAGTTTAAAATGGGTTACTCCATTTCTCGCTGACTGCGCGTCTCTGTGACAACTCCGCCCATGCTCCGGCTTGTTTTTAGACAGACATCGGCGCGATTTCACAGTTTTGTTTGTGGATACGTTCACTGGGGTCTATTCCGCAGGTCATAGTGTTTGTTTTGTATCACATTCAATCCACAGGAGTTCTATTGAATGGTTCGAATTAAACAAGTTATAATATATATATATATATATATATATAATATTTCTTCACCACCATAGCGCTAGGTTAGCTTTGTTTGCAAAATGGCGTCAACAGACAGTCTATGTCTGTATAATCAATAATTCTTAGTTGTTTTGTTTTGATAGAAAAATATATGGTGGCAGTGTTATTTAAAATTAATTAGTAATGGAGTTACTATTTAATTAGCAATAGTGTACAGAGAATTTCAATAATTAAGAATTTTTACTTAAAATTCCATTATACCTTCAATGTAATAAGATTATAAATTTGTCCGTTTTGTTTAACCACTTGTGCTGTTCACTGTACATATATCATTTGCAACATCCGGCAAATTATAAATAAGTTTCAATCTATTCTATTCTGTTTTTTAACAGACGTTTTTGTCTGAAGATTTTTTCCCTGAAGATACAAAATGGAGATAATTTTTTTTGGTAATAAAATAAAAGAATAATTGTACGATAATCTTTAAAGCTTCTTATATTTTTTTATATTCATATTTTTAAAGCTTCCAGCATAAAAAAGTAAAATGTTAACGTCAATTTACTAAACATTTTCCCACTGAAGACTTCAGAACGTCAAGAACTGTTCCTGCATAAAGTAAAAACTTCGTCTAGACTTAAATATCTTCTTGGTATTTCTTATATAAATTCAAGTCTCTCAACAGACATTAAAGGTACTTATGAAATTCCTTTAAATTTGGTAATGATAATTTCCGACTTGGTTAATTTATTATGAGGTCTCTCATGTTTAGTGTTTCGAACCCAAATGGTAAAAGGAGACATTATAACTAACCGCTGTCCGTCCGTCAGTCTGTCACCAAGCTGTATGTCATAAAATGTAATAGACAGTTGAAATTTTCATAGATGATGGATTTCAGATGGATGGCTTGGATAAACAAAATTTTCAATGCAGTCGCAGGACATCTTAGATAACAAAATTATGTAGTTATGCAAACCAGATCCAACCCATATGATGATAGTTTCGAGAAAAATGTTTTTTTGTTAAAACGTAAACAATTTTTTAATAAATGAAACTACTTTTAACTGATACAAATGCATTTATTAATTTTTGTTATAAAAGACAATTAACATCTTAGTTTAAATGAACACGGAACCTGTAAGTAAAAGATCCCAAACGTCTGAAAATGATCAAAAATAAACGCGTTAAAATCTGATAAAGAACTTTTATTTAATGATACAAAAAAATAGAAAAAAAACCTTTTAATTAAATACAACAAAAACATAGTATGTAGGTGTTCAAGACAAACTTTTCAGTTTTTTAGTCTTGAGCCATGTAGACTACAGACAAAGAAAAACAAAATGTCTTACGTTGGAACGATAACATTGAAAGGATTATATGAATTATTCAGTGGGAAAAGTCGCGATCTTCGCTCTTGGCTCGCCTCATTCACGCTGGCTTTCTGTCAAAGTAACCTTTAAATGCACATATTTTATTTACCTTTTTTTTGTAAGAAAATCTTCCGTATAATACTTGTAATGCAAGTGGGAGTTCGAATATAATCTCTTAGCAGCAGCTTAAAAAGGATTTTAGTAATAACTAACATTTAATATTTCAAAATAATTTCACATAAAGACTTAGTCTAGTTATTTTACAATACTATATAGTTAATATCTGTGATATTTTTGCAAAAAAATGTTACGAATAAGAGAATAAGGACGGAAAATTCGAAAGTATGTGATAAAATAAGTGTTTAACTAAATGCACCTATTTAGATTAAAGTAAGAGCTTACCAAACTTTTTTGTATGTATAAGAAAGTATCTTCGATTTTATAAGGATTATCCGCTGTACTTGCGTCTTATTTTTGATTTACTATCATCTTAATCAATTCAAAACAACTAATAGTGGACGCCTGGAGGTCGAAAACAGACATTAAACTTTAAACAATAATACGGTTTTTACGGTTAAATCTAACTATGCTTCTATTACTTCGCAAGGGATAAGCCGTGAAGATATATATGGATATATGCTTCTATTAAATTATTTTTCATATTCAGTAAACTAAAATGTCAAAAGTATCTATGTATGTTAGGTTTTCTCAGTGTATATAGTGTTTTATTTAATAATACAATATTGATATTTTGCAAAAAAATGTTACGAATATATTTTTCAAGTATTATAATAAAAATGCACGTCTGCACAATATACACTTTAATTATGGTAAACATATACCGTCAGGGAAATTTTCATACGATTTTTCTTTAGTTATTAATATATAGATCGTGATAAAATAAGATACATAAGAAGACATTGATTGGGCATACTTATTTATTATTATAAAATATGGTAATATTATAAATAATATGTTCTTATAATCGAAATAATGTATACATAACCTATAACAGTAGGTATTTCATATCAAAACAACAAAACGTTTCCATTAATGAAAATTATTACCAACTAGGTAAATAGTTAAGTTTCATCTCGCAAATTAGATTTTCTTTTTACTCAAGCTCGGGTTCGATATAGATAAAATATAAGTATGAATATCTTTGATTAAAATAAACGTGTTTAAATTCGTTCATCATTAATTCCTAAAATCATCAGTGCGTACATTAAACGATTGTATACCGAGTACTGTAAATAAATGGTTGTTTCGTAGATTTTAAACACAGGCGAGCAAGAAAAATAATATCTTTAAATTTCTTGAAGAGATTCCGGGACCAAAACCTCATCCTCCCAGTGTTAGAATTATACGTAAAACTACAGGGGAGCGCAAAGAGGCAAGCAAAAGCTCTGGGTTAAAGTGAGAGCGGTTAAAAAGGTATACGAGCTATTTCATTAAATAAGTAGTGTATGTCACTACATCAAGTACAATTACGAAAAAATACGAATAGTTTGAACATTTTTTAGTAAGACGAAGAGCAACGAAAACCAATAATTAAGAAAAGACTGTTGAAATTAACGAGGCTCTCAGAAAGTTATAATATGTAGTATTATTATTGTATTGTTATCCGAAGTTATATTGTAGTTATAATCGTCGCAACAATACGCACTGGGGCCGCTTGGTGGGTCATGACTCATTCTCTCTATTCGATTCGATAGCATCCTTATGGAATCTCAGTGAGAACTTTATTAAGCTAGTGATGATGATGACGAGGTAGTTAATTATTTATATGTTAGCAGGGTATTTATACGGTAGAGTTGCGCAGTTTACAAAATGATATATTTCGTTAGTCAAAATTTAAATAGACAATGTACAGTATTAGACAATACGCCCAATTATAGCACTCCAAACCATTAACGATTCTTGTTCTCAACCGAGGCATCGCATAGAAATCAAAGTTAAAATAATTAATTTACTCTTTCAGACTTTGAAATTACTGACATAATTGAATAGTCAAAATTAGCGACAACTTTCTTTGAACATTTATAAACTTATTTACTTCTCTCAATAAAGGCCAAACAAATAATCAACAATTAAATTTAAATCAGTTTAATCTACTACTAATAAAATACTTATTAAGAAAGCTTATTAGAAACTGTCTAATTCAGTCTGACGTGAATTTCCCTCTCTCTGCATGAAATAAAACAGGGAGAAAAAGGCATCCCTCGCGGAGTTCCTTGCCAGTTTTTCTCAGTAGAAGGTCTCATGTCATGCATTTACAAATCGATGACATACTTTTTCGACATTTACAAGTAGACATTTGGAGAGATTGAACTAAATTGAGTTCGGCTAGATGTATTTTCGGAGAAATTTTTCCATGATCGTATATGAGGATACCCTTGTTTAATGGTGTTTTTAAGACATTAGAAGCCGAATACGATTCTTTGAATAGCACAACTCTATTCTGAAACAAAGTAACAAACTAACAACAGAGCTTCAATGTAATAAAATCTTTATTATCTTTTGAAGTAAGTTTGAAGTGATTGAATCTATGCTGTGACAACGTTGTGTTCGACGTCGAGTTCGAGCCTGACTTTATCACGGAAGAGCATTGTAGTTCAGTTTGTTAACAATGTTAATATTAATAAAAATAAAGTCGGTAGCACAAATGTGAGTCAATATCACTCCTTTTTTAAAATAACAAATGTTATCAAGAGAAAGAAAACACATGTATTTTGAAAACCTTTTCGTCTCATTTTAAAATTTTTCTTTGCCAAAAAAATAATTTCATTAATTTTTCACCAGAATTTGATCGTATTAATCTTGCTTCGTATTAGAGGCAAGTATTTTGCATAGCATTTCAATCAAATATACTCATGTCATGTTTCTGAAACGGAGCTTATGTCAGAAGATTCTCATAATATGCTTTACAATGTTTATATGTAGTACATGTCGTCAAAGATTCATTATAGTGGTAATATCAAAACATCATACGTGACTATTTCAGCAAACATGGGGTGTGTGAAGTCACTTAACAAGTTCTCGTGTCGAAGTATCAATTAGTGCCCTCTCACACATAGGGTAATAGTAATCTAGCAGTAATCCGCGGAATACTGTGGAAGATAATGTCAAGAGTGTCCGCCTTGAGCCGAGTTACGACAGTGTAATCCCGAAGGACTTTATCTCTCAGACGACCCTTTACGGGATTAACATAAACGTGTACGACGATTTGTCTTTATTTATCTTTACGTTATGCCGATCGGATGCAAGATAAGGCAAAACACTATTTAGTTGTTTTTTTTACATAGGTATCCTAATATTAATCGAGGGGCAAAAGAATTTTAAACATGATGGGCAACCACTTTTATAGTTCAAAGTAAGTACAGTATTCCGTCTGTAATATTTCTATTCGGGTACCTCATTTTCCATAAAATAGCAAATCAGGCCAGTTGCTCTCAAGGAACGTAAACGGTTAATTTTATAAATACGACAATTGTGTCTTGAAGTTGAAATATCTATCAAGAATTATTTTATAGATTATCTTTCCATTAATGTATTTTCAAAGCAGGCACACTGTACGATGTTTATCGATACAAAAGTAAAGTAAGTACAATCTTATTGATTTGATTGTATAATGAAATAATAAAAACAAAGTATGAATTTGAAATTAAATACAGGGAAATGGCGGATATAATCATAAAAGTAACTTATTTATTGCCCACTGCCACACGTTCTTCTCGCCGAGTAAATGACTCAGACTCGCGAGACATAGACATAGCCTGGCGCTTACGGTTAACTATGAGACGTTACGTCATTTTAATATTTGTATCTATTTAAACCTGTGATTTATATTATTAATAATAAATACTCTTAATGTAAGATAGGGCTGCGAATTCTATAATTTTTAGGCTATCTGTATATTCGCCACTAATTTAAAGACGACTGAATCTGTTTGGGTTTTGTTATAGTATTAACATACAATACATTATTTTTATCTCAGATTGAATGTGGTATCAATGTAATATAATTTAATTTTAGCATCTGCCAAAATTTAATTCAGATTACGATCATCAGATTAGTACATTTCAATGCTTACTTTCTGCTGTTATTATGTGTACGTTCATTAATTATTTTGTAGATTGGCTGTAGGATATATATATATTTAATCAGGAAAGAAGACCTTCGTCGTGGCTGCGTTGCTCTCGCTTCTATCTCATTCTACTTTTGTCAAATTACGCAAATGCCCTTTGACAAAAGAGACGGGACAACCGTCAAAGTGCGATTTACATTTTAAGCCGAGAGCCACCCCCTTCGCCAGCTCGTCCGCTCTCTCGTTCCCGATCACGACGACGTGGGCCCTGATCTAAAACAGGGAGATCTTTTGTCCATGATCCCTAAGTTGGATCAGGTTGCCTTGTATCGCCTTCGTGATCGGGTGCGAGGAGTCTGGATCTTGCAGCGACTGTAGGGCGGATCTCGAATCACTGAGCACCGTGACCTCCTTCCATTCCTTTATTTATCATGCATTCCGTCGCTTGGAGGATGGCATACAGCTCAGCTTGGAAGACTGTGCAGTATGGCTCCAGCTTAAACTTCCGGGAAGCGATCTCAACAGCATCTTTCCAGCAGGTCAGGGCTGCACCGAATTTACCCTCGAGTTTGCTACCAACTGTATAGATCTTTACCAAGCCTTCTGCCAGTTTACCATCCTCTTCTGCGTTTTCCAAGCATTCAAATTCTATCATACTTAGGCTGCCGGGGTGTTTCGTCTCCAGCAAGGATACCCTCTCCTCTATTTTTCTGCCTCTTAATATTGCCTGGGGTTTCCTGCGCTTAGCTTCATAAAGCCGGGATGCTTCTTGGATCCTAAGATCCAGCAGAAGCAGCCCCGATAATATTAATGCTGAATTTAGAGAAACAGTCCTGTATGTTTTTCCGATCTTTTGCGCGAAGGTACTAAATACATTGCAAAGGGGGTCCTTTGCAATGTATTTAGTACCTTCCTGCTTCTAATTTTCTGTACCTCTTTTCCCCAGATGCTTGCTGAATACAATATTATCGGTTCTTTAACCGCAATGTATATCGTTCTAATGATTTCCTGATTAAGCCCCCATGTTAGTCTGGCCGATGTAGTTAAGCCTTTGTATTATGTTAATCGCCTTTCGGCATATATAGCTTATGTGAGAATTAAATGTCAGTTTCTTGTCCACAATAGGCTGTAGGATATTGTTTATTGTACTCGTATCAGGATGAGTAAGATAATAATACAACTATCTTTTAACGTCTTTTAGTTATAGAAGTTTTATTCAGCTTTTAATGTGAAAGTGAAATGTATAAGGCTATAATATATTTATTCATTAGGTTCAAATTGCGGAATCTAATTTAGCAATTCAGTTCCATTCTGGCGTTGCGAAGCGAGTGTATACCTTACAACGCGTTGGTAACTTTCTTCGTCAACATTTAAATTTTAATGTCTTAATTTAACATTGAAACCACATAAATTCAACGAGCGATTTAACTTCGAGCAAGTTGGCCTGTAACATCTTATAACAATAATTTAACTAAATCAAGGTCAGCGACATTAGAAATGGCAAAGTTAATACGAAGTAAATTCATAGAAGTTTTCTGTGGGTAATTTTATTGAACCAATATTCGTGAAATGGGTTTAGAATAGTTTTAATAGTAGATATCCAACGCATATTAAAATTAGACAGAGGTTTGTGGCGAATGTTAATTTGTCTCGAGGGAATTTCATCTATTACGGTATTGTTTCCCGAATGATTTGATACGATGTTGCTTTTCAAAATAAAGTATAAAGCATTAATATTGCTGTAATGGTGTTGTTATTTCGAAGGTTCTTAGTTCGATTTTCGTTTGGGTAAATTGGAGACAATTTCTTTTTTGATATTCATAAGTTCTTAGCAATGAATAATAAATACACATTCCACCAAATTATTTATATTTTTCATTAAATAAAATTTTTGTATCAAAAATTGCCTAACTTGTACTGTTTGAAAATAGCTATATTTGATTAATTATTATAAGACGACCGAAATCTAAGTCTAGTCAACATGGAACCAAAAATTCGGAAAATATATTGATTAATAAAAAAAACGTGACAAAACCAATTTAAAGTCGTTTAAAGAGCAGTATCGAATTTATCTCTCAAAACAGATAAATTCGATTGTCTGGAAAACACTATTTATAATCAAACTTCTAGATTAATGATATATGTACTCTGTATCTGAGATAAATAGAGACAATACATTCAAAAAAATTAACTTCCCAAAGGCGTGTATTGTTTTTAACTGCTGTAAAATAACTTGTCATAGCCTTGTAAGATAAAATAACGTCGAGTCGTAATGAGTCGTAAATTAGCAAGTTAATTGCGATTGTTTTAACGACTCGTGGCCGGAGACGGTTTGGCGGTGTGACGTCATTGTTCGCTGGGATGATGTATTAGTGCTCATCGGCTACATCACGGAAGCTAATGGGTTTGTACGAATTGACGTAATGGTATATTAATGATCGTCAAATGTCAGAAGTTCTATGTGAAAAGATTTCTGTAATAGAAAGGATTAGAGTCTATTTAGTAAATTAATGAAAATGATTAACTCCTCACCAAAAATCTGACCCTTGATTTGGTACAATGCCATTTGAATTGCATTTTTTTATTTTCATTAATGTTTCCAAGGCTTCGCATTTGTTTGTAACTGAACCTGATATATCTTATACCGTGGAAGCTGTAAAAGTAAATCCGCTGTGTATGTTTCCACTCTTACAGACAGAAACATTTTTTTGTATGTCCATAACATAATCAATTCAAGGGTAACGTTATAAATTAACTATAAAATCTATCGTGTACATTACAACACACACATTAACTATATATTACAAAGGATTGAGTTACTTATAATACAAAATGAAAATCAAAATTATTTATTCAGTCTAGGCTGTTACAAGTACTTTATTATTTGTGATTTGTGAGCCGGCTAATGTTGTTTTGCCATATAAATTTGGAGTAGATCAGTCTTATCAGTTAGGGGTATAAAATTGATACGAGTAAAACCTTTTCATAAACCTACATGAACATTCTAGAATATACAATGAATTTCATAAAAATCTTTTATTCCGTTTGGGAAGGATATATTATTTTAAACTGTAACACGAGAATTAGATTAGTTAGTTAAGCAACATTATGAAAAAGTCTTAAAAAACTTATATTTGCACTACAGATTTTTAGGGTTATTTTTCTAAATTTGCAACCCAAAGCAAACCTATCTAGGCCCGCGTCTGAATGAGGGTTAAATAAAAGATTACACAGGGACCGTTCGACCCTCATCCCGTAGGAGACATTTGGGACGCCAATTTGCTTTTAGCGCTTTCATATTTAGGTTGATTTATGCTCTCAAATCAATTGAGCGTTTGTATGTACACATCCCGGTGGGTCTTGGGTGAAAAACAAGACATACGGAAAAGAGAAATGTTTCCTGGAGATATAATTTAATAACGACAGTCTGACTTAAACATTATTGTGATGCTATTTTCGAGTATTGTTTTGACGTGAGGCGGCTAACACGGAAATAAATTATTTTTTATTCATAAGAATTCGTCGGGGAGGTTTTGTTAAAATTGCTTCCGGTATGCTTTACGAGTTTATTTCAAGTACTTGCAATTTGGAGCGTTGAGTAGGTTTTTGCGCGTCGCCACGTTTAGATTTTATTTTCATTTAATGTTATTTATGAATTTAATTCTGATATGTTGATATTATATTTAATTTTTAATTGACTTTAATTCATAATGGCGAATTAAGCTCAGGATTCAAACTATGTTTTGCGATATCACTATTTCTATTAGTATTGGATTTCATACTAGTTTTTTGTTAAAAGGATATGAAAAAAGGACTTCTTTACATTGTTTCGGGTCTATGTAGATGTAGTATCTTCATTGTTTTAATATAAAAATAAAATAAAAAATTGTTTAATCCAGTGAGGAAAATGAGAAAAATAAAAATGTGATAGACCTTTCACCTTATAATTTATTTTTGTTTTAAGCAAAAAGTTCTAAAATAATGAAATCATAATATAAAAGAAGCCATATTTTATCTAAAACTCAAAAATATATTTTATACGAAGTAAGAAGTAACATTAATCTGAATAATTAATTGGGAATGTTGGAAAAAATAATAATCTTCTTTTCAGACGGTGAAATTGTAATTATAAGTAGGTGTAGTAAAAAATATACAATTCAAAGTATTTTTAGCAGATGTTTCTAAAAATCTTTTTTTATTAAAAATTCAGTTGTTAAAAACACTGACGAAGAAAAAGTAAGCGAAATTAATGACTTCACATGCTTTATAAAGCACAGATGAGCTCGAGATAATGATGTACTTTGATCACCCATCCCAGACCAACCCTTGCAAAGAATGCGTAAAATACTACGCTATCGAGCTTCTTATAATAATGATATTCAAATATTGTAACTAGTTTCGATTACTATGGTTAGATTTTTAACTATTATCTAGAAAAATATAAAGAAGTTGAAGAAAAAAGAAGAGTTTTTTTTCTGGAAAATTAACTTACTTCGTGATTAAGAGTCGGTTTGCATTCAACAATTCGTTAAATTTGACAGAAATTGCGAATTAAACTGAACTCAGGCCCCAATGTAAATTGAACCATCCGAGTGGATGTTGCAGCGGAGAGGGCATGATTTATTTCGGTACGGTAATAGCTTTTTAATTTCTTCGTTCGGGCTTTGGGTATACCGAGTTTGTTGAAGACTCAACTATTCCTAAAACTTGTTGTTTCTTATGTATACCTGCTATAAATGTTAAGTAATAGTTCTAGAGTTAATTCACTCTTGCGTTTTAGTCAAAACAGTTTATATTGTAAAATAATTATGTTTCAGAAGTTTAGTTGAGTGTTACTTAGAGATAATGTTGTATTTTGTTAAAATGAAATATTTTGTGAAGTAATGAGCACTCTGATTTCATTTAAAGAGCAACATTGACAAAAGTTTTGGGACATTGTAAGTTTATAAATATCCAATGGAGTCCTTGATAGTGCAGTGGTAATCGTGATCAATATGCAATTACATATTGATCACGCTTACCACTTTGTCTACGCTGTTAGTTCACGATCGAAGAAATTGAAAATTTCAAATCACAAATGTGTATCAGAATGACACAGGTAGTGTCAGTTCCTATTTCCATTGTATCATAAGCTATTTAAAAATGGGTTTCTTTGGGTAGAAGATCCTGTTTAGGCTACTACCCCTTTTTGGCTATTTGGCATTTCAGTGTAAAGTTTTGTTCCTCAGAACCAATATAATAGCCAAAACCAAGTCTTCTGCCTTATTAGTTTCGAAAATAGACAAAATTTCGTTTCCGGAGAAACAGAGAAGGTCTTCAGGTTATCGGATGGGTGATCAAGAAATCCAATAAATTCACGACAACGTTCTCAGTTTCTTAGTATTGCTCTTTCTGGATCTTGGGATCGATTTCCAACCAGGTCAACATGGAGACTAAGACAATATTGTATTTAATAGGTTTCTTTCAACTACGGACTTTTTCTGTTTATATTAAACAAGAGTCGCGAACCGATGGTTTTGCAAATTACTTCCGTAAATTTTACTACCAATATTCGAACCTTTAGGAGCCTTAGGGCAGGATTGCTATCTTTACTGAATAAAAATGTGCAATGGAGGTTACCGACATTTTTAATACACGAAAATAATTTCGCATTATTATATTATGTATATATATTCTACAAATAATTTTAATGTATATATCTTCATTTAAGCAGTTGTCATGAACAATACAAGCTATAAGAATTATTTTGATACTTTTATTATCAAACATTTGAAAATGTGGCAAAGAGTTTACTAAAGAGATTATTATAAAAACCAAGGAAGCGTAAATGAAATATTCTATTTTGCGTACTACACCAAGTGCTGTATTGTATTTGTGAAACAAATCTCTTATTTCTTGTCTTTGTAATCACTCCAATTTCTAAGCAGTTTCAAATACGTCTCTTATTTTTAAAAGGAAAGTTATTTCCAGTTTGATAAAGAATAAAGCTTGAGGCTTTCGCGTCACTGGGGACTGGAGATTCAATCTTAATTTGATACTGGCGTAGTTATTTGTTTTCCAGCGTATGTATTTCTGAAGAATTTCTCTGTTTTATAAGTTTTTTTTATGGTGAATTGCATTTATTTCTTCGGTGTTTCAGAATTTTGTTATAAAAAATAGTAAATAATTTTGTTCTTCAACAACAAAATTAGTAGTGGATTTAATTGAAAATTTTTCAAAGAATGGTGGGCTATATTTTACAGAATAATTTACCAAGAAAATAAAACTGTTTAAAAAAAAAAATTAAATTTAAATTTTATTTGACTCACAAAATCATAGCGTTCATTTGAAATTTTAATGAAAATAATTATACATAAAAACATCAAAACAATACAATAAATTAATATTGTATAAGGTTTTGAATTATTTTGCAACACCATTCATTCATCTTTAGAAAATAATAACTAAGTTGCGAGGTACTGTCACCTCGACGACGTCACAGTTAACTGTAAAATATGGTACGAAAGTGAAACTCTGTGCACCATTGGAATACAACGTAATATCATCTATCACAACGTAGATAATTGCAGCGTATGACACACGACCGACCATAATAAATATTTGTGGTTGTCACTACAGGGGACTGAATTACTTTGTTGTCTACGCACTACAGTATTGCCTCAAGATTAGTTTTGTTTTTGCTCCCCTAGACGTACCGTTGTTCTGAAGGATTCTCATTCATCATACGTAGACGTCACAAATACGGTCAACTTCAGATAACCTTACAGAATGTAGCCGTTTAATTAGAGCAAATAGATTTAGCATAGATCAAACGACAGCGTATCAATCGCGAGTATCATTTTTGATAGTTTTTTATAGTTAATTATTTATTTAAAGAGAGTTAACAAGATTTTACACTGATAATAGCATTATTTTAATTACAAAATTGCTTGCATATTAGTGTTGCCTGGCATGTATAGTTAGTTACATAGGCATAAATATGTAATCGGATAATTCAATTGGAAAAGGAGGTACTAATTTTAAACGACGTATTAAATTTATCTTACAAAAGAGTAAAAATATTAATTTTATCTTTCAATGTAGTTTTATTTTGTGTCATTACAATTGCAATATATTTCAACTTACAGATCTGAACTGGGAGTAAAACAACTGATATCTTTATGATGTATTGAAAAAAAATATCTGAAGACACTACAATAGGAGACTTCGTTGGTGTGTGACAAAATTCCCCGATATATACACTACGCAAATTCACATTTTGACTGTGAAAGACCCCTCACAAATATAAAGAAATATTGTAGGTGACCTGTTACGCAAACGTTTTTTAGCATATTATTAAATTCTTAGTTTAAAAGTAAACATAATTAATATTTTTAGACTACAAAATCAATTAGAAAACTTATGTGAGATCTAAAATATACGACTGTAACGGTGTGTCCTGTGGTTTCCTTACTAAATTACCGACCTCAATCCTCTTTGGACTTTTCTCAATTAAAATTACTGAAATAGAAAGGCCCCCAGTGAAGAAGGTTCCGTTTTTCAAGAAAAGAGATAAATGTCTCTTGAAGAACTACAGACCGATTCTCCAGAACAACTTATTTATGTGGCACACTTCTGAGCCACATAAATAAGTTGTTCTGGAGAATCGTCACAAATCGTCTTACTGCAAGATTGGGCGCCTTCCAGCCATCGGAGAGGCTGGGGTTCGGAAAGGCTACACCGCACCGTAGACCATATACACACAGTAAGACAAATTATGCAGAAGTCGGAGGAGTATCCGTGGTGGTGAAACCAACCACTGTGCATAGCTTTTGTGGATTACGAGAAGGCCTTTGACTCGAAAACCAGACTCGCAGACCTATTCAGTTGCTTAGAGGTGCGAGGCAGGGAGATGTTATTTCCCCTAAACTGTTCACTAACGCAATGGAGGATGTCGTTGAGATCCTGGATTGGAAAGGATTTGATTTTAATGAAAACGGTGAATATCTCACGCATCTGCGCTTTGCTGATGAAATTATCACTATGGCAAAATCGCTGCAGTATTTGCAAAATGCTGCATAGTTTCAATGCTGCGTACAGACGTGTGAATCTGGACAAGACAAAATTATGCTCAATACACAAGTCAATCCGAAACCTCTTTTTGTAATGTAGAGACAACCCCGAGCGTGAAATGTCTTGTCATCTACACTGCCACAATACTTGAAGACCTGAGTATTCAATCCAGTCGAGACTTATGGAACCGAAACGTGGAACATGACAGTGAAGCTGGCCCACCGCCTACATGTCGCTCGAGAGCTATAGAAAGGTCTATAGAAAGAGTGTATGTTGCAAGTTGAAAGTTTTAAAGAGTGTATGTGGTAATTTGCCGATGTTTCATTTCCATTTCAAAAGTCAATAATTCAAAATATTTCGCTGTCAAGAAACACTGTTGCTTCAAGAATAAATGATTTATCTCAAAATTTAGTTTTTCAACCTAAGGACAAAATTAAGAAATTTACAAACTTTTCACTGGCTGTTGACGAGAGAACTGATACTGTTAATACAGTTCAACTTGCTGTTTTTATACGAGTTATTAACAGTAACTTTGAAATAACTGAAGAACTATTAAAGTGCGTTCCATTGACAGGTACTACAATAGCAAATAATATTTATTCTGCAATTGAGCATTTGAAAGCAGAATATGAACTCGACTGGAATATACTTAGCAGCACAACTATGGATGGCCCTCCTGCCATGGCTGGTAAACATTCGGGTGTTGTAACTAAATTAAAACAGAAAACATCAGGGAGTTTTGTGGGATTTTACTGCATAATTCATCAGGAATCATTGGCATCCAAAAATTTAAAAATGGACCACGTCATGCAACGTCTAATTAAAATAGTAAATTTTATAAGGAGCAGAGGACTAAATCATCGACAGTTCGGGCAGTTTTTACAAGATTTGGACGAAAAGTTTTTTTATGTCCCTTATTTCACCTTAGTTCCTTGGCTCTGTCGAGGAATAGTGTTAGAAAGATTTTTTGCATTACGTGACCTCATTCAAGCTTTCATGTTAGAAAAAGGTAACCCAATTGATTATGACAATAACTGGTGGGTTGATTGTGCCTTTTTGGTAGATATGAATAAACACTTGACTAAACTGAATGTAAAATTACAAGGTAAAATATGATTTTCACTCAAATGTATTCATGTATTCAAAAGCCTTTGAAACAATGTTGAGACTATGGGAAAATTAGGTAAAAAATCAAACTTTAGATCATTTCCCTCATTTAAAATCATTTGGCACAGTGAACCAAAAAAAATTGGATCAATATTTTCAACTTCTGCAAAATCTGATCGCGGATTTCAACAACCGCTTTGAAGACTTCCACAAAATAAATGAAAAGGAAATCCAAATTTTAAACAATTCATTAAATTTTGAAGCTTTACAGGCACCAACCAGTTCATGCGAATGTAGTTAATAGATCTTCAATCGGATAGTATTTTGAAAGCAAAAATTTAAAGAGGTTAATGTTTTTACATTTTATACACAATATTTCAAGTGTTTGTATAACTACCCGGAATTAAAAAAAAACATGCAGCACGCATTCTGTGCATGATTGCACCTATTTATGTGAGCAGATGTTTTCCTTCATGAAAATAAATAAGAACAAAAATCGTACAAGAATTACGAATGAACATCTCCAATCAATTCTTAAAATAATAAGAATGAATGTGATACCTGAAATAAATGAGTTTGACAAAAACAAGAGAAGCCAGGTATCTGGATCCTCGAGCTCAAAATAATTACCTTCTTTTATAACTTTGATATGATTTTTAACAGCCGTATATTATATACTATATAATTAAATAAATAAACTGTTATAATAATTCAGTACATTTTTTTATTTGAATCTGGCCCGCCTACACATTCTAAATTTAATATATGGCCCTCTGAAAAATTGAGTTTGACACCCTTGCTTTAAGTAATTCACTAGTCATTTGTAATTAATTTTCTCGAAAAGCTAGATATCGCAGGCAAAATTGATATGGGGCGATAGATGTTTGGTATATTCCGATCTCCACTTTATAAATCGGTGAACCACATCTTTTTAATACATTGAGAAAAACGCTAGACGCCAGACACAGGTTAATGATAAAAGTTAGAGGAAGTACGATAATGCTCGTTTATCTTTTTAGCAGACCAGCAGATATACCGTCCCACCCTACAGCCTTATCAGATCTCAGAGAGAGAATAGTTCTTTTGACTTCTTCTTCATCTGTGTCTTACAGGACAAAAGAATTCTCAGTGGGCTTTAAGTGAGAAAAAGCCAGAGGCACGAGGAGCAAAAGAGCTGAATTTCTAATATATTTCTTAGCTATGAGCCTACCCATATTAATAAAAAAAGAATTAACTTTATTTGCAGATTCGATTGGCGACATACGCAAATTTAACAAATAACGGGATGTGTCTATTTTAGGGCTTTTATTAGTAACATTTCTTATTGTATTCTAGATTCGTTTTGGATCTCTTCCTCTACTATCAAATTTAGTTTTTTCATAGTTTCGTTTTGTTTCCTTAAGTAAAGCATTGCAATAGTTTCTGTATCGCTTATAAGTTATCTTAAGGGTGTAATTTTATTTATTTTTCTTTAATTTATTGTGTATATTGTCTCTGTGTCTAAGAAACTTCAAGAGGCCCAGAGTTAACCATGACTTAATGAGTCTACGTCGCCTAGATTGAGTATACGTTATAGTGGCAGAAGAAATACAGTGACGCACTGACTGAGGTTATAAGAAATTCCATTGCGAGATTTGGAACTTGAATTTTGTAAAGTTCGTTAAAGTTTACACTTGTGAGACTCTCACTTAATTTTTCGTCGTTAATTCTGGTCACTTATGATGGAGAAGTTTAATGCATTTTCTCTGAGAGGGAAAGAGAATAATAGTAAAATGATACGTGACTGAGGCCTCGACAACTAAAGTATAACTAAAGTTTACACTTGTGAGACTCTCACTTAATTTTTTGTCGTTAATTCTGGTCACTTATGATGGAGAAGTATAATGCATTTTCTCTGAGAGAGAAAGAGAATAATAGTAAAATGATACGTGACTGAGGCCTCGACAACTAAAGTAAAGCTGGATATGTTGTTTTAAGAATGGTTATGAGTAGGTATTTGATGCGAAGTGAGAAATCCTAGTTGGGCTGTTAGATCAAGATATTCGGGAGAGTTTAAGCCACGATTGTAAGGATATATGTCAATATTTATATCACCAATTAAACCACGTTTCGAAATGGCTCAAGCTAGTAAGAATAGTATGAAGCGATCTATAAAATTGGTCAGTTTTATTTCGTCAGGTCGATATATTGCCAGAACAGAATTAGCATCAATAAATTGTGACTTTTTGACTGACGCTTTGTCGATGTCCTTTTTAACTTAAACAATTACACCATCATTTTGATTGTATGGTTTGGAAGATGCAACGTGCCTGTATCCATATATGGGGAGGATATACGAATTATTTAGTAACCAATATTTAGTAAGAACAACTACTCGCAAAGTCTTGAAGTTATCAAAGTTTGCATTTACACTACGTATATTTTGACAAATCATGTTTAGTGATGAAGAACCAAAACCATGTCAACTCAACACTTGGTTACATTTTCTGGTGGGCATAAAGAAGCCAGCGAAGGAGAAATTATGTCTATTTCGTTATTTATATCCGAATGTGAATCAAATTTTTATTTTTATTATAATCTCAGACCCAAACAACGAGATACAAAAAATAATGTAGTAAAAGTACATTTGTATCACGTTTTTTTTCTCTGCCTGCCTGCGTATGTTCATATAATTAAAATATTATATTAAAAAATATATTTTCTTTACAATATTTAAAGCAAATTCAGTTTTTGAATACATTAACATTTTCGAATATGCGTTCGCGGAAAAAGGTATTGTATTTTTTAGATTTCGATATAACTGCAGAGAATACGTGCCTTTAAAAACATTATTTCTTAAAATAACTTTATTCAAAGCATGGTTCATACAAGTAATTTCCAGAGTTTCCAAAACAAATTTAATCAGCAGAAAACATATGTAAAATATAAAATATACTCATATGTAATAAAATATAGATCGAAATGAAATTAAACGACTTAATGTGACATCTCACTTTCAAATCAAAATTAATTATAGGATGGCTTAAACATAAATGAAAAATACTCTCACTAGTAGCGAAAGGTAACAAGTGCTTGAAAAATTCGTCGGTCTTGTTAGGTCCTGGGTAGCTCAGTTGTTAGAGCCTATTCTGTGGTTAGAGCAGTCGCCCGGATTGCGAAAGGTCGTGGGTTCGAGTGACATCTCGGAGTCACTCGAACACCTGGGGTTGGTAGATTTTTTTTTAGGTATTTATCATTAAGAATAATTACCAGTATAGCATACAGTATAGCAATGTAACAGTAAGAAATAAATTAAAGCCACCCATCGTTAAAGTCGACATATTAAAAGGAAGCGAGGCTTAACGAATCACAAGAAACCTTTCAAGTCAAAAGTAATACTGACTAGATTTTAAAAAGTGCCTTTCGGTTTCAATGTGCTGACGCTACGCTGATTATTAATTCATAGATCCGCCGAGTCTGACAGGATAGCCTATTGGGAATTTTTCCCGCTGCTCGTATTTCTTTATAAAAGTGACACTGAGCTTCGTTTTCTTTAAACCATATCCAAAAAAAAAAGACAAATATTTTTTTTGCAAAAACGAAATTTTAACAAGGTCCTATTCAATTTCCCAATTGCCAACTATTCACAGAAAAATCTTCTGTTCATAAAATTCAGCCCAAAAACATCCAAATGCAAATTTCGCTTTTGCTTATACGAATTTATTATTTGTGTTCATGTTAGAAAATGCAGAATAACGCAAAAACGGTCGGCGCCTAGCATGCCGGCTCATAATGTTCTTTTTTTGCGGACCTAATTTATGACATGGGTTCCGTAGTGTATATAAATGCGACGTATACGAATATGCAGGTTTAATTTTACGGTCTTTTGTAAGCGAGAATAAGAGGGCAGTCTTTAATTATGAAAAGTTCTCTCGACGAGACCAGTGAGTTGGTTGAAAATTAAGCGGTATAAAGAAATTAAAAAAAAAAATAAACTCGTCCGTTTTCAGTTCTGTGCTGTTATCAAACCGAAAAAATATAATTTCTCTTGTCTAGTTTCATTTAAAATATGATGGCAGGTTATTTAAGAATAAAGAAAAATAAGGTAAATTTTAGATGAGAACAGTATTCATTACGAGATATGGGTTGTTCTGAATAATAATATGTTGTTTAAAGTATTGTGATTAACGTTAAAAAACTTGAATATGTAAACAATGCCAGTTCTGCCCAATCAGTTTTCAAACATTTCTTTACGCAGAGGAAGTTTGATGCAGGTCGCTTACTCATTGTACGTACCCATTTCTAAACATTCATCTGATACTATAAGAATATTTTTTCCTGATATACTGACTAACATACATCACACAGCTTACATCGCTGATTGGTGAGACTTGAAATTTGGAGAGTACATTCATCTTATTACGTGGATATATTCTAAGAACGGTTATTTGGAAACTCCAACCTGAAGAGGGTTAATATAAGATAGAATTTATTCCGGAAATCATCCTTTAATTTAAAGCAATTAACAGAGAAGTAGGAGTTTGTTTCGGAAATTACTCATTTACTTGCATTTTTATGCAAATAACCTTTATTATTTATTATTATATATTAATTATAATTGGATTTTGTAATAAAAATTAGAACCGCCTTCAAACTTTAAAAAGTGATAAATAATGCTTGTCTCAAAAGCAACTTATTCAAGAAAATGCTATCGAATTCGGGCGCCTTTCATTTAATTAATAAACCTACAGAAGGCCTCCGCCTGACGTAAATACCATTTTCTTGAATAAGTCGCTTTTGAGATAAGTATTATTTATCAGATTTTAAAATTTGAAATCGATTCTATTTTTATTTTTATTTCATGCTTTTTGAAGATATTTCTTATTTATTAGGTAACACTAAAATGTTCAACATAGTGAAAGTCTTAGAGAAGAATATTTTGTTTATTTGCTCGACATAATTTTTCCAATAATTCTATAAGGGAACGGAGGGCTAGTTGTAACAGAGGAAAGTAGTAACAAGCATTTTTGCCTACGCAAAAGTTATAAGATATACATGCTTATTTAAGTATATATTATATACAATACATATATTTATATACAATACATACAATATATCATATAGGATCGGTCAGTATCCCGCCGGATAGCGCAGGAAGCGGTGTTATGGAGGCGCTCCTATAAAGCCTTTCAACGGATTTTTTTTAGTTAATACGAAATTGATTAGCATACATTTCAAATTATTTAACAGTTGTTAATTTATACAAATACATTTAGCATTTGTTTAGTTTGATTACAATTTTACATCAAGTAAGCAATTTTTTTAATAGATGTTATTACAAAAAAGAAATTTGGGCTGTGAACCTAAATTTCCATTTTAGTTAAAGATAGAATATGTTATTGTTAATTTTTGATTTGTTTTTTTATAAGATTAAGAATAAAACTTAAACTAAAAGATTGTTATAACATATCTAAGGCTTATTATGCTTAGTACGATAAATTAATCAAAAGTCTTATTACTGATGTAGTTAAGATTATAAATGGTCGTAAGTCTAAAGTTCCTAAATAGTTTAAGTAAAGAAAGAGCAGATTATTTGGTAATTTTTAAATTTATCTATTAGATTAAAAATAAAACTTAATAGTTTAAACCTACGTGAGCCTGTCTGAAGTTTACCATGCCAAATAAATAATTATAAAATAAAAGACTGGTTTTCAATTCCTAATGTTACGATTTGCCCCTAGTCCGTTACTACTAACTAGCCCCAATCATGAGGTAAGTTGTAACACTCGTCAGTTTTTCTTCAAAACAGATTTAACAAAAAGTCTGTTTGATTACAATTTTATTTGAAATCGATTGTTGAATAGTTATTATTTTATTTATACCATTCAAGTAAGCTTTTATAGCCAAGATACCACAAATTGTTAAAATAGCCCTCGCTCCTTAGATATAATTACACAAATAAACAAACTGTTTGGATGGGATAGGCTCCGAAACTGGTTGACTGATTTATAAACTTATTTCATTTAGGGAAACCTTTATAATAGGCGTTGGACATAGGCTACAATTTGCGCAGGTGAAATCAGAGGGAATATAGGGATAAGTTGTGAGAAATTGGTTCACAATTCAAGAAAAAAATCGATTGACATGCCCACTTTCATAAAAAAATATACTCCTTAAACATAAAAAATCTTCCTTTCGGGTTTTAAATGAATTTAAAATACGGAATCTTTTGTTTTTTAGCTTAATTACATGAAAGTGATATCTAAATATCTAGGTGATATATGGTGAAAAGCGTATTTTGTTTTGTTAAAAAAGAAAACTACCGATTTGATTTCAATAAAATTAAAACGAGACAGACCATTTTGGTCGATTAAGCTGTCGAATAAAGAAGAATTTTTAAAATCGGTCAACAGCGGAATTATCGGTGTACATACATAAGAAAACATACTCGTACATCGCCGTCGAACATATAACCTCCTCATTTTGAATTTTGAAGTAGGTTATAAATAATGGAAATTGTTGTAAACTTGGCGAAAGAATAGCCCACTTGGCGAAAGAAGTACTAATTACACGCAACCAACGTCGCTGGCGAAAACTACGGCAGTAACAAGTATTGCATTAAGGAAATATTAGTTAATGCATTTATTTCGGCTATTTAAGTAGATTGCCTGATAATTGGTAAAAATACGCTCACTAATAGACTTAAAATAAACATGCTTAAAAAATGTCTCGGGTAGCTCAACGGCTAGAGTTAGAGAAGGTTGTTGGTTCGAATCCCATATCTAGGAAAAAATAAACTCGAGCCTGATGAATTTTATAAACATTTTTTTATAAGATAACTATCAATACAACATTATAGATGGAAAATTGTTCAAATAAAATATTAAGAAGTAGATAAATGGACATGATTCAATTAATTACCAAGCACGCTTTAGAAATCAAAAGTTCCGAATTAAAAAAAACTTGTTTTCTGTATTAATATTATAAAGAGGAAAGGTTTGTCTGTAAGCATTGAAACTACTGGATCGATTTTAAAGAGTCTTTCAGCACGAAAAGCTGCGTCATAAGTGGGTGATACTGCCCATAGTAATAATAAAAAGAATACAAAAACAATATATGAGAGTCGATAAGGACCCGTACAGCGCAAGTTTTACAAACACCAGCTAAAGCCGTGAATTATATAGGTAATAATAATAATAAACCTTATTGCATAACTGGCATAAATGGCAGCCTCATCGCTTAAAAGCGATCTCTTCTAGGCAAACGCATATAGAAATTAGATGAATCAGGAAACTTAAAGACGACCATACCATGAAACTTAAGTTGCCATCAAATTATATATGTATGTATTACTAAGCTATCAGGATAATGCCTTCTAAAGACAAATAGGGAGCGATTCTTTAATTTAGTGATGAAAGTTCTCCCTGTGAAATTTTAAGGAATTCAGGAGGTTTTTACTAAAAACTAAGAATCTTTAAGGCGATTTTGAGGCGTGAGAGAATCATATTATTCTATTTATAATAACAATGCTAGCTGTTTTCCCGCAAACTCACCAGTAATATCAAATCAAAATCGGTCCAGTAATTTCAAAGCCTATTTAATGCAAACAAAATAAACAATCAAATCGTTCCTGTTTATTTATTATATAATAGTCGAACGGTTGCACAAGATAGTACAAGTATAAACTTGATATATCTAGTGGAACTAAAAATTACATTTTGATCTCAAAGAAATTATTATAACAATCTTTGTTTCTAGAGCTTAGCTATAACTAATATCAAGTGTGAGAGGATTATGTCGTCGCAAAAGAGCTAAAGTAGCCAAAATCTATTTCTGTCAATGTCGCTTATATTGATAAAAGTATTTTTATCCAATTTTGAAAAATAAATGACAATGATTTTGTTAAAGTGGCATTGAAGAAATCTTTGGGCGAACCAGTAATACCGAAGAGATTAAAAATCACATCTAATATAAGAATTCAATTAAGGCTTTATATTATAAGATGGTTGTTATAGTAACGGTATCTCAAAAAATTTGATACCTTATGGAGTAGGTACGAAATAAGGTATTCATTTCAAGCAGTAATAAATTATTAAGCTCGGTCGTTCATTTGTCTCCCTTTTAAATGGGAGGGGAAAATAATTCATCCGTATAAAGAATCATATTTTCCACCTTAAGGTGGTAGTCATGGTCACGATATTTTTCAGCACCAGTAGATGGCATTTATTTGTGTTTTATTTTGAAATTTATCTTTTTTAACATATTCTATTATAGCGGTCTGTATGTTCTTTCATCAATCAACTACTGATTTGATACTACTGATAATAAATATTCTGTATGTACAAAAGGCGGCCTTATTGCTGCGAAGCAACGATTTCTCATAGGCAACCAAGTATTGGATGGATTGTTATTTAATAGTTTATTTCGATTTACTGATTGTGTATACACCAAATAATAATTTAAATTAAAACAAAATAAATCAGACGAACAACAACTAAAATAAAATTTTTTGAAGTCGAATAAAATGCTTTAGACGCTAGCTTTTTTTATTTTAGTTTAAAAGGCTTTGATTTGACAAAATTAATAATCAACAATTTTTCTCTGTTTGATTACGTCACTTTTTAATTTTTTTATATGCTCGTCATATTCATTGGGTGAACAAAAGCTCTTCTGGTTATTTCTTCTCCCATATATTTTGATTGTTTATACCCATTCCAAAACTTACATTACGCTAATGCGACTGGCATGCCAGTGCGCACTGGCAACACTAGTGTGCAGCATTCCGAATACGGAAAAGTTAGCTTCTCCTTTTATGGCCGACAAAGTTTTATATTTACTCTCGCAAGTTTTGTAATTATTGTGGCAAATATTATGAGTTCTGGTACATTGGTGCTACCGGGTGCATCAGTAACCTGTGTTGTTAAGTGTACCTCGTTTTATTAAATATATATTTTGTGTTAAGTGTTTTTTCCATATTTTGTTGTACCACTATTAAAGTGATAATAGAATAGCCTTGAAACAGGAGAAAAACATTAGCAAATATAGATGCACAAGACCTATAGATACACTTATACTGATAAAAAACTTGCGAAATTCCACTAATATTTATTTATTCATTTAATGGCACAATTACAGATTACAAATCATACCTATAGAATTATATCTGATTTATATTTAAAATACAGAGTAAATTTGCACTCCAATTACAACTGTGCGCAGCTTCATTCCGTAATAAAAAGACATCAAATATCAAACTGAAAGTTTCAAACTTTAAACATTCCAAAATTAAAACAAGGGCGAAACCGATTACAATCCTTACAATTTTAGATATAATCCATACATTGAATCCACAAATTCCATTCAGCAATTTATACAATAATACTAGGTACTAATAATACTAATACTATTAGGTCACAATCTCTAACTAAGCTTTTAATATTCAATTAGCTTAGAGATAGCCACAACAGCTCAACAAATATACAACCAATCAAGCAAATCAATATTAAAATGGCAAAACAATTGTAAAAACAAAACCTACAACCAACATTTTGTTAAAAAATAATTATTAAAATAAAGATACGGACTAGATTAGATAACTTTCTTTTTTAAAGTACCTTAAAATGTTTTTTATAATTTTTTGATGTGATACCGTTATACCTATAATGCGAATGAAAATATGCGAATAAAAATTGTAATATTAGAATATATTAAATTGGGTTGCTGAGCCTGTGATATACATATGCAGTGCCAATCAGCATTTCCATTCAACAGTGCATTATCACATCACGTGTTTTCTCAAAAATAAATTATAATAATTATGTAAAAGTTAAGGATCTTTCGTAAATGCCGTTCATAGGATGGGTGCTCATAAATTTGATATCTCGAGTTCCTTCGTGTTTTGAAAACGTGCTTAACTTAACGTATTAAATATCCTAGCTGCATCTGCAGTCATTAACATCCGCGTTGGGCCCGAGTGGTGGGTCATGGCTCATTCTCTTCATATAATTAGCTTCGATTTCATGCAAAGGGAAAGCTTGCGCTCCAGCAAAGAGGGATCATAATACAATGAATTAAAGTAAAATGTTCAGACAACAGTTACTGTTAACTGATACTACAAAGTTTTGTCGTCATCAGCATGCCATATGTTATGGAAATCTGGAGTAAAGTACGAAACACAACTATGAGGATAGAAAATTACAGGTTGTGAGTCATATCATACACACGGTTCTTAACGACAATACCTTGCCGTACCCTCCGAAATTTGCATTTTGATGAGGTAAATTTGCAAATTAATCAGATTACTTCGGGTTATTTTGTGTAATCCTTCTAATTTAACCTTAAGTTTAACTAGTTTTTGATTACCTTTGTAAAATATTTTAATGTTCAGTAACCAGTTTGTAAGGCATATTTACATTGCTCGATGACATCCGTGTGCGGCAGGCGTTTTCTGTAGCTCGCTTTCATCGGTCGGTCATTGTTTTTTTAAAATAAATTTCGATGTCGAATGTCGAAAGCACTATTTATAAAAAGAACAATATAACCAGATTCATTTCTAATATTTCATTACTCGAGAAAATCTCATTAAATAAAATTGTCTGTGCCTTAAGAAAAATGCAAATAAATTGGCGGTCCGTCCCAAGGGAATTACTGAGAAAAAATATCATGACTTAAATCAGTGGAAATATCTCAAATTGAAATTCAATTATACTGGTTTGTAATTTTGACATTGTTACTAAGCAGATACAATTTGGATAATTTTCTTTGTCTATTGACATTTTATTTTATAATTTTAGTTATAACATCTTTGTGGATAGGTGATTAATCATATCGAAAAATCAATATACACGTGTTGTAGATGTTGTGAAGAATTCTTAGTTTTATCTTTGGAGATTTTCAAGCATTAGAAAAACTGCATAAAATACAGCCCCTAATCACTTACTAATAATAACTTTATAACCGTTATTCAGTTACATATGGTTCTATTAACGTCATTACAATGTAACTTTCAATACGAGTGAAAAAGAGAAAACGCTATATAACTATACAACGTTTACACATTGCTTATTAGTAAGGCTGTAAGAATGTATTCTGTTCCTAATCTCTCATTATCCATCGCATTAAGAATCAACATTCAGTAACTGTCTCAATTCAGTTCACTAGTGACACTCATTCTTAAAAAGGGCCTCGAACTCGTTAAATTAGCGCATTTGCGTCATAGAGGTTCAATCAAATACAACCTACTTCAAAAGATAATAAAGGTTTCATTTAATTGAAGATCTATGACGACTTGTTGCGTCATTACGAGAGTGTTTGTTAATAGAATCGTTTGTTTGCATCTCATAGGTTCTGATACTGCTGGAATCATATGCTGGACTGATTTAAAAAATTCTTTCATCTACGGGAATTTACATCAGATACCACAATACAAATGTACAACATTAGTTGCATAATCGAAATCTGATGCACAATTAATATTTAAAATTGGTTATACTTAAACAAATGTTGTTCAAAGAGATTACCTTTATCTTTTCTACAGACGCGTTCTCGAGTAAAACTTTAAGGTATGAAAATTTAAAAAATCGAGTAGAATTAAGCTAAAAACAAAGTTTTGGTATTAAAAATTTCCGTAACCAACTCCAGCTAATTCCAAGATTATACCAATGAACGGTGGGGAAGTTTCTTAACGGCCGACTATAATTATGGAGGTGCTATTAAATCTTTTCGAGATAACCAACATAGATATATTATAAAAGCGTAATGAGTATTGTGGAAGGTTTGTAACGGTGTGCCGTATCACCATTTATTTCGTCCTAGGTTTCCGCATGCAAACTTTTTTTCTTTGATATTCAACATCATTTCTCTTTATTATTCACCTTTCGTAATTTGAAATTTTGACTAATTCAATATGCTCTTTATAAATGGCAGTTCTAAAAAATTCATCTGTTATGAATATGTTATTGTAAATCGTATAAATTTAAATATAAAATATTATAATAATGACGTAATTATGATTAAAATAGAAGTTATATATTATTTAAAATAAAATTATATCTTAAAATATCGTCCAAGTTTACTTATCACGGCAAACCTAAAAACGGCTTTTTCTTTACCCTTAACAAAAAAGGATTTTTTCTTCACACTTTACTTATTTACCATAAAATAAATCAATTCTCAAGCTTATTCAGCTTTTCATTAATTCGCCCAAGCGTCGAACCCGTCACAGGTTTATTTCTAAAAAGTGCTTTTTTAAATATGAAGTTTGATTTGATGTTAATAAAAGATATGTCAATAAAAATATTCTAATCCTTATATTTTCATGCACAGTACTCATTCAAAAATACTATTTTTAACGGATGTAGCGCGTTTATATTTGATTTTAAGACGTTTCGCACCCTTTACAGTTTCCGTGTTACACGTACGTTTTATTTAATTAGATAATGATATTAATATAGGTATTATTTATAGAAAAAGTTAAAAAGGACTGTTATAATTGACCTAACGCAGATACTAAGAAAAGTTTCATTAGTATTAAAGAAAAGGTAAACATGCATATTTTCATAGTTAGTTCCTTAATGAAACCACGAATATTTTACGAACAAATTTTTCAACAATAATTCATTTCTGGTCACGTTATAACCTATCCTAATAGTATATCAACCTCCTTTTTAGACTCCTTAAAAAGAAAGTATTAAAAAGGTATAAAGTTGTTACCACAGAAATCAACTTGTTATTAAAATATGAAAAGCAGGCAATTTTAGAGAATACAATGTTTTATTTCAATTTTGAATCGCACAGCAATGCTTACAGTTGTAATTTGTACAAAAAAAGGGGGCGAGTGTTGTCATGGCAAAATAATATAGACTTAAATTAATGTGGCCAGTCTATATTTATTTTACAAAAAAGAGCAGTAAGGGTTATTTATCAATTGATTTCAAGAACATCACTTAGAGATAAATTCAAAGAAATTGAGATATTAAGAGTGGCCTCCCAATTCATATACAATAGTATACTTTATGTTAGAAACAATAGTGACAATTACATTAAACATAGTCATGTACACAATTTTAATACCAGAAACAAAGATAAACTTGTTTTACCGTCATGCAGGCTAAAGAAGGTTCCATCATTTATACATCATTTATGGGTCAAGGAATACACTACTTTAACAAAATTCCTATGGAAATTTTAAATTAACCATTGCCTAAGTTTAAAACCCATATTAAGAATTGTCTACTCCATATTTTTTGATGTAGTATATTTTATAATAAATGAAGAATAATGTGAGAAATAATCGAACATAGTCGGGCCAAACAAGTTTATAATCAACTTTATAATCAACATCTAATAAGTTATTAACAAATAGTGCATATATAATTTTTATGTGAATATATATAAGTATACAATATATTTATTTTACCAAATTTACTGTTTTTATATATACACCTAGATACAATAGAGCAATTATACATTTTTTTTCTACAATTACATATATTGTTTTCTTTTATCAAAAACAATGTATTCTTTTTTTTGTAAAGTCTTTATTACAAACATGATCAATATCTAGTAAAATAATAACTAAAGTTGATAGCATTCAAACTATATTTACCTTTGACTTTAAATTACCTGTACTTAAGAGTATAAACAACAACATTTTAATAACTACATATCGGATTTGAATACAGATGACTCCCTGAGGGTGAACGATCAGCCACATCGGATGGGGTTTGACCTGAAGGGTCGGGGTATGGAGGGCGGGAAGGGGAGTTATCGCGTACCACGTAGAAGGGTAAACCACTGAGGAGGTAGCGGTCGGAGTGGACGGAGACGGGGTTTGACCTGAAGGGTCAGAGGGAAAAGGAGCGGGATCCTCCTGCTGAGCCTCCAGCACCAGCAGGTTCAGGTCGGCGGAAAGCTTGTACGGGAGATCGGTGAGAACCGATTTGGGCCTACGGGCGAGATAGGAGGAGGAGGTGGGCGGCACATAGTCCGCGGCAAAACGTATGAGTAGTGTAGGCTTTTACAAATCCTTGCTACTCGAAAGCAAAATGAACCACAAAAATCTACACCTACTTTTTGAAATGGCCTCTCAATGGTGAGACGCTTCCTTGACAACGAACCCATAAGTTGCCTCGCAGCTGCAGCCTTAGCACGAAATCATTTACCACACCTATGAATGACCAATAATACCAATACTTCACGCGTACCACTAATTAAATAAAACTTTTGCGACAAAGAACTCAACACAAGTTTCAAGATTTTCTCTTTCTATTAATAGAAAGAAAACATTTGCATAAGTTCGATAACTGTTTCGTGGGATAAAACAAAGTCTAGATGTTAATCCAGCGCTTTTAACCTTATACCAAATTTCATCAAAATCCGTTCAGTAGTTTATGCGTGAAAGAGTAACAAATATCTATATCTATACATCCTCACAAATTTTCTTATTTATGATATTAGTATGATGCGTGTCAGAAGCGGTAATTATATTTAGCTAGTTGTAGTTTTAAAAAGTGTTATTAAAAGCTGAATGGTGCACTTACATAAATAATTATCTCCATTTAAGATTATTAAACGGTACCAAAAATAGCTCTACAAATTACTTGAGTTATTTCTGTATAAAACTTACTTGTTGCTATACCATAAGTCTTCCAAACAATTTTCTTTAAGTGATAGCCAAAGTACCTATATCGACGTAAGTATATATGGACAAAGAAGACTAGAATAAGTTATTGCCCTTTAAAATGGGTTATTCCTTTTTTAATTTAAAATATTATATGAAAGTATAATGTGACCAATATGACCCTGCCAAGGGGACCCTATGACGTAACTCTGGGTCGGGCAACGGTTCTTATAAAATAAGAAAATCCCACCCATGAAAAACGGTTATAGGTTGCAGACCTTACCTTGGTATTGAGCCTCAGGAAGCGGCCGATGTAGGGTAGGTTTCCTACATAATTAGGGTAGGTGTCCAACAAACATTCTTAATTTTTGCTGAGTAGCAAAAGAGGTCTGAGGTCTAGCGTTATCATGATGAAAAACCACAACTCCGCTATTTATTAATTCTGGTCGCTTTCTCTCACTTTCTTGCTTTAATCTCAGTCAGTTTTCCGGAGTAGAGTTCAGGAGCGATGATCCTGCCTGGCGGTAACAGCTCATAATGAATAATGCCCTTCCAATCCCATCATACACACAGCATCACCTTGTTGTGGGTTAATCTGGGTTTCACCCTAGTCTGTAAAACCTGACCAAACTTTTGTGCCACTTTTCATCACCAGTTATCAGCTATTTCAAAAATGGCTCGGTTTCACTACGCTTTAATAAAGAATCACAAATGAGTATACGGTTCATTAGTTAGGTCGTGAGGTACCCAAATATCAACTTATTGTGTACTCACCTTTTTTCAAATGTGCCAAAACTATTTTGTATGCAATCCTCATTTCTTCAGGTACGTAACTACTGATATGCCAATCATGCCCCATTTTTCAAAAATGGCATCCATTTTATCCGAAGCAGAGCGACTGGAGTGACGTGCATCTTTGACATCAAAATTCCCTGATTGAACCAACGCACTAGCACATAGCTAGTGCTTCTCTCACAAAATCTGCACTAGGTCCTTAAATGTCACAATTTTTTTCACGGCTTGCGTTGCAGTTAAATTTCATTATTAGGTTCACTCGATTTGGTAGTAAGAAAAACAAATGAAAATTACAAATTTTCCTAATTTGAATTCGGAGTTATATTCTTTAAAATTTAAACTTGTTATAAGTACTGAAACCAGCTAGATACAAATGGTATAGCCAGAAAGATTTTATTACAAGTTTATGCATACTATATGGGAAAAGACTTTTTCCTAATATCTTTGTTATTACAATAAATTGCTAGCTTTCCCATATTTTATCAATTATCTAATTATAGTCTTCTGTATCGATTTACATTTCCGACTAAGCTCGTAGTGTGCTTTAACTTTACGGATTGTACGTATTCAAGCAAAGCTAATAGTTATCCCAAACACTATATAGCCGAAGCTGGTTTTGCATTGAAAGTAAAGTTTTCAATGGGAATCATCCGTGTTTCCTTCCAGTTTTATTTCCAACATTCATTTTATTTTCAGTATGAGGTTATCTGAATTCTGACCGGAAAATCGACACGCTCGTAAGCATATCCATCTGTTACAAACATTTTATGTAACTTCAAAAGGTATACTTGTTTATTTATTTCATAATATAAAAGCCGCCTTTTTCCAAAGTAGCTCGCACATTCATGTTTAGTAGCTCAAACTGTCTTTTATGACTATTGAATACGAATAAAGTATAAATTGTATTTCAATATATTTTGGCTATAACAATATTTTAGTAAATAAATGTTAGTAAAAAGTGAATATATTAAACTCACTTAATTATGGATAAAATCAATCACAAATTTTAATTTAAATACAGCTTATAGTATTATAGCTTATAATACTACAACGGTTATGTAGCACGCGTTTTGCATAAAATAGGATTTTCTATATTTTGAAATTTATTAATCAAAGTAGTCGCCCCTATAATAGATGAATGTTTACCAACGCCGTGCTTTACGGATTCCCATCTTGAAGAAATCAGCAATTACTTCTAAGGCATTTTGTACTGCCTCTCGTGTATTGTTTTTTTTTCACGCCAAGAAATAATCTGGATTCTGTAATAGTAGAATTTCGCATGGAATGATAAAGTAAGTAGGGCAGATGACGGAAATCAACCAAACCCAGCTGGACACTTACGACTGTAAAACCAAAATTAATATTTCGTCACAGTTTACGCGTTTCAGAATTCCTTCAAGCTTTTTTGCGTTGCCAATTAGATGTAGGTTTGTTTTTATGTTAACGTCAAAAGCTGCTGTCAATTCCGCCGTTAATTGAGTATCGTTTGCTACAACAATCCTATTCCCTACCAACATTAAACATGACAAAAATGTTGACAAATGAGTAATTAAAAAAATAATAAAATAAAATTCTTGAAATGGCCAGACGCAAATTGGCAATTAGATATTATTACATCAACAAATTTATATCAAATTAAAAATTTCAATATACGTTCGTTTTATTTTATCTTTAACTTGATAAGCGACTTACATTTGCACAAACGTTCATTAAAATTGTCATTAGTTTAACGCCACATTACCCATACAAATTTTAAAATTTGGAAAAGTCATTAGAGTAAGTCGTCATTACGGACGTTTGTGCAACTGACCGACTATAGAGAAGTAAAATCCACAAAATGTCCTTTCAAATAGGTTTTTATTATTCCCTTTAAACTTCAACCGTTTTAACAAACAATATTTGAATTCTTAGATCGTATTATACGCGCCAGCGTTATTCTTCCAAGTTACAAAGAATACTTTTGTAAAAATTATGCATTTTAAATAGTTTCTGTAAAAGTTGTAGCAAAGTATTGTACTTGGCCTTTATAAAAGTATTCTCTTTTAAAATAAGTATCCAGATTGGAATTTTCAATCATTCAAGTGCTATGAATATTTACAATGTTGTTTTTTTTATAATAAAAAGAAATATAAATTTAATAATTTCTTTTTAAAAAATTCAATATTGAATATTTATAATTTTAAGCACAGTTCTAATTAAAGTTATAAGCTTACGATATTTTATAAAGGGTTTCTAATTTAAAAAGGAAAACGTCTTGGGTCGTTTCAATTTTCCGCTATACTTTTATTGTAGGTAATCTCGTTACAGCCAATGGACGGTCAACCATTATCTCCTATAACCAAATCAGTAGAGAAGTACCCGGCTGACTGACGTAGTAACGCCAAGCACCGAACTAATTGTGTTCGTCGGTTGGAGAAGTGTGAAATATAATGGAATCGCTGCCATTGCTTTGCAGCTTCCAATAAAAATCTAATTTTGTCGTCCTCTTGTTTTTTTCAGACTTGTGAAGCTTAAATGGAGGACTGGCTTTTGTTATTGAAATTTTTCAGTATTGTATTGCAATAAATATTTTGATTAGTCTGATCTTGCTACTTATAATCCATATAAAGTGAGACAGAACATTTACCAGCCCCGACCACTTTACTCACTTGACTATATATAGTCAATTAAAAGTTCTGAAAAATCATCGTGTTCACTTATCTTATAAACACTTATCTTGTTCAGCATCAGTATTAACACTGTTTTTTTTTTTTTAATTTTTTTGCAATCATTTATCATTGAATAGACCATTCAGTTACTGAAATAATTACTGCATTAAAATTAAATCGACTAAAAATAACAACAAACGAACAAAGAAAATATTTTCTTTATATAAAAAATGACAAACGACAAATCAAAAATAATAAACTAAAATGTGATCACTTAAATAACTAGAGTAGTACAGAAAGCGGGCAAAAGGAATAAGTAATATCATTAGGCTTAGGTAAACCATTGTTGAAAACATGCGGTCACAATAAGTAATTGAGATGAGATAAGTACTATACCAACATTTCAACAATAGACTAAATAACTTACCTTCAGATTTCATATATTGTTATCCCTTATAAGTACTTGTGTCATGACATAGAAATTGGAATTGCTATAGCGACTGGGTTCTTAAGAGTCCGCATAAAGAAAAGAAAAACGAGACGAAATGGCTACGTTAGTCGATCAGGCAGAGAGAGATAACATTATGCGAAGCACAAAATGGAGCAGAGACATTATGTTTAATATCACTATATGACGATTGACACATTTGTTAACATTCAATATATACAAAAAATACAATTTCGTCAGTAAATTGAACATATTCGACAGTAAATTGAATTATTAAAGTTTACTTTTTATTAATGAGTTAAGGATTTCATATTCGGTTAATAGTGCAAATTTTTGTTTTACTACTCTCTAAATTAAACCGAAATATTAAAATAAAAAATCTGATTTGAATTTGGGTTTGTTTTATCGTTTTTAGATTAAACTATTAAACGAAATCAATTTAGTCGGTCGTGCTACTTGAAAAAACATATTATTAAATTTATAATAATATCGCCAAGTGTTTGATTTTCAGTTAGACAAATTAAAGAGCCTTGCCTACCAGGCTGTGTAAATACTTCACTTAATTTATCTGGTTGATTTCTACTTGTTGATGCCGATACTTATTTTAATGTTCCGAGATCCTGACGATTACAATTTGATTTCAAGTGAAATAAAGATTACGTATTTGAACTTTAACCGTGATTCAATAAGAATTGTTTCTCAAAGAGTGCTATATAAATATTCAAATAAAGAGTTATACAAAAGAAACAAGTAAAAATATGTGTATTAATTTTTTTCTAACTTGATCATATTTCATTTACCATTGGAACGTATTGGACGTACAAGATAGGCATGGTCTTATTTATATTCTTAAAAAGACCGAGTACATAGTCTTTAACGCCGCCGGTAAAAGTCCCGATAGTTACCACCTTATCATTCTTTACGACTTGCAAATTAAACGAATAAATAAATTCAATAAACTAGGACATTTTTTATGGATGACCTTGTGGGTAATGTAGACATTGAAAGAAAGCACTGGCGGTCCGAGGTAACATGTTGATTCGCAGGTTCTCACGGTGTAATATTGAAGTAAAAATCATGCTATTTAAAGCATACTGTCAGAGTTTCTACACGGAGAGTTTGTGCATCCATGAAAATCACTTCATACCCTTCGTGTACAATATAATATCTTCAAAATTCTGTTGGGTATACCGCACGGCGCATCAAGCATGTTTCCACAATATCACACCAATGGTTTCCATACCATCCTCCGATAAAAATATTGGATTGGAAATTTTTTAGCCTATTTCTTAAGTAAATAATAAAAATTTAAATAATTTATGAATTTATTTTGGCAAATCACGACTTATACTATAAATCATAATAAATTTGTGATAAAAATATTTCAAACAAAATCTTATTATTACAACAAAAGCACGACTAATAAGTATTATTAACTAATAAGTATTAGTCATGTTTTTGTTGTAATAATATGATTTTGTTTGAAATATTTTTATCACGAATTTATAATGAATTATAGTTTAGGCATTCATCAAACCATCGGTTTTTGCAAAAGTTGACTACCTCCCCATCGCACTCTGAAGCAGTTCACTAATACGTAATCGGGATTTAGTACAAACTGTTGCCTTTCCTAGAGAAGCCTTGATTCTATCGATCAAAGAATTACAGAACAAAACATGAAAGATTTTCTCGGGGCCTCTTTTTCGATTTAACTTTTCTTGGGTCAGCTAGCACCGTTATATCAGCTAGTGAAGGGTTTAGTTCGTTTACTACAGTTGTAATACGTTTATCACGGAAACAGAATAGAGCAGCCTATTTATTCTTTGTCAATGAAACATTTTCCTCTTAGCCCGCTTTCTTATTAGATTGCTGTTGAGTTACTTCGGCTGCTACCTCTCTCTTATTGTTGTTATTCAGTTAGAGAGCGGACCACTGACGCGCGAAACAAAACTTGACTTGTTATGTCCTTGTTCCCTTATTGTATTATTCTATTCTCTATTTCGTATACTATTACGTTACTGGATTATCTAATAATAATAAATGTCTACTGATTATTAACCTTTTAGTATCAAGTTTCTTTTCTTATTCAGTTATCGGTACTAAAATAAGATAATATACTTATGCCGTGTTTGCGTAGGGAAAGTTATAGTTTTATAGTGTTATCAAAGCATGTTTTAGATATTTACCAATTATTGCCTACCACCAATGTACCTGTCAGTGACACACCCAAATAAATACACACACACACACACACACACACGTACGGACATTAGAATTTTATCATGCATTTTGTTATTGTACAAATATGTATTATGAATGGTTAAGGAGGAATATAAATAATAAGAATTAAATTTAAAATAAACATTAAAATATAAAAAAATAAAAGCGTTTATTTGCAATGCAGTGAATAATGAGATCACAGACACTTATCTAAACAAAAAATTTAATAATAAAGTAAATAAATTGAGTTAGTTACAAGCATTAAATGCAAGCAACAAAGGTTACGTCTCTAATGTGGGTGCACATCAGCAGCAGCGGCGTTAGGGTAGGGCGCGGTTGGGCGACCGCCGCGGACGAAAAGGGCCTTTTTCGTCCGGCGTTTCTTTCTGATTCTGTATAATGAGGAAGTATTTAAAAAAAACGAAAGCACTACAAAAATACCTCCACCTAGATGGCGACTCTAGCAAAAGTTGATTTTTGCAGGAAACGAATGGAACAAAGACATTCATTTCGGTTCATTTTAACTAACATTTTAAAAAACTGAAATTTAAAAATTCAAAACTTAGATATCAATACAAATACGAAAAAGTACAAATAGAATATGAGTTGTTAATTGAGTTTTGAAAACTAATTTACTTTTAAACATGAAGGAAGGGTTGTCATGAAGAAATCAAGAACATACCGTAACGACATCTAGTTTGATTTCGGGAACTAATGTTTTTTTTCTAATACTTCCTCATTTCCCACAAACGCCCTCTTATAGTTCCCTTGCTCATTGAACAAGGCCTACTGGGTCGGCGAAAAAAGAACAAGAACCTTGAGGACTTTATTAGGTAATATGACGTACATTGGCGGGCATTATCGCTCGGTCATTTAAGAAAATTTTCGTTTCAGCATGTTTAAACGTTAAGCTGAAGCTAAAATGCTGCAATACAAACGAATGCATCGGCATTGGAGCCTCTGTCTGGTAAGTCAGATGGAATAGCTACTCAAGAGATTGTGGAAAAATCCCGAAGTAAGGGAGCAAGTTGTGCTATGATTACAGATGCTGCTCAGGATAAATCTGTTATTGATGTACAACAAATACATGTACTAGATGATGTTGATACTGTTGTCCCGAATATAGCGGATCCAGCTACTTGTTCACTTATTGCAAATAGCAAAATAATTGATCATATAATAAGTAGTGGCCCAATGCAAACTCACTGTCATAAAGTTACAACAATTACACAAAGTTATAGATAACAATTATGTGTACAGATTCATTTTTACCCTAACAGGGTGTCTGTTAGGGTAAAAATGAATCTGTACTTACCTACTTATGTGTCCGTCAAAAATAAATCTGCTACTTATAGACTATTTATATGTCTACTTTTAAAATAAAACTAATGTCACTATATAGTTGGAACAAGGGCATCGTAACGTAGCGTTAAACGATTGATGACTGTGTTTGATTCTTTTAAAATAATCGAATAATTGTTTTAAGAGCCTCCACTTATGTCAAGCAAGAAGATAATTGTTGATTGCGTTCTTCTTCGTCAAAAATTAAAAGAGATAGATCTAGGGAATCCCCGATTATAGAAAAACACATTGTTTCTGTATGGTCGGAAAGTCGGGGATTCCCGAGAAATTAAACCGATTGTACACTACGTTCCATTCTAACGCTGCCAACTTAACAATCTACCTAAATTTAGGGAAAATTACAAGTAAGTAGGCCGGGTCGGCGAAAAAAAGACAAATAACTTATTTGTAGTATGTAGTAGTAACTGATTGTAATTGAATTGCAGTTAGAGGGCGCCGAAGAAATTTCGCCCAGGGCGCTAGTAGTGCTAAAACCGGCACTGCACATCAGTTGAATGTTTTGGGTTTTTTTGCTGTCATTGTATCGGTGGAGGATCGCCGGTGACTGCTCGCCGACATACTTATTTTAGACGTTGGACATGACGGCCGCGTCAACCGCTCCAAATTTATTAAACTAATTTTTACGACATTTCCCACTAGGGTGAGTTTTGAGTGTTTATTGTTCAGTGTCTCATTGTTAAGTGGTTTAGTTTCATTTTAATGTCATCTAACGCTAGTACTGATCCATATTTCCCGATTATTGGAACGCTGCGTTCTTGGACTCACAGCGTTAACGGTTTTTTTCAAATCTGCGTTTCAATCTACCTAATATTAGTAGTTTGAAACGCAGATTCACTCTGGACTTCCAGGAATTACGTATTTTTATAAATCATCCGAGGATGTCACCAGCTTGGTGAATTAGTCTGCAGCTATATTTAAACAATAACTGAACCAGTATATACCTATATAAACGCTAAGGAGTTTTATTGAGTGAAAATTGGATGACCTTGTGATTTATTTATTTATTTATTTATTTGAGCAACCAACAAGGTCAAACACTATACATGCAAATAAATTAATAATAAATAACAAAGACAATGTGCTGCCTTAATTAAAGGTTACCACGACATGCATATGAAAAAGTAACCTGGAAGCGTGTGGCCCCAACAATAAACAAGCTTAAATGTAATTACAGTATAACATACTTTTATAAATTAAAAGTAAAGAAACTAAATAGGTTAAATCTAAAAGTGACTATGGTTAATAAAATATATTGCTATTGACATCAAGCTACACATTTAATTAAATATTTATTATTTTATTTATTATAATGCTAATTTTAAGATTTTTTAATTATTACAATGCCAATTTTAAGATTTTAAGACTCGAAGCTAAAATGTTACGAAACAGATAAAAATAACGGAACAGTGTGCGCCCATAGATGACAACTCTTCATTGACATATGATGTTGAGCTGTTTTTTAAAGCTTGACAATTTAAATCTAAAAATGTCAAATTCTTTGTTTTTTGATATACTATTATATTGGTTTTGCAATCTGTTTAGTGAAGAATGATATCCTAGTTTACTTTTGGTTAATTTAGCGGAAAATAAGGTGTATCTGGACCAACGCGCAAGTTTATAAGGGACATTAAAATTTAATTTATTCACCAGTACGGGACAGTCTAAGATTCCATTCGCCAGCTTATATAAGAATACTTGATCTATTCGTTTCCGTCTGCTTTTCAAAGAGTCCATTTTGAAGTATTTTAATCTATCCGCGTAAGATGTCAGCTTTTCAGCCACATTTGATTGATCTAAAGGATAACGAAGAGGACCGAAGAAGACGAGGAGTTCAGGCCAGTGTTCCATCTTACCTTATCACAACCGAGGTGTAAGGTGGCCACAAAAAATTAACTGGGCAATAAATGTAATATTTTTTTGAAATAACTTTGCATTATTTGAACCTACTGTAACACTGGAAAATTTAATGATGTTTTATTTTAACTTTCACAACATTTTATTACTCTTGTCTAGTAATGTTCAAGTATATTGTGATTTCTAAACATTGTTTTTAGGATGTCAACTTACCATATTTTTCTGGTAAAGCCATTAGGGCATAAAAATTGTTTTCACTAATCTAATTTCATTATTCCTTAACCGGTGACAACCTTCCACTCTTATTTACCAGTCTATCAACCACCAAGATACAAAATAGAACCATTAGTTTGTCTCAAAATTATAACTTTAACTATTTTCTCATTTGCTTCCATTAGAGATAACCTTATTAATTTTACAAAATAAAATTGAACCTATTGTTTACAAAACACCAAAGCATTTATTTTGACACTTGGTGTACGTTCCGAAAGCCGTAATTAACCTTAGAACTTACCTTTACATATTTATATTTTCTTCCAAATTAAATTTCTTTTCCCTATTTTTAATAACAAATAAGTAGTATTTGACCTTCTTTATAGAATATGATCAATTCGTTAAAATTAAAATAAATAGCTATTTCGAAAACTCACTTTTTTATAACAAAATTATTAAATCAGACTTCAGGTTTTAGAACGTTGAATTAAGAAAATAAAGCAATAGTGTGAAGTTGTCACCTAGTTATATTCCTTTGTATGCAGGGTTTTGTCAGTTTTTTCATGCATATTTGCATGTGTCCTATAATTTTATTTTCAATTCAATAAAACATACATATTTTATTTATGTATTTTTCCTATTAAATTTTTAAAGGTCAAAATTTGTAACCATTGTGTGTTGTCCGTGAAACGGAGTTGCTTCATTTAACAGCTGTTCAGGTCGCTTGAGTCGAATGGAAATGGAAATCGTATTTAAGTCGGAACCCGGCTTTGTCTTTCCTTTTATTCTGCTGATCATCTAAGAGTGAAGAGAAGTCTACAAGTCTACCGTGTCTCGGCTCGTTTTGTTAAATACGTGGGCTTCCATTCGTGGTGATTTCGAAGCAGGGAAGGCCGAGCAGTGCTGCGGATTTGTGGGCGCCGGTCGCAAAAGTGTTTCTTGTTGTTTTTCGCCTCTCAAACCGAGAGGCTGTCTGGTACTGGCTGTATTGTACTGGTTGTCTGGTACTGGCTGTATTATCCTGACTGTCTGGTACTGGCTGTATTGTACTGGCTGCCTGGTGCGAGTTGTCCGATACAGGTTGACGGTACCACCAGTAACCGTATGTAAATGCTATATCGCTCCATGTGGATGGGTATCTGTGGTTTGACCCACCTACATTACTGAGCTGAATAAAAAGGAAGACCTGATTGTTTCGCTGTTGAGGTGGATGAAATTTTATTAAATTTATTTAAACAAAAGACAAGCTGAACATTGAGCTGTGCCCAACTATTATTGTGTTTAGTAGCATTAAGTGTTATAAATGTTATTTTATGTCTACGAATTATAACGCTGGACAGTGAGACCGTAGGACAACAAACAGCCCCGGTTTGTTGTGTTGCCGTACTCCTTCTGAGTACGGTAGCGAAGCCAAGGTCGATAAACCCTTTTATTTTTTTTACTTTAAGGGGGCAATTGGTAATTTGTAATTTATATGAACCAGCGAAGCCAAGGTCAAAATATACCCTTATGTTTTTTTTTTACTTTAAGGGGGTAATTGGTAATTTGTAATTTGTAATTTGTAACTGGTAATTTGTAATTGGTAATTTGTTATTGGTAATTGGTAATTTGTATAAAATTGTTATCTCAAAAAAAAAACTTCGTTTATAAATAAATTGTACACAGTTTATATTTCTTAATTTTTTTTTTCTCAAACCAAAATAAAGGAGAAATCTGTTACAATTATGGCACCCGAACAGGGACAGTGCTTAATGTGGCTTATTCCTCTGACCTGTGGTCTTTTGCTCGCGGTCGGGTCAGCTTGTCTTACCAATTTTTTGTTCAGAGATAATAACTATAAGTGTGTTTTATATTTTTATTTCTATGACTGTCTGTATTAATTTGTGTATATGCTTTACTTTATTAAGGTATATAAATAAATAACTATTTTTTGTAGCGGTTATATTTAACTGTGACATAGTTGATTTTGTGTGGGTACCTTAATTATAAGTGCGTTTATAGATAAATTGTATTCAACTGAAGTGTATAAAGTAGAATAATACCATGGCCCAACTACAGGAGCGTCCCATTAAATTCAATCTCTTGAGTAAAGATGAGTTAGTTTATGAAGTGCAAATTAGGGACGGTGTGCCAGCCAATACTGTGGACAAACTCCGTATACAAATAAGGGAATTGAACGCGCTTATCCCCACAGATGAGGTCTCTTCTTTTACCGGAGATATTCACTCCGAGTTGAAAATTATTCAGAAAAAATTGGTGGAACTGGAGGCGTTGTGTTCCCAGCACCCCCTTATGTTGAAACAGTTAAATAAGATACAGGCTTTAGGAAATCATTTGTTCCATAGGCTTAGCCGATTAGAACCCGCAGACGAAGAGAATTGTCAATTTAAATCCAGTCTCGACAAACGTTTGGCTGTTATAACCTCTCGTATGGATAGGATAGCGTACAATTTCCGAAGTAGCTTTGAATTTCAACCCGCTGAGGAGGATGTTGGAGGTTCCGGCAGTACTGATGCGGCTTTGAAGACAGTGAAGGAGCCATTAGTTAGTGTGGTGTCTTGCGATAGAGTTTCCCAAGTGCACGCCTTGAATCATAAATTTAATGGGAAGGGTAGTGTCCATGCGTTCTTGGAGAGATTAGAAGAGCTTTGTACGTCGCGAAATGTTTCTCATTCTAGACTTTTCACTTCTGCTTCAGAATTATTTTCTGAAGAAGCTTTGTGGTGGTATCGTAGCATTAAGGATGATGTTAAGAATTGGGAGGAGTTAAAGGCTTTGCTCTTCAAAGACTTCCTACCTCATGACTTTGATTATAGGTTACTACAGGAAATTCGTTCGAGGACACAGGGCCCTGATGAGTCTATTATTAAATATTTAAGCGTCATGCATAATTACTTTGCTAGGTTGCGACGTTCCCTTAGTGAAGAGGAGAAGTTGGAGATAGTGAAGTATAATATTAGGCCTTTCTACACTACCCAGCTGGCTTTGGTGGATATCGAATCTATTGAAGAATTGAAGAGCCATTGTCAACGATTGGAGGCTGGCAAACAGAGGGCTGAGTTATTCACAGAGCCTCGCGTTTCTACTAATTCTATTTCGCCTGATTTGTCGTATAGGGGTAGGCTCGGTAAGGTTTGTTCAAGGGTTGAGACCCCTGAAGCATTTTGTGTACGCTGCCGTGTCGGAGGGCATACTTTAAATAAGTGTAAGGCCCCTCGTACCCTTGTTTGCTACAAGTGTGGGGAAAAGGGCGTTACTTCTCTCACATGCACCAAATGTGGTACTGGTGCAAAAAACTAGCCGTGGTGGGCCGTCGCTGTATCGCAGCTCGAGGGGAAAAGAGGTGGCGTCGGTTCCGTAATGTCCATCGGCCGACGGTTTCTCCAGTTGCAACGGTCCACCCGCTTCGTAATGACTTTAGGCCTTATTTGAGAGTGGACATAGGTGGTCTTCCGTTCTCTGGTTTATTGGATTCGGGGTCAGAGGTCTCAATTATTGGAGGATCAGCTGTAGATTATTTTACTGACCTTGCTGTTTTGCACAAGGATCGTGATTTAGATTTTATTATAGCTGCTAATGGTTCTACTACTGCTGTTAGCGGTGTTATGTTTCTGCCTGTTGTTCTTAGAAATATACAACGTGTAATTAAATTCTATGTGATACCTGGTATCACGAATTCTCTCATTTTTGGTATAGATTTCTGGCAGGCTTTCCACTTAGCACCGGATATACTTAGTCTAACTGGAAGGAAAGATTTAACTTTTCTACCTGAACATATCGGCGCGGTTGTATCTTTAGTCAATCGTCTTCATCCTTTTGATACCTTGGACGATGATCAAAAGGTGTTAGCTGATCGGGTCTGTAGAATGTTCGAGGAAATTTCGGCAGAGAAGAAAGGTTTAGGAAGGACGCACTTGATAACGCATCATATTGATACAGGGAATGCCCCTCCAATTAAGCAACGTTATTATCTAATGTCACCTTTTAAACTAAATGAATTGAATCGTCAACTGGACGAGATGTTGCGATTGGATGTGGTTGAACCTAGTACTAGCCCATGGAACAATCCTATTACCATGGCTCCGAAAGCGAATGGAGAGCTGCGTTTTTGTCTGGACAGCCGAAAGCTCAACGAGGTATCCAAACATGATGCCTATCCCCTTCCTTACATCAATAATATTCTGGACCAGCTTCGCGACGCTCGCTTTTTGTCCTCGTTGGATTTGAAATCTGCTTTCTGGCAAATTCCTTTGACTGATGCGTCTAAAGAAAAGACTGCATTCACCGTTCCATCGCGCGGATTGTTCCAGTTTAAGGTTATGTGTTTTGGGCTCACTTCGGCACCTGCTACCCAGCAGAAATTGATGGACAAACTCTTCGGACCAGAGTTTGGCGGGAAGGTCTTTGTTTATTTAGATGACGTAGTGGTTGTTTCTAAACATTTTGATGAACATATAAGCCTCCTCACGAAGGTTTTCGAAAAACTGCGCTCCGCTAACCTCACGATTAGTCTTTCAAAGTGTTGTTTTTTTAGGAAGCAGCTTAAATATTTGGGTTACATAGTGGATGAACACGGTTTAAGGACAGATCCTGAGAAGGTTAATGCTATTACCGATTTTCCGGTCCCTTCTTGTCCCAAAGACGTCAAGCGGTTTCTCGGCACGGCCTCATACTATCGGCGCTTTATTAAAGGGTTTAGTACCATTGCTGCTCCGTTGAACGCGCTTACTTCTACGCGGAAGGGTAGGCCCCCGTTTGTGTGGTCCGAGAAGGCTGAATTGGCTTTTTTGGAATTGAAAAGTGCATTAACTTCTGCTCCCGTATTGGCCTGTCCAGATTTTTCCTTGCCTTTTGTAGTTCACACTGATGCTTCTGATGTAGGAATAGGTGGTATGTTGACACAGGTTTCTGAGGGCGAAGAACATCCGATTGCGTATTATAGTCGTTCCCTTAACAAAGCCGAACGAAATTACTCAGCAACTGAAAGAGAAGCCTTAGCTGTTGTCAATACGGTTGAACACTTTCGACCGTATCTTGAAGGCCCCAAACCTTTCAAGATCATCACTGACCATGCGAGTTTGAAGTGGTTTCTAAATCTAAAGAATCCTACTGGCCGTTTGGAGCGCTGGGGTTGTAGACTCTCTCCATACAACTTTAGTATTGTCCATAGGAAAGGAGCCGAGAACGTAGTACCCGACGCCCTTTCGCGTTCGGTACCTGTAGCAACTCTTGCCTCCCTTGAAAACGACCCTTGGTTCCGTAATATTTACTCTCGTTGTGAACGCCGTCCACAAACGTGCGCTAATTATCAGATTATTGAAGGTAAACTCTATCGTTATACTAAAAGTAAAACTTGTTTGACTGGTGATTTTGACTGGAAAGAGGTTGTACCTTCTTCACGAAGGCAAGCTTTAATCGTAAGGTGTCATAGCTCTGACTTGGGTGCTCACCTGGGCGTGGAAAAGACATACAAGAGGTTGCGTCTTCATTACTTTTGGCCAGATATGTATCAAGATGTGGTAAAGTTCGTATCTGAATGTTGCACGTGTAAGGCTTACAAACACACTAATACCCCGCCCCTAGGATTGATGGGAAATCCTCAATTGTGTAGACGTCCTTTTCAGTGTATTAGTATCGACCTGGTTGGACCGCTTCCTCGATCGCGCCAGCAGAATGAATACCTTCTGGTGGTGGTGTGCTGTTTCTCCAAGTATTGTCTAGTGTTTCCTTTAAGACGGGCAACGAGTGCTGCCGTGGCTCAGAGATTAGAAGAGCGAGTGTTTTTGGTTCATGGAATTCCCCAGACCGTGATAGCGGACAATGGCCCACAATTCATCGGTCACGAGGTGAAGGCCTTGTTCGACAAATACAATGTGCCTCAGGTGCATTATACCCCTACTTACTGTCCTCAAGTGAATACGGTGGAACGGTATAACCGAACCCTCGTCACAGCTATAGCTGCACTTGTGGGCGAGGGAGATCAACGTACCTGGGATACCAAATTATGCCAAATCCAATTTGCTCTAAACACCGCTACTAATGAGGCCACGAAATTTTCACCTTTCCTAATAGTTCATGGGCGTGAAGCAGTCTTGGACGGTTCTATCTATGGGGAGAGCGAAGACCTCGATGATTTTTCGGTCGCTCCTCGTGATGTTTATGTGGATAGGCTGGGAGAAATGAAACCTGTGTTTGTTAGAGTAGATCAAGCTTTAAGAAAGGCGCATTCTCGAAACGCCTAATACTATAATCGTCGACGTCGTGAGGCTGAATTCCGAGAGGGTGATGAGGTCTGGAAGCGAAGCCATGTTAGGAGCGACGCAGCGAGACACTTCTCCTATAAGCTGGCTCCGCGGTTCGAGAAGGCGACTATCGTGAAGAAATTATCTAAGTTGGTCTATATCGTGGCCGATTCTAACGGCCGAGAAACTAAATGCCATATAAAAGATATCAAGAGTGTAAGTCAGGTCGGACCGTAGGCCAACTGATTCGTCGGTTGTGTTGTCGTATTCCCTTCCCGAGTGCGACTGCGAAGCCAAGGTCGCTTCCTTACATTGAGGAATGTTGAGTTTAAAAGAGTACATTACATACAGTTGTTTTACTCTCTCTCGAGTAGGTCAGCTACTTATGTTGTACTGAAATGTTTGTGTTTAAAGGTGTCTATTATGAAAAGTTGTCGTACTCTCCCTCGAGTAGGTCAGCTAGTTATGTTGAGCTGGAAGGAACTAGAATGGGTTTCGTTGAAGGGTAAAGTTTTGAAGATTGTGGTTTATGTTTTTGTCATTTAGATGTACAGTGATTTTTTAATGTATGTAGCTCTCTGTGTCGATTGGGATACAGTTGTTTACCCCGGACCACGGGTAGGCCGTGTGTTTTATGTCCTGGGAGCTGGCTTTGTTTGGATTTGTGGTTTACTGGAGACAATGGTATTTTCTTTTTTTTGTTTTGTTTCAATACTTTGTTGGATCCGTTCCCCCGGTTTCCGTTGCAAACTGTTCGGGATCGGTCATGGTGTCCCTGTCGACGGATAGAGTGGTTTTATTTTTTTGGGTTATGCAGTTTGTAGGTGTGGTGATTGCTCGCTGTTAGTGATTTGAGTAGTTATGATTAGGTTAATTTGTGGGTATTTTACTTATGATGGATTAAATTATAAGAATCCCCATTTAGTTTAGATGTTTTATATGGTTGTTTTTATACAGATATTAAATTACCATATTAATTTTCTTTCACCATTTTAGTGTGGATTATTTTCTTTTGGATGTTGTTTGAGAGAGCTGGAGGGCCAGCTCGAATTTGACTTGTTTCACGTCAAATTCTTCACCGGAGAGGGGAGTACTGTAACACTGGAAAATTTAATGATGTTTTATTTTAACTTTCACAACATTTTATTACTCTTGTCTAGTAATGTTCAAGTATATTGTGATTTCTAAACATTGTTTTTAGGATGTCAACTTACCATATTTTTCTGGTAAAGCCATTAGGGCATAAAAATTGTTTTCACTAATCTAATTTCATTATTCCTTAACCGGTGACAACCTTCCACTCTTATTTACCAGTCTATCAACCACCAAGATACAAAATAGAGCCATTAGTTTGTCTCAAAATTATAACTTTAACTATTTTCTCATTTACTTCCATTAGAGATAACCTTATTAATTTTACAAAATAAAATTGAACCTATTGTTTACAAAACACCAAAGCATTTATTTTGACACTTGGTGTACGTTCCGAAAGCCGTAATTAACCTTAGAACTTACCTTTACATATTTATATTTTCTTACAAATTAAATTTCTTTTCCCTATTTTTAATAACAAATAAGTAGTATTTGACCTTCTTTATAGAATATGATCAATTCGTTAAAATTAAAATAAATAGCTATTTCGAAAACTCACTTTTTTATAACAAAATTATTAAATCAGACTTCAGGTTTTAGAACGTTGAATTAAGAAAATAAAGCAATAGTGTGAAGTTGTCACCTAGTTATATTCCTTTGTATGCAGGGTTTTGTCAGTTTTTTCATGCATATTTGCATGTGTCCTATAATTTTATTTTCAATTCAATAAAACATACATATTTTATTTATGTATTTTTCCTATTAAATTTTTAAAGGTCAAAATTTGTAACCATTGTGTGTTGTCCGTGAAACGGAGTTGCTTCATTTAACAGCTGTTCAGGTCGCTTGAGTCGAATGGAAATGGAAATCGTATTTAAGTCGGAACCCGGCTTTGTCTTTCCTTTTATTCTGCTGATCATCTAAGAGTGAAGAGAAGTCTACAAGTCTACCGTGTCTCGGCTCGTTTTGTTAAATACGTGGGCTTCCATTCGTGATGATTTCGAAGCAGGGAAGGCCGAGCAGTGCTGCGGATTTGTGGGCGCCGGTCGCAAAAGTGTTTCTTGTTGTTTTTCGCCTCTCAAACCGAGAGGCTGTCTGGTACTGGCTGTATTGTACTGGTTGTCTGGTACTGGCTGTATTATCCTGACTGTCTGGTACTGGCTGTATTGTACTGGCTGCCTGGTGCGAGTTGTCCGATACAGGTTGACGGTACCACCAGTAACCGTATGTAAATGCTATATCGCTCCATGTGGATGGGTATCTGTGGTTTGACCCACCTACATTACTGAGCTGAATAAAAAGGAAGACCTGATTGTTTCGCTGTTGAGGTGGATGAAATTTTATTAAATTTATTTAAACAAAAGACAAGCTGAACATTGAGCTGTGCCCAACTATTATTGTGTTTAGTAGCATTAAGTGTTATAAATGTTATTTTATGTCTACGAATTATAACGCTGGACAGTGAGACCGTAGGACAACAAACAGCCCCGGTTTGTTGTGTTGCCGTACTCCTTCTGAGTACGGTAGCGAAGCCAAGGTCGATAAACCCTTTTATTTTTTTTATTTTAAGGGGGCAATTGGTGATTTGTAATTTATATGAACCAGCGAAGCCAAGGTCAAAATATACCCTTATGTTTTTTTTTTACTTTAAGGGGGTAATTGGTAATTTGTAATTTGTAATTTGTAACTGGTAATTTGTAATTGGTAATTTGTTATTGGTAATTGGTAATTTGTATAAAATTGTTATCTCAAAAAAAAAAACTTCATTTATAAATAAATTGTACACAGTTTATATTTCTTAATTTTTTTTTTCTCAAACCAAAATAAAGGAGAAATCCGTTACACTACACCCTATCCGCGGCTATCTGGTCAGCTTGCTCGACCAAGGGTCGCACAGGAATTTCTGTAATAATTTAATAAAAACCTTAAAAAAAAAACAATATTGTGAATGAGAATTTGTTAATAAAAGGGAAATGTAAAAGAAACTTGAACTCTACTTAAAGAAATCGGTAATTTAAATCCAACGCGAATACCATCGTCTCCATTACTTAAAATTAATAAAACACCATCTGAGGCTCTTAATGACGTAAATAATAAGTATTTCACAACTATTGGTAGCGACTTGGTAACACCATTCTCCTGAAACTAAATAAAAATGAGTCAGACTTAGCTATACTTGCAGCTAAAGAAGGTGCAGTAGCCTCTATGTCCCCACTTATGACTGACTCAGAAGTAGTGAGTAACATTAATCAAAATTTAAAAACAAAGAGTGCACTACGCTGAGACAACTTATCTGCCTCATTTTTTTAAATTTGTAATCAATATCTATACGAGTTTATCGCCTATTTGTGTAATCTAAGTTTCAAATCAGGAATATTTCTAAACTTGTTGAAGCAAGCAATTGTCATTCCTATTCACAAATCAGGTGATTTTACTTCCCCTAATAATTATAGGCCAATTTGTCTGTTGTCCACTCTAAAACAAATCTTTGAAAAATTAGTTAGCAAAAGGTTTGCTTATCTTGAAAATAATATTTTTTTAAATAATAATCAGTTCGGATTCAGAGCAAACAGCTCCACTGAAGATGCTGTCTTTGCCATAATAACAAAAATTACAGCTTACCTAGACAAAGACATGAAATGTGCAGGTATATTTCTTGATTTGCAAAAGGCATTTGATACAGTTTCTATTCCTGTGCTTTTAACTCGACTACATAACATTGACATCAGATAAGTACCTCATTCTTGATATAGTGACTATTTACCTAACAGTACTTAGAAAATACGCATCAACCAGCATCTCAGTGGACAACCTTTTTGTAGTCATGGAGTTCCTCAAGGCAGCATTTTTGGACCTATTCTATCTTAATATATATTAATGACTTATGCCAAATTAAACTGTCTACTGCGGATCTGCTCATGTTTGCTGACCATACTGTCTTATTATTTAGTGGATTAAATTGGAATACTGTACAACATCTTGTCCAAATGGGATTATGTAAAGTTAATAGTTGGCTGGAGAACACCTTACTTACCAACAATAGTGCCAATACCAAATGTGTATGTTTTTAAAAGAAAGAAAGAAAGAGAGATTTTACTTATCAGGGATGTGAAAAACTAGTCTTGGCTTAGAAAAGTGAATTTATTAAGCTAGTTATTACACTAGGCGCATTCATTTAATTAATTGTAATCCAATGATATAAGCTTTCAAAGATATATATGCGTCAAACTTTTGCCTCAGACAATTTATATTAACGTTTTGTTCAAAAATTATATTTCAAGAAAGTTCACTATCACATGATCGATACACTTGTAACGTGAAGTTCGTGAATATCTTTTAAATATCAAATTGAAAGGGATTGCGACAGATTTTAAACTAAGATAATTAGCCCATAAAAACGACAAAACTTACTTATCTTTGCTTAACATTAATATTAAGGTTGGTAATACAGTATAATACCGTAATACTGTTGTCAGTATTTGCTGTTTTTGGCTAGAACATTGTGTAACTTGTGAATATTAATATTGTAATTATCTTCGCTATTGTAAACGAATCCTTAATCCTTCAGAATATTCATTTTATCAGCCCTGCACACTGCGTTTAATTCCCTGTATCATAATTTAGTCGAGTGAAATTGCCGATCCGGCGCAGTATCTATTAAATAAAATGTCAAATGTGGGCCAATATTCTCTGATGGTATTGGGTTGGGATGGATTAATTAATTAATGTTTTAGAACAGCTTGGGCGGCGGACGGAAATTTTGTGTAGCACATTGATTAATCTGTTTGTTTAAGAGTTAAAGGTTTATAGGGTTCCGTACTTCCGAAGAAAATAAAATGAAACCCTTGATAACGCATGGAAATAACGAGTTGAAATAAGATACATAATTAACTCAGGTCTACAGGTAAAAAAATTAAACTAATTGCTATTCTGATATGGTTACTATTCTTATATGAAAAAATATATCATATATCATCTCAATGTTGGTGATTATAACTTATTTGTGAATTGTAAACTGGCAAATTGATCGCGATGTATAGATGTCAATTTTAGGCGACCACGGTTTTCGAACGGCAAAGTTAGATTTATCCCTCGATCCAGTCTCGTCTATCCTTCGCTGTTTATTTATTTAATCAACAAACTCTATTTACCATTTTATCGGCACAAGAGGCGGATTTAATACTAATACCAATCTCTATCTTTGCGAAACAGAAAAACATGACGGCAGCATAAAACCAACTAACAAATATGCTAGTTAAAATATACTTCAAATGAATTTAGATACAATTAGCTTTCTGCCAGCGGCTTCGCCCGCGTGATCCATAGGGAACTGTTTGGATATCGATTCATATCATGACACGGTTATAATTAAAATTAGATATTGAATAGGAAACAATGGTTGCTATGGTAATGCTTTAATTTTACTTCCATTTTAATCCCTTTAGTTGCTGTTGTTCGTGATAAAATATAGCCTAAGTTCATCGCATATGATGTAGCTTCCCGTAGGTAAAATAATTTTTAGAAATGATGCAGTAGTTTCGGAGCCTATTCATTGCAAACAAACGAACAAACAATTAAATCTTTCCTCTTACTTAAAACCGTAAATAAGAGAGAAAAGAATGAGCTTTCTGTTTAAAAAAGAATTTACTAGGAAATCTTCTGATGGAGTATTCCGGTAGGAGGATAGATTCGGGGAGGTCATTCCTCAGTTATATAGCTTGAAGGGTGAAAGAATCTGACATAAAGCCAGAATGGAAAAGACGAGTAGATAGTGTAAGTGTATTAGCAGAACGCAGTTGTCTATCATGAGAACCGCAAATATATTGAAATTTATTTTATAAGTAATTTGGAGAATTAGAGTGAGAAAGAACGGAAAAGAGCATACAGAGCAATCGTCGTTGCGTGCACTGACGAATAAGGAGCCATTTTAGTTGAGACCGATAACAAGAAACTGTTATTTATTCTTACTAAAAACTAACGCAATTATGACGACACTAACTTTATAAGTAATTTTGAACATACGGAAATAGCAGAAATAACCTCTGGGCTCGATTTCTCTAATGGAAAAACTATTTAAAAGATAGGATCAAATGCACTCAAACATTCACGAGTAATTATCGCGTAAGATACGGACTTTGAATAGACACGCACTTGGCTGGAAACATATTTTCTGTTTATGGAAAAATTTCAGTTAAAAAAACGGAATCTTTACTTGAAATCGATCTATTTAATTCGACCGAGGAGCTCGATGGCGCGGTGTTAAGCAACTTTTACAAGGACATAAGTTGGGTGACCAAAAATTCTTATCTCAAACTTCTCCGTGCCTTGGAAGTCATGTTAAGCCTTTGGTCCCGGTTGCATCTGCAGCGATGGGGATATTAATAGGCTAGTGATGATTTGATTCTACTAGAGAGACGACTTGAAGCACGGTAGTGCTATAATAGGTTGATTGTTGATGATGATATCAAGGAAGTTACGTGAAAGACTCCTCAGTTTTGCTAATAAGTGACCGGGGATCAACAAGCCTACCTGTGTAATATTAATTGGTTGACTTTGGATCCAATCAAAATTGACTCGACATTCATTACTGTGTTTTACCCAACTACAAAGGAAGGGTTAAGATTTTCGCGCGTATCTTGTATATATGTATGTATAATATTCTTTATTGCCTCATATCGTCAGAACCGCTAAACGGAATTAGATAATTAAGGTGTTGTAAGATTTGTCTTAGTAGCCCATGTTTTGATATAGGCAACGTTAAAAAATAAAATATGGCGGCTGTGCGACGCCATTATATCTAATGTTTTTTTTTGTTTTAAATACTGGATAACAAATTAAAGGGATACTCAATACATGAACACCAAAAAGGTATATAATAATTATCTAACCGTGATACTAATAAAAATAACAATGATAAGGTTTAAAAATATGTTCTGTTGTTCTTTCTATTTCTGTACCAACCTGGTAATTTGTCTCACTAAAAAGACATAAATAAAATTATAATAAAAATAAAACAAAAAACCCGCCTTTATGAAAAACAACTTGTTCCAGCCTTTTCGGTTAGTTGTTTTTCACGCAGGCGGGTGATATATATCAAGTCGATTCAAGTGCACTGAAAGTTCAATAAAGTATTTAAACCCGTGGTGTGCAGGCCGTGTATCACGAGACACGGCGCGCTAAGTCCATAGGCTTGTAAAATTTATCAGTCGGCTGAATGTACAGAGACTATAACCAAATAACAAAACACGTTAGAAAAAAAAGTGAAGTAATCGTAAATTGAAAATTATAAAGTGAAAAAAAGACAGCGAGTGGCCGACCCGATTTATTGTTATGTTTATAAAAATAAAGAAAAATGGAAGAAATTAAAGTTAATTCAAAAACGACAAATTAAAGGAAAAGAATGCCCACATTTTCACGATATTTTAAAAGTAAGGCGTCATTGTAATACTGTATTTTAAAAAATACCTTCTTGAATAGATAATATATCTAAGAATACTATAAAAAAGTCCGAAGTTAATCCGTTCAATATTGTTAACAATAGAAGCGAAAAAATAGAAAGGAAGCGGCCGGCGGCGAGAATTATTTGATCGTACCGCATACGAAGGGGTGCGTGCGTAAAACCCGCCGCAAACCACGGGTTGTTGAGTGCATTCTAATTAAATTCAATGCCAATTAAATCGAAGCCAGTGTCTACCTACGAAAACGTTATGATGTAGGTACACCTTTTTTGAGGTTGTGATTAGGGGAACAATAGCCGAGTCACCTAGATTACTGTTTACATATATAAAAAATTTATGGACCCATTGGTACAGGCGCCCGACTCACACTTTCGTTAAATGTAAATGTACTTTAAAAATATTTTCAACCAAATTAAAGTATTACGATTTATTTTTAATAATATAGTAACTATTACAGAGCAAGAATAGAGCAATAAACAATGAGAAACTGAGAATGTTTTGTGGTGAGCACAGTGGTATGTTGATTGTTTAATAAGAAACTTAACTATATCAGGTAACCATTCATATGATCATCAAACGTTTCCAACAAAGATTCCATAATTGTGTACGCATTGCTAATGTAACTGAGTCGAGATCGTGTTTTCTCATAAGTATTATTGATCAATGTTGCCGAGCAACTAAAATACTCGTACGTATAGTCAACATAAAAATGCCTCTATTGATATTTTCTAATTATCATAATAATTACTGTATGTACTGTCTACTTTGACTCGAAAATCCAAAGAAAATGGTTGCTTTGCTTATTTGAGAGTCAAAGGATAGTGACTGCAGATTCGTACATCAACACTTGCTTTTTGTATTTGTTTTTAACTCAATAACAATATCGTGATGACTTTTAATTGTGCGTGTATTATTTGAATGTATCTATAGAATTGTTTTATATATATCATTTTCATGACGTGTTCGTCTCAAAAAAAAAAACTTATCAGTGTAGATGAGATTCCACTTTGAATTCCGTGGTTTCGTTGTTTGAGTTATACTTAACTAAGTATGTTATTTACAACTCGGCACGGCAGAGCGCCACGAATTCGTTATAGAAACAATTTCAGTTTCATAACTCTCAGCAAGTATGGAATAATTCAGTCGCTTTCTTTTTGAATTTATACAAGCTGTTTTATTTTATTTACTTTGGTCTTCCACTTCCCCTTAAAAGTAGAGCCAATCACTTTGAAAAAGTTTGTTTAATCAGAACTGATTTTTTTTACCTGATCAAAGTCGACTTGAGCGCAGTGAGCTGTGTATACTACCGCTGCTTTGATATACTATTGCCATATCTAAAAAAAATCTGTATCAATTTTTATTAATCCTTTAATAGCCGAATAGTTCGCAACCCGGTTTCGAGATGTCGCCATCTTTGAGGTCCAAAGTCGATTTACGGTCAGGTTAATGTCGAAAATGAACTCTTCTATATCCAAGATAGTAAACTCGTTGTTATAACAGCTTCGGTGTCTTAGCCATTTGACTTCAAATCAGGTCAATGTTTATGATGTTGTCTAATATTTTTAATCTTGTCTAGTAATATTTAATATTATTAACTATTACTTAATCTGGCCATAAATACTGTTAGAATTAAAAATAAACGAAATTTTACTTTTTAATTTTGTAACTCATTTTTATAAGATTGCTAATTTTTTGACTTTTGTTATTGGTATGACTTTTCATATTTCGCGCTAATAAATTTTAAAATATTTTGTGATAATAAAATGGAGTGGGATGATAAAGAGAATCGCATTTGTGATTGCATTAAATTCAGTAGGCATGGAGCCAAAATACAATTTTCACACCCAAATGTTTGTGTACCGGAATATTGATACCTCCTCTGTTTGTGACAGAAAAAGATCTGACCGTCCACGTAGTGTTCGTACGAAAAAGGCGATCAAAGCAGTAAGGGAAAGAATTCGAAGAAATCCTGTCCAAAAGCAAAAGATTTTATCTCGGGAGATGAAGATGGTACCTAAAACCATGTTGCATATTTTTAAAGCTGACTTTCAGCCTATAAAGGCTGTAAGTCCTAAAGATGAACTGATCACTTCTTAACAGATAATTTAAAAAAGAATAGGGTGGTAAAATCAAAACAACTATTTAAACGGTACCCAAAGGGAGGTTACCGAAAAATGTTGTTTACTGATGACATTATTTTTTACAGTCGAGCAATATCTTAAGTAATAAAAATACCATTTTTATGGTCGAATCTCTAAAGAAACTTCACTATTAGACTACACAACGTGGGCATTATTCGACATGAGTGATGGTTCGGTGAGGTGTTAGATATGAAGGAGTGACCAAGTCATATTTTTGTGAAAATGGTATCAAAACATCTTAAAACACTGGATTATGATTTATAATCTGTTTTAGAGAATAAGGCTTGCTCTAAACGCTGTGATAACTTGGAACCTCTAAAACAATCCATACGGTCGGTAGTTGAGATTTTTCCCATGGAAAAAGTGCATGCTTCTATCGATAACTGGCCTCAACGTTTAAAGGACTGTAAAGTGAAACTTTAAAGAATTGCAGCTAATGGAGTTACTGCAATAAAGTCCTAATAAAAAGTCAGTACTAAAAATGTTGGTTTTCTATGTAACAACATTTATCGCAAGATTATGTATATTCAATCTAAATCTAAACTTTGATTCCGGAGTCAATGTTTTGAGCTATTTTAAGGTTTCATTTTAGCTTTGATGGGTTGTTTCAAGATAGTAGTAAATCAGATTTCTATGTAACATAAAAATCTTTTTAATAAATACATTGATAACTTGATAATATTTTATGTGTTAATTAATTAATTTAGCATAACATAATTAATTAGATATGTCATTATAAATTTATTATAACAGACCTATTACGCTTGTAAGATATGAGCTATTAGAGTGATGTGTTTCCCAACTCCGCGCAAATTATCGAATAAATGAGGTAAGCACAGATGCTACGGCAATAACCTCCTCACATTACACGGAATTCGGCCAAACGACAGGTATTAGCAATGAATATTTGCCGCACGCGTACCTATGCAACTTAATATGATTCTGATGACGTCTTCGAATCCGTTTTGATGTGCAAGGAATAATAATTAATAGCCAAAGATTACTATCTATACAAGAAAATCTGTGCGGTACTAAAAATTACTAGCGAAGCCGTTGTGTCATCACAACACCATCATTTAGTCGATTGCGACCGAGATAGTAGCTTTCGCAAGGGTCGGTCACGGGATAGGTGACCAAAAAATTATTATCTTGAGCTACTCCGTGTTTCGGAAGGCACGTTAAGCCGTTGGTCTCTGCTACATTTGCAGTCGTGAATTCCCGCCAATCCGCATTTAGCCAGGTCATGGCCCAAGCTCCTTAACCATCCATAAGGAAAGCCTGAGCCCCAGCAGTGGGGACGAAATAAAGGGCTGATGATGATGATGATGATGACGACCGAGATAGTAGAACCCTACTGATGTGATTGTTACAACGTCGTTATTACTTTGGTGTGCAATTTTGCAATTTCAAGTAATTTAAATGGATAAATCGTACGTTGAGAACGATAGTTTTTGGTTAGTGACATTGTCATTCTCAACGTGCGAAATATTAATGTTTTTTCTTTACATTTGATAACAACCAGCAGATAGTGATCATTGAATATGCTACAAAAATATTATTATTGCCGTATCGCTTACTTCTAACTGGTAAGTGAGACGACAACTTGACGACACGTGCTCGTTCTGTGTCACAATTTTAGTCCTGTACGGCAATTCTGTTAAAGTTACCTTAATTGTGGAAAGTCAATAACGTATCAATTACAATGCTTTACAACACAGTTTTTTTTTACTAGATCACAAAATAATAAAGATATCTGTCAACATTGATTTATGACAAAAAAATTACAGTAGTAATAACCACAGAACATAGAGAGAGATTAGAAGTAGTAAGTGGGCGGGACCCGCGTCGCTGGCATATGCGCTTTTACTCATATGACGCCCTTTCCTCGGTTTTACGTTTGTCAGTCGTTCGTCAATCGTCGAGTGGTGATTTTACAGATTTTTTCTATAAAAAATGCCGTTTGTGCTATTATTACTTGCAAAAAGCAAAGCAAAGTATACAATCTAACTAATGCAAACATTTCCTTTCACTGGAAAGTACAATTTTAGTGCTAAAATATAAAAAATGTAATAATTTGACACAATGTTAAATAAAATATACATTGATTGCTCAAACCAACATCAATATTATACAGCAATGTAAATCATTTTGTGCACTTTTGCAAAAAATAGTGCTTCCATTTGTCTGAAATGTACCGATAGGCTGCTGCTATAAGTATATGCCATAATTATATAAAAGTAAATAATACTGTTTACAAGGGAAAATAATAGATGAACTGATACTGAACAAATGAAATAATGAACTATCCAAGCACTTTTTTTACGAAGATTCGGTTAATTATTTACACGCAGATAAATATTAAAAAATACTGATGTGCTATAAATATCTAAGTTACGAAGTATATCACCGTTTTATGAACAATACATAAATCAAACGAAACTTCGTGAAAAGCTAAGAGAGTTGCCCTAATAGGTCTTATTAGAAACTGGTGAAACTGGATTTCACTTATTTTGCATTACTTATATTTCAGTTTCCCTAATAACTTTACAACGGATTGCCCTGTTTATATAATTTATTTTGCCCTATCCGTTTTAGACCTAATCCTATCAAATGAATTTCAAAACAACATTATATCTATACATGTACGTACGTACTTATCGCTTTTGTGTCTTATGCAATAAATAAATGATTATGATTATGTCTGTCTTCAAACTTTTTTTTGTCATGGCATTCAAACTCATACTTGACCAGCGATTCCTTATTGTCCAGCCGTTGCAATTAATAATGTAGGTAGTATTATTATTACAGATATAAAACTTCGAATAATAAAGTAAACATGGCTATGATCAATTTATTATTGTAATGATCATGTTAGTTATTATTAAATGAAATGAAAATATCTTTATTCAAGTAGGCTATTACAAGCACTTTTGAATCGTCCAACAATTTTTTTTTCCCCTACCACTTGTTCAGGACGTCTTTTAGCTGACAAGAAGAACAAGCGAAAGAAACTTACCAGCTCTTTATCATAAGTAATAACATTTACATAAATCATGTCATTTCATATCAAATCACAATAATAAATAAACTTCCAAAGTCTGTAGGACATAGGTTGAACATATAATTAGTCTTTATAGAACAAAGCGAAGGCTATTAATTCCATGCATTGCGATCCTTAAAATAATCATTAACTTTATAATAGCCTTTACTCATAAGTATATTCTTTACATGAATTTTAAATTTATTTATGGGTAGGTCAACTATTGTACATTTTGTGGAACTTTATTGAACATAGCATTGCATTTACCCAGAAATTATCCTCTGGTTTTCTGAAGCCTGAAGCTTGGAACGGCAAGTTTATTTTTATTTCTTGTGTTAAGATTATGAACACTATTTTATTTTTTGTGAAGGCATCGTAATGTTTTCTTGCGTACTCATATTTTCATAGATGTATTGAGAGGCAACAGTCAAAATATTTTTTTTTTAATATTTCTCTGAGAGATTCTCTAGACCGTAAATTATATATAGCGCGGACAGCTCTCTTTTGTACAATAAAAATATCTTGAATGCTAGCAGCAGAACCCTACAACAATAGACCATACGTCATTACACTATGAAAATAACTAAAATATACCAATCTTGCCGTTTCATCATTTGTCAAGAGTCTAATTTTCTTAACAGCAAATACTGCAGATCTCAGTCTACTTGACAAATTATCAATATGAGGATCCCATTGCAGTCGGGAATCTAGTGTATTACCAAGGAACTTTGTTGATTCCACCAACTCAAATTTTTCACTATTTACATTTATAAGTAAGTAACATTCCTCACATTAGGTAATGCAAACTTTATGCATTTCGTTTTATTTGAATTAGGCTTTATATTATTACTATCAAACCACTGTAGAACATTGTCGAACTGAATTACATTTAACTGTTTCATAACAAAATTTAAAGCTCTTATTTTATCAACTAATATTATCTCCCATCACTAATATGCACAATTGGAATGATACCAGTAAGAAAAAAAAACAAATTAGGCTTAATGTGCTTAATGTTTTTTTTTTACACTTACCCTCTCCTAATTATATTACTCCACAGAAATATGATAGAGTTTATCTTTAAGTTTTCTTAGTTTTTGTACTGCGTTTTTTTATCAAATATTTTATTAAATTATATAGGGAAAAGCGTTATTTTTCACTATTCACTTGGTTACAGCAAAATCTAATCTTAATAGTTCGCACATAAAATGATGTCCCCAATTTTTTTAAATGTGCATAATCTTAAAACAAAAAATCCCTTCTGGTATCCCCGTATACAAACTGGACAGTCACATGACAGTTCAACATTCATGTTAAAGTAAATTATTTATCATCACGTTAAATTAGAATTTGTTTTTAATCGTGTGCTTTCTTAGCTTAGTATCTTTTTGGGATTTTGTTTATGTTATCGCGAACGTATCGCGTGGCGGTTTTTCATGTAGTGAACAAAATGATATTTCATCTAATCTGTATTTGTGACACTCGGTTCCCATACTAAATTAATATCATTATACTTCTAATTTCTCTCTATGTTCTGTGGTAATAACAGACTTCGGGTAGATAATAGCAAAATGCAAGTTGGGATTCTACTGAGATGCGATTGTTACGTAAAAATTTGCAGAATTGAGACACAGAATAGCTTATCTAGTAGTGTTATTGAAGACGTTGATAATTATTTGAATTGAAAAGTGGACTTGTCCTTATAGTCTTATATGCCTTGGTAATTGGTATGCATTTGTGCGAAGCCGGGACGGATCAAATTAAATCAATATCGTTTATTCAATCTAGATTGTTATAAGCACTTGTGGAGTAAAGTCATGGTTCATATATCACGGCGGAGACATTGTACTGAGACTCATCTAGAAACTCAACATGGACTGTTTTTTACCTGTTATGTTTTCGCACATATTTTGTATGTGTGCAATATTATATTTCCCCATATCTTCAGAATCACTGAACGGATTTAGATAATAGAGATATCTTTAAATTTTTGTTTGTATCCAAAGTGTTCTTAAATAGGTAACGTCAAAAAAATATAATGTGACGACTGTGCGACACCATTATATTTAATATTTTTTTTGTTTCAAAAACTTACAATATAGGTATTAAATTTAAGGGCTCAATATCAGGATTCCGAAAAGGTATATCATAATTATCATTAATAATAATAAAAATAGCAATGATAAAAGTAAAAATTTTGACTTTGTCCTTTCACTTTTTGTACCGACCAGGTAATTTATCTAACTAAAAAGACATAAATAAAATTACAATTAAAATGAATAAAAAAGCCACCTGCGTAAAAACACCTAACTAAGCTGGAACAAGATAACAAAAAATATGCAACAACGTACATAACATGCAGTCAGAGGCATGTACAAAGAGATAATGATTTGTCTTATTATAAAATTTCATGCCTTCAGGAAGGCTGGTTTTTATTTGATTTTATTTATATTTCTTTCTCCTTCTTTCATACAGAGATTGGAAAATCAGCATCAGCACATTAGACTATTAACTAACTTTTTATTCATAAATAATAAATAAATAAATATTGAGATTCTCAAAAACTAAGCCATTTTACTATTTTTAAGCAAAACTATTTTTTTTTATTTTCTCATTTAGTACCCAAAAGATTTCAATTTTGGAGAAAATAACAAGGTGTGAATGATCTTTTAAGAATTTCGCTTTCTTTTTTAGGTTCAGCCCTAAAAATTCTGCTTTTTTTTTCTGTTTTTAATATGCATAAATATATGTTCCAATACAAAGGATAATGGAAAAACTGGAGATCATATGAAGAATTGACCCCATTATACTTCTCTATAGAGCAGGGATTTTAGGGCTATGAACAATGGAAGAGATATTGCGCGCAGTTACTTTGTCTTCATTTTTATTAGAACTCAATATTGTGTGGACAATGGTGCCAATTCTATTGTACTACTCTTTAAACTACAAAAACTGTCTAAATTTAATTTAGGAGTGCTCTTACTTTAAAACAACTCTTAATAACGTTAGTTGTTTGAGTATATTTAAACATGAGGTCAAATTCGATTTCTGAAATCAGTTGTTAGGTTTTCCTTAATATACTTAATTACTCTTCTTAATTACTTAATACACATAAACTACTTAATATAATTAAGCACCTTTCATATAACTAATCCACCAAAATAGCGTTAATAATCCCGTATTTTTATTAGACTGCCTGTTCCGTGCATTTTTCTCATCATTCTCGTAAAGCTATTTCTGTTGTTTGCTTTGTCAGGGGAGACAACGTCAAATATCACAGGGGATCGGACACCGAAACGTATTTGATACCACCAACACCGTTCTACAATATAAACAGTGCTCCGACTGAAGATATGACGTTTGATAGAACCACCAATTCTTTATAAATATAACATATTTTTCATTATAATCCGTTATCCGTTATTGATGGGAATTTTAAATCAAATATATTAAACCATCTAGTAAAAGTAAAAAAGTGTTATTCGGATGTAAACATGGGTGCATGCAATCGTAAAAAAATCAGTACTTATTCGAAAATCCTGAGTTCTTAATAAATCGCATGTATTAAGAAATGTTGCGAACTAAGTTAGTAGTGATAGTTTATCATATGTTTAAGAAACCTGTATTTGACCTTCTTAGGAATAGAATTTTATCAAAACTGATTCTAGGCAAACCTTTACGTTATTATATTATTAGAATGGTTATGAGTACAAAATTGATAAAATTGCACTAATTGGAGTGCTCTCCAAAACTAATGTGACTAACTTTGTATAACTTAATATAAAACAATATAATAAATGACTATTTATCAACTACTATAATCTACTCTGCTCTAATAAATCTACTCTCTATTCTCTATGCTCTAATAATTCTACTCTCTCTACTCTATTGTAATATTATATTACAATATTCACAAAATTGTATCTATATAAATTAACCAGAAAAACTCTTTACAAACTATTTTTACAAAATAAATAAATATGTACAAAGTTGAATGAGGTTGGGTCTTATGCAAAAATATTCATGGAATAATAATATTCCGCGAATACCTCACGCTTGAATTCAAAGGAGTTTATTCGAAAAGAAAGACACTATTTGTACTATGACATAATTTATAGTCTGAAAATGAGTTTCACACAAAATCGTAAGCTGTCACAGTTCTCATTATCATTGGTGGAAAGGATTCCTCGCAGCCCATGAAGTGTTCTAGAAAATAATTAAAGAAAGAAAAGAACGCAGCGACACAAGGTGAGGAGCATCATTATATCTCAGCACCATTAATGGTCTTTGTTTACGTTTACTTTTATTTTATCCTTATCGTTTCTTGTATACTGTGTAAAACAGTATTTCTCAAAAATATTTAGAACCGCATTTTTATCTTAATCGGAAATCTTATTTGGAGACTAGAATAACTTGCCTATAGACCAATATCATTATGTTCATACGGTGAGTATAGCTGAGTTGGAAATGCAGGTACCTGATAAGCGATCGCTTATTCAATCCCAGCTTGATCATCGGTATTCTAAAGCTACGTCATATAGCAAATATTTTCGAAAAATAAATGTTTCCATGACCATTCAAAATTAATATTATAGTTTATGTGTATGCGTGATACTATTAAAATATTTATGAATATATTTTTAGTGCAATTTCATATTCAAAATGTATTTCATACAAATGTATACCTCTGTATCATAAATTTAAAGTAGCCTGAACAAATTTATTGAATTGATAGAACTATATAATTTATGGGTTTTTATTTTTTTTCCGTATGAAACGAATTAAAAACCTTTTTAGTGTCGGTCATCAAAATGCGTCTAGAATTTATCACTATGTTGTCAGTACCGTAGTTAATTCGAAGTTTAAGCGAGTGAATAAAAAATAAGGCCCAATAATATCTGATGTTTTAATTAAATAAACGATATTGAATTTATTGGAGTTACAAATCGGCTGATCTTTATCACAATGTAAAGTAAAATTAATATTTTGTAATCAGCAAAATAGTATAAGAAATAATTTATCCTTCTGATAAATCTATCTAGTTTTAATAGCTAAAAGTTATTATAACAGTAAAGTTATCTAAATTCAATAAGTCTTGTTATTTCTAAACAATGATTTCAATATTATTTAATAATAGACTTAAATTCTTACTACGACTTCTCAATATAAGCATCTTTTAACATAAATTAGTTCTTAAATAAGATATAAAATATCATAAGGAGTTGGATATTAATTGCTTTTCTAATTCTCATTTGTTGTGCACTATATGAACAACTGTTGTTTTCGCTTTTAGTCAAGCTAATGTATTACTGCTGTATCATGTTGCTATAGATAATATGTAGTGAGATGATTGAAACAAATGGTAAAGAGTATTATTTAATTATGAAATTATTTCTCATAATATTCTAAGAAGATTAAGTTGGAGTAGAGACACGGGTGCGCATCACGTTACCACAATGTGTTTAATTTCTCCAGTTGATTTTAAACTATACCATCAAGATATTAAGGTTCACAATGAAATAGAGAAATTTGATATATTGTGGTTATAATGTTTCTACAGGAGATCTATATATCTTCTATTTTACAATAGGAAATTGAAAATTCCTGCAGATTTTTGTTTACGTTTTTACTCTGTTACGAATACTCCCACCGAAAATTGATTTGTTTCATGTAATTCACTCGAGAATTTCGATAGCGTAATAGTTAGTGCATTTTTACTTTTTAATTGATTTTGTACGTATTTTTGTTTTACATGTCAAAAAATTATAGTTGTCACTCAGCCCTATCCTGGTTTTTATTTTGGTTCCCTAAATTCTAGTTTTTTCATCAAATATATTTTATTTAGAGCTATCGTTAACAAGAAGGAATGTGCCTCAGTAATTACAAATAAGCGAAATGAATATTTTTAACAACCATCGACTCTATCGATGATTGAAACTGGGGTGAGTTCAGTAATGACTCATGTCAATGGCAATTGACTTGGCAGCGGTGGTCACGCGAAAGCGTTAACGTTCAGCTGTGACAACACTTATTCGATTGTCTAATCCTTAGAAAGATTTTAATGGTCTCCATACAAGTGCAGTGTCATTATCTCGTACGTCCATTTTACATAATTAACATAGAGATTCGTAACCGTCACTCATTAATGTTTAATTCTTTAACTGGAACCTTATTATTGCATATACATCACCTTTTTTTATTTTTTTTATTTGATGGTGGCTATTTCTAATAATTCCGTAATGGTGGCAGTTCTTGAATGGCCACACTTCCGCGTAATAACGGAAGCCAACATAACGCCCCTAGCGTTTCAAGATAAAATGTTTCACTCGTATTGAGAAGGCCAGGCTGCGAATTCATTAACGTCATGCGTGCCAAATTGCGAACATAATACAAAAAAAGTAATTTCATGAAAATGCAAACAATCCTACAAGCTAAAGTGTTCTGGTAACCGAATAATTTTGTTTTTGCTTTAAACGTTTAATTTGTAACCAAACTATGTTGTATCGATGTTGTCCAATTCAAAGGCAAAATATTGCTCTGTGAGATAATGAACTAATTATTGCAATATAGGCTTAAAATTATTATTTTTAACACTGAACCGATAAAATCGTTTGATGAGTCCCTTGACCGAGTTAAAGACCTTGAGTTCTTCATTGAATCTTACAATTGAAAGCTATGAGACAAAAATATTGGTACAAATAATAACTGAAAAAAACTATCACAAATTTATATACTTCAGAATTTAGACTACTACAGGAGTACTCATAAAGCTTTTAAAATCTATTACCAATATTTCGTCAACTTCATCGTGCTCTATCCATTTCAGTGACATTAAAAGTACATAAGTAAGAGCAAAAGAAGCGATAAGATAACGAAACAGCCTACGACATAATCAAATGTCAATATTGAGAGTACAGTATCGGATCAGTAATTAGTTGCTTATTTTTTAAAGGTAGGTAATAGTTCTTAGCCTTCTTCATCGATTTGCTTTCAGTTGAGTGTTAGAACGGATACTAAATCAACATGTTTTTGTTTTAAGGACTTTTTAAAACGGATATTATTTTAGTATCCATGACATTTTATTTTAAATAGTTTTTCTGTTTTCATCAAATTACTTACTTTTATATTTTATTGATAATATTATGTTGTATTAATTCAATAAAGTAACTCTTGGAATTTTTCAGAAACTCAATCAGGCTAGTTACTTTTTATATTTTCCGTATGATTGGTTTATCGTTTTTCAGTAGAATGTTTAATCGAATGGAAAAAGGATTATTTTCGTAACGATAAAATTCAAGTTATTCCAATAATTTTATTAATATTTTGTATAACAAAACGGATCTAAGCTAAGTGCACAGTACTAAAGCGAGACAATGTACGAAATTTGATAACAATACGAATCTAGGCTTTACTTACGAATACGAATCTAGAAATAAATACACAAATTATTTGGAATATGTATGATAATATTGTATCAATGGTAGTCAAAATTAATTTAAAATCGATTTATTGTTATTAGCCTGCAGACTCAGCAGGAACCAAAGCCTGCAGACTCAGCAGGAAAAAAAACCAGATGCTCTTGGGAGCATACGGCATTTTCTGAAGCAAGCAGGGGGCAGCAGCTCGGAATGATAAATTTTCCATTACTAGTACTTCTACTACTAAACGTGCTGGACACTGCGCCATTAAATTATAAAACAAATGAACTCTGATCGATCATAACACACTTAAATATAAATTATTAATTGAGTAAAAGTAATAACTTGAGCTTAACCACTACACAAAAATTTGAAAGCTAATAAATATACCTTTTTATTTTTCTTCTCATAGTTGTATTCCTTTTTAGCGATAATTGGGAGACGTTTGGATAACCATAGGCTAGAAGTGAAATTAAATTTACATAATCATAATAGGTTTAAAAATATTTTTGAATAATAATATCGCTCAATACGCCATCATATTTTTTCATCTCTATGACACACGTTAACTTTTTTTTACTTTTTTTGTGCTGTAATAACGGTCAACCCTAAACGAAATTAGTTACCTAGTAAAAACCTTATTTATATGATTTCTAGAATCACTGTATCGACTTGTAAATGTAAAAGCGGCAGATATATTCCGAACGTAGATCGAGGATGTTGATTTTGAATAATTCATTTAATCCATCTAATAGCACTGTACAAGGGGACATAAACGTAGCCTGCTTTGTATTGACATTGTTTTTGAAAGGGTCAATGACTTTTGACGAAGCTTTTATATAAGACATTTAAAGCTTATGTTTAACTCGCACTCAGTAGGTAAAGACTTAGTCCCGAAATTACAGTAAAAATAATTAACTCAGATCAATAGTATGACTTCTCTCTAATCTCGGAGATTGATATTCATAAACAAGAATATTCCATAAACTACCCTGAATATAAGATGCAGAAATATTCGAATATTGTTATATTTTTAGAGTTCAGCAACCCTAATTGGGACACTATTCTAGTCTGTCTATCACGTCAAACACCAGGTTTATCTCATGAAACGTTATAGTAAGTCAGTTAAATTTTTTACTGTAACCGCCATGACAACTAATATTAAAAAATATAAAATAAATATTTAAAGGGGCTCCCATAAAATAAACGTGATTTTATTGCGTTATTAATAGATAATAGTATAAATAAACAAATAAATATTAGACAAGATGAGTAGTTAAAGCCCCTGTATTATGGAGTATCTGAGACAATGAAGGTACTACAACCTTATTTAATATATAATAACCTTCGTGCGTGAGTCCCACACGCAATTTACCTGTTTTCTATTATTATAAATAAATTTACACCACTCATTAAATTACTTATACCTATTATACCTATTATACTTACCACACTTAACCCCGTTTTACTTGCGGATAGCTGTTAACTGTCAACCTAGAGATAAAATGTAAATATGGATGGTATATTTTAGTTTAGTCAAATTACCTTCGACCATGGCGGCAAGAGTTGGAGGTTTAGTGTAACGCTTGAGTTTAATATGTTTCTAATGATAAAATGTGACAGTTTGTGGTGTGGGTCAATCAACACTTCGCGAGTGCGGTACACATCGAGTTTATGTACACTTGTAATCGAAAACAAGTTTTATAGATATTTATTTTAATTAGTGACAAAGTCTTCGTTTAATGATTTCCAAAGACTTGATTGGTGAGATCAGTTATTATATTTAAGTTTCTTGTAAATTTTTTTTCAAATGAATAATTTTTGTAATTTTTAATTGTTTCTAATTAAAAAGGTTTTAATGAAAACCTTTGGCCTTATTGTCTAATTTTAATCTATCATAATCTTTTTTGATATACTGATTTATGGAACTATGTAAATTTGAAAGTGAGTCACAATCGCTTTTGGAATGAATGATAATTTGAATGATATTAATGTCATTGACAATTCATTTAGTTTGACATTTTCCAATAGCTTTGAAAGATATTTGTAATTATCACTTTATTTAGACATTCTGAATATCGCTTAATATCTTTTATTTATTCAATATCTTTAAAAAAAAACGTTGTCAGATAGTTGTAGCGTGAAGTTCGTGAATATCTTTTAAATGTCAAATTCAAAGTGATTGTGAAAGATTTTAAAATTTCACTATAAGGCCACTGTTTTCCCTTCATGGAATTAAACTGATATTAGCATACATTTATTTAAACCTATTGGTATTTGAAATAAATCATATTTCCTCCTCCCGTATATATTTTACCTAATTCCGTGTTAACTATTGTTGGAAATGTTTTTGAAATAAACCATAAAAATAGGCACGCACGCCGAAAATATAGTAACTGATAATCATTTTTGATATATATATATTTTTTTTGTTATTTTATTTGATAAATTTTATATTCACAATAGTATTCAATATACTATTGTGAATACAATTTTATTAAATTAAATAATTCATTAAATTATAAAAATATTTAAAAAAATTTAACAATCCAAGGTGCCTGAGATTGAATTTGATTTCACAACCTTTCACAATCCAGATGTATGCTCTAATCAATGAGTTAACGAGTATTTTTCTATATTATAAATATTTAAATGTTTGTATATAGATCAATAAATGTGATCTTTTTTAATAAAATATTAAAAAAGATCACATTTATCTTTTTTAATATCTTTTTTAATAAAATATTAAAAAAGATCACATTTATTGTTCAGATTCCAATAAGAGTAACCGCAACCCAGGATTCTGGAGTATCTGAGATAACGAAGGTACCACAACACCTAGACCCGAGATAATATAGATCAGTCCTTTTTTAGAGTTGAACCCGGAACCTCCAAGATGGCGACACCCTGAAATATTTCTCAAAATGCAATCATTTTAAGGCGTAAATAAACATAATTTATATGCATAATACGCATAATACAAACAAGGGGTACGTCCGCCTAAACGAAGACTTATTATTTCATGCCAGCACATTTGTATAGTTAAAAATAACACTGTCAAAGAGGTTAAATATAATAAGAAAGTCTTTTGTATATTGTAAGAGTTTATCTTTTATTACCAATACTACATAATTTAATCTAGTTTTAAACAGATTGTCATGAGTCCAAACTTATATCAACTTAAAGTACGTACGATTATAATTCTAAATGACTGATATTTTCGTTAATGTTATTCATTACCTACATCTATAGTCGTTACATATTTTTCCTTTTCCAGAATATAAATATCTTTTGTATATTGTATATATCAAATCAATTACTATTTTTTACATTCAAATCTACTAAGTCAGTAAGACTGAAATGTGCATAAAACAAGATAACTTATGATCACTGTAAATTTAATAATGACTAACATTAATAATCACATTTTAGATAAAAAAAAACAATTAATAGTAAACATTCATTAAGTTTTATATTCAAAACAACTTTATAATAAATATATTTCTATGTTATAGTATGACAACGATGTCGATAACAAAATAATTAAATAATAACAATTTTAACTTTTTTTTTTCATTTTCTCGTGTACTCAAAGTATTTTTGGGGTTTTTCAAACCCACAGTTGAAGTAACATATGAATTAAAAATATTTCAAATAATTATTTTACACTAAAATTTACAATGGTTCATTTTTTACAAAATACACAGAGTAATTGCGATAAATTCAAACGATCCGTTTCAGTGAAATAGCTAAACGTAAAAGTTTTTCGATTATATCACACATTTTGTTATTGATAGCTCGTAGTTATAATAACTCATTCCTGTCTGTCAAACTTCCAAAGAAGTTTCAAGGAAGGCGAAACCATAAGGTTTTTCCAACACGAGAGGCGTTGCTATTCATAAGGGAATCAAATTGGAAAAAATCCGACGCCCTAACGTTTGCATACGCCTCAATAGCTTAACTTGATACAAGTTAGATAAGTGTTACGATCCTTGCTCACTCTCGATTCGATTGACATTTTGTTTTATCTGTAATGGTGTTAATATCCATATCAGTTGTTTGAACTTCGATCCCTGGAGTATTAAAGTTGTCGTACGATATATATTGAGGCGCTTGTTGCACTTCTGCTTTTGCTATAACAGGGCGCTTCTTTGTTTTAATATAGCCCAAAGCTGATACTAAAACGATGAATACTATAAAACCGATACAACAACCCACGACCAGGCTCAACCTCCGTGTTAACATATCAGCTATTCCCATGTAAGTATTCGAGAATGGACTGTCTATTGCGGCACTAAAAATTTCTATAGTACTCACAGTGGTACATTTACTCGTAATAGAATCATTCATATATGATCTTAGATGGTTTAGAATGAGCTCGTCACCGAAAATACTGTTAGTTGGCATTTCTGGATATGGTGCTATTCTTGCATCCGGCAATGAAGATCCCGTTGAGGAAGTCATACCCAAGTTTCCTGTCGCTAACACGCAAATTGAATATCGTGAACCAGGTGTTAGATGATTCAGTCTAGTAGACCTGATATTAGCATTTAATGTTTTACCTCGTATCTGTAACAATGTAGCGTAACAATTCGTTCGTTAATAACACATAAAATATTACCGTCTTAATTTGTTTTTTATATCAATTGACCCATTTCTACACTAGTAATGGGTCAATACTATATTAGTACTATACTATATTAGTACATACTATATTAGTCAGAAATTATAATGATAACGAGTAACTTGTGAAACCATTCGGTTTTACAGTAATTTATTGAATCTAACTGATTGATTTATTTTCTTTTTACTTATTTTGAAATATAAAAGCAATATAAAAAAAAACTGCTTACTTAAAATATATATTTTCGTCATGATCAAATTCAATGATATCAATACCCTAACGTTACTCGTATTAGATTGAAATTAAGATCTAATTTATTATGGTAGAAAAATAAAATTCCTCAATTTAGGTGCTTTTATTTAATAGGCCTTAAGAGGCCTATTAAATAAAAGTTGCATTAATATAATACTTTGTTTAATCTTTCAAATTCATATGTAAAAAATCGATACATATTGTTTCTCTATTGAACTAAGTCTATGTTTCAAGTTCACTGATTTTTTTTTATAATCTTTTATTTCTTTCATTTACTTACTTAAAATACTCATATTTTATTCATGATAATGATGTTAATACAATGATGTTAATACACTCTACGTATTGTTATTAGATTGAAATTACTATCTAATTTAATATTGTAGAAAAAATTTAATTCCTCAATTTAGGTGCTTTTATTTTTCTAATAGGCCTCTTGACTTGCATTGATATATTACTTTTTTTTAATCTTTCAAATTCATATATAAAACATCTATACACATTGTGTTTCTCTATTGAACTAAGTCTGTGTTTCATGTTCACTGAAGGTTTTTTAATAGCATCAATCATTTACATTTTTATGTTAAGATAAATTTAACGTTTTATTTAAATTCATTTAAATATTGGTGCCTGTAACGATATTCAAATACTATAAAAAAGAGAAGGCTATTTAAAAAGGGCAATAAATTTTCATGTTATCTTTGTATTGAATTGTGAAAGAGTTGCATGAGCGAACGTTGTTCAAAAGTGTGATTTAAAAGGATACACTATGCACAACCCGACATCCACGGGAAAGAAGCATAAATATTTTTTATGGTCCATTGAAGTGATGCACAGCCTTTGTATTCAAATGTTTGTTGTAATGGAAGCTGAGCTCGTTTTATTATACAAGTTTACCCAAAACATTATAAGGTGTAATTTATGAAGGTGTGTAAAAATTACTCATGGGAAGCAATATTCTGAATCGACCCTTTCGCGACGAAAAGAAAATGAAGAATAATGATGTACGTAACGTGATACTTACGATGCCAGGGTTTTGTTCACTGAAGTAAGCCACTTGATACCCGCTTAAGCCACTTTGGTTGCGACCCTGCCAAGAGACGACTACAGAATATGTTTGGATGTCTTGTATAGCGATGCGGCTTATAAGAGGCACATCGCATAGTTTCTGCGATGGTAACAAAATGAAACTGTAACCACGAAGATCTTCTGGATGTTCACAACGTAAATTTCTGCTACGTTTCAATATAATTTTATAATGATCTTGCATCCATTTCCATACGTTTTGAGACTCGCAATTGCAGGTGAGTGGGTTTTCTGAAAGGAATTATTATTATTAAAAGTAGGGAGTATCTCTTCAACTAAATTAAAAGGAATTATGTTAAATATAAACATACCGTCAAATGCTAAGCTTTTGATTTGAGTTTCCAGAACTAAAAGCATTTTTAGTTGAATGACTTCGAAGTAGTTGTGACTTAAGTCTATTAATGAGATTTTGTTTAAGCTTTGAAATGCCTCTGATGATATTGCTGATAGCCAATTACCACGCAAATATAATTCAGTAAGACTTTGCAATCCTCGAAATATATCTTTGTTTATTCTCGTTATATGATTGAAAGAAAGGTCTAACTTTTGCAAACTCTGCAAATCTGATGTGAATTCTTCAAGTTCTCTAATGATATTCTGAGATATATTCAATAAACGTGTCGAGTATAATCCTTGCAGTCTCTCTCTTGGAATGTTTTCCATTTGGTTTTGGCTTAAATCCAGTATATATAAATTGTGCAGCTTTGAAAATGCACCAGGCGACAGACGTACAATTGAGTTTCTCGTCAATATCAGTCTTTTGAGAGACGGAAAGTTTTCGAAATCTCTACTAGTGATTATTGTAAGGTTTGTACCAGTTACAACTAGCTCTTCTAATTGTGGGAACTGTTTACTTGGATAGCTTTGTAGTAACTGTGTCAAGGAATTAAATGACATGTTTAATGTACTCAATGTTGATAGTACTGTTTCTGACAAACCATTGCTCGGTATATTTTTAAAAACATTGTGAGCTAAATCTATTTCTTTTAAGCCTACTGAATGTTGGAAAAAATTGGGTGGAAGAACTGTTAACATATTTCTATTTAAATTTAAAGTTACAAGATTCTTTAAAGCAGGAGAATTGAACCCATTTAGAACTGAAATATGGTTATCACATAAATTTAATGACCTTAAGTTTTGTAACCCAATAAACTTAAAAAAATCAATGCTTCGTAGCTGATTATTACATAAATCTAATGTTTCTAATGATGTTATGTTAAACAAAGCAACATGAGGAAATTCTGTAAAATTGTTCCCCTTCAAATTTAACTCTTGGAGTATTGTTGTATATGCAAACACGTCTTTGTGTATGTCTTTCAAATTGTTGAATGCCAAATTAATTCGTAGTAGATTTTGGTTTTTGATGAATGTTGCCGGTGGAAGATGAGATATGTTTGACAATTCCAGCGAAAGCGCTTGCAACGACGGTAGGTGAGAAAATGTCTTATTTTCCAATATGGTAAAATTATTTTTAGACAAAGCTAGAGATTTTAATCCTGGTATTTGAACTTGTGTAACGTCATCCCAAGTAAGTAAATTATTGTTCATTTCTAAATCACTTAAATTCGGCAAGTTTTTGAGTGAGTCTGCTTCGATGATCGATATTGAGTTTTTGGTCAATCGAAGCTGTCTAATTGGTAGTGACGAAATATCAAAATCTAAAACTATAATTTCATTTTGTGACAAATCCAGAACCTTCAATTTAATTAAAAAATTAAATGCATCTTTGGCAATTTGATTAATATTATTGCCCTGTAAATACAGTTCTTCCAACGTTACAAGTTTGTAAAAGGTTTCATTACTTAATTTTATAAGTTTATTATTACTTATATCTAAAAATTTTAACCGTTTTAGATGCATAAACGTCTTATTTTCTATATGTACAATTGTATTATTCTTTAAATACAACCTTTGAATATTTAACAAATCATTGAATAAGTTAAGACTTAACACTTTAATATTATTTTGGCTGAGCCACATTATTTGCACATTTACTTGTCCTCTTAGAGAACTATTTTTTAATAAAGACAAGAAATTAGAACTTAATTGTATGGACACAAGAGAAGAGTTTCGATTTGGAAATATATCTCCAATTGTCGATAGACGATTACCTTGTAAATTAATATGTTGAAGACTTTTAAGCGTTATAAAAGCGTGGGAGTCTATGCTCTGAATAATGTTATTTTGCAAATGTAATTCTAAGAGACCTGGTAATGGAGTAAATACATTTCTCTTAATATGACTCAAATTATTATTTTGTAAGCGCAACTCTCTTAATTCGCTGAGTTTATCAAACATAAATTCATCTAATTCGTTAATTTTATTATTATCTAAACTTAACGTAACTAGCTTATAATTAGAGTGGAATATTTTTGGAGGAAGTGTTTTTAAAAAATTTGTTCCCATATGCAGTTGTGTTAAATTTTGTAACGAAGAAAAACAATTCGGATGCAGTATCTGTATTGCATTATGTTCCAAATTTAGAACAGTTAATGCTACCGCATTAATAAATGTATCTTCTGGTATTTCTAGAATATTATTTTCTGATAAAAATATTTCAGAAAGATGTATCAAATTTGAAAATACACCCTTGATGTAATGTAGGTGATTGTGACTAAGATCTACAGTCCGAATCTTCGGATTCTTCTGAAATATATTTTTATCAATATTAATAATCTTGTTGCGACTCAGGTCTATAGTTTCTAAATAATGCAATGAATAAAAGGCTTCTTCATCTATTTTCTTTATATGATTACTAAAAAATGTTAGAGTCTTAATCTTGGGTGTGCATCGAAACCAATTTTTCTTTATTTCTGTAAACAAATTGGAACTTAAATCTAACGTCATCAAATTATCTATGGTAATATTTGTTTTTTCTGGTATTGAATTAATTTTATTCCACGCTAGTCGTAGGTTATTTAATTGTTTTAATTTCCCAAGAGCTTGTAAAGGGAAGACATTTAGAAAGTTTTCTGTAATATCTAAATCAACCAAAGAATTATCTAAATTTTTAAATGCATTTTCAGATATATTAACTATTTTATTTCCTTTTAAATTGAGTTTTTTGAGTTTAAGATTTCTAAATGTATTAGCTTGAATATCTTTGATGTCATTGAGTTGTAAATCGAGTGATTCTACATTGTGTAGTTCAAGAAAGGATTCTTCAGGAATCCTACCTAATTTACTGGAAATTATGCTCAAGGACCCTAATGACTCACGGAGTGAGACAAATGCGTTTGGGCTAATTTTATTTATATTAGATTGTGAAATTTGTAAATTATTTATTTTTATATTAGATGGAAATAGTTCTACTTTGAGTTCAGTTGTCGAACTTTCGAGATCGTAAATTGATAATGATTGTATCGATCCTTTGATTTTTGATAATACATTTTTCACAACCCCAGGAGTTGCACTAGGGCATTCCAAAAACAGTCCTGAAATAAAATTGACGGTTATAGAAAATTGTATTATTATTACGTACATTGTTTTCGTTATAAATATAGAATATCTACCTTCTTTAAAGTTATAGCAGGGACAAATCGGATTTTCTGCTAATGTTGGACAAGTTGATTGTTCTTCTCCTTGCAGTATCGGAATATGGATAGCAATCAACAATATGTATATACCGCATTTTCCACTTTTGACTCGAGTAATAATATCCATATTGATTTGACATCATTTCAGTGACATCGTGCATTCGTTGTTTCAAAACGCTGTATGTTCTCCTTCTGTAAAGATAAACAAAACCAAAATAATGATCAGTATAATTAACTAAGCCATTAGGAGACTTATTATTAACAATTTTTGATACTTTTTGGCAATAAATGAGTGGACGTTGCCAGTGGGTTAAAAGATCTAAGCAAAGAATTGAAAGAATGAAACCTTTTACGACGCAAAAATGATGTGACAATTGTGATATTCAAAACCAAAAAGTAGAAGAATTGACAAGCCGTTGAGATTAAGATTTAGCTGTTACTATCAGATAGGTCACGCATTAGCAGATGGTAATATAAGAAACTATGAAAATATACCAACGACCAACCAAAAAACAATAATGAATATCAAGGAACTAAAAGTCCTATATGAAGACTGTGATTTGCTGCTTTCGGGCCTTTTGCTAAGGATCTAGTGTGTATATATGGATAGGTAGATTAATTAATCAAATGTTATTAAGTCACATAAATGCGACTTTATATATAATGTGAAATAAGTTTTAGCGTATGAACTGATCAATTTGAATTTTAGAACTGAAAATTTCAATCTGTGGAATAATAACAAAAGAATATTTAAAAAATATGCAAAGCTCAAAGAGTAAGAATAATCTTTTGTATTTTCCAACGTTTTAGTCAATAACGCAATTTGTCATAGTCGCTTCGTCGTAAACATCTATCCTTCTTTGAACAATTCCGTATAATAAATAAAAGGAGAAACCATCGTTAATATTTAATCCCGACAATTACACAAAGGAAATATGGCAGTGGTGGTTCGCAATTCAACTGAAAGAGGATTAATACTAAGCCATTTCTTATAGCGGACTTACATTTGTAAAATACTAATGCTGCGTATGAATTAACACACAATTTCATATGTTTGCGCTTGAATATATATATATTTTTAAATATCTGACAAATGTATTTATAAATGCCTGAGATTTAATCAAAACTCTAAGTCTATTAATATTAAAAAATATATTAATAATTATATTACATTAGATACATAAAACCGTTACTATTTTTTATGTTAAACGATGCTAACTTGGTCCTTTTCAAATGATATTCACTAACATTAAGTCTTAATCGTAAAAGTTTTCAGGAGGAGTAATAATTTAATAAAAGATCGACTAAACTTGAATAGCAAGCAATTTGTCCAAGTAGTATCTATTATAAACAAAAGAGCTTCGGGGCGTTGAAAAATTGTAATGTCCAAAAATACCTTAATGTTTACGTTTACTCCGGCAACTTTAGCTGAAGTGGCTGACCTGTAGTAGTAATAATCAAATATTACGTTAGGTAAGAAAACGATCAAGCTATAACTTTAGTACTAACGTTATGAGCGGGGCTCCAATAAATGCATTTTGCACCAGAGTTACTACTGATGTGGTCGATATAATAAACTTAAATAACAACGATTATTAAGAAAAGATATAGATTTTTCTATATATACAAAACGAGGTTCTGGTATCGTATATTCGATTACATTATCGGGTAAATTCTATATTTCTGGATTACAGATATCTTAATAGGCGTTTATTTGACTCCAATGAGCCTAACTCGGCACATCACTATTGTTCTGTAAGGAAATATCTCGAATAAAGCGCCAGCGTCTTGGCTATACTCGTTTGTTGTAGGCTCTTTACAACTTAATAATCGATTTTTAACGACGTACACAAGTCAGTAAAAACGAATGCCGGGGCGTTACGTAAACGGAATATTTTTATTATTTTTGGCGGTGTAACTTTTGTGTTTACATAAGTGAATCGATATTAATATTTGGCAATTTGTACATTAAATTGAACTATCTAAGAAGTAATTTATTCGGTTATTAGTACAATTCGATTATACTCCTTGTATGGAAATTAATTTTCCATTAGATTTTTTAACATACATTTCAATAGGTAATATATTTGGAGATCTCAATATTTATAAATTAAACATATTTTTCTATAAATTGTTTGAATAAATTTTTCTATTAAAAATTTAGATATCCTGATTTAAAAATGTAATAAAATAATAAAACATTCCACTTCCGTAGTTGAGTGACAGTTCGAACGGCGGTTTAAGATATCACCGTCTCTAACCCCCGGGTTCGATTCCGGGTTTGGTTAATGTAGAAATATGGACTTTTGTATATGTCTCGGGTGTGGGTGTTGTTATACCTTCGTTACCTCAGATATTCCATGATTCGGGGACTTTAGCAATTAATTTTGAAATCTGAATGTATGTGATATCGTTATCTAATAATACATAGTTAAATGAATGTGTTAACATATATTATACTATGTCACTTTTCTAAAATATTCTTTGGCATATTAGATGATTGCTTATAGAATGGATGATAATTTTTTTATTATTTCAAGCTTATCCGTGCTTCGTACATAAAGTTCGTGAAACCGTAGATATAAGCTGCATCCACTGTCGTGAACATCCACCAATCTGCACTGGGTCCAAGGAGTAGAGCCCTATCACCAAACTTGATTACACCCATAGAGAAGGTCTTTGCTCCAGCAGCGGAGACATACACATCTTTTATAAGTAGACTGTCCCAACGTCGAGAATTGACTAAACTTGTTTATCAAAATTAGAACGAAAAGTATAATTATGTTAATTGAATAGCGAAGTGCAACACTATTAATTTATTACAAAGAAGCAGCAAAGTTGTTAGACGTGACTTGGAATTAATATTACAGCAATCCAACAGAAGTAGAAGTTGCCATAAGCCCATTCATCATGCGATTATTCTGAAATCACAATATAATTACGCTAATGCCCGGAGCAGTGGGCGATTCATCATTGTTAATGTCTCTAATTAAATTTTATTGGCCATATATTTTCTAGAACATGCTAATTTCATCAAATTTTAATTGGCAACGCGAGGTGTATGTTTCGTTAACATTTTCAGATGATACTTGAATCAGATCGAATTTTCAACTGTCAGTGAGGTGATTTTGCTGAATCTCTTCTATTTCTAGTAGTGCTGCGAATATACCTAATCATAAAAGTGCACGCCAAAGAAAAAATAACATTCTTTGATTGAATGTATTATTCTGAATATTTTATTATGATAGCGAAAAATTATTCTAGTTTTCTAATTAACTTTCTGTGTTTGCACTTTTGCTTATAGAAAAATTTAGATTTTTAATCGTATTGTCATTCTTCAAAAACAACTTTAGAAATGTTCGTACGGATTAGTTACTAATTTTTTTCAAATAATAAATCGAAATAATCATTTCTTTTTTTGCTAGCGCTTTCAGATTTTTGGTATGAGCTGTGAATGACCGTTTGAGTATCATATTATAGTATGGCATTTTTAATATTTATCTTATTATTTGGTGTCTATTGATACAAGTGATTTAGTGTATCTTGCCATAGCCACTTAAATAGTTTTAAACGTAAACAAAGTTAAGAGTTGTTTCAGTGTCCAATATTAGTAGATACTTGCGCAACTCAATTCGAAGATTGGAAAAGTTTCAGAAAGCTCGGTAGCTGAATGAATGAATAATCTTAATTGTGTACTTTTCATACCTAATTGAATTGCAAAGTGATTCAATGTTTGTAGTAAGTACCAAGATGAACAGTATTTTGTTACAGACATAGTCGAGGATGAAGATTGTTTTGCTCAAAATCGATCTTGACAAGACTTTCAGAGTCAGTATTACAGTTATTAGGTTCTGTTTCGTTTTCAAAATAATGGAATATTAAGCAAAAATTTAGAGTCCTGACGGTAAAACTTGTATTAAAGTGTCTTTTGCCTTATAGATTTAACGAGCATTACGATTGGGATAAATGTTTTTGCTCCTTTAAAATTAAGCAGGTACTTCGTCGTGACGTAAAATATGACACCGATGTGAAACATGTAGTAGTATTCTTGGAAACCCGAATAATGGTAAGAGCATGTTTCCGCTGAGATTTCTGTATTTAGTACAACTGACAGCAGAGGTTAACCTTAACTGTCTAAGTTATGTCTATGATTATAAACCTTAGCCTGTAAGAAATATGGTTCAAAATCGAAATTGAAGTTTGGAATTTTGTACCAACACGAAGCGCTGCCGTGATCTAAAATAACATCTGTACGTACTTCGAATGCAACTTTGCCAGACGCTAATAATCCGTAGAGTATTTAAAATTATTGCTTCTGAGTCCGGTCGTATCATTACAGAAAATTGACTTTTCTTAAAATCTGGACATATATGTGATGTTGTCTAATATTGAATAGTATTTATTTGGCACGGTGGTTAGCGCGTTCAGTCTGCAATGTTTAAGACGAAATTCGACACGATTCCATCGACAAGGAAGTCCTCTTCCATTATGACTCTTATACACTAATGATAATTAAATAATATATCTCTGTGCATTCTTTTTCATGAAAACATGGAACAACAATTCATAGATTCATATAAATGAGTTTCCTAAAAATATCATATGAAATCAGTATTTCGAGCGACAGAAAGCAAGTTATTTTCAGTAAAGACGTACAAATACGATTTTTATTAAATCTTAAAAGATAATTTAATGATCGAATATTAATGTGTGTCATAAATGCTTTTTATTTCAAGCTATAAAATTGCAGGAATGTGAAATAAATAGTTAAAAGAATTTATAGCCTTTTTCTGAGCAAAAACATAGATGAAAAAGAAAGAATTTTTACCAAGCCCGGTGGTATCCGTAACGAAAAATTTATTGCTCCAAGCACAAAAAACAGTTTGGCACAAGGTTGGATCCATTAGGATACCTGCCTTCAGGTAAAGAGTTAATTTATGTTTTTTTTTTTAATATCTTTCATATTATCCAGGAGACTTTTTAATTTTCAAGAAATCGATTAAAAACTTTGCAAAAAATGTGAACCTTTGTTGCTCTCTGATAAAATAAATACTCTATTTTTGGTTAACAAGTTTTTTCCTAAAGAACGTAAATAAATAAAAATCTTTAGTTTTAAATCCTGTCTCTAATAATTACTTGAATAACAATAACAATAACGCGTAATTTGAATGCGGTATGATCATATTTTATATCTGAATGGATCAATTTCTCAATGTTATTTAATAAATTTATGGAAAAATTTTAAATTGAAAATTCTTTGATATCAAATAGAACTGGGTATAATTATTTCACTCATAAACAAATATGCAATAGATTTTTCTGTATTGGTTAGATGCGCTAGTTCTACACCAGGAACCAGTAATATATACTATTTCAATCTTCAAACTTAAATATTAACTTTTTTATCTTCCGCCATTTTACGATAAACGCTATAGAGGTCATCTACAACCTTGTCAACACCGTAGGTGCCATTTAAGTTCTTTTTAAAGTATATAAGTATGGTTAAGCGAGTATTAAAATTTTTGCATATACTGAAAACTAGACAATGTTTAACTTTACGCTAGATTAAATAATAGCAATATGATGAAAAATATACTTAACTCCGATGAAACAAGAAAGTGATCAATATTATATATGTAAAACATCCGCAAATATACATTCTGTAAGTAGTATTTTTATTATCTGGAGTAATTTAAGAAGGGTGATTAGCATTCTTCCTCCGTCCTCGGTATTGATAAAATTGTTCCGAGGCCCTCTATTGTGATGGAATTCTTTGGAATCCCTGACGTCAGTGAGTGATGAAAGATTCCCGTTAATATCCAGTACCCATTGTAATGTCTGCCGATATTAAATTCACTAAAACTTTTTATATCTTTATTAGAATTAAAAAAGTAAGGTTTCTTAGATTAATCATCTAAGAACCCGTTGGACCTATTTGGTTTTGTTAGTGCCTATGCGTTATAGTATGAATAAAGTTTATATTAGAAATGGAAAGAAAGTATTTCGGAAAATAAGGAAATAAATGATGTGGCTATTTTTATGCCAATAACTTGAATTTGAAGAAATAAATCGAACTGTCTTTAATGATTCGCATAATATAGTATATTGTTATTTAAATGTTTAAGTGACTTATTGGAACACTAATTTATATTGTTTATTTTATGAATCATTGTGAATTGATTAGTGTGAACAATACCTACCCATAACAAAACTTCTGTGACTAATTTGATTCATCGGTATTAAAAATATCATAATGTTTCATATTCTATAATGAAACATTATGATATTTTTAATACCGATGAATGATGAATTTAATACCGATGAGTTTATTGAATTAGAAAATCGCAGATTTATATTTTTTTTTTCGAGTTATTTAGTTAGTTCTTTAGAACGAAATAAGTGGCAGATAATATGAATATTTGATGGACTTCGTTATTAAGTTGTATATAAATGACGGTCACGTTCTTTATAAACAGAATATTTATTCATAACGAAACCTTTTAAAAATCTTTTTTATGCTTTTTTTTAAGAAAATCTCGTTTTCGTTGGTTATAAATATACTGAATAAATAGAACTTTTAACATGGCAACGATTTATAGGGTTATATCCAATGTTATATCTGTATGTATCCAAAGGATAAAAACAGGACGATATTACTTAGACTCTGCTGTCCTCCTCGAATTCGACGTTAAGTTCAGCGCTGTCATAGCTTAGAGATTCAATTAAATAAAACCTGTATTTAAATTACTCCAGAATTTCTATGCCAAGACAAGGATGTGCTGGACGTCAAGTTTAGTTTTCATTACAGAATACTAATATCTAAGACAGAATGGCACTACTAAGTTTTCGATGGAATTTTTATTCCAATCCGCTGATTAGAACTTTGATCGGACCAAATATAATTTCCTAAAGATAAAAGTTAAGAAATAAGTAATATTCGAATAGGGTATTGACGACGGTTTGCCAGACTCTTTAGATAGTTATGCATGTTTTTTAATTTTATATTTTAAGATTATATTGATTGCTATCCATTGTCGTATGTTTATACATATTTTTAGATATATCATTTATAGTCTATTTTTATCTTCAATTTACTTACAGTTCACATTAAGTCATCATTATAAAATTTTTGATAGGCATGTTGAAGGTGTATTATTTTAAAGTTCATGAAAAACGCTTGATGGTCATAGTCGCTACATTCGTCTTTTACCTCCTCAACGTTCATACGTGCTCGCCGGTTTTTAAGGCTTATGACATCACGTTTCAACAGCACACGATCGTTTTGATCATATTATTCCACTTTCGCGTTGCATATCACTTTTGTTATTATTTCATCTTTCATTTATTCCATATCTGCGAACCGAAGGTGCATGCATCTCTTGATTTTACACTGACGCTTTCTTAAACTTTCGTCATTACGAAATTCAAAAAGTTTTATAAATAAGATATTATCAATTTCAATTTCACTGCAGAGACAAATTGACTTATTTAAAATTACTTTTAGAAACACATTAGGTAGATATCATCCGTGAATTAAGACGCAAAGCTCTACGTTTTGACTTTGACAACTTTTGGTAGGTATGACCTAGCTAAAATCAATTTTGGTTGGTTCATTGTTATGTTAAATAAAATTAGATAATAAATCCTGTATAATTTTTGTTGCTTATTCTACTAATAAATTCAAGGAAATCTAAAATTACTTCCTATGGGACTATAGTGACAAAATTACCCTAATAAGTATAATTCTATTAAATAGCTAATTTCTTAAAACAACTCTTGACGTTAATAACTCAAAGACTTCTTAGGAGATTTTTTATGAACTGCTCCACGTAGTACGCCTTTTAAAGCATTGTTATATGTCTTAAAATATTAAGATCTGTGGCAGATTTCACGTTTCTGGTAACTTTCTTCAAAATTATTTTTTTATATACGAAAAACTTAAATTAATATAATAACTTAAAAACAATAAATTAGGGTACAATTTTAAAACTGTATCAGTTTGAATATATTTATTATGGACATTTGTATTTATAAATAAAATAAATCATTTATATTATTTAAATCTTAATTTTAGTCTTTTATTGTTAGTAAAACCATATCAAAATCATGTAATGACGCAAAGTTCAAAGATATTTTTTCTTTATACAAGGTCATTTGTAATATAGCAGCAACGACACATGACATTAAAAATAGCTAACAACATCAACGTTTGATTGATAAATAAATATTGCATAACATTACACTGATATCTCAGATCTTTACTTAAGTACTTGTATTAAGAAAACCTGATGAAGCTACACCTACAACACTATACAATAAAGAAAAGATCACTAACTATATTGACCCGACCGGGAAATAGACCTGGGACCACAGAGATAACCTTGAAATCGGCGTACGAGCCTCTCGGCTACGGGGGTCGCCTAGGACTTGAAATAAAACTTAATGCTTTGTGTTGTATGAAGCACCTATTTATAAGATAGGTATCTATTAGATGTGCTTAAGGCTATAATATACGTGCTGTAAATTAAAATTGTTTTTTGTTAGAAAGCAAAATGTTAATTATCGATAGTCATAGAACAAACGTTGGCATTTATATTAGTTATCTAGAGCGGCGATGTTTTTGGTGTTTTAAAAACTAACCCTGTATAATCTGTTGCAAATATACCTTATAGTTGCAACACATTATATTTTTTCCTACAGTTTAGTATCGTTAATATATCATGTTTCATCTTAAAATATTAATAGTGCAATATTTACTAACAATTTCATTATTAATTTAATAAGGTATACTCATTGACAAAAAATTGCCATCAGCCTCTGCATATAGTAGTAGTGTTTTTATAGACACTTATTTATTTTTTATCACTGATGTTAGTGAGTTAAAACACGTGAATGTGATTGAAAAATTGTTTCTGTATATCATAATCATTATGTTATATAATTTTATTGTCTCGATATTTAAAAAGAAAACATTTAAAAAGCAAGGACTAATTTTAATCAGGTTATCTACATGGAGTTATCTACATTATCTACATCATTTTAAACTACACAACGGCATTTAATGCGGTTTTCATCGATACACAGCGGTTCGAGAGGAAAGTTTTTATATGTATAATACATTACCAGGCGGAATAAGCCACTGGAGGAAAGCTTATGTTATTTAATTTTATTATCTCGATACTTAAGAAAACATTAAGATTAGCAAGTATTGATTCTAGTAGTAGTGGTACTTAGTTGTAACGACAAGTGGTCAAGAACAAAACATTGTTTGCTCTATGGAAGACTTCTCTTGTTGTACTAATGTCTATATTCAATACAATATTTAATTTTACTTGTTTGCGATCGCGAATTTTATCAGATTCAAGATCGTTGTATGTAATGATTCTAATTAATTGTCAAATATGCAGTTTTAAAGTATATAAACGTTTGCGCTAATCTTTTATTGAATAATCGTTTAAAAATGCAAACATTTTAGTACTATTAATATTAAAATGAATAATTATGATTCAACTATCTATTTTACTAAGAAAATGATATTTATGTATTAGTGTATACAGTTTCTTTTTATTTATCTAGAATAGATCAAATCAGAATAATAAAATGTGCATATAAATTAAAAGACTTCCTAAAATCTTGTCATCGAAGTTAAAGGGTAACTTTTAAGAAGTTTTGTAATAGATCTCGGTTTTTATTAAGTTCCGATGCTAGTCAGGAACTAATTAAACGTAAGAGTAAAATGAATCTAAATAAGGAGAGATTAAATCGGATTTTTCATAGCACTAAAGAGCGGTGTGTACTCCATTTTTGGAACCAACAAATGGGCCTTATCCGTCACTTTCGTGATACGGGCGTTGACGAGTGTTGAGTGTCAAAGCTTGTCATTTCAACATTATTCACATCCAATGGATTTTGAACTTTAACCATTTAGATATAAAGTACATAAATTAATGAAACAGGTTATAAGAGAGCAGAAAATAGAATTTGTTGAACGCGTTTCATAGCCCTAACTAATCTGTTGCGGGAGTTTATGATTCTTGTCTGGTACATGTGACCTCAATCGAGATGGGCTTATTTTTTAAATTTCAAATATGTTTTTACCTTCTCCAAACTTTAAAATATTAATTAAAGCATTGTAAGATAAAATAATAAAAAGCAATTTTTTTTCTATATTATTGTAATGTCAATAATTAGTGTAAATTATTGTAAAATAAAACACCTTTAATCATTTAAGTAATAGGTACAAGCATTCGGTGAATCGATTGAAATTAAACTTTTGTTTGAATTTAACGCAACGAAATAAACTAACAGAAATGTCACAGTCAGAGAGTTGCAAATTGGGTAACGAATTCTAAAGCTCGCTTATTAATTCCTTTAAAAGTTATATTTTCAATCAATCTAAAAGTAAATCGGATATTGACCGCAAACTTTAGCGAAAAGTTTTGAAATTAAGGTAAGATAGGAAGATCCCAGTGCTACTCCAATGCAGGTAAGTTTTTACAACACAAATAATTTAAGTGATCTAAGCATATAATTATAATACATTTTACATAATTTAGAAATTGACTTTGTAAAGTTCAGCTTTTGAAACTCACCATTCCTAGACTCAAAAGGGAGCGGATATTAATTCCGGTTAGTCACAGATCCCAAACACAGGTGAAATCCTTTGGTGTTCGAAACTTAAACTTGCAAACTTCTAACACACAATCGGCCGCGTATCGCCGCGACTGGAAGCGACCGGGAGCGTCTATACCGACCCCTCTCCCGAAGCTAACTGAAACAGGGATCTCGGAGTCTGCGTAATAGACGGTATCCGTACAGATTGCTGTATGGGGATAAACGCTAATAAATTACATACAAGCATACAAGCGTAACGCTACTCTTGATTAGTTTGAAGTCGGTCGTTAATGCGCTAAACATGTATAGGTAATAAAAGCTCAACCGTTTTTGCACTATTCACATAGTATACAGATAATATTATGTATGATGAAACAATACATTTTTCCAAATCCTTAACTTTAGATTACTTTCGCCGAATAACTATGAAGATCGACAATATTAATATTATAGTATAGGAAGAGAGTTACTCACGTGTTGATCTTGGCTTTACATGAGCCGGTTTCAAGGTATTGCCATCTCTGAGGTCTCGGGTTCGATCTCCGGTCGGGTCAATGTAGAAAAGTAACTTTTCTATATTTTCTAGGGTTTGGGTGTTGTGGTACCTTCATTGTCTCAGATACTCCCTAATAGGTTTAGCTACTTCTTGGAATCTGAGTATGTGATGTTGACTAATATTTATTTTATTTATTATTTGAAAGTCTGAGTTGTGGAAATCCAACTATAATGCGATTATATTAGTAATCCATTGTTCTTAACTGTCACTTAATTGAGCTAATGTAACCTTAATTATGGTGTGTCAGTGGCGTTTTTATAACATTTTTTTTTCCTAAGATTATGTTATTATATCACAAAAGAATCTGTCATCATTTGTTCATCAACAGATCATGGTACTTATAATATTTGACTACAAGTAGATAAAGCAGTGGAAATAGGGATTTCATTGAAACGCTATTGAAATCCTATTATTACGTTAACATTAGTAGGCCCGAGGACCAGGATCAGGCGATTATAATAAAAATTTATTTGTCCATTATTTTAATAGGATGTTAAGTACTTAGGCTTTCAAAATAGTAAATTTTTTGACGGGGCAAGACTGTTACGAATAACTGATGAGTTAAAATTCACGCATAGTGTAGATAGATTTGATTTTTTTAAACCAAAGACGTTAAAATATATATGTTTGATTTGCATTTAAAGAATATCTTGTTTTCATAATTTTGTAATATATTTTACCGTACTCTTTATTACGAATTCATAAATTTATACACATATTATTAGAGTGATTTATACATAATAATTTTGTTGCATTGGGTGGTCCGCCATATTGAATTTAGAATGAGATCAGTTTGTTTGTTGTGATCTTCTCAACAAACATTTCCATTTGATTAATATTATGAGAGCGCTTAAAAGACTTTGCGTACCGACACACCTACAAACACTGTGAGTTAAACAAAAACTAGTATAAAGAAATAAATAAAGTTGCGAAGCCTTTCTCAAAAAGTGTATTAAAAGAAAATCTAGCTGAGAATTATGCTTAAATTATATTGCGGTTCTCTACGAAGAGAGATTCTATCTTTTCGTGGCGATTCTATGTCAAAGAGACTGGTCATATAATTAAAACGGATTTTAATTTAAGGTGTTTAAGTTGCAAAATAAGCAAATTAAGCTAAGGATTTACGTATTTTTTTTTTCTTCTTTTTACTCTCGAGATTTATTTACATGATCGTATTAAGTCGATATTAAGTAAATGTATTATTTTATTCAGAAATAATGTCTTGAAGTAAAGTAATCTGAGTAATTACTGATCAAAGTCAAATATCTCTGCAGGCTTACATATTTGTTTTCGATCAATAATTATTAAGATTCTGGATATCTATTTATTTGCTGTAGGATTTCTTCGTCATTAGTTAGGACATAGCCTTTTACGCGTCGCACAAAAGACTCCGAAGCTATCCGCTCATACGATTAGTATTCTTCCAACGTCCCCTACACACATCAAAGGCGAAATTCCAGGCCGCATTATCTCATAAAAAAATAACCAGAACAGTCATATAAAATGTCAGTTTTGGGTCTTATATCCACTGAGGTGTACGCCTATTATTTATTTGCACCCCATTGTTTTAATTAGAAGCTTAGTTAATGACTCTCAATAAACACAATGACCTTCCGAATTTTAAACATTCGGACCTCGAATGTTTTTGTTCCATCTATTCTATTTTCATAATGCTAAACGGGTTATTTGTGTAGCTCTTTCGTGGGAGCCAAACAAGAAGTTTCTTTCAGTGCGTTATTTGCGGACATAACCCTCTCTCTGCCGGCGCGGTGGGTAAACACTTTGTCGTCAACTTCGCTATTTTAACGTGTTACGATGCTTTGACAGCCGTGTAATAAGCTGTCGAGGGTTTTTAATTTCCTTTTAAAGAGTAATATGAAAATTGAGAAAATTATGCTTGATTAAAATTTTATTTTAATTAAATCAGTATCTATCAAAAGCTGCCTTATTTCTATAGGTATTAGATAGCTTTATTGTTGTTTCAAATATACAAATTTTAAAAATACAAAGTACAAACATTTGAATCAAAGAAAATATATACTCTATTAAAACACATATAAATACATAAATATGTTTGGACACACAAGATTGACACAGGAATGTATCTACTTTCAAAAGCAGCCTTATTGTTAATCTATAGATTTCTATCAGGTAACTAATATACCAAATAAGGAACGTGACTGTGGGCTAGTGCATTATAATAGATGTTTGTTGTTGAATGGATTAAAGTTGAAAAAATCATTTTTTGTCATAGTTAATTTTTTTTTAGAGAGGAAGCTTTAAATCTGCTTTGCAACTATTGAATGACCGCTTACTGGAAATCAGGATTTTATTGTATAAACTAGTGTATTACTTTAAGTTCTGCTAGAGAATGGTTATTTTTAATATTATATAAAAAAAACTCCAGCACCGGCAAGTTATATCTTAAACATTTTCAACGGCAAGAATAAAGAAATACTTACTTAAAGTACGTCTCCTTCGATATCGTTACAACTTATGTCCTCTACAACTTGAATTATCCCGTGGGAAATAAGGAAAAGCAGGAAATACGCCTGAGAGCTCACGCAAAATATATCTTTCAATTTTATTATTCATGCGCTTTTGCATTTTATGATGATTTAATTTTCACTTTTACGTTAGATATAGAGAATTATTCAGTAACTAACTGAATAATTCTCGATTATCATAATTATAATAATCGATTTTGATGTGATATTTTTTAATTTTTTATTGGGATAAGTTATTGAGCCGTAGACATATTATTTATAGTTAGGACATGTGACAGAAATCTTAAAGAAATATGTTTGTTTTTTAATAAATGCGACATCATATTCATTTGAACCTAATTAGATAGTTCCTGTCTTATAACAAAATAAACGATACTACATACCCCTGAGGTAATAGGCAATTTCATTTTCTATATTGGCATGACCTGAAATCATAATAAAAAATACTATGAAATACTAATTTCTGCAACTTTAATAAATAAAATCGATTTTCTAGCAACGAGGGGCATTAGTAAACATTGCGATTGCAAACTGCGACACGGTTCTACATTAATTTTAAAAGGAGGTTAATAAGCTGTTACAAGGGAAATAAGACCACGATAAAAAAAATTGGATGTGGGAATTTTCTTGCAACAAAGTTCAGTAATTGAGTGCGCCCGACCGGATGTTTGTTTAACCGGGAGAAGTTTTTATCAGCTATTGGCGCTCCTGGTGTCGCGCTAACTGCACTTCGTATATATAAATATTGCATAGTCACTTTAGCTGAGTAAATGGGAGCTGAACTTTAACGTGAAGGAATGCATTAAGGTTATTTTTTTCTTTGTGCAATATTGAAGCTCATTGATTTGAATCTAAATACCAACCAAGTCCCAGTTTTAATAGAGCATGAAGAGTTTCATATCATTATCTATAAAAACACAAAGTCACGTTTGTTGTATGTCCTTTTATATTTATTTAGTACTGTTTTTAGTTTTTGTCGTTATCGCAGCGACAGAAATAAATTATCTGCCTGATGACAAACGGACACACCGACAGACAGACGGACAACAGCAATTTCAGTAATAGGATCCCGTTTTACCCTTTGATTACGAACCCTAAAGCTGAATTTTAATAAGGTTTCTTATGGGAATTTAATTCAGTATTTAAAAGCAGAAAAATATGAAAATGTAAGCTATATTTATGCTATTAGAATCAACTCTCGTTCAGGTTAAGAAGCCTTATTAGCAGCTGACTAGTGCTTAGTAGAAAATAGTTTTTTTTTTTATAAGGAAGTTGTTGAAATCTTTTTGACATAAACATAAATTAACCTTTATAACAATTACAATTATATTAACATACTCATTTATTTTTCTTTTAATATTAATGGAACTCTATGAATTCAGCAACTGAATTACTTAAAATACGATGCTTTATTTTCCGCAATTTATAATACTTCCTTTTTCATATGTACCGAAGCGGTTTTTTCTCCGCTATACTTTAGGTTACTGTATATTCCGGTAAAATGTAGTTTTAAAAATTGGTACATCGATATTAGGCTACATATTTCCTAAGATTTCTTTAGTAACTTTCACTTCACTGCTTATTTTAATGAGGTTGTTTTTGTGCCTGAACCCTATGAACTTTGATTGCATTATTATTTTCTTTCATCATTTCTCTTTATTTCTTTCTAAGAGGCGTAGTCTCTTTATTGTTTTAAATCAATATGACCATTGACAATATCTTTTCTTAGTCTATTTATCATAATTACTAAAATTATAATTACTAAATCCTATCTTATCTTTATATTATATGTCAGAATATGTGGCAGCTAAGAATGTTTGAATTCAACTTCTTCTGGACATTTTAATATATATTGATGATTGATATGACATTAAGATTTTAAATGGGTCATAGTTAAATTTATCAAACAGACCGTCGCGTCGTTGTTATCATGAAGAGATAATCTCACATATATAACACTGTAAAAGGGCTGATGATGATGATATAAGACTGTTCCAGTTCGCGTGCATTTTCCATGCATCAACTGTAATTGGCCGTGAATGTTATTTTATAGATAGATCAATATTGACATATATTTGCTATCGGCTTTTATACTGATAAACATTTAAAAAAATCACGTTTTATGATTCAATTTGTAGCTCAAGTTATTATACTTTCTTTTACTAAATAAAATTATTGTACTGAGAATATAAATAATTACTAAACACTTCATAAACTGTCATGTAAGAAGAAAGTAAGTTTTCTATATTTTTAAATCATCCATTAACGTCATCACGGTTAGCTATTGTAAAGTAAAATATTACACTTTAAAACTCCCCCAGCTTAAAGTTTAAATTTCTACTGTTGTAGAAATTAATATAACACAATCCAAGCGTCGTGCTCTGTAATGGGAACTAAACAAATTAATCTAGTCCGTCAACTCGCTGTTAACGTTTTATCCTTGTCGTAATTAATTGGAGTCTGTTACTCGTTGCTTAATCAATTCTGTAATAAATAAACGAACATAGATCGCATTTTCTTGCAACCCTTCTGTCGACGAGCAATGCTTGCCCACGCCAAACGCTCCTTAAAATTATTTACTTTTTATTTCGCTCACTAAATGAGTAGGTTTATTGGATTAAGTCCAAAAAGCTTTGCCCTTAATTGGGGCTTTCCAACAAATAACTTTTCTGTTTTCTCAAACTCGGACAGCCCTAAATAATGCTGTTAATTAAATTTGCGCCTAAAATGAAATAGATTCTTGCTCATTACTCAGGGTATTTACGATAAACTTATGGCACGTATTTGTTTCGCCAAAATATTAATCGTTACATTTCCTTCGATAATACTATTTTATGAGTAAGTTCAACGACATTTTAATGTCGTTGAACTTACTTAAAGAAAAGTAAAGAGAAATAAAAACAATTCAGTGACAGCTTTTCTTTGTCAATATATAACATTTGCATTAAAAATATATAACTTTCTTTAAAGAGATTATATAAACATTTTGTTTTAATTCGTAGGTATTGTACTCTTGATAATTTAAGTTACTTAAGTTAATCATCTTGCTTTAACGACATTTGTAATTATTGTAATCTTATATTTTAAATACTTTAAAAGGGAATTTAAAAATATGCGCAAAGTTCGTTGTCCTTTATTATCTTATATAAGCAGTATTTGTACGGACAAAAAAAAACTTTATTTTCGTTAAGATTATTTAATAAATCATACTAGCCCTACTAGCCCAGATATTAAGCGACGTCAGTCTTTTAGTGATCTAAATAGGATTTGAATAAGCCGACACTAAATACCAAAAAGCCATCACCACAAAGCCTACAAAACTATGCCTGTCGCTTAACGCTTCAAACACTCTTATTGACGGTTTTTTCGTCCTCTGTCGCTGGCACACAAAATCCGCTTTCGGTTCTCCGCGACACTATTATTCGGATATTTGTCTTTCCTCCGCATGTCCCCCAATAATATACTGTATTTGGAGCAAATGATTAAATTGCTCGTGAAGCTTTTAGGGGCTAACCCAATAAAATTCATTTCGTACGTAACGGAAGGTAGTGAGTAGTTTTGTACGCAGTAAAAGCTTTTCGTGTGCTTCGCGAATGCCAAATACTGGGCTCGTTCAATTAAATGACTAATCACATTATATGTATTCAGTTGGTTTGTACAAATAAGATGTATGTTAGAAATAAATTGTACAGGTTGTAATCCAATTGAGTTCACCACGAGACGTTTCCAATGATATATTCCGAGATAACATTAATAATTACTTTAAATAATATTAATGTTAACAGTCCTTAGAGCAAGAAAACAAGCAATCCAGACTAAATGAGATAAGGGAAAAAACTTACTTGTTATTGATTTTAAGAAGATAATAAACTACTTAACTTAAAAGTTTGGACCAATATAAGATTTTTTTGCAATAATTTAACCAAAAATACAATTTCCTTTGCAATGGAGAATAAAAATTTCTTCCTATTCAACCATCCGTAAGGTCATTACATCTAAATTAAAAAAGTTTGAAAAGTGTTACCAAGTCAAATTTACTGCAAATTGGGTAATCAGAGGAGTTTAAATTTAAAATTTACTTCAACTGAAATAAACGTTCAAACAATTCCAGGTGGGAATATAAATGGTGTGGTTTTTCTTAAATTTTCACTTTTGGCTTGCTGTGGTCCTGGCTGATGTTGCATTATGCATTTTACTAACGAACGCGTGCCGGAGACCACGTATGGGAAATTTGAATAGGAAATTTTAAACATTCCGAAATCTCGCTTGCCTTATTGTAAGACGATAAAAGAAATTTGCAAAGGCAGTGAGATATGGCCAGCAGTTGTTAAATAATGCGCCATCCCCTTCACTCTTGCGAAAATTAGAGCGTTAAACCTAAAACACTTCTGTTCCACAAATTCCAATTTTTTATTTACAATTTTCAACATACAATATCTTTTGCCAACTTATCCGCTTAGATTTGGAGTATATTATTATTTGAGTGTATTATTCGCAGACTTTGTTATTATCATTAACCAACTCGTAAAAAATATTTTTAGAGCATTTTTATTTGAATTTCGATTATTCAAAATCGAAGTTATTTCGGTTCTGATCAAACGCCAAAATAAAAAAAAAACTGCCCGATATATCGGTTAATTTCACTCAAACGTTTTAGTTAATCCACCCACACATCGCTTTCTCTGTTTTATCTGTATACTTTTGCACTCTCATGCAATTTTTTACTAATGAAAGCAATCAATAGCCATTTAAGAATTTTGGATCTGAAAGAGACGGCGTTGGAATCTCCGCCCCATTTGCTTAATCTTAGGCTAATCCTAGTGGTTATATTGCTCGCGAAACGCAAGCGAGCGTCTCCGAAAAACCTGGTTAATAATTTGTTCAACCAATATTTTTAGGACCGTTCTCCAGCCCTGATTACCTATTGATTTATTATATATATTTGGGATAAACCTTTCCTTATCCATACGTCTTTCCTTAGCCTCAATCTATCTAATATATCCAAAAATTGACCCATACAGCCAAGAGTTACTTATATGTATTTTACACAACAATAATAGCAGTCTAATTATACAGCATTGATATATGATTCAATTGTGTTTAATGCATGTTAATAATTATGAATTACATATATCAAGCATTTCATATGATAACTTAAGTATGTGTTAGTACACTAGTAGCTTCAATTTTAAATTTAGACCACGAAAATTAGTTTTTATGATTTAAATAAAGCGTATAATTTTCAGATCCAGTTACAAATGTTCAAATTGCATACTTATATAGTGTTGCAATATGTGTAGTTTGCGGCATAAACAGCTTCCTTTTGAGGTACCCTAAAATGCCGGGCAGCAATAACCTATTTTAAGGTGGTGAGAATTTGGTGGGTTAGCTATAAGGTGTACTTTTTCGGAGAAATATTACATACATGAATTTACTTTCAGAAAAAAACATACTGATAAAAAGACAAGGTACGTTTTACTAAATGAAACATTAAATAAATTTACTGGTGTATAGAACTCCATTCGCACTTTTGAATTATTCATATACACAATCTATAAAGCAGACAGCGGCGGGCATTTTACAAAACAAACAAATTTTATTGATCTCACAGGCGTTGTTTGTGCCTCCCCAATAAAATATTTACATTTACTCTGCAACACCTGGCCTGCCTAGACATCGCCCACCGCAAGTATTAGAATAATGAAACGTTTCGTACTCCGATGTTATTGAATAAAACATTATTTTTAAAATGCTCCTGTCTTCTGTATCGCTATCCGCATCTCAAAGGGTCCAAACGTCCTTATCACTCCGTTTGAAGAAGGCACTAGGTCTAACCCATTTTCAATGAAGAATATTAGCTAATCACTTATCTCATCTAAATCCAACTGGCCAATTTATATCAAGTAGCAAAAAACAATTGACTGTCGCGAAGCCGTAATTGAAACAATTATCAATATGGGGATAGCATCTGTGACCCGCATGGCTGTTATTCAATTGTCTCAATATATGGTCACCGTCATCAGACCATTTCTTTTTCCCACAGCATAGGTATTCTGCATGTGCAATGCAATTAAATAGGGAGAACGAGTCATCAACCACGTTAACCTAATGCGTATTGGTAGGTAGGTTAATGACTGCAGATTCGATCGGATACAAATGTTTGATGTGCCTTCCGAAGAACAACGGAGGTATTTTGTCACTCGATAATGATTGTTAAAGTTGCTTAAATTTCTTGTGTAAACACAGACTGAACGCGCTGTGGCATACAGCTTCTCATGAATACTCATGTCGTACTCCGATGTTATTGAATTTTTATACATCTGTACTATGCAGTACAGATGTATAAAAATGTGGAAGATTTATAAAAAATTTGATTCAAATGGCTCGCATGCCGATGAATGTGACACTGTCTCTCAGAGTCCCTGGACCGGTATATTCTGGCAGTAGATACAATTTGCTATGAAAAAGTAAAGGACACTTAACAATATATAGAATAGTTTTCATACGAATCCTATGAAAGTAATGAAAAGACGGGAATAAATTTGTATGGGCATATTTATTTACTTTTATTTTTATACATGCTTCTAATTTTCTTTAAAACTAATAATTAGTTTTTTTATATCAATTTAAAAAGAATGTAAACTTATAAAACAAACAACATCAATAGAATTGAGTAGAATTGAGTAATTATTTTTATTCTTATAAATTCAATGCACTCATTTTTTATTCGGGTGAGGATTTAATGGCTAACGTTTTATACATCTGAGTTCAAACGTTTGAATTTGACAAAATGAGAATTATTTTATGATTTTGAAGTCTGTTTATTTTAAAATAAATATTTTTAATATTGATTTTCTATGTGACAACCACCACATCAAGTTAGTTAGTAAAAAAAATGCATTAAGTATACAAGAAACCAGTTGCGTTGAAAACCTATTCTTATTTTTATAGGTTGGTTGAAAATAAACCACTGTAAATAGGTACTAATACCACGCAAATGATGTTGTGGGCAAAAGCTAGTTGAAAATATAAGTAGGCATACACACTGAGCAAATAAAAGAAGTCGAAAATACCAAACTTTGAGTCACAAACCCGAAACATTGTTGTCGTAGTTTCCATTCGCAGCTAACTGGATAACGAATGCGTGAAAAAGTCCATTCAGCTTTACGTGCGAGTTTTAACAACAGCGATACTTTTTGGTGACTTTTTCTGAAAATGGTGTCGAACAAAACTCTTTTCACATTATTGCTCGTATCTAGGCAGCTTTTTGAAAATATTAAATTCATTGATCACTTTTGAAAAGCTATATGACGGTAGGTACAAACTCTGTTATCCTTCTATGATATAGCTACCCGTAGGTAACCATTTTCATGATCGGGTCAGTATTTCAGAAGATTACCACCCCCTTCCTTCCTACAAATAAAGAAACTTTTCTCTTAATATTAGTAGAGATATAATTAATAGATATATAGCCAATTGCACAAACATCCATTAAAATCGTTAGCTTAAAGACGTCATTAAAGCTTGACGTTTGTGCGTTTGTGCAACTGGCTAATACGAGGGTCAAACTGGAAGTTCTTAGAACTGGCCACTTATAAACAATATAATAAAAAAATAATTCTAAAATTTGAAAATATAACTCTTTGCCAATATTACTGAGTATATATTTCATTCATTTGTCATTTGTTTTACGATTTGGCGGCAAATTGAAAATTGTCTGTGTCACGTCATCATGAATTTAACACGAGAAAATTTTTGTGCAATGATTTTTTATGACTTTCGATGTCATTTAAGTCAACAAGAAAGTTATGATAGACTACGATTGGCCTTTCACGATGAAGCCCCATCTCGTGCGACTGTTTACAACTAGTTTAATGAGTTTAAACGTGGTCGCACTAATCTCACTGATGATTTACGTGAGGGACGGCCTTCTACGGCGACGACTGAAGATAACATCTGTGTTGTGCGGCGTATGATAGAGACTGACAAAAAAGTGACCTATCAACAGATTCGGACAAGCTTAGGCATCGGTATGAGTCAAGTGCATAAAATCCTCCACGAACATTTAGCGGTCAGGAAGCTTTGCGCCCGGTGGATACCTCATAATTTGACTGAGGCTCAAAAACTCCACCGTGTGGATTGGTGTCGTAAAATGATTGAAAGATTTAACGGAGGTGACTCAAATGCTGTGTTCGACATACTAACAGGTGACGAAAGCTAGATTTACTGTTATGATCCTAAAACCAAAAGACAATCTGCTCAGTGGGTGTTTCCTTTCGAGGAGTTGCCAACTAAAGTGAAGAGAGATCGAAGTGCGGGAAAAAAAATGGTGGCCTCGTTCTTTGGAAGGATAGGTCATTTTGCAACAATTGTGTTAGAGGATCAAAAAACAGTTTCTGCAGAATGGTACACTACCAATTGTTTGCCACTTGTCTTGGAAAAAGTTCGAGAGAAACGACCTCGCAGTAGGATCCTCCTTCACCACGACAACGCCTCGTCGCACACCGCCAAGCGAACGATCGACTATTTGGCGACATCAAACGTTGAATTACTGGGTCACCCGCCGTATAGCCCCGACCTCGCGCCTTGTGATTTTTATTTATTTCCAAAAATTAAAGAAAAACTTAAAGGAAAGCGGTTTATGAATGCTGAAGAAGCGGTGGCTGCGTATCGCGATGCCATTGAAGAGACCCCTAAGGACGAGTGGGCAAAGTGCTTTTCCCAGTGGTTCCATCGCATGCAGCGGTGTATTGACGTGAATGGACAATATTTTGAAAAGATATAATAAAACTAATAACTGGCTAATGTAATCAGTTTTTGATTTTCTAAGAACTTTCAGTTTGACCCTCGTAATAGCACACCAACACCATTCATTGTACTATAACTAAAACATTTTTTTATTTCAGTTAGCATAATATGAGATTAAAACATAATATGAAATAAACATGAATTCAAATTGAGAATAAAATAAAATGTCAATATTTGTAACGGTAGTTAAAGTTTTCGGGTAGAATAGAAATCAATTCACGAAATGGAATGTAAATCGGTAGCGTAGGAGTAACCCGTATTGGTTCGAAGGTGACGCCAGAGAAATTCGCACCTTATTACACGCATGAGAAAAAAGTAAAGGATGTACTGCTGTCGGGCGATAAATATTTATAAGACGTATGCAGGTATCTCTTAAATATTTATAGACAGGGTTCACTCATCACCTGCCAATGAGTATTTCACTTAACGTAGGACTTGGGAATCATTAATGGGACCTTTTAAATGTATCCTTTGTAAGAAGTTGTTGATAATATAAAAGCTCATTTGAACTCTGCTTTTAATGCTGCATTTTAAGGGTTTAAAAGTTTATGAAAAACGTAATTTTGAAAACCATAACTTCTTTGTCGTATATTTGTATTAGTACCTACTTATTAAAAATAATATTACATGAAAATAAACCATATATAATTATATTGTTTCCAGTTATTTGTCATTTCGAAGGCCGTATCAAATGAACGTGCACATGAAAAAAGTCTACTTTACAGGAACAAATAAAAACGTTTTTTTAATATCTCGAAACCCTTATAAAATATAATTATACAATAATTATACATATTATACTTATAATTATACAAAGTCAAAGATAAAAAACTAACTTTTGATAGATGATAATATGAAAAACATTATAAAAAAGAAGAAACTTGCGAAACACCATTTCATTTTTATATTCTAGTACAGCTGATGTCTTCATGTTTCTGCAGTTTTGCACGTTTATTCATGTAAAAAGTACACAGATGGAGAAAGTTAAACCAACATTACATTGTTTATGGTAGTGATTTTTTCTTTATTCCGTATGATATCTTTGCACATAATATGTACTTAACTGTGATTGAGTCTAAGCAGTTGCACTTTTATTGTTGTTAAACTAAAATAATTCCATACTAATCAACTAATCTCAAAACATTCAATGTATTAACAAAAATAATCAACATTATTTGCACTTTCAATATCTCTACACAAACAAAGGACGAAATTAAGGACGACGGCAGCGTAGGATGCAAAAAAAAATGATTTTCCCCAAAGAAATTTATTAAAGATAAGAAAAATTACAATTAATTTTATTATAATTAAAAACTATTGACAATGTTCGATGTAAGAATCAAAGTGAACAGAAATTCTTGCGTTAGCCGCAGGTTGCGACCCGATGCCTCACGTGTTGTCGAGTCAGCGCCTCGTGACGGCGCTGTCGCAATTTATTATTTATTTCAGGTAATCGAGGTATCTGCTGCATCGGCGTTTCCGTTATAACGCGAGGGCATAACACCTCCCCCCGAAGATCAGCAACTATTGAGAATTTTCTTCGAGAATGTTGCTGCAATGTGGGTTGGTGCATCTCGTTTATCTTCTGGTATTTCTGTATAAATTTCCTGAGATGCGTCTTTAGATTTGTTCCCTTTTTCTCGTTGTTTTACACAGAATCTTCGTATAATGATGTAGATAAGGAGTACAGCTGCACTTAACATGATTATATAGAACGGTATCGTAGTGTGGTAGATACTGGGCTCTTCAATTGTTCTTATGTCGATTGGATGCTGCATAGATATTTTACTGTTGCTGGCGTGAAGGTTTTCTAAGTTAATGGAATTCAATTTGATCGTTGGTTTCAGTGATGCTGACGGATTATCCAATAACTGTGGCAAATTGGTAATTTTTATTGCTGTTCCTTTTATACGATCGTTGCTATTCGAGATTGTGAACTCCGTCGTATACATGTAACATCCAGATGGAATCGTTGCTAAGTAACTTCCCTGAAGCGTAGTATATGTAGTCTTCCCACAGGACGTCTGGATTTTCGTTGGCTTAGGAAAGGCGACTACGTAGTGTTTGTCGTCCAGTTGTTCTAGTGCTTCCTTGTCTAATAGAACTGAAGTTGGCAGGCATGTCTTGTCCAGTTTTTGGGTGGTGATGAGGCTGTGGATGCAATCTGTTTGATCTCGAGTCCGATAGTTGATCTTCATCTCGCAGAGGTACCAAGTGTTCGACTTCGGACATTCTGTCTCTATGTACACGAAATCATTTCTATGTATCGCAATGAAAGGTAAGGATGGGATAAGAATCGTGTGGTTTCTATTAGGAACTATAGATAATTTATAAAGTATATAGGTATTTGGAGAGGCAATCGGCATCTTATAAACTATAACTATCCCATTATTAGTATAATAAGAACCTAACTTAATGACGTCATAGTAATCTCTAAGATTCATATCTATGATCTCGTCTTTATTATATATAGTTTTCATCTTAATTAACATAGATTTTATTGTATTTAAACTTAACATTGAATGGTGAGTACTAGATGTATGTATAAAAGCTACGAAATTTTCTATCTTAACTAACTCTTCTGTCAAATCTTCTATGTTATCACTTAATATTAATAGTAATTGTGCCAGATGGGCATACTTTATTAATTCGGTTTCTCTGTTAGCTTCACTTTCCATTATTAAATTTAGTATTTGTTGAATTTTATTCTGATTATTAGTTATATTACTTAATATTATGGAATGTTCAGAAATCCATTCTTTAGTCAAACTTATGTGATTGTTATATTCAGAGACTAATTTTTCCTCATTATTCTGAATAGTTTTTATGGCGTTATCGTAATAAATAGCGTCTTTATAATCGAGATTTCCCGATATACTTTTTATTACAGATCCTAGTCCATCAATTAATCCTCTCTTGACTCTACCAGTTTCAAAAGTGTGTAACTGTTCAGAAACTTTTCCTAGCTTGTTACTAAGATAATCTATATGTGGTTCATATAAAGACATAGTTTTGTTATTTAACTGAGGCCGAACTTCATTTAACTGTAATTTCACGAGATTAACTTTAGACCTAATGTAAGCTATATCTATAAATTGTAAAAATGCGTGATAATTAGAAATTATTTTTGAAGGGCCTAATTTAAAAGGAAGGATACCCGGACCGTCTTCCAGGCTGTCAAGTGTTATCTCTTGCGCCATTCCCATTGCTTGTAGCAGGACCACCGTTATTATCCTGTAACAAGCGAGCGCTGTTAGGGACTCTCTTAAGCCTAGATTTTGCTACGGGACCGCGCTTTTTCTTAGAGTAAATATGAATCGGGAGATCAGCTAATATAGTATCGTGAGTATAGCGAGGTGCAAGCTTTTGGCGGCTAGCCATAGGGTTTTTAATGAAAATGTTTTGTTCTGGGTTATAAGTTTCCTCAGGCTCTCTATTCTTATTACGATTTTCTATAATATCGGTACGACGTTGTAAGGATGATTCTTGTATCATTTCATATAATTTACTCATTTTGTTTCGGTGATCTATTATGTATTGCTGTAGAAGATGTCCAGACAGTTCGATATCTAAAGGATCACGAGGGTCGAAATGACCAGTTATAACGTCTAACGGCCTGCACTTAGTAAAGCTATGTATCGAGCTATTGTATGCGAGAATAGCATATGACATTAAATTAACTACAGATTCGGCGCGATGGTTCAGTTTAAGTAAACGTAAATGCTCTAAAAGTGTAGAGTGGAAACGTTCTACTATTCCATTTTCATTTGGAGCGTGTGCTAAGATTTTATGATGCTGTATTTTATGAACACGGGTAAACTCTAAAAATAATTGGTTCGTGAATTCTGTCCCACGATCTGATACTACTATAGTTGGAATGCCGTGATGTGTACAAAACTTCAATAAAGCCTGGACTACACTTATAGCTGTACCATCTCTGAGATGATACGCCTGACTGTATTTAGAAAACGCGTCTACTAAAGTAAGATATTTTTCGGTTTCTACTGTAAATAGATCTAAATGTATAATTTCAAATGGTTTTGTTGGTGGAGGTACGATATGAAACTGTTGTTTAATCGGATTTCGGTCGTATTTCGCTTGACCACATATGTTACATTCATTAATATATTTCGCGATATTTTCCTTCATTTTTGGCCAAAAATATTTTTTAGATAAGGCTAGATAACACTCAGTAATACCGCGATGATTAGTCTTACCTTCGTGGTATTTTTGAATGATCTCTTGCTGACGTAAATACTCTTTAACATTCTCAAGTTCAATTTTCGTTAGTACTAAACTCATAGCGGAACATTTAAAGTTATTTTGGATAATTGGTATAATGGAATACATTTCTAACGGAGGATGTATAATAATACCGGTTTTAACTTTGGGATTTACGTATTCTTTGATTGCACTGACTACATCTTGTTCGAGATTAGATTTAGATAACTGAATAGCTGTACGCGTATGACTCTCAAAAGGTTTCGATACCGTCGTTTTTCCTTTAATATCGCCGACTACTGTAAAACAAATCTGTCTGTGAAATTTATTCAATGGGTCATCTGTAATAGGCACTTCGAGTATGGGGTTTTCCGCGTCGGTATGAACTGTTACTGTATCTGAGTTAGGTAATGAAGGGGCTTTCTCAGTAGGGTTGACTACCATTGAGCTTATTTCCTCGTTATATATTTCTATACGAGACAGAGCATCGGCATTTGTGTTACATTTTCCTTGCTTATATATGACGGTAAAATCAAATTCGCTTAATTTAAGTCTCCAACGTGTGAGACGTGAGTTTGGTTCTTTAAGATTCATAACCCATTGCAAAGGCTTATGATCTGTGATAATCTTAAATTTACGGCCAAAAAGATACGGACGAAAGTATTTTGTTGCCCATACAATGGCTAACAATTCTTTTTCAATGGTGCTGTAATTTATTTCACTGGTATTCAAAGTCCGAGATGCGTACGCAATAGGTTTGTCACTATTGATAGGGCCTTGCGATAACACGGCGCCTATTGCTAAGTTAGAGGCGTCTGTTGTTAAGATAAAATCTTTAGAGAAGTCCGGATACTGTAAGATGGGATCATTAGTAAGCAATAATTTACATTTTTCGAAACAATTTATATAATTTTGATCTAGCGTTATTTTAGAGCCTTTTTTCAAACACGTCGTTAGAGGTTTAGTTATCTTTGCGAAATCCGGTATAAATTTACGATAGTAACCCAATAAGCCTAAAAATCTCTTAATCTCGGTTGGAGTTTTTGGTAATGGATATTTCTTTATAGCTTCAATTTTGACAGGATTGGGCTTAATGCCATCCTTGCTAATAACATGACCTAAATATGAAGTCTCGAGTTTGAGGAACTCGGACTTGTCCATCTGTATCTTAAAGTTAGAATCGCGTAGTCTTTTAAAAACTTTTTCTAAATTGACAATGTGCTCCTGTAATGACGTACTAAATATAATAACGTCATCAAGGTAAACTAGACAAATAACATTTTGGAGCCCTCTAAGGACATTGTCCATTACCCGTTGGAAAGTACTCGGAGAATCCTTTAAGCCCATAAGCATTCTTAAAAATTCAAAATGGCCGTGTTCGACGTTAAATGCAGTTTTCGGTATATCTGAAGGTTCCATTTCGACCTGATAGAACCCACTAGCAAGATCTAACGTAGTAAAATATTGGCAGTTGCCCAATTTATCTAATATGTCGGTGATGTTAGGGATCGGATATTTATCGTCGATTGTTTTATCATTTAATTTACGAAAATCTACGACAAGGCGCCATTTAATTTTGCCGGATGCGTCAGCTTTCTTGGGAACCACCCAGATTGGTGAACTCTAAGCCGATTGAGATGGTCTAATGATTCCCTGTTCTAACATTTTGCTAATCTGATCTCTAACTTCCTGCCTATGCACGTATGGATAGCGATAAGACTTAGTGTAGACCGGTACTTCGTCAGTAGTTTTAATAGAATGTTTTATCTGATTAGTAAATGTTAATTTTTCTCCTTCAATATAAAATACGTCCGCGTAATGAGCGCATAAAGGGAATTGTTCAATTTTGGCTTTTGGTGGACAAGCAAATTTGTAAAAACTATGTAAACAGTAAAATATTATTAAAACTGAAAAAAATATTTTTTATACTCTCGTCATGGGAAACTAAATATTAAAAATATTATTTTTAAAAGTATTTTTTGGAATCGGATGTGTTTTGTTAACATGTTTCACTGTGTTTCCATATCAATAAATGTTATTGAAGTACTATTACTAATAGTATCGATTAATCGATAAGGTTTAACTTTAATACAAATGAAAGTAATTAAAGTATATATATATTAATGCATATACAGTAGGTGATATTTTGCAAAATCATGTATCAAATATATTAAAAACATAACAAATAATCCTTTTCGGTTAGATATAAGTTAATTTACACTAACAATCGATTACTTTCTAATCGATTAATGATTTTTATATGGCAGCACCATTTTACTTTGTCAACAAATACGTTTGAGTGATAATTCTTATTAAAATGATTGTTTATATAAAATAATTCCTTAAATAACGTATTAATATCGTTTGACGTGTTTTTGGTAAATCCATGTAGAAAGATAAAATTGATAATTCAAAATTGTTTGGTTTAATGAATGTATTTAAATCGTGTAATGGTCTCCTACGTGAATATCGTCGGCAGCTTTGTATAAATTGTGAAAGATCTATATTACGTACTAGATCACATTTACTGCAAACAATATCCGACAGAGAAACACACATTGGAAATGAAATTATTGATTGGATATTCCCACGACAGGTAGGATTATAGTTATTTTTATTTATTGTGATTAGTATAATTGAACTTCCTTTATGACATGTGATACATTAATATATCGCTACCATATCGTTTAAGTAACATTTTGTTGACAAATAATTTAATTATATATTATACTCTTTTAGGTGCATGGATCTGATCGCATCTGTCATCCATGTTGGCAGCGAGCAGATAGAGACAGTTCCTTCTAATATTCCAGAACCTATACAGAACATTACCTTACCGGATTTTAAAAGAGCATCTTATTCACAAGCATTATATTTTGTTCCGGGTTGAGACTCACCACAGCAACTGACAGTTCCCAGATGGCTACAGGTAAAATTGTTTTTTGATTTTAACTTTTATGTACCAAAAACCAGTAGACTGTGTAATTCTCATTTATATTATAATAATTGGGCTGAATGGTTGTCTATCATGCAAACTATTCATACATTTACTACAGAACGTATACAATATTTTGTATTATTTGTAAAAAAGAAATCTTACAATGGATTTTAACAATATTGAAGGAATGACTGAAGATATTGTGCACTTTTGAAGGTCTATCTAAACAGGAGTTCCTTCAGTTAAAATTAAATTGATTTAAAAAATTCTTTTGCTTTGGGAAGCTACATTTTTCATCAGGATGATATACTATTAACTAGTTGTTCAATATTTAATGTTAATTTATAATTAAGTAGTTATGTGCAAATGTACTGAAAAGGTGTTTTAAAATAGTCCTTTCTGTTAATAGGCGCAGACGTAAATGTGAGTCTACAGCCACTCCAAGCCGAAGAGTTGTGCTCGAGGGTGAGCACAAATCAGGAGAATAGTCTTGTTTGAGGGAGAGCACACGTCAGGAGAAGCCAAAGATTCTCAAAGGAAAATTCAAAGATTAGGACGTCATGTGACCAACTTATATGAATGTAGCTGCTTTTATAACTGCCCAAATGCCAGCCTCCAGCTGAAGAGAAACTGTATGAGCAGTGTAATTTATTTATTAAGTGATTATGTAAAGTCTTTTCTTATAAATAAGTGTATTTAGAACTTCTGTCTTTTGCTTGTAGAATTGTATTGTCAAATTAAAGGTAAATATGTGTAAATCTACAATTTCTTTATTTAGACATCTCTGTTTCTTATTTCTAACATAAATAAATTAATATGATGATAAGGTAATTAAAGTATTTTACTAAAAAAAAATGTTTTCGTCACATTGTTAATGGAATACTACACATGCTTATATATATACAATTTTAAACTTTCCCGTGAAAATATTACAGCAGTTAACTTCCTTAAGATATGAAATATTAAAAAATAATGTTTTTTATAACTGTAGATAATGTCCACTCAAAGCCAAAGTGCCCATACAAACTGAACAATTCCCTTTCTAAGTTCGCGCGTTCTTCCGCATTTTAATGAGTGCTTGTGAAGTGGAGGGGAATGCATAATTTCTATTAGGGACTCTCAGTATGTTGCTTTGCGGGTTATAGTTCGGTGGTAAAGCTCTGAACATCTGCTGTGTTCTAGTTGGTCCACGGTTCATTTGCGGTTGAATGGGGTTCGATCTCCATTGTTGAGAGGGTGGCATCATTTGAATGGGATGAGGTCGGGAAGGACCTGGCATGTTAAAATTGAAAGGTTTGTTAGGTGGCAAATAAACTGGTGGGTTATAATAAGACTTAGCAGGAAGTTGATTCAATATATTTGGGGTTGCTTTCTTATCTGGTAAATTATCGTTTCGTTGTTGCATATACAAAATATTAATTTCCTCTTGTACGAATTCTAACGCCTGTTCTATAGATTGGGGACGCATACATCTAATACGCGAACCTAATGGTTCTTTTAATCCGCGTAAGTAAGACTGTAATGTTAATTTTTTATACAGCTGACGTTTGGCCTCAATTGTACTATCTACAAAATCATGCAATGTAACATATGTCATTATTGTGCTGAAAAGAGTCTGATTCTTGTGGGGTGTGATTGCCCTGAGATTGTAATGCTAAGTCATTATATAGCGCCGTTTCGTCGCGTTGATCGGCAAAGTTATTTATTAGGGCATTTTTAATTCCTTGCCAGTCACTAGGGATCCCGTTTGAATTAATAAGACGGGCGGCGGGCCCCGTGATTTTATTTAATATTCTGTTTAGCAAGGCCTGGTTCTCAAAATCGTGTCCAGGGTCGATCTTTACATGCCTTAGAACTAGTTGATCGCATAGGCGAATAAAACGTGTTAAAACATTAGGGTTCCCGTCGAATTCTGGGAGTAGCCTTAATGATTTAAAAATTTCGTCTATGGAGTCTGCCATTTTATTACTATATGAGATAAATTGCGCCGATTCGCACATTTCCTCTGAACTTATATCTAAATTTCTAAACTCGTCTAACCTATTTTGTCTATCTAATCTAGGGGAAACGGCCCCCGATTGCCTGGGATGGAAAATTTTGGAAGGAAATTTACACACCAGGAAAATAAAAGGATTATACTAGGAAAAGCAACACATGAAAGATTCAAGTGTACTTACAATTTCATGCTTCTTCTAGGTACCTTTGCCGTATCGATTTCTGGATACTCCTGCGCCGCTATTCGCCTTAGGTTCAGGATATTCGAACGCGACTTGATAGCCACTCGGGCGGCTCGTGCGTACGGAAATCTTCTTATGTAGCCCGAAACCGACCTACCGCCTGCGCCAATTAAGGACGACGGCAGCGTAGGATGCAAAAAAAAAATGATTTTCCCCAAAGAAATTTATTAAAGATAAGAAAAATTACAATTAATTTTATTATAATTAAAAACTATTGACAATGTTCGATGTAAGAATCAAAGTGAACAGAAATTCTTGCGTTAGCCGCAGGTTGCGACCCGATGCCTCACGTGTTATCGAGTCAGCGCCTCGTGACGGCGCTGTCGCAATTTATTATTTATTTCAGATAATCGAGGTATCTGCTGCATCGGCGTTTCCGTAATAACGCGAGGGCATAACATACGTAATCTACAAATTAAGGAATCAACATCAATAAGAACTGGAAAACACCACTATCTCCACGACGATCGGTCCCAGCAATTATGATGAATTCTTCAGTCGATGTTAAGGGAGATCTTTTTACACTCCATTTTCTAGTCCGTGGTCGCCATTCGAGGGCTTTACTGTTTCTGATTCAATCAGAAATGAGGAGATTCGGAGACGAACAGAGAGACTCCGGACATAGCCCTCTCCATTACTCTCTAAGTGACTTTGAGCCTATTTATGAGGCTCGTGAGTAGAAACTACTTCTCAGTGTCATAAATACATCACTGGGGTAAAAACCTTTGTAAAGATACTACGTTATTCGAAATGACACTTCGGAATTTTTCGACCGTTGCCCAACCGAGTTAGATTCGATGCGCTCTTCTAAAGCCTCAGCCATGACTACGATATTATCGGCAAATCGAAGATGAATGATATACTTGTCGCTGATGTTGATGCCGAGTCTTTTCCAGTACAGAAGCATAAAAACATCTTCCAATGTAGCGGTGAAGAGCTTCGCCAATAAGTCATCATCTTGCCTGGCACCATACTGCAGTTTATCTAACTTCAAATTCAGATTACGGAGGTGAACTGACAGTGGCGTTTTTATATCCAGCGTTTCGGTGTAACGATAGTCGATACGGCACAGCTGGAGTGACTGCAACGCTGCCTAGGTCTTGATAGAATTGTTTGTTGACTAGGAAAAAGCATAGTTGCAATATACTCCTTGATCTTTTGGATTATTTGGCGTGCAGTATTTATGTGGGCTATGGTGTTAAAGTCCTTTCGAAAATCGGCTTGCTCGAGAGGCTGGAGATCTTCAAATCTATTTCAAGACGGTTCGTGATGACTTCTGAAAAAAATTGTAAACGTAGCTCATCGGCGATACAGGCCTGAAAATTTTCAAGTTGCTTTTGTAACTTTTTTTTTCTATAAGACCAGTACTTGTGTGCCGAGCCTGGTAATGGAATTGAATATACTCTGAAGGATTTTAAGTACAAACGTTTCACCGACATTCTGAAGCTCAGATATTATTCCATCCTCACCTGGTGCCTTGTTGTTCTTAAGTTACTAAGAGCCACATTTGTCTCACACTTATCTTGTAAGCTGATGTCCGGGATACTACGGGACGCTCGCGGGTCAATTTAGCTAATTGACTCTTAGGTTTTTGGCTACTCTTATAACAGGAGCACATGTTAACGTGCATAAAAATTCTCGCCTTCACTCAAAAGTTCGGGCTTGGACGATAATCGATGCTGCTATCATGCTTTGTCAGCTAACACTGAGTAAAAAGCAAACAACTACCGTGGCTGAGTGACGCTTATACCTGTTCAAAGATGTCACAACTTTTCTATTATATATCTGGGGACTGGATGTTGTGATACCAGATTTCAACAATACAAGAACTTTAGCTACTCAATTTTGGGATCTGAGTAATTTATGTGATGTTGTGTAACATCAATTTTTTTAGGTTGGGTAGGTTATAACAAGGTTAGTCAAAATACGATATTGTAGTAGGTAATATAATAGTAATTGTTTTTTAGTTGCTCTTATTACTTAACCAGTTCAAACGTTCTCCTATAACGAGTTGCTGTAATTAATGATTCTTTAAGTTTAAGTACTAGCATTCTTTAAGTAACCTGCACTCTCTTTTCTTATCGATGTTTTAAGTGTATTAACTTTATTTATGATATGTGATTCATATAAGAAAACGGAAAGTATCCGTGTTTAATACATTACGAAAATAGTTGCTTAATTTATTTAGTACAATACGTTAATACACCATTTGGTTATAGTTAAGGATATTTAAACTTTAAACGCGTAAGCATATTGCAATTTTAAACGCGTAAAATATCTGAGTATAAAATTACGTAGGCTTATTCGTGTTCTAACTGTACCCTTGAGAGTGCTATTATTGTCTATTATTAAGATAAGATAAAATCACTTTATTGTACAACACACAACAGAGATAAATAAAGAGAAACTTACAAACAAAAACATTTGCACAATAGGCGGCCTTATCGCTTAACAGCGATTTCTTCCAGGCAAGCTATACTGGAAGAAGCAATGATATCAATAATGTAGATAGGCTGTGCGCGTTACAAATAAATGTAATAATATCAATAGAAATATTAATATTAATATTCGGACTACGAAACAAATCAATAATTTCCCACTACAAACATTTATGTTACTATAATTTTGAAAATATTTGAGGAAAATGCACAAAAAAATTAAGGTGATTTTACGTCGAATTATGCAAAAAAATATGTGTATCAGCTCTTGCACGTTAATTCGATGCGGCCGTCGATTTGTTTCAAGTGGGATAATCTGATATAAAAATTCTATAAAAGTACTTTAAGATTTTATTACAATTATGAAAGTAAGCAACCATAGTCGCGAGAAGAAATCGGGGCGTTTAAATAGGTCTAATGCACTGTCAGTCACACAAAGTTGATTTAAACGTATTCATGCAGTAAATTTAGGTGTAAAAGTTGCATCTTTTTCTGATAGCCCTGTAAAATTTTGAAAAGATAGCAAAATCAGATCAGTAGTTAATTGACCAGATAATTATTAATTTTGATCAATGTAAAATACTGAGTACACAACTGGAAATGGATCTATCACATAGCCTTGATATTGAATTAGGCGTACACTTATTTGGAATCAGCAAAATTAGCTCATTGCAAATATATCATCAAAAATATCGATTAAACCAATAAGCCTTTAGATTAGTTGATACTACTTCGCCAGACACGACTTAGTTTCAGACGTGGTTATTTAAAAAAAAAAACCCTTTACTTATCATAAACTTTGTCCATAAAACCTATTTAACACTTGATCAATTCATATAAAGATTAAAATTATGCGATATTAAACGAATTATTAAAAAATACATAGATCTGTTTCAATTTACCTATTAGTTAAATTATTTAATAATTTTCGGCCTTCATATAAGCCGGATTTTGCATTCAAGCAGTCCGGATTAATTGTATGAATCTACTCGGCATAATTATGAAAGAGCTATTATAATTCGAATATTTAAATACAAAAACATATTCACAATGCATACACGTCAACATATCAATAAACGGATTGGAATTAAATAACGGTAACAACATAGACATGGCCGATTCGGATATTCTGTCAATAAATAAAGATTCATAATTAAAATAGAACGGTGGTTTTGTGCAGGACAATAGTACTATCCGACGTGGTTTTGCACCGTATATAGGATAATATTGCTATCCGACTTCAATAAAATTTCTTGAATTATTTTCCACTGTGAAGAAATTGTTTTTTTTTATTTGCTTAAAAATATATTTGATAGTTTTTTTTTTAATTTAAAACCAAATTTAATTAAAATAAAGAAACAATTACTGACAAATGTTTTATAAAATGAATGCAGTTTCAATAATAACAGGTCAGATTACTTTTTCACTGTCGCTTGGTGATTGTGTAGTTTAGTGTATTATATGTGTGTAGGAGCTATAAGGCTTTTTACCCCCACTAAACCATGCAACAGTTTTATATTAGGAAGCTTTATTATCCGTGCTAAGTGTGGTCGGGGTGCTGGCGGAGTTGTTATGAGCAATACCGGTATGCTTCCTGAATTAGTATGGATAGGTAATCGACATATAATCTTATGGTAACACTAGATTATTTAAGAAGCACGGATGATTTATAATATTTGCTATCCATCGACTAATTTTTTGTAAGTTCATTAATTTTTAGCGTTAAAGTCTCATGGTCACTTATATTGTCTGTTATTCTGAGTGAACTTGCAGCAGCGCCGAAATATCGGCGGAGACTTGATAAATATAAATTGTAAGAATTCCGTGAATCTTTCTAAGATAAGATATTGTTCCTTAATCTAAGAAAGTCATGAAACATAACTACATACTTTAAAATAAAAAATGTTTAATAAAAATTTGTCCAAAGAGGTATACGATAAAGCAGGTGTATATTTCATAGTGAAAGCATTGCGTATATTTTGTACGTTATAAAGGTGTCAATAAAATTCGCCTTCTACTCGAGTATCGGGGAGCAATAAATTCGTTTTCAGCTACGTAGAACTAAGAGCCCAGATTATTTCGCACCATTTACTCTATTCAGCCATCGTCTTCATAATACTGCTGCCATGAAAGGGATTTTTGCCGACAAGATTGAAGTTTTTGACTACACCCTTTGCTTCTGAGAAATTCCACGAATTTCTTGAAGGGGAAGGTTGGCAAGATCGGGACGCTTAGGTGCGAAGCCTCATAAATCACAGGCTTTTGTATCCTATATGATATATTCATTCAATTTAAATAAAGTAAGTACGAGTAATTTGTATGAATGTATTTGGTAATTTTTGTTTAGATCCATAATGAGTTATTCTCAGGATTTCCTATTGTGGAATGGTTTTTTTTTATTATTATTTGTGACTTATTATTTTTCGTACACGTAACTGTGGATATTAGATTTCTACACAAAGCTATTAACGATCAATTTTGAATTAAAATATCAAGTGACTTAGGCTCAAAATTAATTAAAGAAATTTACCCTTTTTGGGCCTAACTGTCAAACAAAAAATCTTTCACAAATCACTTTCAGTTTGTCATTTGAAAGATATTTTATGTATGTTTTGCGCTCATTATTATTATTCTAAAAATAACATAATCACTCGTTACGGTGGAAAAATTACTAAGAATACTTAATTGATTGCTTTTGTATTTATAACTATTTCATAAAATGGTTATTTTTTTACTACCACAAAATTTGCAAATTTCACTAAGGTGACTATTACACGATGTAAATAATTCCTCCATTATTGGATTACCGACCTTTTTATATGTGGATTTACTAAGAACTCTACAACAAAAAAATTATCCAACTATCCTATTTTGTTTATCCAACCCTTCTGACAGATGATGCACACCTCATGAGATGAGCTAAGGGATTCAACGATACTACGTAGGAATCGATACTTTTACTCGACACCTACTTGTATCGAATAGTTTTAAAATGCCTTACCATCGTCGTCATTTTTATAGTTTTTTCGGAGTAGATTTGATACTATTGATAGCCCATAGCTATATTCTGCATAATGAAGAAAGATAAGTAGGTCTATACATAAAAAGCGATGCATATAGAAAGTATTTAGATAGATCTCTAACTGCATAAAATTAGTAGGGGTTAGTAACAATTACTCATACAGGGACAGGCACGCTGCGCCTGTAGCTTTTCATAAGATAGACTTTAGACACCTTAACACAGAGTAAACAGACTAACACTCGCGGGTTTTCGACACTCCTCAGTGACTGAACGACCAAGTACCGATATAAATACTTACTTTCTTACTTCACGATACTATTTATTACTTGGTTCTCAAGTATCGGTACCATGAGTATTTGGTTTCGAAAGAAAAGTATCGAGTAATCACTTGGATTTACTCGTATCGATGCATCCCTAGACGAGCTGACATAAAAAACGCTCTTGGTGCGTTTTGTTAGTATGATAGTACGATAGTTTTGTTTGTGTTTTTTGTTAAAATAAAACGTTGTATTTATCAAAAGTATAAAATGATTTAACATTCTATTATTTTATTTATATAAATAAAATACTTTTATTCTTTAGTCAAAATAAGAGAATTAATTACAATTATACGAAATCGTTAAGATAATTTCACAACTTAACAATAACAAAACGAAATGAATTAATTATCTATGACATTATATATCATCCAAATCATCATTCGTTCCGAAAGCAATTGTGACTTTAAAAGTTAGAATTCCATAAATCATTACCACAACCGCTATACGTTTGAAAATACTCGTAGATTGGAAAATTGGACAATTAAGCCAAGTAGGTTGATATATTTAAAATACCAACTAGTCTATTTCTGCATGCCTATTTGACAGATGTCAAGTTTATGTATGAATGTTACAAGTTTTGAATAAACTTGCCCGGTTTCCCCAAAATTCTAAAGTAGTTACTAAAAGTCTAAACTCTAAAGAGTGATTAATATATTTTGATGTCGGAACAATCTTATTCGACCTTACCGTACCTTCAGCTTAATACCTTCTTTTTTAAACCAAAAATAGAATACATTTGTCTAGAGGCAAAGTTAATATCATAAATTAGTGAATCCGAATGTTCTTTTTATGTATGACAATTTGCATCAAAGCTGGACGTCGAATGAGAGAGCAGTAATTAATACACATGTAGTTCTTCGGATGAGAACTAAGTTAAATACCAACAACGAAATTACGGTTTTTTCATTTAAAATAACTTGTACCATATTTCAATCAAGCTTAATTTAAAATAAATTGTAAAATTTTTGTGTTCCTATCAATGATTAAAAGTAAAACATATATTGAAGGCATTAGCTGTATGCGAGCTATCTCTGACACTAAGCTGACGATGTTCCCAAAAATATTAGGTAGGTAGCTAATATATAAACACAATGGGAGTTGCCAGCGCGGATGGATTCCGCGAGTGGGTATCGTAAACACGTTATACTTTTTATTGGGTGAACATTTTTGCGCTACTAATTTGCTCAATTCATAACGGGACGAGCAGAGAATGCAACAATGGCTATCCGCGCTGCCCATACTGTGCTTGTATACTTAATATAATGTATATTGGTGAGTCTGTACTAATCTAATGAGATATCGCACTTTATTAATACGAGCGGCCTGCCTGTCTTTCGATATTTGAATCGAGGAGTGAGATAATTACCGCTCTCGGTACTTTAAAACTTTTTGTCTATTGGACACTATTAGGTGTGACGTAACACTTTTATTAGTTTTGCCTGTCAATAGATATCATTTTTATTCCAATAAGGCACTGCAAAAAATTATGTAATAATATAGTGATTATCATGACGACAGATGACAATATCTATAATGTCTGACAATGTCTACAAAAATCTTATTCAAAAACACAATTGAACCGTGAAGAATAACGGTAATGGAAGGTAAACAAATTATATGAAAGTAATTCGTCATTTCTTTTCTTCGTTCTAGAAACCGGAGAAATTTGTGCTTAAGTAAACACATAAGCGCCTGCATCCGAAATAGTGTAGAGATCTTGGGAGCGTACAGTCTAAACACAAATAAATATGTGTTGAATCAAAACGTGCTTCTCGCAAATTGAGTATGTTAATGCTTTCAAATCTTAAGCCTTTGTTGCGTACATTGTCCATTATAAGGTTGTGTACATTATTCTGTTAGAGTACTTCAGAGATTTATTTTTATCTATCATAATTTTATAAAGAGGAAAAATTTTATGGTTTACCTGTCATCTACGGGAAAACAACTAGAACATTATAAGCACTTGTAACAATGCGTTTTACCGCAGAGTTTTTTTAAAGTAATATGTAATCTTTTAATCTATGTTATGATATATATCTAAGTGAAACATCTTACCTATTAATACCGAAAATATACTTGTCAATTTTAGTCAGCCTTTTCATTTGACTACCATCCAACGCCCGGACCCCGTTACACACTTGTATTTTTTCGGTAAAAATCAGCCTTATTGGGGCTATGATATACCTATTTATAAAATTATTCATAATTTTAATGATAAATGATATTAGCATTTAATACCTATGTGGTTTCAGATTTTAAAAATAAGTATTTCAATTAGTTTTATATTAAAAACAGCCATTTATAATTGCCTATTGAAAATGAAATCATGTCATCGCATCTGGCTGACAATTTTTATTAAATGAAATTAGGTATCGTTTGCTAAAATGGAAAACCATCACTTAGGAATTCGAATTTCCTGAACATTTGACTTCATTCAAAATTGGTCCCCAAACACTGACAATTAAGCATAATGCCTACTGTTTTTCGAAAGCATGAGTGCTAAAATACTCAAGTAGCAACTTATTACAAGTTTAAATTAATATCACTGATCAAATGACTAGATGAAATATAATACTATAATATAAACTTATTTTGTTTATTATTATTAGAAGTCGTTATTAGAAAACACTACCTTAAATATTAAACCGTTTAGTTTATAGCTTTCATAACGAGTGAGTGAAATCATCACTTTAATTATGTTGTATTAATTGTGTTTCAAAGATAACATCAAAATATCACAATACAAGAGAGGATTATATTATATGGCGTGGTTTTAATTAAAAGCTGTCATAATATACTCGTACTTATGAGGAAATATTTAATCATAAAAATGAATAAAAATATTCAAATTGAAAGTCGAATAATCATACTCAAATTTGCGGACTTTTATACCAATGGAGTAATTAGCGTGGAAGTTCATTGTGTCACTTTAGATGCAGCTGAGAGCAATGACTTATGTGATTAGCCATGTATATGTATCAATCAGTACGCCTACACATGCTGCAAGACACACAACGGATTAGGTGTATTAAAGATTCCTATGACGACATTAGTATAATTTCGACGTCAAAACTGACAGTCGCATTTTCATAGAATAATCTATGAAAAATACGATTGCAGTGGATGTATGACATCGACAAATCTTGTGCAATTTGTTGCGTTTCGTGTGGCTGATCCGATAATTATAATATGTATATATTATGATGTAGACAAGTAACTGAGTAGGTAGGTAGGTTAATATTAAGGTATTGTTCTCGTTGGGTATAGCGGGACAAACAGCCTGAAAGCGGGACGTTAATGGTAATTGTTATGGTCACTTTAGTTATAGCCCGTTCTCCTTATGAGTATCTTGATTGATTCTCTCTATCGGGGAAGCCGCATACTAAATATATTAGAATATTATTAGATCGATGATAATGAAGATTCTAATTATTCTATTGGATATATAAACAACAATGCCTATGTATTCTTTCAATCTTATTGTTACGTTTGTGAAAGCAATCCGTAGTCATTAACCTAATTTTGTTTTACAAACGTATGCTAAGTGCTACTTAGTGGGACTATAAAAAACACAATAGTGAAAAATGATGGTTCTGTAGAAAGAACTGTTAATGATGCAGAGGCCAATATAAAATAGGGTTAGGCTTACTGGTTTTGAAATAAAACTAGGACGTTCAAGTACAAAGTTATTTTAAAACATCTATATATTAAGTCGATTTGCAACTTCTGTTATGGCAATATTAATAAAGCTTATTATCAGGAATGTAAGTATCTTACTTATATTCAGGTTAAATTTTTATATACGTTATATTTGTTTGATATACCAAATGAAAATTCTGAAATTTTTCAATTTGGTATTAGAATATAAAGAAAAATATTTGGTTTATTGCAAAAATTTGTTATGCTGTTCTCTGTTGTGAATGTCAATCTAAAAAGATACTTTACATATATATTTCACAAAAGTTATATCAAACCCATGGAAATGTTAAGGAACGGATAAACCCTGGTCTATAATATAAATAACATTCTCTTTGTTCTTTGCTCATATCATCATTAGTCCTTTTACGTCCCCACTGCAGGGTCTCAGACCTTCCTTGTGGATGGTTAAAGAGAATTTGCCATGACCCTCCACGCTGGCTTAATGCGAATTACAAGGTATTAACGATTGCAAATATTAACCGGGGCCAACAGTTGAACGTGCCTTTCTAAGCACGGAGTACCTACCTCCAGATAGTCATTTTAGTCACTCATCCCGTGACCGACCCTTAAAAATGTTGCTTAACAACAACAATCAGAGGCAGCAGTGCTTATCTTATAAATAAATAATAAAAATAATACGTAATTTCCAATTTATCAAAATTATATTTTCAGGAAATCGTCAGGAGGCACGAAAAGAGCGTCTATTGTGTAAGTAAGATACACCATCTTTATAATAACACAATATATTTGATATATTTATTTTATTTGTTTGCATATTAATTTCATTCTACGAATTCTTCGTCTATCTTATTTTCAGTTTCACAGAATCTATTTTTTTTATAATTTAATCATTAAAAATACATGATTTTTATTCTATCTTCAATTATGTATTTATTTAGAAAAAATTATAAATATTAAGTATAATATGTTGTAATAATATTTTAGTTGTTATTATTATATCATATTTTTATACCAAGAAAAGAAATAATTCTATCCATCTCGATAGAGAAACTCCATTCTCTAAGGGGGAAAGTGTTTAAAAAGGAAAACTTTCACATAGAAAAAGTTATTCTATTCGGTCGCTTTATTATATCAAATGGGCAGATCACTGACGTTGATTGAGACAAATATCCTTAGGAAAGGTGATGCTTGTACCATAAGAAGCGAGTGCTTGAGCAATAAAGGAACGATGATAGAATTTTTATTTCAAATCGTTTTGTTATTTTATTGCGTAGATTTTGAAGAATATCAAAGCGATGATTATTTCAAATTAATATTTATAAACTTACCTAAGTGCTTCCTTTTCTAATTAATTTTGGTTTATTATTATGATTGATCAGTCATTTTTTTTCATTCAATGAAGAATAAATTTATAAGGTTTGAGAAGCGGAACACAATCATGTTATTATTCTGTGTTTTATTGTTCGAATAAATAAATAATATATATATTTTTTATTATAGATACGGCGTTTTATGTTGTTGCTTTTGTGAATATTATAATATAATGAAGACAATCCAAGCTTTTTTGACTCTGACTTTAGAAAATACAATGATATTTTTTTGGGTAAGGAATACATATAGCTGTGTTTCTTGAAGCCCTATTATGTGACTGCGTTACCTGAGTAAATCACAAAATTTTTAATAAAAGATGAAAAATTTTCTTATTTTAAAAATCGTATCAATAATATACGTTGAGTTATATCTATTAGAAATATTGATGATTATATTAAGTGGTTCATCATCAAAAAAATATCAAAGTTCTTATAAACATGATTTCTTATTTAATATAAAATTTAAAGTTTAGACCTAAAATATTATATTAAAGAAGGCAGGAAATAAATATAACTAGAAAATGAATAGATTCTTACGGTAAAAACAATCCCTTTCACTTTTGTTAATAATATTAGTTATAACATTCATGATTGTCGTTAGTAGGTATATAATGCCGCTTAAAGCTAAAAGCGCAGCTTCATTCATTAATACCTAGTACACACCACCTAGTACCAGTTTTTATTAGTACACACGAGTCCAATTTTAAGAATAAATTTCACAAATATTGGTAATTTGAATATTTTGATTTATATGAAAATGTTTGGTGAAATTATTATTTACAGAATTTGACATAACGTTAACATTTTATTGCATAGAGTTACATTGTTTATTTATTTAATTACTAATCTTTCATAAAATAACGTATAAAGACAAATATAATTTTGTAAGCATTTCAAACGATAAATCTAAGGCTGATGTAAAAACAAATAAGTAGCAGGGTACACAAAGTAGAGATAGAGTTCTTTTTACTTCGAATTCTGAGTTGGTATACGAAAAATTACTAGGTACATTCTGTATTATTTGGGATTCATTATTCTTGTTCGTTAACACGTGGACAAACTACACTGAGTGACATAAGCGAATAAAACGCCGATATAGGATTAATAATATGAAGTAATTTGATTTAAAAATAACATAATGATACCAATAGATTCCCAGATATTATTCTACCCTCGACAGTAGTAGAATAAAACCACTAAACAGCACAATTTGATATATCAAAACCACCCAAACATCTACTCAGAACTACACAAAAGGATTAAATTTTTGTTTTATAGATAACTAGCTTTCTGCCAGTGGCTTCGCCCGCGGGTGTCCGCTGGTACCTTACTCATAGATCGAAACTCCCCTCCCGCACGTGCAAGCCCACCTTGGTGACGCCCACTTTGCAACGGGTCGTACAGCAGAAATCGTAATACAATATTTTTATTTCGCAATAACTTTAAAACCAAACGTCCAATTTTAATCATCAAAAGACCAAATATTATCTACATTAACTGTTCTTAGTGATTTATTTTGATATATAATTTATTATGATAAGGATTAATAGCATGAGTAAAATAAACGAGTTTAAATGTAGTCCAAAAAATTCTAGATTTTTAAATAAAAAAATGGTTGTTGTGATTCACTCTTCACTGGTTGCGTGACATATATCGGTATCGCGGACTTTTTTGTTGATATTTATAAGATGTACAATTAATTAGAACATTTTATGTTTCTTTCTTTTATAGTTTGCGTACGCGCAAAATAAGTAACTTTTCTGGATGATTTTTTACACCTTGTGTCCGAAAAACCCAAATATCTTACGGAAACCTATTTTTTTCCAAAATGAAATATAGCCAATGTTACTTGTAAATAACGTAGCTTTCGAATGGTGAAAGAATTTATAAAATCGGTCCAGTAGTTTTTAGCCTATTCGTTACACAAACAAAGTTTTCCTGTTCATAATATTAGTGTAGATAACTTTAATTTAAATATGAGTATATTGATTTACCAGCTTTCGCCAGCGTCTTCGCCCCTGTGGTCTCTAGGGAAATGTTTAATGGGAAAATAAGTATCCTATTATCTAAGTCAGCTAATATCCTATCTGTATACCAAATTTCATTAAAATCCGTTCAGTAGTTTTGGCGTGATTGACGGACAAACATCCAAACAAAGAAACTTTCACATTTATAATATTAATAGGATTGACATCAATTAACATGCAAAAGTTTGTCACTAACGAATTACTATGATATAAGCATTTAAATCGATTACTTATTTGATCAGCTTAAGTTAGCATCACATGACAAACCGCTCTTTAAAACATCAACAAGCGTAAGACTGCAATCCGTTAAAAGTGGCTCCGTAGAAACTTAGGGAGTTTATGTGAAAAGTTGCAGACACGACGTGGAGCATGGAGCTTCAGAGCCGGCAAACTCTGGGACAAGTGTTAGGCACGTGACATCACCACTTTAGTGCAAGGGCTACGTGTAGTGTAGTCGTTTTATATAGTCTTAGTTTGCGATCGACTTTAATAATCTGCAAGAGTAATATATCAATTTTCATTGCAATAGTTTTAGTCATTATAAGTGCAATTAAACTTGATTAGATATCAAAAGAAGATAATAATCAGCTAAAATATTTTAATGATAATAACTTACACACATAATCGATAAAAAGGTAATATGATATTTTAAATTCTATTTTGCATTTTGATATATCGTAAATAAATGTCAATAATTAGAACACATAGTTATCCCAATTAAAAATGAATACCTATTAGAAAAATATTAATTTTGCATGTTTAAGTAAATTTACTTGAAACACTGGAAATACACCGCTGGGAAATCCTTGCTAGCTACCGGGCCTATCTGGTAAGGGGTCTTGTTATGCCTGTTGTATTTTGACAAGCTTCTTTAAAGCATTTCAATGGAGCAGACCAACCAGTCACGGCCAATAACCACCAGTCTGGATGGTGCGATAAAACATTCTCCATTGGACAATAAAACAATACGTTGAAGAAAGTAAACAGCTTCTTAAAAATCCAACATTCTTTTAAGGTCTCTACTACCTTAATTGCTTGTACAATCACTCGGTTGGTGAAAGGTTCTTATTCTGTCTCGAGCAACTGAAATGGTAGAATTTTGAAAAACAAAACTAATAGCTATGTATTTAAATTAACAGAAGGTTATCCTTTTAAACAATCAGGAAACGTTTGTTAGTGGCTATCTATCCAATAATTTTACAAATTGTAACAAATAGTAATGATAAGTAAAAGCATCTGATTTTCTTTAGTAAAATCCATCAAATCTAAAAGAAAAAGGACATGATGAACCAAATTATAATATTTCTAATTTTATTATCTACTAAAGAATATCTACTTACATTTTTCTCTTTCTGTAATTCCAACACCAAAAGACTACAGTGATAGTTAATCTGATTTGAATTCGCTTTTCCAGCGCCTGCTCGCCTTCACCACCAATTAAAGCTTTTTTTACCCAACTGCGCAACGCAAAGGAGGGTGATGTGTTTATGAGTCTATGTATGTATATTTGTTCTTATATGGCATTGTAGAGACCAAATGGCTTGGCCAATTTTGATAATTTATATGTCAATATATTTGTTTTAACCTTGCGAGTGTCACTAAACACATAACAGTAATCAGATTATTTTTTTAAGGTACCCTATATGTAAAGTGTTTGGGGATGATTTTTTTTTTCTATTTCCCTATAATGTGGGATATTGTTGGTTAGGTCTTTCAAAAATATTAGTAGTGTGCGAAGACTGTTTTAAGATATAGTGAGCCGTTCGCAAATTATTAAGATTTTAAGTGCCAAGAACTACTTTGGGCCGAGCTGTGGTTGATTGAAGTTGGCGATTTTATGCTAAAGGTCGAGAATATGTAGCTTCGAGTGAAGTCTCTAGAGGGACTAATAATCTAAACTTGACCACCGCAAGTTGATTAATAATCCTCACGATATAAACTCGCTCAATGAAATGACAAGGTTGCGAAATTTACCATCTTAAAGTTCTAATAACGAAGTCAATGAGAACTAACTAAAAAAGTTAAAATAAAAATTTAATTGTAAAAACAAAATACCCAAATGCGTGAAAACATAAGAAAGAAGGGAAAAAATATATAATTACTTTCACTAAAACTAAGAAGAAAAAAACAAGCCCAGTAGTTTGGAATGTTATTAAGTACTACTGAATAATTGCTCCATCGAAATAGTTTTAAAATCTATACACACATAAAACATATTATGTGTGTATAGATTTTAAAAAGCGTCAAATCACATAGGTTTTATGAAATAAGGAAACATGAATTCAGTAAATTATAAATTAAAAATCAATTCGACGATTCCTTATGAATGTTCATAAATATCATTTTAAATTTTTACCGATATTAAAAAGAGGAGGTTATATGTTCGACGACGATGTATATTTTTTATGTATGATCACTAGGGTGTCTCATATATTTCGAATCCTTAATATTTTTACGCACGCTTTTTTAAAACGTTACTTATAACTAAAAATTGACATAGATATACGTAGTATCACATATGGTGATGCCAGTATACGCAGTTTTTGAGGATAGTATCCCCATTTTTTTTTTGGATATATATGATGTTATATTAAAAACGCTGTATTGAAGCTATATCTATAATACAGAGTTTTTGAGCAATAAATAATCTTGTTATATCAGTACCGTTAATCCAAATTCAAAGATTCAAAGTAGACCATAATGGCAGTATTCAAACTTTCAACTTTGGTTAGTTTGTTCAAAGCATAAGCAAACCCTTTATGGCATCTTACTTATTTGTTCTTTCCATGTCAATGTTGGCGTCACTATTAACCCTAAAAATGTTGCTTCCCGAAGATTTTCTCCATAAAAAAATGACAATTGATTAGGTTTTAAAATTATTGAAATTGATAAAATTGGTTTTTGATAAACTTATTTTAAATTATTATTGATGTCTATTAATTAATTGATTTTAAGGTGCAAATTATGTCATTTTTATATTGATCAAAGAAGATATTTTATCAATTATTATTACTACAGAAGTGTCATCAGTAAAACGTATAGTTTTATGTTTTATAATATGTGTTTAATTATTTACAAATAAAAGAAGAAGACTAGCGTTATCATTATGAAAAACCACGCCCTTTCTATTGATTAATACTGGCCGCTTTCTCTCAACTTCTTGCTTTAATCTCATCAGTTGTTCGCAGTAGAGTTCAGAATCAATGTTTCTGCCTGACGGCTCATAGTGAATAATGCCCTTCCAATCCCACCATATACGCCTTGTTACGAGTTAACTTGGATTTCGCCATAGTCTGTGAAGACTGACCGACCTTTGACCACGACCTTTTTCACCCGTTCTTATTCTTCAAAAAGGATTCTTCAAAAATGGTTCATTTTTATTACGTCGTTATAAAGAATCACAAATGAGTACAAGGTTCATTAGATTTGTTTCAGTGAACTCGTGAGGTACCCAAATATCCAACTTTTTTGTGTACCTAGCTTTTTTCAAATGCTCTAAAACTATGTTGTGGTCAATCCCCAGTTCTTCAGCTATATTGTAATTACTGATACGCCGATCTTGCTCCATTTTTTTTAAAGATTCTCATTATTAACGTTAGGAGCGACCGCAGCGACGCGCATCTTTGACATCAAAATTTTCGCATTGTAAATGTTTAAACCAAATATGTGTTATCGTCACAGAAACTGCATTAGATCCACAAATGTCACATTTTCTTTTTTGAGGCTTGCGTTAAATTTTTAGCTTTTTAGTAAAAAAATATTAAAATATATTAAATTTTTTCATTAGATACACCCATTTAGACGATAAGAAAACAAATGAAAATCACACATTTTCCTAATTTGAATTCGGAGTTATCTTCTTTATAAATTAAATTTTTAATGATAATCGAACCAGTCAGATTGGTAGCCAGAAAGGTTTTATTACAAGTTTATACATAGGCATTATATTCGAAAGACTTTTTCCAAAACCTAATACTATATAAGGGAGACCTTAATGTTTTTACAATTGAAATACAATTGAAATTGAAAATTGTTCAAAAAATTAAGGGAGACCCGTATACAAGACGTATTATGTTACTTACCGTAGTCAAAGACTTTTATAAGTCGCTGCAATAGTTTCGGAATCTTCTCTCTTTAAAATACGAGTATAGAATTATTGACAAAAATTATGTCGAGCAATTAACCAAAATCTGCTTTTCTAAGACTTTCACTATGTTGAATATTCTTATTTATGTAGATATTTAATATTTTTAGTATTAGGTAACAATTATATAAATAAACATCAATATCTCTAAAAAATAATAAACTGGCTTTAAATTTTAAAAAAGAAATAATATGCCTATCATTTAATTAACAAACCTACAGAAGACCGCCGGCCGATAGCAATAGCATTTTATTGAATAAGTCGCTTTTGCGATAAGTAAGTAAAAAATGTTAATTAATACATTTTTTTAACGTTTGAAGTCGTTCTAGTTTTTTTAAATACATTTTTCTATACTAATATTATAAAAATGAAAGGTTTTATTTTTTGTTTGGTTGCAACGAATGCTCCGAAACTATTAGGGCGATTTTAAAAATTCTTTCACAAACGGAAACTACAACATATGCGGTTTATATAAGCAATATTTTATCCCCGAAACAGCAAATAAAGGGATAATTGAAGTGGAAGTTTATATTGGGAATCAAAACGTGACCGTAGTATATGATATGAATTGATGTACAGATCACGTGGGTGAAGCCGCTGACGGAAAACTAGTATAATTTAACTATTTGAAGTATTAAATTATGAATGATGCGTCATATTTATTATTTTTTAAATTGACTCGCTTTTGCGCAATCAGCTTTGTAGAGTTATTATGACGAGCTTGCTACTAAAATATTATTATGACGGTACGTACTGAGAGATAATTTAAAATTTCCAATTTAAATGAAATCGTATATGAACGTCTCAGGAAATTTATATAATAAAAAAAAATTATTTTATTTCTTAAGTATTTTTCATTAAGAATAATTTTCAGTATAGGATCGTGAATGCAAAATTGATCAAATATAATAATTAATTAAGAATATTAACATTAAACGAAACATTTGATAATTGAACTAACTCAATGAGCTTTAACCGCTGTTAATTAGCCCATTGAAACGATATACCCTTTCAATATTTCAAAGGCTGATATATTTCGCGTGTCACTGACTGCACCGTTTCCCTCTGTCTGGAAATATTGAAAATATACTAACATTATATTCTGTTATAGGTAAAACTTTACTTTGTCTAGACGTTCTTCAATTTCACGATATATGATGAAATGATTGCCCTATTAAAGAAGTATTTTGCTTCTTCAGTTCAGTTCCTATTTTATTTATGTTATTATATTGTTCAGTTAATTCATTTCTTTTTAAAACTCCTCATTAATGACACAATGTGTTTCAAAAACAATATTTAGTAAATCTTCACGGAATATATTATTTCTTGTTAAAGAAGCGTTTTGGTTATTCAGTTGGTTTCCTTTTTTATTTATGTTATTATATTGTTGAGTTAATTCACTTCTTTTTAAAACTCAAGAACAATATTTAGAAAATCTTCAAAGAATATATTGTTTCTGTTAATAGTTAATATCAAATGTAACATTGTATTTTTATTTTTTATTCTTATAGCATTTTATTGAACTTTCGCCAGAATTTCTACAGTGAAAATGTATTCGCATTTTAAACTTCAGCGCTTTAGAAATGCCAGCTATTTAAAAGTACATATTCGCAATTTTCCATCGTTTATGACACAATTTTATAGAATTTTTGGCCCGTGAAATGCTGTCGAATGCACTGGCTCCATCGGAAATGATTGCTGGCTAGAATTAACACGAAAACGTACTGGTTGAACTGGATTTTTATATTTTTTCTCATAATTCATCCAGCTTATATAAAAAAATTATGGACATTTTAAGATGAAACCATAACTTGTGAAAATTTCGTTAAAATTGTTAACAAAATTTTAATGGATGTTAAATCATAAATTATTTTCTATCTTTGATGAAAAATACGTTTAAGTACAGAGTAATGTAGGTTAAGTGTGCGCAGCGGGATATGTCTATACGTAGGTACCTATTTCTTTTATAAACACACACCTTAGTACCACTCTAAACACAGGAAACTATGCCCAAGTGCACTGAATAATTCACCGTTCTGGCTCACATTTCTTTTTGTTTCGTTTGTTGTTTTCTATGTTTTAATTTTTTATGGGAAGTGTGAACTACTGCTTCACATATGTTTATATCCTTATTCGTTTAGTCAAAAGTCCGTAAAATAGCAAACATCTTTCAATTACACAATACTTTAGATTTCCAACCATTATGTGCTTGCACATAGCAAAGAGTTTACTGAACTCTAACCCCTACTTATAGTTTACGTTTTATTTTCAAAATGTATCACTTAATATAATATAACTCAGCTTTTTATAACTTATATAAAGAGTATAGTTAAATGCAAGAAAAACCCTACCGCACCTAAACTGTGTTAAAATAACGCCTGCGAACTTTTGTTATTTTATTTTTATGTAATAAACTCAAACATTATCGAAAAGATTTCTTTTTGTTTGTAATTTGAAAATAGCTTTGGGACAAAAGTTGTACATGTGATTGTGTTACATTATGTTTCGTTTTGTCACAAATATTTCTTTGTAAGTGCTATTCTCTTTTTTATCCTTTAAAAACTTAAGTAACTATATAACCCAATGTAAAAGAATGAAACTGTTAAATTTCTTTGCATTAATTTCTCAATCTATGAAATACGGGCACAAACCCAACACGCGGGCTCAGTACGGACTGGGGAGCAATTGCATCAAATGTGTGTTTAAATCCAAAGTACGGAGGGTCTAAAGATAATATGTTGTTGGTGGCCTATTGAACAACAGGCCCTTGTAAAATTTGATTTACCTCCATATTTGCAATATAAATGCGTGTACCGCCACCCCCTAGAGTTCCTAAATGCTTACTCCGTTTGTCAACGAACTAAAATTCGGACAATTTCGAATCATTCTCATAATATTGTTAAAATCATAAAGAAGAAGAAGAAGTACATTATAAATTATATATAATGAATATATTTGGTAGGCCTTCTATCCTCTACATTATTATCTTCAAATAAGTGTAATTTATTTGTTTGACGATTTAATCTAAGTTAAAACAGTACATTATAAATGATCTATAATGGATATATTTGCAAATATATTAGCGTTTTCAAAATAGACGAAATATCGTTTTCAGAGAAACAGGGTAGGCATAATCTCTACAATTCTACATTATTATATCAAAATTAGTGTAATTAATTTGTTTAACGATTTAATCTAAGTTAAAACAGTAGTAGGGTTACCAAGAGCTTCCGATCTGTAAATAGAACTGACCGCGTTGCGCTGCCCGCTTCGAAGCAGGAAAGCGTTTATGAGAGTAAATTACCCGTAAAAGATAAACCGTTCTAATATTAACAGATATTTTTAAATAAGCTATTTTCGTCAAGATCATAATAGATAAATGAAGCTAAACGTATTTATCTATTCACTTTATTACGTATCTATTCATTTTATGAATATAAAATTACATTTTACAAGGGACTTAAGGGCTAGTATTGCTCAAAAATCTTTATCAAACAAGACATTAATAAGCTGATGATGATACAAATCTAAATTTAATGTTGTATTTGTTTAATTTTGCTGTTTAGAAATTCACCTTCGAAAGTATCGAGCTGCTCTCCCATCTTAAGTAATTTCTGATAATATATTCAAATTAAATATAACTATGATGAAAGGAAAATGCGACGTTTGGTCATAAAATTATAATTGGGGAATTTTAAATTAAGTTTCTTTATGGCTGTGTCCAAAATAACGTTGAATTTATGTTAGAAATATACGAGTAATTTATATTTCTAGTGACCCATTAAAATATCTACAGTGTAGTGTGGATGTTTATTACTTTTTAATATATTTTAAATAAAATAATAACGAAACTTAGAATGCTTACATTGCTCTTGTAATTTTTTTATTCTTTATTATTATTGAGAGCTTAATTTATCTTGGTTTTATTATTTAAACAAAACTAATATTCTTAATGCAAAATGCCTAAAAATCCACTTGGCCATTAAGAATATATTTCAGTATAGCATTGTGTAAACGACAGTAAACTAATTATTTGCGAGATAATGACTGAAAGCTTAACGATTAGCTTTTGAATAAGATGCCTATTTATAGTAGGCATCTGCATATTTCTTTGTCATATTGATCACAAAATTATCTTATTGAAATCATAATCTTATGATTTTATCATAGTACGCTTATCTGTTTTCTTTTCCAGAGAAGGCGACTAGATAAGTTTGATCTATGTAGACTAGATAAGACATTTTATATACTGCATCAACGTATATACAAACCATTTATCATCTCATTTCTCGCAGTTTAGAAAAAAATCATATCAAATTTTACGTTAATATTAGCCAGGTTTATCTGTAAAATATTTCACCAATGTTTGAACAACGTCATTTATGTTATTCCAAGCAAAAATATGGCTACCCATAATGTAGGTTCCAAATTGTTGAAAACATTCGTGTTAAGTATTCTACCAGTGTAGGAACAACAATTTGTTTCGAATCTCTGACAGATGCAAAGTATTAAAGTAGACCACAAACAAGAAGACGCTTATGTATTGAATTTGTCAAAGTGTAAAATTTATTATTCAGCGCGGAAAGTTAGACAAGCGAAAATTCACAAGTTAATGCATGAACGGCAAGTTTTCCGATACTGTGCCAGTTCGCTGCGTTTCATATTTCTACTCGCTTTTGCTCACGGCTTCGTGCCGGTGGACCATTACTTTCTTGAGCCCAAAGATATTTCAAGTATAGCTATATCAAAATATTCCACTTAAAACTTCAAACGGTAACTCATCAGTATTCGATGGGTTTAGGCAAAATAATTCACAGCGATAATGACAAAGATGTTTGAATTCAGTCGTCACACGTCGGAACAGTTCGATTACGCAATGACCAGCGCGTTCGGTCTATGATGCGGTAATTAAACAACTTTCGTATAGACTGATGACAGGATGGGTGATCAAAAATTAATGTATGTTCAGTATATTAGCCATTTAGGCCAACTGTATCTGCGGTCGTAAATATCCACCAGTTTAAGCGTAGGTAGCAGGCCCAGAGAGGCCAGCGTGGTTAAGTATAGTTTATTATCCCTATTCGAATTGATTGCATCCATAGGGGAACAATATTTACAATTGCTTATTTATGTATATTAAAATTTAGTCTATAGTCAAGCAAATTTCAAATACCTTATACTACTATACATTCCGTCAGTCTGACCCGTCCACCCACAGAACACGGAAACTGCGTCTACCCATATTCGTTTGTTAATTAAGGTTTGTTATGGTACACGGGAAACTTTGAACTTACACTTACGTTAATAAATGAATCATGTATGTGGCGCATTGATGGAGAGCATTTTGGTATAAAATCATCCGATGTGGGAATTACGAAGCACGGTGTGACATTAACTAAGATTCGTTTATTTTATTATGAAAACATAAATATCTCTTTAACTTATTAGGCAGGGCCCCGGGAGGCAATAGGCCCGGTTCGACAACTTTTTCCAACTAGAGCTGAAACTTGATATTGCTTTTACACCACTCCCTCCCACACACACATGCATACATATTAACTTTATATATAATCATGATTTTAGGACCCGGGCGGACCGCACTTTCCCCCCCTAGGCCGACATTGCCTAAAAGTCTAGCTTCTAATCGATATTATGTTAGTAACATCACAATACCATTACTTCGCGTATGAATGAGTTCAAACATCGTAATAAGTTACTCGTAATGGTGCTGAACTTTTTACATCGTGTCATACTGTTTTCGACCTTGTTCAGAGCAATAAAATCTATATTTTTTTTAAATAATGTATGATCGTTAGTTTGTTATAAAATTAAAATGTCCAGGATGCCAAATCCTAGAAGTTGTAATCCATCCTCAAAAGAAAAAGGGATTCGAGCATTCTTTTGTTACAAAAACGCGCGGAGGTGTCAAGTGGAAATTAGCATTAATTAAAGTTTTCCCAAGCTAAGCTTTTAATTGAACAATTTGTAGATAAATTACCTTTAAAAATGAAAATAAAGTAATGTAAGTCTGTGACATATAACGACTAAAGAGATAGAGAGAGAGAGAGAGAGAGCCCTTTTGGAACAACATTACGATCAAACATACAAGTTTTTGAAAAAGCATTTTCTGTTTTACAGAAGTACTTACCTGCTAAAATCTTTATCCCTTAACTTAATGAGTTAAGGCTACATGACATGTAGAAGTATTTATCTTGTCTATGTTCTAGTTTTCGTTATGTATCAAAACTATGTACATGCTTGTTTTCAAAGTTATCTGTTTCACCAACCGTATAAACCTGGCATAAAAGAAAATGTTATATTTTTTACACTCAATTAAACAAATTGAAATGAATGACAGCCAAAGTGCTAGTCTAGAGATTAATTATTTAAAATATTTTATTTTAAAGATAAATTGTCAATTTATGTGACACGCTTTATTCAGTTAAATATTTATGATAATACCAAAGCTATTCCAAGTTTATTCAGGACTTTTTTCAGTTGTACAAATGAATAAGAAAGGGACACGATATTATTATTCCGAAAATATAGAAACTACAGTACAAACGTTATATATATATATATATATATATATATATATATATAAATATCCTCTAATAAGTACGTCTAGAACACGTATAGTTTATGTATATAAATATCTGTATGTGATCACGTTGAAATGTCATCTATTTTAAAACTGAGACTTACACAGTATATTTGAGTTTGAGAGACAGATAGTGCGCTCACGAATACAAAGCAAAACAGGATATTATTAAAAATTATTCTTAATACAAAATGTTTAAAAAATCCGCTCGGTCCCTGGTACCCTCAGATGGGATGTTCGAATCCCATCTGAGGGTACCAGGGACCGAGCGGACACGACCTTTCGCAATTCGGGCGACTGCTCTAACCGCTGAGCTACCCAGGACCTAACAGGACTGACGAATATTTCAAGCGCTTGTTACTTTTCGCTACTACAGAGCGTATTCTCATCAATTAAAAGGATTAAAAGTCAAGTTTCTTTTTTTATAATTAAACGACAAGTATCTATGATCCACAATTTAAACATTGATAACACATTACTTAAAAAGAAGTTTTAAACATTATACAAATACAAAAGTAAAATAAAATCAGAAACAACTTTTTGTTTGTCTCATTAATTAATAATAAAATATTTGAAAAAATATTTCTTTCGGTTTTTTGGATGGATTACCAGAACACTGATGAAAATATGTTCTGTAGTAGCGAAATAATAACAAGTGCTTGAAAAAGTCGTCAGGGCTATTAGGTCCTGGGTAACTCAGTAGTTAGAGCAGTCGCCTGGATTGTGAAAGGTTCGAGTCCCATCTCAGAGTGCCAGGGAGAAAGTGGACTTTTTAAGCTTTTTTCATTAAGAAGAACAAAACTTTTTTTTTGTTTGGGTTTATTGAATTTCCATAATTTTGTTTGGTTACAAATGTATGATTATATTAATAAGAGCATCAAAAATATATTAAAATCGACTTACCTAAACTTCATGGACGTTTTATTGAATCGCCTTGAGAATCAAACAAAAAGAATTATCAAAGTTGATTACTAATTGCTCAGACATTGTTAAACAGACATTATAGTTTTGAAGGGATATTCTGATTTGTTATTTATTTAAACTATCATTGGTCTTAGTTGTAATATTAAGTAAACATCACATGAAGTCAAGTTGTTGATATCGATGTTCGCATAAACTATAATCCAATCTTGTCCAAGATCACTTCTTCTGTATAAGTTGTGCGACTGCACCAACTGGGTTCCCGTATTATTTGTCTGAAACGATGTAGAATCCTCAGATAATCCGACTTAGAAGAGAGGCATTCTATTAGAATCTGTACCAAAATTGCAGTTTGCAATGTACATAGGTACACAGATTTAAGTCTAACGGTATTGTTAAATCCTTGCATTGCAAATAAAAGAAATATTTAAAAGATTTCTTTATTTTCTACCGAAGTTGTAACGGTGAAAGTAAGATTCCTGAGGGTGCTCCGTGGAAGGGCGAAACACTGTAGAGTGGTGATTTTGATTTTGCGAGATTTTTGACATTTATACATGTGAATTTGTGTGCAGACGGTACACAGCAGGTCTTGCGAATACTAACTCGGTGTGGAAGTTACTTTATAACATAGTTTTATGGTAATAGCAAAAGACTTCTGCAAAATAACACCTGATTCTATTAAATATTTACGGAACTTGAACTACTTGTAAAGCATATATTTATAATAAAAGATCTTCTCATTAATATATTCATTTCAGCTAAGATATATTAATCATATTATCTTGTTTCGTACGAAATTATGAGAAATTAAGTAAATTCTAGTGAAACAAATACTTAAGTATTAAATTTTTAAATATGTTAATCAGCCAGCCCACTGTGATGATTTTTATATAATCATTGTTTTTTTTTAAATAACTGATAACAGCATGAAGCTTGAACAAATAACCTAATTTTATCTACTTAAAGCATGTAAATTGCCTAGTATAGTTATTTAACATTGGATATTTTTGTTTAATTTAATTATAAAATAAAGCATAATTAATACGAAACCATAGAAAATAAGTACAATCATCGGAAATACTCCTAGAACTTACTTTTTGACACCGTTATTGTGCAAAAACGTTTAAAGTACGTAAGTTAAAGCATTTTAATAATGAAATAGTCTAAGACATCGAATATCGATTTGGAGATTACAAAGAAGATATTTAATTTAAGGAATTTTTATCAAAGTACTACTATGACATAGTGTCAGTTGATTAAGAACTAAGTTAGCTCAAGACAAAGTATTTAATTGGATGTAAGGGACACTTTGTTTTACTCTGTGTTGTTCGGCATAGAAAAGCCAGCTCATAAATAAAAGAACAGCGAAAATCTAAAAGTAATAACACTAAAGTTGAATACCAATTTATGTACATCGTCTCAGTTTCTCCTACAATCGGCTCAACCGACAGTTTGAAGGAATGCTATCTTTATTGGGTTACGATTGAGTGCGTTTTACTATTGTTTATTGAATGAGAATAATATGGCAAATGCGCAGTTTCCATATTATTATCATTCGTTCTTTGAATAAGATAATTCAATTCAGATTTATTAAATAGTCACCTCTTTAGATAACAAATCCAAATAGAAATCAGAGTTTTTAATTTTTTGTAAATATCAGTAGTATATTGTAAGATAATGAATGTTATCTAAAAACAAAGTAGGCGAATTGCGTGTAAAAACTTTTTTATATATCGTATAAGAAAAATCAATATAACCACTAGGCACGTAATACACATGCTTCTACACAATCACTGCAATATTGCAATGAATCAATATAAACAAATAATAACTAAAGAGGTTAGTGACATTAAAAAAGTTAAATGAACAGATTAACATCACATATATGATTTTAACAAAATAATAAGAACGACTCAAAATTTTCCGAATTTTCGTTCGGGGATAAATAGAATAGTCCCTCGGTTGTAATATGAATTTATTATTTGAGTTATAATTATACTGAAGAGAAAACTCGATGCCAATATCTTCAATGAACAACTAAAGAGTATAATAGATACTCGTGCACTGAATAACGAAATGATAAGAACAGTGAAAATGGGAAGTTATGTCGCAAAATTTTAATCCGTGTTAAGTGGGAAAGCAATTATGTAAACTATAAATACGTTGTCAATAATTTAAAGGGGTTTAAATATTTAAATAATAAACAACAATCTAATTCGTAGAGACGAGTTGATTTAATCTTATGCAAATTCACATAAAATGCATAATACCTTCACTGTGCACTGCGAGTGAAAATTTCATGTTAATCGGCTCAGTGGCTTAGATATGTGTATGAGATTACAATTATAAAATGCAAAGCAAATAAAACTATGATAAATGTCTATGGAAGTTGTCCGCATATACCATCAATTTATTTAAAAGATCGACATCAAACGTAAGACATATGTTTTAGTTTCATTATATTATCATTGAAAGACTGCTGTCTGTTTTAGAAAGTTGATATTTTAGGAACAAGCGGATACTATATAAAAAAAAAAACAATTTGATAAACTTCGAAATATTTATTAGTTTTATATTAATGTAGAAAAAGAACACAAATATCTTATACCTGCTTTAATTTATATTACACCTGTTTACGAGTGAAATAAATATTATAATAAAAACTGTTATGAAATTTATTGTAAAGATAACATAACAAACTCGCTCTGTAAGCGTATGTATATATCATATAATTTAATCAAATTCTTTATGAGACAAAATGTACGAGTATTATGTAAGAAACAAAACTCTGTCTTTACTTTACACATATTACTTTATATTACAAGCATTACAATTAGCTAAGGTGAAAGGTAAAGGTAAGCTTGCTGTAGTTTATTGAATGATGTAGAATTTTTAATATTAGTGAAATATTAAGTATTCTTTTAATAAAGCAGCACTCTTTTAAAGTTTAACGGGCACAATAATAGTAAGTTTGTACATACCAGTTTCATTTAATCGACACAGCTCATGCCAAATATTCGAGCAATAAACGCAACATTTCAAGAAAATGAAATGCTTTAATGTCCTATACTGTTCCATTCGCATTGTACCATTTTAGTGGCATGTAGGCCTAACTGTTTCTACTAATGACTTAATTTATTTACTTTCAAATGATACATAATCCCTAAGGACAAGTATTAAGATATAAAATCTGTGCAAGAATAGTGTATCGGAGAGAGGGAACACATTGTTTGATTTAAGTAAATTAGTGCTGCTTTACGATTAATAAACAGCGGTAGTAATATTTAATAAGTGACAGTAGCAATAATACTGCATGTGAAGATCCTGTAGTAAGACAGTTAAGATAGGTATGACAGATTTATCCTTTTTGTGAAGAAGACATTATGAAGAAAATATATTTAACTTAATATATTTGCACTTATAACTGTTTGTAAGTAAAATAATACTTTATAATATTAAATTCGAAAATTTCCCTTTATCTTAACTTAAAGAAATAAACATTACTTGACGAATAAATAACTTGTAGTTATTGAAATATTCTGTCTGACTGAATTAATATTTAAAAATCTTTTTTCCAAAATCAGACTATCCATGTCTATGTATGTCAGTATTTGTTTAAAGAAACTAACTACACCCTATTTAGTACCAGGTCATTCTGTATTTCTCTCGCACTCCAGTTCTATCATTTTCTGTATTCTTTCTTTTACATTGCTCTATAGTTATTTCTAACTTACATATTAAACTTCAATTTCCTACATTTTTGTTTCTTAGTTCTAGGTATTATTCTATTCTTAATCACATTCTTTCTATTATATGTTTTATAATACATTTCTTTTTTATATTTTATGTATTTCCAGATCCTTCAATTTATTAACTAGTTCTGTTATACATATTTTACCTAGTTTCTATGATAGTTTTGATATTTTTGGCAATATTTGGGAACTAGCGGATATGAGTATATTTTATGATACCAGTATCAAAAACCTTTTAAAGATTCGATTAAACCAGAGATGTATTCACAAAGTCAATAATTAAAAAATGTCCTATTCTAAACTTCCCACTCTCCTTTACCCATATTTATGTGGGAAACGAAACGGTAGGTTAGTATGAAAGAGATAGTAAGTAGAGCATATGCGTAAGGGGTTGAAGAGATAGTAGATAATTTTAAATAAAGTATGGAAGGAGATCGAGAGAGGAGAACGATCTGAACGACAATATGGTGTGCATGTGCTTATTAAGTAGTTTTAGAAGATTTCAAATAAACAACGGTTTTCTGTATCCATCTGTTTTATTTCACCAATCCCTCATTTATTTAGCACATGACAAAATCATAACCCTTCTTTTTACTTCGCCGTAGTCAGGTATTAATAGACAAACTAAAATATTTTTTAAAATTGGCAACTACTATTGAGATTAATATTAGGTTTATTTAATAATTTATTAATGCTTTTATAATTGTCTTATGCATAGTAATTTCAAAAGGTGGTACTAAGTACAAGTAACTATCTAATAAGTCAAAATTAATTCTTTTCTCTTGACAACTACATATTCAACCTCTTTAATTCCTATATACATTTTTTTAATCATACACATTGTCTAGTTTTACTGTAATATTGTATGGCGACAAAAAATTTTGGTAGTAAAATCCTGTCCAATTTCGCATTGAAAATATACATATTCCACAAAGTTGTGTGTCACTAAATGGTTCGGACCGTAGTGGTTCACTTTTGTATGCACGAGCGTCGCCTAATGTACCCAATAGGTCCGAATCGAACATGGATCGATGTGTAAGCACTTAGGCGAAACACGGCTGCCCGTGGCAGTTTCGGACAGCCTTTTCAAAAGATGAGAAATAGTTATTTTCTGCTCGTGGACTCCCCACTACGATTAATCATCTTTACGCAGCGGGCGGCTCGGATTGACCTGCGTAACTCACGCGCTCAGACTTTTGCTATTGTTTCAATCCTGTATTATAAAAACCCAGCCTTTTCCAGCCCCCGGCATAAAATAGGTCGAACATACAGCTTATTCATTCTACTAAAAATAAAACTTAACCGTTACTTTACTTAATGTAATTACTACTACACTAAAATTACAATAATATTTAAAAAAACGGAACCTCAGATATCACTTTGTATATTGGTGTCATTGATGTACTAATAATTTCCACACAATAGCGAAGAGTTTCTGTGGATTTGGCGCAAATATATTGAATGAACATCGAGAGAAACGTCGTTTTATTGGTAAATTGCGCGTGGCTTCCAAGTGTCCGGCATATCTGGGACTACAACGTTATCAAAGTAATTGAGATATTGTATTTTATTAATTTTGGTGTACTAATTAAATTTTAACACAGCTATAATATTGAGTCTTTAATATACAATTCATTTATGAGAGACACTAATGTAAAACATTGAACGTTTATGGGGATATTTATTTGCATTTGTCGATATATTTCTTATATTCAATTACTTTATATTTTATTCATCGTAATTAAACACAAAGTAACCCTAATAGACTAGTTCTCAGTTTTTCTTCCTTTTTGGTCTTGATAATAAAGCTTTGCATTTAAATCTCTTCCTGTCTATCGGTTGCCGACTATTGATTTCCATATCAATAGTCGGCGATCGATTCTTCAAGTAAACTGCATGATGTACGGTATCCGCTCGATATGATTTGATAAACCTTGAATCATCATCGCTTTCGTATTCCACCCATTTTTCTAGGGTTTATCAACCGCAAGTTGGTGCTGAAATCATTTTATCAAAGATTTGAGAAAGTCATACATTTCATTCTATTGACAAACTCCAGGCCATTATTCATTCTTAGTTCCTTAATCTTCTTAGCAAATACGTCATATTTATGTTTTAAAAAGTAAACAAAAGGTTTTCTTATAATATTGTTGAAAAAGGTAGGTAGGATTAACTCTCATAGCACGCGCATTCTATTTTTTAAATTTTAAAACATCTTTATCGAAAGTTTAAATATTTGTAAAAATATTTCTTTCGGCTGTTTGGGTGGATTGTCTCTATACATTGATGAGTAAACGCTCTGTAGTAGCGAAAAAGTAACAATTGCTTGGAAATTCGTCAGTTCTGTTGAATCCTTTGTAGCTTAGTGGTTAGAGCAGTCACCCGAATAGTAAAAGGTCATGGGTTCGAATCCCATGTCAGGGTGCCAGGGACCAAGTGCTTTTTTAGGCTTTTTTCATTAAGAATATTATTACTTAGTAGTTTAGATTATATAAGCTGACACGATGGTTCGATATATCATTGAATCGTGTTCTGAGAGCTTGAATCCTTTTTCGCACTATACCTACATACTCATAACTTCTGAACATACATAGCAGTTGTAACAAACATTCCCCAAAAATCACATACTTATATACTTTCACAGCTCTATTCACTTTTGGATTATCTGCACATGTCATTGTTCGTGTTTATATTCCTATTGTCCTTAAACCACATCTCTCTTGTGAGTTGTATGTGAATTCGCTCCTGAATCGAGTTTCCATTAATAGTGTTACAAGTCGTTTTGTTAATAGGCAAGGATATTCAATGAAATCAAGGATTATTAGACAGTATTATGTTTATTAGTACTCCGAATAGTTCTTAATGGTAAGCACGGGAGAGGCTGCCGACTAACTTAGCTTTGCCAGAGGAGGTGACTCGAGTTAACTACTCGTACTAGATTGTTTTGAAATTTTACTAAGGTTTTTAAAAACTTTGTATTTTATTGAAAGATATTGTTGATCGCCATCGCTGGTCGAATCCCAACGGACAAAAAATAATAGAATGGAAAGATTGCACGTTATTTGAGATATTAGGGAGGATGCTCTGCCCAACTCTATATTCTGCGCCATCGTACTAATTACCCTGTAAACTGAAACGTCAATAGTGATGTAGCCAAGCAATCAAACCAGGTTTGAAATTGCTTAGTAACACAATTGTTCACTTCAATGAAAATATATTTTGATATGGATAGGTACTAAGGAACACGAATTTGTTTATTTATGTTTTTGAATGACCTAGTGTAAGTATTATGATAATAATTGATACTAAAAATTAACCTAAACTTAATACCTAGTATATATATAATTCTGTATTTACATGAAATTATGTATATAAGGATTATCATTGTAAAAGAATATCATGAAACAAAATACATCGCCTTCGAACATAGAACCTCCCGCTTTTCGATTTTGAAGTCAGTTAAAACTAGAATACCGTCGTCTATTGACAGTCGAAAATAATGGAAGTATCACGTTCCAACTAAAAACTTTTTCCAGAAATTATAACATCATTTCGATTTATTTGTATTCTTGTGTAACTTCTGTGACATAAAAAGAAAAAGTGTGTGAGATAGATTCGTGGCTTAATACGTTTAGTAATAAGAATAAATTGGCAGCGATCACTCGATGACACTGAATGACACACCCGAGGGAGATATAATCAATCACTGAACATTCTTGGAGACCATTTGTTACATTTTCTTTGCTTTTGCCACTATTGATTGAAATTGACGGATCCTGTATCAATTCTTCGTGTTCATTACATAGATTGTGATGTATTCATTGTGGATATGACTTCATATGACTCGCTGTTATTGTCCGACAAAAAGAATAGTTTTCTTCGTTTTCTCTGTTCATATTTGTAATTGGCAAACTGACAATTTACTTTATGTTACGTTATAGCCTGTTATGTCAAAAAGTTATCGACGGTAAAAGCGAAAACGTATATTGAAAGTAAAACTTTGTACAGAATGACATTTTTTTAGTTAATTAAAATGCCATTAAGGCTGGGCTTAAATTTACCATATGTTAAAGGAGGACATAGTTTGTATAATATTTTACGCGTATATTAAAATAATAAGGAACATCAACATCGGAATATTTATATCCTTACTGGTGGTACAGGATTTCCTTTTGGAGGGAATAAGGAGAATAGTCCATAAACTACTACTTGGGCGCAGTGTGAAGGGTATTAACAATTGCCAATGCAGCCATAATCAATGGCTTCCCGTACAATCTGGAGAAAAAAAACAAATCAATCAAGCAATCTTAGCTAAGCCTTAACTACGAGATGCGAGTCGTTGATTCATGTAGCATTTTTTGCTAAGCGAAAAGAAAAGAAATATTGCGACAAAAATTGATTAATGTTAGTACAATAAACCTTAAATTGCCTACAGGCATTCCTCCCTTGCTTATATATAAGGGATTTATTAAAAGAGGTCAGGTTGGTGAAAACCCCTGAAATATTGAAGATGTCAGGTGAATTTATAGAGATAATATGTTGTAGGTACGAGTAGCTCAATTTCCAAGAGAGTATACAGTGATTTTTTTTTATCATAGAAAACACATAGCAAAAGAATTCAGGTTGGATTTCAGTCGACATATTGCCTATTGTGTTACTTCATACTCTCAGAATATAGAAGCAATCTCACTGTCACCTGGGTAAGACAGTGCAATTCGTTAGACTTGCTTATACTAGTTTTTATTTATGTTGTGGATATTGTCAGTTAGGTTTATCACATTCCTGTTTTTACAATATTATTGTCTGAGTGAATATGATAAAATTCGCAGCAAGTCGCTGGATCCGATTGAAAGAGGCGGTCTATGTACAACACAATTCGTCGCAATGATAAAATTGATGATGAATTATAGATAACGTTTTAACCTGGCCATCAGCACAAATAAACGTAGTTTTCACAAGAAAAAGGTTTTAGTGTGATTAAAACTGTCATATACTACAATAGGTTTTTTATACATTTTCGGATATTGCTTAACATATGACGAAGGGCATTCCTCATTTTGCTCAAAGCATAAAAGTTTATGTACCGTTCGATTCTATCACAGCTCGTAAACAGGACAGCGTAACATGGTATGCAATACCGATACAGGGCAAACGGTTGATGAGAGCGATTATTTTTATGGCGCACACATTCCACATAGGTCTAGGGCCTAATAATGCTTACTTTATTTTTTGATGACATGCAACATATATTCATGAGTATATGTTGCATGTCATCAATTATATCTCACATTAAAACTATATTTCAATTATCGTTTTACGGTTAGATATAATCAATGGATTATCCGAACATTATGACTGAAGCTCAAAGAACTGTTCTGTTCCTATAATAATTAAACTAATAAATAATAGACATTACATTTATAAACTATTACTATTTTGTCTAAGAAAGCGAAGCTGTCGTAGATGGGAAACCGTCTCCGGTTATCACGTTATTGTAATATACACGTATTTCTGCATTTAGTTTGTATTACCTTTTTTTCAAAGCATCTGAAAACCAACCCATTGTAAACCAGAAAACGCAAAATTCCTAGACACCATCAAATCAACTCTCTATCGACTAGATGGTCAATTAGTTAACATAAATTAAAAAAAAAAAATTGCATGATATATTAAAATTCAAATAACGGAGAGAAAAAGGTAATAAATTTGTCCGTCACTGTCTCCTGGTCTAGGACGGATGCCTTTCTCGCGCCTCTAAACCTCGAGGCGTTCCGGGCCCAAAGTACGCCAATGTATCATTTTTATGACCCTGGCCAAAGTGAATTTGCAGGCACAGATAACTTGGACGTGTTAGTCATTTACATCTAATGCGACCGCTAGTAATTTCTGGAGGCTATTACACATAAATTTTGGGAAAAATTAATTCTTGCTCCAACCTTTTTATACTGAACGTAACTTGGAATGACTACACAAGATTTCGAAGAGAATAAAATGATATTAAAGAAATAAATTTCAGTTTGAATGAAAATAGTAAAAAAATCTTCTCGGCTATGTTGTTTTAATAGTTCATGCTAATATTATTTCTATTATTTACGAGATTATTTTCATCATCCACCAACCCTTTTACGTCCCCACTGCAGGGACTCAGGCCTTCCTTATGGATGGTTTAGGTGAATGGGCCATGACCCTCCACGCTGGCCCAATGCGGATTGGAGGGTATTAAAGACTACAAATGCAGCCGGGACCAACGGCTTAACGTGCCTTCCGAAGCACGGAGTAGCTCGAGATAATAATTTTTTGGTCACCCATCCCGTGACTGACCCTTGTGAAAGTTGCTTAAAGACTACGATCGCGGGCCGCGGCGCTTATCCACTTCGCGACCGAGATTATTTTGCTACCATGTAACTTATTTATATCGAGTAACTAATATTTTAACATTTTCGTAAACGCCCCGATAACGGTGTAACTGAAGTTTTGCCGGTGGATGTAATTAGCCAGCATATGATCGTTCCTTCGAATACTCTAATAATCGATACACATCATTGTTTACAGACAGTCGTTTATACTTTACATTAGCATTTTTTCTTATATTATTATATTATATTTTCTTGGCTTTTAACCAACTGCTATCAGCGCAAATTGAAGACTCTTTGTGTTTTTATCTTGTCAAAACTTCATTGTTCTATTAAGTATGGTGTTTAAGTTAACTAATGCAAAGTGGCTCCATCTAATGTTATGTAAGTAAAATGATCGCATTTTAACCGTATAAATTGTACGTAATCAATACAATAACCACAAACAAATGACAAAAACATGCAAAAGTATTCAGCATTCCTTTTTATTTAATTTATTTAAAAACAAAACGCTTTATTATAGCATTCGTCTTTTTATTGTACGCATTCAAACAAATTAATAACATTTTGTCTAGTTTCCGACAATGCAAGTCACTAAACTAAACGAACTTCTTATTTTTGTATTTATAGCAAGCAACACTATCAAATCTAGCAATAAGTACTATATTTTAGTAGATTTAATTCGTAGTGGTACTTTTAATTTATTTATTTTATTTAATTCTATTCTTTTTGGGGAGCTTACAACATTATTTACAATATAATTACATCTATAATACTTAATGGCTAATAACAAGCTTCCGCATATATCCAGAAAATTTGTTGAAATTAATTTTATTTCTGTAAAATTATGAAACCGGATAACATTTGTATGCAGATACAACTATGCACTGCAATCACAATATACTAGAGACATGCTCAGAGATAATTTCGACACAGAATCGTACTTTCAAGGTAGGAATTTAATACGTTCTTATTATATCCTGTCATGCTATTGAAAAGGTCCAAGCGACTATTATCATTCAACTCTGTATTCAGTTCGTTAAACAAATTACTAATTTTAATTAATATGCTGTTACTCCTAAGTTTTGTACGTGCAAAAGGAGTGCGAAGCCAAATATTTTTCAGATGAAGTTCATACACACACTGAAGAAAAATATTTTTCAGTAAGTTCGGAACTTTGATCTGAATTTTGCTCAAGAGTTCCTAAGGACTATCTCTATATTTCCTTGTATCTTCTTCTCTATCCTTTACTTGTATCTATTCATATGATATGATAAAAATATCATATAGGCAAGTGAATGTTGGTATTTTATTAAATAGCTACGCAGAACACTAAGTTATTTTACGCCCTGAACTCTATCAAACAAGATAAATCTTGAGCGAATAACATCCGTTTAATTAAAGTTAATCTGGAGTTGTGTAGCCTTGTCATCGTCATTCCATTAAGACGCTACACTAAGATTTATCTAGTACTAGTATAACCCAGCCAAGTTATGTTCTAGTTGGAGCTTTGGAATAAATAAGATATTATGTATATAACTCTTAGACCTTATGCCATTTACTTGGGGTCGACCTTTCCTATTCTTTTATTCATACAGCACGATTTAATACCATCTCAAGCGTTCCTCCACCAATTTATCTGATATGAGTGCTATTTAAAAGCTGCCTCTGATAATATTGATTCTTTATTTTATCGAGTAAGGTAACACCAGCGTAACATGCGCAATTCTTTACTATTGAGTATCTTAGTCATATGATTCCTTTTTTGCTATTTTATATATTTTTTTTACACCGAGAGACCTCTGTAACTCACCACTCGTCAGTTCCTTCCAGCCAACCCGTATTTCATCCATGTGTGTCATCGCTTCTTGGGATAAAGATTATAATTTATGATTATATATAGCGATGTCATTATATCATCCTAAATACAAACTTCCGTACTAGGCCACACTATGTTGACATATAGATTAGTTTGTTTGTATAAACATTTCAGATGGGAATATTTGCCATTTTATAGATCGAAAAGGTCGTTTTAAGTTTATATATAACTAGTGGACGCCCGCGACTTCGTCCGCGTGGAAGTCGGTATCCCGTGGGAGTGAGAAGTTTTCCCAGTAAAAAGTACCCTATGTGTTATTCTGATGTATAACCTATATTGCTGTAAAGTTTTATCCAAATCCGTCCAGTAGTTTTTTCGTGAAAGAGTAACAAACATCCATACATCCATACTTACAAACTTTCGCCTTTATAATATTAATAGGATAAAGGTCCAATTTTTATTACCTCTTCCAATTTAAGTATGTAAAAAAAAAACTGTCGATTTAAATTAAAAATATACCGTGAAAGCCGATCGGAGTGTTTAATCAAAGACTCCGATAAATACTTTCTAATTAATTTTATTTCCTTGCGCGTAATTTAATGAGAATATTAGGAATTCCTTCGATAAATTGGCGGTTCTAAAGATTAATGAGTTGCAGTATGGGACTTCTTGCAAACGATTACTTTTTGATTACCCAATTAATAATTTGAAGTTATTGACAGATATTTTTACTATGGAGTTAATATAGGCTGGTTAATCTTATTATAATTAAGTGAACCAGCATCAGCTGTAAAGATATCGTGTTTGGTATATGCTTGTGAAAACAAAGCAACTCTGCAAAGCTGGGTCATTACATGGGAGCATACACTCATCTAAATTGGGCTCATGTTAGGTTTTTGCCGTTTTTATCTATTCCTCTTTTCATAAAATTCATTCAACAAAACACTCAAAGTCATGTTATTTATTTCTATAAATTTTCATTAATAAAAATTACTTCGATTCATGAAGGTCCATACAAACTTTTGCCCCTATTTTAATGGTCTGAGTTTCATAAACAAACTCTAAGGTCAATTTCAGTATTCAACATAAGCAATTTTATATAAGCGGAATTAATAACTTATTTTTGTTGAGTTCTCGACATTTCAGCACTGTTGCAAAGAGTTACTGAAGGTTTTGTGGGTGACATGGGCAGATATTGTTATCTAGCTTCTTCCTATTTCTTTTTCAACGTTAATGATCATTAATGCTTTAATAAACAAAGTGTTATATCATATTTTGTATGTTCTGATATAAATTAAGAAGTTACTTTTGCATTTATTTATTGGGACAACCAACAAGAATATATTCATTGCATGCTAACTTAAATATACTTACTGACTAGAAAGTATTAATTACTTTATTAGTTGAGAGCACAAGATAAGAGTATTAATAGGCATTTGAAAGCGCTTGTATACAGGTTTATTTACACGCTACATTTCCACTAACTCTTTTATTCTCATTATTATAATTCCACTTTTTATAAGCACGCAGAATTATATCTTACTTTAGACTCAGGGCCAGAATGAATAAATAAATGGGGTCGTCCCACACCGTTCCTTCACTGCCTTTGTGCACATACTTCCCGGAATGTAATGGGATATTCGAGCGAAATTGTTGAGGGAATCTTTTGTGTTTAAATAAAAATCACTGCAGCACTCATATGGCAAAAGTCTAGCGTGAAATCGGACGCTTCTTTTAATTTATGTTAGAATTTTAATTGAAACAAACCCAAAACCTTTTGGGATATGGAAAGTGTTACGTAAATAAGGAAAGGATTGAAAAGCTTGGTCATATTTATTTTTTCAATGTAAATCAGGTAAGTCGTGTTTGTATGTTTTAAAAATCAGCGTGGAAATGGTTTTGTCTGGTGAATAATGAAACAGATACGTACAAAATATAAAAACAAATGATATATTCATTTGAATCCGCAGAAGCATCTGTAAATAAATACACATCAATATATTAATAATGATGTGTATTTATTTATATTTCGAATACAAAACTTTTTTATTACATTGAAATAAATCAACGAATATCGCTATGTTTCTGCGAATAGTATGATTCTTTATAGATGAAGAGCTCGTGTCAAAAATGTCCAAGATTTTTTAACGATTGATACTTCAATATATATCACTCAGTACCAGCGGTCAGATTCTTGAACATGCTTGTTTGCTTTATTGCTATGTGTTTATTGCGCCATATGAAAACCTGACTGTGTTTTTGTTATTTGGACATAAACCCAAAAAAATATGTGTATTTCATATTTTTCTATTATCTGCCTAACGTACCGAATAAAATTATCTACGTTTACCCAACCATCTTCTCTTTTTTATGGATTGCTTATTTTTTATAAATAAGTAAAAAAAACTACTCAGACCACATTATATTTGAAGTTTTCCTTTACCTTCTTTGCCTTAGTGTGCTCATTCCAAAGGAATAAAACGGATGTAAAACTTCAATCGCCTGTATGTTTTACGAAGCAAACCGAGTTATTATTCATCGCAACACGGAAGCGTAGACAGCGACATCCGCGATTGCAGCGTGCAGTTGTGTTTGTCAATGTCTAGTGATTTATAGGCAATGGTTGCTGCCAAACTGCATGTGCAAGCTCACCTTTAACAACTATGAATGCTCTGCATATTCTCCAATACAAAGCGATAAGGTTATGTAGTGTTCCTTTTTTGAAAGCATTTTAAAAATTTGGTCATTATGTTTCCCTAATGTTCTTTGTGTAGAAGTTGATGAAACTGTAAAGTAAGTATTCCGATCATCCAAAAGAAAGAAAAAGACAAGAAATATATCAATATATACATATCGCAACCATAGTTCGCAAGAGAAAGTACACTATACTTATTTTATTGATCAATATCAGAATGCCTAGGAGATTTCATTAAGTTTAAAGTTTAATACGCAACAGTCGTATAATATTCTGAACTTTGTTGCAAATAGATGGGACAGTCCCATATTGTTACGCTGGTTGGAGTTGTATAATAGATTTTAAAGATATTGTTACGTCTTTTACTAATATAAAATTAAACTCATATTTTTGCTTACATTAGCTAACACTAAATTAAACGCATATTATTACAAACATTACCTATGGAATTCTATCCCTGCAATAATGATTATTATTTTTGTATTTATAATTTACTCTTCCCGACCCCTCGACGATTCGAGGGGTGGGAGGATTCCCCCCGGCAGAGGAGGCCAGACGGCCGGGGGTCAGGGCGACAAAGAGAGAAAACGGCGGACGATCCTTGCGTTATCGAGCAAGATCGCCCGCTGGAGCCTCGCAATCATTGGTCCGTCACGGAGTCCCAACCTCTTCAGATGGTCGTGAAGAGAAGTTGGGACTAGGCCATTCATTGACACTACGACCGGGATGATCTCAGTGGATGACACTCGCCACATATCGGTAAAATGTCGGTGTAGTGCGCCAGGTTCAGATATTTAAGTTTTTTATCTGATTCGGCTTTCACGAGGTTTTCATCGAATGGGACGGTGACATCCACTAAGAACACCCGAGATTCCGCCCGGTCCATCAGTACGATATCAGGCTTGTTCGCAGGAACAGTCCTGTCCGTAATGACGGACCGGTCCCAGTACAATCGAGCGCGGTCGTTTTCAAGAACTGGCTCCGGCACATACTTATAGTACGGCACCTTTTCGCCTATGAGGCCGTATTTGAAGGCTAGCTCGAGATAGAGTATTTTGGCTGCTTGGTCATGTCTGTGCAAATACTCGGTATTAGCCAGTACAGGACAACCGGAAGTAATATGTCTGAGTGACTCACCGGGCTGGTGACAGGCTCTACAAACGTCCTCTGTCCCATCCTTCAAGATATACTTCCGGTAGTTTCGGGTCATAATGACCTGGTCCTGTATTGCACAGACAAAACCTTCGGTTTCCCCAAAGAGGTCCCCGAAGCGCAGCCAATGCACGGAGGCTCTCGGATCCACATGACGCTCGTGTAGCGCCTTGTAGAACCTACCGTGCAACTCCTTCTCCCTCCAAACGGCCTCTCGGTCAGTGGTGCTAAGTACTGCTGGTTCTCGCCATTGCTCGGTGGCCAAAGAGAGAGGGGTTAGTCCTACATCACATGCTTTGACATCTCTATGCAACTCACTGGATTCCGATTTCGCCAGGAAGTAATTACGGAGACTGTGTATCTCGCGGTTGTGCAGGGTTTTCGCACTGAGCGGCCCACGACCGCCGCTCTTCCTCGGGATATACAGCCTCATCACTGACGATCTCGGGTGGTGCATCCTATGGAGTTATATTGTAATAATCTTAAGTGCCGACTGCGATAGAGTATGTGTAGTATGCAAATAATTCTGCTGTATACCATATACTGCTATGTTGAATAGACAATTGCTCAGATTTCTATGCGAATTTATCGACATAATCCAAAGAAAAATCTTAATAGATAATCTTAATAATCTAATCTAACCATTTAGTTAGTATATGTAAATATTTTAAAGAAAAAAAGGGTACCTGAGACTGATGAAATTTTTTAAGCATTTTCTTTAAGATAATTATTGATATAGCATTGTGAATCCAAAATTATTAATAATATCTTAACTGTTTAGGTACTAGGCCATTACATATTTAAAAAGTGTGAAACAATGTTGAATCCCGCTGACTGTACACTGTGACCTTTTAAATTAAATAATAGATTTCAATGCTGTTCAATATATATGTATAGATCATCAATATATGTAGAGTGATTTAAAAGTAAGGTTTACATGTAAAATCAGTATCGAACTATAGAGTTACAGCATAGGAATTCCATCAAATAAAACCCATTTCAAAATGAGATAAAGGTTTTATTTCATTGAATCTCTATGCTGTGACAGAGCTTTGCTGGACATCTTGTTCGTTATTATTTTTATAACACAATAAGACTGCTGATTTGCTTTACAATTTTATGACGCCAAATAGAAATGCTACCACCTTCATGGATGGGACAACCTATAAAAGTGATACTACCCGCATATAAACTATTGCAGAGCGCAGTTCGCTCACATTCTTCGTAGATTCATCGTGGTGTACAGACGTTTGGGTAACGGTCAGCAATAACACTGTCACTCTGGCTGTTCTTCTATAGAGTTACTTATTTAAAGTACAAGATGTTTGGATAAGTTATTTGGAGTAATTGCTGTTCTAAGTATTGATTAAATATTTAACGCTAATTAATAGCTTATTAGTGTACACTGTGACACAATCACAAGAGTTTTAGTGATTTGTAAAACACACCTTTTACACACTTTTAGGTATACAAGTTTGTAGCAAAGCGATACGTATCGGCTCGCAATAACTAAAATGGCGGGCGCATGGACGTCCGGCGGCTTTGCAGGCCGCCCTTAGTAGGTAGATACTGGTCAACATAGGTTAGTTAAGGGATGTGCGTAGACAATATTTATGTAAGCGCGGTCTCACGCTACACACTCCCCCTTGAGTCAACGGGTACGTCCTCGTACGTTAACTCGCAAAAATTAACAAACAAAAAAAAACAATATTGATGAAATTGTAAGACTTATCTACGAACAGAACAAACCAGAGAAACATGTTTACGAGGGCAACCTCTAATAGGTTTTTGAACTACGGCATGAGTAGGCGTATCATTACCATCTACATGATTATAAAAACGGTAAAGTTCAGACACGTGGAATTTTCCTAAAACTTCCTCAGGGTTTTCTAAGTTACCTATTACATATGCAGTGGGGCTAGCTCTCCCGACTACAACATAAGGACCATCTCTTTTTGTATGAATTTACTCGTGAAATTTTTTACAGCATTAATTAACACATGCCATTTTAATAACATTTTTCTTCGACGTTAAAGACCTCAGCTGGAGTCCGAAACTTATCACTTTACGATTATCCTATTGTGATTCAACACGATCTTTTACTGAAACAAGAGAATCAACAAATTTCTTTAAATAAGGTGTAATCTGTGGAACTAAATTATCCTTGCTTAAGATAGCTCTAATATCATGTTGGACATCAACTGGAGTACGAAGCTCTCTTCCAAACATGATATACGCTGGAGTAACACAAGTACTTTGACAAACAGGAGTTTATTATACACCTGACGATTGGTAAATGCTGAGGTCAAGACGAATGATTGGAGTCTACCAAGCGAGACAACTGAAATTTTATATCGCGATTTTTCCTTTCAGCAGGTTTTGCCGACTGATGATAAAGTGGTGTCAGTTTTTGTGTTATTCCAAAAAGAAACATACATTGCTGCATTACTGCAAATACAAATTACATACCATTGTCCGAGGTGACTTCTTTTAGTGGGTACATTTCTACCCAACGAGTTGCGATATCTTCGATGAGCAAAATCCATCGCTCCCCCTTGTCTCCAGCTGGAAGGGGACCAAACAAATCAATAGCTATAACCTTGGTTACCATACCTGTTGGTTTTGTGTTTGAAGCTTTATAACGCTGGCAAGTAGTGCAATTCTTGACATAATTTTTTATTGCCTTATACATTCCAGGAAAATGAAATCCTTGCAAAACTTTATTATAAGTTCTTTCGACACCACGGTGTCCAGCCATTTCGGATAAATGCCACTCCTTTATTATATTATGATGTAATGATAACGGTACAACCAGTTGTGGATCCTCATAGCCAATATAAGGATTATATCTGTATAAACCACATTATTGAATAAAATACCTTAAGGTAAGTAACCATTTTAAAGGGTCATGGTCACTTCCTAATATTATATCATGACCCTCGATATGGCCTCTAAAACTTTCAACAGCCCACATGACTGCAGGAGCCTCGCGCTCAGTTGTGCTATAATGTCTTTCAGCAGGCGTAAGACGGCTGCTGGTTTCGTTTCGTACGACGTATTCTACAAAAATGGTTCATCACATCTTTAAACAATAAGCCAATTATAGGTTTCCGCAATATATATATATATATATGTAGTTGTTTAACACACGAACTACAACAAGAAAATATACTCATACCTGCGCTATAAATCAACTAGAGAGTAGATTTTCTCTTAGTTTCCACTTAAATTTATTTATTTTGCAATCGAAGATGTTAACATCATATCCACACCCATCAAAAATTATATTAAAGTTTATGCTGATCATCACAATAAAACGATCTCCTGTCTATAATTGGTAGATGACGAAGGAACCACGATATTTAATAATTCTGGACAATCAACTTCACAATTTGTAATCTTGAGTAAATATCATTTATTCTTCTACGGAACATTAGTGGCAACAAATAATGGTCTTTACATATTAGGAGTTATTCAGAAAAATCATAAAGTAACGAAAAGAGGGGTTAAGATCTTACACAGTATTCACCTAGACTATCTCAATCAAACTTTAATGCTTCTGTGTCAGCAAAAGATTTTATTTTAGCATATACATATATATCTTCATATCATCAGCGAAGCATGGAAGATTTGAGACCTTAAAGTAACCTCTTATGTCTTTAACAAATAAATTGAAAAGAGATCCCAGCAGTGAGCCCTGGGCTATCCGGCTACGTATAATCACTCAACTCGATACATGATTGCTAATGACATTGCTTGAGACTTGTTATCTATGTAGAATGATAACCATCTCAACATCATCCCTCGACGTCACCCCTAACACCGATTTGGACTAGTGTGGCCCGAATAATGTCGTGGTCAATTCTATCGAACGCTTTTTTATAGTCAGTTTAGATGACGTCTATTTGATCTGTCATCCATGGATTTTGTTGTTATATATTCATTAGGTAATACAATGTTATATGTTTACTATATTATAATATATATCTTGATATAAAATAATAATTTGAATTAGATAATTAAATAAGTGACGAAGATAAACACAAAAATATACCTAATAAATATAAACTCGGGAATCTTTTCCTTATATAATTTTTGTATTCGTAAAAGTAAGGTTAAAATTTGCAAATTGCGTGTTGTGTAAATTTCCACATCATACATAAACTAAGCTTTATATTTTAGAGTAATTAAAATTGTTACTGGAAGGTAATTGCTTGCTATCAACAAAAGCTTAGGGCGTTTTTGCTTTCAAAGATTTATTTGGGAAATACTTTTAATTTACATAATATTACAATAGCTTACGTTTATAAGCGGATCTTTATACAAGTTATAAATATTTGATTTTAATTAAAGCAGTCCTACAAAGAAAGTACAAGTAGTTTTAAAATAATAGTTAATTTCACAGCTTTATGTATATAGAGCAGTCAAAGCATGTCCTTTTTTTATTTATGCTATTCGCTGGGTGTGAAGCACTAGGTGGGCGTAACACAATATATCTCAGCGCTCATGGTGGCGATTGAAATTAAAAAAACATCCCAGCAATTTCAATCGCGAAGATGGTTTTAAAGTATCAACAACGTGGAATCCAGTGATAAATAACTTTCGCGGTTGCCGGACCACCAGAATACGGCTGCGATACAGAATAGGGATTCCGTAAGTGTTATGTGTGGGGGTACCTGGAGAAAAAACTGGACGGTAGAAGTGGATTCCACTTCAGAAGATGGAATTCAGAAGATGAGACGAAGCTTCGCAGAAACAGTCAGCCCGTGACCACGGCCGGTGTAACCTGGTCGAAACGTAGGAGAAAACCTAACTATCGAAATTTTTATCGCGTTCATACCCGTCTTATACAATCTAATATAATGCAACGCGAAAGTTTAAAAGTTTATAAATCATTAGTTGTATATAAATCGATAAAACAATAAATAAACTGTGCTGAAATATATTTGTAAATTTTCTTAATCATAATATTTTTTTTACAAAACCACCATCACAATTCATTTATTTTAAAGTAAATTAGCATTTTGATTGCTTACTTTTGTAATTATTGTTATTATTTGTACAAGCTTTATATAAATACAATGACTAAAAATAACGTTTAAGTTTGCTTTTATCACTTGGGTACTTTAGTCGTGCTGTATTCAGATACAATTGAATTTATAATAAAATAAAAGCTTAGTCATGATTATAAGTTCCAACGGATATTAAATAAGCTACTTTTAAAAAAATAGCATTGCAACGTATTAAAGTTTTTATTTCATACTGTACTATACACAAATATAATTTTAAACAGAATAATACTCATATTGATCTAAAACCATATTTCATTTATTACTAACGATAGAGAAATAATTGTATATGTTTACTATTATTTTATGATATCATCAAAGACGCTTTAGTTTCTTATTTTACAGTAAAATTGCAACTAAAAATAAGCTTAACAAATTCCGACATAACCAAAATAATACACAAGATAAAATTTAGTAACCTCATTTAATTTGAATGATGAAAAGTAATTTTACAACTCTCTATCCACCAAATTACAGTATAATAGTTGGTTTGTAATATAAAATAATAGATAGTTGTTGATTTTAATGTAACATGTTTAAAATCAAAGCATTAAAACTGCCAAAGTTGAGGATGCTAGATATCGCTGAAGTCGTGCACTTAGCCAAGCATACATAGGTATGTACTGCGGGTATGTACTCAACTTCAATAAATTCACGTCAAATCATTTTTTAAGTTTCAATTTGTTTTTTTCAACTTTGATAAGTCAAAAAATATAATTTGGTCAATAAACAGATCCCTTGATAATAAACATTTTTCAAATTATTATGAGTATATTTTCAATAATGTAATAAAAATAGAATCGTTTGAAATCAACGCATTTGTAATATACGCACACTGAGAAACATTAATTAAATTTAAAACTAAATATACGCGTTCTTAATTACCCTTACTTGCTCAAGAATTTCCCCAACTCTATCTATTTAACTTATTTTATTAAATTATCTCGAATTGCGTTTTAAATCCATTTACGCAATTAATTTATTATGTTAATAATATAAGTATATCCACCGTGAAGATCATCATCATCGTTATCACTAGCCTACTACTGATCCCGCTTTTAGGGCTTAGGCCCTCCCCACAGAACATAGGTGGCCCTCACTATGGATGGAATCTAATAAAATCGAATAGGGACAATGGTGGATATAAACGACTGCTTAAGATACAGCCGGGACCAACAGATTTTTGGTCACCCATCCTATGACCGACCATTGCGAAAGTTACTTGACATCAACCATATCACAGACCGAGCGCGCCAACTATGAGTCATCGAGCTCAACAACAACATAGACGTATTAACTTCTTTATTAAGGGAAATACCTAATATAACTTTGTTGTAATTTTCGTGTATTATCTTAAATTTGCTTAAACTGAAACATGCCTAATATGATACAACAATGCCTGTATTTGTTTATGAAATTCAGACCATTAAATCTATATGCAGTATAAACTCGGTCTATCGTGAAAATCTAGTTTTGATTTGTAATGCGGCTTAATTTGATTTGTGGCGTGGTTAGATGTTAACCGGAATTGTTTGATTCTGCCAAAAGGTATCGTAAAATATATACCATAATAACAGTTACAACTTTGATTTATACAATTGATGATTTACAGTTTGAATCAATGCCTATTATTACAAGCATTCTAAAATATTTTTTGACATTTTTTCGTGTCTTTCTTGCGTTTAGTCTTAGTGAAGAACTGGATCAATAGAAATAATGTTTTTTCTTATTATTTAACTTGGTGGATCTTTGCCGGTGGATTCTGTAAACCAAGTGGTCCGCGGTGATTAGATAAGACGTAGTGATTAGTACGCTCGGTCTGCAGTACGATGGGTGACCAAAAGATTATTATCTCGAACTTCTCCGTGCTTCGCATGGCATGTTAAGCCGATAGACTGATGAAGATGAAGAAGATAAAAATAATAAATAATTATTTTATTTATAGATATATAAAACGTATAATAATATTTTATTTAACTAAACTTAGGTGGAGTCTGTTCACATGAAAATCGCTCAGTAAAAGTGGTGGTAATATATCGATTGGGTAGGTTAGCAAGAATAGTCTAGGTCATCGAACGGTGTTGGACTAAATAAGTACTTACACTCTCACTATAACCGTATCTAACTAATATTATAAAGGCACGCAAAAACGCGTAAATACGGTCATTTTTTTGATAAACTATTGCTCAATTGTGAAAATTTTATCATACGTAAACAACATTTTTCTGTTTTATTATTCTTTTTGAAATTATCTGTTAAGAAGTGATCAGTGCATTTCTTACAGGTTGCAAGCCCTAAGTCATCTTTTAAAATAGGCGACATGGTTCGAATAGGCGACGGCCATCTTATATATATCTTTTTCTGACACAAACAGAGGAGGTTTAATTGTACTTATCAATAGCTCGGTATACAAACATTTGAATTATACCAAGCATATGGAGGGCTTTCAAAATTGTATTTGGCTCCGAACATACTTTATATAATGCAATCACAGCAATGCGGTTCTCTTTATCACCATACTCCATTTCAATATCGCAAAATATTTTTAATGTATTGGCGCGAAAATAAGAAAAGACACTATACAATCATATAAAAGCGACAGATTGGAAATTCAAAAGAAATATTTTATTTATTTTTAACTCTAACAGTATTTATATGGTCGGACTAAGTGATGCCATGTGTTTACTGTGCGTAGGTTGAATTATTATGGGACTAATTTTATTGGTTGATAAAGTAATAATATTATGAATATAGAATAAGCAGATTACAATAAATTTATTATAATAATGCCAGCCAATGATCGACCAATGAAAGCACAAAATCGCTCGCACTCCGCATGCATTCCCAATCGTCCAAAAAACCATTCTACTGTACCTACATATCACTGTGACTATTCAGTGTTTGTATCTTTGTAGATTCTGATTCTATATATTATCACTTTGTCGAATTTAATAATTAATAATAGTGATTTTTAAGTGTCATAAAATTATAGATATTCATACGCATACATAACACCATAATATTGAATAAGGATTTCCGTCTGTAAGTAAAAAAGGAGAAAGTTAGCTTAAGAAATCTTGGTTAGGAGTCTAATGAACTATTGGGTGTATAAAATTATTTTTAATTCCAAAATCAAATTTTATATCTTATTAAATATACGGCTACACGTCAGGTTACTAAAACCTGTCAAATTGCTCCAGTTGCTTATAAATTCTACTCTTAAAATATTAAAGATTAAAATAGACTCGAGAAATTTGACAGATTTGTATAAACTGAGGTGCTGTTGACTGTACATAAAGTATCTCGAGCATAATATCTTTCCTTCCACTTCTATATAAGCACGAAAACCATGGATCAAGTTCTAATTAATTATTAATGTATGAGATCACTTTCTTGAATGAAGGTTTATTATTTATTGTTGGTCTGATTAATATTAATTATTAATAAGATTACGTTCCCGAACGGAATTTTGTGATTATACTATCTTTAATACATTATCAACTTCAAATAGTAGACTTATCGCTATATATGCATTTTCTATCTGTTAAAAAGTTAAGATAAACACAATTTCTATAAACAAATAAAATAACATAAGTAATAATAAAATGGCTGTAACAATATCGTGACAAATAAGAAAAAAAATATCTGCCATTATTCTGTAACGTATTTTTATAAATATTTCATTTGACCTTTTTTTCTTAGGCGCCTGTAATTTAAATGATTAGTCGTTATTCAAAAAAGGAACTGGAAAGTCTTACAATATTAACACAAGGCTTTTGATCAAGGGTTTTGTTACAATCCTTAATTAAGATTCATAAAGCCGAAAATTTTTAGGTTTAAAATATATACTTGATTTTTTGCATTTGAAGAAAAATAAATCTAATATGCTAACATTAAAAAATAGAATTAAGATTTTAAAATTGTATTTAAGAAAAAATAGAAAAAAATATATATTTAAGAGAAACATCTGAAAAGAGAGAAAAAATACTTTTTTTGTCTTAAACAGGATCGAAACACTTAAAGTTGAGACACCATTTTTAAAAGTCGGTGCCAGCTATTTATGAAAAAAATAAATGTCATATCATCAAGGTAAAAGAACAATAGATAATCACTTAGACACATTTTCTGTTGGTGCTTCCTTCTAATGACGTGGCTGGCACTGACCTCAAAATAAAATTGTTATGATTTTTGTTGATTTGTTGTTTTTTTGTGCTTTCTCACTTCCTTTCCGCTTACCAATATCACTGTTAATCTGTTCCGCTTGCCAATATTTAATTATCACTGTAAACCTGTAAGATAATATCGTATAACTATATTATTTTTAAGTTTATTATATAACAGGAATAGGATAGAACGAAAAAAATAACTTGTCGCTAATTAATCTTTAAAGTTTCAACCGCTGATGTTTCCTGAACTGAAACAGCCTGCGGTGAAACATAGTTTATGACCGAAACACGAAGTTTTGGTCAGTTAACAATAATTATTATGTTAAATATTGATTATGAAACTTTTGGGGTTACGTAATAGTCTTATTTAAAAATAACTCAGTTTTTATTTAGATTACGTATTCAGATAAACTCTGTCGTTAATTACTTGAAATTATTCTCAGAATAACAGCCGATGACAAACATGATAGGATCATTACCATCATCACCAGCCTTTCAATTTCCCCACTGCTGGGGCTTAGGCCTTCCCTATGGATGCAATCGAATAGGAAAAATGGGCCATGACCCACCACGCGTATTGGCGGGTTTAACCGACTGCAGATGCAGCCAGGACTAACGCCTTGATAAGAGGGAGGAATTCGAAATAGTAATTTTTTTGGTGATAAAAAAATTCTCAGACCATCCTAAGACCGGTCATTTCGAGCGCGCTAGCCACTGTGCCTTCGAGCTTCTCTCCTCTCTCCTCCTCACTCTAAATAAAATAAGTGAATATATTTAGTTAATAGCTAAGAATGTATTAAGTTTCAATTAGCATGTTTTGTTTCTCATATCAAAAGAATTTTCTTGAATACAACTGAAACCCACATTACTGAAATAGAATTGAAAAAAATATTGAATACCGTATCAATATGATTTCTAAATCTTTGGTTCTTCTAAGTATTTAGAGTAAGGCAACCGAAAGGTATATCCAGATTTGTCTTTATTATGACAAAAGTTTTAATACTAGGGTTTTAAGGCGTCCAGGTGAAATGTTATATTCTGTCTGGATTAAAAATTTTATTGTAAAACGAAATGTTCGATAATAAAACCAACCAACCAGTTAGTTGGTTCTTGTTTATCATCCTGTTTTAGGTAAGAGGATGGATAACGTCTTTTCGCAAATTGGGTGAGTGCTCTTCCAACTAAATTACCAGAGACCTAAAGAATCTTTAAGTGTTTGGTACTTCCGTTGCAAGTGAAGTTTAAAGAATTTTCAAGATAAATATTAATATCATATTAAACTTATGCAAAATTCACAAAAAATAAAAACTCAAGCAACTAAATTAATAGTGGAACTTTGTCATAAACACACTAATAAGTCTCTTTATGAATAGACCGAAGTCAGAATAGGTCCAAATTATCTAATACACTCGGCCTGACCGGCCCATTACGTCTCACAAATAGACCATTAGGTCCCAATCCCTTTGCTATTTCAAAAGGATGGAGGGTTAATTTACGAGCTCAAAATTTAAATCTACAACCAACTTGTAACGGCCCATGGGTTAACTGTGTTGTTAAGCCGAATTATTATGAAGTATGCATACCTGATTACTTACTGTCGGCACAGGCTCAAAAACCTGGTTAGTATTATTTATCAACTTATAAGAAATTCCATATACTTATACATATTTTTGAGAGCTTATACACTTAGGTTTCGCTTATTTAGAAATACTCTTGTTTGGGTACTGCGATTTGGGTATTGATAATTGCGAATTAACCGTGAGTTTTGACGGAGGAAGAAACATGCGTGTTTTATTGCTCTTATATACGTGTTATGTATAAATATAACAAGATTCCGTTAGATAAATACCTATATATCTTAAGATTGCTAGTGACATTCGTTATAATATTTTCTTTTGCGGTGACTTTATACCTACCTACGACTACCTAAAGCGTTTCAAATTTTTAATCGACTTGACATGCGAACTTCCTACCACAAATTTTTCAAAATAAAGTATTTTAACTATGATAATGTTGGTCAGGTATCATAGTCAAAGACAAAGACATTTTTAATCGGTCCAGTCGTTTTTGAGTTTATCCTTTACAATAAAAAATCCAATCTTTCCTTTTCATAATATAGGGTATAGATATGTACTTTTACCGCAATTAAATATCCGTTAGTCATCGATTGTTTTAAATACATTATTCATTTTATTACTCTTATATGCGTAGATATTATAACGACATAACCTCAAAACCTCTGTTAAATATTCAGATATTCAAACTCCGGCATAATTTTAAAATGGTTTGTTTCCTACTCATTTTAGAAATAATTCTCTATCGTTTACCGGTTATTTCAACAATGTGTATACGCTTACGCAAAAATAGCCAAACTCCCATCGTAAATTGCCTATTCTCCTTTCTTTTTTAATGAAAGCTATCACCCATTTTTCTAAAAAAAATTGGATCTCTGCACGAAATCTACGTCTTCACTTTTGCTAGGCGTTAATCAGGTCAATCTCAGTAAACATAATGTTCTTGAAAGGATTATGTTCAGCACGAATATTTTAGGAAAACCTATTTACTACTCTTTTTTATCTATTCTATGATTATGATCATGTATTATATGATTATCTTCTTTTTTATTGTAATATAATTTGAACTATTTACTAGTCTCGTGTCGACAATATTCACGCAAATATTGTGATACATTAACTAGTGCTGTAGGACTTTAAATAGTAAACTTTTGCGTTTCAAGTATTTCTGGAAAGTGATCTTAAATTCCAATGTAATAATGTGACTTATACAATATACCCATTTACACATACTATTTTAAATTCAAGGTGATTCAAATGTAAAAAAAAAGGAGACTAACTTACATTAACCGAGATACGCCTACTTATATAGACTTATATAGTTTAAACCTTTATTTTTCCCCAAATACGGTATAGTTACAGTTACCTATTGCATACAAGGTGATTAAAACTTTCATCAAACTGAAAACATCATGAACAGTGTTAGTACAAGTTGAAATGGCTCCCTCGTGGTAGTTTCCCATTATTAATAATAGAGAGCAGCACGTCAGCACATGTTGTAGCAACTCCCGCGCTGCATACAGACGAGCTTATTTACTTATATTCATCCCGCTTCTCGACCACTCGACTTATGTACCGCAAGTGACTGATGCATAGAGCTATGCTATAGCGTATTGAAAATTTATGTGATATTAACGTCGTCACCATAAAATCACATATACTATTTCTTAATAATATACATTGGCATATTCATATTTTGACAAATGAAAAAGTTTGTAATACTTCAATGCCCTAAAAAATGCAATAAAAGGCAATTTTCGTTAATGTTTCAGAAATGTTATTTATGCAAAATCTTCCTACATTATTGGAACATATTGTAGTAACTCCCGCGCTGCATACAGACGAGCTTGTTTATGTTAATCCACGTAGCTCGCCGATGTGATGCCGACTAATCGATGAACGTCGTAAGAGATTCATTTGTAAGGCATCCGTTAATTTGTAAGGTTCTATTTAATTTTAAAGAAGACTTTAATGAATGGTAAATATAATTTTAAGCATTGAAAGATTGGGGTAAAATATTAAATGGAAAATTTTGCAAATCGGAAAACAATGTACTGAGAATAACTCTCTAAGTAGGAAAGAACTAGCTGAACGACCAACGCACTGCGAAAGTTGGAATCGATAAAATAACACTATATATATACTTACTTACTTATATATACACTTACACTGATGTGATAGATACAACATTGTCTTATTCCTTTATGTGATTTCAAATTACCTATATAAGTGAGTAACTTTGTTTTTTAATTACTTTTGGCAAAAATGTTATAGGTACTGGTCGTAGGTATACTGTTGTCATCTCGCTTTTTTCTGACGCAAGAATATTTTTCACGTGCAAGGGAAAACAGATAGTGTTCACCACAGAACATAGAGAGAGATTAGAAGTATAATGATATTAATTTAGTATGGGAACCGAGTGTCGCCTCTCCGCACACAAATGCAGATTAGATGAAATGATCATTTTGTTCACTACATGAAAAACTGCCACGCGATACGTTCGTGATAACATAAACAGAATCCCAAAAAGATACTAAGCTAAGAAATCACACGATTAAAAACAAACTCTAATTCAACGTGATAATAAATAATTTACTTTAACATGAATGTTGAACTGTCACGTGGCTGTATATGGGGATACCAGAAGGAAAAAAATATTTTAAGATTATGCACATTTAAAAAAATTGGGGTCATCATTTTATTTGCGAACTATTAATATTAGATTTTGCTGTAACCAAGTGAATACTGAAAAATTAAGGCTTTTCCCTACATAATTTATTAAAATATCTTTAAAAAAACGCAGTACAAAAACTAAGAAAACTTAATGATACACTCTATCGTATGTCTGTGGAGTAATATAATTAAGCGAGGGAAAGTGTAAAAAAAACAAAAATTAAGAAAACAACAGAATTTTTGTATTAATTACATTAAGCCTAATTTGTATTTTTTTCTTACTGGTATCATTCCGATTGTGCATATTAGTGATGTGACATATTAGTTGATAAAATAAGAGCTTTAAATTTTGTTATGAAACAGTTCAATGTAATTCAGTTCGACAATTTTCTACAGTGGTTTGATAGTAATTATTTAAAGCTTTATTCAAATAAAACGAAATACATAAAGTTTGCATTACCTGATGTGAGGCATGTTAATATACTTATAAACGTAAATAGTGAAAAAGTTGAGATGGTGGAATCGACAAAGTTCCTTGGTATTTTGGTATATTGATAATTTGTCAAGTAGACTGAGTTCTGCAGCATTTGCTGTTAAGAAAATTAGACTCTTAACAAATGTTGAAACGGCAAGATTGGTATATTTTAGTTATTTTCATAGTGTAATGAATGACGTATAATCTATTGTTATGGGGTTCTGCGGCTAGCATTCAAGATATTTTTATTCTACAAAAGAGAGCTGTCCACGCTATATATAATTTACGGTCTAGAGAATCTCTCCGAGAAATATTTAAAGAAATAAATATTTTGACTGTTGCCTCTCAATACATCAATGAAAATATTATGTACGCAAGAAAACATTACGATTCCTTCACAAAAAAAAGTAGAAATAAAAATAAACTTGTCATTCCAAGTGCTTGTAATAGCCTTCTTGAATAAAGATATTTTCATTTCATTTCATAATAACTAATATGATCATTACACTAATAAATTGATCATAGCCATGTTTGTTTTACTTTATTATTCTAAGTTTTATATCTGTAATAATAGTAGTAGCTACATTATTAATTGCAACGACTAGACAATAAGGAATCGCTGGTCAAGTATGAGTTTGAAAGCCGTGACAAAAAAAGTTTGAAGATAGACACAAAAGCGATAAGTACGTACAAACGTCAATCTACATATAAAGTCACATCCGTTTGAGACATGCGTCTATAAACTTATGTGCAAATATGGAGCAACAAAAAAACTGATAAAAGCTGTTCTGTGGGCGGTTCTTTAAAGTGACTTTCTTAACTCGATTTCTATAATAATAGTTTCCGATTATGAATCAGCAGAATAAGGTAAATTAAATTGACGCCTAAAAATTAATTTTGTAAATTAAATTCACACCACCAACAATATTACGTTAGTTGAAAACATAATTTTTTGTTTGTATAGATATTATGTTGTTTTGAAATTCATTTGATAGGTTTAGGTCTAAAACAGATAGGGCAAAATTAATTATGTAAACAAGGCAATCCGTTGTAAAGTTATTAGGGAAACTGAAATATAAGTAATGCAAAATAAGTGAAATCCAGTTTCACCAGTTTCTAACAAGACCTATTAGGCCAACTCTTAGCTTTTCACGAAGTTTTTAAAACGGTGATATACTTCGTAACTTAGATATTTATAGCACATCAATAATTTTTAATATTTATCTGCGTGTAAATAATTAACCGAATCTTCGTATTAAAAGTGCCTGGACAGTTCATTATTTCATTTGTTCAGTATCAGTTCATCTATAATTTTCCCTTGTAAACAGTATTTTTTAGTTTTATATAATAATGGCATATATTTATCGATAACGTTGTTATGAAATGATGAAAGAAAAGCTCTAAATAAATATGCTTTAGTTATCGATTACGATCCATATAATTAACAATACGATTCCGAGCAGCAGCAGCCTATCGGTACATTTCAGACAAATGGAGGCACAGCACTATTTTTTGCAAAAGTGCACAAAATGATTTACATTGCTGTTTAGTAATGGGGTCAGAAACATTGATGTTGGTTTGAGCAATCAATGTATATTTTATTTAACATTGTGTCAAATTATTACGTTTTTTATATTTTAGCACTAAAATTGAACTTACCAGTGAAAGGAAATGTTTGCATTAGTTAGATTGTATACTTTGCTTTGCTTTTTGCAAGTGATAATAGCACAAAACGGCATTTTTTATAAAAAAAATCTGTAAAATCACCACTCGACGATTGACGAACGACTGGCAAACATAAAACCGAGGAAAGGGCGTCATATGAGTAAAAGCGCATATGCCAGCGACGCGTGCCCCGCCCACTTACTACTTCTATTCTCTCTCTATGTTCTGTGGTGTTCACCAAATTCGCAGTGACAGTATCCAGCGTTAGTAGATCAGCACTCTTACTGACATAATTTATGATCCTGTTCGAATGGTACTTAATAATAAAAGATACTTAATAAAAGCTTTGATCATAATCATGTTATAACAAATAAGTTCAAACACTAAAACCCGATGACCAGAGGATAGCGTAGTCATATGCGAGAACGCATATGACTACGCTGTCTATACGATATATATATATATATATATATATATATATATATATATATATATATATATATATATATATATCATTGGTTAAATAATATATATTTTTTAGTTTCTTTTCTCTATAGAGGGCGCCGATGCCAATTTAATGTAACCTTACATAGCCTTCAACAGGCAGACAACTAAGAAGCTTCTAATGGTACCTCAATTGAGCTACCAGAGAGAGATCTACTATAAGCTATATTACCTATCCACTGATCAATAGACTAAGTAACTCATTATGTACTTGATGAAATTTAACCGTCTTGTTAAGATAATAAGTAAAATCCACTCCTACATCTACCCCTAGTACACACGAATGTCAAGCAAAACAAATTTTTCTAGCGCTTGTGACAGCTTCAATAAGTTATGTCATATTTTTAATTTAGATTTATTTAATACCAGCCCATCCTAGGCAAGAAACGCTTTTGGCAATGCTTTACTAGTTGTACGTGTAAGCTTTGTTTCATATTTGTGAGGACCTGAAATTGGTTGCTTGTCTCCTATTCTGCTTATTAGCTGAAGATCTTCCTATGATATAATAACAAAATAAATAAAAGTCGCTTATTAGGTAGAAGGTTACGAATTCAAAACTAGTAACATTTCTTTATTTTTATATGATAATTACCTATTCATTGTCTTGTGACTTCAAAAAGAACTAACATAGGTAATAAAAATAATAATTTTAATGATATTATACTACCTAATATTCCTATTAGATATAGTTATATTTCATTTTATCGAAATACAATAAAATTAAACATTAAAAAATAATGCGGAATTAAACTACAGCATCAATTTTTCTACAGCATCAATGTTCTCCAATCCGAACGAATTAAGAGCTGACTGCAATCGTATCACGTACCTAAGAATCCTTTAGTAAATAATAAAGTTTTAAGCTTCTATCACGAGGAAGTATGAAACGAGCATTCCAATTAGTAGAGGACTCTCATTAGACCCAGATTCTTGGCGCGGACTTTGATATTGAAGCTACGTGATCAAGATTTAGTTCATTTAATTTCAACTTCGATTATTCGACGCATTATAAGTTTTAGTGCCACGTTGTCGGTGTAGAATTGCAGTTTTATTTTATCTAGTTCATAAAAAAACGCTAAGCTATTTTATCGTGTTTTTTTTTCTTTTGACTATTCATAATCATCATCAGATTATCTCCTTTCTACATTACCATTGCATTATCCAAGTTATATGTGTATGGAATTTTTAGCTCAATCCATAATGGGGAAGTGGGTCAAATTTTAGCTTGCAATATTTCACCCACACAAATTACTCACTTATTGAATAAATGCTTGTGAAAATTAGATGATAGTATTTAAAAATATTCTAGCATATTCAATCAATTTCGTCGAGCACACTGCTCATTACTTCTATATACACTATATCTCGCTACACTTGTCTCATACTCTCTATCTTGAGAAGGAACTGACAATGTTTATAATTTGTTCAATATTATCCCCCAGAATTACAATGTCTCTGACTGGTTCGTTTTACCGGTACTTTGTTTTAAATTTACAAATCATAAATAACAAAATTTTGTAGTTTAACTGGTCGAAAATACCTTAGGCATTAAGTCCGCATTTGTACTTGTACACGAAGAGTTATTAATTTTTAGAATATAAACCATTCAAAATAACAGAAATAATTCTGTTTGTCGTGAACAAATAAAAGTGACAGTTATCTTAACTGTCACTTTATTTGACGGCAGAAATTATGTGATAGACAATTTAACTTGTAAGATACATCTCGTTGAATCCAAGAGTTCACAATTTATTATAAAATGATAAAAAATAATACGTTAAATTAAAAATATATTCGCTCATTCATTATTTTCCAACAGTTTGTAATCTCAAAGTTTGTAAACAGTTTTTAAGAAGAAAACATTAACTAAAGGTAGTGATACATTTAAATAGGTCTGACCTCCTGAGAATTTGCAGCGACTATATAGTTTATTCCACTGATGCGGAAATATGTTTCTCTATTCCAACTTTCCTATTGAGTTGAAAAATCCAGGGCAATGTTTCAATCTCAACGATTCAACAATAAATTTGCTACGTGTATTTAAAAATGTTCGCGCTGCAGATTGGACCGTCCTGTAAGGTGTGGTGCTCATGAATAACACACCGACGACGCCGCCTTTGCCATGTCCAGGCCGTAATAACGGCGAATTCTTTTTACATGAGCCCTGATTTGTGAAAACGTTACAATTGTGATTCTAACTTTATAGCATTTTTCACTGCAAAATGTCCTAATACTATTGAAACAACATACCGCTTGAAATATCATAATTTTGAGTATAGATTATTGGTGTTCCATGTGTGTTTAATTATAAGGGTACCGTAAAATCATGATCAATGATTCTTTTAGTTTAAAATAATATGTTTTAAATTATGTCTAATAAATCCATAATAAAACAATTTCCTAGTATTATTAAAATAAATGAACATGTCAATACTTATTGAAATGGTTAAAAACAACTAATCAATTACTTTGTTTTCATTCACTCGTTGCTGATTCTTAAACGCATTAAAAGAGACTTGTCACGACAAAGCAGATAATGTAATATCTCGCAATTTCATTTACGAGTCTGAATACAAATAGACAATTAAACGATATCGTTCTGCCTTCTGTTTATAATTGAAAGAAGAAAATATAATTACATAAAATTAGATTCCGAAAAGTATTTAGGTACTAAGATTTAAAATGACAAAAACAAATTATCACTTATGCAACAAAGAGTCTAACATATTGATCAATCTTTATCTTAAAATAGAAAATTGAAATAGAATAGAAAAAGGTTGTTAATTTTTATAGTCCTTCTCGCCTTTTTATTTCTTATCATCATCATCATCACCAGCCCTTTATTTCTTATATTGTTTAAAAAACAGATCATGTTTTAAGCTAGTGTGATCATCCTTTTATCAATAAATATTTATGTAAAAAAAAAGATATTTTAATAAAAAAAGTAATATCCGGTATCATGAGTTTTAACTCAAAATATTGTTTTGCGCAAGTTCAAATTTATGACACGTCACATTCAGAATATGGAAGTGCAAGTGCGCTTTGAGAATAAGGAAAGCTCTTTGTTTCAAATATTTTCATAAGCGAAGTGTATCGTGTGGCGTCTTCAGGATTCACAGTACCATACAACCTCTGAACGCGGAATATTAAATATCACGTTCCGTCTTTTCAACGACACGAGTCGCACTCAGTGAATAAATATATGCAATCTTTTAAGCGTTAATGACGAAATGTTAAACTCGCCTCCGTAACGGTTTCTGGCTTTCAAGTTTAGAACTCTTTGTTTTAAGTTTGCTTTTAATTTTATTTTTTATTTATATTAGCCCATAGCAGAGATGTGAATATCGTATTTTGAATCACGAACATATAAGGATCTCTTTGTGATTTCTCTTTTGTTAATAAACATATGTCATATTCTATATTATTAGAAATAGCCCGGAACTTTTGATAGTCAGTTAAATAAAAGGTTGTACAACAAAAATCTATGCTACAAATATAGCCACGATATATATTTGTATATACATATATATACGTAGTTCTCTAATTAGGTAAAATTTAATTAGATCGTTAATAAACCATTGATCGTTAATAAACAATTGAGTCAGAATGTTTAATTTTAGCTATTAAGTCAATCAAAAGACAAATCCTTGAAACATTTCGACTCTAGTTATAGAAAATTACTATAATTCAGTGATCAATGGACAATTGGGCATGACATATAATTATAAATAGTTTACTGTTCTAGACAGCAAGTTTAGAATTAACAATATGGTTAAGTGATATTACATGTCAATAGCCTAATGGCAATATGCTATTGAATATATTATGTTTCGAACATTGCAGAATGTTAATAAGTCCTATGACACATCTATATGTGTTAAATGGAAACCCTTAATGAACACTGTCAATAACACTCACGCCGCTACGGAACCTTTGCGATTATAATGACGACATGCCTAGTTATACAAAATTGAGTACTATAACTAACCTGAGTACTATAAGTAGAAACCTCAAGTCGTTCAAGAATTGGATTTTTTCGGTAATCTATCATGATGATAGTGAAATGAGTGACCAATTAATTGGGAGTGGGATATTAGTTTAAAAAAATTAAAAAACTTTTAAACCACTCAGTAGTAATTACCTATTTTGAAAAGTTAATCTAAAAATATTACCAGCCTGTTAAGTACCTACTGAAGGAGCACATGGTATCCCAATGGGTGGAATTGAAATGACCACTCAATGTTTAATGACACCTTTAAGCTCTTATGAATGTCAAATTTTGTATGGGTAAATGCCTTTTTACACTAATGACAATTTAATGAACATTTGTGCAACTGGCTGTAAGTCTGGAACTAGTCGCTGATACGTGTATATAAAAAGCTACTTGACTATTTAAAAAGCGATTACGTTGCCTTCGAAATTACATTATATACCTATTGATGACAAAATATAATTACAAAACAATCATCGTAATCTATACATAAAAGGAATAAATAATAATGTAAATGGAATAATATCCTCGAGCCTCAGATCGTGTGTGAAACACGCAAGCTTTGCCAACCAACCACTGTCGGCTCTGTGGGTCGCGGCTGACCGCTGAGTAGGAATTAGACCTGAAAGTTTATCAATTTATCTACTACAAATTAAAAGTTATCTATTCTTGAATTTAAGACGTAATATTAACTGTATCACTTATAGAATAACAATTGTGCATAAAAAAATGTATACCGAATTTAAAGTAATTAAAGATAATAAACCCATTTACGAGTGATATAAATTATTCTTAAATAGCTCGGTGGCGTAGTGGATAAGCGCCGCGGCCCGCGATCGTTGTCGTTAAGCAACTTTCGCAAGGGTCGGTCACGGGATGGGTGACCGAAAAATGACTATCTCGAGCTACTCCGTGCTTCGGAAGGCACGTTAAGCCGTTGGTCCCGGCTGCATTTGCAGTCGTTAATACTTTCCAATCCGCATTGGGCCAGCGTGGAGGGTCATGGCCCATCCTCCTTAACCATCCATAAGGAAGGCCTGAGCCCCTGCAGTGGGGACGTAAAAGGGCTGATGATGTAAATTATTCTTAATGAAAAATGTGAGATAACCTTCGTGACCTTCTGTAATGAAAATTTTCATCTTTGTCGTAAGTTTAAATATTTGAAAAATTTTTCCTTCGACTGTTTAGGTGGAATTACCTAAATATTGATGAAAATATGCTCTGTAGTAGCGAAAAAACTAAAAAATGCTTGAAAAATTCACCAGTTCTGTTAAGTCCTGGATAACTCAGTGGTTAGAGTAGTCGTCCGAATATCTCATACTGCCAGGGATAAAGTGAATATTTAAGCATTTTTCATTGACATTATTTTTCAGTATAGCATTGTGAATGCAAAATTGATCAAATATAATGATATTAATTATTTACGATTTATTGTGAAAGAAATTATAATTCTTTTAAATGCTGGTTTCCTTGTTTTCCAGTGACTTCACCCGTATAAATTAATGTAGGTATAAAATATTTTTTAAAAGTTTTTCTCCATTCCAGTAGTTTTTTCTTTATTATTTTAGTTTAGGAAGACCAACAGCTAGTACATGAGCATATCAATTAAATAAACTATGGGGAGCAATTAACAGGTCATCGCAGATGGTTCACAAATTGGTAAACAAAAATCGAATCACGAAAAAAAAAGTTGTCTCAAATTCTAGATCACTTTATACTAAACCTGTGATCTATTAATCTAAAAATACTATCAACTAATGCACATCTTGCTTTCTCAAAACCAGTAATAAATAGCTCATGAGGCACTTGTACTCAATGTCTGATTTGATAATAATCTTAATGGTTTTCAATTACCTGACAAACGTCAACGATTTATAGCACTGAAGGCATGTGTCTATGGAAATAAAATTATGTGGAAATTAGAAAATAACCCGTTCTATGGTAACGCGTAAAAAAGAAATTAAACACGTTACTAAGGTAACTCTCTAGTGTAGTAGGATACTCTAGTGTCGTGATCGGAACCAAATAAGGTTGAAGCTATTTTTAAAAATAATTAAGAAATTACTAGCTATGCAGATACGTCCCGCTTTGCATAGTTTAGCTATATGTCTACATCCACACGCAATACGGCAATGAGACTTTCTATGCCGCTCGAAACTCTAAGTCTGTTAAAAGCGAAGTGAAATTTAAAGCACTTTATAACATTAACACTAAATTTTGGTTGCGACAACGAAGGTGAGAACACTATAATTACGTTGCTACATCCCAAAGGCGCTATAAATAGGTAGGTAAAATAAAAGATAGATTTATATTGAAAAATATAATAATTTGCAAGGTTAAAGCTTTTTTTGTTGAACGGTTTTTCAAATTGTAGTAGAAAGCAAAACTAATATTCTTAGTACAAACAGGTCAGGATTATTTTCACAATTTCATAATCTTATGACAATGTCCATTATTTCTTTAATCTATAATAAATGTAAGAGATTTTTATCCTTAACGCATTTATTCAATTGTACAGGGAAATCAAGTCAAAATAATGAAGATGGTTACTTTTGAATGATTGATTTATAAGTACCTATTCAATATATAAATAAAGATATTGTTTATATATTATTTTTGAGGCCATTGAGTGTGAAACATCGAATAAAAACATATAAGGATACAGCAACAGTCGGCTCAATAATAGAACATGTATATTTTATGAAATACAATAACATTTATAAAAGTTATTATGTTCGAATCTAACCAAACACACAAAGCAATATTTCAAAATGAAATATGTCTATTTTATACGAAAACATAATTTTTACATTTTTATTTTGTTAGATATTTGTTTAAATACAAAAAAACGCAAAGGCAATTATACTTCGAAAAACGAGTAAGACAATAAAAATATAATACTAATAACAACGTGCACGCATTGGTAAATTTGAAAGGACAGCCAAATCGCTGGAAAAAGCTATTATGTCATAGGCCGAGTAATTATGTAATTATCGAGTTTCAAACTTGAAGTTTGATGTTTGAACAGAAGGTAGAATGTCAGGAGTTTAGCTAACAAAAGTTTGATTTGAGCCTGTATGCTTACGCAAGTTCTACTGAGCGAAAATCTTAATTGAATAAATCACCGTTTAAAGTCACGTGTCACTAATTGTGCTGAAATTCACAATCGGGGCACGTACACTGTGGGTATAGTCAACATTGTTATTTCGTTGACAGCAAAACTTAAGCCTTGGCGTATTTTTCTTGATTGGTCGTAATTAGGTCGTCGCAATTAGTAAGTTTGTTGTTTTGATTTAAGTATATTGCTTTTTTATTATATTGACATGAAGTAGTAGGAGCTCGATGGCGCAGCGGTTCGACTTTCGCTGCAATTGTAAAGCAACTTGCACATTGACTGACCATAGGATAGGATATCAAAATTTATTATATCGAGCTTCTACGTGCCTCGGGAGTCACATTTAGCCGTTGGTCTCGGCTGCATCTGCGGTCGTTAATACCCACCAATCCGATGTGGGCTAGCGATTTGTTTTGATCCCACTATAGGGAAAGCTTGAGCCCTAACATGATAATAATATAATATGTCGACACTAATTTGTCATAGTACTTATTTGCATCGAATAGTCTCCCAAGCTACTGATCTGATTTTAAAAATTCTTTCACCTACTGGCTATATTCTACGTAGGTGACATAGGCTATAATTTACGTAGGCGAAAGCACAGGAAAACAGCTTATGTCACTCACGTATACTACAGCCTCTAGGTGAATGAAAAGAATATACGAGTAACTGAAATAGGATTGAAAAAATAAACTGTCTTGCGAATAGGTATATGATCTATTGGAAGACGTAATTTTTAAAATTTGATTTTATATGTAATTTTATATCAACTTCTAAAATAGCACAAAACCACCTCGATACCAAAATACTATCTAATTGCCAATTAGTTGTTAACATATTACTCAAAATAACCACCGACTCAGTAATTTTTTTTAAATAAAACCAACTACAAGAACATTCGTGGTTTTTCCTATATATATTTACTCGTATAATAGTATTTTTCTATATAATAAGATTTTTTGTTAATTGGTAGAAAGCTTCCAGATATTTTGTTATAAAAACAAAAGTACTTAATTGATTTTAATCTAAATTCTTAAGAATTAATTAGGCCCCAGAGCTTTCGAATAAAAATTGTTTATGAAAATTCATTTACATTTCGCGGAGAAATAGTATATATCAAATTTGTGTTTGCCTGTACTATATTAATTTACACTATGTAATATTCGATCCAAATACCTAATCCACTTTGGTCTACGTAGTATTAGTAGCTCCACGTGGTACAATTTTTTTTTATTTTTTTGTGTTTTGTATAGTATGCGGTGATGTTTACGGAGGAGGCCCTTTCCCCCTCCGAGAGCGTCTAGATGCAACTTGGAAGAGGGGAGACAGCTTTTTGCAATGTATAGCTCGAGGCCCGGCTCCTGCCAGCTTCTAGTTGAAGACAAGCGCAGAGACCTCGGCCCGAGAAGTAGAGAAAGTGGACGGTGTTTAAAGCGGGGAAAAAAGTAAAACGTCAAAAGAAAGGATAGGAGATATGAAGACGGAATTCAATTTAATGGAGTAAATGCAAAAATGATCTCTTTTTTATGTATGGCCGTATTTCGTAAAATATACAGAAACACTTACTGAATTAAGTGTTTAAAAATTCTAGTATCTACTCGTCACCTTCATTGTTACGCGGATGACAGCACGAAGGACTCCACCTATAACGGCCGTGCTAATATTTCTCGGGAAAGAGTCATTGAGAGCCGGAATCAACTTGTGTCTGATATTGAATCTTCGTTAGAGGTAGTCTCTAACTGGGGTCGACTTAATTTGGTCCATTTTAACCCTACTAAGATACAGGTTTGCGCGTTCACCGCCAAAAAAGCCCCTTTTGTCGTATCACCTCGCTTTCAAAACATTCCCCTAACTGCCTCAGCCAATAATGAGATTCTCGGTGTCGACATATCGAGCGAGGTCCAGTTCCGTGGTCGCTTAGAGGATAAGGCTAAATTAGCATCTTAGAAGCTTGGTGTGCTTCATAAATCGAGGCAGTATTTCACTTCGGCGCATCGCCTGCAGCTTTACAAGATGCAGGTTCGGCCCCATATGGAATACTGTTCTCATCTTTGGGCAGGTGCACCCCAATACCAGCTTTTCCCTCTAGACCGGATTCAGCGGAAAGCGACTCGAATCGTCGTTTGCTGGGACACTAAGTGGGCTTGATCCACTAACCCTGCGTAGAGATGTTACTTCACTGTGAATCTTCTATCGCATTTACTACGGGGAATGCTCCGAGGAATTGTTCGGAGTCATACCTGCTACTACTTTCCGCCATCGTTCCACGCAACAAGAAATCCACGCCCATCATCTTGATGGTTGAAAGTCCTCAACTGTGCGTTTTTCTAGAAGTTTTCTGTTTCGCACAGCTAAACTCTGGAACAGTTTGTCGCCAACGGTATTTCCGGACCGATACGACCTTCAAACTTTCAAGCGTAGAACATATTCGTCCCTCAAAGGCCGGGCACTTGTAGCTCCTCTGGTGTTGCAGGTGTCCATGGGCGGCGATAATCACTCACCATCAGGTGATCCATCTGCACCCTATTCCATAAAAAAAAACAGATCTGTGTGGTGCGGAGAGGGTAGACTTAATATAATTGCTGCTTTATTCTCATTCTAAGCACATATCCTTTCACCTCCTACGTTGTTTCACAAATAACAGTTACTAGTATCTGTTTCAGGTAACTTGTTATTTTCCCTACCTTTATTTTTAACCAAAGGGACTTTTCATCTAACATTGAAACATTGAAAATTGTTTTACTTTGATGCAAAAATTGCAAAATTGAGACTAAAATATTATCTATCTCTCTTATTTATGTATATTATATTTATATTTATTATCAATCATTTCGTAGACTATAACAATAACAAATTGAATATTCCTTCTTTTAGCCTCCTATTTTTTCGTATAATAGACAGACAGCAAAGGTTTCAGTGATTATAATAAATATACGGTAAATGTATTCAACACAATATTTTTCGTAAATGTACTTTCATTATTATTATTTTGTTCAGAATTTGTTATGTAACTTAATACTCATTTCCATTGCTGAAGGACACCTTAATACAAATATTATTGTTTCTTACTAAAAAAAACAGCGCAGTATCCCCAACCTCATCCGTGCTTCGGAAGGCACTTTAACGGCGTATTTACACTGGTAAATACATATATCCCCAAATATATAAATATGTTTTAAATTTCTTATCGTCATATATCACTTACGTCATATATCCATATTTGGGGATTACAAATGTCCTGTAATTATTACGAGTAGTATTAGTATCATTAGGTATTGGAGAAAATTATAAGATTAAAACATTACATAATCTTACAAATGCTGTTTGGGTTGTTCGTGGATTTTCTTGTTTGATACGGAACCTTAAAAACAATGTAAATTATTATATTTTATCAATTCTGCATTCACAATGTTATCTTATACTACATTATTTTTTCTCAGGAAATCAATTATATTTAATGGTGGGATTAGCAGTAGCTCTGGATGGTGCAACGAAATCTCTATGCCGGTCTCAATCAGAGTGAAAGATTATCAAACAGCAAAACACGAACACGTGAATTCGAACACAGAAAAAGTAATAATTCAAAATATTATCGGCCAGTATAGTCCGAAGAGTAAACCTATATATAGTACATATAGTGTGCATGGACGTAACAGTACCTAGAACGTAAATAAGTAATAGAACCCTTATAGATCTCCTTAGAAACAAACTGTCAATAATATAATAGCTATAAATATATACGTGTGTTGGAGATAAGTTTACTTTCATACCATATCTAAATCCCAGTTACAATTACACAGTGCTTATAGTTCAGATATCCCGTATTCAGTTTCTGATAGTCCATTAGTTGCGGAACACCCAGAACATCCCTTAATACCATCGCTATAACTCCGCTAATTCGTATAGGCACGTAAAAGGGAAATTAACCCACTGTTCTTAATTACATTTTCGCATGCTTTACTTTCGCTTAAAAGGGTAGCTTTGTACACAATTTAGCCGTCCCACTTCATTCGAATAACTGAAAGTTTTCACTCTAACTTTTTTAGTATGATTAAATTTTAATACACACTTTGTGTAATCCGTGATTATTTAAGATATCTTAAGATAAACTTTTACAGCTAATTTAATTTTAATGTATCGTTGAAACAGTTTAAAAAGGAATAAACGTTTTAAGATTCATATTAATCTTATCACGAACGAGAATATAAAGTTCCAAACTAAAATATAAGAAGATTTTATTGAATAAGTTTTTGCTTTATTTAACTTAAGTTTTAAATTCAATGGAAGTACGAGATGCATTTTATAAAAGATAGCTGTAATAATTTAATAGAAGAATGATCTTAAATCTTTCTTTATATTGCTTAATTTTAACATTTATTAGAGTTTTTATTAAAAACCAATTTCAAAAATAAAACAGTTTAATATTGTAGTTTTATGATATAGGTACATAAACTATACTACATGTCTGATGGCGAGAATAAAAAAATATATTTGTCGATGTAGTTTTGTCTGATATCTGTTGCACGCACATGATATCTCGTAGCAAATAATAGTTTATCGCTACAAGTGTCAAAATAGTTTATCGCACAAGTGATGATCGTCGATATGGACATTTCAAAATTGCAAATCGATAAAGTGATTTTGACACATTGGAGTTGCTCACTTTTTAAGATGATTAAGAGTTTAGGTTATCAGTTGAGTTAGCGAATAGGCCTGCAGAACTGGCTTGCCGAGTTCATTCCATTACTACCGTCGAGAAAGTTCAAAAAAATTACTCCACAAAAACGAAGAAATACAGGGAAAACAATACTGTCCTCTTTATCAAATACACAAAATAATAAGTCTTTTCGCATATAGTATAAACTTATAATAAAATCATTCTGACTATACCATTTGGATCTGGCTGGTGTCAGTATCATTAAAAAGTTTCAATTTTAAAGAAGAAATCTCTGAATACAATTTAAGAAATTGTTAGATTTTTCTTTGTCACATTTACATTCACAGTTACATTTTAAAACTTTATTACAAAAAGGTAAAAATGCAACACACAAAAATTTGTGACATTTATAGACCTAGTGCAGTTTCTGTGAGAATAGCACAAATTACGTTTTAACTGGTTTAACTTGGTTTGTAACTCATTCATTATTTGTCTCTGTTGTGTGTTGGATAATAAAGTGTTTTTATCTTATCTTAACGTTGGTTATCCTATTTATTTCTATGTTTCTAACATGATCACGTAGGAAACACCAAGCATTGGTCTCTCCATTGTCCCCTGGGTACCTTCCTATGAGACCCATAGTGAACGAACACGTCTGGCTTCCGTCTCAATCCATAAGTCCTAAAAATACACAATTACTAAGTTATGAGTCTTCAAAATAAATTAAAATTAAATAATAAAACGTAAAACGCGTCGTATAAAATCAAATTTGATGAAAAGAATTCACCCCGATGAAGAATTTAATTTATTGATCCGTATCACTTAGTGATGTTATCATTCGGAACTTTTATCTGTAATTTCTCGGCTCCTAAGATTATCTAGATATTATCGATATCCCCAAAAATGATCGCCCAAAATGGCTTTTATAGGATAGAACGGTGTCGTTGATGTTAATAAAAGTAATAAATCTAACTACTAACGTTTTCATCAGCGATGGTTGCCAAAAGTTTCTTACATTTCTTTCTTTCTTAGTGTTTCAGTAAAACGTGTGACACTGACTCCTAGTTTATGTGTCTTTTATAAAGATTTTACCTAAATAATATAGTTTGTTATGTTCCTTGTATCCACATATTTTATGTACTTTATATGAGTATTGTATATTTTATTTAGTTAGCTTCATGATCTCAGAATTTTTGCATATCATCGGTGTATTAACACATTACTACGTCTGCCTTTCCTCCGTGGCATTAACACAGCGTGTTCAAACCAATAATAGAGAAGAGCGAAACTCGAAGCTATTAGCCAAATTATCACAAATCGTAAGGCCGCTTAGATCTGTTAATACATAATTCTGCTCATATGACATTGTTAGTATAAAGCTAGTGCAGTAAATATTTGTAATTAACTGTATGTTTCTACATCCACCATAGACTCTATATAATAAATATATGTTATATTAAACTTTTAATGAAATACTTGTATAAGACATAGTTCGTTTATTCGAATGAAATTATATTTACGTATCAAATTTCTTTGATAAATGTAAGATCCTAAAGTAAACCAAACGTCAAGTAAAATAAATATCAAGTTGAACTCTTTAATTGTTTTCCCATAGATTTATCCCATACATTTTATATCTGGCGTTAATCATAAAAATAGATTTCCTTTACTACACCTTTTTCTACCAGAATAAGGTAAATTGATATTTCTCTGAAAAGAAAAATGTTATGTAGTTTTCAACGTTCTTATTTGAACTATTTTCCTTCTATTCAAGGTTGACAAATCATCTATATTGGTGGAGAGAAATTTTCAAAATATCGTAAGGCAGTACGTTGTCGTGTTCTATTCATATATTTGACACCCGCACAGCACGACCATGACCACGCATTGAGTCGTGTTTATGTCTCTGTTACGCAATTTCCGATAGTAGCTCGGTCGTTTACTGAATGCTGTTCATAAAATAAACGCATGTTATTGTTCGCGCCTAACAGGAATATAGTTCAATCGACCGCTATTACGTAATAGCCACCTACTTTCAACTAACATACAACGTGACACTTTTAAAAAATGTAGACTGTTACACCATAGTTTAACGTTCCCTGTTATTATGTCAACAAAGACTGATTTACCTTCAGTCATTTAACTAGAAATTAGAAATTATTTTTGTGCTTAAATGCTTAGAATAGACGAAGGATTCAAATTATTGCTTGATTTGTTGCACCGAGGTAAAAGTATGTTTCCGAACTAAGAAAAATAATATGAGGAGTTATTAAATATGAAATAGAAGATTTTGCAAAATCATTCGTTCACTTGTACAATACTGTTTTAAAAAATAAAACATGCATAAAACAGGATGGTTTAAAAAAAAGATTCCTTGTAGTGGTTAATCAGTGCATTATTTTTATTTCTCATACTCTATCAGAACGAAGTCTTGTATATGTTACCGGTAATCTGTAAAATCTGGTATTGTATTTAATATCTAGATAATGTATACAATCCCGAAAACGTGTAGGTACGGTATGAAACATATATATCGACGGGGGAAAACGTAATTGCTGTAAGTATCTAAACCCCAACTTTACACTAGAGCCAAAAAACCATTTAAAAAATAGAAAAAAAATCATAACTTTTAAATTATTCGTAACAGAAAGATAATTTTTTGCATGCAGTTTCATTGAAATAGTATGCATAAAAAGCAATTATCAATTTAGTTTTAAAGTTATAGTAAACAGGTTTTTTAACACTTACAGCAATTTTCTTTTTATTTGCCAACCATAAGAACGCTGTAAGTAATTTATAGATTACTAAGGATAAGTTATTTTAGAAAAAAAAACAGAGCTTAAAAACGATGTATTTGAAGTATTTCAATATTTTTTTAGCACAAAAGAGATGTTCAGCTAACGACGAAATAGAATTGTAACCAAAATAAAGCTGTAAGCAAAGAAGATACTGAATGTGTCGTTAAAATAAAATGCTGTTATTTTATGATCACTTAAAACTTGAATTTTAGGCTTTTTATCTGTTTGTCTTCTATCCATTGCCTTCGTTTCGCCATCTAAAAAAAGAAAGGAAATCGTTATCCAACATCACCTGCTAGAAACCCTAATCCCTTTTTATTCAATCAAACATGTCTATTGTTCAGTTTTTTTTTTATACTTTATAGGTTAACGCTTGACTACGATCCCACCTGATGGTAAGTGGTGATGAAGCCTTGGGTTGTATAGCGCATTAACCTAGTAACAGCCTATTCACTCTTGATTTGAAGACATTCACATTAAAATTGGATGGAAATACAGTAGCTGGCAGTTTATTTCAGTCCTTGGCAGTACGTATTATGAATGATGAATCAAATCACGCCGTTCTTACCGGAGGGACGTTGACGACGAAAGGATGTATACCGGCCGTGCGTCGAGACGTTCGATGGTAGAACGGGGAGGGGGAATTAGGTGGTGCAATTCCAGCGCACACTCTCCAAAATGTATCCTGTAGAATACCGAGAGGCTAGCAACTATGCGTCTGTGTTGAAGGCTATGCAGATTGGTTTCAACTAATTTCAGGTCGCCAATAAGTCTTCTCGCACGCCTCTCCATTGAATCCAATGCCGAAAGGTGACATTTTGTGGCATCAGCCTAAATGTGGCAGCAGCAACATCAAAAGCTGTTCTGGTGTGAAGGACCGCCGGACCTTCGCTAGGATACCTAGCTTTCTAGCTGCCGTTTTAGCTTTGGATTCAATGAACCGCTCAAAGCTAAGGTTAGAGGATATCTCTACTCTCAATAACTGAAGGCGGTCGGTGTATTCCAAGGAGACATTTCGGAGAGTAGGAGCCAAGGTGAACGGGCTCCGTTTGGCGGTGAACAGAGACGTTTGTCTTTTGGTGGAGTTGAATTTCACAAGGTTGGCATCGCCCCATTCGGAGACGGCCTGAAGTATGAGACTCATACGTGCTACCATGGTCTCTCTTTCAGACTGTATTTGGTCTTTAGTGGCCCGGGCGTTAGGCAGGTATCTCTCCACAACTGTGCTGTCATCTGCGTACCCATAGATACCGGGTATGAGCAAATCGTTAATGTGCAACAGGAAGAGATTTGCGGAGAGAACAGACCCCTGAGGAACTCCGGCATTGGTTGCCATTGCTCGAGATGAACGGCCATTGACAACGACTCGGAACGAACGTTCTCCCAAGAAGTCATTGATCCAGCTGATCAGGCCCAGGGATAAACCGTACGATGGAAGCTTGCTGATAAGGCTAGCGTGCCAGACCCTATCAAAGGCCTTCGAGACGTCGAGGGAAACAGCCATCGTTTCCCCGTTTTTTCGATGGCCTCGCCCCATATGTGAGTGACATAAGATAGAAGATCTCCTGTAGACCGGTTTCGGCGAAACACGTACTGTCGGTCGCTGAGGAGATCATTGTGTTCTAGGTATGCCATTAGGCGTCTGTTCAATATACGCTCCAAAATCTTGCAGAGTATGGAGGTAATTGAGATTGGCCTATAGTTGGACGGATCAGCACGACTTCCTTTTTTGGGCACAGGCTGCACATTCGCAAGCTTCCATGATTTCGGCACTATCCCAGTCTGAAATGAGAGGCGAAACAAGCTTGTCAATACAGGAGACAACTCGGGCGCGCAGCGCTTTAGTACAACCGCTAGTATACCATCAGGCCCACTAGCTTTGTCTATTTATAATGCGTACCTCAGGCATAGAGGTACCGTAATAAGGTATCTGTAGTGGAGTGTTGTTGCCAGAGTCTAGACGCGAGTTTTCGGCAAAGAGAGATGCGACTAGGTCCGCTTTCTCAATTGCCACGTGAGCCAGGGAACCTTCCGGTCTTACCAGCGGAGGCAGCGTAAGCTTACAGAAATTGGCTTCGATCGCTTTAGCGAGTGACCAAAATTCTCTATTGCCCGAAGGCTGATCCAAGAGTTTTGCGCCGATATGTCTTATGCGGTCTTTACCAGCTTTCTGTGATGTCTTCTTGCAAGACTTGGCGGCTAGGTTAAAGGCGTTCTTCTTGGATTTTATATCAGGAACTTTGCGGTGTCGAGCATCAACCCAGGTAAGATATGCCGAATGCTTATGCTTTTCTGCTCGAACGCATTCGGCGATATAGCATGGGCGAGTTATGCCACCGTCGGGCACGTCACAGAACGGTATGTAATACTCCATGCCTTGACGCACCACATCGGCTATAGCGTCTGCGCAGCTCGACAGATCTCCAGAAGAAAAGCAGACCCCACGCCAAGGATAAGATGCAAAAATTGTCGCATCTCATCCCAATATGTTGACCTGTAACGCCATAATCGCCTTACACCTCCTGAGTCCTGATTTGGAGGGGAATAGGACGAAACAGATTTCACCAGACAGTGATCTGAGGTACCTAATGGGGAAGAAACCTCAACTGTGTACCTGTCTGGATCGGTTGTCAGCAGAAGGTTCAGGCAATTGGCTGTGTGACCATCGTCATCAGGCACCCTAGTGACTTGCATCACCAGCTGGGAGAGGCCAAGAGATATAGCAAATTTCCAGGCTTCTCTACCAACGTGGTCGGTCTTCTGGTATGGGAACAGCCAATCTTGATCGTTAAAGTCCCCCAGAAAGACTGCACATCGGGATGCCGATGTGATACTTCATCAGCAGCCACGCTGAGCTGTTCAAACAGCCGAGTCGTCTCCTGGTCACCGCTGTGCGATCGGTAGATACAAGAGTACAGAATTTTGTCCGTATCTGTGTCCACCAATACCCAGATAGTTGAGAGGAGTGATGTATTCAAATTGACGGAGACGCCGACAGCAGATATCGTTTCGGGCATACACAAAGACTCCGACGCGAGGGTGACAATTGTGCTCCAATGTGTATCCAGGATAGTCTAGGTATGCCGAACTCGATGGACATCCGATCTGCGTCTCCGTCAAAAAGAGCAAGTGTGCTTTTCAGTCTCAATGCCCATATACATAACACTTGAATAAACACATAACAGTAAAAATAATGGCTAAAAATAACAATTGTTTAATAAAGATCTACTTTTTAGAAAACAAATTAGTCTTAACCTTACTAGTCTAGTCTGTCGGTGCCAGACTACTTAAACCAAGCTTAATAAAAGTTCGCAAAGCGCAACTCCACCAGGAAAGAGCCTGCAATAAAGCCTGGCAGAAAATAAAGGTCCCAATACTTATCTCTTATCACGCAACTCTCCTTAATGCCTCATTAACAAACATAAAATGTATTCCAAAGGTACTAATACGGCTAGAAAACAGGCAATTCAGATAAAATCAAGTATAGATTGATAACACATACCTTGACAATGTATTGTTTAATACAAAACAGTATATCACGACGTCAAAATATTTTTTCACCAACAAAACACACGATAATTTCACTACGGTGCTCGCGTACTTACTGACAGCATGGTTCGGTCGCGTTCGCGGCGCGCAGTTGCCGTTTCATTTTGTTGTAGGTATGGAGCTACTCTAATCGAGGCCTAAAAACTAACAGCGTAAAACCTTTCATTCATATGAAAATGTCACAACAAGAGTGATTTAAATAATACAATCAATATAACTTCTATCTTCAAATAAGGGCATATCCTTTTTCTTTTGTTTTAAGTAGATGTTTTAAAATGTAGTTACTTTAAGAATGTGTTTAAAGCAATCAAGTAAGAATGATGTATCGTAACGGCTACTGTATTTACATATCTGAAAAATGGTGTAAGTAAACTAGCATTCAATGTTCATCCCTAAAGAATGTCGTAACTAATTTAAGTTTTAATTTTAGTTTCGTAAAGAATGCTGTAAGTAATTAAGGATTTAAAATCACCTGTTTGATATTTGCTGTAAGTAAATTAGTCTCAAAAACAGCATTTTCTGGCATACTTACGACAAAATTTACACGGTTAAATTCCAAAAATTATCCCTCTTTTTGAAATTTTTGTCATCGCAGAGACACGAGACCCAGACCATTCGACGCAGATTTTTTTTCTGATTCCGACTGTGTACTTAGTCCACTTACGCCATTTTAGATACTTACAGCAATTACGTTTTCCCCCGTCGATATATGTCGGAAAGTCATGCGGGACCGGCGGAAAGTTAGGTTGATCATCATCCGTCATCCGACTAGTGTTCGAGATATTCCTTCGAAATAAGATCGCAGATAGATCACAAATCAGTTATTTAATTGAATTACTTAGTTATCTAATCGGAGTACATTAATAATAACGCGATGCAAACGGATTGCGATATGAAACGCGGAGAGTTACTGCGCTTGCGTCCGCTCAATATGGCCGCACAACGTAAAGTGCCATCTTCGAACAAGCATAGACCACTCCCAAGCGATGACAGCCGTCAATGTCATAACTTGACGCTTCGCAAAGCACCATAGATCTTGACAGATGACAGCTGCAGGTGACAGATGGCGTTTCGCACAATCGAAGCGCCTTCTCGCCGACGTATATAAAATATTGTCATTTTATTGTAATAGGTTCTATAGGAATTGACATAGAATCTTCATGGTTTGAGGTTTTCGAAAGAAACTTTTTTCACATTGATTCTATGATGTTCTTCTTTTAAAAAATGTGAAATATTTGAATATTGACTTTCAATTGCTTTTGTTATTGAACTTAGACAAGAAAGATGGATACTGTGAAAATTCGAGTGATTTTCGAATACATGTTCCGACGCGGAAGTAACACGGCAAAAACAGCTCGCAATATCTATGTTGCGTTTGGAGAAGGGTCTGCTAAAGAAAGCACTAGTAGAAACTTCGACTTAAAAAATGAGCCACGAGGAAGACCGCCCACACAGGTGAATAACGATGAATTAAGTGAGATGGTGGAAGCCGATCCTAGGCAAACTACCCAGGAATTAGCGGCATGGTTTAATGTTACCTTACCCACAATATTGACTCATTTGTGTCAAATCAATAAAATAAGAAAATACGAAAAATGGGTGCCTCATGATTTGACTGATCTGCAGAAAGAAACGCGTGTTGAAACTTGTGTTGCCTTGTTGAGTCGGTACAGAAATAAAGGAATATTGGATCGAATTGTGATGAAAAGTGGATTCTTTATGATAACCGTATAAGAAAAATGCAATGGCTGACCCCAGGTCAAACGCCACAACAGTGTCCTAAAGCAAAACATACCAATAAAAAGGTAATGGTAACTGTTTGATGGTCTCAGTATTGTGTTATTCACTTTAGTTTTCTCCGATCTGGTTAAGCAATAACAGCAGATGTCTATTGTGTCGAACTCCGAACAATGTTGGCAAAACTAGCAGTAAAACAGTCACGGCTCATGAATTGATCTTCACCGTTATTTCTCCATGATAACGCGAGACCTCATACAGCACGAGAAACCGTTTTGACCCTTCAGGAACTGTAGTTAGAAACCATTCGTCATCCTTCGTATTCGTCAGAGCTTGCTCCAACGGACTTCTATTTTTTTCGTGATTTGGACAATTATCTACGTGACAAGAAGTTTTCTTCCCAGGAGGCAATACAAAATGTTAGCTGTCATTAACATTTCTAACATTTCTAATCTGTCACGTGACATACACCTGTATGTCACGTTAATAAGGTAGGCCGGTTGACATTGATGAATATAGACCAAGATCTCTTTATTTTATACATTGTCGGTGTAACAGCAGGTACTCTGAGAAAAGTGTGAAATGGATCCTAATATTCTTAATATTTCATACACTCCCTGAAGGCCCTCGAAGGTATTCTATAGATTCCCTGAATTATACAGATTGCCGGTAACATATAATATAAAAAAAATAGAACCGACTAAAAGGCGGAAGTTTTTTGAAGGGTTTTAATTATATGATAAGAGCCCGACTTCAATAGCATTTCCTTGAATAAGTCGCTTTAGAGATAAATATTATTTTTCACTTTTATTGTGTTTGAAGATTTTTTATGGTTTTTGTTTCATGCTTTTTAGTTATATTGAAATTTTTTATATAATACGTAACACTAAAAATACTTTTCTGAAAGCCGCGTCAAAACCGTGTTAAAGTGCGAACCTCAATTTTTTAGTCTGTTAATAAGATGAATGCAGTTTTTTGGGATCGAGTCGCTTTCGTCCATGGGAGATTACCCTGAGTAACCCCACACGTGATCCTAGGTGGTGCTAAGCAAGCGACAACATTTTGGTGGTAGACTTAAGCCGTGGCTAGTGACCACCCACCGAACAAAGCCGTGGCGCCAAGCGGCCTAGCCGTGTTCGGCGACGCCGTTAGTGGAGATAGGTCGAAGCGGTTGCTCCTTTCCTCAATGCCGATTTCTGGCTTATGTCATGCAGATGGCATCGGGTAGCTGGTCATGGAGGGTAGCGGGATCCGAGGCTCGGTGCTCCGCTGGCCGACCGCAGTTAGTAGGGGGCCCAACTAGTTAGCCAGCGTCATCATGCCGGTTGGCGACCGGATGTAAGGGCCTGATGGGCAACTCCAGGGGGAGCTTCTTACGGAGACGTAGATAGGAAATCCGTCAGACGCGTCGTACTTGTTGTATCCCGGATACTCCTTAAAGCAAAATTTCAAGCGGAATGCCGGGGTATGCCTTTACATCCGCGGCGACATTTGCTATCGGCGTCTCCGTAATCTAGAGGATCCCAGATTCTTTGTCCTTTGGAGTCTTGTGGACACAGGTCAAGAGAAGATGCTCTATTCTGTGTCTACCTATCGCACACATGGAGACGTGGAGACAACCAGGTTTCATGAATATCGCGTCGAGGCGGCAGATGCTGCCCAAGTGACGTACCCGACGGCCTAACTTATGTTTCTGGGGGATTTTAATGCCGGTCACGAGACGTGGCTATTCCCATTCCGGAAAACAGACCACGCCGGGAGAGAGACGCGTAAGCTCGCTTTAGCGTTAGATCTCACCTAGCTAGTCCAATGTGCTACTCGGGTACCTGACGTCGAAGGGCATACACCCAATTGCTTGGACCTTCTGCTGACAACTGATCCAGACCGATACTCAGTGTCGGTATCGGCTCCCTTGGGTAAGTTCGATCACTGCGTGGTGAAATCTGTGTCGGCCTACAACCAGCCCAACATCGGCCCTGGCGGCACCCGGCGGTTGTGGCGATACAAGTCAGCTAATTGGGATGAGATGCGATCTTATCTTTGGCAGTCCGTATGTTTTTCCTCAAACAATCCGTCAAGCTCCGCGAACGCTGTGACTGAAGTACTTCGACAGGGTATGGAATACTTCATCCCGTTTTCCGACGTACCGATGTCCAACAAAGCTCAACCTTGGTTCGGGGCTGAATGTAGATACGCTGAAGCGTTGAAGCAAGAAGCTTCCATCGATGGACTACCACCTAGCTTATGTGACTGGATATCGGACTTCTTGAGGGACAGATCCCTACGAGTGGTCGTTGACGGCTACTCGTCGGACCAAATTTCCATGAATGCCGGTGTTCCTCGGGGATCCGTGCTCTCTGCGACCTTATTTTTGCTGCATAAAAACGATCTGTTGAAACCCGGTATCTTTGGGTATGCAGACGAAAGTATCGTCATGGAGAGGTACATGTCCAGTTCGAGAGTGAGCCCGGCTGAAATCCAGTCTTGCAGAGAAGAAATGGTTGAGCGTCTGAACCTTTCCCTCCAGGCAGTGTCCGATTGGGGCGACGCCAATCTGGTAAGGTTCAACGCCACCAAGACACAGGCGTCTCTTTTCTCCTTCAAAAGGAGGCCGTTTGAGCTGGCCCCCGCATTCCGGGATGTAACCGTACCGGTCACGGACCAACTTGACCTTCTTGGTGTGACTTTATCTTCAACGCTCAATTTTGGCTCATACATTGAGTCTAAAGCTCAGCTAGCTGCGAAGAAGCTCGGTATCCTCTCGAAGGTGCGAGGGTACTTCACGCCGGAACACTTGCTTATACTATATCAAGCGCAAGTGCGGTCCTGCATGGAGTAGGTACTGCTCGCACCTTTGGGATGGTTCTGCCAAATACCAGCTTGAAGCGTTGGAGACCATCAAGAGGCGCGCCAAGAGGCTCATTGGAAGCGACGCTCTTTGGAAAAAGAGAGTACAAAATCTTGAGCATCGCCGCCAAGTCGCTGGTCTATCGGTCTTCTATCGGTTACATTTCGGCGAGTGTGCATCGGAATTACATGATTTAATTCCATCGTCCCCTTTCCACTATCGTACAACCAGGGGTACTGGGAAGCGTCACCGCTTTACTGTGGAGATTCCACAAACTCGCACCAAGCGATTCGCCTCTACATTCATCGTGCGAACTGCGAGGCTGTGGAATTCGCTACCGGACTCGCTGTTTCCCGACAAATACAATCTGGGACTCTTCAAGTCAAGAGTGAATCGGTTCCTTCTAGCCAAGCACGCTCCATCTTAGACCACTGCATTGCTTACCATCAGGTGATCTGTGGTCAAGTGCTTGCTTGAAATAATCGCGCACAAAAATACATACATACATACAGGTCAAACTGAGAACCTCCTTTTTCTAAGTCGGTTAAAAAACATATGCTATCGCTTACCGAAATATTGTTCGTATAAATTAATAATAATTGAGAAAGTGGAGCGCTGCGTAGTTATCTGATGGATTAATTAACAAGTCATCCTCTGTACAGCGGTTTATTTTCCTGCCACGATCTACCTTGTTAATATAAAAGAACGGCACGTCTACATTTAATTAAACGGTGATTTTAATAAGCATGCAAATTTTATATATTTAATTATGTATATTGAAAATAAAATTTTGAAAAAGCTAACATAAAAAGTGCTGAATGGGCTAACTAAACTGAATTTAATACAATTAGAGATAAGAAAAGTTTAGTTATAAGTAAAAACTACAAAAAAGTAATGTCGGTTTTGGCTACTTTTAATGGTAATTGTAATTCTATATGAATAACACGTTATAAAATTTAAATTGAAAATAAAAAGACAAACTAAAGAGCAGTAATTTTATGGTTTTAGCTTCATTTCGAAGCTACGAGTATAAATCAAAAAATAAAAGAATGTGTCTCCTTTCTTCTTCTAGTGCTATCTAGAAGGTTGTGTCATAGGCGTTTTTCGTGCAGTCGAAATCACGGTTAATTTTTGATTTAAAGCGAAAATATTATATTTCAAAAGTGTTATTGTGTTACAAAACAAAGTGCATAATACAAAACAATGCCTGAAACATAAAGATAAAGGAAATATAGATGTTAAATATAGATGTTATATGAACAATCTGGGATTTCATAAATATCACCATGTAACTAAAGTGAAAGTTCTACCTATTAAATATTTATGTATACTATAAAAGTAATTAATAAGTATCACATGGAATAATCCATAGTAAAGTCAGAAAAAGTACAAAGATTGAAGTGAAAAATCGAAATTATGTATTTCTGAGTTTAATTATAAAAAATCGGTAATTATAAAGAAAATTTATTTTGGTGAATTTAATACTATCATCATCATCAATTTCATATTGCTTTTATATAATATTAACTCCGAAATTACATGCGAGTGGCAGTACTACCTATAATACAATAAATGTAGAATTGGAACAGCTAATGAATCGCTCAGAATGGTAATGACACAAAGAGATGCAAATAACTTTTGTTATAATTTATAAAAATACTATTTATTAGAACAATACAGTAATTTTAATAAAGATAAATTATTGAAATATGCGAAACTTAACATTGTAGCCATTGTAGTTAATTTTATTATATTTTTAAACTCATCTTATTTTTCATAATTGAAGACATGAGTGGATGAAGGTGATATGTCACAAAATTCTAATTTCGAGAAAATGGAGTTCAAAGTTATGCATGAACATTTTAGGATATTTCAAAATGCTTTAAGATTTTTAATCTAATTAAGGAGTCTGGCGGTGCCAACCGTTTCATATTTTAATATTAGGAGGGAAATTAAAGAATATAAAATGTATTTTAGTACTTTATTTAAAAAAAACTGAACATACTCCTTCTTCCGCAAAGAAAATTTTAATAAATTCGAGAAAATTAAGTCTAAAGGAGACAAGTTACATAAAGACTTAGAAAAAAAAACAAAAAACGATTATTCTTCTCGAAGAATGGACTCATAATAATACCGATATTCCGGTTTAACAAATTTTAATTGATCCTTAATATTAGCTTTTTTTTCAATCGAGACAGTACCATATTTTCCATCCACGCGTGACACCTCAAAATTCGGATCAACTTGGCCTCTTTTTTTAAAAATGTCAACCTTCTGGAACGGTGTCATTTCGTCGTATGATTCTTTGTATAAATATGAACCGTATTCATCAACTCTGATCCATTTCACGCCATCTCTAAAGCTAATTTTACCATTATTTGTATTTTTTTTCCTGTTAATCAGATTTAAATTCTCTTGCAAATCGTTTATTTTTCTGAAATGGTCCGTCATATCAATAACTATATTGTTTCGTGAAGCTTTGGTAATAATGCTTCGATATTGTTCAGGTGCATAGATTGTATCATTTTTCCGAAGCACTTTTTCGATCCTCCCAAAATCTCGGTCCGAATCCAAATACGAATGTCCCACTTCGGGAAATTTGTGGTCTATGATTTTAAAATATCCTTTTAAGATTATGTATTGGTAAAGACATATTAAATTAAAATTTTTGTTCTGTCCGGCACATGAATCTGACCAAATAATCAAATGATCTTTGCCTTGGCAACTTGCATCTACCTCCACGAACCTCAAGAGTGCACTTGCCACTTCGGAACTTCCACGGTCCGCTACATCTTCAGTCCATGTACAACATACAGCCTTTTCTTTAGATGTTCCATCTATGACGTGAATACCTAAATTATAGAACCAGATTTGTCTTAGATAGAATGCCTTGGATGTAGTCAATTTAGGCAAAGGCATTGTTTGCTGTAGATCTACTGTAATGTAGAGGACATCCTCACCTGATGTAGGTTTTTTTCGATCGACTTGCATTGCTTCTACAGCTGCATAGTAGTTGGCTTTATGTTCTTCATTTGAGTCCCCAGCATCGCAAGTTGCACAAGTATCACTCTTTGGGTAACCAAAAGATAAATTAAATTCTGTAACAAAGATTTTGCTGTAGGTAGACTTTTTAATGTTGTATTTCTCAGGTAAATTTTCTTTATCACACATTTCCAGATATAGGCTATGCATCTTGGTCACATTTAAAAGAGGGGAAAGATATAACTTGTGCATATTTTTACTACGAGAGTAATGGGACTGTTCGGCGGGAAAGCTCGATATATGTGCTTTAATACGGTTCACAACGTCTTCATCCATTTTGTGAGGACGACTCTGGTGCTTCCCTCTACAGTCCGGTTTTGGAGCAGAAATACCGCTTTTAATAGCCATTATTACTAGATCTACTTTTTTCCGACTTATTTGGTATAACCGACACAATCCCAACTTGCAAACTTGCTTTGTAACCCCTGCAAATTTAACAAAATACTTGTACGACGCCGATTTATGGGTTTTGGCATTACAGCGTTGTCTTTCAACAGGCTTACTTACAATGCTGTTAAAAAGTAAAGCATTCTTGCTATTCACATCTAAGGAGTAATAACTTTCTAAAATAGACTGCCTTTCATCTATTGCAAAATGAGTGGAGCACTGAAGCCTACATTTTTCGTGACACAAAATTCCTTCTTGTATAGATTTTTTTGGAATGACTTTATTTTTATACGATATATACTCTTCTCCTTTCTCTCTTGCAAGGGCTGCAGCTTTTTTCTTCCAAGTCCTTTCATTTCTAGATCGCTTTTTTGATTTGTTGTCCCTAGGCGGAAATATTTTTCGTTTTCTAGGTATATCACGTTCTTGAGATTCTCCATTTTCCTGGTTCTCACTGGTAGATGGAGCAATGTCAAAGTCAGGTTCATTAGCACTCTCAGCATTTTCTTGTGATGTAACAGAATTTTCCTGAATTCTACTGGTAGGTGGATGAGCAACTACGAGGTCTTTTGCAGAAACTCTGACATCGATCTCACTAGAGCTTTGAGAAGTGGAAGAGTTTGGTGAACTTTCCGGTATGAAGACATCATCACTTCCCGAAGAAAAATCTTCATAATTTTCATCAGAAAAAGTTGCATTCTCAAGAATAGTGTAGATTTTTTTATTTCGCAAAGGAAGTTTGTATGTATTAATTTGCTCAAATTGTGAATCTTCTATTATATCTGGATCTTGACTGGATGTATTCCCCTGGATGTATGTGGTTCATTATTTCTGGAACTTATATAATCATGATTGACAGAAAGTTGAAAAATCGAGGGTTCAAGGTCTTGTTCATGCTCAATGCATTCACACTCTTGCTGAGACACTAACTCCGTGTTGCATTTATCTAGAAGCAAAAACGTGCCCATAAGCAAAGAAAAAAGTATGCATGCAAAACAAAAAAAAAAAAATGTGCAGAAAGAATATTTGACAAATAAATATTTTATTCGCCTGTCTTTACATTCAGTGCAAAAGATCATAACAAAGACAAGCGTGTTATCAGCTCATGCCAAACCACCCTACACACAAAGCCTTTTGTAAAAATTTTGCGTCCATTACAACATCACACATATTAATTTTATACCTATGCACATATGATTAATTTTATAACATTCACAAACAAATATTCAAGAACATAACGCACAAAAATTAAATAATATAATATAATAATATATACGTAAATATAATAAATTTTAAATAAATATTAACTTTACGAGATAATATTATTGTGACAAGTCAAGAAATAATACAAATTTAAAAAATAAAGTTTAGAAAGACTCACCTTGACGATCATTTTTTAGGTTATCATTTTCGTAAACAATCTTCACAGCCGATTCATCCAAATTACGGCTAATAGCAGCTTCCACTAATTGCTTTACTCTTAATTTAGCTCCTGCCATTGTTTTTGTGACTTATTTATGTCAATTTAACAACACAATAATTAATCTATAACGACAACAATGGTGGCACACGCGTCTGATTGTCAAAAGAGCGCGAATTCGCGAATGAACGGAACGGAATGGTGAGGCCGGTTTATGAATGAAAGTGACATGTGCAGCACATAACACCTTCATCCACTGAATGTGCGCTACCATGTCAACATAGCTCCTTCATCCATTGTAGAAAAGTAAACTTTTAACTTTTTTGGCTTTTATAAAAATGTTAAGTGCACATAGCACATTCATCCAATATTAATACAAAAAAATTGTGTACATGACACCTTCATCAAGTAGTGAACTTCTAAAATAGCCAGAAACACGGTTGTTTTAAGGTTTAAAATTGTTTGTATGCACATAACACCATCATTCATCCATAGAACAGCGAAAATCCAAAAATGCGACATATCACCTTCATCCACTCATGTCTTCAATTGTCCCCCACTCTGATGCACACTGATAGTTTTTTAAATCGGTATCCGTGCCGTTATTTAAGAAAATACTTGCAATATTGAACAAACAAAATTATTCTTGACATTTTTTTTTACCATTCAATCTAGTCAGTAATATTGAGAATATTAAGAAGGAGTCAGTAACTACATTTGCACCATGATGACTGTATCCGGTTGTTATGTCCGTGACTATATAATTAATAAAACATGCGTCTTTACTCTCGAACATATATTTTGTGACAAAAAAACAAGGTAGACAAAAGGAGCAACGTTTATGCCTGAAAAATAGTTCTACCTACTTATAAAATTGCTAATGATAAGTACCCGCTGATACTTATCTATTATACATCACACCGATGAATCGAGATAAATTTTGAATACAATATTTACTTTGTATTTTTATTTCATTGTTTATTATCCTATAACTATCTCTGTCTTCACGCTAAATTCCATATGACCTGTTATATATACCTACTTCGTATTCAATAATCTTAAACAGGATAGGGTAATGCATATTAACATGTTCTACGCTTTAATTGCTACCTAAAAATGACAACTTTCAGAAGCGAACGAAAGAAAAATAAAACGAATCTTGCATCTTAATTACTGCAGTTATACACCTAAAACTTTGCACTTAGAATAAACATATATATTTTTGACTGAAAACAAATCTTTTCTAAATCCTCATAGATTTTACCTTGAAATTCTGATATTTATATTTTGTGAATGTGCACTTTACTCTTTGGATAATACTATTAATATGAACCATCATAAATCACAATCCAAATAATATCTATTTTTGTCCATTGGCATTTCGAAAATGTCCTATTTTATCATACATACAAAACTTGTACATAGAATGGTGACCTCGCTATCATGAAAAATACCGTTCTTGCCTCGTGTTTATTTAAGCAAGGTTGTAGGCACTGCGTAATTTATTAGCACAGATAAATTTCAACCCTAAGCGCTGGTGAGGGCACCCAACGTATGTATTGACGAAGGGCTTAAATGTATTACAGGGAGGCGAAATTTATAATACAATTTGTTTTTGTAACAATTAAACTACAATATGTATTACATAAAATATTTGAAAATGATGATCCATTTTACTTTTTTAATATGGATACCGTTAATTAATAATATTTTTATTCTGAATTTAATATTCATCATTAGCATGCTAAATAATTGGGTCAGCCTTTCTCGGCATGCAGAAATAACCATTAATTAACATTTAAACACGTACACAATTAAAGGACGTATTGTATGTTACAGTCAAAATTGTTATCCTATCATTAATATTTATGACTGTATCTTTGTCATGCTACTTCATCGGTAATTAAAGTTTGGGTTCGAATTAAGAGTCATTGACAAGCTATACTCCATTCATTATAGCATTAGACAGAACTTAAATAAGGTTCTTTCTATGGTATACTTTGTGACAAAATATCAATAATCATGTTACTCTTAAGACTGATTGCTAATTTGCTACATATTCACTTAAATACCAGCTGCTATACTTAACCGTTATTGTTTAAGCTATCAATTAAGCAAATTAAAAAGTATTTGACTAACTTAAATGATTTAATAACTATTACAATAAAAAGTGTTTGTCGTAAAGAACCCAAAGAAGCAGGGTTGTATAGTGTTAAATTTAAAGGGACGCTGAATGTTGAAATATTAGAAAAAAACCACCATTTCTTTCGAACTGACATCAAAGAAGAAGAAAACGTCAGAAATTTATTTTTCTATAATCCTCTTAAAAAGTTTTATACTAATTCACAACATCCTCTGAGCGGCAAAAAAAACCTTAAATATAAAATAAATCACCAAATGAATCTCAGAATAATATAACAAAGCAATGAATAACATCTCTATGACTACAATACCTTCTTTTGAAATTCGAGTTACAAAGGGCGTTGCTAACGTCATTTAATTATAAAAATAATATATAATATTTATTAAGGTAACATACAGACTTTAAAATATAACAATTTCATTAAATTCATAACTCTGCAAGTACCTACATTCCATCAATATAAGTTTTATAACTTAATACTTCCTTGACAGACAAACTTAAAACACAACCATTATTCTTATTGAAAATAAATTAAAAGAAAACAACTTCATTTTACAATTAATAAATAGTGATAATCTTACTTATGGAATAAAATAAAACAATAACTTAAACGTATACATCGAACCTACTTGGGAGTCTTACCTTCCTGCCGAGACGCGTAGTCTTCGTTGAATGGACTGTCACCCCACGTCTAGTAGAGTCTGCTGTGTGATCTGATTCTTTTTCGCCTGCAGGGTCGTCTGAATTTAATAAGGTTCGATCCTCACCTGATATTTCCAACTTATAAAGTCTCTGAATGGCTCTTACTTTCACCCCAGATGCTGTTTTGATTCTCGCCGTCCTCACAACCCCATCAATACCTGGAAGTAAATCTTCCACTATTGCTAGAGGCCATTTAATCCGTTTTCCATCTGCTTCGACTAAAACGATATCTCCCTTTTCAATCCTATCTTTTTTCTCATTACCTTTCTGCACCAGAAAAGCAAGATAGTCCGCCTTAAACCTCTGACGAAATTGATCACGCAGTTCCTGCAAATATTTCAAGCGCTTATTTAGGTTCGTTCTATCGATCTCATCAAGATCCACAACATTAGAACTTGAAATTGGCTGTATAAAATAAGCAGGTGTTAAAGGTTCCAAATATTCAGCCTTGTCATCGTTTATAAAAGTAAGTGGTCGTCCATTCATAGTAGCCTCGCAGTCACATATAATGGTATGTAACTCTTCATGTGAAACTGCTGCATTACCTAAGACTCGACGAAGTAAGTCTCTCATTATCCTAATTAATCGCTCCCAATAACCGCCCCACCATGGAGCTGCGGGTGCGTTCATTTTCCACGTGATACGTTTCACAGTAGAATATTTTGTGGTATTGGTAAAAAGTCTTCTCAACACAGTTCGTTCCTTTTTCTTATTTTGCAAATCCATTTTTATTACTTATAAATGCCTACGGTCGCCACAATGTTAAATTTAAAGGGACGCTGAATGTTGAAATATTAGAAAAAAACCACCATTTCTTTCGAACTGACATCAAAGAAGAAGAAAACGTCAGAAATTTATTTTTCTATAATCCTCTTAAAAAGTTTTATACTTTTTTATACGTTTTTTTTTTTTAGTTTCGGCATTCTTATGTCACTATAACTCTACCAAATTTAAAACTTTGCTTATCCCATCAAACGTGCCAAAACGTACAGCTTTATATATTTTGTCAGATTATGATGTATTCATAATTGTCAAAATACGTAAACTGGGATTGTCATTCATTGTGAATGCTACTGCCTTTCTTGTTGTTTTGCCGTTTTCCGTGATAACGTTTTCATTGTTTTATTGTTGTTTTTATAGTTTTGTTTCAGTTGTTATTTTTTTGCTGTTAAGTTTTGTTAAATATGGACGATGCCGGTGCAGTCCGAGTGGCGTACAAAAATTACCTTTAATATGTCAGGAAGTTTTTCCAATGTCTTCATCGATAATCTAATAATGTCTGAATAAATGTTAGAAAGTTATAATAGTTTTTTTTTTGTATATAAACTTACAATAGTACATATGAATTTGCTGCTGCTGGCCTCATCTTAACCCTGAGGTATCACAAAAATGGAAAATTGCCCAGCTCTTTCAGACTACCTAACGTTCAAAGTTTCAATAAATCTCTATATATATTTATAGAGATTATAGAGATATATTTATCTTGAAAATAAAATGTTCTGCACTGCTGCTTCTGTGATCTTCTTTTTTTTTCTAATGTTATAATGAATGGAGTATAGCTAGTATTAAAATCAGACGAATGAGAGATATTGACAGAGTTGTGTTTTAAATTACAAAGTTCCCATGGTCAATCAGTTAAATTACAATCCAGTTCCATCATTAGACCCCGGATACTATCGCCCAAGTCCTTGTTTTGAACTGCTTTGTTTAATTAATAAGGTTCCATGGAGCAAGAGCTCCATCATAAGATCAGCTCCGTTCCATATTAAAATCAGTCATCAAAATTATTGGTGTATATGTCGTGGCCATATCGTAGATTTGCTCATTTCATAAAATGCTCGATAATTTCATGAAATGGTCGCATTTCATGATGTGGGCAACTAAATTTGATCAGATCATTAAATCGTCAATGTTTCACGATTTTGTCATCCACATTTGGCCAGATCATATAAATAGGGTGTCCATAAAATATTTAATAAAAATCCAGATTATTTTAAGAACTTATTTATTGTCATTTAAGTCAGTCAGCTGACACAAACAAAATTAATAAAATTTTTGTAATAAAATTATAAAAATTGTGTAACATAATTAAACAAATTTTTGTAACAAAATTATACAAATTTGTGTAACATAATTAAACAAATTTTTGGAACAAAATTAAATATATTTTTTTATTAGTCTTTAGTGACTAGTCAATTAGTTATACATCTATTTTTAGAAAATAAACAAATATTTAGAAATAAGTAGGTACTTTGGTACAAAGTTACAAAAAGTAATATAAAAAATCACATGGAATGCACAATAAATGAATTAAAATTTAAAAATTCAGTCTTACAACCTTTCAGTCATTTGTTGGCGCATGACAAGCTTTGGTGACACTTTGAAGTACAAAGTGTTTTGTTTTTGAAACATGCGCATCTTTTTGTACGGCATTGATTTTTGGCTGGCTTGCAAAAGCATTTTTTAAAGCCTTGACCTCCGAATAAAGATTGGAAATTTACAGCTTCCCTCAATGATATTGGCAATTCTAATATATCTTCACAATAATCTTTAGACGACATATGTAGGTCCTGCCGTGAAAACCAATTTTTAATTGTCCCGGAACCCGTTTTCGTTATTCTTCCCTTTCTGATTTATTTGGTCTAATTCTTCCTCCTTTTTCTCTTTCTGATTTATTTGGTTCCATTCTTCCTCCGTCTTGATTGATGTCATAATACTTTCAGGAATATCACAACCTTTTAATATAGTTTTCGGCTCAGAACCAAACAATGCACGGTAAGGAGATCTGCCAATAATGCGGTGGTAAGAAGAGTTTTTATAGAATTGAACAAAAAAACAACCAATGGACCATTTTGTAGATTTATTATCTTGCATCCAACATCGCAACATATTTTCGACGTCTTGATTGGATCTTTCCACGCTGCCTTGTGGTTGAGGACGTCGAGGACTACCGTGAATAATTCTGCATTCGGGCCACATCGACACCAATTCTTCTATAACACGCGCAGTGAACTCTCTTCCATTATCACTTTGTAATATAAATGGGGCGCCAAATTCTAAAAATATTTTTAAAAGTTCTATCGCTACTTCTGCAGCTCTTTTTGATTTGAGTGGTCTGAGGTGTAAAAATTTTGTGGCATGATCTTGGTAATTCATAAGCCATTTCAATTCTCCATCCGGGGCAGACTGTAAATCTATCAAATCCACCTGCCCTCGTGTGTTAAAATCTTTAGAAATTATCGGCTGCGTTACTATACCTTTTTTTGGCACGGCACGTTTCTTCTAACAATCAGAGCACAGGTCAACAAATAGCTCAATGGGTATCTTTGGAATATAAAGTCTATTTTTCATGTGTTGAATCATTTTTAATCGTCCACCATGTCCAACAGTTTTATGAACCTTCTTTAATATTTCAAAATACTTCTCTATCGGAATTATACGAATAGTAGGATCGTCGATGCATTTTTTCTTGAATATAAGATATTCCTCATCCGCAGTTTCCACAATGTTATATTTTGACAGCCAGTAATAGTCCTTGGACTTCTTTTGCATAGTCACCCTACTCTCCTTAATTACCTAAAAATTAAAAAAAAAATCTTTATTATGTCATAACTCACAAGCGCAGAATAATATCAATTAAAGCACAATACATTAGCTGGCATAGAGTATTTTAATAAAATAAGTAAATAATTATGTAATTTGAGAGTAAAGTACTAACCTGTGAAATGCGATCCAAACTCCACGGCTTTTTTACATTTTGGTCAGTTTTTGCGTAACTTGCATAGTACTCGAGAACCTTTTTGTCGTAAACTTGTTTGTCACCACTTTCTTCATCATTTAACAACGAATCATTGTTTTTTTTACTGCGAGAAACAACGTTTTCGCCATCTTCACGCATAAACAAAGCGCCTGCAGCGCCTCTACCAGTAATTAATGTAACTACTTTACGATATGATCGGATAATCTTGACTATTTCATGAAAAAGCCACGCGTGTAGTTGCCCATATCGAGAAACGATTTCTTATCATTGATCTGCTCAAACCACATCATGATGTGGCCAATAGACATTAAAACATTTCATGAAATGCGACCATTTCATGAAATTATCGAGCATTTTATGAAATGAGCAAATCTACGATATGGCCACGACATATACAAAGTTTAAGCTCCATCGACAATTCGAAAGTGTGCCAAATTTAGCCTGTAAGATTTGATTCATACTAAGAAACGTGGCCAGTTTATTATTCCTATCTATTTTGATAATAATTATTTATTTATTATAAAAATGGAGACAAAAATAAATTGTAAATAAATAAAAATATGTGCAATAAAAAAAAAACACAGCTAGTAAATTAAATATCTATACGTTACGTTCAAAGATCAAATTAGCTCATTATGGGAAAATTAGTTCATAACGCGTTGTGGCAATCGCAAAAAAACCAGATATCAAAATTAGTGTTATGGCTCTAATAAGATGTGAGCCACGACACGGATTTCGCGTGTGGTTTCTGCGATTGCCACAACGTGTCGTGGTCGAATAGCATGACAACTACGATGTGGGTTTCCCCTGTGTGATTATTCTATGAATGCCACAACGCATCGTGAGCGTGTTCATAAAAGCCATAAAACGAACTTCGTAATTTGGATATTTTACTGTGATCACCTTTTTTTTCACTCAATGACTGATTTCGATCTTTGCGCAAAACATATACATATAAGAAATCAGTATAAATTAGCAATGTGTATAGATATGTACATATATTTCAAGATAGGAAATTCTTTTGAAATTGACTGGAGAAATAGCAAAAACACGATAAAATGTAATTTACAGATAAAAGTGGTTTTAACCAGGAAAAGGTTAGACTGCAACATACAGTTATATTTGTGCGTGACAATTAGCCTTTGAAAACCAACGATAATGTCTCTTATTAGACATAACCTATAATATACAAATCATTTTCATAATATTTCATATATTAGAACCCATGTATTCTACGCATTGCATAAAATACCTAAATTATACAGATTACCGATGATGTATAGTTATACACTGATGCTATAATGCTTGCAAAAAGTAATTAGTGAAGTTTGCATACAAATTAATTTCTTGTAGCTTTGAAAAGACTAGCATAAAGCCTTGTGGATATTTTCTAATGAATTTCATTTCAAACAAAGGCTGCTTTGAAACCAAAGTACGAGTATTATTAAAATATTTTTTATCGAACATGCAGCGTTCAATGCAGCATTCGAAAGAAATTCGTTTTATATTCGTTAAAAAGACAAAAACAAAGGCAACATTGCATTTTGAGTCTTTTTACCCGACACCGGCTTCGGTATAGACTGTCGAAATATGAATTACGTTTTCAACACTTGCAGTGTAGCGTTAGTTGTGAATAAAGGCGATCACGACATTTCCACTGAAATGCCAAGAGTCAACAAGCAATTGATCAAACTGAAAAATGTTCTAATACTCGTAGAACTTGTTTGCTTTCCTCAACGGTACTTCTAACTTTGCTAACTTTTAAGTTAAATCTGTGACTGTTTTAATTTTGGAAATCGTTTTTCTTTATGAAAAACCCAGTATTTTGACTAAAAAAATAAGGTTGTTTATCAGATTTGACTTGCTTAATATTTTAAATTACACTTTAATTATATTATCAATTGGAATATTCAGGTGTTAATAATAATTTCCTCGTGAAATATTAAAATCCGTGTATCTTGTTAAGGAGCTGAGGTCTTCCACCGTAGGGCTGCAGACGCTCTCAGCCACAATAAATTAAAACATTTTTTTTCTTCTTTACAATACACAGTTGAAAAACCTGATAGCAGTTAGAATGGTTGGCAACATAAGTGTACGTTTGTTTACGAACTATCCATGTGGTTTAACTAAGCCCGAAGCGACAGCAAAAAGTATGGAATTCACCTCGTTAACCTATATTGCGTTGATGTAGTTTACTACTTCTTCTTTACTGTTTATTTTTATTTTAAAATTTATAAATTCACATTTTCATGTCTGTGAAAAACTCTTTAGATATATGATAGTTAGAGTAGTTTTTCATTTCCCTTGGTACATAACCAATTGAAAATAATTTTTATTGTATGTACATTACCAGCCTATCAATGTCCTCACAGCTGGGGCTTAGGTCTTCCCTTTGGGTGGAATCGACTCAGATCAAATACGCAGAATAGGCCATGACACACCATGCGGGCCTAGTGTGGATTGGTGGATGATCACGACTGCAGATGCAGCCGAGACCGACGGCATAACTTGCATTTCGAAACACGAATGAGCTCTAGTTAATAAATTTTTGATCACCTATTAAACTTATCGAAACTTTAATTATTAGTAAAAATATTTCTTTCGGCTGTTTGGATGGATTGCCTGAATGTTAATGAAAATACGCTCTGCAGTAGCAAAAAAGTAACAAATGCTTGAAAAATTCGACAGTCCTGTTAGGTCCTAGGCAGCTCGTTCCCTGGTAGTAGCATCGTCGTGGCCACACACCGTTCGGTATATGGAGTGACCGGACCCGGGCGTTGCCACTACCAGAGCGTAACTAAGGAACGGAATACTCGTGACTGGCTTGGCTCACGCTGGGTTGGACATTTGTACCCAGGGCTATCGGGGTTGAGAGCTTCACGAGGGTTCAGCCCAGGTGAATTCCCTCTCTTAGACGGGTTAGGGTGAGAGATGCACAGTTGCGCATCTCTTGTCTTTGACGAGGGGCAGTCTAGCGGGTTAGCGCGCTCGCAAGGCATTGTCTGGGGGGTTGGACTCAAATGTTCCTGAGCCCATCCCCTAACCCGAGACGGGACCCGCCCTGTAAAAGGGGTGGGTCGAGCGGGGATGGCGCGGGTAGTGGTCCCGTTGTGGGACCGTTACCGCGTGTCGTTCCCCTTCAGTGAGGGATATCGCTCTTGTTTCGGATTTTAGTGGGTAGGCCCCTGCTTTTTAACCAGCCCCCATTCTGGGGGTTGGTCCACAAGGAAAAGAGTCCCACATAACCCGTAGAGCTCGCGCAGGTATGGGAAACACATTTCTCAGCGTCCAAAAAAAGGTCCTAGGCAGCTCAGTGATTAGAGCAGTCGCCCGGATTACGAAAGGGCGTGAGTTTGATTCCCATTTTAGAGTGCCAGGGACGAAGTGGATTTTTTAAGCATTTTTCAATAAGAATAATCGTAATATTTTTAAGGCCTTACAACAAATTTGTTGTGTAATAAGTCTTTTTCATTCGTACTAAAAATTACATTAGAATGACGTGAACAAATCTATGTGTAATTAAAGACCGGTTATATATATATTTCTTATTATTAAGGGTATTATGTTTTTAAGTGATGTAGTGTTTGTTATACTACTTTACCTACTTTATTTCGCCTGCGGCGGCGACACAAACCGGGCCATCTCTCAAGAAGACACTAGTAGCTTCTTTAGTGATGCACTCATAGGAAAAATCAAGAGATTGGTTGAAGAAATAGGAAAGTGGGAAAGAATAAATTATTTGTCAATTTATTAAAATGTTGCAAAATAATTTTGTTTATTAACATATTTACCGCTCATTTCTCGGAAACAGAAAATTAGGTGGCATTATTGTTTGTTGTTATATATTATTATATTTGATAAATTTTGAATTCCAGTGTTTAAAAATTCACCTATCGTAGTTACCCGACATTTTTAAGCATTTTTCTTCAAACCGTATAAAGTGGCAGTGTATAAAAGTGTAAAGCGGCGTAGTTGTTTTAAATGTTTGAGAGATAAATAGCAGTTATTTTATGTTATTTTGTTATATTACAAATGAAATTTAATTATAACCAAAAATATGATAATTACATTTTACAAGGTTTAAAATATTACTAAATAAAAACATTCTGAACACGTAAAAATCTATTTATTCAGTACACTCAGTCTCACAAACGCAATTTCGAACTAATAAAATTAAATAATACAGTGAGCAACAAAATGAATAACGTGTTCCGGCGAGGGGCTTTCAAGCTCTTCCTTTTCCGCATCTAAGTGTAACGACCTTATTTAGGGGCCAAACAGTGCCTCGGGTCGAAAGCCATTCCAAGATGAATTTCATGTTTCAGTAATGTGTTTATGCCTTATTCCGTCGCTGTAGGCATTCGGATACTACAATAAAAATATGTATACACTTTTAGAAGTCACTCTTATTGCCAAAAAAATGAGGGTTACGAAATTTAAATGTTATCCATTTCATATCTACATTTTACAATTACCAAAGTCAATTTCTTAATATAACATTAATATTACATCTGCGTTAAACACTATCACTATCACCGGAAGAGCGGCAAGGAGTGTGTGGGAATCCCCACAATAAGTTCTCTCGGCGGATATGTCCGCCCGACCTGATCTCAGAGGTTCATCCACTAAAAACTCTATGGTATACTCTCATTATTTGGGGAAAGGCGCTGAAATCCAGCTACATCAAAAAATAAATTTTAATGCCCATTAAAGTCTTTTAGAAATATTCAGTAATAAATTCACATAGACTGGGCCCCACATGACTTATTTTAATTTTGGGAATTTCATTTTATAGAAAGACGTGTACGTGTAACTATTTATAACATATATGCTCAGATAACCAAATGAGTAACTAAACCCTTGTTTTGGAAATCTGAAACAATGAAAGTATTACGAAGGTCGTCAAATAAATTACTAATTAAATCCTCGCACCTAATTAGTAATTGGAATTCAAAGTATATTATTGAGCTTGGTTATAATTATTCAGTCAGTGACAACTGTGCCGCGTACATTGACTCATAAATTTTGAGAGCTTTAGTACAACGGCAATCAAGCTTAGTCGACCACACATTTATAAAGTGTGTAAGTGTAACTCTGTGTCAGCATAAGCTTGCAAATTATGGACCATCCCGAAGTTTCAAGATAATAAATAAATGCAATTATATTAACAATATAAAGTAGTTATAATTGGAGACAACAACGTTTACAGTACGTTCCTGTTTATTTATGAAAAAAAAAACAATTATTTAAACCGGAAAATAATTATAGTATTATTAACGTGTTCAATTAAAATACAGCTATCTTAATGAATCCAAAATATACGTGAATATAAGATGGCCAAGTAAAGAAAGGAAATTGAAAATCCAAATTATTTTAATTTTTCCCCGAGCACGCAACCTAATTTATCATAATAGAAGCATGATAGATCCTTAGCGCAGCATGTGATATCTAAAAAGGTTTTTTTATGGAATATAAGGCAACTTTGAACCAGAGCAGGGTGGAACAGATAGCGGAAGCGGAGCAGTTAGAAGTGCAGTGCCTAACACAAAACAATTTATAAGACCTAGACTCTGGTCAGAGCTACGCGTGAAAAAGTTGCTTTTCGTTCTTCATTGATCGTTGTTAAGGAGTACAAATAAATAGAACGTTTGCAACATTGAACTTGAAATAGCCTCTTGATTCATTAGCAGTAAATTCGCCTCTTTTCGAAAAGGATTTATGATAAGGTGATACAGCTTTGATACGAGTACATCTCATATCTATTATATTCTTTTGATTTTCAATAATGGAGGCTTCAGTTTTTGAACTTAATTTTTATTATTATAATCTGGGATCACAGACAACCTTCTTTCCTCTAGTCACTTACCTAGTATTATGATCAACGTATTCGTTACCTATTATCAATAGAGATATTTTTGATCATCACTTAGTTACAACAGAAACCACATTTTTTAAACTCAAATTTTCTCTACTAACTGTTGCAAACTGAAAACAATTACAGGAGTTATTGGAGAAAGACATGTGATCAATTCTCCGTAAAACTAAGCAGTGGAAATTATACGATATAATATTTGTGACGCACGATGATATTTATGTGAGGAGAAGCTACTCGTGGCTGTGTTACTACCTCCCCGCTCCCCGCTGTTGTCAGGTCCGAAGCCTTACAAACACAACCCAGAGGACAATGTATCATCTGCCCGAATTGTCGCGTGCAAATCGGTTATTAATCAATATCTGTCGAAATTTGTACATAAGGTTACTTTATGTAGCAATTTCTTTAGACAAAAATAATGATAATATTATATGAGATTCTGTATTACAAAAAAAACTAATTATGTTTGCCAATGCAATACACATAGCTTAATGATTTCACGATCATTCTTTTATAACAATATCGATTAAATTCTTTTACATATTTATTGGACTACGTTTTGTTTTTATTAGGTAATCATATAATTGTCATATTTTTTATTTAGAAGGAGACCTGATTATATGTTTTTAGTTTTATTTGATAGTAAACATTTGATTTATTATTTTTAAAATAGCATTGTAAGTGCACAATTCACAATAATAAAATCACGTTCCTTCATTTTTTTTTATCGTGATTAATTACGTTTACTACAGCCGGAGGTTCGAAAAAAAACCAAAATTATTATAATAAATTTAATTAAAAAGGAAAATACTTATAAAAATAATTTAACATCTAAAAATAACCTATGACCGTTTCGATGTTAGAAATCAAAGTGAATATAAAATATTATAATTGCTTAAGTGGTGTAAACTGCAGCGTCGGCAACTCGTGTCAGCTTGACCTCGACGTCAATGCACGGCGATTAGGTATAGACATAGCTGCGTAAGGGATTCTCTTCCGGTGTTCATACATAATTCCTCCACCCCGAGAGCAGCGACTATTTGAGAACCTTTAGTGAAAATGTCGCTGGATGTCTCTGGTTATCCTGTTTCAGGTTTTCTGGATCCGCGTAGTTGTGTTCACTGGTAGTTGGAGGATGAGCAATAAGTTTTCTATTTTGCCATATCTTGAAGCGGCGGCTTAGAAGGGTTGCAGCAGGAATAATGATGCCTATGAGGACTATTATATAAAAGGGTATTGTTGTATGATATATATTGTCCTGTGTCTTCTCCAATTGTAGGGGTGGTTCCATCAGGATTTTAGTCTGGATGCTGTGGAGTCCCTGTAGATCTATTGTGTCCAACCTTAGGTGATGCGGTTTGATTATAATCGAATCGCTATAAGGGATTTTCATAAGTTTGAGAGGCTGGCCGTTGATCTTGTCGTTCTCGTTGATTATTCTGAATTCGGCAGTCTGCAGGTAGCATTTAACTGGAATCGTGACTAAATAACTTCCTTGTATGGTTGTGGTGTCTTGGCTGCTGCAGGCTAATCTGACTCTGGTTGAATTCGGGAAGGATATGACATAATGTTGGTCATCAAGTTTCTCCAAAGCTTCCTTGTCCAGGGACACCGAAGTAAATTGACAGGATTCGCTGAAAGTTTGTGATGATAAGCTTTTGTATGCAGTCTGGTTGTGCTCGAAGCTGGGTACTTATCTTCCTTTCGCAGAGGTACCAGGAACTTAACTTCGGGCATTCAGCCTCTATGTACACGAATGATTTCTCGTTGGTTGCCATATAAGGAAAAGGAGGTATAAGAATTTGTTCGTTTTTGTTAGGGACTAAGGACAGTTTGTAGAATTCGAACTCATCTCGGGAAACAATAGGGAATTTGAAAATAACTACTATTTGTTTTCCTATGTAATAGTATCCTGGTTTAATAACATCGTAATATTCTCTAAGCGCTATATTTAAAATTTGTTCTTTATTATATATTTTATCTAATTTAGACAACATTGTTTTTAGAACATCTATAGTGACCATGGAATGGTGCGTAGTACCTACTCTAATAAAAGCTAACATATTTTCTACTCTAATTAATTCTATCATTATCTCTTCTATATTTTCACTAAGTATATCTAATAGTTGACCGAATTTAGCATACTTTATTAGACTGTTATCCATATATGTATTTTTATCTAGTAGTAGCTCTAAGGTTGAATTTATTTTACTTTGGTTCTCAACTAATTCATTAATAACTGTATTATATTTGACCATCCATTCTTTATTAAGACTGGTTTGGCTATTGGATTCGGATACAATTTTATTTTGATTATTTTGTAATTCTTTAATGAGTCTGTTATATCTAATAGCGTCTGAATGGTCGAGATTTCCGGTAACACTTTTAACTAATGATCCTAGTCCGTCTATGAGTCCTCGTTTAACACGACTATTAGGTTCTAATGAATTTAATTGAATCTGTGCTATACTAATTTTCTTCGAAAGATATTCTAATTGCAGTTCATACAGAAGATAAGTGTCATTAGGGAGTCTGGAACGGTAAGTCTGTAGTTGAGTCTGTACTAAGTCAATGTTGTTCTCAAGCTCATCCAGTTCAATGTATTGTAAAAATGTATGATACTGTTCTATAAGTCTAGCTGTGCCAAGTTTATAAGGCAGTAGTCCTGGTCCTTCTGCTAGGCTTTCAAGTTTTATCTCCTGAGCGCCCATCGCTTGGCTGGTCAGAACCAAGATCACTCTGTAACAATTTAGCTGTATGAGGAATTCGTTTAATACGTGATTTAGCAACAGGTCCACGTTTTTTGGACGTATATATATGTATGGGTAGATCTGCTAATACCGTATCTTGTGTAAATCGTGGAGCGGTTTTTTGTCGACTAGCTGTTGGATTTTTTATAAATATCTGTTGTGTCGGTATGTATTCTACTTCAGGTTCCCTATCTTTGTTACGGTTATTTATGATAGCTGTACGTTTATTAAGGGCTGTCTCATTGATGATATTGTAAACATGATTTATTCGCTCTCTATGATTTTCTACATATTGTTGTAAAAGATGTTGCGTTATATCAATTGAAATTGGGTCTCTAGGGTTAAAGTGTCCAGTTAATAGATCAAAGGGTCGGCATTTGGTGAAGCTATGGATGGAACTATTATATGCTATTATAGCATAGGGCATAAGATTAACTATAGGCTCATCTTTCTCTCGTATTTTTAGAATGCGAAGGTGCTCAAGTAGTGTGGAGTGGAATCTTTCGACATTACCGTTGTCGTTTGGAGAATGTGCAAGTATTCTATGATGATTTATTTGATAGAGTCTAACGAATTCTGCGAAAAGTTGATTTGTGAATTCGGTTCCGTTATCTGTCACAATAGTTAATGGAACACCGTGGTGAGTACAATACATTAGTAAGGCATGTAAGATGCTAACTGCTGTACCATCTCGTAGATGGTATGCCTGGCCATATTTAGTGAATACATCTATAAACGTAATGTATTTTTCGTTTTGAACTGTAAATAAGTCCATGTGAATTATTTCAAATGGCTTAGTCGCGGGTGGCACTATATTAAATTGGGGCCTAATAGGGTTACGGTCATATTTAGCCTGTCCACAAACTGTACATTCATTGATAAATTTAGAAATATGACCTTTCATCTTGGGCCAATAATATTTTCGTGAGAGCGCTAAATAAGCTTCGTGTATTCCTCGATGATTCGTCTTGCCTTCGTGATATGATCGGATGATATCTTGCTGACGCAAGTATTCTTTAATATTTTCTAGTTCTACTTTGGTAAGTACTAAATTCATAGATGAGCTACGAAACTTCTCTTGTACTATTGGAATTATTGAATACATGGCAAGAGGTGGGTGTATCATGATAGCAGTTTTTACTTTTGGATTGACGTATTCTTTAATGGCTTTAACTACATCTTCTTCTAAATTATTTTTTGATAATTGAATAGCAATACGCGTATGTGTCTCAAAAGGTTTAGTTACTATGGGCCTACGTGTGATGTCTTCCACCATAGTGAAGAATATTTGTCTATTAAATTTATTTAATGGTTCGTCTACGATAGGTACTTCTAAAATAGGGTGTTCGTTACTAGTATGGGCTGTTTCAGTTGACGATCCTTTATCTAACACGTCTTCTCGTACACTTTCAGATGGATTCCCTATAAGTGAACTAAGCTCTTTAAGATTTTCTATTATTGACTCTATTTCCTCATTATGGATTTCTATGCGGGAGAGAACGTCAGCGTTTGTATTAGATTTACCTTTTTTGTATATAACAGTGAAGTCGTATTCGCTAAGTTTAAGTCTCAATCTAGTGAGACGAGAATTTGGTTCTTTTAAATTCATCATCCACTGTAGAGGCTTATGGTCAGTCAATATTTTAAACTTTCTTCCAAATAAGTATGGTCTAAAGTATTTAGTAGCCCAAACTATAGCAAGAAGCTCCTTTTCAATTGTACTATAATTTTGTTCACTCTCGTTGAGAGTACGAGAGGCATAGCAAACAGGTTTATCTGATCCTATGGGTCCTTGGGATAGTATTGCTCCAATAGCGAAATTAGATGCATCTGTAGTTAGAAGAAATTCTCTGTTAAAATCGGGATATTGCAATATAGGATCATTTGTAAGTAGCGTTTTACATTTTTCAAAGCTTTCTACGTATTCGGGGTCAAATGTTATTTTCTTTCCCTTTTTTAGACACTGTGTAAGAGGCTTAGTAATTCGAGCGAAGTCTGGGATAAACTTTCGGTAATAACCGAGAAGTCCTAGAAATTGTTTAATTTCTTTAGGTGTCTTTGGGATTGGATAATTTTTTATTGCTGTGATCTTGTCGGGATTAGGTTTGATTCCATCTTTACTAATGATATGACCAAGATAAGCTGTTTCGAGTTTTAGGAATTCTGATTTATCCATTTGTATTTTAAAATTGGATTCCCTAAGTCTTTGGAAAACCTTTTCCAGGTTGACGATGTGCTCTTGGAGTGAGGTGCTGAAGACTACAATGTCATCAAGGTAGACCAGGCATATCTCGTTTTGGAGGCCTCTTAAGACGTTATCCATCACCCGTTGGAAGGTAGATGGTGAATTTTTAAGTCCCATAGGCATACGAAGGAATTCATAGTGCCCATGTTCTACATTAAACCCTGTTTTAGGAATATCCTGGGAATGCATTTCAACCTGGTAGAACCCACTTGCTAAGTCTAAAGTACTAAAATACTGACATTTCCCTAACTTGTCAAGTACGTCATTTATGTTGGGTATTGGATATTTATCGTCAATGGTCTTGTCATTAAGTTTACGGAAGTCCACTACAAGTCGCCACTTTTGCTTGCCCGATGCATCTGTCTTTTTTGGTACAATCCAGATTGGAGAACTCCAAGCTGAATCGGATGGTCTTATTATACCTTGTTCCAGCATCTTATTTATTTGATCCCTAACTTCTTGGCGGTGTACGAATGGGTAACGGTAACTTTTAGTATGGACAGGTATCTCATCGGTTGTTCTTATTTGATGCTTTATTTTATTAGTAAAAGTTAGAGGTTCGCCGTCTACGTGAAAAACATCAGAATATTGAGAGCAAAGAGCTATAAGATTGGCCTTTTCTTCCTCGTTGAGATGCTCTGTGCGTAAACGCGAGATTACATTTTTGGTGCGTGTTTTATGTTGGTTAATACGTTCGAAGTTAACATTAAATATTTCAGCATGTGCTGGTCGATCTAGTGAAAAAATTATATCATTAGATGTGGGGTTTTCAATTTCTAAGTAACCGCGATTATTGAAAACTTTTGTAAGACAATCGTGAATTATACAGTTACAAATAATCTGTTCTTTTATATAAACTTCTCCATCTTGAGTATCTATCGGAATTCTAACTAATTTAGATGATTGTGCAGGGATTATATCTTCATAAAGATTGACGTTATATTAATTGTACATTTTAATCGGGTTTGATGATGATCGAGTAACAAGCTTCCCTTCTTTCAAGTCTATTTTAGATTCCCATTTAGTAAGAAGATCTAGTCCAATTAATCCGTCAAAATAATCATGAAACTGATAGATAAAAAGTTTTATACAGTCACTGTCATTAAATTCACTAAAGCATGGTAATGTAATAGAATACTCGTTACGACTGGTGGCATGTACGTTTGTCACTTCGAAAGGGTCATAATTCAGAGGATAGTTATTAAAGTACTCTTTGACGGCTTTAGGGCTTATAAAAGATTGATTTGCTCCTGTGTCTATAAGAAATTTCAAAGGAGGGTCAAGAATTTGTATATAAGGTAATTGTCGTTGAGTTTGGAGGTTTATCTCTATTTTGGTTTCTTTAATGGCGTATTCCTGTGAAAATCCTGATTCGCGTTACTAGGTCCTGGTTGAGGTTCGATTATATCGGTCACGTCAGTCCCGTCAGTAGTATTATTAATTTGTTCAGCAATAGTGTAAGGATGTTCATTATAGTAATCGTAGTCAGGGGCTCCTGTGTAATAAGGGAAATCGGTCTCATCATAATAGTCAGTAGGGTAATATGATCCATCATAATTATAAAATTCGTTAAAGTTCATTTCGCGAGTCTTAAAATAATTTGATGGGGGAGGATTGCCTGACTTACGCCAATCGTGTCCAGTCATCATAGTGTGGGGTAATTGACGAGGTGTAAAAGTTTGAATACCACTCATGGGCTTGGGAGCTATATTCTGTGGTGTATTTATTTTATGTGGCATACGGAAAACGTTACTGTGGGGGTTATAATTAGGGGGTGCAGCTCGAAACATTTGCTGAGTACGAGTTGGGCCCATGCGTTGCTGGTATTGAACTGGTTGGTTATTGAATTTAAAAGGCTGTGGTGGTGGTTGGAATCCACGTTGTCCAAGGGGAGTTGGCCACATAGGTAATTGCATAAACTGAGGTCGCGGGGCTGCCATTGTTACAGGTGGTGCTTGCGGAAGCACCTTATTGCTATGATGATTTTTAGATGTATCACCGCGTTGCTGTAAATAAATTACGTTCAATTCCTCTTGGACATATTCTAAGGCCTTCTCTATGGTAGGAGGGCGCATGCAACGAATGCGTGACCCTAGAGGTTCATTGAGTCCTCTTACAAAGGACTGCATAGCTACTTTTTTATATAAGGCGCGTTTTGCTTCTACGGTTGTACTAACAGTTTCGTGCAAAGTAATATATGTCATTATGGTGCTAAACATAGTTTGACAATGTTCGTAAAATTCTTGTGGAGATTTATTACCCTGGGTTGCTAATGACAGATCGCTATATAAGGCTGTCTCGTCCCGTTGGTCTGAGAAATTATTAATTAAGGCGGTTCTGATTCCTAGCCAACTTTCCGGTATTCCGTTTGAGTTTAAAGTCGATGCAGCAGTACCCGAAATTTTATTTAATATACCATTCAATAAGCAAACATTGTTAAATAAATTTTCCTGTCCCTCTTTTACGTATTCAGCCACTATTCGATCACAGATATTAATGAATCTCGTTAGTATATTCGGATTACCATCAAATTCCGGTATAAGACGAAAAGCTTTAAAAATTGTATCGGTATCCATTTTATGACTACTGATTGGAGTAGCTGTCTGGGTTTGGGTATGTAATTGATTTTCCATTATTAACTCTAAATTTATATCTCTATTTAAATCTTATATATGTTGGCGAGCCTGTTGTGATACAGGTTGCCGTACTTTCAAACTTCTTGGGTGAAAAATTTTGAAACACTAAAAATATTAAGGATAAGGACTAAAGGAAAGCAACACGAGAAAAATTCAAGTGTACTTACATATACAGCATCATCTGGTTTTCCCTCTGGAATCGATTTCTAGATTCGCCTCTGGTCTGCAGCGGGTCCGTAGATTCAGGATACTCGGTTTCGGCGCTAGAAAGCCGCCCGGGCGACACGCGATCGCGGAAACGATAGATAGAGTCCAAGTTTTTCAAGGATACAGCCCGCGAGTATCCTACCGACTGCGCCAATTACGTTTACTGCAGCCGGAGGTTCGAAAAAAAACCAAAATTATTATAATAAATTTAATTAAAAAGGAAAATACTTATAAAAATAATTTAACATCTAAAAATAACCTATGACCGTTTCGATGTTAGAAATCAAAGTGAATATAAAATATTATAATTGCTTAAGTGGTGTAAACTGCAGCGTCGGCAACTCGTGTCAGCTTGACCTCGACGTCAATGCACGGCGATTAGGTATAGACATAGCTGCGTAAGGGATTCTCTTCCGGTGTTCATACATAATTGATTTCAAAACATCGTTTATTTGAAACGTATATCATGATTGCACAAAAATCACTAGGCTGCCATCTTGAGCCAACAGCCAAATCATTGTTATCTAAATTAAAGATGATCGTAAACCTTCAGCTTTATCGGTGGAGTATAGGCTACGATACTTTACAATTAAGTTGTAAGATTTGTCGAAGATACAAACATTGCAAGTTAAATAAGATCGAATCAAATCGAAGTCGATCAAAGTTGAAAACTTCTTTGAAAATAATATTTCTCAAATACAAGGGTTTAAAACACAAATTATAAACATAAATATTAGACAATTACACAATCACACTTACATTGTTCGAAGTCAAACTTAGAATGAACTTAAGTTTTTAGGTTTAAAGGGCAAGTTTGTGTTTGACATTGATCCGGCTGAAAAAAGGACTAGATTATTTTTCTTACTAATTAATCAGTTTCAAAATTTAGATTTTCTCACTTTATGGCAGGTGCTATAAAAAAAATATTCCTCTTTGAGTCGCTAAAGCAAGTTTTAACCCATGCACTTTAGAAGTATTAATAGAACCTCAACTAATGAGTAACTAAAATCTTCGGGCGAAACAGCTATTATAATCCCGACAATTTCAGATGTTGCTTGTGTATAACTGTCTTTCAGTACTCAGGTAACCTACATAACTTATACGTGTGTCGACGCGAGACCACGGTGGCTTCCTGAATTATTCATGAGACATATGGACCTAAAGCAGACTGGATTTTCAGATGGGAATTTAAAAATATCTATACGGGTGCTTTAAAATTGAAAATTATTTCACAAAGAGCCGTAACATCTCTGGCGCCTAAAGAATATTCCCAAGCAGAACACGTTACTTTTGAATTATTTAGACAAGATTTTTCAAACATTGGATAGAAAGAAAAATTTGTAATACTCACATAAATAATACTCAAAGCACTTCTGTTTATAATTTATGAGGAGAATAAATGGAGTGATAAAACAATTGCTTAACTATCGGCCGGTTTCTGAATTGAAAAAGTACAAAATCTCAACTGATTATTCTTTATAAATTAAGTTTTTTTACGTTTCATATGGCAATAAGTATTAGATTTACCAAATTGCTATCAACTGATAATTAAAAATTTATAAATCAGCAATGAAAACATGTTTTAATGACATTGAAAGTGGCTTAAGCACGGTTTGAGACGTGCTCAACTTCAAATTCTCAATTCAGAAACCGGGCGTATTTCTCCACTTTTTCGTACGCTTCCGCGTACACACGGTATGCAACGGATTGTACGGATTTAGTTATGGAAAATTCGTTGCGTACTGTGCTTCCGTTGCATACGTGCACACAAAGTAGTCAATTGATTTCAGCGCCTGAAAACTCCAGTAGGCTTTAAATACGATATATATAAGAAAAACAATGGTCAATGGTATTTTAAAAACGCTAGTCAAAAATAGTCTTACTTTCGCAGCAACAAGAGTTTGCAATATTCTAATTATAAAATTCGTGTTACTATTAGTTCAATTATTTTAAACGGGCCATTTTTAATAATAATCTCCGTTTTTGAAGTCGCTTAAAAGATCATGGATATATAGTACCGTTAAAAGTTAGTACTAAAATGTTCTTTCTAACCCTAATCTCATTGTAATAGCAGTATTTTGTTACTCTAATGATTTAATTTTCTTATTAATTTGATAGCTTCATCGATATTCCAGATTATTTGAGTGACAAATAGCAAATCTCCAGGTGTATTAAAAATTGTTGCCATATTATCTTTAGGAATACTTCTCATACAGTTTCAAATATTTCTGGATCCAGCCTATAAAGATAGTAGCTACTATCTTAAAATCAGCTTAGATTTTGGCTCACATCGTGAGTTATGACTTGGCCGTGCTCCAATATTGAAAATTATATAAAAGCAAAGATGTACGACTTTGACAGCTAATTTTAAGGTTACATCTTCAAAATAGTTTCTGAATATCTTATCTACTTTCAAACGGTATTAATTTAGAAATAGAAACTTTCCTATATCATTTTGGAACGCACGGTATAACGGCACTAACGGTATAATTTTCATTTGTGATCAAATGAAAACTAATATATGACTATATTACTACAGTTAGTCAGTTTAGAGTGTACTGTTTTTTTTATAGGTATAATTGCTTTACAATCAATCAGCGTACCGTTAAATCAAAATCATAATTCATTGTCACAAAATTTCCTAAGTATAATAATGATAAGTAGTTTAGGCGAAAATTAAACACAAAGTAATCAAAATATTCTCTTAAATGCGCTCTCAAAGGACGCGTACCTATAAATTATTATACTCTCATCGACACGTTCATAAAAATATACATAAAAGAAGACATCTAAGTTTTACATTTATGACATATATGATTCGCAGATTTTTGGTATAAAAACTTCTTTGACAATTGAATCAATTTAAGACTGTATTCTCTATCTATCCACCTATTTTTAACATGGCTCGATCAAATGAATTAATGTTATATTTATTAAGTTTTTTTTTTATTACAACCGTCAACAAAAATAATTGTCTGAATTTGGCGGCAATATTTAATGCGCGCTATTGTAATATGTACCTCTTTTTTAACTTATAATTGAGAAGTTGTTTCTATAAAGTAAAATAGAATTAATGTAAACTAATATAGACGATAACTAATTATATTAAACAGTAAAAAAAACGTTAGTACTGTTTTTAGAAGGCTTAAATTTAAATTAGATTTGAATCATATTTTACACTAAACAACATCTGCTTGGTGATTAAATATTCATGCGCTTAACAATTATGTATTAATTTTATTGTTAAACCATTTATTTTGCATGAAATTTATTGTAATATAACAATGTTATCTGAATAGTTACAAATTAAATTGTAAGACTTTGACGTAGTCGATCAAATTCCAGTTATTGACGCCAATATTACCCAAAACTATGTGAATGTTATGACTGATTGAACGATCCCTTTGTTAGGAAGTTCGTTAATAATTGGCGTTACATTCTAATATCGACAGATTTAATCAACCGATTATATACGAGTGGGCTTCATCAGTCAGTTGAACAGTTATACCTACGCCAAGCGAAGCAATTTTATTTAATAAACAAAAGCGAATCTTAGAACATTTAAAGAAAACTCAACAATAACACCAATTCTAATTTAAAGGAGTGATTGGGAATTAAAGTTGTCGTGAACGTACTTATGATAACCTACTGGAACCATGATTTATTTACTAATGTTGGTTGTAAGGTTAATAAAAACTTTGTTAGGCGCTGTCCCTGTTACCTAGCGAGAAAGAAGGATTATTTGAGATCTCCTTCGTGAACACATACGGCATTGAGCTGTCCTATGAGTTCCCGGAAGCCTAGCCGCAAAATCATTTCGGTGCACTCTCGCCTAGGTGATGAAACACGGGTAGCCGTGACTAAGCCACCAGGACAGGTTAATTTAAACCTAAATGCGACTTTTTGCTTTATGTGGAATATAGAATGGTTAATATAGACCATTCTATGTTTTTAGGCTTCCGCCTGTATCCAGTTTAAAAGAGGTTTGAAGTGATAATGTACCTAAACTTAGCCGACAAGATAGTACTAGCTGTCCGGAGAAGCTTAGACTTTCTACAGGTGCATTGCAGTCATTTTCGTTCCACGATAAAAAAGTAATGATCTTAGGTTCTTCGCCCTTCTCAGATTTTTAATTTGAGTTATTATACCCAAATCTGTAACACACTTATATTTTATACTAGCTGTTTTCTAGCACCTTTGTCCATATAAACTAGACCACCTGCGTATAATGTAGCTTACTATAGATGAAAGAATATTTTTAGTATAGGTCAAATATTTAATTTAGGAGCCTATTCGATGCAAACAAGTAATGAAGTCTTTTCTTTTTATATCATTATATAGACTAGCGACTCCGGCATGGATATTTTGTCTCATATGTTCTGGACGAGAGGCTACCTAAAATGAGGCTCTTCAACTGCAAGGGACGTCTGTCCGGTACAGTTGGCCACCCTTACACGTAATCCGGTACCTGGTAACTGGCAAAGAATACCGGGTAAATAATTCAGTATCCTATTAATACAAACAAATATTTCTTCTTTATAAGAATAATATATATTTAAGTCAGTTTATTAAATTTTAAAGCCCAACCAATCTAACTTACTAAAGTTCGGAAACATATCCGCCGTATCCGTCTCACGTTTTCTTTAATAAATGATTCTAGTCAATTATAATATGAATATTATAGTAAAACTATACCCTACATTTAAGTGAATAAGGCAGAAACAAATAAAAACTGACATACAACACGCAACAATATTAATGGTCTACTTACTTTATTATCATATATTCTAAGCGTAATTAATTGGTTTTGTTGTACATCATAACGGTCTATAATTCCTTTAGAAATCGTAAAAAGGGAATTACTTTGTTTATAATAATTATGTACTTACGTATATTACTACTATAAACCAGAGAACAATAGCTAATACGAGTAACAATCATATTCTGAGTTTTTGAAATGCCAATTCTAAATTGGTAATATTTAGATAAATATTTAAACGAATGATTCATATTAGCCGGTAATGGTGTCAGCTCCAATAAATGATGAGTGCGATAGCAATATGTCACGATACTACCGATTGTGCAATCAAATAAAACCTTTAATACATTGAAATTGAATTTCAAAATTGATTCCAGAAATATGGCATTTGATGCATCTATTTATATGCGCATGATAAGCTGCTGATGATGAGTTGATGAACATTTTAAACTAATGTTTAGTATCAGTGAAATTATTTAGATTTCTATTTCAAATTATCGTAGACGTACCCAATAATGAAATAAAATCTCATAAAATATAATAGATATGTCTCATAAAAGGAAGTTTAGATTTTCTGGGAATTTAAAATCTTGTAATTGTAATGAAAACAGGACTACGATGTTTACCTTTGAATGTCCCTCAATTTAAAAAAGCTTCGGGCTTCAAGGGCAAAGAGTCCTGGTCAATTTGTAGGGAAAACCAATCAGGGAAAAAAAACTTTCTAGTAGGTTTGCACATCGTTGGAGAAACCGAATCGCCTCTTCAATCATCCTCAAAAATATTCCAAACAAAAAACGCCATATCGTTGTAAATGTATGTGTTTTATTTATATGAAAATTTTATTTCAAATAAAAAAGTATAAAAATATAATTCTTATGGATTTCAGGATACAAAATTGTATATCTAATATTTATGTAGTTGTCAATTACATGTCTGGTTTACGTAACTAGATCATAATTCACAACAATGGTTTATCGAGCCCAGTTGCAAACAACAACTCTAAAAAAGAGACTTAAAATCAAAACTTGTCAATTTTAACTTTAGAATCGAAAATAAGGAGGGGTTATGTATGTTCTATGTTATACGGGTATGTGTTTTTTTATATTCACCGATTTCTCCCCAAATTACAGACAAAGGTAGTTCCGTATAAAAATATGCTTATTTTTAGTTTTGCTGGACCCTTAGAATATTAAACCTACACTCCTTAATAAACCTTATCCATATGCCTTATAAATTGGTACAGTTTTCACTAGCCTTAAATTAGTAATTGATAGTGAAATAAATAATTATTATTGTTAACTTAATAATGCTTAATGAGAAACATAACCGTGAATTCAAATCTTAATTTCCCATTGAGAACATTAAAAATAAATTCTTATATAACATTGTTTATTCAGGAATGCAAAGAATTATTTTTCGAAAATTGTCAGTGCTTTTATTACCTCAGAGCCTTGCTAAAACATCTCTTTGGAGAAACATTAAAGCTACTATTATTATAATGATCTCTGAGTCATAGTGTTTTTAGGTTTTTTTTCGTAAAATTACATTAAAGTTGTTTACCCATTATATCATATATATATAAATATATTTGGAATCTATCAGGAAAAAAAAATATGACACCAAATTCATTAAACCACTCCGTATCCGACCAACACCGAAGCGTGATGATGCTCAACGATGGAAACGTTTAGAGGATGAAGAAGCAAGTGGGTACTATTTCATACTACAAAGAATAAATTATTCGTGAACGGATATTACTTCTATGGCTTAATTCAGTGTAGTGTGCTTGTTTGTTTTGGGAGAGCAGTACTTATATCGTATCCGAAGTTCAGGAAAATCATGGGTTCCAGTTCCAGATTCTTCCAGTCCGGGTTAGCTCCAGATGACGCATGGGGAGCCGTGTTCAATTGTTTTCAAATACACGCCATGTCTTGGCTATGCAATAATGAAGTACAGTGCCTTCGGGATCTTCTATGGTTTATAAACTGTTTACAAAGGACTTTCTGAAAAAGGTCTCTGAGTCTAACCAATCCACTACATAACTAGCAGGTCAAGGAAAATAAAATCTTGACTCGTGCTGTGTTTGGTTTGTCATATTTACCATAACAATATTATGTTTGATAAAAATTAAGATGACATGGTACAATATGTTCTTGACGATTTATTAGCTTTGAGATTCTACATTACGATGCCCTCTTTACGGTACAGAGCGACAGCTTTTAGCAATTACTCATGCAATTGCACTAAATATTAATCTTTTCATAAAACAGATTGAAAACTAACAAAATATTACCTTGAATGTATTTTGAAATTGTTGAAATCTTAATTAAATATTTAGTCGAATTGACAACATAATCTACATTCTTTTTTAAACAATTACAAATGGATCAATGATAAACTAAAAACGGTACACTTATATACTTACGCATATATAGGTACATAATACATAAATAATTAAAACTTTAACTTTACTATGAATTAGTAGGTAATTTATTTCTCGTATAAACCTTGAATTATATGTAGTCTTTCATTGTAATCACCCACATATAATATGCCTAACCTTCACGAAATTGCACTGAAATAAAAGAGGTAATTTATAAAAAATAAAATGCAAATTACTAATACCGTACAAATATGAATATAATCATAAATACATTCTTCCCCATTGTTAGCTTGTTTCCAAATGATAAGATAAACAAACAAATATCTTATACAACGTGTATATGGATACATGGTTTTATTGACACAAACGAATTCAAGCTAAGATTGATTTTACGATTCATATCACAGAATTGTCATATTTAACCCGAAGCTCAATTTAAACAAGTTCACAAAGCAAGATTATTCTCAACGATATAACTCGTTAATGAGAGCACCTGAAATTAGCAAGGGTGCTCAAAAGTGGGTACATACTCCGAAGGTGACGACGAACTTAATAGGAATAATGTGAGTATAAATGAGAAAAGTTAACTCATTTAGTTGATACTTCACGTCCAAGAGCCGCGTGGCCAAAGGCACCGAATGCCTAAGTACTTTACAATCACCCCTTTTAGAAAATTACATCTTTTACATGACCTGAATAGCTCACAAATGCCGTTTACCTTTTAAGGTGTGTTTTCGAAACCTGCAACACACTGTTTCACAACTATAGCACGTGTTGTACAGAAGACTACAATATTTATTTTTACAGAACCATTTGGAAACATGACTAAGGCATCTACATATCAATACGTAGTCTTTAATGGCAATCAAATTTTACGCAGACTACTTTCGTTTTCTTATAAAATATCTTTGATACTGACAGGCAAGCTCCATAAGTCAATACGCATTATATTATGAAAAAAAAATGAATTTAATTCAACTGTCTTAACATATCTTAAAACTTTGGCTCTGTACCCTTGGAATAGATGTTCGATATAATGTCATTCATTTATTTAATTTTTTTACTCTAACTTTCAATTTTATAGCCCCAGATTAGAACATAGTACAATTTAGATCACAATCCATCCTGAATAGATTTCATATTTGTCAATTTTCTAACTACAGAGGTCATGAAACTTAGTTTACTTGACAAGGCATAATTATGATGTTCCCATTTGAAGGGGTCTAATACAATTAGATGAATTAAAAAAATATAGTTTCTTCAAAATACGTGTGAGTACACGAGTCAAGCGAGTGCTTGAACATAAAAATTAAGAACGTTATAACAAACCTCAAAGTAGGTACACAACATATCTTAAAACTAGCAATATGCGATGATACGATTATTATCGCGAACACAACTGCAGACAGGAATCTAGTATATTGTAATAATACAAAACTAATTCAGGTGAGGCAACACGTCTATAATAATAATTTAATCATAAATGCCTTTAAAAATTGTATTGCCGCATTACCTATCTTATCACCCCATCTCACATTAGTAGATTGAGAGTGCTTGGTAACAACGTTTTACTATGCTTTAGTATTGTCGTAGAGTTACATCAACTAGATTATGTGTATATATTGTTTTTCTGTATTTTTTTTAATTTATTAGTCCGCAGTTGGTTTTTGTTCCGTTTCGTTAGCTTGCCTGGTATAAATTTCTTAGGAGCAATAAGACCACTTTGTGAGTTAAGGTTTTTAACTATATATTTAGTTATAAAAATCGTTAATAGTGCGATAGTAGTTCTCAGGGTAGAGAAATATTTACATCTTATAGACTCCGTGCCATTAATGATAACGTTTTGAACAAAAAAAATATAATAGTCGCAAGAACTTTTTAAGGCACTATAAATGCTTCATTTTTGTAATAGTGGTAACAATTTATTGTACAGACTGACTCATTTCAGTTTTATTTCTATGCAAGAGTATAATAATATTTCTTTGTTAAAAAAGTAGTCACATAATAATTGAATATTAAACAACCCCTAATAAATTACGCAGATCTCCAATCAAATACCTAGCTAATTTACATTGACATGACCGGAAATCGTAAATAAACTTGTGATCCACTCTGCCACAGAAGTCATATCTTTTTCTAGTTTAGTTTACAAATCCGGATAACATTGATTTTCACCAATGTTTTATTTAAGTAGTAAATGTGTTGTATAAATCACAAAAATATCAATTGCATCTTATTTACTTTCCGAAATATTCCAAATATGTTCCAGAAGTGCACTTTTTACCCGTGACTTCACTCGTTTAAATTATAGCTTAATTGTTACCCGCGCATAATGTAGCTTTCCGTAGGTAAAAGAAGTGTAGTAGTTTTGACGCCTATTCAATTCAGACAAATAATCAAGTCTTTCTTCTTAATACCTAATATTAGTTATAATTCTTTGTAAAACTTTTATTTAAAATATTTTAAGTAATGAAATTCAAACGAAAAGAGAATATTTATTTAGATAATATTTCATATGTGTGGAGCATACGACCGCCGGTAGAGACCACGGGGAAATCCCCGAAACTTTACAAAAAAATATAATTCTAGAGCAACAGTAAACATTAGTTAAAAGATAAAAATATTGTCACGAACATTTTTATAACTAAATACTTATAAAATATTATTATTTTAAAAGTAATTGACCTGAATACGAATAAAAATAAAACACCATCTACGATTCAATCTGGAGAAAGATCAACAAAGATTTGTCCCGGTAATTCAGACCCACAACTTTCGAGTTAAGGGATAAGGGATAGCTCTCCGCTCCTTATTCTTTGTGTCAACTGGATTATCAACTGAAAAACAGACCGAGTACAAAAATAGTAATATTTAAAAACTAATCAGAAATGTCTTCAACATATTAATAAAGTGTGAATTATATAATTTTAATGGAAATTATAGCCAAATCGTTTATATAGGGAACGACGCGCTATGTCTAACTGGAAATTTAACAAAGCCCCGGCTGCAAAGTAAGCTGCATCCGTAAAAGAACGCCAGCACTTTAGGGTGTTAGAAAACTCAACCGCCGAGAAATTGATGTTTAACTATAGATGTAAAATACTGCGAAACTGCGAAGTTTTTTAATATAGGAAATTGAAAGAAAAGATCGGAATGCGCTTAAATTACTGCTAAAATAAATTCCGTTGGCACAAACTAGGCACAGTTTAATTTTAATCCTGTCAAATTGTACTTTCGTTTCTCTTAACAACTAAAAATAGAGGCCGATCTACAAAATATTTTTGTTTTTAAAATGTTGAATTATTTTATTCCTAAAATGCTTTATATATGAATCTATTGGTCTTAATATAGCCCTTTCACAGAAATTATATATACAACTTAACAATACACATCACAACAATAGACTTACGTAACTATGTTAAGCTTTAATCGTTGCTAGTTTACAAACACTATGTAATCAAAACACGAGTTAAATTACAGTTACCTTTGTTCACAAGGGCAAAGTTTATTGTAAACTAAACGTTGGATCTAAAGGCCTCCGCGGTGCGTGATGTAACAAATAAAAGCCCACTTAATTCACAGATCCCGGTGGTAAATTTATGCCGCGCAGTATCTCTTTAATGCCGCGCCCGTGACAGTGCGTACGTATCGAACCCCACTCAAAACGGTACAAGTTGCTTGTATCAACAATCAATGATCCCCACTGACGCTTTTAAAATACTAAAGATAACCGTTTCTTCGAGTGGTAATCGCGCAAAATTAATTGGACGGAACTAAATTACAGAAAACTACATGTTTCTTATACACCAGTATCTGCTTAAATATGAATAAATAATATAAATTGTTTAATTCTGTAATTGCGCAAACAAACAAAAAATTAATATTCATTAATTACTATTAAGTATTCGTAAATAAATGTACTTATCTAAAAATACTTTATAAATCATTATCTTCAGCTGGAATATAACTTTTAAGTTAACGAGACGTTTATTTAAGTTAAAGAACTCTCAACCAAACATAAAATGAATATAAGAGATATTCCTATAACATTTTTAACGTTGAACGATGTACTTACATTGAATTTATGCAAAATTCAACGCACGTGCTACGATCGTTATTGGATACCTGAAAAATGACGGAAAAAATTGCACCACATCATATTTCAATGTAGACGTACTTACAAGTTTTATGGTAAAATATCAGCTCTACGGGGGAAAGCCATCGATAAATTAGATTGAACGCAGTGCACCAATTTCCTTTAGCGATATTATTTTTTAGAATACGTTTGTATACTATTTATAATAGAAGTTTTTTAAAATGTCTGAAAGCTTTCACCTCTATGAAGCATTTACATTTATATATTTAATATATGTGATGTAGACTAATGTATTTTAATTGAAATTTATTAATGATATTTTTTAATTAATGTTATATAGATATGTATTTTACACTTTCCGATCATCGTAAATCTGTACTGTAGTAACTGAAAGGCATTAAGCGACTCTCGTAGACTGCGAATCCTGAAATACCACATTACCAGAAATGTGAACTTGATGGAAAGATTGATAGTATAGGACTGCGTTGAAGGCAACAGATCAAGACGCCGATCGCCTACACGATGCACAGATCTCGTAAAATTGTTCACACAGACTACCGTGACTGCACCGAACCGAAAAAAATAGAAGGCTATTTATTGCAAGAGAAACAGTTCAGGTCTGGATGACTAAAGTATTCCTATACATAATAGCGTTATGCAGACAATACTGTGAAAAAAAAATATCGATAAGGGTGCGGTCTTCGCTGCGGAAGAGGCAAACCAGATAAATAACGCGCCGAAAGATCTCATTGATATTCTGAATATTAATAGAACAATTCCCAGTTACCTCGTATTTTGAGGTGAACATCGGTGAGCAAGAATACACGTCTAAAAAACGGAGGCAGTGGGAACAAATCCTCTGGCCTACTTTCTAAGCTAAGTAAACGGCAAAGGGATTCATTGAAATAGCAAGCGGTTGATTATTTTCGAACCGCTCTGTTCGAATTAATCAACTTTACTCAATTTAGATGCTCTACATTGATTAAATTTGCATAAATTTCAAGTCTATTTCCTTAACTAAATTTGTGACACGTTACAAAATCAAATCAATTAGAATAACAGCTTAGGTAGTCGGTTTAATTGACGCAATCTAAATCATTTGACATTCATAATACTTTTAATATTTAACTGAAAAATACAGTGTAAAATAATTAGATCTATAACTAAATACAGTGACTGACTACAGTTAATTCACGCTCTAAGCTGTTTGAAACAAGAAATTTATTTTATAGCGATAGCTATATTATAAAAGTGATGAGCGTGATTTAGCTGTAGTCCGGTTTTAGTTTTTGAACTTATTTTTTTTTTAATTAATTTTCGGGTGTTTTTTAGCAAAATCGTAAGCAAAAGCCATCAATATGGATAAAAAAAAGAAATTCTATTTAGTCCCTCAGTCAGATGATAGAAAAATATTAGATACGTATTTTTTTACTTCTATTTAGCAAGATATAGCTTACATAACAGGCATTATAGTTGAGGAGTGGGAGCTCGCTACATAACAGTTTTGTAGAAAATGTACCAAAGTGTGACATTCTAACTCAATGATACATTGAACGCCCTTTAACGTCCCCACTACAGGGGCTCAGGTCTTCCTTAAGGATGTTTAAGGAGGATGGGCCATGACCCTCCACGCTGGCCCAATACGGATTGGAGGGTATTAACGACTGCAAATGCAGCTGGCACCAATGCCTTCCGAAGCACGGAGTAGCTCAAGATAATAATTGTTTTTAGTCACCCATCCCGTGACCGACCCTTGCGAAAGTTGCTTAAACTCTACGATCGCGGGCCACGGCGCTTATCCACTACGCCACCGAGCTACTCGCCGTAATTTAATTATTACGAAAAAAAATACGTATATTTTTCAACAATCTAGCTGTCAAACAAACAACAAGTTGTCGTTCCTGTTAACACATTTCAAATATGTATATATTTATATGAAATGTGCTGCTAATTGAACACCTTTCATTTATACCCTACAAGGAATGATTATATAATATATCTTATTTAGTTTCTTACTTTATGCTCTCTAGAGGGCACTGTTGCCAATTTCATGTTACACAAACGTCTTTTTAAAATCATTAGTTTAAAGCGACATTACCATCAAAAATTTGACAATCATTAATGTTCAAAAGCGTCAATAAACCTTAATGAACGTTTGTGCAACTCACCGATAGCCTATATAGAGTACGCGGACAACTAAGACGCTTCTAATGATACCTCATTTATCCATTTACGATGAGTGGTTTAAAAGTTATAAAGGAACAGAGAACATTCTTACATACATATACATATATCGTCCAAATCACTACATAGTATAAAACATAGTTGCTTTCTCGGTCCCTATATCCCTAAGTATGCTTAAATCTTTAAAACTACGCAACGGATTTTGTTGCGGTTTTGTTTTCATAGATTATATTTTCTCGTGATGGAGGAAACGAAACAATTACGTGCAGCTGTCATTTTGCTATTTAAGGCAGGAAAAAACCGATGCAGATTTACCGAGATCTGAAAAGTTTTCCTGTAAGCCGTAACTTCGTCTATTACATAATACAGCAGTTCACATAAACAAGTTCTCTGCTAGATCGCCAAAGGAGTGTTCCGCCACGCTCTGTAAGGACGCCTATGAACATCAAAATCATCCGAGAGCGACTTCGGCGAAACCCATGTAGCACTCAGAAGAAACTCGCCCTGCAGACTAATATTTCGCGCGTTTCAGTGAACAGAATACTGAAATATGATCTTAAGGTAAGGGGCCTATAGCCGTAAAAAAGTTCACTTTTGAAACGATCGTCTTCGTAAGTTTCGATGCCAATGTTGTCCATTGCTGCTGAGGAAACATGATACCAGGAAGATACTTTTCACCGATGAGAAAATTTTTACCGTCGAAGAGCAGTTCAACCGACAAAACAATAAAGTGTACGCTAAAAGTAGCAAGGATGTCCCAGCTTCTGCACGGAATGTCTTGCGCACTCATCATCCGGCTAGTGTAATGGTATGGAGGAGAGTTTCGTAGGAAGGTGTGACTCCGCTCCATTTCTGCCAAGAAGGTATCAAGAAGCCAAGAAATATCAGAGTCACATTTTAGAGCCCGTGGTGAAACCCCTGTCTTATACGTTATTTCACAATAAGGATTGTGTTTTTCAGCAAGACTCGACGCCATCCCCTAAGGCTAAAAGCACCTAAGCTTGGTTGAAGGAGAATGTGCCGGCCTTCATCGCAGCGGACGAGTGGCCCTCCTCCAGCCCCGACCTCAACCTGCTGATTATTCTTAATGGACTGAATTAGAGATTAGAGATCAGGGCCTGGCGAAAGTCCCACCTAAATTTGGAGTCACTGAAGCGAACCCTTGTTAAAAAAGAAAAGCGAATTCCGCTAAAAAAGATTCGTGCCATTGATGTCTGGCCAAATCGTCTAAGGGTCTGTATTAAAAACATGATGAATAAAATATATATTTAATTATTGATTTTTATCTATTTAATGGTTACTGGTAATTTTAGAAAAATAAGTTCATTATTAAAAAAATTACACAGCTTATGAATAACGAGGTAGGTATAACAATATAATTTTGTATATATTCAGTAATAATAACATTACCCCTTATATTGAAGATCTTATTTCGTTGAGTATCTAATTTTGGACTTGCTTAATTACTATCTAATTTATGTTTAGATGTAAAAGTCTAAAAACGGAATCAAGTAAGCTATACTTAGAACTAATGCAAATAATAGCTGCTTCAAATACGAGTAGAAATCCAATATCTTAGGCTATCACAAAAAATCAAATAATGAAGTACTGAAATTGTTAATGGATATTTCTAACCTCTATAAAATATACTCATACCAATCAGAGCTTTATGAGTCTAAGCCCTGGAGGAATCAAGTTATAACTCCGCCAGTGACGCTAATCAACGTCAACTCATTGTAAAGTGTCCCGGGGGCTTGCAGTCATCTATTTGTTAAGTTTAAGTTGAATAAAATTATATTTCTTTAGTCATTTTTGTCTTTACACGTTAGGCACATAAATATTCTATATAAATACTTATTGACTCATTTATCATAGTAATATTATATATGTAACTTCCTCTAGTAATTCCCGATACAACAGTGGAAACCACATCGGAGACGGTATGTGATTTTGCAATTTACTAAGGTCTAACATTTTTTACTTTGTTTTATATAATTTAAACTCTTAATATGTAATTGTGTTAACGAAATCAAACCTTATTAAATTTTCTTTGAATTGAGTGTTCAGAAAAAAAAGTCAATAAAATATTTATTTAAAAAAATTTACGATAGCACAAACAATAATCAAGAATTTTTGAACTTTTACTAAGTAATATAAAATTATATTGTCTGATATACAGGTTTTCGACGTTGCTACAGCTGCATACAAACGGAAAGCTCGAATTATTGCAGAAAGGCTTTTTGTACAGTCAACAGCGGGTACAAAACTGTCAAATTTCTCCGTTTTGTTTTAACCCTTAATGCATTGCAGGGAGAGTTCAAAATAATTGAGGTAACTTCCTCTAGTAATTTCCTATACAACAGTGGAAACCACATCGGAGACGGTAAGTGATTTTACAATTTACTAAATTCTAACATTTTTTACTTTGTTTCATATAATCTAAACTCTTAATATGTAATTGTGTTAACGACATCAACCTTTATTAAATTCTCTTTGAATTGAGTTTTCAGAAAAAAAATCATTAAAATATTTATTTAAAAAAATTTACGATAGCATAAACAATAATCAAGAATTTTTAAACTTTTACTAAGTAATATAAAATTATATTGTCTGATATACAGGTTTTCAACGTCACTACAGCTACATACAAACGGAAAGCTCGAATTATTGCAGAAAGGCTTTTTGTACAGTCAACAGCGGGTACAAAACTGTCAAATTTCTCCGTTTTGTTTTAACCCTTAATGCATTGCAGGAAGAGTTCAAAATTATTGAGGATATATGACATTGTAATAGCTTGACATGCAGTCGTGTGCTCTAACTTGATGTAGATGTCTATTGGTGTACCAAAATCTGATGGCACAAAAAAAAAAGAGTAAATAACGATTTTCATATTGCAATATAAATTGTCAAATGTTGACAACTGTCAAACTGTAAATTTTTGTAAATGTTTGTGAAAGCCTAAGCGAGAAATATCGTTTTTAATGTTTATAGCAAAATTTGTGAAAAGAAATGGAAGATCAACGATTTTTTTTACTTTCAAAGTGTGTTTATGAATTGACCGGTAACAAACAATAACTTGTCTTGATGATAGTAATTTTTTTTCTAAGGAATTAATCTAATATATATTCGTTGGAGTGTCGACTACTACAATAAAATGAATTATTAGTGAAGGAGATGATATAAAAGCATTTTTTGCACGCCGGGCGAAAATAGGAACGGTGAAACGAAGAAAGTAAATTAAAGCGGATTTGATTTATATTAGTAAAGATTAGTAATACATAATACATAGTTTACTTTATTGCTGTGTGTTAGATTTCGGACCATGTAAAATATTATAGTTTTTTTTCTATCGGGTCGGGTGCTGTCAATTTATAATATTATCGGTCAGTTGCACAAACGTCCATTAGGGTTTAATGACGACTTTAAGCTCTAATGAATGTCAAATTTGTATGGTTAATGTCGCTTTAAAGTAATGAAAATTTTAATGGTCGTTTGTGCAACTGGCTGTATATTAATTATTACTAATATAGCGTATGTATTTCAGGTGTATGTTTGTCTATAAAGAGGGAAGATTTGATTTTTTTGTTTGCAGCGAATAGATTCTGAAACTACTGGACCGACTTTAAAAATCCTTTCACCAAGGAGAGCTTTAGCATATGCGGTGCTAAAGCTCATTGTAATTATATCGGTGTCATGATATCAATCGATATCCAAATAAACAGTTCCCTATGGACCACGCGGGTGAATTCGCTGGCGGTAAGCTAGTGTCTTATATTGTGTCACATGCAGTAGATTTATCTATGGCAAAATTTGCCGTGATCGGAATTCGGCTAGGAGTATAATCAACACTATGAGGAAGTTATTGATTTTTTTTATATATTAAATTATTACAAGTATCATGATGTCTTTATCTTTTTTTCCCAATCTTCCTTCTACAAATTAAAATTTCCCGATTTGCCATCAGATTCCGGTACACCTATACCAGCAAGATGAAAATAAACTTGTTTGTTTTTAAAGTATTTATAAAAAGTTAAGTCAAAATATGCAGACATAGAATGTAATATTGTTTAATTACAATGAGAGTAGATGGCGCCGTGGTTAGTGCGCTGAGTCAGAGATGAGGAGGTTCAGCAACTTTTGCAAGAATCGGTCATTGGATGGTTGACCAAGAATTATTATCTCTAGACCCTCCTTGTTTTGAAAGGTACGTTAAGACTTTGGTCCAGGCTGCATCTTTCGTCGTTAATACCCATCAATCTGTATTGTACCCGCGTGGTGGGTGGACAGTGATGGGATAATCGTTATTTGTGCCAATTATGCTATACCGTTCTCTACACTAAACCCATATAAAAAATATCCTATTCGGGTTTGATTTAAAGTGATTTCTTAGTCACATGTAATAAAAGAAATATAATTATTTTCCTGTATAATATTATTATAATTTAATATACCGGTGTCTCAAAGTGAGCAATGTGCTTTATTGAAACCTGTGTTTACTTTGATTTAAACTATATATAGTGACATATGAAATCGTGTCATTTTTCATATTTCTTAAACAATAAAAATGAAGAGAAAGTTTCGTCCAAATCGCAACCTTATAAACCGTACGATTAATCTGCACCATCTAATTTTAACTGAAGTGAAAATCGACCATTTCTGTGACCTAAATTTCAGCTAGATTTCCGGAGATACACCACCGAACTAGCCTCAAGGTTTTCTCGGAACATTGCAGCTGCATATATGTACATTGTTTTTCATATAGTTATACATTAATACATGCCGATATGGTAGCTTTTACAAGCAGTGTTACTCAACAATGAACGACCAGTTATTTTTATATTAATCAACGAAGTATATCTTATGTTCAAATATTAATATCCCCAAATATTCATATCAAACATTAATTGCTTCAGAATTTATACGTTCGAAGTTAACAAAAGTTAGTCCTATAGGTACTTTATTATTATGGCAACACTGTTTTAATTTAATTCCTGTGCGAAAGAAATTGCATTTTCATTATTTTACCTGTTCCGTTTCAATCGGATGTTTATAAATAAACATTGTGTAACAAATACACCCCATTTCGACAATACAAACATTTTCTTGCATTCAGTAAGAAAGTAAAACGATATATCGAACAATGCCGTGACCCAAATACAAGAAACGCGAAAACGTGACTACGCAAAGCAATGAACACGTAAAACGGACTCTAACGCTGTAAGATAAGCCCTTACACGTTTACGTCACAACAAAGCCGTTCGTATAGCAAAATCCGATTCGTCATAAAAGTATAATAATAGTGGGTCGTGGCGCGGCAACAACAGCCGGTGACCTACCAGCGCGCGCCGCCACGGCAGTCTTCGGTAGAGCTTTCTAATGACCTCAGGCGTTCTCTGTTGCGCGCCACATTCAAATACCCTGAAACTGTTAAAAATATATTCAATTTCCACTCGTATATCGCGAAGTGTAACACGACAAGGACAGCCGCGCTGCCTGCGACACCCGACACGAAAATGGACCCTAATGCCGACGGAATAGCGTTTTATAATTAGTTAGTTGCGTATGTTCGCGCAGGGAAAAGCTAGGGTAAGTGTATAAATATTTAATTTTGACAACTTTCATGATGCTTGCGGTTTGTTCTTTGAAGTAAGTCAGATGTATGCTTTAAATATTATTATTGTCTGTCTAATAAAGGCTATATGTTTTGAGGTTATTGTCGTATTACATACTGTAGCTGTAAACTTAGTTTTACTTTATGCTGCACCTGTGTGTGAGTAGTGTCGCATGAATACAAATTTTTAGTACCAAATCATAGAACATTGAAAGGGTTATATAATTTTTCTGTTGGGAACATCTCATATACACATTGCATGTTAAACCTCATTTTGCTAAAATAATAGCTATTCTAGTTAAAATACACCGGGATGAATTCAGTTATAATTAATTATAGAGTTGTGCAACATAGTTACCTATATCTTTTGTACACAAATGCGGCACTAATGATTTATTATTACCTAGAATTTCTGTTTAGAGTAGACAAATAATATTCAGTGATTAAATAAAAAGATTGTATATTGTATCTTTCTTTCATCAATCACACCTAAGTTATTAAACTTTTCACAATTATAATGGCGCAGAAAATTTAACCTTATTTGTATTTAATAAAATTTTACGATGTATTATAAATAAGACACTATAGTGCTTTGTAGAAATAACATGTCTTCCAATATCAATCTTTATTGGGTCACACTTAGAGTTGATTTCACGTTAGCAAGTAAATTTCACCGCATGGATTAAAATCGATAACTTTTCAGACGAAGTTATGAACAATATTCATACTCTGATCTTGTTAAGCAATAAAGAAAAAGAATAATATTGATGGGATATAATAAGTATCATTAGAGATACATATCAAATTATCACATAATGTGAAATTATGAAATCTATTTTGACCTAAATTATTAACAGATTAATGTTTAAAATTTACAGTATTATAAAACTTAACGACTGTATAAGTTTTCAGTTTCTTTTTAAATTATCATCTCATTCTCAAACAGATCTGATGAGCTCGAAGGCGTAATAGCAAACGCGTGCAGTCTGTGATGAAGAAGTTCAGCAACTTTGATGGGTGACCAAAAATCACCTTCAGCTTTTCCGTGGCACGTTAAGTCGTTGGTCCTGGCTGCATTGCAGTTGTTTACACACATCAATCCCCTCTACGTCCGCGTGGTGGGTTGTGGCCCGTTCTTTCCACTCGAGTTGATTCCACCCATAGCGAGGACCTGTGTCTCAGCAATGCAAACATTATATAAGACTGATGATGATGAGACATATATCTTATGGCATAAGATTTATCAGCAAAGGAGCGATAATAACAGAAAATATACCAGAAAATACTCCAACGTTTATTACTTTTAATTGTCAATAATTCGTGAGCTCGTAAAAAATATGCAACAATATGCAAATTCTAAAGATTAATATTTCAGTATGTTGAAGTACTAAGGGTAATCACTCAGTAACCAGCGCGGAGGTCAGACGCTGGCACACCTAGCGACGGCGGCAGTGCTATATAAATTTCTAGCAGTTGCTGACTTTGTTTGTTCTATTATGCGAAACCGAGTATTTTTTTTTTTGTAATAAATTAATTTTCAACCGTTATGAAACTTTTTTTTGGTGCTTATTTTTACGCCAGCTTCTAAGCTCTTCTGAATTACCGCGTTTTAGAGTACTTTTTATATTAAGGCTAAGTTTTTACGTATTTTTAATCTGTGCACATTAATAAGCACCTTAATAATGTATTACGATTATTTGCCCCGTGGCGACACCACACCTGACCTCCACACTGAACTGCGTGATGTATATCGTTAGTATTTCCAGATACTGAAATTTCAAGCTTTAGAAAGCTCTTTCATATTTTTGTACGATCGCTTAGACTATATTTATTTATACTCTTCTGTAGACATATTGATCGTACATTTTTTCAAATTATATAAATTAAGCAAATTAACGAATTAATATTTTAACGATGGAAAAAAGACAGGTGACCATTGAAAAGTTTGTTCGTCAACGGTCCTCTATTTATAAGCGACTTCAAAATCGAAAAGGTTATATGTTCGATAGCGATGTATGTTTTCATTACCAACATTGTTGTCAACCGATTTAAAAAAAAATATTCGACAGGTTAATGGTGGTCCCATAAATTTTTTTATCGAAATCGAATAAGTAGTTATCCTTTTATAACAAAACAAAATACAATTTCAAACCAATATCACCTAAATATTAAGATGATAAGCTATGACATGGCCCATTTCACCTAAAAAATAAAATATTGGGAAAAAGTTTCTTCGTATTTTATATGAAAATTTAAAACATTATTTAATTAAGTTTATTTACATTTAACTAAAGTATGTAGATACCATTTTGTTCGATAACTTTTTGCATCTTCTATCCCATTTCTATATAAATTTTGGGGTTTCTGACCAATAATCGGGACAAGTGGTTTTGGCAGTCCTTGCGTGATGTTAACCTGACACTGCTTAAAGAATTCTGAAGAAACTAAAACAGATGGAAATCTGAAGGTCAGGACTATGCAAAAGATGTGTGAAGTTTAGCATTATCATGATGACCTTCTCTATTAATTAATTTTGCCCCCTTTCTATCAACTTTTTGCTTTAATCTCATCAGTCGTTTGCAGTAGAGTTCAGAATCAATGGTTCTACCTGGCAGTAACAGCTCATAATGAATAACGCCCTTCTATTCCCACTTTACACACAGCATAACCTTGTTGCGAGTTAACCCGGGTTTTGCCATAGTCTGTGCAGCCTGACCAACCACCACGACCCTTTTCGCACGTTCTTGTCGTACGTGATCCACTTTTAATCACCAGCTATCAGCTTTTTCGAAAATGATTGGTTCCATTACGCCGTAATAAAGAATATTTTGTCTTTTCTTTCAGTGAGCTCATGAGGTACCCAAATATCCAACTTATTTGTGTACCCAGCTTTTTTCAAATGCGCCGAAACTATTTTGTGTCCAATTCCCAGTTCTTCAGCTACGTTGTCATTACTGATATGCCAATCTTGTTCCACTTTTTAAAAATGGCATTCATTGTATGTATCCGTAAAGAGTCGCTCTTAATGCAGCGACGTGCATCTTTCACATCAAAATATCCGGAATAAAACGCTTAAATCAATTTTGTGCTACTCTCCCGAAAATATACTAGATCCATAAACGTCACATTCTTTTTTCATGGATCGCGTTATATTTTTGCCTTATTTTAAATAAAATTATAACATGTATAGAATTTCTACGTTGCATTCACTCATTTCGACAGTAAGAAAAACAAATGAAAAGCACACATTTTCTTATTTGTATTGGAGTTATTCTTTAAAAAAAAAAATTATGATTCAGAAACCAGCCAGAGACTACAAGACTTTTTCCCAACTTAGTATATAGAGGTGGGTATGTTTATCAGTTTCTTCTTGAATTGTGAGCCAATTTCTATCTAATTAGCTGTTTTATTGTAGAGAATTATCTGCTTGTACAGCTTCCGCTAAGGGAGAGTCAATAGTATATGAAACATCAAGAAAGTATCAAAAAACAGTATTGAGGTATCACCATAGTTATTCATAAAAAAATATTAAAACAAAATTCATTGAAAAACAATCACACTATGATAACGTAAAACATATAATATAAACATTTTTTTATAGAATCATTATACATTTTAAAATATTGGCACCATAATATTAATTGTGATTTTATTGCACTAATATCTTAGTTAAATTAAATAATTAATAAAAAAATTAATAAAAGAAAATAATTTAGATTAACCCTAACGCTTTTCAGAGTTAAGAAATACAAGTGAAAAAAGTTTGATAGTTTCAAAGAAGTTTTTAATAGTAAAAAAAATACATCCAACATACAATACAAACTTCAATCATTGTCTGCCATGTAGCGAACACGTTTATCTTAGACTAACACATTATTTGGTGTTACATAAAAATAGATATCGCTTACGAGCTTTTATAGATTTCTGTTTCATTGTGTGACTTTTAGCAACTTTACATTTAAACATGACCTAAGTAATCATTACACACATTGAATATTAGTTTGATAAATGATTTTGTACAAACTTCAAAGGAATATTGCTTTAGATAAGTGATTTCTATTTTATCATTTACTGAAAAATTCTTTCAAAAAGGTGAGAGATAATTTCAGTTTTTATTAAAAACTAATAACCAAAGAGCATAATTACGTATTAATAATAAATTCGATTTAAATATTAATTCATAATTTTTTTTGTTTCAGATTGAAGCACCAGTAAAATGTAAAATATGTCAAGTATAATGTAACTATGAAAAAGATTTTATATTTCGAGACAACGAAAAATGATTATGATGCTTTGCAAATTATTTCATTATTACTGGTTTTACCCTCCGTTTTGCGAGCTCAAAATTCCCTGGGGTGCCCTGACTTAATAAGAAGCAATAAATGTTCGTGTTATACGCTTGAAGATGGTAATATATATTTTTTTATTAAAGAAAATAAGGTTTCTGTGGAAGCAAATTAACTTGTCATATGTTTTACAGGATTGTTTGTCGATTGCCAAGATGCTAAATTAAAGGATGTAAAAAATGCTATTAAGAGTACGTCAAATATAAATTCGTTGTCTGTTTACGATCTCGACGACAATGAAGAGAATTTGGGACCCCATTTTATACCTCAGGGCGTTTGCATAAAGCATATACATATGTCAAGAACAAGCATTCAAGATATTGCTGATGACAGCTTTATGCCGCTCAGGAAGTGCCTTGAAACATTAAGCATTATATCTAGCAAAATCAAATTGATACCACATAAATCTTTCTCCGGCATGCTCAAACTAATGTCAATCGATTTAACTTCTAATTATATAGAAGATGTACCCAGTTACAGCTTTTATGGTCTTCCGTTAATTAAAATCAACTTAAAAGGAAACTTAATTCGAGATGTTGCCGAATCTGCTTTCTCGAGCTTAGAACTCTCGTTATCAGAAATTGACTTAAGCGAAAATAATCTAACTACATTTCCAATAGAATCACTCGCAAAATTAAGACACCTCCGGTCCTTAAGGTTAGCTTGGAATGAAATTTCGTCTTTCCCTGTAGTCAAGAGTTCAGACTTGATATCCTTAGAGTACCTAGATTTAAACTCTAATAATTTTGAATTTATTTCAGAAGACTGCCTAAAATTTTGTCCGTCCCTGATGATGTTATCTTTCCACTTTAATTTTATTAACAACATACATTATCGGGCATTTTATTCCTTAGTAAATCTAAAAACTGTAGATTTAAGTCATAATAGGATAAAAATATTAAATCCTAACCTCTTTCATAATAACAAAAAATTAGCATTCATTGATTTAAGTCACAATCATTTACATCATATTCACGGATTATTTTGTAACTTGCCATTACTTACGGAAGTAATTATAAGTCATAACAATATTTTGGATGTGCCAATGGATTCTTTTCTTAATTCTAATAAAATTAATGCAATACATTTGAATAAAAATTGCATTACTAATATACATAGTGAGAGCTTTAGTAACTTAGAAAATTTAGCAGAGCTACAGTTAGATTTTAATTATTTAAGTCAAGTGCCATATAATATTTTTATACACAATATAAACATAATTAAAATAAGATTAGACAATAACAACTTTTACGAACTAAATAATAACACGTTGGGATCTCTGAGCGATTTAAAAGAAATAAGACTTAATAACAATAAACTCAAACTAATATCAAAGATTCTTTTTAAAAATTGCTTGAAGGTAGAACAAATGTTTTTAAACCACAATGAAATTAGTTTTATTGAACCTGGAGCATTTGTAAAAATGAACAATTTAAAATATCTTAGTTTAAATCATAATAATCTCATCGACATAAATGATGTCTTGCCAAAATTGGGCTCAAATTTGCTTACTTTACATCTAGATTCAAACACTTTGTCATTTCTTAGTAATTTTATATTTCAATCGCAAGAGAAACTCAGCCATTTAACACTAAGATACAATCATTTAAAATTCATAACGAAAAATACATTTCGAAATATGAGTCAAATAACACGTCTCGAAATTAATAACAACGAACTCTCAGTCATTGACGATTTTTCTTTTCAACATTTAAATTCGACAAGATATTTAAGTTTGCAATATAATTCACTACGCAATGTTACTAACTATACTTTTTTTGGGTTAAGTGAATTGGAAGACTTGGACTTATCACACAATAAAATCTTGTATGTTTATGATATGGCTTTTGATACGCTCAAGAAACTAAGAAGTCTTAATTTATCTTTTAACCCTTTAAAATTTCTCCAAAAAAATATATTTCAACAAGGTTTACCGTTGAGTTCGTTGTATCTTGACAATTGTGAAATTAATTATATTTCGAACGATACATTTCAAGGGTTGAACAATCTAAAAACTCTTTCATTGAAAAACAATTCGTTGAAATCAACGGACTTGTTAGCTTTAAATATTCCAGGACTCAAATATTTATATTTATCGTTTAATGTTCTCGATTTTCTGCCATTGGAATCGTTCCATCACCTCCCTTTGTTAGAAGTTTTATACTTAGAACATTGCAATATAGAAAACATTTTTGAAGGTACTTTTAAATTTAATAAAAATCTACTAAGACTGAACGTGGCACAAAATATATTCAGCTCGGTACCTCCAAAACTGTTTGACATCCAAAACACAATTACAGATTTCAACTTAAGTAACAATTTCTTAGATTACGTACCGTACGACACATTTCACAACTTAACATTAATTGAAACTTTAGATATTGCAGATAACTTATTACCTAGAATCGAACTAAGTGGCTTTGAAAAAATTACCAACATTAAAAATTTAGTTTTGAGAAAAAATGAAATAAAATCTGTTACAGCTAGAAAAAAGGTTATGTTCATGGATCTTGTTACATTTGACATTAGTTATAATAGATTGGATAGCTTACCATTCACAGTGTTAGAATCATTTCCAAACATACAAAATATAAACATTTCTCACAATGATATAGTTTATTTTGATTTCTTAATTACATTCAAAATATTTGGGAATACTTTGTTAAATTTAGATATCGGTAAAAACCCCGCTGTATCTTGGACTTCTCTCAGAAAACCGGATAATAAAACAATGGTAGCTAACATATATGAATTACATATCAGTTTCACTAATATGTCAAATATAGACGATGTCACTTTTGAGTTCTTCACAAGTTTACAACATTTGTATTTAACTTTCAACAAAATCAGACGCCTTGCTATTAGTCCCTTTTCAAAGATGCCATTTTTAGAAAATTTGGATTTAAGTTATAACAAGATTTCGCAACTCAAAACGAGTAACTTTCGAGGCTTGACCAAATTGACAACATTATGTTTATCGAATAATAACATAGAATCAATGGAATCTTTTGATGAAGATTTGAGCAATTTGAAGTTTTTAGATCTTTCTCACAACAAGTTACAAAATATTTTAAACGAAGATTTAATCAATTTAAAGGAACTAACAATTCTGTATTTAAGTTATAATAACATAAAGTATGTATCTTTAACAGCATTTCGAAATTTGAATAAAATTCTTCACATAGATTTAGGTTACAATAAACTTCAAAGTTTACCTCAAGAACTACTTACATCCGTAGAGAATCATGTTGAGGATATATCAATCAAAGGTGGGTATTTAATTTTAAATTTCTATTGTGTTTTCACAATGTATTTTTATTGTATAGTTCTATTGTTTTCTCCTATCATCACAGTACGTCATATTATACAAACATGTCTAATAATCGCTTGATTAATACGTTAATAGTAGAGTTTTAAGTAATTTTTAAGACATTTGACATGACATAAAATGTACTTGAATATAAATATATTCCTACTCCAAAACCTATTATATTTGCTATTAATTTTCTAATTGCGTATCGTGAGTTTGATATACACGGTTTAGCGATCATCCATATATAAGTGTTTTAAGGCTTGATATACATCATGATAGCCGCATGTATAACGTGATATCCACATAAATAAAGTCAATATTTTAATTTATGAGCCTAACACACTTGCAAAACTTAAGGTAGTGTATAATTGCCTATATCTAGGCAACCCTAACTTCGTGTAAAATAATGAAGCTTTGCAGACATCTGTTCAAAGTAGTGTGTAAAGTATACTTCCCTTTGATTCATTAGAATTATAATAATAAATAGATTCTCCTCTCCTGAAACTTTGTGGAGCATAGTTACGTTAACAAGCTTTCAAACACTATCTACTAAGAGAAAGGATTTCTAATAAGAACAACATAGATTACATTACCGTCAAATTTATCGCTGTTACAGGAAACATCATAATTTGTAATTGCCAAAAAGATAACACATGGGTATGGATACAAGATCATCCAAAAATCATTAAATCAAACACAGTCACGTGTCATAATAATGAATATCCAAAAGACAAATGTGACATACCAATAATATCACAGTTGTCAGTCGATAAACATAAAGACAATTCTGTATCTGTGTCGTGGTTCATTCGAAACCGAACGGCAATAAAAGCACTTCAAATAATATACTACGATGAAGATGCAAATTATGAAGTAAGTTAAATATTTTTAATTTAAAATATTTTTATGTGTGCATTTATGTTTTGATTACTCTTATTCATGTAAGTTCTAGTTATAATATTGATAAGATGAATGAATGAATGAACACTTTATTGGACTTGAAAAGAAAAATCAACATAACGATTAATAAAAATAAGATAAACATCAGTGCCTTCAATAAAACTTTTTTTTTTCAGATTAAATCTAAGTTCCTTGAAAAAAACGAAGTTTCCACACGTCTTACTGGTTTAGACCCAAACACGAATTACGTTGTATGTATCATTACATTATACAGAGAATCTGTGATGAATATAGAAAATGGACCAGAACATATTATATTGAATATAACTTCAGCTATAGATTTGGACATCAATGTCACTGCCAGAATCACTCAAGATATTGCGGCTGCCATACTTACTCAGTCCCCTTCAAGTGAATGTATTTCCTTTAGCACATTTAGAAAACAGACGACTCTGAAAGTGAAGCCAGTCAAATCATTTGATATATCGTCTATTCTTAATCGTCGCATGGGCTTGATTGTTGGATGTTCCTTAGGTTTTGTAGTGTTTTTCGTAATGGTATCAGTACTATTGTATACGAAAATAAAAGAAAGAAAAAGAATAGCCAAATCTGATCCCACTTGGTCAGAAATGAATGATTACCATTCTATTCATAGTAAAGATGACATAATACAAAATTCAACTACAGCTTCCACAGATAATATTTTGTTAGGAATGACCAAAAATCGTAAACATTCTATAGAACACTTAAAGTAAAACTATTTGATTATAGATTAAATTCCAATTTCCGGAGAGTGATATGTAGAGAAAATGTAAAGTTTAGAAAGTTTTATTGTAAAGTATTTCTGATATTCTAAATTATTATCGTAAACTATCCATAAAGTTAGATGCTTTAGTACAACTGTTCGCTTATGAGTAGTTAATTAGTTTAGAATGTAGATGACGTTTATATTATTAGTTAGGTATAAACAATGTTAATTTAGTCTTTAAATAAATATTCTTTACTAAATAAAATTGTTACAGGATTAGTGGTGTATTCATTTTTAATTAGAAAAAATAATCGCATTTCATATGAAAGATAAAAATAATAATCAGTTTTAAATCATAAGTTTCTGTGTGGATTTAAAAAGCATATCATATTCATATGATATTAGTATTATCACTCGTACATTGTTACTAGTAATAACTGTTATATAACGCTTATAATGCTGTATTCTCAGTTAAAACCATGACGAAAATGGCAACACTGGAATTTTTTACGTACGTGCCAATGATTAAATATAAGAAAAAGGATTATACAAAAATAACATTCAAAATCAGGCATTAAATAAGTTTAAATGTAAAGGACCTAGGAAAAATATGAATCAAGAATCTCAAGATGAAACACAAGTCGAATGATATAAAAACGGTATACAACCAATTCGTCTTGGATCACCACAAACACCGAGTGAGTAAATGTGGGTTAACATTCTAGCAAATTCACAAAGAAAAATTAATTAAACTAAATTGTACTTAAACTGGAAGCACTTTGAAGAAATTCGTAGTAAAAAGAAATTAAGATCGAAAACAGAATCAGATAAGATGCCTAATGAACATCTGAAACTTTATTTTACATCTCAATTATTCGACCGTGTTTTATATGTTTCGAATTCTGTAAGCTTCGTAATCGCTCAAGTGAAATATTTTTTCGTTTTATGATTTGATGTATTGTATATACAGGTGCCAATGTAAAATTGACCAGTAAGTATTCTGAAACGGTTCATATCGCACGCTTGCTGGTTAAATCTGTTAACCGGCATATTTTTATTAAAAAAAATAAATATGCCATTCCATAGATCATTTTAAGTTGCATCTACTGGTAAAATCCATTTCGTTTCTGTAAAAATTATCAGTTAGCAGTTAACCGATTTCGCTATTATGGATACGTTATTATTAGTAGACCATGGGCTTGAAACTGAACTTGAGAGGTTTTTGTAATAGTGTTTATTGAATCATCTAGAAAAACTATTTTGGTCCTCGTGATTTCATATGTATTTAAGCATTTCACCTAATAATCTATTACTTCTAATTGACAAGACAACAACCTGTGAGTGTGACATGTTTAGGAGATGCGAATGTCCCTATTGTGTATACCCAATTAATAACCCAAGAGAAATGACCGAGATGTTCTCATTTAGTATTGACATTCACGTATTCACTGTCGTCCCAAACGGAACTTATTAGTTAAGCTTATTTAAACATTACCATTTACTTGTGAGCAATACTGTTCTGTAAAATATAAGCAACATACATAATATTTATTTTACGAGCACCACGGATTTCATATATGGATATTGCTGCTGTTTATGGTCTTGTGTTCTGGAGAGAAATGGTAAAATCATTCTATTGCAATGAGCAAAACTTTAGATGTGATACATCAAAGCATATTTTATAATATCACTATTCTACCAAGGGAAGACTTGTGTCCCAATAATAGCGACACGAAGAGGCTGATAATGATAACGATAGTGTTTAGCAAGTGTTTGATACTATTTAAATCTTTGTCAAAATCTTCTGCTGACTGCTTGACTGTCACCATATATGTTCCCAACAAATTATAGGCACCCAACACTACTTAAAATAATATTTACTAAAACTAATTTATTATTTACTAAAACAGTTACTATTTTCTCCTGATATTTGTCTTTAAATATTTTTTTAAATCAATGAAATATATACTTATGATGTCTATTTTTAGGGAAAATGCAATCTACTTTTTATAGTTTAAAATAAGAAAGCATATATATTAGTACATAATTTATCGTTGGTATATTTATATTTATTCTTAATTATAAATAAATCAAAACATTGATAAAAATTGAAATCAATACACCATTGCATAGTTTATTGATTTATCCCACAATTAGTTGATTTATTTCAATGGTAACATTGAAATGTCACCTGCTATTGTGTTACTCGACATTTCAATTGAACGAAAGCGTATTTATATCGAACAACATAGAATGAATGGACTTTTACGACATACCAGCGATGTTTACCAGTCTTTTATTTATAGTTTATTTTATTTTGCCCATAAGCCAACAACATAAAAAATACGGGTAATGAATTATTTTCGTACTCGTATAATATATTAGGAACATTTGTTATAAAATAATTGGTTACAAGAATAATGTAATCAATTAATTTAAAAATAACACCACATGCAATATTTATATTGCTTTACAAAAATTTTAATGAGTTTCTAACGAATTATAATGAGCAATTTATTTATAGATTATTATAGAAAAATATACTTTAGACAGCGAAATGCGATATTAAATTGAACCAACTACATTTTCCGATAATTATCACTTTCCAGTCGAAATTTTTATGCAGTTTCGACAATTTTTATAACGGCATCACCATGTTTAATTCAAATAAAAAAAAATATTGCGACAACATCATATACAAGCTCAGACCCTGAGTACCTAATATTCTTGTACTAATTTTACGTATTGGTCATTATGTGCGTTTTGATTTAATCTGATGACAAGGAAATTGATGGAAGTTTACTAACGTGATTGATTCACGGAGGTCGAACCCAGCACCTTAGAAAGACGAAGACAAACGACTTTAAAATAGGCTTTCAATCCACTTAACGGGTTGCTCGCACATCTGTTTCAAGGTCCTTTTTTAGTTTATCAGACCCAATTTTATGTTCAAAATTCTACCTTTATTCAAATAACGTGCGATTCACGTGATGCTCGGATATTCTAATTAAGCTCGACCTCTTTTGGGGGATCTCTAGAGACGAGTACACGTTACCTACTCCTGTTAATTTTAAGGGTATGTTTCTGAGTTAACAACTCAGTCAAATTATTACTCCATGAAATAATGTATGTTTTAATAATTTAAACATCATTATATTTGATATTTTTCAATTTTCATTCACAATTTTATACTGATATTTATCGGAAATTCAACGCTCTTTTTCATAGCAAATATACGTAAATTATAAACCAAGGAGGGAACAGTTACTTGAACCTTGAATCTAACCCTAGGAGCCTCAGGTGGAATAACGAGTAGTACTCTCTACAGGCACGGATGGGAAGGCAGAGAGGATTGCGTATTCGCGACCCCCTTCTTCTGCAGACCGGCCGAATAGAACTGACACCCTTGTGCCACTGCATCATTAGCCCGTAGGAACGGTTCGCTATCTAAGGAAATGGCGGCTATCAGATACTCTGGTCTTTTCCCAGCTCGCAAGACGGGTCCCGCCTTGGGGCCTCGGTGTGGGATTTGCACCGGCGGACTCCTTCCCCCATCATATAATTACACACGCTTCATTTTGTTTTACTATTAGTTTAACGCTAAGGTGCATTAACCCTTCGTTATAAAGAAGGTAAGTTTTTAAAATAATTGAACTAATGACAGGGAATTGGGGATCATCGCTTGATCAAATATTAAAACGATAAATTTAATTTTTGCTGTTAAGTTTACTAATCATAATATTATATTGACAGTAGTACGACGAGGTCCACGCCCAGCACCGAACTGGGCGTAGGCCTACCTTGGATCATTCAGCGTTTTCCCGTGCCCGACAAAGTAGCCAGTCACATTCTTTGATCTTCTGTATAACTAACTGCTCGCAGCATATGAATGTGATCTACGATAGTGTAACCTCTTCGGAAATTGGTTTATTACAACAGAATTTAGAACTTATGCAATCTGAAAGTGAGATGATTCGTCATGACCCTAGAAAAGAACTTGTAGGTGAAAATCGAGTAATAATATAGTTCTTCAAGAGTGTATTGTCATCTTTATGGTACTGTAGACCATATTCGTATGGTTTGGTAAGTTAAGCGGAAGACCGAAGAATATAATCGGCCACTTTGCTTGGCATTCATGAACTACGAGAAAACCTTTGAGTCGATCGAGACATGGGCAGTGCTATATAGTTTTACGAAAGATGCCAAGTGGATTTCAGGTTCATCGAGATGCTAAAGTGTAAATAAGCTAAATAAGAATGCCACTACGTTCAGATTACTGAACCAGAACTAAAATCCCGTCTAATTATAGTGTTTTCCTGCGAACCTGTTCGCCGCCCCGCTTTTTTACTGGAAAGGATAGTTCATTAGCATAATTGGCGAATATCTTTACAAAGAAAATATGAACACCATGCTCAGTAGTGTGTCCCAAGAAGTAAGTCTAAAATTAACTCTGATACGTATCACCAATGAATACCTTACTTTAACACAATATAATGGGACCATTCTGATATCAAAATGGCTGGTGAATTATAAAGAATAACACGACCTCAAATATTTTGTTATTGTTTATAATTCAATTATTGCTATGCAATGGCTATCCTCACTTCGATCAACGATAAGATGTCGATCAATATGAAATGATACAAGGGATGGAATACGGTTATTTAAAAGAAACTTTTTAAAACAAAAGAAATGAGTATCTTTATCCACATACACACATATGCAAAATAACCACCATCAACCACCATATTACGCCCGCAGCTGCGCATAAGCCTCGCAAAATCCAAATAGTATACCAAAGCTGAAGAATCTTTGTGTTTTTTATTTAACTATACTAATCTCTGGAAACTAAATACCCGTGAAATTATAGTAGGAAATTGGTAGCAAGTTTTGGTCACCAGCCTGATGAGAACCGATACAGACAATCGTCCATTTTGACACTCACTATAAATTTAATATTCGATTCTTTAAATCCCATTCTCATATTCAATACAAACTTTTTCATTTTAGAAAATCCAGCTAGTGTTTGACCTGATCTACATCTTCCAAAAAAGTTAAGTGAGATCACAAATAAAAAGTAATCCAAAACACAATAAGTTATCTGCATCCGAACGGCATACTTTACAATCCTATTCAGCGAAATCTCCCTTGAGTAATGTGGGTCAGACCGTTTTCCGCAAATAAATCCCGCTTCCAAAATAAATAACCCGCCTATCCTAAAGCAGGGTCCGATTATACAGCCGTTGTCGAACTTGTTATATAAAATCATTTTAATCACAGCCCGCCTAATAAGGATTTAGGTGGCAATTAGTTAGAAGATGGGGTAACTCTGAAGCTCGTTAAGCCTAGAGCTGATACTTAATTCATGCGCCGATAGTAAATTCATGTTCCGACACCATAGAGTCCGGATCAAAGACTTGGTTCTAAACGATTTAATGAATCACTAAATAATTTTAGTCAATAAAATAAAAATATTTATTTCGTAATTACCTATTTAAAGAAACTTATTTTATTTTGAAGTTAGTCGCAGTGATAACGACGGCAAAAACCTTAAGTCGGTTCTAGTTTAAAAAAATAATTGTCATTAAACATAAACAAGACATTGACATGAAAAAATATTTTCAGCCTTACAAAGATATATTACAAATACAATTTGCTCTGGCAAACAAAAAGAGAAATTAAATAACTTTTTCTGTAATAGTACTTATATATAACATAAACAAGACATTGACATGAAATATATATATATATATATATATATATATATATGTGTGTTGGTATTGATGAATAATAAAAATAAAATTACAAAAACAAATAAACCAAAAGACTTATTTATTTTTGAAATAGCACTATGGCAAAACTTTTGATATTAAATTGCAGGGAATGTCAATCATATCGAATAGCCATTATAATATTTAGCTGCGCTTAACGCATTAAATTTGTTACTTAAGCGTTAAACCTAATTAAAATGTTAATGTTATTTTTTCTCGTAAAGTTGAGTCAACAGCTGCTGGCCCTATCTTCATGAACCTGACCTTTTTATGCCCTGTTGAATTTTATATTATTCGCTTGAACATATACCCGACTCATGATAATATTGACAAATTAATTTAAACATATATTTTTATTACTCTTGGTGATATTATCTTAACACAATTACATAAGTATATATGTTACGCTCAAAGATCAAAATCATTCATTGACTGAAAATATAGTTCACAACGCGTGTAAAATCTCTACAACGCATTGAGGTCGAATAGCATGATTTCAATCTTTGAGCGTAACATATAATATACGTGGACTACAAATAAAAACATTTACAAGAATATGGATTTATTGTAATTATATATGACCCTTTATAAAAAAAATTAAGGTAACGCAGGAGTGTTACGTTGGAGTCATAATCACCAGCCCATTAATGTCCCCACTGGGGCACACACGTTCCCTATCGATAGTATAGTATCAAATCGCATAAACCAAGACTTACCACGTAGATCCAATAAGGATTGGTAGATGTTAACGACAACAGATGCATGCGGTACCAATTACTTAGCGTCTATACGATGTATGACCAACTCTAGCAAAAGTTTAACTTCCGTATCGTAGACTTAAAGCGTTATCTATGTGTACTGCGTAATCGATACTGGCACATGATGTTTTGTAAGAGCATCAGTGGCGATAATCTAAAAAGGATGTATTTAAATAGATGTATGAAAAGCCATTCATCGATATAAAACATGAAAATTTCACAGAGCGACTTACCAGCATCTCCGAAACAAAAGAAAAGCGACATTTTGTAAAAGTGAATCAACAGTAGTCATATATAACAACACTAAGCAATGCAATGTAAGCACTAAGCAATCAACATATATATGATGTGCCTAAATAGATACGTGAAAGTCTAATGATCTAAATACAACTTAAAAAGAACAAGCTAATAGGTTTAACAGCAACATTGAAACAAAAGAAACAAGATGTAGCCAATTCATAACAGTACGTGATACCGCGACCGATCTGATGTCTCAGCGCTTACGGATAATGGATACATTTGTATTCAGGTTGCAATGGGCGCTGTAACGAACATCGGGAGCTGACGTTCGGTACAATTACCACTGTTAATATTTACCAACTGACGCCGACTAATTGCTACAGTGCGCTTAGATACTCTGTAGCAAAGACCATTACACAACAGGAACCAACGGACGGAAACGTTTGCGCACTTCAATTTTTGAGTTAAAAACATCAACCTGACCAAATGCTTTGTGCATTTCGATGTGCACTTAGTATTATTGAGGGCGACTTAGTTTTTATCTTGATAGACAGAAAACTTTTTACCTATCTATTTTTGGTCTTTTTCATAATTTGGAGGGAACTGGATTTCACCACACAATATCCTAGCGTGAAATTTAGGTTAACCAAATAATACAAACCCATATATATGATTAATATAATCTTCAAATTGTAATAAAGAAAAAATATATAGTTTTAGATTTATCACTGTTTCAATTTGTAAATCTCAGTTCTTTGCATTATTATTATTATGATGGCTCTTTTTAATTGACTTCAAAAAAAGGAGGAGATTCTCATCTGGAGTGTATTATTTATTAAGTGTGTTACGTCTCCATCTTTTACTAGATGTATACGTTTTGAAGACTTTTTCAACGCGTAACCCTGCTAACGTATTTTTTAATTAAAATATAAATTAAGCTTAATGATGGTATGGGGAAAGAAAGTTGTTGAGTGGTAAATGGTAAGTATATGAGCCCCACTCGCGAGATGAACACATGACATTTGAAGCAATTACTTTCACCGGTCAAAAGGTCTGGGGAGAAATGGAGGTCTCTTGTTCAGCGGTATTCGTCTTATGGTTGATATATTTGATACTGTTCTCAATATTTGATAGTTATTCTAGATTTTTTTTTTTCATTGTTCTGATTACCATTACCACGACATTAAACGATGAGGGGCTTGAAGCCGAACGAATTTGCATTATCAATGAATATGTAAATATGGATTCCAAAAACAGCTACACAAAGTATTAAATGACATGAATAATAAATAAAACGAACAAACGCACAAAAATTGGGATTTAGCCAAAATCTACGACAGTACGCCTGCAGGGAACTGGCCGGGAAAATATCGGATCCTCGATAATTTGGACTGTTTGAACAATGCGTATTTTCAAATAACATAATTTGATAGAAGAAAAAAAAGATTTTGAATTGTTTAAAATAGATAGCGTTAACCAAAAGGGTTAAATGAAGCTTTAGATAACACAGCTTTACGCACCTAAATTAAATCTGATATACTCGTATTATTGGCATTAAATAATTCTATTTTATTATGTATATTGAGACATTTATATTAAGAGGCATTTTACAACAACAATGACTAGGATAGAAAATTAACATACGAATAACGTGTAACTGAAATGATAAAATTAGTCAACTAAAACAGTACAACCGAAAAGTGAATATATAACATCTTGTGGACAGAAAAGTAATCACATAATTCCCCCCAAAATTTCAAATTTAATGTCTTGTAACTATACTCTTTCATTCTATACATAGAAAATTGATCAATACGGACGGCTACAAAGACGAGGGCTTTTTGTCACACTTTTCCAATAGTTGTAATGGTTTGCAAGTATATAAATTAACATTTTTTGATGCGCTATCCTCCATCTTCTGTCCCTGTGTGTTTTATTGCTGGACGTACTGAGATAGAAATGTATATTCTTTACATTTAATCAATTTTGCATTCGTAATGCTACTGGTAAATATTTTTATTGAAAAATGAATACTTTTTTATCTTTACGCCAAATAAAAAAATGTATTTTTCATTAGTTAATTTTCTTCAAATCGGTATTCAGATGTGAGTGAGTAACTTGTATATTTACTACCTTGGTGTATGTGCCTTTCAAAGCATCGTTATTCCATCTGTTACACCGCAGACTGTTAATTTTAGTGCAAACTAAATCTAACAGTACAAACTAAGAGGAAAAATGAAAATCGCCTTATATCATTATTTTAATATAATAACATCAATCATTATGATTTTTATTTATCGCTTGCAATATGCAAGAATTCAATTTAAATGTCGATATGCCGAAAATGCTGTTAAGAAACCTTAATCTAACTGAATTGTGTAATGGAACTTGTCTGAAGATAATTGCTTTTCAGTGAAATGTGATAGAAGCGGAGGTTTCGATGAGGTGCGACACCTTAGTAGATGTATTTATTCCACGAAATTATCTCCAGCTATTTTCAGTTTCGCTTTAAGTATTATTTTATTTCCTATTAACGCCTACTTAGCGATAACATTGAACTGCATACGATAAATACTCAAGATCATGAAAACGATTTTCTTATCAGCGACGACAGTGTATTTTCCATATGTACAATAAACACATTTATTTATTTATTTTATTAATACATTTATTGCACATCACCATCACCAGCCCTTTTACGTCCCCACTGCAGGGGCTCAGGCCTTCCTTATGGATGGTTAAGGAGGATGGGCCATGACCCTCCACGCTGGCCCAATGCGGATTGGAGGGTATTAACGACTGCAAATGCAGCCGGGACCAACGGCTTAACGTGCCTTCCGAAGCACGGAGTAGCTCGAGATAATAATTTTTTGGTCACCCATCCCGTGACCGACCCTTGCGAAAGTTGCTTAACGACTACGACCGCGGGCCGCGGCGTTTATCCACTACGCCAACGAGCTACTATGTTTACCAAAGATAGCTTTAAGGAAGAACGCAAAAAAGAATTCACATTCATATCTTGCCGCCAACTCAAATGATGATTTCAAACGAAAATATCGATAAGAATAATCGAAAAAAAAAATTCAAAGCTAAATAATATTCACAAACAAAACTATGATCATTAATTACAGTCAATACGAGATACTTTAATCAAATTGGTTGCTAACCAAACGCCCGTCAGTTTAAACGCATTGAACGTTTCTGAAGCCAGTGACACAGAGTGACGATTGAGATAGATCAAGAATCAAATGCTCATCGCCCTCAGTAAACGTTCCCAGTATTCATGTTTTTTAGATATGAGCAGATTATCTTGGACATCTGTATGCGTATTCTAAAAGAATCAGTTAAATATAATATCTTTATGAGATAGATGTGACAAACAATCTTCAATAGTTATTACAGCCACATTTTTTAATGTATGATCACAGATTCCTTTATTTAAAATATTGTGTTATAAAGCAATCATATATTGCCATATTTTCAAGCTTTTTGTGCGATATGCACACAAAGAAAATTAATATTTTCAAAGATTTCTGACAGAACATATTACACAAATATCTAAAAAAATCCACAAAGCTATCTCTGGAGCTATATATGAATACTCTGTTTTAAGTTACTAACAAACTCCGCAATATGCCATTTTTGTATTCATTACATAGTAAATTGACTATAAAACTCTTTTAAATGGAAATGGTATATATTATTACAAACATAAACAGTTGTTAAAGGTATTTTTCATATAAAGAAAGTTATATTCTAAAAAGAAATTTCATATACTTATGCTCCAGACATTATTATAAGAATATATTATTAGAAAATATTTCTAGAATATACTCGTATATTTCTCTTATAATCAGTAGAAGTTTGAACATGATATAAACTAAAGAGGTACGTAATTTCGTAATTTGCCTCTCCTAATTACTTTTACACCTTAAACTCTCCTTGAATTTTAAAATTGAAGAGCGCTTACAATTATTTTTAATGACTACGTGAAAAAGAATAGCGCTATTTATTTTTTTCTCTCATTTTATAAAAAAATAGCCCTTCCGTATTAACCGCTTTAGATACATAATTGTACACTTAATGTGGGCTTTAGAACAGTAAAATTTTATTTTTAGTATCGGGGATAGTCAGTGCTACCCCTCGAACAAACAACCGTTGTATAACTTTCTGGTCAGGTAGAATAAAACTTCCTTCGATGCTGGTTGCTGATTTCTTTTTCCTTATTAAAAAAGGTTGTCTCTAGACAATTAACAAATTTACAATCAAGCATTATGAAATTATATAATCCTATAGTTAATGAAACTGAGTCACACCTACCGCCTACCTATCCAGTTTTAATTACAGACATTAAAAATCTATCGCAGATCCATTTTTTTTCCATTCAGCTACAGAACCTTAAAAATGTATCTTCTAAACTACCTACTAATCATATTCTCTTCACATTCTTACCCCCCTGTAGTTCTTTATCGGGCTCCACCCACGATTTCATTTATATATTACCTTAGATACTTTTTTCCTATTTCTTAGTTCAATCGATACATTACAAACGTTACCTACCTATTGACAAGTAGTATTTTGTTTAACCCACAAGGGACCTTTCTTTATTACCAGCAAGCGGCGATTTAATAGCAAAAATATACTATAGACGGCTGGAAAAAATACTATTAATTACCACAATTTATTACAATCTCCATTATGCTTTCATATTAGTCTAAATTTTACTATCAGTTTTTATTACCAGACTAGAGCGAAGCGAAAATGAGGGTTATGATTTTGGCACTTATGTATGCGTGTATGTAAGAATGTTCATTGGTCCCCTTATAACTTCGCAACTACTTATTGTAACTGGACAAATGAGATATCGTTAGAAGTGTCTTAGTTGTCCGCGTGCTATAAGCTATGTGACGTTACATGAAATTGGCAACAGCGCCCTCTAGAGTGCATAAAGTAAGAAACCAATAAATATTTACAATTCAGTCATGCAGTGTAAATGAATTATAATATTTTTCTTAATTTTTTGCTTAAATATACCCGGAAATTAATTAATTGAAAAATAATATGTTCAAAAAGTCAAATCAACTACAGCTAAATCAGTCTCTCAAAAGTTATAAATAATAAATTTCTTGTATAATTTCTTGTTTCTTTTTTTAGAGCGTGATTTAGTTTTTAACCTGTTATATTTTTTACTCACAACAAAAATACAAAGAGGTTTGAGACTATTTATTAACTGACTTCAAAATCGAAGAGGAAGAGGTTCTAATATTCGATGGGTATGTTTTTTTTAATGCATGCTCACCGATTTGTCTGTGAATTGTAAATCAATTTTTAATTTATTTGAAAGATTATAAGGCCTAATATGGTCATTACAGTTTTATAAGATTATTAGGTTTGTTTTATGACAAAATAACTGAAGCGATCAAAAGAATGAGAAAGAAGAATGAGAATACTTCGACGCCATATTTCTATCATCGATGAAAACAAAAAATCGCATATTTATGTATTCACAAAATTGATAAACACATGAGTACTGACGTAACAAAGATTAATCATTGCAGATGAGGGAGCCATGTTCAGACCAAGTGACCTATGCATATTTAATGTCTGCCGCGTGAGGACTACAAATAGGGCATGACAATGATCCAGTAAAATTTGAATAGATTCTCTTAAAAGGTACATAGATTAGACATAATTGTTAGTTATATATTTCCATTTACAAAATACTCGTAATCTAGAAAAGTTTAAACGCATATTTTATTGCGATTTGTATTTCATTCTTAACCTCTTTTGCTTTTTTAATTGCGTTTTAATGAAAATATATCTGTATGTAAATCCTTTATACAACCTAGGAGAAGTATATCTATGGCGAGAGATCTTGTACTGAGAAGAACCGGCAAGAAACTAAAGGGCTGCTTTTTTCTCTATTTGAAAAAGGCATAGTCATAATTCGTTTTTTTTATTATCTACAACATCTATAAAAAATCGGCTTTAGTCATAAAATGAAAAGTAGATTATTCTAAGTTTGCTACTGGTTTTAATACGGAATAGTTGTGCATTTTGTATACCAATTAGGTCAGGTAATTATAATAATTTAAAATTGAAATGAAACTCATTCAATCAAAGATAATTATGTCAGTAGGTATCTATGAACATAAAAAGAAATATAGATACATATTATATCCACATCCTCGAAAATAAATCTGCAACCGAATTATTTTAAATACTGTTTGAATATCTTTCTGTTTTTACAACTGTGTGAAATAAAAGTATGAAACCAACAGTTTCGTTTAAATAAAAACATAACGTAAATAAACAGTGCTCGTATAAATTTGTTTGATTTCATATCATTTCGCTTTTCGTTAGAAATTTTTAATTTGTATTTGTCAAGTTTATTTCATAAATATTTAGACGTTTATTACGCACGAACGGTAAATTAACCACCGAATTCTCCTGAAATTTAACAGTCTCTAAGGAAAATGCTATCCATAAACATCTTTTGTAGAATTCCTTATCGCTGTTCAGAATTAGAGTAACCACCTCTTACCACAAATTAGAACAAAACAACTTGTACACGCCACAGTTGATATTTTACAGCTAACAGCATTGTAATATGATTCTAATTTCAACGGAATAAAGACTAGTTAAAAATTCAATTTGCGTAGCGCGATATCGTGTCGAGTGTTCATTGTTGAAAGCAAAGAGAATTTATATGTGTAAAATTTATTGAGGAGCGTAGTCTAAAACAAAAGATGATACACTTCAAGACAGTACCTTGGTGAGGACAATTTTATGAAGGGCAATTCCCCCTTTCATTTGACTTAATTGAAGAAATAAAATCTCAACGCGCAGCGTTACAAAGTGTTTCGTGAATGATGATTAACTCAATATCTAACATAACTTAACAAAATATTGTTATTAGACGTAATAGAGGCAGAAGTTATGAATAACAGAGGTATCGGATGTTTTTCTTGAATTTATAAAAAAATATTTCTGTGGCTGTAACAGTGTTTATATGTCACCGTAAAATTATAAAACTCTAGCAGTTTTATAATTTTACGGTGACATTTATGGTCTATCTCGTCACTCGACATTATGGTCTATCTCGTCAGATAATATACTGTCAAAAAACGATGATTTGTACTTTTATAAGAATTACAGTTGTGTCGATTGCCAATAATTAGACAATCTGTGTACGTGTTTGGTATTTGGTGTTCTGTGACTATCGCTTATAATAATAATAATAATAATATAATCTTTATTGCACACATACAGACAGGAAAACAGAAAGAAATTACACAGTAAAACAATACAAGGTACACAAAAGGCGGCCTTATTGCTAAACAGCAATCTCTTCCAGGCAACCTATGGAAGGGAATAATAAAAGGAAAGGGAAAATATGGGGTATTGGGTGCAATGGTCAGAAGGATATGATAAGATATATCTTTGCATATTAAATAAAAAAGTATAAGTAAATAGTATTAACATAGAGAAAGGAAATAGCTTTCAACTCGATCGCCGAAAGAATTAAGTGAGCGAGTGTGCCTAACATCCTCCGGGAGAGAATTCCATAAACGCACAGCATGTACAGAAAAGGAATAGGAGAAGAAATCGGAACTATGACGCGGGATGTCCAAAGTGAGGTTGGATGAGGATCGCAAGGAACTCAGTGACGAAGAAGAACGAAAAGAGAAACATTGTTTGAGATAGTGTGGAGAGGAAGGTAGGAAAAGTATAGAATATAGTAACTTTAAAGTGTGTAAGTCCCTGCGCCGGCGAATAGGGAGCCAAGACAATCTGGAACGAAAATTCGACACATGGTCAAATTTACGAAGGTTAAAAATGAATCGGATACAAATATTCTGCAGACGCTCTAATTTGTTGAGAAGTTCCTCTGATAGATCCGTGTAGCAAACATCAGCGTAGTCTATGATCGGTAACAATAACGAATGAGCTAAAGAGACTTTAGTACTAGTAGGCAAAAAGTTGCGTAGTCTATTAAGTGAATAGTACGTGGCAAATACCTTTTTTCTAACGGCATCCACTTGCGGCTTCCAGGAAAGATTTTGATCGAAGATGACGCCAAGGTTTCTAACAGTTTTTGAATAGGGAATCACAATACCGTTAAAAATTACTGAAGGTAGTAACTCAGGACTAACCCTAGAAGTAAAATGAGAACTGCCAATTAGAATCACTTGAGTTTTAGAGGGGTTAACAGTAAGACCGTATGAATCACTCCAATTACTAATGCGAGACAGGTCAGAGTTTATTACTGAGACTGCCTCTGATAAGTGCGAAAAAGGCGCTTGAGTATAAATTTGAAGGTCATCTGCATATAGGTGATAGGAACAAGAAAGCAAATCAGTTATGGAATTAATAAATATAGAGAAGAGAAGAGGAGATAAGACGCCACCCTGAGGAACACCGGCTTTGATATCGCACCACGCAGAGACGGATTCGTCAATGCGGATCCTTTGCCGGCGTCCTAGCAGGTAACTTCGAAACCAGGCAATTGCAGCTGGAGATATGTTGAGAGAAGCCATTACACCGAGAAGGATGTCAAAATCAACCGTATTGAAGGCATTGCTAAAATCTAACAATGTCAACAACGTAAGCTGACGATTTTCCATACCTCGTCGAATGTCATCAGTAATTTTCACCAATGCAGTAGTAGTGCTATGGCCAGTACGAAAGCCGGATTGAAATGGATTAAGAAGGTGGTTTGGATTAAGAAAAGCCAGTAACTGACGGTTAACAAGTTTTTCAAGGACTTTGGAGAGAAATGGGAGAATGGATATGGGACGGTATTCAGAAAAAGAGGATGGGTTTGACTTTTTTGGTAGAGGAATTAGGTTTGCATCTTTCCAAGATGAAGGAAAAACTCCAGATGAGATTGAAGTATTCAGAATCTTAGTTATTATCGGGGACAGGATATGAATTAGGGGTAGGATCATTTTGCGACTAATGGAATCACTACCCACTGCACTGGAATTGATCGACAGGATAGTTCTCTCGACATCACAGTCTGCAAATTGGCGAAGGAAAAATGGAGAATCAAGAGTTGGTAGACTTGAAAGACGATGTAATGTTTCAGCCTTACGATTGCCGTCAATAGGAGCAGAAGTAGAAAAATAGCTATTAAGTTTGTTAATGTCAAGATTGGTATCGGAAATTTTATTATGAGATTTTCCAACTCCAAGAGATTTTAGGAATTTCCACACTTTCCCAGAATCTTGATTATTCACGGATTCATGAATATAGCGTCTTTGTGCGTCCCTTATCACCGTATTGCACCGATTTCTAGCGCGATTGTATTTAAGCCCATTTTCATTTGAAGAGTCAGCCCTGAATTTCGCCTTGGCCCTATTCCTCCTTCGCATCAATCCCTTAATCTCATCCGTTAACCAAGGAGCCGGCAAGCATTTGATTTTAATAGGCCGTACTGGAGCATGTATATCGTACTGATCTGTCAGGTACTTATTAAATAGTTCGACTTGTTCATCCACTGAGCTTGTGGCGGAAATTGCAGTCCAATCTATCTTAGCGGCATCCTCACGCAGAAGATCCTCATCAATGCCTGTAAAACCACGCTGAAGTTGAACCGTCGGCCTCATTTTAGGAGAACGGATTTTGTATGATAAATAAACTAAATCGTGGTACGAAAAAGCATCAGCAGAATATTGACCGTGCTTAATAGCGAAAGAAGGAGAAGAGACTAATATAAGGTCAAGTAGAGATGGAGTACAGTTGGGGAAATGGTGAGTTTCCTTAGATGGAAGAATGTGTAAATTTAACGAGTTAGCTAAGGAAAGTAACTTTTTGGAGCGGAAGTCATTTTTACATAAACAGTTATTGAAATCACCCATTATTATAGTATGGGTATAAGAAGGACTAAAATTTTCAAGGAGATGTTCAAATGAATCGAAGTAATCAACTCGTAGACAGGGGCTATAGAATACACATAAGAGAACCTTGGTATGACATAAAGAGATCTCAAGAAAGAGATGCTCGGCGCTGTTGGGGGGTGGCGCTTATATATCATTTAAATTACATTAATTTGGTATATCAGGAGTTATTTTTAATTTGGATCTCTGAGTTATTGATTTATTAACCAAAACACTATTTGGCAGACAAATAGTGTTTTTATATGCATGTTGAAGCCATTTCATAATTTAATGTTTAAGTTCGATAGATTATATTAAAAAATAATCAAATTTTAACCAGTACTTGGCGGATCACAATTTTTTGGAAGCTTACAATCTCGCGAGATGGATTATTTCAATTTCAGTTTACGGCTTATTAGTTCTTACCTGACAGAAATTTAACTCTAAGAAAAAGTAATAAAACTTTTTGAATGGAGCACCTGCCCCTTTGGGTTAGTTAGAAAATTTTGCATAAAGTTCTAACAGTTCGATATACTAAGCTATTAGAAGTTTATATAAAACCTTCTTTTAAATAGTTTCAAATGCTCAGTAGTTATTTATATCTATAGCAACACATCGCAGATTACTAAAAATACAATCAATCTTTTGACATAAAATAAAAAAATAAAATAAAATAAGTATAAATCTGAAACAGACTATTTAATTTTTTTATTTTGACTTACCAACATTTAATACATTATTACATAACATAATAACTAGATTTAGCTCACAAGAAGAAATGTATCAAACAATTACAGGTAAATACCACATGCAATATTTTTTTTTTTTTAAATTTACTTACCGAATCTCCAACCCTCAAAAACTAGTTTACAAACTTTTTCAATTAATCTTCACTAAGACTGAGACCACAAAAATACTGACTATGATTTAATCTATTGGAGGTTTTTAATCACTTTTCTTCAACTTAACCATATTATTTGCTTACTTATTGAGTTTATACCAGTTGACTCGCCTTCGCTTCCCTTGGACACTAGGATGATAGTGGAATGAAGAGTTTTTGCTTTGGCTTTAAACTGTGGCTTTCAATACTGTCTTAATCTTGTATAATAATATATTCTGGTTTGTTGAGTGTGGCCCGCGATCGTTGTTGTTAAGCAACTTTCGCAAGGATCATTCACGGGATGGGTGAGCAAAATAAATATTGTCTCGAGCTACTCCATGCTTCAGTAGACACGTTAAACTATTGGTGCTAGCTGCATTTGCAGTTGTTCATATCTTCAGTCTGTAATGTTCCTATTACTCAAAAATAAATTTCTACATTTCTATTTATTTGTTTACTACAAAGCGCCATAACGAAAATTATTTTAGATATAATTTTTATTTTAAAAGCATCCAATTTATCTCTCATCGCGATTAAATCCTTATAATTGATGAAAATCAATTAGACCTTCTAAGTAACTATACCACACATTTTTAACTGTTTCTTCTTAGTAAATCTTAATATCTTTAATCCATTAATACTTTAGTAACAGCATAAAATCTTGGAGATTACAGCAGAAACTGTTTCAGAACGGTATATTAACTGTTCTTTTCTTTTGATGGTTATTTTGAAACAAAGAATCGATATTTCAGACTGTTCAAGTGCGTATACGACTTAATGATCATCAATACACTTATTAATAAAACAGGTAAGAAACAGAAATATTAAATCTTTAGATCAAATTTGTAAATAAATTGAAGCTTAGCATCTATATGGATCCTAATTCTTTTATCATTATACTTGCCAACAAAAGCATATTTCCGTTATTTAATCTTCTCTCATTTTATATTTTATATACATTTTTTTGATTGACATGTATGTTTTCTACCTATAATTTAACATTAGTAATATGTTCAAAAATGAACTCAGATTAATTTTTAATCAGAGGGGACCAGGCGCCTCTAGACACGTGTTACAAACTGGCAATACACATACAAACCAGACGGAGTGTAAAGGTTTAATTCATTTTTATTTCTTTTTAATTTATAATGTCTTATTGTTTTATTTTTCCATTCTGTTTTACAGAGATTTTACAGAGCGCAAAAAATATATATGGTCTTCTGCTCGTTTCGTTAATAGCTCTAAGTTTTTAAGGTTGTATTAAATTTTATTATTTTCATTTTAACCTTACTTTGAGCCCTTTTATTTATTATCTAAATCATATACAACATTATTCCTATGAGATATGCTTTCACTATTTTCATAGATGCAGCCTAGTTTATATGTATGTGTTCTGTTATAACCGATTTCTTTTTTTTTATTATTGCATTTTTCTAAATTTATACTTATAAATTAAAGGGAAAAGTGACCAAGAAATGCAATAGATTAAGAAAAACTTAATGATAAATAGCTTGAAAATAATAACATATTTCCGTGATCATGATTATTTATTTATGATATGATTATAATATCTTATGCGTAGTTGAGTACGTCAACCAACGATCTAAACACGATTAGGTAATGTTTATCGGACCTAAAATGCACTTTAATTGCTTATTCTATATCACTTCAACACGTTGTGTCTACATAGTCCAGTTTGTATAGCATAAGAGCGCAGGAATTTTGAGTTAATTTCAGTAACAGACTTTGTTAAGGTCTATTCAAAATGGAAACAATAGTTGTTTGTGATTTGATTAGTTTAACTTATGTACGAATTCATTAATCGGACATTATGGAAAATGTCTGCGTAATATGAAAATTGTCCAATATGACCAGGCAGTATTTATAATGCTCGTGACCTAGGGTGCAAAACAATCGAAACCAGGTTTAATTGCGGTGTTATTTTTAGTTCGGCTCAGTTTTAGAGTAAAAAACTCTACATCATTTTTAATATTTTTATAGATATGAAAGAGGTATTATTTAGTGGCTTTTAAACATCTGTTATTGAAATATTTTTGTTTGAAAAATACGTTATATTTGAAGTACGATAATCACTATTGTTTTTGCTTCAAGGCAATCATTAATGTACAACAAAAGAAATTTACACCCTTATCATACTTAATTGAAAAGTTTACAGTATCTTGTTCATTTAGATTATGTGATATATCAGCGTAGCGATCATCTTAAATCGTAAAATTTTAAGGTTATTTATTCAATCCACTAATCATATGACCTGTAAAATGCGAGTATTAAAAAAAATCTATTTAACCTGTCGGTTAGACAATATAAAAATATATGACACGTATTTTATGTGCTTCGATTTAAGAAGTCTATTATTTCGTTGAGGACCGGGGGCTCGCTACGTCATAGAAAATATACAAAGGTGTGACTTCATACGACATTTCAACTTAATGTATCGACGTAATTTAATGATTACGTGAAAAAAAAAATAGGTATGTGTTTAATATTCTTTGATTATCAAGCTAATGGACGGACAAAAAAAATGTCATCGTCCCTATTGTGCTCCTCCTCTTTATTTTCTAATCCTCGCGTCCCACAAAATATTCCTCTGCCTTAGGTATGTATAGATAGCCCAAACACCACATTAATAACACTATAATTTTCATAATGTCGTAGTAAGTCCAAATAATTATTATTATATAATTTCACCCTCAGAAGCTTATCCTTATTCATAATGCCCATATTGATGATATGGTTCATAACGTAATACACACGAGGAAAATACAGCAAAATTAAATATTTACTAAGTTTCACATATGATGCCTTAGATGTTGTATTATTAACGTTAAGAAGAGTTCATTATTTAAACATATTGTGTTTTAATAGTGATGTTGGCCACAGTTAAGCACACAGCTTTGTGACAGAAGGATTAACAAGTAGTCCTTGTTTCTTTCCCTTAAACCGTGCAGTTATGTAGGTATGCAAGTATGAAGCTGATCTGTATCCTCTTCTATGAAAGCTTTTTACTATTATTTATCATAAAGAATTTTTCGCAAAACCTTTTGCGATCGTAAATGAAGTCGCATTTAACTGTTTACAGTGTAAACGTATCCTTTAGGTCTGGTAATGCACTAATGCATCGTTGTAGAACACCGTACGTTAGCTGATAATGTGAACTGAATCAACACGGCAGGTGTGTGTGGAGATATACTGGTAGAATATTAATGTGTGTACACAACATACCTACTTACCCGGCCAACGACTGCATAAATAGTGTCAAGTGCAGCAATATTAAATTTAAACTTCTATCGGCAAGTTTTTATTTGATTTTTTTCTATTGAAGGTTTGTGAGATAAAAGTATGCAAAGAGTTTTTAGTTTATCTCATTAATGTATTTTATGTTTATAGTAGGTATAGCTGCTGTAAAGTTAAACGAAATCGATTCCGAGAATTTGAAGACCCCAGGGGCTGCAGTCTCGACATTAATAGCGATACGATCGCAAAGTATCGAATGTCAAATATTAACGAAAATAATTGTTTGCGGTAACGATCGTTACTTCAAATGCAAGTCTCTATTACCGAGTTAGCGAGCAAAATCGTAAACTATTCAGACGCTAACATATCGAAAATCTGTATTCATAGTGCAGTTCAAGTGCAGTTTCCTAAAGGAGAAAATGTTGCCTCAGACAAAAGTATTTTAAATCTAAGGAAATCAAAACAACGTATTTTGTTTTTAAGTAATGATTTCATGTTCAATTAAGCAAATAAAAATAATAAAAAAATGCGTACTAGAAAATGATTGCTTCTTATTTATTTTAAAAGCATAATTTATTATTAAATGTGTTAAATCAATTCGATTATTATTGGAAATTAAAATTTGTTCCCTTGCGACATCTTGCTCATGTCAAAAAGATCATCGATATGTCAAAACATTATTGTTTATAACGGTTACGCTGTTTCGTGAAAAACTCCACATAATTTATTGAAATAATTTGTGTTGTGAGTCATGGTGGGAGATTCAGATGCGGAGTCACACGTGCAGCAGGCTCCGCGTGCTCCAAATATTGCTAAGTACGTACCCGTTTGAAGTTCTTTTTGAATATAAAATATTACTAAGTACACACCTTTTTGAATTGAAAGTGTTTGATAAATATTATGATATGATTTTTACTTCTCGTCTCTTAGAATATATTACTAACGTAATGCTATTTCTTATTTTAGAATGCATTGGCAATACGGCTCCCAATACTCAAAGTGAGGTGCAGTCTAGAAGGAAGAGAAGTTAGTACAATCTTCATGTTTATTGTTTATATTGTGATGAATATAATAAATATTTATAATGATAAATATTTTTTATACTGTTTTTTAGATCTCAATTCTCGTCGAAGTGTTGCAGAGCAACACGATTCAGCCGGAACTCAATTTCTCGCCATTTCAGAGTTAAATGGGGAATCAATGAAGGTATGTTTACACAATCTTTATTAAATGTGATTTTGTTATGTATTTGAAATGAATTAATTAATAATAGATAAACAAAAAATACCCAAAAACATTATGATTATATCAAATTCAACAAGATTGAATATGAGACTAATACCTATATATGGGTAAAAGGAGTCCCACATTTATTTAGTTTATTTGTTATAGATGCTGGCAGCTGCATCAAAATTGCAGACAGAGGCTGCAACGAAGCAGGCCGAAGATTCATTGATTCATGCACAGGCAATGAGTAAAATAGGGGATGCATTTTTTTCCGGCTCAAAATAAATAAAAGTGAATTTACAACTTATATGGTGGTTTTAATTTGTACATCTACCTACATAAAATACATTGAAATAAAAAATAATCTTAGGTATAAAAACGTTCGATCAATCTTCTGCTAATTTTATATAACATAAGAATTCCGTCTCATCTAAAGCCAAAGGATTTTGGAGACATCGCCTGATTCTGGCTATTTGCCGTCGCCTCACCATAAGGTGTCGATGTTCAAGCACTGTTAAATCTAATGCTAAATATGCTTCAGCCATCACGTTTTAAATATGTTTATGACTAAATTTCCGATATAAATACCTCGAAATACCGTGAAATATCGAAAATAATATTATTAGCGATCACAAAAGTCACTTATCGAGCTGTCAAATTTGGTCGCTAAGGAGCTAGCGAAATTCGTTAATTTGACAGTTGAACTCGCTACGTCACCGACAAAAATCGACAACTTTAAAAGTAGAGACTTGCAATATTCGTCGAGACTACCGCCCCTGGGGCGGTAGTCTCGACACAATTTGCGAACGCAATGTCACCGAATTCAGTCGCTAACTCATAGCGATCGTAATTTAACGAATATTGCAAGTCTCTACTTTTAAAGTTGTCGATTTTTGTCGGTGACGTAGCGAGTTCAACTGTCAAATTAACGAATTTCGCTAGCTCCTTAGCGACCTAATTTGACAGCTCGATAAGTGACTTTTGCGATCGCTAATAATATTTTTTTCGATATTTTACGGTATTTCGAGGTATATATATCGGAAATTTAGTCATAAAGATATTTAAAACGTGATGGCTGAAGCATATTTAGCATTAGAATATTGCTTGAACATAGGCTATTCGCCGTCGATACACCTAATGGTGAGGCGACGGCAAATAGCCAGAAACAGGCGATGTCTCCAAAATCCTTTGGCTTTAGATGAGACGGAATTTCTTATGCTATATAGAATTAGCAGAAGATTGATCGAACGTTTTTATACCTAAGATTATTTTTTATTTCAATATATTTAATGTAGGTAGATGTACAAATTAAAAAAGACCATATAAGTTGTAAATTCACTTTTATTTATTTTACTCATTGCCTGTGCATGAATCAATGAAGCTTCGGCCTGCTTCATTGCAGCCTCTGTCTGAAATTTTGATGCAGCTGCCAGCATCTATAACAAATAAACTATATAAATGTGGGACTCTCTTTACCCATATATAGGCATTAGTCTCATATTCAATCTTGTTGAATTCATAATGTGTTTGGGTATTTTTGTTTATCTATTATTAATTAATTCATTTCAAATACATAACAAAATCATATTTAATAAAGATTGTGTAAACATACCTTCATTGATTCCGCATTTGACTCTCCAATGGCGAGAAATTGAGTTTAATCGTGTTGCTCTGCAACACTTCGGCGAGAATTGAGATCTAAAAAAACAGTATAAAAATATTTATCATTATAAATATTTATAATATTCATCGCAGTATGAACAATAAACATGGAGATTGTACTAACTTCTCTTCCTTCTTGACTGCACCTTATTTTGAGTATTGGGAGCCGTATTGCCAATGTATACTAAAATAATAATTAGGATTACGTTAGTAATATATTCTAATAGAAGAGAAGTAAAAATCATATCAAAAAAGTGAATTCAAAAAAGTGCATACTTAGCAATATTTGGAGCACGCGGAGCCTGCTGCACGTGTGACTCCGCATCTGAATCTCCCACCATGACTCACAACACAAATTATTTCAATAAATTATGTGAAGTTTTTCACGAAACAGCGTAACCGTAATAAACAATAATGTTTTGACATATCGATGACATCAAGATGTTGCAAGGAAACATATTTTAATTTCCAATAATAATCAAATTGATTTAACACATTTAATAATTAATTATACTTTTAAAATAAATAAAAAGCAATAATTTTCTAGTACGCATTTTTTTATTATTTTTATTTGCTAAATTGAACATGAAATCATTACTTATAAACAATAAACGTTGTTTTGATTTCCTTAGATTTAAAATACTTTTGTCAGAGGCAACATTTTCTCCTTTAGGAAACTGCACTATGAATACAGATTTTCGATATGTTAGCGTCTGAATAGTTTACGATTTTGCTCGGTAACTCGGTAATAGAGACTTGCATTTGAAGTAACGATCGTTACCGCAAACAATTATTTTCGTTAATATTTGACATTCGATAACTTGCGATCGTATCGCTATTAATGTCGAGACTGCAGCCCCAGGTTTGTCGTGTACATAATGTCCTTAATGTTATTAAAATTAATTACTTAAGACGAATAAATTACTGTTTAAACACATCTCCAAATCACATTAAATTTGAACGACTAGTTTAAGCATTATTACAATTTAAAATACCTTAAGCCCTTAATCTTAGTCGTTAAGCACATTTCGCAAGGGTCGGACACGGGATGGGTGACCAAATTTATTATCTCGAGCTACTCCGTGCTACGGAAAGCATGTTAAGCAGTTAGTCTCGACCGCATTTGCAGTCGTTAATACCATCCAATCCACATTAGGTCATACATTAACGCCTTTTTAAAAAGTCCATAGGGATAGAGAGTGAGTGATCTTTGATGCTCGTAACTGACGCTCAAGATATAATACCCGAAATGAAAAAAGGAGAACTACCTACAAAAAAAAGTTATATCCCATCAAAAACGTAATATGTACAAAATAGCAACGCAATTCTTCTGCAGTAAAAAATTATGAAATCAACGTAGACTAACATCCAGTTGCACAAACGTCCATTAAACTTATCATTAGTTTAAAGCGACATTAGCAATACAAATTTCACAAAAATTTGAGGTTAAAGGCGTCATTAAACCTTAATGGACGTTTGTGCAACTGACCGTATGTCGATTAATTCAGTAAGTACCTATCTTTCTGGGAGAGTAGCTATCCAACCTTATCATAGATGTAGGGATACTTAGCAAACGCACAGGTATGGTAAAATAATATTACATAAAAAATCTATCTAAAGTTACTGGCTCTATTATTTATTGGTTTTTAGATACTATCGGTCAGTTGCACAAACGTCCATTAAGGTTTAATGACGCTTTTAAACTCTAATGAATGTCAAATTTGTATGGGTAATGTCGCTTTAAACTAATGAAAAATATAATGGACGTTTGTGCAACTGGCTGTAAGTGATTAGTAGTAAGTAACGTTCGTTAATTATTCCTTAATCTATGACAAGGTTTGGTAGTTGCTCTCAAAGAATGATAAGTACTGAATTAATCGATTTGAAGAATTGCGTTGTGAGACTTGTGCATTTTTGTACATGTTATGTTATTGATGGAATTCAGATATTTTGCATGTAAAAACCTAATTTGAATAAGCAAGTTTGTGGACTAGTAACACTATTTATTAATCTGCCAAATTTACACCTGTCTAAAAATAGCTTTGCATCGAATTATTATAAATGCAGAGGCTTAACATGGTTCGGCCGAAGAACGAGTGATTGTTCCACGAATCCACTCATTCATTAAACAACAATCCTCTGTTCTACTTTAAACGTAATCAATTTCCTATTAACATGTGCTTTAAGGTGACAATCAAAGATAATAAGCAAAGTGCAACGACGCTAGCCACACTGTACGTGTAAATATTTGTTCTGGTTATGTAATAACATGTCATTCGCTCTCTCGTTAGTGTTCTAATCCAAGTAAAGTAATATATTTTCGATAATTTAGAGCGAAGTATTAGAATTAAAAGATGTTCATAGTCACAACTGATATTGAAAAATAATACAACATATTTCCTAAATTTGAAATATGTTTTATTGTGTTGTATCATTAATTGATTCAGTCAAATTCAAAAACTTTTATTCAGCTTAGGCTGTTACAAACACTTGTGAAAATCGCTATGCAGTCGGTTCACAAATCTATAGCAGGAGACCTTACTTGATAAGACCCGGTAAGAAACACTGCAAGAGATGCTTTTTTCTACCTGTTTTATTTCATACAGAGAAGCCTTAATAGAAAATGACTTCATTGGACTATGAAGTCACTTCCATTGCAATATCAGAAATAACTAAACAGATATTTTTTCGATAGCCAATTAATGCCGGTTGCCGAGTCACACATACTCATTGACAAATCAATATTTAATATTTGTAATGAAAGAAAACGGATGTAATTAAGTATTCCAGAGCTGACTCATCCCCACTGGCAGCACCCGTTCACGAGCATAACGCATGACCCAGCTATCGCTTTGCCCAACCATATCTGTAATGGTTCTGCATCAAGTGTTCCAGTTTCTAAAATACTTATCAGAAGATACTCACCAGATACAACATGTTTTACCAGAGCGTAATTTTTATAACTCTTATAATTTAGCTGGTCTGTTGTGGTTGTACAGAAAGTATTCCAGTTTTCAAAATTCATTATAGCCTGTATATTGCCCAGGTTTACTAGCGATATAACAAATGAAATTTCATTTGAATTCGTTCAGTAGTTCCGAAGATTAGCGCGTACAAACAGACAATAAGATAAACTGAACTTTTTTTTTTATTTCGTGCTCTAATACTGTTTCGTACCCCCTATAAATTATTACACAGATTTACTAAAGTATTTAGATGTCTGCAAAAAGAGCATATAGTTTTATCACAATGCATTACAAAAATAATTTAACTTTATAATAGAGAGCTCTTCGTAATGCTCTGACAATATACGAAGTAATCCCGTACTCTCATAATATAATAGGACTCTTTAATTTGTGTAGGTTGTTAAATGAAGTCAGCACAGATTTGGGGCGCTCCGCTAATGCTAATCAACATAATTAAACGTCATGTTCTGTTTGCTCAGGCTTCATAAGACGCAAATAAATTACACATCGAGTTGCAGGATATTTCGCTTTTGTTAAAATAATTTCGTAATTTTCGTTTTCATTGTTTAAAGGTTACTCGTCAGTGAAAAGAAAATTTACCATGACCACGCAACCTGAGAGTTTCAGATTACGTGTAATGGAAGTTTGATAATTAAATTTGAATGCGTTCAAAGTCTTCCGAGAATTGTTTTATTAAGGGATATATTTAACTTTTGTTAAAACAATTTTATAATTTTCGTTTTATTGTAGCTTAAAGCTTATTTTGGATAGAATTTACCGAGACCAAGAAATTCAAAAGTTCGAGAAGGTTTTTTTTTGTAAATAAACTTTACTTAGGCCATAGATTTTGAGATAGATAAACGAATTGAAACTCGGCGGTGTTGCGTTATCTATACTAATATTATAAAGAGGAAAGATTTATTTGTTTGCATCGAATAGGCTCCGAAACTTAAAAGACTTTTTATTTCGACTTGTAAAACTGATTACAATAAAAAAAAGTAATTTAACAATTTTCACACACAAGGAGCAGGATTATAACATTCTAGATGTAAGTATAACATATACTTTTGACATCCTCCTTCTTCTTCTTCTTCGGAAAAGCAAAATTGGATCAAATGATATTTTCACAATAATATGCGCAAAACAAAAAAAGCATAATTATTCTTAAGCTTCTTTGCTTTACAGCAGTTGCGAAAAGTCGTGGATTCGATCGAACCCACCTTAGACAAAGACAAAGTGGAATTATAAGCAATTTCCTTTAAGTACATTTTCCAGTTTAGCATTGTGAATGCATATTGATCAAATATAATATGCATAATTATATCTTTTTCACATTATATGTATGCCATATGTATGTATATGGTGTCTCAAGACCGTCGTTGGAATAAATTAAGCTGTTTTTGCAAAATTTATGACAATCATTACTCTAGTTGAATACGAGTCTTCTTTGAAGCCGCCTCGCAATGGCACTAATTGTAATTCCCCAATTTGTCATAAAAACTGTTCCCTTGGAAATATTACTGTTATAAATTTGGAGCTCACAATCGATTTTTGTTGGCCTTATTGAATGCGATGTTAATTTGTCTGAGCATTATTTATGAGAATCACAGTTTGTATTTAGGTGATTGAAGATTTTAATGCCATTACAATTATAGCTTTAATTTAAAAAAATCTAATTCTAAGAAAATATACATATTTATTTTTATTATTCATTGAATGATATTCTTAATTCTTTTAATCAAACCCATAACTAAGACAACCAAACCCGAATCATGAAATTCTTGACATTCCATTTAAAATGTAAAAGAGATAGTAATATAATATATAGTACGCATTTAATAGATATTTTGGTCCAATTTAATTGTCGAATTGGAATAAAATTAACAAAGACAATAAAATTTATAATCAAGTTATGTATATTAAGTAGGGCTGTATTTTGAAGATCACAATGCCTCTGATCTAACTGATGGCTGTGAGCAATAGGATATATTATATAATAATAGGCGAGCTCCGTCGAAAATCTTGGTTTCACCATCTTAAGAGCTCTACACCCACTTTTGTGTTCAGGTAATAAGTGTAGGCTCACTTCCGCGTTACTTCAGAATATAATTGGGGATGACATACATAATGATGGAAAAAAAAAATATAATAATAGCGAGGTCGGAGAAAAATGTTTAAATAACTTATTTCTTGGCCGCGAAAATATATAATTTTTATTATGCTCCGCTTTGTGATTGGTTTAGTGTTGCCATTTAATTTTTTATTGTATATATAATAAATACATAGTACCTATTAATTTTAATTTGTCCCTAACAAGTCACTACCATTTGAGACTTATATGTATTGAAAAATACTGAGACGATCATCGATGTGTTTGATTTTCCAAATATCCATTATTGAAATATTTTCTGTTGTAATTCTTTTACACTTTGTCTCTATGATATCACTTCATAGATTCTGAAATGGAAAACCTTCGTCAAATAATTAAGTTACCTTTCTACACCCTACCTATGACCACAGAGTCCAATTAAAATAAAATAAAAGCAAATGACCATACAACTATATTAGGACTTTCTTTACATGGAAATTTCCAAAGTCATAACAAGCATATATTAACAACAACCACAAATCCACTATTGCGGTAGTAATTGACAGGTTAATTATCACGACACTTAATCCTTATGACACGTAAAGGACTTTAAATATTCAACTTCGTGGAGAGTTCCCACTTGCTCCTTAATACTATACGAATAATTAAAGCTACAGCATCGTGTTACCATTATGTAGGGAGAGTGGATTTTTTCTGCCAAAATTTACGCAAAGCTGGTTAATTAGTGGTAGAAGCGTCGCATCGCAGCTGTTGAGAAATGCCGGCAATTGCGGTCGAGTTATGGGCGTCGTTTATTTTTAGCAAGAAAACGTACCTTCTTTCATTTCTTTATTTTTATTTCAAACAGCAACATAAAGGCGCGGTATTATTTAAACGTTGGAAAATGTAAGCCTAAAACTGAAAAAGCTAAATTTCAATCTGCAAGCAATCACAAGTTACATGGATATAATGAGTACAAACACACTTGAATTTTTAACTCAACATATTTGGAAAGTCTGGGTTTGCTATTTGCTTTGTTAAGAAACTAAGTTTTATGCTTATATAGATACTTCTCTATAATACTTCTAATAAACTGAAAGATCTAAATTTGGAAGCGCAAGCAATCACAAGTTACGTGGATATAATGAGTATTAAATACAATTGAATTTTTTGCTTGACATATTTGGAAAGTCAAGGTTTTCATATTTTTTTACTGTGTTAAGAAACTAAGTTTTATTTTATTTTATAAATTGAAAGACCTAAATTTCAATCTGCAAAACATCACAAGTTACATGAATATAATGGGTTCAAATACTCTTGAATTTTCAACTCGACATATTTGAAATATCAGGGTTCGCTATTTATTTACTGTGTTGAGAAACTAAGTATAAAACTAAAGAACTAACTTAGATATCTCAAACAAAGATAATAAAAAATAAATATATAATTCATTAAAACAATTTACAGAACAATAATATAGAAGGAAAACAAAACAAAGAACATAACGAAGATGGAATAATATATTTACTCGAGGTGCAGTGTAGCTCAAGAGAGATGGGATGACATGAAGGGGAGGGGGTTGCTGATTTAACCATTCACAGCCTACTGAGATCAACCACTTTAGGGTCTAGTGAGGTTTGGCCATCCCCAGATCAGCAAAAATGCAATCAGTGCCGCACAGTACTCAGCAATTTATTTAGGGGACATTCAAGGAGATGTGACAGGTTATAACTTCAAACAGAGGTTCCTGGAATAAGGAACATTAACGATAAGTTAAACGATGAAGGATTAAATGTGAGGCAAAACAGTGACGTACATCATTATTTACAGCGAAACAGTTTCAGAGAGAAGACTTCAGTTCTTTATGTAAAAAATGTATATAAACTTTAATATACCTATTGATAAAACTATCATGCGAGTGATGAATAATAAACGGAAAAGTATAAGCGAAAGGAAGGTGAGAGTTTTCATTGGTGCAAATTGATGACATATAAGATAGAAGCTCTTCTACAAAGGTTGAAAAGCTCATGTAAATGTTTTAATTTTATCAAAGAATATTCAATAAAATCTTTAGATGCTGAAGGGGTAAGAGGGGGAAGTGAATATAATCCCTGAATTTTAAAAGAAGGATAGGAAAGACAACTTAGGTATGACCAATGATATAACAGCGGTTTATTGACATTTTACTAAGCTATTCCAATTACTGGTTTCACAAATTAATAGAAGGATGAAATATTTTCAAAATGCAGTTAAACAATCAAAGAATATGCGATTCAAATATACTTTACTATTTCAAAATTTATAATTCTATATAATAAAATGAGTTAAGAATTACGAACGGATATCACGGGAGAATCTTTTTTTAATATCGCCGATATAATATTATTTTTTTAAAACTTCACCGAAGAATTGAAATGAAAATTCGACTTCTGTACGATGAAAAGCTCTTAGTTTCTTTGGCAACTTGAAAGTTTTTCGATTTCGTTCGTAGGTACCATTTTCAATTTTATGAAAATCTGTCAAATTCCTTTATTTCAAACGAACGGTGAAGGAGATAGCACATCTTTTGGATATCAAATCAAAAATCTATTTCCTGTTGCAGAAAGTCCTACTTATTAAATATAATCCTAATAATTAAATAAAACTTATAACACGGTGTTACGGGGGGATGAGACGAAGAGAAACAAGACAAGTATAGCAAATGTATTTAACAAAACGTATGTACAACTGTTATTGACCTCAATATAAGAGCAAACAATGTATCCTATAGGATGGAAGTACACCGAAAGTAGTCCCAATGAGATGGAAGGGTGCTATGCAATCACTTCCCAATTTAACGTGTATGATTTATCGGCATGGAGTTAGGGTATTTGGGGCCGTTGTGATTACTCTACACTAGATCGCCTCCCTAACTCAGTTGGTATCCACACATAGTACTGAAAGGATGACCGTTGCGCTCTCGACATGCCAAAAAATTAGCAAAACCTTTTGCTTTAACTGCGGCCATAAATACAAATAAAACAAAAAAGAAAATGTTGGGTGAAAAAATATGAGATAAACTGTGCATTTCATTAATGTTGTGAGTTTATTAGACTATCTTAGAATGAGTCCTGTACAATTTGAACATTGTTAATTTATACAAGAATTAGATACCTACGTAATTAAGAGCAAGTGTAAGCGCTAAACAACGGTTAGGCTGTAACATTAAGATTTTTATCGAAGGTAAATGCTTATCATGAATTAAAATATAGCTCATTGATATCAGAACCCCCATTATCACAAATTATACTTAATTTTTATGAATTATATTTCTTTTTCCTTTTGAAAAGATATTTTTCTCTGCTCGCAATTTTTGCTAGTTGTCGTCCACTAACGTCTTATACGTCCCACCACATTGCCCGATAAATCGGCCCTAACGCACTAACTATCCCGATATCGGGACCCTAACTCTCAAGCAGCCTTCCCAATTTACACTGTGCCCGATGGATGGTGCCCGATAAATTGGTAAGTGAAATCGGCGCCCTAAGAAATAATTAATTATGATATATTCATCGAACTTATTATCAAATAGCGCGTTTTAAAACGGTACTGCGTCATCTGTTGTGAAGAGGTGGTACTTTTCATAGATGAGGTGTTTTAAAAACAACTTTAAACGGATAGAAACGCGGTTATATTTGGTCATTATTTGATTATCCTGATGCTGATTAGAATTAAGAACATAACTACCTTCAAAGGATTGTTTGGCCACATTTATAATACTAAAATTTTATAATATGGAAACTTTCGTATTAATTATATTATTATTACAAAATATTTGTATTGTTTTATTATTTGCCATACCATACCATAAATCAACCATTTATTTAACTTTATTAAAACTTTGGTACCTAAAAATGTATTATTGTTTCCATTTATAAAGACACATTGATACAATATAAATATTATGATAAAATAAATGACGTCACATATTTTTTTTATATTTTGAACTATTTTGTTTTTAATTCAATTTATTTAAAGGACATCATACATGCGCCATATTGATTATTTAAAAAATATATCACGTGTAAAATGGAGCCGTTTTTACTCGGGATGACGTAATATTGATAGCCCATACATTTATATCCGTTAAGACTTTCAAAAGTTATGGCGGAATGAAGAAATTCACATACATACCTATATACCTCTAAACCCTCAATACACTCCTGTTTTTAAGCAGCTGCTTAAAAATGTATGGAAAGATTCGTCTAATTACTTTCAACTCTTTTATCCCTCGAGCGAAATGAATATCAGCTTCGGGCTTCATAAAGTATATATTTGCAGACTATTTTTCACGTCAAAAACACGTCATACATTAACAGGAATAGGTTGAGATAGAACTGGAACCCTCCTCGTTAAAATTTCACATGCACTTGACGGCCGACCTGACTTACGTTAATTATGAAACCTCATTTGAGTGAGAACCTACCACGTTTGAGTAATGGCTTCTGAAATGAAAGCCGGTTTCTAAACGCGAATGTTTCGATTTAATAACGTTATCTGGCGCAATTAAAGCATGACACCTTTTTCATTAACGTTTTTTTATCTGTACATGCGTTATAAAATTAGGCTTTTCACTAAATGACGCATACAATTTACGTAATCCACTAAGTGGTTTTTGTTTTCACTACTAATTTTGGATAATTCACACGTGTAAATTATTACCTATGTCACCTTCGTATGATGTAGTTTCCCGTGAAAGAATTTTTAAATCGGTCGAATACTTTTGGAGCCTATTCGATGTAAATAAACAAACAATCAAACATTGCTTCTTTATAATATTAGTTTATATCCTTTTGTTTTTCTTTATTATATTTTCTACAATTATAAGAATGATTAGAAAATATCCTCTTTTGTTGAGATGTACAAAAAATGTTTCAATTGTGGCTTCATTTTCAATCTATACTAAAAATAAAGCTAAAGAGTTTAGTGTGTCGGTAAGTATTATTATGTCTGACGTGAGTTTAATGTAAAATCTCAGACCAAGGCCGAGTGTAAAAATTTTTTTTTAATTTTTCTGTTCATATTTTATTTTTGATTATAGAGAAAAGCTGTCCGTCTTTGGATAAGACGAGAAAGCGAGGAGGGGAATTTGAACGCTCGGAGTCGTAGCGGTCGTAGACCTGAAATATCAGATACTCAGCGAGTCTTAATGAGACGGAGTTATGAGGAATCTGGCTTTATACCAACGCGTTATTTTGCCGACATATTTGACGTGACTCTCCAAACCATTAGAAACCATTTACATTACATGGGCTTACATCACAGGCGTTATGCAAAGAAAATTTATATGACTGACGCTCATAGAATGGCCAGATTAAATTTCGCCATAGAATATTTGGATTTTGATTGGAGTAACACTGTTTTCTGTGACGAGAAAACTTTTAAATCCAGTCAACACGGTCGTCTACACCTTTGGCAATTCAATAAAACGCGATACACGCAAAACCATGTCGTGCCAAATAGAGAATCGGGTCGTATCTCGGTAAATTTGTATGGATGGATGACTGCTGATGGTGTTGGAGACTTGACCTTTTTGCTTTGAGGGAAGGGAGTAGGGAGGGGTTGGGCCTCCGGTACCCTCACTCACACGACGAAACACAACGCAAGCGCTGCTTCACGTCGGTTTTCTGTTTTTTATTTTATTATAAAATAACAGTGCAGGTCCCGCTAAATACGCCGCCAACACTAGTTTTTAGTCGATTCTTGATAGCCGTTTGCTGCTGCTATAATATTAAATTGATTAAAAAAATCGGCCACATCACCTTTTAATCCGTCGTATTTTTCCATAATTTTCTTCGCTTTTATGTTTTCCCCGCTTGGCTTACGAGAGGTATCGTTCGAAACGTTGCGCCTCCACCATCTGGCAACTAAATTCTAATGGTGGAGGTAGGTGGCGCAATAAAAACTGGTAGAACTCCTCAGTCTTGATTTATTTTCAATTAATATTACATTAGCACACTTACAACCAAAAACTATGATACTCACTCTATGCTGCTCTCGATCAGAAAGGAAAACTATTCATCAGCAAAACACGAACACTCGAATTCGAATCCAAAAAATTATCATTTAAAAATATTAACGGCCAGCACCTGACCATAAATCGTCCGAAGAGTAAACCCTACCTATAGTAATGTGCACGGACGTTACAGTGCCCACCTTTCAAGCTTTTTAATCTTTCCAATTTGCTTCAAGTGGATTAAAACAGTTTTATCACTAACACCGCAGCCTGCAGCTAACTCAGACGTGGTTTGCGATGGATCGGCTTCCACAATAGCCTTCATTTATTCATTATTAACTTGGGTCTCCGGCCGTCCACGGGGCTTGTTCTGCAGATCGAAATTTCCAGAAAACGTTGGAACCAATAACGCACTGTATTTTCTTTTGCGTCACAACCACCAAACACATCATTAAACCTTCGAGCCGTTTCTGCAGCAATGGTACCACGGTGGAACACGTACTCGTAAATAACACGATTCCTATTTCAAGTTTTCCATTTTTTATACTGGGTGACGTAAATAGAATAAACAAAAAAAAAGCAAATGAATGCCGCCTAACGTAACACAAATACATGTGTAAATGGCTGTATACATTTGAATTTGGAATTCCTAACCAAGGAGGAGAAATTTGTGATTAAAGTGGCCAGTACGACCAAACGACAATTTCATATGTGAGGACCTAATATTATAAATTTTATTGTTATTTTGCATCAAATGGGTTCTGAAACATCTGGATCGATTTTAAAAATTGTTTCATCTACATCACACGCTGATGACATAGTCTATATTTTACGCAGGACGTGTTGCCAGTTCACAGTTCATATAATCTAGGTTCAATTAATTTTGGCCACCTGCCGCATGGTGAACTTCATTAAATAACACGGTCACTATTAGTTTACTTTTTGTAACAGAAATACTTAAAGTTAAAATTTATAGGCAACATTTGATAGCAAAAACATTTCATGTGTGACCTTAGTTATTAAAAACTTTCTAGTTTAAATATCTAAAAGAGATTGGAATACAAAGGAGAATTACAAAAAAAAATTATCAGCTATTTATCATTCCGCAGAAGTCGTTAATCAATCTGTGAAAAAAATATTTAGTAACTGTAATTCCGCGTAAATTATACCTTATTGCACGTGCATACAATGTAGCAATATTTTTTTTAGGTGAAAGAATTTTCATGATTGATCAGTTTTTCCGAAAATTACACCCTACAAAAAAAAACAAAATTAAATTACCTCTTTATATTATTGGTAAAGATAAACTGCTGGCAAATACCTATTTAACTTCTTCAGAAAAACACAGCATTACAGACTTAAAATTTACAATCTCCAGTTTATTTTCTATAACATTTCTTAGTGCGTATGATGGTTAGTAACAATATACCAGCTATATTACGAACATCTCTATATAAAAACTAATACTCTTACTTGTATATATAATCGAGAGAAGTATTTAGGTTATAAAATTCCATAACATAAAGAAATATTTTAAACTAATCGAGAATTTGAATGAAGTAAGAACTATCAATATCTAATAATAATAGTATTAACTCTTGAAAGAAAGAATACCGTTATTGATACTACTTAACTATAAACAATTCTAACATCGTTCAAAACCTCGTGTTCTCGTTATTATCGTTAGAAATATTTGCTTAAATTATTACTTATACTCAAATAATTACATCTACTCGAAATAACCATCGTTTATATAACATTTTATATAGATTAATACAGTTATTAGTGAAGCCTTGAGAATATCGTTTTAATAAATCCACAGATCCGCTTTAGTGCACAGATAAACAAACAATTCCCTTTTAACGCTGCATAAAATACTATCGCCACACAGATATTGCTGAGGGAATCTTTTGCGAGAATATTAAACGATATTTCACGAAGCTGAGGGCGCATTATTTTGTACCTCAGACATATAACTTCCGCCGGCTACGGATCGACCAACAACATGATAGATGGCCTCTTTTGGCTGATTCCCTTTTCTTCGCCATGAAATTTTTCAACTCAAACGATAAGAATGCTTGAAGGTTTTGCGAAATGTTTATAAGTAACTGATTTATAGCTCCGTCGTATATTGTTGTAGTTCAATGCTTCGTATTTTTATAAACGATTATATATTTTAGATTCAAGTCGATAATAGTAGATCATTTTAGATTACTTGTGATGAATAAAATAATAGTTATTAAGAACGATCAAATAAATACTTTTTAGCCAAACACTTTTATAAGTTTAACTTAACGTCTAGCCGTTAAAAGCATAGTCCTTAAATCTTCAGCCGAATTCAATTGACGTTTATTGAATTAGTAAACCGCCTTCTCTATCTTTAGTAAGTTAGTTTCAGTTATTATTATTTGTGATAAATTTTACATTCACAATGCCTTAATTATTACTTAAGGAAATTCACCAGCCACCAGTCACAGTGAATTTTTTTAATACTTTTCCAACTTTTTTTACTATTATTACTAATGGGCTCAGATTTTAACAGAAAGAGCCTGATCACCCTCATCTTGAATAGACTTGAATGATATGCTTTTGGGAATACGGCTATACGCTGAATTCCACCTCTTGGCAGTAGGCAGCATAAAAATGATGAGTAGTGTTTTGTGCGCAGGTTTGGGGTTCACTAAATAAGGATGGTACATGTAGATTTTCGGTGTTAAAAGGGTGAATTCATGATGAGCTAACGTATATAATTATATAGCCTATAAGTGTACTCCCCGTAATACAACCAGTAAAAAACAGACAGACGGATAATTCTACGCTCTAAAGTCTAGCTGTAAAGTTTGGGTTTCACCAGATTTGTCAAAGAGTTATAAAAAACTTCATCGATGTTTTTTCACTTTTCAATGTATTTTGATAGTTCACTAGGGAGCTTTTTATTTATATTTTTCTTCAAAATTAAATAAAAGTTGTATGATAAAGCATATATTAATGGAACTCTTATTGTTGTTAATGTTATTCGTCTATCCTATTATAAAATGATTAAGCTCCACGACCGCAGAAAAATATTGGATATCATGTTTATATTTAAATTATTGAACGGTTGTATTAACTCCCTTGATATTTTGGAAAAATAAAGATCACAGTTCCGAGGATTGGGAATCGAATACATAACAGAAAAACATTTACATTGCCACTCCGTAGAACTTGTCTTGGTCAGGATTCACCGCTTTATCGCATGTGTTCTAGCTATGAATCAATACGATTTAATTTCGACATATTCAACGGGTCTATTGCTTCTGCTAGGCAGAGCTTAAGATCTGTTTTTGGTTCTTGAGAAAAGCATAATAACTTTTCTAATATTTTGTAATTTAAATTATTTTATGTTTCGGCTGTAGTCACTTCTGTGAAAAAATGAAAAAATGGTTACAATCCAATTTCTTTTTTGTGAAAATTGTATTGTTTATATTTTTTATTGTAATCAGTTTTGTAAGTCGAAATAAAAAAAATAAAAAAAAAAGTTTTATTTTCAATACTGGAAATTGTTACCTGACATTATGAACTATTATCATTTATTATAATTATTGAATATACCCTAGTAATAGATTCATATCGTGTAAACTCTTTAATAACCCAAATAAAGACAAAATCTCACTGGCCCTTTAAAAGCTCAGGTACAGATATCAACATGTTATCAATTGTTGTAATACGGCACGAAAACTTTCGGAAGCGGAGAGCACTCAAAAACTTTACAAAGTTCCAAAATGAAAACGTCAATGTAACAAAAGCCACCGCGGGGAATATTAATTAATAATCGAACACAAAGGAAAGACTTTGAATAATGAAAATTCAGCTGCTGATTTATTGTAGCGATATAGGCTATAAAATTGTGTGAATCAAACAATGGTATTCCGAGCGAGTATAATTCAAAAGTATCTCAATGAAAGTAATTTGCTTATTACTTACAACAACAGGGATAAATTAAAATTGATTGACTTCCCATTGAAGTTGACACGAGCTCATTATATTTCAATCTTTGTATTCAAATTTTGTATATATTTTTATATCATGAAAATCTTATTAAAAGCATAGAAATTGTGAGAAATAATACTTATATCTTTAAGTGTATTCAATCATTTAAGAAACTTCAATTGTAATCGGTCGGAGGTTATTCGTAGATTATTAAATGATAAACGCTTTTAAGAGAAGTATTTATTTCTCATTTGTTTAAGTTTGAAGTTGATTCTATAAAATAAAAAAAAAATATTTTTAGTGAAACTGACGTTATATAACTGATAACCTCCTTTTTTGAATTCTGTAATAATACCAAAACATTTTACTAAGTGTTACAAATACTTTTCTGAAAACTGCAACAAAATTGGTTGAAGCTAATGGGAGACTATCGCGGCCTAACATACAGGTTAAACCGAGGGCCTTTTTTTTGAGTCGGTTAAAAAATAATATTTATCGGTACTGTCAGTAGGCATTTTCATTGTTATCTATTATTTATTTTAATATCCCAAAATTAGTTGGGTATCAAAGACAAAATATTTGTTATGATTTTAAGCTATGTTATCTTCTATCTTAAAAAAGAAAATTCAAGCTAAAATTAAAATAGTCACAAGTGTTTTCAAACTGAGATCACTAATTAAGTTATTTTTATCAAATATGAAAATCCTTTTTAATTTTAACAGACATCACGGTTTTACATTTTTCCACTAGCAATATAAGTGTGAAAACTTTGCATCCCACGCATATTTGGTGTTCTTCCAATGTGGCGCATTGTTTGCGCGACGCAATTATGATTTCAATTAAGAAGGGTAAGCTACCGAAACGTTGAAGTTAATTTCAAACATTTACATGCTTAGCAGCTGCATCGTCAATGTTTTGTATTCTAAATAAAGGAATAGGGGTGTAGACAGGTTTTTTATATTTTTTTTAATAAATATACATGGAGTATATTAAAAAGCGAACAAAAAAATACGAAAACACCATTTTTGTCATGGCATCACGGCCCTGTGAAGCTAATATCGTTTTATGTATGCATAAGGTTGAATTCTTTAAGTTCTGATATTATTAAGATGACGTCACGCGCTGTTTGCGGTCATGTGACTACAAGAATAAAATATTTGTTTTTTCATTATTAATTTAAGAAAAATTATAAATATAATAAGCATACAAGTGTGATTATCAGTAATAGTATTATTTACTTTATATTTTAATAAAATAAAATATATAAATATTAGATAACCTCACATACATTGCTTGGTTTCCGGGATGATTAGCTAAAATCCCGTATTACCGGTACCACAACATCCAGACACAAGACAATACAAAAAGTTCATTTTCTATATTACATTGATCCGACCGGAATCTAACCAGGAACCTCGGAGGTGGCGATACTTTGAAACCGGCGTGCGAACTACTCGGCTATGGAGGTCTTCAAATCTTTACCAAGGACTAATATTATGAGGAAAATTTGATTATTTGTTTGTATGTATTTTATTTATTTGTATTTTATTTTTAAAAATTCTAAACACAAAAAAGATAAACAGTAAAGATTTCATTGTTTCTTTGCATTGTATAGGCTTCAAAACTACTGGGCCGATTCAAATAATTCTTTCACCTACGGGAAGCCAACAGCTAGGTATGTCGTCATCATCACCAGCCCATTTACGTCCCCACTGCAGGGACTCAGGCCTTCCTTATGGATGGTTAAGGAGGATGGGCCTTGACCCTCCACGCTGGCCCAATGCGGATTGGAGGGTATTAACGACTGCAAATGCAGCCGGAACCATCGGCTTAACGTGCCTTCCGAAGCACGAAGTAGCTCGAGATAATAATTTTTTGGTCACCCATCTTGTGACCGACCCTTGCGAAAGTTGCTTAACAACAACGATCGCGGACCGCGGCGCTTAACCTCTACGCCACCGAGCTACTTAGCCAGGTATGTAGTATCATATAATTTGACAGTTAGCAAACAATACCTGATGTGTTCTTCTCTGAAAACAAAAAGCTTTGATCAACTTTTTCAGAGAAAGAGCATAATTTTAAGTGTGTATTTGATTACGATTTCCAAAAAGGATGTGTTGCTAAATTCAATATTTGCCTCAATACGTCACAGCACGTGACCATAAATCGTATAAGCAATGAAACACGTAAGCGCGTGTCATTTATATGAACCTATAAATAAATTTCAATGTGTGAATCTTGCTAAAACGTCCGTACACAAATATATAGGGGTCGCATCGCATTTATCTCTCTTTCATTTATACAATTGTTCGTATTCCGCAAACGTGCTGGTTTTTTTACAGCTTTCTGCTTTAGATATATTACCTGGATGTAATTTCAGCAATACACACGGTAAATTTATTATTTGACGATCTAATGGGCAACAAAAATTATTAAATTTTCTCACGAAAACTGCTCTAATACTTTCCTAAATTTATAGTAGTCTTGCTTCTCAAAAGCCTTATTGAAATACCGTATATTAAATAAACAAGTCTCACGGTCATTTGCACAAACGTCTAATAAGTTTAATGACCATTTCAAGCTCTAATTATAGTTCTGAATTTGAAATTTTGTGTCGGTAATGTCGCCTTAAATTAATAACAATTTTAATGGACGTTTGCGCAACTGGGTGTCAATCAAGCAGATCGGTTTGCACTTGCGCAACTAGAGTTTCACTCAAATATTATATTTTAAAAACCCATAGTATTCTAATAGCTTTACCTATAATAAAGGAAGATTTTCTTTATTTCTTTTTTTATACATATACAACACTTTAGATCCGTGTATTGACGAATTTACTTTTTCCTTAAAAAGCTTATAAATTAATTATCATACAATTATAAAAAATACATAATTGATATTGCAGTTTGGGCATAGTTCTGTGGAATATTTGAAATCTATGAGTCCCCCGACTGCAAATGTTTCTTTTAAGTTAGATTTTGGCCGTAGTGTTTTTTAATTATTTATTTTTATTCTATAAGTAAACTTGGGATGCACAAAGTATGAAGTTTTATTTTAATGAAAACCATGTCCATTCATAACCTTCATGCCGGCTCCCTTTATAAATAGGAAAATCAAATAAAAATGTCTGAATAACAAAGCAGTAACAAGATAAAATACAGAATACCTACTGAATTAGATATTTTCAGAAAGTTTTTTGTTTTTTATTTCGTATTATTCTATCAGACATTTGTTCCAATATACGATTCCACTCTTCTAACGAAATGACAGCTCTGACAGATTGGTATTTATCAAACTGTATATAGACAGACAAATGAGCTTTTAACTCGTGAGTATTTATATATTTGTTTTACGGCTTTAGAGAGGTAATGTACAATTTAAGTTAGTTTAAAAATATTATCGTATATAGCCCTTTAATAAGAAAATTAGTAAACATAATTTAATGCTTTTTCTGTTTTATTTTAATACATTTCCAATGTAAGTGATACACTTTTAGGGATCCTCCCCTCAAAAGACAAAAAAAAAAACTCAAATTGACAAACAGACGTCTGTCCTTCTTTGTTTAACTGATAGCTACTGCCTATAAGCTGATATTCTACTAAATTCCTGGGGTTGAACTTAGCTATACCCAAAGGAGCTAATGCAATGTAAATACATACATGCTTATGTGGAGATTTTTTTTTTTGAAAGGTAAATTAGAACATTATAAAGTCAAAATTAGTAAACTGTATTATGTGAAATGAAAACAAAAAAACAACTAATAAAATGGTTTATATCTCAAATATACCTTTTTCTATAACGTTGAAATAATTAGTGTTGAAATTATTAATGAAAGTTGGCAAAAAAAGTACCATTCCCTGTTCCTGTTGGTCTAAACTTATGAACTTTACAATTAGAATTATGGATAACTGGAAAACAAGTCTATAGTTTATAAAATTTTTATACTCGTCGGGCACAATTTCACGTGAGTTCGACTCACTGATAGATTAATAACTGTTACTGAAAACTAAAAACGAAACGCCAGGTCACCAATTTTCTTTTTTTCTATTGATTTCCTTAAGACTGCACCACTAAAGGTATATCTGGAATGCTTACGTGGGTCTGCTGTTCTGTATCACCGAAGCAGTCGCTATGAACCCAAAAAAAGGTTGCATGTTATACAAACTTAAAACGCCATGACGGCTTTAGGAAGAAAAATATTTTGATTGTCATTCGTCATTTGTCTTTTTTCATTGCTTCTAAGATAATACATTGAACCGCAATAATAACTATGATTTAATACAATACCTACAGAAGACTATATTGATTGTGAATAGTGGCATCTAGCACAAGTTTGTCTCGGTGGTACTCATAAGTCGGCAAGTGTTCTCGATTGTATTTATATATCGGAGTTCTAATACGTGTAAATTTCTACCTTCTGCTCTGAGCAAAAGAGGATTCGGTTATGATACTACCTATTGTTATGATTATAATTATCATTATCACAAACCTATAAGTATCCCCACAGCTAGGGCTCAGGCCTGCCCTATGTACGAAATCAAATCTAATCGAATCATGAGAATGAGCCATAACCGACCACGCTGGTCTAGTGTAGATTGGTGGATATTAACGACAGCAGATGCAGCCGGGATTAACGGCGTAAAGTGCCTTCCGAAGCACGAAGGAGATAATTACATTTTTGATCACCCATCCTACGTCCGGCCATTGCGAAAGTTGCTTATAAGTTATATCGTAGACCGAACGCGCTAGCCACACTGCGCCAACGAGCTCATTGTTATGATCAAATAACTGAAAAGTTGAATGTTTTTTCTATTGTAAGCGATATCAGGATTTGCTCACAATGTCGGCACACTAGTTCATTTACTAGTTTTCGGTACACACGTACTAAATGGATATTAGCATGTGAACTATTTGCGAGGCCATTGAATGAACGTCGAGATATTTTTTTTTAATTTCACATGCAGCAAAAATGTCATAGCGGAAATTGTATAGGAGTGAAATATGGTGCGCAGCTGTTACGGCTAATGAACTCGTTTCATGTTACTAATATTATTCATAATGTAGAACAAATTGAACATTTCGTTTTATATTTTGTTAATGGTTCATTTTAATATTTTTGCTTGAATCATTTTTCGAGCGACAGCTTGTTGTAACAATGCGACGTCTATACCGTTTATTTTGGCTTAGTTTCCCGCATCCGAACTTTTTGCCGCCGATCTTTAAGATTATTTTTATTTTATAATTCGCTTTTCGTAATTTAATTTCTTTAGAAACACTACATACTTTTTTATTCATAAAAAAAAACTTCTGGCAACAATACGGTTGTCATTATATGTCTTATTTTTTTAAGAAATATTGTAAACTATTAATCTATGCTATGATATAAACCTTTATGGAAAACCCAGATACGGGATATGTAATGAAGTGTTTTATTTATATGTAACCTTATTTCCGAAAATCTCATAACGAACTGTTTTTATTATTTTTATTTGGTTGTTTTTCTTTTTCTTGTCTTATCAAGACTAGTCAGCCTTTTCATTTGACTACCATTCACAAGTTAGTCCAGACCCCGTTATACGCTGTTTGTTATAACCGTCATTTAATGATACAGACACAGAGCTAACCGTTTTGATATTGTAATCTAATACTTATAATTTTATTTCATTCGTTCCTCATATACGTCCTTTATTTTATGATTATCAAAGAGTTCATTTTAAGCATCCAAACAAATTTTCACTCATATTGTAACCTATACCTTAATGTAACCTTTGCATTCAAAAAAGGTCGAAGCTTACTAATATTATACACAAAGCGACAACTACAAAAAAACGGTCGACTCATCTAAAGTCCTCCGCGAAGGTTGTATTTCAAATCCCTGCTAGTTGTGGCCGCTAAAAATCACTGCTGCCAACCTTTTGATCTTGTGGAGTTCGGACACAAAAGTTCCCGCGCCGTAGAGATCAACAATACATCTGCGGGAAGATTAATCGTCTGAGAAGCCCCCCCTAAGCTGCAGAAAACAATTTTTCATTTTTATCAAAATGTTGAGTACCTACGGTCGGCGCGATAATGTGTATGTATATTTTTTCTATGGCACCAGCGCAGCTTATTGTTTTCAATGTTTCTAAGTCTGCAAAATCAGCTTTAACATTAGATTATATTTAGCTGTCTCAATAAAGAATATGATAAAGTTCAAAAGCCGACTACTGAAAAAATTTCGCCGTATTTCACTATTTCCTTAAGAGGATGTGCAAAGCCATAAACTGATCACGATTTTCCTACACCTACAAATTTTCCCTTATTAATAATAATTATCAAGTAATTTAATGCTTACATATTATAGATTATACTCCATATGCGGTTACTTTCCTCAATGTAAGACATAAAGTCTCTTCCCGGTAAATATTCAAACATGATCTGATCACGTAATATTTAAAGTTTAACGGATTTTGAGGTCGTTGCAAATCTAATGAAAGATCTAACGGAGGAAGATGAAATACGCTACTTCACGAAATCATCTATTAATATCCCCAATGCTGGGGCACAGACTTTTGTAAATGTATGGAATGACAAAAGAAGAACAAGCTTTAACACACCACGCGGACACAATGCAGATTGGTTTGTGTTAAAGACTACAAATGCAGCCAGGATCAACAGCTTAACGTGAAGGTCGAATGTGCAGATTAAATGTAATTATATATGATTCCATTACGGATGATGCACCCATAAGAAAAAAAGGAAAGGTAAAACAACAAAGTAATATTCTTTCTTAGTCATCATATAATCATAATAATGGCAATAAAATAATCTCCTTTTCATTAAGTCTTTTATGTTTTAAATTAGTGTGCAGGTACAGACAAGACGTACTAATAAGTTTAAGCATAATTAAATGAATGTGTGTAACTCTCTATTGTTCTGAATTCAAGCCAAGTAGCATTTGTGTATAGTAATAATAATGTAGACGTTATACTAAGGTACGAATTTAAACAGAGCACAAAGTATATTTTAGTTTGCAGGCACGTTATTTATTCAAACTCTGTACCATCTCTACTAACAGCTTGATTTTCCAGAGAGCTTTCAGAAAAAAAAACGCTACTTTTTCTAAATTTGTTTCAAATTCGTCATTATTTTAATCGGGCTTTGGTCAAGAAATACTTGATAGAGCCTCAATATTCTATTTAATCTTACTGTGTAACTTTCTTTTTTCATTTAGATTAATTTCAATAACATAGCTTTCAGTAAATTGTTTACTAAACAAAAAGCAATTAACCCAATAAGCTTTTAATGTCTTTAAATGGTTAAATTTAAATATGGCCCAAAATATAAAAGTAAGCCTTTGATTTTAATTAATGTCACGGGGTTAAAATTATATTATTCTTTGAAAACTTATAGACTTCGAAATCTAAGCCATATTGCGATTTGAACTCAAACGAATTAATCTTTAAACAATTAAACCCAACCATAACATTTCCTGCTTTATAAATTTGTTATATGTTGCCTTTAAGTTCGAAATAAGTATTGAACATTATATCTTATCAATTTCTTTCGTCATTAATGACGACGTGTTTTATGTCAAACTAGTTTTCGCCAGCGGCTTCACCTGCGTCGACCCTAGGGCAATGTTTAGTGAGATAAAAAGTATCCTATTATCTAAGTCAGCTAATACCCTATCTGTATACCAAATTTCATCAAAATCCGTTCAGTAGTTTCGGCGTGATTGACAGACAAACATCTAAACAAAGAAACTTTCACATTTATAATATTATAATAGGATTGTTGATCATAATTAGCTCATATCGAATAGGTATATATTAGTAACATGAACATTCAATTGTAATATTCGAATTTTGAAATAGATGTGGCCGCCGTGACCGTATGCTAATTGCCCTAATTGTGTAAATTTGTATAACAAATAATTTTGAAAAAGTAATCCAATTTAGGTATACTGTTCCATATTTTATTACTTTCCTCTATTACTCGCTATAAGCTTAAATACTGACAGGATTGGCAACATTTTCATGTCAAAGGCAGGTGTCTAAATCGAGTAAATCTATATCAATATCCACTTACTGAGTAAATGCCGATAACTTTTTTATATATGTTACAGCTAAAGGTGGGTGTGAACATAAACTTAAGATTAGCCGGCTAAACTTAGGTTTATCTTCGAGGAGGTGTCAATGTTATTTTCTTCTATCTTTAGCCGGCTAAACTTAAGTGTAACCGCAGGCCCTTGGCTAAATATGTAGAAGGAAATGGAAAAGGAAACATTGTAATAATGTTTACTATTTTGACACTAAATCTTTATGAAAAAATAATTACTCTCTTTATATATGTGGTCGCGGTCATCGTTTGACGATTTGCCCAGCCATACTAGGGAATATATAGCGATTCGTTTCTGGCACTTCGCCGGCCGCATACACTAACCTAACCTAACCCATATGTTTTAAATTACATATGGGATTATCGTATTTGCAAGAATTTTCGTAACCCTTATTTGCAAGATCGTTAGTATTATACTTGTATAGGTTTATTTTATAACATATGGGTCGACAGAAACGAATCGCTTTTGTTGAAGGAAACATATTTGGTTTATAATGCTACACAAATGATATTCCCTAGTATGGCTGGGCAAATCGTCAAACGATAAACTTCTTTAGTGTTAATTATTTAAAATTTATTTTTTGACGTTTTTCATTCTGACTAAAACTAAAACGGGTAGGCTGATATAATATAAAATATTTTCTTAACCCGTAATACCTTGCTTGGACCCCTATAAAAAATAAATTTATTACTTGCATTTTTTAATAAATATTAATTAGAAGCAAACATTTTAGTTTCTTTATAAAAATTGTTCGAACCTATGGAACAGGGTATAAGAAATTAATTATATTGAACATTGACATATTACGTAACTGTGTAACAATATAAAGTATGAGAGTCAACTAATCGATACCACATATTTTAAAGACGAAATATTTGTTTCTTTGCATTGAATATGGTCCGAAAGTGATTTTAAAAATTCTACTGCCTACAAAAAGCAGGTTACATAGTCTATAATTTATGCCAGCACAATCGCGGGAAAACCGCCAATATAAAATATATATTTATATGCAATATATACTCAATACTTCATGAACGAACCGGACTCAAAATTGAACGTTTTAATATTTTATAATTAAAAAAAAAACTTATTTCATTGTTATAATTTTTCTGTGAATGGTTTCAGAAAATATTCAATAAAGCATCTAAACTAACTTAAACGTACTCACCAAGTAAAATAATAAAGTTTGTTTGGTTTACCTACTCTACAACTACGCTGTAATCAAGCCCTTTGAAGGGAAACTTCAGAAGGGGCCAGTATTTGCTTTGTGGCATTTGCACAAACGTCATATTGAATTGAAATTTGATAAGCTGCTGACACACCAACTCATAGTAATCATTAAAAGTTAAAACTTTTGATATGAAGACCCTTAAAGTTATGTAAATTGAGAAAATTGATTATTATTTAAATAAATAAATTTCTAAATTTATTCATTGTATATAAACTCTATTACAAAGAAATATACATTTATCTACCCGTGGTCATAATCATAAGATTTCTTTTAATTATTATTTTAAGTAATTTTAATAAAAACCAATAAGATAAATAAAATATGTTCAAAAACTAAAACCCGGCTACGGCTAAATAGTACAAAAAAGTTTGAAACGAAAAATTTGTTTTATAGCGATAGCTATATTATAACAGCGATGACCAAAGAACAGTAGACCATAGTCAAATATCTTTTATATGTGAATAACAATATCAAAAATGATTTCATAAGTATACACACCATTTTTTCTTTTGAAGCAATCGACAACGAAACGAGTTTTCCCAAATGATTCAATTTCTTTATTTACTTTGATTTTGAAGAAACTTGGGTTCTCAGGAGCGGACACCAACATTGGCTGTGCTCACGACGTAAAAAGAAAATACTTTTTCCATTTCAGTTAATTCACCTGTTCTTGTTTGAGTTCAAACATAATAAGTGGGGTGTTGAAAAAATAATAAATATGAATATCTATAAACAAATTACATATTGTCGTAAATGGCAAAATAATACTACCATAATTTAAACGCATACCGAGCATAAATGCAAAAAAAAAAAACCTTTTAAAATTTAATAAACGAAATATTTGATATCTCCATATTTATTGATTTTGAAATTCGTATCTTATTATTTTATCCTATTGTACTTTTTGACAGTCTCAGAAATATATTAGCTACGCTATTTTGCATATACGTATATAGATGGCGTAGCTATGCTACGCTATTTGTAACTATTACTAGATAATGAAAAAACTATATAATTTAAATAATTCATTTATTAATGCAGTCATTTAAAAAAAAGTAAAATGAAAAATTGCATAAATTTGTAAAAAGATATACGAGAATATCTGTAAAATAAATAAGCATGAATTATCTAAAAAAAAAATATATATAGACAACGTTAAAATGAGAAAGAGAATAAAACTGTTCACAACTTTCCTCTATGGGATGAACTTTGAATTATTCCACTTAAAGTAACAAAAGCTGACGTTAAATGTAAAGGATTTATACGTCCGAAGCTTTAAGCAATATACGACTATCCAGTGATTTACGTCTTAAAATCTAGCCACTTCAGTTGTATCGAAACGTTAAAACATTTGTTACCGGAACGGAATCTACAACCGCTTTGTTTGAGAAGAACACGTCCGCTTCGAAGATTTCTTACTTGCACGTCAAAGAAAAATATATGAACGCGTTTCCTGCACTCAATATAGTGAGATTCCATGCTTATAACCGAACATCGTTTTCCTATATGTTTTCATTTTATGAAAGTAGGTTTTAATAACACAGAAACATTATCTTTAAACAATTGCATTAGTATCTGGACATTCTAGACGTATCAGAGAGTAAAGCTTAGGAGTTAAGTGGGATAAAAAGTTTTTCACCTTCATGATAAAAAATTGTTGATTATGTCATAATTTAATTTTTTTAGAGCTTTTCGATTCACTTTCTTCTGCAACTAATCTTGAGAGTGACATTGCTGAACATATTGTCTATTATATCTGATTAATTACTTTTTCCTAATTCATAATTACGGACCTATTAAATCACACACAAGAATCTAGCACAGTATATCGTAATATAATAATTAGAATATAGAAATAGTACTCCTTTAATATCCATATATGAATACTTCAAAGCATAGATGCCAAGGCAGTAAATATTTTAAAAACATTAGTGACCACATGACAAAGCAATGTCATTTGCGTTTTACACCGTGTGACTGTTATAGAGATTTTTATATATAATAATAGGTATGAATATATTCTTCAAGAAAAGTATATAGCTCTACTTTTAGGAATTTTATTGGTGTGGTGTGGCGACTTCGTCCGCATGGTATAGTTACTTTAAGCAGCATTTCTAACGAATATTTATTCATTATATCGTGTAAAATACCTGAAATAAAGTTTCATAATTTCATCTTTAATAAAGACATACAATCTATTTATCATAATAATAGCAACCTATGTCCTATCTCAAGTTAACTCTCTTTAATGGGTTAGGCGTTAGAGCGTAACTGACACATACACTGACCTACTTTGGCATGTATAATATTAATAAGAGATAAATTAACGATTCTCCTTGTAAGTACATTACATCATCATAAATTATATTATAATAATATATTACCAGGCAGTTACCGAAATAAATAGACTAAGAACAATATAAATTACTATTGCTTGGTCGATCTCACACTTGTCAAAATGAAAATTAAAAGTATAAACTCTTAATACGAGAATGGATTTGTCGTAGCCAACTGGGTACCAGATCCGGCCAATTAGGCGGCTAGCCCTATAATAGAATGACGCCATTCATTTGCATGGGCTAAACGTCGATTAGCTGAGCAACAATAACAACGTTCTTCTACTGTGCGACTGTACCCAGGAAACTGGTTTACTGTCAAATATCAATACAAAACACACTTATAAATTTTTGTTAATCGAAAAATGTCCGCGATATTCGAATTAAATTACTTTGATGCTCAACTTTGAATATTTTACAACAGAAAGATATATGTATTTATTTATTTAAAATAAATACAGTATCAGCAATACATGTAATTAACCGACTAATGTCGTTACAGTACTTTATCTCTGAAAACTTTTAATCTCCACTACAGGGACTCAGGCCTTCCTTATGGATTGGTTAAAGAGGACGAGCCATGACCCTCCACGGCCAGAACAACGTCATAACGTGTCTTCTGAATCATGGAGTAGTTTGAAATAAAAAAAATGTGGTCACCCGTACCGTGACCGACCCTCGTTAAAGTTACTAAATAACAACAATCGCGGGCCGCGGCGCTTATTCACTCCGTCACCGAGCTGCTTATCAGTATAACAAAGCATAAAGTTCTTACTAAATTTTATTTCAAACTCAACCTTGATCAAAAGTATGTAGAAGTATACTTAACGCCATCTAGTATAGCACAAAACTATAGTTTGTGATTTGCACATGAATATTTTCAAAAATATTTGTTTATAATGTTATTTTTGTTATCAATTAAGTACTTAAATATAAATTTTTATGACAATATTAGGAAGTCTTTAGAAATAACATTAAATAGATTGATTACAATGGCAAATCAAATTGTAAACAATGGTTGCTATGGTAACATTTTCATTAGCCATAAAAACTTTCACTCCCATTTTCATCCCTTTAAGTTCAATTTCGTGATAAAATCAATTTAACTTATGACCTGCATAACGTCTTAAACTACCCAAATACCAATTTTTACCGATATAAGTCCAAAAATAAAGAAATTTTATACAAAATTTTTCACCCTTTCTAACCCCTTTCAGAGTAGAATTTCCAAAAATCCCGCCTTCAGTACACCTCTACGTAATAAGAGGAATGTATTCTCCAAAATTTTTGTCTCTACGACCAGCAGTTTGAGCTGTGTGTTATCTGTCAGTCAGTAAGTCAGGACATCTCCTTTTATATATGTATAGATAACGTATCCCTTGTAATGTCCTCAAAAAAAGGTATAAAAGCAAGTAAAAATTTAACTGTCCATGGTTAGCCCTAAGGGCATCAATACCTTTACATTTTTTTCCATCACAAACTCTACGAAACACAATAAACTTGTTTTGAAAAAAGATACTTAGATCTAACATTCATATATTTTAAACTTTAAGCTCTGTATTTCAGTACAGGCTTCAGCATGGCTCCATGAGTAATTCCTAGAGCGCATTGATGTCTAAAGTATTAATTGTGACCTGTTGCTTTGTATGCTACGAGCTCGTAATATGTTACACTTGTGTTATATGCCATAACAAAGCATTGGTCTGTAAAGATTCTACCACGGTACAGTGAACACAGGCTACAACTTCAGTGTGACAACATGGAAATATTCACTTTATGAAATACCTTTTGTATTTTATTTTTCATTCACTTTATTAATGTATTTTATAAAGCTTACACAGATACACAAAACTATACTTTGACGAACAAACATTTTTACACTTTAGACACAACGGAACGACATTTACTTTTTGCGAACTACTTTAGAATGAATTGTATTGAATAGAATAGTAAAATAACGACGCATGAAATTATTATATACGTAATATAATTTTTAATATTGTACTGGAAAATATAATCGGCAATGATTAATTAAATATTTTCTGGAATTGAGATAATTTCATTAATAATGAGTATTTAACAATATTCTAAATATTTAAAATTATATTACCAAAGCTTCTTTTCATAACATAATTTTGATTCAATGAATCTATCAACGAATTAAAGGGGACATTATTTTGGCTACTTGATGATTTTAATTTTATTTGTTGTTATCAATAGTGATTCCTTAAATACAATCCTATTTTAGTGCCAATAGGAACTTTATAATATTATCTGATTTTATAAGAAATTATAAACCAGATTTTTTTTTAAAGAATTTCTTAGAGGTTCATTATTATTACCTGTATAAAAGAGTTGGTTCTCTCACGTCAAGGCAACAATTTTTCTAAAAATCAGGAGACTAGAGACTGTTTTTTTTCAACACACTCGACATACGCTGTATAGCACAAGGTAAGCATACAATAAAAATAACAAAGAAAAAATGCAATTTAGTGTGTTCTCAAAAATGGATCACTAAAATACAAATATTTTGGATGTAAATAAATAAATAATAATTATTATTATTATTTCATTTCCTTATACATACCAGATTACAAAAGAATACAAAACAACTTATAATTTAATTTTACACGGTATCACGCTGAAGTATGAACTGTGATACAATTGCCAGTGTCTTCCACTCCAAATAAAAAACTTATACAAGTTGTCTACTAAAATTATACCTATATGATTATGTGTATGTGTATGTGTGTGTGTGTGTGTGTGTGTGTGTGTGTGTGTGTGAGTGTGTGTGTGTGTGTGTGTGTGTGTGTGTGTGTGTGTGTGTGTGTTTATTTATATTTTCCCTTTATATTTAAGTATTATTTCTATCTATAAGATAATATTTTCTGTTTCTCTAAAATTCAGACCACTGACGAATTCTTTTCTTACTTTTTTATTATTTACCTTATGCATCAAATTCCTAGAGCCGCAGACTTAAAAAGTTGACGTAATATATAAACAAAAAAAAAATATTGCAAAAAGTTACGGACTGAAGCTACTTAAAAATTTATTAAATTTTACTTCTCAACGTGTTCATATTTAAAAAATGAAATTGGTGGTTAATTACATATTATTAATTTGGGAAAATATGTTTCGTAGTTAAAAACTTATTGCTTTAAACGGTTTTATGACGGTATAAAATTTATGACCCTTACTTTTATAGTTGGTCGGCTGTTCTATTATTTAAAGGACATTCCGCCAGCAAATTCGAAATCTGGCGTTAGGCCAAATTGAATTAAACGAAGCGTATCCCAGAAGGAACTTTGATAGCAACGAAAACCCCTATGTCTCGTACTTCTTTCTTTACAACTTAACGAATGTTCGATTAACAAAATCGAAAATAAATAAAGATTTAAAGTACCAATAATAATTTTTAATTTTAATTAATTATTTATACTTTTTTAAAAAATTATACTTTTAATTTCCTAAATATATTCATGAATCGATGAAACCAAAAAGGAGAAGGTTATTTTCTTGACGGGTATGCATATTTTTTTAGCAAATCGAAGACTATTTTTAAAATTCTTTTTTGTTTCAAATTGGCAGTGAAGATCACGGGATAATACGGCCACGCATTGCAATACGACTGACACATCGAGTTGCCCGGGATCAATGGTTAATTGCCGTTCGAGTGCGTCGACGTCTCACAACTACGGGTTGCACGGCAAGGTGGGCGGCATCTATTTTAATAAACGACTAAATCGTGCTAACCAACATTTGTTTTTTTAAAGGATGTCAGGAGGGCAAGAAGCATGGTTGGAAATATGTATTGGTCCCGAAATATTAGGGCGCAAAAAAGTGTCATTTAACGTTGTGAAAAAGACTTAACAAATTATTGTTTTTTATTCTTATTTTTTCGTCACGATTGTACTCAAAGAATTAATTTCTCGTCGTATTTAATGAATTAATTACTTCTTATTGCGGACGCTTTTGGGGACATTTTTAAAAATATATTTCAACAAATATTTTTTATTATTTATTTATATTGAATTAAAATGATTATTTATTTATGCATGATTTTTATTGTCAAATATTTTTTTGTTTTAGTTTGTTTATACTTATTTATATTAGGATACAAATTAATTACTTTATGAACTTACTGTTGCACATTCTTTATATGATTACGGGTCATATTGGTATAATTCATACATTAATTATTTAAATATATTTTAATTATATATTATTATTATGTTTACACGTCGCATTGTTATGATTTTTACAAATTGATTATCTTTTATAAATAAATTATCATTATTTAATATTCATGCTCCTCTAAAATGTCTTCGCATAAACGAACCGTCGCTTTCCATGGATAACGGATAATATTAAGTTAATGATAAAACCGCGTGACAAAACAGGGCCCAATGCTGCTGAACTTCATGATTTAACAGCAGAAGGTTGAATTTAAAGTAATACCATAGTAGTACTGCTTAAGTTTGTAGGCTTGTGCCAGGAATTACTTTAATAGTTTGTCAGCAACTAACAAATTATCTTGAATGTAATGATATTTTCCTGTATTTTAATAAACAGTTATAATGATTCATGATCCCAAGTCTTTGTGAAGTAGTCTTAAAAGCGAAATATTGATAAAAAACCAGGTACAGACTTACCATCTCACGTTAACAATGCGAGTGATATTAATTCTCACTTCATTGACGTATTGGGGAACTTGCAGGTAACTATATCTAACATATTTTTTTATGAATACAACAGTTTCAGTGATTTAGTATTCTCAATTAAAACCGTTACAAAAAGCGAGATTTCACGTATTACATGTAAGCTGAGATCCATCGCCATTGAAATTGATAACATTACTTTAAATGTGATAGTTATAACGTTGTCTCACTCTTTATATTATACATGTCAAATAATTAATTCGACAATATCTACTTCTACGTTTCCAGATCTCTGGAAAATTCCTATAGTGCGACCTCTATAAAAAGTTAGCAACCCTATACGGTTTAAATATTTAAGTCCTGTTAGGTTCGTTCCCTGTCTCTTTAAAGTTTTAGAGAGAATAGTTTGTCAACTAACAAATCATCTTGAACGTAATAATATTTTTCTCGTATTTTAATATCGTTTTCGTAAAAAGCGAAGTACTACTACCGCCCTGATTGATGTGATAGATAATATTCTAACTGCTCAAGAGCGCGGTATGTGTACTTTGATGGTGTTGCTAGACTACTCCCGAGCATTTGACACTATAAATGTGCCAATGTTGCTGTCAAAGATGAGGTTCTATGGTTCTGATCACCGTTCGCTATTATGGTTTGACGGCTATTTAACTAATCATAAGCAGTTGGTAGGCTTGTGTCAGGGTAATGGTACTACTTTAAATTCAACCTTTCTGCCGTTAAATCAAGAAGTCAGTTTTCGCAATCATTATCTACTCAGTTACATTATGTCTGCATCATTTAAAAGGCGCCTTTCGGTTTGCGGCTTCCAAAATCTGGAATAATATCCCTCCCCTTTAAGAGGTATTAATTCTATCGCTAATTTTAAGTATCGTTTAAAGCAATACCTTTTAACTACACAAAAGAAATTTCGGCGCTTATTATAATATCAGTGAATCCTATATCTGAGTTGTATATTGGGGTCAACAGAATAGTTTTGAATGTATTGTGATAAATGTTAATTATTGAATTTTGTTATAAATTATTCATATAATATCATGTCATTATCAAACGAATAATATTAATTAAATAAAAAGTAATCTTTTATAATAATTTATATGATTGCATATAACATGTATATAATTGGCGAATTATTTATAGTGTTGAATTATCTTATGTCTATGTATCACATGGAATGGTTTTTATAAAATTTGAATAATGTTTATTTATCACCGGCATCCTAGTGTCAAGAAGGGGAAGGTACAAGAGCCAATAGAAAATCAGCGTTAGGACACCACTCTCGCATATAAGCTTAATTAGCAACCTATTTTTGGAGCAATCGTGAGACGCAATCATATATTTTTATTTTATTGTCATTATTATTATTGGTACGTCACAATATGTGATTTGTAACCTAAAATTGTATGTCTCATGTTTGTATTGGAACAAATCAAACAATCATTTATAATTTTATAGATATGGGATTAACAGTTTTGTTTTTATATCAAATTACTTTATAGAATTTGTAGGATATAAAAACAAAACTGTTAATCCGGTATCGATAAATTTACTATTATTTTTCACTTTAAGAAGGTAGATAATTATATTTTAGTGCGCTTAAGTATTGTAATACGTAGTTACACTGCTTAGGCCGTTCTAGAGAGAACCAACTATCCCTAATGAGGTCTTCCCTATGGAGTATTAATATCAGTATATTTACAGATATTAAAAAAGTTAAAGTTAAGGTTTTGTCAGTGGTCATTTGAAAAATCCATCATTTGTGTTAACACTCATCATTATACTAAAGGGAATTGTTCAATTTTGGCTTTTGGTGGACAAGCTAATTAGTAAAAACTATGTTAACAGTAAAATATTATTAAAACTAAAAAAAATATTTTTTATACTCTCGTCATGGGAAACAAAACATTAAAAATATTATTTTTAAAAGAATTTTTTGGATTCGGATGTGTTTTGTTAATATGTTTCACTGTGTTTCCATATCAATAAATGTTATTAAAGTACTATTACTAATAGTATCGATTAGTCGATAAGTTTTAACTTTAATACAAATGAAAGTAATTAAAGTATATATATATTAATGCATATACAGTAGGTGATCTTTTGCAAAATCATGTATCAAATATGTTAAAAACATAACAAATAATCCTTTTAGGTTAGATATAAGTTAATTTACACTAACAATCGTTTACTTTCTAATCGATTAATGATTTTTATATGGCAGCACCTTTTCACTTTGTCAACAAATATGTTTGAGTGATAGTTCTTATTAAAATGATTGTTTATATAAAATAATTCCTTAAATAACGTATTGATATCGTTTAACGTGTTGTTTTTGGTAAATTCATGTAGAAAGATAGAATTGGTAATTCAAAATTGTTTGGTTTAATGAATGTATTTAAATCGTGTAATATCGTCGGCAGCTTTGTATAAATTGTGAAAGATCTATATTACGTACTAGATCACATCTACTGCAACTAATATCCGACAGAGAAACACACATTAGAAATGAAATTATTGATTGGATATCCCCACGACAGGTAGGATTATAGTTATTTTTATTTATTAATGATTACTATAATTAAACTTCCTTTATGACATGAAAAACATTAATATATCGCTACCATATCGTTAAATAACATTTTGTTGACAAATAATTTAATCATAGTTATACTACCAGCAGAGTAGTGGATAACAAGCAGAGTCAAAATAACAAGCAGAGTCAAACCGAACAAATAAAAACACCATTGCTAATGGATACCTGATGCTGGCTAAATCATAGAAGAGCCAATAACGAAGAAATTGAATTGAACTATACTCTTTAAGATGCATGGATCTGATCACATCTGTCATCCATGTTGGCAGCGAGCAGATAGAGACAGTTCCTTCTAATATTCCAGAACCTATACAGAACATTACCTTGCCGGATTTTAAAATAGCATCTGATTCATAAGCATAATGTTTTGTTCCGGGTTGAGACTCACTACAGCAACTGACAGTTCCCAGATGGCTTCAGGTAAAATTGTTTGTTGATTTTAACTTTTATGTACCAAAAACCAGTAGACTGTAATTCTCATTTATATTATAATAATTGGGCTGAATGGTTGTCTATCATGCAAACTATTCATACATTTACTATAGAACTTATACAAGATTTTGCTTCATTTGTAAAAAAGAAATCTTACAATGGATTTTAACAATATTGAAGGAATGACTGAAAAAATTATGCACTTTTGAAGGTCTGTCTAAACAGGAGTTCCTTCAGTTAAAATTAAATTGATTTAAATAATTCTTTTGCTTTGGGAAGCTACATCTTTCATCAGAATGATATACTATTAATATTGCTACTATTAACTAGTTGTTCAATATTTAATGTTAATTTATTATTAAGTAGTTATGTGCAAATGTATTGAATAGGTGTTTTAAAATAGTCCTTTCTGTTAATAGGCGCAGATGTAAATGTGAGTCTACAGCCGCTCCTAGCCGAAGAGTTGTGCTTGAGGGTGAGCACAAATCAGGAGAATAGTCTTGTTTGAGGGAGAGCACACGTTAGGAGAGGCCATGGAAGATTCAAAGATTAGAACGTCATGTGACCAACTTATATAAATGTAGCTGCCTTTTTTGACTGCCCAAATGCCAGCCTCCAGCTGAAGAGAAACTGTATGAGCAGTGTAATTTATTTATTAAGTGATTATGTAAAGTCTATTCTTATAAATATGTGTATTTAGAAGTACTGTCTTTTGCTTGTAGAATTGTATTGTCAAATTAAAGGTAAATATGTGTAAATCTACAATTTCTTTATTTAGACATCTCTCTTTCTTATTTCTAACATAAATAAATTAATATGATGATAAGGTATTAAAGTATGTTACAAAAAAATAACCTTTTTGTTACATCGTTAATGGAATACTACACATGCTTATATATATACAATTTTAAACTTTCCCGTGAAAATATTACAACAGTTAACTTCCTTAAGATATGAAATATTAAAAAATAACGTTTTTTATAACTGTAGATAATGTCCACTCAAAGCCAAAGTGCCCATACAAACTGAACAATTCCCTTTTTAAATTGATAACCATTAAATATATATTTTTAAATAAAAACTACTAATGAAAAAACCAAATACAATATTTTATTATAAACTGATACTTTTTGAATTCTATACCCACAAGGGTTGTACCTAATCATTTATTTAGCCATTAATTGAGATTGACAAATTATGATACGTAATCATACATTTTTTTGTTCCTAACGTTCCACTCTTTCTTTATACTATCACACTATTAAAATTAGTTTACTATTTACTACTATTAACAGAAATCAATAATATAATACCCAATGCATCTGCCTTAAAAATATAAGCTTTAAATTTAACGTGTATGTGTCGTCAAGATGTTGAAATAAGACGAGTGAAAACACCCCAAGTGGATAATAAATTAGCTTGTAAAACTTCACGCTGTATCGCCGCAGAGCTAAGAAAACGGGATGTTACACCGCATATAACTTTCAGGAAACTACCATCCACGGTTTCGAGGCGATTTTGTTGTTACAAACTTTCATGATACAACAGACTATAGGTATAGTTCTAGCGGTAAGTAACTTTTTTTTAAATTGAAAGTAGGTAAATTTCTTCTTATAAATTGTGCTAATCAGACTATCGGGACGTCTCGGCACTATTGCTTGACCAGATAGGAGAAATCTATAGTGAATAACACCAAGCTGCTATCACCAAACAGTTACCATTACCTTTTTATTGGTAATTTTTGCTTTAGGACGCTGTTGTGGCGTTGGACCTGCGGACAGCCATTGCATTTTTCTTTTACGGTTCTCATAAAGAATCCACTTTTCATCACATGTCACAATTCAATCCAATATTCCTTCATTTCTGTGCCGATTCAACAAGACAACACAAGTTTCAACACGTAGTTCTTTCTGCATATCAGTCAAATAACGAGGCACTCATTTTTCGTATCTTTTTATTTTATTGATGTGACGCAAATGAGTCAATATTGTGAGTAAGGTAATGTTAAACTATGCCGCTAATTCCTGGGTAGTTTGACTAGGATCGGCTTCCACTATATCTCTTAAATCATCGTAATTCACATGTGTGGGCGATCTTCCTCGTGGCTCGTTCTTCTTCGTCTTGAATTCGCTCGTCGTACTTGATGCGTTACTTGCGCGTCGGTACTCGTATTCAAAAATTATTCAAATTTTCGCAGTATCCATCTTTCTTGTCTAAGTTAAATAACAAAAACAATTGAAAGTCGATATTCAAATCTTTCACATTTTTTGAAAGTAAAACATCATAGAAACCATGTGAAAAAAGTTTCTTTCGAAAACCTCAAACCATGAAGATTCTATGTCAATGCAAGTAACCTATTGCAATAAAACGGTAATTTCATACTTTAACCTCTAATATATAATGTCATAAATAAGAAAGAAAAAAATGAATAAAATATGATACGCAACTTTCTATTCGGCATACAACTAAATTGAATCTCCAAAACTTCATATTTATCTCAATATTATTAGAAAATTATATTTTTCTATGTTTCTTAAATAAGAAACCCATTTTTTTTTTTATAATAAATGTTACGTCTTCACATTAAATTTATACGAATATAGTTTCATATCATAGATCACCTGGTAAAACTAATATGAAATAAATAATCGTTAACTACTTCATAAAAGATGGATCAATTTTCGTATCTTTAAAGACACGATAAATACATTCAATTAAAATTTATCGTTTTTGTAGTTTTGTAGTGTAGTTAACATATAAAACTATAAAATTATCACCATCACCAGCCTTTCGAAATTTTTACAAATATAATTGTATATATTTACTAATGAATATTTAAACAAATATATCCGAACTTAAGGGTGAGAAAATTGAAATCTCACTGTTAAAAAAGGCTTCCCAAAAAAATTATGACTGTAATCCAATAAATAGGTAGTCCGTTTGGGAAATTTTCTCGTAATTTCAAAAGGATAATCTTTAGCAGCTTCCGGAAAGAACGTGACTTAAAGAGTATATTTATTTTTATTTCACCGTTCAACTCCTCTCATCTTTATGTCATCAAAAACTCGATTAGGAATGAGATCTGAATATTTCAAATTATTCTCAATATTATTAATACATAAAAATAATTACTTTAGAGAATACGATACATATCTAGTCACTCTTTCTTTCAAATCAACTGTTATGAAACAAGATATAAAAAGAACTAAAAGATGATAAATCAAATTAAATAATTTATTAACATTAAACAAAAAAAATAAAATAAAAGGGACGAGGTGATTAGTGAGGTGAAAAGTGTAGAAGTGTGAGTGAGAGTGTCAGTGTAGGTGAAGGGGCGTGGGTCAGCGGTGAAATTCCGTTGATGATGTACTTCAGCAGTCTTGAGAGGCGTCTGGATCCGGAGCGTAAATTCGGCGAGGCGTAGTCTCTCGATGCGTCGAACAGGAGACAACTGAGCGAAATTGTTTAAGTAACATAAGATTCCACACTGCCCTGCGATTCTGTGAAAATCCAGACTCGAACTCCAATTCACTCATGTGTCCAAATTCACGTCATTTAGTGAAGAAATCATATAGATTCCATTTTTTTGTATAAAAAAATATATATCCTATTAATATTATAAATGTTAAAGTTTCTTTGTTTGGATGTTTAGATGTTTGGATATTTGACCGTCAATCACGCCGAAACTACTGAACGGATTTTGATGAAATTTGGTATACTGATACTTTTTATCCCACTAAACATTTCCCTAGGGTCCACGCAGGCGAAGCCGCTGGCGAAAGCTAGTGCAAATGAATTGATTGATTATACGTGTCTCAGTTATTTTATTTTTCACTTATATCACCAAACGTTATTACGAATTCAAGATTGAGCTGATGCCGCTTTTTGAAGTAAATTCAGACACCTATACTCCATTCATTAAAGCATTAGACAGAAGTGAAATAAGGTTCTTTTTATGGTATACTTTGTGACAAAATATCAATAATCACGTTACTTTTAAGACTGACGGCTAATTTGCTATATATTCACTTAAATATCAGCTGCTATACTTAACTGTTGTCATTTAAGCTAACTATTAAACAGATTTATGAGTATATGACTAACTTAAATGATTTAATAAGTATTACAATAAAAAGTGTCCATCGTAAAGAACCTAAAGAAGCAGGGTTGGATAGTTTCGGCACGATTCTCATGTCACTATAACTCTACCAAATTTAAAACGTTGCCTAACCCCTTTAAGCGTTTCGGTAGTACAGCTTTTTAATTTTGTCAGACTATTATTTATTCATAATAGTTAAAATCGTAATCTGGGATTGTCATCCATTGTGAATGCTACTGCCTTTCTTGTTGTTTATCCGTTTTCCGTGATTTTATTGTTTTATTTTTGTTGTTAAGTTTTGGTAAATATGGACGATGCCGGTACAGGCCCGAGTGGCCTACAAAAATTACACTCTAAGCCCCCATACCTACCCTCATACTTTGACATTTCAGGGAGTTTTTCCAATGTCTTCATCAATAGTCTAACTTATTACACTTACAATTAGAATTTATCAAAACACGCAGATAGTTTCAGTTTTAGTTCCATGTTGGCTTGGGACTAAAAGATGATTTTATAAAATGCTGGCCTCATCTCAACCCCGAGGTATCATAAAAAATGGAAAATTGCCCAGCTCTTTCAGACTACCTAACGTTCAAAGTTTCAACAAAACTAATATAGATTTTTTAAATTTATCTTGAAAATAAAATGTTCTGTACTGCTGCTTCTATGACCCTCTTTTTTCTAATGTTATAGTGAATGGAGTATAAGTGAATTCGAATTCATGTTTGGATTGCAGCTGAAGTCCAACCAAGATTATTTACTTATTGAATATAATATTTGTTTGATTTAATATTTTTGAGTTTTTATATCGTTATAGCATTGTTATTGCAAAATTTATCAAATATATTAAGCATTATTTCTTTATTTAGTAAACGTCAATAAACATACTCGTATATAGTTGGTAAATAATCATCTCTCAGTAAAAAAATAACTGATTGGCTGCAAAACAACCCCATTACTTTATTAAAGCAATAGTAAACATTAAAGACATTGAACATACAGGTCTCACTCACACCTCTCACATTATCAAAAATATATTACGAAGGTATACCGAAAAAAATGTCTACTTCAATTACAATATTTTTATTATAATAATCACCTTTTTCGTTTCTATTTGAACCTGGCAAGAGCTAAATTGATGTGACTTAGAGAACTTTAATGGATCTGAAAATCTCTTTAATGGAATTATGAAACCATAATAAATCTACAATTTTCCAAGATAGAATTAACTAAGAAGATAGTTATATCAAAGCTAATACCTACTTATTCGAACAATTTTTTTATTCAATTCAAACATATTATTACTAAAAATTCAATAAATCACTACTTGATTCTGCCTACCTTATGCAATTTTAAGTCTAAAAAGTATGTTTGTAAATTAAATTTTTCCACAGTCGTATCAACTAAGAATTTAGTTTTATCAAAAATATTACTTATTTATAAGAACAATCCATTTGTCCAATTCAAATGCTACTTTAAATCAAATAAATAACTACATCAATCGATCAACATTCTTGATTGCGCCTACCTAATATTAGTTTTAATTTACAAAGTTGATTTAAAATAGTATTAGGTAGACGTTATGTTTGTTGATTCAATTTTTCCCACGGCCGTATTGATTTCGAAGATAATTATATCTATTAATTTGTGAAATAAAATACGATACTCTTTCAAATTCAATAAGAAACTATCCCAATCAACCAATATTCTTGATTGCACCTACGTAATGCTATTTTATGTCTACAAAGCATGTTTGTAGATCAAATTTTTTCCTCAGTCGTATTAACTAAGAAAATAGTTATATCAACGATATTACTTACTTAGAAGAACAATGAATTGTTCAATTAAAATACGATACTACTTTAGATTCAATAAGAAACTACTTCAATCAACCAACACATTTAGTTGCGCCCACCTAATATTGTATTGATCCAATTAAACTGCTTGTTCACGACAACATTTATCGTATTCAGTGCAAAAATGTGAACTAACTCATTCAATCAAGGTCTTGGTCCAGTTTGGCAAATATCTACTAAGTTTGATTGTTGGTATGTTCATACCAGATAATTGATCTAATAAAGCCACTTCTTCCAATACACAATTAAGCTATTAACTACTCTTGTCTGTCGCGACTTTTGTCGTGTCTGTCGAACTTATTTATTTACTTTATATGGTATACCAATTAGTATCGCGATATGAAAGGTAATTTTGTTAAATTTGATACCAGATGGTAGGTTCCTAATATTATCATAGATTCAATCCAAATAATACTTAACACATTAGATAACGCTGATTTATTGAAATGGGAGCCTTATTTACAAACAAACTAAATTATAATTAAAATTTTAAGTTCATATTTTAGGCAGCTATTCCTCTAATCTTGTATTGTATACCTGCTTATGGTACCTTATTTACTCTCACATAGTGTGAGTCGTAAATTGTAAAAGAGAAAACAAAGTGAAAATGACGTCTACATGCAAACAAATTGGTATCACAGGTTGGTTTTAAAAAACAGAGACCATTCTAAATATTCACAGAAATCAATGTATTTGTCAGATCGCATTATATGAAAACATATTTCCGAAACGACTGTTCCATACCAATAAATTTTGATATCTAGTGGAACGGAACAGTGAATTATATTGCCAGACTTATATTGCCTTAGTGACCTCCGTAGTAACTCTAGCTTACACTTTGGTTTCATGGTGTGGTTTCATCAGAACAATGTAGAAATAAAATATTATGAAAATAACAAAAAAACTCGACCGCGTGCAAACAAAAGAAAGAAGTGAAAAAAGATATAATTACTTTCACTAAAAAATAAAAAGAAAAAAACGCAGTCGAATTTTCTTAAAAGAGAAAATCAAATCAAATGTTTTTTTAGTAGGATCAACAGACAGGACCTATTCCTTTTTGACCAATCAACGGAGCCCCGTATAAATTGTATGGGTACCGACTGTTGATCCTTCTGTTCTGCTTTTGAATTTATGATATGTTTTATGTGTAATAACTATTCAGTAGTACTTAATAACATTCCAAACTACTGGGCTTGTTTTTTTTTAGTTTTAAGTGAAAATATTTATATATGTATTTCTTCACTTCTTTCTTAAGATAAGATAAGATCTTTATTTGCTAGAATACACTTAAAAGGTTACAAAAATAAATAATGAGATACAGTATTCTACCTGAGAACAGGCGTGCAAATATTCTAATCATGCAATTTTCTTAAAAGCCAAAAATTCCTTCACACTATAGAAGCTGTGCTGTGTTCCATAAGCCGCTTTGTCAATTTTGATTTAAATTCATTCATATTCAAAAATTTCATGTCATCTGGTAAATTATTTATATAGTTATGCACATGTTGTATACATTATTTTTATAAATGTCCTTATCTTTTGTTATCACGCAGTCTGGTTTTTTGTTTTTTATAATAAAATTTATATTTTTACAATTTTTAGTTAGTTGTTTTTGTTATTATTATTGACTTCGTTATCACAACTATAAGAAGGTAAATTTTGCAACCTTGTCATTTTATTGCGGGAGTTTAAATCGTGAGGATTATTAAGCAGTTTGCGGTAGTCTAAACTTCTAATTATTAGTCCATCTAGAGACTACATTCGGCTCATAGCTACATATGCTAGACCTTTAGCAAAAATTCGTGAAATTAAGTCAACCACCGCTCGGTCTAAAGTAGTTCTTGGCACTAAAAAAATTAGTAATTTGCGAACGGCTCACTATATCTAAAAACAGTCTTCGCACACTTGTTATATTTTTGAAAGACCTATCCAACAATATCCCACACTATAGGGAAATTAAATAATCAATCTAAATATTTAACGGTATTATGTGATAAATTGTATCGCAGCTTTTAATCAATATTAACATTTGTGAATTAACACTTTTGGCTATATGCACGACTTCAGCGACACCTAACGTCCGCAACTTTGGCAGCTTTGACGCTTTGAAATTAACGGTCAGTAGCACAAATGTCCATTAAGATTTAATGACGTCTTTTTAGCTCTAATAAATGTCAAATTTGTATAAATAATGTCACTTTAAACTAATTAATACTCCTATATTAATGAAAGTTTGTGCAACTGGCTGTTATTTTAGGCATTAAAATCAACATCTATTATTCTTTATTACAAAACTATTGTGATATTGTAATTTGAGTGGACAGAGGGTTGTGAAATAATTTTTATTCATTCAAAATAAATGAAGTAACTTAATTTTATTTAAAAAACGTGTTTTATTTTGTTATTTTCAGATGTTGTATAGCACACTTTTAGTTGCAATTTTACTGTAAAACAAAATTTGAAATATGATTTTTAGATCTAAATGAATATTATTCTGAGAACCGAGTTCATGTGTATCACTCACAAAATAAAATTAAAACTTTGATGCATATGTTTTTCGAACTCATAATTACAACTGAGTATTTATTTTATTATAAATTCGATTGTATCTGAATACTGCACGACTAAAGTACCTAAGTAATAAAAGTAAATATTAACGTTATTTATAGTCATTGTATTTACATAATACTTGTAAAAATAATGATAATAATAACAACAGATCACTCAGAATGTTAATTTACTTAAAAATATATGTAATGTGATGTTGGTTTGATAAAAAAATATAATACCGTTAAGAAAATTTACAAATATATGTATTTCAGCACAGTTTTATCGATTCCTATACAAATTATAGTAATAAGATTTAACTTAAAATTTAAAAAAATATTTTTTTTTATTATAAATTATGATTCATAAAAAGTTTTCACATTAATTCAGTGGAAAGAAAATCAAGTACAAAGTATGGCATGACAGGTGACAAAACTTATAATGTTCTTACTTTTGACCACCATAAGTGCTGTGATAGATTGCGTTACCCCCATCTAATACTTTGCACTCAGCTAATAGGCTTAATCACAAAAGAGCAATATGATGGAAATTGTATTAAATTTATCTCTGACATACACAATTATGTTTTTACTTTCGTGTAAAATGTTCAATCATTTACTAGCTATATTGACTGCTCAATCACTGGCATAGCAATATAAATGTTGTCTAATACATACGTACACCAAATGAAATATTTAATTTACAAAACTAAACAAATAAACTGCGAAGTGGAAATAGAAGCGGCGTTTTACTATTCAGAACTTAGTTTACTCCGGGCTTTAGAGACATAAATGTCTAGATAGGAAAATTAATACGAAGTATTTTTAAAGAAGATGCATTAAAAAGTAGTAATTGCATTAAATAAAAAAGCAAATATTTTCTTTTAAAAACAAATATCTGGACTATTCACAAATAGCTGTTACTTTCGTTCTCTCCTTTTACATATACATATAACTAACTGCTTTCACGCAACTTTACCTGCGTAAATAAAAGCCTATGTCTCGATGACATATGATGTAATGTAGCTTTCAATAGTATAATTATTTTATTTTGACTATTTTGACCATTTTTAAATAACCACAAATCTATTTGTATAAAAATATATGTATGAGATGCTCACAATACGATTAAATGAACGATTAAGACAAGGTAAAGTTTCTTTTTTTTTTTACATTATTCCACTGTGTATTCGTATTTAGTAAAATCCCTTCCAGTATATTCCTATGCTGTTACAAGTATATAGTTACGGCATTTAGACGCTCGTGGCTTGTGTGTTTGTTTGTTACAGTTTCCAAGCTAACTGTGCATTGCAAACCCTTGCTTGCATTCAATGGCCAACGCTGTGCATGTTTTCCAGCTTAGTATTATTTGGAAACATTCCGTTTTCCAAGGCGATTGTATTCTATAAATCGGACTAATGGAATATGTATTTAAAATTATGATGGTATTGGAGATAAATGTATTCATAAGTGTATATCTGTGTTTTCTAAGTTTATTAGTATATTAATAAGCAATCGTCGTTCTAGTTTTTTCTGGAATCCATTTTAACTCTACCTTCTCGCTTTCTAACCTTTCTTAAAAACTGAAATGCATTAGCGTTACATTATTCACATTAGTCTATCTCGGAGAAGTTATAACATTAAACACTTATAGACAAAAGAATGAGAGGAAAAACTAAAAGTAATAAGAAAGATTAAAATTCCTTGTCTTTAAAAATGAAAACCATAGATCCAACATTGAAAATCAAAAGAATTAAGTTGAGATGGGCAGAACACATGAAAAGTAATGATATGTGAAATAAATTAGTGATAAGATGATATCCCCAGAGCAAGTAAAATGACATGTATGTTAAGCCCTGTGCAAGAAACGAGTGACTCTTACTCTTTGAGTATTCTTCTGCTTCATGATATCCCATTAAATAATTTTATTCATATACTACTTGGAATAGAAAACTATACGAAACATTGACTAATAATACCTTCAGCATTTTCTACAGTTTAAAAGATGTGATATCAAACATTACCTATAATCTGCAGAAATCTCATAATTCACTTAAGACTCGTGTTGACGGTATTTATTGAATTAAGACGCAAAGCAATAATAAGTGTTACAACATTAGGATTCGTATCTATATATCTCCATTACAAATTGAATTGAAATTAAACGTAATAATGGGAAATTCTTAGGGCGCACCTACATATTTCTTTAAGGAGATATTTCCACGTAATAATAGGGATAAGGTCGCCTTTACAGGTCATTTTCGTCGGATATGATGGCCGAACGATTTCAATATGCAGCGTGTTTCAAATATCTTGGCAGCGAGCGTGCCGCGAGAGCCGTATTACCACGAAGAGTCGATAAATTAACCGAATAAAATATTTAATTAAATTCCTTCCTTTTTTAATGCTTTTATATAGTTATAGTAAGTAAATATAAAAGGAATAATAGATTAGTTTGAAATAAATTTATTTTAGTAAAGTGTGGCATAATAATAACTGCTCAATTTAGTGGTCCAAATTCTTAGATTTGATTAAGACAAACTCCTTTTAACCTCGATCTCGATTCATCTAGCTACCGTATACCTACTGCAGTTTTTCCAGTCCCTGCAAATTTAAATCAACGGACATTGTAATCTTTGTCTACTTCATTTGAGCATATAAGACCTAGTCTTATAGGCTAGACAAAGTTTGCGTGTGAAAAGGTTGAATATGAAAAATATAATAGTGCATCACGTGCATTATATCTAATTCCGAGAGTGTAAAAGTCACTCTGGTAAATTACCTAGCTGCTGACATAAAGCAGTAATTGTTTTACATTACAAAAATTTCAATTCCATGTTTGCTTTAACACCTGACTCATTTACATTCTTCACGTTCTTATCCTTGACCACGTTATTAGGCATTAGAGTAGTTTGTTTATAATTTCCAATGACTTTAAGAGTCATTTATAATCTGGATTCTCCTTAATCATAGCATAACATCAATATTATTTTATGAGACTGACAATCTACTAGACGTATATCTCACCGGATCTGCATAAAACTCATCATCATCTTAATCTCTACATCATTAGCTCTTATTGGCTACTTGTATATATTTAATTATTGTTAGTCTTGAAACATTTAATTTTAAACTTTTGTATATATTATACATATTTTTATAGAATTTATAGTGTTGAATTTAAAATTTACTAATGCCTACTTTTAGCATAGGCATAGGCATATTCATCTTTTACATTTTTGCCCAGCCTAACTAATACATTCTTAAGATTTTCACATTTGTATGCTTTAATATAGTGTTCATATCTATAGATGTTTATATATTAAATTATCTTAAATAGTGGAACATGATTACGATAAAAAATACCTTTTTTTAGTTAGAGTATTTTATTGACATAATGAAACGGCTTCATCTAAAGATCAAAAACCACTTAAATGGTTATTTTTACTTTAATGTTTTTTTTTTTCAATTTAGGCTTTACCTTATAAAACACCTTTCTGTGTTTCATTTATATTTTTGGCTTATATTGGCGACATTTTCAAAAAACTGTAATACTAATAATATTAAAAGAATAGTAATAAAAATAACACAAAGTACAAAAAAACATGTTTTACGGAAAACTAGGTGCCAAATAGTCCATTAGCTTAGTATAATGGCATAGGCACAATAGTGTATAACGTTGTCAACGAAGAACCCTATCAAACTCTTAATCTGTATATTAATTTAGAAATTTCATTTTTTCTAGAGCTTCAAGGAACTAGTAAACCTATAAGTGATTTCAATTTCAACACCACGCTTTCCTGAAATCAAGGATCCTGGACAAACACAAGGACAATAAAGTAAAGGATACACAGATGGACAATAAAGTGATCCTATAATAGTTTCGTAATTTTCCTTTTCAGATACGGAACTATAAATCTATATTTCTTTGAAAAGTAAATCTTTATTTAGAGCTATATTATTGAATACCTGCTTACCATAACAGATATTTAATCGAAAGTAAACTATTTCATTAATCAAATTATTAACGGTAGCGGTCAAATGAACTAATCCCATCCAACCGTGAATAGAAGGGTTAACCACAAAGTAATTAGAGTGATTGACACAAAATTATCTACCTCGCCTTGCATTCACACGTTTGTGTGTTCATTTTTGGCGACCTAATTTAGCCTTATAACTGGAAATATGTCATATATTTTATTTGAACATTAAATACTCTCACCTGAAAGTGAAAAAAGTATGTTTCACTGAATTCTTTGCAATTTACACAAATGCTAATAATATATTAGGTGGCTTTTTATAATATCTTTAGGTTTGCCTAGAGGCAATAAACACATTGACCAAATTCGATTAAAATTATGAAACAGCTAAAAGTCTTATTTTAAGAAATACATAATATATGAGTATTGGTATGTATCTTGAACATAGCTAATCCAATAATATCTATAATAATTTTAAATAAAACGGTTGATTTATTAACAATTAATTTCAATTAAAATACTATACAGGAATTATTTTAATTATATAAACAAATTCATCATATATATAAATTGAAATTCATTTAAATAAAGAAAACACTTTTTTCCAATGAAAAACCAATGTTCGACATGCAACGATCTTTTAGGTAAGCTCATGCACTTTGTGAAAAGCTGAAATATATAATTGTAGTTAAATTGGCCAGATATTACGAGATGATGTTACTAAGCACATAGAAGAGATATCAAGAGCAAATAGAAACCGAGATATAATGGGTTTTATCGCGCCGTAGTGTGTTATACACTCTACTTTTTATTTCAATTGGTTTTAATAATTACTATAGGTTTTATTAAAAATGTGAACATATCGAAAAAAATTAATGACCATCTTCTGATGAATCGCTTGGACCACCTATTCTAATTTAATTTTCAAATATTCTTATAAAAGAGTATTGTACATTTAAACATTGAGCACTTGAATAAAAACTTTCTATAGGCTCATTTTGACAAATAAATATAACACTTTTTCTCTATAAGATTAAATAATTTCTTGTAATGTTTTAACTTACATTTTTTCTTTTTAAATTTATGAACTGGGACTAAATCATAATATTAAATAAAGGTGAGCAAAAAATTTGTATCAAAAATTATCGATGATAAATTTAAAATATTGCTCATGAGAATAGCGTTAGGTCATCGTATTTCAGAGTTCGCTTCCAGGATCTCATCGAAGAAAACTTTGGAGATGAACGATACTGTCTTTGAGAATCGATACTTACAGGGATCCGTTAGGCCTCTAATGTCCCAGGAGCCGACCCTAGACAGATAAGATTAACACGACACTTGAAAGGGTGTAATGGCGGTAGTCTCATACCATACGGATAGATCTATCGTCTTATTGATTAAATTTGTAGACACGGATTTATACGTGTTAGGTATATATTAAGATTTAAATGTGAGCTTTTGATATTTCATTAATTGAATACTGATAAGAAACGTTTCTCTCGTAAATTGCAATGGACTTATTTTTCCAGCTGCATATTTAAGCTCATTAGTAAGTGCAGCTTAAAAAATTTCTGTTCTTTTCTGATCTGGGTGTTACGGCACCATCATTTTTTCAGATTTCCATAATACACTTTAATTTGGCATCTGAGCAATATATAAGCAAGCAGTTAATATGTGATGTCAATTTTTTTTAAAATTTTATTTGTTAGTTTTCTCTTACAACTATCAGTTTATTATATTTGGCTATTGCTTTTAGAGGTACAATAAACACTAGTTTTGTAACGGCTGTATGTAACTGATATACAGATTTTCTGGTGGCATAATTTCCCTCCACGGATAACTTTTCTAGAAATAAAGCATTTTCAGTTTGCCAAGTTTTAAAAATTTCCAAAGTATTGGATATTTTAATACTTTTTGCCTAATTAAAATAACTTTTGGCCATGATCGAGATTTATAAATCTGAAAGTAAATTCAGATTTAATCATTAACCTTTTACTTCTTAGGAAAATTTTAAATGATGACAACATCGTAAGCTACTACTAGATATATTAAGACAATTCCTTTGACCCTTCATCATCAACCCTTTTACATCTGCAATGCCGGGGCTCAGGCCTTTTTTTTTTAAAAAAAAGCAAAATTTCTATCTATCACGATTCATGTGATACAGCCTGGTGACTGAAGATCGGATACGGTCCCGTTTTACTCTTTGCCTACGGAACCCTAAAAATATTCTGAAAATGAGTTTCTTACAAACCAAAACTTTAAACCTAAAGCCGTTTATATTATAATTGTGGATAATCTAAAATAATAACCGACTATTAACCCACACAATATTAATCAATTACACAATCTGAATATTTTTTGTAGTCATAAACGAGGAAAATAGATATCTAAATAATACTAGCTGGTTGATGAGCAAGATTAATGAAGCAAAAGACTTTGATCGATCGTGGTTTTACCTAATAAATGTCCCATCCCCGTGGGAAGGCATGTCCTCACGCTAAATCGAACGCCTTTGTAATGGTTTCGTAAGCTGTGTACGCAGTAGTAAGACGACCCATTAACGTTACCTCATACGAGAGCATTGGAGTTATTTAACACTCGCACCTGTAAAAATAGATTTGTACTTAAATATATACGGTAAATGTATAAAATACTAGCTAATAAAAAATATCCACGAGTTTCTGCGTGGAGTTAGAGACTGTGTCGTTGATATTTTAATAACAAGTAATATATAAGTATATTCTTGTATGTTGATAGGTAGTAGTAAGTGAACTATCACTATAAAATTTTATCGCAATGGGCATAGTTATTTGGCCGGGAAAACGTGATCGATAAAAAGAGGTAGTGATACAATTGTACCATTTTATACAAATTTTGTTCCATTAGCTGGATTGTATTTTCTTACCACCACTTCAAGATCTTTTGGCTGATAAAAAGAACAAGCTCTAACATAAGTATTGACATTTACAAATCCATGTCATTACCAAATCGATTTTAAGTATAATAATAATCAATTATCTGTGTAACAAATGAACAAAACACATGTAAAAGATGAAACAATTTAATTAAAAACACAGAAAAAAAAATATAAGAAAATAAACCAATAAGCTTGGTATCTACAAACATTAGTCCCAAATTCTTCGGAGTTTCAAAGAATCTTCAACTTTTTAATAACTTTTACATCAGCTCTATTTCTTAGTAATATTACATTTTATCCAAGTTTTTTTTTTTATTATGGGATGGGGGCAGACGAGCAGACGGATCACCTGATGGTAAGTGATTACCGTCGCCCATGGACACCTGCAACACCAGAGAGGCTACAAGCGCGCTGCCGGCCTTAGAAGGAAGGGTTGAGGGGTAGAGGGAAGGGAATAGGGAGGGGTTGGGCCTACGGTACCCTCACTCACACGACGAAACACAACGCAAGCGTTGCTTCACGTCGTTTTTCTGTGAGGCCGTGGTATCATTCCGGTCGAGCCGGCCCATTCATGCCGAAGCGTGGCTCTCCCATGGTGAAAATTTATAATTAAATATGCAAAATTGCAGCGCAATCGAGTTTTTAGCTTGCATGATTACACCCACTAACGTGGCGAGTTAATCATGACCATATAATATTTAGTCGCATCAAGACCACACCGATTATGAAAAAGCTTATATCGCTAACTGTAATTTACACAGTACAGAATAAGTAATAATATTACAACTTATTGCACGTAAATATTCGTCGATCTAAATTATGCATAGTAATTTGATTGCCCTCCGCATTCTACCGCTGTTCCACATTTGCCCCGTTTTATGTCGTATATTCACGTTATCGTAGGGAAAACATGATTTAAGACTTGAAATAACTCCACATTTCGAGAAAAATAGGTCTGAGCTTAATGTTGACGTGAGATGGAGTACATTGGTATTCATCTTGCTCGTACGAGTAACTGGTAAAAATATCCCTGTCAACATCTGTCAAACGTAACATCTATGTTTTTAGAAGGCTCACTGGGTTTAAGCATTGTTCGATGAATCGCCCATTTGCCTTACTGCACTCAACCTTATGTTTGTACTTATTTTTCATAGTGATTGACTAATAACATTATCACATGTTGAGTTATATGTCTTCTGTGTGGTCTGCTATCTATTATATATAAAAGCACTCATCACAAAATCTCAGAAACTATAAGTACTAGCAATTTTCCTTATAGGATGTAGGTACTCACTAAGACGGGATTTTTCAATATTCGACCCCCAAATCGTTGTTTTTGAGGTTAATAAACTATCAATATGCAACTAAAATGAAAAATATTTTATTCAAATAAGTTTGCTATAAGCACTATTTACTCGCCCAGATTTTTTTCCCTACCTCTCGTTTTGGCTTTTGACTAACAAGAATTAACTAAAGAAACTTACTAGCCGTTTATCAGAAGTAACCACATCGACGTCAATCATGTCATTACCAATATAATACGTATTATAATAATGATAAAAACAATTATTAAATATCTGTAGGAATAGCATAGATATAATTAGTCAGTATAGAACACATCGAAGGTTTAAGATCATGCATTGCGGTCCTTAAAATATTATCAACTTTGTAATAGCCTTTACTCATAAGTGTGTTCTTTACATCACATAACCACGCGGTTGAAACCGCGGGCAACGGTTATATCACTAAAAAGTACTGCCTCAAACTCGACGTCGAGCATAGTGCTGTCACAGAATAGAACATCGATAAAATAACACCTTTATTACCTTTAAAAAAGGTTTTATTGGTTAATACTCTATTCTATTGGAGAATACACAACTGTTTTAGAAGAATTAACTTTTTTCCTGCATTTTCTTATCCATTTTTTAGGTATTGTATTACCTTCTTTATTTTGGATTTATATAATGCAAGTGCTTTAGCTGCGAATGTTTAATTATCGAAAATGTATCTAAAGATCAGGTAGATACAAATCAATACATAGTATTCCATTAAATTATGTAATCTACAATAAGGAAGATATATGCAAAGAGAATCCTACATACAAGCTTCACCGAAGCGCTCGCAAGAGTATTAAAGCGATTGATTATATTGTTGCATCCCATGAGATTTGACGCTACTAGCAAACATTTGAAATATTAATACGTTAATTAAGATGTTATGAAACGTTCGAAATATTACGTGCCATTTTAAATCAATAGGGACGCTACTTAATCTAATATATTGCTCTGGGGACATTTGAATGTGAATATAAACTTTGCTTTCAATACTCGTATTAGTGACTTACTAAATTACGTACAACTTTAAACTATATAGTTCACATTAGTTTCAGCTCCCCGTCTTGTATCTAAAGTTTAGTTGAAGATAAAAGTTCTTAGACCAGAATTTAACTAAATTGTGAGTTGGAGGACATACTCCAAATTTATTCATATCATCATCATTATAATCATCAGCCCGTATTCTGGTATTCGTTTTCTGCTGGACATAGGCCTCCCCAATTGCACGCCATCCAGTTCGATCCTCGGCTGTTTGCATGCAGCTCCTGCCAGCCATCTTGCGCAAATCATCGCTCCACAGTGCCTGAGGACGTCCTACACTACGTTTAATTTATTCATATATTATCATCTAATTAGCTTTCTTCCAGTATTATATTGTTATGAAGAGAAATAAAAAGAACTAAAAGATGATAAATAAAATAAAATAATTTATTTACATTAAATTAAAAAAATAAATAAAAGGGACGAGGTGACTGGTGAGGTGAGAAGTGAAGTAGTGAGAGTGTCAGTGTAGGTGATCTGGTGAAGGGGCGTGGGTCAGCGGTGAAGTTCCGTTGATGATGTCGATGTGCTTCTCAGAAATAGCCGACGACAGCTCAAGGAAACAGCGATGTACTTCAGCAGTCTTGAGGGGCGTCTGGATCCGGAGCGTAAATTCGGCGAGGCGTAGTCTCTCGATGCGTCGAACAGGAGATTCTTCGGCAGCCAAGAACTGAGAGCGTAAATAGGTGAGGAGTAGTCTCGATGCGTCGAACAGGAGATTCTTCGGCAGCCAAGAACCGAGAGCGTAAATCGGCGAGGCGTAGTCTCGATGCGTCGAACAGGGGATTCTTCGGCAGCCCAGAACTGAGCAGCAGGTAGGGCCTAAAGCGTATACTCGCAGACAATCTCCAGGAGAGGCAATTTTGGTCTAAGCTTGCAGGGGGTGAAGTAGCGAAGGAGGTTATAGTGGAGTATTGAATTGTTGTCGTCTAGTTAAAGCCAGAAAGATGTCATGTGACTTTGAGACCGTAACTTTGAAGAGTTCCCGGAGCAGTCGGCCCCGGGAAATAGGCCTTTTAAGAATTTAGCTAGCTCTGTACGAGCTCCAAAAAGCTAACTTGGCAACTGTTGCCGTTGAAGTGATCACGAAGTATTTGGGCGAAGCTTTATATACCTGAAGACGAACTCAAATTTGGAAATAAATGATTTCAAATTAGAACCCTAAAAATTCAAAAACTACAGAGTTTCAATGCCTAAAACTGACAAACAATGAGTCAATTTTCATGAAGAGTATCAAATATAACCATAGCAACGAAGAAAAACTTTGATATCAATTCTGTCAAAACAATTAAAATTAGCGATAATTTGTGTTATAATTTGTAAATAAGTGCTTTAATATGATTAGAATTGGTAAAATGTATAAAGAAAAACTATGAAAAGTACAGGTAAGGGTTCACATTAGTATAAGTAGACAAAAACATAGGATGAAAGTTCGTAAAGGTTTGGATAAGTTTATAGTACAGAATTTTAATGGTTACAGGTATAAAATTGAAGGTCCACAGTTATAGAATGGAGAAAGTAAAGAATATAAATGGAAAACTCTAAAAAGTTTATCGATATGAGCAAAATTAGTGATATGAATCTAAGGAATGAAAACGATACGAAAGGTTAGTTACGACAATATGTGGTGGTAATCTTAATCGTATAATTTTCTTGTGGTTTCACTTTGAATAGAATAAATCAATCAGTTTTTAAACGATACTTAATTTATTAATTTACAGCAAAAAAAGATTCGAATATTTTTCAAGAACGTGTCATTAATGTGCAGGGTCTGGTGCAACGAGTAGCTTTAACACCGAATTTGTTGTGGCACCAACATACACCATAACTTCTGGACTTAGAACGTGAACGAGATATGTAGTTGCGAAATCCTCGATAACGCGGTCTTACTTGACGAGTTGTTAATTCATTAACCTTCTGAGTCAATTCTGCAATTTGCATTGCCATTGCCTCCATCGTCGCAGTCTGAGCCAAAGGTATAAAAGAAGTGGATGGAGTTACCTCAGAAACGTTCAGGCTGCCAATTTGTCCAATGCCATGTCAGAATGTGAGGCTATAATTGGTTGGATACTGCTGGGAAGTCTACTTGATCAGATAGATCTGATAAATTCGTCAGGAGTTTTCGGTCCAGCCAGATGTCGCAAAAATCACGATAGTTTTCTATTTGCGAGCTCCTCATAATCTTAAAGCTGCTTAATTTTTTGTTCCTGTGATGCAGAAATTCTATTGATTAAGGTGTTTTTTAACGTAAGATATTTATTCTCTTTAGGTGGATTTTGAATTATATCTTCAACTTCAATAGCGTATTGATGATCAAGATTACCGCACACGAAATAAAATTTGGTAATGTCCGAGTTGATGCCCAACAACTGAAATTGTCCTTCTATTCGAGCAAACCATAAGGCTGGACGATCAGGCCAAAACTTTAAATATTTAACTTTTTTCTCGAAATTTTGAGTTGTACCATTTTGCTCATCGGATGCCGTCAGAGTACCGAACTGTTGAGGGTTGTATAAAATATTTTCCGTTGTAGATTTTGGACCGTTATTTCTTGATATTTTACTATTGTTGCTTTTGTTCTTTTTGGGGTCACCAGTTGTGGTAGTAATCTCAATCGTATAATATTCTTGTGGTTTTACTTTGAAAAGAATAAATCAATCAGTTTTTAAACGATACTTCATTTATTAATGAATTAGTAATTTACAGCAAAGAAAGATTCGAATATTTTTCAAACAAAGAGAAAATCCTTAAAATATGACAAGTAAATTTCTTTTCATTTTATAAAAATAGTGATTTGAACCAAAGAGTAAGTATTTACATATAAGTTTCAGGTGTAGCTGTCACATTATACATTTAATCTCTATTTGAACTCATAATCAGTGTGACTGAGTTTTTATTGTAATATTATTCGCTGAATATTAAAGCATATGACAAAAGCAAATATAAACATTATTATTATTCATTATAATTTTAAAAATAATTATAATAATAACAAAAGTAATTAATCAATTGTATTTGTTCTTCAAAATGTATATTTTATGTGATGTAAATTTGATAAAATTATAATTGAGAAAGATTAAAACTATAATTCAGCCCTGTTTATTTATTGTTTTATCAATTCCTACACTAACTATAATTTAGATAATACTTAAATCTAAAAATAGTTTAGTTAGGTTTTTTGTATTATAAACCATAATTAATAAAGAGTTTTAATATTAACTCAGTAGGAACAAATACAAGCACCTACATAGTATGGTATGACAGATGACAAAGCTCGCAATGTTTTTACTTTTAGCCACCATGGGCGCAATAGACTTAGTACTTCGCACCCAGTTAAAGGGTTTTTTTTATAAATTATATTTAATTCGTTTTTAATTTCACTAATTCTAGTAAGATTTCTAACATAATAAACTAAATTGTTACCGAGAGGTCAACATAACTACTTTATAATTCCGTTAGTAATTTAGTATAATAAATAATTTTATAAGGTACACAACAATCATTATTATCATCATCGATACCCGAATAGTTCGAAGTCTGCATACTAGATGGTGTATATATTTTATGTATCGCGGTTTCACTTTATATTGTTAGATTGTATTAGTAATATGCCTTAAGTTTTACTTCGGCTTTAAGGCTAAGCTCTGTGCTGTGGTCTCAGACTAGGTTTCGATGTATCAGCTTCTGGTATCAATACCGAGTACTCATGTGATATCGAAGGGACACGGTGTCGATATCATAAAAGTATCGCGCCCACAGTATCAATCTTACTCACTTCTTTGAATTTTTAAGGATATTTCAAAGTTCATGCATCTTTGGACGCAACGAGGAGATGATTGAGGATCGAATTAAACAGTTTTGCCAGAGACATATTTCTTAATGCCGTGTTTGGCGGGTAAAAGTGTGGTATTTTAAAGGAAAAGCCATATTCGGCTACCTGCCGTAACAACTACATTAAATAAAACATGTTTTATTTTTCATTTTATATAAATTTTTTTAATTGGTTAGATATTTAATTCTAAAAAATATATTAAATAGGAATCGAAAACATAAGTAAGCTAAATTTGTGCCTAGACTAAACTTAAAACTTCCCCCGAGTTTTCAGTCAGAGATTAGAACTTCCCTCTAAATAGTTTCACTGAAAACTCAGTTCTTAAATAATCAAAATTATTGAAATTATTAAAAATAAAACTTGTTTTATTTGCTTTCTTTATTTTTCGGCTTAGCACTAGGATATTGCAGTAGATTTTGCTAAGGCTGGTGCTATAGTTGTCAAATTTTGTAAGACGCTGTAATTGGCGTAGCAATAGCAACGCTTTAGTAAACTTCTGATATACCTATTTTTTTATTAAACTTTTAATGTATGTCGTTCTTAAAAAAATATTTATTTGAGCGCATTATGTATTCTTCTTCCATGCGTGTTGATAACTGTCATCTCAATATTCACTCCTTTCTTACGCATATCATCTTTCACACATTCTGTCCATCTTTTCTACGGTCTTCCTCCCCTTATTATTCCTTCCACATTCATGCTCATAACCTTTTTTGTTACATGCAAATCATGTCTCCTCATTACATGTCCGTAGTAAAAGAGTTAGTTGCTTCTCATTTTTTTTTTGCCACCGGCGCTACTCAATGTCTTTTTCTAATGTATAATGCCAAAATAATACACTTTGTGGAAACTTGACGTGCTATTTTGTGGAAACTTGACGTGCTATTATATATATGTATAAAATATAATCCTGAGTTATGTTGAAATTTATACTAGTATTTTTTTTTTTATAAATTACAATTACATCGCGTGACTCTCAATCCCGGGTGAACATTTTGCCATTCTCTGACCGCTGAAGTCATACTATTGCCTGATATGGAAATTTGCGTAACCAATCTATTAAAACTGTAAACAAGCAAAATGTACATAAAAGAACAACACTTTAAAAAAATACTGTTGAACAAAACATCCGTTCTTGGCAATATATAACGCCGTTAAAATTTTCCGCCGAAAGTCATGTTTTCGTAATGCGTTTTTAATGTTCTCATATTGCTATAAATCACCATGGCCTACCCCTGGTCCAGATAGCTTTAATGGCTTATTAAATTAGTTTATAAAGCTTTAACTGGCAATATACTACCGTTTAATAAAACCACAACCGAGGGGCATTCTATTGAACCGCACGGTGAAATTAATTTTGTTATGAACTTAACTACGCTGTTAATGGATACTGAAAAATTACTAAAATACAATGGATTATTTCGATTGCAGTTGAAAATATTTCTGCGTAAAAAACATGGTAATAAACTGTATTTTAATGAAAAGTCTAAGCGATCAGCTTACGAATAACGAGCGGTAAAGTAAAGCTTCAAACCATAAATACTATACTACAACCAGATGCAATATAGAAAAGCTCATACAATGTCAGCACCAAGAACTAGACTTCTGACTTTAAAAGTGGCGACGCCAGACAGTTAATTTACCATTGACAATTTACATTCTGGGATTTAAATTTAATTCACACATGGACGACAGACAATGGCAACATTGTTATTGTTACTTGTATATTTATGAAGCAGGCTACTGTTAACCATGTTCCATACGTGATAATTAGACTACTCGTTACATGTAATTATAGTTGATTCAGCTAGGATAATTGAAAAAAGATTCGAACACCGATATTTAATTATTTTAACTATTCTTCTACAAATAACATCGAATTACCGTTATTTGTTTTTCAGAATACGGATAAGTCAAGTGAAGTTTAAATATACCCAATTTTTTTTCGATTACAAGTTCCATAAAAACTTCAACTGGAAAATTAGTGATTCCTGAAGTTCTCAAATTGTGCGCTTTCTAATCAATAACTTTGAATTGAAACAAAATAAAAAAATAGTACTATCACTACAAACCCATGAAAAATAACTTAAATTCTTTGTTTACCACTGTTTGATGAACACACATTAAAATAAACGATAAATACAAGCATGCCCTAATTGCAATAAGTACAACACAATAGAACTAATTTGAATTTACATGCTAAGTATCTTCTTATTCTAAATAGTCAGATTTTGTATATCAGCAAAGAAATTAAAATACAGTTCAAAGGCGAAGTATTGTTTGAAATGCGCTCTCTCTAAAGTGCCGACTAACAACGAACATTCTTTTTAAAATATGGAAAGAAGTTGAATGGATTCCAGAGACAGTTTTCGGCCTCGTAGCGTCGGGAGACAGAACTCCTAAATTGAATCACGTATACGTTTTAAAAGTTAAGCGGTTACATTTCGCGTTGGAAAACCACTTTTTATGTAACACAGCTACGTGATTTCTTTGATAAAGCACCCACTTTTGTTCCGATATCTTTTTTTCTCGTGATTAATACTTTTACTTGTTAGCTTAAATGGTCCTTTCTGTTCCAACACGGAATGGAGAAAGAAAGTTGCTGTTCCTTTGTTAAGTGTTCCTTTAACCTTTTCACAGATCTATGTTAAATTAAATTTGAAAGTACTGATTAAATGTCTTAATATAACAACTGAAACATCGAAACCAGTTTATTGAAAGCCAAAAACAAATTTTATAATGTGAAACTGGTTTAGATAATCTCATTTTACCCATCGATGCTTTGTAGCTACTTCAGATTTAAGTCTTAATTTATAAAATATACTGTGAAAATGTTGAGTAAAAAAGTTCTGCCTTTGATCGATTTCATAATTCCGCCCTTGACTTATCAAACAAGTGAGATCCAAGAATTAAAGGCCAAAGTACTTATTAAAATCCCTTTAAAGAGATTTTGCTCACTCAAAAATTATCTAACGTGCCTTTACAGAGTGGGGTGCGAAAAGATCAAAAACAAAATTAGGCTTCCGTATTGGTCAAATTTTACTTAGGTGTATTATATTTATTAAGAGATAGCTAACATTCAATAAAGGCGCAATAATGCACAAACCTGAAGCATATAACGAGTTGACACTCGTGTCATTTAGAGATCTTTATGTAGGTTTTATAATGTGAAGAGATAGTGTTAGAAAATAATACTTATTCTGTTCTTTTCTTCTATTTGTTATAAGCTCAGTCTAGCTCAAGAACATGAATGAGATTTGCCATAGGAAGAACTTGCCCAGAAGGAACCTATTCGCTCTTGCCGTAAATAGCTTGATTATTTATTCACTTTGATCGTTTATGATTCCATACATTTTCATATGCATTGTAATTGTCTTGCGATGTAACGTTAAAAACCAACACTATACAGGTTTTTTTATCACTCATAAAATACGTAACAATTACAAGCAACTTAAATGCTGCTCCATTGTCATAATCATGCTACATTAAAAATCTTGATTTGTATCTCAAGTGTAGGACCAGTTTTTTCTGATAATGTACACAAATAATACAATACACTAGATTTGTTCTGTGTGAATATTTATTGAAACTGTCCATTTAGACGTATTCACAGTAATAATTTTTCATTGAGAGTATTCAGAATATATAAAAAAACATTTATTTATAAAAAAAATACTTCATAACAAAAATAACCTTCTACAGATATACATACACTTATAAATTAAACACACATGTTTAATAGTTCATATAGACTAACATTTAATATTTCGACAAAATTGTTAACTTCTCTTTCTGTTTCTAACTTCAATTTTTAGTACGATAAAAACCTTTATTATTTGAACTTTGGCCCATCTACGAGAGTACCTACATATTAAATGTTTCTCTATATTTTGCGAAAAGTTAACCTACTGTTATGCATACTACTACAAAGGCCAACAGGAATGCATAGTTTATGAACAAATACCCATTAATTTTGCGCTGAATGAATTGTTGATTGATCGATTGGAAACCTGCCTGTTCGGAAACAATACATGACTACATTTTGGTGTTCTTTTAAACAATAATATCGACAACTGTAAACTCAACAAAAATGTTAATCGAAATGGCCTGGAAAAAAAGCTTAAAAAAAACATTTTTTTTTATTTGATTTAACACAAAAATTTATAGCCATATTGTTAACTTTTTAAAACAAACTTAAAGACTGTTCCCACAATCGACTTTTACGACGTAAGGAATGTTGACGAAAAAGCAATAAGTTTATTCCTTCTTAATAAACTAACCGTATTTCCGACTAACTATTTATACGAACGGCATTTACATTTTCTTAATGTTGAATGGTGAATAAGGTATTTAGGAAGCAGACCGTTAATAAACGCAATTGTATAGGCATACATTTAGTAGTGTATGCTTATGGAAATGCTAATCGATCCCTCCGCATGGGAGTGATACAAAACACGAGACCTCGTTTCTTATCGGACACGAATGGACGGTTGTTATATGTAATCTTATATCAATTGATGTTTTTTTATGGTTTGAACTCATTTATCTATTGAATATTAATTAACGATAGGATTATATAAATAATAATCCAACCTAACTCTAAAATCCATGCAGACAAAATTAAGGGCAAAATAATATAATCGAATGTTTTTCTGTATTATGTTTCGCTATTATAGCTATCAGAGACATGGCTAATAAAAGCTTTATCAAAGTAGAAAAAACAATAGAAAAACAATATCAAACAAGATTTATTGAGAATATTGTATCATTCCTTGTACAAACAATCTTCAACATCCTTACGTATTTTTATTGCCAATACTTTGCTGTGATAAAAACAAAAAGTAGTTTATTACTTTCAAGAAGAACACGAATCAACAATATAACTTAATTGAATATCGTAAAGGCTGACCTTTCTACTGAAAGACGTGTCAAAGTGAAGACAGCAGACGAAATTTAGGGCCAACAAAGTTCCCAGTTGGAAACTGTCGCTACCAATTGCGAATGGAACTTACTGATCCAAAAAAACAGATTGTCAACTTTAATCCAAGTCGAGCGCTCCACTTGGAAACTTGGCAATAGTTAACTATAAACGCTTACTAAATGCATATATCCCCGAAGAGAAATCATAACGAATTTCGCAATGTAACCGAAAATGTTCTGTGTATAATTTAATTTGGATCCGGTCCAGCCACCACGGCGAAATAATTTAAGCGGCACGGAAGTTTAAGCTCAAATAAAGTATTAAACGACGAGTTTTATGAAGCTCACTTATTGTGAACGATGGGCCGGTTCAAATACTTATAGGTCACATTAATTTTCGTTATAAATCGACGCCATTTGCCGTTATGAGGGGAGATTCTGGAAATAATTCTTGGAGTTATCAGTATCAGTAACCCGAATCTCACAATCCAGAATGGTAAAGATATCAATTTCTTTTTTGATTGATTACGGATAGCTCTTTTGCCGTCTAGCCATAGTAGCGAATGTTATGGCTAGCCTTCTTAACAGTGTAGGTCTACAGAATTATTAATATATGTACAAACCTCTTTTTTGCAAACGCTATGAAAATATATTTAAATTAGTCAGAGGTAATAATTGTCAAATACTTCTTGAACATAGTTTAATAAAAAACTACAATTATATTCACAATACTCAATATTGAAACGAGCACTTTAATCAACATGTTTATTTTCATGTACTTAATAATAATACATTGCACCAAATTTTGTATAACACAGAACTTTTTTTATCAACTTCACACATTTCCGTGGACTTTCAATGATATATTATAAACATACTTTGTACTATTTCCTTTCTATTCCTGGTGAAAATAAATAAAATAATAATCGTGCGTGATATCAATCAGCACTTGGAACTGCAAAAGAAAATGCTCCGGGAAAGGAATATGCGCTTCAAAATGCGGTTAAACCTAATATACAAAACAAAAGTACGTTACACAAATCAAACTTCCATTTCAAATGCGAATATCCATTACGAAGCACAGATAGTCCCATCGTAACGGAACTGAAGCAGAAACTAAACAAAAAACTAACGTAGAACTGCAAACCAACGAGTATGTATATAAAAAAAAAACAAGCGGAGGCACAGAAGCAAAAATAGCGCTGCGGAGCAGTACACTGTCAGCACTTCTTGACGTGTTGCTACATGCACCGAAATTGCTAACAAACGGTGAATTTTTATCATTTCACAACGAATACTTTTGCACAAAAATTTATACTTTACACGTACATCCATTGGAGAGCCCCAAGATTTCCATAATTCAGTAGTATGCATTTGAAATAAAAATAAAATATCAATTGTACCAGAGAACTTAGTGCCTCTTTTTAAAAATTAAATATAGTCTATGACACTCGTTTATAAAATAGCATTTATTGGTGCATCAATTTTAAATCCAGTTCATCGAATCCAAAACTGGAGCTAATAGTTTACAAACAAATATTTTTTTGTTTGTAAACTATTAGCTATAGTATTGGATATTATTTTCTATTTTTAATATCAATGTTATTAAAAAAAAAGTACTATGTTTACTCAAAACGATCAATACTAAATATACATTCGAACATGCTAAGTGATGCTAGTCCATTGCACAATACTTTTTAGTTAACATCTGTTAAAATAAAAAATCAAGAACACCGAGCATATTGTGTTTAGTTTTGGAGGTCTCCATTTACCTTAGTGATTGGATCGAAAATGAAATTAATCAGTTTAAAAAATGTTTAGTTTTAATATAAATTATGTCGTTAATTTACAAATCTTAAGGCTAAACAGTTCGACTTTAGTTATGTGTACGGACAAAAATTAAATTAACACACATATACTTTCATATATACTTTCTTCTGCCAGCTTAAGTTTAGCTAACGAAAGTAGATACTGTAGATACTGTATATATTTGAAATATATCAATAAATATAATAATATTTATCTTAAAGGCAGTTCATTTAAATTAAGAACCATGTCATTGATACACATAAACTATGTTATGTTAACGTTATAAAAATTCATAGGAAAGCAAAATATGCTACTTGGCGATATTAAATTGTGTACGTAAAAGTTTTTTTTATTTTGTAAATAAAATAAACCGTTGATGACTCTATTTTTTCCTATTATTTTGATATCAAATCAAATATTTTATCAATTATTATAAATTTTTTTTTGAAACCACCTCTCGATCATAAGCTTTCTAAAGTAATTTTGTTATGAATCTTCTTACACTATAAAATATACCAATCGAACAGAGAACCTCTTCCTCTTTGATTTAAATCGGTTTAAAACTATTTTACAATATTAACTCGTAAATAGTTGTAAATGTGTATGCCTCTAGTTAGAGTAGCTCGATAGTATAGAGAATAAGCGATACAGCGATCGTTGTTGTTAAACAAGTTTCGCAAAGGTCGGTCATGGGATTGGTGATATAAAAAAATATTTAAGCTTCTCTATTTTTCAAAAGGCATGTTCAGCCTTTCAGCCAGTCGTTAATACTCTCTAATTCGCATTGGGCGAGGAGTGTCATGGCCCATTCTCCTTAAACATCTATAAAGAAGGCCTGAACCCCTGCAGTGGTGACCAAGATGCCTCTTCTACATTGTATTTTTGCAGCAGAAACACCAATATCCGTAATTTTTTTCAACGACTTATTTTTTGACCGTAACAATGAATTTTTATAGCCTTTTATATTGTAGTTGTTATTGAACTCAATACTTTGGTCTTACCAGGCGGATGAAGTATGATTGACTGTCAAATTTATTGAATAAAATATATCGAAAGTACTAGGTATGTAGTAGAAAAAAAATCTTTCAATAAAGATGAAAATATGTTTTAATTATTATATTTCATAAATTTCGGATCACCAATGCCATTTGAACCCATTACCTATTTTGAACCGAACAACTGGCCTGCCTAAGCAGGGGTTGGTATAAGTAGTTTTCCTGGTTTTCCTTCGGAGTATTATTATTAAAGAACTTACTCCTCGACCACTAAAATACAAAAAGAAGTGTAGCAATGCTACGAACAATGTTCGTATTCGCCTCATTTGCTACGAATCGTAGTACTACTACGAGCTTCAGAGTTTTAGTACACAATTTTTGTGAAAAGAGGCAATTGATACAGATACGACAATTAAAAAAATTAATAAATAATCTTTTTATATCTCATACTGAAGTCGTAATTTGCTCTCTAAGTTGACGTGGACTTTCAATATTAATTATTGAATACAAATATCTATCCACTTGTTATTGCAAGATCAGATTCCTATATTATTGTATTGTAAGAAATAAATATAAAACCGGTCAAGTGCGAGTCGGACTCTCGCACGAAGGGTTCCGTGCCATTAACTACATAAAATATGCAAAAAAAACAAACAACAGTTTTTTAATATTCGTTATTATAAAGATACTATCTAACTATCACAGTTCGTGAGATACAGCCTGGTGATAAACAGACCGACGGATAGACAAACAACGAAGACTTCATAATAAGGTCCCATCTTATCCTTTGGGTGCGGAACACTAATAAGTTTTAGAAATATACGTTTCTAGCTTACAAGCTATAAACAGCCGTATGTTGACTAATCAGCTAGTTATTTTACATTGGGCTCGTTATATTTATCTATCGAATATCTCAGATCCAAAAAGTGCTTATTTTTAAAATGAAATTAAATAATAATAATAATATTCTTTATTGCACGCTAGACATGACATATTACAGCGAAACTAGAAAAAAGAGAGAGAATACAAAGGGCGACCTTATTGCTACGTAGCAATCTCTTCCAGACAACCTAAGGCATGATGAAAGAAAATACATGAACTATATAATAAAAAGACGGGGGTACAAGATGGAGAAATATTTACTAGTTCTACAAACCAAGTAACCAAAGTAAGTAAATTGAATATACAGTCTTATTTTTCTTCACACGCGCGCGACAATGCGATTTTGTTCGTAAATGGGTACTGTAAACAGTATAAAGGTCACTTAGATTCGCGAAACGAATCATTTTAATAATTTCGCGAGGGCACAAAGAGTCTATTTGTCAAGTTACGTGTTAAGGGTCGCTTGTTTATGAGGGATACTTAACACAGCTCTAAGCTCCGGCTCTGAGTCAGCCGGGAGACGTAGTACATCATTTTTATGCCGCCTAAGTGAATTTGTTATCAGATTCACTTGAGCACAAGTACGCGTAATAAATGTCAAGTTGTAATTTTTTTAAGATAAACGTTACCTTATTATTGCTCTAAGTTACGATGTCATAATTGTTAACAGTCTCGGTCTGCGATACGGTTGTTAAGGAACTTTAGCTAATCCCGGTCGTAGGATGGGTGACGAAATATTTACTAACTCGAACTTCGGAATGCACGTTAAGCCGTGGATACCGGCTGCATAAGTCGTTAACACCCACCGATCCGCATTGGGTCCGCGTGGTGATTCATAAGTCATCCTCTCTATTGGATTTGATCCGATTTAATCTGTAGAGAAAACCTGAGTCGCAGCAGTAGGGATATTAATAGGCTGGTGATAATTATGATGAAATATGAGTGATAATATTACGTCTTATGCTTGTAAACATATTCTAATAATTACGAGTATTCTTGGAATGCTAACGTAGGTATTAATATTGACAGATCAAATGCATTTTGTGTTCATAACATTATACAAACGATAAAATGTCACTATTTGGGCTAATCAGTGAAAAAATCAGTTTCAGCCATTCCATTTCATAATCTTGATATACTCTTTTAGCAGTAATAGTGATTGATTATAATATTTTAGTGCCTAAATTTTAAGCATTAAAATTGTCACTAAAAAATATTTTTATAATGACCCAAAATTACCTCATTTAAAGGCGAGTAAATTATTATTGGATGGATAGACAGACGTATAGGACAATCTTCAACGAGATGACATGATAAATTAAGAAATGTCGATATTAGAAATCGGATGAGAGTAACCTAAAACAAGAAAAATAGAGTTCATTGGAGAGGCATTTGCCCGATTAAGAATCAAGCAAATGAAATAACAGTCGACGGTAGCGGTTGAGAAACTGAGCTATTGTTTAAATTTTAAACCAATCATACTTTATAACACATTACCGTTGACTAGTTAACCATTGTAAAGGAGCATCAAATTAAGTGAATAAATATCCATAATTATATTAAATCGGTGTTAAAGTTATTGAATTTGCGATTGAATTGATAACGGTTGGCGCTCGGCCAGAGAAACTGTCGAAATCTTCAGAATTTATGCGTCCAATTTGCCTATGCATCGCAAAATTTCTCTACTGGAATGTAAAAAGTAATATGAAATCTCCTTTTTAACTCCATCAAACTTAATAAAATCTTTTGAATACAATTTTTGGTGAACCCTACTAGTATAAATTTAGTAAGGTTACAGAGTTGCGAAGGTCGTAAGAATAACCCTAAAAGATCGAAATACGATATTTGCTTAGCGAAATTTAACATCTCTGAATTAAATTTGAGCAAAAAGGTGAACGAAATTTAATAACAATATGAACTTTTATTATTAGTTTGGGATTGAATAAACAGTACGAGATAAATTTATCTTTCAGTATTAAATAACTTTCTTGAAAATAAAATGTAACTATTCGAATCGTTTAGGTAAAATAAGCTTTAAGTTTAGAAAATTAGTTGTGAAAGTAACAACTGCGACTATAACAAAGTTTCAAAGATTCTCCATGTAGCAAAATATACCATAAATTGCCTTACAAATCATTTGATATGCGTTTTTAGGTTTCCATAATCAACAACCCATATAGATTCACCATGTCGTCTGTCTGACCGACGTGGTTAAGCTTATAAGCTATTGTTACTAAAAAGATATGATTTGGCATGAGTATTCAAGTCAGTAGGTGGTAAAATAAAATCTTGAAAAAAGTTTTATAAGGTACCTCCCCTACATGTAAAATTTCTTTTTCGTCTTCCCTATACTATGGGGTATCGTTAAATAGGTTTTTGTTTTTGTGTGTACTGGTATAATGGTATGGAACCCTTCGTGCACGAGGCCGAGTCGCACTTGACTGGATTTTCAAACTTACCACTACAAAAAGTATGAACATTGTCATCGACAAAAAAAGAATCATAAAAATCAAATCACCACCATCGCGACGTTCCATTTTTAATTATAATGCCGATAACATATACTTATATTTTATTAATTGGTTATTATAGTGACTAATAACGTTCTAAAGATTAATTAAATCGTTTTAAGTAAATAATGTTCTTAATCTGGCAATATTCTTCTTCTCATGTTGCCTTCTGCATGCAGTTTCAAGTGTAATAAACGTGAATTACTGTTCGCTTACAGATTTTTAATACACTACATCACATCTAACACCAAGTATTACTTAACATCGCAATCTGTAATTCATATTCCAACTATACGAATTCGTATTATCGGTTTAATGTTATTTCAAACGAGAGAGTGGGCAAGGCGTATGTCACGGGCAGCTAAAATCTAATTTTCAGGTTGTCCGAAGGTTGGATAGCTGGAGGGCTCCGCTGCCACCAACTGGTTGGTTTATAGCCAAGAGCAGTTTTCGGTGACCTGAACTCTAATCACTTGTAATAAAGTCATATATTATTTTCACACATGATTTCGAAATATTCTGTATTCAAAACACACTATTGTTTGAATAAACAATGTTGTTGAATAAATTCGAATATAAGTTTGAACATTATTAAGTATTGTTATCAAAGACTACGTTTCTGTATAGTTTAATCATGCATTATGATTGTTTGACGTTCAATAAGCAAAAGTGTCAAGCATACGGTAGTGTCGTAATGTTTTTCTTATTTATTAATTTATAGTATTCTGAACTTTTTTTATGGAAAACAAAACATTCTACGTTTCTTCATATAAACTTTACCGGACCAAATTTTATACTCCTCCATATTATTTTTTTACGTAAAAAGTGACCAAAATTTTTGGAAATCATATTAATATAGCGATGAAACTTAACGCAATGTTCACAACAAATTATTTTTAAATAAAAATGCACTTATGGCATTTAATATATAAAGCAAATAACTACTTGAATAAAGTGATTTAGACATTAATATGTAGGCCCTAATTGCGGCTTCACCTCTAGGAACATAGTTTTTACATTTTCTGGTCTTAGGACGGATTTTATGATGAAGTCTAACGTATGTCCAACTTTGTAAATTTTTATAAAATTCATTTCATTCAAACACAATATCACTTTTTATGTAATTTATCAATTGTATTCGTTTTTATCAAATTTCCTTAAAGTAATTACTTAGTAACTTACCAATGTTTTGATCTGAGAAATATATATTTGTGATATTGTGTGATTTTTATTTATTTATCAAATCTTTTTGATAACTTATTGGTGTACTCGTCAATAACCAAGCTAATATTACTTTCGGTCCCATATTGGATTTTAGATATGATGCGGAAATTGATTTCAAGAGTTCTATTCGAAAATGTAACATAAGGCTGTCAATAACGGCCGCTATTCAATGATTTATCACATTCTCTACCAGACCCTTTCATTAATATTTTGATTCTAATTCGATTTCATGTGCACGTCATTGCACGACATTGACTGACTGATGAATAATTAGAAATTTCAAAAGAAATTTGTTGAATTTATTAACCGTTAATCTAGTTATTATTTTCTTCGAGTTTATGTCGATTCAATTTATAGTTAATATTTTTTTAGGCAGTTCAAAAGAATACATTGTCTATTCGGAACTAGCCGAGGTTCGAAAGTCCAAATGAATATCAGGATGGTGGTACCACAAAATAATTTTCTCAGCAACCATCACGATGGAGGATAATTAATTGCATTATTCAGAATCGATTAAAAATATGCCGTATCGAATTAGTTTGGACTCAAGGGTAATTCGCACAATAAAACACAATTATGACGGGCCACTGATGTACCTGCCAATCTGGCTATTTAATAATTCGGCCAATCACAATTATTCAATAGCGCACCAACCAATGATACACGCTCCTTTGAGTGCGAAGAAGAAGGAGATCTAGAAATTCGTATTAGTTGTATATTTATAATTGTACTTGTCACTCATCATGTTGTCCTTCATTTAAGTATTCTTAGAGTATAAAACTCATTCTGCTTTTGATTTTAATATAACACTATTGATTACGTACCATTTTATCGATATAACTTGTTACTAACGGTCACATAAAGAACAGCTATAAAAGTATGCAAAGTATAACGAATAATTATGCAAATGCAAATGGGGACATTTTCCGTGACCGCAATTGACATTCAAGGAGGTACTTCACCGCCGCCCAACGCACTGCAAACCCTGACACCTAATTTATGAGTCACAAAAGGTTTTTACAAAAATTTGATAGTGAAAATCGTTTACATAATAGTTTTAAAATATGTGCTATGAAACTACAGGCCTAACTAATTTAGTATCTTTTACATTTTTAGATAGCGCACATGAATCTTTCATACATCAACTTTTGGGTCACAGTTATTGGTGGGATTCACCACCTAATCTAGCTACAATTTTTATTTCACAGAGTTTTTCATTTCTGGAGGATATGACAAGGTCATGTAATTCCGACAAAACAACATTTTTCAATTTCTTACAACAACAATATTTTTAATGAAAAATGTTCAAAAAATCCACTAGCCTCAGATAATCTGAGTCTCGAACCCAAGACCAGGGTACTGATCTAACCACTAAGCTATCCAGCAACTAACAGAACTGATGAATTTCTCGGATTCGAGTTCCATCTCGGAGTAATTGAATTAAAAAAAAATCAATAAGAACGCTTTTTCATCTTACTTAACATTACACAGACGGACATAAAGGAGAAAAAAGGTTACGCGTTGACTAAAGGCAATGTAAGACGCGTTGACTTAAATTCATCGACAGTTCATATAACAGTTCTAAATCAATATTCACAGCATGATTCCGATGCCCTTTCTGGCCGTTCTTGTTTTTGTTAACACGAAAATATATTTATTGTTTGCCGAGACCATTCCGCCTTCGTTATGATGTGAACCTTTTCGGAAATATTTCGCAAACGTCATTTATTTTCTATACGAGTCTAAGGTCTGGAAATAAAATAAATATATAATGTGTTATTCCATCGTTAGTCGCAAAAATCAACTGAAGCTAAGGAAAATAAATAGCTCATTATATTTCTTGTCACTATTCAGTAGGTACAGTTACTTAACTAGCCGCGTGTGGATCAAATCTTGTAAGCTAAATCTGACTCACTTTCAGCTTTTCTATTGAAATTTTTAATGCATATATAACTCGGGTGGCGATGAAACGTTAATATACAATAGAACTGATCTGATGATGGAGACGGAAGGTAGCCGTGATACTTCTGTAATTAAACGAAGTAAATCCATCGAATTTGAGCTCGTTTGATTTATTTTGGCAAGGACTTTGATTTATTTTGGTCCAAGATAATGTCCAGAGCCTGATGATTAAAGTGGAATATGGCCATATGAACTTTGTGATTTAATATCTTTATCGAATTGACACTCGTTTGAGTTGTCTGTACAAGATACATGTTGTATACATAAGCATATTTAAAAAAATAAAATATTTAGTTTATAACTCTTAGACTACACTTCTGGTAAGATTGGCTTTTAATTCAAATATATTTCCAAGCATACCTTGAATATATTACTACTCTTGCCTCATGATAAAAAAAGAAATGACAATGTTAATGTTAAACATTTTTTTTTTGTTTATATATGTGTATGAATGATATTTTGTAATATCATTTGCTTTTAGGTTGTTCCGTATCCATCCTTTCACGTCTATTCCCATTTCTTTATTCATCCCAAACTAGTATTCCAAAATCAACCTACAAATTTGATTCATCCTTACTCATCCTGAAGCTAATATTAAAAAAAAGTTTTTTCGGAAAATTATTACAAATACATAATCAATATTATAAATGAAATATGCACATTTAGTTTTTAATAATATTGATTTATAGGAGACCTTTGATAAAACCACTAGTCTAGCTAAAGTAATTATTGCACAAATAGCAACTTTTTCCCCTATTTTGATCATCAAAAATGGTGTATGTATTGAAATTACACAAACATTATTTTTAACAATGGTTAACGGAAAGGTGGCGCAAGTCTTAACAGAAACATCTTCAGGTGCTGTATGTACTCAGGTGCAAGGCCCACAAAGATGAATAATTCAGAAAAAGTTCGGAACAAACCTGTCGACGAAGGTGCATATCAATATGGCCTTTCAATATTACATAGTTGGATACGATATATGGAATTAATTTAACATGTTTCTTAAAACTTAAGCTTTGAAAAGTGGTCTGTCACAACTGCAGAAAATAAGGAGTCCAAAAAGCAAAAGAAACTTTACATACAGAAGAGATTCCGAAAACTTGCTTAAATAATCGATAAACCAAAGCAAGGTTCTGGTTATACTAATGACGGCAACACTGCAAGAAGGTTTTCCAAAATTATCATTGCATAGCTTACAGCTCAAATTACAGACGTAGATTAAGACTTAATGAAGCGTTAATACATACTGCTTCAAGTAATATCAAATGGAAAAAATGTTAATGCCACGGAATTTGGACGGTATGCATACGTTACAGCACAGCTCTTAGTGACCAAATGTAATTATATGCTCTCAGCTGTACATCAAGTTCTGATTCATGGAGTAAATGTAATTCGTCATTATTCTTTATGCACAACTTGTTACTTGAAAATTATATATTTTTACAGTTATATAGTTTTAAATAATCACGTAAACTTATACTAAGATGTCATATCTAACATAAGGTCTACAAATAATAAAATAGATGTATATACACATCAATATAGTTGTAAGTTTTGATAATATTCACATTCTATGTTTTTAATATTTTATACTACTATGACATAATATTTATATTAATAAAACATATATTATTTGAAATTTGAAAACACTCAATATTATCATGTATAAATTCCGGTGCAATATCTTTTGTAATAAAGAAGATACAGATTTATGACGTGAAACCGGCCCGATTTTCCCATAGTGCGCCCTTATAAGTGCTCTGTCCTATCTTTGGTTGACTGGTAGAAAATGCTTTATAACATTAAATTCGCTGTTTGTACTTTTTTGATTGTGCAATAAAGCATAATAAATATCCAAATTAAAAACTTTAATTGCAAGCAATGCTTTTTCCATTGAATAAACACCTCGTTGGTACCTAAGAAAAATTCACTTTTAATTTCTATTGTTGAATGTAATGGAATCAAGAAGCCGGGTCACGTTTGAGACCCCAAACGGCTGACGTCGGAAGATAAACTTTACCTTCATTCTCAATTTCCTCGAGTCTAAAGGGCACTCCGTATGCCGGAAACAATGAAAGAAAAGTACTTCCAACTGGCTGTTGTGCTCCTAGACTGTTGACTTTGAGAATAGCTCCGTTATATTCATTAAGACGTCACTTCTTTTCTTTTTTAATTTGCAACAATAACATCTTACACTACAGTGGAATGTTTTGATATAAAGTAAGTAATTAAGCATTTCAAAATTTAAAATATTTCAAAGCATAAAGTGTAAACAAATGTATGTGTCTTATATATTTTTGTAACATCACGACATAACACAATATGCACTTCTCTATAGATTCCTAATGTACCTATGGAACCGATATGTTAATGTCGCGACACAACTGTTGCCACTTAAGGGAACGTATGCCAAAATGACTATAGTAATACTGATTGGTTTTGTACCAAAAAATAACATCTAAATAAGTTGATATTCAAAATGAGAAAATAATATCATATTGCTTATGGTTTTGTTGCAATTGGAACGTGAACTTACAAACATTTTTCGGGAGAAAAATGTATAATATTAGACAACATTACATACTTTGCCCAGATTCAAATTAAATAGGTTATATTTTCTTTCGATTTCTATTCGTAATTATACCCTTTTATGTATAAAAAATAAATAACTGATTAATGTGTTAGTCACTTTTTAACCAAGTGCTTATATGCAATTCTTATAAAAAAAACTTAATAAATTACAAGTAAATGGTTAAAATTGATAATGAAATAAAAATATTCATCGATAGATACAGTATATTTTGTCTTTATGTATAATTTACAAGTAAATGGTTAAAACTGATAATTAAATAAAAATATCCATCGATAGGTACAGTATATTTTGTCTTTATGAACAAACCTAAAATTATTTACTCTTTGTTTACTATGAATTTGAGCAAACATATAAGTATGAATGAGATGGACACGGTTCAAATAGATTTTAAATTAACGTTTTTGATTTTAATTGACAAAATAAACAAATTCACACCTACTGCCACTATACTATCGTAAACAGTATCGTATGTTTGAGTGGTGTTTGATCTATACATCACTCTAGATCAATCGCCCCAGCCGCATATTAAGTTCATGTGTCACACGCCGCGACAAAAACCATTCCGGCGTTATGTTAAACTTGAAATTGATTCAGGGGCTTCTTTGAGATAGGTCTGGTTTTTAACGCCAGTACAGCAAACATGTGCGCCCGGCGACATATTGCTTTTTTCATTCGTTTTCTATATCCCCTGTCGTGTTTTCGCTTTGCTAGTCGTCGATATTGGGGCTTTTTCGTGATGAGGTACATACACAGCGTAATACCATAAATCTAATATTGAAACTAGACGCAAAAAGTATTTATCGGTAATGAAAAATTCTATTTACTGTCGGTTTAGTTTCGATAAAAGAGAGTGACATGCTAAAATTATTCAGTTGAAAAACTTTCACTAATTTAAGTTCGTATTTGCCTGTTGTGGATTGTCGGCTTGGGAATAACGGGATGCGTTAAATTCCTTTTATGTTAAATAGAATAGCTCAGTCTTTTGTTCTTTTCATGTTTTCATGATTTTAAGTCAAAGTGGATAATTGCCAAAGTGACTGAGGGGGAAATTGAGGTCGTTTGCTTCGCGAGGCAATTGGGCTATGCAGTTAATTAATTAAAATACCATTATACTCCTTTAAAGGAGCTATAACATAAAAGTTAAGTAAAAGCTAAAGAAATTATAAATTTAAAATTAAGCAACTCGCAATATTAATGACTTTATTATAATTTATTGCTGTTCTGTAATTAATTTTGAGGTATTTAAATATGTTTTTACAACGCTTATGATAAAATGTTAGAAATAGCTGTGTATCAAAACTTAACAGCTGTTTTACGGAGACCAAATATCTATAAAACTATATACAAGTACGAGTAGTATATAGTTGTCCGGCGTTTAAGTTAAAGTTGTACACAAAAATCAGAAAATTTACTTTTTATAAAGACAATTGACATGATATTGTCCTTGGATTATCGCCTAAGGACGTCGAAGACAAAATTTTACATAACAATTTAAGTATATCTGTGATTCTGCTCTCAAAGATATTAACTTATTTTAAAACAATTCTAGATAATTTATTAATAATAATTATCATTACATTTTTATGTAAATTCAGCTTTCTCTATTTGATTAAATAACGCTATTATTAAAACGTTTATTAAATTTAACATGAAAAGGTTAAGAATAAAAACTGCTTGAACGAAGCGCCGACTTTACTCACGTCAAAACCATGTTTCTAAAATGAAAACTCACTGCAAAGTTAAAACGTTCCAGGCTCACCATTAATTTTATGATCTCGACGCGTCTTTTAAACGCTTTGCGAAAGCAAGAATCTCTTTTTAACTGTTTTCACAGCTCTTTTTTCCAAATGAAAACATCATTCTCAACGCCTGGTACGTATTGTACGCTTATTAAACACGCTTGAAATGTAGAAATGTAGTATTTATTGCTTTATCCTTGTCTCGTCCGCCTTCACGCCAAAGTAGGTACATATGACTCCCTTTCAGATGCAAATAAAGTAGGGTGGGTACAGTCAGATGCGGACAATCATTATGCATTTAAAAAGGTTTTAAATGAAAGTCATGATACAGTATGTTAAGGTACTCATTGATACAAAAAACTTTATTTAAATCTACGAGCATATATCGCTCACTGAATAGTACAGTGGCACAACTCAAAAACCATTATTTCGAGATAGCCCTACATTATTGTGGTGGCATCCCATAGATAATTGAAAGAAAAAATAAAAAACTTAACAGTTATAATATAATACAAACGATTTAACTGTTATGCTAAAAAAATGATTTTCATAATTATAAATATATTAGATTTTCATAACTTCGGAGAGCAGTTTCTCAAAATTATGGTTTTTGAGTTGTGCCACTGTACTATTCAGTGAGCGATATTATCTTTACCGTAACGACATTTAGTTGTTTTTTTCGTCCCATTGATTTATAAACTGACCTGTGTTAAGGAAAATCCGGGAGACTTAATAAGGTACAAATGTCTTCCATGAACTTTACAGTTAGTCGTTGTATAGTTACTCCGTTTTTCTCTGTAAAGAAACAAAAAGCCAAATTAAATGACACATTTCCTTACACACAATCGCACGAAATCTCTTAACTTTAAATAAGCGAAGTTTATTTAATTTGAATAGAGTTTCATTTACATCGAATAGTTATAATACGGTAAACCTCTGTACTAGTCTTCTGTATTTCTCCTACCTGTGAAACCTCCTTCCGGGGAGATGCCGACTCCCTAAAATAGCACCAGGTTCTCTCGATATTCTTGGCTTCAGGTCCCTAAGGATCTGTCGACTAAAATTCGGGTTACGTTCGAAAGGTAATCTGCAATAACAAAAACTACACACTCAACGAAAATTCGGTTGGATTTTATTGACTGACGTCGATGAATTTGGACGTGTGACTTTAACTGTATTTTATGATACTGTTTATTAACCCCCGACGCAAAAACGACGGGGTGTTATAAGTTTGACGTGTCTGTATGACTGTGTGTGTCTGTCTGTGGCATTATAGCTCCCGAACGGATGAACCGATTTTGATTTAGTTTTTTTTTTGTTTGAAAGGTATATTAGTCGGGAGTGTTCTTCACTATGTTTAATGAAAATCGATCCAAGATGGCCGCCGCCACAAAATGTCGGATTACATATTTTGTCACGATTCCATCAATATGGGTATCAAATAAGAGGGCTTGAGTAGTAGAATACTGAAAACTATGACAAATTTCAAATCCAAGATGGCCGCCACCAAAAATATTGGATTACTTACATATTTCTCACGACTCCATCAATAAGGATATCAAATAAAAGGGCTTGAGTAGTAGCATACTATACCTACACTATGACAAATTTCAAATCCAAGATGGCCGCCACCAAAAATGTTGGATTATCTACATATTTTGTCACGACTCCCTCAATACGGATATAAAATAAAAGGGCTTGAGTAGTAGAATACTGTATACTATGTCAAAATTTTATATCCAAAATGACCGCCGCCACAAAATGTTGGATTACCTACATATTTTGTCACGACTCCCTCAATACGGATATCAAAAAGAATGATTGAGGTACACTATGACAAATTACAAATCCAAGATGGTCGCCATAATAAAAGTGTGAAATTATATAATAGGTACAGACAGTCACATGGGGGTTACCACAATCTAACACTGAAAGGATTTTACAAATCGGACCAGTAGTCCCTGAGATTAGCGCGTTCAAGCAATCAAACAAACTCTTCAGCTTTATAATATTAGTATATATTACCTATTCAAAGCGTGAAGTTATTTGAACTTTTATATTATACGGTAAGTTAGATTTAAATCGATGTAGCTGTTTCAAATTAAGTGGGGGGGGGGAGTAAAAGTGGGGATATAGCAATGTTATTGCTATTTTAATAGAATTGAGTCCCATTTAAGAAACTAGATCTGAAATACCCAAGATAAATACCTAATGATATAACTATGAAATATTTGTACGAAAGAAGAAAAACTAAAAGAACTAGAAAAAGATAAGCACGAAATTAACTGAATTGCAACTTGCAAGAAAATTAATAAAAATGAAGGACTCTAAAAAAGCAAGAAAAAATACTAAATACTAAATAACACTAAATAACAAAAAAATTAAAGTAAAAAGCTTAAAAACAAATTAAAAAGACTATGACTTAATTGTCCACAAATAATGCAAAAAAGGGATAAACGAGAAACCCTTTAAAAAGAAAAAATAACCTAGACATTATGACCCTACATAATTACAGACAACAGCATGTCAGACTATTTCACTTTGAACTTTGCGCTAATATTGAACTGCAAGTACCTTGACCTGCTGTTGACCGTACATATGATTTTTTTTTTATTAAATGTTGTCGCGTTGGGGGACTTACTTTCATTTTTTTGTAATATTGTGTCGGGGGTCTTTTTGTTTTGAAAATTAGTGACTCGACGGCGCAGTGATCAACTCGGTCTGCGATATGTTGATAAGTAACTTTCTCAGTGGCCAGTCACCGTGCTCGAGCTCCACCGTGCTTCGGAAGACACGTTAAGCCGGTGGTCCCGGCTGCATTAGCGGTCCGCACTGTGTGTGCTGTGTCTTTGCCCATTCTCCCGATTCGATTTGAGTGGATTCTATCCATAGCGAAGATCTGAGCTCCAGCATTGAGCACATAAATAGGCTGGTGATTATGAATTATAAATAGCAGCTATTACTACTAATATTTCTTAAATTATATAATTTTTTTTTTGTTTCTTCCTTATTTAATCGTTTTCATTTCTAATTTCCAGTAGTTAAATATATAAAACAGGTTTTTTTTAAATAAAGTAAAAATATTTTTGAAGATACTATAAAATTGTACCTACATAAAACTTTTAATATAATTTCTATCGTGTCGTGAAACATACGACCAACACATCTTAACTAGATACTTGCAACACTTCATTCTTGTTAACTGTCGCAGTAATTAAGTTAGAGTGGGCCTATAAATATACAGCAGACTGTACTCGGCATTTGCGTGGGATCCCTCGCACTCCCCCACCAATGGATGACAGGAAACACGTTTCAGATAATGCATACGATTTGATTCTATTAAATTGTACGTACGAACGAACGCCGCCCAGACCGTCTCAAGCGGCCCTTATTAACATAGATATTACACCACGATTGCGCCTCCTTTCAAATATTTTCTGTTGAAAAAGAATCTTCGGGCTAATTTTCAAGTAATCTCTTTTTATAACTTAAAAAGTCGCAACGTTTAAACAACAATTTAAGAATTAAATTCTTTTCTGACTTTTGGGAAATCAGATTGCTGATATTGAAATACGGTTGTTGTTAGATGTGTGAATGAATATTTTGTACTTGGACAAAGATATATTTAGTTGTTCTTGTTAAAGTTACATAACTAAAAAGAAAGAAAAAATTCACCAAGCCCTATATCCTAAAGGCCGCCAATCCTCATTAAACAATCAATTTAAAAAAATGCTAATGTAATTTCTCTACCTATGTAGGTAATAATTATTTACGTAATTATCCAAAACATTCTGATGTGACTATTCTAAATTCCAAACTCTCGTTACGTGTTATAGCAAATAAATAGCTTTCCAGATTATAATAGCATCTGCTATTGACAGACACAGATTGGGAGGAATCCTCAAACAGTATAACGTGGTTTCATGCTGTACAAATTTAATATGGATGTAAAATTGAATAGGCGGACCATTTCAAATAAGTATTCACTTAATATTAAGAACAATAGTTAGATTCTAGAAACCGATCTAGAAACAAAAAAAATCATAGAATATCTTAACTAGTTATTACGCTCAAAGCGTTGTCACGGCTACCAAAGACAAAAACTCCGACACCATTTTATTGATAACGTGCATTTAACCTTATTGGTTAGTATATCAAATCTATACATAGTATGACACAGAGTGGTTTCCCGTTGTCTATACGCCGAGATCTTTTAGACTACACAACGAATTTTAATACAGTTTTCATCAGTATACAAAGTGATTAAAGAAGAAGGTTTGTATGTATAAAACAGGACTACGCTGGCGAAGCCAACGGCGAAAAGCTAGTTAAATATAATTACACTATTAAGCCTGCTTAATTTGTTTTATTTTGTGTTCATTATTATTCCAATTTTAAAAATATATTTTATTAATTAGTTTTACTATTAAGTATTATTTAAGTATATTCCCCTGATAATATAAATTGATTACCTGTTAATATAAATCAAATCAGCATTTAAATGCTTAGAAAACATCATGTGAATTACGAAAAATGTATAATAAAAAGAAATGATGATAAAGATTAATGACAAAAAGTTTGGATGCGGAAACTTAGGACAAAATAAATGGTGTGGTATGACGCACCATCACACAAATTGCATTTTGCCATTGTATTATCTATCTAAGGTCCAATATTAATCTTTCCAAATCAATGGTGAAAAATATATATTAATATTATATATCTTTCAGGCCTGAGCCCCACCAACAGGGACATTTATAATGCTGATAATGATTATTTGAATACTGATTATCTGAAGAAATTACAAAAAGGTTATCCTAAGATGACCTCAACTGTAAAGAACAAAGACTAAAAGACTCATATTTCTAAATAGAACGCGAAACGTTCTTTAAATTGAAACGGCCAGATGAAGCCACATACTTACATAACTTAGAGAGAATATCTGGCTAGAGTAATATACTCGGAACGGTGAACAATTAAATTACAATTTTGGTAACATGTTTTTGGTAAACCATTAATGTATGTAACTATATTGCGCCAACTTTTTTGTAATATTTTTATTAACAGCTTATAAAAACGAGGTCGTTATTCACCAAGTGACATTACGTCTGAAATAATTTGTTGAGCATTATGAAGGCTAAATTTCAAATATCGTCCCTCACGAGCCGTGATTAATGACAGTATTTTCAATTACGAATATTTTGAACGTTTGTCATAAATAACGACTCTTAGTGTGTCGTCTTTTCGTTCGAAGCGGCATTTTTGATTCAGAGTAAAACTCGTTGAGTATGTATGTCTTTTCAACGAGCGTTCACAAACAGCATGCCAAATTACAGGCACCTCGACGATGGAATCTCAACACTTCATAATTGTTTAGCTCACATTGACCCATTTACATCGCTGTGGTACTATTAGAGATGAAGACTAATTTTACTGTTGAAAAATATAAAACACGATATTTTTATTTTTGCGTAGTCATTAAATTACGGCGAAACATTGAGTTAAAATGTCACATGACGTCACGTTTTTTTAACATTATACACATAAACTGTGACGTAGCGAGCTGAACTTTAATGCCTATTATCTAATTGTAAGCTATTAAATTGAAGTAAAAAATGCAAATCTAATGTTTTTTTATTATCTAACGGGCTAAATAGAAATTGTTTTATCCCTATTGTTAAGCTCACATTAACCCACTAACAACACTATTACGCTGTTTACTTAGCCGCAATTTCGCCAATTAGTCGATTCATTTAACAATTAAGTTACGTAAATATAACTGAACTTTAATACCCTGCTCTTCAATGGACGAAATACAATGCATTAATGAACTGTATAGTAATAGCTAACCTTAAGTTGGGATGGTATTGCTGCGTGTTTAAAGCCCCTTGATGCTACTAGGAGGTCCTCACGGAACAACATGCATACCATTCATCAAAGGAACGCATCATAATTGGCCTACTACCAATCGCCTACACAATACACGAGCATGTTCTATAACTCAGTTGTGTATTTATTCAATGGGAAACAGTCTAAATAACTATTGTAGTTATATAATTATAGAAGTATTTACTTTAGTTACATGTAATTACCAATAATTTTATGGCGAAATATGAAACGTTAAAGTAAGTGCTTGAAATGCAATACCTTTTTTTGACATAGGGAAAATGCGTTAAGGACTATTCTCGTCCCTAGGCGGGATGGCAAGAGCGGGGGCCTACCTACTAGAAACCCTGGGCATGAACTCATGTGAGCTGGCTGACTAAGCTTACGAACTTGATTTAATAAAGAATAAACAAAAAAGTAATTGTTGATGAGTAATTTAACTTTATTATATTTGATTTGATAGTTTTCTTGAGTTGAAACTCTTGAGCATAACGGAAACAGTTAATAACAAATAGATTTTAACACTTTTACAACAAATTGCTATAGATTGAAATTAGGCATGTATAATATTTTCACGAACTGACATTCATAAAAGCATATTGGATTACTCAAAATTTCAAATTACGAAAAGTTAATAATAAAAATAAATGATGTTGAAGATCAAAGAGAAAAAGTTTGCATGCAGAAACCTATGACGAAATAAGCGGTGGTACGACGCGATGATACAGTACTTAACGTATGTTACAAAACTATTACAAAATAAAAAATAAAAGTAAAATACATTTCAAGTCAAACGTATTTGTCGAGACAAGTCATTTTGACCACGAATTTAAATATGATATAACAACAATAACGAAATCTGTAGTATCAAGGAACATCTTGAAAACAGCATAATCCAGAAAAGTTTATTGAATTAATCTTTAGTTCACCAGTAGTAATAACGAAGAGTTTTCTCCACCGATAAACAACACAGAAATAGGTAACACAATAAAACAACTTTAGAAATCAATTAGTTTTACTGTTGTACGCCTATTTGCAAACTTGGTTTCTAACTTACGAGATTGTTCTGTTTTCTTTTGTTATTAGTGAAGATTAAAAATATTGTGAGATGACTGTAATGATTATTGAGAGGTAATTATTGATTGTAGTTTCACTGATGAAGGCGAAGCTAAGGGTAGTAAAGACAAAATTACAAAAAAAACTGAAAACGACTTAATGAAAAAGGCAGTTAACAACTTTTAGAAACTACTTTTGAAATTGAACTACAATCATTTTACTGGTCAAATAAAATTAACTTAATATAAAAAAATGATAGAAAAGTAAATCTGAGTACATGTTCCCAGCAATGGTTGTTCGTAGGATACGATGTAACATCATTTTAGTAACATTTTTAAACTCAACGTTTTGACCAACTGGCATATTTGATCTCTGGTTTGGTTAAGAATTTCCAAATTCATACTTCTTTTAAACCTATTTTCCTGCGAATTCACCCGCATTAATTGTAGCCTAGTTACCCACATACGATGTAGCTTCCCGTAGGTGAATGCATTTTTAAAATTTATCTAGTAGTTTTGGAGTCTATTTAATGCAAACAAGCAAATCTTATTCCTCTACAATATTAGTATAGATTTAGGTTGGTATATTTCGCTATGGTGCATCGCTAAATTTTTTATAAATATTTTTTGTTACGTTGTTTTATTCAGTAAACCTTTGAAATTTCATATTTTTACATCTGAACTAGCTCTCATAAAAACTTTTTATTACCTAATAACTGCAAATAATAACTTAAAATGATAATTTAAAAAAGCAAATTAAATTAACATTGATAAAGGTTTTAAAATCAGTATAACACAGGAGCCCACTGCTACACATAAAGAGATTACTGATGGTTTTAGCTCGTTTGGTAAAGTCATTTTGTTGAAAACGTAATTAGATCACGTGTGACCTGTTTTGATATATCACCCAAATCCAACATTACACATATAATGTACATCGAAAATATAGATTATGTTATAAATTTATGATTTCTTTTACCACCAATTTGCGCTGCAATTTAATTCCTTCAATATGTAAAAATAACTTTAGGATATCGAGACGAGGTAAAAAATGATTCCTTTAATACAGAAACCAGCAAAAGCAGCACATTTCCTTTTATGTTCATGTGTGATGAAGTTAAGAAACTCTATGGCAAAGTAGCTGGCACATTCTATTTGCAATTACGGTAAATACCTTTCGCAAAGCTTAGTCATTAATGGATGGACAAAAAAAACTATTTCAAACTTCTCAAAAATTATAGGTCCCGTCGGTAGGAGTCTCTTACATTGATAACGCATCAACAAGGAGAACATGGTTTTCAGCACAAGGCCTTCCATTAAAAATTTACAAATTGATGACATAATATTCGAATATTAAGCTAACATCTTCGGAAGTGTAACGGATTTTGTGTGAACTGTATGGTTTTTTTAATTGTATGTTTACCGATTTTGCCGCGTATAATTGACCGATTTTCAAAATTCTTTTTATTCGATAGCTTAATGTCCATTAAGGGGGTTTTCTCATTTAAATGTTATTGAAATCGAATCAGGAGTTTTCCTTTGATAACAAAACAAAATATGCTTTTCATCAGAAATTGCCTAAATATACCTATAGATGATATTTTTATATTAGCTAAAAACAAAAGATTGCATATTTTGCATTAATTCCAAATCCGAAAGGTGGATTTTCTGTGTTCAACGGGTATGAATGTAAACTAAATTCAAACGCAATTTATGGATAGTGCGCGTGATACTATAATAAATTATCACAGATTTAAAAAACCAATAGATAATACTTATCTATACTATAATAAAAACGTAACTGATTGATGTCTGTACATTGAAGATATATGAAAAAAAACTGTTTTGAGCGTAATAGAACACAAAACAATGGATTTTGAAATTTTTTGTCTGTTTGTCGGTTTGTCTGTGCGTTTGTGCACGATAATCTCAGAAACGACTGAACTCATTTAAATGCAGTTTTCACTATTACATTGCGGTATTCTTCCGTTAACATTAAGTGTAAAATTTATTTTAATCGGTTCACAAATAAAAAGTTATGTCCATTTGAAGTGAGGTGTATGCCAAAATTGCTATGAAAATTGTTATGAATTAACTGTTTCATTAAATTTTCGTCTTTGATATATTGATCATCATCATTAACTCTTTGACAGCCAAACTGCAGGGCTTCAGGCCTTAGTTTAATAATTTTTGGTCACCCATCCCGTGAACAACTCTTGCGAAAATTGCTTAGTAATAGCGATCGTGCGCAACGGTGCTTATCTGTAGTGCCCCCGAGCTACGAATTAATATTGTCTATAAAATGATAATTTGTATGATGAAAAATAAAAAAACAAGATTCCAAAATTTTTACTAAGTTAGTTGACCTCATTTATATATGGCCAATCATATTAAATAGGATTCAGCTAATAATGGATCTTTGGTATGCGATCACGCGAGTAGAAGAACAAGAGAAAGAGTCTTCCGATGAAGCAATTAAGCATCGAGTAGCTTACAGTGAACGCATATTTTTATTAGATTAGGTTCACGTCGCCGTCGGGGCCAGCGGATGTGGTTGGCAGCTGCCCCCGCCATTGCATTGCATTTCGTCTGTCTGGGAGAGGCACTCGAATTGCCCGAGCCTCAACCACTAACAACCACTCATTATTGATCCAATACTTGAGTGTCCCGGTGACTCGGTCATAGCTTGCCGTGTTTCATCTCCCATGAGAGGGTGTAGCGTACGGGTTTTGGTGGATAGGCCTCTGTGGACCCACTGGGCAGCTCACTATTCACGTCAACTGAAGTTAAAAACGTAAAGACAACTCGAGTTATATATTTTTTCCTCTTATTACTATTTTTTATGTACTCTTTTTGTTTTTTTCTAACATACAAATTGCTGTAGATACGTACTTCAAAGTTGGTATTTTCAGTCTTCGCTGGAAACAATGGTTTAGTCATTGGTCACAACACTCATATAATATTACGCGAGTCTGAGGGTCGGTTCAGAGTAGCTCGGTGGCGTAGTGAATAAGCGCCATGGTCAGCGATTGTAGTTGTTAAGCAACTTTCGCAAAGGTCGTCCACAGGATGGGTTACCAAAAAAAAATATTATCTCAAGCAACTCCAAGCTTCGGTAAGCACCTCTCCGAAGTATGTGTTAGTAGACGATTTCCTTCGAGTGTGGAAAATCGAATAAATTTTTTTTTTCTTTATTTTGGCACAAACAGTCATTAAACAATATTCCAATGTTAAAGATATTACAATATTGTAGACAACGAGTACCCATAATTACTTAATACAAAAAGTACAACATGAGTTACAAAGTAAATAACAGCTTGTAAACATTTATACTTTTAAGAATTTCAATAGGTTATGTGAAGTTGGGATAATTAAGATTAAAAGTTGATCATTGTAACGTATTAGAGATTTTAGACTTAATGCTAGTTGAGGTATTACAAAACAGGTCAATATTGGAAAATCGGCTATTATACATTTTGAGACAACGACAAAAATAACTATTGCAGGTATATTTTTTGCGATAAGGTGGTGGCACAAATATTTTTATTGAGCGTGAGGAGCGTTCTTAGAAAAAAGAACTGAACAGTCTATTTTACTGTTTGTCAATTTGAAAGAAATACTAACTTCTTGTAATCGTTATTTACGCAGATTTTACGATACTTAAGTATCTTCATGAATTTAAGTTGAACCTTTTCTAGAAGGGCTATATACACTACTGAATTCCAAAATAGAGCGCACAAAAGAAAAGAAAAGAATTTTTAAGGTATGAGGGTTATTAAAAGGTTTTGATATTCTAATGATGAATCCGAGAGTACGAAATGCCCTTTTAACTATTTGATCGTAATATGCTTTAAAAGATAATTTACTCTCCACGATTATTCCTAAGTATCTCATACTATCAACTCGCACCAATTCCATGTTGTTAATCTTATAAGGATATGTAATTGTTGAAAGTTTTCTTGACAAACTAATGATACGGCATTTGTCAGCATTACGGAATAATTGATTATCTCTGCAATATTTAGTTAAAGAGTCTAAATCGCTCTGCAACCTACGACAATCATCTTCATTAGTGATGACTTTGTATAATTTTGTGTCGTCTGCATACTGTAGGTGACAACAGTTACTCAAGGCTTCGTTAATGTCATTTATGTAAATGCAAAAGAGGACAGGCCCAAGATGAGAGCCTTGCGGAACTCCAGATGGAATAGGCAAAAAGGCGGAACATAGCCCTTTACGCAAACATGTATATATTTTTTTATATCAATAAATAAAACTACACGTATCTTCCGTCAGACATGTACCGACCGACTTTTATGGACAAAGAAAGAAATCGGACGGAAAGCGCTCGGTCTCGGGAGACACCTGAAAAACGCGAAGCATATTTAACTGCCCATCGCCAGGCTCATGCACTAAAAAATGAATCTGAAGTAAGCTGAAACTTCCTTTAATAGAGAAATGCGCTTGGTCTCTGAAAGAGCACGCAGTTTGCACAATAGAGATCGAGAAAGAAGTTTCGATTATCGTCAATCCGTGTTGCCTTCATACTCCACAGGCGTACCGCGTATAGTGAACGAGCTGTTTTCCCGCGACTTTGCCGCAAAATTATAGCCTATGCATCCGTGATGTAGCTTCCCATAGGTCGGAATCGCTCTGAAACTATCGGTTCAGTAGTTTTGGGGCAAATTCGATGTTAACAAACAAACAACCAAATCTTTCCTCTTTATAATATTAGTATAGCTTTGGTATAAGAGAACCGATGGCGTAGTGGGTTAGCGCATTCGGTTTCAATTGCAGTTATATAAGTAAGTAAATACTGCACAACAAAGACATACATAAATACTTATTTTACATAACTAAGTGCAAACGACAAACTAATCGCTAGCCAGTGATTTCTTCCAGGTATGCATTTTCCATGTAATGCTAGGTGCATTACAAGGAAAATAGAACAATAAATAGTCGATTGTGCATATAACTAGACAAACAATAATAATTTTAAAAGATCAAAAACAAAAGAAGGACAGTTAAGCGACAACCAAAGCGCGAGAAACGAGAAAAAGATAGAAAAATAACATTCGTAAGGACCGTTCACAGGATGGGTGACCAAAACATTATTATCTTGAGTACTGTACACAACACTGGCACAATGCACGTGTAATAAGCCGTTTGTCATGGCTGCATCAGTTAACAAGCCCGCATAGTGGGTTATGGCCCATTGATCTTATTCGATTCAACTCCATTCATAGGAAAAAGGAATTCTACCAAAATACTTCCCACGCAGACGAAGTCGTGGGCACAGCTAGTGTATAATATAGCTATAATAATGATGTATTATTTATCAGTTTTTTTTAAATTTTGAAGTTGGTTCTTATACTGACTCAGTGGCAAGCAGAACGTGGTTTAAGTAAAGCTTTTCATTCCTATAAGTTCTCGCACTTATACTTTTTTACTGTTCCTTTTCCGTCTATTAATCTGGTATTCTTTATCTGTTATATTATCATAATTACGTTCTTTATTTCTGTTTCATGCTAATTAATATTTTTTCATGATGTCATATATATATACTGAAACACGCGAAATATTAGTCTGCAGAGCGAGATTCTTCAGAGTGCGACATGGATTTCGGCAAAGTCACTCTCGGGTGATTTTGATGTCCGCAGGCGTCCTCACAGTGCGTGGTCGAACACTCCTTTGGTGATCTGTGTCTTTGTACCGCTGTATCGTGTAATAGATGAAGTTACATGAAAACTTTTCAACTCTCGGAAAATCTGAATCGGTTTTTTTCCCGCCTTAAATAGCGAAATGACAGTCGCACGTAATTGTTTCGTTCCCTCCATCACGAGAAAATATAAACAAATGAATCTGTGCTATAAATAAACTAAAAGTTAACAAAAATAAAATGTTATCTTATTTTTTCAGTAAAAAGTTTGCCATAAAACTTATGAACACACAAGGTATATTTTTTTCAAACTACTACTACTACTAGTCTTTTAAATTCAAATTTCAAGCTTAATTCTATGTTATATGATGTTTTTGTTTTCTTTTCCTTATTCTAATATTAGGTCCTTACATATCAAATTGGTGTTTGGTATGGTAGAAACAAAAAGTCGAATATTTTATAATATAATATATATATTTAATCAAGTTTTAAACCATTGTTATCTATGCACTTTTACCATCTCGCAGGTAGTTGATTGATCCCCTACAAAAAAAAAACATTCGGACGGGAATCAATCAAATCTTTTAAGATGATTAGCACTGCCCCATCGGAGTTGTTTTTTTCCCTTGCAAAAAGTTATCCAAATTTCGAAAAAATGGTTATCTGTTGGAGCAAGGGCCGGTTAAGTAATATAACGCAGCAGTCGAAGCGCGTTTGCCGGTTTGCTTCACTCAATTCGTGAGGTATCCACCTTTCAAGCTTTTTAATCTTTCCAATTTACTTCAACTGGATTAAAACAGTTTTATCACTAACACCGCAGTCTGCGGATAACTCATAAGTGGTTTGCGATGGATCCGCTTCCACAATAGCCTTCAATTCTTCGGTATTAACTTGGGTCTCCGGCCGTCCACGGGGCTTGTACTGCAGGTCGAAATTTCCAGAACGAAAAGGTTGGAACCAAAAACGCACTGTGTTTTCTTTTGCGACAAACCGCCATACACATCATTAACCCTTCGAGCCGTTTCCGCAGCACTAGTACCACGGTGGAACTCGTATTCGTAAATAACACAATATTTCAAGTTTTCATTGAAATTTTTTATACTGGGTGACGTAAATAGGACAAACAAAAGAAAATAAAAAGTAATTTGAAATTGGAATTCTCAACCAAGATGGAGAAATTTGTGATTAAAGTGACCAGTACGACAAAACGCCAATTTCATATGTAAGGACCTATTATATCAAACATGTTTACATAATTTTATTCTATTTCCTATTGGCCTATTATATTTAGTTGATAGTACCTATTTTATCCTTATGTCAATCTGGTGTATCTATCATGTTTCCATTTCTTCTATTTTATATATTTATTTGCACCTCCCTTTATGTGTGCCACTTTGTATTGTAAAGTATTTTTTTTTCTTTCTATATTTTTGCCCACTAATTTACGGAAAAAATAATATGTTCGTTTGTGTTTGTGTGTTCATTATCAGCCTATTATGACCCCACTGCTAAGATACAGGTCTTTTCTATGTATGAAATCGCATCGAATAGGGAGAACGGACTATAACCCACCTCTCGGTAAGTATTATAGTCTCAAGCTAAAAACTTTAAGTAATCCATCCTATCACATTTGCATCGCAAATTATAAAAGCCAAATACTGAGCCATCGACCAAAATATTTTGGCTCTCTATAGGATATGAGACTAGATCTAATGTCAGATACTTTTTGATATATCGAACTCATACCCACTGATCATAAAGATATATATTTGAATATTTGTGTATAATATATTTATAATAACCACACAGCTAAAATGCGATGAGTGTGTATGCATTCTGCGCGACAGTGGGATAGGCCCTTAAGAGTAAGCCACGTCGTCGCTTACGGCGACCGCCAAAACGGGAAACAAAAAGCTAACGCAGGACATATTACGAGTTGTGAAACTCAATAACAACTTCTGTAAAAGCCAACATTGCAACTAATTGATTTCGTAAACTTGTTTTATTTAATTGCTCCCAGCGGCTGCTGCGAAGTTTTTATTGACTGACGAGAAATTCCAATTATTTTGGACAAATTCGAGCTGGGAGACTTGGCGGATGCTTATTATTTTCTCAAGACCGTAATTAATTTACTGGGGATTAATTAAAATGTGTTTGAGTTACTCGAGGCACGCAGCATCTAAACAGTTACGAATGGCCATGGTTTTTCTATTGTCATAAAAATGTTCTTAATTCTCTTTTTATTTCTTTGAAGCTCAATTTTCACAGAATTATTTTCTTAATTAAGTATACAATTTGGATAAAAATAAACGGAGTTTTGTCAAATCTAACACAAGGGAGCTCAATTTACTGTCTTCGAGAAACCTTAAAGCTGTTTTAGTACGACAGTCGAAAAAAGATAAACCTTTTTATAATTCATACGCCATTTTTACTTGGTTATGCTATATTTAAAATCCACGAACCAAGAACATGACAGTTTAATTTAAACAACGTTAATGATCTTAGCAGATGATACCGCGAATTTTTAATTAATTACAGAATGTTAACGGCGTTCTCATTTAATCGATGTTGTTTTAGATTGCAATCCATAGTTCTTAAACTCTCAGTATTTAGTGTTTGGTAAGATAAATAAACTCCGTTCTATCGAACCCGATGGCTTGTTGTTACTATAAATAGTGTTGGAGTTATTGGATGGCTTATTTAAGAAGATTATAATTTAACAGATATAAAGAGAGACTGTTTTTGCTATAAAATAGTATAATAAGATATTACTAGACAGTAACCAAAATAAATGGATTAAGAATAATATAAAAAACAATTGCTTGACTGATAAACTCACAGCTGGTTTCTTTCCTTGAGTTTAAATTGAGGAGATTTTGTGTGAACGAATGAAAACAACATTGAGCTTAAAATATTGAGATTTAAAAGCCAACTGGGAAAAAAATCCGTCCAATTAGGCAGCTAGCCCTAAAATAGAATTTCGCCATTAATTTGCACATCTATACGTCGATCACATGAATAAGCATCACGTCCTGCTACGGTGCGGCTGTACAAAGCTCAGGGAGGGGACGCTGGTTAACTGTTAAGGATGACGATACGAAACATAATTATTAATTTTATTAATAGCAAATAACGGCAGAATCAAAATATAATTACTTTGATGTACAACTTCGAAGACACTACAACAAAAAGCCATATACAAGCCGTGTAGTAAATACAGCAGTTTAAAGGTTCTTCTTAGTACATTTTATTTCAAATCAAAGTATTAATTGGTCATATACTTAGAAAATTATACTCGATAAGTCTTTTACAATTCAAATTAAATAATCATTATAGGAATATCAAAGAAATTAAGTGTTTAAACAATGTCAAGTAGATTATTTCAATAATGCATATTATTCAATTATAATCACGTATTCAATTAGAGTACATAAAAAAAAATTAAAACCTAACCTTGACCAAAATAGTGCGATGTAGAAATATACTTAACGCCATCTAGTATAGCACAAAGTATATAGTTTGTGTTTTCTCTCTTATATAAAATGACTTTTTATTCTAAATTTTATTTTAGCAAATATAAGGATTTTTTTATAATAATATTAGATAGATTTATTACAATGACCAATCAAATTGTAAACAATAGTTGCAATGGTGACATTTGATTCTTCATAAAAATTTTCACTCCCATGTTCATTCCTTTAAGTACTAGTTTTTGGTATAACATATAACCTATTACCTTCCTAGGACCTTAACTACAGAAATACCAATTTTCATTGATATAGGTCCAAAATCAAAGAAGTTTCAAGCAAACGTTTTCACCCTTTTTGACCTCCTTCGGGGTGTAATTTACGAAAATCCGTTCTTACTACACCTCTTCATAATATAACGAATGAACCCTCCGAATTTCAAGTCTCTACGACCAGTGCTTTAGGTTGTACGTTGGCTGTCAGTCAGTATGCTTAGACATCTCCTATTATATATGTATAGATATGGATTATAATAAAGTATTGGTAAATACGTAAATGAATTTTATTACGAAATTATCACAAGATTTTCACAAAACTTTTTCAAGAGAGTTACAAACGCAAGCTATTTTTAATTTAAATACCTGAACATGATTAATAATTAAAATGATTCGAAAACAAAGAATAAAACAATAATCAAATAATAAAAAAGAGATGTGTAATATTCTATTAGGTCATAGCAGATATCTTATAGAATGTACCAATATAAGCAATAACTCAAGGCTTGTGCCCGGAATAAATATTTGTGGAGTCAAAGTAATAGAAGTGAATAATGCTTCGTTAATCTTTTAATTTTTTGTTAACCTATTGGTTTACGATTGCAAATTTAGTGTTATTATTAATTTGATTGTTTATTAGTGTCAATATTTAAGTTTTTATGCAATTCACCATCAACAGCTTATTAATGTATCCACTGCTGGGGCACCAGCCTTCCCTACTGCCGTGAAAATTTGCCATGATCGAATATGCCAGCATAGTGCGGAATGGTGGTTTTTAATGACTGCAGATCTAGCCTGGACCAATGTGCCTTCCGAAACACGGACGAGTACCAGATAATAATTTTTAGTTACCGTATCGCAGACTAATAGTGCTGCGCTATCGGGCTCCTATATAAACTGCTAGTTTATCATAAATGGGGAAAATTTTATAAATTCAGTTCCTATCACTCCAACAATATGACTGAGCTTAAAAAAGTTATGACTTACTGATGTATAGTAACCTACCCGCCACCTTAAGTTATTAAAGGCGTCGCCTGCGCGCGCGCTCCACTCAGACAGTAGTAATAAACTAACCAGACTACGTATCGGTTGTTTCATTGCGCTTCCTACACTTCAATTGGCGACGAGGATATTTACCCACCGTTTATAAATATCAGGAAAAAAATGTCGTACTTAGGAAATTTATCTAACTTCGATCATAAAAGTTGCGACTGGCCGATATTCAAAAGTAAATTGACGCAGTTTTTGAAGGTCAATGAAGTGAAAGAAGAAAATAAAAGTGCGATTCTTATTACTCACTTAACTGATGATTCCTACCGTCTGTTACGGAATATCGCGTATCCGAGCAATGTGGACACCTTAAGTTACATACGATTGGTAGAATTATTGGGTGGACATTTTAAGACAAAGAGTTGTTCGTATGCAGATAAGGCGAAGTTTTACGGAGCAACAAGGTGCCCGGGCGAAACTTTAGGAGACTGGGCGGCAAGATTACGGGGTTTAGCAAGCCACTGTGACTTCGGTGCCACAGGTTGTTTAAAGAAGCAAGAGTAACCTTCAAGGAGGAACCTATTTTTCGTTCGACAAGCGAAGGTCCCAGCAGCAGCGGTAGTGGCCGTCGTCGTGCGTTAGATATGCCGCGCTCGTCAACGTATAGAAGTTTCCAGAACGAAACGTTCCGTTGCAGCGTATGCGGTATGAAGAATCATAATAGTGAGCAGTGTCGTTTTAAAAATTACCGTTGTCAAAAATGTGGTGTTAAAGGGCATCTAAAAAAAGTGTGCGGTGTGAAAAATATGTTTACGCGTGTTAACAACTTAGACAACGTTGACGAAATGAGTGAATGCTGTACGGAGTGTCATAATTTTAATATAAGGTACGTTACTAATGAACCAATTAAATTAACTGTTAAATTAGGTAACGTATCTGTATCGATGGAATTAGATTCCGGAGCGGGTACATCCGTTATTTCAAAAAAAAATTATGATCAATTATTTTCATATTACAAATTACAACAATGTTATATTAGAATGTGCTTATATAACGGTCACAAGATATCACCTATCGGTTATTTTAATACACATATAACAAATAACGGTAAAAAACAGCCCATTAAAATATATGTAGTACAAAACGGGGGACCACCATTATTATGGCGTGATTTTATGTCTTTATTTAATTTAATATTGACTACGCGAATAAATAAGTTAGAAAATGATATTAATGTACAAACACTGCTGGAACAATATTCAGAATTATGGCGCGACGAATTAGGAACATTTAATAAGTTTAAAGTGCAATTGCATTTAAAAGAAAATTCAACACCAAAATTTTTTAAGCCCCGCACCGTACCATTTGCTTTAAAAAATAAAGTCGAACAGGAGTTGGATAGGTTAGTAAAATTAGGGATTTTAGTTCCTGTTACTCATTCCCAATATGCCACACCAATAGTGCCTGTTCTTAAAGAAAACGGAAGAGTCAAAATAGCTGGCGATTTTTCTGTTACACTGAATAGAGACCTAGTAATTGAGAAATATCCACTACCCCGCATTGAAGAGGTATTCGCTAAGATAGGGGGAGGGGACCGTTACACTAAAATAGATCTAAAAAATGCATATAACCAATTTGTTCTTAGTGAGGAGAGCCAAATGCTCACTACCATCACAACATCGAAAGGGTTGTTCAAATATACGCGGTTAGTGTACGGATTAGCAAACGCACCGGCTATCTTTCAAAGATCAATGGAATCTCTTCTGTCGGGGATAGAGGGCGTTAGTTGCTGGTTAGACGATATTTGTGTAACGGGGCCGAACACTAGTATTCATTTAAGCAGGCTTCGGGAAGTTTTGAAAAGATTAAGTGATGCCGGTCTGCGTCTACAAAAAGAAAAATGTATTTTTTTTAAAGAAAATATAACTTACCTGGGCTACCTGATAGATAGAAATGGATTACGTACAAACCCGGATAAGGTATGTGCTATTTTAAAAGCACCAGAACCCACCAACGTAAGTGAAGTTAAGCGATTTTTAGGTGTCGTAAATTATTATAGGAATTTTATTCCAAACGCATCGTCATTAATGAGTCCGCTCCATGAGCTTCTTCGTAAAGGCGCGGAATGGCGATGGGACATGCCTCAAAAGCGTGCAGTGCAGCTAGTAAAGAGGGAACTTGCTTCCGAGCGAGTATTGGCTCACTTTGAACCATCAGCGCAGTTGGTGCTGGCCGTGGACGCCGGACCGACAGGGTTGGGTGCGGTGCTGTCGCAGCGGGCTGCAGACGGCATCGAGAGGCCACTCGCTTACGCTTCTCGCTCGCTAATGCCTAGTGAAAGTAATTACAGTCAAATCCAGAAGGAAGCGACTGCAATAATATTCGGGGTGAAACACTTTCACCAATACTTATACGGCCGTAGTGAACCATTTATATTAAAAACTGATCATCGCCCTTTAGTTTCTATATTTAATAGTTCAACGGGTATCTCAGTCACAACGGCATTGAGACTTCAAAGATATGCCATAATATTGTCCGCATACAATTATATAGTTCAATATACGCCTTGTAAAAATAATGAGGTAGCGGATTTTTTTTCCCGCGCGCCGGTTCATTCAGGAACAAGCGAAATTGATTACACTGAAACATCATACATGTTGAAATTTCTAGATACGAAATCTCCTGCTGTAACCCTTGCTTATTTAAAACAAGCTACCGCGTGTGATAAAACCATACAAACTGTTATTACTTATCTGAATAACGGATGGCCGCGTAAAATTACGTGTAGATCCATTTTGCCCTATTTCCTATGTAAAAACGATTTACAATATGAAGAAGGTGTTTTATTAAGAGGGCACAGGGTAGTAATTCCGAGTGAACTTACTCAATGTATTTTACGGGAGTTGCATTCTACACATTTAGGCATTATTAAAACAAAAAATAACGCGCGTACTAGGTTCTGAAGGCCGGGCATCGATAAAGATATAGAACAGTGTATAGGCGCGTGCGACGTGTGCGCACGAGTGAGACCGAACCCGCCGCGCGCGCCCCCCGCCCCCTGGCCACAGCCAGCAGCACCTAGGCATCGCATACACATCGACTACATGACCGTAGGACAGAGAAACTATTTGGTGGTGGTAGATGCATATAGTAAATGGTTGGATTGTATATATATGTCAGACGGTACTACTACGGGGGCCTTAATCGTTAAATTAAAACAATTGTTTTCCATATTCGGTCTACCGAGGACAATAGTTTCGGATAATGACGTAAAAATAAATTCAGTAGAATTCAATGAATTTTGTTCCAGTAATGGTGTAAAATCCGTTTAGACCTGTCACTGCCGTCAGATCAATTAATTTCTAGGCATAATAATGATTTAAAGAAAGGTGTATTAAACTGTAGAAAAATAGCAATCGGCGAATATGTATGGACACGTTGTTTTAATGGCAGAAAAGAAACTTGGCAATTAGGCACTATTGTAAGCATGGTTGGGAAGAGAATGTTTAAAGTAAAATTGAATGACACAGATAATATTTGCATCAGACACATTAATCAAATAATAAAATATACAGGTAATACCACCAATATAGAAAGTGAGTTGCTTAAACCATTGTCTTCACAACACAATGAAGGAAGTGAGCCCAAGGGGGTCCACAACACCTACGCACCTATGCCACTATCAGCTCAAACTAGTGATATAATTAGTTGCGAAGGAAATAGAGATGGCCCCGATCAGAGTGGTGAGGGACGTGAGGCTGGGTTATTGAGTGCATCGGATTCACTCGCAAATGTTGAACGGGAGATAATGCCGCCGCCGCCGCCGGTAACTGCGCCGCCGCAGATTGATCCGATGCCGCCGGTTGATCCGCCGCCGCCGGTTGATCCACCGGCGCCGGCTGATCCGCCTAACCACGTCATACCCCAAGCGTCCAACACTCGCCAATTAAGGCCCAGAAAAAAAAGTAAATTATAAGTTTTAGTTTTAAGAATAGGTACCTATTCTAAATTGTACGAATAATATAAAAATAGAATTTCTTTTGTTACCAGAATTCAAAATAAGGGTGGAGAGAATGATGTATAGTAACCTACCCGCCACCTTAAGTTATTAAAGGCGTCGCCTGCGCGCGCGCTCCACTCAGACAGTAGTAATAAACTAACCAGACTACGTATCGGTTGTTTCATTGCGCTTCCTACACTTCACTTACAATTTGTTATAAAAATCATTATAAATTTTAAATATTATATTTTTTAAATGGGATAGATATAGAAAATTCTGTCCAATTTGATTTGGAATTGAACTTGAACAGGATCATAGTACAAAACTTTTTAAAATATCATGATCGTTCAACTTTCCATTGTTTTATATTTAGCTTGTATAAATGAACCAAAAATCAGAGTAAGTAATTTTCAAATACAAGTTCCGACGTGGGGTTAACGCTATAGAGACTACTCGTTATATCAATGTCGTGTTTGGAAAGGACAAATCTAACGAACGCACGACGCGATATTGCTTTAATCACTTACGTAATGAAAATATTGACAGAAACAATGAATCAAAAGAGAATGTATCAAAGATGTTGGTGGAAAGTGAAATTAAATATTTTGAATAAAAAAATGCAAAATACAATGTCCCTTTAAAATATAATTATAGCTTATTTAGCTGTAATTATTAAATGCGTTAACTGCATAATATTTTTAAGGATATTATCATTATCAAAACGTGAATTTATAAAGATCCAACTAATTTCAATTATAAAATGCAAAATACTGAATTTCTTGAATTATACTTTCCCTATTTTGTATTTAATTATACTTTCCAAATTTGAATTTTGTATTTTAATTGAAATACTTAATTCTTCAAATATTTGCAAAATGCTAAATACTTTTGTGTTTTACCGAACCGATTCCATTACTTCATAAAATTAATGATGACTATTACCACAGACATTAAAATACTACATAAGTAAACAATTTCAAAGGGAAAATACTTCACTAAATACTTAGCACCAAATACCAAGACTTAGTTTCAACAATATCCTCCATTGCATTAAACCCTCTATCTTCCCGCTATATCACAATGGCCAATACGAATATGTTTGCTTACAAATAGATATTTAGTGGATAGTAGACGGAATAAAGGCTTCAATCCGTTTTGGCTGTATTATTTAACAGGGGCGTTTGGCAAGTCTCCAAATTGAATAACAAAGTGGCGATTAAGCGACGACACCAAAAAGAAAAAATCCAAGACTTAACCATTTTTTCAATTGCTATACAGTTAGAGGAAAGATAGATAACTGTTATTTCCATATAAATAATTGGTAAAGATTAAAAAAACACGTTTATACATTGTTTTTCTTCATATTATAATCTAAGATAGATTTAAAATAATATTTAGCAAACTTACCGCACAATGTTGTCATTGTCAAATTTGCTGTCTACTTGCATATTATTGATTTGTATCAATGACACAATTTAAAGTTAGGTTTTTTATTTTGGGATTTAATCCCAATCAATGTATGTTGACCTTATCCAATATATACTTAATGGAGGTAGGATTATAAGCCAACTTTTCAGGCCTATAATCTTTTATCGGATTAACTTAATTAAGTATCAAAAGACCTATAGAATATAGGGTCAGAAAAATTGTTTTCTCTTTTTCGAACTAAAACGTTGATCTAATTTTTATTGTCAATTTTTGTATTGTTTGTTAAAGGAAAATGGTTATATTATAGTACTGATCGTGTAAAAGTATAGATTGAACGACGTGTCAATTTTAATTATTCAAAATACTTTTGTATTAACTGAAAAGATTTATGACTTCTTTATATTAACTGATTTTATTGAAATAGGTTTTTATCAAATAGTAATAAAGGTAATCGAAAGTTAATATAAATTAAAAAACCTTAATAAATAAAATTTTGGAGGCAAATTAACTATTTTTGTAAAAGTATAAAACTTGTGATATAACCTTATGGAAAAGGTTGGAAAGTATTGGCCTTATAATATGCAAGTTGAAAAAATAAAAAGATTAGTTATTTTATTATTGCGACAGGTCATCCTAATATTTTTTCATACTTACAAATAGCAGTCTACCAAGAAAATTATCTAACTCAATAGCTTCAACGGAAAAATAACTTATTTTGTAGAAGTAATCTAATAAAACGTCACCATTCCGATATATTTGCTAACAAAGTTAGACTGTAATAAGTAAGGTAATAGCGTCACAAATCAACTATGATCACTTATACCTAAAGAATATTACAATGTAGAAGAAAGTGGAATAATGATTATTTAATATTTCAACTGATAACAACTATCGATTTAAAAAAAAAACACTAAAGAGGTTACTCTATTAAAAAAGTAGATGTCGGAATATTCAGTAAAAAATCTGTCTAGAACACGACGTCTAAACACAGCCATGGCACATCAAAAAGGTTTCCGAATTAAGAATTTAAAGTTGAGAATGTGTCAAAATGTATTTAAATATCAATTTCTGATTTTAGTTTTTTACTTATTAGTTGTTAGCAGTTTGATAAAATATGACTTTGATAAAACTTAAATTATTGAAAATAATCAGTTGAGAATTTGTACGTTTCTGGCTGGTTTTATTTGATTAACTGGCTGTTAATCCAATTAAACCTTCAATATAATACTACATAGGTACTACAAAAGATAATCAATATTTTTTTTCATTTCAACATAGACCTTGTTGTGACAGATCATAATATCTCACTATTGCAAGTGTTATGGAAACGTTTCATCTAATTTCTAAACGTCGAAATTGTCTTTTGAATTTTTGAAACCATATTTAAGAACGATTGATACTCGCAATGGCGTAAAGAACAAATTTAAATTACGACTGGAAACTAGACAAAGCGAAGGTGGTTGGGTTGGTCGTTTAAAAAATCAGAATTGTAAAACATCAATTGATATTGTTTCTGTGAATTTTTCCTGATGGAGTAAAGGAACGTTGTTTGCAATTCCATACAATTTACATTGCAAAAATCGGTGACAAACTGGGATACGATTGTATTTGGTAATCCGCAGAGTTTAAGCGAATAAAAAAAAAGGAGAAATATTTCAAATCAAGGGAATTTTCATTTAAAAAAATACTTGTACGTATATTTTACCTCTGGTACAAGACTGAACTCGAAATAAGGTCGAGTACAAGGTAATCCAATATAATCGAATATGAATTAAGGTTTGAGTGTCAACCTTTAATTTTCGTTAACCTTAAAAATTATAGTATCAACAGCATCACATATTTTCTCGAATAGTTTTTTTTAATTGAAGTCAACACTTTTTCTAAAGTATTCAAGAAATTTCCTTTGTTGTTGACTTGTTCATTTTGAAACAAATAATTCAAAGTTATTTACAATTAATTCTGACAAAAAATATGTATTTTTTATTATTTACATACCGTAGGTAGCAAAAGTCGGTAAAACACGAACCATATATATAATAAATAAAATCAATACAATTATTTTACCATAGCATCCATCTAAAAAGAATTAAAGGTAAAATAAAGGCAGAAGTAATTTATAAAGAAGTATCTTGGCCACTTGGCGACCACACGGAAAAATTCTTGATCAAAAGCGATTAAACAAAATAAAACCCAAGGTATATATTGCAACAATACTCCCGTAATAAACAAAGGAAAGTTTAACCTCGTTGGCAATTTCTTCCAAGATCTTGAAAGTCCGCTCGAGCAAAGAAAAAGCAAACACAACCTTTGTGGAATTTGCTCTTCAGTTTTTCTGGAAAAATCATTATTAACATTATCATTACTTTGTGGGCGGTTTTTCATTATTCGAAAGTTTTTGGACAATTAAATAAACAAGCAATAAACAACACATTTTTTGTTTCCATTCACAGACGTTTTCCTATCAAAATATCGTTAAATATAGTTTACTATAAATTTCTTGGACAGCTTTTCTAACTAAGATTTTCACAAGGGCCAAATAATTAAGGATTTTGAAATGAAACCACAGTTATGAATTCGATTACAGCTTGAATAAACTAAATTTGAGATAAATATGAGTATTTACATCAAATAGATTAAAGAATTTTGTTACAGTCTCATTGCTTTATGTAATAAAAATAACCTTTGCAATCATTTTAGGATTTATTTATTCTACTTCAGCATGATATATATATTATTTAGCTATTATATTACCGATTTAATTAAATTGAGAATTGGAGATTGCTAAAACCTTAATATTTTAGCTGAAGTTAATGCAAATCTCCCTACCCTTAATGTTATATATGATATAGGTACCATTACTACGCGTGTAGTACCTTTTTATGAACTATTTCAGCATAAAATCGCTAACCTCGTTTACTTAGAGGTATTTACAGAACGTGTGGATATTAGTCTATGGGTACAAGCGACGAGGGTCGAGTTTTGTTTGCATGTGTACATAGTCGCGTGCCGAACCTCAGAACCCCTCCAATTAAGAGCAGGCAAAGTGCGACGAGTGCACGTAAGCAGGCCGGGCGATATCATAACGTTTACACACGACTTTTAAACAAGCTAGCCTCGGTTTTATGAAGCTTTCCGTTTTAATTCTGTCCAACATTGGATTACTGGAAATACTCATAAAACTATAACAGACGAGGCAGTAGGTTACTTTCTTCGCTAAATAATTTATCATTCGGTCTTGATTCTTGACAGGCGTTTTACGTGTAATTAACAGATAAATAAACGAGACCATTAGCTTCAGAACAGTGGACCGTAATTACGCAAGCGAGGATTCTGTTAGATTCGCAGAATGCTAGATTAGGGGTAATTACGTCTTGTGGGAGTGCAACCCGGAGAGAACCGTTATATGGGATAATGAGGTGTCCAGTCAGCCGGCTCTTGTAATATGTAAATTGAATTTTCTATTCTCCAGTGGCACGTTTGTTTTTTACCTACCTCTTGATATGTTACGTAGCGGTCCCTACAAATAATCAGCTTTGATTATCTCGTATGGCTTTGAACGTGAAGCTTAATGTGTTATCAAAGGTAAATACAAAAGAAAGTTGGCAGATGTTTCGTTCATAAGTTAGATTATTCCTTCCCATTCCATTTATAACCAATCCAATTATTAATATGCATGTTAATTAGCAGGTTAATAAAGGCTTCAATCCGTTTTGGCTGTATTTCTTTCTAGTAGATTAGACCTCTGTCTAATCTACTAGAAACAGAATATTTTAGCTAACCTCGTTGAAATGTTGGTATGCCATTGTCTGAAGTCTTATAACGATTGGTCTGAATTTACTTCATCATAGTATTAGATGCCACCTCGATTACACTCGGGGAAAATATAAACAAATGGAAATCATTTGCATTGCAAAAATAAGAAGCTAAAGAATTATTAAACCAAAAAATATTTTCACTTCTAGTAAGAAAATTGATAAAAAGTGTCTACGAGAACATTGATGCGTTATAATTTTAAATAATGATATATTATATTTTCACAAAATATCTTTAAAAAAAATTCTAAGCAAACCGACTTCACAAAACCTTAAAAAAAACGAAAAATAATTCAAATATGTAGGTTGCTAATATCAAGCGCCCGATTTCAATAGAAGCTTCCTTAATAATTGTTACTTTGTTGAATATTATATAAAATAATATATGTATCTTATTTTCTCCTTTTCTAAAGTCGCCTTATAATTAATCAGTCCCAGGTGCTCTAGATGTCTAGAAATATAATAATTAAGAACATTAGGTTAGATTTTAACATTTTCAATAAAATGGATTTATCGGTGAAGGACTTTCAGTAATTAAACATATTGAAAACTAAATATAACAAATTAAATTAGGTCTAAAAAGTCACTAGGACTAGAGTCACGAGGACTATTCATGTATCATTCATAAATTTGAAGGAACATAATAGAGATGGCTCAGAATCAGAATGAATGGAAGCAATTAAAGAAAACTGGTTTTCGTAACTTATTCACATCTTTTATGATGCACATCAGAGCCTCTACATTAGGGTCGACTTGGATGACATCGAATTCAATCAGATATGGTCAATAATCAATACTATATAAGTAGATACAGTGTTTACATTCAATAGATTGAGTTTAATAAAATATAGATTAAGTGTGTCTTTTTCGTATATTGTTCATAATATTGTGAACGAGTTACGATTTTGTTACATTTTTCTCATTATTCTGCTCAATAGGTATTTATTTTCCTTCTCCTTTGCTGCTGCTACTGTAAATAATTTTTAGTTTGATATTCTCATGTAGGTGACGGGTTCAGTGCTTGGGCCAATTAATAAAAGACTGACTAGCTTGAGAATGGTTTTATTTATTGATATAAAGGATATAGTAAAGAAACCCTTTTTGGGTTTCTTGATAAAAACTTGGATCTTCCAAGTTACAGATTACAATTCACTGTTATATAATTGCTATCACAATGTCCTGTGTTATTAATAATTATCAACAATTATTTTAAAATTTTATATAAAAATTTATACGCTATAACATGTTGATTTACATGTTTATCACAGATGATTTTTTTACGAACTGACATCCATAAAGATTATATTTGATTAATCAAAATTTCAAATTACCGCAGATGAATAATAAAAATAAATGATGTTGATTATCAAAGACAAAAAGTTTGCATACTGAAAGTTAAACAAATAAACGGTGGTATGACACACCGTTACAAATGTACGTCTTCTCGTATTGGGCCATAGTGGTATGCCACGGCCCATTCTCATTCATCCATAGAGAAGAGTTGCGCTTCAGCATTAGCGACGTTAATAGGCTGGTAAGTTTTCAATATTCTCCATATGATTCCAAACATGCAATACCCACAAGCTTAATGATATTCATATATACATAAGTATAATAAATTCGAAAATGTTGCTTAACTAGATAAAGAAAATTATGCGAACATATTCTAAAAACTACTGTTTGTTATCGCTAGAAGCTACAATTATCATTATCATTGGTATAAGACATGAAAGTTAATATTCAAACACGCTTAACAAAATCTCATTGATTGTCAAGCATAAATGTAACAAATCAACAACTTTTTGGATGTCGCAGTCTACCGGCCGCGGCGGGCTCGAACACCTCGAACATGTATTCGACTTTGACTACATATACCTTTGATCTTAGGCTTTATTTACGATCAAAGTCATTGCTCCTGTAATAAAAAAGAAAGAAGCAGATATTAAATATTAAATAATCTTTTCGCATACAGTATGCATAAATTTGTAATAAAATATTTCTGGCTATACCATTTGTATCTAGCTGGTTTCAGTATCATTAAAAAGTTTAAATTATAAAGAAGATCTCCGAATTCAAATTAGGAAAATGTGGGATTTTCATTTCTTTTCCTTACTGTCAAAATGAGTGAATCTAAGGAAGAAATTCGATACATTTTAAAATTTTATTGTAAAAATGCAACTCTAGCCGCGAAAAAAAATTCTGGTATTTATGGATGCACTACGTCCATAAATACTACAATAAGAAAGTTAATTACATAAAAAACTGGAGTATTTCTAAAATGGCTATATGAGACATCTACCAAAATATAATTGAAAAAAGGCACAATTTCGTGTGGTTTCATTATTTTATGAAACCGCACGAAAATGTGTCTTAGAAAATCAGTAACGTACGCTTTTTATGTACAGTAATAGCCAACTTAATAATATCCTGTGTGGCTTGTTCGCACAAGCATCGCCCAACCAAACCCCGAATCTTCCCGGAGCAATGATTGTATGTCGAAACGTATTACAATCAAACTTGCGTATACGACAAGAATGGCACAGTGGCGTTTCTAATGTACTAAATCATAAGCAGATTGTCAGAAATAGCTTTTATACAAAACCTTCCGTAATCTAAAGCTCGGCAGAATTCATTCTGTGTAGTGTTGGAAAAGCGTAATTTTCATTTTTTAATTTTACATAATATACGTTTCTAAAACACTTTTTCTTTAGCAATTGAGTAAGAAATATGTATCTATAATATATAAACATTATTATTATAAAGATTCTATTATCTTGATATGACTATTGTTGTCTTCAATGACATATAACTACGTGGTTTTGTTTAACGACATACACAATCTACAGTAATTGACTATAATAATGACTATAAAAGTACTTTAGATAAATGACGATAATAACGATATAAAGACTTGGGTCGAAGGTGTTTTTTTATTAATTTCTCGAGGTAACCAGATATTGTTTTCCATGTTTCATATTTTTGCATTACCATGTCAGTTAATTTTGAAATTGAAAGTCTGCAAGGAAAACGAAATTTCCTTTTCCACGAGCAAAACTATTTATGGAAACCTAGACTCTTGCCGTACAAAGACCTGTATACGTATTCCTATGTAACTTGATACCGTACCTCTAATAAAATCCGATAGGTATCGGCCACACAAGCTATAAAAGAGGTTCAAAATAATTTCCACAGAGCAAACCGACCCTGGGTCGGAACAGTCGTTTGACGGCAAAGCGACAGAAATTCCCATACCGTGAGTTTCGAGCGAATGTTGCGTGCTGAACATTTTCGGGTCACACGAACCTTTGCAGAAAAATAGGGGTGAAATCAAATATTCATACCACCGTCGACCTGAACTCGGCGACGAAATCCAATTTAAAATGGTGGAAAAAACTGTTGCTAACACTTAAATTGGTTATTAACAGTAAACAAGTAAAACAAGTTTGTTTTAATTGAGCTGAGCTATTTTTCTGTTATTAATAGCCTTGAACGCATCGTCGAGCGCATCATTGTGTCTGAATTGATCTTATATTACCTTCTTAATGAAACATGCTTAAAAATTCCATCAGCCCCAGTTACTCCAAGACGGTACTCGAAACTACGACCTTTCGGCGACTACTCTAACCACTCAGCTACCCAGGACCTAACAGGACTGACGAATTTTTCACGCACTTGTTACTCTTCGCTAGTAGTGAATTACCTATTTAAGAAACATAATGTACCTGTGGCTAATGGATTTTTTAAGAATTTTTCATTAAGACTATTTTTTAGTATACAATTGTGAATACGAAATTGATATATAATTATAATGATTTTTATAATATTTTTAAGTTTGTTGTATTCTATTGCTACCTACCTATTGTACCTCTATGCTAATAATTTCTGTGCTTTTTGCAACTGCTGATATTTTATTTTCATAAGTAATTATACAACAAGCTTCAAAATTTTAAATATCTATAGGTAAAAAAGTATATAGAAACCAATTAATGCTACATTTACATCAAAGGTTTGTGAGGAAAAAATTGATGTCATAGTCAAATGAAACCGATTCAGTGTACACATTCATTAAACTTAGCAACATTGAATAGACAGGAATCTTAATTTTTCACTAAGATCATTAAACCTGAGTATTGTAATATGTACGTAAGGCGTCATGAGATAGTTGATTCTAAAGTATTTTTCATAAATGTCACATTTGTCCTTTTGTTTTCTTTTATACCTTATCTATTAGCTAAGTGTTTCATCTGACATAGACCTCTACTGCTTTGCTTTTCTGTTAAAATATGGCGTTGAGCAATATCGTTATTATATTTTGAAGTTGACTTTATTTGATTAAACCGCTAATGTTTCGAACACAGCGCTATTGTTCAGCTGTTTTCGACACTGCTTTAGACGCTGCATTTTTAACAATAATAATAAATAGCAATTGGTGCTCTTTCCACTGAATATTTAGAGAAAATATCCGAAGCTTTATAGAGTGAAGAAAATATTAAACTAACTTCTTAAACACCTATAACTTCCGATAAAACTCTTTTTATTTAATTAATGCGTAAAATTCATCGTGAAAGTTACATGAAAACAAAGCATAGTGGATGTGCTGACAAAATCAGTTTAGTTGAAACGAGGGCGCTTGAAACAACAATAAGGCTCAGCAGTTGTGGTCGCCATCCAATTTGCCTTTGAGAACCTTATGCAACGTCGAAGCTTATAGAATCGAACATCAACACGAGCTTTCTTGCAAAGTAATTAGTGTAGTAATTTAACCGTTAAATTCTAAAATAACTATTCGATAACTTTAATAGGTAAAATAATTTTAAAATCCTAAAACAGAACCTTATTGATATTTATTAATGATAAACTCATATTCCTTTAGACGAGATCGCTATAGCACATAATATCATCTCAACAACATACATAATGCCATTTAGCTAGGGCAGGCAAATGATCACAAAATAACTATAAACAATAACAAAAACTTATTAAGATAATGGGATTTCATTAATTAGTTAATACAATCTAATTAATTGATTGAATTCCATGCAAAATAAACTTGTCATTTTAGTACTAATAGCTAAACCTAATAATAGTTCGAATGTTCGTTAATATCAGAGCTTTCATGAAATTACTCAAATGCTGATTTATCCAGTAAAATTGTTTGAACAAGCGATGGTGTGGAAGATTGGATTAATGCAACATTAATTTCTGCGAAGCCTTTTTCATTTCATAAATAATTTATTACCTAATAGGCAATTTTCTATAGGTATATTTCACAAATTTATTATTTGACCAAACATATATTATTATATAATAATATCTACGTTATTACCATATTATAGATAGCTACCGATTGAAGAAAACTGTCTTTATACGCTAATTATATATTTCCATTGTACGAGTGTATTAAGTTCTATTTCGTACAAATAAGACTTGTTAATCTTAGGTTAGCGACTGAACTTTCTGAGTGGGTGTAGTATTATTAAATTACAAATATATTCAAGCACATTCTTATGGTTAATAAATTCTAACGAAATTTACGTTAATGTACGTTAATATATTGAAAACTCAATTTATTTATTGTTTATTTCCGATACATATGAATATTATGTGTATATTATTAAAATATAATGAGTATATCAATTGAATTTTATAAATATCTTAGTAATAATATGATAGAAGTTATTTTACACAATCGGTATTCTTTCCTTTTTCTGTATTCCTAGGGTTACCTGGTAGAAATGGCCACCTTAGCAAGAAGGCCGCCTTTTGCGTTGAAATATCTTGTTTTATCTACTTTATTGAAACGTTAAATAGTGCGATAAAAAATCCTTATTAATTCATTCATGAAAAATCAAAAGGGTTATCCTTGTATTTCAGTTCAAGTAAATAAGATACACGAAAATAACTTTTATGAAGCAAACAAGATAACAACATTGTTTCATAGTTTCCGTTTCCGCTTAGGGATATTGTTTATATGAAATATTGCTATTGTATCTATTGGAAAAGACCAACAAACATCACAAACTCGTCTGTTTGGTATTTTGTTTTGATTAGGTACCTTACCTTACGTTAGTAATATATACTAGTGTTTGATCAAAGATAAGTATTATATATGTCGGATTATTTGGTTTTGTAATGCCAAACGGCATTGTTTACTTTCTCTTACAATTAGTTTCTAACGTGAAATTAAATTGTTTTCGACGTATCACCCGCCTAAATTACAGCCTATGTCACCCTTGTATGATGTAGTTTCGCGTAGATGAAAGGATTTTTTAAAATTTTCACGATTTCGATGCAAATAAACATAATCATTTTACGTCCCCACTGCAGGGGCTCAGACCTTCCTATGAGTATCCTTAAAAAGGAGAAGAATAACCGCAAGTAAATTCTTATTCACTACAGTTCATACTATCAAATATGAAGCATGAGCCGACTCGCTGTCTATCACTCTTGACCCCGCTTTTGTAACGTTTTGAATATAATATTCCCATACTACATACACACTGAGAACGATAAGCAAAAAAGAAGCGGATTTCTAGATAAAAATAAATATAATTCGAATCTAGAAAGGAACAATGAATTTGTTTTAGCAAATAATATATCGTAGATGGTTGGGAGTGCTATTTTATGTAACGATTCAGATGATGATGGCTGTCAGTCCAGTCAGTCAGGCCGCGGACGAGAGGAAAATTAGTATCTTTCAATGCTTTTAAAATATAAAAATGTTTGTCAACATATCACATCTATGATCGATATGAATCTATGAAATAAATTATCATCGAGCGTTCATTGAATTTATAGCCGTGGAGTTAGAATCGAGTAAATCATCACTCACATGTTGTTGTTGTCTTTAAGCGCAAGGGAAATCGTGCACATGCAGCCTTATAAATGTAATATGTGAATAACATTGACATGTCTTAACTTGTAGACACGATGTACTGTATGTACATTTCTGATCTGTATTTTTATTGTCCTTTTTTTGTTTGCTTTGTTCGTATAAAGTAACTGTGGTGTTGTAATGTAATTTATTTTATTTTAACTGTTATATCCTTTGAGTTGGTTAGACCATACTAGGTCAACTCACAGATTCTATTATTTTAATACCTTATAAGAAATGTTGCAATGGTACTGGTTGTTCATTAGCACCGTTATTCTTGTTTCAACTTTTGTTTTGTTTAAATCTAATCACGATCTTTTTTTTTTGACGCTGAGAAATGCATTACTGCATACCCCGGGTTGCCAGCGCGGATATCCGGAGTTACGTGGGGCTCCTCCCTGCGGACCCGCCCGAGAATGGGGCTAGTCAAAGAGCAGGGGTATACCCACTAAAACCAAACGATGTCCCTCGCATGGAAGGCGATGCACGGGATCGGCCCGGAGGCCATACACCGCGCAAATAATGATTCTTTCTTCATTAATCAATTCTCTGAATGTGATGTTAAAAAGAGCGTCTTGTCAATTACGTTCAATGCAGTGGGCAATGACTGTGTCAGCCGGAAAATGGTAATGCTCGATGAAATTCTTCCCGTGCTTACACATATATTTTACTTTACCATATCTGTTAGTGAATTTCCTTCATCCTGGAAAGAAGCTCAAGTTACTCCACTTCCTAAGAAATCTAACCCTGTTTCCCTGTCAGATTATCGTCCCATATCCATCCTCCCTTTCCTATCTAAAGTCCTTGAGCATCTTGTCCACGACCAACTTAGCGTATTCCTAGTTAAAAACAACCTCATAAACCCCTACCAATCCGGTTTCTGACCAGGTTCACAGAACTACTAGTGCCCTTATAAATATAACGGATGATATTTGGCTAGGAATGGAAACTGGACCCATCACGATCTTATGTCTACTAGACTTTAGCAACGCATTCAACACTGTTGACTTTGGCGTTTTGCTTCAAAAATTACGCTCTATATACATTTCTCCATCAGCAGTTGATTGATTTCGAAGTTACCTGTCTGGTTACGTTGAAGATTCTTTCTCTTGTCGGTGTGACTTAACAGCCGGGTTGCCGCAGGGTGGCGTTTTATGTCCTCTTCTTTTTGCTGTTTATTTTAACATAATTTCCTGTCAGTTCATTTCTTTCTACCATCTTTATGCAGAGAATTTGCAAATATATACGAAAGCCCCCGCTGAGGATATTAGTTCTGCCATTGAAACTCTTAATAAAGATTTAGCTCAGATTTCTGATTAGAGCCGCAAACATGGGTGAATTTCACCAAAACTCAAGTGGTCGTAGTAGGCAGCTCTAGGCTTTGTGCTAAAGTAAAGCTTGAACAGATCCCGCAAATAATTTTTGATGGAATCTCCTTACAATTCAGATGTATATTGAAATTTATTTGTATATTGATAATAAAATAAATTGGCATCGTACGATCCTTTTTTCGCCCAACAAAGGCAACTCTATCGATGTCCACACATTGGATTAGAAATATGAAGAGCCATAACGACGCAATTTGTTACGTTTAGAGTCAAAACTGTCATTTCCATTCCATTCAAGGTACCGTACCCAGAGCCGTTGAGCCAGAGAGCTGGCTGATGATGGATAACGTCCATGTATTGACCTCCTAATAATAATATTTTTGATTAAAATGTTTTAATTCAGCGATTCTATACTACAGTGGGCCTCCAACTTGACGTTTGCAGGCTCACGACAGAATAGAGAAATTTATTACTTTGAGGAATAGGTTTTTTTAAGTGTACGTGTATACTGTGACAGATTACAGAAAAGCATTGTATGAATACCAATACCGCTTCAAAATAGCCTCAAATACTATTGCGTGTATTACTTGAGAGTTAAAATGAAAATGAGTAGGTACCTAATAATGATTACTTTAATTCGACTACATACTCGTATAATCCATAAGCACGTGAAATATCTGTGCCAAGATTTTACTCTGTATGATTTTATTATCATACCGTCAATTCGGACTATGTGCTTGAAGTCTTAAAGTGACTTCACACGTGATCAACTACTTGAATTAATCATCGTTTTAAAGTTGTTGGCGACCTATAAGTGTCAAAATACTTATTCCAAGATGACAGATATCTTAAACCAGTACTAATATAATAGGTTTAGTCAATTCTTTTTATTTATCAATAAACTTCCCCGGATTTCTCTTTTTAAAGAGTAAGAGAAATTCGGGAGATTTCAGTAGATAGACGCTTTACAATGAATAAATCTGTTAAAAAAGGTGCTCCCAGATTTATGGTTGCGATTCCATGTTCTATTCTTTTCTACCATTTTGTCTCCTAATTTATGCTTTGTATATTATGTTTCCCACCCTTGGCTCCACCGCGTAATGGAAATCTTGATTCATCTGTCAAAATGAACTCTGAATGAGCTGTCAGGCTGAACAATCCTGATTGGTTTGCTGACAGTTCATCTGTCCGCTTGAAAAATCACTCAAGGCTTCATTTTGCCAAATCAATCATGGGTTCAGTTACGTGGCAGAGTCGCTGGTCAAGACCCCGAATTATCCCTGCCTGCTTGACTGTTAATGTGATAATTTTATTCAGCATAAATATCCAGAAGAAAATTATCTACAGAAATATAAGACAAGCCTTAATATATAGTCAAGTATATAGGCTCCTTCAGGCAGTCATCCCTGAGGCGACACGCAGGCGGGCGGCGAATGGCGCGCGTGGTCGGTCGTTTTTTGTACAATTTTCCGCATCATAAACTTCGGTATTGAATACCTATATTTTACAACACGTCCAACAAATAAAGGAATTGTATTGTGTGAATATTATGTATAGCATTGTGTGTATATTCTAAAAATTGAGATTCACATATTCTTTCATTAAAAAGGTGAATGGGAAATAACCTAGTAAAATAAGGTCGTAATCGCTTTATTCCCAGGTTATTCAAAAATTGATTTTCTATATAATTTAATTACCTATTTATCTAAAAAATAACATCATTATCATTATTATTTTATAATGTCTCCTCACTCTTATTATTGAAGCACTTGTTGAGAAGTTTTTAACATTTTTATAGGGTTAGAATTTTTAAATTATTTCATATTGATTATTATAAATTTAACATCAGTTTTAGAAAGGAATTTAATAAAAATAGGCACTAATCAATTCTTAACGAATTCAATTTGCGTAAAAAATGCTAATAATCTAGCCAAACTTTTTTTTAAATATTTGATAAAATGATTTGTTTTTCAGGAACTGACATCCTGGTTTTGCGAAACAAGTGCATTTTTTTCTCAATCATAAAAACCTCTTTAAATTAAAACTTTTTAGACTGCCGGTTTAAAACTGCTTAAATATCTTTGCTATTTAAAAAGGTTTTAGTGCCTCAAACTTGTGTAAGCACGCACAGATCTATTTAGTCTAGTACTCAACTCACCAGACAGAACTCAGTATTCTATTCTTTGACATAACGTTTACACGGTGCATCCCTTGTTAAATGTTCAATTGCCTTTAGAAAAAAAAAAAGAAAAAGAAAGGCGGTGCAGATGTGCTCAATTGACCGTTGATTATTCCTGTTTATACTCGGATCGGACTCGGATGCTACTTCTTGAACTCTTAACAGTCTTAGTTCCAAATCTCTTTATTTCTTTTTATTATTTTCTTGGCGTATCTGCAAAATTAACTGTGCACTTACTGTTTATGTACATATACCTACACAGTGATTTCCTACATCTTTGTTTTTATATCAGTAAAATTTGACTCAAAATACATAGTCAAATTTTACTGATATAAAATCTGTGTAGGTATATGTACATAAACAGTACGTGCACAGTTAATTTTGCAGATACGCCAAGAAAATAAGAAACTATGCTAATGGTAATAATTAAAGAACACACTGGATGCGTGATGTATTGAATTAGTTTTTTTTTCAAGGACTATATGCATCGTTAACAGAATTGGACTGGACCGATTTGATGAACACTTCAAGTGTTGATTCAGCTGTAAAGATTTTCTATAATAAGCTAAATAATCTTATTAGTTTATTTGTGCCCAGTAAACAGCGGGTTATACATGGAAAGAGATATATTTATCCAAAATGGTACACAGCTGACATCATACAAAATATCAAAAATAAGTTCTTCCATTTAAAGAGATTCAAGTCAGAAGGTAAGCAGTTCAATGGGGAAATGTTTCGGTATTACAGATGGAGGGTTAAAATATTATTGGACAGTGCTTATAGACAATACATCAAACTAACGCAAAAAAATATTATTGACAATCCGATAAAATTTTGGAAATATGTAAAAGATAAAAGAAAGCAAAGGAGGCAGATGGATGTATATGGTTATTGCGATAGGGACGTGTCCGGCCAAGAAGCAGTAGATGCATTTGCTGAGTATTTCGGTTCAGTATTTCATAATAATGAGCCTGAATTGAATGCTGAAACTGCTCAATCAGCTAGTATGTGTGTAGATTCTTCTCTCATTTCCATAGCGGCTGTTGATGAAGCAGACTTGAAATCAGCAGTTAGGCGTCTTAAACCTAGAACAGCAAGTGGTCCGGATGGTATCCCGGCGTTTTTAATTAAGGACTGTATAGCCGCCCTTGAATTACCATTGTTGGTTCTTTTTAATATGTGTCTTATTCAAGCCGAATATCCTGAGTGTTGGAAATTATCTAGGGTGACACCCATTCCAAAATCAGATCCGGGAAGGGATGTTTCTACTTTTAGACCGATTGCAGTACTCTCAGTGATAGCGAAACTGTTTGAAACAATTCTTAATACACACATCAGTCGACAAATTAGCAATAAACTGCATAACAGTCAGCACGGGTTTCGAAAGGGTCGATCAACCAATACCAATTTAATAGCGCACGTGGATTATGTCTGTGCAGAAATGAATGCTGGGCGGCAGGTTGATGCCGCCTATTTCGATTTTAAGAAGGCCTTTGATTTAGTCGATAATGATATATTATTGCAAAAGTTGGTGACATTTGGTTTCGCGCCAAGACTTCTCCAGTTTTTCTCCAGATATTTACGTAACAGACAGCAGTTTGTAAGGTTGAATGGTTTCGAGTCAAGCAAATACTACACAAGGTCAGGAGTAAGTCAAGGTAGCACTCTTGGGCCAACTCTATTCTTGATCTTTATAAATGATTTGCCTGATAATATCAAGTCGGCGGAATGCCTTCTATTTGCTGATGATATTAAAATAAGCTTAGGAGTTGATAATGACATTGATGTTAGGGCCTTGCAAAAGGATATAGATGCTGTGTCAAACTGGAGTATGATTAATCGTCTTCCTTTTAACGAGAGCAAATGTAAAATAATGACATTTTCACTAAAACGTAATACAATAAATGCAAATTATAATTTATTTGACGCCCATTTGGATAGAGTAAATTGCATACGTGACCTAGGAGTAATGTTAGATGCAAAATTAGATTTTCACATTCACATAACTTCAGTTGCTAAATCAGCTAGTAAGACTTTAGGCTTCGTCATTAGAACTGCTGCTGATTTTGATGATGTAAGGGTTGCAATAACATTATACAACGCTTATGTTCGTAGCAAGCTCGAATATGCTGCCGCTGTATGGAATCCGTACGAAGAGAAATATGTTTTGCTGCTGGAAAGGGTACAACGGAAATTCGCTCGTTGGCTTTATAAAAAACTATATGGTTACTATCCATATCTATATCCTTCCATATTTGTCTCGGGTATGGTAGGTTTGGAGACCCTTAAGTTTAGGCGGATTATTGCAATGGTGAGACATTACTTATTTGTATTGCACAATAAGTTGGACGCACCGTCAATATTAGGCAGAATGGGACTTAAAGTACCCAGATATTTGTTGCATAATGAAGACGGAACGGTGGCTCCACGTCGAAATCAGCGTCTTCTGGTTCGACCAGTAACGCGCATCAAACGTGCATTATATGCTCCAACTAACCGCGCGATAACACTCATAGGTGATGTAGTCGCTCGGTACGATGAAATTGACATATTCGCACATAGTTTGGCAGTTCTCATGACTAGTTTTCGAGCTATTTTAGATGACATGGACAAATAATTTATAATAAAGTGACTTAATGATAAAATTGACATTGAAAATCATAAATTATTAAATGTTTTTTGTAATTATATGTATGAATGTTGTAAAATTTTATGTTGATATTGGAATTCTTAATTCATTAAATGCGTATTTTATACGTTATGTAATGTTTTATTGTATACGTTATTTTATATGTAATGAATGATTTTTGTAAATTTTAATTGACATTGGAAATAATAATTTATTAAATGTATTTTTATTATTTTGACACAATAATAGATTGTCTGACTCACTTTGTATTTGGTATAGGTTTTTTTTATTTTGTTTTGTATTATTATTTATATTTAATGAATGAACATTGTAAAATTTTGTTTCATAATTTTAACTTGTTGGCATTTTGGATTTTAGTCTGTTGGCTGACAAGTCTTTGTACCTATAAATAAATAGTATTTTTTTGTTTAATATGTAATTGTGTATGTTCAATTAAATTTAATACATTCATACATTCAATACAGTCGCCCAAACTATACTAAATATAGATATGTTTGTACAGACCTGTCAAACATCATTTTCAATAATGAATTAACTAAGATAACCGAAATATTTGGTTATATATAATCGGTAGATTAAAAATACTTCATGTTTCGCACTATTACTCACTGTTAGGGGGTGAATAATAATAGTAAAATCTTCTTTTAACGAACCAAGACGTCCTAAACGAATAGGAAAAATAGTTTTAAGTTTATTTGAATAAAAATTATTTTGACTTTGTTGAGTTCAACTTCAGAATCAGCAGTGCTTGTTTGTGACAGGAAATGCAAATGTCTTTATTCGAGTAATCTTCTAACAAGTACTTTAGAATCATGCAAATAAAATCCCCTTCCGCTCGTTCAGGACGTTTTCTAGCTGACAAAAAGCACAAGCATTAATAAACTTACCAGCTCTTTATAATTAGTAATTACATTTATATAAATCAAGTCATTACCAAAATAGTACGTATACATATAACAATAATACCTAAATACAATTTTCTTATTTTATTATTAAAACGGCGTCGAGCATAGCGTTGTGACAGCATAGAGCTACAATGATAAAAAAAAAACTTTATTATGTTTTATCGTAGGTTTTATTTGATTACACGTTATTGTTGTAACAGCACTGCCAATTTTTTTTTTTTGAAAAGGAAATACGATATATCAATAGTTAATAAATTTTGTATACTCATTTTAAATTTTAACCGGTTGCGATATCGTTTTTCCAATACCATTGGTAAAGACAAAATATATCTGCCTTTTTTATTTTATTTTTTATCAAACATATGCGAATGAACGCACCAATCCCGAAAATAGGTCAAATGGAGTTTTGCTCAAACAGTGGGCAAAACAAAGTGATCGACTGATATGGAATATACGTCACTAAAGCTACTGAACTGTGAAGTCACCTTAAAAACTATTTTCATTTATATTGTTCTAATAATTTCATTCGACGAATAAAATTGCAAATTGTACACTGTACAGTTTTGCATTTTATTAATTTTGGAAAAAAAAAATAACCTTGAATGGAGCTTTTATGTTTAGAACGCTGGTCCGTTTTCATAAATATTAATACAAAAATAAGTACGTGGAACCTTCGTGAAATGATAAATCAAATCAAATCAAAATTCTGTTACAAGCACTTGTGAAAGTCGAGAGCTACGCCATCGGTTCGTAAATCTACGGCGGGAGACCTTGGACCGAGAAGAACCGGCAAGAAACTCGGCAAGGGCTGCTTTTTTCTCCCTGTTTTATTTCATACAGAGCGTCAAGATTGAAAAATGACTTCATTAAAATTTGAAGTCACTTTCCATTACAATATTACACAATATTAGAGTAAAACAGTATTTTCGTCAATCCAATCACATGTGTAGCCAAAGAAGCTCACCGATTAACAATTTAATATATATGAAAAATGAGCCATATTTAACTCCAAGCAGTTTTGTCGTTTAAATATTAATTAACAGTATAATATCCTTTACTGAGTAGACAATTCTTAATATGGGTTTTAAACTTAGGTAATGGTAAATTTAAAATTTCCATAGGAATTTTGTTATAGTAGTGTACACCTTGACCCAAAAATGACGATAGAACCTTCTTTAGCCTGCATGACAGCAAAACAAGTTTATCTTTGTTTCTAGTATTAAAATTGTGTACATGACTATGTTTAATATAATTGTTTATATTGTTTTTTAACATAAAGTATACAATTGTTTATGAATTGGGAGGCCACTGTTAATATCCCAATTTCTTTGAATTTATCTCTAAGTGATGGTCTTGAACCCAATTGATAAATGGCCCTTACTGCTCTTTTTTGTAAAATAAATATAGACTATAGAGTCTATATTTGTCTATAGAGTTATAATGTGGGGTATGGCTGCAGATATAGATCTGCAGCCATACCCCACATCAGAATGCCATATGACATAACCCTATGGAAATAAATAAAGTATACTGTCCTAGCGGTATCTGCATCTGTAAGTTGCCTAATTTTTTTTTTATTGCAAAGGCAGCTGAACTTAGCTTTCCTGCCAATAATCAATATGTGAGGATGCCATTGCGATTTAGAATCCAGCGTTACATCTAAGAAGATTGTTGATTCAACCAACTCGAGCTTTTCATCATTAAGTTTAATTTCTGTAAATTCAGCTTTTACATTAGGTAACATAAACTTTATACATTTCGTTTTTTTAGCATTTAACTGGAGATTATTTATAGTAAACCAGATCATAATCACGTTTTTGAGAGCATTGTTTACATCGTCAAAATTATTTTTACATCTATCAAATTTTAAATAATAAAGAAGTATCATCTGCAAACAATACTATATCGCATAAAGTTTCGGCAAAAAATGGCAAATCATTTATGTAAGTTGGAAACAGAAAGGGACCCAGAATAGATCCCTGGGCAACTCCCATTTTTACTTGTGATCCGGATGATCTCACACCGATAATTAAGTTTAGTTAGTTTGAGTTCTGCAAATAAATAACTGAGATTTTAAATTATACAATACCTAGAAGAATGTTATATACAAGGGACTGAAGCGACTTACCCCCGGTTTCAATAATATACCGACAACCATCGGTAGCAGCTACCGACCGTTTTTTGAGCTACCGACAACCATTCGTTTTTGCGTTTCACAATCATCGGTAGGCGCCTACCAACTACGAACGGTTGTCGGTAGCTCATTTTTTTAAATTGTAATCATATAATTCGAGGAAAAGGGTTCTTTCCATACAGCCTTGTCTTAGGTAATATTATGATTATACTGAAATGTTGGTCTTTACATTTAATAATTTCTTGGACAAAATCGAAATCGTAAGAAGGAAGACAGAGACATCAATAGGAAAGAGGTGAACTGATTACGTACCGAAACTAAATTTGAAATTTGTTTTGGAATTATTATGACTTATTTATTATATAGTTAGGTTCTTAAAAGTGGTGTTATTGTGAAACAAATTATCGTCTGAAATGGAATTCTGATGTAAACAAAAGAGTTACCATTACTACAAATAGCTTAAATTTATCTCTTTAAAAGTTTTTAGTAATTTTTTTATTTAAAATAAAAATTCATTTTTTTTAGATAAAAATAGGATAGAAATATTTTATGCTGCAGGCAAGAAACAGCGATTCGGAATATTTGGCTCATTGAATTAAAACTTTTTTTTATTTAGTATGATTTATCGTAAAAATATTTATAAATAATACGTTTTCCCTTGTTAATTAAAAGAAAAGTAACAGTTTTTCATTAGAAAAATAATATTGTAGAAGAATTTAATATGTTTTGTAGTTCAGATTAGAAGAATTTAAGTTGTAATCATGTCAATGTTTGTACCTTACAGGGCTCTTACTACCAATTAATTATTGGTCCAGATGCTTTCTACAATAACATAATGATTTACCTTTTAAAAAACATAATGATTTACCTCTATATAATTATGAAAAACCTGGTTCTGATGTAACTGAATTTGCTATCTACTGTACAAGTATTTTATTCGATATTGATTTACAATTTAAAGTACTTAAAATTGAAAAAGTAATGAAATTCTTATAGGCTAATGTCAACAAATCTTACATTTTTATCCCCACATTGTTATACAAAATTAGTTACACTTGAATGAGAAACCTTCTCTTTCATTGAAGTCGATAAAAAGTAAGACATCTTATTTCCATATTATTATTTGCAAAAATAAAATTATAATTAGAACCTTTTGGAAAATGTTTGCAACCCCTAAAATAACATCATTTGTTTATATAAGTTTTTTTTATCTCAAATTAAATTTCGGAATATAAATAAACGTGTGCAATACACAGTTCATTAAAATGGTACGGTGCATGGTTATGAGCAGTGTTTTGTCAATTTAGTAGGTACAAGAACGCCGACGTGTTACTTTAACATACCTCACCATTTTCTAATATATTTCAATTTTTGCTCCAAAAAAAGCACTTAAAACGTCCAAGTGAACCTCAATGTGAATATTGTCACTCTAGACTAGGTTGTATGTGCTATATCCCTTTGCCTTTAATTATGCCAAAAAGTAAAGTTGATTTATGTTCCGTAGAAGCTTAGCGGGAATTTTATATAGAGTTCACCTTTATTATAAATTGTTAATTGTATAAAGTTATTTGTACTATACTTATTGAATTTGCAAGAAAACATTAATGAATTTGACAGTGAACAATTGTGATCCATTGACATAGGATGATAAATGAATGGTTATTAGAAAAAGTGGAATGATTGTGTCAAATCGTATAACAAACGTAGAAAAATGCAATGGAATAATGTAAAAATTATGTAGATTTTTATGAATTGTTTTTTATTTGTATAATAAATAAGTTATATCCAAATTGGGTTTTATTAAGAATTAAATCAATATCAGTGTTTAATAAAAAATAAAGGGTATAAACTAATGTAACGTGTATAAGTTTGGTACAAGTAGGTGGCAAATTCAGTTTCATCAGAACAAGGTTTTTCATAATTATATAGAGGTAAATCATCAAGTTTTTCAACAGAAACATATTGTAGAAAGCATCTGGAGCAATGATTAATTGGTAGTATGAGCCCTTAAAGGTACAAACATTGGCATGATTACAACTTAAATACTTCTAATTGGAACCACAAAACACATCAAACTCTTCTACAATATTAATATTTTAATGAAAAACTGTTATTTTTCTATTAGTTAACAAGGAAAAACATGTAATTTATAAATATTTTTACGATAACCGACGGAAAATGGCCGGTAGGCAAATTTGACAGATAAGCTACGGATAGTAAGTTTGACAGCTCTACCGAAAGATATTGAAACACCTGTTTGCGCCATTTTCATACATTTTGCCTACGAACGGTTATCAGTATCAGATCAATCCGTTAGTAGCACACCGTCGGTAGCTTTACCTACCAATGGTATGTTATTGAAACACTTTTTTGCTACCATCGGTAGGAAATGCTACGGATGGTAGCAAAAACGGATAGTTTTTTGGTTATTGAAACCGGGGGTAAAGGGACTCAAGTAGTTTAGAAACCGAGTTTTAATAAGTAGTTCTATAGCACCATGTTCTAGACTCTACTCTTTACTTTTCATTTCGAATGCAAAAATTAAACATAGTACAAAACGATCGTAAATTCAATTTCAAAATTAAAATGCTGTCGAATCTTTGTAAATATTTTACGGATGAATAAATACTTTTATATTTCTTAAAAAAAAATCCTCGCTTTATTACAATTATAACACAGTCTATAATGACGAATTTTTTGAGTAAGAGAAGTCCAATTCCTTTGTTCTTCAAAGGAATTGGCCCAAAATGACCCCAGACATTTCATGTTTTAATACGAAAAACATGGAAGGGACTTGATATAAGAAACAGAAATCATTAAAATTATTACCACAAAATATAAATAAATATTAATAACTAGTTGACCCGGCAGACGTTGTCTTGTCTTAATTATGAATATTGAATTCAAATTGGTATAATTAATAAAAAAATCGAAAAAGTGTTTATCATTCTAATGCTTTATGATATTTATCAATAAATTAACTCCGATCGAAGCATCAGTTTTAATAAGAATTAGCAAAATCGGTCTAGCCGTTCACGTGTGATGTCGTGACCAAGAGAAATAGGGATTAATTTTTATTTAATTTAAGTAAGATTTATAAAGCCCGGAGTAGTTTTACTGTAAAAACGCTTGAGTGACTTAATGAAAAAGATAGTAATTATTTAGATTTTTAACAAGGATATATAATAGTTTTCTGAAGAATTATTTGAACTAAAAACAAAAATAGGGGAATATTGGCACCATTCGTACACGGGGAACCTTCCTTCATACAGTCACTACTACAACTTGTAGAAAAGCCCATTTATTACGACTTTGCATCTGTGAGTAGGCGCTCGCGGCTGTCAGTTGTCCACGAAGTTAGCCACACATGCAGCCACTGCGAGCGAAACTAGAGAACTTAAAGTTTTTTGGCATGCTCATAGTAAATATTTTGTTAATGTTTTTGAATCTCCCGTGGTTTAATGATACGTCAATTTTTATTGGATTATGGCCGAATTGTAAGTGAATACGATTAAGATAATAATAATATATCTATTTTGTGTATATTTCTACGTATATTTTGTGTTAGATTAAAATATTTTATTCTTGATCTTCGGGGCACGTTCGTACACTTCCAGCAAGGGCACATTCGTACTCGTATGTATGTACCCCCGCTAACAATTTTTATTATTATTTCAGAAAAGTTATAAAAAATATCGGAATTTTAAGAAGAAAAGGCAGACACGTTCCCAATATTAAATAAATGATTTTTTTTTGCGTATAAAGGGTGTTTTTAAATGATTAAAAAAAATGTTTTACTGAAAAGCTCATACATTGAAAAAATTCAAAAACACATTACGGACTCTGGATATGGAAAGTCAGAACACTATCAAATGATTAGGACAAAGTTTTGAAATGTAAATTTTGCAAAATTATGAAACCGGATTCGCCAATATAGAATGGATGCACGGTTTTCTTAAAAAAAAAGATAACTTTAAGCCTATGTCATTTAGTTTATTACATCGACGATAAGTTTAAGATCAATGAAAACTATTTTCTTTAATTAATTTGTTGTTTTACCTAATATATATGAAGCTTCCACACTGTCTGAATATTCCCATGTACGATTGTATCCCTTAATTGGGTTAATTCGAACATTCATTAGCTTTAGTAAAATTCAATCCACTCATTTATTTTACAAGATATCGACTTTGAACTTTTTAAATAAGGAGCAGAAAGTATGCCTTATGTCTTAATAAGTAATTGAGTAATTTATTTTTGATTATCAATATTTTAAAAATCATAGACTAAAAAGTGTACGAATGGTCCCAATCTTCCCCTTAGTGTAATGAAATATTGTTTTGTTATGGTGTAATAGTGCTTTACAACACAAAAAATACTTTAACTTAAAACACCACAGAAGCACAAAAGGATATAATTTATTCTTATATTTATTGGACATCATATTTATGGAGCTTGGGTAATCTCCTTTATGCTTTAGCAGTCACAGTCACGAGTATCACCTAGTACTGTTGCAAAATCAAGACGTGTACACAGCTCAAAGTAATTTGAACTACAGATATCTGCTACAATGACAATGTAATGCTCTAAAATCGATATACAAACACGCCACTACATCGGTCGCTAATAAAAACAAACATTTTGTATACCCAACGTTACTAATTTATGTGCAGACCCTTTATTTTTACTCATACTAATTCAACCTTTTACTGTATCTGCGTCGTATTTATACAATATTTCAAACCCGTGTGATTTCGCATACGTGAACAACCTCGGTTACCCCGATATGTATATTATTCGGCATCGGAAAACTTTAATCCGACCAAATCATTACATATTCACGACAAGGCCCGCCGCACTTATCTACATATATGCGGTGCCGTACCGGTCCGTATACCCACGTATGTACGTAAGTGGACCGTGACGTTTCGTATTGCAGAAATCCGTGACTTCATTTGTGAAATATATTGGCATTTAACAAATGAACTCTTGGCCGAATGATTCTTAATTTATATTTTAAAGTAAAATATCCATTTCGAACTCCTCCCTCAAATTTAAAGATTAATATGATATTAGTTTTTATTAGCTGATATGCTGCTAAATGGTTTTACTATACACTCGGAAAGCTTAGTGGACGGATCAGGTGCATTTTTCCTAATAATAAAAAATGGGTAAAGATCTGAAAGTCTCCAATAAATATTCAATGTTTTAAAAACTTTGTGGTTAAATTTTATATCTAAAACTGTGTTTGAACTAGACTGTATATTTGAATCAGATAATTAATGTCACTTAACTAAACCACAGATGACAATAATAAACTAATAACTAAACCATAAACACTCACAACATTATTTTTTATGACGTAGTCTTCTAAGAAATGACAACAAAATTTAATACTTACTAGAAATACGTGGACAAATACGCATGCATACATAATATCTTGATATATTATATCATAAAATCAACACAACATTAATTGCTCAAATCCCAAATTAAGTAGCTAAATCATTTAAATGTAAATCTACAAAAACGTGGGATACCATAACGCCAGTCCCAAGGTTAATAGAAAAGTCAATATCTATATTAAGCCGGATCCGGATCCTCAGAAATGGCAACGCGTTGAAACCGGCGCACAAGCCACTCAGCTACGGAGGTCGTTAATTATATGGTCCTACTAATAGACCAATTATAAATGTGAAAGTGTGTATGTTCGTTACTCTTTTATGCAAAAACTACTGATGAAATTCGGTATACGGATAATTCTTTGCCTGTGCCTTAAAAACCTGACAGTTTTATAAAACTTTAATGAGGCTTGTTAAGTTATATGATCAGTTAAACGCTTAATTAAAATAAAAAGTCGTTTCTTGATATATTCCTTTCTAATAAAGAGATTTACAACAAAAAAATCACTTCAAAAGTGTCTGAACAAAGAAATTTAAAACATTTACCGAACCGTTAAATGAACAATAAATGCCACACATCCCGGCGCCATGTTGTCCGTAACAAGAAAATAAAAGAGAAAACCATTTACCCATATAACCATACACAGAATATATCGCTGCCTGCAAAAAGGGCATTTTCAAGGAAATATGCTAATCCTGTTAATTAGTGGTGTCTGCCGCCCTTCCGGGCGCTGTGTGAGAAAAATACGCCGGCAACCGTGACTTATGGTCGACATTAATATTGTCCGCACTTCCGCGAAAACGGCCGCGTTATTTTCCAGCCTCTAAATCTGCCCATTCCAAATCACTGGTCGACTTCCTCTAACGCTAAACGCAATCCATAAATCTCAATATTCTTTTCATTGTCCAAATTAAAACCAAATATTTTCCTAAATTTATATTTCATCATATTTTTTGATCAAAGCACTTTTATGGAAGTTTCAACAATGATATTTGAGTTTCGTGTCGCCATCGCTGATGGCTAAGGTTAAAATGTTCTAGTTACATAATTAGGAGTTTTATTTACTATTGTGTAAATCTCTGAGGTCCTGGGTTCGCTTCCCGGTTGGGTCAATATAGAAAATGAACTTTTCTATATTATCTCGGGTCTGGGTGATATGGTACCTTTGTTATCTCAGATACTCCATAATACGGATGCTTTAGCTACTCATCTTGTTGTAATCTGAGTAATGTATGTGGTGTTGTCTTATACTTACTTATTTAATTTCAGTTTCAGTACATCGGATCGGATATATAGAAAAAAATAAGAATATTTCTGTTGTTTAAAGAAACAACAGCAACAGAAACCTTATTTCATATCTTTGTTGATTGTGCTAAGCTTTTTATCACGCAGCTTTTTTCAAAAAGCCATATAACATGTCGATAGGATAGCTAGTTTTATAACAATTTCTTAACTAATAGATTTCAAACGTCTGTCTATAGCTATGTACACGAATTGATAAATATGAGAATAGATATTTTCAGTTGAAAAAAGCATAATTTATTTATTTGTATTGATTCAGGCTGTTAAACAAGTCTTTTAAATCATAAAAAAAATATTTGCTTGTCTTTAACAATATGAAATTGGACTATTAGAATCTAAGTAAGTACTGTATTAGCGAAAATTCACTCGGACACTAAATCTTATTAACATTGCTAAACTCTTAACTTTTTATTCTACATTTAAATCCAAGGTTATCAACGACTGGGTAGTTGTTTTCATCTCGATTTCTTTGTCGTTATCATATCACAGATTAATAAGCCATAGCATATAATACAAAGATAAACCTATGATTATCAGTTGTTTATTATATTTGATCAATTTTGCATTCATATTGCTATACTGTAAAATATTCTTAATGAAAAAAACCTCAAAAAAGCCACCGACTCTAGAATTCTGGATGACCTTTCGCAATCTGAGCGATTGCTCTATCCATCAAAGTACCACCTTGGGTTTGTGGATTTTTAAACAATTTTCGTTAAGAAAAAAAATCATGCTGCATATAAGGGCTGTGCTTTAATTCTTTTTTGGGTGAAACTGCAATTTTGCGTGAAATAAACAAGATACAATGGGAAGGGATAAGCGGTAACGGTGAGACCGCCTCGCCGCAAATCCTCGCAAACGACTAGGTGGGCACAGAAAGCAGTCCTGTAAATCAGAGATGTTTCTCTCACAAGAATTATGTGTAAGCAAAATCACTGCACATACATGGAATCATTTTCACTTCCTGCAAACGTTTCGCAATTTCTTAATACAAAATGTTCCTATAAGGTAAACACTATTTGTTAACAGCTTTGTTTGTCAATGCTTTATTTACGGTTAAATAAGGGCTAGTCCCTACAATCAAACTGATTTGACAGATTTTTATATCTGTAATTAACATAAAACCTGTAATCATTATTTCTTTATCGTTATTACTATATTTACTATCGAAAACCTTGCTAATTTTTTAAACAACACTAGATGTTCCTGCGTGACTACGCCCATGTAACTTCTCATAGGTGAAAGAAAACTAAAGATAGAAACTTAACTTCATTATAATATTGGTATAGATTTTAAGTTTATTTGATAAACCCATTTCAAATTTTCAATAGGATTACTTATTTAATATTTAAGGAAAAATTAACCATAGATAATAACATCTAACCAACCAAAAGACCACCTGTAAAAGTAGGTAAGTACTTTTAATTCTTTGAAGTATCAAAAGAAAATTAGTAATAATACTTTGAATGTGGTAATATGAGAGATATTACAATCGCAAAATTTCAGAGCTTCTCCTTACTTCAGTAGGCAAGATGTATCTGCAGTCAATCGTAAACACTCACCTATCCCATTGAGCCGGGGGACCAATCTCCCTATTAAATTCGATTCAATTCCATACATAGGTAAAGTCTTTGCCCAAGCAGTAGAGCCCATTAATGTCCCCACTATAGATGGGATCGAACCAAATCAAATAAAAATAATCCCCATGATCCTCCGCGGGCCCTGTGTGAATAAGTGGGTATTAACGACTGCAGACGCATCCGGGACCGACGACTAAACGTACATTCCGAAGCACGGTGAAGCCCGAGATAATATTTTTTGGTCTCCCATTCTATGATCAGCCATTGCGTAACTTGCTTAACTACCGAATGGCAGACCGAGCACGCTAACCACTTCGCGATCGGGCTCCTCTTATTGATAGGCTCGTGATGAAAGAAATAATAATAACACAATTAAATCAAACCATATCATATATGTATACTGTATATTTTTAATATTTACATCTAAAATTTAGGTACCTAAGTATCATACAATATTAATATTATCTATGTTCTTTTCTAATAGTGAAAATAATAAATATGTGAGTTACTATATAACAGAGGTGCCATAACGAGAAATTTTACAGTAATTGTAAATATTTACGATTAATAAAATATTTTTTTATATTTCTATAAGGGACAAGATGCCATCATTCTGTTAATAACCTCTTCTCTTTGACTTTTCACTCAGTCTCAAACGTCCTTTAAGTGTAAATCAGATGTATACCGCTCACATGATTTATGTGCAAACAAAATGGTTGCCGCAGCCACGACCAACCTCGGAATTATTTCAATTTAACGCCATCGCGCTCAACGTAAATTAATGTGGCCTCACTGCAGCTGCATATAATATTGATACACTCGTTAACAGATACTAATTAAGCTTTTGTAATTACAAGCTAAAAAGAGCTTTCAGTATAAATGGAAAAGGAATTTTGTTGCTATTTTTATTGTTGAGTGTAACAGCTTTATGACCTTTGATTTGAAAAATATCTACTCTTCTTTCTAAAACGAAAGCGTACAATGTTTTACTGAAAATAATATTTTATACGTTCTTATAATATTTCATAAATTACGCATTGACAATGCCATACTGGGCGACTGCTCTAATCTGTTGAGTCACGGGTAGCTTAATAGTTAGAGCACAGTCGTCCGGATTGCAAAAGGTTGGTTCGAGTCCCATTTCGGGGTACCTGGGGCTGGTAGATAATTTATGTATTTTTCTTTAAAAAATTATTATTATTTTTTAGCCAAACTGACTTAGCCATATTTTTTCTATTTTGTAGTTGTTGAGTATTATTTTTCGTTGATTTAATTTTGTGTGGAGTCACCAAACCCATCGTAGGCGACTTGTATTTAACTGAATTATTACAAATTTTAATATTTTATCTTTACTGAATATTAGATATAAATAATAACTTCATATAAAAAATCTGTACAGTTTAATATACCACGATAACTCTCTATTCTCAATTAAAATACACTCGCCTACAAAAAATTGCAAGCCAACCTACTCGAATCAACAACTTTACGTGGAAATGTAAAAACAATTCTTTGATGTAAAAAATTTTCAGCAGAGATATTTCATTTTATAACCAACAGTTAGAATCATATGTAGTAATATAAAATTATTAATATGTCACTTATTTAATAACGATTATATTTTAACGGCTTCGGCATAATATTTGACTATGATTAATTTATGCTTGTTAACAATATCGCCTGGCATTTATTTACTAGCAAAATGGTTTTCCGAAAAGTCTGTATTGCTTAAATAATAAGTCAGGCGTCTTACGATTCACTAAGCCCACGATGAAAGTGTCAATTAGTACAAAGGCATGATTTTGTTACAGTCGCTTGACTTAAAATAAATTAATTACCTAAAAATTATGACTAAATTGTTAAAATTAATTAATAGTAACAAGAAAATAGAATAGCCTAAAATGGAGTAAGAAAATGTGAATAACAAAATCTGGTTTCAATAGTCATACCCCAGGTGATCAGAAATATAAACGAGACCCGGTCAATTTGATTATTATATCCATAGATTTGATAATATGGGCCTCTCATATTGGTTATTTTTATAATGCCAAATTAATCACACACGTAGCATGAAAACTCGAGAAACGCTTTGCCTACACCCAAATGTCACTTTTCACAGCTGCAACCATATATCTCACCCGAAAAAGTGTAATTTGGGTGTAGGCAAAGCGTTTCTTGAGTTTTCATGCTACGCGTGCAAGTCCATAACATAGTATAAGTAATTATTACCTAGATATTAGGGTTTTCATGCTACGCGTGCAAGTCCATAACATAGTATAAGTAATTATTACCTAGATATTAGGTTGTTGAGTGCCTGAGTGTCTAGTGGTTGAGTGCTCGCGTTAACAGCGTCGTCGATGCCAACTCTGATATCCCGAGTGCAATTCTAGTTTGTCTCAGGACTAGGTTTTGTGCTACCTTCGTTCTTTTTGAAATTTCATAATATAAAGGCTTTAAGTACGTATGTTAATGTAGTCAAATATTTATTTATTGGCAATCATATCTCCTAAATGCAGTACAAAATACTAAACCTTTATTCTAATGATATAAAATGGTTTACCAATAATTTTCTATATTTAGTTTGATTTTGTTTTTCGATGCTACCGTACTTTTAAATCGGTACTAAAATTAGGAAATCCACCTAATCTATACTAATAATTAAAGATAGGCGAAGTCTAATTTTGATTGTTTATTTGAAGATTACCTGTTCGAAAATATTGATCCGATAATGAAAATTCTTTCACCTAAGAGAAGCTACATCAGACCTGGGCGACATAAGTCATAATTTATGTTGGCGAAGTCACGTGAAAACAGCCAATATTTACAAGTTAAGACGTGTATACTTTCCCTGATGTCAAGGCCAGTTAACCTTTGAGCAAAATATTAACTTACGTGTTATGGAAATCAAAAACAAGCACGTCAAGACTAGAAAAGGTCACATTGACAAATATTTCAGTGGTTGGTAGGCGTCCAGTACCCGGCACGAATGCAAACCAAAATGCTAGTTTCCTTTGTGTAAGTTATTTATATCAACCGGCTTCAATATTTTACATAAGTAAGCTGTAGACCAATTCTGCTTTTATGTAATAATCGCGTCTCAATAGAACCTCAACTAATTGCATAGGTACTTTCATTGTACTAGCTACCTGAATAAAGATGCAATTATTATGAATGTCCACCTACTTGAGAATAATAATAAGCATTTTTCATTAAACTATACATTTTTACTACATATTACTATACATTTTTCAGTTGCTTATTTATCGCTTTTATTAATTAACTATAGTCCAGTGTGCTGACTGTCGATTGCACTCATTCAACATACAAAATAGTTCTTTTGAATTTTAAATGAATGCAAAATACGCAAACTCAACATGCAATGTGCAACCATATTATCTAAATAGTAAGGTGATATCTGATGAAAAGCATATTTTGTTTGGTTATAAAAGGAAAACTACTGATTCGATTCCGATAAATTTAACCGGGATGACCTCGATCTATTCAACTGTAGAATAAAAAAAAATTTGAATATCGGTCAATTCACGCAAAAATTGGTGAACCTACAAAAAAAACATATGTCACCGTCAAACATATGATATCCTTTTCGGTTTTGAAGTCCGTTATAAAGGGAAAAATGTTAAGTCATTGTACTTAACTATTTCTTTATTATGTAAAATTTATATAACGCCAACTTTATCATTATAGGAAGACGGTAAAAAGTCAAACGTGTAATTAGATAAAAGGATTAGAATATTAACTGCAAACGTATAATAAGATATAAGTATTTATTTCAAATAATATCATTTTTAGAATAATTTAAATATAAGTAACTTTACATAATATTTAGGTAAACTTTACATAATAGATTATATCACTGATTTTATTAAAATCCATTCACTTTAAAATATTATATGACATTGTTATTGCAGTTTTTTGCTGACACTGTATTATCAGCGAAACCTTTCAAAGCAAACACAAACATTTAAATTAAAAGACACGTCGAAAAATCTTAAATTATTAATTGTATTTAGCTGAATTTCATAATCAAAACTATAAGGAAAACTTAACACCAAACAACCATAAATAAATAAGACATTATATCCACTACATCCAATATGACATTCCAATCAATTCTCTTAAAATATATGCAAGTGTAACTTTAATACAATTGACCTACTTAGAAACAATATTACACTAACTATCCTTAAGCGAAAATTTTACTAATCTTTCTGATTCAGTCCATAACCTTTCAGAGTGTTCCCGATCTAGTGACACTTTTGAAGGTTTACATTCTCGACAGTCGATAAAATATTTACCGGTAACGTCACGCAATTCAGGCGCGACAGCTAAATATATCGCTGTCTGTGATGCTTCCCAAGGGCTCTTAAACATAAAATGTATACCTTTTTCAACGATATTACGAATAATTTCGCTTGGTATATTCCTGAATATGTTAGTAGCAGACACGCCAGGATGCAACGCGTTTACAGTAACTCCTGTGCCTTTCAATCTATCGCTTAACTCTACCGTCATTAAAATAAGAAACAGTTTACTGTTTGCATACACCAAATAGTCACTCCAATACTTTTCCATGTTCAAATTTTCAAAATCTAGTACGCTATACTTGTGAATCATCGACGAAACGTTTATAATGCGGCTAGGTGCAGAAGATTTCATCAAAGGAACGAGTAAACATGTTAATAGAAACGGTGCGAAGTAGTTAACTTGCATTCCTACATGGATTCCATCGCTCGTCACGTGATTCCCGAGTCCGCCGGCGCCAGCGTTGTTAATTAAAACATCTAAACGTTTCTCTGTTTTTATTATGTTCGCACAGAACTCTCTAACTGACCGGAGTGAAGTTAGATCCAACTGTCTGAAATGCACATCGGTGTTGCCAGTATCTTTGACGATTTTCTCCACCGCAGCAGTAGCTTTGGCCACACTTCTACAAGCCAGGATCACTCGCGCTCCACGACTAGCCAAATCCTTCGCCGTTTCTAAACCTAAACCACTATTACCACCCGTCACAATGACCACTTTCCCCACCATGTGAGCACTGGATTTGCAAATTCCACATGTTAGTTTCTGATACACCTTTACTGCCACCAGAAATATTACCGTTGCCAATGACAGTGTCCAAAGAACCATAATAATAACTTTTTAGAGCGTCAGCTCTAATTGCACGTTGAACAGTAATTTTAAGTATAATTTTCCTATAAGTCGATACAATACCTATGGAGGTCAACTGAATGTGTCATAAACCGATAAGATACGGATGTCTTATCAAACAGTTGAGAAGCGCGTGTTTTGAAAATAAGATATAACACATATTCAAATACGTTCACATCTTTGTAATGCGATGGTTACGTTCGTCTAGCCGTGTGGTCAACGGTGACACTAGCCGTAGCCAAGCGTGCGCACGCGTCGCGTCGCACTGATTGAAACGGCGACGTTGCATAACCTGCCGACAAGTACCGTTCTGTTCTAAACCGAAACGGCCTTGATTTAGAGGAATGAGTATCATTGTTTCTAAAAAAATACTATGAGAAATTAAAACGAAAAAGATATTATGTGGTTTAACAATAAAAATCAATAATGAAACAATTCACGGAATCCACCACTGCCAGTGGGAATGATTCTGCTCTGGACTATTTTATTTTATCCAAATTATTATATTTAAAAAAATGTATATTGATTTTTCAACGAGTTTGTAAGACTCGACACATTAATTGGTTATCGAAAAAAAATCTCTTTTTTTATTCATAATGGCAATCGACTTCATAGTCTAATGAAGGCATTATCAATTGGACTTCTCTAAATAAAATAAGAAGAAAGAGTTTCTTATCGGTTCTTCTCATTACAAGGTCTTCCGTCTCGTACATATGCGAACCAATAGCATGACTTTCGACTTCCACAAAATGCCTCAGTCAATCATCATAATTATAATTAATGTCTCTTAATATTAGAAAATCACATTTTAATTAATGTCATTGATATGTTTTTATTAACGCTGAATACATATTTTTTTACTATAATATATTTTTCTATTTAAATAATGTGTATGAACCCATTACCATTTTCAATACCATTCAAAATTTATTTAATATTAATATTAACTCTATTTAATATTGGATCAATAAACTCATAAGAAAGCTCAAAAAAACATTATGTATTTGATACCTAAAGCCTGATTATGAACGACTTCTGCTGAACCAAAACTTAAATTTCAAATTATAAAGTAGTTCCATCGAAACTTGTTCCTCGACCTACTACAACATGTATATACTCGTACTTGTACCTGTTGGTTAAAAAAGTTTTAACTTGTTTTTTACGAAACTTTGATATTTGATATGCATAGGCGTTATACATTTTCTTTTTTAATAACTTCCGTGTTTCAATGCAAGTAAAGTCAGTACTAAATTCTTTGTATATTATGAAACGACTTAAAAAAAATGACGGAGGTTTGAGTATATATTGTTTTTAAGAAACTTCATCTCCTCTTTCTCCGTCATTTCAAAACCGATTATCATATTTCTTTTAAATAAAGTTTGTGAGCCTGAAATGTTACCATTAAAAATATCGAAATCGAATCAGAACTTTCGTATTCATAACAAAATATTTGGAAGAGAATCTGCCAAATAAAAAAATATATTCAGACGACATATGTTGTCGCCGAAGGAAGAACAAAATCTAATTTTATTTCCTGTGACTTCTGTTATACATGTTTTTTTTGTATAGTATTCGCTAAAAATAAATATCCAAATTAAATTGTATTAAAATTTAGAGAATATCATGTTTACAGGGTTGGCACGATTAAAACAAATTGTTATAAACACATGTTTAAAACAGTTTGAATAAAAATACATGTTTTAAACAATGATAACATTAAATAAATATCCATTGATCGATTTATTGACTCTAGAAATGAAATATATAAGGTTCACTGTCCTGACTTGATATTAATGGCCTTAAATAAAATAAAACATAAAAACAACAAAAAAAACACTTGTTTAAAACAATTTGAACTGTTTGATTTATAAAAAAAAAAAAAAAAAACTATTTTTTTTTCAAATCCTGCATGTATACCAATATAAGAAACACACTAACTTCATCATAATAAAGCAAGACTTCTAGGCATACCCAGGTAGGCATGCCGAGGAATTCGGCACTCTAAAGCATAGTTTCAAATTCTGTGCCTAATGCTTAGCTTGCAAACAATATTTCTCTAGTAATCGAACTAAGTGATCTAGGTATATTCTTTTCATTTTCACTTAGAGTTTTAGGAATTCGATTCACTGTGGCAAGCACTAAATTCTATGGAATAGCATTATAGATTCAAGAGCCTTAATATAAAATTATTTAATTTATATAATACGTCTCGTACTTCATAGTCTCGTAATTCCCGTTAGTCCACGGTCTTGGAAGTTACACAATAAACAACTTTAACAGGGTTGTAAAACGTCTACCTAAATCTACTCGGAGGGACTTTCCAGACTATCCGTTGGCATCTTTTTTAAGTGTAAAGGACCTCATTTTTATTGTAGTTGAACGGTGATTATCGATTTTGACGTAGAACTTTTTAATAAGACTAAAAATAACTAACGTAGTAAACTTTATAATTTTTATTTAAATCTCAATAGGGTAAAGAGAGGAACAGCTTATGAATCTTTAAATGTAACCCTAAATAACTTTTTCTATTTGTATTTAGGGACAAATAGAAAAAAATATATATAAAATATGCGAGTCCCTTGGTAGCCTTATATCATTCATTTCACTCAAGTGGATTTTGAGGTAAGTATTATTTATCACTTTTTAAAGTTTGAGGTCGGTTATATTTTTATTTTTTTTATGGCATGCTTTTTAGCAGTGCTCGCTGATTAAATATAAACGGATATATATCATGATATGTATCATAATATCTATGATATGTATCATGATATATACGTTGATATAAATATCAAAATATTTAATATTTGATTACTAAACCTCCGCTGTGTTATACTTTTATACAGTACAATTAATGACGACCAACGATCACCATATCACAAACTGGTTTAGCTCCTTTAGATGCGGGATTAGCCAAAATCCTTAGAAATTCTCCAAAGTTACAAGTTTTGAGGCTTAGTTGATCTGTCAATAGTTGTCGCTCTCTTTGATTTTTGGAACCTTCCATTGACAAATGTTGCACTTCCTCTATTTTGATACAAACATCACAGTTTATAGTATTAGATTTGTTCATTAAAAATGCAAATTTGTTAGATGGAAAGTGATTATATCGTTATATGCACCTCAATTTAATACCTATATATGAGGCGGTTAACTCTGCATGGGCTTATACCAAGTACATTTTACTGTGGATATTTCATTGTTATATTTTCTTCATAGATCGAAACAATCAATTTTGAATTTTTGTAATATTTCTGTTCGATAAGGTTTTATTTAAAATTATACAACGTCATCAGATTCTATTTACATCTGATTTCAAACTTTTATGTTTCTTGTTTGGATATTAGATATTTTATGATTTTTATTCAAATTTTTTAGATATCAAATATTTCATTGATAAATAAAATATATTCTCTAAAAAGTTGTTATAACATATTCATTTGCCACCTGCAAATAATTTACATTATTGTATCGTGAAAATGTGGTGACGTCCATGAAGTTTATCTCAGTATAATATATGATAACTATGCTTAAATATGATGTGGTTTTTAATAGCAGCATCCCTGCCCTCCAGTAATGAGACCGTTTGATGTGATCTGATGCGACAAATTGCTTGGCAATACAAAGCGGGCGAAGACGAAGACACATCTTAAAGGAAGCGGGTTAATACAGTTTCAACCTCAAAGAGGATTCGGCACACTCGTAATTACTTATTATAACATTTTCTTTACTTCGATTTTTTTTGAAATAAATAAACATTAATAAGAAATAACAGATCACGTTACCGAATAGGGCTTATCTACACGATGATACAGATATGGAGTTATCGTTGATGGTTTATTATCATGATAGCAAAACTTCTTAACTAAAATTCTCTTAAAGCTATCATGTGTGTTTCTTAAAAAATAGAATCGATTTCAAACTTTAAAAAAAGTGATAAATAATAATTATCTTAAAAGCGGATTATTAAAAAAAATGCTATTGAAGTCCGGCCGAAGTTTTCTGTAGGTTTATTAATTAAATGAAACCACAGAACACAGATAGACGTAAGTCGACGTAAGTATTATTTATCACTTTTTAAAGTTTGAGGTCGGTTATATTTTTTATTATTTTTATTTCATGCTTTTTAGCAGTGTTCGCTGATTAAATATCAACGGATATATATCATGATATGTATCATAATATCTACGATATGTATCATGATATAAATATCAATTGATGTTTATAATATTTATTGTTAGTTTGAGTATTGAGTCTTAGCTCACGAATGGACGCTGGCAATATTAGCCCGAAGTCTTCCCGAAGAAATCGTACTTACTAGAAACGTTTTTCCGTAATATGTAGGCGAAGTGCGAACGGTCAATTTTTATTTTTCCTTAAAATTTAATTCTTACGTTCACATCAAACTTAATCTTTATTTTTCACTTTGGTTTTAAAAGGTCAAATATTAAATATTTTGATATTTATTACTAATATGATGGATGGATTTGATTTTTGCTTGACCCTGATTTTTAATGATAGCTTCGTAAGTATTTTTTTTTTTTAGATTTAAAAAAAATGTCATACACTTAACTTATTTATAATATTAGTATAGATTTGTGTTATAAATAACATATCAAAACCAGTAACTCTATTAAAGAAAACTATCACATACGTCATCCAAATAAATGAGATTGTTGCCGTTTGTGAAATTACCAAAAGATCAAAACTATCAAGGCAAGATCAGCATTATGGGGTTTTGGTAAAAATTATATATTTCTATGTCTGTGATAGTTCTGTTTACTTATAACATGTCCCAAATAATGTTTAAGCTTCGGTACCAAAAAGGTACAATCGGAAACTGTATTACTAAAACTCCGCCGCGTGTATCACCAGAATGTATCTTATGAATTGCGATAGCTAAACAGTTGAGTATTAAAAACAGAGAATACATTTAAGAAGAGTTCATATACAACAAACGTGTTTTTTTGTGCGATTATATGAACAATGGTACGGAGAGCGAGTCTGATTCGCTAATAGCAGGTTTTTTTCTCATTATTTATTTCAAAACTTTGAATTATTACCGTCTTAAACAAACGGGGTCATTTAGATGAATTAGTAGAGTCATTGTATCGTTATCTAATTATTTTTTACGAATTTTGTACCTAATTTATGTTATCATATCTGCTTTTTCATATTATATCATGTCATTCCAAGTTCAAGGTGAACAAATGAGTTATTTTCCTCTATGCTATTCAATGGAACATTATTTGTATACATAAATTGTAATCACTCACTCATTATATTACTACTACCTTTCCGCCAGCGATTTCGACCACTCAAGGGAACTTTTTAGTGGAATAAAAAAATACATGTCAAGGTTTAATTATCCGTAAACCAAATTTCATTAAAATCGGTTTAATAGTTTTGCGTGAAAGAATAACACATACATACATTCGCACAAAGTGTCTCATCTATATATATACAAAAATAAAAGGAGATGTCCTGGCAGAAAACGCACAGCCTAAACGGCTGGTCGGTGTATAGATTTTAGGAAATTCCACCTCACAGGGAGCCAAAAGGGGTGAAAACGTTTGTAGTACATACCTTTTTTGCTTTTGGACCTTCATCGAAAAAAAAATCAGTAGTTTAAGACCCTGGAAAGTTAATGGTTATATGTTATTTCGAAAACATATAACCATTAACTTTGAGGGATGAAAATGTGATTATAATTTTAAATATTAATTATTGTGATAAGGAAGTAAGGAGGAAATAAGGAATAAAAGTTTGTATGTCAAAGATAAGATCATTAGTATTTATATTGTGGTATTTTACCCGATATAATAAATAAATATTTGTTTTAAAAATTCTGTCTAATGTGACTATACCGTGCGGAAGCTAGTTTAAAAAATTTAGGATGCTACTGACAAAATATAACCACCTATATAAAAAGAACCAATAGATATGAGATGTTATCATACATAGCTTCACAAACTTCAAATGATAAATAGCGTAGAGTCATGGTAGATAATCCTCATTACGACACAATTGCTTCCATAGTAAAGTGTATTGAGATTTGTAAATGACGTGTAATTTGTTGCTTCAAAAATGGTGTTACTTACTATCGTTTTAATAAATATTGCTGTTTACGCATCAGTAGTTATTTATTGTAAACTAACATGTGGTATTAATAAGTGCAGCAAACATTTAGTGGGAAAAGTCGTGTTGGTAACCGGTGGAAATACTGGAATCGGCTTCGAAACAGCAAAAGATCTAGCAGATAGAGGTGCCAAAGTCATATTAGGCTGTAGAAGTGTACAACGAGGTACTTCAGCCAGAGATAAAATAATTGCCGAAACTGGAAACAGTGATGTACACTTTCGACAGTTGGATCTAGCCTCCTTTAAATCGATAAGAGAATTTGCTGATGATATTATAAAGAATGAAAAACAACTACACATATTGATTAATAACGCGGGTATGGTTGGCACGAGTCACAAATTAACTGAAGATGGATTACTTCTCGATATGCAAACCAATCATTTTGGGCCATTTCTACTTACATCGTTATTACTTCCTCTGCTCAAATCGAGTGCACCCAGCCGAATCATTAACGTATCGTCGGCAGCTCACACAAGTGGCAAAATTAACTTTGATGATTTGAATAAGCAGAAAGAAGCATATAAATCATTTCAAGTATACAGTGACTCTAAACTATGCAACGTGCTAATGACATTAGAATTATCCAAAAGATTGAAAGGAACAGGAGTCACTGCTTACAGTCTTCATCCGGGCGGAGTATCAACAGAAATTTTTAGAGATGTTTGGTGGAGTCCTTTACTTATGATTGTTGTAGGGCCAATTTTTAAAACGTCTTGGGCTGGAGCTCAAACCACAAACTATTTGGCTGTATCACCTGAAGTCGACGAGCTCAGTGGCAAATACTTTGCAGATTGTCGTGAAAAGCCAACCTCACTTCTTGGTCAAGATGAAAAGTTAGCTGAAAAACTATGGCATGTCTCTGAAAAACTTACGAAATTGAAATAAATGTTTCAAATAGTTAAGTATTTTACTTTACGAAATTTATTTTACTTTTTCACTCTTTTAATCGATGTATTTGATAAGATATCAAATATAATCTGATAGTAAGCAAATAAGTTTTTTTTTATTTCGCTTTATTAATATATTTCAATTTTGAAGTATATGTAAGATTTGTATCTTACATATTTCAAAAATAAAGTATTATAGTCATGAAAAAATTAAAATTTACCTATGTTTTATATATATCGAATAATCTTAAGAAACAATCGAGATGTTATCTGGTGAAAATAATTTAATACAAATCAAAGTGTAAAGATGTTCAATATTCATATTCTAACCTATACATAGTATAGAACAAAGTTGTTTCCCGCAGTCTGTAGATCTTTTAAAATTGCACAACAGATTTTAATGCATTGTTTTCATCAATATAAATACAGGAACATGTGAGCGAAGGCGCTGTCTAAAAACTAGTTATATAATAAAAGTTGCTAATATTCTGCCTGTAAATTTTTTGGTGATTTTCGACTACAAGTTTTTCAATAAATTCCTACAGTACCAGAACTCTCTTTTTCTGGTTCTTAATAATGATGACTTCCTCGAACGCGAAAACTTTTTTTGAATGATTTATCTTGATCTGATGGTTTATGGCTGTCCGCTAAATATAAATTCAAATGCTCAGATCCCAAATTAAGTAGATAAATAAAAATATTAATCATTTATTTCCTCAAAACATGGTATAAAATGTTGGTTTCATCAAACTCATAATTCTTCCTCATGTTGAATTCGATCAATTCAAAGCACTTGTTTTATGGAAGCTGACCAACGAAGGTAACACCACACCAAGATCCGAGACAGTATAGAAAAATATTTTTTACATTAATGCGACCGAGAATCGATTCCGGAACCTCGGAGATAGCTTGAAACCGGCATGCCAACTACTCACCTTCGAAGGTTATCAACAAAATGCTGATTGTATTAAATGTCGAGATTATGATTCAATCTAATATTCAAGGGAATAGATGTATGTACGATGTAATGCAGTATAACCACTGAGACTAACGAATGCTGAATTTTTGTAAGACAAAAAGTCGATGATGACGAAACGAAACGTCTGTAATAATCTGTCTGTCTGCGACAGTAGTCATCTAGTAGTAGTAAAAAAAAAAATGCTTTCGTCCTGCCTTAATTTACTATGGTTCATATAAAAATCAACCTGTCAGGTCATTATTTAGGTACCTTTCACTTAAAAGGGGACGAACCCAATATTTTTTCTGTCTTCTACGTCTTGGCACGTAGAGTAATAAAGCAAGCAATTACCGACGTCTCAAAAATCTTATCGTATAGCGTAAGTGACGTGTATCTGAAAGAAAGCTGCCCTAAACTGCGCCGCTCCGATCCGGAAAAAAAACGGAGCAGTGCACAAGCTACTCATCCGGGTTTTACATGTCATTCCGGACCGGAAAAAAACGGACCACCGGACCTGAAAATCCAGTGTAGTGCACAAGCGCCCTAACAGTTTTAACTTTTGATTTGCATTTTAACAGTTGTGAGATTAAAAGTCGACCAAGCAATCGTGATTTATATTGTTCTTAGTCTATTTATTTTGGTAACTGCCTGGTAATATATTATTAAAATTTAATATATGATCACGTAATGAGCGACAAGGTGAATCGCTTAATTATTCCACATGAATATTATACATGCCAAAGTATCACAAATATATGCCAGTTACGATCTCACGCCTAACCCACTAAACAGAGTTGACTTGAGATAGGATATAAGTTGCTATTATTGTGATAAATAGATTGTCCGGACGTTTGTCGTTGTCAAAAATAAAATCATGAAACATTATTTCAGGTATTTTACACATTCGTTTTAGAAATACTGCTTAAAGTTACTATACCACACGGACGAAGTCGCGGGCATAAGCTATTTTCATATTTTTTATATTAAGCTATCTTCATAGATATTTTTGGGAATTGGTGTTGTCTTTTGAACAATGTAATTTAACATATCAAAGACGTAGAAAAACTGTAAGAAATAGCCGATAGCAAAAATATAGATAATTTTAAGAAAGCTTAATTTTATGTATGTAAATAAAACGACGTTCGAAGTGTTATAAAATTTACACATATAATAATAATAATAATTTATCTTCAAGCTATGTTTCAGTAATCTATAACATCGTTCCATATCTCCATATCAGTACTAGTGCGTCGGTTATCATCAACATTGTTAGTGAGCATGGATAAACGGCTAGGGTCGTCCTCACTCACGACTCCTCTTAAAATAGTTACAATTTCTTTGCACTCCTCAGTTCTCTTTAACAATTTCTCGGTTCTTTCCTGTGTGCTCACTAACCTATGCTGATCCATTTGGACATGACGTATTTTCTTTCGGACCAAATTAATATAGTAATCGATTTGTTTCTGAAATCTGTCTAAAGACCAGAAGAATCTCAAGTCAATTAGAACTGTCAAGAAAAAAGAGCCATACAGAATGAGTAAACCTACGCCGAAATAATATAACTTTGGATCAGTACTGGACAAAAAGGGGCAATTTTCGTTTAAAGTAACACAATCCCAAAAATACGATGGAGATTCTATAGCTCCTTCTATTCGATTCATTATATAAGAACAATAATATTACTAGTCAATTTTGGTTTACATAATTTTATACACTTTTGACCTTTATACTTCTGACAATAAATTACCATAGAGTAAGTAAAAAACCTTAGAATAATAAATATCTAAACAACTCTATGGCGTTTATGTATATTCTTGTTCTTGGTCCCAGATTATCGAGGAAGTAGGAACAACACTGTGGTACTTAAAACTACGCTATTAAAATAGAATATATCGTTGTTATTTATGTCCAGATATAAAATTTTATATATTTCACTATGTTTCGAGCTTTTATGAATAATTTCAGTAAAGTCATTAGTTTGACAGCAGGTCAGTATTAAAAATTAAAAGTGGTCGGAATTAGGTAGAGTTATTCATGTACTTACACTGATTTCATACAGCGAAAGAATAAAGTGGATATGCCTCAAATCCCGAGATTAATTTTAAAGAGCAGAAAAAATCCCGTGATTTTTTTAAATAAAAAGTTATTTACTTTTACACAATTTAAACTACTGCACGCACGACGTTGCCAAACTTACATCAATGAAAGAAAGAAATAAAGAAATCCCGGGAAGGTCCACATTAATATCAACATTTCGATGCAAATACATAAATAACTCTACCTAATTTCGACCTCTGCTCATCACGTTTGAAAAATTATTCAATGAAACGCCATGATACAGCTAAAAGTTAATACTCAATCTCATCGAGCTCTAAGCGTATTCTAAAGAATACGATACCGCAATCATCGGAGCGGAGGAGAGTGGCATCTCTCAGACTTACAATGGCGTATAAAAGTGCACAATGCAGCCAGAGAACGCCTCACTTGAAGCAATATCGAATTCCCGTGGACGGCGATGCGCCTCGCTTCGTAACCAACAAAGAAATAACGCCAAAACTTGAAATTTTTGTTTAGATATATTTTGTCTCTTTTAAAACTTTCCGAAAAGGATTGTCACTAGGAACAACAAAACGGATCACCTCAAACCAGAATATAGTAGCGAAAAAGTAACAAGTGCATTCAAGCACTTGTTACGGTTAGAGCAGTCATGGGTTCGAATCCCATATCAGAGTGCCAGGGATAATGTAGATTTTTAAGCATTCTTCATTAAGTATTTTTTTCATGGCATGGCGAATGCAATATTGATCAAATATAATAGTTTAGTATCAAATACGCTTAAGTCGTAAAATAATAGAAATCACAACGATCATTTCATAGAACTATTTTTTTTTAATCTGCTTCATATTTTGCAATCCGGGCGACCGCATTTTCATTAAGAATATTTTTCAGTATAGCATTGTGAATGCAAAACTGATTAAATATATTAGTAGGGGAGACCTAGGTGAGTTGTGACAGAGGTGAGTTGTGACAAGGAGGATTTCTCTCTACGTATTATAGTAAGCGAGATGGCATAAACGCTTGTTTGTCGTTCTCGACACGCGCTACACGACTCAGTACCTGTCGACGGTGCATGTACCACAGTTGCGTAAATATATCGCCAGTGTACAAAAAATTACGAAAAGTAAGTTTTTCTTCAAAATATTATTTGAATATATATCATATCTTAGTATATGTGCATTGATGTGTTATTTTTTCTTAAGTTATGTAGTTATTTAAGTCTCAATACGTGGCACTGATTTTTTGTATGCGCATCGTGTTTAGAAAATATGAATTATTATTCGGACCAAGACGTCATTTTGAACACCTAGGCGAGTTGTGACAGCCTGTCACAACTCTCCTATCTTACTCCATATTTCTGCTGGGCTATTTTTTAAAAATTTTTTTATTAACTTTAGATGTTTGTTGGTGTGTCAGTAGCTACTTAAGGTGTATAATGGCATACCGCATACTTATTTTTTTTTTGAGAATGCCAAATAACTATACTCGAGAGACTGAAAATCTAAGAATGTTAAGAAGCGTGTCTTAAGCGAAGAAAAAAAAGAAACCTAAAAAAGCAAAGAAGACTAATAAGAAGAATAGAACAAGTGATGAAGAGGATGCAGAAAATAATTGCTTTTATTTGGTTTGCCTTGAAGCCTATGCAGACAGCAGATCGAATGATCAGTGGGTCCAATGCCTGGAATGCAAAGGCTAGGCACACGTAGATTGTACTGGGGACGAACTGCATTACGTTTGGCATAATTGTGAATCTGATTAGATTAAGATTTTATACTGATGAGAATATTCTCATAAAAAGTAATTATAATATTTTCATTAACTAAATATGGTATCGCTTTGAGATCAATCATATTATTGTAGTATTAATATTATGTTCTTTTAGTTGGTAGGTATTAAAAGATGATTAATCAAATCAAATCAAATCAAATCAATCTTTATTGTTGATCGCAGGTTATATAAAGATATTGGATGCAAGGACTGAATAGTTACACCGTGATCTGCCTAAAAGGCATACAATATTAGTAGTTTAGTAATTGTCAACTAATCTAATCAATAACATGTTATGTCAAAAATTCAACTAATTCATTAAGTATTTATACATTTACAAACTACTGTCAGCTAGATACTCGTTTACACTATAATATGTTTTAGCTACTAATAATTTACAAAGTTTTCTTTTAAAAACATTACAATTATCCAGACTACGTGTTGTTTTTGGAATTTTATCAAAAATTTTTGGAGCCATACAAAAGATACTTTTGTTCAACAGAGCTGTCTTAGAGGGTATCGTACACAATTTGTCTCGATGACGCAATCTCGTCTTATTTTCAAATAGTTGTTGATCCTGTTTGACAAAAATACCAACTTCGAATATATAGATTGATGGCAGGGTCATAATATTTAGTTTAATAAAATATGCTCCTAACACATTTTTTCTGGGCTCTAAAGGCTGTTACAGAATCAGTCGAATATCCCCAAAATATAATGCCGTATCGAACAGTAGAAACTACGTACGCGTGATAAGCTCTAAGGACCGTGCACTGATTCGCGATCCTACTAAGTTTGTACAGTGCACAAGAATACTGGGACAACTTTTTGCAAACATGTTCAGTTTGTGTTTTCCAAGTCAAATTTATTATTATAGTATTGATTAAAGTACTGATTTGATAAAAAAACGTGCTTGATTTATTTATGTCGTATGTAATGGTATTTTTATATCTTATAGCTTAAATACAATGATGTCACAACTTACCTCGGTAGCTGTCACAACTTACCTCGGTGGTAGGAGAGTTGTGACAAGGGGAGTGGACTTGAATTTTGTTATTTTTTTCAGAAACTATTATACTTTAATTAATTTTAGTGATAGTTTTGAAAACAGAAGGAATGGCGCTAAACTAATTCACATGAGTTATAACTGTGGAATGTTTCTTAAGCGAGATAGAGCCCCTTATGTAAAAATTGTCACAACTCTCCTAGGTCTCCCCTAATAATTTACTTACTACTTTGCAAAGTTACTTCGAAATTTCGAAAGATGTCAAATGTGACCTATTTATTATAATGATCCAACTGTAGTTGGCTTTTCAGCACTCCAGCCAAAGATTTATACTATACAGAAGTCTTAGGCTCCAGCGGTCAAAAACAATAGGCCTTATTATGCGACATTATCTTACAATCTTTTGACATATTCGCAACACGTTATAGTTACGCCCGCAGTTTAACTATATTACTGCATTTCGCGGTTACCGGACTACCAGAATACGGCTACTTTACAGAATAGGGATTCCGTTAGTGTTGTGTGTGACTGGAGAAAAAACTGGACGGTAAAAGTGGATTCCACTTCATAAGATGAGACGTAGCATCGCAGAAAGTCAGCCCGTGCCCACGGCCGGTGTAACCTGGTCAAAACGTCGGGAAATATGGTATAAGGTGAAAAACCTAACTATCCAAATCTATCGCGTTAATACCCGTCTTATACAATCTAATATGATTTTAAAGAGTTAAAAACAATGGTAATTTCAAAAAAAGCAGTTAAAGAGTGAAATGTAACATTAAATCGTTTCCTCTTTTATACTCGTATTTATATACTTGAAATAAGTTGTTTACAATAATATTTTGATGCAGAGAAGCGCCCGATGACTTTATAATACACGTATTGTTTTCACTCAATAATTACGAAGGCCGATGACCGTTTTCTCTAAACTTAGAAGTTGTCCACATTTGACGTTATTTGTTAGTTTGGTCGAATCTCAATTGGTACGCTATTTGATAAATTATTTATTATATTTCATTAATTTTGCATTCAATATACTATACTTAAAAAAATCTATGAAAAATGCTAAAATAATACACTTCATCCCTGGAATAGGTACACATGACTTCACGTCAGGTTACCACAATATGTCAAATTTCCTTAATTGATTTTAAACTCTACGAACAAAGTAGTAAGGTTTATAATCGACTGGAGAAATTTGACATCTTTATATAATCTGACGTGCTGTTGACTGTATTATATGTATATGGGATGGGACAGTATGATACTAATTGCAAACGTTATTGTTTCAGATCTCGGGCCTTACAAAGGATGAGAAACTTCACAATATTCTACAAGGCCTAGGAATTATGAAAAATATTTTATACTGTCACAATACAAATCCTATTAAAATTTATATTTAAAAAATACTAGCAAAAAATATACTAGAAGAGTTTTCCAACAACATTGCGCATTCGGAAGACGCCAATACGCCGCATTTCCAATAAACTTATATCGAAAAGTATTCTTGAAAGTTTCGGTGATATAATAGAACTTTAGGTTGCAAAAGATGACATTTTCTAACATCAAACTGATTTATAGCTTTAGTTGTTATTTATTTAATACGTCATACACATGCGTATAGACGCCATAGAATTTATTGTGCTTATAAAAGACCGCGACTTAATCTTCTTCAATTTCAATTTCAATTTCAATTCCAGCAGTTTCAATTTAAATAAACATCGAATCAAATCTTGCCTCTTTTAAATATTATTCTAAAATAAAGGATTATTTGTAAAACACCTTCAAACTTACAGGACTAAATATCCAACAATAGAGGCAACAACATTCGTTTTACGAATCTTAATATTTCGTTACATTTTAGATTTATACCAAAAAAAATTTATTTAATTCGAATGTCAATTAATTTACGCGCTTCGACAATATTTATGTACACACGGCTGCAAGTAATGTAACCACAATACCGCCTGGGAATCTCTTTGGCCAGGAACTGCCAGCCAATGGTCCGCACGGTCCGTGTCCCCTGGGATTGCTTGTTAGTTACCAGGGCCCGGACCACGCAAGAAAGGGCCCGGACCACGCAAGAAAGGGCCCGGACCACGCAAGAAAGGGCCCGGACCACGCAAGAAAGGGCCCGGACCACGCAAGAAAGTGCAACGGACGGCCATCTTTTGCGGTTATAGAATGCCGGACTAAGAGGCCCGTCGTCCAGATCGATGAAATATTAAAAAAGCCTTCGGTTTAAAAATATTTCCACAATATGTCAAATTTCTACAGTACATTTCAAACTCTTAACCACAAAATATTAAGGTTTAAAAATCAAGTGGCGAAACTTGTCAGATTTTTAAAACCTAATGTGATGTTGCACTTCACACAGCCCGTGAGAATATCTTTTCGTTTAAGACATATACCTACAAATTTTACATTTCTAAGTATTAAGATGTATTTATTGAGCTATCTAATCCTGCGAGATTAGAAATGTTTCACTGATGATCCTGTATAGGATATTCTTAAAGAAAAATGGTCCTGGCATCCTGAGATGGGACTCGAACCTAGGACCTAACAGCACTGACAGATTTTTCAAGCACTTGTTAATTGTCCGCTACTACAGAGCATATTTTCAGCAACATTCTGACAATCCACTCAAACAGCCGAAAGAAATATTTTTTACAAATATTTAAACTTTCGATAAAGATGAAATTTTTTTCTAATTATTATATTTGATCAATTTTGCGTTTACAATGCTATATTGAAAAATACACAGTGGATTTTTAAGCAACACAATTGTAAGTAGTAGATATTTTAATCTTTCAAGGAAATATTTGCTTGTTTGATTTGCTAATATGGACTAATAATAAAAGGACATTTACATACTTATTCTATCCCATTGAACAATTTTGTGAAATTCTGGATAACATCCAAAGTTCAGCTTTCTTGTTGCATAATACGGTTTAGAACTACACTGTAAAGTTCACATTTGGTAAGATTGTATCTATGTAAACTTGTTTCTCTAAATTCAGCCCAACAACGGTGGAGATAAAATTAGTTTCAAGTGCTAGAGTGGATTTTAGTTTTTATTATAACAAACTTCATTGTGTGGATAGCAATCTTAAAGTCTTGTTTACGTACTAGTATAAATTAAAATATTTTTAACCCCCGACGCAAAAACGACGGGGTGTTATAATAAGTTTAAAGTTTGTCTGTGTGTGTATGTGTGTGTGTGTGTGTGTGTGTGTGTGTGTGTGTGTGTGTGTGTGTGTGTGTGTGTGTGTGTGTGTGTGTCTGACTGTGGCATCATAGCTCCCGAACGGATGAACCGATTTTGATTTTGTTTTTTGTTCGGGAGTGAAGACACTATGTTTGATGAAAATTTGATCCAAGATGGCCGCTGCCACAAAATGTCGGATTACATATTTTGTCACGATTCCATCAATATGGGTATCAAATAAGAGGGCTTGAGTAGTAGACTACTGAACACTATGACAAATTTCAAATCCATGATGGCCGCCACCATATTTCTCATTTGAATTATCTACATATTTCTCACGACTCCCTCAATACGGATATCAAATAAAAGGGCTTAAGTAGTAGAATACTATGTACTATGACAAATTTAAATCCAAGATAGCCGCTACCAAATATGTTGGATTATCTACATATTTTGTCATCGACTCCCTCAATATGGATATCAAATAGAATACTATAGGTACACTATGACAAATTACAAATCCAAGATGGTCGCCATTATTAAAGTGCGAAATTATATAATAGGTACAGACAGTCACATGTCGGCTTACCACAATCTAACACTGAAAGAATTTTACAAATCGGACCAGTAGTTACTGAGATTAGCGCGTTCAAGCAAGCTAACAAACAAACAAACTCTTCAGCTTTATAATATTAGTATAGATTACCTATTGAAAGCATGAAGTATATTTATTATACGGTAAGTTAGATTTAATCGGTGTAGCTGTTTAATTTAAATTAAGAGGGGGGGAGGAGTAAAAGTGGGGATGACCAATGTTATTGCTATTTTAATAGAATTGAGTCCCATTTTAGAAACTAGATCTGAAATACCTAAGATATTATATAATAAATAATAAAATAATTTATTTCTCACCACAAATGACACAATATAAAAAATAATAAATGACACAAACAATAGATTTAGGAAATTAGGTCACTTGTGGGAGACTGGTGCCTGTGTAGGTTTTTAGACCCGTATTAGAGATCACCATATAACTATGAAATACTTGTACGAAAGTAGAAAAATTAAAAGAACTAGAAAAAGATAATCACCAAATAACACTACCACCATTAAAAGTAAAAAAAAGAAAATCACGACTGAACAAAATCTTTATTGAAGCTTATTTGTTTATCAAACAACAAAATATTAATTGAAGCTTATTTGTGAAATCTAGTAGGGATATTCCCTACTAGTTTTCTACTAATATTATAAATACGAAAGTAACTTTACCTGTCTGTTACGCTGAACTATTTTTGAAACGTCACATGACGTCACATTCCAATAAAAATTAGTACTGGTTGCACCCGCAACAAAGACGTTTATTTTATTGAATGTGACGTCACACGATGCTCAGTCATGGCCGCTCACGTTCTTTTAATTCGCATATTATAAATCGCAAGTTAATATTGCAAACATCAAAAAGTATTCTATAGTTGTTGTTTACATATTTTAACTAATAAAGAGTGGAACCGTAGTGTTTAAGGCGCTTCACCCTGCGCGAGCTCCACGAGTTATGTGGGACTCTCCCCTGCGGAACAACCCCAGAATGGGGCTAGTCAAATAGCAGGGGCCTACCCACTAAAACTCAGCGACGTCCCTCACGCGCCAGTAGGGCACGGCATGGGTCCCATACGGGACCATATTCCGCCCCTTTAACAGGGCGGGTCCCGTCTCGGGTTAGGGAAGGGCTCAGGAACATTCGAGTCCAACCCCAGACAGGACAAGGAGCGTGCAATGCCTGGCGAGCGCGCTAAGCCGCCAGACTAGCCCCCTGTCAAAGGCAAGAGATGCGCGACTGAGCATCTCTCACCCTAACCCGTCTAAGAGAGGGAGTTCACCTGGGCTAGGCCCTTGTGAATCCCTCACCCCGATAGCCCCGGTTACCATCGACGTCCCACCCGACAAAGCCGGGCCGGTCGTCGGTTCACCGTTGCTTAGTCGCAACTCCGGTCGCGGCGCCACCCAGGCCCGGTCACCTCACACACCGAAAGGTGTGTGCGGCACCGAGCCCCAGCAACCCCGCGGCCGAAGTGCGAGATGGAAAATTCCCTCACCAGCATACGCCGACCGTCTCCCCAGTTTCCCTCACTACCGACCCTCCAAGTCCCCCAGCCAACCGAAGCCGGCAAAAGAACAAGGCAAGGAAGGTAACCTTCGCGGATTCAGAACCTCGGGTACGGGAACACTGTCATGCTCCTGCCACCAGAGGCGCGTCGTCAGGCCCGCACGGGAAAATCTGAGGCACGGGAATTTGGCTAACCTCTAGGAACAAGAAGCGCCCCCCCCCCCCCCCGCTCCCACCAGTGAAGCATCCGGTACCCTCTCTTCGGAGAGGGATGGAAGCGACACTAACGGGAGCGGAGAGGGGATAGTTTTAAGTGCCTGGGTCATATTGTCACAATTGATCTAAGGGATGATAGTGACATAGAACGCGAACGCAAGGCGTTGGCGGTGAGGGACGCTGTACGTTTTAAAGCGTTCTGTTAGTCTTTCTATACGAGCGGCTTATGGTTGTCATATACGCGCAGAGCCTGCAATGACCTAAGAGTACATTACAACAACACTTTCAGGATGCTGTTGTGGTTGCCGCGGTGTTGTAGTGCTTCGAAAATGTTTGCAGAGGCTTATACAGATAGCTATCATGCCATTATGCGCAAGAAAACGGCTTCGTTACTGCAACGCTTGCGTAAAATCGGAACGGCATCCTGATAGCGATTGCTGAACGACCAGACAGCCAAATACAAAGACATTGGGTGGAGCTGACTTAAGGATTAAGGTGTTAATTTATTTACAGTACTAACATACTCGTAGAATAAAATCTCATTGTTACTAACGTACGACTAACAACTTATGGACGTCTGTAAAAAAAGTCTGATATAAAGTGTTATTTTTATTATTATTGTGACAATGTCAAGTTGCCAGTTATTAAAGTACTTGGCCTGTTCCATAATTCAAGAAATGGCATGGAAATTACGTAAAGAAGGTTTGTGTTAACAAATCCTTTGTAAGTGTTGTCTAAGTTAAGCAATTAAGTAGAAACTAAGTAAACTAAGAGATTGCACAACTCGTGAATACTGAAAACTATCTTGATTACAACTGTACATTGGATGCAAGCTCTCGGCGTAAAGTATACAACATGGCTATCAATTCAACCCATAAGTATTAAATACTTGTAAAATAATAAAGGGATATAGATGACCAGAAAAAATCAAAAGATACTTAAAACGTTTTAAAAACCTAGAAGGGCACCAATACAAATGTGAAAAAAATTATACATATCGCTGTCTGCACGCTGATATCTTTTATACTACAAAATTGATTTAAATGCTTTTCATCAATATGTACAAAGTGATTTAAGAGGAAAATTTCAATCTGGCGGAAAGCTTGGAAACAAATAAATATTTGGCTCTCAATTCTAATATTTTTTACGTAATAATCACATCTCATCAGAAACAATACTTGAATTTTGCCAATGTATCTACTTTAGTGTAATATTATTGCACTCCTATCTATAGCCGAAGATGTAGATAATTACTTGAGTCTAAATAATGACTTAAGAACATATTTTTATGCAATAGACAGAATTTTAAGGAATTAAGAACTGTTAATAGCTAATAATAAAAGTATTTTAACCTATTAACATTTTTTACTTCTTTCAAATTCTTGTTTGTGTCATAAAAATATCTATTATGATTTATTATCAGGAAATTTCTTCTCCCGACTATAATACGAGATATCTTCCTCGCAAATTAATGGTGAAAAATATATATATTATTACCTCACTACGGTGACGCAAAAAGTAGTGTTATGATTTTCGCCGGTATATGTATGTAAGAATATTCATCTGTTCCCTTATAACTTCGAAACTACTCATCATAACTGGACAAATGAAGTATCATTAGAAGCGTCTTTTTTGTCCGCGTGCCAATTTAATGTAGGGTATGTTCCGATATACACTGCGAGCACTGCGCAGTGGTCTTACTGCTGAAAAATGCGTTCCGTTATGGACTGCCAGTACACTGCTACAGTACCCAAGGGAAATTTATGACGTCATAAATTGCCGCCATATTTGTACTGTGAGCACTGGAGATTTCGAGGTAAGGTGCTCGCAGTGCTTTTGATCACGTGATCAGTCGAAACTGAAACAGAAAATGATAAGTTTCTAAATAAACAAAAAAAATACATACGTTTATTATAAGATGGATAAATAATTTTTTTATACAATTTTCTAATTTTATAATATTTTCTTTTGAAAAGAGGGAATCTTTATATTTATATTCACCTTGCATTAACAAATTTGAAAATGGCGCCAAAAAATAGGATTAACAGTATACTGGACTGCGTTCCGTTTTAAAAAGTCACCAGTATAACTAGCTATAAAGGAACGGGCTTCCAGTATACTAAATTGACGTCATACTGTTCAGTGGTCGCAGTGTATATCGGAACATACCCGTAATGTATCGTTACATTAAATTGGCAACAGCGCCCTCTAGAGAGTGTAAAGAAAGAAACAAAAAAATATATTATTAATAATTCCGTGAAGGTACCAAATGGAAAGGCTTAAATACCATATTTCAAATATATGTATATATGATAGCTTTTGCTTGTGATTTTGCTTAAATACACGCAAAAATTTATAAAATAAAAAGAAAATAAGGAATTTATCTTAAAGTGATAGCTAAATTATAATAGCGATGACCAGAGGACCGCGTAGTCGTATGCCAACACAGTTTGTTTTGTTATGATTTTGTGTCGTTTGGTCATTCATCATCATCATCATCATCAGCCCTCTTACGTCCCCACTGCAGGGGCTCAGGCCTTCCTTATGGATGGTTAAGGAGGATGGGTCATGACCCTTCACGCTGGCCCAATTGCTATTATAATATAGCTATCGCTATTAAATAAATTTCTTGTTTCAAACTTATTAGAGCGTGATTTAGCTGTAGTCAGGTTTATGTTTTTGAACTGTTTTTATGAACGAGTAACATGAACTATGTCATAAAGGCTTGTAGATAATATAGAGGAGAACCGGCGTGCGAGCCATTCGGCTACGGAGGTCATGAATTACATTACAATATTATATTTAATATTTCGTTTTATGACTTTCCATGCATACGTTACGTACTTTTAAAGTCAAAATCTCGATTAAACCAACCTACTTTTACAATAACAAACAAGTTTTAAGTACCGGGTAAGCATATAATCAATTGCACCATTTGGCATTTGGTTAGATGACGTTATTACTTTGACTGTTAACTATAACCGCCCAAGCTAAGCTGGTTCAAGTTATTGTTTTACTATACCAAGAAAGAGGATGGTGCTACGCATTTTACGGTCAATGTTAAAGTAGCTTATGGCGTATAAGCTGACTTTAACATTGACCGTGGAATAAGTAGTATGGTGCAAACCATCCAGCATTAGAATATTAATACTTAAGTTTAATATATTGTTTTATTTTTTTTTGGGCTCCGCATCTGGAAAGGGAATCAGATACCATATATATTATACTCGGTTGTCTTTCCATCCTTCATTCCGTCTGTCACAGTACCCTAAACAACTCTATTTGGAAATTAGAAAAAAGTTTCGCATATATATTATGTGATTATTCGTGCAGAACCCTAAATGCGTCAGTCTGACAGACTTCCTCTCGACCGTTTTATTTATTTGTGTCATATATTTTCTTACTTTAACGTGACCTGTAATAATTGGTTCTCAGAAATATTGCTATAAAATGCCAACTACTTTTGCAAACTAGCTGATTGCACAGACACCCCATTTGAAATCGTTCTCGAAGATTTCAATATTCAGTATGACATTTTAATTAGAGCTCATAGCTCAAATACGTCCAACTTATACCTATATAACCACTATCTGTCTGTAACATGGTTGTATCGTATAACACTAATAGTCAGTTTTGTGATTTTTTCTCTCATTAAAGCTTACCGCATTATTAGCCACTTGCACAAACGTCCATTAAATTTGACATTAGTTTAAAGTGGCATTACCCATACAAATTTGACATTCATTAGAGCTTAAAGCCTAATGAACGTTTGTGCAACTGGTCGTATGTCCGCCTTCATTTGTTTTTGTCCAGTATTATTTTGTGCCTTTGATCGGTTTCCTGATCTGCAAAGCTATTCCGTGATATTCGAATTCATTCAGATATCCGAATTGTCCGGCGCAGGGACTTGCGAACTTTTATACTTCTGTATTTATATTCTTTATATTTTAATTTCGTATATCTCCATCACTGTCTCAGTGTATACTGCGCTTTGTCTCAGACTTGACCCTTGTTATCTCTTCCTATACTACCGAATTTCTGTCTTATTCCTCTTCCGTGCAGGCTTTTCGGTTATAGTACTTTCTTTTCTTACTTATTCATATATTTATTTAATTTAGTCTTACTCATGTTATTGCACATATTTCCTCTTCTTCATTACCTATCTCTTGTTTTTCTCCGTCCATTTGTAAACTGTCCTTAAAATTGTTTTCTTTAATGTGTCTAGTGTGTAATATGATTAATATTATTATTAAGTTATTCTGTAGGTAAGAAGACTTTGGTTTGGGTCTGCCTCCTTTTTGGCCATTTGGAATTTCAAGAATTTTTTAACCAAGCTAATGTGTGAAAACCCATTTCCTTGTCACTTTTTAAAGGACTAAAACTAGGACGTTAATATGGCCACCCTCTGGCCATTTTTAGATTATTATACTTTTAGTTTTGTTCTGTTCTATAACATTAATATACTTACTAAAGAATATTATTTGTCTTCTGCAATCTTATCAATCTTGACACAGAAAAATATATCGAAAACTAAAAACCATGCAAACAATAGTTATGTATCGCGCTGATAGCGAAACAGTTGGATAAGCTCCAACAATATCCCACTAGATTAGTGGCTTAAAACACGGCCTTTATTCACAACAGAATGCTTTATGGGTCGGGTGGAACGCCAACCTTTTAACATTTTAATTGGGAACGAGACAGAATAAGTTTTTCGCGGAAATTGCAATGTAAAGGTATTAACGAATGAATTTGTATTTGAAATTTTTAACCATTATTGAATTCGTTCTAATCTATATGTATACTGATACTAAAAAGAGGAAAGATTTCATTATTTGTTTGCATCGAATAAGCTTCGAAAGTAGTGAACCGATTTTAAAAATTCTTTCAACTAAAGGTCCTACTCGGATGATATAGGCTATATATTACACGAGTAAAGTTGCAGATAAATAGACAGTATTTTATAAATATGAAAATATACATTGCTACGAAGTGTTGGGTACTGCCATCTAGTAACAATTGGCGCGGTGATATTTCATTTATTAGTCGCTAGATAGCGTGAACTGCCGTTTGAAAGAGGAAGTATTTTAACCCTACAGCGCATAGTGTGACACATATGGTACATACCGATTTATTCCTTGTATATCGTAACACGACGCTTTTTCACGCCATCTAATAGAAAGTAGCGTAACTACACACTATAGTACAAAAAAATATAGTTCACATTCGTTCATAGGGCTGCGCTGCACTCAGACAACTATTTTGCAGTCAAATTAGCGGTCACTTTGAAAAAAAGTAGAAAACGTAAAGTTTTACCATTGAAAAAAAAAGCCAAATTAGAGTGTTTTTGTTCGGAAAAATATAAAAGAGGTAAGTTATTGTTTATAGTTTATTGGTAAATAAGTACTTTACGATTTCAGTTACTATCTACGCATATTTTGGATTTAATTTGTATGTGACTGATATGGGTCACTGTGCAATAAGGGTTATTATATGATACTTGATTGATTTCAGATGAAGCCCTGCAAAAGAGTAACAGAAACCGAAACTGAGCATATTTTACATATGTCATCGGGCAGTGAAGGTGAACTAGAGATATCTGATGAAGATAGTGATGATGATTTTATAAGATTATCAGATTGAGTCATGAATTAAATCGAAAAAACGCTGTAATTACTTGAGTATAACTACATTGACCAAACCCTCAATAAATCTTTGTCACAGGCGAGTAACACATTGAACATTACAGTAACCAGTTTCTGGTAATGTTAATGCATCAACTTCAGCAGCAGATTCAATTAGATCGCCAGTGGAGTGTCTGAGAGCAAGTACATCTTCAGGTCAACCTTCTTGTCAACTTACTTTGAACACTACTAAAAAAGTAGACACATCTGGCGAAAGACAGTCACCACCTCCACCATTCATAGTTGAGGACAAGTTAGATGAACCTTTTTTGAGTTTTGATACGCCTTTACAATATTTTACGTATTTTTTGATGAGAATTTACTAAAACATATCGTCGAGGAGTCTACAAAATATAGTTTTCAGAAAGATACATCGAAACCATTTGTTGTCACTCAAAATGATCTGAAAAAGTACCTGGGTATTTATCTTTTGCTTGAATGAAATCCTCAGTCCAAAATACGCTTGTTGTGAAATCATAAATTGGGCATGCCACTTATTGTATGATACTCACACATTTTGAGACAATTCGTAGATTCCCTGGTTGTAAGGGGAAATCATTTGTGAACTGCGAAAAATGTAAGGTGGCGCTGTGCCCAAATAAAGATAAAAATTGTTTTATATCATTTCATATGTAAATTTCATAAATAAAGAGTAAAATTTAATTCAAGAGGAAAAGACTACACATAATGATTACTGATCTCAATTTCTTCCTATTTTCTAATATATTATAGTGTCTATGCTTACTATAACTTAACAAAATTATAGTTTAATTTTTAACTAAAATATAACATAATTAATATTGCTGTTTTATTTTATTCTTGCTAAGAGTAAGCTATATACATATAAATATTTATACACCCTAAACATATTTTGTGACATATCTGGTACATACTGAAATATTCAAAAAAATCCGAAAATATTGAAAATAGATTTTTTTTATTATTTTTCTATAAACTTAGGTAACATTTAAAAGTTCATATAATTTTTCTGTTCAAATAAAAAAAATCGTGCACTGTAGGGTTAAAAAATAACATTAGTTCCCGAAATCTAACTAGATGTTGCCACGGTACGATCTTGATTTCTCCATGACAACCTTTCCGGTTTTCTTTCAAGTTTGAAAGTAAATTAGTTTTCAAAACTCAATAAACTACTCATATTATATTTGTACTTTTTCGTATTTGTATTGAGCCACGCTACGGCATGAATGGGCCGGCTCGACCGGAGTGATACCACGGCCTCACAGAAAACCGACGTGAAGCAACGCTTGCGTTATGTTTCGTCGTGTGAGTGAGGGTACCGGAGACCCAACCCCTCCCTATTCCCTTCCCTCTACCCCTCAACCCTTCCCTCCAAGGCCGGCAGTGCGCTTGTAGCCCCTCTGGTGTTGCAGGTGTCCATGGGCGACGGTAATCACTTACCATCAGGTGATCCGTCTGCTCGTCTGCCCCCTATCCCATAAAAAAAAATCTAAATAAAAAGTTCGAAACTTTTCAAATTTCAGTTTTTAATATGTTAGTTAAATAGGAACGGAAAGGACTGACTTTGGTCCATTCGTTTCCTGCAAAAATCAACTTTTGGTGGAGTCGCCATCTAGTGGAGATGCTTCTTTAGTGCTTTCGTTTTTTTTTAAAAAACTTCCTCATTGCGCCTTACCTATGGCCGTGGCAATCGGGCCACAAACTAGAGATGTGACCGCTTAACTTTCTAGCCATGACCATAGGATATTATCATCATCATCACTTCTTTCCACTTTAGGAACGCTGCCGGCAATGTTTCCAGCAAAATTTCCAGTCCTTGGAAATATACCCGGGCACGGTACATCACTAGTCGGGGTCAACGGTTAACTTGCCTCTGTAACTTTAAAAACTTGAGATAATACATTTGAAGTAAAATGAAATTATATTTCGCCATAACATTGCGAAGATATCGTATCCTATGGCTACAGTAATAACACTGAGCTCGCGAGGTGGGTTATATATAACCTATCTGATTCCATCTAATGTTAAGGCATGTGCCCCAGCCCCAGTAGTGAGGACATCAATATGCTCATAATAATGTTGAATACAATAAATATATTAACTACAAATATTACGACAAAAATATACAGTAAAATTTTTGATATCTTATGAAAAATTATAATAATTATAAAGAACAGTGAATGCTTACTAGGCTTTGTATAGAGTTGTTTAAACGAGATATTCACTTGTTTTATATATTGTATGTTGCATGTTGTTGTATATAAGAAGCAGTCTAATAATATTAAACTAAATAGGTTATTAAATATTAAACAACATCACCTATATTACTCAAATTCCAAGAAGAGTACCTAAAGACCCCGTATTATGGAGTATCTGAGACAACAAAGGTTGTCTCAGACCCAGACCCGAGGCACTATAGGAAAGTTCATCTTTTACATTGATCCGACCGGGAATCAAACCCGTGTCCTCAGAGATGGCGACACCTTGAAACCGGCGTAAGAACCACTCGGCTAAGAAGGTCTCCAATGTGACGACATACTCGTATTGACAAAATTACAAAGGGAAAATGAATGGGCTATAATCAACCAGTCGGTCCTAAAGTTCTAAGCGGGTGTTAATGATCGCAAATATATATAGGATAAACAGCTTATGTGCATTCTATAGTACATAGAAACACCAAACAATAAAAAATAGGTACCACAATCACAAACCAAACAGCTCCATTGCTTAAAAGAAAATATCCAAATTGAAAGAAAACAATAATTTCTTCAGTATATATTATTTTATTTCACACTGTCACACACACTTACAGACATCTCTAACACAATTACTATCTTAAACTATTTGTTAATTTTACAAAAGCTTCGGTTTTAACTTATTAAATTATAATATATTACAAAATCTGTTCTAAATCTAAACTACGAAACACAATTATATTACAAATTCAAAGTTTGAATACGAATTGTACATTCACATCTAAAAATATGTGTACGTTGTCGAACGTTGTTTCTTATTCTTTTCATGTTAAGATTGATTGTAATGGTCATGAAAGTTTAAAACAAGTGTGATTGTCAAAAACATATACATATTTTCACATATCCTTGTACTACAACAGAATTTAGGCGGCCTTAATGTCGGAAAACAATGAAAAATTGTTAAAACGAAAACTTAACATAAAATTAACAAACACAGCCATTTTATAACTTAATATCACAACAAAACTTAACAACAACTCAACACTTATAATTATGTAACGTCAACAAAAACAATTAACAAATAAAACGATGCGTAGTTGCTATTTTATCCTCGAATTTCAATATTACGACTATTGCATGTTACTAATGATAAAACACTGTTTAAAAATTTCTAACAGTTTTTTTTTCAGTCTAAACTAAATGTAACACTATTATTTTCTAAATATAGTAGGGAAAAAAATATTAAAGAAATCCTACATATTTTTCATAGAGAAACATAATAAAATTTAAAATATAAGCTTATTAAATTCTTGTGATTAGAATTCATAATATACTATATCTCCTACCCAAACATGGCAACAAATGTGTGTAAATGACAGAGGATAAAATAGTTCCTAAGCTTACAATATGATAAGAAGAAAAAACAAAACACAACTTTTTCGTGTTAGGAACCCGTCAGCAGGTGAGAGCAAGAGACATAATAATAAAAGATGGTAACAAAACTGCTCTATATCAGTCACAAGATTTGTTCATGACAGTTGATCTTATTTTGACTAGTTCACAATACACGAAAAATAACTTTATTGCGTTCTGTGTAAGGTTCATAAAAACCCAACCAGAAAGCGATAACATAACAAAAAGTGAAACAATATCAGGCACTTTCGGCATAAGGCACGTTGTGATTGTTTCAAACAAGGAAACTTAACGAAAACTCAACAAAATTATATGGCGGGCGGTGAGTGAAATGTAATCAACAATAATAAAAACTGGAAGATAGAATATAAAAATAGTATGAGAGGCTGTTTCAATTTATCATGTAAATTAGTGGCTATTGGTTTAACTCGGAATGGTTTAGCAACAAAACAAAAACTTAACGTTCAACTTAACAGCCAAATCAACGAAAGATGTGAAAACAATTGCGGAAAATGTTTCCGATGAGATAACAATTAAATCAACAAAGGTTAATGTTTCAAACAGAACAAATAAACAACGCTACCAACTCATCGCTATGAACATTTAGCGATTCCAACTTATTTGTTGTTCATTTTTAACACTGAAACCAAACAGAAACGTAACTCGTCGATGTTACAAAAACTTAACATGAAACAATGAAATAATGCAATACAACAATTAGCCAGACCAGCTGGCATATTTAGAACAAATGAAACAAAAAATCAACAAATACCTCCGAATCAATAATTAAAAACTACAACTACTGGTACTAAAGGTAACATTAACAATTAAAGAATCGGTAAGTTTTGAAATGTCCAAAACAAAATCACGAATAACATTTTACCAATTAAGTAACCAAACACAACGTTTGCAAATTTAATAAATTAAATAAATCAGTTTTCACCGGATTAGTATTAAAACTGATTTTAACAAAACAGTTATCATATTTAATTGTGATTTTTTTAACAATGCAAACTTTTTTATTAACAAGAACATCAACAAGGATTCTTATGAAATGGAAACAACAAAAACCACATAAAGACCAAATGAAAAACAAAATTCAAAGGGTAACTTATGAACAACAACAAACAATACCGATCATTAAGGCACTGTTGATTTTGAAAGGTGTTTAAAGCAGTTAACTAATATCCTTATGAATTACTCGAATTAATTAAGAGTGGTGATAATGATATTCCTCAAAACCTAACTGTAAGTAACCTATTCTAAATTATTATATACCTCACACGTTGATTAAAACCTAATTCTATTCTATCTTTGGGAATCTAGAAATCAGTTGATTCATCTTTTTCCACCACACATGCCTTTTTGTTAGCCTCTTAATCCAATTTTGAGATGTCGATATGAGCATCTGGAACAATCAAAAATACTTTTAAAATAATTGTTAAACAGACAAATTGCATTTCAAAAATATATGTATTATAACAGATTCTGTAGTAGGTAAATATAAAATATGCTTAAGCTTTTATTATATTATTTGAAGAGTCTATGAAATGTAAATACTAAAGGACTTTCACAACCAGTCGTTAATGTAAAAATATTAATAACAAACTTACCAATATGGAAAAAGCATTTGCGCCTCGTTTCATTTTGTGAACACTAATTTTCAAAGGAAAACTTGCAAATGAAACATTAATTAGCTCACTTCAGTTTTGAACTTTTAATTGACGAACTATCGGTAAACGTGGAATACTTTGTTTCCAAACGGTACTCTCCAGCCCCGGGGGGCTAGCCCCCAGGGTGCTCACTGTGGCTCGTGAAAGTTGTTAAGTGACGTTTATCGGCTCCCGTTGCCTTTATATATGATTCCCGAAATCCCTCTCCACCCGACCGTGGGAGCGCCCGCGCACGTGGATCGCTTGCGTAAAGGCACACAATAGCCGCCTTCTTTTGTAGCATTGATTTCAACCCTCTGAACGTCTTACCGTCTATCTGTAGTTACCTGTACATGCTTAGGGGAACTAGCCCGGTGGGAACATTCGTAACTGAAATTAAATTATAATACGCGACATTCGTGTGATCATAAGAGGGTTGCTGAGTTTCTCCTACTTTCACACGGTTTGTGATTTATTGTTATGGAAATTATTTTGTTGCGTCATTTTTGCCGATACTTAGATTATGGATAAAGGCTCATTCTTATTCTGATTTTAACGGTGTCTTACAGTTTCGTGTTAACTATTTGTCAAAATGATGTGTAGTGAGTACATCAGTATTGTGTTCGATGGTTGAGATTAAAATCATCATTATTTTATTTTAAGTAACAAACTCATAAAATCCCGTATACAATGAGAAGAAGACAAGAATATTGGTAAATTTCTATCTACTATTAATAAATTTGATCAATTTTGCATTCACAATGCTATGCTGGAAAATATCCTTATTAAAAAATGCTTAAGTCCCATTCCAGCGTACCTAAGAATTTTTCATCAAGAATATTCTTTTTACTATGTCAATATAATCTATGTGTATAAGATACAAGCTGTTATACCCCGAATTCGCACGAATAATAGCTTATAGCACCCGCGTATAATGTAGCTTCTCGTGGCCATGATGATAGGTAAAAGAATTTTCATTATCGGATCGGTATCGGTATAAACAAACAAAGTTAGAAACTTAACATCTTCATTCTATTAGTATAAATAGATTCATACTATTACTCTAGAAGAAATAAGGTTGTATTTTAAAGAAACAATTAGTATGTAAAAATCAAATCGTGCACTTTGATGAACACTTAACAATTTTAAGCGTGCATATAGGTATAAGGTATTATTTTTGTGTGATAAATATTTGTCTCGTGTATAATACTTTTTTATGGTCACATCATTTTCATAGCTTTACGACAGCGGCTTCGCCTGCGTCCTGTATTATATACATAAACCTTGAATCACTGTATCAGTTATTTAAAACCGCATTCAAATCCGTTGTAAAGTTTAAAAGACCTCAGCGTAAAGACAGCTGAAAGCAACTCCGTTAATAATTATAGACCGATTTTCAATCGAAAGTTTACACTCTTTGAAATTGTCATATTGACAACCTACACATGTGGCTATTTATACCTACACAAAACATCCGAATGACTTCAATTACAAGATACGCTTTAATCTGTTTTTAGTCGAATTTATTCAGACTTTTTTGTTGGCATAAACATAGAATTTACCGGAATAACATAGAGTCCTACCATCTAAAGATGAAATAAAAAACCTCTTTTTTACAAAACTATTTTATATTTGGATTCCAAGTTTGCAATAGTGTGTTTACGACTTTTTTTTGAGAGATACAAAGCAAATATCGGAGATTTAATCCGAGAGCGTATTACCGTACTACATTTCTCAAAGAATTCACAAGTAAAAGTAAATCCTTTACCCTCCGTCTCAAAAGATTTTCTCTTTAAATCGTGTAGATGTATGAGTGGGAACTGTGGGAAGTTTTATATGTTATTTGATAATATTACTTGCCAATGATCATTAGTAATTTTAACATTTGTATTGAGCATTATAAACAGTTTAGATATAGGCAGCATTTATTTGAACTTTTCTCCATTACCAAGTCAAGACTTTATTATCAAACAAGAAAACTTCACACCTAATTAATCAATTTTTTTATATGAAAACAACACTACTGGTCCGATTTCGATAGATGTACTATTAACAAAGAATTATTTATTTTTGTATATGATTATACAAAAATAAATAAATCAAGATGACAACCTCTCACTTTTTGAAATCGCTTGAAACCAAAAAATGTCGATTATAAAAATATATTCAATTTCATCAGCCAGCGTCGTGCTTTGAAAAAAAACGTTTTCATCACTACATAAAAATCTATTTGCTCCAGGTTCATTTTCTATTATCGTAATAAATTATACAAAAACACTTTCTGTTTTTAAAGAATTATAAAGGGCATTTGTAATTTTTCCTCTCGTATAGAATTTCGTCAGTCTCCAGAGCTTTTAAAAAACTTAATAATTTTAGTCGAGTAAAATTTTCTTGATAACTCATAAAAAAAATCGAATGCGTATCTAATATATTTTGAATTTTAACTCTGAAAAGATCATTATTAGCATTATGATAATGATAACGTCACAAGCAATATGATTAATTCAATACTGAACTTACTGAGTACTAGCATACAAGATAATATATTTTTAATTCATTTAACTCTAATAATACGAAAGTGCGTTATAACATAAGAAATAGGGTTCCAAAAAGAGGTGAAATTTAACACTGCGTTCGCCGCAGTACTTGCGAGTCATTAATTTGTGCGATTCACAAAGCCTAACGGGCCTGGAGCAGCCGATTGACTCCACCAAGTGTTTTGCTCTGAACAAAAGAACTTTTCAACTTTTCGTTCCCAAAGAGATCGCTATGAAAGAGCCCTTTATATATTTAGCAGTAGTTTTATTGGCCGGGGAAGTTTTGGAATCGGCTTCAAATACTGCATACATATTTTTAAATATAAAATGATGTTAAATAAGTAAGAATATTTAGAATATTCTTTGAATTTTACCTAATATAATTTAGTTGTGTTGGTTTTGTTCGATGCTTAGGCCAATTAATAAAAGGCTGACTAAGCTTGACAACTTGATTTAATAAAGGTTAACAAAAACCCTTTTTCTCGGGTTTGGCGAGTAATTTAACTTTATTATATTTGATTTGATATAGTCTACATTTACAATAGGCAATAATAAATAAATTATAACGCTTTTTTACAACAAAATTTACAAAAATTAAGTAGTTAGTAACATCTTCTTCTTCTTAACTTTAATGGCACTTTACGTCACCACATTACTGCCAACTTCTCATAGAACATTACACGATTAAAATACATTCATTCAACCAAACAATTTTGAATTACAAATTCTATCTTTCTACATAAACTCGACGAATTTTCACGAACTGACATTCACAAAGGGCATATTGTATTACTCAAAATTTCAAATTACGAAAAGTGAATAATGAAAATTAATGATGTTAAAGATCAAAGACAAAAAGTTAGCATACGTATACCTAGGACGAAATAAACGGTGGTACGACGCACCGTTGCAATGTCGGAGGGAGCGGGATAAATAAAATTCTGAAGGATTTTTAGAAATTCTTGGTTAATGCTTTTTCCAAATTCTAAAACAGTTCTTCTGATGTACTCATTCCTTTTTTGCGCTCTTTTTTGGTTCACTCTTTACACATTACACAAAAGGTAGTTCGAAAATTTTATTTTCTTATACCGTTACAGTTGTTATTCGGAAATACTCACTATAATATATATATTCAGTATAGTATAGATATAATTAAAAAAAGCATAAAAACTCTCGCAAATCTGCTTTGAAAAATCTTAATAAGAGTAAAAATTTAGTCAGGAAATTCTGTTGAGGTTTTGTATAGGTTAATATACGAGTATAAAATCTATTAATGTTTGTAATAAATTTCTCTTAAATTATTTTCCACTTTTATTAAAAATTTAAGTAGCCAATTTTTTTTAAATCATTTCAATACTTTGTATAAAAATGAATACTTTATATATTCAAAAGAACTAATCCAATTTCGATTAAACTTCTTGTTCACTAAGCTGAAAGTATTCATTAAAAACTACTCAACTAAAAAAAATCATTGCGATCCGAAGTCCAATTTGCGAGAAATATTTGGCTTAAAATAACATACATTTACTAACTTTGACATTATCCGATTTGAGAACCACACATAATAGACTACCTTATATTAAATTTATGCTATTTACTGAATCAAATTGATACTCTCTTCTTTAAGAGTTGATTAAATAGATAACCGATTCGAATATCATCTCCTCTCAATATTTTAAATAGAAGGTGGTCTATTTTCAAAAGGTTAATAGGACTCTATATCAATGTCAATATCATTTCTTGTTTTCACAATAACTGAGATATCGTTAACAAATAAAACAAATTTACTAGTAATTATATCTGGTAGGTCATTTATATACAAAATGAAAAGAATAGGACCGAGTACACTACCTCGTGGAATACTAAACATATTGTGTCTTTCTTTAGATTAGAAGTAGACCGCTGTTCGTAGTTCGTCAATATTAATAGTCAACGTACTATGTTCTATTTTTTAAGTAACTCAACTCATTCAACAGTTCATCTATACCCTGAATTGTTTGCTTTTACTTTCAACTTATCATTTATACCTTTGATGATTTCACTGACAAGACCATAGTCAGCAAGTATTGTTGATTTGTTATTCATAAGACAGAAAAAAATACTAACGGAAAAAAATACCGTATTGCAAGCTATCTCGAAAAATTCCTATCCAAAGAGAAAACCAAATCTAAACCCATTGTGTTTAGGAGTTAAAAGCATAGCAAGCGCAAGGAATAACTAAATTAGAGAGCGATATTGTAATGTAATTGTCTATTAATCGTTCACGATCACGTTTATTTTAATGACTGAGATTACTCAAACATTTAAAACTCATTAATATTATAGTTTTTCATATAAAATTAACTTAAAAGATGCGATTTTAACGTTATCGTGAATTTAATCTATCCATAAAGTTGTCTTTCGCTACGTTTCCGTCTAAATGTGTTTACAGTAACCGTAGTGTTTCGGGAGCGATTCCCGGTGGAAATGTAGCAAATAGAGAACGGAGTGAGCGTAACTCCACCGTCGGCTATTTAGGCTTACGGCAACTTGGCTACTCGGAAAAACACTAAATGCCACCCAACTCCCAAGATCACGCAAATGTTGCTTTATTTCTCAAATAAGATCCTATAAGATAACGCTGTTTTATTTTCACAAAATTATTTTTGGAACCAGTACATTGGAGTTTGAGCTTATGTCACTCTTACAAAAAAATAAATCACTCTCCTTTTCTTGCAGATGTATAAAAATCTTTCTACTTCACCATAAAGGATGTATAGATTTTCTCTAAACCTACAAAAGGCACAATGCTCCTAAATTTATTAAGTGGATTGTTCAAGGAATTATTCAGTTCCTTATATTTGTTCTGACACTTTACAATTGTGTAGTGTGTTTGCACTACTTGTTCAAAGACAAAGATTATTCAGTTGTGTATAAACAGAAAAAAATATAATAAAATCGAATATTATAGTTTTAGACATATATGATATTTAACAGTAGCTCCTAGATGAAGATGACAATGTCCCTAGTCGCATTGCGCCGTCATCGTAAGTAGTCCGTATGTGGAGAACCTTAAGCAGTTTATGTTGCTCTGTTCAGATACTTGAATAAAGTACTGAGCGATGTTTAATACACCTGATTGCACATGACTCTCATATAAAAACAGAGTCTGATCTTAGCCTAATTTCTAATCCAATTACTAAGCTAAAATATATCAAAAACACATTATCAGTTTATGCAAGAGTTACTTAATAATAAATTAATCATAAAATAAAAGGCTTCATCCGTTTATATACTTATTTTTAACACGTTCAGTATGTGATTCGAAGGTTAAGCAATTTTTGTAAGGGCCATCACAGGATGGGTGACCAAAAATTTACTATCCGAGCTCATCCGTTATTGCAAAGTTTATCATACCCACACCATTGTACGAAAACCACAAGTCGTTGGTCCTGGCTACATCTGCAGTCGTAACACCCAAAACTCCGCACTCGGCTCACCTTATGGATAGTGGCCCGTTTTCCCTACTCGATTCGATTCTTCCTACGGAGAGAGTCTGGGTTGAAAATGATATTAAAATAAATTTTAGATTGTCCAATTCGTATTACGATGCCATAGACGAGTGTGGTAGTAAATGATTTATCGTAACTAAAGTAAATGACAACTATTATAGGAAAATAAAACAGTATTAAAATATTTTCTACAAATCTATAAGTAACAAAAAATTATTTTGACTTGTCTACGTGTATTTTTTAATTGTATTAGTACTCACATTCATAGATAATGTTTTTTATTATAACAGTCTCAGTATGAAATAAACATACTTATTTCAAGCTGTTATTTCGATCCTCGTTCTGTTCTACCAACTAAGAATGTCAGTACATCATGAGCGAAATATTAAAATAGTTGTTATATAAACAATTTAAATTTCTTATTATTTTTAAGCAGTGCCACTAGATTGTAATATTAGGGTTAAATGCCATCATCGTAAACTCGATTAATTATCAGATTTTGAGAAAGTTTAGCTGCTAGATTGGTTTCATTACTTACCAGGGAATATTTTACTATGAAAGTTTTTGCACCTGGGCCGCTACATAGTCGGAATTCCTGCCAAATACTTAGCCATTAAGTAAAAGCTTAGTGATTTTCAAATGCATCGTTAAATGGTAGTTCGTACGAAACTTTGTTAAGAATAGAAAAAAGTGCCTTGTTTATTAAAATTGTTAAAAAATAAAATATATGGTACTTGACGTACTTGCTATATTAAAAATATAGCAAGTACGTCATACTTAAACAATAATTTGTTTGATTTTTGCAGTCGTTCATAACGTAAAATTTAGCATATGAAACATTATTTTGTATTACTATATTTAATGTTAACATAACCTCTATTTAAGAAGATTTAAAATAATTAGTAGATCAATAAAAATAATACCACATGAATCAATCTACATTTAGATTATTATTTGCAAACGGACAAGATATCATAATTATGTTTGTTAGCTTATCAAAACAATATGCAAAAAAAAGACACAATATAATAATAATACTATATTACACACATGCTGGAAATCAAAATATGTACCCTATGGTATTGTTACAAGGATTACACTGTTTGAAATATATCCAATTTGCTTCTGAATAGTATTAGACCACTATAGCTGGAAATCTGCTAATGCAGTGCTTTCTCCTATTCATGCACATATAATCCGTAGGGATAACAACTACCGTGTGTGGTATTCGAAGGAATACTCAATGATCCCCTAAGGAATGCTACAGGATTAGAATTCCAGGAAATTAGTGGCTAGTTAGTATATATTTACATTGAAAAAAACATCTCCGAAAGAGGTTACATTTAAAACTCATAGTTCATTCATTGTTCCAATTTCCGACTTGAACATTAAAATCGGAAGTATTCTGCTAAATAACAAATTGATAACGACATATTTGCGAGATTTCTTATTATTAGTTAATGATTTTTTTGAATGAGACCCCAACTTCAAATAAATCTGAAATAGTACTTTTGTCAAACGCAGTTAATTTTAATAACTTGAAGAAAACCTCGTCTTACTTTTTGCACTTTGAAATCAAAAACTGACTTCAAAATCGCAAAGGAGGAGGTTATTTGTTCGACGGTGGCTTATAAACTAATATTAACCAAAAAGTAAAAAACCGCCTCCTATGAGAGTAAAAAAATTAGTAGCGTGAAAAGGCAACATAAAATTAGACTGAGAGCTATATTTTTGCTGTATTATTTCTCGTTTCCTACTATTTAGGTTTTCTCCGAAAATATTTTAGTCAAAATTTGACATATTTTCCGTGAATCAGAATATTTACGTCTTAATTGCCAGTCTTCTTCCAACAGGGTTAGTTATTTTTAGTTATAACTGATTCCAGAAATATTTTTGTACGAATAAATTGTAATTTTACTTGAAAAACAACATCAAGTGAAGACGCCAGACTATAACATAAAAGTATTAAATTTTCTTGATTAAGAAAACTTTATGAGGATATTTCTCACAAAATTCCGAAATTACAGCGGGGACATTTAAAAATATTCTGTTTGGAACATTATTTTTTATTGCACAGGTTCAGTTTAGCTATATGGGATATATGTAAAACTAACGGTCCTCCATATTTGTTTCGTTTTTATCTTTATGTTTATAACACGAAGATAAAAATGATGACTACAATGATGAGGTAATGATTTTACAATATATGACAATAGATGCAGAAGACATAACAACATCGATGGAATGATTGAGAACTCTCCACGAGCAGTGAAGAAGCACCTTCAAAACTAGCTGTGAATATCATACTAATCCAATTTCATAATATCATCGGTTTCAACCACGAATACGACTTCAAGTAAAATCTATTTCACAACAAATTCAAATATTTATATTTATCAACGTAAACAAATCCTGGTAAATAAATCTAAGTTTAGCACGTGCTTATCACCGCTCCAATGGATGGACCGTCCATTATGTTGCACTAATAAAACATTCCCTGCAAGAATGGACTGACTTGCGCACGTGCACCTCCTTAGAGAATAGGCCACTTTCCTATAGTTTTGTTAACATTTCTCAGCGAGCTCAAGCCAGCTTCTCTCCTCAATTATTCACGCATACACTCCCTTTCTGGCCCCGGTTCTTTTCATGTGGGACAAAAGCGGATTCAGGCCGTGGCAACAACGGAAAGATTGCAAACGACGTACTCATACATATGCCACGTATAAGTGAACTTTTAATATTAAGCGCCCAAAACGAGGCCGGGACAAGTTTATTACGATCGTCTTATGCAAACAGTTATGTACACAACGCTTTATGTAATATGAGCGGTTTTTGTAATACAGCCCCTCAAGAGTTCTGTAAACAAGATGAATAAACAAAAATACGCCTATTTTATTCCCTCAGAAACGGATGTTGTGGGTTTATCGCGGTGGCTGCTACATGTTGTGCAACAGATAAAATAAAAGGTACCCACTGTAGTACTTTAAGCACCGAACTTAAGCTAACAATTATTCGACGGGAAATATATTGGTTTAAGATATTCCCTATTATACAAAAAAGAGTATTAAATACATATACAAGTTTGTATTAATGTTAACAAAAATATCGGATCTCTTTTAACGAATCGTTTATATTTTCTAAACTAAAATTATTTTCAATTGACAATAAAACAGTCATTTATTTTTGAATATTTTATATAGAGTTTCTTCAGATATATATTATTGTTCACTAATATTTTAAGGAAACAGATCAGTGATCACAAGTCAGATCAGAAGCACAAAACTAGGATTTTCCGATCCGTCCTTAGCTTCCAGTTTGAAGCCTTTGTAAATTACATTCAAATAGATGAATTAAGTTTTAAATTTTGTAATATTTGTAATATTGAAAATCTATTTTTTTGACAAGCTACAAATTTTATTACACCAAGAAAGGGGGTCTTGTAATTTTTGAATTAAATAAAAATAACTTTATTTCTCTGTATTAATGTTTCGTCGAAATCCAAGGCTTTCTTAGCTTGTACATAAAGTTGAATGATTTAACCTTCAAATGCAAAAATACATTTATAGAGGGACCACTTTCATAATAGTTTATGCATATCACTTGTAATAGTATTATCAGTCTCATAATGTGCTACTGATGATAGCCTTTCTTATGGATAAGGATTAGAAGTTATAACAAACTACGCAAACCCAGATCGGATAAGTGAAAAATAACGACTTTAAATGCTTTGACCAGGCAGACATCTGCTTCTATATTTGTAAGTACTGTATTATTGCTTTAGGGACCTTTGATCGAAAGATTTTTTTTACTCGTTTTCAATTTTGACATTGATTTTATTATAAAAAAAAATAATGCGTTCAACAATTATAACTTATATGTAAACATTTTTAAATAAGATGTACGTCCACATCAAATCTAAATATATCTGCAAATCATTGTTCAAAAACTTATTCAAAAAATTTTCGCCTTCTGAAAATAAATCAGCATATCTGTCTAACGCCACTATAACATACCTACATATGCAAACCACGAGCACATATTTTCTAGAAGAAGATTCACATCCAATTGTTAAGCAGCCTAGACTGTAACAGCGTCTACGGGATATATATCACAGGAATAGTACGTCTCAATATGCAATAAAACCTCGGGAACGTATGCGACCTCAAATCCGGGATTTTTCTAGAGCACACCTGAACTGGATTACAGTATCCACGCTATAAAAAACCTGCCTTCAATCGTGTCCTTGTATAGGGGCGGATTTGAAAAGGACCCCTCAGGTTATTCGTGCCTCCGGTACTATATCAAACTACGGAATTGGTCCTTCTTCGTTCTGATTTACATAAACACTTTCGCACGGTACCCTGGGGAAGGAAAACAAGTCGGTTATCGGATTTGATAGCATTACTTACATGACGTGCCCATCTTTCAGCGGTATGCAAAACGTAACGTATTTCACCTTTTGTTGGTCGATTTTATAAATACCTACACTATGAATAGTTACTAAATCAGAATAATAATATAAAATGAAAAAAAAATGTTATAACTAACAAAATTTTAGAAATGCACTTTTTAATGTGGATTTCCCCATTTTCATTCAATGTAAAGCAAAAATCCTCTTTTATCATTTGAAAACAGGTAAAAAACATTAAATATGTTTTAGTAAAGTAGTAAAATCTGAAGAAAATCAATTCCGTAAAGTTTTCATCGTTTCACTTTTATTAAAGAAAGTGAAATAGCAATTACATTCTAGCAGATTAGTTAATAATGTATTTTATAAAACTCCTACCCAAAATACATGCAATAAATAGAATATTTTTGCATTTATAAGAAACAGCTGTTACGCAAAAGCAATCAGTAACCTTTCTCTTCGTAAAGTGTATCTCACAACACAATAGAAGCAGATGTTCATAGGTAACTCATTGATGCACCTTGATAATACTTTCCCACGGAGTGTCATGTTACTAAAAACTTGATTTTTGACAAGACAAAGAACATAGGTTCATTATAATTAATCGATATTTATAATATTTATCCAATCCATCCAAAACACATATAGTTACATGTCTATATTTAAAGCAAGCTATTTCACATTTATATTTCACAAACTTCTTTATTAAGTTGAAAATCATTCACTAGTTTAGGAACTATAAAAATGCCAACATCATATAAAAAAAAAAACAAATATTACAAATAAATCCTTAGAAAAGGTAAGAAATTGATATGATTAGGCATTTTATTTAAAGCATAGAAAATTTTATTTCATATTTATAAAAATACACTCATAAGCTAAAGTATCAAAGGGCAAAGTACAAGAAATATTTCATGACGATAATAGTTAATTCATTTTGCTGGTAATCTGGTGTTGACAAAAATAACATTCTATTCAAGTAAAAATACTATTTTAGGAACAGTTTCTCATAGTTTCTTACCAAGAAATTATTCATAGTCAATGGACATGTTATAGAGACTTCGACTTACGAAGCTTGAAGTAATATGATAATAAAAAAGTATATTAGAACTTTTCTGCTTAAGTACGAAAGTTACTTGTAGTTTATTGAAGTGTTCCAGGTGTTCTATAACTTAGCTAATAGCATATTATTTACTACTAGCTGTTTTCCCGCAACTTCGTCTTCGTAAATTATAGCCTACGTCACCCGCGTATAATATAGCTTTTCGTAGATTTTCAACTACGAATTTTTGAAAAAGCTCTAGTAGTTTCGGAGACTATTGTATTTATTTATTTATTTAGTTACATACTGACTTACAGACTAATACATCCAACATACCAGCAAGTTAAACATAGCAATAAAAAGAAAATAAAAATAAAAAGTCAATTTAGTTAATTTTAAATTACATTTAAAAGATGTCAATATCATAATAATAATAAATAAAATAATAATAATTGTAGCCTTTAACCACACAAGAAGTGGCTATAGTAAATTTTACTTACCAACCCATGACCAAATTTTGCGAAAATTCAACACGCAAAGACCGACGTGTTAGCCACCGCTAAAATCATCGAGTAAATGTTATATATGTGATTAATAAATTCTTTTAAAAATTAACTGTATTTTAATAAATACAATTCCTATTTAACCTGAATTATGTATGAGATTTTTTGTTCACCTATCAAATCGGTCAATCTGTTTAATAATTAATTTCCCATTGTGCACCGTCGTTTCCCGTTCAAAAGTCAATATTTCCTGCATTTTAAACTGGAGCCCCGAAGTGTATTATCATAATAAATAGATGTGCGGACGTTCGTCGTTCAGTATTGAAATCGAATTCGTAGTCATCTTGAGGTCGTTATTGTAAAAGCATTATCTGGGATCGAAGTTCGAGGCCCGAATATAAATGCAAGGGATCGGGGGGACGTTTGGAGCAATATGTCAGGGACGCAAGTTAGGGTGTCTGTCACCCATTACCGAGTACCAGATTCATGGACAAGCAATCCATTATCGAGTGTAGATTACTTATCTAGATTTAATAGACTGAAGAATGATTAATGGATATATTATTAATACACTAGATATTCTAAGATGCTTGAAATTAAGTAAGTAGTAAACTATTTATGGCACTTATCGAAATATTATTAAGAGAAACGTTTGATTGATTATTTCCCTGTATAGATGAGGCACCGAAATTACTTGTCCGATTTGAAAAAATATTTCAAATACGGGAAGCTATATCACACGTAGGCTTAGCACGTAGGCTATAGCTGACACTAGCGAAGTCGAGGGAAAACAGCTTAATATTCATTACAAAAAGGAAAAAGAAATGATTTTTCTTTCAATATAAGTAATAAAAAGTAAGCCTTTATCCTAATCTAGTAAGTAAATAAATGAGATATTTATATAAATATAGATATTAATATAAATATCTCATTTATTTTCCTATGAACTCCAACCAATACCCAACATATTTCATCTTTATACTTACAATCATTCTAATAATATAATATACTTAATCACAAACATTTCCAGTTAAAAATAAATATCTAGACAGTTACGAAGGAAAGTCGACCACGATAAAAGGAAAAATCCGAATAAGCGCAAATCATATTTTCGTAGGCACTCGAGCAAAACGATAAAAACCTTAAATCGTAGTAAGTTTGTTGGAATTAGAATGTTATAGCTTATGAGGTATTTTTTATAAGAATTTTTTATACATATATACTCGAGAATAATATTAAATTTAGTTACAATGAAAATGTAACTCTAATTTATAACAAATTATGGCGTCACGTCGCGTTGTTGCGTGTCGCATATGCGGGTCTACCCACAGGATTTATCTTCATTTTCACACGCTTCTACTACTTACTAATATTTTGAACAGGAAAGATTCGATTGATTGCATTGAATATGTTCTCGGAAACTATATACTGAAAGAAACGCAAAGAAGATACGCGGGTGATTTAACCTACAAATACACGGACGAAGTTGCGGCATGACAGCTAGTTTGAAATGGTGGAAGAAACCGACATCGTCTAAAAAGGTCACCTACAGAAAATATGCGTGGGCAACGTACGACCCATACAACCTCTTTTAACATATGAATATTTTTGTGATCATTTCATAACCCCTTTTTTAATTCCTGTGAAAATGTAGAATTTAACTCTTAGTTCGCCTACATTCGAACATTTTGTAATTTGTTGTTCAAATTCTCTTTATTACCTTATACAATGGAACGTAATGTCGATAAGGCGTATTTTAAAGCTTCACACGGCCCTCAAATATTGGTCAAACTAGACACTACTGCAATGATTCTGTGGGCGGATATTTGCATAGCAATTGGCAACACACAACTTTAGCAAGAAGCATTTCCATTGTGTTACTCTATATTAAGATCCTTTCGTGTATTTGTAACGTGGGAGCTAATGAAAACCTTTTTAGGGTCTGTACCCAAACGACGCAACGACTACGCTGTCCGTCCGTGTGTCATCAGACTGTATCACGTGAACCGTTCTAACTAGACAGTTGAAATGTTCTCTGACGATTTATTTATGTTGCCGCTATAACATCATATACTAAAAACAGAATAAAATAATATGGTACCCCCATATAACAAACACGATATTTTTTCGTGTACGGATCCCTTCGTACTTAGCTGGTTTTGTTTGACGCAATAGTCATAAAATTCTATTTTCATTTATCTTCACAAAAACATACTTAATCCTTTTTCACCAACAATATTTTAGAATACAAAAAAAATATTACATAACCGTGGGTCTAGCAAGGACGACTTTGCTTTGTAATCCAATAAGTGTTATTTCTCCGCGCACCACTGAGTTGCTTCGTATATCAGCCCTAGTGAACACAGTGAAAATACAGTTACGGTAAGAACAGTAGAAGTCTAGTGACTTTTAGTTATAAAAACAACTGACAACTATTTCTGTACTACATTGTTATTACTACCTACGTGTAAATCGATTCGTTAAAGTTTTTGTATATCTATACTAATACTATAAAGACGTAAACTAAGTGTGTTTGTTTAAAGAGTGTAATATTTGGAAATACTGATCCGATCAAGAAAATTCTTTCACCTACGCGAAGTTACATTTTATGCGGGTGACAAAAGCTATAATTTACTAGATCGCAGTCGCCGGAAAATTGCTAATATAAAGTAGATAATATGAAGTTTATATTTCTATAGTGGTTTTAGAAGTATATAATATTTGCGTATTTGCATAACGCGAATACGATTCATCGAAACGAATACAATATTAAATGCAGTGCAATGGCTACAATTTTTTCCTGCATAAATCTATAGAGCTTCCAAAGTCAATAGTAACCCTTGACGCTAAAAACTCCATTCATACGTACTTATTTTCTCATTTCCGATAACAAATTCAGTTAGTCCCATACCACAGAAAATATACACTAAACCCCACAATGACGTCATGCGGGCGCGCGTGCCAAAGCGCTTTAATGGTTGTCTCTCATAATTACTCCCCTATCACTTTATTATGCATGACATTAGGTACTCGAACGACGCTTAAACAGAACTGTAATCGATTAACAATGCTTGCAGTACCGATTTCTGAGTAATTATATTAAGTTTATGCTTTGATTTATGTTGATATTGTTACCTATATAATTCAGGAATTATTATTGTTTCTGTTCGATAATTATTCTTTTTAAATATGAATAATCAATTACCTGATATAATTTTGCGGATTATGAAACTGCAAATATAAATTCATCATTTTTATACAAAGCCCGTAATTTAGACACGCAGTTAAATTTTTTTCTACCTGTATACATGTTTTATCAATTAAAAAATAATTAACATAAAAATACTGTAATAATCTTGTAAATTTATTATATAAATATTCAATCATAGCAGACAACTTAGACAAGTTTAAAATTTCAGGGCGTTTAGTTCTCCCCGCTTTTTGAAAAAAAAAGCATTGCTTATATTGAGTTATGTTATCATAATATAAATTCTTCTCAAAAAGTAGATATATTATTCGCTATTACTATAAAATTAAAATGGACGCGTCTAAAATCGATGAATTAAAGTAAATAAACAAAAACTACATAATATACTAGCCTATCTGATAACAAAAATGATAACAGACCCTTTTTTTCGTTGAATATAAAACATCCTATTCATTATAGAAGTCGCTCCAACAAACGATACATAAAAAAACAGTTTTATAATCACTTCGGCGTCCGTTAACCAGCAACTTCCCTACTATCTGCCTCGTGAAGATCGGGACCGTTAAATAAATCCGGCTAATCGCAAAACTGCTCCTCATATTGTCCAAGCGTTCAATGCCTTCATTGTCTACAGAAGGTTCCGAAACTGCGAATCTCAAAAGTAACAATCACCCTGGCACAACCAAAGGAATATCTGTTCGAATGCTAATGAAATAAGGTTGCGAGTCAATGGTGGGACTTTTAAAAAAGGTTGCTCAAGTCTAACAAAAGGTAGACAAGATTGATGTAACGGTCGCTGGTAAGTTTGCGCACGTGCTAAGGCCGGCTGCAAGACGAGTGCCGTCTTGCAAGGATATAAAAAAAGATTGTATGGTGTACCTACGTGTGGGATGATTACGAGTTCCGTAGTATTTCTTTACTAAAGAACCTCGCATTGTGGTAACGGTAGTAACAGTACTATCTATTGCTATTTATACCTTCACTTTGGATCAGATAGATAGAGTACAATTTTGACCTTTTGGTTGTAAATGTTTGCTTTTAGTTTAATAAGTGAGATGCATTAAAAATATTAAGTAGGTTTACAAATACTGAAATATAGCACACTTTTATGGCCAATTTGTAGTAAGTATGTATATTATAATATTTTTTGGTATGTATTGGACACTAGTGGCCGCCAGCGACTTCGTCCGCGTTTTCCATTATTTCTTCGCTCCTAATAGTTGCAGCGTGATGTTATATAGCCTAAAGCCTTCGTCGATAAATGGTCTATTCTATTCAACACAAAAATATTTTTTTAATTCGAACCTGTAGTTCTTGAGATTAGCGCGTTCAAACAAACAAACAAACTTTTCAGCTTTATAATATTGGTATAGATATAGACATATTAATATCATTGTTTATGGCAGACATATAATATATGTCTGATGCCTTCTAACGTGGCGTATAAGTAAGAAGCACAACGCTGCTGTCTGCAAATCATCAATACATAATATGAAAAAACTTAAAAAAAATAGAACCGACTTCAATCTTAAAAACAATGATAAATAACACTTATCTCAAAAGCGACTTATTCAAGAAAATGCTGTTAAAGTCGGGCGATGCTCGTGAGATAAGTATTATTTCTCACTTTTTAAGTTTGATGTCGATTACATTTTTGACGTTTATATTTCATCTTTAGTAGATAATATAGATATTTTTTTTATATATAATAGGTAACACTAAAAATACTTTTCTAAAAACCGCGTCAAAATCGGTTCAACCAAACGCGAGATAATCGCGGACAATGCATACAACCATGCCGCCACTTTAAACCTTGTGCTAAAGTTATTCCTCGTTTTCATAGCTGATTTGTACTATGGCTGATGTATACCGCCTTAAGAATTCAAGCACCCCTCAGAAATTATGATTTTGCACTTCAGCCCTTACACATAGGAATTATCATAGACTGTAAATAATAATCATATAACGTAATTATTGCCTTTGCCATAGAAACGGAACAGTTCTGATAATTCTCAACTCTCTTCTCAAGAAGTATTTCTAACACAAAATCTTAATAATCTTATTTACGCCCGTCATTATTATAAACAAATAGACTTAGTCCGTTGACTATTGTCTGCAAAACAATGAAATAAATACACAAATAGAAAATAAATAGTAGGTAGTCGACTAACGATACCTATTATAAAAAAAGTCAATTACTTATGAGTATCAAAAGGACAAGGATGCGTATCCAACAGTACCTAACGTCTTTCCACCGAATACAAAAGCATAGATGAAAAACATTTTCTTTAATAAATGAATTCAAAGAATGAGTACAGTTGAACACAAAAATCTGATGATTTTTATTTTCACGAATTTATATAAATCATTAATTACACTAATACGTAATGAAACAACGACATAATCGTCGTCGTATAATAATGGCTAATAATATGGAATCATTATAAGAGCATAATCAGTCAACATATATAAGTGGGTATATAGGCACAATAAAACCATTTGAGAACCTCGTATTCTTTTGAAATCCGTTAAAAATATGACAAACATCCTTATTTTATTATTTATATTAATATTATAAAGAGGAAAGATATGACTGTTGGAATGGAATAGTCCGAATAAACTGGACCTTCATCTTTAGTGTGCGACATAGGCTATAATTTACGCGAGCGATGGCGCGGTAAAACAGCTAGTTTATTATAAGCGTTATGTGTTAAATGATACATCATATTTTCGAGCTTTGGAAATATCGACAAAGCAACGACATAATTATATGTGTAATTATATACTGCATTTGTTTTATTCAAAAAATCAATTCCGTTTCAAAGTCTCCTCGTCTCGTCAAAGTGCAGTTCTGAAACTTAACTGGTATTTGGAGCAGAAAGGTTTGGGATCTTGTTAAAATATTACAATGAGATTTTATCACAACGCCGCTATGTTTATTTATAATATCTGCAATATTTACTTTTTCATATTTAAATCAATGAAAAATGGGTATCCTTTGACTCTATAACATAACATAAAGTATAACTAATGAAAACTAAACAAGGTATATTACGGTATATTCAGACATTTTATAGTTTGAAAACGATTTTTAGGAAAAATATAAATAAACTATGAAATAAAACTGTTTCAATTTTTAAACTGTTTTTGTAAGATTAGTATAATACTTTTTATCTTAAGTAGAAGAATACTATATATTTTTAATCTAGGAACATACAATAAAAAACAATCCTTCGACATTAATTCGGATTTAAACTTATTCTAATATTATTTCCAAATTTCCTTCTCTTTCAATTTGACAATATTTATAAAGACACACAACCTATAATATAAAAAAGTATTTGTCTAAAATACCTACATGTTAACTTATGGGTAGTGAAGTAACTGTCTCTGAAAAGAAACAGCGGATCGAAATGTTCTATATAATCATATTTCTATAAAATTTAACATTTAAGCTAAATAGTTTTTTTATTTAAGCTAATATTTCCGGCTTAATTTAAAAATATGTATACAAAAAAAACATATATTTCAATCTAAAAAAAGTATATTGAAAAATATTAATTTGTATCTTTATTTGCTTACATATTGCATTAAGTCGTTAAAATCAGGAAAGCCATTTTCCTTCATCGAATACTGGCATTATGAAATGTGATAAACGTTATCGATTTCGTATTTTTGAATAATATTTCTCGTGTAAAATACGGTAAAAAAAGGATCCCGGATTTCACGAAAATATCATCTTTTTTTATTATTGACCTATTTATCGTTACCTTTGAATATTAATAGTCTTTGTTTGTTTTTATCTGCTGACCCACAAAACTTCGGAATTCTTCCCATTGTATCTCCACTTTTTCACATTTCTAACCCTATTATGAAACCAAATATGTAGATATATGTTTAAGTTTTATTTGTTACCTATCGCTCATGCCATTACTAAAGAGCAAGAAAGATTGAAAAACCGAAACTTACTAACAAAGAAAACATTTCAAAGTAGTCGGTGACTTACTTTAACATTTTAGTAGTCGGTGACTTACTTATTTTAAAATTCAACTTAATTATGCTCAGACCCCCAATATTTTGCATTGAAAACATGAGACAACCCTATTTGATGATAGTTACATAGTTATTATTAAATTCATAACAAAACTGCTACTTTCGGTAACTTATTAAGATCGCATTCAATTTCTACCTTATTGAATCTTCTATGATTTGTTTACTGTTACCAGAATATAAACAGCTAAAGGACTTGAGGAATTGTCATGTATTGCGAAGGTAGTACTAAATTTTATTAGAATTTATATGACAATACATTTTATGATTCAGTTAAACTGACATTTTCTCGTTTCATCATGACTAAAAATAGAGGAAAAAAGGTTAGTGCTCAATTTCTATAGAAAAACCATCGTTTTAATATACTATGTTCATTAAGTGATGAGACTAAGAAAAATTCATCGAAGTGAGACATTAAAAAATATTTTTTCAGGCGTCTGGGAAATCAAAACAACAAAAGAAACCAACAAGTGAAAAGCGTGCTGAAAATAGACAGGTTAGCGCTCCGAGCAATGAAGAAACTAGTGAGTTATCAAATCCACCAGAATCTGTAGTCCCTTCGACCTCATCTGAATCGAACATTACAAAAGTTACAAAAGACAAGATTCAGATGAAAGTGAATGCATGCGAAATAATTGCAACACCCAGCACATCAATATCGTTTCCAGGGCCCTCTCAAACAATAGATACGCCAGAAGACAGAAGACGAATAGAAGTAGAAATTCTAATAGATAACGTAAATAATTGTCAAATTTCATCAATACCGGTATTATCCGCGCCAGCTATAGTTTTGCATGAAAATATAGATCCCGATGTAGTTTCTAAATGGCCCCGTATACGCAAATCAAAAGTGCCTTGCATATTTTTACACCAACCGATCGACTTTACACGTCATATTGAAAATCTTGTTTTGTTAGGAGTCCGTTTTTATTTCCCAAAAATTACTAAAATTTATAGCAAAATTCTATGTGAAACGATTGAAGATCACAAAAAATTAATGAGGTATTTTGAAAACAATGATTTACCCCATCATACTTTTTGTTATCCTCCGAAGAAATTTGTAAAAGTTGTAATCAGAGGTCTATCCGACAATGTGGATTTGCTTAATTTGAGAGTTGCTTTGAGAGCTTCTTCGATACCAGTAAAAAGAGTTCACAAAATGCTCGTAAAGGATCCTCAGAATAGCAAAACGTTCATATTAGCAGTCATACCACTAAAAACCGAAGCAATGAAATTGTTCAAGATAAAAAGCATTTTCGGTCAAGAAGTAACGATTGAACCACCTGATGCGAAACCCAAGCAATGTCACCGGTGTCAAAGATGGGATCATAATCAGCGATTTTGCCGTGGGGAAATAAAGTGCGTCAAGTGTGCGGGTAACCACTGGTCCATAGACTGTACACTAGATCCTAAAACAAACCCTCCGAAGTGTGCAAACTGTGGCCGTAGACACACGGCTAACTTTAGACGTTGCTCTTTCTGTCCACAATCTAGATTATATAAACTAAGAAAAAAAATTAAAGAAACCTTGAGACAAATCACCCCGCCGAATAGGCTTTACTCTGAAATAGTAACCATTGATAACTGGAGAAATATATTCAATTACGTAAATTATTTTAGATTAGAAACCAATGTACCTCCGGATTAAATAACAACAATATATTAAGACAAATAATATGTTTTAATGATTTTAATTTACTTCTACATTCGGACAATGTTATTAGACTTTGGTGCATGCGATGATCGAACAATTTTACTCTTAACTATAACTAAATTTGAATTATAATTTTTTATACACTTTAGTTGATGAATACGTAATAATTCTAAAAATAACAAATAATGTGTTCATGCAAATACGGATTTTTTTTTTTTATTTACTCCTTACAAGACAATACTGTTAGTTATTATTTTGCAACAATATTAATGTGACCAAGTACTTCAGCTCGCTTCTATATCACCTGGCACTCAATTATATATCAAGATTAAGGTTGTAAATAAATTAACAGTTGCTTTTTATCGTTAACGGACAATTGAAGTTATATATGACATTGTAATAGATAATTTTAAAGGGAATTTTAATAATAAACAATGAAATAAACATTAACTTCTTTTCATTTTGTTTCGAGTTCCTCCATTCACATACCATACATATAACTTAAAACTAATACTTATTCTACATACAAACTAATAATCTTGTCATCAATCATATTTATAAAAAAAAAATGCAATCATATTTAATTTTTGTTATAAATACATTTTTTTTAAATATTTACATTGTTCAGGTACTTTTCATATAAATATAAATAACTCTATACATTTTTATGCTTAAAGTAATTCTTAAATTAAAATGTGCATATTTTCTCATAATAAGTAAATAATATTCAATAATACTTAAAATTAATGTAATAGTAATAGAAGCGACATATGTAACGACTTGTAGGAAATTGTTACTCAAAAAATTGTTACATTAAAATTATTAAATTATAAAACAAATTTCATTAAGTTTACGCTTCGATGGTTATTGAATTGCATTATTTAGGTATATCGAGTTATTCGATACTTATAAAATTATATCATATAGCTTTCATTGCCTGCTGAGCATTACTTCGTAACACATCTTTATCAGAAGTATCGTCGAGTGGAGTAACGCGTACCTATAAAAAATACGGAATTGTTAAAAAAATAAAATAAAATATAAATAGAAAGCTCCAGCGCATCAACGTAGAGTTAAAATCTATAAACAACATAAGTTTTTTTTGGGTTTGAATTGACGGGTAATTTAAATAGTTTCTTGCTAGGTACGTATACATCTTAGACATCGTTTGAGGCCACAAATGACAATTTCTACCCCGAATAGTATACAAAATACAACTCGAATATCCAAAGTAGAATTAATAATAGGAAACCTAGACGGATGGCAGCCAAACCAATAAGCCAATAGTCAAAAAGTCAAAGTCAAAATAATCTTTATTCAAATAGACTTCTTAAAAGTACTTTTGAATCGTCCAACATTTTCTCCCTACCACTCGTTCAGGACGTCTTTTGGCTGATAAGAAGAACGAGCAAGAAACTCACCAGCTCTAATATGAGTAATGACATTTACAAAAACCATGTCATTACCAGATCAATACATTATAAACAGAGATAAAAAAAAAACTATGGTCTTATAATAATAACATAATCATTTAATAATAATGGAAACAAGATAATGAGTTTAGAAGTAATCACCTATCCAGTTGCTGGATCATCTCAAGTCCAAGCGTTCTTATCTGTTACATAATCGGATACCTTATAATAAGCTTTTTTAATAAGTATTTTTTTAATAGTAGATTTAAACTGCATGATATCTAATTGTTGTATTTTGCTTGGGACCTTATTGTAGAAGCGCACACAAAGACCCTTGAAAGAGTTATTAACTTTTTGCAGTCTAGTGACAGGCACCGTTAATTTATTTTTATTTCTTGTATTAAAATTGTGTACATCACTTTTTATAGAAAACAAACTAATATTTTTACGAACGTACATTAAGTTCTCGTATATGTATTGAGAAGCAACAGTCATAATGTCTATTTCCTTAAATTTCTCCCTTAAAGAGTCCCTAATCCTAAGATTATAAATTGATCGAATTGCTCTTTTCTGAAGCACAAAAATTGTTTGTATGTCGGCAGCATTTCCCCACAATAGGATACCGTATGACATAACACTATGAAAGTAACTGAAGTATACTAATCTGGCAGTATCTATGTCAGTTAACCTACGTATCTTCATTACGGCATATGCTGCAGAGCTAAGTCTACTCGACAATCTATCAATATGTGGGCCCCACTGTAGTTTAGAATCTAATGTTATTCCTAAAAATACTGTGGTATCCACAAGGCCCATGTTCTTATCTTTTACATTAACATTTATATCTACTTTTTTAACATTAGGTAGTACAAATTTTAAGCATTTTGTTTTTCCTTCATTAAGGAGAAGATTATTTACATTAAACCAATGTACTACTTTAGCGATAGAATTGTTCACATCGTCATTTAGAGGTAACCCTCTTTTAATTTTAAACAAGAGTGAAGTGTCATCCGCAAACAAAACTATTTCGTGATCATCCCTTACGAAATAAGGCAAGTCATTTATGTAAATCAAAAACAAGAAAGGACCAAGTATTGAGCCCTGCGGAACGCCCATCTTAATTTTCGATCCAGGGGATCTTTTGCCATTGATATCAACCCTCTGTACTCTGTCAGTCAAGTATGAGACAATAAAATCCAATGAGTTATCTCTAAATCCATAAAAATGCAGTTTCCTAATCAATGTTTCATGAAAAACACAATCAAATGCCTTAGATAGGTCACAGAAAACACCTAACGCATCATGTGAATCCTCCCAGGCATTAAAAATTTCTTGTATTAACTCGACACCGGCTTCGGTTGTCGAGCGACCCCTTGTAAAACCAAATTGTTGTCGATTCATAAGCTTATTCTTGTAAAAGTACGTTTGTATTTGATCCAGCATGATTTTTTCAAAAATCTTACTAAACGTAGGTAGCACGGATATAGGTCTAAAGTTAGTAGGGTCAGATGTGCTACCCGATTTATGTAAAGGAATAATTTTACTATATTTCATGAGCTCAGGAAAAATACCACAATCAGTACATTCATTAAATATATAAGCTAAGATTGGAGCTATTGTCTCAATTACCGATTTAGAAACTTCAATGGAATTACCCCATAAATCAGCAGTTTTCGTTTTCTTTAGCTGATTAAAAGATTTTATTATATCTTTAAAATCAATGTGTTGAAACTTAAATTGGCTATTAGAATTATTTAAACTTGCCTTTAAAATAGATTCAGCAACAGTGGAAGAGGAATTCAAAGATTGTGTAATTAAGACTGGAATTTCAGTAAATAAATTTTCAAATACTGTAGCAACTTCAAGATCTGATGTTACTTTTTTATTATCAATGTTTAAATTAAAATTTATATTCCGGGATTTTTCTCTTCCAGTTTCACTATTTATGATATTCCACGTCATTTTAACTTTGTCTTTACTATTTTCAATTTTTGCATTTAAATAATTACATTTGGCTAAACGACACACTTTTTTAAATAATTTAGAGTAATTTCGTACATATTCTTTGAAGTCCTCACTTGTGTTATAATTACGTTCATCATATAGTTCATAGAGCCTTTTTCTGCTTTTGTAGATTCCTGGTGTAGCCCACACACTAAAAGTTATAGGATTACTAATACTTATTTTTTTTGGGACAAAAATCTTATTGAATTCTGTACAATAAACATCAAAGAAATCTTTGTACAAATCATTGGGATTACTATTATGTTTCAAATGATACAATTTACTATCTAATTGATTTTTAAAACGTTCCAAGCGACTCATACTTTTTGACACAACTGTAATGTCTCTCCTAGCCACAAACGTACATTTATGCGGAAAGCTAACTAGTTGTCCAAAATGATCTGACGGTAGTTGTTTAATTATCTGTCTTGAAAGTGGTACTAGATCTGTAAAAATGTTGTCAATACATGTGGACGAAGTAGCAGTTACTCTAGTAGGCTCCTTAAACATGTGCGCAAGATTATAGGACATAAATAGATTTACAAGTCTTGTACATGAATTGGAGTTTCCTAATAAATCAACGTTAAAATCACCCCCAATCACTAATCGTTTGCCTTTGCTATATACCTTTTTTAATGCTTCATCCATAACAGTTTCAAAGAGATCATAATGAGAAACTAAACTTGAAGGAGGTCTATATACGCTCAGTACAATCAGCTGGTCCAGCTCTATACAGGCAATCTCTATTATTTCCTCAACCGATAGGCTCACTATATCTCTACGTTCTTTAAATTTAAACTTTTTATTTAATAAAATTAGTGCGCCACCACGCATTGCGTTTTTCCTAATGAACGCGCTACCAACAAGGTGATTATTGAAGTTAAAAATGCAATTATAACTTGTTAACCAATGTTCCGTAATACAGAAAAAATCAACATTGTTACAGTTCATGAATAATTCCACTTCTAACTCTTTACTCAACATTCCTTGAACATTTTGGTGCACTAGGTTGATGACTGAAAAACTCTTGGTTCCATTATTATCCATAACTCATGTACCTGTAATCGTAACTTAATTAAGCGGTCCACAGCAACCTTAAAGTCGTTTACGTATTAATAAAAAAGAAAGTTCTATTTTCAAGAAAACTTATCACCATAAATAAATAAAATCTGTGTATTGATTTTGTTTTCAACATATTAATCTGCTAACATCACTAATATTTTTGGATTTCTAATATTTCACACATACACAATATTTTGATTGTCATTTTTTCAGATTTGCGAAAACGTGGATTATCCTATACACTTTTTGTTTAATTTTCGCAGTTTTGAATATTAAATAAAGGCAAAAGCTTTTAACAAATCAGGCAATGTAGATACATTGCTTGATTTACTTAAAGCTTTTGCTAAGTAAATTGTGCTTATTTCTATCTACTCGCTTTAATGAAAAGCAGTAAGTATTAAGAGATCTAAAAGAGATCAATCAGATTTAAGCACAAATTTAGACCATTTTTTTCGAAGAAGTGGGTCAGATTTAAGCACAAAAGACTTTTTAGTCGCGAAGGAAACGTTAGGCTCTTTAAGCATACAAATGTGTGGGAATCTCTTTAGCAAATGTACCTGACACGGCTTCCAGGAGCCTAAACAGGAAGTTGTGTCCGAATCACCGTGATATTCAACCCCAAGGCACAAACTTAGACCTACCTTAGACCTCATGACTTTGATGAGTTGTCGCTATGAAATATATGAAAAAAGCATGCAAATCTTACCTCAAGAGTCATATTGGAGATTCTTGTGCCATCTAACTCAGCAAGCACTCTATCCAAAGTGTCCACTAGACGGTCAGCATCCTGAGTACTGAACACCATAGGAGGCTTGAATTTTAACACATTGCTATCAGGTCCATCTCGGCTTATAAGGATCTTCTCTTCTCGCATTCTGAAAGTAATACGAGTAATTCGACTTAATGTTAAATATATATTAGAGAAAAATCATTTTATAATTTACTTGGTATAGTAAATTATAAAAATGATTATTTTCAAATGAAAAAGAGAAGGTTATTTATGTAAATTATAAATATGATCATCCATTCCAATTCAAATCATCCACATTCAACAGGAGCTCAACACAAATGCTACTGTTATCTAAATAATATAATTGGAATGTTACTTAAAATAATAGAAAAACTATTTAGTAACAAAAATAAATTACATAATTAAGTAATAACTACGAGCACTGGGTTATGACATTTTAAATCAAAATCGATTTTGAAAAATTGTTTAACTATTATCGATGTCGATATCGATAAAAATATGTCCAATTTTAATAATCATTTCGTTTAGCATATCATTTGTTAATTACCTATTTATAACGTGTTTTGCTTCAGCAGTTGCCGGTGTTCTTTTCTCTTTATCGGTGACCAGTTCTACTCCGACAAACAACCCTCTACCGCGAACATCTCCAACTAGCCGATGCCGATGCTTTAGGCTCTCGCATCTTGCCAATAAATGATTCCCCACCCTAAATGCACGCTCCATAAGACGCTCTTCTTCAATCACGTCGAGAACTGCGTTGGCTATAGCGCAGGATACAGGGTTGCCTCCGTACTGTTCGGAAATATAATATTCAAGTAAATCATCATCATCAGCCCTACTGCAGCCCTACGTCCCTACGGCAGAGGCTCAGGCCTTCCTAATGGAAGGTTAAAGGGGATGGGCTATGACCGTCCACGCTGCCCTAATGTGGATTGGAGCGTATTAACGACTGAAAACGCAACCATGACCAAAAGCTTAATGTCCTTCTGAAACACGGAGTAGCTCGAGATAATAATTTTTTGGTCACCCATCCCGTAACCGACCGTTGCGAAAGTTGCTTAACAACAACGATCGCGGACAGCGGCGCTTATCTTATAAGCCACCAAGCTATTAATTCATTCAGATAAATATTGGGTTAGTAATGTTTAACGGATTTATTGAAAATTTTCATTAAATTATGTTTAGCCCTGATACGCTACTGCTATGCTAGATTACTCTATTTCTGTAGTTTGACTATTAAAAAAGTCTTTAGCTAATAATATTTCAGTGCAGATCCAGAACTTAGCATTTATGATCAAATTCTTTTGATTTTTCAGTGAATAATGTTATCAGCTAACAAAATAATTACTTTTTGTACAAGAAAATTTAATGTTCTTGAATCAAGGCCAAGGTGCTCTTTAATTTGCTCCCATCTAACTTCGCTAAAAAGTTTCAAAGTAACGCTAATTAGTGAAACGGATTATTACCGTGTTGAAGTATTCCACGCCAGTGTCGGCGAAACTCTTGGCTATTTCTGGTGTTGTAATGACAGCGGCGACAGGGTGGCCATTTCCCATAGGCTTGCCGACTGTGACGATGTCGGGAACTACGTCCTGAGTCTCGAAGGCCCACATATGGGTGCCCACGCGACCGAAGCCGACCTGCACCTCATCAGCGATGCAAACACCTCCTGCTTCACGTACATGTCTGAAAAGATACAACTTTATGTTTATGTGGAAAATTTATGTTAACTACATAAAAAATCTGTTACCATCCGATACAAATGCGGATGACGCAATCATCTAAAATATATATAAATATAATCGCACGTCAGTTTTACTATCTTATTGCATAATAATCATAAACGAAATGTACGATAATGTATGAGTATCTTACTGTCAGTTCACGTGCACTAGTACTGATTAGTATAGACTCTTCAATTCATCTTAACGGCCTACAAATTTGATATTTATGATAAACTAGTGGCCGCCGGCGACTTCGTCCGGGTTTTCCATTATTTCTTCGCTCCTAATAGTTGTAGCATGATGTTAAATATTCTCGATGAATGGTCTATTCAACACAAAAACAATTTTTCAATTCGAACCAGTAGTTCCTGAGATTAGCGCGTTCAAACAAACAAACTCTTCAGCTTTATAATATTAGTATAGATAATAAGCTGGTACTCGATAGTGTTAGCAAGTTCGGTCTGCGATGCGAAAGTTAAGCAACTTTCCCAAGTGCCTATCGAAAGATTGATGACCAAAATTTTATTATCACCTCCGTGCTTCCAAAAGGCGCGGTAAGCAGTTTATCCCAGCTGTATGTGTAGCCGTTAACACTCACTAAACCGTACTAAGACCAACGGGCCATGGCCCGTTCTTCCTATACTATTCCATCCATGGGGAAGATACGTTAAATTGTCTAATGTCTGATTTACTAGGCTCGTGACCTGATATGTTAAAAAATAGCAGTATGGAAAAAGAACTAAGTTGTATTTATTGTATAAAAATAGATATAGCCGTGGTATTCAAGCACTAAAGTTAAGAAATTTTAAATAAAAATGGATTCACTAATTTAAGTGTATTTGTGGATGCTATAGGCTATTATTTATGCGATCAAAGTAACGTTAAAATAGTTAACATTCAGAATAAGTAAAAGAAAAGACACAGGAAAATTTTCCCAAAGAATCCTTACTTGTATGTATTGCTTAGGTAGCCATGAGGCGGAATTATTTGCCCACCACAACTTTGTAGGCTTTCTGCTATGAACGCGCACACACCACGACCATTACTTTCCGCCAATCGGCACAATTTTCCCACTTCATCCGCGTACATCTTCCCTAATTCCTCTTCGGATTTGGAATCTTTAGGATAAGTGTACTTTCCTCTGTACACATCTGGCACTGGTGCCTGCAAATCATATACTATGAAAAAATCTATAAAAACCAGATCAGTGTTTTCCTAAGCTTTTAAAATATATATTCTCATTTCTTTAAAAAATATTTGATATTATATATAATTTTAAAATTACGTTACATTATATAAGGTATATATTCTTTAAACGATTACTTTAACAAATAGGTATAGGTAATAATCGCCAATACCGATAACCCTTATAATTGTTCCAGTAACCAAGCTTACTTATATTATAGGACTTTGATCTCATTATTAATAGAATATTATTTTATTTATCAATCGTATTTGTTAAAATTACCTAATAACAAATGTTATCATTTGAATCTACGACAAAGTATGTATCTCTAACGCTCGCTCTTAAAACAAACGAGCGTATTTTTTTTTATTATATCTCTGAGTATCGGGTTCATCAAATACATGACGAACTTACCACGTGAACCCATTCTGGCTTCTCGGGCCCACCGGGAAGGTTCAGTTTGTAGGGAGATACTTCAATCATAGAAGTAAGATGGCCGTGATACGCGCTGGAACAAAGAGGCGCTAGAGCACCCTAAAAACACTTCGACCAGCGAAGTAACGACAAACAATTCCAACGCATTACAAACACTCACGCTTCACATTCGTAGGATTCATCAGTGTAGGGTTCATATAAAACTGGCATGAAATAGTAATTAGAAATATATTCGAGGATTTTTTTTTCCAAGTAGGATTTACAAAAGACCTTTCGGGTTAATAACGAAGAAATAGTTATTTTCTGATAACTATTGATAAGTGTTATTCTTTTTTGGCACACTTTCATAGCGCAATGACTGTCGACAATAAATTAAGTTAAGCCTGGCTGTGATATTCATGAAGTAAAAATATATATATATTGAAATATTATCGGGTATTATAACTTTTTCTAACGAATATGTGGTCACTATACATGGAATGCTTTTATGACAGATAACAACGTTTGGCAGCAAATTTAAAATTCATTTCTTGAACTTGTTGCCTAAATGTTTTTCTGTACAGATTATTTTGTAACAAAATAGTTTCGATAAATAAAATTAAATACAGGTAACTTTTTTTATAACGAAAGAATCTGCAAAAATATAACATAAATAAACCAGAATAATGTAGTTAGTGAGTGCAGATCATTTTTTTTCTTATCCTACCTACGTCAATTATGACAATGCTGTTTCCAACTGGTTTCATGAAATACACACATTCACCACTTCACATTCGTAATTTGGGATCCTTATAGTAAAGTCAAATAAATAATCTTAAGAAACTTACTGGTCAAGTGTGATGACGTCTTTCCTTTTGGTGTGGATCCGAGCGAGCCTTAAAGCCAGATCATTAGCCTCAGAGCCCGAGTTAACAAAGAAGCACACAGATAGTGGACCAGGCATCGTCCTCACGAGCCTCTTGGCGAGAATCACCAGCTCGTCGTGTAAATATCGATTATTTGTCGATATCAATGACATTTGGTTTCTACCTGCTTCTACTACATGCGGATGACAATGGCCAACTGTTTGGAAACAAAAAAGAATTTGTTCATATTTCTGTTTAGTTTTATTGATTGAATTTGAAATTCTATTTTTATATTAAACCCGAAGACACTTATCTGGTCCCTTCTTGTCTTCCGGGTATATATCTTATGGTTATCTGGGTATCCAGAAGATACTAAGCTAAACCTATAGATCGGACTAGAGTTGGGATTATATAGATAGCCTCAAATAATTCATTTGAATCGGACTTTTTTCAGCACCTAAGAAAGTATGTATGAATTCCTCTTATTTAGTGCAAATTGGATACGCGCTTTGAGGTTTCCGCACAAATATAAAATAAAATATTTTACAGCTTTTCATGAAATCTATGATATAGGATTTTAAAAAATCTGAGATAATTAAAAAAAAAAATTATAATATAAATAGTTTAAAAACTTTTTAAATCCCTAATTCCCTAAAGTATGTCCCATTTTATATTTATTTATTACCCGACTACGGAGATGCGAAAAGGTAGGTTATGATTTTGGTCGGTATGTATACCTATGTATGTAAGAATGGTCATCTTTACCTTATAACTTTCAAACTAATCATCGTTACTCGTAACCAGCCAAATGAGGTATCAATAGAAACTTCTTAGTTGCGTGCTATATAGGCTGTGTGACGTTACATTTAATTGGCAACATAATATAGCTATCTCTATAAAATAAAATCTTGTTTCAAACTTTTTAGTATGGTTAAGCTTACATTTACATGCCTTTGAAATATCGACGAGTGGCAGTTATATTTAATCTGTGCCGCATTACTCCACACACGGGTAAGTAATTAGGTACTAACTTTCATACATTTCGACACGGGACGGAGCAAATATAATCACTCTAATAGTCCACGCTGGCTCAGTGCGGATTGGAAGCTATTAACGACTGCAAATGCAGCCGGGACCAACGGATTAACGTGCTTCGGGAGGCCTAGTTCGACATAAAATTTTTTTGGTCACCCATCCCGTGACCGACCCTAGTGATAGATGCTTAACAATAATGATCGCGGGCCGCGGCGCTTATCCACTACGCCACCGAGCTACTTTAATAATGATTTAATTCAACATAACTCACCATGCGCTACGTTGTTTATACAATCGAGATATCTTTCACCAGACTCATCGTACATGAATTGAGCGATACCCCTCACAATTTTCAAGGGGCTCGATCGGAAAAATAGTTGGCAAGCGGCGCTGGAAAAATATCGCAATTGATGAAAAAAGCCAATATATATATGTATTTTTTTTTTATTATTTCCCTAGTATTATTTTGATATTTAGCGCAAAGAAAATACTTAAAAAAAAAGAAAATACTTAAGCATAGAATGTATTTATAAAAAAAGCAACTCGAGAGACTACCACAGTTATTTTTTTCTGAAATATTTACCTGAGATGTTATGTATTGTAATATTTTTCAAATTTTGCATTCATATTACTTTTTTATTCGCATCAAAATGCTTGAAATAAATGCAAATATCCCAACTCGGGGTGAATTTTTAATATTTTTTTATTAAGATATTTAGGAATTGTACTTTGATATTAATTAAAACCTTCATGATTATTTTAATATGCAGTAAACAAACTTTAGGTCATCAACCTCCAGAGATACCTAACCTAAGAAAAAACGTTTTACAGAAATCTTTTTTTCCTCTTTATCTATGTTTGTAGGTTAAAAAAAGAGAGATAAACCTGAATATAATTTGTCCTAACGAACACAATACTAAAATCAGTGAACTAATTAAAAAAAATTGCTGTATACTTACCCAATATGTTTCTCCCGAAGCTTGATTGTTTCAGATTTGGGCATCGATTGCAAATAAGCCATTATTAGTTTACTAATATCTCCTGTAAAAAATAAATATAAATATTTACCGTGCCACTGACATAGTAATTGAAAATAAAATTTATAGTAAAATAACGAACCTTTAAAAATAACTAAGATATGAGGTAATTTTAAGGAGATTTACTATAAATAGTTTGATTGCTAAGCGCAGTTGCGCATCACGTGCAACGCACGAGCACAGAATGCTGCATTCGGAACATTGTATTTGGATATATATATATACAGAGGCAGGCGACGCACGCCCTCATAGTACCCAATGGAAACAAGTAAACCAGTTATCAACAACATGATAATATTATCATGTACTATGAAGAAGACCACGCAGCCGCACATGGAGCGAACGCATGGTTATTAAGTGGAAGTTACTTGCAATAAAATTAATTAATATCCATTTTTAAATTATATTATCAACATTATAATCAAATAAAATATATTTGGGTCACTAGAATACAAATGTTCGTTCGGTAACGATATAAAAGTATGGATTTGTATTCTTCTTTAACGTAAACTAACGACAATACAAAAATCACAGAACCAATTGGTTAAGAATATTATTAGTCTGGTTTATGCGAACAAAACCATAAACAACGTATAGTCAGGAGCTTCTATAAAAGCTTGTTTCCATAGATATTTCAAACATTATTTTATAATCTACAAAATGATTCCACTTATTTATATTAAAATATAGTCATAATCGAAGTCCAATTTACGTTATCAAACTACCGTTATGTTATACGTTATCTTCAAAATCATTAATTGCTTAGTATATTAAGCATTTATCGTTCTTTTCCTACCAACGTCTAGGTATTCCGGCTTAGGTATGCTAGTTGCAATTAGTCGGTGAAAATTATTTTACATTGAAGTAATTACGTTGAAATGCAACAAATTATCAAGCGTACTACGCCGTGAAAAGCTTCGTCTTCAGAATCTTCTTACTTTTAAGTAAAATTTTCCAATGAAAATGTGCTAGCGCCAAGAATATAGATTCTCAATAACTAATTTAAAATGTGTTATCTTAAGAACTCGTAAATGTTAAGTTATTAGATATTATAAAAATAAACAATGTTTATAAATAACATAAATGAGAGAGATCAACGTAATAATAACTAACTAAATAACAGATAAACCGAACAAGTATACTTTCATTCATCGTGGATGTTTGACAAACTCAATTGAATAATTTTCCACTGACGTGATGATATTGTGATCACGATATCTATAGCGTCACTGTGATTGTTATCAAAACATTGGAGATTGTGCGAAGAAAAAAATGTCAAGTAAGTATAGTTTGTAGTATCAGAATGTTCCGCGAGTATTTATCATGTTCCTGGTGACTCGCGAATCACGGCTTCACAGGTGTCATTCCCCAGCAGATCACTGTAGGGATTTTGAAACGGCAGAGGGATCCCGTCTGTTGTTTACGAGGTGGGGATTGTGCTTAAAGCATTTCCCCGACGAAAAAAAGTATTTTGTTAACCTTATGCGTTGATGACAACTGTAACTGCGTCATGCGTAATTGTAATTATAAAATATTCCGTTAATATATTTTGTAAATCATCACTTATTGTCACTTTAGTTGAATTAATGATATCAATAATTAACTTAACCATTAATTTGATCCTCCAATCAAAAAGTTCGGTATGATGGGGCAGAATACCGCACCGACGACGGCGCCGGCCGGCGTCTGCCTTAATGCAGATTTGCATTATTTCGAGACATGGTAATTATCATACCGTACTCGAATGTATATCAATTTTAATAATTCAAAAATTGACTTTATTTGTAACGTCTTTCTTAAGGCTGCTCAGCCTTAAGAATACATATTATTTTTATTAGTAATTTTTATTTTATTATTTTTTGTGATATATAAGAAATAATGTCAACGACGAAATTAATATGAAGAATTCTTCCAGTTATTTTAATAAAAAAAGAAACTGCTGATCTGATTGTGGAACCACTTCTACCAACTTTCGAATAAATAAATGAAATAGAAAATCTCTCTGCAATCATGGAGAAATCGGTTAAATATACATAAAAAGATAGTTATAGATGTAGACTCGAACATAGGCCTGTAATCAGTAAAGTCCTATGTCAATATTTATAAAATTAACTAGTTGATATATTAATTCTGTGAAAGCCTTACGATTAATTGAATCCATTTTTTATATAAAAATACAAAACAAAATTGATTGATTATACGTATCTCAGATATTCTATCACTTTGTCATTTTGAAACTCACTTCACTTTTTTTACTTTTGTATACTTGCAGATACTGTAAAAAAAGTTGAATAAATATATTATTATTACTAGCTGACCCGACAGACTTCGTCCTGTCAAAAAGATTTGTAATGTGGCAGTTTTTTTGTCTACGTATTTCTGTGCTCCAACGCACACACGCACATTGTTTTGATAGATATGATCTTTGACGTTAGGAACACACCTACATTGCTTAGACAACAGTGAGTGCTTGTAATTTAATATGAACTTTATACCATAGCAATAAAGCTCAAATTGACTACGTGTTAGTTACAAATCATTTGTATGGGAAAAAGAAAAGGGCTATTTTTAGGGTTTTTCCAGCAATAATTCAAATTTTTCTCTTCTTCTTCTAAAATTCTTCTTCTTCTTCTAAAATCTTTTTTTAAAATGTTCGTTGAACTTCAACGAACATTTTAAAAAAAGATTTGGCCAAATTGGTCGAGGCGTTGTTGAGTTATGCGCTTACCAACACATTTTGCGATTCATTTTTATATATATATATATAGATTTCTTATACCATGAAACGTTGATACCAATTCAAGATTGAACAGATGCCGCTTTTGAAGTGAATTTGGAAACCTGAGTGAATTCAAATTCGGGTTCGGAATTTCACAGAACCGCAGAGCTTGAATTAAAACTGATTTTATTTTTCATGAAACCTTTATGTACAGGACACATATTTAAAAATGACATCGAGTTTTCTAAAACCATCTATATTATCAAAATCAAATCATTTTTAAAATAGATTCCACTTAGGTACGGATGGAAGTCTAATGCCTCCACTGTCAATTTTCAAAAACAGCAAATATAACTTTGTAATATATAAAACACTATGACAAACATAGTACCTAATTATTTTCGAATTTATGATTGCTAGGGGCCTTGCTTAGCTGAGGCGTTCAGGGGAGAATCGGACTCCCACTTGGTCACATTTTTTATTTATCTAGTCTTTCGTCCGTTCATTTTTCGTGATCCCAAAGTTTTTACTTATAATAATTAATATACTTCCAAGTGACATAAAATAAACTACTCGATGCGAAATATGACAAACAGGAATTAATCACTATTTACAATGGATTTAGTAGAACTATTTAATATTTGCACTAAAGCATTAGTTGTTTAAAAGTTGATATCTACAACATATCAAACAGACAACAATGTAGGTATCTAACCTAGCCTACCAATGATTAATTAATGATCGTAAGTCCTACTTCTTTTAATATTTAAAATAAGATGACTTTTTCGAAGTTTAATATTAACGCCTTAAAGTGCTTAAACACTTACAGTGCTACTTATAAACAAGGTTTAACGTAAGAGTTTTAAGTCAGAGGTTTACGAAAGAAATTTACGCTATAATTTCAAATTTTAGTATTAGTCCATATTCATATTACACAGAGAATAAGCAAATCTACTACCTTCTAGGAGCAAATATTACTCCCGTGGAACCTCGTACTAGGTTAACCTTTGTTAAGACTCTGTTTAATAATATGAATTTTGACCAATACGAAGAGCAGTCTCAGCGAAAATTTACTCAAACGCTAAACCTTGTTTAAAAGTAGCACTGTTCTAGACAAGTATCTCGTCTAATTATAATAAATAAGCGGGTACATTTTGAAAACTATATTGTACGAGTAACTACACAATGAAAACGTCGCAGAAAAGTATAACGTAAAAACGTTTATTTAGATTTTTAGATAAGATTAGTTTTTAAATTTCAGTATTTGAACAACAACATTTTGATAACCCAGAAAATAAAACAAAATCTACCTAGACGTTATCATAAGGTCGTTAGGTCAATCGGATAAGTGGTAAGTTTCATTTTAAAGTCTTTTTTTTTAATTAGACGGAGTAAACTATCCTCGGTAATTCAGCTTTTGCTTTTCAAAATCGCAAAATTTTAAAAATTTATTCTTTATATACCTACATAGTTTTGAACAGTAAAACTTAATCTTCTTCGTCATGTTGATTGATCGTGTAATGTGTACATAACTAAAATAAAATAATTCAGCTGAATCAATCTTTTTTACACAATATTTTTAAACTAAAGCAGTCACAACACAAGACACAATTAAATAAATACAAAAACTGTTTCGAAACTTTGAACATTTATGATAGGTACTAAATAGTTTCACTGCTTTCATAGCAATTATTCACAAAGTCAAACTGAAAATTTTCTTTACTTAAATTGGAATCGAGTGGTTCGTATGCTGGTGTCAACTTGCCGCCATCTCTGAAATCCCGGATTCGTTGGCTGAGATCAATATACAACTTTCCTATTCTGGCTAAGTTTTTTTTTTCCTATAATTTATACATAGCATTAGCCTATATAGCTTATATAGGTCATCTTGGAATCAAAAACGAAAGGCCTTCTATTTATCAAAATTCCTATTCCTATCAATTTATACCTTCTACGCAATAAATTGACCACTACGTAGGTAATTTCTTATTATCATCACAATTTTATCGTTGTTCATAATTAAAATAACATCTTACGCAATTCAGCTATCTAAACGTAAATATCTGTAAATAGCCTCATGAGATGATATCTATACGACATCTGGAAATAACTTGTAATCAAAGAGATCCGTGTAATATTTATCAACGGAGGCATGAACTAATAATGGAGGTAATGATTTAATTGGCTGCAAGTACTTAATTATGCAAAATAGATTCTACATTTCAAAAATTTTATAAATAATGCATTATTAATGTACCCGTTTATTAAAGGAGACATTACCGATACAAAATGTTAATTTAAGAAAATTAATTAGAGCGTAAAGTCGTCATTATACCATAATGAAACCGTTTATGCATCTGGACGTATATTCTTAAAATAAATTATAGCATTATCATTCAGACCCAATTGCACAAACGTTAATTAAGGTTTAATAGCAGCCGAAATTCGAAAAATTGTAGGTATGTCGCTTTAAAGTTATGGTAAATAAAATGATTTTGAAAGTCTTGTTCGTTTTGTGGAGATAATATAGTTAATTGTTAACTACTTTTCATTACACGTATCACTAAAATACGTTGTAGTTAGAAAAAGGTACATTCTCCTTTTGAACCTACATTTGAATAGATTCATTCTGCATAAAATCGTCCCTATTCAGTGATTATTGACTTAATTTGAGGTCGCTTCTAGTGTGCAAGTATATTTATTCAACGTCGCTATTTATTTTGAATACGCACACGATCTTGGTACGAGAAGTTGATGCGTCAAAATAGGTTATTGACTTTGACATTATCACTGTTACGTTTATCCATACTTTTATCAAACGTTCATTTGATCAAAACAGATCAATGAATTATTGCGTTCATCTCCTTGGCAGAACGATTTCTCGGATTCCAATTTTACGGATAACTTTGTATATTTTTCTGCGTAGTAGAAGAAGTATTGAAAAGAAGATAGCACTATAAAAGCACCTCACTAGGTGACATCTCGAGCAAAACTTGATTTTTGAAGGAATCTTACATAATATTAATTTGCAAAGTTCGAAACTTAGATATCAATATAAATACAAAAAAGTACAAATTGAATTTGAATTGTTTATTTTTATACATGAAAGAAAACCGGAAGGGCTATCAATCAGAAATCAAGAAAGTAACGTAACGTCATCTAGTATGTTTGTTTTAACAATGTTTTTTTTAAATACTTCCTCGTTGAGGAAGAGGAAGGAGAGGCAGAAGAGGAAGGAAACAAAATGCGTGTTTCATGAAATACATATAATGTCCCTAGTTTTCTTATTTCTAATCAAACTTATTTAAAAGTTTATTATTTCTTCGTAAAAAGCCATTCGCAAGGTAATCGTTTACGGTGTAAGCGCCATCTTAGGGACCGTGTTGACGTTATGAATTTATTCGAACTACATTTCATAATAGTATTGTTTTTGAGAACCTTACTTCTTAGATAATCAACACGTGCAAGTCACGCCCTCTTGCCGTGGAAAACATGCGGCCTCTTTACTTTGCTATTATCAAGTCTTGTGTCTATTTTATCGTTGTTACTTACATGTTAACCATTGAGTATATAATTAAAATAAAACCGGCATTATGTACCATTTATGCGACACCAATCCAACCGAGACAATCCAGTGGGACAATTCTACTAATGTTAGCGTACTTATGGAATAGTGCTTCAACTACAACCAATCTTGTTACTAGACCATAAAATCTATCTATATCTGTAATAAAAACGTAATCGATCGACGTCTGTATATTGAAGATATATGAAAAAAACTGTTATGAGCATTTATAAACGTAACAGAACACAAAACAACGATTAAAAAAAGAATTGTCGGGTTGTCTGTGCGTTTGTGCACGCTAATCTCAGAAACGGCTGAACCGATTTTAATGCAGGTTTCATTGTGGAAATCTTCCGTTAACATTTAGTGTTTTATTTCAAAGTTTTACTTCAATCGGTTGATAAATAAAAAAGTAATATCAATTTGAAGAACTGTGTTGATCAAAATTGTTGAAACGAAAAGTTGAAATTAATTGCTTTATAAAATTTTAGTCTCTGATATTTTGTATATCATCGTCAGCTCTTTTACAGTCGGACTCAGGCTTTTATTTAATATTTTTTGGTCCCCCATCCCGTAAACAACACATGCGAGAATTGCTTAACAACAACAATCGCGGGTAGCGGCGCTTATCCGTTGCGCTACCGAGCTACGTATAGTAATTGTCTGCAAAATTATAATTTACATGAATATTAATAAAAAAATATTAGTTTTCAATATTTTGCATACTGCAATCTAGGTAAGTTGATTTAAATTATATATGACCAATCATATTAAATACGAGTAACATGAACCCTATTAAATATGATTGATCATATATAGATAAGTATTATAAGCTGAAGCTGAAGCTTATAATGGTACACGATCATACACGACTTATAGCACACGATCAGTAGGAGATCAAGCGAAAAGAACATTGTGCTACAAAAGCACGTATAAGGTTTTCGATAGTTAATTCTTATCAGGTTGGGTTTACGTCTTCGAGGCTAGCGGAGGTAGTTGGCAGCCACCTCTGCATTGTAGGACCTCACCTGTCTGGGAGAGGCTCTCGATGGACCCGAGCCTCTCCACCTGCGTCTAACTGCTGATCGTAACACATATACAGTATCGTTTGAGCCTGACATTTCCTTTGATAGAGAAATGTTTACATCCAACAGTATCGTTTGAGCCTGACATTTCTCTATCAAAGGTCAAATCGGTGTTGCCTTCAACCTGCCTGTACCCCACAAACGTACCTATATAATTAACTGTTAACTAGCCGCGTAAATTATAACCTGTCTCACCCGAGTATGACGTTGCTTCCCGTAGGTGAAAGAATTTTTAAAATCGGTTTTGTGGTTTCAGAACCAATTCGATGCAAATAACAATGAAAATTTTCCTCTTTTTCAGATTCGAAGTTAGTGCATTCGCTTTACGATGCGGCTAAGTAAGTAAAGTTTATTGCACAACAAGAAAATGATACGAACATACATATATATTTTTCATACATAACATTCATAATTATGTACTAAAGACAAATTTAGTGCTAGCTAGCGATTTCTTTCAGGCAACCTAGCATGAGATGGAAAAACATAACAAAAAATTATAGATTGCCCATACAACTAGATAACATTTTAAAAAGATTAAAATCAAAAGAAGAACAGTTAAAACAGCGTGTCATTAATACGTGTATACCTAATGTACCTACTATAAAGATGGTCTGACACAAGAGCAGAAAGAGAAGTGAGAAAAAAAATAGAAAAATAACTATTGTAAGGGCCGTTCATAAGGTGGTTCACTAAAACATTATTATCTTGAGCTCCTCCATGCTTCAGAATGTAAATTAAGTCGTTGGTCCCGATTGCGTAGTGTGTTATGGACCATTGATCCTACTCGATTCGCTCCCAACCATAAGAAAGAAACAATTCTCCTAATATACTTTCCCACGCAGACGAAGTCGCGGGTACATTTAGTAATAAATATATCTATCACCATCACTTTGTGAGGAAGACATTTCACCTACTTCAAAATATCAAAAAACCAGCATGTTAGGTTATACAAAATCTTAATGTGGTAGCCTGACGTACCCGTGTGTACCTACCATAAGTGTGTGGCAGTTTCGGCTCGATTAAAATGGATTACGATTAATACTTTGAAAATTTCAATTGCCTTGAAAAACACCGCCACAGATCGGTCACGAATTTTGAGGGTTTAAAAACTCCTAACAGCGGATTGGCCTCGCGCGTTTTAAAAATCCATAAACTTGTTTTCCAGTAATATTTAGAAAAACTAATATTTAGAACTAGGTACCTACCTATTACCTGCTTTTTTTAGATATTAGGCGCTGTAGTCTCGAGATCAAGGGTAAGAATGATCAGTGCTCCGCCATTTTCTAAATATCTTGAAAATATAAAAAAAATTATTTATAGTAACTACGTATTAAATTCATACGATGCCGTAATTAAAATTTTAGTTTGCGAAACTGTTTAAATTTTCTTACTAACCCCTTCCATCCATGTTTGAAATTCATTTATGTATTTACTACATTTGTCACCCGCTTTTGGGTCACTAACTTACATTACATATACCTTACAACTAGCGCTCTAGTAGTTTTTGGAGAAAATGTGCTGTATTAGATGGACATGAGAGTAATCTTTTAATGATTTTTTTTTTCCTTTTTGACATGCGGTCCTTAAAATAAGCACATCTATAAAACAACCAGCCCTGCGAATCTGTAAAATCCAAACCCAAATTCGAATTCACTCAGGTGTCCAAATTCACTTAAAAAATCCATCTGTTTAACCTGCAGTCGATAATAACGTTTCATGGCACAAGCAGGGACGTATTTTAAGATTGCGCGCTCCGGGCTCCTGTAGCTTTCCGCCCCATCAAGGAATGAAAGGAAACAAAAAAAAAATTATCGATTTTATATTTTACATTTTTTTTCTGTGGACAAAATTTTTAATAAATTCGTTTATTACATCGTCATAATCAATTTTATTTGTTAAATCGGCTTCGATGTTCAAAATTGCCAAATTATTAAGCCGTTCTTCGATAAGACGCGATCTTAAATAGTTTTTTATCCGTTTGAGTACTGAATATGAGCGTTCTGCACTACAATTCGTTACTGCAGTACAAAGAAATATGCGCAACGCAATTTCAATGTAAGGAAACGCCACTTTCAGATCCTTTTTATTAATTAATAAGTTTAGTTCGCGTAAACTTGTTTTAGTTTCTTGTCCCTGAGATGGCAAAAAATTCTTTAATAGTATGCATTCATCCTTTAAATCATCCGCAAGATCAGTAGGATAAGACTTTTGGAGTGATAATGCGTTCAATTTAATTTCCGCCTCAGATAGTGTACTTAAATTGGATAGAAATACAAATTTGGCGGTTACAGCGTCATAGGATGTTTTACGCCTCCTTAACTCGCCCAACAGTTGGTCGCATATTGGCAAAAAAGTATTCACTTTAAAATAGTCCCGTCCTTGTAAAATTACTTCTCCTTCGCGTTGCTCATCGTCTCGTTTTTTTCTTTTTGTTATCCTTTTCCGGCTATCTTTGTAATCTTCAGTGCACTTTTCTTTTCCAGCTTTTTCAAATGCATCGAATAATTCGCGTTGATTTTTCACAAAAGTAATCAGGGAATCGTAAAGGTTGGAGACTACCTCAACGTTTGTGTCCACACCTTGCAAAACTTTAGAAACGGTATTAAATTGTTTTAGGACTGATCCCCAGAATTCCGATAATATCGCTGTTTCTAAGGAATTCAGTTGAGCCAATAAACCTGTAGCTTCATTTTTGATTAAGGCTTTTTGTTGCGAAGAGTTACTTTTTATTGCTTCCAGAGCTTTAATTATTTGTTCCCAATTTTTATTCAGGCTCGAGCAAGCATCATCTCTTGCCGACCACCGCGTATGTGACAAACTTTTAACGGTTACATTTTCAGGTTTCGTTAAAAATGTTTGCAATATTTTTGTACGTTCCGTTGATCCTGTAAAAAATACGTACAGATTTTGCAATACTCCAAAAACTTTGTAGCTTCTGGGCAACACTCAGCTGCTGAGGATCCGATCAAATTTAAGGAATGTGCGGCGCAAGGTATATATGTTGCATATTGGCATTTTTCCTTAATCTTTGCCTGCAGGCCGTTATACTGCCCCGACATGTTGTTTGCATTATCATAAGACTGACCTCTACAATTGGCAATATCGATATTCAGTTTGTCAAAAGTCTTCAAAATGGCTTGCAACATGTCTTCTGCTTTGTGACCAGTATTTGGCAGAAAGCAAAATAAACGTTCATCTGGTTGTGCATTATCTTGAACAAATCGCACAATTAAAGAAAGTTGATCTTAATGGGTTATGTCCGGAGTAGAATCAACACTAAAAGAAAAGTATTTGGCTTTTTGAAGTTGCTCAATTATGGTTTCGGTAACTTTGTCAACCATAATTTTAATAATTTTTTCATATGTTGCAAATGATAAGTAAGAGGTGCTGCCCTTTCCTGGGTTGCCAAAATGCTCAATATGTTTGGCAAGAAATGGATCAAACTCTGAAATAGCTTCCAACATCATCAGAAAGTTTCCATTATTTGTGGATCCAAATTTATCTGTCTTTCCACGAAAAGGAAGTCCACGCGTAGCTAGATGTTTCACAGCTACAACTACTCGAAGTAATACGTTACGCCAATACTTTTTTTCATCTTCTAATTGTATATATAATTGAGAATCAACCCGGGTCTCTACTTGTCCCCGATTTTTCATTTTTAGCAAACAGTTTTTATGCCCCAAACTAGACTCATGAACCTTAAGTCTCTCGTGAGCATGTTTCCAATCAGAAAAACCTAATTCAGAAGTAAGTTGACCTCCATGTTCACTTTCGAAAAGACGACATGGTCCACAAAATATGGAACCCTTCGATTTTGAATATATTAAATAATTACGACAAACTTTCTCTCCGTTTATGAGTCTGGTTTTAAATATTTTTTTGTTCAAGAAGCGATATTGAACCTCGGATCTTCGCTTGGATTGGGAAAAAAATAGACGGTTCAACCGGTTCAGGAAAGAACAAGGGGCGACTTGCATACTTCAATTAATTTCGAATTTCTCCAGACATGAAATCCACGCACATCACAAGGGGCGGCTTTCATACTTTAATTGAATTTCAAATTTCTTTAGACATTAAATCAACATGTGGAAAGGTGGCTCAGGGGCGTTCTAGGCTTAAGTCTGAAAATATTTTTTGTATTTTTTCAAACGTCCAAACCAAAGCCCTAGCCCTGGGCCGCCCCTCGCGGCCTGCCGCCCCGGGCTATAGCCCTTCTGGCCCTAGGGTAAATACACCCCTGGGCACAAGTAAAATGAGTTTCGAAATACCATAGATCGATGATATATCTGAATCGCGTATATTCAATCAAATTTGTTTTGTATTTTTACACAAAAAATGGATTCAATAGAATTTCTATACTAAAGAACATGAATTCGATACATGAGTAAATTCTATCAAAGAGCAGGATCCGTAACTGTTATTATTCGCACATCGATTCAACTTCTAGCAAAATAAGATTTTGATAGTTCAGAGTACCATGCTCTTACGAAGTATTTCATATGCCGTCCTTTAAACCTCATCTATTCTTTCTTCACTTTGTATAGAATATTTTTTTTTGTATGTGGTATAAGTGGCACCCAATCAGCTTTGCTATTCTGTATAAAAACAGCGTCGAGCACCGCTCTGTCACACAAGAGGTTCAGTCGACTAAAATTGTCAAGAAGTTATAAATAAAGGTTTGAAAGTTTAGTTTCAGAATAGCAAAACAGTTTAATGTTTATTCCATTTCCGTATTAAACAACGGAAAGGAAAATAGTTTTCATCAAAAGGATTTATTTTTCATAATCGGTTTGATAATGAATAATGAATAATGAAGGCAAAGGAAATATTCTTATAAATGAAACACGCGTATCTTAAATATAGAATAAGTATATTGAATAATTAAATAATGTTACTTCAAGTATGTTGCCAAAAAAGACTTATAATAATTATGTGTATTGTAATGGTAAAAGTAATAATAAAAACTAACTAGAGGTCAAAATATTTCGAGTCCGAATGGAAACATACATTTTATAAATATATATCTATATATATATAAGTGAGGAATATTGCAAGTTTAAAAATTACAGAATTATGTGTTTGTACACGTTGTTGATCATCATGCAACCGCAAGCTAAGTTCAATAACATTAAACTTGTCATCACAAAGGGTTCATATAAAACGTTTGCTCGCATGGAAAGCGACAACATGTGAAGAGTCGACGGTCAAACCAGAAATCGTGCAAAACAGTCTATCATTTTTACTAATTCATATAAACTACAGTTTTATAATTACAACCATTGCGTCAACGGAGCAAAATCTCTAGTGCTATACATTCATTTATTAATAAATATCGTAATATAATTCAATTATGGGCACTTTTATTTTCGTGCAGGCCCTACAGTCTCCAAATAGATAGTGATCGCTTAGCACCCGATTCCTTATATCAAACTATTTAAGGTGACCTATGCAGTAAGCAATTATTATCTGATTCCGACTGCAAACCTGATTATACGATGCCGAATAAAATCGATGGTTATGTATTCGCTATTTATATCGAGACTGTAAGGTTAGGATTTCATGAAATAAACGCATCAACTCAATCCATCTAGATAAACATATCAAGACTTGATCGTAATTAAGCGATAACAAAAATTAACGGCATCCCGAGCTTCAAATATAAGTAAGACTCCATATTTGACTATTTTAAAATGTTGTAATCAGTCTTACGTCCTGCAAGTTTACCACGGGGGACAGTTTGCGAATCAAATGGTTAGTGAGGCAAAGATAAAGGAGCTTTCACACTAGTCGAAATATAAACACAATACGTTGTTTCTAGCAAAGGTCTAAAAATTATTTCTTACATCTGAAAGCTCCTCTAAACTCATAGGTATCGAGCCAATAACAATTTATTATTACCAAGAATGTATTAACTATTACATGTTTAATTTAAATGGCGTTTTCAAACCGCATTTCTCAGTTACTGTACCTCCTTGTAATAATTGCAAATGACATAATATGCGATATGAACAATAAAAATATAATTATACTTTATTACGTACACTAATAAGTAGCCATTTCAATATTGCAATGGTTACATATTTTAATAGGCGGAAACACCACACTTACTAAAGTGTATAATTAAACTACAAATCCAGATGTATAAAATAATTATGCATCGTCGATTTATAACTAAATAGAAATTGTTATATTGCTAGCGCCAGATCTCGTTTACTTGCAACTCGAGGCAGTGTACGTTACATTTCACCGTACAGAAAAAAAAAATAATGACGCCCAAAAATTCCACTGACAGGCTACAGCCACGTAAAAGTTTTTATTCCAGTTACATTAAAGACTTTGTACTAAAAAAAAACAGATTAGGTACACTGCAACACGACGATGCCGTAAACGAGATCGGACCCAAACACGCGATACATCCTAACTGACTGTGATGTGACGTAGAATTTGAAGTTGAATGAGTATTACAGAATAATATGAACATACAAGGCCGGATCATATTTGACGCGCCACAATGCGCCTACCGTTCCGTTCACAACACTGTCCATATACATTACTAAAACCGAACTGCTATATGCTCTGCACCCCGCCTCGTTTGACATAGCCCCACTCTTAAATCCGCTGTTCACAATTTCGAACAATATTAAATCTAATTGTAGTACAATAAAAAGACCGACACTGCAGAAATATTTACTGGTGTTTTTAATAATGAGTAGATAATTAAAAATTACCACTAAGTAACTTTATGTCCGAACCACAGCACCGGTCTTTTAGACGTCCGGTGTTGACAATTTTACTTGAAATTCAATTTTGTAAAAAAAAAACTATAAAAACATCTACGAATATTCTATGGAAAGTGTAAATTAAGTAGTGTCGGTTGTTTCCATACGACATTCAACTGATATGTTACTGAAGAGCAAATAAAAGTACCACAACACCTACATCGCAAAATCGCCTGATAATGAGAAAATTACAACTATGAACATGCATTAAACGACTAATTAAAATATGCTCCATACTAACATCCTATAATTAAGAAACTAACGATATATTTATCTTTTTATTCATTAAATACGCTTTAAAGTGTAAAAATAGTTCTTTGAGACAAAATGTCAAAGCACGCTTTAATGCCATAATGGAGGAAAATCTTTGACAAACAATACCAGGAATAGTTAATAATGCCCAACGAGCATAATTACAGTATTATAAAATTTTAATATTTTAATAATATAAGTAGATTTGCGTAATGTAATTTTATCGATCTAAATACGTTGATGAACTTGAACTTAATGTATTATATATGTCAATTTGCAAAGTAAACATGGACGGCAAGTTGTTACAACAAACTAATTTAATTCCAAAATGCTCATTTAATCTTTTAATGAAACGCTTGCAAATGGAAACAATAGTGCAATTTCAACACCAGATAAAGATCAAAATTGTTGAACCACTAATTATAGTATATTAAAATCTCTCAATTTCAGTACTTGTACTATAGTATAATATGATATTGAGCACTACTCTCAACTGTATCTGGATGAGTTAAGGTTGACGCTCTGTCATCCAAAATTGGCTGATACTATTACGCTCAGCAACACATGAATAAAGTGAAAATATCTATGAAGGATAGATAAAATCTCAATAACAATAAATGTCCGTCATAATTGACGTTTCCATTGCAATACTTTCACTTAGATTCATGCTCAACTCAAAGTGCATTATTAACGAACTGGTAAATAAATGGACACTGTAGAAGCGAAAGAAAAAAATACTATACTTTAAATCGAATATAGTTTGCAGAGAATACTTAATAAATACTATTATCAAATATTTTGCTCAACCTTCACTTGACAAAAACACCGAACCAAATATGTTTCCGCACACCATACATTCTACCCAATATAATCATATTGATATATAAATTAAAAATATTAGCATAATTTTACCATGAGCATAAACAAAAAACCTTCCTAATATGTTTGAAATATTTGCTATTGATTGATTTTGCCTTTAGAATACAAATAACTTTTCAATGGGAATATAATAACAAGTTATTACATATATAATTAAGTTTTGTAGACAACATAAGTATCGTTAAAGTTTTAACCACACATATATTTCCATCTGACTAAGAAGTTCTACTATAATTTTAAGCCATTAGCAGTTTAAGATATATGTAGACAAACGGACCAATATCTTACATTTCGCTTTTACCTTTTTATGATACAGAACCGTTACCATATAGATCTGCGTAGCTTTAAACCAATAAATTGTTACAAACGTCAATTTATACTAACTAGCATTCTAAAAATTTACTATCTACTGAATGCTGAAAACATTCACACTTTTGATGAATGCATATTAACAGCTAATTTATAATATATTGAACTAAAACTACTTCGACGGCTAGCTGGCAACATCATTAATCATTTCAATGTCAGTTCCTTAATTTCCACTCCGTCTGAATGAACACTGCATTTTACCTTGCCTATTCTAACAATTTTAGGTTACATGATATTAAGTGTCCAACCGTTGACTTTAGTTTTTCGATTTCAAATTACTATTAAAAACAGTCTTTCGTATATTTTCGCTTGCGTACGAAAATGGATTTCGGTCGGTGAAATCAGTCATAGACAATAAGCGCTTAGATTTACTTTATCGCAAATATTTACTCTAATGTAAACGATTAATATATTACATGCAAAATAGATATTTTTCGTTTGTATTTAAGCATGATCTTTGTTCTTAGAAAAAGTAACTTTAATTTTATTCTAAGCAGCAACAATTTTCATTCGTGTTCGCTGGCTGTATTTTATCTTAACTACACATCCTGAATGCGGTAGGACACTATATAATACTATAGATTTCACTTATTACAATCTCGAACGTTAAAATACCAAGTATTTTCGCTTGTTATCCATATTTAGGACTTTTTGTTTCCCTTTTATAACGGTATATGTCCGTGAAATACGATTTTTGTACTTGAACATGCCACAACTTCGATGCCAAGGCACAAAATGGATGCTCCTTACAACATTGCTATCGACATATAAAATAGGCACGACTGTCAACTATAGGAATACATTGCTTCAAACACCACAATTTACGATTCACAAATCGAGCTGTTCGCAAGCATTCCAACAAAATGCCGCTAATAGCTTTGCGTCATCCTGTATTCATGAATTGATACGTCCAACAGCTCTCCCTACTCGAATCGCAGTATTTATGCAAACTGCCCATTTTAATACAATTACATTTCAAATAACACTTCACACTTTTTATACGAACAATTTACACAGTGTAAAAATCGATATTATGATATAAATTAGATAGCTTACTATGATTCTAAAATACTTTTATAAAATGATATTTTAATATTGCTTTATGGTTAGATCTTACAGATTAAATATTTTCGTTTTATTATATCAACTTTCTAATTTATTCATTAATTTGTAAGTGACACAAGAGAAAGGGGATTATTTATTTTAATGGAAAATCCTTATTCCATATGGAGAGAAAGTACCGTGGTCGTTGATAAAACTAAAGAAAAAACAATCTAATGAAATAACTACAAACGGTACAACACTCGAAATGCTATTGGATATTCAAATTAGGTTTATGATAAACTTATTCATATATAAAAATTGCGATGGTACTTTCACTCCATATGCCATCCAAACTTTTCATACTGTTTATAAAATACTCTGATAATCTAACTTTGAAATGATTATTCAGTTCTAAGGCCACTAAACGATAATAAGTATAAATTTCGGAAGTTGTCTAGAAATGCTCAACTATTAATATTATAATATGAAGTCACATTATTCTTTACAATAATTTTTTTTTTTAGTTAATACGACCTAAAAGGGATATACAAAATTTACCATAAAATCAATAAATAAACAATGTTTGAAACAAATATGGGGCCGTGTATTTGTTGCCAGCATAGTCGTCATATATTATTTTATTATGTAGTTCTATTCCGAAGGCTCTCAAGATGCTACTTTGCATTACAATATATAATAATATAATTATAAACGTGTAAATAAAGTTAATATATAGGTCAATCAATCGCACTTCTAAATTACACAAGACTTCGTTACGTAATCAATCATGAAACTGCAAATTTCGACAAGAGAATATCAAAAATAGTGTGTCGGCTGACATCGCCTACATTCTGTCTAGTATTCTGTAGTCTAATGACGATATTTAGGTCACTTGAATCATCTTAAGCCAATCCTCAATATAATATGGATTATTGTTATCAATTACGAATCATTCATACAATAAGCCAGATAATAAATATGGCATATTCAAACTTGCAACTGCATAAACTTGACGATGTAACGTTAATTTAATAGCCTTCGAATGTCATAAACATCGTCGTGATACATGATATCGTCATTATATTTTGACTGTGCTACGCAACAAGCCACTCATGTCACTCGTTAAATCTAAAAAGTGTGCACATTCATGCATTAAAATACGATAAATGTTACATTCCGTTATTTGATTCGACATTTTCTCTAATATTATCTCAAAAATATAGCTAAGACAATACAATGAGCGTAATCAATATTTTCCTAAGGGCCTTACGCCTTAAACGTGTGATGGAGATCTTTAAATAATTAGCTAAATGGACATTGATAAATAATTTATTGTTATGTAGACAACTGTACAACTTTCCATGCAATAGTTTTCAACTGAAATAAAAAGAAATAAATATTAGTGTAGTCAAAAGTATAAATATTTGCCAATAAGAATATTTGCCAAAATATCCTTCTTATCAATAAACGACTGGACGTTATGTCATTAGAAAACTTTTTCATGTTTATCATTGTTACCTGCGAATCTACCGCGCAGTTGGAGCTCTGATTGATCTGTCAAAATGGCGCTCCATATGAACAGTCAGCAGACCAATCATAATTTTACTAGGATTGTACAGACTAGCCCTGGTTGGGCTGCTGGCGGTGGATCAGCCTGACGAGGCTTAATTTTGACAGGCAGGCTTATCAAATTACAATAACAGTTATTGTTAACTTCTATTGGTTATTGTTAAGTTTTGATCTTTTTTATTCTTTCCCAGTTACTTGAAACTGCCCTGAAGGCCCCATATTACGGAATGATAACATCGCAAAGAACTTTCCAATGACATATATTTGATCGTTATTGATAATGGTAATACTTTTAAAATGTTGTTTAAATTTGTGTGTGTTTAGCAAAAATTGTCATGACGGAACAGTTGTTTACCAACACGCAATATAAACTAAAGCAATAATCAATTGTAAAAGAAAAACTAATAAAACGTGACAAATCAGCGAAACCCTGAATTAAAAGACACTCACCAAATACCGCCACAAACATTAACATTTACGCACGAATTAATAATTTTAATATCTTACGAACACACATTTTAATATGCAATCAAACATAGGAGAAGGTATTAAAAACAAACGACTACCTGTTAAACTATTAAAAAAAAAATCGAAACCACTGTAGTGCCGAGGTGTTACTGTTGATCCATTACAGTTCCTCAAAAATATTGACTAGCTGTTATCCAGTATATGGATCGGCTATTATTTATTCATTGATATTGATTGAAAAGTACCAAACGGGAAAAATCATCAAAAAAAATTTGTGCACAAAAATAAGTAGTTACCGTTCGATTAAAACCACACATGTAATTAGTCTCTTACATTGCACATACAACAGATTAAAAGCAAAATGTTGCTAAACTCCCGTGACGGGTCAAACGAGGTAGTCAGAATAATTCTGACTCATAAATAGAATTCCAATTTACAACCGAACCTCAGACTATTTATAAGCACAACCATCATAATGAGCTTCTTGTCTTTTCGCGACGGTAATGGTAGGTACGTAAAATAATGAAAGGGGTGAATCACATACAAATATTTACAAATTGAGATCTGTTCTTCGATGATGTGCGTCTTTAATGGATCAGTAAGCCGACGTTCCCGATACTAGTATGCGATATAGTAAGCTTTGCTATGAAAAGCATTGCAACTTCGCCTCATATCGAGGAGTTAGCAACATTTATAGGTGACCATCAAAACGATCATTTACGTAATTTTTAATGAGATCTATCTGTCCTTCAATAAAGTGTTAAATATTACTAACAGAGATATATTGTATTATATATTACTTTACCTGAATCTGAAACCATGAATAATATATGATTTTAATGACAGCCAGTCGATACGCGATGGATTCGTTAGTCGTACCTTACCTATTAAAAACCCCGTGCCATTCATTATTTTTAACTAAAAAAAAATTTATGTGTAAAATACAACAGAATATTTATTTGACGTTTTGATATAAAATAACTATCGAATTGGCGACGAATGCTCAAGCATGCCTTATACATATTAAACATGGCAAGAGTTATACAATTTTTTTAGTGATGGGATGGTAACATTATTATTAATCGTGGATTACCAATTCGGTGACATATTAACTAACATAGTAATACAAAACAAAATACAGGAAGACATTAATCAATGATCCAATGTTCCAAATTAACAAATATGATTTTACTACGAATAAATAAGTTACTCAGTATTTTAGTAATATTATATTTTTTTATGAGGTAAGGTCGTCATTTAATTTAAGTACGATAAAAATAGATTCGTACTTCATATTTCTATATAACATTAAATATTCGAACGCCGATTAAGTCTTCTTGTATGATAATAAAATCTGTAACTAGAGCGCATATGAACGATGATTCGGAACACTATATACGTGAGTTAACCGGTGATCACAAATAGCACAGGTTGTAATACAGTTAGAGTGTGTGTAGTTGATACAGGAGGCGGTATCGCGGCCTGCGGTGGCCGATGTAGTGTGACAGTTTGCGCGCGGAACACCGCACCATACAAACTATCGGCTGCCGACGTCATTTGCCGTTCGTCTGGAGGGCCGCATTGAGTTGCGTCCACAGATCCTTCTTGCATGATTTCGATCTGAAAGTTGCGTCACGTTGTAGGTAAGCAGGTAGAGAGTTAGGCATAGTTCTAAAGTCAATCGATCTTTAAAATCTAAAATCTAAGGGATTATGACTAGGTAAAAAAAAACTTTTTAATCCATCAATCAGATAATAGAATAATATTGCATATTTTTTTTGTTTTAATTTAACAAGAAATGGCTTAGAGGCTTAGCCAGCCGGCACAGTTCTGTTGAAAATATACAAAAGTATGACGTCATGCGACATTTCAACATAAAAAAAAATACGTATTTAATATTCTTCAATAATCCACCTGACAAATTTATACAAAAAAAATGACATTTAGAACTTATTGAATTGAATACCCTCTGCTAAGAACGGACTTTCCTTATTAGAAGGAAACGTGTCATAACCCACCACGCGAATCCAATGTAAATTGATGGGTGCTAACAACTGCAGATGCAATCAAGACCAACAGATAGTTATTTCTTAGTCTCTCATTTGATGGTCTATAGCGTACCTCCTTTAGGAGGTTCGTCAAAATCAACCTTAACACATAAACTTAATCAATTCTAGGCACATAATCTTCTGCAATGGACCTGCTGATGAACGACCTTTGTGAATGTTGTTTAAACATGGAACAGAAAACATGGAACAAACACCCGACCGTATTGCATATTACTTTACGTATATAAACATCTAATAATAGTAATACTAATATAGACCTGCGCAGTGAGGCGAGCCATTCTTTGAACTGCGTGTTGCCTTCGGGCGTTAGCTGAAAGGCGGTACGTGCTGATAGCACAATGCTGACAAACTCCTCATACTCCACCGTAGTCAGATGGTATAGTTTCTGATGTATGCATTGTATGTACCTGTCGTCCATTACATAAATATAATTAAACATTTACTTTAAAGCGATACATCATTGTTAGTGACACTAATTATTGACACAAGTCACAATTAGCATTAATTTCTTTCTATCAGTTATAAATTGCATATAAAATAGATGAGGGAACGAGTTAACATTGTGCTTATGCTTTATATATTTACCTAATATGTTATTGGACTTATTGGTGATCAAATAAAATATATTTACAACATTATCTTCAACTTTTCGAATAGAACTAGGAACATTTTTTATATTTGTAAAAAAAAAATAATATATTGTTATTCAGTCATTTAAAAACTTTTATGGGGAAAGTATTGGTCATGACATTATGATTAATACAGTACAATATATAATTCATTTCGAATTTGTATAAATTAAGGACAAATTTATATAATACCAAGATATACTCACATCTGCTGACACTTTTGCACCAACGGGGCCAGGGTTCCTCTCAAATGCTGCATCACTAGATGATGGGGACCACCTCTAGCTAGCCAGTGCGCAGACTCAACGCACAATTCGTATAATACGAACGGAGACACCACGGAATTGACGGCGCACACGCAAAACTGATGAAGGTACTGTGCACCCAAGTGCTTTGATATGCGAAGAAGCCATTTCACATGTTCGCCGTATGGAGGGTTTCTGAAAATATCACTCGGCTAATGATAATCTATAGGTCACGACTACATTCGTTGGCATTACATTTCCTATGCTATATATATATATATATATATATAAAGCATCGATTCTAATTTTCGTAGTCATAGTAGTATGTAACTAAATCTACACCTTGGTTACCTACCTATCATAATACATCTCTAATTCTGTTATGGTTGATGAGCGAGGCTTCCTGAGCCAAACAATTTACTTGCTTAAAAGGGGGCCTCAATTGACACATTGTATTAATACATCTATAATTCCTACTAAAGGACCGATGGGCACTGTGTAACGCGAGTTAGGTGTGTGCAACACATTTTGTCAAATGTGTATTTAATTATTTGCTCATCATTTAATTAATCCATCGACCTCTTTTCTTCGTAAATATATTCTATTAATATAAAAAAAAAAAATTGTGCACTGATAATTTTTATTTTTGTTTGTGTCTTAACCGAGATCTTATTTACTTATCAGATCAATGTTTACATTTTTTAAACTGTGATAAAAGATCATTAACTCTGGTATCGAAATATAAATGATATCCAAAATTAGTAGCTTTACGAACGTTTGCGCAATTCTTGTAAAATATATTATCAGTGACCTATTATTATGTCTTTATCAAGTAGTTCATATAACACGTGCTAACCAAACAATTTAGACAGATATGGACGATTCCCTTCATGTTTGATGAGTGATCAGATAAAAACAATCGTGTTGATAAAAGCCAATTAAGTAACCATAACCGAAATCAATTAAACTATTAATGGATTATAGTATTTTATATTTACAGTAAAATATTTACATTATTATTCCTATCATTATTTAATCAAAATCATGTTTTTATCATAATCCTGAGACATATATACAGTTTAGTTCAAATAAACAAATTACAAAAGATCAAAAGTAAATTATTTCAATAAATCATTGAGAAAGGAACACAAATTTCGACTTGGAAGGTGACATGCTGTGGGCGATTATATAAGAAAATAGAAATCAACAGTTGATAATTTGTATACAACATCAATTTTTCTATCAAAATGTACATGAAATCATTAGCTGCATAAACTTGCTGTACAACAGAGTTAGCAGCGCCTCCTCAGCTGATATAACTCTATTTTTTTAAGATTTTTTTAAGCATTTTGTATTAAGAATATTTTTCAGTATGGCATTGTGGATGCAAAATTAATCAAAATATAATAAATATTTATAAGTTAGACTGTTTATATTTTCTTAAGATGTAACATGAACTTGCATTTCCATTTGTAGATAATGGGTATGTTCCGATATACACTGCGAGCACTGCGCAGTGGTCTTACTGCTGAAAAATCCGTTCCGTTATGGACTGACACTACACTGCAGTACCCTAAGGAAATTTATGACGTCATAAATTTCCGCCATATTTGTACTGTGAGCACTGGAGATTTCGAGGTATGGTGCTCGCAGTGCTTTTGATCACGTGATCAGTCGAAACAAAATCAGAAAATGATAAGTTTCTAAATAAACAAAAAAAAATATTTACGTTTATTTATAAGATGGATTTAATTGATAAATATTTTTTTTATACAATTTTCCAATTTTCTTTTGAAAAGAGGGAATCTTTATATTTATATTCACCTTGCATTAACAAATTTGAAAATGGCGCCAAAAAATAGGATTAACAATATACTGGACTGCGTTCCGTTTTAAAAAGTCACCAGTATAACTAGCTATAAAGGAACGGGCTTCCAGTATACTAAATTGAAGTCATACTGTTCAGTGGTCGCAGTGTATATCGGAACATACCCAATATTCCTGGTACATACCTTCCAAATTTATTCTGCGGCCGGTCATCGTGCACTCTTCGAGCTTGCGTTTCAAGAGCCAGCATCCCCACTCGGTACGCGGCCAAAAGTCTGCGTAGTTGCGATTGGGGTAGCGGTGGTGGGGCGGGTGAGGGGGCGGGGCCGGCGTTGCTCGCTCCGCCCACCGCTGCCACTGCCGCGTGCTGCGCCGGCATAGGGGGCGGGATCGGCGCTGGGTGCTATCGTCAACAAGATTTAAAATGAGAACCTCCTTGTTTAAAGTCGGTTAACTAGTTATTATTGGTACACTTAAAACGCTTACTACTGGTACTAATTGTTGTTATAAATAAATAAGTAACAATAACAAGCATTTTATTGTTTTTATTAACTCATCATTTAATGTATTTTATCATCATATTCTAAACGAACCCTTTTCATTTGAACCCATAAAATGGGTGTGCCTAAAAATAACTAGTCCGCCATCTTGGGTGGACACTATATTGATTTAAAATTATGTGACATTAATAAATTGCTTAAAAATTCAGTTACAATTTAAATAAGCTTGCAACATTTCTCACCACATATTTCTCAGATTCCAAGATAAGTAGCTAAAGTCATTGCCTTACGCAATATTACTAAATACGTGCCTATAATTACTAAATGCGCACCAAAAATTACTAAATGCGTACCAAAAATAACTATCAGCATTCATTTGGGTGAAATTCCCAAGTGTGCCATCTTCTCTTAATTTCTATTTAAGTCTCCAGACGATGGATATACTGTAATATACACTTTCTTTCAGACATTTCGAGTAAGATTTTATTCTCAGCGCTGCAGGCTATATTTCATAATATATCTAACCAAAACATCAAACTCAGGAAACATTTTTAACGCCTTTTCTTGTTATTTGTCATGTCTACCTTTCCTTACCTGTAACTAACCACAACAAAGGAATAGATTCCTGAAAAAAAACAACTTATTATAATGTTCTTTCTTTTGATATAATTACCACAATTTTATCCAATAAAATTATAAATAAAGTGGATTGAACCGAATTGCCTGATAAAATAACAACTTGTTCTGATAATTTCTTACATTTCGTATTAAATTTAAGGCAAACAGTAATTTAAAATCTCATCTTCGTTAATGTCACTGAATCTTTACTAATTTATTTCTGTGGCTTGAAAAATCTTTTAAAAGCAGTCAATATTTTCCCAATTAGATCATGCACAATTGAAAAAATCGCAGACATTGAACACAAACATCCCTCATTTAACACTTACTAAAAACAAGTCATGTAACCTAACAAATTAAAATTTATATTTGTTTGATATGAAAGATAGGTTACAAATCATCACACAAGATCGCCACCACCGCACACCACATCGATATATCATCACATAGAAAGTTAACTATAAAGCCCTGCGAAGTTGCTGGAGTTTAAAAACCCTGTATATACGTAGGCGGGATGATAAATAGCTAGCCCAACCAATATTTTGTATAATAACGATATAAATTCTCCATAGTATTTTACTCATTGGTTCATTAGCTGCCAGTGTTCCAAATTTCAAATCGGTCATATAGTTTTTCTTTAAAATATTGACATTACAAAAATCATTCTTTTGTTTTTTCTGCAAAATGGATAAAATTGAGCTATGAGCTGTGATAAAGTTTTTGCATTTAAAAGGATGAAAAGGTGGAGAGATTTTTTCGGAGATGAAGGATGTTTTGGGAGAAAATGCTCCTTCATGTGCGACCATAAAAAATTGGGTGGCTGAATTTAAACGTGGCCGTACCAGCACCCAAGATGAACATGATCCAGGACGTCCAAAAAGTGCCACTACTCCAGAAATTGTGATCAACTTTCATGATGCAGTTTAGCTGACCGAAGATTGACTTTCCGAGATAGCTGATTCTGCAGGCATCTCTAAAGAACGGGCGTTGAATTGACTCAACAATTATGTATGAAAAAATTATCCGCAAGGTGGGTGCCGCAATAGCTTACAGTTGACCAAAAACGCGTTTCACAAGAATGTTTGGACCTCTTTAAGAGCAATACAACTGATTTTCTGCGACGATTTGTTACTACAGACGAGACTTGGGTTCACACCATATACCTGAATCAAAAATTCAGTCTAAACAATGGACGGAAAAAGGATGCCCGGCTCCAAAGAAAGCAAAAGCCGTGAAATCAGCGGGGAAAGTCATGGCGTCAGTATTTTGGGATTCGAAGAGTATATTGATGATTGATCACCTTCCAAAACCAAAAAACATAAAAAAAATAATCTTTCATCAGGATAATGCACGCGTTCACACGTGCATCACTGCGATGGCGAAATTCAAAGAATTAAATTATGATTTGCAGCTTATTCTCCTGATCTGGCACCGTCTGACTTTCATCTATTCCCTAAGCTCAAAAATTTTTTAGGTGGACAAAGATTTGAAAATAATAGCGAGGTGATGTCTGCCGTGGACAGTTATTTTGAAGGGGTTGAATAAAACCACTTCAGGGATGGCATCAAGGCTTTAGAGCATAGATGGATGAAGTGCATAGCGCTTCAAGGAGACTATGTCGAAAAATAAACATACTTTTAACACACTAAATCAAGTTTTTCTATGCTAGGCTATTTATCATCCCGCCCTCGTACAATAATGTTTTCATATAGGCCCTCAGGAGTAATAGTAATTCGTTCGATTTATATGTATGCGTGTGTACTCACATTGACAGCGATGGATGGCGGATGCGGGACATGCGACGGGTGCGAAGGATGCGTCGAATGTTGCGGCAACGGCGGATGCGTCGGGAGCGGCGGATGCGACGGATGCGGCGCGTGCGTCGGATGCGGCTGGTGAGCTGGATGTGGCTGATGAGCCGGATGAGGTGGCGCCACCAAACCCCGAACAAAGTACGGTGGCAACGCGTATTGCGGACCTGGATGAGGTGCTGGCGCTCCACCGTACTACGAGAACAATGAAATAGATTTATAATAAAAATTCAGCATTACACTTCTTAAAAAAATCTTATCCATAATGACAAAATAGTCGCCGGTGGAGATGTAAAGAAAATTCTAAATTCTAAGCGATTGGTCAATATCTAAGAGACTTCATGTTGTTGAATAAATAAAAATGAATAAATAAACTATGGTTAGAAGCTTTACGGCTCATCAGAATAAAAACATTACAGTAAGGATTTGCAGCCAAAATAATGAAAAAAAAATAGAGTGAAAGCACGATACAATCAGTTCTGGAAAATTTATTAAACGCATCATAAAAAAATCTCTTACTCTTTTATTTAACTTTATATATAGATACTCTTACGAGGGTCAAACTGAAAGTTCTTAGAAAATCAAAAACTGATTACATTAGCCAGTTATTAGTTTTATTATATCTTTTCAAAATATTGTCCATTCACGTCAATACACCGCTGCATGCGATGGAACCACTGGGAAAAGCACTTTGCCCACTCGTCCTTAGGGGTCTCTTCAATGGCATCGCGATACGCAGCCACCGCTTCTTCAGCATTCATAAACCGCTTTCCTTTAAGTTTTTCTTTAATTTTTGGAAATAAATAAAAATCACAAGGCGCGAGGTCGGGGCTATACGGCGGGTGACCCAGTAATTCAACGTTTGATGTCGCCAAATAGTCGATCGTTCGCTTGGCGGTGTGCGACGAGGCGTTGTCGTGGTGAAGGAGGATCCTACTGCGAGGTCGTTTCTCTCGAACTTTTTCCAAGACAAGTGGCAAACAATTGGTAGTGTACCATTCTGCAGAAACTGTTTTTTGATCCTCTAACACAATTGTTGCAAAATGACCTATCCTTCCAAAGAACGAGGCCACCATTTTTTTTCCCGCACTTCGATCTCTCTTCACTTTAGTTGGCAACTCCTCGAAAGGAAACACCCACTGAGCAGATTGTCTTTTGGTTTTAGGATCATAACAGTAAATCCAGCTTTCGTCACCTGTTAGTATGTCGAACACAGCATTTGAGTCACCTCCGTTAAATCTTTCAATCATTTTACGACACCAATCCACACGATGGAGTTTTTGAGCCTCAGTCAAATTATGAGGTATCCACCGGGCGCAAAGCTTCCTGACCGCTAAATGTTCGTGGAGGATTTTGTGCACTTGACTCATACCGATGCCTAAGCTTGTCCGAATCTGTTGATAGGTCACTCTTTTGTCAGTCTCTATCATACGCCGCACAACACAGATGTTATCTTCAGTCGTCGCCGTAGAAGGCCGTCCCTCACGTAAATCATCAGTGAGATTAGTGCGACCACGTTTAAACTCATTAAACCAGTTGTAAACAGTCGCACGAGATGGGGCTTCATCGTGAAAGGCCAATCGTAGTCTATCATAACTTTCTTGTTGACTTAAATGACATCGAAAGTCATAAAAAATCATTGCACGAAAATTTTCTCGTGTTAAATTCATGATGACGTGACACAGACAATTTTCAATTTGCCGCCAAATCGTAAAACAAATGACAAATGAATGAAATATATACTCAGTAATATTGGCAAAGAGTTATATTTTCAAATTTTAGAATTATTTTTTTATTATATTGTTTATAAGTGGCCAGTTCTAAGAACTTTCAGTTTGACCCTCGTATACTGACCTGCAGTTGGTAAATAGGTGGTGGATACGGGTGGTACGTAAATGGATACGGCAAAGGGTACGGGACCGGCACAGCAACCGGAGGCGGTGCTCTATATTGGGGCTCCTCCATGACAGGTTCGGTTTCTTCGTTTGCTTGACGTAAATATAATTCATGCCAATATCGTGCTACTGTGTAGAGCACTTCCGGATAAACGCCACCACCTGATAATTTAAAATAAGTTTTCGCTAGAAACATATCGAAAATATAACTGCTCAAAATTTGTTATTATAAATTACGACTCAATAGCAGTCTGTCGCAACAATCTTATTTATAAGAAAGAACAAAAATTTGAGTACAACATTCTTAGAATTTCAATTAACTAAATTATCTACTTGACAGTTATAACAATACATTATTAAATATGTTGGAAATTGTCCCTTATCTTATGTAACCAATAACCAGGCAGCACTTTTTTAATAAATTACTTATTTTAATTTACTAAGTATCATGTGACGTCACATTTCAATAAAGTAAATGTGCAACCAGTACTTATATTTACTGGAATGTGAAGTCACATCTCCACATGTAACTTGACTGGTTATTTTCATTGGATAATTTTATTTTAGTGAATAAAAATATGTGTTTCCTTTATCGGATTACATTTCTGAAGATATTTTTCTTCTCTTCGATCTGATAGTGGTTCAATATTATTTGTGGTAAAATATTAAGTACATATTAAGTTTTAAATAATACACTAATTTAAAACAGTCAAGTAGCCAATTGCTCTATAAAATGTTTAAAAATATAAACAAGGGTAAAGGATCCCTGAGTTCTTGTACAAAAATAAAATATTTTATTGTTACCTTTAGCGGCAGCTTCAACAGTGAGGCAAGCTCTTTCTAACATAGCATCGCTTTGCTCCTTACACTGCAATACTGCACGTTGAATCTCGTTGTAGTTGAGTGCATGAGCATGTGGTAAGACAGACAGTGCCAATTCTGCTGCCGCGCGTACTGTATGCACGTCTCGACCGGATGACGCCTATAAATAGATTGTGGTTATGAAAGGTACGAAAGATTAATTTTTACAAAGTTTGGGGTAGACAGTTGCAACGTTTCTCTGACAGTAATATTCTAAGTGAAGTGTAGGGGTTAAATTGTGGATGTTTACACTATTATTTCTGGACTATTTTGACGGATTGTCAGTAAGGACAAATACAGTTAATAGGTGTGTAGACAACTTTTTTTACATTTACATGAAATACATTGAAAAAATATATATCATTCATTTAAAAAGTTAAAAACTGAAAATTAATTTAATTTTCAAAATCTCCCGCGATAACGCTACTTTTGTCATGGCGTCGCTATGGCCACGGCCCTCTGAAACTAATATCGTTCTATGTTATGCACATAGAATTCTCTTATGTTCTGATATGTGTAAAAAGGGCGTGACGTCACGCGCTGTTTGCGGTCACGTGACAACAAGCATAAAAAAATCTTTTTTTTTTTATTAATTTAAGCAATTATATATTATAGAAATAAGCATAAGTGTGATTATCAGTAATAGCATATTAAACACTACCAGAAAAATTATGTATTTATTTTCGTTAGCAGTCTACACCTGTATTATTGATACGATAGAATGTGTATGATTATTAACCCTATTTTTTTAAGTTTATTTTTATGAAAATATATAGTAATTCACATATAACATTCTTTATTAATAGATATAAACTAAATAAGTAGACCCACAAGTAACTATTAGGCAACTTTCTATATTTTTTAACATGGCAATTTTGGACCTTTCTAAGGAAAATTTTAATGAAATATTAGTATATCACAAAATTAAAAACACCATTATAATTATGGATTCAAACCTCAGATTCCAATCCTTTTGCTGTACTAGAACATTTAACACACAAACAAAAATAACAGTAAACACAAGTAGCTATCAGAACAGTATATAATGTTTATCGATTTTAAAAGCAAGAAGACACTTGCTTTTAAATATTAAAATATAGAATAAGCTTAAATATATGTTTAGATATTATTTGCTTAGATATGTTTAGACATATGTTCATTTTTGCAGACTGAAAATAGACCATGGATTCTCATATATAGCTAATTAATTCTAACACTCCTATTGGCAATTTTTTTTCGTAATATTTCTCGTGATTATAACATAAAACAAAAATCAACAAGTTCAATGCACTTTGACTTTTATTTAATTTTTTAAAAAGAAAATGGGGTCCTACCTACTATATATAGTATTATATATTCTATGAATCCTATCATAAAGAACTGGTACTAAATGAAGATTCTCAATTTTTTAATAAAATCATCGGCTCGAATGGATTCTGATTCTCCTTCTAAATATCAATTTTAAGTTGAAATTATCCAGATAGTAAAGATTCTTTTTCTCAAAAATTTTACTTAATACCTTGTCAGCTATCCCAGCTGCTTCCGGTGGAGTGAGGTGGCCTTCCCAAGCATCAATCAAGAATAGTATTGCTGGTGCTCCTATATCCATTGCTTGACCTGAGACAATATTATAAATATTACATTTAATCTGAATTTCATGTGTTTCAAATATCTTATATTTTTTTTAATGCCTTATAGTTTTTAACTTACCTGTGATCCAACTGACGTGCGACGAATACGTGCGACTAAGCCAATTAGCACTGACGCAGTTATGCAAACCAAGTGCATATAGACCTAACTGGAAAGCCGCCATATGTAATCCCCTATAAAATTAATATTAGACTTAATTTAACGGAATTTTTCCCCTATAAATTGGAAAGGTAACAAGACATCTAAACTTATCATTGATCATATGTTGGATAAAGATATTTCAGTATACCTGTGCGGCCCGTGATGTTCCCTTGCGCAAGACGTCTGCGTAAAGAGGCTAGTACTTGAAGAGCCACCAGCTTTGAATAATACAGACTTAGCCAATTCAAACATGAAATGTGCTGACGCTTCCGACGGCTGGTTAGGTACCGACGGGTACAGACGCTTTCCTTTATATCTGTGAATTATGATTGTTAATAAGCAACTATTTTTCTTGATGACTACTACTTAAAGATTTAACAAAAAAATTTAATAATTAATATTATATATCATATGCTATGCTGTTTTTTTAAAGTAAAAAAAAATTAAATGGCAATTAAAACTTTTCAGAAACATGATAATTCTAGTAATTTTTCTTTCGCTGGTTCGTCGTAAATCCATAAATTTTGAAAAATGGTTTTCTTATCTATAAAAACCTACTTTATAAAACATTCAGTGTTTTAGTAGTGTGACGGAAATATGCAATATAATATAACCTGGAGTCCTTTGGCCTAGTAAGAGGCGGGTGAGTCGTCGATGAGTGAGCTGTATGTGTGGAGTGAGGGGTGTGTGAAGAGTGCGCATGCGCACTCGTATGCGCCGGCGGCGACGGCCCGCCTTCCGATACCACCAAACGCTCCATGTCAGACACAAGTGGACACGCCGCCTGAATATGATTATTATTAACAGATTTCCATAAAAGAAGAGGTTGTCAATTCAACTGATTGTTTTTAAATGTTCTGTAATAAATTTCTAAATAGTTATTTGGTGTAAATAGAGTAATTTACTAGAAAGTTGGGGGTCTTAATGCATGCAGAGGTTTAACACCTCGGATTTTTGGCTTGATTGTTTTTATGTATATATATTCTGCAATATAATTCTGAATATTAGACGGCTTACTAAATTTAAAAAATCTATTTTATGTACTATTAAAATGAATAGCTGTTTACTCACATAAAATTAAAATCAAATATAACATTACTCAAATCAAATATAATAAATGTAATCTTTAAAAAAACTCACCTGGGGTGGGATGCAGGGCGGTGGATGAGCAGGATACAACTGCGAATTAGCCGCGGTGTCCGCTCGATACGCGGCCAAACGGGGGTTGTTCGTATAGTACATACTCACCATCGGTCCTTTAGTAAGCTGGTGGATGTCACGGTCCAGTAACTGTAGCAGACGAGATCGAAAAAATTCATATATATTTTATTAATTATACAACACAACCAACTCGCAGAACTAACTGAGATTCTAGTTATATAGATCATTTATTAAATTATGTGGTAATAAAAGGTCCTAGGATAAAAGGTCGAGTAGCTCGGTGGCGTAGTGGATACCCTCCAATCCGCATTGGGCCAGCGTGGAGGGTCATGGCCCATCCTCCTTAACCATCCATAAGGAAGGCCTGAGCCCCTGCAGTGGGGACGTAAAAGGGCTGATGATGATGAAAAGGTCCTAAAGTTAAACCATGAAACACAGAACACCGAAAAGAGGTTAGAAAAGCGATCATGCATCCTTTGTACGAAAACCGATGTCGCCAGTCTTGCCCCACTTTCAGTCCGCCGTACATCAAACGAAATATCAGACCAATTATACAAAAGATATGCACACACTTGCATTTTTAACATGCCAATCAGAACGCTCCAATATAACTATAACCAATCACGCTCAACCATAGCAGACATCTATAGTGCGCAATAAACGTGTAAAAGCCGTTTTAATTTGACATATCACACTAGTGATTGACAGATATTTATTATCGATATTGAAAAACTACAAGTCGATTAATTGAAAGGCTACTAGAGTAATGATTTCTTTATATTATTTTGGATATACATTGAATTGTATTGTTTAAAAGAGACATTATCTTTTTTCTTTAGATATTAATTCTTAATTTGTTGGTTGATTCAATAAGAAATATTTAAATTACTAATGAACTAACATTGAATCGGTACTAGTCGAGCTTAAATATTTATTTTCATATAAATATGTTTGTTTATTAATAATAATAGTAGGTATTTTTTACCTTACGTTACTCGATTTCGTATCAAGTGAACAGATAAGATCGGCAACATCGCTTAAATGAAACTAGTAATATTGACAAACAATATAATGTAAATAAATATAAACGAAATAAAAAAATACTATCAGTACAATAAATGCTATTGGAACTTATCCTGAACGGATTCCGATGATTTAAAATTTATGTATTGTTGTTAATGGTTCAAAATAAAAATAAAAACTAATTTTCTGTTACAATAATAAGAATATAAAAACAGACTTATTACCACACTCATTATTAAATTAATATACAAACGCATACCAAACGAAGTCAATATGGTTAATCTCTGATTAAATTTATTTTTTATTGCCACTATTTTTATCGTCCATACTTTTATTTAGTTTTTACTACCTAATATACCAAGAATCGATTAAATGTTTCCAGGCACTTCACTACCCATCTACCGTAATCTATTATGTTTCTATTTAAAACGGTGATTTCGCGATGTTCTTTACATTACGTGCTTAGTACGACGCAATGTAATAAATATGCGCACTTCTCCAGCAATGTATATTTTCTTGGAAATATTTTTTGTGATTCACACTTTTGATAACATTTCACGAATTTCGACTAAAAATACTAAATTAGAGAAGTGTTCTACTTACTAATGGATAGAAATCCTTCCTTTGGACCTACTTGAGGATGGGCTTCTTGTTTTGCAATTAAAAACTGCGCAAGTCGGCATTTTTAACACTTTTAGTGGCGTGTTTCACAGTACTTACAGCGCGCGCGTTCGTGAATGACTAAACATATCGATCGCGTGGTGAAATCACGATTCTGTACATTTGTCCAGGATCGTGGCAGGACACTGCCACGCCCACAAGGCCCTTCTAACGTCTTTCTGTGTTCTGTGCCATGAAACCATATAAAACATATGTATTGTTTTCAAAGCTACACTTACCTTATTCATAATCCTAGCCAACTTCACAGGATCATCTTTATAGAAAGAGAGCAGTGTAAGTGCTAATTCACCGCGCTGTCGCCTTGTGCCTTCACACAACAATGGATGTTCAGCTTCGGACACATTTGCTTTCAAACCTAAAGCAGCTACGGCGGCTTCGAAGCCCAAAACTTCATCAGAGGGAAGTCTTGCCTAAAATAAATTAGAAACCACTTATTTTGTATATTATTGCGATGCATGTCTATGGAGGTTTAATTTACAATGTGAGATCCTAAAATATAGAAAAAAAACCCTTTGCTACTTGGTAATGTAAAATGACTTTTTGTCTGTCCATCAAGTAGATTATTTAAGAGTAAACACGTTTTTTATTTTTTGCGTTATCAGTAACACATTTAGTTAAAATATCACATGAAGTCACGCTTATGTACATTTTCTACAAAGCTGTGACGCAGCGAGCCCATGCTCCTCAACTTTAATGCCTGTTATCTAAGCTATTTTTTTTGTTATAGTAATAAAGACAAGTATGGGCTATTGTTCTATTAATTGACTTATGAACTGAATTCACTTTTCCCAGGCATCATACCTATTTTTTAAATAAATTTGGTGAAATTATTCTGTAGAATTATAATAATTTTATAAGACTTTATTCATTTGTATTGTTACCTGTTTTATTATAAATATCTGTGTTTCATCGATTGTAGTATTAACTCTGAATCTCCCATTATTTCTGTGATACATTTATAGAATTGTAAATCTTACCCACTTATATAGTTTAAGTTTATTATACATACCATATGTTTATTTTCTTTATCGGTTGCCGACAAAACTAGTACATCGAACAAGAAACTTGCTAAAGCAATAGGTAATAAAGCAGGGCCACGATTTCTGTAACAAATAAGAGGTTAAAATAAAATTAATATCTAACGAGGTATTTCTGTAGTTAATAACTAATATTGTAAAGCACTCTTCACTAAGAAAAAAATGTATTTTAATTTGTAAAAGCAAAATTTTACTCATTGTTAAAATAATTCTTTGACATCTATTGGGCATTAGTATAATTTAGGGTTAAAAGGCAAAAGGAACGATTTACTTTTTTTCACGATAACTGAAACTGCTTTTAATTTTTTTTTTTTTATGGCTAGCCAGTATAAAAAATCTCACCTCAAGGTTCCGTCACGAAGTTGCTCTGCTTTTTCACGGGCTAGCGCTAATTGTTCAGCACCAGTTGGTAACTTTTTAAGAAGAGTTACAAGTTCAGTCTCTTGATTGTTTAATTTCACTTCTAGTGCTTTTGTACTGGCTGGGGGACGGGCCATTTCTAAAGCGAAAAGACCAACTCTAAAAGCGAGCTCATGATGCTCATTAAACTCAGCCAGTACCTGTAATAAAATTATAATGATGAACCTTAAATTATGTTTTTATAAGACATTCAGTTTAGCGTCCACTGTTGAGGTCAAGTGCCACATCCTACTCAGAAGATAAAAAACAATAAACTGATTTGTAGTTAATCAAATTTTCGGTTCTCTCTGTCTACCCACGCAAGGAATCTCGCGTATAGATATAAAAAAATAATTTAAATTTATAAAAAAAGTAAATAATTAATACATAATTCGATACGTTCCCATTGTGTGACCAGAAAGGAACGGCGATGACTCATTTGTCTAGGGCGCTATCAAACTGAAACTGCCACTTAGTTAATACATTTAAAAATCAATATAATACTAACCGTGCACAGAAAAGCGCACTTAGCGAGTGTTGCGGACGCTAGACAGGAGAGCCGGTGGCTCGCGGCACAGAGCCGGGGCGAGGGCATGTGCCGGCGCCTCGGTTTCCTCGGGTCTTGGTTGGGAGCCGGGGCGCACGCGGCTCCCAGGGCCGGCGGTCTCGCTAGCAGTTCCCGCGCAAGCCTAGCGCCCAGCGCGCACGCCTCACGCACGTGACCGTGCGCTTGGAGGCCTTCCGCACGGGCAAATGACACTTCCCACCCACACTCCCAACTACCCGCGCTGGCACTGGATGAACCTGAACTCCCTGGACCCTGTATACGAACCGAGAATATTGTAATATAAAAAAAAACTACATCTTGTCAAAGATAAACCATAAAAATAAACTGAAGCATATTAAGGTAATTTATTTAAGTCAATAGGGGTGTAGACAACTTTTTTATATTTTGTATTTTATAGATATACATGAAATATATCAAAAAAATATAACTTGTCCTGCTATAAATTCTGTTACTGGCTGTTTACATACATTTTAAAGAAACAATAATTTGAATTTCGAACATTAGCTTCTAGGATAGATTTCTTTCCCGCCATTATTGTACGTTTTTTGTTTAGAAAATGAAGTGGAGCACTAAAGAGAATAAGATTGCAGTAATTGCACTGTACAAAGTAGGTTAGGAGCCAGCCGACATTTTTGATACATTGAAAAAGCTAGGGGTTAGCCGAATGTTTGTTTAGCGCATCATCCAAAGGTACATTGAGACCATGTCTGTTGATGACCATGAGAGATCCGGCCGACCGCGGTCTATTCGAACAAACCAGGTCGTTAATGCAATCAAGGACAGGATTCGTCGAAATCCCATAATAAAGCATAAAATCCTTTCCAGAGAAATGAGAATTCCACCGAGGACACTTTCTCGGATTGTCAAACAAGACTTAGATCTATGGGCTTACTGGAAATTCACAGGACATTCCTTAAATTAGGCACTAAAACAAAAGCTAAGACGAAAGATCAAAACAACTGTTACTTCGATACGCTGACATAAAACACAGAAAAAAATCTTTTTACCAATGAAAAAAATATTACATTCGAGGAGCACTGCAATAAACAAAATGATCGACTGTATGCACACAGTTCTAAAGAAGCTTCCGAGGTAGTAGCCAAAGTTCAGCGAGACCATCATTCAGCATATGCCAGGGTTTGGTGGGGTGTCTCCCTACCAAGGCGTTACAAAACTCAATTTTTGCGGAAATGTTAAAGGTAAGGTAAGTGAAAACTTCAGCCAAAGTGTATCAAGATACCGTGTTAGAAGCAATAGTTAAACCTTTCAACAACACATTATTCAAAAACGAAGTGTGGACATTCCAACAGGATTCAGCCCCAGGTCATAAGGCGCGCACTACCCAAATTTGGCTTGAGCAAAATGTTCCAAAATTCATAAAGGCAGACGAAAGGCCTTCGGCTAGTCCGGACTTAATCCCTTTGGAATATAAATTATGGTCTGTATTAGAGGACATGGCCTGTTAAGCGTCACCCAAATATTGGGTCGCTCTAAAAATCTTTGGAAGCAGCAGTGACCAAGTATCCAATGGAAACGGTTCCTTAATCCATCGACGAATAGCCCGACCGTTAAAAAAGTGTGTTAGAGCTAAAGGTTTGTAACTTTATAACTAGTTTAGTACATTAACATATGTTTTTCACTCTACATAATCACATATAAAACTTTAAAATAAAATTATTTTTTAGAAATTATAGGATATTTCCTTTGTAACAGAACTTATGGCTAGACTAGATATATATCTAAAAACGTATCATTTAAATAATAAGAATAAATTGAATTATCAAAAATTCCCGCGAAAACGCCAACTTCTCTCACAGCGTCGCGTGATTTTACGCCCGACGAATGTAATACTACCAAAAAATAATGTTTTTTTTTCGTTTACTGTCTACAGCCGTATTTATACATAATATACAAAACTCGGCCAAGAGCGAGTTCAGATGGCCACACTGTACATACAGCTGTATGATATATGTGACACATGAATTGTTTGTTGATAAAAAAACGAAACTTGTTCTCTTTTGAATAAAATCTCACCATAGCCGTTCCTGAACTGGTTCCTTCACCGCCTACAGCACGTCGGGCGGCGGCAGAATCATAGAAATAAATGTTGCATTCATCATCAGATACCGAATCGTCATTCGAAATTCTGCGCTGAGCGTCGTCGGATGAGACAGGGGGAGAACTTGACTCTTGTGAATCAGTGTCGCCACCGCTCTGTTGAAGTATTTCTTCTTCGTTTTCGCAAAAACCTTATAACAAAACGGCGTCTTATATTACAATTCGGCTCATATAATCACTATATATATTAATTTCCCACAGATCACTATTTTAACATAAATTTGAATACACTGTAACACTACCTTCTGATGATACACTAGAGTGATTGCCATCACTTGGTCCAGAATCTCGTGGCTGTTCATTTGGATCTTCTCCAGTACCACAGGGCTAGTAAATAAAAAAAAATAAAATGTTATCAGAATGAAAAGATTTTTTTTAAATTGATGTTATATAAATGACACAATGTGTGCGTGAAAATATAAGAAATCAATATGATATTGTATTATATAAATTCAATATTATAGTAAATTAATATATATAGACTTTTGTTGTAAATTAATATAAATACATAGTCATCTTATTTCAAAGAGGCTATAGGACATAAAATTATAATATTCACATGGTCAGTTGCACAAACGTCCATTAAGGTTTAATGACGCCTTTCAGCACTAATTAATGTCAAATACGTATGGGTAATGTCGCTTTAAACTAATAACAATTTTAATCGAGATTTGTGGAAGTGATTGATAGAGCACTGGAAGAGAAATTTCTTGCACACAGAAAATTCTCCTTTACTTCATTATGATACTTGCAATTGACGATGCGTAACCGTAGAATATTTGCTTGCTATTCCGCTGCAATTTTGTTAAATTTCGTAAACAACGCGTCGCGTAGCGAATAGGTTGACAAGTATAGCGAAATTAAATGTAGACGTACGCAATACAGGGAGCGAAGTATGCAAACATAAATGTAAGATATTCCACGGTGTCTAGAGCTCTTCTTGCAAGATTCCGGATTCTTAACCTGCCCCTAGCGAGGATAATTTTAAAAGAAAACTTCGGCGACTCGTTATCGAGGGTCAAGTGGGATAATAGTCATCTGTAAATATCATGAATGTAAGAAGGGCCTAAAAGCCTTTCGTGTTTAGGTCATTCATATTGACAGAAGCAGGTTGTATAATTGTAACTAAAATCATCATCGAAAATTTAATAAAGCTGAATAAAAAAAATTATAGACCCTATATTTGCAGACATTATTTAAATGTAATATGCAATGTATATGTGATTAACAATTGCCTCCCTTGTCAGCAATATGTACCACATACTCTAAATCCCCCTTTACTTTAAGTAATATATAAGTTTATGATTTAGTTATTTAAATAGAGATCTACAACCTAGCAGTTAGTATCATTTTTCCATACCACGCTGTTTCATATTTCTACCTTCTCCTTCATAAAATACCTATAAACTTACTTGACTCGATGGTCCAGGCATTGCCAAATCTACATTGATACGGCTATTTCTGTGAACCATAGTGCGGTGACCTTGCATTGAAGGATCCGGATTCGTCAGTCGGTAACTTAGGGACATCTCGTTGTTCAAAACTGCTTTTGAAGAATTTACCTAAAATATATATAGCAAATGTTTGAGTTCTATCAGATAGCAGTTACATGCCAGTAGGCATAAAACTGAAGAAAACTAGAAGTATCTAGTTTTCACCAACCTGATGAACACTGTCGTTCTGTTTATCCTGATGCCTGAATATAGTGAAGGGACTATGATACAAAGGGTTTAGGTCCTTGGTGTATGTAACTCCTGGTATTGGATAATCATCCCATTCCAAGAAGCATGCTTCCATGGCTGGATGGAAACCTGGAAATACTTCATTTTCACTAATGCCGTTAATGTAAGGCGGATGAGAATGCGTTCGAGATGCATGCCTACTGTGAGACGAACTACCAATGTGATTGTTACGGTTCTTCGCCACCTGGGAAAATAAAAATGTTTTTAAAATACTTTTTTTTTAACAAACTCATTTCAATAAAGCTTTATTTAGATCAAACTTTAGTTACATTTATTGTTTATCATAAATACGTCTTATACACATATAAAACTTATCTCATATAAAAATTTACATTTGTTTTTCGTAGGCACCATTATATTGCCCCAGTTAAAATGGTATCTACAAGTTATCAAGCTTGCATCATTCGTACTCAGTAAGGGATATAATACATGAATGAGTAAATAAATAACTACTGTATAAATGTTATTTATATATTCATCATCCTTCAATCATAATTATAAATATACCTTATCCAGAACTTTCATGTGCCATTGTGTGAATTGTTCGTGTAGAGTATCGCGTTCGTGCGGTGCCAAGGCTGGGTTTAACGCAGCGAGACGCCAAAGCACAACCACCTAAATTCAAAAAGAGTTAATTTACTAATTACAGTGTAATACATATCATTCTAGTCTTTTGTAATAGAAAATCTAATAGTTATTCATTTAATATTTAGACATTAGAAGCCGGATGCTAAACCAAGTGTCTTAAACTGCATGAATTAAATAATAAATACTTTCATTGAAAATATTGTAAAATTAAACAAAACTTGCTAATATTATATACTGCATATTGCTTATATTATATACCTCGTCGCAAAGCGATGAGCAGGCGTGCTGAGCTGCTGAGTTGCCAGCACTGCCTCCATGTTTGCCACCGCCGCCGCCACCGCCCCATGCGACCAAAGCCGCTTTCGTGCTATACCACCATACGATGATCTAAACAATGACAATGTTGAGATACATACCACAGTGTGAAATTAAGAAAGTTTTGTATGACATTGTTCTATTTGGATATTAGAGCAATAATAATAATAATGTAAATCTTTAAGTTAAAATAAGCTCTCATACATAGATGAATGAAATAGTAAGTGTAATTGTCAGTCTAATAATTAGAAACACAGTCTGCACCTTCAAGTGTATGAATCTGAAGTGACCTACATTTTTCAGTGTGGAAAATTGGTAAAAAAAAAACAAATTTTAATAAATCATCTTACTTGTTCACAAGCCATGACTTCCTCTGTGATTATTTCCAACAGTGGAATAGCGTTTCTGTCGTTTCGTCTGAACATCTCTCGGACTATCGACAGTAGATTCCACATACCCTCCGGTTCGCGACCTCGTAGAGGCCTTAAAAGAGACGACCATTCCGCCGCCGCAGGAGGTGCGCTTGTACTTAAGTAGTTAACGTCACTAGAAACAGTATATCATTTTTCATATGTCACTTGACATTTACATGGTTAAGATAGATTTTGAAGTGATTTAATGTTTAAACAAAGTCGTGTTTGCTTTAAAGGCAAAAGAGCCAATGCCAGCAATATGCAACCATCAGGCTGAAAGGCGACATACGCGTCACATTTATATGTATGGCCTTTTTAGATTATTCATAATTAAGTTGATAATTATAATCTGAGAATGATATTCTCGCATCAAATAAATACATAAAATCCAAACTTTATTTTTTTGTTTAATTTTATAGTGGCAAAGAAAAATCCGAGTCGCTTACTTTAAAATAAGCCACTATGTTTAAAGTTAGGGGAATAACCATGAGCTCTTATAATAATGTTTAGTCTGTGCAGTGAGCGAGACCATGAGACCAATAACCATGAGCTCTTATAATAATGTTTAGTCTGTGCAGTGAGCGAGACACTGCTATTGTGCTGTATAGTATTGTCCCACTTGCTGTATGTATTGAAGATTGCTATTAAGGGTGATCCTTGGTTAAGGTCAATTACTCACCTAAATACTATAGGAGCTGGAACACAGAACTTTACTAGTATTTTATTAATGTTGTTGTGCAACGTTTTCTCATCCAGGAACCATGACGTGTATTCATAGGCCGAAGCCCCTGCAGTCGGATCGGGGGCGCCGCAGGTTGTGTTAATCTGGTTTGGTTGAGCTGATAGTAGCTCATCCAGAATACGTTGAGCAGTGGGCAGGACTTGTCTTGGCAACTCTGATATGAGGTATTGTGCAAACTTTTGTAGTTGATCTCTTCGTAATCTTTGTAACGATTCTGATACTGGAGCTCTGAGACATACTTGTGTTGGCTGTAGAAAATTTTATATAGTCAAATATGGCTTCAATCTTATGATGGATCTGATTATTGAATAACGATAGGAAAACAATTAAACCTTAAAAACTTTTTATTGATTAAAATGTTAGCCTTTAAATTTGTCTTAATAGGTATATATTCTAATAAACCAGCCAGCACCACCAATCATTATATTTTCTCTAAAGAATTTTAACTGTTAATTACAGTTTCCAAATGTAGGTAGACTAACCCTGCCAATATTTGCTCATTGAGAATATTTAAATGTGTTTTTATTCATGTAAGCTATGGAGCTTTACTATGGGACACATGGGTATTTCATAGTAAAACACAAAATATGTATCTCATATTCATCATTTCACTCCAATCCACTTTGTGTTTTACTAAAATGTGCAGTATGTAGTGAGGTGGGGTATATAATGTTGCACCTTCACACTGTAATATGTTAACCTACCTTAACATTCAAATTAAATGTCTACTAACCAAATGTATTCTGTACAGACACACTGCAACTATGTGAGAACACCAGTGTGCTGTAGAGGAACATGTGCAATTACATGAAGATATTCTTTGCCGATCAAATGTTACTGCTACATTGTACTGAGCCCGGGGTACACTGAGAGTGACAGTTGCAGACAGATGGAAACCTATTAAATAAGAATACAAATATATATTTTACAATAAAAATAAATAATCAAGCAGTCAATGAAAAAATCTATATTACTAATTATAAAGATAGTATTATGGTGTATAAAGCATTAATTGCTTCTGTTCCCTATAATTTGAGTTTACTGAAATTTTTAGACATATGCAAGTACTTCGATTATAAACTCACCAATTTGGAGAACATCCTTGACTGCTCTATCTCTAAAAAGATGCTCTCCCCTCTGGAACTCCTCTGCTGATCCATTTGCCAAACATGAATATAATCTAATATCATCTTCACTATCTGGGAAGCTCCAGAAAGCTATTTGCAGTTGTAATTGCTCTGGCACAGGTGGGTAGACATGTTCAACAAGTTCGAAAGGTATGTGGCAGGCTACACATTTGGCAGCTAATTCACTCAGTGTGGATACTGTTTTGTCTGGAAATCAATTCAAATATAGTAATAATCACAAAGTTAATTTGAATGATTTTTATTCAAAATAGCTAAAAATATAAAGATAATATGAATATATTAAACTAAAAAAATATTTTATGTTATTCTGTTGTCACTCATACTTTAAGGAATATAATTATGCTCCTATATATTATAATATAATGAGTATACTTCTGTTATATTAGTGGCTTACAGTTTAAAACAGATGTTGATATGAACCTTTTTTTATTTATTTTTTTTATTTTATTATTGTAGTAAAGAAAGATTTCAAATGTATTACAAAAAAAAGATATATGAAGATTAGTTTAGCAAAGTACCTAAAGTAAGTAGTAAAGTTGTGAAATCCAGGTGTTTGGAAAGTTCAGTTTATTTATAATAGCTACTGAGATATGTTCAGACATATCAGAATTTTTAAATATTTTAACTTATATAATCAACATAACATTTCAGTTGTCTACATTATAATTCAGTAGGTATTCAAAAATATTTTTCTGAAATGAAACAAAATCTTGACACAAAAACAATAGTGAAAGTGGTGAAAGTCAAAAATAAAATATCACAACTTTCCAAATAATATTATAAATAAAACTAGCAAAATCAAAACAAATTTAAACTAAAAAGAAAATGCTACAGTAATTGGCAGGGATTTGAAACCAAACATATATTATTATTAGCCAATCTATCCACTCAAAGGTAAATGACTTTATAACACCTGTTCTTTGTACCACTACACAACACATATACAATGAAATTACTATCTACAAGTCATGACACCACAACTATCAATAAAAATTTAAGGAAAATAATAATATCGTGTCTGTATATAAAATAAAACAAGAACACGTTCAATTATTTGTAAATTTCATTGTGTTCTAAATCTGTTGTCGTCACATAGATAGTTCGTAACAAAGGATCAGCTGAGAGTAAATTACCTTGAACACTTTTTTTCGCGGATCGTGGAGTGAATGTGTTTTGAAGGTTTGGTCTTCGCCACCCTCGCCAGTTGTTGCACAGACTCTCTGGCTCTGAGCTCCAGCTACACAGTGAATCTTCTTCAAATCGTTCAGAATCCTCAAAGCTGAAATGGTCACCTTCCTCCCAGTCCAGTAAGGGAGACCCCACGTCAACTGGGGCAGCTTGACGACCCCCTTTCCCATTGTTATTTGATGTCCCCGCCACTTTAAACAAAGTTATTGAAATAACTTTTCAATAAAGATTGCTGAGCGATTCAGCGAATTACCACGGGGGGTATCACGGTTAAAAGCACAAATCTAAACAAGCATTACTTTAGACTGAATAAAATAATCTAAGTCGCTACTGAAAATCTTTCGGATAAAGATGTAAGGAAATAAGATACATCACAAACTATGAAGACTAAACTAAACGTCCCAAATAAATCCCCATTGAGCACAATAACAAATATGGCCGAACAACGAACAACCCGTCGTCGGTCGTCTCGGTCAGTATGACCATAAAAAATAATTTGTTTGGTATGACCAGTATTGCACTGAGGAAGTGTTTAAAAAAAGGCATAAAATTCTAAAACTCAAATTAAACTTAAATGCAAAAATATGGAAGGAATCTGTTTCATAGATATTTTTAAAGCACATGCCCCCTTATTCTGTAACTTTGACTTCTGATGACAACCGAAACAAAATGCCCACAGAACTCTATGGGGAATCAGTAATCAATCACGCGTGGTTTTGGTATCTTTTAACTTATTAAAAAAAAGTAGTCCCGAGCCAGTTGCTACCTATGTAAGTTTTTTTTTTATTTAGATGAGGTTACTCAAGTTCACTTTAACGAAATGAATACGAAATAACAGTTTATCAAAACAAAATCAAGTGTCCAAATGAAGTTCAATGGAGGTCGCCGATATTGACATTTTCCGAAATTGCGAACCATTGATAGAAAATATGAATTAGCGATTTTAATACATTAGAGTAGCTGGAAATACAAATGTTTCTCTATTCACGCCGAGCCACCACACGACGAAGTTGCGGCAGAGGGAACGATGGGAACGACAACGGTTTTTGGAAGGTTGTTACATTCTGGGTGTCTGGTAAAAAGTCTCTTCGGGGATTTTGAACAGGAATGACTAATAATCCAACACAAGCAGGCCATGCGTGGCGTGCAAGGAATCAACAATTTGGTACAAGTTCCTTAAAATGGGCAGTTTAATATGTCGGAATGAAGCTGGGGCCTGGCCACCCTCCTGAGAATTCGCTCCTTCGTCTACCTTTCTTTTTGTCAGTCTGCGTACTCTGGGTCAAACAAGTCTGGGGGCACACAAATTGTGACTGAGCTAGAGCTTGGTCAACCCCGTAAGTCTCAGACCCATCCTGTTTTCTCCTCTGGTGGACATATCCTTAGTGCGTCCAAAGGGGATTAAATAGAGAAGATGGTATGGTTGACTTCAAGGCCGCGGTTCAGCATATCACGATGACCACGACGTTTTCAGGACCATTTGTGGATGAGAATGGTTGGCTTCTAATGCCAATTTATCAGAGGACGGTAACGACAACTTTTACTAACATAAGGCCTATAAAAAAACGATTATTTTGTGAATGATGATACATAATATGTAAAAAAAGTCAGTTAAAGTCTTTGTATCTGGAGAATTTATGATCGAAGATGTCGATTGCTGCGTCTTTGCTACTAAGGGAAACCTCATTAAATGTGTGATACATTCTAACACTTAGTTTGTATCAAGACCATGTCGAAGCGCAACCTACATATTGTAATTTGGTTTCTCACGTCTTTCCTTGAGTTTTGGTTTATAAATTTTTCAGTTTCCTTGGTCGCAATTTATCAGCTATCATATGACACTAATAATCAGCTTTTTGTTAACATGTAGTGCTTGTATGTGGGGTGGTACTATATAAATGTCATTAAACCTACAATAAATATTTTTTATCTGTGATATTTTTTGGGCTCATAATGGCCCTTTTTTCATGGTTCAATAATACCCAACGAAATTATAAATTTACAAAGAAATTTAATATTTGTATTTATTTATCCAAATTTCGATTTTAATAATAAAGTATTATAAAAATCGAAATTTGGATATTATAATTTACACATCTATGATAAACTATTTACATTCGGAATATGAAATTTTAATAATTTGGTGTATAGAATATCATAAAAATGATTAGAAAAACAGTCGAAAGAAGAAAAAATATGAACCAAAATTATGATTGATTGATTAATTAATTGATTGATTAATACTTTATTGCGCTAAAACCAAAAAGAAATGAAGATATATGCAAAAGGCGGCCTTATTGCTAGGATAGCAATTTCTGCCAGGCAACCCTTGGCTAACAGAAACGATATCAACCAAGAACAAATATAACGGGTTAGTGCATTAAATTAATGAATATACTTAACGAGGAAAAGAGGTGCTTCTGCATGCGGGCCCTATCGCCCAATGTAAATAAGCTTGCACCAGTCGATAAACCTATGACAGTCAACGACCGACTAATGAAAATAAGCGCAGAAATCTTCCGCACTCCGTATGTGGGCCCTATCGACCAATGAAAATGAGTTTGCACTAGTCGATAAACCTTGGAACTCTTATAGATTCGTCAACGTCATCTCTGTCTGTCTGCCACTTATTCCGAAACGATTAGCATAGATAATAGTAAGTAGGTATCTCTTTTTTTCACAGTATTTTTGATTTAGCTTATTCTTTCATTTTTAATAGAAAAAAAATTTTGTATACTTATCAATTTGCAGAGATTAATTTATAAACTTAAGATTCTCTACTTGATTTTAAGCCTCAAATCAGTATAAGAGCAGTCAATAAAGTACATTTTAAAAAAATATACGAAAACAAACTCAGTTTTGTGATTAAAAACATATTTAATGATTGGTTAATATTAACGGAGTTATACAGGGAGCAACAAAATGACCGACACAGCCGAAAGTTTCAAGTTAGGTTACATGCAAACGTTCATTTTATTTGACAAATATTTCAAAATAGAGGAGGTGTAAAAATGGAGTAAACATTTTAAATTTCTAAGTGTTGACAGCCCTTTAACGCGCATGCGCAATATCGATTGTGCGCAGATTACAACGGACCGCGAAATACATTAATTTAATTTATTATTTACCGATATCTTAATGATAGTCGATGCTGAAAATATTCAATTCTTCTCTGAAGACAGCTAAGCACGCTCTTTTGCATGCCAGTGTATGCACGCGCAAAACACATCACATTTCACACAAAACTAAACACAATCTTCACTTAACTAAACTTAACACTCAAGACGAACACTCTATTATCTTACTAACAAAAATTCAATTAAAAATGCACTAGAACAAAACAAAAATCGAAAAAAAAGACGCTTCGCAGCGATGCGTCGGCGGCGATGCGCAACAACACTCCAACGCAAAATGTCGACGGCGACTGATCGCCCGGAAAATATCGACAGAATAATGAAGCCACCTGGTGGCTGGAGGGCGGGTGGGGCTTTGATATCGAGGGACGAACTCGGTTCACATTATTTTGTCGTCTTTTGATATCACGCATTTTTAAATATTCTTTTTAAATTCTATTTTAATAACAAATTCCTCAATGATTTTAAAACAAAGTTCATTTGTGTTAATGATCAATCGCTGGAAGATTTGTGAGTTTATCGAGTTTAATTAACGATCCCGTTGTTAAAGGAGTATTACCCCATTCAAAAATTTTTTTTGGAGAATTGCTCTTTTAAAATAACGTAGGTTAATGTTAGGCTGATCTCTCTACAATAATTAAGGAAATTTTACACTCGGTTTCTTAATTGAGAATTTAAAGTTAAACGTCTCAAATTAACATCACTTAGTTTTCGTTTCCGATTTTAGTTTTTTGATGATCAGTTGATAGCAGTTTGATAAAACTAGGACTATTTGACTTGTGAAATTAAAAAAAAAAACTTAGGTTATTGAGAATAAGCAGTAGAAATTTTCTACTTTTTTCTAATCAGAAACCGGCTGTTAGTCTGTAAATCGATTTAAGCATTTTGACTGCCTTGTTTATTGATTGTCTGGTAGAATTTGCATGAAAGCAGTCTTATAAATCACAAACTAGTTTATTTCGTTTTTAGAAACGAAGAAGTCAATGACCGATTTAAAACTTTTCCTTAGTACGTCCCAAAAACAGCTGACTCAGGGTTGAAAACACTCATTTTTTTTCAAAAACTTTGTAATCTAATATCTCCGAAACTATTTGACCTAGACTTATATTTTTTTTTACATCATATTAAAGACAAATAGTACTCTCCAGGAACCTCGGGAGTGTCGGTCGTTCTGTTCCACCGAGTATTAAACGGATTCTACTGTTAATTAAAAAAATCTACACTACAAACAAGGCGGTACAGTGAAGTATCTTTGCCTGAAAAGAAAAGAAACTGTCAAACTGACATTGAAATGAACGTGTTTTTTTAGAGAAAGACGTTTTTTAGCGTAGAAAATTTTTCTTATCTATTTCTAATAAAGAGATCACAAAACTCTAAAAATGCAAATAACAAAATTTATTTAACGCATCTTTGTCATCAAACAAATTTAGCGGATTGAAAAAATATTTCTAGACAATTTCATCATCTTCGTTTGTAAATTAATTTTATTCGAAAGATTGTTCTCGAGATTTGCAAAATGTATTTACTACTGTGCTATGAAAGTGTCGCAAATAAATTCGATGGTGTAAATAAAATTATTTTATAAATACCAACTACCTTCATTTGTAATAGACTGGATTGAATAGTGTACAGGTTATAAACTGGTAAATTTAAAGTCATTGAACGAAAAAACTTAAAAATGTTTTGTTGGGGTAATGCCACTCATCATGAATTGTATATTGAAGGCCATGAAACTATTGACTTGGTAAGGTTTCGTTTCTATCTACATTCAGTCTTGATTTTTTTTGTTTTTCATGCTTAATATTCTATTTTTTTTTTCTCTGAAAAGAATCCTATTTAAATACTTCATTACAATTATGAATCATTTATTTCATGCAGATTATAAAGCCTATGTTATCTAAGTGGAAAGAAAGCAATCACATTCGTGGAATAGCAGCAGGTGAATTTCATACCCTTTATTTAACAAATCAAGGCAATTTGTATTCCTGTGGCAGCAATGAAGTGGGCCAACTTGGAAGGAATACAGACTCTAAAGAAGGAAAGATTCCTGGTATGGTATATGCCACTTTTAAATGCAACATTTCTATAAATATGTTTTATGGTAATAAATATATCCTTACAGGTTTTGTGGAAAAATTGAAGGAGTTTAAAATATCAGCAGTAGCATGTGGCCTTCAGCATTCATTGGCCCTGAATGAGTGGGGTCAACCTTACAGTTGGGGCTGCAATAGTATGGGACAATTAGGACTTGACCCCAAAAATGATTCAATCTCACACAATGTCCCTAGTATTGTCCGAACACTTGCCACAAAGAATGTAGTCCAGATTGCATGTGGATCGTACCACTCAGTAGCTTTGACAAACAGTAAGTTATAATAACTAAATCATAAAAATTGCACATTATTAAAATAGTGTATCACACTATCAACAGTACATTATATATGAAAATGCAAATAAAACTTTATAAAGGAGCCTTCTTAAATATTTATTTTATTCTGTTTTTTTGTATTTTTTATTATAAAATTTTAACTGTGTAAATCATATCTCATGAACATACATGCAGTTACATACATTTATCTAAGATAAATACAAGCTGTAAACTATGTCTGCTTGGTAAAAAACATTGTGTGGTATGGTGGTTTAGGATGCTCTGTGGCAATACCACAACAATGTTTTTTACACTGAAAACTACAAAGTACTACTTTTTTTTGTTATATGAATGATTTAATAATTTATTGTACACCAGTAAATGTACAGTTAGTAACAAATTATGTACATTTTATTCTTGTAGGAATTATGCCTGTTAAGTTTGCATAGAGTATTACACAAAACTGGAGCTTTTTATAAAAATTTAGAGAGTATGCCTTTATCTTTATATTTAAAGAAAACCTATTAAAAGTGAATGGTTCTTTAATTTAATATTTATGCTGAATCTTTAATGCATAAATCCAACTCATTTTTGTTTTTTGTTTTTAAGATTGATATGATATAGAGTAGCTTACAATGCATGACATAGTTCATAATTATGAATTATTTAAATCTTAACACTTTAGGTGTTAGTTCTATATTTAAATTGATTTAAGTCAATTAAGCGCACTACAACTAACATAATTAGTTCGTTCGACAGATGGGATCTTGTTTATAGGCAGTTGTATTAACACTTTTTGAGAGACCTGGCGAAGAAGAAATGCTTAAATAGACTAAGACTGAGATTACCTTGAAAAATGTTTTTTTGTATTTTTTTCAACCTTTGCACCTTTCAATCCACTCTCACTAATAAAACATTTTCTTAATTGAATCTACAAAGTTATAAAAAAGTCATTAAACATTCAGATACCTATTTTCATCTGGGTAATAATTACATTTATTATTCATTTTTTGTTTCCATTCAATAAAGACATCATAAAATATTTTAAGTGCTGCGTATGATTGTTTAATTAGCTGTTTATAATTGAAATGTGGTATATATATGTGGTATAATGTCTTTCCAAGGACTTTATTGTATTACAGTTTGAATATAAAGACAATTCATATTTGGCAAAGGTGAATTTACTTTGTGTTAAAAAAATACATATTCAATTTGTAGGTGGTGATTTGTACGCATGGGGCGCCAATAGCTATGGTCAGTGTGGTTTAGGCACTATGTCGAGTAAGGAAATCGTTCCACAACAAATCACATCTTTACTTGGAGTGCCTATTGCTTTAATAGCATGTGGCAGTAACCATACATTTGCCTTGTCTAAGTAAGTATGTTATGTTCATCTTTATTAATTATAATTTATTATTAAATTAGTTAAACCTCTTTTAATACAAACATAAGATTTATTCTATAAGTGCAAATGTAAAAAGGTGGATTTAATATTTGAGGCGTTTTCTTCCTGTCGACCTACAGATGTTCTACTGTGTAACAATGTCGGCTTTGGTTCAATTGATATAAGATTTAATTGAATTGCACTCAATGTTTAACACTGCTTTTGATTGATACAATGCATTATGTATTGTATCAATCAATTTGACTCAAATTAATGGTGGTTGAATCAAATTTACTCAAGGTTCAATACAGTTTTGAATGTCAAGTGCATTTTAATTGAATTCAATATCAACCAAATCACATGTATTTACAAAGTAATCCTGTTGATTCTGTCTAAATCAATCATAACAGTTTTTAATACAATTTTATTGTTTAATACCATTGTGTATGATGATAAAGTTATTCATATGGTCTGTTGAACATATTTTAAAAAGATATAATAACCACAATTTCCTTTTTGTAGTGATAATAATATTGGGAATATGTGTGATGTCTTTGGTAAATTAATAAATTATTGCTTTATTAAAATTTTATATGAATATAATTGTTTTTTTTTTCAATATTTATTAAAACAGATCTGGTGCTGTGTTTGGATGGGGAAAAAATACTCATGGACAATTAGGACTGCAACACAAAGATAATAGATGTTATCCATCACATCTCAAGTCACTGAGAGATGTCAAAGTATGTATCTTTGAAAGTATATTTTCATTTGATTTGATGACCGTTATGTCTTAGGCAATTTGTTAAAATGGGCGAATGGACATCATCTGATTCACTGATTCGATACTTTCCATATTGTTCAAATCTTAATTATTTCAGTACATTACAAAAACACATTTGTAATTAATGGAAATGTCGGTGGATAATTATCTAACACAAAAGACAAGAGATAAATTATTTATTAATAAATGAAATATTTATGAATAATACTCAAAATGTTTTTATAATAATTTTTTAACTTTTAATTTGTTAATTAATGGCGTAGATTTTTTGAAAAAATCAATTTATATGTAAATATTGAGGTATACGGCAAAGGAAAAGAAATGAAAATAACATTTTTCAACAATAATAAGCGGAAAGCAATTTGCGGGAATTATACTAGTAATTTTTTGTTATCTTGTTCTTTTAAGATAATTAGCAATATAGCACTATTAATGTAAAATTGATCATATAAAAATATGATTTTTTTTAGGTTTGTCACATCACTTGTGGCGAAGACTTTACAGCATTCCTTACTTTGGATGGTGGTGTTTTTACCTGTGGTAATGGCGAATATGGCCAGACTGGCCATGGAACTACGAGGGATGAACTGTTTCCTCGAAAGGTACTTAATCAGAACTATAATTTACGTCAATTCAGCAACATTTGTGGCATTTTTAGATGTACTCAATTTTGGATGACTCAAACATAAATGATACATTACACATTAGAAAATACAAAATCGAAACATGCTTCAACCGAATAATACCTCATGTGTTCATAAGTTTTGAGACAAACTTCTAACTAAAAAATAAAATAAAATGTTACTGGCTGTTATTCTTTTTTTTTTACCGATTTTGAATTTAGAATGTTAACTTTTAGTTTATTCGTATCGCAAATTCATTTGTTTATATTTCTTGTGATGGAGGGGACGAAATAATTACGTGCATCTGTCATTTCGCTATTTAAGGCGGGAAAAGAACCGATGCAGATTTTCCGCGGGCTGAAAGTTTTCTTGTAAGTCTTCGTCTATTACACAATACAGCGGTACGAAGAGACAAGTTCTCTGCAAGATCGCCAAAGGAGTGGTCCGCCACGCTCTTTGAGGACACCTGTGAACATCAAAATCATCCGAGAGCGACTTCGCCGAAGTCCATGTCGCACTCAGAAGAAACTCTCTCTGCAGACTAATTTTTAGAGCGTTTCGGTGAACAGAATACTGAATATGATCTTAAGGTAAAGGCCCATAGCCGTAGAAAAGTTCACTTTTTAAATGATCGTCTTCGTAAGTTACGACGCGAACGTTGTCCATTGCTAATGAGGAGACATGATGCCAGAAAGATACTCTTACCGACGAGAAAAACTGTCGAAGAAAAGTTCAACCGACAAAACAATAAAGTGTACGCTAATTGTTATTTTACGCTAATAGCTAACAGTTGCTCAAAAAGTGGCGTATTGCAGGGACGTATAGCGTTCGGGATGTGGGCTATTACACACTCGTGCTTTTTTTTTTTTTACCTTACCCGCACTTGTGCGTTCTCTTTCCCAACTGTCAAAATAATGTCTATTAATAAGAAAAACAAACCATGAAGTTTTTACTAAAAAAAAAAATCTAAGAAGTTTTTATGATTCATGGGTATGTTCCGATATACACTGCGAGCACTTCGCAGTGGTCTTACTGCTGATAATAATGCTGCTGAAAAATCCGTTCCGTTATGGACTGCCAGTACACTGCTACAGTACCCTAGGGATATTTATGACGTCATAAATTGCCGCCATATTTGTACTGTGAGCACTGGAGATTTCGAGGTAAGGTGCTCGCAGTGCTTTTGATCACGTGATCAGTCGAAACAGAATCAGAAAATGATAAGTTTCTAAATAAACAAAAAAAAAATACTTACGTTTATTTATAAGATGGATTTAATTGATAAATATTTTTTTTATACAATTTTCCAATTTTCTTTTGAAAAGAGGGAATCTTTATATTTATATTCACCTTGCATTAACAAATTTGAAAATGGCGCCAAAATAGGATTAACAGTATACTGGACTGCGTTCCGTTTTAAAAAGTCACCAGTATAACTACCTATAAAGGAACGGGCTTCCAGTATACTAAATTGACGTCATATTGTTCAGTAGTCGCAGTGTATATCGGAACATACCCCATGTAAATACGTAGCGTAAGTATTTTTCTAAAAAAAGCTACTAATTTGTATCGATATCAAATTTGATGATTTGATTGAATTAGTGAGGTTAGGTTTCATTTCATTTTCATTTCATATCAATAAAAAAAATCTACTGAAGAATATGCATGTATGGGCATAGTTCCCTTTGCCTACCATTTTCCAGAAATTTTCTTTGCAAGTTTAGTTGTTTGTTACACAAAATGTGTTTGTTTGGTGTTTTGTTACGAAAAACTATATTGGTGATTCATTAAACGACAAACTAGAAACTGGAAAAAAAATCACACAATTCATTAATTTAAAGTCCTGTCCGTCTCCTTCATACGTTGAAGAGAACATTCGTCCATCTACCGACGTTGATAATGATAATTCATCAGATCCAGTTCCATCAACTAGCAAACGCCATTGTTTGACAAATATACATGAACAATCATACGAAATTAATAATAATTTGTCTCAAACAGTAAATATGCAACCTAAAACTTCCCCAGTTAGTATAAAAAGCTGTACAAATTTCAATATACAGCGTGTTTGGTAATACCTGTATAATCCCGAATATGGCACATACGGTATGATGAATAGAACCCAGAAAAATGATCATTAAGACTGAAACCCAGCACATGACCTAGATATTCAGCTTTTTTTCTTCGAAGTAAAACTGTACGCTGACAACCCTAAAAACAGCTGTTGTGTTGTATTTGGTCATCGACTCCATGTGCCGAACTAGTTTAAAAAATAACAGAAGTTAAATAAATCTAAAGATAAATGCCTAGAATAAATATGCATCTGAGAGGAATTTATTATTTCCAAACAAAGAAAAAGTTAGTAGTAAATGACTTTTAACTATAAAAAAACACTAATCTTGTGATTAACGGTGTTTCAAAAACTATTAATATGAAAACTTCTGTAATAATACAGTCAAAATAAAAAAGAAATTGCAAATACTTTGATTGAAGTTCAATATCTGCACCATTGCTCACATTAGTCTATGCAAGAAGGAGCGAGAGAGACATAAAATCGACGACGATGTGTATTGAGAAACTCGGGTTTCTGATGTGTCAGTAAGGTTCTGTAGATTATTTGCTTTGAAGTTTTGTTATTTTTTTCATAAAGCCGTGTTATTTTCACGAAACAATAAAATGCGGACTTATACAATGATATTAATAATCTAAGTATCTCTCTTATTCTTAGTTTAAATGATAATTAAATAAAGGTTAGTTGTAATGGAAAGGTCTAATAATAAATAATATTTCTTGACGCGGAACCCCAAAATCGGTACACTTTTGATTTAGGTACATTGGTGTTCGAGTTGCAATAATAATAACCTATGTAGTTTTGGTCATCGCGTCAGTCGCGTCCATGACTGTCATCGGCGTACTTGTGAGTTTTCAGAATTTAGAAGGTCAACTTACGTTTTCGTTCTTTCGGGACTTTTGGTTTGTTTTTCATTCTCGTTCTGTTTACCTGTGTATTATGTTTGTGTGCGGTCAGTGCAATGAATTCGTACTCAAATGCCTAATATTACGAGATGATAATGTGTGGCGGTGCTTGTGACGGTAATCTTGCTGCGGCTCGGCGGCGTTATGACGAGCGCCACGTGTCAGGAAGACCTGAAAACCATCGACGTCTTCCTTCTTACCGGTGATTCGCAGCATTTGTGAATTGGTTACATACAACTGGTTCATTCCATAGTGTGCCACAGGTAGGCCGGCCGATCACCTATTCTATCGAGACAGAGGATATGACTTTACGTCGAGAGTAACACGACACGGTCTGTGTCGAGTCGAATGGAGATGTGTGTTTTATGCGGTGGCCTGCATATCGAGACCCTGGACTGATAAATTGGAGGTGAAGTGTAGGTAATGTTGACAAGTGAAAGCTGAAAGAGTGATTAGAACGCTATAGGTATGTACCTATTTAATCTTAAATTGTTTTAATTACAAGTAAACTCATACGTAGTCGAGTGCGCGCGTCGGCAACATCAAAATGTATTCAAGGAAACGAGAGAGTGAGAGGTAATGAGAGAGAGAGAGAGAGAGAGAGAAAGAGCGAGTGCGCCGGGACGGCACGTGTAAGCTTACAGGGTTGTAGCATAGTAATTGAAAACAAATTGTTCAAATATTTGTATGAAAATATCAATTTACATGAAATTGTTTTTTGACCTATCAATTGTGTTCTTTGTGCTAGGTTGTATGGCCATGTTTCGGGATTATACAGGTATTACCAAACACGCTGTATATGTGAATTATGACTTTTATAAAAAATAAATGATTAGTTAGTTGAGTTTATTTTGTTTTTATTATTTTATTAAATTGCTTCATTTTTTCGCAACTGCATTAAATAGTCATTCAGTACACGTGCGGAACCGTCATTGCAACTCGTTCCGACTGTCAACCTTCGCCTTCGGCTGCGCCTAGGCTCGGTAGACATTTATCGGAACTCGTTGCAATAACAGCCTTTCCGTATTTGTAATGAAATATACTATTACGCTCAAGTTTCTTACAACATTTTTCAAAGCTTTTTGCGAGGAAATAAAACAAATATATAGGTTAATAAAACTAAGTAGTTATGTATTAAAGTAAAAATTATTTGTTAAAATTAAACGTGATATTTGAACATGTTTTCGTGTTATACTCGAAAAACCTTTTACGCTCAAGTTTCTTACAACATTTTTCAATGCTTTTTGCGAGGAAATAAAACAAATATATAGGTTAATAAAACTAAGTATGTATTAAAGGAATTTTTTTTGTTGTTAAAATTAAACGTGATATATGAGCATGTTTTCGTGTCATACATTTTTATTTGAAAATATTCGTTCTAGGCTCCTTGAAATACTTTTGCCTCTAAAGTCTGTCATATTTTCATCAATTTTTTTTTAATTTCTTTGGTGCTCGGCCAAAAAAAATTAAAAAAATACTTTTAAGCACGTGTGCAGTAAAGGATTTCAGTACATTTTTATTTAACACGTGTTTAAAGACTCACTTTCGGTGTTAAAAAAAAGCGATTTATGAGCAACTGTATTGAAAAAGTAGCAAGAATGTCCCAGCTCCTGCACGGAATGTCTCGCGCACTCATTATCCCTCTAGTTTGGTGGTATGATGGGGAGTTTCGTATAAAGGTGTCACTCCGCTCCATTTCTGCCAACAAGGTCAAGGTGAAAGCCAAGCTTGGTTGAGTGACGAGTGGCCCTTCTCCAGCCCCGACCTCAAGCCCGCTGGATTATGCTTTATGAACTGAATTAGAGTTCATTGCCTGCCGAAAGTCTCACCTAAACTTGGAGTCACTGAAGCGAACCCTTGTACGAGTAGCAAAGCGAATTCCGCTAGAAAAGATTCGTACCGCCATTGATTACTGACCTAATCATCTAAGGGCCAGTATTAAAAACAAGGGCTGTCATTTTCAATAAAATATTTATTAATTGTTGATTATTATCTATTTAATGGTTACTGAAAATTTTAGATATATAAGTTAATTATTAAAGAAGTTACGAAACTTCTATTTCCTCTCGAAACCTATGAACACACGAGGTAATTTGTTAAGATTTATAAACAGTTTCTAAACTACTTTTATGTTTCTAATCCACTCAAACAGCCGAAAAGAATATTTTTCCAAATATTTTTAACTTTTGCTAAAAACATTGATCAAAATACGTTTTGTAGTAGCGAAAATGTAACGAGTAATAGAAAGAAACAAAAGAAAGACCTCGAAAAATTCGTCAGTCCCGTTAGGTTCTGGGTAGCTCAGTCTTTAGAGCAGTTGCACGAATGCGAAAGGTCGTGGGGTTCGAATCCCATCTCAGAGTACCAAGGTCAAAGTGGGTTTTTTAAGTATTTTTCATTGAGATTATTTTTCAATATAGCATTGTGAATGCAAAATTGATTAAATATAATAAAAATCGTTGCCTACACTCCTATTGTTTAGGTGATGGAGTTAATGGGCAGTACAGTTACCCAGGTGGCAAGTGGCCGTCGTCATTTACTATGTCGTGTTGGCGATCGCATTTTGGCTTGCGGCTACGGCGCTCGGGGGCAACTCGGCTGTCCGCACATGACCTTCTCGCTAGTTCCTACACCGGTACCGTTCACTCCCAACGACGACTCGCCCGTAAGTTAATAAGGCCTCATTCACATCAATAGTGTGAATAAGGTAACGGATAGTGGCTGCGGGTTTATATGTAATCTCACTATCACATGCACTTATTACTATAAATGTTTTCGAGATTCTGTACTGGCTGAATAGCTATCTTGATCTTGCCGGCCACCTTAGCGCTTGCGCTTTCGATGTGTGGAGCGGTGCAATTTGTAAGTTTTTATATCTCGTTTACTTTGAGCGAGAAAGCGCAGCTTTTTGTACACAATGCGCCGATTCCAACTCTGATATATAGAAGAGAGGGTTGGGTATGTCAGAGAAAACTTGCTAGTAAAATGAATATAAAGGAGGTGTGGTCGTTATACAGAACTGCCGGAGTAAATAGAGAAAATAGCTCCGGAGAAAATTCACTTGACAGGTAGTGTCTAAAATGGTAGTTCTAAAAATAATAGAGGCATGCTATGTTAGTTCGGACATGTGGAAAAAATGTCGGATGTAAAAATATACGAAGTGCAAAATGGAAGGATAGAGAAGCCGCGGGCAACAAAGATAGACCTTTCACCATCAAAATGATCGCGCGTTATTAGAAGGCGATGTCACAAAAACTGGCGAGTATTTATGAAAAGAGTAATGAACGTAGAGCAAGAAAGAGACGTATGCAAATATCCTGCAATGGATTCTCTAAGATATACATACCTTCATAGGTTGAATTGATTGCTAACACCTTACTAACACAGATAGTGATCAACTAATTCGTGTGCAAAAGACATTTGATTACTAAGCTACAATAGAACCTTGGCGCTTTAAATATCGATGATTTGATCTCAGTCCCCTACCGATGTCAAAACTCAAAGACGATTTCAGAGGACGTCCTAATGATAATTATATGAAAACGTATGAGTTTTACTTTTGTAATTCACAAGTTGAATTTTTGACAAACTTTTTTGTCATTGTTTTCGTTACAATATTTTGATTATTGATTGAGACTAGGAATAAGGTTCGATAGTAGTCTAGGAATGACAGATATATTACTTTGTGTTGTATTTTAATAAATGATCTGCTTGTAACTAACAAATTAATCGCGAATGCTTAATCAACTTTTTTTTTTACTTACAAAACGAATATGAAATGTTGCTATATTAGCATCGTATTAAAAATGAAAATTATTACGAAGCGTCCAACTTTGATTGAAAACTGCATCATTTTGAGCAGATAGATTTTTATACATTATTCTTATAAATAATAAGATAATACAAATTTTATAATATTTCTAAATTCCAGTTCTCTGTCCTGTTTATATAATGATGGAAAGAAAAAAGATTAAATTATTTATTTAGTTTTGGCAATTCAATAGTTGATACCTATGAAAATAATTTTTCTCTATTCTTTCTATGCAGACAGAAAATCCTGGCCACAGTAAGGTGACTACTTCTCCGTAAACGTATTAGTTTCGTATGTTGCATAATTTTAGATAATTGACCTTATTTATATATTATAGTTTAGCGTTCAACGTTCCAAATTACGGCTGTTGAGAGAATGTGTTTCAGGTCGACTTGAAACTTTGAAATTGTATTTAATTTTAAAAAACCTTTTTGACTTTTTTGACCCTGGAACATAAAACTAATTTATTTCTAGTAGTGTCTTTCCTGTAATCCATAATAAAAAACTTAATTCCGAGCCTAAAGCTCGGTAGTTTCGGAGATCAGGGGGGAAGGTCTATTTTCTTAAATAACTTTAATCGAAAAGAATATCAAAACTATTTTTTTTAATAATATTTCCGTGCACGCTGCCTATTTTATAAAACAACGTTTGAATCAACGTATAAAACTGTACAGTGCGGTCGTCGAGAGAACGTTTCGTTTTTCAGAAAGGTCGACTTGACTTGAATTGACATATTTTGAGATATTTTTGCCCTATTAAAAATATAATTAACATTTAAAAACTACATTGTTATATCATCCAAAAATGAAAATTTGTTCAAGATTACGTTTTAAATAATAAAAGATAAATAAATAATACGTTACATGGTTATGTCAGTTATTTACTTTTGTAGTGATGAAAACTATAAGTTAAGTAATTATAACAATATATTTCGCAATATTTAGCATAACAGGTATATGAAATAACAAGTTAATAAAAATATATAGGTATTTTAAAAATCACATTTGAATTTTAATTTTCTTACTAGGCAAACCACAATTAGTTTTAGAGCTTGTTCTAAATCGATAAGTACTAGTTGGTTTTACCCGTCACTATAGTCCAATCGCCGAACAAAGAATTTCGTACGTTGATCTTTGTGGCTACTGCTAGATATGGTAAAAAATTAAGGTTTACTTTACTATGACAAAATTTATCAGATTCAGATGTATCTATGCGAGCGTAACAGTAACATGTTTTCGCATGAGTGAAAGATATGTAATGCCGGGTCATTGTACGAAATTCTCTCTATTCGGCGTCCGGACTTTAGTCATGAGTGTATGACAGATGTCATGAACGTATTCTCTCGGCGGTCGCTTGTAGATTTTATTTTATTATATATCGTAGATTTAGCGTATGCATGCATACATTAGATTTATTTATAAATATTGTGGATTATGACGACATACTTGGAGAGTTTAGTAATGTAACTTTTTACTAAAACTTGGAATTAAATTTGATAATGGTAGCAATTTTGTTACACAAACTTGACTAAATTTAGATTTAGTCCTGTTATACTGTATTTTCAATTGTGATACTAACTAAGATAATGGAAGTAAACTTTATTTTAGTACACAAAAGCGTAACTATAATACATACGACTAATTGACTATTAAATAAATTCAAATTATGATTAAAATATTTGAATTTAGACAGTGGTACAACAGAATTGCCACCAAAGCTTTTTAAACTTAACATGTGTTGTGCAGTATTTCAGAGCTGGTAGACAATACAGAAATGCAAGTGAACAGTAAAACACAGCTAATATAGCTTACCGATGTAAGCTGTATCTATGCAGAGAGATAAATTTCTAAGCGCGGCAAATCCTGGGTCACTAACCGCGCGTCTGACTTCCTTTGAGTGTGAATAAGACGGAAACTAAAGTTTAACTTTATTCATACATTTGGTGATCATTGGAATTGGTAAACCTTAGTACGCCTGGGACATTCGCGACATGACATATTTGTTGGGTTTTACCGGAACACTGTATCTGTCTAATGATTTAAAGTTTCCTTTAGCCCAAGAAGAAGCCGAAGTTCGAGAGCTCCGTCGCATTTCGATCCAACAGTGCTGGGGCTTCTAATCGAAATGTTGAGTTTTAATCTATTGAATTTTAATATTACTGTGATATGTAATATATAATCGAACCGCATAGGAGTATATAATGGAGAATACATGCTTTATATATACGCTTATTATTATGTCTTAGCTAGACGTTATTTATTGCAATTTTATTATTATTTGACCCTATTGGGATAGGATATACAAGAATTGTCAATGTCCAAAACAATTTTTGTAATCGATTGTCAGAAACTATTTTGTTGGTTTAAGAGATGTTTAATTACTCGTTTACAGTGTTGTATTTATTTTGTAAATTATTTCTGGTGTAAAATTTAATAGTTTACTTCACGTTATAGTATACTTCACGTTGGTGATCTGTCTCTTTTTGGCATTAAAATAGCCAGACTGATAAAATTCTACTTAATAATATAATAAATTCTAATTTTATTACGGTACTTATAAGTATAACATGTGTGATATTTAAATAACACGAGTTCTTCAAAGCGGTTACTTGTCTTTTGTACATTGTCCTACAAAAACCTTCTTTATGTACTAACGCATTTTACAGTCGTTCGATATTTCTTTGCAGTTCACTACAGACGTATTCAGCGGGCCAATAAAGGTGTTTGCAGGTGGAGATCACAGCTTTCTAATTCTAAATAGCGATAAAGCGTCTACGGATTTTCGTCTGCCAGAGCACACTAAGCAAATTTTGACCATGGAAATTGCGAAATTGACTTCTTGTCAAGTATTCAAAGATGACGATGTAGTCAATCAAGTGAGTAAAATATTGACGATTTCCTTTGCGGAAAAAATACGAGTGTGAATTGAATTCGTATCGAGAAAAAATGTAAAAATTGATTGTTCTGTGTGTTAATATATAAATGTCTATGGTATCATACTAATCCTTTGTTTATGGCACTACTGGTATTCGTGATTTGGAATAATGTAGTGTAATTCTTTAAAAATGTTAAATAAAGTTGATTAATAAAATAAAGTTATTTCAAACTTATCATTATTATTTTATTAAGAAGATGGTGTCAGAATTCTCATTAAATAAAGAGAATTTATAGAAGATAAGTTTTATCTTAAACAAAAGTGAAAATTATCAAACAATATGGCTTCTTCAGAATTAGCGCACGTACTGGAAAAACAGTGTGAAATTCTCCAAAGTATTCAAAAACAAATAGAACTGCAAGGATCGTCAAATGGAAACCGAATACATGTTCCGTGGCCTGCGCCATTGGACGTGGAATCTACAAATCCTGGGGACGCCCTAGAGTTTTTTAAAACCACGTGGTATAATTATGTCGTTGCTACAGGGTTAAAGGAAGATCAAAGACCGACACTTTTAATAAATGCCATAGGACATGCAGCTATGAAAAAGTATATGCATTTTGGTTTGGAAGAAAAAGATATGAAAAGTGAGGCTAAGATATTTTTAAAATTAGAAAAATGTCTTGTGAAAAACCAAAATGTTATCTACAATAGGTACCTTTTCAATAAAAGAAATCAACAAGAAGGTGAAGACATTGATTCGTATATAAGAGAACTAAGAAAATTAATTAAATCGTGTAACTACAACACTACTATAATAGATGAAATGTTGAGAGACAGAATTGTAGTAGGAATAAGAAATGCAGATACAAAAAAGGAACTCCTGAGAGTCGAGGGACTGGATCTAGTAAGGACTATTAATATATGTAGATCTGCTGAAACAACAACTATACAGTTGCAATCTATCAATAGAGTTACAACAGAAGAAAAAAAACATTCTAAAAATTGACAAGAAACAAATAAAAACTTGTAAGTTTTGTGGAGAAAAACATATATTCAATAAGAAACTTTGTCCAGCTTGGGGACAGAGGTGTGAAAGTTGTCATGGCAGAAATCACTTTAAAAAGGTATGTAAGAAAACGAAAGTCATAAAAGAAATACAAGAAAACAAATATGACACAGAGGAAGAAACAGCAAATATAAGTGATAACAGTATATATATATCTAAAATTAAAACAAATCAACATTCTGGACATAAAGAGGTTGAACTCAAGTTAAAAATTGGCAATAGATGGCTCGATGCTTTCTGCACATTAGATACAGGAGCTCAGGTGTGTGTTATTGGTGTTGAACAATATAAGAAGATGCTCAATGATGATTGTCTGAAACATCTGCAACCTACAGATTTAAAACTAAAGTGTTTTAATGGTACAGACATAGAGACATTAGGAGTGGTTGATATTGAATGTATGTATAAGAATAAAAAATATCAGATAATGTTTCATGTTGTAAATGTTAGTCATCAACCTTTGTTATCTGAATCTGCATGTGTATCTCTTGGGCTGATAAACTACTGTAACACTGTGATGATAGGTATGGATGATTACAAAGACACACAGGATATAGTTGCAAAATACTATGATGTTTTCCAAGGATATGGTGAGCTTCCAGGTGTTGTTGAATTGGAAATAGATGAATCCGTCCCACCCCGCATTCAACCAGCAAGACGAGTTCCTATGGCACTGCGAGAACCTCTTAAAGAAGAACTTGATAGGTTAGTAAAAAATAAAATTATTGTTAAGGAAGAATCACATACAGATTGGGTTAATAATATTCTGTTGGTTCGTAAAGGTAAAAAATTCCGAATATGCCTAGACCCTATACCATTGAATAAGGCATTGAAAAGACCTCATTTTCAGTTTACAACTTTAGAGGAAGTCTTGCCAGAATTAGGAAAAGCTAAAGTTTTTAGTACTGTGGATGCATTAAAGGGTTTTTGGCATGTTAAACTTAGTGACAAAAGCAGTAAACTCACAACATTCTGGACGCCCTTTGGTAGATATAGATGGCTTAGGCTTCCATTTGGTATCTCTTCAGCGCCAGAAATTTTTCAACAAAAATTATTAACGGTCTTGCATGGTCTAAAGGGTATTGAGGTTATGGCAGATGATATTTTGGTGTATGGGTCAGGCAACACTACAGAAGAAGCAATCAGAAATCATAATATTAATTTGGAAAATCTTTTACCGAGACTACGAGAAAACAATTGTAAACTTAATAAAGATAAATTAAATTTATTACAGAAATCTGTGAAGTTTTATGGCCATGTATTGACTGATACTGGTCTTAAAGTGGATGAAGAAAAAGTTACAGCCATCAAGAATATAGCTATACCTAAATGCTGTAAAGACGTCTCAAGGCTTCTGGGGATGGTAACATACTTGAGCAAATTTATTAAGAATTTAAGTTTTAAAGTAAGCTCGTTAAGAGAGTTAACCAAAAAAAATGCTAAGTGGCAATGGACAGAAAAAGAACAGGCTGAATTTGAACAAATTATTTTAACACTTAGTAGTTTGCCAACCCTTAGATATTATGATATGAATAAGCCATTAATAATAGAATGTGATGCAAGCAGTATAGGCTTAGGAGCAGCACTCTATCAGGACAAGGAGGTTGTAGCATTTGCTTCTAGGACCTTAACTAAGACAGAAAAAAGGTATGCCCAAATTGAAAAAGAAATGCTAGCTGTGGTCTTTGCTTGTTCTAGATTTAGTCAGTATGTAACTGCAAATACTAACACTATTATAAAAACTGATCATAAGCCATTGGTGAATATTTTTAAAAAACCTCTAATTGAGGCTCCAAAGAGACTTCAGCTTATGTTAATGATTCTTCAAAGATATGATCTAAAAATAGAGTATATAAGTGGAAAAAATAATTTTGTTGCTGATGCTCTTTCTAGAGCTCCAACTGAAATGAATGAAATAAACTGTAATGGTTTTGACAGTTTTTATAATAAACAGATTTTTAACATTATAGCCAAACATTCTTCTTTGAAATACCTAAAAATATCAAGTAATATAATGAAAAATATTAAAGAAAAAACAGAAGCTGATTCAGAATGTCAACAGCTTGTAAACTATATTATAAATGGATTCCCCAATTATGTCTCTGATATGCCTGAGAATCTCAGATGGTTTTATAAGTTTGCATCTGACCTGTCAGTTCAAAATAACATAATTTTTAGAAATGATCAAGTTCTTATTCCTAAATGCTTGAGAAAAGACATGTTGTCAAAGGTTCATTTAAGTCATAATGGCATTACTAGTACCATTAAATTAGCAAAACAAAATATCTTCTGGCCTGGCATGTCCGAAGACATAAAAAATTTTGTTGAAAGATGTAGAATTTGTATAAAATACTCACCATCTCAAATAAGGTTTCCCATGTTATCACATGATATACCATCATATCCTTTTCAGTATGTATCTATGGATGTTTTTAATGTAAAAATAAATACACAATCTCTGAACTTTCTGATAACAGTAGACCATTACTCAAATTTTTATGAAATTGATAAATTAAGAGATCTTTCATCTAGAGAGGTTATAAATATATGTAAAAAGAATTTTGCAAGACATGGAATACCACAAAAATTATGTACTGATGGGGCTACTAATTTTGTAAACAAGGAATTTACCAAGTTTGCTGAAGATTGGGATTTTGTTCATGTAACATCGTCACCACATTACCCACAATCAAATGGAACTGCTGAAGCAACGGTAAAGTCGGCAAAGAAGCTCATTCTCAAATGTTCTGAAACAGGTGAGGACTTTTGGATCTCACTGTTACACCAGAGAAATGTTCCCAATAATGAAGATCATTGTAGCCCAGCACAAAAGTTCTTATCTAGAAGAACAAGGACCTTATTGCCTAGTACATCAGAACAAATGGTTCCTGTAAGAATTAACAACATTCCAGAAAAACTAATGATAAGAAAAGAAAAATCAAAATATTTTTATGACAAAAGATGTAGAAAACCATATTCCTTGGAAATGGGTCAAAATGTAGCCGTTCAAATAAATCCAGAAAACAATAATACATGGAAATTAGGATATGTGGTTGAAAAAGTAAGTGAAAGATCATATAAAGTTAATGTAGATGGTGTACTATACAGAAGAGACTTAATCCATATAAAACCATATAGAGGAAATATTGAAAAAACATGCAATGAAAAGAAAAAAGATGAAAATGTATCTAACTGTAATACTAATCAGAAATATAAACCAAATAGTATACATGACACAGATAGTATGGACTATGGCTGCGAAGTATTTGCTAATGACAATTTAAACTCAAATCTTACTTCCCCTATAAGTGAGTCTGTCTCAAGTAATATAAGAACTTCCCCTATAAGTGAGTCTACCTCAAATAATATAAGACCTGTTCGATGTAGGGCTATCCCAATAAAGTACAGAGATTATGTCTTATAATACATACATGTAAAAGCAAAATAATAGTTTAAAACTTGTTAATAAATTTAAGTTTCATAATATAAAAAAATATATATATATGTAAGTTTTAAGAAAGTATGGTGTAAACTTCAGTTTATTTTAGTTTTAGTACTTATATTGTAAAGGGTAAGAACCAAATAAGTACTTGTTAAAACGGAGAGGATGTTCTGTGTGTTAATATATAAATGTCTATGGTATCATACTAATCCTTTGTTTATGGCACTACTGGTATTCGTGATTTGGAATAATGTAGTGTAATTCTTTAAAAATGTTAAATAAAGTTGATTAATAAAATAAAGTTATTTCAAACTTATCATTATTATTTTATTAAGAAGATTGATATTAAGCCTACTTCCGGAAAGGTATCTAATATTAACAATAAAAAAATACTTGTGATGATTAGGAATTCGATTGGGACTTGGTGTTTTTCTCGTTTTAAGTAATACACTTAAATTCCATATGATATTTTTAGGGCTTCGTAGTAAACAAGGAACACATACAAATACATATCGACGCTATAATACGATATATATATTTTTAATGAGTATTTTGTGTTATCACAAGCAAAACTTTGTTCACAGGATCTAATGGCATATTTAGAGACGGTGTTCGGATCTATAGCGTGCGTGAACGGTTCATTCCTGTTAGACAATAACGGGCACTTTGGCTGCAACACTAAGACGCCGGGCGTAGACCTCAAAAAGGCTGAACAAGCGTTTTTGATAGTCAGTCGATACGAGAACACTTCTATAAAGGAATTGGTGAGATTAATTATGTAGATGCAATTTAATTTATTTAAAACCGAATACATTCTCAACTGACCGGAAACACATGGTAAACGCTATAAAGATAGTGAAAATATTCTTTTAGCTAATACATGATATATCTCAAAATACTGCACCACAACCAAAGACTTCTATGTATACTACTAGACAAGCTGTTCGGTACTGGACAATTATTCGCTAAGGTATTGTGTCAACACAACTCGTCGTTTAGTCGACTGTATTGCCGTCTCGTTTACTCATTCTTAGTGCGCGAGCAACGGTTATGGTTGTCACAATTCTAGTTCAGAATAATATACATAGAAATCTTTGTTGCAACCTACAAAATTCAATAAATTGGCAAATAAAATGATAAAGTGCAATGCAAACCAAAGTAAAAAGAGAAGTAAATTTCTCAAAACATATAGCTACATCTAGTATGCTATTTGTTAAGCTTTACTGTTTCTCGAATAAATTAATTATTTGTTTATCAGATATTCAGCCACCTAACGGAGAATATAATAAAGAAAATGAAAGTTTCTCCACCGGATGCTGAGGCACTAAGAATGTTTCTCGTATTACCTTTGTATCATGAGATGAGGAATCCGCGACGGCATCCTGAGTTGCAGGTATTGTATTGTGTACAGCGCCGGCTCAATGGAACTTGACGCCCTAAGCAAAACATTGGAAAGACGCCCAAAAATCACAACAAAATAAAATACTTATGTACTCCGATTAAAGAGTGTAATCTTGCCAATGGAAAAAGAAGGACTATGGTTTAGAAATTTCGTACTTTTGAATACCGCAGACATGGACTCGTGCTCAAACAAATGTTTCAAATAAATTAGAGTAACTATTTGCAGCAATTGCGATGCTATGCCGCTCGCAAATACGAACGCCCTAGGCAGGTGCTTAGTTTGCCTGTATGGAGGGGCCGGCCTTGATTGTGTATTGAAATGGTACATAGATCGGGTTAAACACAACTAATATAGCTTGCCGATGTACCTGCGCAGAAGGCAACATTTATATTGACGTGCAAAAAATCCTGACCAATCAGACTGATCCAAGTAACGTTGTGCGGTCCACGCGTCCTACTTTCACCGAATGTGATCGAGACTGAAACCTAATGAGTTGTATTTTACACCTTATAGTTAATAAAACAAGACATTATAAATCAATTATTATCGAAACAGTCAGGTCTGGTTTGTGCATAAATAAAGTTTCACGACACGTCATATTAAACGGATATTGGATTATTAGTTTAGCATCCATAATCCAGAGTCATTAACGAGGTTCCACATGCAACGTTTTGATATCCATATATCTTATTAAAAATGTGTTTTTTATTTTGCGCCAAAATAGGTCTGCCGATGTCAAATTTGGTATCATTTATCAGATTAAGTAATTTTATAACAAATAAACCAAAAATTCTGTTTTTAACAGGGTCCTTTCGCAGAGGCTTACAACAACTTATCCACGCATCCGCAGCGAATAGTGAACCTATGGTGGGAGGCCCAATCTCCTGATTATTTCGAGATGTTGGTTGACATATTTAAGAGCGTGGTCGTCTATGAATTGAGACAGCCTGCTGTCAATGCTAATAAGGTACCTATTTATGATATATAGGCTTCTTTTCTTTTACAATTAAATTAACGATTCATAAATAATATAATGTAATTGTTTCAGAAAATATATTTTACACATAGCATAGTTCAAATATTGAATACCCTTTCATCACTAAATAAAATAAACTTCACGAATCCTAAGAAACCTAAAATTTCTGCGGAATGTTTCTACATAGAGGATCTGTGTACACACGTCGATATAGCAACTGACTACATAAACTGGCTCTCGGATCATAGTGTGAGTAATATTGAATAATTATTAGCCCTTATTAAACTATCGAGAGTCGTAACAAGGCAAAACAGCACGTCAGGTTATACATAACTGTCAAATTTCCCCACTTTATTTTAAACCTTAATGCAACGTGGGTAGAGTTCAAAAGGAAATTTGACATATTGTGGTAACCTGACGTGCAACCTTATGGACTGACCCACCTGGAGTTACTATAAAAGACTAATGGTCAGTTCCACAAATGTCCATTAGGGTTTAATGACGCCTTGAAGCTCTAACGTGTATGGGTAATATCGCTTTGATTTTGTCAACTTTAATGGACTTTTGTGCAACTAGCTGTAAATTTCTCAAATCAATATAAACTTTATTCTGATAATAGTTAAATTCAAAATCGGTTGTGTACATTTGGATTTTTTAGTAACTTGATGTGCTGCTTTGTATACCCGAAATTGTGTAAACTGTATATACAATATATAAACATAATTATGTAAAACATAATTCATTTAATTATTTAAGTATTGCTAGTTTTAGATTGTTATTTAATACATTTTTTATTCATACTTTAAGACATTGTTATTTTTATGACTTATTTACAATTTATTTAATTTTACAATTTATTTCAGTCAACCCAACCCCACATGTGCAATTACCCATTCCTATTCGATGTGCAATGCAAATCATTATTGCTCAAAATAGATCAACAATTGCAAATGCAAGTGGCTATAAGTCGCGCAACTACGGAGATATTCACCCGTTTGTTTACGGATCCGACATACGGCTTTCATCAGGGAAATCAATTCTTGAATCTGACTGTCTCTAGGAACCACATAGTTAGGGATACAATGTTGCAGATCAGTAACCATGATACGTCACATTTAAAAAAACCACTTCGAGTAAGTTCTTTGTTGTGTATTTTATTTTATACTAGCTGTATTCTCTTGACTTCGCCTGCGTAAATTATAGCCATCATCGCTCTATGGTGTAGCTTCCAGTATGTGAAAGAATTTTTAAAATGAGTTCAGTAGTTTCGGAGACTATTCAATGCAATTAAATCTTTCCTCTTTTTAATATTAGTATACATTCTGAAACTTAAATTCAAATGATGTTTTAACTTGAGAACTCAATTTTGATTATTCAATCAATTCAATAAATAATCTTATAATCTTTTGATTTGTGTTGTACAATCAACAGTAGCTTGGCTTCACGTACCTAATCTATTTTAAGCTTTCATTTCTTACAGATTAAGTATAAAATTGATCCCAGATGTTTGCCTTTTGTATTAGTATGATGTGCCGCTGTGTGCATATGTAATGGTTTCAATTCTTTTCAATATGTATTGAGAAACTCCTTTATAGTTTTAAATGCCGGTTTTCAGGTGGAATTCGTTGGCGAAGAAGCAGAGGATGCCGGCGGTGTCCGAAAAGAATTCTTCATGTTGCTTCTAAAGGAGATCTTCGATCCAGTGTACGGCATGTTCAAACAGTCTGAGGAGACCAATATGATATGGTTCTCCAACAATCCATTTGAGGACGATATAATGTATTATTTGATCGGTGAGTAGTTCTTTTTTTCTCGTTAATAATTTGATTTCAATTCCATACTTGTGCTTATATTGACCTTTTGTTAGGGTTCCGTATCCAAAAGGTAAAACGGGAGCCCTATTACTTAAAGACTTCGCTGCCTGTCTGTCTATCTGTCACTAGGCTGTATCTCATGGACCGTGAAATTAGGACAATTGAAATTTTTATGATGTATTTCCGTTGTCGTTTCAACAGTGAACCCGAATAAAATGAACATAAGCGAACCCGAATAAAATGAACATAAGCGAACCCGAATAATATTTAAGGGGGTTACCATACAGCAAACGTGATTTTTTGCTTGTTTTCGCTCGATATTGATAACGAGAATAGGTAGACATTATTATATTTGATCAATTTCGTATTCACAATGCTATACTGAAAAATATTTTTAATACAAAATGCTTAAAAAAATCCACTTGGACCCTGAGATGGGATTCGAACCCACGCCCTTTCGCAATCCGGGCGACTGCTCTAACCGCTGAGCTACCCAGGACATAACAGGATTGACGAATCTTTCAAGCACTTGTTACTTCTCGCTACAGAGCGTATTCTCATCAGTGTTCAGGCATCCACCCAAACAGCCGAAAGAAATATTATTACAAATATTGAAACTTTCGATAAAGATGAGAATCTGTTCTAATATTTGATCAATTTCGCATCTCAAGGTGCCACGTTGATTTTTTAAGCATTTTATATTGAAATATTTACAGAAAATATATTTATATAGAAATTTTGAAAATAAGTAATTGGATTAAAATTAAACAAATATTTAATAGGGTGTCTCCCATACAACAAATCTAATGTTTTTGCTCGATTCCGTTACGAAACTTTTCGTTTGCAAATCCGACTCCCACTCGGCCGGTTCTTATAAATTATACTTTTGATTAAGAACATTGTTATAAATTCTAAAATTATTTGTGTAGGTGCTATATATGGCCTGGCGATATACAACTCTATTATAATCTACGTTCCGTTCCCACTGGTGTTATATAAGAAGATTCTGGGTGAATCGGTGATGCTTGACGACTTATCAGACCTCTACCCCACACTCGCGAACAGTTTAAAAAGTTTATTGGAATATCCAGACGATGATGTAGAAGAGGTGACTTTTTAATTACATGTTTATTCTTTTTAGGTCATGATTACTACTGTCTTATTCATTAATAGTATTCGATGGGTGCGAAGTACTAGGTGGGGGTAACGTAAAAGTAAAATCATTGCGAGCTTTGTCATCTGTTATACCATATATGTACTTGTATTTCTTTCCATTGAATTAATATGAACCACTGTTTATTAATCATGTATAAAACATGATTAATATAAAAAAAAAACTAAATTAAACTATTTTTCTTAATTTAATTGATAAAACAATAAATATACTGTGTTGAAATATATTTGTAAATTACATATATTTTAAAGTAAAATAACATTTTGATTGATTACTTTTGTTATTATCATTATTTGTACGAGTATTTTCTAATTACAATGACTAAAAATATTGTTTATGTTTGCTTTTATCACTCAGGTATTTTAATCGTGTTGTATTCAGCTGCATTCTTATTAATATTAAAATAAAATCTCAGTCGTAATGATAAGTTCCAACGGAGCTTAATTACCTACTCTAAATATATGGGCATTATTAGGTATCATTTCGATCTAAAAACCATATTGCATTTATGACTAACGATACAGGAACAATTGTATATGTTTACTATTATTTAATGATATCGTCAAAGGCGCTTTAATTTTTTGTTTTACAGTAAAATTGCAACTAAAAATAGGCTAAACAAATTCGGACAAAACTTTATTTCATTTAAACGATTAAAAACAACTTTACAACTCTTTGTCCACCCAAATCACAGTATCACAGTACTTTTGTAATGTAAAATAATATATAGCTGCTGATTTTAATCTTTGGCTTAAATAACACGTTTAATTTCAAAGCGATAAAGCTGCCAACGCTAGGATATGATAGAATATGTAATAAAGATCTGTATTTACATAAATAAATATAAACCTACCAAGTATCAATATTCTATTGTCAATAGGTATACTAGTAGTATATTGAAACTAGTCATATATTCATTTTTATGTAAATACAATTATGCTCGAAATTTACCAGCGGTGTAAGATAAGTACAATTACAAAGATTGTTAACTGAAAAAATAAATTGGATTTTATCGAATTTTATATTGTTTCGTATATTAAAATAAGAAACGAATCCACAGGTTTTTAGTTTATGCTTCGCTGTGAACACAGAGGTGTTCGATCAGATCCAAGTCCATCACCTAAAGGAAGACGGTGTTAATGTGCCCGTCACTCACGAGAATAAGGAAGAATACGTCGACTTGTACGTCGATTTCTTGCTCAACAAGTCTGTAGAAAATCAATTCAAAGCTTTTAACAAAGGCTTTCAGAAGGTAACTCTTGCTTTTATCAGAGCCAATTTTAGAACAAAAATAATAAAATAACTGCAAAAGCACACACGACATAATGTCAGGTTACCACAATATGAGTTATCGCAATCGATTTTCAACTCTAAAACCAATGTATTAAAATTGAGTAAAGTAATTTGACATATTTGTATAATGTGATGTGAATATAGTTTACTTTGTAAGAAAAATCTAAAGATCATATGATATATTCGGAATATATACTGTTTAAGCGCTTTTTTGGACCATAATATATAGCTCACTTACCACCCCACAGTCAATTGAATAATGGCGACCGTAATTGGCCCAAATGTCTATTTTAAAATTAAGTTAAGTTATAAGTAGTAGTAACTCGGTGGCGTAGTGCAAAAGCGCTTCAGCCTGTGATCGTGGTTTGTTAAGCAACTTTCTCAAGGGTTGATCACGGAATGCGTGACCAAAAAAATATTATCTTGAGTTACTCCGTGCTTTGGAAGGCACGTTAAACCGTTGGTCCCAGCTGCATTGTGGTCGTTAATATCCTTTAATCTGTATTGGGCCATCGTGGAAGATCATGGCCCAACCATCTATAAGGAAGGCCTTTTTTTTTTTCACACTGAGAAATGCATTCCGCATGTCCGCTCCCCCCATGCGCTGGGGTTCACGGGGTCTGTGGGACTCCTCCTGTGGTCCAGCCCCCAGAGTGGGGGCTAGACAAAATACAGGAGTTTACCCACTAAAACTCAGCGATGTCCCTCTCATGGTGGGCGAGGCGTGGGATCGGCCCGAAGGCCATACACCGCGCAATCTATAAGGAAGGCCTGACCTCTGCAGTGGAAACGTAAAAGGACTCAATGGACAATGAAAATTAATTTTGTGAATTTTAAACAAAATAAGTACCTATTTATTTAGCATCATCATAACTGATGTACTATAAAAGTTACTAAATCTTAATTTATTTTGCTACAGGTGTGCGGTGGTAGAATAATAAAATTATTTAGATCCCACGAACTGATGTCTGTAGTTATTGGCAATGAGGAGTATGATTGGGAATTGTTTGAAAATAATTGCGAATATAAAGACGGCTACTCTGCCAATGATCAAGAAATCAGGTAAACTATTATTATTAGAAGATATTGACATTATTGTACATATGAGTTTATTTTCGAAAATACCAAAGAAAAATGTCGACGCAGTAGTTGACAAAGAAATGACAAATATTTATTCTAATAACTAGTTTTTTTTATGATGTATATTTCTGCAGATGGTTTTGGGAAGTTTTTCATGAACTGACGTTGGAAGATAAGAAAAAGTTCCTGCTATTCCTCACTGGTAGTGATCGAGTGCCTATACAAGGAATGAAGGATATCAAGGTATCTATTTAGTTACTGTTTTCTTAATTATTATTTTTCATATCTGTCTCTTGGTCTTCATGAATAGAATATGTAGCGTGACACCAAAATACGTGATAATTTGACGTGACTTTATGAAAGTTTTTGTTGCTTCGTGTTATTTTTAGTACTTATACATTCAGTAGTTCCAGTCTTGATTCCCACATGAAATAGGATAGTAAGGTATTTTTTTTAATGTAGCGTTTTCTTGCTGATTGTATTTTTTATCCAAAATTACAGAAATCTTCAAAGTTATGGGTAGTCTCCCTGGAACGTTTAATTTAAGAATTGATGTACCTGCTCTAACTACCCCGTCATAAAAATGCATTCTGTATATTATCTTTTTTTAGATGAATATTATTATTCATTTAAATTTTAATGCTTTTTCAATCTGTTTCATTTAAAATCATCCATTGTTGTAAACCTTCAATGCAAAAGAACTGTGAAACTACTGCAACTCATCATATATATTGTAACACTGCTATATTGTGTTTTTCTGTTAGTCTAATGACGGTATTCACTGTTTTACAGATAAGGATTCAACCCGTCGCCGATGACCGATATTTCCCCGTGGCTCATACGTGTTTCAATCTTCTAGACCTTCCTAGATACAAGACCAAAGAACGTCTCAAATACTATCTGCTGCAAGCCATACAACAAACACAAGGGTTTTCATTAGTGTGATCTTCGCCTCATTTCCTAGGTATAATTAGTAATCAGCTCGATGGAGTTTTTTGTTAAAACTTTTGACTGTCTCAAATCTATTGCGTGACATAATAATATAATATAATTTTATAGATTTAAATGCAACTGGTGAGAGACTGCTAAGAAGCCTTTTAGTGAGATTTACTAGCTGCAAGCATTAGGGAGTCCGAGTCGTTGATTTATCGATATTTTCTCTATCGATAGCTGTCCTTGAATTCTGTCATTATTACTATTGAATGTATTGAAGTTTAACAAAAATATCGTCAATATTAAAACCATTGACGGGATAAGTAGCTTGGATTTTGAAAATAATATTTACTCAAAATCGATATTACTTTACTTTAAATAATGTACTGTTGAAACATTCGATACTAATAATATCATCGATAACTTTTAGTGACACTGTCAATAGTATCGATAATACATATTTTGTGACAACCTGAACACGACAACCGATTTTAAATTCGGCGTATCTATTATTAACAGTAAAAATTATGTCATTTAGGACTTCCTATTGATTAGCTTTTATTTCTATTATCTTATTATAGTGACACGATTATTGCATAATGCTGATGAAGATTTTATATAATTATAATTGATTTGATCATTTTTATTTTTACGATAAATTTGTATGGCATGTTCTGTTTTCGGGAAAAAAAAATATTTTTGTAATAGATGACTATGTCCGTAAAAGTCATTCGCGTAATACTATTTGTCTTTGTTTGAGACTTGATAATAGTTATTTTTTGACGAACAAAATTTACTTTAGTTTTGTATTTAATAATTTTTCCGGGACATTTAAAAGATATTGAGGTGTTGAAGTATCAAGAAAATGAATCATGTAAGTTACCCTTCGATAATTTCAGTTAATAAACATAATTATTGTTGACTTCATAAAATAAAATATTTAGTTCTTTGGCATATCTCATTCCTTCTGTTGAAATCATTTGATGAACATTAGTGTTGTACCACTTTTCATTAGTTCACCTATATTTTTTTGTCTTTAAGCAATTTTTTTCCACACAAATTAAATATTCTTAAACATCTCATATATAGTTTTGATCCCAAGTAAAGAAAGCGTTTCTGTTATGGAAATCAGAAGTAACGGCTCTATGAAATAAAATCTGGAATCTTCTGCGATCTCGATTTTTACCGCGTGATTCATATCATTAATATTCGTATTAAGTTCGATTATGAACTTCTCAAAGGAAAAGAGATTTTTGACAAATTCCTTTATATAAACATTTTGAATACTGATACTAGATTTTTGTTGCTTTTATGTTCACAGGTCATCAGGGTTTATTTATTATAAATATTTTAGAGACACATTAGATTTTCTATATTTTAATTTATATTGCGTGATTTTGTAATGATTCCAATTATTAAATATCCGTTGGTGCCTTGTATATTATTTATATGAAATTATGTCACGCATTTTTAATATTTAATTGTTGTTTAGTGATCTTTGTTTCAATCTGAAATGTGCATTTATTTTATGAGTTTCAATTACTGCTTGATATTTTTTTTTGTTTGATGTGTTACTAACCGTAACTAGAATATTTGATTGTATTACAGAAACTTACCAGTTATAGGGACGTAATATTTGGTATCATACAAATACAAAAAAATATTGTTTTGAGTATGGCCTAAAACTGTTTGTCACGTTCAACATAGAGTTTTCAGCCTCAGATTTGTATATATATATATATATATATATATATATATATATATATATATATATATATTTAGCATTTTTATTATATACATAATATACATACATACATTTTAATATACATTTTTATTTAGCTATATAGACAAATAAATATAAACATATATATATATATATGTTTATATTTATTTGTCTATATAGCTAAATAAAAATGATATTTGACGTACAGTACAGTGAGTTCTATTTATAAAGTACAAGTTTTTTTGGAGATTGGGAAATCGGGCATTCTATCGTCATTAAACAAATAACTAATAGTAAAATACTTATGTCAATTTAATCTGTTACCATTCTTATATTTATTAATAGTCTTTGTCTACTTCGTTTGATTAAATTTTTTAAAGAAAAATTATTTTTATCTTAAAGTTCCAGGGCTAGACTTTTATTCAAACTATTGTGAATTGCTTTATTCTGTTTAAATTCATTTGGAAATAACAAATTTAATATCAAAACAGTTCAAAGACCCTTTTTTAGGATTAATTGTTATGTATGTATTTTTGTTTTTATTGCGAGACTTTGTGTAAGTTGAAGCAATTTCGAAGTAGACGACGCCCAATTATTATTCGGTACACATGTACTGATTGTTGTATGCCGAATAATGATCAATTCTTGATGTTGCTCTTCAATTTCTAGCTTAAATAATCACAAACATTTGAAATGTTGAAGGTATTCATTATAAAATAATATGGGTAGGAATGTATATTAAGTTCCATAAAATAGGCGTAGCCATAATATGTTTGTAAGTAACTTGGTTACCACTGTGATATTAATGGTATGCGATTTAAGCGTCAGACAATATTATGTTTTTAAAAAATCTATTTGGTTCCATTACAAATTGTACATAGAAGGGTTTAGCTTACTAGATCATTGTTTTGAGGCATTTTTGACTGCACTCATTAGAGCTGTTCCGATGTTGTTTGTACACATTGTATGTAATGTATGATAATATAATATTTTCGTATTAACGTATGGTTTTATTGCTTAGTTTTGTCTGTCTCGACAGTACGAGTTAACCTGATAGTTATGAAGACCAATCCCGATCACACAAAATTTTTGACCATAGGATATTATTATCCGACTGCGCGACGCAAAGGAGGGTAATGTGTTTATCAGTCTATGTATGTATGTATGTATGTTTGTTTCTATGTGGCGTTCTAGAGACCAAACGGGTAGGCCGATTTTGATGATTCTTTCATCAATCGATTCGTCTTAACCTTGCGAGTGTCACTAAAACATGACAGTAATCAAAATTCACCACAGGGACCACCAGACGCCATATTGTCAAAATGAATAAAATAAAAATCGATGAACTATGTCAAGTGGGGAGTCGTTGAATAGGTATTTCAAAATTATCTTTAGGTTCTTTTTATCATTTTTCATTATAAATAATAGTTTAGGATATATAACGATTTAAAGTTGTTTAACAAAACATTATCGGTAATTTTGTTACTTATTGATTTGTTTTTATTTAAAGTATAAAAGATATGCAAACAAAAAAAAAGAAACAGTGAAAAAGCATGAAGAACCAATATTTTTGGTAAAAAAATAAAGCATTTGTAGCTTTGAGCCGAGTTAGCCTCTAGATGGACTAATCATCAGTAGTTTAGACCACCGCAAGTTACTTAATAATCCCCACGATATTAACTCCCTCAATGAAATGATTAGATTACGATATTTGCCATCTTATAAGTCAACGAATGGTAACTAAAAAGTTTAAAATAAAAATTAATAATTTAAAGAAAAACAAAAAACCCGACTGCGTAAAAATTTTATTAAATTATTCAAATTTTACCAATCAAATCTTCCCAAGGGGCCCCGACTGTGAGTCGTTCTGTTCTGTATTACTTAACAGAATTCTAAACTACTGGGCTTGTTTCTTTCTTTTAAGTTTTTATTTAAGTTAATTTTTTCATGTACTTTTTTAAATTCGTTTCTTTTTTTAAATAAATTATGGTAAATTTAGCATTATTGTCGTCAACAGTCGTCAAAAATCGATCAGTCCCTTGTGTAACATACTGTCCTGTTCTTCTTTCTGTTTTATTTGTGTTACCATGTTCCAAAAGTAAAATTTCAATTATTTCAATAAGAAGACATTATTTTTCTAACGGCAACATCAAGTTTTTCCTAAAATCCAGTTTTATTTTTCCTTAGAGGATTTTCATTTTATTTATAACTAATTAATAAATAATTCAACGTAATATATATTTGGTACAATTTATTCCATTAAAATATAATCACAATACCAAATAAACAATGCAATTTTGTAATTTTTATATACAAAATAAATATTAAAACAAATTTTTCATGACTAGGTAGGTAAGCGTCAGCCAATTTATGTGACCAATCTTCGAACGCGGGGTTAATATTACATCTGATTATATAGAAGCAATTCGCTTAAATGATATTATAAACAAGAAGATAATAATGATTATAATAATCAGAGCAAATGAGCATTATTTACAATTTGTATTAGAAGCGTATATTATACTTGTTTCGCATATATTTCGCAATGTATAAAGCCGCACATTTGTATCGAAATTAAGTTAGTTTAGACGTTCAATATAATAAATAGGTAATGATTTATTGATGGCTCATATGACAGTGCTATAATATTTTTTATGTAATTTTTATATTTTTTATACTTAAACACTAATTGATGGTTAAAAATAAATTAAATACTAAAATTAAGTACTGGTTGTAATCCCGTACATGCCACAAGACTTTAATGCCTAAAGTCTATACAAGTACTTACTCTGAAGTCATTGCCTCTAAGACTTCGCGGTGTTATTAGATGATAGAAGAATGAAATGCTCAATATTTCTTCAACTTCACTGATTTGTTGCCCCAAATATAAGGAAATTGATATGTAGACACATTACCCTACCAGTGAAGTCGCTGAAATACTTATAATGTAGATACAAGATACTGTTAGAGTGATCAAAGTAAATATTAATTTCGTATCTTAGTAATTCCGTGGATGATCCTTAAGATTCGAAGTTGACTATTTCATAATACTAAATGGTATTTTCTTATTAGTAGGAAGACCGGCCCGATTGATCTTCGTAGTGTTGCGTTCCGGGGGGTACACGGTAGCCGGGGTAGTTGTGGTTGAGCGCATTCTTCGCGAAGAATTGAGTGTAATCCTTCTTTACCTAAAAATAAAATGTAAAATACTTAACAGACAATATATAAATTTAGCAAATGTGAAAAAATAACATATGACTTTTTCTCTTAATAGATTATTTTTTTGAGAAATAATATATTTGATCTTTATAATTTTAAAAATATTCAAATATCGTTACGAACTTTAAATATCTTGAAATGTAATAACTTGGTTGTATTTTGGACATTTTCGTATATTTGCTTACATCCATGCATATCCTAAACAACTATACTAAGCAAAGCTGAAGGGAGAGAAAGAATATATGTTCTTTATGTAGTGTTTAGTCTATTACATGATGCAATGAAATGTATAGGTTGACAACTTTGTCCAAATAATAAAGTAAATCAACATTCTGTACGAAAACAAGGTTCTTTCGTTTGAAAACAATATAGCAGTGTCTATTATTAATTTAAAGGTTCTCTATATTTTTTATTTATTACCATGCATAAACAAATTACCTCAAATATAATATACACATAAAATATGTTAGATCCAAGAGGGACAGAGTTAAAATTAAACTGAAAAGAACCTTATTTTAAGTCGAATAAAGTCTCCTAAAACGTTGTCTACCTATGTCATAGAATTGCGAAGCCTATACTGATCGCGAGTTAGGTGTTCGCGGCTAAGACGAGGTACGACTAATCTATGCTAGTGTCACCCTCCAAGGGCCCGTACCACTATTGAATTTATAAAATTCAAACTTACACGATACTGATTTATACAATAAAAGCGAAGTAATAGTTATACGTCGACCCGCGCGTTTTGTTCACATTTTATTACCTTCACCAACCTCTTAATTCCTGTGCGGGTTCCAGATGGCAAAATTGTATCTGTCTTCGGAGGATGACTCAAGTTTGATGTTGTATAAAAGCTGAAAATTTTAGCTCGAGGTAAGCCAAGTACCGAGCGTAAGAACGGTAACGGAATAGAGAGATAATGGGTATTATTTTGACCTAAATGTTTTATAAATTCAATTGGTTTGGAGCAGATAAATAGCCATTACAAAGTGTTACTTCACAGACACAATAAGAAAAATATTTCAAAATCTTTGTCTTTATATATTGTAGATTATGATTGTGATTGTCATATTGCTACGACATATCTCTCATATCCTGTTTAGCTTTATTTTTTTTCAATAGTGGTACATGGGGGCAAGTGTCGGAGTCTGTTAATAGAAGATGCTTCACGCTCCCAAACGTCGACACTTACGACTCGGCATTAAGTCCTGCTTTAGTATGGAACGACTCCTACACCTCGTTCATGGCAATTAATTCGGCAAGCGAGAATTGCCGCAGCTAAAACAAAATTTTGTGCAACATTTTACATAACGGTAGGGCCCAACATCTTGTACTTTTAGTAATGTTTTTAACCCGTTTCAAATCATCCTTATAAAATAGTATTAAAATTGTTGTTTAAGTTGGGCCGTGCCAGTGTTACTTTTGTATTTTTATTGAGCACTAATCATAATTAGTAAGTAGGTAGGTATACTTAGTTGCAAAGAAACACAAATTTATTTATATGTACAAAAGTTATTAGTAAATTGTTGTATTCAGTTCGAAATTAGTACATACTTTATTTACAGAATAGTTTTAGATATCAGTAAATAAATAGATTCTTATTTACATTATAATATGACATTGTATGAGCTAAGGCCTTACTATGAGTTTTTAATCCGATTCAAACGTCGTGCTGTTACTATAGTGAAACGCCGCTAATGTACAACATTAACCAGCTACAACTATAAGTTTGCATCGCATTTAAAAACTCAGTTTCAGGTTTTATGATTGGCTGCAAGTCACAATATGTCAAATTTCTGCAATTGATTCTGAACTCTAAGTTCAACGCATTAGGGTTTATAATCAAGTGGAGAAATTTGTCGGTTTAGTCTGGCGTGCTTTTGATTGTACAACTGCAATAAAATGCACCGGTAACCAATGACGGTAATAGGGGAAATGCAATTGGTTCATGTGTTGTTTTAATTATATTTTATTTAGGTAATATTCAACCATAAATTCTGTTAGATAGGTATTTAGAGTAGTCCCAGTAAGGTTTGCCAATTCAAACGTTAGATATTATCGGTTGTGTTAAACATTTGCCGTATAATAGTATGGTGAGTACCTTGCGTGGTCTGCAGGCAGGACCTTTAGCAAGCTGTAGCCTAGCTTCATTTTCGGCAGCTACTGCTTCCTTCACCGACTGCGGTGGCCACTTCATGTCTCCACGCATATTGACGCCTCCTGTAAACATACCAAACGTTTTATTTGAGCTGATAAATTCATAGATTTATTATTAACCTAATAAATCCATGAGTATAACACAGGTTATACTTGTACCTAATTACCTGAGGTAATCTATTAGTATCTACATACAGTATATCCAAAGTTAATTAATAGATAATATTGTTCTAAGTACGCAAAGTTATCAGAATATCTTAGCATTTTTTTTTCAATTTTTTTTATTTAAAAACTTTTTTGCAACTTTTCCACTTGAGCAGCGTCGAATAGTGTTTTATCGAGACATTCGACGACGTGGCGGCAAAGTCACGTATAAGCATATTGTTCACCATAAAACACATTTTGTAATGAGGGCACAAATTTTTATTATAGTTTAGGTCACGTAATAAAAAGGCCGTTGGCTCGGTACTTGCGAAGTGCCTGATTTACGGATGAGGTTCGCGGTGCGGTGATGTGCTAATAAGTCGGATGTACCTATATATTTTTGTACAGTAAGTACACTTATTACATTTTAAGTCCATACACAGATCTGTGTTAAATGTAACTTTGGCATGATTTTTAAAATAAACCAAAACTATTATAATTTCTCATTTTAGTTTCGATATCAATTCTACTTGCTTAGTTATTAACTTCATTTTAAGTTCATAAATTGTCTATAAAAATAAGACGTTATACTATCGTGTTTCTATGTTATAAGAGCTTTTATGTGTCTCGAGTCACTTTTGTAAAGCGACAACGACAGTTATAAAACGGCAATTTTGAAACAATATAAATGCAATCTCATTTAAGCGCTACTATATGGAAGTATAAGGCGTGTATCGTGCCGTATGTTCTTAAAGTTTATGCGTCTTGATATTACTGTTGTAAATCAAATAAAGGTCCTGCACTTGCTTACCTTAGGGTTATGATTTGTCGTAACTTGTAACTCTGTTGTCAAGGTATAAATTCATAGTATAAATATAGGTATGACTTTTTGTCTTATGGTTTTATTAAATGAGAGGCTACAGTTGGATTGGTAAAATGAAGATGGGCAAAAACAGAAGTTGCTAATCTATAAACTATCTGTACCTAACAGAATTCAGTAGTAGAAATGGCAGGTTTGGATGAGTTATTCCTATTCATAAGTAACCTATAGATGATTTCACACGGAATGTCATTTAACGTAAGTATGAGTAATCGTACGACTGTAGACACTCTCAAACAGACTGCTCTATGTAAATGACGACGGGAACTGTGTGTAGAAATATATGTAGCTAGTTTGAAAGGAGGTCAACTTTTTATACCAACAAACCTTTAAAGGATGCTGTGGCGGGTTGGCTAGGAAAAACTGGAGGTGGTTGCTGGTGCACCGGCGGTTGTGGACGCAAAGTGATAGTTGTCGGTGGTGGCTCGTACTGTTTCTGCGGTGTCTGATATGCCGGTTCTGAGTAGCTCGGCGAGTATTGTGGTTGCGGCGAGTACTGGGACGGTGAGTACTGCGATTGGGAGTACTGCTGCTGTTGATAGTTTGGCTGGGAACCGTGCGTCTGGTAGATAATGCCGGTAATTAGTCGTTTGTTTTTTTTTTTACCCAAAAACTCAGATAATTTTGCTATTGATGCCAAATCTGTTGTAACATTCTCCATACTTACTAAAAAAAACTAGTTTTAAATTGTTCCCTTTTTAAACATTACTTAAAGAATAGGGGACCGGATAACTTTCTAAAAACGGTTTTTAATTAATCAGTATGCTTTTTTATTCCCACAAACAATATTATTTTACAGTTTTGGGTTAACTGTTTAATATGACTGCGTAAATGACGTCTCGGAGGACGTGACGTCATTTGTGGGAAAAACAAAAGGGACTTTCAGTAAAAAAATGAATTATCATATGTAGTTCTTGTATTCAGACACACAAAACTGACCTTTGCAAACTGTTGAAAATCTAGTAAATCATTGAAATAATTTTACATTTTGAATGTTTGCCACGCATTTCCTAGATAGTTTTACGATCAATTTTTCTAAAAATGAGTACATGCCCTCTGATTGATGTTTTTTATGACGTGGGACATCGACAACAAATATTGGAAAATTAAATTTTATTTTATTGATTTATAAAATAGATATAATTGTTATTTATCAAAAAAGAAGAATTGACGAATAATCTTCAAACTTTTAACAACACACAATTTAATTTTTTTATCTAATTGCTATCCGATCCCCTATTGAAAACACAGTTATTATAAATATTATTGTTGAGTGATGTGTTTTAATAACCAATGTTATAATAATATTAATTAAACAAAAAAATAACAAATATTTTGATAATTATTATTCACAACGGCACTAGTATTAATATCATCTAACTCCACCGGGCTTCTTTTTATCTTGCTCTAGCAGTGACTTTGTAACACCTCTCAATTTCGGTTTTCATTTATAGTAGCTGATACTGATTGAATATGTTTTTTTTTTACAAAACAAATATTCTAGCGTCTATTTTATTGATAGTAATATGTATCTAAAAATAACTGGATTAAAATTGAAAATCTTTATTAAATTTGATGAAATCTTTATCCCACCAAAAACATTATCATGTAAAGTGTTTGATCGGCGAGACCAAATGAATCGCACTGATAAAAAGTTATTAGATCTCGTAGAGCCAAGATTCTAACTCTACACGCACTAACTACAAGCTCTTACTTCACAAACATTACTACACCGTATTCAAAACATCTGACTTGGCCGTTCCACTACCATCAAATGGACATAAGGTCAAAAATATATTCACTATTCATTACTTTTCTGTTGTAGAAACAAAACGGCCAAGACACCTTGGGAACATCAGTGAGTGAGTGTATAGGTAAGTACAGTAATCAGGGTTTTTTAGATATCAATAAAATCAAAAGTATCAAAAGTAAAATTTTATGTATCTAGTGTAATCAAATGAGGGTCCGAAAATCCGACGAAGCGTTTCAGAAAAAATTAGGTAGTGCCCTTGCTTTTCGTTTGTCTTTTAGCTCAACTTTGGCGGGCCACTACCGTTGCCCTAGATAATATTTATGAATGCTTCACAAAGCTATAAATAAAATAAAATGTATCGAGCATTTTTCTTTAAGACGTATAATACACTTTTAAATTTACCAATGTAAATAAATCAAAATAATTAGACATAAGTTTTCTACAGAAAAATTTTTCGTTTCCTTATATTCATAAATACTCACTTTTTGTTGTTTTACTGACACAATAACAATTATAGTTTGAGTGTAAGTATATTTATCAAATTAAAGTTGGATTCGTATTACGTTGTTGAACTACAATAAAAGTAAACGCTAAAGTACTTAATTTCATCATTTTTTAGATTATTCTAAAAGCAGGGGCTAGCAGTAAAGTTAAATTAATTAAATATTTTAGCAAGAAAACTTTAAATGTATTTGGTCCCAAATTAACGTATTTAGTGAGCATGTATGTTTAGCTAACTATTACAACAGTCATTTTTAAATAAAAAAAGAATATGTTAAATTTCTTGGAGTTTTTTGTTTTAGTAGGTTAGGTCATATTGTATAGCAATAGCAACTGTACTTTGCCATAACTTACAAAACGGTTAAGTAGTTATAAATAAATAACAATGATTATTTTTACCACAAACGCGAAGCGAGATAAATGCTCTCAGTGATAATGAAATATGCTAAAAGTGTCCGTTAAACGTAACAAAGATTTATGAAGCTGCTTTTCTTCGCTGTAAAAAGCAAAATTCACATTCGAAATGCATATGCAGCAAGCCATAAACGATGAACACATTAAACCAGAACCTGAACTGGCTTTCAGTAGGAATTAGTGGAATACATTCACTGCAGAAGATACGCGGCATTCAGGTATATCATCATAAGTCATATTATAGTATATATATAGTATATTATAGGTATATCATTATAATTTTGTGGGACCTAAGATTATCTAAATTTTGTAATGGAAAGAATAAAAAAAATATATAACTGTAAGGGTGAGAAATTCATCAGCTAATAAAAATATTTAAATTATATGAAAGAAGCCTTAGATTATATATGTTTTCATGATTTTAAGTGGACACTTATTAAGTATTCTCGCGAGATTCAATCATCTATACCATCATCATCATCTATATTTAAACATTTATTTAAAGCTTTGCAACCATTTCATGTTTTACTAGCCGATACCTGAAGGCTACGTTTTTTTATATAATTTTTGAAGTGCATGACAACTACATCTATCGGCAACGCAGACCGATACCTGTGGGGAAAGAGGAGCAGGCACAGGGGCCCAACGGCTGCTCTGCTGTCGGTAGGGCTGTGGGGCAATCCCTGGTGACGCAGGACCTTGGCGATAAGGAGACTGGGGTGTAGGGCCGGCAGTAACTCCTGGCCCTACAGGGATTAGTTTGCTAAGGCCGGTGGTCTCTTGGCGACGCCCTTCACAATACCCCGGTTGAGATTGTGGCGCTTGTTGTTGATATTGGTGCTGATTTTGGGATTGTTGGTATTGGGGCTGTTGATATTGAGGTGGTTGATGTTGGGGCTGTTGGTATTGGGGCTGTTGATATTGGGGCTGCTGGTATTGTTGCTGTTGCGGCTGCGCTGACGGCGAGTACTGCGCGTTGTATGCGGTATTTTGCTGTTGGGATTCAATAATGCTTAGCTAATAAAATTATTTGATAATGTAGGTAGCCTTATCTCATGGTTTAGTATTATTACTGAAATTATGCAGAGAAGCTGTAATTTTATACCCATTTCGGCAATATTTCATTTAGCTTATTGCGTTTTCATTAGGACTCGAATGAATTTTCTTGTAAAGAAAACATTCTTTACAGAAACGTGTCATTCGAATCTAAAACATCACTGCTGCTAAGATAAGGTTTCCACCGTAGTTCATGAACATGCAATTATAATCCCGCCATCGAAGCTTTTGTATGTGCAGCTTTCATCACTTGCAAATTATATATACAGTCACCAATCCCAATGTTTCGTAAATGCATTAAATGTTTAGTGAGAATAATACAGTGTATTTTACCTGTTGAGGCTGATGATAGCCGTTTGTCTCGGGCACTGGCGGCCACACGACTTTCTTTTGGCCTGTAACAACAAAATAAGTCCTTGTTTTATGATTGGATTTTCACGAAACTTCGTAAAACATGCTACTTAGGTACCAAAAAGATTCAGCAATTTTTTGATGCCTACATTTTACTTTTGATATAGGTAAATATCATTCGCTAGGGTCTAAAAATTCAGGAGCTCTATTTTTGAATCATCTGATTTACCGCTCGTTTTCCACTCATTTATATTCAGAAAAAGTTTTTAAATATTTTTGATTTTCTCGTCTGCAACGAGTAGTATCAATCACTTAATAGTAGTCGAATGACAACGAAGCGAATGATAGCATGACATACAAAGTTATTCATGGGTACTTAGATACAAGAAACATTAAATTTTAACTTTGATTCTGATTTATTGACATCAAACAGATTTAAATACATTTTATATATATTCTGCCCATATTCGAAACAAAGGAGACATAAAGCAAGAGCTACATTTAAGCTTAGGCGCAAATCTGATGGAAGCTCTAAACTTTTTTCGGAAATATGCGAAAGTACGCGACGGATCTTCCATCGTATGTACGAAGCAAAGAACAATTACTGTAACGTTCTAACGTTACGCGATCGACAATTACCTGACGCATCTTTTACTAGATATGCACCGACACTCTTTGCCCTTTTAAAACTATTTTCCATACATCTAAAACGGGTTTACTTTTCATTGCAATGATTTATTTTGTCAGTATCGAAAGGACTATTCAAAAATGCATAAAAACGGTGTCATATGTCACTGTATTAGATATATCTAAGAAATCGAATATGACGTATGTAGTAGATAGTAAGAAGATTTTAAAAGAGTGATTGAAAAATAGAGGTCCAGAATATGATTATAATTTTTCGGTTGCCCTTCGCATCGTGTCAGACATAAATAGCTTTCTTCTTTTTGCTGATTTATGTCTGGTGATAAAGTCGCCACAACATTGTAGTGTGTAGGTATTAAACGAAATCAGGGTTACGAATTTAAGCATTCAACACTTTGAAACGCTTATTATGAGATATTTCGCTTGAAATTAGCCTGGTCTACCTACCGCGCTCTTGGAGCTATGCCAGAGTAACACGAGAAAAAATAAATATTTTGTACTAGGTAATATAAATTTGGTTTATATATACGTTTTGCCAAAATGTAATTAATTAATTTCAACAAAGAATTTGAAAAAACAAGACTTGTCATGAGTCACTCTTAATGACTTAGGTTCGTTACAACTGAAATTAAAAATACTTTGTAAAAAAATATTTGCATAAACAAGCACTAATATTATAGGTTAGAGGTATTCTTATAATTTTTCGATTAGATTTTATAATAAGATATAGTATAAAATAAATTGGGAACTTGATATCAATAATGAAGTCAGGTGCATTATTGTATAATCTTAAAATCATAACCCTCAAAACGTTAGAACAAAACACAAAATAGACCATATCTAAATTTTAAACGAAATAATAAAAACGTTTGCAAATTAAAATAAAGTTATTGTTTGTTTAAACAAAATAATATCAAAAATACATTTTGCAAAGATGGATAGGATAAGTAGGTGTTAGTTTACATTAGCTTATTAAAAAATGTTACAAAATAAGCAATTTTACAAGACCGATGACAAAAACAGGTTACGCTTTCGCCGAAGGTCTTTAAACTTTCTTGTGACCTGATGTTAAGTAACTCGTTGAACGTTAGTGAAGCCTCAACCATACCAATAGGTAAATTCTATAGAAATACTCATAAATTGTCAAGTTTCATATTGGATTAACTGTTAGCAATTTTTCAGATACCAGCCTCTGTTAGCAATTTTTCATTAGGTATATTATTTCACTGGAAAAGTCAATAAGGTGGCACACGATGTTAAGTAACATTATAGAAAATGTATAAACAAGGGTATATTTTTTTTTCTCACTTTATAACAAAACAGTCACTAAATACTAGTTAAACAAATATAAAATTAACACAACAGAGAGAGAGAGAGAGAGAAATAACTGACTCACTGATCAGATCAGATCGTCTGGAACTTAAAACGCGTCAACCGCTACCTCGACAGGACAACGTTTGACTACTTGGCTCGTTCGCCAGGTGCGCAAATATCTAACGCATATTATATTTTGAGACCACATTTTTAGGAGACCATTGTCCCCCTCTCTCTCTCGCTTGTCGACGATACGCCACGTTCCGGCAATACTGGATTCACCCACGAAAACTGTTTTCAGCCTCATTTATGCATAGTTTTAATTACACCTGTTGAGATTTTGCGTTATTTGTCGCTTAGGAACAAGATTGATTATAATTAGGTAAACGTTTCAGTTGAAAAATAATTGCCTCTAGTACACATTCTGTTTCGTGGAGTCTGTGAAAAAGGGTACAAGTGATTCAGTAATATAAAATGTTTGTCAATTGTGACAGGTTTTTCACACTTGTAACCCTAAGTTAATTAAAATACAATAATATAAGTTATATTAACATAACTGAGATTTACTAAATATTCTGTTATTTGTGAGCGTTATGTTCAAAGCAATCACGAAAATAAGAATTGCTGGAAGGCACATCACGATTGATTCAAGCACTCTCTGGTAGTTTAGGAGTTATTACGAGTGCTATTCACTTACTACTTGTACGAATTAACATGAGACCTGAAAGCCTATTCTTTTCAGAAAAATCGATAGGCATGGACATGGTACGTAATTGATCTCGTAAATTGTACCTAAATAAATCTAATAATCTTCTCTAGAACTAACTTATTTTGAATATTATATATAATATTTTTTCACAATATAATCGTTATATTAAAGACGTCGTTATTTTATGACAATATAGGATAGCCTAGTATTATAATAATGTCTATGATATGGGTTATACCTTTATATCAAAGGTAAAAAATACATATTCTTTATACGGCACAATATCGAGTTTTGTAATAATTTTTATATTAAACAAAACAAACTGTTGTGTATTATAATATCTTGTTTTAACTAATCAAATGATTTAACGTATCCTTACATGTATCTACTTAATAGGGCTGATTCAAGAATAAATAAGAAAGTGCCGAAATAGTTGAAATCCTTACTCGTGTCACGCACGGAAGGTGTAATTATTTAAGATCATATCAAGAGACGATATAATGATCGTGGGTATTTTAGTAGTTGTGGAGCTGTGGTGTGCTTATATTCTTTTATTATAGGGACATGGTCGCAATTAGCTCATCCATTGAGCCATGAGACGCACATAAATTACAAACGGTACGAGTAGTTGAACACCGTGGTCGTCGCTACCGGCTATAGATAATTTGTTATTAACTTGTTTAAGCCTCTTAGCTATACTCGGCTGAATATCGCCGTCCAAGCGAGAAGATACAATTTTAAGGACCAGTTTTTTTTAATAACGCCCACAAATTGCTTCAAGCAATCGTTGAGCGCATGATCACTACCTTGTGATTATTTTATAATATCAAAGGCAGATATGAACATAGCTACTTTACCTTAATAACAGAGTTTGAAGTAAACATGTTGCATAAATCAATTCTGTAATACTTTAAATCAGTACTTCCCAAACAATAGGTCACGATCCACTGTTGGTTTGATCATATTGAATGGGTCCTATTAGGCTATTCGCCACTGTATAGATTTTTTTTTAATTTCATTTATAATAAATAAGGCAGTATTAAATAGTTCCATGAATTGTCATTAGAGAATCTTTGTTCTCTATTTCCCTATCTTTAGCAAAGAAGGGGCCCAATGTTTTCAAAGTTGGATTGGTCGCAGCTCCATTAACTCTAGAAACCACTACTTTAGGTGGTAGCATTGCTTCATTAATATTTATTTATCTTTTGAAACAATTCTTATTTTTGAAACTATTGTGTTTACATTTCAACTCGTTGTTTTCAGATTAATTGCCTTGAAAATGATTGTTTTTTGATAATTCTAGCATGAAGTCAGCAGTGTTTACTAGTTACATAAAAATTAACAATGTCATAACATTAGCACTTGTCTAAATCATTAACGGCGTGCATGTCAGTGCTACACACACCTATTGAAATACCACCATTTGTCATTTGCATCTTTTCAGCGCTCATATATTATTAGACATTGATTCATAAAGCGGTGCGGACTCATCCGAAATAGTCTTCTATTACGTCAAACGATACACTCATATTGTTGTTTCAAAAGAATTTTTCGAAGAAATGGCAACAAGTTGAAAAAAGTGCGATAATAAAATTTATAAGTGAACTCTCCAGTGCGGCGTCTGGCTGCTTTTACATTTTGCTGGTATTTGTAAAATCAACATTAACATGTTTTTATTATTATACAGGTGTAATAACGCTTTTTTTTATCTCAGTCATGATTTTATATTTAGAACTTACGTCACTGCTGGAAATAATATGAATGGAGTTTGCAATATGTAAGCTTCTAGTTTTCTACAACACGTGATTAAGTACTCACGATACCTATGTACTTTAAATAAGTTAACTTTTTATCATATGAAATGTATAATAGTAATATACTTTTGTTTTCAATTTAGCATCAATTATAAATATAAAACTAAGTTGTCCTAACGAAACTTTAAAAAATATCGTAAAAATCTTGTTTTTTAATGACGAACGAAAATAAAACACCTTAGGCATGTCTCTCTAGTCGTTCTGAGTTATTCGCTCAAAATTAAACGCTGTTTGTTGGTAAACAGCGTGTAATTTTTATCATGATCTCAAATGTCGATAACATCTGGAAAATGTCAACGTAACTCAATAAATTTCTTATGGAATTATTGACAATGAGAATTGTAATGAACGATAAAATTTAAAACGATAAACAGCCAACAACAGTAAATATCATTAGATCATAGGTACGAAGTTTTATTTAAATTCTCTTTATTGTATTCGTATAAAACACTAACGTATTGTAAGGTTATATCGCCTAATAATGCCCACTGTTTTAGACCGTTGGAGAGCTATAAAGCCAAAAATTTGTTTAAATATGACCTATTTCAGTTTGGGTTTGGTTTATAGCATTACAGTAGTCAAAAACATTGGGCGTTATTACACGACTGTCCTTAGTTGTTTAGATCAATTGGTGTGAACACGGATGTTAAGTCCTGGTAAATCACTGATGATACGTTAACATGTTTTGAAAAGCACACTTTATAGCACATTTTTGCTGAATAAGCACATTTATAAGTATCAGATATTCTTCTATAGAAACTAAGGCACAGTGAATAAAGTAGGTATCGATTTACCAACAAACACGGTCTCAGACATGTCGCTCGTTAGTGCTCCTCCGATGTCGGTTCTGTACTACCACAAACAATAGCAGGTACAGGCACATTCTCTTAACTTCCAATCCTTGCCAAACACTTTTTACTAATGAACGAATTTTCGTCATACGTAGGCGTATTTCTGTCATACAAGCTAAAGTACATGAACAAAATTAAATGCTCGGCCATTAAACTCCATAGGGTATTGGACACTATGTTCATTAATAAGTTCCAATGAATCATTTGCGACGTAGACAGCTAATATACGTCTACAGTCTGCTTTAGGTACATCTTTTGATTTCAAATTGACATTGGAAGTTTTGTCTTTGTTTTAGTTTATAACAAAATCAATTTAATATCCAATATTGTATATAAAGATCACTAACATAAACGAAACATATGATGGGCAATATTTTGTAAAACATAAACAATGAAATGAATCAAAAGCTTCCCTAATCTAAAATTCTACATAAAAAATTATGTTACATTGAAAGCATCTATTCTACCCGGCCCTAGTACCTTTGGTAGCCTTCATGAATTCAGAGTAAATATGTCCTGCGTGGTTGAGTTGGCCATCCCAGCTGCGCGCTGATCGCATCCTGGCTTGCTCTGGGGGCCAGTGGGAATCGAACCGGTGGTCGGTGCGTACCAGGGTGTCCAGAATCGCCTGCACTTGAGTAGGGTCTAACTCTGGCAAAGCAGCACCAATATTTAGTAGCGTTAGTAAGCTTAGATCACTGATATATACCACACTATTTTAACGAATTCAAATATATAAATATTTGAGCACGTCATTGATTTCGGGAAGGATAAATGCTTATAACCATTCGTTGAAAGTTTTCATTGCAAAGATAGGTACAGGAAGAATATAAAGATTATTCATTAAATAATTATGTCAATATTTAGTAGGGAAATATAAATAAAGAAGGTATGCATGCAGGATTGTTTTTCTAGGCGTATTTAAAAAAAGAATACTTACTAGGATATCCCCTGCGGTTCCGCTCTTCTTCTTCCAGCATCCTTAGGACAGCCGAGTTAGCGAGGTTGGCTGGTTTGTCCGTGCCGGGGTTATTGAAATCGATTCTGTAACAATAGAAAACAAAATAACATCTGATTTCGCTTGATACAACAATAGAAAAAAAAAAAAAAAAAAGTAAGTCGTTAATTTTTTCACGTGGCGGCACTGGGTTAGGTTAGTTAGACCATTCTCGGCCTGAGTCTGCGCAGCAAAGTTTCCCCTTGCATTTTTAAATAATCATAAATATGACATCCACTCTTGCATACTAATTACATATAATTAACAAGTGCAATTTATTAAATGCATATTGTTGTCACCGTGCCAGTTCTTAAGATAACAATAACGTAATTCGCTAATCATTGTTTGCGCAGTTATTGCTTATATGGAACGAATGATTCAAAAGATAAATGGAGTCTTTTAATTTTAGCATAATCTGACCGAGATTCGCTATGGCTCAGTCCAATATTTTCTCGTGACAATTTCGGGATAAAAATGCAACGTACGAACAAATTCTCAGTTAATCCATATTAAAATAAGGATGCTGAATTTTATTTCATAATGATTTTAAAAACTATGTCAAAGGTATCTTAAACATTATTAATATTACATTATATTGGTTGGGGAAACAGTCTCTTCGCATTTTATATGAAAATTCAAAACATGTTTTAATAAAGTTTATTTACATTTAACTAAAGTAGCTTATATAGAAATTTTGGAGATTCTGATCAAAAAACCGAGACAAGTGTTTTTGGCAGTCCTCGCGTGATGTTAACACTGCCTAAAGAATTCTAAAGAGACCGAAACAGGTGGAAATCGGAAGGTGCAAGGTCGGGGCTACACGACAGATGCATTAACACCTCCCAGCAAAACTCTCTTAATTTTTGCGGAATGGTAAACGATGTGTAAGGCCTAGCGTTATAATGATTCAAAAACTACAGCCCTTCTATTGCTTAATTCTGGCCGCTTTCTCTCCACTTTTTGCTTTAATCTCATCAGTTGTTCGCAGTAGAGTTCAGAATCGATGGTCCTGTCTAGCGGTAATAGCTCATAATAAACAACGCCCTTCCATACCCAACATACACACAGCATCACCTTGTAGCGAGTTAACCCAGGTTTCGCCACACTGACCGAACTTTGACCGCGACCTTTTTCGTATGTTCTTATCGTATGTAATCTGCTTTTTATCACCAGTTATCAGCTTCTTCAAAAATGGTTCGTTTTCATTGAGAATGAATGAAGAATCACAAATGAGTACATGGTTCATTAGGTTTCTTTCAGTTAACTCGTGAGCTATCCAAATATGAAATTTTTATGTACCCAGCTTTTCCAAATACGCCAAAACTCTTTTGTAGTCAATTCCCAATTCTTCAGCTACGTAGAAACTAATATGCCAATCATACTCTATTTTTCAAAAATAGCATCCATTTTATCCGTAATACAGTGACCCAAGTGACGTGCATCTTTGTCATCAATATTTCCGGACTGGATACGCTTAAACCAATTTTTTGCCAAACCCAAAAAAGTTTTAATGCAGGGTAAAAGCCGGATAGTTGCCACACTTTTTAAAAAAGCTATTTTATTCAAAATGTATACTAGTTAATTCTTTATTCAAAGCGTATTCTTGAACATCGTTTATTAATCTATTATCGTAGCCAATTTTTTTAAACATAAATATTATTAGTTTTGAGTAAATCCCGTTTTATTTGACCTCTAAAAAAGGGGATAGTTGCCTGTTATGGCGGATAGTAGCCTAGCGTTAAAAATGTTTCGGGGGATACTTGCCTCATGTGAAGATAGATGCCTGTCTATGTATTTTTACAAAAAAAAATTAACTTATATTAATTAAAGTAATCAGCTTTTATTATTTACTGCAATCTTTTATTAATTAATCATTAAAGTTAAACTGTGATTATAAAATTACAACAAAAATAGACTCCAAAATGGTATTTAGATATCCAAAATATTAATGAAATATAATAATCTATTTTGACATTAGCATTTATTATCATCAGAAGCCAGGGTTTGTTTATCTAGTTCTTCGAACGCAAGTACTAAACTGTGTGTGTTCTGTCCAGCTGATGTGGAGCGGCACAACGCCCGGCTTTAGTTTATACTTACGAGACATTTTGCTGTTGAGTTGATATTTCTTTTATTAGTAAAAATAAATGCAAAAACACCAAGAAAAAATATCTGTCTTTGCTCGTTAAAAAAATTATAGTTACAGTTTTTTGCCCTAAGGCAACTATCCGCAAAAGTCAATAGGGCTACTATCCTTTTTGATACGGGTACTTGCCCTATTTATTTAAGAAATAAATAAAAGATATTAATTAATAAAAAGTAATAAACAGTGCAATTTAAACCCAAATGTATGCAAAGACACAAAAAATTGCTGAAATCGTAATCAGTAATAAAAATATTTAACAGAGATTACTTACTAATATAATTCTAACGCTCGTCAAAGCATCGCCGCCGAAGTTTTTTGTTCACACAGACAAACCACGCGCGTCTATTTCAACGGCTTTTGCTACACAGAGACCTACATGGGGGGCACTTCCGTTTATAATCAAGTCCAAACACGAGCAACAAGCCTAACATAGTGTATTCGAAACTGAGGCAAGTATCCTTCCGAGGCAACTATCCGGCTTTTACCCTATTGAATTGCTGCATTAGATTCACTTATTTTGCTGTAAGAAAAATAAATAAAAATCATACATTTTCCTAATTGGAAATCGGAGTTATGTCCCTTAAAATTAAAACTTTTTAATGATACCGAAATCAGCCAGATACGTATAGTATGCATAAACTTGTGTCTTTTTCATTCCGCAAACTACATTTTTTTTGGAGTTTGTTTTTAATTTTATATTATTTCATATAATTTCACCATTTAATGAAGGAATCAATAACAAGAATTGCGCAAACGGTGCCTATGTCGTCAACAAAATGCTGCAATAATATTAGTATCAGTGCACAATGGTGAGCTTGAAAAGTTTTCTCTTATTTGTCTATACTTATTTCCTAGAAATAAATTTTTATTTGTTTTTTTTTATTATTTTCATAAATTTTGGCCCGTAGACAGTAAAAAGAAAGAAAAAAAAATAATAAAAACAAATATCATAATAATTTTAACATTTTATATGCAACTATGTTTATTTTCTAATTTACCTATACACTTTATAATTTCAATTGAAGTTCATTTGAATGGGCCACGACCCTCCATATTGGCCCAATGCGAATTGGAGGATATTAACGACTGCAAATTCAACCGGGACCAATCACTTTACGTGCCTTCCAAAGCTTGGAGTTGCTTGAGATAATATTTTTTGGACACCCATCCTGTGAACGACCTTTGCGAAAGTTGCTTAACAACTACAGTCGCTAGCCTTGGCGTTTATTCACTACGCCACCAAGCTACTCTGAATCGATCCTCAGACTCGCGTAATATTATACATATGTGTTGTGACCAATGAATAAACCATTTTTTCCAGCGAAGACTGAAAATACCAACTTTGAAGTACGTATCTTCAGCAATTTGTATGTAAAAAAAAGAGTATTAACATAAAGAATAGTAATAAGAGAAAAAAATATATACAACTCGAGTTGTCTTTACGTTCTTAACTTCAGTTGACGTGAATCTAAGTTTTTTAACGTCGTGGAAAAACTTCTGATGAGTAGGTTTCTCCTCCGTGAACCCGACAGTGAGCTGCCCGGTGGGTCCCCGGAGGCCTACACACCAAAAACCGTACTCTACACCTTCTCATGGGAAATGAAAACCGGCAAGCTATGGCTGAGTCACCAGGACACTCAAGTATTGGATCATTGCTCCCCTTGCAGATGGAAAATTGGAGAGACTCGGCTAAATCGAGTGCCTCTCCAAGACAGACGAAATCGTGCAATGCGGGAGCGGCTGCCAACCACCTCCGCTGGCCCCGACGACGAAGTGAACCTAATCTGATAAAAATATGCGTTCACTGTAAACTACTCGAGGCTTAATTGCATCATCGGAAGGCTCTTTCCGCTTGTTCTCCTTTATAATTTCAATTGAATTTCAAATGCAAAATACATTTTTTTCAAACCAACAAACTCAAGTAATGTGAAATGCGAGGTGGGTAATAAATCAGTACATTAAAAAATACGTCGCGTTGGGTGACGTATTAAATTGTTAAGTTTGGAGCGGTCCCCAACGATCCTTTTTTAAATTATCAATACATATTTACGTACGTTAAAATTGAGTTCCTTTTATTATTTTTTAAGGGGAACTTAGGTTTATGTGTCGGGGTATCTATTTTTTCTTTTTTAATTTCTATTTATTATTTTTATTACTTATTATAATGTAGATTCTTGTCAAAAATTTATATTTAAGGTAAAGATTACATTTAGGGTCAAGCTTGATCGCTTTCATTGTATTAATTAATTCATAATTTTTGTTTCTATAACTAATAACTGATACTTAATATTTATATTAATCTTCAACTCTAAGAAGCTAAGAACACTCTCGATTAAGTCATCGATATTCTCCTTCAGTGCGCTTACGTTTGAGAGCCCACTTCACAAATATACTCGTATTTGCAGACATTCGGTTATTCTTCAATACTTTCAGCCCCCACAACTTTTAAACGGCTCAACCGATCTTCATGAAACATGCCTAAGAACACGCGCGCATAAGTCAACTTTAACAAAAAAAGAACAACAGACAGACACACACAGACACGTCAAACTTATAACACCCCTCTTTTTGTGTCGGGGGTTAAAAATAACTATACGGAATAAAAAAATCGTGTTCACAAATATTGGTTATAATTTTCTTGCCGTTTTCATATTGGGATTCTAACATATTTTTCCCTTTATGATGTTTTTTGTGTGTATGATGATTAACACATAAATTGTATATTAACTGTTCATTCATTTCTAAGAATCTAAACCAGCTTTTGTGTCTATGTTTTCCTAAACTTTCTCCAGCCGTGTTCACCAAGTCAGTTTCTATTGACGTTTTGAAAGTCGTATAAAAACATACCTATGAATTGAATGAACATAAACAAGCGATTCGTGGGAGTTCCTACAAAAACCATTATAAAATGAGACTAATTCTAACTTTATCGAGTTTAAGGATTTGGAATTTAGATTGGAATTGTATATATATAGAACCTGACCGACGTACCAAAGTTAATAAACACCCGAAATCAAACCATAAAGGACTCTATGTCTGATATTCACTTGCTCAAATAGATCGAGAGTTAAACAAAGATTTCTCTATATACTACCAGAGTGAACAAAGCGACCATTATTATTATAAAAAACGTACATATTAGTATAAACGAAGAAGCCAAGATCGTGCCTTTTTCAAGCGATGGGGTTCAAAAGACACCGAACAAAAGAATTTGAAACACAATGCTGTACAAACATATAAAATGCAAAACATATAAGTCTTCTGATGTGGTGTATATGCCGCAGTCAACTGGTTAAATCAGTCTTTCAATTGGCGGTTAGCCGTTTAATTGAACTGCGCCATTCACTTGCACGATAAGTTTTATAGTTGAATCGTTATGTCATTTTGACCGTTCAACAAGAAGACTGATTTAAAACTCGTTAAAACTTATTGATTTTTTATATTTTCACGCGCACTATCCATAAATGAAACAACTTTCGCGTCTGTATTTAGTTTGTTGACGTTTTGGACCTGTAAACGCTAAAACGTTAATTTAGTTTAGTTATCTGTTAAAAAAAATACTTAGAAATTTTATTTAATTTCAATAATTTCTTATGTATCACGTAACCTACAAGACCAAAGTAACTCACTTGCGTTAAGGGTGTGTACGTTAGCTTGCTGTATTGGATCACACGGACCATCAACACCCACTCACGAATAAGCAATTTGATATTATCTATTCGATCAGATCTGTATTGGTTACATATTTATTTTGATTTACTTTAAATCCTACTAATAAATTTCGGTATTCCTGATAAATCGACAGTTAATTAGTTGGCTGATCATTGTTCAGCCGTATTGTAAATCGATGCATTCGCTACGCGGTTAATCGAAAGTGAGTCTGTTAATTGAATTGCGCCATACAATTAAATGGCTAGCTAATTGGTCGGATGATTATACCACTTGGCTGCAACATATATAATTACTTATATACTTAAACATTACCAATATACTCTCTAACTTTTGATATATTGTTTTGTGATCTGATGATTTGTTACGACTTCTCATAAAATTACCCTTCAGCATTAATTTATCTTTTGTCAAACATAATAAACATCCTGTTAAAAAATGAAAATTCAAGTATAATAAATGAAAGAAAGAAATTTAAACAATACGCTATTTTTTGTAACCCATATACTCGTAGTTTCGACGTCTGCATGGTCGACAGCGACTTTTATTACTACTTAGCTAATATGTTTATAAACTTTGTTTAAAAAATTGTAACAATATATTTAAAGAAAAGTGCATAAAAAATTCACCAGACACGAGGTACCTGCAACTGTTGAATATTTTTATTTTAAGATATTTATTAATATAGCATTGTGAATGACCAATTTATCAAGTATAATAAAAATTAAACAAAAGAAAAAATTTACACATCAAATGTGGATACCAAACACCCAATTTGAATTTACTCTACTTTAATATATTTTCTTGGAATTTGCAATTTTAGTCAGTATTTGGTAATCTTAATTATTACTAGCCCGCGATTTCGTGCGCGTGAAATTCATGAAATATTTAACCTATGATTGAAAAGTCACAGAATCTTTTTGTACATAACATTGGTTATTTTTCCTTTAGGGGCCAATATAAATAAACCCGCAGTACTACACACTCGCGAAAAATCTATGTACAGCTATTCTTGGGAAGAACAACTATTTATTAAACCCATTTGAACTTGATTTTATGAACGGGTAGACTACTTGCTGTAAGTCAATCGAGTAATTTGTAACATCATCATTCTGGATAATGTTATTATTATAATAATTGTAAACCACTTCATCTGCTAAAATTTCCGCTATATTTTTTTCATTAATTGCGGATGCTTGGAGATTTCGGTGGGTTAATACCCAGTATTCGTATAACCGCTGGGTTATACGATGCTGTGCTGACATCAGGAATCGTCACCCAACCATGTTTTTCTGGAATTTTCTCAATATACTGAAAAATTCTTGGGTTTGTAAAATATCGCTAAGTTGGGCTCTCATATTGATAGTCGCCTATAGAAACCTATAGAAATATTTAGATATTTCTATAGGTGGCCAGATGTATGAATTCTTCAACGAAACATTAATTTCATCTGCTCTTGTTCCTTTATTTATTTCAAGAAGAGTTTGACAAGAATCTCTTGAGAAGCAACTTGTGACGTTACTCGGCGAATATCTCAAACAGACAGACAAAAAAATTAAAAATAATTGAGTTGTATTCTGTTAGTGTTTTAGTATCACTCTGAATCAATTTTACGTAAATATACGTGATGTACAGACACACTATTTTTTTCTGTTTTATTAAGATACAGATTAAACTTTATCATTTGTTAATAATTTTTATTTATATTTGTACCGTAGATGACCATGTGTTAGCTGCTAGTTTCCTTTTATAGATATCAAGCTTACATTCACCTCGTAAGCCTTAAACGGCAGAATTACAATCAGGTGAAACAGAGTCGATGTTCGTACCTATTAAAAGTACAAAATACTTCTTGAATTTATATTTTTAATTCATAAACAGACGTACGTCTATCCTCTAAATGATTTGTATGTTTTATGTTATTTATCAATAACGAAAATTTCGTGTATTTTCGAAACGGTATAACGACTTCAATGAAACTCATTTTTCAATAATTTATAACGTATATGCCACTGCCTCTGATACATAGATATTTGCCGACACAATTTTAACAAAATTTTAAAATATCCCCAAATTTTCGATCGTGGACAAATATAGTAGGCCTCAAGAGATGAAGACGTTTTAGTCGATGGAACGCAGTTTATGATTCTTTTGTGGGTAAACAAAGTTATGTTTGAACCTTGTATTAGATAGTACTTGATCTTTGCAGAAGAAAAGTGTGAAAATCCCTTGACTGACGCGCAGCCGTAAAACGACTTTGTACTGTTTTCGCCATAAGTGTCGCGCAGCCTTAATAATATGTTAACATAGTTGTTACGAATCCACATGTTTGAACCTTGTATTAGATAGTGCTTAATCTCTGTAGAAGAAGAGTGTGAATGAATGAAATATTAACTCTTGAAATATTCATGGGCAACTTAGTGTATGTTACAATCGGTCACCTTATTAATAAAGAGCAATTTCCTCTAGACGACTGACATTGTGAATTGTACAAATAAGAGGCAGGTACGATAAGCTATCATGTAAAATGTTTTAGATACTCATACATAGTAGTAATCAAAGTCAAAGCCAAAACAATCTTTATTCAAATAGACTTCTTAAAAGTACTTTTGAATCGTCCAACATTTTTTTCCCTACCGCTCGTTCAGGACGTCTTTTGGCTGATATGAAGAACAAGCAAGAAACTCACCAGCTCTAATAGGAGTAATGACATTTACAAAAACCATGTCATTACCAGATCAATACATTATAAAGTGACAGAGAAAACAAAAAGAACTATGGTCTTATAATGATAACTGATAATGGAATCTCGTAAATAACTTTGAAGTAATAAATTGGGTAAACGATATTTAGTGTTTTTTATATTCATTTTTATGACCATACATTTAATGCATTTCTTATATGGAAACACAAAGAACTTTTAAATAAGAATATTCTTTATTCAGATAAGCTTATTAAAAGTTATTTTTAATCTTCCTATATTCTTGTCTATCAATAAATGGAATTTCTTTATTTACCCAGACATCATCTCTATTCTTCATAATTTGAATGCTACCTACATTATATTAGTAAGATGGAAATCGGATATAAATTTTTACTTAAATAATTGAAGAGAAGAGATATGAGAAAGTAGGTACCTCTAATAATATTATACCATTGTAATCCGTTTCTATCATCTGGCATCTGAGATATTCATGTAGACAGTGTTATATATTAAAAACTGAGCTGACTGACAATAAAAGCACAGTCAAAATGATAAAATGTAGGAATTTTCTTACATTAGATAGTTTTCCTTCCTTTATATATTTACTGGTAAGTAATATAAAAGGCATTTTGAAATTCAACTCTCAGGGTGTTTCAATGGAATGAATGTTGATTAAGAAATTATACCTGAATGATAATCAAGAAGTCGGTAATTTTTTAAATTAGATCCATCTACAATTTTAAGTTATATTTTTTTGAGATGTCTTTGTGCTAGGTTTGGTTTGAGACGCAGATTACTAGATGATGATCGGCTTGAACATTTTTCATTCGTCAGCTTGGAGAAGCGGAGATGGGTAATTGAGTTGACTATTTCACATAAAATCCAGGTTAATTTTAAAGCATCTTATAGATCAGTAAGTAAGATTCCTCAATTGTTTGGTGTATCGGATGTTAATAATAACATCTTATAAAACGAATCGCTTTCACGTATGTGAGATGTTTTTTTTCGGAGATGTATTTCATTGTATTTTACCTTCTTTCAAAGTTTTACTATTGTGTGAAATATTTAAATTTGATAGTTTTATGTTATTTAAAGTTTTCGTGTTCTGTTTTGAAAAAAAAAATCATAGAAAAGAAGAACTGTTTGTTTGGAATATATTGATTGAACTTAGTGTTGAAATAATCATTCGCCTGATGTGGTGTCAGTTCTGCTGTGTCGTTCTGTGAAGGAGACTAAGCAATGACTTGCATTTGGATTTACTTTGATGGTCATATATTGCATGGATAATCTAGTTATTCTATATAAATAATATAATAATACAAAATCTGCTTTGACGGAATCGAAACTAAGTTTATTCTGATTTGTGCCGACAAAAATGTACATTTTATATTCTGAAAATACCTCAAACAATAAAATAAATTAATTAACTTCATGTTTTTAAAAATCCTCGTTTTATAATAACTGAGTGATCTTAAATTTAAGACTTTATAATTGTTATGCAATGTTGCATTTTATATAGTGTTAGACGATTTATTATTTTATTCCAAAATTAAAATATTTTTTGCATGATTAAAAAATATAGCGCAAGAAGTTATTTTATTTAGGTACTTATATTATACATATTTTTTAAAATATATTTATTTGATTGTTATCTATAAATAAATGTTTATAAATCACAGAAAATTTCAGCGGTGTTTAGAAAAAAGTAGGTGTATACCTACTACTCCGGGTATCCAAAGAAAGAAAATGTATTTATGAAATCGTAAAAACGTCTTACCCATTCATTTCCTTAGCAGTTGTCATGGTGCTTCACTATATAACAATGTTAACAACAACAATAGATTATAAGTTATAATATTGGTATTTGTATTAGACAGCTGTGTCAATTCAGAAATAGTCGTATGCTGACTTTACGGTCGATTATTAACTTCGACTCTATGATTTCATTTTCTATAGGTACGAATATGCGAACAACGACTGAATTTCTGATTCCAGCTGCTTATTTTTTAATTATTTTATAAAAAATATAGTTATGATAAAATTATTGAGAATATTCCAATTGAAAGATCAATAGCTACACTTATTATATATACTCGTATATATGACACATCTAATATTTGTTTATTGACTTAATTCAATCGATGAAAGCACCGAATTATGGAAATATTAAATTCTGAAATAATATAATCGCGCATGCGCAGTGTATTGCGCTTGGTGTGCGCCGCGTCGCGACTGCCGCGAGCACACGCTCCTTCATTTGCTTGTTATCTTCACTTGTTTACTTTTTGCATCGGAAAACGAAGAGTAATCGATTATAACGTTTATCTTGATTTCTTGCACCAGTATCTTTGCAAAACGATCGCAAGAAATGTTCTATATTTAAATAATTGCCGTTATTATCTCATTGGCGAGATCCAAGAGAATTTGATTTCCTGGAACTCGAGGTTTAATTGGAGATATGCATTTTGAAAATGGAACTCGATATCAATTACATTATTGCTTTGAATACAGTGCATTATGCACTTAGCAAGGTGCATTACGTATATCGGCAAGTGTGAATAACTAGCACATTGCAAGGATTATTTTGGGTTACTTTGAATGGAATGGAACGCATACGAGTTGGGTCAGAGCTAAATTTTCTCCGCGGAAATGTCAGTACATGCGCCCCGCGGTCCATAATTGAACGGTCAATGGCATTCAAAAGCAAACCAACGGTTAACATTGTATGTTACGAATTTTTGAAATTGTAAGACTTTAATCTACTAGCTATAACCAACCAGAATTAACATCTGTTGTATATTTCAAAAAATATTGCTCCTTTTTCTCTTTCTAAATTTACTTTAATATTAGAATTCAAAGTTTCTAATTTAAAGGGAAAAAAATAAATTAACCTATAAACTTTTATGCTCGCTTATTTTGAATTCTTATATAACTTTGAATAATGTATCAACAATGAAATAAGAGTGAACCATTTAATGTTTTATATGTAGAATCCAATTCCATTACGAGTTAAGAGAGCGATATATTAATCTCGTGAATTACAAATGTAAGCTAAGATCACGTAAAAATATTTCCACATCATGAAAAGTCCATTATTTATGTTAGTATTATTCATGACATTTGGAAGTAATTGAGTTAACTTGTAAAGTTAAGTTACATATTGATTGAATTAATTTATATGAATCTGTCTATCTTAAGAACTGTAAATTAATTTCAGAAAATAATTTGATACGTGTGTTACTTTACCTGATGTAATAATTTGCTCTAATTCTGTCAGTGTGACATTAAAACTATTTTCGTCGAGAGCGACACAGTGAATCTCACTATGTGTAGAGAATGACTAATTACTACGAATTACTATATTTTGCACATGCGTAGTTATTAAAATGAAGATTTTACTAAAAAAAGTTTGCATATTTAAATAAATAAATAAAAGTTACTAAACACTATCACATACAATAACGAAGGTAACACAACACTCGGATCTGATACAATATAGAGAAATTCATTTTCTATATTGACCGGGAATTAAAACGGCGACCTCAGAGATGTCCGAGAGAAAACACCAAAAGGACTTTTGCTTTCGGATATTTGTACCAATTTGATACGATACGATTTGAACATTTTCGGTATTCTGTAGAAATACAACATTGAAAATAGTATTACACACAACATTAGGCATATTGACACACATACCTTTATTACTTTTGAAGTAGGTTTTATTTAATGGGACCTCTAATGCTACTAAGAGTACAGTATTCGATGCTATGTTTTTAACAGAATAACAGCTGGTCCAAACGACACCAAGTTATGCATACGCAACGTGTTTGCACAAACTAAGTTTGCGCAAAATGCAACGTCTAGATGTCAAATTTGTGCAGAATTGTATTTTGTATAAAGAAATATGAAAATAAAATAATTAATCGAAAGATCGGTATTTCGTTAAAGTTTCGATAAGATAATTAAGCATGTTTATATAAATGAATAGATTTTTGTGAAAAATTATATCGCCAAGAAATTAGTGCCCTTAACTTCTGTGAAAAGCGCAGAGTTTTGATATTTTTGACGTTTTTCAATGTACGCTCGATGGCACTAATTCGGTTAAATCACTTTGTACACTAAAGAGCTTTCGAAAACTTGATATTTCAGTGTTTTGGTAACATTAGTACTTAAACATACTGAACTATTTATCTTTAGAAAGCTCTGGTATATGTTTGATACAAGCTGTGTCTTTAATTTAAATGTGGGTTTGTTTTAATATTCTTAGTTATATGTTATCAAAGAAATATAATGATACTCTAATAAACTATAATAAGTTTACATCTGTATCTTTGTTCTTTTCAAAATTGAAAACGAAGTAACACAGAACAAAACCTAAACGCCTAGTTTGTGCCAGAGAATTGCTACAAAATATATCATTTATTGTTTTCTCTTTGTTTATTTTTCTTGCCGCAATACGTTAATGTATATAAATTTTAAAAGCGGTTAGATTTTAATTGAAAATTTCATTCACAAATTTAAATAAACGGGAAAGCTATCAGTATCAAAAACATTTATTATTAATAGGTATTTATTAAAAGTGTATAGGTATATTTACAATATTGCTTATACATATATTCTTCGCTGACTGCCTCAGTTTATTTTTTCATTTGTACAGTGATAGAATATACAAACTAAATATAGCATATAATAAAAAATATAATAATAACTAGCTGACCCGACAGACTTCGTCCTGTCAAAAAGATTTGTAATGTGGCAGTTTTTTTGCCTACGTATTTAAAAAAATTCTCCTGAACAGAACCGTCACCCTGGTGATAGGGCGTTGTGAATAAAAAATAATTAAATAAAACATATATAAGGATTTAAAAGTAAGTAATCGCTTTATTGTTAATCATGTGAATCATAATTATTATTGCAATGTATTAATAGTAATAGTATTAAATATAGAAAAAAGAGATTTTTATGATCATAAAAACACATTACACACAACAGCATTATAAAAGTAAACTATTCGAATTAAAAAAATATATAAACATTCTCAAGGAAAAATGCTGGAAGAATCCATCTACCTGTACCCCGGAATGGGACTCGAACCCATTCGCGATCCAGGGACTGCTCTAACCAATGAGCTATCTAGGACCCAACAGCTTTGCTACTACAGAGCGTATTTTCATCAATGTTCCGGCAATACATGTAATGACGTGGAAACTGATGCATTTTATCTCGCGTGCCGAAACTAATACAAAAGAAACGCGAGTTTCGGAACGCGACATTAAACTCCTCCAACTATGTATTCTGTGCTCCAACGCACACACGCACATTGTTTTGATAGATATGATCTTTGACGTTAGGAACACACCTACATTGCTTAGACAACAGTGAGTGCTTGTAATTTAATATGAACTTTATACCATAGCAATAAAGCTCAAATTGACTACGTTTTAGTTACAAATCATTTGTATGGGAAAAAGAAAAGGGCTATTTTTAGGGTTTTTCCAGCAATAATTCTAATTTATCTCGCCGTAAAAACCATCATGAACTTCAACGAACATTTAAAAAAAAGATTTGGCCAAATTGGTCGAGGCGTTGTTGAGTTATGCGCTTACCAACACATTTTGCGATTCATTTTTATATATATAGACTAGCTTTCGCTTGGTTGCCCCGGGCTGCGAGCAGCCCGGGGAGGTCACGAGTAGCTAGTGGAATTGGGGCGGTGGGGTTTTAAGTCCGCCTCTTGTTATGTCGGGTTTACAGTTTGAAATTGCCTAGAAAAAGTCAGTAAGTTCTATCTTCAAATAAAAGGTGTTAAAGGACACAAAGCACCATACATCAAAGAAAAAGTGTTGCCAGTTGACACTTAATAGAAAAGAAATATTCAGTGGATAAACGCAAGCAAAACTTAAAATAAATTTTGTATAGATACTTCAAATAAGTTTTGTCTTTTATTCTCTTATTCTTATTTATTAGTAAATTACTGTATAATATTAAAAAACAATCGAACATATATTTCTATCAGTGTTACTATCATTAATTAATCAATTAAATGTCAAGAAATAGTATTTATTGTATTTGCATTATTACATTACATTATTATTTAAGATTTATTTATTATACGAACAGGGAACCGATGTCGTGGCCAGATATTAGAATAGATAAATTCACGACGCGATGGGGTTTTAAGTCCGCCTTCGTTTCAGAATAGAAGCTTTCGCCCGGCAGCCCGGGGAGGTCACGAGTAGCTAGTGGAATCGGGGCGGTGGGGTTTTAAGTCCGCCTCCGTTGCAGAATTTGAGTCTTTCGATTTTTTTGTTATGTTTGTTTTATAGTCTGAAATCGCCTACAAAAAGTTAGTAAGTTCTGTCTTAAAATGAAAGGTGTTTAAGCACCATACATCAAAGAAAAAGGGTTGCCAGTTTACGCTTAACAGAAAAAGAAATATTTAGTCAAAAAACGCAAGCAAAACTCCAAATAAATTATAGTCTCTCACTATAAAGATCCCGAATTGTCAAGTCCATCGAAATAAAAATTGAAATTAAAATGGTCACGATCATCTTTTAAACATTATAAACCAAATGTTACTATCAACAAAAGCGTTTTTCATACACTAACCTAACCTAACCCATATGTCATAATAAACCTATACAGTTTTTTTTGCTTCACTTATTGTTAAATTCTTGAGCATAAACGAGTCGCTTGTAGAATCGGAGCGGTGGGATTTGAAGTCCGCCTCTTGTTCTGCTTACAGTTTGAAATTTCCCAGAAAAAGTTAGTGAGTTCTATCTTCAAATGAATTATGTTTAAGTACACACAGCACCATACGTCAAAGAAAAAGGGTTGCCGGCTTAAACTAAATAGAAAAAGAAATATTCAGTTTAAAAACGCAAGGAAAACTTAACTAAACCAAACAGATCGGCTTGTAGTCATTTATTCTCTTATTCTTTCTCTTATTCAAAAGTAAGTAAATATTTAGTTAATACAGATATTGGAGTTTTAAGACCGCCTCTTGTTATGTTGGGTTTACAGTATAAAATTGCCTAGAAAAAGTTAATAAGTTCTATCTTGAAATAAAAGCCAATAATAATAATATTCTTTATTGCACAAATATAGGACACATTGCAAAGAAAGAAAAAAGATCAGACAGTATACAAAAGGCGGCCTTATTGCTATGCAGCAATCTCTTCCAGGCAATCAATGGTAACATAGAAATCATAGATAAACAGTAATGAATGATGACGGGGTGTAGGTGCAATAGTGACAGGAATTTAATAGATACACATAAAGAGAAAAATATATAATCTACACGTGAGAGAGAGAGTTAAAAGTTGGAGAGAAAGTGACATTTTACTTCTGCGACGAAAGATCGCAAAGTGCGAGCCTTCCTAATATTTTCTGGTAACGAGTTCCAAAGCCGAACAGCTTGAACAGATAAAGAATAGGATAGGAAGTCAAAGGAGTGAGGAGGGATATCAAGTTTCAGGTTTGAGGCAGACCGCAGAATACACTGTGATCTAGATGAGGAGTTGCGAAAGGAAAAAAAATTTTTAAGTAGGGTGGAGACATGGGCAAGAAAAGAACAGAATAAAGGAGCGTAAGAGTGTGTAAATCCCTGCGCCGGCGAATAGGGAGCCAGTTAAGTTTTGAGTGGTAATGCGACACATGGTCATATTTGCGAATATTAAAAATAAACCGAATACACATATTCTTCAGACGCTCTAATTTGTTGAGGAGTTCCTCGGTTAGATCAGTATAGGAAACATCAGCGTAGTCAATGATGGAAAGTAGGAAAGTTTGTGCAAGCGTGATTTTAGTTTTAGTTGGTAGTAAAATTTCGTAGTCTATTTAGCGAATTGTACGCAGCAAAGATCTTTAAGTACGCAAAACATCATACATAAAAAAAGGTTGCCAGTTTAAAGGCAATATAAAAAGAAATATTCAGTTGAAAAACGTAAGAAAAACTTAAAATAAATGTTGTATAAATCACCTTGTATTTTATTCTTATTCAATAGAAAATTTCCTAAAAATCACAGTAACAGTTTTTTGTCATCCGGCAACACTTCAACTGAATACATTTTTTTTCTGTAAGTAATCTGAAAAATGTTACCAATATCGCCAAAATCAGCTCTATGAAGTAAAAACCGTGAAAAATATATACATTTTCTAGATAAAATGGTCGCTGTCTTAGCCGCCAGCTTGAATTTTAAAATTTCAGCCTCAGTCTTAAATAGCACACTTATAAGCACATTTCGTCACAGTTCCTTAACCGATTGACCAGGTCTCCATTAATTATGGCTCGCTTCACTCGCTTTTTCTTTTTTTCGCAGTTCTAATCTAACCGATTGACCAGGTCTCTATTGATGGTGTCCTTTATGGCTCGCTTCGCTCGCATTTTACTTTCCAATTAACCAAATCTCTCTTAACAGTTACTCCTTATGGCTCGCTTCGCTCGCTTTTTGTTTTAGACACAGTGCTAACATAATCGATTGATCAGGTCTCTCTTAATGGTCTAGCATTATGGCTCGCTTCGCTCGCTTAAGCAATTGACCAGGTCTCCATTTATTATGGCTCGCTTCGCTCGCTTTTTATTTTATTGACAGTTCTAATCTAACTGATTGACCAGGCCTCTATTGATGGTGTTCTTTATGGCTCGCTTCGCTCGCATTTTATTTTAGTTACAGTACTAACCTTGTCAATTAACCAAATCTCTCTTAGTGCTTACTCATTATGGCTCGCTTAGCTCGCTTTTTGTTTTAGTCACAGTGCTAACATAACCGTTTTGTTTTATTCACAGTTCTAATCTAAATGATTGATCAGATTTCTTTTGATGGTAGTCAATATGGCTCGCTTCGCTCGCATTTTATTTTAGTCACAGTTGTAACCTTACCAATTAATCAAATCTCTGTAAATGGTCACTCTTTATGGCTCGCTTCGCTCGCTTTTTGTTTAAGTCACAGTTACCAAAAACGCCAAAATCAGCTCTATAAAGTAAAAGTAGTGAAAAATCATCTATTTTCTAGATAAAATGGCCACAGTTTAAGCCGCCATCTTGAATTTTGATATTTCAACCTAAGACCTATGTAGCCCACCTATTGGCGCATCCAACGCAGTTTTTGTTATTTTCCTAGCGGCGATAGTGACTGAGCTAGAGTCCAAAACGTGAAAAGTGAGCATTAAATCTTTAACCCGCCGTAGCTACCAGGGTTGCCAGGTGTAAGTGATGCAAACAGTCAAATGTGATTTCGGGATGTGCCCTCCATCGACGGATACCAATTTTCAAGTTCTAAAAGAATTCCTTTGACAGTTACAGTTTTTGGGGTAAATCTCAAAAACTACCATAAAATCGGGTAATTTTTTTCCACCATATCATAGAGTCTTTAGAGATACACAATCGCTCCATACATGCCAAATAACTACGGGGTTACCAAATCGGTCAAAATCAAGATTGAATTTCAAACGTTGTTTGCACTCAGTGTTGCCAGTCGATCGCTCTGATTTATCCATCAGATATATTGAAATTTTAAAAATTAAGGATTTGCATCGAAAAAAATCCAAAATTCGTCAAAAAGTGTTTCTTCGAAAATCTCAAAAAGTATCAAAAATTTTCAAGATTTTTTTTCACCTGGCAATACCTCAGCTACTTGCCTAAAGATTGTTTCCCCGGAAGTCCTCTGACAAATGTCGGCGAGTGCGTCAAAATCGGCTCGACGTGGTGACGATACCCAATTTTTCGGATAAAATGGCCGCTGGTTTGGCCACCATCTTGAATTTCGAAAATCCGGCTCCGTACCGGTGTGGCCAACTCGATAGCGCATTCGATACACTTTTTACCATTTTCCTAGTGGCAATACTGACTGCGCTAGAGTCTACAAAGTAAAAAATGGGTGAAATTTTTCAAATCGCCACATACACCAGGGTTGCCAGGTGTCGACGACGAAAATGGTCAAATATCATTTATGGGAGCATCCTCCGTCGAAGGAATGCATTATTGAAATCCCGAAACGGCTCCTTCTATTTTTCAACTTTTTGGGGTAAATCTCCGAAATTACCCTAAAATCGGGGAAAATTTTTACCTCATTCGAAAGAGGTGGCCGAGACTCACGACCGGTCCATACAAGGCAAAGAGCTCCGATGTTGCCATGTGAGCTAAAAGTGCGTTTGAATTTTTCGAAAAAGTGAAAAAATCACAAAATGGTCGCTGCCGCCGCCGCCATATTGATTTTATCGAGTTTCATAATTTTCCCATAGTCACGACTATATTTGGCGTGACACCTTATTCACAGATTTTCTCCGCTGGCCACCCAGGTTCCCAAACAATTCGGGTTATGAGGGCATGTCGAAAAAAATGTTTTCTACCGTGGAGCCCAGGGTTGTCAGCTCGTGGAAACGAAAACTACCAAAAGTCAAAGGGCTCCCCCGGCGCCATACCGCATCGAGTCTGTTTTCCGCGAAAAGTGCGTATTTCAAAATTTCACTTTTCTCCCAAAATCTCCTAAACTACCACGAAAATGGTAGAAATTATTACCAACTTAAAAAGTTAGCAGCGAGCCCCACGACCGCCCCATACGACGCGAACCCGTCCGACGCCGCCATCTTGCAGAAAATCTCACTGGAAAATGGCGATTTTTCATTGCCGAAACAAAATGGCCGCCACCGCCGCCGCCATGTTGAAGCGCAAATGAAAACTCCCCATACGTGAAAATCGACTATACTTCCGAGTCGCCAGCGTAAAAATCCCCCCTCCGAACCCACCACAAAAGAAACGACATCCGCCCGAACAGAGGTCGAAAAATGACAATTTTCTAGGTAAAATATCTCGGCCGCCATTTTGTTTTTTTAATCAAACCTTTTTTCAGTGTCATTTTTTTAGCCAAATCTACGACCATTTTGAATATCGTAATCGTAGAGTGTATACTTTAGAAATTAAAAAAATTATCTCGCCGCCATTTTGTTTTTTGGCTGCATAGGAATACCATTTCAACTCATTAAAAAAATATATTGTCAGTCTCCATACATGAAAATGTCATTTTCCCCCTCCTTCTACCCGAAAAAAGCATGGAGTGAGTCAGTGAGTCAGTGAGTGGTAATTAAGCTTTATATATTATAGACTAGCTTTCGCTTGGTTGCCCCGGGCTGCGAGCAGCCCGGGGAGGTCACGAGTAGCTGGTGGAATCGGGGCGGTGGGGTTTCAAGTCCGCCTATTGTTATGTCGGGTTTACAGTTTGAAATTGCCTAGAAAAGGTCAGTAAGTTCTATCTTCAAATAAAAGGTGTTAAAGGACACAAAGCACCATACATCAAAGAAAAAGTGTTGCCAGTTGACACTTAATAGAAAAAGAAATATTCAGTCGAAAAACGCAAGCAAAACTTAAAATAAATTTTGTATAGATCGGCTTGTTATCTTTTATTCTCTTTTTCTTATTCAATAGTAAGTTAACATTGAGTTAATACAGATATTGGGGCTTTAAGTCCACCTATTGTTATGTTGGGTTTACAGTTTTAAATGGCCTAGAAAAAGTCAGTAAGTTCTATCTTCAAATAAAAGGTGTTAAAGGACACAAAGCACCATACATCTCAGAAAAAAATTGTTGCCAGTTGACACTTAATAGAAAAAGAAATATTCAGTCGAAAAACGCAAGCATAACTTAAAATAAATTTTGTATAGATACTTAAAATAAGTCTTGTCTTTTTTTCTCTTATTCTTATTTATTAGTAAATTACTGTATAGTATTAAAAAACAATCGAACATATATTTCCATCAGTGTTACTATCATTAATTGATCAATTAAATGTCAAGAAATAGTATTTATTTTATTTGCATTATTACATTACATTATTTATGTAAGATTTATTTATTATACGAAAAGGGAACCGATGTCGTGGCCAGATATTAGAATAGATCCGCCTTCGTTTCAGAATAGAAGCTGTCGCTTGGTTTGTTTTAGAGCTTAAAATCGCCTACAAAAATTTAGTAAGTTCTATCTTCAAATGAAAGGTGGTTAAGTACACAAAATACCATACATCAAAGAAAAAGTACATGATAGTTTACACGCAATAGAAAAATAATTATTCAGTCGAAAAACGCAAGCACAACTCTAAATAAATTATAGTCTCTTATTGTTATTCAATAGTAAGTTTATATTTAGTATGAAAAAGGATCGAGTAGATATTTTCTCCAGTGTTACCTTAAGTAATACCCCAAATAAATAAATGTCAAATTTCAAACTCATACCTACGTAGAACACTTTCATTTTGAATATCAAAAGAACATGTTTTCTCAATAATCTAAAAGTATAGAAAAATATATTTTAAGTATAAAATATTATGTCAAAAATTGTTTTTTTTTTCTCCATACTTATATACATGTGAAAGTGTGGGTAAAGATACCTACAAAAATGGTCCATATATACACGCTATAAAGATCCCGAATTGTCAAATCCATCGAAATCAAAATTGAAATTGATATGGTCACAGCGCGGACTCGATTGCTCATAGTCAGCCTTACACGATCATCTTTTAAACATTTTAAACTAAATGTTACCATCAACAAAAGCGATTCGTTTCTGGCACTTCGCCGGCCGCTGCCGCGGCACGCTCGCTACGCTCGCTCGGCTCGTGCGTTGTTTTTCATACACTAACCTAACCTAACCCATATGTTATAATAAACCTATACAAGTTTTTGTTGCTTTACTTATTACAAAGTTCTTGAGCATAAACGAGTCGCTTGTAGAATCGGAGCGGTGGGGTTTTAAGTCCGCCTCTTGTTATATTTACAGTTTGAAATTGCCTCGAAAAAGTTAGTGAGTTCTATCTTCAAATGAATTGTGTTTAAGTACACAAAGCTCCTTACGTAAAAGAAAAAGAGTTGTCAGTTTCCACTAAATAGAAAAAGAAACATTCAGTTGAAAAACGCAAGCAAAACTAAAATAAAATTTGGTATAGATCGGCTTGTAGTCATTTATTCTCTTATTCTTATTCAAAAGTAAGTTAATATTTAGTTAATACAGATATTGGAGTTTTAAGACCGCCTCTTGTTATGTTGGGTTTACAGTATAAAATTGCCTAGAAAAAGTTAGTAAGTTCTATCTTGAAATAAAAGATCTTTAAGTACGCAAAACATCATACATAAAAAAAGGTTGCCAGTTTACACGCAATATAAAAAGAAATATTCAGTTGAAAAACGTAAGAAAAACTTAAAATAAATGTTGTATAAATCACCTTGTATTATTTTATTCTTATTCAATAGAAAATTTCCTAAAAATCACAGTAACAAAAAACAACAGTTTTTTATCATCCGGCAACACTTCAACTGAATACATTTTTTTTCTGTAAGTAATCTGAAAAATGTTACCAATAACGCCAAAATCAGCTCTATGAAGTAAAAACCGTGAAAAATATATACATTTTCTAAATAAAATGGTCGCTGTCTTAGCCGCCATCTTGAATTTTAAAATTTCAGCCTCAGTCTTAAATAGCACACTTATAAGCACATTTCGTCACAGTTCCTTAACCGATTGACCAGGTCTCCATTTATTATGGCTCGCTTCACTCGCTTTTTCTTTTAGTTTTTTTCGCAGTTCTAATCTAACCGATTGACCAGGTCTCTATTGATGGTGTCCTTTATGGCTCGCTTCGCTCGCATTTTACTTTAGTCACAGTTCTAACCCTACCAATTAACCAAATCTCTCTTAACAGTTACTCCTTATGGCTCGCTTCGCTCGCTTTTGTTTTAGACACAGTGCTAACATAATCGATTGATCAGGTCACTCTTAATGGTCTAGCATTATGGCTCGCTTCGCTCGCTTAAGCAATTGACCAGGTCTCCATTTATTATGGCTCGCTTCGCTCGCTTTTTATTTTATTGAAAGTTCTAATCTAACTGATTGACCAGGCCTCTATTGATGGTGTTCTTTATGGCTCGCTTCGCTCGCATTTTATTTTAGTTACAGTACTAACCTTATCAATTAACCAAATCTCTCTTAGTGGTTACTCATTATGGCTCGCTTCGCTCGCTTTTTGTTTTAGTCACAGTGCTAACATAACCGTTTTGTTTTATTCACAGTTCTAATCTAAATGATTGATCAGATTTCTATTGATGGTGTTCTTTATGGCTCGCTTCGCTCGCATTTTATTTTAGTCACAGTTGTAACCTTACCAATTAATTAAATCTCTCGAAATGGTCACCATTTATGGCTCGCTTCGCTCGCTTTTTGTTTTAGTCACAGTTCTAATCTTACCGAATGACAATGTCTCGCTCGCTTTATTTTGCTGGCTAAAATAGTGGAATTTTTTTCTCACCACGTAAAGATTAAGTAAAGATACACAAACATAGATCTATATATGCAAAGCTTCCGAGTCGCCAGCTCATTCAGAATCATTCTGAAATTAATATGGTGACTACTATCAGTGTTGTTAGTCGATCACTCAAATTATTCCATCAATTATGTTATAAATGCAACAGTAAAAATTTTATGAAACAGTAAAATCATTGTAAAAAAATATTTTAATATTTTTCATCAATGACATACATGAAAGTTTCTCAAAAATCTCGGTATAAAAAATTTTACAGTTTTTTTTCATCTGGCAACACTTCATCTGAATACATATTTTTGTTAAAAGTATTCTTAAAAATGTTACCAAAAACGCCGAAATCAGCTCTATAAAGTGAAAGTCGTGAAAAATGAACAATTTTCTAGATAAAATGGTCGCTGTTTAAGCCGCCATCTTGAATTTTAAAATTTCAACCTCATACCTATGTAGCCCATCTATTGGCGCATCCAACGCAGTTTTTATTATTTTCCTAACGGCTATAATGACTGCGCTAGAGTCCAAAACGTGAATAGTGGGCATTGAACTTTCAAACCGCCGTAGCTGCCAGGGTTGCCAGGTGTAGGCGATGAAAATAGTCAAATGTGATTTCGGGATGCGCTCTCCATCGACGGATACCAATTTTCAAGTTCTAAAATTGTTCCTTTGACATTAACAGTTTTTGGGGTAAATCTCAAAAACTACCCTAAAATCGGGTAATTTTTTTCCACCATACGAAAGAGTCTATAGAGATACACAATCGCTCCATACATGCCAAATTCCTGCGGGGTTGCCAAGTCGGTCAAAATCGAGGTTGAATTTCAAACGTTGTTTGCTCTCAGTGTTGCCAGTCGATCGTTCTATTTTTTCCATCGGGTATCTTGAAAAGTTAAAATTAAAATATTTGCATCAAAAAAGTTCAAAAATTCGACAAAAATTGTTTCCTCAAAAATCTCATAAAGTATCAAAAATTTTCGAGATTTTTTTTCACCTGGCAATACTTTAGTTACTTGCCTAAAAAATGTTTCCCCGGAAGTACTCTGACAAATGTCGCCAAGTGCGTCAAAATCGGCTCGACGTGGTGACGATACCCAATTTTTCGGATAAAATGGCCGCTGGTTTGGCCGCCATCTTGAATTTTGAAAATCCGGCTCCGTACCGGTGTGGCCAACTCGATAGCGCATCCGATGCAGTTTTTACCATTTTCCTAGTGGCAATACCGACTGCGCTAGAGTCGACAAAGTAAAAAATGGGCAAAATTTTTCAAATCGCCGCTACCTACCAGGGTTGCCAGGTGACGACGATGAAAATGGTCAAATGTCATTTCGGGGAGTGCCCTCCGTCGAGGAAAAGCATTTTTGAAATTCCCAAACGGCTCCTTCTACTTTTCACCTTTTTGGGGTAAATCTCCGAAATTACCCTAAAATCGGGGAAAATTTTCACGTCATTCGAAAGAGCCAGCGGAGACTCACGACCAGTCCATACCAGGCGAAGAGCTCCGATGTTGCCATGTGTGCTAAAAGTGCGTTTGAATTTTTCGAAAAAGTGAAAAAATCACAAAATGGCCGCTGCCGGCGCCGCCATATTGATTTTCCCGAGTTTCATAATTTTCCCATAGTCACGACTATATCAGGCAAGGGACCTCATTCACAGATTTTCTCCGCTGGCCACCCAGGTTCCCAAACAATTCGGGTTATGAGGGCATGTCGAAAAACATGTTTTCTACCGTGGAGCCCAGGGTTGTCAGCTCGCAGAAACGAAAACTACCAAAAGTCATAGGGCTCCCCCGGCGCCACACCGCATCGAGTCTGTTTTCCGCGAAAAGTGCGTATTTCGAAATTTCACTTTTCTCCCAAAATCTCCTAAACTACCACGAAAATGGTAGAAATTATTACCAACTTAAAAAGTTAGCAGAGAGCCCCACGACCACCCCATACGACGCGAACCCGTCCGACGCCGCCATCTTGGAGAAAATCTCACTGGAAAATGGCGATTTTTCATTGCCGAAACAAAATGGCCGCCACCGCCGCCGCCATGTTGACGCGCGAATGAAAACTCCCCTACGTGAAAATCGACTATATTCCGAGTCGCCTGCGAAAAGATCCCCCCTCCAAACCCACCACAAAATAATTGACGATCGCCCGAACAGAGGTTGAAAAATGACAATTTTCCAGGTAAAATATCTCGGCCGCCATTTTGTTTTTTTTAACAAAACCTTTTTCAGGGTCATTTTTTTAGCCAAATCTACGACCATTTTCAATATCGTAACCGTAGAGTGAATAATGTAGAAATTAAAAAAAATATCTCGCCGCCATTTTGTTTTTTGGCTGTACCGATATGCCATTTCAACTCGAATTAAAAAAATATTGTCACTCTCCATACATGAAAACGTCATTTTCCCCCTCCTTCTACCCGAAAAAAGCATGGAGTGAGTGCAGTGAGTCAGTGAGTGGTAATTAAGCTTTATATATTATAGATATGTCTACTTGGAATTACAGTCGGCAATGTTATGTTATTTATTTTGATATACAACGTAGGTCTTGCTTCCTTATTTTTCCTGAAAATCGGCATTGTGCCAGCAATGACTTTTATCAATAAAGGTAATTGTTTGAGAAATTAGATTATATTCAAATTAAGCACTTATTACAATGTCGGAAAAAGCTGTTTATACATATTTTACTGTACATACTTAAGTCGAAAATTTAAAATTTCGTCATGTGCATTTTAAAATTTGCCGATTTGTTTCTGTTTGTGTAAATTTTTGAGACATTTTGAGCTAAAATTATGACATTTAGGATAACATCTTTTTACTTATATGTTAGGTTTGTATAAGCGACATTGTTTGAATTTTACAGAAAAGCGTGTCATAATTTTTCAGAATAAAAATGACATCAAAAAGTTTGTGTGAATATTAATCTAAGTTTTCTTAAATAAAATCCACACAACCTAGTCTAATTCATTTCATCTAAGTCATTTTTATAAAATTGCTATTACTACAAATAAACTAATACTTACCTGATAAAAATGATCTCAAGTCATATTTGCTTAGAAATGGGATAAATGATCAAAATCGAACTCTGGATAAGAATTTAAGAGTCACTGAGGTCTTGTTTTAGTGTAAGATTGTTTCACATAAGCATCTGAAGAATCATAAAGTAATTAGTGATAAAATGTAATTTGCTCTACTCTAATTATATGTGAATTTAATTCTAGAAAAAATGATTTAATCGATATTTAGGTACAATTTAATTGTCTGGCATAATAATATACAAAATTATAAATTATTTTGTATGTATAAAGCAAACAATAAAATACATATACATTATAAAATTTTTGTGTCACAGTTTTATTTGCATATTCCTCTAAAACAGCTTGACCGATTTTGATGAAAAGTTATGTATATATATTGTAGTAGGTGTGAAAATAGTTTATTATCTATTTTTTGTTCCTCTAAGTGATATAAGAGTGGTTCACAAGTTTATATGACAAAACAACATTTTTCGGGTCAGCTAGTAGGGTATAAAGTAAAGACAAAGATAAAAGTTTATGCTACTCTGTATTGCATCAAAAGAAGATTAAAACTGGACCGAAATTTATTTTTAATAAGAGCTCTTAAAATGCTCTTTTCTTTTTAAAACCAAATCAGATGGTGCAGATGAGTTCTGATTGTGTTAACTCAATATACGCCTGGATGTTGCTCAATAAAAGTTGTCTATGAACCCTCAAATAATCTCTTCAGTGATAATCCAAGTGCATAGAGATAAGATGTTCCTAAATATACACGTACTTCTGTTCAATTCGCTTCATGTTATGAACGATGTTAAGATTGCATTGATGTTCAACACATGGCAAATCATCTTAAGTGGCTTTGGTCTGTGACAAATTACACTTAACATTGTATGTTACAAACACAGTTGGTCCTCAGTAGAAACAACGATACAGCGTGTCACGTAAATAGTGAAAATGTCAAGTAAAAGGAAGCTCATGTCATAACACGTAAATAAACATGACACCTGCCTGAGGGTCCATTCTACTTGCTGTCGAACTATCAATAGTAATTAATTGTTTATTATTTATGAATCTTTAATAGTTTACCTATCACTATATTGGTATACAAAAAATATTGCTCAGAAACTAAGAATGTAATTTTTAGGATTTTGAACTTCAAAAAAAAATTAAAAGGTTCCCTAGTAAAATCACTCGTATCAAATCACAATATCTTTCTATCTATCCGTCTGTCCGTCGGTCAGGCCGTCCGCCATAGCTGATTTGTTTCAAAACTGCTACACTAATTAGGTTAAAATTTAGCATATATTCATTCAATAAAATCTTTTTATAGCTAAGCTAAAATGTAGCTAAAGAGTCGATCGGACTGCCGATTTTATTCCAATATGTTCAATGATGCAGACAGTTTTCTTGGTGGAAGGAATGTCTTACAATTTAATTTATTGGCACTCATCGATGACTCATCGATGGCTGATGGTAAATTTAATTGAAACTTTATTAAATAAATAGTTTAACTCGGTCCAGATTCTGTCGCTGAGATTCTTAGTAACACCACGTTTTTGCATTATACGCAAAAAATTTACTTCTGTAAAATGGTAGGTACATTGTGTAATAATTTTGAGAATTTGCGGGCAATATATGTTAAACGACATATTCGGAACTGTACAGGAGAGAGTTACAGAGTTAAAATGTTGAGAAAAAAACATTTAAAAATGTATTTTTTAATATTTTGAGAAAAAATGATTTAATTAATTTTCCATAATAATTTATTATAATTATTTCCATAATAATTTTATTAAAGCTAATATTACTATAAATAATTGTCGCTTGCAACAAAAATCACTGTTTATCTGCAAGTTTATTTAAAAACAGGTTAAATTACTGAAATTACATCAACTGAATATAGATAAAGGAAAAATAATTTAAGCGACCCTCAGGTGGGTAAAGCTATTCAGCTTAAGCTCAAAAGTCACTACTTAATAGTTATCGGACAAAATATTTCTTTGCAAAAGTGACTGAATTGAAATGATTTTAAATTTGAATGTTGAAAAATGATCAGCAATTAGAAAAACGAAAATTTTACAAGTTTTTAAGTCTGATAGTATTGGATTGAAATATAAATTTCGTTCATGCAGAATAAATAATTTAACACCAATATTAAGGTTTAATTTCAAGAAGGCTCTAGAAAAAAGATCCAATCACCCTATACCTACTATAGTATTTAATTAAACTCAGGACAAAACTAAACAAAATATCTCGTCCGTATGAAGTCCACTTTCTCTAAAATTGTATAAAGTTTGTGTCACGTCAATCAGGGTATACTTAAATAGATCCTAAATTTACTGTTGTTTCAAGCGCCGAAAAAAGGGCCGACATCGCCATGAATCCGAGATGAAACGATGCAGAAAATGTGGCTATTCCGAATATCTATATATTGGCCAGGATATCACTTGCAATGGTGTCAATTCATCGAGCTGTTTTAACTATTTCTTAATTTTTTACTACATAATACAATTATTTCAATCGAAAGCAATATCTATCTTATAAACCTAATTATAACATGTACCTATATTATAAATAAAAATTTAAAAAAGGTGTTCTTTTTAAAAGATATAGAATTAGAAAAGCAAGAATATATTTATTCGAATAAAGTTTACTGCTTCCATACAATCTCAAGACTTAAAATTTACATAAATTATATTTTCGTATATTACGAATTAATTCTTATCTTTATTAATATAAAAAGAGTATCTTGTAATTTCATGTTTAAATAAAAATAATTCCGTTATTTAGATGTAAATAGCTTAATCCCAAGTTCACTGAGATGATGACGTTTTTGTTAACGTGTAAGAAAATTTTGAAATGAAAATTCCTGTAACAACTTTAGGTTGATTCTCAACAAATATTTACGGACGCTGAATACCCTGGCTCCGAGCGGGGTTTCGAAAATAATCACTATGACGAAGAGCCGCCGGGAAGTCAGGGGAAAATGTCCCTTTAAATTAAAAACAACTCTAACGAGATATAATACAGATACATTTTTAAGATTGATCACCTGCTGGGAGACGAAACCTTGCAAATTAGTAATTTTATTAGTAATTTTTTGTAGGTGTCATTCAGTCAACAGTATCTTTTATTACCAAAAAGCCGTCTCTTCTGTTGGTTACGTCATTAATTAACAAAAATAACATTTATCATTAAAGTTGTTTTTATTTATCATCCGATGAACTTTATCAATTAAGCCTTAACGATTAGATAACGTCTACGAAATTTCTTTTGGAATATATTTGAGTTTTTCTTTAGTAGAATTTATAAAACAAAAGTGCTATAACAAAATATGTTATATAAATAGCCTCGTACTCGACCTCGAACGCAGATGCATCATAGCACAGAGGTTTGATCAAATAAAACCTACTTCAAAAACTAATACAGCTTTTATTTCATTGAAGCTCTATAACAGTCATGACAAACTTACGGTTTTTCCTGAGTTCAGATTTTAGACTACACTCCAAACATCGAGGGTACGGTATTAGTAAATCTAAGAGTAGCTCGAATGAGGATGAGTGAGTTAATTATTTATGCTTTTCTAATTTCAGTATGACACATTCTTAATCTAATATAAATCTTTATGTTCTGTAATTTTGAGTTTTACACCTCTGCTTCATGACTTGAGCGCTGCCATCAATGACTTCAAAGCTGTTTTTAAAAGAATTCATGTGGTTAAATAATAATTAATTGAATAAGCTTAGAGCTATCTAAAATTTGAAGGTTTGATCATTCATAATATCTACCGATTACTATAAACTGTTTTACACTTATAATTTCATTATCAATATAATCCTACTTAATAAAGTATAAATATCTATCTATCTATTGTATTAACTTTTCACCAAGAAGAATACTAACGACATGACATTGACAATTACATACTTACATAAAATGAATTTTGGACGGACCTGCCAGTACCTATTTTAAAACTACTAAAAAGGAATAGAACCTATATGTAAAGGACCCAGGAAAAAGATGAACGGTGTTGATGGTACGTACAATACACCGTTACAGTTGAAAGAGGTCAGAATGTCATTACTTACCCCACTGTGCCGTTATCCAGATTTTGTAGGTGCTTGTTAAGGGTTTCTTTGATGTTCTGCTGGGAGTACAACCCGATGGGCGAGTTGAACTGCTTGTGTACTACCTTAGGGCCGGTGGCCATCTTGGAGTCGTTCGTTCAGCGCTGGAATTAGGAAAGAGTTGTTTGGTTTATTCTATGATGTTTAATTATGATAGCACTTTTGGATTTAATATTCCATTGTTCACGAAGAAGTCTTAAAGAATCCGCTGCCTATTACAAGTTTATGGATTAATTTTTATTATTTATCTTTATTATTATATTTTATATGTGATTCTTTTCACAGAGAAGATGTTTGCCCCCATTAGTAGAGAAATTAAAAGCTTTCGATGATGATTTTGATGTGCAGAAAACGATTCAAGCATGCAGGAAATATTGATAAATATGTATGTAAAGATAAAATTACGTAGCACTCTTGATTTGCGAGTAAATATAAAAAAAAAAGAAAAATTAGCTATACTCTATCTCTATCTATGTAATTGCCGGGCGCAAAGACACAGTGACTATAAATTTATCGTAGGTAGAATTTGTGATGTACTCAAGTAATCAAATAAAAAAACTAGCTATTGTAAAAAAGCATACATTTTAGCTATCCATATGCTTGTATTCGTACATTGTTTCAAAGTTTTTTTTTTTACCATGAAATACATATAGCCGTAATATATGAAAAACTTTATAAAAATAGCATTTTCTCTTGACTTCTGTAAATACTGCTAAAACCCTAGACGTAATATCTCATTGATATGTTAAACTTGTGTTAAACAACCATCTCGAATGAGTTATAAAATTTATGACCCTTTAGTATCGTAAGTTCGGAATGTACGAGGGCGGGATGATAAATAGCTAGCCTAGCATAGAAAAACTTGAATTAGTGTGTTAAAAGTATATTTATTTTTTGACATAATCTCCTTGAAGCGCTATGCACTCTATCCATCTATGCTCTAAAGCCTTGATGCCATCCCTGAAGTGGTTTTCTTCAAGCCCTTCAAAATAACTGTGTGTATTAACGTGACTTCCAAAGGCACGGTGATAGTAAATTTTGATCAGTCAACTTATGAACTACCCTCGCGTAAGTTGGTGAATCTCTGCATAGGAGACCGAAAGTGCAACCACTGCGAGCTTTAGTTCTAGCGTTGTAGTTCTATTCGATATATTTTTTTTTCAATATAAATAGAAAAAATATATGACAAAGAATTAATTAATTTACTTTTAGAGTAACAGACTCATTTTGACAGTAACATTAAAAATATAATATAAGTGTATGTATATGTTAGCAACTGACTGGTAATTCCACCTTTTTTATAAAACCCTACGTTGTGTTCGATATGTTATTAATGCTGTCAAAATCTTTTTGTGTATATGTCTTGATCTGTTTGTTGTATTATTTTAATATTATTTTCTCATTCTTTGTTTTACCGTGTTTTTAATAAATAAATAAAAATAAATCATATTATTAATTACAGTCCATTTTGCATTAGCTATCACCAGTAGTTATCAGTATATGATAAAAATGCATGTTATTTTCGTAATATGAGACCTTAAAGGTTGACGAGATTATCTCCATGGGATAATTTTATTACTCTCGTTAGATTCACACCGATGGGAGGGCGAGCTGTCGACGTCGGCTCGTCTTATTGCCATTTTATTATAGGCTGTTACACGACATACCTACGTCTTGTACAATAAAACAAAACATACAGGTAATGGGTTATTTTGATAAAATGGAAAAATATATTATCTATATGAGTAGGTATAATTTAAGTGATTTTTTATTTATTTTTTTATTTGTGGGACAACCGACCAAAGAAAAAGAAATTTGGTATTCGATAGACTAATCTATACTGTCTATCCTAATATGTATTACAATAGGTAAAATTTCTAACTTTGTTTTTTGTTTTAATTTGGTGGGGGGTAATTTTCGGAAATATTGACCCAATCATGAAAATTCCTTCACCTATGAGAAGCTACATTAGACTCGGGTGACATAAGCTATATTATGCGGGCGAAGTCGCGGCAAAACAGCTAGCACTTCATAGAGGTTAGTGTCAAGCAGTGTTTCCAACTTGGTTATTTATGAAAAGAGGTTTTTAGTTTGACATGTATGTATGTTTGTCCGTTATTCACTGAAACGAATTTGATGTAGATTTCAAGAAAGTATTATTAGAAATTAAATGAGTAGATATATATATATCTATATCTAGATATATATATATATTCATATAAATACCATATGGTATTTATATGAACAGTATACAGTATATATATGAACAAGTTAATACCGACTCTTATTTTTTACAAGGTAGGTAGATAGATATACATAATGATGATAAGACCTCTCTAATATGTGCTTTATAGGCGATCTTTTCCAAGTTCTTCAAGGATTCTCAAATATTTCTTTAACCTATCAATGTAGAATATAAAATATTTCTTTAGCAATAGTTTATATTTTTAGTGAGTGGTTTATTTACGTGTAGTTGCGAAACGGACGCGGAAGATTCTTGGATGCTTGAACGCTCTCGAATTAGCCGACGTGATACAAGCGAAAACAAAACGTTATTCAGAATCATTTATTTGTTTAAGTAGTAACAATTAGTATATATATATGAAACATTCGTTTCAAATTTTGAATTCATGTTATCGGAATTGACAATTTAAGATTAAATAAGTAAAATTCATTTTTATTTATTTTATATGGCTTTATTTTTATGTCCAAATCAGCGTTTGTTATAAAGTTATTAATTAAATAGTAACACGGAAATAATTAAATACCTGTCGCTAAAAATTAGTGTTTTAAAATAATATTACTAATAAAGCTTCAAAGTTTTAGTTAGCTTTTTTCTTGAATCTAATGTTATAGTATTGAGATATTGTTTTGATTTTGTATGGTATGTATAATAAAGTTTTATAGATGAATAACAGAAACTTTTCGTGTTTTGTTAGCTGTTACGTTAGATCCTGTTGTCAATTTGCAATTCATTGGTGTATAAACTAACTAAGTGAAATCAAAAGAGCACTGGGGTTAATCAAGTAGAACTTGCCATTCGAAATGGTTAAATGAAAACTAATATATATACAATACGGTTAAAATTTAAATGAAATGACGCCATACTTAAACGATACCGTTGATAATGTCAGACTAAATTTCTTAGATAAAATAAAAAAACTTGAATTCAATGAATGTTTCTCAACTAGGCAATTTTATAGCTCCCATTTTTCATAAAAAATATAATCATTATACGACTATGTAAGTCGTATAATGATTATATTTTTTAATGATATATCATAAATTTATATAATAAGGTGAGTAATATTTCGGGAAATGTATATTGGTTATGCATATATAAGTTTATGGTTTGTTGCCAATCAATGAGTTCGATAGTATAACCGACAAAATATCTAAAATTTCATGATATACTTTACCGACATTTATTATTTATTATATTCCTTACATTTGTACATTTTTATATCTGATAATTATAAATAAGAATGTCCATTGCAATGGAACTTTTTTAGGGAAACAAATCATTGGTATCTTAATTTGTTCAGCTATTTACTATTCAAATATTGTTATTTTCGAACTTACGATCATAAATTATTTTGATAGTTTATTTGGCAAGAGATATGTGTTTGGTTTTTTGTGCACATCATACAAAGTTTAACGAGAATGTGCGTAGGTGTATGCAGGTTCGCTATCGTTCTGTGGACGGTATCCAAAGATGCGATTTTACAGGACAGATAAGATAGTCTAATTTCATGTTTGGTCCAATGAATAACGCGATATTATAATGGGAGTGAAACGAATTGTAAATTAACTAATTAGACCATTGAAAAGCTTTTGCAATGCTTATGCATAAGTTCATAACATTTCAGGTATCATTGCATAGTAATTAAGTTATATGTTTTGCTATTAAAAATAAACGGGGAGTTCAACGACTGACCTCTGGCAATTAAGAGGATTGCAACTCCATTACGTAAACTTTGAGGTTAAATCTTATTTATTTTCTGCGTTTTCAACACAGCAAACTATTTTTAAAGCATGTACAACTTTCAACGAATATACATTTAACGCTCTTTTGTATTTACAATAAACAAAACATCGTGTAAATAGAACAGAATTGGAAATTATGCCTTAAGGTTAATCGAGTTGTTTTTAGAGAAACAAGGTTAACAATACCGTCATCAAGGTTGAAAATAATCCCGCTGTGTAATCCAGACACGCTGTACGGGAATAGCTTTCCGCTATTTTTAATTTTATCTCTCAGTGCCGTCAGATTCTAATCGTAAAGACAAAATTGCAATTATTCTAGAATCAAATCACTATATCACATCATAATCTTCGTTCGAGTCCAAAATTTCACTAATGAGTTTGAATGACATAATTTTTATTTTAATCATTATTCATATGAAAAGCTCCTTTATATTATGACGCGAAGAAAAGTCGAGATTTGATAAAGAAGTGCATGCAAAACCGTTCTACGCTAAGACGACGGCCGACGACCGTCATGGTGAAAATGTCTGCGTTATTTCAGTATTATGAAGTCAAGATTATTTTTGTAACCGAACACCTTGTCCGTGTAATTAGTCATGGTCGCCAGGTGATTAGAATGTGAAGGTGATTTAGCATTTATTAGTGATGTTAAATATGAAGCCGAGCATTATTTTGTGCGTTTATACCTTGTGCGGCGGATTCGTGCGAGCGGCGTGCTTGCCTATCTCTAACTGAGAGCGGTGCGGCCGCCCACGCTTGCGCTCGCGATACGCACTCACCTGCGGTATTACAGTGTAATCCGCCCAACAGGTGGTAAATGCGAAAAGCCAAACTTTCTTAACATTGACCGAGAAAAGTTTTTATAACATGTTCATATAAAAATGTCATGTTCAACATTCCACAGTTTAAAGTGGTCCGAAATATTTTTTTTCTAGACACAAAAACACGTGTTCAATATAGTTAGTGATTGCCAGCAATGTCAGCTTTCGTCTCTTTGGAATTCACAAGTATACAAAATAATGAGTAGTCGTAACATACCCCTTTTGAATTAAATAAATCCTTTTTGGTAAAACCTTGAACTTCACTGTCTTATTACGGAATGCCAGTCAAATAAAAGACTGTACGTGACCACTCCTAGTATACAAATGAAATTCATCTCGCCTCCTAACGCTTAGCCAACGATATTATAATAATTCAGTTTATTTTGGTGTCATGGTTACAGAGGTTGACCATTTACCTTCTTTTTACAATCGCAAATACGGAAGGTCGTTGAACTTTATTTCGAATAATATTTTTCTATGAATATCCTCAGTGGGAAGTGTAAATGAATATATAATTAAAAGATATTTAATTATGAGTATGAATGGAAACATACATAAAAAATGCTGCTCTTGTTCTATAACTTAAGCTTGACTTGAAATATAAATAAATAAGGAAACAAAGATGTTCTTGTCGTGTTTGTCTGTCTGAACGCGATAAACTCAAAAACTAAAGAAAGGATGTCCATTTGCTTTTCTAGGATGACGATGATGGAAAAAAATTATAAGGAACCGAATTGATGGTGGAAAAAAACATAAAGATGTTATTTGACTCAACCAATGTTGTGTAACAACACAGAACTGAGTCCGTCGCTGTATTTTGAAAACTATTGTTTTTATTTGTACCTATAGTTTGTTTTTCAGATAACTTTTCCGTATACCTAATCCAGTTCGAAACCGATATGATCCATTTTTTCCCTAAAGTGAATGCATGGTTTCATATAACAATAATATCTTGTTGCGATGAATGTTCCTTGATGTGTTATATTAATAAATATGTTTTCGTTTACCTTATACGTAACAGGGAAAATAGGCTAGTTGACAACTTTTTTTTATATTATAAATAAATAGTTCATTAATATCTGAGAATTAATGTGGAAGTAATAACATGTCTGCGATTAATACTTTCGGAGACATTGTGCTCTGTTTGTGAAACTGCTGCTAGACGGCCGAAAACGCTCCCTACAAATTCAATGAACTAAGTGACGTCACACGGTGCTACGGTAACGAAAAACCTATGGGCTTCTGGTCATGTTTGATATTTGTGCGTTTGTTTACAGCTGTTATAATGAAAGTTTTAAAGTTTTATGTAACTAATTAAAGTCATATATATTGTAACAAAATTTTGAAGTATATTTTTCCTACCTTTTTCAAGTTTTCAAAGCGCAATTTTGCCAAATTAGTGTCATAAAATTTATTATTTAAATATTTAGAAGTTAAAATGGTTCATATTATCTGAACATATAACAAAAAACAGTATCTTCACTTGTAGAACACAAGCCTATTTTTTACTTCCATACCTCAAAATGTAAAAATGGAACTACTTATTACTCGTGTGTCTGTTTGTCTGTTGCTAACAGCTAATTTGTTCCGAAAATACATAGTCGATTGAGTTAAAATGATATGTCATTCATTAAATGTTCTTCTTAAGTTACAGTGTCCTTTAGCAAAAATGTGAAAATTTTGTTAACTTTTAAGTCACCACTTAACCACTTACGTTCGTAAGCGGCAGACTTTGTTATATAAAAAGGTGAATCGTCGTCGTCAATCTATTAATGTTCCCACTGTAAGGACATGGATCTTTTGTAGTGGTGGATTTTATTAAAGAGAATAAGAGCCATATGGTGGATACCATTGCAGTTACCAGAACTGACGGATCAACGTATTTAATCAATCACAGAGAGGAAAGAGAGAAGCTAAAGATAATATTAATTTGCTTTGGTTTTTGAAATAGTCGATTAACTCCGCAATTCAAAACTCGCGAGCTTCTCCACATGTAAACTATTTCTTGCAAATTATATCAGTCAAGGTTTTGTTCCAGTTTCTCACTAGACATGTCAGATGTTTTGATTTCAAAATTATTGATAACCTTGTAACTATAACCTTATAATAAATTAACTAAATACATGGTAAAAATACGAAATTCGTATTGTAATGATACCCTTCGTTTAATATTTTTATTTTTAAATACGACTTTTAATTTGATATTTTAAAGGATTGTCAAAAATATTAATTTTCTCGAACTCAAAATGATGTCTATAATAAGGACATTGGACTTTGAAGATCTGCCCTGATCCTAAAGGATCTTTAAATATTAAATAAGGTAGCTTCATGGAGCCATATATGAGGTTAAGTTACTTTGCCAAATCTCTTGGTTGCTTACGCAAAATTATACTAAATTAAGGAACTCTATGCTTTCAAAGGCAAGTAAGCTGGGCCATAATAATTATTATTTCAGGACTAGTTCCATCTACACTAGATCCACGCTTAATAATATGCGATCAATTTCCTCATGAAAAATGTATCTTATCTTATTTCTATCTTCCAATTACGAAAAGATTTTGTGAAGTGTATTTTTAAGCAGATTTCATTAAGAGTATTTAATTATTATTAATGCCCTAATGATCTGTATAATGATTTTCGATATTTTGGCTAGTCATTTCAACGGGGTTTCAATATGGTGAAAAATGTATACCCTTATATGGGTGAATCATTTTAGTAATATAACTAGCTATTTAAACGCACCTTTGCCCACTTAAATTATAGCCTATGTCACTCGAGCATGATTATTATTATAAACAGTTATTTTTTTATGTTTTCCACAGATCTAAAGAATTTTTTCAAAAAACTTCTATGGAAGCTATAAACTTCTATCGGTTAATATCTATACAATATGTAAGTTAAAGAATTCATCATCGGACCAGAATTTGAAGATTACTCACAACAAGAAACTCTACATCTTTATAATATTAGTATCAAACTCAATCAAATTCAATTCGGACCTGTATAAAGATATAATTAATCTGTTTCAGTGGAGTGACTCAACTTCAACATGATTGTTACATGTTGATGTAACTAGTAATACCACTACCATTTTATTAATAGAACTTGCATTCGTACGTGAATATAAAATATGAATCATTCATTGGCTTCTGTCACGGTCTCGATGTATATAGTGTTGACCTTCGTGATTGCAATGGATTGCACACTGCTTTCGCGACGTCACATATTCTATAGATCCTGGCAATGACTTCGAAACCTGGCTTCAATTAACGGAAATCGGACATTTCACTATCTTTGAAGTTGGAAACATGAAATGACATATTTTATGAAACATTTTGTATTAGCACTTACTGAAACTTAGCGTGGAGGGAAATGATCATCTCCCTTTTCGATTCAATTTGATGAGCTGTATATTTTTTACTGGCTGTTTTCCTTCGCCCGCCTAAGTTATAGCGTATGTTACCCACATATGATGTAGCTTCCGTAGGTGAAAGAATTTTCATGAACGGATCGGTATTTCCGAAGATCACTCTACAAACGAACAAAGTTAGAAACTTTAACTCTTTGTAAAATTAGTATTGATATTACAAGCTTTTATTGAACGTCCTTTTTGATAAATCTTGCTTCTACCTAATTTTTTATTAAGCTAAAAATTTATCAAAATGTAAATTGGATGAAAATGTAATATTTTACTTTGCAGTAGAATTGACACGATAGCGACGGAAAGTAGCCATGGGACTTCAGTAATTAAACAAAGTAACCCTATCGACTTTGGATTTCTCTGATTTGTTATCAAAAGAGTTTGAATTACGTCACTAGTTAAAATTTAATTGAAACAATGATCTAGGACAAAAATAAAATTCCGAACTGATATTTAAAATCTGAACTTTAGTATATACAAATTTATAATTTGTCAAGGAATAACAGATTTGCAAAGGGCAGCCAAGCCCTTGCTTGCCACTGACAAGATGTCAGTATTGCCTCCTTGCGAAATAACTTTACCTGTCCCGTGCCTGCTTCGGAATCTTACAAACACTTTCTAGAACGCTGCGAACAGACTCAAATCAATACATATGTTCGTCTACAATAAGATAACTGAAACAGAAATTAGACAATAACAAGAAACTAACATTTATAAAACCAAACCAGTATCGAATTAGCTTAGCCTCAATTCTACTTTTATAATTTAGTCTACGTTAATATATATATATATATATATAAACATAATTTATATATATATGTTGGCAAATATATGTGTGTCTTTGACAACATCAATATAACTTTTTTATAGTTATGGCTAGAGAGAGGCGGTTGCTATCTAGGGAGTCTGTTAGTTCTTTTATTCTCATTCAAACAAGAATTTGTTTAATGTGATTGATTAAATATTAAATTATTAACCTATAACCAAATAAAATTAATTAACCTATTAACAAAATCTTGCATTGCTTTGACAGACGGCGTGAAATGAAAAGTCAAATGCTCGTTTTACAATATATTCTTTACGTTAATGTATATTTGATTGAAATCGTTTAAGAAGGACAGTTAATAACATAAAAAATATTACGATGAGAGTAAAAATCCTTTTATACACCGACAAGTAAATACGTCGAGAGAGTTATAAAGTAATGCAAATACACGCCTTGGTGCTTTGCCTCGACCAAATTAATTCTCGTCCTAAATATTTGCTTTTAATAAATTATTATTACGATATAATCACGACGAAAGTGAGTAAAATAAGTGACCTTTATACTTTATAGGTTTTATATAGACTACAAATTTTTTCTTTCACTTTTTCTCTTTTGCCAACAAAAACAGGGTATTTAAAACTGTCTTAGGTTGTTTTAGTTTTGAGACATCATATATTGAAGTACAGAAATGGTAATTCTAAAAAAATACGAATTCAATATTTGTTTTTCAATTCTATAAGAATTCGAACAACTAGTGTTTTATATTTATAAACAGCGTCTTTAGTTTATTTCACAAGGATTTTGAGAAATTAAAATGAAATCTTCAAAAACTTCTATTGAAGTTATAAACTTCTATAGGTTAATATCAATACGACTTAAATCTATATCCGACTTCAATAGAATTTTTAAAATGATTATTCACTTTCACTGAGCTTTCTTGAAGTCAGACTTATTTAAAAAAAAAAGCTTTTGCTTTTAAGAACTTAAAAATATGGCGAGTGGAGGTGGTATCTTTCAAATTTCCCCTCCCTTCGATAAAAATCACAATCCGAGGCTGACAGATGAAGGATACCTTGCAAATAATGAAGTCTCAAAAATATTTTTGACCTAAATTTTATGCTTTATCTTCGTGTTTTATACGCCTCTTTCCCTGCACGGTATTTATTTATATAAGGCTTTTATTTAAAAAAGAAAAGAAAATGAACTGTTAAAGATTTTTAAGCTTGTTACTTTTGCATAGGCATCTCATCAGTCTCTTGCTTGTTTATTACGCAAATTACTTTTATAGTTTGATAACATATAAAATTATTAATTAAATAAAATATCATTTAAGCATTTTCCATTAAGAATATTTGTCGGTATAGCATTTTGAATGCAAAATTGATCATTATATAATAAAATATAAGAAATATTAGATGACATGATCTTCATATCTATTACAAAAAGCAATGAAACCAAAAAACTGAAGTCACTGCCTGCCTTACTATCATTCAACTGAAGACTTTTATCAACGGTTGGAAGTCTTATCGGTGCGTCAGTTGTACATCCTCCAAACAATTTTATATCTGCAGACAACTATAACCCTAAACAAATGGATGGAAGACATAGAAAGGATCTCGTTTATAAAATACCGCAACCAAAGACATATTTTTCACATATATTCATTTGTTTTCAGGGTGCCTCTTCATATAATAAGATAAGCAAAGCACATCCAATATACAAACATACCTCACATAACGAAACAGAGAATTTACCAACAACTAATTGTTATTAGTTGTTGGTAAATCAGACTCAAATCAATTCAACATACATATTCAAACACAAATTAACTTCTTAATTGTTGTTACTTTTTCAATTTTATTTTTCCAAAATTTTTCTTGTAATAAATCACCACAATAGTTACTTAGTTATTTAATGCGAAAATAACCACTTTGTTAATATTATGTTTAGTCGATAACATATAACCATGTTCCTGTATTTGTGAGGAAAATTAATAAAATTTTTATTATATATTATTTTATTATTCCTTTGAATAAAAACATTCGTAAATATATATAATACAAATAACAATGCGAACATACACAACAAATTGGTTATAACATAATCGATGATATTTAAATGCATTGAACATCACCTCAGCGCATTCCATATAATATTTAGTATCCATAACACTGAGGTAAAATGAATAAAGCGTAACGTATATTCAGAAGCGACTACCTCAAAAGTAATTTTATTAGAATACTTCGCTTGTAAACGATATATTAATGGAACGGTTTTAAAATGTCATGCAAATGAGGTGAGTATATACTCGTACATACTATTACTTATTAATATGAATGTAGACTATTGGAGAATATTATACATGTAATTTTCTTTCTTTTTTGTGTAATCAATGATTTAGAGAGTTGAAATGTCGCATGACATCACTGTGACGCAGCGAGCCCATAGCTAAAACTTTAATGCTTATTATCTAACCAATTTCTTTTCTAAATTGAAGCAAAAAATATGCACCTATTTTTTTTATTATCTGACTGACTGATACTATTTCTTCCTACTACTATTAGTACTTTACTATTTATTACTATTTCTTGTTTTGCCCTGTCGTTATCCCTATTTATTGATTATAACTCGTACGAATTAACATGATACTTGAGAGCCTATTTGTCTTTGAACGAAATTCGGAAAATTTCGAATCGTTCTTATAATTTTTGTTAAAAATGTATTCGTGACGATTATTTATGCATCAAATGCAGTGTTATGGTCTACATCCGTTACTTGTATTAACATTTAGAAAATAGACAGAATTTCGTTTTCGGTGATACAGAATAGGTCTTCAGGTGTCATGTTAATTTGTACGTGTAGAGCATTAAAGAACAAATATAGATTTGAAAAAAGAGCCTGTTGAAAATATGAAAGTAGGCACATGAAATCATTGAATCATAAATTATTATTTGTCATGTTAACAATGTGACCTATTTGAACTATGTGCCCTTTGTTCTCAAAACGCCAGCTTCTAAAAATATTGGACTTATAACATTTTTGTAGCGAGTTTATAAAATTGTATGAAAACACGCACAGTTTTACAACTATACAATGGTTGTTATCCGGATGTTCCACTTATGGCTGCTAATGGGTAGTCAAGAGGGTCAAGAATGGGCACTTTGTGTTTAAACTGAAGAAAGAATCTGAAAAAAAGGTTAAAAATCGTATTCATAGGATAACGAACAAAGAGTAAGTAAAAAAAAAGAACGAATGTCAAATATTCGTATTGATTATTTTAGTTCCCTAGATCATCATCATTACCAGCCCTTTTACGTCCCCACTGCAGGGGCTCAGGCCTTCCTTGTGGATGGTTAAGTAGAATGGGCCATGACCCTCCACGCTGGTGCAATGCGGATTGGAGGGTATTAACGACTGCAAATGCAGCCGGGACCAACACTTCTTTTTATTTATTGCATATTCAATAAATTACGGCGATATATTAAGTTGAAGTGTCACATAACGTCACAGTTCTTTGTTTTCTCTACATAGTTGTAATACAGCGAGCCCCAGTCCTCAACTTTAATGCCTATAATCTACGCATTTTCTTGTTAATTTTTTTATCATCTGACTGACGAACTGTTTTTATTTACCCAGTTAACAACTCTATTTTACAATATGACTATTACTACGACCATTATTACCGATTTCTGTAATTTAAGTGTTAGTTATTCTCTTTCAAATCATTATTCTACGAGTATTATACTGTTCACTTCTACAATAGTTAGTTCGGCAATTACTTTTTAAGGCAGTGTTATTATGAATAAAGCGAAGATGACGCAGTGGTTTTCGCGTTCAGTCTATAATGCGAAGGTTAAGCAACTTTGGTAAGTGCCTGTAAACGGATGGGTGACCAAAAATTTATAATTTTAAGCACTCCCGTGCTTTAGAAGGCATATTAAGCCGTTGGTTTCGGCTGCATCTGAAGTTTTTAACATCCAATAATCCGCAGTGGGCTCGTGTGGTGGGTTTTGTACGCCCCTTTCTTCCTATTTGATTCTATCAAGAGGTCTGTCTCCTGGCAGCGGGGACATGGATAGACTAGTGATGACGAAATAAAAATGAAATTTTATTATTAAATGAAACAACATTAAATCCATTGGCAATATTTTATATTTCAACTCATTAATTGCACTATTTAATATCTATACAAAATTAAACATAATTTTGCTACACTTAGTGTAATATAATTACGCCATGATTTACATTGAATTACAACATTTTTAAATACTGTTCTGATAATTGCAATAACCTTATATTAGTAGGTAACTAGTTAGCGAAACTGTTCTACATTTGCCCAGCTCATAAAATGTATAACACTTCGCTGAAATATTAACTTATAATTATTATTATTATTATAATTATTATTATTATAATGTGATTTTACAATGGATTACGATGAGATGTATAACCATTCAAGATAGGAAGGAAAAAAATCCTCGAGAATAGTATATTTAAATCATCCATATAGAGACTAAATACTGATTTTCAATCATCGCTCAGTATAATATATTATTTTCTAATTAAATAATACAATAGAACAACAAAAATTTAATGTCTAATTCCCGATCATATGGACTTATAATTTAAAATTGAATCTTTAATTGTCTACTCTGATTTGAATTTTATTTTGGGCTGTTATTCTTTTCCGACATAAAATTGAGACATTTAGAATAAATAACTTAATATGATGACTTTAAGCCGTTATAATTCTCATACGCAGTCCATTAGAATATCACAATAAATATAATAAAATCACTATATAAGATATATGTAAGTAGAGGTAAAATCAGAAAGAGACAGTCTTAAATGTAATATTATCTGTACTTTTTTCCAAACTAGTCTCCTCTCACATTGGTATATTCAACTAGAAATAATCACAGATCATAAAATACAATAGTTTGACAGAATATCGGATAGTATTAGACGAGTCGACAACATTTATAACAGTCTAATTATGTACATCTTAGTACTGTAACATCTAAAGATTGACACTTGAGTATTTTTTTTTTTTAGTTTTGATAAGATGCAAGTGATTTGTGTGCTTGTACAGAGATGATTATATTGAATATGTATTGTACGTTCGATATGTGTTCGGGTTGATTTAATCCTGTCTATCGTCTTCTGCGGATCCTGCTTTCACTTCTTTGGGTAGGGTCGACTGAAACAAAATGGATTTCACATATAATTTTAGTCTTTAAGTGAATTACAGAAGAATAAAAAATTTTAACTTTTGTAAGATGTATACTTTTTGAAACTTTAAAATGATTGAATATAAACTCCGTCGATATCAATACATAGTGTAAAACAAAGTCGCTTTCCGTCTGTCTGTAACTGTGTTTCCATAGATCTTTAAAAGAACACAACGAAATTTGATGCATTTTTTAAATAGATAGGGTGATTTGAAAGGAAAGTTTTTATGTAGACCACACGGGCGAAGCCGCTGGTGGAAAGATAGTTGTAATACAAAAATCGGATTTATTCTACTGGAGTAGCTGAACAAATGATGGTATATCCATATTTAATATTGTCTTATTTGTTATTGTTATTTAATACTACTACCTACTACTTGGGATATTTAGATAATATAGGAATATTATGTCACATAGCTAATTAATTTTACAGATGTACTAACTTCATAGGGCATCAGAAACATGTTGTTGTCCGACCGACGGCCGAATCGTAGGCGCATTGATGGAGCTCGTACGCTGCGGTCTTGTTCCTGCACACAGAAAAACACACAGACTATAGAATAGATAGTGCTAATTAACCCTACAGCGAAAAGCTATTGCGCTAGAATCTAGACCTGTTCAAAGAGTTTAAATATCAGAAGGAACATCTGCTTCATCTTTATCATCTGTATCATTTCAGAAAACCCTTGAAATAACAGTATTTCACTATCAACTTTAATACTTTATATTGAAAATCTATTCAACAATATAACCAAAAGATATAAATTATATTGTTTAAATGTAAGTTCCTTAGATGTAAGACTGTTTTTAATTCGCAATAATAACTGGAAACATAAGACACGGGTTTTCTCAATAACCCCGCCTAAAATCGAACATAAAGACAACTAAGATAGCGCCAGCATAAAAATATTCGTGTAGCCTACAGAACCAAATATCAGCCTCTACAAAAGTGGAAACCACAACAACATATCATGATATAATTCCCGAGAAAAGCTTTAAATTCTAACTTTTCTACCAACGGGTAAAGTAATTAACAAGAACTTAATTAAATTCTTAATGAAAAATAATGAACCCACTACCTTTCATAATCCGGGCGTCTGCTCTAACTCTAACTGAGCTACCCATGGCCTAACAGGTCTGACGAATTTTTCAAGCACTTGTAACTTGTTCGTTACTACAGAGCGTATTTTCAATAATGTTCAAGTAATCCACCCAAACGAGGATTCGAATCCTATCTCACAGTATCAGGAACAAGTGGATTTTTTAAGCATTTTTCATTAAGAATATTTTTCAGTATAGCTTTGTGAATGGAAAATTGAGCAAATGTAATAACTTAATTTAAATTTAGTTTCTATAAGTATAAAAAATAACATCATCGTTAAAAAATCGATTGTAAAGATATAGTAATTTTTTCCGTTGACAATAACCAACGGAAAAAAAATATTACCGAAATAAATTTATTTCAAAAATAAACCGCGTATTTTGCTGTATGCCTTTTAGATCTACACCTACTCACTCTATCACTTTTACACCTACTCAGATGATGATAGATAACAAAATAGCTTTTTGTATTTGTATATCGTAAGTTCGAAATAAAGTAAAGCTTTTAAAGATATATGTTAAAATAGCATGCTAAAATATTCACACGACACGATGATTTATTTACCTTTACTAACTTATCAGTAATTAATATCTTTGAAGTGAGTTATAAACATAAACTTAAATTAAGTACACATGATTATGAGAGTGGGATTCTTCAATCATAAGTGAATATGAAACGATACAGCGATAAGGCGACGCGTGGCGTAAAGTTACATATATGTCGCAGTCAACTGGGTAAAACCGACATTCATTTGAACGAGCTGTTTAATTAAATAATCACAGCTAAACGTCTAACAAGCTGAGTAACAGAATTAAACATTCAACAGCCCGCTCAATTATTTTTTTTATTATTTATTAATTTATATAAACTAGATTGCACAAATAGCGTACAATTGGCGGACTTAGTGCCATAGTTAAGTAGTCTTTTAATACTTAATTTTATGAACAATAAAAATTGATTAATAATTGAAAATGTTACAGTATAAAACTACCAGCAAAATATACAGAGGCTTTCTTCGTAGTAGAAAAAAATACATTCTAGAAATTAGCACCTGTCACGAAAGTAAATCCGAAATGCGGGATTTTAATAGCAGTATCTTTAGTATGTTAACACTCCTTTTAGAAACGTTTTATTTTTCGTTTATTTTTTTTTGTTTTAAATTTTTGTGCGGTGTTCACTTTCTTGCTGAGTTCTGTATTTGGTCTTGTTTCTCTACTCCTAAAACAAGTGAAATATAGAGGAATGTTCCGAAGTAATCTGAGAACATTGATAGTATAAAGCCGATACCTATGCATAGAACTCTGACTGGAATTATTGTGGTATACATTTTTATGAAGCTTAATCCTTACTTTAACATACTCGTATGATAATGTTTTTGCCGCCCCTCTGATGCAGGCGTAGCAAGTATCCCCACAAACCTCCCTTAGATCCGGCCCTGCCTGCCATGTGTCGAATAATAACAAAAACATCGCATTTCTACTGATAATCATACTTACCTTTATCTTAAGAGTCATACAAAAACAAGACATCTACTCATATAATAAAATAAATATTATACGCAGAGAATATTATGTAGCACGCCAATAAAATTATCAAGGCAAAATAAGTAACGTCTGCTTATTTTTTAAAAGTACCTCTTATATATTCACGTTGTTTCATAAAACCTTTATACGACCTCACTCTCGCTAGAAAATTTTCTCTATCTTTTACTTGTAACTCCCGCGGCAATAATCAAGGAATATAATAATCGACTTTATTAAACATAAAACTTTTGTTTGTAACATGTATCAACCAAAAAGCAATTACTTTTTATATAAGCTTTCTTGAAGTGTAGCCTCACTCATTCGTGCAAGTGGTGCTTTCTTACAAAATGTTTCCGTTTCGTCATAAAATGGGTCAATTGTCGTAAAGCGAATAGTGGCTTGTTAGAGGGAATAACTTCATTACAGAGTTTACATCGCATCAGAGATTTTACGACCGTACGTAGTCGGTCGATGGCTTTGGGAGGCACGAACGAAATCTATGGATTTATGAATCATATAAAGATGCCTTTGTTTATATAATTTGATAAAAGGGGTATATAAACAAACACTAATTTTAATTTCAAAATGAACAAAATCTAAATAAATTGTAGTTATATAAAATTGTTTATGAAAAAATGTAAATGAAATATTTTTTTTCATTCAGTATTCTAGATTTAGAGTAGTAGTTGGGACCAACCTAGTAAGTTTTCAAAAGCTTAATAAATTTCTATTGAAGCCGGAATATAGTTTCTTAAATTGTATTTCATTTTAAATAGGCTTTTTGGGGTGCTTTGTTTTTTTAAGTATGTTTTTTTATTTGTTCCTATTTAAAGTCTTTTAAACTTTAATAGTCATATATTCCAAATACTAAAACGATTTTCATTCCCTAAGTTGAAAGTCAATTAAACAAAAAGAGAACCTAATTTGCAGTATATACGCGGGTAAATTTATAGATATGTATATCTTCAGTCTTTATGCTTTTTTAGAAACATAAGTGAATATTGCGCAATTTTCACGTGTATATATAGGCATCTTAACATCATGTGCTGAATGTAAATTATTTTGAGAAGTCGGTTAAAAAAATGAAGTCCCGGTCTTTCTAAGTTGAAGTTAACTTACATTTACTGTTTTATTTATAAACGAGGGTATAAGTTTTATTATCTATAAGATTTTTATGAAGTCCTTTAATAGAACTAATAACCTGCCTCAGCAGGAGCATGAGCAATTCACATGTGGTTTGATTTTTTCGCCATATTCAATAATCGTCCTCATAGTACAGCCAATTTTCCAATACCATTCAAACCTACCTCATGTTCTACTGACGAATACCGTATGAAAATCAGTTCTGTAATTTTAGCAAACTGAAAACTCTACGAATTTTTAGATGTTACAAAATTTAAAATGTGATGATTGCTTTAATTCAGAGTTGAAAATGTACATTAATAATTAATAGTTTCTGATCTGAATTCTCTAACTTCGCCCGTGTAAATGATATCGTTGGTGGTGACAAAATATATTTAACTCGAAAGTGCGGTGTGGTAATAAAATGTCCTTGATGAGTCATAAGTGTGTTTTCGCATAACAATCGATAGAAAAATTTAGGTTAAGATCTTTGGACGTATAGTGTATTTGAAACAATATAATAATAATATAATTCAGATTATCTTGGCCTAGTTCGAATGATAGTTTTAGCACACGCAAGTACATGTTATTATTTATTATAGTTTCACCATTATTAAGTTCAAGAATAAACGTAAAATAGAGAAATCTGCGATCATCTTATGATATTGAAGTTTTTGTATGAATCTAAATTAGTATTTTTATGTAACCTTTATTCCAAATGTTATGAGAAATAGCTTCACACAATAAAATAGTATTCATTTACATTATGTCATTAAAATACAGTTGAATGAAATTTTAGAGTGAATAATTTCAGCCCAGACGATATTTATTTTTTAAATATTACAACAGTTTGTATTTCAATATAGTTTAATATAAAACTTGATTGACAAAGTTGAAATTAATCAATTACTATTTTAATAAAGGATTTTTACACGATTGAAACATTCTTTATGCAACTTTTAGGGTACAATAAGGTACTTCTTTTACTTTAACCTTTTTCTAAAATTAAAAATGGTTGCAGTCTCATCGATGTCCAAGATGGTGAACCAGCTACAGACCCCGCAAGACTCTCAGGAACTTAGGAATCAATTGTAAGATATATTACACTTATTTTATAATATAAATTAAAGAATATAGAAGTGCAATCTCTACTCGCATTCCAAGAAGAGGAGCTGTTCCCAGAAAAAAAAGGCAAGAAACAGATTAGCATATAAGAAAAAAGGAAAGAAAAGGCATTGCAGAATGAAAGCAAAGTTGAGGTGGGAAGCATAGCAGTGGCTTGGAGTAAATTAGCACCTGGTGTATACTAAATAAATTGTAGTGTCGGAACAAACTAATATACAAACAATCAAATCTTAGCTCTTCATAATATTAGTATGCATAAAATATCAATTAAGACAACGGGGAAACTCAGCAAGGAGTTTTACTTCTGTTTTTAGAAATGGGCACTCAAACATTCTATTTTTCTGGAATTTATACGTTTAAGAAAATATACTTTAAAAATTAGTGCCGCTTTATCAGATAATTGAAAAATAAAGTTATCTGGAAAAGCAATAACAAAGGTGATAATGTAAAAACGAAATTTGACCGATATTAATTTTGATAAGCCTTAGGCTCGCGCTTGCAAAACGATCTTGCCTAATAAAGGACATCTTGAATATTATTTAACCATCACTTCAATAGATTGCCTCTTATAAATAACAGTAGTAAAGTACTTTTTTGTGACCTACTTAACGCGTCTAGGCTCTATTTAAGCCTCTAAATTATTAAAGACTTTAAAAAACATAGATTCAATTATTGATGGAATTATCTCATTAAAGTAGTCTAATTTGTTGTCTAGATAATTTCTAAATTTAATAGACTTCAGTAGCAGGATATACTTGACATAATGTGTATTTATACTGACATTAATTATTTAAATTGACATGTATTGTAGTGTTCCATATTTTTTAACAGAATTATTTAGATTCTTTGTATATTATGAGTAGACGTGAGTTTTTTAGCAATAAGGCCACCAATTGTACTGTCTGATTAATTATTGTGTTTTGTGCATTAGCTTGTGGTGTGTACAATAAAGAGTTACTACGCCATCGAGTCTAAATATTGTTATTTTACTTTATAATGTTAACTATAATATTATAATGAAAAAAGATTTTATTGATTTTTTTTTTCATCGAGTTGGTTCCGAAACCACTGGATAAATTTTAATTCTTTTAAATTTTAATTCTTCCATCTACGGGAAGCTACATCATACTCAGTTTTCATAGCTTATAATTTATGCGGCCTATTACCAGCTAGTTTATCATATAGTGACAATTTATTTGCAGATGAAGGCGTGGGATGAAGGCAGGGTGAATGCAACACCAGTTGAATATAATCGAAACTACTTTCTCGTTCTCCGTACTGCAAAGTCCATCAAATTTCTCTATGAAAGGAAGTTTCAGACCAATACCATACTGCATGTGTGTTACGATCAGCAGTTCGACGTGTTAAACTGTGTTCAGGAATTTCCTGAGAACAAACGCTTGCTGTATGAGTTTTCTGAGAGCTCAAGATATTTTCAATAACACGGTGGTTGTGGTATTTTTTAAAAACATAAAGGATAAGGGCCAATGCAGCATTGCCTAGGCGCTGTAGGAGCAGTCCATTTTGATCAACCACTATAAATGAAACGTTTGAACGTACCTCTTGAGGGAAAATATGCGGAACGGCGTGTTCATCTGAGCGGCGCCCAAATCGCAAGCGGAGAGGAGATCGAGCCTCGCGTAAGGAGAGTAGCTCGTCTTGTTCCAGCGAATCAGTGAGTGGCGAGTGCACCTCTTGTGGAAACACGTGTGGGATGGCGTGTTCTTCCGAGCGGCGTCCGAAACGTAGGCGCACCGGCGTCCGGGTCTCGCGGAGAGAGAGCAACTCGTCCATTTCGTCCAACTATGACATAAATTACGAAACGAAATGATACTGATTCTATTTATGAAAGATTTGTTTCTTGCGTGGAAAGTATTCTCGCATTAATTAATTAAATTCATAATAAAAAATCATGTCCACTTTCCATACTTCGATTGACCTGTCACATGTTTTTTTAAAGGTCACGTCTACCCATCATTAGTGATAATTTCAAATAGTTTTTTTAGAATAATATCTTAACACCTTTTTTTTGGAGGCCACACAGATTCGTAATTTGTAAATAATGTTTAGTAGTTATAATACGAGGGTCAAACTGAAAGTTCTTAGAACTGGCAACTTATAAACAATATAATAAAAAAATAATTCTAAAATTTTAAAATATAACTCTTTGCCAATATTACTGAGTATATATTTCATTCATTTGTCATTTGTTTTACGATTTGGCGGCAAATTGAAAATTATCTGTGTCACGTCATCATGAATTTAACACGAGAAAATTTTCGTGCAATGATTTTTTATGAATTTCGATGACATTTAAGTCAACAAGAAAGTTATGATAGACTACGATTGGCCTTTCACGATGAAGCCCCATCTCGTGCGACTGTTTACAACTGGTTTAATGAGTTTAAACGTGGTCGCACTAATCTCACTGATGATTTACGTGAGGGACGGCCTTCTACGGTGACGACTGAAGATAACATCTGTGTTGTGCGGCGTATGATAGAGACTGACAAAAGAGTGACCTATCAACAGATTCGGACAAGCTTAGGCATCGGTATGAGTCAAGTGCACAAAATCCTCCACGAACATTTAGCGGTCAGGAAGCTTTGCGCCCGGTGGATACCTCATAATTTGACTGAGGCTCAAAAACTCCATCGTGTGGATTGGTGTCGTAAAATGATTGAAAGATTTAACGGAGGTGACTCAAATGCTGTGTTCGACATAGTAACAGGTGACGAAAGCTGGATTTACTGTTATGATCCTAAAACCAAAAGACAATCTGCTCAGTGGGTGTTTCCTTTCGAGGAGTTGCCAACTAAAGTGAAGAGAGATCGAAGTGCGGGAAAAAAAATGATGGCCTCGTTCTTTGGAAGGATAGGTCATTTTGCAACAATTGTGTTAGAGGATCAAAAAACAGTTTCTGCAGAATGGTACACTACCAATTGTTTGCCACTTGTCTTGGAAAAAGTTCGAGAGAAACGACCTCGCAGTAGGATCCTCCTTCACCACGACAACGCCTCGTCGCACACCGCCAAGCGAACGATCGACTATTTGGCGACATCAAACGTTGAATTACTGGGTCACCCGCCGTATAGCCCCGACCTCGCGCCTTGTGATTTTTATTTATTTCCAAAAATTAAAGAAAAACTTAAAGGAAAGCGGTTTATGAATGCTGAAGAAGCGGTGGCTGCGTATCGCGATGCCATTGAAGAGACCCCTAAGGACGAGTGGGCAAAGTGCTTTTCCCAGTGGTTCCATCGCATGCAGCGGTGTATTGACGTGAATGGACAATATTTTGAAAAGATATAATAAAACTAATAACTGGCTAATGTAATCAGTTTTTGATTTTCTAAGAACTTTCAGTTTGACCCTCGTAGCTGTCAAAACTCGAGGTAATTGTAAAGCCACTTTAAAAAGCTTTTGATAGTTTGACTCGTAAATATGAAAATAAATCAAAAATGTAATTGTAAATGTAGGTACACTTTTCAACCTTATGACGAAAGGATATTTTTCCGTAGTAGATGAGACAAAACGTAGTTAACCGTTATTGGGTCCGAATCGCATTAGGGTAGTGTAGTAAATCGTCATTTTAGGGTCCGAAACGCATTCGGGTACTTATCATAGTACTATTTAAAATTAATTATCAGCCTCGCAATTTTTATCCTGGCTTCATTTTGAGATTTTATTTCTTGATATGATATTAGTAATAAATAATTTACATTTAAGGATATATATCCTTAAATATCATGTCCAATTTTAGGTCAAAATTGGACATGATATTTGTGCAATCGCCTTTAATGTAGCAGTAACATTACTGCTATTTAATTGTAATAACCTGCCAATATTTTATAATTATTTACACCTAAGAAATAAAAGAAAAATTTATTACAAAATATTCTGGTGTACAATAAAGAATTTATTTATTTATTATAGGTAATTAACCTTTAAATTCTGTAAGTACTAATGCAATCTTAACTTAATTTTTGTAGCCATACGTAAGAGGTATCACGACTCCCTCCCTCATTAAAATATAATAAAAAAATAATAATAAGGTGGATGAAAATGACCACATAGTTTAAATATGTAATTCTGTACCACGGTTGATATAAAACCATATAATATTTACTTAAATTAATAATTTTCATAACTATCTATCATAGTCTTAGATCGAAATAACAAGGTTTACTGACTTGCAAAATTGAAATACTTGAAATACTATGTCAAAAAAAAGAACTGAGTGATGTTACTTATCTAAAGAGAAGTATAGCCTAAACCATTTTTACGAGGGAATTATGACGAAACATTGAAATGCCTTTCAGCTCACATACAAGAAGGGAATAACTTCCGCTAGCTTGATCATTATCATGCATTACCAACAGAGAATGACGTATTCAATGGGGACTTTTTGTTTCAAAGACTGAGATATTATTCAAACCAATAATATTATGACTTTATGAAATAGAATTAATCTTTTGACCTAATATATTTCATCTTAAATATAAAAAAATAGGTTTTGATATAATATACAACATAAAAGTTTTTTTATAACTGTATTTTCTTTTTCTGTGATTAAAAATGCATGAGATTAAGCGCGCGCGTTTACTTTCGATGCGTATTTTTATGGGAACGTAAGCGGGTGTACAAGAGGACCTTAGACGAACATATTGCATTAAGTAATATATATCCACTATAGTTCTGTTTATCATGGTAAATATAATCTTAATCTGTCAACATATTAAATTATGTATACTTGGCTTAAATATAACTAAATTCTATTAATAATTTTCGCAAACTAGTACGGCAGGGACGCTGGTAGCTAGTTATAGTTCATACTGCTGCTGTCACCGTGTAATCCTGTTGTTCAAATTAAATAGCTGAGCATATTGTCTTTTGGAGGCATCAATAAACTATTATTATTATTTCTTGCATATTCCATTGTTGTAGTTATATTAAGCTGGTAAGTTTAAGGTATTAAGTCATCTCTGAGTTATTAAACTTCTTATTTGAAATAATATCCTTTCATTAATTTATTTTGATCATGTTTGCTATATTGGAAAATAGTCATAATGAAAAATGCTTAAGAAATCCACTTTGTCCCTGATACTCTAAGATGGGATGGGAGTACCAGAGACAAAGTGGATTTTTGAAGTATTTTCATTAAGAATCATATCTTTTCTTTTTTATTTTATTCTCTTGAATGAAAAGGTCTCAAATAAGGGAAAGGAATACACCTTGAACGGAATCTCGTTTTTTACTACAGATATTTGTACTTAGGAAAAGTATTTATTAAATTACTTTAAAATGTAGGCAGAGACAGCAGCACTTCAGATTGCCAAACTGCAATTTTGGGGTTAACTTTTGGGGTTACATTAAAATCGGAGATTGATCCACAGAGATTGGAGAGATTTGAATTTTGTAGCAACCTGACTTACTGTCGACTGTACATTGTGCATTACGTTCATCACTGGCTTTCAAAAAGCCAACAATTCTTCAGAGTCTTTGAATGCGCCTCTACAATAAGTTCTATCCTCAATTCACTGTTTTTTTTTTCTGTTTGCAAACTACTACAATTTGATTTCAATATTGTTTATATTTAAAAGTATTGTAGGTATTAATTCTGAAACTTTGAAATTATTACTTTTACAGAAAAATTACATTTCGATACGATTTATATATAAATTTATTATACTAGTAATCACATTAACACTTAGGGTCCGTTTTTTGATCCGTAGTCAAATGTCATTTCACCATTTGTTAACTTGACTACAGTTAAAACATTAACAAGTTGTTAACCCGCTATTTTGTTTTTTGATCCCGAATTAAACCATAGCCAAATTTAACCACTGGTTAATTTGTTGCCAGCACAATGAGCCGTTCTGTCGCTCTTCATTGCTATGGGTAATTTTTTTTCTGGGTGATAACACTAACGGTTTGAATGAACGGAGCGAACTATATACCATTTTTTACATTAGGATTTTGTTCCAAATATCAAATAGACAAAAGAAATCTATAGATTACCAAACAGTGTGAATGTTTATGGTTGTTCTGTTGTGCGCACTATGTGTTAATTTTCAGGAAATAGGCAATTTAGAAAACAACAAAGATAAATGTTTTTCGAGTTATTTTATAAAAATCATATATTTGTTTTTTATTTATCTTATCTTTATCTTATAGAGAAATAAATAGCGAAATAGGGAAAAGAATATAGTATCTAGTATCCAAGGCGGGATTGTAATGTTGTAAAATAAATCGAGGAAATATGTATTTTATATACTGTAGGCATATTTACCTTTTGTATTGTCTATTCGTGGATTTTATAAGATATTTAATAATTGAATAATTCGGCATAGGGGAAGACATACAGGCATATGTCGTTTAGTTTATTACATCGTTGATAAGTTTGAGATCAATGAAAACGATTTTTTTAAATTAATTTGTTATTTTACTTAATATATATAAAGTGTCCCCACTGTCTGAATGTTCCCCGGCCCATGTACGATTGTACCCCTTAATAGTGGTAGATTCGGACATTCATAAGCGTTTAGTAAAATTCAATCCTTTAATATATTATACAAGATATCGGCTTTGAACTTTTTAAATAAGGAGCAGAAAGTATGCTTTATATTTTAATAAGTAATTGAGTAATTTATCTTTGATTATCAATATTTTAAAAATCATTGACTAAAAAATGTACGAATGGTGCCAATCTTCCCCTATGCCCGTGGAAACAAGAAAACAAATTATTTTATATAGTACAAATATACTAAGGATGGTCAAGATAAAAATATAACTTATTTTCAATAACCGTAAAACCCAAAAATGACAATGAATATTCTCCTGTGAAATTGCATCATAAAACTAAATCCCAAAAATAACTAATGTCCATTCACTATGAAATCATGTAGGTTATAAAAACAAGGTAAAAAACAATAACAAGGGCCCATGTAAATACAACGCAGTTGTACATCTGTTCTTTAACCATTGGTCATTTGCTTAACCTAGCTTCCAGTGATGGTTAAATTTTTTGACCAAAGGTCGGAATTCTGACAATTGTTTAGGCTAACTATTAATCAAAAAACATATTTTTCCGATATTTAACTATTTGTCGAAGATTTCAACAAATGATTGAGTTAACCACGGATAAAAAAACGGCCCTTAGTATATTAGGAACTTAGAGAAAACTACAGTGTTGTCTAATGTCTTGATTCTAGGTCAATTTAATACAAATTGAAATAAACTAAGTTATCCATATAACTAAATAAGTTATTCAGTATGAAGAAACTTCTGAATGTCCGTCTCAAACTATTACAGTGATGATCTAACAATGCCTTAATTTGAATCAAGGAAACTGTTATCTCTTAAACTTTAAGTAGTCCCTTGTAAGCAAATTACAAGTTCCACAAACGTATCAAGTTAGGGGCAAGGGGCATCAGCTTCGTTTTGTAAAACTATATCAATAAATATTTAGATATTTTTTATTACTCTTGGAGAATCAATGAATATTCGGAATTATGACAAAAATAATCTGTTTTCACTTTACGGAAAGATACCGCCTTCTTAACTTTAATTAAATCTTCGTTAAGTTGGAATATTAATGGTATAATGGAAATGAAAAATCGTAGGCCCCTCGCCGATCCTATTAATTTTTTATAAAATTTTTATTAAATCACAGGATTAAAGGACAAGGTAAACGCTGTAAGAAAAAATATTTTATAATAAATTTAAATTAGAAATACGAGTAGATTTTTTATTAACTTAACGATCAGGGATAGCCAACTTCTTGATAATATTATTTGATTTACAGTTATGTACTTCAATAAAATAGCGAATCAAAAAAAATCATAGATAATTTATAAGAAGTTCAATAATATTATGAATATTACTTTCTAACACATTTTTTATAGCACAAGAATTTTTATGTTTAGGCTTATTAAAGTTTTATAATGTCGTACAATATCTCTTTAATTGTTCACTCTTGACAGAGTGGTGGTAGCCCGGGTGGGTAAGCGGGTATTGATAGCCACCCACCATTTCTCTATAGAGGGGAGATGCACTATTGAAATATTTCTCTCCCCTTTAACATCTGCATAATAGGATCTATCTACGGGGTCCTATCAGGCCGTCCCTTACGCATGCCATTACCATCCTTTAGATGTCACGGGACCTGTCGCTAGTTGGCAGCGTTCGTCGAAGTTAACTTTTGGGAGAAGGCATCCAAAAAAAAAGAGCTTCATACCCAACCTCACACTATAGGTATTAGGCTTGATATAGAACTGAATAAAAATATAATAAATTAGCAAATAGAACAACTAACATTACTTACAGGTGTTTGCGGTGGCATATCAGGATCCGATCGTCTACCGAAACGGAGACGCCTGGAAGGCGACCTCACAGACTTGCGCGCCAACGCATGCCCTCCGAGAGCGTCATGCTGTGCTAACAGGGCGTACAACCCACCGAATGCGTCCCAATTGTTCCTACTGTCTGCTGCTGCTGCTGACGCTGCGAAAAGAAAAATATATTATTTAACGTGTATTTCACACCGATTTTGAATTTATATAAAACTAGCTGTTCCTTTGACTTTACCCACGTAAATTATACCGTATATCATATGTGTGTGATGTAGTTTTCCGTAAGTGAAACCTTCCGTAAGTGATAACTTTTGAAATCAGTGTTGCGCCGTATCACCATTTATTTCGTCCTAGGTTTCCTATGTAAACTTTTTGTCTTTGATATTCAACATCATTTCTTTTTATTATTCACTTTTCGTAATTTGAAATTTGGACTAATCCAATATGCTCTTTATGATGTCAGTTCGTAAAAAATTCATCTTGTGTGAACATGTTATTGTAATCGTATAAATTTAAATATATAAAAATGTAATAATAATTATGTTATTATAATTTAAATAAGAAAATTGTTAATCTAAAAATATATTTTCGTGAAATATCGTCCAAGTTTATATATTACAGAAAATCCAAAAAAGGAATATGAATTTGTTGTATTGTATTTAATAATTGTAATTATATATTTAGGTAATCATACGAACTGTTTTTATATTTATTTTTTTTGTTACAGTTTTTTCTTTACCCTTTTCTTTATTACTGTATAATACAATCGAGTTCTCAAGCTTAGTCAGCCTTTCATTAATTCTTCCAAGCATCGAACCCGTCACAAGTCCAGTAGTTTCTGAGCTAATAAAAAATAGTATAAATTAAAATCGCAGCATTAAAACATTTGTCTATACCACTTAATAAATAAATCGTTCATGAGTAGTTCAAAATAAATTACCACTTCGTATACAACTTTACCAAATAAGTATGAGAACGTACAATTTTTCTTATTAAACCAACAGATAAGTAGTAATCAAAGTTATCTCCTAAGTTTTATCAGAACAAAATCCTAAGGGACAATATGTCCTACTCCCTTTATTTCAAGTTCGCAGTAAATGATATTTTAATTTAATTGTATTGTTTTATATTAAACGAATCAAATTACAACAAGCTTCTTTGCTACAGTTGTAATGCTATCATTAAACTTACTCGACCGAGTGGATTTCACATTTGAGGTATTGTTTGATCGACGGTTTCCCCATAGCAAGAAAACAAAAGCACAAAGCTTTCTAACAAGATTTATATGTATATACTTACAAAACAAAGCAAGCAGTTATTCATATACCAATTTAGAAATTCATTTCCAGAACCTACCGAATTTGAATGGAACTGGACTGAATCGTAAAACTGAAATTGCGGTCTTCGTTCATAATCCTGATTATAGGCAAAGATTGCGGTGATTTACTTTACGACTAATTATAATTGTATATACGTATAAACAATATTAAAAAATATTTATATTTATCGTAAGTATTTATAATATAGCATTATGATCTGTATAGCTATAAAAGTTTCTCAAATATCATTATGGAGATTTAGAGTATAGTTACCGTATACCACATAAAGACTGTAAATGGCAAAATTATAAAAAAAATATAGAATCCTGGGACTAAAAAGGTCGTACTGTTAAAAATAATAGTTCGTAATGTTATATATAAATAACTCTACATCGCCGTCGAATATATTACTTCCTTCTTTTCAATTTTGAAATCGGTTAATAAATAATCAATAAGTATGTTAATTTTATGTAATACCGTCGGCAATGTATTAAATAAATATAGATTATAATTCACATCCCAAGTAGCCTTTCAGTTCTTTTATTAGGTGTTTGAAACTAATTAAGGCACCACAAAATAAATGAACATAAAATATGATAATTTTGAATACATGAGTAGCTTTTCAAGTCTGTCATAAAAGGATTTAAGGAATCTGTCCCATTCCAGCCATGAATTATTCTTAGAACTTTCATAAGGAACGTGGTCGGTAAATTCCTCCTTTTTAAATCGCATACCTGAGGTTTATTTATTGATATAATAAAATAGTATGACCCTGGGTTTCTCTAACTAGATTTTTCATAAGTATAAAAAGCTGATATACCTAATAACTTTTGAATCATCTTTATTTAAGTGTAAGAAAATATAACACACAAATCCTTATGGAACAATATTATAAATGGTCTAGTAAATCTGTTTTTTACACTCAAATCGCTGCGCCGATTCAAATATTTAGAGATATTAAAGCTGATTCAAATGTAAAGAGATATGAAGGTCGATTCAAATGAACGAGATAGGAGGATTTTATCGTGAAAAGCATCTTGCAAAGAAGTTAAAAGAGCCGGGGTGCTTTGTTTGAATGAAGATTCAATTAGGTTTTTTTAGTGCTAATTACCTAATTCTATTAGTTGTCATGAGTAAAATAGGATATTAAATTTACCCTATCCCATGTGACGATGCGCGTGGGTACATGTGGTCAATACCACTATAACTGTAACTTCAGGCTTTTAACTTCTATTTTCATCCTTTTTTACAAATAAGTATCTACAAGTAGTCAGGCTTTAAAATATTCTTTAAATAATTATTCAAAACATATGTTTGCAATGGATAAATACTCTAAATATTTATTTGAGTTGGTATATGCTAAAGTTCGGTAAAGTTATTCTATAAAGTCACTAAAATTGGAAAGCTAAAGTTAGGTATACACTAGGTCTAGGATGGGTGAGGAACATGCTCATTGAGCTGCATAATGAAGCGGAACGATTAAGTTACACCCTAATATACACAGCTAAACTATTGTTGCGAAGCTGTGTACATAAATATATAGCCTTATAGCCGGTACACATTAAAATTGAGTTACTTTATATTCACGTTTTATTTCTCTTTTAATAACATGCGAACATCGGTGATAAAAAATTAAAAATATGTTTATAAACAATATTAAAATAAAAATTAATTTAATATTTAAACAAGAAGTTTCAAATATTTTTTACTAAATCATAGGAAAAAAAAATGCAGTGATAACATTTCTTTTTTCTGTATTTAAATATATTTTCTTCGTCTTTTTTAATCATTTTGAATTAAAATCCATTTATAGTAAAAATATCATATTTGAGACTATTTAAATAACAATTTAGAAATGTAATTAATTTATGTTTAGAGAATTATATTAGACTCTGAAATTTCTATCACAGCGTAGAATAATTGCTCATAAACTTTATTAGAATTCTTAAATCTGTGGACTTTATGTAAAATATACATTTTCGGAACGTCACGTCTTTCATTAATGGAAATTTAAAGGGTCTTGGTACGGACATGAAATCAATGTCTGCCTTTTTTCACACTTGTTTTGTCAAACGAATTTTATAAGATTCTTTTTAATATTGGATCACTTTGTTATAGTAAGTAGGTACCTAGTTTCATAATGTAAAAAGATCAAACTGACATATTTTATGACAACCGACGGCAACATAACCTTTCAGAAATAGTTGGTAGTTTCTAGGTTTTATTTATATTGCTGTTGAGGTTGCAACCTCCTTGGTGGTTTCCACGATCAAGCGTGGCCATCTAGATTCCATCTTTTTTTCTTTGAATCGGCGTTGATATTTTTGTTTCATCGAATATTTTATCACACATTTTTTATAATTATTTTAATAATTCAATGGATATACTTCAATTTTGTTATTTTCACTGTAAATCATACTCAGCTAAATTACTGTAAATGTAATTTAGCTGACTATAACTTACATAATATCAAAAAAAGGTTTTTTTTTTGAATATTATAAACCTAATAGTAGCGACAAGCTTTTATATAATATCGTGATTTCCTTAGCCAATCCATTCATTTCATACCTTAATTTAAACTTTCTATTAATCTAAATTTTATACATACAAAAAACTACTAAGCTGCCATCTTGAACCGCACGCTATTTTAAATTTAAAATAATAGAACTTATGTAACAATCCATTCTCATTTATAGCTATATGCAAATTTTCAGCTTAGTTGTATTTATACCTTAATTTTAAAGTAGTTATACTTTAAAGTTCAGTTGCAATATTTGAAGAACAGACATTCTTACTTACGTTGCAAGTTAATAAATGCTCGTATAATATACCTAGGTATTATATTGTGGTAGGCCACACACTATTTAGTTATGGCAAACGCTTTTGGCGTAGTTGCTCTTTGTTATTGTAACTAGTTTAAATCTATCTCTACTCTATCAACTACTACCAGGACATTCTACTACAATTACCCACATTGACAATGTTTGGAATTACATTAAAAAATAAATAAACAAGTTTTCTATATTAGAGTTATAAAGAGAAAAGATTTGTTCATGGGCTCCGAAACTATTGAACCGATTTAAAAAATTATTTCACCTACGCTACATTAGACGCGGGCGAAGTCTCGGAAAAACAACTAATTAAATATATAATTAAATTATGTACCTATGTGTAGCAGTTAGTAAAACATTTAGCTAATACGGTGTGGAATTATTTCTAACTTCTCGTATCTTTAAGACAAGATTTTATTTTTTATTTTATTCTTTTTGTAAAGCCAGCATTATTAAAATTATGGTTGCATCTATAAGACTATTACTAGCTTCCGCATATGTACAATCAGTTGAAATAAGAATTATATTAGTCAAATTAGCAAAAACCCTGTGTGTACAGGTTGTGGTCCACTGTAAAGGTACTTAGACATTCTTACAATATGCTAAAGACATGTTCAGCGATGATAACATTAACGAGATAACAGTAAATATTAACAAGAAACAATATTAATATGTCCCTGAAAGATATCAAGATAGTTTAAAGCTGAGGGCGATAGATTGGCAGATCTGGGGTTAATAAAATCAAATGCGCCGCTTCGCTAAGTCTCTGATTGTCTTACACACAATAGACTATGCAAATTAAACCATTAAGTTGGAAGTCAGATGTTTTGATTCGTTCTGTGCTTATAATTACTTGGAAATGCTTAGTAAGATAAAAGATTTAAGAGTTAAAGAAATCAATTGAATTGACTTAGATGTTTACAGTGAAAATATTTGTATAATCCCTTGTGAGAGTTAAGCTTTGGTATTTCGTAAAATACAACGTCGAACGCAGCGTCGAATATTGCTAACTGTTACAGTATTAGAGATTTAATTATTACCTTTTCTTTTTTATATAATGGGCAAGGACATGAATGAGATGAACTATATCCAATTTATTGAAACCAACGCTTAAAAAGATGTATTTCGTCTGGTAAAAACTAGACAAATAGCAACATATTAGTCTAGTTTTTTTTTGAGTTAGAAAGTAATACAACATTACTTTCTAACTCAATACTTTATTCGAATTTCGAAATATCTCACGTTAATTTAAAGACTATGGTGCGCTGACTATTAACGCCATATTTAATTTGATGACTACTAGTGCTACTACAGTAGAAAAAAGTGAACTAGATCACTTGCCTATGTCTTCATCTGTCATTTACAACAAGCTAATATTCAATACGTTAAGTTGTCAAATGTTGACTAATTCAAGTTTAATTAACTATTGCTAAAGTGATTTAGATTTAGAACTAGATAGGACGTATACATATAAAGTACCTTTTGAATGAGTTTTTTTTTTTGAACTTCTAGTGCTACGTATTATTTTAGCGACAGTATTTTAACAGAATAACACCGCATAATAGTTACATAAAGATACTAAACATCAATTTACTTTCAAACTGATTAACTAGTTTAAAATTATATAAGAAGCACTAAAGTCTCGAAACGATCAGTTACCAACTTAGTGGATCACGTCCTAAAATAATCAACATCTAGTGGAAGCGTGAAACAGCAACTAAAACTTATGGGGCTTTAAAGATTTATACGTAGCTTTTGTTAAGTAAGATAATATTATAATACTCGAGTATGTTTATTTGACGTGGTTACAAACCTGAATTGTTTATTTAATGAATTTTGAGATGAGTCTACACAATATTATTTTAATAAAATAATGAAAAAGATTTGTTTGCCTTAAATATTGCTTCAAAACTACTGGACTAATTATAAAAGTCTTTCACCTATGGCGAGCTACATGCGTATGTTATAATTTACGCAGGCGAATACGCAGGAAGCTTCTTCGGTCAACGAGCATTGGTAAACCTTAAAAAAAATATATATATTTTTTTTTATTAAGTTTGTTTTCAGCCACTTTGATATGAACCGATGATATATTTTAGTCGGTATATAAAGTTTTCTGTACTAATAAAAAAGGCTTTATTAAAGTATTTAGATTAGAAGAATTTAGAATTCATTTATATTAAAGAATTTAGAAAATTATATATTTTAACATAAAATTTGTTAATTAAAATTAAGTTGAACCCAGCCTTATTTAGTCCGTGGTATCTCTAAGTTTGTCGATAAACATTATTTGACGCGTCAAATGCGACCGCAAGCCGGGAGGATGCTTCGATTTATTAATTTGTGTTACTATCAATAGGTATTCGTATCTAAAATATTTTAGTTTCTACACGTGTTACTTCTAATAAGCATAGTAATAAATTATTTTAAACTACACTTATAATTGCTTACTTTTTCTTTAATGGGATTTACATAAGCCTTATTTAATATCTGACTGTTGAATATGATGGATATTCTATTTCAGACAAATGAGAAGAGAGCTATGAATTTACAAACATGGGACATATAAAATACAATTTTAGGTCTCATCTCGTCTTTATCCCATCTTAATTTTAGGTATTTTTACATAAATTTAATAATTTACACGTCTCACGGCTGTGCCAAAAATAGGATACCAATTCAGACTGAGAGCCTGATGTTGGATTTCAATTCTCACCTGTATTTTTTCTTAACATGTATGTATATACACATATAATTAACTAACATTTTTATATATAATTAACGAAGATTAATTAAATAAAAAACGAAGTTGAAAGGCCATATAGTCATATCAGGTAAATTCAAAGGAAAGAGTAAAAAGGATCAATGTAAACGCATAACGAGTAATTTCTTTAATTTTCAAAATTACGGGTGTGCCGACACCTTCGCAGCACCTCTTCGGAAACACAGGGCGATGCTCAAGTGCCCTAAATAATTTCTCAATCTCACTTACATTTAATCAATATCTTTTATTTGGTGTCTATTTTCCAGAAATATATATGGAAACTGCGCAATCCACGACTCTAGGAGATAACGTTATTCTGTTAAGAGATAAAAATTAAAATCAGACGAAATTACTAATGAATAAATAATCATAAATAAATTTATTTTCGTTACTGTTATAGAACTTCTTCGTTTTTTTAAACAAAATAACATACCTCTATTATTTCTTTTTCTAAAATTCGGTCCGATAGATAAAGCTTTTAAGACGTTCCTTCCTACAAGTTTTTAAATCTCAGAGAAAATCTTGTATTTTATAATTGCTACGAACAATGCAGGTACAAAAGCAACATTAATAAACATGATCCCAGTAATTTGTCCGGATCGATGTAGAATAACATTAAAAAAACTTCAAAGAACAATTAATTAAGGTAGGAGCTCTTTTAAGACCATAAATAATCATAAATAACTTTATAACGCTATAAGTGAATTCATAAATCCACTTTAAGTACAAAATTTAATAAATATTGATTTATTATTGTAGCCTGCTAGAAGTTAGCAATTTGTGTAACCTGTAAAATGCGGGAGCTTTATACTAGTAAAAGAGTTCGGTCTACATTTGAAGAGGTTTCACATATTCCGGTCTTTCGATAGGTGTCCATTCTACTATGCTTCGGTAGGCAGGTTAGGGTTGCAATTATAGTTGTTAACACCCAGCAATTCGCAGAGAGCGCGTATGGGCTCTTACTATACATATTATATTATACTTCTTATTATACTTTTTATGTAAAATATGTGCTGTTCAAACTACAAATTCATGGAACGCGATGACTCAGCACGTCTCTGAAGTTGTTGTTAAAATCAGCTCTGAGTTGTTCCAGTACCTCCACACTGAGTGATACCCTTAATACTTCTATATATTAAAATACCAAGCTTTAAAAATCCCTGGCACATTTATGGCACAATCTCTTAGCCTATTATAACACGATTAGTTTTCAAAAATACGTACTGTCATATTGAGACGCAAGAACCTGTGCACTGGAGCCGCGCAAAGTTGCAGCAGCAAGCCCACACATGGCCAACATGATCGCGCAATTTCTTGACATCGCTGAAACAATAACAGATGTTACTTTAGTATACAGATACTTCCCAGAAATTAGCTACCTTATTCAATACTTACATAACAAAATACATAGCTATGCTGCTGTTGTGAAAATTCAAGGTCTACAATGTTTATAGAAAACTGGCTGTATTCCCGCGATTTCGCCCGCGTTTATAGCTGCTTACTTATCAAGATCGGGTCAGTATTTCCGAAGATTAACCTCTTTACAATATTGGTATAGACAGCAACTATAAGTATACAGCTATATCATGAAAAGTTAAATGTAAAAAAGCTGATGTACTTTTTATCAACCTTTAAATAAAGATCACTCATCGTCGCTTTTTCTCGTCAACGATCAACAAGTGTAAGCGTCAGCAGTTTGGCGGCAATCGTGACGTCATCAATCACGCTTATCGCGTCGACGCGACACGCTCACGTCACGTAGCCGATGCCACAGTTGGCTTTCACAACTAGATATTTAATGAAAAAAAAAGACATCTGATATATTTTACGTATTTGATATGATACATCATCCATTTTTTATTATTAAGGTGGCAATATTATTATACGTGCGTGCTACAGGTGTTAAATCATCATATTAAATGTTTACTAGGGCACTATTGAGTCCTAGTTAACATTTAATATGATGATGAGACCATGGCCCGTTTGAAATAGATTTCTTTACTTAGTAGGGCATGGCTTATGAGTAAGTAGACCCAGTACATATTGGTAAGTGTAAATGACTGATGATGCAGCCGGGTCCAACCGATTCTTCAAGTCCTTCTAGATTCATCACCAGTTTCACGTCTTTACAACATTTTCAATTAATGTATTCTTAAATTTAGTATCCCATTTTTAATCAATATAATGTATTTGAAAAGGTTTTATTGTTTAAATAAGTCTAATAAACATTCATAAGGTTTGAATGAGTAGTTTTTGTCAATTGAAGAATCAATTAGCAATCTGCCGATTCTATTTACTGGTACAATTCTACCGATAAATCGAAAAGTGAAAATTAATTTCAAATAAGCTCATACGTAATATATTCCTCCTTTTGCAAAATATTTATTTATAATAACTAAAGGTTTCATTAAAAGTCGGGCAACTAATGTCTTAGAGCTGGGTGAACATACAAACTTAAATAGCCATGTGGGGTAAGTAAACTACATGCTACTGTTACATCCCCTAAAACTTGTAATACGAAATACATTCTGACTGCTAACAAAAGAAATTCTACAGATGATAAATGATTTATTTTTATGAGACATGCGGATGACATAAAACATATTACAGCTAATATAACATCTGCGTATATAGCACGTCACCGATTCTACACAATCACATCATAATATATCGTTATTTTCTTTTCTGCGTGGATTGTGCGTGAATATTAAATTGAATTTTCCTTCTTTTTATGCAAATAGCAACTTTTTGGTCTTGGATAATAGTCTTTATAGCCTTTAATTTAAAGCGTATTCTGAGATAAAACTTCTTCTGTGTCAAACGTTTTATTGTTTATTTGGAATGTTAAGAGCTAACCAAAATAATTTTTTGTAGCCTTTAATTTAAAGCGTAGTCTGAGATAAAACTTCTTCTGTGTCAAACGTTTTGTTGCTTTTTTGGAATGTTAAGAGCTGACAAAAAAAAAATTTTTGTAACCTTTAATTTAAAGCGTAGTCTGAGATAAAACTTCTTCTGTGTCAAACGTTTTGTTGCTTTTTTGGTATGTTAACAGTTAACCAAAATAAGATTTTGTAGCCTTTAATTTCTTATGTGTCAAACGTTTTGTTGCTTTATTGGAATGTTAAGAGTTAACCAACAGATACAGGAACGCACAACCATCGGAAAGTGATGACCCGTTCGCATTTGCGCAGTAATTTGAGGATCTTTTCCTGTTTACGACCCATAAATCAATTTCACTGAAATATATATTACCTATTCATGATACTTATACTGTCACGGAAAATGGCTATTATCCGTGGGCTGTGCTCATTTTTACGAACCTCATTGAAAGCAATAAGAATTTAATAAAACTTTTCGAGTCAGTCTGTAGTAGTAGAAATACATAATAGCCAACATAAAAGAGTTGACCTGATCAGTACTCATCAAAACTCTCAATTAATCATCTATTAAATTAATGTACTCCATGAGTGTTTTAGATTCTGGCTAAACATTCTTTAATGTAAATTAAGTACTCGGTTTTTTTTTAATATGCAAATACCTATATTTGAGAAATTTAAAAGTGTTAGATATATTAACAATAATAGCTTCGTTTCTGTATTAAACGTGAAAAAATAAGATATTTTTGAGGTTTAGGAAACCTTTTGTATATGTAAGCACGGTGGTGATGTAAATGAACTTTTGAAGACGTCAGAGAAGTAGTTTCCTAACGATTGCAGTGACGTACAAGCCTAGTTGGCGTAAGTGCCTTTCAAATTTGTAAACAATCTGTGTAATAGAAAGTCATATTAAACTATGTAATATTTTTATTTGTAATCATGTTTCTGTAATTTGTAATTTAATATGGATCACTGGGTCTCAAATAAAGATTTATAATTTTTTTTTTTTATAAAATTTACTCTTCCCGACCCCTCGACGATTCGAGGGGGGGGAGAATTATTATTATTATTATTATCAACGTAATGGACGAAATGATAACAATCAATATGGATATAAAATTATGTAATTATTTAATTATTATCCCACCACTATCTACAAATGTAACCTGACAGACGAATCAGTTTCATTTTGAACAAAGAAATTGGGGCTTCAGTTACACGGTAAAACCGCAGAAGTCATGTGGAACTACAGTGTTGTTCTAAAATAATGATAAAAAATTTAATATATCATTGAATGATATCAGAATGGATAATTAATTTAATTTCCTTAACACTATAAAAGGAAAACCATTTATACTTAGCACACATTTTGGGTAAATGTAATTTGCAAACATCATAGCTGCGCATATTCTACGTAGATGAGGGAGAGATATTTCGTCGGATTTCAGTGCCCGGATTACCTGGTTTTGTGAATATATACATATATTCAAACTATTCATATTGCGAAACATAATTTATTTTACCCAGATTAATAAAACCGCAAGGGTAAAATTTATCGTACTAATAGAATCAACAAATTCATAAAGTTGAAATTTGATTATATAAACGGTAATTTATTGTATTCAAATACTTATTTTACGTTATTTCTAATAATATACACATCAAACTATCCTTTAGAAACTACATAGCTTTCTACATCACTGCTACTCCGTGAATTTCTTAATTGTGTAATGTTTATGGAACATTTAAGCCTCTACGTTTGTTATAAAATTCATTGAGCATTCAAGCTTTTTCAGGTAAATATCGAATCATTCATTCCTATTTTCATTATAACATTGGAAAATAAACATATTGTCTAGGGACACTTGTCCATTAAAAAGAAATTTCCAAACCTATGTATTTGCAAATAATTAACTACAAAAATTAAAAAAAAAGTCGAAACAATAAATTAAATCTTTTTCGATATCAAAATCTGTGGTTGATTAATTTTAATCTGATTGAAAAGCATTGAAACTGCTGTCAAAAACAAATTTATTTTCAGGCCTATTTAAATTTCGGTGTTGACTATATCAATACCTCTAATCGTTTTCGTAATTGGCAAAAGCAATTCCAATAACAATACTGTAGAGTTGCAATTACGTAAATAAATTGCAGATTGCATTCTCAATTAAAAGTTAGGTGATATATCGCAGGAGTAGTCGAAACATAGGGGAATTCCATTCGTGGGGTTTGAATTACACTTGCAACACTCGCAACTAATAGTGAACTGTGAACTTTCGTGCGACTCATAATTTACGACCAAATGGGTCTCAAATGTACCTACCTACCTATCGATAGAAAATATTTAACATATTAGCTGTCAGCGGACCAATCAGAATTGGACAAATCAAACGTGTATTAGTTAAACGGTAGGCAATAGAGTTGTGTTTTAGAGGTATCGATTTATTAGCAAAGCTTCGTTACGATCTGCTGTGGTTGTTTGAGCTTCTCAAACAATTTAGGGTAAATTATATGATACCTCGAGGAGGAAGGTGGTAACTCACAAAATTTAAACTTTGCAAGAAGCACACAAAACTAGCTGAATAAAAGTTTAGGATAAAAAAGAAAAATATTTCAAAAATGATTTTATTAATTTAAAAATGAAACTGCATCATTATATGGTTAGAATGGAATGAGTAAAAAAACGAAAGTAATAAAAACGATATAAAAAATATACTACTGCAAAAACAAAGAGAAATATTAAGAAAGGGGAATACTAAAAAAAACAGAGATTGCTAAAGAAATAATGTTATCCCAGTTTCCTGAAGAAAAATACGAAAAATCGTCTACAGAAGACTGCTTACGATGTCTGTCGCATTGTAAGCTTACGTACTCAAGCTAGAAAATGATTGTACGATATTTTATGTATTAATTAGGTTTTGCCCGCGACTTCGTCCGCGTGGTAAAGTTACTTTGAGTAGCATTTCTAACGAATGTTTCTTCATTATAACGTGTAAAATACCTGAAATAAAGTTTCGTCCTTTCTTAGCGGATGCGTACGTCATAACATCTACCTGCATGCCAAATTTCAGCCCGATCCGTCCAGTGGTTTGGGCTGTGCGTTGATAGATCACTATGTTAGTCAGTCACCTTTAAGTTATATATATTTAGATTGCAAAACTTTATTTGCGTTATATATTCTGAATTGAATGTCTTAAGATTTTACTTGTTATAAATCGTTTTTATTATTGATTAGAAATTTGTTATCATTATTTAGTTACCTTTCAAGAACAAATTAAACACGAGACTTAAGCAAAGTACATTTCTATTTATTACTACACAAAGTTAGCCCTTCTATCTTGTCCTCACTTTCTCTAAGTAGCTTTAGAGATAAGTATTATTTATATATTTTTTTAAAGTTTGGTGTCGGTTTTTACAATAAAGTTTTTATGGAACATATATATCCCAATACGGGTGCAAAAAGACAGTAAATGATAATAAATATACATTATTATTTTGTCAGAGATTATCGATAATCACATTTTTATGCTTATTATATTTATAATAAACTAATCATGAAAAGCAAATATTTTATGTTTGTTGTCACGTGACCGCAAATAGAGCGTGACGTCACGCCCTTCTAATATCAGAACTTAGAGAATTAAACCTTATGAATATATATAGTACCTAGAACGATTTTTGTTTAATAGTGAAGTCTTCATAGCGGCGCCATGACAGAGGTTGCATTTACGCGGAAAATTTTGAAAATTAAATTTATTTTTAGATTTTAACTTATTATTATATGATTGATATTTTATAATAATTATGTAGATACTATATATATATTTTAGTATATCTATAAGATAAAAATATTTTGAAAGGTTGCATATAGTAACAATGATGAAAAATAATTTTCTTTCGTTTTTATATTAGTCGAATACCTGGTTTATACATAATTATAACAAAAATGTAATTTTGTTATGTTAATGATATGTGTAATTATTATAAAGTGTTACTGCATAGGCTTTATGTAAGGCAAATAAAGCCTATGCAGTAACTAATTAAATCATCATTCGACTTCTCTTCTGGCCCAATTTGAATGAGGTCGACGCTATAAGACTTCCCTTTGATACTCCTGGGTGAGATAATCATCTCAATAAGCACCTTTTTCTTTAGTATAAATATTGACAAATCAGCCTTTTTGGTATTATATATTTCAGATTCTAAGAAAATATTAAATTCCATACAAAAATCTTACTGAGAATGGGTGATATTAAGATCAGTTGTACAGAGATCTATCTTTAAAATAAGCTGTCACTAATTGTAAAGCATCTCTTACTAAATGGAATTCAGTATTTATACTAAAATATACTGTGTTTATCTGACAAGAAATATTTAAATTTCTGTAAAAAGCCGTTCAGCCATATTTTGCTAGGCTGTGACACAAGAAGTTCAATGACTGAAACCAAAATTTGCTGTGTTGATGTAATGGAATTTTACTATAATAAAATTTGAGGTTGAATGCGCCGATATCAGGCAATGAATTATTTAATGTATTACATCCGAACACTCGATTTTATTAGCATTTAATAAGGTGAATCTTTACAATCTCAATGCCCACGTGATTACGATTGGATGAAAAAGCTTATAAAATTGATATAAGTATTGGTAAAAGATCTGTATTAAAATGGTAAAACTGTTATTAAACTAAAAACCTTTATTATATTACAAACCAAAGTGTGCAAAATAAGTTACGTTGTTCATTCATTATTTTAAAAATGGCAGCTATTTTTAAAATAACGAATATAATAAGATTTTATTATTAACATCTTTACGATATCATTTCGTTTCGTTCATAATGTTTTACATTATGAATATCTATAACGATAATTTAAAGATATTTATAATCACCATGGCAAACAAACAATGCTTTGAAATAATTGTTGAAAGACTAATTGTTGAAGTCATCTTTAAATTTCATGATTTTAACCTGTGAAGGGATGAGGGAGTTCATTCAGTTGCTGTCTTTGATCTGTGGGGCGATAAATTAGTACACCGTGCTACGAGTATAGGGCTGACCAAATATAGCTGGAAGTAAGTTATATAGATAGGGCGCTTGTGCACTACACTGAATTTTCATGTCCGGCGGTCCGATTTTTTCAGGTCCGATATGTCAGGCCATATGTAGGTAATGCGCGCTTGTGCACTGTCAGGAATTTTACCGTCCAGAATTTTACTTTTCTCTATTCCGGACCGGTTTTTTCAGTTCCGTGATGGCAGCAATGAAAAACGTGTTTACGCTTGTGCACTGCTGTGTCCGAGATCCGGAAAATTCATAAGGAATAGGCTTGGGAAAAAATAATCGATTTGAATCGATATTTATTTCGGCAATATAGTTAATTTCCAATAAACTTATAATCGATATTTATTGTTGATTATAAAATGCTATATTTTATATGATGATTCAATATAGTTGGTATATATCACAACTCGGTAAAGTTCTAATTTGATCAGCGTATGGTTCTAGTATCGATACTTAGCTAGATTTTAGAATCGTATTAAAAGTATCGATAGCTTAAGGTAAGATAAATAAGTGTTGTTACGCTTAGATGCCTAAACAACTGAACCCATCTAAATGGAAATTAATATAGTAAATAGACTTAACTCTAAGAAAGGACATAGGCTACATTTTATCGCGAAAAATAGGGGATGAAAGTTTGCCTGGAAATCTGTTATTATCAATTTTTTTTTAGACAATTGATAAGTATAGATAAATATTCGACAACAGAAGTAATAATAAAGAATAAACAGAAGATTTACAAAAGTAATTAAGTGACACTCAATGTCTTTTTCGCATTTAATAAAATTGTTTGTGTCATTAATAAATTTTAAAAAAGAAGTATTCTAAGGGAAAAATATTTCTGCTCAAAGAAACTACACCACGCGTATAAAAATTATGCCTATATATAATACAGTCAACTGATCTCGTAAAGTTCATTTAGCATAATAATTCTCCGCTAACACGTCACTAATTTCGATTTGTTTACGAAATGGCGCCACCGATTGGTCTATCTCTGTAATCGCTGAAAGTTGTTTTTACAAAACTTCAAAAAAAAATTGCACGTTTAAAAATTTAAACATCAAGTACTAGACCATTATAAGTTATTTTATTCTAATGTCACAGATATTTTTAGCTATTGTATGTGAATAATGCTGTTCCTAAATAAGTAACGGTATAAGTTTTTACATCTGATAGTAGTCATCCGATAGCAGTAAAAAAAATGCATTCGTCTTGCCATAATTTATTATGGTTTATGTAAAACGATCAGATCATTATTTAGGTACCTTTCTACGTCTTCGAACGGAATTACCGACGTTCCAAAAATCTCATCGTACCTAGCGTAAGTGACGTGTAGCTTCAAAGAGAGCTGCACTACACTGCGCCGCTCCGATCAGGAAAAAAACGGACAAGTGCACAAGCTACTCATCCGAGTTTTTCATGTCATTCCGGACCGGAAAAAATCGGACCGCCGGACCTAAAAATTCAGTGTAGTGCACAAGCGCCCATACGGTACAATCAAGAAACTTGGTGGTCTGTCACTATGTCATTTCTATACTCACTTTATTTATGTTATTACCAATTCAAGATTGAGCGGATGCCGTTTATTGAAGTGTTTTCGAAGTAAGTACTAACTTGAGGATTTGCTAGAAGTTTGGAATTTGAATTTGCTAGTAGAAGATGAAAAAAAATTGTCTTGAGCGAATTCAAAACTTAAACTTCTAGTTCCAATTTAATATAATTGAAATATATTTAGCTGTATATTGCCCTGCTTGGTCACAAAATTTAGGTATCTAATTTGTTTCACAACAAAGTTACAGAGCGTTGAAAATTGTCGCACTTTCGTACTACCAGACAATCATTATATTCATGTTGACGAAATGTTAATTTCCCGTGAACAGTTAAGCGGGGAGGGGAGGATCATGACTTTCTTGCATCCTCTGAGACCCTTAAGGGTTCATCTTATCGGTGATTCATTATGAGCTTAGTTGTTTTAAGGAAGCCATATTAATTATAAATACATGCGAGAAGTATGTTATTTAATTTGTGCACTATATTCAAAGTGTCTATGTAAGAATTTTGTAGGTGTTTTAGTGCTTTAATAAGATTAAAGTAAAAAAACACCTTGTTAGTTTTGGCATTGTTATTTAGGGATATTTAATAAATGCACACACACATTAATCACCTTTCTTCCTTTATACCGTTGAGCCAATAAAGCACAGAGCCAATAACTTTAGATAGATTTTTATGTTACATTATTTTACCATACCTATGCGTTTGGCAAGGATTCCTAAATTTATGACAAGGTTGGATAGTTGCTCTCACAGAAAGATAGGTACTGCATTAATCGGATTGGTTTACGTTGATTTCATAACTTTTTACGGCAGAAGAAATGCGTTGTGAGACTCGTGCGTTTTTGTACATGTTATGTTTTTGGTGTTAATTTCAATGTCGAATTCTTTTTAAATTCATCATTAGCACTAAAGAACTATTCTGTGTGTAATTCGGTGATTTCAAGATTTATTTGACAATTAAACAATCATCATTATTTACATAACAAAGCTCTAAGTATTATATTAAAGCAGAGTTTTGCCAAAGACTTATATGTTATTTTTATGAAGTAAAGTGAAATGCTCTTACATTTATTTTCTCGACAACCCTGACCAGTTTTGCGCTAACACTAGAATGGTGCCTGTGAAACGGAACAACCGAGCCGTGAAAACGCGACTCCACTGAATAAAAATGTATTACCTGTGTGAAATATTGTAATATAAATAAATTGCAAACATCCATGAAATTAAAAAATTTATTAAATATGATGATAACTTGAAACGATTAAAGAGAATGTGAAAATATTTTTGAAGATTGTTGTGAATAATAAAAAATATGATTTAACAAAAACTAATTTCACACATTTACGATATACCATAACATAAATTATGAATTTAAAAGAAAAATAATTATTTTGCCTCAAATCCGTGAATTTCATATCATATACATTTTTTACTATCTCATATTTTTAATCATCTTATATTATTTATTATCAATTTTCGAAATAAGTACTAAGTTTGGCTGATCAGTCGGATCTTTTGTCATTAATAAAAGAAAAATAAATTTAAATCTTTTTATTTAAAATTTTGAGTTCTTGTTGATTAGTTTATAAATCGTTAAAAATATTCTCTATTTTCGATTCCCGGATGTAGAAAATTGACTTTTTTGTATAGTCTTGAGCCTGGGTGTTGTGGTACCTTCGCTGTCTCAGATACTATCAAATAGTGGGGCTTGAGGTAATTATCTCGAAATCTGGGCAATGTCGATAATGATGTCTAATTTTTATTTATATAATTATTTATTTATTTACATACTATTTTTGTCACATATTTCCGAAGCCTTTTATCATACCATTTCGATTATGGATGCAAAAATGATCAAGTAGGTACCCGTGATGTTTCTATTTGATGTATTTAATTCAAATGTCAAGACATTTGCTTCTTTTGAAGTTTTGCAGACACTTAGCCAATAAAAAAAGTTTTTTTACCTTAATAAACCCAATTTAATCGATAAAAACTGTTAAAAGGATGGGTAACCTGTACAATTTCTTGTAGGTAGATACTTTAATGCAATATTTGACTTTTTTTTTTGGAATATAAATTATATTTAAACGTATAAATGCCTGTAATAATAATAGCTTAAATGGTAAAACATAACCTGTGCCATTTTATCAACTAAGAGCCCTGCTGTGCAAGCCATTTCATCAAAATTATTCGAAGATGATAACAAAGTCTATTATGTAAATGTTATGGCAATTAAACCATCACTTATGCAAATCTCCCACACTTTACGAGAAAATTAATTATTATTTAAACAATCTAGAGAGTGTACAGTATCTATGTACATTTCGACAGTATACATTTTCGTACCTATCTCTTAAAAAAGTTTTATATAAATATATGTTGCTACTATTTCAGAATGTTGATGAGAATTCAAATTTCTAAAATTGAATTTGCATATACATGCTCAACAATTTTGGAACCTAGGTATACCTAAGTACCTAGGAACAATAAAAAATGACTGAAAATTATTTTCCTTAAATCATATAAGTATAATGTCATCGTTCTTCAAAGGGTAGGTAATATTATTTCAATTAAACATAGTATAAGTGCTGAATTCTACAAGTACACTTCTTTTCTATCTATTATAAGCCGCATATATCTTATTGTAATTTTAAGATCAGTTTTCACTACTTAATATGAAAGCTAATTTACATTTTGGAAAAATATGTCCTTAATAATAGTTACAGGGTAGTGAAAATGGTTTTTTAAGATTTTTATATTTTTATATTTCTCGTGACTCACCTCGCATATGTTACAAGTTAACGTCACCCGCATATGATGTAGCATCTACTGGATGAAAGAATTTCCATAATCGGGTAAGAATTTCCGGAGATTACAAACAAAGTTGGCTCTTTTTAATACATATTAGCATTTGATATGGATAAATTGTAACTTAATATGCCTTTTTGTGACATAAACTAATACTAGAAATAACATCATTACCTAACACATTTTTGAAACATAACTTATTTAACCCTCGTAAAACTCAAAAGCAATTAAATAAAGTGAAAACTACTTACTTAAAAAGAATACCTACTTAAGTATTTGTTTTGCAAGTTATTATCATAACATTTTAAAAATCCAACTATCATTAACTAACTGGATGACAAAAGTCCATTCTAATGATTATAATTTATGCGCAGGAATCGGTTATGGATAGTATAACATAAGAAATAAATTTGTGTCAATAATAGTTAAGTTAAAATATAATTGTCTGTGCATCAAAACAAATATTTTAAGAGAGTAAAAATTTAATAAACATTTTATTAACTGTATAAACCTATGCGCATAAAGAACATTTAAAATTATGGACGAAACTCCCTAGTTGTTGCCACTTCTTTCACCCTGCACAAAAGTGTTTACATTGATTACAACACTGTAGTAGAAAAATAAGCTATATTGCGTTAAACATAAGATTGTAAGTTATCTTTGCGGCTTCTGTTGAATGAGCCAAGCGGCAACGAACGTCGACGTAAGTGCCGCATCGCAGCGTTTACCATCTCTTTCTTTCGTTAGTTAAATGAATGAGTAGGGGTAAGCGAACACACAGCCGTATGACAACGTCGCCATTTTACGATTTATCCAGTAAAAGCATGCTATTTCAGTGAGACAGACGCATGCTTTTGTCGTGATATTTCTGTTATTTTGAAAGTGGTGTCTTATCAAGTGTTATGTATATAGGCGGTATAATGAGATGGTCTGAAGAGGAAACTATAAAGTTGATACAATTGTATAGATCTTTCCAGTACCTTTGGGATAAAAATGCGGAGTTATACAAAAATGGCGTCATGAGAAAAAGAGCGTATGATGCTATCGTGCAGCAAATGAGCATACCAAGATTGACGGCGCGGGATGTACGATGTAAAATCAAGAATTTACGATCGTCATATTATCATGAACTACGTAAAATGGAGAAAGCGGGCTCAGAAAAGGTAGTAGGACGACAATGGTTCAATGCTTTTAAGCCCGTTATGGGCGGCAGTGGCGGCGGCGTCAGTACCTCTTCGCGAAAGGTAATGTTTGTGTACAGTCGCTAACATATCAATCAATAAACGTAGGTTATATTTTATATTTACAAACGTTCAAACTTAGCGCGTCTGTTTATGCGGTTCTTATTTATGATTTTGTGTGAACTTTTATCATAGCTGAGAAGTATATAATTGTGTATAGATATGTACCTATTACACATTAAATAGGTAAAATAGGACAAGTTTTCTAAACTTTGGTTTTAATTTTTTTGTGTCTTTAAAAAAAAGTTTTTATTTTCTTTCGTATACTTAATATTGTTAGGTACGTATTTTATAAAAAAATATGCAAAAAAAAATACCACGATGTCACGTTTTTTTAACCATTTGGTAGGGAAGTAAATATTTCTATTCCAAAACATTAGCCTTAAAGTGTATTTAAAATCAATAATATTTTAAAATTGCTGGAAATGGAAAAATATTGTCTTTTGCAGACAATGCTTTTACTGATACTATTAATACTATCAGCATACGATTATTTAATTTCTTATCAATATCCTATTTCTTATAATATGTTATGTTCAATTCATTTTGCAATCACAATCCTATATTAATCTTACAGAAAATAATATTTTTCATAAAGAATATTTACCACACGTATATACTATTGTCTCGGGTCAGGGTGTTTTAGTACATATGTGTGAAACAAAACTGTTTTACCCTTTGAGTCCGGAACCTTAAAAATACGATGTTATACCCTGATGTCAATTAAAAATTATCCTTTTCTATGTATTGGAAATTAAAAATAAAGTTATTTAGCTACAAAGGTAGATAAAAATATCCACGTGAATATATTAAAATCTAATTAGAAATTTATCAAGTTTAACTTATATCTATACGGTAACGTAAAAGTAATACATATAAATACTTTTATTTTTTAACCTTATCAAAACTTAATTTCTCGCAATTATTTAGAAAGTCAGTATGGTAGTGACTTAGTTACTTTTAATAAATAAATAAACAAACTAATCCCGCAAAGAGTTGCGAGTTAAATATGAGAATATATTGTGATGTCATGAGGTTATACTTAAACAATATTTATATAAAAGTTTAGCTATTTAAGGAACCTACATAAACTACTAATCCTACAAAATATGCAGGTTAGATTTGAGATTTTTCGCACATCTAAAAACTATGTTGAATATGTATAATATGTATGTAACATACTTATTTAATATTTTTGACATTTTGTAGCTGTTTAAAAGCGTGCTTTTAATTACACACCCTAATTAATAAAAATTAAGTTCAAAATCTATTATAAAGACGTTATTTTATTTTTACTTGATATGCTCATGTACGTACTAAATGATTTTTTAGTCATTTCCCTTTATAAATACTATACTTTGATTATTCGTAAATACAAAGGTAAAATATTTTTTACAGAGTAGTGTCACAGAAAGTGAATCCAGCCAGGACGAACAGGACGAATCCTGTTTCATCGAGGAAGAATCACCGAACATGGATGCCTACGTTGTGACAATAAAACAAGAATATTTAGACGAAATGCAAAATCACGACGAGAAAGACATAGCACCTGTTGACGATTACCTAGAAGTGGCTCCAAAGAGGATAAGAATGGTCGAGTCGCCGCCAGAAAAAACTCACGCACCAGCTTTCGAAAATCCTACGCCAAAACAAGTTACAAAATCAAAGGCACAAGGTGCAAAATTGGATGAATTCCAAATGTTCTCTAATAATATAGCTGCTCAATTGAGGAGGTTACCTCTTGATAGAGCATTAATATTACAAGTAGAAGTGCAATCTTTAATAGCCAAAGAACGCATTAGAATATTCAAACGACAAAGTGGCGATAATAAAGAGGAAGATTCGTCGTGAATTGTTTTTAATTTTAATATAATTATTTAATTTTGATTGTAAGACTTCGATTGTAATACGTTTATACAGAATACGCTTATTAAAATTGTAAAACCCTTTTATTGTTTACAAATTAATTAGTATACCTACATACCTCTCTAAATCTCATAGACGTGTAATGGTTTAAATATAAAGTAATTTGGAAATTAAATTAAATAAATCTTTAGAAAAGTAAACCTATTAATAGTATAATGTTGAAAGTGGGTTTTTTAAGCATTGTTCATTAAGAATATTTTTCAGTATAGCAGTGAATGCAATATTATAATTTCTTTCTTAATAATTATTTATATGAATTTACCAAGTAACTAAATTGTCTATATATATATGGCAAGTTTGGATGTTTGTCCGTTATTTAGGCCGAAAGTACTGAACGGATTTTGATGAAATTTGGTATACAGATAGGCATTACCTGACTGAGACAATATGAAACTATTTATCCTACTAAACATTTCCCTAGGAATCACGCGCGCGAAGCCGCTGGCGAAAGCTAGTGTAGATATAAAATAAATAACCACGTGATTCCTACACTCGTATCTATAGAAATAAAATATTTTAATAATTTGCTTAAGCAAATATTTTCAACAAATAAGAATTTAAATGAAGTAAGAACTGTTAATAATAAGAACACTATTATTATTAGCTATTAATAGTACATTTTTCATTAAAATTTTCTTTTATTGGTTATAAATATCTGCTTAAGTTATGTAATTTTCTCAAGTAATTAGGTACTTGATTAAACAGTGTGTTACCAGTGTTAAATATTACCACGTGTGCTATTGTTGCCGTTATAATGGAGTGTATAGTTAATAATACCCTATGTTTTAATCAGATTTTAACTAATAGATATTGTTTTTAAGACCATGAAAATTTAAGAAAAACTAGCTGTACACCCGCGACTTTGACAAAAAATTATAGTCACCCGCGATTTTTTAGCTAGTTATTAATTTTCAGTAGTAAAGCTCTACATAATATTTCTATCTAATCCATGTATTTCTGTATTTCTTAGCAACTAAAATATTCAATTAATTAAAAATAAAAAACGACTAAACCATATCATATGTTTTTTCTGGTATTTTATTATTATAGGAAACAAATTGAAAATGTAAGTCATTTTGTAGACGATTGCCGATTTTTTAATAAATGTCTTTATCTTTAGTAATTCGGAATACCCCAAACCAAAGAAAAAACTTTACAATGTAAAGCCAGGTGCAAACTATTATTGATATAAATTTACTAATAAACACTAATGAGTAGCTAGGTGATTTGTACATAAAGCAAGATGAGTAGAAACAATATCCCAATGGTTCTTTTTCTAGCCTGCGTGTCATGAAACATGGCATGGGTATTTCAGTACTGTTTCATAGCGTCACGACATTATCGTGCCAGATACGGAGTCCAGATGCCAATCACGTTCCGGAAAATACACTGTAACGAAGCTCTTTCAAATAGGAAGCAAAAAAATGCAACAGCTTTATGCCCTTTTAAAAAATAAAGTAGGGTAACTATGAGTCGCGGACTGTTTACAATAAGAAAAAGGTTTTGCTGTTTTTGTTTAGTGTGTCTGGTAGATATTTTTAGAGCGAATATTAGAACATTGAAAAGTTTTCTTAATTATTAAGGAGGTATAATGTTTGGATAATATAAAGTTTGAAAAAAAAAGTTTCATGGTATAATTTCATGGATTATGAAGTAAAAGATATTTTTATATATATAAAAAATGTCATTCGTCTCGGATGAAAACAGTCAATTGAGGTCGGTTTTTATGTCTATAGTTTTAGGAAGGAGAAGTTTGGAAAAATTTTCGTAAAATGAATTTGTAACGATTTTCAAATCAATATGGAGTTAAAGAGGAAGATATCTTATTTATTTAAATAGGTATATTATTCAAATGAAATAGAATGCGTTCAGTGTTATCATATCCATCACATAACGTTCTACAAAGCATTTATTTTTTTGGTAAATAAGATCATCTACTATTATGAATATATTCTCTACAAATTTAACTCAAAACTATCAAATTATACCTAATATTCGTAGATATTTACATTACAATATTAACGATTCGAATGTAAAATTGAGAACTTAAAGCGGCGGTAGTTGCTTACTTTTGGCAGCATTTGTAAAAACGCAAAAACCGTTTCTTTTCATACTTGAATATAAAGGTTCATGATTTTATCTTTGACAATGACAAACTTCTATACAAATTTTAAATTCTTATTTCAACGTTTTTATCACAATAAAAATCAAATTGTGTCTTATCTCAAGTCAACTATTTTTAGTGGGATAAGCATGACAGTAGTAGGAATAGACAAATACATTGACCTACTTTCGCTTCATAATGATAGTATGGAATAATTAAACGATTCTCTTTGTTGCTATTTATACCATATAATAAGAGATTAGCAGACAGTTACCAAAATAGTTTGAATTGAGGAGACTTTGTGTGATGTAATAGAAACAACATTGAGGTTAATACATAATGAATATGCGGCTAGTAGAATATAGCCATTCATTAGCACGTCTAAATGTAGATCAGCTGAGTTAGCATCACAATGTCCTTCTACATTGCGGCTGTACAAAGCCCGAACTGGTTAACTGTCCAGTTACCTCAATACGAAATATAATTACTTTAATGTTCAACTTCAATGACACTACAAAAAGCTACATTTATTTAACCGATTAATGTCCGTCCGATATGTTTCAAATCTAAGATTTTCGTAGTTTGTCTCTAAAAACCTTAAAGCTATTTATCCAATTAGAAATTACAGTTGAAAAGAAAAACACAAATGTATAGTTTATACAAAATTTAATCGAATACTGAAGTATTCGCAAAATTCTTTGAACAAAACGATAACCCAGTATGTTGAAGAATAAATGCCACATAGTCAGCAAAGCAATTTTTTTTTTATCAGAAGCCCCCAAATTTCTGTAGCATTGAGATCATGTCCCTACCTACAAAAGGGCAAAATGTTATCGAACAAAATGGTACTTTACTTTAGTTAAACGTAAATAAACTTTATTACAAATCTTTTGAATTTTCATATAAAACGCGAAGAAACTTTTCCCCAACCTATTAATAACGCTGTCATTTTGCATGGATTTAGATATTTGACTACTGTGCTTATTCTGGACTTTCTAATGAAGGCTTTCATTTTAAGGATTTAAACAGCCTGATGCTTTGCTTGTGCGTGATTCTACGCCTGCTTTTTCAGCACCTTCACCGTTTTATTTAACTTTGATACATTGAATTTTTGTTGCTATTTCAGATGAATCGTTTCCTACCATTAGTAGCTCATTTCAAGTATTTTATATTTTTTTGTCATTGATAATTATCGGCAGTTTAGGACATTTTTCGTAAACTTAATTTAATGTCCCTCGCTTATGTATTAAAGTATCTCGTTTATCACAAACATATTATTTTGATGTCAGATGAAAATTATTCATTAAAAAAAAACCAGGCAAACGCAAGTCGGACAAAATCAGAAAAAACTACAAACAAAAATAAAAACCCCGTCTTAAAAGTACAGTAACGTCATCTAATGATCAGTAGCATCAGCTTAATGTAACATTTTCATATAATTAACCAACATAACATAAGCATTTAATCCTGCGTAAACAGCTTAAATCATTTAGTAATGGATTTGAAATAGGATGATATGATATATTATTTCTTCGCTCCTAATAGTTGCAGCGTGATGTTTTAAAGCCTTCCTCGATCAATGATCTATTCAACACAAAAATATTTTTTCAATTCGTACCTAAGATTAGCGCGTTCAAACAAACAAACAAACTCTTCAGCTTTATAATATTAGTATAGATTGCAATAGCAAATTGAATTGTAAACAATGATCACTATGGTAACGGTTTAATGTCCTATACGAAGTTTCACTCCCATTTTCATTCTAAAAGGCGTTTTTGCGCAATAAGATATAAAATAGACATTTTTTCGGAACTTTTAAAGGGGATCAATTTTGTAGAACATGATTTTTGTGTAACTTTCACTGTTTACGCAGCGCACGCAAGGAAAGTTTTAAAAAAGTAAAATATTCTACCATTTTTTCAACATTTTTCATTGCTAATCCACTCTATAAGTCATAGTTTTCCTTAATAAATGGACTAATCAACACAAAAAAAAAAGATTTCAATTCGTTCCAGTTGTTTCTGAATTATATAGTTCAACAAACAAAAACTCTTCAGCTTTATTATTATTATTATAGATTAGAACTTGAATATTTTGTAAATTTTATACTTAAAACGTTATTTTTGTTATCAATTATGTACTGAAATACTATATTTATCACAGTATAACAAAATCTTTATAAGAAATAATATTAAATAGATTTGTTACAATGACACATTAAATTGTAAACAATAGTTGCTATGGTAACATTTTCATTCCCTTTAAAAATTTTAAGTCCCATTTCACGCCTTTAAGTACTAGGTTTCGGGACAACATGTAACCTATTACATTCCTGGATTCTTAAACTACCCAAATACCAATTTTCATCCAAAAACAAAGAAGTTTCAGACAGACGTTTCCACCCTTTTTGACCCCCTTCGCGATGGAATACCCAAAAAACAGTTCTTCTTAGTACCCTCCAAATTTCAAGTCTATAAGCTATACTTTGTCTATCAGTCAATCAGTCAGTATGTCAGGAGATGTCCTTTTATATATGTATAGATGATTACTAACCAATTTTCCTTGATGAATAAACGCTTCAAACTTGACTAATTTTAGAGCTACTACGACCATGCAATCAAATTACAATAAAGAAGTTTTCAAACCATTCAAATTTATCAATATAAAATAAGTGAATTTGACGCTAAAATTTACAGCGTGGTTATTAGTGAGCCAAATTACAAAATGATAAATGGCGACATTTAAATCTCATCATTGCCCACCTTCCTAAGGGCTTCAACACGTCGTTTTGAGTTATTAATTTAGAATGATAAATTTTGCTTAGATTTTATATACCTTAAATTCAAAGTAGCGATATTTCACTTTGATCATATGCTAATTTGTTTTTATGACTTTAAATATTGCCTAGATGAGATTGGAGAATTTTGAATAGTACCCATATATTGTTTAAGAAGGCAACAACCAAAAACTGCAAAATTTCTATTGGTTTTGTTCCAAAAACTTACAAACAAGATGTGTTAATTGGGTTAAAACGTGAATTTATAAAATTTTCTCAAAGAAAAAAAATGTTTTATGTCAAATCTGTATCGGCAATGTCGCTTTAACAAATGTCAATTTTAATGGACGTTTGTGAAGATGGCTGAAATATCTTAAAATTGATAAATAAGTGATTTACTTTCTTGCCGAGGGTAAGGATTAAAAGTACTTTTTAATGTGCAATACGCCATTCACTGTAATAGTAATCGACTCTGCCACAACCAGAGTGGCAAGTGTAAGTTTTACGCTAACGCGTTCACTAGTGAGCGCGTTAAGAATTTGTATGGAGATTTGTAGTTCTTGGTAGTTACCGCTAGGGGCGCTGTACCGGATTCCATACTAAAATCTTAACGCGCTCACGATCGACAGTGAACGTAAACGTCAAAAAAACTTACACTAAGCACTCTGATAACACATGTGGTAGAAATATTTATCTATTCTGGTCCTTACAAGCGCCGTACGGTTTCTCAGCGGCAATTATGCGGTTACGCGCCGCCTAAATTAAATTTACCTAACCGAATTATAATATCGCCTCCTTGGTGTGTACAAGCCTTTAGGTTGAACAGGATATTCTCGTGAAATAAAAATTAATAAATGTATATAGCTAATGAACGCTACTTATAGTATTATTATCATAACTTTTTTCGTGGGAAGTGATAATATATCACTTCCCACGAAAAAAGTTATGTTTCAAATTGTAAGTATGTTAGGTATGTATACTTATATAATTACGTAGGTGTTTGTTTATTTATGATTATATATACAGTAGAACCCGTTTAATAAGATCACGCTTAATTTTTTTCTCACCATTTTACGCCACAATACGCCATTTTGCATCAGTACCAAGTTTTAGGGACATACATCAACATGTTTTCATACATATCTTAACATTTAATACGATTGGTCATCCCGTTTCATACGACGCCAGCACGTACCCCACATTACTATAATTAAGTGAAAAGGCATTGTCAATTCAAAAAAAAAAAAAGTTTTAAATAAAAAATCACAAACTAAAAATTAAAACTTAGCTTCTGTGTTTCATTTACGAGTCTACGTTACGTACCATTTGAATAGAGAAGAAATCAAAGAAAAATAAAGATTGATAGGTGTGCAGAGAAAAAAGGTAGGAAAGTTTGATAAATTTGAATTTTTTTGGTGAAATGTCTTCTTCAAGCACGAGTTTTAAAATTGCCCGTAAGTGGGCACATAGTATGCGTGACAGAGCGTAAAATTGATGAAAGCTTGTAAACCGCTGATTTTAAAGCTTTAGATGGCTGGATAGATTGTTTTAAAAAGCGCCACGGTATTATGTACCGTCAAATCAGAGGAAAATCGGAGATTGTGGCACAGAAAGATGTTGATACATGGGTGGCAACACTTCCCTATTTGTTGGAAAATTACGAACCGCAAGATATTTTTAACACAAACGAATTCGGTTTGTTTTTTAAATTGATGGCAGAAAAATCCTATGTTTTTTATCCCTGGAATTAGGGATTACCCTGTCAAATGATCTTAAACGGTTTTACTGTAAATACAGTAACTAAATAGTTATTTATGATGTTAATGTAAAGGATATCATATTGTAGTTAGACGTAAATATTTGTGAATGTCATGTTTGGAACTGATTTTAAATGTATCATTTTCCAGTTTATCTTCACGCGCCGCCTTATATATTATCTGTATACAACTCTCCGGATGACGGGTAGAGAATGCCTAAAGGCATTAAGTTCGCCGTTTGTACTGCGTGCAAAAAAGGTTAAATAAATAAAAAAAGAATTCACGTTTATACGATGTCATATTATGTTCTGTGGTTATAGGTAAGTATATAAAACTTAAATAATGGTCTCTCTCTCTATTTTTTGGAAAAGTACACAGATAATTATAATAAAAATGCATAGTTAGCTTATTTTCATTTAATAATATACAGATATCTACACCACCGACAACAACATTGCGCAATTTTTATTAAAATAAAGGCCCATAGAGGGATTATATTAGTCAAAGTATAACAATTCAAGTTATATATTATCGAGATTATACAGTTAAGGCAGTCTGTATGATTTTTAAATGTTAATTTTCTTGTTTTTTATTTTACACCGGTTGGTCAAATCTAATTAATAATCGAAATTTTACCGCCTTCGTGTTGATCGAGTGACCTGAATTTGTTGCAAAACTCTATTTTATTGACAATGCAATTGTTAAATAAAATATGCAGAGGCATCATTGTAAATACAAGATGTCTGCCGCCAGAATATGGCGTAATATATATTATTATTACCTCTTTCAACATTCGTATCAAATGAAATACGACTTGTGTAGTAAATACAGTAGTCAATTCAGAAAAGAAAACAACAGGGTCCAAAATATATAAAATGACAAATCAACGTACATGCATACCGTCGCCGGACCGTTTTATTATAAAATGAGGAGTAACTTTAGTGCCAGATTTAAGCCATAATCCGGCTCAGATAAGTAAACGTCTCAATTTGACGTTTTCTCATCTGTCATTCATTATCAAATTGCTTTAGTTTAGGTGGTCAAGCACTGGTTTAAATCAAGTACTAACTCTATTATTTGTTTTATTATACGATGGATACCGTCTCATAATAATTGCAACTTAGCCGATCGTCAATTTCTTAGACTTATTGACAATATGTAAATTTTCACATATTAAGTATAATTTCAGGAGGAATTGCAATTTTCCATATTAGGGATCATATTTCATATTCGATTACTTTCAGCTATAAGTATTTTATTATAATTTGTTTCTTAGTCACGGTTTCATCTTATCCACTCTAGTCCTTTCAGAATATTACAGGAGAGATACAAAACTGTACCTTCGGGTGATTTAAGGCAGTGATTCAAATGGAATGAGGCCACTGTTAATGTAATTTCGGGCTCGTCCAAGACAAATTTATGTAATACCTTAAGCTTCCCAGCAGTTAGAAGTCGAGTGTTATTGTATGTGATTGTTGCGTGTGTTACCCAGACACTAAGATTGATAACTCTCCTAGTTCATACAAATTGACTTCAATTATAGAATTTGTAACCAACGGAGTTATATTCTTACCAACACTTTTCAAGCTACTCGTAGATATTCCGTAAGAAGTAAATTGTATTTCAATGATTTGTATGTTAACACTGTGTCACGAAGTATTTTGGACAGATTGCAAAGCAGATAAATACCAGTGTTTGTTTTATTAGTACTTTATTTTACTTATATTTGCACGAAGAAGAGTAAGAAGTGACAAACTAAGACTGATGAGAGAAGACAGATAATCGTGAGCGAGATAGAGATAAGTTATGGCGTATTATGCGGAATAAAGTTAAAATAAATAGTTGTTAAGACTTGTGTATGTGAAGAATCAATTTGCAATATAGAAAACATATTACAGTAAGAAATTCAGTATCCAAAAATAATATATTCATGTTTTATGCAAAAACTGAAGTCATAAGTCCCTTAATACACTTATACTGTAGAGTAGTAAGGATAATACTTGTTTGTAAGTACATCACTCCACTATTGAAAAAAAAAAGAAAATTGTGAAGTTTTTGTTCACTTTTTTCTCATAATAAAACAGAAGTAGATTGTCAACGTCGTGAACGTAATTCAGTTACATATTACTAGAATAAAATAAATAATATGTAAGGAGACAAATTATAATTATAAGATGTTTGCAATAGGGTATTGATCTAAGAGTATTACAACCTTTTTTGAAAAGTTACAATGTGAAATTTGAATTAATACAAAGTGGAGTGCTCTTTGTGAAAAATCATTTATTGATAAATTGATCCCTTTGTCTGCAGCAGATCTTATTTTGCGCTTTTAATTATTTCAATTTAATTAAGAAACTCTTGAGATTGAGGGTCAATTGAAAGGTGTTTTATTTTAGTCCTTTCGCGATTTATTGCCTATTTAGTACCTTAATATTATACCTTTATATTAAAGACTCAAATTAATATCTAAGATTAATAAATAATAGATTACGGAAGTTACAATCTTGTGGGATGTATTAGGGAATATTTTGTGTAATAAATCTAACGTACAATAGAGTAGATATGAATAAATGAGAAAGTTATTCTGCCTTGTTCTTTCAGAGTAAAGTGATGCAATTTGATATAAAAATAATCTGAGTACTCTAAAATACCGTGACTGAATCTAAAATTTCGAATGTGTGCGGGGTATTTTTATTTATAAAAATAGTAAAAAAGTTAAAATTATTGGGAGCAAGTTCAATCCTGCATTAAATTTTTTTACCTAAAACTTATTTTAATGGTTGAACATTAAATTATTTGGAAGATCTTTAGATTTTGTAAGTTACCCGCAACTTTTGTTTATATCTGTTTATATTAAGTCTGACTAAATTATAAAAGGATCAAAAAAGTATAAACAAACAAAACTATTTCGGAGATTTATAAAAAAATCTAATAAAATAGTTAAAACTTATTTTTACTAAGCTTAATCAATTGCACTCATATTTCAATCGTCATAAATTTTACGCGGTAAACTCGGTCTTCACCAAGAAGTTTAGATATTCTTTATTTTTATTTAAAATTCTTAGTCTGCACATAAGATCTACACTTTGCCTTTTTCTATTACGAGTAACATTAATGTTGAAATCAGTAATTGTAAAATATAACAAACATATATTAAGAATCATCGAGTTCCTGATCATGATTTTTCTATTGTAGGATGACCATATAAAATGTATTTATTTACGTACACACATCATTTATAATGATATTTAACCATTGCAATTGCCATTTTACTAAGTGTACTACGACAATGACATAATTTTTATTAGGATTCTTAGCAGTTCCATTGTTCAGATTCGACGGTTGACTAAAAACTGAAAAAAGAAGACCATTAAGCATGTTACGCCAAGACTTTGTACCTAGAGAAAGTGTAAGGAAAAAACCAAAATGTCCATCAACCATCTTATTCCTACAATACACACCATATACATAGACTTTAATACCTTTTTGCTTGCGAATTAAACTGAAGTAGAAATAATTAAAAACATGTTCTTATAAAAATTACACAATTGCTTTGTTCGTAATTTGGAATGTAAATAATTTTATTTCAAATCCTGAAACACAACGAATTACAAAATAATAACTACTTGTTAACTTATTTTAAGAGGCATAAGGTTGACAGTTGCCTTTAGAAATATGAACTTTGACAACGACAAAACTGTCAGCGTTTCCACTAAATAAAACCACAAAATAGGATATAGATAGGTGAATTAAAAGTGTGACAATTTAACTAAAATAATCAGCTGGCATAATTACCATGCCAATGATTTTATTTACATGTCTTTGTTTTATCTTAAATAAATATTTGATATATTGGGGGTTATTTATGTGAAGGTATTGGTATAGGTAAAAAACTATGATGTTAATTGAAGACTGAATATTCTAGCAAATTGTCTTGAGTGATAAAAAAGAAAAAGGATTTAATGTGAAATTATAATTAAAGCATATAGAAAATAGTCGCTCAAAGTAAATTAAATCACTGAACATGGTAAGCCCGTATATTAACACCACTCCTAGCAATTATCATGTTATGCCTCTGAGGCACGAACAGACACAGGACATTATAAGTTAAATGTACGTTTGAAAATTTGGGTCTCTGTAGCCAAAAACAACATTTGTTTCCGTCAACAACCGTTCTACCGAGCCAGTTATTTTTTTAAAGACACTATACGTATCTTTCTATGTTACTCTGGATGTGAAGGAATAAATTCAAACGTAAACAGCTTATCATTTCGTTAAGCGAAAGTGGATAATATATATGTAGTTATAAAAGTGGGAGAAAAGCTTTACATTTTCCTGCTATACATTCTGTTTAAAATAGACTCGAGGGCCTCAAATCTCAAATTTTTGCCATTGCACTATCTATCCCAAGTCTAATATAAAGTATTAGTACAATATTCTCCTCACAAATCCATAGTGACAGATATGTTGATTATTTTGTAATCAAGTTATAACAACTGTGGCATAAAGGGTCCTGGTTGAAGTGCTATTGACCCTTCATAATTTCGCTAACATTTGCAGATTTGCCAATGGACGTTATGCACAGCGTTGTGACAGCATAGACCATGAATTTAATATAATCTTTATTATCTTTTGAAGTGTGTTTTATTTCATAAACTCTAGCTATAGCTATGCGCTCGACGTCGAGCGTAAGCCTGTTTTTTGACAAAATAGCATAGCTATGACTATTATCATATCGCTATTTAAGACAATGAGTGACTATTATTATTTGTTAACCATTCCATTTGTCGTGTGCACGAAACAAAACCGACACATTTGCCAAGCGTGCGCGGCTTTACGGCCTTATTATCGTCCATTTTCTGGGTTTGTACCTTGCCCATAAATCCAAGTAATATTATATGAAGCTCTATTATAATGAAATTACCATGAAATATATTTTTTGAAGACTATTTATACTTTTGAGCATTACAATGGGAAAGGTATCATTATATTTTCAAGCACTTACCTTAAATTTTTATTATAACTGGTTGCAATTTAAAAAATCTGTAACAAAAAGTTAATCATTAATTTAAACGGGAACATATAATATACACTAAATTTAAATAAAAGGTATCAGTATTGTTGTTATTAATCGATTCCACTCGTATGTGCATCGAATACGTACTAATAGGTAGTGAAATAAATTACACAACTGATAATAATTCACGAAGCAAAAATAGCTTCAATTGACAAATTACATTATTCAAAACTTTTAATAATATACTTTATAACTATATAATAACTTTTTATGACGAGAAGTCCAAAATATTAATCAGAGTTTAGAAGGTCAAATTGTATGGCAATAATATCAACATAGATCTTATACAACTATAATATACCGATTATAGTATACGAGGTAGTTGAATAGAAATTGAGTTACAAGAGGTTTTAATCGTGTGCGCTCTACATGCCACTCGAGCACGGACCATGTAGAGGGTCCAAAACGTCATGAAATCGAATATAGACGCGCTAACCCTGTTCAAAATATTCGAAAGCTTTCGAATCAATGACGCTTTTCTTTCTTTTGTTGCAACGCAAATGCATTCTGATGAATCGCCGAAATCACCTCTATAAGTTTCATTTCTAAAAACTATTTATCCAAACAATGGTATAAAATAATTTTTATGATTTTATGTAAAGTTTACAAAAAACTGACTTTGTTATGAAATTAATATCATTAAATAAAAATTGTCTTTCAACTTCTGTTTACAATGTACAAATGCGTTAACGTTAAAACGAAAGATAAAGCTGTAATAAAGTTATACAAATCGAATTATTAAACATTATAAGTTCGATTGTATCTAGAGGCGGAAATTTGTTCACTTTCAAAATTGATTAGCCGGTTTTATAATTCGCTGCTCACAAAAGCAACATAAATATTTCAGTTGGTAGAATCGTGGCTCGAGAGGAGCTCAATTTGAATGGAAATATAATCGTTTTGACGGAATTAAATTATATGGATACCTGGGAAGACCCCTAGAGCATTTTTGTATTTTAAAAAATAATAGACGTTTTTGTAACTTCTTTCGCATTTTAATTTATATCCGTTGAATAAATGGCGAAGTGATAATATTTTTACGACAGTCAGTAAATTTCTCGCTTGAATTAATCTTAAAGAGAATAGTCACGATAAGATGTAAGTACCTCCTATTCTTGCCAGTGATGCTACTGCTTAGTATTAGGTACGGCCTCATACTCAGTTCTGTCTGTCTGTTCATATTGTTCTATCTTAACATATAATACGAGTACTTGAAGATATACTAGCTCTAAATCCAGCTCTTCTAATGTGTAACGGCATCAGACAGAATTGATAGAGAGATATGTATATTTACTGATCAATTTATGTTACAAAAAATATTTTTTTCACTTCGCTTGCTCAAAAAGAGTGCCGTTACGTACCACAGTAGAACTTAACCAAAGAGTATATATACTAAACTAGCAGTTATCGTTATAGGGGATAAGATTCCCTAAGTGATTTTTTTTAAATGAGTCAAGTAGTTTTGGAGCCTTTTCGAAGCGAACAAAGAACAAAATCTATACTTTTTATAATACTAGTATAAAGAAAATATGTTGGATTTTTTAAAAATTAAACTTAAACTGCTATTTGCTTTAGAATTTATATGAAACGACTTATTAAAATAAAAGCTCGTAAGAATTTCTTGTAGTAACAAATAAGTAAAAGTGAAGTTCAAGAAAGCGTGAAGTAATCCTTTACTGTGATGCAGAGCGATACTTCACAACCGAGAAGTTTGTTGAACAATGTCAACAGAAAGTTTCGAGCGTGCATGACATGCACGCTCAATTTTCGTTAATGTGACAGCCAAACATTTTGCGCAAAAGAAACAGGCTCTTGAATTAATGGCAGTTTATTTTCAAAGTTTGTATTGCAAGTCTTTATCTTAATTGTGACAAACATATCCTGACACTCAATAAGGTGATAGCTCATTGTAGTGACAAGTAATGATGCGGCTGAACATCCGTTTGATAAATGTTAGTACGACAGAAAATATGGCTATGAATAGAGCTAACAGAAAACTAAACCAAATTTTTCCAAACGATACCAGTTAATGAGACAAATTAAGACGCAATTATGATTGATTCTGATATTACAATCATTGTATAATTCTCAATATATCATCTCAGATATGCAGTGTATGGGACAATATTAATTTGGATCATTACGACAAAAACATATTGAATGTTGAAATTTTTCCTTGAGAAAATGCACTAAAATTTTTAGAATTCCGACAATAGGTTTTGAAATTCGTTATCAGCAGAAGAGATATGAGATTTTTGTGTTGACTTCACATCGATTAGAGGTACATTGGCGCGATGAAATAAAAAAAATCAACGATGTGATTACCGATGTTCACCATACTTCACGATAAACCTTGCTATCTGTCTGAGACGAAAAGGTGTACTTATGAGTTCCCGTGATTATATTTTTTATTTGTTAGTAACAGAATATTGTTTTGCCTAGAGCAAATAAAAAATTGTTTTTTTTTTTTTAAAGAAATACCTATATTTTATTTAGTATATGTACAGTAAGAGTCACCTTCAACTTAGCGACTACGCCAACCATAAGAAAGTCCTTAGCCCCTGAAGTTGGGAAGTGAAATGACTGATGATGACGATAATGACCACTAGTATTCAATAGCTTATCAATTTGTACTTCGCCATGTTCTAGTACAATGACTCAAGAAATAACCATTTACGCTTGAAATGGAATAAAATTAGTCAAAAAATAGTGAAACAGATTCCATCATTCGTAAATAAAAACAAACATTTTTCAAGTTCATTGAGAATATATTCCTGCCAGCATTTAAATCCAGTAGTATGAAAATTTGAAATAATTACAACAATCGGTTTTTACATTATTATTACGTTACAATAGAAAAAAATATATAACGTAACGGCCTTATCGTGTCAAAAAATATCCCATACGTTAATTTAGGTACGCTGTACGTTCACATTTATCATATTGGCTTAGGACAAAATTTTGTACAGAAATAAAAAAAGGTTTACCGAATAGCAAGCGAGTTCTGATACACGATCCCCCCCTTCGTTTGATATTGGAAACGGAAATACAACCCTAAAACAAACAACGTTTGTTTCATCGAGAATTCATTCAAAGGTCAATGGAAATAAAAAAATGTTGCCTCAAATCTATTACGAAATGAATATTCAGAGGCATTAAGGCGATTATTCGCCTCTGCGAACTCGTCCGTCTAATTTGGCAAATCAAACGTGACCAGTCTTAATTTAATTTCAATGTATTTGATTACCGGATTATCCCGGAGATCATTTGTGATCCCAAATGTTTCTTTTATCGAATATATACATATCGAGCAGATCAAATAGATAATAAAATATCTTATTGTTTTTGGTTATCTTAAAGCAAGTAAATAATTATTTTATAGAATATTTGTCTATATGGTTAAATCAGTATATTGAATGCAAAATGGATCTAATATAATAAGAAGTAAATTATATTAAAAAGCCGTATTTTAATAATACCTACACACTAAATAGCACACCAACATACCACATAATTTTGTTTGTTTGTAACCAATAATTTTTGACATAAAACCTACACTAAGTAACCTCTTTATTTTTTAAACTAAGAAATTATCTAGTGGACGTGTAATATTTTTAAATTATGTTTAACTACGCATTTCTTTTTACAATGGTCTCATAAAAGATTAATCAAAATCGGATAAGTAATTTTATTTTTTATTTAATAAAAATAACTGGAAGAATTATATTTCTTTTTATTAAAAAAAATATATATATGGAAACTAACAAAAACCTAGCTTTAATAAATATCATTTTCTTTATTACTAATATTTAGAGGGATTTTATTAAAAAGCACAATAGTTATCCAATAACAGTTATTTTGATAAAGCGCGCTCCTTGGAGTGATATCAGAAACTAATCACAATTAACTACTCACACGATATAAATTAACTAAAAGAAAAAAACTAATTTTGATTCAAGTTTTATAATATGAACTCGAGAAATACCAATAATAAAAATAAAAACAATAAATAAGTACTAACGAAACTCCAATCAGTTTTTTATGGGATAATAAGAAGTATACCTCATTAATTGTTTAATTTTTATTGGCAACAAAATATTTTGAGATGGAAAAAACGGAACTCAATAAACTGTAACAAAGGCCTGGGCTTATAAAACGCCATGACTACTTGAAACGAACGGTTAAAGTTTTAACGAACTCATTATTGGTTGGAGTTTTTAAAAATACTTTTACTTCCAAAACCTTTTTTATCAATTAATTAATAACTCGGCCGTAATACTAAAAAGTGTAGTTAAAAGTTGCTTCTATCTCTACATTTCATATGTTTGCTGTAATCAAAATTTTAATATCTAAAATATAAATATCTACTATAATTATAAAAGTAATAATAACCTTATTTTGTTTCCTGTTACTGTAATTGTACCTTTTAATTAAATACTAGTTGTTTTCCCACGATTTCGTCAGCTTATCAACCGTGTATTATGTAACTTTCCTTAGATGAAAAAAATTTAATGATTGGGTCAGTATTTCCGAAGATTACCCCCCACAAACAAACAAAATAAGAAAGTTTGCCTCTTTATATTAGAAGTATAGACCTAGGCACTTTGACAAACAGATAAAATTTACAGATATTAGTAATAAAAACAAGGCCTCGTGTAATAGAATATATATTTTTTTTTTCTTTAAACGAACATATTGTTCGTGCGTGTTAGGCCCGTTGGAGGATAAGCTGTGATGACGAGACAGGAAGCGACAAACGCCTTATCAAGGTATATTTAAGTAAGACATTTTTATACTTCTATATGGATACTAGGCTTGAACTATTAAAGAAGATCTCGGGAAACGTACAGAGGCGTATGACATGTGGGTTTCAGAAGTACGATGGCAATATCCTAGATACTGCACTAGCGGGGAAGTCCTACAGCGGTTTATGCAAAAACGCAAAAGCTACATACCTAGGACATGTCCTTAAGCATGACAGGTACGAAATCTTATATCTAAAGGGAAAAGTGGTTGGAAAGGAGTCTCTTTACCATATTTCGTTTCATTTTACTATGTTGGCAGATCTTTTGGTGGATATTTTGGGGTTAATGACTGAGTTGGTAACACGTCAAATCCATAAATTCGCTTAATCATTCGTTCTTCATTATTAAAGTACATGTCAAAGTTTTAAAATGAAATGAAATAGTTCCATAATATCGCTTAGGTATAAATATCGCTAAATCGCCATGGGCAAAGTTATAGCTTAAAATTTAGGCGGTCGTATTCCTGGTCGTAGGAGAAAACCTTGGTTGCGTTATATAAGAGAATGGACCCATATCAATAAAATCGCCGAGTTCTTTTGCCTTGTCTAAGGTAGAACGAAGTAGAACAAAGATATTTTGAGAAGAAGAATTTATGAGTAAGCATTTACTTCATCGAAACTTGAGAAAACATTGATTCAATAAAAAAAGGTTTTTGCGATGTTTAGTAATCACTTACTTTAGTAATCCACGTTGACATCAATGTCCACCCATTTATCATCGTTGACCTATTAATAATGAAAATGTACTGTGGTCATTTAGTACAAATCGTTCAAGCTTATATAGGCACAAACAGCAACACATCAGGTTATTAGAAAACTTCAAATTTCTTTTTAATTGATTAAGTTCTGATGCTGGGCGTGAAACAAAAGCGAGACGAAATCACTGCGCCCACCAATGTGGTAGAGAGAGACAGAGAATGGCGTATTGTACAGTCAACAGCACATGCTATACAAATCTAACTAATTTCTCCACTTAATTTTAACACTTAATGTTTTGAATATTTAAAATCAACTGCAGAAAATTTACATGTTGTGGTAACCTGACGTGAACGTGACGTATGTATTTTGTTTTAAAGTTAATTACTAGCAAACCAAATAAACTCTGTTATTGTTAAAGTGTACCATAAAATGACAGATATATTAATAAACTTATCTTATTAAAAAATTGTCATTAAGAGATAAAATGGCGTGAATTTAAAGTGCAACTATGTGTTTTTTTCTCTATCGATTTTTTGCTATTAAACTATTGATATCCCTATTGCTGCTGGACATACATATGTTCCATGAATTGAATCAAATAAAGAGAACTGGCCACAAAGCTATTGCAAATACAGCCGGAACTTTAATCAATTTATGTAAACAGGTAAAACCACTCAGATAGCGCATGAGTATTTAATTTTCTTTTAATTAGGGTTCCATACTCACAGGGTAAAAAACGGGAGCCTATCACTAAAACTCCGCTGTCCATCCGTCTGTCACGTCAAGTTGTATCTCACAAACCGTGAATTGAAGTTAGACAGTTTGAATTTTCACAAATGATGTATTTCTGTTGCTTCTATAACAACAAATGCTAAAAACATAGTAAAATATATATGTTTATACACATAATTCCCAAACTTTTTTTGGGGTTCATAAACTATAAATTTAATTTATTGCTCGTTCCCGTGCGCGAGTCCGACTTGCGCTACACTGGTTTTTGTTATTATATGATATTTTTTACAAAATAGAAAATATTTCTGTATCTACTCTAAAACATTCACAATATATATCTTCTCCAGTTTATATGTCAATATATCTTTCAAATAGATTAACATTGTCTTTAGATGACATTTGTATTCTGTATTGACTTGATTTATATCAAAATGGGGACTTATATCAAAAAAGGTGACTTAATTTTTTTTAGATAGTAAGTTTCTTCAAGTGCCGTTTTTAAAAATAAAACGTAATTAATTGAATATCTGATCAATAGGATAACCTAACATACAAATCCTTTTGAATTTCTTACCTAAATAGACTAATCCAGTTCAGGATTTAGTACGTCAAGTGTCAAAAGGAATAAGATCACTTCGTCACCCATCTGTTCGTCAACAATCCGTCTATTAAGACCCTTTTTCTCAGGAACGCGTGGAGGTATTACGTAAAATTAACAGCTATAACTTACGCCTGTGGACATTAAACTGTAAAGTGTAAGATCAAGTTTCTATACCAGCTTATTAAAAAGACAAATAAATAGGTAGGCATTTTAATTTTTTACATCGACCGCGCCCTTCTTCGCCCGCGCCCGACTTCGCCCGCATAAATTATAGTTTTTGCCTCCAGTCTGTGATGTAGCTTCATGAAAAAAAATTCATGATTGGATCAACGTTTCTAAAGATTACTCCCCAACAAATAAACAAACAAAGTCAGAAACTTTACGTTGCTATAATAACAGCCTTATCAATAAGCAAAGTATATAGTAACTGAAAGGCACTGATTGTTGTTTAGTAAGGGCATTGGAGTATTCCTATTATATTTGGGTGTGCATTTATTATTTAACGTCAACTTTGTCAATCAAACAACAATCATTGAATTTCAATTGTTATACAATTTAGTATTACATAATTAGTTTGTACAATATTTATAAATCAGAAATCTTAGAAAGAATACCAATATAATCATTAAAGATAATGAATAATTTAGATCTGGTATTCTAAAACGAATTTTTGATGCCGAAACTCAAGAGAAACATGGAGTGCATTTTGAATAACAATCCCTAGCCATATTAATTTTGCCGCAATAAATAATGTAAACAAAAAGATACATGATATTTTTGGGGAGGAAAGGATTGATTTGCATACTTAACTATATATTCATTCAAAACACGCGCTTACGAAAAGCCCAAAATTAAGTTTTTCCTTTGTGATTTAAAAAGTCTGATAATGTAGGAAACAAAATGAAACACGCGCTTGCTTATGTTTTTGTTTAAAACTAATTGAAATTGCTTATGATTTGTGAAAAACTTATTGTATACTTATGAGTAGAGTATGAGTACTATGAGTAGTTATGAGTAGCAAAAGATTTGTTATTTCTGTATGCATTGAGTAGTTTTTGTGGGTTTCAAAGTATTAGGTAGTAGGTTCAAAAGGTCCGATTATCTCTATGAAATCTCTAAGCCACTTGAGAACAAAGAAATAAATAAACTGTAAATAACAGAAAGAAAGAAATGAAAAAACTGCTGATAACTACCTTGAGTCATGTGACATTTTGCAAAATACATTTTGATTTAATATATGAAACAAATATTAATAGGGTAAATATGAATCAAAATCATTAATAAACAAGGCAAGATATAAAATTTAATAATTTTCCTCAGACACATAATAATAGATAACTATTTTACTTTTTAGTATAGGCAATCAATGACATTTAGCTATGTACTATCTGATTATAAAGATATCTAAGGCAATAAATTCCGAATAAAAATTTATATATTTATAAATATTCAAATTATTAATAATAACTGTTTTAAGCATGTCAAACTGTTATTTTTAATATGTGTCACAAAAGGTTTCGTGTAATTGAATATTTCACGCCACCTTCTGTTTTGACGTGACTTTTCGCCGTCGACAGAAATATTTTTTTTAATTTAATAACCTAATAATAATAACAAGCCTAATATATGTGTTATGCAAATATCTGAACGTTTTTTATTATTATGATTCTAACTAAGAATAACAAGCATACCGAATTTGAAATATGGTCTACGTATATTAAATATTCAGCAATTATTAAGAATTTAATAACCGCCTGTAATAACTTAGACTTTAGAATATATATATAATTATTCACTGCAAAAAATCAACATATTAGATATAAGTATGCGATAAGACACTAATATTTAACTTGTATTCAATAAAAACTGTAATCCTATTTTATATCTTATCAATATGTAAATAATATAACTCGAAATTAGCGTTTGTGAAACGATACAGGGAAATGTAATAAAAATTGTGACTTTTGCTTTTGTCATTTATATTTTATATACGTATCACGTGACTGTTAAGCATCATGCCAAGAAAAATCATCCACTGCTGAACATAGGTCTCCTTCATGGATTTGACTAATAAAGAGATTTGTTGTAATCGCTATCCTAGAATAAGAATCATCGAATAGAATACTCGCTACGATTCTAGTTGCCAAGGATACGAAGAGACGCTGCTGCCGGTTGTGTTTCCTTACACTCGATTTCTGAATGATGAATTTAAAGTTAATCTCGTCACAAAAATGGTTAAATTATTTCAGAAGTTACTTAAAAAGGTTTTCGTTTCTGGTTTTATTTTTTTAATAATCAGTTGACAGCAGTTTCATCAAACTAAGATTTGTTACCATGTTAAAGGTAAAAAACTTAAGTTATTGGGAATAATCAGATGAGATTTTGTACTTTTCTTAAGTCAGAAGAAACACGGGCTACTAAAATTGTAATAATGGATAGAAACCGATTTTTTTAAATTATTATATTATATCGAATTTTTTGTTTTTTTTTTGTCACACTGTGAACCAACACACAGTGAATTTAGCGCTGACAGTCGAATTCAAAAACATTTTTGGTTGACATGTTGAATGAATATATTTACAAATAAGGGTACTACTTTCCAGCCAGTCACAAGCTACACCTTGTACTTGTCCTTATGAGCTAATAAAACTTTTACTGTGCAATATGATAAATTAAAAATACTAATTTTACCCATATTTACATTAATTTTACCTTATTTTACATTAATATTCACAACTACAAATACAAATGAAAACTATACAGACGTCTTCTCTTTTAATTTTCTTATTCGTTTACAATTTTTTCACGTAAAAAACTGTTCCTTAAAAGGGTAAACCTTCTTTACATAGAAAATTCTAAACGATAAAAAGATTAGATCCTCAAAAAACCACCTGATGACGTCTACAGTACTGTCGTTTCTTAGAATATTTTATAGGCTTGTAGACAGCTCGGCTTATAGATTATCGCGTGCTCGTAAATGACCGGAGTGAGTTTCGGCACCGACCCAATTTCATCACGAATTCATGTTCGAAAAACTCTCTCCACTCCTGAAATATACATACTTCACTATGACATTTACGAGAGCACCGAACAAATGGATTGAAACACTTTTAAGATGTAAAAAGGTCTTTATGAGACTTTCAGCGGTGACAGCTCCGCGACGCGACATAGCGTGAATTTTACGAAATTTCAAGAGGGAGCCTAAAGTATTTAAAATGTATTTGTTTATACGTAAACAAATAAATAAATAATAATTAATGACAAATTATAAAAGTAGCCTAAGCTGGTATAGTCTGGTCTATATATAGCATAAGCTAAATTTACGAATATACAAATACTTCACATAAAAAAGTTCTTCTTGTTTATATAGATTCAATAAGGAAAGCAACTCTAGTTATCAAACGGATTAGACATGGCGGCAGACAGATAATAAAAGGTAAGTACCTTTTATTTTCTGTCTGCCGTAATAAGTCATAATGAGATGTCTATTACAACAATCAATATCAACAGAGCAGCACGTGTGTTCGGTACCTACGTCAAAGAATGCGCTTCGATTTCGATCTTGTGTCATTTCCTTCCGCTTTCATGCTCATAACTTTTTTCAGTACATGTATCTCTTTTCGTCACAGATCCGTACCATATTAAAATTTCTCTCACTCTCTCTCTTTCTCTGGGTACCAGGTCATTTCTACATAACGCTATCATAAATTCATTCTACGATCATCTTTCCTATAATTATTTTTTTTACGTATTCTCAAAAATATGTTATATTATTTATTCTTTATACTTTATTTTAATAAACACACTTTCTAACACTATATGCAAATGCAGGTTAAGATGGAATGAAACAATAAAAATAATAGAGCAGAAAAATGAATACGAGCTTTTTAAACATTTTTTCACGTAACAATGGCGTAGAAAGCTGGTTTTCTTTCATTATAGTTTTGTTGCTAATGAGCGCCTCTTTCTTTTGAACGTGTGACGATACAAAGCCGGCTTCATACGTTTGAGAAACACTGAACTGAATGCGTGTCCTGTACTTTTATAAAAGTTATTTTAACAAATTTCATTTCCTGGAAAGGTAAAGAAATTTTATGTATTACCTGTGCTTAAAAGCCAAACTATTTGGATACAAGTCTGTGGCCATTGAACTCTTGGAAGTAATACATGATCAAAAAAGATAAATTTAGATTTATTCGAGGTTCATTTTTGACATACATATATTAAACACAAAACATTTTGCATTCATTCAAATTCGTAAAGAAAAAATTTCGATGTTCAACGGGTACGTGTTTTTTATTAAAGTAGGTATGTCCATACATTTTTTAAAAAATTACGAATCGATTTCTATCATACTAGCTGTTCCTCCACGGGATTATAGCCTATGTCCCCCTCGTATTAAGTTTCCCATAGATGAAAGAATTTTATAATTGGTCTTATAGTTTCGGAACCTACCCAATGCAAACACTCAAGCAATCTTTCATCTTTATAATAAGTGTGATAATGAGTATGGAGTTACGTATTGGGAAAAATTATGTCGAGCAAATAAACAAAATCTCCATTCCTAAGACTCACTGTTAACATATATCTTTAGTGTTACATATTCTATACAAAATATGACTAAAAAGCATAAAATAATTTTATTATCAAAAAATAGTAACTGACTTTAAACTTTAAAAAAAGTGAGAAATACTAGCGATTTATTCAAAAAACGCTATTGAAGTTGGGTGGAGTTTTTTATTTATTCTATTTATTTCTAATAAAATGATAGTCCTTTTCGATTTAGGAGTCGGTTACAATGGAAAAATACACTTAAAAGGTAAGTTAATATTAAAAACTTATTATACTTGGTACCAATATTATCGTCCATCGAGTTGTTTCACATCTGACCGGTCAATTTCACGTGAAAAGGTAACAAGTACCTATAAAATACGTATACCCTTTAAAATGTTAAGGTTTATATTTAGATATGTTTCGTGAAATCAGTAAGATTATTGTTTGAGCTTTGACTCTATAGTTCATTGAAACATAAACATTTAACTAAAGACGATTGCGTTCGATGACATTTAATCTTTCTTCCCACACCATTTTCATTCTAAATTAAGAGCCTTTATTCATCTATAAATTACATTAGTTTGATTTTTTTTTCATGATAAAGAGTAGCATAATTAATCTCACGATTGAAAATTATTACCTTAATAAGGATGATGACTATTTTTTATACACATTAAGTTGAAATGTCGCATGACGTCACGTCTTTGTACATTTTCTACAAAACTTAGACTTAACGAACCCCCACGACTTTAATACCTATTATCTAAGCCATTTCTTGTTAAATCGAAGTTACTGAAATTATAGCAGTAATGATTAAATTTTGAAAGTGTAGTATGAATTGTTATTGTTATATGATGTTATAACCATTTAGCATGCTGGTTCGAGAGACAACTAAAAGCCATACGACATTATTTTTACATACATCATCCCAAAGCTTTCTCCAAACAGGCTTTCCAGGGATTAAATGGAATGGGGCCCAGTCCAGTGTGAATTGGTGGTTGACTGTAGATATAGCGGGGACCAATGATTGAACGTTCTTTCCCAAGCACGAAGTAGCACGAGATAATTACAGCCTTTGCAAAAGTTGTTTAACTTCCGTATCACAGATCGAACAATTGTTGTTTAGAAATTTCATCAGGTTCATTGATTTATCGTGTTCAAATCACACGTAACTTAATAAAAGTCTCCGATGAACAATTTCGATGCGAGAGTTCAAAACAATAGATGGAAACGTAGCAAAGAGGATTAAAGAGAAATAATTATTATGAACTTCGTGACTCGCGATAGGCCCTCAATATTTGAGGAAGTCACGTTATAGCTACCCATGACGATGCATAAAAGTCATAAAATATTGGAAAAATGTATTATACATTGAATTCTTTTGCTTAAAGAGGTAAACTCTATAAGCAAATACCAGTCAAGTGCGAGTCGGATTCGCGCACGAAGGGTAATGTACCATTATCCGTTGAAAAAAAAGTAAAAAAAATGTTTGTTATTTTCTATGGATGAAGTTGTTCGAAATTTTCGAGATAAATTTTTAATTTAATTTTTACCAATGACCATTAAGTTAGTAAATGAGAGTAATTAACATGTATACACATGCCAAATTACAACTGTCTAGTACCAGCGGACGGACAGTAGGACAAACTGATATGGAGCAACTATAAAGGTTCCTTGTTTACTACGGTACCCTACAAAATGGGCGAATATAATTATGATCTGTGTCGAACTCACACAGAGATAAAAACACTATCAAACTAAACATGACCCTCATTTAACTTTAAGCGAACGTGAATTTGTTTTGAAACAGATCACTTTTATCAACCTGTATATCAAAAGTATAAATTTTTATCAAACACTACAATAGACCGTTTGTTTGTTTATCCCTCTTTTCATATTTCAATACAAATTCCATTCGGCTCCAGCAGCGGTCCGCGCGTCAATCGCACCCCCGCGTGGGCGCCCTCTATCGTTGGTTGCCTCCAACAAACCCGGCGAAATAGTTTCTAGATAACTCTCCGTTTGCATTTTTATAACAAAACATTACTAACGAAGTATAAAACGCGTGGATTTGAACTCTTAAACGTTAAACTTTAAAAAAATAATATGAAAAATATTAATAAACTACTATTAAAAAGACTAAAGATTTGATTATTTGTTTATATCCATTCGGCTCTGAAACAACTGGACAGAATTTAAAAATTATTTTACCCACGGGAAGCTACATACTACGCGGGTGACATAGGCAATAATTTGCCCGGACAAAGTCACGGGAAAGCAGTTTGTAGCTAATAAACTTCGAAGAATATATTTGAATATAAAAATCTCCTACATTGAAAAACTAATAACTGCTTATAGTATGAACGTATTATTGTTAAAATTATACAATTTTAATTCCATTTCCTATCTTTCATGTCGTAATTGTTCATCGTCACCTTAATGTAAGGTATAAGATACTAAAAATATTGATTTAATTTTGTTGAAATGTACCTTGAAGTTACTCTCCAACATAAAAATAATTAGTTCAGTTATTGATTAGATAGTTCTATAATATAACTATAAATACTATATATCTGGACCTGAAAAGCATTAGGTCGGATGTATAAAAACTGTATAAAAACAGAAATAGCTAAATGCAATCAAAATATTTGAAAAAGTCGTCTGATCCGACTTTATGCATGACTGTTGCTCATGAGTAAAAAGGCACAAACATACAAGAGTTAATTTGCCGGAAAGAGAAAAAAGAGTGTAGCAACGTTATGGCGATAAGTGATTTTAGCTGGTTCTGCACATCCGACCTAATGCTTTTCAGGTCCAGATATATTTATATTACTTGTAGCTCAGTCAGAGGTGGGTTCGAAGGCTTGGCCGCTGGTTAGCTTATGTAATACTATAGGCACTGTATACGAATATATTTTCTTAACCGTTTATTGAAATAGATTAAAATGTTTGTCGTATTATATTTTTGTCATGATAAAATAATATAATTTCTTATTGCTACATCTGTTTGTTTAAATATGTCAGTGTTGAATAGACACGTCCGCAATAAAAAACTACATTGCATTATTATTATTATTAAACTAAAAAATACTTATGCATTAAACATATATAAAATAACAGGCTGTTTTATTCCCATTTTGATCTCAGCTGTACTCCTTTAATAATATAAGAGTTTGTCTTGGATAAACAAGTGAAGATAGCACCTAGTATTTCAACACCCAGCTTTTGGTACACAATATTTTATATATTTTAAGATATGGTAAAAATCGCTATTTGTCCACATAACTTTGCCCTTACAACAAGTTCATAATCGCTCTGGTAGACATTAAAAATAAATATTATATGATTTTATTCATCTATTTATAGAAATCTAGTTTTATTAGTAATATGAAGTATATGCAATCGTTATTGTAAGTATAAAATTACTATTTGTGTATCAATAGTATTTATATTTCTTTATTTAGTTTAATTTAATTAAATATTTATAATTAAGTATCTATAGAATTATTTTTAGTTTGCACACTCGTTTTCTAATTGCCATTTAGTTCTCTCTATCCAAAATTAGTCTGGTAGAGATCAAAGCAATAAGATTGCCATATGTTAAACTATAATGTTGATATTCGTGTATAACATGTTTGTGTCCGTGGTGTTGACAATAAAAAGTTATTCTATTCTATTTTAAGCAATTATTGACCGCAACTTATCTTTTCACCTAGGGCCTACGGAAGCCTTAGGGTAAATCCGCCACTGAGTTCAGTGTACGGTAAAAGACGGTGGCAACTTTGTCTCAATTTCACACTGGTGTGGCTGCCAATTTTAACATTTTCGATTTGTTACACACTCGTGTTGTAAATACGTTACTTAACAGAATTGCTAAATAAATGCACTGCAGGTTCTGAGACAGAGGGACATAAGAGTGGCAAATGCGCACCAAAATCGTGATGGGTATGATAATTACAATAAAAGCTAAACAATAATAATTGTAGGGGTAATTATGAGTTTTTTTTTATTGAAAATACATAAATTCACGTTTTGACTATGACAGAACTCTTAGAAATATTATATAGGTTTGTCATTTTGAAGTTCTGTTTAAGGGCCAGTTTTTTGATCCGTGGTTAACTCAACCATTTGTTAAAATCTTTGACAAATGGTTAAATATCAGAAAAATATGTTTTTTGATTAATAGTTAGCCTAACCCATTGTCAGAATTCAACCATTTGTCAAAAAATTTAACCATCACTGGAAGCTAGGTTAAGTAAATGACCAATTGTTAAAAGAACAGATGTACAACAGCGTTGTATTTACTTGATCCCTTGTTATTGTTTTTTACGTTGTTTTTATAACCTACATGATTTCATAGTGAATTTGGACATTAGCTATTTTTGGGATTTCGTTTTATGATGCAATTTCATAGGAAAATATTCATTGTAATTTTTTGGTTAGACGGTTATTGAAAATAAGTTATATTTTTATCTTGATCATCCTTAGTATATTTGTATAAAAATATTTTTTCTTGTTTCCACGGGCAGATGCCAAATTATTCAATTATTAAAAATCTTATAAATTCCACGAATAGACAATACAAAAGGTAAATATGCCTACAGTAAATAAAATACATAGTCCTCAATTTATTTTCTAACATTACAATCCCACCTTGGATACTAGATACTATATTCTTTTCACGTATTTCGCTATAAGATAAATAAAAAACAAATATTTGCTTTTTATAAAAAAAATATGTTTAAAATAACTGGAAAAAACATATCTTTGTTGCTTTCTAAGATTATTAAAGAAATTGCCTTATATTTCCTGAAAAATAACACATAGTGCACACAACAGAACAACCATAAACATCCACACTGTTTGATAATCTATAGATATCTTTCGTCTATTTGATATTTAGAACAAAATCCTAATGTCAAAAATGTTATATAGTTCGCTCCGTTCATTCAAACCGTTAGTGTTGTCACCCAGAAAAAAATTACCCATGTCAATGTATAGCGAAAAAACGACTCATTGTGCTGGCAACAAATTGGCCAGTGGTTAAATTTGGCTATGGTTTAATTTGGCATCAAAAAAAGAAATAGCGAGTTAATAACTTGTTAATGTTTTAACTATAGTCAAGTTAACAAATTGTGAAATGACATTTGACTACGGATCAAAATGTGACGTTTTTTTATACTATATGAAACCATTTGAATGCTGGTGATTTTGGGTCTAAGCGCCAAATAAATTAATTTAAGAATTATTTGTATGAAAACATATGAAATTTTGCACACCAGTAGCTACGCACTGCATAATTAGATTTCTTACATCACCTGTCATTCATATGAGAGGTGTAAAGGAAATTTGTTGCGTTCCCCTTCTGCCGCACGGATTATTAAGAATTAATGTGCGTGTAGCTAGCAATTTTTTATTTTATTGTGAATTGACAGTGTTGCCACTCCTGTTATACGACTCTCTTAACTAAAGTAAACTAAAATTTTCTAATTATGATTTGGGTATTAACATTATTCTATAGTCTTAGTCATATGTAATCGAAGATCCTCATTTGTGCTAAAATGTAATAAATTTAATTCTGTTATTAATTTAATCTTAATTGTCTAGTGAAACAGACAAATGGCGGACTTAATGCCAAAGAGGCATTCTCTCCAGTCAACCAGTAAATTTAGTACAATACTTAAAGTGGCGATTGGCGACAATACGCTATTGATATCTCTGCATAAGAACTATATCTAAATATACATAAAATACATACAATAATAAACATACATACACATACATAAATAAATGCATATATATAACTATAACACAAAGTACGAAAAAGGTGTCAGATCGAGAAATCTTGTTTGAAGCATAATAGAAGTTGCGAGCTGCTGTCTTGAATGCAAATTTGTTAGGAGCACTTCGGACGTTCAAAGGCAGTGCATTCCAAAGACGGATGGCGGTTAGAGTAAAGGAATGAGATACAAAACAAGAATGATGAGAAGGGGTTTGGAGTACCAGTCTACTACTAGAACGAAGATTTTTAAGGTGAGAGGCACCGAGGATTTCAAACCGCGATTTCAAATACTCAGGTGCTTGTGGATCGAAAAGTTAAGCACCTACGCTCCCGAATAGGAAACCACTCAAGATGTTGACAAAAATTGGAGATGTGGTCATATTTGCGCAGACTGAAAACAAAACGAATAGTATTGTTCAGAAGACGATAAAATCTATTGAGAAAGGTTTGATTGATATCCGAAGTACAAACATCAGCATAGTCGATAAGGGGATGTACACGAGCTTGGACGAGAGCAGACTTAGTACGGGGAGGGAGAAAGTTCTTAAGTCGATAAAGCGAGCCGAGGGTGCGATTGATTTTACTGCAGACATTTTCCATCTGATTATCCCAGTGCAAAGTACTGTCAAGAATAAGCCCAAGATTTTTTACCTTAGCAGCATAAGGAAACACCGAGCCAGCATAGGTAACAGCTGGAAATGTGTCGAGGTTAGTTTGCGATATTTGTCGGGAGCTACCAATAATAATGGCCTGACATTTGTTATCTAATATCTTATTTCTCTTATATCTTAGTTAGATTTTATTTCTCAATAGAAAACTCAGTTTGGCATGACTAAACCTAAATGAAAGCTGGTCTGTGCATCAGATTAGCTACAGATAACAGAGTACCATATCGTATTTGATCAATTTTGCATTTACGATGCTCAATAACAAAACACCATATAATAACAATGCTAAAAAATCCTCAAGCTCCAGTAACAAGTGCTTGAAAAATTCATCAGTCCAGTTGGGTCCCGGGCTCAGTGGTTAGAGCAGTCACCCAGTGTTGTGGATTCGAGTCCCATCTCAGAGTAGGACAGTTGGATTTTTTAAGCATTTTTTTTATAGAGCTTTCATCTTACGCACTCTTAGGCATTTTCTTTAGCTTATTTACTGCCGTCTGACAGACAAATGAGGTAGGAGCAGTTTCAGCGTTTGAGCGCCTTACATTTATAGACTTAGTGCCTTTAAATAAAAATAATTATATTATTATTATTATTTTAGAAATAAAATGTTACCTTACAATGTTTAGTGATAAGTAAACACCATAAAAATAATTTTTAACTACAGTGTTTGGCTATCACACGGTAGTTTGCCTTAAGGTTGATCACCATTGCTCCAAGTTACTATGAGTAAACAGAGGTTTACCTATTATTATATTTATTTATCTATGACAGAGTAACTAGACAACGAGGGCTATAACTTAGATTATATTTTACTACTCCAAATAACAACTTCCTTTATTTTTTATGAGTCGATAAATTATTGACCGTGAATGCTCGACATAATCAGTTTTCAAACGAAACTTCACAATAGAATAAATACGTTAAAATCCTTATCCATACAAGGTGCTTAATATAGTTACAAATATTTTCACGGTTCGATGGGTGGACGGGTTGGGTCAGCGTTTTGGATAGATGTATCGGGTCAAAGACTCGATATGGTATCTCAATCGTATTAAGAACGAAAGACGATATATCGAGCAAATAATATTTTATTTAAATCCAATAAAGTCACGTGTATATTATTTATACTGTACGAGCTGCTGCCGCACAATCCTAAGTTTGATAAGAAATTTTATCTTACTTTTTATACTAAATGAAAAAAATAATTGATTATATTAAAAATGTTGTATCTTATTTTTAGACGTAATGAAAAAAAATTGATCACTGTGACTATCGAATGAATATGATGACATGAAAATGTAATACAATGAAGTGAAATGGTGAATTGCTTCTTACATATTATTGTACAATTGTGAAACATACTTACATATTTTCTTTAAAAATTGCCTAGAGTATAAATATATTATGGGGCGACTTTGAGACTTAACAATTTGTATTTATAACTAATCTTATATCAGAAGTGTAGCACATTCCAGATATTTATATAGTTAGGACCTACAATATAGATACTAGATTTATATGTTTTTTTAATTACGTGTATTACTGTGTATATATGTGTCCCCTTTTACATAGGCTTCTTCTTAATCTTTCCATTTTTTTTCACTTTTAAACCAATTTGGTTCGAGTTCTTGCTTATCAAGAGATATAATCATCTTGTCAATTTTTTTTTCACCGTGAACTTAACTTGCACACGCATTTTTTTAGCTAAAAGTATATCTATTATAAAACACAATGTTTTCTTTAAATGATTGGTTCATACAAATTTTTTTTTTCTTATAATTCCAATTTATCGTTTTTAAATTTTAAAATTTTCAGGAAAGCTTTTTTGTTTTTTCTTTATTTTTTTTATGCTTGTTGTTTTTTATGGTTTGTACATTAAATCGAATCATGAATATGAAATTTAAATTAAAAAAAAAACTTCACAAAGGGCCCGGCATATCTCATGTAAGATGCGTCGCGTCTCGTCGGTCGCGGAAAGTCAGAACATACATATATATTAAATGTTATGACATTCGTCCTTGTACACTCGACAGAAGATTCGCTCTACTAACATATTCTTCCGTGAGATGCTTAACGGATGTTAGGTCAGATTTGCACCGACCCTAAAAGCAACAGTGCGGCACGCATTTCAATACTATCCGATAAATCGTCTAATTCTAATGTGCTGGAACAACGACATATTGTAGCGGCATTCATTCGGCGGGTGTTCAGGTAAGAATTTTGTCAATATCCGCTCCAACTCCGCTCTATACAGTGAAACGAACATCCATTTTTCTTTACGACTGCTAGTCGACAAAAATATATGTGAAGGGATCGGTTACTCACGTAGGAAAAGAGGAAAGGTTTGTAAATCATTTTTAAACCGAATAGTATATACTGTTATTTGTAATACATACTCGATCATGTATAAAGATAAAATTAATGAAAAATAATATCTTACAACTTGCCGGTTCTTGAATGTATAAAGTGAAATATTTTAAAATCAAAGTTCCTTTCGTAGCTAATTTAACAAACAAAATATTGAAAATTTTACCTCATATTTATTATTTAGGTTCCATAACAATTTATCCGTTTTAATAATTCGACAATTTAATCTTATATAATAAGTGTACTTAATGTTCGATAAATTATAAAAGAACGCGACACGTGTTTTTTATAATGGATGATGCCTGGTTAAAAAAGTAAGAAATTTTATTCAGTTCGTTAGTCAGATATAATAGAACGCACTACGTCACACCTATGAAAAAAATATCCTCAGAAAATTTCTACGTCATGTGACATTTCACTCAATGCCTTGCCGTAATTTATTGATTACTTGATACACAAACAATTATAAATACTTATATACATACGTATCTTATAATATTTGGCATATATATACCTAACGGACAAAATTTTGATAAGAAGGACAGTTTGAATGTAGATTGGCAACCTCAAACTATTTAATGTCATTACATCATTGTGAAGCAACAAAATATCGATTTCCATTTGTCATTTTTCATTGAGGCATTCGTTAAGCCACCAATTTCTACATATTTTAAAATTTCTAATATACGCACTAAATACCATACGAATTATGGAAAGAGGAATAAGTTTGAGTACCGGTGATGTTAATAAGTAGCAATAAATTAATTGACAATTTTAATTTTAGTAGAATAAAAATAAGTGAATATAATTTAGAATAACGAGCTCAGTATTACATTTTATGCACGGATTACAAAATCTTCCTGCATAGGTATGACATATACCCGCAGATCAATTTATTTGTAGATTATATTATGTGACCACCAGTTACTGCGACATGATGGCAACGTTGATGGAACTGCTACACACTATTATTGCGGATAGCCACAAATCGATCACAGACGTCCTTACTGATCTACTATTGGTGAAGAATAGCTATTGGTGTAAGAGGAAATTGATTACTGGTTCCAATATACAACATGACAAATTACTTAGATAAGACAAGTTTAAGTTAATACAAATGATTGCCTACTTTTAAGGTAATAAGCATCAGCAAAATAGGTTTATTCATTCCGACTGATATTATAAATGCAAAATATTCTTTGTTTGTCTGTTACGCTTTCAAGCTTAAATCGTTGAATTGATTTCAACTTGGGAAAAGACAAAGGTTACCTTTGATTGTGATAAAATAAGCTAAGGAGGTTTAAATATAAAAAAAACAGGAAACTTTGTATGTAGGTACTGAATGACATATAAAGAAAAATGTGTTTTACCGTTTCTGAAATTGCTTAACAAATACCACGCCGGGAAGGACGCGAGCAAAGGCTAGTTTAAATAACATTCCACAGAAAAATCACTTCGGTTATACGCTTACTATTCTCTATTCTTATCATATAAATTTAATGTACCTAAAAAGTAAAACAAAAATATATTATTTATTATTACAGTAATACTTATTTGTCTTACATGTTTTAAAATGTTACTCTCTTATAAATTGACACTACTTTTATTGACAGACTAACAACAACTCTAATAAATGTATTTATATTCTTCTGTGAAATGCAGACATCTGCTGACAGTCTTGCACAGAACACTCACTAGACAGGAAAAGTTTATTCTGCTCCATAAAATCTTAGATTTATTAAAATGAAACACGTTGAGTGTTTTGTTACATTCTCCATCATAAATTTGTTCCAAGTAGACACAATATTACTCATGCACATTCATTATAAGTAACGAAAAGTTTAGTAGGTACCTTCGCCTGAAATTAATATTCAATCTTCACCCAGCTTACAGAATTCTAACAAAGTTGCCAGAGAAGGCTTGTTAATGGACACCATCATTGCATAATTGCTACACAAATTAATACAAGTCTGGTACTCTTTATGTTTTTAATTAACGCTTGGCATTTTGAAGATGGTACAATAAAGTTCCAAACAAGTAAAATGAAAAAAAAAAGATAAAAAGCCCTTAAAAAAGCGGGGCCCACGAAATTGCATTTGCTAACTTAAAGCAATATTTCCGCGACATCTTATGAGTTCTTTAAGTCAACCAAACAATATTGGTCGAACAATTTGTTTAAAGTACTTCTTCATTTATGTAAAACGGACATCCATTACGAAGTTTCGGCGTCTGTAATTGTTGCTTAGTATATTTCATGCCCCAGTTACTGTGAATGAAATGGAGAAATTCGTAAATTAAATTGAAATTAAAAAACAAAAGATGTTTTTTAGTATGATACGATGATATTGATATTAGGGTTGTTCCGAATTTATCCTATTCTATCTAGCTATTTTTATTACCGTCAGTAGTAGCATCGCCCGCGAAGTTCTTTAATATATAAACTTTTCTCTTGAATCATTCTATATATTAAATAATAATAAAAAATGCATTTAAATGCGTTATATAATTTAAAAGATCTCAGCATACAGACAACGGTAAACAACTTTGTTTTATAATAGGGGTTAAAGTGTGAAATTGCCGATTTGTACTGAAAATAAAAATTGATTATTTTTTATTTTTTAACAAATTCATTGAATCAAAATAGTTACCATTATTATCTATACATTGCTGCCATGTATAGGGAGGTCATTTATGCCTTTGCGATAGAATTCTGAGGATCTAGACTGCACAAACTGTGTGAAAGCATTTTGTACTGCCTCCTGGGAAGAAAACTTCTTATCACGTAGATAATTGTCCAAATCACGAAAAAAATGGTAGTCTATTGGAGCTAGGTCTGGCGAATACGGAGGATGACGTATGGTTTCTAACTGCAGTTTCTGAAGGGTCAAAACGGTTTCTCGTGCTATATGAGGTCTTGCGTTGTCATGGAGCAAAAATGGTTAAGATCGATTCATGAGTCGGTTGTTTTACTGCTAGTTTTGCTTACATTGTTTGGAGTTTGGCACAATAGACATCTGCCATTATTGCTTGACCAGATCGGAGAAAACTATAGTAAATAACACCATGCTGAGACCACCAAACAGTTGTCATTACCTTTTTATTGGTAAGTTTTACTTTAGGACACTGTTGTGGCGTTTGACCTGGGGTATCCCATAGCATTTTTCTTTTACGGTTGTCATAAAGAATCCACTTTTCATCACATGTCACAATTTGATCCAATATTCCTTCATTTCTGCACCGATTTACATAACAAGGCAAAACAAATTTCAACACGCGTTTCTTTCTGCAAATCAGTCAAATCATGAGGCACTCATTTTTCGTTTTTTTTTTTTATTTTATAGATTTGACGCAAATGAGTCAATATTTTGGATGAGGTAACGTTAAACCACGCCGCTAATTCCTATGTAGTTTGACTAGGATCGGCTTCCACCGTCTCTTTCAATTATTCGTTATTCACCTGTGTGGTTCGTAGTTCGTTCTTTAAGTCGAAGCCGTGCGAAAAAAACCGTGCGCTTTTGATTTAAAGTTTCCAATAACGAATGCGTTTAAACCGTTGTTAATGCGTTCACACGGTGCGTTCATTAGCAGACTCCTCTCCAAACGCAACATTGATATTACGGGCTGTTTCTGCCGCGTTACTTCCGCATCGGAACTCGTGTAAAAAATCACTCGAATTTTTGGAGTATCCATCTTTCTTGCCTAAGTTGAATAGCAAAAACAATTGAAAGTCGATGTTCATGTGTTTCACATTTTTTAAAAGAAGGACATCATAGAAACCATGTGAAAAAAGTTTCTTTTGAAAATCTGAAATCATGAAGATTCTATGTCAATTCAAGAAACCTATTACAATAAAACTGCAATTTCATACTTTAACCCCTAATATTAGGTCCTTACATATGAAATTGGTGTTTGGTAATATATTTATTTAATCAAAGTATAAACCATTGTTATCTATGTACTTCATTGATCCCCTTACTAAAAAAACCATTCGGATGGGAATCAATTAAATCTTTGAAGGCGATTTGCACTGCCCCATCGGAGTTGAATTTTTCCCTTGCAAGAAGTTATCCAAATTTCTAAAAAAAATGGTAATCTGTTGGAGCAATGTCCGAGGAGCCCGGTGGATGTCTTAGACATTCCAATTGAAGCTCTTCTAATTTGGTAGCCGTCTGTTGTGCAGTGTATAGTCTAGCGTTGTCGTGAAGTAGCAGTGGCGGAGAGCGATTGACCACCCTTGGTTGTTTTTAACAGCTAGTTTTTTCAGCATGGTTTGCAATAGCTGACAATAGACGTCTGCCGTAATCGTCTGGCCAGATTTGAGAAAATTGTAATGAACGACACACGCACTAGTCCACCTAACGCCTACGAGTAACTTTTTTGGGGTCAATTTTCGCTTGAAGCAGGATTTGGCTGACATGCCAGAGTTCAACCATTGCGATGAGCGCTTCCAATTATTGTAGAAATTCCTCTTTTCATCACAGGTAATAATTCGATTTAAAAACCATTCATTATTGTGCCCGTTAAGTTTTTTAACTCAATTCGTGATGTACCCACCTTTCAAGCTTTTTAATCTTTCCAATTTGCTCCAAGTGGATTAAAACAGTTTTATCACTAACGGCGCAGCCTACAGCTAACTCGGACGTGGTTTGCGATGGATCCGCTTCCACAATAGCCTTCAATTCTTAATTATTAACTTGGGTCTCCGGCCGTCCACGGGGCTTTTTCTGCAGTTCGAAATTTCCAGAACGAAAACGTTGGAACCAATAACGAACTGTGTTTTCTTTTGCGACACAACCGCCATACACATCATTAACCCTTCGACCCTTTCCGCAGCACTGGCATGACGGTGGGACTCGTACTCTTAAATAACATGATATTTCAAGTTTTCCATTTTTTATACTGGGTGACGTAAATAGGAAAAACAGAAGAAAAAAAAACAAATGAATGCCGCCTAACGAAACACAAATACATGTGTAAATGGCTGTATAAATTTGAATTTGTAATTCCCAACGAAGGAGGAGAACGTTGTGATTAAATTGGCCAGTACGACAAAACGCCAATTTCATACGTAAGGACCTAATATTATGTATAGATTAAGTGATAAGTTCAATAAATAAATAGATTTTAAAATATTTTTAAGGGGCTATTTCTTCAAGGCTTTTTCATCTTTCAATGAATAATACTATATTATGTACATGAAAGAGTATTATATGAGTGCATATATCCGACATGTTGCACAAGAAATAACTTCGTCGCGTCACAAAAACAGTTAAATGACTTTACTACACTGCCCACTCGGAGTGGAGAAGCATAATTTTCTCGTAAAACTGTGTTTTTATTGTCAGATACTAGACAACCCTTGCCTGTATATATGACATTTTTAAAACCATAGAGTTCTAACATGTTTTCTTATAATATGTAAGAAAAGTTGTTTCAAGGGTATGGTCAATTTTCATCTATTTTCTTAAATAACTTCAAAACTATTTTTGATCAAAATATTTAAAAAAAATTGAGATTCTCACAATAAGCTCTATCGTATAATGTGTCTCACAATATAGTTTTTATTTAGTTTATTGAAATAAATAGTATAATGTAGCAAATGAGTTAAGAATGTAACAAAATTAAATAAACATAATATCTGGTTACATTTAGTTCAGACAACTAAATAATTGAGGATTTTCTTATCAATAAAGCAATAAATAAAGAATATTCTACCCAAAACAGGTGGACAATTGAGATTACTCCGAAGGTATCGAAGCACAAAATTCAAAGGTCATATAATTTGTGTCAAGGGATACTCAGATAAAATGACACGTTTAGTATCAAATGAAATTTACTCTGAAGAATTTAATATTCGTCTTTGAAATCGTTAGGGAAATCTAGAGACTTAAGACATTTATTGAACCAATAAATTTGAATAAATTGGAAAATTATTTGTGAAGTTACTGAAAACTTTACACATATTAGGTCTTTACCTATGAAATTGCCGTTCTGCCGTACTGGCCATTTCAAATAAAAATATTTCTTTTGGCTGATAATTCTAATGCATCAAATTTATTTTATTTTAAAAACATGAAATTCTTTTATCTGAAATCTTCATTTGTTTATTAGTTAATGTTTTGTGTTCAACGCATTCGAACATTTTTCTTCGTCACGGATAAGTTAAAAATTCGAGTAATTAGTGAGTATAGGTACCTTCGTGACAGCAAAGCGGCACAACTCTGAAGAACTAAACACAGTGATGGAGAAACTCCCACGTCTTCAACCAGCTTTGGTAAATCATTCGGCTCCACTGCTCACGCACGACAATGCGCAACTTCATAGTGCAGAGCAGAGGGTCTCCAAGCTACAAGAGCTGGGCTGGAAGTTCTCCGTCATCCACCGCCAACAGACGTTGCAGATTTCTACTTTTCCAGAATTTGGATAACTTTTTGACGGGAAAAAATTCAATACCCGAAAGGCAGTACGAAATGCCTTTGAAGAATTTATTGCGCCCCGTCTAACTGATTTCTTCAAGAAGAGTACCAATGCGTTGCCAAAGATGCATTGATTGCATGGGTGATTACTTTGATTAATAAGAAGAAAAAATATATAAAAAATACACTTCATTTATTTCGTAATTAACGGCAATTTCATAGGTAAAGACTTAATATATGTTTGTAGTATTGCATGAAAAAATATATTACAAAAACTTCTAATTAATTTAAATGCCAAATTATGCAAGTTGTTTTAATAAAAAAATTAATCTGATTTTCTTAAGTATTTTACCAATCCTTAGTCTTTCCGCGAATAATAAATAGTCTATGTCACCCGTGTACGATGTTACTGCCAAAGGTGAAAGGATGATTTAAATCGATGTGGTGAAGTAGTGTGAGTGTATTAATATCTTCAATTTAAATTTTCACAATTTATCCTGTAGAGTACCAACATATTTTATTGATTTTACCATTTTTCTTTTCAACGGACTTAGAAAGAGGACAAATAACTTTTTAAATTGCACTCAAAAATGCAACTGTCTGTTTTGACGTCGGAATAATGCTGATGATGTCATAGGAATTTATAATAGAATCCGTTACGTGTAGTGCAGCCGGTTCGCGGGTGCTGACGAAATAAAATCATCAATTCCCTACTGGACCATCAGTAAATGTGCACGCAGATTTTTTTATTAGATTATATTTTGTTTCGGACATATACCTTATTGTGACACAATTTGTTATCTTGTCAAAGTCTATCGATTCAAATGTACAAATTTTTTATTTTTATTAACGCAAAAATTTAAAAAAACACTCCGTGGGTCCAAATAACACGTATTTCCACAAGAACTTTGTTTTTAAATTAAAATGTAGTTAAGATTACAATGATTTCATTTTTACTTTATTAGAAAGAGTAAGGTTTAGCAAATATGAATGAAAAAATAAGGTTTAGTAATTTTAATTTTTCATTCATAATCATTAACAACAGTTACAAATACAAATGTATTTGCACGACTGGTTAAGATGTTATATTTATCAAGAGATGGCTATGTAGAAAAGTACAAAGGTGTGTCATTTTACCACAATGTATCGCCGTCATTTATTGATTATGTTTAAAATATTCTTTAATAATTCACCCAACGGACTTCTAAACAAAAATAAAACATCATACCTATTCACAAAAATCTGATATTTGATTGATATCGAATATCCGATTTTTGTGAGTGCGCTTCAACACAATATTCCATTTCTAGTTTTATTTAGTTTTATTTAGTTTTATTTTACAATTGAAAGCTAGTGTATGTACTGTTTACACGTTATTCTTTGAAGACCTATTGTTTTAAAATAAATATCTATCAAATGGACACATCCTATTTCAAGAGAAAACTTTAAAGATGATTTATTTCAGATATACAAACACCATTATAATGAAATGTGACAAAGAGACTTGTGAAAACCTCTCTTGCGTTTCTTGCCTGTTCTTGAAGAAAAAGCTTTAATTTCTTACAAAATGTGGCTTCTATTTAAGATTTCAAAACTTATATGGCAACGGTAACGTAACTAACTAAACACTCTGTGTGGCAAAGTGAAAATGGAACGTTTTTGTTCCATTTTCCATTCATTCCATTCAATTACCGAGATAAACAGAGACAAACAAATAGGTCACGACGTATTGCGCCAAATGAAAGGTCAAAAACTATTTTAATCATAAACTCGCATATCATTAATTACTGTATATTTGTGCATAATATACTTAAGTATTTATATTATATTATATGTATATCTTATTGACGACCTGTGTTGACTCTCGTGCTTGTACGTATTTTTAAAATATATTTGTCTTACTTAATTTTATCATTAAATTGAACAATTCTGTAGCTCACTCGTCTCTGTCGATAACACATATGTTACTTTTCAGTATATAAAAAATATAATCACACAAAGTGAATGTATGTAGTTGAGTTTTAATGTTGAAGGTTTTTTTATCGAGAATTTTTATTTGGCCGTATAACATTTTATATATATGTTTACTTGTTCTATATTTAACATAGCAGTTAATTCAGTATTTTCTTCTGTGTTCGCAAACAATATGAAATTAAATTATGGCGCCCTCTTGATAACAAGAGGGACAACATCAAGAGATAGATTCATTAAATCATGCTGAATTTTGAAACGATATTGATCGGCCGTAGCAAACATTGCAAATTCATTAATGTCCACTTTAATGAGATTTGTTCGTTAATGTGGTATGCAGTGATCTACAAGCCTGGAGTGGTACTCATAAAACCAATTTTGGTTATATCGTCAACTTTATCGTGCTCTCTCCTACTCTACATAAGTACATAAATTAGAGGGCATGCGATGAAACAGTCCACATTATATCGAATGTCAATTTTAGGTGTAAAGAGCTTGTTTCTGTAAATATATCGGTTATTTTAAAAGAAGACTAAATGTAATGGTTTTATATTACAAAATCACTGAAACAAACAAATACTAAATTTGCAAATAAAAAATTTAACGCTTGTTTATGCTATATTAAATAGGATGGCTGTACTATTGAAGCAATGCTAACGGACTATACTAAATTCTTTGCTTGCCCCGAATCATAGATATACATAAACATCCTGATTGAAGTGAATAATGACAGTATTCCTTATGAGGATAAATTTTATTTACGGCCAGTTGCACAAACATCCATTAAGGTTTAATGACGCCTTTAAGCTCTAATGATTGTCAAATTTGTATGGGTAATGTCGCTTTAAACTAATGAAAATTTTAATGAACGTTTGTGCAATTGGCTGTTAGTAATATAAATATACTTAAATTATAAATTATATAAATATACTTAAATTATAAAATTATAACAAGAAAATGAATTTAAATTCATAGTCTTAAAAAGTTTGCATATATGTAGAATCCAGGGACAAAAATGAGCAAAGAGAACGGTATCTATAGTAAAGGTGTAGCAGAATCTGATGGCAAATCGGTAAATTTTAATTTGTAGAAGGCAACATTGGGGAAATAGACTTCTTGATAACTCTTATATTTTAATATAATAAAAAAAAATCAATAACAAATAAACAGCATTAAACATACTCCTGACCAAATACTGATCATGGCAAGTTTTTACATATATTAGCTTATATTACGTGAACATAGACCTTTGCATTCTATAGTAACAACCTCAGAACAGATAAATCTGTGGTAACAACATCTAATACTATATTGAGAGTGTAACGGTGTGCCGTACCACCGTTTATTTCATCCTAGGTTTTCGTATTCAAAATTTTTGTCTTTGATCTTCAATATCGTTTCTTTTTATTATTAACCTTTCGTAATTTGAAATTTTGACTAATCCAATATGCTCTTTATGAATGTCAGTTTGTAAAAAAATCATTTGGTCTGAACGTGATAATGTAATCGGATGAAAATATGTTAAGAGTATCATCGCCATCTTTCATTCATCTCATTTTCATTTTACATGTAAAAATTAATTTATTTACTTGACATTGGCAGAATTTTGCGAAATGCGCAGATAAACCATTAATTAAAAAAGAAGAAGAAGATAATGTAATCATATAAATATAAAAATTTAATAACAATTAAGTTATTATAATTTAAATAAGGAAAATAAAAGTATATCTTCATTATATCGTCCAAGTTTTAGCTATTACAGAAAACCCAGAAACGGGGTATGTATTTGTTCTATTAAACAATTGTTATTATATTTTTAGGTAATCATACGAACTGTTTTTATATTCATTTTTTGTTTGTTACAGTTTTCTTTTTTTTTCTTTTATTACCGTATAATAAAATCAAGTTCTCAACCTTAGTCAGCCTTTCATTCATTCGCCCATGCATCGAACCCGTCACAACAGTACTCGATCCGACAGAAAAACCCAACTATATTTAACCTGACACGTACTTAAACACGAATAAATATAAAAGCTATATGTACTTGTTCATTGCTAATCTCTACTAATATTGCAACTGTCTGTTACGCTTACACATCTAAATCAAATCGGCTTTAATTTATTTTCTTCTGTGCACCGTTTTATTTTTCTCCGGTAGCGTGAAAAATGTCTTCGTATCTTATCCTTCACTAATAATTCGTTATATTGTAGTAGTCGACACGTTAAAGTATATTCTTTAGAAAAAAATAAATGTCAAGACTAGTCATTGCTAGTTACCGGCCAATTCATAAATACACTATAGAATAAAAAAAAATCGTTGAGCTTCAATTTCTTTTCACAAATTTTGATAAAACAATTTAAAAACAATATATCTCGCCGGAGATATCAATGACTTTTTAGGCATTTTCACAAAATAAATTAATGTTTTCACAAACGTTCACAACAATTCACACTTTGACTTGACATTTGTCAACAGTTGACAATTTGTATTGCCATATGAAAATCTAGATTGTTGCTTTTTCGATCGTTGCATCAGGTTCTAGTACACCTATACGTGCGTATATACTGCAAAATTCAAATTATTTGCCTATTTTTTTAAATTCAAGATGGATGGAAGGAACCCATCACAATCATTATATAATTTATGGTTGTCTTTTACAGTAAAATCTTTTAACTTAAAAAATACAGTATAAATATAATTAAACCTATTATATACGTAAATGAACTTGAATGGTCGCAAAAGACTTCGGAGGTTTGTTACACAAAACAAAATATTTAATTCGAAGATAAATAAGGGTTATTAAATCACATCGTAAACTATCGCACACATATTTATTTGCGACTTTTTAATATGTATTATACCTACGCTGAAAACTCATTTGTGTTCCGAATTTATGAAATACATAATCATTGATTCTGTTTCTATTTCAGAATGGCTATTGATGCGTTTATAAGATTCTATGCGAAATGTTTGGTTAAACCGCAAATTCAAAACTGATACGATTATGTCTGAACATTATCTCCTATCGCATTTAACATCATAAGTCGATGTTTATGTTGAATTTATAGATAGCTGTTAAATAGGAATAAAATTCCATATCAATATAATCTAAATATAGAGTAGTAAATATTTTAGAAAGAAGAGAACTGTTGGAATAAAGAATCAGATTAATGTAATATTTATACTTATTTAATTAACTATTAGACAGTTTTAAAAAGTTTTTAAAAACTTTCATATGATGATATTACACCACTATCAGATTTATTTTTCTCCAAATAATGTTATTAAATAAAGAAAAAACATATTTTCTTAATAAATTTAAATTGTCACGCAAACACAATCAGTCAGGTCACATTATTTCAGTGTTTCGATCAGTGACGTCACATTTCAATGAACACGAGTATTGATTGCGCTCGCAACACAGACGTTGACGTTTAGTTTATTAAAATGTGACGACACGTGATCATCGATTATCAATCACAAATTTTGCAACAAAAAAAAATACTTACAATCTATTAAAAAAAATACTAGATAATCTTGTTTGCATAAAAAATATCATTTCTAACATTTTCATAAATTATTGGCATAACTGTCAAGTAGCCATTCTATTGGCTATAAAACACTGGCACATAATCTCGCAAAATATTCCCACAAATATCGAATTTAATATTAAATAGTTTTTTTACATCATAAAGACAGTATTTCGTAAATGTTGTTACTGTTTATTAAATGCTATGAAGCTTCTTGTAATGTTCAAGCTTCTCATTATTCAAAAGATATCGTAAATATGGTAAAAAGGGAAGCTATTCAAAACTTTCGGATTATTGCTACCATTTGATATAATGCTAATTTTAACTTTAAGCGAAGCGAATTAACAGCTTACTAATATCCTAATGTACAATATGATTTAATAAGATTTTGAAGTCATTAATGTTAATTACATGGAGGAAATTAATGTTCTTAAATATTTAACTAAGTTGGAAAATAGTTTGTGTACAAAGATTGTTTCTGTGGGATAGTTCGCTAAATTTCCGTAGGTACTTTTAAGCGAGCCGTTGTCACAAAGCAAAACTATTTCTAATTCCTAGACTAATGGTCGTTAGTTATTCTTGATCTTAATGATGCTTGTACACAGTCCGTCCCCTTTAGCCAACATACGTATGTTAATACACTGCGTGCATGTTATACCTATGTTTAGTCTGGACTCTGTGAAATGTGTAAACACCAATGTTACCTTGACTTATGGTCAGTGGCACAAATGTCCATTAAGGTTTAATGACGTCTTTAAACTCTAATGAATGTTATATTTGTATAGGTAATGTCGCTTTAAATTAATGAAAAATTTAATTTACGTTTGTGCAACTGGCTGTTAGACTGTTTTCGTTGGCAGTACGCACCTTTGTTTGGTCCAGCTACGTTATCCCTCTCTTTCTCTCTACTCCCTTCAGCTTTTTCACGACATAGGTACGAGTAAGAGCTGGATCTCAAAAGCTTTTTCCTATTCAACTAATATGAGTTTTTTTATTAAAATTATTTATCCTATGAAATTATTTACCATCACCCACAGTGTATTACCAGCTTAAATATAGGATATGAAGAAAATGTATTTCTTTGTTTGAGTTCCTTCATAGGAGATTTATTTTGTGTAACGTAATCCATTGAAATTGGAAAAATAATCCAATAAGAGAAATGGTCGTACCATATTATACATCTTGAATAATATGTAACACAAAGGGAACACATGAAATATAACTTTATAACATAAGAAACAAAAAATAAGTGTATTCACACTCAATGCCTGACTCATCACAAAATTTATGAATCAATAAAATCTGCAATCTTGAAATTTGTCATGTAAATTCCTCGAAGAAAGAGGGATATCAGTTAAGAAAAATACTTCAGTGAAATTCCAAAGTAAAATAGAATTCCTCATGGTCTAAATCAAGGATAAGATTTAATAACAATATGTTTATATAGGTCACAAATATTTCATATTTGTATACACAAAGTCAAGGCATATGTCATTACGCTTTTCCTTATATCGGTTTGTTAGAAACTGACTGGTGTTTTCACTTCTTAATGCCTCAATGTATTTTTGATATATTTATTATTTTGATTCAAACATTGTCATTGTCTTACGTAGTGATCAATGATGGTTTCATCATTCAGTTTCGTTACATGAGATCTGAGAGTACATGGAGCTGGTGTATTTTTGGCCGAGATAGCACTGTGAATACATATTTGATCAAATCTAATAAATAGAATACTTACTATTTTTGTTTTATTGTGTTTACAAATAAATAATATTATTAAGTACAGTCTATTTTATTAGTTTTGTTATTATCAACCTATGAATGTTTGTTTATCCCTTTGTATCCCTGTAGAGACCAAAAACATAAGCCGATTTAAATAATTCTGAGGTCAATCGAATTGGACTCTGCAAATGCCATTCTGAAAAGCTCAATAACACATTAGTAGCATTTGATCTGCAATAAGAACGAAGCGACTTTCGCAAGGGCCGATCATAGAATGGGTGACCAAAATTTAGTACATATATCGTAGAGCAACTTCGCGATCCTACAAACTTTGGAAGGTTAAACAGTTGATTTCAGCTGTATTTACAGTCGTCAACTACTAACTCTGTCTGGGACCACGTTGTGGGTTATGGCCCGATCTTCCTTTTTGAGCTCATGTCATATTATCTTGTTCTTTTATTCGTTCTCTTAAAAATAATTTTCTATATCTTATAAACTCGATTTTATCATGCGTAAGTTAGAGAAGGACAGACGACGAAACAGTCTACGATATATCAAATGTCGATTTTAAGAGAACTGGGCCAGCTTCATATTAGGTATTCCAAATTAATAGTAATTTGGTAAATCTCCTAATAGGCTAAATTATGAATATTAGTCATTTGTGTATAAATAGCTGTTTGTCTATAGAGCCATAATGACACAAATAACAGTGAAAACTCTGTGGTTAAAATATCGCGTACTGACGCATCCCTCTTCTATGTCGGAGCCATCGGAAATGGTTGGCAGCCACCCCTGCATTTGCACAGTTTCGCCTATCTGGGAGAGGCTCTCGGTGTATCTGAGCCTCTCCATCTGCGAGGGGACCAAAGTTCAAATATGAGGGCTGAGTATCCTAGTGACTCGGTCACGGCTTCCCGGGTCTCATCTCCCACGAGAGGATGCACCGTAGAGGTTTAAGTGAGTAGGCCTCCAGCGATTTGCTAGGCAACTCACCTGCCGAGTGGAAAACACATCCGCAGTTGCTTGCCAGGTAACAGGGATAGTGCCAAAAGCATTTTCTCTACCATAAGCAAGGATATTGTGGCGAAGATAAGAGCCAAAACAATATTACTGCCTTCAATTGAAATTCATCAGAATTTTGCTTTGCTACAGAACTATAGATTTATGACGATCCCCAATAAATGTAAAGATTAGAAATGGGGTTTGCTCTATAAATTCTAATACATGCAATCTCAACATATTGTAATTAAAAATCGTTACTGTTAGAATGGGAGATAAGTATCGGACAAAAATCTAAATATCGTAATTCTTTTGTTTGGCTACCCTTTTTATAGCCGTGAGATATGAAATAAAAAAATCAAGTACTTTTTTGTATTTATTTCATTTTGTTTATAAAACTATATCTATCTCTCTCTATTAATTTTTTTACAATAACAACAAATAAAAATCGCAAAATATTTTTTTACATTTAATGGGATATTTAGTGATTATTAGTTCTTTGAAGTAATGTGATTTCATTAGTATGGACATGCTTTCTGTCTTAATCGCTTTTATGCGACGCTTACAGCTCAATATTTCCTTGACAAATTAAGATTTATTTTTTAGAAATAAATATTACAGTAATTATAATACCAATATACCTATTGCCTTATTATAACCAGTTATTAATATACAAATAAATATACATCATATTTATCTTCGATCAACATATTATAATCGATCAACTTTCTCATCATTTTTCACGTCGTAATATTCTGTAAAAATGATTTCATAATTTTTGATGGTAAAATATTTATAATGATAATATAATAAATGACCAGTAATCGTATTTTGTCCCTCCTACACGTTGATTAATTGCTGTTGGGACGTTTAACGATTCGTGGAAAGTTTCTCACTTTTATTTGGCGTTTTTAATAGCTTTTATGTGGAATCATCAAAGGAATTTAGTTAAAAATCACAGTTTATCGTGCATAAATTCTTTATCTTATCTTATGATTAGTGGTGGGTGAAAAATTTAATGTTATTTTGCCATCTATATTCATCCTTAGGAATAATTTTAGATGACGATTATGTAAAAAAGATAGTGAACCTATTTTATCTACAGCTATTTTTATTTTTGGATATTGAAACAGTATTTACTCTCCCTTTCCTTTTTCATAAAGCTTTAAGATACATATCGATATGTAGCTAATATAAATGCGAAATTTGACAAATATAATAATCCGTAAAGCACTTCATATACATTAATCTATATATATATATATATATATGTATCTCTTTATGGTCTTTATTCTTTGGATAAATTAAAAAATCTCTTTATTGTCTTATCATTAGATAAATTCAAAAACTGCTAGACGATTTCAAAAATTCGAATATTAAAAATATAAAACTAAATGATTAGTGTGTAACTAAAAATATATCAAATGAAAAAAACGGAGTTCACGGCATCAAATCTGTAATATACGATTACGAAACTAAGTGCTCGCCACGCCCGTGCTCGCCACGTCCGTCTATAAAAGCAATAACCTGAAAACTACCAACGGAAACGGAAACTTCGAAATTCGAAAAGTTTTATTTCGTACCCCTTGGTAGTCAAATATTGAACTGGATTCAAATCACTAAATTGACCTAAATCAATTTACTGTTTCACTTATTTGAACCTTAACAAGAACTTAGTTAAAAATAGAATAGTTTATTTTTCCTATAAAATGTGGAGCTGTATAAAAGTAAGAAGCAACATATGGTAGATAAAAACTTGGAATCATCTGAGCGCAAAGCGGCTCAACAAAGTTTTGGGTGCCTTAATTATTTTTCCACAGCAACCACCTACATTATTGTAATTTGCAAGACTATTTTTATGAAGTTATCTTTTTAACTTTGTCTTCATAGTATGCAAGTATAAGTTGTATGATTATTTACTCTTCTTTTCACTTATGACCGAGTTAAAAAACGGAATCAATCGACCCAGTTGCAAAAAGGTTTCGAATTTAACACATATTTTGTGTAGAAACTTAATTACAACAGAATTGACAGAGGGCCTACTCTGTCTGGCATAGAACGAAATTTCGGAGAGTTTCGAACCGTTCTAAAAATGTTATTAAAACATATCCGTAAATATTATCTGTGCATCAGAGGCAGAATCAGATCCTACCTCCGTTGCATCAGAAATAAGGAAGTAAAATTGTACCATGAATAAAGTAAGTGTCATCAAAAGGAACAAAAATCTCCTCAGACTTATTAATTTGTTACCAAAATTTTTAAAAAGATTTGAGGAAAGCAAAATTCTGGTGACAATCAAATGAAATATGCAATTTCGAATACAAGGAGAAAATATTTTAAAGCGATAGCAAATTGAATGAGATAATTTTAAGTTTTATTTCTGACCCTTTGCCCTCCTTGTCATGAACTTTTGACCCACCCTCGTAACTACATCGGACAACTTTCCGTCGAAGCTGTTCTCCTGGGAACCATGAAATAAAACATATATTTGAAAGTTTCCATTGACTATTTTTCATGTTTTGCAGACAGACGATAAGTTTTATATTTAAAGATATGCAATATATAAGAGTACTGGTTATTTTTTATCACATCAATACGTGCCGTCGATATCAAATAAATAAATTTACAAGAATTATTGAAATATTTTATTAATAAAAACACAACAGCAGAAGCACATCAGACATTTCATAGACAAAGATAAAAAATCTCTATATATCTTTTGACGTCATAGCTTAGTGAATCTTAAGCAATGCACTACAAGGACAGAATGCGTCCCTAATCCAATCCCACTACATCAAAAGCAAGTATGTAATAACGACAATCCTTTTTTTATCAAAAGAATTTTAACGTTCCCTTTTTATCGTCAATATATAATATATATAAAACTCTTTTTATATTAACATACCTACACTGCCTGATGATATACCCTGTTATATTTACATCCTACATATACACAACGTATTTGTATCAAATTCAATATCTGTTTCAATTGGATGTCGTCGTGTTTCTATATGAAATATACGATATGTTGACATATAAAATTATCTTGTTAATTGTGTCTATAATCGATACCATCGTATAATAATCTGAAATCACCTTGCAAATATTAATTAGCAAACATTATTCGAGAGTCACAAAACCCTATACACACCCATAAATTCATTATTTGATGGCATTATACTAAACCACCGATACCTACTTAATTATCTGCTTGATTATTACACGGTTTAAGAGGGGGCGTAAAGCCAAAGACTATCATTGTCTATTTCATTGCGGCTATAATATAGACAGGAACAGAGGATAACAGATAGCACGTAAAAAACAATTATTATTTTATTACTCCCAAACCATTACAATTATTGCAACTACAATAAAAATACAATGTAAATTAAAAAATTCAACGATATTTAAACTGTTCTTGAAATTATTATGATAAGATGATGCACTTTGCAATTGGCTAATGCCGAAACTTGCCTCAAATTATTTTACGAATGTCATAACTTTCAGAATAACGAATTAAAAATATTTGCAACTTTATTCTTTAGACTATAAATGATTGATTGCATGACGTTGCATTTGGTTTTTACTCGACTGCGCGACGCAAAGGAGGGTAATGTGTTTATCAGTCTATGTATCTATGTATGTATGTTTGTTTCTATGTGGCGTTCTAGAGACCAAATGCGGAGGCCGATTTTGATGATTCTTACGTCAATCGAGTCGTCTTAACCTTGTTATCTTTAGGTTCCTTTTATCATTTTTCATTTTAAATAATAGTTTAGGATATATAACGATTTTAAGTTGTCTAACAAACGATATTAACTCCTAAATTCGTTTTTACGCAGTCTTTTTTTTGTTTTTCTTATTATCATAGTGTTTATATATCCAAACATTCTATATCTTTGACTTTTAAAAGTGACTTTTATGTTTTTGGTGTTTATTTTATAATTAATATTGTAATATAAACGATGGTTTGCTTTTAAAAACTATTGTTACCAATCGATCATACCAAACTTTAGCTGGTGGTAACAAAATGTATTTTATTTGAAACAACTTAGGACCGCAGCTGAATCACGCGGTCATATAAAAATTCAAGAGCAATGTTTGACTTTTCTTTCATATTCATATTTAATTATGTTTAAAAAATAATAATAACCCAAAAGCGAAGTAAAAAGTAGATAACTTCATACTTTGCTTTAAAGTTGGTCAGAAGCTATGATATGAACCATATAATAAGTAGCTTTACAATACACTTAATTCGATAACATGTGGAATTTTGAATAGTAGATTTGTGCAACGCATTCATAATTCATTATTTATCAGATATATTTAATGAGTGTTGCCATTATAAAAAAATGAGGCACATTAGTTCACAAAGAAACAGATTGTATCTAAACTCGAATATTGTACCCTATTGATTTTGTAATGTCTAAATATCTACGATACAAATTCCATTAAAAATGTATAATACATACTTTTATGAACATCATGCCATACTATTCAAAAGATCTTATATTATTATACACAATTGTAATAAATTGGGAAATACTAAATATAATAGTATAATTATTAACTGACTTTAAAATCTCATCATTTCAATATTTTTAGTCATTAGGTTTTCTTGTCTTTTTACCTTACCATAGTTGTACCGTAAATAATATATAATACTGGGTTGTTTTCATGTTGTTTTAGACGTTGTTTAATTACTAAATTTTGTTTTTTCTTTTAATTTTTAACTTTTCCTTATATTTGATTGTATATTATGTAATTAAAACAATTGTGTATATGTTATTTTTTCTGTTTTATTTAATAAATGTATAATTAATGTACCGTTAATTCTGTGTACCACACATGCTCTGCCAGAATACCAGCTTTGGTACTCTTGTGTACCATGCCAAGATCAACTGAGGCAGAGTCGTGATTGATCTCTTATGAGTATCTGTTATTTATCGTCCTCTGTGTATCTTATGTATTATGTGTTCTTTTAATGTACGTTCTTGTTTTTATTTTAATTTTGAGATCAATAAATGTGTCTTATTTTTTTTATTCTTTGTCAATTAACTTTTTAACTTATTTTATATAGCCACATCGGGACAACGTTTTATTTTTAATAACGTAATAATTTTATAACAAAATTGAATTCATCATAATGTGTTTAAAGATATATACCATATTTATAAAAACCATTCAAACTTCAAAAACATGCAGGTTCTTTTGTCATATATAATTTGAAAATATTCCTATTAACTGTTTTCTTATTTTTTGTTAAGCAAACATTACTTCAACCGACCGCTCAAAAATAGGATTTAGCCGTCCATTAAATCGGACAGCTTCGTGAGTTAATGGTTTGTAACATAAACCGAGCTGTTGAAGGAACCCACCGCCGCCACACCTCTACCGACGAGGACTGTTACACATTATAAGTGCTCTGTGGCGCGGCAGACCTTACCAAGTAAATATTCTCGGAAATTGTTACAAAAATTTATTCTTTTAGAAATACGAAATCAACGTCCAAACTTATCCTGTAATAAATCATTTCACCATAACTGCTCTGAAATCAATAAAAATGTTAAAAGTCGACCCATTGTTGCGTGTCAGGTAGTTCTTGGATACTCAAAGAGCTTCTTCGAGAAATATATCGATATTAATTTGTAACACGATATAAAAAAATACTTTAAACTTTAGCGGAGGCAGTTTCTTTAATAATTAAACCGATTTGATGCTGAGTATTTTTGACAGTTTTTTAACGTTATGTAGTAAACGAAAATGATAATTTCATTATTTAGAGTTAGATATCACCAAAAATATTAAGTATCTATATATAAAAAACTTGTTATCAAAACGAAAGTCCTGGACATTTTGTTGATTTGCAAGAAAATGTCCAGGACTTAATACATATACTAATAACATAAGATAAAAACACTTTACTGTACAACACTAAATAAAAAACCTACAAACATAAAAAAAATTAGGACAATAGGCGGCCTTATCGCTAAACAGCGATTTTTTTAAGGCAACCTATACTGGAAGAATCAATGATATATAATATAGGTAGGCTGGGCGCATTACAACAAAATTTTAACAATAGCAATATTAAAATTATAATAAAGGTTTATAAAATAAATAAATATACGATGCTTAGAATAATAACAAGGCAAGATTTCAAATACAGAAATCTATTTGAAATTTTGCCAAAAAGAATCATCTGACAAAAAGAACTTCGCAATTAGAGATTTGAAAGACTTCAGAGTTTGGGCGCGTCTAACATTCTCAGGTAAGGAATTCCATAAATGAATAGCGTGCAGGGTAAAAGATTAATTGTAAAATTGAGAAAAGTAAGGCGGTATGTAAAGGCGGAGATTGTCAAATGAACGAAGGGAAGATTGTGAGTAGAGGAAAGAAATTTAAAATATTCCTTGAGATATCTAAGTGGTAATCGATTGAACAGCACAGAATAGAGTAGGGACAATATGTCTAGGTCTCTGCGTCAGCAAATGGTAAGCCTATTCAATCTTTGACGGTAGTGTGAGACATGGTCATATTTACGCAGTCCGAATATGAATCTTTTGGCGAAATTTTGGAGATGTCTAGGTTATTAAGAATGTAAGGTCGGCATAGCAAACATTTGCATAATCAAATGTAGTTAGAAGTAGGAGTTGTGCCAGAGTAATTTTGGTGGCATTTGGTAAGAAGTTTACATTCATCTACTGATTTTTGCAACTTGTGGTCTCCAAAGATTTGTAAAATAAAAGTCCTAGGTTTTTCACTGTATCTGTAAATGGAATCACTGTCCCGTCCAAAGTAATTTCGACAACTACCCGAAATCAATCCTAGACACAAAATGAGAGCTGCCAATAATGATACACTAACTCTTCTTAGGATTAACATTAAAACCAAATGACAAACTCCAGTTCACTATACGATTTAAATTAATATTGATCTTGGGGATAGAATCATTCAAGTTTTCTTGCGTATAAATATTATACAGAGGGAAGATTTGATTGTTTGTTTGCATCGAATAGGCTCCACGTTTGGAAATTCACCCCGAAGGAGATTAAAAAGAAGGTTAATATGAAAGTTCATTGTTTTTGGACCTATATCGCTTGATAACTTGATATATTTTATAGTGTAAATAAAAAAAAAAACTATAACAACAACAAAATTAATATAAAAACACTTCGTATGGATTTCTAAAATTATAATAATAAATAAGTTAGGTAAAACATTTTTCATGCGAAAACCAAGGACAAAATAAACGGTGTGGTTCGACCGTTACACTAGGAAGGTAATAGGTACTTAAAGGAATGAAAATGGGAGTAGAAGTTTCTATGGCAAATCAAATGTTACCATGTCAACCATTGTTTACTATTTGATTTGTCATTGTAATAAACATATCTATTATTATTTGTTAAGATTTCTTTAAAAAGTCTTAAAAATTGGAATTTGAGTACATAACTTATAATAAAAATTACATTTTAAACAATCTTCGAAAATATTAATCATTTTACGTAAGAAAGAAAACAACTTTTTATATATTTTGAACTACGTATATACTAATACTAGATGGCGTTAAATATCGAAAGGGAGACCAGATTTTTTTCGAAAGGCTCGAAAAAAGACAGGTGTTAATTTAAAAGTCGACCAAACAAATGTGATGTAAATTGGTATATATATCTGTCTGGTAATCTCTTATTATATGATGTAATGATCTTTCGTTTAATTATTCCATACTAATATTATACTATACTATTTCACCACTAAGCGCTGTCGGCTTGAGATAAGACACATGTTATTTTATACTGTGATAAAAGGATTGAAATAGGAAATCAAAGTTTGTATGGAAGTTTGTTTGTATGGAATAATACTTTATATTCAGGTATTTTACACGATATAATGGATAAATATTTGTTTACTCGTTTTTGGCATTTTATCCCAAAGTAACTATTCCACTCGGGCCACTCGGTAAAAGCTAGTTTTGTTATAAAAACAAAACAAAACTTATTTGATTTCGATAAAATTGATATGGGATCACCTCGGGCCTAAAAGCTGTCTAACAAAAATATTATTTGAAAATCGGTCAAGAATTCGCGGAAAAATCGGTTAATATACATAAAACCAGATATTTCGATATATAAAAAAATTTCATGATCCGATTCCGAAAAACGTTATGGAACTACCATAGGTTATCTAACAAAAAGGAATTTTCAGAATCAGTCAACAATTCGCGAAAATATCGCTGAACATACATAAAAAAAACATATCGCCATCGAATATATAACCTCCTCTTTTCGATCTTAAACTCAATTAAAAACGTTACTAACTCTTATCTCAATTCTTTTACTCAAAGACCTTTCAAACCTCGGAAATAAATTGAAAACGTAATACCAAAGTCCGAATACAGACACAACTTATTGCTGTTAGCAAGCTTGTTGAATTAAGCGAATCGAGGTTGTGTTTAAGTTGGCTTATGTCCCACTTACTATGTAATTGTCGCAGCTACACCAGCAAAATACAGACCTACATATTTTTATGATTTCGTACCAAAAGGGCCGAACGGAACCCTAATAGAATCACTCGTACGTCTTGTAAAAACGTACGCCTGTCTGTTTGTTACACTTTCTCCGAAACTACTGAACCGATTGATGTGAATAAAAAAAAGAGTATTGTTTATAATATTTTTGTGAAATCTTGCGCGCCTCCGCAATACGCTATTATCTCGTGTTTTTATAATTAATAAAAAAATGACATATATTCAATAATTTTAATCGTTTTTTTGCAATTATAAAATAGTTAATAGCATATGTAAAGTACCAAAATAGGATATATTTTTTTTATTTTATTCACTTATTTAAAATAAAAGTAAGTATATTTTAAATAGATATTGAATCATTGTTATCATAAGATAATCATAAACAATAAAAACTACGAGCATTATGAAATATACGTATTGATCGACCAAAACTTAGGCCACTTGATTTGAATTGTTATTGTTATTATATAATAAATAAATTCTTTTGTATTTTGAAATTAATAGTTGATCACAAAATTTTTTTTAATGTGAAACACATTCGCGACATCCTGTTTGATAGATGGCCTAGTTTTATTGTCCTGTCCACATTTAGATCAGAGACACTTTGTCCACCAGTAAAGTTATACTGACATTCTTAACTGTAAGTTGTTACGCACACTTCTCTCTCTCTACTCTGCAGGGGATCTAGGGTGAATACACAGTATACTCGTAGGACAGCTTTTTTTTCTGTATAAACAAATGAAATATTTCACCTGTTTCCCAGCTCTCGGTTATTATTTATTTACTGTAACGCGAGTGATATTATTACGTTTGAATATTTACCAACATTCTTGTTGCGAAACGGTAAGCTCTAGACAACTCAGCATCATGTATTTGTTCTACAAATTACCTTCACTTAGTAGTTCATCCAACTAGAAAAGGAAGACAAAGATGACCCGATTTTCGCTCCTCCTTTGTACATAAAGAAAATTTCTGATTTATTCAATCAGAAATTTTCTTATTATTATTATATTAATTAACTTATTATTTGTATATTATTGAAGAAATAATAATACAGGTAGTTTTCCACCAATGTCTTCGGTCGCGTGATACCGTATTATACATATAAACCTTTCTCTTGAATAACTCTGTATATTGATGAAAAGCACATTAAAATGTGTTGTGTACTCTAGAAGATCTCAGCGTACCGACAGAGGGAAATGATTTTGTTTTATATTATGTATAGATGAATAAAAGTAACCTTGTTAAAATAATTAACCGGCTAAGAAAGAGTCAGACCCACGCTTAAATTTAAACACTACTGAGTTTTTAGGGGTTTAGATTTAAAATTATTTTCCTCATCTTTTGAAATAAGAAGAATTTAATATGTTCACGTGAAACGAGAGAAAAACAAAACAATAATAAAAGTCACAACATTCGTAAATATACAAATTCAAATAAAAACACTTATCCAAAGAGGCTATCAAAGTTGTCATCGACAGACTCTAAGAAACTGTCAGTGAAGCTCGCTCACCCAGATGGATTGGATGCTCAAGATATATTACGTCATCACATACATCACAATGGAATAGAAGGCACATTAAGGTATTATTTTATAAAACCTGCTGTGGATGTTTTGTAAACTGAAACCCCACTATTGAAAAATCACGATATAAGAAAATATTCTCATCAAAACTGAGGTGATAAAAATTTTCTTGTTACATAATTTATCAATATTTTACATAATTTGAAGATTAAGTTTTTACAGTTAGTGTCGGTAAAATCGTGCAAACTAAATTTAACCTTCCCGATTTTCGATTGACCTAAAATATTATAAACAAATATAACTTAGATAACAATGCAATATTAATATATATGGAATTGGAATGATCTGATAACGGATCCGGAATATCTACTTTCTGTAATTAAACGGAGCGATTTCTTCGACTTTACTCCGAACCGAAATACTATTCAGGTCTGATGATGGCAGTAGAAGGTGTCCATGGGAACTATGTTATTAAAAAACGCACCCTCGTCGAGTTTGTGCTCATTTGAATAATATTTTTATTATTTTGAAGTTGTATTTTTTTATAGAAGTATTAAGCCTTTTTGATAACCAGTATGACGTTGTTATTGAAAAACAATATTTGTGGCCTTATGTCCTCAAGATGATTTCATCACAGTGATATACATTTAATTTAATGTGACGTCACATACACTCAATTTTCAAAATAAGATATAGAAATAAGATAGTGGCACATTAAGGTTCCTTTATAAATAGTCTAAGAGTTAGGTAGAACCGTTTTTGCTTCGCCAAAGTGGTATAAAAAATGAAATGGAAACATATCGAAATATTTCAGCAATAGTAGATTGTTACATAAAAGGCTAAATTTTTAAAAAGAAGAAAACTTGTCATTCAATTCGTACAAACGAGACAATACGCTGATAATAGTGAAAAAGAGATATAAATTAATTTTCTGCATGAAAATACGTCATATGTTGACAGATCCAATGCTCTGTATTCATATAATGCTCATAAGGGAATAACATAAGCAATACCATCAATAAATAGTCACATAAAGTTAGATATTGTCATAACAACTTCATCAAGTTGACTCCGGTTTTTCTTTTATTGTTTTGGGAGACGATTAAGTGTAAGTACTAAGAGCATATTATTTGCCATCCTCTTGTCAACTATTATCTTTGGTAAAATGGTAGGTAATAATAAAATGGAAGAAGAGAACATGTTGATTTTCGCTTTTTACTAAAAAAGAATAATGACTTGATAAAATAATAGAATTGATATTAGTGAATTATCCTTGGTAATGTATTATAGTTAGAAAAAATCTAAATAATGTACAAAATTAACCACTAGCTAATCCGTTTGTTAGTCTATTTATTTTAATATTTACTCACTCATGGAATATTCGTAATGAAAAGTGCTTAAAAAATCCACTTGGTTCTTGGCGCCCAGAGATGGGATTCGAACTTGTTACGCTCTGTAGTAGCGAAAAAGTAACAAGTGCTTAAAAGATTCGTCAGTCCAGTTAGGTCCAGGGTAGCTCAGTGGTTAGAGCAGCCGCTCGGATTGCGGAAGGTCATGGGTTCGAATCCCATCTCAGAGTTAAAGGGACCAAGTGGATTTTTAAGCATATTTCATTTAAAAATATTTTTCAGTATAGCATTGTGAATTCGAAATTGATAAAATATAATAGTCACTCATGTAATTCATAATAAGAAAATGTTTCCTCATTGCGGAAGAAAAACAGATCTGGCATCGCAATTAAGTTGTAACTTGTAATTTCTGATTTAGACGAATTTGAAATTTGGATCTCTATCGCACCCACTGTCCGCCATGAATTTAATCATTATATTAGCGAAATCTATTTAGTAACTGAATAAAATGGTTTTAGACTGCTTTCGCATATAGGTGTATGAATCAAGCTACTGTAGCGCTTGTGTATCCATATATTTGACAGTCGCGTGTGACTTAGCAGCCACACATTTGACAACCGCGCCGCGTCATACTAAAGCCGAGTCATGAGTTACGGTTCGTTCTCCCGTGTTCTTCAATAAGAAAACCTTTGTGGAGATTAATAGTGGAGATATTAATAGGCTGACAATATTTAAGAAGATTATAAAGTCATGTAAAAACATACGACCGACCACCGTAGCCGAGTGGTTCGCATGCCGGTTTCAAGGTGTCGCCATCTCTGAGGTCCCGGGTTCTATCCTGGTCGGGTCATCACAGAAAATGCACTTTTCTATATTGTCTCGGTTCTGGGTGTTGTGATACCTTCGTTATATAAGCCAATATTTAATTCCTTATTCAAAAGATGAAATTGTAACTCTAAATAAACCTTTTTTAATATTGGACTTGGACACCACATGCTTTTAACTTACAACATCACTATGCCAGAAAAAAGAAGCAAAGGTCACGCACACAAATTTCGACTCAAGTGCGTGCTTAATCTGGTTAAGAAGAAGAAACGCATAAATATAAATGTTTTGACTTAAATTAACTTGAGCCTGGCGAATAAATTAAGGCAGTATTTCATAACTTAAAAGAGAAGCATAAACACCAAACAATTTTTAGGTGAAGTATGATCTCTGCTATGAATTACTATTGGAATTTAGGTACAATAGGATCGAGTTTTTATATTTATTTTTTACTACGTTATCAAGATTAATAGAATCTTTTAATACGTATTTTAATATTGAATACTGGACCGGAAAACTATTTTATTTAAATTGAGAAAAATGGAAACTCCGATGTCACTTCGCACTAAAATATATTGTAGTCGTGGCATTCTGCTTAACATAATCTAACTATTACAGTTTGTATCCTATTATACGTAAGTTTTAACTGTTTTGTTCCATCAATTTTCAATGTATCAGAATGAAATTGGTTTTCGAATCCATGATCCGGGCAATTGCTCAAACTACACAGGACTGACAAATTATTAAGCACTTGTTACTTTTTCGTTACTACAAAGCGTATTTTCATCAATGTTCAGGCTATCCACCCCCAAACAGCTGACAGATATTTTAAACTTTCGATAAAAATGAAAATTTGTTCCTATTTTAACATTTAATATTCACAAAAAAACTTGAAAAAGTCGTCATTCCTGTTGATAGATTCGTCAAGTGCTTCAAGTGCTTGATATATTCGTCAGTCCTGTTTGTTCTTGTATAGCAGGTCCTGTCAGTCACATTAGGTCCTGAGTAGTAGATTTTTTAAACATGTTTCATTAAAAGTAAAAGCGTTTTATTTATTTTTCCCTTGAGATTCTTTTAGGTACTAACACTCGTAAATTTGCGTGTTTATGTAATTTTACATAAAATTATCATGCACAGAAATATATCTATATATTTATCTAATATATATTTAATATATCTATATATTTCTGTGTTATCATGACTCCTTCACCTTGTAAGAAAAAATAAGGCATCATAAGGCAGGCTCGATACCCATCTCCCTCAATATCTTCTTACGTATTTAATAAATGAATTACGCCTCTTAAAGGATGTACTCATTACTTAGGTTTTCAATTAATTATTAATGAAATAGTGATATTAATTTAAAGCAATTCTTTAATTTTTGATTAAGATAGTTTTCATATATTAATATAATGTTCATCTTTTCGCATGCACGATGCTACGAAAACCGTAGCACTACTCGTAGATAGCGCTATCTACGAGCTACGAACGAACGAAAAATTCCCACAATTTACATATATTGTATATATGTTTGATAGTAAATATATTTTCTGCATGAATTATATAGCGATCATAGTAAATCAAGATAGAAAAATCAAGTATCAAAGAATGACTAATAAAATAGAAATTCTGGAACGTCCATTTTATTTTCCAATTATATTTGATCCAAAGGTCAAGTGAGTGTATGCAAAATTAAGTTTTTGTAAATTGTCCAATCTTATCTAACGAAGTGTAAACTAATAAATTATTTACTTACATTGCGTAAGGTAAATATTTTTTATGTATTAAGAAAATAAAATATGAATTCCAACAAACATGAATTTTATTATTATTTAATGAATTTTGATTCGATTAACGTTTAATTGAAGTCACCGAAAGAATAAAACTATTGGATAAGACTTTCCTTTTAATTTCTTTTATTGTCATAACATTTCTTGAATGCATATTATATTCTGAACTTTTATATAAATTAAATATTAGAAAACGCACTTTAACACGTTGAAAATACGATAAATGGTTTTATACGATAAATGGAACTTCTTCTCGTTCTTTTCAGTAATTCAAATGTAGTAATTTTTGTATTCAATTCATTTTAAAGTATGACAATGCTTACATACATATTTAAGGATTCACGCTATCTTAAAAGATAGAAATTTGTTTATTCCTTAAATAAATTCACATAAAAATATTTATCGAATACCGTTTTAGTAGTCAATTTGCATTGAAAATTAGAATTTGTTCCCGAATGGATTTACGAGGCTTATTTAGATTAGCATTCTCCGAGATTTACTAAGCTTCGGGGCAACTTGTTATAACTTTAAACAACTTAGACATCGATTGTATATGCACTTTGAATTGATTTGGTAAAGTAATTGTTTCACGTAGAATAGAATAGTCCATTGTTAATTGTTTATTCTTAAATCTAGTTACTTTGTAAAGTTAAAGTTGGTGTTACGTAAAGTAGCAAAATTATTGATAAATGATTTTTATCATTATTATTAGATTTTTCTAATTCATACCAATTAACACTTCAAAGTAAAAAAAGAATATCAATTTCGTTTCAAGATTCTATTTACTCCTACCATCTCATTTTTAATCCAAATAATAATCTTACTTTTTAACTGGGAAACACCTCTTCAACACCTAATATTTGTAAGTGGCAAATATTATCCAAATAAATTTTCTCGCTGAGTTGTCTCTCAATAACATATATTTTTAATTTATAAACTTTTATTTTTACATTTGTTATTTAGATATGGCAAAGGTGGCTGTTACGAAGTCTCGCCGAATTTATTGTCAGTCAATATGTTTTACGAATCAAGTTTTGGACTTACCTGTTAGATCGGCAGCACGGCACCAGTCACTGTCCTCACTGTCACGCCGTATGATCTCGCGCATTCAACAATAAACTTTTGTGGCATGCAAAAGCTTATATACCACTCCGCCCCGCCCACCGCCCGCCCCGGGGCGGGACTCGCCGCGGCGCGTCAAACTTAACACGTCAACAAGTTTTCGTGAAGTTTTCAATGCATCCGAGTTTCACCTACTTAGTGAAATCGTTGCATCGTATTGACGCGAAGTTTTAGTTATTTTAGTTTAAAGAGATTCATGTTCTCTAACAATTATACTCTGATAAATTTATTAGTCCCAATAAATTTATTTTTAAATACTCATGCTTTTGTTATGCATAATATGTGGAATTATACCCAATATTTATATCCAATATTGAACATGTTTGATGTAGCTTCCCGTAGATGAAATAATTTTTAAAATCGCTCCAGTAGTTTTAGAACCTATTCAATGCAAGCCAATAAATACCTCTTTATGATATATCGCATTTTGTCTTCCATTTTCTCTTCCAATTCAAAAATAGTCTTTAAACTTCATACAATGTTTCTACTGCTATTATAGCACATGCCTCTCCTATCGAAAGAAACACATTCCACTATATTCATACCATTCTGCAATAGTGTATTAAAGACTCGATTCCAAGATTCCGCATCGTAGGGCTATGTAGTTGCCATGGATAAAGGATGTCCTAGAGTCCTGGCAACAGCAATTGGTGAATTTAAATTCGATTCCAAATTATACCGTCATAGAACTATGTTGTTACCATGAAACACGTTTGCAAATCACATAATCAGTTTCAAATACACCGTGTAAAATACACTATATTTAAATAATTAGTACCTTATACACTTAATTTAAAAGCGATTTATTCAAGAAAATGCTATTGACGTCAGGCGAAGTCAGTAGTATTATTTAAAGGAGAGAAGTCGAGCTTCAATAACATTTTCTTGAAAAAGTCGCTTTTGAGATAAGTGTTATTTATCACTTATTAAAATTTGAAATTGGTTATATTTTTTAAGTCCCTTTTTATGCTTTTTTTAGTAATATTGACATTTTTAATATAATAGATACACTAAAAATATTAAATACTACCTTTATCAAATCGACTTGAAAATTCTTACGTTGTTGATGGGTGACTTGACGCCAATTGAAGATGCCGTCAAGTGCGCGCATCGAGTAAGTAACTGTAATGTGTACAGGGTATAATAAAATTATTTCTTTGGTCGGGAATCGAACCAGTAATTTTTGAAAAATAATACTTATGTACGATACTTTATTTCTACTTAGATACCGCTTGTGAAAGTCTTAAGCAAGTTATGTTACTATGAAACATGATGTCTAAAATGATACTAGCAAAGATAGAGACAATTTTACAAAACTAAACGATTTAAATGTTATAATGAAAAAAAATGGTTGTAATTTCAAACATCTAGGTACTAAAATCAATCAAAATATATGATATGTAATAATTAAAAGATATATAACATTACCTTCTTTAGACCTATACAATCGGTATCTATTTACAAATAATGCAATTCATATAATATCAAAAATAATTTTTCAAAACATACGGTATCGATTCCAAAGTCAAATTCAAAATAATATTTATTCAAATAGACTACTTTAAAGTACTTTTGAATCGTCCAACATTTTTCTCCGTACCACTCGATCAGGACGTCTTTTGGCTGATAAGAAAAACGAGCAAGAAACTCACCAGCTCTAATAGGAGTAATGACAGTCACAAAAACCATGTCATTACCATATTTATACATAATAAACAGAAAAAAGCTATAGTCTTATAATGATAACATAATAGTTTAATAACTATGAAAATAAAATATTTTTGAGATATAATGAGTTTAGAAGAAATAATCTATCCAGTTGCTGGACCATCTTAAGACCAAGAATTATTATCTGTTATATAACCGGATATCTTATAATAAGCTTTTTTAATAGTAGATTTAAATTGCATGATATCTAATTGATGTATTTTGCTTGGGACCTTATTGTAGAAGCGCACACAAAGACCCTTGAATGAGTTATTAACTTTTTGCAGTCTAGTGACAAGCGCCGTTAATTTATTTTTATTTCTTGTATCAAAGTTGTGTACATCACTGTTTATTGAACACAAACTAGAATTGTGTCATTATGTCTATTTCCTTAAATTTCTCCCTTAAAGAGTCCCAAATAATAAGGTTATAAATTGATCTAATTGCTCTTTTCTGAAGCACAAAAATCGTTTGTATGTCGGCAGCATTTCCCCACAATATTCCCAAATTGAGAATCAGATTTTTTATATGTGTAAATTTGTTTACACTAAAAAATATGACATGGTTCCTAAAAACAGATCTCTGTATTCCCCATACTGACAACTGTTCATAAAGCTAAAAAAACTGTTTATACATATATGGAAAAGAGAGCCAGCTCTGACATTTGACGTTGTCCATCAAGTCGTGTCACGCACATGCGCATCAAGTGCCGTCAATCAAAATTTTCGTCAGTTGTGATCAAGCCATAAAGTGACTTGATGGGTCGCATCAAGTCAACGCGGTAAACGGTCAATATTTGCTCAAATCACCTTTTTTTAATTAAAATCGGTCCAGTAGTTTCGGAGCCTATTCATTGCAAAAAAACAACTTACTTTTTTATAAATATTTATTTATTATTATATCTTAGCCTCATTAACTTTTTCTTTGTAAACATTTATTATAAAATTTGGCTAGAGTAAGTATAGAAAATCAGATCTAGAAAATCGAGGCTACAAAAAACAGAATGTTGTTCCTTCCTATAAAGGCGCAATAATAAATTTGTTCGACATTTGAATCTTGTAAGGTCGCTAGAATTACCTTTACATATGATGATCAATGAATCGTGAGTTGATCAGTGAGAAAATTAAGCATCCACGACTTGAAATAATTCTTGAACTACACTGGTACTTTGAATTGTCAAATTTACAGCCAGTTAACTTTTCATTAGTTTAAAGTAACATTATCCATACAATTACGATATTCCTTTGAGTTTAAAGGCGTCATTAAACCTATTAGGAAATATATCTACATATGTATGCAATTCCGTTTTAGGTAAGAAAAATTATGCAAAAATGGCTCGCAATGCTACAAGAAAGCGAGGTACGGCTCTACCCTTTTGTTTTATGTTGGACTTTGTTGTATAGATATTATATTATTCTATTATAATAATCAGACTTGGTAACATAGTAGTTACTATGCTGACATAATTTATAATGTTATTTATTTAAATATGTAGATACATTAAGATACATTATAGCCCCAACTTGAATGTTATATTAATTTAAATAATGAGAATTTTATCTTTGACTTTGAATATAAAATAACTTAGCATACGAATGAAGTTCCGCTACTGAAAAACATAAAAAAATACTTGACCTTAACACAACGACTACCCTCCTGCAATATATCATGGTAATTATATCCTGAAATTAATGGGATCTTTAGACTTAAACGGTTCGTAAAACATTTAAAAGGAATGTGGAAAGTTTTATTCCTAATTTGTGTATAATACTCTCTTGTTAGCCATGTTATAAAAGAAAGTCAAAAATTCAGTTCTAATAATAAATAAATATTATAAATATAGAGTTCTTACACTTTCGCGTCAATGAAACAAAAATTCAAATGCGATGAAACGGTTTAAAAGCTTTTCATTTATTATAAATTTAGGTTTTAAAAGGTGAAATAACGAAATAACTACAACATCTTGAATCGAAACAATATAGAAAAAAAAAATTTACTATAAGAAAATATATAGGAAAAATAATTTGATACCTCAGAGGTAGAGGACGACACCTTGACAATGTTGTGCTAAATAGTGTCACTAAAGTCAAATAATTGTTTATAAATCTTTCTTGCATATATTTATCATCATCAGTCTTGTTAAAACCCTAATGCAGGGGCTCAAACCTTCCTAATGGATGATTAAGGAGGATGGGCCATGACTCTATGCGAATTAGAGGTTTTAACGACTGCAGACATAGCCGGAACCATCGGTTTAACGTGCCTTCCGATGCATGGAGTAATTCGAGATAATAATTTTTGATCACCCATCATGATTATCATTCGTAACTGACCCTTGCGAAAGTTGCTTAACAACAACGATCGAGGGTCGCGGCGCTTATCCACTAGGCTACCGAGCTACTTAACTTACATGTACTATCTCTTAAAAATATAATTCCTAGACTTTATTCATAAAGAAACCAACGCTTGAACTATATTAATATATTAATCACTTTTCAATAACACTCGCTTGTTTTTGACGTATGCCCTAACGTTAGTGTTTTATAAATATAAGAATTTGGGAATAAATCCATTGCTATTCTGGTATAACATTAGACTAGTATTCTTTATAACTGATGTCGAACTATTGTAATAAGCTCGAACAATCATGAGTAGAGCTGAAATTTCCATTGTAGTATTTCTTACTTCAGACGAATACAGCTAACTTTATTTAGAAGCAAATACTTAAATCGGCCAAGAGGTAGTCAGACTAGTACACCAAGGTTCCTATACACGTTTCATTCATTTCTTGATTATAATCAGACTCAAAGTTTACTCCTTTCTTACTCATTTCACACAGTCTGTGTATTTTCTTACTTTTTTTTCCCTTACGTTTCCGTTAACATTGACACTCATTACTCTTGTGTTACATATAAATTTCTTCTCATTAAATGTCCATATCAAGATAATCTGTTGATTTTCAGTTTTTTGTTACTAGCGCTACTTTCAAACTCATCCTAATATTTTATTGTAATTTCTATACAAATTTAAAAAGCACAGGCACAGGCATAAATATTCGCTCAATTTTTACATACTTTCAAATCTAGTTATGTATGTTGAAAGCATTAAAAAAGAATGGTTGTCAAAATTTATGTCGTGAAATATATCTTAAATTTAAAGTTCGCATTTTTATATTTTTAATTACCCCCAGTAGAGGGACTTGTGTCTAATAGTCACCAATTTTTCCGCAAGGAGAAAAATACATTTATTACTTAACGAAGGCTCGTTGAGTAAGTTAAGAAACATTTCTGAGGTAAGTAATCAATACTTATCTCCGAGGAATATATAATACTATTGTACTTATTGTCAGCAGCTTCGTCCTCCTGGTTCTGTTTTATAGACATATACCTTCGTCCCAAATTACTCTGTAAACTGATGAAAATGGCATCACAATACGTTGTGTAGTTTAAAAATTCTCACCGTACAGACAGCGGGAAGCGATTTTGTTTTACACTATGCAGAAAAGATACTACGACGAAAAAGGTTTTCATTGTAACAAACCAAGTCTGTCTGCATCTTAGAGTATTCTAAGATCTGCATACAGTCACAATTTGTGCATAAACTGTCCCGAATTGCGTTGGGTTAATATTTTCACAACTGGAATTTTGAATGCGTCACTCGCTTGGCTTGCTTTTTGTTTTGGTTACAGTTCTATCCTGTTCAGAACGACAAATGTGGAGTTAAAATTAACTAAATCGGTTTTTTTACAAAGATTTTGAAACTTACCTGCTCGATTTCGATCTATCTTAAAAAGTGGATTATCGCGATCTATCTTAAAAATTATCATATTATGTTATAGTGGAATAATTTATTATTTTTTACCGCTTTACTGTGGATATTCCACAAACTCGCACCAAGCGATTCGCCTCTACATTCATCGTGCGAACTGCGAGCTGTGAAATTCGCTACCGGACTCACTGTTTCCGGACAAATACAATCTGGGACTCTTCAAGTCAAGAGTGAATCGGTTCCTTCTAGGCAAGCACGTTCCATCTTAGACCACTGCATTGCTTACCATCAGGTGATCTGTGGTCAAGTGCTTGCCTATCTAAAATAATAAAATATATATATTAACATTTTAGTAATAACGGTAATCTCAATTAGTCGGTATATTTAATGTAGGTTATATCCATTATTTATTATATACAATAAATAATTTAGAGTTAATCCGTTAAAAGTAAAAAAAATATAAAAGGCCAAATTTTTATTCTTTTAATTAATTTTTAATAGATTAAGTATCTAGTTCAGTGCTTGACGGCCACCGTAATTGACTGGGTTTACTCTTTTCCTATCGCTATCTTGCGATTCGATTCCCGATCGGGTTAATATAGAAATAAATATTAGTCGGTAAATTAAATGAATGTTATATTAATTATTTATTGCTTACAAATGATTAACAGTTAGGGATATTTTGTCGGCCACTCACAGACACAATCCACAAGAGCAGATAATAAACATTTAATTTTATTTGTATCGAAATAACTGAGTCATCGAAGAGATTACTGCATAATAAAAGGATGCTTATTTGATGCCAACCTCATCCTCACTGAATGACAATCCATAATTATATTATAAATGTTTATTTGTGTATGTCGAGTTATTTTCAAAAGGTGGAAACATGGATTTTGTTAAAGACATGTGTGTCTTTACATATTGTAATATGTCTTAGACTAAAATATTATTGACTCATAATAAAGTAAAGTAGTCATTATGAAATTTAGAACAAGCATTAGAGCTATAAATCGTCACCTAAATGGACGTTTTTGCAACTGACCGTAAAGGTGTTGAAGGCCCATTATTTTTGTAAGCTCAAATCCTTTAAGGTCACTAATTATCAATTGGTTTTGTCCGAAATTATTAAATTAAAGAAGGCTGTAATCTAAAATTAGAAAACAATATAATATTTCTAAGTCAAATGCAATGACAGTATAATACAATCCATGGCCGTCTCTACATTTGTTGTAATGTTGTAAACATACGTGTCGAGGATCGTCAGCTGGCCCGACGTTGTCAATGTTTTTATATATATTTGATTTTTATTTAATTTTGTTTTGATATTGACATATGGTTCTAATTAATTGATTGACACATGCTTTGGCGAGAACCTTTGCTTTGTGGACAATATAAGTATTTGTGAAGATAAGCTGTTTATTTTCGCACCTGTGCTCACACCATTCCTCGTCGCCCTCTTCGTCGATAACAATACGCTTAGTCTAATTTTTTCAATCAAACTTTATATAATTTGTAAATACGAGTGTTATTTGTAATATAATTTGTAAAGCACAAAATCTTTAGTTTATGATCATCAAAAGTTGTAATTTCTATTATGTTATTAAAAGTTACCATCAAATAAGCTTCAAAAGTCCCAAACAATTGAAATAACAACTCATTTGAGCCTGCGTCACTGGTCCAATCAATCACCCGTAGGGACCACTTGGACGATCACACAAATATTGACAGAACATGTAATTAAAAACACATTTATGTACATAGGTTTGTAATACCACTATCCGATTTCATGCAAATTAGTAAATTAGTTTTGTTTATGTTAGTTATGTAAATTGTGGCATTTATTTTGCAGTAATGGGTGTTCTTGTTTAAGACTTGTATGATTATTAATTTCTCATTATCGTATTTCATCATAGAATTTATTTGTTTGTGATTAAACCTCTTTAACTGTATCTGTACTTATTACGAGTATGTTCCCGGTGAGTGTACCACTAAAAGAATATTAGTTGTGCTTTCGGGGTTTTGCTGTTGTTTGTCGCCGCAGCTGGTGCTGGCAATCTAAAAACTTTGCATGTACTTTTGCAACCTCAGCGCTTGCCTGTTATAAATATAGCATCGAACCATGTCGTATACAGCGCTGTCGCTGCATTAAAGATTCAATAAAATATAATCTATGTACTTCAAAAGGTAATAAAAGTTTTATTACGAGCACAATCCCGATACTGCGTTTTACGTTGTATTTTTACAGAATAGCAAAGCAGGTTAATTTGAGTTAATGTATTAAAACCAAAAATAAAACAAAAAGTAAAATTTTTATTTTTTACAATATTTTTCATTAGATGAAAGTACCTATTTAGTTCAGTGTTTGACGGCCACCGTAATTGAGTGCGTTCACTCGTTTCGTATCGTTCTCTTGCGATTCGATTCCCGATCGGATTAATGTAGATCGGATTAATGTACTTTCTTACATTGTCTTGTGCCATCGTTTTTGTCATTCAATTAACATTAAATACGCTGTGTATATCTAATATTCTCAAATATTATTTTTAATTATTTAATGTTTATAAACTACAAAAGTATAAAATACTAAATAACATAATGTATAGAGATAATTAAAGCATTATAATTGCAGATTAAAAAATATATGCACCTACATAATGAAAATAGACTAACAATAAACAAGGCAAAAATATGTCTAAAAATGGTTTCAAAATTAAAGTAAATATAATCAAAAACAAACAAACATTACTTACCTATAATATACTAAATAGATAGTTAAATGTAAAGAAAACCAGATTTTAAAAATAAGTGTATTCGCTTACCTACAATATACATTTTCCTCTAACGAGACCAACAGGTCGTGGATAATCATCGAAAAAAGACATCCTATTCAAAGCTCGAGCGAAATAATGGAAAAAATAAGGTCTGACAAGCACAATAATTGTGTTACGGCCCTAATCTAAATCATCCACAATACACAGCTGAACCTTCGGAAAATAATAATATTGTCGGTAGAGAGGTGTGGAAAGCAGGTAAGTATTATATCGATAACTCCATTCGTCATGTCATGTTTCGCTTGAAGAAGTTTTTAGACATCGATAACGTATTATTTACAAGGTTACATATATATTTATTGTCAAAACAGATAGAAAAGGAGCACAATAATAATTTCTATTTCCACAACATCAACCGAAAATTTCCTTCTCCTGCATATTTCAGCAGACACGTTAAGTCTCCCATCTGCATTTGCAGTCGTTAAAACCCACTAATCCATACTGGCACCACGTGCTGTGTATTCTGTTATACTTCCTATTCGATTTGATTTCCTCTATGAGAAAAGGCAAGAAAAATAATATAATAAATGGGTAAGCTACTTATTATTCCGCCCAAGTCGCATAATTCGCTTGAGAAAATTGGTTTCATTTTACTCTTTTTATTTGCTTTTTATGGCAATAAGCGCATAACACAAGGTGATGCAAATTTACCAAGCTTCTACAATTGCCTGACATGACTTTAGTATTCTTAACCTCTGCTACTTAGCGAAGATCCCCTAAAGGCGTAGCATAGCAATTCATCAGATTACCACAAAACGTTCAATTCCTGCAATAAAATTAGAACTTTAGTTTACAAATTCTAGATTACAATCAATCGGAGAATTTTGTCAGGTTTGTATAATCTGATCTGCTATTGACTGTACATGTCAAAATGAAAAACCTCAATGGAATATAAATTGATAAAGTATTGAAAGTGAAATATATTTATTGTCAAACCTATTTATAATTCAAAGGTTTAATAATATTTATCGTATGAATAGCCTCATGAATATTTAACGAACTTTTCTTATTAAAGGTTTGCCTTCAACTATTTTCCCCAGAGCAACCAGCGATTTATTTACAAATGATGCTTAAAATTCATATCATCTAAATCAAACCTGAAATGATAACAAAGCACGCGCTCTGAATATAATGTAATTGAACATTTATCTCGTTCATTTACCTACCGGCTGAATCTTAAAATCAATTCTCTTTCATAGAGGGTGGGTCGGGAGATTTTCATTCTAAATACATCAGTTTAAAATGCATTTTCCCTTGACATATATCATTTATGTAGTTATTTTATCTTTGTTAACAGATGAACGACTTCAATATTACTGAGAAGTGGGGAAAACCTTCATATTTTCTGTGAGGCTGTCATACTTGGAATTACTTGGTAAGTGTCAACCGGTACCACGGTAGGAGGGTATGAATGCGACTTGGTTCATTGAGTTCCGGCATAGAATTTAATGATTCGAATAAAAAAGACTTGCCAATGCAAATTGACAATTCATTCAAAGTAGGCGCATTGAAAAGATAATGTTGTTATTTCATTTAATTCTGTTTTTACTTATTATATTTGATCAATTTTAAGCATTTTTCATTAAAAATATTTTTCAGTATAGCATTTTGAATGCAAAATTGATCAAATCAAAAAATAAAAAAAAATGTAAAAATATTTCTTTGCCTGAACATTGATGAAACTACGCTCTGTAGAAGCGAAAAAAGTAACAAGTTCTTGAAAAATTCTTCATTTATGTTAGGTCCTAGCTCAGTGATTAGAGCAGCCGCCCGGATTGCGAAAGGTCATGGGTTCCAGTCCCATTTCAGAGTGCCAGGGGCGAAGTGGATTTTTAAGCATTTTCTCTGTCCCCGAAACCCCCTACATACTAAATGAAAATCGTTGGAGCCGTAACCGAGATTCTAATTATATATATATATATATATATATACAAGTATTGCTCGTTTAAAGGTATTAGATAAGATTTGAATCAAAACTTATTCTCTTATTTTAATTTAAATTTCAAGAAAAAGGGCGATATTTTACTTATTAACTACCTAATTTCGATGTGTTGAATTTAAATGAGAGGTATTCTGCAAAGGATCTAAAACAAACAGTTTATTTTAATTACATAACGAACCATTTAATTGAATACCCCAAACTCCTTTCTCACTCAAAGAAAACTCTTTGCTACAACCAATGGCTGAATACTAGAATATAAAATTGTGCTGAGAAGTACTGATACATTTACTTACGCCATTTTTGTAAAAATGTCTGAATGTTGAAAATGACGCTTGCAATGAGAGCTAAGGGAACCTTTTTATAACTAATGCTTCACATACGTTCGGATATTAATTATTGATTATATTTTTTTCCTTTTAAGTATCGAGCATTGGTGGGCTTTCCGTTAGTTTGGTGATCTATATTTAATATTTAATTTTAGGTTTTCCTCATACGTATATGAAACACGATATTAAAAAATAATAATATAACTGAAAAATATTTCGATTCTCATTACAAGTGTATAGATATTGTATGAATTGTTTCTATTAACCTATATCTTAAAAACATTTATTATAGGAAAAGTAATGAAGGTATTAATAACCCTTTTAAGCTTTTCATTTCCAATCTGTATACAACAAATAACACTTAATGCCTACCTTCACTAATATGTACATAAAACTACACCTCTAATGGATACATTTGCCCAAAATCGTAAAACCCAATTTTACGACCCGACAGGAATTGAAACTACAGATTTAGTATCCATTCCGTAGTCCATATTATCTAACAAATGTATATCACAATATCGACAGTCGATGTAAGCCACACGTAAATATTACTCATAAGTCGAAATATAAATATAAGTGAATGAAGTAATGCCTAGTATAAGTAAACATCACAACATGAGAGTTTCTATCTTACGGTTGTAAAAGTAGACGAATTTTTCATACTTCTATTTTACGCACTCCTTTGAACAATTCTAGTGCCACTGCTCCCTAAAAGTAAATTGTACGATTGCAAACCCCCAAACTAAATAACCTCTAAAAATAAATTTAGTAAATAATAAGTAATAACATAGATAGAACTGAAACACCACTGATTTTAAAAATAAATAAAAAATGTTAGTAAGTTGAAATTGTAAGTTGCAGTTGCTAGAAATTGTCTATGTAACTCACAATCACTGAAACTGAAATCAGTATAGCCCCGGCTTATATATGTATGTCCCCAATGCTGGGGACAGATCCAGAGATCCAGCTCTTCAGACGAAACTAAAATGGTTACATTTAATTTTAAAATTTTACTTTTATGTTTATTTTTGCGAACTGTGGCGATGAAACGAAATCGCTAATCACCTAAATGTGCCAAGACGTAAAATGGATCTTCTAATTACCCAAAAACATAATTGAACTACTTCATTTGAAAAAATATAAAATGAATATTTAATTGAGTGGCTGTACTCACAAAAAACGAGACTGCATTTCTATAGCGAAAACATTTCTTTCCTATTCTTTAAAAAAAAATTTTAGCGTTAATTAAAGTAATTGGGCTGTCTGAATTGTAGTTGCTAACTTTAATCATGATCTCCATCGCTCGGTGGTCGTAATGTAAGGCCTTAAAGTAGCCTTTCATAAGAATAATTTAACCGTGTTTCTAAAAGAACGTGATAAAAACTGAAAGAGCGAGCCGGAAAAGTTGAAAAATTAAGATGAATCAGTAAAATAGAAGGCTACTTGTCTTCCTGCTTCATTTCCCTTTTATATTTTGAGCAAATTGTAAAAAAATATGTAATTTTGTACAGGTTATTGGGCACACTATGTACTCATTGAATAAAATAATAGCACATGTGATTTGACAATGAATTAACTATTTTTTATTGTTTATAATTCATACCTATCATAAACTATGACCTCATCCCACAACACTTAAACTTCAGACAATGTGGAAAAGCTTTTCTCTATTCTATTGTTGAAACTTTTGTGTGTGGTGGAGTCAGGTCATTATTTCTAATTTCGCCATAGAAAATTCCTAGGTTATATGAAAATGACGAATAGAGTATCAAATTTTAGAAAAAGTTAAAAGTATACAAAACTTTAGGTTGAAGGTTAATTATTAGTCGAGTAAGTGTCTACGAGTAAAGGCGATATAACATTAGCTGTCTCAATAAGAATTTGCGGTAGCGTAGCTTTCCAAGCTTTTACTAGTTTACTACATACAAAAAATCTGTGATATTTCTTGACCTGCCAACAATGTACAATGGCGATTATCACTGGGCAATGTTGCTTATTGTACCTTGATATTAACTTTAAACATGTATTACCCAAGACTGCTGATCATGGATGAGAGCATGACTGCTCAATAATCTTCGTTTCACGGCAATATTTTCAAATTACATCCCTCCTCACACGTTGTCACGTTAAGGTGTCATGAAACAAGATCGATAAAAATGTATAAGACGGATCTCGATTCTGCTATTAATAGAGTGCAGTCGAGCGCGACGGCTGCCGTCGACGGCTCCTGGTTACCCGGAACACCTGCTTAGTAAATAACTAATAATGCAGAAGCTTTTGGAAAACCACAGACCTTATCGTAAAGAACTGAGAACAACAAATACATAAATTCTTAGCACAAAAAATATAGAATATTATCCACATATTTTATTTTTATTTCTCTTTTTGAAAAGGTAACCTTTTATTTAATTTATCAATTTTGCGTTCACAATGCTATACTGAAAAATATTTTTATAAAATCGACTTTATCCCTGGCACTCTGCGATGGGAATCACACCCATGACCTTTCACAATGCGACTGACTGCACTAACCAATGAGCTACCCAAAACTTAACAAGACTGATGAATTTTTCAAGCACTTGTTACTTTTCGCTACTACAAAGCGTATTTTCATCAATGTTCAGGCCAAACAGCCGAATGAAACATTTTTGTAACTTTCGATAAAGATGTTAATTTATACTAATTATTATATTTAATAAATTTTACATTCACAATGCTATGCTGGAAAACCTTATTAGGCTGTAGTATGTGATTTATTACAATGTTCTTATGCATTCTATTTAAGATGTCTATACGATATCTTAGAATATATTAACTACCCACCACCCTTTAGAAAAACAAACAGTGATTATAGTTACCTATTTCTTCTATAGTTGTGTCAGTTTTTATTTAAATATTTAGGCCCCTGAAACGAGTATTTAATCAGCCGGTAAATGTTAATTATTCTTATCAATCCTTCTGTTTCAACATTTAGTGTTGAAACATCTTAGCTTTATTGGCCAATAACTTAATTGGAGAGTGTTCTAAGCATTCAAATAATATCGTTGTCAAGCACAGAGAATGCAATACTAGATGCATATTTATTTTAGATAAATTTAATTGAAACTTTATATAACGGTGTTTATTACGACTGTATTTTTATATAGAACAAACGCTTTTTATTATCCAAAAAGTTAACTATTATGATGTATCTATATGTGAAAACCTGCAAATTGTAACACAGTATAATAGCATGTCCATATGTCTATGAGTAAATATAATCGTATGTCCATATTTGGCGCAATATAGTCATGAATTTCATCACTCGTCAAAATTTTGTAGATTTTTCGTTACATGATTATTCATGGCCCGTTTTTCCATGTTTCTTATATCAATGTCTCTTAAGGATATATTTTGGAGGTTATAAGTTAATACTTAGAAGTGTAAAATAACACAATCACAGTTAAGAACGCGAAGAATTTATATTAGTATGTTGCTTAAAGCAGGAAATAATAGTACTACCTTTTTGAAACACAGTTGGTTGTGCCCTGTTTAACATTCAACGTAAATAGCATATTTCATACTCCTTTTCGTTTCATAAAAGCACACATGAGAAGGCACAAATAATAACACGAATACGCCCGCTCATAGAGCCGTCACAAATGCTGCCAGTTGTCGCCACGATCATTTATACAATTGTGCAATACCAGTTGGAATTACTCTGAAAACTCATCAAATTTTAACTTTAAAAATATTACGAAGTGCAACAACATTTTTCTTCAACATTGTCAAAGAATATACATATATAGGCATCGTCTTAGTACAAATAAACCGATCAAGTGCGAGTCGGGCTCGCACACGTAGGGTTCCATCCCATTAAACCATTCATATCACCCATTAAAACGTAAAAAAAATCACGTTTCTTTTTCATGGAGAATGATAGCATGTAATGTTGTACCAACCCTTCTCCAGACTGAGTCCCAACACTTATTTATTTAATTACTTGTAGGAAATATTGTACACAATATAATATTCACAATAACTACCTACCTAATTACTGTAAAAAGGTAATAAAAAAAATACTAAAAAAACTATTTTTTAAGCACACGAGAACCAAAAGTAGTACCTACCTAGTTTGAATCACAGGCTGTGTTCAGGAAATGTAGGGCTAAATACGCGTTCTGCTATCATGACCTGGAGAGTAGTTACAACCAGCTGGCTGCGAATCATATCTGTAAAGTACATAATACTTCAATGGTAGGTATAATGTTACTTCGACATAGAGATTTATCTTAAATATTATAGTGTACTGTGCCTATTTTAAACGTTATTAGGCTCAGACCGCGCTGCGATTAAACGCAAATCTGGAACTTGCGGTTTGTAACACATAACCTTCTATACAAACGCATGTATTAGACGACTGGAAATGCGAGGCGCAATGTATGCGGTTTTGCGTATTCAGATTTAAGCACCAACACGCGATCTCAGATTTAAAAAAAATAGAATAGGATAAAACTTGTTATTTTAGGCGACTTTTAAAAGGTTATTGGATTTGTGTAGCCTTTATTAAGGAGTGGACGACATGTTAAGCTGTTGGTCTCGGCTGTATCTGCATTCATTAAGACCCACCATATAGCACAGGACCCGAGCGCTATTCGATTTAATCCGACTTCATCCGTTTGGAACGTCTGATCCCCAACAGTGGGGACATCAATAAGGTAGCAATGATAATGAGCCTTTTACAAACTGCAACAATTTTAGTTAATTTAGTAAATAATTAAGTTGTAAACCACGAATTTGTAATTAAACAAGCGGTTCCCTAAACACTCATTTATTTAATTGATATACTTAATTTTGTAACTACCAAGAAGACATAAAAATCTTAAAATATGAAATATTGATAAATTTCATATTATATATTAATCAAATAATAATTTATTAATGTAAAACTTAAGCCTAACTTCATAATAATAAGTATACTGGATACGTAGGTTGCCGAAATTTCGATATTTAAATGTAGGCAACATTGGAAAACAAACTATGTGCCTTTCAAACAGAATATACTAACACACAATTTTCTCAACTTTGTTTAAACCTTAATAGAGATTAAACTGATATACTCATGATATACATCCACTTATTTCCACAATCTGGTTTAGTACTAAGTATTAAATAGTTCCCTCCAGTCGAGGGTCGGTTTTCTCCACTAAGGTTTAATGGCTGTTGCTTTATTTGGTTCATGAGTTAAGTACAGGGTCAAACAAAATAATCAAATCATGTAAAATTTATTTGTATTTTGTTATTTAAACATTCCCACTTAGACGTACATATCTACATAGTGTTTAGGTATCTATCTATACACTACGTAGATATGTATATATAAAAAACACTTTTTGGGTTTCCTGTAATATAAAAACTTGGACGATATTTCAAGACATACTTTTAGATTAACAATTTCTATTTTAATTATAACTTCAATATTATAATTTTTTATTTTAAATTTATACGATGACAATAACATGTTCACACCAGATGATTTTTTTACGAACTTCCATTCATAAAGAGCATGTTGGATTAGTCAAAATTTTAAATTACGAAAGGCGAATAATAAAAAGAAATGATGTTGAAGAACAGAGACAAAAAGTTTGCATGCTGAAACCTAGGACAAAATAAACGGTGATACGGCACACCGTTACTACTATGTACTCTGGTTTATCACGTAATGACGCTAGAACTTACGAGTACCTACTCACATCGGTGTCTCGCTAACGGTAACAAAACCGATCCTGTCCTCAATCAATTCTTCTAGACCTTTTTATCTTACTTTTTGTCATTGATACACAAAGAATAGTAGACAATATCACATATGTATTATCTATTCTTTGTCTTTGTCTTATAATGGGCTCAAGATGAGTAGCTAAAACACTAAAGTATTATTTGAAACATCAAAGATACCGCAACACTCAGACTCGAGACAATATAGAAAAATTCAGTATTATCAATAATCCAACCGGAAATCGAACTCAGGACCTCATAGATGACAACACCTTGAAACTGGGGTGCGAGCGAGTCGTCAACGGAGGTACTGTTAGTATAATTTTACCACGAAATTAGTAGCTATCTACGATCAAATTCAAATAGCGCAGTAAGCTTTTGTTCATACATTGCTTGCTCTCGGGAACGATTTTAAGCAGATCAACTTTACCTACTTCAACGGTCACGACCAAAATGAAAGATGTGACACTGTTCAAGGTTTAGTGAATGCATTTCAATCCGAGTGCACTCGAGTATTGTGAATGTTGACACAGGCGCTTCCGATCTGCCGCGTCATCACGCTGGCTCTTAACCACGGCCCAATCGTCACTTGACCGCATCTATCTCTATTCTATGATAGATTATTTAATAGGTTGGGGAACAAGTTTCTTCGCATTTTAATAATAGCAATGTTAGCGTTAAAAAAATCATAAGCGGTTGTGACTAACACTAAATTTTCTCATAATTTCTTTATTTTTCTAGGAAGTTATTTATATAACAATATAAATAAACATTTATCTATCTATAAGCATAACAAAAGAAAAGCTAAATTGTCAATTCAGAACTGGCTACAACAATTTGATTACGATGCCACAGAAAATCTGCTACTTGTAGTCTCATTATTACGATCATTTTTTATATGTATTGGGTTTATCAAGCACAGACATACACACACGAACACACACACACACACACGCACACACACATACACTCACACCTCGCATGCGCGCTCAAATTGTAATAATTAAGTAATATTTTCTTATAACTACATATAGGTTTATTTTTTTGATGTGGGGGCCTGGTGATCTGCAATTCAGGCCATAATCGGTTCCTTCGCAGACTCCAGTCTCTCACAAAGGTAATTCTGGTAATTGAAACTCTGTACTTCAACCTATTTACTACCTTTGTGATGAGAAAATAAATAAATAAAATAAAATAAAATAAATATGGAAAATTACTCTATTAATATACATACTCTGTGTGTAATTATGAATTACCTATTTAGAGAATAATTCAGACGCATTTCATGACAGCAAAAGAGGTACATAATAGCCTATTTATTTATTTATTTTCCAAAAACACTATTTCTATATTGTCTCCAGACGAATATGCGCTATATTTTATACCAGACGAGAGCTTTAAATATAGCGCATATTAGCAACAAAAAAATAGAATAGAAAAGGTTCACCATCAGGAAGATGTCATTCAAAATAAGTACATTTTAAAAGTATATTAAAATATTTGATTTTTTTTCCAAGAATCATGTACTACCTGCTTACCTATCTAATAATTTCTTCCTTTTATGTTACTCTGATTGACATAGTATAGGATTACTTTACTTAGGACTAATATACACATCAGTGACCAATTCTTACAAAAAGGTCAACACTATTAGCACAAATTGAGTGATATTCAACTTTCCTGATAATGGACAAACAATTGCGAGCTTATTAAAGCTTAAAGTTACTGGCACTTACTAATTCCTTTAAATATAACTCCAACAAGGTTATATACGTCGTTTGTAAAAATGTATCAAGCTAATATCAAAGTAGCCATTTACTGTAGCAACTAAGCAAATTTCCACAGTTGATTTTCACCTTTAATGTGTTCAGGGAGAGTGACCCCCACCTGACCGTCTAATCAACGTGTTCTAAGCTACATATATAAAAATTTTATTTTTGTAAATATTTACATACCTAAAAAGCTCAACTAGGTTTCTTACAGAGTTTGCTAGACTCCTGAGAGTAAATTCTCAATTATTGTAACATTTGACACAAATTTATGTTCCTAAAAATCGGAACTGGATATAATTTTAAGTAAATACCTACGTATGTCGCTGTTAACCAACCAAATCACTGTCGCCACAATCTTTATAAAATATTTCTAACTAAGTACCTATAACAGTTTCCATTTGCAGAGACTACATTAGTAACTGTTGAAATTACGCACGATGTTATTGGAAATGAAGATTCGTATTTATATAACACAAACACTAGAAACAGACGGCTTAAATTAAATGAATGCAAATTACTTTGTACACTCGAAAAGTAGTTCTCTGTGTAGGTGAGCGTTAAGCGTAGCCGCAGCCGAGGACAACTTATGGAATTTGTTAAAGTTCTAACTGTTGTGCTCCTTTGGTTTTATGCAAATTCAATGTTCTACGGAAATGCAATACCCAAGTAACTTCGACATTTATTCTAATACGTACCTGTCATTAAAAAGAAACTTATTCTGTGACATACATTTCTTGGTTGCAAAGTCACATGGTATAAATATTGATTCACACACAATGCTCTACTAGGAAGGTACTCCTAGACCTAGGTAATTGTTAATCATACCGTATACTTCATTACATAAAGACCTGTACTTAGGGGCAGACATAATGCTATAAAGCATTCTCTACCATCAACCGGAGAGTTTTGAATAGATAACATAGAAGAGTGGTGCAACAAACAGAAAAAAAAGCAAATATAAAATTTAGAATTTTTTCTTCATATCTAGATTAAGATTGATATCCAGCTGGTACATTTATATTATGCATGTTAAAAAGAAGGCTTTCTCTCACTGGTGGCTCGAATTGCATGAAACAAAAAATTGCTTTTACCCTCGTAGTTTCACCCAGGTTTTATTATGCTATCATTTCTGTAGTAGAAATACGGCTCCTGAATGTACATAGGTATTACAATAGTTTGACATAACTCCATTCAGGTTTATGAAAGCCTCCTCGATACGTACTCAAAATATGTCGTGATAAAACGACATCGAAAAAGCAGCAAAGTTTCCAGTAGTTTCTCTATGAAATCTAAGTACATTTAAAACGACACTCTTTTTGTTATTTTAAAAAAAAATAGGTTATGTTCGCTAATAAATTTTGAATGTTTCACAGCGAAATGACGATGTCATTACGTTACGCAATTGTCATCGCTCAAAATACCAGTTTTACTGCTGGATTATAAAACGTCCTTTACAGCTCCATTTGATTTGTAACACATTAAGGATCGGGTTTATGTCTCAATTTTACATTATAATAATAATCACTCGTAAATCTCATTGCGCGTTAAAGCCTATTAATCGAACACTATATTATCTATGAAAATTGAGAAATAGGTAAATAACCCATTTGACAACAAAAATAAACCAGCAGCCTACCGGGTAACTTTACCTACGTAATTGAACTTCATACAACAGCCATTAAACTGGAATTAATAAATAAATACGAGTATTACACAATATCACATACATTGTTCAGATTCCAAGATGAGTAGTCAAAGCCCCCGTATTATGGAGTATCTGAGACAACGAAAGTAACACAACACCCAGACCCGACACAATATAGAAAAGTTCATTTTCTACATTGACCCGACCGGGAATCTAACCCGGGACCTCAGAGATGGCGACACTTTGAAACCGGCGTGCGAACCACTCGGCTACACATAGAAAGTTAAAGCTATTGAAGCTACGCATAAGATTGTGTAGTACCTGGGAGCTTAGCATGATAAATTCGAGAAACACTGTCAACACCAAGCGACACCTTTTCTTGACAGTGACTCTCATCTATACTCGAGGGAAGCATTTACTTGAGAAAATGTTATGACTTAAGCAAATATTTTAACCAATAGACGAGAATTTTTATAAAGTAAGAAATGTAATAGCTACAATAATAGTTAGTATTCAATCAACAATTCTTACTTCGTTAATAAAAAATCGTAAAAATATCTCTTTGAATTATGACATTGTAAAGTAATTACTTCTCTTGACTATAGATAAGAGTGGGCGCAACCAGAAAAATTGACATTTACATGTAGACAAAACTTTCTCAAGTTCGTCATGCTAATCACTCTAGAATATTGGTTACGCGACCAATTTAAGAAAAGTAAACTAGATGTGAGGCCTGTAGGAATGAAACTAATGATTTTAAGTTTTGTTATTTGTTAGAAGCTTTGAAAGGTTTCAAAATATTCCTTCAAAGATATTAGTTTTTAATGGGTTTTATTAGGATGGATAAAGAGTAAAACAAAATTTTTATATTATATAATTCTTATATTTATAAATCGACCATACAGAAGCTTGAACAATACAAAACAGTTATATGATTATAAATTGTGCAACGAGTAAAATCTAAAGTTTGCATAAATGCATAAATAAAATGCGTTTACAAAACTCAAAAGTATAATATCAATTTGCGAGTCGCTAGCGCACCAGGCGAAGCTCTACATTAGCTTTTCTTAGAGAAGCAAAGAAATAGTAAAAATAATTTTACAACAAACATATATATCTTATTGAGATTTACAGAAAAACCACGCGCATTAAGGCACAAATTGGAACCTTCTGGTACGAGAACAAAAACATCAGTTGATATAAAGGCTATAGAGACTTCAACAACTACTATACTTTTACATCAAAGTAACACAATTTAATAACGCTTTTTCAACAATAAGGTTTGTACTTTCAGTGTATCATCAATATTCAAAACAAACACGTTAACAATCCTTGAAAAGATTACATAATATGTATTATATGTACCTTTCTATAATAACAGCACATAGATTACACACAATAAAAATAACAAGCACAAACATAATTAAGTTTATAAATTATATCAAATATTAGAGTATTACAAGGCCTATGTATTATGTATCAGTTTTGTTGCTTGTTTTTTGTAACGGAAGACTGAAATATTGTAAAAACTTACAAAGTATTAGTCTTATATATATAATTACAACGGCGACATATTGTATATTTATATCGGACTATATGCCTAATGTGACCAAGACCATATTAATTTAATCGGGATAGTCTACTGTCTGTCCGTTCTGCCCAGTTATGAGTTAAGTATTCCTTTTTAAATCACACCAAATAATTAATTTATTATTGATAATAAATACCATACGTTATGTTTGCCTACCCGAAAATTAAGTACCTGTCGAGAGTATTTTTAACTAACTGGAGTAAGAAACTGGACAAGACATTCTGAAATTAATTTGCTCTGCCGACAATTTCAAGTTATCTAATCACCATCATCATCACCACCCTTTTACGTCCCCATTGCAGGGGCTCGGGCCTTCCTTATGGATGGTTAAGGAGGATGGGCTGAGAATAATTTTTCTATATAGACTTCAACAACTACTATACTTTTACATCCATCCCATCCCATCCCGTACACCCATCCCGTGACCGACTCTTTGCGAAAGTTGCTTAACAACAACGATCGTGGGCAGCGGCGCTCTACGCCACCGAGCTACATAAGTTATCTCATGAATAACTCAAATTGTATATTATATTATTACTTGCTTTCTTTAAATTGAACGTCTCACTTAAAACTAATGGTTGTTAATGTAGCCCATCTTGAGGTTCAGATACGAAACTAGATAAACATGAGTGTTTGTAAGTTTTGGCAACAACAGGTAACAAATAATTTGACTATCCGTAATGTGAAATCATTAGTATATTTTTGATTTTTTGGGATATAAACTAATATAAAATAAAATTATAATATCATCGTCTTATCAAAAATGTCAACAAAATTACTAAAAGGAAAATGTTGCAGAATACCACGATGTTAACATTTAAAATACCTAAACGGTGGACGTAATCTTATATCTCAAGGGATTTCTATTAAATCAATTCCATACTAATGTACTCAGATTATAAAACAGAATATGCTCACTGACTAACACAAGTAAAAATAACATAAATCAGTGAATGTCCATTAACTTTAAGCACAGAAATTGTTCAGCGGAAACCTTTGGGGCTTATATGGTGCAAGTTAAAATGATATGCGAGTGTAAGCAAGGCGGTGCGATAATCGAATATAAGTAGAAAGAATTGCTCCAACCAATCAAGGGGCGTGATTCTTTCTACGACCTCATGTCAACGGGCCGAACGCATCAGACGTTCACACTGAGTAAGTAGATACTTTTTCTCTTGCTCGTCATACAAAAATATAACTTTCCCTGAACCGGAGGTAGGGAACATTCCTAGCACCTTCTTCTTGGCAGTGGGTATGTAAACGCCTTTGTTGACGGCTGTTGGCACATCGGGTATCTCAGTCCACAGGTATGTCCACACGATCTGGAGACATGTCAATGATTTAATAATCAATTCATACATCAGCTTCAGCATATACTGTAGAGCAGAGATTCCTACAGTGAATTGCGTGGAACCTACAAGTAAAATAGTCATTGTTCCCCGAAATCATTTATTTCTGCGATTCAGTTAAGTGTAGATAAAGTCGACATTGAATTGAAATTTGAACTTAAAAAAATTGATAAAACATTGCAACAATTTCATTCTTCTATTTGATTTAGTGTTCTATAAAACAAAAAGCATCGGGTCTTTAATTATCTTAAAAATTTGGGAAACGCATGCATATTTTTTACCGACATTTGTAAATCCAAAACTTCTATCTTTACAGCGTACCCTTTGCGGACATAAAAAATGTGTGTTAATTTATAATTTTATTATAAATAGACATTCGAATCTTTCATCACTCTCCACCTCCCAAAAATAAATATGTACAACAAATATATTAAATTTAAAAAAGGAAAGTACTATCGTGATATGTAGGGTACCAAGTTAATATTCAAATGAAAATAAATACGAACGAGATTACTATCTCGTCCGTTTTATTGGAAAGTAAGACTTGTTCAAACTTTCAAGTAATCCGACTAATGGATGTATATGAGAATGGCTTCACCGTACCCTGAAGTGAGTAGTTTCATGAAATATTTACGAGTTATCGAATATAAGTTATATAAGCGGTGAACATTTACCGTAAAGAATGTAAACAACATTTAGATAACCCTTTTCTATTTTAACTTAACGGATTAACTTGTATATAATTATTACAAACGAATAAATTAATTCCGCAATTCCATTAAAAGAAAAAAATGCCTCAATGAAGTAATCCAAACCGACTGTATAATTAGCATCGCCTAAGATTTTTCCTCTTGCAAATATTAGCACAACGAAAACCGCTAAGTTTATTACCGTAAATTAAGATAAAGAATTCTTTTCAGCTCTGGTTAGTGATCTAACTTAACATCATTGACTTTAAAGCGAAGCCTATATTTAACTACAGCTTCGTTGAGTCGGCATTTTCTTTTTCCGACATCTTGGAAAATCAACTAATTAACACAAAAATCTTAATGAATTATACACCAAAGTACTCTTTAAGACTCCATTGATTAATGAATGAATAATGTTCCGTAAAGTCATAGTCCGTGATTTATGCATTTTATACATTGCTCAGATTCAATTATAAGTATCTAAAGCCCCGTATTATAAAGTATCTGTGACAATGAAGGCCCCACAACGCCCAGACTCGAGACAATATAGACTCATTTTGTACATTTATCCGACCGGCAATCAAACCCGGGACCCTCAGAGATAGGTGACACCGGTGTGCGAACCACCCTGTCAATTCAAACTAATTCAGAAAAGTCGCGACGAAGTTTATGGTTAAAATTAAAAATGACACAGATATTTAATTAGAATGATTCCGTTTTACGTAATAAGCCTAAGATGTAATCTCATTGTTAATAATTCAAATTAGAAGTTTCTACTACTGATTAACTATTCAGACGAGAGCTATGAAGTATTGTATTTGAACTGTGTAAAAAATGTAAACGCCATCATACATACCTGCCACCCACCAAACACGTTGTTACGCTCGAGATATAGAAGTCTCTTGTCTGTACACATTACCACTTCTTTGTTAGGTATTACCCAAACGTGGGCCTCGTACATATCCGTGCTGACAAACTTGCCCTACACAAAATAAAACATTCAATAAAAATATATGAAGCTGCTTTGTTTAAATTCTCTTTGGATATTTTTTTTATGAATATCTTTTGAATAATGTATAATTTACATTGTAACTCTTAGTAATATCAACCCACTTGAAGCGGGTTTATGGAGAGATACGAAAGGTAATTTTGCTAAAAGATGTTTCCTGCCAATCAATAATCATGTTAAATATTTTTATGTCATTAAGTATTCGACAAAAGAAGATTACCTATGCCAAGTATGTTATAACTACATCAATTTCGAAACATTAAAATTCTACTAGATAGAAGGAACTCCCATTTACTACATACGCTTGTTTGTTTTTATGCTTCTGTTACTTTTTTGTGAGATAATATATAAATGCCATGGAAAAAGCTAATTAATTATTTGATTAAGGTTCGAAAAAGATGTAAAGGCAGACTTAATTTCATTAAATAATTAAATTTACTTTATTGTTATGGACTGAAATCTATTGATAATAGATTTTCTTTACCTTTTCTAGCTCAAATAACATCTTGTATCCTTCCGCTTGAAGTCGAGAATAGGGTCTGACTCCTGAATCAGCAGGTAGATATCTAGCTGCGCGCCGTTTTGTTACCTCTTCAGAAAGATCTGCCGCTCTATTTTCAATTAAAAAAACCATATTGATAGTGGATTAATTACAACAAGCTAAATACAGCAAAAGCAATGATGATATATAATCTTTGACGCATAGACTTCTGCTAACAGTTTTGTTTATCAACATTAAAATAAATCAAGATACAGTCAATATAAAAAAACATATACCTACTTATTAAGTTTAAAATATTTATTCATACGAAAAAATCATACTTTCTCCGTTTCCCATGAAAATCATCAAACGAACATACTTTAAGGTTATTATAGTAAAACAATATTTTACCCCATCTACCCCTCATGGATCCATGGTTCCTTGTAAAGGTTCACTTGTTAATAGATGTTGTTACCAAACTCTTTAGTCCTTTTTTAACATCAACCTTTTGTTACAAAGAGATCCTTTGCGCTAGGTTACATAACGACTTAACTGAAAGGAGATTAAAGTTTGTTGTGGTATTAAAATCATTATTATTATAAATCAAAGACCAAGACAAGGTCATCTGTGGTCAAATTATTTTATTCGACATTTTTATAACGATTATTTCATTAAATGGGCAAATCATTAACAATACAATCGTATATAAAATTTGGATTTAGTTTGTTTCGAACTATTAACACTTGATCTCAATTCTTACAATAAGTTGTATTCTTTTAACTAAGATAGCACAAAAAGGAACAAAATAACATTAAAGCAAAATTATTTTGCATTAAGACAATATATGTACTACGTATTTTTAACATATACGGAATCTGTAAAAGATCATCAAAGCCTAAAATAATATTAAATATAAACGCGTTACGTCCCTTGGAAAGTAGATTTATTTAAGGAGTAATGCACGTGATAATATACGAAACCAGGATACCTAGAAAATATTGTTTTGCAAAATTTATTTGGGTATATTACATTTACGATAGATATATATATATATATATATATATATATACTCTTCCCACTAACTGCCCGCTTCATATGTTTTAACTTCCCTAAATGTTTCCCCGATAAAGTAAAATAAATTCATTGTATGAAATAACACTAATGACAATAGTAAACTTTATGCCACTTAATAACACAGAACTCAACTGTGTTTACAAGCCCTACAATTTGATTATATTAATTTGGGACGTCACAATTAATAAATGTAAACTTTATAACTCGATTATCATATTTATTTTACGAGACCGGACGTTTTATTTAAACAATAAGTCTTTAACTCGATAATTATAAGTTGTTTGTTAAAATTATCGAGACTGTTTTAAATTAGATTTTAAAAAAATGTGAATTCAATACTGAAAATAAAAGAATACGTACTACTTTAAAGTTTTTTTTTAATAATTTTGATTAGTTTCATGCTTTGGTTTGAATAAATTTAAACATGCTCTTTTAGAATTAATTAAGTTTCGTGAAATTAATGAAGTTGGTATAAATAACATAAAATTTATTTGTACAGCTTTAGACAACTGTTTAATATGAGTACAATTTTTGAAATATTTCGAGAAATTAAGGACGGTTTACAAAATTAGAAAGGATTGTGTGGTATCTAATTCGTATAACAAGTGCTACCCGTTTCTGTTCAGCAAATACTGGTCCCAGACATTTTTATACAATGTGAATTTTAAATATTTCACGGATGGCCTAATTGTGTAATTTTTGAATATATCGTAATCACTATCAAGCGTATAGAGGTTGTGATAGTGATTTATGGACTTGTGTAATTTTGATTTGAATGATATAGAATGTCATAGCTAATTAATTTCGTTTTGTTGTTGTTATGTTGTCAAATAATCTTTACGATTTTGTTTTGATTGTAATTAATTCTCCTATTTCGACTGAAGAATAATAATATTTTATTCATATAAATAAAATAATAGAATTTCATACTTTTGACAAACTCAACGTTTTATTTGTACAAACGTAAATATAAACAAAGCCTTTGCATCGTACTAACAAAACGAATCAAGTGCGGTTTTTTTGTCAGCTCGTCTACGGACGAATCGATACGAGAAAATACAAATACTTACTCGATACTTTTCTTTGGATTCGAAGTATTTTTGGCATCGATACCTTGGAACTGAGTAAGTAGTATTGTGAAGTAAGTTAGTACTTGGTTGGTCACTCACTAAGGAGTGTCAAAAACTCGCGTGCAAAAGTGTTTACTCTGTGTTAAGGTGTCTAAAGTCTATCTTATGACAAAGTCCCACAGGCGCATCGTTCCTATTCTATCTATCTAAAAGGGGGAACTGTCAACAAAATTTTGAAGCAATACCTAACTAAATACATACTAAATAGTTTCTTTAAGCATCGCTTTTTATGTCTTCTCTTTCTTTCTTAAAAAAAGTATTGCTATTAACTATCAGAGTAGCAAATCTACTATAAAAATCTATAAAAATTATGACGATAGTGAGGCATTTTAAAACTATTCGATACAAGTATGTATCGAGTAAAAGTGTCAATTCCTAGGTGATATGTTTGAATCCCTGAGCTAGTCATGTCATCAGCTGTGCAATTTGCATCATCTGTCAGAATAGTTGGTTTATCGTTTCATTTTGAGATATTTATTAATAGCTAGTCAAATTTTTCGTTGTATGTAGAGTTCTGAATAAATCCACATATAAAAAGATCGGGAACCCAATACTGGAGGAATTTATTTACATCATGTAATAGTCACCTTAGTGAAATTTGTAAATTTAGTGGTAGTTAAAAAATAACCATTTTATGAAATAATTGTTAATACAAAAGCAATCAAATAAGTATTCTTAATATTCTTTTCCATCGTAACGAGTGATAATATTACTACTAGAATAATAATTATTGGCGATATTGGGTTGTAAATGTATTAAATAAGTAAATCCTTACCAAAACTTTATAATAAATTCAGAAACATAATAAAAACATACATAAAATGTCGTAAGATTGCAGTTAGTATTCAACTCTTTCATTTAACATTATCCAATAGCTCTCAAAGGTATGTGTAACTATATCAATTTCTTTAAAATATTCCGATTTACGTCAAATGAACGTTACCATTCATTCAATATATTTCAAAAACGCCGCAATCGTAATTGCTTTCATATGTCAAACGGTTGTAGCGTGAAGATCGCTCGAAGTTGTAGCGAATGTCTTTCAAATGTCAAATTCAAAGTGATTTGTGAAAGATTTTTTTAGACAATTAGACCCCTGTTTGATCCGGCGCTTCCAAGGTAGGCTACGCATCTGCGTAGAACTGCCTTGGCGGCGCCGGGGAGCGTGGGTCCCCTAGACTGCGGGCAAAACAGCAGTGCAAGGGAGCCCCAAGGGGCTAGTCCTAGAAGGTCTACGTGGTAGGCCTGGGCAGTGATCGAATTCCTATCAAAATGTGTTACTTCAGGTGGCGCTCGGACGCACTATAATTCCTTAAAATTAAAAATTATATAATTTTGTTGAAATTATATAATTTTACGTGTAAAGGCCACCAACACGATATTGCCGGAAACGTGTAAACGCAATTCGGCCATAAATTAAAAAAGAAACCTTTGTAAAATAAATGTTGACCACAAATTGATGAGTCATTGAGTTTTAATCCTATCGAGTTGAAGTTCTATTGTGGATGAGCCTAAGCCTTTCCTTTTCATGAAGTCCTTTACAGGCATTTCAAAGGCGTCCCTTTTTAACCGACTTCAAAATATTTAATTTCAATATTTAGCAGTTTCTTGAATTGTTAAGCAGCTTTAAAATAAGTATTATTTCTCATTTTTTAAAGCTTAAATTTTTTTTCTTCGCGACTCACTTATATCGATTCGAACAAATAGAATATCCAACAAAATAAAAGCTTAATCAAGGCTCATATTGTCTTTTTCTATGTTTTACTATCAACAATACCAAATAATGAACTTTTTTTCAACCGCGTTTGGTTGATCCGATCGAAAATAATGTCATTAAGAATAGCTCATAGGGCGCTTGTGCACTACACTGAATTTTCAGGTCCGGCGGTCCGATTTTTTCCGGTCCGGAATGACATGTAAAACCCGGATGAGTAGCTTGTGCACTTGTCCGTTTTTTTCCTGATCGGAGCGGCGCAGTGTAGAGCAGCTCTCTTTGAAGCTGCACGTCACTTACGCTAGGTTCGATGAGATTTTTGGAACGTCGGTAATTGCGTTCGAAGACGTAGAAAGGTACCTAAATAACGACCTGATCATTTTACAAAAACCATAATAAATTGAGGCAAGACGAAAGCATATTTTTTATTACTATCGGATGACTACTATCAGATGTAAAAACTTATACCCTTACTAATTTAGGGACAGCATTGTTTACATACAATAGCTAAAAATATCTGTGACATTAGAATAAAATTACTGATAATGGTACTTGATGTTTAAATTTATAAACATACGATTTTTTTGGAAGTTTTGTAAAAACAACTTTAAGCGATTACAGAGATAGACTAATCGGTGGCGCCATTCGTAAACAAATTCAGTGCCGTGTAAGCGGAGAATTAATATGCTAAATGAACTTTACGAGATCAGTTGACTGTATTATATGTTGCATAATTTTATACGCGTAGTGTAGTTTCTTTGAGCAGAAATATTTTACCCTTAGAATACTTCTTTTTTTAAATTTATTTATGACACAAACAGTCATTTCAAATTTTATTGAATGCGAAAAAGACATTGAGTGCCACTTAATTACTTCTGTTAATATTCTGTTTATTCTTTATTATTACTTCTGTCATTAAATATTTATCTATACTTATCAATTGTCTAAAAAAAAAATTGATAATGACAAATTTCCAGGCCAACTTTCATGCCCTATTTTTCGTGATAAAATTTAGCCTATGTCCTTTCTTAAAGTTAAGTCTATTTACTATATTAATTTCCATTAAGATGGGTTCAGTTGTTTAGGCGTCTAAGCGTAACAACACTTATCTTACCTTAAGTTATCGATACTTTTAATACGATTCTAAAATCTAGCTAAGTATCGATACTAGAACCATATGCTGATCAAATTAGAACTATACCGAGTTTGCCAAAGCATATGCAGTGATATTTACCAACTATATAAAATCATCATATAAAATATAGCATTTTATAATCTACAATAAATATCGATTATTGGAAAGTTTATTGGAAAATTACAATATCGCCGAAATAAATATCGATTTTATACAAATCGAATATATTTTCCCAAGCCTATTCTTTATGAATTTTCCGGATCGAGGACACAGCAGTGCACAAGCGTAAACACGTTTTGCATTGCCGCCATCACGGACCTGAAAAAACCGGTCCGGAATAGAGAAAAGTAAAATCCCGGACGGTAAAATTCCTGACAGTGCACAGGCTAGCATTACTTATATATGGCCTGACATATCGGACCTGAAAAAATCGGACCGCCGGACATGAAAATTCAGTGTAATGCACAAGCGCCCTTACCGTCCGATTTTTCGCAAGTTTTGACACGATTGACTAGGTGAATACGCTTCGACGTAACTCCGATAGAACTACTTTAAAATCGGCTTTATTCATAGATATGATTTGGAAAATGGGTTCAACGATTAAGTCGCTGCGATATAAGTTACTTGGACTACCGATTTAAGGCTTACGGTACATTTCCGCTGCGTTATCAGAGAAACGGTTTTATTATCAATAACCATGAATATTTTAAAATCCTATATTCAAATGAAATCAAAATCGTTAATTCAGTCTAGGCTGTTACGTAGCATTTGTGAAAGTTGAAAACTACGCCAACGGTTTTCAATTCTCTTGCATTATAAAAAACTGATACTGATAATTTTAATACAGATCAGAAATCACATCACTGCGCATAAAGGTAAAGATAACAAAATGAACAGGCCGGAAATCGAGACAGATCATGGCGTACAGTCAACTATCGAATAGCAAACTAGAAATATACTGACTCTGTTCTACGAGTGGTATATATGTCGTAGCCAAATGGTATAATCAGCCAACCAATTGGGCGGCTAGCCCTTTAATTGAATGGCGCCATTCAATTTAATTGAAGAGCTAGCCGCCCAGTGGCTGATTATAGCATTTGGCTGCGACATATACAAAACAATGGAACCTTTTCAGGGAAGTGAGCAGACCGGATGTGAAATCGACGACACCACCAACTGGGCGTACAACCAGCCCCAGCGCCCCGAGGCCTAAACCCATCACAAATCCCCCAGCGCCGCTCTCTTGCGCACCGTGTAACGGCCTCGTCACCACTCCGACCACGCCTTCCATGACACCCTATTTGATGGGTTCACTATCAAAACACGCTAAAATGTTTCTATTAGAAAACAGGTCTTTTAAAAGGTACTATATCATTTCTTTGCATCAAACTCATTAATTACATTTTAAACTGACACACAAATATTAATGTTTGTTGCAAACATTGTTCAATAATAAAATATGAATAATATATTTTAGAGGTTCGATATTTTGCAAACAAAAAGTTTTATCATATTTTGGAAGTAGACTAATTATTTGATAATGTAAATGAATTGAATGCTGACCAGATGGTTTGGCTTGACAAAGCCAAAATTGGCTTTTTTGTTAAAGGGAGATAACACTTTCGTCTTTATCCATCCATCATGCTTTGTATATGGATCGGTTATAAGCTCTAAGAGTTTAGAGTCCAATAATAACCTACCAATATAGATCAGGTCTCAAGCTACCAAGAAATTGAGATACTAAATGTGTATTTTTTAAAGTGGGACTGTAAAAGGGCGCAGGGCTGGGGGTTAGGACGTAGTAATATGTATTTCGTTTCACACGTGTAGACCATATTGAATTTTGTATGACATTAGTTCATTGTCGTATTATACGTTAAAGTAAATTTTACATTGCAAAATGATATGCATTTTATCCAATAAAAAAAAGACAATACGGTTGTTTTTTATTTCCTTGATAAAGTGAAATTAAATGTTAATATTATATATGTATAATTTAGGCGGCTCTTTGTTTAAAAGATATTATTACCATCAAATCTAAAAGTATATTTTATTCAGAAGTTTGAAATATTTTTACTGATACTCATCATCACCTTAAATCTCATTTACAAAAGGCACCGCTAGGGAAAATTTTATAAAGAAAAAACTATTATTTTTTTCCTAAATAAGCACGCAAAAAAGCAAAGCATCACCGCAAGCAAGCAGAAAACCCTTCAAAACCGAACCTTTTGACAGCGTCTAATGAGCCGGATGCGAAGTCGACAACTCCAGCTGTGGGCCGCGCGACCAATCCCACGGCGCCCTTTCCCAGCCCCTTGAAGAAGCCTTCCACGCCTTCCTCACGAGCGCCCTCTATGGGCTTGGTGAACACTCCGGTTACACCGTCTACCACGCCCTAGTTTGCCCAATAACAAATATTGTTTTACCTACTCAATTTTATGTGGGTTAAGTACATTAAATAATGAATGCAAAAAATGCAAACATCATCACATTGGCAGTTATCGAAATGGGTAGACTATTACTTATCTGCTAGTTACTTTTCTAAACTTATTGATGAGACCTGACTTAGGGCTGTGCCGGTATTTTTTACAATTTTTAATTTTAGTCAATATTTACAGCTGAATGTTTTGTTTATTTACATTTAAAATAATAAAATAGTTCTAAAAATGCAGACAGGTGATAGAATTAGAATTTCCGAACACCTTCATTGTGCTAAGACCACCGGTTTGAAGTTCTGTATAGTCAAAAGGTGTAGGCAAAATAAGACAACATTGTGAATGTGCCCTAGACTTTTAACACTGACCATAACAAGTCCTTTCCCACTGCGAGCGAGTCCTTCCTGTAGATTTGCAGGCGGTTTGTTAATATTATCACGCCGTCTTCTCTGGTAATCCTATTAACAATATAATAAAACATTTCACAGTTAATAAGGAATATAATTTATTGTTAAGCACATATACGAGTTATTATCATCACCAGCCCATTGATATCCTACTGGGACACAAGTCTTTGTTGTGGATGGAATCGTATTGAGGAGGATGGTCCATGACCTACCATGAGGGCACAGAGCGGAATGGTGGATACTAACGAATGCAGATGCAACCGGGGTCAACGGCTTAAAGTGCGTTAAGAAACATGGAGGAGCTTGACATAATACATTTTTGGTCACCCATCCTATATATAACCAAACATTGTAAAAGTTTTTAATCTTGCGTACCATTCTACATACAAATAACACATCAAAAACCTAATATGAATGCAAAATATAAAAAATGAATTGAACAGAGATATTTTTGTGTATACAATATAAAAAAATATTTATAGAAATCATGTCTATTATATATATATATATATATATATATATATATATATATATATATATATATATATGTATATAGTGGATTAGCTCTTTCTCCGCGACTTTGTAAATAATAACTAAATTGGTTGAAATACACATAGTTGGAATATTGTTGAAACGAACGATAACTTTTATTTTAAAATATTTTTCAACGTATAAAATGTTCACAAAATACAATTTTTACCTTGTGCCAAATCGCAATACGCCATAGTAAAATACAAAAAAATGCGCAAGATTTTTCTAAAGCTTGATGAAGTACTTAACTCCTAGCATTCACCTCTTACGCTAGCACGAGATATTACAAAAGAACAAATTACGCTACCTTGTCCAGAGAGAGCGCAGCCAATCCGTGTCCCATAGCGCCTGTGATGCGGGACACGGCGCCTGCGGCCCCGCCCACAGTGTGTCCCACCAAAGACCGCACACCAAGGAACAAACCTTCTGCGAATTCGCCAGGTCCTTGAATAGCTCCCTAACCAAAAAAATATCGTATTAGGTTTTAAGTTGAGGTGTTCAATATTATGTTAATATTTAATAATTATAGCCCGCGACTTCAGCCGTGTGGTACATTTAGTACTCTTAATAACGAACTTCCATTGAAACTCATTGTTTGAATGGAAGTTCGTCGGTTTTTAATAAATTTTCAAAAATCGTAATAAAGAGTATTTTTTTAAAATTACTCTTTATTACATAGTAAGCACGTTACATTAATATTTCAGGGTATTTACTGTATTTATCAATAAAAATCAAGGTTAAAGTTTAAATTTCCAAATCCACACGAAAATCGCTGCTGTCATAAACCACCATTAAGCCTCGTATAACATCACACGTAAGTAAATAAACAAAACTCATGAATCTAAAATCGTCAACAGAAAGCTATATATACTAGCGTATGACGTCATCGGAGTTGCAAAAATATACAAGGAGTTTTCATCTCAGATCAAAAATTATACTTTATTTCATTAAAAATAAAGTGTAAATATGTGGAAATATGTGTTGTTGCGCTATTGGTGTTATAGGATGATCACAATTTTTGTATATTTTTAACGTTGTCAAATACCCTATTTATCCTCCATCATTTTTATTTTTTATTGTTCTTACCTGGAATGGCTCGTAGAAGAGATCCTCCACGCCTTTCTTTAAGCCAATCACAAGCCCATATGGGTTTCCTATAACATCCAGTCCAAGTACTAAAACGTACAACTGCTTCAAAGCCTGCCCGGTATAATGGCTCTGTACTTGTGCTACCAACTCTTTTTGGGATAGGAACTCGTAATTGCGTTCATAATACGATAACCTTAAATAAAAATAATCATTGAAGTCATTACATTTATGTTTACTCATATAGCTTAATCAAAAACCAAATAAAACATTGTTACGTCACATTTTTTTTTTATTTTATCAAATTTAATAAAGTTTTTAAATAAGGTAACTTACTTAAACACGACGTCATTCATATCGGTTAGAGTGACTCCAATACTTTGAAGGACCGTGCCAACAAATGTCGGCAATTGCGTCGCACCTCCAAGTGAAAAAGAAACATGAACCTAAAAAGAAGTTCAGTTAGAATCAAATTAAGTACTTACTACTAGGTTAAACTTATTTTAAACGGCCTTTTCATTATTTACCTTAAGCGGAGATAGATGTAAATTGTCATAGAAATTCTTTTGATCCGATGCTACTCCCAATGCAGCTAGTGCCTCTAGTGGCTGCCCGGCTTTATCTAAATCTGATTGGAAAGCGTCCAACTGTAACAATATTGATTATCATAGTATTATTGCTTGAATCGAGAGATGTATAGGAACTGATTTGAAGTATATAATTGGAAATAAAAACAGCATACCGCTTCCTGTTCCGTGAGTACAGTCTGTGGGAACATTCCCATAAGCGCATCGACCAGTCCCATATCAATTTTAACGTGGAACTCTTGAATGAGTACCTTGAAGTATTTGTACTGACGAACTTTACTATGTTCCATAATGCGTTCTACTATGGATACCTCGATGAATGGTTTCATACCTATAAAAACATATCGTGAATTCATACTTATAAAATTATCATACTGATATACTAATCTCTCACTCATGTTTAATATAAATTAACTTTGCTGTTATTGTCAATTCTAAGTTCTCACCATTAGGGTCGTCATTCGCAATGGACCGCGGCGGTGGTACAGGGGCTAAAACTACCGGGAATGTCGGTAGAGGTAGCTGCTGATCAATCTGTAGTCTATGCAGACGAGCGTGTAACCTTCTCGAGTGAGGAGTGAGACCATATGAAGCCCACATGCCAGGCTGCAGATTACGTCGTAGTAAACGTTGAGCTGGTTTTAATAATCGCATCTCCTCGAAATCAACCTTAGATAAAAAGTTGAAATTATTGTTAATTTAAAATTGACAGATTTGTTAGTTAACGCACATAACATCGCGCAATATAAATATTTTGAAAGTGTAAATAATAATCTTTATTCGACACTAATTCTAAAAATATAACACTATCGAGTTTTAATTTAATAAACGTTACTTATTTATGATACATCTTATGTTACATATTGAATTTATGGTAATAAATAACATATAAATTATATAAAACTCCTACTTCAGTCTTCTCATCAATTATCACTCGCGGTGATACAGGCTCGTCACGGACCATTTTCTCCGTCAAGTATTTTTGGTAAGCTTCTTCCAGCTGTAGTAATTTGGCACCTTCGATCTTCTTATAGCGTCGAGCACCGAGTTTACATTGCTCCCATATTATGCCAGAACTACAAACGGAAATTTTTTAAATAACAAATTATAACAACAAAATATGTTTCTTGTTAGAATCTAAAATATTTTACGAAAAGTTTATCTTCTATCTGCATAAAGATAAAAGAAAAGAATTTTTTCTACAATAGTCAACTACATAAAAAAATAATAATAACTAAAATAAACTTCAGATGGCGCAATTATTTTTGTTCGTTTACAGTGAGATAAAAACTCAATATGCTTTTAAAACAACTAAATTTATTTTTATTAACTCAAGTCAGTATTAAAAATACGAAGTGCTAAAAATAAACGATGAGTTATTAATAAATTATCGAAATTCAATTTACTTTTATTACATCAGAAAGAAAATCGGAACACATGTCATAGACAATTTGATTGAACATTACAAATGTTTCAAAGTACATAGCCGACATCTAGTTTGATTTAAAGACTTATTTTTGGGGGATCTATTAAGAGTGACTACCAAAATAGTTTATATATTCAATAAAACATGTTTGACCATATTTAAGCAACAGTTTGAAGCGCATGCAAAAGCTTTTATATTTGATAATTTATGAAATTTTGTGTAATAGTTTTTACATTCAAAAGAAGTAACTATATTATCATGTAAAATATTGCTATAAACATACTGAGATATGCTGATATAGACTATTTCCAAGAGCTCAGGGTCATTGACCAACGACAGTCCCATGCCCTGCATCGAGAGGACTATCTCAGTGTCTACCAGTTCCGCTTCTCCAATAGTATGAGCGCCGCTTGCGAGAATAGGGTCGTCAGTAAACAGAACCACCCTTTGCAACCCGTCTAAGAAAGACACCCAGTATACTTTCTGCGTTTCATTGATGCTGAAAATATTTTAACACATAACATGCATGCAATAAACCCACAGATAAAAAAAAATGAGTCGTTATAAAAAAACTAATATTCTTTTGAAGGTTGCAATTCAGTTTGCCTTTAGGTTGTTTAAAAATTAAATGCTTACAGAAATTCACCGATGCCATCTTGCCTCAAATCGTTTTCGACTTCTTTCCTCTTGTGACTTTCAAATATAAGCACTCGAGGACCGGCAGGGTTGTCCCATGTGAATAACATTTTGTTCATAGAGGGTATTTTTCTGTTGATGAAAACGTATATAACATAAGAATAAAATGACAGAAATTCCAGGAAGTGTTGACAAAAGGTGTTATCAACAACCATTCATGCCAAACGAGAATCGGCGGGTATTAACGAATGGGTAATAAATGTAAGCAACTCGAGGTGATAAATTCTACTTTCTACTTATACCACTAATGTAAAATTTGAACGCGTAGATGGCGAAGTTAATAGAAAAATATATTAAAAATAAAATATTAAAATATATTAATAGATATATCCAAGAGGTCAGTCATATCTATAGATAGATAAAGGATTCGGAGGATTTAGACGGTGTTTGGGATATAGTTCATAGTCTGACTTACTCATAATAGTTCCGTCTACATACAGTCGTTAGCAAAGATTCAATTCAATTCCATATATTTAAACAGTTTTTTCAAAGCGTCAAGGACCAGAAACAAGAAATATAATGATATACTCACTTAACATTGACGTTTTCCTTTTCGTATAATGTGACGGGGAGTTGCGTGTAGTTGACGAGCAAAGCAGGGGCGTGACCGTCGCGATACTGACGTATCGTGATATAGGTGCCTCCCTCACTTAGCTGCACCTCTACGTGGAGACCACCGTACTAGAAGAATAACAGGTGTAGACAGTAAACGAAAATACATACATATTTTTTTTAATAATAATAAAGCATTTATTTTTCTGGTAGTGTTTAATATACTATTACCGATAATCACACTTTTATGCTTATTATGTTTATAATATTACTTGAAAAAAATAATATTTTAAACTCGTTGTCACTAGACCGAAAAACAGGGCGTGACGTCACGCCCCTTTTACTCATATCAGAGTTTAGAGAATAACGGCTGTTTCAGAATTGAGAAAAGTATGAATCTCAACTGATTTTTCTCAATAACTAAGTTTTTTTAGTTTAATATGACAAAAAGTCCTAGTTTTATCAAACTGCTGTCAACTGATCATTAAAAAAGTCACCAACGAAAACATATTTGAGTGACGTTTGAAAAGGTTCAAGTACAGTTTGAGACTTGCTTAACTTTAAATTCTCAATTCAGAAACTAGTTGTTAAACCTTTTGCATACATAGAACGATATTAGTTTTGAAGGGGCATGCCGTCATAGCCACGCCATGTTAGAAATTGATGTTTTCGCAATAAATTTTGAAATTATTATATGAATGATATTTTTTATTATATATTTCATGTATATCTATAAAATTAAAATATAAAAAGTTCCGTATCTGCTATTGTCGATTAAAATTCATGTTCGTTTTAAAATGGTCTGTATATGTATCATATGAACTATTTTATACGGTTTTACTTGAGTAACTTTTAAGTTCAAATACTTTTCTAAGCGCGGCAATTAGTTCAATCGAGATTGTATTTGCGATTTTCTTCTTCAACTAATTAATTCTTAAAGTTGCTGTTACCCAAATCGCGTTAAAAACTATTTTTATCGCGTTCTATCTCGGCTAACGACAGATATCTTTAATGCCTAAAGTAAAACCGTCATATGCCATTGTTACAAATAATATGTACTTAAAATTGACATTTTCTAACCGTTAAGTCACGATATTTTAAGAGTAATAAAAAATATTACTACCTGAAATTCTAAACGTTGATATTTTAAAGAAAGATTTTCATTTAAAAATATTATATAATTCTTGGTTATTATTTTTTTTATTATATATAAGTTCTTATATTGGCAACTAACTAGACTCACGTCATTATTAAGCTTCAAACAAACGCTATTTTGTTCGGTGTAAAGGAACGGCTGAGCATGATCGGTGGAGCCGGCTACTCGCAGCAACAAGAGCTTATCTTCCTTCTCTATAACTGGCCACAGAGGGGCACTAGAATTATTTTCGACCTGTCAAAAAATATAATAATGAGGCAATTTATATATCTAAATAAACTTATTTTATCAACGAAAAGAATATAATACGTACTTCTCTCCAAGGATCACCGGATCTTTGGAGCTCTTGATACTGTATCGCAAATGGTGCCTCGTTTATTATGAGGAAGAACGGAGTGAATATGACCGTTTTTGTTAAACTATTAAATGTGAGCTGATTTGTCACCGCCACCTACAAATTATTCGTAATTATTAAAATAAACTCCTCAAAGATATGAATTTCATATAAATATTTTTTCCTAGTTACAGTCATAAGTTTTACAATAACAAAAATCCTGTATTAAAAATTATTAATGTAATAAATCAATTTTACTATAAACAAATATTTGTAAATATAATAATTATACTTTATACGTTTGACTCCTGATATCTCACCTGATAGGTTCTACCTTCATATTTACATATTACCACACCAGAACTGCCGGGCACGTCCAGCGAGAACTTATCAGACCATTCGCCAAACTCGATTCTTATTGCGGCCTTCTTTTTACCGAAAAAGTTTTTCGCTCGAAATGAAAACAATATAGGTTCTTTGTAATCCTTGGGGTGGAATATTACGTTGCCGGTTTCGTCGAGGTTCTGAAACGTAGTTATTATATAGTAACGTTTTATTAACCCTCTCTGCGTGTTAAAATCCTTGCCGCAAAGCTTCCTGCAATTTTAATGTAGTGCTCTTTATGTGAACGTCATTTTTGCTAATAAAGAAAAAAGTGGCAATAAGTAGCAGAAACTATTGTTAGTATATGGAAAAGTTAATGGAGTCGATTGAAATAAATTAAAATGAAAAATGTACAATGTCAAAGATATACAGCGTTTTCAAAAAACTTATATATTACAGATAAAAATTTTCATAAGAAAACATATAATTAGAAAACTATCGGTTATACTCCATGCAATGTCCCGACATGCAAATATTTATTAATGATAGTATATCACATATTCGTAGTTCCAAAATATATTTTATTCAAGATTATATACAGCAGGGTCATTATAATCCACCGAAAACTATGAGGTGCATTTTATTTCAAGTTATATACACGGATAATTTTCTATATTTTACCAATTTAATACATTTTCATATTATTAAACATTAGCACGTAAGATGCATAATAAAATTATATTTCTAAATTGCATCTTACGGGCTAATGTTAAAATCATAGACAATCATCAGCAGACTATCTACGATTTTAACACGTAACTCTGTTAGCATCCCTTTCCAAAGTTAAATCTGTGCGGGTCTTATTTCTTGACAAAATTACTAATTTATCAACAATATTTAACATATTACGTAATCTTATTTATTCAAAACATAGCGAAGATTATGCTCAGGACCGCCAACCGATGACTCATTTTTTTTTCTTCTAAAAAATACTTAAAGCAATTAAATAAATTTGACAACACTTTGTCATTGACCACATTTTTGCTTACACTTTCCCTCTATCCTACAACATTCGAGCAATTAACTGGAGAACAGGAGGAACCATATATTAATGTGACTTCACAAAGTGCCAAGCTACTGAATACCTATTCCATTTATCATTATTTATAAAACCCCTCCTGACTACAAGGCTGTCTATATCTAGTGTTGTTTAGTAGAATACATCATCGAAAAAATATAATAAGTACCACCTGACATCAAACCTCCTATATACAAACACATAACAAGAAGCGCGCCATAGACCAAAGCCTTATTTATTACAATCTGATATTCAAAACTTTATATATCCCATCTTTAACAAAGAGAACTATTGATACATGATGTAACAAAATTACACTGTAACATGGTAATGTATTATAATAACAGTGTAATGGAACAATTTAATAAACTAATATAAATTACTTTCACAAAAACATTGTCTAAACGTGAAAGCTAGAAAGAATAATTATATTTATCATGCACGGTCTCTTTACAAGTTTCAATATAGGACTGCTAACATCTGCTTTTTATTCAGCATATATGTATACATATATCCCTTTCATGTGCAACCACCTTAATCATAAATTGGTGTGCACTCACCGGCAAACATGACGTATGACGACTAAGAAATTTACTGCAACGTGAATGTTTTATCTGTAATCGATATCAAATATTATAAAATTTAACAGGGTAGATTCAATAACGAAAAATAAGAAGTGAAATTCCACATTAAACACAAAATTTAAACTAAAATAAATAAAGGTACTTATTTAAACTGTTGAGTCAATAAATCTCACGATTATCATATTTAATTATTTTTGTCCAAGTATCGTGTGACCTGAAACACGACCATTGTATGACGTAATATTCGCATAAATATTTCTGATGTCAGATTAATCGTAAACAACTGCCTATTTAACATCAGATTCTTTTGTTTTGTAGCAAGAAGGCGCTATTTTTGTCAATTAACGTTTTTTAAATAATATACTCCATCAGTTTGTTTTGTGTACATATCGAAATTACATCATAAATATGGCGGACAGCGATATGGCGTGTATGAAAAAAACGTGTAATAAAACGCCAAAATGCTTAAATATGAATGACACTTATAATTAATTTTACAAACAGAATCAAAAAACCGTTCTAAAATCGTAATTATTCGAGCTTTTATTTAATCATATAACTTATATATATTTACTTGTTAAAATGGATTATTCGATGACCCCACTGATGCATGCTAAAATTTTATTACATAAATATACACTTAATTCGAAACCAAAAAATCCTTTTACATTATTTTGAGAGGAAGCTTGTTAAGCTTTGTTTAACCAAGTCAATATTTTAGGAATAGAAATCAATAAAAGATCATCTTTAATTTAAAAAGGAGTAACACACTACATAACTCTTGGGAAAAAAAAGGAGCAGTGTTGCCTGAAGCCAATATCATAGCTAGATCACCATGAAATGTTAACAGCAACGCAAAATTAATATTGAGGCAGCAAACAGAAATTGATATTAAAAAAATCTATTAAAACGACATCGTATCATCATCTCAAAGGTACCTTGTTGGGAGTGCTGGAGTTTTTTTCTGGTTTCTTTGATTTCTGCAATCACGGAATGATATATATACGGCCAATTGTATTTAAGAAATTATTACAACGCTCGACTAACTATTAGGAATTTATTTTTTAAAGAATAGTTAATGGCTAATAAACTACATATTAAAGGGACATCATTAAATTAAATTACGTAAATATTCTTGATCCAAAGTACGCAACTACTTAAACACTAATACAATTGTCATTTTTTTACCAATGACCAGCGTTGCACATGTCACAACACCGAAAATATAAGCGTTATAACAAAATTGGTTCACAACACACATATATCCTTTTTTAACAAGTAATTCTTACCCTATAACAAAGCGTAAATCCGGTTTTATTAAGCATCCAGAAGGGACAATACAATGATAAAACTTGAGTTCCTTCCATATCGACGCTGTGCATACCAAGATCGAGATTCATCACAGACGGACTGTCGTGAGATTCAAATGTCCAAACAGACAATTCTGTCTCCGTATCAGGCAGGTTCTTTGTGCATACCCAACATTTATCTAAATAATTTTGAATCTGTAATGTAACAACATATTAAACAACTTATAAACACATTGTATTATGGACGTCTATCATATAGATTGCACTATATATTTAGATATGGAAATTTTGCTATTTTAGTAATTTGGCCACATTACACTTGGTCGTTCGCCATCAAGTCTTTATTTGAATGCATCTGGGATTTAATAAATAAGATCGAATAGGTAAGTTTTTTGGAAATCTTATCTAGCTACTTCATAGTAATAATATTATATTATGAAATAATTAACCTTTATGTATTATAGATATGTTGTAATCGGAAACTTATAAGTAAACATCAATTATGTAGTACTTTTTCTCTTAAAATAAATTGTAAGTTTATTTGTAGTGGCCATGGCGGAGCATCGTGTGACGTCATTTTAATTAACTAAACGTCAACGTCTTTGTGTGGCTCCAAATATCACGAGACGGATTGTTTTTGAAGGACAAATTTAAATTAACAAAAAAGTCAAATAGCCAATCGACGCTATACTGCCGGAATACGATTGAATAATGATCAAGTGTAATAGCATCATTATAATTTTAAATATAAAATAACTTAATTTTTACAAGATTAATAGAGCCATTCTCTTACCATTATTACGACAGACGCCTTATTAGGAGCGAGATGCGACAGATGAAACATTTCCCCTGGTTTGAATGTCTGTGTTCGCTGGAGTCCAAGTTGAGAGACTACTATGTCAACAGGCAAACAGTTTTGTAGCTTCACAGCTGGCTTTAAAACGATATCGTAGCATGACGATGCAAAAGTGTGCCTATTGGTATTTTCGTAGAATACTTGCTCCATAGTACCAATAGCCTAGTTTAGAAAAAAATATTTTGTTCCATTTAAATGTTAGTAACCTTTTTAACCTTTATTGACTAAAATTAATATAGAAAACTAGTTATTTCTTGATGAATTATAAATAAGATTTCTGTAAAAAAAATGGTTTCCAAACATATGACTCTAACGTAATGTACGTTTAAAGATATTTAAAAGTAAAAAACTGACAATTTAACTAAAAATGAGAAACAAAGAGAATCGTATACAATAAATAACACATGTTTAAAAAAGTTACCTTCAGGTAGAACTTCTCACCACTATGTTTGTCTTTTGAATCGCATTGCAGTAGCTTCGAGATCTTGACTTCCTGTTGGAGCTCACGCCATATGAATGGAGACACGGACACAGTGAAACCTAACGAATTGCATTATATAATTAAAGTGGGTTTTTTAAATATCTAATGATTATTTTCAAACTTAATGGTTATATTATACAGGGTTATTTGTAAAACACCGGGTCTAATCATGAGCTCTAATAGCAATTACACCGTTATTGTTCCGTATAGAGCTATCTCTCGCTGAACGGATTATACATTGCTATAAGAGATGATAGTAACCATTCAAGACTGCAACATCGAGGGACTGTCGAGGTAACATCATAAAGCTGTTGCTATAAGAGCAAGTGGTCCGTAGGGCCCATTGCATTAGAAAAGAATTTGCGTATGAGTTCATATCGCTTTCTGTAGAAGTTTCTCACGTTGTCATGTTTATGATTTTCTATAAAAGTCCATTATTTATACTGTATTAACATTGACTTATACTTGCATAGCAGCTGTATCAAATAATAGTTTGATTTCCGATTTACCTTCGACGGAGAAGAATATTTCGGCGGTGGGTGTATGCACAGCTTGTAGCGGAAGCCTTAACACGCCGGCCGGCTTCACGTCGCCAAGTAGACGCACTTCATTACCACTCAAAGTCATGTAATATACTGATACATTCACCGACAAGGTGTTCGTCACCTATAAAAAAAAATACTAACGCTATAAAGCATTATAATAGTGCATTTCATGCAAATATTTTTCTAGAATGTACAAAAATTTACCTATATATTGGATTTTAGATATTCGATAGAGTGGACGACGTGGCCATCCATAGTCAAGCACTTTCAAATAAGTATGTAATTTAGAAATACTAGTATTTAAATTCGGGAAGTGGCTCGCTATGTAGAAAATGACTAGGTAGAAAATGTACAAAATCGTGACGTCATGCGACATTTCAACTCAATGTATCGCCGTAATTTATTGATTAGGCAAAAAATAAAAAATACGTGTTTAATATTCTTCAATAATCTACCTGGCGGACAAACAAACAAAAATGAGTCATCATCGCTATTGTAACATCTGAAATATGATATTAACTGGTCCAGGAACCATAATCTATGGTTTTTGTTAACTTAACGTTAACATGATTTATTGGAATTAAACTTATCGAGTAATAAGGTTTGATATACCGTTAGATTTTATGTAGTAGACTGATTACAACAACACACCTGTACAACGCTCCTAAGATAGATTTGTAACGCAGCCTCTTGCATGACGATGTCGGATATAAGTCCTCTCGGTTCGGCAGCTGCCACATGAGGTACGTTCCTCTCAAGCGTTCCGCCTGCTTGTTTTCTTCCCAGAGCGAAGTAACGCTTATCCGCTCGCTCGACAGGTATGCGGACTTCTTCATCCATTTCTACAATCTAAAAAGCACAAGGAAGTATAAGTTATTATGTACAATGCTTATTCTAAACTATATTGTTCACATAAATTTATTTATGTTTTGTCTATATATGTACATATTATAATTTCGATCGGTTTTATAATATAATATGCATATACCTTAAACAGAATGCGAAATAATGTTATTCAATATTGACAATTGAGAAATATTAAATAGTTTTATAAAGTACACACTAATCCAAACTATCACTATGTTCAATGTTATTAGGGTATAAAAAGATCAATATTTAAAGTGACATTTAGTTCTAATATTACCTGGACATTTAACTTGAGCGGCGGCGGTGGCTCGTTCAATTTCATCAAGTTGAGACCACCATGTTTTAATTGTAAAGGCACGCTTGCTCCCGGCTCTAATACAACTTCCCTGTACCAAAAACCAATTTTAAGTAGTCTATTATTAATTAATATCTAATATTCTGAATATTACTAAAGAATCTTTACAACGGCGACCTTGTCCATTGGTCGGACTATAATGCGTCATTATACTCATAGTTACTATTAGCGAATCGTTAGCGTTTAACTTTACAAACAGTAAAGTGAGGTCTTAATTGAATATAATATCGAGGGTTAAAGTATGAAATTGCCGTTTTATTGTAACAGGTTCCTTGAATTGACATAGAATCTTGAAAACATTTGAATATCGACTTTCAATTGTTTTTGTTATTCAACTTAGCCAAGAAAGAGAAAGAGAAACTCAAGAAAGATGGATACTGCGAAAATTCGAGTGATTTTTTTATACGAGTTCCGACGTGGAAGTAACGCGGCAGAAACAGCACGTAATATCAATGTTGCGTTTGGAGAGGGGCCTGCTAATGAACGCACCGTGCGATTTTGGTTTAAACGCTTTCGTGATGGAAACTTCGACTTGAAGAACGAGCCACGAGGAAGACCACCCACACAGGTGAATAACGATGAATTAAGAACGATGGTGGAAGCCGATCCTAGTCAAACTACCCGGGAATTAGCGACATGGTTTAACGTTACCTTACCCACAATATAGACTCATTTACGTCAAATCAATAAAATAAAAAATACGAAAAATGGATGCCTCAATTTGACTGATCTGCAGAAAGAAACGCGTGTTGAAACTTGTGTTGTCTTGTTGAATCGGTACAGAAATGAAGGAATATAGAACCGAATTGTGATATGTGATGAAAAGTGGATTCTTTATGATTACCGTAAAAGAAAAATGTAAAGGCTGACCCCAGGTCAAACGCCACAACAGCGTCCTAAAGCAAAACTTACCAATAAAAAGGTCATGGTAACTTTTTGGTGATCTCACCGTGGTGTTGTTCACTATAGTTTTCTCCGATCTGGTCGAGCAATAACAGTAGATGTCTATTGTGCCGAACTCTGAACAGTGTTGGAAAAACTAGCAGTTTCGACTCATGAATCGATCTTGCTTCAACGGACTACCATTTTTTTCGTGATTTGGACAATTATCTACGTAACAAGACGTTTTCTTCCCAAGAAGCAGTACAAAATGCTTTAACACAGTTTGTGCAGTCTAGATCCTCAGAGTTCTATCACAAAGACATAAATGACCTCCCTATTACATGGCAGCAATGTAAAGATAATAATGGTAACTATTATGATTAAATAAATTAGTTGAAGATTAAAAAATAAACAATTTTGTATTCCAGTATAAATCGTCAATTTCATATTTTAACCCCTATTATATTGTGGTCGGCGTTTGCTATCATTCGTTAACGCTTACGTAAAATACTGATGAAACTTATTTCTATGGCAGTACTCCTTGCTCTTTCACATATATCCCATGTCATCATCATATTTCTACACTAAAATTAAAATAAATATTACTCACCGATAGTCAGAAGCCACGTATTCATCAGTAAGGAAGACGGAGAAGTCGTGATTATCTTGCAACATCAGTTTGGCAGTTAGCCCAGTACAGTTGTGTAGGACATATGGTGCTCCGAAGTATTTCGAATGAGAACCCTGATTTGATAACATTACACCACTGATGAGTTTAAGTAATATAGTCAAAAATTGGTCATCAACACCCAGATGGAGTATGATGATCATTAATTACAACGTATTTGAAGACGCCTGATATTAGTTGGTTTAAAAATGAGGAGACAAAGGCGAGTATAATTTACAGAAACGAAACACATTTTTTTTTTGCATCAATTAATTTTTTTTTCCTGTATGTTCAATACACGGTCATTTGTAAAAGACCAGTGAGGACGCAGGACAATAGCTAACATCATAAACATACGTTCAATCTACGAATTTAACCATACAAGTTTGTAGTAAGTAACCATTTACTTTATACAAAAAAAAAAATTCTAATTTTTTTGCAGTGACGTAACATTTATAGGTCTATGTTTTATTCATTAATATACATAATATTAATTTACACGTCATAATATACTCACATCTGCTTTAGACTTCGAAACTGTAGTATCAGCTATGGCAGCTGAAAATGAGTTGCCTAATTGCGTAAGCACCTGTAATTCAAACATTTCCAATTATGCAAACTAATTTGTACTGTATTGAATATTTTATTAGATAAATTTGATTTTGGTTCATCAAAATATAGCTAAAATTAGTGCCCCGATTAAATGAATTCGGAACTATTTGATAACCCTTACTAAAATAACACAATTTTACAACCATTTCATAATATTCTGCTGCATAAATAAAGCATATATCGTTACTTTTATTTTATTTTTTTGATATATGTTAAAATTATCACGAGTTATTTTATAATATTTGACCTCCATTCCACTCCTAGTGATGGTGATTTCGAGTGGTTCACTACTCGATATGGTGACGGTTTTGTTGGCTTGACGTTGGGCCACAGCTTGAATATTTGCCGCCTCATCTGTCGTGTCTATTGAAGATGTAGTCTCTTGGGCGCGCATCACTACCTGAATAATTTGAAATGTATTATAAAAATTAACGGAAAACCGTAAAATTTATTACCCTTCTTAAAAATACTAGGTGATACAGATATTTTTATTTCATTGACTCATTTGACAGGTAACTGAAAGCTTGTAGTATAAATCAAGCATCGCTGTTTATATTTTTACGGTTTTCTGATTTCGTGACGACGAATAATCTATGTAGTTGATCTGTAGAAGTATCAACAGAAGTGAACTAATAAACAATGGACCACATGTCTCACATACCTAGACTATTTAATAAGATAAAAAAGTGAAATAAAACGAAAAAAAAATTATAAACAAACAATATTATTGCTATCATAAAAAAGATTGACAGTTTAGTTAATATTAAACCCTTCAGATTATTTTTTATTACCTCCATCTTCAGTTCCCACGGCACGTGCTTGTACTGGGAGTCTTTGAGTACTTCCACAGGCTCTATAAGCGGTTCCCACACAGCACGTCCAATATTATAATAAGACACTTGCATCGCCCATGTCGACTCCATATAGAACTAAATATAACAAAAAATATTACTTAACATTTTAATAATTCGTAAATTTACGAAAGATCTTGTAAGATGAGTAAGAACGGTGGTATATTAGAAAACGAATATTAAATATTTATTTTTAATAGCAAAAAGCTTACATCTGAGCTCCAGTCTTTGAGTTGACCATTGAGTGAAGCTTGCATCACCAACACTGGTATGGTTTCATTACCAATGTCCATTTCAAATGATACTACAATTGAGGGGCTGGATAGTAGACAAATCTCGCCAGATGGAGGTGGAATTTCTGATAGTTCCGTCAACGATTCTACGTTTAACGCTTCTTCAGCCTCTTCTAAAAGAAAAAAAAAACGAATATTCTAGCAAACAAGGAATAATCAAATTAATAACGTGTCAAATCGAATACCGATTAAATTGCCGTCTCGCATTTAAATTATTAGAGATTAGGCAAACTATTTCTTCTCTGTAATTACTACATTATTTTTCTTGATAATTAGTATTAGTAATATACAAATGTTCCTAAAATTTACAGGGCAAATTATTTTTATTTTAAAATTATGAACAACTCTTGCAATATTCATTTAGTAAGAAAACATGCACGCAGAATTAAGATTACTATGACGTGCTAGTGGTCTAGGTTTTCTATCGAAAACTGATTACACTGTTTCTACTTTTATAAGTGCTTTGATAACTATGGGATATGGGCGCATTGCAAATTGCCTGATATGGTTCCACCTGTGTAGGATAAAATCACTTCCTAACGTACCTGTTTTAAGAAACCAATAGGAGTTAGGCCTGAAGGACTGTACAGTCCATAGGTCCTTGTAGAATAGGGCCTTATTCTCTTGCTCCGTAGTATCTTCTTCAGTGCTCGTGATAGTTGCCATAACACGGTTTAACAGTGCTATAATATCTATAGTATGGGAAATGTACATAGAATTAAGTAAAAAATAATCATTGTGTATTTTTTTCTATCTAGACTCAAACATCCAACATTCATCATGTTAGTCCAAAGTAACAAAATACAAATGAAATTTCAAAATCATTTATATTTACTAACTAACCTCCGTAGCAGAGTGTTTCGGGCGCCGGTTTTTAAGGTGACGCCATCTCGGAAGTCCCGGGTTCGATTCCTGGTCGGGTCAATGTAGAAAGTGAACTTTTATATATTGTCCGGGTCTAGGTGTTGTGGTACCTTCGCTGTCTCAGATATTCCATAATATGTATGTGATGTTTAATATTTATTTTATTTTATATTTATTTACTTATTTTGATGAATAAGTTTTACTAAAATCACTCATAATGGTCATTTTTAAAACTTGATATATAATATTGCATATTAAAACTGTTGTAGGTACTGTTTAAAGGTCGACAATCAATTTAAAGAATAATCGTGAATCTATTAAGAACTGTGTCTACTTTAGCTTGCCCTACTTTTTCCGATCGCTCTTGAGGTCGGCGCTACATATATTATCGCTCAATCATCCATAACCCTTCATTAGCCATTTTTTTTATTAGAACCTAAGTCTAGGAGATCGTGACAAAAATGTGCAAGAGCTTACCAAAGCTTTATATTTAAACATGTTGAAGTACTAAAGTTTACATCACTCAGTGCTCAGTGCGGAGATCAGGTGCTAGAATACGTTTTCATAATGGTGGGAAGTTAATTTATTACTAAATTATTGAAATGCTCAAATTTCAATTTAATGGGACAAACAATAAAGAAAACGCTAGAAGGTAATTTCGCGCCGCTGTCACCAGGAAATCCAGTGCTTGACCTCCGCACTGGGTACTGAATGATGTATTATACTTCACTTCACCCTTGATACTTCAACATACTGAAATATTAAACTTTATTAATCTCATGCACACTTTTGCCACGAGCTCTCCGTCTACATATGTATAATGAATATAATAGTGACCAGGTGAGACGGTGATCTTGATGTCCGAAACTGATATATCGACGTGCATGCCGCTAGAGGGCGGCTGCGAGAGTGCGAGTGACAGATGGGCGGGTGCCAACAAGTAACGCGTTCCGCATTCTGCATGTCCCAGCGTCCTGATCACCACCTGTAGACCCGATATACCGCCATCCGCCACCATGCGTTCCGATGTCTTGCGCAATTTGAAACGGGCTTCCATCTATCATAAAAATATACTGAGATCATCACATGACCCGTATTATACCCGTATCTACATCCTATTCTCATAACAAAGTGATCTCTCTTATCCTGTTCTTGTCAACGTAAGATAAAACTAAAATGCTATATTTTTAAACGAAAAAAAAAAATGCCAATGGTTTGTTTTCAATAACACCATGTTTTATACATTAATTAATATTTCTGTATTAGAAAGAAGTGCAATGGACGTGCATTTATCGGCAGAAAGGCCGAAGGAGGCAGAAGAAAAGAGTTATTGGTATCTGAACTACCGCACACATTTACGCGTCAAATCGTCAGAATTTTGTCATTTACATCGTAATTTTGTTTCGTCTGTCTTCTTCGGCTCAGATTAATCTGCCATTAAGCCTAATACGCCACTTACGTTCAATACAAGTGCGTCGCATTTCTTCGATTCTAGTGACTCGACAAGTAGTATATCTGGCTGTTCAATCTTCACATTAACCGTCATCATTGACACCTTCTGCGGCTCACTCACCGATGGTGCCGAAGCCACTGAGATTTTCTTCTTATGCTAAAAGAAATGCTCAATTATTTTCTTTAGTCAACGAAGTTATTAAATGATTGCATTATACGTCATAAGAACATTTATCTACACTCATATCGAAAATTCGAATTACGAATTCAAAGACGATTCTATAAATACGCACTTTATAAACTCAAATACATAAAATTAAAAATAAAAGTCATTATAGTATCGCCAACTGTATCATAATAGTTATTTAAGATACAAGTGCGGAAAGAAATTCGTGCCAATGAAAACCCTCGCTACGCTCGTGTTTTCAATTTGGCCCTTATTCGTAAAACCTTTTACGCTCAAGTTTCTTACAACATTTTTCGATGCTTTTTGCGAGGAGATAAAACAAATATATATGTCGATTCATCGATTGTACCACGATTATTCGATATTGATTCCTAAACGAGAGTGAATTATTATTCACTCTGGCGAAACGTTAGACGGTCGGCTATTATGTCGTGATTGTTTGATTAGAGGCGATACAGGTCGGACGTCATCGACGGAGGGTGTGATCATCGATACTTTTAATTTTATTAGTATGGTAACACTGACTTTGATAGTTCGTTAACAAAAAGCAAATTGCCGCCATTTCGACAGACATTCTGTTTCCGATCGTCGAGGAGTAAAGACATCCGACCACATCACGCTGATCTCATTATATTTTCGTATGAAAAGTAATAAAATGGAATAAGTCCACATTGGTATACACGCCTGCAGTGTTATTTTAAAGATAGTCCTCCGATATGGACTTCGTAATAGCCCCCTGGGACTACCCGCTGCCATATAGGTTAATAAAACTAAGTATGTATTAAAGGTAAAATTATTTGTTAAAATTAAACGTGATATTTGAACATGTTTTCGTGTCATACATTTTTATTTGAAAATATTCGTTCTAGGCTCCTTGAAATACTTTTGCCTAAAGTTTGTCATTTTTCATTAAATTTGTTTAAACTTCTTTGGTGTTGTGCAGTAAAGGATTTCAGTACATTTTTAAATAATAGCGCTTTATGAGCAACTGCATTGAAAAACTCATTATAGTACCGCTATCTTTTTTTATTCATTAAATTAGTGATTGATTGAAATGATTTCAGACTGAATATGAAAAAAAAGGGGTACGCATGCGCAGTTCGAACTATGAAAAAAATGGCGCACGCATAAATTACTTCCTTGTAATCTACCTACTTTGAATATAATAATTTCATATAAGTGAAGATAAAGTAGTGTATGAAACTGCATATAACTAAGGTATTAAAACACTCGAATCAACCTATTATCGACTCAACAGACTCCGGTGTTTTAATACCCCTTCTTATATGACAGTTGCATAAACTACTAATAGTTTGCTCAATTTCAGCTCGCTTCGCGTATAAGAAAAGCGACCTACGATCGAATTTAGCAGATGAAATATAAATCAAGATTTAAATATTACCACACTTTCCAAAGATTTCTCAGTCGATTTAACAATTTTGATTTCTTCCTTGTCAGATTTAACAGCCGGCGAGTCTTCTGCCATCCCAGTTGTCATAAATTCCGCTATTTTATTCAAGAAATCCATTGCCAGTATCAGATTGAAGCTGAATATTCTCATATCGACTGCAAATGAAATGGATGAAAACCGCAATATTATGAATTTATAAAATGGTGTTTTTATAAATCTGATATGGCTAAAGAGCATTCTTAAAACAGTTTATATTCCTACTTCCTGATTTTCGCACTAAGGGTTTGTGTCTCCGTATCGTTCTCGCAGCTTATATCTGTACAGTGGAGTCACCTATAACCTCCCGTACTAAAAAACGTAGGAACAATGTATTCTATGGAAATGATAGCAACACTTATCGTTTATTTTGAATGGTCACACAATAACTATAGGTCATTGTCCATTTTTTTGCCTGCCCTAGGAATAATTATAAAAGAAGCAATTCACCACTTTATTTAGTAGTAATATTCTTTGAGTCTAATCTAAAAATGCGAGCCTCGTCAAGTCTTTGTTCAAGATCGACCATGGATAAGCCATTACTTATTAATTTATCATACTAAACTTGTAAATAACATACTGCTATTATTATTATAAAATAGTATTGTATTTTCTACATATGCAGAAAAAAACGTTAATACGTTAAAGCAAATTTATAAACATAATAAGCATGAATTAAATCACATTATTTTTAATATAATTTTAGCAAAGGTATCATTAAGTGTCTTCCCTGGAGTGGTAGGAAAGGAGAGTTTGAATTGTATGAGAGGCAATATTTTTGAAGACTATAATATGTACAAACAAGCAATGCAAAGTTACTGTTATACTTACTGAAAGTATCAGAATTCTTCAGTGTGTATGTTATGTCGATCATACTGCGAATCTTGTCAGTCGCTTCCATTATGGCATCAGTAGATTCATCGGTAGTAGGGCTTGTCACTGACGCGGCTCTTTTGTGGCGACGTTCTAGATACCTAAATATTGATTGCAATCAAAATAACTATGGTAATATTTCTTTCACACTACAATTATATTGATGAAAAAACCTTATAAAATACAAAATCGCTATGAAAACTCTCCTTAAATATATACTTTATGCTGTTTTTAGTATTTGTTGTAGGGACAACAGAAATACATACATCTATGAAAATTTCTACTGTCTAACTTTCAAGGTTTATGAGATACAGTCTGGCGTAATCTTACACTATTATATATAGTTGAAAAAAGTAATTACTTGAGAAAATGTCATAACTAAAGCAAAAAATTTTTACCAACAGACGAGAATTTGAATGAAGTGAAAACTGTTAATAGCTTATAATAATAGTATTCTTGTTTAATTGTTAGAACTATTTGCTTAGGTTATGACAGTTTCTCAAGTAATTACATCTCTCAAGTATAGATACCAGTGATAGTAAATGTGTCCCGTTTTTACTTTTTATGTATGGTACCCTAAAAAGAATGTGTCCTTAGTACCTGGTGATTTTCGCACCGCGCCCGGGACGGGTATCGTCGAGCGTACAATCCACCAGCAATAGTGATGTGTGCATAGATCCATCTGAGAACATCCGCCCCTTCACTGATAGCAAAGCCAAACAGAACCTCGCTAACTCCACATCCTTCACGAATATCATCTCCTCCGACTACATGACATACACGTAAAATTTCGTTAAAATACAAGATTATCTTTAAAGCAAATAATTAATAACTAATTGACTGTGATAAATTGATAAAAGTGTGTTATGTACTTGTAGACGAGGTAAAATATTGGGAATTAAAAAAATTCTTAAACTAATATTTCAGAAAAATAAACATTTTTTCTTGCCTTAAATATAAATCTTTTTTTTTTATATCGACGAAAACGCTGTCCATTATATTTATGACGTCATTGTGAAATGTACACAAAACAGACGCATAGAGTAGAAGATTAAAAGATGTCAATAAAACAAGAACAGTGCCATCTAACGATCAATTTCGTTATAAAATACATAAATAATCTAAGTACAGCGCCATCTAGGAATTTGATTTATATTTATTAAGCACATCTTTATGTCAAATCAGACAGTTGTCGCCACAGTGACGTCACACAATGGCGGGTCGTGTTTCAAGTCACATGACACACAAATAAAAAGTCACGACTTTTAATTTTAAGATTTATGATAATCGTGCAGTTTTAAAACTCAAAATCAGAACCTCTATGTTTATTACAATGTTAATTTTAGCTTTTGTGCAATTTCTTAACTTATTTTTCACTACCCTACTGATTATACATACTTTATTTTAAGCAATATTCGATAAAGTTTAGCAAGTTTCAAGTAATAGTTCTTTATGTTTATGAAATTTTACAAACACCATATAATAATTTTACTTACGCTCACTGTATTCAACAGATCGATGACGAAACTGTCCATCGTAAATGAGAACTTTATTGTAGTTCTAGGCTGTTTAGTTTCTTTCGGTGTAATTAGGGCTACTGTGGACTTTGCTGTAACTTTACTTCCTTGGGTCTGATATTTGACTGCAGTTTTGGAAGACGTCTTAGGCACATTCTCTTTGGCTTTGGTCTCCTCTGATTTAGTCTGACCTTCTTGGAGATTCTGATTTAGAATCTTCATTATACTTTTATAATCACTGTGCCCTACTGTAATCTGAAATAGATACATTTCTTCTAACAATATGACACTACTATCTCTAAACTAAATGTCTAACCTGATATAAACAGTACATGATATTCATTATATACAATAACAGCATGCTGATTTAAACAGTAGCATAATTTTCCTACTGATGCATAGGCCTTTCCTGTATGTAAGTCGTTTATGGCCCGTTCTCCTTATTTGTTCTATCTATAAATATATAGATAGAATAGGCATTTGCGTATATGACATATTTATGTGTCAAGGAATAGAGGAAAAGATATTGATTTGGAATTAGACTAAACTGCTTAGGCGATTCGTAATATTAGGCGTTTCCTAGTTAAGCTATGCCTTGTTCTAGGTAAGTGAAAATAGGTGTTACGTACTTAATAAATGCACTAAATATTTATTATACATTTAACGTTATCTTAAAGCAATGTATTTTTATTCTTATCGCAACGACATCTTAGCACTAATAAATTACGGTAACTAATGACAATATTATACAATGAACAATAATCTGAAAAGAAGAATGAATTTATACTATTTCGATGTTATATCACGAATATGAATGATCGCTAAACACTCACGGCTATAGTCTTTATCCGTCCAGATACATCCAAGTCTGGTAGACTCTCGTACCACGTAGAGAGGCTTCTTTTTACGAGCAGATTGAAACTAATCGGTCTCAGCAGCTTCCTCTCTTGACTGATGCTAGTCTGCGCATCTTCCAGGTGAACACATGACACTTTCATGTCCTCCAGTTCGAGAGTCAGTTCGTCCACAGTAACTTTGTTGGAGACATCCTGTTCACAAGGTTGTTTTTGCATTTTTATTTAATATCGAAGATAATTATATCAATACTTTAATTCATATTAAATTGCCTACTTAACGATTATCAGTATAAATTATGAAATATATTGGAAATGATAATTTATATGTATACAATAACTACACACCTATGTAGAATTCGTTGTTTTACAATAAATACAAATAAATTTTAGGTATACTTTATTTATGCAACATAAACTTGCCATTTATATCTGTGGATTCCGAGTACCGAAACGCAAGAAGCCATGATGGAGCATCGTGTGACGTCACATTTCCATAAACTAAACGTCAACGTCTTCGTTGTTAGTAACATATATTTAACATGTGACGTCAATGCTCGACATGTCACGTGACTGATTGTTTTCGTGTGACAATTTAGATCAATGAATATAAATATGTTTTTCTTTTATTAAAAAACAATTTTTGGGTAAAAATAATGGTATATTATGACCATATAAAAGATTTATACAAGTTTTATACAAAATCCATTGCAGTTGTCTTGGCTAGAATTAGCTGCTTGCTAATGCTCATGTACTGAGTTTTTGTATTTATTTTAACTTAGAGGATAAACCCCAGTTTGCTATTTATTGACTTAAATAAACATGAATATTGCGGAAAGTATCATTCGAGTTCTCAAATCATTCCCTCACATATATTTGAAACTTATCTGCAAAAGTAGTGGGTTGGCGAATATCAAGGAGAGAGAACGCGCGCATGGAAGCAGACTTTACGCATTCATATAGATAACTAAGATACCGACCTATAACCGTAAGAGATTGAAAATAATGTATTCTCTCTGTGAGCGAAAATACCTAGCCTATTATAATAAAGACTGTACTGTAGTAATTTTGATAAATCAACATATCTATATATCTACTGTTACTGTAAATTAAAAATTCTGTAAACTTTTAATGTTCGAAAGTAGATTCCTCCGAAAGTACTAAATTCTTATCTTAGAATCATTTATCAAGACATACTCACAGGCGCATGTATGTCGATGAATTTGTTGTTCAGCGTCATTCTACCTAAATCCAATAGCATAGCGTTACGACTCTGCGAGTTTTCCGGTACGATTATAATAGGGGCCGCAAGTCTAATCTTGAGTGCCAGTTTGGTTGAGTTCTGGTACGCATTTTGTACATTAGCACGCGCAGCGTCCGCCGCCTGAGATGAAGCGTCTATAATAGCTTGCTGGGCTGTTTGGAAGTTATTGAGAAATTCCTGTAAAAAATAAGGGTATTGTAGATAAATTATAATGCTGAACACACACCAAATTAATATGCAGGAATCAATCGAGAATCGAAACGAGATTTGCAATTGAAATATTTGGAATGAAAAATGTAAGGAATAATAAACAGTAAATTCATTTATTTTATTTTGATTAATTTAGTATTATTTTGATATATTTTTTAATTTTATTTTGAAAATGTAGGTATATACATACAATACTACCAAAAAATATGTTAATTCTCTTATGTAAAGTTTTATACATTTATTTAATCACTGAAAAATTATTCTGTGCCTCTAGTGCAGTGGTATCTTTAACAAAAAAAAAAAATTAATGAAACACTAACCAGCATTGAACTGACGAACCAATTGAGGAATATTATCCTAAGACAGTTGATCTGAGCATCGATGGACATGTTAACGTCGCTCTCCGACGGATACTGGTCCAAGTTGAACATCACCACTTGAACGTTGATGACGTCACCGCCCAACACTTTCAGTATCTACCAGAGAAATATTATTCACCAGTCAAAATAAAATCGATCGATATGACAACAACATAATAATGTGCTCCTTATTAAAATATAAAATGTTAAATTCGTTTTACGTCTCGAATTGTCGCCATATAAGGGTTAATGGGCAAATATGTAAAACTTCTAGTCTGAGTACCCTATAATATTAATAAGAAATATTTATTACATTAAAACTTCTTTACAAAGCAAATAAAATAAAATAAATTTTTGGTAGATCGCCAGATGATCTTCAAAATTTCGCCTTCTGATCAATTACATGAATGAGCCACATCAGTTGTATCTTAGTATACTCAACGAGAATTTACTTAAATTCAAACGGAATGGCGGTACTATCTCGACGATATATTGGCACCTACTGGAATATTATTTTTAAACTTGACTTACCTCTTTATGAATGGTGACAGGGTTAAGATCCTCCACGGTGATGGAGCCAATAGTGCAGTCTAATTGCATATATGAACTCTTCATAACCAGTCCAGTAGTGGCACCTCTCAGTTGGACGCTGGAAAGCGGCCGCCTATCCGTTGCGAAACATATCTCTATGGCGTCTATTTTAACGTTCACTTTCATTTGGATGCTTTCGACTTGTCGACGCCGTGATGGTTTTGATACACTTACTAAAATATATAATAGAATTAATTGTCCCTCCTGATCTAAAAGTCTAAATAGCAAACCGTTTACTGGCATTTAAAAATTTATTGTATAACCTAAATCTATTCCATAATAAAAAATCTAAAAACTCTCTAACGGCCTGGAAAGTAGGTAAAGATAGTGCACTTAATTCATGTAAAGGCCGCCCGTGATCTAACCGTTCATTCAGGTTGGTAATTTGTCACCATGTAGGCACAGAGTGTTAAAAAAGCCATTTCATTGGTGCTAGTACAAATTTTATGGTGCAAGTAAATGTATTAGATACCTTTAGATTTAGCCGCGTTAAATTCTTCTTCTTCCATAATTGTTTCTAACGGGCCTGCGTTTGCGGTGCGATCGAATGAACTTTGAACAGATTGTAATCTCGTCTGAAAACATGATTTTTTTATAAAATAGATGTAGAATTGTATTATTTAGATTAGTCGTTTTTAATCTTACTTGATATTCGTTGACAACCACCAAAATTTCTTGAAGGCCCTCTTGATGTAGCAAAACTCGTAATGTAGCGAAATTGAGTTCTATCATCTGTTCCACTGAACCGTAATGACTTCTGAATTCTGGACATTTTTTATCCACCTGAAATAGATTATTCTTCTTTAAGAAATATTTTTCTCAATTAATTTAGTTGATTTTAACAATGCTTTGAAAATAACTAGCTTTTTGCCAGCGATTTCAACTTAGGGATCCACTTAGTGGGTAAAATGTAGATTATATGTCAATTTAAGCTTAGAATTATCTGCCTGCCAAATTTTATCAAAATCAATTAAGTTCTTTTTAAGTGAAAGAAATATGAGTAGTATGAAAAGTATGCAGACGCTATTTCAATCAACAACAATCTCAATTGTTGTTCTTATTTGTTATTACAAAGCATAAACAGAGAGACCACTTTATAAGTTAGATTGAATTAAGTATAGCAATCAAAATAAAATTTGTAAAAATAATAAGAATAGTAAATAAATATAGTAATAATGAGTATAAAATACAAATGCTTACGTTTCTATAAGTGACGGCGAACAGATACTGATTGCAGAGCCAGTCGTCTGCCTCTAACGGGTTCGCCTCTCCTGGCACGTCTACGTCGGGCGTTACTATCATATCTATGTGCTGACAACCAACTCTGTGATGCTGCAGACCAACAGCTCCCAGTCGAACGGTAGCCTCCAGTGTGAACGTCTTCTGAACCGCAGTCAATTCCAACTGGTTCAAGGAGAACACCAAGAACTTATCGTGGGTACCCGACTGAGATATCTTACGGTTCACACTGAGCACCAACTCTGAATCGAAAAAATTAAGTGATTATTACTTCATATGCTGTCAACATAAAGATTGCAATGAAAATAAAATTGAAGATTATTATCTACAATCAATGTTCTACATCTTTAAATATAAACAATATAAGGCCCCATCTTACATTTTTTTCATTTAAAGTAAGGTGATACAAAACTGTCTTTTTTGAACTTAACGTAGTGGAAGTAATGTTGTATATAGATTGTAGTTTGACAGTTTATGGTAATCTGATCTGATTATCACTACATAGTATAAGACAAAGTCGCATTCTCTGTCCCTATATCTCTATATATGCTTAAACCTTTAAAACTACGCAACGGATTTTGATGCGGTTTTTTTTTGTCATAAATAGGGTGATTCAAGAGGAAGGTTTTTATGTATAATACAAGTCCATGCGGGCGAAGCCGCTGACGGAAAGCTAGTTTCCATATAGAAAGAAGTAGATAAATAATAAGCTTTCAAAACTTCAGTTAACTTTTATCAACCAACAAGATTAAGCTAAAACTTCAATTACAAGGCAAACGAACCCTTCATAATGAAAAAAGCCTCCACTTCGGTAAGCTGCACGGATTGCTCATCAGATTTTCTTTGGTTTGATCTAGCCGTGTCTCTTTTCTGCTTCTCTACCGGGTCAAGATACCTTAATAGTGACAAACTTGAACCCTTAGACTCACTTTGCTGAAAACAGAATAATGAGCTTCACTAGCGAGTCCTAGTTTAATAAACCATACATATTTCAATTTAATTGCTAATTAATGTGTCTTACTATGCAATATCTAGAACTTTAATTGCAAATATTATATCCCTCATAGTAATTTTACGGTTACTGTTACTAGATATATAACGTTAACATCTATTATCTATAATTACTATTACAAAAAAAAATAACTAATTATGGAAATATGATGACTCTATGACGCTATTTATTAGTTATATCTACATGGCAGACATATTGTATAAGTCATTATTTAAAAAACGGCTTCGTCCGATCACAAACAAAAGCGGGTCAGTGAAAGCTAAAAATTAAGTAATTATAATAACTATTTGGAATTGCGGCAAGGCAACATGACGAATGTCATGCTTCGACAGGGACCGATAAAGTACCAGAAACGAATAATGTTGAATGATATATTATATTAAACATGTTGGATTCTCCTTGTAAAAAAAACCTTAATTTTGTCTTAAGTTATAATTATCCTGCATTATGTCTACATATAAAGATATTATACGATACGATTAAAAAAATATTAAAGTGTGTTTGGAAACGGACACCTGTATAAAATGACGAATAACAATAAGCCACTAACATATATACGATCCTAATGTGTAAAATTCTAATTATACCATATTTGCTGCAGTTCATTTAGGTACGAAGATGTCTATATGAGATGTCGACACTCAGATCATTACTCGCTACAAAATCATTGACGATGTAAATTTTCAAGCTAAATAGCTAAATTTATTTTTTATTAACGATTACCACTGACTTCGTAGAATTCATAATTTAGATTATGATGGCTTCGCACGTTTGTCAACAGTAATGAACTGTTACACTCGTCTCGAAACTCACAGCAAATCCCCTATGAATATACTTCCATAGATTATACAATCATGTAAAAGAAAGTTCGGTTTTTCTATTGAAATATTTGAAAGAACAAATTATCAACTAATCAGTCAACATGTTCGTACCTACTTATGCTAGTTAAAAGTTAAGATATTTTAAAGTCCATCTAGTATTGCGATTCTACAAATGAAAAAGTGTTCTAAAAATCATAAACAAAAAATAATAAACTCTTTTTATAAAGTTACCACAGAATCGCGTTCTTGACGTTTTAAGAGACTAGGTTCAATGACTTGACCGGTTATGGTATACGCAAATTTGTAGCAAAACACCTTGATGAGAAAATCAAAAGAAAAATAATAAAATAAAAGATTTAAAAAGCTAATCACATTTTTTTATGTTATAAATTACCTTCAATTGTGTGGACTCTTCAGATTGTGGTAAAGGCATGCTTACAATAATTTCACAAAGTGTTAATAATCTGAAATAAAAGTAAGTCGAATTACTATTAGTGTCTATGTCAATAGAAGTGATTGATCAGCACAAAGGTTCTTGAGTAGTGTAACAATACAATTTACACATAGATTTCAATAAATCAATAACGAACGCAATTATAAAATAAGACAAAAGTGAAATGAGATGTAAACACACAAATGTAACTTTAATACCCAGCATTAAGAACGTATATGCTTCACAATCACAATATATTTTTAGAAAACAGTATTAACCATATCATATTGTACAACTCATACACATCTTATAAACCGTGGATCCACTGTTGACACACAGTCAGCATGTCAGTTTACTACAAAAGGTCAATTTTCTTCAATCAATAAAAGATTTAATGTGTTGACAGTTAGGTACAAAATTGATTGTAGAAATTTTATGTTTTGTAGGAACTTCAAGTGCTGCTGTGTCCATTGATAAATTGAACTCGTATTTACCTTCGCTATATAATCTCTAAAAATTTGCTAAAGCAGCCGTATTATAGTTGCTATTTTGTTGCTATAGTTGCTATAGTTGCTATTTACATTCAATGAGCATGCAACATTACGCAAAAATTGTTTTATTGTTTAAAAAGGGTACCTATCCTCAGACGCACTAATGGCAACTTTCTCCAATTCTCCACGAACACGTATCTTGGGTAAGCGCGGATCGTTGGTGATGAGGCACTTATGTATTTGTATTAGCAGATTGCTCGGCTGAAGTAAGTGCAAAGGAGTAGGTTCCTGTGATGCGATCGCCTCCTGCCAGTTCTCTTTAGACTGCGCTATTACGATCTAAGGAAAGGAATAAGTTGTTAACTAACGTTCTTATCTTATCTAATAAGATCTGGCACTATTTGCTAAAAAATATATCAATTATTAAAAAACTTTAATGTGGATATCATCATCATCATCATCATCATCAGCCCTTTTACGTCCCCAATGTGGATATAGCAAAAATAATTTAATTTTGAGAAAAAGTTTACAAAAATATTTTAATTTAAGCCAGGCGAAGTTTGCTGAAGATTATCATCATAAAACACAATATGGTAAATATTAATAGTTTGATCAGATTCTGAAAGTGACAGCAAATTATTACGTCACGCTTCATGAGCGGCCTTTCAGATCATGTGATTTTGACTTCAATATATACTTTTATGAATATTTTAAATGGGTTATCATATAAACTAGCCTTTCCCAAAGTGGGCGACAATACACCCTTGTGGGCACTACAGCCCTAAATGTAGGCGGTAAGAGATCCAGAAAAAAATGGAGGCGTTGCGTAGAGGCTTAGGAAGTGTTAACTTGAGACTCTTGTGGTACCTACTGCGCTAAGGTCTCATTTAACTCTTACGGGTTATAGTAAGTCTCGTTTATAATAAATGTTATATAACTGCCAACCCAATAATCAATTTAATTTGTAGTTATAGTCATTGAGTAGGATAAATAATGGGGGCGCTAAAAAATAATTTATTCTCAAAGAAGGCAGTAGGCAAAATAAGTTTAGGAACCCCTCATATAAACAGTACCTGCATCTCGGTGAGATTGAGAGCCATCTTGTCGTAACTGTGATGGGCGATCTCTTGCATTATCTCTTCGTCCGCTAGTCCGTCCTTGTAAAGTTTATGAACATTTAACTGTTCCTGAGAACGAGGCTCGGACTTTACACTTATAGCACCAAGTTTTACAACTACGCAAGCCTCTTCACTGAAAAAAAAATTCTTTGAAGTGTCATACACAGACATACCCATACACTTTTATTTCTGCTCTATGATGTTAGGTACTAAATAGATAAATATAATTTAATATGACTTTTATAAAGTGAACTTTCAATGAAATTAAATGATAATATCTTAACAATTTTTTTATAGTAATTATTTGATAGTTTATTGTAACCAAAACTAAACACAAATTAACAAATACAATATTTTGTGACCTTAATGCTTAATAATGATTTCTTAAAAGATGTTTTAATGGACAGATTACATTTGTAGTATTTAGTATGTATACTCAAAATAAGAAATATATAAACGTTTTATATAAAAAATATTGGTATATGTTTAAACATATAACATTCACTGATAGGCAGCTTTTCTTACCAATTGTTATTCTATTTGTTTTTATTTTAATAGGGTAGTTTCGGTAGTGAAAAATAAGTTACGAAATGCACAAAAACTAAATTTACGTTGTAGTTAACATAGAGATTCCAAATTTGAGTCTTCAAATCGCACGATTATTTTATTATCTTAAAACTAAAATCCATGAATTTTTGTCATTGTGGCGACAACTGTCAGATTAGTCATAAAGATATGCTTAATAATAATAAATCAAATTTCTAGAGGGCGCTGTTTTAGATTATTTATATCTTTTTATTTCGAAATCAATGTTCTTGTTTTAATGACATCTTTTATTCTTCTAATCTATGCATTTGTTAATGAATATGACGGACAGCGTTTGCGCGGGTGAAAAAAGTTTAGCTTTTGATTTAATTTTAAAGCAAGAAAAAGTGTTTATTTTTCCGAAATATTTTATATATGACTTTTTTTAATTAAAACAAACAGTTACAAGTATCATTTCAAACAGACTAGAATACCCTATTAACATAAATTTTATTATCATTTGAAACTTACCCATTATATTTCCCAGTTTGCGGAACAATAATATATGAGGCGGCAATATCAACGTCTAGTTCTATGAACGTATGATGATGAACGGCATACTGCATGCCTAAAGCAGACTTTTCTTTCAGATCCGATAACTTGTTTTCAGCGGCTGCTTGTAATCTGAAATATTTATAAATATGGCATATTTTATAAAATTAAAACATAATGCAAAACCTTTAAAGTGGTCAATTTAAAATCCACTTTTTTTATCTTACGTCGTCAAAGCTGTAGATTCGGTGGGTGGTTTGAATACATTGACGATTTCTATGACCGTCTGTGCGTCGTATACTATTTGCAATGGCCGAGCTGACACCTTTACTCTTTGATCACATGTGCCATCTGTTATGAAATACGAAATTAGATTAAAAAAACAACGTTTAATAATATTGTAGATAAAGCACAATCTCAAACGAATAGTGTGTTGAAATATAATTGAGAAAATAATATTGAGAAATCAGTAGCTCATACGACGGTTTGTAGTCATCGCCATCTTTGAGATTTAGGGTTCGATTCCTAGCTGGGTAACAAAAACAAACATTAACCCAGTCGAGTGAAGTAACAATCGCGATATAAGTAATGCAAAGAAACCTATTAAGCTTACCGATAGGGTTTGTCTCGAAGATAACATTAAGTAGGTTGACATACTGAGTGACTTCCTTAGACACAACCAGTTGTGGTACAAAATCTCCTTGCTGCACTCCCGTTACAGTGAATGCTTGCATAAGAACATCGACCCTGAAAAAACACAAATTTATAAATTAATCTGTGTTTTATTTTTATTCTAAAGGACTATTCCATTATCTTTTTTATAAAGGATTTGGCAACTTGGAACCACAATAATGAATATTGTTAAGACAAAATACAAATTATATTTTTATTACTATTGTTGAAAAACTCACCTTAACGCATTAGCACTAGGGCGCTGTTTCATATCTACAATAACATTATCGACACAAGCCTTCAGCACTTCAGCTTCATCGTTTACCGCCACTTGTAGTCGATCTAAACGGAAATGGCTCTCTATTGCCACATATTCGGTTGGTAAATGGAGGGGTGCCGAATTTTCCTGGTAATCTATGGCACGGAAAAGCTTCTCTTTCTCTTCTGGGGTCATCGCCTTCTCGAATTGTTTCACTTAAATACAAAAATTCTCTCATATATAAGGATAGAGAAAATATACATTTTATTTATCAAACACCGCACCACACAACATAGCACCTTCGGGCTTTTACCAACTTGTCAATTATCATAAAGTTCATATGAATAGCCTATACAATGCCTGTGACGATCAGCGTCCAGTAAAACTTCCGTTAGATATTGAGCACCTGCTTTATTTTACACCTACTGGCTCATAGAAAGAGGAAAATTGCTATTTTTGAGACGTGACAATATAAATTCAAGATAATAGCACCATTTTTGTTATTATTTTTAATGCACAAAAACTCTATAAGTATATTCTTCCTGTATGGAGTTCCATAAATTCTTCTAAAGATGTCGTGAACACCGCTAGGCGTCATGAATACTTGGGTAAATATTTTTATACAAATACCTAAAATTGATCATTAGTTATGTTATATTGTTTCCAAAAAAGATAATTGACATACTTATGGCGGTACTCTCAGCCAACTCTTCCGATTTGGAACCACCTCCCCACCATCCGCTGAACCAGCCTCGTGATTTATTCGCTTCTGCTTCGAGTTTTCCTAGTCTTTCAACCTAGAAATGATGTCATGAAAATTACTTAATAACTAAAAGAGTTCCGTGACTCTAAAATACACATAATTATTTTGATGAAAAAACTCTAAACGGATGGAAAAAAAAAACCAGTAAAGAGACCGCAACAGTGAAAATTAAATAAAATCTGTAATCAAATAAAAAGATGATGTTTCTGCCAGTTCATTTTTAGTAAAGTGAATATCACAAACTTCATATGTTAATTTACTTACCTCCATCTCAATTTTTTGCCTAATAACAACCAAATTAAACAAATCAAGCTTTTTCTCCGCCTCATTCAGCACACACTGATACTCAGTAGACACCTTTCCGTTGTTGCTAAGTTTAGCTTGATAAGCGGTCGCATAGCTCTTACATAGTCGCCTATGAGAAAGCATGTGTGTCCATTCCCAATTCCTACGTTGGCGTCGTACTTCTTCCTCTAATATACACTTGTAAGCGAAATGCCACCATTCTTTGTAATGACCTTTATATATCTTAACATCTGGACGGTATTTTCTGTAAAGAAATATTCTTCTTAGCAATGCATCATCACAGTTTGCTAAAACATAATTCGGATGTCAAAAAGTCAAAGGAAGTAAGCATCTTCTATGATTTTTGTTTCTTAATTTATACAATTCAGTAGTTTAGTTACAAGACCTCAAAAAATAATAACATATTTTTCAATATAAGATCTTATCAAAAGAACATCTAAATGGTAAAAACGTAAGTTAAATCTAAAGTGGTACTTTTTCGGCGAAATGCTTTTACTGGATCTCAGCCAAATTAATAGTATGACTTCTTTATGGAAACAGTGCCAACAGTTAAGTAAGACAATTTGATTATTCCCTTATAAGAATTTAAGCTCACATAGTAAATCGAAATATATTTTTGATAATTAATTAAAAGCTATCTAACTTAATCTATATAAAAAGGTGATGAAAAGCAAAGATTTGATTATTTCTTTGCATCGGTCCAAATAGAATAGGGTTCAAAACTACTGGACCCATTTTGAAAAAATTATGACCTAAATATTTGGGCATTGTCAAAGATGAAAATGCGTTTCACCAATAACAAGGAGACACGTAACGACTGTGGGCAACGCTTAGTTAGGATATGCATTGTGCGGCGCCTAGCGCTGGGCATTTGCGTAATGTGTCATATACATACTCTTTGGCCATAATAGATGTGTCGAGTGATAAAATCAATTTAGTAAGTTGGAAACAAGGAGTTTTTATATATTAGAATTAAGATTAAACGATGAGATTGTTTGAATTTGCGAACTTTTTATATATGAACTTTGACGACTTAGGTGCTCGTGTAGATACAAGACAAAGTATTATTTTTCTTAGTTTATTACATCAAAATTTAAATTGTTCTTATTGTCTCTTTACGTGTAAAAGTCACTTTGAATTAAAGATCTTTTTCGTTGACTCTTACCTCATATATCTATAAAGGTTTTAAGGCATTCAATAATAATGAATCAACATTATATAAAGATAACAATCAGACAACAGTTGAAGCTAATCTTACGGCACTTGCTAATAGTAGATAGCTACAAACTTATCAAACAATGATACTACAGACAACAGCGTATCGATATTAATCTTGATAATATCAGAATTTTTTTTTAAAATAAACAAGAAGCACTGAACAAACATTTAACCTAGATACTTGACCAAAACTCGTAGTTTTCGTTCTCATAAAAATATTCTAGACGTAGGGTTTACACAAAATGGTCAATTAGATATGAACAGATTCACACACATACCTGTAAGGTACGCCTTTAGCCATCCTATCCATGGAGTCAGCTAATAGCATCATATCTTGATACTGAGCCTTCGTCAAACTCACTGACAGCTGTTCCATGTGGAGACTTAATATAACTTTTGGAATACTAAACTTTGGAGTATCGCCTTCTGGTTTGGGATTCAACTTCAACTTTGCCGTAGCATTTATAGGCCCCAAAGCTGAATAGAAAAATCGGTATTACTATAACAAGTATATGTCATGGTTTACTTTTACAGTAAGTAAACTAACCATATTTATAGAAAGTCGGTTGAGATGTTTTAGTCGCAATCTCATTTTGTAGTCGTTGGCGTATGTCGTTCGGGCTGCTCTTTGAATAAAGTTCCGTTGCTGGATTCCAGTATATAGCCAATCCTTCCAAATTGAGAATCTGTTAATGAAAATTATCCATCAACAATATGTCAGATTAGGTAATTGCTGTTTGTCGGAACTTTGTTTAATCGGGTCATTAATTCAGGAATATAGATAATTAATAAAAAAAAAACATCCATCACCGTCGCACATATAACCTCCTCCTTTTCGATTTTAAAGTCGGTTAAAAGCGCTTCATAAAGAAATAGGTTATACTTTTATAGTCTTAATAATAAACAGGTTTAGAGTTGGAGTAAATTTACGCTGATACTGCCCTTGGTATTAGTCAAAATTCATATTATTAAAAAGCAAAGCACACATTGCAAAACCGAAAAATACAGTTAGTTAATTCTGTAAATACTAAATCAAAGGCAGCAATTCACATTTCTTGTCGGCGTTTGTTCTGCCAGTTCTATTTTAGATAAGACTCCCAAATTTGTAACTGGTGGTAGATTACGGTAGCCAGCAGTAAATAAATAAGTCAAATGTATTTTTAAAATAATTTAATTTAATAAATGTAATATATTGCCATAAAATATAAAGTCTTATGTGAACAAGTAACCTGTAAAGGGTCTGAAACGTCAATAAAACTAAATACAAGCACGATGAAACCGTTTAAAAGTTGTTTTATTTATAGAAATTAACATTTTCATTTTTAACGAGAAAATCACATGTTTATTCAGAGAAATATCAACTTAATTTAATACATATTAAAGGTCAAAATAGTGTTCCGGTTATGATAGAGTGGTTTCTAATTTATTCCAAATAGAAGTAATGATTTAAATTTACAAATGATACGATTTAAATAAAAAATAAAAAATTAACTGCTCTAGGCACTTAAGTAAGTTGTGAGTGTTAAAGATTTGATATTGAAATAGGTTAATATCGTTTCCAAATTAAAAAAAAAACATCATCTTCTTCACCAGCTGGAGACAAGTGTGGATGGAATCGAATCGTATCTAATCGAATAAGGAGAACGGGCCTCCACGCGGATAAGTGGGTATTAACGACTGCAGACGCAGCCAAGACCAACGGCTTAACGTGCCTTCCGAAACACGGAGGAACTCGAGATAGTAAATTTTTGGCCATCTATCTTGTGACAGGCCCTTGTGAAAGTTGTTTAACTTCCGCATCACATACCGAACAAGCTAAACACAGTATTATAAATTTTTATAATAACAGGTACTCACCTGTTATTATAAAATTTATAATAAATCAAACAATGGTTTGTGGTTTTGTTACCTTGAAAATTTTAGTGACAGCTTCCTGTATAACAGTCTGTTTCCAATTCTCATCGGTTGTGTGGACGGAGAGATTATGCAGAGTTATACCGAAAGAGAATGGAGCTTTCGGATTCGTTATACTGTCCTCGTAACGGACATGTATATCTGTGATTTTAAGCTGTACATTCTTAATTATTTGCGTCACTAGCTTCTCAACAAAAGTCTCGTCTAATTTATTTTGATCTAAAACAATACAAGTGGTTAGAGCGTATTTAGAGAGAAAATTTAAAAAGAGAAAGAAGAACCCAAGTTTCAAAAATTAACTCAAGAATCAAAATAAAATTAACATAATAAAATATAATATCAGCTGTTTCGTGTATTTTTTCTAAGATTTATCGTCTAGCCGCTAGATTACAGACTAACGTAGATTTAGTAAGATTAGATATAGTTAATTGTACTAAAAACGCGTACGACCACTAAAGAAATGTTAAATATGCTAAACAAAAAAATATGATAGCCGTAGGCAATGACGACTGAATAGACAAAAGCGACACTTAGCATAATTTCAACAAAAGATGCTGGCCCACAGTTTTTGTCACGCTGTGGTTACAACGACATTGCACTGCAGAAATTATCTCTGTAGCAAATACGTAAACTATACCAGTTAAACTTGTGACAAATTATTATCAATCTTGTTACTTGTGACAAATAAATTAAATTATATCGTAATGAGAGAGCTTCTCTTTAACTTTAGGTCGCGCTACCCTGTAATATAGTTATAAATAAACCTTTCTCTGCTTCCCGTTTCTTCGCTTCTTCAACCCTCGCCAGTTCTGCCTGCTTAGAGGCCAAAGCCATCTTTTCTTCTTTCTCGGCATCGTATTTAATTTCAGCAGTCGGATTGACGATCAGGAATAGTCGATCTATCGTCGCCTCCACGGATGCTCCGTATAGATTTTTCCATGGTATTTTAAGTACAAGTTTTCCTGTTGAAAAAATTATCACAGTCTGAATTATAAACCATGATAATGTAAAAATATTTATTTTACAGCATACACTAACAGCTTACAAGGAAAAGTTGATTAAAAACGGTCAAATTGATAATATACAGGAATTATTTTGTATTATTTTCTATTTCGAGCCCCATCACAAATTCTATGTAGTCGTATCACACCTCTATGTCCTCCTTGAAAAAATCTGTATTGGGTTTAAATTCACCGGTAGCCAGACTTTCTAAAACTTTTAATTCCTGTAGTGATTTACTTGATTTACATTTTGACTCATACTCCACATTCCATAAAAAATTTCTAAAATATTATAGCAAATAAAGTCAGTATTATTCACCTCATAAAATAATAATATTAACATGTTTCATTTATAAAAAAATATTAATATGGCTTATTATGTATGTCTCAGACCAAATAAAAAGTATAGACGGAGTTTTGCCTAACAGAAAAGTGAAGCCGACAAAACTACGCCTCGGCGTATTCGTACACAGTTTCACGCACACATACATAATGAAACTACGCCTTCCTTATCAGTTTAATTATAGAAAGTGTGCGGAACGTTTCATTATAAAAAAAAATCTAAAATTTCTTAGTAACTGCAGAATTGTGTTGTAAAAGGTTGTAAAAACCAATCCTCAAAAAAATAAAAAGCAGGATGGAATCACATTTCACAGATAAGTATTGGAGAAAACTTACATTTTCAGTAATTTAAAAATAAAATTTAAGTAATTGCTTGGAACACAAAACCTCAGTCAAATATTACCATCGTTAAACGTTATTATTTACCCCGAAATTAAGTAACTTTAATTTTATAACGCGTTATTTCTAACAAAACACAAATTACGTTATGTATTTATTTCTTGTTGTATGGAAATGATATTTAATAAATTTTGCATTGAAAATGTTACATAGAGATCCAGATCACAGATATTGAAGTGTTAGAATAAGGAAGTAAAAAATAAAAAACGGGTTTAATTTTTTACTTCTTTATTTTTACTAAACGGGTTTGCATTAATTTTTAGATTTCCAAACCGACATCAAAAAGTGAAAGGGAAATGGATTTCAGTAATTTGTAATAGTCGAAATGAACCTTCATGGAATCCAACTTCGTGCAGCGTAGTTTGTTCGACTCATTTTTAAAAGCTATGATATGTATTTTACTATAAAAGGGTTACGTCGAATAAAGCAAAACTCATATCTAAACTTTTCAAACTTTCTATATATTAAAATTTTAGTTAACATAGTGGAAGTTTTCAAACTTAACTTAAAAATTAATTAAATAGTCTCTCTAATGTATGGCCTCCAATAATAATTACCTACTCTTAAAGATTTTAGAATATCTATGCTGATATTGACAAACAAATTTACATTATATTATAAAATAGCATAGCGTTAACGTTAATTCTATAACGTCATAACGTTAAGTTACTGGGGTGTTTTTAATGACTATGGTCACACCGGCACGCACACTACAATTGCTAAAAATCGGCTTCACTTTGTTATTCAGCGAACTCCGTCTTTACTTTTTATTTGTTCTGAGATGTATGTATTAATAAATTTTTGAACATATGTCTGTAATTAATTAATAAATATATAGATACTGTAAGCTCAGTAAAAGAACAAAAGAATATTATCAATATCATTTTATAAACAGATGTTGGTTGGTCAATTAAATAAAGTCCTACAAAGCATAGTTATTCTTAATACATTAACAACTTCCAGTTTCTATTAGGTTCAGTCAACAGCACGTCAGACTATACAAAACTATCCAATTTCCCCACTCAATTTTAAACTTTAATATATTGTGAGGTTAGACGTCAAAATCCATTGCAGAAATGTAAAATGTTATAGAACTCGGCTCTTTGATTAAATACGTCACATTAAATGTTTGGTTGATATAAACTGAGTTTTATAAAAAAATTTAGCTAATCTAATATAAGTAAAACGAAAAAATGTAGTATGGCTAAATATAGTGCAGTACATTATTATCACATGAATAAAATTAAATTCAACTGTTGACCTTCACAATCACACCGCATTAACACAATCAAAGTTGATGATTTGAGGTCATGATGTCATCCAACCTGAACTTTATCACGTCATAACAATTATAGGCTACTGTCGGCAACATGCTAAAGTGTTTTGGTAACCTTGAATATTTTGATAAGCCTATTGAAAAGGATAAATATAATTTTGATTATTATAAGGAATAAAATATAATGAGGAAGTATTTAACAATATATATATTAATTTTCGAAATCAAACTAGATGTCGCTACGGTACTTTCTTGATTTCTCCATGACAACCCTTCCGGTTTTCTTTCATGTATAAAATAAAAGTAAATAAGTTTTCAAAACTCAATAAACATATTCTATTTGAACTTTTTCGAACTTGTCTATCTAAGTTTCGAACTTTGCAAATTTCAGTTTTTTCATATGTAAGTTAAAAGGAGCAGAAATGACTATCTTTAATCCATTTGTTTCCTGCAACAATCAACTTGCGCTAGAGTCGCCATCTAGTGAAGGTGCTTTCTTTTTATTTTTAAATACTTCCTCATTCAAGTGTGTGACTAAATAATAATAATAAAATCAAAAATAAAGAGCCTATTAATAAATTAACCAATTTTTAACTAATTACATTAAAATCTCGTACCATATATTGGTGACCCAAAGTTGTCACGTAGGTATGTATGTATGTCACGAAAATAAATTAATTTTAAATCTTTTGAGTGTTAAAAATTTGAAATTTTGTTTTTAAAAAATAATTCACATATTTTGATGATAAATATTTATGAAATTAGTTTAGAAAATTGATGAAAAGTGACCATATAAGCTACCTATAATTATTAATATTTTTTATATAACAAATAATAAGGAATATGCAGATTTTTGGAAAATGTTTTTTGAACAAATTTTAATCTTCATTAAAAGATTAATTATTGTAAAAATATTGTAAGGTCATGGGTTTGAGTCCCATCTAAGAGTGCCAGGAACAAAGTGGAATTTTAAGCATTCTTCAGTATAGCATTGTTAATGCAAAATTTATCAAATGTTATAATAGACATTTTTAATAAATATATAGTTTACCAAATTGGTCAAATACATATAAAAACCTAAAACATTGATTAAAATGTTATCTGTTGTTTTATAAAATATACTTAATAACTCTTATATATTAACTCTTTTTTAAATCCAATGTTTATTCCCTATAATAATTATTTATTCACATTATCCTAATGTGACTTTCAGAGTGTGGGCTTAATTTTATTATATACCATGATTTTTTTCCGCATTGCAGGAAGTTTCAGTATGTTGCCTTGGCTGTTTGGACTAGGATTAAAATTAAATCTAGGCTATTTTATACAATAGTGATCTCATGTAGCATACCCAAAATCAAGTGAGATGAAACACAAGAATTTTGGAACAGGAGCTTGATTTTGCATAGCGTACCAATGTTAAATATGAATTCATAGAATGGTGGAACAAATCAGGTGAACTAGTGTAAATGAAGGAATTTGATGACCTCTATAACTGAACATATCATAAAATTATACCCATGCAGTTGATTATGCTTAGTTATAATTTTGTACTTTTCTGTTTTAAATTTAAACTTTGTTTAGTTTCATTGTACGGCTAATTAAGAAACAGCTTCAAGAAGCAAAATTAACCTGAACCCCATATATTATTTCTAATTTGTCTCAAGTTACAGTGGTAGTGATACCTCTACTTCAGATATTACTCTCTATATTTAAATTAAGAGTATCAAAATACCAGATCACCTCTTGTAAAAATTAAAAAACTTACTAATTTGAACTTTAACTTAGAAAATCATGCCACTAATTCACATGTACAGCAAGGTATCTGCTTAATAGTTTATTGTTGAAGACCATCGGTCAAAATTTGTTTAATTTTTATAGAGAAATTTAGTTTTATTTAACAACATGGACAGATTCTCTGTGATGGCTTATAGTACAATTTATAACTTAATCAATAAGCACTCACCCAAATGTCCATAGACAGTTTGAACTGGAATATTAAGTTCTTCCAGGGCATTCTGTTTTAGTATCAAATTTTCTAATACTACATCGCCTGTAATAAAAACATCGACGACATAAATAACCGCTATCAAAACTGGGTAAGAATGACATCATGCAGAAGTAAAAACACATACCGCCCCATATTCCAAGTTTTAATTGGGATCGATTCAAATTCTCCACATAATCTCCGAGAAATCGGTTCAGTACATCTACTACAATTGACTCAAACACCATTGTGAATTATTTTTTAGAAAAATGTTCTTAGCAGTATGATTTTTGCTTTTTATTCGTTAATGTATATAATGTTCTGGTTACTCATTATGATAATTTGATTAATCACCCACATGTAATATTATAAGTATTACAACGCTTTATAACGAGAAATAAAATCAAATAATATCGTAAATAAATTCAAATTTTATTTCACAATACGAGATCACCCACCAAAAATCAACAGCGCAATATGTTGGTGTTACAATTACAATACAAGAAATTACCCCACCATTTACCCTTACTATAATAAAACGGAGTTTTAGATGGGCACCGTTACAAGAAGTATGATGGCCGAGTGCCAAAGCAAAGTAGATTTTGAAACATTTTTCATTTAGAATATTTTTCAGTATAGCATTGTGAATGCGAAATTGATCAAAAAAATAAAAAGTCCTATATTATTACGTTAAGGTATAATTTTAAACAGTGCTCATTCCCTGCTGAAGAACTGGATGCGTTATGAAATTTTCTTTAAGTGAGCAAACTTTTTATTATACATACAATTAAAAAACGTTAATTACTGAATAATATAAAAAAAAATATTTTCAAGAAACGAAAAAAGCTACAAAAGGTTTCAAAGCTATAAATAACCAAACATCTCACACACACACACGCGTTTTTTTTTTTCCCAACTTAGTTTTAAAACAAAATACTTTCGATTTTTTTGTTTCAACTTGAATAATAAAAAACCTAATTTTAAGCGTTTCTTTAATCTCCTTTACACTTTCTGACATAAAAATACCCTAATCACATTTAAAAATTCTTATGATAGCAACACTGAACATTGTCATTTTTCGTATGTCAAGTCTGTTTATTTGACAGAGGGATCTAGATTTTGCTGCCTTTTCTTAAACAATTTTTTTACTTGCCGTACACTAAGAGGTATTTTAGATCTCTTTGTGCTAGCACATGAACATTTAATGAGGTCATGGAATGTTATTTGGGAAAATACTAGAAATAGAGCGGGAAAGTATTATTTTGACATTCAGAGAACTATCCCCAGTACTCCCTGGTTCTTTAAGGAGAAGCTTTTAAGTAAAAAAACTATTTCAATTATTTGTCGTCTGAGAATTGGACATGTGTGTTCCCCAGTTCGACTTGCCAAATTTAAAATTAAAGACAACCCCCTCTGCGATTGTGGCATTGAGAAAGGAACTACGGATCATATTTTATTTAATTGTCCAAATTTATCCATTTCACTTTATGATTTGCTTCCATCAAAAGTTCCACGTCCAACAAATATAAAATGTATATTGAGTATGGAGAAACCCAGCCCATTCAAAAATTTATCTAAATTCCTTGCAATCAATAATAGTCTTAATTTATAAATATCTTTGTTTTCTATATACATTCTATTTGTATTATCTTTAACCCTTAACACCACTCGGTATTTTCAGCCTACATATCTACACTCGTGGGGGAGCTACGTCCCCACTTTTTATGGTTATTATTCAAGTAATAAAATATAGGAAATTTTAGGATTTATATTTATAACATAAATAAAAAACATATATTCTATGAAAATAAACACTTTTATTTAGGTTTCATAATCATAATTAATATTTCTAGTGTGAAATAAAAAAACTATGAAAAATCTCGTCACATTCATGGGGTCTATTTCACTGACTCATTATATATAAATAAAAAATGCTTTGGAACAAAAAAAAATTTTTTTTCTAATAACCTATATTACTTTTTAACCAAAACAGTCATAAAATCTTGAATAAATTTTAAAACATGCAAAATCACAAGGAGAATATTCGACTTAGTTTACCAAAAAAAATTTACCTTAATCTGTTAACATATTATCAGTCTCATTAAATTACTATCAAAAATTTGATTATAACGTACTTAAAACTTATGACTCACATTTAGTACATATTTTTACATCAACAGAGTGGTTCCGACAAACATTTTTCACACATTTCAAACAAACCCTTGGAGTATTACTGTATTTGCTTCGTGGACACAAATGACACCTAGATTTTTTAGCCCCTTGCTTTGGCTCGGGTCTTGTTTTGGTTGATCTTCAGCTACATCAACACCAACCTCTTGTAGGAACCTGTCCATCATATCTTTCAGCTCCCTCAAAAGGTTAGAAGAGCGTCTTCTTTCCAGAACATGAGGAGTTACTAAAGTATACCCAAGTTCTTCTAAAAACTTATAACGACTCTTGCTTTTGTGAGGATTAGATGCGCCGTAAAGGACATGACTGTTTACTCCGGAAATACTGGGCAAAATATTGTGGTCGGCCATGTTTGACTTCTCTGGTTCACAGAGTAAGCAGCACACTTCTGGTCTAAAGCATCTACGCCACCTTTGGTAGAATTGTAACAATCTCGGGTTTTTTGGTTTTGGTTTGGTCCATTGCTATACGTCATTACAGTTATACTGACGTCATTTAATAGCCTTTCTATCCATCATTTAAATTCTTACTCATACTGCACCAAAAACCCAAAAATGTAGATATAAAAGATTATTATCAACATTAAATACTTACGTAACTACACTCATGGGGGACCTAGGTCCCGCAACAACACGTGCCTCACAAACTTCCAACGCTAGCACGACGTACGTTTGCAGACCAACAGCTTTCAGGAGTCACTAGGAATACTCGAAACCGCGACCGCGTCGCGTTCAAAATATTTGTATAATTTGTAAAAAACAGAGCGCTGGGGGACCTAGGTCCCCCACGAGTGGTGCTAAGGGTTAACAATGTAATCAGATAGACGCGCTCAGAGCTATTTTTTTTATTTTATTTAAATTCAAAATTAACATATTTTGTTTCTATACGTGTAAAGACCACAAACGTGACATCGGCAGAATTGTGTAAATGCAAATGGGCCATGAATTAAAAAAGAAGAAGGCATTTTAGTATAGGTATATTTTGTAGGGTAAAGGTAGATCAATAATATAATTTGTAAACTGTAAAAAAGATCTTTACCACTGAAGTAACTGTTTTATTTGTCTCAAATAAATACTGAATTATTGAATTAATAATTTTTTATTTAGGTATTTCACAATTTCAAGTGCAGTCGCATCTATGAGCAATCTGTCATTCTGACATCTCCAAAGGCGGGCTGTCAACTCACTCTATTTTTAAAAATAATCTATTTGGGACCTAGCCCATACATACAACACGCTGTCTTTAAACAATTAATGAAACATGTAGTACATACACATCTACGATATTAATCAATTAATCTAGATAACAATGTGTCAAACACTTTTGTTTTATATTACAATATTGAAAGATACATAATCAACCTTTTAATTTCTTATCTTATTATTTATACATTTTTAACTTCTTAATAGTTAATAATTAGTCGTCTAATCAAGAATATAGTTAAAATATAAATCACTCTTAATTTTAACATACTTACCTATAATAATACTTATGAACTTAAAACATATTATCGTTAACATAGATCTTTACTTAATTAACATACATAATCTTGTAAGAGGGTTTCTTTGTTTCCCTCTTAGGTTTATCATTATCAAAAATAGGTGAACTAGAATTAGATGGAGGAGATACAACTTCAGTAGGAGTTGAATGAGATTGAATATCAGGTGTTTCTTGTGTTGAATTTAAATAATCATTATTAGTATTTGAACTATGATCTAGGTTATCATTGTTAAGTAGTGTTGTTGTCACTATTTTTGTGATAAATATGGGTATTGTGTGATGAATCAAATGATTGTGGACGGATATGTAGTCTCTTCTATAAGTACAATCATTAACACCAACCAGATAGGATCTGTCTGAAAGTGCATCTGAGACTACACCAGGAGACCAAGTTTTGTTTGAAGAAGGATTAATTTGTACCGAAACCGGTTGACTAATTTCTAAAGGAATTGGCTTCTTGGCCCGTTTATCGTGTATATGTTTTACCCTTTCCTTTTTGCTTTTAATTTTTTCAAAGACATCATTTATTACCTTTGGTTCAAGCAATGCTTTAACAGCTGGTAGGAAACCTCTTGTTCTACGAGAGAATAATCTTTGCACTGGACTGGAATTCAACTTATTAGGTGTATTTCTTAAGCAAAGAAGACTGAGCCAAAAGTCTTCACCATTTTCTGTAGCTTTTAGTAGTAGTTTTTTTTTTGCTATTTTAACCGTAGCTTCTGCCTTTCCATTTCCTTGGGGATGATGAGGAGAAGTCACTTGAGTAAAATTCCAGTCCTGACTGAACTGTGTAAAATCTTGATTCACAAAGTCAGTACCACCATCTGTTACTACTATTTCTGGAATTCCATGGCGTGAAAATTTTTTCTTGCAGATTTCAATAACCAGTTTGGAAGACAAGTCTATTAATTTATCAATTTCAAAATAATCTGAAAAATGATCAACTGATTCAGCTGCTTACCATTATAATTAAAGAAAAAGACGTCCTTTGACACTATTTGGAATGGATATTCAGGTATTTTGTGACTTTGCATTGTTAGTTTTTGTCTACTAGATTGATATTTAATAAAAGGGAACAACAGTTAATCATTTCTTTGATATCATTAGACATAGATGGCCAGAATATAGCATCTCTAGCCAATTATAATGTATTTTCAATTCCCGAATGTGGTCTATGCAATTTTTTTAACATATCTATTCTTAAACTTTCAGGTATAGCATGGTTTTTTAGTATGAGTCCCTCATAAACTATTAAGTCATCTTTGAAACTATAATAGGTTTTGATAGCATCTGGTATATCCCTTATATATTTTGGCCATCCATTTTCAATGTAAGATTTTAGTTTTAATAAATTTTGATCTTTTTGTGTAATTGTTTCAATTTCCTTAATGCATTTATCAGATATTGGTATGTTTTTCAATGGATTTACATTTTCGATAATCTCCAAGATTTTCATTTTCTTTGACTTATCTACATCCTTGCAATCCAAATAAAATCGCGACAAAGCATCTGCTAAAATGTTTTGTTTTCCTGATATAAATTGCAACTCAAGACTGTATCTTTGTAATGTTAAAAGCATGGATTGAAGTCTCTTTGGTGCATGAAGAAGTGGTTTTTTGAATATATTTAATAAAGGTGTAAATTTAATTATGATCTGTTTTAATTATTGTTTTTTTGTTACCTATAATTAACTGATCAAATCTTGTACAGGCAAAAATTACAGCCAGGAGTTCCTTTTCTATTTGTGCATATTTTTTCTCAGTGGGAGTCAGGCATCTTGATGCATAAGCCACAGGTTGATTTTGCTGAAACAGTGCTACGCCCACAGCTTATTCACTGGAATCACATTCAATAATGAGAGGTTCATTTTTATCATAATATTTTAACGTTTTTATAGCACTAATAAGAGATTTTAATCTAATGAATTCATTTTGTGTTTTTGTATTCCATGTCCATTCACTGTTGATATGAGTTAGTTGCCTCAAATGTGTTGTATTAGAGCTTAGGTTAGGAATGAATCTACTAAGATATGTAACAACACCAAGGAACCTTTGTAATTCCTTCTTATTCTTTGGGACTGGTATATTTGAAATTGATTCTATTTTTGATGGGTCAGCTTGGAGGCCTTTATTGGTAAAAACATGACCATAGTATTTTACTGATGTTTGTAATAACTTGGTTTTTGTTTTATTTAATTTGCAATTGTATTTTTCTAGTCTTATAAGTAAAGATTCAAGGTTCTTATTATGATTTTGTATAGCATCAGGTATAGTGTCACCAATGCCATAGACAAGCAGATTGTCTACCAATGCTTCAAAACCATTCAAGCCTTGGATAATTTCACTCATTTTTATTTGAAAATGGTCTGGTGCCGAGGATATACCAAAAGGATATTTGCCAAATGGTGTCCAAAAGGTTGTAAATTTGCTGCTTGCTTCAGTTAGTTTTAGATGCCAAAAGCCTTTTTTACATCAAAAGTAGAAAATATTTTAGCTTTTCCAAGCTCAGGTAATATTTCATCAACTGTTGTGAATTGGTGGTTGGGTCTTTTTATTGCCTTATTTAAAGGTATTGGATCAAGGCAAATTCTAAAAGCATCTTTTTTTTTGTATGATTAGAATATTATTTACCCAATCTGTGTGACCATTTTCTTTTGTTATAATTCCTTCTTCTTCCAACCTTTTTAGTTCTTCTTTCAGCATCGGCCTAAGAGTTATTGGGACATGTTGTGCTTTCTGAACAACAGCTGGAATTGCTTCATCAATTTCTAAATCAATATCACCTGAAAATCTCCCTGGTCCTTCAAATACAGACTGAAATCTCTTAATGAGGTCTCCAGTTTCTTGTGAATAGACACATCGAACTTCTTTACAAAATTTTACAAGACCCATTAGTATACAAGCTTTGCATGATAAAAGAGGAATATGAGTGTTGTGTACAAGTTGAAAAGTAGTTTTATATTTTTTATTACAGCCTGACATATCAATTTTTAATGTAATATCTAGTTCACCATGTACAAAGATATTATGTCCTCCAAAACTAAACAAACTTTTCTTAGAAGGTTGCATCTTTTTTTCAACATATTCTTTACCAAACATTGTTAAAGCATTTTTGAATCCAATTAGACACTCATCAGCTGACGTATCCAGCAAACACTTGGTTTCTTTCCAATCAGACCCTGTTTTATATAGTAGTGTACAATGCACCAAGTTACTGTATTTTTCATTGATTATTTTATTTATTATTGATTCACTTTCAGAATCACTATTTATTTCCTTTATTATCTCCTTAACCATTTTCTTCTTTTTACACATTTTTTCATGGTGATTTTTTCTTTTACAATTTCCACAGACAGTGCCCCATGCAGGGCATAATTCTTTCTTGAATATAGGATGAGTACCACAAAATTTGCATTTACTTAGTCTTGGATTTTCAATTTTCTTTATTTCCAAGGTATTGTTGGAACATGATAAATCTTTTATTTGTTTATCAGTTGCTTCTGTAGCTCTACACAAATTTACAGCTTCTTTGAGAGTCAAATTATCACGTTTTAATAGTTTATTTTTTAATGATACATCTTTTATTCCCAAAACAATTTTATCACGAAGCATTTCATCTTTGATTTTATCATAATCACACTCATCTACAAGTTTTTTTAATATTGCTAGGTAAACGTCAAATGATTCATTTAATTGTTTTTTTTCTAAAAAAATGTATCTGTTATATATGATACTCTTCTTAGGAACCATTTTTGTGCTTATTGATTTTAAAACATCTTCACATGATTTGGATTGTTTGTCAGATTCTGATAAACCAAAATTACTGTATTTTTTTAAGGCCTCTTCGCCTATGGCACTAAACAGTATGCTTACCTTACGGGGTTCTTGGTCTTTATCCCAACCGTCAAGTTGTGTAGCTCGGCAATAGTCCCTCCATGAGTACTCAAATCTTTTAAAGGCATCTTCTAGGTCTATATGTATATTAATTGCTGCCGGCCACGGCACATTTATGTTGTTTTGAACGTGAGGAGGCAATATTTGTTGTTGCGACAATTTCATAATTTATTCTTACATAGACTTGAGAAGAGCAGTCTGATGCGCAACTACTTCTGCTAGGTTAGTGTCCATTGTTATCACTAATGATTTACGCTGCCACCATGTTTTATTTGTCTCAGATAAATACTGAATTATTGAATTAATAATTTTTTATTTAGGTATTTCACAATTTCAAGTGCAGTCGCATCTTTGAGCAAATTATTGTTCTGTGTTCTGACATCTCCAAAGACGGGCTGTCATTGTCAACTCACTCTATTTTTTTTAAATAATCTATTTGGGACCTAGCCCATACAACAGGAACAGCAGTAAATCAATGGTATCTACCGTATCTACAATACAAATAGATTGTATGTACAGTCAACAGCACGTCAGGTTATACAAAACTGATAAATTTATCTTTTTCATTTTAAACCTTAATAAATTGAAGGTAGAGTCCAATATCGATTGCAGAAATTCACATATTGTGGTAACGTGGTAACCTGACGTCTAGCCGCGATTACATTTATATTCCACGTGAATTTTCTCATTTGGCAGTTTAGTCTAGGCTTGCCAGACCGCCGGGAAATCCGGGATTGTCCCGGAATCTTGCCTCTTGTCCCGTGTCCAGTAATTAGCGCTTATTGCACCGGATTCTGGAAACTTATTATTTTTTTACAAAATAAACTAGCAACGAATGACACGGCTGCCGGTGAGCGGGTGCGGGAGGCGCGCGGGCGCGGGAGGGGAGTGTGTGCAATAGTTTTACTTCACTCGCCCACCCGCAGTAGCTGTATTTAAAAGGAAAAATGCCATTTATTTTCAAATGGCATTTTTCCTTTTAAATACAAATACGAAAAAAAAAATATTTAAGATATTTTCTATTATAACTACGAGCCAACATTTTTTTTGTAGAATTGTCCCGGATTTGATAAGTTACTATCTAGCAACCCTAGTTTAGTCCCGCCAACTAGCTAAGATGCACGCGATTAAAAATCGCGATGTGAACAGTCCCTAAAAAGTCCAGTATTTATAAATCACCTCGTGATAGTTAATCGAGAACCTTAATTACAAACAACCTAAATTGGCTCTTAATTGCAAATATTTCTAGCTCCAACAGCCTTATGATTTATATTCTAGTTTTGCATTTACACAACCTGTGGAAACCTATGGAAATGTGATATGGAGAAAACATCGATCCTTGTCAGTGACAAAGTAAAGTAAGTATTATTGAATGTTTGACAGCAGATTATTTAATAGCTATCAAGTTAGGAGTAATCAGGGTGATCATCGCCTTCTTTTATTCATTTCATTTTACAAGTTAAACGTCAATTTATTTACTTGACATTAGCAGAATTGTGCGAAATGCGCAGATATGCCATTAATTTAAAAAAAAAGGAGTAATCAGTGCTGCTATAAAAACAATCGTTTGGGTAATATCATTTTATTAGGATCTGATAGAAAAACATTTGATAATTTGCATTAATGGAATGCTTTTGACAACAAACATTTATTATTTATGTTAAGTGAGATAAATTTTAATTATACAATGGCATAATTTCACAGGTTTAACCATTTGAAACGTTTGAAACAATTTTATACAAACACTAATTTATACATACAATAATATTTTAATATATCACTAGTTATACCACAGATATAAAAGCATAAATCCACATTGCGAGGCTGCTTGTTTGAGTACCTAGTAAGTCTTGCGTTGTTTATAAAGTATATCTAACAGTCAACATGATCCAGCCACGTCGAGCCTTCTAGGTGTCTATCATGTTTTGAACGCACACGACAATACAGATGGTGGCAGTTGCGGACTAAACCTCTCAGAGGCCCAGATCGACAATTATATTGTGTTGAAAGATAAGGCAATAACACATAAAAATGTGAACTGCCGCTACAGGCTGGACTTTTTTATATATGGAGCCTCCAACCTACATACTATTTGATCAAGGGAATTTTAGTCATTTGGAGTCTTCCTCCCCCTTTAGTCCGCCACTGTATAGCGAATCATGTGTCGCTCGTGCATCGCAATGTTCAAAATTACTTGCGACGCAAACATCACTACATCGCGAGATACCCTAACAGTTAGCCTACACACCTTTGATGATATTATCTTAAAATACATACATTGGGTTAAACTAACAATATTTTGCTTCGATATTAATTCTTAATGCTTTGCAGCTTACTGATGCCCTGTTTGATATATATTTATCAAAATGAAGAGAATAACAAAATAAATCATATAAACGCATAGGACGTTAAAAAAATAAACTGATACATATTTTAGTTGATTGGAGTCTAAAATTAGAATTGAAACATATACAAAATCATAGAATATAAAAATAATTATATATCTACTTGTTTAAAAAATATATAGAGCAAAAATTTAAAACTAATTAGTTCCACGTGCACCTATTGTTGACGTTCCAAATTTTCATAAACCTTATACAAATTCGAAAAAAGACGCAAGCAAAAAGATATCAATTTAACGTGCTCTCAAATAATTTTTTTTTTTACTCAAAGGGCAGCTCATAGTAAACCTGTTTTATTTCATTTATAAAAAGTTTGATATTCTTTTTTAATTAAAAATAATCGCATTATGTAGTCAGTAACAGCTATGATGAAAATACAAACTTTTTATGCCTTAATAATGTTATTTGAATACAATTTCATTTTACTGGATTTTATTTTGTTTATTTAGTAAATATCAATGGATCATAAATCTAAAGTATTTACATTAAATACAAAATTCAAGTTTGCAAATTTTACAGTTTTCAAAAATACTATAGTTAAGGGCACAAAAACTCAACTAAGGCGAATATCACTTAACGCATAGAATTATATTAATATGCATCCATAAATTATATATTTATTTATATTATGTAGATATTGAAACGTCATGACAAGAATTCATCTGGATTATACATAATAATTTACACAGCCTGTTAACACAATGATAGTACTGAAATCTCATTTACAATAGGTGTTTGAATACTCGATAATCACATTTAATTGAAAAGAAGAAACATCAAATACTTTAGATGTTTAATACATTTATATAGAAGAAAATCCATTATCTTAAATTTTAAAACACAACGAGTTCATAATGTATCTTGTTACATTATATTTTATAGTTAGTTTAGGTTACGTCAGATTGTAAAAAATCTAGTAAAATTATGCAACAATGTTGCTTACAATTTTACGTCGACATCGTTCACCATTTTTATACCTACATTGGTATTTTTTAATTAATTAGTCACAACTAGATATAGTAGTTGTGAATAAAACCTATAACAAGTTACATTATCCTATAAGATTTTCATCTTACTTAGCGTTAATCTATAACTGGGTACATCAAAATGTATTCGACTTAAATCGGAAAACTTATTATTTTTTTTAAGTAACCTCAAACAAACGTCAAACTGAAATTCGGTCTATCACTAATAAACGAATTTGTTTAATAAAAATAATTGGGCTACATGTCTACATAGACTTTTATGTTTGCAGCACCCAATAGGATTTGTATAGACATATTTCATCCAGTGAATATTTAAAAACATTGAACATAAAATCTTTACTTTCATGACAATATAATCTTTCTATCTTTTTAAATAAATAGCGTTTTAACTGGGGGTAGGTTTTAACTAAAACCCAGAGATAACGAGCTATACTTACGAGTTTATGTGATGTTATTAATAAATAACATTAACGAGTGTCCCAAAAACTGTGATATCTGAGTAGGCAGATACCTACTTATTTTTTTATAATTTGACCTAATAGGTACTAAAGTCTTTTGACTTTAACAAGTACTAAACTAACTTATAATGAATTATAAATTAAGAAGGTAGATTTTAATGTAGAAGACATTGTAACTAGATTCTATATTATGCTGTATTGATAAAGTCTAACGACTAGAGAGTTGGTAGCATATCATAAAAAATTAAGCTTACAGAATACAATAGACGGCTCCATCTTAGGACTTTTAGAGTAGTACATATCTGAAGGAAGATCGTTCAAGCGTCTCACGGAAGTATGCGCTAGTACGTGACGGAATATCTATCGAGTGTGCAAGAATGATCGTATTCACATTGTACGAAATTGTAACTCCACGATATCGTCGGACAGGTAGTTGAATACAATCACTACTAGATGCTTTCACACTGTATCGCTTATCGTCACGGTATCGTATATCGATAGATTGTCGTGCCAATATCGGGTAAAGACACAGTTATTCGACGTGTTCGACTATTACATCGAATATTCTATTATACTTTCGGAATCACGCGATTAGTATCATGTCGTGTCGTTATCGTCGCATTGTGTAAACGCCCAATGTCATATCATATAATTTGTTAGTTCTGACGTTCCGTCACCGACCTGATGTATCTTCCGAGAGATTCGCATCTCACGATCTTTTGAGACCTCATGGGTACACAAAATTTAAATAAAATTATAATAGTTGATAAAGATTGAAATTCCGAAGAAAAATCTCGATATTTCATACCAGTAATTTATCGATTTTTAAGACTCGTTATATTATTGTATAGTTTTATAGTAATATCACTAAATCCTTGAACATTGGTTCAAAGTTCGAATTGGTGAATTTGTGATTGGTGAAAAGACTAAATATAAATTAATTAATGAATCATTTGAAATTGTGTTAGCAAAACGTTAATAGATAAATGTATGAACATTTCAACATATATTATTATCAACTATTGAACGTTATAGATGTTGAATATTTTATTGAAATTAGTTTTACGGAAAGCAATAAAAATGAGTCAACAAGCAAAAGTATTGCAAATAAAATTGATCAATACGAAATATTTACTCAAAATACAAGAATTCTAAAAAGCATTATAAACTAAATTCAATTTTATTTCTTTAAAAACAAAACAATATAATGTTAACACATTAACCCTAACTAACTAAGAATAGGATACTTAAAATAATCTTACTTTAAAATAAAAGTTTAAACTTATTCCTCTATAGTTAACTTACTAAAACCATTCAATTGTTTTGCGTTACCGTTTTCTACTATTGTTTTATCGTTCTCGTCACTTAAACACAAGTCGTCATCTTCGTCTAAAATAAAAAATTAAAGATTTATTTATTTAGAACAATCAGTAAGAGATACAATAAATTAAGCATAAAATGTTGTTTAGCATAAATTGTACTTATATAAAGTTAATATACTAAAAAAAAATCTTTTCTTGCGTCCCTACTGCAGGGGCAAAGGCTTTAAGGAGGATAGGTCATGACTCTTCATGTTGGCCCAATGCGGATTGGGGGGTTTTAACGCGTACAAATACAGCCGGAACCAATGGCTTAACGTATCTTCCGTAGCGCGGAGTAGCTCGAAGTAATAATTTTTGGCCACCCATCCAATGACTGACCCTCGCGAAAGTTGCTTAACAACAACGCTTGCGAACCGCGGAACTTATCATCTACGCCACCAAACTAATAAATATATATTAAAAAGTATATCATACAAACCTGAACTGACGTCGGATTGATTTCTAGGGCTAAAACGACACCCTTTGGATAAGTAGCTTTTTAACTTGCCGAGCGAAGCTAATATAAGTCTGAAACAGAAGGAGGAAGATGTAAATTTAATTAATAAAACTGTTTTGAAAATGCTACGACGATACAATAATACGGCGACAACCATAGAAAATTCACACGAGATAACAATAGAAAATTTAACATTTTGCAAACAGGTATGGACACAGCTATGTTTACCCTATTTTTTACCTTTTTCTGTACTAGAGGGCGGGAAATATGGTTCATACATTCCTACATAGGAAGGCTAAGGATCATCATCACCAGCCCTTTAACGTCCCCACTGCAGGTGCTCAGGCCTTCCTTATGGATGGTTAAGGAGGATGGGCCATGACCCTCCACGCTGGCCCAATGCAGATTGGAGGGTATTAACGACCATATTCTTAAATTGGTTAGAATATTTTACCTAATAACTACAGAATCAAAAATTTGTTACTTAGTACTGGTACCTATAATTTAAGATTATTACTTATCCCCTCAGTAAGCTTCGCGATTTAGTGAAACTCAATACAAGTCCTATTGACACAAAACAATATGGACCCTGTTCTGTAAAATGGTTTCAAGTGACATAAAATCGAAAATTGAGTTATTGGTACCGTTGGATTCGTATTGAAAATCTCTATCGGACTCTTTAGGTTCAAACTATGGAAAAATAATGTGCTCTGAGATATTTAAATAAATAAGGTTATGCAAAACTCAATGAGGCTCATTTCGAGATTTGCAAAAAGAATTCACGTTACTTGACCCCATTTGGCGAAATAATTTATCACCTATATTTGTTTCGTCAAAAGGTATCAAGTGTATTTTGACACCTTAATGCCGATAACTTTACCTAAAATGTTATGTTTTGCAGAAGTATTTTAACAGATCCTTAAAATCTTTATGCATATTTCTAAATCGGGTATACGTTTATGCTCTACTTATAGTATTTGTGTCATTTGACACCTTTAAACGAATAACATTTTCCGTTACGGCTAGGTAAGTATCTATCTACAATATTCAACTTCGTCCAATATTTCAAATATAGAAATAGAACAAGTAGAAGGCCACATGGTTGAAGTCTCCGAAAAGAAAACAGTTTATAAAAATACTGAAAATAATAACGAAACTATTTGCACCGATAATACCACGAAAAGCAACTTATCTGTTATGAATGTTACAATTGACCAAGATTACTTACCAGTTCCTTCTTCTAGTGAAAATACAATTTTAGAGCCCGGACAAATCAATAATAAGGAAGGACGACCAAGAAGAGGTAGAAAAAGGAAGTATCCACAACAAAATAGAAAAGAAAAGAGAGCAAAACTAAACCACGGTAAAGAATACATAAATTACAAAGGATTAACAGTGCCGTCAAAGACTTTCGTTAATGGTTATAACTGTAGTTATAAGAAAAAATGTACAGAAAAAGTTACAGAGATTGAAAGAAAGACAGTATTTGAGAATTATTGGGCAGCTGGTAGTTATGAAGCACGTTGTGCATTGTTACAAAGTTTTTGCAAAGAATTAGAAAAATCTTGAAATAATCAAATAAAAGGACATTTACTAGAAAATATTATCTCAAAGGAGTCTCAGTTTGTAAGGCAGCTTTTTTAAAGACATTATCCATAAGCCAAAAACCCTTAGACATTGCTCTAGCTAAGCATAGACAACAGAAGCCGCTGTTGGATAAGAGAGGATGCACTGGTGGTCATAATAAAATCACAGAGGCTAAAAGTCAGGAAGTGAACAATTTTATAAAGAGTTTACCGAAATACAAATCTCATTACTGCCGCGAAAAAACTAATTCGAAATATTTGGCACCAAATTTAAATCTTAATTTTATATATGAGTTGTACAAAGAAAAATACCCAGAAGGCGTAAGTAAATCAACGTTTTAAAATATATTTTACAAAAAGTTTAATTTAAGGTTTAAGAAACCTCCGAAAGATACCTGCAATAAATGTGATATTTTTAATGTTCAGAAGAAAAATTTGACTGGTCCAGAATTGGAAAAAGTGGAAAATGATCATCGAGTCCACTTAGATAAAGCGAAATCTCTTAGACAACAAATGAAAAAGGACATGAAAGTTGCCACTATAGACAACACAATTGAAACTCTTACGTTTGATCTCGAAAAAACCAATTGTTTACCTAGATTACCGACGAATATTATTTATTATAAAAGACAATGAATCTCTACAACTTTGGAATTCACCAGGCGAGTAATAATCAAGGCTATTTGAATATTTGGTTGGAACATGAGGGGGGAAGAGGAACCCAAGAAGTTGGATGCTGTCTCAAAAAATTTATATTAAACAATTTAAGAAATACTACTAAAGAATTAATTTTATGGGCTGACTCATGCGGTGGGCAAAATAAAAGTATTAAATTAGTTTTAATGCTTTTACATCTGCTTTTGAACCATGACAAGTTAGAAAAAATAACAATGAGATTCCTTCAACCAGGACACACATTTCTACCGAATGATTCAGAGTTTGGAGACTTAGAATGCGCGTTAAAGACACATAATCGTCTATATACCGTTGATGACTACATTAATGTGATGAAAAGTTGTCGGCGTAAGAATAAATTTGTAATTAATAAATTTTGTAGCGAAGATTTTCAATCTGTAGAACCATTATTACAAGCTATTACGAACAGGAAAAAGGATATCAACAAGGAAAAAGTATACTGGCAAAAAAACATTTCAGATCGAAATGAAGAAATGTGAACCTAACAAATTATATTTCAAATCTGATGTAACATCTGAAGAGGTTCAAACAGTTGATATAGCCAAAATAGGTAGGCGGAGACAGGTTTCATTTAAAGATATTGAGCTACCACCATTATATCCCAGAGGTAGAACTTTGTCTGTCGCTAAAATAAAGGATCTCAAAGATATGTTAAGCCTTATTCCAAACGATGCAAAGAAATTTTACGGTTTCTTAAAAGTTACAAGGAGTTCAGAGTTTGACGACGATGTCGATGGTTTTGGAGAAATTATAGACTTTGATGTGTTGCAATTTGAAAATGAAACCGAAGAATAATAAGTATTTGACTGATAAAAAAGACTAGGTAAATGTTACCTAATTATAAGTTACCTACCTAATTACTTTAAAAGAAAATTATTATTATTGAGAATAAAAGACTAAATTTGTTACTATTGTGAGATAAGACTATTAAAAAAAATCTTAGTAAGGTAATTTAAAAATAAAGTCTAAATATCTAATATTTATAAGACATGATTATGTTACAATAAATATTAGTGCCTAAGTAAAACAATACTTAGTACCTACTTTGTAATCTCAAGACTGATTATATAAATGGAACTAAAATAATAATATTTTCGTTTTTTTTATCCTTTATATACTCATTGTTTATTTTATAATTAAATTTGTTAAAAGATTTCAAGTACACTTGATGCTGTTTAGATGCAAGTTATTAATCATAGCGAGTATAAGCAGAAAGGTGTTGAACGTATTTTATTATTTTCTAGTAAAATGGGATACTATAGCAGAAAATTATCATCATTTATATAAAAATAGATTAGCCTTCTAGTTATATGCAAAATCTCAATTCAAACGTTTATTTATACACGAAGTTATACCAAAATAAAAATTGGGCGGTTACAAAATCTTTGATGCCTAATATCTCAAAATGACGTTTATGTCAGTTGAAACCTTTCTGCTTAACAGGGTCCATATATTTTGTTGAATTTTATGTTATCCATGACCGAAAAATTGCATCATTTCAAATGAGCGCTTAAAGTTGGATCAAAAATACATAAGAATTAAAAGTTGAATAGGATGTAAACTATATTTATTAAAATATGCTGTATTGAAAACACTTCTTTGAGGTCGATGACCTTAACCGGACGTTTTTGTGATGTCGTGCACACTCACCCTAAGAACGGCGGACTCGGCGAGAGTGGCCGCGACAGATACTCCGGATGAAATTGAACAGATACATAATATGGGTGATTTTCTACCACAGCCACTTCCATGCGAACACGGTTTTCGTCCTACAAATGAAATTGGACATTTACTAATAATACACTAAGATATTCTGTGTTTGCAAGCCTGCATTTAGACAGAATAAACTGTAATGTTAATAATCTTGAAACTTTAAATATTCATACATTTTTGTTTTATTTTATTGTATTTATTGGACAACCAACAAGACATTCAGTTAAGTTTTTACATTGGTGACATGGTTGTTCATATTTTGGAGTGAACTCTTAATTATAGGTTACCATGGCAAGCATCATAATATTAAAATTAAAAAATATGGGCATGAAAACTACTTAACAAACGTGTTTCATGACAAAAGAGATGAAACACGTTTGTTAAGTAATTTTATGACATGTTATCTTGAAATCGAATGTAATTTCACTGATATACTTTAATCTTAAAAAAAAAATGTTGTGTATACTTTATAAAATAATAAATTTTACTTTAGTATAGAAACTGAATAGTACTCTTTATAGCATTCTTAGGCGTTTTCTTATATACAAGTTTCTTACATGGTAAGAACAGATCAGCCTGGGGGTTTTATATTATTATTGTTAATTTTTAATTTGCAATGCCATTTTAACATATATTATAGAGTTAATTTACTAATCTCCAGTATGATTGTAGTCAACATGAATAATCTGAGCTCAGTTTATCCAAAACATCCGAGTCTTACTTTTACAGCAATTCATAGGGATTATTTGCACACTATGTTATTGCATACATTTCTTTTTGGCGTGCACTTAAGGCTTGTAATGCACTATCGTAGTCGCAATGCGGTAAGCCGATGTCTATTTTTAAATGAATCCGCACAATAACAATGCGCTAGCTTGCGGTCAGTCAAGGAATTATGGGCTAAATCAGCTTAACGGATCATACAAAGTTTTTTTTTTTAAATACCTTGCCAACGAACCGTAAACCAGCGGCTTCAAGCCTGTCTATGTATTCTGGATTAACTTCATATCGATGTCTGTGACGTTCTTCTATTACGTCTCTATTATAGAGACGAGCTGAAAGATGAAAGAATAAAAAAACATGTAATAAATATCTTTCAATACCATAATGATCAATATGGGATTAGCTGTCGACATTCTATTTGCTAAAAATTTTAATTACATTAATTTTATTTACTGTTGTTTTCTAACTTACTTATTACACTTGGCTCTAAATAAGTCTTCCTCTTGCCCAAACGCATAGTACCACCAAGGTTTCCAGGGTGATGTTCGGGCATGTCTATAACCAGTGGATCCTCACAATTGGGATTCACTTCAGTTGTATTGGCCCCTTTCAAGCCCAGAACGTTTCTGGCAAATTCAATTACAGCAGCTTGGAGTCCAAGACAAATACCGAGAATAGGTTTCTGAGTCTCACGGCACCATTGACATGCTTCAATTTTGCCTTCCATCCCCCTTTGGCCAAAACCACCGGGTACAATCACGCCACTAAAAAATTTTTTTAACTATATAGTTGACAAATAAAAGGATTGCACTATTATTAAATTAGAAAATTTATCAGATGTAGATCATATTTATATCTTAGTACTTCTTTGCTGTAAACACTCAAATAAATTGTCAATTGATTTTTTAAACTATTTCATGGAACTTACTCGCTTTTACAGAGGTCTTGCCAAGCTTTGTGATAACCAACGGGATCATCTATTTTAGTTTGTTTCTCTAGATTCACAGCCTCTATATAGGTAAGATTCAGCTTACAACCAGCAGCAATACAAGCATGCTGTAGAGCTTTTGTGACACTAGCGTAGCTGTCTTCTAACTTTGTATATTTGCCGACGAGGGCTATGTTCACTTCCTTACGTAGATTGTCTACGCGTTTAGCAAGGTTTCGCCATTTCTGCATGAACCTGGAAACAAAATAAAGATTCGTGTAGAATACGTGACGTACATATCGTGCACTCATACAAAACATACAAAAACCTACCTTCCAGGGCGTGGCATAGATATATTCAGTTGTAGTCTTTCATTTATATACTGTACTAGTCCTTGAGACTCCATAAGTAAAGGTACGTGGTATACTGAACTTAAGTCATGAATGCATAAAACCTGTAAACACAGTTTAGTAAAAAATTGGAACAACAAAAAATTTCCAACCTATAATCTTGGTATTCTTAATTTAAACATCATTTAAAATTTATTTAAAGGGGACACTTGATCACCTAGACCTAGATTCCTAATTAATGAGACTTCTAACTGGAATATTAACTGTGAAATCTTACTTGATTTAAATTCTTTGTATCATGTAATCATTAAATGATAATTACCAAATATTTGACTAGAAATAAAACTATTTGTATTATATATTTTATGATTGATAAATCAGTATTTCAATAACAATAAAAAATATATGTATCTCTGATCACTTGATTTTTTGGTATGGTAATTAATTTATTTTAAGAACCATTACCATATTATGTATTAATTCTAGAAAGATACAATTAGTTCAGAGAATTTTACTGTATATTTATTGTAAAGATTGCAAGCGTTGCAAATAAAACTATTCCTACTTTGTATATTATGTTATTAAACAAAATATATAATAATAACAAAATATAGACATTATACAACTAGGTATCATGAGTTCAGTTAGAATAAAGTTCATTCAACACAATCAACATAAATTAAGTATTGTTCCATATAGTAACAACATACGAAGAATAACAATAGTTATTTTCATTGTTCTATTTTGTAACTGATACAATCAAGTTCTAGGAATGGAAGTTGTTCTTTTAATTTGCTATAAACTTCTTCCTGAAACATAAATGATTGCCTTTACAAACATTAATTTGTAAGACAGAAAGGTTTAAAGCTTAAATTTTATACTTTAAGCAGTTGAAAATCCTATTAATATTATAAATGTGAAAGTTTCTTTGTTTGGATGTTTATCCATCAATCACACCGAAACTACTCAACAGATTTTTATGAAATGAAATTGATATACAGTTAGGGTATTAGCTGACTTAGATAATAAGATACTTTTTATCCCATTTTACATTTCCCTAGGGACCAAGCGACCGAAACTGCAAAAAATAGTTTTATGAAAAGTACAAACTAGTTTTTTTTATAAATATTGTTCTACCTGTTCTGGTGCAACATGACAGAAATTGGAGATTTTTTCTTTCACTGTATGATTGATAGGTTTCTCTGAGCGACATAATATCAAGTCTGGTGATAAACCTAATCCTCTGAGTTCCCTTACAGAAGACTGTGTCGGTTTTGTTTTTGGTTCGCCAGTAGACTTGGGCTAAAAACAGATGTAGTTTAATGATACAGTAGACAACACATCCACCCTATGCATATGAAAAAATATAAATATGATGTATTAAATGCTTTATTTTGTTTATTGTAAATTATCGTTATAATCCAGCACCAATCTAAGGCTGAGATTACAATGTATTTAGCTAAGTAAGTCAATGAATAGCCTATATACACCATCAACTCAATGCTCATGATTGAAAAACTAGATTTGTACATCAACATAAATTTTAAATACTCAATAATTTACTATGCTACATTTAAAAAATGGTGTTGAATCTTCATTAAAATATAATATAGAAAGAAGGTGATAAACTCACCATCGGTACCAATGAAACATGAGCACAACAGAAATTCTCTCTTTTCACCCTGAATTGGAATTGTCTAAATGCTTCAACAAAAGACATGCTTTCTATATCTCCAATAGTTCCACCGAGTTCCACAATGCATACTCTCGGTGGGGCATTATCAGCTGTTACTGGAATATGAGCCACCCTTTGTACCCACTCTTGTATAGCATCAGTTATATGGGGGATTACTGTAACAATTTTTATTTATTGTAGGTAACAATAAATAATAGATTTTCACTCACTTTATCAATGTAGGATTCTAGTTTGCATGAACATTTAATGTAACCAATTTAAATCAATAGTATGTACAAGGAGTTTTCAATTGTTATAATACAAAAACTGTGTTGTTTGTTACATGGTATTAAGAACCATATAGATCAAATATGTTTTTTTGTTTCATTGGAACAGAAACAACATCTGAAGATCTTATAGTTTGGACTTCAGAAATGTAATTCCTTGGTAATTTTTGAATGAAAACCAGTTTTAACAATTGTAACAATTATATAAACACATCATAGAAGAATGGAAAAAAGAATGAGGAAAAAACAGAAAATTTCTGTCAAAAATTTTTTTTGTTACTCTTTTCAATTTTTTTGTTTAGTAATTTTCTATTTCTCAATAGCCCATTACATTCACCCCAATGGGGATAAACCAAACCTTGTACAGTTTTGCCAAGATAGTCGCCTCGTCTCTCACGTTCTATAACTTGCTGATATATTTTGCCGGTAGTGATATTATTGTCTCTATGCAGCGTTATATCCAAGAACCGCTCGTAATTGCCAAGATCAAGGTCAACTTCGCCTCCGTCATCCAAAACGTAAACTTCACCTAGAGAATAAAAATAGGCAGGTGTACGACATATAACGGTACATACGCAGATACAACCACGCGGATATAAACATAACCAAAGTCGCACATTTCAAATGCCCCACTTACCATGTTCATATGGAGAAAATGTTCCAGCGTCGATATTTATATACGGGTCAATTTTTATAGAAGTTACATCGATACCACAACTTTTCAAAATTGTGCCAAAAGAACTAGCAATCACACCTTTTCCAACTCCACTTATCACTCCACCAGTGACCAAAATATATTTCATGTCCGGCATAATTTCTAGTTACACTGTACCGTATCACCAAGTAAGTCTAGATAAAAATGTAACTGTAGATATCTCTGATATATATAGCGTTTCGTAAAAAGAAATGAAATAATATTTTAAGCGCAACCACAATACGCACACTCTCTGTGCATGTCAATCGCAGACTAAATCCACAGACTTAGTAGGTATCAGACGACCAACTTCCTAACAAAAAATTTCTTCGTAGAACGTGATTGGGAGCCAGTGATACATGACAGCTTCATTCGTTTTAAATATATAGATTTACTATGGGCAAAGGCATTTAGCTATACAGCCCTGTTTTGGGTAGGTACCTAGCCGTCTTCCTAGTTTCCACATTATTTTTACTTTAATTTAAATTCCTTTTTTGTTTTAATACAACAATAACAATAAAGCAGACTGATAAATCTAGCTTATTATTATTGTTGTATTAAAACAAAAGAGGAAAAACGAACACGTAAATGAAACATACATTTTTCCAATATTATTTATTGAATAATTTATTTTTTAACTTATTATATTTTTCACAGCTTTCTTCTGCATTCTCGGCAATTCTTAGCTACGTTTTTTTAGTGGCACAACCTTATGAAACTTTTCAAGGTAATCACATTTTTTTTAAAGAGGGCACTGATATTTGCATACCTTTTTATATACATATTTAAGGTTTTCTAAAATTTCAGTTGCCTTTGGCCAGAAAGAATGATGCTCTTTTCCTTTATGCTTCTTTTGTTTATCGATGCTCCATTGACACTATCAAATAATTGGTCAAAGAATGAAACAACTTCAGCTGTATTTCTTAATGTTATACTGACGGGCCTGCCATCCACATAAGTTGCTGCAAATTAAAATATTCATATAATAATTGTATGAAACTTGATTCAAAACTATTAACTGTTAGTAAATTTCATCTAATACTCACAGAAATTTGCAGTGTAAGACAAAGCTGCAGACATATTTTTACACAATTTTTTACCTGCAAAAAGAGATATCATGTTTAAAATTATCTTCATTAGAGAATCATTATTGTGATTTAAGTGTAAACTATATTAACTACTTGTTACATAATTAAAAATACGGGTCATTGAATCAACACTTGCTCTGATACAGAATATAGAAGCTGAATACAAATTATTCCTTTTATTTATACTAATTGAAGTTATACTAATATAATAACCAATGCATTACCTTCATCATTTTATCAGGTATAACTTATTGGTCATTTAATTTATGACATAGCTCAGCTTCAGTGTGTTGACAATCTGTCTCATAGACATAAATAATATCATGCCATTTTGCAAGTTTACTATACAATATTAAATTTTTTGTTAAAAAATTGTTCCTGATACATTTTATCAAGTGTGTTGTTCAAATCCACCCCACATATTTTAAGAATCCAACTGAAACAAAAATTTAAGAACTTCTTAAAACATAGATAACAATATAAAAATAAGAACCTTCACTACTTTCATTAAATCTATTAGTTTTCTTTCATATAAATATAATTCTCTGTACCAACCTGTGATTTCAATTTAAAATTTGATAACACTAAGTGTCTTCTTTTAGATTTTTGAGTGCTGATTGGAAAGCTGAGCCTTGGTCATATATTATTGCGATGGGATTAAGGTCCAATTCAACAACTTTTTCTACTACTAACTTTAAAATATTCTTGATGTACAGTAGATGTCGCTCCTTGACAGAAATACTAACATAAAGGCTGTTGCCACTTGTAAATAGCACCAACATAAATACAAGAGTATGATCTGCAAAATCCACTTTCTTTTCTTGGTGTTCTACAAATCCATTAATATTATCTTTAATCCTTATTACTTTTATTATACGAAAGCACTTTTTCTAATGACATCTCATCAAATATGATGGAGCATATTTTTTTGGAGTTTCATTTGTCCACCTGAAAAAGTAAATTCAAATAGGTAGCATATTATTATTTTGTAGTAATACAAAAAATTATAAAAGTAGCATGAAAAACCTTATATGGAATATATTTACCTCTTACATGAAGCCTGGTTCTATGATCAATTTTCTAATCATAGTATTCAGTGTAGTTTTGGATGATAAAATAAAAAATTTTGCTTAAAAATCAATAACACTTTGGACTCTGCTTTGATATTGATAAAGCAATTATCTTTTCTTCGGTAGTGAATCACCTCTCATGTTTATTTTTAGAGCACATGCTCACTTGAATTTCAAAAACATTTTTGCAACTGTGTTCATTTTTTGTCGGAACTTTTCAAATGATAACTTTTTACAATACTTAAAGGTATTTAAGTATTCTTAACTTTATGATAAAAGTTCAACTACGTATTTGGCTTGTTATATTCTTCATTAATTCTCTGGTATAAAGGTGACCATTGGCTTTATTTGGTAATAAGCCTTTTCCTTTTTGTTTGGGTACATTTCACAGGGTCTGTAACATCAAAAGTATTCAGTGAATTTCTCTATTAGAACTACTATTTGATTGAAATAAAGATACACTAAAGAAAGAGACAGGTCTTACCAGATAATTTAGTTTGTGTCATATTTTAATCTCCAGAGCAAGCAACTAATTGTGTAAACTCAGTGGCTGCAGACACAGGAGTCTCAATTTGTTCTTTTAAAATTACACCACCTATGAAATCAATATTGATTATGTGTGTAAGATTAAAAAACAGGATATAATCTTAGATGATATTAGAAATATGTTATTTATATTATCAATTTATTCTCTGATCAAAATCACTTCTAGCGTGCCCGCTAGAGTTAAGTAACTTAATGTAATTTTTCTTTATGTGTGTAAGAAATAGAGATCTACTACACTTTTTTAAAGCAAAAATCTATATTAAAATACACCAAAACTGCTGCTAAAATACACAAAGTTCATACTTTGTTATCTAAATAAAATAAATTAAAAACAAACCTCTGTTCAGTTCCACTTTCTAATATGTGTGGTCAACATGACTTTTTCTTGCATAGCTGTGTTCCCAAGTGAATATAATTTCTGTAATAAAAAAAAATCTAATGAAGAATAGAGGTATTCCAAAACACAACATAAAGTGAAGATACATATCATTTTAATTACATTATCTAAAGGCAATAGCAGATTAAACCAGCCTTACCAGTATTGCTTGAAGAGGGTAGGCTGATTGAGAGCCCATCATCAATAAACAATGACGGATATGCATCACCCAAGAGTCATGATTTTGGAGTGATGAATCTTGGTACAACGTGTTTGCTACAAATGATACTTCTGCCTGGATTAAAATTTTCAGTATCACACACAGCACTAAGACATTGTAAACACTTGGAGAATCTTTTCTCGTTCACTAGAATCTTATACAGAATAGCGTCCTGTTCGTACTTTAACAATGCGTGTAACACAACCATAACACACCAATTTCTTAGGCATCTTCTACAAATAAAAATACTTCGAAAAATGGAGAGTTTATATTACAAATAAAGCGAAGACGGTAAGCACAAAATAGACTACTCAATCACTTGTAATTTCCTGATATGTACGTACATACTTTAGTCTTCTTCTTCTTTTATTAATGGCATATCTGCACATTTCACACAATTTTGCCAATGTGAAATGAATAAATTAATTCCAACATGTAAAATGAATTAAAGATTGACTAAAACATTACTATCTTTACTCTTTGTTGTAATGACAGTTTCTGTCAGGTGTCATGACTCCATCTACTGACAGGGGTGAGGGGCGTGAGGAAATGTCATACATCACTGGACCCCTACGCGATTGGTTTATTGTATGGAGTTGACGGGCCGTGGACTAAATCACTATTTTATTTAAATAGGGATTCCGATTTCGTCCCTTTTATTTGGAACTTGATAATCGATATTTTGATCGATTCACCCACCCAAATGGATTCAAGATCGTTGCTAAACAAACAGCTTCCTTATCCTGTAACTCTTAAACAAACAAAATGTTAAACATTTCTTTAGGTTACTGGCAAAAGAAGATCTACTAATGCCGCGACCGCACGTTTGGCACTTGCCGCAAACTCCAAACCTCTGCAAACGTTTGGCTTGATTTAGGGAATCAAACATCGCCACCCACACGCTTGTGAGTGATTTAGTGTGTTCTGAAGAGCCAAGCATAACGGACGTGATGGATATTGAGGTTATATCGGCCATAACATTTGGTTTAATTTATTTTTGCATGGTCCTGCCTGGTAGAGTTCCTGAAAATTTAAAATATCTTCACTTGACCAGTCACTCATGTTTTTACACAATACAAGTGTACATCTACTCACCACCAGCACACAAACGATACTAAATACGCGCAAACGTGTGGACGCGTCGCAAACGCTGGCGCAAACTTCCTTTGATTTGTGACAAAAAACCGACATAAGATCGGATCGACTACAAAAGCTTACAAGTCAACACAAACCAAGGCAAACACTCTATCCACACGTTTGAGTTTGCTGCGGCTTGTTGAGGTTTGGCAAGCACGCTTGCCACGGCTTGGACACGGCATAATATTCTACCTTGTTTCGCCAAACTCTTTGAATTTGGCGAAACATGGTAGTAGTAGTTCGGCGTAGGTAATGCCATTTAGGTGAATGATCGCACTCGTATATGTTACTAAGGACATTCCTCGGGATTCGAGTATTAAAATCGATATTTAGTTATTTTAAATTATTTTTAATTTATTTGATTCATAAGTTTAAGTTTTTTATTATGTTTATGTAAAGCTTAAAAACAACTGCTAGAGAAAAGAGGTTTTGAAGACAACCTTTTTCTTGACAATATTTTTTTTTTGATACTGTCAACTATTGTTTTTGCTTGTTCTGTTATTTTGTCTTTTTTCACTGTCGTTCATAAGTCATTAATTAATATATATGTCGGCGAGAAGGCGCTTCGATTGTGCGAAACGCCATCTGTCACCTGCAGCTGTCATCTGTCAAGATCTATGGTGCTTTGCGAAACGTCAAGTTATGACATTGACGGCTGTCATCGCTTGGGAGAGTCTATGCTTGTTCGAAGATGGCACTTTACGTTGTGCGGCCATATTGAGCGGACGCAAGCGCAGAACTCTCCGCGTTTCGTATCGCAATCCGTTTGCATCACGTTATTATTAATGTATTTCGATTAGACAACTAATTAATTCAATTAAATAACTGATTTGTGATCTATCTACGATCTTATTTGGAAGGAATATCTCGAACACTAGTCAGATGGCAAATGTTGATCAACCTAACTTTCCGCCGGTCCCGCATGACTTTCCGACATATATATTTTACAACCAAAATATATTTATTATTTGTTAAAACCGTTTTATTCTTCGACACTCTCAGCGCAACTATCGATGCAATTAGATGAAGTGTGCCATCTAATAACAACTTCACGAAAAATATAAATATGTTAGTGTGGGTGGTAAACGGAAAAGTATTGTTAAAAAATTAACATAGCAGCTATCAAAAACCGTCAGTCGAATAAGTCTGCCATTGCAGAATACCTCCTAGAAAGCGGCACAAATCACTGGATCGAGTTTTATCGTACTCAAGTCCTCTCCACAGATCGCCACTTTTATTCAAGAGTAGTGCGTGAAGCGATTGAAATTAAGAAACACCCTAATAACTTTAACCGGGAAGGCGGATATAAATTGTCACAAGCGTGGAATCCAGTATTTGCTAAAACACAACCTCTTTTTTCGCAATCGGCAAATCTTCAGAATACGCTCAAGTGCGGAATAGGGACACCGTTAGTGTTGTTTGTGACAGTAGTCGGATACATAATCAGAGGGTGGAAGAAGATTCATCCTCGGATGCAGAGGCGTAAGCTTGCTGTTTCAGTCTCGTCGTGACCACGGCCGGTGCACCCGGCTGAAACGTCGGCGCAGGTCAGTTAAAAAAACACGTATAATACCCGGTACTATAAGTATTTGAAATGCAGCGCGATAGTTTAAAAATGAATATAACAAATTATGTTAAAAAATTATGTGCATTTTTAATATGCTTGTTTATTAAATCTGAATCAATTTTATTTTAGCAAATAAAACGAGAGTGATGCCGTGTTACAAAGGTATTATACTATACTCCTAGTAAACCACGACACATTGTCAATAAATAGCACAGGTGTATAAAAATCATGACTGATTTAAAAAAATGTTTTTAGAGTCACTAGTAAATTGTATAGCCTATAGGAACTTAATTTCTAAAAACATTTACAACATCGTTATTTATCTACTGACCTTATTTTAACACTTAATTATGCTCTATGAAATATGTGAAAAATAAGATATATTTTAAGATATAGCAAATTACTAGATACGTAAGACAATTTCTAGGTTAAAATTGGACATAATTCTATTGGGTTGGCACAAAAGTAATGAGACACACTAGAAAAACCTATAACATTTCCTTTTTAAAATCAATTTTTTTCGATAATATTCTAGAATGTTGTAGAACATTCTAGGTACTTCTGGTGTAGGGTATATAAAGCCGCGCTCGTGATTTGTTTAGTCAGTTTGAAGAAAAATGGACGAGCGACAAGTTCGAATACTATACTTATACGAGTACTTGTTAGGCCACAGTGCGCGGGCTGCGGCTGACAATATCAACAATGCATTAGGCGCTGGAAGTACAAGCCATGCGACGGTGTCCCGATGGTTTGACCGTTTTAAATCAGGAGACAGGAGCCTTGAAAGTGAATGATGACGATTTGCGCCGCGAACTGCAGTTGAATCTGGATGCTACCACTCGTGAATTAGCGGAAGCACTTAAATGCAGTCACCACGCCGTGGAACACCATCTGCATGAGCTTGGTTATCGAAAAGTTTTGGCTCGGTGGGTACCGCACATCCTTACAGACTGCCAGTCGTGCAGTCCGTGTCGCTATCTGTCAGTCACTTTTGCTGCGACCCCGACGTAAAGAGTTTTTGTCAGATCTGGTTACTGGAGATGAATCATGGATTTATTACGAGAACGATACACGTCGTGCTTTTTGGCTGCCTCGAGAAGAAACGCCACCAACTCAACCGAAGCCGAGTCAAAAGAACCGCCGAAAAATTCTGCTTTGCTGTTTCTGGGATGCGCAAGGCATACTGTTTTATGAGCTATTACACAATGAAACTATAAACGCTGACAAATATTCAACCCAGCTTACCAAATTATCTGCCGCTATCAAGAAAAAACGACGAAGACGAGTCAATGTAGTTTTACTGCACGATAACGCTCGACCTCACGTCGCATCTGTGGTTCGCCGGCAGTTGGAGAACTTGGGCTGGGAGACGATACCCCACCCACCTTATTCCCCAGACCTCGCCCCATCAGACTATCATTTGTTTAGAGCCCTGAAACAGCATTTGCGGGGTAAACAATTTAATGATTTCTCTGACGTAGAGGCGGAGTTGAACAACTTTTTCGAGGCACAGCCATCAGAGTTCTGGGCAAAAGGCATCCAAACTTTGCCGGATCGTTGGCAAGAAGTCTTAGATACTAATGGTAATTACATCATTGACTAAACTTTTTTTATTGTAATAATAATAAAAAAGTAAAAACTTAAACCAAGTGTCTCATAAGTTTTGTGCCAACCCGATATATACTGAAAAATATTTTTAAGCAGACGCACTTGGATGTGATAAGCATAATAACGTCAAACAATTGGGTTAGATTAGGGTAAGCCATATTCCAAGCACATTCCACGTGAACTCTTAAAATTTTCATAATATAGTGTACCGGGGATCTCGAAATAGTTAATGAGATAGATTATTTAGTTTTTTACAAGCTAAATAATCTATCTCATTAACTATTTCGAACAGGGGGTAGGATCGTTATTCGTCGATCGGATGCGCAATAAATAAATCGTGAATATCACTGTTCAGTCAAAGGAAGAGTCCGTCCACGGCGGCGGTGTGCCAGAGGATGATATTCTGATCCGACGTCCTGGAACAAGGTTTTCGTTATATCCAATCTGCCTTGCCGTGGGGGTGCACCCTGAAATAGCGTAACAGCGGGTATTTTAATATTGTTCAATGCATCAGTGAAACTACAGCCGAGGAGATGGAGAAGCGAAGCGAAGCTACAGGTGCAGATGGTAAACCAATTGCATGAAATAGTGATCAATTATGAGGCAAATAGAATATAAATAATGAAAATTATTACAAGTAGGTACGCATAAAAAAGCAATTCCTACAAAATTATTTCGTGAGACCTATTCCTGTAATTACTTTATTAATAAACGTATTTAAACCTTAAACAGCAGAGGTTTCAAGAAACACTGTCCACTGAGTACTTATTTCTAGATAAATCTAACAATAGGTATCCACTATGTTCTAATTTACAAGATTAATGATGAAGGTCACCCAATTCAATATAACATACATTAAAATCTTCATAGACAAATATACAAATCTAAAGGAAAGCAAGTTCAAATGTATGATGAAACTATAACATATAAGTGAAGGTGACCTTTAGTAAGAATGAGTGATTTGCATTACACAATTAAAACTACAGCAAGAAAATTAAATTATGTTTATAAAGTTTCTTTGCAACACTTACCCTTAATATGAGAAATAATTAGCAAAATAACTGTATTTAAATTCAAGTTAACATTTAAATTATAAATTTGAATTTCAGTAGCAAGCAAAACAGCTTAGAAAACAGTTCAACTGACGAGAATCCGTCTTTACTCTGCGGTAGTATAAAAATGATTAATTATAATATATCATTCTTTGTTGTTAGATTAGGATTAAATTATTATGACTTTAGTTATTTTAAAATTGTAACTGTTGTTAATAATGGATTAAGTAAATCGTTACAATAGTAACAAAAAAGAGTTATAGAATTGGTAAAAACAAAACAAATTTCCTTAGTTCTATCCAGTTTCTTCGAACTGCGTAACTCAAGCTCAACTTGAATAAAGGGCCTTTTAAACTCGAGTTTTTAAGAGTTGGAGCATCACTATTAGTGTAATTGATAAATATCGATATAACAGTTTCTTTTTCTTTAGCTACCGATTTATGGTCAGTGGTCTGTGTGTTGTTAAATAGGAATGTTAATGTTATAGAAATATCAATATTGACATCATATATCACATTGATCCAAAAGAATCTGCAAATGTTTCACTATTTAGTAATTTAGGCTGGTTTAAATTTTACGCTGACCGTCGCCGCTAACATGCCAATAGTTATAGGCTCTATTCGCTAGGTGCACGATGGTAGCGCCAACAAGCGGTAACAATTATGTCGGAAATTGAAATGTCAAATGGTTGGCAATTAGTACGAATAGTAAGTAAACAAACAATATTTTTATTGAAATAGCGTAATTTACTGAGATTTTATTCGATTATGTAAACCTAAGGTGTCGTTAATACTGTTGATCTTTTTTATTTTCAGTCTAAAATGCCACAATCAATTATGGAATAGAAAAGTCATACTACTAATAATATTTTTAAACTCACACGATTTGTATACATTATAATTATATGGATACAGCGCAAGGAGGTCATACCCTATCCGAAGGTGTAAGGAAAGACTACCTAAGGTTCCCAGGCAACGGGCATTTTTAGGCTATGTTAAGGGAGTAACGGACAAAATCGGTTCCATTTTGAGGAAAAATTTTTCTATAGACACCATTTTTACTCCTTTATCAAAAATGTCACACCAATTGCGATCACCAAAGGATAGTATTCCTTACCAAAAACCTGGCGTTTATAAAATTGACTGCAGCTGCGGTAGTTCATATATCGGACAAACGAAGCGGACTATCGCCGAACGTGTAAGAGAACACATAGCAGCGGTCAAAAATCGTCAAGTGGAGAAGTCCGCGATTGCAGAGCACTTATTATCATCTGGATCAAACCACTGGATCGAGTTACATACACCTCATGTCCTTTCCACTGAACGACATTACTATCCAAGGATTGTTCGTGAAGCGGTTGAAATCAAAAAACACAACAATTTCAACCGGGAAAGTGGATATAAACTCTCACCAACGTGGAATCCGGTTATAAAAATGTATAAGTGTCGCGATCGCAAACAACCACGAACAATATTCTCGGATACCGTAAGTGCAGTGTGTCGCCACCTTTACGTATAATAAAATCAAGTGGAGGGTACATCTGAAAATCAGTTAAAAACATTATTACCGGATTACCCTCAACTAAAATCAGAAGACGACACCCGCCAGTTCTCCAGTCTCCTCGTGACCACGGCTGCTGTAACGTAGCCGAAACGTCGAGGTAAATTAATTGTTTTAAAAAATGCACGAACAAGACCCGATTGCATATAATTATAAAGTCATACTACTAGTACACAATTATCTACAACATTAACAATAAAATTTCAAATTGTAAATATAATCACTACTTCTCGAAGGCTACAGATATTTACTATATAATAATAATAATAATAAATTGTCCGTTTATAATTATTTCATCTTGTTTGATTATATATAGCTATAACTTTGACATTAAAATTTGATTATTCAACTAGATTTCATACAAAATTTGGCACAAAAAAAATATTTTAGATACAATAAACAAAGGAAAATAATATGAAAAATTCTTTAAAATGACACTTTTACGTAACTGTAATAGGGTATTTGACACTTTTCTGAAAACTATTTTAAATCGTTGTTTGCTACATTATAAACACGCTGTCATAATATTTCATTGGAATCTTTTCTAATTTTGGTGAAAATAATTGTTAAAATTTAAATAGCCAAAAGCGCGCGAAAAACGCTCTATGTAATGGCGCTGTTCGTGACGTCACAGGCCAGTAAATATACTTTGGGTATGTTCCGATATACACTGCGACCACTGAACAGTATGACGTCAATTTAGTATACTGGAAGCCCGTTCCTTTATAGCTAGTTATACTGGTGACTTTTTAAAACGGAACGCAGTCTAGTATACTGTTAATCCTATTTTTGGCGCCATTTTCAAATTTGTTAATGCAAGGTGAATATAAATATAAAGATTCCCTCTTTTCAAAAGAAAATATTATAAAATTGGAAAATTGTATAAAAAAATTATTTATCAATCAAATCCATCTTATAATAAATGTAAGTATTTTATTTTATCTGTTTCGACTGATCACGTGATCAAAAGCACTGCGAGCACTGCACCTCGAAATCTCCAGTGCTCACAGTACAAATATGACGGCAATTCATGACGTCATAAATTTCCCTACGGTACTGTAGCAGTGTACTGGCAGTCCATAACGGAACGGATTTTTCAGCAGTAAGACCACTGCGCAGAGCTCGCAGTGTATATCGGAACATACCCTTTATCTTCATGGTACAGATGACGCCAAACAACTTGAACAAAAAGTGTGGTGGTGGGGGAAAGTTTGCGCATGTACACTTACGAGCAAAAAAACCTATGCATTAGAATTTCTTATTCCTACGTTAACTATTTATTTCTGTATTTTTTCTGTCCTATTTGCATGAGTGACTGAGTGGTAAACGTGCACACGAATGATAGACGTGAAGTAAGTAGCTGCGTGTATAGTAGTAGTGAGAAATTACGAGCCTCCGATGTCTGTTTCATTGTTTCAAAATCGGATGTTTCTTCTTTCTTTAAAAAGCAATACACATCGTATACCATCTTTCTGGCTTGCCTTTTTAAAACTGTGTTTGATTGTCGACGAGACATATTTTGAGGTCGTGATGTTATTGCCTGCAAGTGTACTGAAGTAGCGATGAGACGTGAACACAAAGCGGGAAGCGATGGTTGACTGATCCACCAATAGCGTGGATTGGCGCGGTCGATGCGATCCTACTTCCGCACGCCGCGCCCCGCACCGCATACCGCGACGCCTAAAATCGGTTTCTGCGCATGCAAGGTCATTTGTTCAAGTTGTTTGGCGTCATCTATAACAACTGTCATTAGAGTAAATTAGAAATGATCGATATTGGAAAAACATCGATATTGACATCGAAGTCAACATTCGATGAAAACCATCGATGTTCCCCAAACATCGATTGCGTTGCTGTTAAAGGAATTGACCAGCTTTAGAAAAAAGCCTCTCTGAAGCCGTGGAAGTCGCTGTGCAACATAAATATTTTAATGCAATCTTTTTTAATGTGGGATAGGTGGATTCTACCCCTTAACATAAAAGTAATGGAATAAGTCATGTCATAAAAAATCACGCGGGAGTTTCACGGAGAGAGAACGAGCCCAACGAGCATAAAGTAACTTTTTTTTATATACATAAATGACCTTTTTCCGTTTTACACAGAAATTTTGCGGGATAGTGAGAAACGGTTTTTAATAGTTTTCTTCCTTCCTTGTTCTAAAAGTACAACACAAAGCAAACGTCACAAATTGTACTAATAAATTTAATTAAAAAATATCGCAATAAATATATGATAGTGCCATGTAGATTATAGTGTATTGTTATATTTTTTAATATGCTTACTTGACGCAAAAAGATAGGTATGTTAGAAATAGACAAGATAGTATTAAGGTTAATGGGACGGGGGGTACTACATGGAAGTTGCTCATATGAAGTAGGTTGTTTCAGACAGTTGAAGAGGATGGGATCAGTGGTACCTTTTTCGATTCCGCACTCGCACGTGGAACTGTCTAATGTACGAATCTAAGACCGGTAAATAAAGTAACTTATAAGATACCAACGAGCGCTGAAGTTGACAGATTTATTTCTAATTTCCTGGGAAAATGAAAGCAAAGAAAAAACTATTTGTTTGCTTACTAGACAGATGTTAAATAAGGTTCCTTTTTATGGTATACTTTGTGACAAAATATCAATAATCATGTTACTATTAAGACTGACGGCTAAATTGCTACATATCCACTTAAATATCAGCAGCTATACTTAACTGTTGTCATTTAACCTATCTTTTAAACAAATTTATGTGTATTTGACTAACTTAAATGATTTAATAACTATTACAATAAAAAGTGTTCATCTTAAAGAACCTAAAGAAGCAGGGTTGGATAGTTTCGGCATGATTCTCATATAAACTCTACCAAATTTAAAATGTTGGCTAATCCCTTCAAACGTTTCGGCAGTATAGCTTTCTAATTTTGTCAGACTATGATGTATTCATAATTCTCAAAATACGTAATCTGGGATCGTCATCCATTGTGAATACTACTGCCTTTCTTGTTGTTTTGCCGTTTTCCGTGATTAAGTTGTTATTGGTTTATTTTTGTTTTGTTGTTAAGTTTTGTTAAATATGTACTGGTGCAGGCCCGCATGGCCTACAACAATAACGCTCTTAACCCCCATACCTGGGTAGGTATGGGGGTTAAGAGCGTTATTGTTTTATTGTTGTAATATTTAGCGAGCGTTATTGTTATGGGAAAAACTTCGTGAAATGTCAAAGAATGAGGGTTCATTCTTTGACATTTCACGAAGTTTTTTCAATGTCTTCATCAATAGTCTAATGTTTGCATTATTGTTAGAAAAGTGATAATAAAAATTTCATTTTGTTTACCTTTCTTTCCTAGGCATAGATATAACCAAATCCTATTCTAATCATATACACTTACAATTAGAATTTATCAAAACAACAGATAGATAGTTTTAGTTCCATATTAGCTTGGGAGTAAAAGATCAATCAAGAAAATGCCGGCCTTATCTCAACCCCGAAGTATCGTAAAAAATGGAAAAGTGCCCAGCTCTTTCAGACTACCTAACTTTCAAAATTTTAACAAAACCATAATATAATATATTTTTTAAATTATCTTGAAAATAAAATGTTCTGCACTGCTGCTTCTATGACCCTCTTTTTTCTAATGTTATAATGAATGGAGTATATATATCATCAAATCGACTTTGTAATTTTTAATTATTATAGTAAATTTCAAGAAATGAGAAAAACATGTAAGTTGCTCATTTTTTAAATTGCTGGCGTTTTCCCTATTTCTTGGATTTTTTAAAAAGCTGAGTAAATGATTCTTTTTTCTGCATTGCTTTTTGGCAGTTCTTATCAGTAGACGCGGCAAAGTATTCTGTTATCAGTAAATTACTATAAAGTACTCGATACCTACAGGCATCGATATTTTATGTAGGTATCTTTCTAACACTACTTTGACATGACAGCTGATGACGTCACAGGCCAGTAAACAGAATCGTGATTGGTTGTGACGACGACCAATTATAGGACGTTTTCGTCGTTGAATAAATTCCTGAAAATATTGCATTTTCTTTACGTTATTTTACTAAATCTAAACATGTTTTTTCTGCAGATGTTAAGAAATAAGCTTTATTAGATTATTATCTATCAAGATGACCACAAAATGCAACTTATTTTCGATAGTGTCAAATACCCTATTTACATCATGAACATGAGCACATACTTTTCTATGTACTCATACTCCTATTCGGTGAAGCTACAGCTTAGTAATTTTGTACTTGTTTCCAACTCACTCGAGGAAATCTATAATTTTATTTATCACTATTTCTGCCATTGTTCTTGCAGCCAACTACACAGCAGGTATCGTGACGCATTTTATTAATTTTTGCTTAAAATGCACAAATATGTAAATTTCTTAAGTAAAAAGTGACATTTCGTCGGACAGATGTTCCGTTTTAGCCACGGTACGCGCTGCGATCGATTCGTGTTCTCCCACCTACTTCGCACCCAGCGAATAGAAACGTTCCATAGTCATGCCGACCGCTCATTATCGACAACCGTTGGCGCTGAGCTTTGCGAGGCCATAAGCATGATAGCATTCGGTTTACACTTTTAATCTTTGATTTAAGTGATATTAGTCTTGCCAAATTAAATATTTTAACTTAATGTGACAATATTTATTTTCAAAGTGAATAGGAAAATACTAGAACGGAGAATGAGACTACGCCTCATAACGTTAACTGATCAAATATTTCTAAAAAAAGTCTTTAATGGATAAATATTACGACTTCTATTGCAGATTTAAGATATAAGACCAAGATACCATACTTTTATGATTTTTTTATTACAATCGATATATGAGAATTGAATTGAATTGAATTCTAGTCATTCACGAATATATTCACCCCTTCCCTAATCCCTAGTGTCAAGCAAAATATCAAACACAATCGTGACGTGTTTCGTGTTAATTTTCCTGATTATTCAAGGAAAAGTGGCATAAACAAAGCAATTTATTTATTTCTATTTCATCGGTTAACTACGTTATCATAGAATTTGTCATTTTTAGCGTTATTTGAGGAGTCTTGCAAATTTGAGGTTAAAAAATGCCGAAGTATTATTGTGATTATTGCGATACATACTTGACTCACGATTCACCTAGTGTTAGAAAAACACATTGCACAGGAAGAAAACACAAAGACAACGTGAAGTTTTATTATCAGAAATGGATGGAAGAACAAGCACAGCATCTCATCGACGCAACAACAGCGGCGTTCAAAGCTGGTAAAATCGCTCAAAATCCGTTTGGAAATAAAGGTGCAGCTATTCCGCCACCGTGGGATCCTTCAGTAATGGGTCCAGGGGGACCCCGACCACCTGTTCCCGCGCCTGGAGGTCCACCTGGTATGCTTCCACCACCCACCATGGGACCTGGAGGGCCTATGGCACCACCGATGATGATGGGACCACACGGTCCTATGCCACCCATGGGTATGGGTATGGGAATGAGACCACCTATGATGGGACCACTCATGGGACCTATGGGACCAATGGGCCCAATGGGTCAAATGAGACCACCTTTAATGAATGGACCACCAATGAACAAATAGTGTAATAAATTTATAAACTTATAGTGATAGTGATTAAGTTTTAGTGACCATTCTGTTTTGTGAACAGTTTCAACTACTTTTCTGTTGGTTTTAAACATGTGTTTAGCACTAAGTAATATACAACATAATATTAATGCATAAAGTAACAAATACAGATAAGACGATAAAACCTGTAAAGTAGCTAAAATCATCTGTTGAGTGACACAGAATGGACTGATTTAAGCATCTATGTGTAGAAAATTTTAACCTAATCAAACTGTATATCTGTTGAGTATTTCATCATCCCCCTATTGATGTCTGCCCTGTTAGTTAGCCTTCTCTATGGATGGATTCAAATAAAGAAAATGGGCCATTAACTACCATGCAAATCCATTACTAACAGGCAAGTGTTTATTTGATTATATATTCTAATGGCATCCATTAGCTTGTAAGCAGATGAAGTGGTTAAAGTTTTTACTTTCCAAGTTGCCAGGATTTACATATTTATGCTGGGAAACATACTTTAATCCATAGAATATTGTATTATTTCTTATTAATATATTCTCCTCTTCTAATGTCTGCTCAGAGTTCTCATAACCCTGAGCAATTATAAGAAAGGCTTTTGTTTTTGCAAATTGGGTACCTATTGTAAGAGTTGCCGAAAGGCTTGCGGGTTTTAATAGATTATCAATCTGGCATTGATTAAAACTTTCTACAATCAATCTAACAAAAGCCATGTATTCAGCTAACACCAGATTTATTATGTAGTCTTTCTCACACTAATCTTAATTGTTATATAATATGGAATATATTTAATTACATTTACAAAATTAAAATTGTGCTCCTAACATAATTTGACTGCTTTGAATGATAAACTTACTTTGGCAAACATTAAAATAACACATCCCTCAGATATGAGGGATGTGTTATTTTAGTCATGATAATGACTGAGTAAAATAAGGTGTCCTTAATTAAAATCAGCAAACCTGATTTTAACCTAGAATTAGCTTTAAACTAGGTTGATTGTTTATCTTATATTTCTATGTTCTATGTGGACTAAATGTGTGAATACATTAATGTAAAAAATTTGTAGGTGAATAAATTTAATACTCTCAAAAATCTGTTTATGTTAATTGAACCAATAGAATTCCCTTTTATCCATGTCTCTTTTCAACAGACAGCTACAACGTTATTTCTTTCAGACAAACTAATTGACACAGTTCTTTACCTATTCATAAAATGGGATATTAGCTTGGGTCATATCTCTTTACAGATTTCCAAAATATTGATACAAATGATATATAATCAAACTTTAATAATAATTTTCAAACAAAACTGAAAGGTATGGACAATCACACAATCAATTATTTGTAATATTTATGGGTGAAGGCTCTGGGGAACTATGCGGTAGAACTGGTGTAGTTCTGCGGCTTGAGAACAATATTACTATAAGATCTGCTAATAATATAAATATAATAAGCATTGGTAGTACTCCATTCAAGACTATAGCAGCATTTTTTTGTGGGCTCATTCCGAGTTCTTTAAATACAGTTATAGATATGTAAGTGTGAAGAGAAGAACAAGTAACTAGCGCATAGGTTTGTAGGAATTGTGATGCATATTCATCACGAATGGCTCCAATAATTAAAATTCCCATGAAGATATATGTCGTAAAGATGGCTATCGGAGAAGCTATGGCGTGGGACATGCCTAAAGTTGGCGTCGCTCTTTCATTTATAAAATCAGCTGTATTTACTACCAGTATCAAGAATCTTAACTTCCATGAGCAGCTTTCTGCGCTCATTGACGTGTCGCCACTACAGGTAGAACTCCTCTTCATTGCGCAGTATGAACGTTATGCTCCTTGGATTTGCAAAACATTTTAGTAGAATTAGTAAAACTAATACCTGTTTCATAGCATTCAAGAATTATCTATGAGTTGTACGTCAGCTGCCTATCAAAATAGCTGACATAGAGGTACAATACCTCTATGCTAGGAAACTTGTAATATTCTTACCTCTGTATTGATAACCTACAGTCAAATAAGATAACAAGTCAGTCTATGGTTACTTCGTAATTTATTCCAGTGATTCCAACCTACTGCAGTTTTAGATGCTTTATTTGGAATGATAATATTAAATTACAAGTTTAAGTACCTATTAGTTAATGCATTTATTATAGTGTATTATCACGTTTACTCAAGTATCTCTGGAATACACTGAATCTTCATAGAAGTATATTTGTTGTCTACTTATCTAGCAGTATATACATTTTGTTTAATTTATTATAGAAAACTAAAAGATGGTAATAAAATTGAATGAAAATTTGTCCGTGAAAGTTTCTCCGTGCTTCGGACGGCATGTTAGGCAGCTGCATTTGCAGTGGTTGACACTCTTCAATCTACACTGGGTCATTGTGGTGGTAGATCATGGCCCATTCTCTCTATTCATCAATTCGACTTCATATAAGCATAGGGGGGTCAATGCACTGAAGATTAATAAGCTGGTGATGTCATAAAATTTTACCTAACGGGTCGAGTTTAATGTCTGTTTTAATGGGATATATCCTCTCTCACACTAAATTCTTGACTGTAATTTATTAGTTAATGAAGAAATATATATGTATTTAAAATGTGTTAACAAGCGTGCTTGGGAGATAAATCAGTTTGTGGCGCTAATACGCGGACTTTTATCACTAGTGGCGTTTTCTGCCTTATAAATTAACAGAAAAAGTAAACACTTAGTTTTAAGTTAAATGAAAGTACAGCGCATTGATTATATTAATCAAAGGTACTAACGAGTCTTTATCATATAGTTTCAGAGTTATATGGATTTATGGATACATTGAGGAATTGAATTCATTTCAAAATCCGAGATTGCGGATTACTTACTGTACTGTCGGATTCAGAAACCGTTAGGTGACATCTCGCCATAATCACTTCGCTCAATTTACATAATATGGTTTATACCTAATAGTAAATAATACTCTTTGTAGATAAGTAATTATTCAACACATTTATTTAAAATTGTTTTCTCAATAACTTAAAAACTTTGAAAAAGTCCAAAACACTACTCACAGTAACTATTGTGTACTCAATAAATACTTACATACTAAGTCATAATAATCATACATAATATTGTACGTTATTATCATTTATACAAAACAAAATTGGCCCCATTAGAGCATTAAAAACGTCTTTGAGCTGATTACCATATTCATCGTAAGTAGTTCTATCACTGATTGACCATGCAGTGCCTGCATAAATGGCACATTATGCAAGAAAGGACTAGATTAAAGCTTCTATCAATTTCATTGCTCCATACAAAATATTTACATTGTCAAACTATAAAGCACCGCTTTTTATGTTGAATATTTTATCATAATGCTGTTTCTAGTGTAGTCGGTGAAATTTTCCCTCTATCTGGAGAGGATTTACCTCGAGAGTTTACTGTCGACGGACCAGCCGTGGTTGGACTTCTGAAAGAAGTGAATTTAGGTGGTGACGATTCTGGGGATCTATTGAAAAATTCTGCTCGCTTGGCTTGCATTATTTCCGTTCTAGATAGACCGTGTGACTTGGCAAATTCTGCATTCAGTGGAAACACACCTTGATCCACTAGCGGCGAAGGCTCATTATCGGTTTCAAATATATTTTCATTTATTGGAATAAGGTTTCTTCTGGCCCCAAAGTGTTGATTTGTTACAATAGGAATCGTCTTGGGAGGATTAGGAGAGACATCATGTTTTTCACTAGAACTATTAGACTGTTCATCTTCGTTGTAGACTTCGGGAATGGGGGTGGATAAAACATCGGATCTTGGACTTGAAAATCTCCATTGTGATTTTGGAGAGAGCAAAATTTTGGGACTATTTTTATGTTCCTTGATTATAGCACCTGTCCTTCCAGGTGACGCTGGCTGGGGATTAGCTTTGATTACTTTTCTATGAGTATAGGTTTTTGGGGATCCGCTCAAATCGAGTATATTCACCTGGGACCGATTATTATTGGATGATTGTACAGGCATAAGAGGAACTTGATCTTTTTCTTTCGAAAGTTTTAATTGTTCTACTGCCGAAAGCTTATTTGACTTTGGTTGTGTATGTAGAGCATTGAGTTTTACACTATGTTGTAGGAGTAGTTTTTTAAAGTCCAGTCTGGAAGTTTGTGGTAAAGGTCCGAATCTGTCTGCACAAGTAGATTCTTGTTTTTGTAAATTATAAGTAGGCTGTTCCGGAACAGGCGTATAAAGCTTTTCAGCAGGCGACCAGCTCATTCTGTTACGTGGATCTCCTAAATATCCCGTCTCGGGATGTTTTTGGGATCCTTTTGTATATATTGATGTTTCGGAACTCACTGGTGATAAACTAATTGTAGATAAAGCAGGAGATTCAGCCCTCTCTGGCGTGTTTTTGATATTTAGTTTCTTTTTACTTTTATGTATTACAGCATACAGTTCATCGTTTGTCATTGTAGATTTTACCGGTGACATTAATTTCGTGCCTAGATCAAGCACGTTTTCTTTATTAGACGGTGTTGAAGATTTAAAAGAACCCGTTGTTCGAGGATCTATGGGTGATATTTTAATAGATTCGTCATTAGTGTACGCTGCTTTGGGCTTACATCTTTGTTCGGGTTGAAAACGTGTGTCTGTATTAGGAGAACAATTCAGTCGAGATGTATTTTGATCCAGGGTATTTCTTTTTGGCAACGTCCAGAATTTTGATTCTGTTTGTGGGACTGATGAGGTTTCGTAGTTGACAACACCGTGTCTACCACAGAGATGTGCAGTATGATATCTGTGTAGGGTTGGGTTAATTGCATTTAAATCTACAGTTGGACTTTTTCCTGTACCCATGACCCGAGGTGCATTCGTGCAGGGCTTGTCAGCGCTGGAACGTCGATAGTCTGAAATTAGATGAATAATTTTATAGATGCACAGCTACAGTGATAATAGGTAACTTATTATCTATTATTATTAGCTTGATGGATAGACTATAATAAAATTGACTCTTATAGACCTACCATGAAGCATCCATTACATTTCATGGAGTTTTATAGGTCTATCAAATCTACAACATTATGAAAGTATCTAAATAAGCAATTCCAATATTATATCATGAACAAAAAAAAAATGCATTTGTTTTCTACGTAAAATATTGGAACCATACTAGCTGGGCGTAACGTAACATGCCAAACAATACATTTCCTATGCTTTTATAAGCTTCGCAAAACATTAAAACAGCGACCTGATTATGTATTGGAGAGTTGCATTGTATTAACTATGGCTACAAAAGAAAAATAATTCTTAATAAAATTTTGCAACGACAATACTGAATATAAAAAAAATTACAATATGAATAACAATACAATATATATACTTAAACATATTTTGATAAACAATTTACATTGGCACCGATCCCAAAAGCTTAGAGCTACATACTAAAATATAAAAGCGTCTAAAACTATAACAAATTTTAACTTAAAAAATGTATATGGATCTACTCTTTAAAAAATGAATATAAGTGCATGGTATATCATTTCTTTACCCTTTTTAAATTATTATACATTTCACAATATGGCCACTGTATGCATCTGACGTTAATTAGATTCTAAAGAAAGATATTAATTTTATCTCGGATTTTTTATCATTATGGTATGTTGAATGTGATTAACATAATAATCCAGGACAAAAACAAGGAAATAGTTACAAGTGAAGAAATCGACATAATAAGTAGTTAGTAAGGGACCAGTGGTTTAGTGTATGCTATAGTTACTTATTTAGGCATTTGTTTTAGATATTAGTTACGAATATATTGTATAAAGAATAGAAAAGGTCAATCGACCCCAATTCCGGAAATCAAACTTATTGATTTCCGAGAGTACGGAAATCAAACTAATTGATTTTCGATAGAAATTTGTTGTTACTTTAATCATACAGATGAAGAATAGTTAGTGTAACATATCAGCCCAGCTGTATTGTTTGTTAATGCAATTTTAAGAAATAGTTAGTAAAAATAACCATAAATTTACCGCGTCTCTGTCGCGTAACTAAACGTAAATCGTGTTTCCGATTATCTGATACCTCAAGTGTCAGGGCAGAGCTTAATTTCAAGTTTGATTCTCGGTTTCTGGCATTGCATTACCTCACACATCAAACGTCACGGTCTCATTTTGATGTTTGAATTTTAGTTTCTAGAATTATGAATAACGGAAATTAAACTTCAGACGTGAAAATGAGTTGATGTCGCAGGTAAGGCCGAAATATTGTACTTATAGTTACGCGGTAGAGCCGCAGAACATGCAAAAAAGCAACACAAAACTTTACCTGTTTTTTTTTGTAGTTAACAAGTCGTAACAATTGGAAGCAATCTCCTTCACTGTGCAAAGCGATGTGAGATGAGTGCATTTAAAAATAAACTTTATACCTTTGGATTTAGAACACAGTATTAATTTAGTGTGCACCTAAAGGATTTTTCTTTTATTCCATTATTAGTCATGTTATGGAGCTGACATTTATGTGCAGTTGTATTTATTTATTAGTGTTTATTATACCCATATGTAATTATTGAATTTATTTACAACAAAACTCCTTTTGTTGTAAATAACATCAATATCACCAATATTTTTTGATCACAGTGTTAATCAAGTTCCATTATTCATTCACCAAAACGAAAGGAGATTGAAGAAAAATGAGACTTAAATTTACGGGTGAAGATTTAAAATTGCGACGCCGTTTGCGCTGTGCCAGAATGAGTGAAATGAGGATGATAGTCAAAGGAGTCGAATTAAATGAAATGAATAAGTTGATTCACAATAATTCTATTATAACAATATTTACAAAACATAGAATAACACACCATGCACTTACATACGAAGCATAAAACACTCGTAAGCTGTGCATTTGTAAGGTGAAGGAAGCCACCATGCATATTGATTTTTCTTAAAAACTATAAAACATAATTATCAACATAGACTATATTTTATAGAATACTGATACAATAAAGCATATACACCCTTATTAATGATTTTCGTCTTATAATAAAAGTAGTTACAGAAATTTATATCACAGAAGTAACAAAGTAGAATCGGAAGACAATTAAGTATAAGAATATAGGACGGAATCAATTCCAATAGTCTACATAATAGTTAACTCTTATAAATTAAATCATTCATAAATTATAACTTCGTGAACGTTAGATGCAAAAAAGAAAAGGTAACCAAAAATATTAATGTCATTAAACAATTTGTTATTAATTATGTCATAATTATAAAATTCCAATTGTCACCAAATTTCGGTACCGTAATCAGATTCCGAAATTGATAGGATTCTAGCTCTATGTTTAGAGCTATCGAAAGGTAAGGTTACTTTTGAAGGCGACAAGGGACAACCAGGTGGGGAATGTAACACGCACAATTCGTCAGGATCAGAATCTAGTATAGCAGATAATATATCAATTGATGTATCTCTATTATCGGGTACAAGAGCTACTGAATGACGTTTTGCTAAAGGGGTAGTAAACGGACTTAGTGTTAATGCAGACAATTTGGACTCAAACTTATTATCCACATAGGACGTGTCATCGTCCTTCCTACATTCGCAATTATCTAAATCATTCACATTTCTATGACTAAGTTTAGGAGATATAGTAGGCGGATAGTTTATTTCTTCGCGTAACAAGTCAGCTGTTATTTCAGCTTGAATCATTTCGAATGAATTTACTTTTTTTGCGTTATTAGCAAATGAATCTAATTTGAGTAACTTTTTGATTGGCATTAAAGGTGAATTTGCCAATTTATAACTATCACTACGTTTGACTTTGTTATTCAAAGATTTAGTATGACCATTATCGAATAAACTATTAGAATGTATTATATCATTACTATTGGAACTAACAATATCATTGATATCGACGTTCAATTTTCCAGTAAACATCTTCATAAGTTCAGTAACTTTATTAACAGATTTATTATTACACTCTGACTGATTTTTATTTTGTAACATGATAGGCGTTTGAAAATTAGGAACGAACGGTACAATATCATCATTACTTATATTTGTGTAAGACTGTTCTGAACTCTGTAGTTCACCTATTGTAATACACGAGTTTTCCATTACTGATGTTGAGCAAATTTGATTCTTACCTGCTAAATCGTCTTTCGTCGGGGATAAGCTGACACCCTCTGCGTCGTGAATATTAACATAGGCGCCAGTTCTAGTGATAACTTCTACTACTCGCGGTAGATCGTGAGTATTTTTGCTTGTAGGTTGTTTAGTTAAAACTGACGAATCGGTTAGAGGTGCTGCTGTAATTATTGTACTAGGTTTCGGCGTGGGTAAAGCAATATACTCTGTAGTAATAGGACCATCTGGTTCTATTGGTGCTTTTATAATCATTTTTCCTAATTGCGGCGAAGTTGGTTTACTGGTACATAATGGTGCAGGTTCGTAAGGGAAATCTGTTTCGTCAGTTATTTTTACTACATTAGCCATTTCAGGCTGTATTACGCTTGTAGTGGGATTTATTTCCTGAACAAATGGACCGGGTTCAAATGTCGTGTGAGCGCCTTTTCTTCGTTTTAATGTATCAGAAGAGTATATTACTTGGCCTTGAGAGTCTAAGGTTACCTTAGCTCCTTTCTTTTGAATTTCTTCTAATACTGGCGAAGGTTTCTCATCAATACTGTTATCTAAGAAATCTTTACTTACATTAAGATAGTTTGGCAATTCATTGAGTGACACATATTCAGTTTCAGGAAGTTTTCCCGATAGAACAGTTTGTAGATTTTTTCCAACAGTATCATTATTTCCATAAATTCCCCTGTTAAGGTTGACTTTTTGGTTATTATTTTTGACATCCGCAATTGTGACATAATCACCTGAATCAAATAAGTTTTCGTTACCTTCAGGTTCTTTGACTGTCGGTGACTTTTTATTTGATAATTTATGTGGAAGTACTCCTTTTAATTTACACATTAAATTGTTAAATGGCTTTAAGTTTATCGGAGGGTGGGGTTTGCTCGATTTGTGGCTTTCTGGAATTTTAATATCAACTGGCAATTCTAATTTAGGTCGATTAATTGGTTTTTTAATAACAGTTAAATTTTCGTTAGGTTTATCAGAATCGGATTTTTTCTCTGTTTCTGATTTGCTACTTGCTTCACTTTCATCATCAGAATTGGTTGGAGTTATAACACAGAGAGACGGTATTCTAGAACTGTTTATAGTGGTTTTAAATCTAATCCTTTCTATTCTGTCTGTTCCTTCTAAATCCGAGGACTCTGAATAGTCTTGTTCGGAAAGGCTATTTTTTCCATGAGCACTAGATACCGAGTCCTCAATTGGTGAACTGGACGTATTATGTCCTGAGTCCGGTGAACTAGTTCCTGTACTTTTTTTGGCACTTTCAAAATCAGTCTCGGTGTGAATTTCGGCGACAGCAGTTATTTCTCTGTGATTACCAACATTGCTCGTAATAGTTATAGTCGACGTAGTTGTTGCACTTATTTCTGGCGACGAGTGATTGCTTATTTGTTTATCATTGAACGTACGAATGGCATTGTGTCGTAAGCTGCTAAAAGAAGATTTTGTAAATGTTGAGTTCATACTTCTTTCTAAACTAGCATTGGCACTGTGTATGTTATTACTTCGAATGCGATTAAGTTTAGTCAATGAGCTTTTTCTTTCAGGGACTGTTGGACCTATTATTAAAGATCGATCGCTTCCAGCAGCCATTAACGTTGTGCAAACCGTACCAGCACTGCTTGTGGTAGTACTTGTAGAGCCTTTACCAAATAGTTCGTATTCATTTTCTGCAGTCATTGTTTGGCTGTTAGATGAGTTGGATAAAGCATTACTTGTATGCAATGGAGTGCCTGGTGATATTTCTTCTTCTTTTAAGGTTTTCAAGCCAGAATCCATATGAAAAGACGTATAATACCCTTCAGTGTCACATGAAAATTCCGAACTCGTTTCCAAATCTTCGTGTAAATCATGAATAATATCAGGAGTGAGAGTTCCTTCACTAGTTACGCTTCCTGAGCCTGAAGTGTTTAAAAATCTTCTTCTACTAATTATTGAACTAGGGGGACCATGCCCATGAAAATTGAGAGAATTATTGGATGTTGCAGCAGATGTAGTGCTTTTAGGCGGAACCGTTGTGGTTGTAATTTCAGAGCCAATACTAGTTCTACCAGACTCTGAGCTAGCTGACCAATTTCCACTTGAAGAATGAGGTTCATCTTTGCCAATTCCTGATCTTCTTAATCTTCTCTGTGTGGATGTTCCTCTTAATTTTACACCAGTATTTATTGTTGCAGTAGTCGGTAAACTTACAGGGATACCTATACTTTTTTCTGAAGAAGAGTATGAGGCACATCTTTGATGCGTCCGCCGGTCTTCTTCACCTGACCGTTTCTTTCGCATTGTGACTGTTTCTTGTACTTCAGTGTCTTCTTGTCTAACGGGAGACTTTGACTCTCTAATTTTATCTGTCTTTGAATTATCCTTAAAACTATCTCTACTGGTACTAGGTGATCTCCCAATCATCTTTAGTCTGTTCTTGCCCCATTGCTTTAAACTATTGAAGTGACTTTTCTTAGTAACTGGATCGATAGGGCTTTTCTTAAGTAAGTCGCTAGATCTCGACCTGATGACTGTAGTGTCTTCAATTTCTTCGGAAGCCTCTGCTGTTGGTGTATCACTATGATAGAACAAACCAAGCAAAGCATTAGTCACACGCTAAGGGCCTATGTTTGTAAAATCTTTAAATAACACTGCTTTGTCTTGTTACAACAGTGCTACTCAAGATGTAATTAATTATGAAGCTAATGAACAAATGACACTATTAGTGTTCAAGTGCACAAATGATTGGTTGTCTTTGTACCACTTTGTAAAACTAAAGAAAACAATGACAGCCAATGTTAAACAAAATGTATTCACAGAAGCACGAAATATTATTATCGACGAAATGTTAAAATGTGCTGAAGATTTTTATTGAATTTAAAAGCTATCCACACATTACTGTGCAGAAAGGTTAAATTGATTCAATGAGAGATAACATTATCTAAGTTTATTTTAAATGAATAGTTAATGATTGTGATAGATAATGTTATCAATATGAGTGAGTGTACTGTGCAGACTAAAAGCTTACCCAGCTATAGCCTCTCTAAGCTCTTTCTGATCAGTGCCCGAAATGGTGTTTCGTCTTTTACCCCGAGGTTTTCTAGTACGCGTGCGTCGTTTCACTGTGTCCGTCTCTCCGATGCTTTCTACGACAAGCGACTTTCGGGAGCTGCACATTCTGTCGAAGAATTTTCCTGATGTGTCGATCGCAACAACTTCCGGAGGAAATCTGAAAGTAATTTAATTAAAGTAAAACAACTACAGCCCCGTTTATATTGATTGAGTATGATTGTGATGTAGTGGCTTCTTAATACAAAGTGATAATAATAAACGTTAGAGAACATCACATAAGTACTATGTTCTTAAGGCATTTAGTATTTTAGAACTCAGGAATAATGACGGCATGGAATACCGGAATGATTTTCATACCGGTATTGATACCGGTATTAGACTTTCAAATACCGGTATACCGGTATTTCGGTATTTTTTCGGTATATTTTGAAATTATTGCTAAAAAACAGTAACTACTGTTTAAATAATTTAAAGAACGTTTAGTAAGTCTCCAAAGTAAAAACACTGAAACTATTCACTCCCTAGAAATCAAAAAAATAGTAGGTAATTAATGTAAGGTTATTAATTAAGATATATTAAAGAAAATACGTTCTTTGATTCTAGTATCGTTCATTTATTGTTTAATTGGCACAAATATCACAATCAGCTCTCTTATAATAATAGAACTTATAACATGTAAGTTACAAAATTTTCAAACAAAATCAAATTACAAATGATGTTACTTATTTTAAAATTATTTATATCAAAGGCGCAATTCAACTTAAATCTCAATCAGGTAGATCGCGTTTGTTGTAAAATTGAACGAAGAAAACACAATGCGTCCAAAGTTGCGTCGTTCAACCATGATCTTATTTTGTTACAAATGTAACTTGCAGATGAAAACGCCCTTTCTGATTCAACGCTGGTGGGAGGAATGCTTAATAGGTACTTGTAAGCTGCATCCAAAAATCTGCCTCTAGTACCTCCATTTTAAAAAGCTGGTGGAGTTAGAGTAGTAAACAAACGGCAACGTGCTCTCGCTTCAATAATATCAGCAGAACTGACTGAGAAAGCTGCGAGCCGGCGGCGGGCGGAGGGAGGGAAAGGAAGTGGCGTGCTCGGCGTGCGCGTCACATGATTAGTGATGAGACTGGATATTAGCTTTTTTTAAATACCGAAATACCGGTATTTTATCCTCAAATACCGGTATCAAAATACCGAAAAAATTGTCCGGTATACCGGTGTTTCGGTATACCGGTATCCATGCCCTAACTGTATCAGGCAGGATTAAGATCACACATACCCATAATTAATGACATAAGTGATAACGCAAGTAAATTTCGTGCCTACCCCTTGAGATATAATCGTATCACTGTAGACAGATACATACTTTGAGGCGATGACCCGCAACTGCTCGTCAGGACTGGGCAGCCGATGGTCGATGGGTTCATCATCGCCGGAGCCGCACTCGGACAGCTCGTCCGGTGTCAGTGTTACACTGCTCGCTATCCGTACGGATGCGTCCGGTAACGCGGTTACGTCTCCGATGGCTTCTTTCGACGTCCATTTCCGTAAATGCTCTACAACTGCTGGCTGGAACAGCAAATTTTGAACAGGTCAGAACACTTTGACATCCTGTTTCCATTTTGATGACAATAATAAAACATTTCAAAACCTAAATACACAAAGAACATAAAGAAAATTATTGCATTTGCATAAATTAGGAAAAAATACAGGAATTACACGTATGATGAAATGAACATTTATTTATTCGGGTATTTTGAATAAAGTTTTATTTATTTATTATTGTTGGACATAATTATATTTTTTAATGTAATACCTTTAAAAGAGCAATTACTGTAATATAATCTCGGAAACGGCTCCAACAATTTTCATAACATTAAGTATGCAGGGGCTTATACAGAGGCGATAAATCGATTTAGTTAGGTTTAATTTTTTATTTTATAAAAATGCCGAGTAAAGCTTAGTCATTCAGGTACTAATCTTTTAAGAAACTAAACTTTGACGTATCTAATCAAACACGAAATGAAATAAACAACAAGTCTTTTCTGCTAATGTCAAAGAAAAGTTTAATTGTAATATACAGTTTTTTAAAACAAAAATATAAAAATAAAATTTTACTCATTAAGTTGAATGGATTATTAAACTGAGATTATTATCAATAAAAGAAAACTATGTGTACCCAGAGATCTGTTAGAAATTAGAGAATAAATTAACAAAATACACCAATCATTTTTAAGGCTTATTCGATTCACATCACGCGTCATTATTACGAATAATTTTGAAAGTAGTTTCTTAAGAAGCACAAAATGTTCAAAGAATCTTTGCTATTCGTCTTATTATCGGACTCGCATAAATTCACGCTGCCACACTAAGAATAAATCGTTTTTATGCTCGAGTACAATCTCGTTAAACTCGCGAGATCTCGCGCATTTTTCAACCGAGATCAATCTCGCTAGAAAGGCCGTGATCTCGCGTGAACGAGATTGCATTGCCTAATTAAAATCGTTAGTAATCTTAGATTGTTATTTTTTATGTCATATAAAAAATATTAAAAAATACTAGAAAATAGAACCCACTTAAAAAAAAATAAAATTAATAACCTATAGAAGCAACGTCCTCCGCCCGCCCGACTTCAATTGCATTTTCTTGATTGAGTAGCTTTTGAATTAAGTAACATTTATCTTTTATTTAAGTTTGAAGTAGGTTCTATTTAAAAAATATATATATTTCATGCTTTTTAGTAATACTGATATTTTTTAAATAGTAGGTAATACGAGGGTCAAACTGAAAGTTCTTAGAAAATCAAAAACTGATTACATTAGCCAGTTATTAGTTTTATTATATCTTTTCAAAATATTGTCCATTCACGTCAATACACCGCTGCATGCGATGGAACCACTGGGAAAAGCACTTTGCCCACTCGTCCTTAGGGGTCTCTTCAATGGCATCGCGATACGCAGCCACCGCTTCTTCAGCATTCATAAACCGCTTTCCTTTAAGTTTTTCTTTAATTTTTGGAAATAAATAAAAATCACAAGGCGCGAGGTCGGGGCTATACGGCGGGTGACCCAGTAATTCAACGTTTGATGTCGCCAAATAGTCGATCGTTCGCTTGGCGGTGTGCGACGAGGCGTTGTCGTGGTGAAGGAGGATCCTACTGCGAGGTCGTTTCTCTCGAACTTTTTCCAAGACAAGTGGCAAACAATTGGTAGTGTACCATTCTGCAGAAACTGTTTTTTGATCCTCTAACACAATTGTTGCAAAATGACCTATCCTTCCAAAGAACGAGGCCACCATTTTTTTCCCGCACTTCGATCTCTCTTCACTTTAGTTGGCAACTCCTCGAAAGGAAACACCCACTGAGCAGATTGTCTTTTGGTTTTAGGATCATAACAGTAAATCCAGCTTTCGTCACCTGTTAGTATGTCGAACACAGCATTTGAGTCACCTCCGTTAAATCTTTCAATCATTTTACGACACCAATCCACACGATGGAGTTTTTGAGCCTCAGTCAAATTATGAGGTATCCACCGGGCGCAAAGCTTCCTGACCGCTAAATGTTCGTGGAGGATTTTGTGCACTTAACTCATACCGATGCCTAAGCTTGTCCGAATCTGTTGATAGGTCACTCTTTTGTCAGTCTCTATCATACGCCGCACAACACAGATGTTATCTTCAGTCGTCGCCGTAGAAGGCCGTCCCTCACGTAAATCATCAGTGAGATTAGTGCGACCACGTTTAAACTCATTAAACCAGTTGTAAACAGTCGCACGAGATGGGGCTTCATCGTGAAAGGCCAATCGTAGTCTATCATAACTTTCTTGTTGACTTAAATGACATCGAAAGTCATAAAAAATCATTGCACGAAAATTTTCTCGTGTTAAATTCATGATGACGTGACACAGACAATTTTCAATTTGCCGCCAAATCGTAAAACAAATGACAAATGAATGAAATATATACTCAGTAATATTGGCAAAGAGTTATATTTTCAAATTTTAGAATTATTTTTTTATTATATTGTTTATAAGTGGCCAGTTCTAAGAACTTTCAGTTTGACCCTCGTAGTAGCACTAAAAATATCTAATATCAATATTATATATAATATGAAGAGGAAAGATTTGTTTGCTTGTTTGTTTGCATTATATAGGCACCGCAACTATTGGAATAATTTATAAAAGGGGTGAAATCGCAGGGAAACAGCTAGTTTGATAGAAATTGGTTCACAATTCAATAAGAAATCGATTAACACACCTACTGTTATGAAAAAATATGTATACTCTTTGAAAATAGAACACCTTTCAGATATTGAATAAATTTCAAATACGCAATCTTTTGTTTTTTAGCTGGAAAGGGCCATGTTTTACCATATCAACTAAATATTTGGTGAAAAGCATATTTAATTTTGATATAAAACTACTGGTTCGACTCCGATAAAATTTAAATGGGACCACCTCGGTCCAATAAAAAGAATTTAGAAAATCGGTCAACAATTAACAAGGAACATACATAAAATATATATATATAAAGCCGGTCGATCCGAGAAAACGAAACTTACAAACCACCCAATTCAGAGCTAATAGAAATGTTTATTTTCTATAACTTTATAACGGGAATAATACCCGCAGTCTCAGGGATAGTGTGCTCTGACTAAAAAATTCGTGATCCTCATAAATATAATCAACAGGGAAAAAAATGTAATACAATCGTTTCGACTTCGTGGATTGGCGATTTCTATTCGTCCGATGAATCAAACTTAACATGACAATATCTAATTACTACTTACAATATGTGTTTCTATTTCAACGTCTACTTTCTGGTAGATACGTCTTCGTTTTGATCCTAACACAGGTGTGCATAGTAGGTAAGGCGAATACTGAGTGTCCTTCCGCAACTGATCGAGGATGGATGCGGGAAGCCGGTCTGTTGTTGCTTTCTCGTACATGTTGCGTAAGCAAGGCGGTCTGGAAACAGGTAGATATATTGTATTTGATTGTTGCAACATTGTGTAACAATTGACCTTTTAATTGAAATGGAGATGGAAAGTACGAATTATCGTACCTTTAAAGACCGAACCGAAGAAATACGACACACCTTCCATGAGATGTGCACCGCACCTTATAAATTTAAGTTTTTTGAAGCAATGATAATTTATTATATTCAATCATTTTCGCATTCACGATGCTATAATGGAAATATTCTCAATGAAAAGTGATTATTTAAGCATTTTTCATTGAGAATGTTTTCCAAACACTTTTTCATAAAAATGTCAGAGACATGGATTAGATAACTTACCTAGTGTCAGGTGTAAATAGACCTTTTTTGAGGGGGTTACTCGCCGTGTAGTGGATTTTGCGTGCAGCAAATTCGGACAGGCTCCCCTCAGCTGTAACAAGAGACAAAAATCGATAAGAATTTATTAGGTAATAAATCATTATACCTACATAAAACTACAAAGGTAAGTATTTGGTAGCCTATAGCATTTTATAGAGACAAAGGTATACTATTTTAGTTGCTGTAACATCAGTTTCAAAGAAGTTATTTCAGACTTTTGGATGATATCTATACTAACATTATAAAAAGGAATGATTTGATTGCATATGTGTATCGAATAAGCTCCGAAAATACTGGACTGGATTTATTTATATGGGCGAAGTCGCAGTAAGAAGCTAGCTATACATATATGTACAATACAAACATGAAGAAAGTACGGAAATTATTTCAGTTTACAAACAAGATTTAGTGTAATTAATCACAACCACGAGCGAGGATGCTCTAAAACAGTAATACAGGACAGCCGATTCAAAATACAACTTGGTGATTTGTGAGAGTTGCATAAAGTCGTGTTCGAAGTTCGTTCGAGCGATCGTGAAGTGTCGTGACTAAACCTATTTCGGATTCTAATTATAGTAAAGAGAAAATAATAGGCGCCATTAAGAAGCGTTAGCTAGGATAGGATATATTGTTACAGAACAAAGCAAGTACCTCGCGGAATAGCATGAACAAATAAATTGATCAACAGCCTTAATATAATAAAAAGTATGCTAGGTTATTTCTTCACAGGGGTGCCAATCATACTACTTTACAATTTTGCATAAAAATTAATATGACAATATTTCTCTTTATTGTCATGCATTTGAACGAATCATAACGAAGTACAGATATATATAGCACACTATGACAAATTTCATTGGAATTGATAAACAGAATAACTGTCATTAAAAAAAAAGTTTTTTAAGAGTTAATTACTAAAAAAGGAAAATCGGAACGCTTATAGGACTAATCTGTACCAATACTCGTACTGTAGGTACTGTACCAATTGAACTGAAATTTTGTAGTGACATACATATATATGTCTGTAACCCAAAGACGGCCGTGTTTGGAACACGGTGAACTCTTTTGGGGGGTAACTAATCTCGAAATTACTGGGCCTAACATTTTGAAAAAAAAAATACAGAATATTTTTACACAAAGCAGAAGATTTGCTATAACATCCCTCTGCGGATTCAGTGTAAGTTATTCAAATATATTCCGATAAAAGTATTTGTCGAAGTATGTCGTTTTGCAGCGAATGTGAGACTGAAAATTTATATTCACAAGAAATCCTGTGCCATTTGACTTGGGATTTAACCTTTCGCACAATTCCCGGCCGAAATGGGTTTCAAATGATAATTAATTACTTTATCGGAATCAGCGGGGATGGACTGGTGACATTCGCTTGCTAAGCATATAATTATTAATTAAAATTAGAAATAGAATTTAATAATGTAAATGATAAAACAATACAAAGGACATGTGTTGTCTAACATTTCCAAAATACAAAATTGATTGGAACTTAGATATATTTTCCTTACATTGTTCTAATGTTCAGAGAATAATAATAAATAAATTGTATTATTATAGTGGGAAAAGGCAAGAAGGCTACTGTCGTTTACATGCAACAATACAAACTGGCCTTTAGAAAGCATCAGTAGTAGTAGTGTCAATATAATGTTTCTAAACCGGGAGATTCAACGTCTAGAAAACTTATTCTATCTGTGTTGGTATGCAGAAAGGGCATTTACATCGGCCAGCAGTGTAGTGGGCGCATTCCTCGCAGTCACATTGCACTCGTAGGATATAAATTTTCAATCGTAACGGGTGGTTTCTCATATGAGAAGCCTTTATGCGCGTCCTTTCAAATATTCATTGAGAAAACCAAGTACTAATAGCAAGCTAAGCTCAATCAATAATTACATAGGTGCAATCATGTCTGCAATTTTTTTATTTTATTGTATTATTTATAGAAATTTAGATTTGGTATTCCAAACCACGATGCATTTTTACATTATATTGTATACATATGTAAAATTATCGATGCTGGTAATTTTATATTAAGAATATGTGTTTAGATACTTGACTGAATTAGATATCATTGTAGGCTATAAACTAAAGTCTCCTATGAGTGAGGCAAGCGCAGGAAACTAGTTCCATATAAAAAAGATAGTGAGATTGAATAGTATTGGTGGGCAATAAGAACTGTGCAAGTGTAGAGCATTGTGAGCCGGCCTTGGCTCCCCGCGGACCTGCCTCGCTGTGGGTGGCGAGATTACTTATGTGCAATGTTATTTCACTATAACATTATTTCATATTAAGTTCTCAGACCGGTAAGTATTGAATCCAATTCTAAAAAATCTCATCGATTCTGAACATAGTTATTTCGTAATTGGAATAACTGATATTGATACTGATACGGGCTGTGTTTGTAGCGTTTGTGTTTGCGCCGACGAAGCCGCTGACGAAAGGCTAGTATTAATATAAATTTATGTTAACGGCGCGCCGGTAATATAAATTTATATTTATAGTAGCCTTTCGTCAGCGGCTTCGTCCGCGTTTTAAGTCCAGAAATGACAAAATTCCATAAAAACTTATATCGTCTAATTTACCCCTTTAGGGGTTGAGTTTTATAAAATCCCGTCTTAGTGCTCACTAAGACGGGATTTTTTACGTCGTAAAGAGAACCCGCATGTAAAATTTGAAACTAATAGCACTTGTAGTTTTTGAGATTTCGTGATGAGTGAGTGAGTGAGTGATAAACGTCCATTGTCATAATCCTCAATAAAAAATAAAAAGATGGAGCTGTCAGTTATCGCCTCACGGTCTTACAAAATACGACTTAGAAAACTCTCGAATAAAAATAATGCGCGTGAGAAAGTGATTGTTCTAATTATTTTTAAAATATTTCATATTGAAAAGAATGATAGCTCTATTACGTGCAGTGAACAAAAGAAAAGGACTGCCAGGTACCCTGCTCTAAAGTTTAACTAAATATAAGTCCCGCCATTACTCCCAAATCCTAAGTATTAGTCTCTCTAGTTTGTAACATTAAAGTTACCTGCTTAGCTAGAAATTAATTAAATTTAGATTACCTCACTATTATAACCTTCCTTGGCCGAGTCGCTCGCAAGACGGCTTCAAGGTGTCGCTATTTCTGAGTCCCGGGTTCAACTCCCGATTGGGTGAATGTACAGTTTGAACGAACGTCTGGGTATTGTAGTACCTTCGTTATTTCGGACTTCAATAATCATGTGCTAAAAACTGGTACTTAATGTATTATTATGACGAGCAGGATACAAATATGAATATGCCTCGTCAAGTTACCACAATATGTCAAAATTTTAAACTTTACTCTCAAACATTTAAGGTTTAGAATAAAGTGGAAAATTTGATAGATTTTGTATAATCTGTCGTGCTGTTGAATGTACACATGGCTGCACGTCAGATTATTACAATATATCAAATTATCACGGTTGATTTTAAAACGTTTAATTTCTCTATTCGGCATTAAAATAGAGAAATTTGACAGATTTTTGTAATCTGACGTGCTTTTGGCTGTACCTAAAACAATAAATATGGCGCTGAAACACACATCTAGATTAATCCTAGTGCTAACTCCGCTATAGGCAAGGTAGTCAGGTCACGACTTTGAGAAGGACTTTCGAGGGCGCGGGGATGAGTATGTTTTATAAGAATTGGTTCTTCACGTTCATTATTGTAATAAATAAATTAATGAACCCTACAATAATTTTAAGAATAACAGAATTTCAAGTCATAAATCTATACTATAGTAGATCTGACCGATACAAAATCTATTTATCATCCCTAAGACCAAATTAGATTCAATAAAATAAAAAAAAACTAACTATTTGAATTCTAAGCTAAGATTGAGCCAAGGAATAGATAGAGTTTGTACAGAATTAGTTGTGACAATTCGAAGTAATATTGTCCACCTCATGAACAGATTCTCCAAACCATGAACATAAAAAAAAAATTAAAAAATTAACAATATTCATTATAATGTCCGAAAGAGAAAAAATGAAATAATGAACTAAAAAAAATATCAGCACATAAAATATTTTATGGTTTGTAGTTTAAAACCGCTATCGTGTGGATCGGATTAACTGCTATAATCTGGCAAGGCTTCTTGAGTGGCATTAAATTTTCACGACGTAGGGGTTGGCAACTTTATTCTTCGATTACTTTTATCGAAGCCCGCTGACTTAAAGTATCCGATTACCGAATAAAAACTTTTCGTATGTATGTAACATACCTAAATTATTAAAATATGCGCTTCTTATAACTAGGGAGCTAGCTAGAAATTTGTGAAAACAATACCATTATCAATTTATAGATTTTATTAGTTTTTATCAATTTACTACCTTTCCGTCAGCGGCTTCGCCCGCGTGCTCCTGTATTTTACATATAAACCCCCTTGTTGATTAGCTCTGTATGAAAACCGATGTATGAAAAATGAAAACCGCATTAAAATCGGTTGTGTGATTTAAAAGCACATTCAACTTCGTTTTATACTATGTGTAGATAATTTTTTTTATATTTTATTTTCCGTATAAATATTGACTACATTTATGGAGATATATGCATACAGTATTATTTATGCAAATAATTATATTAAAATACTTAAGTAAGTGTAAATAAAAGTGTAAATAAAGTCTTTACAGTGTACCTAGTTATATTTCAAAACGAAAAATACATATTCCTAAATTATGTTTATCTATTACAAAACAAATGGGACACATATAAAATGGCGGATTGCAAATGGCTGAAACTTAGTTATCTCAAAAGCATTTATTAACGTCCATACTGATGAGTCTGATGGTTTGTGATGTGTATTTTAAGAACGTCTGGGAATCATTCTGAACGCAGACTGCCCTAGGTATTTAAAAGACATTTGTAACACCGTAAATCTTGTTCCTAGCAATCTAGACATTACATATTTAGACATTGCCAAGCGAAGCGTCTAGGGTCTAAGGTTAACTCCTTGTTTTAATACAACTAGTTAGGCACAATGGAAATTTTGAACTTTAATTTCACTTGACAAGTTTTAAGCATGTTATTTGTATATCAAATGAAGGTTAAATACAAGCAAGTACTTTTAGCCTTACAGTACGTCCTTGACTTATGTAATTACATTGAAACTTTAAGTATATACAAAACATATTATTCCTATAAAATTGTACCATCGTACTACTTGGCAATAACAAGTATATAGCTTCAAATAAACACACAATCCTGTGGCAAGCAAAAACAGTAAATATAGCGTGAACCTTCATGAATTGCTGATATCAGCTGTAGTCAAGAAGTTTCCTTTGCAAACAAGGACATTGCATAAATGTATAGTACATGGTCCGAACTTCAGCGCAAGTCGCCTTGAGGAAGCCGTTTATTGAACTGCTTGGGACGTTGGGGGTTGATAGGGTCGGGTGTAATGAACTTATGAAGATGTTATTACCCAATGTCTAAGAGAACGGTAAAGAAACAGGATTTTCGTTTCTAGACGTCATAAATTGGAATAAAGCTCACACTAATTAATTTATTATGGTAAAGTTTATATATCGATAAAGTTGTTGCTCAACAGTTATAACCAGCAACTATTATAGGTATAATT